>OX459194.1:10401402-15401402 GCA_949775195.1 Diarsia dahlii | reverse complement strand
CACTTGAGCCAAGTTCAAAAAGGTTCAGGTTGCAACAACGGGTACTCCTACGCTGCGCCTGGAGTGCAGCTCACCACGACTGGCGTCAAAGCCGTTGCTGCTCCTGCCAACGCATACCTCCCTCAAGCGGTCGTCTCAGCACCCTCATACCAATACTCCGGAGGATCAGCCTATTCTTCGGGTGGCAGCTCAGGCTACTCGTCCGCTGGAAGTGCAGCCTACTCGACAGGCATAACATACCAGTCAGCGGCACCTCAAGTATCCTACGCAGCACTTCAAGCTAAAGTATCGTATGCAGCACCTCAACCTCAAGTATCGTATGCAGTTCAACCAGCTGCCACTTATCAAACTTCATCACTTGCGTCCAACTACAACAACTACGCCGCACAGGGATACACAAAGGAATTTCACGGTTATGCGACATCAGCCGGCCTTTCATCAGCCGCTTCTGGAGGCAAAACCGTCACACCACTTGCAACGTACGCTCAAGCACCGATCATCGCTAAAGTGACCGCAGCACCACTTATCGCCAAATTTTCTCTGTCTCCAGCGAAGACTTCTTATGTGACACAGAACTTGTTGGCTCAACAAGTTTATTCAGCAGGATCAGCAGCCAAGGCATCTCTTAACTCATACAACAATATTCAGGAAGGACCAGTGGTGTCTCAAGTGTATGCCGCTCCATCCTCTGGGTACGCAACATCGCCCGCTTTGAGAGTGCAACAGTCACAGATTGTCGGACAAGCACAATACGCATCCGTGGCCGCACCTGCTGTCACACAGTATACTCAATACAGTCAAGTTCCCGTGGCTGCGCCCGTCGCTCACGTCGCTCCAGTGGCACAATACTCCACTTCATCTGTGTCTCACGGTTCTGCTCCATCTTCAAGCTACTTCACACCGGTCGTGTCGCAACATTCCGGTGGAGCGTTCAGTCAGTACTCCCAACATTCCGGTGCAGCCATCAGTCAGTACTCCGCGCCGGTGGTGACGCAACACGCGACACAGTACGCTTCTCCGTTGGTGCAGTACTCAGCTCCTGCAGTAGTTCAGCACTCCGCTCCTACAGTTGTCCAGCACTCGGCACCGGTTGTGGCTCAATATTCAGCCCCGGCCGTGGCTCAGTACGCGGCGCCGGCTGTGGCCTCAGTGAGTCAGTACGCGAGGGCTCCTGTGGGCGTGGCGCACGTGTCGGCACCGGCCTACGCCTCGGTGGCCGCTCCTGCTGTTGCCAAGGTCGCAGCACCCCTCGCCGGCAAGAATGTTCACACCGAATTCTTGGAGAACTATGTGAGTACCCAATGATTTAATATTATCTTTATAAAGTTGCAATTGAAAACACCGATATCTAGAATCTTCATGCATGATAATCCCTACTTTTTATAAGCGCATTATAGTCTCATAGTTAGTTTATTTTGTTATGGACTCTTCAGACATTTTTAATTAGGTACATGATTAATTGTTCCAAACCGGTAATAAGTGTCTAAATCATAACAGTCATAAAATTATGTGTTAACTATCATAAATTGAATAATGTGATGTTTTTATAGTCCTCCTTTCCGTTCACTAAATTATTTACGTTTTAAATTTGACACGAACTTAAATGTGTGTAACGTATGTGCCTCAGGACATTGCGGCATACCATGGATAGGTTACTTCATATCCCTACATCTAATTCAGTGACGTAATCAATTTGATCGGCTGTCGAGTTAGATCCAGGACTGGTTCTACTGACCACATCGAAATCTTGACCGATTACCTGCTCACTCACTCTGATTAAATGTGAGAAATTGTCAAGCGTTCAGTCGGTGTCATGTGCCTACATGTTAACTGTTGAGCAATGGTCCACAAACCCCATTAAAGTGTCATTTGATTGATTAGGAGTAAAACATCTAATTGCTTCAATTTAATTAACGCTGCCATACTGTCAATAATCCGTAGTTATTGATTTTTTTGTCGAATGGAATTCATGCGATCTTGTGTCATTAATTTGTCCATTTATGTTGTTAACTATTTTTTGTATAATATCTTGAAAACTGTATTATTTAAGGGCTAATTGGCTACAGGTCAAGATCAGATCGCAGAGTGGATTTTCTTTCTTTTGCCACTTAATTTTGATGTCCTTATGGATAAGGATTAGAAATCTATTTCTTAACTTAATCCAATCTACTAGCTTAGCTATCTGATCGGATACAGGTCTTAGCGCTCTGAGCTCAGCTATAAATAGGTGAAGGTAACTTAATTTATTGTGTCCGCGCCGCTTAAGTAAACATTAGTCTTTCTATGCAAAGACTTGGAACTTAAATCTAACTTATTCACGATACAATTACGTAAGGTGTCCATTCGATGTTGCATACAATGCATCTAGGTATTGAAATTGTATTGTAGATAGGACCTATTTAAGTTATCTAAGTCATGTCTATACAAACTCACAAACGTTTGTTAGTTACCTACACGTAGTTTGTGAGTCTCTGGTTTAGTCTAAACAATTTAATCTATATTACACAGGTAGGTACATTGTATATTGCATTTCACCCGCGACTTCGTTCGCAAAAATTGTGATGAATGCTGGCTTGTGCCTATAATATATAAAATAATTATGATAAATTGCCTATGCAAATCTAAAAAATATCTCTGACAGTGAAAGATGTTTCGATCATTAGTTTCAGAGATTATCCCCTGCATACAAACTTACAAAAAACAAATGATACCTACATCTTTATAATATTAGTAATAGGTAAATCAATAATTATAAGGCCACGTATTTTTCCCATGGAAGTGAGCTAAAACTTTAGAATGCCATCAGCTACGATCTTCGATCAATAATGTACTAGATTCCCGATAAGCGCTTCAAAAACGGCCCGAAATATAAGACCACAAACGTATTTGTGGTCTTATTTCAAATCAGTATGGTCCAATCATAGCCAACATTAAGACGTCAAAGTACCGCAGTATGCGTTCAAAAACTGCGTAAATAACCACCGTAACACCAAGGTTTTGGAAGGAATATCATTTTTTCGGTAATTTAATATCATTATGTGCTTTTTCATAATATTTAAACATAATTAGACTGTAAATATAATTAAATCAGCGAATATTATAATTGTTTGGCCAATGTTTGCTACAACGCACCAACTATTGTATCATGTTCTTGAACAGGGAACGCTAGTTCCGCAATAGAATAAGCACGACATTGTACACAAAATGCTTTTAACCGTATTGCTTAGAGTTTAAGTTTCATTTTAGAATGAATATTTTTGTACTGATGACTTTTTACTTTGGAGCGACATTTAAAATGTTTTGCTTCTAATCTTTCTCCGATGAAAGGGCTTAAATAAATATACTTTACAATGATAATTAAACGTTATGTTTAAGTGTTAAGGTTTATAATCATCTGAAGTTGTTAATAATATTGAACTTTTTTCTAAGATGTTATGTAGATGTTTACGTGTGTGCAAACGTGGCCACTTGAGCGACTTAGTTTTGTTCCTGATGCTTAATCTAGTACTATTATTGATCGAAGGCTACGATCCTTAAATATCATCTCCTCCTGGTTTGAATCAATTTCTATTAACTTAAATAATGAAACCGTTCTTACAAATATTCGAAAAAAACAAAACGGCTGTCTTTCTGAACAGTTAACCCGGATTACCAAACATTTTATTGTCAAACTGAGGGCGTTTGCTGCGTCAGACGAGTTAAATCAGCACGTTCGCTTACATAACAATTAGTACGAACTCGTACGTTTACATCTAGACTACTTTCACCGCCTTGTTCTTGCCACCCTCTTATCAGTGATAAGCATCCTGGTTGACTGGCAGCTTTATTAGAGCTATTTATTTTTGAACTCCGTTTGGTTTTTGTAACGGTTCCTATTAATAATAATATGTATGTACCTATGTACCTATATCCATACAAGTAAAAGTTATTGTAGTCTGTTTCCATTTGTATAGATAGGTAGGTACCCCTATAAGAAGGTATGCTTTCTACCAACCTTTTTTAACGATATTGTATAAATGTTCAATGATCGTGGATTCGTGGGTTCGATTCTCACAAACAAGCTTGACGAGCATTTTTTTGTTATTTTTGTTAGCGATTAATTTCATTTTTGTACACTATCAATAAGAAGCTTTTTTATATTTTTATTTTGTCATTTATTGATTATTTTCAATCAATACGTTGTCTATAAAAAACTGACTGATCCTAACAGTAAACACTCTACAGACTTATGTATCCAATGAATGAACCATTCTATTATTGAACCAATTAAGGTAATTTTGTTCGATAACCCGTCCCTACTCTAGGTAACTAACCTAGATAATGGGCACTAAAGTTCATTCAATAGGTACTCGCAACCTTTGTTGCAACTGACATTTCTCACGGCACCATCTAAATTGTGATAACCCTCCTTGCAGGACGCCCACCCGAGGTATGCTTTCGAGTACAGTGTCAACGACCCCCACACCGGTGACATAAAGCAACAGAAAGAAGAAAGAGACGGAGAAGTCGTCAAAGGTATGAACTTTTGTATAGATTACCTAGCTTTGTGCATTTTACTCTCTCACGCATTTTTGACACGAGAACCCTAGTCTGAAAAAACGCTTGGATGTTAGACTGATATCGACTCAAGGCTAAACCATCTTAAGGATTGGCCATTCAAGCTCTGTAATAGTGATCCCAGAGCCGAACTTTTGTTATGCACTATCTATCATAAATTGAATGATGCCCTTAATGATCCAGTGTGCATGACGCCCTGGCCCTGGGTTCGATTCCCGGGTTGGGCAGTATTAGGTTTTGGGTTTTCCATCAAGAATTTCTCAGTAGCAGCCACTGAATCTGGGTTAGTGCCTTTGGTTGATAGCAATAGGCTCGCCCCCATTACATAGATACATGAGACTTAAATATAACACCTCTGCCTAACCCTTCTAAGCACTAACACAATTTCTCGTCTTTTGTTGATATTTATTATCTACTGCAGAATATTAATAATTTTCGCAATCACGACTATTTCAAGGCGCAAACAGAATGGAACCTAATGATAACCTAAATACATTTATCAGAGTACTATTCGTGAGCTCTCATTTATGCACTTGAAGGACGACGGAAACGCACAGCCGTTAAAACCATAAATATTTTGATTTATTCAGGTCAATATTCTCTGGTGGAGCCTGACGGTTCTGTGCGGACGGTCAACTACGTCGCTGACTGGGAGACTGGCTTCCACGCTGACGTGCGCAACAGCAAAGACAATCAACATTAGAAATATGAACACAATTCGGAAAGGCACCACGGCTGGTTCCAATGCATGCCTTATTTGGTCTGACCACCTGTTAAAGCCTAAATTAGTGACCTAAACGGTCTTAGGTAGCTTATGATTGTAAATAAATTAGTGAAACGAATCGAATTGGTTAAGGACGGAAGTCGATAGCCTTGTTAGGTCAGGTACCTATGTTGAGCAAAAAATGTGATTTAAGTATGTCAGTCAAAGAAATTCAGCGGTTATTTGCTAGGTTTTCAATTTGTAAGTTAATAATTATCATAAATGTTTAATGATTAGGTATCACACTCATACTCGTTTATTTATGTGCTTACATACATTCATATACTTAATTAGGTAAGACTAAGTTCGTTTGAAACTCAAGTGTAAAGCCTCGTTCACACCGCGGCACCGGTGAGTTGAGTTAAAATTACCTCAACACTCAACTGGCTTGATTAAGCATTCAAGACGCTTTTTTTTAGTAGTTCTTTATTAGTATTCTATGATTTATTACCTACACCTTTTTATATTGATGCTGGTCCCAAAGGTCCGGATTTCAAACTGCCATCATTTCAAAATCCATTCATTAGATTTAAGTAAGTAAGAACTCAATTAATTTTATATGCAATGTATTAAATTATACCTTGACTAGGACCTACTTGTTTTGTGAAAATTTTCTGGTTGTATTTCTCTTCATTTCATTGTTTTACAGGGCCGAACTAAAACTTTAGAATGTGTCATCATCTTATATTTTTCCTTTTCTTCCTTCTTAAATCATGTACTTCTCAATAATTCACGTCTGTATAAACTTAGTTATAATCGGAATATACCTAGAACTTATGGGTCACATAGATACCTTAAAATACCAGACAAGGTCACATGACAATTTACGCAGGTAACCACATTAAACTGTCATTCTATACTTTTCTTCTTTTTATTTTATCGAAAGCTTTTCATCCATCTTTTCCACACTGCTGGAGCTAATCTTTCACAACCCGGAAGTGCAGTGTTGAGAACAGGATAGAATTAAACCACAAAATTTAGGCCTTTTTTATTGTCACAGTTTCAAAAGCACATATTTTTTCTGAAACTGACATTATCAAGAAGCAAAACCAAAAATGTCAAGTAAAAAAGAAATATAAATTAAAAAGTTTGGTAGCTGGTCGCCAACATGGCCCCCGACGGTGTGAAGCACCAATTTACTGGCCGGCGACCAGCAATACCACCTTTCGAGTGGGTCGTCGCAGCACGCCCCCCTTCGTAGTGACGTCCACAACTCTGGTGGTGTAAGATCTACTAGAAATATAACCGTAGAGGACCCAACCAAGCGCAGTCCGAGCGGTCCACTTAGAGATTGTGGAGACACTATCGTCGGAGTCCGCCCTGATGGCAATCAGGCGGTTCATTTCGAGAAGAGGATGCCCGACAATGATATACTCCGACAACGGAATGTCATTCGTTGGCGCAGCAAAAATACTGCCAGAACTGTTCAACTTCTGCGCCAATAGAAGAATCGAATGGCGATTCGTCCCCCCATCCGCACCCTTTATGGGGGGCTGTTGGGAGCGGTTAGTCCGCTCGGTGAAAAATGCTATCGCCGTCACACTGAAGCAGCGGACTCCCAAGGAAGATGTGTTAAACACCCTGCTCTTAGAGGCCGAGTCTACCATTAACTCAAGACCACTGACGCACGTCTCGGTGGATGCGGACGCAGAGAACGCCCTAGCTCCATTCACCTTTTTGATCGGAAGCCCAAGCAGCGAGCCTGATATTAATGTCTTTGACGACGCCGACTTGCTTCGACGTGCTGACTGGAGGAAAGCGCAGAGGCTGGCAGACCACTTCTGGCAGCGCTTCGTGCTCGAGTACCTGCCCACGCTCACACCTAGGAGGCGGTTGCAGGAGGCTCGTCCATTAAGGGTGGGTGATCTAGTCTTCATCGCAGATGGCACGCTATCCAGGAACCAATGGCCTCGAGGGCGAATCACGGCAGTGCACCCGGGGAAAGACGGCATCGTCAGAGTTGTGGACGTCACTACGAAGGGGGGCGTGCTGCGACGACCCACTCGAAAGGTGGTATTGCTGGTCGCCGGCCAGTAAATTGGTGCTTCACACCGTCGGGGGCCATGTTGGCGACCAGCTACCAAACTTTTTAATTTATATTTCTTTTTTACTTGACATTTTTGGTTTTGCTTCTTGATAATGTCAGTTTCAGAAAAAATATGTGCTTTTGAAGCTGTGACAATAAAAAGGCCTAAATTTTGTGGTTTAATTCTATCCTGTTCTCAACATGCAGTGTTAAACAATCTATAGTGGTCAGGACAAGCAACAGTGTTGCAAGGTTGCGACACAGGCGAGTCGACCAGTAGGTACCTACTGGCCACTAGTGTCACTTGGCATGCAAAGTACCATTCACTTTGTTTTTGCTTTTGTGTTCACTGTCCATTCCAAATTCAATCTAAACCATCTTTCGTGAATGTTACAAATAATTATTTGTAGCTATTCATAGCTATTGCTCTCTTGTCATACAATTCGTTCTTTGAATTAATCAGAGTCCTAGAATATGTTGCTCATTCACAGAATGACGTGATCAGTGTTAAATATTGTAGTCATTTATTTACTTTCAAGTCTTTTATTCTCTAAGTTTTTATGTACCTACCTAAATAAAATGAATTAAATTATCTTTTTTTTAATGTACCTATTAATTATTAAAGCAAAATTTATGACACTGTAAATGATATATGTTTGAATTATATTGTGTTAATTTAAAATACGTGACTTATGAATTATTATTGCTATTAGATTGAAGTTAATTTCGAAAAATTAAACAACAAAGTAACAAGAATATAAAATTTATTTCAATATACTATGTATCTACAAGTACTTATTATGTAATAAAAAAATATAGGTACATCAACATAAATGCTCTATTATACTTATATTAATATTCCCTAGGTAAGAATTAAGGTTGCGCTGCTTAGCGCATCCACGATGCTACCGCGCGAGATAGCACTCCCGTAGGTACTGTTCTAGCAAATGACGGATCTGACCGCCAGAAAATGCTAGGAACATCATCATTATCATCGTTATCCTATCCTTATCCCAATAGGTTAGGTAGTTGACAAAAAAAATCTAATTAGTCCGTCAGAAAGATTCCCAAAAAATTTTGGACACGTATTTTTTCTTTTTTCACGTAAACAATAAATTAAGACGATACAGTGCTTCGAAAAGTCGCGCGACGTCACAGTTTGGTACAATTTTTGCTAGTATAAAGTGATGCCAACAGCCACTTACGATTTTTGAGACTTGATATTTTCGTATTTTTTTATTAATTTGATAAAACAAAAAACACGTATGCAATATTTTTGATAATCTAACAGACGGACTAAACAGAATCATATTTTTTTTAGTCAGTCAACTACCCTATTGATTTGGTGTTGGTGCAGCATGTCTTCTTCTTCCATACTTCTCGATTACTCGTCATCACAGCAGTCACCTCCTTTCTAGGCTAGCCTTACTTCACACAGTCCATCCATCCATCGTTACTTTCGAACATGAAAAAAATACGATTTCGTGCTGATAGGTGTGGCGCAACGCTTAAACTATATAATATTTATCACAGCACCGACTGTCCCTTTAGAGCGTATTATCGTTATTTGATTGCTTCAAGCACTAAGACATTACAAACTTATTTATTTTCTTCCCATTAAAGTAGCATTTTGGACAAGCAAAGTCTTGATCTGCTGTCTTGTTAGCCTGAAAAAATAACAATATGTATTAATATTATTAGCACTATTATTGTTTATTTTCATATAAATATTAGAAACTCATCACCAACTCATGGTTTTCAGTCTTAAGACCTGTTCTCAGACTTTCTAGCCACTGACTACATATACTGCCTGTCAAAGATCTACAAATGAATGACCAACAGCTTGACGAACTTTCTGAAGCATTGAGGAAACTACATAATTATGCAATAGCTGGTCAGTCATCTACGGACCAACCTAGACAAAGGCTGCTTAACATTGAAGTTCAACATGTGCAACTGTTTTTCTGAGCTCCTAAATATTAGAAAACTAACATAACTTGCTTCTTAATTAAGAGATACTAGATACATACCACTATACAATAGTAGCAAAACACATGGTTGCAGCCCATAGTGTGAGGTAGAACAGGCTTGTTACTGCAGCAGGCACACACAGTGTGTAATGTCATGACTGCTACCGTAGAGGTCGCGGTTGATCTGACATGTTGGCGCCACCACACGTACTTCAGCACACTCGACAGTTTACTTCTGAGCCCAAAGATGTTTATTAATGCTATTGTTGTGCCTATTAGTTCCTGGAAACAATTATTTGCTTTATACATTTGTTTGAAGAATGGTTGGCATCTATAGTCAAACAACACTGCTATTTTATCCATAATCTAAATTTTTTGATATATTGTTTTTCAGAATTTCTAAATTATAATAGCTGAGAGTTTATTTTTAATTTGACTGTGTCTCAGTCTTGGTCAAGGACTCCCCCAATTCCTTTCACAAACTATTATTTTTTGCCACCTCAAAACAGCCTTTCTGGTACACATCAGGTGAATAATTATGACTAAACACTCAAGTGCTATTTGACTAGATTTGCTGAATGTACCTACACACAAAAATTTCAGTATGAATGAAAAAAACTTACAATAAAATTGTGCCATAGAAGTTCTCTTGTCCAAGAGAAATCAGTAAGATCTTCTCTAGTCAATTTCTCAGCAGACAACTCTATGCCTAAAATAAAATCTATGAGCAATGGATATTTGCCCGTCTGTATGAATCTACAGAAGTTTAATATGTCCCCTACCAATTGAAATGTCTCTAATTTATTTACAATGTTTTGAACTTTTCTATTAGAAGTAAAACTATAAATAGCTCTTTCTCTAAGGTACTTTAAACCAATAGTGTAGCCATAGTACCAGCATAGTTTACTTTTAGATAAATTGTCAGATTTATAACTCAAAGATAGCATCTGATGTCCAAAAGTGCTTTTCTGATTGTACACAGAATATTTGAAAATCCATGTTCTTATTAAAAGTTCAAGCTCAGGCAGGACTGGCTGAATATACCGTGGCTGAAACAAAAATAATAGTAAATATCTATTTCAATAAAAAAGAAAAACAAAAGATACAGTGATACCTTATGGAAAAAAAGTTGTTTGAATAATCTTACCTCTATAAACTTAGTTGCTTGGAAAACTAATTGTTTGAAAAGCTCTTCTACTTGATTATCCAACTGCACCGCATCAAGCTGCAAAGAAACATCAAATCAAATCAAATCAAATCAAATCGTTTATTTGTGATACATGGGTTACATGCAGGTGTTTATTACATTTAAAAACTTATAATGTTCATACCACGATCAGCCACTAGGGCATACAAATGATTAAAATAATCCAATAAAAATATGATTCTAAAGTTCTAAAAAATTGACAGTATATTGCATTTCAGAAATATAAATGGAGACAGACACAAAACAACCATAAATTTTCGTCAAGCGGGCATAAAAACACTTAAAAATTTTTAGTCAATAAAAATTCAGCAACGGAGTAATAAGATTTTTCAATGAGAAACTTGAATAACTTATTTTTAAAAACATGAATATTGCAACACTCCTTTATATCATTCGGAATCTTATCGTAGATCTTTGTGGCCATAGCAAACACACTTTTCCCAAAGAGGGTAGTTCTATATTGCCTAGTAAGGTTATTATTCAAATGACTCCTACCTCGTGATCTGAGCTGCAAGGCAAATAGCGATGGATGATGTCTAATGAACAAGGCCATTTCAAAAATATATAAGGATGGGACGGTTAGTATTTTTAATTTTTCAAAGTAGTCCTTGCAACTGTCAGTTCTCTTGAGACCACACATTGCTCGCACGCACCTCTTTTGACATCTGAAAACTTTATCCCAGTTGGTAGCATTTCCCCAGAATATTATTGCATATCTGAGTCTAGAAGCAACATTACTGTGATAAGCTACGAGCAATGTATCAAGATTGACCTTTTTAGCTAGCATATATAAACCGTAAGATGACTGCGACACTTTTTTGCAAACGAATTCAATATGATTTTGCCATTTCAAATTGTCGTCAATGTGTAAGAACATGATGTTATGATTAATAAATTGAGATTGGTGAGACTCAAGTTTATGTCAAAATAGTTATATTATCCAGGTCCAAAGATGAGGGAATTTGTGTAGCTTACAATGACACCTACAACTGTTTATCGGTACCCCAAACTAGGCAGCCTCTAACTAAGGCAACACCACAACTGGCAGTACAGAATCACACTTTTCCATGTTCCTATAGATTTCCATACCTCAGAAATCTGTGCTCAGAACCATCATTAGCTGGGGGCTGAAACAAACTGGGAATGCTATCGCCAGCAACAGCATCGACGATGCTCTCAGCAGCTTCTTCGATATATGGCGCAACCCTAAGTCGACCCAGAGATGATTAGAAAAAAAGGATTCCACCCTAACAGCCAAAGACAGAGGTTAATGGAAAGAGTGGCCTTTACTCTATGGCTAGAGAACATACAAATAAAAAATGTGAATGCAATAGGTGGTCAACATAACTTATAAATCGAACTTGCTTCACCTCAATTATTTAACTTCCAGTTTCATCATGCAGTTGATATTTATATTGTGCACTTATAGCATCGTGATCTTTGCACCCCGAATTCAGAATACAAATTAATCCAAGTCAAACCTTACCTGTGTCACCCGAGGTATATAATTTACAGACATTTTTAAGTTTTACACCTACAATACTAGCTGTATCCATTCAATTCATATAAATTGGACATTAC
The DNA here is from genome assembly GCA_949775195.1 of Diarsia dahlii. Lineage (NCBI taxonomy): Eukaryota > Metazoa > Arthropoda > Insecta > Lepidoptera > Noctuidae > Diarsia > Diarsia dahlii. The sequence continues at coordinate 15,389,298 of OX459194.1, read as the reverse complement.
CACCCCTGAAATAAGTTTTATCAGAGCGTAATAGTGATTATCAATCATAAATCGGCCGAAATCAACAATTAGGGGACATCCAAAGAGCAGCTGATAGCAAACGTCAATGGTTATGACAATGACAGTTGACACTGACAGTCAAATTGACAGCCGTAGCTATGGAGTTTTTAGGTACTATACCAAGTCCATTCCCAACCCCCTAGTTCCCAGTTTCTACAAAGCACCAATACACACCACCACTCTCTACATTTTTTGTTTACTACATTTTAACTTACAGAGCGCTCATCTCAATACACCAAAGTGTATAGGAAACTTTCATAACTGCCTGTTATGAAGGTTTTATAACTTTTATAATATACTAGTGACCCGCCCCGGCTTCGCACGGGTGCAAATGGATGTTATTATACTTAAAAACCTTCCTCTTGAATCACTCTATCTATTAAAAAAAACCGCATCAAAATCCGTTGCGTAGTTTTAAAGATTTAAGTATACAAAGGGACATAGGGACAGAGAAAGCGACTTTATTTTATACTATGTATTTAGGTAGTGATAGTGATAGTGAAGTGATACCGAACTGTGGTCCAACTACTTTATACATTTGTCTTGAAAATATTGCTCTAAGTGCAAGTCTAAGATTGAAAGGCACAAGTAACACGATGTAATTAAAAAAATAATTAGCACGCACATAGGTAACATACAAACATGGAGAAAACTCAGTCTGTGGCTACACGAGACAGAATTCATCGCGCGTGCGGCGAAAGGGTACCCGCCCTCCACTGCAAGTTATTAATACGTACCCATAGTTAGTATTAGCAATTACGTTAGGCAGACTCTCGGTTGTAATCACTAAATATTTAAGTTTAAAGTTAGGTATTGCAAAACAAGTGTGATAGAAGAAATCAGAAGTAAATAAATAACTGTGAAATTACGATAATTGTATTGCTGGATTTACACTCTCGCGCGAGTGACGAGACGAGCCGCGAGGCGAGGCACGAGTCGAGTGTGTGAATGGTGTGTTTGTGACTCGCCTCACAACTCGTCTCGTCACTCGCAGCGCTCTCGTCGGGGGCGGCTTTTTAGGCACGAGTCAAAGGGCCTCGCGCCCGCCGCGAGCTTCGTGTTTACACTCGCGCTGTTACTTCAGTGGGTTAGAGAGAGAAAGAAGTTAGTTAGTTCAATGAAGTTATAGATAAATATGGAGGCCACACTTAGAACAAAAGTTTGAGTCAAATACCTACGATTCTCTATCTCACTCTCTGTGGGCTGACCTCTCTTTCTAAGGTGGACGATAGTATTGCCATCTCGTTATTAAAATCTCCTTATTCATTTTTAAAAAGAGTCACCACACAAATGTAATCAGAAGTTAAATACTGTCAAATAATGTGCTAATAAATAAAAAGCTAAACTAAGATTACTGAAATTAAAATTCCAAAATAGTATGTCACGAATGCTTGACAAGGTTGGCGAATCAGTGAATTATTTTCCCATTTCCTAAGGATGTGGTAATGTGGCAACATTGGCATGTCAACATAAATCGTACTATAGCGTACCAATATGGCGGTTGTTTACTTTGCGGTTCACAGTTTCGTTTGAGATATTTGCCTGTAATCAAAGTTATAGTTATAATTGAGAAAAAAATGGTGCAAACTTGTGTAGTGCGTGGTTGTGGTAGTACGTGGTGTCCAGGAGGTGATATAAGATTTCACGCGTAAGTGTTTAAATCGGGATTTTTGACACTGAATAATTGTAAACATATTTCTGCATATTTCTGCATATTTCTTTGTATTTTCAATTAATTACTTCATAAAAGCTTGACCTATGATTTAGTCAATGATAACTTAGATAACTATGTAAAGACCAAACAGTTTTACATTGAATTTCATGGACTTTCTGCAATTTTATTTGTTTTTGTTTAATAAGGAGTCATACTGAAGTAGTGTGACCATATTGGGGATATATCTGGGACTTTCCGTGGGACCTTCATTAATTATAGTCATTATCATACTCGCTTTATTACATTTTATTACTTTTTTCACACACCGTGTTATTTCTGTTAGTTCTTTGAAATAACATAACATTTTCGTGAATTTTTAACAGTAGTCAAATAGCCAATTACTATTTAAATAATACAGTAAATGTAATGAATAATATAAAATTATGTTCTGATTTCACACTCTTCTGGTTTTAGGTCAACAGCGAAGCCCAGGTCTCTACGAAGATTGATAGGGGCGTACAGGTGTAAATAAAATCAACTGAAGAAAAAATACTGCAGAAGAAATCTAAGATTCATAAGCAAAGAGTTTTACGACAGACTAAAAAAATCAGGACATGTCTTCGTAATATAATAGAAAATATTATAATAAAATGATTTTAATTTAGAAAGTGTTTTTGTTTCTTTTTGAGGTTTTATACATATGTATTACCGTTCCTATTATAGCCCCGTATTTAGATGAAAATACATAATATTAAAAATTCCACAGTGGTAAAAAAACCTTAACACTGACTTACCCAGAAATCTTTAAAAAAAAAATCATCTTTTATGTATCATTTTCATTAGTCTACAAAATAAAAGAAACATCTAATTTCTTTTTTGCGATTTCATGATTTTATAGTAAGAGTTGTACTGGGCAAAAATCTCTCCCAAATCCTTCCAGATTCATTATCTTGAGCCACCCCACCAGCCCTTGCGGTAGGCAACCACCGTGGTCGTGTCACCACCTCTTCTGTCATTATGATTTACTAGCTTTTGCCAACGGCTTCTCCCGCGTGAAAATGGCGATTTTCCATACAAACTTTCATCCCCTATTTAACTCCCTTAGGGGTTGAATTTCAAAAAATCCTTCCTTATTCCTTGTCTAGATTATAAAGGGAACCTCTGTGCAAAATTTCAGCTTTCTAGGTCCAAGGGTTTGGGCTGGGCGTTGATGAGTCAGTCTGTCAGGAGGACTTCTCTTTTTATTTATATAGATAGATAGAAGATCATTAATTTCGTATCGCTACAGGAACTAAACTTTTATGCTGGCCATGGTCTATATTCTATTTCTGTGCGAAATTACGTACGTATACGACCTAAGACTTTTTTGCGTGATTGAAAATGACAAACTGCCAAAAAAAATCAGGAACTTTCACACTGTAAGAAAACAGCTTCTTTCGTAATTTATCATTGGCATCTTTCATCAATCTAGAAGTGAACAGAGATGTGGATATATTAATTTAATCAAACACAAGTTATGAAAAGGAACTACGTAATGTCCTAGGTAAAATAAAATAAAGGTTACCCTACTTAGAAAGAGAGGGTCAGCCCACAGAGAGCGAGATAGCGATGCATAAGTTTTGCTTCAAGTAGGTATTCGAAGTGTGGTCTCCATATTTACCTATAACTTCATGGTTAGTTCGCGAGACTCCGCGAGAGTGTGAACAGACACACCTGTAGCTCGTTTACACTCTCGCGCGAGTGACGCACAGAACACATATACTCTAGGAGAAGAATGTCAACTCAATACAAAAATGTTGAGGACAAAAACTGGTGCACAGTCACGCCATCTCTTGTTATCCCCAAATAAAAGTTTATGTAGCGGGAATTTCGAATCTTATTTTTTTTAACCGTTCAGGCCCGACTGGAACGACGTCGTTCCACTAAGAAAATTCCGTTGAGACCCGCTGGAACGACGTCGTTCCAGTCGGGCGCAGCAAATTCAAACCTTATTTTTACCTAAAATATGGCTCTAAATTGTCTGGCAAAATTTGTGCCAAAGGGTAACTAGCTAGAGCTGCGTATGGCACCAATAAATTACTAAACATAAACCTGGAACGCTTTTAAAAAAATATTGAGAGGTGCCATAGTGACGTTTGACAGTTGATGCAAAAAACGGTGTGGTAAAGTGTGGGTGTCGTAGTGTTTTTGTGTTTTGTGTTAGATTTTGTTTGTGAAACGTTGGTAAGTAAATGTTTATTAGGTTAGAAGTCCCTAATGCAACTTTGTAGATAATAATTTGCTTGGCAATTCATATCCCAAAATTAGTTTTCGAGCCAACAAAATATCATAACAAAGATTTCGTCGTCGTCATTGAATGAGCGAATTGAAAATATGAATTTGACTCCTTTTCATTGAAATATGGTCTTGGAAACATTATTATCAACATAAAATATAGTGATAATTCATTATATCGTGTATTCGAAGCAAATAATTTCGTATTTATTTATATTTCAAGGTTATTTCGCAATTCTAAAATGACAGTTCGCCAATAAGAATCTTATAAGAATTTTGAGTTGGAATCTTATTAGAATAATGTATGTAGGTCTCCTAAAAAAACACTATCATTAGATTACTTGTACATTTGTTATATTAGTTCTAAAGTTTCGTGTAAATTGATTCAGTAGTTTTACCAAAACAAAATAAGATACGCAACAAGTCGAGTGGCGGCGAGTTCTGTCCTAAATCCGGTCGTCTGTGGGATGACAATATACGTCTTTTAAAATAAGAGTTGTTTATATAATAAATACATCGTCTAGCTCTTCAGAAACAAGAAACTGTTTACCGTTTGAGATAAGAGATAATAAAACTCGAGCATTAAGCGTTTTAGTGAGCAAGGTCAGATGACGCATGCGATGACGTAACTAGGCGGTCCGTGAGGGAGTTGAGTTAAAATCTTATTAGAATAATGTATGTAGGTCTCCTAAAAAAACACTGTCACCGTATTACTTGTACATTTGTTATATTAGTTCTAAAGTTTCGTGTAAATTGATTCAGTAGTTTTACCAAAACAAAATAAGATACGCAACAGGTCGTGTGGCGGCGAGTTCTGTCCTAACTATACGATATTTATAATTCTAAATAAGCTATAAAAGAGTTTATATAATAATACATCGTCTAGCTCTTCAGAAACACGAAACTGTTTACCGTTTGAGATAAGAGATAACAGAACTCGAGCGATAAGCGTTTTAGTGAGCAAGGTCCGATGACTCATGCGATGACGTAACCAGGCGGTGCGTGAGGGAGGGGGGCCCGTTATTTCGCGCGGCGCTTGAGAGGTTTAGATAAATTATTTTGATAAAATTTGGCTTTTGCACCTGCAAGATAACTTTTCAGTTTTCTTGCAAGTGCAGAAGCCAGGTGGAACAAAAAAAACAGTATGTGTTGATTTTAAATGTAAAAAATATTTATTTTGTTCATTACAATATCGTAAAATAAAGTTTGTAAAGAAAAAATATTCTGAGCAATATACTGACATGACTATCGAGGACATAATAATAATTATCGAGTCCGAAGTAACCGGATGCAGCTGAATTGGTTTTTTGCTGATTTGGTTCAATGGGATGTTGCGGAAAAGGTTGTGTTATCTGAAACAAATAATTAAAATTTCAACTGGCTATCTCTTACCATTAATGCGATAAGGCCTTGTATGTGACAGATGAACCAACATAATAGGCTTAGTAATAATTCCATTGGCACCCTTTCAGTATTGAACCCTATTAAAATATTAATTTACCTTATCAGTCTCCTTCATTACTTTTCCTGGTTGATTGTGCCTGGTTTGTGACATCGGACAGTGCCCATTGACGTGCGAGACCCGCAACAGGTTCATTGGAATGTTGTGGAAGAGTTTGTGTTATCTGAAAATAATTACATATTTGTATATTAGACTCGTACATTGAGGTTTTGTAACTTCGAAGTATAAACAGTTATTTAATTTTATCAATTTTCCTTTACTTCTGTACTAATGATGCTTTATACCTATAATTTTAGCTGAACAGAAATTAACACTTCAATTTACTACTCGATTAATTAAACATTTTTACACTTTTGAAACAGAACCTTAGCAATAAAGTTCTAACCTGTACAAAGTTTTCTTCAGGAGCAGCATGCCTACGTAGTTTCTTGGTAGTGAAGTCTCATAGTCTACTATTATAGAGCTTCATTTGGAAATCTGGCGAAGACCACTGTCCATGAGGAAAACAGAATTTCGCCCATAGTTTGCAGCTGAAAGAAACAATTAATGTGTGTATGTTTATTGCCATCTTTTAATTATGTTATTGTACTGGACGGGTGTGATCGCTGGACGTAAAGGGTGCAAGGAGGGTGTATGCCTATCCCGGTGTGAGGTTAGGTTAGGTTTGGTAGGTCGGTGGGTCGCCTTATGGGCGGAGGTCTGTACAAGGTTTAGAATTGAATATATTTTTTGAAAGGAGGTAGATAAATAACTTTGTAAGGGCTACAGTCTGCCAAATTTATGAAGATACGTACCGGAGATAGTTCCTACTTCCCGGTTTAGGAAACCGATGTTGAGTTATAGCTGGATTCTCACTTGAACTGCCACACATGTTCTGCACTTCAGACTTTCAGAAATTGAGAGGCTATGTTACGGAAATAAATCAACGCAAAACTACAATCGATCAACTTTGAAACTTTAATTTTAGGCAAACAACAAACATTTTTAATTTTTTAAGCTGTGTTGCTATGTCACGTTTTAAACTTCCTCCAAATCTTTCCATATTTTACATCAAATCATTACGAAACAAAATGTATTTTATTTTTATACAATGGGAGTTATGAGTTGTTTAAATTATTATGTCGTATAAAAAAAAATACTTGAAAGGTGCCCCTTTTTCTATTGTTACCGACGTTTTTACCAAGGAGATAAACGATAGTTGTACCTAGGATTGAGGTAAACGTTTAAAATTATAGCAACACTTGCGTTGCACAGTTTTCTTTTTTTTTATTTGATGTTGCCACAAAAAATCCAAAATTATTTAATATATTTCTGGCAACATATTTCTGGCCCCATATTTCTGGCCCCAGTAGGTATGTTACTGATTCGACAGTAATGCGGGCGCCACACTATGCTCCTCGCGCTGCTCATCGCCGTGCTCCTCGCGCTGCCGCTATTTGCTGCGATGTTCTACTCGCGCAATTAATTGCGACGCTCCTCACTTGTTATTTGCCTTTGGTGGACGATGAAACTGTGGCAGCGTGCACGCTATGCATTTTTAGTGTAGCTAAATATATCAATGTCATAAAAAAAAATATACATCGTCGTCGTCGTCCTCGCCAACGGAGATGTCGGATTACATCTACTAATCGCGCGAACATCGCGGAGCGGTGGGCAGGACGAGGAGCATGACGTGCGGCATGACGAGTAACGTTGCCACACTATGTCTCTGCCTCCTTTCCTCGCTACTTCCCATACCACTCGTCGAGTGTGTGGCGCCCGCATAAGAGTCGACCACCCCTGGAGTGACGAGCTGCGAGGCGAGGTGCGATACGAGCCACAAGGCGAGAGTCTAAATCCAGCATATAATATCTTATCTTTTTTATTCACATCCAAAATCGATGTTGGACATCAATGATCTCAAATAAAAACGCCTAAAACCTGATGATTAGTGTAATCGGAAACTACTACATAGCGCACATCACTAAACTACCTTGTTTGACATGGCCGTCAAACTCAAATAATAACGTCAAATTAAATGTCAATGTCATTCAATTTCATTCATTGTGATTCGATTGCAAGTGTGAGCGTTGTGCTTATTGATTGAACACCAAAACCATTTACTATATTTTCTTAGAGCAAACGTACTACCTCGTGTTTAGTTGTTAAATTATGGATATTTGAAGACGGATAAATTCAACTAACGACATGGTTGTTTCACCTCAAACCCCCGACAACGAAACCCAAACTGTGCAAGCAAAAAGAACCAACATGGCGTCTAAACAGTCGTCAGTGGCTGACACAAGAGCGGAGTTGGCCGAATTAGTGAAAAGAAAGGCCGAAGTGGCTGTAAGTAAACAAAATAGTGTAAAAGTTATAGATACGCAAGGATCATAGCTGATGTTGTTCTATGGTTTCTGCCTAGCCCCATGGGAAAGGCGTGAGTTTAAGTATGATAGATCATTCAGTATTTACATCTTTAACTTTTTTCAGGAGACCCTTGCTAACTTGGAACGCCAGATTTATGCTTTTGAAGGATCATACTTAGAAGATACTCAGCTTTACGGAAACATTATCAGAGGATGGGACAGATACCTCACCACTAATAAAAGCACTAATTCTAAAGCAGACAAAAGGAACAGGAAATTCAAAGAGGCTGAACGATTGTTTTCTAAATCCAGTATTACTTCAATGGCTGTAAGTTGTTAACAAACATTTTGATGATATTGATTGTTATTTTATAATACAGGTACTTAAATTTTTATTTTTTATTTTAGGCAGTTAGTGGACTTGTGGATCCTGCTGAGGCTAAAAGTAAGTTGTGGTTGCTAAACTCTTTTAGTTACAGGGTATTTTAAACTATACTGTAGAATGAAATAATTAAATATAAAACTTTTCAGATGAAAGAAATAGTGAGACTGAATCTCAGACCAATGAGGACTCATCGGACACACAAATCAGTACTGGAATGAATGTTAGCAGTTTGAACCACACCACCATACACGGTTCTACTGAAAGTATTGCATCTAAGCCTTCTGGGAAACAGCACACTAATGGAGGAATTGAAAAAGTTATCAACCATTCCACAACCAAGCAAAGTTTGACACAAAAGATTGCTACCTCATCTGGAATGCTACAAAAAGCCTTTGGCAGTGACAGTAAGATGCTGTCAGCTGTCGGACTGGACAGCAGACCTGGTACTCCTAAAGACAAGGATTCAAGTATGGGTATCATGAATAAAGGAGATATGACCCCTAACTCCCTCAAACACAAAATGTCTACTAGCAGCGCAAATAGTAATAACAGTATGAAGAAAACTAACAATAAGAAAGCAAGACATCGTTAATTGAATCTCCTTCCTTAATCCTTTGTTTTTATGTGCCTAAAATGTGTATGTGTACTTATCAGTTAGACCCGAGTTTTATCAAAAATATACTTTATTTCTTTGGTCAATTTTTAATTACAATAATTTGTTACTTGTTACATGAGAGTTTTATTTATTTGAATAATCTGCAGTCTTTAATTATTTGATCTTCCAAGTGATCGCAGAATGGACTGCTTGAATCTTGATTCTGAAATAAAACAAGAAATACATAAATGGACTTGCAAAAACAATAATAATCCACTATTTCTGTATGAGGTGCACTTCCAGGTTAAATATTTTATCTCAATTCCCTAGTTAGTCTAGTAAACAGAACAATGAAAATTATATAGTAAAAATTAAGTTGAGTTCTCAAGTGGATCTAGTGCATCAAAAGGCTACGGCAGTGCACACTTCGGGAATCTCTACCTAACTTATAATTTGTTTATGTACTTACGTTTCAATACATTTGGCAAGTCCCTAATAGGGCTGAAATATCTTAAAACTAAGTAATAAAATATTGGTAGCACTGATATGATACCAGTACAGACTAAAAATATAACTTCGGGAGTTTTTCTTATCCTACAACAGTTCAAAGTTTTACTCCACAAAGATCTTGTAGCATTCATCTGTAAATGAAAATAAAAAGTAGTATTAGGTACATTGATGATAATAATGATACAAAATAAAGAATTCGTAAAAAGGTGCAATGTGTTTCATTTCGGCTCATGAGACTGAAAACTGATTAAGTTTCCGATGATTACAGAAAACGGGCCTGGCGTGTTGTCTTGCCTTGCTTGTGTAGGAGACTTAAACCATTACTTACAGAATCAACAATGTCCATACAGATGCTGTCAACTCCAATAGCATCTGCGCTAAGAGTTTTATAATAATTGTCCAATTTTAGGTAAGACTGCATGCAGTTATCACAGACAACCTTAGTGTCGTTAGTTGAAGGATCAACGTACTTCAGTATACATTTCATGGTTCCATTATATAGTTCATTGAAGTGTATTGTTTCATTTGACAACACTGGCACAGCAGTTGTCCAGTTAAAGCAGGCTGAAAAAAGAAAAGTACAAGTTATGAATATGATTCTGAACTACAGCTAGCTACCACTAATTTAGTGGGTAACTAGACACAAGAAAAAACGGGATTCGAAATAAGTTCAACTACAGTGCGATCAAATTATCTTGGCAGCTCTGAACATAGGCTTTGCGAAATTTTACGCATGTAAACTTGGGAATAAAACTGTTATTGCCAGATAAACCAATACTTAAACGATCAGAAAATATCTAATTTAAACAGTGAGAAATACAAATAAAATAAATATCATAACACTTTTATACATTCGTTGTAACAAAATGACCTGCACGAAGTTCGGAGCTGCCAAGATAATTTGATCGCACTGTACTTAGGTACTTTATTAATCAATAACCTGGTTTTTTCTTGTTATTAATTGTGATATTTTCCAGGATATAATAAAGAGTGAGTATAGTGGCAGCAAACAATGGTTATTAAATTTTGGTAGATATTATTACATACCATAGCAGTGACCTTTATCCCATATGCTTATTATGTTTTCATGATACTCCAAGATAGCATCCAGTCTGTCGCATGATGTATAAATGGACTTGCAGGAAGTTCCATTTACAACAGTAGTCTGTAACTCTTCATACTTATTAGAGAAGTTCCGATATTGCTGTATACAATTTTCACATATCCTTATAGGTCTAGCATTCAGTATTGAACACCTAGTAAAATTGGCAGCCGAGTCAGCAAAAGCATCCAATTTCTTAGTACACTCTTCTGGGAACGGTGTCATATAACATGACCCAGTTGTCGATCTGCAAAAGTAACGATTTGGTTTGTTATCTGATAAATTATAAAACAGCAAAGTTCTCGACCATTATTTGGTACATAAGAATATACTTACAGCAATGTATCCACACGTAATATAGAGTATATTTTGTCCGATGTATCTGCCTTCAATAAATTAGAATGTAAGAATAGAAGTAGGAATACGTTGAAATAACTATACATTTTTAATAATTGTTTTAAAAATACTTCGAAAAAACAAACAAGGAAGACAGACTGACATGAGACTGACAATGACACGACAATGAATGACAAAACAAAACCAAAGAGTAACAAATGGAATGACAGCTGATGAAAAATGAATAGTGATTAGAGATGCGACTTGTGGGGCGGCTTTGCGGATAGTTAAATCAATCATTTTTATGTTTATCACCTTTTCAACAAGATTTTCACCTTTTTTTGTATTATTTGTAAAAGAGTATTGTAGCACTGCCTTTTTAATTCATTTTTGTGAGCTGGCAACACCGTCCACGGCTCCTGGCAGCCGGCGGCGCGGGAACTCAAAGCCAGTGGAATACGATTGAACGGTAGTCTGTGATTGAACGATTCGCGCGCGCTTTCAACAGATCCGCGAAACCACGAAACGCTCGTTCATAATTTCCTTTACTGTTTGTTTATTTTGTTTTACCTAGTTCTGTGTTTTTACCCATTTACAATGTACTTTTTACCACCTAACGTAGTGACTCATTGAAACAGCCCAAATTATTTTTTGTATTATCATTTGTGTACTATTCAGCCTGAACTGGTTGGACTGCTCGACTGGAAGCCGACATCAACATAGTTGGGAGCAGCTTTCCGCCATGGCGGGTTATTGTTGTGCTTTGCAGTTTCAACTGTCCGTTCTAGTGCTTTACTACCAAACAAAGCCAATTTAAAGTAATTAGATGGTTGAAACCTGTTTTAATTGTTTCCCCATTTTTTAATACGGTGCACAAAGACTTGGCTGGGGTTCCATACATTTTAAAACATTTCCTTTGTTCGTATCATTTTTAAGTAAATATTCTAGTATTTTTTAAGGATTAAGGTCGAAAGACCGATAGCCGCTTCGTGGTAAATTTAAAAAAATAAATGACCAGCCATCAAGGTGACACTGACAGCACAGACTACTTAGAGATACTACGTATCAGACTGCCAACTTCTGAACAAAAATTTCTACCACAGCCAATGACTAATAAAAAGTATGGACTCGAAATACCTACAGAAAAAAGGTGCATACCTACGGAGCATAAAATGGCTGCCAATGCTAGGGTTGTGGCAATCATGAAACATAGTACTACTGTAACGAGTATCGATACTAGTATTACGAGTATTATTAGATATCACGGTTGAATTAAAATGAACAGTCCGTTGTAAAGTTGTAACAGAAAAATATGAGTAAATTTACTTACCTACAACCACTTTGAATAAAAAAAATTCTCAGGTATCGGATACCTGAGAATAAAATTTATTCAAAGTGGTTTTTCTGAATACAATAAATAAAGAATACTTTTTACCCGACTACGGAAAAGCCAAAAGGAAGGGTAATGATTTTGGCAGTGTATGTATTATGTTTGTATGTTCCAGCATAGCGCCTAAACTACTGAACACTTGTTCTCCCCACCACTGCGATATTTTTTTTTTGTTCTAGACCATACCTAGGAACCCCCTAGTTACGGAGATATTGGTCAAAGTTCCAAATATTTCACAGTTGTTTTTGTAAATACTAGTTTTTCAGGTTATAACTTTACATAGATTACCTCCATCACCCGTTTACTATTCATAGCATCCACTAGCCCAATGTGTTACTACATTGAGTTTTAAAGTAAAATATGATATTTGACCCCAATAAAAAATCGTTTCCCAGCAAAAAAATTGCGTAGGGGGGTACTTAGTTTGATGTTTCTGTACATCAAACTAAGTACCACCCTTGCTTGGTTGACGGCTGTGTTATGGGTTAATTTACACCCTGTATACGTTTAGATTGCGGTCAAACAGTTGTCGCGGTTAAGTCTTTGTTATTTACTCGTATTATATAACAAACCAACATTAAATTAGAATGTAACTAAAACTCAACTACGAATTAAATCGCAAACTAATAAGATCCTAGTGAAGAACAAATCTTCTAATAGTAAGAAGATTGTTTCTATTATGATTGACTGACTGACAGGCGGAGTAAAATAAAAGGGGACTTTGTTTCTTGTCGCCAAAATTTGTATTCGTTACCAAGTTGTATCACATAGTAAATAGATCTATCGCCACGAAATATTTTCGTTCTCAGATAAACAAAAAGTGTTCAAAGATATGAATGATCAAATTAATGTTAATATAATAATGTGTAAAATAAGAGATGGATCACCAATAAAATTGTAGTGCAATAATAGGGTTTGTCAAACCCTATTATTCTACTGACTAAAAACCACCCATGTTCCTTCTTCGCTCTTGTGCCAAGGCCGCGTTATCTCTTTCGATAATCCTCAGGGCGGTCCCGCGCCCTGACCGAACCTGGCACGGTCACTCGAACAGATATCGTTTCAGCGCAGCGAAGGAACTAGTATCGGAAACTATTACGCAACGGTACAACACTATCCATGTTTGTAAACAAACGAATCAAATGATGAAATAACAAAAAGGTCTCTGGGACGGAAATAATCCCAATTATTAACACTTTAGCAATAAATTAATGATCACTTAGCATTTTTTCATCGAAAATGTATTACTCCTAGATACTATTGCATGAAAACGATTACTAACCTATGCAAAGTCAATTGAGGTTGATTTTCAGTCCTTCTTGCACCACACTTCACAATACAACACGCAGGCATATTGAATTGCTGTTTCCTAACATATACACGCAGTTTAAGAGATAATCTCGTCGTAATTTTCTCACAAATCGCAATTTAACAAAAAGTAAACAACTATTTGACAGCACAACTACCACGAAACTCATCGCCATCTTGTATCACAATATGTCGAAAACGGCACCCTACCTACTATTCTGTGACTCGCATATCCAAATGTTGCCATTGTGAGAAACAACTGAAATATTGTTGTCTCTTTCATCAAATACGATTACTGCATTAGAAAGAACGAACCAAAACTATATTTTACATTTTGTCTCCTATTTCACTCATATTTGTATAAGCAAGTGTGTATATAGAACATCGCGGCGCCTCCATAGGATCCTATCTCAATGACCACAGCAGACTTTCGAGTTTTAATGTCATATGACGTTTCTTTTTTTTTTAAAGTTACTGTTGTACACTGGCAAAGGAACAACTCGTATACAGCCTAAAACGCAGTGCTGCTGGATATTGCTTATTATTTGATTTCTTTAATAATAAATTGCTACCGCTGTCTTACAACGGGGCTATTATTAATTTTCTGAAATTAATTTTGGGAAAAAATAAATAAAACTAAGAATTACTTATTAAAAGATTTATTTTTTAATTTCCTTTTATATTTTTCGTAAGCTTGCTTTTGCATCGCAGGCAAATCACGATTTTGGAGTCTTTGAATATCCGTGCCCTTTAAAATTCGATTTACCATATTGCACCAGTTCATTATTGTAAACCTCACAACTAATGATATGAAATGATTAAGGATCATTGTCTTGTGTTCGGTACAGTGAATGAAATCAAATGAATACTTGGAACCAATAAAATCAATTACTTTTGACGCGACATTATTTTTATGAGCGTTGTGTTCCAAGTATGCATTTGTTTCAGTTATCACTGTACCGAAACACCTCACTGCACCTTCGGATGGGTAGTTTAATCTTTTTTTTGCTGCCGTATATTCGCGATGATTAATCCAGTCGTGGATATTTGATTCATTGCTTGTTAAACTATTTTTACATGAGTTACATTTTAATTTAAATTTATCAAATATTTTGCGAACTACCCATCCTGTAGTGTAGGCTCGCGAGTGAACATTCAATCGTTCTCGTCGAGCCTGCTCCACAATCATTTCAATATTCTGCCCTGTATTTGAATGACCCGGCTCGACATTTTCTTTTGTATCTTCAGTAAACAGAGACTGTAAATTTATTACTTGGTCTGCCGGGTCATCCTCACAATTAAATGTTTGGTTGTGGAATTTTATAATTCTGGTTATCAGCAATGACTTAAAGGTGCAATTGAAGCTGTGGCAGTTTGGGTCATTATTTCGGTAATTATATGCCCTTACTTGCCCAAAAAAGTTTTCAATGGGATCAGAGTTAAAATATCTTGGCCTCATTATTTTTATATTATTGGTTTTAAAAATCTGCCACAGCCTCATGTAACTTTTTAGTGTTACAATAAAATTTACTAAAGAGGGCACAGATTTTTCGTTTCCTTTGGAATCGACATAGCGAATTTTCTCCAATTTCGTAATAGCCTCTTTCCAAAACTGATGGTGAGGTGATTTTTCTGTAACTGCTGTTCTCAGGATTTTTCCCTTGCTTCTCTTTGAAAATATCGCAGCTCCATTGACACTGTCGAACAACTGGTCAAAAAATAATACTGTGTCTGCTGTGTTTTGTAGAGTACTGCTGACAGGTCTTCCATCTGCATAATGAGCTGGAAAAGAAGAAACATTATGTTTAGTTTAAAAAAATATTATGAACCTCGGAGTGATTCATGAGGGTGGTTTATGTAGTGTAAACCAGTTGAGTTTTATGATGTTATATGTATTCAATTACATAATTATTATCTTTTTATGTAACTGTATAATTACTGACTTTAAAAGATCCATTAAACTAAAGTAACAATATATATGTTTGGCTCCTACCACGCGGTCAATGCCTAGCACCTATACTAAATAACAATTTGCAAAACGTTTATTTTTATACTAGCCATTCCCAGCGGCTTCACCCGCGTTTATGACGAAAATTAATTAACAGGAATTTAATCCTGGGATAAAAAGTATCCTTTAATGATCCTTTATGTTAAAATAACCTGAATAACAAACATCCATCCATCCTCAATTTTTTTTTGTATTTTTAATATTAGTTAGAAGTAAGATCATGTTAGGTACTTACAAAATTTTGCCGTGTATGACAAGGCTGCAGATACAGTTTTGCTGAAGACCTTAACACAATTTTTTACCTGAAAAATAAAAGGTGACATTAAAATCTGTCCTAGTAAATAGTCTAGTGACCACTGTAGCAGAATACAAATAGGTGGATAGATAAGAAATGTACCTTCATTTTTTTTATTTTTTCTGGAATGACATGCTGGTCATTCAGTTTATAAAGAAGTCTGGCTTCTGTGTGATGACAATCTGTTTCATAAACATCAACTATGTCTTGCCATTTTGATAGTTTTCCATTTATTGTTATGTTTTTGTTTAAAAAATTATTTCGCAGCCCCTTTATAAGGTGTGATGGGTCATATATAATACTCAGATTGACTCCGCTTATCGTAACTGTGCCATCTGAAATTATTAAATATTTAAACTAAATTTTATTTCATGATGATATACGATATGATATACATACATGTAAATGTAGTTAAAAACAATGATTGAGATGAAAAATCAAGAAGTCAAAATTTTAGCTAGTTCCTTAAACAATATGTCCACTATTGGGCCATTTGATTCATGCCAGCATTTAAACCCTTAATGGTGAATGTTCACATAAGTTTCTGAATATTTGGACAGCTAGGATGGAAAAGTTAACTGAATAATACAAACCTGGTTCTTGATTTGCAAGAAGTTGGTCACGTCTTGTGTCTGCTGTCAAGCTTCTTAATGCAGATTGAAAAGCAGATCCCTGGTCACAAATTAATGCAACTGGCTTCAGCCCACATCCCACTATGGCAGAAATGACTTCTTTCAAAATAGTTTTTAATTCTAGCCCAGAGGTGGCTCCTTCGCAAAAGTAGGTAATAGGCCACTGGTTGCTGCCATTTAAAAACTGCTCCTCTCAGCATAAAAACAAGTGCATGATCAGCAAACTTTTTTTTTTTAATGTTAAGCTCTACAAAGCCGTTTATTGTATCTTTATTTTTGTTGTAGTTTAAGGCAGTTTCCAGTGACATTTCGTCAAATATTACAGAACACATTTTCTTATTTTCCTCCCATGTTGCAACCTGGAAACCAACATATGAATTAAAGCTTAACTTTTTTCACCATTCACCAATGTGCAACTATGATGTAATTTATTTAAAAAAAGGTAAAGTACTATAATTCTACACACACAGGCATGTTGTTTGAATTAGGTTATGGTACCACTCTTAAGTACAGTTTAGAAGATTTTAACATTTAAATATTGCATAGTAAAAGGTACAAACCTCTTTTTTCATTAATTCAAAAACTTGAGGGCAAACTCCTGTTTCAATATTAAGTTTTGTCACCATCTTATTTAACGTTGACCTTGATGGCAATATAAAAATTTTGTGTAAAAATCTGTAGCATTTGGGACTCTGCTTCATAATTGATAATGCAATTAGTTTTTCCTCTAATGTGAAGCGACGCCCTTTCTTATTTTTAGTGCAAAGATTAATCTGCATTTTCATGATACTCTTTGCATATGGGTTCATGTGTGCTGTAAGTTTTTCAAAGGAAGTTTCCTTATTAAACTTCAAAGCGTTCTTAGCCCTTTTGTGAAAATCTGTTTGCTTTTTTGCCTTTTTGTACTCTTTGTACAACATTTGGCAAGTTGGTGACAAGTTTTTTACATTGCTTATAATACGTTTTCTTGAAGATTTCTGTGTTACATTCTGGACTCGGCCCAAACCTGAAACATTGTGAAATACTCTGTATGAGGAACACAGACTACAATTTCCTGATTGTTATTATTTTGAAACTAATAATATTTAATTCTAGCATTTGTCACTTTTACTATAACTTTAAGCCTGCAGCAGGTTACAAGTGAGGATATAACATAATATAGTGGCAGCGAGAAGTAGCACAAATCTGATAAAATAAAAAATATTATTAATTGGAACTCTGAATGATTATTACCTGACTCCTCAATAGTTGGTGGATTTTGTGGAGCTTGGGGTAAAGTTTGGAGGTCACAGGGGCTAGCAGTAGTGACTTCTGAAATAGACAGAATCAAGGAAAAAAATTATTAAAGGGAGTAAATTTAATTAAAAAAAAATCAAGTATTTGTATTTCCCCGTTTTTCTGTATATTAAATACTCTTAAAGAATAAGAGTATTTAATATACAGAAAAACGGGGTGAATAGAGAATGCAGGTGTGAATCGAGACCAACCTTTAAAAGGGCTTTTAACCTTGTATACATGTAAGTTTAGGGATATGTTACAAACATGCAACTTATTTATTACCTAAAAAACATCTCTTGTCAGCAGACCATTCACCATAATAATTAAAGATTGAAATCCCTTTCAGTTTGGTGCCGATTCACCCCTGCATTCTCTATTCAACCTGTTTTGCAGTACATATTTATCAAAGAGATTAGAGATACCTGAATCTTGCCAAGACTGTGGATATTTTGGTAGGCACCGCAGAGGAAATTCAGTGGAGGTAGAAGCAACTGGTTGAATTTCTGTAAAAAAACAGAAAAATATAGCAAGTTTAATAACCACACTGTACTTTACCACCAACTACCTTTTCCCTTTTTTTATTTAAGTCATAATCGATACAAAAGTTGTTCAGGAGCACTAAGACTGCCATTGTAACCATGGAATAAACAATATTGTAAAGCAGTACTGTTAAGAAATTTGATGTACAAGAAAGTGTATTATTTTGTTATTGTGCACAATTTAATTAAAAAAAAATATTATACCATTAACATACCTTTCAGTGGTTCTAGGCAGTATGTGTGGTCAAAGTGTCTTTTACGGGAGTATGAATGCTCAGCCTGAGGTGACACATTTTCTGAAATCAGACACACAAAATCAATTTCAGTATTATGGACGTCAACATATATGCTCATCAGTCACTCAACATATATGCTCATCAGTCACTAAGTAACACCTGAGAATAAAGAGTTAACTTATGTTAAGTTTACTTTCCTTCCTATACTTGTGCATTGGTTTGTGAGACAGATAAAAACTTTTTCTTGATTTTTTACTTTATTATCATTATGGTATTTGTTCCTTCCTGTTAGCTGCATCGTTAGTTTATATATGATCAATACAGTGAAAATTATGTTTGAGAGAACTGCAAATATGACAAATATTTGGTAAAAATCAGTCTATGACACTGTCGTGAGTATAGGTGTTATATTTTGCTCAGTGATTTTGTACTGATAAATAATTAATTAAATTTTGAAACCCATGTCGAAAATGATTTGTATCATTACTTTAGTTCATATAGTAGGTACTGTTAGGTTTGTAAGTTTCTTAGAAGAGTGGTCAGGGGGTCATCAGGGGGAAAATGGCCGAAAATGTATCCTTGTATAATAATTTAATTTTGCAGCCTCTTCCAATTAGGGTTACCATCCGTCCGGATTTGTCCGGACATGTCCGGACTTCTAGACCTTTGTCCGGACTTTGTCCGGTTCTTTCATTTGTCCGGATTTTTTGGCTTACATGGAATACGAATAATAAAACTTATTTAAGAATATCAAATAAGTCTTTAATCTGTAGGTATTAACTTCTCATTCATCTAAAAACAACTTGGTCTGTAACATTCAACTTAACGAGATAAAACATTAAATCTTCTATTGCAAACAATCAACTAGTTCAAACCAATAATATCTTCTCCAAAAATAAATAGTTTTACGTAAAATAATCAAACTTAACGCTAGTTTTCGGGATATTATTTCGTACCTATATTTTTCAGTCCCAGATACCTACTTGACGGAGTAATTTGCATTTTTTGACTAAAATGTCCGGACTTTTTTTGAAATGTCAGGCTTTTTGTCAGGACTTTTCAGATTTCTAAATGGTAACCCTACTTCCAATCATCTCTATAGTGAGTGCTGTTAATACTATTGCTTAATCAATGAATAGTACATTGTCGCTTTATACCACATCTGCTTAAAGTACTCAAGACTGATTGCAGATACAAGAGAAGAAAAAAAAATATATATATTGTATTGTTCACGATACTTCGTAGTAGAAACCATAATATATCTAGATTTTTGGTCAGTGGGTCGTCTTAGGGGCGGTTTTTAAGAAAAGTTGTATTCTGAATATGGTTTCAAAACTTTCAGTCTTTCGCACCGTACACGAGTATAGGTGTAACAAAATTTGGTGTGTGTCTAAGAAGGTAAAGAAAGCAAGAAGTAATCTAATGTATGATCATAATATTTACCGGTATACTGCAGAGTTGCTATTCCACTCAAAATATCATCTTCAGTAAACAGGGAAGGATAGGCACTGCCAATGAGACGAGATTTAGACGTAATGAACTTCTTTTCGAAGTGTTTTTGACAAACAAAAAGCTTCGAAAGTTGTTCAGGTGATAACGATTGCAGATCATCACGGTTTATACACTTTAACCACACAGCGAGTCTTTTCTCATTACACGGGAAATGATGCAAAATAGCGTCCTGTCGCGAAGATTTACAAACACAGCACTCGTAATACATTTTGCAAGTAGCAAAAGTAATCTTAGAGAAACTGGGATTGATTACAGATAAAGCGGAGAGGATAAGCACAAACGACTTCACTCGATCAACACAATACCTGTAATGTCAGATTTATGTCAAATGAAACAAAAACAAATGGCGGCCTACCTGCGCCTGCGTCGGCCAATCACAGACAACCAGAAACGTCATACAACATTAAAACAATATGGCGCTACGTCGAGCGTTTCGTTGTACGAAGATTATCAGCCGTGACTGACAGTGACTGACATTCTGTCACTAGTTGACTGTAAGTCAAGGTCAATCTTGCATTTGATTTGTTTTCATAATTTTATTATTGTGATTAATAAAAGCGTATTCATTCACAATAACTTCATACAATTGTTTATTTATTATGTACATGATATTAAACTACAACTATTTATGTCAACATTCATAGTGTTAAGTGTAATGTGGTTACAGAACTTACAACAACAAATGCAATAATTATGGAATTCATTGAACCCACTCCAGAAGCTTTACAAAGGAAATTGTACTTTTTGCTTGAACAGCTACAAGATATGGCCAGAGAATTACCACCGTACGTTTTCACTAGTTACTTGGACTAGAGTTGACTAGTCCAACAATACATTTTAAATTTTTGACGAATTTACAAACTGATTGACATTACAGGAAATACCAAATGAGAGTACCGAGTGAGCTGCTCTCCGGCTTAGCAAACTGTCTTCTGAATGAAACAGTCTTCGAAATAGTAAAGGGACTTATGGAAATTCAACATGTTACTGAAAAACATTTATTTCAACAAAGACAACAAATTCAGAACAAACACACATGTAAGTGTTGCTGTATTTTTTTAAATTTTGGTTATCTTTTTATATGACAGGAAACAGTGGAAGCTACTGGCCTTTGCCAAGAGGCACACTGAGCTGAGAGACATCTTGTAACCAAACAATTTAGTAACCAAGACTGAATCTCTCAGCCAGTTCAACGGGCTAAATAATAATAATAATATCTTTTTATACATTCATAAATCAGATAAAATGTCTCTGAACTTTGATCTAGAAAATTGATACTATAAGCAAAGTCAACTCCAGTCACACAAAATTAAAACAATTAAATGATGTATGTAATGGAATGTTATTATATTGATTTTAATTAATAAGTATCTTTTGTTTTAGTGGAAATTCAAAACATGATCAACACAACGCCAAGCCCAGAGCAACAAGAACTTCAGAAAACTCTTTTACATTCAAGGCATAGAGAAGAACTAAGACACACAGATATGAAATTAGTTATACAATTGGATCAAAAAGTAAATAAATATAACACAACACCATACCTTTAATCCTCAAAGGGTTAGGCAGAGGTGTACCCATTAGTAAATCCACATTTTGCCAGTTGTATTTAGTCCCATGTAGTAGGAGGCGAGCCTATTAAAAACCCTAATAAATATAATCAGTGTATAAGCTTGTTGTGGCAAACATATTTTCATCTATGTTAGTGTCCATAATGATAGATAGATGCAACGGGCTAGTGTCTGCAACTCCAAGCCTAAAGCGCATATTTTGCGTACTAGACCATAATCATAGTGGCTTATGGTCTAGCCTAGTGAAGTAGTTGCCCAGTGTATGTTTATAGATCTCAAATGAAAACGAAGCAAAAATAAATATGAAACTACATTCACAAGCCATAATAACTTGTGAAAGTACTGTAGTTGCCCATTCCAAAGCATAGATCTCTATGGTAATAATTAATATTGGTGGTCAGATGCATGCTACTGCTACACAATGGCATGCCTTTTTGTTACCTATTTATTTTTGAGCTTGCTCTCAATGTAAAAACAGCATTGATCTTGCCTTTTGTCTTTATCTATTTTTTTTTTGTTACAGGTAAGTGACCAGCAAGTAACTCTAGAGAAGGCTGGAGTGCCAGGATTTTTTGTAACTAATAAACCAATAGAGGTGAAAGTTCAAATGTACCTTCTAGATTTTATACTTAGATTAAGCAACATGGATATTCCAAAATAAGAGATTATAACAAAACATACTGTTTTTATGTTATATTGTTTCATTTAATTACACTGTCAGACCTTTTAACCGTATTGCAGTCATAATGTCTCCAAAAAATCGCGCGGAGTTGGTTAAAGGGTTGTGCCTCATCCATCAGCACGGAATTGCATTTTCCATGCTCATTTCCTCTTTCGTCGCTCAGAACTGTGATTTGCTAGAGTGCAGGCGACAGCACCAACGATACGCAATGATCGGCAGGCCAAATGAGGTGCAAAACCCGTCACCCGCCCCCGCTTTTGTTTCACGCGCCTACAAACGAGAGACGTGTCCGTGCGCAAGCACTCACCCCACGATACCCCCAGATATAAGCGTGTACGTGCGTTATGTGGCGCGCATGTACGCTATACGCTAGTCTGAAACCACTCTTAGGGTACATAAGTACCCGTCGGGGCTGCGGGTTGTTCGTAAGAGATACCGCGCCCTCGACGCAAGGGCTAAGATCCTTCTTAGCCCTTGCGTCGCCTTGGGTGGTTTTAGTCAGTAGAAGTCTGACACTCCTTTTCGCTCTGCCCAGGGCGGGAGGGGTTATTTGATGATTTCCCACACCAAAAAAAATGTACCTTAGTCGGTAGGTACTGGTATATTAAAAATAAAAAAAATCAGGTAGTACAAGTTTAATAATAATAATAAACATACGTACAAAGTTACAACATCTATGTTATCTATTGAAATGAAAATAACCAACCATAAATACAAGTCTATAATAATTTACACAGGTATTGTGCTGTTTGTAGAACAATGTATCGTGTCAATTTGGCATATCACAATTTATGAAAAGTCGCACACGTGTAGGGTCAATGTATTCATGGAATACCTTACATTTTGTAACAGTGTCATTCATCATAAACGCTTGCGACAACAGTATTTGTAATCACATTTTAAATTTAAAACGATTCCTAAACAAACTATAAGATACCTATATTACAACTAGTAGAAGCAAAGCAGCCTCTCTTCTAGCATTCGAATTGGATCAAAACAGTAGGAAATTATACCAGTGGACGCATCTTGTAAAGGAACAAACTGTCTATTTCACATAATCAAGTAACTCTGTGAGCTAAAGCAATCCTAGCGAGCCACCTACCACTAGTTCCACAGTAAACTTGTAACAATGCAGATTCTAAACAAGTCCCCAGAAAAAAGTAATAAAGACAACTACTATTACTTATCTGTTCTATTACTCTAATCCTAATAAATGCATTTATACTGAAAAAGCCTGTAAAGGTAGAATAAGTATGGTATGAAACATGAATTTCACCTCAGATGAAACGAAACATGAGAATGACAGTGATTCTTTACAAGGTGCCCCATGCAGGTCAAGGTATCTTGTTATAGGTATAGTTTACCAATCAAAAGTACATCAGACATATCAAAAATATTGGCAGTAAGTACCTGTAGGATTTATTTAATTAATAAAAATATCTAAAATATAAGAAACCATGACACCTTATTGAAATTAATCAAGGCAACGCGATAAAATCAAATAATTTTAAACTTTTTACAAATTCGTTGAGTAACGAACTAGTGGAGCTAATTAACAAGAATCTCACTACATACATGCTTGGGGGAATTTAATTTGTTTTTGAACTGTGCGTGATTATTTTTAATCAGGCTGTACGCAGTTCGAGAATTTAGTTAAGAAATAAAGGTCCGTCCGATCACATTTACACGAAACCATTGGTATTTTTCTGTGCGTGTTTCAGATATTTACGAATATTTTTAGCGTGGTGTAAATACGATGGAATCTTTGCTGTATTTGGTTTATAACTGCATTGTACAGAACATATTTGAGTACTAGATATAAAACGAAATTATTTTCTACATTCCCTCTCCTCCATAAATGGTACTTATTAAAAAAACACTTGTGGTTATTACAAAAAATTAGTAAAAAAACAAATCTTAATACACTTTCACACTTAGAAACAAAACAAAACTGCACATAAAATCTAAAGTTTTCAACATTTTGTGCTTGGTTGAATGTATATTTTGTGCATTAATATTCAATTACCTTCAACTACCTACTTTTGAGTGATTACTTTTCCTTTTAGTTTGCAGATTGAACAAAAAAATATGTAGGTATTTATATGAATGGTTCATACCTACACAAAGTTACGTATTTACCATTGCGTAACCTTTTCTACTAGAAATTCATTATTAGTAGTTTGGTATGTTTGGCTCTTAACAAACGGCTAATAATGAGTTTCTTTTATGAATGTCATGCATTCGAGATAGATACATATTTCCATCCAACCTACATCTAATAAGACCATTGTATCACTTTAAACAGTTACTATTCTAGAAATCAGTAATTCAGTACCCTCACCACAGATTTTTAGAATAATATAAATATAAACATGATTTTATTATAAAAGAGAAATAGAATTTAACGATATCCAAATGATTTTTTTTATAAAAATAGAAAATACAGAACGCATTTTAGTTTGTAATAATTCTTCTTGGTCTATTTGTAAAACACTACTATAATTTTCGCTTAGTTCAGTCCTAATTTTATCCATAATAAATTTAATCGGTTCAATTCCGATAGTAACATGGTGTAAGGGTAGAAACAAGATATTAATGAGGTAATCTAAGACATCAAATTTATAGATTTCTTCCTCAGATTATTTTTATCACTGTTATAAATTAAGATATTATAGGTAAATATAAACTTTACGTGACAGATAAAGAGAATTGCGCGGAACATATCGAGACATACGCTTATCGTACCTACACGTGTCAAACGAATATTAATGTAACAAAAACAACAATAAATATACTGAACAGTCACAGTAATACTTTGTAACAAATCAAAGAAAGCCGTAGTCTTTAATATTTTTATAATAATGAAAAATTTGCTTTTTTTTAGGAAAATTAAAACAATAAATCATATATTAAAGTACAGCTTTAACATTATTTTCACACAAAACACACTATGCCTCTCATTTCGTCATTTATTTATACTATTTTCAGCTTGCCATGTTTTCACAAATAAAACAACATGGTAGGTACTTACATACAAGGTATGTAACAACGACAAGACCTAGTTTTGTCTTCTTGTGTTCAATTTAAACATTCAGTATACAGGTATTAGGTTGAGAATACGTTGTAAAAGAATAATACTGCAACAGGTGTGTTACTTCTTCTCGGTTCCATAGGAAGATCCCTGACTGATTTTAGACATCCCAATAGACTTCTGGAGAAGAACGAAAACTGAAACAAAAATTAATTCAATCATTAATATGCAATTTAAAAACATTAGTGGAAACGCGTTTAGCCAGTTTATGGTGCAGCGGGGCAATCTCGACAGCGGGAAATTTCAACTTTCAAAGTAAAAATGTAGAAGTTATTAATTGAAATTTCCCGCTGTCGAGATTGCCCCGCTGCACCTTATAATCATTTGCATTTGAATTTTGTATCATCATCCTCCTGTCCTATCTCATTCTATTTGGGGTCGGCGCAACGTTTTCTTTTACCATTCTTCCCTGTTAGACGTCACGGTGGTATTTACTCCTTTCTCTTTCATATCATTCCTCACACAATCCATCCATCTTTTCTTTGGCTTTCCTCTCCCTCTCTATCTATCAACATTTATATCTATCACCTTTTTAGTCACATCCAATTCGTCCCTCCTCATAACATGTATGAATTTTGTAGAAGTACCTTTGTTTTTTTCCCAGACGTGTGACGAAAGGTCTTATTAATGCAATTTATTATTTTTATTGATTAATTATGCCTACTTATAATCCATCAATATTGGAAAGTTTTGCTGTTATTACGATTATAGATAACTATCATATATGTGAATAAACTCACGGCAGTTGATAATAAAATTTCGTAAACACATAGTTGCATTGCAGTTTTAATTAGATTTGACTTTTGGTCTAGTCCCTTCATTGTTTGCTAATGTATTTTTTCAACGAACAATGTTCACTCAGGTTTAAAAGTAAAACCAAGGAGTTGGTAAGTACTAAACTGTAGTAGTTGTAGTGGATACCGAAGTTGAAATATATAATCACTATTAAGTTAAAAGAAACAATACGACTAGACATAGACTATCCCTAAGCTACGACATAGCGATCGGTCTTTCGCTACCTGCATCCAGTGGACTCAGAGAGGACCTAAGAACGTATCATCATCATTTCAGCTGAAAGACATCTACTGCTGGATATAGGCCTCCCAAAGACGTTGCCACATTGATCGGTCTCATGCGTCTCGCATCCAGCGGATCTCCGCAACGTTCACCAGCTCTTCGGTCTACTTAATGAGGTAGGCCTTGCAACGCAACGTCTTCCAGTTCGCGGTTGCCACTCTATAACCTATAATAGTTGCATCTGATAAAAAAAACTTTATAATATACTTACATGATCCAAATATAGCGCAGGCTATAGAGAAATAAAGGAGTTTTCCGCTGAACAGAAGACCGAGCAGGTAGTAGAGCATGGGAGTGAGCGTGACCACGGCCCAGCCGAGCGCATTCACCAGCGACCAAATAGGAGGAGGCACTGTGAACGACTCCTGTCGTTCAACCCCAGATTCGAGGAAGAAGTCTCCAGTGTTGAAAAATGAATCTTGCATTTTGTCCTGAAAATAAAAACGATTTTTTTATTGACAATGTTTTGTTTCCAATCTTACCCAGTAGGTACTAACTGGGTTGTGGAGGTCAGATAGGCAGTCGCTTCATGTAAAATACTGGTTTTCAGCTTCATCCGGTTAGACTGGTAGCCGACCCCAACATAGGTGGGAAAAGATAGATGATGATGTTTTACTCCGGGTGTACTGTTCGACGATCGTAAGTTTCTGGGTTAGATTCCCAGGTAGGCAAAGCGTAAGGCGTTACCCGAAGTCTAGATTTGTACAAGACCATGTATGGCTAATTTCTACATATAGAGGCTGTAAGCCTCACCCCTCCTAACTTTTACTAAAAAAACATAGGTACCTGAAGAACTAGGGAGTAAGTAATAAACAACTCTAATACTCAGAAAAAACGGGTCATGACCGAATACAATGTCATGTTATGTCATAGTGCATTCAGTCCTTGTAAATTAGACCTTGTGACAGTGTTAATAAAAATCACATGACGCATACTCACGACTTGCAACGATAGTAACATAATTTTATCTAGATTAACCACAGATTAACTAACATGCCTATCAAATACTTGTCTGTTAGTTAAATACCGCCTTTGGGTATCGCTGGAACAGACTTACCAGTGTTTGTTCTATTCTCTAGAACAAAATAAAATTTTAAAAAAGCAGCTTTATACCTACTACATATTTTCGTATGAAACTATACATGGAACTAATAAAATAAAATAAACTCTGTCTGACACTGATCTGTCTCTTTGTTCCGGCTTAACTCGAAACGGCTGGAACTATTCTGAAGAGACTTTTACTGGCAGATAGCCGATGTTATACGTCGTGGAGAAACAAAAAAGGATTTTAATTTTTAACAAAATCCGATTTAAATGATTAAATTCATTTATTCAACAAGCAAAATATTATTCAGGTATATAAAGTATCACGTAAGTATTCTTTTTATACTAATTTCAAGCGGACGAAGGCTGCTGGCAATAGCTATTTCAAATTATATGTTAGTAAGATTTGCTGTGAACTGACCACAATTACAGAATTGGCCTTAGTTAAGTAAAAAAAAAAAGAAATACGCAACTGCGTATATTTATTTTTAAGTCAAATAATCGTCATCTTGAATAATAAGGTGTCAATTGCAAAAAGGTGAGAAAACCGTCACTTGGCATCATTTGCACACAAAGCGTCTGTTAAAAACATGTTAGCACATTAATTGAAGTGTGGTTATATTCCTGAATCCGTGCTAATATGCGAAAGTAACTTTGTCTGTCAGTTATCTTTTCATGCCTTGATAGCTAAACAGATTTTTATAATATTTGGCACACCGATAGACCTGGGTTACAGCATAAGGTATTTTTATTTATTTTTATTCCGGTAATATCTCTCCGTGTTATATTTTCCGACTGAAGCTAGTTCTGAATACATAATTATGTCCTAATCAGGGGGCACGGCAGTGCCCCCGCCAAGTCGAGCGCGAAGCAAACACTGCCGTACCATCCTTTACTGGAACCATTTCGCCGCATTTTCAGGCCCCTATTTGAGAACCTCTGGATAAGACCAGAACGCAGAAATTTTCGTCATCCAGTAAGCTATAAAATCACACTCAAAATAAAAAATTTCAAGTCTGTAGGTCATTTAGTTCCGAAGATAAGCGAAAGGAAAGTTTCGCATTTATGACACTCACTCATGATCATCAGAATAGAACTAGTACTTCCCATAAACTCAGAGGGCTGAAATTTGGTACAGAATTAGGGTTTAATGGCCACATAAAGGGAAAACTATAAAAACTAGGATAATCGAAGATCTGGAGTACCTGGTGACCCTTAAGTTTCTACAAAAAGAAGTGAAATCCCACCAAAAACATTCTGTAAAAACTAGCCAAGTCTAAGGTTCCTTACTGCGATTTCTTTATTATTATAGTTAACGTTGTGTGACTTGGCCGTTGAAGGGTACACAAGGGTACAAAACCAGGTGCTCCATGACACCATTGCACCAAGCCACCAATCTGTCGCCAGAACTGCTACCTCGCTTAACAAACATAGGTAGTTACCACAGATATAACATTACGTGTAAACAAAATTGACTTGTACCCACTAACGTATAAAGAATGTTGAACGGCCAAGTCACACAACATTAACTATAATACTAAAGAAATCGCAGTAAGGAACCTTAGACTTGGCACGACTTTGTCTAGATTTCATTACTTTTTAGAGATAAACAAGCAGCTCCATCGAGACTTGGCTAGTTTTTTACAGAATGTTTTTGGTGGGATTTTATTATCAGCAAATAAACTGGTGAATTGGACCATCGATATATTATTTATTAGAATGAATCGTTGGTCTAGTAATCGCAAGTGCGACTGCTGAGCATGAGTTCGATTCCCGGGTCGGACAAAGTATTATTGGGCTTTTCCAACAGGAATTTCTCAGTAGCAGCCATGAACTCTGGATTTGTGCCAGGTTGATGGGAATAGGTTCGCCACCTGGGCCACCTCGCCACCACATGGAACTTAAACGTAACTGGCAAAATGCGGTTGTACTATTACATATACCTTTGCCTTACGTTTCGGATATTACAAGCGTGATGTTATGATGTAAATTCAATAAATCTTTCGCTAATTTCTTCCTGCTCCACATTTACTAACAGGTAGTGTAGAAGTGACGTTGCGGAAATAAATCATAAAGACAATTTGTTGAAGTCAAGGTGATGCTACTAATTTACATAAAAGTCTACAAAGCACGTAACTTTATAGTATTAAAACTAGCTATTGGCCGCGGATTTTCTCATATCCTAGAAGAATCAATTCATTTTCCGACGTCATAATTATCTGTGACAAAACTCTTTAACCGAATTCCAAAATAGGGGATCGGACAAAAAAAAACTAATTAGTCCGTCAGATAGATTTCCAAAAATTATTGGACACGTATTTTTTCTTTTTTCACGTAAACTTAAAATGAAGACGATACAGTGCTTCGAAAACTCGTGTGACGTCATATGATAGTACATTTTGACGACACAAGTGACGTTTCAAGCCCCACTCCAAGATCTTTGACGCGTTTTATCTTCGTAAATTTTTATTGATTTGATAAAACAAAAAACACGTATTCAATATTTTTCGATAATCTAACTTACGGACTAAACAGAATCATATTATTTTGACCCCGTCCGACATCAGCTTCTGAAGACAGTGGCAAAAAACGAAAAAAAAAAACAAACAAAAGTCACCGACTTCAGAAGCTGATTTTTCTTCTGAAGTTTATTTTTCATTTTTATTGTGTTTTTGAAATCGGTTTTATTTTTGTTGAAAACTTTTTTTTACCGACTAAAATTATTCGCTTGAAGACCAAAACAAAAAAGTTCGATATTAACGCTTTGTCGTGGTTTTATTATTACATCTTATTTATGATGCTTTTGTATATGAATCTGCCGATGAATGAAACAAAGTTTGCACAAGCTAATGCTTTTGTATATGAATCTGCCGATGAATGAAACATAGTTTGCACAAGTTAACTGGCGGGAATCGTTGCGGAAATGGGAAATGGGTTATTGCGGTTGTTAAAGGCGAGAGCGGCCACTGACTTGTAGGACATGTGATCTGTGGCGTCGTATTGAATACAGTACCTTTAAGCTATGTACTGGATGCATTTCGCCACTGTATCCGCAAAGAAAAATCTAGTTTCTCGATTTATTTGTACGCGTATATTTTACCGCATAATATGGTAGTGCATACTTTTCTAGTCTGCTTTCCAGTAATATTTTTTTTTTCAATACCGCGTTTTTCAGTGTTTCGTAATCAACAAGGAACCCCTAATTGTTTTTAAGCCCAATTTTGGGATTTGGGTGTACTATCTATACTTACTAATATTATAAAGCTGAAGAGTTTGTTTGGTTGGTTGAACGCGCTAATCTCAGAAACTAAAAGTTTGAATTCAAAAAATATTTTTGTGTTGGATATACCATTTATCGAGGAAGGTTAAAAGCTATATTATATGACGCTGACAAAGTTAACTAACTTAGCTAAGCTAACTCTTCAACGATTACAAGCGTGATATTATGTTACATAAAATGGTATAATTGACACATACCTTAACAACAAAGAGGTCATGTAGCCACTTGGCGGCTTCACCTTCATCCTCAGGCACTCTCTCGACCGGTATCCGCTCGATGTACAAATGCGCATGCACCGGCTTGCCGTACAACAAACTTGTTAACGTTGGTGGAGTCTGAAAACGTTATTAACTTGGATGAAATCGAAATTACAAAACACGATTTTATTACCAACCTATATGGCATGTGTATGTGGTCGATATGTGTGTATTCGGTTAGCTTAGTTTGTTCGTTTATCAAGCTTTTAAGAGTTAGTATGATGCTGTTTTGGTGATATTGGGCGATCTAGATCTCGGTATCTATATGACCTAAGAATTCGGTATTTGGACACCATTAAACTTGGACTTATAATCTTTAAATCTGTAGAAGCGAAAACACGATTGGATGAAAAAACCTCGATAGAAAAAAAATACTAAAACAACTCGGTTTGCACTTATTTAGAGTTGGATCTCTGAAACCTTAAGGAATTTAGTGACGATTTTTACATAATAGATAGGTAACTATATTATCTCAAATCGTGCAGATTTTTTTTTTTAATTTTCTACGTGGTTTTCTCGTAATTAGCATTCCTGTGATTGGCGCTTACGTTATTTTATTCTAAGCGAGCGCACATTCTTTCTGTCTCACGTTTGGAACGCGGTAGTAATAGCGCTATCCTTTTCAATTTGTTCAATTCAGTGACATTCAGTCTGCTGCGGCATCTGTTGCGAGACGAACCTATGTTTGGCGACATTACAGACAGCGGACTATTTTCTACGCAATTATTTTGTTTAGTGGTAGGCAATATAGGTACCTATAATAAAGTTTAGGGACAGTATTTACTGTAAAAAGGAGTTGAAAACGTTTTGTGTAAATATATTATATACCTATCTTTTAATGATGATTGTCACCCACCTGATGATGGACTCCGAAGGTAGGTATAGGATCTCGGTGTCGGCACTACATAGAATCATCGTGTTTGGACTCATTTGAAAGGTCTAACGAAGATCTTGTTGACTAATGATGTCACCCACCTGATGAGGGACTCCGAAGGTAGGTATAGGATCTCGGTGACGGCACTACGTAGAACCATCGTGTTTGGACTCATTTGAAAGGTCTAACGGAGATCTTGTTGACTAATGATGTCACCCACCTGATGAGGGACTCCGAAGGTAGGTATAGGATCTCGGTGACGGCACTACGTAGAACCATCGTGTTTGGACTCATTTGAAAGGTCTAACGGAGATCTTGTTGACTAATGATGTCACCCACCTGATGATGGACTCCGAAGGTAGGTATAGGATCTCGGTGTCGGCACTACATAGAACCATCGTGTTTGGACTCATTTGAAAGGTCTAACGGAGATCTTGTTGACTAATGATGTCACCCACCTGATGAGGGACTCCGAAGGTAGGTATAGGATCTCGGTGACGGCACTACGTAGAACCATCGTGTTTGGACTCATTTGAAAGGTCTAACGGAGATCTTGTTGACTAATGATGTCACCCACCTGATGATTGACTCCGAAGGTAGGTATAGGATCTCGGTGTCGGCACTACATAGAACCATCGTGTTTGGACTCATTTGAAAGGTCTAACGGAGATCTTGTTGACTAATGATGTCACCCACCTGATGAGGGACTCCGAAGGTAGGTATAGGATCTCGGTGACGGCACTACGTAGAACCATCGTGTTTGGACTCATTTGAAAGGTCTAACGGAGATCTTGTTGACTAATGATGTCACCCACCTGATGATGGACTCCGAAGGTAGGTATAGGATCTCGGTGTCGGCACTACATAGAACCATCGTGTTTGGACTCATTTGAAAGGTCTAACGGAGATCTTGTTGACTAATGATGTCACCCACCTGATGAGGGACTCCGAAGGTAGGTATAGGATCTCGGTGACGGCACTACGTAGAACCATCGTGTTTGGACTCATTTGGAAGGTCGAACGAAGACCTTGGTCACTAATGATGTCACCTATCTGATGACCTACCTACTACCTACCTACTACCTACCTACTACCTACCTACTACCTACCTACTACCTACCTACTACCTACCTACTACCTACCTACTACCTACCTACTACCTACCTACTACCTACCTACTACCTACCTACTACCTACCTACTACCTACCTACTACCTACCTACTACCTACCTACTACCTACCTACTACCTACCTACTACCTACCTACTACCTACCTACTACCTACCTACTACCTACCTACTACCTACCTACTACCTACCTACTACCTACCTACTACCTACCTACTACCTACCTACTACCTACCTACTACCTACCTACCTACCTACTACCTACCTACTACCTACCTACTACCTACCTACTACCTACCTACTACCTACCTACTACCTACCTACTACCTACCTACTACCTACCTACTACCTACCTACTACCTACCTACTACCTACCTACTACCTACCTACTACCTACCTACTACCTACCTACTACCTACCTACTACCTACCTACTACCTACCTACTACCTACCTACTACCTACCTACTACCTACCTACTACCTACCTACTACCTACCTACTACCTACCTACTACCTACCTACTACCTACCTACTACCTACCTACTACCTACCTACTACCTACCTACTACCTACCTACTACCTACCTACTACCTACCTACTACCTACCTACTACCTACCTACTACCTACCTACCTACTACCTACCTACTACCTACCTACTACCTACCTACCTACTACCTACCTACTACCTACCTACCTACTACCTACCTACTACCTACCTACCTACTACCTACCTACCTACTACCTACCTACCTACTACCTACCTACCTACTACCTACCTACTACCTACCTACTACCTACCTACTACCTACCTACTACCTACCTACTACCTACCTACTACCTACCTACTACCTACCTACTACCTACCTACTACCTACCTACTACCTACCTACTACCTACCTACTACCTACCTACTACCTACCTACTACCTACCTACTACCTACCTACTACCTACCTACTACCTACCTACTACCTACCTACTACCTACCTACCTACTACCTACCTACTACCTACCTACTACCTACCTACTACCTACCTACTACCTACCTACTACCTACCTACTACCTACCTACTACCTACCTACTACCTACCTACTACCTACCTACTACCTACCTACTACCTACCTACTACCTACCTACTACCTACCTACTACCTACCTACTACCTACCTACTACCTACCTACTACCTACCTACTACCTACCTACTACCTACCTACTACCTACCTACTACCTACCTACTACCTACCTACTACCTACCTACTACCTACCTACTACCTACCTACTACCTACCTACTACCTACCTACTACCTACCTACTACCTACCTACTACCTACCTACTACCTACCTACTACCTACCTACTACCTACCTACTACCTACCTACTACCTACCTACTACCTACCTACTACCTACCTACTACCTACCTACTACCTACCTACTACCTACCTACTACCTACCTACCTACTACCTACCTACTACCTACCTACTACCTACCTACTACCTACCTACTACCTACCTACTACCTACCTACTACCTACCTACTACCTACCTACTACCTACCTACTACCTACCTACTACCTACCTACTACCTACCTACTACCTACCTACTACCTACCTACTACCTACCTACTACCTACCTACTACCTACCTACTACCTACCTACTACCTACCTACTACCTACCTACCTACTACCTACCTACTACCTACCTACTACCTACCTACTACCTACCTACTACCTACCTACTACCTACCTACTACCTACCTACTACCTACCTACTACCTACCTACTACCTACCTACTACCTACCTACTACCTACCTACTACCTACCTACTACCTACCTACTACCTACCTACCTACTACCTACCTACTACCTACCTACTACCTACCTACTACCTACCTACTACCTACCTACTACCTACCTACTACCTACCTACTACCTACCTACCTACCTACCTACTACCTAACTATTACCTACTACCTACCTACCCGGTTTTATTTATTTACTAGCTTTTGCCAGCGGCTTCGCCCGCGTGAAAATGACGATTTTCCATACAAACTTTCATCCCCTATTTAAGTCCCTTAGGGGTTGAATTTCGAAAAATCCTTCCTTATTCCTTGTCTACATTATAAAGGGAACCTCTGTGCAAAATTTCAGCTTTCTAGGTCCAGGGGTTTGGGCTGGGCGTTGATGAGTCAGTCAGTCAGTCAGGACTTCTCTTTTTATTTATATATACACTAGCTTTTGCCAGCGGCTTCGCCCGCGTGAAAATGACGATTTTCCATACAAACTTTCATCCCCTATTTAAATCCCTTAGGGGTTGAATTTCGAAAAATCCTTCCTTATTCCTTGTCTACACTATAATGGGAACCTCTGTGCAAAATTTCAGCTTTCTAGGTCCAAGAGTTGAGGCTGGGCGTTGATGAGTCAGTCAGTCAGTCAGTCAGTCAGTCAGTCAGGACTTCTCTTTTTATTTATATAAGATGGAAACATTTGTTTTGAATAGTTATAGTTTATTTTCGACGGAACATTTCTTTTTGTTATTTACGGTACTACCTACGATATTTGTGTAAGTAAGTACCTACGAATGTTTGTCTTTTATTTTTTTATGGGATTTTTATTGTTTTTGTAATGGTACCTACCTATATTGTATATTCTGAATATACTTACATATTAAACTGTTTAATAAATAAACATTGGTGATTAATTACATAGCACATTTTATTTCATACTAACCTTTTAGGTTTATAGATTGAGTACCTACTTACTTACCTACTTTTATCTACGTGAGGAATGATAGATCAGTCTGGATCTTCGATCAATAAGTTTCGAGTCCACGAAAAAAAAAAACCTCTAAATTTCGAAACTTGAGTCTCGGCCCTAGTACCTACCTATCTATTATTTTACCTACTATTATGTATAGTGTTTAGGTGTGTCATTAGTTTGTACCTAGGTAATAATAGGGTTATGGACGGAGCTTCAAATAAGTATACCGACAATAATTTATTATCCTCGCTTGATTGTCAGCTCCGATCCGTCGTCGTACCGTGAAAATAGGTACTTCCATGAATTTCAACTTTATTTGAATGATTTTTTTACGAATACGTTTTATATATAATTATATAATATGAATCAAGCTGCCGACCAGCTGGGCGGTCGGGGCACAGCAGTTCAAACTCGTACTCGACTCACACTCGATCGCGGCCTGTGCGCGGAGCGCGCCGGGCGTCATGCCACCGCGTATTATGGAAGAGGGGGCGCGGGCGAGAGGTACGAAATCGCTCGCGTTGGGCTATAATGCGCGCTCTTAACATATTCTTTTTCGTATGCCTTGCATTTTTTCTCCTACTTGGGACTTGGGCCTGCCTCGGTTGGAACGAAACGCTGGCGTGACGATCTGGATTCATTCTTTACAGATTGGACGGAGAAGGCAATTTGTAAAGAAACTTGGAAAGCGATGGAGGAGGCCTTTGCCCAGCACTGGGACAGCGTAGGCTGAACAAAAAAAAAACTAGGGACTTCCTATTTTCTACGGTAAATAATTAAGCGTATGCGCATTGGGCAACGCGTATTTTCGTACGCGCTCGTTTCGTGGATCGTGATCAGGAAACGCATAACCCATTGGCCCCACAGCTAAACGGGTACTTCCCAAACAGTACACTTATATTCTGTGTTAGTTATTATTCAGAAAGCTAGTATGTGTAGTGAGTGGAGCTAAATCGATAGGTCGATAATAATATTCATAGGTGATAGGTAGAAAGAAATTACAGTTCAGTGAGGACTAAAATAATACGACTGCATTTTTTACTGTCGAATGTCGATGAAAAATTATGGCTATTACTGTTTACGTAAGAATAGTTCTTATAGTCATTTAAATAATAGGTTCCAATCTAAAACATAGATCGTTGACGACCTCCAAGTCCCAAATTGACCGCTACAAAAAACCATAGTGAGCCATCATTTTCATTAAACATCACGTAGCTCATTAGCGATTGCTGTAATTGTGTTGAGAGTAAGATTAAGATTGCGCTACTACCTGGAACGTGACTAGTATATACAATCACAAAGCGGGTAAAATGTTATCACCAGCCAGACGATGATGCATAATTAAGCTAAAAAAGAAAACACAATAACAGGTGCTAACCTTATCAAAGTTCAACATCCTGAACCCAAGACTTTGGACATTACACCCACTACCGAAAATCAATCAGTATTGACATATCCTGACCGTAATCTACAACTGTTATCAACTACACGAGTATCTCGACAATACAATCCTTAAATTTATAATTAGGGTACTTAATTATCATTATTATTGGCAGTATCTTTATTAAACAATAAGACTGCAATAGTATGATAATACTACGATAGTACCTATTATCTGTGGTCTACATTGAGATGCCCTTAATGAGTTTTCGCGGTAGACAAAACATTATTTAACCATTGACCAGAGCCATTTAGGTTGCGTAACTGGTGATTTATATTACTGTTGTCAGTTCATTTTTAATCGGCGACAGCTTCTGAAGCTGAGGACGCAAAGGCAGGTATTTTTTTTCCCGTATACAAGTGGATAAAAACCCGATATACGAAGTATCGGGCTTTTTTTGTTGGAAGAAGATGACAAGGTTTATTCCAAACGGTTTAAGCCACGTCTTGACCAAACCAAAATCCGCAAGAATATGAAATCAAACAACTAAGGATATATCATACCGGGAAATCATAGATATCGTAACCTAAGGCCACGTAGGTATTACGCGGATCCCCGCAACCGCAATTTGGCGACTTGTCCGGAAGACGCAATTGGTTCCGCCAACTACAGTTTTTTTACGGTTGGCCAAAAGATTAATTAAGCATATTCGTGTGTTCTTACCTTACTATCGTTCTCAAACGCCAGTTGTATGTTGTAAATAACAGGTATTTTTCCTCTGAAGAACTGTAAGCTTGTCGTGAAACCTCTGGTGCGAGGCGTAAGATGGTGTTTAAGAAGTGGCAGGTTCTTCTCCTTCGCAAAACTTAATGATGCTTCATGCTTCGTCTTTGTATACCGGGTTCCTTCAGGAGTCATCAGAAGCTAAAATCGAATTATATAATCAAACCAGGAAGTTGGATAAATCAGTTCTAAAATTAATGAGTAATGTGTATTTTTATAATCCTTACCCGCCGGCGCTACATTATAGGGGAAAATTCCGATGCTTATTTTTCGCACAACAAATCAACCGAATAAACGATCGAACAAGGTCACAAAACTACTGTTTAGAATATTGAACTCTTGAATGAGGCATAAACCAAAGTTTTGCTGGAGAAAGATTTCGTGCGTCTAATTTATAGAATGAAAATCCAGCCGCAGAAAACGGAATACTGAATTTTCGCACGTGTAACCCTGGCCGTATCTAACTGAGATTGCTATCAGCGATAGCCGAACCATGGCAAAGGCACGGGTATGACCGAGACTGATACTATCAAACGGGTTATCTGTTATCAATCACAGTAACCTTAACTTTCATGGAGACAATCGCTCCTATCAGTTCCCTTGAAATACTGTAAATTTTCACAGGTTTTCTAGAAGCACCTTTTTTTGAGGCACCTCGTGGCGCGATAGCCACATAAGAAGGTCACAATATAGCTGTGTCCTTACTTCCTTAGCGATCATGTTGTAAACATACATTTGAAATATACCAAATCGATAACACCTACATAAGTAGGCAAACAATTGCCTCACGTACTACGAATAGTTCACCTTAGTTATGTAATGTGAATAATAGATCAACTTCGGATTATTTATTTTTTATCAGGCTGTCTGTACCGTCTGTCCAATGTTTCGAAAGTTGACTCACCCACACAGGATCCGGATAGTCACACAATTCTGATATCTGATATTTAATAGTCTCCTTATCTTTTTCAAAAGACCGTTCTAGAAATACAAACTCGGAGAATTTCCACATCCAACCAATTGGAGGTAGATATTGGATGGATTTTTTCGCATAAGCCTTGCAATTCTGAAACAAAATTAACGTATTAAGAGCTGGACTACCTTTCACAATACGTAGTTTGCAATACTGCTTACTTTTATTTCGTAAATACGTAATTTACATACTGCTTTTCGTTTCCTAGCATAATATATTTTTTGCCTCTACTAAGTTCTATTCCAATGACTAACAAATGCAGAAACTGTTGGCGTGTGGGCAGCCGCTCACACATGACCAAATATTTACATAATATTTATTAATAAGTTTATTTATAGCTTTGATTACAAACTTGTATGTAAAAAATACAGTATGATAATGGGTAGGTTAGTTTTTGTTTTAGCCTGCAAAACATTATTAATATTTACATACAAATCAGACAGTGGATTCGTTGTCGAATGTATGTTTATTTTTATAATTTTTGGTTAATTTACTAAATAGCTGAACTAATTAGAAATTATAAGTTTTTAAACTGACATGGTCACTGACACTATATGCTATTAATATCATAAACGGGATATTTACCATGTTTGATTGTTGTTAACATGGTAAATATCCCGTTCATGATATTAATAGTAATTAGAAATTAGTTAAATTATCTCTCTATCATTAAGGTACCTATCTAGTTTATGACAATCGTTATTCTTTTTGGGAATCACGAACTTCGTAACGATTGACATCATGGAGTTTGTTGTCCAAAGAACAGTGGATCTGGTCAGTCTTTCGAAGAAGACTTCGGCATTTGGAGTCCTGGGTATAGTTTCTGACATGTGACTGACAAATTATATAACTAAGATGACTAAGATCCCACAAAGACAAATAGATATTGTCGCCGGTCAAAGTTTCTTTGTCTCCCAAATGAACATTTAATTAAACTGGTTGCATCAATCATCGGCTAATTAATTCCCTCACGCTGCCTTCCACGTTGTGACTTCCATATTAATATAATAATAAATATAAATAAACGAAACGTTTACGAATATTGATGAGGATATGAATAATAATTTAATTAAAATTTATTTTTGGTGTTGGAATAAATCTACCGTAATTAAAATTTGCCCTATTGAACCGTACCGTACAGCATTCGGTTTTCGTTTGTTTGTTTTTGTTTGGTCCCTTGATTTCACGAAGACCTTTTGATAACCGATGATGTAACTTCCAGTTGATATTATACGTATCATTTTTTCTCAAGTTCCGTTTCGGTAGCGAAAGTAAGTGTACAGTACCTATTCCGTAACGTTTTACGCATTTATAACTCGATAATACCTACCTTTTTATTATATATGTATATAAAACATGATTCAGTCATCATATTCATGACTTATAAATAAAATATTATGTTATTAATTTCTTTTTAGATATTGATAATCTATACTAATCTATATCTATACTTCTATACTAATATTATAAAGAGGTAAAGTTTGTGTGTTTGTATATTTGTTAAATTGTAAGGGGTAATCTCGGGATCTACTGAACCGATTTTAAAAATTCTTTCACCAATAGAAAGCCACATTATTGCTGAGTGTCATAGGCTTTTTATCCCTGTATTCCCACGGGAACGGGATCTACGCGGGTGAAATCGCGGGACGTCAGCTAGTTCTTGTAATAAAACCTATCAAGACGTCAGGTAAAACCGACTGAACGGTCATTGTGTCAGTAGGCCACATATCATTAAGCAACATAAGCAGTACCTACCATTATAATACCTTATTATTTTAGACATCATAACAGGCATTGTATCATAATAGCAGCCGTGGTAGCAGCATTTTGTTAAATATAATTCATTATATTCTCCATACATTTTATCAATACAATACAAGCATGAACGTTTCTTTGTTTATAAGACCTTGCTGACCATCGAACGTTGACCGTTCACGAGTGTCACGATCAAATGATCGTAACCAGGATATGAATAGTAAAATAATATGAATATGTAAATTCTTGGATTATTTTTATAGATTTCATGGATTACTGACGCCTACATAAATTATGTGTGATATTGTGGATTAAAATATTATAGGCGTAAATCGCACCGTATCATTTTAACAGTACGGTCATTCGGATAGGGTTCGAATTTCGGTCTTATTT
The DNA here is from genome assembly GCA_949775195.1 of Diarsia dahlii. NCBI lineage: Eukaryota > Metazoa > Arthropoda > Insecta > Lepidoptera > Noctuidae > Diarsia > Diarsia dahlii. The sequence goes on along the minus strand of OX459194.1, from coordinate 15,348,326 downwards.
GTTTGAGCCAGCGAAAAGTAACACAACAAAAATTCGATCATGTCATGCGGGATGAACGAGAACGCCTTGTGACAAGAATTAAATGACGCCAAAACGCTCACAAGAGTCGAGACCAGAGAAGCCGACAGTAGCTGACCACACTAGGAATTTCTCCTGTATCGTGGGTGCGTTCACAAACATTTAAACTCACATACACAAATACCCAGACCCGGAACAACTATCTGTAGGTCTTACAAATATTTGTTCCGTGCGGGGATCGAACCCGCGACACGCAGCGCGGCAGACTATTGTTTGAGCCACTGCGCTAACCGTGTCGCCAAATTGTCGACCTTATAACCGCTTGCGTGCACTTTTCAGTCCCCTATGGTCACAGGTATTCGGAAACACTTCTACAAGGTGATCTCTCACCGGGAGAATTCTCCTGTAATGTAACACCTCAGATTCGAGCATTAGATCGGTCAGCGAGGAGAACCGAGGATTTCAGTGCGTAACTTGCAGTGACGCAATTTATCATTTTAATTGTATTTTATTTAAATACAACATCGAATTCTGGATAGTTACATTCGAAATCCGTCGTCGGACGAAAACGTCGTTCGACGTTCGACTTCGGGGACAGAGCGATACGCCTAAAGTGAAGTTGGGCATCTGGCAAGACGCGGAGACGGCCGATGGAGTAAGGTTCTGACTGAATGGTGGCCAAGGCAAGGCAAGAAACCAGGGCTGCCCAGAAGCGTGTTGGGTTGACGACATTGTTAGGCGCGCGGGAAACGTATGGATGAGGGACGCACAAAACAGAAAAGAGTGACAGGTCACAAGAAAGGGAGGCCTATACCGAGCAGTGGGCAATTCCAGGCTGAAATGATGATAGTTACATTACAGGCGAATGATACCGGGAGCCTCTATTTGGAACGTAACCTTCGAAGAACGTAAAGCTCATATTCGAATCTTGAAATGTTACATTACTGGCGATTACTGGCGAATGTTACAGTGAGGGGTCGCCTTCAAACACCCTATAGTTCTAAATTATTAATATGGAACGCTAGCCAGTCCTATTAACATGGATTTGATGTTAGGGCTGCCTAATCAACTGATTAGCTAATGTCGGTCGTTAATCAGACAGCCATCAAAGTCGCGCCGAATCCATCAATAGTTAGATTAGCTTCCGACGACCATAAATCGTGGCGTTAGACATTAATCTAGAGGCCATAAGTCATTTGAAGTATGATTTCTGATAATTATGTCAACACAAAATCCAACAACAATATAGACTGTTTTTGATCCAATGAAGGGACTCAAGCAGCCAGGGTTTCAGTGGTAAATGACGACCTTGTTTTTCGCTATAGTCAGAAAGGAGGTCGTCATTTACCACTTAGGTCGAGTGGGGGATGTCTCATAATCAGGTCTTTGAATTCATAGTAGGTACAAAACACCATAACGACACTGGTCGCCCTCAGTTTAATAGTTTCCTAAGTTTATTATGACATCTTACCGATAATGCGACTACATTCAATGGCTTTCTCTAAGGCAGCTGACGACAGCTTTGGTGGGCTGTTTCTTTATGTGATCAAGTGGCTAGCATATCCAACCTTCGTCGAAAAACTCCAAGCAAAAGGCGGACATGTCAGAACACCATTGACGACCTAGGACGAAGTTTTCATGGCATTTTTAACGTGTAACTTCGTCAAATTCAAGTGTCATTGAGCATTCGGGAGCAAATCTCTCAATCAAACATTAATGATCGTCAAAATATATTTTCAGAAACACCACTCTGATAAATTGGTTCAAAAAGTAAAAGGGACTTTGATATGAATTGACATTGAATGATAAACAAACTTAACGCCACGATAGTAATTTATTGTGACCCAAATATTTCGACGTCCTAATGTAACCGATGGGCCAATGTCCGACGATAAAATGATTTCTATTTCATTTTACGAATTGTTGTTTAATACAAAAACATACATTGTATGGTTTGTAGAATACCTAACAATAAAATGTATATTTTTTTATTGTCTGCCAACAACTGAAGGCATTTAAATGTTCATTGTTCTGTGCAGGTTTAGAGCATTTTAAATGAATGTCGAACGTAAATCTACGCAAATAAATAAAATTTTAATGTATGTTTGTAATATGAAAATAACAGCATTTTACTGAATGCAATTGAAAATGTATATTAGGGTACCTAAAACATTTATTTAGTTTTTTTATGTCTGTAAGTTTTGGTGAATCTACAGAAAGACTTTGCCGATTTTCACGAGTCTTTTACTGGCAGATAGCTGATAATTTATAGAGTAACTTTTGCTAGTTTTTATTTTAGAAAAAGGATTAGAGTTCCGTGCAAAATAATGAAAACCAATCAAATGGTTGACAACGCGAACGAAAATCGCGGGGCATAGCTAATAAATTAATAATTAAAATAGTGAGGGAGAACATGGGTTTGGTTTTTAGTCAGTAGAAGTCTGACACTCCCCTTCGCTCTGCCCAAGAGCGGGGGGGGGGGGGGTTATTCGATGATTTTCCACCCACCAAAAAAAAAAAAAGGGATCACATTTGTTCAGAATCTAGAGTCCTTGGACAGAAAATTCTGTAAGTGCAGGTACTGCTTTTATCAACAGTTAAACACTCAACAGTCACAGTGATTATGGTTAATAAAACTTGCAACCATTCCAGTCAGTTGCAATTTAAGAGTGGTTAACAAATAAGGAATTTAATAAAAAAATAATAGTAATTAACAAAAAATAAATACTCACTCCCAAAACTCCTATGGTGTTGCAGAAATGCCATCCCATGAGCCAATCTATTTCATAGCTGTGGTTCATTATAAGATATCCATGTTCTTTGCCATAGAACTTCTCATATTCATCCTTTTTGATGTAAATAGATAGCTTTGAATTTGACCACCATTCTGACATAAACACTAATTCTGAAAATAGAATTGAATTTAGTAACGTGAAGGTAAAGTATATTCAGTTAATATTGTAAATGATAAGATCACTTCTTCATCGAATATTTAGCCATAATGTTTGTGTGTTTTTCTGAAAATCCATCTTCTAAAGTATAATATTTGGAAGCAAACAGAGTAAGGTTTTACCCAGAAACGGATCAATATAAAGTCATCATGATTGTCCTGCCCTTATCCCAATATATTTGGGGTTGGTGCAAGTCATCTTCTACCATACTACTTTTACTCTTCATAGCAAAAATCAATTCACTAAAAGTCCATACATGAATGGGATAAGTACTCATTTCTATTTAAGAAAACTTAACAAAACAATACTTACGACTATAAAATGAATATGACAGATAATAGTTTATCTTTCTGTACAAGTATTTATTGAATGGCTTGAGTCCAAAGTATAAAATAGCTTGTATAAAGCACAGAATCAAACCAGACGTGAAGTAAGATATTGCGAAACATAGATGAACAATCGTAGATTGTTTTAAAATCTGTAGGTTTATCATTTTGGATGTGTCACCTTATCCTTGTAGTCATGAAATCTAAAAAAAAACACCAATGAACATTATATCAAGTTAATAGTTAAATCATTGCTCAAAAATAAAATTAATCTTATGTAAGAATTATTATCTTACAAGTTTTAATTTAAAACGCTCTCTAAGACATTTAAATTAATAACACATTTCAAAGACCAATAAAATTATTATGCTGGGAAGGTTCCCAGCACACAATGAATATTATTGAAAGTAAATTATAAAATTTATAACTGAAAAATGGGCATCAAAATACTATGTTTTAAAATAACTGAGCCTTTGTTTTTTTATTCAACATATTGTAAAGAAAAAGCGTATTATCTGCGATTAGTCAGTATTAGAAAAAAAAAATATTACAGCATAAATTATGTAATAAATGTTAGATGTAAGAATCCAATTTGCAGTAAATACGCAGTAAAATCCTCACCTAACTTGTCTTAGAGTAGTAGATCGTAGTACGATGTGAATAAATAGCCAGAGTCCTTGGAATATGTACTCACTTCATGTATTTAAATAACGTAATTTGATTTCAATCAGCACATGGTTCTCGAACACAATACTTCTAACAGTCGAGAAGAAATGTTAGAATTCCAGACTTTGAGTTTTTATTCAGTATTAACAAGAAATTTATGAATTTTGAATTAAAAATTAGAAACTATCTCAATGACAGTAACAGAGACTCGTATTACAATTTGGAAAGCGGCATTTTGTTTATTCAATTCATATAAAAAAATACATAGTTACCATATCAATTCCTATAATCTAAACTAAATGCCGGAGCTACACACCCCTCCTTTCGATTGAAAACAAAATAGAACAAAAATCGTGTGTATCTTCGAACACCGCTATTTTTTATTGAAGGTTGCTCGAGGTTTTTCATTCGTAAGAAAAGAATAGACAATAGACAGAATGCTGAATGACAGTAAAATATTTTGTTTATAGTTCTAGTGTTCGGTTTCTCATTGACTAGTAGAGGTACGCCATCCGACACTTTCCGAACTTTGACCATGATCAATCTGACAAGAATATATTAATTAATAAATTCAATAAAATCTGGTTGAACAAATCAAAATACTCGACACAAAAATGACGTCTGCCATAGTATTTTTATACTCTTTGACCGTCACGCATGTGCATGTATGACCATGGGATTTCGGACATTTTCGGATCTCGATGGATTCCGATTCCGACAGTGAAAATAGGCTTAACCGCATTATACTTTGACAGGATTTTGTCATGTCAAAATTGTCAAGTCAATGTCATGTCATTCAGTCATTGTCATTTTGCTTTTAGCGTTACCATTCCTTGTGAAATGAAATCACGATAATTGTAATGTACGATGTTTTGATTTAATTTTAAGATCCATTTTTGTTGTTGAAGCAAGAATTATTACGTAATTGAATCAATCAGTCTATTGAAAAGCGATAAACAATGCAATTTCTACAGAGATGTGTCAAAAAAATAGCAAGACCCTATGTTGTACAGGCATACAGTTGCAAAACGATATCATATTCCCAAAATACTTTAATATTAGGAATCGAAACCTCTTGCGATGATACCGGTTGTGCTGTTATTGATGGCACAGGTCACTTACTGGGAGAATCTGTATATTCTCAAACTGCATTCCACACAAGATACGGCGGTGTTAACCCAGTTTTTGCACATGAGTTACATCGAAATAACATAGATAAAGCTGTAGCAGAGGCCCTAAATAACGCTGGCAAAACTATTGAAGATATAGATGCTATCGCCGTAACTACGAAACCTGGATTGCTTTTGAGCCTACAGGTTGGAGCTAAATATGCTAGGTATCTCTCAAGAATGCACAAAAAGCCCTTAATACCAGTTCATCACATGGAAGCCCATGCTTTAGTAGCAAGAATGTATCATGACATCCAGTTTCCTTTTCTAGTATTGCTCATATCTGGAGGACATTGCTTGCTGTCACTTGTAAAAGACATTAATGATTTTTTATTACTCGGAAAAAGTCTAGACAATGCCCCTGGTGAAGTATTGGATAAAGTTGCTAGAAGAATGAAATTAAGGAATATTCCCGAGTACTCACAAATATGTGGAGGTCGAGCAGTGGAGTTGGCTGCACTGAAATTTACAAACCCGAGCCAATTCGAATTCCCCTTGCCCCTATCAAAGTTAAGAGATTGCAACTTCAGTTTCAGTGGGTTAAAAGATTCTTTAGTTCGAAAGTTGATAAAAAAAGAAGCCGAGCATAGTGCCATGGGTGACGAAATAATACCAGAAGTGTATGACTTGTGTGCAGCATTTCAGCTTGCTATTGCAGAACATATAGCACATAGAACACACAGAGCTATGATTTATTGTGATAAAAATATGTTAATAAACCCAGATAATAAGGCTATTGTGGTGTCTGGTGGAGTAGCTTGTAACAACTTTATATATCAATCAGTTGAACAAATTGGAAGTAAGATGGGCTACAAGACTTATCGTCCACCTCCTGCTGTGTGCACAGACAATGGTGTCATGATAGCTTGGAATGGATTGGAAATACTAAGGAAGCAATGTGATATTAGAAGAGATTTTAGTCTAAAAGATGTTGATCCAGAAGCACCACTAGGCAAAAATGTGATATCTGAAGTAGAGGCTGCTAATATACAAACCAAAGTTACAAGATTAAAAACATTATTGAAATGAAATATTTCGTTTTCTTCCCTAAAACTGATAGTTTGTTAATATTTCTGTACTATACTTGGTAATTTGAGCACCTGTGTGGATAGTAGATAAAATAAACCAGAAAATTATTAACAATAATTTATTGATAGATTTTACATTAAACTAATTGTTTCGCTGGTAATCATGCATGCTGGTGAAGGACCCCATTCTCTTTACTTGGCAGCAGCGCCTTGCTTATCTGGAAATAGTAACGGCCCTATTAGTCAGAATCAGCATCAAGGATATGCTTACAATTAATGTGTCAAAAACTTTCAATTACACAAACAGATGAGGTTGAAAACAAATCCTCTATATATGCAGGAGACAATGCAGCATGTTAATAACATTCTAAAATGGGGACTGATAATAATTCATTGTTAGTGTCAAAAACACACACAGTTGCAATCAATTACTAAACTATTGATTATTTATCACTAAATTGTCTATAATAGTGTTTGATCAAACCAATTTCATTTATTTAATAATGAAATTGGATAGACAAGTATTCTAAACCTTGGTTGCTTGTAAGACAAACCTAATTTAGATCATCCTTTTTAGTCCTTTTCATCTGAAAAATCAACAGATAAATTTGATTTTACATCTATAGAATCCTGCACAGTAGTAATACCTGTGCCTAGTATGTTCTTCTTTAAAGAAATAATAATAAGTAGTATGGCAGTGGTTACCTATATATTATTTCTTTAATTCATATCAGGATGCTAAGTCTAACATCAGCTGAACTGTGTATTTTTTTCTTTGTATTGTTCTCTGTATACATTACTTGATTGTTTATTATTTCTAGATAAAAATTATGCATTGGACATACATGAACTACTTATATCAAGAAGAGTCTTTGGTCCAATTTGTTCCCAGAAAGTCTGCTGGATAATATACAGATAGTACATTTATATAATTACTATTTCAATACTTACGTGCGGGCTTGCCGTTAAGCCATGGAGTAATGCGGACATTGGAACTATCACGCTTTAACGCATCAGCACGTAATTCGGGTTTCAAGGCCCGCCTCAGCATCTTTGAAGCGATGTTCGAGTAGTTTATGTAACTAGAATAACATAACCTTTATTGAATTTCTTTTATCACAATTAAGATATAAAACAGGGTATTTACGCGATAGTGGGACTTACTTAAGACCGGCTGCTCTCCAGGCACTCATTTTGAGTTTTATTTAAAAAGTTTTACGACCTGCAAAGTAGAATCCTGCGAACCCGAAGGAAAATCGAATTTCGAATATGTCTGACTGAAGTGACGTAACAGTGATAGTGTTGTCCCTGTTATTTATTCACACATTTTTTTATTTCAATAAAGCAAAATGCGTAGATTAATAATAGGTTCATTGATTAGCCAAAATAATTCATATTTCTATGATCCCTCATTCAATGTTACGTCGGTCGACAGTTAGTTTTATTTTTTAGTTTTTTCATAATATTAAGAAGAAGAAAGAAGAATATAATATTAAAATAGAAGGAATTTTAAGGAAAATGCTTCAGCATCGCTAAGTTTTAGTAGCAACCAGCAGGCAGCTACAAGGGTTAACCATGTTAAAGAGATTTTAGTCGAGTTAAAATCGATATTTTTTTAAAACATTTTTTGTTAATGGGATCACTAGATTTATTTTATTTGTGTTTGTATGTGGTATCACTGAGTTTTGTGAAATGAAAAATAATAAAAATGTTCAACAAATCAAAATAAAATATTATTAAAAAAAAGGGACTCCGAGATTAAATATTCACTATCGAAGTTCACACACATTGGACATTTAACTAGGGTACGTGTTTTAATAGCTGATTAAATTAAGTGCAGCAATTATGTACTTTCACTTTAAAAAATTGAGTTGGCATAATTTGATTGGTAAGGGATAAACCACGTTACATAGAGATAATTTTCTGAAACGAATGTCATATTCTATAATTTCGCTGATAAACTAATAAAAATGTTATTGCTAAGAACATTTCTTTCTATTTATTTATTTTTCTGAATTGAGAAAAATGTTGCATTGAATTTGCATTGCAGCTGTTGCATTGCACCATTCTAATCAGATGGCATTTGCACTTACAGTAATTCAATAATAAGATGGATGCTGCTGATCGTCTGCTGAATAATGAAAGGCTGGTGACACATGGTAATTCAGAAGAGGATCCATTGTTTGTGAAACCTCAAGCATCTGGAGTCAAGTGTGATATAGTCAATGAGTGTAAGGTGTTCATAAAAGCTGAGGATGGCGGTGGTGATACCCCAGTGAATACTTTTGGTGCAATGTTGCCAAATATACCAGGTTTGTGTTCTTATAATTTGAAGATGGTCTCATGTGAAATGTCCGATAGAAACAAATTATTTACTTATTCAAGCTAAATTGATATTACTGCCATGAAAAGGCTTTTGAAAAGGTTGAGCATTATATCCAGTATTATTTTCAGATAAACCTAGTTTTGCAACTTCTACACCTGACCAAAAGAAAGAAACAACGTCTGAGAATCAAGTTATTGATTCCAATCCTGAATGTGATATGGAGGATGGTAAATTAATATGATTTAGAATTGCAATTATTACATAACACTAAAACATAGCTTATAGCCTAACATGGGGTTATAGAGAATAAATTGGGAGGTATAAAAAATAATGAACCAAGCAACCCAACCCTAAACAATAGAGTTGAAATGCAGGTTGCAAAACATAAAGCTCATTTTCATAAGACATTGCTTGATTTTTTGTTTCACATCACTGTCTAATTATTCTTCAATCTTTCGTCTTGAATCTTGTGCATGAGTTTCCATTTAAAATCCAATAAAAATCTTATTTTGTCTTGTTTTAAAAAAACGCTGTCTGATCCTCAGGTGTTTCAGAGTTGCCTATGGATGATAGGCTACCAAGTACGGTGACAGTACTGAGTGCACCCGATGGGGGTAAGGTGTATCTAGTGGGTACTGCTCACTTTAGCATACAGTCACAGGAGGATGTGTCCAGGGTATGTGTGGTCTATTGCTCACTTGAACTCTTTCTTGAAGTTTTTATAAGGGAATACTGTTGGTAAAAAGATGGATGGAGTGTGTGAGGAATGATATGAAGGAAAAAGGAAGAAATGATAGTGTAAAGATTGAGGGGGAGAATAGAAGAAAAAATAAAAAAAAGTAAAAAACTAAAACCCGACTACGACAAAAAAAACGACGCTGAAAAAGTATGAAACAAGATTTTCAGGATAGAACAAAAAGAAAAGCCGTAGTCACACGGTGTTAAAGTGTTTAGGTTGGTACCTATAACGTGTGACTACGGCTTTTCTTTTTGTTCTATCCTGAAAATCTTGTTTCATACTTTTTCAGCGTCGTTTTTTTTGTCGTAGTCGGGTTTTAGTTTTTTACTTTTTTTTATTTAAACAATTTTGGTGTTAATTTTTTTTTTTTACTCTTGACTTTTTTGTCCGCTAGAGGGCGTGATTTTAAATTTGAACAATATTTTGGAAATGTACAAGTGAGGCCCTTTCAAATGATACCAAACACGGCGTATTTATCTCCATTTTTATTTTTTAAGCCTTACTTTTTGTCCGCTAGAAGGCGCCAAATCGCTTTTGGTGACACGTCACGTAGCCTATGTTCAGCGGAAAATTAAGACGGTTCTAACGATACCTCATAAGTCGAGTTCCGTTTAGTAGATTAGAAGCTATGAGGGAACAGATGAAGATACACACATACATACATAGCCAGTCAAAATCATAACCCTCCTTTGGCTTTGCCGTAGTCGGGTAAAAATGTTTTGCACCAAATCCAAATAACATGGGATAAGGGCAGGAAGATGATAAAGGGAATATTGTAGGATGTGAAAAGCAGCAAAAAAAAATGACTTGCTTTCCCCATTTTAAACCAAATCTGAAAGGTATGAGTATCTATATAGTAAACACCAGAATACAAGATAGATGATCCAGTTTTAAATATTTTGCATTTTACTATTGTATTTTTTGTATTTTCAGGTAATACAAGAAGTGAACCCGCATATTGTGATGGTGGAGTTATGTGAACAAAGGACTAATATTCTGTTATTAGATGAAGAAGTCATACTTAGAGAAGCTAAGAACATTAATATTAAAAAGATCAGGTTTGTTACTTTGTTATCAAAACCACTGTTGTAAAAATGTATGCCATGAAAAATAAAGATAGTTAAAGCCTGTAAGGCACTGAAACTAGCCATAGTTACCTCTATCTATTGACTATCTAACCAGTAAACAACAACTCGTCAGATGATCAATAGGTCATCTCTCATCATTTCACAAGTAGTTGTTTACTTGAAGCTGGACTTGCATGCCTTGAATGCCCAATTCTTTTTTTTTTATTTCTTCTTCTTTCTTTTTAAAAAACGTTGGCCCACACTAGGAATTTCTCCTGTATTGTGGATATGTTTACAAACTGTATGTTACATGTTACATGTGTATAATTATGTGAGTTTAAACGTTTGCATTTAAACTCACATATACAAACCAAACACCCAGACCGGAAACAACTATTTGTAGGCCATACAAACATTTGTTCCATGCGGGCATCGAACCCGCGACACGCAGCGAAGCAGTCCAATCGCCCAGCCACTGCGCCAACCGTGTCGTCGCTTGCATTATTGCTTCATTGATTCTTATGTTTGTTTATTGTGTGTTACAGAGCAACAATGGCTCAAAATGGAGTGTTCAATGGATTGATGTACATATTGTTATTAAACATGTCGGCACATATAACAAGAGAATTGGGTATGGCACCTGGTGGTGAATTTCGACGCGCTATGGCTGAGGTAACTTCCAAAAAAAAATTCTTATTAATAAATAGTAGCAGTATTGAAATTGTCCCATGTTTGAGTGTCTCATGCAAGAATTCGGAAGTTTATATCAAGCAACCTGTGTAAACAAAACACTAGCACCTGGACGTAATTATACGACGAAATAATCTTTATTAGAACTGAAACAGGGTACACTTTGCATTATCATAATAACGCAAATATTTGTTGTAGTATTTGGAAAAGTATGCCAGAAAATAAATGCATTTTTAATTTATTTCAGGCTAAGAAAATCCCCAGCTGTATCGTACAGTTGGGAGACAGGGCGATAGACATCACCCTACACCGGGCCATAGCATCCCTCTCGTGGGGTCAGACTATCAGGTTCATCTGGCATTTGCTGACATCCAACCAGACTATAAGGTCAGATATTCCTTCCCACTTTTATTTTTGAAGGACTGTGTCTTGCAAATAAGTAAAGTAAATTTTGACGTTCGCTGAATTATCAACCTAGTTTGAATAAATGACTTTTGATTTTGATTACTAGTTTTACAATAAGGACGACTGCCTCATGGGTGTCTAGTGGTCGTAAGCTCGACTGTCGAATATCAGGTTCTAGGTTCGATTCCCGGGTCGGGCAGGGTTATTGAGTTTTTCCATCAGGAATTTCTCAGTAGCAGCCACAGAATCTGAATTTGTGCCCAATGGCAAAAGGATCTTCGCCTATTTCATGGGACTTAAATATAACCGGCGAAATGTGGGTGACTATTAGGTAAACCTCTGCCTAACTCTAGGCATTACTGGCGTGATATTATGTTATGGATACAATAATAATAATAAAACTATTTTTGCAGCCTGGAAGAAGTAGAAAAGTGTAAACAAAAGAAAATGTTAGAGGATATGTTGGAAGAAATGGCAGAGGAATTCCCTGCTTTGAAGCGAGTCTTTGTCGTCGAGAGAGACATGTATCTCTGCCATTCACTGCAGGTTGCTGCCGTGCAACCACGTGAGTATGATTCACTTTTCTTACAAATCAAAAATCTTACGCTCATGACACGTTCAAAAATATTTAAAATAAAACATATAAAAATATATAAAGAATGCCCACCGGTGTCTAGTCGGTAGCTACGGTCAGGGCTCCAGAGAAAGGAACCTCCTAACAATACGAGCCGTGTCCAGGAGTACCACTTTCTGTATCAAGCCCTTGATCCAGCTGCCTAACGAGAGCGTCCTCAAGTGTTGGTCGAAGCTCTTGGCAATTAAGCCATTGGCTGAAACGGCTATGGGCCCAATAATTATTTGATGTTTTAACGCTTTGTTTTTTCTAGGTCGGGAACCTTGCCGTATCGTAGGCGTCGTCGGCATCGGCCATGTGGCTGGTATCGTGGAGCACTGGGGTAAAATTAGACCCCAAGACATTCCACCATTACTTCAGTAAGTATAGTATTTTTTGTTTAGAACTTTTTGGGTACTATCTATAAAAGAGATTATTATAACCAGCAAAGCAACGAATACTTGAGTTTGACTACTGATTACATATTTTGTACAATTTGATATGTTTAAAAGCATGCGACGCGCGGTTACCCTTCAAGTTAGAGGGGAAAATATACAAAGTCCGTGATTAGGCCTGTCGTACTTTCTGGATGGAAATACTGAGCAGTGAAAAAGATGCATGTACCAGATATAAGAATGTTGAGGTGGATGTGTGGTATGCCAAGAATGGATAAAGTAAGGAATGAGTATAGTAAGTTAGTTGCCTGATTTTTAACTTATTATTATGTTAACTGTACCTAAGCTGGTACAATAAACTCACGGCTTTTTCTCATGGTCGACAGAAACTAATCAAAGCTGCCTTATACGATCCATACATACTCATACGTGTATTATCATCTTTTTTGGCGAGTAGGAAATCATCAAATGACTCGTCCCGCTCTAGGCGGAGCGGAAAGGGAGTGTCGGACTTCTACTAACTAAAAATCACCCATGTTCCTTCTTAGCCTTTTTGCCCTTTTTAATGTAATCCAATTTTTAATGTAATCTTCTTTGTCGTCAACAGAGTACCACCACCGTCTATGTCCACACGCGTGATCCGCGTCACAATCCGTGTGGCGTGTGTCGGCGCTCTCATTTACGCCGGGTACAAGCTCAGGCCTCGGCGCTGGTTTCCTTGACGGTTGAATCTTGGCCTGCCGATGTAAGTATTATTTCGTGTGTGTGTAATTAAATATCTCATTATTTCATTCAATATTATTTACGCCTGCTTCCTGGATTAAAATAAATTAACATGGAAATGATGAAGCACGTCGTCTTTTTTTAAATTTTCTAAATGCTAGAGATTTATCTTAATTTATTTAGAACTAGCTTTTGCCCGCGACTTCGTTCGCGTGGAATAGTGACTTCCGGCAGATTTTTGGTATATCTCGCGAAAAAAAAAAAAAAAAAAAACTATCCTATGTCCTTTCTCAAGTTCCAAACTATGTCTGTACCAAATTTCACACAAATCGGTTCAGTAGTTTAGGCGTGAAGCAAAGACAGACAGACATAGTTACTTTCGCATTTATAATATTAGTTAGGATTAGTTAGGATTTATATCTAAAACTTCAACTTCAAATAACTCAAAACTCACTTTTTTTTTGTGTAACGCGTGTGTTGCACCTAATGCTTCAATTTATAGATTCATATAATAGTGGTCGCAAGCGCGACTTGAGCATGAGGTCTGGGGTTCGATTCCCGGGTCGGGTAATGTTATTGGGTTTTCCCTTCAGGAATTTCTCAGTAGCAGCCACGGAGTCTGGATTTGTAGCCGATTGAAGGCAATTTTGGCTCGCCCCTATTAAATGGGACTTAAACATATCTGGCGAAATGTGAGGGTACTATTAGCTACATCTCTGCCTAACCCTTCGGGGATTACAGGCGTGATGTTATGTTATAGATTCAAATATCCTTTTAGCCAATTTTTTAGCTTTGATCAAAATAAATTTCTGAAATAATAATTCTACTTGTTTGACTCAACACATCCCTGCTAGATTACCATTTATTAATGATGCTTTCTTTTTTCCAGGATTTCCTATCTGAAGACAAAAATTAACGAGAGAGTGGTTGATGTTGTTCGATTCTGGATCTTGCAATGAAACGAAAACTTAAATACAATTCATTGGAAGGGAGAGTATAAGTTGAGCGTACTCTATAAAACATATTCGGCCTTATATTTATCAAAATTATAGCATATTAACATATTATATATGTAATCATATACTTATTAATTAATAGTAGGATTGAGAAATATTGTTATATTTTAAAATAAGACCACTTCATTGCTCGATTTAGCCTTATAAGAATTTCTTTAAGAATGTAAGTGAACACTATGTGTGAGTGTACAGTGTGCACAACTTTCTCCATGAGACCAAGATCGTGTTGGCAAAAAAATAATTAGCTTGCCATACAAAGTTCCAATACCTTATCGGTCCAAATGTATAGTATGGTATAGCGAATTTTTTTCGATATTGATTAATTGTGTCATTGAGAAAGTGGTTTCGTTTGAACTCTGATAAACTTTGCTGCATAAACTTTAAGAACATGGAAGTCTCATTTCTCAATCCGGTAATTGATCCGGTATTAATTGTAATTATTTGAATGCAGTCATTTTATTATTGTTGTAAAAATTCTATTGAAGATAGTTGAGTCCTACTTTAGGCTCCGAATCCTTAATACTTTGTTTTTGTAGTTGTTATTTTTTTGTTGTGATGTAATTTCTTTTCTTTGCTTCATAAATAACTCATAAGTAAACAGGGTTTGCGAGTTAATAATTTAAGATTACCTTAAAGAACTATGTGTGAACCTGACCAAACTTAACCTTTTTAAGAGCACTCTATGCATTTTTGACTTTTTAGTTATTGTTGTCAAATATTTAGGTTTAATTCTAGGTTTTTTTTAATAATTTCATCGCTGTTCATATTGGGTATATTATTTAGGAATTATCGTTTCCTATTTTATTGTAAAATTCGCGTAATTCATATGGTCGCTCCAAGCTGTGATTTGAGCCTTCATAACTTAACCCTTCTATACACGAAGGAGAATAATAAATGGTTATATTGAGTCGTAAAAACGAAGATTAAATAATTATGTTGCAGGCACGAAGACGGTTAGAAACCTTGCCATAAAAATTCTAAAGTGTTCAATGAATGGTTGACCAATTTTTAACTAGTTGTATTGGTTCAATTAATATATAAAAAAACATTGAAAGGACTGTGATAGAGAAAAATAAAGTTTCCATCCGTCTTTAAGAATAAGCCAGTTTTAATATTAGTATTTACGTACTTAGATAGATTCCGTAAACATAGGAATGTGTTTGTAAAAATAAAAACAGTACATTATGGGGTTTTTTTCACGTATTATGCTTTCTAGCTCAGTAATAACAAACATTGTTCACACTATAAATAAATGAGTAACGTATACTAAGAATAAAATGTATTTTTCACTTTTCTCGCTCTAAAATTCGTCTTTATGTCGTGCGTAGGCGACATAAAGTCGCGTTTTATGCTCTAGAGCATAAAGTAAAATCTTCGTCGAAGACCAAGGTAATCGGCACAGGTAATCGGACCAACAGCCACAGGGACGACTTCAACTCCATAGAATAACCTCTTTAATTTAATTCGTTTCGTTAGTATTCTAAGAACAAGGGATTACGCTACGATATTAATATTATGATGTCGCTAATAGTTCGAGGGACTAAATAAGTCTTTAACCCGAGGTAAACACTGTGCTTTTCATTACGAATACAAGGAAAGTTGATGGGAATAGGCTTGCCCCCAATTACCTAAATCGCTTGATGGCAATAGGCTTGGTCTTAATTAGATTGGTTGATGGCAATAGTCTTGCACCTAATCACATCGGTTGAAAAATAAAAAAAAGTTAATTGGCGGGAACCATAATTATTTTTACAATATTTACAAGTTGCTGTTTCATTTCCTCGCAATCGAAGTGAAAAGTAGAGTGTAAAACTCGTCCATAAAACCCATTTTGCTCTCTACTTTATATCCATCCTCGCTCGCAAGCTCGCATCGGATGGATAAACGTCTCGCGCAAAATGGTGCGTTTTATGCACTTGGTGTACAATCTACTATTATTTTGCTAGCCAACCTTTATCATCTTATTAGTCCGGGATCACCCACTGCTGAGTATAAATAGGCCTCCCTTTTTTTCCGCCACACTTCCCGATCCTGTGCGTTCCCTAACTAGGTGATTCCTGCGACTGACGATATCGTCAACCCACGGAGCTTTAGGACGGCCCTGGTTTTCTTTGCCTAACCTTGGCCACCACTCGGTCTAAGCCTTGCTCCATTGACTTTCTCCGCGTCTAGCCAGATGTCCTGCCCAGGGTCAATTGAAACGCACCGCCCGATCGGTGTAACCTACTCGATCTAAGAGGATTATTCCGTGCATACCTCGCTCCATGGCCCTTTATGCCTCTCGTACTCGAAGGACAGTCTCCTTTTTGTGACCGTCCATGTCCTGGCACCGTAAGTAATAGTTGGTAGGACACATTAATTGAAAAGGCGAGTTTTTAGGCACAGAGGGATCTTTTTGGACCTGAAAATTTGTTTGCATTTTACCAAATGCGGCCCATCCGCGTTGTACTCTCCTAGAAATTTCCTAGCTATAATGTGTTTAATAAATGTCGAAAGATAGAACATGTCCCAGGTAAACATAATGATCCAACATCTGATTTCCAGACGCTCGTTTCCAACCATAACAGCTGATACAGAGTCGATTTTTAAGCCAACTTGTAGGAAGCCATCAAAGAGCATGTATCAGCATGCCTTGAAGCTCTTCTTAGGATTCGGTGAACAACACGAGACACCATTTATGTTTATACCACTTTGGTCCCATTTCAGAGTTTTCATTCTCAGAGCAGTGAAAAGTTTAGGCGAAAAGGTATCGCCTTGTCGCACTCCCCTTTTGATCATCGCTAGAGCCAAATAATACCTGGCCACGCTAGACATGACTGGCAACAAAATTAAATGATTATAAAACATACCATCACGCCTGTAATCCCCGAATCTCCCCTAAGGGACAAGCACACTATTCTATGTAACACCTGTTAGCCAGAATCAACAGTGGCGACCACAAGAAAAGCGCCGAGACAGTGAAGCTCGACGAAGTCCCAGAGAAACGATTTAACTGTCTTGGATCCCGCAACGAAATTAATCAGAAAAGAATAGCGGAGGAGTAGGAAAAAACATAATTTCCACTTCCCTCCATATCATCAGGAAACAGAACAAGGCCAATAGGCACCTAGGGACGTATACATAAACAACTGGGATAAGCCCAGTTGCCTAGCACCACGGATATAATTGTCATTAATATTACTAGGTCCTAAGTTGTGAGCTGTTATATTTGATTCCATTAATAGGTATGACAAAAATGCTTGAACGCAAGCAAGGGGAAACCCATTATAATTATATACTTTACTCTTTGGGGAAACCCCCTTGCTTGCCCCGAAGGGTTAAGCACAAGTGTGAGGGAGGCGGTCCTATTCTTCTTCTTAGCGTTTGAGTAGAGAGTTAGCGACGAGTTTGGCATTTTCAGTTCCAATCATTAGCTCCTGTGATGTGCAAGACAGGCAGGACACGATGTCAAGTGTATCATTGGGGGTCTAAAACGGCCACTTTGGCAGATCATAATATGAATTGCGTTAAAAAGCGTAAAATGGACCTTTCATTATAATAACTGCGTCTGTAACAATTTAGTAAAATACATTATATTAGGAAAATAATATGAATTGCGTTAACATTCGTAAAATAGTCACAGACGCAGTTTTTATTAAAAAGGTCCATTTTATGCTTTTAAACGCAATTCACATTATGATCTGCAAAAGTGGCCATTTTAGACCCCCAGGCATCAACCGAGCACAAATCCAGACTCAGAATGAAGACTACCATGGTATTTATCAGTTGTGTAGCTATGAAAGCTTTTACAACCTTTGAAAAAAGTTGAAATGAAAAATTGAAAACGTGAAAGCAAGCAAGCAAGAAATACATCGAAATTAAGTTTTTTTTTAATTTTGCTACTTGACGATAGATGGCGTTAGGTGTAGTTTTATTCACAAAGTTGTTACATTCCGAAATATATAATATTATTACACAATACACACTGACATTATATTGGCGTTTATGTTTATCCGAGCTAGATGACGAAGGTCAGGGTCCTGGACATAACCAGGGTTTCGTCACATTTACACAATGACTGGTCCTGCACTCAGCGGATTCCCAGATAACCCTGTGGGTGCAGGCCGGTCGTTGTGTCCATGCTTGAGCAAAACAAAGCTAATTGTAAAAAAAATACGTCTCGTCGTGCGTCATATGTGGTCGTATTGATAGTAGATCTTCAAAGGAGTATTGTTGGTCATTCTATACCTACCTACTTATTGTAGGTAACTGGCTAATTGAAAAATGAAAGAAAGTGACAGTTTTATCAAATCGGACAGAAACAATCATTTCTGATAAAATTTCATAAAAATGGATATTTTGGAGTTATAGTTATCAATAATATTATGGTAACGTAAAATTTTAAGTAAGAATTCGTAATAATGCAACAAAATTGTTTATCAGAAGTTTAAGTTCATTAATATGACATACCAAACATGCCACCTGATTAGGCGATTTCTGTGCAAATCCGTTGAAGTTCCAGTGATTTGTAATCCAAAACGATTTCAACTAAACCAGCAGAAGATCATCCGTAAGCCAAACATATTTAGTTAATAGAATTTTGATATTGTGGTATTCAGAGCTAATTTCATAGCTATCTAGCTTTTTCCAACTAGCTGGCTTCCAGTTTTACCGGATGCATCTCAATACCAGTTCCTATTTTACATAGTGTGTCTGCCTAATCTGAGCTCTAAAACTCACTAAAAAACAAAACAAACTAAAACAACACTAGTGGACTGTGTATAAAGGCTTGGTGTATTGCCGATTAAATCTACAAAACTGCCCGGACAAACATATGATAAATTAAATAAACGTTTGAGAGTGTCGTCCGTCTTGGGAGGGTCCGAAGAAGCGAGTGTCCGGCAGTCGCGCAGCGCCCCGCACCTCAGCTCGATTGCCTCGCGCGCGCGCATGTTGATCACGCCGCCTGCGTGATGTGCCGTCTGCGTCTGACTGTTGGGTTCGATTCCCAACAATAGGTAACATACCCTTTCGTAAGACTGGTTCTCAGACTTTCAGACCTCTGACTACCTGTAACCCCTGACAAAGATCTTCAACTGACAGCCGGGAGTCTGAGACCAACGGCTTAACGTAGGTACCTACTTAGTATCCAAGGCACGGAGGACGCGAGGGGCTCAGTATGTAATGAATGTAACCCAAGATTAAAGATCGAGGATCGATGGAGATTGAAGATAGGCTGTTAATTATCACGAGCTTTTCTAATTTAACTCATTTCGCTTTTATATTTTCAGCGCCACGCTCAATACTTCCAAGAAATTATTGCACTGGTGGTGCTGTTGATTTACCAAAATCTGCTACTTTTTTACAACAGGATCAAGGAGCTACCGTAGTGCTGCTAGGAACTGTGCATTTCAGCAAAAAATCTGTGGAAGATGTTTCCCAGGTACCTAACCACTTTTTAAAACGCAATGAACTATGGGTATATTCGAATAAATAGTATCAAATTATTATTTTACGGGCATTGATATATAAAAACCCTAGATGCACAGTGTCGAATAAAACAAACAGTCGAAGCTGTCGCCAAACACTCACCAATACACGCACTACTACATAAGTAGTTATCGTTACACTATAAACATATTTGTTTGCAAATTCAACCTTACGCAGATTCCTTAAAGTTGTTTTTACAATGCAGTTATAAAAAGCAATAATAATTTTACGACCGAAGTAAGCCGGTAGGACAAGGTATGGAGTGGAGACGAATAGGTACTTTTTATGTTTTTTTAATACTTAATTATTATTTTAACAGTTAGTTAAATTGTGTTTTAAACACATAATTTTACTTTTATCTAAGGGTAAATGTTTTTAATTAGGATCTGACTGTGTTAGTGTACGTGTAGTCGTGTATAATCAATGAAACAAGTATTATCCATTCGAATCATTTATTTACATTTTTGGTTTAAAGGTATTAGTAGAACATTATTATCGAAACTAAGTAGTTATTAAGTTTAAGGTGTCAAAAACGAAGTCAAATTGACGACCTCTTCTCCTTTTGAAATCCAATTAAAAACTAATGTAATATGTAACGTATACATAATTGTTAAAAACATAAAACAAAAAACTTATTGATTAAAAAAACACAAATAAACACAATAAAAAAAAATCGACTCCATTCGATACGAACAGGGTCATTTGTATAATGCGACTAAAAGAAGAGACTTGTAATACATCGTTCTTACGCTAACAAAGCGACCATTGAAATATGCCGTATTATACTCGGACCGTTTAGTAAAGTTCTGAGAGAAATTAAATCAAAATCACGTATTGCTTTCTATATTATGCCATAAATGCAACAAAAATAAATCAATAAACATTTTTACTTACCGAAAATACGATATCCCATCCTTTTTTAATGTCTTTGACGCTGTATTTTTGCAATTTCTCAGCGAACACTTAGGCATTTTGTACGACCGTGCAGAGACGCGAGCGACGCGAGACTATTTGAAATGAGTTCACGATTTGTAATTTTGCACTCATTTTGAGCGGACGGTTTTGAGACGCGGAGTGTGTATCTTGGGTTTTTATATATCAATGTTTACGGGTCTTCTTATTAGCGTGTCGATGGCAAATCTTTCACTAAATAAATTAAATAATTTTGGCCATTCAGCTATGCGAACTCCGCTCGCTGATGCAGTCATAAGATTGTCAAATGTGCAGTTGTCTGTGGAGATACGCCGCATACACACTTGAGATCTGAACCGTCCATAAACCCTTATCTGAAGAGATTGTCTTTGCTACGGTCGACTTGGGTTCGGAGCCTATTTACAGATTTTCAGCCAAGCATGTTCGGGTGGAAGGCTTTCAGACGGCTCGATGAACCCATCAAGGGGTTAAGCAGCTCCCGCCAGAGCTCACGTGTTGCTGTGGAGACATTGCTAATAGCTGGTTTAGTTTTGTCAACGCGCCCAAAAAACTTTTACCTACGGCTTTTCAGCCTCGGGGTACTAAACGTGATTGTCCCATATTGTGTGGCGTAGCGTCAGCGTGTAGCTTCGACTTCTCATTGCAGCTGGCTATGGTCACGAACCTTTGCAGGCACAATCCCAGTTAGTGGATACAGCATTCGTACCGGGGTCGGTTTCAGGCAACCACTAATAATCCGGCACGTCTCTTATAGCTATATCCACTAGGTCGGCATGGGCAGAACAGTTTCATACTGGGCAAGCATATTCACCAGCAGAGAACCATAGCGCGCCAAACCAGTGGTCCGCAGAACCTGAGGAGACAACGACGATCACTCGACTGGGTGCGGGAATTAGCCAATTTCTGTAGGTATTAGTTTGCCTGCTCGTAGGACCTTATCATCTGGCAACCCGCCTGACGAGATCCTCCTAATTCGAGACCCCTCTAATTCGGCGGTGGAGATTAGCCACTGACTGCGCATACAGTGCCCCGATGCTCGAAAACTATTAGTATTTTGTCGCCTATGCATAGGCTACGCCCTACGGTATGAGTAACCAATTTAGTTGAGACCAAGTGTTAGACCTGTGTGCACGCAAAATAATTACCAATTTTTATAATTTTTTATGCAATTTATAACGCGTAAAAATGCCTTCATGCGCGGTGAAGTGGTGTGGGAAACATTTCAAGACTTCGAGTTACAAAAAGGATGGCGTAACTTTTCATCGGTAAATAAATATTAGGTACGCAAATTATGTTTGTTTTAATCAAATCATGAGCCACCGCAGGGGTCTATTTAAAATGGTGGTTGGGTGAACGAGCACCACGGATGAGTCTCGCGTTGATGTCTTTTGGAAAAGTCCCTATCTTTCATTAAGGCAATTCTAATATGTTTGTCCCTTTCTTTCCTTTTGTATTTTTATTGTAAAAATCTGTGCTGTTACCTTTTATGGCAGAAGTCTATATCGATAAAAATAAAAAAAAACTTAATATAATTTTCATTTAATTCTATCTGAATTAAATATTATCTACTGTTATTATCTACTTTTAACCGACTTTTAAAAAAGGCGGTTGTTCTCAATTTATTCTTGTGTATTTGACATACATGTTTTCATTTTAGATTTCCGAAAATTCCGGAATTAAAAGAAAAGTGGATTGAGAAAGTTAATAGGGAAAATTGGTTTCCAACAAAATACAGCGCTGTTTGTTCAAGGCACTTCACCCATGATTGTTTTTTGTCACCAACCAATTTCGATTGAAAGTGTTCATTGCAATCTACAGCCTATTTTTTTTTAGATTTTTCGCTCTCTTAGTTTTAATATTTTTATAATATTAAAATCCATTTTATCGATATCGACTATTTTCCCTTAATCAAGTAGGACAATGCATGCCTATGCAACTTGACCTAGAACTGACCAATTGCAGCCGCGTATTCTTCATCCCCCGACCCGCGGTAGCGAGTTGTGTACTTAGAAGAAATCGGTCTACACGCTCCCCAAGTAACAAAAGGTTCTATAACCAAGGCGTTTTATCACCAAAGAGTGATATAGTAGGCCTTTAACGGTAACCATTGTGACTGCTTGTACTATAAAGGTTTATAACAAAGCGTTTTGGTTCTATAAGATTAAAGAGCATTTAAGTTCTATTATTTAGCTCTTAGAACGCTTCCACCTTACTGACACTTTTATGTATCTATAGTGTTTGCTCTAATAATGCGTCAAAATAATGTTTACAGTACTAGGATTGTAGCAGTATCGAAAACACTATTACAGGATCAATTTGCACTATAAAAGTACCTTACACAACCATTACGTAACCGTTTAGCTTCATAAAAGCTCCCTCAACATCGCTACGGGGCTAGTTCTATAAAAATCATGATTCCCTTCTATAGTACTAAATAGTACCATAGCGACTCCTGGCGCAAATGCTAAATAACTTAAATTCAAATAGCTCTAAAAGTGAGTTCGTGTTACTGCTACGAGACTAAAGCGTGACATAAAAACACTAAAATTAATCATTAATGGACTAATTGGATCTTTAATAGCTTTTCAGTAACAATTACATCACTAGTATTGTAGGTGAAAATATGGCCGCTATTTTCTGCCGCTATAGCACATTAGCAGCACGGCTGGAGCCAATGTGTACTATAGGATCCGTATTCGGGACAAGTCCTTATTTTATTAATTAAAATTTAATTAAAACACGAAAATAATGAGGGCGCATTGTCAAATTCGAAATCAGCATAATAATATCACGAGTGTAAGTGTATTTACTAACATAGTTTGTAAGAACATTGTTACTAACGCTGTCTTGTCTTGTTGTCTTGTGTCCGCCTTGTTTCTAAATTATTACTGCCCTGCCTACCATAGTTTATAAGTTACAATTGTTACTAACCATTAAGGATCATTGTTATCTGAATAAATAAATGTATTATTATTATTATTATAATGATTTTATCGATACAATTATTTTCGCAAGTGCAAGTAGTGGCAGAGTTGCGTAATGTCCTTTATATTACAATGATAAGTTAGGCAACATGGCAAATGACATGAAACATAACTTACCGATATTTTTTGTTTTCTTAAGTATAAATAGTTTAAGTTCTAGTGGTTTAATAGGTACTTTAGGATTCCAATATTTCATACTAGTAAAATAATCAATTTTATTGTCTAGATCGTGAGAGGGTTGCAGCCGAATGCTATTCTAGTTGAATTATGTCGCCAACGAGTATCACTCCTAGAGTTAGACGACAAGAAATTTTTAGAAGACGCAAAAAATTTCGACGGAGAGAAGATGAAGTGAGTTCTATTTCTTCTGAACTATGTAACGGGATATATGTACACCGAGACTCTTGGTGGACCGTTGTTCATTAATATTATGGGATTGAATTTCCGGGTACACTACAATAATACGAAAAACTTTATTCCGATATTCACAAGTACGAATTTCAAAATACCGATTTTCGTAATTCCGATTTCCGAATGATTCAAAATTCGTTTTTTAACAACTCCAATTTATTATTCATCCTATTTTTATAACTCCGAAATTTCAAAATTCCTAACATTTATAATTACTATTCTCAAAATGCCGAGTTTCAATTGATCGAATAACAAAAATTCCGACGTAATGATAATTCGAATCATCAAAAATGGGTGCACTACAATAATACGAAAAACTTTATTCCGATATTCACAAGTACGAATTTCAAAATACCGATTTTCATAATTCCGAATGATTCAAAATTCCTAATTTAACAACTCCGATTTATCATTCATCATATTTTTATAAATCCGAATTTTCTAAACTCCTAACGTTTATAATTACTATTCTCAAAATGCCGAGTTTCAATTAATCGATAAACAAAAAATCCGACTTAACGATAATTCGAATCATCAAAAATACGAATTCCGATTATTAAAGTACCGATTATTTAAACTCCGAATTCATAGGAACGCCTAGTAAAACTGAATAGCCCTATTTCTGTCTGCAGGGTTTCAAGGGATCTAACTAACCGAACCTCGGGGTGCCCCTGACGTTGACCATCTAAGGTTAGCGTTTTCGTCAGCAGGTCGACGGAGCCCCGCTGCGCGGTGCACCTATTTCTGTCTGCAGGGTTTCAAGGGACCTAACTAACCGAACCTCGGGGTGCCCCTGACGTTGACCGTCTAAGGTTAGCGTTTCCGTCAGCAGGTCGACGGAGCCCCGCTGCTCGGGGCACCTATTTCTGTCTGCAGGGTTTCAAGGGACCTAACTAACCGAACCTCGGGGTGCCCCTGACGTTGAACGTCTAAGGTTAGCGTTTCCGTCAGCAGGTCGACGGAGCCCCGCTGCGCGGGGCACCTATTTCTGTCCGCAGGGTTTCAAGGGACCTAACTAACCGAACCTTGGGGTGCCCCTGACGTTGAACGTCTAAGGTTAGCGTTTCCGTCAGCAGGTCGACGGAGCCCCGCTGCGCGGGGCACCTATTTCTGTCTGCAGGGTTTCAAGGGACCTAACTAACAGAACCTCGGGGTGCCCCTGACGTTGACCGTCTAAGGTTTGCGTTTCCGTCAGTAGGTTGACGGAGCCCCGCTGCGCGGTGCACCTATTTCTGTCTGCAGGGTTTCAAGGGACCTAACTAACCGAACCTCGGGGTGCCCCTGACGTTGACCGTCTAAGGTTTGCGTTTCCGTCAGTAGGTTGACGGAGCCCCGCTTCGCGGGGCACCTATTTCTGTCTGCAGGGTTTCAAGGGACCTAACTAACCGAACTTCGGGGTGCCCTTGACGTCGACTTCCGTTAGCATCCGTCAAAAAATTATGAAATGTTTGTCAAATAATACGATATTAAATAAAATCTTATCGGTTAATTATTTTGGTGACATATTTGGTAAACCTGATCCTCAGCTCGGGGCCCGTCTTGCCCCTCCGCGCCTACGCGGATTAAACTAATATCCTATGTCTATCCTATATATATAATCAAAATATTAGCAGTTTATTCGGAATACTGGTAATCGGAACGTCGTTTTTCGGATAGACATCTCGTCGGGCACTTGACTCTTCGGACGTATGAACATCGGAAAAGAAGCAAATCGCATTTATGAATTTCGGTACAATAAACTTCGTGATTTTGAATAATAGTGATTATAATTTTTAGATATTATGACTTTCGCACTTTTGAACATCGGAATATTAAAATTCGGAATAAAATATTTCGGAGTATTTGGGTGTTCCCATTCGGAATACTGGAAATCGGAATGCCGTTTTTCGGACAGACATCTCGTCTGGCACTTGACCCTTCGGACATATTATTGTTGGTATTGCGGAGTGGAGTGATAAACACAGTTGGAAAGAAGTGAAATATTTAATAATATTATTATAAAATTACACATGACATCTTTACATAGGAAAAATTGTTGCCGAGGGACAAACAGAACGAACACATGCTTTCACATTTGAATCTGAAGTCTATTCTCTAGATGGCCAGCGTTACTCTTCCAACACCCCCCCATAACGTGGGCATCATGATGGCTTCATGCCACACCAAGCTGACGGGTGAACACCTCGTGCTTGACACAGCCCAGGGGCTTAGTGAACACATCTGCCAACATCTCATCCGTAGGGATGTATACAATTTCTACGTTAAACCTATCTATCATATCTCTAACGTAATGAAATCTTATTTCTATATGCTTGCTCCGTCTGTGATGAGTGTGATTGATAGCAAGCTGTATAGCAGATTGATTGTCACAATAAATTACTATTTTACAACAAGTCGTCATTAGCAATTCCTTAATTAAAGCTTGTAGGAACACCGCTTCTCTACTCGCTTCGCTCAAGCTGCAATACTCCGCCTCGGTGGACGAAAGCGATACGCAGGACTGTTTGTAGCTACCCCAAGATACCGAATTACCGCCGTATTTAAACACATACCCCGTGTACGACTTACGATCAGGATCTGCCGCCCAATCCGCATCAGAATAACCCTCAAGAACGGGATCTACATTCGACTTCTTAAATACCAAAGCCTTTTGCTTAGTACCTTTAAGGTATCGCAGTACACGCTTAGCTTGATTCCAATGGAATTCCGTATAACAACTGTTAAATTTACTTAAATATGACACGGCAAACGAAATGTCAGGTCGCGTAGTTACACATAAATACATAAGACTACCAATCAACTCTTGATACGGAAACTTCGTTACAATGTTATTTGTAGCATTATTAGAACTCTCAATGACCGAACTAACATTAGTTATCATGGGAGACTTTACAGGCTTACAGTCTGTCATGCCAAAACGATCTAACATATTGTCAATCCGCTTTTCCTGACTTAGTTTGATGGAAGTTGCATCACGTTCTACCTTTATACCTAACATGTTTCGTACCGGGCCTAAGTCTTTGAGTTTAAAAACATTTAACAAAGAACTTTTTAACGTCTCAGCCAGACGTCTGTCATTATAGAACACGAAAAAATCGTCAACATACAGAGCGATAAAAACAATCGACTCACCTGATCTCTTAGTGAAGATGCAGTCCTCTTGTTTACACTGTCTGTATCTCAAAGAAAGTAAGACATCTTTTACCTTTTGGTACCAGGATCGCGATGCTTGCTTCAACCCATAAACAGCCTTTCGTAATCTATAGACTTTGTTCTCACTCCCAGGGCATATGAAACCTTCCGGTTGTTGCATAAAGATCTCCTCCTGCAAATCTCCATTCAGGAATGCTGTCTGCACGTCTAAATGATCAATCTTAAGTTTCATTTCTACTGCCAGAGATAGCAACAATCGTATAGAACAATGACGAACGACCGGTGAAAAAGTCTCTTGGAAATCTTCACCATATCTTTGAGTAAAGCCTTTAGCTACCAACCTTGCCTTATAACGTGTAATGTGCCCATCCGAGTCTCGTTTAAGTGTAAAAATCCACTTATTTTTAACGACGTTCTTGTCAACCGGTTTATCAGTAAGCTCCCAAGCTCCGTGTAAGACAAAAGAATCGATTTCCTCTTTCATGGCCTTCTGCCATAACTCTTTGTCTTCACATTTCAAAGCTTCTTTGACAGTACGTGGCTCTATGGGCTCTGTCACATTACACACGTTAGTTATGTTACAGGTTGTCTTAGGCATACGTGGACGTAGGTCATATCGTGTACTAGTAGACTCTGGTGCCAATTCAGGCGACGTTACCGAATCTTTACTAGCCTCGCGTTCACACTCCAACTCAACAGGATGATTTGGTGATTCTGCAGGAACTGTATCTGGCTCCGCCTCAACCGACGTAGTCTCCAGCATCTCCCTCTCATCATCACCTCCTGTAAGATAAATAGGTTCAAACTCACGTTTTGGCCCTATTTTAGTATTTCTCCCTGGAAACACAGATTCGTTGAACACCACATCACGTGATACAACGATCTTATTGTCATCAGGGTTGAACAAACGATATCCTTTGACGTTATCACAGTAACCTAAAAAGATTAGCCTTCTACTTTTTACATGAGTAAATGCCTCGCAACCAAAGACACGCAGATTTTTAAGGCTCACTTTCTTACCACTCCACACTTCCTCTGGTAATCTACCAGAAAGTCTCGAGCTTGGCGATCTGTTGATCAGAAACGCCGCCGTGTTTACAGCCTCTGCCCACATCTTGTCATCGAGATTTGCATTATACAGTAGACATCTGACCTTGTCAAGTAAAGAACGATTCAGGCGCTCCGCGGATCCATTCTGCTGACTAGAATAGGGTACCGTCAGCTGATGTACAATGCCTTTCTTTTTAAGAAAGTCCGTCAACTCAGCATTAACGTACTCAGAGCCATTATCTGTTCTCATAACCTTGACTTTAGCACTACACTGATTCTCTACCAGTCTAATAAAATCTTTAGTGTACTTACACACTTCACTCTTCTTTGCAATGGGATAGACGAACACCTTCCTGGAGTAGTCGTCTAGAAACGTGAGGACGTAGCGCTTGCCTCCGAGAGAAGTAGTCGGCATCGGCCCCATGACGTCACTGTGAATGAGCGCTAGCCGCGCCTCGGCCACCTGTTTGTTATGATTGGTCACAAAGGGAGCGCGGGATTGCTTACCCTTAAGACACACATCACAAACTTTCTTCTGAGTAGTAACCTGAAAGTCAATATCATTAGCTACCTTCCTAAGTGATGCCAAGCTGTCAAAATTAATATGAGCTAAACGTTGATGCCATAACATCATATCCTTAGACGTAGATGACGTTGTCAGATTGACTTTACCCACAGAATGGAGCCTGTAAACTCTCCCAACTTTCCTAGCATATAAAACTACTTTACCATTTTTAAGTATGTTACATCCATTTTTATCAAAAATAAATTTAAATCCCTTTTCAGCAAGGGTAGACACAGATATTAAATTAACATTAAGGTCAGGTACAAGCATTACATCTTTTAAAGTAGTATCTATCGTATGTCCACGAGAGTTAACCGTAAAATGTACGTCACCTTTCCCATTCACATCTAACTTCTTGCCGTTAGCAACACAAACCTCCTTAGTCGACGACTCATCAAGAGCTTGAAACCATTCTTGGCGTCCTGACATATTATCTGTCGCTCCAGAATCAATAATCCACGAACTATCAGTGTTAAGTGCAGACAACACCATGGAAGTCGACATCGCTCCATTACGGTTCAATTGAGGACAATCCTTCTTGACATGTCCTTTAGAACGACACTTCCAACACCACAACTTGTTCGTACTTGACGAGGTACTAGCGTGTTTTGATGTACTTGAGGCATTTTTCTTCTCGCCTCGAGAGCTAGCCTTTTCATTACTACGATTACGTGTAAATAAGCAGCCATCGCCATTATCAGCGGCGCTCCCTTTCCATCTCTTATCTTGAAGTAGTTTTGTTTTTACCATATCTGTAGTTATGTTTATACTAGAATGTTCCAGAGCCATTATCATTGGGTCATAATCTTGAGGCAACCCTTGGAGCATAATAGCAGCCAGAAATTCATCATCAAGTGGTTTCTTCATGCTACTGAGTTGTTCAGCAAGTGACAAGATCTCGTTGACATAAATCTCCATGCTATCGAACTTTTCTAGCTTAATCGAGCATAAAGTTCGCAGACACGACAATCTCCTTTGCAACCCGGTATCATCGTAAGCCTTCTGCAAGGCATCCCATACATCCTTTGCAGTTTTCGCCTGCACAATGTGAGAATAGCACGATTTTTCAACACTCAAACATAGCCTCGCTCGAGCTTTCTCCTCTCTACGAGCTAATTTGTTAGCGTTCTCACCTGAGGTTTCGTATTTTCCAGTAATACATTGCCACAAATCCTCGAATACTAGTATATTTTGCATTTGAAATGCCCAATCGCGATAGTTGATGGTACCTTTCAGCTTTTCCATCGTAACTTTCGAATTAGTATACTCATCCATATTTCGAGTAAAATAATAATATTTTCACAAAATATTTACACTTCACACATGTAGCCCATAACCTATTGTTGGTATTGCGGAGTGGAGTGATAAACACAGTTGGAAAGAAGTGAAATATTTAATAATATTATTATAAAATTACACATGACATCTTTACATAGGAAAAATTGTTGCCGAGGGACAAACAGAACGAACACATGCTTTCACATTTGAATCTGAAGTCTATTCTCTAGATGGCCAGCGTTACTCTTCCAACACATATGAACATCGGAAAACAAACAAATCGCATTTATGAATTTCGGTAAAATAAACTTCGTGATTTTGAATAATAGAGATTATTAATTTTAGGTATTATGACTTTCGGACTTTTGAACATCGGAATATTGAAATTCGGAATAAAATATTTCGGAGTATTTGGGTGTTCCCTTGAATTTCCCTCTCATCAGTTCGATTCATATTTTACATCCACAACGAGGGATAGATAGACCGTACCCCATCCTTCCATACCTATGGATGTTTGAAAAGTTTATTTAGTAAAAGTCGAGTCACCACCTTGTAGTAGATCTGGCTGATTTTTTTAAAGTAGGTATGCCATAGCTAAACACGCAATTGGTCATAATTGGATAAAACCACTTGCCTTCAAAATTTCACTTTTAGTTTAAAAGTTAGAGGAGGAGGACACATTTTGCCACTTTGAAAGTGTCTATTTTTCAAACCAAAGATAAAGTAAGTCAGATAAGTTTTTATGTTTATAGTAGAAAAGAAATGGTTTTTTTTTACAAACATAATCACCTAATAATATATATTGAACTCAAACAGACAAGCGGTAAAAGGACAGAGCTTTGTGTCTGGCATGTTACATGCAATGCTTTTGAAAACTTATGCTGATATCGCAAAAGAATTGGGTGTCGCTCCTGGTGGAGAGTTCCGGCGAGCCTATCAGGAGGTCAGTGCTGTAACTACATATTTTGTAATACACAGTTAACGCGTCTTGCTCCCTGCCTTGTGAGAGGGGAGATGTATATCCCAGCACAGTGGAAACGTTACCTATATTGGCTATATTGCCTATATTGGTATAGTGACGTAGGTATACTTCCTGCCTAATCGTCTTTTTATTTACATTCTGATTTTCAGATGAAAAACATACCTGGGTGCAAATTGTTTCTTGGCGATCGGCCAATTCAAATAACTATAGCACGAGCTTTTCAGTCTCTAAGCGTTTATGAATTGGGACAAGTCCTATACCATCTAACATCAACGAATCCTAAACCATTGGAGTAGGTATTTTTGTATATTATCTTTTGTTATACGTTTTTGTGAAAATAATAACTACTTTTATTATTTTTCTTGTATTTATAGCAAAAATCAATTAGAAAAATATAAAGACAGAGACTTTGTTCAAGCACAGTTTGAGGAAATCACTAAAGACGTTCCGGCCTTTAAAAAAATATTCCATGTATTCGTTGATGAGCGTGACAAATGTCTTGCATATTCCCTTCAAGAATGTGTTCGTTCTGGTAAGTATTAAATTGGTAAAATGAAAAGTGGGCGCGCCAAAGTTTACCTAAATTTTCAACTCCGATAATTGGAAATCCAAAAATGTTCTTCCTAACATTTTTCATCCTAACAATCACAATTCCTAATTACTCTGTCTCTAATGTTCATAATCGTGAAGCATTCAAGTTCATAATGTCAGTAGCAATAAACATTTAATAGACTTTTATTTGTTTTCCTATATCTTCTCAACATAACCATCTTTTACACTATTATTCAAAGTCATATCTTTTTTGTTTAGATTTCTTTTTTTTTTCATAATAATCAGTATTAAAGGTATACATCAATTTTGCGTAGGTTTGGTTAGAACTGTGACCAACTACGCGCGACTACCTCGAAATTGGTCGCGAAATTTTTCTAACTTAGCAATAGACACAACTCAGTACCTCCAAATAATAATCATACCCTCAAATTAAAACTATAAATATCATCTTCTACCCACAATTATATTTTTTATTATACTTGGTAAATGTTTCTTTCTGAGTAGGAGTGAAAATATTATGGTAATTATGTTTAGGGATAAAAGCGTTATGATAAAAAACAGTAGGGAGTCTAAATATATTTACAATAATGATTTAATTACAATTTTCGGAAACATGAGTGTTATGAACATCGCCGGTAGCACTACAAATAGTAGGAATGAAAACTTTAGGATGAAAATTTTTAGGAAGAGTGATCATTCGGATTACAAATCATTAGGAAGAACAATAAATTTCGGGTCTTTAGGTGAGCCAAATATATGGACTCATGAAAAGTACCTAGATGGTGCATAACAGTCATTATTAAACCTACCTGAGGTGAGGTTTAACCTGCATTTCAATATTTAAAAGATTTTTTGAGAGAAAGAGTTTGAGTTTTTAATGGAATCAGGCAACTGTCGCTTATAATTTATTGATTTTATCGAAGAACTGAACTGATTCCGTCTTTTAACGCTAACGTATTTAGGGTGCGGCTAAAATATTCAGTCATGTTTGTAAATCTAGTCTAACGTTCAAGATTGAAAAGCATCATGCTACAGCGAAAACAGTGTTTCTAAATTTTATTCATCGTCATGTCAGCTGGATGGCGTCCTCAGCTCAGCTAGATAAAAGTGGAGCGGAGCGGAGAGGATACATGCGGAAATTGACCAACCACATTAGTTAAACTGTTTTACGTTCGTTACGTCACCATCTCAGGGCCAGTTGAAAACCAGCGTCGGGCACGTTACTAGCTGCTCGGCAGTTTGCTGAACTGGTCCTATTTGGCGCAGCCGTGAGATGCACACACGCTTTTATTTTGTTGTGTTATTTTTTTCAATTTATTTTTAATGTTTATTGTTTGTTGTGTGCACTTGTGGCATGTACTAATAAATAAATATGTTTTCTTTCTTTTTTCTTTTGTTCTTTTAAAATCTACATCTCGGTTCTCTTGGGATTGGTCGAATCTTGCACGTAACCCCGTCTGCGATATCCGCTCGTCTCTAGTTTTGGTAGAAAAGACACGAAGCTTAGGCAACATCATCATTTTCATGCCCTTATTCCAATTCATTTTGGATCTTTTCTCCGCATCACATGCATCTAAGCAACAAAATAATATATTTCTTCTTATAGTGCAGAGTCCTCGCGTACTCGCCGTGGTTGGCATGGGGCATATGGATGGAATTGTGAAATATTACGGTAAAATGAAACAAGACGATATTGTGCCGCTACTGTTGTGAGTAAAGCTACTTGTGTACGTTTTTTAGTTGGGTGTTTTTTCAGAAATGTTACATCTTTTGTTTATTAATCGTTAGTGCGCCTTCAGAATAGGTGTCAAGAAGCGCTGCAGTGACTGCACAGAACTGAAGCGCGCTGACGCACTACTACTAATTTTCATGCATGCCATGCAATATCTAAAAACGCAGTTGCTTCGCCACTATCGTGAGTTCGTGACACGCTCTCGTCATTTTTTCATAGTGAGGTAACAGGAACTTGTTAATTTTAAGGTAATGCGCACTTTTAATAAAATCAACAATATTCTTTGTACGAAACCAACACGTTACTGAGTCTTGAGACGAACGTAACTAAATTTTACTGAAATATTACAGACGCGCGCCTATTGCGCCACAGTCAAACCACTGAGGCGCTTCTAGCGCCACTGTAGTGTTTCTTCACGCCTCCAATTTGAAGGATCGTCATTTTGATTATGTATGGCTATAGCTCTCAGAAATACACTCTCAGATTCCTAAATCAAGCCACCTTGCATTTTTCACTCCAAAAGGTCTAAATATATTTAAATCAAAGAAAATCTAATTAATGTTAATGCAGTCTTAAAACTGACAGCGACGCTCTGGCCATCACTTGGGTGTCATCATTGTTCCCAATTTGAAATCACGAATTACGGATACAGCAGAAAATCTGTTTTTCCTGACTGAACAAAGAAAGTAGCAACCTTTTTTAAAGCTAATTAATTCGCTTTATGTACTTGTTGTCTTAAGTATATAAGGAGCATTTACTTATGTTAAACGATATTGATTATCGCTGTTAAGATGCGAGCGACGTGAGTTGTGAAACAAGCGCGGTTTAACCTAAATATCCACGCGAGCGGCTGTTAAATGTTCCAGAATATGCCTAGTATTCCGGTCAAGTTAGCCCAAAAAATTGGGGTAGGTTAACGCAAATTCGCATGTAGCTGAAAATTGGTGTGAATGTTTGGAACACCATGATAAGTTAAATATAAAAAGTATACATCGACACCATGCTTTAAAAAAAAATCAATGTTAAAGTTTGAAAATATGGGTTTTTTGCGTTTTTTAATCAAACGATAAGTTTTATGATAAAAATTAATCATACAAAAAATGTAGATTATGCAATTATCTATAAAAATTGCATCTACAATTTTTCTCCTAAACATCACCGTTTCTGAGATATAATGGTTTAAAAAGTTAAATTCTTCAGATTATGCACGCGGATTTTTGTTTTGTTACGAGTATTTTTCATGAAACTCGCGTATCGACATTTATCTAAGCAGGAGCTCCATAGATAGAAGAAAGCGAGTCCGAGCTATTTTTAAAAACTTCAGCACATTTAATTAAATCAATTTTCTCGAACATTTTGAAAATTGTTTAAATAATTGAGCTAGTTTTTAAAAATTGTAACTTGACTCCACATGTTATTATTAACAACGAAATTCACTTAAAAAAATACTCGTAACGAAAAGCGAGTGCTATTAGCTTTTCTTCCGCCACCCTCTGCTTTTGCTCATCAACATCTATTTCGGGTATTTAAACTGTATCAGCAATTACAGACCCATATCGGTCTTACCAACACGCGCAGATATTAGAAAGGATTCTAAATTCCTCGGCAAACATCAACTCATAACAAATAATCAGTATGATTTTCGCACGGGAATCTCAACTGAAGATTCAGTTCTGGAGTTGACAAATCTTGACAGTCGAGTTAAAAGTTTAGGGATTTTCCTAGACCTTTCTAAAGCATTTGACACAGTGTCTATTCCCAAACTTATCCCTAAATTGGAACTGCAAGGGGTACGAGGCAATATCCTCAAAATCTTCAAAGACTACCTTCACAACTGGACCAAACGAGTAAAACCTGGAGAGTATATAAGTGAAGAAGTTTTAACCACTTCGGTGTACCTCAGGGAATCATTTTAGGCCCCACCCTCTTCCTGGTAGGTATACGTTAATGAGTTGTGCAGTATGACCATCCCCAACTCCAAGATCTGCGTATGCAGATGAGACTGCAGTCATAGTTTTCGGACTAACTTGGGATAGCTGTAAGCTTCACGCAGAAGCTGCATAAAAATGACAAATCTTTTTCCATAATAGCGCATACCTGCTCCAAACAATGGTTTGGTTAGGTTTTGGACCGGATAGGAGACGCCACGCCATGCGAAGCAGGACAGGTCGCTAGTAATACCTTAATTTAAAAAGTTTTGACCTTAATACAAAATTTTGCAAGGTGGCTTTATTGTGCCCGGGACCGAAATTATTATGTTGAAAATCTCAAAAAAATCCAAGCTATCTGTTATTAGAGTTTAACTTCAATGCATGCCAAATTTGCATCTATAGATATTGCCGAGTACTTTCTTTGGATTTTTTGCTAACAAAAGAGAATGGGCGAAAATGTATGAAAGCTGGTACACCCCTCCAATAGCAATGAGATATACGTCGTTGGATAGCTCTTTTTAACTGAAACAATATTTACTATTACAGTTTTGTTGAGATGTTTGTCCGTTTTGAGTTATAGCTCAAAAACAAAAGTAAAAATGGATACCTATTAACGTTATAATATCTTAGTGTGTAAGCTAAAATTACATCAATGTCGTTGTATATAACGTAATTCGTAATTATCATAACAAAACATAACATCACGCCTGTAATTCCCGAAGGGTTAGGCAGAGGTGTAGGTGCCTAATAGGAGTTGTTCCGGTCTGATCCCCCAAACCGATCCACTGCCAATATTTTTCTTTTGTTTATTCCTTTCTGATCCCCTGTAATTTATCATTCCGTTCTGATCCCCTTTTTGACACAAGTACAAGTGAAGTACAGTCAACCGAAAAACCGTTGTTAATGAAAAAATAATCAGTTATTATTTCTATAACTTACAATTGTACGATCATCTCACAAACTACCAGGAGAACAGAAGAAGGAAGGAGGTATTGGAATCTTTAAATCAAATCTATATTATTTCTTTCTAAAACCATGCACTATTTTTTGTTGGAGATAGGAAACCAGGACAGTAAAGTCCCACAAACTAACAGGAGAACAGAAGTAGGAAGGAGGTATAGGAATCTTTAAATCAAATCTATATTATTTCTTTCTAAAACCATGCACTTATTATTTCTTTTTTTTTCACTTTTTTAGATTCCTATTTCCAATACCTCCTTCCTACTTCTGTTCTCCTGGTAGTTTGTGGGACTTTACTGTAAAAGCATAATATAGATTTGATTTGAAGATTCCAATTTCCGATACCTCCTTCCTACTTCTGTTCTCCTGGTAGTTTGTGGGACTTTACTATAAAGGCATAATATAGATTTGATTTGAAGATTCCAATTTCCAATACCTCCTTCCTACTTCTGTTCTCCTGGTTGTTTGTGGGACTTTACTACCTATTCTTTTTTTTTATTCTAATAGAACGTGTACAAATATTTTGTTGCTGACTGTCCTAAAAATGTGTCAGGGTGTCCGATTCTTTTACGGGGGATCAGACCGGAATAGAAAATAATTTATAATAAAACGGATCCCCTAGGGTATCAGTTTTAGGGGATCAGACCGGAATAACTCCCTAATAGTAGGTACACCCACTTTTCGTCAGTTATGTTTAAGTCCCATGTAATAGGGGGCGAGCCTATTGCCATCAACCTGGCACAAATCCAGACACCATGGCTGCTACCAAGAAATTCTTGAGGGAAACTCCAATAACACTTTGTCTGACCAGGGAGAATGTATGGAAGCTGGTACACCCCTCCAATAGCAATGTCATATACGTCGTTGGATAGGTATTTTTAAATGGAACAATATCTACTATGACAGCTTTGCCGAAATAGATTGTCCATCCTGAGTTATATCTCAAAAACCAAAGTTAAAAAAAGTTTTTAGTATTCCAACACAAAGTACTCATCTGTTTACGTACATTTTATTAATTGGTAATTTTTGAATGTCTCGTTGATCTAGTGGTTGCAAGCGCGACTGCTGAACATGAGGCCCTGCGTTCGATTCCCGGGTCGGGTAAATTGTTACCTATTGGATTTGCTCTTCTTCTTTCAAGAATTTGTCAGTATCAGTCAAGGAATTTGTATTTATGCCTAGTTCATGGCAATAGGTTCACCCTCTATTACATGGGAAACATAACTGCCGAAAACATCGGTGTATTATTATAAGTTACACCTCAGTCTAACCCTTTAGGCATTACAGGCGTGATGGTATGTTATGTTATTTGCGAATTACATTATTATACTATAATAATATATATTATTATACAACGACGTGTTATTTTCCTTATTACACCAAGATATCACAATATTAAT
Organism: Diarsia dahlii; assembly: GCA_949775195.1. Classification (NCBI taxonomy): domain Eukaryota; kingdom Metazoa; phylum Arthropoda; class Insecta; order Lepidoptera; family Noctuidae; genus Diarsia; species Diarsia dahlii. The sequence continues at coordinate 15,310,794 of OX459194.1, read as the reverse complement.
ATCATCAATTTTTACTTTTGTTTTTAACCTATAACTCAGAATGGACAAACATTTCGACAAAACTGTCAAAGTAAATATTGTTCCATTTAAAAAGACCTATCCAACGACGTATATGACATTGCTATTGGAGGGGTGTACCAGCTTCCATACATTCTCCCTGGTCGGACAAAGTGTTATTGGAGTTTCCCTCAAGAATTTCTTGGTAGCAGCCATGGTGTCTGGATTTGTGCCAGGTTGATGGCAATAGGCTCGCCCCCTATTACATGGGACTTAAACATAACTGACGAAAAGTGGGTGTACCTACTATTAGGCACCTACACCTCTGCCTAACCCTTCGGGAATTACAGGCGTGATGTTATGTTTTGTTATGATAATTACGAATTACGTTATATACAACGACATTGATGTAATTTTAGCTTACACACTAAGATATTATAACGTTAATAGGTATCCATTTTTACTTTTGTTTTTGAGCTATAACTCAAAACGGACAAACATTTCAACAAAACTGTAATAGTAAATATTGTTTCAGTTAAAAAGAGCTATCCAACGACGTATATCTCATTGCTATTGGAGGGGTGTACCAATAAGCCCATTCTCCTTTCTTTTTTTTAGTGCATGAGGCGATTAACATTTCTGAAAAATGCCCAGTTATCTACATTTAAGTACATATAAAACGTCAGAATTTGGAACAGAAGAATAATGGCAATGCCGACACTCATTTTTTATTTATTTTCAGTTTTTAGGTTTCTGTTGAACGACATTTAATAAGTAATTAAATATAACATAGCTTAGGCCAATAATAATTAATTTGAAAGTTCATGAAGGTGAGAAGCTAAACTAGTACATACTAAAGTGTTATAAAGTTTAGTGCTATCCATAAGTTTTTTTTATTAGAAATTCTATATATTTTTCAGTTTTTGTTATAATCTAGGTATGCCTTGCTTTACTGTACCCGCTGGGTATATTGCAAACGCTGACCGAAGGCTTAGGCCCCTAGCACACGGCGTATTTTAAACGCGCAGATGAAGCTATATATCTCCTGTGTCGTGGGTGCGTTTACAAACATTTAAACTCACATACACAAACACACTTAGATCCGAAAAACTATCTGTACATTTACAAATATTTGTTCTGTGCGGGGATCGAACCCGCGACACGCAGCGCAGCAGTCCAATCGCGTAGCCACTGCGACAACCGTGCCGTCAAATAGATTTGAACGCGTCCTCGTAGTAACCTAAGCTTGTGAACGCGCGTCTACGCGCTTGCAACGGCCAACTACATATGTTAGCCTTATGTGAGTCGATCGATTCACAATTCTAACGAATTCACAAAGTTAAAAGATTTATATGGCAGGTGGCACATTGACATCACTAGTAAGAGGATAGACTAGAGAATTTTTGAAGGAGTTGGAATTTCCCGGTCGCTTTTTTTTTTTTTTTTTGTATAAATGTAAATAACTGTAACATGATGGCCACGGTTGGCGCAGTGGCTCAAGCAGTTGATTGCTGCGCTACGTGTCGCGTCTTCGATCCCCGCACGGAACAAATATTTGTATAGCCTACAGATAGGTGTTTCGGGTCTGGGTATTTGTGTATGTGAATTTTAAATGTCTGTGAACGCACCCACGATACAGGAGAAATTCCTAGTGTGGGGCAATGTTAAAAAAAAGACAGCTTTCATAAGTTCGAAATTTTGCGAACAAAATGAAAAAAAAAAAAACTAGATGGCTAATGTCACTAATTTTGTCACTATTTTTTAAAAGTACCTACTCTCTATACACATCTAAATACAATTAAAATTCAGTGTTTACGATTCATACTTTTCATACAATTTGTGTAAAATTAGGGTCTTTTTTAATAAAACGCTAAAAAAACGATGATTTAAATCCACAGATAGATCCAGAGATAGCAGATGACCCCTCCAGTCGACCATTTCAATTTGGCACATGATGCACCAAACATCCTGTATAAATAATTATTTAACCACCGTGATTTTTTTCCAACACCCAAACACAATTAACCGTACCTAACCCTAAAAAAAATCGGGATTTAATTTTAAGTACCACTTTGTCGGTGACCATCTCCATATTAAGTTTCTTTTTTGCAGGCTTCCACCTCGGGCGTGGAGCTGGACGGTACTGAGGATAGGATTTATAGGAATAAAGTACACATTCTATTTCCTCGTCTTTTCGTTTTTTTATAGAATAATTTTTGGATAAATTTGGTTACCTACACCTACCTACTTTTTCTGATTAGACTCGTTTTTGTCCGCATTCTGGTTTTTTATTTCCCATTTTGAATTTCTTACCTAAGTGCTGCTCTTTGTTAGTGGCCCATAGTTCCTATAATTACTTAAAATAAAGCTGAAAATCTATTAAAGAAAGTTAAGGAAAAACTTTTTCGCAAAAAATTATCACCTTTGAAAATCACAAGACTTTTTTCTTTTTTTTTGGAGTGTGGGAAATCATCAAACGACTTCTCCCGCTCTAGGTAGAGTGGTAGGTAGTGTAAGCGCTCCGCCTATTTCTTGCGACTGCTGCATCTGATTCTGCATCCGCATGAAAATCCGCAACGATTATTACGGATGCGGATGCAGATGTCAAGCTCCACAATTGCGGATGCGGATGCGAATATTCGCAACATCCCTGATATAGAGAGCAGTCATATTATTCTTAAACTATGATGGGCTGCCTAATAGTCCAAGGGAACTTTAAAGCGTCTGTTAAGCAAAACGGCCGCTAGGAAGTGTCTGGGAGTATTGGCAACTTATTTTTAAGGATATTGCCTACAATATACGTAAAAATCAGCTTGTAGAAAATACGTGAAGTACCTGAGTATTTTTTTTGTGTACCTTGATGACCTGATACCAGAGAAAATTGGCCGTCCAAGCAAGCTAGCTGGTAGTAGTGTGTTCTTAGTTCATATACTAACACTACTCAATCGCCCACATTTCCTTCGTCAGAAAATACGTCACGTCTGGCGGCCCTAGGATCTTGGACTTGTCATAATATGACATTAGGCAGCATGCAAATTAGGGAGAATTGCAGACAGGCGCGGATCCAGTCCTCAAAAAAGGTTGTGGGCACAGTCACCCGAAAATCGGCCAAGTACGAGCTGGAGTATGAACTCGCTCATGATCGATATAGTGACACTATTAGGAACTAAATCGATAGTTTTCTGAATCAGAACGTGCATGGGCGCCGACAGGTTTATTTGGGTGAGGGAGGGCGGGATGTGCATCTTTAGTTTCCCAAAAAGAGCTCTAAAGGCAAGTTACAAAAATAAGCGTAATGAGCTCCTAAAAGTTAGTACACACGGCTACACATCAAGCTATACATTTCCAGTTTACGCTGATCTCGCACTGTACGGAAATCCTATACAATGCGAGACCAGCTTATACTGGAAATGTATAGCTTGATGTGTAGCCGTGTGTACCTAGTTTGAATTTAAGAGGTTTTCTTACTGTCTGAAATTGTGTCTTGTCAGGAGTAACTAAAACAGCCAACGTTAAAAAATTGGTAGAGCGAGCGGAGCGAGTTCTAAAATTTTTCACGTCCTCGGAAAAAATAGATTCTTTTCCTTCATTCGGGATTGAGAATAAAAAGTACTCTGGCAACGTCAGCAGAAACGAGATAGGATGTATTCGCGAGCGCAGCGAGCGAGATTTTTTTTGCGTTCTGCCTCGGATAGGTTGATCGCTTCGATTTCGAGGGAAGGTGAGGAGGTTCCCCGAGATGAGTTAGAATTTGTCAAGATTAAGACATACAAGAGCGAGTGGAGCAAGCCGGCGCTCGAAAGTACCTATTAGGTTTTAAGGCGGAAGCCTTTGAAACCGCTTTTGATGTTATCATAATGCAGGAGCGAGGAAAAAAGAGCTTCAAAATTTAAGCATCCCACCCCACCTCCATATATTGGGTTCTTTTTGTCTATTCATACAGAGATGACAACAAAATCAATGTCAAATTATGACCTTAATAAAAAAGGGCAAAATGCAATAGCGAGCGAAGCGAGCCTACAATATTTGGTTGCCGCCTTGGAATGGTTAGTGTCTGTTGTGCAGATTTAAAAAAAAAAAATGCAATTTTTTGATGATCTTGGTGGGGTTATGACCCGTGAGACCGTAAAATGTGACGTCACAAGTCTAATAGGGTTGTGGGCATGCCCACAGTGCCCACTACGGTGGATCCGCGCCTGAATTGCAGAGGGCTCTTGTATTTCTATAGTACTCTGTGGCTTGTGTGTGCTGTCATGCTGTGTCTGTGGCTCACATGAAGTTGTATACCTTCATGGTGGCTCAATGCAACTGCTGTTAGTCACTGTTGCCAACTTGGGGGTTTCTCCCTAAATTTAGGGGGAATAATCCATGCAGGGAGTTTTTTAGCGGAAGAATTATTTGGAGGTATTTTTAGTATTCAAATACACAAGTACTTGCAGAAATGCAGACCTGGCAGACGTCGTCCTGCCCGGACAGCAGCGCCACCTACCGGGTCCAATTGTAAATCTAAAACATTCTCGAATCCACTTGAACCCACACAAAAAATTTCATCAAAATCGGTCCAGCTGTTTATGAGGAGTTCAGTGACACGGGATATTCTATCAGTTTTTAACTTAAGTTTATGGGAAAATATTTTTGAGAGTCTACAACACTGCTGTAGTGCTGTCATTTGGCTCAATTTGGCTGCCAGTGTCGGTGTCACTGATATCACATAACACTACCGAGTATATATGTTCTGTGATCACTACTGTCAATTATGTACTATCTGTATTCGTATTCGTGTACATTGGTGTACCTGTTTGTTTGTTGTACTATCAGATAATATGCATTCTAATCAGAACTGTCCTATGTGTTTGAGCTTCTATTCATAATAATTATTACAGGGAAGAGTGCTAGCTCAATTCATCATAACTTGGTTTAGTGTTTTTTTCAGACTTTCTGACATTGAGGTATATGTACTTCGTACTAGAGAAGCTATTTCAAACAAAATAATGTGCGCGCACTTGATGACAGCGGGGCGGGCGGGGGGTGTCATGTTCTCATAGATTACTAAATTACTATCAATACGTGCAGATGCGACATAATGTTATTATTCGGCCTACTTGATATAATATTGTACGTATGTACTTAGAAAATAAATAAAAATGTACTTAAACTGTAACAATAATTTTTGTTTTTTCTGTGATTGAATGTTGATGGCTGATTCGAGTGCGATACATCATTAAGAAAGTTACAACGTCGAATCACACGGCGCCGAATGTTTGCGACAACGAATACTGTGAGTACGAAAGCACGCACCGACGCATACCGTTACAACTGTTGGAAATAACTAATACGAGATAAAGTTTAACAACGGTTTATTATCCGATAAAGGTTTTGCAGAACAGCGAAACACAATGCACGAGACTTCGAATCACGGAACAACGAATTCACGTTACAACAAAAATCGTTACACCGAAGTCTCGTGCATTCGTTGTAACGGTATGCGTCGCTGCGTGCTTTCGTGTTCACAGTATTCGTTGTCGCAAACATTCGGCGCCGCGTGATTCGACATTGTAACTTTCGTAATGACGTATTGCACTCGGCTGATTCAGTGAATGTTGATTCAAATTTATAGTTATATGTGTGACATATAACTAAAATCACATTTCGAGGCAAGACTTCCACCACATTGCCGTATTAAATTACGTATGATAGATGTGTGAAGTGGAAGTTTATAGTATAGTCAAACTTTCAATACAATCTTCACATTTAAACTTTTTTGTTAATTGTCTTGATACATATGCAAATATTATATAACCTACTATCAATTTTGACTAACATGTAGAGGATTCGTGGCCAAGCATTGAATACGTCGATAGTGTCAGGTCTGTGCATGCTAATGTTTTATTCTTTGACTTTCACGTAAATATGGCCGCCACGATGACACATTGCAATTGAAAAAATATAATTAAATCAAATGTGTTTTAAAGATAATAGTTATATTTTAAGTACTTGTGAAAAGTACTCCTTGGTTTTTACTTGTATTTCTTGAATTACTTGTACAGTATCTCAATGCACACGAAGGCATATTTTAGAATAAAAAACTTCACTCAAATGTGTCACGTCGCAGCAACCGCTCGGCATAGACTAAATGAGGTTCAGTGCACGCACCGAAACGTGTGTTACAAAAAATCGAGTTGTGGTGTCTCCTCTAGTACGAAGTACATTATACCTCAATGCTTTCTGAATAGTTTTGCTGGTTTCATGAACGGTGCTTTCAGTACAAGTTATCAGTTGTAATTAAATATTTGAGTGCGGTTTTAAATTAATAAACCGGTTTCTACTTTTAAAACATGATAAATTTAATATTATTCTGTTTTCTACTACCTGTTATAACTTCCAAAGAATCTGGATGTGGCTGTAACCTTAATCGTGCAGAAGGGGCTGACTTAGCCAAAGAAAATATGTTTAGTAATGCAAACAATGATGTAGATCAATGTCCTGATGGTCATGTTGGTCATGACGGTAAAAATAAATATATAATTAAAGAAAAACATGGATCTGATGGAATGATACTAGTGCCTGCTAATGAATATCAGGTGGGAACAGATGATATAAAGATAGAGAGTGACCAAGAAGGCCCAAAAAGAATAGTGAAACTAAAAAGTTTCTATTTAGATAAGTATGAAGTGTCAAATGAGGACTTTGCTAATTTTCTAAAGAAAACCAAATATAAGACTGAAGCTGAACAATTTGGCGATAGTTTCGTGTTCTCAGCATTTCTGAATGATACATTTAAAGAACAATTGATAGACTTTCGTGCTGTACAAGCTGTGTGGTGGTACAAGGTACTTGGTGCTGACTGGAGCCATCCATTTGGACCAGATTCTGACATAACAGGTACATAATTCCAGACTGTTTTGCTTTCTTTATTTTGATTTCATTGTACAGATTAGCATGCCAGACAACTTTGTACTTGCTTAGCAAACTTTTCTCTAGTAGGTAGATATCTTATCTATTCTTTTTATGTTTACTTGATATTATTTATCTGTCATTTCAGAATTAATGGACCATCCAGTAACTCATGTCTCTTGGAATGATGCAAAAGCCTACTGCAAGTGGAGAGGTGCCCGCCTGCCAACAGAGGCTGAATGGGAAGCAGCATGTCGGGGAGGCCATCAAGATACCACATATCCTTGGGGTGACAAACTTTTCCCTGGCAAGAAGCATATGTCCGTACTCCGTATTATATTTTTTGACACAACTTGTAGTTGGTGCTTTATTCTGCTTTTGATTGAATTTTTCTTTCTTTATGGTGTGCCACCTAAAGGACTCTGAATAGGCTTTACATACGGTCGAGAAATGCCATGTTTCCCTTCACTAAAGCAAGTCATTATTATTACACAATCCGCACATGAGTCCAAAACATTAGAGGTGCGTGTCTTGGGTTCGAATCCAGACCAATGACTTGGCACTCAATAGACTATCATAACTTATTCATTGTTGAATTAATTTTATAGCTTTCAGATTGTTTACTTCTGAATGCCAATGTCAAACGACAATGAACTTTGTTGTCAATTCTATAAGGTTGTTATTACTGATTGGTCTGTCAAACACCTGTGACCTTTATTCTTATTACGATAAGGTTGCTGTTGGGTTGTTGCTGTCACATCAACAAACTGAAAGTACTGAAACTGTTGCCTTATATGTTAATGTTCATTAACCTAATTATTTTTTTTTCTTAGGACCAACATTTGGCAAGGGACATTCCCTACTCACAACTCAGCCAAAGATGGCTATATTGGAACTTGCCCAGTGAACACGTTTCCTCCTAATGATTTTGGTCTATATAACATGGCTGGCAATGTGTGGGAGTGGACTGAAGACTCTTGGGCTGGAAAAAATGTATGTTCATTTTTTAAATAACCTTTTTTTTATAATATAGACTTCATTTATTACGACGTTGGTTCCATTTAGATGATTGTAAATCTTAAGTCCCTTGAATATGAAGCATACTTTAGTACGAAATTCATGGGGCTATAGCGACTTTGGATATAGCGCCGAGTTAGGGTGTAGCGACTATTTTGAATGAATAACTAGTAACAATTTCTAGAACTCCCATTCAGATATTGCGACCGGCTTTAGCCGCCAAAGATACACACAGCTCTCTTATCTTTTTTTACAAGTTTTACTTTTTTACAACCACACAGATAGTCAGACAGATAGGTACCTTTATCTTTGGTTTATAGGTATAAAAAGAAGCTTAGTAAAAAATGAATATAAACTATACATACGTGTCTGTAACTCTTTACCCTTTACTTGTAACGACTTTCGGATATAACGACGAAATTGAGTGGTCCCTACATCGTCGCTGTACCCGAAATCCACAATATACTTCCTAGTAAGGCGCGACTAATCGTGAAACTAGCGCCACCCACATCAAATTTGATGTGATTTTAGAGTAAAAGAAATAAGATGTGGGTGGCGCTAGTTTCACAGCTGTTAGCGCCTTAATGAGAACTCTTATTTTCACACTCAACTCTTTTTTTTATACTCAAGGTTCATTTTTGTAATTTCTTTTGCAGCCTAAAGAAAAAGTGAAGAAGGGAGGGTCATATTTGTGCCACCTGTCTTACTGCTACCGTTATAGATGCTCTTCACGATCTCATAATACAGAAGATAGTTCTGCAGGAAATTTAGGATTCCGGTGTGCTATGTCTGCCAAATAAGTTATTTATTTTTATACAGGACAGATCTGTACTTAAAAACTATTAAGAAACAATTTAATCTCTTGATTTTAATTCAGATAAATATCCTAATATATTCATGAAAATGATAACTTTCGTAAACTATGTTCCTAAATTATAATTTAGAAAATAAATTGATACATTTATTAATTTGTGATATTTTAAGTTTTAGAATAGTTGATATTATATTTTTAATAATTCTTTAAACTATGTAGATACTTATATTCAGAAAATACTTTCGACTTCAAAATGTGGTCCTATTTGGTTGTCATCAGAGTAGAGAATGATATTGAATAATTTACTTTATTTTCAGTATTAGGGTTACCCCTTTTTATGGTGGGTGGTAAATCATTATCTCTTTCAACAATCCGCAGCCATTAGGGTTACCCCTCATCTATCAGTACGGAATCGCATCCTTTTCTGATGTACTGCCGAGTGCATTGCATCATTTGCTAGAGCAAGTGACGGTTTTTTAACGTCGAAAAAGGATAGGAGCATAGATAAATGCGATTCCGTACTGCTGGATAAGGTTCAACCATTATCACAGATTACCAGATACTACACTGAATACAAAATGTTCAATGCCTACCGCTATAATAGCCTACACTTTCAAGTCGATAGACGCTGCGAACGAAAATGCACCTAACCTTACAAACTTAAAGTGAGTTTTGCTTTGTAGATGCGCGCCGCCGCGTGGATATTGTGAATTGCCAGGGCTGCCTCTGTCGACAAAGATGTCAGTAGGAATTTGTAGTATACTTTATGAAATAAAACAAGTTTTTTAATGTATCAGAATTTATAATTGGTTTAAAAACTAAGTGTAAAACGAAATCGATATAAATAAAAACGAATTGCAATTCTGTTAAGCGGCTAACAGACGTAATTAAAACGCAAGTTTTATAATGCGTAAAAGTATATGATTCAATTCATTAATTCAAATCATTTAATTAAACAATTGTAGGTACCTAAGTACATTTTTTCATCACTATCACTACATAGTATAAGGGCATTTTCGTCAGAACATGTACAAAATTTTAAAAATGCATGATTGAACTAAAACTTTTGTAAATAATATAATTTTAATGAATTTGCATGCTTGTTTTTATAATCTTTGATTTATATCATAGAACTCTGATGAATTCCAGTTACTTTTGTTTTAATTGAATTAAAAGGAACATAGTGCACTTAATTTTGTCATGTCCGTTACTCATACAAACACTGTTGTTAAAATAAAACAAAATTTTTGTTTGAAATTTTATTTATTTCAATAATTTGTAAATATGATGTTAGTCAATTATTAATGAATACTTGTTTTATAGCAAAATACTTATTTAACATTTTTGCAAAAAATGCGTCCGTACCGTTACTTATAGTTGTATCACGATATTTCACTTTAATGTATTCAATCAAATACTGTACGTAAAAATCCCATTTTTTGTTTATTAGTATTTACTAAGCTATTAATTCTCTACATACAAAAATAATTTGAAACTTCTTAATAAAAATAGGAAATAATCAACAAATACAATAAACTTTCATACGGGACAGTAACGGTACCTGACCTACCCGTAACAAACAGGACACAGTAAAGTTGAGATCACACTTCGACATTTTCGAAGTAACGCAAACATATTTTTTACTTTTTATTAAGTATTTATAATTTATATTATTACTCACATAACATAATATATAGTAGTGTTAATCCGCAAAAAACGAAATAAACGATTTCTTCAATTTGACAAAACAAAAAAATTAAAAAATCTAGTTTGCAACAGCTTAATTTAATGCACTCCTCAAAATCACCTACATATTATATGTAGTTATCAGCTCTTTAAATTCAATCTTTGGGTTTTCCATAAATTATTAAAAATAAACTTCCATCAAGCTTCGAAAAATAATAGTCATGTAACAATCTTCGTATTTTTCAGGGTCATTTTTAATGCGTTCCCTGTAACGCCGCATTTTTTCTGCGGCTGTCAGAGCCATTTTTAGTTTGAGTAGTATACCTAGAACCAACAAAATACAAATTTTAGTTTTTTACCCAACGAAAGAAATATTTTATAGTTTACTATACGGACCGCGGTTTTACCCAAGTGATAAAAATAAATGATGATGTATGGTGAAAAGTATCTAGAAACCTTTCACAGGGTTCAAGCTATCTTCACATTCATACCAAATTTCATAAAAATGCGTTCAACCAATTTGGCGTACACATTCGTTTTAATTTAAACTATTTTTGTTTATTTAAATAATGATACAAATCATTTAAATTGCAAAACACCCACCGTGGCACCACGGGTAAAAGACTTAGCTTGTTGTGTGTCGCAACTTTATGCGGTCATGTTCGTTACTTTTTTGGTCCGGCTCATACGTTACCTTTCGTATGGTAACAGACAGGACGTAACGGAATCACAATATTTAGCAAAACTCTTTTATTAAACAAAAATGTTGTTTTGTTTTCATAAAATGAATAATGTATCTTGCTGCAGAATTAACTAAACTGTATGGTACAATACATATGACACTGAGGGTGATAGTAATTATTTGGTGAAATCGTTATTACTTACCGGACAATCGATAGGAAAACGGGGGATCGCCTGCTGTAAAGCTCCGACCGGTTCCTGACAGCGGCTGACACGACACCCAAATGGCCGTCAGCGAATGACGGCTTCGATTTTAGTATTACCATTTTAATAAAACATAACGTGATTTAGTAGAAAATGTTTGTAAATTGCTTAAACTTCGGTAACTATGCAGGACATGTCCGTTATGAATAAAACGATGGGACAATGTTTAAAATTAGAAAATAAATTATAATTAAAATATAAAGGTGCTTAAATGTGTTTTTTATTAAATAGATATTGATTTTACCTTAGAAAAGTTAGAAATTATAAAACATTTATAGAAAAATTCATCGAAATTGGCAGCTCAAAAGTTGTCTAGTAGAAATGGGACAGTACTGTACAGAATAATTGTCAAACTTTGAAATTAATTTTCATGTCTTTTAATCAATAAATGTTATATTTTATGTATGTTAAACGAATGTCCGTTAGGTCGTAAAAAATATAAACAAGAAGTTGCAGTTATTACAGGCACATAGGCTTCAGTAAAAAAAAAAATATCGTGGGACAACCAAAATATTAGGATGTACATGTTTTTATGAAAATGCCCATAAAACAAAGTCGCTTTCTCTGTCCCTAGGGTAAACTGCCCTAATTCCGGCCCCGTCCTAATATCGGCCGTGACGAAGAAATCGTGGCGTAAATTAAAAAACTTCACATAATGTTAGGATAATATTGCACCAAAATAGACCTTAGGTCATACACAATAGACACTATCAACATGGCAGCGCTCTGTGTGCTATAGAATATTCAGTCGGTCTTAGAACGCGGAGGCATATGAGCGTGTGCTTATCCTGTGCCTTTTGATCCTGAACCTACTGTGGACGACATTTTGGGATAAGCGATTTTAGCGTATTATATTTATTATAAGTAATGAGTATTGCTTGTTTTCGATACATAATTAAATAAAGAATCGCCTTACATATCTATTTTAATAAAAATATCATGCTTTGTGGTAATTTTATGAGGCCGGAGTTAGGTTTCTGTTTATTAGTACAAATTCAAATATCGGCCGCCCCTGCCGATATAAGGCAATCATTTTTTAACAACGAATCCTAAAACCGGCCGGCAGAGGGACATTTTTCAAAGAATTTGTTAATCCCCAAAATCTCTTAATTTTTGCAATAAAAGAAAGTCTAGAATTAATGCCATTAGCCATATCTTCGAAAAAATGGAAACAGTTTACTCGAGAAAAAGATGACGAAAAAGAATAAAAAATAAAACATGAGCGTGAAGAAAGGAAGAAACGAATTGAATATTAATTTGTCCTAAACGGTTTCATTTGGGGTGCACAACGCAGCATGGCAGAAATTATATAGATGTTGCAAAAGAAGATTTTACCTGCCATCACTGCCTTATTCATTTAGTGTGATAGTCCTAAATTAAAGCTGTTTTTTATTTATTTTAACTTACTTTGTTATTTTGTTGACTACTAACTACAGTATGACTACATTGCACATTTTAAGATACTCCTTCTATTATCACCTATTATGTGTTCTTAATTATGTTAGGTAAGTATATTGTGACGCTGATTTTATTTTATACCTAATCAATAATAATTTTGAAGACATTTTTTTTCAAATACCTAAGCCGTTTTATCCACCCACTGCTGCTCACTGGTTAGTGTTTAACCATACATTTTGCATATGCCGATATAAGGGAAAAATCTGGTCGGCTTTAGGCAAAAGGGGCCGGTATTGGGGAAAGTCGGAATGTATTGATAAAATAAATCATAATAATTAAACAACTAGGTTATTTTCAAAGTTTTACGTAAGAATAAGAAACCAATTAAATTTCACAATAGGAAAAAAACTATGCAAACACTTTATTTATCATATTGAGATATTATGAGTAGTTTAAAACTGAAAAAGGTTAAAGGGGCCGATATTAGAAACTACGCAACGGATTATGATGCGGGTTTTTTTAATAGATAGAGTGATTCAAGAGGAAGGCTTTAATACCATTTTTGCACCCGTGCGAAGCCGGGGCGGGTCACTAGTAACAAAATAAAACTTACATTTCTGTATCACGAGGAAAACCGAAAAAAGATAAATTTTTATCTCTTCTCTTGCTGGATCTACATCCATCCACTGCACACAATGCACCAGAAGTAGCCATTTCTTAAGATTTGAAAACTCAAGTCGACCGAAATATTATAATAATTATGCGTCTAAGCGCCACGCGGCTGTTGACAACCCACTGCCAATTGGGCTACGATAGACCGGCGCCCGGTAGGTAGTTAGCGCGCGTAAGTACATGGAGTGTAGTATCTGTAATCTGTGCCATTATGAAGTCTAAACAAGCACTAGAATTTTTAAAACTACTCAGACAACTTAGAACCTTATTGTACAGGGAATAAAGTTTAATATTCTTTATCATTAAAAATTCATTCTTTTTGATGATCTACCTTTTTTGCAAAAGAAGAGTTTTTCAATGAAAAGTCTTTATTGCTTGGTTGCTATGTTATTGAATTTATTTATTTATTTTTTTTTTTTTTTTTAATTATTCCTCCACTTTTTTATACAAAAATGTTTATGATTGCATGTTTCGATGCTGTATTGAACAATCAATCGTGTGATAAGTTAAGTTTTTGACTGTGTTTTTCATTTTATTATTATAATAAATCTTGTGTTATTAAAACGGTGCTTCTAATTATTTTCCGAGAGAAAACGCAGATCTAGTTTATCGTAAGTGTCCAGGGGCTGCAATCTCTACACTAATGCCGACTCTACGAATGCTGCCTTTTCTATGCCCTGGGCCTGCGAGACTGCAGGCCCAGGGCATAGAAAAGGCAAAATGACATTCGTATATGTTTTGTAGCATAATAATGAGGGAATTTGCGTAAATTAAAACATAACAGTAATATTACACTTATTTTAATTGCATATTTTTGTATAAAAATTACAATAGGTACATAAATTGATTTCTATACGATTAATGAAACAACAAAATTTATATTTACAAAATGGTGAGCTTCAGCTGCTTGCCTGCTAAAAAAAGCAGAATAATATTCGGAGTACAAAAAGCACCTTTAATTTTGGTAAGTACAAAACAAACGGAAGACTAAAAGGAAGTTCGTAAGCTACTGCTATTAAACCCGTTATCGATTTGATCCTATATACATAATTTTGGTTTAAATAAATGATAAATTAAACAAAATAAATAACCAACACAACCACTTTAGTGTCATAGTAATCTAAACCTAAATTGAACATTCGGTTGAAATTAAAATACAGTTGTACTTAAAATAGAAAAAATAATCACGTCAATTTTTTACAACAAAAATGTTGTATCGAGACAATGAACACATTTAAATGTGTTATAAATACACAAAAGCAAAGGCGTTGATTTTAATTTACACGTTTTATATAATTGTGGCATTTGCCGATAGGTATAAACCCTATCTTTGATCTAATATTGTGAACAGTGGTTTCGATAATCATGAGCTTGTAAAAATACTGATCAATACTTAAAAATTAAACATGGGATTCCTTTAAATATGTATATTTTATCAGAATAGTAATAATTATATATAATCAGAGCTATTGCGATCGAGACTAACTTTAATTTTTACATAAGAATAGGTAGCTGCCGTTAAAATTAAGCATTTCTTGGTTCATCCATAGCAGTATATTACCTGGATGTGCCAAAAGTAGACAGCACCAACCTTATTTTAATACATAATTATAATTATGTATACTAAAAAAATCCTACTACAATAATATACAGTATATAATTCAGTTTATACAACTCCAATATATTTTGAAACAAATACAATATATTTTGAAACAAATACATATAACATTTTGGTGTAGAATCTAAACTGCGTTGGATTCACGATATTAACCTTTGGACCGCCACAGTCAAGTATAGACGACAAGACAAAAATAACCCAGCACGCCGCTGTCACGACTACACGACAGACTTTAGGTACTTTTTGACTTGTCTATACTTGACTGTGGCGGTCAAAATCGTGAATGAAACATGATTTCGATTCTACAACAGTGACAATGTTAGTTTTAACGTTTACAAGCTCATCATCGTAACTAACATATTTAAATTAAATAAGCACCATGTATAACATACATGTCTGTAAATATTATGACTGTATTCTTTTAGAGATTTTCTAAACTCTAAAAGCAAAATATTGTCTAATTCTAATAATAAAAGTATAAAACGCTATGCGATCACAAATCTAGCTATACATTTACATCAATAAAATAAAATTTACACCATTGATACCGCCTAACTGTATGTACACTAGACAAATCACATGTACCACTACTCCTAGGGTTATGATTGGCGAGGCGACGTGGCGAGAGGCCGGTCGCTCACATACATCCGACACCGTTACCCCGAAGGTCCACGCATTAAATAAGAAATGTTAACGTCCCGTGATAATTTCAGGCTATGAATCACAGAGTACTACGGAATGCTAAGGTGGGCGTCTGGTCCGCCGTCAGTTGCCGGCCGGCAGCACGGTGCGCGCGCGAGGGAGGGAGCCGTTCGTGTGACCGTTGCTGAAGCCGTTCTTCAGTGAGCCGTTTTTGTACGTGATGTCTTTTATTTCTGTTGTCTCTGGCTGGGGAGACCTTGCGCGAACCTGTTGATCAAAATAAACGTTTCATTTATTTTTCCTCACATAGAACCCGTGCATTTTGCGAAAAAAGTATCAGTCAATCCAGATTACAGAAGCTTCGTAAGGCTTTTTATTACTTCATGTCATACACTGACATTGTATTTTGGCAAACGGATTAGTATTTCCAGGTTTCT
Source organism: Diarsia dahlii (assembly GCA_949775195.1). Lineage (NCBI taxonomy): Eukaryota > Metazoa > Arthropoda > Insecta > Lepidoptera > Noctuidae > Diarsia > Diarsia dahlii. Next base: position 15,294,674 of record OX459194.1, on the reverse strand, counting down.
TTTCACATACAACACGACCACAGTTTATTAGCTTATGAAGAAAAAAAAAATTGTCAAGACATTTTTAGGTCTAATACCAAGCAAATAATCGAAAAACATACCTTAGGCCTAATAGAGTAGGACTGATTGTAAAAGTCTTTGAAGAGGAAGAAGAACATGACGGCGTGCATGCCGATCCACCAGACGAAGGCGCGCGGGTAGTCGCAGTCGATGAACAGCAGCTGGAACGCGTGCACCATTATACCTACGAACTGCACCTGGAAAAATTATAGAAGGTATATGTTAATAATCTAATAGTTAACCCGTAATCTCCGAGGGGTTTGGCAGAGGTGTACTTGAGGCGAGTCTATTGAAATACCGGACCCGGAAAATCCGGACTCACTAAAAAATTCCTGATAGAACACCTGGACAAGGGCTTGTGACCACTTAATCCAGCAAAGCAGTGATGTGTGAATAATTCCAGGTAATATTATCATGTGTATGAAACTATAAACATTGACGTTTATGTATTGATAGAAAGGCTAGTTACTCCATCATAAGCGGCCATGAGAATACGAAATCCAGATATCAATAGCTGATAGTAAACTAGAAGGTGAAATGGGCATGCTAACGCTTATATTGGCTATGATAAACAAACAGATGGTTGAATTATACTAATCCACTAGTCATTCGATACCCATTCTAGAACATAACAGAAATAATTAGTACATTTTACTTTCAGTTAAATTAGGAGTACCTACTTACTCTTTACCATGTGTCTTGTTAGCTTCATTTAATGTTTGTTTTCGACGTGGGCAACGTTAAAATAGAAACTACTGACTAGGAATTTCTCCCGTATTGTGGGTACGTCTATAAACATTTAAATTCACATACGCAAACAGCCAGACCCAGAACAACTACCTGGCTGTAGCTCACAAAAATATTTTTTCTGCGCGGGTATCGAACCCGTATCGCAGCAGCCACTGCGTCAACCGTGCCGTCAAATTCATTAATGCCAATAGTTTAGACTTTGACGTTCTGATCGTAAATAATATGTATGTTTCTTACCATTTGTAAAGTAGTGAGGTACTTCTTCCACCACAGATATCTCCTCATCTGGGGGCCCATAGCTGCCAGCATGTAGTAGGAGTACATAATGATATGCACGAAGGTATTGAGCAAGCCGAAGAAGGTGGAGTGACCGCCGGGCGTGAACTTGACGCCGAACCAGACGGACATCGGCATCACGCCGTGGTGGATCACGTGGAGTGTTGACACATGATCAAACTTCTTTCTTAGTACAAAGAAGATCTGAGGAAGATGATGAATATTTGTGTTTTTAGTATGCATTATTATGGAAGAAGATGACATGCTGCGCCGCCCCAAATAAATTGGGATAAGGGCAGGACCATGGTGGTGATGATATTAATAGGAATCATCATCTGCCTAACCTTTTCCCAAATAACTTGGGGTTGGTTTCACTTTATCAGGAGGCAGCTGAATACCAATATTTTACTCTATTCTTTTAGTTTATGTACAGCTAATATTTTTTAAGATCAGATTCATACTTTTGAGTTCAGACGGTATGCATACTTGAAGTTAATTTTGGCATAGAAAAATAAGTCGTAGAAAAGATACTTATTTTTATCGTACGCCCTGAAGTTTTAAACGCTTTATTGAGCGCGTTCAAAGATATAATAATATATTCGCTTTAAGACTAAGTATTTTTTTTCTAATTAGAGTAAAAAGCTTTATCGCTTTTGTCAAAATTAGCACTTAATTTGGACATTGGACGCCACGTGAGTGTTCAACAAGTATCAACAACAAGGTTGACACGGATGTTTTTTCGGCGTGTAGTTATTGAGTTTTGCGATAGCTGCTTATCGCAAACGCAATGATAACGTTACGTATGTATTAACTAAAACAAAAATTTACCGTATACATACCGTATCAAAGAATTCTGTGAACTTGGAAAAGTAGTACCACCAACATGCGTGAACCATCTGAAAATTTAATACATATTATAATATTTGTAAATGGGGGCGTTTTATATATAATTTCATTTAAAATTAAGTTACTAACATAGAAGTTTTTCTGTATTAGTTTAATTTAAAAGCAATAAACAAGAACAAGGAACAATCATCAAATAATAAATAGTTAGCAAGCAATACATAGATTTACAGATTGTATGTGTTAAGTGTTACCAATACTGGTGGGCATGCATCATGTCATGAATTCATGAGTCATGCATGATATATAATGATCAATTCCGAAAATTATTGATAGTGTTAATTTGATGGACGTAGATGATGATGGTGATGATGCAATGAGTCCTTCAAAACACAGCTACACAAACTACACTATAGGCAAAAGCAAAATGCCTAGCACAACGAGGGTGGCCGCGAGAGTTCTTTTTTAAACCATCATAATTTAATCGGAATACCTATAGTCAATTTTATACAAAATGTTTAAATAATTAAGATTTGTTTTTGTAAATTCAATTATTTAAAAACTTAAGTTATTTTATGAATAAGTGGTAGTCATTTAAATTTATTCTCAAGGTAGCTTTTTTGATGCTGGTTTTATTAAAAAAAGAATGCCGCAACTCTTTGAATAATATACAACAAAAATATCAGCCATCTGGCCATGTATACGAGTAAAGGACATTTTTGTATTAGGTACTACCACAGAAGAATGTGATAATGGTTGATTTAGTACTTTAACCATTTGAGCGCCTCGATCATCATCTCCCAGCCTTTTCCCATAAAGCCGACTAATGATAACCCCACCGTCGGTGACGACAATTTCAATTTCCATATTTTAATAGTAGGTAGGTATACTCTATAATGATGATACGAAATAGTGACAAATAAAATGTGATATGTTTTTTTTAAATAAGGGTGTAAACTGCAAAGCAATTAATGATTTTATCAATAAGATGTTGGAATGTTTTTTGTAGGTAGTTGTGGCTTGGCGTGGATAGGGAGGATGTTGATGCGTTTACGCTCTGGCTTTCAAAAGGTTAAAACTGTTTTTAGCACAAATGTATGGATCCGTAAATTAGGATTCAATAGGATTAGAGAAAAAGAGAAACACAAATAAGAAACCAAAAACGACTTCAGTAAAAAACATCAAGGCATAATGATAGGCAGCTTTCCACACAGATGTCTATGTTGTAGATGTAGAGTAATCAATTAACGTATAGTGTAGTTTTGGGGTGTTGGGACTAATGTAATATATGGAAGTGATAATTCACCCTCATTGTTTGTGGATGTTTGGAGTGGTCGACCGGCTGACATTGAAAGTTATACCTGCCTGTGAACCAGCCCGCGGCTCCGATCTGAAACAATATGCCGACACCAGGCCCTTATAATTATATACAATTCTCAATCACCGATGCCGCACTGTTCATTACACGGCTTCAAATGTTAATGCATTCAAAGTTTAGCGTAATAATGTTGGCGCTTGTTGATACATAGGTTACTTATTAGGTATATGTTAGTAGCAGTACAATCCAAATACGTATTCATTTGGATACTTATGTCTATACATAATAACCAACTTACAACTAACTTTTACCATCTGCCCCAGTAACTACATTAACATAATGCATACTGCAGCATTCCTAAAAATAATGATGATTACTATTTACAGTGAGCATGGGTTAGTTTATTCTGCTCTAATTCCAATGCCCAGGCGCCGGTGTATGGACGCCTATAGATCACTTACTCTAATAGCTTTGGGATTGTCTGTGTAGTCCACAGGTTGGCATCTAAAGCTGTAATGATTCAGCCAGCCCCCCATCATACTCTGAGCATAGCATGACAAAAAAAGAAAAATATGGACATTATAACGGCGCAAATCTAGTAATGAATAAACTTTAACGAAAGCATCAAGATGATTATCACTCGAATTTATATGGCAGTATTCTTGGGAGATGATGTACCTACAAAACTAAGTTAGTTTAGTGTGTGTTATAATAACTTCTATCAACAAACTATTACAAGACTCAGTGTGGGTACGAAAGATGAAGGAAAGCTACTTAGGCCTGAGGTAATGTCTGAAAAATATCTTAGTAATATATTATCAATTATTTAAACATTATTTTATCATTATTTACTCGGCCAAGGTTGTTTATCTGGTGAGCTCTTCTATGATAATATTAAGCCTTTTATTTCTGCTCTTTCACCAGCAAAGCGAGGAAATACTTATCTTGGGCCTGCTGATAGCTTAGCTAGCCTCCAATTTTCAGACAGAATATTTAAAGACTTAAAGTCTACGCAAACTAAAAAGTTGATAAGTTAATTCACAGTTTTTTTTCTAAAAATTGGCTATATAAATAAGCCAGTATTGTGAGAGCAAAGCTAAACAACTTTTAAAACTTACGGAGTAAATTAGTTTACATAGTACATATGAAATATTTACCATACATCTGGCTGAAATAAACACACTTAAGAAAAAAAATTGAAGTTGGCTGTTTTTAAAGCACCTGTGAAATTATCATTAGGGATCTAGCAAAATCGTGCACCAAAATATCATTATTAATGTGTAGTTTAAATTGATAACTACAGCTAGAGGAGTGCAAACATAACTCAAACTATAACCGCCTTATTACAAAAGATAATTAAACCTGGTTTAACTTAGACTTGGTTTATCTCGCATGCCGTCACTTTCTTTTGAATATTTTTGAAGTGAGACGTCATGCGAGATAAACCAAGTCTAAGTTAAATCAGGTTTAACTACTTTTTGTAATAAGGCGGTAAATGTTTTTTTCTTCTAAAATTTTTGCTAGGTATGTTGCTTTTTACTTTATCATTAGACAGAAATAAAAGTGAAGACACAAAACAACAGTGCAATGCAGTAAAAAGTTTATAATCTAAAATGTATATTTTATAAATAAAATCAAATGTTACCTCATAAAACAGCCACGCACTGAATACTACTTGTAAAAAGTTATATAGTACTAGAACATTTTTCAGTTCATAAGGTTTTCTACTCTCCATAAATCGTGGTCCCAAGACCTAAAAAAAGAGAACAATAATTAGCTTTCAACACTTGCAATTCATTGCATCTTGTAAAATATGTAGACAAAAAAAATTAAATACCTTGACTAGATAGACATAGCTTAGACATATTAATAATGTAGGAAAAGGGGAACTCATCAGGAACCATGGATTTGTCCTAGGATCTGGAAAGAAAAAAATTAATGATTACATTACTTATATAATTTGTTTTTGCACTACTAGATTTAATTTAAAAAAATATACCTATTAGCTGATTTAAAAATAAACAAATAGATATAAATATCAACTTCAAAAGCGTCCAATCAGATTATAATCTGATTGGCGAAAGTATGTGATAGCTGTGATTGGACAAATCAGCTGCATAGAGTAAATGCCCAGCTGTTTAGTGGGTCATCTAAAAATACTCCCATGTTATAACTGGAAGTGTGTTGGCAGTGGCATGACATTTATGACCAGTATCATGAGATAAATTTGTCAGGCTAGTCATCCTCACTGAGGACCATCTTGTAAACAGCCAGATATTTGTTTATCTATTCACTTCAAAATTGTTTATATTAATAAAATACTGTATACATGATTGAGCTATACAGCTGATTTGTACATATCTGATTTTTTAATATTTATTCGGAGCTTTAATTAAAAATTAAACATAATAAGAGTTTACTTATGTTTGAGGGACTTTTAAGTTGCAAATGTTACTTAACTATTTTTTCATTATTATAATATTAAATGATTCGTAATTTTCTACTGGACTCACCACAACCAGAATAATAATGCATCAGGAAGAAGTGAGTGCAAGTAGTGATATCAGATACAAATATAGATAAATGTGCCAAGATCTCATCATGACTTACCTCCGAATTTGTCCATATAATATTGAAAATCGCTAACATACTGTTGTATTAGCGCCATTGTGTCGAATTCTGAAAATTAAATACAAATATAATTAAAACAATTGAAATAACCACTAGATGTCAAGATAGAGTTCCGCGATAATGCCAGGTTTTTAGAGAAGAATGAACACTAACCGAGTAAATAATAAACACTACACGCCGTTCAAAACATTATTTACAATATATTTAAAATTAGTTAACCAGTAGTTCACAATTAAATATTTTTTGATTCATCGAAATAAAAATAGGTTATGCAGGCTAAAGGCTTTGACGCACTGACAAGTGACAGGCGACAGCAGCGTAGCTGGAAGTCTGGAACAGGGAACTGGGAATTGGGAAAACTAAAAAAATTAAACACGACAGATGGCGCAACTGTGGGTGACAGAACAGGAAAATTCTGACGTAAGAACTGGATGAAATTAATTTTCTCTAAAACCTGGCAATAGTTTATATGCATTGCTTAAGTTAGTAAACGAAACCACATTATTGCTCGAATCATTCCATCAATATTGCATGATCTTTACCTTGGAAATATCATTAAGTGTTAAGAAGATTCTGTGACAAAATTAAAAGACGAAAACTTTGAATATTTAGGTAAGCATATCTCAAAGTATTCTCATATTTCTCATAGAAAATCTAAAACAAATCGAAGACATTTGTTTTAAAAACCTAAACGATAACAAGTAAACGAACGCAATCCGTTTTAGGCTTAGGATCCGGGATCCCGACATTTATTTCATTTCATGTGACACAAATTATTAATCTGTGGCAACATGTGTGACATATTTTCACAAGTGTGACCAAATAAAATACTGTACAACCGGGAAGGTTGTATATTGGTGATTTAATCATCATTATTCATTAGAGTCACATTTGTTACGGATGGCGGACGCGAATCCTATTTTATTTAACATACAACCTGACATTGCAAAAAACTTAAAAAAAAAACGAATTCCGCGGGCTACCTTGAAGGTTTCATCATAATATTCAATATTGTGTAGGTAGTTTGCACTGAAAACCTACTGGATAAGACTGCGACTACGGCTTTCTAGTTTTAGATTGATTGTAATTTCTTATTTCACTCATCGGCTCATAGTCAAGTCGGAAATACATACCTACCTGCATAAAAATATGGGTGCCTTTAAAGTTCCTATCCACACCCACCAAAATGTGTAGTAGGTACCTAACTACCTACCTACCTAGTTAAAACTTGCACCTAACTTGCCTAACCCGTCACCAAATACCTACCTAAGAAAGCCTATCAGACAATGAACATCGGTAGGTCTCTATTTATTACAGCTAAGCCAGACTAGATTGGTAGGTACCTACCTATAAAACAACTTACAAAATTACCTACCTCGATACCTACGTACAGTCGAACGAGTCGTGGAGCGAAGCCGCTCGCCGCCTTAGCTAGCCGTGACGTCATGGTTCGATGCCGACGCCATGACGTCACGGCTAGCTAAGGCGGCGAGCGGCTTCGCTCCACGAAGTTGCCAACACAAGCTAATAAGTATACAGGGTAGAGATCTTTAATTCTATAGATAACACTGAAAATATTGATTGTAATTTTGTTTTATCAAGTGTTTCGCATTAAGCGACTGATATCAAACGCTGTAACGTTTGACATCAGTCTCTAAATGTATCTGTTTAGTCTTAAAAGTAAATACAAGTTAGCTGGCTGTATACTTATTAGCTTGTTCGACTGTACCTACATACCTACTTTTTTTTTTTCGCTCTTGGGCAGAGCGAAGGGGAGTGTCAGACTTCTACTGACTAAAAACCAAACCCATGTTCCTTCTTCGCCCTTGTGTCGGAGCCGCGTTAACCTTTCGACAATCCACAGCCCCGACGGGGCCTACATACCTACTTAGATACCTATTGCAGGTGACATGCCTGTTTGTCAAGTATTGACCAATTGGTGTTCTTCAGGTTAATTGGCCTATTATACAGAAAGTCCTACATTTGCAGGGTCAAGGTCAAGGTCAAGGTCAAGCTACACATTTAACATGATTCATGTAGATGACGCCTGTGGTTAAGCTCTCTTCAGTTTCGGCAAATTTGTAATCAACATTATCTATAGTAAGGTTACCAACCGACGTGACGTGAAACAGTCAACCAGTACAATAGACCGTTATGCATCTTACGTAATAGGTACTATGAATGAAATTAAAGTAGGTATATACCTGAACAGGTATTCGATGCTCACTCTAAAAAATCGCGAACCACTCAGTTTATTGATTAACTTATTTAATGATTCACGAATCGATCGCCCATAGTTACCTACCCTTTTAAAGCCTGAAAACCTGAAGTCGCTACGATACAATTTTCCAGATTTTATAAAACATCTATGGCCTAATTTATTGCGTGGGCGTTCGGCAAACTTATCTATGTTATACATACTCTTATCAAAGAAATAAAAATATAGAGATAGTCAGCGATGGGCTCGACACTGTCCCTCCAGTATAAAATACCTACCCAATTTTTGTAATCATGCTTATCACTGGCTGGCTTATCATCACAGTTCACACTGAACTGTCTTCAAATGAACGATACGCGAGGCCAGCAACAAGTTACTAATTACTGGCGTAATACTACTGCTGGGTTGCTTTACTGGCCTCGTGTTCTACTGCTTTATCTACAGGTAGTTTTGCAGGAAAATAATCATAGTTTTCGTAATACCTTAGTCATTATGTACGACTCTATGAATCAACATTTTTCTAAACACTGGGAACCTATTATCCAGTTACTCACCTTAGACTACAATTTCCGAGGCAATTTTGTCTTCTCTCCGTTTAGCTTATCTGAAAAAAGGAAAATAAATGGTTTGAATATGCGAGAAAACTGTGATTTTATTCATAGGATAGGTTAGAGGAATCTAAAAATAAATTTTATACAAGTTAAACCGTAAGAATGAATAGAACAGCTGACGTCGTTCTGAAGCTACAGGTACACACGGCTACACATCAAGCTATACAAAACCAGTTAATCTTGGCCTCACTTTACTAGATCTTTTCGCACAATGAACGATCAGATTATACTGGTTTTGTATAGCTTGATGTGTAGCCGTGTGTACAACATTAAATATTCATATCTTTACAGATAGCAATGTTATTGGTGGTTGCTATGCCAATTGCCTTCAAATGCAGACAACATAGTACATAATTAGCCAACTAGTTTTTCTCGATAAACGTCTACAACTCCCCTCGCGCTAATAAAATTACATTTTGCAGATGTCTTTCGTCCTCTACTTGTTGTTACATTAATATTCAAATAAATTATCATTTAACTCAATGAGGTTTTATCATCGATTTAACTTAAATATCTAACGGTCAAAGCCGGTAAAACAGGGTTATAAAACGTGATTTTAGTATGTTTGTTGGTGTAGGTAAATAATATGGCACATGGGCAAATCAAAGACTTACTGAGTTCTGAGAACTGGTTCGATTCAAATTCAAACAAATTCTTTCAAAATCATGAAAGTAATTATTCATCAGTCAATTTGCATGGTTATGTTCACTGCAATGTCGATGAATGACGTTATTCATTGTTTCAAGGAATCTCGATGGTCAATATCGTGTAATTAACGGCTAGGTACACGTTGTTAGCAGTTACCGTCTCTATGGAGGTGCCGTGGGCGTGTTCAAGTTTAGAACGAAAACGCAATGCTTGTTCCAAATCGGCAAATCATGTTGTGTTACAACCTTCATATATTATTATGATAGTCAGATGGTGGTCGTTTCGTTCTAGTTGAGATTTTGTTGCACATTACGCGGGCTTGTATATTCAGGTGATATTTTTCATGACCTAGTTAGTCTGTCTACATGATTCTTAATGATAAGATAATGTAGAGTTTGAAACGACGACGGGAGGTATACCTAACCGCTCAGTATCGTGAAAACGTGAGATAGGTAGTCGTCATAGAGTTATTTCATAGCGATAACACAAGTCATTACTATCTGTATACGAATACAACATTTCACAATAGGTATAGTAAGATAATATTAAAAAGTTGGAGCGTTAACAAACTAGTTTTGATTACTTAAATAAAAATGTGTTTTTAGTGGTTTATGTAGATAGTTATAGTAGGTACCTAGGTTACTGGTGTGGTGTTTTGTTTCACAATCTTATTATTAAGCCAAACATCGCAATTAAATTAGTTCAAATTAATAGCTATTACTATTTATCTACTTTCAACAAGTATTTAAAAAAAAATACTAATTAGGTACGTTCATCATGATGAGATTGCTAGCAATGACTCTTATCGAACCTTGTCTGAGCAGTTAAAATAATGTTTTCAAAGAGATTATTTTTTATACTGTACAAATATAAAAACAAGAGGCAGAGACAGAATATCTACGCTAGACACCTAAGTACCTTCACACCAGCGCGACAAATCGTAAATATACATTCAGTTTCAGTGTAATATGATAATATCGTACATAATATATATTTTCTACCTAAAAGTATATTTCACTACCTATGTGCTTCATTAGCATCGTAGAGCTCTGCATATTCCGTCAAGGATAATTAATGTCAATACCTTGATAGGTACCTACATAGATTGGCTAGATTGCACAGTAAAAGCGTGTTGTAAGAATTTAAGAAACCAAATAAGAACGGCCTAAATTACTCAAATTGGCAGTTTGTTTAATGACAGCAACTGCAAGTGAATGACTGGCACGTAGATAATTATCTACGGCAGAGTAAATATTATAATAGAAATAAAATATGCGGGGTGTCGAAACTAGTATACCTACGTCATTGGTGTGAATGACATTGATCGCTAAAAATGTTTGAATATTTTTTGCAAGCCATTTTAAGATTGCGTATTGCGTATAAGTACTAGAGACACCCGTTAGATGTTTGGGTTGCATATGAATTTGTATTACTTATCTACTAGGTAGGTACTGTTATTTTCTTGTTCGTTACATAACACGTAGGTAAAGCCTCTAACTTTCGAAATATTTAACTGTTTAGTTGATCATGGCATTGAACTCTATTTACATTTTTTGTACGTATGATTATTTACAGGACGTCTATAAAGAAAATTTATACTAATATAAATGCACCAGTATGTGTGTTTGGCATGTAAACTTCGAGTGGAACAGCTCGGAACCAATGCTTTGCACATAGAGTTGGACATACATAATGTATATCCTTCCTTATGTAAAATCAACCCCTGAGTGGGATCAATTGTGTGTGGAAAATTGTTTGGGAAATCCATGGTTAAGAGGTCACGGGAAAGCGTCTGTTTTCAAATGAACCAGATAGGTAGGTAGGTAACCGAAACGTTCGTTCGTTAATCTAGGTAATTTTATGGTTCATTTGCAATTATATTAATGCACAACAATGGGTTTACATAACAATGGATAACTCGATTTTAGTGTGTTTTTTTTATTCATAAATTAGACTGTTTAGCGGCTGCATATTCATACATTTGCTTCTCCTTCAACCTGGCGAAAGCAAAGCGCAGAATAATATGTGGGCATTTGTTACTTAGGTATATAAGAATGTATTATTACCTAGTACCTATTTAAAATTCCAATGAACTTTGATAAGAATTATATATCAGAGATAGTAAACGTAAAGGCATCGTTCGATAGTTGCTCTACCAACAATTCAACAGTCATGTTATCAGAGAGGTGATAGTGAAATTGGGTCGGAATAAAATACAGAACATAGATGAAATTACAGCTCTTGTTGAAAATCTATATTTGGTAGGGTTTCGGAATAAAAATAGAGTATATAGAGAGTCTTATCTTAAAACAAAAGCATTATTGACCAGTGTACAGATAATATTTTATCTCGTGTAAAACAACTTATTAAACACCAATAAAACTAATTAGCACAGATTTATTCCAATAAGTCTCTAATACATCTGAAGATAACGTAATTAAGTAGGTACTTAATTATGAATAATCGTTTTGTTTGGACATGACATGAGTAATTACATATGTTAATAATCCTCTCCAATAATGTTATTATTTAAGAGTGGATAATCTCATTATATGGGCAATATGATAAGGCGATATTATAAGTATTGTGTAAGTAGGTGGAGGTGTTGTAAGAAGAATGCGTTGGTTGCAACACACGCGACGCTCCACGGCTAACAGAGCGCGTTGCAGCAGATCACCGATGACGGTCGAAGCTGTTTGTTTATGTACCAACTGGCTGCTGCCCTCGACTTCTTAAGGGATATGATATACATATAAAAAACTGTGCTTTACTTTTTTAAACACGGCTTATTTTTAGACTGATTTCAAAAACTGATGCTTCTGCAGTCGACCTATATATTCGTTGGCTGGCTGTATCTATGCTCGCGATATTCTTAAAAAAACTACTAGAATTGGGATTTGGGATAAGTTTCCACTAACATATGTAATCTACACAATTGCGTACCTAGGTATATGCAAATATACTGGTATGATTAGTAGTTTAATTATATATTTAGTCAACATTCTTTAGATCGCTCTAATTGTGTTGTTATTTTCCTCCATCCGGTGTAAGTTGCAATCAAAATACCTAGCTACCTAAGTACCCACTCAACACTTTTGTCGGTGAAGGCCGCGCATCCAAATTCAAGGCTGTGTCTATGAATGAACGATTGTAACATCGAAACAGTGAATGACTTTTTTCTAAACTCGCTTTTCGACTTACTGGACAGGTCTATAGACAAAACATGCAGGATATTATTCTATTTCTGAAATCATTGTTAGGTCGTCTTCAGATTGAGATGACCATAGAGGCTCTACGTCATTTTAGAATAGAGAATAGAGGTAATATAATTTGTTGTTGTCATTAGACGGAGCAATCGCCTCGTGCCTAAGTGGGTCATTGGCTGCACGTCGAGTTATGTAATCCTGAGCAACGGCTCTGCGAGGTGCTTGCAAGTGCACTGTGGCAAACCTCTCCTTATCATGAGAACATTTGCTAGTTTAATCATATTTTGTATTAAACTGGTTTTGGTATTAAGAACTAAACGTTAGTTTCCAAGTCTCTCTCACATACAGGTGGCCATTAGAACTTGACTGGCTGATTTAGCATTCAAATACAGCGGTGATATTATTTCGTATGCAATTTTCTTTAGACTTGGCGATAGAATTTTATGTTAACTGAGTGATCCATCATTGCACAATTTTACACAACACCTTGAAAAAATTGTCGATATGTACAGTCGAACAAGCTAATAAGTATACAGGGTAGAGATCTTTATAATTATATAACACTGATATTGAAAATATTGATTGTAATTTTGTTTTATCAAGTGTTTCGCATTAAGCGACTGATGTCAAACGCTGTATCCTAAACCGCTGTATGCTAAAATTATCTGTATAATCTTAAAATTAAATACAAGTTAGCTGGCTGTATACTTATTAGCTTGTTCGACTGTACTAACTCAAATATATTTGGTCAAATAATAAGGGGTGACTACTGTGGCTAGTCCTTAAATTTGCGTAGAACTGACTGTGGTGTCTAAATACTTGAGAAGCCCTGAGCCCTGAGTGTACCTTGCAGGCCGTAGCCGTCATGGTCTTCGCGTGGGAATACACGTACTTGGAATTGTAATTATATTTACATTCCTATACTGTGTTCAGTGTTTACTGTAGTTATTGTAGTGTAAAGTGCCTTCGAACAACAAAGAAGCGATAGCAAAATAGGAATTCTGTGAAAGAAGCGAAGATGACATCAATACAAAGACGTTACCGGGCGATTGTATTCACAAGGAAAATGGATTGTGCTCGCTTGTACGTTAAGATTACAAGACTGGCGACGAAGCTAAGTGCCAGTGTTGAAACTAATGACTCCACTATTTGTAACGGAGTCCAATAGACGCTTTCATACAGAAATACAGCAATAAAATCGCACTATTTGTGAGATTTCCCATGCATCATAAAATAAATAAGTAAATGTCGCACTAAATATGCACATAATAATTTTGGTAATAGTGTTTCCCTGCGAGTAAAGCCCAGCCAGTTTTAAGAAATGTGTGTCATTGGCTTCCTGCCGGCCATCACCCATATTAATCAGTTGGTCGTTGACATCTGAATTCAGATCATTTTAGACACAATGGCCTTTAAAGTGAGCTCACTTGACAATTACTCACGAAGCTGGAAACAATAATAATTGTGCGTAGACGGTTGTGGGGAATACCGTACTATTGACATTCTAGTGATGTCACTGTGCGTACTATCGACAGCCAGCCATGTTTATGAGATTGATGAATTCATTATTAAAGAAATAAGTATACAGTCGCCACCCGGATTTGATAAATGGATAAATAAAAAATTTATAACAAAAAAAAGCAACAAAACAAGCATTATATCAAAGGTTTAAATCTATCTCCTGCATGTGTGTCATCTCAATCAGTTCATGCAATTATTATTCGTGATTGAGTTCGACAATTCAGACATCTCATCATCATCATCAGCCTAGCCTTTTCCCAACGAAGTATGCTGGGGTCGGCTTCCAGATTCAGGCATCTCACATAATTATTTAATGATTACTTAGTATGTTGTAACTTTCTATTAGGTAAAGGGGTATTTCAGATGTTTGTTTATTATAAGTGATGAATTTTCAATGTCTAAACATACATTACACTGCAAAATTGCAAATGGATCTATTCAAAATTCTAGTGAATCGGTTTCACATCAAGCGTGTTTCGGCCAAACATAAGTGTTGAGACCGCTCCTCTCAACGACCACGACCTATCGTCGCGATCAGTAAGCCTATGTACCCATTCATAGTGAATAAAACTTATGGTAGATATGGTAGAGTATCAAATCTAAATGCACTCTTTGTTCTTCTAATTTGCTCAGTTACACCGGTTACACGTTACCGTTATCAGTGCATAATTAACATTGGCCATTGTTAGTTAATTTGATGTTCTAGGCAGAAACAATAGGCTTGTTTATTAGTGACTAGCTTTTGCACGCGACTTCGCCTGCGTGGATGTCGGTTACACTACAAAAATGACGATTTCATACACACCTTCATCCCCTATTTCACTCCCTTTGGGGGTTGAGTTTTGAAAAATCCTTCCTTTGTGGATGCCTACGTCATAAGAGGAATACGTGTGCGAAATTTTAAGTTTCTAGCCCTAAGAGTTTGGCCTATGCGTTGATCCTTAGTCAGTTAGCTTTGCCTTTTATAAATATACTTATACAGACAGATAGAAGGCAGATTATTCCACAGAATTTATACGGTACACAGTACAATATTGATCTTCATTTTTTGATCATAATTTTAGGCATTTCTGTGAATACAAATGAGACTGGCCTGATGGTACTACGTAGGTGTTTACAAGCACGGCAGTTAATTTGACAGTGGTGTCGACATATTGTCGACACCACTGTCAAACTGTCAAATACACTTTGATCTAAATGACCCTAGAGTTAATTTCTACAACTCGTGTAAATACAATGCAAGTAGATAATAAATTCAGGGCACATTCGTCATACATAATATGTTTTGAAAGAGAAGAACCAATTTTCGCGATGCTACGCGTATCCTACTTTTAATAATTTTTTACCGGTACTGAAGTTTATAAACTATGTAATGGTCACTTACTGTAACATTGTAAATTGTACGTTGAATGCTACTAAAGCCTACAGGAAAATTATGTGAATGCTCAATAAAATGTAAGTAATAAAACCCACCTGTAAGTTGCAATACACATAATTTGTAACGCTCACAGAATAAGTAATGTGTGATGTTTTAATCTGCAGCAATTGTATTCAAATAGTTAGGTTAGCTGGTTGCTGTATCAGTTACGATCGTTCGACATTGACATTGGCGACGCGTCTGCACGCTAGCCGCCGCCGTCGAAATTCCGCTTTGAAAATAACTTTCATTGAAATGTATCGATGCAGCACTCGACGTGAAAGCATTTCAGCGCGTCCGGTGTAACTTGAGAGTTTGTGATGGCGCTGCGTGCGGAGACTAAGAACAACGTCATGTCAGATGCTGTAGATTTTAGCCTAGTTCCTTAATCTCCTGCAGATCAAGAAATATTGGGTACTCGAAGCACGCGAGTCGTGATGGTTCGCCTCACATGTGCGCGGTTCACGACCGCATTGTTGTTTCCAATAGGTTTCGTATTGTAACGAGATTAATTCGTATTAGGCTAGTATTATATTATCTGTGGTATTACTATGAAATAATTTAATCAGTAAAATTTTAATATTTTAATTTTTGTTTGCGTTAATATTTAGAAACCTGCTACCTAGCTTATGGTACCTATTCGTTTTCTGGTTTCCAATTTAATGAAAATAATCTTCATGCGCTAAATGTCCTCGTCTGTGATTTTTTAGCTTTACAAAAAACGGGTACGTTGTGGGTTTTCAAATTAGCATAATTATTTAAGTACGCTTTGGATCCTGCGATATAAATACCTACTTATGTTATGCTTCAATATTTTTATTTAACTACTTAATATGAATTTATGATACAACATTGGCCACACGTTTTAAGCCAATGTCATATTATTTAAACGTAGATCTTATTATTCCCCGAGGAAAAGATGCTTCCGTATGAAGCTGATACATAATGGTATTCATTTAAACGCAGCGCGTATGTTGGTATTATAATATTATAGCCATCAATTACACGTATTGACACATTGAGCCATTTTATTTCCGTTATTTTATAGGATACGGGAATATTTCGTCTCTAGTACCTACGACTCTACAAAGGCTAGTATCAAAACAAAATGATATTGAATTTTTATGTCATGAATTCATGATACAAAAAATGGTCATTTTACTCGACTCTGACCCTTAATCTGCCTGATCTAATATCAGCCAGACTAAAAGAAGCAAAGAACCAATTCATTTGCCTTTGCCAGGCACAGGTACCTATGCTATGCGCGGCAATGAGAGTATATCACGATTGCATATTGTAGATATTGTAGTAGTCTATTTAGTTCTCGTTCTATATAACCCTGTCACGAACATGATGAGTACAATAAAATATTTCACGCTCCGGTTCCAGTACCACGCGCGCTCTAGGGTGCTACGCAAATGCTACGCGGCTTGGAAACTGTAGCAAGCGGTGCGGGCCCCAAAGGGCGCGAGGTCGTAGCAGTGGCCGAAAGCACGTGTCGACATGAGCAGTTTAGCACCACTTTGAGCCACGCATAGCGTGAAGGTTGTCTATGGACCCAACAACCGACAATACGTGCCCAGAAGTAGTTCATTTAATTTTTGAGAAAATAAGGCAGTTAAGGAAGAAAAAATCTTAGGTAGGCTATTTATGTTCAAGGAAATTAATCAATCAGTATTATTTAATTTCATGGCACAATCTAAAAAAAAATAATCTTTAAAAACCAATCAATTTTTACACTTATAATGCGCTTACGCTCATAAATCATTATTATCTATTACGATGTGAATAAGTTATTTTCAATTATAAAATAAGCATGTGGTAAGTATAAAATTACCTATGGTTACTTCAATAACCTCGGTAAGTCGGTAATGATTGGTCAACTACCGAAATGGTAATTTTCTTTGTTCGCGCTAAACTTTACATCCTATTAGACATTGTGAGTGATTGTTTAATAAGTGGTTCCATTGTTGTCAGTTGATTACATAAATATTAAGTAACATAATGTAAATAAAAGAGTTTCATTTAACTGTTAACATGGAGAGAGGGTTACTAAGTATTAGTAGAATATTCACCATAAATTATTGCCAACACTTTCATTTTCACACATCACTTAATACACATACACTATATATCTAATAATAATAATATTTAACTAATATTAAGATTTTAACATGCATACTGTTGCTACGAGGCACACGACAGTAACGGTACCTGCGCATGAGTTAACTTGCGAGGTTAAACCGCACTTGTCGGGGACAATCTGTAGATTGGTGACCTTTCTATCCACGTACCTACGATTCCGTGCGTCGGAGATCGCGTTCAACGATCGGCGATTGTTTAATCTGTAGAACGTTGCGAGTAGTCGGAACTCCGGAACAATTTGACCGTCTTTAGAATATCAGTGTTTCCCAGTAGATTGTGAAGGTCAGATGACAGTTATTTCGAGTAAATTACTGGTATGTTTCCGCATCCGGTTTGATTGGTAGTCGACCCCAACATAATTGGGAAAGGCCTAGACAGATGATGCATGTTTTTACTACCGTACACAATAAAGTCCAAGGTTCCTGTCGGATACAGAGCAAAATAAAATATGCGGTTGATGAAGATGATAAACAATCTTTACCTACTATCACAGATCATCATAAATAAAGTAATTTTACTAAAGATAAATAAGGTTAAATTATGTGCTAAGTTTCAATACGAGATCAGATCTAGACCTACACGTCTACGCAATAAAGACATGACATCATGCACTCCAACAATAATGACGAAACAAGTATTTAAGTATGTCCTCTGCTCCTTCCATTGGCTATAACGTGCACCAGTATCATCCAGCCAGTTATCAATCTTCGGCAATCACATGCACTTGCCAAATATAGCAGGGCTTTGATGTTCCGGCAGGCGGTACCTTTCAACGTAAACAGAAGGCTCTGCAAGGTCATTAAACGTGGATAACCTTGAATCATATGTTCCACTGAAGACATACCTATGCGGGTAACGAGATGACATTAACCATTTCTCATCCAATAAACTAGTTTTAAACTTAACTTTTGATATTTGGCGCCAGTATTCGGTCAGATTGTTTTAAATTATAAGAATTCCGACTTCCGATTGAATGTTCGTGGCGGAATTCTTGCATTCTTTGCCATTTCAACTGAAGTTGGTCACCAATGGTCGGATGTGATGTTTGATATTCGTCGAATAATCAATTGTCATACAAATGATGTCCAATTTGTATTGTAATCGAACAGTTGTAAGCAACACAAACAAGTAGAGCTAATCGGAAAACGTTATATTCAAAGGTCGAGTGCCTGCTTTAATGGATTTTTGTTTTTGACTTGTGTTAACCGTTCCACCCACTTTTTTATCGCCCACTAAGTTGTGTTTACTATAAAAGGATGAATCTGCACTCCTGACAAATCCTTAGCAGTTCTAAGTTAAGTAACTATTCATTATATAGCGTGTTATGCGCCAGAAAGGTGTGTGAAAAAAACTGCTGTTCAATACATTTGGGTCGAGTTGATGTTGAAGTTTTGTACTGGACAGCTGATTTTTTTGTCGCGATGCCGATGGTGGCCCGGTCTCATGGGAAAAGTTGTTCAAAGTGATGGTCTGAATCACATACTGTTTGATCACACCTTTCTGGAGACACGCTGGCGAACCATGTACACTTTAAATATCCTTGTCCTTAAATATACCCATACCTTACTAAAATGGTCAGTAACATTATCATGAACACTGAAAACGGGATATTGTTTATCCGTGTTCATAGAGTGATTGCAGCTGAATCGGGAACTCAAAACAAATAGTAAACAAGGTAAATATCCCGTTTTCAATGTTATTGATCTGTAACTATAAACCGGAACAGGAATGTTATAATTTAACTGGAAATTGGAGGGTGTTTTTGTAAGACTTGCTAGTTTCTTGTCTGTTTTGATAAGATACTAATTATACCGATAGGAAGACTTGCTGGCTTGATAATATTTATCTCTACATGAGAGGACCAGTTTTACCCGACTACGGCGTAGCAAAAATGAGATTTATAATATTGACCGGTATGTATGATCATCTATTCCCTCATATCTTCTGAACTACTTATCATTAATTTAAGAAATGAGTGCCTAAAAATAATAAGCAAATAATGATCCATGACAATGCATGTAGAATTCGAAACTTTTTATAAGGGGTCTTACTTTATAGACATAGCCAGTCATTAGGTTTTTCTTTACAAATTATACTTTAAATACCATGGTGCGTCAGCGATGATGCGGATAGAGATTATAGTGTTTAATTCATCATCATTATATTTGTTTATGGTTTGGATAAAATGGTGTGGAAAATCACAGCCTGACCAGAACCGATAATAGGTAATAAGTCATCAGAAAAAACCATGGAGCAAAATAACCATGGTTATTGTGCTCCATGGAAAAAACTAACCTATGTACCTCCGATGCCGATGATCATCCCCACTCAAATATTTGCAGAATTTAGTTGAGTGGTTTTGCCCACTTGAAAGTTGGAGTTATTAAACAAAGTTGACGTCTTTACTTGAGATCAAAGTACCTAATCAGCATTAAGCGCATCATGAATAAGATGTTAATATCACTGGGAATGGTAGGTTCGCGTTTTAATCGATGATGAGGCCTTGTGCCTCTTACATACAGCATTAAGTCCCACTACGCGTAGAGTCAGCGACCGATTCCGTAATTCGGCAAGATTCGATAGTTCAGTATAGCCGTGGAGGTTGTCGGCAGCATGAATGATGTTGAGTCAAGGTTTTAATAAGACATTTTGAGAAAAATGATCAAGGCGAGCGAAATGTTTTCCATGTTTGGTGTTCGTTACGAAAACCCAAATGATGTCTGAGAGGTGGTGGAAAGTCTGGCGCTGTGCACGTAATCGATGCATGCTTAAAGTGGAGCGGAGAGCCAGTTCTCTCCCGCGGCGCCTGCTACACACTACAGGTACTACTCGTTATACAATTGCGGTAACTTATTTCAACAAAAGTGACAAGACATTCGCCGCGAAATAAACCGCCATTGACGAAATTAGAAGGGATCGCGCGTATTATACCTGTACGTACAACTACAAACGCACATTATAATCATTAGGTTGCAAAATGTAAATACTACACGGCACTGACTACATGGAAAATTTTGGCAAAACCTTTCTGCTAGGATAATCAAGTGGGTAATCAATTAAGCCTAATGTTGAAAAGGCAAATACAGATAAAAGTAAATGTTAAATATTTACGTTATGCACAATTACCTACTCAAGTTTTCTGTTTAAAACACAATCAGAATATAGATGAGAAGTAGCGGCGTTAGGGTAGGGCGCGGTTGGGGGACGGCCCAGGGCGCCAGAGATACAGGGGCGCCAGGAGATTCCATTAAAATATTATCGAATTCGGTTGATCGGTTTTTGAAAAATCAAATGCACCCGCCCGGGCGCAGAGTACAAGTCCTGATCAACGGTGGCTACGGAGCCCCCTAGGAGAAAATTCGAAGACATGTGACATCTACCAACCCCCACTGGCCTGTTATTTTATTTATTCCATGGCCCCCGGCGCCGCGGCGGCGCGTTTCAGGGGGTGGCACAGAGCGGAGTCAAGCGGCAGCGTCAGGTCATGGTTAGGACATCACACAATTAATAATGTAATCGCGACTACTTATGTTGTAAAATTAAGGAAAACTCTGCCCTGGGGCGGTTTTTCTAACTAGCCTTAATGTACTGTCACCTGTAAAATTGCATGGATACTTTTAGTCTTTATTACTTGTGAATAGAGTTCAGAACTGGCCATGCATTTTTGAAGGTGACTGTATATTCCGGTCTGCCGCCCCGCAAATCTAGAAAATCTTTACCTAATTATGTCTTCTATCCCGCCACCCACTAGTTCCCTTGCAGTTTGTTTGTTAGTTTGTATTAGTTAAATCTTGCAACTGAACTTCAAACCAGTTCCGATGCGATTGAGCTGAAAGGTTGCTCACAGTTCATACCTTTATTAATTGGTTCTGGTGACACTACATTGATTGAAAAGATTGTTTTTAAATCATTATTTTATTTATATCTGCATTCACTGTAAAAAGAAAATCTAACACATCTCATATCTGGAATGCTCAAATATTCTAGCTCGCTTCGCTCGCTCTTGCCGCCGAGTTTTTAGTATTACTCAATTCTTCAAGGCGTTAGTAGTAAAAGTAAGTTAAATATAATTTTATTGAATGATAATAATAACCTTTCCGAGGCGGGGGCTAAAATTTTCGAGCTCGCTTCGGTCGCTCTTGCTTTTTTTCATAAAGAGACCATTTCTATCGATGTGTATGAATTTCTTATTTATTTGATGTGCCAAAATTGTTTGAGCTCGCCCATTGTTTTTGTTAATTTTCGGAACGACAAACCTTAATACACTATTAGCTATAATGGCTATCGTATATAACGTACATAGAAGCTACATAAACCAATGAAATTGAATTTAAAAAAAGATTTGACTTTAAGTAGCGACGCTGCACCTACTTGTGCCATGCACTCATATATCTGTCTGCTAGATTTTTCGTAAAAAAGTAAAATATTCGAAGTGACACAGAACTTAAATATATTAGAATAAAAGACATCTTTTTTCCACACAGTTGATCTGACCATCGAACTGATAGTTTCACTTTCAAGTATTCTTAAGCCCTTGTCCAGATAGCTACACAACGCTAAAACTTTGAAAAATAAACATGTTACATTTACAAATAATAAAAAATGTGTATTGTTTTTTTGCTACTTTTCTTGGCTAATGATGCAAATAGAGGGGGCGCTAGGGATTACCCTAGCGCCCCCTCTATTTTCAAAGGTTTGCAAAGGGCGCTACATGGGCTAGAGACGCCTCTGAAAACTGGAAAAATAAAAAATATTTTTCATTACTCATACTCTGAAAGTAGGTCAGAACATGCCTGCGGAGCGGTTTGAAAGTACTACTTTTCAGCCCTAGGGAGAATCGCTTTCTACTGACAGCTGTCAAATTATTTGTTGTAATAGGGAGCAAACCTATTGCCACCAACCGATGTGATTAGGAGCAAGCCTATTACCATCAACAAATGTAATTAGGAGCAAGCCTATTGCCATCAACTGATGTAATTGGGACCAAGCCTTTTGCCATCAAACAATGTAATTAGGAGCAAGCCTATTGCCATTAACTGATGTAATTAGGAGCAAGCCTATTGCCATTAACTGATGTAATTGGAGGCAAGCCTATTGCCATCAACCGATGTAATTAGGAGCAAGCCTATTGCCATCAACCGATGTAATTAGGTGCAAGCCTATTGCCATCAACCGATGTAATTAGGAGCAAGCCTATTGTCATCCACCGATTTGGGTAATTAGGATTAAGCCTATTGCCATCAACTAATCTAAATAGGAGCAAGCCTATTGCCATCAACGAATGTAATTGGTGGCAAGCCTATTGCCCCCAACCGATGTAATAAGGATCAAGCCTATTGCCATCAACTAATCTAATAAGAAGCTAGGAGCAAGCCTATTGCCATCAACCGATGTAATTAGGAGCAAAGCCTATCCACCGATTTGGGTAATTAGGATTAAGCCTATTGCCATCAACTAATCTAAATAGGAGCAAGCCTATTGCCATCAACGAATGTAATTGGTGGCAAGCCTATTGCCCCCAACCGATGTAATAAGGATCAAGCCTATTGCCATCAACTAATCTAATAAGAAGCTAGGAGCAAGCCTATTGCCATCAACCGATGTAATTAGGAGCAAAGCCTATTCACCGATTTAGGTAATTGGGGGCAAGCCTATTCCCATCAACTTTCCTTGTATTCGTAATGAAAAGCACAGTGTTTACCTCGGGTTAAAGACTTATTTAGTCCATCGAGCTATTAGCGCCCTCGCTGCGCTCAGGCGCCAAACCCTGACTCGGGACTTAATAAGTTCCTTTCACCCCTAAGGTAACAATGTACTATTACAAAAAGTTTTTTTTTTGTTTGATTGTTATTTTTTTTTGCCACCGACTTCAAAAGGAGATTTTACTTGTTTTTTTGTGTTTTTGAAGACAGATTTTTTTCGTATACTTATGTTTAAATTGTAGTTAGGGGGCGCCGTAGAAATGTCGCCCAGGGCGCTGGTAGTACTAAAACCGGCACTCATGAGATCATAAGGGAGGACAAATAAATAGTCACGTAATGGAAGTGAATGTGCAGTGATTATCGTTGATATGCGACATGCACAACAAACACAATTGTTGTCAGCCAGACACTATTTACTATAGAGTTACTATGTTCGACTAGAATTCATATTGTTTCGACTAAAGTCGGTAAGAAGAGCTACGAAATAAAAGCTGAGCTAGACTAAGGTCAAGGCAAGGCGCATCGTTGAAGCTAGAAGATAGCGTGAAGGCTTTTGCAGAAGAACATACATTCCCTTTTTAAAATTAATTAATTGCGCAAAGGAAAACTAATTTAAAGTTTCATATAAGGTGTAAACCAAAAGAAAAAAACAATGCGTTCTTTGTTGGTGAAATGGCCGCGGTGCGTTGCGTTTGCGCAAGACCCGGAGGCAACACACTCGACCCTGAACTCAATTCGTCCGCGATCATTTTGCAACTAATCGTTGGTCGCTGCGGTGCGATGGACGTCGCCGGCGCAAATGTAAACATTTGCAGGCGTGAGCCGAACACGCGAGGTCGATGTGGACGTGCTCTAACACTTCGTCCACCATTAAATGACTATCCTTGCTGAACGTAACGCTCCGAGCCGTATTCAAATTGAACAGCTTAAAACCTTAAACGGACCAAAACTGTTGCTACGTGTCTATCTTCGCAGGAACGTCAAGTTCACACATTGAGTGGTACAATGTTGAGAATACATGTAAGATTCTAAGTAATAACGAAGAGATTTTGTACGTGTACTGGGTCTAAGTATTTACCATATCAATTAACATAATTATGAAAACTTCCCATTCGTCAAACGTGAACTTTATCCATTATGTTAGTTTGAATTTCCAATTGACACAAGAGTGTAAGAAGCATCCATCGGATAGTTATCACAAATTTTAGCGGCATAATTTTGCAAAAAAATATTGGGACAAGATATTGGGAAAGTTTTAATGTTTTTTTTTTGTTATTTCAGTTTCCTAACAGTTTTATTGATAACTCGAAAACAATATTTACCTTAAATAAGTAAGTAGATAAAGTTGGTGATAATTTTATAATATTAGATAAACTTGTCACGATATTGAAGAGGTATCTTATTACCGAAAGAACTTCCAAAATGTAAATTTTACAAACTTCGTATTTCACTAATACGATCAATTCCAACTACCTAGTTTACCTATTTACTTCTCTTATTAATTTAAATAGTGTATGACTTAATCGGTATGTCAATATGAACATCTAATTACCACTGATTTACTTGCCAAAGTCATCGTTGGATTTTACTTAAGAACATATTATTCATATAAGTATTTGAAAATTAATTTGAATATTTTTGATGTAAGTAAGTACGATCACCACATAACTCTATTATATTTTGTTAATTAAACTCGACTGGATTTTAAACGAGCACAAGTTTGATGAATTACGGCATGAGCAAAGGAGTCACACGTTTTACATAACGCTCAGTACCACTGTACTCGTAGGTGTAAAAGTTTTTGAATGTCAATGTCAACAGTCTGTAATCAGCTTAAAGCGGAAATTCGACCTTACGGGAAGGTGTCTCACTCAAGTGAAATAATAAAAGACAAGACCACGAAATCGACATTGAATTTTAATCTGTGTTATGTGAATGTTTGCCGATTGATTTATCTAAGTCTTGAGCAACTATTGGCCAATTATTTAACGAGCCAGACTGCTGGCGTCTACTCATTAAGAGATGCCTGATTCGGTGCTAGATATCTTTTTAGGATTTTTACCAACGATATAAAATTATCTCGATGTTTTGTTTACGCAAAATATTAAACGTACGTAGGTACTTGGAGATTGTAGAGGTTATGCACTCGTACATGGTATTGTAAAATAGTATTTAAATCTCGCCTTAAATACATATCATTGTTTTATCAGTGTGTAAAATGTTTGTAGAAAAAGGTCAAGTGAGATATCTTTTTTTTATCTATATACGGATATTGGATAATGGTGGAAGAATCATTGTAATTTTAGAAGGTTATTCCTTCTTTTTCCTATATTTAATTTTTTAAAGAGAAAAAAAATGTTTTTTTTTTTAAAACGTTGCCCCACACTAGGAATTTCTCCTGTATCGTGGGTGCCTTAACAAACATTTAAACTCACATACACAAACACACCCAGACCCGGAACAACTACCTGTAGGCCATACAAATATTTGTTCCGTGCGGGGATCGAACCCGCGACACGCAGCGCAGCAGTCCAATCGCTTAGCCACTGCGACAACCGTGCCGTCGAAAAATAAATCACTTATAGAACGATGCATTATCCTTGGGTGCTGTAGGGCTATGAATTATATTTATATGTATTATGATGACTATTGGCCAAGCTATGAAAAGTTTTAAGAACGCAGGCGTGGGCTTAGAGCTTGAATATAATAATATTAGAATCTAGGTCATTAAATCATCTTTACTTCTAATTTTTTCATAATATTAATTAGCTTCTAGAGTTTTGCTGGAGGTCACACAGAACAAGAAGTAAACAAGCGCGTGTCTGGTTGACCATGAAAATTTACATATTTCATTTTCTATCTTCAATGCGATGCAATTGTTTTTTCCTTAATTTCATCTGGAAAAAGCTTTAAAATATTTACGTATCGTAAGCATGTTTTGGTATTCAAATGGTTTGCTGTCTAATGTGTAATTATTTAAATCTTTGATTAATAGAGAGGTTCGTTCTTGAATCAGGTTATCTTATAAAATCAATTACCTATAAATCTATTTCATCGCTGAGCTTAAGCAATATTCTCGGACAAGATATCTTGTTCAAACACCGCAGGATCACACAAATCAAACAGGATTTGTCTCATTATGGTGCAGATTACCAGGTTATTTTCACATTACCGGTTCCTACATTACTACCATCGTACAAAGACGAGAAGGTACTTAGTTAACCAGTCAACGCGTTGTTCTTGCAAACAATCAAACTACATCTTTGCTGAATAAATGTTCATGATTATACGACTACACCGTTTCAGAATTTTAATGATATAGGTACAGCATACTTAGTACTGTTTTTATCTTTGATTTCATTCTAAAAACGATCTTTCTTTCTTTGTTGATGTTGACTTTGTATTACCTCACTAGTATGTATTTACTGTAAATATAATAAAAATGAGAAGACCCTTATTTACAAAGGACATTGATTTTATTTACATTTATTTTATGACAGCAATAAAAAGGAATGACTAGCATTGTCAATGAGTAATGGTTTGAACTTTGGAAGAAACTTGACCCATATTTTATATTATAACATAAACAAAACATCACGCCTGTAATACCCGCAGAGGTGTACCCATTAGTTGGTGAGCCTATTGCAATTTGCAATCAAACGGGGACAATGTCAGACTCTGTGTCTACTGAGAAATTTCTGGAAATGGAAAACCGAAATAACACTATGGCCGAATACTGGGAATTGAACCCAAGACCTCACGCAGCGCAGTCAGCACTTGTGATCATTAGACTAACGCGGCTGTTTTTTTAACTAACGCGGCTGTTTTTTTAAATCATAGTGATTTAATGATCGAAGGAGGTAGGTATACCTAGGTAAAAAGGTATGACGAGGCAAGCGTCATGCAACTTGTTAAACCTAACTAGTCCAACTACCAAGTTTCCTTTGTTTCACTTTTAATTTGACTCCATTGTTTTTATGACAAGTGGGAAATTGGAAACTCCTTTGATTAATGATAAATCTCAGTTTGTGAGTAATGTGCTGGTATAATAATGAGTAGTTGAAAAAAACTTGTTTTTTAGTGTTCAGGTACCTACGTATGATATTTTAATTGGATGTAGAGCACAATACATATTTTTACAGAGTCGAGGTGCCATTTAACAATTAATGAACTATTGCTCCCTATTGTTCGAAAACAATAGGGAGCAAAAGTTGTCAAAAAAATTCTAATGAGTCCGTCAGATAAATTTCCAAAAAATATTGGATAGGTACCTATTTTTTCTTTTTTCACGTACATAAACAATGAAGACGCTTGTGACGAGTGCTTTGAAAACTCGTGTGACGTCATATTGTAAGCCATTAGTATGGCATTTTTACCGGCGAGTGACGTCACAAGCCGCCACTCAAATCTTTGACGTGTTTTATGATCTTCGTCAATTTTTGTTGATTTGATAAAACAAACAATACGTATCCAATATTTTTCGATAATCTAACAGACGGACTAATTAGAATCATATTTTTTTAATCAGGAAACATCGCTTTGACGATTGCAATGGAATAGTTAAAGTCAGCTCTACTTCCTTCACGCATTTGGTCGTTTGAATGCAAAACATGAATTCCTTTCGGAAAACTCGCTCAAGTAGGTCTCTGCATTGACACAAGGAGAACAACTCGGAACTGAATAGAATAAATTATAAATAATGTAATTTGTTGTTGTTGTAGGTGGCTCTCAAACTCTCAAGTTATCATCTGCCTAGCCTTTTCCCAACTATGTTGGGGTCAGCTTCCAATGTAACCGGTAGCTGCTGAATACCAGTATTTTACATGGAGCGACTGCCTATCTGGCCTCCACAACCTAGTCAGTACGGTACTGAATAATATGGTAAGGCAGGTTGTCACACCTTCGGGTCACTGACTACCTGTCAAAGATCTAATGACAGCCGAGACCAACGACTTAACGTGCTTTTTGTTTTTTTCTAGTTGACGTCAAAGAGTTGTTAAAGGGTCCGTCTAATGATGGTAGTTCTGACCCTGATTAAAGCCTAGTGCAATCGTCTGCAAAACCGACAAAAAACAAAACAATAATACTTAGTATGCAAATTAAGTTTAAAACACGAAGTCAATATTTGTAGTGACTTCCGGTTTTCAACTTCTGAGTCAAGTAGCCTTTGTTATAAAAGGGATTTTATATAGGTTTTCAATAGGGCCTTGATAGGCTGACTGGTCTTAAATCCATAAATGTTATAAGTGGTCGATGTAGTAAATAAAATCATACACCCGAAAATTATATAGTTATGAACAATCAAATGCACATGTAAGTGGTAAGGTTAAGGTCATACCTATATTCAGCAGGATCAGTAGAAGACTGGCAATGACACCGATTGATGTATAACGTACGAAAAGGAAATGCGAAGTGAATACCATCAGACCTTTGTTTTTGTTTCAATTTCCTATTATGGGTTGAACAATTTCAATACGAATTTACTTGACCTAGGAGTCGAACCCAGATCCTTATGTTCAGCAGTCACGATTGCGATCATTAGACCAACGAGGCAGTCAAAACGAGATGACATCAATCTTAAATCTTCCTTCTGGTATTCTGTATTCAGTAGTGTAGCCTAATATATGACTAGATCATAGCGGTATCTATCTGGTAAAAGTTGCAAGATCTAACGGCACTACCACAGATTACTACGAAGAAATCAAAAATGTTTTGTCTGTACGAATATTTAATTGAAAGGTCGATCGAGTTTAATTATATACAGCAAACTTCTTGGACCCCAATGCAGTTTAGCAAAAAAAAAGTGGTTTATAAATAAGTATGTAGCGGGACTGCAGGGTCCCTGACGTCGTCAGTGGAAATATTTACATTGAACAAGTTTTATTCGCGGTTCTTTATTTGTGCTTAGCTGGTTTGTTAACCTTCACAGATTTCCGATGTTAGCTTTCCTTGTTCACTTGATAGCCTTCCTAATTGAATGTTCAGATGCCATAATTATGCAGGCGCTGCTCGCTATGTTCTTTTATTGTTTTCTCAATTTCTACACACACCATTTCATTCCACATTATGTGGAAATTCAATCGCTATATACTAGCCTCCCGTACGTACATGCAACAAAGAACTCATAACACCTAACCCATTGTAATTACACTTTTGATATTTATCTTCATTATACTACTACATTTGTTGCAAAGGTTGTAGAAATATAACTGCTTTATTTGATGCGTTACCTACTACGAGAGAATTAATTGATTCTTAAATATGCACATTGTAACACGTAGCGTCATTATGGTCAAACACGATATTTCAATTTTTTATTTTGGTCACGTGATAAACATTATGTTAAGGCCGAGTCGCATCGGCAACTTATAATAGTCATGTTATCTTTTAATAAATATTTAGAACGTGATCAAATTATTAGTTCATTATCAAGATTTATAGATTTCGATAGCGATAAGCGTGCACTATTTATCGGGTTGTTTCCACGTTCGCGATAATGAGATCGTGAGGATATGGTGATGGTGGATGTCACCGTGGTTACGTTGCGAGCTCGTCGGAACGCGAGTGAGCTACTTGCTGGGAGCATGTTAATCTCGTGTCATGTCAGTGGCCAGGCGCGGTGACCTTACGTCACGCGCCTACCGCTTTGCGCCGCCACACGCGTTGGGAATACTAACGCCACCAGAACACCTTGGTGGATCCTTGGCTTCAAAACCGAGCTCCTTTCTGAGTAGACTGTTGCGTCTGTTGCATGTTTTCTACGATTCAGTTCACAGTTAAGTTAATGTCTGCGGTGCTATGCTATTGGCCTACTATGATTTGTTGACAATATCCCGCCAAAGAAGTGGGTGTTGTCCACTGTTGTTAAACTATGCCCTTGGCTATCTTTCCTGTTGTCTACACAAACTCACAGGTGAAGAAGGCCGTTAAAACGTTCACCATCTAAATTGACTTCGTTTGATCTTTATGATTTGACCCCTGATTGGGAACATGAACTAATTAACGCCTCTCAGTAGCATCCTGTACGTAATACTTACGAAAACGTGGGAATTATTGTGAACTTGACATATTTTGTTAATTTAGTTAAGGAATTAATTGCCAGTGGAACAGCACAAGGGCAATTCCTGTTATTGTTTGATTTAAATTCAAAATGAGATCGATTAATTTATCTTAAGTACATGAATGTTTTTATTAAACATAAATCACTCGCAGATAACTTTTAATAGGCACGTTTGTAAGTACGTGTGTCAGTAGATGCTGACTTTTACTCATCCTCAGTTTGTTAATTAAATTTAGAAGGGACAACAAATATATTATTAAAAATGTTGAGCAAAATCCACACTAAGTCTGAAAATTCGGAGCTGTCGGAATCTCAACTAGTGATGAACTCGAAAAGGCTCTTTGAGTTCATCACATGATTCAGCCACCGACGCAACTGTTTATAGATATATGATTAGCCTCACCTGAATGATCGATCTGTCAGACCGGCGAGGTCCGTTTTCGGAAGTAAGTCCTCCAGGCCGGGCTGTCCAAGTGCACATTCACTATATGTCAGAGAAGCGGACAGCTGATGTCCTATCCAGATAAACGTGTGTATGAGTGGGGGGAGGGGGAGTATCGCGGTCGGGTCGCGGCGCGGATATGCGCCTGCGCACGGCGTACAGGTGAGCTCGGTACTGGCGGCGCGCGCTGCCCCCGCGCGCTTTTATCACATCGCAATTCACACGCCTTCAACTTGACTCCTCATGTCATCGTTTTGATCATACACTAATATCGCACTAATATTGGGCATTGATAAGGGCTTAGGCTATTTTTTTCTTTAATTCCCTAGAAGAAGAGCACTTTCTTTCCGCACAGTCTGGTATCGACTCCTAGGCTTCTCATTCCAGAATGACTGCTTGGACATTCTTCGTGTACAATGTGTGGGTGGTAAATACAGTAAATACAAAGTAGTTGCTATGGCAGAGGTGTGAACGTAGCTAATTTATCACGAGTTGTCTATTTACATCATAGATGTATTCATTATCACACTGTAAGTAATTATTCGTGAAGACACAGCATCGTTTCCAGCCATTTTGGTTTAAAGCGCCTGAACCTTAGCTAAATCACAAAATGCTATGGAATGCTGTAACTTGACAACAAAGTCTAACATTATAATTCGGCAGTCGATATCACATATTTCTAAAATTCAAAATGAGAATAAGAACACGAAAAATAAACAACACAATACATCGTACGACCTTTCAAAACCCTGCGATCTTTTATTGCAGGTGTATAAAAATACAATACAAAACAACCTAATAAAAAAAAATGTCAGGCCGCTAAACAAAAAATATCATTTAGATAGGGATATCGCCATCATAGACGAAAATACCACTATATCAATGATAAAATGTTTATGCATTCCCAAAATAAATGATCGAAATGAACAAGACACATCGCCTCGCGATATTTATAATATTGACTTTGACAATAGTCTTCAGCTATAGGTGATAATTCAGGAGCGTATACTTTTCGTTTTCATTTGCTTACCGTTATTATACATGAATAGATACTTATGTACTGAGACCAAAGGTTATTCAGTAGCTCTTTATTCGTTGTTTTGAATTAAGCTGGTAATGGCAGGCGAGTGTTTTTGATGAATAAGGTTAATGTACTGAAAAATTCTGTCAGTCACTTGAAATTTCAATACGCTACTGGAGAACAATCCCTAAAAAGTTGTAACATTTCGTATTAGCCGTTTCGAAGTAATGGTATGCCATTACTTCTATCTGATTTAACCAGATAAATGGGTTTAATCTTTGTGAGATTCGATATTTTAAACGGCTTAGTGATTCGCGGCTTTTTTCTATGAGTATGTCAACAGTTCAAGATACCGAAGAAAGTCTTTTATGCAGTAGATTTAGATATTTCTTTACAATTATGGTCTCCTTAGGTTTCCACGCCCAAGATTGTTTGGCCGTAAAACCGTCGAATATTACAGAGACGAGTTTTCAACGCAATATAATTTTGGACACTAATTCGGCTGCGAAATTTTCCGTATAGGTAATTTATGTGCACTTCTCGTGTTATCGAGAGGTTTTTTTTTCATATAAGATCATTTTTCGTTCAGTTCATGCCTTCTGCTGGGATTTTGACCTCCAAGTTTTTGTTGAACTTCAAAGTCCGACTGTTCGAGATCATCACAAATATTGTCTTGTTTGAATGAATATTGAGCCCAACTAAGTAGGGTATTTACTTCATACAAGATTTCGTATTAATACACACATCAAAAGTGTCTAGGGATCAACATATATTTTTGCAATAACTTTTCTCCTGATTGATATTAATTAAAATTTTCTTTAAGGATTCATAAAATAAAGTGTTATCGTTTGTCACAGTAACGATAAACCAAGTCACCTTTGCATTAATACAGAAATTTGCCATTTTCCTATTACAGGGATTTTTGACATTTGAACCACTAACATTAAAGTTCGAAAAAAAGACTGAAATAACAGTTTTCTTTAAAATTTTATTGGGTAACTTAAACAATTAATAATCCGTGTTTCTACCGCGAACACTAACAACACAAGAACATCGGTTTGGCATACTCAAAATGAGTTCATCCAAATCACGCTGTGGAATGGCCGCCCATGTTCGTTGCAACAACAAAAAAAGGTCTTCTTGCGACTGGATACCCTCCATATTCGGTAGAGCTCTTCTCTGTAGCATATCCCATGCATGCTCAATCGGGTTCAAGTCTGGCGACTGAGCAGGCCAGGGCAGGACATTGATGTTAGCTGCGGCGAGAGTCTGTCTTACAACTCTTGCGGTGTGCGGTCGTGCATTATCATGCATTAACTGAAATAAGGGACCGATTTGCACTTGTAGAGGAACGATGACGTCCGATACAATCGTCTCAGCATAAATTTGAGCGTTGAGGTTGCCTCTGATCCAAATCAACTCAGTTCTTCCGCCGATCCAAATACCCGCCCATACCAGGATGGTTCCACCACTATAAGGATGGACTTCCTGGCAGGATTTTAATCGCTGTTGGCGTCCAGGGGTTCTCCAGTGTCGTATACGTCTTGTATCCGGTCTCATACCAAAACGAGACTCATCAGAAAAGCACACGAAACGCCATTGTTCTTCTGCCCAATTTCTGTGTTCAAGAGCCCATTGATATCGAATCCTACGATTGTGCATTGCTATAGGTGGTACCCGTAGCGGTCTTCGGGAATGAAGGTTCACTTCATGCAAGTGGTTTCTGACTGTTTGGTCGCTAATTAAGTTCCCTGAAGAGTGATGAAGCCTCACGGCTAACATCATGGCGGTTATTGTTGGAGCTCTTCGAGTTAAGATTTGAATGTATCGGTCTTGTCTCCGTGTGGTGCAGCGATACCGTCCTCCATGGCGCTCAGCCACGGTACCAGTGCTTCGGTAACGTATCCAAAGTCGACTGATAACACTCTGACTTGTATTCAGAGCTAAAGCCACAGTACGTTGCCGGGAACCAGCTTCTATCATTCCCACGGCTCTGAGCATTTCTTCCCTGCTTAAATGACGTCGCCGCTCCATAATAACGTTGGTTTTAATCAGTAGTAGGGAAACAGTAGCACTAATAATGTCTTCAATGCGTTGTATGTTTTTATAGGGAAAATATTGACAGCTGATTTTCATCTTTTACTCGAATTTGATTAACAGTTCCTGATTCAAATTATGAAATGCACCAAAAAGGATCCATATAAATTTATAAAATCATAAATTTATTACAAAGCCACATCTCAATCTCAAGAAATCCGCATAAAAATGCTTGATCCCTAGACACTTTTGATGTGTGTAGTTTAAGCTTCGGTTTCAAGTAGTTTTAACTATGAATACGACATTGGTTGCATCCGTGTGTTACGGATGATTTTGTTTTTCTAACATTATTATTTAAGTGTCTCAAATATCTGCAAGCCAAGTGATGCGATTGACTGTTAACAATTCAGTCAACCAATTTCAAATTCCCAAATCATAGAACGGTTTTTGTTTTTTTTTTGTGTTGGTTTTTGTTTCATATACTCTCTGTCTGCTGCTGCTCGAACCAGTTATTTTTGTAGATTAGTGGATGAAAGTAATGTTGGGTTTTACCTTAAGGATATATTTAGTATCTGCCACGGTGTCTGTATTTGTGCCTGAATGGCAAAAGGCTCGTCCACTATGACATAGGACGTAAACATAACGGCAAAATATCATGCCGGTGTGTTTCAGGTACAGGCTCTGTCTAACCCCTCGGGGATTACTGGCGTATTATTATGAAACATTTTTCCGAAAAAGGCATCATTCCGTTCATAAATAGGTATTCTACTTCAACTATTCCCCCATCATCTTGACGATGCTTGCGATGACAGTCGCGTGTTCGCACGAGTAGCTTAGTTAGGACGTATTTTTTGATGATTATATGGATTGGATTTAAAATACGGAAGAATGATTTGAAACAATTTTGGTTGTATGGTCATTTCCATTTATATCCAACGTTAGAATATAAATGAGAATGACCACAAAACAAACTCAATCTTTAATAAAATATAGTTTTTTGTCCATATTGATGGTTTTGTATCCATTTTTTTCCTATTACTCTGCAGTGGTTGGACAAGTGTTTATAAATGCTCAAAACGAGTAGACAATTTTGTTTGTCTTGAAGAATCCGACAAGCATCCCGCTGTTATGATAATCACAGGTTTTTCAATTTTATTTTTTGGGCTCAAAATCCCGTTGAAGTTGCAGGAAATGAAAAATATTTTCAACCGAGATCTTGGAAATCTTTAGGTATCTACGCTAAATACCTCAAGACTGAAAAGGAAAATGAAGAGGTGAACCCAGCTGTAGTTATTAGATAAAACTTTCCACGAATTGGTTTTCCTAGTGCAGACGCAATTCTCTCAAAAACTTATCTGTGTACCTACTAAAGAAAGCTAATACCCGCGGCTTCGACCACGTGGATGTCGGAACTTGACAATTTATACACTAAAACCTTCCTCGAGAACCACTCTATCCATTGGTGTAAACAGAATGAAAATCGGTGCAGCAGTTTTTGAGTTTACCGCGAACAGACAGACAGACAGACACGGCGGAGAACTTTGATTTTTGACGGCACGGTTGGCGCAGTGGCTCAAGCAATGGACTGCTGCGCTGCGTGTCGCGGGTTCGATCCCCGCACGGAGCAAATATTTGTATGACCTACGGATAGTTGTTCCGGGTCTGGGTATTTGTGTATGTAATTTTAAATGTTTGTGAACGCACCCACGACACAGGAGAAATTCCTAGTGTGGGGCAACGTTTAAAAGAAAAAAAAAAAATTAACTAGCTGATGCCCGCGGCTTCACCCGCGTGGATGTCGTTCAAATTATATACTAAAACCTTCCTCTTGAATCACTCTATCTATTAAAAAAAACCGCATCAAAATCCGTTGCGTAGTTTTAAAGATTTAAGCATACAGACAAACAAACAGACAAAAATAGCGACTTTGTTTTATACTATGTAAGGACTAGCTGATGCCCGCGGCTTCACCCGCGTGGATGTCGTTCAAATTATATACTAAAACCTTCCTCTTGAATCACTATCTATTAAAAAAAACCGCATCAAAATCCGTTGCGTAGTTTTAAAGATTTAAGCATACAGACAAACAAACAGACAAAAATAGCGACTTTGTTTTATACTATGTAAGGATAAGGACTAGCTGATGCCCGCGGCTTCACCCGCGTGGATGTCCTTCAAATTATATACTAAAACCTTCCTCTTGAATCACTCTATCTATTAAAAAAAACCGCATCAAAATCCGTTGCGTAGTTTTAAAGATTTAAGCATACAGACAAACAAACAGACAAAAATAGCGACTTTGTTTTATACTATGTAAGGAAGGATTATGTAGGTTTACACAATGAAGTGTTCCACCCAGGGTCCACCATATCCTTTTTGAATTATAGGGGATCGGACCAAAAAAAAACTAATTAGTCCGTCAGATAGATTTCCATAAAATATTGAACACATTTTTTTTACGTAAACAAAAAATGAAGACGATACAGTGCTTCGAAAACTCGTGTGACGTCATAATGCTAGTACATTTTTACCTACAAGTGACGTTTCAAGCCCCAGTCCATGATCTTCGACGCGTTTTATCTTCGTATTTTTTTATTAATTTGATAAAACAAAAAACACATCCAATATTTTTCGATAATCTAACTGACGGACTAAACAGAATCATATTTTTTTGAGTCAGTCCGATCCCCTATTAGGTCGGAAATACTTGGAATAAGTTTAAAAACAATTATAATTGTATTGACCTTGCACTTTGGTACTTTCTCGCAAAATATGCAGCTTTGAATTACAGGTTGTGCGTAACTGTTCTGCTAGTTTGTTCCGTTTCTTTCTGGAAAATACCTTATGGAGTTTTGTTAATCTTGTATAAACTTGTGGTACCTAATTAATTGTATAAGTTTGTAATGTCCTTTTCCAATCAAAAATATTTATGTTTTTTCGTCCGATATTTTTGATATTGTTTTGAAAGTAGTAAATAACCCTCCTTTAGAGTTTCGCCGCAGTCGGGTAAAAACAGCCTGTATGCCTGTAGCAGCAGTAGGATATTCCAATAAGAAAACACGATAATTTCTAAAAAAGAGAAACAACCGACCTTTGTTTTTAGAGGCTGGTAAATCATCAAATGACTCCTCCCGGTGGGTCGTTCGTCGTTTCGCACCACGAGCGGTTCGGACCGCGGTGTGAAACGCAGAAGAGCTCTTAAGAATGGGCTGTTTCGCACCACGGCGGTTCTTGGAGCGCCGAGTGGTGTGAATCGACCAATAGCTCTTAGGAATGGGGCGATTCGAACCACTATGTTTAGATTCGAGCTAATTTCAAAGTTTGTATGTACAGTCGAGTAGAAAAAACGGATCATTCCCACTAGTTCTACTGCACAGTCCTACGATAGAACTAGTGGGAACTTTTTTTAATTTTTTTTTCCCACTAGTTCTACGATAAAGGATGTTACAAAATCGTCAAAACAGCGGGAGTCAAGTTTCTGATTCGTTCTATCACATAGATTAGGTCTGGGCGGAACAGATGGGAGTGTCAGAGTTCTACTGACTAAAAACCACTCATGTTTCTTCTTAGCTCTTTGTGTCCGGCCGTGGCAACTCTTTCGAACGACCCGCAGCCAAGGCAGGTATAACATATGACTTCCAAACATTGTTGAGAAGTCAGTTACAGGTCCATTTTGATAGGCAATTTATATCTAAGGTGTCTTGAGGTACACATGGGGTTTGTTGTCACCTTGTGACCGTACGGTGACATCAGTAATATCTTCGAACATCCTTTAATTACATTATCACAACAAAAGTTGTATAACAAAAAAATTAACACTTCACTACCAGTTTTTGGTCCGATTAGTATGATTGTGTCACTTTTTTTTCGCAGACTCTTGCGTAGGCACTTTTCGCAGGCTTTACAGAGTAATTATTGTTTTTATAATGATTATTGGCGTGCATTGACCTTACTGGTGAGCCGTGAGGTTCTTTAAAAAGGCAAGATGCGTAGTACTCGCGTGCATGACCAGGATGTATGAACGTGGACGAGGCAAGGGGAGTATGTACCTAAGGCGATCCTTAGAGCTCTTTCACAGAGCGCCACGTGCTACGATTAGCACGTGGCGCTCTGTGAAAGAGTCCTGATTTCATGTATGTATAATTTCTGTTGAAAAGGTTGCATTTATTGCGTCATTGTGTTTTAACACTATAACTTCATATGTACATATTTAACATACTACGTCTATTATTGTATTATAATGGTAAAAAGAGGAGGCCTTTGCTCAGTAGTCGAACACAATGTAGGCTGTTAAAAAAAAAATTGGTAAAAAAGTTATAGCTCATCAATAAAATTAAATAATCGATGACATCTGAAAATAATTTCTTATAATAATTTAACATTTTGTTCAAATAAGCTTTCATTACGAAATGGTCATGATATAAATGATTTCGATGCCAATTTATAAAATTCTCAGTGGGGGGGTGTTGGAAAGGATTCGTAGCTAACAGTGTAGAATATAATATAACACATTGATTGAAAAACGTCGATAAACGAGGTTAAACGGTGTCGTCGCAGGCAATATCAAGTAGGTGACCACCTGATCAGTGGTTATAGTTGTTTACACCGCGAGGCCCCCGTGCCCCTGCCTCCAAGAGCATGTTTAGTTGGTCCCCGCCCAACCGCAAACATTTGAATAACGACCACATAATCAATAAGAAATACACATTTAGTTCATCTATTTGAACTTCGAACCGTAGCTGTATATAGTCACTTCACTTTTCTAATAGTGATATTTTGAGAAAATGACGTTGAGCGAAAGGTAAATTTTGCGAAAATTGACATTATGCGAAAGTGAATTTCTGCGTCAACACTGTCTGAACTCCTAGTAAGAAAAGGTGCAGAATTCTGTTTGATTCAGACTTATATTAGTTTCTAGATGTTACTGGAATAACGAATTAAATGCTATCTGTCGTGTATGTAAAATCAATAATTTGCCCTATTGTTTAGTTGACTAACCGCATGATGAGTTAAACTAATTGATTTTTAAGTGTTTTGTCGGCATATTTTGACGTCTACTTCCGTAAACATCAATATTATAATGTCTCTGTAATTGATATTGTATCACTTAATCCAGGATGGAAAAATACTAACACCACATCGAGTAAAACTGCTACAAGTAGGGCTTGTGTGGGGAACTTTTAATTCTTTCTTGAATTTCCATTCTACTTGGCGCTAGCGCAACAGGTTTTCTTCTTCCATTGAATCCCTTTTAGGTTTAAGTTACAGAAGAAAAGAAAGAAAAATATTTATTTGTCATAGGGACATGACATGCATATAAAATAACAAAAAAAAAAACAATAAAGCCTACAACAGGATCAAACAAAAATAAAGTTAACAGCTGTCACTACGGACGTTGTGAAGAAACTAACCAATACGTAGCTTTTTCAATTATTTATTTAAGAGCAGATTTGATGATGATTAAGGCTACTAATATTCCGAATTTAGTTTTTTTTTTATTGGACAGATCATAGGACTTACCCGATCGTCAAAATTCCAGTAAGGTTGCAGAGCCTCTCTCAGACTTTTTAATGTACAAACACTCTTGAAAATACATCCATAAACTTATTGTTTTCGTTACCAATCAGATATTCGGCTATATAATGTCCTCTTGTCACCGTCATCATCATTACCCATAAATTGAAAGAAACAAGCCATGACATATATGCGGACAGCGGAACTTTGAAGCCCTGCCCATAATTAATGTATGTACATACTTATAGACATCATGTACTCATAACACAAGGAGTTATGTATGAATCCATCCATGTGTGCGGGCACTTTGCGTGAATTACTTATTTGTTCTCGCGACGAGTTTATCTATGTTAATGTGGTTGTAGGTACTAAATATGTGGTATTAATGAGGGGTCTACCTTTTTTAGTAGAACTTTTTATGTCCGAATTTTATTTTGCATCGTAGTGGATGGCAGAAACGTCATTTCGCCGAAAATGATTTGGCGTACACTCATTTACCATAAATTAAAATCGCATAATTTTGTAAGTCAGAATCATCTTTAAGCATAAACTTCATTTCCAGAATCATTAAAAAGTAGAACCATCATATTAACGAAAGTTCACAATCATAATCGAGTTTGCATACATTTCATTTCATACATATATGTGCAACATGCAGCAGGCATGGTTTCTGTCACGGCTCCGGCCGCGCTGCGGTGCTCCGGCGGTCCCACGCAAGCTTATCGTCGGCCGTCGCAGATGGTTTTAACACACACCAGGCCCTGCAGTCTCTACACTAAATAACGATAAAAATCTGTCGCTAAGTCGTAAAATCGTAAACTTTCTTTAATAGATTTTGAACCTTATGCTGTCGAAATAAAGCTGAAAATCTATTACAGAAAGTTTACGATTTCTCGACTTAACGACATTCGTAGCGTTGTTATTAGTGTAGAGACTGCAGGGCCTGCAGTCTCTACACTAAATAACGATAAAAATCTCTCGCTAAGTCGTAAAATCGTAAACTTTCTTTAATAGATTTTGAACCTTATGCTGTTGAAATAAAGCTGAAAATCTATTACAGAAAGTTTACGATTTCTCGGCTTAACGACATTCGTAGCGTCGTTATTAGTGTAGAGACTGCAGGCCCAGGCCCAAGCGCAGCTTCGGCTTGCTGTTCGCCGGCCGCGTGGCGCGCGTTTAAGCCACCTGCTCCTCAGCTTGCGGGCCGCCTAGCCCCTGCGCGCCTACGCGGGCTTAGATTACACTCTC
This sequence comes from Diarsia dahlii, assembly GCA_949775195.1. Taxonomy (NCBI): domain Eukaryota; kingdom Metazoa; phylum Arthropoda; class Insecta; order Lepidoptera; family Noctuidae; genus Diarsia; species Diarsia dahlii. The sequence continues at coordinate 15,254,006 of OX459194.1, read as the reverse complement.
AGGGTAGGGCAGAAGAGACTACATGGACTCAGTTTTGCAGCGATTTGTTTCTGTCACAAACTTTTGTAGCACAATGTATTTTCTTTTAATTTAAAATTACGTCAAAAATATTGTAATATAAAATTGGCAAAATGACTTATAAAATTCCTGCAAATGAAATCCATCTTTATAGTATGCCATGTGAAATTGTACCAAATAAAATTCTGCCATCTTAAAAGTATGCCATTGTAAATTCAGACATTTAAACATTCGGCGAAACGATAATTAAATGATTTTTTTGCCTTAAACACATTCGTTCAAAGAAGAATCTGCCAAGGCTGTTATGCGAAATAAATTTTGGAGCATCAAGTTTCTGCCAGATAGATGGTACCCATTAATGAGATATAAAAAAACACGGTCATAGTATATAATATATATTATCTAATTTTATAAACTCAGTGTTCAGATTCATAAGTTGGGTTCCGCTCTACGTGAAGACGGAAACGTGAAATCCTTCGGAATTTAAATAGTTCAGCTATTTAGGGTATTTACGGGTATTTGCGGGTATTTACTAGTAAGAATAAATTAAAAAAGTATATTAAAATAAACAAATACATAGTTAAAACTAAGAGAATGGTAAAAAAGCAAAAGTTTTTTATTAAAAATGTAAAATTGAATAGGGAAAGATTAAACCTTTTATGTCAATTAGATAAGTATTCTTTAAATTTAGATAAAACTAATAAAAAATACCAAATAGACACAGAAAACTTACAGTGTGAAATTGACTGTCTTCACGGTAAATTAAGTTCACTTAATATTAAATATACAGCCTCTGAGAATCAAATGAGGGAATATGTTTTGGCTATGAATGAGCTGGTATCAAGTACACAAAATAGCAACTGTGAGCGTTGCCACAATCCATCTGCTAAATCCACACCGGCCCATTCATTGTCAGTATGTAATTCAACTGTACCGCAGTCCTGTGATAGTCTAATATTTGAAAGTATTAATTGTTTATCTGAACAGACTATCAATAAAGAAATTGTAATTTTTTCTGATGAAATTGGAAAGGAACTAGGCTACTTGTTGACAAATAAGAATCCAGGATATTCAATCATAAACTTTTGTATGCCTGGTTGTTCCTTAAACAATATTATGAGAAAAATTATGAATTATAACTTCAACCAGGATTCCATATTACTTATATTTGTTGGAAATAGAAGTAATGTGAACAAAGGAGAATTATTTCAATATTATAGATCATTGAGTAACCTTAGTTTAAGAAAAATTGTTATGTTCACATTCCCCTATAGTCAAAGTTTGCCACAGGAAGAAAACCTATTTAGATATGACATTAACATGACTTTACATAATTTGACATTTAATAACAATTTATTTCATGTGATTGACACTAATAATTATGTTGGTAATAACTTATTTTTGACAAAAGATAGATTCCACTTAGATAGGTACTATCTTTCTAGGTACTGTAAACGACAGATAGCTGTGTCATTGTCATATTATTTTAGCATTACAGCCAAAAATTTTGCAAAAGAGATTGCTTCAATTGAGCAATGTCATGACATGTTGCATAGTCCAGTGAATAATTTAGTGCATAATATTGACTTTATAAATCATTTATATTAGAGAATAAGACAATAGAGGCAAACTCTAGCAATAATGTACAGATTCACTCGATTATGCCTAATAAAGAGACCTTAAATACAAATACTATCAACCTGGTGCATCAAAATATTCAGGGACTTAAAAACAAAGATTTAGAAGTGGAACTATTTTTGAATTGTAATAATATTGATATACTTTGTGTTACAGAACATTGGCTTCAAAACCACCAGTTCATGGTCAGTTTTACTAATCACCAGATTGGTAGTTCATTCAACAGAGTAAATGCTATTCATGGTGGATCTTTAATTTTAGTCCATAACCAGATTAAATTTAAAGACCGAAAGGACATTGTGAGCCTATCTGTTGAACGTATTATTGAAATAGCCTGTATAGAATTATAAAAAAGGAGCAGTTCATTATATTAAGTGTGTACAGGCCACCTACGGGATTGTATGACTGCACTTGCTTGCTGACTTGCTTTGAAAAGGTAATGGATGAAGTTTTACACAAGATCTGTAACACAAATAAGTCCATTATCACTTGCGGTGATTTTAATATAAATTTATTAGAAAAGTCTAGTTTATGCAGTAAAATTATAAGTTTGTTTCAGTCCTACAATCTCGTAAACCTATTTTCGGAGCCTACAAGAATAACGCCTACTTGTGCCACTTGTCTTGACAATATTTATACTGATGTTATTCCGATTCATAAGGAAATCATAAATGCTCTAGACTCTGATCATTGCGGACAAATGATCACCATTGAAAACCAAAAAATTAAAATGGCTAAAAATGATATCACTGTTAACCCTAAAACTGCAAGACGCTTGGAAACATTTAAATGTAAAATCATAAATAACTTACCATTATTGTCTACTGACAATTCTCATCATCAATATGATAATTTTTTTAATATGTATTGTAAGCAATTTAATTCCACATTCATTCCCAAGACTATCTCGGTAAATTGTAACGTATCTTTCAGTGACTGGGCTACCATTGGTATTCATAAGAGTAGAAAACGACTTTATGAGTTGTACAATGAAAGAGTGTTTGTAAATACTGCCGAATTTAATTTATATGTTAAAAATTACTCAAAACTATTCAAAAAAGTATGTTGTAAAGCAAAGTCACATTATTTGAGCTCAAAAATTAAAAACAGCAATAATATTGTTAAAACTACATGGAATATTATTAATAATGAAACGGGAAAGTCTATTAAACGTAATAGTGACTACAGCTTAACTATTAATGATACTGTAATTAAATCAGACTCGGACGTCGCCGCGGCTTTCGAAAGTTTCTTTTCTGACATTCCCGTTTCAACGACGAAATCACTAAACTCGTCACCTACTGTTGCCGAATCTTTGCTAAAGGAAAATGTTAAAGCTTGCGACTCGGAGTTTCATTTTGAGTATGTCACAAGTGGAGATATAGTCAAAACCTTTCACACCTTAAATGTTAAGAAGACGGCAGATCTGTGGGGTAATTCTGTAGAAGTTGCCAAGTCTATTATTGAGATTGTGGCACCTACCTTAGCTTCTATTTTTAATAATTGTATTGATTGTGGGGAGTTTCCTGACCTTATGAAAAGTAGTAAAGTTATTCCTTTATTCAAAGCGGGTAGTACTTCAGACCCCACTAATTATAGACCTATTTCAGTGCTGCCTACTTTTAGTAAAGTTTTTGAGAAATTAATACTAGACCAATTGCAAAGATTTTTTAATAAACATAAATTATTACATAGTAAACAGTTCGGTTTTACGAAGGGTTGTTCAACTACTGATCGGTGTCGAACTTTTAGGACATATTTACAGTGCATGGGAAGATAAGTGCGATGCCTTGGGCATTTTTTGTGATTTGTCCAAGGCATTTGATTGTGTTCTTCATGACACGTTAATCAGGAAACTCCGCCACTACGGAATCCGGAACGGCGCTCTGGATCTTCTTATCTCATACCTGAGTAATAGGATTCAAAGAGTTGACGTCAACGGGGAAAGATCTCCCGGTTCTATTGTAACAATGGGAGTCCCACAGGGCTCGATTCTTGGTCCTTTCTTGTTTCTTATTTATATTAATGATTTGCCTTACCTCATAAAGGATAACCATGATATAGTGTTATTTGCGGATGACACTTCGCTTTTGTTTAAAGTTAAACGTCAGCAGCTAGTTATTGACGACGTAAATATCGCGATTTCGAAAGTAGTACATTGGTTTAACGCTTATAATTTACTTCTCAATGAAAAGAAAACCAAATGCATTAGGTTTACACTACCTAACGTTAGGCAGCTGAAAACTTGTGTGTTGGTAAAGGGCGAAGAGTTGAATCCTGATGATAGCACGGTGTTCTTGGGCTTAACTTTAGACGCTAAGCTTCAGTGGGGACCTCATATAGATAAATTATCGAAAAAGCTGAGTTCCGCAGCATACGCAGTTAGAAAGATTCGTAACTTAACCGATGTAGAGACAGCCCGATTAGTGTACTTCAGTTATTTTCATAGCGTAATGTCGTACGGCATTTTGTTGTGGGGGAATGCCGCCGACATTCAGACTATCTTTGTTTTGCAGAAGCGGGCGGTTAGATCAATTTATAAATTGAGCCCCCGACACTCACTCAGAGAAAAAATTAAGGAAATTAATGTAATGACTGTTCCTTCTCAGTATATTTATGAAAATCTTATGTATGCTCACAAAAATATAAAGATGTTTAAGAAATATAGTGATATTCACAATGTAAATACTAGAAATAAGCATAAATTTATTGTACCCACAACAAGGCTCAAGAAAATAGGTGGATCATTTAAATGCCAATGTATTCGTTTTTAAAACAAACTACCAAGCCACGTTCAAAATTTAAGCCTAAATAAATTCAAATCCTTCATAAAACGAAAACTTTGCCAGAAAGCTTTTTATGCTGTTAAAGATTATATAGAGGACAAAAAAGCTTGGGATTGAACTGCTCCAATCTGAATTGACATAATACCTATTTTATTTTTACTTTTACAATTTGACATTTTATTAATTTTCTTTATACAAATTGACATTATTTACTTTTTCAAGTATGATATTATTATTATTTTGATGAATATTTACCTTGTTAAATATTTTTATTTTGTTTTTTATTAATTTTGCGTATTTTTGACATGTTTAAATAGCTTGACATTATTATTTAATATGCTTAATATTTAATTATTTTATATTGTGAATGTGAGGATCATGTGGGTCTTTCTTTAATTTTAACGATTGTCTGGCAGTTTGAGTACTTGCGACCCACCCAAATGTCCTTTCTTTGGTACTGTTCGTCGTGACGTTGAGCTCCTTGCGTTATAAGTTGAGCTCCACGATAACTGACAAATGCTTGCACTGACTGGACGGGTCCACTCAAATCTGTGTGGTGCTTTCTTCAAAAGACCATCCCAGACACTAATCTGCATAATCTTCATGTATTTTATTATTTTTATATTGTGAATGTGAGGACCGTGTGGGTTTTTATGTAATTTTAACGATTGTCTGGCAGTTTGAGTACTATAAGCGACCCACCCAAATGTCCTTTCTTTGGTATTGTTCGTCGTGACGTTGAGCTCCTTGAGTTATAAGTCGAGCTCCACGATAACTGACAAATGCTTGCACTGACTGGACGGGTCCACTCAAATCTGTGTGGTGCTTTCTTCAAAAGACCATCTCAGACACTAATTTGCATAGTCTTCATGTGTGTATTATACCAAGATTATGTCTGTACCTTGAACATATTGTAAACCCAAACGATTTTAAAAGAGTGTCCATGAAGTTTCTTGCCATTCTTCTCATGAGACCAACGCTTTGGAATGGGCAACTACAGTACAATCACGAGTTATTATGCCTTGTGACTGGGACTGTAGCTTAGTTTATTTAGCTTCAGTAGTTTACTGCCGCACTCGGAGAGCTTCAGTGGTTGCTTGGGACGTCGCTTGGTAAAGGTTTTTGGCAGTTTTGTCATACAAAAGTATGTCAGGCCTTTGCTGGGTGGCGGCTTGAGTAATCGTTGGATATCTCCGAGTGCTGCAGTTAGTGTAATTCGACTATTCAAAAGTGCCTGTAACGGCCTACTTGAAATAAATGCTTTGACTTTGACTTGACTTTGACTTTGACTTTGGGTTCCAAGAAACTCATTTATTAGCAATTAGCTGAGCCCTTCGACCTTCGTCCACGTGAAATTAGTATAAAAATACATCAAAGCTTATATGTTAATTTATAATTCAATCCTTATTCGAAACGACACGTGGCGTGGTCTGTTATCAAAAGAACGTTATTGTTGTTTTCCTCGGGAACTGAATTTCGGAATGAAAGGCAACTTATGACCTGTTCTGAACACTTGAAAACGTATATACAAAATTTTAAGATGATCGGTTCAGTGTTTTAGGTGTGAAAAGGTAACAAACAAACTGTCTTTCCCATTTATAATAATATATATATTGAAGGAAGGATGCAAATCTTTTAAATTAAAATATTATTATTTTTGTCATAATAAAATATGGCTGGCCTAGTAAACCACAGTGGAGTAGCGGAAACTGGTTTAGAGATACAATTTATGGGCTATGATTATATTCAGTCGACGCCAAAAATTAGCTTAACCTTGAACTAGGTACAGTTTTTTTCAATTTGTTTTGTGTCAAGTTACTGTAAATAATTACTATGAAATGGCGAATTACAATTTATTATAAATAGCAGCATTAATTTATGTAATTTTGCGGTTTTTTAAAACGTCATTAAAGTTATTTTGAACGCCTTCTTAAATGAATCTCCTTTCTTGTATTCTTAAATCTGTACCACTGTTATGTACTGTTATGTACCTGCCGTTAATTTATGACAAGAATCTGAAATTAGTTTTTGTAGCAGGTCGTGAACCCGGCGGTAAATGCGTGTTTCATATAAACTTAATTGGGTACATTTCCAATAACAATAGGGATGTTACTAAAAAAAATATGATTATCGAAAAATATTGGATACGAATTTTTTGTTCTAACAAATCAATAAAAATTGACAAAGATAAAACGCGTCAAAGATTTGAGTGGGAGGTTGTGACGTCACTGCTCGCTAAGAAATGTTATACTATGTCTTAGAATATGACGTCACATGAGTTTTCAAAACACTGTATCGTCTTCATTGTTTGTTTACGTGAAAAAAGAAAAAATGTGTCCAATATTTTTTGGAAATCTATCTGACGGACTAATTAGAAATAAAGTAGTGATATAAAATACTCGTCAAATCAGTGGAACGAAGTATCTAAGAAATTGTAAAAACAACCTGCTACATACATAGGTACCTGTTGGACCAGTGACGTCTGTTGGCCTATTAAATAGACTGCGCATTTGCAAAATGAATATGTAGGCAGTAAACCTACGTAATTGCACCTCGATAATGGTCAAAATAAAGTAGTTAGAGAAATGTGAATTATAGTGTATTTGCACGGGGCAATGCTACGCAGCGTAGACGTAGCGTAGCGTCGTAGGCGCGGTGTAGCGGTGTAGACACGGCGTAGCGGCGTAGACACAGCGTAGACGCCGACTAAAGTACAGTTCCGAAATAATTTAATATTGGTAGCTTCATAATTCAGAACATAAGAAGACTTTTATAAACGGTAAAGAGGATCAACTGGTTGTCGTATTTTTGGAGTATAAGTTATTGTATGTATATGTCGGAGAATACGGTATTCCCCATTATGACGATGATAAGACAGGATGGATATCTCAAAATAACAGTCAGTGGTTCATGATAAACGATGAAGTCAACCACATGGAATGCAGTGAGGTTAGTAGGAAACACGACCACGACCAACTGCAGCGCCGTCCGCCCCGGAAACCCCTGCTGGCTCGGGCTCCTCCAAAATTGACGAGCGCCTCCGTCATCATTCATCTGACAGTTGTCGTTATAAATCGTGCCAGAACTAAACACACCCAAGCAACTACTAAAGAGGTTGAACTACACGACAATAGTTGCTCGACATTCCAGTAGTTCTGATTTTATCCACGTTCAGAGACTGCAAACTCCGACACGGCCAGAACTGACTATCACACGTCCTCGTGTGGTGGTGATATGGTATCTGTACCGACGAGAACACAAACTTAAACTAGACTATCGACTCGGCCTACCTGACCAAGATTAATGCCTCTGTCAATAGAGTCGTAAAATCATGAAAGCAAATCTAATTCAAAGGTCCAATCGCATTAATTCAAAACAATCAAAAACTCGCGTCGTACTGTGCATAATCAAACAAAGCAATACTTCACTAATTGCACACACTCTTGTAACCCAGCTGCCCCAGGCAGCTTATTCTAGTGACACTGTCACCCTGGCTTAACCAAGCCCAAATTCACATTCCTAGTGACAACCTGTCACCCTGGGTTGACCAAGCCCAAATTCACAGTCCTAGTGACAGCCCGTCACCCGGGGTTGACTGCGAGCCCACATTCATAGTACTAGAGTGACAAACTGTCACCCGGGGTTGACCAAGCCCCACATTCACAGTCTAGTGACACGTGCCACCCAGGGCTGACCAAGCCCTTAGCAAAAAGTCACACATACAGTCTAGTGGCACATGCCACCCTGGGCTGACCAAACCCTTAATTCACGGTCTAGTGACACATGCCACCCAGGGGTGACCAAGCCCTTCACACACACAAAGTCTAGTGACACATGCCACCCGGGGCAAACCAGGCCCAAACACTTACAGTCTAGTGACCCATGTCACTCAGGGCAAACCAGGCCCAAACACTTACAGTCAGTGGCATATGTCACCCTGGGCTGACCAGGCCCAAAACTCAGTCTATCTAGTGGCATATGTCACCCTGGGCCAACCAAGCCCTAAAGTCCTCGTGACTTCCTGGTCCGTCCAAGTCGGCCAAACTTATCTAGTCTCTACAAGACCCTGGCCCCCGCCACAACGTCTACCGCCGCTCACCGCCGCTGTCCAGCTTCGAACTGCAGTTACAGATATTACGACAAGACGTGCAGTGCGGCCAAATAGTTACAAGTGTGCATACAACCAAATAAAAGAGATTTCTTTAGTCTTCATTGCTCTCGCTATAATAGGATTAAGCTCAGAGGAAACTCCACTTTGCGGCAGTTTTTGAATGCAGTCATGAGCGTACTTGTACGTTCTATTTCCTGTCAGTGATTTTAAAACATAGCGATCATTTTCAAGTGACTCTACAACTTTGAAAGGACCTTTAAATTTGGGTTCTAATTTGATTTGGTTTCTCTCTTATTTGCCCAAATCACCAACACTGAAATTAACCACTTTGACCTTATTTTTGTACGAGGTCAACTCTCTACTGACAAGGCAACTACCTTGGTCAGTGATAATAGTGCAAAACAAATAGAGCAACACTGGAACTCAAAGCTTTAATAGTGCAGGCTGCATAGAGACGTAGCCAATGGTACAATAACACAAACTTCGTAAACGCGTCTATGAAAACTATTACATTCTCTTTCACGTAACTATTCTCAGTCAACTTCCCTGAGTAATCAACATGCACCGTGTGCCATAGGACATTCACTTTTGGGATTGGATGCAACTCAGCTTGCACCAGACCGGAAGAAGACTTTAAAACTCTACGTCTAATACAATTTTCCGCGAACTGACAATATTTGGTCATGTGCTCGAACCAATAACTTTCATAGAGCTTCTCCAAACTCTTTTCCCAACTAAGATGCATGAGGGCTTCATGAACAAGATTCACCAAGGACCAACGAAAAGCTCAAGGTATGATAAAAGAACAGAACTTTACGAAGTAGGTAACACACCTTTACGTAACACATAAGTTTTCATTACTTCCGCTAAAAGCTAACCGTTTTTTGAACTTAGAGACGATATCCTGAATTTCTGAGTCTTGGAACTATTCAGCGAAATGCCAATTTTCAGATAGAATCGCAAACTCAACACGCCTTTCCTCTGTGTTTTGGATGCAAACTTTAAGAATACTTAGGAGTCTTGTTAAGCTCAGCAATATGGTTTCGAGACAATAAGTCAACATGACTTTTGTGCCTACTGCCTACCCTGTCAATACTCAATGTCGAAATAGAAAGTCTGAAGGAAAGCCCACCAGCGTGACAATAGTAAAACAATAACCTTGTAGGATAATGTCGAAAGTGATTCACAACGTTCACGACCGCTAGAGTTACATAATTCGTAGGATTGGTACTTTGACTCCGCCCGCGGTTCACCTGCTGAAATACTCGACAACATGCAATCACCATTTACCATCGAGAGAGCTTTTGGAAAGGATCACCACAACCCTCAGCGCTCGCGTCAGTATGAAATTCGATTGGAAGCTCCGCGTTGTATATCATGAGGACAGGTTTACTCGTTATAATCGAAGTCACGTTATCTGACAACTTCGTGCTCAGCTTTCCATTCAAACTTTAATGTTGATGAGAATGAACAAATTCTTGAGAAATCTGTAAAGATCTGAACTCAGACTCGCTAAAGTAGACTCATCTATGGGGCACCACTTGAGACACCATAATCAAATTCCACACACACCATTCCTCTCCAGAGAGTATTTTGAAGATTTCAAAGAAAAGCCTGCTTTTGTGAACGCCGCAAGAACTTCCTGCAACCGGGTCAGACTTTCCTCTTTATCACGTGACAGAAACAAAACTGTCGTTCATGAAAAGTGCAGCATACGATGAGAAAGTTCACCAAGTGCTTTAGACGCTCGGAGCGTTACGAAGACCAGACGGCATCACTAGGTACTCTCACTACCCGTGAGGGGTGACGAATGCAGCAATAATACTATCTTCACTGACGGGAATCTGATGAAAGCCACTCGCGCAATCAAGACAGGTGTAAATAAGTAAACGTCTGATAATCGTGCAATCTGATCGCCCATCAACGGCAGAGGGAATAGATCAGACACTATGTTAAGATTTAGTTCACGGTAGTCTTTCCACATACACCTGTCTCCGTCCTACTTATCGCCCAATAAAATGAATGAAGTTAGCTCTCAATATCTCACTGACTTTTATGCTTACACTTGCTGTTCACCTTACCATACGAGCTGGATTCACTAATCGAATGTTTAATTAACCAGTAGTCATTCAAGCTAACGGTAAACCAACGATAAAACTATTCGAAAACGCGTTCAGAAGGGACGTCAACCGGTGTTTGTTTTCGTTTGTAATATCAGAATCAACATTGTAAAAATCAAATAAAGGAAGTAAATCGCAACAATTTACATTTTCATTTCACGAAATAGGCAAGGTTGATTCAGTGAAATGTACCGAATAGCCAAGTGGCCAAATAACGCGTGCGATCATAACGTAGTATTTCATAAAGTCGTCAGGTAGTACGCAAGATAAAATCGTCAAAAGAATTTGTTCGGTGTTATAAACGCTCGAATTATTATCAATACCAATTACTTACACGGTTGAAAGTGCACGTTTACCCGAGAATTTAGAAGCTACACTGTTCAACAAGAGAACACTCTGCGCCAGAATCAAACAACATGAGTACGACTCACCGGATTGCTGTAGCTGTCCAAGGACGCTGCGAACTTCACAGAGCCGCTGTCCACACGTCGCCGTCGGGCTTGTTGCAATACTTACCCAATAATGGATTTGATTGTGTACCGATACCGTTATTTGTTCCGCATGCGATACATGCGACCACCGTCGACGTGATACCTTTCAGCACCTTGCTTAGGGCAATGATTAGGACTCCGCCTTACAATGGCTGCTCAGCCAAACAAATGTCGACCGTTGAGCACCAAGCACGTGGATAAGGTTCTATGCCACTTCTGATGTCGGAGAATACGGTATTCCCCATTATGACGATGATAAGACAGGATGGATATCTCAAAATAACAGTCAGTGGTTCATGATAAACGATGAAGTCAACCGCATGGAATGCAGTGAGGTTAGTAGGAAACACGACCACGACCAACTGCAGCGCCGTCCGCCCCGGAAACCCCTGCTGGCTCGGGCTCCTCCAAAATTGACGAGCGCCTCCGTCATCATTCATCTGACAGTTGTCGTTATAAATCGTGCCAGAACTAAACACACCCAAGCAACTACTAAAGAGGTTGAACTACACGACAATAGTTGCTCGACATTCCAGTAGTTCTGATTTTATCCACGTTCAGAGACTGCAAACTCCGACATATATATTTTAAGTGCAAGTAACAAACGGGCCATCAACCCGTGTGGGACGAACCCAATACGAATGGACCTTTAATCTGGTTGCCTGGCATTGACGTCATAGCGCTGTCGCCTGTGAGAAAGATATAAAGAACCTGGTTCAAGCACCTTTACGGAAATAGATTTGTTTATAGTGGAATATTTCTGGATTGGCAGTTACTTAACAAGGGTTTTTGCAAACAAATCAGATAAAGTAATTCTCCATGGCGTCATTAGTTTATAATTATACTTTTGTATCGAGACGCCTTCCTTTGGATAATCCGATTTTTTTGAAACAAAATTGTTGTTTTTTTGTACATAATGCGATGATTCGGAAAACACCGACTAGCTGACTCAACAATGAAATCAATACAGAGTTATGTGTGTATGAGGAGCTTTTTATATTTATTAATAATTAACGTCATAGGCGTTAGTGACCACAAAGATCCTTCATTTGCATTGTTTCTTGATGGAAAACATCGTGTTGGTTGAATAAGGATTTTCCACGATTACAGCAGGATATTGGTTGATATACGGAATTTTACCACAATAATTCATGGCGTTATTAGGTAGCGCTAACGATTCATACATTTTATTGTGATCAATAGAGTTGTTGACGTTTTGAGGTTTATTCGAGAGTTGTTTGATACTAATTTAACACGATTTCAGTTTTCAAGTTAAATATAGGTTTGTGTTATTTTGATCGGATCGTTGTGTTACTTAGAAATTAATAGTTAAGATTTTTAAGTTTCGGTATTTTTAAAGTTCATAGAGGAGGTCAAGTGTTTTTGGGGATTTTCCATTAGGAATAGGAACACGGAACGAGGTGTAGATATCTACACGTGCACCCCTCTGTCCTACCCCTCGAGTATTACGAGTGTGATGTAGTGATATTATAAATGAATCACTTAAATATACCAGTTCTTGATTTTATTGCTAAAATGCTGCAAAACAACTTTTGTTATCCTGTTATGCATCGACTCGCTCGACATCATTTGAATCGGAAGAACAAATAAAACAACACAAATGTATGATAAGAATATGAAAACATACAAAGCTGCATTAGAGTTGTGTTTTTTCTGCCTTGTCTAGTTTTACAATAAGCGTTCTGAAGCCCCCCCCCCCCTCTCTTCAGAACGCTTCTGAAGTTCTGCTGACTACGTCTGTCGTATTCCCACCCAATAAGCTGTGGGCCAAAAAACATCGTGAGGAAACCAGCATGCTTGAATTATATTTCTCGACGAAATATAAAACCACGTTAGAGGACCATGGGCGGAATAAAAACTGTGACCCCAGGTTAGGCACTAACCACACCATACAAAAGAAGAAGCACTATGCGGTGCCAGAAGGCTATGAAGCTGACCTCGTAGAAGATGTGGGGACGAACTAGACGAAACCAAGTAAACCACTGGCTCAGGATCAAACGAAAAAGAAGTCATGGGGAAAGGCTTTTACCCAACAGTGGGCTGATATAGACTGGCATCATCATCATCAGCCTAGCCTTTTCCCAACTATGTTGGGATCGGCTTCCAGTCTAAGCGGATGCAGCTGAATACCAGGATTTTACATGGAGCGACTGCCTGTCTGACCTCCACAACCCAGTTAATACTAGGTAATACGATACCTGCCCTTTGGAAAGACTGGATGTCAGAACTTTAGGTCACTGACTACCTGTAACGACTGCCAAAGATCTATGTATGACAGCCGAGACCAACAGCTTAACGTGCTTTCCGTGCACCGAGGAAACTCGGTTACATGTAATGGTCAGTCACCTTCCCACACACGAATCTAGACAAGCGCGGTTTAACCTAAACATCGACCCGAGAGGCAGTTATTGTTATGATATAGACTAGCAATAACAGTAAATAACAGCAAGTGTTAGTCAATACAAATATTGACAGATCATAAATATTCCATACATTGACCCAAACATAGTTGCATTCATTTAACGCGTTTGTACATAATGTAGTTTCGTAAAACGATAAAACGTTTAGCGAAATGATGAATCAATCATTTCCAGAGTTATATTACTCACATGACATATTATTTATGTATGTGTGTACACAAAGTTAGTTTAATAGCTTGCGATAGAGATTTTGTATTGGTACCTAGGTATTTTGTTTCATAAATCATGTGCATATTAGAACATACTTACGTATTTGTCCTGAATGATGTGATATACATTTCGTGTATTGAAACAATGTTATTATTATTATGCATAATTAATAACACAACAATTAATGCATAATTACTCTACTGCTATGATTTTGAACTTTTGATCGGCCAAACAAATCATCACCGTCATAATGTCAATTAAAAAGCTTTGCTCCTTATTGTGTAGACTTCTATACTATTGGGAAATTGATGCTATCAAATAAGTGTACACAATAAGGAGCAACGTTCATTACAATTTTAATGAACTTCGCTCCATATTGTGTACACTTCTAGTCTAGACTATTGGGTAATTAATGCTTTATCACCTAGAATGAACAGACGCGATGATTCAGCATGTCTCTTGGTACGGACGTGAACCGAACCGATCTCAAGTAGGTAGGTCTAGTATACCTAGATGCCTACTATGTATATGACGAAGGTAGCTCAAGTATTTCGGGTTCATCGTTGTCAGAGTCCAAGTTCAGCATGGCGGAGGTACGAAATAATAGTCTCAACACTGATTACAACCGCCTATTTATTTAATTCCGATAACAAATTAACAAAATCTCAAACGATCAAGCCGATTGAAATGGATTAAAGTACGGAAACGCGGTCAGTTCGATACAGGCGGGCAGCACAACCGTTCGCGCTCGTGTCTCACCAAAAAGTCCCGTCCCTCAAATCAAATGCGTCTAATGTCAACGTCAACCGACCACTGACCACTGACGTCTGACATATCACAACTGACATTTGACATATGACAACTGACAGCTGTCAAACCAGATCTGCCACGCTCTGTATCGACCTCACCCAAGCTCACTGCTTGACGTTTCCGAGTTTTCCGACAAACGATGATAGATGGCGTTATTCTAAATTGGCAACTCTAAATATTGTGCCTCGGTGTTGAATCTGCGACACGGCCATCTTGACATTTCACACGTCCTCGTGTGAGGTATCTGCAACAAGAAGTCACGGAAAGTAAATCGTCCCTTACTCGGCCTCCCTGGCCAAGACGTCGGAGTATTTATCTATAATATGTATGTATTTAGAAATATATAAGTATGTTTATCAGTTGTCTAGTACCCATAACACAAGCTCTGCTTAGCTTGGGACTAGATGGCGTTGTGTGATAGTTGTGGAATATTATATTATTATCACTCACACACACAAATCAAAACAAAGTTTTGTTCTGATCCATATTCTCATCAAATCTCATAAAGAAAATCTCAACATTTAAATCAACATTCATCAAGAAATCATCAACTTTCGACCAAATCTAGTATCCGATCAAATCCAGTATGCAATGCTCTGCTCGGTACCATACAACACACACAGCTTCCAACAGGCAACCATGGGACCTCCATTCGGTACCCAACCTCAACACATCTCATTGCCTCCATCCGGCAACCATGGGACCTCCATCCGGTACCCAACATCAACTCAACTCAACACATTGCCTTTATTTAGCACCTTTAGCTACATTGCCATGATGGACGTTGGTCACAGCCCTCAAATAAACAACTACACGCGTGCAGCAACGAACAGCATTGCAATGTATGCAATCTGAGCCACTTGTATACTACATTTGCATCTTTTACCTCTCACTTAAGGTCTGACCCCTTCATCATCACCCGATCTCGTTTTGTCAGTGTCTATCGTGTGAAAGTCAAATTTACAGTCAGCAATTGCGTCACATGTCGCAATTGACCGTATTTTCTCAAATCGTATATCATTTGATGACATTATGAACCAAAACTAATCGCAAATAATTGTCGGGTAAAACGTGAAATAGAATTTCTAAAACAATTCCATCGAACTAAAGTCAAAATTTGTACAGTTGACCTTACATAAGTCTGCCCAATACCAGTCGTTCGGCCATTCCTGGCCCAAGTGGGTAGGGAATAAAAGGTATTCTGGTCAAAATCATTACCGGTTCTAATAAAATCAAAACAAACTCTTTCTCCCAAAGCTGACATGTCGAACAACACCCATACTCATTCAAATAATAGGAAACTCATTAAAATATTGCAGTGCTCATACTCTGACCTCTATCCGGTCTTCATCATCACACTTATAGCCTCCATCCGGCCATAAGCATCAAAACAATCGACCTCCATCCGGCCTTCATCATCACACTTATAACCTCCATCCGGTTATAAGCATCAAATCAATCGACCTCCATCCGGTCATCAACAAGTAACCTCCATCCGGTTACATACACAACAGGCAACCTCTATCCGGTCACCTTCACATGTAAACTCCATCCGGTTACATACACAACAGGCAACCTCTATCCGGTCACCTCCACATGTAACCTCCATCCGGTTACATGCACAACACCATCAAGATAATCATTTCGAGCCTTTTTCAAAATATTTTTTAAAGTAGGGTTGTTCAACATGTTACTTTATTTTTCCTGTAACGTTACAGATTATAAGAAAACTCTTACTATGCTAGGTACTTTAAATGTTAAGTTGACCACTTAGTATTCAACTAGTCTTCTTGTAATATGGGATCTAGAAATCACTAGTAAACAAAGATGAATATGCTGTCAATAGATTAATTAATTGGGAACGAAATTCTAACGGAACATCTGTATCAACTGTATTGAAATCAATTTGAATATTAGAAGCATTCTTGAGCTTATTTGAAACATCACAACATAACCTAACGACCTTTTCAAGACACAAAGAACACTCGCACCTCATACTAACGTTAAATCCTTGTTGTAAAATCTCAAGGCCAATTAAAATATCATTTTTAAAACAACTATCTGGTACAACATAAAACAAAATTTTTAATCGTAAATCACGACCTCAGAAAATAATTGTAAGGTACAGACTATCATGACCTATCCCGGGTCAATTTACAATGTTGTTTACACGCTTGCCACTGAACTGTGACGAAACATTATTTTTGATCAGAGAGCATTCGGCTCCAGAAACATAATAAAATGGGTACGACTCACCAAGATTCATAGGCACACTGCTAGGATTGCTCACATAGCAAACTTCAACACGTCGCTCGCTATTTGCCTCTGCTGCAGGCTGCAGGCACTGCTTGGTCAGCCTGCCGCGCCGCCGCGCTGCCAACCACGCGCCGCCAAGCCGCGTCCCGCCGCCGCGCCGCCGGCGCCGCTGCCGAAGTAAATTCTCAGCGCACCGTGACGTCATCGCTCCATTCTTCGTATTTTCTTCAGCTCGAGTGAATCCCGGTTCTGATGTCGCATCAGGGTCTTCGCGATCGTCATCACCATACGGGGCACTCCAGACTATAAACAGCTCCTTAAAATCGCTCCATTTCATCCCAGGACAAGATATGGACGACTGCCATGACGAAACTTCTCCCATGAGTCTCGTGGAATTCGCTGCGTCCCCTGTAGGCACGCCACAGCGCCGGTTTCACGGCGCTGCTGTCTTCACAGCACCCCGGCGGTCCATCCCCACCAGGTGAGACCAACGGTTGCCCGGAGGAGGCCCAGCGGAGGACGACCAGCGACGGAGGTGCCGACTTACGACGCACCTACAGTGGATGTGTGACTCCCGTCCATCCCGTGTCTCCCACGAGTGCGCGGTTCAAAGCAATCATCAACGATGCACCTTGACTATTCGGATCGATAACACACATGTCGGCTGTTGCCAACCAAGCACGTGGGACAATATTCCGTTTTTCAGGGTCGAAATGCGGTAGGCGAATATCCGTACTCGCAAAAGGTGTTTTAATTGCTTGCACAATAGTCATAAAGTTTTTGTTTATTTGCTCGAACAGAAAACACCACATTTCCGTTTCTATGTCACTTTCAGACGCACGCGCATTGTCTTTACACTTTTCCGGCCTAGTACTGTCACTTACACTATGTAGGCGTTAAAGTTACATCGCACTTCTGATGACGAAGGTAGCTCAAGTATTTCGGGTTCATCGTTGTCAGAGTCCAAGTTCAGCATGGCGGAGGTACGAAATAATAGTCTCAACACTGATTACAACCGCCTATTTATTTAATTCCGATAACAAATTAACAAAATCTCAAACGATCAAGCCGATTGAAATGGATTAAAGTACGGAAACGCGGTCAGTTCGATACAGGCGGGCAGCACAACCGTTCGCGCTCGTGTCTCACCAAAAAGTCCCGTCCCTCAAATCAAATGCGTCTAATGTCAACGTCAACCGACCACTGACCACTGACGTCTGACATATCACAACTGACATTTGACATATGACAACTGACAGCTGTCAAACCAGATCTGCCACGCTCTGTATCGACCTCACCCAAGCTCACTGCTTGACGTTTCCGAGTTTTCCGACAAACGATGATAGATGGCGTTATTCTAAATTGGCAACTCTAAATATTGTGCCTCGGTGTTGAATCTGCGACATATATAATACATGATTTTTCACTAATTTTGATAAAAAAAGATCTGATTACCTTTATTTGGAATAAAGTTAGCAAACAGTTCCGTAATGGTAAGAACTAAGCAGTAAGAACCAATCAATCCATGTACCTACGGTAATTCAGTCAGTCGTTTTTCAACTGTGACAGCTGGAGGTTAATAAAAGCTTTTATAGAGTTCTGTCATTTTTCGAGCTTGGTAAAGATTGAAGAGCTTGTGGCTAAATAATAACAACCGCTGGGATCGATCTTTAGATTAAGTCGTGCTTGCCTAGGTTGATCCGTGGATGGGTGCGTTGTGAAAAACTTTTGAAGTAAACGCAGGTTTTTCGAAGTAAAGACTTTTTTGAGGTGGCATATCATCAAATGGCCCTCTTGATCTGGGCGGAGCGGAAGGGAGTATCAGACTTGTACTGACCAAAATCCACACAATATGTTCCTTCTATGCCCTTGCTGTTGTAATGCCGCGGCATCTCTTTCAAACAGCCCTCCCCATGCTGAAGACTGGGTTTTGACACTGACTATTTATTTATCTGTTTTATTTAAAATGCACTAGTAATTTAATACAACCGTGTAAAGGCGGACTTAATGCCTTGGCATTTTCTACCAGTCTACCTTACGGTGATGCTGATGCAGAGACAATAACCAGTATGTGTGCAAAACAGAAAATTAATTAGAAAATATATATACCTAAAATATAAAATTTATTCATTATATACATAAAATATATAAAGCTTTGACAGATATTCCCAAAAATCAGTAACTTACACTTACAGTATTATTTATATATTTTTTATCTACTTACGTTTTAAATGACTGTCCTAACAAAGGTTTTTTTTTTCCATAGAAGTTCATTCATTGGGTATATTTTACCACCACGTTTAAATAAAACTCGTTTATTATTATAACGACCATTTCACATTTTCCATGATTGTTGAGCAAATATTTAACTGGTTTAGGAAGTTAATTTGGGTGACATACCTACCCTACGTTCGCCTTAACCTCGCATACTAATTATTTATTATAATTTTAGTTAGTTACCAGTCTCTGACTGCCTTGTCAGTCTAGTGGTCGCAATCGAGACTTCTGAACATATAGGTATATGGTTCTAGGTTCGATTACCAGGTTCGGCCAAGTATTTACATTACATGGGACTTAACATAACAGGTGAAATGTGGATATACTATGAGGTGTACCTCTGCAGCTCTGCCTAACCTTTCGGGATTACAGGCGTGATGTTATATTAGAAATAGTAAAGAGTACGGAGAACTTTAAATACTGGTCCAAAGTTCATAAGCTTTTTTTGTCACTGTACAGCTTTTAATTTACGAATGTCAATAGCACCTATCACGTGGTGGACTAAACAATGTTGTATTAGGGCGTAGTTGCACATGGGGCTGCGGATTGTTCGAAAGAGATACCGCGACTTCGGTACAAGGGCTAAGAAGGAACGTGGGTGGTTTTTAGTCAGTAGAAGTCTGACACTCCCTTCACCTCTGCCCAAGAGCGGTAGGGTTTACTTGATGATTTTCCACCCGCCAAAAAAAGGCGTAGTTGCACTGTATTATTGCTTAATTTGCATTCGGTGGTTAATTGTATCTACCAATAAACATTGATCGAACGAATCACTGGTTTTTTTATTTAGTAGTGAGTCCTTGAAGTATTAAACTGGCAGAAACAATCAGGAAAGGAAAGGTTTGAGTTAAGAAAACTCTGCCCTAAAGTGGTTTAAACAACGTGCTCAGACTGCTCAGTGTTTTATCGAACCAAAAGTAATCTTTTCATCCCCCGTTTCAAAACCTTATATTTTTTTATTTAAATCAGTTTTGGCGTGAAAGCGCGACAGACAGACAAAGTTACGTTCGCATTAACAATATTAGTAAGAATTGTTGAAATGTGTTGTTATTTACTACAGTACCTACTTGTTTACTTAATAAGTAGGTAAAAGTGACAGACAATGACTGCGATGAGTATTAGCAGTTTATCATACATTGTTCTACTTATTGGTCTATAGCAATCCCCTTGCCCATGCAGACAAAGTGACATTACTCTTACATATCGATTGACAATAAGCCTCACTCATATAATTATGACGACAGAGCGGTTTTCCCCTTTTGTGTGCTTATTAGAGTAGGTATAAATACGTAGTAAGTAGGTACTAAGAGCACGAAACGGAAGTCATTTTCACACAATCCATATAGGTTTATCATCAAATGAAAACCCATGTACGGCTAATCACCAGACTAATACCAGTCCAAATATAAAAAACGCTTTTGCGTCAGTGATATTTATGGTCAAAGACAAATATTATGAGAGTTATTACTATTGACTAAAAAAAAAACCACCCATGTTCCTTCTTAGCCCTTTGTGTTCTACGGCCGCGGTATCTCTTTCGAGCAACGTTGGCTATATCCTGCCCCTTAATTTCAAACCTTGCATTAATCGCGCCTTTAACTTTCAATTTGCTTAGGCATTTATTCAATGTGGATTTTTTAATTAACACTGAAACAGAAGCCCGATATATTAGCGATAA
The DNA here is from genome assembly GCA_949775195.1 of Diarsia dahlii. NCBI lineage: Eukaryota > Metazoa > Arthropoda > Insecta > Lepidoptera > Noctuidae > Diarsia > Diarsia dahlii. The sequence goes on along the minus strand of OX459194.1, from coordinate 15,233,173 downwards.
CAAAGGACCCTGAGGAACTTAAAAATAACTTTATGGAAAAACACACAAACTGGTAACTAACACATACAATTTATTTATCGTATCGATACAATAAATAAATTGTATCGCAGCTGATACCCGCGACTTCGACCGCATCCAATCATCATCATCAGCCTATAATGTTCCCACTGTAGGGACTCAGGCCTTCTCTCTAGGAGAGAGATGGGATATAATCCACCACGCGGGCCCAGTGCGGGTTGGTAGAAGTCACATGTCATTACGATTTTTTGTTTCTAAGACATGGGGGTTTCCTCACGATCTTTTCTTTCACTGTTTTTCACCGCATCTAATACATTCTCCACATTCACACAAATAGTTTGACTATATACTTATTTTGGGTTCAGACTGAAGCTACTTACAATTGGTTCCAATAAGTTCAGAGATTTAGTTGGAGACCTTTTGACAAAGTACCTTAAGATAATACTTATTGGTTCCGTGGTTTTGATACATATTTTAGTCCGCAACGTTTCCGTACAAAATTATCAGGTTTTGCCTACATTCTCTTTTGAATGAACAACAACAATAAAATGAGTTCACTGCTGACGTATCTTATCTGCATAATCTATATAAATCTTTATAAAAAACCTGTTGTATCTTGAGGGTATTCCCACCGGCAACAAAAACTTTTTCCATTGAATCTATTTTAAGAAAACCGCCAAAAAACTACTGTTGCTTATAATAGGCTTAGTAGCTTTAATAAATAATTTGTTGGGTATTTTGTATTTGGATGAGTAAACAAAAAAGGAAATAAACAAAAAACGTTCATTTCAGAAAAAGTACACTGGTTTTCCGGCACAATATTAGCTGTTTTAAAATACTAAACTTGAAAATATATCACCACTAAGTATCTGATCTATTAATTAAATGTTTAAAAACATATAGATTTTATTAACCCATATGCGCAGTTTTATTAAGTTTTAACTTGGAACTATAACTTATTTAAAAAAAAGAGTCTCTGGGTCACTACTTATTCTATTTCAAAAATTGAAAATCAGAGAGAAGCGCATTCAGTCACTAATTACTCTCAACTAGAAAAACTTAGTGACGTTAAAAGGGCTTAGTGACCGAAGTATATCATGTCTTCTGGACTAATTCGTGTACAGAATAAACAATAAGTTATTTGATTTTTCCATTTCAGATGTATGCATTAATGCACAAATTAAATATTAACCCGGTACCTGGTAGGTACTAGGTATAGGATACCTCGTGAATTCTAACTTCGCGTATTTTATGTTATCCCACTTAATTATTGCAAGTAATTATTTATTCAACTTTTCAAATAGCGGTGATGAGACCGTCGGAATGCCAAGTCGTAAGTCGTATATAGGTCTCTAAGTCCAATTCGCAGGACTCGAGTTAGAACGCAACAGATAGAGGGCACCTCTGATTTTTCGAATTCATGTGCGTATTGTATAATTCGGTGAAGTAAAACATCGTGAGGAAACCAGCATGCCTGAGAGATATTTCTTGACAGCATCTAAAACCAAGTCAGAGGCCCATGGTTGGCATAAAAACTCTGACAAAGAAGATTATTTGTTCTGCATATTATTATACTCTTACATACAAAATCTTGCCAGGAAAGCATAGGACGCCGTTGCTCCTCATAGCTATAAGGTGGTATAGAGTCTTTTGATATATGTATGTATGTATGTTTGTATATTTATATATATAGCCTTTTGATTTATCATGCCGTCAGTGAACTCTTTACTTACTATTTCTGTAATCTTACAGAATATGTGAAATGGAAAATAATAAAACGCATTCTAGTTATCTCTATCGAGTATTGTATATACTTTTCTATCCATACTATTTTAAAGATTCACGCTAATTGTTTGAAATATAGATTATGTGAGATCTGGTGACCTTTAACATTTGCATTTACCTAAAATTGACATTCTTTGACATTGTCTATGTTAAAGAATGTCAATTTTAGGTAACCTAAGGCCACAACATACAACAAAAACACAATAACATAGAACACAACATATTATTATTGGTTACATTTGAATTTATTGCAGATTAGCACTCTGAAGATCGGATATTCGGATGCATATTAACCGATAGTTTGGGTGTTGACTAATATGGAGAGCACTTACAGTTACAGAGCAGTACAGAAAAAGACACATTTGACATAGTTTTTTTTTCTACTAAGTATATTGTTTTACTTCAAATGTTGTGTACCTTCATATTTACCATTTTGTCCAATTCGAATGTTAACCTTCGTATTTACCATTTTGTCCTATTCGAATATTCAGCAGAATGTTTTTGAATTTACGTATTTTCTAACTTCTTGCCTGGTTTAAAATATACATTATGCTTATGAGCACTACATTATACATACTGTATTATTTATGAAACAACGCGATCCCGGAAAAAAAATACATTTTAAGAAGCCACTTCCATACTTTTGTATCCGATACCGTGACAAAACTTATATACGTTAGGTAAATACCCTCTCTCTATTCATATCTTAGAAGATAAAATAATTGCTGTCAAGACTTTAATTTTGCAGCAAACTTAGCATAGCTGACGTTTCCGCACAATCGATACTTCCATACTAATATTATAAATGCGAAAGTAACTCTGTCTGTCTGTTACTCAATCACGCCTAAACTACTGAACCAATTTGCATGAAATTTGGTATAGAGATATTTTGATACCCGAGAAAGGACATAGGCTACTTTTTAATAATAATAATAAAAAAACTTTTTTCAAGGGGTTGAAAATATTACTTTTGGTCGCGATAACCGGCATCGGTAGCGATAACCGACATCCGCGCGGTTGAAACCGCGGGCATCAGCTAGTTATATTATGACAAAATTTCAGGACAGACTAAAACTGTATACTACATAGATAATCTCAGAAATACTTCAGGGAAGATGAATCCTTGGACTTTATTTAATATTTCTGGATTTTTTAATGAAAATTCACTGCACATCTTAGAATTATTAAACTTGCCCGGTGTAGTTAGTTTAGCATATATTTTTCAATATGCTACGGGAAAAGGATTTTTTAAAGTTAATCATAATAAAATCGTAGCTGTGGGAAAATTGACTGAATGGAATCCGACAGACAAACGGTCGCCAGTCTAACTGTATAATATAATAATATATTTTATTTTAAGACTCACCTTAGAGTTTATTCAATACAGTATGTTCAGAACCCAAGATAATTTTAGAATCCGCGATCTTTATATTGACTTTTAAAACCCTGTTATTGCCGCCTCAAATAAAATAAAACAAATTTTACTGAGTTTAAAATAAAGCTGAACATGCGTACGTACATGATACCTGATCAGTATGGTCATGACGTATGCAGTTGGTGGCCGATTCAGTCGGTTCCTAAGTAGGTATTATTAATATGCAAACCATTTTGTATATAAACTCAGGTAGCGTGGTGGATATAGGTACATATTAGAAGAGGTTCTCTTTGCCGAGAGAATCATTCAGATTTCAGTTAGACCACTGAGTCTACATAGATGACATTTATCTTTTGTTTTTCTTTACAAAGAACTAAGAACTATACGTCGTAAAGGAAATTGGAAGTTACTTTAGTACTTACTAAGAGCTAAAAATATATAACACTCCATTAAGATTCATTCAGACATTTCTAATGCCAAGAGTATAACTGCTCCATTACATATTCGCTATATAATTGTGTCATGTTTGCCAATAAAAACAAATACAAATCCACATGCGTGTGTATTACACTAAAAACACGAATAATTAAAACCACAGAAAATTTTCCAGTTATCTAAACAGAGTATTGAAAATGTTCTGCAAGGTGATTATCGGACAGTGTCGACAGGTTAGGTATGTCCATTATTATTCGTTATTATCGTCCACCCGTAATTGCGAATCGAATAAAACCTGATGACTATATGTATGCTAATTGTATACTATTGCTGTGAGGTTAACACGTGCATAGAGGTGATAGGTATTAGTTGCTGTATCTATTTATTTCTACTTAGTTTTCCAGCATCAATAAGTAAAGTTCAAGAACCTAAAACAATGAACGATATGTGATGCGGAAAATGTGCATACATTCAAATAAAAAAACACTACTTATTTACCTACAATGATAGTAACGATAGACCGGTCTGTGAGTAGGTACAGTTTATTTTTTCACAAATGAAACCTCCGTAGGGCTGGTATTTATAAACTACATAAATATTAGCCTGTATTGGTTAGATACCATAATTCCATCATAATCATCTACCTAGTGTATTCCCGACTATGTTAAAGTTGGCTTCCAGTCTAACTAGACTTAGCTGAATACCAGTATTTACTATAATACACTGAAAATAATACTATAAAATAAACGGTCCTTCTGATGTACTATATATAACCACAAAATTCGGCATTTGCCTATCTCTTAATAAAAACATTGGAAATGTTTTAGTGGAAAATTTACTAGAACCTACATGATATTTAAGTCTATATTTAATTTTAACAAGTACAAGTTTTTTACAAGTATTCGAAACATGAAGCAACTTTATTCATAAAATGAATAAAACCTAATAAACTATTTAAGTTGATGAGGTCATTGATATTTTCCAACGTATTTCCTGCATCAAGTTAACCTATATTTAGCGCATCTGGTTGTAAAATAAGAGCATTACATACTTAGGTACCAGGCTACTCCTTTGTGAAGCAGAACTGAGCAAAAATAGAAATGGTAAGACGAATGGATCTTAAACTGTCATTTATTCTTGTACTAGGTAGTTTGCTGCCACCCTTGATGATAATTCCCTCTGCTTATCTAATGCTTTTTATGATAACATTAATATTACGTTTATATAAGTGTGGTCTTCCGCTAGAGCTGGATATATAATCAATGTAAATAAAGTTTAAATAATGCTATAATTGTGAACGATTAGGAATAACATGTACTTCGTACGTGTTGTATGTCTGTGTAAGTCCAGATTGCAGATAGACTGTGACTAAGCACATACCGCGGAGGTATGTGTCTCAGACGTGTTATCTAGATTCATTCAATTTTGCATTTACTTATTCAAATATCTCCGACAGTAAGGACTAGTTAGACTAGAGAATTAATTCCATGAAAAAAAAAACATTATTGTGTAGCTGGCAGTTTGGTCATTACAGTAAGAAGAAAAAAATCAAAATTCGAAATTAGAATTTCATTTGTTTATCCTATAAATGAAATTAATCACTGTTTTTAGACAAATGTGTATTTAGGGTTGGAGTACGTTTCTCGTTTAAAAACTAAAAATTTGCGCTTGTCTTTAAACTTTTTGTTTCTTATTTCATTTACTGTGACTTTGGGACGTCTGAAAAAACTTTTTTTTCTAAAACATATGGATACTTCGCCCGCAGAAGCCGCCCAAGTGGTGGCATTGCTGGATTCTGGACTTAGTCAGCGTGTTGTGGCTGCAAGATTGCATCTAAGCTTATCATCTGTTCATAGAGTCTACAAACGCTATCGGGAGACTGGTTCGTTCACACGCCGTTCAGGATCTGGCAGGAATCGGGTCACTTCTGAGCGAGATGATCGATTTATTGTAACAACTTCTTTACGAAATCGACGCCTTAACGCTTTTCAACTGCAGCAGCAGCTTCGCGTTGTACGAAGAGTAGCTGTAAGTGACTCTACAATAAGAAGAAGGTTGAAGGAACGCGGATTGGCACCGCATAAGCCAGCGAATGGGCCGAAATTAACTGCAGACCATCGAAGAGCGCGCCTTAACTTTGCACGCGAGCACCTAACTTGGTCATACCTTCAGTGGAGCAAAGTACTGTTTTCTGATGAGTGTAAAATTATGCTGTATGGTAACGACGGAAGGAACAAGGTCTACAGAAGAGATGGAGAACGCTTTGCACAATGCTGCATTGAAGAAAAGGTCAGCTATGGTGGCGGTTCGTGGACGGTTTGGGGAGGAATCAGCGCCGACGGTAAGACAGAACTTGCCTTTGTGTCTGGGCCACGGCTGCCTGCACTAAACTCTCATCGGTACATCGAACAGTGTCTTGAACCTCATGTGATGCCCTATGCACCTTTTATTGGCAACGACTTCATATTCATGCACGACAATGCTAGAGCTCACACCGCGGGCGTCGTACGAGATTATCTTACCGAAGTCGGTATCTCCATTATGGTATGGCCAGCAAGAAGCCCGGACATGAATCCCATTGAACATCTATGGGATGAATTAAAGAGACGAATTCGAGCAAGAGATCCAGCCCCAGAAACACTTAGCCAGCTGCAAAATGCAATCTAAGAGGAATGGGATAATATACCACAACATGTGATCGTGACTCTCATCCGATCGATGAAGAACCGTATGGAAGCAGTAATAAGAGCTCGCGGAGGGAATACAAGTTATTAAGTAAACGTTTCTTACATTTTTTTTTCATTTACGCGTGTTGTTTTACCCATTTCCTTCATATTCCATACAGGGTAAAAATTACTCATTATACAAAATACGAAACCTATGAAGACTTAATTTGAATTTAGAACATTAACATTAGGATTTAAAAACCTCATACTACTCACTATTAAATGACATTTTACATTTATTCCTAAATATACACATTTTTCTGATAATCCTTATCAAATCATAAACTGCGAGGTGTTTCGATTTTTTTGATGAGAAGTGTATTATTTCCTTAATTTTCCAGATGAATTACTCATCATACGATTTTAACATAGATTATTTTTAAATCAACATTAATTTCCGGAACAGTCTGGAGTCTGTTATTATGGAACTTATTCCACTTGTTAAGTAAGTATTTCACAATAAGCCACTGAAGCTAATTTTTGATAACAATTACAACTTGTCTGGCAGGGAACCTGTAGGTAAATGAAATAAAACTTTTGTCTTCAATTTTCTTTTTTAAGTTGGACCGTAGATAAAATGTACCCATTACGTATATGATAATGTAAATATCACTGAAGCCAATTTATAATGACACTAGGTATCACGTGAAATGAAAACAAATAACGACCTGAATTGGTTGAGCAGGTCTCCTGATATTATAGTGCACTAACTGACAGCTAGACGATTCAAAAACTTATGATTAACATCACACTAGTAAGACTAAAATACCAGTAAGACTAACATAACCGATCCGCTTAACAGAAAAACGAAATAGAGCTCTTAATAAAAAAATATCAAAGTAAAATTAATTAAATTATTCTAATCCGCCGAAACACGTGATCTTAGCAAAGTTCAACATTTCAAGGTTATACCCCATTCAGGTCACGGGCACTCTAACGTTACTATACGAAACTGGTCCAAAACATGACTCCAACAATATCTTTTGGGTTAAGCATTTTGTCATTAATCATATAATAGTAGATTGTACACCAAGTGCATAAAACGCACCATTTTGCGCGAGACGTTTATCCATCCGATGCGAGCTTGCGAGCGAGGATGGATATAAAGTAGAGAGCAAAATGGGTTTTATGGACGAGTTGTACACTCTACTTTTCACTTCGATTGCGAGGAAATGAAACAGCAACTTGTAAATATTGTAAAAATAATTATTGTTCCCGTCAATTAACTTTTTTTTTTTTCAGTAGGAAACTTGACATAAATACTGCTCAGTTATAAAAACATTTTGAGCAAGCCTATTGCCATCAACCAATGTAATTAGGAGCAAGCCTATTGCCATCAACCAATGTAATTAGGAGCAAGCCTATTGCCATCAACCAATGTAATTAGGAGCAAGCCTATTGCCATCAACTGATGTAATTGGGACCAAGCCTATTGCCATCAACCAATGTAATTAGGAGCAAGCCTAATGACATCAACCAATGTAATTAGGAGCAAGCCTATTGCCATCAATTGATGTAATTAGGACCAAGCCTATTGCCATCAACCAATGTAATTAGGAGCAAGCCTATTGCCATCAAATGATGTAATTAGGGACAAGCCTATTGCCATCAACCGATGTAATTAGGAAAAGCCTATTGCCGTCCACTGATTTAGGTAATTGAGAGCAAGCCTATTGCCATCAATCAATGTAATTAAGAGTAAGCCTATTCCCATCAAATGATGTAATTAGGAGCAAGCCTATTGCCATCAAACGATTTAGGTAATTGAGGGAAGCCTATTCCCATCAACTTTCCTTGTATTCGTAATGAAAAGCAGTAATCTCTCTAGTGAAAACTCTCTCTCTAAGTGAAAACAAGTTTTTCACTTCTCTCGCTCTAAAATTCGTCTTTATGTCGTGCGTAGGCGACATAAAGTCGCGTTTTATGCTCTAGAGCATAAAGTAAAATCTTCGTCGAAGACCAAGGTAATCGGCATAGGTAATCGGCCCAACAGCCACACGAACAACTTCATAGAATAACCTCTTTAATTTAATTCGTTTCGTTAGTATTCTAAGAACGAGAGATTACTGCTTTTCATTACGAATACAAGGAAAGTTGATGGGAATAGGCTTCCCTCAATTACCTAAATCGTTTGATGGCAATAGGCTTGCTCCTAATTACATCATTTGATGGGAATAGGCTTACTCTTAATTACATTGATTGATGGCAATAGGCTTGCTCTCAATTACCTAAATCAGTGGACGGCAATAGGCTTTTCCTAATTACATCGGTTGATGGCAATAGGCTTGTCCCTAATTACATCATTTGATGGCAATAGGCTTGCTCCTAATTACATTGGTTGATGGCAATAGGCTTGGTCCTAATTACATCAATTGATGGCAATAGGCTTGCTCCTAATTACATTGGTTGATGTCATTAGGCTTGCTCCTAATTACATTGGTTGATGGCAATAGGCTTGGTCCCAATTACATCAGTTGATGGCAATAGGCTTGCTCCTAATTACATTGGTTGATGGCAATAGGCTTGCTCCTAATTACATTGGTTGATGGCAATAGGCTTGCTCCTAATTACATTGGTTGATGGCAATAGGCTTGCTCAAAATGTTTTTATAACTGAGCAGTATTTATGTCAAGTTTCCTACTGAAAAAAAAAAAGTTAATTGACGGGAACAATAATTATTTTTACAATATTTACAAGTTGCTGTTTCATTTCCTCGCAATCGAAGTGAAAAGTAGAGTGTACAACTCGTCCATAAAACCCATTTTGCTCTCTACTTTATATCCATCCTCGCTCGCAAGCTCGCATCGGATGGATAAACGTCTCGCGCAAAATGGTGCGTTTTATGCACTTGGTGTACAATCTACTATTATATGATTAATGACAAAATGCTTAACCCAAAAGATATTGTTGGAGTCATGTTTTGGACCAGTTTCGTATAGTAACGTTAGAGTGCCCGTGACCTGAATGGGGTATAACCTTGAAATGTTGAACTTTGCTAAGATCACGTGTTTCGGCGGATTAGAATAATTTAATTAATTTTACTTTGATATTTTTTTATTAAGAGCTCTATTTCGTTTTTCTGTTAAGCGGATCGGTTATGTTAGTCTTACTGGTATTTTAGTCTTACTAGTGTGATGTTAATCATAAGTTTTTGAATCGTCTAGCTGTCAGTTAGTGCACTATAATATCAGGAGACCTGCTCAACCAATTCAGGTCGTTATTTGTTTTCATTTCACGTGATACCTAGTGTCATTATAAATTGGCTTCAGTGATATTTACATTATCATATACGTAATGGGTACATTTTATCTACGGTCCAACTTAAAAAAGAAAATTGAAGACAAAAGTTTTATTTCATTTACCTACAGGTTCCCTGCCAGACAAGTTGTAATTGTTATCAAAAATTAGCTTCAGTGGCTTATTGTGAAATACTTACTTAACAAGTGGAATAAGTTCCATAATAACAGACTCCAGACTGTTCCGGAAATTAATGTTGATTTAAAAATAATCTATGTTAAAATCGTATGATGAGTAATTCATCTGGAAAATTAAGGAAATAATACACTTCTCATCAAAAAAATCGAAACACCTCGCAGTTTATGATTTGATAAGGATTATCAGAAAAATGTGTATATTTAGGAATAAATGTAAAATGTCATTTAATAGTGAGTAGTATGAGGTTTTTAAATCCTAATGTTAATGTTCTAAATTCAAATTAAGTCTTCATAGGTTTCGTATTTTGTATAATGAGTAATTTTTACCCTGTATGGAATATGAAGGAAATGGGTAAAACAACACGCGTAAATGAAAAAAAAATGTAAGAAACGTTTACTTAATAACTTGTATTCCCTCCGCGAGCTCTTATTACTGCTTCCATACGGTTCTTCATCGATCGGATGAGAGTCACGATCACATGTTGTGGTATATTATCCCATTCCTCTTAGATTGCATTTTGCAGCTGGCTAAGTGTTTCTGGGGCTGGATCTCTTGCTCGAATTCGTCTCTTTAATTCATCCCATAGATGTTCAATGGGATTCATGTCCGGGCTTCTTGCTGGCCATACCATAATGGAGATACCGACTTCGGTAAGATAATCTCGTACGACGCCCGCGGTGTGAGCTCTAGCATTGTCGTGCATGAATATGAAGTCGTTGCCAATAAAAGGTGCATAGGGCATCACATGAGGTTCAAGACACTGTTCGATGTACCGATGAGAGTTTAGTGCAGGCAGCCGTGGCCCAGACACAAAGGCAAGTTCTGTCTTACCGTCGGCGCTGATTCCTCCCCAAACCGTCCACGAACCGCCACCATAGCTGACCTTTTCTTCAATGCAGCATTGTGCAAAGCGTTCTCCATCTCTTCTGTAGACCTTGTTCCTTCCGTCGTTACCATACAGCATAATTTTACACTCATCAGAAAACAGTACTTTGCTCCACTGAAGGTATGACCAAGTTAGGTGCTCGCGTGCAAAGTTAAGGCGCGCTCTTCGATGGTCTGCAGTTAATTTCGGCCCATTCGCTGGCTTATGCGGTGCCAATCCGCGTTCCTTCAACCTTCTTCTTATTGTAGAGTCACTTACAGCTACTCTTCGTACAACGCGAAGCTGCTGCTGCAGTTGAAAAGCGTTAAGGCGTCGATTTCGTAAAGAAGTTGTTACAATAAATCGATCATCTCGCTCAGAAGTGACCCGATTCCTGCCAGATCCTGAACGGCGCGTGAACGAACCAGTCTCCCGATAGCGTTTGTAGACTCTATGAACAGATGATAAGCTTAGATGCAATCTTGCAGCCACAACACGCTGACTAAGTCCAGAATCCAGCAATGCCACCACTTGGGCGGCTTCTGCGGGCGAAGTATCCATATGTTTTAGAAAAAAAAGTTTTTTCAGACGTCCCAAAGTCACAGTAAATGAAATAAGAAACAAAAAGTTTAAAGACAAGCGCAAATTTTTAGTTTTTAAACGAGAAACGTACTCCAACCCTAAATACACATTTGTCTAAAAACAGTGATTAATTTCATTTATAGGATAAACAAATGAAATTCTAATTTCGAATTTTGATTTTTTTCTTCTTACTGTAATGACCAAACTGCCAGCTACACAATAATGTTTTTTTTTTCATGGAATTAATTCTCTTTGGTAAAAAATTAGGACAAAAACAATAAAAACGAAAGTGTTTCGATTTTTTTGATGAGAAGTGTATAAAACTAAAGTACTCAGATCGATGTTCAAAGGTGTTTTTATATTATCAACCAAAAACATTAAGTGAGGAAACACAAGTTTGACCTGTTTTCGATATTTAAGAACAATGTCAACTTAGGTACTTTTTGTAGTTAATGGAAAAATAAAGACATGTGCAAGTATTAAACAAAAAACAAATGTCTAATCCAACTTTCCTCTCGCAGGTCTGCTGGATGAAATTTCTTATGAAATAAGTAGTTCTTTTGTAGTTTTGTGCTCTTCTATTTTTTATGTTTTTATCCTTTTTTTTGTATTTTGTGTGTACATAAATAAATTAACCGGTTTTTGTTTTATTTATAAATTTCATGAAAATCGGTGGAGCTGTTTGCGAGATTCAGATACAAGAATTACTCGATATAGGTATTAGATATATATCATTGAGACTGAATGTTATTACAATCAATGTTGACACCGAGATAAATATTGTAGCATCTTTCCTGTATATTTAATAACCACGGAATATTATAAACAAAGGCAACATACAAAATGAGCCTGAAGATCTGACATGCAGATCTAAAACGCAGTATAGGTTCCAGCTCTCACAAAGGTTTGAATCTGCCTGTAACCTAGATACTACATATGTTCCAAGATTTTACCGTTTTTAACCGACTTCCCAAAAAGGAGGAGGTTCTCAATTCGATTGGTATGTTTTTTTTATGTTTTTACACTGATTACGCTGCGATTTATGATCCGATTTACGTGATTCTTTTTTCGTTTGATGCGGAAAAGTTGCCATTTGGTCCCATAATTTAGCATGGTTTGGCCCAGTACTTTTTATTTTATAAACATTTTTTTTTAATTTATGAACAGTTTTCGTTTATGTGTGTTCGCGATTAACTTCGTCGTTTATGAACCAATTTTGATGATTCTTTTTTTATTGGAACGGAGATATTACAAGAGTGGTACCATGATATGGAAACCAGGACCTGACCTGGTGATGGAATCCCAGAGAAATCGAGGGCAACCCTCAAACTTCATAGGCACGTATTACATGTTTCGTGCTTTTTCTGACGCTATATAGCTCCCGGCACGTAACTTGGCAGGTTTCGAAATTCGAATTTAAAGTTCGCGCATCGTACACTTTGTGCCACCAAAAGTGGTCACTTTTATTAACCGACTTCGAAAAAGGAGGAGGTTATATGTTCGTGTGTATGTATTTTTTTTTTATGTATATTACCTGATTTCTCCCCCATTTGTGGACCGATTCTCAAAATTCTTTTTTTATTTGAAAGAATATACTCCTGAGGTGGTCCCATTTTAATTTGGTGAAGATCTGGTGCTGATCTTCGGAGATATACAATGGAACTCTTCAAAAATAGACGGCAAATCTGTCGTAATTGCTGGAATCGCTTAGATGTTTATTGAATATAAATTATCATAACGTAACATCACGCCTGTATGCTCTGAGGGGGTATGCAGATGTGTACAATACACATTTTTTTAGTTGTTATATATGAATTACATAGACACGTATGACGTGTTTCGTGCTTTTTCTGACGCTATTCAAGTATTCACATCTAGCAGTCATCACTTGTCTTCATGCTCTTAACCGTTGAGGAGTAGTACCACTCCTCAACGGTTAAGAGTTGAAAGCAAAAATAGTTGAATCTTGAAGGTTAAGGGTTAGGTTTCTTGGTTGAATGTTAAATGCATAGTAAATATTTGTATAGGATATATATATATATATACGTACTTATTACAACTAAAAATGAAAAAATAAAAAACTTTTTTGCAAAAAAAACAACCGACTTCAAAAACACCAAAAAGAGAAAAATAAACTTAAGAAGAAAAATCAGCTTCTGAAGTCGGTGGCAAAAACATGAAGTTAAACAAACAAAAGTCACCGACTTCAGAAGCAGATTTTACTTCTTAAGTTTATTTTTCTCTTTTTGGTGTTTTTGTTGCTTGTCATTATTCTATGGTTATTGATATAATTTATTTTTAATAATGAAGTTAAAGAAAAGTGAGGACTTTGTGATATTTATTAGGTGTTATAAATAAAAATATGCATTTAAAAGTAAAACAAAATTGAAAACAACAAAAACTTAATTTAAAACAAAAACAACAAAAACTAAATTTAAAACAACAAAACTCGTAACAAAAACTAAATTTAAAACAACTAACAAAAACTAAATTTAAAACACAACGACAACTCAAATTCGTAACTTAAAAAAACTTTTTTGCAACACCAAAAAGTGAAAAATAAACTTCAGAAGAAAAATCTGCTTCTGAAGTCGGTGGCAAAAAAAAAAACAATTCAAAGAAACAAATGTCACCGACTTCAGAAGCTGATTTTTCTTCTGAAGTATATTTTTCACTTTTTGGTGTTTTTGAAGTCAATTGTTTTTTTTTGCAAAAAAGTTTTTTTTTAGAGAAATAAATTACTATTTTATTGTATGTAAACGTATTGCGCCGACCCCAAATAGAATGGGATAAGGACAGAAATATGATGATGAAGCATGTATATTGTATACATAGAGCATTTACCAGAATAATTTTCATTTTGGCGGGCTGAGAACTGATATATTTTCTTAGTAACTTGTGGAGAAGCACTACTAATTTACTATTAGTGTTAAACGTTATTGTTTTGTCTACTTAGTAGGTAGTTAATTTGACAACAAATTAAAAAGGAATGTCTATTCAATGCAAATGATTTGCGTAGGTAGGTACCTATTGTAAGTATATATAATTCGGTGCATTTGTATCAAGTAGCTAGGTTTTAGAAATTGTTGATGGGCAAAGGATTTAGTATTTAAAAGTGCTCACTTCTTCTAACAAAATACTTTTCTTTTTCAAACTTAACCTACCTCAACTGAGCGTATTTCTGTTAATATCAGTTCAACATTTCCCCCATTTTCCGAAGTACCTAATTGTATTGATTTGGGATAACATACGCTTTGATTGATTTTAAATTTGGATTTATATGATACTGATTCTACTGTAGTCACACATTTAGAATGTTAGATTAGTAATATGTTAGACATTTTTAACTGAATTCATAGGATAATGTTGTTTGTCTCATTATGACATAATTACGTCCAACAAAACCAAAAAAAACTGAAAACCAAAAAACAAGCACATTTTAAATTAAACAAAACTTGGAAGCAGGCGGGATTCTATTTTAGTTCTATTTTTTTCATTTCATAATTTAATATTCAAATGGGGTTCATTTGCTTGCTTCCAAGTTTTGTTTAATTTAAAATGTTCTTGTTGTTTGGTTTACTAATAACCACTATTAAATAAAATAAATATTACCCACTATTTGTATCAGAAGGAAGGTGTTAAATAAAATTTATGGATCTACTATTAAACGAAACCACAATAAACAAGACATTAGATCTAAATAGGAAATAGTGTTCGGTATCGAACAATCTTTATTGTTTCCGTATAATATACATAATAAGTACAATTAAGCATCATCATGAATTCCTTGAGATACTCAACTTCAAAAAACACTTAAATTAGCCGGTTTACAAGAGCGTCGGCGTCGCCAGCTTTTGGCCCCGGGGGGCCCGAAGGGTGCGAGTAAAAACCGATTTGTAAGGGTTTAGTTTATTATTTACGGATTCAGCTGAAGAGCTTCTAAGAATCTAAAATGCAATAACTACTTCGAAAATGTTAACACCTTGATGGCTTCGAATTGGTTACATTTTCCGTACTTGTTTATATACATATAGAAATGGAATTTACTTATTTTGAAGAGTTACTTGAATAGTCTTAGAACTAAAAGAAAATTAAGCTTTCCGCTCCAGACACGTTAGTTTTGTTCAGTCTTTTCATTCAGAAATAGATGTTGCTTAATCCGCTTAGGGAGATATTTTAATTAAACTCCCGAAATTCGCGAAGAACGGTGTTCAGACAGTCAACATGGAAGTTAGTATAAAAGTGCATATAATCTATCTATATTATATATATATTATAAAGAGGAAAACTTTGTTTGTTTGGTTGTAATGAATAGGCTTAAAAACTACTGGACCGTTTTTAAAAATTCTTTCACCATTCAAAAGCTACATTATCCACGAGTAACATAGGTTAAATTTTATTTTGGAAAAAAATAGGGTTCCGTAAGATATTTGGGTTTTTCGGACACAAGGTGTAAAAAATCAACCAGAAAAGTTTCTTATTTTGCGTACGCTGCCAAAACTATAAAAGATAGAACCATAAAATGTTTAATTAATTGTAGATCTTATAAATATCTACAAAAAAGTCTGCAAAAAACTATACCTATCTATGTCGAGTGAGGCACAACAACCATTTTTTATCTAAAAAACTTGAATTTTTTTGGACTACATTTAAACGCATTTATTTTAATTTCATCACTAAGTACAGTTTATGTAGATAAAATTTGGTCTATGAATGATTAAAATTGGACGTTTGGTTTTGAAGTTATGGCGAAATTAAAATATTACGATTTCTGCTGCACGGCCCGTTGGGAAGTGAGCGTCACCAAGGCGGGGGTGCGCGTGCGGGAGGGGAGTTTAGATCTATGAGTACTGCGGATTCCCGTCGGGGCTGCGGATTATCGAAAGAGATGACGTGGCCTTGGCACAAGAGCGAAGAAGGAACATGGGTTGGTTTTTAGTCAGTAGAAGTCTGACACTCCCCTTCACTCTGCCCAAGAGCGGGGGGGGGTTATTTGATGATTTTCCAGCCACCAAAAAAAAAAAAAACCTACGCAAAACTTCTTCTCAGAGCTAAACAACAGTTCTTCTCAGAGCTAATCAACACTTCTGTTCAGGGTTAACCAACAAACAGTTCTTTTCAGGGGTAACCAACAGTTTTTTTCAGGGCTAACCAACAGTTCTTTTCAGGGCTAAACAACAGTTCTTTTCAGGGCTAAACAACAGTTCTTTTCAGAGCTAGAATATTATACGCTATTAACATTTTCTTAAACATTTGAAAATGCCTAAGAGAGCCAGGTCTCAACTTTCTAAACATAGTTCTCAAGCACGGGCAGCAAGAATACGTCGTATGGGAGAATCTTCACCTGTCAGTGGTGTCTAAATACTCTTAGCAAATACATATACCACCACGTACTTGCCAGGACAGAAATCTGCCGCAGAAATTGTCTGACCTAGCTTTTCTGAATCTGTAGGTATGTGTACTAATATTACAAAGAGAGACAATTTGATGTTTTAAATGTTTGTTTACACACGTAATCGATAGACCATGGAAAAGGCGATAACTAAGCGAAAACCCCAAATTCTACCGCAAGTCATTACTTATTCCACGCGGACGAAGTCGCGGGCAAAAGCTAGTATGAAATAAAAGGAATTTTATTGCAATAAAACGTTAGTGTACAGATAATAATATGCAATATTTTAAAGTAAATTGTGAAATAAATCTGGAGAAATAAAACTTTGAAATATCATTCATAAATTAATAACCCTCCTTTTGGGCTTCGCCGCAGTCGGGTAAAAAAAAAAAGCATTAACATAGTACATGAAGTATTTAAATCTCTGACAACAAATAAAACGAGCTTAACGACAACTAACCTTTGCAATTTATTAATATACCTGAAACAGTTATACCACGGCATGCACATTGATTTTTTGCAAATTTCAGTTTTGCTAACCGTTAATTCCATTTTTATAATGTATGTTTAACGTTACTGTTAATAGGAAAATTAAAAATGAAATGATCAAAGGATTCACGCTTTGAATTGAAAACACAAACGAATAAAATATTTTATGATTGTATTGTTGCTTTTATGAGTCATCCTCATGAAATTTTAATCTGTTGTCAATTAAATCGTTTAAGATTTATTTGATTAGTCACAATTATGACTTTTAATTCAGTTAAATGTTAGTTTTTGTATGATTGACGTAGGAATGGGTTAGTTTTTATTTTGTGTGTGTTTAAATCTTTTTCTTAAGGATTATTATAGGCGCCAGACTCTGAACTTTTTTTTCTATATAGAACTTAGAAACCTAGTGTAAAACTTTGAAAAGTTTTGAAATAATCATGTGCAATTATTGCAGTCAACATTTGCAACGTGAAAAATGCAACGCAGTTTATTCAGTCATGCAAAGCGAATCACTTAGTCGTAAAAAGTAAGGATGGGACTAAAAAGGAATAAAATGATGTTATGCGTCCAACTGACGTCAATGCAACCTGTTTAGCAGAATAACAAATTGCAGTCTTCGACTTCAGATAATTCCTTGTTATTTACGAAGTCCATTTTTACATTCAAGTTGTTAACGCATTTAATATTATATTGGGAATGCCAAAACTATATATATATTCATTTTTTAAAGCCTGCTTGGTAAAAGGTAGCTGCCATATAAAATTATGCGATTTTGTAATCCTCTTTTTGTGTTCTTTAATTTTTATAAGCTTTTGATGTTATTATACGAGGCAATCAAAGATGACCTTGCTGTACTATTAAAAATAAGATAGATCAAGTATTTGATATACCAGTAGGTACCTCAGGTATAGCGCTCTATTGCAAATTCCTAACGAATAGTAGAAGCACTGACGAGAGATACAGTACCTAAAGCTGTGACTGAGTGGCATTCAAGGACTGTGTTTTTTTTTTTAAATGTGACAGATGAATATATAATATAATAAAGAGATAAACCTGGATAAGACCTTCCAGGTTTGTATCCCGATAGCAGAAAAAAAGAGAGGTCTACCCCAGCAGTGGGTGAAATCAGGTTGTGGCTGATGATAAAATAACATTTAGTCTACACTTCTCGGCTTAGCAATGAATGACCTCGCTCAAAACAAAATATTAGGCAAATTCTAAACAACATTGTGAATTTAGATAATTTGATTGTTTTTTTTTCAGATTATCTATCATTATTAAACCAATTAATATAATTGAATAACAATAAAGTGTGAAGGTTGTTTTTTTGTATTTACTTCGCTTTTCCTAAACAGGTATTGTTTTAATCTAACCTACGTCAAACTACTGCGCTGTGCGCTATGAAAAGTCACATGTATTCCAAAACGTCACGAATAACATCATTATCCTCCCTACGTGCAAAGTCGGGTAAATCGACAATTGGTCATTGCCAAAGCTAGTCAAGGAAATCTCATCATATAGGATAACTTACTTCTGCGTGGAGGAACACCTAAATTATCTCATTTTATAACTTCAGTAGTTAACAGTAGTTAACTGAGTTTTTATGTTCCGCTGAACTTTATCATATTGATTGGTTTTATTATTAGTCGGTCAAATACTAGTCTATAAATAAACCTAACTTACCTTGAAGAATATGAAGAGATCTAAAGAGCCAACGCACAGTATTCAGATTGTCCTAAATGCATACAATTAAATGGAATGAAAAAAAAACAATATGAAAAACCCTCTTTTTGTACTTCGCCGCAGTCTGGTAAAAACAGTGTAAAATGTAATAGTTTAGGCTGTTCTAAGAACAACACAATTTTATTTTATAAACAATTTCACTTTACATAAAAAGATCCTTCGTTGATGTCTTTCGTTAGAGAAAAGGGAACGAGTGGATTTAATTTAAATTATGGAGTTCGTTTTAATAGTTATTGTTTTCTAAAAATGGGGTTCGAACCTGGATATCAGTAATGATGTATGTTTGCAGGTTGTTGCGGTGAATTTAAAATTATTGCTGTAGTTGGAAGTAAATAAAGACAGATCCAGACAGATGCCTTGAAGGACATACTCTGACCTTATTAGTGATGTCCTTCAGAAACGTCAGGTGAGTAGTACTCGCAACCGGCGTGTGTATATTATGACCAACGTGGACGAGACAAAAGGAGTAGGTATGTAATTTTCCTAGCAGGTGGCGTTCTGTGGGTTCTGCCTACGCTCATGGGAAAAAGGCATGAGTTTATGCATGATTAGTAAATACTGTTAAAACATTAAATAGAAAATAATATTAACAATAATAACAACAACATTTATTTATTTTCAGGTAACTTTGGACAAACATATACCTACATTAAGGTATGTATTATGTTTGTGACTGACACTGACTGGCATGGAATATGATGATAAAATACAATTTGTGTTAGTAAATAGACCCTTTAAATTATGTAAGTAACGCTTTATTTGTGCATGTCACTGTACGTAATAATGAGTACGTACTCATAATAAACAATTATTAACAAATATTTTTATAAAAGTACCAAATACATAACACTGATCATATTTTTCTGCGCACTTGTAGATACTTCAAACATACAACATGGTCAAGGTGTAAGGTAAGTAATTAAAGTGATATTTGCATAGTTAACCAAAACACTCGCGATGTCACTTGTGAGGGCGTTGACATGTCGCTGACGCTAGGTTCAGCAAATTACTCGAAGGTTGTAATTTAAGGGGGGGGCGGAAGGTCGCAGTACTTCGGTGTGTGTGGCGGCTGTCACCTTGTGAAGGCAAGGCGAACGACGAACGACAGTCCGGGGCTAGTGTCACACCGGACATTACCGAATCAATAATTATATGTAATGTACTCGATATGATCTCAACAAGTCTGTTGTAATAAAGGCAAAGAGCGGAGCATCAAGTCAAAAATACTTGTTTACTAATTTTTTTTACTTATTTTTTGTACAATGCCTTTATGAATTCATGTGATTATGGGTACATGCTAGATACAATAGTGTAATTAGAGTTTTTTATTAATCCATACGCTTGATCATATAATTCGAGTCGGAAAGTTACTTCGTGGAAGTAAAAACTTGCGGATGTTTTTATCGTTCTTAGCTACACTTAGTTTTGTTAGATGTAAAAATAAACGTGTGTCTATATATGGAAACGATTATCGAACCCGTAGTTAATTTTTTTACACTTTACGGTTAAGAGCTACGAGGCTATAAAAACGCCTTTGTTGGATATTTATAAACTGAAAATTTTGTAGCTAAATGAAAACTTATGCAGAGCTTCGTAGTTAGACGTAATACAGTAAGCATAAGATTTGACAATACTAGCGCATGTCGGGAATAAAACTATCAGATTTAGAAGGATATTATTATTATGACTAGTATATAATAATTATGATCAACCCGTTAATTGAATTATTATAGTAATCGTGCACTTCCTGTTCACATGCTACTGCAAAAAAGCAAAATTAAAAGTTTTGAAAAAACCCACGACGGTTAAAAATTAATTGAAAAAAGGATAAATAACATAAAACACGGGGCTTGAAAAATCCCAAGAATGTCCGTCGGGGGCTGCCATTAAATGAACTAGTTTTGCAATGTTCAGCTCCCGACGGACATTCTTGGGTTTTTTAAGGCGGGTGTTTTATGTTATTTTATCCTTTTTTCAATTAATTTTTAACCGTCGTGGGTTTTTCCAAAATTTTTAATTTTGCTTTTTATTTTAAACTTTTTACTTTAATTTTTATTTTATTTTATCTAAGAACATGTACCAATCAAACCCGAACCCATAACTGAAAACTGCATCAAAATCGGACAAGTAGTCTTGGAGAAAAATGGCAACATGTATTTGCACAAACAAACAACCTCTCACCCCAAACGCATATACAGTCTCCGTTCCGTCGTGGGGAAAAATGTACACGGACTTGTTAATTTAATAGTAGATTGTACATCAAGTGCATAAAACGCACCATTTTGCGCGAGACGTTTATCCATCCGATGCGAGCTTGCGAGCGAGGATGGATATAAAGTAGAGAGTAAAATGGGTTTTATGGACGAGTTTTACACTCTACTTTTCACTTCGATTGCGAGGAAATGGTCATGTCAAAATAATCATGGTTCCCGCCAATTAACTTTTTTTTTTCAGTAGGATACTTGACATAATACCTGACTTTCTCATACTGCTCAGTTATAAAAACATTTTGAGCAAGCCTATTGCCATCAACCAATGTAATTAGGAGCAAGCCTATTGCCATCAACCAATGTAATTAGGAGCAAGCCTATTGCCATCAACTGATGTAATTGGGATCAAGCCTATTGCCATCAACCAATGTAATTAGGAGCAAGCCTATTGCCATCAACTGATGTAATTGGGATCAAGCCTATTGCCATCAACCAATGTAATTAGGAGCAAGCCTATTGTCATCAAATGATGTAATTAGGGACAAGCCTATTGCCATCCACCGATGTAATTAGGAAAAGCCTATTGCCATCAACCAATCTTATTAGGAGCAAGCCTATTGCCATCAACCGATGTAATTAGGAGCAAGCCTATTGCCATCCACTGATGTAATTAGGAGCAAGCCTATTGCCATCAACCAACCTAATTAAGAGCAAGCCAATTGCCATCAAGCGATTTAGGTAATTGAGGGAAGCCTATTCCCATCAGCTTTCCTTGTATTCGTAATGAAAAGCAGTAATCCCTTGTTCTTAGAATACTAACGAAACGAATTAAATTAAAGAGGTTATTCTATGAAGTTGAAGTTGTTCGTGTGGCTGTTGGGCCGGTTAACTGTGCCGATTACCTTGGTCTTCGACGAAGATTTTACTTTATGCTCTAGAGCATAAAACGCGACTTTATGTCGCCTACGCACGACATAAAGACGCATTTTAGAGCGAGAGAAGTGAAATTGTAGATTGTACACCAAGTGCATAAAACGCACCATTTTGCGCGAGACGTTTATCCATCCGATGCGAGCTTGCGAGCGAGGATGGATATAAAGTAGAGAGTAAAATGGGTTTTATGGACGAGTTTTACACTCTACTTTTCACTTCGATTGCGAGGAAATGAAACAGCAACTTGTAAATATTGTAAAAATAATTATTGTTCCCGTCAATTAACTTTTTTTATTTTTCAACCGATGTGATTAGGTGCAAGCCTATTGCCATCAACTGATGTAATTGGGGGCAAGCCTATTGCCATCAAGCGATTTAGGTAATTGGGGGAAGCCTATTTCCATCAACTTTCCTTGTATTCGTAATGAAAAGCACAGTGTTTACCTCGGGTTAAAGACTGGTATTTAGTCCCTCGAACTATAATTTATTAGCGTCATCATAATATCGTAGCGTAATCCCTTGTTCTTAGAATACTAACGAAACGAATTAAATTAAAAAGGTTATTCTATGAAGTTGTTCCTGTGGCTGTTGGGCCGGTTACTTGTGCCGATTACCTTGGTCTTCGACGAAGATTTTACTTTATGCTCTAGAGCATAAAACGCGACTTTATGTCGCCTACGCTCGACATAAAGACGAATTTTAGAGCGAGAGAAGTGAAAAATATTTTTTAATACAGTTGCTCAAAAAGTGGCGTATTGCAGGGACGTATAACGTTCGGGATGTGAGCTATTACGTACTCGTGCTTTTTCTTTACCATTTCCGAACTCGTGCGTTCTCTTTCCCAACTGTCAAAATAATGTCCATTAAAAAAAAACCAACCACGAAGTTTTTACTAAAACAAATCATAGAAGTTTTTATGATTCATGCAAATATTTCTAAAGAAGTTACTAATTTGTTTCAATATCAGATTTAATTATTGTATTCAATGAGTTACAGGTTTCATTCCATTTCATCTCATTAAATTTCATTTTCATTTCATATCAATAAAAAAAATCTACTGAAGACTTGGCTGTATGGGCATAGTTCCCTTTGCCTACCCAGAATGGGTGAAGAAAACAAAAAAAATCTCTGCTTATATTCTTTTACGGTTGGCGCCATTTTCCAAAAATGTTGTTTGCGAGTTTAATTACGGTTTTATTATTTTATTAAATTGCTTCATTTTTTCGCAACTGTATTAAAAATAGTTGTTCAGTACACGTGCGGAACCGTCATTGCAACTTGTTCCGACTGTCAACCCTCGCCGTCGGCTGTGCCTCGGCTCGGGTAGACATTTGTCGGAACTCTTTGCAATGACAGGCTTTCCGCACTTATAATGAAATATACTATATCCGCTTGCTACTCTTGGCGTAGACTGACTTGTGTTTAAATTGTACGTACTTTTTTTTGCAGGGTGGGAAATCATCAAATGACTCCTCCCACTCTGGGCGGAGCGGAAGGGAGTGTCAGACTTCTACTGACTCAGAACCGCTCATGTTTCTTCTTAGCCCTTTGTGTACGGGGCTACGGTATCTCTTTAGCACCCCGCAGCCCTGATTGTACGTACTTTAAATACTTAAGTACCTGAGCGATCGAACTCTGCTTAGATGAAAACCGAGAAAACGAATTTTCCCAGATATGAGATCTAGCTAGATCGATTTTTCCGTTCCCACAAGCCATTTGCAACTTTCATCGAAATCGAATTAGAGCTGTTTTCGAGAACGTGATTTAAATATTATGTATACAAAATGTTGCTCATTTATTAGTTTATGATATACCTACGTACTCAAAAAAGGGATTCTTTTCTCTCTGTTAACAAACAACAACAAACGTACGATAAGAAACAACAACAATTTCTTTGTTTTTTTTTTTCTAGTATCTAGCAGTATTTTTATTTTGTGTTTAGTATAATATAAACTTAGAAACTTTGTTATCTAATTTAATGTTTGTTTCACAGTTACTGTATTTTGAAATAAGCCTCCTAATCATTGATAATTATATAAAATACTATAATTATCATATTAATGTTTGCACGCCAAGTTTATGGCGACATGTGTCATTGCACTACATTTTATTTTACCATCTTTTGTATTCTATTCTATTCTATTTTTGTTTGATGGCAATTAAAGCCGATGTCGACTATTCTGCCAATGTCCAGTGAGTTGGAAAAGCAAGTGTGCACAGTAAAATAAAAAGTAAAAATATGAATATAATGTTTAAATAATAAAATTTTGACTTTGACTTTGAAAATTTTTGTCCTTGTGCGCAGTACAGACAAAATCAAACAAAACGAAGTCTAGGTAGTTTTAATCCTGTTATCGAATAACAATAAAAACTCATTTTTCAATTATTTTAATCCTTCATCAAATGTGTCTATGAGGGATTTTAGTCTTTAATTTGGTACCAAATCTTTATTATCCATTTATTTATGTTCACAGAAAAAAGTAAGTACCTATTAAGACCTGCTGCCATGTGATGACGTTTGAACCTGATTAAGAATTTAAAATCCTTTATAAGTTTACAAAAAAAAAGTGTATAACAAGTTATTAATTAATAAGTAACTTTTTTTAGGTTATTTCATTATTTTTGATATTATACTGGTTGAAAACAGGGTCGCTCTGTTGTTTTTGTACATGTGCTTTAGTGTCTGTTTCAATAGAGTTGTAGGTATATGTTACAGTCAAAACTGTTAATCAGTCAATCAAAACCCATAATAAGTTAAAACGCATTTTGTATATTAAAATAAATGTTCGCTCTAGCGTGAGGTTATCCAAAGGGTCACAAAAAAAACCTAACAAACCTAATAAGATTCCTTAAGACCTTTAGGTTATTTCAATTTTTCGATGTTATAACAGAAACCACCTAATAAGGATCTAAGTAAATGTTTAATAGTTTTGACCGGTCAATAGTTGGTTTTAACTGATTAACAGTTTTGACTGTGACATATTATATAAACCTTATCAAATCCGTAAGTTGGTTTTGCAAACACCTTTAGATCAAACACGTGTAAATTCGAGACAAGCTCTAATACATAAACCTGTCCTACATACGTAGTTTAACGTTAAATTAATACTCTATTTAGGTTAAAAAGAAATAATCTACTACGCTAAGTGCGCTCTATGTTTTAAGTTTATGTTTATTACTTTGCCCTTCCTGTGCCCACCAGACTGAATCTGTTTTCATATATTTCTCTAAGTATAAAATAAGTAATAATAATAATAATAATGTTTATTTGGAACAACTTAAGTGTACAGGTTACATAATGAAAAACGAAGATAGCCACAAAAGTAGAATACTGTGGCGCAGCTATCAACGCCCAAATTCAAAAACAAAGTAATGAACAGACATTGTTCCAGATTAACTTAAAAGAAGTTAATATGAAAATTTGCAAAAACAAAGTGAATAATATAAAAAGAAGAACAATAAAAATTCTAATAATTTATACATTATGTGGTTTTGTATTTTATAAATGTAGAGTGGAGGTGGGGATGGGGTGTGTTATGGTGTGTATGTGTGTGTCTACCGCGTTTACGATACCATAAGTTGCTCGGTCTCGTCATAGGACAGGCACATAAGCCAGTTGGTTACTTTTCTCTTCAGCACATTCCTGGTCATAGGGTATATATTAATTTTTTGATTTACGGTATTATAGATCTTGGAGCTGGTGTGTGTGAAGTGGCGACTGACCAACGCTAACCTACAGCGTTCAGTCTGACAGACTCTATCGGCACGACGACGGTTCTTTTTAAGGGATTCAGGGTGGTTGTAAGGGAGAAGTAGGTGCTTCCTAAGCACTGTTTGTAACACGAACAACTGTCTCACCGACAGGACCTCACAAATTGAATAGAGCCCTGAAGTGGGAAATCTCATGGGTTTTTTAGCGAGTACTTTTAGAACTGCTCTCTGCGCCCTCTCAACCCGCAGCATGGTTGTCTTGTGCGTTCCCCCCCACGTGGTTATACAGTAACTGAGCACTGATTGAGCAAGGGCAAAGTAGACCATTCTAAGGCACTGGAAGTCAGCAGCCGCTCGAAGTTTTTTAAACAAATAGATCAATCTTCTGACTCGACTTACAACTGAGTTAATCTGGGTTTTCCAAGTCAAAAGATTGTCCAATATAACACCAAGGTACTTTATGCTGTCGGCCCGTTCAACTTGAGCACAGTCACAGGTGTTGGTCACTGGGTTAGCACACACATGGCTCCTGATAGCAAACGACGAAGGTGGTTGGCTAAGAACACTCGGGGTGAAGGGAATGAACTTACTCTTAGAGATGTTGAGCGCGAGCAAATTTGAGGTTAACCAGGTCATTACCATACTCAGTGCCAGTTCTGCCCTTTCACACGTCTCAGACCAGTCCCTGCCATGGATTATGAGAGCTGTGTCATCCGCATATGTAATAATTTTTGTGTTCGGAAGAGGTAACTGACACAGCTCATTGACATATATGAGGAAGAGGGTTGGTCCTAGGACACTACCCTGAGGGACACCATAAAACAAGTTTTCTTCATCACTTACAAATGAACCAACCCTCACTACCTGTTTACGCCCCGTTAGGTAGCTACGGAAGATTGCGAGGGGAGTGCCACGTACGCCAATCTGTTCCAACTTATCAACCAATTTGGGGACAGAGACGGTGTCGAACGCCTTCGAAAGGTCTAGGAAGACCCCAAGTGACTTCTGTTTACTGTTGATATGTGCAACTATTGTACTTGTTAGCTCCAGGGTAGCGTCATCTGTCGATTTTCCCGCTCTGAACCCGTATTGATTTTCGGCCAGGATGTTGAATTTAGTTAGGAATTTCGTGAGCCTCACGTTGATGACTTTCTCGAAAATTTTAGAGATGGTTGAAAGGACGGATATAGGCCTGTAATTAGAAACAAGATCCTTGCCTCCTCTCTTGTATATAGGGTGGACTATGGCAGTTTTGAAGGCATCCGGAAAGATACCAGAGCACATGGAAAGATTAAAAATGTGAACTAGGAGAGGGACAATTGTATTTTTCGTGGCCTTGATAATTGTAGCTGGGATTCCATCATAACCAACAGCACATTCATCTTTGAGTGTTAAAATAATTCTATCAATTTCCTTCTCATCAACGTCGTACATGGCCATCGATTCCAGCGGGGCTGTTATGGTAGAGCTAGCCACCTGGGGCGGAGCGTGAAAGTCTGAAAAGTTATTTTGCGATGAAGGATTTGGGAAATTGGATGCGAGGGTACTGCCCACATTCGCAAAGTACTGGTTTACCAGATTGACAGAGAGAAGAGGGTCGTCCGAACATTTCAGTAACTCCGAAGAAAAAGTTTTACCTTTGTCCATATGGGATATGTCTTTTATTACCTTCCAGGTTGCCTTAGGGTTCCTTCCGGCCTTCTGAAACTCTAACCTTTCATACTCGCGTTTGAGCTTCTTCAGCAAATTATTACAGAAAGTTCGATAGCGGAGATAAATAGTTTTATGAGTGTCATTTTCTGGGTGCTTCTTGAAAGTTTTATTTAATTTATCTCTTTGTCTAATACATCTGAGGAGGCCAGGAGTAATCCAAGGCTTGATGATGCGCCTTCTGCTAGGAATTACTGAAGAACTTGTATGAAGATTTACTAAAGAGGATAGCAGAGATATCAAAGTTTCGGCAGCAAAATTTGGGTTATTTGAATTTAGAATTTCAGAAACGTCTGCTTTTTCGATGTCACATTTTACTTTTACAATATCTATCTTCTTTTTTACAGAAATTTTTCTTGTATTAATTGTGGTGTTAGAATTGCAAAACAGTACAACAGGGTAATGGTCAGTTATATCACATTCCAGTACCAATGTTGTGGCAGTGTGTGTTGACTTCAGCAAAACGTGGTCCAAACAATTAGACAGCCTGGTGGGGAAAGAATGCGCAGGGAGCATAGCGTGTGATGCAGCAATGTTTAGGTATTCATCACAATTTGGATCCACACTTGTAGGTGCAATGTTAATATTAAGATCACCGATAAGTGAGATAGTATTGAATTTTCTTAATTGATGGAGCAATGTATCTAAACTGGTGAAAAAGGGATTGAGGTTTTTAATCGAGGGTGATCGATATACCGCGACAATTGCAAGCTTGTCTGAGAATTTCAGTACTAAACAATTAGCATCATCAACCAAGGGAGTCTCAAAAGAGTATTCTAAATCCTGTCTAACGTATGCAACTACTCCATCATTTTGGTTTTTGAACGAAGTGGCACAAGTATTGTAGCCTGATAGAGGGGGAAGATTCGAACATTTACTTAGCCAACATTCAGACAACAGAATGACATCCAGTGTATAACTCAATCTTTCTATTAGCAATGTTAGATTGTCAAAGTTACAATTGATACTTCGAATGTTGACATGTAAGATTTTAAGTGTACTTGCTGATTTATTCAAGTACTTAACACTTACCTCCGGAGAGCAGACAAAACATTCTGAGACAGAAAGGTTATCGATCTCGGTATTAATTATGTTTAGATCATCCATAATGATTATTTGAACAGTGTTCATCAACAAGTGTTCGTCTTCTTGTTGCGGGCACGACAGTATTTGCATTGTGTTAGCACAGAACTGCGCTTCTTACACGGCATCATTGGAAACAGCGTGGCAGTCACTTCGGCTGCATTTTTTTCCTATTATGTTTTAGTTTGTTGGAAAATTGGCAGCTTTTCCGTCGTCGATCACTGACAAGTGAACTGGTTTCCACGTTACAAGGTGAAGTTTTGTATTAGACGTCAAAATTCAGGTGATTGTTATAATAATATATAATTAGTTTAAATTACAGTACTTGGTCAATAATTAACATACGTTGTTTCTTAAGTTATGAAATTTTTTACAGTATTTCAGAATAACCTCCGAACGCTGAAATTATCGGTTAGTATTTGTATTTATTATTTACTAGCGGACATCCCGACGACAGGGATAAAAAGTATAGCCTATGTTACTCAGGGTGAATGTAGCTTTCCAAGGGTGAAAGAATTTTTGAAATCGGCCCAGTACTTTTTGAGCCTATTCATTACAAACATACAAACATACAAAAATAGGTACAAATCTTTTCTCTTAGTGTAGATTAGTGTAGATTTATAACCTGTCACTGATTGGTAATTGCAGAAAACGTAAGAATTTCGCGGGCTGCCTTGTGGCATTCACCTTAAATGAAGATAAAGATAGAATCCAGAATGGGATCAAGTTCTCAGCATTCACAACATCATAAATTGTCCAAAGCATCGCATCGTCATTGACTTTTTTCGTTTCTTTTGGGTTTTTTTTCGTTTTGGGTAATACCAAGATGTAATTAAATAAAAGATCAAACCATAAAAATAGATTTTACTCAGTCGAGATATGTACCCAAAAGTTTTTGTTGTTGTCGGTATTTCCCATCTAATTATAGCCCTATATTGAAAAAGGTAAAGTAGGTCATACTTTATCTAAAACTTGTATTCCTTAAATAAGGTCCTTCTTGGTTGGCCTCAGTCCTTTTAAGTTGCCAATGCGACGCAAAAAACCCAAAGATTTCTTTTGTCAAAACCAAAATAATAAAAATAAGGAAATGCAAAGTAGACTCGTATTTTTTAAATATTTTAAATTAAAACAATTTTATTAAATCTATTAAAGATTATTATACAATCATATCGATTCATCGACCTTTGCTTTGAGATAATCTGAGTAAGTTATTATTTCTTGTTCATCGATGAAAAAAAGCTTGTAGGAACTCTGATTTAAATTTTTAATTTTAAGGTTGAACAAGCCAGTCATTCTTCCATACAAACTTACGAAGGTGATTACTCCTCTGTTTGACGGTGTAGGTTCAAAATTAAAAATTGTATCAACTGGTCTTATCATTATCTAGGTCTGTATGGAAGCAGAATTGGAAAAAAAAAATGATTTGGAAGTTATGAACGTCAAAACTTTCATATTTTAGCACTAATTTTAACTCATCTTTGGGCGTAAATAAGTAACGTATATAGTATGAAAAAGAAAAAAGTGAAACCATATGGACATAGATTAGTTATTAAAAAATTTAAATAATTTGATTTTGAACAGATACATTCAATAGATTTTTCATGAAACCAAATATACCAAAGGTCTGCATAGAAACAATCGCGCGCCCGTTTTAGTTGTGTCTCTTTCGCGCTATGCATTTCGCTCGTGATGTCGGGTGAAATAGCATGCATTTTAGCCCCGCCCACCAACTAGTTCGTGCCGTTGGCTTGTTTACCCTTAAGTAACGAGTTCCTTTTGCATTCACTTTTCAATGAACAAGGACACAAAGGATTCACCAGGACATGAAACGAATGACGTCGTACGTAAGTACCTTGTTTCGCCCTTACCGCTAGTATTATAATTATTATCTGTGCCCTTACTTAGTTATGCATATCCTAGTACACACGACGATTAATTAGGCTCGGGATCCACCAAAGCGGAGACGAGCAGAGCGGAGAGTGTGCCAAACTCGACAAATCACAAGAAGTGCGAAAGACCATGGCCCTGTTTAATAAACATTACAAGTCTACAATTTTGTAGATAACTGACATATTTGTAAAAATTTCTTCAACATAACTTACAATTACAAATTTGTAGCTACAAAATTGTCATCAAAATCTACAGGCGTTTTTTACAATTGTAAACGTTTATTAAACAGCATTTACAATTGTACAATTTGTAAAATTTTTACTTGTAGAATTTTTACAAATTGTAAGTTTTATTAAACAGGGCCCAGATGTAAATTTTAACCGATGTGATTTGCCGATTTCCGCTCATCTCCTCTCGTCTCCGCTTCTCTTCGCTTTGGTGGAAGCTATACAATAACACTGTTTAAAGCTTTCACGGTTCATAACTATGTCAAAAAAATCATCATAAAAAAAAAACAAAAAAAAAATGCCTGAAGGTGAAGGCTCTACTGTATCTTGGCAAAGCTTAAAGGCACTCTCTCTCTCTGGCAGTATTTGAATAAGAATGGTTTCACGAATACAATATTTCTTCATTTATTTAACTTGTGGTTGTGGGTTCGATGCTCAGGTTTTTCGAATAGCACGGAGTTGGATTTGTGCTCGGTTGATGGCAAAAGACCCACTATTACATGCGACTTAAAAATATAAATGGCGAAATGTGTGTGGTAGGTACACACGGCTACACATCAAGCTATACATTTCTAGTATAAGCTGGTCTCGCATTGTATGGGATTTCCGTACAGTGCGAGATCAGCGTAAACTGGAAATGTATAGCTTGATGTGTAGCCGTGTGTACTACTAGGATACACCTCTGCTTAACCATTCAGGTGGTAACCTTAAGTTATTTTATTATTTACTAGCTTTTGCCCGCGACTTCGTTCGCGTGGAATAGTGACTTCCGGCAGATTTTTGGTTTTACCCACATAGTTCCCCGATCTCGCGGGATCTCTTCAAAAATGAAATGTGGAAGATATTCTAGGGAACTCTTCAAAAATCAACATAATGAGATCTGCGTTTGAATTGAAGATATGTATACTCACTTAGGGCATTTCGTTTCGTTTTCGTTTTTAGCTAAAAGGTTTTATTGCGATCCATAGATACCCTAAAAGTATTTATCGTCTATCTAGGTATATACTTATTTATTTATTTACTTGAGGTTCACCCACAGCACATACATATATAAACTGAATCCTACAGTAATATTCTAATATATATGCCAATTACAGGTAAACACAACATTGACAACAAAGACGCCAGATTACCGCTAGTTGCTAACTTAAGTCTAGGTGTACAATCGATTATGAAAAGAAAATGGAATAAATAATAATAAATTTTGTTACAAAGAAAATGAAATAAAAGTGAAAATGAATATACCACACACTATACAATTCCAATTATACCTATCATGTTAAATCATGTATCTACGTTCAACAAAATAACCTATCATTAACCCTTCAACGAACGGACAGCAGACACAATAGCAAAATCTATTGTCATCTCCCCCTGGGGTTGATCTGATCGTTGATGAATTAAGTAAAACTACTATCCAGCATATCAAGACCCCTGCGTTCTAGGAAGCTGCACTTATAAGAGGTGCCAAGCTGTTTCTCGTGATTTACTGAACCGTTTTTTTCCCTTAACCCTGTATAGAAATCGAATCATAGAAAGCCATATTTTGGATATCAAAATAAAGAGAATCACAATCATTATCACTATCACAATCAGCATCATTATCACAATCACCATCACTGTCACAATCACTATCACAATCACAATCACAATCACTATAACAATCACAATCACTATCACAATCACAATAACCATCACTGTCACAATCATAATCACTATAACAATAACAATCACTATCACTATCACAATCACTATCCCTATACCAATCACTATCACTATCTTAATCACAATCACTATCACTACCACAACCACTATCAAAATCACCATCATCGTTATCACAACCATTATCATCGTAATCACAATCATCATCATCATAATCACTATCACAATCATCATCTTCATTATCACAATTATCATCATCGTAAACACAATCATTATCATCGTAATCACAATCATCATCATTATCATAACAATCATCATCATTGTTATCACAACAAATCAACAATAACCCTGTATAGAATAGATAATACATATAGTTGAATCCGCCGTCTTCTGGATCTCAAAATAAATGTCATATTCGTAATCAGCACTCCTGATATTCTCGGAATCGACACCCATATTGATTTTTAGACATTTCAACCCCATCGCACCTCAACTTACAGGGGATGATGGTATTTCAGGTCCGCCACATTAAATCTTAAAATCGTTGTTTTTGTGATACACCCGATACACCATACAAACAATAACCATGTTGGTTTTCAGACTTTGTCACTGCATTTCCCCCTTTAGGGGTTGAATTCTGAAAAAACCTGAAACACAAATGTTAACTAATTTATCGATAGGAGTACTCCTGTGAAGTTTCAAATAAAATAGTCTAACTAATCTTATTTCCCCATGTAAACTTTGGACCCCCGTTTCAACCCCTAAGGGGGTGAATTTTGAAAAATCCTTGCTTGGTGCACCCCTAAACCTATGTGCCTTTGGAATGTCTAGACTCAGCGGTTTGGGCTGTGCATTGATTTTTAGAATTTATCACCCCATTTCCCCTTCTTAGGGGTTGAATTCTGAAAAAACCTGAAACCCGTTTCTACTCATTTATCAATAGGAACACTTCTGTGAAGTATCGAATAAAACAGTCTAACTAATCTTGTTTCCTCATACAAACTTTGGAGCCCCGTTTCACCCCCTTAGGGGATGAATTTTGAAAAATCCTTTCTTAGTGCACCCTTAGACCTCATAAGGAACCTACTTGCCAAATTTGGAGTCTGTAGACCCAGCGGTTTGGGCTGTGCGTTGATGGTCAGTGAGTGAGTCAGTCAGTCACTTTCTTCTTTTATATATATAGATAACTTGCAAATAACATTACATATTAATTAGTTAACTTTAACTATATAGCCATTCAAAGCATCACCTAAAAAAATAAACTGTACTTTACGCGAATTCAATGTAAATATAAAACTATCATAAAACGTACAGTTTGTCATTTTTAATGATGAGTTAAGTGTTCGTAGTTACGTCCGCAATTCAGTTGAAATCCCCTTGATGACATACGTACATAAAGCAATAATAATAGTTTTACAAACATTTGTCCATCTTTAAGTATTTGCACATAAACGCTCTCAAAGGTCGTGATCTTCATTGCCAGTCAATTTTTAAGTGATTCCATATTTGTTCAGTTGGAGACGGAATGTCAAGTTGAAGAGTCTGAAGACAAAGTCATGGGCTAGCATGAAGCAATAACTTAATCATAACTTAGTTTTAATTAAAATTAGATTCACGACGACTATTTGAGTTGATGACTTGTAAAACTAAGATTTTGGTAGTCAAGTTTATATTAATTAATTTAACCTTCATAAACAATAGTAGTACATACCTAGGCGGAATTCAAGCCACAAGGCATTCTCTGCCAGTCAACCTTTGGGTTCAATAGGACATATTGTGGATGGTGTACAATATAATTACTAAAATATAACTTTTTCAAACTAACTTCTTCTTTCACTACAAATCTACCTTTTATTTTCTCTTTATCGTCTTCATTCTTCACTAAAAACAAAAATCTAGCTTCAAGTTCAATGCTCTTGTAATTGTGTATTGAAGCTGATTTCAGAAGACAATGTTAAGAACTGCTATCTATTAGTTTGCATTATTACAAACTTCACTACATTACATACGGAAAACTTAGGTACTTAATGTAAAGTTTAATGATTTTATTGTTTTATTACTTGGAAGCTAATACATGGTAAATTAACAAGACTAATTAAAACTACTCAATGCATTTATTTATAATATCGTTGCATTCATCGAACGTGTTTGGTTACTTTATTTTATATAAAAAGCATAAGTTTTCATGCACATTTTTGTTCAAATATGTATCGTTAGGACCTTTAGAAAAAATGCATAAATTAACGTACAAATGAGTACCTACATAATTACATAATAATATGAAGTAGTTGAGGTTATTTTTGTTTGTTTTCGGATAGTCTCGTTTTTGTTCAAAAGATTAATTTTTAATAATGCTCCTTATTTGAATGATAAGTACTTCTAATTAAAGACTGGATGATTCTAGTATTTCTAGTAAATACTTCAAAACATTAAGTTATTTCCTACAATAATACCTACATCTAGAATGCTAGGTAAGACCCACACTATTTAATCACATATACCTACGTATGTCAGTAGGTACCTACCTAAGTAAATACAGGTTTTTAGGGTTCCGTAGTCAACTAGGAACCCTTATAGTTTCGCCATGTCTGTCTGTCCGTCTGTCCGTCCTCGCTTAATCTCTGTGACCGTTATCGTTAGCACTAGAAAGCTGAAATTTGGTACCAATATGTGTATAAATCACGCCGACAAAGTGGTAAAATAAAAATTGGAAAAAAATGTTATAATAGGGTAGGTAGCCTATAATTATGTAAAGTGGGAAGTGATTTTTTTTTTAATTTCAACCCTAACGTGTGATATATTGTTGGAAAGGTATTTAAAAATGAATAGGGGTTTACTAAAATATTTTTTTGATAATGTCAATGATTTCGGAAATAATCGCTCTAAAAGTAAAAAAACAATGTGTCCCTCTAACTTTTGAACCATAAGTTTAGAAAATATGAAAAAAATCTGAAAAGCAGAACTTTATAAGGACTTTCTAGAAAAATCATTTTGAAAGTGAAAAAAAAAATTAAAATATTAAAACATTTAAACTCTTATGTCACTTATTGTGACGGACGGGAAACTACGGAACCCTACACTGAGCGTGGCCCGACACGCCCGTGGCCGGTTTTTTAATATCATGTTATCACAGCTTCACATTATATCAGTAGGTGCCTATGTACTTACTATATTTTAATTTACATACCAACGCATGCTTGGACACGAGGGGCTCGTTAAATGTCTGCCGCGTAGACGTATAGATCGTAGATCGTCGGAGTTAAGCAACAACGCCTTGCCTTGCCCTTGGATGGGTGACCGCAGTTTACACAACATGTAGCCCCCACCGTGGCTCTAAACACATCAGCTGTCCAATGAGTGTGAGTAGTGGTCGAAACAACGAACGTAGTAAGCTAATTTAAATCCTAAGCTCCGGAAATAAGAACTCTTTACATACAAAGCAAAAGTGATAAAACCATTCCTTTACTACCATGATTTTTTTGTTTTCTTTTTCTATACGCCATCTTGCATCTGCTAAACCGGACTATAATGACTTTATGTGTGTAATTTTTAGGTCATCTATTTTCTTTGCAAGTCAGAACCTAATAACCACACAATAGACCAATGAGATTTTGTGTAAAAACTGTTTTAGTAACAAATCTATATAAATAAAAAGAGAAGTCCTGACTGACTGACTGACTGACTGACTGACTCATCAACGCCCAGCCTAGCCTTGGACCTAGAAAGCTGAAATTTTGCACAGAGGTTCCCTTTATAATGTAGACTAGGAATAAGGAAGGGTTTTTCGAAATTCAACCCCTAAGGTAGTTAAATAGGGGATGAAAGTTTATATGGGAAATCGCCATTTTCACGCGGGCGAAGCCGCTGGCAAAAGCTAGTATGTAATAAATTAAAAAAAACCATGATGATTCAGCCACTCAAGTATAAATTATGGTATTTTTATAGGAATCAGATATAATCATAGATTAATAATATCTTTACCAACGGAGTATGGGAAGTGTTTACACAGTAATTGACTTGGTAAGTTTACCATAACTAGTTTATGGGAAACTAGTTTAGTAAACGGCGTGCGACATGCGTTCCATAATAATTATGAATAAAATAGCCCTTTGAATTAATACATATTCTAATAAACAAGACATCAAGGCGAAGGGCTGGGACAATATTAATTTATTTAGGATTTCCAACGAGTTATATTTCAATTTATCTTCTACAAAATTAAAACAACTACAGAATACATTAGTCAGTATTACGCACTCAATAACTTACACATTATTGAGTAGGTACAGAAGCTATGAATATATAATTTCATAAAATTAGGAATAAGTACCTACCTACTTACATAAACAATTTTCAATCATGCAAGGATTAAAATGTCAAGGATTTAAATGAAATCTATTTCATTATTATTAGTTAAGTTCATTGTGATGAACTATTAATAAATGTTGGAATTGAAAAAAATAAAACAAAAAATTAATTTATATAATTTAATAGGTAGTGGTCGCTTCGAATTATTTAAAACGTGTTTACGATTAACAAAACTATTGTTCATTCAATAAATATTACCAAACATTCTAGGTTGCATCATCATCATCATCATCATCCTCAGTCTCTTTTTACCCACATCTAGATATAGGACTCTCTTCGCTTGTGCTAATCTTTACGTCTATTTTAGCCAGCCTCACCCAGGTTTTATGGCAAAATCGTCTGCTCATCACGCCGCCCGCGCCTCATCGTCGTCCCACTACTCTGTGATTGCTAGATGGCCTGCTCAAATCCATTCGAGATGAGAAAATGCGTTATACATTTCAAATACCAAACAACGTTAAACTTTAGAATATTTCAAAGTTTGAAAATCAGGTCCACCAGCGTTGCAGCTTGGTAAAGCCTGCTCTATAACAAGCTTTGCATAATGCTGGTAAATCCAGTAAATCTTTAAGAGCAAGGACATTGTGTATACCTACCTATGTACAAATGTCCTTGCTCTTAAAGATTTATTGTTAAATGTTGGTCCATTCTCATTTTTCGCTAGCAATAAAGAATGTTATGAAAGAGAAAGGAGTAAATAATGCCGTGACGTCTGACAGGGGGAGAATGGATGAAGAAAACGTGTTGCGCCGACCCCAAATAGAATAGAGCAAGGGTAGGAAGATGATGAGTAGGGTGAACTTATCTAATAGGGGATCGGACAAAAAAAAACTAATTAGTCCGTCAGATAGATTTCCAAAAAATATTAACCACGTATTTTTTCTTTTTTCACGTAAACAAAAAATGAAGACGATACAGTGCTTCGAAAACCCGTGTGACGTCATATGATAGTACATTTTGTACCTTCAATTGACGTTTCAAGTCCCACTCCATGATCTTTGACGCGCTTTATCTTCGTCAATTTTTATTGTTTTGATAAAACAAAAAATACGTATCCAATATTTTTCGATAATCTAACTGACGGACTAAACAGAATCATATTTTTTTGAGTCAGTCCGATCCCCTATTCTGTGATTCGCCTAATTCGGTGATATTTGCTGGTTTAAGCGGTGTCAGGCTGTACGAGTGCACAAATGCCTATAGCACGAAGTTAGATGAGTTCACTATAGTAGTAGAACTTTATACCATGTTTTCTTTATATGTTTAATTGAAATCATCTCAATAGGCGACTTGTATTGTAAAACGGGCTGTTGGTCCGCACTTCACGTCCAGAATGCGAAGGTATTTTTTATTTATTATAATCGTATTTAGAGTGGTTTTTACCATCGTTATTGCCTGATTATTCATATTGAGCATATCACGGCAAGTTTTTTTTATGCTTCCTCTGACCTCACTCAACACGCGAGAAACCTGAAAACAGCGGGTCGTTGACCGCAGAGTCAGTGCTTTATAAATAAGTTACACTCCAGGGCTACCAGCAACCTGTTATCGGCTTACTCTGAATCAGAGATATGTTAAGTACGTAACCAGCCTGCACTGGGCCCGTGTGGTGGATTATAGCCCATTCCTTCCCAAAGAGAAGCGGCCTGTGTTCCAGCAGTGGGAACAATATATAATAACAACCTTAAGCCGAACCTCAGAGCATAAACCTACTTCCTAGTCTACCAATATTATAAATGCGAAAGTTTGTGATTATTTTTGGATGTCTGAACGGTGTTAGGCTCTTTCACGCAAACACTTTTAGCCGGATTGAGATGAAATTTGGCACACAAGACAGTTAATAACCTGGATTAACACTTATTATAGTTTTTATTCCGGTAGTATACGATCCCGTCGGACAATTATCGAACTCCACCTGGGCGAAGCCGCCCTGCATAAGCTAGTCCTTACATAGTATAAAACAAAGTCGCTATTTTTGTCTGTTTGTTTGTCTGTATGCTTAAATCTTTAAAACTACGCAACGGATTTTGATGCGGTTTTTTTTAATAGATAGAGTGATTCAAGAGGAAGGTTTTAGTATATAATTTGAACGACATCCACGCGGGTGAAGCCGCGGGCATCAGCTAGTTATGAATAAAATTAAAGATATCGCGATTCATTCAATGCTTCAAATCGCAAAAACGAAATGCAAACCAAAAGTTTCATTAAACTTGTTGTGTGTGACGCATTACTCAAGTAAGATGACACCTTAATTATCGAAGTTTAATGTCTTTAGTAAGAATCGATTATTTATTGTTTACCTTTATGTAAAAGTACTTGATTAACTACGCAGGTACATATTACCACATGACGTACGCGTAATCGAGACTAGATATTAGGTAACTTTTGGTACACACTACACAGCAGCACGCGGCTCAGGAGTATAACATTTGGTTTTTTGTTTTGGAGGGTGGGAAATCATCAATGTCTCCTCCCACTCTAGGCGGAGCGGTAAGGAGTGTCAGACTTCTACTGCTTAAAAACCACCTATGTTCCTTTTTAGCCCTTTTTGTCCGAGGCCGCGGTATCTCATTCGAACAACCCGCAGCTACAGGAGTATAGGATACCTTCGTTATTGTTGTGTGATGTTGGATACTGGTATTCAAATGCATCCAGCACCGGAAGTCGACTTCAACAAAGTTGCGAAAAGACTCGGAAGATGATGATACTGTAGGATGGAAATATCTACCAAGTAAGTACTTACCAATGGATAATGTAAGCTGAACGTTACATACAAATACAGGGAGATACGTTGAACTACCTAAGTTTCTCTTTATTCTTTTTTCAGACGTGATGGTGCAGACGACGATCCTCAGAATAGGAAAATTGCCAGTGATCGCAACACCTATACGTATTGTATTTTGTTTAAGGCTGATGTTCCAGAGTAGCCCGTGAATTTCAAATTTTCTTACGTTTTTAGCAATTTGCAGGCCAGTGCTAGATTGTATGTTAGTGAAAATATGATTCGCGGCTGTAAGACGTATGCAGTTACAGAATTATAATAATCAAAATCATCATTACAACCCTCCAAGTTCATGTAACTATCAAGAATGAGTATTTCATCAAAAGGTCATTCTTGAGAGTTACATGAACTTGGAGGGTTATAATGATGATTTTGATGATTATAATTCTGTAATTGCATACCTATAAGATATTATATCTTGCTACGTTTTTTAGGTATTTTTTACTTCGTGCATGTTCATTTCCGTTGTTTTTTTATTGATTAGTTGAATTGTGATCGATCGACGCAACTAGTCAATTACAGGGCGGTGCCGATGATACGACAATAAATGAAACCACTGGTAGTTCTAGTTCATATAGGAACATTTTATTTTTAAACTATCAAATAAATCCTAACACTGAAATCGTTGTCGGTGCAAATTATTCCTAAGGTTAGAAAACCAATATTTGTTTGTAAATTGTTGTATTTCGTTTACAGTTTTATGCTATTTAGTTTATTTAAAAAAAAAAATCGGTGTTAGGATTTATTTGATAGTTTAAAAATGTTCCTTTGAACTAGTACTACCAGTGGTTACATTTATTGTCGTATCATCGGCACCACCCTGTATATCTATTGCTCGTTAATCATTGACCACAATTATTCATTTATTTATTTATTACAAACAGGTACACCAACAGTACATACATTTCACACTGAATAATAAAAATATACCGGTTAGGGTTCTGATGTAAGTACCAATTACAGGTATATACAACATTCTCAGATACAATAAAGCTATCATCGTAAATTATACAAATCAAATTTAAACATAAAATTATACAAAACAAAACGTTTTTTACGTAAACTAATGAGATCAAATAATTAAGCATAAAATTAAAATTAACTTACACTAATAACAATAACAGTATAGATACAGTGCGATCAAATTATCTTGGCAGCTCCGAACTTCGTGCAGGTCATTTTGTTACATCGAATGTATAAAAGTGTTATGATATTTATTTTATTTGTATTTCTCACTGTTTAAATTAGATATTTTCTGATCGTTTAAGTATTGGTTTATCTGGCAATAACAGTTTTATTCCCAAGTTTACATGCGTAAAATTTCGCAAAGCCTATGTTCAGAGCTGCCAAGATAATTTGATCGCACTGTACCTAGTATAGTATAAAAGTAATATAACAAAATTATTTTTTTAAAATATGTCGGTTCAAGTGAGACCTTAGCAGGCTTTTTCATTGTTGTCGTTATTTTCATGGGGAATGAAGAACACATTTTAAAGACAAAATTACCGTCGGGCAAAGTGTTACCTATGTCAAAGCGTATACAGCCACGAAGTTTTGATATGTGCCCGGTTGGTGGCAATAGGCCCCACCCCTATTACATAGGACGTAAACGTAACTGGGGACTTAATGTGGGTATATAATTATATACTATAACTAACACTTATGTCAAACCCTTTGAGGATTACAGGCATGATGTGACATGATAGTGTACCTAAGTTTCGTATTCTCAGAAAAAAAAAATCACATTCGTACATTTGGTTGTTTTTACGTCGTAGTAGAAGTAGTGCCTACGTAGAATATTTTGTCAATATACTTATTACCTACTGTTTGCTTGCTTACTTTAGCATAGCTAAGTGGTTGGCTGACGGTAGTCATAGACACACAAGTATTTGTTTACTGACATCAAATGCTTACTGACTGTAAATTTTGATTTAAGTACTATTATATTACTTATGACAGAGATTTCTTGTTACAAATTAATTAATCAATAGATGAAGCGATGATTGATTGACGCCTTTGAGCTTAGCTGTGCAAAAACTGACCACAACAGCGGAAGGTTCCACACAGTTGTGGTAAGGATGAGTAGATGTGGTGTACACCGGGTTTATTGACATAACATCACGCCTGTAATCCCCGAAGGATTAGGCAGAGGTGTACCCATTAGTACACCCACATTTCACCAGTAACGTTATGTCCCATGTAGTATAGGGCGAGTCTATTGCCATTATCAGGATTTCAACCTAAAGACGTCCACTCCTAGACATAGGTCTCCCCAAGTGACGCCACATTGACCCATTTCGTGCGTCTCGCATCCAGCGGATCTCCACTAGGGTTACCATAAATATGACAGGCGTTTGCCGCATTTGACAGGCATTTTAAGGTTTAGACAGGCCTGCGGCCGGCATTGGTCTAAGACAGGCATTTTTCTGAAAGCATAACTACACAGTGGTGCAATTTTCTCAAAAGTAAGGAACTGAATGGTGACATTACAAAATTCGTGAAAATCTGCCAGTTTGTGTTCCCTATTTTGGCATACAATGCGAACGTAGAACGTATGTTTTCTCTCGTCAACGCCCAGTGGAGTAAAGAACGAAATCGGCTGACAATTGAATTAGTAAAAGCGATATTGATAACTCAGGAAAATTACAAAACTATCTTAAGAAGATTTTTATGTTTATGTATTAGAAAAGAAAGAACCAGTAAAAAAAATAATGTCCTCTGACAAATATCAGTAATAAGTATCCTTCTTCATTATTATCTGTTGGCTTTTACATAATTCTTACAGCGTTTAGCTTTAGACAGGCATTTTTCTGAAAAATCAGGCATTTTAGTTACCATAGACAGGCATCCTTCTATTTACATTTGGTACCTAACCCTAATCCCCACAGCCTTTTTCAAGTCTATTGCCATGATGCCATCAACGTGCAACGGGGCGAAAATCCAGACTCCGTTTATCACCATCATCAATCTATAATTGTTCCCACTGCAGGGACTCAGGCCTCCTCTCTAGGAGAGGGATGGGCTATAATCCACCACGCGGGCCCAGTGCGGATTGGTAGATGTCGCATATCTTCGAATTTTTGGTTCTAAGACATGCCGGTTTCCTCACGATGTTTTCTCTCCGTTGTACTTGTAACTTAAACATACGTTCGTACTTGTAAATTATTATCCGAAAATGGCTGTAGGGATAAGTTAGGTATAATGTTTTAAGTTCATTAAACATTCATTACGTACCTACCTGCATGGATTGTTCGTATGTGTTAATTAGTACCTAAATGAGCTTCGTCCCTTCACATCACTTTGTTCATATTATTTTATCAACGACTTGTAAATTGATTACATTCTGATGTGAATTTCAACAAACCCTCCTTAATTCACTTACGATGTGATAATTGCTTATGGATTCATATATTTATGAGTCAGTTTCTAAAATCTTTTCAGGCCTATTTAGGTAATACCTACTGGTTGACTGGCTTGATTGGTTGGTTGCTAATATTTTTAGGTTTTTAGACAGATAATGACAGATTACTGGTGTAATAAGGATAACGTTTCGGAGATACGCCGTGACAAACAATCAGACAAAAATGTTATTTGTTATACCTACGTATCGTATATAAATATTCAGTAAAAAGCTGTTACATATTTAGAAATTACAAACAGTCAATTTAGTTTCGTTGGCCTAGTCACTTTTCAGGATTTCACACACTGATAACAACGAATGTCGGTGTATTTGTAAGTATGTAGGTACTTTTGAGACTTCCTCGATAACGTTTCATTTTGCAGACAAGCATTTTTATTTTTTCATTGAATCAAAACATTTGTGATTCGGTAAACACAACTCAAGTTGTGAGTGTTCAAGTATCTACATACCTACGTACCTAATACATCCGCATAGTT
The DNA here is from genome assembly GCA_949775195.1 of Diarsia dahlii. Classification (NCBI taxonomy): domain Eukaryota; kingdom Metazoa; phylum Arthropoda; class Insecta; order Lepidoptera; family Noctuidae; genus Diarsia; species Diarsia dahlii. The sequence continues at coordinate 15,189,852 of OX459194.1, read as the reverse complement.
ATGGTCTTAGATAGTTTCTGTGTGGTCACAAAACTTGTACATTAAAGATACTTTAAAACATAGTTTAGTATTTACAAAGCTATTGAATGTTGGATACGGTAGAGACCTTAACATATCACATCATACCAGCAAAAAGTTTAATAACAGAGTAATCATGAAGTGTATGAAATATTAGGATTTTCCGATCATTATTGTTTCATTAAAAACAATGATAAATAATTTATATCCGTAGGTATCTACTAAGCTTCTTAGTATTTTATTTTCCACTTAAATTGAAATGTATGTATGTTAATCTAATGTTTCATTTGTCAGACACAACAAAATAGGCATTATAACACTTAATTGTGCATTTTAATTTATGTACTAAATGTGCTTTGCATTGTAGATTTGTACGTACAGTCAGTGAAATGCGTTGAATTTCTGTTTTGTTATTATGAAACCTTGCTTTTAATGTATCTTGCTTTAAATCGTCAATCAACCCTATACCTACTGGTAAATAAGTAGGTATATCAAAAACAAGAGTATTGTTAAAGGGGGTTAAGTTGACTAATCAGGAACGAATACTTAGGTAGGTAAATGAATTGTCACCCATTTTCATGGTGTTTTCACCAATGGATAGAGTGGTTTCCGAGGAAGTTTTTAGAATATATTTTTTTAATTCAACCCATAGGAGTTCAATAGGGGAAGAAAGTTTGTTGGGATATTATTCGACACCCACGCGGGCGAAACCGTGGGTAAAAGTTAGTTCATTATAAAAAATACCGAAACGATCCAAGACGTCTGTCGCAGGCTGTACCAACAGGAAATAACATTCGCCTAGTTATTTTGTCGATATTTCATCAAACGATTAAACTCGATCAAGCTCTGGTAATTACGATGTTCGGCAATCTGATTAATTAAGACATAAGTAAGGTAGAGCTCTACTTGTAAGGGTTCACTCAAAGATTGTCATGTTGTTGTATCTATTTAATTACATATCTAACATGGTTAGGCTAGGATTTGGTATTTAAAGGATTAACTTACGATCATTTTGCTCACATCTTGCATCGGATAACCACCTACCTATATAAGTAAGTACCTATTGTAGGTACCTTCTTACCGTACCTATAGTAGGTACCTTCTTACCGTACCTATAGGTATTGGAATTTTCGTGATTCCCTCAAGGGGTTGCAGATCCAGCATTCTTCTGGCAGCCTACCTTGCTCGGTTTATCTACCTATCTAGGTAGGTACCTACCTACTTATTATTAATATCAACAATAAATAAGACTATAATAGTTAAGTAGGTACCTACCTACCTACTTAACATATTATCTTATCGAAATCAAATCTCCCACGATACTTTTATTCGATCTGCTTACTTAGGTATCTACTCTATAATTCAAAATCCTTCTTAGATTATGATAAAGGCACTTAATCTGTGATAATGTTAAGAATGTTTTATTTCATGCAAGTCAAGTAAGTACCTACATCATTATTTAGCGACCTTTCAGATATTCACCCAAAAGTGTTCTACTTTTAGATGACTAGGTACTAGACATAGAGTATTGCTACTAGGTAGGTATATAGGTAGGCATAAATACGTAACATGTCACCTTTAATCCCCAAAGGGTTATGCAGAGGTTTACGCTGTAAGATACTAGTTACACACCCACAACTTTCGCCAGTTATGTTTAAGGCGAGGTTGCAGTACTTTGTTTTTATGTACGCACCACCTCACCCCCCGCCCTGCCGCGCGAGCGATATAATGCCTAAATTTTGACTGTTTTTTGCTTCTTGGAGAAAAACTATAAAGAAATTATACAATATGTTTTCAACATTTACTTCAGAATAAAAAGTTCTATCTATTGATATAACTTTTATATAAATTCATGATGAAATGTCTTAGCAGTACACGTTTGAAATTGTGATTTAGAGTCATTTTTGATAAAAAAAAGTATCGAGCCGATCATTCTAAATCGCGTTTCTATCTTTACGATTTACTAGAGAGTATGTTCAATTTAAATGTAATGATTTTTAATTATTAAAAAACTCGTATTTAGTTCGATTTTGATAGGTTCAAAAATCTTAAAAAGTACTGCAACCCCGCCTTAAGTCCCATCTAAAGGGCGAGCCTATTGCCATCATCCGAGGAAAAATCCAGACTCCGTGGCTGGTACTTACTTTTTTTTTTTGAAAAACGTTGTCCCACACTATAGGAATTTCTCCTGTATCGTGGGCGCGTTCACAAACCTTTAAACTCACATACACAAATACCCAGACCCGAAGCAACTATAACAAATATTTGTATGGCCTACAGCCATACAAATATTTGTTCCGTGCGAGGATCGAACCCGCGACACGTAGCGCAGTAGTCAACTGCTTGAGCCACTGCGCCAACCGTGCCGTCAAGCCGTGCCGTCTTTACTGAGGATATCTGATAGAAAAATCCAATAGCACTTTGCCCGACCCGGGTATCGAACCCAGGACCTCAAGCTCAGCAGTCGACCACTATACTAACGAGACATTGCACATATAAAATGCGCACATCACATCATCTTGCTTGCACATTGCACATATAAAATGCGCACATCACATCATCTTGCTGGCACATTTGACATTGCTTGAGATATTTTACCTATATCTAGGTAAGTGCGTACCTAAACCCTACCTAGGTGCAATGTGTTAGAAAGGCCTTAACAAAGTTAGCGAATGGCTCCAAAAATGGAAAATAAAAGCAAGTGCTACAAAGTCAGTGCAGGTGACATTCACTCTCAAAAAAGGAGACTGCCCACCTGTCAAGTTGGACGAATGTACTCTACCCCACAGTGACCATGTGAGATATCTTGGCTTACACATTGATCGCAAACTAAACTGGGGGCACCACATCAAATGTAAAAAGCAGGAGCTCCAGCTAAAGTACAACAGCCTATACTGGATGCTAGGAAGGAACTCGAGACTCTCTTTGGACAACAAACTGCTCATATACAAAGTCATCCTAAAACCCATTTGGACATACGGGCTACAACTGTGGGGCAGTGCAAGCGATTCCAACATAAATATACTCCAGCGCCAACAGAACAAGATCTTAAGAACAATCGCAAAAGTACCATGGTACATAACCAACAATGAAGTGCACGAGCATCTTGAAATGAAGACGACTAAAGAGGAAATTCGGAGTTTGGCAGCTAAATACAAAGAACGGTTAATCCATCACCCTAATGAAGTTGCTCGCCAACTCACCATGGACCACTATGTGAGACGACTGAAACGTCATCACATACTAGAGCTAGAAGACCGGCAGTAGCTCTGGGAAGCAGATGAGTTGATGCTTCCAATGGGAAGCCACTCCGCATGACAGCATCACAGAACAGATTTGCTCATAGTCATAAGGCTGATTGCAAATAAAAACAGAAAAAAAAAGGTGCAATGTATTCAACAACATTATACAAATTCTGAATGTTATTATCTTATATGTCACCTATCCCAAGACTGCCTCGTCAGAGTCACCTTACAGTGCCTATAATGGACCTTCATCAGAGCACTAAGTTATTGGGTAACAAGTTACGCTAAAACCGTGCTACCCGCAAAGGACACTGGGCAAGTAATACTAACTAATTTTCCCATGTTGTAATGTTACTAAGTATTTGCAAAATACTAGGGTCCACTAAAACCAGCATAATAATATTATTTGTAAATGATTGCTCCATTGGGCAACACAGGTACATAAACATAACATAGCCACTTACCTAGAGATGTCCTTGGACGCCATCATTATGGGTGCTTAATGATAAACAGGTGTTGGAATTTGTGCTGAAAACGTCCAGTTAGAGGTAGGTAGGTTCTGTTTTATAGGCTCGATGAATCAATCAATAAAACGAATGACTGCTTTAATCTAAAGTAACACAATTTGTTGCGTGGATTAGTCAGCAATAGACATTGCGTGACCAACAGAATTCGAGATAACTGGATCGAAAACTGGATAATTTATCTTGGTAATTAGGAACAGTCACATGCGATCACAAGAAAGAACAATTTTCCACTAAATTAAAAATCAGCTAAGCATTAATAGTTGCCGATTTGGGTGCTGGAGGAATTAATGTCGAGTTCCAGCTTCGTCTCTGGGATCATTTCATTAATAAGTTCAAGGAAGCGCTGACCAATTACCATCAAGTGAGGAGTCTAGGAACGTATATCTGCCTGATTGCTTCTCCATCAGATAAAAAAAAATCTCGTCAGTTGCATTTGCTACAAGGTACAGGGTACAGGATACAAATATAAATTGGAACCGACTTACTTATATTGCAATTGTATCGGCCAAGTATCTGACGGAGCCTGTTTAGGAATATCAGAACAGGTACGGCCACCTTCATTCAAAACGAGTTTTTAGTTTTCAACTAATGACAACCTATGTCCTCAGCTAGGGATCAATTTGATTTTTTCAGGAGATTTTGATTACTGTTCAGGAGAGGGATCTTGTCGATTGCTTACGAAGATGTAGGTACATTTCTATTTGCATGATAGTTAATTAAAGTAAATTAAATTGAGTAGGTATCTGGTATACACTAATTGATTTGATGACCTAGTGAAGGTTCCGGGGACTCGCTGGATGCGAGACGCACGGGACCGGTCAATGTGGCGTGACCTGGGGAGGCCTATGCCCAGTAGTGGACGTTTTTTGGCTGAAATGATGATTATGATACACTTTGGTTCCGGTATAGTAAGATTCGGTTTTTGTCAGTTTCTTGATCTGCTTCAATGAAGTTCTTCAGGATAAATATGTGGTTCACGTTGGTTCTGTCCTTTGCAGCTATTCTCTGCTACACTGCACTGTCTCACAATAAAAATACTACTTCCACGACTAAAAATAGGGGGCTGTGGCACTGACTGGACGGACCAATTCAATCCATTTCCACGCCCCACCCATTGCAGAACTTATGTGCATATTGTGTATTGGACAGGCCGACTGTTAGTTATCTCTCATTATCTTTATGCACTAATAAGACTCTTCCTCGCCGGACCATTCGATTGTACTGTAACAATCCAAAATTTCCTATCGACAGGAACTAGTATGATAACTAGTATGGTAGTAGTATGATAGTGAACTATCTTATTAGGCGACTGGTCCCGGTGTAGGAGTGCCATTAGCTTGCAACTTGCAGGCACTTTACTTGACGTTAAAGTGCCAATTGTGCAATATTTTGAATGACTGGGTAGTCTAGACATTGGAAATATTGGACAATTTATTATTGATAACGTAGGCATTACTTACTCTTAACAATAAAATTCAGCAAGTTGAACCTAGTTTGTCAATTAAACTACCACTATTTAAGTGCACTTCCTTCGACGCCATAAAATGTACCAGTGCCTATTACAAACTGAATAAATAATAATTATTAATTTTTATGAATCCAGACTTCTGTTGAGATTATTATAACAATATATTAAATTATCAAGTCTGGCAACAACATAAAACATGAAATGCGCAGTAGTTTCGTAAATTTCAAAAGTATCACTATGACTTTAGTTATTTATTCGTGTGCATTAAATAACCAAACAAGTCATCTTGATACTTTTACAAATTATCTTTGAAATCAATTTTAAATGTGTAAAGCAGGGGTGCACAGACTAATTGAGACCAAGGGCCACTTGGGCAAATGATGAACTAATGGCGGGCCACCAGCACAAACTAAAAATATAAAAATTGCCAAAAATTAAATTACAAAAATAATATACCTACTACTCTGAAGCGTCGCATTGTTTTGCGCTTACAATCTTATTAACATTCGTAAAATTTCTTCCAAACTTTCATTTGCAAGGTGGTTTCGCTTTTATGCTTTTTTAATATTCAATACTGAAAAAGTTTGTTCACACAATATCGCACTAACTAAAATGCAAGAGCGAGCGAAGCGAGCTCGAAATTTTTTGGACTTCACCTAGGAAAATACACCACTGCTTGGTTGTCCTTATTTAACATGACTTTATCTGTAAGGAATACTAAGAACGCCAAATCTCACAACCAATCAGCATTTTTGAGTTCCACGAACATTTCTGAGTACGCATCATGCACCTGCACAGCGAGCCTGCTTAGTAACGCGCGTGATTCAAATTGCCTAATATTATTTGTAAACCTCAGCTATATTTTCCTTCAAATGCACGAGCGAATATTATTGCTGGCGGGCCACTGACATAGTACCGGCGGGCCGCGGTCTGTGCATATGCATAGCATGATGCAAAATGGCGTCAAATTATTACACGAAGTTGTGCTAACACCAACCCAGATCTGGCCACATATCGTGTAAAGTGAGTCGTGCTGATCTTATCGTTATCGTAAGGTAAAAGAAAAAAAAAAGTGTATCAATTGTAAAATCCTTTATTAAAGTAATAAATAAACTTGCAAAAGAGTGTATTCGCAGCAATTACTTGAGCAGGACTGTTGTGTCGGACTCGCCCGCCTGCGATCTAAGCAACCGGCACTCCATATTGCACAACACTTAAAGCATCGTAATACCAGAACATGATATAAAATAATACTTAAACATTATAGTGATGACTGACTCGGCGCGGTCGGAGACTGTGCACATTCGCTATTTACTTCATGAGCTACACTGCAACTCCACTTCTCAAATCCTTGAACATTTACACACAGAGTACTTTAATTATCTAACACAAACTGCTTATTTCCATGCAATTCCACTGCAGTGTGCACAGCCTCGCAACCGTTACAGGAAAACTTTTTGTAACAACAAAAACAATCAAAAAACGCATTGTGCATAACCAAAATTTTATGATCAATTTGTTAACATTGTTATCATTCATCAAAAACATATAAAACAATTCAGTAAGTATAAAAGTTCATGCGGAAGTATGAGTGTACTTGAGCACAGGGCATAGAAGGGAGAAATGAACTGCTGTTAGTAAGACTACACTGGATATCTAACAAATGTATGGTAACATAATATGCATTGTTTTAATTAGCATCTAGTAATAAAAATATATTTACAAAAATCCGTTAACCTTTAGTACACCTCGTTACACATGATACCATCCATAACTAAGTTTTATTTTAAAATAATAAAAATATATACATAATACAAAATGCCCATCTCACTTTCGCCTATCGAGAAAATACCAATATTTATTGTGACAAAAAATGTTTAATTGTTGTCATAATTTATTGATTGCAATAACAGATCCTTGCTTTCAGTAACTATAGGAAAACAATACATCGCAAAAACGCGACTAGATTTCACATCAATCGATAATTTGATCTTCAACAGTTTATAGAAACTTTCAATAACCATACTTTGTACTTAAAAAAATTACAAGGCAGTTAGACAATCCAAGCAAGATCCAAAATAGTGACTTTGTGCATCAACAAACTTTATAGAAGTAATAATGTTTATATCTAAATTCATTGTAGAAATATAGTCTGAAACATTATTCGAGCTAGGGTCCGCGGTCGGTCGGCCGGCGCACTACGCACTCGCGTCCGTCGCACTCGCGGTACAGTCTCGTAGCGCAAACATCAGTCTCGGCGAGCGGCGGATGGACACTAACGTGGAAGGTTCGAGATGGTCTCTAACATTAGCACACAGTTCACTAGGCGCGCACTACGACACGGGGCGGCGCCGCACGAAGGCGTCGGCGCCCGACGACGCGTACGAGCTCGGCACCTGCGCCTCCGCCTCCTGCTTGTAGCCGTTCTTGCCGTTCAGCGAACTGCTGCTGTCGTCCATGACGGTCTGCGAACATTTACATATGTCAATACACACATTACACACCACTCATAGACCATGTCATTATGCGCCATGTGACGCACGTGGCTGAACAAGGTTGCTGAGATCACGCGGTGCCCTGAAGTGTTCAGCAAATAATCCTGATGCGGTAATTGCACCTTCTTAGTGAGACTGTTTTACTTGTGTACAAAAACATTGTTGATATTACCTCAGCACAAAAAATATTATTTTGGCAATTGAGGAATAAGAACCCATCGAAATAATGTTAAAGTGCGTTTTTTGGGTACTTCTGTGACGCTGAATATTACTCGAAGTCACAACACTCAAAACTAGCACCAAGTTATTGTTTTTTACACTTATGGTGGCTTATTTGTTAAGATTAATCAATCAATGAAATAAGAATCATTGTCAACATTTTTAGGCCACTCCCAGTTTATAAAAATGGCCATTTTATTCACGGTCAAGTAAACTACTTATCATTAATGGTTCGTTATTCAGTCTATACCAGGAAACCACTATATAGACTGTTATTTACCACGTTTTGAACAAAACTCAAGGTTAATACAATCTTGAAAAGTTAAAATTTCATAAGTAAGCACGTACTTTTTCCGCTAGATACGGAAGCGTGCGGGGCGTTACCGCGTAATGTGCTATTTGACTTTCCTGGTAACATGAGATTGTGCTAATATCATTTGGGCGTAGTTATGGTAAACCAAACCAATCCGGAGTCTCAAGCATTCAGTTATGAGGTGATAATACTACTCTAATGTATCTTATAACTTTAAATCTATATAGTCAAATATTGTTTTGTATTTTGTTTGTTTTTTAAAACGGGATCTCTGGAATTACTAGCCAGATTTAAAACAATCCTTAAGCATTTGATATCCAATTTCTTGAGGAAGCTTATATAGGCTACATCACGCTGCGACCCTTAGGAGCCGAGCAGCAACTTAAACCGCGGAGTACAGCTCGTAAATCAAAAAAAGGTTTTAAGTACCATGCAGAGTCCATTGGTCCTCGCTTTCCTGTCGGACTTGGAGTAGCGCGCCTTATAGAAGTCGCTGAACAGGAACAAGAAGAGGAAGCCGTGCATGGCGATCCAGTACACGAACACGCGCGGGTACTGGCACGACGGCCGGAACAGCACTTGGAGCTGATGGGTGAAGATCATCACGAACTGGACCTGCAGGGAATACATATATTATGTTTAGTCAAGTCAAATAATGAACACGATTAAAACGGCATGTGATGCAGAGGAATGAAGGAAATGTAAGGAATGTTTTAAGTATGAATGTGGACCAAAGAAACGATGGATGGACTGTGTGAAGGATGATATGGATACATTTTGCGCCGACCCCAAATGAATTGAGATAAGGGCAAGATTATGATTAATAAAAACGATTATTTTGTCGCATGCCTTGCGAGGAGATAATACATTTGTGTAACAATGTACCCTGGTTTCATTGTACAGTCCTTTAAAATTATGAGGGCGCATCATGTGACTTGTAAGTCACTGAAATTAGGTTCACATTGCAATAGTAAACGTCTTTTCAGGAAATGCAATAACATCACTTTAAGCAGTATCGTGAGGAAACCGTGTCAATGTCTTAGAACCAAAAAATTCGAAGACATGTGACATCTATCACCCCGCGTGGTGGAATTAAAGCCCATCCCTCTCCTAGAGAGGAGGCCTGATCCCTGAAGCAGTATATTTATAACAAGAACTTAAGACGATGATGTCGAAACGAATGTAAACAACAAAACAAATCGTAACAAACACAACAGTTTTTTTGTTTGTTTATTTTTAGAACTGCTATTCATTAAGTACGTAATCTGTTGATTCGTTTTTTCTAAAAATCTAATTTACCCATTATTTCAACTATACCAGAAACTAGTTCTATTGCTTAATTAAAAGCATTACGTTTAATAGTAGTGTTTATGACTATGTATTTCACTAATACTATTATTACTTTTTCAACAATATAACTAAAACTGCAAAAAAAGGCCGTGGGATTTAATTCAATTCTAAGTAAATAATATAAGAAAACCTATTAATAACACATTTATTCTATTCGTTGTGGTTATTATCTCATGTATGTTTTTTCCATAATTTCGTAAGACATTTAACTCATACGTATACAGTGGTTATTTTATTTACATTTTATTAACAAAAAAAATCTTGTAAATACTTACAATGTACCGTCGAACAAGGTACACAGCCTTAGTATTAATATTATGCCACAGCAGGTATTATGTATGCAACTTGCATTTACTTTTAAGTTAGAGACTGATGTCAAAAACGATACAGCGCTTGACATCAGTCACTTAGTGGCAAACGCTTTTAGTAACTAAATTGCAATCAATATTGTTAATGTACTAAAATTATTAAAAAAAACCAGCTGTTGCCCGCGACTTCGTTTGCGTGGTTATAAATATATGAAGTGACGATGTTTACGTGAGACGAAAAAAGTTTTCGTGGTGGAGGTTACTTTAATTAAATCACGAACTTCATCAACATAAAAAATGAAGGACTTTCATAAAAACTTGCAAGGGCCCTTAGACCTCCCTAATCCGGCCCTGTCGCAAAATCGGTTCTTAGCTGACTTCTACTAACTATAAACTACCTCCCTGCCAAATTTAATTTTTATACGCCCAGCGGTTTTCGAGTTTGTGAGGAGCCTCTGTGTAAGAGAGATCTGCGTGCATACCAAATACCTAGTTCGACTGTACGTAAGAAATAATTCAAAGAATCCAGATTCCTTCTCCTTTGGGATGGATTTTTGCTAAATGTAATATAATATCTGTGCATGTGTTTGTCACTGAACTCCTCCTAGACGGCTGGACCGATTTGGATGAAATTTTTTGTGGTTGTTCCAGTGGATTCGAGAATGGTTTAGATTCACAATTGGACCCGGTAGGTAGCGCTGTTCGGGCAGAAAGACGTCTGCCAGGTCCACTAGTGTAATATAACTTTTATATATGTAGTTTGTCAGACACTTACCATCTGGAAGGCGGTGAGGTACTTCTTCCACCAGATGTACTTCTGGTACTTGGGCCCCATAGCTGCCACCATGTAGTAGAAGTACATCACGATGTGGACGAAGGTATTGAGCAGGGCGAAGAATGTACTGTGACCACCTGTTGACAAACATTACGAATTATTTTATCATCATCATCATCATCAGCCTATTAATGTTCCCACTGCTGGGACACAGGCCTCCTCTCTTTGAGAGGGAATGGGCTATAATCTACCACGCGGGCCCAGTGCGGATTGGTAGATGTCACATGTCTTCGAATTTTTGGTTCTAAGACATCCGTAAAGTTTCCGGATTATTTAATACCCTATAGTAATTTCATTGTCTAGCTTTTCCCCGAGTATGTTGGGGTCGACTTTCAGCCTAACCGGATGCAGTTAAATACCTGTATTTTTCAAGAAGCGACTGCCTGTCTGACCTCTCTTAATTCATAGACTAGTTACTGGGGAATACGATACGCCAAGGGATACCAAGGTAAGACTACTTGTAATGCCGGTTACACATTGGTATATTAACGTAAAATGTAACACGAAGGAGCCGTCCAGACTTATGCAACGCAACATGTTACACAACAACAAGGGGAATTTGTTTCAGCGTGTGTAATCGGTTGAACGGACTGTAAAAACGGTTAACTTAAAATTCGAATCTTATAGTAAATGGAGTATAGTTCAATAAATTGGTTAAGAGCTGTGAAAAACATAAAACTTACCCACCATTTAAGTGTGCAATAAATTCATTTTTAACCTTCTCTATTGACAAAAAAACAAAACCGGGTTCTATGGCCTTTACTAAGATTTATTTGTCGACAGTCAAAAAAATTATATTGACTGATCAATCTCCAGCGTACGATGGCCTATCATTGTGCCTACGTGACATTCGAATTTTGGTGTATCTTCCACAAAAGCCATAACTAAATAGTAGAAGTTAGATTTATTTGCGGTAAGCGCGACCGCGACGGTGCGACCCATCTTTCTTGTTTACTATCTCGATGATCCCATATTATCTTAGCTAGATTCCTCGAGTCCTAAAGGGGTTAAACCCGAGCGAGGCAAAGCCCAAAAAGAAGGAATCAAACTAATTATTTAAACATAAATAAAATAGCATTCTGACTGGTAAGTACCGCTTATTGACTTGATTTGTAGAATGTAAGAGCGAGCGAAGCGAGATAGAATATTAAGTATCGTGATCATTATACTTTCTTTATTCGCCACACGTTGGTGGCCACTGTGGTTCGGAAGCCCTGTATCATTATTGATACGGCTGATATCGGGATCTACGTCCCTGGTACCTACGTAACACTGCAAATATGTATATGAAAGACGCAATTCCAAGATGACAGCACTGTATAAACATGAAAATTGTCGTGCTCACTTAGCACCAATACGTCATATTCACATTCGTACGTGATCGAATAGAGTATAGACAATTAGTTAAATAAACGAAACACGGATCTAAATAACGTCAGAATTAAAGCTATGTGCGTACAAAACACTATTATTTGACGAATAAATTAACGCCTCTTCCAACTCCTTAACTTTTACGGATGTTTTCAGTTTATCACAATAACACCAACTTATTATCATAGTTTAAGCTCATTGTATATTTTTGAATGAAATCATTCATTGGAAATAAAATATGTACTATTGTTACCTACGCCAATTCAACCATACATTGTATGCATATTATGTGAATATTTTATATGATGTTCAAGTGAGGCCCAAATATTAAAATACATCAAATATCAGTAGGTTTACATTTTATGGGCATGTGGATTCTGATAACTTAAAATAAAGCCAACTTCATTAATCTGTCAAAATAGGTGATAACTGGCCTCGCACATGGTTATGGTTTCTAACCACACCTACTTCCATGATTTTTCTTAAATCTATAATTTCAGAAGCCATCCTTGGACAACCATAAACAATAATAACAAAATCACATTTACACGCAAAACCGACTATTTTCCGACTATCCAAGGATGATATCCAAAATAGAAATTATTGGATACCTTGGGATTGTGAATGCTTCAATGGCCCTATCAATCATTAAACTATTTTAGAATTTCCACATCTGTCCTCAAACAGCCTCCAAATAAAACATGAGATTGTTGGATTCGGAAGTGATTGCATAATTAACTATCGCCATTTTCGCAAAATTTGGCGGAGCACTCCAAAAATAAACATTTAATTAGGTAATGTCGAGGTTAACTAGTAGACATCTGAGGCTGTTACATAATTAAAAAATACTTAACGATCAGTGCTGCTTTGTAAAAAACTCATTAATTTTTTAGCTTATTTTGGCTTATCGTAAGGAACGAATTAAAATCATTATTTTTTAATGATTATGTATGCAAGAATCTCTATTTAGGGAGAGTAGGCCTCATAAGTACCGAAAAATCGGAAACCGGGCCTTGGGCATAAACCGAGGTGAGGTAGATAAACTAGGAAGTGTCACGCATACTATTAGTTTATTGGTGCTAACAAGGTCTGTGTGCAAATATTTCCTATTTATATTATCTGTTAGTTTACAAACCTTCGAACATTTTGTTTAGGCAATATTCTATTTAATTTATGATAATTTTTCCATTTTCATTGAATGATCTCTAACAGATACAGGGTTACGCAGGTTGCGCTATTCGGGTTTTCATTACGTGTGTCGATAGACATAAGTACTATTAAGGGATCGAAATAAACGGTTGTATGAGATCTCTAAAGAATACATAAAGTCGTTTGTCTTTCTACGTGTAAGGAAATGCTTTTTCACAATATAGCTATAACCTAAATAGGGAAGGTAAAAACTGTACCTATTCCGAAAGAATATTCCATACGCCTGACACGCTCTAATTAACATTGTAATTAATATGATTTCGCCCTTATGAATATGATTAGTAAGAAAGCAAAGCGTTGATCACCTCCATTACTTTATTAAATTAAAATAAAAACAGTAGTAAACCCTCGCCATGCATTTGAATGTTGTTACATTACAACTTTTAGCTGAATGGCCGCGAACTTTGTGTCCGGAATGCATGTTGTAAACTATAATGTGTGTTCGCCACGCACTGACCCAAATGTATTTTGTATCTTTTTGACAAGTAGGCTACCATGGGTTAGTGATCTCTCCATGATGCTAGGTTTTTTTTTAATATTTCAAAAACGAACAACAGAACCAGGCGAGAAGGTAGGTCCAGAAGGAGATGGTGTCGAGCTGGACTCTTTTCAAAAGGATTGATCCCAAACAGCCACAGATAAGAATTAAAGGGTGGCAGGTGGCATTTGCAGTGGGACACATCAAGCTCATAAGAAATAAAAACGAAATGAGACCAATCCATTGATCCATTAAAGAATACCTATTATATATACTAAATCAAAAGTTTTTGACTGGTCAAAAGTGGAGACAAAAAGGCCTTTGTGTCATTCACTGCGACGACGCATATTTAACAGGTATCATTAATTAATCTTGTCTCTCGACCCCATAGCAATTATATTTATTAACTTTTGGTCAGGGCATCCAGGGGCGTTTGGGGATTATGTTGATACTTTTTCCTTAAATTATTACATTTTGAAATATATTAATTTTTTTAAAGTGTTTTTTCGGTGTAGTTTTTAAAATGAACGAGATAATGTTCTGCCTTGTGTTATTGATAGCTTGGCCAGCGACTTTCATGACCCTGTATGTTAAATAAAAACTAACATGCAGTTCGATCAATTTCTTGACAGAATTAGGCTTCGGGCAGGTCATCGTTCTTTACAACACGACCTCGCCGTGACCCTGATACCTACGCACTACTACATCGTTATTTCATTCGGAAACTACGATTACAGCAAAGTCTGACAATCCGATCACCTCGTATGAACATATTTCTGTGACTTCCTGCTTCCATAACTGGATGAGGAGGCCGAATATCTGATAATCTGCCGCATTTAGGTACCTATATTGAGTTGAACTTAAGTTAATGATAATGTTTCTGAAATATTGTTCTAAAGTAGCGTAGTTTTGTCAAAACGTTGTAACCTACATCGACATTTCTAATATTTTTCGAAGTTATAGTAATGATATTGAATAGTCAACATTGATTTATTTTAGCAATATAAGGTCCCATTAAAATAGGTGGACAAAATTTCAGAAAACATTCAGACCACCAAAATAAGGACGATGGTAAAAAAATAATAAGAAAAACGCATTTAAGTACCTACTCATAAAGGATGAGTTTGTTCTAGAGTGCGGGCAATTTATTACTATGAGTAAAAAAAAACATTATATTTAATGTTTTTTTTTGTTTAGATATCTTTGGTTAGACCTATTGAACGCTGTGTTAAAATTTGTTCCCCTATTTTAATGGGACCTTATATATAATTTCGAATTTTGGATTAGTTAATCGTATGTAACATAAAAACAAATAAATTCACGCCTTTTTCCCATGGGAAAAACTTAAGAATCTGACGTGACGTGACGTTATGTGGTTTCTGCGTACTCAGAAACCACAGAACGTCACCTACTACGATTCTTAGTGCCCTAATGTAGTATTTAAACGAGTTAATAAGTGTATCGACTAACCTGGAGCAAACTTGAGTCCGAACCACACGGACATGGGCATGATGCCGTGGTGTATCACATGCAGCGTGGACACATGCTCGTTTTTCTTGCGCAGCACGAAGAAAAGTGTGTCCATGAACTCCGTGAATTTGCTGAAGTAGTACCACCAGCATGTGTTCGCCATCTGTGACGGAAATGATTAAGTTAGATATTAAAAGATAATTTAGACTAAAGAAACGATGGATGGACTGTGTTTTGTGTGAAGGATGATATGGCTAGAAAGGAGGTGACTGCTGACATGACGAGAAATAGAGAAGTATGGAAGAAGCAGACATGTTGCGCCGACCCCAAATAAATTTGGATAAAGGCAGGAGAATGATGATTAATAGATAATTTACATATTCTATAAATGCCATTGTGAAGTCCTGAATTTTTTTTTTTTTAGAATGAAGAAGCGTCTTAGTTCTTGCTGATGACAGGTTTTATTTACATGATAATTGTAAGAGGAAAAAACGAACTTAAATATTAATAAATGGTATGTCTAGTCAGTTGATCGATGATCATATCAAGTTTAGAGAATTTTGATTAGGCTATCAGGCATATAGGCATAAAACCTAAAATTTCAACTTCATAATTTTTTTATTTATTACACGACTGCCCCAAAAAAGAGTTATGTTTTTATATTTATTCAAGGCTTCGAAGGTTCACGATATTTTTGTGACACTGAAAATAACAATTACTTAATCATATCCAAAATATTGGATTACTTAAGGCAGTGACATTGTGTTAACGCAAGGTCTGTGCGAATTACCATTTGATTGCGTAAATTCAAAATGAAATGCATGACATTAAGTCCCTGTACGACCTGAGTTATTATTTTAGAGTGTCAAACATTATTAATAAATAAGAACAAGTTAAGATAATAAAAGCTTGTAAAAATAAATGCAGTGTGTTGAGCCGATCTTAGTGAACCAGTGTCGTTCGTATAAATTAGGATACTGTTTTATATGGGAGTACTACAAGATCGCATTAAATCTATGAAAAGAAATAAAATTGTGTCCGTTTTTAATTTTAAAATATCAGCTTTTTACTGAATGTTTATTATTAGATAATAATATGCTTATTCTTTGTCTGTCTTTCTCTTTGTTCCGGTTAATCTCGTAAATGGCTGAACTGATTTTGTGGAGAATTTACTGGCAGATAGATGATGTTATAAAAAGTAACATAAGTTACTTTTATTTTTAGAAAAAGGAATAAAAATAACCCAACAAATTGTAATAAAATACGATTCAAATGGAAAAAAAATATTTTTTGTAATAATGGACTGCGGGCAACAGCTATTATATGCAATTAATGAATGAAACGGTTTCCATACCTAAAGATTCCAATCTAGCAAACATCTTTAATTAGAGAGATTATGTATGCTTGTACGTAAGCACACCTCGCGATTAACAATGTCATTACTAAATTATTTCATGTAAGTACGTATTTCTGCGTAGGTAAGGGTCACCGATACCTACAATGTTTGCCAAGTACCTGTTCAAACATCAATAATATTATAGTATTTTGACACGATTTTATAATGGTTAAATAAGCAAAGACCTGAATCGCTAATGAAGCTGTCCTTCTTGAGATATTATCGGTAAGCTCGTAAAACAATTGTTGACAATAAAGTTTTATTTGTGCGTTGACTATGATTCTAATTAATTAACAAGTGACAAAGAAGGAAGTGTTTGACTGGCTCGTTGGTGTAGTCACAAGCGCGAATGCTGTGCGTGAGGTCCTGGGTTCGATTTCCATGTCGGGCAGAGTCTTACCTACTGGCTTTTTCTATCAGGTTTTAATCGTCTTAGTAGCAGCCAGAGTTTGGATTTCTTCCCAGTTGATGGCAATAGGCTCGCCCCCCATTTCATAGAACTAAAATATGTTTTAGTTCCATGAAATGGGGGGCGAACCACTCATTAGTACACCCACTCCCACATTTCGCGAGTTATGACTCGCGAAATGTGGGAGTGGGTTTACTAATGAGTGGTTCTCTGCCTAACCCTTTTTTTTTGGCTGGTTAGAAATCATCAATTGACTCCTCCCGCTCTGGGCAGAACGGTAGGGAGTGTCAGACTTCTACTGACTAAAAACTACCCATGTTCCTTCTTAGCCTTTTGTGTCGAGGCCGCGGTATCTCTTTCGAACAACCCGCAGTCCCGACGGCTCTGCCTAATTCTTCGGGGATGACAGACGTGGTGTTATGGTAGAAGGAAGTGTTTTACTTTTAACCTTGACTGGCTGTCCTTTTGACCAAAACAATAACAAATTAAATTTTAATTTTGGCAGAAATAACCACTCGGGTCATTGTGACTGATCTATTCTCGAAACAACTTTAAGGTTATTAAACCAAGATATTAAAATATACTGTGGGAACTAATTTTTTGCTCTGTGCCGTTGTAATATTTACATAAAAAAACAAAGTTCATGAAGTTTAAACTTATTTAAGATTAATCTCTTTTTTATGGTAAACAAAAAAAAACTATTTTTATCTACGGTTAGTTTTACATCTGTCATTTTAATATATTAGAGAAACTGCTAGACGGACAAGACAAGTTATTTGTAAGCAGTATAACTCCAACCAATACCTACTGAATTTAATTTAAAACCAATGTTTAAAATATACTTAGTTCCAAAGATCAAATAAACGGCAAGGCGTTAGACATTCCTATGGTTGTTTTACTATGTATTTAGTTTTGCCGGTCCTCTAAATGTCGTCGGTCATGGCCAGAGTAACGCAAATAGACACTTTGTAGATTTATGGAAATAAGATGGATAAGTGTTTCACCGTTTACACTCTCAGAAACAGAGAGAATAAAATGGAACCATCTTTAGTGATAATCATGCATTTCCCTACTGCATGCTCAATCATAAAATAAACATAATATGACGCCTGTAATCCCCGAAGGGTTAGGCAGAGGTGTACCTCTACACCTACATTTTGTCACTTAATGAAGTCCCATGTAATAAGGGGCGACCCTGTTGACATCAACCGGGCAAAAATCCAGACTCGGTGTGAGCGAGAAATTCCTGATGGAAAAACCAAATAACATTTTGCCCGACCCGGTAACCATGATTGCGAATTGGACCAATTGCGAACTAGACCAATAGGGGATCGGACTGGGTCAAAATAATATGATTCTGTTTAGTCCGTAAGTTAGATTATCGAAAAATATTGAATACGTGTTTTTTGTTTTATCAAATCAATAAAAAATGACGAAGATAAAACGCGTCAAAGATCTTGGAGTGGGGCTTGAAACGTCACTTGTGTCGTCAAAATGTACTATCATATGACGTCACACGAGTTTTCGAAGCACTGTATCGTCTTCATTTTAAGTTTACGTGAAAAAAGAAAAAATACGTGTCCAATAATTTTTGGAAATCTATCTGACGGACTAATTAGTTTTTTTTTGTCCGATCCCCTATTGCGAACTGGACCAATTGCGAATTGGACCAATTGCGAACTGGACCAATTGCGAACTAGACTAATTGCGAACTGGACCAATTGAGAATTAGACAGTTGGACGGAAACCCAGGACCAGACACCTTACTCAATCCTATATTTATAAAAGAACAAATGAAGAATGCATCTTACCCTCATTGCAATCGGACTTCTTGAATAGTCGACGAGCTGGCACGTAAAGTTATATTGACCCCACCATCCACTCGCCAAATACTGCGAAAATAAAAGAGATATTATTAATAAAAAAAACCCAAAGGTTTTTACCGAAGGCTTTTTCCACTGCAATTCTATTTTAGGAACTAATTTATTTATTTTTGAAACCAAGCAAAGATTTATACGTCGATGCATGAGATCGAGTAACTAATTTGGAAATTCCGATTACAGTTTGAAGCATCTATAAATAACTTGGTTGTTTTAATTTGAATTGACCGTCTTTTTTTAATGTATCAAGTAAGTGTTGATGACGATCTTAATAATTTAATAAATATTAATACCCGGTTCGCGTGATCAATTTATTGCTTTTTACCAACATTAAGTTGTTTCTAATTTCAGTGGCCGGTCGTGCGTGTTCCAAGTTCTACCCCGAGGCTATTTACCCCTCATAGCGGCAAATACCCTTACCTCATAGAATATCCAGGCACTAAATAGTGTTTGTGCAAGGTTGTAGATGACTAGCACGTTGCGAAGCTCGAAGGGCTTGCGATTCGCCATGAACCTCGGGCCCAGGACCCGCGAACAGTACGCGTAGCATACACACGCGGCGAACGTGGGCCATGGCGATGACATCATCGACCAGTCTTTTACCCGGGGATCTAGAAATTGATAAAAATTAACAACCTGATTAAAAAGATAAAAGTAGCATAAGCGTAGGTAATCAGCCTTTTTAATGCTCCTACTGCTGGGACTCCAGGCCTCCTCTTTATGGGAGGGAATGGGCTATTAATCCACCACGCGGTCCCAGTGCGGGTTTTTAGATGTCACATGTCTTCGAATTTTCCACCACGCGTGCCCAGTGCGTGTTCGTAGATGTCACATGTCTTCGAATTTCAGGTTCTAAGACATGCCGGTTTCCTCACGATGTTTACCTTCATCGTTTTGAGAAAGTAAGTAGATGAAAGATAAAAACATCGGCCAGATACTGGAGTCATAGGTAACTACGTCATAAATTCTATTATACGGGTAATAAATGCAACGTCTAGTTGTTTCTCTGCCTTGCAATTGGAGCACGCGATTGTGCACAATGCACGAGGCGTAATTGCTTCGAAAGAAATCTTAATCTTATTATAGCTTGCTATAATTCAACTACCTACCTACTTTATACATTTTGTCTGAAAGAAATTAATGACACACGAGTATCTTGAAATGTTTGAATAAGAAATTTTATAGGCGCTGACTGATTCTTGGGAAAATACCACCAGTCAGAAAATGGAAGAGCATTTATTCCCAGTAGTGGCAATAAATTATGCATGCAAAATACGAGTGTCAATAAAGTAATATAACACACAATATTAAAGTACATTGAGTCAAGAAAACGTTTACTCTGCTTATAAGTCGTATCAATTTTAAAAGAAAACAGTACATTTTTCCTTGTTTGTTTAAGCCTGTGATTTTAATTACGGCACTCATTTTGTGACAGTATAAAAAATTACAACATTATAATATTGTTGCACCGAAAAAACGCAAAATAGTTCAGATTTTGTGTTAGTTAAACAAGTAGGTATGGCAGTATTTCAATGAATAAATAAAAAAACCCCTTTAATTCCAAAAGCTTCTACAATTAAATTACTTAACCATAAAAAAAAAATTGCGAAAATAAAATTTATATTATGTGCTAACATTTCTTGAATAACATTCATGAAATTTCATTCAATTGAATAATAATTACTATTATCTAAACTAAAAATAACAATTAATAGCTCTAAATTAAAAACTACAATCAAAACTTTAGTACTACAAAACAATTTACGTTAAATAATCCATATATTGAATCAATCATACATGGAAAATTATACTTATAATAGATTAAAATTAATAATAACTGTTAAAATAAAAAAATGATACAAAATAATTTTTCTCAAAAATGGTATGTAATGCCATACCATCTCTAAAAAGTATCCAGAAAGTGAACTTTACCGGAGACTTATTCACAACTGTCCAGTAAGAAGCGAGATTTTAAACTTGGAATCTCCTACTGTCCAGTAAGTAAGTAGGTATGTAATTTACTTACTGGACACTAGGTCATCCTCTTTAGATCTGTTTAGAAAAAAAAACATAGTACCAGACACAGATTAGAGTTTAGCCATTATAACATGGTTATAGAAGGGAGGTTCCTAATATATATCTATCTCTCTTTTTGGTATGACATTTTATGAGATACATATTTTTTGGAACCTTAAACAGCCATTTTATACGTTGCGTTTTGTACTTAGTAATGTTGTAGAAGTATAGTGTGGGATTTTATGATTGTATTTAGTAATTTCAGTTTATTAAAAAGTTTTTTCTAAAGTTGTTTCCTAAACTGCCTCGTTGGTCTAGTGTCGCAAGCTCGACTGCAGAGCGTGAGGTCCTGGGTTCGATTCCCGGGTCGGCCAAAAAGTGCTATTGTGTTTTTCACATATGAATGTAACCTTCAATATTAATTAAACGAATTTGTTGTTAAACTTTCTTTAATTTTTGAGAAAAGCATTATACAAACCTCAACCAGTAAGAAAGCCATCCTGGCCTCGTATATAACCAGACCTCACCTGCGGTTCGGTCCGGTTAACTCATACTTGGCCAGGAAGGCTTACTTACTGGATTCTGCAGTAATGTACTATAAATTGAATATAGTTCATATTGAATCGATTATGTATGACATGCAATATTGTAACTTTAAATATAAATCATGCCATTAATAAAAATGAAAAACCATATGGTACCTATAAAATAAATAAATTATAATGAAATAGCTAATTGGACCCCTTTTCGGGTAAAGGCCTCCTCCAGAGGATTCCAATTGTCTCTGTCTTTGGCGACATCTGACCATTTTTTTCCCGCGATTGCCTATACTTCGTCTTTCCATCTCGCTTTCGGTCTTCCTCTACGTCTAAATCCGTGAGGGCCTCTCCATAGCGTCACGGTCTTTGTCCATCTGTCGTTGGTATAACGGGCAACATCTGCCATCTGCCATGTTCATTTTAAACTCCTAGCAAATGACAGAGCGTCTATGACTTGAGTTCTTTTTCTTATTAAATTGTGCCATACTCTGTCTTCTAGTTTTAAGTTTAGGGAACTACGTTCTAGTGCTCTTTGACACGATGCGATTTTTCTGTTGGTTGTGGAGTCGAATATCCACGTTTGGCATCCGTACGTAAGGCAGGGTAGTAGGCAAGAGTCCATCACTTCCTTTTCAATTGCAAGTTCATGTTTGATTTCATAACCTCTTTGTAGGTGCAGTACTTCTTCCAGGTAATTGCAATGCGCCTATCTATCTCTTCGGTATTGTTCTCTCTTCGGAATGAGACTTGCTTGCCAAGGTAGATGTAGTCGCCTCCGTAGTCCACGATTGAGTTATTCACAGTTATTCGTTTTTAGAGTGGTTAGTCATGACTTTTGTTTTTGTGATGTTCATCTCTAGGCCAATATCTGTGCTTACTGCGTTAAGCTCTTCCATCATCGTCTGTAGTTCTGTAGCGTCTTCCGAAAACAGTACGATATCGTCCGCAAACTGCAGATGGTGAAGATGTTTCGTTCCTATTCTTATGCCTCTTCCTGTCCAGGGTAGATCTTTCATAATTAAAAGTTTTGGCGATAACAGGGCACCCTGTCTTACTCCTCTACAATTTTTTATTAATTGACCTGAGTTTTCTAGTTTGATTTTACTTGTACTGTTTCTATATAATTATGTCCAAAACAAAACATGTTGACACTGTTAGTTAACCCCGATAGTTAAAAAGACGTTTCTAACAAAAACAAAAAAAGGAGAAATAAATGTTTTAAGGAATGAAACAGGAAATCTCTTGTTGTCTTCGAGTAAATTAAAATATTTACATGCTAATGCTAAATGATGAAAATAATGCCCACTTATAATAGCTTCAACTTGGTTAAATAAAAATACGAATTTATTAAATTATTATATTAAAAATAATAAAAAAACTTTTTCATCTTAGCTTATAAAATTAAGAAAAATATTACATACTTAATTAAATAGACGTAAATGGCTATATGCGTCCTTTAGTACATAATTTTAACAGAAATGGGCGCATATAAGTATTTCCGCCTTTTTCCTTAAGAATTAAAAGTATGTAGATGACCCTTGGCTTGGCGCAAGTGGTTAGATGTGGTCCTTTTTACCCGACTGCGGCGAAGCCCAAAAGGAGGGTTATGTGTTTGACGTGTATGTATGTAAGTATGTATGTATGTATGTCCGTTTCTTTGTTCCCTCATAACTCATAAACGGATGAACAGATTTGAATGAAATATACGTCATTAGATTCGTCTTGATGGCGCGAGTGTTATAGGCTACATTAAAATTAAAAAACAAAGAAAAATTGCAGATTTTGGGGGCCAAATCGCGAGTTCAAAAAATTTTTTTTTTTCAATACCATCGAGTAGGGTATCAAAATAAAGGGTTTTAAAAGGAGATTACAAAAATATATCACACTTATAAGTTTAAAAGAAATTCAAAGTGGAAAATCCTATAAACAAGCATAGAAGTTAAATCATCTGCGAAGAATTTTACGCGACCAACGAAAGAACAAACACAAAAGAACTAAAAAGCAGGAAATAAAATAAGTAGTTAAAAAACTAAAAAACCCGACTGAAAAAACTGAAAAGCAAAAAACAAGCACATTTTAAATTAAACAAAACTTGGAAGCAGGCGGGGTTCATTTGAATATTAAATTATGAAAAGAAAAAATGAAAATAGAATGGACCCCGCCTGCTTCCAAGTTTTGTTTAATTTAAAATGTGCTTGTTTTTTGCTTTTCAGTTTTTTCAGTCGGGTTTTTTAGTTTTTTAACTACTTATTTTTTTCTTAATGTGAAACCAGTTTTTTATTAGCGCGTTAGACGGAAATGTTCATTTGCGTCTTATTAACTTCTTCTTAGAAATAGGGACAAATATGCGACTTTTAAATTAATGAACAATAAAAAAATATATAAAGTATAAGGACATTATCTGCATACATGCGACTTTTTAATTAAGTTTCACATAAATTCGTCTTTTCTTATTCAATTGGGTGTAAAAAATTAACAGAAGCGCCCTTTTTTGTTGTGCTAAAACCGTACTGGAGGAAGTTAGAAAAATATGAAAAATACAGGCAGATGCGCCTTTTTTTTCTGATTCCGGCAATGTATATAACTTAAATCTGGAAAAAATGTTACATACGTCTTTTTAACTATCGGGGGCAGTGCTATACTTTTTCAGAATAATAAAAAGTATAGCAGTGTCAACATGTTTTGTTTGGATAGATTAGATTAGTCATAATTAGGATTATCATAGACAATTCTATCAGTCGATACATTGTAATTATCTACACTTCAACATTAGTCATTAATTAGATACCTAATATTAATCATAAAGTCAGTAGTCAGACGTTTTGTAGACATTAATATTTACTAGTTTTTTTAGTGTATTTTGCAATAATATTTGGCTTAAGGTCAGAAGGTATGTAAATTGCTATAGGATAATAAATGAGATATCAGTTAGAATGACCGTGAAATCTGATAAAATATGTCAGTGTTATCACAATCTCTTCCGTAGTATTACAACGATTAATCCTTTTTTTCACCGTTCTCTGTCAAAGCACAGTCAGACTCATTATTAACATAATACGTTTTATTTTGCGCTTAACTTGTAAAAAATCAAACAAGATGGTGTTCAAAAATTCTGATAAACGAATGAATATCTAGTCCACAAGTAGACGTAAATACATCGTGACAGAATTTATTGTTAAATTAACATCTTTATCAAAAAAACCAAAATAATACTGTTTAAATATGAACAGAACATGAATCTGAACATAGCTCTCTACGTAGACATTTTTCACTTTTGTATAAATAAACAGTTGATTTAAGAAAAAATCAGCAATAAAAATATCTAAGTCCCTAGTTCGGAATGATGTACTGCTGAACGCGTGGTAAGCATTTGTGCGTCAGTGTCCCTTTCTTTTTACTTTTTACATTCAGTATTTATTTACATACTAGCTGAACCCGCGCATGCGTTGCAATGCGTTTTTCCTACCTACCTATCTACTACCCTACCTACCTACTACCCTACCTAAAAAAATAAAAATAAAGTATCCTATGTCCTTCTCCTGGTTCTTAGCTACCTCCCTACCAATTTTCAGCTAAATCCGTCCAGCCGTTCTTGAGTTATAAATAGTGTTTCTTTTTTTTTTTTTCATTGTTTTTAAGATGTAAGCTGCTATTCGGGGCGGAGACAAATCCAACGAATCAAAAACCATGAAAATTGGTCCAGCAGATCTCGAGTTATAACCAGATTTATGTAAATAGCTCTGCAACCGAGTCTGATAGGTTTCGAGGCCGCTGGCGTGGTTGACATAACTTCTGCCGGAGAAGGCACAAGCGCGATACGAACAGAGTGGGGTTGCGCCGGAGTGTGAATCGTTCCGCAGTTCTTAGGCAATGTATTGAGCAAACTCATAGACTCGACTAAACACTATCGGTCCGCGTACCGTCACACTCACGACGGAGTATGTTAAAAAACCCCAAAGAACATTAAATTATTGCTCATCTCGAGCACATCTCGAGTTTCAACATAATCATTCTAAAATAAAAATCCTCTTTACATACAAAATAGATAATATGTGTAACAATACCCTCAACGAAGCTGATAGGCACTTGTTCTACCTATTCATTGAGTCCTAGACTATACCTTGGAAGTATTTTGATTCTGATTTTAATGTTTATTTTAATGGTAATTAATTATTTTTTTTGGTTTTAATATCAATTTACTTTATTTTTAATACTGATTTTACTTCAATGTTAATTTTATTTTAATTTCACTGTATGGATAAAGTTATTTGCATTGAAATAATTTTATTTATTTATTTATAAACAATATTCAATGCACTTACGTGAAGCTAAAATTACAAAAAAGATAGGTTATAAAAGTGTTTAATTGTTGGTAATAAATAATAAAATAATAAATAAATTAAAAAGTAAAACTCACCACTCCTATTGTCCATTAGGTCTCTGTACCAATTATATATGGTTGCCATCTTTGGGAAGGTTTCTCTAACGACTAATTAAATCTGGAACAAAAGAAAAAAGGTTTAGGTTTTTTTACATGTGTTGGTAGATATATTTATAATGTTTCTATAATAATCATTTATTTATTTGCACAAACTTGAGTACAAATGCATAACATAACATCACGACTGTATTCTCCGAAGAGTTAGGTAGAGCTACACCTAGTAGTAAACCCACATTTCGCCGATTATACTACACATTAATACATGTAACAAAAAAAGCAAGAGATGGTAAAGAAAGTTTAAACAGATCATTTGCCCTAAAAATTATAAATACATATTAAAAACACACACTTTATAATGGCACTCTGAGTCAAACTATTGAAAAAATTAATACATACCTAGGTAATTATTATGAGAATTTTTTTTATCTAAAAAGTCATTGAAATAACAATAGGCCTTATCTGCTAGAAAATAAATTACTTTTATTTTTGAATGCACACTTAACCCCTTCCAGTTTTTTAAAAGTATATTAGACACTAGCCGCCTTATTACAAAACGTAGTTAAACCTGGTTTAACTTAGACTTGGTTTATCTCGCATGACGTCTCACTTCAATAATATTCAAAATAAAGTGACAGCATGCGAGATAAACCAGGTCTAAGTTAAACCAGGTTAAACTACCTTTTGTAATAAGGCGGTAGTTGTTGCCAGCGGCTTCGCCCGCTATAACTCGAAAATTATCCCATGGGAAGATAAAATCGGGATAAAAACTATCCTATGTGTTAATCCAGGTTATAAACTATCTGTGTTCCAAATTTTATCCAAATCCGTTTAGTAGTTTTTGCGTGAAAGAGTATCAAACATCCATACATACTTGGAGCTTGGAGCCATGCAAAATATTACACTTTTTCTTTTTAGTGGTATGATACAAGTTAATAGAATATTTTTTATCTAGGAACGTGTAAGCAAAATACTAATTAAGTAATTAAACCTTTTATAATAAAATAAATTCGGCCACACTCCACAAATCAAGCTATACATTTCCAGTATAGCCTGACCTTGCTTGGTATAAGATTCCGGTAAGATAAGAGATCAGAATAATTTGCTTATCATAACTTGGTCGTCGTGCGTACACACGGCTACACATCAAGCTATACAAAACCAGTATAATCTGATCGTTCATTGTGCGAAAAGATCTAGTAAAGTGAGGCCAAGATTAACTGGTTTTGTATAGCTTGATGTGTAGCCGTGTGTACACAGAAGCTAGATACGCAGTTCACAAAGAATTTAAATTAACTTTTTGCCATTTATGAACCAGCGAACTAAAAGTAATTCTTTGAGTCGAGGCCGCGGTATCTCTTTCGAATAACCAGCAGCCCGACGGAGCCCCCCTTAATCTTTTATTTTTTGTGTTAAAATCGTAAAGACCCTCACAGAATAGATCTACCAACCAAGTTTCAACAGTCTTAATAGTTTCCGAATAACATACAGACAGACAGACATGACGAATCTGTAAGGGTTCCGTTATTTGCCATTCGGCTACGGAACCCTAAAAATGAGATATTTGACATGTTTACTGTTTGTTTCGAATTCAGATTACTGTACTTGAATAATTTAAATAGGAAAACAATGCTAATTATATGTTAATTGTTATGAAAATAATTATCTTTAATAAATATTCATATGCAGGCGTACCTACTGTATTTAATTATTTGAAATAATTTATGTAGCATTTCTTTAGCAAACTTGGGTAATGTCACACGGTCAATTTTTTTGAGTTGGCAATGGCATAATGATGTAAAATAACAAGATCACTTATCTGGGTTCTTTAAGGTCATAAAACCGGCCAAATATCATTCAAATATAATAATTAATTCGTCCTAAAAAAACTTGCAACCACTTTACGCGTGGTGTTGCAAATCCTAAGAATTACTTTTAGTTCGCTGGTTCATAAATGGCAAACAGTTAATTTAAATTCTTTGTGAACTGTGTATCTATAGCTTCTGTGTACGCACGACGACGACCAAGTTATGCTAAGCAAATTATTCTGCTTTCTTGTCTTACCGAAATCTCATACAAAGCAAGGTCAGGCTATACTGGAAATGTATAGCTTGGTGTGTGGCCGAATTTATTATATTATAAATGTTTTCATTAATAATTATTTTGCTTACCTACACGTTTCTATTTAAGAAATATTCTATTACCTTGTCTATTATTATACCACTAAAAGGAGAAAAAAGTGTCTTTTGCACAAAAGTGTATAAAAAACAAAAAAACAAGCACATTTTAAATCAAACAAAACTTGGAAGCAGGCGGGGTGCTTGTTTTTTTGCTTTTCAGTTTTTTCAGTCGGGTTTTTTAGTTTTTTAACTACTTATTTTTTTTATTTCCAACTTTTTAGTTCTTGTTTGTTCTTTCGTTGGTCGCGTAAAAATCTTCGTAGATGATTTAACTTTTGTGCTTGTTTATAGGATTTGTCACTTTTAAACATAAAGTGTTATATATTTTTCATTACTCATACTCTGAAAGTAGGTCATGACATGCCTGCGGAGCGGGTTGAAAGTACTACTTTTCAGCCCTAGGGAGAATCGCTTTCTACTGACAGCTGGCAAATTATAAGTAATTGGGACTATTGGGAGCAAGCCTATTGCCATCAACCAATGTAATTAGGAGCTAGCAAGCCTATTGCCAACAACTGATGTGATTAGGTGCAAGCCTATTGCCATCAATAAATGTAATTAGGAGCAAGCCTATTGCCATCAACCAATTTAATTAGGAGCAAGCCTATTGCCATCAACCAATCTAATTAGGAGCAAGCCTATTGCCATCAACCGATGTAATTAGGAGCGCGCCTATTGCCATCAACCAATCTAATTAGGAGCAATCCTATTGCCATCAACCGATTTAATTATTAGCAAGCCTATTGCCATCCACCGATTTGGGTTATTGGGAGCAAGCCTATTGCCATCAACCAATGTAATTAGGAGCAAGCCTATTGCCATCAATTGTGATGTAATTGGGGGCAAGCCTATTGCCTCCAACCGATGTAATTAGGAGCAAGACTATTGCCATCAACCAACCTAATTAGGAGCAATCCTATTGCCATTAACCGATGTAATTAGGAGCAAGCCTATTGCCATCCACCGATTAGATTTAACCGATTTTAAGTGTTTCTCTTATGTTTACTTTTTATTTAGTTTTGTCAATTTGTTTTTTCTTTCTCCTTTCTTTCGATTTAGGTAATTGTGCGCAAGTCTATTCCCATCAACTTTCCTTGTATTCGTAATGAAAAGCACAGTGTTTACCTCGGGTTAAAGACTTATTTAGTCCCTCGAACTATTAGCGCCCTCGCTGCGCTCAGGCGCCAAACCCCGTCTCGGGGACTAAATAAGTTACTTTCACCCCTAAGGTAACAATGTACTATTTGTAATCTCCTTTTAAAACCCTTTATTTTGATACCCTACTTGATGGTATTGGAATTAAAAAATTTTTTTGAACGCCGCGATTTGGCCCCCAAAATCCGCAATTTTTCTTTGATTTTTAATTTTAATGTAGCCTATAGCACTTGCGCCATCAAGACGAATTTAACGACGTATATTTAATTCAAATCCCTTCATCCGTTTAGGAGTTATGAGGGAACAAAGAAACGGACATACAAAACGTCAAACACATAACCCTTTTTTTTTTTTTGTTGGGTGGAAAATCATCGAATAACCCCCTCCGCTCTTGGGCAGAGCGAAGGGGAGTGTCAGACTTCTACTGACTAAAAACCAAACCCATGTTCCTTCTTCGCCCTTGTGTCGGAGCCGCGTTATCCTTTCGATAATCCATAGCCCCGACGGAAACACATAACCCTCCTTTTGGCCTTCGCCGCAGTCGGGTAAAAAACTATTCTTATCAAGTCTTTAAAAATGAAATTGAGGTTACTATGATAATTTTTTCTCAAAGTCAACCGTTTGTAAGATTGAGATTGTCACTTATAAAGTGGTAAAATGTGTGTGTGTGTCCCTAACTTTTAAACGAGGAGAGTGAAAAATCTAAAAAAAATATATGCTGTAGATCGCAACGAAAACTTTCAACCAAAATTGGTTTGAACAATGTATAGTTAATAGTTTTTGAGATAAAGCACAATTAAAAAACCGCAAATATAACTTTGTTATTTATACAAACACTATGAAAAACCAACTTATCACAAAATATGTTTTTCTGTTGCCGCTTTAACAAGAAATAATATTAATCAAAGGGGGCTTCCCTACTACGATGGTACGGAACCCTACATGTCCAAGTCCGACTTGCACTTGGCCAGTTTTGAATGTTCATGATAATGTCAATTTAAAATATAAATAATAATTGTGTGTGCTTATTCATGAAGCCGAAACATTGTTGGGGTTACTTACGAGTCGAACTCTACACACAAAACTCAGCAGAAAAAATATAGCAAAAAGAACACTTAGAATAATAAAATATTATAGATTCATCATCTGCCTAGCCTTTTCCCAACTAGGTATACATATAACATTTCGGGGTCGGTCGGCTTCCACTCTTACCGGATGCAGCTGAATACCAGAGCTACAATATCAAAAAATAAATCAGCTAAAACAATTTCTTTTTACCCGACTGCGGCGAAGCCCAAAAGGAGGGTTATGTGTTTGACGTGTATTTTATTTTTTTTATTAAAGTATTTTCAAAACTATACCTACGTTAAAATTAATGGTTTTCTTAGAGAGTACCAACCTAATATTTTTTTTATTTTATTATGATGTGACTGAGTGACAATATTATGAGATGCAATATAATAAATGCATTAGTTTACAAGACGGTATTTACGAGCGACCTTGATGTATTAGTGTTTGCCTAATGGACCATAACCTATTGCTGACCAATAGCTTTTCAGAGCGTAACACGTGGCAGTGACTTATGTATTTGTAGTGCTATAAATATTGAACTGGAAAAACCTGTATTTATAGGCATTTTAACCCTGACAGATAAGAATTATAAAGTAAGGAGTTTAATTTTGTTTATAAACCTGTATTCGGAAGCTTATAATTGTAACTGGGCGTATTATTAGACCTCAGTAAAGTGTTATCAACGTTTCTTTTGTAGGTATTCAAAATATCCTTATTTCAATGAAATGGTAGGTAATATTATATTACTTAAAATATCGTAATGGTAGCGGAACGGCAAAGTCAGGTAACACATTGCAGCATAGTCCTTACAATCTAGCCATTCAAACTGGAGATTTCACATATGGATTATTCCGCAGTTGCATCATATTATACATTGCTATTCGCTACTAAGCCAAGCAGAAGGGGGGCGATTGGACCGATCACAAGACCTGTTTACTTCGTTGTCGGTCAACTCGCACTTCACACCTCATCTGATATTTTGCTCAATAATATCGATCTTGTCTTAGATAGGAGGCCTAAAAACATTATTTAATTATTCATCATCATTATCAATAAATTCCAAGATCCTTTAATATTATAATTTTAATCAGTCAAGTAGTAGCACACGGCCAGTCGGAAGTAGTATTGGCACGTAGGCTTATTTGTAAACCTCACGTCTTCATAATGTTTCTGGACTATTGTCACGTTCTGTATATTGTTACCCTTGTTACAACAACCAAATTCCTGAACATGTTGATATTAAATCGCTAACGCTATGAATCAAAGCTCCCGTTTCGTCAACATGGACTGTTTAGTTTCAAATTAAAGGAAACAATCAAGGGAAATTAGATGCAAAAGACATCAATAACATCTCATCATGTAGTTGTATATTTAATAATCGGGTAGGTTAGGTGACAAGGTTAGTTGATGATCATTATAAATCATGACCGTGAAATAAATAAATCGCGTAATTTGTCGCCAGTGGCGGGTACGCTTGTGCGAGCCGGTAGCGGCTGAAGCGATCGAGATGACACGCCACGAAGCGGCCAGGCGAGCTGCAGCCAGCTGTTGCACAACAGCCTATTGTCGCCGACCTTGACCTGCTCTTCACGGCAAAATTCACTTACTCTTCTACACTTGAGCCCAATTCGCCCATTTGCAAGTATAACGATTACATAAGTTAATTTTATAAAAACAAGTTTTCATAAAATATTGTAAGCATTTCATGTCTAATTTGCTTAATTGTTGTTTCTTTCTACATTCACACGAATAACTTTAATATTTTTATGACGTATTATAACGTGTTTGTAACCGGTTTTTTTACTTATAATCTAAATCTCCTGACCAAAAATATTAAAGATAGGTACCTATCAAAAATTAATACCTAGGTACTTTAATTTATTAGTTATTGAAATTCTTATAGGTACTTAATTTTATATTTACCAGATTGTCTAATATATTAAAACTGTTTTATGAGCAACCCCTTCCAAAATTTAAATACGTTCATTTGTAAAATTGAAATCTATATCTATACTAATATTATAATCTATACTTCTATACTAATATTTTATAGAAGTAAAGTTTGTGTGTTTGTATATTTGTTAAATTGTAATCTCGGGATCTACTGAACCGATTTTAAAAATTCTTTCACCAATAGAAAGCCACATTATTGCTGAGTGTCATAGGCTACTTTTTATCCCTGTATTTCCACGGGAACGGGATCTACGCGGGTAAAACCGCGGGACGTCAGCTAGTTAAATTATAATTTTGTATTTAGACAACACAGATATCCTTAGGTTTTCCTGCTTCTGACTACCTTTATTGATTGTTAGGCGAAGGTTTATGATTGTACGACATCTTAGATTTGCCACTATTGAGAATGATGAGATCATCCCATCCATCTTATTTCCCTTCCTCGTAAAAAATATTGAAATTTAGTATAACTTTGAAGTATCTAAATTAATATAACATTCTGAATTATGCAAAAGTTATCATTAGTAGCGTTCTAGCGTGTGACTAATCGATAAGAAGAAATACCAAATTAATGATTTGTCCTTATTCAAGGAAAAACCGTTTACACACAGTACGGGGACCGTACACATTTTCGTCTCGAGTGTTCTATGAAGCAGTCACAACTTTCACCGGGCCGCGGTCCGTAGTCCGCAGGTTTTACGTAAGGGTGTTGCGCCAGACGCCCGCGCCCTGCGGTACCGCTGACCCACTGCCACAGACTCGTACGCACCACACCACACCACACCACTATTCGACAACCATCCTGTCAGCTTTGAACGTTGCATTATATTTATTTATGGACATATCGCACATACTAAGTTCACTTTAAAATATTGCAATTGTGAAAAATATTTTTAGTTGCATTGAGAAACGTTAATGCAACGTTTGCATTTAAACTGACCATATTTAAAAATAGAAGTTCCACCT
Organism: Diarsia dahlii; assembly: GCA_949775195.1. NCBI lineage: Eukaryota > Metazoa > Arthropoda > Insecta > Lepidoptera > Noctuidae > Diarsia > Diarsia dahlii. Next base: position 15,156,543 of record OX459194.1, on the reverse strand, counting down.
CGGTGGCCAATGTCGAAAAACTAGCCGGTGTGAAATATATTATTTTAAAACTAAAATATATACGTCTGGAAATATGGTTGGTAAATAGTAAACATAATAAATGCATAAGTATTACATACTAATAAGATTGGTAACCGTAAATAGGATACAAACAATCCTAAAGTTCCTTGAAGTCACTTTTTAAAGTTTGTTTTGCCTTATTGCACACTAATAGACGATTGACATATTTCTTAAATGTGGCTCTATTTATTTTCGTCTTAATAAAAATGTAGACTATTAGATGCTCTGGTGCAGACAGAAAAAAATGTTGTATATTTTTTATCTTAAGCGCTTCCACGCCAGGGTAGAGCGCAAAATTTAATTTGCAGGACAATGTAAAAAATATGGCTTTACAGAGATGACAATCTTTAAGTACAATTAATTGCATAGAATGATGAACTTTTTCATGAAATAGAATATAAGTATCCACCACAAACGCGATCGTCCTTACCCGATGTGAAAAAGCACTGAAGTCGCATAATCACCATTCAATTAGAATATGGACCATTGTTTACACGTTATTGATATACACATGAACCTGTGGTCGTATAATAACTATTTGTTTAGAAAATAGACAACTGTTTACACGTTGCTGGTATGTATATAGGCACATGAACTTTACAAAACGTCAATGTGATGACAAAGTATTACAGTTTTACCACAATATAAATATGGACAGTACGGAAACTGCCTACAAACGTTCGAAACCGCACACTCACACAAACATGCGCATCGACAGGGCCAGCTAGCGATTGTGGCAGTGCTCTCAGTTGTGCGTGCCGCGCCGAGACGAGTGGTTAGTTTACGTAAAAGTTTTTTTTGAAATTAATATCCTCCAATCTTTTTTAAATGCCGGGAACGTATACGGGTGTTTGAACTCGGCTTCATCAAAACCGGAGATATTGTATTTTAAACTTCCTACTAATTTTGAAAGTTAAGAATGATTTTTGTTATCGAATTATGGGCGTTCAAAGTTTCTGTAAAAAAAAAAATGAAATTGAAATATCTCGAAAACGGAGCGTCCTAGACAAAAAAGGACCAAAATTTTGACCCCCCTCTGCCACCCCCGTGATATTTAAGTAAGTGAGAATCACATAACACCAAAAAAAATTTTTTTTTTACACTGGTCCAACTTTACATAATAATAACATTAAATAACATTTTATTAGTCTAAAACTGTGTAGTATGATATGAAGGAAAGTTCATTGATAATAATAATTTAAAACAATATAATAATATATTCGTTCTTAATATTGATATTATGTTAATTATTTATAGCAGAATTGCACATCACTAGTTGTAGTAAGCTAGCTAGTTCAATTCGATTCATTGATCACAACAGAATAAAAATATTTAAGAAAAAAAAACAGTATCATCAACATTAAAAGGGACAACCCTATGGCTTCAATGGAGCGTAGGTAGATAACGCATCAACTAGGCTTAGTTTCGGTACTGTCCATATTTATACTGTGGTTTTACATTGTTATAATTACCCGTTTCGAAAACAAGTAAGCCATGAACTTGACAATATTGATGTAAGTAAACCTTACAAATGCCACTTCGACCTTTGCTATCTATACGGCCTATACTAAGTTACTAACTAAAACCTCATCAATTTAATTATAGTACCCGACTACGCGAAAATATTTAAGTAGGTGCCTCATTCACGGAAACCTTCATTTTAAGTTGTAATTAATTAATTTTAGAACGGCAAGCGACGCGACGGGAGAATCCGATAAACTAAAAAACGATAAAAAAAAACAGAAGTAGTAGTGTTCCTCATATAGGTTCGCGTTTATTAATGTTCTTTTTTCAACAATGTTTTAACTGGACATAAATGTCAGCGATTCTGCAGTATCATTAAGTTATTTATGGTAGCGGTTCCTTGAACTCTTTCTGAACTTCTCAAGATCAGCAAAGAGCATTTTATTTTTGAATATATAATTTATTATCTATAAATAAAGTTAAAATTACAATAATATATGTTACGGGTAATGGTAATAATAGTTTACCCGGGTAAACCTAGGTTTACTTCTTCATCTAACATTATTCGTAACAAATACATAATAATATAGAAAAGGAGAAAAGCATCAAACTTCGTCAAAAAAAATGAATTCGTCCACATCGCTGTCAATAGGAATAGTGACTAGAAGGCTCTTATCATTGCAAAAAAACTAGAACATTCGATGTTAATTTGTATACATTGAGATAATATACCTAGATTTCCTCATGTGCAGTGTCAAATGCAAATTAGAATAAATTAAGTAGAAAAAACTCTAGAAACATCATGAAATCAAGGTAAGAATTGATTATAGTCACAAATAAATTAAATATCCTAATCTATCTGAACATTAAAATAAGGTGGGCTGATAGATAAGAGAAATCAATAAATATAAATTGAACTTGGGAAAATGAAATGATTCTGGAATGAATCATAATCATTACAAAAGATAATGACATTCGAATAGTGTTAGTATCGCAATTCTTGTCCATGAAGCGATGTGGAACCGCGCAGACGACAACGACGCGACGCGAACGCAGCGTTGCGTAAATTCATCGATATGCAGCGATGATCAATTAGATAGGAACCTCGTGAAATCTTTGTCAGTAGCTTATGTAACCTATGATGGAACAATAACAGACGCGTTTAACTCTTTGCCAGGCAATTAAGCTAATTAAACTTATAAAATTTGGGAAAAAAAAATGTTCTATACTGCCTGTTTTGTAGAATTCCGAACCGATTTGCTTTCTGCTTATAAGAAAGGTCACTACATCAAATGTTGTAACATACCGGTATGGCCGAGTGACACACTTAATTCTCCTTTTAGCACAAAACACGTTAATTCAAAAGACTGATCATTTGAGCACTACCACAGGCACTACTAAGTATATTGCTGCAGTTAAAGTTACAACTATATGGCCAGCATTCAGATGTGTAACACAAATACATGCATTACTCCACTTGCATCAAACAAGGAAGCTAATATTAATTGCATCATCTTGGATCAAGTCTGAGATTCTATCTGAAACAAAAGATCGTTACGAGAAACTGTGTGCTCAGGTAGCTATGTGATCTTAATTCGCCGGTAACATTAAAAATGTCGCTATCATTGTATTTAATTAAATTTTTGGTGGAGATTGCTGCAAAGATTTACAAACAAATTGCGAATCAAATGTTTTCACGAGTGCAATTCAGCGATATCTACTGCATTGTTCTGTTTAGAAAACATGAAAGATTAAATCATCTTTAAAGAGTCCTTATTGAAGGAAAATATCGTGAAAAAAATATAGGAAATATTCTTATTATTTTCCTGAGTAGAGAAAACTAGTCGTATTTTTTTGTTTATTTTAGAGATTGAACTAATTAATAAATAAAAAATTATTGATAGCACTTACGTGTACGGATGTTCAGTAAAACGGGCGTGGAACAACGAAAGGACAACACTGTCCTTTCTATAGGAGCGTGTCTGTTATGTACACCGTGTGAATACAAATAATAAAAAGCAAGCAGGTCGACTTTCGCGTTGTTGATGTATGTGCGCGCGCAGGTGTTGGCGTCCACCGGCGCGGCGGACACTGACTGACATGCGCCCGCGCTGCCGCGGCGGCCATCGCGCCGTCGTCTTTACAAACTCCCTGCGTCACAATGTCGCGTCACACTAACGTCATTGTATCTAGTACCAGCAATTATATCTGACCCTCGACCTCCAGGCATTAGGATTTGCCGAGTAAACTAATTTAGTTCCGGAAGTAACAATACCTACCTTTGCTGTACCTGTGCATGGACTTACAAAGATGATGCTCTATGTTACATTATCAGTTGGCTTTTGTTATTTAAAAGTGTGACGAATGTTTTAAGTTTTCCTTTCTGAATTCTATTGCATTTCTGATATCAGTTTTCAATCATTTTATGATATTTTTTTAGATATTTATATCTACTTATGTAGGTACACAAAACAAATAAACTTGAAGTCTATTTTTAATATCATAATGACAGCTTTATTCTGAACGCTTAATAATTACTTATATTGTGAAAATTATGCACTTATAACAAGAGCACATTTTTTACAATTCTTGTTTGTCTGTCTGTCTGTTGTTTGTTCCGGCTAATCTCCGAAACGGCTAGACCGATTTTGATGGGACGGCAGATAGTGACTTAGTACTTATACTTTTATTTTAGAGTAATAATTATAATTCCGTGCAATTAAAATAAAATCCTCGAAATTGTAAACAAAATCCGATTCAAGCGGCTTATCTCCGAAACGGCTAGTCTGATTTTGACGAAACTTTTACTGACAGATAGCTGATGTTATAAGAAGTAACTTAGGCAACTTTTATTTGAGAATAAACATTAGGGTTCCATGCAAAATAATTAAAACCATAGGTAGCCATAGATTTGGTTATGGTATATTTATAACAAAGTTCAAGTAATAGGTAGGTATTATTTTATAATAATTTCAAGCGAATGCGGGCAACAACTAGTCTAATATAAGTTTAAACTAGGTATATTTGAATTACTTAATACGTAGGTATAGATAGGTTTTACGTCTATACTACACTAATTATGTCTGTGACTTCCGAGGATATTCCTACGTTCTTGGAAGTCGCGTATATTGATTATTATGGCTCTTCTCATTAAGCGGAAATACCTTCGCCTGGCTTTGAACATAGAAAAATATTGTAAAGTTCTGATTTGTTTTTGTATCTAACAAATATACAAAAAAAAAACAAATTTAAATAAGGTAAGATGCCTTAAACTGGTACCTACCTATAAATTTGTTACAGTCAGATGTTAATCTTAAGTCCTCATGTTTAGCTATACAGGATATCTATCAATTGCATGCAAAATAATAATAATTAGATAAATGTTGTTCAATGTCATATATTATATCATGTAAGTCCATACAATAATAATATTACAATAATTGTCTCTCAGCATTATCCACAATGTCAAAAGTCAGAAGTTTTTTGTTAAGAAAATCGTTAATGTCGTAAAACATAATATGTTCTTTCAACCATTTCAATAATCTATTTCTAAATGAGTTAGTATTAAATAAGAATTGTATTTCTTTAGGAATCTATATCTATAAAAGCGAAAGGTCACTCACTGATTCATCACGAAATCTCGAAAACCGCTGGACGTACAAAGATGATTTTTGGCAGGGAGGTAGTTTATGGTTAGTAGACGTCCACTAAGAACGGATTTTGCGACAGGGCCGGATTAGGGTGGTCTAAGGGCCCTCGCAAGTTTGTATGAAACTCCTTCATTTTTTGTGCTACAATCTAGATTTTTGGCAGATACGTAGTTTATAGTCAGTGGGCGTCTGCTATGAATTAATTTTGCGACAGGGCCGGATTAGGGTGGTCTAAGGGCCCTCGCAAGTTTGTTTGAAAGTCCTTCATTTTTTGTGCTACAATCTTGATTTTTGGCAGAGACGTAGTTAATAGGCAGTAGACGTCTGCTTAGAACCGATTTTGTGACAGGGCCGGATTAGGGAGGTCTAAGGGCTCTCGCCAGTTTGTATGAAAGTCTTTCATTTTTTGTGCCACAATCTTCATTTTTGGCAGGGACGTAGTTTAAAGTTAGTAGACGTCTGCTTAGAACAGATTTTGAGACAGGGCCGGATTAGGGAGGTCTAAGGGCTCTCGCCAGTTTGTATGAAAGTCCTTCATTTTTTGAGCTACAAAGTTGATTTTTGAGACGGACGTAGTTTATAGTTAGTAGACGTCTGGTAAGAACAGATTTTGTGACAGGGCCGGATTAGGGAGGTCTAAGGGTTCTTGCAAGTTCGTAAGAAAATCCTTAATTTTTTGTGCTACAAACTTGATTTTTGGCAGGCACGTAGTTTATAGTTAGAAGAACTCTGCTAAGTACAGGTTTTGTGGCAGGGCCGGATTAGAGAGGTTTAAGGGCGCTCGCAAGTTTGTTTAAAAGTCCATCATTTTGTGTGCTACTAACTTGAATTTTGGCAGGGACGTAGTAGGTGAGTAGAAGTTTGCTAAGAACCGATTTTGCGACAGGGCCGGACTAGGGAGGTCTAAGGGCTCACGCGAGTTTGTATGACAGTCCTTCCTTTTTTGTGCTACAATTTTGGCAGGAAGGTACTTTATAGTTAGTAGACGTTGACTAAGAACGGATTTAGTGAGTTTAGCAACATGGCCAGAATAAGGAGGTCTGAGGGCTTTCACATGTTTGTAAAAATGTACTGTTTTTTTTTGTACTAACAACCTGAAATTTAACAAGTCTAGAGTTTAGGAGTAGGAGATCTAAGCTAAGTTTGTAAGGAAGACCTGGACTAAGGGCTCCCGTAAGTCCATATGAAATCCTTGGCTTTTTGTACCTGAAAATTGGCAGAGAGATAGAATATAGTTAAGACATTTCAGGTAGGAATAGATTTTACGACAGGGCTGGTTTAAGGGAATATAATCGCTTCGATTGGCATTTGGCATTCGATTTGACATAGTACCATCCACAGGCAGTCCAGACAAGAGAGTCAAAATTTCTACGCGAACGAAGTCGCGGGCAACTGCTAGTTTTATTATAAACTAGCTTTTGCCAGCGGCTTCGCCCGCGTGAAAATGACGATTTTCCATACAAACTTTCATCCCCTATTTAAATCCCTTAGGGGTTGAATTTCGAAAAATCCTTCCTTATTCCTTGTCTACACTATAAAGGGAACCTCTGTGCAAAATTTCAGCTTTCTAGGTCCAAGAGTTTGGGCTGGGCGTTGATGAGTCAGTCAGTCAGTCAGTCAGTCAGTCAGTCAGTCAGTCAGGACTTCTCTTTTTATTTATATAGATGAGTATACACATGACTAGGAAACTTTTTGCATACCTACTTGGCTGGTCTCTATTTCGAGAGTTAAATTGATAGGCTTTTTTGAACTATACCTTATTATTATAAAATAATTACAAAATTCGAATATAATAATATGTAGAGTGACGAAAGTGATAATAAGATACTTACACCCGTATCTATAAACAAGTCATAGTGATTACTTGAGTAAATGTCATTATTTAGGATACAATTTTTTCTCTGTAGTTTAGTAATTCCTTGATGTACATAGAAGTGCCTTAAGGTAGAAGCACCTATTCCCGTGAGTGTCCCAGTTCCCGGTAAAAAGTCAGTTATTGCGTTATTGCACTTTTCTACGAATAATAAATTATGGTTTGCGAATGGCAATACATTCTTGGTAATATTTGACACAATTTTAATGGCAGCACTGGCCAAAAAGTTTAATGGCGTCAAACTTATGCGGTCGAAAAGTTTGCTGTATAAAAATTTTAGGAAAATTCGAAGTTCTGTCAGTGAACTACCAAACCACCACGTCCATTTGATCAGCTAGCCACACTGCAACGGATAACGTTAAGGTAAGAGTGTTAATTTTATAAAATATTAGAATGTATTATTTAACGATAAAACCCTTAAATTGTGATGAATCTAATTGAAAATTAAATATTATTGCATATCACATCTATTGGTACTCACAAACCCCTACTTGACCTAGTACCCGTTAAAATCTTACTTTTTTTTACCGGATATTGGTACACAATTACACGTTGCACCGATACCCATTATTGTATACTTATTGCCTTGAAATAAGGCTCATTTTCCTTTTAACTGTATTATTTTCTTTTGACTTAGTAGAATGTTGTTACTATGTTCCTTGTTTGTGTTGTAACCACGTGGTTTTGATTCCTTTTTTTAGTTTTTCTGTATGATATCCCAATTTTTGCACATTTCGCGTTACTGCTGTGTTATTTTGTGTGTTGTAAGTTGTGTTTTTTTCAGCTAGTCATGACATAGGCAGAAGGCCATATTAAAGGCTATGAGGCAGTCCAAAAAGAGGCTACAATTTTTGCTGCTGCCAGGAAGTTCGGTGTCCCACGGTCGATGTTGGATGATAAAATATGCGGCCGCTACTCTGTCGAATGCTCCAAGGCGGACGAAAGAAGAAGAATATTTAAGAAACTGAACTATTTTTATGGCAGATAGTGGCCATAGTGGGTTACCTGTCGTAATAAAGGCGCAGTTATTGGATAGCGTGACGACGACGCAAACCCGTTATTATTCATCATCATTTCAGCCAAAAGACGTTCACTGCTGGACATAGGCCTCCCCAGGTTTCGCCACATTGACCGGTCCCGTGCGTCTCGCATCCAGCGGGTCGCCGCAACCTTCACCAGATCGTCGGTCCACCTAGTGGGAGGCCTTCCAACGCAACGTCTTCCGGTTCGCGATCACCACTCCAGGGTTTTTCAGCCCGTCTGCCATCCATTCGGCAAGCAATGTGCCCTGCCCACTGCCACTTAAGTTTGGCAATTCTTCGGGCTATGGCGGTAACCTTGGTTTTCTTGCGCATATCTTCATTTCGGATACGATCCAAGGAGGATAGCAAGGAGACTCCGAATATAGCCCTCTCCTTTGCCCTTTGGGTGACTTTGAGCTTTCTGATGAGGCCCATTGTGAGCGACCTCGTTTCAGTCCAGTATGTAATCCCTGGCAACACAAACTGGTCATAGACTTTCGTCCTGAGACACTGTCGTAAGTTGGGCGAGAAGATACATACCGCGCCACTTCCCGAACGCTGCCCAGCCGAGTCGGATTCGACCATTGACCTCTTTCTCGAAGTTAGACCTACCCAACTGAACCGTTTGTCCCAAGTTGACATAATCGTCCACAACTTCGAGTGTAGAGTATCCCATCTTGTTAGGAGTGGGTGTTACATGAACATTCAACATAACCTTGATTTTGTCCATGTTCATTTTTAGATTCACTCTTTCGGGAGCTCCACTGAGGTCATCGAGCATTGAGATCCGCCATGGTCTCAGCCATGACCACTATATCGTTGGCAAACCGAAGGTGAGTGATGTACTCGCCATTGATGTTGATGTCCATTCCTCTCCAATCCTGAACCTTTAAGGCATCCTCCAGTGCAGCGGTGAACAGTTTCGAAGAGAATTGACGTGTCCCTCTCACCGCGCTGCAGAAGGATAGGTTTCGAGGTCTAGTCCTAAAGTCTGACTGACATGGTGGTGTTTTTGTACAAACACTTCAACACCTCGTTGCACCAGTAGTCGATTTGGTAGTACCGCCCAGGTCTCGATCGAATTGAAGGCTTTCTCGTAAGTCGTAGACCACAAACGCTAAACAGAGAGGCAGTTTATACTCTTCGGTCTACGGTACTAAAGCCTTGTCGGAATCCGGCTGGTTCGGGAGGCTGGAAATCGTCAAATCTGCGTGCGAGACGATTCGTGATGACTCTTGAAAATAACTTGTAGACATGGCTTAGAAGTGAGATGGGCCTATAGTTCTTCAGGCGGGTACTGTCACCCTATTTGAAGAGCACCCCTGCACCATGCTTGTGGCGTTTGCCCCTTGAGTATGACGCATTGCTTGTTGGTAGACATGATGTAGTCTATCTCATTTTTAGTCGCACCATCGGGGCTCTGCCAGGTCCACTTCCTGTGCTCACGTTTTTTGAAGAAGGAGTTCATCATAAAGAGGCCTTCCTTCTCCATTAACTAGCCAGTTGGTGACCCCGGTGGTTGATCCGATGTCCAACCACAAATTGCCCCACTTGCAGATCATCCTCGCTTCGTTTGTCTAGCTTCTACAACGCTACGACAACGGTGAAGTAAGTTCTTAAACCATTCATGGCTTTAGAAATATACTCATTCATGGTTTCTACTTTATTGTCGAGGTGTAGACCTGTATGACCTTCAGCGAAAATCTTGCAGATATTCTGAGTATGAGGTACGCAATCCTGTTCGACACACTCTCGATCTTCACCATGTGGTTCACGAGGGACTTGCGGACGATAAACCCAAAACCACCTTGGGACTGTCGGTCAGTAAGTCTCGGAAGTAGAGCAGGTTGCCGGATTTCAGAATTATCGTGTCCTCCCCTTCGGATTTCAGATAATCCTACAACACTTCATCGCAACCTGCTCTATTCCTCTTCGAGTTCCGTTATCTTCTCGTCAGCCCGTCAGTGTATGTGTGTTGTATGCTGCCAGGTCAAGTTGTCGGTATGTTTTGGGGTATCCGGATCTCTTCCGGAGATTCTTAGCACCCCTTGCCACGCCGTCACCTCGACCGCTACCGTAGTCGAGGGTAGATGGGCTGCCTGGTACTAGGGCCATTTTTGTTTTGCACTAATTTTTTAGGGGGTTTTGCCATAATCGCCACGCTTGGCAAGCGGGTGGGCGATTGTAGTATGGTTGTTACAAAAGTACAGAGAACGCTGTTGCCCATTCTCTGGTAAGTCCCTTATTCGCCTCTTACGACACCCTCGAGAAGATATGGGATGGTGCTATTCTTTACGTCGGACACCATACGCATTACTGTCTTTTTTTTAAAGAATTTGTATGTGAAACAATAGATTTGTGTTATGTTTTAGTATTTCGTAGGTATTTTATGTGATTTTAGCGTTTTCTGATAAATGTGTACTGGTGATATAATACTTTTGTTAAAAAAAGTGATTTACTAACACGACATTACTTATTATATAATATTAGGTTTACAAACTTGATTGTATAAATAAATAACTGATGTAACCTTAGTATAAAATACATTATACTTATTTGATAACTCTTTTCATCTTTTCTTTGGATAATCCCTTTTTTATTTATTTAAACACAGAAGTAGTATTTCTGTGAACTTTAACGTATAGCAATAGAGCTCAAATTCGCGGTGAAAATTACCGGATTTTGGGACACTTTAACGTTTACTAGTACAAATCTACCGGGTACTGGTGCAAATAGCCGTTTATTACTATTTTTGTATTATAGTTAATGCACATTTATATTTGTTTAAAAAGAGGATATTACACCAAAACTAGATAAAATTATCTATCCAGTCATATAAAATTTGTTTTTGTAGGTCTACTAGTTTTAGCACAGCAGACCTGCAAAGTCAGTGAAGTTCGAGACTTCACGGTTATTGGGCCTTTTACCTTATATGTTTATATAGTCTGATTGAGATCACTTTAGTTTTTAATAAGTAAAGTGTGTATAAGAGTATAGGTAATTAAGTTTAAAACAATTTAAAAACACTACTTAAGTTTAATTGGCATTATAATTACTAAAAGTTGGTGATTTGCAATATTTTTTTATTTTATTTTCTAACATACATCTCTAGTAAACATATTAGTACATTTAAATAACTTATTTATCAATAAATATTTTAAATTTACAAGTAAAAAATTCGGGTCTGATAAACCCACCAGGCATACCGTGTAACTTTTAGTCACCAGGCATGCCGAAGGTTAAATTCTTGCCCATTGCATAAAAATGTTTGCATAAGTAATTACTTAAGCCCAAGTAATTACTTTAACTTGACTATAAATACGGATGTTAGTCTTTTAAAAAACCGTTTACATGATTCGTCAGGACGAATACCACAAATGGCTCAGATGCATTTCTTTCTTTTGCGCAATAAATGCTCGGTGTCTATCCGTGCTGTTACTCCAAACAATAAGCCCGTATCGTAAGATGGATTCTATGTAGGCGTGAACGTGATATGCTGTAATAGTTGCTTGGCCGTCCAAGCAAGCTAGCTGGTAGTAGTGTGTTCTTAGTTCATACTAACACTACTCAATCGCCCACATTTCCTTCGTCAGAAAATACGTGACGTCTGGCGGCCCTGGGATCTTGGACTAAAAGGTAAGTTTGAACTTTCCTCAAAATTATATTTTCCAATTGGTATCTAACATTTTGGCTTGAAATTCATGTTATTCAAGTCGTTGGTCTTCAAATTTAGCGACCACTGACATATTCCATGCTAAATAACCACTTGCAGACATTATTTTGACTATATTAGACTCAAAACGTATATTATAATTTTAATGTAAACATATGTTTCACACGCCAAAATGATAGTGAGCTACGTCCTTAAATAGTATAAAACAAAGTCGCTATTTTTGTCTGTCTGTTTGTCTGTATGCTTAAATCTTTAAAACTACGCAACGGATTTTGATGCGGTTTTTTTTAATAGATAGAGTGATTCAAGAGGAAGGTTTTAGTATATAATTTGAACGACATCCACGCGGGTGAAGCCGCGGGCATCAGCTAGTAACTACTAAAGTAAGAGTCTTACTCGATAGGTTCAGTGAAATTAGTGACTCATGGTACCGTTTTGTATGGTGACAGGGTGCGCCAAAGTTCACCTAAAATTTCAACTCCGATAATTGGAAATCCGAAAATGTTCTTCCTAACATTTTTCATCCTAACAATCGCAATTCCTAACTTCTCTGTCTCTAATGTTTTAATTCCGAAGCATTCGACTTCATAATGTCTGTAGCAATAAACATCTATTACACTATTATTTGTTTTCCTATATTTTCTCAACATAACCATCTTTTACACTATTATTCAAAGTCATAACTTTTTTTTTGTTTATATTACTTTTTATTCATAATAATCAGTATTATAAAAGGTCCCATTAAAATAGGTGGACAAAATTTTAGAAATCATTCAGACCGCTAAAATAAGGACAATAGCAAAAAAAAAGAATAAGAAATAAAATACCTGCTTTTATAGAATAAGTTTGTTCTAGAGTGCCGGCAATTTATTATTTTAAGTCAAAATAAAATCACTTTATATATAGTGTTTTTTTTTTTGTTTAGATGTCTTAGTTAGGCTTACTAAACGCTGTGTTAAAATTTGTCCCCCTATTTTAATGGGACCTTATATACTATGCAAAGATATTCATAGGTTAGGTTAGGTTAGAACCGTGACCAACTACGCGCGAGCCGAGCGAGCGAAGCGAGCGGTGCCGCGGCAGCGGCCGGCGAGCGCTACCTCGAAATTGGTCGCGAAATTTTTCTAAGTATTTTTTTCATAGTGCCCCCAAGACGACACTCTGACCTGAATTTCATTCATTTATTTTATTTCAAGACAAAAATCAGTGAAACGACCTTTAATCATTCTAAACAGTTGTATGAGTGAAAATATATTATGGTAATTATGTTTAGGAATAAAAGCGTTAGGATAAAAAACAGTAGGAGTTTAAATATATTTACACTAATGATATTATGAATTCCAATTTTCGGAAACATGAGTGTTATGAACATCGTCGGTAGGACTACAAATAGTATGAATGAAAACTTTAGGATGAAAAATTTTAGGAAGAGTGATCATTCGGATTACAAATCGTTAGGAAGAACAATTTCGGATAAAGAACTTTAGGTGAGCCAATATGGACCCATGGTGACAGTTGAAGAACGTTAGTGACTATCGAATAGATTACGCTAGGTGTTTAACCTATCGTAAATATAGTGCTCATGGTATGAATTTTAATTATTTCTGTGACCGCTAGGGGCGCTGTACAATATTTCATACAACTAATTTACGGAGACGCTAGCGAGTTTTTGCTGTGTAAACTCATGGTAGAGCTACTGGTTGACCGACGATATCGTGAGAGTCGCGGGCAACCGGCGGATGCAAACGGCCGGCTGCCGCATGCCGTTCTGTATGGCGTTCTATGGGGGAGGCCTTTGTCCAGCAGTGGACGTCTTAATTCTTATGGCTGATGATAATGATTATTATCGATTTATAAGCTTTAATTTTATTGAAAAAACTCGTCCTGCTTGCGCACCTGCAACCAGTTTACGTGTGTCATTGATATTAGAGATCATAATGTCAAAAGCCCATACGTTTTACCAGCGGCGAAAAAAAACTATTTAAATTAAAACTGAAATTACTAGACATTTAATTTGAAACCCTGCTATTTAATTAGAAGGAAAAACAACCTTTATAATTTTTCAAAAATACTTTGAGACACATTGTGAATGTCTGTTAGCCATTGAACCACCAAAGTTTGAATATCTCTAGCGCGGTCGTTATTGGAGTTTAAGAAAATATTTTTATCTCAAAACATAGGTTATTTAATAAACTACCAAACTGCGTTAAACAAAATGGAAAATATTTGCTATTGCCTAATTAATACACGTTTTTCTAAAGCAAGTCAAATGGTTCATGATGGTGTAAATCTAGGGGTACACGATGAACCGGGGGTTGGTACTGAATGATCCAGGTGGTACACAATGAATCACAGTAATAGAAAAACCAATAAACGTTTGTTTTAAATTGAAAATAAATATAACAGTAATAGGTTTAAATATTTATTATATTTCGGGTTATATAAAAACTACAGAATCAGTCTTGGAACTTTATTATTACAGTCATTATAAACTTTTTATTTTGGTATCTTAACTTTCAGGAGTCATAGCACTCAAATATGATATTCAGACGTTATTTTCACTGTTAATTCAGAGATGCCTTGGCCTAAACCCCCCTCAACCAATCTTAGCCTGCCATTTAAGGCGACATTAACTGCCCGCGTCCTTGAGCGCGCGTTTAACTCATCGCCTAAACAAATAAGGTTGAAAATGGGGATGCGTTTGATCCTCGTGACTGCCAATATGAACGATAGTTCGCATATTTAATTTATTAAAAAAAAAATACGCTGTAATGTTAAAATATTTTTACATATGTCTTTAGTTGGTTAAATTTCCTTTCTGATAGTAAAAAAAAAAATAACAGTTATCGCTCAAAATATTGAGCATTTCGAGACGAAAAAGTTTTTTCATGTGTTTTTTTTTGTGATTATGTGTTTTTTTTTTTCGAGGTTCTTGATTATTTTTAGAAAATATTTTTGCATAAGTCTTTTACCTATACATTCGACTGTATTTTTTTTTGGAATTGGAATAAGTAGCAATACGGCTAACTCTGCAACGAAAAACAGGTCGTTTTTACGGTGTCCCTCTTATCTGCGCCTTAATGGACTTTTTACGATTTCACTTTCCAATTTTGTCTGTCTTAGAATTTATTGGCACAATTCAATGAATATTCCTGGTTCATTGCTTACCCAGGAAAAATGGCTCACTGCGTGCACATGCCCCTTTAAAAATATTTGAGTATGTTTTACATAATAACCATGGAGAAAATAAAATAAAAAGTAGTTTAAAATAAGCGCAAGGACCTACATTACACATTCAATTCACTCAAAGTTTAGTAAGAGTGAGAGTTAGGTCTTTACCTATGTAATTGGAGATTCTATAACCGGCATTTTCAGATTTAATTATCTGTGGATTGGCGCGTAATTCGAAATTCAAGTAAATTTTATTCGAAAGACGTGTTATTTTAATTTCAAATTCAGTCATTGGTTTTTTGATAGTTTTTTTGTTTTGTGTCATTGTGGTAGTTTTTGGCGCCATGGATAAACTGCTAATTCGTACAATTTTCGAATATGAGTTCATACGTAGAAATACCGCTGCGCAAACAACACGAAACATTAACGACGTGGACGGGTTTACCACTGCTTGCATAAACACGGTCCATTACTGGTTCAATTTTTTTTCAATCTGGAAATTTTGAGTCGAAGAACGAGCCTCGCGGTTGGCCGGTAAACATTGTCGACAACGACGAATTGAAGGCGATAGTGGAAGCAGATCCAACTCAATCTAAGGCTGAGCTTACTGCAGGCCTTGGAGTTAGTGTCAAAACACCATTGAGGCACTTGCGTCAAATTGGAAAGATAAAAAATCTAGATAAGTGCGTGCCACGCGAACTAAGCAGAGATTTACGCGTCGAAGCATGCATAGCACTACTGAATCGGCATAGAAACGATGAAATTCTTAATCAAATTGTTACCTGCGATGAAAAGTGGATCCTGTACGACAACCGTAAGCGTTCGTCTCAGTGGGTGGACCCGGGTACATCACCTAATCAGTGCGTTACAAAAAAGATTACTCATAGGAAGATGATGGTGACTGTCTGGTGGGACCAGTGCTTACCGAATGGCACAACAGTGACGGCAGATGTCTATTGCCAAGAATTGCAAACAATGATGGAGAAGCTCGCAATTCAACAACCAAGACTAGTCAATCGTTCTTCCCCATTGCTTCTCCACGACAACGCGCGAGCTCACACTTCACGAAAGACCATCGCAAAGCTACAAGAGCTACAGCTGGAAGCTCTCCGTCACCCACCGTACTCACCGGACGTTGCCCCAACAGATTTCTACTTTTTTTAAGTGGTAAAAAATTCGACTCCCGAGAGGCAGTACAAAACGCTTTCGCTGACTTCATCGCCTTCCGTTTTTTTTTTTTTTGGTGGGTGGAAAATCATCGAATAACCCCCCCCCCCCCCCGCTCTTGGGCAGAGCGAAGGGGAGTGTCAGACTTCTACTGACTAAAAACCAAACCCATGATCCTTCTTCTTCGCCCTTGTGTCGGAGCCGCGGTAACCTTTCGATATCCACAGCCCCGACGGGCGTCGGCCCTTGCGGGCCCCTCCTTGCTGACATCTCTTTGAGGCGCGCGTGGAACACGTACGCGCCGCCGACACGGTCTGTTGCCGTCATGACGACGGCCGGACGGCGAGCTAGCCCGTTACTCACCGTCCACAGGCCCGCGTCTACGGTGGCCGGAGGTCATCGCGTGACCCCCGACGCGCCTTCCGCGGCGGCTGGGACGTTGAGAGGTTCTCTCCCTCTCTCGTTCCGCCACCTCCTTCGCTAGCATCACTGCTTCGCAGAAGGAGGCGACGGCGTCCCATTCCTCTTCGCCCCGGACCATGGCTTGCACCAGGGCCGGGCGCGAGAGGTCGCCGCCGCCGATCGCCGGCTACGAGAACACGGCGGGGCTCTGCCCAAGCAGGGCACGCCTCCACAGTGTGCTCCACCGTGTCCTCCGGTCGATCCTCGCAGTGGAAGCATCCGGGCGTTTCCTCCCGCCTGATTCGGTACAGGTACCTCCCGAAACACCCGGGTGAGGGGACTCCGGTGAGGACCTGCATCGCCTCCCGTCCGACAGACTTCTACAGTAAAGGGATTGGGCCAGTACTTTGATTAGCTGAAATAAAAAAAATACCAAAATTTTTATATTTTAAAATTCTCATACAAATCTCCAATTTCATAGGTAAAGACCTAATATATTTATAAAAAAAAAGAAACTCATTTTTTTTTTTCAGCTTTTTGTTTTAGTAAACACAAAGATGCGGCGCACGCGTTCGTTTATGGCGACAAGCGGCCGGCGACTAGACCAACCAAACTGCATGATGTGACAAGCGAGTTGTGACATGTTTTTTGTGCAAGTTTGCCACGTACCGTATGGACGGTAGGTACTATGGTTCATACGGTACACGCGGTTCATTGGCTACCACCCTACCCTATGTAAGGATCGTACCTATCAGGTGGCATTCTGTAATTTCTGTCTAGCCGTATAGACTTTGTTATAATTGATACGGAACCCACACCTGCGAATGTAATTTGGCTGGTATTTGCGTTTCGGAATGTTTTCGGCTTCGTGGTAACAACGTCACATGTATTTTTTGCTATTCTAGATATTATTATTGGGAATACCAGAAAGCCTAAAATTGTTTATGAATCTACTTACCACATAAACTGGTTTTATCACAGAGAGACGGTGGTCTGGACTCGGCCGAATTTCCGCTAAAAAAGTGATATCTGAAAAACAAAAATATTTAAGTACTTTAAAATAAAGCAAACGGAAAGGTACCTCGGAAATTTTAGAAAAAAACGTCAACGCACTATAATGGTGATTTAATTTGTGTTTATAGTAATAAAGAGTGTGTTTATGTATATTTAAGTGATTTTCACATTGGTTGCACGTCATTTAGGTTTAATGTCCTGACCAGATTACAGATGAATGTCGATTAATCTCAGTAGTTCCAACTTAACTAACTCGTTTACACAAGTAACCTAATTTGTGGTTATGAAATTAGCCAGTAGTTTTTATCTTACATTCGAAAGGAATGGTTGGTACATCTATAACTTGCGTTTTTAAATGAACTTTGTTCCATACTTAGCAATTTATAAGCTACTAGCCGTTGCCTGTTACCTTCAGCGGCGTGAAATGATTGTAAACATTTATTACTTCCCTATTTGAATCGAATTTAGTTAACAATTTCAAGCGTTTTATTTTTTTGCACGGAACCGTTTTCTTAAATAAAAATTGCCTAAGCTACTCCTTAGAACACAAGCTGCCAGGAAAATGTCCCGTTAAAATCGGTCTAGTAGCAAAATCTGATTGAGAAAAGGAAGAAGGTGCTTAAATTTTATTATAATAATTTCACGGGTTAGGGGTCACTCGGCCCACAATGAAACTCGGACCAGGGACCAGTTGCCCCTTTTAAAAATTGATAGTGGTAAACTGGGCCCACATCTCTTTTAACTTCAATCAAGTGAAGGGTGGGTTAGACGCGGGCAACAGCTAGTAGGATAATAATATGAATTACGTTGCAATTCGTAAAATGGTCACAAAGTGATAATTTGCAATAATTACTGCGCCTGTGACCATTTTAAGAATTTTAACGTATTTCATATTATTATTCTAATATGATTATGCTAAAAGCGGCCATTTTTAGCCACAGACTGTCTGAGTTAGAATTTACGTTTTATAAGGCAGTCCTTGACTGCCTTAAAAACGTTGCTTTAAAATTTGTTAATTCGATAAATATTCGATTTATATCTAAGATGTATCATTTAGATTTATATATCTAACTGCCGCACTCAGAGACATTTAATGATTAGTTTCTTAAGCTTAAATTGTCATCTCTGAATTATTAAACATAATATAGATGTTTATATCTATACTAATAATAATAATAATAATCTATACTTCTATACTAATATTATAAAGAAGTAAAGTTTGTGTGTTTGTATATTTGTTAAATTGTAAGGGGTCATCTCGGGATCTACGGAACCGATTTTAAAAATTCTTTTACCATTAGAAAGCTACATTCATCCCGGGTGACATAGGGTACTTTTTATCTCTGTATTCCCACGGGAACGGGAACTACGCGGGTGAAACCGCGTGACGTCCGCTAGTCTTATATATAAAACTGACTGTCGCATTCATAGGGGTGCGACAGTCAGTCGTTCTTTGTATCTGGTTAGTGCCTTTAAACCACACAATGGATTTTCATGCTGTTTTTGCCATCGTTTAGAGAATTTATTTCGGAAAATTCATATAAATAATTTTTACATTGATATTTAACTTAATTCATTTTTCTGACCTTATCTCAATTTATTTGGGGTCGGAGCAGCAGGTCTTCTTCCAAAAGTAAGAAAGTATATAGTAAACAAACAAAATATTACATATAAACTAAGCACAGTGATGTCCGTGCAATAAATATTTTTCGATTAGCGCGCCTATAATTTTGGATCCTTAATGATCATGAGTAACACAAGAAACCAACACTGTCGGGGCTGTGGGATGTCCACAGGGTACACATGGCTACACATCAAGCTATACAAAACCAGTATAATCTGATCGTTCATTGTGCGAAAAGATCTAGTAACGTGAGGCCAAGATTAACTGGTTTTGTATAGCTTGATGTGTAGCCGTGTGTACCGCAGCCTCGAAAAAAAAAACAGAAAAAAGTCAATACAAACCTGAACAATAAAAAAAACAAAACTATCCTTCTTTTTTCCTTATTTTGCAAGACAACGAGATAATAAAAATAAAGTCACAGCTATGATCAAGTCAAAGTCCGAAGTCCTAAGAATCTCTTTTATGCCTGTAGCACACCTCCGCTGCGAAACAACAATTGCGAAACCGCTGCGCGAGTTTCGCTGTACAACAGTACTACGGTCAACGGGCGGAGATGTAGACGGCTCCTGAGCAAATGAGCGAAATCGTGTTAGAAAGAAACAACATCATAGTCAGCTTTGTACGTTAGAGCAGGGAATTTCGCTCCTGTTTCGCCGCCAAAGAACTTACAACTCACAGCGAAACTATTGCGGTTTCGCCCTTTGAGTTTCGCAGCGGAGGCACAGTATAAATATCTACAGTAGTGTGACTCGGCCGTGTCCTTGAAATAAATGCCTACAGCCGCGCGGTACGTAAACATGCGAAAGGGCTGCCCGCCTCCAGTATTTTAATTACATTTGCCTACTTTGTGTTTCCATTTAGTTTTGTGATCGTAAATATACTTTTTAAAACAAATAAAATACTTTGTGAATTGAATAGAAAGTGTTCAATAAACATGCGTGTTGTTTTTTGATTGATAGATTTAATTATAAAACCATGTTTTTTTTCGGGAAATAGAAAGAAATACTTATCCATTAAAAAGACACACATTATATGCTTACCTACTAGTAAGTGAAATTATTTTATAGTCTTATCTTTCAAAGTTTCCAGGTAATTAAAAAAAAGTTATCTCTGGATACGTTATTAACGAATTCATAAAACCAAAAACAACACAATATATGCTACTCGTCATATTAAATATGTACTTGTCTTATTTTTAGAGAAAACATCGCACATTTATTGTTAAAAAACAACACACCGTCCGCTCGTCACTGCGGCACAGTCGCGACTGTCTGCATCCCAGGCGCATCCCTTAATCGAGGCGCGTAGGCATAGCTCGCGCTTCGTCCGTTTGTATGAAGTCAAACTACTGTATGTTATATATTACCGTGGCGGAGGTGTGCTACAGGCATTAGATCTGCATAAATTCGTACTAGCGAAACTGGACCAACATTTTAACATATTATTCTATACCCACTCGATGAGCATAATTAGGATTTCATAATAAATAAAGCTTCGATTATATAAAAAAAATCAATGACATACTTCGAGCTGCACGGTTCTTCGAAATCGACAAATGTAGGTACATATTAGATTATAGAATAAAAACTGTAGTACAAAGTTGACGTTGAAGTTGCTTTCAAAGCGTATGTATGTGCATGATGTTATTGCACTTTAATTCACTTGCACAATACTTTTTGCATGTACAATTACAGCGAATATTCTACCACGCAAAAAGTTTACCAATGTGAGCGTTTTTACAAATATGGGAAGCATTCTTTACGCGCGGCACAGTCCGCATCGATGATTAATTTGTGGACTTGGCCCGATTTAAACATTCGACATTGGTATGACTAGGTAACTAAGGTCTAACTCGGTTAGTATTCTAGTTATTTTTGTAATTGTAATAGGGTATGGTACAATACATGCAATTAAATTATGAGCATTTTCGTCACATTTCGAATCAAATAGGTAGCAGAGAACATTTTTTGCAATTCAAGGTCAAAAATTCACGAAACAATAATAGTCTCAATGTTTTCAGGGTAACAGATTGAAGTGGTAATTTCCCAGGACCTCTGCAGAATTTGAAAACCTTTCTCACAGATGCTCGGTCATCGGCCCCCGAGGCCCCGATATCGAGACTGGCAAGTTTCATAAGCAGCCCCGGCCTCAAGGTCTATCACACGTCATATAAACACTACTGCATTAAATTACTACTTGTGTCAAGAGCCGTGCCGGTCTCCATCTGCAGTAGTCTGCATCGCGTGTTGCTGAGGTTATTGTTTGAGGAAGTCGAAGAGTCCCTCAATAGTAGTGGTTAAGGAAGTATCTGGTATATTTTTGTAAGAAATTTAAACAAATGTAACACGGGACCATCTTGCATAGTATGATAATGAAAGAAAGACAC
Organism: Diarsia dahlii; assembly: GCA_949775195.1. Lineage (NCBI taxonomy): Eukaryota > Metazoa > Arthropoda > Insecta > Lepidoptera > Noctuidae > Diarsia > Diarsia dahlii. The sequence continues at coordinate 15,135,037 of OX459194.1, read as the reverse complement.
ATTTTGTGGTTTGTAGACTAGCTTTTGCTCCGCAATACCGGGGATAAAAAGTAGCCAAGCTGTCTTTCTCCAGGCTCAGGTTACCTATCTGGTAAATAACCTAATTAGTAAATCATTCATTCATTCAGTCATTTTGGTTTGTTTTAGTTTTGGGCGTAAAAGGGTAACCACAACCAGTCAGAATCACTTTTGAGTATGGATGCATACTCCAAATCTGGTATTTTTTTCATTTTGCAGATGCAGGCTGTCATACAATATCATTTTGGTTTGATATATTTATTAGTTTGAGGTGCAATTAAATATGAATGCATATTGGTACAGTCGATAGATACCCCATAAACAACAAGAATAATTGTGGAAGTTTTCCGTCGCATTGTGCAACTGTAATTACAGGTTATATAAACTCGTGTCAAGCTCAAAGGAGTTACAGTTAAAACCGGTATCCCACTTCTAATTATATGAAATCACAGACTTAGATACGTACAAACATAGGTACTTGATACTTGTATTTACCTGGTACAATTCACAAGTTAAGTCAAGTTATCTGTACTAAGGCATAGTACATTTACAGGTAAGATATTGCCAACTATCGTAAACCTACCATTCGTGATAGGCGATGACAATGACCGTTCAGAGAATCTACTTAAAACACAGTGTGGAAGTACCGTACCATACATTCTAGGTAAACTTAACACCTACAATAAGTCAAGTGGGGACTATGAAGTATGATTGGCCAGACTATGTAAATATTATTATGTTCTTATCGAATATTTTGGTACTGATCACAGGTTATTATACCCGTGGATAAGTAAACAAGTGGGTACCGTTGTTTTAGTTTTTTAAGAAAATAGTAGTGACAAGTAATTAAATTAAAAATTTAAAAAACCCCCGACTCAATAAAAATTAAACATTGCTTTGCCACTTTTTACCCGACTACGGCAAAGCCAAAGGAGGGTTATGATTTTGACTGGCTATGTATGTATGTATGTGAGTATCTTCATCTGTTCCCTCCATGGAGCACAATTATTTTGCTCCATGGTTCCCTCATAGCTCCTGATCTACTTATCGGAACTCGACATATGAGGTATTGTTAGAACCGTCTTAATTGTCCGCTGAACATGGGCTACGTGACGTGTCACAAAACTCGATATGGCGCCCTCTAGCGGATAAAAAGTGTTCAAAAATAAAAATGGAGATAAATACGCCGTGTTTTATCCGCCGTATCATTTGAAAGGGCCTCACTTGTACATTTCCAAAATATTACTCAAATTTAAAGTGACGCCCTCTAGCGGACAAAAAGTCAGGTGTAAAAAAAATTTGAACACCAAAATTGTTTTAATAAAAAAAAGGTAAAAAACTAAAACCCGACTACGACAAAAAAACGATGCTGTAAAAGTATGAAACAAGATTTTCAGGATAGAACAAAAAGAAAAGCCGTAGTCATACGTTATAGGTACCAACTACCTACCTAAACACTTTAATACCGTGTGACTATGGCTTTTCTTTTTGTTCTATCCTGAAAATCTTGTTTCATACTTTTTCAGCATCGTTTTTTTTTGTCGTAGTCGGGTTTTAGTTTTTTACCTTTTTTACTCCCTTTAAATCTTTGACCAAGCTTGATATAAAGGGAGTAGGTAAGTAAGTCAAAAACAATTTTCAAGCTTTTTTGTTTTAATCTCATCATCATCATCTTCCTGCCCCCCATGTCATTTGGGGTCGGCGCAACACGTTATTTTCTTCCATTCTGCCCTGTCAGTCGTCACATTATCATTTATTCATTTTTCCTTCATATCATTCCTACTTAATCTCGTTAGTTTATATTCCTCATTCCCCTTTAATTTAGTGCAAGTACATTATTCTACAAATTCCTTTCATTTTTTTGCTACCCATATTGTGGGAGTTACAAACATAATATTTCGTCATTTTGTGGTGGCGGCCATCTTGGATTTGAAATTTATTATAGCGTATAGTATTCTACTAATCAAGCCCTTCCATTTGATACCCATATAAACATAGAGTTATAACATAGAGTTGTGAAAAATACATGTAATCCGCCATTTTGTGGCGGCAGCCATTTTGGATTTGAAATTTGTCATAGTGTATCGTATTCTACTAATCAAGCCCTTTCATTTGATACCTACCTACCCATATTGATAGGAGTTGTGAACAAATATGTCAAAACGAAAATATAACAAAATGGTTTATTCCTTATTTATTTTTTTGTACCTACTCTACCACAGTGCTGTCCTATTTGACCCTTAGGTTGACTGGTAGAGAATGCCTTGTGGCATTAAGTCCGCCTATGTACTACTCTTGTGCATGAAGTTTAAATAAATAATTAAGTCATCCGCCATTTTGTGGCGGCGGCCATCTTGGACCGATTTTCTTCAAGCATAGCTAAGAACACTCTCGACTAATTCACCTTTCAAACAAAAAACTAAATCAAAATCGGTTCATGCGTTCTGGAGCTACGATGCCACAGACAGACAGACAGACAGACACGTCAAACACCGTCGTTTTTGCGTCGGGGGTTAAAAACTAAAACAGTAGAAATGATCACCAACTTTTTTCGCGTCAATTTGACGACAAGGTTGGCGCAGTGGCTGAGCGATTGGACTGCTGCGCTGCGTGTCGCGGGTTCGATCCCCGCACGGAACAAATATTTGTAAGACCTGCAGATAGTTGTTTCGGGTCTGGGTATTTGTGTATGTGAGTTTATATGTTTGTAAACGCACCCACGATACAGGAGAAATTCCTAGTGTGGGCCAACGTTTTATATTAAAAAAAAATATATATATACTCTGTTTCGGTCAGACTTCTACTGAATGAAAGGTTTGCAAAGTTCGTCAACACGTCCAGGTGTGAATATCATGCGGACTCCATTATCAATAGCAAGTTTCACTCCTAGTGTTAGTTGATTACGTGGAGGAAAGATAAGTCCTCCCGTTCTTTTTCAGCCGCCACTTTTCCGACTATGACTTCCTTGCAAAAGCACACGGCGACGGCGATCTACGCCCTCTACTGACCATAGGGAATCACGACGAAGTCATGGCGGTCTGCACTGCACTGCCTAGTCTTCTAAGTATGCAGCGCTGTGCCATCGAGGCAGATACTATAATGTTGGCAACCGAGCTGCGGTTCCCAGCCTATAGGGCAAAGGTATTTACCAAAGCATTCCCCACGCCCGGAGAGTAGGTACCAGTATCAGATGGAAAGTAAGGGCACCATGTCGTGCCTGCGGGGCTGCGGAATTTTCGAAAGAGATACCGCGGCCCTAGACATAAAGGGTTAAGAAGGAAGGAAGGTTTTCGTCAGTAGAAGTCTGACACTTCCTTCCGCTCCACCCCGAGCGGAAGGAGTCATTTGATGATTTTCCAAATTCCCACCCACCAAAAACAGCCAATCCTTCATTACGGGATCCACCGCCGCGCGACGCGGCTCTTGTGGTGTTTCTTGTTTAGATTAATCAAAATAACAATACCCACTTTATTATGTAAATTAATCTAAACAGGAGGTGAGATAATGTTTATTGTTTTTGTTTCATGCATTTTTGTTTATATTACATAGTAGGTACTCGAAACCGGCAGGCGTGTACGACAAAATTAAGAACGTTCCACCGTTCGTTACGAAGGCTCCACGTCCACGTTTCGTTTCGCCTGATATGTAATTAACGTAGTAGGTGGCGTTCTATCCCATTGGAAAATGTTAGTTTTTTATCTAATCCCATTGGAAAATGGCGTGAGTTTATTCATTTTTGCGTACCTGAGTTTTTACGTATTTTTATCTAATTCCGATGATTAATTCGAATTAATCGCATGAGTCATTCAATGATATTATGTAATGATAGATTATTATGATAAAAGGATAATAATATATAGGTACCTACTGTTTGTATATTTTTACCCGACTGAGAAGGTTAATAATACTATTTTAAGCTGTGAATGAGAAAAAAATATTTGGTTTTAGAATTTTATTAATAAGGAAATACACATTGTACGGGGTGCGTTCTACTTTTCTATTACCATATAACATCATCTACCTAGCCTTTTCCCGACAATGTTGGGTCGGCTTCTTGTCTTACCGGATGCAGCTGAACACCAGTATTTTACATGGAGCGGCTGCCCATCTGACCTTCACCACCCAGTTAGTTCTGGGTAATATTATGATACCTCTTTGTAAGAAGGTCAGAACCGGGCTACTAACTCCATCTAACGCCCGCGCCCGTCAAAGATCTACAAACGACAGCCGGGACCAACCGGTAACGTGCTTTCCGAGGCACGGAGGAAACTCGGTATGTAATGGCTTAGTCACCTCAATCACGGAACATCCTAAACAAAACAAGTGCGGCTTAACCTAAAGATCGACCCGAGCAGATGTTATTATTTAGCCACGAGCTCCTATTTACATTACTAAAATTGTACATAGTATAAGCTGATACTATAATTAAGAAAGAAAAATTGAATTTCGCGGGCTACCCCCCTATGGTCAACCGAAGATCCTCATTCAATAATCCTTCCTTACATAGTATAAAACAAAGTCGCTATTTTTGTCTGTTTGTCTGTATGCTTAAATCTTTAAAACTACGCAACGGATTTTGATGCGGTTTTTTTTAATAGATAGAGTGATTCAAGAGGAAGGTTTTAGTATATAATTTGAACGACATCCACGCGGGTGAAGCCGCGGGCATCAGCTAGTAATTTATAATCGATGAACATTACATAGGGTCGTTTCGCCGGTTTCGCGACCACCTTCAGTAGGCGACCATTTGACGTACAAAGTTTCTCTAAAACAAGATAATAGTATTTGTAGAGGTAACATAAATAATTATAATAAAAAATCTAACGTGCTTTATAAATAATTATGAAATAAGAATTTACACAGTTTGAAACAAATGGGCTAACCCAGAACCGATAAAATATTGCTAAAGGGGCGTTTTGATTCAGTGGTGAGAAAACGTACCGCAACTCCGCAAGTTGGAAAAAAAATAGCACGGCGCGCGGCGCTCAAAGGTAAGTTTTATTACTTATTTCATGTTTTACACACAAGATAGATATTAAATTGTACACACGGCTACACATCAAGCTATACAAAACCAGTATAATCTGAGCGTTCATTGTGCGAAAAGATCTAGTAAAGTGAGGCCAAGATTAACTGGTTTTGTATAGCTTGATGTGTAGCCGTGTGTACAACCGATAAGTTTTCGTTATTAATTAGTTGTATTTTGCTAGTTTTTAAGTTATTAATAAGATGAAATCAAGTGGTCGGTAACCGAAATGCTTATTTATCAAGAACGTTAAATAGCGACCATAATTATGGTCGCAAACCGACGAGAATCGCATTTTTTATTTTTTATCAATATGACCCTATTGCTTCGTACAGGACTGTTACAATTTTGAATGTAACACTTTAGAAGCTTTTCTTTGTAGTTCTTTGGTAAGCGACCACCACTTTCTTTGAAATTACTATAAAAACGGGATGCTAAACAGGTGACCGTCGTAAACTAAAATAATCGAAATAAAGACATTGGTTTCCGACCACCATAATTTAGTATGAGAGAAATAACGGCGGAATATTTTTTTTTGTTAATTTTTGATAAAAACAAAATTAAATTATTATATAGTACTTTTTTTAGATGGAGCTCCCATATAATTCAGAGTCAACGAAAAAAAAGAAAAATACAGTCCGGTACACTGAAGAAGCCCTGAAAAATGCTCTTGATGATATCCGAAAAGAAGGGAAGGGAACATATTTTATATGAATAATATAATAATTAATACATTTTTAAATCGATTATAATTGTTTTAATGGCATATTTTTCATATTAAAATAGTGGTCGCAAACCAACTCACTGGTGGTCGCAAACTGATAAAAGTGGTCGTAAACCGACGTTTTCGCTACATTTTCACTTTTTCAGCATTTTATAAATATTTTTGTATGAATGTGCTTTATTTTATGTTTTTGTATCCAAACTAGACTATATTTAGGACAAATTCACATTAACATAAACTATTTTCCGTGTAGACAACATTTTTTTTTTCTTCATCTTAAGTGGGCAACTCAGCTAACTGGTCGCTAACCGGCGAAACGACCCTAATAAACAAAAAAATATCATTCTCTGTTAATCAGACATACCTACTTACTACTTATCATTATTTTGATAAAGGATATTATGGTACACACGGCTACACATCAAGCTATACAAAACCAGTTAATCTTGGCCTCACTTTACTAGATCTTTTCGCACAATGAACGATCAGATTATACTGGTTTTGTATAGCTTGATGTGTAGCCGTGTGTACTATGTCATGTGTCATGCAGGACATGAGACTGTCAGTCTGTCACACCTACACAAAATAAATACCCTATGATTTATGAATTATTACGATAATGACCTATTATTACCGTCATCCGAAAAGAATAAAATAATGTATTACAATGATCGATGGTCGAAATAGAGCACGATAAAACCTGTTTATCAGCAATAATTACGATTTGTTGTTATTATGATTAACTGATTACAGTTTAATTATGCTTTAATATTTTTTTAATGTAGGTACCTACCTACATTTGATTTATTTGCGTTCTTCTTTGCCTAGTTACGCCAATAATAAGAAAAACAGGTTTTATCTCGATCGCGGAAATAACTATATGGACATAAACTGTTCTAGAAGAATTCTTTTGACGCAAAATGTAGTGCACAAGATACTTAAAGCAAGCAGGACGGTACTTCACGGTGCTCAATGGCCATATATTTACATATTTTTTCGTTACATGGTTTATTCCACATTACACTACTGATTATTACACTTGCACGTAAAAACAAAGAGGTAACCTTGACAAAAAGGTACAAAAAGTATAATAAAAGCGCTGTTGTTTACTTACAGGGTTTTATATGACATAATGAGTTAGTGCTCAAATAATGAACAATTTTTCATAAAATAATAGGTAGGTACTCAACGATATAGTTGGTATTCGAAAGTCTCATAATAAGTTGCAAAATAATATTTTATGTATTCACATTTCGAAATCTATTTCAAACAGGGTTTTTAGATTTTGAGTAGTCATCCTGTTTCAAATAGATTTGCGTACAAACAGCTTTTTTAGAGTTCAAGTTTGCCACTCTGGTTCAAATAGATTTCCATACAAACTACCTAGGTACATAGGTTTAGGTATAGAGTTCAAGTTTGCCACCTTGATTCAAATAGATTTTAGTACTTAACTTTTAAAAACTAAAACTACTAAAAGGTTACGATTCTTCCAATTTTTACGAAATAAATAAATAAAATTTAAGTATCTGATTGTAGGTAATATATTTTTAAAGACCTATCCAACCACATCCCACACAATAAACTTCGCGAGAAAAAAAAATCATCCCCACTTAAAAAAGTGTACTGAATTAGGTACTGATACCTACTTACCCTAAAAATTTTCAAAATTTTATTTTACCACTTTGTCGGTGTAACTTATTTGTATATTCATGCCAAATTAGTTTCTTGTACGAAATATTTGAGATAGGCATGGTGCGGACGGACGGACAGACAGACAGATAACGGACATGGCGAAACTATAAGGGTGCCATGTTGACTACGGAATCCTAAAACCCAATTCAAAAAGGGAAGTAATATTATTTAATAATAATTTCACGCGAACGAAGGTCGCGGGGCATAACTAGTGAGTTGTGGCTAATAAAATCAAAGTTGAACCTATGATGCCTTATATCACGGAAAAGAGATTAGAAGATTTTGTTTGTTTACGAATTGATTCCACCTATGGATGAATACAGGTTAAACAAACAAATTGGCGGAAGTTAATAAAGCTAAATCAAAGCCAAGTAATGGTAGCTTCCATCAAGACTAACCCAAGAGGTACCTACAGGTAGGAGTTATTTTTATGATCCATGTTGTAGGTTAAATTGAGACAGACCTCTGATTTTTAGGGTTCCGTACCTCAAAAGGAAAAAAACGGAACCCTTAGATCACCCCCTTATCTCCGAAACTTCTGATATTAAAATTTGGAAAAAAAAAAATCAGTTCGGAAAAAATTAGTTCAACACTTATAAATTACAGGAAAACCTATAAGAAGTCTATGGTGCTCAAATAACATGGAAAATATTTCAATATCTACTCCAATAGTATGGAACCTTTCATGTCATGATTATCAGTAATAGAGTAAAATTCACGCATGCAGGAGGAGAACATAGAGGAAACCAGCATGCCTCAGAGATATATTAGGTAACTACTAATTAGATTTTTTTTATTATTAAGAACGTAGCTTAGTATTAGCTTGATAAAAATCCAAAGTTAATACAGCAGAAATATTTTTTTTGCAAATTATGAATATTGAAGTAATAGTTTATTTAGTACACACGGCTACACATCAAGCTATACAAAACCAGTTAATCTTGGCCTCACTTTACTAGATCTTTTCGCACAATGAACGATCAGATTATACTGGTTTTGTATAGCTTGATGTGTAGCCGTGTGTACATAAATCGTTTTACGTATCATAATTGACACATAATTGATTTGATCACTAAACAATTTATAAAAGGCTCACAGTTTGGAAAATAGATTTTAAATTTTTAGGGGGTGATGCAGATTGAAGGCTCTTCTATCTGCTGCGGGTTGTTCGAAAAAGATACCGCGGCCTCGACACATGGGTTAACACCTTCAGTGCCGGGAGCCCTCCTGGAGGGCTCACTTAAATCGTATCGCCGATGCCGGGAGCCCTCCTGGAGGGCTCATTTTAAATGTAGGTTTTTCTTTGCAAAAACAGCATCAAATAATGTAAAAGTAAAAAAAAGTTGTATATTTTAACAAAGAATACGCCGTTTTAAATTACAAGCACTTTGCCTGACTGGCCTGTTGGTCTAGTGGTTAGTGACCCTAACTGCTATGCCGGAGGTCGTGGGTTCGATTCCCACCCAGGACAAATGTTTGTGTAATGAGCACGATCATTTGTTCTGTGTCTGGGTGTAATTTATCTATAATATGTATGTATTTAGAAATATATAAGTATGTTTATCAGTTGTCTAGTACCCATAACACAAGCTCTGCTTAGCTTGGGACTAGATGGCGTTGTGTGATAGTTGTGGAATATTATTATTATTATTACTTTTATTTATAATTAATTTTCTACCTCTTCCTAGACGCCGAGAGCCCACGTGATAGGTTCTATTTCAGAGGTGGAAAACCATTGGTACGATTTTCAACATTTTCTAAAAATATTTATTTATAGAATTTTTCCAATGTTTCAAGAAAATTGGCCAGTATATATTATTCCATGTTTTTTTTTTCACTAGAACCGAAAAAAAAAAAATGATGATAAAACGGTAAAATCTGACCTTCACAATCCAGTTAGTATATACTGGGTGATACGATCAACCTGTCAAGTCTGACAACTGGCCAGCAACAAGTCTTACCAAGGATAAGACTAGTAAGAGTGGTCTGCAACCAATCTTACGAAAAGTAAGACTAGTAAGACTGATCTGCAACCAGTCTTACCAAAAGTAAGACTAGTCTGCTACCAGTTATACCAAAGGTAAGACTAGTAAGACTGATCTGCAACCAGTCTTACCAAAAGTAAGACTAGTAAGACTAGTCTGCTACCAGTTTCATCAAAGATTAGACTAGAAAGACTGATCTGCAACCAGTCTTACCAAAAGTAAGACTAGTCTGCTACCAGTTTAATCAAAGGTAAGACTAGAAAGACTGGTCTGCAAGCAGTTTTATCAAAGGTAAGACTAGTAAGACTGGTCTGCAAACAGTCATACGGTAAGACTAGGAAGACTGGTCTGCATGCAGTTTTATCAAAGGTGGTAGCGTGGTACTAGTAAGACTGGTCTGCAACCAGTCTTACCACAGGTAAGACTAGTAAGACTGGTCTGCAACCAGTATTCCCACAGGTAAGACTAGTAAGACTGGTCTGCAACCAATCATACCACAGGTAAGACTAGTAAGACTGGGTCTGCAACCAGTAGGTTAGTCTTACTTTTGGTAAGACTGGTGGTCAGGACTTGACAGGTGATCGCATTACCCAGCACTAACTGGGCTGTGGAGGTCAGATAGGCAGATAGCGATACTCATCACATATGTGGAGTATCGCTAGCTAATTTAATTTAACTGATTATAACATAACATCACGCCTGTAATCCCCGAAGGGTTGAGCAGAGGTGTACCTAATAGTAGGTACACCCACATTAAGTCCCACATAATAGGGGGCGACCCTATTGCCATCAATCGGGCACAAATCCAGACTCCGTGGCTGCTACTAGAAATTCCTGATGGAAAAACGAAATGACCAGGGAATCGAACCCACGATCTCATGATCACCAGTCGCGGTTGTGAACACTAGACCAACGAAAGATTATGCAAGATTTAAAAAAAACACAAAAGGTTGAGCACCACTTATTTTTTTTGAGGGCTCACATTTTCCCTAACGTAATGCCAGTGACCCCCCCCTGGAGGGCCCACTTGCAATATGTATGGCGGGATGGCACATGAGTTCTATGAAATGGGGGTGGAGTCGAATGTGTTAAGAAGGACCTTGGGTGGCTTTTAGCCAGTAGAAGTCTGACATTCCCTTTCGCTCTGCCCAGAGCACGAGGGGTTATTTGATAATTCCCACCCCACAAAAAAAAAGAGGCTCTTTCTATCAAGGAAGTTATAATTTATTTGTTTAATTTAATATTGAAAAAATTAGATAAATAACCATAAATAATTTAAAAAAAAGGGTGGAAGGGATATCAATGCACAAATGGTTAGCATGTGTAGCCTTTTGTGTTTGGAAAATCATCAAATAACCCCCCCCCCCCCCCCCGCTCTTGGGCAGAGCGGAAGGAAGTGCCAGACTTCTACTGACTAAAAACCAACCCATGTTCCTTCTTCGTTCCTTGTGCCGAGGCCGCGTTATGCAAATCATTTGTTTTTTTTTCTTATGAAAATTTTACATGGAAATGTACCGTGTATTGTTATGGTTCGTACTGAGATATATAAGGGAAAGGGCAATGGCCACTATTGACATGCTAACTGGCAGCAACTATAGCATAATCGGTTTATGATGTTTCTCTGCTGGGACATCAGCTCCTTCTCAGTAAGAGGAAGTGGGGTATTATCCATTAAACCGCCCCAGAGCATGTTGGAAGCATTTGGAGCATGTTGGTTTGTAGAATTAGTTTCGCCAAGTAATATGGTTTTAATGCTAAGAAATTAATAGAAAAGATAAACATATTGTTCATTGTACAGTAAATTACAGACAAACAAATAATTTTGGTTTTGACTCGCTGATGTTCTATGGAAATCCATTCATAATTACGTGTTCTCTTACTATATATTTGTAACTGTGATAAAAAGCACTGTCACTAGTATTTATTTCTTTGACAATTTTATCTCTTTCTGTACAAGTCTGAAGTCTTGTCTAAACGCAAATAAAAATATGCATAGGTACTCAGTTACTCACCAAGACCTAATCTGAATATTGGTTTGGTTTCTTTACTGTTATTATTAAGTATCTTAAAATTAAAAATAGGGTACCAGGTTATGTATAGTTATTCGATCTAGTGTAAATAGATTACAGAAAAAAAATGTGCATTGATTTGACTAAACAGGGTACTGACCTATTCAAATAGGAAATAAGTAAGTATCTATACATTTTTTCTTTCTGTTCAAGTCATTAAAAGTAGGTAAAACAAGAGTGTAGTTTTCATGTCACATTTAAAATTCCAAATTATTATGTTCATCAAACTGTAGGTACTTAAGTGGTTATTTGTAAACTACTTCAACACGCTGTAGAAAGTTAATTAATAACTAATGCAGCGCGCATTTTTTACTAATTCGAAACTTTGGGATACGAACGACAAAAACAATTGCTAGTGTTAAAGTTAGGATAGCAAACAGTGGGCGTGTACAATGACTAATAACGTTAAAAATGATCAAATGAACACTTACCATTATTTACACTATTTCCAAAGAGAGCGACGAAATGTTGAAACAACAATTAGGTAACAGAAGATCTCGAACAAGAGGCAACAGTAATTGTAGGCACTGTCGGTTAATCATACAGTTTCAATCTACTTCAGTAATAGGTTATAAAAATAGCTGACGCCAAAATTGGTATTCAAGTTATTTTATTGATAGAGTTTCAAGTTATTAACTTCATCCTTAATAATAAAAATAATAGAAGGCAAACTTAATTAGAAAATTAAACAAATTAAAAAATAATACATAATTATGTACAATCCAACCCACTCGGCACCACCCTCGTAGTGATGTGGTGTACGTACTATTTGTATTAGTCTAGAGTAGGCACATTTTTGGCAAGAACAGGGATTAGTCGATTTTATGACACTGGAGAGTTGTCATCAATAAAAGCACCAACATGATGATCATGTAAAACAATCTATGCAGGAACGAGAAAAAATTTTACGCAATATTTTTTCATAAAATAGCTTCAAGATTTATGTGCATGAAAGCTTGAATGAAAACTTCACGTATCCGAAGCGGGGTGCATTAACATTTAGTTCGCTCTTGCATCTTAAATGGACCCCATTATCCTGTTGTGGTACGGTACCCTAAAAAAGCTTAACTACAAACTTTGAAATGAAAAATACATACAAACCCATTCTATTCCTAAAATTATACGCATGGCGCCATCTATTGTTGAATAGATATTTATTTTTATGTGCAGTCCGTACAAAATATTTTGTAATAAGGCTAGTACCCAATAGATGTCTCTGCATCGTATTCAGGTATAATACATTCCATACGCAAGATGGCGTTGTTTAACATTGTAATATTTGACGTGATTTTACTATTGCCTAATAGATGGCTCTGTTAGTTTAAATTTATTAGAAAACTCATTTTTCCCGAAGAAGCGATAGTTAATTTTTTCTTTTGAAAAGAAATTTAAATTTGAAACTCGCCATATTGCTATGGCGAGTTTCAATTTGAAATTGTTTCTTTTTTTTCTTGTAATTTTATTTACAATACATTTACAAACTACAATTTGTTTCAAATTGTAATTCATTATGTCATGTATAGTGCATTTATATGTACTTACAGGTGATACAAGTAAAAAAAACATAGAAACACTTTTGGACCCCTAAGTTTCGAGGCAGGTTTGGAATAGCTGATTATTATTTATTTTGATAAATTATCTATGTATAATAATCATAAGCTTTCCTTACGCTTGCTAAATGGTTTTAGGCACAGTACCTATAATAGAACTAAAAAAGTGTATCAAGGTATATGTGCCTAGGCACAGGACCTACTGTTCCAGTTACACAAGTTACTTCCTGTACTTCCTGTTAAAGCAGTTTTAATTTATCTTAGAGTACAGCAGATTACTTGTGTTAGCTGCTAATTATACCTAGCTATCCCGGTTCCGGTTGAACAAGGTGTGATAATAATAGACAGGTGTCTACTTAATAATAAGGTAGATGTTGGACAATCATATCTAAAGTATAAGGAAAAAAAAATGATAAGCTATGATTACCTACATCATTGTGTTTAATTTACATAAGCAATAGAACTCAGAAACAAAAAAAAACTGAAGCGGTTGGTAAACAAAAATGACGATTTACAAAATGTTTTTTGTTTCAGAGCTGGTTGGCTGGTGGCTTAGCAGGTACCAACACTAAAAAAGAAAATATTTCAGCTGTATCCGGTAACTGGAATACTGATGAGTTGATTGATGATGATGACGACAGAAAATATTCATGATGACTATTATAATTATTGGCAGCACATTAATAATTCTAAGGCACACAGCGTATTTTAACGTAAAGACGATGCACGAAGCGCTTAGTACATAGATAGTCTGCCTCCGTGGTCGAGTGGTTTAGGCGTTTGCCTTGTGAGTTGACCCGTTGGTCGTGGGTTCGATTCCCACGGGAATCGATTCCCACGGGAAGCATACTTTGTAAAGTTGTTTCCAGTTTGGTTAAGACATTGCAGGCTTGAATCAACTGATTGTCTGATAAAAAGATGATTCCGTGCTTCGGCAGGCACGTATAAGCTGGTGGTCCCGGCCGCCAAATGGCGGTCGTCAAACCATGTCAGAGGCTTTTGCGGCGGTTTAGAAACTCTGACACTAGGGTGTGTAGAGTCGTTAGACCTTACTACCCACACGATAAGAAGAAGACCTACTATAATAAATGTGGGATTGTGGGCTCAGAGTAAAACACTTGGATAACTTTACTACTTCTATTTATTATGTGAAATCTTAATAGCACACGTCTTATGGGCCTACTCAACGACCACGTTGGGCCTACTACACGCTCAAGCTTCACCACACTTTTCGTTCACACTTCACAGTACATCGCGCGTATGGTTGGTAAAACTGTATTACCATTACAAACCACACGCGCGATGTAGGTACTGTGTGCACCGTGTAATCGCGCAGGCAAGACTGTGGGGAAGTGTGAGCGTGTGGTAGGCGCTTCTATATGGGTCTATCGCCATCTTGCCATCTCCCCTCTCTCCCTCACTCCTGATACATACATCCCTTTCATTCACTCTTACGTTCCATATCCCACATTCGGCCCTCCTGCTCTCACGGCTGTCCCCAGACACTCCTTACCTCATTCATTCTACAATACCTACCTCTCTCTTACCCAACTCTTTCATTATGAGCATGTATTGATAGTAGCTCTCCTCTCGCCGTTTTCTACGCGCTGCCATCAGTTCGTGCATCTATTTAGAATTTACTGCTTCAGGGAATTCCTTCACTAGGGCCGCTCGGAGTTCTTCATACGACCTGAACACTTTTTCAGATTTGAGCCAAAGCCCCGCCGCGCGCCGTACCGATGAGGGACCGTCGTGCGATTATCAGCTTTTGCTGCGGCGTCCAGATGAACACTTCCGCATTATCCTCAATGTCTTGGGCCCATTTGGTGGAGGAATAAGATTTATCCTCGCCGTCAAATTGGGCGACGCCGCGCGCCGCCCTCGAAATTGCTGAACATGGCCGCCGCCGCGGCCTGTGAGCTCGCGCCACCACTTTTGCTTCCGTCGACCGTCATTGCCGTCTTTGTCTTCGTAGGATGGTGATCCGCCGCCGTGTCGTAGAAAATATCGTCTTCGTCTTCCGTCTTAGCGTCGTCTTTCGAAAATACGAACACCGAGCGCGCACCACGCCACGTGCAACCCGGGCGGCGCCCGGTCGTCTTCGTAGTTTTTTTTTCTTCTTCACTTCCTTGTGATTCTGGGCCGCACAAATCCCGGATAACTTTACTACTTCTATTTTATTATAAGAAATCTTAATAGCACACGTCTTAAGCGCAAAACACACAGGGGACGTGTGCGGGTCGGGCGCGGGGCGATTCTGTATAATTATATGGACAACAACAAATGAAACGCGTGCGCGGGCAGCGCGGGTCGGGCGCGGGTCGGGAGTTATACAAGAAATATACAGAATAGACCCGCGCTCGCCCCGCGCCCGACCCGCACACGTCCCCTGTGTGTTTTGCGCTTAAGTCTTCTATGGGTCTATCGCCATCTTGCCATCTCCCCTCTCTCCCTCACTCCTGATACATATGTCCCTTTCAGTCACTGTTGGCAACACTATTTCATGTGTTAGCCACACCTTTCTTTATCTGTGCCCTGCAACTTTTTTCATAAAAATGTCCGACCTACTTACATGTAAAACAATGTCTATTACAGTTTTTATTAATAAACCAGTACCTAGGTATTATAAAACATGGTGGCAGCGGTAAATCACTAAATTCATAAATTGTCTCAAGCGAAGGATAAAAGGCTAAAATAAATATGGATTTAGCAGAAGTTCTAAAGCTGCAGACGCAGCTTCTGCAATCAATGCAGGAACAGATGAATACCATTAACGCCAATGTCAATGTTCCATGGCCATCCCCAGTCAACATAAATATAGACCCGGAGGATGCTTACAAGGCATTTGAGTCGGCGTGGACAAATTATTGTCGCGCCACTCGCATGGACGAGTGTGGCCAGCAGCGAACGAACAAAGAAAAATCGGTGTACTTTTTGGAGCCATCGGCGAAGAAGCCTTGACAAAATATGGCTATTTTGGCCTCAAATCGGACGAGGTCCTCACATGTACACAAGTCCTCAATGCGATGGGAGCAAAAATGGTACCAAAAAAGAAAATAATTTACAACATTACATTTTGGAGCCACAATCAAACTGATGAAGGATTTGATATCTTCTACGGTAAGTGTCATTACAAAGATAATAGAGATGAGATGGTACGGGATAAAATCGTATTGGGCATAATTTATTTATTTATTTGGGGAAAACAAACAATTGTACAATATATTTTACAGAAAATATTACAACATACTAAGAGTAGGCTAATGTACAATCCACGACGTTTCCACATTTTGTACTATGAAAAAATAGTTACAGTGTTACAATATTTTAAATAAAACAACGTAAGAAAACAAAAAAAGGACTTACAAATACTAAATAAAGACAAGAAGATCAAATGTTCATAAATTAACTTTTCTTACGGCTAATGGTACATACATTCTTTTTAAAGTAACTCTATAAATAAACCAGTGAAAATTGTTAAAAATAAATAATGGGCAACATACACAGTACCAAATACATTGTTGCAAATTGACTAACATTCTTTTAAATTGTTGGCGGTTTGAAGCGAATATGTCTATATCTACAAAATGTTTATTGTGGGTTTTGACTATCCTATGGAGCAGCGCCCGTTCACCCGCGTTTGTACGACAGGGTGTCGTAGCAATGAGCGGGTATAGATGCGTACCTCTCGCCGTATAACTGTTCTGGGTACAACATAGAATATATTATTAATTATCTCGGGGCAATCAATTTTATTGTGCAACAGATCATGCAGCATCATAGTTTGAAGCAAGAGGCGCCTAGATTCTAACGTGAGAAGATTATACCTATCCAAGGACTCGAAGTAAGAGCTACGTGCCATATGGCATCTAAACTGCATTGATCTCAAAACCTTGCGCTGTACTTTTTCTAAGGCAATATTGTATTTATCGTAATATGGGTCCCATATCATACAGGCATACTCAATTTGTGGTCGGATTAAAGAATTAAATAAGTACAGGAAAGTGGCTGGTCGCTTAAAGTCAATTGATGATCTCATTACAAGATGCTACATTTGAAATGCCTTGGCAATAATCCTTTCAATGTGCAGATCCAGGTGTAATTTACAATCCAATAGGATACCCAGGTCACTGATCTGAGTCTCGCTAAGTAGTAGTTTTTTTTTTTTTTTTTAATAACTTGCCCCACACTAGGAATTTGTCCTGTATCGTGGGTGCGTTCACAAACATTTAAACTCACATACACAAATACCCAGACCCGGAACAACTATCTGTAGGTCATACAAATATTTGTTCCGTGCGGGGATCGAACCCGCGACACGCAGCGCAGTAGTCCATTGCTTGAGCCACTGCGCCAACCGTGCCGTCAAACCGTAGTTCATTGCATAGAGAATAATTAAAAAGAATAATGTTTTTATTCTTAGTGAAATTCATGTACCTACACTTAGCTACACTCAGTTGTAATTTATTTAAATTACAATACTCGGATAACCTATTCAGATCGTCCTGCAAGAGATGACAATCATCGGTAGTCAAGATTTTCCTGAAAATTTTGAGGTAATCAGCATACAGCAAAAAATCACTATTTTTAAAACAATATCCGATGTCATTAATATAGAGTAAGAACAATAATGGGCCAAGAATTGATCCCTGGGGGACCCCGGAGGTAGCAAGAAAGGTGTTAGAGTGATACCCATTACTCACGACAGTTTGATTGCGATTACTGATATAGGATTGAAACCAGCGCAACAAATTGCCTCTTAAGCCATAAAATGCAATTTTGTTTAATAATATTTCGTGATCAACTCTATCGAAGGCTTTTTTAAAGTCCGTGTATACGGCATCTGTTTGAGCTCTTACATCCATATTTTTAAACAAATGATTCGTAAATATCATCAAATTAGTAAGTAATAAGAGACAAAGTTAAGAGACATGACCATAAAAAAAGAATTATTAAAGAAAAAGACGAAGCAGTCAACATATGCAGATCAGCAGAAGCAACTAATGCACAGCTTAAAAATATGTCTGGGCGTATACAAGAGGAAAATATAAATAAGAAAATCACAGAAACAAAAAAAAGGTAAATGCCGTTTCTGTGGCAATACTCATATTTTCAAGAAGGAGATGTGTCCGGCCTGGGGCAATACATGTTCCAATTGTAAAGGCCGCAACCACAATGAAAATGTGTGTAAGAAAAAGAAGCAGGTAAAACAAATAATTCAAGAAAAGGAAGAAAACATACAATCAGACAATGAGGAAGACATGATGGTTATAAACAAAATAGCTAACCAGTATAAGAAGAATCTTGCAGAATGCAAATTAAGCTACAAGAAAGATCAAGACTAGTGTGAAACTACTTGTTTGCTCGACACAGCTCCTGATGATTGTCTAATAGGACATGAGTATGTTTTAAAAAAAATGAGAACATCTAAAAAGTGTGTAAGCTCAGGACGGCCTTCATCAGAATTATTCAACTTGCAGCGTGGGTATGTGGGTAGTCCAAGTAGGGTCATTTGAATTAAAACCGTTCTCTTGATAACTTAAACGATTTTACTTGAAATAATAATTGAATTACGTAACAATAATCACTTAGGCTCTAATTAACACTCAATCACTTCAAAAAGAACTTTGAATAAGAGGATGGATAGCGATTCGTCGAAAACGTGGTGCGCTTGCGACCGCTCTGTACGATCTGCCGTACCAAGATGGCCGCCCCGCTACCATCGACTCGACGCTCCGCTAGAGTGACAGTGACAAGCTGTCACTCTTGACATTGGCATCTTAATGTGCGCCGACACGGCCAGACTGACATACGACCGTCCTCGGGCGTTATTGTATTCCTTGCTTAATCACCAAAACGTCCGCTCGTCCATCCTGCTGCAGGACTTCACATGGGTTTTCGATTGTACCATCAAACACAGAGTCAATCACAACTAGACATTGAAATGAACAAGTGCATCCCTTCAACCAGCCCGTAATGGATCTGGCCCGGACGACACTATCCCCATCGACTTGCCAACCAACAGCAACACATCTGGACCGGACGAGCGCATCCCTTCAACCAACCCTCTATTGGGTGTGGCCCGGACGACACTGTCCCTTCAACCAGGATAGACTAAGGACATCACTTCTGGATCGGACGAGTGCATCCCTTCAACCAACCCCACTGGGTACGGCCCGGACGACACTCTCCGACCAGGATAGACTAAGGACAACACTTCTGGATCGGACGAGTGCATCCCTTCAACCAAGCCCCTGGGTATGGCCCGGACGACACTCTCCGACCAGGATAGACTAAGGACAACACTTCTGGATCGGACGAGTGCATCCCTTCAACCAACCCCACTGGGTATGGCCCGGACGACACTCTCCGACCAGGATAGACTAAGGACAACACTTCTGGATCGGACGAGTGCATCCCTTCAACCAACCCCACTGGGTATGGCCCGGACGACACTCTCCGACCAGGATAGACTAAGGACAACACTTCTGGATCGGACGAGTGCATCCCTTCAACCAACCCCACTGGGTATGGCCCGGACGACACTCTCCGACCAGGATAGACTAAGGACAACACTTCTGGATCGGACGAGTGCATCCCTTCAACCAACCCCACTGGGTATGGCCCGGACGACACTCTCCTTTCGGCCGGACAATTCCGGATTGAATAATGCTTACAATAACCAACAGACAAATGCAAGACATAAAACCTACCTATGATTGGATCAGAAATAAGCCTCTCAGGAACTACGTGAAAAGTCAAATTAACTGGAAGTTTATCAATGACCACATCGCTTTGAATTTGAGTGGTACATTGAATATCTTCACCGCCTATGCCACTCAGGTAAACGAGGTTTTTACGCACAGTACCCGCAAGTTTGTCACAAAAGCTTTCCTTTATGAGAGAACACTCGGCTCCACTAACATAGTAAAATGGAAACGACTCACCAGATTGTCGCCATTGCCCACAAACACCAGCTACTTGACAGTTGTCAACGCGCCATCTCGGTGACGGTGCCGCTTCCGCTACTATGGGCCGCATGGCCCACAGAGGACGCGCCGCATGGCCCGCAGGAGACGCGCCGCATGGCCCGCAGAAGACGCGCCGCATGGCTCGCGGAGGACGCGCCGCATGGCCTGCAGAGGACGCGCCGCATGGCCCGCAGAGGACGCGCTGCCCATTGAATTGCCACGATGACAATTAGATGCGTTAGGCCCACTTTCACAATAACGGAATCAAATCACTTGTTTTGTTTGGTTACCCGTCGAAAGGGTACCCGTCGAAATCATTTGTCCCTTACTGGTGGCAATCTCATGACACACACACACGACATTTGCATGTTCACACACACACACACACACATCCGCACATTCCGTGGTTTGAAACGATTCAAATCAAGTCAAAGTTTGGTAGATTTGTTGTTTCAATCAACTTTCACTTCAAACTTGCACTATCACTTGTACTTGCACTTGCACCTGCACCTGCACTTGCACTTGCACTTGCACGTGGATCAGAATCTGACTGCTCTGGGTTGACTTCTGGCAAAGCGATCTTAGATGATGAGTCTGGTGTTCTGATAGCCTCGATCAACTGCATTATATTCCGCTGCTGGATCTCGAACATTGTGCGCAGTGAGATTCAGAGCCCACTTCTGATGTAGGTAAGCTCAGGACGGCCTTCATCAGAATTATTCAACTTGCAGCGTGGGTATGTGGGTAGTCCAAGTAGGGTCATTTGAATTAAAACCGTTCTCTTGATAACTTAAACGATTTTACTTGAAATAATAATTGAATTACGTAACAATAATCACTTAGGCTCTAATTAACACTCAATCACTTCAAAAAGAACTTTGAATAAGAGGATGGATAGCGATTCGTCGAAAACGTGGTGCGCTTGCGACCGCTCTGTACGATCTGCCGTACCAAGATGGCCGCCCCGCTACCATCGACTCGACGCTCCGCTAGAGTGACAGTGACAAGCTGTCACTCTTGACATTGGCATCTTAATGTGCGCCGACAAGTGTATATTTAGTTTTGGTGGGCAATAATATGATTATTACCATACACGGGGAAATTGATTTAGTATTAAAAACAAAAATTGCAAACCAACCTTCCAAATTTAAAATAACTTTTCAGGTTGTTCACTGTCAACATATTCCTCTTTTGTCCTGTAGGGCTTGCCTTGAGATGGGGTTAGTTAAGTTTTGTAAAGAAGTGACTTGCAGATACTCTAGAAATACCCATGAAATCATTGACAAATACAAATCAGTCTTTGAAGGTAGGGGAAGCTTTTCAGGTGAAGTACATCTTGAAGTTGATTCAGAGGTTCCACCAGTCATCCAGAAGGCACGTCGTGTACCAGTGGCACTCCGCTCCAAACTAAAATCAGAATTGGAAAGATTAGAGGAGGAAGGAATTGTCACTAAAGAAACATCTCATACGGACTGGGTAAGCAATATCCTTGTAGTACAAAAAATTATAGGTTCCGTATATGCTTGGACTCCATTCCTTTAAATAAAGATATTAAAAGACCTAACTATCAGTTCACTACAGTGGATGAAATTCTACCCGAGTTAGGCCAAGCAAAGGTTTTCTCCACCTTGGATGTAAAAAAGGGATTTTGGCATTTAAATCTATCAGAAGAGAGTAGTAAACTGACAACTTTCGGGACCCCTTTTGGGAAATATAGATGGAAAGTGCAACCTTGTGATATTTCTTCTTCACCTGATTATTTCTAAATGAAAATGAGTGTAATAACTCAAGGACTAACAGGAGTAGAAGTACTGGTCGATGATCTATTAGTCTATGGGGTAGGAGAGTCTATGTCTGAGGCAGTTTTAGATCACAATAATACTAATTTAGAAAATTTATTGAATAGATTGACACAATTTAATTGTAAACTTAATAAAGATAAAATAAAGCTACTACAAACATCAGTTAGATCATGTTTTTACAAATCAAGGTCTACAACCAGATCCAGCGAAAGTGGAAGCTGTACAAAATATACCAGTCCCAAGGAATAAGAAAGAAATACAAAGATTTCTAGGGGTGGTGACTTACCTTAGTAGATTCATTCCAAAATTAAGTTTTGAATCGTCACACCTAAGACAGCTTACTCACGAGAAAACACCCTGGAACTGGAATGGTATTGCCCAGAAAGAGTTTGAAAAGCTTAAAACCATAAT
Organism: Diarsia dahlii; assembly: GCA_949775195.1. NCBI lineage: Eukaryota > Metazoa > Arthropoda > Insecta > Lepidoptera > Noctuidae > Diarsia > Diarsia dahlii. Next base: position 15,112,789 of record OX459194.1, on the reverse strand, counting down.
CAGTGATGTTCAAACTTTAAAATATTATGATAAAAACAAACCACTTATGATTGAATGTGATTCTAGCGAAGGAGCATTGGGCGTAGCGGTGTTTCAGGAAAACCAGCCAGTGGCTTACACTTCTCGCTGTCTGACATCTACTGAGAGAAAATATGCTCAGATAGAAAAGGAGCTCCTCGCTAAGCATCCCAATTGATTGTGGGTAACGCTAAAACCATTAAAACTGATCACAAACCTTTGTTAAGCATATTTAAAAGACCTCTTTTGCATGCACCCAAACGTTTACAATCTATGCTGTTAACGTTACAACGATATAGTCTAGAATTGCACTTTGTGTCAGGAAAAGAAAATGTTATGGCAGATGCACTGTCTATGTTCTATTTAGACTGTAAAGATATAGACAGATCCAAAGATATGAAGATATTTAAAATAATAGAAAATGTTAACCCTTTATGGAAACTACCAAATTCTGATAGTTGCATAAAAGAAGTTCAATTAAATTCAAGCCAGGATGAAGACTACCAGAAACTTATACAGTATGTTATTAATGGATGGCCCACATATTTTAAGGATATTCCAGATGCCTTAAAGCCGTTTTATAGCATTAAAAATGATTTAACTACATACCAAGGACTGATATTAAAAAAAAAACAAGCTATTTTTATTCCCCAAAGACTAAGAACAACAATTCTGCAAAAATTACATAAAGCCCACTCTGGTATAGAAAATACATTAAAACTAGCTAGAGATGCGGTATTCTAGCCTTCAATGTCCAAGGACATTCAGGAAATGATTAAATGTTGTCAAACTTGTAATAAATATCAACCTAGTCAACAAAAGTTCACCATGCAAACTCATAAGATTCCTGAATATCCCTTCAAATGATTTCAATGGATGTATTCTTCTTTACTCGGAATGGCAAACAAATAAAATACTTAGTTACAGTAGATCATTATTCAGACTTCTTTGAACTTGATATACTTAAAGATTTGTCAGCGAAATCAGTAATTGACTGTTGTAAAAAGAACTTTGCTAGACATGGGGTCCCTGAAAGGGTGGTGACAGATGATGGTACAAACTTTGTTAATCAGGAATTCACAGAATTTTCTAATAAATGGAGTTTTTTCCATATAACATCTTCTCCCAATCATCCACAGGGCAATGGAAAAGCAGAAGCTACTGTCAAAATAGCAAAAAAGTTATTGCTTAAATCTGCTGAAGGTAATGATGATTTCTGGCTCAGTTTGTTATGCTTGAAATACACCTAATAAATTAAATTCCAGCCCAGTGCAACGACTCTACTCTCGGAGAACCCGAGGTGTCTTACCAGTGGTTCCTAGGCTCCTAAGACCATAGATTGTAAAAGATGTTTCTGAAGACATAGAAAAAAGACGAAAAGACACTAAGCAAGTATTTGATAAGATGGCAAAAAAAACCGGCCAAGAGCGTATCGGGCCACGCTCAGTGTAGGGTTCCGTAGTAATAATTCTTTTTTTGTTTGAAAAAAGATACGTTCAGGATAATAAAATATGTAAACGAAGTTAAAAAAAATGCTTGCGTATACGAATAAACTACAAACTTAGTCCAGAAATTATTTTGTACAACTTTTTGTCTTTATTGTACAAAAACTGTTTCCATCCAAGTTTAAAATGATTTCCTAGAAAGTCCTTATAAAGTTCTACTTTTCAGATTTTTTTCATATTTTCTAAACTTATGGTTCAAGAGTTAGAGGGGGGACACATTGTTTTTTACTTATGGAACGATTATTTCCGAAATTATTGACATTATCAAAAAATTATTTTTGTAATCCCCTATTCATTTTTAAATACCTTTCCAACAATATATCACACGTTAGGGTTGAAATAAAAAAAAACACTTCCCACTTTACATATAGGGGGGCTACCCTAATAAAACATTGTTTTCAAATTTTTATTTTACCACTTTGTCGGCGTGATTGATACACATATTGGTACCAAATTTCAGCTTTCTAGTGCTAACGGTCACAGAGATTAAGCGAGGACGGACAGACGGACAGACAGACATGGCGAAACTATAAGGGTTCCTAGTTGACTACGGAACCCTAAAAAGGTACCTAATAACTTTAGAGATTGGTCAGCCGGTTTCAGTACAAGTAGGGGAGAGCGGGGCTGAACGTGCCGATTTTGACAAATTCTTATATGATTCGGATAAAACAAGTACTATGTCTGAAAGTAGTGGTTCATCCTAAGCCAAATTTAGTCTGTAATACGAATTTACCTACAGATTTTGCACATTTTTCATAGTTTTTAAGAAGAAGTGTTTTTTTTACACAGCGGCGGCAAGGCACTACCAACCCCACTTTGGGGCAAGTTGTGCCGTAGCTGGGGTCGGTTGTGCCGTTGATAATGCTAGGTGTTTTACATAAATCAAAATTAATTTAGAATTTAAAAGACATCAATTTTATAATAATATATTTATTTGTTATAATTTTTACTATAAATCAACAGTTTCTAAGTATTATAATTTAAAAAAACAAATTACCCTTACTTATGTAATTATTTCAAACTTAAAAACATATTTTAAATCAAAGTTTGTACTTATTTTTATGCGAATGCGATCAATTATTAAAAATGCGAATGAGATCAATACATTTTTTAAAAATATCAGTCTCTAAGGACTATATTACAAAATATCATATAGATTTCACAACCAACCCCTAAGTCGGGGTTGGTTGTGCCGCGGCACAAGCAGCCCCACATGAACGGCACATTTTACCCCGTGAGCGAGAGTTTGAAATTTTGTCTCACATATAAAAATCACTCTGCTCAAAGCATTAAAATTACACTGCATAGCAAACTAGGATAAATAACAAACATTTTACTAAAACTCTCATATAAAAAGCACGAAAAAAGCTAGCTTGCGACCAAAAAGTATCGAAACGAAAATATTTACTGACGTGGCGCTGGACGACCCTCACATGCACTGCCACTCAGTCCGCGTCGCAGACGCAACTAAAATGGCAGCCGCGCGTGCCCGACTGTTAGGCATTACGCGACACAATACGATCGTATAACTACCTCTTTTTGTTTTCGAGATATTCGCGTCGGCACAATTTACCCCCGGCACGTTTAGCCCCGCTCTCCCCTACAGCCATCAGTAAGTAAATCTTGGACTCCTGGTATTGTTGAGGATGTTCTTTCTGCTAGATCTTATTTGGTTAATGTCAATGATACTTCATACAGACGCGATCTAGCACACATTCGCCATTTAGAAGAAGTGCCTCCTCCATCTCAGGCAGGCTCTCCATTGGATGGGAAAGGAATTGTTAACACTGAGTTAGGTTCAAAGAACATGAGTTGTACACAAAACGACACATATTCTGATGTCACTATCGGTAATCTTTCACAAAACCCACCATTGATAGACACTCCATCTCCTCAAATAGAACAAAATGCTGTTCTGTCTAATATTATTCCACAACCTCATAACCAACAAAATGTATCATCTCCTAGACCCAAGATCCCAAATCCGTAAATCCGACTATTATTGTTAATTAGTTTACTTTTTAGAAAGGTTTTAATGGAAATATTACTTAGAAAGTAAGGATAATATAATGTTTCGTGATGAGTCAGTGTAATATCTAAGTAGGTACATATTAAATAATTACTGTAACTGGAAGTATTACATCTATGTAATGCCTACTCACATAATTGTTAAAAATAAGATGCTAAAAATTATGTCAGATGCTTTTAGTTGATAAGACCTTCTAAACAAAAAAAGGGAACGTGTTGGCAAGACTATTTCATGTGTTAGCCACACCTTTCTTTATCTGTTCCCTGCAACTTTTTTCATAAAAATGTCCGACCTACTTACATGTAAAACAATGTCTAATAAAGTTTTTATTAATAAACCAGTATTATAAAACACTCACTCTTACGTTCCATATCCCACATACATGACTTTCACTAATTTTAATGAAAAAAGATCTGATTACCTTTATTTGGAATAAAGTAATGCAAACAGTTCCGTAATGATAAGAACTAAGCAGTAAGAACCAATCAATCCATGTACAGTAATTCAGTCAGTCGTTTTTTTGATATAAGCTTTTACAGAACCCCGACATTTTACGAGCTTGGTAAGGATTGAAGAGCTCGTGGCTAAATAATAACAGGCGTTGGGGTTGATCTTCAGGTTAAGTCGTGCTTGCCTAGGTTGATCCGTGGATGGGTGAACACCCATTACATACCGAGTTACCTCCATATCTTGGAAAGCACGTGAATTTGTTGGTCCCGGCCGTCATTTTTAGATCTTTGGCAGTCGTTACAGATAGGTAGTCAGTGACCTGAAACCACTCTACCAAACGATATCGTATCACCCGAAACTGGATTGTGGAGGCCAGATAGGCAGTCGCTCTATGTAAAATACTGGTATTCAGCTGCATCCGGTTAGACTTGAAGCTGACCCCAACATAGTTGGGAAAGACTAGGCAGATGTTGATGGTAAGGATTGAAAGGTCCGACAATCATCAGTACCTAGTCCTACTCACTATACTATGACTTACTGCAAAAATCATAGGTAATAAAAACATGTATTTAGAGATGATTTCCATTTATTATAAAACTGTAAATTAAGGCTCGAACTCGAAGCTGTTAATTAGACCGAACAAGAAATCCGACAGTCTGGTTTAAACCTTACCACTCAATTTACGACTTTTTTTTTAGAAGTGTTGTGACAAAGGAAAATAAAATTAGTATCAAAGAGACAAAGAAGGGTTTAGTGATAAAACTCGTCATATCATTAGACATCTATTTTCTTGTCATATCATCCTTAGAATGAAAGTTAAATGAACAGTACAATAAAATGCTGAAAAAATTATATTAGGTCTTTACCTATGAAATTGCCGTTCTGCAGTACTGGCCATTTCAAATCAAAATAATTTTTGTTTGGCTAAGAATTCTAATTTCAAATTAATTTTATTTTAAAAACATGGATTTTTTTTTCCAAAAGTAGTTATTTGTTTATTGATTAGTGTTACATTTTCATCGCATTTCAATCTTTTTCGTCATCATGGATACGTTAAAAATTCGAGTAATCTATACATATAATAAAACAGTAAAAAAACCGTGTCTGTACATTGAATATATTTAAAAAAAAATTATTGAGGGGGGTTTAGAAACAGTAATAGAGCACGAATCCAAAAAAAAATTCTGTCTGTTTGTCTGTATGTTTGTACACGCTAATCTACGGAACTACTTGACGGATTTGAATGATTTTTTTTTCGTTGTATAGGTATTAAGTCTGGGCAACATATAGGCTATAATTTATCTTAGAAACTTGAAAATTTCCACGTGAACGAAGTCGCGGGCATCAGCTAGTTATGGAATATGAGTACCGTCGTGGCAGCAACGCGGCATAAGCGGCACGCAACATCAACGACGTTTACGGAGCTAACACTACAAACCAACGCACCACCAGTTATTGGTTTGCTCGCTTCCGTTCTGGAAATTTCGACCTGAAAAATTAACCTCGCGGTCGTCCGAAGACTTTGGTCGACAATTACGAATTAAAAGCGATTGTGGAAGCTGATGATACACAATCTACGGCTGAATTAGCAGCAGCTTTCGACGTTAGCGTCAAACCAATATTGGTCCATTTGCGTCAAATTGGCAAGGTAAAAAAGCTTGACAAATGGGTGCCCCACACGAACTCAATGATCGCCAGCGCGAAGTACGCGTCGAGACGTGCCTTGCACTGCTCAACAGACACACAAATGAAGGAATTTTGAACCGCATTGTTACCTGCGATGAAAAATGGATTCTGTTTGATAACCGCAAGCGCTCAGCAAGTTGGTTGGATCCTGGTTCAGCACCTAAGCAATGCCCTAAACGAAAACTTACCCTAGAAAAGTGATGGTCACTGTTTGGTGGTCTAGCGCCGGTGTGATTCATCACAGCTTCTTACCAGACGGGGTGAGCATTACTGCAGATGTGTACTGTGAAGAACTGAACACAATGATGGAGAAGCTGGCACATCTCCAACCAGCATTGGTCAATCGCTCGTCTCCGCTGCACCTGCACGACAACGCGCGACCTCATACTGCACAGCAGACGGTCTCCAAGTTGCAAGAACTGGGGTTGGAAGCTCTCCGTCATCCGCCCTACTCACCAGACGTTGCGCCTACAGACTACTACTTTTTCCAGAATTTGGATAACTTCTTGGCGGGAAAAAAATTCAATACCCGAGAGGCAGTACAAAATGCCTTTGAAGAATTTGTTGCCTCCCGACCAGCTGATTTCTTTAATAAGGGCATCAATAAACTGCCACTGCGTTGGCAAAGATGCATTGATTGCATGGGTGATTACTTCGATTAATACAAATAAAAAATACATGAAAAAAAATCGTTTAAATTTTTTCAAACAAAACGGCAATTTCATAGTTGTAGACCTATTATGATGTAATGATGAGAATCAAATTAATTTCAAAAAAACATTTTTTCTCAAGCAAAAAGGAGCAGAACGTCTTTTGACGCAATACAACTAAAAGAAGTTCCTTCTAACACGTACAGTCAGTGGCCAGCATTACTTGAGCCCTCTTCTCATCCTGTTTTGTTCGAGGGGTCAGATAGTGCTAGGCACTGCAGACTGTACTACTAAATAAGAATGTATTTACAGTGTAAAATACACTAGAGTGACTGACTAGAGAGGTGAACAGTCCTGAGTTGAGTGCGTAGATAGTGTATGTCGGAGTCAAAAGCATTATAAAGAAAGAATTAGGCGCTTTACACATGGAGCAACTATTGTAGCAACTGGCAACTAGAAACTAGCTGTTTACATATATTTCAATTGGATTGCGCACACATAGCAACTCGAGTTTCGAGTTCCGGTGATCGTCAACAGTTTTCAGTTGCTGTAATCGATGACTAAGTTAGTTCCTAATTGCCGCAACTAGCAACTGTTAAATATTATACATGAACGCTGATCGCTGCGTAGATTGAGCAACTCGGCTATGAAAGTAGCATACAGATTGCCATAAAATTGCGGCAACCGTAAACGTTATAGCAACTATCAACTATAGTTACAGGAAACTTTCAAAATGTTGATAGTTGCCTCAACTTAAGTTGCTCCATGTGTAAAGCGCCTTAGCTTATGCCCGCGGCTTTTGTATTATATAATTATACTAGAAACAAACAACTACGACCACGAACCACGTGATCTCATGATCTCGTGGAAGTGCACTCTGACTTGCTTAGTATAAGTTCAAAAGTTAATACTTATAGTGTTAATGTGCATGTAAATTAAGTTTTGTATGTAAATTTAGTGCTAGACTTTGATTTTAGATTTAGTTAGGTAGTTTTAAAAATAGTAGTTTTATGACCGGTGGGTAGAACTTGGTTTAAGTAGGCCCTCAACGACAGATACAAATTTTGCACGATGTGCTTACCTGTAAAGCCGGCTTTTCACTATGGGATGTAATATACCTTCAAATGACCTCTAAATATCGCTCGCATACATTTTGTACGTGACCGTTCACACTGTGCTATAATGTATATTACATCCCACACTATAAAATATTTTTTCGACCGACTGAGCTATATTTAGGGGTCATTTGAAGGTGTATAATATTTTACCTTTTATTTTATCTTTTTTTTTTTTGAGGTAAAATATTATACTTGCATCGTTCTCAGTTTGAATGGTGATGTTCGAGTGCACGTGAAAGACAAAAAGAACTGATCACGTGTTTTGTATTTTTGGTTTTATGTTACCGTAGATAAAAGTATTTTACCTTTTTTTAAAGATTTAATAAAGTTATTTGAAGTACCTATACGTAATCCTTACCCACGGATTAAATAATTGAACATTATATAAAAAGTGTTCACATAATTGACATTTGATTTTGTTGACGGCATGGTTGGTGCAGTGGCTAAGCGATTGGACTGCTGCGCTGCGTGTCGCGGGTTCGATCCCCGCACGGAACAAATATTTGTATGGCCTACAGATAGTTGTTTCGGGTCTGGGTATTTGTGTATGTGAGTTTATATGTTTGTGAACGCACAGAAAAACTAAAAAAAAATCTTTTTTTCATCGAGTTCATTTAAAAGCCGAAACTTCAATCTTCTCTAAGCCTAATATGATTCGGTATCCAGAATCGACTATATTTTCTTTTATTATTTCTTATTAATGATACATGTAAATCGAATACAGCATCATCGTCGTCTGAATAACTATCGTAGGAATCAAGCAAAACAATCTCCATAATTATTGTCCATTTTAAATAAAGAACGTGAATTTTCAATAAAGAACGTGTTGACACAGCGGTGACCACAGAACATATTTTATATACCCTAACAGGGCGGTGACCGAAGCTGTACTGTTCCAAAATATACATCTTACAGTGTGAACAGCAATCGCAGGATGTAATATATAGCTCGGGATGTAATATAAGTATATTACATCCCATAGTCAAAAGGCGGCTTAAGAGGTTGATACATTGTCTGTGACACTTATGTGTATGTATGTGTCTTTTTTTTTTGTGCAGTGATTTCAATTGTTGGTGAGCCAAATAAATAAAATAAAATAATCGCAAGTTCCTACTGCTATTTACGTTTTCCTAGGCCATAACTAGTTGATCTAAAAAAAACGTAACGTATCTTAGTTCAACAAAACACCTTTTTATGTAACCTTGTTGATATAGGTATATGAATCTTTAGGGTCATGATCATGTCTTAACTGTAAGCCCGATTACTCGTTATGTCATTGTACCAATATATATATATGATACCAATTATGTCATTATGTCAAAAGTCAGGCAGTATTAATTGGGCTCCTCATACGCATTAAGACACCGTAGAAAAGAAGGTTAATGAAGCCATGCTGACTTTTAACGATGAATTAAAAATAAAATCACATTGCCTGTAAAATGGCTATTATTGTTGAATAAATAATTACGGTTTTTCTTAAGTATAACTCTAGGTAATTTTGACATATTTTTAGGTACAGTCGCCAGCTCATCAAGTTACCCAAAACTGTCAAAATTTTCCAATCAACCTTACTTTACAGATAAAGATCGAAGAACAATAAAAAAATAAAGATTGTATAGCGGTGTGTTGCCGTCTGTACATATCTGTATGTATTCTGGTTATCTTTTCAAATTATGAAAAAGCTCTTAATATAATAGAAAAATACAAAGCAAATTATGAGTTAATCCAATGCAAGTTAGAAGAATGACAAAGTGCTGCTTATAATTTCAAAAACTCAAACTCAAATATTTTATTTCAATTAAGCCATTACAGGCACTTTTGAATGTCAGAAGGACGGAAGAAGAACGAAACTACGAGTGCAATACGTCATTCCGAAAGTCACCACACCGAACCACACGCCACCGAAAGCCCGCAACAACGAACACTGCGAGCACGAAAGCACGCAGCCTTCCTGTTTTAAATAAAAAATAAGATCAAAACAGTGCGAATCACTGAGTATGTATCTGTGTGCTATATTTGTTGTAGATATGCCATCAGTGGCGAGGTGTGAAATATAATGAAGGGGAAGCCGATAAAAAAAGGATATTTTGTATTTTAGTTTTTTTTTCCCCAGTTTTTTTTAAACCACATTTTCGTTATCAGCGGCTCTTAAAACCGTCCACCCATGTCGAAAAATCCAAAAATTTCGTCGACGCCATATTGAATTTTAATTTTTGACTTCCACAATGTGTACTTAGGTGGTAAATAAAAAAAAAATGAGATCATTGTGGACCCCGTGGACCCTGTCGGGCACAGCAAAAGGCAAAGAATAGTAGGAGAGAGGAAGCTTTAAAAACACAAAAAACTATATCTAAATAAATCCAATAATACCATAATAGGAATTCTTTACAAACATAGAATTTTTATACATTATTTATATCTTATCATTTAAATATTCATCTATACTATAATAGCATTTTTCTGTAAATTGTTTTAGTTTTTCTAATATGTTAAATTTTTCTTCGTTTTTTATTATGTCAGGTAGTCTGTTATATATTTTTATAGACATTACTTAAGGGCTTGTTGAATGTATTTTTAGTCGAGATTGCGGAATGTTTAATCTTGATTTGTGTCGGAGTGTGTAACGTGATTGTATGTCTTCGCGCTTTGTGTAAAACTCTTGATATTTACGAACAAATTTGCAGGTTTCTAATATGTATATACTGGGGAGAGTAAAGATGTTATAATTTTGGAAGTGAGGTTTGCAGCTGTCAGTCTGATCTATATTTGCCAGGATTCTAATTATTTTTTTTTGAAGGATAAAGAGTGAGGGTGCATCTGTTCTATTTCCCCAAAGGATAACACCGTAGCTTAGCCATGCATAAGCATATGCATAGTAGGTAGTGAGCGCTGTTTGAAGATTGGTTGTTTTCTTTATTTCACGTAAAGCATATGAAAATCTTGAAAGTTTTGATCTAAGTTTTTGAATGTGGGATTTCCAATTTATATGAGTATCCAAATTGATACCAAGTAGCGTAAACTCTTTGACAATTTCTATTTTTGAGTTATTAAAAGTAAAATCTCTATTTAATGGGGCTTTTTGGTGGGGATGAAAGGTAATAAGTACAACGTCTTAAAACAGTCCTGTTTTAATATTACTTTGCGTTTTCGTACCATCATGTCCTTAAAACAATCTTAATGTAGCACTGCTAAAAATATCAGTTTTGATAAAGTTTTGATGACGTCACCTCAAATAGTTCATTCTATTGGTACCACTACGTGCCTTTTGACAGCCAGCAGGATTGTTTTTACGTCAAATAGCAGGAATGTTTGACATTATAAAAAAGTTGTTCCATGACGACGAATATATTATTAATTTATAAATTATACAAAAAGACTTCAATGGTCAAATTGGAGAACGACAACCGGAAGAAGATACAGTCCTGGGACACCATTTGTTTATAGAAAAAAAGACCAGAAGCAGAAACAGAGATAAGTTTGTACACTTCGCACAGGAGAATAGCTTGAGAGTCCTTATCACAATCTTTAAGAAGAAAAAAAGTAAGATGTGGACCTGGATATCACCAGACGGGACCGTAAAAAAACGAAATAGATTTTTTAATGAAAAAAATAATATAAATAAAAAAAATTGACGACACGGTTGGCGCAGTGGCTAAGCGATTGGACTGCTGCGCTCGGTGTCGCGGGTTCGATCCCCGCACGGAACAAGACGTATCTGTATGGCCTACAGATAGTTGTTTCGGGTCTGGGCGTGTTTGTGTATGTGGTTTTCAATGTTTGTAAACGCACCCACGATACAGGAGAAATTCCTAGTGTGGGGCAACGTTTTAAAAAAAAAAAAAAGTCTAGTAAAAGCAGATACTTCTCAAACATGAAAGTCATAAATAATTTCAACTTCAATACCAACCATCGAATGATTCGAGCTGAAATGACAACCCCACCAAAAAATCCAAGACCGAGAAATAATATGATGAACACAAAACCTGCCAAATACCAAACAACCGAAATAACCAATTCCATATCGACAAATGGTTCCGTATGGTGTCGGACGCAAAGAATAGCACCATCCCATATCTTCCCGTGGGTGTCGTAAGAGGCGACTAAGGGATGTACCAGAGAATGGGCAGCAGCGTTCTCTGTGCTTTTTGTATCGACCGTACTGCGATCGCCAACCCGCCTGCCAAGCGTGGCGATTATGGCAAACCCCCCCTAAGCAAAAATAACACTTAGGGGAGGCCTATGTCCAGCAGTGGACGTCTTTCGGCTGAAATGATGAATGATGATATCGACAAAACTTATAGATTACAGTTAAAAAACAACAAGCATGGAGGTACAAGAAAAATACAACTGGTTAGAAGAAACAATCAAAACATCCACCCAGCAAGGGACTAATAGCAAAGACCTATCTAACAAGTGGATGACTGCCAAAACTATGAACCTTCTTAAACAAAGAGCCGACCTAATTAACGAAAAAAGTTCTAACGACAATCGAAAGCAAATAACTAAACTCAGCAAAGAAATAAAAGAAAGTATTAGAAAAGATAAAACTCAAAGAAGAATGGAAACAATAGAGAGACATATTCTACAGACAGGAGGGATAAAAAAGGCATATAAGGAGCTAACTATCAAAAAAGACTGGATCGTACAGATGAAAGATAGTAATAGAATGAAGGAGAATCGAAGGCAAAGGATATTAGGAATTGCAACTACGTACTACAAGAAACTATACAAAATTACCATAACGGAAAAAGAAATAGAATTGCTAGAAATCTCAGCCGTACCCAGTATCATGCAGGAAGAAATAGAATTCGTCATAGAAACCCAAAAAGATGATAAAGCTCCAGGACCCGACGGAGTTAGGAACGAAGTACTAAAACAAGCGAAACAGACAATTACTTCCACAGCAATGGACTAAATCGAATATAATTCTTCTATACAAAAAAGGTGATCAGTACGATATCGGAAACTACCGGCCAATAAGTTTGATGTCCAACCTGTATAAAATATTTGCAAAGATCATACACAAACGAATGGAGAGAAAACTTGATGAACAACAGCCAAATGAACAGGCAGGTTTTAGAAAAGACTACTCAGTGCTTGATCATATCAGCTCATGTACTATCTTGCATTCGTCGATTATAGCAAGGCGTTCGACTCGTTAATACACAAAAACATCTGGGAGGCATTAAGAGAACAAGGAATAGAACAAAAATATATAAGATTGTTATGGAATGTACACAAAAACAGTTCGGCGTGTATTCAGCTAGAAAAGAAAGGAGATTCATTTAAGATTCAAAAGGGAGTAAGACAAGGAGATCCCCTCTCTCCAAAACATTTCTCCGCTGTTTTGGAAATGATCTTCAGAAACTTTGAATGGGAAAATCTGGGCTTAAATATCGACGGCCGCACACTAACCCACTTGAGATTTGCCGATGATATTGTGTTATTCGCAAAAACGCCAGGAGACCTGAATATAATGTTAAACCAACTAGCATCTGAGAGTGAAAAGGTAGGACTAAAATAAATCCCGAAAAATCAAAAGTAATGACCAATGGAAATAAAAGTAGCATAAACGTAGGCGAGTCACAAATTAGCTATGTTGAAGAATACATATACCTCGGACAGTTGATATCACCTAAAGATAACATAAAAAAGAAATCGATAGAAGAGTAGCAAACAGTTGGAAAAGGTATTGGGGCTTAAAGGAAGTAATCAAAGACAAAAACCTACATATAAACGGGTCCCCTACGTTTCTTCGAAACACTATTCTTCGAAAATTGTTTCACCTAACACTATTCACCGAAGCCTTCATACTGCGACGATTTGTTTGGTCTACGCCTTTTTTGTTCGATGTTACTTTACACCGACCACCTTACATCAACTTTTGTTTCACCAACGTTTGTTTGTTCTATGTAACGTTACTTTGAAAATATTTAGCCAACCTTCCTTTCGGCTCGGTGTTTTTTTTTTTTTGAAGCATTGGTAATAATAACTGCCACTCGGGTCGATCTTTAGGTTAAGCCGCGCTTGCCAAGGTTGGTCTGTGAATGGGTGAACACCACATACCGAGTTTCCTCCGTGCCTCGGAAAGCACATTAAGCTGTTGGTCCCGGCTGTCAAAGATCGATAGATAACGATAACGATCGATAATAACCAAAAGGAAGGTATTATTGTGTAGGGCACGCTACGATAGTGGCGGTTAGTCCCCTCTTTGAGGAGTGGCTTGAGAGGCGCTACAGCGCCTGCACCTTCCGTCTGACGAGGTCCTCACCGGACACGGTTGTTTCGAGAGATACCTGCATCGAATCAGGTGGGAGGAAACGCCCGGATGTCACCAATGTGAGGATCGGGCGGAGGACACGGTGGAGCACACCGTGGAGGTCTGCCCTGCTTGGGCAGAGCCCCACCGTGTTCTCGTAGCGGCGATCAGCGGCGGCGACCTCTCGCGTCCGGCCCTAGTGCAAGCCATGGTCCGGGGCGAGGAGGAATGAGACGCCGTCGCTTCCTTCTGCGAAGCAGTGATGCTAGCGAAAGAGGTGACGGAACGTGAGAGGGAGAGAACCTCTCGTCCCAGCCGCCGCGGGAGACGCTCCGGGCGTCGGGGGCCACGTGATGGCTTCCGGCCACCGTAGACACGGGCCTGTGGACGGTGCGTGATGGGCTAGCTGGCTGTCCGTTCGTCTTATGACGACAACAGGCCACGGCATGTTGTCGTCATTAAGACGTCGATGTCGACGGCGCGTTCGTGTTCCACACGCGCCTCAAAGAGATCTCAGCAACAAGGGAGGGGCCCGACGCCCGTAGGGGCTGCGGGCTGGTCATAAAGATACCGCGGCCTCGACATAAAAGGCTAAGATGGATCATGGGTGGTTTTTAGTCAGTAGAAGGCTGACACTCCCTTTCGCTCTGCCCAAGAGCGGGAGGGGTTATTTGATGATTTTCCACCCACCCAAAAAAAAAAGGGGGATTATTGTGTTGGCTAAATATTTTCGAAGTAACGTTACATAGAACAAACAAACGTTGGTGAAACAAAAGTTGATGTAAGGTGGTCGGTGTAAAGTAACATCGAACAAAAAAGGCGTAGACCAAACAAATCGTCGCAGTATGAAGGCTTCGGTGAATAGTGTTAGGTGAAACAAATTTCGAAGAATAGTGTTTCGAAGAAACGTAGGGGACCCCATATAAACACAAAGAGCAAACTATTCAATATCTGCATTCTACCAATCTTAACGTATGGAAGCCAAACATGGGCCTTAAGGTTGAACAAGCCAGTCATTCTTCCATACAAACTTATGAAGGTGATTACTTATCTGTTTGACGGTGTAGGTTCAAAATTAAAAATTGTATCTACTGGTCTGGTCATTATCTAGGTCTGTATGGAAGCAGAATTGGAAAAAAAAATATTGATTTGGAAGTTATGAACGTCAAAACTTTCATATTTTAGCACTGATTTTAACTCATCTTTGGGCGTAAATAAGTAACGTATATAGTATGAAAAAGCAAAAAGTGAAACCATACGGACATAGATTAGTTATTAAAAAAATTAAATAATTTGATTTAGAACAGATACATTCAATAGATTTTTCATGAAACCAAATATACCAAAGGTCTGCATAGAAAATTTCGCGCGCCCGTTTTAGTTGTGTCTCTTTCGCTCTATGCATTTCGCTCGTGATGTCGGATGAAATAGAATGCATTTTAGCCCCGCCCACCAACTAGTTCGTGCCGTTGGCTTGTTTACCCTTAAGGAAAAACACAACCAATAAAATCGCCATTTGCCAACGAGCAATGGAGAGAAGTATGTTGGCAATAAAAAGAAAGGATAGAATAAAAAACAACAGCATTAGAAAAAAGACGAAGGTACAGGATGTAACCCTAAAAATAAAAAGACTAAAATGGAAGTGGTTGGGGCACATGATCAGAGGAAGGGACAAGTGGAGTAAAATAGCCACACAATGGTACCCAAGGGAAGGAAAAAGAAAAAGAGGTAGACAACAAAAAAGATGGGACGACGATATCAGGCAGGTTGCAGGCATAACATGGAGTAGAGTAGTCAGAGAGAGAATGGAATGGAGTAGGTTGGAGGAGGCCTTTGCCAACTGGCAAACGGACTTACAGAAAGTAAAGAAGAACCAGATACGAGAAGAATTTTAATTAAGATAATAAGTGTAATAGTATAAGAAACATAATTGTACCTACGTATTTGTCCGAAATAAGTCTTGATCATTATTATTATTATTTATTAAATTATACGAAAGAAATGTATTGCCGTGATATATTTGGTAATAAAAATGCATTTATGTATGTGTAAGGGGTGTATTAAACGCCTCTACCCAATCATTCGGCAGGTACATGCATAATGTAATGGTGTCGCAAAAGTATTATCATCGGCACGATTCTTGAACGCTGACGCAAAAGTGAGTTATTGGGTCCCTTTGGTGGTATGACGTGAGACGCGGGGCGGGGAAAGTGCAGTGATTGGCCCGTAGCGCATCGCGTCATAGCCGTCACTCGGGATTTGTTCTTTAATCCTGCTGCACTTACCTCACGACCAATAAATAATAAACGGGTGTGCGTTTTATTTGTCATATAGTGTACGATGCGCACAGCGATCCCCACTCTTCCGCCGAGCGCTCAAGAACTGTGCCGGTATTATAGTCGATTGAATTGTATTTCCAGTAATTTCAGTGCAACATCATTATCATTATCAGTGACAAATTGTCTACTGCGGGACGCACGCATCTTCCAAGCATCGCCAATTCGCCACATCGACCGATCTTGTGTTTCTCGCATTCATAATGTATACATTATACCTCAATGATTCAGAATAAGAGGAAGAGCACATCATGACATGACCAGGCTGATGATGATTTTGTGATGGTTTTGAGGAGGAAGCGCCGTCAGTGTACCATCAAAAACCGCTGCGGCACGGCTCCATCGGAGCCCAACGACTCTATTCGTGCCGCGAAGCCGAACACTCCGGTGTACATCTCCCGCCTACACTACACCACTATGGCAGAGGACGGGTGCAAGAAGACCAAGTACGTGGCAAGAGTATAGTTGCTTGTGTTGCGCCGCAACGTCAATGGTGTTCATGGTGCAAGTACCAACATGTTATAGATCTGCATCTCGTCTTGGAAGAGGAATTCTGACCACAGGGAAGTGGTGTTCCGTCGCTTTCGCGGGCAAGTGATTATGAACGCGCAGTGACTCAGTGCTCAAGTAAAGTGTTACAAACATAGTTTTAAGCATGTTTTAAGGCTCTATTTACTAACACAAATTGTATTTTGTCATATTTATGTTAGTCAGCTTTACATGACATAGTAAGGTATGTAAGGCTGCCAAAGATGCCTGAGAAAAAGTGGATGTTTTTGTCGTTTGTATTTACATCTTAAACATCGATGAGTAAAATGTACTGTTGCTAAAGATTACCTACATATAACTTGTATTGCTGGAGAATCAATAAACTACCATTATAACCACCTGTGTAACAACTGTGGTATTGTTTGTATGCTTGAAAATGACGATCTTAAGGTCTAACGACCCCACACACCCTAGTGTCAGAGTTTCTAAACATATTTTGACGACAGCTATTTGGCGACTGGGACCACCGGCTTAGGGTGCTTTTCCACCAGAGATGCGTTGCGTTTGATATCCGCCAATCATATTCATTGGTGCACATAGCTTAGCACTGGTGGAATCGGATTCAACTAAGATATGTTTTTTATACGGAAGGATGCGTGCTAATGGATGTGTACTATGGACGCGTGCTATGGATGCCTGCTATGGGTCGTCGCGAGTGGTGTAGCTATGTGGAGAGCAGAGTATCTGGAGTAGGCCCGTCCTCGCCGCTTCCCTACTATCGATGCATCGCTTAGTTCGAGCTGCGCATTTTCCTCGCGCAGCTACTTTGCGGCGGTGCATCTTCATAGCACATCTTACTCGCACCGCTACATAGCTTAATATCAGTGGAAACGGTCACATAGTTTCACAGCTTAGCTTTTACATCCTTGCAGCATAGCTGCATAGCTCATCTCTGGTGGAAAAGCAGCCTTATACGTGCCTTCCCAAGCAATAGAATGCCTTCCAAACAGTGCTACTGAGAATCAATCTAATTTTACAAACTCGAGGGAACACACACGCGTGTTTTAGCGAACGCTCTTACATCGTTTGAACATTAGTCACCCTTAAATCATCCACAACTTTTTACACGCAGTTTAGTAGACCTACAAGTACCTACTTGGATACGTAAATAAAACGAAAGTTAATAATGATTTATAAATAGTCAGAATTCTTTATTAAACAGTTTGAAATGTCGACTAACAACTCGTAGATCAGTCCGTATTCGAATTTCCTAGTATTATTTTACCCAGCTCTATGCTCCATAGTATGCTGCATGTATGCAGCTTTATTGATATTCTTTCCATTGGTTGCTCTTCATCTCTCAAGAGAAAATAATCATTCTGAGTAGTCCAGCCAGCTTCAAAATAAGGATATGGTGAGTACACCTATCGCATCCTATTATGAACCGGATTTGGTACAATTTGATAAGTCCATCATAAATAACGGTTCATATTCACAATCACAGCACACAAGAAAAGTAAATACTATTATTTAATTTCGAATTTAAACGTAAGGTGTAATTTTATTGAATTTTGTTGACAACCACTCACTGACAAGTATAATGACATAATGCATTGACATGGATGCCACTTTAATATAAAACGATAATGATACCAGCCAGTTATAAAAACACTGGTCCGATTCCTATTATGTTACAATGAAGGGCTTAACCTCATTTGAAACATTTTCTTACTTTGTCAAAGAAAATCCCCAATTTTTTTATGAATTTTAGATTTAAATTATATTTATTTTATTTTACTACCCTAAAAATAGAAATGATATGATATAATATCTTTATGTTCAATAAAGTTATATTTTGTTTCAAGACTATGATTTCGGATCGGATTTTTGTGAAAGAGATAGCGCTATATCGTGCCCTTAAAGCGAAAACCAACTAAAGTCACTTAAAGGCAAAAATGAGTTACAGATACCCTAACAATCTCCTTTTCAAGATCTACATACTGGTAAAACCCGTTTTCCGAGATAACGCTCCGTTCTGGATTTAGCTTTTAGCTAAGGTAACTTATCAGGAGATTTTTTAAATAAAGAACAGACAAAACCCAATAAGTGTCGGTTAAAGCAATGTTTTTGCACTGTAAGCAATGTTTCTCGCCAGGAAAAACCTTCTATCGCCGTTTAATAGGTTTTGGCATGATTCAAGTTAAATTAACAATAACAATTTAATAAATTAGTAAAAATACTAAATATTTCCACGTAGTTTTAGCAATTACCCATTAGGGGAACATATAAATTCTGTTTAATTAAATTAATAAAGAAAGGTAGCACTCCGGGAGTGCCGGCAGAAGTGAAAACTTCAATATTAACTTTCAAACTCGCGTCAGGGTCACGTGATGCTGATCGAAAAATCTTACGATTTTTCGATCAGCATCACGTGACCCTGACGCGAGTTTGAAAGTTTTTACCCATACAAAAAAAAGTGCTCAGCGCCGCTTAAGAAGTTTTCACTTCAAAAAACTGCTGTCCAAACTCTTTTCTTAAAAAGGTAAGAATACATTGCCGCTACAGGAAAAACCATTAATTTGCAGCACTTATTAAGCCAATCCTTATTTATTCCTACTTGTTTAGAGAATTAAGTTCTTTTTTTTCTTCCACCCGAATAATGAATACAATAAGAAATCAAAAATACACATACTCTCCTCATTATCAGTAGTTTTAATAGAAATTTCATGATTTGGACACAATTTTCTCCTTCCTTTCCTTTAAACACGATTTTCTCGAAACTATAAAATGTGTAGTTAGTTGGGTTTCGCAGTAAGGGCACGATATAGTTTACATTGCTAGTTGCTTCGTTCATGTTAAAGCAGGAATAGACAAATCTTACAAATCGTTCGTTCTTTCCCCGCACTAAGCAGGAGTAAAACAATATTGTTTTGTAGAGGTCATGGTACCAAACAAAGTGTTATTGTTTTAAGCCTAAATCAAAACGTTCCTGCATTAGGATTGTTTTGTTAAAGGTGGTAGTAGGGCCCGAAAACCAACAAAATGACACCCATAACGGAAAACCAGAAATAAATCGTAAGCACCAAGTAGATCTTTTTTCATCATTTATCGTAAAGAATAAAAAATGCTGTTGGCACTACAACGCCACCAATTTCTAAAGCTAAAAACGTTTTTATTTTTCCCAATTTTTTTAATTTTTAACATTCAACCAAGAAAACTAAATCACAACCTACAATCAAGATTCCCGAGCTTTCAACTCCTAACCGTTGAAGAGTTGTACCTTCTACAATCAGATCACCTAGATAACTCGAAAGAATACAACAATATATACGTCCCCATAATATTTTCTTTAAAAAGTATCCTCCAACTCTTAGCCGTTAAGGAGTTATACCTTCCAGCATCAGCTCATTAACATAAGGTGATGAATGCCAGATGCGAATACTTGAATAACTTTATAAAAAACACGAAACACGCAATACGTGCCTATAAAATTTGAGGTTTGCCCTCGATTTCCCTGAGATTCCATCATCAGATATTTGTCGATTAAAATATGACAAGTAGACATTCTACTTACTAATAAAAAAATTAAGTTCAAAAATCTAAAACCCGACTACTAACAAAATCGCGGTCTTAAAAGTAGAAAACAAGAAAATAATTCTTGTCTGATATTCTTCGTAGTCGCATGCCACTGATACCTAATGCTCCTTCATGGCGTTCTCATTGATACAGAAGTCAGCTGCTAATTGCCTTATGCAAGGTGTCATGCAATTGACACCTAATTTATTAAAATCCGTTCAGTAGTTTAGGCGCTACGGTGGAACATGCATAGATACATAATACATACATAGACTGCCAAAATCATTACCCTTCCTTTTGGCTTCGCCGTAGTCGGGTAAAAAATAAGGCAGCAGGATTTAGTTGGCAAGTTCCGTTTACAGGAAAAGTATATTGCTCATAATGACGCGTATCTCACGTACGTACGGTTTATGTTGCTAGTTAGAAATCAAATAAAGTAAATGTGTTAAGTTTATAAAATATGGGACATCAATAGACCCCCTCTTTTTTGTTTTATTTCCATTATTTACCATAAAGCAATTAATTAATAATTAATTACCAATTTTTGATAGTTTTTAATCTATTGCATAGATTCTATCGCGGGCCTTGAGTTGAGCGTGGAGAGCGAATCCAGAGATTTCCTAACGAAAATATTCAGGATTCAGTATTCAACCAGGTTGCTATGGTTACGGAAAATAACAAGGTTGTCAACTGAGGTTGTCAAATTAAATAATTGTTTGTCTCTCTGCTTTCTCCTTCTAAAATATTCTTACTCGTATAATTTGTGTACAAAGTGTTTTAAATATGAATAAACAAAGTGCATTTATTAATGAAGAAAGTCACGAAAAAATAGTGAAAGAAAATGAGTGAGGAGTGAGTAGGTACTCTATAAATATTCATTTTATTATTAGTACGCATCTATCATAAGTTTTATTGGTTTTTGCATTACTATTCTGCGAATCGGTCTAAAACGATTCGTTTTCTTATAAAATATCTAAAATAAAATAAATAATTTTCATATTTTTCAATGTTATGACACTTAGGTACGTCAGGCTGTCAATACTTTTTCTTTTAAATTTTCTGTCATAGAGTTTCTTACTATCTTAGTTAGTCTATGAAGGTTAGTTTTGATTTATATAATGTACATCGCGCGAAATTCGAAGATCAAACTCTTAATATCGTTATTTTTGTTCAAATTTTTTGAATGAATAATTATTTTGGTGTGTAATTACACTATTAATACCTAAATATTTATACCTATTATTGCATAAGTTGATAAAAAATGCTATGCAATAGATTTACCGCGGCAGTCTCCGAGTGCCACACGTTTTTTTTTTTTCACCCAACGTGTTATTTCTGTTAGTTCTTTGATTGAAATAACATAACATTTTTGTAAATTTTCAGTAGTCGAATATATTTATTCAGGCTAAAAGCTGTGCCACCACAACCAGTCTTACAATTTCCTTATTGAAGGAATTACCAATATTATACTATTATTAGTTTTAGAAAAATTTAAAATTTGTATGCCTAATATTAGGTACAAGGCTCATCCATATTGTTATTCCAGCTTATTTTATGTACCTACAATTTATGCAAATAAATCTTTACTTACTTACTTATATTTATTTTACATTACTCATACTCTGAAAGTAGGTCATGCCTGTGGAGCGGGTTGAAAGTAATACTTTTCAGCCCTAGGGAGAATCGCTTTCTACTGACAGCTGTCAAATTATTTGATGTAATTGGGAAACCTAAGCCATCAACCAATGTAATTAGGAGCAAGCCTATTGCCACCAACTGATGTGATTAGGTACAAGCCTATTGCCATCAACAAATGTAATTAGGAGCAAGCCTATTACCATCAACTGATGTGATTAGGTGCAAGCCAATTGCCTTCAACCGATGTAATTAGGAGCGCGCCTATTGCCATCAACCAATCTAATTAGGAGCAAGCCTATTGCCATCAACCGATGTATTTAGGAGCAAGCCTATTGCCATCCACCGATTTGAGTAATTGGGAGCAAGCCCATTGCCGTCAACCAATTAAATTAGGAGCTAGCCTATTGCCATCAACTGACGTATTGGGGGCAAGCCTATTGCCATCAACCAATTTAATTAGGAGCACTCCTGTTGCCATCAACCAATCTAATTAGGAGCAACCCTATTGCCATCAACCGATGTAATTAGGAGCGCGCCTATTGCAATCAACCAATCTAATTAGGAGCAAGCTTGTTGTCATCAACCGATGTAATTAGGAGCAAGCCTATTGCCATTCACCGATTTGGGTAATAATTAGGAGTAAGCCTATTGCCATCAACTGATGTAAGTAATTGAGGGCAAGCCTATTGCCCCCAACCGATCTAATTAGGAGCAAGACTATTGCCATCAACCATTCAAATTAGGAGCAATCCTATTGCTATCAACCGATGTAATTAGGAGCAAGCCTATTGCCATCCACCGATAAGATTTAACCTATTTTAAGTGTTTCTCTTATATTTACTTTTTATTTTTTTTGTCAATTTGTTTTGTCCTAAGCGAAACCAATAAATATTTTTCTTTCTTTCGATTTATGTAATTGGGCGCAAGCCTATTTTCATCAAGTTTCCTTGTATTCGTAATGAAAAGCACAGTGTTTACCTCGGGTTAAAGACTTATTTAGTCCCTCGAACTATTTAGCGCCCTCGCTGCGCTCAGGCACCAAACCCCGTCTCGGGGAATAAATAAGTTACTTTCACCCCTAAGGTAACAATGTACTATTCCTTTAATGGCCAACCAGCAATTGTTTACACCGCATGAATTAAAACCTATACCTTTAAAAAAAATATCACTGTCATAAATACCCACAAAACTAATTTCAGACCTTCAAGGTTCGAAAACAGTTGTATAATTCCAGTAAACAACAATTTTAAGAGGCGTAGTTTGATGCTTGAGAAGTTCTAGAAAAAAAATCGACACAAACAAACAGAGGCGGTCTTAGAAACAGATTTAAATTCATACTGTGTCGCGTAATGCCGTTATCTAAATTGATGTAGGTAATATTGCCGGTTCCGTATGGATATTACAAAGATCAGTCTATAACAATTGCCTTGAAGAAACTGCTAAATTATTTGCTAAATAAATAATGTATTATCTTTAAAAGTTACGTGGCCATGAACTGAAGAAGTCTGCAAAGAACTATCTTGACTGGCTTGGCTTGGCTTGGCTGTGGTACAGGTTCCCCTAACCGGTTGTTTTAAACTCAGATTTTATTTATTTTTATAAACTTGATTATCTTCTCAGTTAGCGATCATGCCAGGTTATTCGTATGAAGACGTCGACGGCCTGTTACATGAATACCTATAACGGTTTAAAGATTCAGTCTATGTTCGTTCAAATATATAAGGTAGGTGCAGTTATTTCAGGTGCACGGGGTTACAAATTGACTTACATACTTATTTGAACATTACATACATCCATGATTGGTCATCATCATCATCATCATCATTCTCTTGCCCTTATCCCAATTTGTTTGGGGTCGGCGCAGCATGTCTTCTTCTTCCATACATCTTAGCAGTTTCCTACTTTCTTACCATATCATGATTAGTAAGGTTCATTAACTCTTAACTTATTTTCTGGTTAAGTTCCAAAATGAAAAAAAAACCTCATATACCTCTACCTATAAACTATGGCATTTATAAAATGATAAAAATGCCATTACTGTGGTACCAGTAAACCAGTATAGTCTAAAAATATCGAAATAAAAATTCGTTCGTAAGTTATTTTTAATGGTAATTTGCCGAAACATGCTTATGTACGTATCCGATCCGTACTACGTAATTCGTAAAAACTAGGGTTTTCTGCTTACCATAAAAAAATGATACCACATCCTTTTATAATTACTAAAGCGCAAAAACGCATGACACGTTCAGATTTAGATTGTGAGGAGTCTAGTGTTTTTCATTCGTCAGGATTGTTAATTTAATTAAAACCACCTTCATTTGTACGGCGCCATCTAAATTATTACCCAGTTTAGATGATGCAGTACAAATAAATTAAACTTTTTTTACCATCACTAGTTCTCAATCGTGGATAGTACAATAGCTAATATTTAAAGCGTTCTGCGTAGCACACAGCATAGCGTGGTACGTAGCGTGCCATGTAGATATAGCGTAGCACAGAGTAAAACGTAGTGTAGCATGTTGCGTAGCATGCGGCGTAGAAAGTTGCGTAGCATTGTGTGTATCGTAGAGCGTAGCAATCTTCGTAGCGAGCTACGTAGCATATAGTGCGTTATGATGTGCGCTATTACGCTCTATGGAGCGTAATAGCTCATTGCGTGGCGTACTATGACATATTTTTGTGCTTACAGCACGACGACAGTAGATTCAAACCATATAGACTTGCTGAAAAGGATGAATAAGTGTCCTTCTTGCCTGCGTATAGTTAATCAGCTAAGCACTTTTATAAAATACTAGCTGACCCACGCAACTTCGTCTGCGTCACATAAATATAATAATAATAATAATAATTTATTCAAAATCAGACATCAATGATCCATTATGGTTAGTAACAATGAGAACTTATAAACTATGTTAGTAGGCACAAAAAAACAATCATAAAATATATTATCCAATAGGGTTAGGGTTAGTAACAATTGCAACTTATGAACTATGTTAGTAGGCACATTAAAACAATCATAAAATATATTACAAAATTGAAAATTAAACTATAAATTACATAATTGAAATTTAAACTATAAATCACAAATAATTGAAAATTAAATTATAAATTACTTAAAATTAAATTATAAATTCTAATAATTGAAATTGAAATGGAAATAATATTATTAGTAGTAGTAGTATAATAATTAGTTATTAAAAGCCACGGAGGCATGTAGGCGTACCCAATGGCCCAGTATGGGACTGTCCCACCTGTCCGCTATAGTGCTCAGGATGCTGTTGGGGCTGCCGCGTACCCTGCGCATGATGGAGGCGCATCGCTTGCGCATGATGGCGTGAAAGCCATCTATGCCCGCTTCTGCGAACATGCCAGAAGCACTGCAGTAGCGCGGCAGCCCCATCAACACTCTGAACGCGTTGTTGTACTGGACGCGCAGAGCGTTGTATGCCCTCTGCGTGTAGTTGACCCACAAACTGCATGTATAGAACGACTGACAGTACGCCGTGAACAGCGTAGACTTTACGTCAGTCGAGCATTTCGCAAATCGGCGAGCCAACATATTGCAGCGGACAGCCAACGCTCTGCGCTCACGCTCAATATCCAGGCTATCTTTAAGGTCCTCGGAGACCCAGTGGCCCAGATACTTGAAAGAGGTGACCTGATTTAAGGGACTTCCGCAAAGTTTTAGCTTTGGTGCAATTGGGTAGGTTTTAGTACCTGCCTTGAAAACCATAACTTCACTCTTCCTTACATTGTATCTGAGCCCATGGGCCTCCGCGTACCTTTCACATATCATGAGCAGACTCATCATTGAGTTAATCGATGGGCTCAGCAACACCATATCATCAGCATAACTAATATTGTTACAACATATTCCGTCCACATAACAACCTAGATAGGTGTTGCTGAGCTCAACGATCAACCGGTTTATGTACAGACTGAAGAGGCGTGGGGAGGTTAGGCCGCCCTGCCTCACCCCGCACTCCAGCCTATACACATCCGATAATGAGCCTGCCCACCTCACACAATTGGTCTGGTTGTTATACCAGTACCTTAATATTGATATAACTCCCTTATCCACGGTGGTCTCGTTCAGCAGTTTCTGCCACAGTAAGTCGTACGAGACCAGATCGAATGCTTTGGAAAGGTCTAGGAAACACGCGTTAACAGGCGTTTTCCTAGATGTGTAATACTGGACAGTATGCTTGAGAGACAGTATGGCACTTTCCGTGGAGAGACCAGGTCGAAACCCAAACTGCGCATCATGCAAATCGATGCGAGTCGCCATATGCTTATCAAGCAAACTGTCCAGCACCTTGGCAATGACAGTAGCAAGCGATATGGGCCTATAGTTTGAGACATCTGATGTGTCCCCAGTCTTATCCTTTACAATAGGCACAACCACAGTTTTCATAAGATCGCTCGGTAGATGAGCGTGGCTCAGACAAAGTGAGAAGAACATCGCCAGCACCCTTGGCAGGTGAACTCCGGCATGCTGCAGGTGCTCGATGCTGAGGTAGTCATGCCCCGGAGACTTGCCCCTAACCATATTTTTAATAACAGTAGCGACCTCTTTCGCTGAGAACCTGACATTCAACTCCATCAGACAATCCTCAGCATCGACCGCCTGCGATGCCGAACCAAGAGAGGATTCCACTCTGAAGTGATTCACAAACAAGTTTGCTATGTTAGTAGGCTCATGTTGCCCCGCCACACTCACGGGAACGCCCGGCCTCACATTCAATCTGTTGGTGTTTTTCCAGAATCTTGAAAAATCTTTAGCTTTGTGATGTTCAGCTAATATATCCATTTTTATTTTATTCTGGTTATTCTGACACCATCTTAACTTTGATTTGAATACTTTTCTGGTGTCGTACATATTATTATACACAAGACCAGAAGTAGGTTTACCAGATACACTCCAGATATGAAATGCAAGCCGGGCGTCCGCGTGAGCCTGCTTAACATGCCTATTCCACCCAACAACTCGTTTACCCCTTCTTCCCCCACCCGCACCCACGCTACTGGGGCATTGGGCAGCCTCAGTGAGTATACACACAATGTTCGAGTACATATTATCTAATATAGCCTACAACCTTTCTCGATAAATCGACTATCCAACAGAAATTAAGCTAAATCGTAACAAACAAAAAATCTTATCTTTCCTCTTTATAATATTAGTTTAGATGGTTTAGATTAGCTTAGATTATATTAAAGTGAGAATTACTAATATTAACCCTGTACCTACTTGTAAACATTATGATGCAGTAAATATTTTGAAATTGAATTTCCCGTGGGCCAGCCAGATCCCCCGTACCTACATTGCGACGCGCGAATTATTTTGCCGCGCGGATATTTTTACATTGCGATATCTTCTAAGATATTTATTTAAACTGTATAGAGTAAAGGGCATAAATATTCTATTTTAAATTTCCATTCTAACAAACACATTTATTTAGATATAGATTAATACCATATGGGTTAAATAAGCTTCGTAAAAAATAATTCATTTTAACCTAACATTTTAATAGTAAAAAAGGGTTACAGTGAGACAATCTTAAAAGAACTTATAGGGAGAAACAATTCCTTCATACATGATATTTACGTAACTTTAACCGTTTTCGCAGCGCACGCAGCGGAAGCTCTCAAAAAGGAAATACCTTTTCCCGTTCTTGTAACATTTTTCATGTATGCTCCGCTCTTATTAGCCATAGCGTGATGTTATATAGCCTTCCTCAATAAATGGACTATAAAACACAAAAAGAATTTTTCAATTTCAACCAGTAGTTCCTGAGTTTACCGCGTTCAAAGAAACAAACTCTTCAGCTTTATAATATTAGTATAGATCTATAGATTGAATAATTCGAAGAATTGTTCCGACATGCATTCTATTTGGTGCAAGTGGCCCTAAGTAATAATAGCATTTGGTCATCCTTACATAGTATAAAACAAAGTCGCTATTTTTGTCTGTTTGTTTGTCTGTATGCTTAAATCTTTAAAACTACGCAACGGATTTTGATGCGGTTGTTTTTAATAGATAGAGTGATTCAAGAGGAAGGTTTTAGTATATAATTTGAACGACATCCACGCGGGTGAAGCCGCGGGCTTCAGCTAGTTTCTAATAAGTCATTTATTTTCGAACATATTCGGAAACTTTTGCGGAACGTAAAGGCATTCGTGAAATACACTGTAATCCGGTCATTGAACTTGGCATTAGGGAAAAACGTTATCCGGTTATCGCGACTTTGATCGCAGCCAAAAGACCGAGAAGTTATAAAAAAATGTATCCTACATTTTAAGAATTTTCTTGAATAGTCAGCTAACAAGTAGTTCTGTTCTTCCTTGTGGAATTAAATATTTTCGGAAAAATATATGTGTTGTAATATAAAAACTGTTTTCTGTACCTAGTTGATTTTTATTTGTGCCGATACCATTAGCATAGAATAGGCGGAATACTACCATGACTACTGAATTCTGCGTGGTGATCCACTGCCTACGACTCAATGAATATAAACGTGTTTGCCCCAAAAATAATCTATAATTTTGGTCAAGATCAATTATGTGCAGACTTAATGTAATACTTGCAAATGTATTGTAATTTATTATGAATTCATTTAAACCATTACTTATTTGACCAAGAAAAAATTGGCTCATAATGTCTATTCTAAATTATTTAAGTTCGAGGCCAAAAGGTAAGAACTTATTATATATTGTAATTCAAACCTCTGTCTTTGTCTTAAAAGTATGTGCTTACAAAAATCTAGGACACAAAAATCTAAGAATAAGTAGGTATAAGAAATTATTTTTGTTTGTAGGTATATTTATGCCCGCATCATATTATTCGGAGACTTGTCATCGTGAAAGTTAATATGCCTGAGAGAATATTTATTAAGGACACTTTTAATTTATGAAACCTTGACTTTACCGGTTGGGCGCACACGGACAGACTCGGGGGGCACGCTTACATGTTTCATAGATGGGTTGGAAATAATAATAATGTAATGTAAATAAATCCCACCAAAACATTTTATATTACAGTTTGTACACCCTTAATACAAACAAGAAAGAAAGATCAGAAAAATAGGTGATGCTTAATTCTAAAGAAATCTCTTCCAGCATACCTGCGAAAGAAGAGTAGATAAAAAGAGATGTAGACACAGTGTGTAAAAGAAAAAGAGAAAATACATATAATACAATCATTTAAATAACAAATAACTATTTTATCAGCAATAAGTTGGTCCGGATATAAAGATCTTTGGTAGTCGCTTACCTGAAAGTCTGACAACCAGTCTTGCCAAAGGGTATCGTATTACCCAGTATTTACCGGGTTGTGGAGGTCAGGTAAGCAGTCGCTCCATGTAAAATACTGGTATCAGCTGCATCCGGCTAGACTGGAAACCAACCCCAACATAGTTGGGGCCAGGCAGATGATGAAGTTGAGTAAGAATGCCATTTATCATTTAGAACAGTTACACATGTAACTAAATCGAATTCCATTTTTGTGGGCTGCAATTTTTTTATTACTCGTTTTTATAATGCCAACATATTAAATTTAATTGTAAAATCTAAATAAATGCAGATAATATCCTTGAAGTGTTACAAAATGTCTAATTGCGATGAAAGCTTTCGTAATCATATTATTGAGAGCCTGGAGGTTTTATCTTGGATGAAAGGTCCTTCAAAATATCATATAATTTATGTCGCGTGTGCGTGTGTATCATAACGTGTGTGTGTGTCATAACGTGTGTATGTGTCTACTAGCTTTTAACAATGTTATAGGTAGTATCAGTATGAATTTTAACGCAATTCATATTAATCCTATTATGATCTGCTAAAGTGACCATTTTAGACTCCCTTATTTGACTTCACTAATAATACACATACCTATTGTCTGAGTGTAGAGGATATAATTTAACCGAATCTATTCTCTTCGGAAAAGGTTATAAGTTATAAGGTATATCTATATATACCTACCATCATCAGCATAATATATGCAGACGCTGTTGAAGAGCTATTGTGCTTATTACTTATCAATATTGTGGTTGAGATTACCTTATTGGTAATGGTTACCATGAATGATATATGTTATCGATTAGGTTGTTCATTCCAAAAGAACAACTTATTCGAAAACATACCAAATAAAAAAAAATGTCATTCCTATTATTATCCTCGACCACAGTATAAATATCGTACAGTATTGTGACTCGGCCGTATCCTTGAAATAAATGCCTACAGCCGCGCGGTACGTAAACATGCGATAGGGCTGCCCGCCTCCAGTATTTTAATTACATTTACCTACTTTGTATATAATATGTTTCCATTTAGTTTTGTAATCGTAAATATACTTTTTAAAACAAATAAAATGCTTTGTGAATTGAATAGGAAGTCTTCAATAAACATGCGTATTGTTTTTTGATTGATATATTTAATTTAAAAAAAACATGTTTTTTTCGGGACATAAAAGGAAATACTTATTACCATTAAAAAGACACATTATATACCTACCTACTAGTAAATACATTTTTTTTATAGTCTTATCTTCTAAAGTTTCCAGGTAATTAAAAAAAGTTATCTCTGGATGCGTTATTAACGAATTCATGCAACTAAAAACAGCACAATTTATCCTACTCGTCATATTAAATATGTACCTGTCTTATTTTTAGTGAAAAAATCGCGCGGTTATTGTTAAAAAACAACACACTGTCCGTTCGTCACTGCGGCACAGTCGCGACTGTCTGGGTATTGAGCGCATACTGAAATCGAGGCGCGTAGGCATAGCTCGCGCTTCGTCCGTTTGTATGAAGTCGGAATACTGTATGATAATATAACCGTGACTCGACTGCATTACGGATATAATTTAGGTTCCTTGTTCTGTTCATGCTAACGGGCATAGCAGAATTTTGCTGACATTTTCAACTAATAGAAACTATAACAATTTCAAACAATAATTTAATACAGGTTTCGTAATAGGTTGTTGTCAATTTTCGCACACTATTTTGAAATATTTTACGCGTTTATTTTATGAGTAAACAACTCGACCTTTATTGATTGTAGTAGGTATAATTAGATGGGTTTTGTTTTGATTTTTGTTTGAATTAGTATGAATGAACAACAAAAATACAAATGTAAGATTCTATAGATACAAAAATGTGTCTTTATACTCTTGCATATCAACAAAACTAAATAAGTAATTTTTGTTTGGGACAAGCCCGTAACACTATTCCCAAACCATTGTAACTCCTGAAAGCCAGAATAGACAGTGGAGACAACCAGAAAAGCGCAGAGACAATGAAGCTCGACAAAGTCCTAGAAAGACGATTTAACTGTCTTGGATTCCGCAACTAAATTAATCAGAAAAGAATAGCAGAGGAGTAGGAAAAACATAAATAAATGCTGTTACTGTGTTCACAATATATTTGTAAGTGGGTGGGTACCTATTACAAATTATTGTAAGAGGAACTAAATAAAAAAAAATACATACACACGAACATAGAACCTCCTCCTTTTTTGAAGTCGGTTAAAAAGAGTGTGAAACACCACAATTACGCAAGGTTTGATTCATGACTTATGTTAATAGTCCCCGTTTAGATCAAGATAATGGTACGACAAGAAAAACATTCAATTATTGAATATACATTTACCTACGTCAGTGGAAATAATATTGAAAGTGTGCTCACAGGTAACCTTCTTGTTCTTAGTGTTCAAGATGAAACTGTGAAGCTATAAATTTTGAGAAACATCGTTTTGCAATATTCTTTCTAAAGGCTAAGCGTGAAAGGACTCGCTCATTAATGAGTCCATACAAATTCATTATCTACAGGCTGATTGGGCGTAATTTATTCAGATGTATGAATGTGTGGACGAGCAAAACGAGTATGTAAGAATCGTAGCAGGTGGTGTTTTGTGGATTCTGCCTATCTCTATGGGAAAATGGCGTGAATTTATGTGTGTGTATGTACGATCACGTTCTATCAGTGTGTCTTCAAATATTGAAAATTCTACTTGTAAAACGTGTAACTTGTAATTTTGTTCTTAATCATTGAATTTTTTTTGTTTATCTTTTCTACACACTATGTCTACATTTCTAATACAACTTTCCTCTCGCAGGTCATCATCATTTCAGCCAAAAGACGTCCACTGCTGGACATAGGCCTCCCCCAGGCGTCGCCACATCGACCGGTCCCGTGCGTCTCTCATCCAGCGGGTTCCTGCAACCTTGACCAGGTCATCGGTCCACCTAGTGGGAGGCCTTCCAACGCAACGTCTTCCGGTTCGCGGTCGCCATTCCAGAACTTTTCGGCCCCATCGGCCATCCGTTCTGCGAGCAATGTGCCTTGCCCATTGCCACTTAAGTCTGGCGATTCTTCGGGCTACGTCGGTAACCTTGGTTCTCATGCGGATGTCCTCATTTCTGATTCGATCACGCAAGGAAACTCCGAGCATAGCCCTCTCCATTGCCCTTTGGGTGACTTTGAGCTTTCTGATGAGGCCCATTGTGAGCGACCACGTTTCGGTCCCGTATGTAATCACTGGCAACACACTCTGGTCATAGACTTTCGTCTTGAGACACTGGGGTAAGTTGGACGAGAAGATACCGCGCAACTTCCCGAACGCTGCCCAGCCGAGTCGGATTCGACGATTGACCTCTTTCTCGAAGTTAGATCTACCCAACTGGACCGTTTGTCCCAGGTAGACATAATCGTCCACAACTTCGAGCGTAGAGTCTCCGATCTTGATAGGAGTGGGTGTTACATGAACATTCAACATAACCTTGGTTTTGTCCATGTTCATTTTAAGACCCACTCTTTCGGAAGCTCTACTGAGGTCATCGAGCATTGCACTGAGGTCTTCCATGGTCTCAGCCATGACCACTATATCGTCGGCAAACCGAAGGTGAGTGATGTACTCGCCGTTGACGTTGATGCCAAGTCCTCTCCAATCCAGAACCTTGAAGATATCCTCCAATGCAGCGGTAAACAGTTTCGGAGATATGACGTCTCCCTGTCTCACACCGCGCTGCAGAAGGATAGGTTCCGAGGTCTGGTCCTGAAGTCGGACTGACATGGTGGCGTTTTTGTACAAGCACTTCAACACCTCGATGTACCGGTAGTCGATTTGGCACCGTTGGAGAGACTGCAGCACAGCCCAAGTCTCGATCGAATCGAAGGCTTTCTCGTAGTCCACAAACGCTAAACAGAGAGGCAGGTTATACTCTTCGGTCTTCTGTATAATCTGCCGCAGCGTATGTATGTGGTCTACGGTACTGAAGCCTTTTCGGAATCCGGGAAATCCTCGCAGGTCTGCTGGAAGAAATTTCTTATTTAATAAGCAGTACCTTTGTGCTCTTCTATTTTGTATGTTTTATTCTTTTTTGTATTTTTTGTGTACATAAATAAATAAATAAACATTCAAATAAAATTAAAGTTAATATTTATTGATAACCACAAAATTGACACAACAAAATCTATATCTAAGTAACTAAAATATATTATTAAAAGGAGTCCCTTTAGGCAAGATTCCGAAGATACTGGCAGCGTTCCCCCTTTGAATAGCTAGACTAATTCTTTGTCCGAGGTAGCTGCCAGCTCTTCGGTCTCCTGTGACGTCGACCAACCTTTTTGTAATTTCCTTAAAAAGCCTTATAGCGGTAGGACCCCACGGACCAAGGGTCTCGACACCGAACGGGACAAAATCATATTCGGAGCCTAGACCCCTGTATTTTGATACTTTAACCTTTTCAGCCGCTTCACAAGCCGCACCAGCTCTGATGCTGGTTCCAAGTAGATGGGAAGGGGCCAGCGTGTCTGAACAGGTTGCATCCCATACCAGCACCCGGCCCATCCTCCATGGAATCAAACTCATACCATCCGGTCTCTTGCCATCGTCTCTTACCACTCGGCTCAAGTAGACTTGGCACATTGACGGTGGCAAGTGACCGGCGTATGATGTCGTTAAGTGCGGCATGTCTCGAGAAGCGGCCTGCACTTTTTTGGCATGACAGTCCGTGATGTCCTAGCCTGTCGACATCACTGCCACAGGGACATTTATGAGGAGCGCGGACCGGAACCCCAAGCCGAAGACAGGTTGCGATTCGGAGCGTGTCAGGCTCAAGAAATGTTCCAGTATTTGACGAAGGGTACGCGTGAAGCCAGTAGCCGGCCTCATGCGCACCCACGGCCAAAAGCCTAGCACGCGCAGAACCCGTACTACAGCTCAAAAGATTGTCGTGAGTCAATTTGCAGATTATGTCGTCCCAGCTCCTCTGTGAATTTGAAGAAAGAAAAGAAATTAAGAAAGCGTTTCTAGCTTCTTCCAAGCCAGCAATCTCAAAGTTTGAAGGGGATGCCCTTAAAATTTTACTTATGAGATTTGTTGAACTATGGACAGAAGATAGGAAGGCTGGTAAAGCGACACTGGAAATTTTGCGAATCCCTAAACCACCATAACGGATGGGTAGGGATGCTTGGGTCCAAGATTGCTCGTTCAACTGCATATTAAGAATCGATTCTAAGCTAATTTTGATTAAGTCGTCTACCTGTGTCAAAAGATCTGGGTGATTCCAAAAGGAACAGCAACGGAGCACATAAGTAAATTTTGGGACGAAAAGACAGAATTTTAAAATGCAAAGTGCATAATGTGGACTAATTTCAAGGAGACGGTCAGCAGAATTTTGAAATTTAGTCATTGAATTATTAAAATATTCAGAAATAGATTCATCAAAAATTGGTGAACCTAAATGGTAAAGGGAATTACTGTTAACTATTTTAATATTTGGAGCCAAAATATTAATTTTTTGTTTTACGTCATTTAAATTTAAGTTGCAGTTATTTATAAAAAGTTCGCATTTGCTAAAATTAAGGTCCAATCCAATGGCTTCAAATTTATTTTTGATTAAAAAAAGGTCCGAAAACACAGTATCCACATCATCTCCTAGGGTTCCGTCGTCCAAATACCAAACGTTGAATTTAGAATTTAAATTTTTGATTATCGGATTTATGGCCAAACTAAAAATTGCAGGCCCAAGGGGATCACCTTGTTGACAACCTACTTCCGAGGAAAGTTCATTAGAACGATATAACAATTTTGTTGGGTCAGCGTAACTGAGAAGAAGATAATTGTATATTTCCGGTATATGTTGTTTTATTTCCGTCAGCAGGGTAGGTATAGACCAGGGTCGATAATTTTTGAAACCAAAAAAAATTACAGTAGGATGAAACCCATTAGAAAAGGAGGGGAATATGATCAAAATGAAAGGAAAAATAAATTACGGTCGATCTGAGGTCGGGAAGTGGGGGTGGGGGGGTTTTAAGGGGGGAAAGCGGTTTATCTTGATTTCCGGCAAAACTACAAGTCCTATGGAAAAAAATGTAATGGCAAAGTTGTAGAGAATAAAAAGATCTACAACTTTGATTGAGCACTTTTTTCACATAACCTCAAAATTTAGGTGAAAAATTCAAAAAACCAAGTTTTTGGTTTTTTATTTATATCTTTTTCAAAAAAAAAAAATTTTCTACGTTTGGTGAAAACTTACCTTATTATGTCCCAAATACACTGTAATTTATTTGATTTAAAATATTTTTTATTTTTTCGGCTTATTTTAACTTAATATCAAAAATGCACCCTAATTTTCAATCGAAAATTCTGACGTCAAAATATCAGCTTTTTTTAAAAAGTCGGTGGGCGTTGTGTTCCTTATAATCTCTACTTTCTACTGATGTATAAAAAATATACATTGCAATGGTAAATTTTCTCAGAAAAAGCAAAATCAGCTGCTACGAAATAACAGGTAGTTAGGGCCAAACCCTCCTAACTTCTCTGTGAAATACCTTTTGGTGGGCCAAAATTTTCCGTAGGTCTCCACGATATACAAATTATCTTAAAATAACAATAAATAGGCATAAAACAGCAATAAATACGCTTATAATTTCTTGTCTAGGCCTTATTATTTGGTGTGGGTATTATTTCACAGCAGCTGATTTTGCATTTTCTGAGAAAATTTACCATTGCAATGTATATTTTTTATACATCATCAGAAAGTAGAGATTATAACGGACACAACGCCCACTGACTTTTTAAAAAAAGCTGTTATTTTGACGTCAGAATTTTCGATTGAAAATTAGGGTGCTTTTTTGATATTAAGTTAAAATAAGCCGAAAAAATAAATATTTTAAATCAAATAAATTACAGTGTATTTGGGACATAATAAGGTAAGTTTTCACCAAATTTCGTAGACAAATTTTTTTTTTTTGAAAAAGATATTTAATAAATAAAAAACCAAAAACTTGGTTTTTTGAATTTTTCACCTAAATTTTGAGGTTATGTGAAAAAAGTGTTAAAATCAAAGTTGTAGATCTTTTTATTTTCTACAACTTTGCCTTTACATTTTTTTCCATAGGACTTGCAGTTTTGCCGGAAATCGAGATAAACCGCTTTCCCCTCTTAAAAACCCCCCCGCCCCCACTTCCCGACCTCAGATCGACCGTAATTTATTTTTCCTGTAATTTTTGTTATATTCTCTACATTTTCCATTGGGTTTCATCCTACTGTAATTTTTCCCCTCGCCTAAGTTCACTCCGTTTACTTGGTACGCCGAATTCACTGTATTTACTTTCCTGGTGAACTTTATGTGGCTACATTTCGAACTATTCAACGAGATTTTATTGTGATAACACCATGCAGATAGTCGGTCGATATCATCTTGCATCAGGTTTACATCCTGTTGAGACCTAATGGGTGTTGAAATTTTCAAGTCATCTGCAAAAAGGAAGATGCTAGTATTGTGGAAGCACAACGCCACGTCATTTATATAAATGATGAATAATACAGGGCCCAGATGAGAGCCTTGAGGGACACCCGAGGCGATGGTATAACTGCCTGACCGAAACCCATTGACAACCACATAAAACTCCCGACCTGCCAGATAGGAGCCAAACCACCTCAGAAGACTACCGGTGACGCCGTACGTATCTAGTTTTTTGACAAGCAGTTCATGCGAAACCTTATCAAACGCCTTGCTAAAATCCGTGTAAACAGCGTCAACCTGTAAACCTTTATCCATGGCTTCGCATGAGGCTTCAACAAAAGACACCAGATTTGTACTAGTGGATCTGTTCTTTACAAAGCCGTGCTGATGGTCGCTTAAGAACTTAGAAAAGTAGCTTTGAATATGTGGACAAATCAAGGACTCCAATATTTTACCAAAAATCGAAAGGATGGATATTGGTCTATAGTTTTTTACGTCACTTGGGTCCCCACTCTTGAAGACCGGTACTACTTTCGCCTGTTTCCACTCTTTAGGGAATTTGCCAGATCGGATTGAGGTGTTGTAAATCTTCGGCAAAGGTACAGCCAGGCTCGGCGCAAATCTGGCAATAAACAGTGGCGGTATATCATCTGGGCCTGCCCCCTTAGAAATGTCAAGGCTTTTTAATTTATTCTCAACATTCTCATATGTGATGTCCACGTTAGCTATACTGTCTGGCTATGACTGTGTGGCTATTACTTCCAGTTATTCGAAGGCTACATAGTTGTGACCTGAGGATGATGTATCTTCTTTATAAATGCTGCTATAATTTAAAGCAAATAACTCACATATTCCTTCTCCATTCGAAGATGTTATCGGTCCGTTAGTCATTGACGCTGGGTATGAACTTTCTCCACCACGTTTATTCTTGATATGACCAAAAGATTTTAGGACACCTATAAAGTACTTTTAATGTATCTATTGTAGCACTCTTTAGCGTATTTATCACATATTTTAGTGATTAATGTGAGTGATAGCTTGTCAAGAGGATTCTTGTACTTTTTATATCTACTGCGCAGTTTATTTTTTTCTTTCAATAAATTAAGGAGTTTCTTAACAAACCATATGGGAACATTACTACTTTGCTGTCGGATGATAGGTACAAAAGTATTGACAGCTGATCTAATGACGCTGTAGAAAACTTCCACCATATCGTCAACACTACTGCAACATCTCAGACACTCTTCCCAGTCCTTATCCTTTAAATGCTTGTTTATTACTTCATAGTCAGCCTTATGAAAGTTTCTTTTACTATGCTATTAGATTTTAGTTTTAACGACTCCGTCAATGTCACCTGTATATCTAATGGAGGATGGTGAGGGTCTATCACACTTAAAGGATCCGCTTCACTAACGCAACAACCTGGAACGTCCACCAATACAACATCCAGTAGTCTACCGTTTTTGTTAGTAACATTATTGCATTGTCGGAGATTGTTAACTGATGTAAAATCAATAAGAAGTTGATCGAGACTACTAACGTGCTGATTTTTGAGAGGATTTAAACAATCCTCTGAAAAATCAGCACGTCACTCCAGTTTATGGTTCTTAAGTTAAAATCTCCCACAATGCATGTGTACGCATTATGGTTATCCTGATAAGAATTACAATTACTAATAAAATGTTCCAACATTGATTTAGAGACCGGTGGTGGCAGGTAGACAGCACAAAGATCAAGACGGCGCGGCGGCGTTGTCTCGAGCGCTCGCACGGTATTTCTACGGACACCCAAAGATCCTCACAATTACTTTGTCTATGAAGTAATCTTTTTGAAAGTAGTTTTTTAGACACTGCAATCAAGACACCGCCACCATCCCTATGACAGTGGTAGCCTGAGCTTTCTCTGTCTCTTCTATAGACCAAGTACCTACCATCAAACAGTTCTTTATTACATATACTATTATTAAGCTAAGTTTCTGTCAGAATTAGAATATCGTAGTTACATGTCGCTATTTTACATAATAAATCGTGCGTTTTCGTCCGCAGGCCTCTTACATTTTGATAATAAATCTCAATATTAAACAAGTTGAATTGTGTTTGTGAAATACAATTAACATGCACATGCACAAAAATTCTCTATATGGTCAAACTTATTTCAACCTTTCTAAAGTTGCTAGATCTTTTATGAGGTTAAGTTCCGATGTAACGTCTTTACGCATTAAAATACGACCGCTTCTGATCCACACAAATTGGAATCCTAATTCTCTAGCTTTGGTTCTTGCTGCGGCGTGGATTTCCTTGTTGGTTGCCGACAGATGCTCCATTACGTAGATAGGTTTGACCGTTCATTGTATCTATCATTAGGAGGCCGGTGGTCAGAAGTAAAATAAGGCGATATTATTGGTTCATTAATTAATTTAAGATCGAGAACAGTGGCGGCCCAGTGGAGGTGACAAACTTCAAATTGCGACCAGTAAGTTGTGGGTTCGAATAAATTTAATTTAATATAATTAATTTCATCACCCTTCTCACAAAACGGTGAAGGAAAACAGCGTGGGGAAACCGGTATAGGTATCCTATAACTAAACATTCGAAGACATGTGACATCTACCAACACGCGTAGTGGATCATAGTATTTTTTTTTGTACGGTGGGAAATCATCAAATTACTCGTCCCACTATGGGTGTAGTGGAGGAGAATGTCAGAGTTCTACTGACTAAAAACCTCCCATGTTCCTTCCGGGTCCGCCGGCGCCGGCAGGCTTCGGCCCTGCAATGTTGTTGAACGCACCATCGACACGACGTGGACTATAAACAACTCCCTCTCATAGAGAGGAGGCCTGTATCCTAGCAGTGGGAACATTATAGACTGATTATACAATTTAGGTCTGGTTTAGTCTACGCTCCGTATAATAAAAGCGACTAATTGTTCATATTCAATATAGTATCGCATTCCGTTAGCAATGTGATATACCTACTTATATGTTTATTTGTAAAAATGATAAATACTCAGGTAAATATTTCCTAAATCTGATGTTTATTTTGTTTCTGTTTTTATTGTTCGGGTAAATATTTAAATGAGTAGTCCTCAAGAATCCAAGTCAATTTTATTTATTGGTGTCCTGAACTCCAACAAGAGTAGATATTTTTATTTGTGTGGGTACTGAACCCAGGAACCTGATTTCGGAATGAAGATTTTTATCCAACCGACCAATGAGGTTTCGAAGATGGCGGTCGACATTACAATTATTCACTTAACCTGTTATATTTAAGGTGGGTTTGTAGGAATCAGAAAACCAGTTGTTTAAAAATATTTGACTTAGAATTTGTTAAAAACCAGTAATAGCTAGTTTTATATTTAAAAGTATTTTCATTATCATTAAACATACCAATATAGCAAGTTTTTCCAAGCACGTGATTTATTTCACACGCTACAACACGTGATTTTGTGGGCTTGATTTTAATTTTAATAATAGAGATTCCAAAAGTCTGCCCAACTCAAATGGAACTGGGCAGGACATGTCTGCCGCATACTGGACAAGTTATGGTGCAAAGTAGCAAGAAACTGGTGACACGGCGAGACGGAGTCAAGGCAGGCCGAGAATGAGTTGGCGGGACGAACTAGACAGGTTGAAGATGCGTGGGTTCGCAAGAAATAGAAGGATTGAAGGAGGCCTTTGTCCAGGAGTGGGACAGAGAAGGCTAGAAAAAAAAAGAGTTTCGTAATTATCTACCCATGGTTTGTATAGAAGTCGTCACGACGTGGGCAAAATAAAAACTAACGCCGCCATCTTTTTTTTTCTTCACAGGACCCTACTGTCAATGTCACTCAAGTGTCAAAAACCGAGAGACAAATAAAATAGTCAATTTAGAATAGGGTGCCGTTTTGCCTTGACTTAAAAATGCTTTTCATATTGCGCGAAGAATTTCCGATTAATTTTACTTACACGCTTCGGTACATAAACAAACTTCTTTTTCCCATGGGGCGGGCAGATACTATATAGAACGCCATCAGCTACGAACT
This sequence comes from Diarsia dahlii, assembly GCA_949775195.1. Classification (NCBI taxonomy): domain Eukaryota; kingdom Metazoa; phylum Arthropoda; class Insecta; order Lepidoptera; family Noctuidae; genus Diarsia; species Diarsia dahlii. The sequence goes on along the minus strand of OX459194.1, from coordinate 15,072,270 downwards.
TCACATTTCTTTACGTGTTCATCCGGTTATCTCACACTGGTTTCGCAGAAACTCATTAAAATCAAGTTTAATAATTATATAGCAAAATCCTGAAGTAATATATTGAAAGTTGAAACAAAGAACCTTATTAAAAATAGAGTAGTGATCGTAGAAGTATTAAAGGAAAAAAAAAGTATGTCGTCAAAGTTACTGTCGATTTCTCAATCGTTTCATCGAATCGTGTGATAATAGTGCAGCACTATCTTTTAACGCGTCTTCTTAAACAATTTCACAACTGTTTATCAAGAGCGCCGTCCTGACAATGTCATTCAAGCGTCAAAAAAATCATGACGCACTCTGACCACTCTGACACCGTGGAATTGAAATAATTGACGGCACGGTTGGTGCAGTGGCTAAGCGATTGGACTGCTGCGCTGCGTGTCGCGGGTTCGATCCCCGCACGGAACAAATATTTGTATGGCCTACAGATAGTTGTTTCGGGTCTGGGTATTTGTGTATGTGAGTTTAAATGTTTGTGAACGCACCCACGATACAGGAGAAATTCCTAGTGTGGGGCAACGTTTTCTAAAAAATAAACAAATAATAAAAAATTATAAGGGTAATGGTCATGCAGGCGTCATTTGAGGACTGCGAGCAGGCTAGATACAAATAATGGCAGTAGCATTTTGCATTTATAAAATAGCCACGTAATCGACATGGAGGCTAAAAAAAATGTTCAGTTTATTTTACATAGCATCGGAAAATCACTTCTTTTTATTGGCCAAATGTCAAGTAATAATGAAGTCGTCATTATATTATAAAAAATAAAATAAATAAAATAAAATAAGCCTTTATTGCTGTAACTTGCATGCTTAGTACATTAAAAAAAAAAAACTTTTTTACAAAAAATAAAACCGACTTCGACAAAAATAAAACACAAAAAAGTGAAAAATAAAAATCAGCTTCTGAAGTCGGTGACTTTTGTTTGTTTGATTTCATGTTTTTGCCACCGACTTCAGAAGCTGATTTTTATTTTTCACTTTTTTGTGTTTTATTTTTGTCGAAGTCGGTTTTATTTTTTGTAAAAAAGTTTTTATTTTCACTTTTTAGTGGTTCACATGTGCTTACCCCTTCACAACGTACCCGGCGTGATGTTATGTTATGAACTGGTGTAAACAATAGACAGACATGAGATTTCAGCAATCCCAGTCCATTTGCTATCATTTCATCAGAATATGTTCACCAAATAGTTTTTATAACCTTTGTAGTGAGTACAGGCGTGATATTATGTTGTGTGATGGCGTAAACAATGCTTTGATATGCTATAGCAACAATCGCGGTTAATCTGCTGTTATTTATTGAAGAGTTCCCCCGATTTCTACAAGATCCCATCATCAGATATTGAAATGGTGACAATGGGACCACACGGGAAGCACCAGCTTTCAAATGAAAAAAGAATCATGAAAATCAGTTCACCCAGTCGCAGGTTATGAGCGAACAAAAAAAAAAAAAAAAAAAAAACAGTCGAATTGATTACCTCCTCCTTCTTTTGAAGTCGGTTAAAACACTACTTGACTAACGTTAAGTTTTACAAACTAAATAAATAAAATAATTAAGTAATTGTTTCGGAAACCGGTTTTTCTTTTACAGCTTGTCCTTCGACAAAGGCCTCCTCTAAAGCTTTCCATTTTGTTCTGTCTTTTGCAGTACGTGTCCATTCTGGACCGGCTATCTTTTTCATGTCGTCTTCCCAACGTTTAGGTTGTCTACCTTTATTTCTTTTAATATCTCGCGGGTACCATTCTGTTACTAGTCTCGTGATCTCGTCCACTCCTGTATTCCCTCCCTTAGCATGTGTCCTGTCCATCTCCATTTTAGGCATTTATAGACGGTATATATACTTCTAAATTTGGTTATTCTCTTTATATTTTGTAATTTCACTTTGCCTCTTCTTTTGACTCCGATTGCGCTTCTTTCAATTCCATTTTGACATAGGTTCTTGAATTTTTTTAAGTTGTTGCTCAGTCAGTGCCCATGTTTGACATTCATACGACAGGCATGGAAGGATACAGGAATACAGGTGTTATATATTTTCCTTTTTTCTTTCAATAAATTATAGCATACAATAATTATTAGACTTAAATTGGATTGACTACATCTATACTTCGAAAAATACTCTAGTTGTATTTTTTTTATTACCTACTGCAAGTGTATATAAATCAGAGGACGATTCTGTATTTCAATTATTATACCAGTTAAATAAATGCCACTGGATATTGTAACATTCCATACGAATAATAAATAATTGATTCGCAATGCAGTCCAGAAGAAAGGATACCTTTCAAGGATGTTATCAATAAACACTTGTATAAGTGTCTCGCAATACGCGGCAGTAGAGGCATGCTATTCTCGAGGCGCATGACGAATCGTGTCAATACGAAAAAAATTGTCTCTGCCTCTCCGTGGACACAGCTTCATTTGTTTGCGTGCGTATCGCGTGTAGTTAACATGGACAAGGCCTTTAGTGAATACTAAGCTGTTCGTGTAAATTAGAGCATATCTTAATAATTTCATGAAAATTGATGATGTATTTTTTAACATACTCGACAAGTAGCTTTTACTGCTGTGTCTCGCAGGACTTTGCATTTGCAATTATGCCACAGGTAGCCGGGCTTGCGATATTGCATTGGCTACCTTTAGGCAATATCTTCTTCTTTGGATCGACAAGAATTTTTCCTGGGGTCCCCAGCTGCAGGACGTAAGTCGCAAAATATTCGCATCTGCCAAGTCCCTGAGACGACTGCGGAACTTTCTTCCAACTGCTACTAAAACTGCGCTGGCTCAATCTCTTTTACTTCCCGTTCTTGACTACGCTGATGTCAGTTATCTCGATCTTACTGAGGCACAGCTAGATAAACTTGAGCGACTTCAAAACTGTTGCATAAGATTTATATTTGGCTTGCGCAAATATGATCACATTTCTGAATTTCGTACAAAGCTCAAGTGGCTTCCTATACGTCTTCGCCGGAATTCTCATATCCTGTTTCAGCTCTACAGTATTCTGTTCAATCCTACAACCCCCGCTTATCTTAAAGAACGTTTCAAGTTCCTTCATGACGCACATAATAGATATCTGAGGTCATCGGAAAACTTAAGATTAGAGATGCCGATGCATTCCACCAGTTTCTACGACAAGTCTTTCACAGTTCAAGCAGTACGGTTATGGAATGCCTTGCCAGTGTCTATAAGGCGGGCTCAATCTCTGCCAATTTTTAAAAGCATGATAAAGAAACTGTATCTGTCTCCGTAGGCTTCAATTTTTGTTAGCTATTTTAATTTAGTTCTTCGCACTTGTCTATAATGTAAATTTATATAAGTGTAATATGTATTTATGTATGTATATGTATGTATTTATTGTATATAATTATGTAAATGGTACACCACAGGCTACCTGCAGTATTGTTTCTCCTTCTTCCATATATCCATCCAAAGGTTGTCTTTAAAAGATCGCTTTAAGCGATAAGACCGCCCATTGTGTCACCCCTTGTAAAATGTTTTACTATTGTTTTTTTGGAAATTTGGTGTACATAATAAAGAGTATTCTATCTATCTATCTATCTTCATACTTTCTTTGCCCATTTAACGGAATAGGTGGCATTTATTAGGTCGAATTTGAACTCTTCACATTACACACCTAGGCAGCTAGTGATATTGTGGGATGTTTTATTTTATCTACGGGTCTGTTGTGGCGTTATGCGACAGATGATGCGCAGCGTACCTTCAGTCAATTTAGCGTCTGCCCAAAAACTTGTGCGACATAATTTTCAAGTTGTTTTAATATCCATTTGTGTCTAGTTATTCTGTTTGGCGGCTTCGAGTCAGTGTCAAAATCAAACCGAATGCTGAAATTCATTTAGGGATTTGGCGCAGCATGTATCCTTCTTTCATACTTCTCTATTACTCGACATGTCATCTTTGTAGCTATATCCTGTCATCTCTATGACACTTGACAAATATTATTTGAAACATTTACAGAAGGCAAAACAGAAGGCTTTAATCAAGTTTTAAATAAGTCTTTGCATCTCTAGTATGTCGTTGCACACTCGATCTCTTTTATAACTTTGAGCTGCAATCCCACCTCAAAGCAATGACAGACTTCTCTGGCAACAAAATATTGTTAAGGTAACTCTTCCACAAAAGACTTTACTAAAGAGTGAACCGTAAAAGCTGCTGCACGAAACTGAAGAGACACCGGTAAATTGCCTTATCAAAACCATAGCATTGTTGATACGGCTAGAGTAAGCATTGTGCAGACATTGATGGTTCGAAGCCCTTATCTTAAACCGAGACAGTAGTTGTGACTGTGACGTAGAATAGCGCAGTGATATATACGGGTGGAATGAGCGCGCGCGAACATTACTAGTGTAAAAGTGCCCGTGTTGCCCACGCGCAGGTCGCGCCGCCCGACTCCATTTGCGCTCGCTACTTATCTCTAGCGATACAGCATTGCTTCGATTCGAACTAGTGTCTTTATTTGTGTATACTTGTGTTGGAGCGTTTGCTAAGCCGGTAAGTTGTACTTTTATTTTTCTTAAATATCGAGAATTACTGTCGTAAAAATGTTACAGGAGTTTTCCAACAAATTTCTATGTCGGAGGAAAGTTATAGTGTTTGTTTTTGTTTAAAACATGAAAAAGCACACATCTATGTGAAAAAAAAATCTAAGTTTTTCATAAAAAAATCTTCTTCAGCAGAAAGATACTTGCGATTCAACTACTTACATATTATATTCAACAAGTTGCCTAAGTTGTGTGTGCGAAGCGTCATCTTTCTTGACATTAACAATTTTCAAGTTCAGTGCTATCGTCGATTTATTGGTAGTAATGATTTAGTAACCAAAACTAAGTGATTTTAGACCTAGCACTAAACCATTGTATCTTGTTTCAAATCGTAGCTATTTGTCAGTCTTGGTAATCATAACATCAGGCAACGAGAGATCTAAAAGCTCTTTGTTTTTTACCCGACTACGGCAAAACCAAAGGAGGGTTATGATTTTTAATATTATATGCTGCTATAGTGAATTGGTTATTTTATAGCCGATACAGACTTGAAAATATAAATAGTAATAAAAATAAATTAATTAAACTATTCTTACCTCGGACCGAACAATCCGGTCCTCGTTAGAGCCGAAAAAAACGTGAAAACAAGATCACCTTATAAATGAGATTTATGCGCACTTTACGTTCTTGTTGCGAAAAAATTATAAAGTTTATGGCATTCATATGCTAACTAGATTTAGACTTGATTGAACTTAATTTAAATGAAGACTTCTAATACAGGTACCTGAATTACATCATTAAATATTTGGTCATAATGGCATACAATACATAAACACATACTTAGGTACTAGGTACTTAGGTATTTGATACAATAAGCCTTTGATAGAAAATATTATCTAAGGCATTTAGACCACCTTTGTACAATTGTACTTGTGCACAAAGCTTATAAATGAAATACATTTAATAAACAGTCGTTGTTACCACAAAACTGTAAATATTAAGACAAACATTATTCAAGACATTATGTACTTGACACATGGTTTGTTTTATGATAGACATTATAATTTATTGCTGTCCGCATAAAACTGTTATAGTCCTGGTCAAGAGCAACCAAGGTAGCGTGCTATAAACGTGAGGTCGAGGCTCTGGTCCCATTTACACTCTTTCATTCAACAATGTTTCGCGAAAAAACCACGAGGAAATTATATTTTTCCAGATATAATAAGGAAAATTTCCAAAGGTAATCAAGATCGGATTGTTTCATGGTAATTGCATTACTGGACGTGTTTATTCGCAGGCTTTGTTTGCGTTAATCAACTACTTATAGGTGTAGGAAGTAATAGAAAAAAGATTTGCGTCGTTCGTTACAGAATGCTAGTTGTCTTGCTTATTGCGAATGCGTTACTTACTTTTGTTTTAATGCGTGCTGCAGTAATAGCTTTTCAGTTCTAAGGCTCAGTAGTTTCAGTCTTTAGGCCTTTCAGTACTCGGCATGCGTTGCAATATCTACCTATTGTTCATACTAAAACCGCGATTAAATAATGGGGATGGGTGTAAGAGGGTGAAAAATAATTTATGACCTATTCTCATACCTACAAAATATACAAAAATATGTCGGGCTGTTTTGGAGGTGTGCGATCATTTAACAACGGGACGCGAGATAATTATAATTTAGAAAACTTTCCAAAATATTCTTTCGTGTGGCTACAATCACTTACTCTGCGCAACCTTGCCAAAAGGTCCAGCCTCAAAATTAATTTGCTCAAAAGAATTGTTACTAGAAACTTATCTGGATCAATGTATCTTTTCCCATATCGTTGCCACACCGTTGTTGCAAGACCATTTGGAATCCTAAGGCCGTCTTTAAATTTAGTTGTGATTCTCATGAATGTTTAATATTTCATTCAAGTTCACACCACAAAGCTGGAAAAATTAATGTATTTAAGTCTCGAGTAAATAGGCTTCTTCTGGGTTAGCTCGTTCCATAATCGACCTCATCTTTGCCCTTAGGACAAGTCAAGAGGTTCAGGTCAAGAGTATCTTAGTTTTCTTTCACAATATGAAATAGCATTAGAGTACACTTTCCATATTTATGCCATTGTTGGAGTAGAACAGTGAAACATCGCTTTCCCGATCTTTAGGGATCTTCTAGGTCAATAGGACCGTACTTAGGTTTTCTATGTGAAAGTTTCGCATGCTTATGCTTTTCTCAGTACTCGCATCATTATCATTTGTCATGGTTCTTCAGTCACAACCCTCTTCATGTATTGACGTGATGATCTTGAGCTACCTTTCGAACTGCGTATTATTTACCAATGACTGCGCATTTGTTGTGTACAAAGGAAACAAGTGTTGAGGAAATATCAAAAACAAATATTAAATAATAACTTAAGTTAAAACGAGTGCTACCCACACGAATCAATAGGTATTATACTTTTTTTTTGTTAAATGTATTCTTTTATTGATTGGTGCAGAGATTACAAAATTTCTCAAAGGTTAGTTAGACCTTCACCTTTTGTTCGTGACCTTTGAATTTGATCTCGTATCATCAAAAGTTTGATGTGACGGTTTTAACAAAATAATATCGAAATGTTTATCATTATCAAACTAGTTGATAGGCAGATGGTCCTCAGGCTTGCCTTCGTTTTATGTAGATCCATACGTACATAGTGTCTGCCTCATTGGTCTAGTGGTGACTGTTGAGCATGAGGTTCTGGGTTCGACTTCCAGTTTGGGCAAAATGTCATTGGGTTTTTCAATCAGGAATTTGTAAGTAGCAGCCATGGAGTTTGGATTTGCGCTCGGTGATTGACTATAGGCTCCCATATTACATGGGACTTGAACATCACTAGCGAAATCTGGATATACTATTAGATATACCTCTGCCTAACCCTTTGGGGAATCAGGGATGATGTTATGTTACATACCTACATACGCAGGAGGAGTGTCTGCGTGTAACAACATATAACATTAACCTAAGAATTAACACTTGTGACGTTTTAATAGTACATTACTGCAGAATCCAGTAAGTAAGCCTTCCTGGCCAAGTATGAGTTAACCGGACCGAACCGCAGGTGAGGTCTGGTTATATACGAGGCCAGGATGGCTTTCTTACTGGTTGAGGTTTGTATAATGCTTTTCTCAAAAATTAAAGAAAGTTTAACAACAAATTCGTTTAATTAATATTGAAGGTTACATTCATATATGAAAAACACAATAGCACTTTTTGGCCGACCCGGGAATCGAACCCAGGACCTCACGCTCTGCAGTCGAGCTTGCGACCACTAGACCAACGAGGCAGTTTAGGAAACAACTTTAGAAAAAACTTTTTAATAAACTGAAATTACTAAATACAATCATAAAATCCCACACTATACTTCTACAACATTACTAAGTACAAAACGCAACGTATAAAATGGCTGTTTAAGGTTCCAAAAATATATGTATCTCATAAAATGTCATACCAAAAAGAGAGATAGATATATATTTGGAACCTCCCTTCTATAACCATGTTATAATGGCTAAACTCTAATCTGTGTCTGGTACTATGTTTTTTTTTCTAAACAGATCTAAAGAGGATGACCTAGTGTCCAGTAAGTAAATTACATACTTACTTACTGGACAGTAGGAGATTCCAAGTTTAAAATCTCGCTTCTTACTGGACAGTTGTGAATAAGTCTCCGGTAAAGTTCACTTTCTGGGTACTTTTTAGAGATGTTATGGTAACATTACATACCATTTTTGAGAAAAGTATATTTATTCAGATCATTTGATCATCGATCCCAACCATTTTTTAATGTTGTTACCAAGTAGGTATGTAAATGTTAAGTGAAAAAACAAACTTAGGCGATGAATTGCGTATCTACAGCTTTTAAATATGGTGTGGGCGCGTGTTTCAAAAAAACTGGCCTTGAGCGAGTGGTTTTGTGCCTACCTTATTTACCATAAAAATGTTAGAAATTGAAGGTAGCCTGCCTAAGACGCTAAGCACTTTTATAGAATAGTAGATAAAATTAGCCAATTTAGGAGAGCACTCACAAGGATTTTCCCATGGAAAGATAATTTTAATTTGTTGACATTGGGAAAGGCTTTAGTAACTTTTTTATGAACGACATAATAACACGCAATCTATTATATAAAACAATCAACCATCAACAGTTTGAGCTCTTTCTCTATCTATGTAAAAATTAATATATTAATAGATATTTATTGTCTGATAAAAAGATTGTTCCGTGCTTCGGAAGGCACGTATAAGCCGGTGGTCCCGGCCGCCAAATGGCGGTCGTCAAACCATGTCAGAGGCCCTTGCGGCGGCTTAGAAACTCTGACACTAGGGTGTGTGGGGTCGTTAGACCTTACTGCCCACACGATAAGAAGAAGAAGATCATCATCATAACATCACGCCTGTAATACCCAAAGGCTTATGCAGATGTAATAGTATACCAACATTCCGCCAATTATGTTTAAGTCTCATGTAAAAGGTGGCGAGCCTATTGCCATCAACCAGGCTCAAATTATAGATATATTTACAGTTACACATAAACCTTACGTTTATCAATGAACAGTCAATTAACGCATTTAGCATATTATTGTAATCATAACAGTATAGCAGTTTCCTTAGCTAATTTAAAACCATTATTAAATTAATCACCTTCGCAGTTCGGAAATTCCTACAGGTAACGTTATTTAGATTTTCGAATATTTGACTTAAGGCACTTTACTAATTAGGCAAGTACATAAGCTGTCAGATACGTCGCGGTGTATGATTTTGTTGTTCTATATTTAAGTATATTTTCATGTAGGTACTACACCTCGTTAATGTATTCCTTGTTCGGTTTCAAGCATAGGTACTCGTATTCACATTAGCTTAATAATGTTTGGTTAACTTTGACCCTCATAACGATTCACGTAAAAATAGATATAATGATGTGCATAGTTTTTAGCATCTTGGTTACAAAATGACAATGCAAAAAATCTTCAATTAGATATGATACCAAAAATGTTTTTTGTAAGTACAAAACCTTCCTAGTTTCAAGTGCCTTTGTTTAACATCTTAAACAGTATTCAAATTAAGCAGACAGTGGTTCTATGACATCGCGGAAAGCGTCTTTACTGACGTACTAGCTAAGGAAATATTTGAAATATCGTTCTTATGTCATTTTCAACCTTATACATAAGGAACTAAGAATGTAAACAAAGAATGAATCAAGTTATATTTATTATAAAAAGACGCACTTACATTGATCAAATCACGCGGAATGTGGCAAGCTTGAAGTGTTTGTTCACATACTTAGTATATGCTACATTATGTTTAGCCAACTCTTTGTGAAGTGTTTACCCTGTCTTTTTAATGTACGTGTTTATAAAAATAATAGAAAATGCATTAAATCAATCAATACATAAAGTTGCATGGTTAAACACCATGCAACTTTGTGTTTGCTTGATGTTGTAATAAAGAAAACCATCAGATTATAAACAAATACTTGCTACTAATATCGTAGTCTTAAACAAATATTTAAAAAAGTCATCAACTATATCAACTCTTCGATAATTCTATCATTCATGTCGTTCGATGATGGATTAACAGCAAAAGAAAAGCTTCAGCGACGATGTAACATCGATTTTACAAAATTTAACAACTAGCTGATGCCTGCAGCTTCGCCTACGTGAATGTCGGTCAAATTATATACTAAAACCTTTCTCGAGAACCACTCTATCCGTTAATGAAAACAGCATGAAAAACGGTGCAGCAATTTTTAAGATTATCGCGAACTGACAGACAGACAGACACGGCGGAGGATTTTGTGTTATAATATGTAGTGAATGAATGAATTTGTGATAAGTACATAAATATTAATCCTCAATATCGATAAATAACTGTTACTTTGTAGTTTTTTAAAACGTGTTGATTTGATTGAATTTAATTGTAACCTAATGCGAGAATTTGACTTACTAACAAGATTAATTGAATAATCTAGACCTTGCTAAGTTTTAATGGGTCCATTAGTCATTACATTGTAAAAGATATATAATTATTGATGGGAATTATTATGTCGTTTGATGACGAACGGACGGAAACTTGAGGAAAACATTTTCAAAGTCTGAAGGTTATATTGACATAAACATACATTATGATTACATTGAACTTAGCGTGCTTATGATGTTGGCTGATCTATTATACCAACACGTAAGTGTTTGCGATTCTTTGAGAAAATAGGTGCTTTTAGAACAGTTTAAAAATCAACATGAAGATAGTAAATTAGCTCAGAACATCCTGGAAGATGTAAATATTACATCACAGCGGATAGTATTCCGTGGTGTGCGGCAGTTTGACTAAGAGTTACCTAAGCGGATCTGATTGATAGATAAAACGTGAAGGTTTGGAACGTGAGCCATCTGCTCGTATCTCCTAATTTACACATGGCTGCTTCTGCATGATCGTATGTGGTTGCAATTTTTTATGGCTGTTTACCTGTTGGTTCTACAAAATTGGTGCTAAAATTGCACCTGTTTTTTGCAGTAATAAAATCTTAATAGCTGGTCTAGCTTCAAACTAACGACCATTTAAAATTAAAGATCGTGCGCATACAGTACCGGCTATAAAACGACTCAAACAATATCTAGTTATTAAAAGATGTTCTGTCTCTTAAATTGACGTTCCAGTTCGAAGTACCTACGTTATAAATAGCCTTGACGATGAAGGGCTAATGAGTATTGGCACGATATTGAACTTGAAGCGGGTGACGGGAGCAGGCTGACTGCGTGCCTGTCTGTGTCAAGTGCCGTGGAAGTGTCGCAAGTCCTCGCGTCGCCACCGTCGCGCAACGCAACCGCGCAGGCACTATTACCGCTGTTGCAACTGGAAGCCGCCCGCGCACCCCTCGCACCGATCCGGAGATACTTTTTTCTTTCTCACGGATAAGTGAAATTACAGGTTGTGTAGATTTGTTGGTTTACTTAAAAAGCAATCGGAATGTTATTTAATTAAGATATTATTTTGCATGACTGCAACCATTCACCTGCTGCAAGTTTGAAAGAATCTTCCAGTTTTGTCGCTGTTTTACGGTCAGCTAGCACAAATACGAGACCGTCACTTGTATTCCGGTAGAAACTTCCGATGCGATAATTTCTGACCTCAAAATGAGTGAAGCCACGGGAAAACCTCGCTAGTTTTAAATAAATCAAAATTATCAAGGTTGGGGTTACTAGAACTCACCTTTTTAACTACCACTATGACACTGACATCTCGGGTAACATTTTAATACGTAATTTTATTTAGTTTTATTGTCCGAAATGCTGACTTGTACATATTTTAAATGTTTTCAGCAACCTTCTTAGTGCATTTTCGCGCTTATAATGACGTAATATAATTTTCGTAGATTATATTAATGTCTAGTAAAGTTTAATAAAAAGTGTAACCAACCATGAAGTCATAATATATTCACAGTAAACAACAAAGACCGGCGGCGCATTAAGAGTGCTTTATATTCTGAGTGTCTATGGTTCTAAAAATATAGGGACAATGACTCAAAGACATTACGCGATGGATTGACCAGTCGTTATTTTATGCAAACATATGTCAGAAAATTATATCATTCATATTTTGACAGCCGAGTACTTCTCTACTTGGTTCTTGCATCAGTCACTCATAGTTTAGCAGATTCGCTCTCCATACCTCTGAGCTCCAACAAATACGTTTTCCATTTGCCGCGTCACTCATCGGTCGATTCTTTTAAATTCAGTAACTGCGTAGCTCTAAGTATCTTTGAGAATTGTGAAGCAAATTCAGCGTTGAATTTAGATTGTTTTTTTTTATTTACGGTATGTAGCTAAAGGTTGAGGTGGTTAACAACCGGCCTAGCATACGCCCTTGGTGTACCAAACCATTTTAAGTTAAGTATTTAAATATGACGGTATATTTTGTTTTCTTTACATAGATATATTTTGGCAATGATTCTTAAAGTATAATAATTATTCTAATTTTGATTCCTCTATTTCCTTATGGGTTTATTTTCTAAGAAGGATTCGTTGGTCAACAATATCGGAAGCTTTGATAAAGTTAATTAACGGTTTTGATATTTTTGCTCATATTTTAAACGAGTTTACTTATAAGTCCATATTGTGTTGACATTTTAGATTTGGTTAATATTTTTACGGCTGAACGTCTGTGCTTTTAATGTTGCAAGGAATGTTGTTTTGTTTTAAATTTTGCAAGCCGGTTCATCTCTTGGTGGCTGCGGTTGATACCCTATACAGCGTGTTACCTATTTTGACTCAAATATTACTTTATTTTACCTTTGATTTTATTTTATCTTTATTTGTGCAATTTCAGATAGTTGATATGTTCTAAGAAGGCGTTATATTTTTTATTGGTTTCTAACCTAAAAGACCAGATGCACAATAATAATTGATCATTGATAAGCTACGACTTACGCATACCACGAGTGCGTGGTTATAATATTAATTTAAATCATTAATTTTAATTACATGAAGATTATTTAATTCATTTATTATTCCTCACAGAAACAAAGATGAATAAGTTAATAATAAAAACGACATTCTTGGACACGGATCCAAAATGTTAAGTAAGATTTTATATTGTTGCTATATCTCACCGGTTTCTAAACGGTTTATAGCTTGTGAACAGACCATTATCTAAAATATTATAAATTCATTCACCTGCCAAACGTCGCGTTCATATTAAATAAACACCTGCTTTTTAGGAACCAGCGGTTCGACAATTATCATGTGCTAAAGGTGATAAATAGTTACAACAACATCTATCTACAAAACGACACTGACAGATGTGCTGAAACCGCAATAAAGGAGTTTCAACAAGGATGTTAATAAAATAACAAGTTTTGTTGCAACAATGTGGTACGTAAAGCCACTGGTGCTTGTTTCCGTGATCCATATGGAAAACGATCAAGGTGAAGGTAATCGGGCTTTAGCTTTCGAAATTTTTCTTGTCATTGGTTTGTAGCCTCGGCATTTTTTCTTTGTGAGTGTAAGGGCTCGTCTATAGCAGAGGATGACCTCGAAGTTATTGTAACAATCCCATTCACGTTATTATTTTGGTATGTGATTTGGTTTTTGAACTCGCCAACAGTACATTCCTTAATCCACAAAAATAGATCTGAATTTTTGTGGTACTCTCGTTGTACCATATAAGATAAAGCACAAGATGGGATTTCCCAATTAAAACCTCTAAGCACGTTCACTCCAATTAAAGTTAATTTAATATCCTCCAATTAAAATTAGTTCGCGTAGAATTATAGTCATTAAAATTATGCTAAACAAATAATACAGTAGCTTGTGATAAATATGAATGAAGCAAAGAAATATACATTGTTAAGATAAATCACGCCCATAATGTAATGCGAACACATGGATACAATGTAATGGAAGTAATGATCGACAGATTACTTAAACGCATTTCATCATGCCATGGTATTTAACCTAGTGCTACGGGAGTTAACGAGGCAACTATTTCCGTTTAGGACGCATTCAATTAATAGAATCTATTAAGATGAGCAAGTCGATATAGTTACACTGTAAGTAAGGAAATAACCCATCTAATACAGCAGGAACGGGTATTTCAGAAGTACGGAGTATTAGCAATTACTTAGTACTACGTAAGTACGTAGTAATAATAATTGTTCAACGGTAATTGTAAATCCAGTTGCCGTTATTGTTTCACAGTCTTTTGTTTTGTCATTGAAGCAATTAATCATTGATGGTAGCATCAATGATGTTAGTCATCAGCGATAGAAACAAGATGGAAGCCGTCACCGTAGTTCTTTGTTAGTCGTGTTGAAATTGCGCAAATCTTTTTACGTCGATAGGCTTGCTATGGATAATTTCGCGGTCAAAACTGTAATTAGAGCGTTTGGGCGGAGCCCGACAGTGACCAGCAAAGGCAGGGCTGCCGAATATTAAACATAATTTGTGCCTCTGTTGTATATTTTCAGTTTAAGTTCGCTCAATTCAGTTTCCCGAACTTATCTTATCCTGAAACTGTTGCCCGTAAAGGTTCTTGTAAATTACAGACAATCCTTATTCTACAAAATAGATCAGATACACCAAACAAATAATAAGCATTTCGCATCAATATTGACACGATATATTTTTTATATAACTGACATCACTGCATTGAAAATACCATCACGTCAAGGTTTGTAAATAATGCGAGCAGCCCTATGCGGTTTGCTGGTGTCGAGGCATCAACGACGTCGTGTGTATGCTGCGCCCGCGCCGACGCTTTTGTCAATGCGTAATAAAGTCGTGCGACTGCGTACTGGCGACCGTGGCATGCGCCGTACTAGCACCTCGTATCTATAGAACAGATCACACCCACGCGGATTGTTACCTCTGCTTCAGAGTATGAACGTAAATATTATGATAAAATTAATTTAGAATAAACAACAAATCTATTTAAGTTCACAACAAGTTTGTATCTACTTCTATTATACATATATAAAGATATCGTGTCACGGTGTTTGTGGTCAAACTCCTCCGAAACGGCTCGACCGATTTGTATATTTTTATTTTTTGTTGATGTGGAGAATAAGTCGTGAAGTTTTTTTTGTTTGTTTTGGGTCTTCAGTTTGTAGAAAGGAGGCAGACCGTGCATTGGAACGCATGCAGGGTACTCATAGTAGGTAATCCATAAAAAGCACATGCCCTATCTTGGTAAACGCTAATCTTCGAAACTTCCTAATTGATTTCGACGAAATTTTGTTTAGTTGGTTATTTAATAGTTTAAAACCCGATAGGTTACAAAGTTGCAGAACACAAATTTACCTATATTCCTATTCTGAATGTACCTTTTTAACCGACTTCATTCATGGAGGCGGTTCTATGTTCCACTGTAAATATTTTTTATGTAGGTATGGTTGGTACACCAATTGCTCGAAGACCCCTGAACCGATTTGAAAATTCTTTTTTGGTTTCAAAGTGTATATATCAAAGGGTTAAGGCCCCTGGGTCCCAGGAGGAACAAAAGTCACCGAGTTCTGAAGCAAAAGTTATTTTTCACTTTTTGTGTTTTCAAAGTCGATTTTACTTTTTGCAAAAGAGTTTTTATCTTTTCTTAAGTCTCTCGTGATGGGTCCCGTTTTATTTAGTCTTATCTTTAATAGTTGTTCTTTAAGCATCTCGAATCCATAGACTGGTATATTTTGAACAAAGTAGTTGACATATATAAGACATCGATTAGCAAGCATGCAATCGTGACTGCATAAAACAAAGAAGGATACGTTTCAATTTTAATTTGAAAGAGATTTCGGGTCAGTGACTGAATTCGTTGTAAAAAGAGTTAATTTCATAAATATACAAAACAATCATACATTCGTAATATAACTCTTCAAAGAATAAGAAAGTTTAACGACCCGTTATTGCAATTCTCGGACTGAACACACTGACTCAGTAATTCCTCCTGTTTTTATGACAGTAGGAATTATATAGGTACTTCACATGTGTTTACGGAAATATAATTTGAATGTGATTGTAATGCGAATGCAGTTTTTTAATTGAATTGCGATTTTATAAATACTGAAAGGAAGATGGAAACATTCTTCGGCTATAATTTGATGATCACATACTTTTTTGTTTCGGACATTTCAAGTGAATCGGAATGGAAACTTTACAAACTTTTTAAACTTGTATTGAATGACAACTGAAACTGTCATTGATTAGGTTAAAGAGAATATAAACACAATTTGTCATCGTTTCTTTTAAACAATCTGGTTTATTTATAGCGCAGTCTGTTATTAATCAGGTTTGTTCAATTAATACGAAAATTATAACGGATTTTATGCAGTAAAAAGTTGTTTATACCAAACTTTAGTATGCTCTTGGCTCTTTTGCGTCAAACTAGCCAAATAACGAATTATAGTGCAATGTTGATACATTGCACTATAATTATTTAATCTATGATTGATGGGCTCGTTCACAAAAACTAATGGAATCTTTAATGATTCGAGGAGCTTTAACCATTTAACGCATAACAAATTACAGACAGCTTAAGTTTTAAACTAGAATTACGTACAGTATGATGATTACTTAAATATACGAAACATAACAGGGGAAATGAAACACACTATTAATATTAGGTACCTAACTCTTCGGGGATTTAAGGCCTGATGTCATGTGTTTGAATTACTTATTTAGTTTTACTAATTCGTAGTCGAACAGAACATGCTGGTCTTGATCTCAACATGTATTAAATGTAGTTTAATTAAACAATTTACAAATTTGTTTTTTAGGGTTCCGTAGTCAACTAGGAACCCATAAAGTTTCGCCATGTCTGTCTGTCCGTCCGGCCGTCTGTCCGTCCTCGCTTAATCTCTGTGACCGTTAGCACTAGAAAGCTGAAATTTGGTACCAATATGTGTATTAATCACGCCGACAAAATGGTAAAATAAAAATTGGAAAAAAATGTTTCATTAGGGTAGCCCCCTATATGTAAAGTGGGAAATGTTTTTTTTTTATTTCAACCCTAACGTGTGATATATTGTTGGATAGGTATTTAAAAATGAATAGGGGTTTACTAAAATCATTTTTGGAATGTCAACAATTTCGGAAATAATCGCTCCAAAAGTAAAAAAACAATGTGTCCCCCCCCCCCCTCTAACTTTTGAACCATAAGTTAAGAAAATATGAAAAAAATCTGAAAAGTTGAACTTTATAAGGACTTTCTAGGAAAATCATTTTGAAAGTGAAAAAATAAGAAAAATATAAAAAAAAAACATAATGGATACCCACCTTTAAACTCTTATGTGGGAACACTTATTGTGACGGACGGGAAACTACGGAACCCTACACTGAGCGTGGCCCGACACGCTTTTGTTTACTAAACAAATTGCCAGTATGGAATCCCTTCTTTTTTTTTTTTTTTTTGGTGGGTGGAAAATCATCGAATGACCCCCCCCGCTCTTGGGCAGAGCGAAGGGGAGTGTCAGACTTGTACTGACTAAAAACCGAACCCATGTTCCTTCTTTGCCCTTGCGCCGAGGCCACGTAATCTAGTACAAAAATCCGCGGCCCCGACGGGAGTATGGAATCCCTCTGTTGGATATGCAGCACCTCCTTGCTTGCTCACCCTGCACAAACACTTGCAGCTTTCAGGACTTACTCGAAGCAAATGATAGAGCTGTGCAGGTGGCTCTTACTAGTCTAACACAATTTGAGCTCATCGACACGTAAAGAAAAAGGACAATGAAATTTGATAATCCATATAAATAGCCACGATTTTTTTGTATTGTTTTTTTGTCTTCTAGGACCCCATGTCATAACACATTGTGATTTATTTCTCTCGACTCCTTGATATTATTATATTGTTTTCGTACTAGACTAGCGTTCCGGTTGCCGTATTTTTCCACCAATACAAGGTTGAACTTAATTTATATTAAGCTATTTTACAACGAAAATTACATGATCCGGCTAATAATAGGATGTATAAATTAATGATAGTGACATATTTATTCCTTAAAGTCTATGTAAGTTACCGATCTTTAACTTTTAAGTTACAAAAAAGTTATCATATAATAACATCATTGATGATAACTTTTTGCTAATGAGAATGTCTGGTAATAATGATAATGTTCCAGTATCGTAGCGATGTAAACGCTTACATCGCTACCGATATTCACACGTTCATATGATAAAGAAAACTCCGATCAACACAGAGACGTCGATTTAAAAAAAACACTCGATGTCGACGAGGAGGTTCGCAACTCCTCCTTTTTTTAAAGTCGGCTAAAATGTGTTTGCGTTAGATTCGTCAACAATTAATACTACTATGCTACTTAGTCAGCTGATGCGATTATTTGAGTTCCTAATTATTGATTTATGGACTAGCGGGTCATTGTCCTCTTATTACCAAAATAGTATATACCTACTTAAAGAAAAAAAAATCGAGGCCACCTTTTTTTGCAAACCGGTCCTAATTCTAGTCAGTCTAGTAAAAAATTGAGTGGTCGGCAAAAATCTTGTAACTCCGGTCCAGCCAAAAGACGATACATCAGTGATGGTGACAGGTACCTAGGTGTTTCCGAACACTAGCCCTAGCCCACGACAGCATACGCTAAAATTGTCTTTATATTTATAGCCCATAGTATTCACGAATAATGTCACTGTCTATTAGTGAACTTTTTTTTTATTTGCAGCAGTCGTTCCGGATATTACCCCCTACATACAACTACTCCCTGAACTCCGTGTACGTACATGCATATGTGCCAGATAAGTTAGGTACTCACATTTTTTTTTTTTTTTAAAACGTTGCCCCACACTAGGAATTTCTCCTGTATCGTGGGTGCGTTTACCCACACCCAGAAACAACTATCTGCAGGCCTTACAAATATTTGTTCCGTGCGGGAATCGAACCCGCGACACGCAGCGCAGCAGTCCAATCGCTCAGCCACTGCGCCAACCGTGCCGTCAATCGCTTATTCATTTCGCATATTTTGTTATCAGTTCTTCGTTGCTCTTTTTCACTTAAGTGCCAAACATAATAAAATACTTACTAGCTGAATTGGTGTGCCGAATTTTCCATTGAAAACGTAACGAACTGGCCAATGACTTTTTTTGTTACAATGCAATTTTCCTTTAACTACTGATGTTACTGAAATACCGTAACTTAATTTACTTCTGAAATGCAATCCTATAATCGTCTGAAATGAAATTCGTTATACGCTTTTTGATTTTAATTTTCCCATTTCGTCCTAGTCTACTACTACTAAGTGTATAATTTTATTAATTTATCTAGCTAACGCCCAAATACTCAAACGTCACTCAATTTTAAGTTGCACTTAAATCTCGTGCTACTGACAGATAGCAGGAGTTTTGAGAGTTACTTAAAATTGAGTAATGTTTGAGTATTTGGGCGTAAGTTATCTACCTAGCCTACTGTCAGAATTTGATAAGCATCACAACAACTCAAGACTAAGCTCTAAAGCTTAGCTGCAGTGACATATAACATTAATATATATTATAAGCGTTACGAAATAAAAGGAAAATCATAAGGAATTCATTTAAATCATTTTTAGTAATCAAAACGTGCTTTAATTATGTTTTTGTCGGCTTTGTATATTTTATTAAGCTTATTAGGGATTTCCCTATTGTATCATCTTTGAGCAAAAAATAGTTTAGGTGATATTTTCCTCGATCCATAAAAGGAAAATATTATTATATAAAAATTGATGATTGATTTGTAACGTTTTGATATTCGTTTGTTCTTTTTATGAGTTAGAGATACCAGTTTTATGTATTTCCCCGAACACAAAGGGTAAAAAAGTTTAAACTAAAAATTATTGCAACCTTTTTTTATTGTGATTCAATCATTTATCTTAGCTTGTTTTTCTTCCATTTGCATTTGTGGCTACCTTTCTTGCATCATGGTGACATCATTGTGACCCTCTACTTAGTTGTAAAGACTCTCCATAACATTCATTCATTTTCAAGGCACAGTGAAATTGTAAACCTTGCAATTTCGATACATGGTCCATAATGATTTATCAACGGGTTTAGCAAGTAGGTCATAGGTCCAATGGTTAAGGTGAAAATATTTAGTTATATAAAAATGTCAAGTTGTATTGTTATCAAGGCGACGAAGAACAAATAAATACGGTATTTTTGTAAGTGAATCCACGTACCAGCGATAAGCCTTGGGTGGCTCGTGTGAATGGGTTTTCAGATGTTAATAAATCGACAAACAATCGAGATGAGATGTATTGATTCTTTGTCGATAAATATTTTAATAAGGACACTTTTTGACGTCAACGTCAATTGTCTACGACTAGTACGGAACTTCGGTCAGACAACTTTATGATTTATTTATAACTTGGTAATCACAAATTAAGGTTGTCTGGCTTCGCGGATTTTAGTACTAGATGACGTGGCCTCGGCACAAGGGCAAAGAAGGAACATGGGTTCGGTTTTTAGTCAGTAGAAGTCTGACACTCCCCTTCGCTCTGCCCAAGAGCGGGGGGGGTCATTCGATGATTTTCCACCCACCAAAAAAAAAAAAAAAAAAAAAGGTTGTCTGGCTTCAGTTACCATAGGTCATCAGAATTAAGTATAAATAATGAGTAAACACGTACCTAATATTTGAGTTAAACAATATGTAGGTGTGATATAGGTTGTTCCAATATAGGTTATATTTATTTTAGTAATCAATATTTGAACACCTTGCCGAAGATCATTGTATAAACGCCAGTAGACCGTACGATCGTGATTGGTTTTATTCCAAATATGTGAAGGCCTTCCAAGATGTAAACGAAAGGGCTCAGCATATCAATAATAAAAATAAATATAATAAATAAATGTTAATACAATATTTTTAAAACAAATATTTATAATACTAAAACTTATATGAGTCTTTAATTCAATTTCACCTCAAACAAATCAATTTAGTATACGTATTCGCACGAGGTTTATGGTCGTATTGAGTAACTCACAATAGCTACATTACCTTGAGTCTCATATTTTTAGTGGGTATTAATGACCGATAATACTTTATAAGTAAGAGAAAAGGTCATCGCACATTTTAATATCAGGTAGGTATTATTTCTAAAACATGTCATCGTTTAAAACAATTTTAATATTTAATAGAAATATCAATCTGTATACCCTTGACGTGTTTGACGTTTGTATAATTAATGACAAGTTATATTTTTGCCCAAGTAAGTTGTAGCGATCATTATAGAAGTATTTACATTAGATTACTAGATTACAACATCTCTCTGGTTTTGAAAAGAGCTCTACCGAGTTTCGGCCTAAATCATGATTCCATTTGAATTAACATTTAGTTAATTTAAGCCTAATTATAGTAATTCTTCTTTCATTTGAGGTACTGTTATGGTGTTAATCTTCTGATCGACCTTGTCAAGTACACAGCTACACTTGTAACTTGTGCACATACCATTACTATCAGCTTAATTATGTATAAGAAGTAAATAAAATGCCGTATAATAATTTCACAATAAATACTGTCAACTTTTCTCCGGCATTTTGAAGGATACCTACCTACTCTATGGTGGGGTAAAGCGGTTTGACAAGATTGAATTGAGATATTGCAAAACGGATATAGTATACGTCGTAGTAGAATTTGGGTGGGAACGGTCAGAAATGTATCGGACGAACTTTATACGTCATCATAAAAATATTTCATTTAGCTGCGACGCGACTGTACGCATGTACCGCCTTTCAAAATACTTAAGCCTTGATATTTAGATACGTTAAGGTTTTTGAAAAATGGTCACGGTTTTTAAAACATTAAAAAGATTTACCTATCTTGAATTTTAAGCAACAACAATTAAAGAGCAAACCACAGACCCAGGTAAATATATTAATTAAATAATGTAGAAACCATTACAAAAGAAAAACTTTAGAATTGAAAGTTCTTCAACTAGAGTTGGAGGAGTCAGCGATCTAAATCTGTGTAGATAAAGTTCAAAATGGTTCCAATTTGTCGCAATCTATGTCAGGGGCAGTAACGAACTTCCCATGCACATCAATCCAATCAAAACAAGAAGCAAATTCTCCGGAAAACGCCCACCTACTCCAGTTATTTCCGGAGATCACAAATCGGAAATAATTAGTTCAAATATTACGAAAACCTGTCGGGCCTATGCAATAAAAATATGTTAATAATCTAATAAACCATTAATTATCATGTACAAATTGAGGGTCATTCAATACTCGTTATTGACTAGTAACGTTGCTCGTTGCTATACAATGTGCCTGTAATTAATACTAGTATATTTTGTGTATATAATAATATAATTTGGTTGAGACGATTGGCGAATAGGCTCCGCGCTTGTCCACTGGTCCACCCTGACATTCGATCGAACTTGACGCTCGACTGTAAGCGGCTATAGTTACTATTATACCCAAAACCGCTCATTCTGCAATCGTGATACCGTGTGCTCACACCTTTAAAATTAATGTAATATAAACAAATATAGAAAGTGATTGTGTTTATTTAGTGCATGTTTTAATATGAAATTGTTGCGATTGTTGCAGTGAAAATGGAGGCGTTGAGTCGGCTTGTCGAGGGCTACCATGACCTGATGGACAACAAGAGTGACCAGAGGGTGAAGGACTGGTTCCTGATGTCGTCACCCTTCCCCACTCTGGCCATATGTCTCACATATGTCTTCACAGTCAAAGTAAGTACTTAATTATCGAGAGTAATGTCGCTATAATGATTTAACGTCACTTGAATCGATTAACAATTGATACTACGACAAACAAATTAAACATCATTAGGAATGTTTTCCACTGGAACTTGCCGCCGTTATTAGAACGCAGTTGCGTAATAAATTATCGTCCAATTAAAGAACATGACATGACATTTGAATGTAGGTACCCGACAGTCACTTCTTTTGACATTTTGTGTTTTTTATTGATTCACCGCAATTTATCTTTGTTTCTTTCTCAGGTGCTGGGACCGAAGTTCATGGAAAACAGAAAACCATATGAGCTTAAAA
Source organism: Diarsia dahlii (assembly GCA_949775195.1). Lineage (NCBI taxonomy): Eukaryota > Metazoa > Arthropoda > Insecta > Lepidoptera > Noctuidae > Diarsia > Diarsia dahlii. The sequence goes on along the minus strand of OX459194.1, from coordinate 15,049,241 downwards.
GAATATTGATATTTTACAATTTGTTTCAAGTTTTATTCAGTATCTGGCTGTTCCATGAGGTAAAACTTTGAAACTTTATTTCGTAAATTCTTTAAATAAATTCTTTTTTTTTTGTTTAGTGTACTAATGTCTACTTACGTATTCCTTTCTAGAGTTTACAGAGCGGCTGGTTCACAACGTACAGTTTTCGGTGTCAACCCGTCGACTACTCGAATTCTCCTGGCGCGATACGGGTAAGAGAACCTTAACACTTTCCTAAACCAGTTTAAGTCCATGCACTCTATGCATCTCCACTTGTAAATTCATTTTTATACGCGCACGTTTATAGGAGTGTAAAAGGTACGTTAGTCAAATGCTAATTACGATTATGTTGCCTGCAGTTCCGGCAATTCTTTAGGATAACAGACAGTAATTGCAGATAGTTTATTTAATTACTAAACTAGATTTATCTAATCGTAGAGCCTTATCCACCACCATCATCATCAATCTTTTGACCCTATCCCAATTCATTTGAGGTCGACGCAGCTGTCTTCTACTTCCATACTTCCTTATTCCTCGTCATGTCATCAGACATTTCGGTTATTGCCGTATCATGCTTTACGCAGAACCTCATCCACCAATCAGTCTCTATTAAAGTGTAAAACTTTTTTGACACCAACGTTTACCAAGTAGATGTTTGATGATAGCAGTTAAGTCCTAACGAGACGCTACAAAGAAGGAATTAACCTATAAACGCTGTGAAAAAACATATGGCAATTAGCAATCATATGGTGATTATATGCAATTTAAACTGTCATTACATAGTATGAATCATTTATCCTTTGTTCTAATCAATCGATTTGAATAGTCATTAGATTACATTAGCTTTACTTTGTTAGGGGTTTAGTTAGTTCATTAGGCTCGTTTACCTCATACCATTGATTAAGTAATAGGTATGGAATATTTTTCTTGCAACTCATTTGCAATAATTATGAGCCTTATAATGACATGGAACGGAAGAATTGCTTGTATAGCTGTTAAAGTAAAAAAAATACAGGGTTTGCAGCTATGTGTGAGTTTTTCCGTCAGGAATTTCTCAGTAGCAGCCGCGGAGTCTAGATTCGTACCCGAGTGGTGGCAATTAGACTCGCCTCCTATTTACATGGGATTTTAACATAGTGAAATGTGGGTGTTCTAATGGATACTTTTTGATTCTATGTTATGTATGTAGCTATGTAGACTGGTAACTTTAAGTTTGTTAATAATATTTCTCGTTTTCTTTTGCTTTTTACCTGACTACGGCGAAGCCAAAAGGAAGGATAATGATTTTGGCAGTCTATGTATGTATAGTCGCATGCCACCTTGCTAATGGCAATTAGCAGCTGACTTCTGTTTCAATGAGAACGCCATGAAGGAGCATCAGGTATCAGTGGCATGCGACTACGAAGAATATCACACAAGAATTATTTTCTTGTTTTCTACTTTTAAGACCGCGATTTTGTTTGTAGTCGGGTTTTAGATTTTTAAACTTATTAACATTTTCCTACACAAAACTATTTTTTTGACAGTACTTGCGTCCATAGGTCTAACATGTGCTAGTACGTCGAGGTTGTTTGCCTTCAAGTTCATTCGCATTGGCATGTAATTACCGCACTGATTGGTACCCTAGCAATTTGTATGAGTAACCGCATATTATTTTAATGAAATAATGACTTTATGTGCATCATCACGGTTTTTATAATGATTTTTGAGGAAATAAATAACAGATATCCGTTCCACCTATACCTATTTTTTTCCTACATAGTCTTATTTGGTAAACAAGTCATTTGGTTTATGTATCAAACTCACAAAATTCGTTAAAAACACGCACAAAAATGACACATTTGTTAAACCAAAAATGGAAATATACTATCTTGGTTTTCATGTAGGAACTTTGTTTGAAATGAAATGGGTCCACTTCTGACCTCAATCTGTCCTGAGGACAGAGATGAGATCGACGATGGAACAAGCTAACCCAAAAGAAGTCAATTAACTCGCGACTTAAATAATTGGGGTTCTATGAACTTGGGTACACGAACGCAGACAGGGAATTCCACTCCTTAGCTGAAGTATTTATTGAATACTAGCTGATGCCCACTGCTTCGTCTGCGTCAAATTATATACTAAAACCTTCCTCGAGAACCATACATTATTTCTATACATTAGTGAAAATAACATAGAAATCGGTGCAGTAGTTTTTGAGTTAATCGCGAACAGACTAACAGACGCGGCAGAGGACTTTGTTTTATAAATATGTAGTGATTAAAAAACAAAACAACAGTTACATTTGTCATATTATCTTGTACAAGTCTATAAGTAGATATTTTACAAGGATCGATAGAATAAATTCGCAATAGGAAACTAATAAATTAAGCTAAATGATTGCTAATAAAACCGTAGTAAGTATTCCTTATTACGTTACATCTACGTGATTGGGATTCTTTTGTGTTGTTATGTCAAATGCGTCAACGTATGACCACACAACTAGCTGCTAGGTATATTCTAAGCTAGTTCATTATTTAAAAGACAAATGTGATTAATTGTGGTTATTAGCCGGACTTTTATATGTTTAGAGTTTCACTATCAGCTCACTCTACCATCTCTCTTCTTCCATCAGGGGTCCAGACATACCTACTACAGGTTCGAACCCCTACTTTGTCGATTTTCCGCACAAAGCACTTTCCTACATCTTTTATTATACGTACAGTCAAGGAGAGGAATTTCCAGCCTGAGCTGCGTCGGTGTTGTCACAAGTTTATACGACCTCATTCTATATACGTCGCTAGTTAATATGCTTCTTTTGGGTTAGCTCGTTCCATCGGCTACCTCATCTCTTTCTTTAGACTAGATTGAGGTCGAATGAAGGCCAATTTAATCTAAGAAGTCTATTTTATGAACACAAGAAAAACTTGCAGAAATAAATGATATTTTCTAGTTTGTCATTTCAGCTTAATTCCGTGGATCAGATAAAAAGACAATTCCCTTTTATCTCACAAACGTTGTTTATTAATTTAATTATTTTTTTCTTTTACAGACAGTACATGGCTGCTGGTGGTACTACTTTTCAAAGTTCACAGAATTCTTCGATACGGTAAGTTGAGATCATTTAATAAATTTTAAACATATTCCTCGTAAAGAAAAAAATGGAAAGAAGTACAAATTCCGAACAACATTTTTAAATGATGATCACAGAGATAAATGCTATTTTCATTCATTAATGTATTGGCATTTTATTGTAACAAAATGAATGAATAAAACATTACTTTATTTTTAAATTGAACACACCTACCACTTTTTATCTTTTAAATGTATTTCTTGGTTTTTCTAAAACTTGACATAATGTTATGACATGGTTAATATTCATAAATTTAATACTTAATTCGATTTTCTTGTCTCATTTTCTACTTATTTCTTATTTTTGGCGTCGAACGAAAGACAACTCCAAAGGTCGCCATTGGCGATTCAAAATGTAGGTAATAAAAATAAAAATACATACAGACTTTTGGAAATTCCATTTTTTGAGTACAAACCGGTTCTCCAGGTAATGATTTCAAAATCTAAGCCCCTTCTAAAACTCATGGGCAGTAGGCCCGAAGCCTTAGCTCTAATAGTGGCCTGCCTTCGCCAACTAAGCACTTGAATATCTAACTAGTATATTTTTTAACTACTTCAATTTCGCTAAGTTAATAGTTCTCACTGTCAAGGCCACACGCACACTTATACTGTTTACTTCCGGAACTGCTCGGTTTGTTTACGTAACGTCTACGTACATATAATTTGCTCCAATATTAGATTTATTTGTTTGTTTTTAATCCGTGCTTAAAACAGTATGGTTAATGTCTATTTTGGGAAGTTTCTCGATGTTAGCATACGTTGAACCTTGAACTGGTTTAAAGTTAACTTTGTCCGTGAATATATTTGGAATTGATACCTTAATTATGCCTAATAGGCCTACTAAGGCACTTAATATTCGTAATGGCTAGTCTCACTTAATGTTTACATGGACGGAGCCTTTTCAAAATCAATGTCGTAAATCACTATTCCAGTCCTATACGCAATTAACACCTGGGGAAGATGGGTAACGAATAATCATGGTTCTCAACCGGATCAAGATCAGACGATACTGGTTATTATCGACAAAAAACAGGTTTCGGAATTTTATTGCCGGTTGAAATTATGTAAAGAATTCGCATCAAAACCATACGAGAGTTGACAAATGAATAATTTAATCGTGTCTTCCTATTTTTTTTATATCGAAACGGAATTTTAATACGGTTGTATAGGTTAGGGTAAATAACCTTACAAAATATATAGCTTCAAAGTCTGGGAACTATATGAGCTACAAAGCTCATTATTTTTCTTCTAATGGCCTATCTTTCGTACTTTTTTATCGATTCAGAATTATATTACCATTATGTTTCATTAATAAAAAAATGGGATTGTCATCATTCATCAGTTATTTTTAATGATGACTAAACATGTTATATAATTATTAGCTGTCTCATTGAGTTTGAACACCTGTGCGATATCGAATAAATATTTCTAAAACCACTCCTGTGATCTAATGTGAATACCAGAGATATTCTTATCTTTGTGACTTCGAGAAAATCTAACTAACGATTAGTTTTGTTCAACTAGGTAGCTACTCCATTAAGAGACATGTGATTTTGAATCAAATTGATTGTATCAATCGGAATTTAATATTACAAGTTTATTTACCTAATAAAATGAATGTTTAGTTCTATCTTGCAGTAGGTAGGTAGTAATAATTTAAACTACAATTAATAAATTCAGATTCTAGAAATCTATTTTTTCTTGCTAAGTTAAAACGACCTGGCTTAAATTCTCAACCGCAAATTTGAATTGTTTTGGCTAGTGTAGGTACTTAAATTATTAAATTAAATGATTTATTTGCATACAAAGAAAACTTACATAAATACACAGTGAATAAATGTTGTATTATAAGACATTAAAACGCAAACGTCTGCCTCCTAAACTAGGCCAAAATTACTTAGGTACCTATATCCAATTGTAGCTAAGTGATTTAATACGGTCTAGAATGAATTATTCTTTCACTTTAGTTCACATAACTCTCTGAGCATTGGTCTTTGTACTCCTGTGCGATCTTATAGTCATCAGTATTCATCAGTATTCATCAGTAATTCCCCAATCACTTGTGCCTACAAGTGATCGGGGAATTCGGGAATTCGAAGTCGGTTCCTATGTGCCTAACCTGGTGTCAAAATCTTAATGCCACCTATAAACCAGCTGAATGGAATGTTTATCAATAAGTAATACTTTATACTTTTGCTTTATTTCCAGATCTTCTTCGTGATGCGCAAGAAGTTTGACCATGTATCGAAGTTGCACGTCATCCACCACGGCATTATGCCCATGTCGGTCTGGTTCGGAGTCAAGTTCACGCCAGGTCAGTACATTCAAATTATTAACGTAATATTTCTTGAATAAACAAACACACATTATAGTTCCGAAGTCCTTATTAGGTAAATAATAGGTAAATCAATATTCAAAGGTGCTTTATTAACTTTATTATACTACCTTATGCCCGCGGCTTTGCCTCCACGGAGTATGGTAATTGTCCCACGGGATTGCACCACTGGGATGAAGGTATCCCTAGTGTTAATCCAGGTTATAAATTAGGTAGATCTTTGCTAAATCTATATAAATAAAAAGAGAAGTCCTGACTGACTGACTGACTGACTGACTGATTGACTGACTGACTGACTCATCAACGCCCAGCCCAAACCCTTGGACCTAGATAGCTGAAATTTTGCACAGAGGTTCCCTTTATAATGTAGACAAGGAATAAGGAAGGATTTTTCGAAATTCAACCCCTAAGGGATTTAAATAGGGGATGAAAACTTGTATGGAAAATCGTTATTTTCACGCGGGCGAAGCCGCTGGCAAAAGCTAGTTTCATATAAATCCGTCCAGTAGTTTTCGTTCATTTACAAATTTTGCATTTATATTTAACGCTTCAACATTACAATGTTGGAGTAATAAAAAACAAACTAGGTAGGTATCCATTTTTATATCAGCTGTTAAAAAATGTCAAGGCAATCTGCTTTTAATTTATAAGAATTTTATTTGTTATCAGAAGCGTACTATGTATAAGTAAAAAAAACAGCTTTTAAAAGTTCATCTTTGTTTTTTTTTTTCAATTTGTACATATTACATTCGATAATCCAAATAGGTACGGTAGATTCCATAAAATTCCGCTGTACGATTTTACACACGAATATTTGAATGTAGCTGAAAAGCTGTTTACCTTTTCAATATTCGTGTCTAAATAATATCTAATATTGTCTATAATTATGGCATCCATTTCTATAATCTTAGATTATACCATTAGACAAACTACACGACATTGTGCACCTTAAAATAGAAGTTTTTTTTTATTTGATCGCATTTTATGTACATTATGACGACGCAGAAAAATTTGAAACGTTATAAAAACAATTCTTATATCTGTGAGATAAAAAATCCTTACGAAGTCTATCTGCTATCATATTTCGCTCAATCACTACACTGTGCATTCAGAAGAAAAATTACGTAAGCAGATCTTTTTTTATCATGCGAAGTTTGCAAAGAAAATTGTCGGGAATACCAGTACGGATAGCATTAATGACCACCCAGACACGTATAAGTAGTGATTATTTTTTTCCTTCAGTAATAGTCGGTTATTTGTTACAAATGTTCACATGATCCGTCGGGAAAAAAACTGTAGGTAAATGTATGAGTTTTTATTGCAATAGACTAATGTGGGAAATTACTAAGACATGTATATTTTCCGCAATATAGTGTCATTTTCAGACTTAACTAATGTTCTTTCTTTTGACTGCCTCGTTGGTCTCGTGGTCGCAAGTGCGACTGCTGAGAATGAAGTCCTGGGCTCGATTCCCGGTTCGGGCATAGTGTTATTGCGTTTTTTCCACCAGGAATATCTCAGTAGCAGCCACGGAGTCTGGATTTGTGCCTGGTTGATGGTAATAGGCTCGCCCCCTATTATGTAACTTAAATATAACTAGCACTGGGTGTACTTTAGATACAGCTCTTCCTAGTCCGTCAGGGATTACAACTGTGATGTTATGTTATGTTCATTTACATTATTTTGGTCATAGGAAGACGAACACGCAGAAATTCAAAATCGAATTAATTTTCGCAGTATGGGTTTACCAGCATAACATTTTGATTTCCTCAAAAAGCTTCCTCAAAAATTTCGTTTTCGCGACACGAATTTCTATAAAATGCGGCGCATTAAGTCTAATTTATACCAAACACAAAGGCGAACGGAAACACCTGACGTGATTAGAACTTAGTGATTCTTTTTATCAGAATAAGGTACCCTTTTACCTTGCCGAAGCACTAGCGGACCGCTGGAGCAGGCCCCTTTCTACAATTACAGGCTGGTTACGTGCGAGAATACAAACAGCCATCATCAGAGCAATTAGTATGTGCATTCGCGGCACACGTCATAAATGGCAACGGATAAACATCTATGAAGATGGTGCTGCTCTTCCCCACGTCTTGTCATAAACCTTTCCATTAACCTGTCACTTCACCTATTATTAGTTTGTTTTTATTTTATGTATGTTATTTTTAAGTTAGTTGCTTGATAATAAAGTTATATTTCTCAAAAAAAAAAGAATAAGGTACCCGGTAATGATGATGGTGATAGGTATACCTATCACCTCTCAGGAGGAAAAGCAAATTCTTAATCGAGGTTTTCCAATTAGGTACAACGCACTAGGTATGTACCTATCTATTTGAATAAATTCCCGTTAGAATGCACGTTATAAATTTTCCAGTTTACGATTTACAGTTCACATTTTCCTCGCTAACTATGCTGAAAGGTACAGCAAACGCAATCATTATCTAGTAATTGTAAATAATACGTGATGATTTAATAAAATGCATACCGTGGTGCACTATTTACTTATTATTTTAGCATACTCTTCATAAATTGTTCTGTAGAGTTTACTTATTAAATAGAAAACTGTTTTTAATTTGTTTACCGTGATTGACGTAATCAGTCAAGATACACTTATAATCACACATTTTTTTTCCTCGTATGCTTGTAATTCCACATAGGAACCAATAATTATACAGAGCTGTAGTGTATCAACATCTTGAACAAGATGTCTATAAAAACGCGTTCCATGAAATTAAATTAAATGTTTGAACAGTAATAAAATGACAAGTACATAGGTCAGCTCAACACACCCAAGGAGTGTTTGTTCATCTGTCAAACCCGTAACTCAGATTTTTCTAGAGTTTCGAAAATCTCTTTGGACGATATTTGTGTACTATGAGCAACTATATTTCAAGTCACTGTACCAGTGTACCGCTACTAACCGGTCACTATTTGTCTTCTAAATTCGGAATATAAACTAAACTGGTATTCTAAATATTTTAACAGTTATTTGGCTAATAAAATCTGTCAATGTCAATACATTTGTTGTTGTCAAACAGCTTAAGTACATAAAAAATATCTATATTAATTAATTACTAATCATCTACTTAGTAGGTTAGTAATAATATAATAATATCCTTAGTGGACAATGTTAGGTGGATAATATTTAAATTATTTCAACAAATTCTAGTAATTAATGTACTCATATTATTTACTAGAATTCGTTGAAAGAATTTCACTTATCGTTGCTATTGGTCCAGAATACTTATCTAGGACCCTCTTCACAAGAGTCTTTGATCAACTCGACCCAAAAACATTTTTTCGAGTTATTCCTGTCTGTCTTGTCGAGTTCTTATCCCAGTTGATCATGATATAAACCCAAGTTCCAGTTAGCCAAAATGCTAATCTGAGTCGAAGTCTTAAAAAAATTCAGGTTAGAATATATTAGCTTTTCTGTTTCAGTATAGTAATACTTTTCGTGTTATTACCCCACAGGTGGCCACTCTACTTTCTTCGGAATGTTGAATACCTTCGTACACATTGTGATGTACTCATACTACTTGCTGGCTGCCCTTGGCCCTAAGGTCCAGCGGTATCTCTGGTGGAAGAAATACCTCACAGCACTACAGATGGTAAGTTTTGTTTTGAAATAAAACTCTTTGCTACCACTCAAAGTTGTAAGTTTTGACATGTCAAGAAACCATTACAAACCTGGGTTAAGTGAATGTAGGAGTTGTGGGTCATGGCACTGACTAGTTTTGGAAGGACAACCCAAAAACGATAGTAGACAGCCTAAATTAAACAAGCAAACAAACAAATCCTAATGAATTATTCAAACGTAAATCTATCTCTGTTATGGCAATTTCATTGGAATTTGTAAAAGCTACATAAGCTTATCTCATTCTGAATCCAAAAATTAAGCAAGAGAGATCCTCCTTGACATTATAATTATAAAATAACCGCCTTACATAAATTATATAATACAAAATAAATGTTGATTTGTACATTATAATACAGTTTTGACAAGTCGGTGATGGTCGAATAGCCTTAGGTATGATATTACGTTATGCTTCAATGTCAATGTTTTGCAATCGGTTAACTGGGCGAGCGTCTATCCTTGAACGTCGCCGTCGGCACGGATGGCCCATTACGTGACGTCACACGGTCCAAGCGGGTCCAATGAATAGGACCATAAACGTCACCCTCCTCTTCCTGTTGCTGACGTAGGATAACAGCTAACGGATTGTGCTAAAAAAAATACGTAGACACTTTTCTACTGGACTTCATTTTTCTTAGCGGTAAAACCACAAATATAGTCAAAATCCATAAAAGTACCTATGTTAAATAATCCCAGATAGGAAGATTTAAACGCTTAGAGAGATTTGATTATGTTTAGCAATCATGGACACGGCAACATAGACTTAATTCTACCACCTATTACACGGTACCATGGGGTAACGTACCTTTTGAAAAGCTCTACTTATCAGTAAGTAAACTAATTTAATATTATATTCACAGGTTCAGTTCGTGCTGGTGTTCCTGCACGCGTTCCAGCTGTTGTTCGTCGACTGTGACTACCCGCGCGCCTTCGTCTGGTGGATCGGCATGCACGCCGTGCTCTTCTACCATCTGTTCTCAGACTTCTACAAACAGGCATACCGCAAGAAGGTCGCCAGGGTAAGTTTACTCAGTCTTCAATCTGATTTGAACGTTCAAAAATGTTACTCTAAACAGGCTCAGCTCTGAGGCTACGCCAAATCCTACTAGACCCTTGAAGTTTACAAAGAGTACTTTGTTCATCTAAACAAGTACAACAAGCACACATTACATTTTCTCAATCAAGTACCAAGTCATGTTTCACAATGATTAATAAATTCTTAACGGCAGCCTATAAAATCAATTTACATAATCCTCCCATCAACCCTAATGCACTTGACTGTAACGAATTATTTACTTACAGAGAGAAAAAGCCAAAGTGAAGGTGGAGGCGGAGGCCTTGAAGGAGACGAAAGACGCCGAGATCAAAGACTCGGAGACGAAAGACAGGATGTTGCCGCTGCTGAACGGTTTCGGGAACGGATCGGCGCTCGGCGATGTTCGGCAAAGGATGGCGGGTGCCGTCGCCTCGCAGTGATCGCCTACTCCTTACCTTTAGAATAAAGAATCTCATCGCACCGAGTGAATACACTATGTGTACTCACATAAATTCCTTTAATTACAGAGTACAGGCTAACCTTGTTACGAGTGACGCGTCAGTTTTGCCACAAAGCCCTTACAAATTGCAGTTGGCACGGAACGTGCATTATATTGATCGTACTTACTTGTTATTGATACTTACTATCCATGAGTTAGTTGTTATGCACTGCTGTGTCACTCATAATAATTGCTAGTCTCATCCTAGAATGTTAGGAGTGTCAATAAATTGGTTAAAGTACAAAACGGGATGCTCAAAATTGTCCGCAAGCAGCCGCGGTACTCAACGAGACTATAAGCTCAATTAGATTTTAATTAATTTTATACTTAGCTTAGTAGTGATAGTAGTTTTAATTTATTCAAACCGAATATTTGTAAGTCCGTAGGATTTTAAATAATAATGATTCTAGACTATTTATTCGGGCGTGGATATGGTAGTATTAAGATAGAGCCAGTATTTTCATCCATAAACTAGGATTTTATATTCAGATATCGCTCGTTGCCATTGTAATAGGTAAGGCCATGGTACCTGAGCAGTTCGTCCAAAGTGATTGAGAACATAGGTAGTCAACTACTCAGCGAACTAACATAATAAACAAATACGCTGATTGTGATTTTCCTCACATTACGCCAAAACCATTACAGGTATACAAACTAGGATGAATTCGAGCGATTTGTCATAAAATTGTGTTAATGAATAAATAAACACAGACAGAAATTACAAACAAGGGTAATGTTTAGAGTGTAAAATGATGTATGACAAAAGAAAGTTGTTGTAAAATCGATGTTCTCTCTTTAAACTTAGATAGCAGTTCTATGGCTTTATTTGTTTGCTTATCCAAGCAGGATTTGATAGAGGCTCTATTTTCATAGACCTGTAAAGAGAAGAGAAAATCTTTGTTAAAGTGAAGGTAAACAAATGTAAGGCAATGCGTACAACAATGCAATAGTTTCAGGCCTATAGAGTTGAGTTTTATTCAACTACACTGAGGCAATCAGCATTAGTTCAGATATCAATGTCGGTATAAAGAAATTATTGTTATGCTAATGGATGCTATAAGGAAGTTTATCTACGATTAAGATTGTCATTGTTTGCAGAGTAGTCTGACTACACATTGTGAAACTACATGATGGGATAATGACACTTAGATCTTCTCAAAGATCGCCATGAAACGTTTGGAAACGTGTTGGTTTGACGAAGTCTGTTTTATATCTATTTGTGTTGTCTTACAAAGCGCCTTGCAAATCATCATCAAACTTCTTTGTCAAGCTTTTTTTCTATATTTTTGATTTAAAAAAAATGTCTTAGTTTGAGTTTACTTATCTTTGTTTATTTCTCGACGAAATTACTTTATTTGTTTTTCATATACTCATTTGACTCTATCAACATTTCAACTAGTTTGACCAAAATGTTGGATGATTTTCAAGCTTCAGTTTTTGTGAAGTATTCAGGAATCAAGGCATATGATTTTATAAAGGTACCTAACAAAGGCATGCTGTAAGTATAAATGTACGATTATCCACATTTATACTTTGTGATACTTATGTTAATATAAAAAATATTTAATATTTCCTGTGTTTTTTTTTGACTGTCTCTCCCTATTTTACCTTACGCCCTATTATTTTCTGCTTCGAATACTAGATTAACATCTAGAAACTAAAGCAGCCAAACGGAAATGCACCTTCAGAAAAATTCAAGAAAATGTCAATTTCATCAACAGATGAACTTGTGCATCGCATATAAACTTAGTTAGTTACACATGATGGGTTTTAATAATTAACGAAGTTATTTCCTATTCCTCTAGATATCTACCTACGTCTAAACAGAATCTTGGAAGTTGAATCATACTATTACCTAAGCATAGCGGATTTTTCCTAAATGACTTTTCGAAAACGCAAATCATATACAATCAATGGGATCGTAGGTCGTTAGGTACATCTACTAAGTATGAACTACGTAATGTTTGTTCAAAAAAACTTCGTCTTATTGAGAAGGGTACCTATACCTAATAATTTAGCTATTGATATTAGAGTTCAAGAACCTCTAATTAGAATTAATGACTTTGACCAGCAGTCATAATAATATTGAATTGGATACATCTTAAGTCAAAATAGGTGGTATGGTGGTCATGTAGGTAGTCAAGTATAGTCACGAGCTCTAAAATGTATAGATCATACACTTCATCATCAGCCTTCTATACCTAATGTTCCTACTGCTAGGACTCGGGCCTCCTCTCTAGGAAAGGGGTGGGCTATAATCCACCACGCGGACCCAGTGTGGGTTGGTAGATGTTACATGTCTTTGAATTTTTTGTTTCTAAACCTAAAAATTGGTTTCCTCACCGTTTGAGAGCAGTGCAGTGGCGATGAAATAAATTTCACAAAGTGATGCGCCTGCCATTGCGGGGACCCGCTGGATGCGAGACGCACGGGACCGGTCAATGTGGCGACACCTGGGGGAGGCCTATATCCAGCAGTGGACGTCTTTTATTTTATTTTATTTATTCTCTTCGAGAAACTTACAGCTAATACAAACATTATAGGTACTTAAAAACTAGAAATTTGAAGGCCATTTACAAGTTTCCACAAATAAATACATGAAACAAAAAAAAGACAACAAAAAGAAGGAAGTAATAACTAAATAGCTTAGCTTAGCTAGCTAGCTTTATAAATTAGGAAACCCAGTAGGATAAATAAAAACAAAAAAGAAATAAAAACCATACGATACAAAACACAGATACAGATACAACTAACTACCTACTTATCTCTTCACCAACACATTCTTAAGCCTAGAGACACTGGTGTTGAAAATGTCCAAATTTTTGGCTGAAATGATGAATGCGCCTGCCTGGGTTCGAACCCACGACTTAAGTTCGTAAGTCGAGGTCGCCACCACTGGACCACCGCTGCTCTCTATAGATACACTTGACCTATAATTTTTTTCTATGAAGTGCAGCACAAAGCAGTCATCAAAAAAGTCCTATTATTTGTTTCAAAATCAATGATAAAGTTTTTGAAACAGAGTCTCAAGCACAGATTACATCTTGTAGGGGGCCACCTTGGTTTTTTGGAACGCTTACTTCCAAAATCTATTTGTCTTTGAATTTGGTTCACTCCATAACTCTCTTCAAGAATCGAAGATATTAACTGATTCTTTTTATTCGGTACAAAAAGTTATTCAATGTTTTTCAAAGGCGTTTATTAAAACTTTGCACCCCTTTGCATTTTAATGGATTAAATTATAGTGAATCATTTATGAAGTGTAATTGATTGTTATGGAATCATCATGAACAATAGTTGTTTGTTCGGACTATTTAATTACTATAATTTATGGTTCCATTGATTTTAATTTTGAACAAGTGAAACATGAGCCTACTAGCGACATCTGTGGTTAGAATTTAAAAACATATCGCAATCATTTTACTCCAGTAAACTCTTATGTATCGAAACAGAAATAATGCTAGTCACTTGTATTCATTTGAATGAGTGTTTGGATTAAGCTCAACTGTTAGTGTCTCTATCTGTTTCAATTCAACCGGTCTAAAAAAGTTTACCTATACTTTAGCTACTCGACAACAGATGGCAGTGTTTGCAAATAAGTAAGTCTGACAAAAAGACGCTGGATAGACTTTCTAAAATAAAATTAAGGTAAACAATAATACAGAGAACTCCTCTAGGTATTTATGATTTAGTTTTCGTGATCATGACACATGCTTAGAGGCTTTGCCAAATAGTTTATGCTTTACATGGTAGGTGGCGTTGTCGTATCTTGGAATCCGCTGCTTTGGTGGCCAGAGCATATCTTGCTTATATACCTTTTTGAGTGTTTAAAAAACCATTCTAAATGCGTTAAACTCGGCATGAACCATGATTACCCTACATGAACCCCAACTTAAGCCATGAATGGTTTTTGGGGGTGATATGGTCGCCTGAGAGCAGCGGAGGCCCAGTGGTGGCGGCCTAGAAAGTTGTGGGTTGGATGGAACCCATCAGGCAGGTGCTTTACTTTGTGTAATTTATTTCATCACCACTTCTCTCAAAACAGTGAAGGAAAACATCATAAGAAAACCGGTATGTCTTAGAACTAAAAAGTTCGAAGACATGTGACATCTACCAACCCGCACCGGGCCCGTGTGGTGGATTATAGCCCTAACCTCTTCTAGAGAGGAGGCGTGAATTCCTGCAGTGGGAACATTATAGGTTGATGATGATGGTGGCCTCGTTAGACCTTATGATTAGGTTTAGCTGACAGTCTTTGCTATATTTCTTTGTGATACATAAACTGTTTATCCCTCTATCATATGGAAATTAAACAAAACTATCGAAATGTGCTGTAATTATTTACATTTCTGCCTATCCCTTCGTAGATTTGTTTTTAATATACCTATCAATTATCAAAAGAATCCATTCCCTATAATAATACTTAGGTACTCATAAAATGTTGAATAGTTTACCATTAAAACACCAACTCGTATTCACGTGGATCCTGGATCCGGTTAGACTGGAAGCCGACCCCAACACAGTTCGGAAATTATGCTATGATTACCCGGCGACCTTGAAGTAAAGATATGATGTAATACATGTGGAAGATGGAGAACCAGGTGTTGAAGAGGTAATAGCACTTAGAAGAGACTATTATGGGAGCGACCTATAAGTTAAGGTCAAGGATGTAAGCAAGCCCTAATAACCCGGTAGTGTGATTTTCAGTGGTTCAACATTTTTTAAGGTTCCGTACCTCAAAAGGAAAAAAGGAACCCTTATAGGATCACTGCTGTGTCTGTCTGTCTGTCTGTCCGAACATTCCCCCCCTCCTTATCTCCGAAACTACTAAGTCTAAAATTTTGAAAAAAATACAGAAATTTGTTCCACACTTATAGATTACAGAAAAACCTATAAGAAGTCTATGGAGCTAAAACAACATGAAAAATCTCTCAATATCTACTACAATGGTACGAAACCCTTCATATGTAAGTCCGACTTGCACTTGGCCACTTTTTAAGAAAAATATGCCCAAATAATTTGTTACTTCGGCTTGTTCCATCAGTTTAGCTTTTGGTGTCCAACCACCATCGTTACCTTATAGGTACTAGCTGCAGTCACCTAATGAAGGAATCACTCACTTTTAGAACCTAAACCAACGGTCGATATGGAAAATCTATTTCATGAAACTCTCAGTTTATTTTGTTTGGAAGAACAACTACGGTCTACGAAACCAAAGAGATTTTGAATTTCTTTGCATTCTTTTAATCTAAATCTGTCACATCGGCTGATGCAGTTTCCGGTTGATGTTTCTCAAACAAAAGAAGAAAATTATTATGTTTAAAATAATATTGATGAAAGACAAGGTAGTATGTCCTACTTCAACTCTCTAAATATATATTTAAATGCTATTCTATTTGAACACACTTTTTCGCACATTTCTCCTTAAGCAACTCTTTAAATAGTTGTTATATAGCAATGCGACTTAATACCGGTATGCAGATAGTTATCTGCGTCACAGCATAGTGTTGAAAGCGTTCTTTTGTTTGCCTGCATATGTGCAGTGCTCGCCTAAACGCCTAAATTGTTCAGCGGTTCTCACGTGCTTTGAGAAGTGACACAAATTGCACAAGCCATTGTTTATCAAGAAAACTTTATTTACAATGAAATATTTTACAATCTATCCTCATAACTTACTTTCTATTGTACATAAATCTATATCGGTAACCACCAATGTCGGCAAGAGACAGTACAACTTCTACTTGCACTAATTCGTAATCGATTGTTTGTAAATTCTTACTCAGTAACATACGACTCATTCCAATAGAAACATCAATAATAATATCACAAATAATTTAGGGTAACTACGGATAAGCCTCTTTAGATATAAAGATAACTGGTAGGTCTTACATTAAATCCGACGAATATGGGACTCTTCTCACTAATATCTTTAAGTTTTATTTACAAAAGTTGTACTTTGATGGTAATTGAGAAGATATTTTTGCAATTTTTTAAACAATTTCCCTACTGTCATTTTGAAGTATTTACGAATAAGCAGTCTTAAAAACTACATCCCTGCGTACAAACTAGATGAAATAGGTACTTTTAGTGCCAATCAGGAAGTAAAACAAATCCAACATCACAAGGCTACTGTTCAATTAGTTACTTGTTCTAAAGAGGCGACTAATTTAATGGCAGTGATTTAACATTTACATTACATTAATTACGCTCTTTTTTTAGTTCTACCAAATTCTTCTATATGGTCATATTCTGAGAACCCTGGGTCGGAGTCGTAGTACGCATAGTCGTAACTGGTGTCATCTTTGTTTTGAGGAGGGTTCGCAAAATTATTGGATGCACGAGTAGTGGGTCGGGCCGCAGGGGTGGGTGGCGGCGTCGGCGGGCTAGGCGGTACGTGCACGCGGCTTGGGGGTCGCGGCGGACGGGTCTCTGGCGCTCTTGGAGCAACGGTCGTCGTCGTACCAGCGGGTGCGTTATTAGATGATTGGAAGTTGTTTATTGCTTGGAAGTCAACAGGTCTCGATGTTGTGGTATAGGTTTGGAAATAATCAAAAGTACGCTGCGTGTTGCTTGTTTGCGGCTGAGGCGTCGTCGTGTAAGTTACTTCCGGTGCTCTCGTAGTCGGAGGTGCAGTCGATGAGGGAGCAGGTCTGAAAGGCCGCGGAGCTGATGTGTGAGCCGAAGGTTTAGGAGGAGCCTGTGTTTTATCATAATTCTTGCGGTCTTCTGGCAGCCTGTTGCCGCTCGCAGCGATATTGAGGGAATGTGCGCCGGCCAGCAGTTCGCGGTCTCCGTATAACTCGGGACGGTACTGCCCATCGTCTTCGCCCTGGGGAGGATGATATTGGCCGTCATCTTCGTCACTGTCTTCAGCAAAGTTTTCAGATTGAGTGTTAAAGGCGAGGTTAGTGTTATACGCTACCGTGTTTAAGTTGAGCGGAGGTTCCGGGCGCGAAGTCGAGTAGCTTGCCGTGGTCGGAGCGATAGTGGTCGTAGGATTGTTGAAATAGGCTTGTTTCGAGTAAGGTACAAAATTGTTCTTTTCTGGTTCGTATGACACACTATTGAAATTTTTATATGCCGGCGTCGTAGTGGGGAAAGTTCTTGCGGAAACACTATAATCAACAGTTGTCTCTCTGAAATTGTCCCTGTTGTTGTTCTCCACTCTATTGTTGTAATTATTGAAGTTCTTGGCACGCGCGAATTCGGGGTCTCTAGGAACGTCTTCTACATTGAAACTATTTCTAACTTTGAAGGGTCGGTTCTCGTTCTGTACATTAAGTCCTGGAGTTGACTGTGCATCATAGTTGTACAACTCCACAAGACCATCCTTTTTGTTGAACCGTGGGGCAGCAGTCGACTGGGACTGGGAGAAAGTGGAAGGTGCGCTGCTGGGGTAGAACCTATTGTTCTGTTTGGGAGTGACTCGGGGAACTTCAACGTATTCATCCTTGTATTGTGTGTATTGAGGAGGTACGTTAGGAGATGGAGAGAATGATTGTTTGTTTTGAGCGTTAAAGCGACGGTTAAAGTTTTGCTGTGGGGGTTCAGAATATTGTTGCTGGGACTGAGTATCGGGTTGGAAGGTGGTGGGGGGTGCTTTCGTGGAGACATATATGGGACGTTTTCTAACAAGTTTGCGTTTAGAGGGTGCGTCATACTGTTGTTGAGTGTAAGCTTGAGTGTTGGGGGGAGTTGCGGCTGAAGTGTACTGTGTTGTGGGGAATGTGCGTTGGGTGGTAGGGAAAGTGCGTTGGGGTTGGGTAGTGGGGAAAGTGCGTTCAGTAGTAGGATACGGGCGTTGTGTAGATGGAACTCTACGGAAAGATTGTCGTTGGTAAGGCTGCTGGGAGGAGACAGGGGATGGGGAGGAGGCGGGAGAGGACTGCTCGTCTCGGCCACGGTCTCGTTGTCCGCTGAAGAAGTCAGACGAGTGTGCTGCACGAAGGTCGGAGTCAGGTCGATTGGGCGTCACGTTGTTCTGCGACAGCCGACGGTCACCGGTCTCAGCGCGTTGGAGACCGAATTCAGCTTCATCATCGCGATTTCCATTAGACGACAACTTCTTGGTGTCAAATCCTATTGGGAAAGGGCAAATTATTTTAACATTTTATTTATTATGTTCTCGGGAAAGAAATTGCGCGTACAGAGGATTATGAAGCTCCAGCTTGCACAAGATTTTCTGAAACAGGCGTTATTAAATTTGCATTGCCTTGGAAAACAAGATCTACGATTCTACAAGCTTTTGAAATGCAAGCGTCGGCTGAAGCTTAATAGTTTTGCAATTTATTACCAATAGGACTCCTACCGCAGGAGTCGCAATCATGTACATTTCTGTTGTTCACAGGTACTTTACTGTACCAATAATTCTCATTAGGTATAATTAGTCATCACTGCATGTTGACCTTGTATAGCTTATTACTTCTACTGTAATTTCCAAAGAAGTTGCGCAAATATTAATAACATGAGTTATTATAACTGATTACCGCCCACTGCCTGGTACACATAATTATTTATCTATCAAACTATTTGATGAGATGAAATCGCCTCTCAAATTACATTCAAACATTAACAAATAGGTATTGAGAGGTACCTACCTCCTACCTCTAATCAAAGATGGATGATGCTCAAAGCGTAGTTTAATTACATGTAAGTAATAGCACTAATTAATTATCTAGCCGCACTCACAAATATCGAACATTTCTAAGCGATTTCAACGATATCGATTTTTATCTAAAATTACCGTAAAATGTCCATTTAACATTACTTTCTTTGTATGAAAACTACGTAGACCACTATGCTTGTTAGTAACAATTTAATTAAATAAGCATTGGGAATATAAAGAGGCCCCGGTAACGAACTGGAAACTTTTAAATAGTCAAGACTACGATGGCAACGCATCGTGGTTTTAATATTTTCAATCCTTTTTATTCTTTTTATTATGTAGTAAGTCCCTTACCTGGTTTCATTTCAATAAGGATTTTTAGCATACGCACATGAATCCGGAAATTCAGAGGTGGGTGCGTCTTAGGTTCGAAGTCAAGTCCTATGACTATCCGACTGTCACACTACTAGACTATCACTGATAAAAAATGCTTTTAGAAACAATCCTTCCTAAAAAATCTCCTGAATAAAACTTAAGTGTTAATTAAATCATACTGAGATATTTGTGAGCGTTTTGTTAGTTGCAAAGCTGGCTCACCGGATCCGATCCTGTAGAGATCGAACTGACCGTCGTAGATATCTGCGGGGCAGGCCAGGGGGTCATCGTCACCCCAGTCTGTGCAGGTCTGTGCCTCTTGGTGGAACAGCGTTCCCGGGGGACAGAAGAACCTGAAGTCCCTGATGCCTCCACCTGCTACCCTCACACAAACGTGGAAGGCCTTACATCCTGACTTGAAGTCTGCGTAGTAAGCGCCCAAGATTCGACTTTTGCAGTTGAACCTTTCGGAGCTCCCTGTGTGAATGAAATTAAGTGGTGTTAGTATAAAACAGCTCTTCTCCGTATACTGAAAGCTTATTTAATTTAATGTGTCCTTGATTCGTTATTCATTTATTGCTTTCAGTAAACGAAGTTGATTTGATTTAATTGACGAGTATCGTTGTGACCAGACAGGCTCTACAGATTTTAACCCATTCCTACGTTCCATATTGGAATCGAATCGTGGGTTAGGATAGTAGGTATAGAAAGAAAAAGACGTAAATCACTTCGAAGTTTGTAACTTTTTTTACATAACATAACAACACACCTGTAATCCCCGAAGGGTTAAGCAGAGGTGTACCTAATAGTACACTCACATTTTGCCAGTTATGTTTTTAAGTCCAGACTCCGTGGCTGTTACTGATCAATTAACTAACTAATCAACTAACTTTTTTTACAAAGTAATTAATTAACAACTCACGGCCTATGGGTTAAAAATCTTGTATATTTAATTGACTTGATTGGTTTGAACTACATTATTTATTCAACTATGCAAGTGTAATAACTGACACGGTTTTAATATAAAAACTCTAGCTCCACCAAAACACTGCTGATTTCTAATTACTATGATTTACGTCATCGAGAAAAAGTTTGATATGTTTAATGAGTTTCACTGTAATCGTTACATAAAGAGATATAAATCATGGTTTTGAGTTTAAATCTTACGTGTATGTATGAATTATGCTATAAATGGCCATTATTTCACCGTTTTGTCTCTAATTATTGCCCAACGGTCATATAATGCGGTTTCTGAAACATGAACAGTAAACCAGTCGGTAGTTAGTTACAGATGTATTAGATGTCATCTGAGTGATGCAGGCAGACAAGTTTTTAAAACCTGAAAAAATACAGTCTTTATTATTCAGACAGATTTTTGATAACAATATGTTGCCGTGTCAATTGGACTTTGGACAAAGTTTGATGGCAATGATAGAGATTTCTCACTGTCCAAGGCGACTATTGTACTAAGCGACACTTGCAGTAAAACGTGCAATAACTAGGTGGAGAGGTAAACACGTCTAATGAGACGAGTATATTGCGACATGGCAACTCGAAGCACGCTAATCCCGGCGAATGTTGAATGTTGCCACTTTAGATCTGCGAAAGAGCGGTGAGCCAAACTGCATTGACTTGCACCATTAAGCCTCAAATAAAATGTTATTGGTAGTAATTAAATTAGATTAATATCCGTTGATTCCAACAGTATGTCTTCATGTGTCAATGAGTCAAATCCGTTATTATTTTGTTGCGAAAGACGTTGTAAAAAATCAAATGTGTTACGGATTATATACGATGAGCTGGTTATTTAAGGTGAAAAAATCGTCTAGCCGCCTCATTAATCGGTGTAACTAATCATAGGAAGCGTGACTGTTCAACTTCCTCTATGTTAAATGTTTGGCAAAGTTATAATTTAATGAAATATTTGGGGAACGCGGTACATTCTTTGAATTGACCGAGTATTTCCAGCCTTTCAAGGATTATAGGCGTAGGCGTGTGACGTAATAGGAGTTTAGCCAAATCTTTGTCTACAGCGTAATTCTCTTTATACGTAGCCGTTTCACGAGTAGATAAGGCAACAGCTTTGTTCTACGAATTGGGCATAATAGGGTTCCGGCCGGCATATTGTCTCAGCACCCGCTTTGAGTAAAATGCGTTACAACCGATTTGTAATAGACAATGATCTCGAACGCATGTGCGTTTATGCGTTTTAACTAAGATGACCAAATAATACGCATGTAATCCTATAACCAGATTTGAACCATACTGTTTGCTACATTACACAAAGGAATGCCCTAGTACCCAAGGTATGTTGATATTCAGTTAATATAGAAGGATCAACCAACTATCACTTGAAGGTCGCCGATCCGTCGGGGCTGTGGATATCGAAAGGTTACCGCGGCTCCGACACAAGGGCGAAGAAGAAGGAACATGGGTTTGGTTTTTAGTCAGTAGAAGTCTGACACTCCCCTTCGCTATGCCCAAGAGCGGGGGGGGGGCTATTCGATGATTTTCCACCCACCAAAAAAAAAAAAAAAAGGTCGTCGATACCATTCTATGCAGCACCAAAAATACAACTGAAAGAAAAGCAAATGTAATTCGGATGCTAATTAAGAAATGATAGGTATGCTCAGAGGGAATACTTGGTACTACTTTTCCCAACTATGTTGGGGTCGGTTTCCAGTCGAACCGGATGCAGCTGAATACCAGTATTTTACATGGAGCGTTTATCTGACCTCCACAACAAAGTAAAGTTGGTACTGAGTAATACGCTCCCCTTTGTTAAGACTGGTTGTCAGACTTGGCACCTATCTATCAATCGCTTAAATGGGGGATAGAGAAACTAGACTTTTCTTAAAACTGAAATTTTTCAATGCATAATTAAATTAAACCTAAATCCTGAAATACATAATTAAATTAGTTTAAAGCCATTATAGTCCGGTAAAGATCAAACAACAACGCTAAATTCCCATGCGTGTTGTATGCGCAAGCCGCGGGAGGGCAGCAGGGTGAGCGATAACATCGCCAGCGCTTGCGCAACCGCGCGCGCTGTAAGGTGCCACAGCATCCTCCGCGAAAGGTCACCGCGTACCTTATGTAAGTGTAATAACGTCTAACTGTACCTCAGCTACGTTTACTATCAAATTTTTGATCTTTTTTCTTTTTTTAAACAATCAAAAGGTCATATGGGATGTCATTATGCTGTCGTGCACGTGAAATATGATATTCGGGTTACTTCCTCTTTCGAAATTCTGAAGATGAGTCAGGTTCCAACTGAAATGGGTAATTAGTTACCTATGCGATTCTTTCATATTAGGTATTTGAGTTTAGTAAAAAATCTGAAAAGTCTTAGAATATTCTGGTACTGTGATGGGCTTATTGATTAAAATTCGAAACAATCTGTACCAGTTTTTTTTCAATCAAAGTTTAAACAAAGCAGATTACTAGACTAGAAGACTAGTTAGAGCTGACAACCAGTCTTACAAAAGGGATCTGACAACCCAGTAGGTACTGACTAGGTTGCAGAAGTCAGATATGCAGTGGCTCCATGTAAAGTACTGGTATTCATGCTGCATCCGGTTAGGCTGGACGTCTACAAGAAACAAAGCTGAGAAAAGCTAAGCGGGAAACAGGGCAGATTATATTTCTATCAAGTTATTTACAGTAAACCACAAATGATATGAAATACAAACAGACAACGTCGAGATCACTAATCTTTTTACCTTTCGCAAACAAACATATCACGGACTGTTAGTTGATGTACCGTGAAATTAAGTGGCGTAATTACGTATCAACTTTTATTGCTACAGCAGATGCTATCAATGTCACAATAATATGCAAAAACATTGCAACACCGGAAATTCATTTGTTTATTTTCTTACAGTTGCAATACTAAGTGTAGTTTAGTGTTAGCTACCTATTTGTGCTAATGTATGTGATGACGAAGCACATTGTTGTGATGAGTCAGTGAAATATCGACCATTCATTACCTATCAATGCAATAATGCGAGCGACCCTTCAACCACAATTCACGTAGGTATAGGCAGCGTACAGGCAGGTAAGTGCCCAAACACATGAACCTTGAGGCTACCCATCCGTTCGCTGGCCGTCACGCCGCCCTAGTTCTTACGGAGAGCGGAGCGTGGGAAAATCACTTATGCAAATCCGGGGAATCGATTATTGTGGCGATGCGCGATCGGCGCGGGCGCTGTGCAAATGGAAAGTGCATCGGTTGCGTAATGACGTGCATGCGCTCATACCTCACCGCAGTCGCGTCAAACGGGAACATCTCTAATGTGCAAGTTGATGTTTGTACAGCCAGCGAGCTGTTACGATATATATCGAGTTTACTGCTTTGACCAAGATTGTATGGGAACGTTTTCAATTTAGGTAAATGGTGCGGTACAGTAATACTGTAATCAGAGTATAACTAACTAACTTTACTCTTACTTACTCTTAGTCTTTTACTTTACTCTTAATAAATGTAGAGCATTATAATAATATGATAAAAATAGAAGATGGTATTTTCAAATGATTACATTGATCCACATTAGTATGGCCTATTTAATTTAAGTTTATTTAGGCTTGCAACTTAATCATTTTCAGCATAAAGCATTTGTTTCACAACAAAAAGATACTACAAAATGACATTTCCCAACAAGAAGACATGAAACTGGTAATGTTAGATTCCCACGCGCCCGGACGTCCTGCACATTAGGAGCACACGAATAACAAATACTTTCACAGAGTTGCGCACGAGCACCGGGCTCACAACACCATTAACTCCTCACCGCTCAAACGCAGTAATAAAACACATGAAAATCAAAGAAAAGCACACAATTTTCCGTAAAGAAAATCACGCAATAACAACATTACCATATCGAGGCACCTCAAAAGAAAATTTACACAAGAAATTTAAAATCCGGTCACTTCCGATATGTCACAATGTTTGGCAGCAGGTACACGCGCGGTGTGGTCGACTTACCCAGCACGGGGAGCAATGTTAGCAAGATCCACAGAGGGGACATGTTGTCGCGAGGTGCGTCGCGAAGGGACTGCCGACGGAGGCGCGTGCGCCGCCCGCCCGTATAAAGGAGGGGAGATCTGAAAGCTCGCCCGCCCGCCCCGTAACCGGTCACAGTGTAATACAATAGCAGTTTATCAATACAGTGTTTGTTGTTGTTTAACTGTTTAATGTTTTGATAACGTTTATCGGTAGTTAGCAGTGGCCGCCGGCGGATGTCGTTTTTACGTCCTGGTCTGCTTCGGTCACGAGTGACGAGGTTAGTGTTTTAAAGTAGCAATATGGATTTTCAGTCACTTTTCTTGGCCATTTTCTTCACTAAACGCAAGTTTTATGAGCTGTTTTTGCAATTTTCTTTCTAGTTTTTAATAACCTTTTAATTTAAAATAAAATAAACGATTGGAGCATGGAGTACCTATCAAGTTAATAAGTGTCTGTAACCCCCGAAAGGTCATAGTAATTTAATTAAACTTAATTTAAATACGTATTACACAATGCTCAAGATTTATTGTGCGAAAACATCATATGGGCGCGTTCATCTAATAAATGTTCTAAGTTATAGCACTTCACTATTCACACTGTGACGCTTGCCAGTGAAACAGACGCGTGATTTATTAGACATAAGCGATGTCTATCTCGACGAACTATTGTTTTGTGAGCTCATTAGTCATACGTTTTATTGCGTTACGTCACGACCGAGCACCACACCGCCGAATCCATTACAAGAGCATACCAATCTATTGAGAAAATCATCAATTACATACCATGTGACTCCATTGGGTCGTCTCTAATTATATACAATTTAATATTATACAAGATAATATACACTTGCGTGTATCTGATTAAATAACGTCCATGTTGCATATTATAATAGGCGTGAGATACTTTACTTTTTATTTCTGGAACGATTTGCTACAGTCATTTGTTTTGTGACTTGATTTTATCAATGAAGTGTGATATTATATAATAAATAAATATATTTATTTATTGATAATATCACACACTATTAAGATTAATGATTCTAGTATCCATTACAGCGATGAAAGCGCAGTAAAAAATGCAATAAATGATTGATGTAACCTAGGCATATCGAAAGAAGAATGTAATACGACAATAGAGTATTGTCCCCACCAGGAATTTATCCATAATGTTACTTTTACTTTCGTATAGTCTAAGAAAAAAATATAGATCTGCAACACGCGTATTTTATAGAAACGATTGTGTTATAAACGCATTCACGCGTTTATAACTAGACATTATGTAAATAACTATATAATAAAGGCATAACAGTGTGATTACTGTTCAGTTCATCATCTCCATACAAACGTGTAGAAGGAAGTGCCTATTTGTATGGACGGGTCAATCGGGAGTATTGAATTGAAAGTTATTGAATGGTGTTCATGTTAACTAATAATAGACATGCAAGGTCTTTGTTTGTAGATGACTTTGCAGTTTGATACATATAACTGCTTGATTTTCTTCCGTATGCGATTTTCTCAGTAGCAGCCACGTCTGGATTTTTGCCCGGTTGATGGCAAAAGGCTCGCCCTCAATTATATGGGACTGAAACATAACTGGCGGCAACGTGGGTGTACTATAAGGTATACCTCGGGCCCCGTCGGTTCTGCGGGTTGTTCGAAGGACATACCGTGGCCTCGATACAAAGGGCTAAGAAGGAACGTATAATCATCAAATGAATCGTACCGCTCTGCCCAGAGGAGCGGGAGGATTAATTTGATGATCTTGATAATATATTGTTGTTGAACTTGTTAATGTTACTCGCAGTTACTCAAATAATAATATTATTTTATTTTTTATGGGGCATGCGGTGCTAACCTATAATAAATTGTTGCACTAACCTTACATACTTTATACATACTTTAAATATTATCAGTGTAAACAATTGTTGGTTGGCCAATAAAGGAAAATAAAATAAAAATGAAATATCACCCTCCAAAAAAAGGTATATCTCGGCCTAACCAGTCGGGGACTACAGGCTATGTTATGTGTTGAATGAAAACTCTTGAAAACATCTACCATTGCTGATGAGCAGTATGTGAATTGCTAAAAATCAGTTACGATTGAATCGAATACTAGCAGTAGGCACGGGGACCACTTACAGATCAGAATCTGGTATTAATGGGTCATTCAGGTCATGCAGTTGCTTCCTGTTAGCTCAGAAGCATGTGAGTGAAGCAATTTACGAAGAGGCGGACGAATGATTAAGCAATGTAGTTAAACGCTAGTCGTGGATATACTAAGCGGAACCTGTTGTAGCGAGAGAAATTCCTTTCGTGTGATGTTAGATACCTTACCCTATCTTGACTGAAATATTTATTGCGGGGTACTGGTGCAAAGATGCGAATGAGGACACTCGACAAGTACACCGTAATAGTACAACAAGATCGTTTGTTAATTGTGTTGTGGTTGAAAGTGTAGGTTTTACTATCATATCGTAACAGGAGGAGCTCGATCGTGGATGAATAATTAGGTACACCCGCACAGGTTGATCTTCAAGGTTAAGTTGCACTTGCCTAAGGCCCGTAATCCACCAAAGCGGAGAGGAGCGGAGACGAGAGGAGATGTGCGGAAATCGGCCAATCACATTAGTTAAAACTTACATCTGGTCTTTCGCCTTTCCTGTGATTGGTCGAATTTGGCACATCTCCTCTCCGCTCTGCTCGTCTCCGCTTTGGTGGATTACGGGCCTAAGTCAGTTTGGGGCTGGGTAACCGTTATATTAACATACCGGGTTTCTTCGGCTGTCATCTTTGACAATCGTTACAGGTGGTCAGTGGTTCGAAAGTCGGACAACCTGTCTTACCAAGGGTTATCGTATTACCCAGTGCTGGATTTCGGAGGTCAAATAGGCAATCGCTCCATGTAAAATACTGGTATTCAGCTGCATCCGGTTCGGCTGAAAGCAGACCCCAAAATAGTTGGGAAAACGCAGATGATGATTACTATAATTATCATCGTATTAACCCTTTCTCGACATACGTAGGGTACTAATTCTAATTTTGGTTAATGGCATATTACCGAATCTTTGTCACAGTTATGTTACAAGACAACGTGTGATATGTAACACAGTATTTTATTTTTAATTCCTTCCCTCATGCGTACAAAGAGTAGCGATGTTATCAGCGGCGTGGGACACCATACCAATTGTGCCTACACTTAATTCCTCACATCCCACTGTTTAGATCGAAACAGATGTAATTAAACAAACGCATATTGTTTCGATGATTCACGGCTAGAAGTTGCCATTGAGATAAACAAACATTGCCAGTGATTTATCTAAGAAGGCGTATGTTTTAGGAACACAATAAGTATTTAGATAGTCACAAGGATGCTGATTATCAGGTAACATCTTTACATTATATCTACATTGTTAAATCTTCCTACTTTACTTTACGTAGGCACTTGGTATACTGCAGAACTATGCAACTGTACACTGCTTGTTGAAGTTATTTAAAGGCGTATTAAGGTCTAACAGATCTAGGATGAACAACAACAATTTTTGTTCACTTCTACCTAATCCTTCCGAGATTACAGGCGTGTTGTCATGACATTCTTGTAAAAGATCTCGAATGTAACAAAACAAAAGGAAGTCTTTATTAATTGGTGTTAGTTTGTTTTCCTTTGACATTTAAATGTTTGGAAAACATTCGGGCACAATTGAATTGTTCTTCTTGAACTTCTTTCATGTCACTAGACATAACAAAAACACCATTGTGACTCTTTTACTTACGTTCCGGTTTCAAAAATGTATAATAATAAATGGAATTGCATGATCTGGGTCGCAAGGTGGTCGAAAAGAGTGACGTGAGCACAGTACTGCAGTTATTGTGCCCATAGTCGTGTTGGCCAATGGTTTAAAAGCCAGCAGCCTCAGTCAACATCTAAAGAGGCTCTGGCTAGGCAACTGAATCGAAGACTTTTTCCAGAAAGCAGTACATCTGTAGAAGGCGTGTATTGTTAGGAACTTAGGAGGTTTCTCTCAAGATCCCTGACCACCGGTAGCTGGGACCCTGTTCCTAATGCTAGTGGTCTACTAGATCCCGTCGGGGCTGCGGATTATCGTAAGGCATAACGCGGCCTCGGCACAAAAGCGAAGAAGGAACATGGGTTTGGTTTTTAGTCAGTAGAAGTCTGACACTCCCCTTCGCTCTGCCCAAGAGCGGGGGGGGGGTTATTCTATGATTTTCCACCCACCAAAAAAAAAAAGTGGTGTACTAGTTTTTATAATCTAAATGTTTTCATGCTTTTTAATATTAAGATACTTTATATTTTATATAGAAAGTATGTATGGATGTCAATAGAATTGATTTCAAAAGTCAGTGCACGCATAAACTAAAGTGAACATTTGTTAGCACGAGCCGAGGCGCGCGGCGTGGCGTTAAGTCGTGAAAGATTCCCATGAGGTGTCCCGTGTTGCCTCACTTGTGCCTCGTTCCGTGTTCACGCGAGGCACCTACCATCGTGCACTTACTCATCACGGTTACACGGTAATGTAGTCGTTTCTATTTAAACATAGTGGTTACTAGTTTACTACATGTTAGTTTTGTTTGATTGACGAAGTGGTCGGGTAACTGAGCCGAGTTATGAAGTGTGAAAATTATACGTTTTGTGTAATGATCGAAAGTCAAAATAACCGTGCTACGGTTATTTTGACTTTCGATCATTACACAAAACGTATAATTTTATGTCCAATTTTGTTTACTATCGTCACTCAATAAAGGGCAGATTCATCGATAAGAGTGTTTTTTTTTTAATAAAACAAGAATCAGTCCAAAAAGTAAATAAAACGTCCAACTTAGTTCTTCGTATTAAATTCCCTTTTGGTCACTTGTTGTATAATCCACTAACACAGCACAGCACTTAAGTATCAAAGTTGTAATGTCTAAAACAGTAGATAGCCGTAATAATCCTGCCATGTAACGACAGCATTCCCTTTTGTTTGTCATCATAATTTTCAAAACAATTTTCTTTCGGCAAACACATATTTTTGCAGTAATACAAACCCTGAGTAAATCCAGTGTATTACATAAAAGGTTAACAGAAGACTGATGTATAAAGTCGCGATTGAGGACGGTTCCCATGGTAACGAGGCACCTAGCACGACACGACACGACGCCACGACGAGACGCAACGCCCTGCTTCTGATAAACTGTCGCAAGTCGTTTTTAAATTCTAATTACCTTACTTATACTTGCCTACATTATATTGAACTCAGATACGTGAAGGATTACTATTACTACATAGTCTATACAGGTATAGGTATGTATTCACACTATTCATCGTACATAGGTGATCAATTGATCATAATTTCTTTTTTATCACTAAAGCATCATGCTGTGATACTTTTTGGTCTCGTGTTGGACCAATTTAGTTTTGTATTTATTTTTAGTAATGATTGTTGTTTTCGTTTATTCATTTAACAATGTTGTTGTATCCTGAGCTAGAGAAGTACATAAATACTTTACATTTCTGTCTTTTTTTTCTAATATATAGTTTTTTTTTTATATATATTGCTGGTACAAGCAACATTTTACGATTTGTCAGTTGACATAATGTGTAATGAGGAGCAAAACTACATTGTATTTAAAAGGGGTCCAAGTCAGACCTTAGGCTGCTGCTGTCAAATGCCTGATTGGAAATTTCTGTAACACTTTCGACGATTTTGGAACGAAATCAGTGCTGCCATCATGCTCTACGGTGGTGCTACTCAAAAATAACGAGTAGCCTAGAGTACGTAGACCTTCGATAATAACCCTACGTAAAAATATAACTCTACTTTAACTATAGATAACTTTACGTAATATTGAAAATGATAGAAGTATTGAAGACTGAATTCATCATTTTTTTTTTAACGTAGATTAAGGGATTTCGCTTGAACCTTTTGACTACGGACCTCTAACAAACTAAGTAATATTAGGTACGGAAATATAAAACTTTATGTCTCTATTCTATTCAGCTTCGTCGCTTTAACGATGACATAAATATTAGTTTTAATACCTCTTTGTTTAGGCGTTGCAATGGACGTCGTTTAAATATTCACGCAAAATATTTACGAGAAAATTCACTCTTTTGTCTGTTCTGTATTTCCTGATTATTTTAGAGCTGTTGTGACATTTCCTGCAGTTTACGCAATATTTTTTATTTAAATATAAAATAAACCGGTGATGAAACTTTCCACAGAAGAAACTCGAATTAAATAACTAGCCATTATCACAAGAAATTATAGCAAACTATAATTAAAAAATATTTTTTATTCCCGGAATTGCTCTCAAGAGTATTTAATCATTTATGATCAGGAAATGCCTTATTGCGCAAATTTCTATTTCGCTTTTCATTTTCCTTATCAAGTCCCATTTTAAACTCCGCTCTGCTTAAAACAATAATGACACTCAAAGCTCAGAGGTCAACTTTCAAACCTCAACACGTCATCGGTCACAATTACTGCTCATTTATCACCACACCGTCTTTTGTTAACCGACCGCTGCTGAGATGACAGGAAAATTACTAATACATAACGAACTTTATGCCATTGTAATAAGAACTTCAGTTTGTCACCAGATTGCTTCATGAGCGTGTATTGTCTTGCATTGGTCGGTCGTCTGGGGTTATTACAATCAAGACAATGGGGTGAAGAGATGAAGCAAACAGAAATAACTTCTCGTGTACACTCAGTGGCCAGAATTACCTGATCCCTCTTTACTCACCGTTACCCTCTTTTTCTTAGTACAAGGGGTCAAGTAATGCTGGGCACTGAAAGTACATGTGCCGTTTAGCTGCCTCGTTTAGTGTTTGTTTGTTTTGTGCTGTATGATTTCATTTGCTTTCTGTAGTGATTATTTCATTGACAGGTTTACGAGTAAGTTCAACTTTACTCAAAATGAGTGCTAAAGTGTGATGTGACATTTGTAGCTTAGCGTAAAGTAACGAGCATCAATATCGTATACACGTAGCAACATTTGAAAGTGATTTTCACATACAATATTTTTTACTTTTTATGAACAAATTAATTTAAAAGTCATTACGAAATAGCTTTTATCTCAACATTAAACTAGCTATTTCACAATTTTTTTTTTTTAATTTTGCTATGTGTTCATAATTGTACATAAGTAGGAAAATAAAATAATCTATACTAATATTATAAAGCTGAAGAGTTTGTTTGTTTGTTTGTTTGTTTGAACGCGGTAAACTCAGGAACTACTGATTGGAATTGAAAAATTCTTTTTGTGTTGGATAGTCCATTTATCGAGAAAGGCTTTAGGCTATATAACATCACGCTACGGCTAATAGGAGCGGAGCATAAATGAAAAATGTTACAAGAACGGGAAAAGGTATTTCCTATTTGAGAGCTTCCGCTGCGTGCGCTGCGAAAACGGTTTAAATTACGCAAATATCATGTATGAAAGAATTTTTCCTCTTCAAAAGTTCTAAAAAAAATTCTGTGACAGCATATGTCTATCTTTTAAGATTGACTCACTGTAACCCTTTTTTACTATTAAAATGTTAGGTTAAAAATAATTATTTTTTGAGAAGCTTATTTAACCCATATGATATTAATCTATATCTAAATAAATGTGTTTGTTAGAACGGAAATTTAATATAAAATATTTATGCCCTTTACTCTATACAGTTTAAACAAATATCTTAGAAGATATCGCAGTGTAAAAATATCCGCGCGGCAAAATAATTCGCGCGTCGCAATGTACATAGGTACGGGGGATTATGGCTGGCCTCCGGAAAATTCAAATTCAAAATATTTACTGCATCATAATGTTTACAAGTACAGGGTGTTATTGTATATTTAACAGTAAGAGATATATAGTAATTCTGACTTTAAGATAATCTAAGCTAATCTAAACCATCTAAACTAATATTATAAAGAGGAAAGATAAGATTTTTTGTTAGTTACGATTTAGCTTAATTTATGTTGGATAGTCGATTTATCGAGAAAGGAGCTATTTTTATTTGACGCAGACGAAGTTGCGTGGGTCAGCTAGTTATCTATATATCCGTGTGGATGGCCAACATTAACATGAAATTTAAAGTTATGAAAAGACACGTTCTCAAGCAATAAATCTTACACAAGGAAATTAAAAAAGTAACCGATACTTATCTCAGTTCACTCGTCAAGTTATCTTTAACTTCGTGTTAAACAAAAAGAGATAAAAGACAAAGAGAACACGAACCAACCCATTAATGTTTATTTTTGCATATTCATAACAATTCGCGAGAGAAATCTCTGAAGAGAGTTCCTGTTATACTTACATTTCTAACTATCACTTTCATCATCTAATTTAACATGCAGACGTGAATTATTACCACAGCTACAAACTTACTAATAATCTCATAAACGAGATAAATGTGCTAATATCAGGAACAGTTCATCTCTAATTATTATGCACATACATAATTAACCTTTTAAAAGGGACTAATTAAAAAATTAACAACTTGGAAACGCTACTGACCTAGTTGCATAGAAAACGTAATAAATAATCGGATTCTAGTAACATCAAAGAATGCCTACGCGGCGGATAGGCGTGCATCAAACGGGTTTCAGCGGCATCGTTTAAGGACGCAATCGTGTGCCTAATGTCGCAAACTGAGCATCTGACCCGTATTACATTTCCATAGCTCTGTTAGACGAGCTGCATACGAAGAGGCTGTATTTATACGTGTTTGATACAGGATCAGCTGCCAACTTTCGTTTTCTCAAGTAAACGTGCACCTATCAATATTACCTTATTTGCGACTAGGTGATGCCAGCGGCTTCACCCGCTAAAACTCGAAAATTATCCCGCGGGATAAAAACTATGCTTTGTGTTAATCCAGCTTATAAGCTATCTGCGTACCAAATTTTATCAAAATCCGTTTCGTAGTTTGTGCGTGTAAGAGTAACAAACATCCATCCATCCATACATACATGCTTACAAACTGTAGGATGTACAGCGTACACAGTACCTTCTAATATTACGTAAAGGTCAATATGCTAATTAATAGGTACGTATTTTATTAATTATTTCTATCAATCAATTGAATATACTTAGACTTTGACATGATTTATGGATTAACATCAAAATCATAAGCTATGGAGTTACTCATGTGTTACGCGCGTTGATGTCTTTTCCTAGAGCTACGAGGGCTACGGATTTGTCGTAGCCAAAAACTGAATTTGTGGAATTCTGGTCCATTATCATTTTAGATTCGCTCATTGTTATGTTTTTTTTTATGTTACAGTGAAATAATATTATGATACCAATTTTCTCACAAAAAGTCGATTTTTGGAAATCATCATAAATTAATAAAATAAATAATTATGAGTGGTCACCTGAAAACTAAGTATTTTATTATATTATTGTTTGAATAAACAAGGGTTATTTTATTTTTATTACAACGAAGATTTGTCAAACAATCGAAGGTCGCTTTATTAGCCACTCACTCATCTTTAATTATATTTCCCACGTACGTAAAGTGCTGTTTTTATCGCCCTTCCGAGCTTTTAATCTACGTAGATGACATGATAATTACAGTGTTTTTCCTATAAAATTAAACCTTGTATTTAAAAACTTCAATGAGGAGTTTCATTCATAGTTCTACGAATCTAAAAGTTAGTGTTGGTATGCAATCTGCTAACCAAAATATCAACAAGTATACATGTTTTTAAAGATCATGTAAATATGCCCATAAAATTATAATCAGCAAGCCCTTTACCACTTCACACATTTCAACAAAATCGAATCTGTGTCATGTATCTGAATAATTGCTGTTGCTTGTTTTGAAGCAACAGAAATTCATGAATAATTGTACAATATGGGAGATATAAAACGAGCCACACGTTCGTAAAGGGGGCTATTACGCTAAACGCGTGGTTGTGAAACGTGCGTAGAATGCGGCCTGGCGCGGGATAAGACCGGCCAATTAATTCGCGAGAGATGACCGCGCCGGCTGAGATCCGTGAACACTCGTGGTTATGACGGCGGATTTGATACCAGGTAGTATTATACAGCTTTTAAGAGAATCCATTGAGATTTTTCCGTAATAGCCCCGTAGTTTGTAACCGATAGAAGTTAATAAGCTCACCCTCCTATATAGGAGAAAAAATAATCCTTGATTAAGCTGCGCAATGACGACCTCCAATGGTGTATCTCATATTATTTCGATGATATGTGTACAGTTTGCAGGTATCTCAAACAGTCTAAACAAACAAGACAAACCGTCTTATTAGCTGCACAGGGGTCTAAAATGACCACTATAGCACGCATTGATCCTTTTATGATTTTCTAAAGTGGTCATTTTAGACACCCTGTTAATTTATAAAAATTGTTAGCAGTCGTGGGTGTGATACGTAATAAAACTAAACCACAAGTTACATAGAGTGAGAATAAGTTTCATTTAACGCTCGCAATAAATTCTAACGTGTGTAATGCCCTGAGAACAGCAGTACGCAACTAAATGTCACGTAGGACATGAACGTCGTCGCTGCAATAGGAAAATAGGACAATGCTAAACGTTCGCTTCACCTACTGACACTGGGTTTAATACCTCTGCTTTCCCATCGAAAACAAACCGTTTTATATTCCGAATTTCTCAGGATATTTAGTATCACTGATCCTTTCGGTCATAGGACTTTTTGAAAATGAAATCTTGCAGTTCAACTGAGGTTGTCGTCTTTTACCCTGTGAGTGCCTCTGCCTTGAAAGTGTGGCGTCCAGCCAAGGCAACGGAACGCCTTTGGCGAGAGAATTTTAATAGTGCAAAAGTGAGTGACCAGACAGGTAGTAGTTTTTTTTTTACTGTGAGTGTAGGTAAAGAGAGTACTATCTCTTTACCTACACTCACAGTTCGATACTCCGAAGAGACAACAATCCGACACGACAGGGCAGAGATCAGGCGTAGGACCAGCGGGTGCTAAATCGAGTATTGTACCCGAAAACCTAATTAGTGAACTTGAAGTCAAAGATGCAGTGAAGAAAACTGAAACAAGTAATAAATACTTTCACTAGAACAACAATTATGTCCGAGTATGATGGGTGGATTTTTAATTATCCGTTGAATCGTTGAATGCTAGTAAATAAGAAAGCCGAGCGCCAATGGCTGCAATCTCACACTTCCGCTTCCATATAATTTTTCACGCGAACACGCCAGTTTCGAGTCTCATGCTTTGCCTTCTGTAATTATTGTGAATACTTATATAAACAAATATTTGCAGACGTAAACAAAAGTATTATGTATGTTCAATCACGAATTGATTCACACCGACACGTAAAGGGGCAATTCGATTGCGGTGTTTTGATGTCCAATGGTTATCATATTGACTACCACACCACACAAGAATTGATGGTGAATAATCCCGTTGCTACTCACCACAATGAGCCGAAATGAGTGCCAATGGGTGTTCGGTTTGTGTATGTGAGTTTAAATGTTTGTAAACGCACCCAAGATATAGGAGAAATTCCTAGTGTGGGGCAACGTTTTTAAATTCTATATGAGACAGAATGTATAAGTTGTTAACTCTCTTGCCTTTCCGCGAGTTCTTCTAACAAAGATGGGCCTTACGACGTTACGGTTGCATCAGATCGCCGCGGGCAGCGCCTGGGGTCATCTCACGAGCGTCCGCGATCTACCGCCGCGACGCACCATCAACCCGAGGTCGCAGTGATAGCGTAATGTGCGACACACGCTTTATCACGATAACCTTACTGTCGCAAGCTTTTATTGTAGGAGCCATTAGTGAAGAATGCCAAACAGTGAGTACTTAAGTAATTGAATGTTTTGTGACAACATCTTAACATTTAACATTTATTTGATTTTATTAGGCAGTTGGGTCAAGTAATATTTACTTGACATAGTTGTCTGGTTTTAATTAAATGATGCTGCCTTAATAGACTGTGAAGATAAATGGTGTAGTTGTGACCTTTCTGCAGGAGCCTAGATGTTAAAGTTGCATCTGTAAGGTCCGGTTGTGTTAAATTTCAAACAGACTAATGTTCCATGACAAAACAACCACACATCATTAAGAATTCTCATAATTCAACCTTATAGTGTGTAAGCGTTTTGCGAATTATAAAAATGACTTTCTAAATCACACGGTTAAATGAGTAACCGTTGTTTATATCTATGGTGACCCACCCAATGGTGTAATACATAGTCATCTTTTACCCCACCCATGTAACGTTTTATGTTGATCCTAATCGTTTCCACACAGGAAATTTGTCATACGTGAGCTAAGACGTGTGGCCTCTTGCCAACACAACGAGATTCCATGGAATCTTCGACAACATCGCATGTTTGCAAATATCCTTTATTTAGTCTATTTTCGAGGCCGGCTCGTTTTGTAAATGATCAAGTAAGAGGCAGAACTTAGTACATGACATGCAGATTACTTAAATTGGTCGCTCTAATATTTCGAAATATTTGGGCATTAAGAAATGCATTTAGAATGTTTATGTCTGGATTATATGCAGATTATTGAGATGAAAACGTGATTTGTTTAAAATTGTTTGGCTCAATTATGTTTGTCGGTTCTTTGGGCAGTGATGGTACTGATCGCATTGTGATCTAACATAGTAGTGCTCGTGTTATTCCGGAATCATATTCGGTAATATCGATGTAGATGAGTATTTTTGTCTATCAATCTACTAAGCCTATCTTTATCGTGTCGTTACTGCAAAAAAATAAATCAAAAGTCATTTATTCAAACTAGGCTGATAATTAGCACTTTTCGAACGTCAAAATTTACTTTAATTTACTTATTTACAAGACACAGTCCCCCAAAACGCCCACCCTTCGATACTTCATAGTGTTTTAGCTGGAAAGAAGAAGTAGTGGAACAAACTCCCCTGCCTTACCTGGTGTCAGATTTTAATGCCACTCGAATGCCTCTGACTTGACTTTACATGCCGTCGAGACTGGAGACATATCTCTCAGATGTACCTATCATAGTGCACTACTTGTCATAGGTCCTTTTTTAAGGACGTCGTTCCAACTAGCTGAATGAAGCGTCGCACACATATCTCTTGTTGATTCATGGTCTTCACTCAAGCCCCCATCTGCTCCATTGCCCATAGGGCCTCCTACATTTATTTTAGTATTCAAAAGCCAATTGTGATTACTTCAGAAAGAAGTCCTGAGTCTCAGCAATGCGAGTAGCATTATAGGCATTATTATTTTACGTGTGTAATAATTGTAAAATGCACATCATTACCTGTTTACAAAATTATTATTGTTAAATTGGATCAAATTAAAATAATTAACTTAAATTCCGTGGTTCACCTTCTAGTAAATCGTAACGTTCCTATTGTGTTCAGTTTAAAGTACGTTCCAGTATCGTCATTACGTGAGGTGACCTCGTGGTGACCTTTAGCTTAGAGGATGCTCACATTCCGACCCGGCAAACGTTTTAAAGGGTATAGTTATGTGGAAACTTAGCCATTGTTTCTGTCTTTATTTAAAAACTATTATTTGAAAAACTATGAGATGTTATTTTAAGCAAGCTCGTAAAGTAGTTATTATCGATTTGTTGTGTCAATTTTGTGTAGAAAAATATGGTTGGCATTTGTGTGTAAAATATTAATGTAAGTTATTGTTTCCTCATAAACTAGAATAGATATCGAATAGGTATATTATTAAAGCTTATGTAGGTACATAAGCTTTGATGTAAAACATGCGGTGAGCTCGACCGCGAAATTAATTGAATTAGTCACTTGACTAAATATTCATTAGGTTAGCACTAATTACCTACCATGTAAACATGTATAATTAAATTTATTTTTATTACTACCGGCAATTTAGGTAAATTTAAAAAGGCCTACGGAAAAACAGAAACTACCTGAATACAATAACATTCATTTTTTACCCGACTGCGGCGAAGCCCAAAAGGAGGGTTATTTTGTGTTCCTTCTGCCCTTGCCTTGCCTTCTTCCTAGCCCTACCTTATGACCTTTGCGATCCAGGGACGGTACCTCTTTCGAACAAATACCGTAACCCTGAAAAATAACATCCTTACATCATCATCATCTGCCTAGCCTTTTATAAAGTATGTTAGGGTCGGCTTCCAGTCTAACCAGATGCAGCTGTATACCAGTATTTTACATGAAGCGACTGCCTATCTGACCTTGACAACCTAGTTAATACCTACTTGGTATTACGATACCGGCTTTCAGGGCTTTCAGGGTTTCAGAGAAAGGAGGTCTCCTAACAATACGAGCCGTATCCAGAAGTACCGCTTTCTGTATCAAGCCCTTGATCCAGCCTGCCAACGAGAACTTCCTTAGGTGTTGGTCGAGGCTCTTGACAATTAAGCCATTGGCTGAAAGGACTATAAATATAATTGCGGTTACACAAGAAAGTAAGTTCAAGGTCGTCAATCTTTGTTTTTAACCTCTACTATTAGAAACACCTAATTACAATATAGACCTGCGTTAATTTATTTCACAACATCCAATTCAAACGTGCAGAACAAACAAGCACTCGTAAATCACAATAAAGGCTAAACAAGATAATGAAGTAATTACTGTTCCACATGAAAAAGGTTTGCCACGTATGTGGTGCAAGATTCTCACGCCCCCACAGACGAGCAGAATAATTAGTGGCCATCATTAATCACGCTGTTCGAAATTCAAAAATTAATCGCGGCATCCGGACGTTCGTCGCGTCGTGATGCCGCGCAAGGCTGGCAACTCCAGCCTCCGTTCTCTATTGTTATGTCGAGGGATGTACTTCACCGAATTTATTGTACAGCCCGCACTTACTTTGTCTATTGGCCATTCATAAACGAATCGTAATAAGTTTTAATTAAGCGCGAAATTATACGACGATTATTTAATTTGTGTTAATTAGTGCGATATTATTAAAGTTCGTGTCCGAACATGCCTGCTGAAAGGTCGAATTCCTCCGCATAATAGCAACTACAAAAACAATTTTATGTTATTTGACTTTAAAGTTGAAGAAACGTACATACAAACATAAATCAATGGTTGAGAATAAATAATTACTAAGTTACCAATAGCAATTTAGTCGTTGCATCGCTACCAAATTAATTATACGTGTAAGGTCACGCATCTGATTGGAAGGGCCAGTTTATTGAGTGTTTATTCCTTGTTACTGTACTCTCTGCATTCACAATTAAACACATCCATTGTACCTCTCATTAGGACAAACAAAAAGTGTTTAATATTATCTATCTGCTATTCTTTAATTGTTATAACAATGCGCTTTGTTACTATGTACACAAGAGCTGTGTATACAAAGATGGGATAATCGTGTATATACCTGTTGATTGATGGTTTACGTGAGAAGTGGATAGAAAAATATTTAAAAAGGTGCTAAATGCTATGAAAATGGTGGAAATTAATTACATATTAAATTATCATCATAAAATTACAACTGTAATTCCCGAAGGGTTAGGCAGAGGTGTGGCTATTATAGTAGGTACATAGTACACCCACATTTCGTCAGTTGTTTTTAAGTCCCATGTAATAGAGGGCGAGCCTATTGCCATCAACCGGCCACATCTAGTGTCCATGGCTGCCACTGAAAATTTCCTTATGGAAAACCAAAACACTTTGCGCGACCTGAGAATCGAACCAAATGCACATCAGTCGCTTTAGCAACCACTGCTGGACCAATAAAACTCCTTTTTTAAAGATTTGGAGCCATCTTACTTCAAACTAGGTCCACCCATTCCCAAGAAAATTGGTGGAGACACACGGACAAACGGATAAGAGAGTGATCGTATAAGGGTTCTTTTTTACCTTTTGAGTTACGGAACCCTAATAACACTGAATTCTAAGCTTCCCATAACATTTAAAGATTTTAGAAACTACACTATTGTGCTTCGAAGATTTTTTGCAAAACAATATAAGATAAAAGAGCAGATTGTATGCAAATGTAAAGCGTGCAACATCCCGCCCATAGAATTGACTAATTCAAACAGGCGTGTCTCGCCGCCGATATTCAACAGTGATCCGACATGTATCTACTGGTATCTACTGGTGATTCATTGTAGATAGTTGAACATTGATTATAAAGGAATCCGTGTATGACTAGATGTATGAACGTGGACGAGGCCAAAGGAGTATGTAAGGATGCAGGTGGCGTTCTGAGGTTTTTTGCTTACCTCCATGGCAAAATGACATGAGACAGTTTATACTTTGTTTTAGTTTCTTAAAGTGAATTTTAACGATAAAACTGAACGGAACGCTCTTGAACGCAGTTCAAATTTTAATGTGCTAAACGCGTTCAGTTTCATCGTTAAAAATTGCTTTGTTCCTGAATTCCATCTTGATTCTTCAATGCGAGCGTAGTACATACCTACCTACTTCATCGACTAACATTTAAGAAGTAGTGGTACATATATGTTCTGAGTTTTTTTTTGTGCAACATATTCAATTTCGTTACGGTTAGTTAAAATTTTTTTTTTTCGTGAAAAAAAAGAATCGATAATTTGCCGTTGTTTTTTTTAAATTGAGCTCCGAGATAGACCTTGAACAAAACAAAGTGTTAATTCTGTTGCACTTCCCGAACCAATCACACAAATATAGCAGCTTGAAATTAAGCTGAGAATTACACTTTAATCGTAAGTCCTAAATATTTACGCATCAATGTTTCCAACGACAAAGGTCAAAGGTATTAAAATTACAAATAAACACTTAACTTGGAATTCCATCAAAGTATTGCCTAATACTCGAAGGCATATTTTCCAAGGTAGTCTTAAAATAGTACCTGTAAGATGTAGGCAATACCTGTACTGCAAATAACTGCATATTGAAGCCATGGCGAGGTCTATTGGGAAACTTATTTAACTTGTGAGTTGTGTTGTACCTACTAAGTGCATCTTACGCACTGTGGCCAATTCCTAGACTGAGATTGCTCGTTAAAGACGGAACTATAGAAACTAACATCTTCAATAAATACTTTCGCACATATCGAATAGAGTTCACAATCACAAATTATTTTAATCATCTTCCTGCCCGTGTCCCATATTTTACTTAGTATCGGCACACCACATTTTTATCTCTCATCATTTACTACTTCTTCGGGTCAGTCTAGCTCAGGCGATAAGCTAACTGTCGCTATCTGAAATGCACTTTGAACACCA
Source organism: Diarsia dahlii (assembly GCA_949775195.1). Classification (NCBI taxonomy): domain Eukaryota; kingdom Metazoa; phylum Arthropoda; class Insecta; order Lepidoptera; family Noctuidae; genus Diarsia; species Diarsia dahlii. The sequence continues at coordinate 15,007,480 of OX459194.1, read as the reverse complement.
AAAAAGAATCTAAGTTGTTGTGCGCAGACTCAGAGAGCTATTTTGTTATTTTTCGCACAATCCATCAACATTTATAATCATCACACTTTTAGCCACAATCACAAATGCTCTTAGTAGGCAATAATAACAATAAAAGAAACAATTTTGACCTCTTTACACATCAGGCAGAATTACTGATTACCTTTGGCACGACCAAAGTATTTATGGCACCGGAAGTAACGCAGATAAACCACTAATGTTTAAAGCGGTGAGAATGGGCAAATGGGCATCATCATTTAAAAGTCAAATGTCAGTGAAAATAAGTATCTTCATACATAACATATACGGTCACCGTGGGTCATATGAGTTCTTTTTTTCTGATTTTAATTGTTTTGATACACACAGGTCAGCCTCGGATAAGTAAGAGAACGTCTTCAGGTATTCGAAGAATCAAGTGCCAAAGCAGGCTCAAGAAATGTTAGCGTGACGATTTGAACTCGTTCCTGACTGAAGAATGCATAACTTATGGAAGACTGGAGAGGCTAAATCAAAAAATATTTTCATGTACGTGGGTGAGTAAATTACATAGTAAATTCGTTATATATAAAAGCAAGAACCTCCAACCAAGGATAAGTTAAATGTTCCTATTACGTTATCTACTAAGCGATGAGCAAAAAGGATAAGCTGCAAAAACATTACCGGTGACCTCGCAGTGTCAGGTAGGCAATCATACAACATGATCTCTGACATAAATAGGATGATGCGTAGAAATGACCTTATGCCTCACAAATTGACCTAATACTTACGTCAACAAGCTGTCTACAGCTTGTTAAATATTCTATGTAATTGTAGTGGGTCAGTTGTCATTCAGTTTATTGCTCAGGCAAGCACAGCATCAATGCCAGTCACACAACTCATCATTAACTACCTAGCCTTTTCCCAATTATGTTGGGGTCGGCTACCTGTCTAACCAGATTTAACTGAATACTATTAATTTACATATAGCTACTGCCTATCTGACCTCTATAACCCAATTAATAATGGGTAATACGATACGCCTTGTTTAGACAGAATCACATCACTGCCAGAACTATGATCCTCTTTTCAAAATCAGTGTCATAGACTACGCTTTAAAATATCATTTTTTTTTTTCAGGATACCGATGTAACTTGTACTCTGCCTCCTAAAATAAAATCGAGATGCACGTTAATTTAGGTGCTTATCTAACATCTTTGTGATTACACTCACGTTATCCCACAACTGGCAATTGTGCTATCTATTTTGGTTAAGCTCCCAGTTATGCTGAACGAGAAAATTATGTAGATCTTCCAACCACCAACTTCGTAGACCACGTCCCTTCCTATAATCTTTTACAGTGGTAATACCAAACGAAGTGATAATTCCAGGCATTAACCTTTAACACTAACGATAATATTGCTGAATTACTTTTATTTCATTTCACATTACAGTTCCCATAACTCGATCGTGTAACAGAACCATTACAATCCAAATAATTAAACTTCAATTACGCACACGAACAGTTAAAGACGGCTCAGTTATATTATACAACCAATAATGTTCCACTCCAGATACTGTGTGTTCAATAGTTCATATTAATTTACTCTAGCAGAACCGTGGGTTTCCTTCCGTTCATTTATACTTCCTATCAGCGCTTGTACAGTCGAACAAGCTAATAAGTATCCAGGGTAGAGATCTTTATAATTCTATAACAATAAAAATATTGATTGTAATTTTGTTTTATCAAGTGTTTCGCATTGAGCGACTGATGTCAAACGTTGTATCGTTTGAAATCAGACTCTAAATGTATCTGTATAATCTTAAAAGAAAATACAAGTTAGCTGGCTGTATACTTATTAGCTTGTTCGACTGTACTACTAACTACTATGTAAGTTACTCGTACATGTCTAAGATTAAATGATAAGGCTTGACATAGACAAGATAACTGCGATGTCTAGATTGTAGATTACTGACATGCGTACTTAATTGATATTCTAAATAATTCGCATTATGTACCACATTAAGATGTTGAAAAGATATAGATAAATTTCTGGAAATGTATTCAGAGAAAATTCGTGAAGAAAATCAATTTCAATTTAATTTTGCTCTTGAGTCTAGACTAACTAGCCTCTAATGCTCATTATTTAGTTAGATTATTTTAACACCTGTTATGACGACGAAGGTATTTTGGGGGGGGTATGAGGAACAGGGTGTAAAGCTCCTCATCCCCCGTTGAAAAGGGAGGATCCTCCGACCGGACGGGTGTTGTGTAAAAGGTTTATTTAGAAAACTCTACGGTCTAAAGGCTCTGCTCCTCTTTAAACGGTTGACCCCACAATAGCAACATTCGAATGCTCACTGCTTGTCCTTCTAAACAAAAAGGCATCTAATCAAAGATCTTAATACCAATAATTTAGCCAAAAATGGCATCTTTAGCGACAAATATCTAACCTTGGTTGATTAGTGACCATTTTTAGAAGATCCCACCCTGTACTTGGTCATAGAAGGTCGGTCTACTCAGCTCATGTCAAAGGTCGCGTGGAATTCTGGCCAAAAGTTGAAGGCTTGTGAAACAATGCATTGCAGGTAATGGATATTATGAAAACGCGAAGTCGCGTGCTGCATTCGTATTGCAACATTTTGTTTGTTTGGTACTGGCTGGATTTTCGTTTCGAAGTATTCGATGCTGTGAAGTGACTTCGAAAGTAGATGAAGAAATTACACTAGCTTCTGAGGTTTATAATAAAGGAGGTCTTAACATGGATCGTGTCAGAATTAATAAAACGTACGGTCAATTAAGTTGTATCCCCGTGGATAGATATCTACCTAATTGCAGAGCGCTGGGTGATAATCGGTATAGGTACGTAAGATAAGCTCAAAATATATTCAAAACATATTTCTTCGCATTACAACACCGAAACTTTCATTTAATCTACATAAGTACAGGTATTATAGGATTTGCAAAACTCATTATTTTGTAACAAAGTCGTACCGTTGTGGAGGCGATCGCCCCTCACTCACGTACGAGTGTTACGAACAGGGAGGCTTCACCGGCCGGCTTCACTTGTTTGTGGCCGTGAACCAAATGTTCTTCACGCTGTGTGACCGAGGATCGCCACTACTGCCCACTGCCGAACAGACCATGGCGAACTGAAGCAACCTGTTGAGGAATCTTTGATGATCTATTGTTATTTTTTCATTAGTTACGACACACGTATCGACTTTTGTTTTTCAGTTGTTAAGTTCATGAAACATATTGCGATACGATTATAACAAAACTCTCCTATTTATTTTCAAAGCTACCAGCGTTGTGCACATATAAAACGTTTCAAAGATTATCTATCTAAACACACATGGTTGCAAAATTACAATTTAGATTAACAACTGCGACAAAATTATTGTTGTCTTCCAAAGGTTCCCATAACACGCATTGTTTTAAAATGAATATACACTGCACTTGTGTAAAAACCTCATTTGTTTTGCAACAAGTCGGTGAACAGCGAGCAGCAGCTCCGTTGGCTTTACATTCACAAGTATAACTGTCTCTAATCGAGTATTGCACGTCTAGACTGTAGGAAATGACCATACTTACTCTACAATTAAGGATTCCTCCGTCTACCGCCTTCTGAGTCTATTGCACTGCTTACATAAGCAGATGTTGCGAACATCGCGAGTAGGCTGGATAATGATCATCACACAGTAAACATGCAACATAATAGTGCCTAACTACAGCCGTAAATGCATTCGGAAGTGGACGGATAAAAATCTATGTCAATTCCGCGGTAGGAAGCACCTTATTACAAGATTTATTATTTCGTATTACTATAAATTGCCTTCATTACCATCAAGATCAGCATTTGAATATTTCAAAATAACATTTAAATTTTTCATTACCTTTTAGAAGTAGGCAAGCATGTTTGAATGTTAAACTGAAATCTAAAGCCGTGAACATTATTTCAATTACAAAAATGGCCAATGACAGCCAGCATTCGGACAACTTCATCAGATAACGATAGAATTGTATTGTCAAAAGATGTGCTTTGACGTTTGAAGCATTCGCTGCGAGTTACCTTGGAAGCTCAGCGGGTGCGCGCCGGATCCTGCGCCCGCGACTGATGCGCGATAACAAGCGTGAGAACCACGACCGGAGATCACTCATATATCATTCATGACCACCATTCATTAACTAAGCCTGTAATCTAGAACATTGCCACTAGCTACATAAAAAATAGTTTTATTACATGTATTCGAAGATTTATGGCCGACGAACAAATAAAACGTGAACGATTTTAAATATTGCCGAGAAGCTTAATTGCAACCTTTACACAAATTACCAATAAAACGATCTATCACGTATTTGTTTTAACCGTGACATCATATCCTTGAAGTGCATCTTTTGTATTGTTTTGCTCCAAATTGTTATGACTCAGCAATAATTTATAAATAAACGGACAATTTGGTGGTAATGGTCAGGAAGTTATTGTTGAAGAAGCATCCTTATTGTACGGACGACCTTTACACGGAACTAGAGTTGCGCCGCGATCTTAATCGTACAGGATCTCGTTATTATATTCCACACTGTTCAAATTGGGTCTAAAGTGTTCCGCATTTTCGACAATTCCCATCCAATTATTTGAAGGTGAAACAACAATATCCATTAACAGCTGAACTTTCGGTTTAAAAATTAAAATACTGTTTAAGTATATTATTATGCAAAGCAGAGCAATTTTATCAAAGTTTACCGGGAGGTGATCAAAGCTACCGATGTGCCTCATTATAAAAACCAATGTGCAAGAAAAGAAATCGAATCAACGGAATCTTTCTTTTAAATCGCAAATTCGCAATTAATCAAGCTGATAATTGGTTGAACAATCGATAATTGAATGCAAATAAGTCGTCGCACAGTATTACGTGTCCGCGATTGCACCCGGAGGCGAGGGCCGACAGCCATCTTACTTTCGTTCCGCTCGTCTATTCTTAGAGTTTTCCCACAATTTGCTCCATTCGATCGCCGAGATAAATAACTGTTTCTGTTTTAGTGGCTCACACACATTGAATAAAATTGGTTTGGAATATCACCCATTTCTTTTACAGTCATACAAGGTGCGTGAAGTCGGCAACACGTTTCCTGCTGAAGTTACTATGCTACCTAACTTTAGCTAACAGGCCACTGGGTTTCTTTTCCAACTTTTTGGATGTAGACATAAATGTTTTTGTTATATTTACGACGGATGCACGCGGCTATCAAAAACTATGATTGTTGGTGTCAGTTGCAACACGCGCGCGGTTGTTGTCGATTATTTAACTAGAAACAATGCTGAGTTGCACGCGCACCGCGCCGATGCTTCTCACGGCTGCCGAAGGTCGCGGATAACTCCGTTCTTACAACACGCTTTAAATTATTTGATTTCATAATTTTTGGCGCTCCGATGTGTGCCCCTAAACGATAGGCCACAGTGTAAACACTCTCGGTATGACCAATTCGTTACATTTACCCAGAATGTATAGTGTAAACTCGTGGCGAATTGATTAGTCATGTACCGCACATTAATACCCTTTCGAAACTTTTGCAAACTTGTTCGTAGGCTGTGCAAGCACACAGTAGATGAATAATTGCTGAAATTCTAGCGTAAACTCATACGTGTTAGCATGTTATGGCATGTAGTAAATTGCGAAGAATGTCCTCCTAGATTTCTTAACTAATAATAACTTCCTGTTAGATCACCTTAATTCTGCGTGGTTGCCAATACATCTGCGAGTTAAGTAGTTCAGTAGATGCATATCTAGACCTACCTACATACATACATATACTCACGCCTTTTTTCCACTGGGGTAGGCAGAAACTACAGAACGCCACTTGCTACGATCCTTTCAGAAGAAATAATGAAGATTACTATCAAACCGATAGTTTGATTGCTTTTCTTGGCCATCCAACATCATGAACACGCAGGCCACTGCTAGCCAGAAGCCTCTCTCAAGTTACTCCTCAACAGCCGAATTGTCGTTTACTCTTTTTCCATGCGATTCGTATAAGCGATGATCATTTCTTCCCCTTATCTAACAAAATTTCGCAAACATCAAGGAAGTCTTAAGAACATACGTAGCAAAGTTAACATTTCAAACCAACAGCTCGTTCGAAAAATGGTTCAGTATCGTGTCAGTAATTGTAGCAGTTAACTAACTTATTACAGTGTAGGCGGTCCTAATACATACGTATCAAACAACTTAAGTACTTTTAAATGCGATGAAATGAGCCACGCTATTACGCCCCAATACTTTGTTGTCCTCATTGCAACAGCAGAGGAGCATGCTGGTGTTAAAGATGTGTCTTACAATAAATCTTTTCACAGACGTCGAAATTCTTTCGTAATATTTTCCAAAAAGATAATGTCCTTTCTTTTTTTTCCAAAGCCTCATATTTTTGTTCAAATAGGTACTTTTGACATCATATCAACCACCAGATGAAAGTACTGAAAGTACCAGCTTATAGGGTTAAAGTGGCATATGCCACCACCACGCCCCTGACGCTGCGTATGTAGCGAAGTTTTGGTTCAATATTTACTAAAAAAATTAAAATTATTTATACAGTATTTACAATATTTAGACCTATGCAAATGACTCATACGTCTGTTTTGGGATATCTGAACTTATAAGAAGCTAACTCAAGCATGCCTTCTTTCAAACTCGCAGGCAAAACGAATTACCTCCATATTTTCCACGTCATGTTCCAATAAACTAATCTAATACAGCTCATCAGTTATACAACCTATACTTATAACATAAAGTCTAAATTGCCTCCTTATCTAATATCCTCATAGCACATATTTCGACAGGCCACTCGATGTGAACAACTGACGTCGATTAGTATTAATTACTGCCGCTGATTGGCTCCATTCAATGTTGTCAATATTGTGATCATCTGTGAAAGATAATTAGAGTTTGATGGATTGATTGATACGGTATTAGCTACTGATGATGTGAGCTTGTAATTGAGCTTTGTTATTTGGTATCGCTTTCTAATTGCATTGTTTTAGCGTTGGTTCACAGGACATTATATACTTTCGATTTTTTATTTACTAGCTTTCGCCCGCGCTCTCACCCTCATGGATGTGATTTTCCATACAAACTTTCATCTCCTATTGAAGCCCATTTGGAGTAGAATTTCGAAAAATTCTTCCTTATTCCTAGTCTACATTATAAAGGGAACCTTTGCACTTAATTTCAGCTTTTGAAGTCCAAGGGTTTGGACTGGGCGTGTCAGTCAGTCAGTCAGAAGCTATATTTTTATTTATATAGATAGATAGATCAACAAAAAAACCTTGTTGATAAGTCCAATGACAATACAGGCAAAAATTAATTTTGAAAGCAAATCTGGGTGTAGACAATGTGATAGTAGTGTAGTGAAAGTAGTGGCATATGACTTTTTCATTAATGAAGCAGTGGGTGTTAACATGCACTGGACAACATTAACCCAAAGGTCACGCTAATCTCAATATACTAATATACTAACTCAATGTACTAAGTACCAGAAATTTCCCGAGTGGACCCTTAAGGAGAGGTTAGATAACCAAGCGCTGTTTTGCGCTTTCACCTACGGTCTATCACGAGCTGGCGACCTCCCCCCTCCCCCCTTACTCCGTGTCGCCCGCTTCCGTGAGCCTCAGACCTCGAGTTAGGAGGGCGCATCGCGACCCGCACCTGACCTCCAGCTAGGGTTACCAAGAACAGCCAATCGAATCGTTTAATTTTGACATGTGGGTTTTTTGTTCAGGAAAACGGGTGTCACGTTACAGCTTCTATAGTTCATATAACTAAACATCATTCCTGTTATCTCCGAAGGGTTAGGCAGAGATGTACATGTAAGTACCCATTACTACACCCACATGTATGTAGATCATATGGTTAAAATTTACAACACAGCCACTTAAAAAAATGTTACCTCAATTAACGCGTTTCACACATTGCCCTATCACGTTTTGAATTATAGCTTATTAGAATTCTGACACAGCTTCTTAGTTAGACGTCGTTGTCTTGTAGAGTTAGCTGTAACCTTAAAAATTAGAACAACTTTGTTTTATTGGGCCAAAAGTGCCTAAACAATCCCGCAATGGAATGGTCGACGATCCCGCAATGAAATTAATTAGAAAAGAATATCGGAGGAGTAGGAAAAATATAATTTCTACTTCCTTCCATATCAGCAGGAAACAGAACAGAAAAAGGCCAGTAGTCACAAAGGGACAACTTAAGACAATAAAGTACTTACGAAAACTGCTAAAAGTGTCCGTAAATGTTTCAACCCTGCCATGCCTGCCTAAACTAGGTAGGTAGGTATATCATGCTGCCGGCGCCAGGCGAAGCCAATGTTACCTAATTCAATTTCCTTAAGTTCCATTTCATCTTCGATAAATTCAAGCGCATTATTTTAAATGGAACTGTACATTTACTCTGTATTTGCAATTTTGATCAAGATAAAAATTAACATTTTAAACGCAAGATCATGTAGAAAGCTAAAGCGGCATATTATTTACAAATCGTTTTGCATTAATGTTTGTAATGTCACAACTTTTAATGTTCAAAAATGTCTGCACTTGTCGTATTAAAGGTTTCTTCAGTGCGTACATTAACAACTCCAAAATTCCTATTAAACCGCTTCAGGGACTTTCAAAGTAAGTGTGTTATTATTATAGTTCACTCGAAAAGAATCCTCAAATCGTGGGTTGTCAAAATGTATTTCTAATGAAGATTTATCATCAAATAAGTTTCAAAAAGCTTACACTAGTAGGTCGATGAGACGATGACAAAAAGGGCAAACAGAATTGAGAGCAGTATTATACCCGACATTTCCATTTCGAGACATCTGGGGCTTGGAGGTCTCTATTATCGATGAACTGTTTGAATAAACAATGGAATAGTCTAGTAACCTACAATGGTGGTGCAACAGACTTCCAATAATTCGAGGTAAATTTTCAAATAGTACAGAAAAAGTTACATATACGAATACCAGAAATAATTACAGGATAAAAAGTTAACCAACAAGATTCGATCATCTTAAAAATTGATTTCGATATTAGAGGTCAATAGGTTGAAGTAGATGGTAATAGTTAAAGTTGTGTGGTAATCGGTTGTCGTGGTATGGGCATGTGATGCGAAGGAATGAAGAAAATTTCGTGAGGAAAGGTTTGAGTAAGAAAATGAATGGGTGTAAGAGTAGAGGAAGATGTAGGAAACGATGGATGGTTTGTGTAAAGAATGATATGGTAAGAAAGGAGGTCTCTGATGACATGACGAGTAATAGAGAAATATGAAAGAAGAAGATATGCTACGACGACCCCAAATAATAATAATAATAATAGTCGTAATGGCCAATGGTCTTATAGCCAAAAGCATGGACCAACATCTTTCAAAGCTTTCGCTCGGCGGTTAGATCAAGGGCCTGATTCAGAAGGCAGTACTTCTTGATACGGCTCGTATTGTGAGGAGGTTCCTGTCTCTGGAGCCCTAACCACCGGTGGCTTGGACCCTGCTCCCGTCACCGGTGGACGACTATTTTTTTATATTTTTAAATGTTTTTTTTTATTATTTTATGAAATATTTAAAAATGTAAATCATAAGTTAGTAAATAAATAAAGGACATAATAATAATATTTATTTCACCACAAAAACTAAACAATAACATATTATATGACTTAATAGGCTTATTATACAATTTTTTAATATGGAATCCTCTGTTGCCGAACTAGGACGGATCCTGTATCTCGGCAAACAGCGCCATCCCCTTGAATTCATCCAAATGAATTGGGATAAGGGCAAGACAATGATAATGATGAGGTCAATAGGTTGAAGATGGTATCTCTCAAATGTCAAACTGTGTACGAATTCGACACGCAAATAATGTCGAAAATGCGTTCATTTTGAACAATGTTGTAATGATCTTTGCTCGTTTATGTGCCTCCAATTGAGGTCGACATTTTTATTGGTGCCACGCAATGAAGTGATAGGTATATGAGACTTCGACGGCAAAACGTGGCGTGTGAAACATTAGTCTGTGACACTATCGAGACACTTCAGCTGTCGTTAATTAAGGTTACGGAGCTAAGCTGCAAATTATAAGTGTAAGTGACAGAGCGGGACTCTCTAATTAGTTGTTTTGAAATTCACGCGAGCGGAGCGGCTCTAGCAACAAACACCCTAGGCAATTTGATTATACTTATGCGCAAAAGTAAATGTCTCTCTGTTACTTTTCTTCCCCAAACTGTACCAATTGTCATAAAATTAAATAAATTGCAAATGTTTGCCTGTGGGACCAGTAAAATATTTTTTTTTTAAGTCACTCTATTCTATGCTAGTATACAGCTGCATCCGGTTAAACTGGAATTCGCCCGCAACATAGTTGGGAAAAGGCTAGACAGATGATGATGAAGTCTGAAATACACCATCAACTACGCGTTTTGGGTATTTGCTAGAACTTGAGACTTGTGGAATTCGTTGATTATTTCTAGCTAGGTATAGCAATTGGACGCCATCTAAAACGAACTACTTATCAGAATTGAATGCCACTGGCCTTCAGTACATAAATAATCATACCTACTAAAGATCTCTGCATACACATTATAGCAAATACCCAGGTGAAACAAAAACACATTCAAATCACTCAGAGTATTAATCAGTATACTGTGACGTCACTGACGAGTTCAATTTCCTGCGATGATAAAAAGATAACAATTTCTTCGGTAGTTGCATCGGGGACTGCGTGCCGTTGTGCACGCAAGATTGGTATGCATTACATTGCCGACTAAAGACGACTTCCCTGTTCTGTTTAAAGATAATATTTGTTTTTAGATGTACATATTTCTAGGAACGTAGCTTTAGTGTGAATATTCAAGTAACGAATTTTAAATCTCATCAATTCACAAAAATGGCATAGGTAAGCAGAAGTAGGTACCTACTGGTAATTTGAATTAATTCATGTAGTGTCGCACGCACGTAAATGCATGCTAATTAGGATTAATTTAAAAGAAGTTGTGCCGCAATTAAGGTAGATATCTGATTACTCGAGAAGTCGAGACGTTCCATGCATTTTGGAGAAAAATATACGCTTTCTCCAAACTTTCAACATGGTGCATACCTATTAGCTTCATAATTGTTTATACATATTTACATATTGTCAGTTTTCTTAAGCAGATTTTCTAAAATCTTGAGTCAAATGTTAAGTTTTTCTCTACCATGACTCAACTGCCCATCACTATTAACTTTTATGACGCCCATATACAATTTAGGGTATGAAATTGAAGCTGCAGTATTTGGCAACATCCACAGGTTGGGTAACGCCAATAAACTAAACTTCTAATACGCACGGCGATCCGAACATAACTCGGCGTTTCCGTTACATCCATATTTGCATAAACTGCTTCAATTTGCGAGTGGTGACGGAATTCGACCACCGGATAATATCTCCGAATCGGGTGATACAGGCGTCAAGCAGACATTAATTAGGTATGTGCCTAACAATTGAACAACGAAAACCATTTTATATTGTTTTTGTTTTGTATTTATTTATACTACATCATAATGACACTGTTATTGTTAAATTGTGATCATGTCGATAATTCACAAAACACTATGAGCATTATTTAGTCATGTAAAATTAGTTTGCACGTTCTAGGGAGGCAGAATATGGACAAAAATTGTGACTATGCGTCATTACATTAGTTCATTACACAAACATTTAAACCGATTGTGATGTAAAGTAAACCAATGTGTTAGTGTAACGATCGATACCGATTGTATGAAGACTACATTCCCACAGACTTATGATGACTGTTAGCTATAAATGGTTCTTGCGTAATGAGCCGAATGTGAACGGATACTTTAATTTAGTAATGAAGATAGACCGTCATAGGTAGGAACCGTGGTTCGTTACTCATGAAGTCGTGCCGGAGTGGTGCGGTGACGGTGTTGGCATAACGGTACGAGAGATCAGACACATTAATTTGGAGTTTCAAAATGTATGTGATGGTAAACCAATAAGGAACCACAAGAATGTGAACCAGACGCCAGCACATCAACATTGTCGCTAAAGCATTAGGTTCAAGGTTGATTGGGAAAATTTTACAGTTTGATATGCTGTCTACTTCTTCTTCTTCTTCACTGGAAAATCTTCAGCATTTCCAAGGGGTTGTCCATAGTAGTGCAGATGTCGTTTTGGCAGCATAGTTTGGTGGTCAGTGGGACGTGTTATCACGAATTCCTACCAGAGGCAATATTTACCTTTTTTTTTTTTTTGGTGGGTGGAAAATCATCAAATGACGCCCCCCGCCCGCTCTTGGGCAGAGCGAAAGGGAGTGTCAGACTTCTACTGACTAAAAACCGAACCCATGTTCCTTCTTTACCCTTGTGCCGAGGCCACGTCATCTCGTAGTAAAATCCGCGGCCAGGTAATATTTACCTACCATAAAGTTTGGATTTGACTTTAGCTGACCCAAAGAAAATGTGTAAACGGTCTTGATATAGCATCCAAGGGTCATCGTTGTTGATTGGCTTACCCAATCTCCACCCACAATAGGCGCTAATTAACAAATATGGCGTTACGTCGGATAGGTTGAGTTTTCCGTCAGTATTGCGTCCATCTTCACTTTCTAGCTCACCCACGTGTTCTTTAGATCAATAATTAATTTTAAAATTGAGGACAGAGTTCCATGAGCCGTCTTGTAGTTTTAACTTTCTGATGGGCCGAGTCTTTGACAATTAAAAAGTTTAAATAAATGATCATCGGTCGGCTCGCAGTCCCGGATTCAGCTAAATACCAGTATTTTACATAGCCGACCTGACCTCCGCAAGTTCCACAACCCAATTAGTGTAAATAATTGATATAATTCAAATAATTAAAGTATAACGTCAAATAGAAGTGTTTTGAATTAACTGAAAAGTATAACACGGAACTCCCAGATACCAACCCAACATCGATTTATCAAAGTTTCAGAACCATTATCACCAGAGCTTTAAAAGTAACAGGTTCGACTTTGATTGCTATCTACAAGCGTTATTTTATGGTATTTAATTGCTAAAGTCGGAAGAACAATAGCGCATCTATGATAGCGCAACTTATCGCCTATCTTGCAAATCAATCAGAGTCACAATAGAATTGCGCGAGCACTTTCACTGCGCCCGCGCCTCCTCACCTCTAGATCGTCATTTGTCTGTGATTTTGACCCCATCAATTTAGGCGTGCGAGACTGGTATTGTTGATGGATGAACCATAGAGCCAAGCGTTATATAGAAACTGTTTAAAATCAGAACTAGTTTTTGCCCGCGGCTTCGCTCGCTTTTTAGTCGGAAATTATGTCACAGAAACGTTTTTAATATAGGTAGCATAAGACACTCGTGAATATCTATATATATGAAAGAATTTTCAAAATTGGTAAATCCAGAGATTACCCCCTATAATCTCACAAACTTTACCTCTTTTTATATTAGAGCTATTTATAGCGGTTGAACTGATATAGCAAAGCCTTTTGAACTGTCAGTCAGTCCTTACAGTAAATATCAGAATCTGTAATCAAATGCAATGACATCACATGAATACGTCACCTTTGCTGACTAAGGGAGACCGTGGGTTCTGTGGTGGGTTCCATTCCAATCTATCGTGTTGCCTAGATTTGTACTCAGTGCTAAAATTAAACTTAATGTGAATTGTCAGGCACTACACAATACCTCCATTAATTATTTCCTGTGATGTGCATGACTGAGATAAATTGAATCGAAAAACTCGAGGGTATGAATCTGATATAATATTTCGCTAGGTAGGTACACACGGCTACACATCAAGCTATACATTTCCAGTTTACGCTGATCTCGCACTGCACGGAAATTCTATACAATGCGAGACCAGCTTATACTGGAAATGTATAGCTTGATGTGTAGCCGTGTGTACTAGATACCACTACCTCGTTGGTCTAGTCGTCGCAAGCGCGATTGCTAAGCACGAGGTTCTGGAATCGTAGGTCTGACAAAGTGTTATTTGGTGTTTCCATCAAGAATTTCTGAGTAGCAGCCACGTAGTATGAATTTGTGCCTGGTTGATGGCAATAGGCTCGTCCCATCTAGCGAAATGAGGGTATACTTATCTCCCGACGGGGCTGCGGGTTGTTCGAAAGAGATAGATACACAAGGGCTAAGAAGGAACATGGGTGGTTTTTAGACAGTAAAAGTCTGACAAATCATTAAAATAACCCCTCGCGCTCTGGGCAGAGTGGAACTGTGCCCAGAGCGGGAAGTGTTATTTGATGATTTCCCACCCACCAAAAAAAAATGATGTACTTATATTAGGTACACCTCTGCCTTACCCGTCAGGGATTACAGGCATAATGTTAAGTACCTAGATACCATACCAATATGCTTTCCAATTTATTGCCCTTATAGAAACTGTCATGAATTCAATTTTCCCATTATTGTACCATAGCAAGTTCCGCATGCTTCGCCGCTGACATTTATCTGACCTCTGCAGTCAAAACGGCTGGGAAATAAGTACCATTTGAGAGATGACACAATCCCATGGGTACCTGCTACAGGCAACAGGTTGTACTATCTACTTGTACAAAAATATTCAATGTAAGAAGTTACTTGCCACTTTAAAGTTTACCACACGATTTTTGTTATGTAAAAGGTTATTCACTACTTGACATGAATCATTTTGTAATATACATTTTGTTAAACGCATGAGAAAAAATTGATGTAAGTATAGGGAATGAGGAAAATGTTGAGTATGAATGTAGATGGCTTTACGAGTAGAAAAAGACCAAAAAATTAAAAAACTAAAAAACCCGACTGAAAAAACTGAAAAGCAAAAAAACAAGCACATTTTAAATCAAACAAAACTTGGAAGCAGGCGGGGTCCATTCTATTTTCATTTCATAATTTAATATTCAAATGAACCCCGCCTGCTTTCAAGTTTTGTTTGATTTAAAATGTGCTTGTTTTTTTGCTTTTCAGTTTTTTCAGTCGGGTTTTTTAGTTTTTTAACTACTTTTTTTATTTCCAACTTTTTAGTTCTTTTGTGTTTGTTCTTTCGTTGGTCGCGTAAAATTCTTCGCAGATGATTGAACTTTTTTTTGTGCTTGTTTATAGGATTTGTCCTTTGAATTTATTTTAAACATATAAGTGTTATATATTTTTGTAATCTCCTTTTAAAACCCTTTATTTTGATTCCCTACTCAATGGTATAGGAAAAAAAAAATTTTTTGAACTACGCGATTTTGCCCCCAATATCCGCAATTTTTCCTTGTTTTTTGATTTTAATGTAGCCTATAACACTCGCGCTATCAAGACGAATCTAACTACGTATGTTTCATTCAAATCCCTTCTTCCGTTTAGGAGTTATGAGGGAACAAAGAAACGGACATACATACATACATACACGTCAAACACATAACCCTCCTTTTGGGCTTCGCCGCAGTCGGGTAAAAAGACAGATGGACTGTATGAAGGATGATATATCTAGAAAAGAGGGGACTACTGACTGAGATGACGAGTAATAGAAGTATGTAAAAAGAAGACAGGCGGCGCCGACCCCAAATAAATTGAGATAAGGTCAGGAGAATTATGATAAAACACGAGAAAAATAAAATCACATTCATGTTTTGCTTTTGAACGGGGAACCGCCAGGGTACGTACGTAGTCGGTTATAATATAATAATAATAATAATAATTGCATTTATTTCGGGCCGCGCCCATATTGTTAGTAACAATGATCTTAAAAACTAGTGTTAGTAGACAAAATAATACACAATACACAAATTAAATTAAACAGTATGGAGTTTCATCCAATGACGCAGCATTGGAGACTCCCATCTATCTGTAAATAAACTCAAGATAGTGTTGGTACTGCCACGGAGACGAGCAAGTAGGGAAGCACTTCTTTTACGAATGATGGCCGCAAAACCATTAATATGCCTTTCCGCAAACATCCCTGACGCACTACATCTCCATGGCAGCCCCAACAATATCCTGAGCGCGTTATTATACTGGACACGTAGATCGCTGTATGCACGCAAACTATAACTAGTCCACAGGCTGCACGTGTAAAAAGACGAACAAAATGACTTAAACAAAGTTACCTTGACCGGGCCGCCTCCGTACATCGCGCAAACCTGCGAGCCAGCATGTTACAGCGTACCGACAGCGATCTACGTTCCCTGTCAATGTCCATATTATCTCTTAAGTCGTCGGTGACCCAATGACCCAAGTACTTAAAACTTGTCACCCTATTTAAGGGTGCTCCGCAAAGAGATATCTCCGGTATGGCTGGGTAACCTAGGGCACCTGCCTTAAAAACCAAAGTTATATCAGCCCGTAAATCTTATTTTAATCAACATAATATAACCTGACATTGACCTGCAAATTGCAATGAACCTTCAGAAAAAATGTACCTATAATGTAGAACCTATGCAGCAAACGTCAGCAACAATAAAACTTGGTAACGTATCCATACCTACCAAACGTCTATTTTTATTTGTTCAAAATGTTTGTTATAACGAATCTAAATAAAAACAATTAGGTACTCTATTAGGGACAAGGTCCGAAATAAGACTATGAGACTGCTCTGTTATTCTTTTAAATTGTTTCTGAATGTACTCGCATTTTCCCGTGTTTATTGCACAGAAGGTCAGAGAAGCAAATGATTATCGTCTTAAAATGTGATGTGAAAATAGTGTCAATGTTAAATGTTAAATGCATCCTAAAAGTCGCTCACACTGCTGTAAGTCGACACAGCACAAACTTATACCTACCCGAGCTAGATGCTCTCTTGCTGCGCGGGTTGTTCGAAAGAGATACCGCCGCCTCGGATACAAATGGCTAAGAAGATACAAGACATGGGTGGTTTTTAGTCAGCAGAAGTCTGACACTCCCTACCGCTCCGCCAAGATCAGGAGGAGTCATTATTTGATGATTTCCAATCCACCGAATAAAAACAGCTAGATGCTCTCTCCGACATAAATTGCGATAATCATGACAGTTTGAAATCGAGGTTCAAAGCATAAAATCATAAGAATACAGACCTAAGTGCGAGTTCGTATTTTAATATTTACTCAGTAAAGTCCCTTAATAATGTATGTAGCTACACTATTCCAAGGACTAAAGCGAGCTGGCATCCTCGGCACATCCTTTCACGACCTACAATAAGGCATTTATGAATGGACGCTTAAACAAGCGATTGCCTACTCACCTCATAGCTATTTTATTTAATACGAAAGATTCTTGCTACTATGGTGTTCGATTGCATTCAACATCGGCGGCTTATAATGAGGTGTTCGACTACTGTATCTCATTGTTAATAGGTCAGATGATTACTTAGATTTAGATAGGTAGGTACTTACATCTGAATCGAGCCTTCGTGCGCCCATGAAGCTATAAAGTAGGTACCTCTTATTGAAAAGCAATCTAAGATTATCGTTTCTAGAGCTTCCTATCTGCAAACATGATGAAGATTATAAAGTCTTTCTGCTTTGTCTTAGTTTAACTATAAAATTATTCAAATATATTTTTAAAGCGTACCTCAAGGATTCGAAGTAGGCATCTACATAATTTTGTACCTAAGTGCAAAACTTCAACTCATCGATCTATCAGCAACCAACTGTGAAACATGTTAAGACTATGTTGTTAGGAAGTTTGATTCGATTAACCTACAAAAAATGCACCTTGAACTTTATGCACTGACAATGAGAAAAACGATAATGACCATCTTCGGCAACCCTTCACTTCGCTTGTAATGAAGTGTTGATGACACCATTCCTCTGTACGCAACGACTACCTATTATACCGTCTACGACTTTGTTGTGTGACCCGTTGGAAATACTGTCATACCTGGGTAGATATGTGAAGAAATTGCGGAAAATCCGCAATTTTCTCCAAAAATTTACAATTGACAAAATAATTCTGGCTGTTAATTTTTCGTCAAAGACATCCGAAGTCTGGAACTGTGTTGGTTTGACAACAGTTGCAGGCTTGCAAGGTGTTCAACTTGCAAGCCTGCAACTGAAAAAAAACCTGAGAAGAAACGTTGTATGTTAGCCTGCTGCTGTGAGACTGGTGGTAATGATATGAGTTTATGCTGGATTTACATAATTAAATAATTTTCCTTATCGGATTTTCGAGGGTTGCCTTTATTGTAATTAGGAAGATTTATTTGTTGGTTTTTGGATTTATTTGTTTCTGTACTCTACCACAATGCTGTCCTATTTGAATCCTAAGGTTGACTGGTAGAGAATGCCTTGTGGCATTAAGTCCGCCTATGTACCACGTTTGTGCATGAAGTTTAAATAAATAAATAAATAATTAAGAGACTACCTCATTGGTCTTGTGTTCACTAACGCTACTGCTAAGCGTGAAGCTGGGTTCGATTGCCTGGTATACAGGGTGTAAATCAACCCATCACAGCCGTCAACCAAGCATTGTGTACATGAAACTAAGTACCCCTACCTACGCAAAAAAAATTGCTGAGATACTTTTTTTTTTGGGTTCAAAAATCACATTTTACGGTAAAACTCAAAGTACCGCTCTTAAAACATTGTTCAAGTTGATGCTTTGAATAATAAATGGGTCATGGAGGTAATTTAAGTAAAGTTATAACCTAAAAAACTAGTATTTACAAAAACAGCTGTGAAATATTTTGAACTTTGACCCCCAATATCTCCGTTACTAGGGGGTTCCCAGGCCAGGTATGGTCTAGAACAAAAAAATGATCGCAGTGGTGGGGAAAACAAGTGCCCTAAGTTTGCGTTAAGGATACTTTTACACCCTTTATAGCTATTGGGGCTTTCCATTAAAAATTCTCAGTAGTAAGCAGTCCGAAGTTAGATATTGGAACTTCGGAATTTCCTATAAGGTACGGGAGCGTAACCTCACCTCTGCCTAACCTTTCGGGCATTACAGGCGTGAATCGTGATGTAGTTAAAGTTATGTTATTGGTTCTTTTTCTCAAGTCTTAGAGCAGCTTCTTTAACAAAACTTGGGAAATAACCAGATTCAACGGTGTACCCACCTAGGCTGGACTCATCGATTACATAGTTATTTGCAAGCCCTTTCTGGAAATCCAATTAAACTGACGCAAATAGTGATGCTTAACATTCCATAAGAAAGTTAAGAAACTCTGACATCGTTAGGATATCTTTCGTTCGTGATCTAAATAAGATTAGGTACATTTTGGTATTAGAAAAGTATGGATCAGAGTGATGGGCTTTGAAAAAGATGGATGAAAAGCGATTGCATGTAGCGGAGATGAGAATGTTGAGATGGATGTGCGGAATGACAAGAATGGATAAGGTAAGATAAGAAATGAGTATATTAGAGGAAGTTTGAAAGTGGCACCTGTTACAGAAAAAATGAAAGGAAGTCGTTTATCTTGGTACCTATGTGGTCATGTAATGAGGAGGGATGAAATGCATGTGACTAAAAAAGTGATAGATATAAATGTTGATGGATGGAGAGGGAGAGGAAGGCCAAAGAAACGATGGATAGATTGTGTGAAGAATGATATGAATGAGAAAGGAGTAAATGCCACCAGGAAAGAATGGAAGAAGAAAACGTGTTGCGCCGACCCCAAATAGAATGGGATAAGGGCAGGAAGATGAGTTAAAAAAAATGTAGGTATAGGTATATATTTATCCTATTTTTTTTAACTACCTTTGTTTTAGATACACAGATCTTATTGGTGTCGTTCTTCAGAAAGGAGAGGTGCGTAGTAATTAGGTACTCGTAACCGGCGTGCTTTTACTTATGACCAGGGCCCCGAGTCTGCTATTCAATAGTGTCAGAATGGTCGATCATTGATCTCATAATGGTTGATTTACGACAAGCCAAAAAGTACCTTAGGTCGACAGGCATAAGGTACTTTTTGGCTTGTCATCAATCAAAAGTATGTGAGGATCGTAGCAGGGCGTTCGGTGGTTTGTTCCTACCCCCATGGATGTTTGTCTGTTTCAGGCAAAAACAACAGACCGGATTTAGATTTTTACCCGGGTGAAACCGAGGGCATAAAATTATTTTATATTGTTCTGTTTCTTGTTTTCTCTAGTTGTGTTTATTCCAGACGCTGTAGAATCGTCGCTGCATTCCGGACATGTTTGAATAATTCCGGAACAACCCTACTCTATCTTTATCCATACAGGTACAAGAAAACACGCCATCAAAGAATAATCATATAATGGGATACTGGACAGTGGACTTACCCTTTGGAATCTGACCTAGATTCCAACAGGGCATGGATGAGTTTGTATATATATGCGAGTTTAAATGTTTATGTACGTACCCACGATACAGGGGAAATTCCTAGTGTGGGGGCAACGTTTTTTAAAAATAAAGAAAGAAAAAAAGTAGAAAGAACTGAAACCTAGAACACCAAAATAAAACTAGAAGAATTGGAAAAGCGTACTTAAACAGTTAATACGGAGTGTAAAACGAATGCTACGGTCAACCGATGCATAGGTACCATTAGATAACCATAACCTACCTGTTCGACACAGTTACCTACTTACCGTAGCCCAGTGCTCTAATTGTACCAGGACCTGATATGGCGGAAGGCAGCGAACCGTTGGGGCAACGCACCGGACACTTCCGTGCATTGTGGCTGCGAATCAGGTCGTAAGCCGGTGCGACGCATGGGCCCCGTGCTTACGACATAGCAATTCACGCCATGCAGGTAACGCACTACCCATGAGTGAGCAGGTTAGTGCGGTAATTGCTTTGTAGATGCCCGATTATGTTACGTACCTAGATGGTACAGTTCGTTCGAAAGATCTAAGTAACATTTACTTAGATATTTTATGAACCTATTTATCTACCTTATTCTCGGTTACAGGCAAAACCATTTTGTATGATTATTCGATTGTATTCCTTGATCGACCACTCATCGGAGTTGTTCGGCTAATACCTATCTATGTAGCGACCTAGTATACCCTACCATGTGGAAAAGAGATGGCGCTAGACAACCAGATATAGCTCTGGTGCTTTTCCACATTTGAATAAGAATAAAACAAGACTGCCTTATGACGACATGGCACCTCAACAGTTTGCTTCTCTTAAATCCTAAAATAACAAGAGTGCAATCACAAACGATAGGACAGAAGGCATCTAAGGATAAACTTACGATATCTGGAAAACATTTAAGAATCAGTGCCCAAACCGCACTCTCTGGTTGCAACATTTGGTCTTCGAAATCAGTAGCACTAGTAGCAGTCATAAGCACACCTGATACTTGTAATCGATGTCTAGGTGTGCAAACCTAACCGTACCTGTTTAAGCCGACTTTGCGGTCACTACCTCAGTAACATTAGGTCACGTAAGCCACGTAGGGACAAGCCCACTGTCGTTTGTTTACACCTAACCTTAATTACAGTAAACTAACTTAAATATTCGCTTTAAATAGCTTTCCATACATACAGTGCGATCAAATTATCTTGGCAGCTCCGAACTTCGTGCAGTCATTTTGTTACAACGAATGTATAAAAGTGTTATGATATTTATTTTATTTGTATTTCTCACTGTTCAAATTAGATATTTTCTGATCGTTTAAGTATTGGTTTATCTGGCAATAACAGTTTTATTCCCAAGTTTACATGCGTAAAATTTCGCAAAGCCTATGTTCAGAGCTGCCAAGATAATTTGATCGCACTGTAGGTAATGTAACATAATGCCTGTAATCCCCGAAGTGTTCGGCAGAGATGTAGGTACGGTCAACATAATAGTTGGTAAACCCACATTTCATCAGTTAATAGTTATATTTAGGTAATACCCATGTAATTGAGGGCGTGGTTATTGCCATCAACCGGACGCTCAAATCCAGGCCCGTGGATGCTATTGAGAAATATCGGAGGAAAAAACCAAATAATACTGCCCGACCTGGGAATCGAACCCCTCACGCTCAGCAGTCGCGCTTGTGGCCACTAAAACAATGAGGCCGTTAATTTTAAGACTTGTATATCATTATCATCTTCCTGGCGTTGTCCTATGTTTCCATTCTCCTCTGTCAAAACTCAAATCATTTATTTCAATTAAGCCATTACAGGCACTTTTGAATGTCAGAAGGACGGAAGAAGAACGAAACTACGAGTGCAATACGTCATTCCGAAAGCCACCACGCCGAACCACACGCCACCGAATGCCCGCAACAACGAACACTGCGCGCACGAAAGCACGCAGCGACGCACACCGCAACAACGAATGTCAACCGATACGCTATCCTACCATTCCTCACACAATCCATCCATCGTTTCCTTGGTCTTCCTATCCCTCGACATCCACCATTTTATATTCATCACTCATTTAAGTATTTCTATTTGGATTCGTCCTAATTTAAAAATAGGGATGTTTCCTGACAAAATTAAAATCTGTTTAGTCCGTCAGTTAGATTATCGAAAAATATTGGATACCTACGTGTTTTCTGTTTTATCAAATTAATAAAAAATGACGAAGATATAACGCGTCAAAGTAGGTACATGTGAGGGCTTTTGACGTCACTGGCCGGTAAAAATGTAGGTCCTGCAATGTGACGTCACACGAGTTTTCCAAAGATTATCGTGTTCATTTTTTGTTTAAGTGAAAAAATAAAATGTGTCCTATATTTTTCGGAAATCTATGTGACGGAGTAATAAGATTTTTTTTGTCAACTACCCTCTTACTCGATTACATATTTTTTTCGCCTCAAAATTAGTTTTGTTTGTCCCCAAATAATTTGATACTGAGCAACAAACTGGCAAAAAACGGTTTATTAGTATCACCACAGATTACCAGATACTACACTCCTTATAAAATGTTCAATGCCTACCGCTATAATAGCCTAAACTTTCAAGTCGATAGACGCTGCGAACGAAAATGTACCCTAACCTTATAAACGTAAAGTGAGTTTTGCTTTGTAGATGCACGCCGCCACGTGGATATTATGAATTGCCAGGGCTGCCTCTGTCGAGAAAGATCTTAATAGGGATTTTTAGTATAATTTATAAAATAAAACATGTATTTTTATGTATCAGAATATTAATTGTTTTAAAAAATAAGTATAAAAACGAAATATATAATTATTTAAAAAGAATAGGTACACACGGCTACACATCAAGCTATACAAAACCAGTATAATCTGATCGTTCATTGTGCGAAAAGATCTAGTAAAGTGAGGCCAAGATTAACTGGTTTTGTATAGCTTGATGTGTAGCCGTGTGTACCTGGTTAATTTTGCATAGAGGTGTTTTATTTTGATGTAATTATTTTTTTCCCTTCTTTAAATTCCCGATTGTTAAACTTTAACGCAGAGAATATTCGAAATCGAACAAACAATTTTAATAAGTAGATAATATTGGGGGAAACAAGGGCAAGGGGAGGTATGTGGGATTTATCATTTAATTAAATAATTGTAGGTAAGTAGGTACATTTTTTCATAACTAAATAAAACTTCTCTTTTCTTCATTCATCTTTTCTCTTGCTGGATCTACATCCATCCACTGCACATAATACACCAGTTATAGCCATTTCTTAGGATTTCAAAACTCACGTCAAGTCGACCGAAATATAATATTATGCGTATGCACAGAGTACCTACTATAATATTGCGTTTGTACGCGCCGCGCGGCTGTTCACAACCCTCTGCGCTATGGTCTATCGCAGACCGGCGCCCGGTAGGTAGTTAGCGCGCGTAAGTACATGGAGTGTAGTATCTGTAATCTGTGGTATCACTATCATCAGGCATAATAAACGAGTAGGATAATTTACAAAATATAATGAATAACAGATTAGCCTGATAGGTTCCCATGTGAACAAAATTCAAGTTGTAACAGACATGTTGGTAATTTAGACGCCCACATTCGCTTCGGTGATTAGATTGTAAAACTAATTAGTTCACATTTTGTTTACTTATTACGGTAGAAAATGTTATAGTTTTTGTCTATCAAGTTACCGTCTCAGCATAGATACATATCGTATTATATCAGTCCAGCCTTTTTCACCCGACTGTGGCGAAGCCCAAAAGTTGGGTTATTGTATATCTCAGCGGTAGTTGGCGACATCTGTGAGGAAATGCGATGGGGTCGTTTACTCAGGCGTCTTGGTTGACAATTTATCATAATAGATCGTTGTTTTAGCAATCAGGAGTGAAATACCTAGTACTTCAAACTAATGATTCTGTAATGAATATAAATGGCTATTCATTGTGAGCTTGTTGGTGTTATTTGTAAATAAAAAACATAATGCACATTACTATGACTTTTTATTTACAATATATTAATATTCTCTTTAATTTTTTTCAGTTTTTTACGTTATTTTTCATTTCAGGCACTAAACATACATCCTTTCATTTTATTTAAGCGTAAACACACGTTTTAACAGTTATTTGTAAGACCTCACTTTTCAAATACATGTGCAACATAAGTGGACACAAACTATTACAGTTAAATAAAATACTTTTAGCAAAAACCGCCTTTGGCGTGCAGAGATCACCTGCGCAATAATCTCATTACAATATGGCTTAAGTAAGCTTTAACCTAAACTACGTACTAGAACAGCATTCCATCGAGTTATAACAGTTATTGCACAACTAAGTAACATTATAATTATGTGAACAAACAATTTAGCGCAGAAGTAAAGTGAAAAAACGTTTGTATACGAACTGGACCCAACGTAACGTTGACTGTGGGTCCAGTCATACAAACTACACAGCAACAACAATCCAAATAGATAATACAGAAAATCATGACGTGTTGTTTGTTTACCTTACTACACCTAAGTACTAAAGTAATTTTATTTCAATATAAATAAGTTATAAAAAGTGAGGTCCGTCAGAGTTGTTGAGATGGGAAAAGAGATTATTCAGCAAATAGGTAAGTACACAGAATGCTGAAATGTGTACAAGCCGTGTCGTTTTATATTATCGAAACCATGCAATAATTTGTTCGCATCCTTTAACATTCTTCTTTTAATAAATTCCAATCGATGACATTTAACGATATTACACAAACAATTTCATGTATAATAATCGTCATAATAACTTGTACTTTACATCTAATAACTAAAATAAGAAAAATCGATCATACCCAAAACCATTCAATCGAACATTTCATGCTAACAGTAAGTAATCACAATCAGCAACACATTTGTCTGTCAATGAACTAGTGAGAAAGCGTGGGATTCAATCATCCAAATGAGAAATACAATTTCTGCTGATCGACATTTACATACACGACAGTGCATAAACCCAAATGAACATAAGTTAACTAAAATTGATAATATAGTCGGTGCTTCCCTCTTGGCAAGAACTCTATTATAATTTGGTTTTATAGCAATATTTCTTTATAAAAATATTTCTTTTTATTGCCACGTTAAAATTTGAGATCTACTAATAATTACACTAAATACATGTTCACTTTACATCATATGTCTTAAAAGACAAACAAAACAGGTACTATTTTACATTTATGATATTTTTTGTCATTGCATGAACTCCTTGATATCTAATTAAATATACATACACGTCTATGGTAATATTAGCTTTAACAGAAGTATGTGATTGAATGCCATATCAGAAAATTTACTAAATAATTGGTCTCTCGATATGTTTATTCAATCACATATTTGTGTTGAAGCTGTGAAATGCTTTACTATTAAGAGGAGTATATAGAAACTACATGTAACAACCATACACAAACAAATAAATAGCAACATTAAGTATACCAAAGCCAATTTTGTTCAGAGAGGATAGTATTATTGTTTGAACGTCGAACGGAAACGACGTTTATGTGCTATTTAGTTTAGCGACAAATCGGAGGCAACAACGAAGTACGGTGGTGGCAGAGTAACTAGTGAGTGGAACAACTTGTGTTAGTAAGGTGCGGGATAGGGAACATGTACGTGCTAGTCGGGCAGCGGGCATCACGTGAGGCGGCAGGACGGCAGGCGGCCGCACGACGAGTGCCAGCGACGCTTGCGCCGCGCGGACTCCGCGTCCGACAGCTCGGCCGTGCTCAGCGTGCGCGACCCGCCGTCGCCCAGCTCTGCAACACACGCCACACCATGTACAACACGTCTCTCTGCCGCCATTAACATTCTATTCAGATGACTTTACTTTACGCTTCGAAACAACAAATTCTGAATGTGTAAAGGAATAATTGTTAAGCAGATTGAATTAGCCATTTTAATTCACAAATTATGGTATGAATTTAAAAAACTGTAAAGTCATTGGTTAATTGAATACTTTTAAAGGCGCAAACGCAGTCTTGCTTGGTCAATCTCCCACATATTTTTACCCAAGCATAAAAGTCGAAAAGTCAAATTCAAGATGAAGATGCACAGACATGAAGATGACATACAATATACATATCCTAATACTACTGAATTTCAATATAGGTACACTGGACTCAAACACAAAATATGTCAGTCAGGAAACTTGATTGGTTAGTCAAGTTTCCTGACTGACACGGTAAAATGCTGGAGATTGACCGAGTAAGACTGCGTTTGCGCCTTCAAAAGTAGGTATTGAAAACCCGAGTAAACAATGAGTAGTCAAGTATCTGAATAGTATGTATTCTGCGTCTCGCTACAAAGACTAAGATATTAGTGAAGAGCTAGGTAAATGCAAACATACAGTATGTATATTTAAACATATATTTTACTGCACTTATTTATCGGTTATCTTCGCATCACAAATACGTTTTATTTTTGGACATAAATTAGTCTTCATAAATATTATAAGCCTTATATTGTTAAAGCGGGTAGATGTAGGTATATGGCTGTTCATATAGATGTAGATAAGACTGGGAGCTAGATCGGGGTTCTCGTCACACGCATGCAACGAACCTAACTCAAGGAACAAACGCGAGCGCGCACGAGACCGGCTATGCGCACTTCTTCAGGGTCTGAAAATTGTACGACTCCATTCACATAGAAATAAGGTTTAGATTCTGTTAACAACCTAAGTCCGATATGATTTGTTAAATCGCTACAAGCGTCAGTGAATCAAATCCTCAGGAAATATTGTGAATAGATTGTATTACAATCAGCAGTAAAAATAATATGATGTTTAGAATGTAGTACCTATGATTATGAGTAATATAATATAATTATGTAAGTACTGATATCACTAAGACGGCCATTCAAAGATATGACGTGAATGAGAATGTCATACAGTCACGTACAAATGTGAGTATTTACAAATTACAAACACAAATCGCAGACGGGCATCTAAATAGCTTTGCCACAAAGTTTAATAGTCTAAATGCGAAGCACAGTTCTAATTGAGCCGTGGCTGTCCAAGTAATGGATTTAAATGACAGGAGTGTCCTGCTCCGAGATCTGCATTAATTTTATTGGTTGCAGGCAACTCCTTATAGGAGTTGCAGTGTTAATAATAGTGTGGTAGGCTTTGTTAAGGCTATTCTTTGAGCGATGATCAGCTATTTTCGTACAGAAGGCACATATCACCTTTCAAAACTGTCATTTACATTCACAATGCTGACAAATAAGGCACAAAATAAATCAAAAGGAACTTTTCCTCAGCGATTATACACTAAAACTCCTCACAGCCTATACTGCAGATCAGTAACGTCATAAAACAGTTCATCATCACTTTCATCATCAGACTGACCATGCCTGTAGTCTCTCTCGGTGAAGTACTCCTGCGCCGAAGGGTAGTGTCGCTCCACTAAGTACGGGATGACGGTGGAGGTGTGCAACTCGTCGGAGCGGCGCGAGCGAGGCGTCACCATGCGCTCGCCTGCCTCCAGAGGTGGCCGGGCTTGTACCCAACTGTAAGAAGAAAAGGTGTTGTTGAAGATTATAAATATCCCAAGTCAGTAGTATGTTTACTTTTAAAGTTTTTGATTGTGGAAATTTGTAACGCTGTTAAGGACACGACCATAATACACGATCGTGTATTGTTTTCAACTTTCGGCGCAAGTCAAACAGTTGTAAATGCACGCTCAATGACCCTTACTGTATCATATTTTGAGTGACAAATGTAAGGGTTTCAGAATAGTCTGCTAGCCTTATGGGCTTGCCGTAGTGCTGGCCTTAGACACTGGTATCTACAAAAGTAGCATAGCTAATGCTTAGTATTACAGATACAAAATGTCAAATGTGCCTACTGCAGCACAGCATCCAAACCGGAACATTAGGTCAGCCAGTATTAACGGAAGAAAGTGTCTGATGAGATTACCTTGAAGAAGACATGCTGCGCCAACCACAAATGGATTGGGATAAGGGCGAGTAACTTTGAGTTCGTTCAGACAATTTACAGCAGCGACCTGATATTAGTTTTATTTTTTACTAGCAACGTGTGGGTATACTTACAAGTCTGAAACGCCCTTCAGAAGTACAGACGTGAGTAGTATATATGTCAGTTATAAATAAACATTCAAATGATAACAGGGCTATCAGCGACTTATTATATTATTGAATAAACAAAGTACTTAATTCTTTCCTTTGTTGGAACAACATAGAAGGCCATTTTCCTGTTCTGTACAAGTACTGGCTGGATTTCATTTCAATGTGTCACAGGGATAGGCATAATAAATGACAGAGACCCTTCTTCCATCGGGAGACTAGTGTACTGCAGGTTATCAGCCATACCTTGTCGATGTTCCACACATTCGAACGAAGCGCTTTGCTAAATCTTCTATTATGCAGGGAGTTCCACTCCTTAGCTGTGCGCACAAGGAGTGGAACTCCCTACCTGCGTCGGTTTTCTCGAGTTCATATAACCCAATCTATTTAAGACGCGAGTAAATAAGCTTCTTCTGGGTAGGCTCGTTCCATCGTCGACCTCATCTCTGCCCTTAGGGCAAGATTGAGGTATAGAGTAAGCAGTGGAGGGCCTCCCATACAAGCAGAAAAGCTGTGCTTGCCTTAAAATAAAACAACAAATAAAAAAACAGTCATACTATAAACACTAACAAAATATAATAATATCATTGAATATAAATTCGCGTGCATTACTCAGCGCGCGGCGTTGTCAAACTTCATATTTCTCCGCTGCAACCGCGAGTCTCTAGCTCGCTCTAGCACTAACAAAAGAAGAGTTAAGTAGTGAGCCAGTGGGCGGAGCTAGCCCAGTAGCCCTTTCTCTAAAGCACGCACTGTTTCCACTGCATTTTTCATTCATAAATTGGTTTGTTTTTAATAATACTTTTAGGAAACATTCGAAATTATGAATGAGGAATAAGCCGAGCTTCTATTTGAATGTGTGCGTGGCAAGTCAGTGTATGTTTGAGAGAGAATGTGTGTTTCACGGTTCGCGCGATGGATGATGCGTGTGGCGAGAATTTTGACACAAAGTAGATTTCAAGTTAGTTCATATTTGTTTTGAGCGATTACTAGTGAGTGCATTTCTTTGTTTCTTTTTCTGGTGATTTAAAGTTTGACATTAGTTTTTGATGGAATTACCTAACTTTGTTTTGAAGTGGTTAATGTAATATTTCCTTGTGAAAGATTAAAGAGTGTGGATTCGTTATTGTGTAATGCACCTAAATGTTGTTCTTAAATTGTGACGTAATATTAAATAGGAACTACGAAAAGTGTAGTTCACCACTTTTTGTATTTTTATAATTAGGTATATTAAAAATAACTAGTAAAATAAAACAGCCGTTATTAAAAACTTAAAAAAAACAGTCTGCTTGTTGTAGTTGTGCTTGCTGTATTGCTTACTACTAGGCACGCCACTGAGTAAGCCATACCCATTGCAAATAAAAAATAGAGTGATCATCAGGATAGAGGGATATATAAAATCACTCCCCGAAGGCTTGTTTAGGTTCCGTGTAATATGGAGCGAGCTTATAGCCATCAAACGGGCACAAATCCAGACACTGACACTAACGTTAGAGGAAATAACAGAGTTGTAATGCAAGTAATGTATAAGTCCCATCTAATGAGCGAGCCTGTTGCCATCCAACCGGGCACAGATCCACACACTAACAATTTAGTTGTTAGTGTGAGTCCTTATAATGCCCGTCACAGTAATGCACATACCAGCAATGCACGACACTGGAATGTACAACACAGGAGTGTACGACACAATAATTGGCGTTACTGGGGTGTACCTTGCTGGTCCGGCCCAAGAATGTACAACACAGGAGTGTACGACACAGTAATCGCGCGATTGGTTGGCCGACTAGTTGGGCAACTCGAAATTTTGGGACTTGGATACTAGGTAATTGAGCTAGGTAGTGCTGCCGAATTAAATTGTACTCCATGACGTGCGCTCGCTACGCTCGCATATTTAATAACACTAATATCTTCTGTCCCCGAAGTGCCGGGCCTCCGCCGGCCTCCTTCATCGGCCTACGGCCCGGTGCCCATGCCGCCCATAAAGGATACTGTCGCGAGGCGGTCGTATTATAGGAACACGAAGAAAAAAAGAAGGAACCACGGAATTTTCCAGTATTTTATTGTATCACCCGTCCCTATTGTCACATGGCTTTTTACTTTTTTAATGTGACGTCACTGTTTGTTTTGATTCCAATTCTCGTGCTGTACATTCTTGCCCGGACAATCGAGGTTCGGGCCGAGAATGCACGACATGACAATGTACAACATTGGAATTCAAAACACTTACATTCCTATGTCGCGCGTTCTCGTGTCGTGCATTCCTGTGTTGGGCATTGCTGGTTCCCGTTAGTGTTAGCATTGAGGGAACTATTAGAGTTGTAATAAGATAGGGTTTTGAAACACATAGCACAAGGGTTGACGATGTAATTCATCATCATCATCAGTCTATAATGTCCCCACAGCAGGGCCACAGGCCTCCTCTCTAAGCTCTCCTAGAGAGGAGGTCTGTGTCCCATGAATAATAGCTAATTGACAATAACTGACTGACAAGGCAAGTGAATCCAGACAAAAGTGAAAGTTGAAAACTTCGAACTTGATACTTACAGAGTTTATTACCATTATTTACCATCATCTGCCTGTTAGGCAGAGATGTATCTCATAATACACCAACATATCGCCAGTTATGTTTAAATCCCATGTAATAAGGGGCGAGCCTATTGCAAATAATTGGGCGCTTGTCCAGGCTCCGTTGCTATTACTGAGTGAGACATTCCTAATGGAAAAACCCAATAACACTTTGCCCGCCCTAGTCAACCCCAGGACCTCACGCTCAGAAGTCTACTCGCACTAGACCAACGAGACAGACAATAAAGTACTGTGAAAAGACACCATACAGATGGTGAGGGTACATCTAATAATACCAATATTTTGTCTTAAAAATAGGTAGGTATAAACTTCAATGACCCTTTAAAACATTTCAAAAGTAAAGTACCTCGAGTACACTTGGTTGGAATAAATATTATTTAAAGTTTTGCACAATAATACATTATCCTTGATGCGAACATTTTCTTCACCTAAGTGCAAAGTCGAATAAATAGAATGGCTATTTACGAGTAAACAACATAATCTCGACAATCATTAAGTGGGTACTATTAAATTGTTCACCTCTGATATAACCTCCGTTAAAGCCGTTTAACATGTTATTTTGTAAACTTTATAAGTACCTACCTATTTACGAAGACATCAAAATCTAACTTTATTATTTGGAGTCATCATTTGACTAGCTTTTTCCTAACTATTTTAATGTCGGCTTCCATTCTAACCGGATGAATGCTCCACAACCCAGTTAGTACTGGGTTATACGATACTCCTTAGTAACAAAGGTTGTCAACTTTCGGGCCACAGACTATACTTTTACGACTATCAAAGATCTACAATTGACAGCCGGGATCAGCGGCTAAACGTGGTCTACTAGACACGGAGGAAACTCGGTATATGATGGGTGGTTAATCATTCGCGGAACAACCTAGGCAAACGCGGCTTAAGAAGCCGGGGTAAGAAGCTCGCAATTGCAATTCGAGGCGAGCATAAAAATCGAACGATACATTGCTATCTCTATCTGACTTGTCGCGGCGCAGCGCGCAGCTGTGTGCGTGCGTGTAGTACCTATGTTTGTAGCGAATCATTCATAATGACTGATAACCATTTCATTGTAATAATTTTGTTCAATATTTGGTTTATTTTTGTTAACTAATTTGGGGAATCGTTAGTGAACGCACAAACCCGCAATGCGTTTTTTGGAAATTACTCTACAATGGCTACATTAGAAGATTTTAGGACATTATCTAAAATCTAATAAAATAAAACGTCTATATTTAAATCTCTAGATTATAGAGATATTTTTTTTATATAGATATAAAAATAGACGTTTTATTACCACCACCGCAAAGCGAAACAACCAAAGACTCAGCGGCTTGTCAGTGTCGACTACGGTTTGTCTTTAGTAGATTTTCAACTTTACAAATAGGATAATGCAATACAGCATATTGAGCTACCTTGGTCATTACTCTCGAGGGTAAAATACCTACAGTCCGAGCCTAAGCCGGAAGTGTAATGGATAGGAATGCGAATGCCTATCTTAGGCTAAGTTCACATGACCGCGCGGCATCGTGCGTCTCCGTGCTGTGGAAGCATTCACATGATAGCATTTATGTACGCGCGGCAGTCTAGCATCAAAATGGTCACGGTTTGACACCATACCTACCACACCAGATTGTCTCTCAACTGCATCAGTGATCGATGCTCAACCGTGAACATCTGAACGGGTCGATTTAAGTTTGTAAAACTTTTTTTTTTCTTTCTTTTTTAATAGACGGTAAACACTGATTATTTTGATTTTGTCCCCGAGCGGTCATCTGAACTTAGCCTTACACGCGCTTAGTGGGTATTATTTGTTACCAGTAGCTAAACGTGTCCGCTTGTCACTATGTACCTATTATGTATGTATGTAGTGTACCTACAGACGCTAGCACATCAATCTAACCTAATTTATTTTCCTACTTTTGCATTATAAATCCATTTTTGTAATGTGTACACACGGCTACACATCAAGCTATACAAAACCAGTATAATCTGATCGTTCATTGCGTGAAAAGATCTAGTAAAGTGAGGCCAAGATTAACTGGTTTTGTATAGCTTGATGTGTAGCCGTGTGTACAGCACTGATTAAAGTCAACTAGATAAAAAGTAGATAGGTAAGTTGTAGATCAGATAGGTACTTACTGTGAGATACCTACTGTATCCCAACGTTCGTGGTCCATAACTAAAGTGACCATACGTCCCGTTTTGAACGGGACTGTCCCTTTTCTCGATCATCTGTCCCGTTGTCCCCAAACAAAGCTCTGGGACACAAACAGTCCCGTTTTCCGAAACTGCGTGAAATTTTTAAAACTATAAAACTCGTCAGACGCAACTGTGGTAGACGTGGTAGACCACGTCGCAAGGGCCGACGCCTGTCGGGACTGCGTGTTGTTCGAAAGAGATACCGCGGCCTCGCATACAAAGGGCTAGAGAACATTTGTGTGATTTTTTAGGGTTCCGTAGTCAACTAGGAAGTAGGAACCCTTATAGTTTCGCCATGTCTGTCTGTCCGTCCGTCTGTCCGTCCTCGCTTAATCTCTGTGACCGTTAGCAATCACGCCGACAAAGTGGTAAAATAAAATTTGGAAAAAAAGTTATATTAGGATAGCCCCAATATAAATGTAAAGTGGGAAGTGATTTTTTTTAAATTTCAACCCTAACGTGTGATATATTGTTGGAAAGGTATTTAAAAATGAATAGGGGGGTTTACTAAAATCATTTTTTGATAATTTCAATAATTTCGGAAATAATCGCTCCAAAAGTAAAAAACAAACCCCTCTAACTTTTTTATTTTTTTATTTTATTTATTTATATTTTTGAACCATAAGTTTAGAAAATATGAAAAAAATCTGAAAAGTAGAAATGTATAAGGACTTTCTAGGAAAATCATTTTGAACTTATATTAGATGGAAACAACAGATGGAAAAAGCAGTTAACCAATATAATTTGGTCCCTGAATCGTATGAGCGCCTATACAATCCAGAGGTCAAGTTTCATTGGCCCGTTGAAGAAATTGTATAAATTACTAGCTGATGCCCGCGGCTTCGCCCGCGTGGATACTGTAAAAACAATCCTTGATGCGGATTATATATACATTTTTTTATTTGCCCCACACTAGGAATTTCTCCTGTATCGTGGGTGCGTTCACAAACATTTAAACTCACATACACATATACCCAGACCCGGAACAACTATCTGTAGGTCTTACAAATATTTGTTCCGTGCGGGGATCGAACCCGCGACACGCAGCGCGGCATTCCATTGCTTGAGCCACTGCGCTAACCGTGCCGTCAAAGTAAATATCATTCTAAAATTTCAGCTCGACCGGTGCAGAACTTTTTGAGTTTTTGAAGCGTACACAAACCAACATAAGATTTTTATATAAATAGATTAGCATACCGTTTTGGTACGGAACCCTTCATGTGCGAGTCCGACTTGCACTTGGCCAGTTTTTTTTCAGTAGAAGACTGACAGCGGGTGCCGATCCGCCTAGAGCGGGAGGAGTAATTTTATGATTTCTCAAATTCCAAAAAAAAACGACCTACCTAACTGGACCGTTTGTATAAGGTAGACATTTATCGTCTACAACTTCGAGTGTAGAGTCCCTGATCTTGAGAGGAGAGGGTGTTACATAGGCATTTAACGTGGCCTTGGTTTTTGCTAAAGTAACTGTCAATATAGGTGTATAAATCCATGTCCCGTTCTGAGTTAAAAAAATAATGGTCAGTTTATCCATAACTTCACTCAAACCAAATCGTGAAAAAATCTAAGCCCGTAAACAAAGCAAAAGTCGTAATAATGTAGGTTCCACAATACCAAGTCACAAGGCAAATCATTATCCAAGTCCGTAGCAGAGGTCAATAGTGTCAGAATAATTTATTACAAAACAATTTCGCAAACAATAACGCACGCGCAAGTCAAGTCAAGTAATTATGTAACACTGACAACCCCTACTACCCCGGAGCGGAGGCCAGCGCGCAGCGCGCGGGCGCCGGGCGGCGCGCGGCGGCGTGGTCATTCATACGAAAACGGTACGCTAGTGTGAGTTTCTGCGATCACGTCTACGACCAGTGCGTACACGCACACAAACGCAGCCCATGCTTGATGCGACAGCGCTACTGCCGTTCCAGATTTGTGATAAATTTGATTGTGTTCCGTAATACCAAAAATTATGAATGAAAACTTGATATTTTTCCATTTTTTTTTTGATAATCTGCTACTAGACAATATAAGCTATGTTCCTATTACAATAACATTACGAATATTAATGTTTTTAATACAGAATAATTAAGTTGAAAACATGCTATTAGCGGTGTTAAAATGTGCGAAATGCAATTCGCTTGCATTTCGAAAGTAGTGATTTTTTTTTTTAAAAAGTTTAATAGGAACCTAGATAAATATCGTCTGTATCCGAATAACATAATTTTAAGTTGGTAATATGTTCGTATCGCGAATGATTTTGGTATTACGTTTGTATGGAGAAATGTCCGTACACCGTCCCCTTAACCTAAAAACCGACCCAAGCGGTTGTTATTATCTATCTATCTATAGAAATAAAAAGGGAAGTCCTGACTGACTGACTAATCAACGCCCAGCCCAAACCCTTGGACCTAGAAAGCTGAAATTTTGCACAGAGGTTCCCTTTTTAATGTAGACAAGGAATAAGAAAGGATTTTTCGAAATTTAACCCCTAAGGGAGTTGAATAGGGGATGAAAGTTTGTATGGAAAATCGACATTTTTGTAGTTAAACCGACATCCACGCGGGCGAAGCCGTGGGCAAAAGCTAGTAATTTATATATAGCCACGAGCTCTTCAACACAACGAAATTGCTAAAAATAATATTATGTTTAATTGCACAAAGATTAGAAACTCCCTATTGCAGTTTTTTGTGGCAATTAATTCGTCACTGTATTTTGTGCCAATACTTTTTAGCAACACCGAAATGGTGTAATAAAGTCAACCCACTGCAACAACGATGTTCTTTTTTTATATATTTTTTCACCAAGGTCATATAAGATATCGTGGACTTTCTCTAGAATGTTTCCAACTACTTTTGGTTTGGGTTTGTATTCATGCCTCCTGTCACGTAGGACCAAGGGACATAGAAATGCGCGCGCATCTTGACGATCGCTTACGCAGGACGGTAATAGTGAATGCAAACCGGATTAAAAGATATAATCTTCAAGAGCCTTTTGCACTCTACGGACAGTGTCTTTCAAGGGCCTTTTACGAATTATCTCGCAGGGTATTCTTATTTGTGAAATCGATGGTGAAAAGCGATTTATGAAAGCCAGTGACCATGCTTCATATTTATGTACGGCTTTTCTAATTGCAATAAGAGGAAACCTGAGGACTGCGTTGTTCAAAAGAGATACCGCGGCCTCGACACAAAGGGCTAAGAAGGAACATGGGTGTTTTTTAGTCAGTGGAAGTGGTACAGATGAGTCAAAAGTTGTATGATAATAGGTTGCCATGTTGTGTGGGCCAGCGATCCGGAGAAATGAGGAAAAGGTCGTGAGAAAAGTTTTGAGCATGCATGTGGATAGATAGCATAGAGTATTAAACAGATAGCTATCGGAGTGGAGGAAAACGAATGAAACGTTGAATGGACTGTGTGAAAATTAATATAGGCTAGAAAGGTTTTTTTTTTTCGTGTGGTTTGAAAACCGGCTTAGAAAGGACTGCTGAGATGATAAGTACTACGGAAATAAGGAAGAAGGCGGCAGAATATATAAAATGTGCGACATTCCTTTACCTTTTTACACGAAATTTTGCTAACATGCATGCTGGTTACGACTTTGCGAGTCCAATCACCTAACGAAAACGTTGGTCACTTTTGGACTTTGTCACATTCTACTTGTCCATTGTTATAACCATTTTTAATTCTTGCGCAACGTCGCCGATGTGTCATTTTTGACGATAACATTTGCATTGTGAATGACACGGTTCTAAGTATGGTCAAGGTTTCAAAGGCCGATAACACATTTGACCTTACAGAAGGTTAGTTTTCCACAATATAATTGTATCGATCAAGCATATCTAGTATTCCACAGCAAAGGCCTCCCTTTACATTTTATTACACTTCTGCCCTAATAGGAGCTAAGCTGGTCCCGCTATCCCCAAGCCTTGGTCTGTTGTTAATTCAATAACATAAAAAAAAAACATTCCAATTCCCACAAGAACCATGCATTTTTCTGGCATAATAATATGAAGTATCCTATGTCACTTAGTAACAATATACGATTATATCAAAGAAAGGATTTTAGAAATATGACCATTTAATTCAGAGATTACCCTGCACAAGTTTACAAACTCTCTAAATGGATGTAGATGGGTATACTTACTAGAAGAATACCAAAGAAACGATGGATGGACTGTGTAAGGGATGAGATGACGAGTAACAGAGGAGTACGGGAGAAAAAGACATGCTGCGTCGACCCCAAATGAATTGTGTAAGGGCAAGAGAATGAAGAATGAAGAAATACTTACGAGTGCCTTCTAATCTCGTGCACGGTGGGCCTGAGGTCGGGGTCTCTCTTCAGCATGTTGGTGAGTAACAAGCCGAGTGTAGGCCCCAGCGAGGGCGGCGGCGGCGCGGGCTCTCCGCGACCAATCGACTCCAGCAGTCGATACACGTTGTCGCCCTCGAACGGATATCTACCCGTTGTCATATTGAATCTGAGAACAATTTGTAATAAGCCTCAATCATAGAGTGGTTTACTGCCACTGTTACCCTGTCATCCCACTACTGAATTTTTTTCGATTCAGGGTCAATGTGGAATCCATGAGTGGGTTGGGTAAAGTTAAATGCCTCCAGTATATAGCCAAGACAGATACAATCATAGGAAAGTATGTTAGCCATTTAGAAATTATTATCAAATAAATATATCACAATATTGTAAATAAATCATAGCACGAATATATGCTACTTAGAGTGTCGCGAGAACGTTTAAGTTTTGATTCTAGATTTTATTATTTGTTTATTTCATGCATAATTTAACAGTTTCGATACCAATTTTATTGTATTTTTTCATGCACAATTTAAGATTATGTTAATGAACAGTTCAATAACCTAGAATAAACCTAACAGACACACCTAAACAGACACCACGCAAATGAAGTGCTATTAATAAATAAGTAAATCTTTCTTTTAATAACATAACCATTTATTATACTGGTAAAACAGGTAAATCTGGGTAATTTATCCTGACCACATAATTATACAAATGTATATGAAATGAAGGAAACCCTACATTGTTTGAGAATTATTCAACTATTTAATTTATATATGTATGTAAAGTGACAAACAAGTAAGTCATGGATAGTGGGACGATGATTAATAGTTTTTAATTAATCATGAATCACTATATTTACTAACAAAGTAAGGGATTTTTTTCTACAACATCATCATAGCTAGCCAATATTTTAAAACTCTGTAAACATTCTTAAAGCTGTTATCGTTACAAAGTTGAGAAATCTAATTTTAGAGACCAGAATTATTAAAGCGTTTCCTTTCAATGGGCATTAAAAAATATTCTCAACCAAAAAAAGTGTGTGAAAAACAGACAATTGACTTTCAAACATAAGACAAAATGACAATCAAACAATCCTGACTGTTTTCACAAAGATAAATTGTGCCCTTTGTGAAGGAAACAATGCTATAACAAAAGGTCAGTGTTAGTGGGTAATGTTCTATTTTCGTTCACTTACAATGTGACTCCGCTGCTCCAGATGTCGACTTTGACGCCCGAGAACTGTTCAGCACCGTTTGCGATTTCTGGCGGCTGAAATGCTGGGGAACCCTGCCCTGTGTAACATGTGTCTTCCGGAGAAAACATGTCTAAAGCCTGGAATAAGGAATTTTTAAATAACATTTTGGTAAATTAATATTGATAGTTGCAAATGTGGTGTATGATTACACACCTGTCTACTCCTTCCGAAAATAAAGATTTGATGATGTTCTATTACCAAATTAACCAAGGTTAACATTTTAAAGATTTAGTCATATTGCATCAGTCAAAATTAAAGACTTTTTAAATAGCAGAGTCTACAAGGCTAGTTTATGATTGATGTATATCAGAATCCTGTTGTAAAATTGTTTTGGTTCAAATCAGGAAGGTATTTAAAAATTAATTTCTGTGAGCAATAGTGTTGGTTTGATTCATTAATTCTTTGCAAGCTAGGCCTTTTCAAATTCTTAGTAAGTGTGTAGCACTGTCAGTTTAATTCAATTTACTAGCTAGATTAACAGTAGGCTGAGCCAATTACATTGATTACGTGAGAATGCATATTTTAACTACCTACTAGGCTGTCGTAGTGAGATTGATGCTAATGTAAAATGCACCTCACACCCTAAACCTTACGATCCTATCCTTACGATCTAAAATAAACAAGATTAGATACCTCAGCAACACCAAAATCAGTAATTTTCAGTGTCTGATCAAGTGTCAGTAACAGATTCCCGGGCTTGATATCCTTGTGTACCACACCCTGACCGTGCAAGTACTCCAGCCCGTCCAGGAGTTGGGTGAAGTAGTCATGTGCTTGCCGCTGAGGGAACTTCTTGCCAGGACTCCCTTCTAACATATCCTGAACAATAGTAATATTGATTAAAGTTTAATTACTATTATAAATTGGAGAAGCACTTCACCGAGGGATGCGGAAAAAATGGGGAAGGCCTTTGTCCAATAGTGGGATAGTTCAGTCTAGCAAAACCAAGAACTGGATGATTGTCACATTATTTACTACTAAATTGTTTCTGAATGTGTTGTAAATTATTGAAATTTATTGTTTTCCATAATAGTCATCCTTGTGAGCCGAAGTAAACAACAATATGTGCCACAATACATGTTTAAAAGCTAAATAGTCTAGACCTTGAGAGGTCACACAGTAATCTTGCTAAATTATCTAGTCTGGCAGGATAACTGTCACAATTAACATAAATAGTGCAATGCAACTATGTTTTCTGAATGCGCTTATCTTTGTCGAGTGCCTCTAGAGACATATTATAATTATTGCACATCATTAACCTTAATGTTTTGTCAAATGTCATTAACAATGTTTTTTTGGGTTGATTAGGTCAAAGAAACCACAACATTAAGTGTGAAACAAAATTACTGGTAATAAAACCATCTTCTTCTTCTTATCGTGTGGGCAGTAAGGTCTTACGACCCCACACACCCTAGTGTCAGAGTTTCTAAACGACCGCAAGGGCCTCTGACATGGTTTGAGGACCGCGATTTGGCGGCCGGGACCACCGGCTTATACGTGCCTTCCGAAGCACAGAACCATCTTTTTATCAAACAATCAGGTGATTCAAGCCTGCAATGTCCTAACCAAACTGGAAACAACTTCACAAAGTATGCTTCCCGTGGGAATCGAACCCACGACCACCGGGTCACAAGGCCCATAACTAATTATGGGTAACATATTGAACCAATTAAATTACATAGCAATGTTGAATTAATGTTTTAGTAGATGTTACAAATACCTGCAGCACACCAACACAGAACTCCATCACAAGGTACATCTTCTGCTTCTCATCATTATACATAACATCGACTAGTTCAATCACATTTTTGTGTCTAAGTATTCGCAGCAACTGTATCTCTCTCTGTACATTCTGCTCACCATTTGGTATTCTTCTTAGTTTTCTCTTTTTCAATATTTTCACGGCTCTTCTGCACAGCGACTCGGAGTCAAGCATTTCTTTCACTTTACCATATGAGCCCTCCCCCAGAATATCTCCCATCACATACTTTCCTACCATTTTGCATTTTTTCTTCTTGCTTCTATATATTATATCTGCGCTATCGACTCTATGAAAACATAGATTAGTTTGGTCTAAATTAAGATCTAAATCATCTATTTGATCGTTGTCTAACCATGTCACGGAGTGCGGCTCAGGACTACCGTCCAACATAAAATTATCGTCGCTCTCCTGCGGTGCAATAATGTTTGATACCTCATATTCCACATCGTCCGCATCTGGAAGACTTTCACTACTACTGATTTTTCTACACATTCTTGGATCCATTATCTATCAAAACAACACATTTGTAAATCTATGCGTACTGCAAGGCCTTTTGTCATGAGATCATGAAGGCTATATCAAAATAAATTTACTTATTTAAATTACACATGTCTCAAAATTTTCACCATTGATGTGGACAAATAACCATATAAAAATTATACTCTTTTTGTTTGTATTGTATTACAATTTGATGGTAAATAAAATTATGAACGATCGCGCAAATGCTCCATTAGACAAGAACCACAGATAACAAAAATACTTGTACTAAAAAATTGTCTACAGAGTTTGATGTTCGTAAGTGTGTTGCCACTAGGATGCTATCTCAATGGTTGCCACTGGCCATTTTACAAATCGACTAAACTTTCAGTAAATCGATTAGTTTTTGGCAAATAATCGAAGATAATATTACGAATTTACGACGCAGTTAATTTAAGACAAGAAAAAAGCATTGATTTATGTTCTTATTCTTCCTCTTACCTTAGATTACGGTCTAACTGCCATTACCGATTTCATTGTTCTACTCTCTGCATCGAAATTAAAAACGTTTAATCAGAATCACCCATAACCAATAAATTATCTCTAATGAGTACCTGTTTCTTATTTTATTACAGTAATGAATGTCCATCGAGTAACTTTAAATATAACTAAAAACAATTTAAAAATATAATAAAACAAATGACATAGTCTCTGACTACATTTTTACCCCTACATTTTGGCTACTGTTTTATAAAATACCTTGAAAAATCAAAAGCCTGGGTGCCAAGCCCACATCCTATTGGTGTTCGGCATCATGAAGTTATAGATAAATATGGAGGCCACACTTAGAACAAAAGTTTGAGTCAAATACCTACGATTCTCTATCTCACTCTCTGTGGGCTGACCTCTCTTTCTAAGGTGGACGATAGTATTGCTATCTCGTTATTAAAATCTCCTTATTCATTTTTAAAAAGAGTCACCACACAAATGTAATCAGAAGTTAAATACTGTCAAATAATGTGCTAATAAATAAAAAGCTAAACTAAGATTACTGAAATTAAAATTCCAAAATAGTATGTCACGAATGCTTGACAAGGTTGGCGAATCAGTGAATTATTTTCCCATTTCCTAAGGATGTGGTAATGTGGCAACATTGGCCCCACATGTCAACATAAATCGTACCAATATGGCGGTTGTTTACTTTGCGGTTCACAGTTTCGTTTGAGATATTTGCCTGTAATCAAAGTTATAATTGAGAAAATGGTGCAAACTTGTGTAGTGCGTGGTTGTGGTAGTACGTGGTGTCCAGGAGGTGATATAAGATTTCACGCGTAAGTGTTTAAATCGGGATTTTTGACACTGAATAATTGTAAACATATTTTTGCATATTTCTTTGTATTTTCAATTAATTACTTCATAAAAGCTTGACCTATGATTTAGTCAATGATAACTTAGATAACTATGTAAAGACCAAACAGTTTTACATTGAATTTCATGGACTTTCTGCAATTTTATTTGTTTTTGTTTTTAAGGAGTCATACTGAAGTAGTGTGACCATATTGGGGATATATCTGGGACTTTCCGTGGGACCTTCATTAATTATATAGTCATTATCATACTCGCTTTATTACATTTTATTACTTTTTTCACACACCGTGTTATTTCTGTTAGTTCTTTAAATAACATAACATTTTCGTGAATTTTTAACAGTAGTCAAATAGCCAATTACTATTTAAATAATACATTACTGTATTATTTAAATAGTGTAATTTTTAATGAATTTTAAATATGTAATGAATAATATAAAATTATGTTCTGATTTCACACTCTTCTGGTTTTAGGTCAACAGCGAAGCCCAAGTCTCTACGAAGATTGATAGGGGCGTACAGGTGTAAATAAAATCAACTGAAGAAAAAATACTGCAGAAGAAATCTAAGATTCTTAAGCAAAGAGTTTTACGACAGACTAAAAAAATCAGGACATGTCTTCGTAATATAATAGAAAATATTATAATAAAATGATTTTAATTTAGAAAGTGTTTTTGTTTCTTTTTGAGGTTTTATACATATGTATTACCGTTCCTATTACAGCCCCGTATTTAGATGAAAATACATAATATTAAAAATTCCACAGTGGTAAAAAACCTTAACACTGACTTACCCAGAAATCTTTAAAAAAAAATCATCATACATGTATCATTTTCATTAGTCTACAAAATAAAAGAAACATCTAATTTCTTTTTTGCGATTTCATGATTTTATAGTAAGAGTTGTACTGGGCAAAAATCTCTCCCAAATCCTTCCAGATTCCATTATCTTGAGCCACCCCACCAGCCCTTGCGGTAGGCAACCACCGTGGTCGTGTCACCACCTCTTCTGTCATTATGATTTACTAGCTTTTGCCAGCGGCTTCGCCCGCGTGAAAATGACGATTTTCCATACAAACTTT
Source organism: Diarsia dahlii (assembly GCA_949775195.1). Classification (NCBI taxonomy): domain Eukaryota; kingdom Metazoa; phylum Arthropoda; class Insecta; order Lepidoptera; family Noctuidae; genus Diarsia; species Diarsia dahlii. The sequence continues at coordinate 14,964,092 of OX459194.1, read as the reverse complement.
CATCCCCTATTTAACTCCCTTAGGGGTTGAATTTCAAAAAATCCTTCCTTATTCCTTGTCTAGATTATAAAGGGAACCTCTGTGCAAAATTTCAGCTTTCTAGGTCCAAGGGTTTGGGCTGGGCGTTGATGAGTCGGTCTGTCAGGACTTCTCTTTTTATTTATATAGATAGATAGAAGATCATTAATTTCGTATTGCTACAGGAACTAAACTTTTATACTGGCCATGGTCAATATTCTATTTCTGTGCGAAATTACGTACGTATACGACCTAAGACTTTTTTGCGTGATTGAAAATGACAAACTGCCAAAAAAAATCAGGAACTTTCACACTGTAAGCAAACAGCTTCTTTCGTAATTTATCATTGGCATCTTTCATCAATCTAGAAGTGAACAGAGATGTGGATATATTAATTTAATCAAACACAAGTTATGAAAAGGAACTACGTAATGTCCTAGGTAAAATAAAATAAAGGTTACCCTACTTAGAAAGAGAGGGTCAGCCCACAGAGAGCGAGATAGCGATGCATAAGTTTTGCTTCAAGTAGGTATTCGAAGTGTGGTCTCCATATTTATCTATAACTTCATGTTCGGCATGAAGTTATAGATAAATATGGAGGCCACACTTAGAACAAAAGTTTGAGTCAAATACCTACGATTCTCTATCTCACTCTCTGTGGGCTGACCTCTCTTTCTAAGGTGGACGATAGTATTGCTATCTCGTTATTAAAATCTCCTTATTCATTTTTAAAAAGAGTCACCACACAAATGTAATCAGAAGTTAAATACTGTCAAATAATGTGCTAATAAATAAAAAGCTAAACTAAGATTACTGAAATTAAAATTCCAAAATAGTATGTCACGAATGCTTGACAAGGTTGGCGAATCAGTGAATTATTTTCCCATTTCCTAAGGATGTGGTAATGTGGCAACATTGGCCCCACATGTCAACATAAATCGTACCAATATGGCGGTTGTTTACTTTGCGGTTCACAGTTTCGTTTGAGATATTTGCCTGTAATCAAAGTTATAATTGAGAAAATGGTGCAAACTTGTGTAGTGCGTGGTTGTGGTAGTACGTGGTGTCCAGGAGGTGATATAAGATTTCACGCGTAAGTGTTTAAATCGGGATTTTTGACACTGAATAATTGTAAACATATTTTTGCATATTTCTTTGTATTTTCAATTAATTACTTCATAAAAGCTTGACCTATGATTTAGTCAATGATAACTTAGATAACTATGTAAAGACCAAACAGTTTTACATTGAATTTCATGGACTTTCTGCAATTTTATTTGTTTTTGTTTTTAAGGAGTCATACTGAAGTAGTGTGACCATATTGGGGATATATCTGGGACTTTCCGTGGGACCTTCATTAATTATATAGTCATTATCATACTCGCTTTATTACATTTTATTACTTTTTTCACACACCGTGTTATTTCTGTTAGTTCTTTAAATAACATAACATTTTCGTGAATTTTTAACAGTAGTCAAATAGCCAATTACTATTTAAATAATACATTACTGTATTATTTAAATAGTGTAATTTTTAATGAATTTTAAATATGTAATGAATAATATAAAATTATGTTCTGATTTCACACTCTTCTGGTTTTAGGTCAACAGCGAAGCCCAAGTCTCTACGAAGATTGATAGGGGCGTACAGGTGTAAATAAAATCAACTGAAGAAAAAATACTGCAGAAGAAATCTAAGATTCTTAAGCAAAGAGTTTTACGACAGACTAAAAAAATCAGGACATGTCTTCGTAATATAATAGAAAATATTATAATAAAATGATTTTAATTTAGAAAGTGTTTTTGTTTCTTTTTGAGGTTTTATACATATGTATTACCGTTCCTATTACAGCCCCGTATTTAGATGAAAATACATAATATTAAAAATTCCACAGTGGTAAAAAACCTTAACACTGACTTACCCAGAAATCTTTAAAAAAAAATCATCATACATGTATCATTTTCATTAGTCTACAAAATAAAAGAAACATCTAATTTCTTTTTTGCGATTTCATGATTTTATAGTAAGAGTTGTACTGGGCAAAAATCTCTCCCAAATCCTTCCAGATTCCATTATCTTGAGCCACCCCACCAGCCCTTGCGGTAGGCAACCACCGTGGTCGTGTCACCACCTCTTCTGTCATTATGATTTACTAGCTTTTGCCAGCGGCTTCGCCCGCGTGAAAATGACGATTTTCCATACAAACTTTCATCCCCTATTTAACTCCCTTAGGGGTTGAATTTCAAAAAATCCTTCCTTATTCCTTGTCTAGATTATAAAGGGAACCTCTGTGCAAAATTTCAGCTTTCTAGGTCCAAGGGTTTGGGCTGGGCGTTGATGAGTCGGTCTGTCAGGACTTCTCTTTTTATTTATATAGATAGATAGAAGATCATTAATTTCGTATTGCTACAGGAACTAAACTTTTATACTGGCCATGGTCAATATTCTATTTCTGTGCGAAATTACGTACGTATACGACCTAAGACTTTTTTGCGTGATTGAAAATGACAAACTGCCAAAAAAAATCAGGAACTTTCACACTGTAAGCAAACAGCTTCTTTCGTAATTTATCATTGGCATCTTTCATCAATCTAGAAGTGAACAGAGATGTGGATATATTAATTTAATCAAACACAAGTTATGAAAAGGAACTACGTAATGTCCTAGGTAAAATAAAATAAAGGTTACCCTACTTAGAAAGAGAGGGTCAGCCCACAGAGAGCGAGATAGCGATGCATAAGTTTTGCTTCAAGTAGGTATTCGAAGTGTGGTCTCCATATTTATCTATAACTTCATGGTGTTCGGTACATACTCTTTGGTGTTCGCTTCCGGAAAAAAATCGCGGTAATATGGCGGTAACTTCAAATCGTTTTGAGTTTGTAGTTTCTGTGTTTAATTCCACAGTATTTATGTATGTGTAGCTTTGATATCTCATAGTTTACTGCAGATTGCTCTCAATCATTCTAATGTTTGACCAATACCGAGGATCTGTTTATGATGATGTAGGTAAGTTTTTTGTTTGTTGTTGAGCCGTTGCGGCTATAATTTCAGACCAACATTGTTAGTCAGCAGTTACAGTCACATTCATATTTTCTAACGAAAAAAAGGGAATAGGGTGTAATTTTATTTAGGGATGTAATAAAATTTATTTTGTTATGTAAACACATCAAAGCATATAATTATTATTTGGTACATAATAAATAAGAAAGTTATAGGTAATTTGTCATATTATTATTCCTTACGCATAACATGATTGGACGCGGAACGGCGGAAATTTTCGTGTATTTAAAAAAATTAGGTAGGTATATTACATGTTATTTTTTATCATTAGGATGCATTACAATAAAGTACAGATTATATCATAATTCAGTTCTAGTATTTAACTTTTTGTTCATTCATTTCTTTCTTGAGAAGAGCGAGGCGAGTGAGGCAGGCGTCGCGCCAGGCGCGCCTCTCTTGGAGTTTGTCCAAAGGCACCATCTTGTTTAGTTGGTTACAAATCGTGTCGATACTCTTGCTTGTCGTCATTCTTGGAATATCTCCCATTGTGTTGCTTACGTTGTAAATGGTCTCTCCGTATCTGAGATACAAAGAAAATATTTTTAGTTAATCAGGTTTTTAGATTTATAGTTTCCAGATCGTCTCCTAGGTGAGACAAAGCGATATTGGGTCAGGAATTTTTCAGTAACATGTCAACATAACTGGAGAACTGTGCAGTGTGCATAGTAGGTACTACTTTTTCCTGAAATACTGATATCTAGGTACTGTTAGTAGCTATGAATATGACCCCTTCAAAGAAAGTCATAGCTCCATTGTTTCACGTTTAAAATGTATCTACTTCTCTTGTTTTTTCTACTCACCTCTCGATATAAGATTTCATGCCTTCAGCATTCAAGTGCGCAGTCTCCAAAGATCCTAAAAAGGCGTATCTCATGCCAAGACCTTCTGAGATGACTTTGTCAATGTCTTCCACATTCACAATTTTATTGTCGACTAGGCGCCACACTTCATCCAGGATAGCGTACCTATAAAAATGTTTAGATATTATGCACCTACATCAAATAAAAATAAAATAAAGGTACGCGTTTCATCTCTCTGTAGTTAAAATAAAACTTTTAAAGGTTTAGAAGCGAACTTTATCATTAACCTTAAGTAAAAACATTTTTTAGGCATGCAGTTGTGTATTTACGTAGATTTTTTTCCCACTCTTTTACATATATTTGGTTTACCCTACTGAGGGTAATGTGGTTTTTATTCGTAATTTCACATTTCACACGATTTATAGTACCTACATCTGCTATCCTAACAACTGTGTGATGCCAACACTTTCAGTAAAATGAATGAATCTATCAGGGTTTCCTTTTTTCATTTGGCAATAGGCCCCTAAAAAGGGGTTACCTTCATTGTCTTGAGCAAAAAAGGCCCGTCTGCAGATAGCTATATTGATTGACATCTTAATATAACATGCTCAAAACTCACTGAATACGATTGAGTACAAATCCGTCGATCTCGCGGCTCAGTGAGACGGGCTCCTGTCCAATCTCCAACATAATCGCCCTTGTTTTCTCAGACACGTCCTTCCTGGTCCAGGGAGCGGGGACGATCTCCACCAGAGGCACGTAGTACGGGGGGTTGACTGGGTGGGAGACGATGACCTGGAAATAAGAAATATAACGATAAAGAAGTTATTATCAAAAGCAACACCTCGGGTACTTTCGAGTGCCCAGAGTAGCACTCCAAAAAAAAGGTATTAATTATAGGTAGGTGTACATCTATGGTAGGTACATATCACATGATTGTTGAAGCTTCAAATTGTTTTAATCGACTTCAACAGGGAGGGGGTTTTATATTCGTCAGATTTATTTTTCTTACTGCAAGTTTTATGAGGAAAAATTTTTTGTGTAATAGGTACCTATCAAGAGACAAAAAAGAAAAAGCTAATATAAAAACTTCCTTTAAGAAAAAGAAATACATAAGGAAAACAAAACTGTTTTACGTAGGTAGGTAGTCTACGCCAGGTATTTTCCTTTATGTGATGAAATTCTAGCTGCGTGTGCGCCTAACTATTGGTTGTTGACCGTTTGGTTGGCATGACGATCTGTCTACATTCTTTGTCATTGTAAAATTCATCGTAATAATGACTAACAAAAATGTTATTGCATACTTGAAAAAGTGTAAATAAATGAATAAAAGTCAGTTCGGGCTCGGTTTTGTAATCTCATCATCACATGAGTGTTATCTAATTCTTACTACTTAAATAGCAGGAATTAGAACACACTCATGTTCGAGAACCAATAAGATTATCATATTTAACGGGGTACTTATGTGTTTACCATTTCTTTTGAGATCCCGATATTTCGGCGGTATATTGCAAGCGCCACGATCACGGATAAAATTATGTACGAAAGTTTAGATTATGTACCTGTGCCTTGTGCTTCATCTGTTCGGAGAACAATGAGGGCAGAGTTGTACTCGTAGAACTGGACAGAATAGTTCTGTCATCAACGACTTTGTCGAGGTCTGAGTAAACCTTCTTCTTCAATTCGAGGCTTTCCGGAACACATTCTTGTACGAAAATCGCGTCCTTGACCACAGTTGCCAAATCCGAAGTTCCTGAAAAAAAACAATTAACTGATAAACTCAATTCTCAAATATTTTTTATTAGGTCGTGTGTCATTTCTATGACATTCATTTGTCTAGTTTAATTTATCATGTACCGATCATAATATTTTCAAAATGTTTATGTTGTTGAAACCACTTAAACTATCTATTAACAACATAGACAGCCTCTTGAAATCTTCAAGTACCTACTAGAATAACGTGCCTATCATTCTAATAACCAACGACCATACATATCATAATAATTACTGATAGTATTCTGGAATCTATAATAATCGATCTGTTGTTTGTTATCAGGCACTTCAGCATGCAACATGGAGCAGGAAAGAGATAAACGAACCAATAGTATACCTAATCATTGTTATCGATTGTCTTAATTAGGTAAATACGATTATTTCCTGTTTCGAACATAACAGAGATCCATAGTTTCATAGAACAAAGATCTCAAACGAATGATATCAAGAGTTGATTACATAATTTTATTGCGTATCTGATCTGCAATGTGTGTTGTTTACTGAACTTAACAAGGCATTGATATAAGATATAAATAAATAGTTAGTTGTGTGCCTGTTTATCACACTAAGAGTGTCTAGTTTGTCTAGTAGGACGAATCCGGACGTTAGCTACAGTTACGTACAGCTGAGAAGCCACGTAGACGCTACGTAGCGGACGCAACGCATCAAACGCTACGTAGGCGTAGCAAAGGCCGCGTAGGCGCCGCGTAGCGGATACCAGGCATGAAACGCTCCGTAGGCGTAGCAAAAGCCGCGTAGGCACCGCGTAGCGGATACTATAAAGGCATCACACGCTACGTAGGCGTAGCAAACGCCGCGTAGCGGACACTAGACCTCAAACGCTACTTAGGCGTAGCAAACGACGCTTAGACACGAGTAGAAGATGCTGCATAGCCTAGGCATAACGTAGAAGACTGCTCACTATGCACAACGCACATGGTGTGGGTTAGGTTAAAAGAAAACATGATAGCGCTAGTCAAGAGATAGGTTACCGAACAAATACATCACTGATAAGAATTACCTACTGAATGGTTTAAATATAAACAAACATTACCTAACAAGTCATGCCACTCGTTAAACTTAAATAAAACATTATTTAATCTATTAAATTCGCATCTTTTAAAATCAATTGTTAGAAAACGTGTCAAAATAAATGCATAGTATGTTTAATGTGTTGTACCTATTTGGCGGAAGGAAATGAAATAATACCGTTAACGTTACCCATTAAATGGCTTTACTGAGACCATAACATTTTTAATTTTTGTATTGAGTAAACGGTCTTAGTGAAAGTGCCTAATTGCCGCATGTTCGCTTATTACGTCAACGGTTGATAAGATTTTAACTGAAGTACGGACATACAAATACGTAGCTACAGTTATTCGATATATTCGACGGTACTCAGCCAATAAGTTTTGCTAACGTATTTTAGTCTTGAAATCAAAAAATAGTTTTGGATAGTTTTTATCCCGATTTTATCTACCCGTGGGATAATTTTCGAGTTGTAGCACCTAGTCACCTTATATTAAAATCCTTTTCAACACACTTGCTCATAAAGTGGATATAATTTCAACCGCAATTAGGTACATAATGACACCTATAATAATCAAACTGTGAATTTTTCATTACTATTATTCACTAGTGAGTTATAAGGGTTCTTTTTAGGGTTCCGTAGTCAACTAGGAACCCTTATAGTTTCGCCATGTCTGTCTGTTCGTCCGTCCGTCCGTCCTCGCTTAATCTCTGTGACCGTTAGCACTAGAAAGCTGAAATTTGGTACCAATATGTGCATCAATCACGCCGACAAAGTGGTAAAATAAAAATTGGAGAAAAAATGTTTTATTAGGGTAGCCCCCCTATAAGTAAAGTGGGAAGTGATTTTTTTTTTATATTTCAACCCTAACGTGTGATATATTGTTGGAAAGGTATTTAAAAATGAATAGGGGTTTACTAAAATAATTTTTTGATAATGTCAATAATTTAGGAAATAATCGCTCCAAAAGTAAAAAATAATGTGTCCCCCCCCCTCTAACTTTTGAACCATAAGTTTAGAAAATATGAAAAAAATCTGAAAAGTAGAACATTATAAGGACTTTCAAGGAAAATCATTTTGAACTTGGATGGAAACAACAGATGGAAACAGCAGTTAACCAATATAATTTGGTCCCTGAATCGTATGAGCGCATATACAATCCAGAGGTCAAGTTTCATTGGCCCTTAGAAGAAATTGTGTAAATTATAGCATACCGTGGTACGGAACCCTTCATGTGCGAGTCCGACTCGCTCTTGGCCAGTTTTTTTAAATGTTACTGGTTGAGTTGCTATGTTCTTAAAAAAGTTTCGATACAAAAAAGATCGTGTTCAATCTTCGTGTTCAATAGTAAAAATAAATTAATGTAGGTACCCAGTGCTTGCTCATTTCATGCAACTTTGAATTTAAATAGATAATTTCATCTTGTACGTTTTTAATAAATGAAACTTTCATTCAAATGCAACTTTTGTTTTCTCTGTAATAAAGAAAACTTTGAATTCCCCATTTTGTCCGTGGCTAAAACTCCATCCGCAAAAAGTCAAAAATCATCTTTTAGTCTATGGTCGATCGCCATTCTTACAGTATTCATGGTGGCGCCACTGGTCAAGAAAAAATGCATCGCTACGTCAAACTTAGTACATTTATTTTAGTTCCGTGTTTTCCCGCCTGCACAGATAAGTTGGTCGAACTGTAGATGCGCGCGCATAGGTAAACCGATTAGTTTTTCCCGCTATTGTGAAAAAAAAACAGAACTCGTTTTAACTGTTGAAGATGACTTTTTAGTATTATTTTCTTCACAAGTGTGTTGAAAAACGTCGTATGATACACGTGTGTATTGATGATTACCGTCCTCGGCTTTCTTAAGACCCTCACCTGACGGCTCGGGTCTCAATGGCGCCTCAGCGGTAATCACCAACGTTACACACTTGTACCATAATGTAATATTAAAGGCAAGCCTACCTGAGATGCACTTGAACTGTTGATCAGCATTGAGCTTGCCACGCAGCAGACCATCCTTCTCTAGGGTCTTCAGCTGCACTTTGATGTCAGCTAGGGCATCGGTGACCTGCTGTGGGACGATATCGAAGATCTTCACTTGGTAGCCCACAGACGCGAAAAGCATGGCCCATGATCTCCCAATGAGGCCGCTGGAAATATAAACAAAATACTACGTTATGAAAGAATAATCATCATCTTCCTGCCCTTGTCCTATGTTATTCTTCTCTGTCAACCGTCGAACTACCTCACAAAATTCATTTCTTTGGTCTTCTTCGCCCTCCATCCATCAAAATAATATTAATCTTTCTTTTTTTAAATTAATGTTACGAATAAATAATACCGGGACCAATGTGACTAGTGAAACTCGACATATTCAATTCAATGAATTCAGACAGAGGGTCAATAAATTCAGGTTACCTTTTTATAAACAAGTTATAGATCAATACGAATGCTTTTAGATCAAAATGTAGGTACAAGTAATCTGTGGTACAAGTGCAAGTGCTGTTGGGGTCAATGATATTATAAATAAAAAGAGGTATAGATATCGCATTAGCACGCACAAATTGTTGAGGACAAACTACGGCAATTGGTGCAGTTTAGTAACTAGCTATCTCTTTTTATCTTAAACGTTCCGTATTATCTATCCCTGTCGTAGAACACAACGATATCTGAACGCCATTCAGTATGAACATGGCGTATCTTTCTTTATAATATCATTGGTTGGGGTACCTACTTACAACAGAACTCGTTACCAACAACTTCTGGCTGCAAATAGTTTTGCAATCAAAGCTTTTGATGTCGATCGTAATGTTAGGTACAAGCAGATATTTGTCAATAGTAATCGATATCGAATAGATATAAACGAATAAGTAGGTACCTATATTAAGTTTACGTATACGTATCCGCAAAAAAAAAGACAAAAAAGAAAAAAAGACTAATATGGTGACTGCTGAGTGCTGAGATGATGAGAAATATGGAAGAGGAAGACATGCTGAAACGACCCTAAATAATTGGGATAAGGGTAGGAGAATGATAATAATTAGGAAGATGTTATTTCTGCCGTAATGTGGTACCTACTTAGTTCAAAAGATTTGTTGTTTTGTATGAAAATTAAGATTCGGTGAAATAGGATAAAAATGATAGAATAGAATATTTTATAGAACATTCTTTTACTCAATATTGCTGTAATTATTATCGAAAACTTCTTTCTTCTGACAAAAACAGTAAACAATTTTGTTTATGAAAACAATAAAATTTATCTAAAGCAATAATTAACCCTTGTGAACTTTACGATAAAGTTTATTATCGTTTAAAGTTATAAACATAATATTATTATCGTGATGGAGAATCAAAGTTTGACGCTTGTAAAGTGATGTTAGGTGACATTGATAGTGAGGTAGGTACACGACACGAGAATAACTGATACTGGTCTTTCAGATTCAATTAATTACCTAAATCTCATTGAAATCGTATGATTTGAAGTTCTGTTATCATTATTTTCTAGTCCTTATCCCAATTTATTTGGGATCGGTGCAGCATGTCTTATTACCACATAATATCTAATAGCTAGGTACGTATTGTTTTGAGTTTATCGAAACATAATTTTAGCAAGTAAAACAATCACTATGTCTACTTGAAACCAAAATTCTACGGCTTCAGAGGAGACATGAAATCAAGAAATGAATAGACTAACCGAACACCGCTATGCATGCTATAGATTGGTAATAACAAACAATCATAAATAGTGACTTGATGTTGTTGCGCAAAGAGAACATTGCCTTGTGATCTAATTTCATTTATTCGTTTGTAAGTTACGATTGGTAAGTTCTTTTACTGAAATTACGGCACCGACTTGGAAATTAAATGTAGGTAAATATTTATCTGTCTAATTCTAGCCTTCATTGAAATACCTATGGGCATTTCAAACCTAGATAAGTATTGACGACAAATAGAATGTTTAGAATGAAAGTGAGAGGAGATTATTACTGACAACTTGACAAGTACTAAAGTTTCAACATTTATACCATAATTTAAGGCTAACGATTAAATTAACTTTGATTTAAAATTGCAATTTTTAATTAATTAAACCAACAAGTTAATTTTATTACAATATTAAAACTTCATTATGATAACACGCACGGAATCCAAACACAGCCTATAAAGAAACGAAATCCAATAATACATCGTAAATAATACAGTGATTGATTCATTACCTGCCAACAATGCCGACTTTTTCAGTTTTAGCGGAGGCCATAGCGAGGAGTTGGTTGCAACACGACCGATACACGACTAGTGAATGAGAGCAGTGTTGCCAACTCAACTACTACAAAATATGCTAGATTGGTGTAAAAAATATGCCAAAAATATGCTAACCTTCTCTAAAAAATGCCAAAAAAAAATGCCAACATAATTAAGTATCAGTATTTATTGAGAAATTAAATCAAGGGAATATAATATCAAGGTCTTCATCTTCATCAACATCAGCTGATGTGGAAGGCTGAGAGCCGGAGTCGTAACACTCTTTGGTTCCGATACTGCGTAGTACATTGTCTGGAACAGTGTAAGAGTAACAGCACTTTCCTGCTCTTTTTAGGCCGAACCTAACGTACAAAATGGCATTCAGGGTTCTCACCGCCAAACGGTTTCGGAGTTTTGTTTTTACCAGACTCATTTGGCTGAATACACGTTCAATGTCCGCATTTGAATGCGGCAATGTTAGAAGAGACATTGCAAACTCACATAACTCTGCAAAGGGGTTATTATCAGCTGCATCTTTATATTGCATGACTTCATTCCAGAACTTTACTGTGCAAGTCAAGGATTCCCATTTAATGTGAACTATATTTCTCCATTGAGATACCAGTTTTTCAATCATAAATGCATTTACTCGGAACTCTTGGGCTATTTCGACAATGGATGGCTTAACTACTTTTAAAGTCTCTTGAACTGAAAACATGGATATCTTCTGAAGTATTTTAAAATTAACCGGTAATCTCGAACGTAGTTCTTTCACAAGTTTCAGTGTGAAATTATTACAACGTTGGCGTAAACAGTTTGCTGCATCAGGCTGAAGATTGTATTCAAGTAATTTGGTCTCAAAAGCATATCCCATGTATGGTTTCGGATCTAAATAGCTTTCTATGTCTTCTGTTAAAATATCTACCCTTGCCGTTGGGTTCAGAATACGCCGACCTATCGATTCCACTAAGCCAATCAAATCATTGTACAATCTTGTTGGGTCAACATCGTTACTTTCAAACAACTTGTTTACCACTTGAACTTCCTGTAAGATAGGTCTTATGTATAATAAGTACAAATGATTCTGTGGATCATTATACATGTTATATAGTATTTCTGCCGTATAGCAGTGTTCATCTCGCCTGGCAATTTCAAACAGGGTTTTTAATTCTACCCATTGATCAAGAATACGGCAGACCGCTGGTTCAATTGATATCCATCGGGTATTGCACATCTGTGGAATTGTCAATGGAACGGAGCCACCGTTGATCGTTTGAAACATGTTTTTGTAAAAGAGTCTTCGGTTTGATGAATGGCTAAACCAGTTATAGGTTTCTCTTATAAGAAATTCAACATGTCTTGGTAGGGTTTCTGCTGAAGCATGAGACATAGCCAACTGTAACGAATGACACACGCAGCGGACTAACACTAAATTGTCATTACCAGTTGCATTTTTCAACAATGCGTGCACTCCACTGTTAGTTCCTGTCATGACCGAAGCGTTATCCGTGCCGATACCGATCAATTTCTTTAAATTTATTTTCATTTCTGCCAACAATCCTTTAATGCCGTTCACTATGCTGAGTGCAGTTCCGTCTTCAATCTCAACTAATCCCAAGAATGTGGAAATTATCTTTTTTAATGATCGGCTGAAATATCTTATCGAAACACCAAGCATTTTAAGTACCGATATATCTGTCGATTCATCGAGTAAGAGACTGTACTCCTGATCTCCTAAATCTGTCACAATTTCTTGAATGAAGTGTGGTGCCAAAACATTTTTAATAATATTCGTGCATTTTGTTCGATGTAACTTGATGTCACTGTATTTGCTGTCGTCAAATCGGTATTTGCATAGTTCCGATAAATGATCTACAGCCATAATTGCACAGTGCTCGCAAACAAACAAAGCTAGCGAAGATTCTGCTTTCTGGGTGTTCAGATCTTTTTTTACTTTAGGGAAGTTAATTTTTTTTTGACTCTTCATTGGCTCTATTGCTTTTCTGTGCTTTGCTGATGAAATATGTAGCCTCAAAACAGACAATTTTGCAATCATTTCGCATTTACAATACTTACAGTACGCTTTCGAAGTATCGTTTTCAACGGGCTGCAACCACTCTTTAAAGTCTGCCATTTTCTCCCAGTCTGCCCGGTAATGTTGACTATACTTAGGCACCATAATAAAAATATCAAATTATAAAAAAGGAACACGGATAAGACGAGACGACGATATGCAGTGAGTCCACAACAATAAACAAGGTTTTTGACAGAAAGCGACGTAGGCGCTGCGGAATGGATAATAATAAGGGAATCCCATCCCATAGACATCACCCTCACAAAACTGACCACTCTCTAGAAAGAGACAAAGTGAATACGCGGCCAATACATGTGTATTTTCTGCAAGGCGTAGGTAAGGCGTAGAAAGAGACAATAACTGGCGGCACATTCGCTTTGTCTCTCTTGTACTTCGTCCATATTTACTTTATACCTGAATATGGGCTCAGTCCATTCTCTATGTCTAAGGGGAATCCCGTAGCACAGAGAATATTATATTCGTTTCAAAAAAGGGTTGCCTTGCTAGTGAATCACTAGTAGTGAAGTGGGAAATTGATTGAGGTAGATATCGATATCAAATTTTATTTCAAGAAAGATTGTAATTTACATTCTTTTCATGATTTATAAGAATATGCTGAAATAATATGCTATATGCTAAAAGCAAAAAAAATATTCTAAGGAAGAAGAAAATATGTCAAATTTAGCATATAATATGCTAAATTGGCAACACTGAATGAGAGGGACAGGCGACGCGCGGGGCTTTAAACCACCACAGCTATACAAACTAGCTAGTTATCACCGCTGCTGTGACAAGGTTGACTCTCAATTTCTCGCGTCACAAGAGCATGGCTGAAGAACGCTATCAGACATGTGGCTGATGTGGCTTATTAATATTAATGAGCTCATTACAGTTATGTCGTTTTGATACCATAACTTCGCTGTTTTAGGATAATAGTAGGATAACTGGTAGGACCACCTGCTAATCTTCACGGCATCTTCAATCTTTAGTCACCTCTTTTATCATTGACGTAGGTAGGTAACTTTGAGGCGCATGAGGTCCCCAGCTGTGCCAGGTGCTCATACACTTGGGCCCGTCAGTATACTTAATCTTATAGAATAATATTATTATAGAAACAGCAAGGAGACATCCTAATTACTTTCAGTATATTTTAATTTTATATGTTTTTAACATTCATGACAATTTAATATAACTCTCTGACTGAAACGTTTCACCAGTACGAATGAACTTCGAAATACCTTTAATTATATCAGACTAGTTGATGTCCGCGGCTTCGCCCGCGTCTAATAATATACCTACTAAAACCTTCCACGAGAAAATTGATGCAGTAGTTTTTTAGTTTATCGCGAACAGACAAACAGACGCGGCGGAGGACTTTGATTTATAATATGTAGTGATGATATAAAACAAAAATCTCAAATCACTTTCGGAAAGATACTAATCCAATTGTGCGGTACCATTACCTAGATTAGTACCTTCAGGTAAAAAATCATCATCATCATTCTACCAGGGACAAGGCCAGGACAATGATGATCATTCTCCTGCCTTTATCCCAATTTATTTGGGGTCGGCGCAGCATGTCATCTTCTTCCATACTTTTTTTTCATACATTGGACTGGCCTGTTGGTCTAGTGGTTAGTGACCCTAACTGCTATGCCGGAGGTCGTGGGTTCGATTCCCACCCAGGACAAATGTTTGTGTGATGAGCACGATCATTTGTTCTGTGTCTGGGTGTAATTTATCTATAATATGTATGTATTTAGAAATATATAAGTATGTTTATCAGTTGTCTAGCCACATACCTACACACTACCCATAACACAAGCTCTGCTTAGCTTGGGACTAGATGGCGTTGTGTGATAGTTGTGGAATATTATTATATTATTATTATTCCCTTTATTCATTATATAAACAAATTTCATACATTTTTAAATATTTCCTATAAAAACAATAAAAAAAACATTTAAAAATATAAAAAATTGTAACCCACCGGTATCGGGAACAGGGTCCAAGCTACCGGCGGTCAGGGCTCCAGAGAAAGGAACCTCCTAACAATGCGAGCCGTGTCCAGGAGTACCGCTCTCTGCATCAAGCCCTTGATCCAGCCGCCTAACGAGAGCCTCCTCAGATGTTGGTCGAGGCTCTTGGCAATTAAGCCATTGGCTGTGATGACTATCGGCACAATGATCGCTGAGTCCACATCCCACATGTCGACAACCTCGCGAGCCAAGTCAAGATACTTGATTTGTTTATCTTTCTCGGCTTTCACGAGGTTCTCGTCATGCGGGACGGTTATGTCAACAATCATTGCGCGCCGCTCTGATCGATCCACCACCACTATATCAGGCTTATTAGCTATAATAGTCCTGTCAGTGATGATGGATTGATCCCAGTACAGTGTGATACTGCCATTATCGAGAACTGGGTCGGGCACATACCTGTAGTACGGCACTTCCGATTCCACAAGGTTGTATTTCAGAGCAAGTTGCTGATGGATAATCCTGGCTACAAGGTTGTGTCTATGCAAGTATTCTCCGTTAGCTAGACGAGAACACCCGGAGATAATGTGACGGATTGATTCGCCCGGACGGTGGCATGCCCGACATATGTCAACCGTACCGTCCTTCACAATAAATCTCCGGTAGTTATTCGTCATCATAACTTCGTCCATAATTGCACAGACAAAACCTTCGGTTTCTCCAAAGAGTTCCCCGGAACGTAGCCAGGCCACGGACGCTAGGAAGTCTACATCTTGCCCGTGTAGGGCCCGGAAAAAGCGTCCGTGGAGCTCCTTGCTCTGCCATACCTCCATGCGGTCTTTAGTGTCAAGCACTACAGGTTTGCGCCAGTTCTCTTTAGCCAAGGAGAGCGGGGTGAGGCCCTTGTCCACCGCGACAACATCTCGATGCATCCCCACGTCGGCTTCCAGGAAATATTCCCTGAGACTGCATATCTCACGATTGTGGAGAGTCTTAGCATTTAAAAAGCCTCGACCTCCACACTTCCGTGGGATATACAGTCTCATAACCGAAGAACGTGGGTGATGCATTCGATATGTCGTCAACAATGTACAAACCCGTCTATCCAGGGCGTCTAGCTCTGTTTGAGTCCATTTGAGTATGCCGAAAGAGTACATCAAAACCGGCATGACCCAACCGTTGAAGGCACGCACCTTATTTCCGCCTGATAAAAGACTGTTACATACTTTTCTCAGGCGGCCAAAGAAGCGTTCCCTCAACGATTGCTTCATGTCGGCAACGTTGATGCCCAGCGCTTCCGACATACCCAAATACTTGTAGGTTTCGGTTGCTGAGAGGGATCTAAGATTTATGGAATCTGTGAGCTGGGTTCCCACAGACTCCACAATCCCCCCTCGCTTTACATGCATGACCGCACACTTATCTACACCAAATTCCATCCTGATGGCGCTACTGAAAGCTTCAGTGACCTTCAGTAGCTCCATCAGGTGCAAATCATTGGTGGCAAAAAGTTTTAGATCATCCATGTAAAGGAGGTGAGATATAATCTGACCACCTCTCTTCAACCGATAGCCCAGACCTGAACCCTCCAGCAGCGTGCTAAGAGGATTCAAGGCTAAGCAGAACCAAAGTGGACTCAAACTGTCGCCCTGAAATATACCCCGCTCTATCCTTATCGGTTCGCTATTCCTCTGGATCCGTCGACATCCTGGATAGTGAAGGACTGTCCTCCATTGCCCCATACACGACATCAGGAAGGTGCGCAGGGTTGTATCAATTTTATACAACTCTAGCACCCTCAAGAGCCATGTATGTGGCACCGAGTCATAGGCCTTCTTATAGTCTATCCAACATGTCGACAGATCCTTTCGGGAACTGCGAACCTGTTGGCTAATGGCCATATCAATGAGAAGTAGCTCCTTAGTACCACGGGACCCGTTCCCACATCCATTTTGAGAAGCAGATATAACAGAATTTTCGTTAATATGTTTATTAATTTTAGCTCTCAAAATGGAGGTAAGAACTTTATAGACCGTTGGTAGACACGTAATCGGTCTATAATTTTTGGGTTCCGCAGTACTACCCGATTTATGGAGCAGGTGGGTTATTCCAGTCGTCAGAAACTCTGGTAGTGACCCTGACTCTAAGGCTGACTGGAATAGGGCTGCCAAGCAAGCATGCGATCTTGTGATCCATTTAATCCAAAAGTTGTGCAGTCCGTCCGGCCCTGGTGATTTCCAATTAGGCAACGGACGAACTGCACAACCTACATCTTGGGGGCTGATCGTTATTGCCCCCATTTCTGTTATTGGACCGCATGCTCGCTCGACCTCCCGAGTCCATTCACCCTCGGTATGACTGACAGGTACCGACCAGATGTTGCGCCAAAATGAACACATGGCGTTATCATCCGGTAGGCACGCGTCAGTCACACCTTGGTCCGGTCGCTCCCATGCTCTGTAAACCCACCTTTCATCGCTTTGGAAGGTGCGATTTAGAGTGTACCGTTCCACCCGACGCTTATACCTACGGATACGGTTTGCCCATGCATACACTTTCTGCTTCCAGAAGTCGATGCGCTCTGTGATACAGGACATGTAGTCTCGAGGACTGATATCAGTCCCCGCAAATGCCCGCCTCACAAAGCGCATCACTCGAGGGCGATTGTTGCCCTCCCGGAAGCAGGTTAGTTTGCCGATGAACGCTCTGGCCCCAGCAATGCGTCGTTCAATCCTGCATTGCCAAGCCGGTACGGCTGGTTTCGGTCGTGTAGCTCTGTCATCCGGAAATTTGACATGAGCTACACGACATGCCGTTACAGCCGCGCAATACAGAATTGAATGAGCATCAGTGAGGTTTTAGCAGTTATCAAAATATCTTGATAACTGCGAATCCAGAACAGCCACCAGCGCCCTATTTCTGTTATGCATGGGCAAACGAGGTAAGCGTGGTCTAAGTTCGGGCGTCATGAACCGATATTCTCGGATCGCACCCTCCAAAGTACTCCTCATCTCCTCACTGCACTGTGTACTTACATCAGTAACCATGTCACTACTCACGTCGTTTTCGCGAATATCTGTTGTGGTAGACTGTGGTGGTACCACAGCCTGCGACGGCGTAGCAATGACATGGCCACTCATTTCAGTCCGCAAGCGATCAAGTACGGTGTCATCCAACATACGATTACGCTGAATGACTCGCACCTGATCCGATAGTCGTTGTGCCGATACGTTGACAGCCGGCTCAAGCACCTGAAACAGAGAGAGCATCCGAACACGGTACGCGGTCAGGTTGTTTCCTCCCCCTGTAGCCCCATAGTATGAGCGCATGACGTTCTCGTTGATGGATTGCGTCCATCGCATGCGCTGCACACTTCCGCCGGGAGCTGGGACCCTATCAGAAGCCGGTGGGCCTCGAGGTCCTAAGCGGCCTGGCGGTCGGGGTCCTCTCCGTCGCCGAGCAGGTGGTGGTGTCGGGGACAGCGAGAAATACTCGTCGCTCGAGCTCGACGCAACTGCCGCGGCCGGTGTCACAGCACTCACGCTGGGGTTGGGTTCCGACGGCGGCGAGGCGGAGCTGAGCGACGGGTCCGGTGGTAGAAGGCGTGCGCGTCTTGCTCTAGCTCTTGTCAACATTAATCTTTCGGTCTTTAAATCATTTTTTTGTGTTTTACGGAATGACACGGAATGACATATGCCATTTTTTTCTTCGGTTCAGTTTTCTTCTATTAGGTCTCATTTTATGGATATTTCTTTTATTTTATTTTTATTAAAACGTCACATCATTATCATGAACCAATAATGTTCTTACACCTACTGCTGGTATTTATGTATATGTCATTTGCATTGATGAGTAAAATCGACGCAAATTGAATGTCCTTAATGGCCACTGAACTCGGTTCGATGATACACAACCATCTGCATATTTTATCATACATACAGTACCTATATATGTATATATTAGTATATGTACATTAATCGCCCGTCCAGGCTTTGCTTTTTTATTTAAAAAAAAAAATGTCCACCCGTGGACATTTATTTTTTAACTCCTTGTAATACATATACTTAGCATACCTACTATGTTACTCAGGGATAATATAGCATTCGAATTGTGAACTAATTTTTGAAAACGGTCCAGTAATTTTTGAATTTATTCGTCAGACACAATATAAATTCTTCTTCTTTATCTTTATTTATCTTAGTGTTTTGCAGTCATTTATGGTTGTTTTGTACAAATAATAATATTTTCTCAAGATATCTTTGTTTGTTTTATTTTCTGGTTTAGTTCGTGATATCAATTCGGTTTCTTGTTTTGTGAATGGTGTGAATTAAAATCAAATGGTCAAAGGATTTCCCAATGACCTATTGACTAGTTTAAATATGCTTATTAAATATATGCTTATGTTTTAATATGTTTATGCTGTTGTATTGGCTTTGTAATTGTTAGTTTATTGATCCTGCGAGTAATTACGAGTACCTATAAAAATGTAGGTAGTGAGGAAAATATTGAGTATGATAAGAATAATAATAAGAGTAGTGGAAGACCAAAGAAAGAATGGACTGTGTGTAGAATGATATAGGGCTGGAAAGGAGGTTACTGCTGAGATGAAGACTAATAGAGAAGTATGGAAGACTAAGACAAACATGTCTTCCTCTTCCAGCCATTTGGGGTCCATTGTAGGATAAGTACAGGAGAATGATAAGTAATTAAATTCTGCTCAACTGCAGGAGAATGATAATTAATTAAATTCTGCTCAACTGCAGGAGAATGATAATGTTAACTTTTGCAGGTGTAACAGACCTGATACACACTTAAATTATTTTACTGGCAACACTGAGTTGGAATTTCCGTTGGTTTAGTGGGGTTGTGCACTGGTAGTGGGGATCAGTTACGTTCAGGCAGAAACGATTCCTTTCGAGATTTTTCATTCTATTCTGGAGCTCATAGCGAGCAGTCACTTCTAAATAAAATCGACGTAATTATTGCTAGAAGACTAAACTGCAAGTTTATACTGTAACATCGTTATTGTCAGTCCTAAATAAAACGCATATTCAACCATCCTGCTGTTTCAATTCTGGTTGTTTTTACAATAACCAATTAAATTCTGCTCAACTGCAGGAGAATGAAAATTAATTAAATTCTGTTCTAGTTTCTAAATGTACCTACCTCTTTGCCATTCCAAAAAAATGCTCACTCTCCTTAGGGTAGCTAGTGCGATCAATTAGAGAGCTCAACCTAAAGCCGTGCTAAATAGGTTTTGCGATCACACTAATTATTTGGATGTAGGTAAGTAAAAACGATGATTAATTACATCCAGTCAACAAATTATGTTTCCTGGGTAAACCTGAAACCGCAAACCAACACTCATTAGCTATTAAATAAGAGTTCGTAGTAATAAGACTTCTTTATAATTTATAGATTTAATTACTTTATTGCTAATGACCTTATGAGTTACATAATTTGTACTCTTATCGTAATAAAACTAACAAAAAAACTACCAAACATCGATAATACATGTCAGATACAGAGTGTTCATTTAATTAAAGCTGCAATGTGTACTCTAGAATAAAAAAAAACTTTCCGTAGATAATTAGAATAGATAAAATAGAATAGATAAAACTGACCGATGAATTAAATAATCACCCTGTATTTTAGTCAGTGGCCTCTCAATTTTAAGATCATTTAACCTTTTGTGACGTTAAGTAATATCAATTAAGTTTAAGAATAAAGACAGTACCTAATAGTTATTTTTATTACTGCCTGAGATCAACAAGAGATGTGGTTGACACCAGGAACCAATAATTTTGCTCCAAAACAAAGCATACAATTACCGTAAGAGGTAACACATTTTGTACTTTTTAAAAACATTGATAGGTAAAAAAAAAAACAGAACAAAAGTTCTGGTTTAGATTATTGCGATTTGCATCATCATAGTTTAAACCATGAAGTGTTTATCGATCTCATAAATTGTCCATTAAATAGCAAAGGAGTGCTTGGTTTACAATACAATCTAAATTATCAGTAGTTAACATTACAAACAAACGATGCAGTTAGTAACATAATATGAGTACATTGTGGTAGGTTACATATTTATTAATATAATATTAAGTACGTACCTACTATCATCACATTACAAAAACTCAAACAAATTATTTAATGGAACATACATATTATTATAACAAAATAATAATGTCTCTTTCTCCAGCGTAGTTTACATTTTACAACAATAAAGATTATATAAGATTATGGGACACAATAAACTTATAATTTTTAGTATGGAACAATACAAAGCATTAGATTGTGTCGTAGTACATATTATTTTATTTCTTCTCTCCTTATATCTGCCATCGGCTCGTCAGCCATAATACGTGAGAAAATAAATAAGATGCTGTTTTCCACAGCATATATACCGTAAAATGCGTAGGATGCGAGCAGTTAATTAAATACTGAACAAAAAAAAACATTGCAAAAGATCTTCTAGTTAAAGTTATTGACAAGTAGTTCCTTCAATAGCCTTGGTAGTATCGATGCTGAATATCCTGTAGTTGACGTCATTGACATCCATTGTTCTGTAGAGGAAGCGGGCTAGTTTGTCAGTGAGTACCCACAAGGTGCCTTCATCGTCCACCTGAAAGGGAAACGAAGAAAATGTCTTTAAAAATCGTCTTTGAAAAGTTCCAATAATTGGATAATACCTTAGACTTTTTTTTTGTTCTGTACTGTCCCACTTCTGGGCAAAGGCTGTCCCTAATTCCTTCCAAGAGCTTTTTTCTTGTGCCGCCTTGAACCTACCCTCGTGGTTCGCGTCCAGATCACCTAATAGCTTAGGTACTTTTAAAATTAGCTTGCAGGCAGCTTACCTTTAAATCGTTGGGGAACTCAAACAGTTTAGGGTCAGTGATTATCAGCGGGTTGTTGTCAGGTGTGTAGGGCTTGTTGGAGTTCCAGCACGCCACTCCGTCACGGTTCACCTGGAGGAAAAATGTCAACGATTTATAACGTGCACTCCAAAAATCCCTTCGTTTTGTAAACAACCTATGAATTGAATTCTTCTTCTTTGTTTTTGAATACTGAAGTAAAAAATATAAGCCAGGTAAAGGAACTGTTTCTATGGCTAGAGGCCTTTTTTGGAGGGTGGGAAATCATCAAATGACTGCTCCCACTCGGGGCCGAGTGGAAGGGTGTCAGACTTCTACTGACTAAAAACCACCCATGTTCCTTCTTAGCCCTTTGTCTGGGGCCGAGGTATCTCTTTCGAACAACCCGCGGCCCCGGCAGGATGGCTGGAGGCCTTACACTCAAGGCATCCACAGGATAGTCCGGTTAAGCTGAAGCCAGCCTCATAAGTTTATCTGCGTGATTACATGCAGAAAAAAAAAGAAACTGTATCTCCATGCAAGTATCTCGAACCTTCTCTGGTAAAGGCTACTACAAAGCCTTTAAACACATCGACAGGCGTCTAGATGTATTATATACCGATGAATAGGCACATTTATTAAGCATAGCAAAGTTTATTCATTTTGTTTTTCTATATTTTTTTTTACCAATAGATTCCATTGTCAGTGTGTACGTTGGGCGAAGGTTGTGGGCTGCGTGCCTTATTGTATAGCAAGATAAAGTAAGTAAATATTGAAAGAATGTCAACCGTGGTGAAGGTTCGCCATTCGGTATAATTGTTACAATGAAGGTTATATTATTGAATGTATTTATTGCTTTACCAAGCGCCGTGTAATCTTCGTAGGTATGTGCAAATGTTATTAAAAAATCTGTAGGTCACCATTCACTCTCATACATTGATAGTCGTCATTAAATAAAGATAGGTATAACATACATACATAACATTATGCCTGTAATTCTGAAGTGTGAGGCAGAGGTGTGCCTAATTAACCTAACCATTTCGGTAGTAATGTTTATTAAGTCCCATATTATTATAAAAGTCAATGCCATCAATCAGACACGAATGCTGCGGAGCTGCTATTGAGAAATTCCTAATGGAAAATCCAAACAATAACACTTTGTTCGACCCGGAAATCGAACCCAGGAACTCAAGCTGAGCATTCGCGCTTGCGACCACTAGGTCAATGAGGCAGTCAGTACAGATTACAGATAAATAGAACCTTCCAGAAAAATAGACATGCTATTATATGGGCATGATTCATGCGTAAAAGGGGCTTACCCGCGGTGTCAAAAGTAAAAAACGTTTGTTTACCTGTGTATAGAATAGAACATGTGTTTTGGGATCGTAGTCGCTGGCAGCAGATTGTGTGCGTTCACCTCTGTCACCCAGGAGCTGTGAAAACAGAACAAGATCGTCAAATATTACCTACTGTGTAACAGGAAAAACTAGTGGAATATTTTAAAAATAAGTCTCACAAAACAATTCAAGATGTGAATAAACTTTCTATGTTGGCAAAGGTACTTGCTATAAAAACAGTAGATCCAACTTGATCGAATTGTTACATTGTTACACTGATAAATAATTCAACGCAAGCGTGGGACGCACAGCAGTAAGTTCGCATTCAAACCTTGAAGTCGTGGAACGCTTCAATCTTGTCGATACTCTTGTAATTACGTAGCAACTCCGTGGACACACAGAACTCCTTGGTGCTCGAGAATGCGTGGAAGAACATTGTCCTATACCTGAAATTAAAACAATATTGTGAACCAAATATTTCGTAATTTCGACAGACAATGCTAAAAATCATAATTAGGCTAGATACATTTTAACGGTACCGTCTCTCGACCTTGGATGCAAAAGCTTTTATATTTTGGGGTCAATGTCGAACATCATATTTTTATTGTGTTGTTACATAAGTTTATTGGCACTAATTTTGAGGAATAATTACTTCTACTAAAGATAAAACACTCATTTTTGTAAGGACCTTACCCTAGCCTCAAGTAAATCGTTGTTTTGAATCTGCAATTAGATTGTTGAATATTATTCAGTTTGGTTTATTCATTATACTATTGATCAAGGGTAACTTGTTCATATTAAAATTGCAAGCAAGTAAAATAATTAAATTATCTCAACTTGCAGAGCAATCGAGTGATCTCTCCTTATTGTTCGTAGAGGGTCTACGCTGCTGCTACGAAAATCGAAAAACTCTCGGCACCACTATCATTTCCTCCTACTTAACTCGTTAAGTGTTATAAGGTCTAAAGGTCCCATTATAATAGGTGGACAGATTTTAACACAGCGTTCAGTACGTCTAACCAAACATATCCAAATAAAAAAAACACCGATTAAAGTGATTTTTTTTGACATAAAATGTTGGGTAACTAACATTTTTAGTGTATTATCGTTAGCTCACTAGCTGTTTTATTTTTTTGAAAGTATCCAATGCGTTTTTATTATTTTCTTTTTTTACCATTGTCCTTATTTTGGTGGTCTGAATGATTCCTAAAATTTTGTCCACCTATTTTAATGGGACCTTAAATAAGTGTAACCCAAGACACGCACCTCGGATTCATATGCGTATTTTAGTGTGCTATAGTGAAGGAAAACGGATCTTTTTGTGTCCGAAATAAAAATAAATATGGATCTTTTTGTGTCCGAAATAAAAATAAATTATTATTATTATTATTAAAACATCGTGAGGAAACCAAATCAGCATGCTAGATAGATAGAGATATTTCTTATGCATGTGAAACCAAATCAGAGGCATAAAACCAATGACACCAAGTTAGCCACAAACAACACGATAATGAAACAGAAAAGTATTAAAAATCTTACCCGTCTTCTCTAGGTTCCGAAAGAGCCAGTCCAAACACTCCATCCGTCCACTGGAACTCAATGCCGCTCACATTGTAAGACCCAGCGAGAGGTTCAAAGTGGAAGTAGTGATGGGAGATCCTCCAAGAGTCGTCTTGCTTCAGACTGTACACCACCACACCATAGCCTCCCAAGTCAGGGATATACGCATATGCATCATCACAAGTGTCTTTGTTCACGTCCACGATCTGAAATGGAAGCAAAACGATCATTGGTATATTAAAACCGTAAAACAATTAAGTTACCGATATCCTTGTTAGAAACTAGTTTATCTGGTTCGTTTTCATGGTTAATATTGTATCTTCATTTACTTTTAATAGTCACTTGCATACGTAAGCTGCGTCTCTGTTTCTCGTTGTACAAGGTGCAGTTTTGCATGCATGCGATTGAGGAGATTGTCATAAAAGACATAACCAATGAAAACTCTACTACCTGGTCCACATATTAATTTACGCTGTTTTTTAGTTGTTAAAAGCACTCTTTTACCCCCGCGCCGCGCCGTGAAATGAGAAATTATTGAATAAACGTTCGCGTTTGTTTTTTTGTTGGTAGACTGTGAAAGCACCGTAATAGGGCGAGAATCAGGAGGGCCGATTCACCGATTTCCATTTAAAAGAAGAAAAAAAATACCTACCCATTTTGTTATTGATTCATGATGAGAATAGTATAGTTACATTCTTGAATTTAAAGAGGATGCAAAACGACCACCTGGTTTCGTAAACTAAAAAGATACGCTAACTTACAATATTAGCGAAGAAAGAATCCTCCTTCATATCGTCAGCCTTGCACTGGTAGCGATGGATCAGCTGATCAGTCTTCAAGTCGAAGATCGCGATCGAGGGTCCATTGACTTGATTGCCAGCTCCTGCATGAAACAAAAAAATAAATGAGGACAGCCTGCAGCATAAAAGGTATAAACACACTCTTGTGATGAATGAAGCTGAAAGGTACTTGTTCTCCCGTCATGGTCATTGCGATATTTTTTTACCTGGACCATACCTGGGAACCTCCTGATTACAGAGACATTGAAGGTCAAAGATCACGATTATTTAGAAATACAAATTTTAAATACTAAACTTTAATGTAAATCCCTCCATGACTCCTGTGCTCAATGCACCCATCAGAACAATGTTTTGGACGCGTATCATTAAGAGCCATAAAAACAAGTTTTTCACCCCAAAGAAAAGAGTCGTGTCCCAGTAATAATTTTTGCGTTGAGTTGTGTACCTACTATTAGTTTGGTGTACAGACTGCTTGGTTGATGGCTGAAGGGTCCGTTTATTAACTTGTTTACTGGCAGTAATAGTAAGGTAGAGAACATGAGTGTCAATCACGTCAGTTCAACGTTCGATTATATAAAATGCCAGGAAAAGCATAATTATCTAATTAAACCTAGGCTAACTATAACTACTAACTGGTAATAAATAAGCGGAAAATATTTGCCTGTTTAGTCAATATTTATGTAACTCTATTAATATGTAGATAATTAAATGTTGTTTTGTAACTACGGTAAGCACTCACGACTTGATCTAGATAATTGTATAATTAATTTATTATTTTATGAATATAATTATAATGTTTATTTATTAAAAAACAACATTTATGGAACTATTACTACCTATTTATTCATATTCACTTAGAAAACCTACGAAAAAAACTATTAACTGTAGTCAAGGTTTACGAGAAATTATGAAGATTATTTAGTTTTTACGGAAGTTTGATTACAAAAACGTTTTTATTGTTTTAATATCTACGAAGGCTCTGTGTAAAACCGGCCACATGGCCGGTTTTGTCGTGTCGTGAATGATTATTTTATTGCAATAATAAACCACAAACTTACATTGTCACGTAAAAAATGGAAGCAGACCTCAACAGAGCCCAAAATTGTACAGTACCAAGGCTAGCCTGCCTAAACCACCCTACTTAGGTACTATCAAAGCCCAACGACATCTTAGTACTTAGCAAAACAGTCACCGGTGAACAGACAGGAACTACGACTACTTTGTCGTTGTTGCCCAACCATGATGTCAACATCTTATGGAAGTTTTGTTTTCAAATGTTTGAATATACATAACATAAAATCACACCTGTAATCCCCGAAGGGTTAGGCAGAGGTACCTATACTCGATTATGTACCCACATTTCGTCATTTTATAATATACTAGCTGACCCACGCAACTTCGTCTGCGTCACATAAATATAGCTTACAACCTTTCTCGATATATCGACTATCCGACATAAATTAAGCTAAATCGTAACAAACAAAAAATCTTATCTTTCTTCTTTTCCCGTTTTTGTAACATTTTTCATTTATGCTCCGCTCCTATTAGCCGTAGCGTGATGTTATATAGCCTATAGCCTTCCTCGATAAATGGACTATCCAACACAAAAAGAATTTTAAAATTCCAACCAGCAGTTCCTGAGTTTACCGCGTTCAAACAAACAAACAAACAAACTCTTCAGCTTTATAATATTACTAGCTTTTGCCCGCGACTTCGTTCGCGTGGAATAGTGACTTCCGGCAGATTTTTGGTTTATCTCGCGAAAAAAAAAAAATAAAAAAAAACTATCCTATGTCCTTTCTCAAGTTCCAAACTATGTCTGTACCAAATTTCATCAAAATCCGTTCAGCCGTTTAGGCGTGAAAGAGTAACAGACAGACAGACAGAGTTACTTTCGCATTTATAATATTAATACCTAATTAATTATTTAAAGTATGGATAGTATGGATAGTATAGATATGTATATAAGTCCCATGTAATAGGGGGCGAATCTATTGCAATCAACCGTGCACAAATTCGAACTGCGTAGCTGCTGCTGAGAAATTCCTGATGGAAAAACCCAATAACACTTGACACGACCTGCCGGCTTAGCATGACCACCGAAGAAACGGGTTTAGTCGACGAAAGAATCGACAAAATGACAGATTGTAGCAAGGTTTCATGTCAAATTGTATGGAAAAATCTTTGTAGATAGAATCGCCATGCTACCGGGGCAGGAAATCGAATCCCGGACTTCATGCTCAGCAGTCGTACTTGGTTGCAAACTTGACCCACGAGATAGTCAATATTTGAATAAATAATTTATAAAAATTCTAATTATTCATAGCCCAGAATCATGTGAACCGACGTAAGACTGATGTCCTATTTTAACTCCATCATCTCATCTACATAAAGAATACATAAAATTATGTGAATTAATCAGACTGAAACCACCTCCTACTAACATTGTAAACGCCTTGCATTAGATTAAAATGCATTATTCCACTGTTATTTTTTTGTTATTTAACTCGGCCCTTTTTTAACATTAATATGGTTAATTTTACGATATCCAAGGTAAAAGGAAAGATATATATAGAAATATTATATATATATATAATATTTTAAAGCGCTTAAAGGCAACTTAAATTAAATCTATGTCAAGTACTGGCGAAATACTAAGGTATCTAAGCAAAAAAACATTTTATTGATGCATAACACCTACATGCTAAACAAAGAAACATAATTACATTCATTATGACTTGATAGTACTGTGCGAACTTGTATGCAAACTCACTGCAACGTGTTATCTAAATATGCATTGTGTAAGAATCTATAAGCTCGCAAAATTAAAAACAACACTCCACAGGTATCGCACAAGGTGTGTTAAACTTAACAATACGGACAATACCGGTCCTTTTCAGGCTTGTGACTTTTATTTATAGAACTTACCAAAAATGTCAGCCATTCCTGAATCAATGACCCAGAGCCGGTCGCATACGTCAACAAACACTCGGAACACAGAAATCATTGAACTGTTTGAAGGCAACTCCTTCGCGTCATCAGAGACAAAGTTGTCTTTGAAAGATGGGTAAGGTTTTAGTAGTTGATCTTGCGGCCCATCCAGGTCAACGTAGTTCAATGAAGAAGCCACGCCCGCCTTCCATCTTGGAATCGTAACAAACATTTTGTTTTTCCACCGTGCTAATCCTAATGGCAGGTTATTCTCAGGTATAAACCTTTTTTCAGCGATAGCGTTTGCTCTACTTTCGGGGGTCTCCCAAGTATAATCCATCTGTTTCCAAGCAAATCGCAGTTGTGGTGTTGCGGCTTGGCACACCGTTATAACCGCAAGGGCTACGACAAACCCGGCTGCCCTCATATTTAATCTGAAAAAATTACAGCTTTTAAATGACATGCAGAATTGAATGCAACTTCTATGTACTCGTAATAGGTATACGAGGATTTCCGGTTGCACATTGCTCATTTAAATTCATGAGAGACAATTAAAATCATTGCAATTTATTAGACTTATGATATGACAGTTTTAACTGCAGCTATTAAGTTGGGCAAAGGGATGTGATTGAACCATAAATGATTAAGTAGTTGTGAAAGTTGCAATAAATGCCAAAAGCTTCCTGCATTCATAAAACAGCCAATTATAGCAAAACTATTTGCGAAATGACACAATTAACGTCATAGAGTGAACTTTTCGTAATTAAATCTCGCGTCTGGTATTCTTGAATGGTGACAATTGTATTCATCTCAGCAAGGTGTTGTAACTTGGTAATGACAGTATTGTGAAGCGGAGCATCTCTCAAACTCCATCATAACTGTTGGCTCACGTTTTTGCAGATGACTTGATCTTATTATTGAGAAACGACAAGTTAGCTGTATTCTTCCTTATCGACTAGATCGAGCTTGTTATGTATTCTGATAGCTTGGGAACTGTGACGTTGTTACGTAAAACTTAATAATAAAAGGAACATCTCGTTGTTAATAAAGCGAGACAAACTTGTGCCGGTGGTTTTATCGTGTGTGAATCACGCACGTACATAAAATATACCTTGATATGTGTATGTACATACATGTATGTTCACTTCCGATGCGGAGACGTACCTACTCATGCAGGAACAAGTCGTAAAGGTAAGAGAATGTGCGAGTCACCAGTTTTTGCGACTGCTCGCTCAAGGCTCTCCAGTAGCTTGTAATGGATTAAAACAACGATTCACGATCATAAGAAAAACATTAAAAGGTTCATCAAATGTAAACAAGCTTTAATGATACCTAGGTAAAGGTATAGGTATAATTGCGCAAAGTGTAATAAATCTTGGTCTTGGTTTATTTTATTTTGCATAATACTTCCATTGTTGTGAGATACTTCCTGCACAATGGAATCAATTTTGAATTTACTGTATTTTTATTTCAAGCTGCAGATAAACACGGTAATAAATGTGTTCTAGATGCCTAAGAACAAACTCCTCCTTTTTTGAAGACTGATAATTAAATAGTACATTGTTACCTTAGGGGTGAAAGGAACTTATTTAGTCCCCGAGACGGGGTTTGGCGCCTGAGCGCAGCGAGGGCGCTAATAGTTCGAGGGACTAAATAAGTCTTTAACCCGAGGTAAACACTGTGCTTTTCATTACGAATACAAGGAAAGTTGATGGGAATAGGCTTGCGCCCTATTACCTAAATCGAAAGAAAGAAGAAAGAAAAAACAAATTGACAAAAAAAAAGTAAACTTATGAGAAACACTTAAAATCGGTTAAATCTAATCGGTGGATGGCAATAGGCTTGCTCCTAATTACATCGGTTGGAGGCAATAGGCTTGCCCCGAATTACATCAATTGATGGCAATAGGCTTGCTCCCAATAACCCAAATCGGTGGATGGCAATAGGCTTGCTCCTAATTAAATTGGTTGATGGCAATAGGCTTGCTCCCAATTACCTAAATCGGTGGATGGCAATAGGCTTGCTCCTAATTAGATTGGTTGATGCCAATTGGCTTGCTCCTAATTACATTTATTGATGGCAATAGGCTTGCACCTAATCACATCAGTTGGTGGCAATAGGCTTGCTCCTAATTACATTGGTTTATGGCAATAGGCTTGCTCCCAATTACATCAAATAATTTGACAGCTGTCAGTAGAAAGCGATTCTCCCTAGGGCTGAAAAGTAGTACTTTCAACCCGCTCCGCAGGCATGTCATGACCTACTTTCAGAGTATGAGTAATGAAAAAGTAAAATGAAGAGCTTTCTCATAGAGCTCTAATTTAGATCTATTCACAATTAGTGTGAATTCGGCCAGATGGTGCTTAAGCCTCTTTTTCAATATCGTTATATTTTGATTACTTTTCTATTATTTTAGTCATATTATCTATTGAAAACTAAGTACCTTTTATATTGTATTTAATTTAAATAGAGCGGTATTTATTTGGTATGTGCTCACACCATAAATACTTAATATTACTAAAAGTCTAAACGTATGGATTTGTAATTGGCTTTCTATAGTGACTGTTTTCTTTTTTCTTTTTATTAGCTAATAATTTATTTTTATATAGAACGATGTTGGACAAGGTATTGGTACCTATTCGTATTCAACCAGTTTTATATGTATACCTTGGATGAAAAAGGTTCGCTTTAATTATAAAATAATACCTAGTGTTTAGTTCAATCGTACCTAAGCAAAATCTACTATTTTATCGACTTAAGTTTAACGTGACATTAATCACCATTTACTTAATAAGCGAACGGGAAATACCTATTCAATTATAGTTTATTTACCACAGAGGTTTAACAAGCACATATTACATTTGCTTAAATTCCGCGAAAACCCCGTAAACCACAAAACTAAGCGTCATGGTATTGTACGTAGAAGAAGCGTAAAAAACAACAGCTTATTATCAACTATCCATGTCAGTGAAGGAGGGTTAACTCTACGAAAAATGTCAAACACTGGTTTAACCCATCGGTAAACATGTCCAAAAATTAAATGAACCTACTTTCATTAATTCTACGTAGGGTATAACGAAAGCTACTGCTTTCTAAAGGCCATCAAAGGAAAAATCTTATATTATAATAAACAAATGTCTATAAATAAACATGTAAATCTCGAAAAAATATTTTCCTTATAGAAAGTAAGAGGTTACTAGGCTACCTATGTTTGTTTATATTTTTGACAACCTTGATGAGGTAGAGTGGAAAATAAAAGCTTATAATAAGTCACATGAATCAAATCACTTTTTTTACTACAAGAGCTATCGTACCAGAAATATGTATATTTATGTTAAACAGACGTAAGCTCAAACATTTCTTTTTCCTTGTATGATGGTGCACCGCAGATTTACATACAAGGTGGACAAACATTCCACTCCTGACAGGTAGAACTTACCCTTTCGGAGTAACTGTGTTTCGAGAATTTTGCACCGACTTCTTTTGATGTTTTTTGCTTATGTACATAATATTGTATGTCTCTTGCAGTATTAATTACAATGATAACCAAAAACGAGAAGGTTATAATATGAAAAAAAAAATACACAGAGAGAAAAACGATCTCAAAAATGTGTGAGAATCTGCTAGCTTTCGTAATAGGGTAATTAAGTTCACAAAAACTTGGGTATCATGAATCAGAATCTGGAGTATGCACTAAATAGATTATAATGTTGATAAACTTACGTGTGATAAAGGTGAGAAGTAGTGAAGTAAAGCGGCCAAATGTAGTGGGGGTCAATCAGGCCGCGACCGGTTCAACGGGACCGCGTAGACAGACTAAACAGTTCGAGGTCTCGCAAGCCTTTATATATATTCATAACAACTTCACGATACAATGGCTTCTTTTCATACATAACCATTTTGGTTTTGATACTACCGCAGAGATAGATGGGACTAATAGCTTTGAAGCTTTCCATTGAAATAATTTGGCCAAATCACGTTAACTATCAACCAAAAAAAAGACTTAAACGCGTGTTTACGCTTTACCGATTGCTATACGGCACCTATTACTATGTCATGCTTAAACACTCGACGATTGCGCGAGCGCAATGTTGTGAATTCGACTCGGATAGGTAATTCAAGGCCCATCCCCGTGACCAGCACATCCGCTGACCATTCAGAAAGACCAATTACATTTGTACCCACGAATGACTGACACAGCTGTGCTAATTTGCTAAAAGACGAAACTGTCACACTGAATTCAATTCTACTCCGATTTGTGATAATTATTACGTTTATGATATGACTCTGCCTGACAGAATAATGACGGCATTTAGGCATCCTTCATAATAATTTTGTGAAAAAAATGTATAAAAAAAATAATACAGGCTAATAGTTGTGACATCAAATGGCCGGATTGATCTCTAGAATTCGAGAAGAAAAACTCGGTTTAAAAACGCTCCGTTACCCGATCACGAAGCAATTATTATTATAAGTCGTTCAGTGAAGTAATACTACTTAGTTGTTTACCCTTTTCCCTCAACCTTATTAATTAACAATTACGAGTATAGCTCAGGAATTAATGACATAATTAAGAAAAAAAGCATTGCTTTACCTCGAACAGTGATGCCAAATTGGTCAATAAACCTACTAATCTCTTATTTATTGTGTGGTCAGTGTCTAACCTGGTGTTAGAGTATTTAAGCCGCTCATGGGCGGCTAACTTGGCTTTTAACATGCCGTCGAGAAACATCTCTCAGGCATGCTGCTTTCCTCACGATATTTTCCTTCACTGAAGCAAGTGATATCGCACATGAATCCGAAAACTATGAGGTACCTACGTGTCTTGAGCTTGACTTGGCAGTTCAATGGTTATACCACAAGACTATCACTGCTTTTACGCATTACGCACCTATGATTTTTTAACCGACTTCAAAAAAGGAGGAGGTTCTATGTTCGTGTGTATGTATTTTTTTTTTATGTATGTTACCTGATTTCTCCCCTATTTGTGGACCGATTCTCAAAATTCTTTTTTTATTTGAAAGAGTATACTCCTGAGGTGGTTCCATTTTAATTTGGTGACGATCTGGTGCTGATCTTCGGAGATATACAATGGAACTCTTCAAAAATAGACGGCAAATCTGTCGTAATTGCTGGAATCGCTTGGATGTTTATTGAATATACATTATCATGACGTAACATCACGCTTTCTGAGGGGGTATGCAGATGTGTTCAATACACATTTTTTTAGTTGTTATATTATATGAATTTCATAGACATGTATTACGTGTTTCGTGCTTTTTCTGACGCTATTCAAGTATTCGCATCTAGCAGTCATCACTTGTCTTCAGTTGATGAGCTGATAATGGAAGGTACTACTCCTCAACGGTTAAGAGTTGAAAGCAAAAATAGGGGAATCTTGAAGGTTAGGTTTCTTGGTTGAATGTTAAATGCATAGTAAATATTTGTATAGGCTTAGCTTATCAGCTTCTGAAGTCGGTGGCAAAAAAATAAAATCAAACAAACAAATGTCACCGACTTCAGAAGCTGATTTTTCTTCTGAAGTTTATTTTTCTCTTTTTGGTGTTTTTGAAGTCGGTTGTTTTTTTTTGCAAAAAAGTTTTTTTATATATTAATAACTTTGCTTGCTATCAGTTTTTTATTTATGCAAAAGTTCTGCGCGAATTTTGTGACGAATTTATACAATTTTTTAATGCAAGAGGCGAATACACTGTTAATTTATGGAGCCTATAAAAATGTGACTTATTTACTTTGTGGCAAATTAATAATAACCCTACAGATCTTCTAATTCATCTTGCAACTAGCGATTTTAATCATGTTTTTGTAAAATAATAAATTGCCCGCAGCTTTGCCCGTATGTATGGATGTCAGAAATTAACCTACAGAATAACGGGGAAGATTGGGAAGAAGGTAATACCGAGTTAAAAAGTGTTCTATATTGTCTATTCGTCCACAGATCACAGAAAAGATTCGTACTTATCCCTTTTATCCAAATGGAATAGCCCAGCCAAACGAGCAAAGTTTATTTTCGCACAAATGTATCCAGCTACAGTCTGCATTCAAAGTTTTAGCATGTTGATTTTGTTACCTGTGCCAGCATCCAGTAGTACCCAGCTTTTATAATACATGTTGTTAAATTTAAATATTGCTAATTGATCTTAGTATTCATTTAAAGAAAATTGAGCAAAAAAGGTAAAAAGCTATAAAGTTGTAAGGAGAAGCTTTTTTGATGGTCGACTCAGTTTACCAGAGCATAGCCCTCTGAAGAAGGACAAAGCAGGACTTCCCCTCAAAAATCTCAGGACGCGTTCCAACCTTCCCCTTCTCTATCCCAGTTCTCTATCATACCATACGAGCTCTCTTGAACGATTCCTTTGTTGAGGTAGTGATTAATAGTTCTAACTTTATAAAATTAATTGTTTTTACCTGTCAACAATAAGTTATTGTGTAACCGACGTCAGAGTTCAAACATAATTAAACGTAATTGTGTACCTAGCGTTGTTACCTATTGCTATGACGAAGCTTCTCAGAAATGGATCCTTAGAAGCATTTTACATTAAGATCTCGGCCATTTTCGTCTAGTCGTGACCACCAACCGCTGGCCCTGAATAGTGCGGTGTTGATTGTTATTAAATTACTCGCTTTGTCCAAATCAAGCGCACTTTACGTCACCCCCTGCCATAATTATGAGAGCAATTACACCTGCGCGCCGTAACTATTAGCAGAAAAGGCAGCGTAAACTAATTTTCTCACACGAAGCACTCTTCTTGGGAATCTTGTGACGTAGGAATTCAATCTTCAAATATGTATGTTAATTATTGTGAGGTGTTGTTACACAAACCATGAAAAATAATTCAAGAAGGCCTTTAGCTGAAAACACAGTAATTAAGTACTTTCCCGAAACTTTGACATGCATTGCAGACCACCAATTTGCCACAACATTCTCATGCAAAAAGTTAGCTTGCCATTGTCTTTATATAGGTAGATATAGATAATAGTTCTAAGTTTGTTATATAAGGTCCCATTAAAATAGGTGGACATCAGAAATCATTCAGACCACCAAACTAAGGACGATGGTAAAAAAAATAATAAGAAAAACGCATTTAAGTACCTACTCATATAGGATGAGTTTGAATATAGAGTGCCGAGAATTTATTATTTAAAGTAAAAAAAAAAACAGTTTATTTAATGTTTTTTTTGTTTAGATATCTGTGGTTAGACCTACTGAAAGCTGTGTTAAAATTTGTCCACCTATTTTAATGGGACCTTATATAGTAGAGAAATACGAAAACCATGGCACTATGTCGTAGCTTAGGTATCTTCTATCTCGATTCTCGACACAGTAACAATACCTGTATCATGTGAATGTGAACAAAAATATCTATGTCATATACTCGTAATAACTCTAGTCTAGTGGCTGTCCTGGCTCTATTTTCCAACACCCATATATTTTATAGCTCCGACTCCATTCCATTTTTGAACTTGGATCGACTGTCGTTATCATGACTACAGGGAGACATCGCCCGGCGGATCTTCGAATACAGTACTTACTCCGTACGCTGCCTCCTACATCAGCCATTCTTGTTAAACCCACATTTCCGTTCTGCTTTAATCAATGCTAAAGATATCATATGACACTGTAATCAACGTTAAAATGTCTTTAGGTACATCTCTCATATTCGGTAAGTAGGTCCTTATTACCCCCAAATGGGGCTTGTAGGTGACCAATTAGCGCTCTAGGGTAATAATGTAGCAAGAAAAGCCCTAGGGCGGTAAGTAATTTAAAAAAAAACACTTCACTCTTTCAAAAAGTTTGCGTACATCTAACCATCATACTGGCATTAGACATCATGCGTTCAGCCCAATGACAAAAGAGGTCGCTTCGCTATTCAGCCTTGTCTTCGTATGAGTATAACGCAGAAACGCAAAAACGCTCCTGCGTGGGGGACCACGCAGGAGCGTTTTTGCGTTTCTGCGTCCCAATACCAAATGTTCTAAGAACTCATATTTGTTGTTAAGAGTTCTTAGAACATTTGGTATTGGGACGCAGGAACCACGACTGTGTGGAAAACGCGCCTGTGTGGGGGAGGCTTAATAGTCATCAATTTTAAATATCGAACGGCGAAGCTCAATTTCGTTCTTGATAAAAAAAGTAGTTAAAAAACTAAAAAACCCGACTGAAAAAACTGAAAAGCAAAAAAAACAAGCACATTTTAAATTAAACAAAACTTGGAAGCAGGCGGGGTCCATTCTATTTTCATCATTTTTTTCTTTTCATAATTTAATATTCAAATGAACCCCGCCTGCTTCCAAGTTTTGTTTAATTTAAAATGTGCTTGTTTTTTTTGCTTTTCAGTTTTTTCAGTCGAGTTTTTTAGTTTTTTAACTACTTTTTTTATTTCCAACTTGTTAGTTCTTTTGTTTTTTCTTTCGTTGGTCGCGTAAAATCCTTCGCAGATGATTTATTTAACTTTTGTGCTTGTTTATAGGATTTGTCACTTTGAATTTCTTTTAAATATATAATGTAATCTCCTTTTAAAACCCTTTATTTTGATACCCTACTCGATGGTATTGGAAAAAAAAAAATTTTGAACTCCGCGATTTGGCCCCCAAAATCCACAATTTTTCTTTGTTTTTTAATTTTAATGTAGCCTATAACACTTGCGCCATCAAGACAAATCTAACGACGTATATTTCATTCAAATCGGTTCATCCGTTTATGAGTTATGAGGGAACAAAGAAACGGACATACATACATACATACTTACATACATACACGTCAAACACATAACCCTCCTTTTGGGCTTCGCCGCAGTCGGGTAAAAAGAAAAAAAAAAGAGATGAAAAAAGGCGGTAATAGAAAACTTTTACTTTAAATATTGTGTTTTTGGGATTTTTAGGGTTCCGTACCTCAAAAGGAAAAAACGGAACCCTTATAGGATCACTTTGTTGTCCGTCTGTCCGTCCGTCCGTCTGTCAAGACCCTTTTTCTCAGGAACGCGTGGAGGTATGAAGCTGAAATTTATGTCAATTACTCAGGTCTACTGTCCCTTGAAGCTGTGAAAAAATCAAACTTCTAAGCCAACGCAATCAAAAGATACAGCCGTTTATGCCGCAAATTTTCGACACTTGCAAGGGAATCAAAACCTACAGGGTGCTTCCCGTGAACTCAGAATCTTGAAATTTGGTACGAAGCAACGTCTTATAGCATAGATAAAGGAAAAATTACGAAAACCATAAATTTTTAGTTACATCACATAATAAAAATATTCTAAGTAATTTTAAACTTTGTTTGTACGGAACCCTCGGTGCGCGAGTCCGACTCGCACTTGGCCGGTTTTTTTTATAATTACGTGCTAATTAGGAAAAAAACATGAGTTCTGCAAGTGGTGAAGATATAAGCTGCACTCCCGATTCAATGAAAATGGAAGCTGAAGCAGCAATTAACAATATTTTGCCTGAAAGTTCTAAAGAGAGATAGGTATTTGAAAACTTTATTCTTGTAATGCCGGTTTTTTTCTTCTTAGCTCATAATCGAGATGTAAAGCAGAGTAGTTAGCTCGGGTGTAAGCATCAATTGCACCCTCGAACTATTGGCGCCCTCGCTGTGCTCGTGCGCCTAAATATCTCGGGCTGCAATTGATGCCTTACAGCCCTTGGCTACTAATCTACTATTAATATTACTCTGTATTGAAAAGTGGGCGTTTATGTCAAATTATAAACAAACTAACTGTTATGTGTAATAATTTAGACGTGTTATGTCCCACTCAAGTCCATGACAATCCATTCCATACCATTGTAATCGACCCCACGGGAAACCATTGCAACGGTTTTGTGGGGCTTATATAATTATACACTCGAGAGCAATGAATCCGGGTCACTTAAAGAATGTTAAAAATCTCGGAAACTAAAAATGATAGGTTAATGCAATAAATTGTATTTAATAGACAATGTAACACTCCTTAAATGAAAGTAAAAAAAATATGAGTCACCATACATTTTATTAACACAAAATTACATAAAGAAAAAAACTGCTGATCTCTCCTTAAAACAAAAATAGGAAACATTAAATTTTTGAACTTTATTACGATTTTCTTGAATTTTAATACTTCGTATTGCCTCCTCGTGCTTCCATTACTGCGTTTACGCGGTTTGGCATGCTGTACACCAAGTTCCTTCTACGATTTTGGGGAATATTCTCCCATTCCTCTGTGAGAGCAATTTTGAGCTCACGAAGCGTGATTGGGGGAGGGTTTCGTTGTTTTACGCATCTGCCTAGCTCGTCCCAAGCATGCTCGATTGGGTTGATATCCGGGCTGCGCGCTGGCCACTCCATACGAGTAATGTTCATCTCTTGAAGGTAGTCATTCACAATCCTACCTGTATGAGGTCGGGCATTGTCATGCATAAATATAGCATCCTCACCTAAATTGACCATAAATGGACCAACGTGATCAATGTGATCATTGAGGATTTCTTCCACATCTTTCGCTAGTTAAAGAGCCGTTTTCTATGATCACCAGCTCTGTGCGACTTTCAGAAGAAATTCCGGCCCACACAAGTACAGACCCACCACCGTAGGCTACTTTTTCTTCGATGCATGCTTGCTTGAATCTTTCCCCTGGTCTTCGATACACTCTGTGTCTTCCATCGTGCTTGTAGAGCATAAATTTTGATTCGTCGGAGAACATAACTTTTGACCAATCTTCAATACTCCAATTTACGTGGCTCTGGGCATATCTTAGTCTTGAAATACGATGCCCACGCTCCAGTTTAGGGCCGTTTGCAGGTCTAAGGGGTTTTAAGTTAGATTCAGCAAGCCGACGTCTTACTGTCCATGCACTTGTGTTACTTCCTCCGAGGCGTCGAAACTGATTTGTGAGTTCAGTTCCTGTGAGAAAGCGATTTCGAAGCATGGTGTTCACCAAGTATCGGTCTTCTCGTGCTGTGGTACACCTGGTTCTGCCCGTTCCTGGTCTGCGTAGGTTAGAACCAGTTTCTTCGTAACGTCGGAGAACTCTTTGTACTGTTGACAGCGACACACCGACAGTCCTGGCTGTATCGCGCTGACTCCGGCCGGTTTCCAGCATTGTAAGTATTCTGGTGCATTCTTCAGGCGTAAGCGACATAATTTCAGCTTGAATAATGAAAGAGCACTATCAACATGGTTTATGTACCCACATAAATGACAGATTACAAACAAAAGCAAAACCAAATGCTGTAATTACGTAGTTCCATCTTCGATAGTGGCCCTTTTTCAAAGGGGATAGAACCAATGTGGCATATCAACCTGTCCGCTATTTTGATTTTTTTTCGAAATCGCGGCCCACGGTGAAAGTGGTATGTATGGATAGAGGACATATAGACGAACAAAAAATGTCCAGTAACATGGTACCCAAAGTGTCACATTACCGAGATATTTGAAGTTAAAGATCGAGAAACGAGTACAACGACATTCATTAAATATTTTTTAAATAGCCTTTTTACGTGTTTGGGCGTTAAATTATATCCAAATAATAGTTCCCAGGTTGATTATTGTTATACGCACATTGAAATCGCTTCGCATCTCATTGAAACGCTATGTAATGTCAAAAAATAGTTTTCTCGTGCTCCTAGTAGTATGTAATGTACCTACTCTCTTTCAATAACCAGTAATAATAATAATCAACGCATATAGAATAGACACGTAAAAGGTCTAATTTTTATGTGGTCATTGTACTGATTTGTCCATCTTTACCTTCAAATATCTCGGTAAAGTGACACTTTGGGTACCGTGTTGCTTGACATTTTTTGTTCGTCTATATGTCCTCTATCCATACATGCCACTTTCATCGTGGGCCGCGATTTCGAAAAAAAATCAAAATGGCGGTGGGTCGATATGCCAGCTCCCATACAAAAAAGTTCAAACCCCTTTGATTTTTTTATGATATAACTTTACAATAACTAAGAAGTTTTAATACCTTCATTTAAGGAGTATTACATTGTCTATTAAATACAATTTATTGCAATAACCTATCATTTTTAGTTTCCGAGATTTTCGGATTCATTGCTCTCTAGTGTAGTTCATAAGTTTTTTTTACCTTTTTGGAATAAAGATAAATAAAATACTTGTCTCATATGATTTATTTTATGCATGAAGTCAATAACACGTACTTACACTAAGCATATTTTTCCGGTTTGTAAAAACATCCAAAGATTTAGTGTTATTAAATATGTAAAGAATCAACCGCTTTTTAATGCTCTCTAATCACATTTTGCTGTATGATGTTTCGAAGCCAGTAGGGCTCGTAGCAACCGAGATTATAATATGTAAATACTGATTGCACACTCCAGTTCTCAATAAGTACATTTATCTGTTGTGAAATGATCCGTGGAAATGTGAGAACCATGGGAAGATGAGTCTTCGAGAGTCTACACAGATTCACCCCGGCTTCATACAGATGGATACTAGCTCATGACCGCGGCTTCGCCCGCGTGGAGTTGCCCATGGGATCGTACTTCTGGGACAAAAGCAGCCTAAGTAGTAGGTAGGTATTATCTAGCTCTGTGTTAAATTTCATCCAGATCCTTTCAGCAGTTCTGACATGATTGAGTAACAATCCGGTCATTCAATCTTTTAATAGTAGTAATAAGATACCTATATAATTATGGAGTGTGGCTATGTGTATATATATTAACTCGACTCGCCTGTTAAGCTTCGTGTCTTATGAAGTTATGACTACAGTATATTATATAAATAGTAAGATTATTATCTTCTGGCTAATAACTTACTATATTATGTTGCATGTAAATAAGTTCATTAAAACACGGTCACTAATCCGATTTGTTTCATTTTATTTGTTTTGTAGAGTCCTTCTTTATTTTTAAAATCTGTTAATTATCGAAGGAAAAACAAGGACAACACGAAGCCACGATGCAAGGTAAATTGAAACCATTCAAAATTAGGAGTCATCAAACCAAGGGTAGTGCTATGAAAATCACAATTTATGGTAATTAGAAGTCATTTAGGGAGATAAGGAAAACTTGGCTATGGGTTTCGCCACACAGTAACCTCACGAATCAATGGTTACATTCCTAATATTTTAGCAAAAGTTGTGTGGATCTGACACACAAGTTGTAAACGCACCCTTCACAGACCTGTTAACCAAACTTTCTGTACATCAAACTAAATCATCATCGTCTGCGTTACCTTATACTCTACAAGGAAATATTTCTGGGAAATGCCTGTTTTTTGGAGTAATATACTAAGATTTACGGTAGTATAGTACTCAATGTAACGCGCTTAAAACTTTGCGCTCAATTTTTGTGAAAAAGTTGGAAAGGGGATAGAACCGATGTGGCATATCAACCTGTCCGCCATTTTGATTTTTTTTCGAAATCGCGGCCCACGATGAAAGTGGTATGTATGGATAGAGGACATACAAACGAACAAAAAATGTCCAGTAACACGGTACCCAAAGTGTCACGTTACCGAGATATTTGAAGGTAAAGATCGGCAAATGAGTACAACAACAATCATTAAATATTTAAAAAATAGCCTTATTACGTGTATAGGCGTTAAATTGTATCCAAATAATAGTTCCCACGTTGATTATTACTATACGCACGAAAAAATCACTTCGCATCGCAATGAAACGCTATGTTATGTCAAAGAATAGTTTTCTCGTGCTCCTAGTAGTATTTAATGTACCTAATCTCATTCAATAACCAGTAATAATAATAATCAACGCCAATATACACGTAAAAGGTCTATTTTTTATGTTCTCATTGTACTCATATGTCCATCTTTACCTTCAAATATCTCGGTAACGTGACACTTTGGGTACCGTGTTACTGGACATTTTTTGTTCGTCTATATGTCCTCTATCCATACATACCACTTTCATTGTGGGCCGCGATTTCGAAAAAAAATCAAAATGGCGGCGGGTCGATATGCCAGCTCCCATACAAAAAAGTTCAAACCCCTTTGACCTCCAATCTCTAATATTTCCCTAACTAGAAAGTTCCTAGGAATGATAAATAATTTAAAAAAAACACAAAGAAGGGGAGAGCGTTTCGTTAAGGGTCTTTTAACGCTCATCATTGATTCAGGACAGGACAAAGTGGGCAAAAGGCAAGTGGCCTCTCCTAAATTGGCTTCTTATCCCTAAGAATTTAGGAGAGGATTATTCTTTTCTTCATGATATTAGTGCAAATAACCTGCCTAATGAATCGACAGTAGTTTTTAGTTTTTTTCACGTGATACTTACACTACGGTTGAAGTCCTACTACTTTATTAGGAAAATCCACTTTTGATAAAACATCAATTACTTCCGCATAAATACCGCTTACGTGTCTTCCCCGCGTGGATTTCGGTATTTCCCATCAAAATATTATCATCTTACAATTCACCGTATCGTTAATGTCTTTCCTCTAGTTTGTTCAAGTACGTGAGAGGTATGTAATTAACCCACAGGTGATATTTCTTTAGCCTGAAGTTGTGCCCGATTGATAGCAATATGCTCGCCCCTATTATATAGAACTAAAACATAACTGGTGATATGTGGGTGCACTAATGGCTACAACTCAGCCTAACCCTTAAGGGATTACAGGCGTGATGTTATGTTGTAGTATTTACTCATTATTGAAATACCACTCTGCCTGTGTTGGCACTCCAACTAATTCACTAAAGCTACTAGGTGATAAATATGATGATGATTGATGTTACAGCGAGAAAGTCTTCATTAAATATACATGAACAGATTATTCATCTTACTACGTTAACGACTTGTGATAGTAGTTGCAAATATCTGATATGCGCGGACAATAAACTGTGAGTCAAGAACGTCTCGCGTCGCATTACTTCTCTCTGTTAACGCGTAAGACGCATTCTGCTTATCGAAGCGTTGGTAAAAGCGGGCGCCCATGCGAAACTGACTGATCTCCTCAACTAAACACGTATTCCACATAAATACATTGAATTATTTACCAATAATTGCCTCTTGAAACTATCATTATAGCATCCGTAACCATACTTTTCTCAGCTAAGATGGTATTAGCGAAATTCTCAACATCTATAAAAACAACAGTTGTTTCGAAATCAATTTACTGGCTAATCGATAAATAATTACAACTACTATACAAAATAAGACGAATTAACTGGACTTAAACTAAGTACAAACATATAAAAATACAAAAGGGTAAGTACATTAGGTACACAAGATTATTTGGCACAGTGGCTTTCAACACCAATCGAAAAACTTACTCTACGAATATCTAAGACAGAGTCAACAATCAACAAGGATATCCACATGCTCAAAATAAATACTTTGACATTTTATAAGTTCCCCTAACGATGGAACATAAAACGCAAAATATGGGAAACAATCTACAAATGCATTGGTTAGAACTTAAATTAAATAAAGTGGGGTTTTTATACGTAAGCAGTCTTTCATCACTGTGTTAGGGTAGGTTTTTGAATGATCAGCAGTTCCCTGTTCTCCTACAATACTGGGCATAATCACTGTGTTCTTCTTCTTCGTCGCGTTCGTAGTCACGATGCTTGTATGAAGGGGAGT
The DNA here is from genome assembly GCA_949775195.1 of Diarsia dahlii. Taxonomy (NCBI): domain Eukaryota; kingdom Metazoa; phylum Arthropoda; class Insecta; order Lepidoptera; family Noctuidae; genus Diarsia; species Diarsia dahlii. The sequence goes on along the minus strand of OX459194.1, from coordinate 14,920,079 downwards.
GGTACTCCGTTGGTCTGGAGTGATGTCTGTACTCAGGGTTGTGGGGCGCAGGACGGCGGCGGTCGGGCCACCGCCTCCTGTTGCGGTCCTGGTAACTTGCGCGAGACGGCCTTCGTGATCTGTTTCGGGTACTGCAACACACATAATGTTCGATTAAGTTTCTAAACCCTCGGAAGGCTTCCCAATAGGTGGACGGATGACCTGGTGAAGGTTGCAGTGACCTGCTGGATGCGAGTCACACGGGGCCGGTTAATGTAGGGACACTTCGGGGAGCGCTATGTCTAGCAGCTGCAGTGGACGTCATTCGGCTGAAATTATGATGGCGAAGTTTCAGTCACAAGATACAAGCTATGCTTAGTTGTACTGTATTCTTTCTTTTGTTTAATAAACGTAATTATTATTATTTTTGGTTCTTTTTTTTCTTCTCTTTTAAGAGAGCATAAGAAACCTTACACGCGGGTCGGAACCAAGGATGTAAGGTGCAATTTAGATAGAGAAAGTGGATGATAATGTAGAAGAAGTCAGAAACTTTCGGGTGATTCGACAAGTGTTGAGAATGGTGGCTTTTTGTAGCATGTAAAGTGTGTGAGTAGGCATTTGTAGAGTGTTGAGGCTTTGTGTGAGAGATTTTGGTATAATTCCAGTAGATGAGAGAACGGTGGGCCAATTATTATTATAGAGAAGGCTTGTCACGACAACAAAACCAAAACAAATTGTGGCCGTAGTGGCGAAAAGTTTTTAAACCGAAAATCGATTGATTAGATTTTCCGGGATCACATTTATTCGGTTAGTCATCGATCTATCTATAACAGATACTTAGTAGTTCCACACAGAAATACACGTCAATAATTACATAGGAACGAAATAACCATGTGCGTGTCCCTTCGAAAATTACGAGTTGAAGTCTATGAACTTCAGTCGCACCTATCGTGCGTTACCGATACGCGTAACTGCTCACAAGTTTGCATAATTATGTAAAACTAGCAGTTGCCCGCGACTTCGTTCGCGTAGAAATTTTGACTCTCTTGTCTGGACTGCCTGTGGATGGTACTATGTCAAATCGAATGCCAAATGCCAATCGAAGCGATTATATTCCCTTAAACCAGCCCTGTAGTAAAATCTATTCCTACCTGAAATGTCTTAACTATATTCTATCTCTCTGCCAATTTTCAGGTACAAAAAGCCAATGATTTCATATGGACTTACGGGAGCCCTTAGTCCAGGTCTTCCTTACAAACTTAGCTTAGATCTCCTACTCCTAAACTCTAGACTTGTTAAATTTCAGGTTGTTAGTACAAAAAAAAACAGTACATTTTTACAAACATGTAAAAGCCCTCAGACCTCCTTATTCTGGCCATGTTGCTAAACTCGCTAAATCCGTTCTTAGTCAACGTCTACTAACTATAAAGTACCTTACTGCCAAAATTGTAGCACAAAAAAGGAAGGACTGTCATACAAACTCCCGTGAGCCCTTAGACCTCCCTAGTCCGGCCCTGTCGCAAAATCGGTTCTTAGCAAACTTCTACTCACCTACTACTTCCCTGCCAAAATTCAAGTTAGTAGCACACAAAATGATGGACTTTTAAACAAACTTGCGAGCGCCCTTAAACCTCTCTAATCCGGCCCTGCCACAAAACCTGTACTTAGCAGAGTTCTTCTAACTATAAACTACGTGCCTGCCAAAAATCAAGTTTGTAGCACAAAAAATTAAGGATTTTCTTACGAACTTGCAAGAACCCTTAGACCTCCCTAATCCGGCCCTGTCACAAAATCTGTTCTTACCAGACATCTACTAACTATAAACTACGTCCGTCTCAAAAATCAACTTTGTAGCTCAAAAAATGAAGGACTTTCATACAAACTGGCGAGAGCCCTTAGACCTCCCTAATCCGGCCCTGTCACAAAATCGGTTCTAAGCAGACGTCTACTGCCTATTAACTACGTCTCTGCCAAAAATCAAGATTGTAGCACAAAAAATGAATGACTTTCAAACAAACTTGCGAGGGCGCTTAGACCACCCTAATCCGGCCCTGTTGCAAAACTAATTTATAGCGGATGCCTACTGACTATAAACTACGTCTCTGCCAAAAATCAAGATTATAGCACGAAAAATTAAGGACTTTCATACAAACTTGTGAGGGCCCTTAGACCACCCTAATCCGGCCCTGTCGCAAAATTAATTCATAGCAGACGCCCACTGACTATAAACTACGTATCTGCCAAAAATCTAGATTGTAGCACAAAAAATGAAGGAGTTTCATACAAACTTGCGAGGGCCCTTAGACCACCCTAATCCGGCCCTGTCGCAAAATCCGTTCTTAGCGGACGTCTACTAACCATAAACTACCTCCCTGCCAAAAATCATCTTTGTACGTCCAGCGGTTTTCGAGATTTCGTGATGAATCAGTGAGTGACCTTTCGCTTTTATAGATATATAGATATGATTTAATCGTGTTAATTTATGCAACGTTATTTGACAAACGATTGTTAATTGCCGCAAAAGGTATGTGAGTATTGTAAAAATTGTAGCCCCAATTAGTTACCCTAAATGAATTAACTTTCCAGTATCACTTAATTATGAGGATTAAAATATGTACCCAGTAGCTAGTAGTAAAAATTATTTTTTCTGCATGTCCCTGCAGAACAAAGGTCTCCCTTTTTACCCGACTGCGGCGAAGCCCAAAAGGAGGGTTATGTGTTTGACGTGTATGTATGTATGTATGTCCGTTTCTTTGTTCCCTAATAACTCCTAAACGGATGAAGGGATTTGAATGAAATATACGTCGTTAGATTCGTCTTGATGACGCGAGTGTTATAGGCTACATTAAAATTAAAAAACAAAGAAAAATTGCGGATTTTGGGGACCAAATCGCGGAGTTCAAAAAACTTTTTTTTTCCAATACCATCGAGTAGGGTATCAAAATAAAGGGTTTTAAAAGGAGATTACATTATATGTTTAAAAGAAATTCAAAGTGACAAATCCTATAAACAAGCACAAAAGTTAAATCATCTTGTGAAGAATTTTACGCGACCAACGAAAGAACAAACACAAAAGAACTAAAAAGTTGGAAATAAAAAAGTAGTTAAAAAACTAAAAAAAAACCCGACTCAAAAAACTGAAAAGCAAAAAACAAGCACATTTTAAATTAAACAAAACTTGGAAGCAGGCGGGTTCATTTGAATATTAAATTGTGAAATGAAAAAAATAGAGCCCCACCTGCTTCCAAGTTTTGTTTAATTTAAAATGTGCTTGTTTTTTGCTTTACAGCTTTTTCAGTCGGGTTTTTTTTTCATTCATTACCATTTCTCCCTATTTGAAGCTACACCATCTCTACCTAAATTTTAACAGATGTTTTTCATGTCTACACTTAACCTCGCCAGATTTAGGAGACATTGTATGCAGCAAACGATCCGTGTAAATATCCCACCGTAATCTGCCCATAGATAAATAAATACGAAACAGCTTATCGCAAGAAAGCAATAGGTATCACAGTTGCCAGATGATGATGACGACGCTTCCTCTGTACAAACAGGCAATCAGTAGGTCCTTGTATAAAACTGCTAATTATGGTAATAAAAAATAAAGGTGGAAGGTTGTTACAGAAGACTATGTTACCCATAAGGTCTCTTCTTATACTGTGAAGGTTTCTTCATCTCGGGGCGGCGCATATAGTCATCCTCTTCTAAGTTCTCTGGGTCCTCATGCACCGGCTTCGTGTGATGGAACACTGGCCTCACGTAGGGAATATGTACTGGATAGGGTTGCTCCACCGGTACTTTAACCTGAATCACACATAGTACAAAATTATTCGGACACAAAAATAATTTTTGCTTAGTCACAGGCACTCTAGTTCAAGGTGCTAAACATTTCAATTTGCTTCACTAATGCCATGCAATTTGCATGCTCTACGCTACTATTACGAAGGAAATAATTATACAGTCTTCATGCAACAAGCTGAATGTGGGGAAAATTAAAATCATTAACCGTGTAAAGGAATAATTTTCATAGATTTCCGTGAAAGATCTTTTAATCGATAGATGCAAAATTTGCAAAGTTAACACAAGTACTTTGAGGTACCCTGCCTAATGAACAACTAGTATGTACCAGTTCCACGTTGTCAGTTCTGCATCTAAATGCTAAAGTAAACGTGGTCGACCGCGAAATCGTTGCGGTACCGTTGCGTAAACTGAAGCGCTTTGTCTCATTGACACGTACACTTGAATACGTGCACATCTGCCCTGTACAACATCGAGGACACTAACCTCTTTTTCAACAGGCACAGGGACTAGCTTCTCTACCGGGTAGGGAACCTTTTTGTAGACCGGATACGGCACCGGCTTGATGATAGGCACGGTGATCTCGCGCAGGACCGGCACCGCGACCGGCTTTGAGACCGGCACCCGCACCGGGAATGGACGCGGCACCGGAACTATTACCGGGTGAGGGACTTCTATCTGCAAGTTCATGTTTGCTCTACACAACCCGCTTATTAGATACTATTATAAGTAGGTACTGTATTATATTAATTATTATTGGCTATAGGTTTTCTGTCTCTGATGTGGGCGAGGCGGGAAACTTCGGCGGCGATACGCTCGAAGATGTCGTTCACGAACGAGTTCATGATGGACATGGCCTTGCTGGAGATACCGGTGTCGGGGTGCACCTGCTTCAACACCTTGTAGATGTAGATGGCGTAGCTTAACAACATTAGTCTTTACACTGTACGAAAAGTTAATCGAAACGAGGTAGTAAGTTCTTTCACTGATGCATGAGGTAACATTTTGAATTTATGAAGTTGTCTTTCGTAACTAATACTACACGTTAAAAGTCAATTAATAATTGTATTTTAAACATTCGATAGAAACACAAGAAAGTATCACAACACGCAAACACTTAAATCAGTCCCAATTAAAAATATTTTCCAAGTCCCTGTCTACAATACAATTTTATCGGTTCACCGATCTAACAAGTGATTTTTTAGATTTATGCTACTACTTACTGCCTAGTAAAAGTAAGAGCATATTTTATTTATCACGAACGCTAAACACTTTCTTCTGTCCTTCTAACAATGCATACAAACTATCAGTTACTGCTCTACTTGCACCGAAATCGAAGGAATGGTAAAAAGTGAAATTGTGAGTACTACGAATAATGCATGCCATGCAACAGCTAGAAGGTAAAGTACATTGATATGTTGAACGACCACATGCTTTGGTGTATACAGTTTCATTAGAGTTACATAAGTTGGGGACGGTGGGTTAAAATCCACAAATACATACCTATGTCTACAGTTACTAAGGCCTCAACGATATCTCACGTAGGTGCTTCCAAACTTAAACCGTTTTTGCCTTTACATAATATTTTCCGCCTAAGCGCCCGAAGATTTTCTTGTTAGTTTCCCTAGAACGAGTATGTACCTACGAAACCCTCGGTGGCCGCGTGATGCGTGCTTGCTTGCCTTTTCATTAACAAGTTCAGCGCAGCAGCGTGTATGCTGATTAGCTGATAATGCCTTGACTTTCATGCGAGGTTCGTTATGATCACTTACACGTTAGCGCCTCGTCTTTGAATAAACACCATGTCATGCAAATTTTGTGTGATTATAATATTTATAAACCTTCGTTTTCATCAAATTTCAGTTGAAACTTTCTCGTCTACGTTATATGTTGCCATCTACTTTAAAGTGCAGGGTCTCAGCTAATTTAATGACAAAAAGAAACAAACAAAACATCTGTCGCTTTGGCTTTAGGCTATTTAAGAATTTATATAAACTGCTAGGTAAGGTCTAGGACCTTAACTGTATTGAACAGAAGATAAGCTGCCCAGTTATTGCTTTCACTACTTACAATAGTAGCTAATGTAGCGTGACTCCATGGGGTCGTCGAGCTCATTATCGACACCCAACTACTCGTTAAACCATCGATCTGGGTGCACTTACACAATTTTGATTTCTTTTTGCGTCATAAGACTTTCCAAGTGCATTTATTATATCTCAAGATGTGCACAAAGCCCTACTTCCATCACACGTATAGTTTATAATCCCGATGAAGTGTTATATTACATGATTTCTCCTGGGCGCACGAGCGCGCATCATTTTACTGGCCAAGACCGAGGAAATTAGTGCGCGACGTGAGTTGTCTGCTTTTCCGATCCGCATTCCATCATATCATAGGTTTTTTGCTCAATTATACACATAAATAGCTAAACAGACATTGTTAATAACACGATAATTTACATCAATTGTACGAAACATTAAATTTAATCACTTACCGGGTATGGTTTCGGTATGGGCACGTGCATTGGTTTATTTTCGGATCCGTAACTTTCATAATCTCGAACTGGCACGTCTTTGTATTTCGTCTTCAAGTATGACTGCCTCCATTTTTCAACTAGGTTCTTGAACTCATTATCGTTGTCAAACACATTATTACTGGGCTTGAATGTTGGTAAATATGTTGGATGCGACGTATCGTGAGTTCTAAGACCCAGCAAATCCTCTTCAGATTTATATCTTGTGTCGAACAAATCTTTTTGCCAATCATTCGATGGTTTATTCAGTTTGTGTGGTCTGCTGTGATGTGCATGCGGCCAAACAGACAATTTGGGTTCAGTAGCTTTTGGGTAGCTTAATTTATGTGGTCTTTTCGGTATGTTAACTACAGTGTCGCTGGTAATATCACTGTAATGGGTTTTCTTTGGATGGTCTCTGAAGGATGAATAATCTGCAGACTTGAAACCAGTCCCCCAATATGATGTCGTAGTCGGGACCGTACTGAAGGAATTCTTGAATTGATTTAAATAGTCACTTGCCCTAGTTTTGTCTTTGAAAGAAACACTACTGTAATCATCATCTTCATTATATTCTGGTAATTTCTTAAAATTCGAATAATCTGTTTCCGGATATTGATAATTTGTCAAATCAACTACGTTGCTACTTGCTGGTACTATTTCGTCATGATTAAAAGGTTTTTTTGGTTCACTGACATCATATTTGAAATTCATTTGACTAAAATTTGTGGAATATCCGTAGCCTTTTATAGAGGAATCCTTCCAATTCGTGAAGTCATTGCTGTAGTTTCCAGAAGACCAAGCTGGCTTATGCTTGATTTTCTTTTTTTGTTCAGGTTTATTATTCTGTGCATTATTTTTATGCCGTGTGTTAACATGGTTATAGCTTGTATCTTGATCAAAATATGAATTAGATTTTACAACAGACTTATCACTGGATTCTTCATTATTTTTCATATTGTAATGATCCACTAATTTCGGTGGGGAATCCATAAACTTGTTATTGTTGTTATTATAATTAAAGGTGTTAGAAAAACTATTTTCCATTTGAGTGTTTTTCATGGCATTTTGTGAACTCAGTGGTTGATTGTTTCCAGAGAAAAACTTACTAGTATCTAATTCGGTCTGGTATGGTTTCAAATTTGTAAAATCCACAACTCTCGGAAACTTTAGTATGTTATTATGTACACTGGAGGATGCTGGTTTCCCAAAGTCCTCATTTTCTGATTGATCATAATTTTGAACATTGTAATTGGCATTTTGATAATTACCATTAGATTCACTAAATGCAGGTTTATTTTCATGAGTTGACTCTACATCAGGAAAATTTAAATACTTCTCGTCTGCTAAATTTGTATAACCATTATTAAACACATTGAGCTCAGTATCATTAAACGGATTGATGGCTCTATACTTATGTCGAGAATTTATTTTAGTGCCGTATACTGGTGCATCAGAATCTTCTCCATTTTGCCCATGAGTATCTTCAGAATCAAGGTTTTTACTTTGTTCGCCAGTTGTGCCCATATTGGGATTGTTAAAAAAGTTCATTGAACCAGATGAATACTGTAACATACCGGATTGCCCCATGTTGTCATCGTTACCTCCGAAGGACTGACCATCAAAAGTCTGCGGACCATAATTCCCACCAAATCCTGATGAGTCCAAGGAACTGGGAAATGCTGGAGCGTATAATCTTGTAGACGATTCTTGATTCTGATTGCCACCACTCAGGAAGCTGGCATAATCCGGCGAGGTCGGTACAAACCCATCGTAGGGACCAACATCATTAAATCCAAAAGTTGAATACGCGACCACATTTGGTTGTAAGGTGGTTGATGTGTCTTCTTGCTCCTTGGGCCGTTTACTTTTTTTAGTTTTCTTCCCGCAAACAACATTACTAATAACTAATAATGCTATTAACGTAAAATAAAGTTTCTTGTTAAACATATTGGTTTGATCACTGTTACGGGTAACAACGTGCTACGCACTATTTACATTGTACGTGAACGTGAGGCACGAAAGGAGTTCGATTGTGGACTGAACGAGGGCGCGTTACGGCACGCTCATGAAGCCGCGATCGCCGGGGTGGAGTCTCCACTCGCTGACCGCCGGTGGACGTGTCTCCCGTGTCCTAAGAAAACGAAAGCGTTTTACGCTTCAACAACTCGACGAATTTCCCCAACTAATTATTCGCTAATAATACGTTCGATGCATTCAATAACTGATGATATTAATGCAACGCAGGTAATTGGCTGCTCGTGTCATTTGAAAAGTCGTCTTCCGTCATAGTAAGCAACAGTATTTTTTAAAGCTGCATACACATTAACTGCATCACAAATCATGTTATCGCGATACGATCATACGGTTTTCACAATGAAAATCATTTCAGCATGTCTGTTTCCGTGGAAGAGACTACAAGACACAGCATAGTGAGCTTAGCAAATACGCGTTAAGTACCTACCTGCATATGTACTAAAATATACAACACCATATTCACCATTATTTGGAGTAGTACATGTTGAACACTTGAAACAAAAACCATAGCAATGGTCAATATAGAGCCGGTACGGTATTGATATTCTTAAAGTGTCACATGCCATTGATTTCTATGGACTAGTTACATTTTCTCCAAGTTTTCTAAACTGGTAAGAAACAAAGCTTAATTCGTTAAACAAATAACATTGGCATAAGCCCAGAGCCAAACAGACGGTTACTGTATTTTGCTCCCAATAATGTTAAGTAAATAATATCTATGTAAAAACCTACATTCCATTTCTTTTGAAAATGTTATTAGTATCCATAACTTCACACCTTTATTATTCGACGGGATGGGTAGAGGTGTCGTGCGGTGTACCTATTGGTATCAGTTATCACACCCACATATCATCAGTTGTACATACTTAATGAGAGAGAGCGAGCCTATTGCTATCAACCGGACATGAATCCAGCCTCCGGGCACCTATATATATATATATAGGTATATTGATAATTTCTGATGGAAAAACTTTGGAATCGTAGCCAACACCTCATGTTAAGGAATAGCGTTTGCGATCACAGCTCACGACACAACAATGATAGGTTCAATGATGTTTATTTTTACCAAGCTTCTCTATTATCGCGGTACCAAATGGTAATAGTAGCCTTATTTGGGTGAATAATGACCATTACATTACCAATACTATTTTTAAACCGGCGTAGTCACGAACACATAATCATAAATCGTAAATATCTCGTTTTCAGGGTTAATGTCAATGGTCGTAACCATTGGCATTAACACTTACCATTTTTTTTATTATTCAATTGTATTATTGAATTGATGCCTGTTCTTTTAAAATGCAAAGTCATTTCATCCTGGATCCTCCTGATACAAAACGTAAAAGCAGAGAAGAAGTAGAGCTGCTGTTATGGTCTTACTCTTGACCACAATCTTGCCCTAAGGGTAGAGATGAGGTCGACGATGGAACGAGTATACCCAGAAGAAGCCTATTTACTCGCGACTCAAAGAGATTGGGGTTATATGAACTCGGGAAAACCGACGCAGGCAGGGAATTCCAGTCCTTGGCTGTGTGTTTATATGAAAGATTTAACAAAGCGCTTCGTACGAAAGTAGTGGAACATCGACAAGGTATGGGTGATAACCTGCAGTAGGTACACACGGCTACACATCAAGCTATACAAAACCAGTATAATCTGATCGTTCATTGTGCGAAAAGATCTAGTAAAGTGAGGCCAAGATTAACTGGTTTTGTATAGCTTGATGTGTAGCCGTGTGTACGTCTAGTCTCTCGATGGAAGAAGAGAGATGGTGGAATCAGCCCGTGGAGCTCCTGCGCACACTCTCCGAAGTACATCATAGTGACATAGTCATTATGTTATTTCCCTTGATTCTGACAAATATAATACCTACTCTGAAAATGACGCTTCAATTGGAAACTAAATAACAAGTGATTGAATCTATCGGACCCGTCGATACAAGCGTTTATTAGAGACGGAAATAGACTATCTATAGCGTCTCTACTACGCTAGCGTATCACAATTTGATTGCCCATATAACCACTGCCTAAGAGCATTTACTCCATAATGACGTAAATTATGTTAAGCTTTGTTCGGCGGCACAATTAACTAATGTCAAAATAACTGCGCACGCTACTGGCGCCACATTTCATTGCAGCAGGAAGTGAAGAAGAATTATTGATATCTAATCGATGTAGACTTGCCAGTTTAGCATCGCAATAAATTATTTATACTTTGTGTTGTTGTTGCTTTTTTTTTCAAGCAAAGGGATTAGGGTTGCCGTGGATGTCTTAAGAGCATATTATATGTATGCTAGTGTGCCTTGGAAGCATGTTAATCCATTAGTCCTATCTGTCATTAATTGTTGATCTTTTGCACTTAGTACATGTAGTCAGTGGCCCGAAAGTGTGACAAGCATTCTTACCAAAGGATATGGAAGTCAGATAGGCAGTGACTCCTAATTTACTAGACAGTTAATTTAAAGTAGTGGCTTAATAGGTTCATAGTGTAGTTAGGATGTCCATTTGCCTAGCATATAAATATGACAATATCACCAAGAGTGTATTGCTAGCAGTCACTCGACTTTAGTGGTAGGTACTCATAATACTTGCACTACGAAAACCACTCGTACTGTTACTGTACTTTTGTCAGGCGCTGTCATTAAAAGTATTTTCAATGCATGGTGTGCTGGAGCCTGGACTGTGTAACTCCCTCCCGCCCCTGTAACGCATCGTAACGTTTTACAAGACCCCGATCTCCCCAAATTCGTTACGTAATACTTGAACAGAACAGAACTCAAGTATGGTCGCAATGGATATGGCGGGGAGAACAAGTGCCTTTTGGTTATGTTAAGGGTCGTTTTACATCCATTACGTAATTGTAGGAAAATCAGATAATTCGCTTCCGGTGGTTTGTTTTGTATGTCTCTCCCCAGCCTGGAACCTCCACCATATGTTTGGTTCTCACTGAAGTACGATTGCCTAAAGCTCTATACAAGGTCGAATATTAGCTGGCGAAATTCCCTAATCTTGACGGATACTTCATACGGTCATTGAACCAAAAGCAAGCAGCAAGGTGTAAATGGACCCTTCATAAAACTGGCAATCATAAATCCTATGCGTCGTAGAGTACCACTACTCTACGACGCGTAGGTGTGCGTAGTCGCAGCGGAAAACTGTCTAATTTCTTAATTTCAGTTTAGCAGATATTTAGTGTATGACGTCGTGTAATTGTGTATGGTAAGTACATATTTGTGCATCCAACCAAGAGACGCGTGTTCGTAGAGTAACTTAGTTAGGGAGCGTTCAAGTATTATGTAACGCATTTTTTTTTAATGTTTGAGTTACTAGGGGGCGTTACATAGAGGGCAGGGGGGGGCCTGCCCTCTATGTAACGTCCCCTAATAACTACCTACCCCTAATTTTAACCCTGAAAATTGTACTTAGATAACTTTATTGGGAAAACTTAGATGAAACAAAAACCAAAGAAATATTCTAAAACATTTTTATTTGACTATGCAAATCATTTTCATACAGGTTCCATGTCTATCAATACAAAGAGTAAGTTTACTTAAACACTACTTTCGTCAATAATGTCGCACTTAAGATGGCCACGATGCAGCTTCCGAAGCCTATAACTACCCTCCATTCATGAAGGAGCCACTTTGTACTACGTTACAATAACTTAACAATAATCTTAACAGAAAAGGAAGCATTTTGACAAAGAAAATCATAGCAAGTGAAAGAATAACAAGTGGAATGATAGTTATCTACAATTTTTTTCTTTTTGTAATTTTGGTATCTTTGTGAGAATCGTCATCCTACTACAATCTAACTTATAACGATAAATAATTAATACTCTGAAAGTAAATAACAAGTTTATATAAATAGGCACACTAGAGAACATAATAAGTATATTATACTAAATGAAGTTTACATAGCGAGATAATATATAGAATGTTTGATGAATACGATAATTGAGATAAAGATAATTGCAATACAAATACTAGAAGGTCGAACATTATTACTCAGAGATTCATCAAAATGTATAAATAGCAAGCTTCAAATCATTCGGCAGATGGCGACTGAATCACTAATCATTTCTAGGCATTTTAAATAACACTATCTTAAAGTAAATGTTACTAATTATTATTGTTATTCATTTTTTAACATCTAATAGGTGTAGTGAATATTTAAATGTATCTTCGGGGTTACTACGAATATCGATTAAACTTTGAAAACCTGCAGTCACCTCCAGGCATCTCAAATATATAAAAATACTTTTCTATCACTTTCATGAACACTTCAAATTCTAATACATGGTCAACTATTCATTGGAGACAATATTAAGGAAGGCCGATGAGGTGCAAGGATCTGTAGAAAATTAGATATTTTGTAATATATTATGTGCCCATAAAGCTATTTGTTAAATTCACAATTATTATTGATTAGGCTTGTATTGTATGAATATATTTTATAACTTTAATAAGTAAGTACGGGTACTCTATTTAGGATCCACTCTAATTTTCATAAGATTTCTACTCTGACAATAAAATATGTATTATAATTTAATATTTCTAAATCCATACATCTGTAAATTGCAAACATCTATCTACTCTCTATAATATTTAATGTCATAAAATAGTTATTACAATAATTACTTTGACAGTTAGATCTAATACAAACAATACAGCGAAAGATAAGTTACAGAGTACAACAAGAACAGTAAATGTTTACGAATGAACGCTACGAATTGTTAAGATTTGTGACGTCAAAAAGTTTAGAAAAATATTTGTAATCTCTTGCTTGATGTCGACGTTACCCCTATTTATTATTACAACACACGCAGTCGATTCCTCAGTCATATAGTTGTTCGATATATTACGTATAGTCAAATTAAATAATTGTGTGCATAAATAATAATAAAAATGTTCGAATTAATACCATGAGCGGTTAGTAACATGTAACTAACACTCATATTGTTAATAATAGTAAATAACAAATAAATCGCTACCGTAATTTTGTGACACTTTAAGTGACCTTTTTCGTTGAAAAAAAGATTAAAGCATAGCTGTTCGACTTACTTAATAAAATAACCGATTATTATAATCAATCAAGCTTTGGCAATCAAAGCGTATTACTCACACTTCAGCGACACTCGCTTAATGCTTATAATTACAGTGCACTTCCGTTTCCTCAATCCCGTTTTTTTATATCATTATTTTTAACCCTTGAAATGTTTAACTTCAATATAGTTCCACCTAGGCCCCAGACCAAGTTCCTCAATGTTACCATCACCTGAACAAGCGTGACTATGTTAGTGAGAGTTACGTACTATTACACACAGATGGCGCTAATCACAGACAACATTTATGATGTGCGACTACTGATCTAACAATAAATTAGGTTTTTTTTTTATTGCTGTTCTGAGTACCAAAGAGGATGATTGAATATCAATACAGTGGCAGCTCTTGCACAAAACTAGCCAATCTTAAAGGTTGGGTTGTTTGCTGATGTCCCATCAGCTGAACTATGAGGTTTGTGGACGAGCGGATTAACAAAATCGGTTTAAACATATTCATGATTGAAGTTGGCAGTTGAGGGGTTGCGGGGTGGACTTGCGATCAAAATAAGAACAGGAGTCGTCTCGCACGAGAACGTGCTAACTAAAATGTACAGTCAGGTCAAAGGATTATCTGGTAAATTGACTATCAATTAAATTGCCCGTATATAAACCTCAACTGTCAGGTTTTGTCAATCGACAGAAACGGCTACATTACGGAAAAATTACAATCAATCAATCTAAAAAACAGTACTTCTCCCTGACCATACATGTGCACTTGACGTTAGTTTGACAGTTGAAACGTCAAAAAATGGCGGCAATTTCACCCCTGTTCTCATAGCGACGGCGGTAAAGGTATAAATTAGATAGGCACAAGGCGCTCAGTGCGCGGAGGTGGCGGACGGGGGCGCGGCGTGACGCAGGCGTGCCCGCAGCTGTTGCAGCGCGGTGCTGACACCCGCCTCTGGCTCCTCTTCCCCATGCTCCGCTTGCTCAGCTTGCTCCCGACGACGGGCTCGCTCTGCTATCATACGCTCCAGCTCTGAAACGAGAATATGGATCTGTTAGTAGGTCGATCCTAGAAGGTCGTTCACTGGCCTAATTGTTAATGTTCTTCAGAAAAGTCTGGCGCGTTTTATTCACAACGGACGTGTGACGTATAAACCTGGATGAGGCTTATGTAATAATAGTCCTCCTGACCGTTTTCGGTCACGGCGGCCAATCGTAGCAGAGATTAGCCAACTGCACGGGAGATATTATAGTGCACAATTGTGTGCGCAGGCACAGGTGCACTCTCTGTTCCTTTCCTCTCATAGTCCGATGGGACGGCAATGCGACACGACCGGAGAGAGATCAGGCGCAGGACCAATGGCTTAACGTGCTTTCCGAGGCACGGGGGTACTATACCGCCAACTTCCAAACTCCGGGCTACTACTGGGAAATTTCTAATGAAAAACCCAATAGCACTTTTTGTCCGACCCGGAAATCGAACCCAGGACCTCAAGCACAGCAGTCGCGCTTACGACCACTAGACCAACGAGGCATAAGTATATAAGGATCGTAACAGGTGGCTTGGCTTGGCAGGTGGTTTCTGCATACTTCCAAGAGAAAAAGAAAAGCATTGAGTTTATGTATGCTTTAAAGACGAGCAGTAGACGTGTACCTATATATCTAACCATAAAAAGGGGTCCAGGAATTTAATACGTGAATCTACGTTTTGGAACGAACGACAATTATTTTCTTGTCTGACAAGTAAATTAGCTTCTTAACGATACAAAAGAGCCAGTAAACACATAAGCTTGGTTTTCGACCACGGACATACCAACATTTGACTAAGTAGAGACACTAGAAATCCGGGACCCGATCTACATGTGATGGCCAAGGCCGTGCGGTTATAATTGGTAAAACCCCGACATAGGTATCTCTAGGCTGATTAACTATGTAGTTATGTGAACAAAAATGTTGTCTTCAACTTTATTGAAAGCGCAAGTGAAGGTGGACCGGTCTCTGCACGGTCTCACAGCACTGGTTAGCATTAAAACTTATGATGTTGTTCTCTAACTATCCAACTGATTTCTAGAATAAGAATCGTTATTAGTTAAACATTGGATCGAATTTACATACCGCGTACCGCAAGAGTACCGCGGCCCTGGACACAAAGGGCTAAGAAGGAACATGGGTGGTTTTTTAGTCAGTAAAGTCTGACACTCCCTTCCGATCCGGCCATAGCGGGAGGAGTCATTTTGATAATTAAACACCGTCAAAAAAATTAGATATATTTACATAATGGTGTCAGGTTAACAACATATTTGAGTGCTATTTTGCCAACGGCATACTTTACAAATTTTAAATAAAATGTAAAAAAAAATACTAAAATACTCAGAATCATTGCAAATTCAGAAAATATCGCGCTCTGTCAAAGCAATGACATTTATTGATGTTTCTTTTATAACTGGGTCGTCGTATCGCGTCCGTATAGTAAAACAAAAGCTTCCCGAGTGAGCTAACAGTACCCTGCGGCTGTTACGCTAACGTTACAGCAATTTCCGAGTTTGCTTGTTTGCTGGACACACACACTTAATGACACAATTAATTAAATGCAGCACAAGCGATACTTAATGAGTCGATAAGGAAACCACCGCAAAAGTTGTAAGCTTTTATCTATCGCAGTAATTTCTCCCTCGTTCGAACAATCGCAGTTCGGATAGACGGGAAATAACCAGATGCAGTTTCACTTTCATCCAACCTTGGTGGTCATCGACATCCGTACAAAACCATTTAGAGAAAATTGTTACAAATGCACACAAGTATGCACAAACTGATGCTATTAAGTAGGACTTTACATTGTGTGTTTACAAGGAATGTGTCCACAATTATTGGCCTTCGGGGTGAATGGCCGTTGAGTGCACCTGCGCTTCATATCGAACTGCACCGGATAAAGGCCCGCGTCCAAATATGTGAGCAAAAAAACCCCATACGAGTTTTGTGGAATCCCGATTTGATCGTCGACGAATATTTTTGAGAGTAAAAGCGAGTCCAGCAGGTAATGTACGTTATATATTTTGGTTTACTTTGACTGCCTCGTTGGTCGAGTGGTTGCAAGCATTTCTCACAGCCAGCAGAAGCGCGATGTCTATATTTGTGCCCGGTTGATGGCAATAGGCTTGCAAAGTTAAGTTTTTTAAGTCCTACGTAATAGGGGTATTACGTTGGACTTAAAAAACTTAACTTTACTCTGCCTAACCCTTTAGGAACAGACGTGATATTTGTAGTATTTTATTTTATTTGTGAGTATTTTATTTCACCTTTAATGATCCACACCACATACCTAATGGCTCGTAATAGGCAATGCCCATAATCTTAAGGCAGGTAGTAAGATTTGATTAAACGATCTCGCTACGTAACCATAGGCCACCGCACCGGATGAAACTCGCGCTTGCCGATCAGTTTAATGATTCAGTTACCTAATGTTATATCAAATACGTGATAATGCGACTCTGATGTAATAAGTAAAACTACGCGCTTTTGTATCCTGACCAACTGACACCGTTGCCTACATAATACATCAAACTTTTACGAGCCTCCTTTGAATGTTAATTTCTCAACGGTCACTAATCCGCGGAAAGTACGCAAACTATACATATTCAAATATTGGTTACATTGGCCGGATGTTTCTGATAAGCACTGTTATCACAAAGGTCCAGTAGCTGTGAACTATTGTTATTAAACTGGGCTAACTATAGTCGCGAAAAGGCATAAAACTTGTTTTTCTTCACCGATGTTTATACTTCGTGGATTACTTTTACGTACACCTGTTAATCAATAACATTATCTTTTACCAGAATTGATTGTGCTTTAATAACCACGTACTTCGTCATAAAACCCAAAATACACGGAATTTCGACACACTTGCGACAAGGTCGTTCAACAATAATATTTTTTTTTAGAAAAAGGTTACTTATGTATGTTATGAAAGGAAGAACTGTACATCTGTAAACCATTTACCTGGAGTCTCCTTGTGTTCCTTCACTTGGTTCATTACTTGCTTCTCTTTGTGCTTCGACAGGGCCTTTTCTAGTTCGCTTTTTTGGTTCAAGACATTTTTACCTCTGAAACAGAAAAAAACATTCCATTAGCCAAAAGGTAACTATTGTATGGTATAACGGGCAGGTGTCTGCAACTCCATGTTCAATTTCTCAGCGTTTATTTTGCGTAAGAAACAAATAGGCTTTATTTCTAATCGATAAGGCGCAGTGTACGATTTAGATATTATACATATAATTAAGAACATTCGCCCCATTAATACTTTTTGCCTGTCCAACAAAGAATTCAGCGTAGCGTAGTAGATAAGATAAATGTAACGTAAGTATAAGATAGTACTAATCTTATCATGAATGACAGAATTGAAGCATTCATGACCAAATATGGTCATGTGTTCGGTACGCGAAATATCATTGGTGATATGCATGTTACGTATAAAATTGATAAGAATTCCACTATAAACAAAGTTGGTTTTAACGTATCACAATCTATAATAATACCTAAAACAGGGGATACAGATTATTCCTCGTAGTATGAATGGTTTGCCTTATAATAATTATTGTATATTTTAAATAAATAAATAAAAAGGCACATTCATGACTGTTCCTAACACGCTATTTTCAAACTACGTAGGTATTAAACTCTCTTTTGCAAATGCAATGTTAATTCCCACGAAATGCATTGTGTCGTAATAATATCTTAATCAAATCAAATTCCAACTATTTATGTATAAATGTCGAAAATTAATGCAATTTGTGTTGCACATTAACAAAGTTAAAAATGTTGAAATATCCTTGAATGCAATTTCGACAGAAATTTTACAACTACGCGTTACATACATAGTAAAATAATAGACAATGTATACTGAATGGCTACTGTTCTTTATTAAGGCAGTTCCCTTGCGGCTTTCCCACGCACAATACCTGCATGTGTGGACTATTTTGTCCGTATGACGTCACAAGTTACTGCATTGTTTTATTTGTTTTACTGCACATCTGTGTTGAAACACATCGACTACAAACTGTACCTACTGTTTGTCTGCTCTTAGATTCTGGTTCACTTTTCCTATCTTGATCATGTTTCATTTTATCAATCCAATTTTATAAATCCATTTTTTTCTAGAAATCTATCGCAGTAATCGATCTAAGATTACTAAGGCAGATAACATTTTGTAATACATTTCAACATGCATTACTTAAATCTACGCTCAAAATGTAAACACATTTGCAATCACCGAGTTATTTAGAGCATTAATATTTTGGATTAGTTTCTAGGACGAGCTTCGAGGAGTTTACACCAATTTGCCTTAGCGTTACCAAGGAGATCGTCAGCATGATCTAATCCTGCCTGGCTAATTAGTGCCGCCGTCACAGGATATTGCCGCGCAATCTACATCGGCTCTCCTTGACGACACAAAGTAGGTGTCTAGTCTATCTATTTCGAAATGTAGGTCTACATTTTCAACTAAACTTTAACCAATTTTCAATCAAATCAGTTAAGTACATTCTTATCTTGAACTCTATTGTGGACAAAATGCTCCAATGGTTAAATGGAAATTGGAATGCAATGGAGTGGTTTGGCGTTCAGAATTGCATCTTGAAACAGATCTATATCAGTTGGCAAATGCCATGTTTATTGCGTTTGTGCACATGTAAGTGATATCGCCGGGGAATTTCTTCAATAATTACTATTATTAGGCGAAACGAATTATTGCTTCGATAACAATCACAGTCTCGTGTACACACGGCTACACATCAAGCTATACAAAACCAGTATAATCTGATCGTTCATTGTGCGAAAAGATCTAGTAAAGTGAGGCCAAGATTAACTGGTTTTGTATAGCTTGATGTGTAGCCGTGTGTACCTGATTTTACACTATTTATTTTAATTTATCAACGTGATTTTCTGATAACTTGGTAAGTAAATATTTATTGCATTTTTATATTGTACAGACGAGCTACCCGAAACTTTAAAAATATCTCAATCAACCTTAAACCTAATAATTTAATGATAAAGTATGAAAATCTATCTATCTGTAGTTTATCTACCAGCGCATAGAATTCCCGTTAGCAAGCTGGAATTGCTTCCTTCCGTCGACCGGCACTCGCAGTCGTGTGCGGAAATAACAGGACGAGGCTCCGACAATCGCATTGCGAGGAAATGGACAGAATCAACAGGTCTTAACATCTGTGAAGCTATTCAGTTCAATATAATGCCTTCGACGTTCCGCATTTGTTGATTTCACAAAGATGGTGAGCGTAGTGATGTGCCTGGTGGCAATTTTGCCACTGCTGGTAAAATACCAAAATTGCCAGCAGCATTGGCAATATTGCCAAAGTTGCCGGTCAATGTAGATTAGGGCCTATAAATGCTAATTATAAGTGTATTACATAGTTTCAGTACTTAATTTGGCTTATAATTAAGAAAATTCCCAAATATTTCCACTCCCGGCAATATTCTATCTTGCCAACAAAATTCCCACTTCGGGCAATATTGCCGGCAACGGCACATCTCTAGTTGAGTCTGTGTACAATGCGATCTGCGTAGTTCGGGCGACAGATGTTCAATAATTATAGCGGGTGCGTTCTCGGGACAGGATGCGGTGCACCTGTGCGCTGGAGACGAACCAAACTTAGACTTAGCAAAAACTCATCGCGCTACGTTCCGCGCACCAACCGGCATTTAACTACTTTACAGCTAATAAACAAACAAATAATAAACCAAACAATTAATATTATTTAGTAGTATCAGTCCCGATGTGAGTCCGTTGATTTTAATTTATTGTAAACGATGAAATGGGAGTAAATGTTAGCGTGACGATTGGCATAAGAGACTGCAAGAAAAAAACGTGTTGCGCCGACCCCAAGTATCATGGGGCAAGGGCAGGAAAAAGAAGGAAGAAGAATAAAACATGGTAAAAATCCCGTTTTAAGTGTTAATGATAATACTTTGAAGTTTGTGGCTAAACGATGTTCCTGCATTAATGGTTCTCGAGAATATCTTCAATGGTCGAGAGTTCGAGACCATCTTCTCTTTATAACACAATTTAATACACCTCCATACATACGTACCCATTGGAATGTCTTTCCTATTCTAGTCAAGATAACTTATCTATAGAGGTAATCGAATTACCTTGTCTCACGTTGTAGATTACAAATTAACATGCTTTCAATGGTCAAGGATAAAGTGGAATTACTAGGAAATAGCACAAAAAAAGGGTTCAGTGTTGTTCTTTTGAAGTGGGAATATATTAAAACCAGACTAAGTAAAACACAGAAAAGGTCGTGACCAACATTTGCCTGTGGCATCCTTATCGGAAGAGACACTTGTCGCCTCCACAAAGTGCTTTTGAGAGCATTCTCTATTATAACAACGGACAAAGGTTGGAAAAAGCCGATGTGATAGCAAGCTCTGAACTTAAAGTAAAGAGTACTCAACGAAAGGTGTTTCTTGTCTTGACTCACTTAAAATTATGAAATACTTCGGTTAATAATATTTATTCGTCGTATGCACGTCACACTTCCTTTGAAATTACTAAAAACATCTGAGTCAGATCCGATGAAGAAATTTTTTGGAAGTGACCAATGAATCTGATCGCGTACGTAAATAAACATAAGCATAATAAACAAGGCTATTATAGACGGCTGTTATAGGCGTTTCGTCGAACGTATGCGCAGCGTCATTGATGAACAGCATTATCTATTTTTATTTCTTTTTCGTGTTCGTTGTAAATTGACTTTTAATGCTTACAATAATATTTCGTCGTTGGAATTTACTATATTCTTTAATGTATCGGAAAAATAATAACAATGTTTATTTAGGTGTCATTATGTAGGTAGAGCCATCTGACTACCATGGAGTGTAGACGTAGGGTGTCACAACGCCCACGCAACGACTATGTTACGCAGCGTATCTGCTACGCCATCGCTACGGACCCGCTACGCAGCGTAACTGCTACGACATCGCTACGAACCCGCTACGCAGCGTAACTGCTACACCATCGCTACGAACCCGCTACGAGGCATATCCGCTACGCCATCGCTACGAACCCGCTACGCAGTTTATCTGCTACGCCATCGCTACGAACCCGCTACACTACTACAACGCAAAGTCAACGAATACGCCTACACGTCGTAGACGTCTCTTTGGTGTCGTTGGTGGTGTGTATTTATTTAAACTTCATGCACAGACGTGGTACATAGGCGGACTTTATGCCACAAGGCATTCTAATAAATAAGAAGGATTGTTCACCTGTGTCATATTTCCTATTTAATCAAATCGAGAGTAACATGTTACTCTCGAACCCTAGAAGAAAACTGATTAAACAAAAACAAACTTACATCCTCTGATTGAAGAGCAGCTCCCTATGCAGATCCATCCGTACGGGGCTCTCCAGACAGGGGTTGGGCAAACGGCGCGGCGCGATGAGGCCATGCCCTTCGCCCACCGCACCGTCGCCTTCCTGCACCATGTCCACCTCTGCTCCCGAAGACTGCGACACCAGCGTGGGGACCAGGCCCACGCCGCTAGCCGCGCTCAACGCGCTCGCCGATAACACTGTGGAAGAAGAAAACACTGTTTATTTATATGTCATCATCATAACACTTGCGATTATGGAAAATTCCAGCTGATTTTGACTATCACAGTGGCCTTCTCAATCGTCACTGGTCATTGCAGATAGGTGTTTGGAGAGCTGTTCTTAAGTATAACTAGTGACCCGACCCGGCTTCGCATGGGTGCAAGTACATACTACATAATATAAACCTTCCTTTTGAATCACTATCTATTCCTGAAAACTGCTTTAAAATGCATTGCGTAGTTTAAAAGATCCAAGTGTACAAACAGCGAGAGCTACTTTATTTTATACTATTTAAAGAAGACTAGCATACCAGCATACCTAACTTGAGCACCGATCACAATAACTTGCCTGACCTACAAATCTAAACTAGAACGACTAGTAACGAAGCTGCTTTAGGGACCACCTAACTACCTAACACTAGACAAACAAGGAAGTTCACTGTTTACAATTTCCAACGTCATCGTTATCCTTAATAGGTCTCACCACGTGTAATGTTCCCGTCATTATCAAGGTTAAAACCACCTAAACAGCACATTTGCGCTATTAGCTATTTAGCAGTTTAGCTCATATTTTCATGCATGAATAAACAAGTACTCGTGTTTTTTTAGATTGTTTTATTAATGAACCGGAAATCCCCATTTCATTAATAACCGGGAAAAACCGGTTTTGTCCTATACGTCCTAATACCTACAAACAAACGTCTAAGTATTTTTTTTTGTCATATGATCATTAAACGTGTTTTTCCATGAGATAATAAGCTAAGAGTCAAGAACACATAATACACGGGTATAGGTGTCGGGTAGGTACACTATACAAATCTCATGAATCACGGATGATATCATCATATTCAAATATTACAATACATACTAAGCATACTAAATACAGGAATGTAACCGTAAGCGCAATTCGTTAAAAAATATTAGCATAGCACAGCACGGCATGTACATGAAAATATTGCCTAATGTTAATATTACACGGATGTACGTAGCTCTGTCTATGGGCATCTCTATATTACCAGAGTTCAAAGGTCGTTATTTTATAATTTATGCGTTGTGTAGTCAGTAAGAATAAGTATTACACTTTTTTACGAGTGTTTATATTAGGAAACCGGTCGCACTCACAAAGGAGTTAATCTTTGTGGTTGGCAAACATTCTATCACACATTGCGAGAGAATCCATTATGCATATTCCGAAAAGTCGTTAATTAGTTTTTGACAGCATTTGTGTTGTAAAAGAATTAATTAAAGTTCAAGTTTTCTGCGGTATTGCAAATTAATTTGTTTATGAATAACTTCGTTTATGAATAGCGGATCCATCTGTTTAACCTATCTTTACCGAAATAAAATAAGCTAGAAATAATTTCATCATCAAGCATTTTAATTTGACGCCTATGTTTGTTTTTGGTCTTTAAAAGAAATTTTGTCACAATTTTGCTACTATATCTTGCTTTTCCTTGATAATTAATAGAAACTTCAGTAGAAGTTCCGTTCCAAAATACGCCCTGTAAACGTTATGGCAGATCTGAAGCAGTATTGTTTCATGGTTGTGACCTGGTTTTGGTACGTCGTGAATCCGTCTGAGGTATGATTGCGATCCCTGAACTCAGGTTAATAAGAGCTCAGAGTGCCGAGGCGTCACTTCCTTCCCGGGAAAATAACAGAACATTACATGATGAATTTTTCTGCGGGAACGCAATCCCAACTCGACTTTTTAAAACGTTTCAACTCTCGTTCCTGCTCGTTATCTCACGCCAAGGCCTCATTTCAGGCACTTTAGACAAACGGAAACTGTATAGTTATCTATATGAGTAAATACATTCGCCTGCTTTATAATTCTGCAAGGTTTTTAATTCCATTCTGATTAAATGCTGAAAGGTGCGCCTTGTTAGTCTTGTTGCTGGCACTACATTGTGCTGCAGCAAATACCTTCATTCTCTAACGACGTGGTTCAAAATAGAACACTTGTAGAGTTATTGGGCGCATGTTTGTGTTCCAAAGACCTGGATATATTTATCGGAGCTGGTTTTCACATAAGTAACATGGAATGGAACATAACTGAAATACACGCCTACCAGTTAATTGCTAGTCAGAATAGATTTATGAGTATGGTTTGGTTCTAGAATGCTTTGCGATGCAGAAGTTCAAAATTATAGGTAGATGTACCGAATTGGAAATATGCCTTAGCCTAAGCTATTATATGATTTACCTACCGATACGATTACCGATATATGATTTTGCGTAAAAAATATGTGTACGTACAACATATTTTTACGCAAAATCATATTTCGGTTAATCTCTAATCCAGTCAAAGTACGTTCTATGAATTATATATAATCATCGTATTTTATACGCAATTTAAATAAAGTTGAAGTACAAAATAAAGATTAAAACAGCTCAAAGTTTATTACCCCGCCGAAGATAACAAATACGTTTGTTTAACAATCAGTCTATTTCGTGTTTTTAATTTAGCTAGACTTAGATAAATTAATGTGTATTAAATAAAATGTCTGATATTTGTTTACGGTTTATATAAAGAATGATGTATTATGATGATAATGTCCAATATAAGGTACCTACTATCTGCTGGAATATTTCCAAAACATCAGCCTTGACATTCAAACGTATAGCAGTATTAGCAGTGCCTATTTCATAAGTAGCGTATGCTCGTATTGATTCGTTGGACCAGTCTTGCTTACAAGAAAAGAGAATTGCCCTATATAGCATCGATGCCAACTCATGAAAAACATTGATATTCCGACATGGCTTACTCCTGGAGCCAACGAATTTTATACGAGTACATGTTATTACAAAATACTAAGAATGAAAACATCAACAGCGCAATACGGAGTAAACAATAAAATTACTCATAATAAAAATGTTTTCAAAGCTAATTTCCGGTTTCAAAACAATTAACTCAACGAACAGCATTTATAACTTCAGTTTAATATTACAAATGCGTAGATATTTCACATACACACGTATTTACCAATCAAGTCTGCAAGTCTGCAATAGTAAAATGATGATTATGATAATCAGTCAATAGAATACAAGTGACTGATTATATCAGGCAGGGATCACGCAGATAAGGCCAAAAATCTATTTAGTAGGAAGTTGACATTGCAAGGTGAGACAAACAAAAACATTTCCAAAATATTATCACAGAAACAATGACTAGACTGCCGATTTAAATTGATACTAATAATATAAACAGATAAAGTTTGGATCTAGGAAGAACTAATCCTCAAAATGATCGATTTAAAAAAATCTATCACAGATGAGGAGTCTTTCGGCATAAATAATGATGGGGAACTACACTACCAAGTGCCATTATCGATACGTTTCTTCGACGTAGATGAAGTCGCGATGATAGTGAAATCACGCGACATTGAAGAAATCTGCTGCGAAAGATTATCGATGCAATAGGTACCGATTGCCCGATAATGGCACATTAACCGTGGTGTAATTCAATTAGTAGATAAATATACTATCTATGAATGCATAAAAAAGGTAATTCCCATTTCCTATACAAACATTACGAATTTCCAAATATTTTATCACAAAATCCTTTCTTAGCACTAGATTTCGTTGCATGAGAAATTCTTGAACATTGTTCTTCCAACATTTCACACTTCTACCTTCTACTAGACCTGTAAAGTATTATCTGACAGAATTTATGATTTTTAAAAAGAAATGTGGGTTTTAATAAAGTTAAATAAAAAAAATAAAGTGAGAAGAAATATAATACTGGGATATCTTAGCTTGAATCTAAGTAGATTGACGTAATTACTATTAACTCTGTTTCGCCTTCAAACAGTAATACCAGGCAACTAATCCTATTACCTAATAGACCTATGATACATCCAGTAGTACTTACTGTTAAATAAAACAAACGTTTGAATCACATAAAATACAGCTAAAACAACTGTAACTTTCAATGAATAAGTGTAAAAGTGTTCAATTGCAAAATCCCAGCAATAATTTTTTATTATTTTCTGCAATGTCGAAATACTGGCAGGAAACTGTGAAGCAATAACGAAGAACGTTAGCCACTTATAGATAACCGTTATCGAATCTGCTGCACGTTTAATAATCAAACTGAAGAGAATATCAGAACACAAAAAATATGACCAAAGTAATAAAAAAGTATTTACATTTTTGCAACTACCAACAAGACATTTTGCATAATCGTGATTGCACATGCCCATTTCAAATTGTGTCGTAGTTTACGTAGTAAAATTAAATACTAATCAAGAGAAAACAAGAATTAAAAATTTAATCCTCATGTAATCATAATTACAATTTAATTCGATAACATAATGACATGTGCGGTCATTTTGCGTTTATTACTTTACCTCCTTCCTTATTGCGACGAAACAAATAATGTGTATGTGGAAACAAGTTCTAGGCAACATAAAAAACATGACGTGTACCTACATGTAGTGAGTATGTATGTCTAAATAAATCTAGACAGACCAGAAGGTGCGCCTGTGACTTCTAGAAGAAAAGAAAGCCGTGACATAAGTTTACTTAGATCGTAGAAACCATGAATTTATTGCTTAATTTTCCAGTTTTAGTTTCTAGTCGTTAGCAATTTTGTATTCACATGCAGTAACTTTTATTAACAGCGTAAATTAGCTTTTGAATTTTAAGTGGATAGTTAAATCATTTTCATTAGCTATAAGAGCGGATCAAAGAGCAGCAGCACAAAGGAGGAACCCAGAAACCCAGCAGAGACTCGGTATGGGCTGAAAATGATAATATAATTAAGAATCTCGCGTCTATACCACGAGTTGCCATTGCCCCTTGATTTGCCTCCTACAAGAGCGATGAATAAATGTAGAACAACCGTAACTCGTAAGGCAGTCACTATTCAGCTCCCGACGTTTATAAACAATGACTCACACAATGTAAACATTTCGCTACATATTTTATACAATTTATAGCAATAAATCATTGAATAAATCTATCGTATTTCTTACATCATTTGAAAGGTTGAGCGGGACTGGTTAAGATCTTTACAGTTTGCTACCCGAGTATGAATTCATTACTTAGGTAACTCGTAGAGTAGGTACCTTTGAGTACGCAACCGAGGTGTATGTGTGTCTTTGTCACAGCAGGTGGCATCATGACTGGCATTCTGTGATAAACCGGCTTTAGATTTCGCTTGGCAATAAATATTAACTGAAAACGACGAATCGTCACTAACGGGAGCTCTACCAAGCACTCGTAATGGGGTTAAGCGATGATAGTTATTCAAAAAGTAATGCACGCAATATTATACTTTCACTCTGTTATAATTTAACACCTCATTAGCTTGTATGTTGCATTACCATTATAAAGTAGAAGTCGTTAGCACGCAGCACAACGCAATAATCCGGGAAATGTCACACTGACGCGGACCCGGACGTCAGCGGATATACCAAATAACTAAATAGGTAATTACACTAAATACATCCTTAGAGCGCTATGAAGCTAAATATTTACAGCAATAAAAGTGTTTTCACTTTACGCATCTTAGCTACCACAAGCTGAGGTGCAGCACGCACTAAACGTAAACAAACTGGCTTTAGATTGGATATTGGCCATTTGTAGGCAGAGCCAATAATTACCACCATATAGTAAGAGTTAACGAGACTGCAAAATTCAAGTTGGACGTTAAAATTATGTTCTTATACTAGGTAGCAACAAACCGCCCGCAGGGAGCGCCCTTGAAAAGGATATCTACTGACTAAAGTCGGTGCCCGTGTATCGAACCAGCCGTCTATGAAGGCCAAAGCTATACGCAGGGAATGTTTCAAGGTTATTCACGAAACTGAACAAAATCTCCTTTCTGATGAAGCGCGAGGACCGTTATCTTAAATATTTGAAAGATAATTAGCTTAACTGTTTTGAAATGGGATTAACCCGCCAAATATCATAGACAATAAGAGGGGCTCCGACGTAATGACTTCATTGACAGAGTTCTCTATTCAAATGTTATAGTACAAATTAAAACGAATGATTATGACATATTATGCGGTGTCCATGAATAGTAATAGCTTCTTTAATTAACATCTCTACTTAACATTAATGCGGAGCTGTTTCTCAAGGTCAAGGTGCCATCGGATTATCTGAAATGTATCCGAATAAATCAATATTTTGTTAGCAATATCGTTCACCGTAAAGGTCACTCGCTCACCATTAACTGACCCCTGACCTATGGTTATTTTTAGCCAACCACCAGTTCCATCTAGCCATAAGCTGCTACAAGGTTGTTTCAGCACTTATTTGCTGAAACAACTGACGTCAGTGCGCCTGAAGGCTAGCACATTGTTCATTCTACTTCGTTAAACAGATAATAATACGACACTCGCGGAAACTGTGCTGTTTGAGACTAATTAATTACTAAAAATGTGTAGAGAACTAGAGACCAGCTGAAGGCTATTGTATGTGCAATGTTGTTGAAAACGTTTTCATTAGAATGCTCGGCGTTCTTCATCATATAAAAAATGCCTTTGACTGCGCTCCTTCTTACTTTTGCAGTTTTTATTTCGGTTGCCAAGAGCTTCTTAGGTTACACAGGTTGATTCCTAAACCTTGGCTTATCTAAATCATTGAGTGTATCTGTAATAATGTTATTCAACTAAAATAACTCTTTGTACTTATCACACAGGTGTTTTAAACACTTATTCAATAGTATGACCCAGAACGATATTGATAATCTGGTTAAGTACAAGTATAAATGAGTAGAAACTTTCTTGATAACGAGGCGGACGAGTAATGTTCTAAATAAGATATGTTTTTTTTTAATATGAAATGCGCCTACTTTCCAGTTCGTTCCTGAAATTCTTAAAGGAAATACGTGACAATTCTTACAAAATCTGTGCATGAAATCTTCCCGAGAACATTTAAGTGCAGTGATAGTAAAGATAACGACAACAGTAGACAATAGGCTTAGATTCATGTATCATATCATTCATTATGTTAAATATTGTTTTACTGAGCTACTTCATACAAAACATCTCACACATTTACAAAGGAATAATACCCAATCAATCAAATTGAGAAAACTTGATGCAATGAATGACGTGTCGTTAACTCGTTAGTAACAATAAAAGTTCGCAATAGAAAAAGAATTGATGTCAAACTAACGCACGTATGTAGGTTCTATTGTGGCGATATTAATGACTCATCAAAACCAATCAAGATGTCTTACAGTCGTTATTATTATGGACATCCTTTTAGGTCAAGTTGTACTTAGTCATACATAGCTAAACAACTTGAACACAAAGTATGCATTAATTTAAATTACTGACTGAAGTTTTAACTTGGGACTTTTAAAGCAGAATATTTTATAACTAACTCCATTCCAATTTCGATACAATTTGAGAGCGAATTAATTAAATTGCAATCCTGCTGGAGCTCGTTTCCGAGTCGAGCGAAGTTAAATTAGTGTTAACTAATGGCAATTACAGTAACCAGCAAAATAGCAAAACTGACGTTGCAAAATATTAACCTCGTTGCAAATGACCAAGCTGCTACGTTCAATACTTACTTAAAAAATGTAAAATAAAGTATTTTTTACAATAACTTAATTGGTTAACATAACTTAGTTATGTGTTTGTGCCGTTTAGGGTTGACACACTAATGTCGGAGTAACCACCTATAAAGTATTTCGGAAAATTGCCAAGTGGTTGGTCGATTTTTCACGTAACCAGAGAGTTGGCCTATTTTTTATTAGCCAGCATTGCTATCCAGCGTGGCAAGGTAATGCTGAGCACTTTTCCTGTTGATTCTTATGATTATAATTATGGATCTGTTAATTCTAATTGTAGTGTGTAAATATTGTAAATAAATTCTCCCATCACATTTTGTTTCATTTGTATTTTCCTCACATTGTCTTAAACAAGTCAATAGCCAATCTATATCATAATCGATGTTAATAGATTTCCAATAATGAGCATGAGTGACGCATTCGTGTCGGACTGGCCATCTAATGAATGTTATGTTACCCATAAAGGCTCAGCATACATTCTAACTGTGTCAATAGAATGGGTGTAACTACAGCGCAGTTAAGTGCAGGCAGATAACACAACTTGAACAAGCTGCGTTTGTTGATGTCATCAAAATATAATGTTATCTTTTGGAAATCATATTATGGAAATCAACCCTAACATAAATCAAACAGGTACAATATAACCAGAAAGCCAAATCAACAAATCATCTATTTCCAAAAGCAAAATTAAATTGGTCTAAAGAACAGGAGAAGCATTTGTTCCAAAAATTTACTCATCAAACATCAATGAGTAAATATGCAAGCTAATGCTGTTATTGCCTTCACCGTTAATACCAGTCACTACATCGAATCTGGCAAAAACTCAAATTAATCCAAAAAGGGGTCAAACTTCAATCGCATAGTGCACGTTTTATTGCGCCATTTTAAATGGGAATTCTTGTATCTAGTTTATGATTTGGGCAATCATTATGAAACAGGCGTGACCATTAAACAAAGCAGTAGGGTTATTTTCGCCATCGGTAATGGTACGGAAGATGTTATTGCTTCAGATATATGATTCCCAAGACACGTGCACTATTGGGGCGAGGGGCGGCGTGTTTACAACCCATAAATTTTAATGAAAGTGCTGGCACATTTTAGAGCAACATAAAAAATGAACGATTCAAACTATTTATATTGAACACCGCACTGATCAAGGTGAAATAAATAAAAATAAACAAATATATTTGATCCAGTGAATGTAGGTACATTGTACAAGCTCCCTCAATAAATAAATATCCATTAAACAGCCGCAGACGTCCGCATGACGTCGAAGTAATAAAGGTGAGTAAAAATAAACAATTCACCGCGTCGATTTACATAGATCAAACACAAATATGATGGAGACCAACGCGGCACGCTGACGTGGACCGTAGAGTATTTAAAAGTCTTAACTGTTGCGATGACGTAGACCAATCAACAACGAATGAATGATCCCTCCATGCCACGATCAATAAGCCACTTCCTCATGCGGGCGCACACGAATCGGTTATTACAGTTGATGACAGTTATAACTACGATACACACAATTTTCCCGTGTGCCTCAATGGGAGACGCGTAGAGGTTAACTGATTCGACCAAAGAAGATGCAGCAGCAGCACACATGTGCTCATTCTCTTAATAAGCCCAATAAAACTAATAGAACTTCATTGTATTTAATAGGTGACCACTGTAAACTATTTTAAGAGACTTTAGAAAGAATAGAAAGTTGCCTAATGGTTTCGGCTTTACATTTTAAGGAGCGTAAATCCTTTCTATGATGCAAATAACACGGCTGACCATTTTGTCGGGGTACAATGATGGCCTGTCATTACAGATTAGCGTTCGTTTTAAATAAGGGTGTGACTAGTAAAGGGTTACGACGATTTAGGGGACGACCCCTTGTTTGATCGCAAGGACACTATTTTGTCATTACTGCATAATAACGATATACCACACATGACGCCGCTAAAATTTGAAATACGCGTCTGAGTTTTTAAAATATTTATGTGTTTGAAAAATATACGGATTTATAAACTGTTAACCTCGATGACGCAGTTCACATACATAAACTAGATCATCAAGATCCTTGTATTTATAAACTTGAACATAATCTCCTTTGTAAGACTTATTCATTGTACATTAAGGAAAACAGAAAGATATTTATAATATAACATTATGTATGTACTTAAGTGATAAAACACCTTGCCTTATGCCTTTATCTTGACGACCTTAAAAACACACACACGTCAAAAACATTTTTAAAAATAATGTCCGGAAAATTGTTTTTAAAACTTGATATATTTCTAACTATTAGTTACTATGATGATAAACCTTGTTGATGTTGTTCTTGTTAATGATCTCATGCGACAGCATTGTTGACAAGCATTTCGACAGATGAAATATTTATGAACATTCAAAATAACAAACTGCTTAGAATGGAAGAAAAAGACATGCTGCACCAACCCCAAATAAATTAGGATATAAGGACAAGAGAATGATGAAAACTAACAAAACTACCAGTATCACGATTATTTATGAATACAAATATCAAGAGAGCAAAGTACACACAGTAAGTACAGTATCTATAATGGAACTATTCATGAGAAATGAAGTACCTGCCTTGTAAATCTATACCAGCCATGCCATGATAAGCGCCTTATCAATACAGCTATAGAACCATTTCTAACATTTATCACGCTCAGCTACCTTGACCGCTCCCTTACCATTATTTATAAAGACCTTCGTTCGAACACGAAAACACTTGAGATTTTATACCCACTATTGAGTTATTAGGTTATTAGTTTATTACTGAATATAAGTAAAATGACTATAGGTAACTGCTAGCCATCAAGGCACTTTGCAAATGAAACTGAAATAGCAAGTGACGGCACAAAGTAAAAAGACGCGACTTTATGGGGATATTATTTTTCTTCTACTTTTCAGGCTGCATAACCTACAAGCTTCAGTTGTTGTGAAACTAACTGTGACTGCATCCATTCATTCGCTGCTACTTTGCATTTGCACACTGTGATGTTGCGTTTGAAGGCGCTCTATTATTCTTAAATAATAGAACGCTAAGAAATTGAAATAAGTGTTCTCAGTCGATTACTCGGTTTTATTTCTTTGTACTCTTCTCGAGACCAATTTATTTTAATGAACACAACAAAAACTTTTTCGAAAATAAAAATTCAATGTAAGAGCATTAAACCTAAATCCAATAAAATAGAACTGTCAACAGGCCCTTAACTCTTCAATAGCAAGGTCGCTTTTCAATAGACAGATCAATGACCTACAAACTGAAATTTCAAAGTTATTATCCAAAAGATTAACTTATATTCGGCAAATAGTATCGATAACAATAGTGCAGGGCATCCCTCGGTTTGCGTTCATGGGCAGGGCTCCGAGGGCGTTGACCCCTAGAAGCAGACGAAGCTTTTCGCGTCTCGCCCTACTTGCCCGCCCGCCCAACACAATTCCATACACGTACGCGCGAGTTTTTTTTCATGAAATTTTCGCAATTATGCTGTAGAAATGATGTTTCTCCAGGAATTTCAAGTTTCAGTCTAATATAAAAATATTTCTAGGCTTCATTTAGTATAAAGAACCGCCAGAAATCGTGCTCAAGGACTGTACGACGGAATACACACTTGAATTTGAGTGTTGTTACACCCACTTGTAAATGACAAAAAAATGCTTATGAGAATATTTTGAAGTGGAGACAAAAAATAACAATGAGGCAAGCATATAGATGACTCTTAAACATTATCGCTAACCGAGAATAAAGGAGTTTTGTATAAATTAATTTATACGTCTTTATAAAATGTAATTAACTCGTCTTTAAATGAAGCCCTATCGGAAACGACCTTGCATCTCACAGATAGAAGGATAGAGCCATTGTTTTAAGGCGACGATTCTATTGTTACTGTAAAACAGAGGCGGAACGTCGGACTTCCTTTGTCCTTTTAAGCGTAGGCAGTGTGATGCACTAGTTGGAGTCACCGGCACGACAAGCGCCGCACTTGATTGCACTTTCGCTTTTAATGCATCGACCAGGCAACGACAAACTGTTTGCTGTCAACGTGCCTAGTTCTACAGCTAGACTACCTGATACTGATACATTTTACTACACCTTGTATAGGTACAAGGTGTAGTAAAACCGACAGCTAGGGATGTCAATTGCCAAGTTGGTCAAACTTTTTATCTTGTGTTACGTTTTACCCTGCGACCTATTGTCGGTCTTACTACTAAATACTAATGCTGTAACATGACAAAATTTTAAAAGCAAATCGTTTCAGAGTAACCTAACCATGGAGTTTCTTGCCGGTTCTTCTCCATGGGAAACGTGACAAGTTAACCCGAACCGTGCATCTTTTCTTGAAGTTTTTTAAGTGCCCGTAAAGCCTGTGTGAAATAAAATATTTTGATTTTGAAAGTTAAGTCAAGCCGCTAACTCACGCACTTATGTATGCGCGTTAAGAGAATAAGTATTAAGTGTGAATTTCCACTTGTACGCAATCAAATATTTCTCAAAGTGGAACACCTATTTCTTACACAAAATGTAATTACTTGCATAAGTTAACGACTTATCGTCATATGCAACATAAAACTAAAAGTGAAAAATGCGTTTACCTCGAATAGCGGGTTCGCTCCGCTCTCGTAAGAAATTACGACAAATGCGTAATGGCCGTGTCGCAAGTAGGTAGACAATTCCGCCACTTTCTTATGAAGACGAAGATGCTATTTGCGGATATTGCCTCCTATGAGTGAGGCTATGACAAATATAATGCAGTTAGCTTTCAAATATGTCATCTAACTCTGGTGCTGTCTTGGGTGATCGCTTTATTGATGAATGGGAACGGATTGGGTAGAGACACTTATTTAAGTTTTCTCATATATATTAATGAACCGGATTAAATCATTAGAAATGATCAGGGATTCATCTTTATCCCCAATATATAATAAATAACCATACTTTTTCATGACCTCAATGAAGGAAGTAGAAATAAACATAAAATATATCAATAAGTTTGGACGGCACAATCTCTTTATTATGGCTGTTTGCTATTCAATACTGTCTGCTGGAGTAAACCAGCAAACAGTATTGAATATTTAAGAGAGCTCCCAATGTTCACTACCACTGTTGGTACCGCGCGGAGAAAATAAGGAAACAGATAAAATTAATTAGCATACACAATTCTTGCTAATTCCAAATACGGTACGCCTATTCTTGTCGCTGAAACATTGTTATCACGCGATAGTTTGTTTATTACGTTCGACTCATTCATTGTTTGAATATGTTTGTTTATTATTACGACGCACCCAGGCATACGGACAATTGCATAAACACAGAGATTATTTTCGTATGAGCATCTACATATTCGTTCAGTAATATTTTGGGGGCACGGCATGTAAACAAATGTGTCTACGAACATAGTTATTGTTTTAATTGGGATGAAATCAAACTGATCACAATTGATTGATTCAGCGCACACGCTGGTTCTTGAATAATTCTTTTGGTTCTAAAGTGGAATAATTTTGGACATGTGTATTAGATATAAGTAACCGCGCGATATACCTAGCCCGAGTTGGTTCGCTAAACGGATGGTGGATGAGACCAAAAGGTTCGGGACTAGTGTCCACGTACTGGAAGGCAAAGCGTTGAAAGGTCTCCCAAAAGGAAGGCCAACACCTGGGGAATGCTGCGGAAATCTACTGGATGCGAGAAAAACAACTGAACGATATAAGTCGACCCTTGGGGGAAGTAACACCGTATGAAGAACCGTGTACCTATCGACTGATATGTTGATGATGATGAAGATGACCCACACTTGACATCTCGTGAAAAATTATGCGCATAAGTCATTAATATCGTTCATAATATGCATCTTGTTGCCGATATTAATAATATGTTTAACCTTAGATTCATAAAATATCTTATTAATAATTAATGTCAATGCCTTATTCATTCGCATTTTTAGAATGGCGTGTATTTTTATAACGCTGCTATTTTCTATTATAATTTATGACTTATTAGATTAACACAGTATTTAAATAATTCCAAAGACTGTAGAAACGTGGTCGCACTTGATTTATTACTTCAGACTTGTACAAAAAAACTCCTAGCATTTTCTAATGTCAATAAGGAAGACAGTACAGAAGCCACCCATTGCGTTGGATCCTTATCCAGAATTCCCAGTCCCCCTTATCCTGCTCCCGTGCCAAATGTCCCACGCTTGCTGCATACATAATGTTAATGCACCGCCCACAATACGCACCTACTTGAACATGCAATGCACAAAAATCTAACTGTGTTCATATCATACTGTCCGCATTCCATATCACCACGTACGAATTTCATGGGTGCCTTTATTATCTGTCGTCCAACATTATGCAAGTTTTATCAAAGTGTTACGATATTTAAGTAGGCAGTTCTGCTGCTTCCGTGACATGTGCTAAACCGTTAGCCAATGTAATTAACTCTATCAACCTATTCAGAAATCCCAACGTCCTCCATTGCTTTTCACATGTGGCGCTAATAGCTACACGTTAAGTATTCGCTTCATGACATCATTCCACCCAAAACAAAACGTATGTGTTATGGAAGTCTTTACTACTTATGGAAATGTATGGTGCATCATAATAGCGAAGTATCTCGAACACGTGCGTTCCTTGAATGATAAACGGTTACATAGAAGATAAAACAGTCGGTCACCTCTGAAGTTACTTTATCAAAGCGAAGCTAATCTCTGGTTCATATTCATGTGAGGATGTTAACAAAGTGTTATTGTACTCTGCTTGACTGACAGCATATAAAGCTTGGATCATGAATTCATGACGGAGTGTCGTACGGTCGCAGCGTTTTGGAAGCGATAAGAATCACAAAGGCACACCACTATTTCATTTCCCATTTTAATCAGTAAAACACAGCACAAACTCTCTATTATCTGCACGAGATTAAACTTTTATCACAGTAAAAAAGTGACGAATTGATAGTAATGAAAACTAGTGAGTTCAGTGTTTATTCTACGTATAAAAATGGTAACTGCGTACATCAGTGCCTAGTATGATTGCGCTGGATGTTGTAAACAATAACTTTATGAAGAGATGGCCAGAACAAAAGGTATTAAATGACCGCGCACTGGTGCAATATGTCATCGTGGTCAGATATCATAACCAGGTGGCGTGAAAGCGCGGGACATGTGCTTTTGTTTAGTCGGCGCATTTAGTACGTGTACCAAATAACAACTAGCCGTGGTGAAACACTACCTTGTCCAAATGTAAATGCGGCGTAGTAGCAACAGGACAGGGTTATATATATGATACTTTCGATCGTAAATTGTAAGGCAAGCCTAATCGGGACTCGGGAGTCTACGATGAGATATGGATATGATATGAATACCGTTTTCATAAATGGCGAGTTTCTCTTGTATGGCAGGTGCAGTTTTACGTTGTCTGGCGTCGCACATTGCGAGGACGGATGCGGGCCGAGCAGCGACGACTAAATGCCTCAATACAGAAGCCGGGCAACGTGTCACGGCCACCTAACAGGATTAACTTACCTGCCCTACTACTACGCAGGTAAAACGAACTGATCTACTCGTAGGTACTAACCACAAGTCCACTATATCTTATAACTTAACCGGCTTATGATTATTGGTTTGATTTTGAAAAGGGCTGAGCATCGTTTACATTTAAATAAGATTAAGTTGTAACTAGGACTAGTAGAACAATGGATTTTGTTGTTGTTTCACACGAATCTAACCGCAGTGTTTATTTGTGTAAAAAATGCAAAATGGTTTATTAAATGCATCACTGCCATAATTATACAAACAGTTAATTATTTCTATTGCAAGTGTTTGACTGTTCGTCTCCTTCGGTTTAAGCAGTCCATTCACAAGCAGATAATTATTTGGTTCATTAACTAAGAGGATTAACTAGATGAGTAATTAGCAGTATTTCGTAAACAACTAGTAGTATTTCGTAAGACGTAATACCTAGCTTGAACTAGTAATCTGTGCTTGAACTTCGGCTTTTGTAACACCTACATTTTACTTTGTCTGTGGAGCGAATATTTGCCTTGTTTCACCTCGTAATGTTTACGTCTGTTTGTAATCACTACTGTTCTAGGCTGTTCACATATGGGCCTACTACACGCTCAAGCTTCACCACACTTTTCGTTCACACTTCACAGTACATCGCGCGTATGGTTGGTAAAACTGTATTACCATTACAAACCACACGCGCGATGTACTGTGTGCACCGTGTAATCGCGCAGGCAAGACTGTGGGGAAGTGTGAGCGTGTGGTAGGCGCATTAGGCAGGTAGGTGCATAAGATAGGTGTACCTACCTGGACTTAGCGTCTTGTGATACATTTCAATGATCTACTTTCGTGCTACAGGTATGCCATTCGTTATAGGTAGTTAAGTAACCTGAGCTTTTTTGCTCAATGAATAACGTGGGTAAGAAATGTGAGAATGGAGCCTAGGTGAGTAGGTACACAGTAATACCTACTAGATGAATCTGGTCCAAAGACTAACAAAGGCTTCTGGGTGCATTAGATCATTTCAAAGAGCAGGTGCGATCTAGGACTAGAATGTTTAGGTACCTACCTTAGGGGGTTGAGCTAATGAAGTATTTATTTTTCGACGGAACTATCGATTTTCGAAATTATTGGTAGATAGACCAAAGATCCTATGATAGAAGTAACATTACTTGTCGCTTGTCGCAACATAATGGATTTTAAAACGGTACAACGTTGATAGGCCTCTTAACAACTGGTTTTTAAATGAAAATCGACAGAAATGAATTAAGTAAGTATTTTAAGTGACAAATTGTCAAATGCATCAACTAGTGGGATAATACATTATTATTTATTACCAAACAAACAAATGACGTTACATAAATAGTTCTTTCTTTATCATACGGTTAGTACTGCTTAGCTAACCTGGTGTCAGAGTTTATGCCGCAAATGGGCCTCTGACTTAGCTTTCAGTTGGCAGATTGGCTTGAGTTTCAGTTTTAGAAACTTTTGGATTTTCCAGTTGGAACCTAGGTAGGTACTTACCCTACCACCACACAAGCAATATTTTTACATCAGTAAGTATTAGTTTTCAGCAATTCTACGCAAAAGGAAATCACTTTGGGCCTGAAATTATGAAACCCTACAGACTTATCTAATTCGGTTTTCTGTTCGTTTTCGCGCTTAAATTAAATAGTTGTATGATTAGTTATAATGTCGTCATTCTTCGCCCTTTCAGTATTGTAGGACAGCAAATGAGCCCCAGTTTTCTGAGGCTCATTAATTTCTATAGAGTCACCTGACAGAGTAGAAACCATGATAGTGCCAGGACAGGATAGGAAGGATATTTTTATTACTGTTAGGCCGATAAAGTAATATTTTTTTAAGATTTCACCGGAGTAATACCTATTAAGGCGCATGCAAGATACTTTAATCTACGATAAGATTACGATTATAACTGTGGATATCGAGGTTTTTAATAAAGGCCCAGTACTTAAATCAAATAATTTAGACGTCCAAAATTTATCAAATTAAGCAAGGGGATGGAAGTTCAGACTTCAGTACACTACGTAATGATCCAAGATAAGGTTCTCCTTTGTTATGATTATTTCCCATCTCCAATATTTAACAAAATTATTTCATCAACAATTTGTTTTGGAAATAATACAGGTTAATTTAAAATACGTCTAAAGCTTCCTTCTTGATTCAACTAAAATAATATTTATTGGTTCTGCGATGGCAAGAAATACGCAGGAATTAAATATTAGAATAAGGTTTTTGTGATTCCAAAAACAAAACGTATGCAGATAAATTTTCGTCGTGTAAAACCAAATTTGAAAAAAAAAACTTACCTTAGTTAAAAAAATCACACAACACTGATAGTCTATACTATATTTTATTTCTTCACGAATTTATTGGTTTTTCTAGGTAATATAATTTGATAGCAAACGTATTCTGAAATCGATTTACGTAAGAAACGCTCGCACGTTTAGAGGCACCACCAGACACAGTCCTTCGCTTGATTTGATTGATAAACAAACTTCGCATTCCAGCAGCGCGCGCATTCCAGTGTTGCTAGTTTTGAAAACCTTTTATATTTTTGGACTGCAATCAAATCAAATCAAATAATTTATTTGCATATTAAGGGTAAAATAGATGGTACATAATGTATTACATAATACAAAAAAACGATCCTCATATTAACCATTTCTGGTATGCAAAAACTTAAAACTTAAGATAAAAGTTTATGAAAAAAATGAATTAGGCACCTACAGCTTGGCAAAAAAGAGTAGAAAATCCGGGGGGCGCCACTGTGCTGTTCATTTGGCAACCCGTTGTGACCGTATCGCGTAACAACCTATCGTCTTGATACTTTTATTACTATTTTTTTTTATACCTAAAATTTATTTATTGAACCAGAATTTATTCTCCTCATGTAACTACCTAAAAATAAATATATGTTAGTAGCACTGTTTTTTAAATTTTCTGGGATTAAAAAAAGGCGTAGAAATAATTATTGTAATTTATTCTAATAAATCTTCCAACTCTTTTATGGGACGACCTTTTCTATGTTTTCCGGGTGTAGAAAATACGCCTTTGTTTCGATCTCCTTCCAGGACGACTCTTCTTATGGTGCTTACTGATTTACTTAAAGTGAATAAATAAATATACATAAAAAAATGCATTTTGCTTTAATAAATAACAAATTAAAAATAATACATTTTTGGTACATTTGTAATTCTAATGATATAACAAACAGTTATCACCTTGAAATCACATTCAACAATAAAGTTATGTAGAAATCGAATTTAAATTCACATAGTGCACAGTAAGCCACTCAAGTATCAACATTAATCTCACACGCTATACCAAGGTAATGCCAGACAAAATGTAAACATAACCTATGTGCTCGATGATTATTGTTCAAAATTCCACATAATTCGTATGCAAGCAAGTCAAAACAGAATGGGGTTCATAAATTAACACTTAATTCATCTAAAAACAATAAAACAAACAGTTACATACCTGTCATTTCAGCGGTTCTTATGTAAACATCGTTGAGATCGGAGAGAATGGTTTTGGCCTCTTTTTCTGCCAAACATCGCCTATATACCTTATAAATTATCGCTCTGCCAGCACTTCGGATGGTTTTATTCATTTTGTATTACTCTACGTTGCTTTTATCACGTTTTTAGGGCACAATTATAAATTTAATAAACTTTCGAACTTTGTTTACACCAAACGTCATAAGTTTTTAATTGTTGCCAGCAAACAAAAAAATTAGTTCCGTTTCTAGACTTTTTTGCCAAGCTGTACATAGGTACACACTTATAGGTATGTGGAATTACATACTAACTTAAATTAAACTAGATAAATTGCACTGATAGGAACATACATATTAAGGCGCTACAGTAATTTTCTATTCTTATAACTGGTATTCCTGGGTCGTGTA
Organism: Diarsia dahlii; assembly: GCA_949775195.1. Classification (NCBI taxonomy): domain Eukaryota; kingdom Metazoa; phylum Arthropoda; class Insecta; order Lepidoptera; family Noctuidae; genus Diarsia; species Diarsia dahlii. Next base: position 14,879,106 of record OX459194.1, on the reverse strand, counting down.
GAAACATTTATTTACTAACCAGGCGTATAATTTTTTTCGGAATAAAGGTATTGATCTTATGTCTTTTAGTTCAGTGGGTAATTTGTTAAAAAGTTTAATTGACATGGGGTAACAATTTCTTCGATACAGGTCAGTTTTTATATTCGGCAAGGGAAAACTATTAGGATATCGGGTATTAAAATGAAACTGTGCATCAAACAAATGTTTGCAAGAAAGTAAATGAAAAGGCAATTATTATTATAATACTTTAGTATTAAAATCGATGAAAGGATTGTGTGAGGAATGATCTATGATTGAAAAAGAGTAAATGATGGCGTGACGATTGACAACAGATAATGGAGAAAAAGAATTTGTTGCTTTGCTCCTCGTTTTTCCCATAGACTTGATCCAGTAACTGAAAAGAAATTGAACCTTTTCCAATGATTTAAAAAGCTAATTTTTAGCTATGTTATCCCCTTTCTACTTTTAATTTAGAAATGTTAAGCATGTAATGACAACACTATTGATAAAGCGGCGTTTCAATTTTAAATATCGTGATATTTAGCATCCTCTGAATACGCCATTCCTTTTTTCAAGGAGAACTTTGTTCTGCGAGTAAGCAAGACCATGTTTAATTGCGCTAAACTGCGAAAAATTAAAAAGAAAAAAATCTCTGCTATCCGTTCTAATCCCCCCCGGCCTCACTCATTATGACGTCAACCGCACGACCTTCGAAAAAAAAACGGTCGCAGCTGCGCGCCGGCCGGCCGGGCTCTTATCTTAATTTTTTGTTGACGTGTTATAAACAATAGACGCTTCAAGTAATGTTTTTGTTCAAGCTTATGAGAGACCCTTTCAAGTGGTGTCAAGTGTTTGTTAGTATTTCGTATCAAATTTATTATATTATTTCGTAAACATTGACTAGGGTTGGCAAAAAACTTTTGTGATTTTATGTGAAATTTAAAAATTATTATTTCAAAAAGTAAATCGATACCATATATATTTTATGGCTTTTATTGGTGGAAGGGTTCTATTTACGTACGATAAAATAAAAATAAACATAATTGTTAGTAGAAAAATATTATCATTTTTTTTTTTTTAACCAGTATTTATTGCCGACGGGGAATAATTTAATCACTTAAATTAAATAATTTATCACAAATATACTGTTTCACGTAAATTAAAAATTTTGCTACTATCTGAAAGATAATTTAATAATGTAACTTACTTGTAAGTATTATGCTGATAGGTTTATACAATAAATTAAAATATGGAATTAATTAATTAATGAATTAAATAAAAAAATTGCACTCGACATTGTTTGTTTATTTTTTTTTGTGAATTTTGAGGTAAACAAAATACATACGATGTTATTGTTTTCTACAAGAACCGCCCCTATGACGACCCCCTGACCAAGAAATACTCTCTTTAATTAAATTTATTTATTTTTAATGAATTTTTAAAAAATATAATTTTGAATTTCGCGGGCCGCCATGTTTGTTTTTTTGCAAGGTTAGGTTGAACAAAACTTAAAATCTTAACTTTAATTTACTATCTTTTGTATATGTTTTTGCTGAAAACTATTGTCTAGTAAATATCCAATGTGATAACTATTACTTTGGATACGGAACTGGTCTTAAAATTTCATAAATTACGAAAGCATTCTGACAAAATTCTAACACCGTTACAAGCACCCGTAAAATCACTCAGAAGTTAAAATATACTTACTTTTAGGTTAAAATCCGGTTGCACACACATACACTGTATTATAATTAACAACATAATCACTATTTTATTCACTATCACTCACTTAAAACAACTAAATTACTTGAAAATACATGGAGAAACCGTCAACCGCTCGCGTCATTCATCGGATTTCAAAGACTGACATTCAACTTTTTTTATTAAATCGAATTGACCATAGTGGTATAGTGTTGTCGTATTTTTAGCATGAAGAATTTAATAACGTAGCGGGTAGAAAAGAGAAAAAGGATGTAACTTCATGGGATAGAAAGAAACAGATATAAGCACACGCCACGGAACGAGAAAGTACAATTGGTACTATAGTCACAATTTGGCGCTTCAGCTTACGGAGCGGATTGGTACTATAGTACCAAAAGTGCGCTCGGGCGGCTATGGAACTTCATCTTAGAGATGGGCTTAAACGTTAAAAAATAATAACACTGCTAAATGCTAATGCTAAAAATAATTAACACTTAAAATTAACAGTTATTTTTAGCAACTGTCAAATTTAGTCACAGACAGATTTTTAACATAATTAATTCTCATTTCCTTCATATTTTTCACAGGCTTAGGACTGTTAACTTTTTCTGTTGGCGTATTTGTAATGAGAATCAATTTATTTACAACGATTTATTTTTTATCATGTCTGTTTTTTTTGTATTTGTAATTTTCTTCTAATCTTTTTTATCTTATCCCGCGTAAACCTTCGTAACGAAGATAAGTCTTTATTTAACTCTCGTTAAATGTAATATTTCCGAATTCAGCAGTTAGCACTTAGCAGTGAGTTAACAACTCGCTCGCTAGTTGCTAAATAACTCGTTAAGTTGAAACCAATTCAATAGAGACGGAACTTGTCACTGTCAGTTGTGACTGCTATATTTAACAGCTTTAGCAGAACTTATTAACAGGTGTTGACACTATTAGCAGTGAGTTAAATCAACTCGCTCGCTAGTTGCTAAATAACTCGATACGTTGAAACCAATTCAATAGAGACGGAACTTGTGACTGTCAGTTGTGACCAGTGTCTCCATATGTAAATCGAGAGTTACCGTGTTGCTAGGGTAAAAATACACTGTTTCTCGACCAATTACGGTGTATTTACTAAAAGAATACCGTGTAAATTACCGTGTAATTTTTCAAACGAAAATATAACAACATTAATATGAAATGGATCAAAACACTATATTTTGTTCTTTATATTATTAACAAAAAATAAATTACATGTGTAACATGCAAAATTCAACGTTAATATTACATAGATAGATTAATTAAATAGATTGATTAATTATTATCAGACTCTCTCAGCACAACAGTATATTTTTCGTAAATGGATTTATTCATTATTGACAACATATATCGTTAGTTGGCTTGAAATCAACACAGTTTTTCCCTTTTCTTTTAATAAACTGCTGGATGAAAATATTCCTTTTTATTGTTTTGGTTAGAAGATTGTTTCTTTCGACTCCCGGCAGTGTTACCTTTACAAAATATATTTGACTGACACTGAAATTCAGAAATTCGTTGTAGGACTTTTAGGCAGTACATGTAATAAACTAATTCATACTGGTAATACGGTGGTTTATGACACGGTATTACATTTTTACCTTGACGGTAGATTACAACTTGATTACCGTGCATCTACGGTAATTACCGTGTATATGGAGACACTGGTTGTGACTGCTATATTTAGCAGCTAGATCAGAAATTATTTAACAGGTGTTGACACTAAAAAAAATTAGCAGTGTTAATTTAGCAGCTTATTAATTTAAGACCCATCCCTACTTCATCTAATGACGTTTGTTCGTTCTGTCGGCTGCCAGGGTTCCAAAATTTTAATAAAACAAGCAATCATTTAAATTAGGATATATTCCCCTTATTAAAATGGGATACACATTTCTCAGATTTGCCTCATCAGCCTACAAGGTAAGCTTTAAATATATTTTCTTTTAATTAGAGTATCATGAATTAGGATTTTCAAAAAGCTGTCAAATGTTATGCAATGGTTCTTAACATGATTTAGACAGGGGCTGCACATTATTTGGATACCGACAGCAAAGTTTTTTTTGCTACATTTGATAGGCAGTCAATATAAAATTACATAGAATACTTTGCGAGTTATTTTTTGGCCCCTAACCTGCACTGACCTTCAACATGTGACCGATTGTAACATCAGATTTAGATTCTTATCAATTATAAAAACAAGAAATCTTTGATTTGCATGACTTTGATTTGTAATGTTATCTAACTGGATGAATATTATTATACCATAAGTAGGCTATCTAGATATTGATTTCTTATCATGCCTGCAGTCTTGCCATAAATTATAACAGCTGTATTAGATATCCCCTCATATTCGGCCTGTTCCTAGTACAAAATATGTTTTTGTTATTAATCCTCTTTATTTTAAAATGATGGTATCAGTACGGTTTTTTGGTAAAGGTGCTATCTCCAAAATGCCTTTTAAATATCTATTCAAAACCTTAATAAACGTTTTTTTGGATTTTGCTGTAATTGGGTAAAGATAGTCATCGTTGCATTCGCAATTCATTTCAGTCAGTTAAGATTCATCCTATAAAATTGGACATGACAGTCTTAAGTTTTACTGTTCAAGTTGGCACCCATGGTATCACATTCCCTATAATTATTAGAGATGTAATTTATATATTCTGGTAACTATCTGTTATGCGGACAATTTTTGTAAACAATGCACTTCTGTGGCAGTGTTAACTCGTCACAAAATATAATGTATCAAAGGGCCAATATTTGGCAGCCCGATATTGTCCATCCAGCTTCCAATCTAGCCAAATATATGGTACCGGGCCAAACTACTACTTATTTTGCAAGCCCTATACATATTTTCACTAAAGACATTCTAGTTTTGTCAGTTCTAAAAAGTATATCTATGAAACTTTTTGTTAACAAAAATCACTCTCAATTATAGAATGGCGGCTCCATAAGGCATGCAACAAGAGGCTATGCAACCACACATACTGCAGACTTAGTAGTGATTGGTTCGGGCCCTGGCGGCTATGTAGCTGCCATCAAAGCTGCACAGTTAGGTCTTAAGGTAATGTAAACAAATGAAATAAAAAATCATCATATTACATTTATAGAATTAAATTGTCTTTGAAGATAATAGTATGACAGGAATCTACCTTTTTATTATTTTTCTAGACAGTGTGTGTGGAAAAGGATCCAACTCTCGGAGGAACTTGCTTAAATGTTGGATGTATTCCATCCAAGGCGCTGCTCCACAACACACACTTGTTACATCTAGCTCAACATGACTTCAAAAATAGAGGCATTGAAACAGGCCCAGTCACCATGAACTTTCCCAAACTGATGGAATACAAAGTCAATGCTGTGAAGGCACTGACTGGTGGAATAGCCATGCTTTTCCAGAAGAACAAGGTATGAATTTGAAACTTGATTAAAAACACTTGTATTGATATACTGTGTAATAGGGGATCGGACAGGGTCAAAATAATATGATTCTGTTTAGTCCGTAAGTTAGATTATCGAAAAATATTGAATACGTGTTTTTTGTTTTATCAAATCAATAAAAAATGACGAAGTTAAAACGTGTCAAAGATCTTGGAGTAAGGCTTGAAACGTCACTTGTGTCGTCAAAATGTACTATCATATGACGTCACACGAGTTTTCGAAGCACTGTATCGTCTTCATTTTAAGTTTACGTGAAAAAAGAAAAAATACGTGTCCAATAATTTTTGGAAATCTATCTGACGGACTAATTAGTTTTTTTTTGTACGATCCCCTATTGTACATTTTTAAATGCTTAGAGTTGTTACATTCAATTCTACTTAAACTGATTAAATTTATCAATTGAATTAACCTGATTTGGTTTGTATAATTGTCATTGAATCATTGTAATGTACAAAGGTAGTGCTTGTAATGGATTTTATACAATATTCATCCTGCAAAGCTAATGATTCTTTTGTGAAATAGCCAGTGGCATAATTATACAAAAACCCATGATACACAGAATACATAATGAGCGTCTTCAAAAAAACGCGCAGAATTCGATTTTGAAATTAGGTTTAACATTAAAGCTACTACTTACTTACCGAGTTTACGTTACGAAATGAAGTATTGTTGGTTTTATGAGGTCTAACAACCATACTTTTTTAGGTACAACTAGTAAAAGGAGTGGGGACAATTATTAACCCAAAGAGGGTGGATGTTAAAGGAGAAAAAGGTGTAGAACAAATTAACACTCAGAACATTTTAATTGCTACTGGTTCTGAAGTGACACCTTTCCCGAATGTTACGGTTAGTAAAATAATTTATTTACTTACAAAAAAAAACCTAAATGTAAAGCTGCTGTAATTACAGCACCCACATTAATTCCTTTTTTTTGTTTATAGTTTGACGAGAAACAGATCGTTACATCAACTGGAGCTCTTTCACTAGCCTCTGTTCCCAAAAAATTGCTAGTCATTGGAGCAGGAGTCATTGGCTTGGAACTTGGGTCTGTGTACCAAAGGCTTGGAGCTGAAGTCACTGCCATTGAATTCCTTGAAACTATTGGAGGTAAAACTATTGCATTTATTTTCTATGGAAATTCGTTATTTTTGTAGTTTAACCTACATCTCCGCAGGCGAAGTCGCAGGCAAAAGCAAGTATACTTACGCGCTTAGTTACTTCGTGTGCCTCACATGTAAATAAAAAATGGGCCACAGAATACAATATTATTCTATATTTATATTCATTTCAGGTGTTGGGATTGATTTGGAAGTTGCTAAGACTTTACAAAAGATCCTTGCCAAACAGGGAATGAAGTTCAAACTAGGTACTAAAGTCACTTCAGTAAAGAAGGAAGGTGGTGGAGTCAAAGTGGAAGTTGAACCATCCAAGGGTGGCGCTAAAGAAACCGTAAGTTTTTAATCACTTATTTTAATTATAATATAGTAAATTACGATTAGAAAATGATAAATCTTTGTTTTAGAATCCAAATGCCAAAACAAAACTGAACCCTATCGAATTTTCCACTATCGGCACTTCTTATAGTTATCATCTGTTCAGCCATCTTATCTATGATTTAAAGCTTTCACTAAAATGTTTATTGTGATGCGTTTTTCAGCTAGACTGTGATGTTGTGCTGATTTCGGTTGGCCGTCGCCCATACACCAAGGATCTCGGTTACAAGAATGTCAATCTTGCCCTGGATGATAGGGGCAGAATCCCCGTTAACCACAAGTTCGCCACAAGTGTTCCCGGGTTAGTATACGTGCAATAGTATATATAACTTACTAGCGGACGTCCCGCGGTTTCACCCGCGTAGATCCCGTTCCCGTGGGAATACAAGGATAAAAAGTAGCCTATGACACTCAGCAATAATGTGGCTTTCTATTGGTGAAAGAATTTTTTAAATCGGTTCAGTAGCTCCCGAGATTACCCCTTACAATTTAACAAATACACAAACTTTACCTCTTTATAATATTAGTATAAATAGTATAGATATGTGTTTTCTATAGGCAAATTCCGCACTATCGTCTTGCCTCATTATCATTCTCCTGCCCTTATCCCAATTCATTTGGGGTCGGCGCAGCTTGTCTTCTTCTTCCATACTTCTCTGTTTCTCGTCATCTCATGAAACACCTCCTTTTTTGCCATATCATTCTTAACACAATCCATCCATCGTTTCTTTGGGCTTCTTATACCCATCCACATTCATATCTAAACCCTTTCTCACGATATTCACACAACTTTTCAGTCATCGGCGCCACTTTGAGACTTCCTCTGCACTATCGTCTTGCCTGTTTAACATAATTAATCTTTTCCAGAATTTACGCTATTGGTGATGTCATTCATGGACCCATGTTGGCTCACAAGGCCGAAGATGAAGGAATTGTGTGTGTGGAAGGAATTAAGGTAAAAACATAAAAAGATTTTACTTATATATTCAACAGCATGCAGAAATAAGGGTGTACAGTCAACAGCAAAAGTAGATGATCAAAATCAGAAATTCAATACTAATATACGGAGTTCACGTCAGAACTGTGTGGCGTCGAAGTGATTCAAAAGTATGTGATTGTAAATTATACCAAACATTTACTACTAGTACAACTGCCATATATTTGTGATCAGTTTTGACTCCAAAAGTTAATAAACTGAATTCGCTCCAGAACTAAGAAGTGAAAAAAAAACGATAATTCAATAAATATTATTAACTTTGCATGTTTGTGAATTTATGTCAATGTTCAAAAGTAGCTGATGTGATACAAAATCATAATTCAATAAATATATCTTTGCCTGTTTGTGAATTTATGTCAATGTTGAAATGAAATGTTGAATGTCAGTATTGAATTTCAGATTTTGATCATCTACTTTTGCTGTTGACTGTACAATGTACATGGACCCCTGACGAAGTAGTCAACCAACCATTCTGTAAATCAAACTGAGTAAATCTACGCAAAAAATATTGCTAGGAAAGGATTTTTTGGGGTGCAATGTGGCGCGCGGCACTCCGAAAATGAGCGCTTAAGGAGATGAATAAAATTACCTTGCAACTTCTCATAAATATAACACTTCGAAATGCGTGGCCACGTAATCCTAGTTTGTTAAATTGAAACAAACTAAACTTCGGCCTAAACTTTGGCATATCTTGGCCGCAAGTCGAAGTTAACCGAACACTAGTAATCTTGCCTTTTCTCAAAATCTTTTATCACGTTATCTTTTGTCTTTCGCTGTGCATTTTTGTAAATAAAATATGAGCGTATGTAGTATCTTTATGGTACTACGTATATATATTAATAAATTCTTATTTGCAGGGCATGAACTCACACTTCAATTACGACGCAATCCCATCTGTAATTTACACCTCACCCGAAGTCGGATGGGTTGGCAAAACGGAGGAAGATCTCAAGAAAGAGGTATGTTGTTATCATTTAAACAGAAAAAGTATGAGTGATTTATTATAATAATGTATGGACTAATTATTGATATGTTATTTACAGGGCAGAGCATACAAAGTGGGCAAGTTCCCATTCTTGGCCAACTCAAGAGCGAAAACAAATGGCGAGCCAGACGGCTTCGTCAAAGTGTTAGCTGACAAACAGACCGATGTCATCCTCGGTACCCACATTATTGGACCCGTGAGTTATTAAAACCATCCCACATAAATCTAGGATATTCAAAAACATTCTAAATACAATAAAACGTCTTATATCGTGCAGGCGCGACCTAATGATGATTCAGACATATTTTGTCAACCATTTCTCACTTCAACCATTTCTCAGTTTTGAATATTGTTTTACGACCCCCAAATATATTTATATGAGAATAAAAATGGTGATCCTTATTTTGTTTTGACTGTATTTTAAAAACAACAGTGGAGACTTTACATAGAAAAAAAGTTCGATATCTTGTAGACGTGATTCCACATTATCAACTAAAATAAACAGGGTGGCGGTGAGCTGATCAACGAGGCTGTGCTGGCGCAAGAGTACGGAGCGGCGGCTGAGGACGTCGCCAGAGTGTGCCACGCCCATCCCGTAAGTTTGCCTGAATACATTTTAAAACTAATAAGTAAGAAAACAATAATACAGACCCTTATGCGACTAAGGCTCACCCATAAACGTTTCAAAAAAAAACAAATACGAAGAAACACGTTTCTAGTATGTTTGTTCTTTTTATTTATTAATTACTGTAAAAGATGACTGATGGTGTTATTGGGTTTTTCCTTCAGGAGCTCCTCTCTCTCTCTCTCTGTCTCGAATAGGGATGTATCCTGACTTAAAAAAATAGATTCTGTTTAGTCCGTCAGTTAGATTATCGAAAAATATTGGATACGTGTTTGTTGGTATATTTATCTATGGGTCTTCAAAGCACTGTATAGTCTTCATTTTTTGTTGTGGAAAAAATATGTGTCCAATATTTGGAAATCTATCTGACGGACTAATTCGTTTTTTTTGTCAACTATTGTGCCTGGGACATGAAACACAACTGGCGAAATGTAGGTACACCTCTGCCTAACAGTAGGGGGATTACTATGTTGAAAAGATACTTAGTAATGGGGCCCCGTTGGCACCCTATGGGTACGGAACCATAATATTAATGATAGCATGTAGATATTTAATGACACTATCCTTTGTTTTAGACATGCTCGGAGGCTCTACGTGAAGCAAACTTAGCGGCATACATTGGAAAACCCATCAACTTCTAATTCAAGACTTAGATGTATTTATCAAATTATGTTGACCCATACAACATCAGGGCTCTGAATAAGTTAGTTTTTTTAGAGGCCGGATTATATGCAAAAGCATGTTTGAATATATGCATTTGCTTACTAAGGTTATTTCTCAAATGCTGCATATTTTACCTAAAATATATTCTGCAGATTTGACAAAAACTTAGTCATAATGTTCATGGGCAATATCTGTAGTAGTAGAAGGCACAATAATTCTACAAAGCATTTGGAACACTTTTATATAATTAATAATGTTTTTAAGAACAACAATGATAATATAACATAGAAACAGTAGTAAGTAAGCTTTTTTTTAGTGTAACGCAAGAATGCTGGTTTTTTAAATTAAAAAATCTTTCTTTCGCTGTATTTATTTCGGGTTAGATGTTGTATGTACGTTGGCACTTTTTGACAATTCCGAGCATTTATGGTGCATATTTCGAACATAAGTTGCATATAAAATCATCCGGTCTCTAATTATAGATTCGCTCTAAGCAATCGTGTGTGAATCTGATTCGAATGTACTATGTGTATCGATTTTATGTATACCATTGATTGTATCCAACTCGTCCTGTTGTAACGGTGTCGATGGTTCTGATTATAATTATTATCTTTAGTTATAAAGAACCTAGTTTCGACCTGTAATCGTCACTAATCTCAGTGCAATGTTTTATAAAACGAACTGCGCCTATTGTATATTATTTATAGAATTCGTATACACGCCTCTTTTATTTATTTTTTTCTGAAAGATTTATGTTTTTATTTTAATGTTCGTCATTCCGATTTTGATTTATTTCTATTTAGTGGTGATTGCTTTGACGTACTCCTCCTGCATTTGAAAGGTAATAATATGTATCTACCTTATATATTTATTTATTTTGTAAATATAGTTTTACAAAAATTACATTCTATGAATATAAATTTTGTTTTTTTTACAAGCTTTATTTATTTAGGTGTCTTGCATCTGAATTTTAATACAGTTATCCCCAACCGATTGAAGCTGAAACTTCGCATGACACGTTTTTTTTTAATGACAATGCATGGTTAGCTCTTAGCTCAGTGACGTCATTCTAAATCTAATATGGCGGACTTCTGGGTTCGATTCCCGGGTCGGGCAAAGTGTTATTGAGGCTTCGCATCAAGAATTTCTCAATGGCAACCACGGGGTCTGGATATATGCCCGGTTGGTTACGATAGGCACGTGGTACTTAAAAACATAACTGCCGAAATGCGATTATACACATATTAGATACACCTGCCTAACCCTTTGGGGATTACAGGCTTTTTTTTCGAACTGTGACAAAACATTTGCCGGTATTTTAGTCCGGTCAATTTAGGATGTTCACGGTAGCCCGCGAAATTAAAATTTTCTTACGTTTTTAGCGATTTGCAGGCCAGTGCTAGGTTAGTGAAAATATGATTCGCGGCTGTAAGACGTATGCAGTTACAGAATTATAATCATCAAAATTATCATTACAACCCTCCAAGTTCATGTAACTCTCAAGAATGACCTTTTGATGAAATACTCATTCTTGACAGTTCATCATATTTTCACTAACATACAACCTAGCACTGGCCTGCAAATCGCTAAAAACGTAAGAAAATTTGAATTTCGAGGGCTACCCTAACATCAGCCTTAATTCCCACCTGGCTGAGAAAATTGGTAGGATTGTTCAAAACACCATTATGAATGAAATGTAAAAAGTCCCCATCGATCCGACCCGCCTCACCCCTGTGGAAAAAAAGTTATTCGAGGTCAAAGGCCAAAAAACGTGTTTTCAGCAAAACGGTAAGTTTTATCATAAAATTAGCTTAGCTAAGACGAAATTATAGATCAGATAATAATCTATAAAAATGTCTACTTAAACACTTTTATTTCTAAGGGCCACCGTTTTTGAGAATTTTGTCTCGGCTAATTTTATGATAAAAACTTACCGTTTTGCTGAAAATCGCGAAAAACTCGTTTTTGTGACCTTTGACCTCGAATAACTTTTTTCCAGGGGTCGGATCTATGGGGACTTTTCACATTTCATTTATAATGGTGTTTTGAACAATCCTACCAATTTACACCCGGGTGGGAATTAATGTAACCTTCCTATATTTTTTGGTCTAATTTGACCGGACTATTACGTCTCATAACCAACATGAAATGAACCAGCAGCATTATAAATATCACCGTGATTTTGACAGTGATGCAAAGCTGATCGAGCCTAGCCTATTGGTGCACAGTGAAATTAAAATGAAAGACATTGATAAATTATATTATTTATTAGGCATTTAACATAAAATAGACTGCCGTTTACAAAGTAATATTTGCTTAAAACAAATATTGCACGCAATCAATAATAACAGGTTAGCCGCACTAGACCGTAGCTGAGGCGGGTTGCCCATAATATGTATAATAATATAGTAAAAACAAATAATCTCACATAGCTACACAATAAAATCATTTCTAAGTTAAATAACAGCAGTTCAAAAATTAAACTAATGACTAGATGAATACAACAAATTATCTCATTTTACAAGGGCGAAATGTCACAAAACCAATTTTGCCAAATACTAGAATTTGTGGTTTCAAAATATAAACTAGAATAGAATTCAGAATCCTAGATCACTGATTTTGCAGAAATGAAAATCAAAGGTCTACATTGATACAAGTGAAAAATTTTTGGCAGATTTGAGTAGTAGACAAAATTTCACACAACAAGAATCAGTGACTCAGTAAAACTGAACTTTTTTTAAGCAACAGTCGCCTACTAAGGTCCGTAGTTCAGAAAGTTACTTCAAGTTAAGTTTGATCTTAAATCACCTGATCACTAATTACATGTTTTTTTGAGTTAGTGACATTTCGCTGAAAACGGACGGTATAGTCTTGTAGTTAAATTCGAGTTCTAGATAAAATTAACAGTCAATGAATCAGAGTGATTATTGAATTATAACAAAATATATATATTTTCACCTAAATTACAATAATAATAAAATGGCAAAACTAATCTAACAAACATTAAAATTGATACTTCTGTAGAAAGAACAACCATTAAAACACAACACAAAAACATTTTAAATAACATTTTGGCAGTGCGATTATATTTAATAAAAGAACATAAAGGCACCGACGGACGTACCCGCTTGACTGTACGTGTAACAAAAACATTTGGCCGTAACTCACCTAAATTGTGTAGTAATTATGCCGCCATGGAGAAAGCTTGCCTAGAAAAAACCGATGTATTCTTGATTGTAGCCTGTTCTTACTTGAGTGTTTATCGAAGCTTTGCAAAATATCAACATACTTTCTGTCCTGAAATACCTACATAAAAACGAAAATTTGACTACGAATACACTAATTTCCTACGAGGACGCTATATGCGAGCACAAGTATATAAAATATTCGAGCGAGTAATAATCTGTAATATTTCATTGAAGCCGATTGAATGACTACATTCTGTTTAGCTACTACTTGTAAAATAACAGAAATTCAAAATTTGCAAAGCAACAACAAACTTTCTGTACTAAAATACCTACCTAAACAGAAAATTTTACTAAAAGTACACTCACTAATTCCCTACGTGGACGCTAATATACGAGTATATAAAAATATTTGAGTACCTAAGTATATCTTTAACATATTATTATATAAGTGATACGATGAAACTGATTGAATGACTATATTTTATTTTGCTACTACTTATAAAAAAGGTAAGGGCGCTTTCAATTTAAGACATTCAGTGCTGATGGATCTATTTCCTTCTTTTTTCGATTCAGTCTTATCGAATGTTCCGTCACCTATGTTATATTGGGTACTGGACACCGCCAAGCAATTGACATACTTTTTATGAGCTAACAAAACGCGATTCCACTTCAAATTTGGTGTGGCTATCTGTGACTTCACTAATATGGCACTCTAATGACTCTTTAACATTTTTGTATTGATTTCAATGCAACAAAAAAACAAATTGATCAGTTAATTAAAAATGAATCAAGCTTTATAGCCCAAAAAGAAAGTATCTTTTAGAGAAGTTGTGTCTTATAATGATTGGGAAATAGGTTTAACCGAATTGAAAGCACCCAAGTCGAAATATTCGAGAGAATCAACCCCAAGTATCCAACACTTGACTGCACATATTTAAATAAAATTTCGGTGACAAAATTTTACTATATTGTGCGCAGTCATCAGAATACATAATCGCTGCAGCCATTGTCGTAGAGTCCGACTCCATATATTTACGCAACACAACTTCCAACTTCGATATCGACAAATGATTTTCTATGAAAAAATTCTTAGCGAGCCTGAAACATAATTCCCATAACTTAGTATCCACTGGGAACATACTCATACATTTGTCTATGATCTGAGCAGCTTTTATAGAGACGTCACAATCCAAAAAGTTAACGGTCGTTTTGGAAGACACTCCTTTTTTGCTAAGATATTTCATTTCTTCGCAACAACAGGGTAAAGCATTGTAGATAGAAGAATCTAGTACAGGATACGGTTCTTCATTGAGAATAGACAGAGATACCTCTTTGATGCGCTTTGACATAATATTTTTAATGATTAGTTGGAGTTCTTCCTTCTTCGGGAAAGTTTTTGTCTCATATTTTGAATCTTGTTTTGGAGTATGCGTCATGTATGTGGGATCGTTTTGAACTTCATATTTTAAATTGTCTAATAATAATCTTAAACAATTGGAATATACTTTCTTATGGTAGGCGAACTTAGCAGCCAGATTGCAGTTTCCTTTGAAGTTTCCCTCGTTAAGCCAAGGTTTAAGTATGAGAATCACATCGTCAGCCCATGATTTCTTTTTAAAATCATTCATAGAAGCCAGTGGGTTTAATCTGGCTTCGATAGGTGTTCTTTGCAGACCGTCAACGTCGAAAGGGAACATGATATCAATTCTATCGACTTGTTGGAACTTAAATTTGTTATTGCTTCGACTTGCTGGTATTTTAATGACGCGTTTGGTTGTCTTCATCATAATGACGCGGCTGCCGCCTCTGTCCTTTTCATTGAGGTTCTAGAAGAAAGATTAAGTTACTTTTGTAAAGTGAGTGTAAACTATGCATAAAAACTTCAGGATTGCAATAAGTTCCAGCCGGGGCTGCGGGACTGTTCGAAAGAGATACCGCGGCCCTGGAACACATAGAGCTAAGAAGGAACATGGGTGACTTTTAGGCAGTAAAGTCTGGCACTCCCTTCTGCTCCGCCGGGTGAGGGAGGGGTCATTTGATGATTTCCAAACCGGAAAAAAAAAGAATTGCAATTATTTACCTGAAGATGTACATTTCCCGAGACATATATTCTTCCATCGTTATCGATATAAACTGTGAAGTCTCCTCCACATTGTACCATGGCACTTGTTTTTAGGTCCTTTGCTTCAACTTCTGGCGTTTTAGCGTTACTGGTTTTAACCATATCTGTCTGAGAATCAGTACGTATCTTTATCTCAGTTGGAATATTAATCAGCTTGCGATCTCCACTTCCTGTATAAAAAATGGCAACATTTATTTAACATTTTTGATTGCTATACGGTCGCTCATATGAATCACATATTTTATAAATCTACTGACCTATTTGCCCGTCGAAGTTGAGGCCCCAACCGTACAGGAAGCCAGTATTAGTCAGTATAAATGAGTGATGCCAACCCGCCGACAACTGTAAGTAAAGTAATGATTTTATTGTAAATGAGTTTTTTGATTTGAGAATTTTTCAAACTTAACTTAAGCGTTCGAAAGAATCAAAGAAAAGGATATTATTATTGATCATTTTCATTAGTATTTCTACAGACGCATGACTTAATCGTAGAACACGATTATATCGAAGCTACAGGTCGCGGCACGTAAAAAGAACGGGTATTTGGTGTTATGAGGAGCGCGGGGGGGGTGGGAGGGCGGTTCCCGCGATGCATTCTTGCCACCGTGCTATTGGTCCATCACTGTGTCTAGTGTCTACGACACGTTAATTCTTAAAATACCATCGCACACAAAACTTTCACGAAATGGTTTTACATACAAAATTGAGAAAAATTGTTTATGACGTATATTGTTTTATGAACAGTGAGACTGATAATTATTGTTAATAATTTAAAACAATGCATGAAACGGACCGCAGAGGCAAATAGAACACATTGTCCACATACGCAAACACCCTTCCCCCCCTCTCCTCCAACGTTCGCGACGCGTAAACAGAACGTACAATACTTGCAGTCGGGATCTGTAGTGAAGGACGGTAGCACCCGCCGTGCGACTCTCCTTTCACTCCGTAAGGTAGTGCTGTCCATTCTCAGGTACAGTATGTGTAAGTGACGTACCTGCACGATCTCCCCGCGCACCTGCAGCGTGTCGACACGTTGCGGCAGCAGGTGCGGGTCGGGCGCGGCGGGTGCAGAGGGCGCGGCGGGCGGCGAGTCGGCCGCGCGCCTACAGTATGTGTAAGTGACGTACCTGCACGATCTCCCCGCGCACCTGCAGCGTGTCGACACGTTGCGGCAGCAGGTGCGGGTCGGGCGCGGCGGGTGCAGAGGGCGCGGCGGGCGGCGAGTCGGCCGCGCGCCTACAGTATGTGTAAGTGACGTACCTGCACGATCTCCCCGCGCACCTGCAGCGTGTCGACACGTTGCGGCAGCAGGTGCGGGTCGGGCGCGGCGGGTGCAGAGGGCGCGGCGGGCGGCGAGTCGGCCGCGCGCCTACAGTATGTGTAAGTGACGTACCTGCACGATCTCCCCGCGCACCTGCAGCGTGTCGACACGTTGCGGCAGCAGGTGCGGGTCGGGCGCGGCGGGTGCAGAGGGCGCGGCGGGCGGCGAGTCGGCCGCGCGCCTACAGTATGTGTAAGTGACGTACCTGCACGATCTCCCCGCGCACCTGCAGCGTGTCGACACGTTGCGGCAGCAGGTGCGGGTCGGGCGCGGCGGGTGCAGAGGGCGCGGCGGGCGGCGAGTCGGCCGCGCGCCTACAGTATGTGTAAGTGACGTACCTGCACGATCTCCCCGCGCACCTGCAGCGTGTCGACACGTTGCGGCAGCAGGTGCGGGTCGGGCGCGGCGGGTGCAGAGGGCGCGGCGGGCGGCGAGTCGGCCGCGCGCCTACAGTATGTGTAAGTGACGTACCTGCACGATCTCCCCGCGCACCTGCAGCGTGTCGACACGTTGCGGCAGCAGGTGCGGGTCGGGCGCGGCGGGTGCAGAGGGCGCGGCGGGCGGCGAGTCGGCCGCGCGCCTACAGTATGTGTAAGTGACGTACCTGCACGATCTCCCCGCGCACCTGCAGCGTGTCGACACGTTGCGGCAGCAGGTGCGGGTCGGGCGCGGCGGGTGCAGAGGGCGCGGCGGGCGGCGAGTCGGCCGCGCGCCTGGCGGCTGCAGCACGGACTTGTTGCGGACTCGCTCCCCATGTCCATACTTCGCCTTTGCTTGTTAGCGCCAACTGTCATGTGGAATGAAACCAGAAATGTAGCAAACTGATTGACGCCACACCGACTGACGACTCTACAGATCTGTCTGTGGCATCTATAGGCATGGTCATGAATGCACGAAAAAAATGCAAAAGAATTAACGGATCACGTTTCTACGAACATAGTATTTTAGAAGCCATACTTTTACGAAATAGGTATTACTTCAGTGTATGAATGAATTGAATTTGGCTTAATGTACTTAAACATTTCATTGATCTTTACTGCAAACAGGCGAGATATTTTGTTTTTTATAAAGTCCTCACATTATGAAAATAGCCGACAGCGATAGCTCTGACTGGGTCCTGTAGTCGCACGCGCACTGGCACGGAACTCTTCTGCCTCCCTCCACTGGCGAGCTGACCGAACACTCCCGCGCCGCTCGCCCACACCTCGCCGTTCTTCATGAGCACCACCGTGTGACAAGCGCCCAGACCCACACTCAACACCTGAGAAAAATGACGGTAATAAGTGGGGAAAGTTTGTTATTGTGTTCGAGGTGGAATTCACAACTGAGCCGCTAGGCGAGGCTGATATGGAGCTGAGAACTGTAAGGCCCGTAATCCACCAAAGCGGAGACGAGCAGAACGGAGAGGAGATGTGCCAAATTCGACCAATCACAGGAGGGGCGAAAGACCAGATGTACATTTTAACTAATGTGATGTGTGATGTGGCCGATTTCCGCACATCTCCTCTCGTCTCCGCTCCTCTCCGCTTTGGTGGATTACGGGCCTAAAAGGGAGGAAATTGTATTCAAAAATCATTTTTAGCCGGCCGAAACAAAAAAAAAAAAAATGTCAGCTAATTTCGGCTCCTGACATTGTATAGCAGCGGTTTTTGAAAATTTATAAAATGTAACCAGATCAATGAAAGCTCACCTTTCTGCCTTGGAGTTTGGTGACCAACTTGGGTGAAAATTCGTCATCTATGGTACCGTGGCACAGCTGACCATGGACGCCCCATCTATAAATAATAAGTTGATCTCAACAACTGCCAAAAGTAACAGGGGAAAATTCATTGGATTTAATTCGATACCTGGATAATGATATAAGTCGTCGCTGATCGACCGTCTCTACTATACGATTTCGATGAGTGGCCGTGACAAAATAAAATTCTATATTTCAATTTCACAAACAGACTCTGTTTGTGATTAGAGACACCCAAAAAAATAGAGATGTCCTTTGGACACTCGATTGGAACGGAGTTCCTTTCGTCATTTATATGAATAAACTAGCTGACCCACGCAACTTCGTCTGCGTCATATAAATATAGCTATAACCTTTCTCGATATACCTATCGACTATCCGACATTAATTAAGCTAAATCGTAACAAACAAAAAATCTTATCTTTCCTCTTTATTAAAATAGTTTAGATGGTTTAGATTTTAGATTAGCTTGGATTATATTAAAGTGTGAATTACTATAGGTATCTTTTACTGTTTAATATACTGTAAGAGAATGCTCGCGTTACGTCACTATACTCGCCTCGCCTATAAAAACCAGCCGCTGCGGGTAGAACGTCCCTTTGCTGCTCGACGCTTGGACTGGACGGACGTTTGATTCATAAGTCAATTGTAATGTTACGTAAGCCATTTTGAGTTTAGTTTGTCGTAAAAATCATAAAGTGAGTTTGTGTTTTGTTGTGTTAATTTTAAGACTTACTGGACTGTAAGTAAATTGTGCTGGTTGTAATTTGAGTCAATTATAAAGTAAAAATGGTTTTTTTGTTGTTAATTGTTTTTTTTAAATAAATTTCCACTTCTGAAACTTATATCAGAAGTGGGATAAAGGACTTTTCAGGCCCACTTAGACGAAGTCTCGTAGCTGAAAATTGTTTTGAACAGAAAAGCCGTTCTTTTACTTTTAAATTTTATTTTGCAACAACCCACTTTATTATTTTTCTTTTTATTCGATTGTCTGACCTGTTTTAGTTGTTTGTCTGATTGAATCCCGATTTTCTTGTGATAATGGGGCGTGAAAAGCCGCATACTCGCGTCACGTACTTGGGATTAAGTCACGGGTGCGCAAACGACGTCGATCCCGTGGGTCATTGATCGCAATAGTGGTAGATCGTACCGCGATTCGAGTAGTAGTCGTCGTACTCCATGAGATGGCTTGCGTAATCGAGATTGGCATGATTTTTATAGTCCCGAAAGGCACCAATCGTGTAGTAGGGATAGGCGCGATACGCGTAGGTCGTTCGCGTAGCGACATTGCAGCATTGGCAATAGAAAACGCACACGTACTCCTTCACCGCCGGTTCAAACGAGTTCTACCTAGAAGAATAGGTTTACTTTCGTCCCTGATACAAGTAAGGTCGAACCATTTTTATATTTCGTTGGTCCAGTGGTCGCAAGCACGACTGCTGAGCATGAAGGTTCTGGGTTCGATTCCCGGGTCGGAAAGTGTTATTGTCTGGATTTGTGCCTGGTTGGTGGCAATAGGCTCACCCCTATTATATGGGACTTAAACATAACTGGCGAAATGTGGGTGTACTGGGTACACCTATGCCTTACCATTCTGGGATTACAGGCGTGATGTTATGTAATGTGTGTGTGTTTATTAAGTCACTGGGGCGATTGAGAATGCCTCTGACGCATTGGTGGCTGTTTACATGGTGGTGATAAGACATGGCTTAACGATTGGGTGACCAATAACAAAAGTGGACTAATTGTAAACCCGAATTTTGGTCATGGTGTCCACGTTAAGGTGATATGGCTACTGTGCTATATGACGTTATGAGTACGAATTTGAATAACTTTCTGTCAAGGAACTGTCGTTGGTTTGATCCCCGTACGGTACCAATTTTTGTATGGCGTACAGATAGTTTTTCCGGGTCTTGGTATTTGTGTATGTGAGTTTAAATATTTGTGAAAGTACCCACGACACAGGAGAAATTCCTAGTGTGGGGCAACGTTGTGATTTGTGGTATATCTGATGCTCAAATAAAAACCGCAATTATGAACAAAACAAAACACAGTCAAAAGTCTTGTTTTCTGTATATTTGAAACCCAAAAGTGCAGTTGTTTGCACATCAAACTCAAATAATCATGATCTGCGTAAACGCAAACCCCTACGCAATATGATCAGTTGACTTGTTTTTCGTGTGAAGACGTAGGCCGTATACAGGTTCACTGTAAAGTCTGATAAGTCTTGCTTTATTAAAGAAGGTGCCTAAGACACATGATTGGCTAAGGAAGAAGCCAACGGGTCACGTACCAGTCGATGTTCATGAAGGTTTTGATGAAGTTAAGTTGAGGTAGAAAGTCGAATGGGTTTCTATCGGCTGTACTGTGTTCGACCGTACCAGTAGTTATTGCGTAGTCGTGGCTCGGTTGAAATTGGAGTTTTTTTGAGGAAACTCAAGTCGACTGTGTGTGCGATGCGCGTTTAGCTCTGGTTGAGGTCAGGGTCTGGAAAGACCTTAGTGTGAAGTCAAATAGTGATCGACTTGTTTACTAGTCAGTTAGAGATCTGTGGTTTTACTCGAAGATTTTTGTGAACCTGGCATTTGTTTTGACGCAATAATGTTTTTAAGATTGATTTGAACGACTATGTTACATGATCCAGGGTGGTTGATTGTTGAATTTTCGATAATTTCCAGTTTGGCCACGTTTGATTTTATCAAAAAGAGTGGGACCTAATGGATGTTTGGTCAGGAGTGACCGAGTGCAACAAAATTTTGTCGTAGATTTGTCTCTTTGCAGAGTAACCATTACATAAGAACGTGTGGCGTGTGATATGCAACGCAACGCTGCCTGGTCACAATAGCAGTGGTTGCCAGGGCTGCGCAACAGTGACGCCGTGAACGTGCACGTGGCCGCAGGCCGCCGCCGCGCGCCTGTGTGCCTTATTGACGTTGCCGAGCGTGTCAATGCAGGCTGACTGCGCGCCCTACTGGCGTTGCCGAGCGCGTCGCTGCACGCTGACTGCGCGCCCTACTGGCGATGCCGAGCGCGTCGCTGCACGCTGACTGCGCGCCCTACTGGCGATGCCGAGCGCGTCGCTGCACGCTGACTGCGCGCCCTACTGGCGATGCCGAGCGCGTCGCTGCACGCTGACTGCGCGCCCTACTGGCGATGCCAAGCGCGTCGCTGCACGCTGACAGCGCGCCCTACAGGCGCAGTTGTGCGTGGCACACCACGGTGCCAGCGCGCGCTACTGGCGCAGTTGTGCGTGGCACACCACGGTGCCAGCGCGCCCTACTGTCGCAGTTGTGCGTGGCACACCACGGTGCCAGCGCGCCCTACTGGCGCAGTTGTGCGTGGCACACCACGGTGCCAGCGCGCCCTACTGGCGCAGTTGTGCGTGGCACACCACGGTGCCAGCGCGCCCTACTGGCGCAGTTGTGCGTGGCACACCACGGTGCCAGCGCGCCCTACTGGCGCAGTTGTGCGTGGCACACCACGGTGCCAGCGCGCCCTACTGGCGCAGTTGTGCGTGGCACACCACGGTGCCAGCGCGCCCTACTGGCGCAGTTGTGCGTGGCACACCACGGTGCCAGCGCGCCCTACTGGCGCAGTTGTGCGTGGCACACCACGGTGCCAGCGCGCCCTACTGGCGCAGTTGTGCGTGGCACACCACGGTGCCAGCGCGCCCTACTGGCGCAGTTGTGCGTGGCACACCACGGTGCCAGCGCGCCCTACTGGCGCAGTTGTGCGTGGCACACCACGGTGCCAGCGCGCCCTACTGGCGCAGTTGTGCGTGGCACACCACGGTGCCAGCGCGCGCTACTGGCGCAGTTGTGCGTGGCACACCACGGTGCCAGCGCGCCCTACTGTCGCAGTTGTGCGTGGCACACCACGGTGCCAGCGCGCCCTACTGGCGCAGTTGTGCGTGGCACACCACGGTGCCAGCGCGCCCTACTGGCGCAGTTGTGCGTGGCACACCACGGTGCCAGCGCGCCCTACTGGCGCAGTTGTGCGTGGCACACCACGGTGCCAGCGCGCCCTACTGGCGCAGTTGTGCGTGGCACACCACGGTGCCAGCGCGCCCTACTGGCGCAGTTGTGCGTGGCACACCACGGTGCCAGCGCGCCCTACTGGCGCAGTTGTGCGTGGCACACCACGGTGCCAGCGCGCCCTACTGGCGCAGTTGTGCGTGGCACACCACGGTGCCAGCGCGCCCTACTGGCGCAGTTGTGCGTGGCACACCACGGTGCCAGCGCGCCCTACTGGCGCAGTTGTGCGTGGCACACCACGGTGCTAGCGCGCCCTGCTGGCGCGGTTGAGCGCATGGCCCCGGCTACTGGCGCGGTTGAGCGCATGGCCCCGGCTACTGGCGCGGTTGAGCGCATGGCCCCGGCTACTGGCGCGGTTGAGCGCATGGCCCCGGCTACTGGCGCGACCTGGCTTGGTCAAGCGCGTCGCTGCAGGACTACTGCTACTTATTTGTCGTGAGCATGCAAACGTTTGGGCGTCTGCTCTGCTCTGCTCCGCGGTCATAGTGGAGACATGTAGAAGTTTTGGGCTTCAGTCTCAATGACGCGGTGTGTCACAAAATCATTAGCGATGCATTGAATCTCTTGGGTTTGAAGCTGTTTCAATTTTAAAAATCACTATTGGTGGTCTTTGTTGCTGTCGCTTGAGTGCACGCTTGCGCCTGGAACACTGGTCAAATTTATGGACTCTAACTTATGAAATTACTTCGCTTTGAATAGGCTTCAAACCATAGTGGTCATGTTATTTATTTGCTCATGTGTTCACTTTCATGTGTTTGCAGATCTGGTTGTGAGAGATGGATCTGAGGACAGTGGTGTGCGAGAACGTGTGCCACGTTCTTTGAGCTTTGGCTGCTGTGCTGTACTGCGGTGCCGCTGGTAGCAGGCGCGTGTGTGTCGTCGGTTGTGATGGCACCTGTTGCTGAGCCACTGGTGGCCGCATAAATTTGGCCATGTGTGGTCAATTTGTGGTCTCACACGTATGAATACGGTCTGCGTGTTGAGAGAACTCGTGCGTATGAATACGGTCTGCGTATCGAGTGGGCTTGTACACATGATTGCGGTCAGTGTATGAGTCAGCTTACACGTATGAATACGGTCTGCGTGTTAAGCGGCTTGCACGTATGAATACGGTCTGCGTGTCAAGCGGGTCTGCAGGTTGTCAGACCATGTTGCAGGTGGTGAGAGCTGAACGCTGGTCGTGGTCGCAGTTGCGGTCACCGTCAGCAAGACGGCAGCATAGAAACCGCCTCTTACGCGCTGGATACGTACAGGACAATGCCTTGGCTTTATTTTTATAAATGCTTTGAGAAAGATGGATGTGTGTGTCTATTCAAACTTATGAACTATTTGAGAGAACGATGAATGAATTAGTTGGCTGAAAATGAATGGAACTTAGTGAGAGGTTGAACGCTTTTACACAAATTGCTGGATAGCTTCTAACAAGATCTTGTTTTCAGATGAAGATACTGATGACGACTCTGAACAAACGGGGCCTCTACTGCGGTCAACCCGGCGCTTCTGCCAGCGGGCGAAGTGGAGCTCGCAGTGCCGACCTCTCCCAGCGCGGCGCGCGGGTCCTAGCGGGGCCTCCAAGAGCTTGTGTCGAGGACGACACTTCGTCAGGAGAGGCCGTGTAAGAGAATGCTCGCGTTACGTCACTATACTCGCCTCGCCTATAAAAACCAGCCGCTGCGGGTAGAACGTCCCTTTGCTGCTCGACGCTTGGACTGGACGGACGTTTGATTCATAAGTCAATTGTAATGTTACGTAAGCCATTTTGAGTTTAGTTTGTCGTAAAAATCATAAAGTGAGTTTGTGTTTTGTTGTGTTAATTTTAAGACTTACTGGACTGTAAGTAAATTGTGCTGGTTGTAATTTGAGTCAATTATAAAGTAAAAATGGTTTTTTTGTTGTTAATTGTTTTTTTTAAATAAATTTCCACTTCTGAAACTTATAATACTATAACACTCTGTACTTGTAAACATTATGATGCAGTAAATATTATGACTTTGAATTTCCCGGAGGCCAGCCAGAATCCCCCGTAGGCCGTACCTACATTGCGACGCGCGAATTATTTTGCCGCGCGGATGTTTTTACATTGCGATATCTTCTAAGATATTTGTTTAAACTGTATATAGTAAAGGGCACAAATATTCTATATTAAATTTCAGTTCTAACAAACACATTTATTTAGATATAGATTAATACCATATGGGTTAAATAAGCTTCGCAAAAAATAATTCTTTTTAACCTAACAGTTTAACAGTAAAAAAAGGTTACAGTGAGTCAATCTTAAAAGATAGATATATGCTGTCGCGGACTTTTTTTTAGAACTTTTAAAGAGGAACAATTCCTTCATAGATGATATTTGCGTAACTTGAACCGTTTTCGCAGCGCACGCAGCGGAAGCTCTCAAAAAGGAAATACCCTTTCCCGTTTTTGTAACATTTTTCATTTATGCTCCGCTCCTATTAGCCGTAGCGTGATGTTATATAGCCTATAGCCTTCCTCGATAAATGGACTATCCAACACAAAAAGAATTTATCAATTCCAACCAGCAGTTCCTGAGTTTACCGCGTTCAAACAAACAAACAAACAAACAAACAAACTCTTCAGCTTTATAATATTAGTATAGATAAATGGTATTTAAACGTTTTAATTGAACGTTTAAATACCCTTTATTTTATTTTTGCATATTCTCAAAATTTACAGCAAGAAGTTTTAGTTTCTAGGTGATCGGGAAGTGCCTCAAAAAGATGTCGGTTTTTGGTGAAGTTTTTCATTGTCACACTGTTTGCGGTCTTGCCCCTCAGCCCTCAGCCCTCAACCCGCACACAAATCAGAACGTTAACATGCGATAAGGAACTCCGTTTCCTTTCTCCGTTTCCTTATGAAGTCGGGTAAAAAGAGATTGCACTCATAATTCTCTTCTGACTCTCGTTTCTCGTGTAACTCACCCCCACGTATAAAGTCGTCCGCCGACATCGACAACAGCAGAGTGGTAGTGTCCGGCCGCGATGGCTGCCAGCGGCGCAGTGAGCCCGCCGGCCACGTGCCGCAGTGCGCCTGCGCACACGGCGCCCTCGCCCACACCGCCCGCCCAGCGGGAACCCACGCCTAGCTGGCCGAACGAGTTGTCGCCGGTCGCGTATATCTACAACCGGCATAAGAGCAACAACAACTCATTACATACATTTATATGAAACTAGCTGATGCCCGCGGCATCACCCGCGTGATTGTCGGTCAAATTATATGCTTAAACCTTTCTCGTGAACTACTCCACACCATTGGTGAAAACAGCATGAAAATAGGTGCAGTAGTTTTTGAGTTAATCGCGAACAGACAGACAGACAGACGCGGTGGAGGATTTTGTTTTATAATACGTAGTGATAAAAGAACATTATATCGAGGAAGATGTACGATCAGCGTCGTAAAATGGGACTATTCTGACGGAACGTCAGTATGTTCGGTGTGCAACTTAGCACGATGTCGTGTTAGCAACACGAAAAATATTTATCTTATAGATGTTTTTACAAATGTACAAGATGTATAGATGTGATTTATTTGTACATAAAGATGTACAGATTCCATATTCTTTCTTCTAGTAAATATAAATCTTTTCCTTAAACTTAAGGGGAAGATTTATAAAACAATGATTAGACCTGCACTCCTGCAGTCTTGTATGGATCAGAAATCAGAATGCTGGGAAACAAAAGGGATGAAAAGCCTTTGCATGTGGCTGAGATGAGAATGCTAAGAGGGTCATGTGGAGTTACGCGAATGGATAAAATAAAAAAAAATGAGTACATAAGAAGTGAGTACATAAGCCTGTAAGTGGAGTCCGTGAGTGAAAAGTTCTGTGGTAATCGGTTGTCGCGGTACGGACATATTATTTACTAAAAAACACAATTTAACTAAACCGACTTATTATCAAACAAACATTATCAACAACACATACCCCATTCTCCGTCAACACGAGCGTATGATGTCTCCCACACGCGATATCCACAACTCGTCCAATCAGCTCCGTATTGACCGGAGTCTTCGTCATCTTGATCTTCGCGTTCCCATCGTCCACGATCCCCCAGTGCGCCAGTCCACAGCTCACTGTCCTCTTCGGCGTGAACTGGTTCTTCCACGTTTCAGGAGTCTGGGTGACCGCTTGATGGATCTCTGGGCAGGGATCCCTGGCGTCTATTACACATGCGAGCTGTACGAATGTTGCTATTAATTGCTGTAGTCTGGTCGTCTGTAACAAGTATGATTATTTTCTTATTTGTCACTTTAAAATTGATATAGAACGCGTGAAATGTGACTCTTAGCAACAGGCATAGGGTTTAAATCACTATGACTGACGGACGTTCGTGATATGTATTTACTGGTGGATTCATAGATAGCTCTGCCCTGTATTGTGAATGTGGTGATGCCTTACGAACAATGGAACACCATAATATCGTGTCCTATTCCTTGCACGTCACAGGAGCTGATAAACGCTACTGAAAGTGCCAAACTCGTCGCCAAATTTTGAGGCGAAGCAATATAATGTCATCGACACGCTAATCTATAAGAAATATTTACTCACATAAACCGAAGTAATTCCTTGCTTCAAATCACGCATTACTGGTCGCAATTGGTCTTGCAATGGGTTCAACCACAAACAAAGGCACTGTAACATAAAAATACTAATTCATCAAACCTCGTATATCTCGGAAATAGATTTATTAAGCTGAGCTAAAGCATTATATTACCTTCAAAAGTTTAGTATCGAATTTACTACACTTTTCACTGATGTAGTCAAACAACCATTGTCCATTTTCTTCAAGTAACAGAGGTACTAAGCACCGTTGTCCCAGCAGGCAGTCGATAGCACCTCGACAAATCTCACTTCGGGATTTCAACGCAGATAGCATTAAATGGGGTTGCCCTCGATGGATACTGAACATAGGTACGAGTTCCCAAAGGCCCACAGCAGCCGCGAAAGACGATAATTCCAACAATTCAGCTGGTTTCAATAATGTTAATTTGGCGTCGCTGAAATGGGGAAAAAATAATGAGACTTAGTGCAAACTGGTTGAAGAGCAGACCAGCAGTTTATATAATAATCAACTTTATAGCCAGTCTCTCAAAATGGAAATGAGTCCGTGGGCTACGCGATGTTTTTACTGTTTTTACAACTATGTACTTTAAGACATCAACGATAAAGTATATGTCTCAAAACGTAACATCACGCATGTAATCTCCAAAAGGTTAGACAGAGGAATATACTGTTAACCTACATACATAGAGCGCGAGTCTATTGCCATCAACTGGGCACAACGCCAGACTCCATTGTTGCTTGTACTGAAATTCCTTATACAGAAATCCAATAACAATTTTTAATTGGCTTTTTGGTGAATTTTTTTTTTATTAGTTGTAAGTCCTCCATGTAAAATACTGGTATTCAGCTGCATCCGGTTAAACTGGAAGCCGACCCCAATATAGTTGGGAAAAGGCTAGGCAGATGATGAAGTCCTCCATGTAAGCACAAATAAATAACACAAATAAGTATAAATAAATAACACTGTCTGACATGGGAATCGGACCCAGGACTACGACTAACAGAGGCAGTCGAGAGATATTTTTATTGTCTTATGAAATCTCTTTTATCTACTTACGGTTCAAAGTTATCCCCAGTACCAGTACTCATGTTGAGTAATGTAGCAAGTAGTTTAATAGTTATAGCGGCGTCGCCAAGACTGCCCAAGTTGGCTGTTGGTTTGTACAAAGACAACTCGTTCAGTATGCCGAAGATGCCCAGACGTGCTGCCCATCCGTCTGGTTGACTCTACAACATGAAAATGTTACAGTTAGTTTTTATTTCTAAACCACAGAAACTCCTGAAAAGTCAGAATCAACAGCGGCGACCACCAGAAAAGCGCCGAAACACTAAAGCTCGACGAAGTCACAGATAAACAATTTAAATGTCTTGGATCCCGCAACGAAATTAATCAGAAAAGAATAGCGGAGGCGTAGAAAGAACAGCAAGACGAAGAGCAACCGCCACAAAGGGACGTATACAACTAGGATAAGCCCAGTTGCCTAGCACCAATGTTACAGTTAATTGAGACAACAACGGAAACCTCGTTCATCGTATCCGAAATATATACGTCATGGCATTTTCCTCTTCCTCCTTCCTTCTTTAATACAGGATTCTGACGGAAACTTACCAAGTTACATTAATGATGCGAATAATAGAAGTAGGCGAATAATAGATTGCAATGCTTGTAAAAGGCTGCTAAGTTATAAGTACTAACCAAAATATACCTAACACCACATTGTACACTTGGTTCGCAATAAATGTTTTGACTTTGACTAATTAAATAAAGTCACATAAATCTCGATTCACCAGCTAAAACCTACCTGCGACAAATTGTACAAGTAATGAGCTGGCTCCATCTTGCCGCGCGACATCAACATATCGGCTGCAGCGCGCAGTAGACCGGGCAGTGGAGCGCCCAGTGCGGCACAGGACTGCTCCGCGCCCACACCGCCGCGCATTATCACGCCTACCAGCCATTCGCATGCCTCGCTCCTGAGGAAGTATGAGTAAGCTAGGAGTTATGATTGGGACCTTCGCATTCTTAATTATGGCCACTCTAAAGCGTTCAAGTATAACGCAATTATAGACGCCCCCCCATGTAACGCACGGCGAGCCGTAGCGTTTTTTGTGTACTTCCCCCCCTTCCCGCTACTAAATCGTTACGTAATCACCAAGTGACCATTTTTACCTCAAAGAAATTTTGCATTTTAGAAAATGCGTCAGAGAATCTCTACGCGGCCGAACATTTTTTTAACTATTCAGGTTAAAAAAAAAGGAACGCGTAGTTCAAACACCCTTTCCCGCCCCTGTAACGCATCGTAACGTTTTACAAGGCCCCCCAAATTAGTTACGTAATACTTGAACGCTCATCTAAAGAAAATGCCGAGTTTTGATGCAAGGTGGCTCAGTAACAGGTGACGTATCACCAAGTACGCAAGCATTTAAAACTTGCTAATCGCAAATTGTGAAAAAAAAACATCTAACATTTGCGTTGGTCTTAAAGCAAAAATAGAACCAATAGTTATTAATAAAAATATAATTGCGAGGTCTACTACGAGTTTCACCACCAATTAATTGCAAAACGCAGTTCTCCATACATTTGGTAAGGCTATTAGCAACCTGTGACGACCGTTATTTACCAACTCAATAACTCGACGATTTTAAAGCAAATTAAAATTTTGATTGTAATAGTTTTACAGTAAATTGAAAATTAATTAGGTTTTCAAGGTTAAAAGTTAAAGTAAGTTGGTCTCGGAATGATTAGTCTTATTCTTACACAGTATTGAGAATGTACGCCCCCTTGTTGGTCACAACGAGACAAGACTCGAGGCTGAAACGCGGCAGTTGCAGATCACACATAAAGGTGGGTTCCCGCCACCCGCCCGCCATGCTGGGAGGTTCCCGCGCAGACATTAGGTGAGCTCGCTTTACGTCGCCAATCAGCTCAGCGCGCCATAGCTCTGAGTACTCCCTTTTAGCGCCTAGTAAGGCCTCGCCCTGTAGAATTTACAATTAATTAAATTAGAATATTCGAGTTTTTAATTGATTAAGGC
This sequence comes from Diarsia dahlii, assembly GCA_949775195.1. Classification (NCBI taxonomy): domain Eukaryota; kingdom Metazoa; phylum Arthropoda; class Insecta; order Lepidoptera; family Noctuidae; genus Diarsia; species Diarsia dahlii. The sequence continues at coordinate 14,849,157 of OX459194.1, read as the reverse complement.
CGTGTTATCACCAGACATGTGCGAGAATGCTTGGCGAGGAGTATGTGTGAAACGAACCAATATAGGTCACTTTCTGAGCTATTAAGCGAACTATATGACACTTAGTTTTACGCACAGCCTTCGCTGAACATCGCTGGTGGAAACATAGCCTAAATGGAAATGCAATTTTGTATATGGGTAAGTCTGTTATTTTTTAAGTAAGATATATAATGTTGTATATCCAGAGCACACAACTTTTAAAATATAATACTGAATAGTTCATATTTTTGTTATCAAAAATACCTGTATAACAGAAAAGCTGGAAGAGTGCACTTCCAGTTCCCTCTTTCGCAGAAGGTAAACTAATCTCTGGGACCATAACCCTTGAATGTACTGGCCATCTTTCTGAATATGAGGCCTAAGAGTTCTTGATGGGGTATCTTCTTCTGGGCTTTCTAACTGAAAAAGTCATAATCAAGGTTAGGTAACGAAACTTTTTATTAATAAGTTATAATGAATGAAACATCCTGTCAATTTGTTTGTTGTCAAATGTGTTTCATTTAGATTTATGGAATTAAATTTAGGCTATTTTGGTAGATAGCTCTGTCTCAGACCTGGAAAAAGGCCTCTCTCCACTCCTTCCATTTCGCCCACGCGTCTACCTTCCAGTTCTGACGGAACCTGTCTAGTTCATCCCGCCATCTCTTTCGTGGCCTGCCGCGAAGTTTTCTGCTATAAGAACTAGACCAGCCATTTTGAGAATTAGGCCTTTTGCGCCTAAACGTTTTGGCCCACAGTGTACACAATTATATTTTTTTATTATAAACAACTTACAATCAGTGTTCCTTCATTTAATTCAAATGCTGTGAGGAAATGTCGTCCATTCACATACTGTGCCGTCAGTGCCCAGTTGTTGGAGCCCTTGCGAAATAATGGCAAATACTCTGTAGGCTTTAAAACATATTCTACAGTTTGCGCTTTACTGTCATCTGAAAAAGAAGTATTTTGCTAAAGCAGTCTATTCAAAATGCATAAATCAAACCTATTTCAAATATTTTACTTCTTCTGGAATCACACTCTATTCTCATAAATAACAACTTGCATCAGATTGTTAGATTTTGATGATACTATATAATAGGTACAATATACATAATTATGTCACTAAGCAAACATACCAAATGGTGACTTCAAATGGCAAATACATATTTCTTTTCTAGCACCAATAAAACAATATTATATTCCTTTCCTTACCTTTAGAACCACCCTGAATTAACAAAGTAATTTTATCCTTTGACAGTTGTTTAATATAGGACATAAAGCTGTCTCTTTTATCCTTGTCATTCTGTGCTCGTGTTTGTTGTAGCCAGTTGTACCCAAAGGACCGGTGCTCCAGTACTAACTTACACTGCTGTGACTGGCTCACAGATATCTGGAAATTAATTTTTGTATCAAACATCACATATTATAAACAGAAGAGTCTCACTAATCATAATCATCATATGCCTAGCCTTTTCCCAACCGGATGCAGCTGTATAGGTACCAGTACATATTTTACATGGAGCGACTGCCTATCTGACCACCACAAACCAATTTTATTAGTAACTAGCTGATGCCCGCGGCTTCGCCCGCGTGGATACTGTAAAAACAATCCTTGATGCGGATTATATATCAATCTAAAATTTCAACTCGATTGGTGCAGAACTTTTTGAGTTTTTGAAGCGTACACAAACCAACATAACATTTTTATATATATATATAGACTAGCTGATGCCCGCGGCTTCGCCCGCGTGGATACTGTAAAAACAATCCTTGATGCGGATTATATATCATTCTAAAATTTCAGCTCGATCGGTGCAGAACTTTTCGAGTTTTTGAAGCGTACCTACACAAACCAACATAACATTTTTATGATAGATAGATGTGTAATATGATACCCCTTCTATTTATCTTCGGGGACGCCGGCAGACACCAGACGGGCGATCAGTCCTTTCGTTGTGGATTATTTCGCCCAGTTCCCCATCAATGATACCCCTTGGTAAGACTGATTGCCAGAGTTTCAGTCTCACTAATCTCGCATTAAAAACATGGGGATGCCAGATTGTTTACAACAATCACAATGTTTGGATTACCATATTGTCAAGAAAAAATAAAAATAATTAAATTAAGCAAAGTATGTTCTAGTTCACACTGATGCAGATGAAGGGAAACAGATTGCTGGACATACACAAATGATCACCGGATTAGTGAAACTCTACTGTATTGGACATAAGCGTAACAACATGACTGTGTCCTAATTCTAGTTTAAAAAAAAAACATTTAACTTAGTTTAGTTTAACGGGGCTATTATCCGCACTTAGCCTCTTGATTGGGCCATTGTGCGGACAACATTTAACTTATCATAATAGCAAATAATAAATACAACATTAATCATCTTTTATATTATTATTCTTAAATCAATTGTTATTTTTTTATTTATTCAGGTGAAATGTGGTACGTTGTTACCAGTTGTTACCCATCAAGTAGTTTGACCTAGAACATATTTAACCTGCAATTAAACTTATGACTAGAGTTCAATACTCTCTTCTATCCACAAACAACATACATAGGTATATGTTTGTACTCACCAAGAGTGTCAATAAATCCAGAGAATCATCAAAACAGATCTGTAAGTCAGTTATTTCTCCTGGTACTTTACACTCCCCCACAATACTTTGTGAATCCAGGGAATAAAATGTTATTGTTCCACTCTGAAATAATAAGAACTTGTGATACTTTTAAATTATCTCTATTTCAAACAAACAAATGTTTAGACATTATTTTATTTTCTAACTTTTTCTACAAAATGGCTATATGTACAGCATTAACTAGATATTACTTTAACCCAAACTCTTTTATTTTGCATAGCACATTAAATATAGGAGCATTAATGTAAATTACTCTAAATCATGTCTTATTATAAACAGTTTTGTGATACCTTCGATCCAATAATTAGAACACTCTCTGATTCTTTAGTTAGCCAGCATACCAGAGATGTTGGTTTCGATATTTGTCCTAGTGGTAACACAGTAACCCTTGAGAGTGACCACTTGCAATCAAACATATTCTGAGGGATGAAGAGCGGTAGAAATGGCACCAGCAGAACCTTCTGTTCACTAACAATAATCACCCATGTTCCACTTGGTTCAAAACACATACAATAAATAGGATTATCTAGAAAATCCCAGTCATAATTTTTCTCAAATCGTTCTAACTGAGGATCGATGTATTCAAAAATTAATTCTTTATCACTCGTAAAGGCAAAGAACTTTTTATGCCCCACTTCATAAAAACTGTACGTAGTAATATCTAAATGTATTAATACATCTAATTTAAATAGACCCGAAAAATCCAAAATTTCACTTTGCAGGGCCATTTCAAATCAAATAATGACTCCCCAAATCCCAACAAATAATTACAATGGTGATCAATGGTCCGGACTCCGGGATGTTTTTCTTTTCCGCTTAGCCTTTGTCGTCTCAAATAATGAACTGTCAGCTGTCAGTGTCAAGTCTAATGTCAACTGCGTCTGAAGTATGAAAGGCTATGGAGACGGCATAGCCTGCGTGTACCCCACAGAGTTCTGGAATACGAAAAAGGCGGGAAAACGTTATAGAGTGAAGGCGCGCTTTTTTGATTTTAAAATTTTTTATTTGGCTTTTTTCACAATATCTTTGTAAATATTTATTAATAGTTAGTTTTTAGTGTAAGTTTGTATAAATAATGGTTAAGAAGAGAAAAAGGAAGGAGGGGGAACCGCCTCCGGATCCCCATCAGGTATTATCCACCGATTCTGACTCGGCGGAATCAGCGGTAACTTGCTTTTCTTTTAGGGAAACTATTGCAGACAAGGATCCGAAAGAAAAGTATAAAATTTTTAAGGTAAAGGGATACACACGCAGCTACCCTGAAGATACTAACCAAAAAGAGTTGGTTGTGTTCTTAAATCACGTAGAAGAAAATAAACCATTTAGTGATAGGGATCGTATGGCTTTATCTAAAGGAATACGTGAGCATGGAGTTTCAGGAGTCATGCATTTGCGTTCAATTAATAAATACAAGGTTGGCATCACGTTTGATTTGCCAAACAACGCAAATATGTTTATTAAAAATAAAAAAATATTAGATCAATTAACACTAAAAGCATCCATCCCTGCCGCAGACACAGAGGTAACTGGGGTTCTCACTGCAGTCCCTGTCGACATGGCCAATAAGGAAATATTTTCATTGATCGGCAGCTCCAAAAACGTAATACAGGTCAGGCGCTTCATGCGCAGGGTAAAGGGTTTCGGCGGTGTTGAATTTGTCCCAACACAGGCAGTTGCTGTTACCTTCGCCTCCACCATTCTTCCTCCTTATATATATTTAGACTCATGGCGCCACGAGGTAAGCAAATATATTCCACCTGTTAAACAATGTCTAAAGTGCCTTCGATATGGACATATCGCTAAATTTTGTCGCAACACCGAGGTTTGCTCAATTTGTACATTAACACATAATTTTAAGAATTGTCAGGTCGACCCAAAGGATGCTAAGTGTGCAAACTGCAAGGGCGACCACATAGCTATCTCCTCATCCTGTCCTTTAAAAAAACAAAAAATAGAAGAAAACAAAATAAAGTCAAGAAGTTCCACATACTCTGATCTTTTTAATATTAACGCTTTTCCAGCTTTAACAGCAAAAAATTTAGATGTACAGATTAATAATTTAATGAAATCTGATAAATTTATAAATATTTTAGTAGAGACAATTACTAAAATAGTTAGCAATAAAGATGTCCCTATAAACACATCATCAATTAAAGAGGTTTTAAAAAAAACTTTAAGTACTAAAATTTCTTCACCTTCATAATGGATATTAAATCAAATTTAAACATAATGCAATGGAATGCACAAAGTCTTAATAGCAACAAACATATATTTACCAATTTCCTCTATACACACAATATTCACATTGCAATAATTAGTGAAACATGGTTCAAATCTGATCAAAATTTTAAAATTAAAAATTACAATATTGAACGCAATGATTGTGGTAACAAACACAACGGAGTTGCCATAATAATTCATAAAAGTATTATTTATAATAAAATTAACACTTATTTTGACAATTCTTTACAAAATATTTGTGTAAAAATCACAGTTAATAATAAGGAGATGAGTATTGTCAGTTTCTATAGTCCTTTAAATTCTAATCCAGCTTTCACTATGGATAAATTTGATACATTGGTTAAGTCTATCCCTGGTCCTTTTATATTTGCTGGGGACTTTAATGCTCATCACACATCTTGGGGTTGTGGTTCTGACTCTCCACGTGGTCGAATTGTCTTGGAAGTCATTGAAGAAAACAATTTAATTTTGCTTAATAATGGTCAGGCAACAACTATTGGCTCTCTAACATGGCGTCCTAATGCACTGGATTTGTCTTTGGTTTCTTCATCATTGGCACTTAATTGTGAATGGCAAGTACATGATAGTCCTCTGGGTAGTAGTTATCACATCCCTGCAATTATAAAAGTAGTGATTAGTAATAGTCAAAATAATGATTTTTGTGGAAATTGTTCAGGTACTGAACATTTGCCCACCTACTCAAATTACAAAATGGTAGATTGGCAAATGTATAGTAATAATGTGGATGAATTATTAGTTGATTTCGAAACAGTTAATATATATCCTCTTGATTCTTATCATCATTTTTGTACAATTTTACGTACAGCTGCTGCTAATTCCATACCAAATTGTAAGGTCAATAAAAATACCAGCAATCATTCATGTCCTACAAATAGGATTAGAAGAACTTCCCTTCCTTGGTGGAATCAGAAGTGTACAGAGGCTGTATTAAATTTCAAAACGTCATATATAAACTTTAAAAATAACCCATCAGAAGAAACTTATATCCAATTCAAAAAACTTCGAGCATTAAAAAAATTAATTATAAAAACAGAACGTCAAAAAAGTTGGATGTCTCTATGTGAAACTTTCAACAGATGCACGCCAATATCCGTCATATGGAAATTCATGCGTAAATATAACAAAACATATAATTTTAATAGTCATGAAAACGACGCATGGATTTTGGATTTTTTGAAGAAATATACTCCGGATTTTGTTACACAAGCCCCAAATTCTTTGTTTAATAATAATACTAACTCCAGTCATAGTTTTCTACTTAATCCTTTTACAATCAGTGAATTAATATCTGCCATCTCCTCTCGAAGAGACACTACTTATGGTCTTGATGGAATGCCATACATATTATTTAAAAAACTTAGCATTACTGGTTTAAAAACATTCCTTAAAGTCCTGAATATGTTATGGGAAAATAATATTATACCTGAAGAGTGGAAAGTGGATTGTCTTGTACCAATTTTGAAACCAGAAAAATCCAAATTATGTCCAGATTCCTATCGTCCCATAGCACTTACTTCTTGTGTTGGTAAACTATTCGAGCAATTGTTGAAGCAGCGTTTAGAATTTTATGTTGAAAAATATCATATTCTACCTTCTAACCAATTTGGTTTTCGTAGAAATCGATCTGCTAGGGAAAGTGTTTGTCAATTGCAGCTTGATATACATTCCTCTCTATTGGTCAATAATAATTTGGTTGGAGTTTTCTTTGATGTGGCTGGGGCTTTTAATAGTGTAAATATAGATATTTTATGCCATGAACTATTACAAATAGGTATCCCTGGAAAAATTATAATATGGGTCAGAAATTTTCTGAGTAATAGAAAAGTATTTGCTAAATTTAATAGACACCTTTATGGTCCTAGACTTGCTTCAAAAGGAGTTTGTCAAGGAGGTATTTTATCACCTTTATTATTTATATTGTATATACGTAGTTTAAATTTAATTTTAGGGTCTCAAGTAAAAAATTTACAATTTGCAGATGACTTAGTTGTTTATGCTTCTGGAGCCAACTTATCACAGGTTGTTCAAATAGTCAATGATGCCTTGTCAAATCTGTGTAAATATTTTTCTTACCTTGATCTTAATGTCAATCCATCAAAGTCTAAAGTGGTTGTGTTTGGTAAACAGTGTCATAATATGCCTCCCGTGCAATATAACAATATTGCATTGCCCAATTCACAGGAAGTCAAATTTTTAGGGGTTCTTTTGTCGTATAATTTAACCTGGAACAATTATACCAAACATATAATTAGCAAAGCAAATAAAAGTTACAATATATTGAAATCTTTGGCTGGTTCATACTGGGGTGCAGATCCCAAAATTTTGCTATTGCTGTATAAGTCTTTGGTTCGTAGCCATTTTGAATATGGTTTTTACTGTTTTGCTGCTGATACCAGAATTGTAAATAGTTTAGATGTTCTGCAAAACAAATGCTTACGTGTTATAACTGGGGCATTCAGAAGTACTCCTATAAATGCAATGCAGATAGAATGTAACATTCCACCTTTAAGAATCCGTTTTGACTATTTGAAAGAAAGATTTATATTAAAACTTTTTAGTGTTTCTAACAATAGTCTCTTGGCCAATCTGTTGCATTTCAATGCCAGATTAGATAAAAAGTCATTTTACATGTTACAGGATATTCATAGTTTCATACATTTTATTAAAAATATAAATATTCATCAATCATCTCATATTCTGCCTTGTTACCACGGAGCTTTTATTGCAAAATTTCCAGACATAAATATAATTATAAAAAATAAAAAGGACCTGTCCTCAAAAGAGGAAGTAAATGCAATGTTGTCAGAGTGGTCAAATCATAAATTTGTGTATAGTGATGGTTCCAAAAATGATAGTGCAGTATCTTTTGCCATTTATGAGCCAACCTCAAATATAGGCCTTGGTCGAAAAATTGATAAAAATGCTAGTGTTTTTACAGCTGAAGCTGTTGCTATTCTGAGTGCTTTGAAACATATAAAAAATTGCAATTCAGGTCACAGCAAGTGGGTTGTGGTAAGTGATAGCATGAGTGTTTTAAAAAATCTAGCTAATAATAAATTACATGCTAACACCAACTACATAATTTATGTGATAAAAGAGCTATGGATTGAATTGTCTCATTCTAATATTGAAGTTAGTTTTGTTTGGGTGCCTTCGCACATTGGCGTTGCAGGAAATGAAAAGGCTGATTATCTGGCTAAAAAAATAGTTGATCTGGGTGAATTAATTCCAAATGTCGACGCTGATATGAGTGTTTCTATACCGCATACAGACGCTGTTAGTCTCTTAAGACAGCGTATGTATGAATCGTGGGGGAGACATTCATACCAGACCACACAAATCGAAAATAAAGGCACTTGGTATGCCTATCTAGTTATACAAATAAACACCATACCTTGGTTTTGCAGAAATAGTAATTTTATAAACAGAAAGTTTTATTCAGTTATTTGTCGTATGCGTTTTGGTCATTGTCGTTTAAATTATCATCTTCATCGTCTTAAAATGGTCAACTCTCCTTATTGTGAGTACTGTCAATCGCAAAAAGTTCAATCTTTGCATCATATCTTCTTTGAGTGTTCGTCTTTCAACATTCAGCGCCTTGTGTTGTCGGATGAGCTTCTAAAAGTTTATGGAAAACCTGATAAGGTCCCGCAATGCATTCAGGAGCTACTTATGAATGCCTCAACGTATATATATTTGTACAAATTTATAACAGAGACTGTAAATGATATCTAGGTTACATTTAGTGTTTTTTTTCTATCTACCTATTTTAATTTTATTGTATAATATATTTTTACCTCTAGATGTATTGATGTCTATAACGTTAACGTAGTATTTTTAGGTGTTTTTAGGTTATGTTTTTTTTTCCAAAATGTACTAGCTAAAATTTGGACATAAACGTCAAACCAATTTGACTTGACCGTAAAATGACGTTTAATTACTGATTTGACAAAAATGGATAAGACTATGAAGAAAAATGGATGGACATAATATTATATAAAGTTTATGAAAACTGAAAAATGAAATACGAAAGACATTATTGTATAAAACTTATCACGTATGAAAATACTTGGACGTAAGACTAGGCAATATGGTCGAAAGACTTTAGCCTTCCCTTCGGGGTAAACAAAAAAAAAAAAAAAAAAAAAAAAGTGTACCCCACAGAACATAATATATACTGTAGCGAGGTGTACCCCAAGGCTTATCCCAAAGAATATAATTACCTATTAATGATAGGATATTATGCATTATGCTAGTTAGCACGAAAATTAGACCTGCTTGCGATTAAATAGCATGCTTATTCACAAGCATGCTCTTTTCGTATACACGTGCTACTAAGTGACAGCTGCTACGTGTAGCATGTATATTCCAGCCCACATTTTCACATCAATAACAGAGCAGCCAAAGATGTTTGAATTCTTGTAATCTAATTAATTAGTAACTTTTCGACTAATGGTTCTTGTTTATGTATGCGTATGAGTGATAGCCAATGATGGCATCACTATTTTGTACATGATTGTTGTCAAAGGGAAGGGTGAACTTGTGATAACAGGCTGAATGGTCTATAGATCGATGCCTGCCTTTTCTACGGGCGAATGAAAAAAAAAAAAAAAACTTGTGATAACTTGTCAATTGTCATTGTCAGTGTCATCTCATCGAATCTCATCATGTGTGATAATGAAACATATTTTTCATTATTTTAGCCTTTGAATTTGAAAAAGACGAAAGCGCGATGTGTAATTGAATTCAATGATTTACACTGTCTCAATGATAACAAGGTAGAACTTATTACTAGAATTTAATTTAAAAATCGACTTCTTTTTATTATGATTACGCGTGAGTAATAATAGTTATATTATTATTTACTTAGGTTGATAAACGACTCACTGACCGTTATTATGTAAATCCCAAAATAGGCACTGTTTTAGGGAAAATAAATTGTTTCAAAGAGTTCTCTTATATTTTCTTTTGCAGGTTGCACCATGTTTTCTATTCGGTATCCTGTTCCTGTGTCTGTTTGTACGCGATTAAAGCAAGCAACCCCGCTTAAATTCCAAACGAGATCTCACTCTAGGTTTCAACGTGGTGTGATTTTCTTTTTTAAAAAGAATCTATTTTTAACAAACAGTGTAACGTCTGGATTATGCATGCTTCTTGGTGATGTCGTACAACAAGAATTTGAATACCAATCAAAACTTTTGCCAAACAGATATGACTGGAAAAGAGCAGGTATTTATTTTATTCTTTTTATTACATAATATGCCTAAATTTAAATAGCACTTGCATGACGTGGCTTCACTCTTGTATTGGTCAGATAATTATCTCAGGGGAATGCTTGAATAACACTCAGGGATAATGTTCTTCCAATAATTGGGACTATTAATATAACAATCCAATTCTGGAAATTGCTCCACTAATTATTAGTGGAGCAATTTCCAGAATTGGATTGTTATATTAATAGTCCCACATCCAAACTTTGAATTATTCCACTTTGCCCCACCAATAATATAGACACATCCATAAATATAAACCATTTAATTGTAGGTCTCTTTAGAATGTTTAAATTAAGGTTTTATTTTAACAAATAATTATGTATCTGATTGGTCTGTGATTCATGAAACCAATTAATAATAATTTGCTAAGAGTAAACTTTCTCAGTTTTATTTAAGGTGGATGTTCACGGTAGCCCGCGAAATTCAAATTTTCTTACGTTTTTAGCGATTTGCAGGCCAGTGCTAGATTGTATGTTAGTGAAAATATGATTCGCGGCTGTAAGACGTATGCAGTTACAGAATTATAATCATCAAAATCATCATTACAACCCTCCAAGTTCATGTAACTGTCAAGAATGAGTATTTAATCAAAAGGTAATTCTTGAGAGTTACATGAACTTGGAGGGTTGTAATGATAATTTTGATGATTATAATTCTGTAACTGCATACGTCTTACAGCCGCGAATCATATTTTCACTAACATACAACCTAGCACTGGCCTGCAAATCGCTAAAAACGTAAGAAAATTTGAATTTCGCGGGCTACCCTGGAACACCAACCTTAAACACTACCTACTCTAATGCTACCAGTTATAGTAATAATATTATATTATGGCAAATTAAATAAATACTATTGCAAACAAAAAGGGGATAGAACCGATGTGGCATATCAACCTGTCCGCCATTTTGTTTTTTTTTTCGAAATCGTGGCCCACGATGAAAGTGGTATTTATGGATAGAGGACATATAGACGAACAAAAAATGTCTAAGTAATCTCTAGTAACACGGTACCCAAAGTGTCACGTTTCCGAGATATTTGAAGATAAAGATCGACAAATGAGTACAACGAAAATGATGAAATATTTTAAAAAATAGCCTTATTACGTGTATAGGCGTTAAATTATATCCAAATAATAGTTCTCAGGTTGATTGTTATTATACGCACGAGAAAATCGCTTCGCATCGCAATGAAACGCTATGTTATGTCAAAGAATAGTTTTCTGGTACTCCTAGTAGTATGTAATGTACCTACTCTCTTTCAATAACCAGTAATAATAATAATCAATGCCTATAGACACGTAAAAGGTCTATTTTTTATGTGGTCATTGTACTCATAATACTCATATGTCCATCTTTACCTTTAAATATCTCGGTAACGTGACACTTTGGGTACCGTGTTACTGGACATTTTTTTGTTCGTCTACATGTAGAGGACATGTAGACGAACAAAAAAATGTCTAAGTAATCTCTAGTAACACGGAACCCAAAGTGTCACGTTTCCGAGATATTTGAAGATAAAGATCGACAAATGAGTACAACGAAAATGATGAAATATTTTAAAAAATAGCCTTATTACGTGTATAGGCGTTAAATTATATCCAAATAATAGTTCTCAGGTTGATTGTTATTATACGCACGAGAAAATCGCTTCGCATCGCAATGAAACGCTATATTATGTCAAAGAATAGTTTTCTGGTACTCCTAGTAGTATGTAATGTACCTACTCTCTTTCAATAACCAGTAATAATAATAATCAATGCCTATAGACACGTAAAAGGTCTATTTTTTATGTGGTCATTGTACTCATAATACTCATATGTCATGTCCATCTTTACCTTTAAATATCTCGGTAACGTGACACTTTGGGTACCGTGTTACTGGACATTTTTTTGTTCGTCTACATGTCCTCTATCCATATACATATTATCATACTACTTTCATCGTGGGCCGCGATTTCGAAAAAAAAACAAAATGGCGGTGGGTCGATATGCCAGCTCCCATTCAAAAAAGTTCAAACCCCTTTAACTATGAGCAAACTTAGCACTTTATAGTGTCAGTGTTTTTAGTGGGGCAAATTCCACAAATGCAAACTAAGGCATTCCACTATCCTGTCGGGCTGCGGGTTGTTCGACAGAGATACTGCGTCCTCGACACAAAGGGCTAAGAAGGAACATGGGTCTGTCAGAAGTCTGACACTCCCTACCGCTCTGCCCAGAGTGGGAGGAGTCATTTGATGATTTCCAACTATAAAAAAGGCACACCGCTATGCCGCACCAGTGGGGCAAAGTGGAATAATTCCAAACTTTACCTCTTTTTAATATTAGAGTAAGAATTTAGCATTTCCTACTAAAGACTAGTGCTATTAGTAGCACTAAAAAAAAAGAAAGTTGGTTTATTATAATTAGTTATAATAAACCAACTTTCCAGTATGTGAGATATAAATTATTACATTATTTTGTTTCAGGTCGAATGTTTACGGTGGGGATGGTAATGGGCCCTCTGCATCATTTTTACTATGTATATTTAGACAAAATTTTACCAACAGTGAACATGAGAACAGTATTTACAAAAATATTGTGTGATCAAGGAGTTGCCTCACCATTAACTATTCTAGGATTTTTCTATGTAATGGGAATTTTAGAACAAAAACCATGTCCAGAAATTACATCAGAAGTTAAAAAGAAGTTTATATATGTATACATGGTGAGTTAACCAATTCTACACTTATAGATTTATGTTATTTACACATGGTTTCTGGATTGAAAATTAACTCATTAATAATAATTAACGAGTCTTTATTATTTAATTAGTGAGTTAATAATTATTATTAGCTCAATAATTGCCAAAAGCATGTAAAATGCTATTTTGTTCTAGTCTATTTTGTTCCAGAAACCAGATACTTGACTAATAAAAGACTAGAATGCTGATAATTATTTCTTTTGTTTCAGGGTGATTGTTTGTTTTGGCCGCCAGTGCAATTTATTAATTTCTATTTCTTACCTACACAGTACAGGGTTTTATATATAAATATGGCAACTATGCTGTTTAACGTATTCCTATCATTTGTGAAACATTATGATCAACATGCAGAAAAAGAATCATAATATAAGTAGGACCTTAATGTAAGGTAGTTTATTAAATTAATAATATTTCATTGTAGACGTTTTAACTGTTAACTAGGGCTTTTTATGGGCTTGAGCTAACATATTAAAGCTTCATAAAAAACTCATAAACAGCCAAAATAATCTTACCTAGTACTTCTTACATTATTGACAAAATCATGAGAGAAAAGGTGTTTCTAGTTGTTTTATCTCCACCTTTCTATTGCTATGCTAATTAGTTAAGTAAAGACAATAAAATTTCACTGGACATACATAGTTGAGGAGAATCTCTGAGTTGACCATGCACGCTGAACACCTTGACAAACAAACCAGAATTAAAACATGCTGATATTGGTTTTAAATATTGAGATATATCTCTGCTTTATAACATTTACTAATCTATACAAATAAATAAAATTGAAGTGTATGTTTATAATATCAAAATAAGTTCTTTGTATGCATTATGAAAGTAAGTACCTACCCTACTTATGACAAAACCACATTTTTAAAATTATTTGTCTGTTTCATTCTGGGTAATCTCCGTAACGGCTGGACCACTTTTCACGGGAGTTTTACTGGCAGATAGTTGATGTTATAAGGAGTCACTTAAGCTACTTTTATTTCAGAAAAAATGATTAAAAAAATTGAAACCCTTGAAATGATAGCAAAATCCGATTTAAATAAGGGAAGTAATGTTTTTTTTTTAGGCCCAACTAGTCAAGATGAGATTTTAATTATTTAGATGGCAAAATGTAATGAAAAACCATAAAGAAATGCCCAGTCTGAGGTTTTTATCACAGCTTTTATTTGCACAACTACCTATGTATTATAAAATAGTTACCTCGACATATTTTCACAACCTTAGCTACTTGACTGTTGGCATTGATTGAGGTCGTAACATAATGCAAGATTGTTAGTAGGTACATAATTAGTATTGATAGCTTTTAGAACAACCCATTGTTACCCGTCCTGTGAAAATAAGTAAGTAGACACTTGCTGTATTTTTGTTTTGTGATGTGCATTGTATACTTAGTATTAGTAGCGTTAGGTGCTGGTCGCATTTTGTTATGAATTTTATACTGAATAAAATTAATTTATTGTACCTATTTACCGTGTTATTTAAATTTTACTTATCACCCAAACGAGAGCTTGTCTGCGCTTGCTGCTTCACCCTAGAGTGAATCCAACAATCCAACATTAAGGCTCCAGCTTATAAAAAATATATACAAAAAAAGTAAGTTATATACCACACCAAAAAGAAGAAAGAGGATAGAACCGATGTGGCAACCTGGCCGCAATTTTGTTTTTTTTTTTCGAAATCGCGGCCCACGATGAAAGTAGTAGGTATATAAGGTTAAAGGACATACGCCCAAATACTCGAACGTCACTCATTATAAGTAACCCTCAAAACTGCTGCTATCTCTGTCACAGAGTGACGAGTGACGTTTAAGTAACAAAAGACAGCACGAGAGATTTAAGTGCAACTTAAAATTGAGTGACGTTCGAGTATTTGGGCGATAGACGAACAAAAAATGTCCAGTAGCATGGTAGGTACATAGAGTGTCACGTTACCGAGATATTTGAAGGTAAAGATCGACAATTCAGTACAACCACAATCATAGTCTAAAGGCGTTAAATTGTATCCAAATAATAGTTCCCAGGTTGATTATATTATACACACGAGAAAATCGCTTCGCATCGCAACGAAATAAACGAGAAAAGATGAATAATCAACGCAAATAGACACGTAAAAGATATATTTTTGATGTGGTCACTAATACCTACTCATATGTCGATCTTTACCTTCAAATATCTCGATAACGTGACACTTTGGGGTATCATGTTTCATGTCATTTTTTGTTCGTCTAAATGTCCTCTATCCATACATACCACTTTCATCATGGGCTGCGATTTCGAAAAAAAAATCTAAATGGCGGTGGGTCGTTCTGCCAGCTCCCATACAAAAAAGTTCAAACCCCTTTCAGGTTTAAATTAAGTACTTACCTTTTGAACCTTTTGAGATGACCTATTCTATAATGGCCTTCTTTACATGGGAATGGGACTGAAATATAACTGGTGAAATATGGGTTTACGATTAGGTACACCATCGAACCCGCGAAATTAGAATTTTCTTACGTTTTTTGTAATTTACCAGTCGGTGTCAGGTTGTATGTTAAATATAAATAGGATTCGCGACAGTCATTGCGCGATTGTCAGTAGAAGTCTGCCACTGTCTTCCGCTCTGCCCAAGAGCGGGTTATTTGATGAATTTCCACCCACCAAAAAAAAAAATTCTAAGAAATTTCGAATTTTGGCAACAAAGCGATGAGGGGTGGTGAGGTGCTCGTGGTCTCAGTAAAAATAAATTATTTGAAAGAAAAGTGGATCCTAGAGTGATATACGTGGAACATATTATTATAATTTGTGTGTTGTTTACAATCGTTTCAGGGACACACGATACTGTAAAACGGAATAAGTGTCTCCATTTCTCCAAAACTTGAAGACGCACAAATTATATTTTCGGCGCACATTTTTGCACAAATATAAACTGTCTGCATAGGCACAAGTCACAACCTACTTCTTTCTGCGATCCCTTCTGACCACGTGGTCCGACCGCATGGTTCGGTCAATCGGACTAGGTATTGTTTATAATTTTCCTGCTGGAACAACTTTACTCCAGCAGTCTTCGATCAATAATAGTACTAGATTAAGCATCAGGAACAAAACTAAGTCGCTCAAGTGGCCACGTTTTCACACACGTAAACATCTACATAGCATCTTAGAATAAAGTTCAATATTATTAACAACTTCAGATGATTATAAACCTTAACACTTAAACATAACGTTTAATTATCATTGTAAAGTATATTTATTTAAGCCCTTTCATCGGAGAAAGATTAGAAGCAAAACATTTTAAATGTCGCACCAAAGTAAAAAGTCATCAGTACAAAAATGTTCATTCTAAAATGAAACTTAAACTCTAAGCAATACGGTTAAAAGCATTTTGTGTACAATGTCGTGCTTATTCGATTGCGGAACTAGCGTTCCCTGTTCAAGAACATGATACAATAGTTGGTGCGTTGTAGCAAACATTGGCCAAACAATTATAATATTCGCTGATTTAATTATATTTACAGTTTAATTATGTTTAAATATTATGAAAAAGCACCTACTGATATTAAATTACCGAAAAAAAGATATTCCTTCCAAAACCTTGGTGTTACGGTGGTTATTTACGCAGTTTTTGAATAGAGGGAGAGCCGGCTGCAAAAATACCTACCTCATTATGTACCCCAATAGGCTATCTTTAGATCGTTAACCGACACTTAAACACGTAAAAAAAATCAGGTCTGCCAGTGCCGATCCTGCCGGGTCATGGAAAAAATTCATATTTTTTGTCGTATTTTTTTGGTGAAAATTACGTCACAAGGTACCCGAATCAAAGTGCTGGCAACAGTTAACCATTGATTAATTACCTAAAAAAAAGTAGGTCTGCCATTGCGCACTCTGCCGGAAGTACTTGGCAGACCTCTAAAATATGGCCCCTCCAGCACCATGAACCTACCTCATCGAGTACCCTGATGGAACCTACGCCAAATAATAGCCAAGATGCCCTCGATAGAGGATCAAAAGGTCTGCCAGGTCTAATCTTGCCGGAACTTAGTGTTCAAAGCATTTCAAGTTGTTATGGTAAGTAGGCAGCATTATTTCATACAAAGAAGAAGGGGCGAAATGTCCCTTGTAACACTTTCTCCTATATATCAAATGAAAGAGCGTAAAAAATAGATCATTTTATTCCATAACAGTAAATGTGTGAATACTGGGGGAAAAAAGTTATTCACCGATAAAGAGAGAAAATATTTTTTTTATTTTTTTTCATCGGACATACTTGGGTGAGGTGTATATTGATAGGTCTTTTAATATGACCGTGATGTTTCTAAGATCATTTTTTCTCAATGTCAATCGTTTGAAAGATAGACAGTTTCAAAGTGCTAAAATGTGTCCCCACCCCCTCTAACTTTTAAACTAAGAGAGTGAAAACTCTAAAAAAATATATGCTGTAGATCGCAATGAAAAATTACAACCAAGATTAGTTTGAACGAGATGAAGTTAGCCGTTTTTGAGATATAGCACATTTAAAAAACCGCAAATATAACTTTGTCATTCATACAGTTACTATGAAAAACAAACTTATCACAAAATGTGTATTTTTGTTGCCGCTTTAACAAAAAATAATACAAATTAAAGGTGGCTCCTACGATGGTACGGAACCCTTCATGTGCGAGTCCGACTCACACTTGGCCAGTTTTTTTTTAAATCCAATTTGTTTTTATCTCCAATTATTCACGTTTACTGTGTGAATAATTGGAGATAAAAATTATTCACCAATAAAGAAATTATTTTTTTATTTTATTTTTTAGTAGTGCTAGTGACCCGCCCCGGCTTTGCAAGGGTGGAATGTGCGGAATATAAAACTTCCCCTTGAATCACTTTTGTCTATTGCTGAAAACTGCATTAAAATCCGTTGGGTACCATCTATCTGACAGAAACTTGATGCTCCGAAATTTATTTGGCATACCACACTTGGCATATTCTTCTTTGAACGAATGTGTTTATGGCAGATCAATTATTTAGTAGAATACTCATTTCGCAGAATGTTTAAATAGCCGAATTTTCAAAGGCATACTTTTAAGATGGCAGAATTTTATTTGGTAGATTTTTATACGTATAACGGTATAACGACCGTCTCGCGAAAGTATCCTTTATGGGCGGCATGGGCACCGGGCCTTAGGCCGACGAAGGAGGCCGGCGGAGGCCCGGCACTTCGGGGACAGAAGATATTAGTGTTATTTAATATGCGAGCGAAGCGAGCGCGCGTCATGGAGTACATGCGTTGCATGTATGAGTGACGTCATTATTATTATTATTATTAATTATTATTTTTGACATACATTTAATGTTCTCAGATAGAAATTATAGCCGGGGTGAGCAGATAATAATAATTAATAATAAAAGTTATTATTATTATTGCATGTTACACGTATGTATGTATGAAATGAAATGCGTGCCAAAAGACGATTCTGATTATGAATTTTCGGCGAAATTATGGTTCTGGAAATGAAGTTTATGCTCAAAGATGATTCTGACTTACAAAATTATGCGTTTTGAATTTATGGTAAATGAGTGTATGAAGTCCGTATGGTGTCGGACGTAAAGAATAGCACCATCCCATATCTTCCCGTGGGTGTCGTAAGAGGCGACTAAGGGACTTACCAGAGAATGGGCAGCAGCGTTCTCTGTGCCTTTGTAACAACCATACTGCGATCGCCAACCCGCCTGCCAAGCGTGGCGATTATGGCAAACCCCCCTCCCTCTGGGGGAGGCCTATGTCCAGCAGTGGACGTCTTTTGGCTGAAATGATGAATGATGAATGATGAGTGTATGCCAAATGATTTTCTGTGAAATGAAGTTTCTGCCATCCACTGTTATGCAAAACAAAATTCGGGTATAAAAAATTCTGCTAAAAAAGGTAGACCCAAATCCGTTACGATGTTTGTGTGTTTATGAGCAATACACTCAAAAAGTATTCGTACTTTCTACGATGACATCGTCCCAAGCACGAGCAGGGCCAACGAAGTTTTGAAAATGGCGGCGATGTGTTTCTGTGTGATTTCTAATCATCATTATTTCATCAGAGCTGTGGTGGCCCAGTGGCTGCCCCGACTTACGAACAGTAAGTCGTGGGGCTCGAACCCAGGCAGGCACATTACTTTGTGTAATTTATTTCAACACCACTGCTCTCAAAACGGTGACATCTACCATCCCGCACTGGGCACGCGTGGTGGATTATAGCCCATCCCTCTCCCAGAGAGGAGGCCTGAGTCCCTGCAGTGGGAACATAATAGGCTGAGGATGATGATTATTTTAGCCGAAAGACGTCCACTGCTGGACATAGGTCTCCCCCAAGTGTCGCCACATTGACCGGTCCCGTGCATCTCGCATCCAACGGATCCCCGCAACCTTCACCAGGTCATCGGTCCACCTAGTGGGAGGCCTTCCAACGCAACGTCTTCCAGTTCGCGGTCGCCACTCCAGAACTTTCGGCCCCATCCGTCATTCGTTCTGCGAGCAGTGTGTGGTTTTATAAATATCCTCATGCATGGTCTCCCCTTCATCGTCGGCGTGGTGTCCCGAGGTCGGCGCGTAGACCTGTATGACCTTCAGCACACATCTTGAGGATATTCTGAGTATAAGGTACACCACCCTGGTCGACACACTCTCGATCTTCACCACGTTATTCATGAGGGACTTGTGGACGATAATCCCAACACCACCCTGGGACTGCCGGTAACCCTCTCGGAAGTAGAGTCGGATTTCAGGATTATCTTGTCCTCCCCCTCTCTTCGGACCTCAAATAATTCCACAATACTCCATCGCAAACTGCTCAATTCCTCTTCGAGTTCCGTTAATTTTAGGTAGCCGGAACTTTTCCCTTGCCACGCCGCTGCCTCGACCGCTACCGTAGTCGAGGGGTACTAGGGGATATTTTTGTGCGCTCATTTCCATTTGGGAAGGTTTGCCATAATCGCCACGCTTGGCAGACGGGTTGGCAAGCGCAGTAAGGTCATAACAAAGCACAGTAGAATGCTGCTGCCCATTCTCTGGTACGTCCCTTAGTCGCCTCTTGCGACACTCACGGGTAGATATGGGATGGTGCTATTCTTTACGCCCGACACCATATGGAACGCGTTTCTACGTTTAGATCTTGTAAACTACGCAATGGATTTTAATGCAGTTTTTAGAAATAGACAGAGTAATTCAAGATGAAGGTTTATATTCAGCAATTTCACCCGTGCAAAGGGCGGGGCGGGTCGTCGTCTTTCGGCTGAAATAATGATGATGAGAAATTCGGACGATGTCATCGTAAAAAGTGCGAATACTATTTGAGTCTAAAAAATTAAAAAAATCATTTCTTTAAAGGTGAATAACTTTTCTCTCCAATTATTCACACAGTAAACGTGTGAAAAATTGGAAAAAATAAATCAATTATTCACTCACACAGTAAACGTGTGATGGACGGTGTGAATAATTGGATAAAAATAAATTGGATAAAAAAAAAACTGGCCAAGTATGAGTCGGACTCGCACATGAAGGGTTCCGTACCATCGTAGGAGCCACCTTTAATTTGTATTATTTTTTGTTAAAGCGGCAACAGAAATACACATTTTGTGATAAGTTTGTTTTTCATAGTAACTGTATGAATGACAAAGTTATATTTGCGGTTTTTTAAATGTGCTATATCTCAAAAACGGCTAACTTCATCTCGTTCAAACTAATCTTGGTTGTAATTTTTCATTACGATCTACAGCATATATTTTTTTAGAGTTTTCACTCTCTTAGTTTAAAAGTTAGAGGGGGTGGGGACACATTTTAGCAATTTGAAACTGCCTATCTTTCAAACGATTGACTTTGAGAAAAAATGATCTTAGAAACATCACGGTCATTTTAAAAGACCTATCAATAGACACCTCACCCAAGTATGTCCGATGAAAAAAAAAATAAAAAAAATATTTTCTCTCTTTATCGGTGAATAACTTTTTTCCCCCAGTATTCACACATTTGCTGTTATGGAATAAAATGATCTATTTTTTACGCTCTTTCATTTGATATATAGGAGAAAGTGTTACAAGGGACATTTCGCCCCTTCTTCTGTGTCCCTTCGTCCAGCATACTCACCATGGAATCCTGATATTTCATGAATGTCAAAAAACTGTTCTGAAATAGTGCTAAATAGTGCCCAAAGGAAAAAAATAGTGCTCTTGTACTTGCGAAGTTATAGCCATAGTTCGATGAGTATGCTGGACGAAGGTTTCGCCCAGCATACTCACCTCCGTCCGGAGAATCTGTATACGCTTCAAACATAATTCATACTTCAAAAAATAGTTCCCAAATAGTGCCAAACGGTGCCCAAAAAGAAAAAACATTGCTCGAATAACTTCGGAGTTATAGGCTTCGTTCAGTGAGTATGCTGGGCGTAGGTTCTACGCCCAGCATACTCACCTCAGTGCGCGAATATCGAACGAGCTATAGGTACAATTTACGTCTCAAAAAATTGTGCTTGAAATAGTGCCCAATATCAGTCCAATTTTTGCTTGACTTTTGACTTAGAAAACCATTAAATTTTAATGTAAACTTCTACATACTAACGTAAAATGGGGTACAGTCGTCGACACATGTTTTTGGACAAAAATATTAAACTTTCTAATTGTAGACTTCATGTTATTGGAAATAATTATGGTATTTTCTCACATGTCAAAAACTTTCGATTAAATGCATTATTATATATTTTATAAATAATAATAAATGAATGAAACTTTAAGCGTAAATGAAGTATAATACTTCATTGCATTATGTGTTTGTCTGAATAAAAACAGTCATTTGCAGCCAATAAAATTAATATCTTGAAAAATTGTAAAAAGGAAATTATACAGTTTCTTTTTGTATATATGTTGCAGGCAAAACTTATAACCAGTCAAAACTAGTACTGTGACATAGTTATACAAATTTTTAAAACTCTTTCCAATAGTTTCATCAATGAAAGGTTTAGCAATAAAAAACATTTTTAATTACTTACGTTATTTATTACTATTTAAAGGGCCAAAGTAATCAGAATTCTAGTTAACTAGTTCACAGCTTTTGTTAACATTCATAATATAATCAATGTAAATAGAAAAAATTGTAGTTTTAATATTGTATATAATATACATATAAAAAAATGTTTAGCCAAATATTGGTAAAACTTTCTAAAATATAACACGTAGGTACTTGTACTTTGTTTTACTGCTACAACGTTTTAATCACAATAAAATTATCTTACAAATAAGTATAAATTGAGCAATCACAGTTTATAATCACGTTTTTTTTATTAATATTAAATACCCTATAGTAATTACAAATTAACAATCACAGTTTATAATCACATTTCTGTAAGTTATTAATAAAATAACTTTTACAAGAACAAAAAAAAAACAAACAAACAATAACAAAATAGGAACTAACAAGTTAGGACCGATCTTCATCTTACATTCGCGTATAAATAATGCAGTGTGGTACAGTATATTGGGAATTACTACAAACTTTTTTACTAAGGTCATCATAGCAGTTCCAAGTTCTCTTTAGCAATCGATAGCACTTTGACTTGTAATGCCCCATGCGTCCTGATTCACCATTTGTAAAATCTATTACCGACAGAATTTTAAAGGTGTCACCGTTTATTATGATCTCTTTAGGAATTTCATCAATTTCTATTTCAATTGAAGTATTAATTTCAATAAATACGAAGTCTAGTACTTCATATTTGTATGCGTTTTTACCGTTACATAATTGGTATTTACATTTCCTTTCAGTATCATTTACTAATAGAGCTTCATTAAGGGCTCCAATACCTTGAGTCGTCAATGTGTTTAAATTTATTGGAATCCAACTACATTTTGTGCCAGAACCTTTATTGATTTCACAGTTCTGGTTTGTACAATTTAAGTATCTATTAGCACTATAAAAACCATAACTTTGTATGTTATCTATTATAAAAGTTACATTACACTCACAATTTTTGCAACTACTAAAATCGGATTCCACAGTATCATATATTTTAGCCAATACCTTAGAACGAGTAGTGTAAATATCTTTTGGTTTTCTAGCCTTCTTAGTGATTTTCTTTAGATTGTCATACGTGATCAAACTTCTGGTCAGTTGTGAAAGATCGTTTTTTTATCATTGATATATTTTCTAATATTAGGTCTATCTAAATATGCAATTGAAAAACTTTGGACCACGGAATCAAAAGCACACGTATTAATAAACGTGAATCTGTATGTTCCTGAAGTAGAAACACTGCCGTTTTGTAAAATATGTAATTTTGTACGACGATTGATTCGTTTTTTATTTTTCTTCTGTTTAGACACCAGTCCCCGCCAGTCTTCAATATAATTTGGTTCGCTCCTAAAAATTGAGTTTTCATAAAATGATTCATCATTGACGAGAGTATTTATTTGTGGTGTGTTATGGTCACTTATTTCATTTTTTTCATCGACAATATTTTCAGTTCCTTCTTGAACATCAATCAAGTCACTTTTGGCTAAGCGTATGGAACCGGTTATCAAAGGCTCGTGTTTAATAATAAACTCATCTACGCGGTACTTATTTGAATTTGTTTTAAAAAATAACTTTTTTACGTCTTTCATATAACTTTCTACATTTGAACTGGTTGGAGTACAATAATTACTGTTAAAATAAGTCATCATTATATTTCCCCATAGTGGAAGTTTTTTAAGAATCCTAATCAAAGTGTCCTTTATTTCCGGCAAGTAATAAATATTTTCGATTTCAGTTTCTTGATCACACAATTGTTTAATTAAATCTTCTTTCTCCTCAAGATCTTTATACATTTTCAGAAGCGGGTTTTCTTCTTTATCTAATCCCTCCCATAAAGAATGTTTAATTGGAACGTGATTTTCCGAATCTACATTTTGTATTTCACATTCCTGCAAATTAGTTTTGATCCGGTTTTTTAATTCTAAAATCGCCGTTTCACACCGTGTTAAATTTCCATTTCTACTGCCGCGGTGTTTATTATTTGCTATAATATAAACATTTTCTATAATTTTCTTTACCTCTCCGTATGAAACACATTTTTTAATCAGAATCATACAATTTTGTGTGCGTGTGTATAAGGTCTTTTAGGTTGTGTGTGTACGGAGAGAAAATGAAATACTACGGAACTTTATAATCACTTTACTTATTACTTGTCACGATATTACAAGGGATGGTTAATTCAGATGGTAGCGCGTCTATAATGTACGGTGGTTACGGGCGAACTAATGTCGCCGAGCGCTGCCCGTGCGACGACTACAAAACTGATGTGTCAGCGCTCCTACACTATTCCTCCCCTTTTTTTAAAAAACAAAAGGTTTTTTACAAAATTATTTCTTAAATTAAACAATAACATGGCTAACTAAATACATGTTTATCAGAAATACAAGTCACAAAGAATTTGCTTATGACATCATTTCATAACAATGAACAAAGTTGTAACCAGATCCCTTGCTGGTGTGCGATTGCGCTACTTACAATGTTCGCTTTATACAATGTTATGATTTAAAAGTTTTGATCTATATTATCACGCTGTTATTACAAAGGGTACAAGCAGTGTTTAATTTTTAACATTACAATCGGTTCTTTTATTTTTCGTACTTTATTTTCAGGTGTAATAAATCTACATAACACAATGAGAATGCATATTTTCAATTACATGACCTTACAATTATCGTTTGGTTTACATTTTGCTGTCCTCTCTTGGCTTTATTGTGGCTTTGCCAACAACACAAAATCTGCTGATTGTCCTACGATTGAATAGCAAAATATAAACAACCAAGAAATAATCTACAAATTTCAAAAACAACTTCTTAATACAACTGTCTACTTGCTAACATCTACGATAACATAATACAATGGTGCGGTTGCCTATTTCATTAAGGTACCGTCTTGAAATTTTTTACAACTACAAATATAAGCTAAATACAATTATAACATAAAAAATTAAGGGTAGTCACCATGACGACATACTCTGCTATTAAAAAAATTTTGCACCCCTTGGAGTCCACAGTATTCATCATGATGACGCCAATGAAAACACAAATACATAGTTACATGTCCTTTTTTTACTGTTCTTACACTATTACACATTTTTCACTTAACTTGACTTGAATGGGCGATGGACGATGGTTTCTGTACTGGTTGTCATTAGTATATGACTTTGGGATTAGGCGATGTTTGTGGTGGTTGCATAGTTTCCACCTTAATACTCGGTAATGCAATTGAACTTGCCACCACTTCCTTCTTTAACCATTTTCGTATGCCTTTTATACACCTTCTTTTAACTGCATATATTAGCAACATGGCAAATAGTACTATTGTTACTATCATAACTATGCCAATAAGATTTAATTTATTCTCCACTTGAGCTACGTTTGATAAATTTTCATTTACAATGACATTTTCCTTAGTCTGATTGGAACCCATGGTTTAAGAATAATGAAACTGTTTTATATAATTATATGTAGCTTCTTGACTGATGTCTGATATGTATTGACTCATTATTCCGCGATGTCATTTGTATTCAATGTATTTGGCCTAGATTTTGATACTGCTAATTTAACGATATTTCAACGGTTTTTTGCTTATTCGTCCAGTTCGCGTTGTATATGTATTGTTACTGGATTTGCTTGTTTCGAACGTTACCTTTTTCTGAGTTTTCTCGCCTATTTTACTATCGGTTTTAACTACTATCTGTTTATCTAATTTTTCTGATGGCACTTCACAATCTATCAATAGGTATGCTGGTTTCAAACGATCTATAGACACATTTGCTTGTCTGTCTTGCAATTGTACACGAAATACTTTATCATTTCTATTAATGACACGATATGGTCCATCGTAAGGAGGTTGTAATGGTTTCCGTACTGTGTCATTCCTAATAAATACGTAATCACTAGTGTATAAATCTTTGTGTACAAAAATCTTGTGGGGTGACTTGTTTTCTCTACTGGACGGCTTAAATCCATCTATCACGTCCTTTAGTTTGTTTACAAAACTATTATCATCGTACGACTTTACATTGCTACTGTCGTAAAAGTCACCTGGTAACCTAATATTGCTACCATACAACATTTGTGCTGCGGTTACGCCTGTATCAGACCTAATTGTTGTGCGTAACCCTAACATTGCCGTTGCCAATTCATCTACCCAGCATTTGGTGTCTAAACGTGCTTTTAAGGCGGCCTTTAAAGATCTATGCCATCGTTCTACCGTTCCATTACATTGAGGATGATATGGAGTTGTTCGCGTTTTCTGAATTCCCATTAATGACATTAATTCTTTAAACAAATTACTTTCAAACTGTCTTCCCTGATCACTTGTGAGTTTAACTGGGCACCCATAACGACTAATCCAACCTTCATATAATGTTTTTGCTACTACCTCTGCAGTTATCTCTTTTATCGGAAACGCTTCTGGCCAACGCGTGAATCTATCAATGATTGTTAAACAATATCTAAATCCTTCTGGTGAAGTAGGTAAGGGTCCTACTATATCTATGTGAATATGTTCAAAACGTTTACTACTTTCGAAAGTTCCTAAATCCGAAACAGTATGTTTTTGGATTTTCGCTTTTTGGCATTTAATGCAAGTTTTAGCCCAGTTTCCAATATCCTTATTCATGTTAGGCCAAAAATATCTTTCACAAACTAATTTCCTACTTGCCTTAATACCTGGATGACTCAAATTATGTATAGAATCAAAAGCTAAACGTCGAAACTTTCCAGTCAAGTATGGACGTGCTGAGTCGGTTGAAACTTCGCAAACAACGTATTTCTTTGTATTGAATAAGGTTACACGTTTCAACACGACGTTGTTATTGTCATTTGATTCGTCTTGCCATTTTGCTAGCTCGGCGTCCGTTTCCTGCGCAGCTGCTAGTTCTGCGAAATCAAGCATCGTGGGACACGATATTGTTGCTACTCTAGATAAAGTATCTGCTACTATGTTATCGTTCCCGCTAATATGCCTTATGTCTGTACTGAATTCGCTAATGAATATAATTTGCCTAGCTCTTCGTGAGGTTTCCCTATTGGTGCCTGTTTTACTGAACGCAAAAGATAATGGCTTATGATCTGTAAAAATTATTAACTCTTGACCTTCAACCATATTGCGAAAATGAATTATAGCCAAATAAATTCCTAATAGTTCTCTATCATAAGTGCTGTATTTCATTTGAGCCTCTGTTAACTTTTTTGAATAATATCCTAAAGGTTTCCACTTGTTATCAACATTTTGCTGTAATACGGCACCCACACAAGTGTCTGACGCATCGGTCATCAATGCCAAAGGGGTATCTGACGTTGGATACGATAATAAGACTGCCTTTTTTAAGTCTTCCTTACATTGCTCAAAATTGCGTTCGGCTAACTCTGTCCAGTTAATTTCAGTTTTATCTTTACGTTTCGAATTTCCTAAGTACTTATTTAACTCTGCCTGGTGATCGGCTGAGTGAGGTATGTTTGCTCTATAAAAATTTAACATTCCCAAAAATCGTCTAAGTTCCTCAATAGTTTTCGGTTTGGGAAAATTTACTATGGCGCTAACCTTATCTTCTAGAGGTCTAATTCCTTCTACGGATACTTCGTATCCTAAAAATTCTAGTTTTTCTTTGCCAAAACTACATTTTGAGAAATTAATAGTTATGCCAAATTCATTAAATCTTTCAAAAACTTTTTCTAAGTGCTGTTTATGCTGCGTCTCATTTTCTGATGCGATAATAACGTCATCAACATAATTAAATAAAAAATCTAAACCTTGCAAAACAGTATGATGCATGAAACGCTGAAAAGTTTGCGCGGCATTACGTAATCCAAAAGGCATACGCATAAATTCAAATAAACCAAAAGGTGTTATAACAGCAGTTTTTTCTATGTCATTTTCCGCGACAGGTATACAATTATATGCTCGGTTAATATCTAACTTTGTAAAAATCTTCTTATTAGCCAAAATATATGTAAAATCATGAAGACGGGGCACAGGGTAGCGATCCGGTATTGTAATCGCGTTCAAACGTCTATAATCTCCACATGGCCTAATGTTACCGTCCTTCTTGGGTACTACGTGCAGGGGACTTGCCCAAGCGCTGTGACTCGGCCTACAGATCCCAAGCTCTTGCATAACCCTAAATTCATTTTTGGCTTTTACGTACCTGTCCGGGGGTAGCTGTCTCGCTCGTGCGTGCACTGGATTACCTGTTGTCTCTATGTGATGGCAAACGCCATGCCTAGGTGTCTCCTTATATGAAACAGGCTTAGTTAATTCTGGGAACTTACACAACAATTCATAATAGTGGCAATTATCAGTAATGGTTTTTAAAGTGGGCTCAGTGGAACTGGAGAGATTTCCTCTCGTACCTATATTAGTAACCTGATCCACTAGCCTTCGTCCGTTCAAGTCAATTAACAACTTATGATTAGCTAAGAAGTCAGCACCTAATATTGGTTGCTGTACGTCCGCAATCGTAAATAACCAACGGAACGCTCGTCTTAGATTTAAGTCTAGTTCTAAAATATGTGTACCGTACGTATTGATCTCGGTACCGTTCGCAGCATACAACTTATAACAAGCACTGTGTGCGTTATCTTTCTTAAAAACAACTCTGCGAGGTAGAACAGACACATTTGCACCACTATCCACTAAAAAGTTCAAACCTGAATTCTTGTCTCTGACACATAGACGGTGATTGACGTGCACGCGGTCACAGCCTCCCGTCGCTGACTGCACCGACTCTAGTTTTCCGATGGCTTGGCGTCCTTCTTCTTCCAATTGCAGGGCTGAACGCACTTATCCGCTTTGTTGCGGTATTTGAAGTGATAAAAACATAACCAGTTGGGGTCGTCTTCAGGTGTTTTTACATTTTTAGACCTGGAACTTGATCTTGACCTGGATCTAAATCTTCTGGATCTACCATATCTCGAACGTCCTCTGGAACCGTTCTCGATCTTGCTCAATCTGTCGCTTAATTTATTTATTTCCGCTATCACCAAATTATCCTTTTCTGAAGGTCCTGGTTTTTCCTTTACGCTGGCGACGCTTTGAATTGGGGTGATAGTCTCTGCGACCTTGTCTGCGATTGACGCCAATTTCTCCATGTTTTCCTCATCTGTGACTGCCAAAACTCCTCGTACTGATGGTGGTAAATGATTTTTCCACATTACCTTGAGTGTTTCATCGGTTACTTTTCCTCTGGCCAGGTCCCGCATTTTTCGTAGGAGGTGCGATGGCTGTAGATCGCCTAGCTCCATTTCACCAATCAGCTTTTTGATCTGCCGTTCCGCTGACTCTTTGTACACGGAAATTAACTTTCGCTTCAAGGCATCATATTTCTTCTCCTTCGGCGGATCTAATAGTATCTCCGCGACTTGTTCCGTGACTTCGAGGTTTAATTTCGATAAAATGATCCGATATTTAGAATCGTCGGACATTTTCTGACAATTGATTATCGCCTCTGCCTTGGTGAACCATAATTCTGGTGCTCTCGGCCAAAAATCTTCTAACTTGTCGGTGATGGAGACTGGTGAAAGGGAATATTCGTCGGCTGCAACTTTGTCTTCAGTCATGTTAACCACTCTCGCCGATTAGTTTTTTTTAAAGAAAAGATTCCGCACGATAGACGCTGATGTTAAGTGAGTTGCCCGTTCTCGATCACGTACACACAATGTTTATAAAAATCACTGATGTAAAGTCACGTTATTAGTTTTTAAATCACAACACACTTTTAGATCACGTCGGGGTCACCAATTTTGTGTGCGTGTGTATAAGGTCTTTTAGGTTGTGTGTGTACGGAGAGAAAATGAAATACTACGGAACTTTATAATCACTTTACTTATTACTTGTCACGATATTACAAGGGATGGTTAATTCAGATGGTAGCGCGTCTATAATGTACGGTGGTTACGGGCGAACTAATGTCGCCGAGCGCTGCCCGTGCGACGACTACAAAACTGATGTGTCAGCGCTCCTACACAATCAACAAAAAATTTTGTTACTCTAGTGTCTATATTTTTGAAAATACTTTGATTGTACAATGTTTTTATGAAATGCGAAGTATCAAGGCGAACATAACAGGTTGGAATTTTTTTGGTTCTATTTTCTAAAATATTAAAACATGTATTTAAGTAGTCAGAGGTGGATTTATAACCACAAAATACTTTTACCACCGCACCTACTAAAGCTGCGGAATCATCAGTTACTACTTCATTTGGAGGTTTTCCATTAGCCAACCAAGATTGTAACCAGCTAGCAATAGTATCTAAAGAGTGACTTTCTGATATACACTGTGAAATTGGCACGCTACTTTTAACGGTTGTATCTGTCATCATAACATACAAAAATATAGGACTTTGCGACTCTTGAGATAGTTGTGTGTGTTCATTGACGACAGGCCGAAGATTTTTATTAAATATAGAACCTGTTGCGTCTATAGAAACTCTAATATAATTAAACTCTTTTTGGCATTTTTTATAATAATTCTTTTGATCGTCCGTCCAGTAAAATGTATAAAATGGAAAAGCAGAAACATATCTAACACATTTATCAAAAGGTGGTGAAACACACATACAAGTAAGTGACAATATTGGGTTGGGATGGAAAACATCAACTTTTTTATTTTCATGTTTAATTCGATGTAGTGTTTGTAATTTTGGCAATACTGGAGGTTCCTTGTCATTTTTCTTCATTAAAGTTGAGGCTAATTTATATCTTAAAGAAGCTGCTGCTTCGTGTTGTAATTTTTCACCTAATTCCCTTATTTGGTAATACCGTAATCGGTTTTTTTTACTGGTGTTATGAGAGTACTTTTTATTTTCATTAATTATGCAACATTCTAGTTTAATTAAATTTTCCGTTTCTAAGTTAGTTGTTATAATTATTTTTGCGTGACATTGATTACAATATCCTGTGCATTTGATTTCGTAATTGTCTTTCACAATATTATTTTTAAAACACCAAGTGCATAAAGATCTTATTTCTTTCCATAGATGCATTTGAATTACATTAGTCCATTGGTTTGGTTTTAATTTACGTCTGACATTATACAGACTACCAGGGGCGATTTTGCTATTT
This sequence comes from Diarsia dahlii, assembly GCA_949775195.1. NCBI lineage: Eukaryota > Metazoa > Arthropoda > Insecta > Lepidoptera > Noctuidae > Diarsia > Diarsia dahlii. The sequence goes on along the minus strand of OX459194.1, from coordinate 14,818,138 downwards.
CGGTGATAAAAATACCTTTGAGGCTTAATACTATCCCAAGTTATTGTATCCATATAAAATGTATGCGTACTGGTGTTCTCCGAAACACTATTAATGCTTTCGTTTGATGACGATGTAGACTTTTGATTTATCAAATTAGAATCATTATTACGAATTATTTCTTTTTTATCAACACCAAAAAAGTATTCGTAATTTCGTTTTATGCTTAATATGATTGATTTAATACTCATTTTGTAATTTAACCGTGTTTGAATTTGTTTATAAATTGAGTCATTTGCGGAAGGAATATTTTTAAAAAAGTCATCTTTGAATTCTGAAATTACTAATTTTTGCGTTTCTAATGAAACCTTTGGTTTAGGCCCTCGTTTTCCTTGCTGATCCATGTCGTTAGATTCACAAGAATTATCACAAATTATTATGCCATTTGTTTTCAATATTAACATAATATGAAATAACAACTAACTAACTAACATATAAATCAACATCAATAACATTATGAACACTTGTGTACTTATACTACCTATATTACCTGAAAATACCAACTATAGATGTAAAAAACATAACGGGCCCCACCGCTCACGCAGTACGAGTCAGAAAAAGTTGTCTTCTAACGTGGTAAACATTGTGTCTTCAAGATAATCTGAAAATAACACGTATTTAAATAATTTAATATAGGTATGACAGGCTCCAGCCTTCCTCTAAAGGTACTTAAGCACTTACGTGTTTTCCATTATTTTAGCGTGATTTCTATTATAAATAGCGAAGGGGCAAAACACGAGGCTGAAGACGATTTCCCGAAGTCACAACTCCCATAGAAAATGTGATGAATAGGTTGACGACACTTAAAAGTTTAAGTGCATTCGCCGGATGACAATCGGTAATAGTCTTCACTTCACGTCATATTATCTAAAAAATACATCTGTGTTAATTCTATAGTTACGTTTATACTTACTACCGACGCTCGCGCTGACTGATTCTACCTATTTCGATATTGAAATGTAACTAACGTGAACTTAAGACGAGAACAGATCCTGACGGGTAACGAGGACAAGCTTGTAATAAAAAAATTGAAGAAAAGTAAATTATATCCTAGCAAATAAGACAGTGTTTCATTTCCAGTAGAATTGGAGGATAAAACCAGGCCTCCGCAGAAGTAGGTATATAAATAGGTATTTGAGATCCAATTAGATAAACAAACAAGTTACATTACGTTATTATGTGTGTACCTACCTACATCAAACCTTTAAAAAAGTAACTAAGTAGGTACCCATTTTTAAAACTTCTTAAGCATGTCCTTAATTTTAAGTGTACAGTGTCATATTCAACGAAAAAATGAACGTGTTTTTGTAAAAAACAACTCGCTTGCTACCTAGTTTTACAGTGCAATTAATGAATGAGTGTAAAATCAATTTAGTTAAATGCCACTATTATAAATTGAAATATACTTACTGATTTGGGTGCAGCTCCTATATTGATTACGTACTAGATACACAATTTTATATAGGTAAATAATGACATCACCAACACATTGTTTGGTTTTGCAACCCACTATGTAGTCAAACTCAAAAGCCGGCGTTATTATAATGATGTGCGACGAAGTAAACAAACAAAGAAACTGAGAAGCGCTTGTTCGTTTCGATTGCTTTGTGACACAAAATGGACCCTTATCTCCTTCAAAATACAGATCAGTCTTGTCTAATAATCGTAAGATGTTAGGGCAGCGCCATCTAGTATTTAAACATAAACATATTCATTTGCGTCGCGGGCGCCGCGCGTCGTAAGCCCCATACCTATTGACCGTACGTGCATCCATTACTGCCACACTATATTGAACTTTATCACATGAGGAATACAGGTCAATTCCGTAAACGTTGTGGTACCGTCCTTGATCCGGAAAATGATTATTTTGAATAATTTTGTCAGTTGTAATGTAAGCATTAATAACAGCAACTTTATTTTTCATGCATGATTTACTTCATTTGATATCTTAATCCTTCAAGCGCCGTGATCTAGACAAAATATATAAAATCATTGTTCCTAGCTACCGGGGTCCCATGCGACGCGCGAAGGCTTAATCATATTATTATAAAGTATTATTAAAATAATGTGTAATTAATAATATTGCGATTCTAAAGTAAATACTCCCTTACATAGACAATTAATAATTTACACAAGACAAAAATTGTTAGAAAGAAAGTTAATAATATTGTATTCGACTGTACTCAATGTAATGTATGTAGAAGTTTACAATCAAATTTAATGGTTTTCTAGGTCAAAAGTCAAGCAAAAATTGGACTGATATTGGGCACTATTTCAAGCACAATTTTTTGAGACGTAAATTGTACCTATAGCTCGTTCGATATTCGCGCACTGAGGTGAGTATGCTGGGCGTAGAACCTACGCCCAGCATACTCACTGAACGAAGCCTATAACTCCGAAGTTATTCGAGCACTGTTTTTTCTTTTTGGGCACCGTTTGGCACTATTTGGGAACTATTTTTTGAAGTATGAATTATGTTTGAAGCGTATACAGATTCTCCGGACGGAGGTGAGTATGCTGGGCGAAACCTTCGTCCAGCATACTCATCGAACTATGGCTATAACTTCGCAAGTACAAGAGCACTATTTTTTTCCTTTGGGCACTATTTAGCACTATTTCAGAACAGTTTTTTGACATTCATGAAATATCAGGATTCCATGGTGAGTATGCTGGACGAAGGGACACCTTCTTCTTTGTATGAAATAATGCTGCCTACTTACCATACCAACTTGAAATGCTTTGAACACTAAGTTCCGGCAAGATTAGACCTGGCAGACCTTTTGATCCTCTATCGAGGGCATCTTGGCTATTATTTGGCGTAGGTTCCATCAGGGTACTCGATGAGGTAGGTTCATGGTGCTGGAGGGGCCATATTTTAGAGGTCTGCCAAGTACTTCCGGCAGAGTGCGCAATGGCAGACCTACTTTTTTTTAGGTAATTAATCAATGGTTAACTGTTGCCAGCACTTTGATTCGGGTACCTTGTGACGTAATTTTCACCAAAAAAATACGACAAAAAATATGAATTTTTTCCATGACCCGGCAGGATCGGCACTGGCAGACCTGATTTTTTTTACGTGTTTAAGTGTCGGTTAACGATCTAAAGATAGCCTATTGGGGTACCTGATGAGGTAGGTATTTTTGCAGCCGGCTCTCCCACTAGAACGCATACTGCGGTATTTTGACGTCTTAATGTTGGCTATGATTGGACCATACTGATTTGAAATAAGACCACAAATACGTTTGTGGTCTTATATTTCGGGCCGTTTTTGAAGCGCTTATCGGGAATCTAGTACATTATTGATCGAAGCCAGCAGTAATCGTTTTTTCCTAAAACGACAAAGGGCACATTCACAGCAAGATTACGCACTAATTATACGTTCCGCTCATATCAGTCTAGCTAGGAGCCACTTTCCTGCTGGAAAGAGGATTGATACAATAAATCATTCCTAATACTGATGGATCCTAGTAGGAGGAGCTCGTGGCTCAATAAGAACTGCCACTCGGGTCGATCTTATGGTAGGTAAAGCTTTGCTTGCCTAGGTCGGTCTGTGGATGGGTGACCTACCGACATACTGAGTTTCCTCCGTGCCTCGGAAAGCACGTTAAGCTGTTGGTCCCGGATGCCATATATAGATCTTTGGCAGTCGTTAAAGGTAGTCAGTGACCTGAAATTCTGACATCCAGTCTTACCAAAGAGTATCGTATTAGGTACCTAGTATTAACTGGGTTGTGGAGGTCAGATAGGCAGTCGCTCCATGTAAAATTCTGGTATTCAGCTGCATCCGGTTAGACTGGAAGCCGACCCCAACATAGTTGGGAAAAGGCTAGGCAGATGATGACTGATGGATCCTAGTAGAAATAATTGGGCACATGAGGAAGTCTCTGAATTTAAATCAAGTACAAATCGTTGTGCAAAAATAGTACATAAGCCATAAGTATTATGTATTTATTTAACTTAAATACTAAATTGAACTACCTAATACAATTTCCTTAAAATTATAACTAAACACTACAACACAGTGACGTAACTGGTTAACCCCAGCACATTGTCCAATCATCTTTTCTCGTTTGTAATTTGACAATGATGCGGTATAGGGCCAATGCTGGTCCTAGAGGTAGTCCCAAACCTCTTACTATATCGGAACGCCGCGCCATGCTCAATGCTTGACCATCGAATTCCTGAAAATACATTTTCTTTAAACTACTTATCCAGTCCAGTACTATGTAAAATCATGGCACAAAATTGCAGACACTAACAAACAGATTGAAAGTTGTGGAGCCATTAGAATAAAATATTTTGGGTATTGCTTGTTGCTGAGAGATTGGACTGCTGCGCTGCGTGTCGCGGGTTCGATCCCCGCACGGAACAAATATTTGTATGAACTACAGATAGTTGTTTCGGGTCTGGGTGTGTTTGTGTATGTGAGTTTGAATGTTTGTAAACGCACCCACAATACAGGAGAAATTCCTAGTGTGGGGCAACGTTTAAAAAAATATATATATAAATTAAATTATGGTTCATACCTGTTCTTTTAGAATTGGAGCAGCTTCCGGCAAGTAATTTGAAAAATATTCAAAGGCATCGTCAGTTGTCCAATTAGTTATATCTGGTATACTTGGATCAATGGGCAAGTCCTCTAGTATGGAAGGAGCTCTGTCAAGCTCATGCGGTTTCAGGAATGGGTCCACAGAAGGCGAACTTTGTGCATTATATTCCATACTTCGGCGTATAGCAGATGACCCAACCACAGCTGGTCGAGACTCGAGGCAATTATTACACTCCCATTGGTCCCAAGCTTTCAGTCTTTCTGGAATCCGTGGAGCATGGCAAAGTGCATGATAGGCATCAGAACAAATACTACACACTGTTAAAATGCCCTGTAACAAAAATATTAAGTTTATAATCTTATTCAAAGATTTTTTTCATGCTCAGTAAAAAACATTGAAATTTAAAACTTACAGCATCATTGGTTTCACAGCAGACCACACATGTTTTGCAATGTGGACATTGCCAAGTGTTGTCAGGTCGAGGTTTTAATATACCAGACCCTGATTGGAGACAGCTCAAATGTGCCTTGTTGTTGCAATCTCGACATTCAACTAGTCTGTCATTAGAACCCCGAGGTTTCTGCACAAGGCAAACTGAACACACTCCCGATGTCTCATGTGGTAAAGAATCTTCCTGTTCCATTTCATCACCACTTCCATCTAGAGATAATTGGCTCTCAGATAATGGTGTTCCTTCAACATCGGACTTTTGGAGTCCAGCAGAAATAAGTCGTTTCTTAATCGTACTTTTGTTAAGTGACCCCACTGGGCGACCTCTTTTCCGTTTGCTTGGTACATTGTTGTCAGATGGGTCGAAAACCTTTTTAGCCATTTTACGTCTTTCACCGACACGCACAGCTGCACTCCGAGAGGTGCTGCTGCCGAGTCCATTGCTAGATGATCCACCACCTCGTTTTTTTGGTCTTCCCCGCATTCTTTGAGGTGAGGACCTGCATGAAGAATTTGCTGATGAAGTCATCTGGAATTAAAAGTAATATTATATTATTTTCTAACTTGATCAATTCAGTCAAATTTTAATGTCATCCCAAAAACTAAACTAAAACTGATGTTATCTTTAGGCTGGTCAACATTACCAAAAAGTTTGAATTACAAAAAGTTCGTATCTATAATTAATTTATTACTGCTTTCTGGAAAAACATACCGACAATGTATCTACCTACTTTTATAAGCCACTTCACTACACATTATTATTACCTATACAACAAAGTCCTCCGCCGCGTCTGTCTGTTCGCGATAAACTCAAAACTACTGCACCGATTTTCATGCTGTTTTCATCAATGGATATAGTGGTTCTCGAGGAAGGTTTTACTATACCTATAAAGTCAAGATAACCAATATCTACGCAAGTTAAGCCGCGGGCAAAAGTTACCTACAGAATAAAGCTAACCACATCTCCCGCATTTCTTTTATATTTTTTTTTGACGGCACGTTTGACGTTGGGCGCAGTGGCTGAGTGATTGGACTGCTGCGCTGCGTGTCGCGGGTTCGATCCCCGCACGGAACAAATATTTGCATGATGACCTACAGATAGTTGTTTCGGGTCTGGGTGTGTTTGTGCATGTGAGTTTAATGTTTGTGAACGCACCCACGATACAGGAGAAATTCCTAGTGTGGGGCAACTTTAATTTGATGTTTTTCCTAGAAAGTATTTCCTTATAAAGTTCTACTTTTCAGATTTTTTTCATATTTTCTAATCTTATGGTTCAAAAGTTAGAGGGGGAGGGACACATTGTTTTTTACTTTTGGAGCGATTATTTCCGAAATTATTGACATTATCAAAAAATGATTTCAGTAAATCCCTATTCATTTTTAAATACCTTTCCAACAATATATCACACGTTAGGGTTGAAATTAAAAAAAAATCACTTCCCACTTTTCATATAGGGGGGCTACCCTAATAAAACATTTTTTTCCAATTTTTATTTTACCACTTTGTCGGCGTGATTGATACACATATTGGTACCAAATTTCAGCTTTCTAGTGCTAACGGTCACAGATATTAAGCGAGGACGGACAGACGGACAGACAGACATGGCGAAACTATAAGGGTTCCTGGTTGACTACGGAACCCTAAAAAGTGCCTAGCTTTGGAAATTCACATAAAAAATATGGAACTAGAAATGTGCAGCAATAAAAAGTGGATTTTAGTGTTCAATCTTTATTTATAGTAGTATAGTGTTATTTGTTAATTTTAAGAAGTTTTAAGGTTGTGTATACTTAATATACCTACTACTGTTTGTTTTCCCAAATGAAATAAATAAAAATAAAATAAAATCTTCTATTTAGAATACTATGACCTCAAATAATTTCCTACTAATATTAGAAATGAGCCAGCTCACGAAACTGAAGACCGACGATGGCAGGATCGTGTCCGCCAAACCGGAGCTTCTTAGAGAGATCGAGAGTTTTTATGGGCAGCTGTACACGTCAACTAGTCAACCCGTCGAAAATCTAGCGAAAGACCCCAGAGCTAGATTGACCCGACACTATACCGAAGACATCCCGGACGTCAGCCTGTACGAGATTAGGATGGCTCTGAAACAGCTTAAAAACAACAAGGCGCCGGGTGATGACGGAATTACGGCCGAACTTCTGAAGGCGGGTGGCAAACCGGTCCTTAAGGCCCTACAGAAGCTGTTTGATTCCGTCATACTCGAGGGGAAAACGCCACAGGCTTGGTGCAGGGGTGTGGTGGTGCTCTTCTTCAAAAAGGGTGACAATGCCCGGTTGAAGAACTATAGGCCCATCTCACTTCTAAGCCATGTCTACAAGTTGTTTTCAAGAGTCATCACGAATCGTCTCGCACGCAGGTTTGACGATTTCCAGCCTCCCGAACAAGCCGGATTCCGAAAAGGCTTCAGTACCGTAGACCACATACATACGCTGCGGCAGGTTATACAGAAGACCGAAGAGTATAACCTGCCTCTCTGTTTAGCGTTTGTGGACTACGAGAAAGCCTTCGATTCGATCGAGACTTGGGCTGTGCTGCAGTCTCTCTAACGGTACCAAATCGACTACCGGTACATCGAGGTGTTGAAGTGTTTGTACAAAAACGCCACCATGTCAGTCCGACTTCAGGACCAGACCTCGGAACCTATTCTTCTGCAGCGCGGTGTGAGACAGGGAGACGTCATATCTCCGAAACTGTTTACCGCTGCATTGGAGGATATCTTCAAGGTTCTGGATTGGAGAGGACTTGGCATCAACGTCAACGGCGAGTACATCACTCACCTTCGGTTTGCCGACGATATAGTGGTCATGGCAGAGACCATGGAAGACCTCAGTGCAATGCTCGATGACCTCAGTAGAGCTTCCGAAAGAGTGGGTCTTAAAATGAACATGGACAAAACCAAGGTTATGTTGAATGTTCATGTAACACCCACTCCTATCAAGATCGGAGACTCTACGCTCGAAGTTGTGGACGATTATGTCTACCTGGGACAAACGGTCCAGTTGGGTAGATCTAACTTCGAGAAAGAGGTCAATCGTCGAATCCGACTCGGCTGGGCAGCGTTCGGGAAGTTGCGCGGTATCTTCTCGTCCAACTTACCCGTGTCTCAAGACGAAAGTCTATGACCAGTGTGTGTTGCCAGTGATTACATACGGGACCGAAACGTGGTCGCTCACAATGGGCCTCATCAGAAAGCTCAAAGTCACCCAAAGGGCAATGGAGAGGGCTATGCTCGGAGTTTCCTTGCGTGATCGAATCAGAAATGAGGACATCCGCATGAGAACCAAGGTTACCGACGTAGCCCGAAGAATCGCCAGACTTAAGTGGCAATGGGCCGGGCACATTGCTCGCAGAACGGATGGCCGATGGGGCCGAAAAGTTCTGGAATGGCGACCGCGAACCGGAAGACGTTGCGTTGGAAGGCCTCCCACTAGGTGGACCGATGACCTGGTCAAGGTTGCAGGAACCCGCTGGATGAGATACGCACGGGACCGGTCAATGTGGCGACGCCTGGGGGAGGCCTATGTCCAGCAGTGGACGTCTTTTGGCTGAAATGATGATGATGATTATAAATGGATGTTTGTTACTCTTTCACGCAAAAACTTCTGAACGGATTTGGATAAAAGGGGTCTGAACTTTTTTGTATGGGAGCTGGCATATCGACCCATCGCCATTTTTTTTTTTCATCGCCATTTTTGCGTTTTGGAGGCGTTGAAATCAACCAGATTCTCAAATCGAATTGAAATATTCCAGAGATACCAAATAATAAAAATAGACAAACCTTTGTATTACTGAAGTCAGCACTGTACTCAAACTTGAAGCTATCAGAGCTATCAGGATCATGATCAGCAGGACCTAATGCCAAGTTGCCATTCTTTAATTTAATTAAACTTCCTGATGATATTTCTTTGTTGACAATTGTTTCCAGTTGTTTCTTGGAATATGGTGATCCCTGTGCACTTGCTGCTGACACAAGAGCATCAAAAGCAACACCATTCTCCAAATAGCTTTGATCCTGATAAATGAGAGTAGCAATGGCAGAAGTTATTACTCTCCGTTCAAGTACGCCTGATGTAGACATTTCTAAAAACAAAAGAAGCAAATTACACATGATGGATTGTATTAATATTAGAAATTAGAAACCCTCAATTGTATGATATTGATAATAAAGTGACTGGGCATTCAAAGGGTTATTTTGTTCCCGTGTCAGACAATGAGAAAATAGCTATAAGCTTTCAGTTATTGTTTTTAAATGTTCAACTCACTGTTCTCTAAGCGATGAATTGATTTTGTTCGCCACTTAGCAGCGTTCCTATAGCTTACATTATCTTTATAATCAACTTTATAAATACTTTTCTCCTTCAGGCAACGTTTCAGATCTGACTTAGTTTCTTTGGGCAGAACTTTGTAACACTTTAACATAAACTTGCAAATTCTATTTATATCGGGGCGCGATTTACGTGAACGCAAGTGATCAATAGCGGCCAAAATCTGATTTTTATACTTTATCTCTGACATTTCTGGAAAATGAAAAAAAAATAAAATGGTTAAGTAGGTAGTAGGAAAAAAGTAAACAAGAAAAGAGACATTGTAAACAAAATATACAAAAATAAAAACAGGGTTACAATGGCAAACTTAACCAATTAAAATCAAAAATTATAAAAATAAGGAAAGTATTTTACTGAGTGTTTGAAAACTTTACCTGAACAAAATCATGCCGGCGATTTTTAACCAAGCATGCAGCTTCCTTTTACAAAACAAATTGAGATCAAACCGCCTATCGGTGATCTTAAAAGATCCTTTGAATTGAATGCGAGAAAATATTTTTATTCTACTTTTCCGCTTACGTTCTGTCCCAAAAAATACTGCTGACTGACCCACTCACACAGTGTCGAAGTCGTCGAACCAATTTTAATTTCTTAATTCTTTGACAGTTTTAACTGAGCAGTGTTGCCAGTGGTCATGATGATGGATGATGCGTTGCCAAGGACGTTATTGCGTTGCAGCGTTGCTTGAATGGCGAGGCGGTAAAATAACATGCTGTGCTTTAATGAAGGCTGATCGCCTAAATCTCTGAATAATACCTGCGTGTGTGACATCACTAAAATTGAAAAACAGACCTAAAATCAGCTATACCATGAGCCACGAAACATGACTTCACGAAATTCAATATTTTAGCAGGTAAGTATAATATTAATAAGAAAGTAATAATATACGAGTCCTTCGTTGGTCTTGTGGTCACAAGCGCGATTGTTGAGCATGAGGTCCTGACTTCGATTCCCAGTTAGGACAAAGTCACGAAGTGACATTAGATTTTTCACAAACAGTCACGTAGTTTGAATTTCTTTGACATTTCTGTCAGTTCTGTTGTGGTTTCTGTAATGTCAGTGTTATGTCAATGTCAATGTCAAAATATTTTGTAATCCTGGAGTTGCATGTTGCTGGTAACTGAACCATTATTTCGTTGCTTGTAAAAAACATAAATAAGTGCTTAAGCCGTAAATATAAAAATATTACTGCAAGATGACTACATTTGTATTGTGTGCCATGCGTTTAACATACAGAAAACATAATTTCCAAGCTATATTTTATTCATCACAACCTGAACGAGCTCGCGACAGAAATCTAGGTAAAGTCGTAAATGTAGCTATTATTGGAGCTCCTAATTCTGGAAAAAGTACTCTTATCAATAAAGTCACCGAAAGAAAGGTATGGCGAAACTTGTTTTGATTAATTTATAACCTCTAACTGATTGAAGTAATACTTTTGAGATGGTAAGAAGCTGAAATTAAATAGTATAATTATTAATATATCATTGCAGATATGTGCCGCGTCCAATAAAGTACACACAACAACAAAGTTAGTTAGAGCTATGTGTTATCAAAATGATACACAAATAATATTCTTGGACACTCCTGGAGTTGTAACTATAAAGGAACAAAAGAAGTAAGTAAACAGCGAAAATAGGTATTTATTTTATCTATATAACTTTTACACATAGTTGTGTTTTCTTCGTTTTATAATATACTTGAGCAGTCTCTTTTTGTATGGTTCTCTGCTGTAATTTTCTATGCAGTGAAAATCAAAGAATTATTTCAAGTATCGAATAAAAAGAAGCTTCAGTTCCAGTCACAAGGCATAATAACTGTGAAAGTACTGTAGTTGCCCATTTCAAAGCATATATCTGTATGAAGAAGAACAGGCTAGAAACTTCTTGGACACTCTTTTAAATCAGAGTATTGGAACAAAATCTGTTACTTCATTCATGTTGAGATAGTACATAGTGTAAGATTTATGTACATAAAAAAGTGTACATAGTAAAGTAAAAACAGATGATTCCAAAAAAACTCGCAACTAAGAGATGACCAGTCACAACTGACAGCGCATGTCGCAAATGGTACTTATTGTGTCAATTACTAAATAAATTGATCTGCCCCATTTGGCTATAAGTTTGGCAACAGTGTTGCAGCTACTGATACGTAACAATGTTTATCTATTGAAATATAAACAATAACAGATGTGTGATACAAATAATTTCATATACTTTTCCAGATACAATTTGCCTGATTCTATGATTGGAGCATGTCACAAGAGTTTGAGGTGTGCGGATGTAGTAGGTGTTGTTCACGACGTCTCAAATAGATACACAAAGGACTTTCTTCATACTGATGTCATCAATATGTTGAACTTTATAGCTGAAACTCCAAGTTTTTTAATAATTAATAAAGTAAGTAGATAGATCTGTGCCCAAAAAGAAAATGATTTACACCTTCAGGCAAGTCCAAGGCAAGTCCATGCACAGAACAGGGAGGAGTGGCAGAAGAAAGAGAAGGTGTATACCCAACAGTGGGTGACTCCGGGCTGAAATGATGATGATGGAGTCCTACCTATAAGCATGTGATTACTAGATTAGGCAATTGGGTTTTTCCATCAGGAATTTTTTAGTAGCCACCAAAAAGTCTGAATTTGCATCCAATCTATCGCAATAGGCACACATGAAAGCATAAATGGGACTGAAATAAAACTGGTGAATTGTGGGTGTACTATTGTGTACACAAGCAAGCTTGTGCAATTACAAGTGTTTTTTTATGTTAATGAGTATTACAAAGATTTTTGTTATGATTGTTATCGAAATCGAAAAACTTTAATCAAACTTTTATTTTCCATAGATTGATCAATTGAAATCCAAAAATCAATTGCTGGCAATAATAAGAAACCTAACCAATGGTACGATTGCTGGGAACCCTATACCTGGGACTGATAAGAGTAGAAATAATAAAATAGATAAGAACTCACAGAAAGGATACAGTAAATTTTCTGATGTCTTTCTTGTATCAGCATTGAATGGTGATGGAGTGCAAGATATAAAGGTATGAACTCTTCAAACTATACTTAAGTAGTTTCCGGTATAGAAGTAGGATAATTATGTCAGTCTATCACTAGAAACGGGATATTTAGTATTTGACAAATATAAGAATTTTAACTGAGAGTATGGGTTTTAATTGTCGAGACGCGTGGACGCTACATCCTTTGGTACCGCGCAAATGAAGGTGGGCAGTGGTTGCCAGGAGTGATCAATTACTGCCAGTAGTAGTCGATGGACGCAACAAATGCATAGCTTCTGCTTCTGAGCATGATTTCCTGGGATCAATTCTCAAGTTAGAAGAAGTATTATATTTTTTCAGTAGCAACCAATGACAAATGCTTAGTTGATGGCAGTAGGGGTTATATTGAAATGGGTAGGGAGGGACTTGTGTAATAGCTGTGATGTTTTGTTATGTAATTCTATGTTTTGTTTCCAGGATTATCTCATAAGCAACGCCAAAACCGCAGGCTTCCAATACTCCCCTACTGATTGGACTGACCAGAAACCGGAGTCATTGATAGAAGAAGCAGTACGGGCTAAGTTCTTAGACTTTCTGGCGCAAGAAATCCCGTACAAACTAAATGTGCAGCTTGAGTACTATGAGGATATTGAAGAACAACAGAAAATTCTTTGTTCAGTGTCAGTAGAGTGCCCCAGTGAGAGACTATCAAGGTTGATAGCGGGCGCCGGTGGTGGCAGGCTACAACAAATCAAATCATCCATTCGAAGCGATTTAATGGACTTATTTAAGAAAACCGTAGTTATTGATATTAGTCTAAAAATTAAAAACAAGAATGAAAACAATTCATGAATAATCTTGTTCGGCTATTTGAGATCTATTTATTATATGTACAGTTTTTGTAATGTAGAGTAAGATAATTGAATTATACGAGTACTATAAAAGTTGTTATTCTTTGTTTTATTTTAGATACCTAAGGGAGAGTCCTACAGTACCGTCACGTTAAGGTTTATGCAGGATAAAATAAAAAGCCCTCAGGTTGTAATTTGTATGTTAAATATCAGCTAAAATGTGTTAAGGCATTCAAGTGCTGTAAATAAAAACAATAAATACTATTACCTATATTTAGAAAATATCAACTTTATTAATAAAATACGAAGATTATGGAAAAAAATTGGCCTCCAGTACCGGCCAGCATAAAAATGATCATTTAATATACCAAACAAAAATGACAAGTGTATTGATTTTTTAGCTTTGATATATTTGCACAAGCCTCATGGACCCGAACCTTGCAGTTTCCACAATGAATCCCATCATCTTCATGAGTGAATCTCATGAAGATGATGGGATGGGAGGCACAAAGAAGAAATTGTTTCTTTCTCGCTCGGTTTATGAGGAGGACGTATTTTTTTCTTATTTTTTCCTTTATCGCTGACATATTTTGCTGTAAAAAAAAATTGAAATAAAATAAAATCATTTAAAAATAAATCTACATATTAGACGGTACTGGAGGATAATTTTGCTGCCGGTACTGTAAGAAAGGATTTTTTTTTATATGCGGCCTTTGAAAATACTAGTGATAGGTATTATACATATTTTATAATAGCTATTTAAGTAATCAATACATACCAGGTTTACCTTATTTTGAAGTCGTTCAAAAAACTACTGTAATCAACCACTGAACTTTAGTTGTGTAGCGTGCGGTCACCATGCGCAATACAAATCGGCGTGCTGTCAGTAAACGGTTCGCGACAGGGAGCCGCCGCCGCCGGGGGGGGGTTTAAGCTTGTAAGAATAACGTATTCCTTTGATTGCAAAATTCAGATCAGCGCCATCACTTATAGAATCCTGGAAACTCTAATAACTGGCCGGTACTGGATGCCGGCCGGTACTGTAGGACTTTCCCCTACTACAAAGTCTACAAACATCAACCGACTACCTTGTTGGTGTAGTGGTCGCAAGCGCGACTTCTATGCGTGAGTGAGGTCCTGAGTTCGATTCGAATAACCTAACCCTTTGGGGTTTACTTACTACAAACAATTGTTTCAATGTAGGTATGAAGAATTTCACAATAGACGCTGCTGTAAGTAGAAGTTCATACAGTGCGATCAAATTATCTTGGCAGCTCCGAACTTCGTGCAGGTCATTTTGTTACAACGAATGTATAAAAGTGTTATGATATTTATTTTATTTGTATTTCTCACTGTTTAAATTAGATATTTTCTGATCGTATAAGTATTGGTTTATCTGGCAATAACAGTTTTATTCCCAAGTTTACATGCGTAAAATTTCGCAAAGCCTATGTTCAGAGCTGCCAAGATAATTTGATCGCACTGTACACTCGTGTGTTCCGTTCTGGTTAAATATGTGTAAGTCTATATAAAGTTCATCACACGTACATGGATCTCAGACATGAATTATCCATTAAAGTTGTGGATTTCAGCCAATCTAAGCGTGGCCGTGCTAGGACGGATGCGGTGTAGCCCGGCCACTGAAAATGGTGTACCTATAAGTCATGAAATAATGTGGTAGGGGAGAGCGGGGCTGAACGTGCCGATTTTGACAAATCCTTATATGATTCGGATAAAACAAGTACTATGTCTGAAAGTAGTGGTTCATCCTAAGCCAAATTTAGTCTATAATACGAATTTACCTACAGATTTTGCACATTTTTCATAGTTTTTAAGAAGAAGTGTTTTTTTTACACAGCGGCGGCAAGGCACTACCAACCCCACTTTGGGGCAAGTTGTGCCGTAGCTGGGGTCGGTTGTGCCGTTGATAATGCTAGGTGTTTTACATAAATCAAAATTAATTTAGAATTTAAAAGACATCAATTTTATAATAATATATTTATTTGTTATAATTTTTACTATAAATCAACAGTTTCTAAGTATTATAATTTAAAAAAACAAATTACCCTTACTTATGTAATTATTTCAAACTTAAAAACATATTTTAAATCAAAGTTTGTACTTATTTTTATGCGAATGCGATCAATTATTAAAAATGCGAATGAGATCAATAATTTTTTTAAAAATATCAGTCTCTAAGGACTATATTACAAAATATCATATAGATTTCACAACCAACCCCTAAGTCGGGGTTGGTTGTGCCGCGGCACAAGCAGCCCCACATGAACGGCACATTTTACCCCGTGAGCGAGAGTTTGAAATTTTGTCTCACATATAAAAATCACTCTGCTCAAAGCATTAAAATTACACTGCATAGCAAACTAGGATAAATAACAAACATTTTACTAAAACTCTCATATAAAAAGCACGAAAAAAGCTAGCTTGCGACCAAAAAGTATCGAAACGAAAATATTTACTGACGTGGCGCTGGACGACCCTCACATGCACTGCCACTCGGTCCGCGTCGCAGACGCAACTAAAATGGCAGCCGCGCGTGCCCGACTGTTAGGCATTACGCGACACAATACGATCGTATAACTACCTCTTTTTGTTTTCGAGATATTCGCGTCGGCACAATTTACCCCCGGCACTTTTAGCCCCGCTCTCCCCTACTCTTATTTCTCTTTCTGGTACCAAAAAGTACATATTCGTACAGTTTACTGCCATAACCTCATGGTTATGGCAGTAAACTGTATCCTTTTTTGGCATCGTGGCCGGGCCAGAACGGAACACACCATACCTACACTCTAGGTACTAAAATTCTAATTTCTAATTATTATTGAATTAGCCTGTGGTTTGGTTCTAGCTACACTATATTGTTTAGGTAAAGAGCAGGGATGTTGCGGATGCCGATTTTTTGACATCCGCGGATGCGGATGCGGATGCGGAGTTTTGAAGGCTCACATCCGCGGATGCGGATGCGGATGCGAATGTATAAGATATTAAAGAAATGAAGTAAAAACAAAAAATTAAGTAAAATAAAAAATGAAGTACCTACCTAGGTTTATGAAAGAAAAAATGTTTTAATAATTATTATTAAAACATTCTTTAGATTAGGTACTTTGTATCGGTGGTGACATTGTTAATTAACTAGACGCTGAAAAATAAAGAATTTTGTTATAATATTAATAAACATTACCTACAATAAAACACCAATATATTACCGGTGTAACATAATGGAATTGACCTGACGATTGAAATAAACTGAGCTAGGACTAAAGTAATCTTAGATTAGTGTAACTAATATAAAGTTTTCCCATACTTAAACAATTACACACAATGATCACAATCACAACTCACGACAACACTCGAAATATCAATCTATATACGATAAGTAATCAACAGCGCAAAAATCAAAAATTGCCGAAAATCTTCCGCCTGGACACGAGTTGCCATGGCTAACCTGGAAGTCTCTAAATAGACTCCGGACACAGGTAGGCCGAAGCAAGGAAAACCTGTTCAGGTAGAGATTCATAGATGACTCTGCCCTGGAGTGTAAATGTGGTCTTGCCCTACAAACTATGGGGCACCTGATATCGTGTCCAGCCTGTCCCGTTACTTGCACTCCACAGGAGCTGATGGAGGCTACTGAAAGTGCCAAACTCGTCGCCAAATTTTGGGTCGACTCAATTTAAATTGTCATCGACACGCTAAGAAGAAGAACAGCGCAAACAAACACGCAATGATTTATTTACAAGAAACAAAAGATGCACCACAACAAACGCGTCGGATCTTGTCACCAATTTCTTCGCTCCCATTGGTCATTGTCATTTGTCACAAGGGAAACGGCACGCGCCATTCGCCGGCCGGCCTCGCCCAATTTCTTTCTTGCCGCAACTTTTATGACATTCGCATCCGCATGAATATCCGCATTGATTATTGCGGATGCGGATGCGGATGCGGATTCGAATATTCGCAACATCCCTGGTAAAGAGTGTGGGCGCGTATTTTAAACTCGGGTATTCGCTCAGGGCACCAGTACGAGTTTAAGCGTAAGTTCCTACGCTCTAAAAGTAGGCACCTATAAACCTTGTGTACCACCTAACTCCACTGTAGTTGACTTGGCCTCGTTAGTGTACCAGTTCCGAGCGTGCTGACTTTTGTCCTGGCTCCAGTTCCTGAGGAACAGCAAAGGAATTTTGGATTTTTTATACCAGCTCATAGTTTCGTTTTGTGACCGATAGATGGCAATACGCATCCTGTTACATGGAATTCAGGTATCACACTAATATTGTAAAGGCGAAAGTTTGTGATCGAGTGTGTGAGTGAGTTAGATACCTATGTTTTTTACTTCTTACTTTTTCACGCAAAAACTACTTAACGGATCTGGTACACAGACAGTTTAGGTATAACCTGGATGAACACATAGGATATTTTTTATCCCGATTTTATCTTCCCGTAGGATAATTTTCGAGTTGTAGCTGGTGAAGCCGCTAGCAACAGCAAGTTCAAACATATTAAGTTCTGCATACTATACCCTCGTTGGTGGAGTGCTGAGCATGAGGGTTCGATTCCCTGGTCGGGCAAAGTAGGTACTGGTTTTACCATCACTATTTCTCATTAGCACTAGGTGCTACGGAGCCTGGAATGGCCTGGATTTGCGCCCGGTTTATGGCAATAGTCTCGCCCCCTATTATTTGGGACTTAAAAATAATTGGAAAAATTTGGGTGAATTGTTAGATACACCTCTGCCTGACCCTGTGGCGATTACAGGCGTGAAGTTTTGGTATCTGTTCTCCAGACGTAAAGTGGAAATACTTTACAAATCGAAACCTAAGTAATAAACTATCATGCATGGGTGTATATAGGCTATCAGCTTCATACAAAACCTTGGTTTGTGTCACGTGACGTGTCCAGACATGAGTTAATCTGCGGGCCTGCAGCGCTTAGCTAAGAAAGGCCTAAACAAGTGAGCAGTCAAATACGTGGAAGTTTGTTATTTCTAATGTCCGACCAAAGGTCGATTTTTGTCCGAAACCGAAGTCAGATCATCAGTCCTAAACCCTAAGAAATTCAGTTCAAAATTGGCTAGAAGTGATGGGCAACGTTTAAAAAAAAAAAAAAAAGGAAATTTCAAACTTTAATAATTAATGTACTTAGATCTTTCAGTCGTTACAGGTGGTTCGAAAGTCTGTCAAACTGACAAGCAGTCTTACCAAGGGTTATCGAATTATCAAATAAGTAGGTAGGTACCTACTGACTGGGTTGCGGAGATCAGATGCATCCGGTTAGTACCTAAGCCGACCACAACATAGTAGGGAATAGGGTTATGTTAGATGATGAATAATTAAAATTCTTACATAACAAGTAACAATATTCTTAACCTATGTTAGTACTTAACTAAAAACAAAGACAGAGTGCAGGTGACTAATGACCTCACCAGCGGGCTGTCATGCCTCCCGACTATAGCTCTCAAAGTAGGTATCTACTTAATATCTATTCGAAAGAAAAGTTCAAGTGAAAGAGGGAAAGTTCTCTTCATGAAATGTTTGGTCGACCGGTACCGGGACAGTAGCTCTTCCAGGCATGCTCGGTGAGTCGGTGAGCAACTCCTTAACTTGCTTAGAAAGAGACTAACTGGGCAGTTCGTCATACTCATCAGTTTTACCTTCACCATATTCATTGCAAGTTCGAATTGGAGACTCGCGTGGCTCAGCTGTTCTAGCATTAGGACTAGCTGCTAATGTAAAAATAAAAAAAAGTAAAAAAATAAAACCCGACTACGACAAAAAATACGACGCTGAAAAAGTATGGAACAAGATTTTCAGGATAGAACAAAAAGAAAAGCCGTAGTCACACGGTACTAAAGTGTTTAGGTTGGTACCTATAACGTGTGACTACGGCTTTTCTTTTTGTTCTATCCTGAAAATCTAGTTCCATACTTTTTCAGCGTCGTTTTTTTGTCGTAGTCGGGTTTTAGTTTTTTACTTTTTTTTATTTAAACAATTTTGGTGTTATTTTTTTTACTTTTTGTCCGCTAGAGGGCGTGATTTTAAATTTGAACAATATTTTGGAAATGTACAAGTGAGGCCCTTTAAAATGATACCAAACACTCCATTTTTATTTTTTAAGCCTTACTTTTTGTCCGCTAGAGGGCGCCAAATCGCTTTTTGTGACACGTCAATTAAGACGGTTCTAACGATACCTCATATGTCGAGTTCTGTTAAGTAGATTAGAAGCTATGAGGGAACAGATGAAGATACACACATACATACAAACATACATACATACATACATAGCCAGTCAAAATCATAACCCTCCTTTGGCTTTGCCGTAGTCGGGTAAAAAAAAGACAATGTCGTCGACGAAACGAAGATTATTTACCTAATCTCTTTCCGCTGACGACAACACCCTTAGTGCTTGGCCAGACTGGTAGCGCGGGCGCGGGGCGGGCGCGGCGCGACGAACTCAAACGTATGAACTTAATTTGAGTGTCCATAGTGGCCACGTGGGCGCGGGAAGCGGCGGCGCGGGCTACTTTCCGCAGGGAGCGCGCGGGAAAGTCGTGCCATAGCTCGTTCATACAAGTGGCCACAGTGAGTGCGCGGGCGGCAAGCGATAAACTGCGAGGGAGCGGGTATCTGAAACTATTCGAGCTATCGCGCGCGTTGTTGTGATGGCGTCTTCACAATTAAATGCTGAAGAATTATTACGTGCTATTCAAGCACGACCTGCACTGTGGATGTCGAACATCGTCAATACAAAAAAAAAATTAAAAAATTGCTCTCGCAATCTTTCATAGAGTGTGTAAAATTCTCCTTCATTTTCTCTGGTTAAATTAATTTTATTTTTTACTTTTATCATTTGCCATTGAAAGTAAGAATTTTCCAGTAAAAACAAGTCTTCTTCATCCATATTATAGTTTGACAAACACTGGACAATACAACATTCGAAACGAAGCCGCAGTCCACTGCGGACAGTACAAACGCGCGCGTTCCCGCACTCGCGCCGCTCCCCGCACCGCGCTGCCAGTGTGGC
Organism: Diarsia dahlii; assembly: GCA_949775195.1. Classification (NCBI taxonomy): domain Eukaryota; kingdom Metazoa; phylum Arthropoda; class Insecta; order Lepidoptera; family Noctuidae; genus Diarsia; species Diarsia dahlii. The sequence goes on along the minus strand of OX459194.1, from coordinate 14,797,863 downwards.
CAAGCACTTATCCTGCCAGTGTGTGTTTCCTCTTCCAGCGTAGCTGTGAAAAGTTTTGGAGATAGCGGGTCGCCTTGCATGACTCCTCTCTGTATGGGACTCGCTAAACGTGTTTACAAGAAAGACGTCATCAACCCACTCGTAGGCTAGACAAAAATTGGACAAAAAGGTATCACCTTTTTATATTAAAATAAACAAATAATAAATAATAATAATATAATAATAATAATATTCCACAACTATCACACAACGCCATCTAGTCCCAAGCTAAGCAGAGCTTGTGTTATGGGTACTAGACAACTGATAAACATACTTATATATTTCTAAATACATACATATTATAGATAAATTACACCCAGACACAGAACAAATGATCGTGCTCATCACACAAACATTTGTCCTGGGTGGGAATCGAACCCACGACCTCCGGCATAGCAGTTAGGGTCACTAACCACTAGACCAACAGGCCAGTCAAAATAACGAAACTATGTTTATTGAAACAGTGTAAAATCCTATAATGTAGCAAATGAAGTTGGAACGTTAATAGCCAATAAATAACGGTGGCCACATTATCTTCTCGCTTAGTTATTCATACTAAACAATAGAATTGTACGAAACACTAAGAGACCGTACAACTTAACCACGAAACTTTGTTAAGACTTGTTTACAGTTTCAGTTTATGTGATGGTGGTCTCCAACTTAATGTGTAGACGTAGGTACCTACATCACACATACACGATTTAAACGATCTGAGTTCGGAACAAAACTAGTTTAATTGGGATTACCTACCTATTCGCATGTAATAAATTGGATATCGTTCTTCTAAAGTTGCGTTGTGTACGCAACCAAAGAACTAAGTAATCTACACAGTTCAAAGTTTAAGCCGGAATTCGCGTTCAGTCCTACTTACCTACGTACATGCCAGTGTTAATAGAATCAAGAGTGAATTTATTTTTGTTTCCGGAGGATTTAAAAGTTACAAAAAATGTTCATAAATTAAGAAAAATGTCCATAAAATGAAAAATACTGGGCCAAACTATACTAAATTTTTATGGGACCAAATGGACTATTTCGCATCGAACTAAAAAAATCACGTAAATCGGATCATAAATCGCAGCGTAATCGGTGTAAAGAAAAAAAAAAAACATACCAATCGAATTGAGAACCTCCTCCTTTTGGGAAGTCGGTTAAAAAGTAAAGTTTGCTTTCGTTTCGTTAGTTTGGCTATGCAGTTTGCCTTGCCCAAATTATGGGTTAAGCCCGTCTGTGTACTTGTACCTAAGCTATCCATGTACTTAGGCCGTTTGTGACTTTATTTCTGTAAATAATGTTTCGGTACAATAAATAATAAGAAAAATAGGAAGCTTAGCTTCGTTGTGGTTGACATCATTATCAATTGAAAAAGCACATTACCTACTTAGTGACTTTTCCTACAAACATTACATCATGATAAGTAGAAAACAGATTTTCCTATTTGTATGAAGATTTATCAACCCACGCCTTAGGAAAAGAGCATTATGGTCCATCATGTGGGATTTTCTACTAATAGAGCTCCCCATTACCTTCATTGCTGGCAACTTGGCAAGTATGAGCCGACCGATTACATCGAGAGGATGGCCATCAGCGGCAACCTGCCCCTAATAACGTCGCGCCGTGCAAACGTCAGCAGTGCTCTTCCTTAGTGTTTCGATTACGGTGTTATTTCCTTTGATTATCTTACGGCGATTCTTTGCGATAAGCCAGATTGCCAGAAAACTATATTTTTTTAACAAATGCATGGATTTTTGTTAGATTCAAGTTACCTATCTGATGACTTTGATGATGAAGGTGGGTACCGTAGGTTATGCGTCCGGGGATCGTGAAAGGTAGGTACACTAGTTTTCATGATACCGGGTGCAACTGTGAAAAGGGAACACCGCCGGGGCGCTTTTTAGTCAGTTAGAGTCTGACAGATCCAAGGGCGGAGGTTCCAAGCAGAAGCGAAAAAAAAGAGATTTAAGTAATGCGTGTTTTTAGAAAGTGTTGTAGGTAATGTTTGCCAAAACATATCTTTCTGTAACAGTATTTTCACAAATCGTCGGCACACCAAGCCATTTTGTTCTAAGTTCCCTTCACGCCCTCTAAAGGAAACGTTTCGGCAGTGAGGGCGTGTCGACAACAATCCCTACACGAGTCGATAGCTCTCACAGCCCGATTGAATTGTAAGTGTTACTACCTATCAACAAGGAGGTCCCTGAATACTCAGCGGGGCCCGCCGGTGTTTGGAGAGGCTTTAAACTTTTACCTAGTAAAATGGTTCCGCGAACAGGAATTACCGTGTTTGTGAACACTTTCCTGCCATAATATTTCGTAATTTTATAAAATAATACCCATAAAACTTCAGTAAAGGTGCAGTTGCCCGTTTTGTAAGACTGTCCTAATAACGAGCTCAAAACTACCTATGTATTAAATATGTATTTTGATATCCTTTGTCTGTCTGTTAGAGAATATTTATTCCTGGAGGTCAAATTTAATAAAAAAAATCGATGTTTTCCCGAGTCTCTAAAACCGTGCAAAGCAGGTGTGGGTCGCCAGTTATAGATAAAACAATACCTAATGTCTAAACTAATCCGGCTCTAAGTACCTACCCACCTCCCTAAGTAGGAAAATTTCATCAAAAGTACCTACGAGGTAAGAAACCTACTAAAGACAAATTACAGTAGTCCCTTGATACCATAGAGCTCAGCGGATAGGGAATCAAACAGAACAATTTTTAAATTAATTTCTTCAGATCATGTTTATCTCCGAGAACCCATTTTTCTAGAGAGGTGGGTAGTGATCCCAGGAGAAATTTCGAGTTTTGTTGTAAACTGCATAATTCCATACTGTGTTTCCAACAACGTTTGAAAATTACATTACGAAAACTGTTTAAACGTTCATTCACCTGCTTTTAATTAAGTACCAGCACCTACCTAATTTCAAAATAAATTGCTTGTATTGTTTGCCTTGTAGGTTTGGAAGTGCTAAGCCTCCGATTTACAGTAAGCTCAAAGCCACATAAAATATCTAAGTACCCACTTGATCGATTCGTGGTCTCTTTAAGAAATGTTATCTTTAATGTAAAATCAAAGTTCGGCTTTTCCGGACGTGTCGAGATTTTTCCCAAGAAAAGCTTTTAACCACTCGAACTCGAATCACAATTACAACGGCGCGTTCTTCTAAAAATTCGCACCGACCGCATTTTGGCGGGATGGACTTCAATCGAACAAAAGTTTCAACGATGTATGTAAATGAGGCGCCACGCCGACCTGAGCTGCTCGATTGGAAAATGGAAAATGCCTTTGTATTTTTAGAAGAAGAATAAAGGTGTATTTGTTTTTGTGTAGGACATGCTATTTACGCCCTAATGGAACCTTTATCAAGTTCGAAAACGAACTTGGTGAAAGTTAGGTAGGTAACTGAAGTTTCAGAACTTCCAGGCTTAATAGGTTTAGTACAACGCCCTAAAACAGTCACTAAGATAAAGATTAATGTATATTCATGACGTGCAAAAAGAAGGGACCACCAAAAAATCTTAAAAGTAGGACTCCCGGATTGTAAAAGGATTTCTGAAATGATTTGATTCCATTTATACTTCGAACCTTTACAGAACTGTTTTGCGCATTGTTTTTTGAGTATTTCCTGTTCTAAACAGAGTAGGTATAATTATAATGTGTTATAATATGGTCTCTCGTACTAATTATTAATTATACATCATTCTAGTATGAAGAGCTGCTTGTGTATTATTGAAATGTAAATTATTATTAATATACGCAGCGTCGAAACAATTGGCGAATACCGAACACCCGGGGCGTTTCACAACTAGTCTACTAAACACGAACTTTGGCCGTGGTAGTGCATATGTGTTAGATTGCTAGAAAGCGGAGGTAAGACGATACTGCTCGTAGGTGCCGAGTTTCTATGCATTGCACTTAGGCAAGCGGGTGAAAATTCGGCCACATGTGCGCAAGCACGCCTGGCAACTTGCGATGTGCTTAGTTTTGTGCTAAAACGCTACTCAACTTTATATCGCTTCCCGGTAAGTGTGAATCTTTGCTTGTTTTGCTCTTTGCATGGCCTACATTCGTAGTACTAGGTACAGAAATAAAACTTCACGCCATTTATATTTCAAAGGTAGAGGTTCTTTTTGACAAATTGGTTTTCGAAGGATTCGTTCGTTCATGACCTATCAGAAAAGTGTCAGTTTAACATCCTGAACGTCGTAGATTTCTTACAATCAGTGTATTGCGGAGAGGTGGAAAATTTCCAGTTTGGACCCCAAGTTATTAGGGTCTTAATTGTTGCATATTAGGTCTATTATCGCGGATTACAAGTATTTACAAGGAATGCACCCTATTATGAATCGCCTTGTATCTCTATTAAAGTCCTAGTTGAAGTTTGCTTCCTTTTGCATGTGTTAATCTCACTGCATCTACTTTTGAAACTCATAAACATGAGTAGGTACGTACCTACATTGTGAGTTGTTAAAATGTGTTCCAAAGTTTCGTTCCCTACTTTTCAAGATATTCAAGATGTTACGGAAAGTGTGCACACAACTTACTTTCTCAATACTCTTGTGATATTCAGTTCAGGAATATATAGACTCGAACTATGAAAAATATTTGTACGTATCAGTTATTGCTGGTATACGTCCAAATATTTTAGTACTTACCGGTTTTTAGACGAGCTTAGTATTTAAAACTGAAACGGGATGAGGTAACTTGTAACGGGCTAGTGTCGGCAAATCTACATTTAAAACATGTATTTTGCGTACAGGGTTACGTGGGATGATAAACACATCCTTGTCAGTTCCCACTTCAAAATAAAGTTTTCCTTAAGAATTCAGGTTTGCCGCTGACCAACTTGGTGTCAATGTCAATACAAAAAAACATAACCCTTCCTTGGCAGTCCGGTAATAAATAAGGGACCTTCCTATGAACACTTAATTATAAATATATCTATCATCTCAGAATGGTCGAATAACTATTAAGTAAATGGAAGGCTACTCAGACAGGCAGTCAGTCGCAATAATATCTCTAATCGGCCGAATTATCTATCTCACTGTCCATTCCTTTGATATTTGCTTTGACCGTGCGTTTGGCTTACCTACCTGTCGTCATGTCATGTCATCCGATCAATTAGCTCCATCCCAATTGTTTGAAAGCCGTACTGGTTTCGTGGAAATAGTGATAGAGATAGTAATGTATTGTTCCTTTCCTTATTAAATCCTAGATAAACTTGGTTTTACATAGGTTCCTGGCCCTGGTACTTCACACTACGAAATCCTGCGGCTAAACCAAACTCGCATAATTAATTACCTATACTTCTTTTTACAATATTTAGATACTATTAGGTAAAGGAATTACGTACCTATTCTATGAAAAATTGAAGAGCATAGAAAGTATTCACATAGCTTAACGTTTTAAATTAACTGATATTTACTTAACAAAACAAAGAAACCAGTCCGACTTAACTACCCTTTGTTTACTCCTCATAAATTCGAAATATTGGGTCAGTTATCTGCAATACAACTTTTTATTTTATCAAAACTTTGGATTTAATCGTCGCGAATAAAAACTCTTTTCGTGGCTATAATAAAAACTGTACAATAGTAATCATAAAAATGAGAAATAGTAGCGAAGCGCGGCCAAAATAATAATCGCCTGCCATCTTCAAAGTTCAAAAGTTTCATAAAACCAAGACCACTGTAATTGTGCTTGAAACTTTTACAGTGACTCTTAGATATTGGCATCAGATGTAAGAATAGACACCAATACACATTAGATACAAAAAATTTCAATAAAGGAAGATAGGCAGGTAACCATAATTATCTTGCCTATAAGTACAGCGTTAGTTTACATGGCGTATAATGACCAGCCAACAATTTTAGTTAAGGTTTTAAAAAAAATGCACCGTCTCTCTGATATCTAGATCAGAGAGACGGTGCATTTTTTTACTAGCCTGTTCTGTCCCACTGCTGGGCAAAAGACTCTCCCATTCCTTTCCAACTCTCCCGATATTTTGCCTTCTCTGACCGAGACCGTTCTAAGGAACGAGTCCAAATCGTCACGGCCTGCCTCGGTGACGACCACCGACTTCAGGCACCCACTGTTTGACGATTCTGGCCCATCCTAGAAATGTGACCCGCCCAGTCCCATTTCAACAAACAGATATTATTATCAAATAAAATAAAATGATAGCCTTCATTTGAAAACGTCTCGTGGGATTGCGCAGGCGACCGCCTACCTACTATGTATGGTGGGAACTGGGAATCAATGCACAATTTGTGTGCGTGCGTGCACCGACATATTGAAGTGTGTGCTATCTGCTGCCTATCTAGGTTGTTGAATGAACTCAATTGTGCTCTTGTAATATCCACACGTCCGATTTAGTGTTGGACAGGAATTACATTTTATTTATTTATTTATGTACTTACACACAAAATACAAAAACACATAAAAATAGAAGAGCACAAAGGTACTGCTTATTTCATAAGAAATATTTTCCAGCAGACCTGCGAGAGGAAAGTTGGATTAGAAATATAGACACAGTGTGTAGAAAAGACAAACAGGAAATTTTTTATTTCAATTTAGAACACAATTGTTTCGATATAAAATAAACATACATACAAATATATACACTTAAAAAAATAAACACTAATAGGTACTACTAGGGTTTATTTTCTAGTCATAATAATGACTATATACCTATAATGTATAAACATAGGTACCTACATATACGAGTATACATATACGAGTTTTATAGAGGAGAGGTAATGTTCTCTGACTGCATTTTATTGTAGGTATCCAAAATTCTGAACCATCTCTGAAAAGGCCGGTCATTGAAAACTAACCCTGAGTAGACAGAAATAATTTAGAGGATAATAACCAAAGGAACGGCCATTATGAATATAATAAAATTATAATGTTCATGTTTGTGAGTGCCCGTGACAAATAAATAAGATTTTTTTAAACCGAGCCCTTGTTTTTGACACTGGTCATTAACACAATTACGTAGGTACATCTTTAATGTTACCTACTTATTTAAATGTTCTAACTTAATATCTTTTGTAACCCAAATGCCTTATTATATACAAAGCGTCATAAACGTTAATTCTGTAATTATGTCGACGTGAACAATGCCAAGGTATTAATTAAGAACATGAATGCTTTATAAAATGTCTAGCCGGCTGGTACGTGGCTCAATTTTCTTAGGAATGACGATTGATATCTCTCTAGTTATAAATTACGTTTCCCTACTCAAACACACGAGTTCATTTTCGCCATCACCCGACGATATTTTCACATAATGTGCTCGAGGGTCGCTATCTCATAGATTTATCTAGATGGCGAAGGAAGTTCTGGAAAAATGTTGTTGCAATTTCGACTGAAATTCTCGAACTAACATTTTGTCTAGGATCTCTATACTAAGGTTTATCTATACGTTTCTTAGTCACTTAGGGAGTCTATAGTGTAGAAACTAATAAGTATTTTATGTATCCATCAAGTTTAACTTTTTCAGTTACCCGCGCTATTAGGTTTTAAATGATAAAAACACGTTTGACTGTTGGTTAATTTATCGAACTTTGACTACTTATAAGTAGTTCTGCATGCAAGGGTGTTTGTGAAACTTTTAGAACTACATCATAAAAGATGCTCTAAAGTTTTAATAATGAGATATTAGGTAAGCTACACTTAAATAATATAATATTCGCATAGTAACTAAGTACAGATTACAGTAATTATACATAAATGGAGTGTTGAACGCCAGTGGCAACATAATTAGGTACGTGACAATAGGTCGCTGCCTGAAGCGTTGATTGACGTGAGTGAGTTGAAATCCTGCCTCGATCAGCTACTAATGTAAGGGCTCCTAAACTTACAAGTGTACCTCGGTTATTTAGATAGTAGTTATATGATATAACCAGGCAGGCGAATTAATTTGTGTAATTTATTTTATCACCGCTGCTCTCAAAATGGTGAAGGAAAACATCGTGAGGAAAATGTCTTACAACCTAAAAATTCGAAGACATGTGACATCTACCAACCCGCACTGGACCCGCGAGGTGGATAGCCCATACCTCTCCTAGAGAGGAGACCTGAGTCCCTGCAGTGGGAACATATATAGGCTGATGATGAATAAGTATGATATACTAGCCTATGCGGTTTCACCGGCGTGGAGTTTGGTAATTGTCCCAAGAGATCGTACTGCTGGAATAAAAAGTATCCTATGCGTTAATTCAGGTTATAAACTAGCCGTGTACCAAATTTCATCAAAAACCGCTCAGGAATGTAAAAATTAAGAAATCTCCATTTATTCACACAATCATTCACATTTGAAAATGAAGATGGTTTTTCGTTCTTGAAACTCTTAAAAGTTAATTCAGGAGCACAAGAGTGATTTTATGTATCACATTACTCTCCGGACTTCAGGGACCAAAAAGTCGTTCTCCACTTAGAACCGCAGCAATGTGTAATTGGGGTTTAAGAGAGGCTTAAAGAATTATATATTTTTGCATGGTCAACAGCTTCCACGTGTAACGAATATGTTTTTTGTACACATTAAGCTATAAATTTCCAGTTTACGCTGATCTCGCACTGTACGGAAATCCTATACAATGCGAGGCCAGTTTATACTGGAAATGTATAGCATGATGTATAGCCGTATGACTGTGTACCGGCAGTACTTTTGAATATTACCTACGACCCTCTCCATGGTAATTGATCCTTGGTGACGAGCTACATTCAACGATAAACGTTTATGGAGTGGACATTTAGTACGTAACCACGAAATATTTGCTGTGCCATATCACTATCATCACTATCACTATCACTACATAGTATAAAACAAAGTCACTTCCCGGTGTCTATCCCTATGTATGCTTAAATCTTTAAAAATACGCAACCGATTTTGATGCAGGTTTATTTAACAGATAGAGTGATTGTAGAGGAATATTTTAATACCTTTTTGCAACCGTGCGAAGCCGGGGCGGGTCACTAGTTCTTCTATACGTAACAAAACTGTAACTTTATAAACGGTTATCGAAAATTGTTGGTCGACTTATGGTGGCCCTCAAAACTTTCATCGTCTGCCTAGCTTTTTCTTAACTAAGAAAGTTCGAGTTTTGAAAAGCCATGGAGGTGTCGGGGTATTTTACGGTTGGTCACCCATCCATGGGTCGACTTCAGCAACCTGGGTGGTTGTTTGTTTTTACTTAGTTATGAGCAGGTTTGTATTTGTATGAATCATGTATGATCATATGTATAGACGCCAGCAGTACATCTAAATGAATTTCTATGATGTCAAGTCATGATTTTTTTTAATACAAATTATAATGCTTATAAGTTTGTATTATTTAATATTCATCAAAACATGTGATATCATACTCTATAATAACACCGATCTATACCATGTTTAACGCTTATACGTGAGCTCTGGCAAGACATGCTTAAGCCCCCTGACGGTTTTATCGAGCCGTCTGAAAGCCTACCACCTGGACATGCTTTGCCGTGGCCGACTTGGAAATCTCTAAATAGACTCCGAACCCAGGTCGGCCGTAGCAAAGACAATCTCTTCAGATGGGGGTTCACGGACGGTTCAGATCTCAAGTGCGTATGCGGCGTATCTCCACAGACAATGGCCCACCTTCCATCTTGCGCTGCATGCCCTGACACCTGCACACTTGACGATCTAATGACTGCATCAGCGAGTGGAGTTCGCGTAGCTGAATATTGGGCCAAATTTATGTAATGTATGTTGTGAAGATTTGTCATCGACACGCTAAGAAGAAGACCGCTTATAAAAATCATATATTATTATCATTGTTTTATGTTATGTAGGTAAGATAATGTGGGTTAAATATAATTATTCTCGAAGACAACCGTCAGTCAAAGTTTGCGCTTACAATTTGAAGGCTCTGCATATTCATACAATCTCTAAAACTTTCTGCGGTGCACTGCTGTGCGAGTTTCATTGGCGTTAAGTATATGAAATTGTTAAATATGAGAATGTGATGAAACTGAAATGTACCTTCAGTTATTTCTTACTGACTGACTTTTCTCTTTGATATTCGCATTTGTACAGTGGGCACTTGGGCAGGCAAAGCAGATAAGTAAATAACATAACATCACGCCTGAAATTTCCTAAAGGTTAATAGGTAGAGGTATACCTAATAGATACACACACAATTTTGCCAGTTGGGTATGTTTAAGTCTCCTGTAATAGGGGGCGAGCCATTTGCTACCGATCGGGAACAAATCCAGACTCTGTGGCAGCTACTGACTGAACTTTACTCCTGGTGGAAAAACCCAATAACACTTTGTCCGACCCGGGAATCGAACCCAGGACCTCATGCTTGCTACCACTAGACCAACCAGGCATTTAAGCAATTAACTGGTAAAAATTATCCGCCTTATTACAAAACGTAGTTAAACCTGGTTTAACTTAGACTTGGTTTATCTCGCATGACGTCTCACTTCAATAATATTCAAAAGAAAGTGACAGCATGCGAGATAAACCAGGTCTAAGTTAAACCAGGTTTAACTACGTTTTGTAATAAGGCGGTAAGAGTTTAAGCAGTAACTAGACAAAACTCGCGACTTCACAGTCTAAGTCAAAGTTTCGACCCTGCAAAATCGATGCAACCCGCCCCAGTCAAGGGGCCGCCGAAACTTAAGAACAAATGGATATGAGAAAGTTTAAGCATGAGTAAAGGGTATTCAATTTCTTTAACGACCATCATTTTTGCCGGGGCTTGCCATGAATCTTCAAGATAAGCGTTTAATGGAAATAACAGCTCGCCGAAGAACATTATGGTCATACGCGAACTATCGCCAGGCCATAACCTTAAAAGGGTAATATTTCTGCATAAACAAACTATTTGTTTCTTCTACGTGTTTTTATGAAATCCATTACGACTATGTTTATGACTGGTCTTTGTATAGTGTAATGTACTTGGAATGTATGAAGTAGATAAGAATTGCGAGTCGGTCTGATATAAAAGGTTTGATTTAGTACCTAGGTATGTAATAAGGTTGTCATATTCTTGTACTCAATCATGGTCTACAAGTTCTACAACTGACATTAGGGATACAGTAAACGACTGTATTCTTTGTTTCTGAACGACGGAAAAAATAAAAAAGTCTGAAAAAATGTTTGTCTAGGTATTTCATGTTCGAAAACCATTCATAGGTTTACACTCACAAAGTCACGGGTAGCCAATAGCCAATCGACTACCCGAGTACTACGAAGTACGAATGGGTAATCGACACTGCGAGAATTGGCAAAAATAGAATAGTTACATGTTTACTGCTCACAGAGCTGTCCCATATTGGAAAAAGCTCTGGCATTGCCTACAGGTATTTGCCGAAAGCATGGGTGTTAGTGCATGCAGGATTTGTTTGGTTCACGAAACCACGCAGAGGATTTCTATTGCAGATTGCTTCACTGGCACAACATTTTACACTACAAATACCTACTAGTCTGATGAACCTCACTTTTTCGTTTTTTGTACACGTGAGAGTTACTGCGTTTATTGAGGCTTGTGATGTACAGGGTGTTAACGGCCCCTTCACGGAGCCGTCAAACAAGCATTAAGTACACACCAAAGTAAATAACGCTACGCAATAATGAATGCTGGGGAACGACTTTTTTGGGTTGTAAATTAGTTTCACGGTAAAACTCAATATAATACTCTCAACACATTGTGCTGATGGATGCATTGAATAGTAAACGGGCCAAGGAGGAAATTCAAGTAATGTTTTACCCATAAAAACGAGTATGTATTTAAAAAAAAACATTGAACTCAAAATCTCCGTAATTGCTTTTCGGCTTAGTTTACGGTATTTTTACACCCTTTATTTGTTTCCACTTATCACGAAACTATACCAACACTTGGATTGTTGGTAGTTTCGTGATAAGTGGAAACAAGTACGTATTAGCGTAAAAAATAGATACTTACCTAAGTTAAACTCACAAAACCGCATTTAAGACAAAATCTGTCGCACCATAAAAAAGAAAGAGCAAAATGCTCCATTACGCGGTTCAGTGTATCTGGTATTAACATCTGTTTACAAACAAACAAACTTAAGGAGAGCCCGAGCAGAACAAATAATAATAAATATCAACTGTTTATTTATAAACGCTCCGAATACCCTTGAAACAGAGGTTCCGTGTTCTTTCATAATTTTTATTGCTTGAGCATTAGCGAACGTTATTGGAAAAATATGGCACAAATATATCGTTAATTGCGGAACATAAAAGGTTTTTGTTTCTTTTTTTTTTGTAGAATGAACCTGTTCATTGCTGCGGGTCTCAAACTCTCGAGTATGAATTTAAAAATTATATTTATCTTATTTGAGTGGGCTAATGGTATTGTTACGTGGGATGTTTCACAAGAACATTTTAGATTTCGATCGAGTCTAGAATGTTTCACTACGGAATTGTCTGGAAGATTCTAGAAGGTTCTCGAATCTTCTAGACATGATTTCTTATAATAATAACTTCCTTTTTATTTTTATTCAGAGCAAACATTTGATATTTATAGACAAGTCGTAATCTGTTGACACGCATTTCGCCCAAATAAATTTTAAGTTTCCGTCATCAGTTTGTTGCCCCAGAAAAAACACAAACAAAGTTCAAACGCAACTAAAAGGATTCCAGTGTGAACAATGTCGAATCAACACGATGAATTTATCTAAAGGGAAATCTCTTCAGCGAAAAGCAAACACGTCTCGAGCAAAAGACTACGGAGGGATGAGTGATTCACTGGGCTAGAAAATGTTAGTTGATTTTTGAATTTCACACTTCAGTACCCGCTTTAACGTGGGGACGGCGCGATTGTGTTTACATGTTCTCGACTGATCATCCACAATAAAAAATGTACGGAATATATTTTTAACAATACAACGAAACAACCCTTTTATTCAGGTAAATGCGTTCAAATGTGGAGATATGAAACAAATGCTGGAATGATCAAACGTTTTGGGAACAAACGACGCACACGTAATGATACCTTTAAAATGTTTACTCAGACATAAGTAGCATTTTCCTACTTATGTTTCAGTAAGTAGGGGAGACCGGGGACAATTGAAACAATTTGACTTAAATCGTGTGCAGTGAAGTATCTATAGTACCTACATCCCTCGAATTTATATAGTTGAAAGGGTCGTTATCTAGTTCCTAAATTAAACATAATCTATATCTCTATTTTGAATAGTTAACCTACAATCACACATTAAAGAAGACCGGGCACAGTGGTTCTATTGACCCCACCCCAAGGACGGTTGAAACGGTAAGTAGGGATAATTGAAACACTGAAATATTTCAGGAACTACTGAAGGTTTTTACTCAATCTTAAAAATTTAACTTACTACTAAATTATTTATTGAGATCGTGACAAGTGTGTCACCGTAAAGTTAATATTTTGAAAATTATAAACGCAAAAACATCTTTAATATAAACAACGTAAAATATCTCTTATTTTAATCATTTTCGAGCTTTAATTTGTGCTAATGAATACTATTTCACATGATTGAAAGACTTGTTACCCTATTTTGCTGTAATTGCACTTACATGGGGGATAAAAAAAGATAATCCAGTCTCATACAAAACAGCTTGTTTCAATCGTAACAATGTTTCAATCATAACAATGTTTCAATCATAAAAATGTTTCAATCATAACAATGGTTTATTGACGGTCTGCTTCAAGTCCTGCGGTAGACTGTTGGGTGTTGTAGTCAGGGCTGGGCAAAATACATGCTTTGCTTTAATTAAAATACAAATTACAAAATACAGTATCGCAAGTAATTGAAATCTTTAAGTAAGGTATTTGAATAAAATACAAAATACAGTATTTTTTAGCTATTTTTAATTGAAATACAAAATACATAATTACAAAAACTTTTTCAAAATAAAAATAATCGCCTTCAAGAACCACCACAAAAAAGTGGACAGACGTGGGGATAAATGTATTTTAAAGTGAAAATGTGTTTTGAAAAGCCTCAAGTATTTGAAATACTAATTACAAAATACTTCGTCGTCAGGTATTTGAAATACGAAAATCAAATTTCATTTTAAGGAAGTAATTGAAATACAAATACAAAATACGTATTTGTATTTCAATTACTTACGTATTTTAATTACAAGTAAGTAATTCAAATACTGCCCAACCCTGGTTGTAGTGTCATCGGGCTGGTAAGGTCACTGTTTCGACACATGTATGACCATGGAATTCGGCTGTGGAGTCCAGGAGAAGATGGGACAGCGGCTTCAAATCCTGCGGCAGACTCATTTTAGAAAACACAACCTTCTTCTGTGCAGTCGGATAAAAATGCGAAATATGCGGGGACGTTTGAAACGTTTCAAACGTCCACAGCCACGTCGTTTCAAACGTACCCATGTCACATCTTCTACTTTAACACTCAATATTTTGTAATATATTGACTTAAATAATAATTAACAGTAATAAAAACTAACTTAAATAGACAAACAATACTCTCAAATAAGAAAAACTGACAAACTACAAGATTAAAATAGGTAAAAACCAAAAAAATAAAAATGGTGAGAACTTACTTTTTGGCGTGAAATTCGTCGAGGCGTCCTGTGTGCGACTACATTGCTCGCTCGCTCGAGCCGTGCTAAACACAATTACCGAATATGGCCGACGATGCAACGAACGCAGCATCACACGCGTAGGTATCATAGTTTCCGAGAAATTGAAGTTGTTGCAATCATGACCTGTTTCAATTGTCCCCGGTCTACCCTACGCAGACGAGATTTTTGTGTAAATATTATAATTCATTCAGAAGGAAAGTGTTAAGAGTGTTTGTTTTTCACAAGGTTTTTTTATATTCAATGTATTTTTAAGAATCACGGAGCCTGGATTTGCGCCGGGTTGACGACAATAGGCTTGCCCACTATTACATGGGACTTAAACATGATTGGCGAGATGTGGATGTAACATTAGGTACACCTTTGCCTAACCCTTCGGGAATTACAGAAGTGATGTTATGTGTATGTACCTATGTGTTAAAAATCAAGAAAAGCTTTGTACCACGTCAACAGTTTAATTTGAAATGTTAGAATGTTAGAATCGCGATATCTCAGGAATGGTAACTCTTAGAAAATAATAATGTAGAACATTTTTGTAGAAAATTTTATGATCTACAACTTTGGGTTGAGATTTTTTTTGATAAAACTTACCGTTTTCGAGAAAAAAACAAAAATCCTCAAATTTTGACCTTTGACCCCGAATAACTTTTGTAGCACACATAAGATCGATAGGGATTTTTAAGGCTTTGTTTGTAATGGTATACCCCAGCTCTCCAACAATATTTGGCTCTGTGGGAATTATTGTTATTTCAAATGTCTATATTGACCGGACTAATAGTTATGAACCGTGAAAGCTTAAAACAGAGTTTAATTTGAGTTCTTATATCATTGCGATACTTAATGTCGACATGAATATTCATTTAGTTACTCTAAACATGGTAAGTGTTACGCCAGCATATAACAAATCATTCTGCACTTTGGCATGAAACCAAAAAACTTAGTATTTTGTGTTAAAGACGGCGTATTATAACTGAGAGCTCATAAACATAATGCAAAGTGGAGTTTTAACAAAAGCTAAATGCCTACATTGTTGTTACAGTTAGCACCCGCTATTAAAGGCAGCGAGAAAAAAGCGTATAAGTAATTGGAGTAAAGCCAATTTCTGTGGATGACAGGAAACTTTGTTAAATGTTATAACAACGGAATTTATGATTAGAAGTTGGAGTAGTGCAGCTTCCAACATTTCCAACAGTTCCAACTTTAGAATTCAATTAGGTACCAACGATTATGGAATCTTTTTTTTGTCGTGCCGACACTGTTCTAAAACTTTCTTACTGTCGAGTCTTTATCTGAAGGCTTTCGTAATCTTTTTGCATATTTTTTCATTGCTTAATTAAATTGGTGGTGACATTATTTAATCCAGAGGCGAAGTTAAGGAAGATTTATAAAATCAAATTAGAAATAATATTGGAATTTTGTTCTTTGGTTCGGTATTCTTTGTCTGCTAAGATAGGTTTAGTAGCGTCTAAAACTATTTTCGACTTGTATCCCAAAAATCTTAATATGTCATTTTCATCAGTTTTATTTTCATTGTTAATTTAATTAACAAACATCAAAGGTCCAGATTCACCTAGATCTAGATTCGGTCGCCAGTAACGCGTGGTATCTTTTTCTATAATAATATTGTAGGGAATTTACTCTACTGGATTACTATTGACCCTGACTGTTGAAAAGCTACTGAAGTACCTATATTAGGAAATCATTATTCTCTTTTCATTATACAGTAAACAAACGGCGACTTACTTGCGAACTTTCGTTGTGTAAACTTATATATGTTACGCGACAAACATTTATTCTTGAATGGAATATTTTGATGACCACGCTTCCCAAACAAAAAAAAAAAAACAAATCCTAATAGCCTTCCTCGCGAGTGAAATGTTCATTTCACGATTAAATTAATGTTCGTCATGTAACAAAAGCTCGAGCAATAAATGTTAGCAAAATTAATTCGTGAAGCAGGGTATACCCTCTTTTACTGTGCATAAAAAGTTTTCCTAAGTACAGTAGCTTTTCTTCACATAAACCATGTTCTTGAACATACGAAGGTCGAAGCAAGTTATTCAAACTGCAATCAACATGCCCATTAGGATATTTGGTAGCGGTCAAGTCGAGTACTTGACCGCTACCAAATATCCTAAAGATTGAGGTAGGAAACCCTAAATTGAAGTGAAGTTTTCTCATTAATTTGATTACGTCGATCCCAGGGCCCGACCCGTGTCACAAGTTACTTCATTAGTTACGCAACTTGCTGAAAGTAATCCGACCGAATTAGGTTTTGTAAGACACGAATCATCAAAATTATACCGACGTTAGCATACTTTTTAATGTGTCATATACTGCGGCTGAACTCATGCTCATGATTTGTTTATTATAAATTAGCAGCCATTAATAAAGGAGGGGCAACACATTCGTGTCGTTTTAACCAAAATATGCTGCGATATGCAAAATAGACGATTCATAAAATTAGAATTTAAAATCAAAGCTCCGTTTCAGAGGTGTTTTTGTCTGCGAACAGCGACACAGCGCACATAAGTTACGCCGAATATTTATGCTGGGTGATGCCACCTACAGGCCCACGCTCATATTTACAGCCAAGATCTCGTTTACTGCACTCTTGTATTTGCATTTTACATGTATTATTTTTGTTAACATTATTTTATGTCCCAACAATTCAAGTGGAACGTTTTCCGAATTAGCTTCGTGGGTCCTCGAAATTACTTTAAAATATGCGGATTTTGACTGAATATTTATAGATAGGCACATCAAAAGGAAAGGAATCCTCAGGTGGGATACGAGTGCGAGTGGCGTGCTCGAGTAGCTCTTGGTAAACAGAGGTCAGTTTAAAAAGGCGTTAGATCGTTTTCCTCGTGATTTATTTGCTTATAATACTTAATTATAGTAGGAGAGGTCGTAGAATGCGATGATGATTGCATTAGACGTGTTATCCCGGGTAAGGAACATTACGTGGCAGGCCAAGCCCGGGTTTAATTGATCTAGGCAGGATGATGGATTGTTGCCAGTAGATGCGGTGGGATACGGGTGGTTTGCGGTGGATAAAGACGAATCTAAGTGCCGCTTCCGGAAGACGCTTTTGGTTACCCAAACCACATCATATATTTAATCTGAAGCCTTTTATATTAAAGGGTTAGATATAACAGACACATAATCGAATTGAATGCGGGTAGGTGTAATAAAACACAGACGTGTCTCCTTTATTGAATTTATATTTAAAATAGAAAAACAAAGTTTTTTACAAAAATTTTCAACAATTTTCCGAGCTTAACCTTTAAAATACTGGTACTCACGTTTGTAGCACATATATGTGAGTAAATCTGTAAATTTACACCACCTGTCAGCTCATCATTCAACTTCACTGTTTTCACTGTTATTGGACACAGAAGAATCACTATGTCTCAACTTAGCGACATTTTATCGGCACAGAGGTGTCTGGAGGACAATTTTATGAAGAAGATGAATGAACTAGAAGCCCAGATACAGTGTGCTGGTCCTGCAAAGGACACCGTGGCGAGGGTTGCTGAGGAGTTTCGAACCTTCAGGGAGCTGATCTTCAGCATGCTGAGTCTTCTTCGGAGACAGATCAGTGAGTGTGCTGCGCAGGTCGACGGGCTGGAGACCAGGCACCGTAGGAAGGCGCTGATCTTCCAGGGAATAGCAGAGGTTGACGGGGAGGTCAGTAGTGAAGTCATCTTGGAAGTTATAAATAAAAAACTGGCACTAAAAACTGTCACTGCATCCTCGATAAAGGCCTGCCACAGGCTTGGGGGATCCAATAAAGATCACCATAGGCCCATCCTGGTCAAGTTCGCAAACTATGAAGATAGGTCTGCAGTCTGGAGAGCGAAGACTGGGCTGAAGGGTTCTTCTGTCTCCATCAAGGAGTTCTTAACAAGGACCCGGCAATCCATCTTCGTGAAGGCGCGGTTACATTTCTCTATGCGGTCGTGTTGGACTCAGGACGGCGTCATTGTTATCAAAGCCCCCGATGGAAGCAAGCACAAAATTTCATCTTCGGAAGAATTGAGTCCGCTGCTGGTGAAGTATCCCAGGGTTCAAACTTCTGGAGATAGCCTGAAAACAAAACGCGTTAACTAGGTAATAACATTTAGTATCTTACAGCATTGCTATTCCTGCGTAGTGTAGGACTCACTTACCTTAGAAATTGTCATCTCTCATTGTTTGTTAACTTTTGTCTTGTAACCATTGTTATTATTAGTCTTTGTTTTGTTTTCTTCACACGTTCTTATCCTTGTTACATTTTGGAAGTCTCACATAGGTACCTACATATATTTACTGTTAGTTTTTACCCTCAACAATTAACTTTTTTTCTATTCCGAAATGTTGTTCTTGTTATGTTACAACTAATTGTCATAATTATCTGTCAATGTCAAATCTGACATCCCTTGTTTAACGAAAGAATTATACATAGATCGGATACGTTCTCTGAAATCAGTTATTGCTGAGTTATAGGTTGAAGGGTACGGTGCGTTCCGAATTCCAGTATGGAGTTAGTAATTTACTTCGAGATTTTTGTGTTGATTGTTCGTTATTTTGTATCATAGTGTTTCATAACTTGTTCGTTATTTTAATAATATGATGTTAGCTGGCGGGTGGTGCAGAGATGCAAAGCCGCACCAGATATCGTGTAAATCTCTTATTTTTCTAATATTTTTATTTTTTTATAATTACCTATATTTTTTTTTTTTTTTAGTGTATTGTATTTATATGTATGACAACTTTGTTTGATGATGAGTCTTTTTTCTCTGCCAACGAATCTGCTGCCACTTCGGATGATGATAGTTTTTGTTCCGTCACAGACACTCTTGGCGATCTTTTACGTCAGAGTTTCAACCAAAACCTTGACCGGCTGTTTAACGTCTGTCACATCAATGCCCAGAGTATTCCTAGTCACTACAATGAACTGTTAGATACTTTTACGAACAACGATGTCCATGCTGTCCTGATTTCTGAGACCTGGCTAAAACCTGAACTCCTGTCGACTGCCTACTCTCTCCCAGGATTCGTTCTTCTACGGAATGATCGAATTGGAAGGAGAGGGGGTGGTGTAGCAATTTATCTTCGTGCTGATTTCCCTTATAAAATTCTCGCTACTTCTCCCTCCAATAGTTCGGCTGAGTTTATTTTTATCGAGGTTCGTGTTAAACGAGCTAAGGCGGTCATTGGAGTTGTGTATTGTCCCCCTACCCTTGATTATTTCACCGAATTCGAATTGGTTCTAGAATCTTTGGGTTCGGAGTATGCACATCACATTGTCATGGGGGATTTCAACACCAACCTTCTTGCCCCTAACTCCTCTCGGTCCTGTAAACTCCTCCATCTGGTCGAGTCAGCTAGTTTGCACGTGTTGCCTCTCCTACCAACGCATCATAACACTGTCGGTGATGATACTTGGCTCGACCTTATCCTGATTTCTAATCCTTCCTTAGTCTCCGCACATGGTCAACATGTTGCTCCTGGCTTTTCCCATCACGACCTTATCTTCGTTTCTTATGTCCTTAAACCCCCAAAACCCAAACCTTTAATCCAGTACAGGCGTGCCTTTGCGCGGATGAATGCAGAGAAACTTTTACAAGATGCTTCTAATATTGACTGGACACCCCTGGAGAAGGCCACCTCAATTGATGACAAAGTTGAGATTTTTAATTCCGCTGTTGTCAAATTGTATGATACACACGCTCCCAGCAGAAAAGTCAAGGTGAAGCGCCCGCCTGCGCCATGGATTAATCAGGGAGTTAAGATGGCAATGCGACGAAGGGACCGCGCGTTTCGAAAGTTTAAAAAGGATCGGTCGGATTATAACTGGAACCTCTTCAAAACTGCTCGCAATCGTTGTAATCAGATGATACGCAACGCTAAACGCCGCCACATTCTTGACAATATCACTTCTTCTTCTCCTGCTGATATCTGGAAATTCCTTGGAACTCTAGGTATCGGCAAATCGAGGCATTCTGACCTTCCTAAGACATTTGGGTTGGATGATCTAAATCGTCATTTCTCCACCGTTCCCACCCTGGATAGTCCAACCAAATGTCAAACCCTTGACTACCTTGCTGTTCTGACGCGACCCAATATTACTCCTTTTGCCTTCACCCCAGTCGACCCGGGAGAGATCAAGAAGATTATCCTTTCCATTAAATCCAAAGCTGTTGGTTGTGATAACATCAGTCGACACATGATCGTGACCGCGGTCGATCAGCTCCTTCCTGCTATTTCCCATATTGTTAACTACTCCCTTTACTCAGGTGTTTTCCCTTCTGTGTGGCGGAAAGCCCATGTTCGACCACTACCTAAAGTTCCCAATCCCACTCTTCTCAGCCACTTTCGTCCAATCTCCATCCTTCCCTTTCTATCCAAAGTACTTGAAGCTTGTGTACATAAACAATTCTCCAATTTCATACACAAAAACTCCCTCATCAGTCCATTTCAATCCGGGTTCAGGCCCGGGCACAGTACCGTTTCCGCTCTCCTTAAAGTGACTGACGATATAAGGCGGGGAATGGAAGACACCAAAGTTACGGTTTTGGTGTTAATAGATTTCTCCAATGCTTTTAACACCGTCAGTCACGATGTCCTTTTATCCATCCTATCCTATCGCATGGTCTCTCCCGAGGTTCTGGTATGGTTTTCTTCATATCTTCGGGGGCGTCAGCAATCAGTTCTTGCTGGTGATTCCAACTCCAGCTGGTGTGATCTGGAAACTGGCGTCCCTCAAGGCGGCATTTTATCCCCACTTTTGTTTTCTATTTTTATAGACCTTATAACTGCCGAGTTTCAGTGTGCGTATCATCTCTACGCTGATGACTTACAGCTTTATTGTCGGGCGGGTGTTGACGGCATATCTGGTGCGATTGAGGAGCTGAACCGGGATTTGCGTGCCGTCAAGGGCTGGTCTGATCGTTTCGGAGTGGCGGTTAACCCTGCCAAATGTCAGGCCATCATTGTGGGGAGCCCCCATAGCTTGAGGAGGCTGAATGGCTTAACAGTGCCTCCGGTTACTTTTGACGGTACGGTGATCCCGTTTAGCGCTGATGTCAAGGATCTGGGTTTGCATGTTGACACCTGTCTTGACTGGCGTAAGCAGGTCGCAATTGTGAGCAAGAAAGTCACCGGAACGTTGCGGTCTCTCTATCGGTTAAAAAATGTACTCCCAGCTCACATCAAGGCAATGCTTGTACAGTCCCTAATCTTCCCCATTATTGACTATGGTGATGTGTGCTACTATGACCTGAATGCAGATCTCCTCAACAAACTTGACCGACTTCTAAATAACTGCATTCGATTCGTCTTCAATCTTCGCAAGTATGATCATGTATCTGTACAGCGTTCGATACTAAAGTGGTTACCTATCCGAGAGCGCAGAGCGTTGAGGGCTTTGACAACCCTGTTTTCCCTTCTTCACAAGCCCACTTCCCCTTCTTACCTGACTTCCCTTTGTCAATATTTGTGCACTGCTCACAGCAAGACTCTTCGCTCCGCTAATAATCGTCTTCTACGTTGTCCTTCTCATCGCTCTGGTTTTATAAAATCTTCTTTCTTTGTCCAGGCGGTCTTCCTCTGGAATGAACTCCCTCAGGATATCAGGACAGTAAACAGTCAGTTCACATTCAAAATGAAAGCTCGCGAGCACATTCGCAAGAAGTTGGCAGCTTCGTCTCAGAACTAAGTTGTTATAGTTTTCTTGTGTATCTTTCAAAGTTTATATATTTTATGTATATATCTATGTATGTATTTATTCTTATAAGTTAGGTATATATATATATTTTATTTCTTTTCTAATTTTTGTTTCTGTTTTGCACCTACTGTATAATGTCTCTGCATCACCCTAAGGTAGACTGGTAGAAAATGCCCATGGCATTAAGTCCGCCTTTGTACGGTTTTATTACTTGTGCATAAAGTTTTAATAAATAAAATAAATAAATAAATAATCAAATTTTTCAAGAAAATGTGATTGGTCTATCAGTGTGTACGTAGAAGTTGGTTATTACAGAAATAGGATACAAGTCAATTTGGCTGTTGCGCTGTTATGTTTACAACTAATTAGTTCACATTTGGGTTAACAAGCCCATGTCTTAGTAATAGGCAATTAGAGATGTTCTCATAGTTTCGGAACCCCGTACCTATTTTAATTATACATACATCCTGGCTGTCTATGATCTAACATTTCAGCTCCATTAGCATGAAAGTTATCAAAATGGGGCTATTCATCCCCGTCTAAAGTTGTATTTATTTCATTCATAAAATATTGTCTCTAAACTTAATTAACTTTAATAACTGGCCCCAGGTTTTTACAGAATCGCCATTAATTAAATTTGTAGTATAAGCTCTCTAAAAGAGCTCGTTAAGAGGATATAATACAGTGTAGTGTTGTAGTTTGCGTTTTAAGAGCTTAAAGTATTAAACGACGAGGCTGCGTTGCCGGTGACAAGCGACTTAATTAACTCAGTACAAACATAATAAAATAGTGTCAAAAATAGTTGGTGTCTGTGCAGTGACGTGCAAGTCTGTTGCTACTGTAAACATTGCTGATTACTGTTCATTACAGGTGGGTGAGCACGACGTCTAATCAACAGTTTTGTTATTTCCAAAAGTTCCATGCACCCTCTATTGCATTATCTTCGGGTTTTAAAGGACAATTCATGTTCAGCGAAGTCTACATTTTTCAAATATTTTTGGGTTTTTGAATTAATAGCATTTTAAAAATAACAGATTAACGAAATTAAACGAATCTCCTGTCAATGACTTCTTAAACGTCTACCTACCCACCAACGTCGGTTGTAGGGTTGGGAAGCCAGTCGATAATAAAAGGTTGCTCTACAATTTAGTTTCAGCCGTCGCTTCGCTGCAACGTCTAAGGAATTTAAATTTTTCCTTTGCGCTCCATCGAAGATAATCAAACAGCTGGCGGGCACTCCATGTTTTGAATATTAATGATATTAATCACGCTTCGCGTATTATTATTGTGCTACCACAAACACTGCATAGTAAAGTTTTCTTAAATCGCTTTCATCCGAGTCTTTCGTACAACTTCGCTAGTTTAAATTCTATCTCTTAAGTGTATCGAGTTATTCAGATTTCATTTTCTTAAACTCTGGTTGAACTGAATTCCCACATTCATTTAGTACTTTTGTGGAACAGTACCGTAATTCCTGCAATAAGAAGTAAGAACGTTGGTTAACATAAACATCACTTTGTATTTACCACAAAACAGCCAGTTGAACCGCTAACACAGAACTACCCCTGTAATAAATTAGTTGTTTTAGCGGAAATGGCATCGTCTTAGCGTGGGCCATAAAGACATTTAGGATTGAGTTCTACTGTGGCTGAGCGGGGCCCGTAGGTACGTAAGCCGTTATAATAATGCGCATAAAATTCTCCACCGAGAGCAGTGAGCGAGCGAAGTTGCCGGTATTACTGCTGTGAGTTATTCACCGTCACGTAGCCGGGGACTGTCGACTGGTCGCAGTTGCGCCCGTGTCCCCGCCGCTACTCTGTGTAAAGTCAGGCGTCCCAGCGAAACCGGTACAACCTACAACTCGCTGCTATTTCGAAACTTGTGACAGAAACAATCAAACGACGAAGACGCGAACAGTTTTGCCGACTTGTTTTTGCGACGAGCCTATTGTTTAAGTTATCATATTATTATTTTAATTAAATGACCTACTTTTATTATGCTAGCTCTTTTTATAGATATTTTATTTCCCGCAATAACATGTGTGTTTTTAAAATCCAAGTTTAACTGAATTCGTCCAGTTTTGGTCATATTTTTCGATTACGTATCATGTTACATACTAAGAAATGTTCTTTATGTTTGCAGCCTTCGTTTGCAGCAAATACCGTGCATAAAATTTGACTGGAGTTTTACTGGAAAGAAGTGAATGAAAACTTTTATTTAAAAAGTTATTTTATTTCACGCCATTTTTTATTCAGCACAGTCAAAATACGTCGAAAAGACAGCGACAACGTGTTGCTTGTTGATTTTTTATGTTTTTCGCTTTTGGGTCACATATGCTACTCTTATGACGTTAAAATATTTCACTGCACTGTTTGTTTATATGAGCTTTTTGATTGAAATATTTCCGTGAATTCTGTGCTATTATTTATTTACAATTAGATAATTGAATTTTATATTCTTGTATATTTGGTTGTACTCGTATTTCAGGAGAAGTCGCGAAGTATTGCAGCGTATTCTAATATGTGTTATTTGTGTTTTTGCGCGGCGCTAACGCGGGCCATGCTCGATATTTCAGTTGGGACACTAGTATGCGTAGACACGTACTTACATATTGTTCTCGTTGCAGTTATAACCTAGTTGACACAGTGGATTCGCTCTCTCGCTCTTCTTTAACTTACGAGTCAAGTAAACACTGAATTAATTGAAATTCGCTCGTTTCAACCAGTTTTTCACGGATGTTTTAACATATTATAGGCAATAAGGTCTAGATTTTGTTACGAAAGTGTTTTAATTAAGCTAGCTCCCTATGTGCTCGGAATCGAATCCAAAATAAACATGGAAAAGGTAGGAAGATATCCAAAAATCTTGTATCTCCTAGAGAGAAAAAAACAAAATGTCAGCGTAGCTACATGTCAATTACCTTTGCCGTCAGTCGCTATGAGCGAAACCCACTTCCACTTTGTTCGGGCAGAGGTAAAGTCTAACAGGATAACAATACAAAGGAGACTCGGCGATGTATACCTGGAATATAGTCCTCGAATCAAGAGTACACACGTAACGTGTCATCGCGCATCGGGAAGATACTCGTACGTCAATGTCGGATATTATTATCTGTATCAAATATGCTCTGTATCATACACGACATAGAAGTGGTACTGGCGTCCCTAATGTGTCAAGCAAATTGTCCGGCAATGCATCTGATCTTTATTCATGAAAACTATCGAATCGACTCGAATGGTATTGACAACAGTTCCACTAAAAAATAAATAATCATGGCATTTTCACATGGCTGATGTAAGCACAAGGGTGTTTTGGTTGTATCATTCTCATAAGTCTCTTCAAAAGTTGCGGCCATTTCAAACTACAATTACTCTTGCTAAGTCTCTTATTCTACTTCTTCTAGATTAGTGTTTATAAGTATACTTACTCTCTTTTATAAATCTCACAATCGAAATTAGGTTTGCTGTAAGAAAACACAATTTTGGGTTAAGCATTACCGTAAGCTATATTACTGCAATTTGTATGTATGTAATTTTTTTTGTGTACAATAAAGAACAAGACTAAGTTGTTAAACAAATTAAGAACATCTCTAAATCTTTATACATTACACTATTTACATAAGTTCTACAAAACAAATTAACATACCCAAATACATAACATAAACGTACAATCGTACAAGTGTGCATGTGGGCGCCTCCACAAAGCCATGCCCCGTTTGAATACGTCGTTTGTTTTACTATACGAGGAAAGTTTAAATGTGCCACATCTTCTAATTACGTCCGATCATTTCTGAACCCTTGTGGGTAAGCCGAGGCTTAAAAGTTGTGTTTGTTATATATACCACCCGAATTTGCTACGACATTGACGTTAAGGCGCCACCACACTAGCTACCCAAGTTTGATACGTTAATTTTATAATGAAATGAACATAAGTTGAATGAACATTAAGGAAAGTTTGGTCTTGAAATAATTGTTTCAAGCAATTTCGAATGTGGATTTTAGAAATTGATTGTTTATTCAAATGAAACAGCAATATAAGTCTTTATTCCGCATGGGATTGTGTAGCCGTTTCCCTACAATATTTGGGTCGGCTTCCAGTCTAAGCGAATGCAGGTGAATACCGGTGTTCTACATTTAGCGACTGGCTATCTGACCTCCACCACCCAGTTAGTACTGGGTAATACGATATATCATGGTATGATTGGTTGCCAGACTTTCAGACCACTGTGTACCTGTATTGACTGTCAAAGATTTACAAATAACAGCCAGGACTTTCTAGGTACCATAAAGGAAACTCGGTATGTAATGTCTGTGGATGAGTGACCATTCATTACATACCGAGTTTCCTTCATCCGAACAAACATAAAATAAAAAAAAATATATAAAAATCCGAATTGAGAACCTCCTTCTTTTTTAGAAATCGGTTAAAAAAGGAGGAGGGTCGCATTTCGAACCGTATTTTTTTTTTGTTATAACCATGAACTCCAGATTGTTTCAATATACAGTTAGAATTACAATTCCAATAGGATAACGCTTTAGAAACAAATGTTTGTGCAAATCGGGAAGAAGGCCAAATTCAATTTGCTAGATTCTTCAGACAGACACCGGGAGAGCTGAAACTAAATACAAGCTTGTAAATACATTTGGTTTTCTCTGCAAAATTTTCCGACCTTTAAAGATTATTTCGCTAAAAGTAAGGAAGAAAAGAAAATCAGTTTATCAAGGTTTTCTACTTTCTGCTTTCCAACCTTCAAGCCACTAAGTTATTTACAACCCCACATAGTTTCTTTATCTTCATAATCGTCCCCACCATTTAGAATTCTGCTTATCCCGCTGGGAGGCATGAGCGCGAACGCAAGTACTTGGGGTTTATACAAATCCTCCGCCATTATCATCTTTATAGTACCTGATCCTATGGGATCGTAATGTTTGATAATAACTGTAATATCATGTCTAACGCGGCGCATACTCACACTTTCTCCTAAACTTTCGACTACTCATGGATATGCTTGCGAGAAATCCGGAATTATTTTAAAGAAATAAATAGACCAGTAATCAGATGTAAGAAGAAAACGTGTGACGCCATCCCCAATTAGAATGGGGCCCTGTCCATGTAGGAAGATAATGGACATGGGCAGGAAGATGATGGTGCTAATACATCAGTAAATTAAAAGTTCATGAAACATGTATTTTGAACAATATTATACACATTTGCAATTAAAACTATATCTTTTCTTTAGTACAGTAACTAACTTAAAAATAAACTCAAAACCTCCTCCACAACACTGTCAAGTGGTAATGTCTCCGAGAGTCTCTTTAAAGTTAAAATCATTAAAATTGGAAATGTAGAAGAGTTCTGAACATACAAATAGTCTCGAGCTGAATCTATCATAATAATTATACTTTTTTATTAATAAACCTAAAAAAAATCTAGGGTTATTATTGCTTTAATTGCATTGCATTTTATTTGAAAGTATTTCAGTTGCTTTTATTTTTAATGATAGTCTGATTACTTACGCTTTTAACTTAAAAGCTTAAGTTAAAAAGCTGTCTATACAACATAGCCTTACAGAAATGATATTTATAACGTTTTTCAATTGAATGAGCCAGACTTTCTTGTCGTCTTTTTAATGAAGTCACTGGTTTCATGGTTCCGTACTAACATAATATAACCCTGTTTGTTATCTTATCTTCAATATTTTTTTCACGGAGTCTGTGTTTCTGCCCCATCGATTGAAAAATACTCCCCCTTATTACATGTGGCTTAATGTGTAAATATAACTGTCTAAATGGGTGTACCTACTATTAGGTACACCTCTGCTTTTCCCATCGGGGATTACACGCGTGATGTTATGTAATAGTTTCATTGGTCCTAGATACGTTTCCGCAATTTCCCTAAATACATATTAATTCTGTTCCCTTTGATGTTTGGTACTGAAAGAGATGAAAATGCAAACTACCGCTATGCTTTTAAAATACATGGCTTATTCCAATCAAGATTTCTTGGAAATGAATATTCCTCATTACTATAAGGTATTGGAAAACAACATACTGGAAAGTGCTTGTTTTGTCAGTTCGAATATTAGTTAGCTGAAGTTGTGCCAGAACTGTTTATTTAATAAACATGGGAACCCTTTGTGTGCTGGAATGTGTATTATGGTCTTTCGCTAGCTATTGAGGGGCTTGTGGGTGAATAATTACAGCCACACGGGTCTGCCTTGAAGGCTAGGCAGCGCTTGCCAAAGGCTTCCTTACGTGCCTCGGAAAGCTGTTGGTCCCAGCTGTCATTTGTAGAACTTTGACAGTCGTTAAGAGTAGTCAGAAACCTGTCGGTTAGAAAACGACTCTTACCAAGGGTTAGGTATATAATTCATCGAAATTAAACGTGTATGCAAAATTTCAACTCAATAGGTTGGGGATAATTGTTTTAAAATTAAGTCATCTGCCTAGCCTTTTCCCAACTATATTGGGGTCGGCTTCCGGTCTCACCGGATGCAGCTGAATACTAGTATTTTACATGGAGCGAGTGCCTATGTGACCTCCACAACCCAGTTAATACTAGGTAATATAATACCCTTTGGTAAGACTGGATGTCAGAATTTCAGGTCACTGACTACCTGAACTACTGCCAAAGATCTATATATATGGCAGCCGGGACCAACAGCTTAACGTGCTTTCTGAGGCACGGAAGAAACTCGGTATGTCGGGCGGTCACCCATCCACAGACCGACCTAGGCAAGCACAGCTTTACCTAAAGATCGACCTGAGTGGCAGTTCTTATTAAGCCACGAGCTCCTCCTTGTTTTAAAATTAAGTGGCAAGATATAAATAACTTAAACAAACATAAATGGTAATCTACGACTTAAGTGATCTGACGTCAGGTAGTAGAGTTTCCACGAAAAATTAAACAATACACACAATCAGAGATGACTATGAGCTCAGACCCACTCCTGGGCAAAGCCTTAAAACCCCTTTACAGGGAGAGAGCACACCCGTCGGGGCTGTGGATATCGAAAGGTTACCGCGGCTCCGACACAAGGGCGAAGAAGAAGGAACATGGGTTTGGTTTTTAGTCAGTAGAAGTCTGACACTCCCCTTCGCTCTGCCCAAGAGCGGGGGGGGTTATTCGATGATTTTCCACCCACCAAAAAAAAAAAAAAAAAAAAAAAAAAAGGGAGAGAGCACAAACCTGCTCTGATCGTATTCAATCTTGTACAATTCCATACATGTAGCTATGAATACTATCGATAAACACAAGGCCCTGCTATGAATGCTATCTATTAGACATCTAGACTATACAGTATACTGTACTATTCTAAGAACTGTATACAAGTTGTATTCGAATAAGTATGAGAACACATCACACATGCAATCGTGTGAAGCAAGAGAGCGTTGCAGTGTTCTAAGTCGGTTCTATGCTTCCGTAGATAATTGTTACCAAAGCGCTCAGTTGAGCGAGTGTATTTTAATCGAGATGGTAGTTGTATTCGAGTTTAGTGACAATCGGTAATGTTTTAAAAATTCAATTGACTGCTTCGTCGGTATAGTGGTCGCAAGAGTGACCTGTACATGAGGTCATAGGTTTGATTCACAGAGCGGGCAAAATGTTATTAAGTTTTCTCATCAGGATTTTTTCAGTTTCGGCCACGGAGTCTAGATTTGTGCCCGGTCGATGGCAATAGGCTCGCCCGCTATTACATGGGACTTAAACATAACTGGCGAAATGTGGGAGTACTAATGGGTACACCAGTACATCTTTGCCTAACCCTTCGGGGATTATAAGCGTTATGTTATGTATACAATAGACCCTCAATATACACACACGCCGCTTACTGTTACGCCGAGATTTATGTTACCTGATTTCTCCCCCATTTGTGGACCGATTCTCAAAATTCTTTTTTTATTTGAAAAAGTATACTCCTGAGGTGGTCCCATTTTAATTTGGTGAAGATCTGGTGCTGATCTTCGGAGATATACAATGGAACTCTTCAAAAATAAACGGCAAATCTGTCGTAATTGCTGGAATCGCTTGGATGTTTATTGAATAATACATTATCATGACGTAACATCACGCCTGTATGCTCTGAGGAAAAAACTGTGTATTGTACACATCTGCATACCCATGCAGATGTGTACAATACACAGTTTTTTAGTTGTTAACTTGTTATAAATGAATTTCATAGACACGTATTACGTGTTTCGTGCTTTTTCTGACGCTATTCAAGTATTCGCATCTAGCAGTCATCACTAAACTTGTCTTCATGCTCTTAACCGTTGAGGAGTAGAACCACTCCTCAACGGTTAAGAGTTGAAAGCAAAAATAGGGGAATGTTGAAGGTTAAGGGTTAGGTTTCTTGGTTGAATGTTAAATGCATAGTAAATATTTGTATAGGATATATATATATATTTAGAGGTACTTATTACAACTAAAAATGAAAAAATAAAAAAACTTTTTTGCAAAAAAAAACAACCGACTTCAAAAACACCAAAAAGAAAAAAATAAACTTAAGAAGAAAAATCAGCTTCTGAAGTCGGTGGCAAAAACATGAAGTCAAACAAACAAAAGTCACCGACTTCAGAAGCAGATTTTTCTTCTTAAGTTTATTTTTTTCTTTTTGGTGTTTTTGAAGTCGGTTGTTTTTTTTTTGGTTACCATGTAGATTGACGCTGACCGCGGCGTAACCAGTGTGCAAGAGGTGTTCGCTTGATATGACGCCTTTGAACTACCCCGATTGCATGAAGCCTGGCCTTGAGACAAAATGTTAAAATGTGACAGTGTGATAATCTAATAATAAGTATTGTAAATATCTAGAATACTATTAACAGTCGCTATTTACATAAAAGTTGTTTAATTCGTAAACTATCCAGTCCCAATTCTAGAAATTGACAGAAACAAACGCAGATCAAACGCACAAACTGATATACTGATCCATGAATAGATCTTCAACGTCAAACTCGTAGAAAGGAGAATGTAATTGAATCGAAGTACGAGTCGAGTTCGTGTTTAAACTCGATAGTGGAGTTAAACTTGATGAAGCGGTCACGTCGGCTAATTCTTCGAAATATTAATGTAGT
This sequence comes from Diarsia dahlii, assembly GCA_949775195.1. NCBI lineage: Eukaryota > Metazoa > Arthropoda > Insecta > Lepidoptera > Noctuidae > Diarsia > Diarsia dahlii. The sequence continues at coordinate 14,766,450 of OX459194.1, read as the reverse complement.
TCACGTGGGGGTAATCTGGAGTCGCGGCACGTTGCGGGCATTCCGCCTTTGAAATCACTTCCCGGCCCCACTCTCCACGCTGACAGTGACGTATTGTTGCTCTTCTTTAACATTAATGTAATGGATTTTGTTTCATGTTGCGGAAGTTATCGCATATTTTACGATCTGCTTAATTTATCCATTAAATTTTTGTTGTTCTATCCCTCGGTTTGATTACGTGTTTTTGATGGACCGCGAAGTGGTCGTGCATATAGAATGGGTAATCAGCTGACCTTTAGACTTTGTTTTATGTTACATTGATAGAATGTTAATTTTGAGGAGATTCATATTTTAATTTAGAAGTAGTCGAAAAGGTGTTTAAGTATCCCGATGGGGCTGCGGGTTGTTCGAAAGAGATACCGCGACCTCGACACAAAGGGCTAAGAAGCAACATGGGTGGTTTTTAGTCAGTAGAAGTCTGACACTCCCTACCGCTCTGCCCAGAGTGGGAGGAGTCATTTGATGATTTCCCAGCAACCAAAAAAAAAATGTGTTAAAAGTATAGCTGACGAAATAATCTACTTAACATGGCAAAGTTGTTACAAGATGTCCCTATACCTCAATTTGTCTCCTTGAAGCGTAATCCAAACACATTGTAATGATTAAGTTGGTTCGAATAGCCAACTATAATATATAGAGTACCTTAGTGTGGCCGCAAACAGTGTAGGAGGCAATAAAGCGCTTAATATTACTGGCCAAAACGTCGCACTTGACGTAGCAGCGCTACGCCGTAGTACACCCGTAGCACATTCGTAGCATATTCGTAGCACACTGGCGGTAATGTGCCAAATTCGTGTATAGAATTATGTTAATAGTTTGGAAGTGCACATTACGATCGAGACTGTGGACGCAATGATGAAGTTTATTGATTTGTGACGATTGTGTAAAATAATATCAGAAGATACCGATTTTATTTATTTATTTTTCTTCACTATCGAGAGAAACCGAGAGAGTGAAAATAAGAAGTTTCCTGTTATAAAAGATTTAGGACGACACGAAAATAATAACAGTATTCTGAAGAAGAACACTATTCCAGAAAAGACGAGGTCGAGATCTGTATAAACACAAAGCTTCTGAGTAAAACTTTAAATTCACGTGTTTCCTGAAACATCTCAACATAATAGCTTAGGTGCTTGAACAGTAATTCCATTGTGAAGTTACGTTGTGTGCACCTGGACGTCAGAATGCTTCTTGCTTTGTGTAACACCACCTGAAAATCTTAAACTGAGTGTTCCTAAGAGGTGCCTTGCGAACAAACTGGCTAATGCCTTATATACATGTATGGGTTTTCATGTACTCAAAGGCTTATGCATGCCTTTCCTTGCATATTTTACATAGTAATATTGTCCAGGAGTGCGTCGGTGCGCATTTTAAGTGAATGTGGTTTCGTTAACATACAACGCTGAAAAACTTTCAAAGCTAATTTCTGTTATAATTACACAACAAGAAGCAACCCCAACCAACACGCAATGACAACAAAAACCACATCAGCGTTCCTCACAATTCACTTTAATAAGCTCGGAAGGCAAATTACACTTCTTGAACGTGTGTACAAATTGTGCGGAGGGGAAATGAGAGGTAAATCCGTTTTAAACCACAGTAGACGGGGCAGGACGCGTAGAGCTCTCGATCCGTCACGCGTCGCGCAAACTTAATCCCTCATCAAATCCAGATTAATTAAAGTGGAGCCGACCACGATCCCGGCAAGCCACTCACGCATATTGTAACACATGTGTACCGAGCCACGAGCCACGGGCCCGGTGCCACCACCAGCGTCACATTCTTGTACTCATTATATACTTCCTCGCGGTTCTGTCTTGTTAACACACTCCATCATGATGGTGTTTGGGTACTGAGTGACTGAGTGGACTGGAATTAATTGTGTTTTGTTGTAAAATAAAAGAATTAATACACCGCGTAAAGGTCAAGTCAAGTTCACCCGCAAATAAAATGACCACTCCATCATACTTCATAAAATGTATTTGAAATATTTTTAAAAGTCCCACCGAGTTTGTTAAGCGGCTGTCACGTCAAGAGTTCGTATAAAAAGGATACACCAAAAGCGGCACCGAAAGATTAACAAGCATTCAGGGTAGAGTGTACGTAATACAATCAAAAGTTTTGATGAATTTCTCGAAAACTGTCTTTGTTTCCCCTTTCTGTCCAAGTTAAATAATAAAATCCACGGACTATCCATCTGAGTCTTGTAAGAACTTGCTCTGGAAAAGTAAAGTGAACAAAAAGTTATATTTTTAAGCACCGAACCTGGTCCGAACGACGTGCTGATCCCTACATCGAATGTTACTTAGCCAATACCTGCCTTGTCTAGACTGTCAAAGATCTTTTTATAGTTATTTGATAGGTACGTACGACTTAATAAAACTTTTAAGACCTTTTCTTATTTTAATGGGCAGAGTCCAGCCCAGAATATTAGAACTTAATAGAATAAAATATATAAAAGTATTTTGTTCAAGAGTCACTGATGAACGATTGAAGTAGTTCAATTTGAAACACTTGTACCTACTCATAATAGCCACAAGATCGACGAACGAGCACCGAACTTTGACAGCGGTAACTTATACTGAATTAGTTATTAGATTCATACATCAAAGTAAGAGCAAATATACTTTTAAGGGTTGTTTAGTCCAGGATTTATGTGAGTTATTTTTTAAGGTTGCAATAAAATGAAGTTCATGTCTGGTGATTTATTCGGTGGCAGTGAGGGATGCTGCGCCCGTCTGCGGAGACAGCGGGCGGCCGCGACGACGCGGGCCGACCGCCCGGCCACATCGCCGACCGCCCGGCGAGAACGAATCACGGATCCTTCCCGAACACACGACACGTACTCTAACCCCCTATTTTCATACGTTACAAGGGTTCATCCTCGGATCAACGTGAAGAATTTATTGAGACTGTTTACGCAAGAAAGGAAATAAGCGATGTCGGATTCTTTTCTATATTTCATTTTTGAATTCACTTCGTGATGTGATTCATTGGATTTTGTGACAGTTACGCTTGGAGGCGGATTGTCGTCGGCTTTATAGATTAAATTATAATAGAGTTTATATTTATATTTTGTTCCCTGACGTTCTGACCTCTAACCTTGAGCTTCATTTGTAACGTTTAGATACCCACGAACGATAATGCCAGTTAAAAAAGCTTTTACAATTTTATGTTTCAAGAACAGAGTGAAAATAAAACATTTATGAAATCTTTCCCTACCCTGAATATACCAAGTACGAACTCAAACAGATATAGTTATAAACATAGAAAAGTTATTATAATAACTAATATCAATCTACATACATATGTAGATATCTACCTCACTGATCGTGCAATCAAAGCTTATGGAAGATTCCCCATAAAATTTTATGAGAAGCATTATAGAGCTGGAATAAGCTGAATGTTACGTACTGTAACAAACCATAAAACCATAATATCTGTAATTCTACGATGTACTCGTATTACGTACGTAGATATGAATAATAATATCGGTACTTAGTATTTTGTCGTAATCGTAAATATGTTAGTGCTTGCGTATGTAGAATTGCAAATAGTCATCGAATTATCGAAAATTTGCAACTTAACTTACACTCATATACCATCGACTAAAGTCGATTTTTGAACTTGAGTCGACTGTCGTTGTCATGACAACAGGGAGACATCGCCCACCAAGTCAATCTTAAAGTTCTTGGCCGCAATTGGCTGAACTTCGAATAAGGTACATTGCCTCCATCAGCCATCTTTGTCAAAAGTTGCATACTGCTTTAATCAATGCTAAAGATGTTATATGTCACTGTAGTCTACATCAAAGGTGTCTATAATGTCATTTTGTATTGAAAAGTGGGCGTATACCGCGTATAATGTCAAATTATGAACAAACTGTAGCTATCACTATGTCTAATGTAGGCGTATCAGTCCTACTGCGGGTTGTTTGAAAGAGATACCGCGTCCTTGGACACAAGGGGGTGGGTGAATTTAGTCAGTAAAAGTCTGACACTCCCTACCGCTCAACCCAGAGCGAGAGGAGTCATTTGATGATTTCCCACCCTCCAAAAAAAAGGCGTGTCAGTCCGACTCAAGTTCAGTCTGCGACAAATGAAACCAGTATTAGAGTTTAAACGGGGCCAACAAAGATAATTGAGCTAAGTTATGGTTAGATTACACTAACAGAAGTAGACTAACATAATCTTAGAACTCGTGTGGCGTTCTCGAGAAAGTGTAGTATCAGCTGAATGGCGACCCGCGAGGATCCCGGATACTTCTAGAGAACAAATTAAACTCTATTCAGTCGCCCGCCTCCTTAGGTAAAGATGTGAGATACGTTCGTACGTAGATATAGCTCACAAGTGAAGTCTTACATAATAGTTTTAAGGTTCTATTTACTAACGCATATTATTGTACTATGTTTATCATATATAAGGTCCCATTTAAAATAGGTGGACAAATAACACAGCGTTCAGTAGGTCTAACCAAAGATATCTAAATAAAAAAACATTAACTAAAGTGATTTTTTTTTTTCTTAAAATAATAAATTCCCGGCACTCTAGAACAAACTCATCCTTTATGAGTAGGTACTTAAATGCGATTTTCTTATATTTTTTTTTACCATGGTCCTTATTTTGGTGGTCTGAATGATTCCTGAAATTTTGTCCACCTATTTTAATGGGACCATAGATAGTTTTAAGGTTCTATTAACTAACGTATATTATTGTACTATGTTTATCATATATATACTAGTTTCATCATCATCTGCCTAGTTTTTTCCCGACTATTTTGGGGTGAGCTTCCAGTCTCACCAGATGTAGCTGAATACCAGTATTTTACATGGAGCGACTGCTTATTTGACCTCCACAACCCAGTTAATACTGGGTAATACGATACCTTTTTACCCGACTACGGCGAAGCCAAAAGGAAGGGTAATGATTTTTGGCAGTCTATGTTTGTATGTATGTTCCACCGTAGCGCCTAAACTACTGAACAGATTTTAATAAATGAGGTGTCAATAGATTCGTAAAAATAACCCGGGTAACATAGGCTATATAAATTTTATAAATTCTTTTTATGGCGGAATTTAATTGTCAAAAACTTACCTCATAAAATATTAAATTGAGATAATCATAACATGTTTGGTATCAAATGAAAGGTCTTGGCGAGCACATTACAAACATGTATTATCATATTATAGTTTTAGTCAATATATACGTTTAGATTGCGGTCAAATAAAAAAATATAGAACAAACCAATATTTTATTCGTAGTCGGGTTTTAGATTTTTAAACTTGTTTATGGTAAGACTGGTTGTTCAACTTTCAGGTCACTGACTACCTGTAAGGACTGCCAAAGATCCATATATGGCAGACGGGACCAACAGCTTTACGTACTTCTCGAGGCACGGAGGTAACTCGTTATGTATTTGAGTGGTCACCCATACATAGACCAACCTAAAGATCGACCCGAGTGGTAGTTATTATTAAGCCACGAGCTATATCACCCGTATTTATAAACAAGTCATAGTAATTACTTGAGTAAATGTCATTATTTAAGATACGATTTTTTCTCTGTAGTTTAGTAATTCCTTGATGTTAAAACTATCAAAGGTTAGAATTCTTAGGTTTGCTTTCATTGACGGTTCTAACTTCGTTTAAATTCTTGCCCATTGCATAAAAAAAATTGCATAAGTAATTACTTAAGTCCAAGTAATTTCTTTGACTTGTTTTAAAGCCTGGAATACACATGCTACTAGAAAAGCATGCTTGCTTGCTACTAGGTAGTATTCTCATTTCTAGCATGCTTTCTGAGTGTATACATTTGCTCCAAAGCACTGACCTCAAACGCATACTTTTTACGAGCATCTAGTTTATACGGTATATTTATCTATTGGCCAAAGTTGCCTGAAAATAAATAAATGTAATGTTACTTATATAAAGTGTACACGAACAACCACTGGGTACAGCTAAGTATATCAGCTAAGAATATTTTTCAACTTCACCACTACGGCGAATAATTTATTTTCATTGCTGTGCTGTGAAAATCATGAGATAAGTTTCTGTGGAGTTTAACAACCTCTTACGTGAATCATGTTTGTGTTGGGAAAACTTTTAAAATAATAATAGGTCTTTGAATATAAGAGTAAATTAACTATGTACAATAATTAAAAACTATTACATAAACTATAAAAAGTCATACAACCTCAACGCTGTCAGCCGGTAATGTACCCAAAAGACTGGCGGCATTGCCACGTTGTATGGCAACACGTAGCTTCTGGCTAAGATAAAAGCGAGCCCTTGTTGGGTCATGAAAAGTGATATTTTATTATGCTATAATTGATATTAAAGTTTGTATATTATTAATTAAAGTTTGTTTTAAAGATTTTTTATTTTTTTATTTACTTATTTACAATTTCAATGTAAATACAAATTACAAGAAACTTTTTATAAACGTAACATCACGCCTGTAATTGCTGAAGGTTAAGCAGAGGTGTTCTTAATAGTACACCCACACTTCGCCAGCTATGTTTAAGTATGTAATAGAGGGCGAGCCTATGGCCATCAAACGGGCAAAAATTCTGAATTCGTGGCTGCTACTGAGAAATTCCTAGTGATAAATCCCAATAACAATTTGCCTGACCTGGGAATCGAACCCAAGACCTCATGCTCAGCATTGGGACCACGACACCAACGACGCAGACGAAAAAATACAACAACAAGTACAATACAATATACATACAACTATTAAAAACTCGTAATATTTTCACAAAATAAAACAGATTGTACATTCTACAAACATTGATAAGCTATTTTCACAGAATTCGTATGCAAGCGAGCAATATTTAAATAAATATTTGACGAAAAATGTTTTCCTATGATAATCCGATACTTTAAAACAGCAGTTGTTTTCATTCTAACTAAAATGGAAGGCTTATAAAGGCAAAATGTTTTTTTTTTTACTTGCATTTGCTTCACTTGCAACATACAGCTTAGGGTTTTCAAATGTTGGAAGCCAATTTTAACCTAATTCCACAGGACGTCATTGTGCGGCATGTCTGCTTCCATGCTTCCCTGTTTATTTATTTATTTAAACTGCATGAACAATAGTGGTACATAGGCGGACTTAATGCCACAAGGCATTCTCTACCAGTCAACCTTAGGGTCAAATAAGACAGCACTGTGGTAGAGTACAAAAAATAATAATAAGGAAAAAACCATTCATCATTTCAGCCAAAAGACGTCCACTGCTGGACATAGGCCTCCCCCAGGCGTCGCCACATTGACCGGTCCCGTGCGTCTCTCATCCAGCGAGTTTCTGCAACCTTGACCAGGTCATCGGTCCACCTAGTGGGAGGCCTTCCAACGCAACGTCTTCCGGTTCGCGGTCGCCATTCCAGAACTTTTCGGCCCCATCGGCCATCCGCTCTGCGAGCAATGTGCCGAAAACCATTATGTACAACCGTATGCCGTACCGTATGTGTATTATGTTGTGTATTTGTGTAAGTGTGTGTAATTGATATACATATTATTATAGATAGATTATTATTTCTCTTCATCTCATATGACACCTCCTTTCTTGCCATATCATCCTTTACGCAGTCCAATTATATTTTCTTTGGTCTTCCTCTACTCCTGTACCCATCCACATTCATACTCAAAACTTTTCTCACGACATTTTCCTAATTTTTCGCGTTACAGGTGCCACTTTCAGACTTTATTCCTAATTCCAAAGGTCGTATCGAAATGAAATGACAATACTTGATATCTTAGTTCTGATCTGATGATGGAGCAAAGAAGTATAGAAGACATTACCAAGTATTACCAGACTCGTCAAAAATAATCATCTGCAGGTCAAATTCAAGCTTGGTATCAAAATCAAAACTCATTTATTCAAATTAGGCTGATAATCAGCACTTTTCGAAGGTTAGAATTTACTTTACTTTACTATTTACATTTTTATAAGACAGTCCCCCAAAACGCCCACCCATCGACACTTCCTAGTGTTTAGCTGGAAAGAAGAAGTGGCGGAACAAACTTCCCAGCACACATCTGTCTGTTATGTTGGTTAGAAGAACCAGAGTCGATACAATAGCAAGGTGTCAGTTAAATTTAAGATTTACTATAGACACAATCAGTAATAAACAAAAGTTTATAACAATAAACAATGTAAAAATAAAATAATAAATACATAACATAACAGTAAACTAATTTTGGAGAAAGAACATATAACAAACACTAGCTGTTGCCCGCGACTTCGTTCGCGAGGAAATTTTGACGTGTATGTATGTGTGGGACTGCCTCTGGGATGTACTATGCCAAATCGAATGACAAATGCGAATATATTCCCTTAAACTGGCCCTGTCGTAAAATCTGTTCCCACATACATAATACGTCTTAACTATATTTTATCTCTCTACCAATCTTCGGCTCCATAAAGCCAATGATTTCATTTAGATACTTGCGGGAGCCCTTACTGCAGGTCGTCACAAAAAAAATTGTTCGCTAATAGTTATAACTTGCTAAATTTCAGGCCGGAAGTACAAACATCAACTTACATAGAAACTCGCGAGAGCCTTTAGAACTCCCTAGTCCGACCCTGGACAAAAATCTGTTCTTAGCAAACTTCTACTCACCATAAACTACGTCCCCGCCAAAATTCAAGACTGTTGCGCAAAAAATGAAGGAATTTCAGACAAACTTGTGAGAGCCTTTAGACCTCCCTTAACCGGCCCTGTCGCAAAATCCGTTCATAGCAGACGTCTACTAACTACAAACTACGTCAAAATCAAGACTGTTGCGCAAAAAATGAAGGACGTTCGTACAAACTTGCGAGGGCTCATAGACCACCCTAATCCGGCCCTGTCGCAAAACTATTTTATAGCGGATGTCTACTGACTTTATATTACGTTTCTGCCAAAAATCAAGATTATAGCACAAAAAATGAAGGACATTCATACAAACTTTTGAGGGCCCTAAGACCACCCTAATGCGGCCCTGTCGCAAAATTAATTCATAGCAGACGCCCACTGACTATAAACTACGTCTCTGCCAAAAATCTAGATTGTAGCACAAAAAATGAAGGAGTTTCATACAAACTTGCGAGGGCCCTTAGACCACCCTAATCCGGCCCTTTCGCAAAATCCGTTCTTAGCGGACGTCTACTAACCATAAACTACCTCCCTGCCAAAAATCATCTTTGTACGTCCAGCGGTTTTCGAGATTTCGTGATGAATCAGTGAGTGAGTGAGTGACCTTTCGCTTTTATAGATATAGATATTTATATATATTTAAATATATTTATATATATATGACGGATTCTCGAGCGGCTGAGACACCACGTGTCGCTGTTTATCGTCATCTGATGGTCCTCCATTATGGACGTGTAGGTGCAGATAGTTGTAAAATAATACTCACAAAATATCTCACTTAATTTAACTTTTAACATTCTAACAAAACTTCACCAAAATAACTAATGATTACAATAATAATTACTGATTTAAATACGGGAAGGAAAATAATTAAACTTTACTTTAGAGCCAATGGGTTTTGTGCATGTGCCTCGGCTCACGGTCGCATCAAAAGTGACCGTCACTACCGCCATGACATTGACAACTCCATTCGGTGTTACCCGCTCTAAATTAAAATTACCAATAAAGAAATAATTCTTACACCACAGAGTAAAAATAATCGATTACAACTCATAAAAAATGTTAAAATAAATCAACTAATTTATCACGCGCCGTTACGGCCGTCCTACATCATCACACGTCCTCGTGTGTACTTTGGCACATACTTCAAAACTCGGTCATTCTGACCACAACAAAATTCTCAAGAATTTTTATCAAATCTTGAAACGTCTAATCGAAATAAATCCAGGCTTAATCATCACTAAGAGCCAAAACATTACTAGAACTGAAAGTTTACTAAGATAGTGTTACGCAATTCACGACATAGTATCACAGAATTTCACGTGCCACACAGGCTAAAACTAACAGGTGCCACACAGGCTCACGTGTGCCACTCAGGCTTACGGGTGCCACAAAAGCACAGGGGTGCCACACATGCGCAGGGGTGCCACACAGGCGCAGGGGTGCCACACAGGCGCAGGGGTGCCACACAGGCGCAGGGGTGCCACACAGGCGCAGGGATGCCACACAGGCGCAGGGGTGCCACACAGGCGCAGGGGTGCCACACACAACCGCGAAAACACACCACTCATGGCCTGCAACTAGTGACCATTCACTATTGCCGCTCGTATCGTCATCACCTCATGTGATACGACCAACACCAGGTCCCCGCCACACCACTGGCTGCACTCTGAGTTGCAGTTCCGACTACAGACCAGTGCGTGCACCGCGACCAACCAAGATAGCCATGGCATGTGTTCCATTTGCTGGTGGAGGCACCCTCCTCACCGTCTTCTACATTAGGCTTTAACTCACATTACTTGGAGGAATCTTTCGTACATCTATCTCAACTCGTCTATCCTGACTTACTAGGTTGTTAGTTAGTCATTTAAGATTTAAATCAAAAAAACAAATAGTAAACACTACACAACTATCTTGACTTGACACAATAATCAGAAAACATGTGAAGTTCAACATAGTCTAAATCAACTTGAAAATTCAACAACTTTGAAATTATGATTACGGCTTACGGGTGCCACACAGGCGCAAGGGTGCCACACAGGCTTACGGGTGCCACACAGGCTTTTGGGTGCCACACAGGCTTACGGGTGCCACACAGGCTTTCGGGTGCCACACAGGCTTTCGGGTGCCACACAGGCTTTCGGGTGCCACACAGGCTTTCGGGTGCCACTCAGGCTCACCCAGGTCTCAGCCACACCACAAGCCGCTCATCACGCCCTGAACGACAACGTACGCAGTTGCGACTGCGTCTTGTGGCTGCGGATTGACCAAATAACCAACAAGCGCAATCATAATCTCTCGAGGTTCCTTCACCCTCGGACACATCATCTATTAAGTCTTACTCTGTTGAAACTTCACAGGTTGGCATCCTATGGTTGTGTGCGTAGGTACTTATGTACGATTGCCGGATAGTGACTTTAAAACATCGGTCGCCCTCAAGTGATTCGACTCAACCTCATTCAGACAGAACCTGTTTGGTACTAAATACGTCATAATTACCCAACCCTATCAATCTGACAACTGAATTGGTGTAGCAACCCTTAAAACCTTTGAAATAAGCTTTCCTTTAAGAGAGAACACTCGGCTCCACTAACATAGTAAAATGGAAACGACTCACCAGATTGTCGCCATTGCCCACAAACACCAGCTACTTGACAGTTGTCGACGCGCCATTTCGGTGACGGTGCCGCTTCCGCTACTATGGGCCGCATGGCCCGCAGAGGACGCGCCGCCCGGCCCGCAGAGGACGCGCCGCCCGGCCCGTAGAGGACGCGCCGCATGGCCTGCAGAAGACGCGCCGCATGGCCCGCAGAAGACGCGCCGCATGGCCCGCAGAAGACGCGCCGCATGGCCCGCAGGGGACGCGCTGCCCATGCCGGAATTGCCACGATGACAATTAGATGCGTTAGGCCCACTTTCACCATAACGGAAACAAATCACTTGTTTTGTTTTGTTTGGTTACCCGTCGAAAGGGTACCCGTCGAAGTCATTTGTCCCTTACTGGTGGCAATCTCATGACACACACACACGCACACACACGACATTTGCATGTAGGAACATAGGAACATTCCGTGGTTTGAAACGATTCAAATCAAGTCAAAGTTTGGTAGGTTTGGTGTTTCTATCAACTTTCACTTTAAACTTGCACTATCACTTGCACTTGCACTTGCACCTGCACTTCCACTTGCACGTGGATCAGAGTCCGACTGCTCTGGGTTGATTTCTGGCAGAGCGATCTTGGATGATGAGGCTGGTGTTCTGATAGCCTCGATCAACTGCATCATATTCCGCTGCTGGATCTCGAACATTGTGCGCAGTGAGATTCAGAGCCCACTTCTGATGACGGATTCTCGAGCGGCTGAGACACCACGTGTCGCTGTTTATCGTCATCTGATGGTCCTCCATTATGGACGTGTAGGTGCAGATAGTTGTAAAATAATACTCACAAAATATCTCACTTAATTTAACTTTTAACATTCTAACAAAACTTCACCAAAATAACTAATGATTACAATAATAATTACTGATTTAAATACGGGAAGGAAAATAATTAAACTTTACTTTAGAGCCAATGGGTTTTGTGCATGTGCCTCGGCTCACGGTCGCATCAAAAGTGACCGTCCGTCACTACCGCCATGACATTGACAACTCCATTCGGTGTTACCCGCTCTAAATTAAAATTACCAATAAAGAAATAATTCTTACACCACAGAGTAAAAATAATCGATTACAACTCATAAAAAATGTTAAAATAAATCAACTAATTTATCACGCGCCGTTATATATATATTTTACATGATGCCTACCTGACCTTCACGACCCTGTAATACGATATTATACATGGTAAGACTGGTTGTCAAAATTTTGGGCCGTTGACTACCTGTAACGGCTGTCAAAGATCTATAAATGACAGCCGGGATCAACGGCTTCACGTGCTTTCGGAGACTTTGTATGTAATGGGTGGTCACCGGTCACCCATCCACAGACCAACCTAAGCAAGCAAGGCATAAATCTGTATATCAACCCGAGTGGCTGTTTATTATTTGGCCACGAGCTCTACCTTTTTTTTTTTTAGTTTTTAGTTTTTTACCAAACTTATATTATTTAAGCCAACCAAATGAAGTGAACTATTTCTCGAGTAGACTAGAGCATCGTTACCTGATTCCTGTCTTGGGAATTAGACACCATTTCCTCGGGCAAAACAAAGGCTAGAATTAATTGAATGCAACTAAAACACGAAGAAAAACCTCGCACCATTCTAGATGTATTAACGGAACGGTGAGAATTGAGTTAGCTTGTAGATTCCCACCACGTTCGTTCGCCTTCATTCACGCGACTCTAACGGCGTAGATAATAGAGACTTACTGCGCACTTTACTCCGCCATACCTACAGCAATAACTCTCGCCGAGTAGTTTTCACGCGAAAAGTAAAAGACGAGATCGAGGGAATCGACCTGTGGACGATACCAAAAAAGTTTTGACGGGGCTTTTTATGAACTTTCATAACGGAACATTTAACGAGGGCAGGCGACGACGGCAGTCCTTTGGCCCGCCGTCCCTTAAGACGTAAAAAGTTAAACTTTGCGATTATTGTTTAAGTTGGGCGCAGTGTCCATTGAGGCGTGTCGGCGTGTCCGCATAGACCGCGCTATATCAAACGCTTGAACGCGGAAGCCGGCCCACTCCGTCATCTCTTCTTTGTTGTAACATGTTTTATGATTTTTTCCTTTAAAATAAGTATTCTTTTCACATTATACTTTTGTGTTTTTCTTTAGGAATTCTATTTTATTTAGATTCTTAGTGTTGCTCTTAACCTTTAAAAGAGCTTGGCCTTTTATATTTACCTTTCCAAATTATAAGTAAGCAGTAATCTTTAGTTTTTATGAATATCTAAGATAAGGTTAAATACGTTCATTTAAGGTTTTGACCATGTTTTCTTTGACCGACGAATACTTGGTTTACAAAAGTTATTTGGAAAAATCTGTAAATAAAATTCAATGTTAATACCCAATGAAAAAACGTTCCGAGAAAAACCTTTGATCCTCTCGTAAGATACTTATTATATATTTATCACTAAACGTAATCAAAACGGAGGCGGACTTGAGAAATGATCCGGAACCTCTGCTTCCCGGGAAGGTATTTATAATGGCTATATAATATGTAGTAGGTGTCTGTTCCCGCCTCTCACTGCTCCATGAGCAGCATACCGAGATCCATCACCAAACCGCCGCTCAGATTGGCCTGTCAATTACGTCACTGCTTTCCCACCCTTAATCTGTCATCTAGACACCAATTAAGGGGAAAACTGCCACCACGAGGAGTAGTAATAATTTATCTCTCAGAATAAACATTAATACGAAAAATGTTACCCACACCAAAAATAATATTTAATACGAAGTTCAGAGGCACGCGCAATAATTATGCCAAACGTAGCGCAATTATTATGCTGAAATAATTATTATTGTTCGTTTGTTACAACCACATTGTGGCTACCAGTATCATTACTAAAACATGACCAATATATTTGTTCTTTTCTGATTTTCATTGTGATACAAGACACGAGTACGGGTCGGTATGTATGTTTGGCGCATTTGTTACTGTCATAGTAAATATAACGTAAATAAAGAGATATGTTACCTTTCCTCAGTCGTTTGGGATTAAGCCAAGTCGAGTCCGTTGACAAAGACACGACTGTTGTGTTGTCACGCAGCGCTCGCGTTCACGAATAACCGTACCTATTGGTAGGTAGGGAAGCGTGAAATTTCTGAAATCGAATGTTCGTCGTGTTTCAGAGCGGTTGGGATAGTACCCTCCACTCGATGAACGTCTTCGGTGCAGATTGCACAAGTTCTCTACATGCCCTTCTAAAATCAAATACTACGTAAAGAGTTAGTGATATTTCGGTTTAACACACTCCCGAGTGAATGTATTCAAGCGTTTGCAACACTAGTTGTGGCGCATTGCCAATCTCTCTTTCGTACTCCTTCTCTAACAGTGGCAATTACTGTTTCGATGTTTTTTTGTTATTTTATGTTTGTTCCAATTTATTTTACTGAAAGCGCTCTATTAAATCACACGTGGTATTAAGCGTTTCAGGTGATACCTTCGATACAAAGCCTCAGAACTGTATTTTCGTCGGTCGGTTAGGTTCAACAAATACATTTGATTGTCAAATATAAAACATGATTGAATTGTTATTTCTGTATTAATAAATGTAAAATGTGTTTATGAATTCAACAAAAGCAAATCACTTTTTGAAGCTTTAACGAGCGTTTTGTGTAACTAATGGATTACACTCGGATGTATAAATCACATGTAAAGCTTTATGGACATTTACAAAAAGTGCAGCAATACAGATTTGTTTATAATGCAGCGCTGTGCTGGGTGATTGCATGGTGAGCGAAACAAAAGTTCCATAGCTTTGTTTTGTTTGCTTTTTAACTTAATTAATTTGCTTGCGGACCAGCACCGCGCCGGAAATGTTATTATATTATATTGACCTTAAAATATCAAACGGCGGACAAATTTGCATGATTTAATGTGCCGTTGTTTTTATAAAGCCCAGATTTAATTGACTACAAACGTTGATACGATTTGCATTTTGCATTCACCTGTTAACATCAAAACACGGGTTCGCATCAACCAAAAGGGACGTGTATCGGCAATATAATCATAGTACCCGCAGCTTTTCTTTTTTACTGTCTAATAAAACTCGGACAACGTTTACGAAGACAATACCATAAAAATTGGCATAAAATCACGGCGCCGAAAATTTTATATCGCGATACTATTACGTTCATAAACCGTGTAGAGGAAATGATTGGATGAATGCGGCGATTTTAACGAACATCTGTCTTCGTTGAAGTTAAAATTTATTATTCGAATGAATTTAACTGTAAAGGCATTGAACGATGTTTATATTTTATTGGCGTTCATTCAAACATAACGAAAAATAAAAGGAATTTACGCAGCGATGGAACGGAATTTTATTTTAATTTCATATTTCTATGTAAGCAAATAATATCAGCATTCCTGTTATGTTTTAAAAATATTTTGTTTTATTTATCTTGTTTCTTATTCTATACGGTAACCAAACAATCGTAAGCTTCAATATACGCACTCAAATATATAAAACCATAAAAATCCCATAGAAACACCAAATGCTACCAAAAGTTGTCTTGGAAACGAAAAATATATCCGTAAATCATATGTTTATTTGCACGTGAAAGGCGGTACCTGGCAATACCGGCTCCAGGTGGTTTTATTGAAAACTCCGGACAATTCTATGACACAAAGGCCTTAATTTATTCTTGGATTGGATTTATTCTTTCCATGTGTTGGGAGTTGGTGACAGAGGGCCCTTAAGGTTAATGTAGGTCTTGTCATCGGAAATTGGAGCGGCCAAAACCGTGCGATTTGTCAGCTGTCATGTGGAATTGAATCCTAAAGGTGTGTATAGGAAAATGTACTCGAACGAGGATGCGGGAAATTAATTTTTAAACGCCATGAAATATAAACCTATGGAGTTTGTTTATGTTAGTAAATAAACGATTGAACAAAAGCGTGAAAAACTCATCCGAAAGTTAGTCGACGTCTTTATTGGCGACGTTTAGAAGTTATAAAGAAAGCGATTGTTCGGGATTGGATATTATTTTCTTCAATAAAAGGCGTAAGCAATATCAAAGATAGCTGTGTGACACTTTGTCTTAAACGAGCCCTTTGATGCTTCGACTTCCTCAACAATTTTCATTTCCCCCGTTGAAGTCATCTGCTAAAGTTCCCAGCATGCCAATTTTAACTCGAAATCTGTTTCTAAGACTGTTTCAAATGAGTTCACATCATACAATTCTATCGTATTTTGTTATGGATAACCTTTTGTTGGAATCCACTTGATCTTAATTAAACTTCCTTCGTCGAAATATACTTTGTGACGTTAAGGAAATCTATTCAAAGAAGTTTGAGTTTACGTTTAATTAGCGTGTTTTCCCTAGTTCCAACTCGTTTACGGCGACGGTCAACTGTGGAAAATAAGAAAAACACAGTAATTAATATTCGTAGTAGATCGTGTTCAAGTCTCAACGATTCACGCCCGCTTCGGAAAACATTCAGAGCGAGAGAGTTCACTAGCAAAATAACAACGTCCATTTGTAACAAAAAGTCCATTCATCAAACGAGATAACAATGTCACGGCGTTATCAAAACATGACCTGTGAAGCGATCACAATGTTTTGCTACGCGAATTCCGGCCCGCAGCAAAAAGTTAACACAATGGAAAAGTTCGCGCTTCCCAAATAAATCGTTTCATTTATATGTATTTATTATTACCTCCGTTTGGTTTATTATGACCATATTTGAGACAAATGATTGTTGCTACCTACCTAGAATTTTTAATCCACAGAAAAAACTGGGTAAATAATCTCCTGTTGATAAAATCTATACCCAAGCTTCTCCCGTAGGTATAGTAAGAGATCTCTATGGGATTAAATCAGGTGAAAGCATTGAAGCATTAAACATACTCGTATAACACCGTTTTGCCTAAATATGGATCCCCATAGAATTGTTGAAGGTGATTGAAAGAAATTCTATTTTGGCTATCGAAAAGATCAACTTGAAAAAAACTGGCCAAGTGCGAGTCGGACTCGCATATGAAGGGTTCCGTACCAAAACGGTATGCTATAATAATTTATACAATTTCTTCTAAGGGCCAATGAAACTTGACCTCTAGATTGTATAGGCGCTCATACGATTCAGGGACCAAATTATATTGGTTAACTGCTGTTTCCATCTGTTGTTTCCATCCAAGTTCAAAATATGTATTTATAAATGTAAGACTATACTAAATATATAAACTAAACTAACCTAAAAACAAACTAACTATAAAAGGGCATCGAAAAACTCCTCCTCAACGCTGTCAGCAGGTAAAGTACCCAAGAGACTGGCAGCGTTGCCGCGTTGTATGGCAACACTTATCCTCTGGCCAAAGAAAAAGCCAGCCCTTGGGTCAGAGGAAGCGTCAATACTTTCTTCAGAGGCCCAGCGCGCCGGTCCGCCGACGCGACGTGACTACACCACTACGGCCTTTGTGTTTTTTTTTTTATTTGTTTAAAATCATACCGTCTGAGTTTCTTTTTTATCTAATTTTAATTTTGTTTAGTCTTTATTTTAAGTTTTTAAATATTTATGTATAGTGGCAGCAGCGATGTGTTTGGTGTTAGTGCATGTCAATCTTCAACATCGCTGACGACTTTGGAGAGATGCCCACTATGTACCCAAGCACGGTTTTTTAAAGGTAAGAGGGGTCTGAACGTGCATATAGGCAAAGTGCATAAATTACATAATGCACCCACTTCAGACCCCGTTTTAACACCCCCACCTACAACACAAACAATACCCTCTTTAGACCCACTTTGGAAGACTCTATCAAAATTCAAAAACTCTGTTCCTGTTCTAAAACGAGTTCCTCGAGGCGCCAGACCGCTCGTAGCCCAAAACTTAGCAGGTTGCGTGCGCCTTGCCGTCCTGGAGAACTCGCTAAGTGCTTGGGAAAAACTACTCACCTTCCCTTATCGTATTCTTCACGTACAAAAAAATTTGGCAACTAAAAAATCTTTAACATCACAAATTAAAGAAAACTGTAACATTTCGGCTCAAGATTTAGACACAAAATTACCGACACAGAGATATACCCCCTCAGGAGGTATATCCCACTTGGTAGAAACTATGTTAGGGGAAGGTGACATTAGTGGTGCAGCCAGGATCCTCTTCAGCAGCGATGTGGTGGCACCGTGTTCTCCAGAAACACTTGCCGCTCTGGAGATCAAACACCCTGCCCCAGCAGATGGCCTTTCTTTTCCTGACCCACCTGATTCTGACATACACTCCCTCACCATTACAGGTCGACAGTTGGTCACAGCTGTTTGCTCCTTCCGGAACGGCTCCGCCGGTGTCCTCGACGGCCTAAGTCCTCAGCACCTAAAGGACCTCATTAGTTCAGGCGCCAGGGCGGCTGGTGAGCTACTCTTGAAGGAGCTTACAGCTCTGATTAACCTCATGCTCTCCGGCAAGGTGAGCGAGGCCGTCATCGACGTTCTATATGGGGCAAACTTGTGTGCTCTTCGCAAGAGAGATGGCGGCATTCGCCCCATTGCTGTGGGAACTGTTTATCGTCGTATGGCAGCCAAGATTTGCTGTAAATTCTTTGGTGAGGATGTTTCGAAAAAATGTCAGCCCCTGCAGCTAGGTTACGGCTCTAAAGGGGGCTGCGAGGCTGCCGTACACGCCATGTCGACCTACCTAAATTCTGGCAAAGGAGAGGTCATTCTGAAGGTTGACATAAAGAATGCCTTCAACTCTGTAAACAGGGACACCTTGTTGATGGAAACTAAAAAAGAATTACCTCAAATTTATAGTTTTCTTTGGCAATGTTACAGACACCCTTCCAAATTACTTTATCGGGACCATCTTTTAGAATCTGCTGTTGGCTGTCAACAAGGTGACCCCCTCGGGCCAGTGATTTTCAGTTTAGCTATTCACCCAATTGTTCGACAGCTAAATTCTAAATTTAACGTTTGGTACCTTGATGATGGAACTTTGGGAGGCGAAGTAGATACCGTTTTAAATGATCTAAATTTCTTAACCCTTATGTGAGTGACAAATAAAACACCTTTATCAGAGTGACGAGGTACCCGGGTACCTTTATACAGTTAAAACGTAATGAAGACAATCAAGGTATGTTTTAACGTTACCCACACTTTGAATATTATTATTTTAGCTAAGCTAAACAATTGATGATTTGTGGTGATTAAATCGGGGGGGGGGGAGGGGGGGGGGGCTGCGGTACATGGTTATCGGCGCGCAAGGAACACTGAATCCATTCAATGCATCGTGCTTGATATTGACACTCGACTGTTTACTTTGTTCGTATAGGTCGTACGAGTTTACTTCTATTTTGTGAGCTAATAATTATTTCATTATGAACTAGCTGATACCCACGGCTTCGCCCGCATGGAGACCAAAAGTAATCATGATCCCGAATTTTTGATCCCGTTCCCGCAAACCATGGGAACCTATTTTAGATTCCAGGGATAAATTTTATCCATTGGTGAAAACAGCATGAAAATCGGTGCAGTACTTTTTGAGTTTATCGCGAACAGACAGACAGACAGACGCGGCTAAGGACTTGGTTTTAAAATATTTATGTAGTAATAAAACCAAAAGTGAAGTGGACAATGGATAAACTGTTTGCAGAATATACCGTAAAATGCAGAACGAATCGGTGGCCTTTAGCACATTTTTACAATATCATCGACAGTGCAGTATGTCATTTACATGGATTATACTTGTCTCGAGTGACAAACATTGAAAATTTTTGAAATCATTGAGTTTACAACTACTTATGTGGTAAAAATATAGAAGAAAGATCAAAGATTGCATTGTGACATCCAAATTACATGTGAGATCTGCAATGCAGGACGTGCTTGGCCAAGGCTTTCGATTCCTTCTGGATCTACCACCTCTATAAGTCAGACTAGACGAGATTCTACAGGGCGTGTTGCAGTCGTCAGTAGTGGCTACATATGCTGAGAACTCAAACGCAAGCAGAGAAAAACACGAGAAGCTTGCACTATCTGAAAATCAGTTTATAATGAACATGCAGTAACAGTGCAGTGCAGTGGTGTAGTAGTAGTGCTTTGAGAGCTGTGCTAATTCTGCATGAACAAAGAATTTGTAATTTTTATAGAAATGCAGCGGTGACCCAGTGGTGGCGGCCCCGACTTACGAACAGTGAGTCGTGGGTTCGAACCCAGGCAGGCGCATTATTTTGTGTAATTTATTTCATCACCGCTGCTCTCAACGGTGAAGGAAAACATCTTGAGGCAACGGCATGTCTTGGAACCAAAAATTCGAAGACATGTGACATCTACCAATGTCAAGGCTGATGATGGTGATGATGATGATAGAAATAAAACATCATAAAAAATGTTTATCATTTCATTTTTGTTCGAAATTATAAATACTTATTTCATTGTAATTCAAGACACAAATAGGTACCCGGGTACCTTGTCACTCTGTCGTGAGATTAAAATATGTTTTGGTTTCCACAAAACACTGTAAATAGTTGACTGGGTCAAAACATTAAAAAATATATAATTTATAAATAGTTAGGAGCTCTCAGGAAGTCACAGCCATCTTCAGAGCGTAAAACATACTTTTCGTTAAATTTGAAAATGCTAAAGGTACCCAGGTACCTCGTCACTCACATAAGGGTTAAAAAATGAATTTCATTCCATTGGCCTAGATTTAAATCTTTCGAAATGTGAACTATATTTAGCTGACGGTACCGACAGACAACTGACTCTTTCAAAATTTATCTCAATAGCTCCAGACATCAAAATTATTGAAAAAAACTCTCTTCGTCTCCTTGGGTCTCCTATCCATGAAAATTCTTTTCCCGATTTTATCGAGGAGAAAATTATAAATTTTAATGATGTTTCGGAAAGATTGCTCCAAATTAACATGCATTCGGCCATCACCATTATTCGCTACTGCTGTTTCGGCCCTAAATTAACATATTTCCTTCGTGCTTCCCCTTTATGGAAGCACAAACATCTTTTAGACAAAATGGACCAAATCATCAGACATACTTTGTCATCCATTTTAAATGTGGCTTTGGACGACCGAGCTTGGGAACAAGCAACTCTTCCCATTCGTATGGGAGGACTCGGCGTCCGCAAAATTTCTAGTATTAGTTTACCGGCTTTTATATCCTTGGTTCACGGCACGGAGAAATTAATCAGGAATATCCTGGCTTCCACACTGGTTGGTTTTGATGTGCCGTGTTTCTCCGAGGCTATAGTCGCTTGGAAAATCGCTTGCCCGAATACAGAAGAACCCGACCATCCTTTTTCCCAGAGACGGTGGGACGAGCCGCTCTGCAGGGTAGTTCAGAATAATCTACTGAACACGTCTGCTACTACTGCTGAGCGTGCGCGCCTGCTGGCTGTGGGTGAGTGGGAGTCGGGTCTTTGGCTTCACGCACTGCCGTCGTCAAGCATTGGCACTCTATTTGACGACACAACTTTTCGCCTCGCTGCTGCTTTACGTCTTGGTGCCGTATGCTGCTCTCCTCATCGCTGTCAATGTGGTGAAGCTGTCGGCAGCCTCGGACACCATGGCCTGTCCTGCAGTCGAAGTGCGGGTCGTTTTGCGCGACACGCAAACATAAACGACATCATCCGACGAGCTCTTGTTACCGTCGGCGTCCCTGCTGTCTTAGAGCCAAATGGCTTGGCACGCGACGATGGCAAGAGACCGGACGGCATGTCGTTGTTTCCTTGGAAGATGGGTAGGCCTTTAGTATGGGACGCAACTTGCGTCGATACTCTTGCGCCATCGCATCTTCCAAGCTCTTCGTGTTGTGCTGGCGCTGCCGCTGCGGCTGCGGAGAACCTCAAGCGGCGTAAATATAGTAACCTTTGTGGAAACTATATTTTCGAGCCGTTTGGGGTTGAAACTTTAGGGCCGTGGGGTCCTAGTGCACACAGCCTTTTTAAGGATATTTCTTGTTGACGCTTCCTCTGACCCAAGGGCTGGCTTTTTCCAGTTCAAAATAATTTTCCTAGAAAGTCCTTATAAAGTTCTACTTATCAGATTTTTTTCATATTTTCTAAACTTATGGTTCAAAAGTTAGAGGGGGGGGGGACGCATTGTTTTTTACTTTTGGAGCGATTATTTCCGAAATTATTAACATTATCAAAAAATGATTTTAGTAAACCCCTATTCATTTTTAAATACCTTTCCAACAATATACCACACGTTAGGGTTGAAATTAAAAAAAAAAATCACTTCCCACTTTACATATAGGGGGGCTATCCTAATAAAACATTTTTTTCCAATTTTTATTTTACCACTTTGTCGGCGTGATTGATACGCATATTGGTACCAAATTTCAGCTTTCTAGTGCTAACGGTCACAGAGATTAAGCGAGGACGGACGGACGGATAGACAGACATGGCGAAACTATAAGGGTTCCTAGTTGACTACGGAACCCTAACAAAAATGATTCGCTTTTGTTTATAGAGACAATAGATTAATAGATATAGATGTAAGATAGATCAGATAACTTTAAGTGAAGTTAGTGTACATACTTATTAGACACTGTACTACAAGAAATAAAATGCTTTTATTTTTTATTATAGATATAAACCGCTACTTACCGTTCAAGTAAGACGACCTGCAGTAGCCTGTAGTACGACCTGCTCAGCGACCGTCAGTATGGCTTTCGCCGGGGACGGTCAACTGGGGATCTTCTGGTGTTTGCTACGCACTGCTGGGGCGAAGCCATCGAGAAACACGGCGAGGCCCTTGCCGTGTCGCTGGACATCTCGAAGGCATTCGACAGGGTTTGGCATGCAAGTCTGTTGAGCAAACTTCCGGCATACGGCATTCCCGTTGACTTTTGCTGCTGGATATCTGACTTCCTGAGTGAACGGTCGATCCGAGTGGTCATTGATGGCTGCTCCTCTGACCTTGTGGCTATTGATGCCGGAGTTCCTCAGGGGTCAGTTCTCTCCGCGACACTTTTCCTGCTGCACATCAACGACCTCCTTGGTCCTGGTATTGTTGGGTACGCAGATGACAGCACTGTCATGGAGAGTTACACATCCAGCGCAAAAGCCGGTGGTGATGAAATACGTTCATTGAGAGAGGCCATGGTAGAGCGAACGAATTCAGCCTTAAGTCTTGTCTCCAAGTGGGGTGACGACAATCTGGTTGATTTCAATGCCACCAAAACGCAAGTGTGTCTGTTCACTGCTAAAAAGAGTCCGTTCAATCTGGCCCCCACTTTCCGGAGTGCGTCTGTACAGGTTACTGACAGTCTCGAGCTTCTTGGCACGAAGTTGAATGCAAATCTGAACTTCGGCGCCTACATCGAGTCAAAAGCTCAAACTGCGGCAAAAAAGCTGGGTATCCTAAACAGGGTCAAGCGGTACTTCAAGCCTGGACAGCTTTCAATATTGTATAAAGCTCAAGTCCGGTCCGGCATGGAGCACTGCTGTCACCTTTGGGATGGCTCAGCCAAATACCAACTTGCCGCACTCGACTCAGTAGAACGCAGAGCCAGGAGGCTGATTGGTGACGCCAAGCTGGTTGCCAAGCTACATAGCCTGGCCCACCGCCGCAAAGTTGCATGTCTGTCGGTCTTCTACAGACTGTACTTCGGAGAGTGTGCGCAAGAGCTCCACGAGCTTATTCCACCATCTCCCTTCTTCCATCGAGAGACTAGGCGTACTGCAGGTTATCACCCATACCTTGTCGATGTTCCACACATTCGTACGAAGCGTTTTGCTAAGTCTTTCATTATTCGTACAGCAAAGGAGTGGAACACCCTGCCTGCGTCGGTTTTCCCGAGTTCATATAACCCCAATCTATTTAAGTCGCGAGTAAATAGGCTTCTTCTGGGTAAGCTCGTTCCATCGTCGACCTCATCTCTGCCCTTAGGGCAAGATTGAGGTCAAGAGTAAGCCCATATTAAATAAAAAAAAAATAAAAAAAAAGTAAATAAATACTATGTTTACTACTATCTTCTTCTTCTTTCAAGTACTGTTGCTGTATAAATTTATTAAATTACTTTGAACGGTACTTCCACCGTACGTTATTGAAACTTAAAGCACAAACGAAGGCAGCATTTGTCGCGATGCCACGTAGCAATAAGACGGTCTGGTGTGTACTCTATAAATCCGTGCGAAGTTCAACAGCGTGGCAGCGTGGCAGAGCGAGCGGTGTCGGGGAGACTGTAACAAGTGCAATACAAAACAATACTCCGGAGTAATTTCCTCGGAGGAGGCAGGGACCGCCCGCCGCGCAACGCTCGACGCTAGACGCCACCCGCTCTCTGTTGCACTCACAGACAACGCTTTGTCATTTTCTTTACTTCAACCACTCTGAGGTCATTAAATTCTTTGCAATTTATCATCCATTTTAATGTTTGACCGTTCATTTGTGTCTATATGGAAATATACAGACTCCTTTTAAATAAAAGGCAGAGAATATTTCGATTTTTCAATTTGCATGATTGCTTTTCGAAAATTTAATAAAGTACGAACACAAAACATACAGACAGATAAAATCCTTGCCAGATCATCTTTTCATTAAACGGGAATCTATGAATGAATATGCAGCAGAAGCTTCCAATAAGTGTAAGTAGGGTAAACAAATCAAAGCTGAACGCGCGTTCAATTTTTTAAAGTGTTTGAATTAAGGTGCTTTTTCCTGTGACTAGTAGCTGGCTCAGAGCCAAGTGCACGACTGCAATTAGCCAAAATTATGCTCAAAAACAAGTTCGGAAGCAATTAGCAGATGTAGACTCAACTTAAGGACCAGCTAAACCAGTTTACTGAAGTCCGACACCGGATGAGATTTGTTTTACTAGTTTATTGGTTAGAAAAAAAAGTTTTCTTGTACTTTTGAACTGCGGGTTTTCTGAGCTTTATTTGTTGAGGAAGAATATTACGATTGATACAATTGAACGGAACTAGAACCTATATATTTCCAACGAGTATATCGATGTTTCTCAAGCCCTTAACGCTCGTTGGTACCTCAAATATCGATTTAAGTACGTGGTATCTAAATGTGGAAGTAAACAGAGCAGTAAATATCTATTGTCTGCACCATTAGTGCGAGTAAATAAATGAGCCGGACCGGACGCACAGGCGACGCGAGACGCGACTAGACAGCTTAGTCCTCAAATATACACAAGAAATCACATCGCCTACATAAAAAATGCTGAACTGTTTATTATGAGCCCGTCCTAGAAAGCCAAAATACTTGCCAAGAGGTTGTAAGTATAGATTTCCATGAGGAATCTCAATTAGATCAACTTCAGCAAGACAATCGTGGACTAATTGAATTCAAAGGTTCATCGTTATATTCATACCTCGCACTCCCGCGACTCCATCCGTAAAAAAATTGATAGCTCAGTTTATATGCATGATATATAAATAAATTATAGCCTATAGCACCCACGAATAATGTATCTCTATTAGTGAAAAATGTTTAGAATTGGATAATTAATTTAGATCACCCCCAAAATACAAAGAAATACCTACGTCTTTATATTATTACAAGCGGACGTCACGCGGGTTCTCGTTCCCATGCAAATACGGGATAAAAAGTAGCCTATGTCACCCGGGGACAGTGTAGCTTCCCTAGGGTGAAAGAATTTTTCAAATCGGTCCGGTCGTTTTTAAGTTTATTCGTTACATACAAAAATACAATAATATTAGTCTAGATAAAGATATCTAAGGGTTTTGCGAACCAAGCGACCACTACTGTTAATAAATACATAAAGCTCTCAAGCATACAACTGCAAGACAAAGTGTTCATGTCTGAAAGCGGTTCCAATTCTAAACACGATTTATCAGCACACAATCAATATTCACGAACAATCTAATGTGACGAAGCTATTCGAATGTCTAATCCATGCAGCGTGTGCTACTCGAAGCCAGACAGTGTTACTGAACGTACACAGTGTATAACAACATAGGTACATAGTGACAAGCTCAAAGGCTATCCAGGGCAGGCTGTCCTTAGTAGAGCGATAGCCTGCGACCACTACATTAACCCATTTTCCTAGTCGATACTTACAACTCGAGATAGATGACAAACAACAGTTCTATACGCATAATATATCGTTTAAATTCGCTGTACTGCAAACAGGACGTATATATAATGTTTCCTTACCACAAATAACTCATATTATAGTAGTTTAGAAACTCTTTTTATCATTAGGTCGGCTAAATGAAAGATTTTTTCTGTCTGAACTCCCAACTATTGTCGAGGGACAATTTTACGTCAAAACTTTTACGCTCTCGTTTGAATATTTATATTTTATGCTCTTTTTCTGCATGTAGTTTTTTGTGAAATAGTGACGATAGCGTATGAACATAGTATCACGCCTGTAATCCCCGAAGCGTTGGGCAGAGGTGCACGTACAGTACATTCACATCTCGCCTGTATTTTTTTATTTATTTTTTTATTTTAACTGCTACTGAGAAATTTCTGATGGAAAAATCCAAAGATCTGTGTTTATTGCTTAGCACGGGAATCAAACTCAGGATCTCAACTGCTCAACAGTCTAGACTGCGATCACTAGACATACTTTGTCATCACTTATCCGCATAGAGCTTAGCATCAATTGCGCTCAAAGCGATTTATTTAGTAAAATTATCACATTTTTTCTTCTATATATCATCACAGACCACTGTATTCTTTCCTATAACTATAATTCAAGTTAGAACAATTAGTGCGAGTATCTACTCGACGTGTTATTAAGTTACGTTATTAGTTCATACGTGAACTAACAATCGACAGGCCTGCTCAGGAATATCAAGCACTAGAGCTAACGCTCCGCACTTCGCTTCGAATATTTGTTTTATACTTATCTATCCATTAACAGTTACCCCGAATATGTGGAGGGATTAATTCGACTACCCTTAATTTACAGGGTATGGAAGGATTATGATTTTTTGAAGTTAAAATACTGTCGAATAAAACGGACGACCTGGTGATGGTAGCGGAAATTCTGAATGAGAGCAGCATAGGACCGGTCGTTGTGGCGATCTTAGGAAAAGGCCCATGTCCAGCTGTGGAACTATTTCGGCTGTAATGATGATGAAGTTGACATATATAGAAGTTTAGTTAGGTGACTAAATTAAAAAAAAAAGCAATCAACCGAATTGTGTACCTGCTCCTTTTTTTGAATCACCCCATCATTTATGAACCGATTTGAAAAATTCCGAAGGAATACTTTCCGATTGGTCCCATAATAACTACTACAATGTCGGTAAAATTGATTCGTAACAATTTGTGTGGTTGAAAGAAATAGGATAAAAAAACTTTTTGCAAAAAAAACTAACTTTACTACGGAAGTCGGTGGCCAAAAAAGTCAAAGAAACAAACAAAGTCACCAACTTGTGGAAGTAAAGTAATTTTCACTTTTTTTATGTTCTCAGGAAGTCGGATTTTTTTGCAAAAAGTTTTTTCATAAATGTATAAGTTTTAGTTTATTTTTTGTATTTGATGATTGGGGTCTTGGTCCAGCCGAGGAACAATAAAGTCTAATAAAAAAGTTCTAGACACAAAAATACACTGTGTTTACCATACATAAATAGATTTATCGTGGCCAAGAGATGGTGAGCTTTAGAAGGCTACCTACTTCTAACCCTTTCAGTATCGTTAAGTTTTATGTGAATAGGATGGATAGCACTTGTGTTAATAACAACAACACATGCGATCAGAATACGTCTGAGATCGTGAGAAACTAGTGTAAAACGCTCTGTACATTTTCAATAAGAAGTTCACCATCTCGAATAAGAAGAGAAGGGAAATCTATCGCGTTATAATCAAATCGCTTCTTGAATAGAATGGATGTCTGGATGTTTGTTTCTCTTTCACGCACAAACTACTGACCAGATTTAAATGAAATTGGACACAGATAGTTTATAATTTCTTAAAAAATGAACTACATTACATCGGCCTCGACCTCAATATTTCTAAATGCGAAATTTTTGTAACAGACAGTACCGACAGACCACTTACTTATTAAAAATTTAACGCAACAGCTCCTGGCATCAAATTTACAGTAAAAAACTCCGTTCGTCTCCTTGGGTCTCCAATCTTTGAAAATTCTTTTCCCGATATTATCGAGGAAAAAATTCAAATTTTCAATGATGTTTCGGAATGACTTACTCCAAACTAATATGCATTCGGCCATCACCATAATTCGTTACTGCTGTTTCGGGCCTAAATTAACATATTTCCTTCGTGCTTCCCCTTTATGGATGCACACTCACCTTTTGGACAGAATGGATCAAATTATCAGACATACTTTAACATCAATTTTAAATGTGGCATTGGATGACCGAGCTTGGGCACAAGCTACTCTTCCCATACGCATGGGAGGACTCGGCGTCCGTAAAATTTCCAGTTTAAGTTTACCGGCTTTTATATCCTCGGTCCACGGCACTGAGAAGTTAATCAGGAATATCCTGGCCTCCACACTGATTGATTTTGATGTGCCGTACTTCTCTGAGGCTATCGAGGCTGGGAAACTCGCTTGCCCAAACACTGAAGCACCCGACCATACATTTTCCCAGAGACGGTGGGATGAGCCGCTTTGCAGGGTAGTTCAGAACAATTTAGTGAACACATCTGCTACTGCTGAGCGTGCGCGCCTGCTGGCTGTGGGTGAATGGGAATCGGGTCTTTGGCTTCACACACTGCCGTCGTCGAGCATAGGCACTTTGTTCGACGACACGACCTTCCATCTCGCTGCTTCTTTGCGCCTTGGTATCGCCTGCTGTTCTCTTCATCACTGTCATTGTGGTGAAGCTGTCAACAGCCTCGTTCACCACGGCCTGTCATGCAGCCGTAGTGCTGGTCGTTTTGCGCAGCACGCGAACTTAAACGACATCATCCGACGTGCTCTTGTCGCCGTCGGCGTACCAGCTGTTTTAGAACCCCATGGCTTGGCACGCGACGATGGCAAAAGACGGGACGGCATGTCTTTGTTTCCTTGGAAGATGGGTAGGCCTTTAGTGTGGGATGCAACATGATTGTGTCGATACTCTTGCGCCATCACATCTTCCAAGTTCATCGTGCTGCGCAGGTGGAGCCGCTGCGGCTGCAGAGAACCTCAAGCGGCGTAAATATAGTAACCTTTGCGGAAACTATATTTTCGAGCCGTTTGGGGTTGAAACTCTGGGGCCGTGGGGTTCGAGTGCTCATAGCCTGTTTAAGGAAATTTCCAATGTCTTAGTTGACGCTTCTCGTGACCCAAGGGCTGGCTTTTATCTTGGCCAGAGGCTAAGTGTTGCCATACAACGAGGCAATGCCGCCAGTCTCTTGGGCACATTACCGGCTGACAGCGTTGAGGAGCAGTATTTCGATGCCTTTTTATAGTTTATTGTGAGTTTAGTTTATTTTATAGTTTTTAATTAATGTAATATGTATTCATCATCATCAGCCTATATTGTTCCCATTGCAGGGACTCAGGCCTCCTCTCTAGGAGAGGGATGGGCTATAATCCACCACGCGGGCCCAGTGCGGATTGGTAGATGTCGCATATCTTCGAATTTTTGGTTCTAAGATATGCCGGTTTCCTCACGATGTTTTCCTTCACCGTTTTGAGAGCACTGGTGATGAAATAAATTACACAAAGTAATGCGCCTGCCTGGGTTCGAACCCACGACCAACTGTTCGTAAGTCGGGGCCGCCACCACTGGGCCACCACTGCTCTTAAAAATGCTGCTCTTAATATGTATTCAATAGATAATAAAGTGGTTAATAATAGTATTAGCAAACTAGCATTAAACAGATAAAAATAAAAACAACTATCAAACAACGGTTTTATATTTTAAACAATTAAATTAACAGGAAATAGAAAGAACACTAAATAGGCAGAATCAAATTGAAGGTAGGCAGAATTGGCTGTTCTAACGGGCAGAGATTCCTCGTAGCTTGTTGACTCGATGGAGAAAAGGGGACGAAATGCGTCGTGCAGCGGTTTATATAGCCGCGTGGTGGCTGGAGTGTGCGTTCCTCTTCACGCATCGTCTTGACGGTGTCTTTTCTGCTAACACGGCCTCTCCTGACCGGAGGACGTCCCCGTACTCCTATATCTCAGGTTGCAGGGCTTCGGCAGCACTGGAGGTACTTGGTACAGGATCTGGCATCATCACGTCAGATGGCACATCACTGTGTCTGGCAGCTCAGGCGTAGACTCCACGTCCTCGGCATTACGGTCTGAAAACACAAACAGCTGGTATTACTATTCTGATTTTAAAACATTACTCATGATTTCCGTATTTTTTTTTTAAATAACGTTTAGTAACAGTGAAACTGAAACGATGCAGACATCTCAGTCGCATCATTACCATTATACACAGTGAACAATGTTCACACTAACAAAAACATAAGTGTAAGAAACATATACACAACTTTAGCATATTCCTAACAACTTCACGCGGCATAGGCACGACGTTAGCATACCACATGATTTCAACGTTTTGTATGGCATAGGCACATCGTTAGCATACCAAACAGTCTCTACACTTGCATGATAGAGGCACTACGTTAGCTTATCAGCAATCTAACAACTTCACATGGCATGACGTTAGCATACCACATGATCTCAACACTTGTATGGCATAGGCACGTCGTTAGCATACCAAACAGTTTCTACACTTGCATGATAGAGGCACTACGTTAGCTTATCAGCAATCTAACAACTTCACATGGCATGACATTAGCATACCACATGATCTCAACACTTGTATGGCATAGGCACGTCGTTAGCATACCAAACAGTTTCTACACTTGCATGATAGAGGCACTACGTTAGCTTATCAGCAATCTAACAACTTCACATGGCATGACGTTAGCATACCACATGATCTCAACACTTGTATGGCATAGGCACGTCGTTAGCATACCAAACAGTCTCTACACTTGCATGATAGAGGCACTACGTTAGCTTATCAGCAATCTAACAACTTCACATGGCATGACGTTAGCATACCACATGATCTCAACACTTGTATGGCATAGGCACGTCGTTAGCATACCAAACAGTTTCTACACTTGCATGATATAGGCACGACGTTAGCTTGTCAGCAATCTAACAGCTTCACATGGCATAGGCACGACGTTAGCATACCACGTGATTTCAGCGCTTGTATGGCATAGGCACGACGTTAGCTTACCACACAGTCTCTACACACGTACGCAGCCGAGGTCACGCGCTTGACCAAGCCAGGTCGCGCAGTCGGCCTGCAGCGATGCGGTTGACCAGGCCAGTAGGGCGCGCTGGCACCGTGAAGTGCCACGCACAACTGCGCCAGTAGGGCGCGCTGGCACCGTGAAGTGCCACGCACAACTGCGCCAGTAGGGCGCGCTGGCACCGTGAAGTGCCACGCACAACTGCGCCAGTAGGGCGCGCTGGCACCGTGGAGTGCCACGCACAACTGCGCCAGTAGGGCGCGCTGGCACCGTGGAGTGCCGCACACAACTGCGCCAGTAGGGCGCGCTGGCACCGTGGAGTGCCGCACACAACTGCGCCAGTAGGGCGCGCTGGCACCGTGGAGTGCCAAGCACAACTGCGCCAGTAGGGCGCGCTGGCAGACCGTAGCGACGCGCTCAACACGCAAGTAGCGCGCTGGCAGCCCGTAGCGACGCGCTCAACACGCAAGTAGCGCGCTGGCAGCCCGTAGCGACGCGCTCAACACGCAAGTAGCGCGCTGGCAGCCCGTAGCGACGCGCTCAACACGCAAGAAGCGCGCTGGCAGCCCGTAGCGACGCGCTCAACACGCAAGTAGCGCGCCGGCACACGTTTGGTCCCATAGTGCGGCAGCCCGCAGCGACGCGCTCAACACGCAAGTAGCGCGCTGGCAGCCCGCAGCGACACGCAAGTAGCGCGCTGGCAGCCCGGAGCGACGCGCTCAACACGCAAGTAGTGCGCTGGCAGCCCGTTGCGACACGCTCAACACGCAAGTAGCGCGCTGGCAGCCCAGAGCGACGTGCTTAACACGCCATAGCGCGCTGGCAGCCCAGAGCGACGCGCTCAGCAACGCCAGTAGGGCGCGCAGTCGGCCTGCAGCGACGCGCTCGGCAACGCCAGTAGGGCGCGCAGTCGGCCTGCAGCGACGCACTTGGCAACGCCAGTAGGGCGCGCAGTCGGCCTGCAGCGACGCGCTTGGCAACGCCAGTAGGGCGCGCAGTCGGCCTGCAGCGACGCGCTTGGCAACGCCAGTAGGGCGCGCAGTCGGCCTGCAGCGACGCGCTTGGCAACGCCAGTAGGGCGCGCAGTCGGCCTGCAGCGACGCGCTTGGCAACGCCAGTAGGGCGCGCAGTCGGCGGTCACGGCGTCACTGTAGCGCAGCCCTGGCAACCACTGCTGTGAGACCAGGCAGCGTTGCGGTGCTTCCAAACCATTGCTTGTGCAATGGTTACTCTGTAAAGAAACAAATCTACGACAGAATTTGGCTCCACTCGGTCACCCCTGACCAAACTTTATTTTCATTGGGTCCCACTCTTTTTGATAGAATCAAACGTGGTTAAACTGGGAATTATCAAAAATAGAACAATGAACTATCCTGGGTCATGTCCTATTAGTCGTTCTGAATTATAGTCGTTCTGAATTTCGAAAAGTTCGAATCCTATAAAATCTATTGCGACAAAAAAAATGCCAGATTTATAGAAATCATCGAGTAAAACCTCTAACGCCACGGCTCTCAAAACAACCAGTAATCGAGTGGATGTCCCGTGTGCATCACTCACTGACGTCACGATACGGTCTTTCCAGACCTCGACGTCCACCAAAGCTAAAGCGCATCGCGCACCTACATTCTATATGAGTTTCCTCAAAAAACCTTCATTTGAATCGGGCTACGACTACGCAATTAGCTGGTACTGTCAAACACAATACAGCCGATGGAATCCCTTACTCGACTTTCTACCACAACTTAACTTCATGAAAATTCTTATGAATATTGTCAGGTACATGATCCACTGACCTAATTCCTTAGCCAATCATGTGCATGTTTGTAGGCACGTGCAGGATTAAAAGCTTCAATTAGATTCAAAGACCAAAATGAGAACAAATTGTTTAAAATCTCTTCATCATTTAAATTTACAAGCAACATTTACTCTTTCATTTAGGAAAATTCAACTCCAGAATCAAAATCAAAAACACTCAGCAAACATAACACAACATAAGATCACGTTTGCAATCCCCGAAGGGTAAGGCAGAGGTGTACTTAGCTACTAGTACACCCACAAAAACCTAATAACAATTTGCCCGGGAATCACACCCAGGACCTAATGTCTTCATGACCTCATCTAAAATGTTTGCAATATCCGGCCTCCTATGGCACAGTATTCTTTTTTTTATTTACTCCATCTACCGTCACTACTGACCCACTTATTAAGCGATTTACAATTCGTTACAGACTGTCATTAATTCATTATCCTTCCAATAATTCTTTCGTTGCCCCACGCCAGGAATTTCTCCATTAGCGTGGGTGCGTTTACAAACATTTAAACTCACATACACAAACACCCAGACCCGAAACTACTATCTGTAGGTCATACAAATATTTGTTCCGTGCGGGGATCGAACCCGCGACACGCAGCGCAGCAGTCCAATCGCTGAGCCACTGTGCCAACCGTGCCGTCAATTTAAATGTTATTGTCTAAATCG
Source organism: Diarsia dahlii (assembly GCA_949775195.1). Lineage (NCBI taxonomy): Eukaryota > Metazoa > Arthropoda > Insecta > Lepidoptera > Noctuidae > Diarsia > Diarsia dahlii. The sequence continues at coordinate 14,732,516 of OX459194.1, read as the reverse complement.
TTGATACTTTGATCGAAATTAGAAAAATAAGATTGGTTAGATCTCACCGCTTCGTGTTGATTGACCGAATAGCGTCAATGATGCATTCGACGTGCGGTCGTAACGGCCATACGGCATCGCGGTTAGCTGTTACAGGCGTTACAGCGCTCGCGGAACGACCCGGGGAGGGCGAAGCCGCCTCGGCTGGCTCCCGCGGCGAACGGGACGCGACCGCACACGGCTCACGTGCTCGGAGTCTTGTGACGCTGCTCTTCCAATGACGTCAACCGATCTAAGATTTGATCTATTAGTAAATTGTTAGGTGACCTACGTCCTTTTGGAGTACGACTAGAGTCCTAGTTCCGATGACCTGGATGACCACAACTCGAATAATCACGAATTTCTAGATTGAGAACCACAGTTGTTAGAACGCCTTCTGCTTTTACGGCTATTATTAAGCATGTTCATAATGCCGCTCAACGCGCAAGCGTGGTACGAGGTACTTAAATAGCTTATTCACTAAACAAAACACTAAGAAGGATAGCTGGATAGCTAATTATCGTTACTAGGCTGAACCTAACAAACAAAGTTACAAAATTACCAACAAGCTACAGAACAACATTCTATAAAATGCAATCATAAACGCACTACCGTCATCTTTTCAATAATGCAGTTAACAAATTGGAACGTACTCACCAGATTTTTCAACATTTCGTTTACCATGTTACACATCTACCCGCAGTAATTATGATAATAGCAGGAAAAAAGTCAACATTTTATTTACGATGTAAAACAGTGACTTGGTTCCTTTTTCAAATTCGAACAACCAATTTTGCCATAACAACAGAGTGGAGACGTGAGAATGAATCCCACTTCTGATATTAGCAAACTAGCATTAAACAGATAAAAATAAAAACAACTATCAAACAACGGTTTTATATTTTAAACAATTAAATTAACAGGAAATAGAAAGAACACTAAATAGGCAGAATCAAATTGAAGGTAGGCAGAATTGGCTGTTCTAACGGGCAGAGATTCCTCGTAGCTTGTTGACTCGATGGAGAAAAGGGGACGAAATGCGTCGTGCAGCGGTTTATATAGCCGCGTGGTGGCTGGAGTGTGCGTTCCTCTTCACGCATCGTCTTGACGGTGTCTTTTCTGCTAACAATAGTTTATAACTTAGATTACCATATAGGATATTTTTTATCCCGTTAGCACGACCCCGTAGGACAATTACCGAACTCTACACGGGCGAAGCCGCGGATATAAGCTAGTCGTTTTATAATCGTACATTTATAATAATGCATCGATAAAAGATGCAACAGTTTCTTTAAAGTAGGAGCAAGACAATAGGATAAAGCAGAAGTCTTTAATTTGTTCTAGTATATCTATGTATATCCTAACGTGTGTTCCTTGATTGCGTCTGTTCCTAGATCAATATGACGAACTAGTTGACTGCAGACTAACTGAGACACACCAAGATAGAACCTCATCCTTTAGATTGGATAGGTATTGCAAGTCTCATTAATTTTGAACCGAATTTGCAGTTTCCAGTTTCCGCTGTTGTTGGGTTGTGTTACTATCAGAGGCTCCTTAGTCTTCTTATTTTTTGAGTGAGATAAGAGTCGGGATGATTTGAAGAGAACTGGTACCAGTGTCTACTTTTCTATGGGGTAACGCTGCATCCATCATTCAAACAGCAAAAGTCTTGTTTTAAGTGTAATTATATATTATTTCTAGACGGCATGTAAAGCCAAGTCAGAAGCTCATGGGTGTCATTAAAACTCTGACACCAGACTAAGCACTAACCATACAATGAAAAAGATGTGAAATCTACTTTATGTCATGACTTTCTGTCGAATTTGTGCAAGTTTTTTACCTATATATAAGTGTAAAGTATGACTAAATAACTACCGTATTGCATATTATTATACTGTAAGTTTACACATTTATAGTACGCGTGGTCGATCAGTAATTGTGTTAATTATAAATGCACTAGCGAACAATAAAATATGAAAGTCGAAAATATCATATAATGACTCACGGGCCCATTCATGCGGATGAGCTGTAAAATGCAAGAGTATTTTGAAATTCTGTTGTGAAAGTTCATTGATAAGTGAAGGGGCATTGGGTTCATTGACTTCTTTACGTCATTCACGATCGTTCGAGTGAAATAAATCTTTTGGAGCGTTTAGAAGATAAAACAATAATTAATCACGGTTAGATAAGTGTGTTCGGAGGAGGCATAATGTGAGGTCGGAGTGGCTCGCCTCCGGGGATACATCCTGTACCTCCGAGTTGCCTATAAAATTTTACGAGCACGCCGTATGAGCCATTATACCTCTTGTCGATGTCACTTATGAGTGTCTGACGTGGTTTGCAAGCCGAATTTAGTTTTAAAATAAAAATTCAAACCCGTTTTCACGTATGAATTTCGAATTGAAAACGTAATAACAATAATTTGTTTCACGGTCGAGCGTTGAAAACGGAGTTTTTAATAAAATAATATACTCACCGATATGTAGGCATTGTATTACATATTTCCAGGCAGAGTTCAATTATAACGACAAAAGTTAATTAATTTTTCTTCCGCAATTTATTTCCTTTACGGAATACATGAATTACCAATTAGGGAACACGGATTAATATATTCTGGTAGCCTATCAATTAAACTTTATAACAAAGGAAAACAATCTGGAATTTTGTCAAACTAATCTTGAATATTAGTTTGTACTATTTAGCATAATTGAGTAATAATGTACGACATATTACTAACAATATAAGGTAGCTACAGCTACATGTTCGCTTCAGAAACGCGCTTGCCTCGGGGTAATCATTGCGAGCAGAGTTAACGAACTCTGAATACAAATCGAATGTAGGTAACATGTAGTAGGTATTACATACATACCCGTCTTCGAAGACGTTGCCTGATACATTCCATCCCGATATACAACAATGTTTATGGATATTCGAAATACGTTACTTGCGTATATTACTCTGATAATAAAATGTGTGCCCAAAGTATGTGTTTAAAGAGTTGTTTACTAGAGGCAGCTCATGAGTTCTTCGTCAAGGTGCGCGTGTTTATGTGGGTACGGCTACATAATAGGCTGTGCACATAAAACACCCTTGTAACAGTCTTCATGACACCTCCGTGAACAATAAGTTTTATTATTTCTTTGTTGACGGTTATTTCAGGACAAGATCATAATTATTACAGTTTATTTAGGATGTGAGGAGACAAACATGTTTATTTTTGTTATTATTTTTATGTACTACGAATGCCCCTCAAGCTAAAGCGGAAAATATATAAGTCCGTGATTAGGGCTGTCGTACTGTACTATCAGAATGCTGGACTGTGAACAAGATGGATAAAAAGGCATGTAACGGAGATTAGAAAATTAGAGAAAGTTCAAAAGTGGCGCTTGTTACAGAAAAAAATACAGAAAGTCCTATAGCTTGATATATATATGTAACGAAAAGGGATAAAATGCATGTGACTAAAAAAAGTGATGTATATTTATGTTGACGGATGAGAAAAGATGGATGAAGTGTGTGAGGGTAGAGGTATGAGTTGAAAGAGAGAGGAGTACCTAGATGATCCGTGACGTCTGACAGGGGAGAACGGCAGAAGAAAACGCGTTGCGCCGACCCCATAGAGCAGCAATTTAAAAACACATTTGCAAAAAGAGAAGCATAAAGTGGTCATTAATCATTTAAAAAAGGCCTACAAAATTCCTTACAATAATCAAAGGAACCTAAAAGCAATCGCCTAAAACACAAGAGAGTCCATCTTAATTAACACTCTTCCCTAAGTAAGTACACCGTGTTTACATAAAATATGTTCGAGCAAATTATTGCCTCTGTACGAATAAAATACTTGCAAAATGAACTCCGTCGGGGCACACTGGAAATGCCGTTCAGTAGCAATTAAAACTTTCTTACTGATCAAACTTTTACAGTCACATCTTCACGAGGACAAGTTGTCCGTGAGAGTCTGAAGGAGCGTAAATGTGACTACAGTTACCTAGCGAGTAGCGAGTAGCGAAATGGTTCCAGTACTAACATAACTTGCCTGACGTATCGCCACGTACGACTTTGTACTTACTGGTGTTTAGTGCAGTATCGTAATGTTAGAAGTTCTAGTAAATAAGTTGTTTTTATATATATCGCCGCCCAGTGAAAATCTCGGTAATGCATTTTTGCTAAAAATAAATCATAGTACACAGTTTTTTCTTCCTTCTGAAAAGTTACTTCTTTTACACTTACGAGGTTTTCAATCTAATCTAAAAAGACAACTACATTTTTAATCTAAAGTGATTTGGATGAAGAAATGGTGGTGCGTTATTAATATTCGTTTCAATTTTTTTATAATTTTAATCGAGGAGTAAAAAAAATAAAGGAGATGGAACTGGAAGGATACCTTTTCTAGGAGTGGGACTTTTGAGGCTGACAAAAAAAAAGGTAGCACTCCGGGAGTGCCGGCAGAAGTGAAAACTTCAATATTAACTTTCAAAATCGCGTCAGGGTCACGTGATGCTGATCGAAAAATCTTACGATTTTTCGATCAGCATCACGTGACCTGACGCGAGTTTGAAAGTTTTTACCCATACAAAAAAAAGTGCTCAGCGCCGCTAAAGAAGTTTTCACTTCAAAAACATCAATCGCATATTTTGAACAGGAAATTAAATAGGTATGGAATTGTATCTAATATGAAGGTCTTCAGAAAGGTCAGGTACCTACGTAGTATTTGCAACCGGCTCGCGCGGCGCGCGGCGTGCGTGTACGACCAGATATATTATGACCGTCGACTAGGCCATAGGAGTATGTAGGTGTCGTAGCAGGTGGCGTTCTGTGGTTTTTGCCTACCCCGCATGTGAAAAAGACGTAGATTATGGTAATGTATGTGTAAAATCAATTCAAGTTAATTCTGAAAATTACTTACGTTTGTAATGGGAAATGCTAAGTAGAGCCTTTTTTTTTTGGTGGGTGGAAAATCATCGAATAACCCCCATCTGCTCTTGGGCAGAGCGAAGGGTAGTGTCAGACTTCTACTGACTAAAAACCAAACCCATGTTCCTTCTTCGCCCTTGTGTCGGAGCCGCGTTATCCTTTCGATAATCCACAGCCTTATGTTGTTTTAAATGCTTGCATAATAACATTTCATAAAGAAATTGTATATGGATTGTTTCCGTGAAAATTGAAGTTTTAGATACTGCTATTTTATTCTATTCTATTTATATAACCTAGATATGGTATGAATCCGTCATTGATTTACGAGATACTTTTAAAGCTAAGTGATAAAACGTCGGTGACACGACTATAAGAACTAGAAGACGAAGTTCAGTTTTATGAACTTCTTTATGCTTTATACATACGTGAATTCGGGATATAGGTACACTAGTCATGCGTAGTGAAAATAAACACTTCTTCATGCATGAGAATTCACTGAAGATAATGGAGTCACATGAAATGCTCGGATTTTACGGCTGCGTTGTTTTCAAATCATGTTTTATTTGCTGATACGTGAGCTCGTTAAAACTTTATATGAAATATTTGAATCATACCCTTTGAGGTAAGAAATTGTTATGAATGTTTGAAAGGAGATACTTGACTGTATTATGTTCTTGGAATGACCGCAGTGGTTTCAAGATGAAATATACTTATATTTGATATCAAAGATATAATGTTGTATCGTATTGAGTTTGGGATGATTACTTTTCAGAATCTTATCTTGTTTTTTTTGTAAGTCTAGACATGTTAGTTTTGAATGCGCAAAGAGTCATAATGATTCATTTATCCAAATTAAACTTTAACTGAAATTTTACTTACCTAGAATATACGTCTAATTTGATTCAGAAAGTCTTGTAAGTGGATAATTTAATTATCTGAGTGCTACAAAAAATAATGCATTAGGAATATAACACCAACGTTTCAAGCAAAGTCCCGAAGGCAGACTTGCCAAATGATGTTATCACATCGTTACCGTTCAACTTTAAAAAGATCCAATATCGTGGAAGACGCATCAGGTTAATCGGCGAGTCACCGACTTAATTAAACGGTAGAAGAAATGTGGCCGAGGATAGCGCATCAGTCACGTGAGCCGGAGACGGTTACCCCCTCAAATCCGTGTAAGCCCGACCTCGTTCGTAAGACGGGCACCCACTGACAGATCACTACTCACTGTCCTACTCCCTGTACACCCACTGCAATAACAATCCCATCTTTTATGCAGTCGCTTTGATTCTTTTCTGCATTATTCATTGTTATTACCACTGATAGAATACAGTCTGTTTCATAAGAAAGAAAATCCTCGTGAATGTTATTCGTTGAATAGAAATCACTTCCCATCAATCCAATTTTCGTAAACAAAACCAACATTAACATAAGGCTAATAAGATATACAATAACTGAAACGCAATGGCGCCTGATATCGGTACAGCTTGTGCAGTATCTAGGCTGTTAATTAAGCAGTCTGCATGCAATTTGCATCTAGGCGGATTGGAGTCGCGAACTTCTGATTATTTGAATAAGATTTCGCAGAGCAATATTAAGGAAATTATTCGTGCCACGGAGCACCAAGTAGAGACGGCGCGGAATAAAGTAAGGTGCCTACTGTAGAAACGATTTAACAAAGACGTTAAGTGCTCCGTTGTCGGAAATGTATTAAGGAAATATGTTTAATTGCATATAATCACATTTCACGGAATTACATTTGGCGCGGAGTTTCCGAATGTCTTGGAATTGTAACCGTTATTAGGATAGTTAAGATTTACATCTTCGGGGTTAATATTTGTTTGGAAATGTTATTGTGTATGAATAATACGTTTTATAAACACGAAGACGTAATCCAAAAAGATCGTGCACAGCAAAATACATTTTATCCGCGTACAATCAAACGCTTATCTTCATGTTACGAGTAACCCCGCAGACCCGACCGCTGCGGACGCTGCTATGTTTCATGTGTGATGTGAGCTCTCGTCTCATTTCGCTTAGCCTGACATTTTGAGTGCCCCTGACCACCCTCTCCTTAGATATAGGTCGTCATAAATATAATCTTACTTAGGGTGACATTGTGTGTTCTTTTTTCACTTAATATTTTTCCTGCTAAAGGTCCCCGGCGGCGATTACATAAACAGGATTCAACCGCGACCTTAATGCGCCTAATAAAGTTTTACGACGGACCCTTGGCAAAAACGTGAACGTTTCAAGGCGACAATGCTTTTATCTTTTCTGTTTTACTGATTGTTTTGTTCTTTACAATTAGGATTAGACATTGTGTATTAAACTTATAACTTAATGTAGACAGTCGACATTTTTGACTCGCCAATGAAAAACATAATATATACAAGTTGTTCTTTTTGTGTACCGTATGGTAAGGGTCTTATCAAGCCCCTTTTTTCTCAAGTTTATAGATACGTTTTATTGAATGTGAGACATGCCCTAGCCTTAATTTAATCTGATAAAAAAATATGAACGCCTTACCTCTTTGTAAGTGTATCGCAATTTCATGAAATCAGTCATTCTTAAGATTTATTTGCAGTTTTTTTTAATGTGATAGAAATTATCAGGGCTTCCATCGTTTCGTATATCTAATAATCATTTCAGATGTTTATTAAATTTTTGAGTAATTCTATGTTACTAACACCTTCCAAACTATAAATATCACAATTCAAATAAACTGAATAGTCTCTCTGGTTCTGTATTACAACCCGATCTCTTCTTAAAAAGTGTAGCGCTACTGTGAATGATGTAATAAATTACGGAAAAATCTCAATGGAGTTCCCCCTTTTGTAGTACTCCAGCAATGTAAAACATTACAGAAGCAATTTTGCAGTATTACGTTCGTAGCAGTAATTAGCTGGAACCTCTTCGATGTTAGCTCGCACGAAGTATCCCGGAATCGCTTAACATTCCTGAACGTCGAGTTTCGTTTGGAAATCACTTCTTAGCTTCGGCGCCACCCTGACATTGATGTATCGTCTATTTCTTTACACAAACTTAATGCTGGCGATTTACTAATTTCTTTTTTTTTAATCCTGCACCTTCTTTAATTTATGAGCAAATAAGTTCAAAAATCTAAAACCCGACTACTAATAAAATTGCGGTCTTAAAAGTAGAAAACAAGAAAATAATTCTTGTCTGATATTCTTCGTAGTCGCATGCCACTGATACCTGATGCTCCTTCATAGCGTTCTCATTGATACAGAAGTCAGCTGCTAATTGCCATTAGCAAGGTGGCATGCGACTACGAAGAATATCAGACAAGAATTATTTTCTTGTTTTCTACTTTTAAGACCGCAATTTTATTACTAGTCGGGTTTTAGATTTTTGAACTTAATTTTTTTATTTGAATTTTATTTTTGTGTGTACTTAAACTATAATATAATACATATTTGTAATGTGCTTGCCAAGACCTTTCATTTGATACCAAACTTTCTATGATTATCTCAATTTAATATTTTATGAGGTAAGTTTTTGACATTTAAATTCCGTCATAAAAAGAATTTATAAAATTTAAATAGCCTATGACACCCGTGCTATTCTTACGAATCTATTGACACCTAATTTATTAAAATCTGTTCAGTGGTTTAGGCGCTACGGTGGAACATACACACATACATACATAGACTGCCAAAATCATTACCCTTCCTTTTGGCTTCGCCGTAGTCGGGTAAAAACCGCACTGAAAGAGCAGCCAGTAATCATTCTCACGAAGCAAATAAGTCTATTAAAACCGAATTTACGACCTGAAAAATTCTCATAGTGTAATAAAATACTAATAATACGCGCTTAAAAATAAAATGAAGTAATTTGATTCCATAATTTCTGAGTTAGTACGAAATTTAGTGGACGCCTTGCTCAAAAACTCTTTGCAAATGAGACTTTTACGCATTTTATAAACATTAGTTAGAGTTTATACCTTGTTTATACAATACAGCGGTAAACAATTTTATTTGCTGAGTGATTTATGTAAACACTTGTTTCTAAATGATTATGGCCTGGAGTCTGGAATTAATGCAATAAATCAATGTCAGGACATGTTTACGAGCTAACAGAGTTAATTCCAGTGTGACATGACGTTTATATTCGTGAATAATTGTTGATTGCTTGCACCGTGAGGCCGCATCTAATGCAATAAACTTAATGTAATTGTCATAATTATGTTTATCAGTGCACTGCCAGCAATGTTGGCTTTGTTATTAATTCGGTTATTTATAGGCTGAATGGCTTTTGTTTTATTTTTTTATTGGGAAATGGGCTTATAATAATAAATAAAATAAATAAATTGTGTTTTATTTCAGGCAAAAATACCCATAATGAGAAAATTAGTCACACAAATCACAAAAAGCACAGAAATCAATAAAATATCATTCAAATCAATAAAACATCATAATAAAACTCATTCGATAAGTACTTATGGCACTGTATTTGAGAGAGCATGACTTTTGAGTCTAGATACAATTTTATTTTATAAATGTTGTTTTTTGGGATGGCTCATATTTAACACTATTACCAATAAGTTTAAAAGTGCAAATGGAATACATGGAATTTAAAGCTTTTCATAAGTTAAATTCAACGTTATTTTAAGCTTCCATGAATAAATGCACGATTCCTGTTTACATCACAAATATTATAAACTTAAAAATTAATAAAACCTTTGCATGACTGGTTTAATATTTAATCGAATGGCTGTCATCGATACGGATTGAAATAAAATTAATTATGGTGATTATTGAACTGGGGATGGCTACAGACGCGGGGGACCAGGGATCGTCGGAAACGACTGGAAATGCAATATAATTATGTTAAATAAATTGCGGAACGATTACTCGAAAAATGGTGCAATTTTCATACATTATTTTCTTGTGTTGGAAAATGTAGTGGTGATTATTTGGCCCTCGATGTTATTAATAAACTTTGTTTGTTTTTCAAATATGTGTAAATGAGAATATGATCCTAAATGGATTGAAATAAATGAATTTGAATTTATTTCGGAAATGAGTATGATATTAATTTAAGATAAAATTATTCTGAACAGCTTGTCATAAAACGAATCAGTAATAACATTTTGTACGTTAAATATTTTAATATGTTTTCTAAGTTAATGGCATGTCTATGGAATACTGATTGGTATTATTGGTCAGTTTTTGCTTTTAAAACGGAAGCTACCTTAGTAAATAAACATACTTAGGCAAGTCACGCCGGTAATCCTCGAAGGGTTAGACAGAGGTGTCCCTAATAAGACACCCACATTTAACCAGTTATGTTAAAGTCCCATTTTATAGGGGGTGAGCCTCTTGCCATTAACCGGGCAGAAATCCAGCCTCCGTGGCTGCTACTGCGAATTTCCTGATGGCAGTCCGACCTGAGAAACGAACCCAGGATCTCATGCACAACAGTCGTGTTTGCGAGCACTAGACCAACTAGACAGTCTTACCAAATACACGCCATTTATTCGAACAAACAACGAGCCACAAAAGAAAAAGTTTCTCAGCAGGATTATTGAAAATTGCTTGGATTTCAGGGATAACAAAGTCTTGTTCACAGGTTTCACCGACTTACACGTTTTAGTTTCTAGTACAGGGACCTTAATCCAGTTTATTTTGAGTATGTGAAGAGGTACCTTCACTTTAAGAAGGCTTACGTTTCATGAAACTTTTTCGTTGATAAGAAGTCGATATGATTATCTGTGTCTACAACAAATTAAGATATATATCACTGCGTGCCTTTGAACATCGTTCGTTTGAAATGTTTTGTAATCCATTCATAACACCACGCCTGTGATCCCCAAATTAGATAGAGGCAGACTTATGTTATTTTGCCGTCCGTCCGTCTTATTACGACGACAGGCCATGTCGACGGCGCGTTCGTGTTCCACGCGCGCCTCAAAGAGATGCCCATCGGGGCTGCTGCGGCTGCGGGTTGTTTGAAAGAGATACCGCGGCCTCGACACAAGAGCTAAGAAGGAAAAAGGTTGGTTTTTAGTCAGTAGAAGTCTGACACTCCCTTCCGCTCTGCCTAAGAGCGGGACTTATTTGATGATTTCCCAACCCCCCCAAAAAAAGGCAGACTTACAGTGCGATCAAATTATCTTGGCAGGTCTGAACATAGGCTCTGCGAACTTTTACGCATGTAAACTTGTGAAGAAAACTGTTATTGCCAGATAAACCAATACTTAAACGATCAGAAAATATCTAATTTAAACAGTGAGAAATACAAATAAAATAAATATCATAACACTTTTATACATTAGTTGTAACAAAATGACCTGCACGAAGTTCGGACCTGCCAAGATAATTTGACCGCACTGTATAGTAGGTACACCCACATTTTTCCAGATATGTTTAAGTATGGAATCCAATCAACTCGCAAAGGTGCGTTCCGTCGCATAAAAGATTGTTGCCAGCTGAAAATTCGTCGGTTTGCCATGGGTGCCATGGATGGATTATAACTTGTTAGTTTGGCCCAGGCTGGTAATCTGAATTTATCCAATGAATGAAAAACTTCATTTCTGCATGTTGCATTATACTGTTCCCACGGCTGCACTGCTAGGATGTGCCACCCTACATGATATTCGATGGAATAAATATTACATACATACTTTCTAATACTACATAATATGAATAAATTATAACACCCTTTTCTCAAATTCAGCGAAGAATTGATTTCGAAATAATTTTAAGGATTAACTTACTTCCCGTCGGGGCTGCGGGTTGTTCGAAAGAGATACCGCGGCCTCGACACAAAGGGCTAAGAAGGAACATGGGTGTTTTTTAGTTAGTAGAAGTCTGACACTCCCTACCGCTCTGCGCAGAGCGGGAGGAGTCATTTGATGATTTCCCACCTCCAAAAAAAAAGAATTAACTTACATAAGTCTGTATATATAGATAACGTTGTTGTTTCTTCGTTGTATTATATGAGATGAATCGAACGTAGTAACGTAGTAGTTAATTGATACTCGCTCACACTGATACAGTCTCGTTCAATTCTTTGTTAACCATATAAAGGGTGTATTTGATTGTTTTATGATAAACAAAATAAAAATAATTATATCATTCACAAAAACATCGTAGAAACGGATCCAGCCAGATCAACATGCTCCAAAAATGATTCCTGCAAACTCTTAAACGTAAATTAAGTAATTAATTCTCGAAAGCTAAATTTACGAAATTACCTGTTCAAAAACTCTTAAGGAATTCAGTTTAAATAATTAAGTAGGTACATGGAAAGTGTGATTAGGTACGGCTACATCGAAAAGCTGTCGGTTTTCATTTTGCGATGTAACAAAGACTCATTATATTGTGTTACAGTATGACCTACGCAATTCGAAATTCAGAAAACTACCCCAAAAATAAACCTAAATTAAATTAAATTCTCAAAATTTGTATAGGTTTCGAGAAATTTTAATAATGAAATTACCTGAACTAATAGTCCTAGAAATTCAGTGAGAAGTTACGTAAAGGAGTCTGCCCATTACACCGTACCATACCATGGCAGAACTATTAACAAAGTATGAGGCACAGAATGAAACATAACACGAATTTTTAAGCCTGCTAGAGCTTATCATTCGCATTTACAACGGCCTTAGTAGGTACCTACGGTCTTCCTGTACCGGTCTTTCTTACATATCGTAAGGAAACCAGCATGCCTAAGAGATATTTATTTATGACTGGCCTGTTGGTCTAGTGGTTAGTGACCCTAACTGCTATGCCGGAGGTCGTGGGTTCGATTCCCACCCAGGACAAATGTTTGTGTGATGAGCACGATCATTTGTTCTGTGTCTGGGTGTAATTTATCTATAATATGTATGTATTTAGAAATATATAAGTATGTTTATCAGTTGTCTAGTACCCATAACACAAGCTCTGCTTAGCTTGGGACTAGATGGCGTTGTGTGATAGTTGTGGAATATTATTATTATTATTATATTTCTCGACGGCATAAATAGTCAAGTCAGAGGCTCATGGGCGGCATAAAAAATCTGACACCAGATTAGGCACTAACCACACTATACAGAAAGAAAGAAACACGAGTAATTCATCCTAAGCGGTTATATCGACTTTAAAACGGTCATCATAAGCGGATTTAACGTGTTTAAAACGGTCATCATAAGCGGTTATAACGTGTTTAAACTGGTTGTCATAAGCGGTTATAACGAGTTTAAAACGGACATTATAACCGGTTAAACACGTTCCTAGTACGCTCATGGTGTAATACGGTGTAATGAAAACTCCTTACACTGTAATTCCGACTACTTCACTAAGTTGTCGGTTTTCATTTTGCGAGATAATGAAGACTCACTATTGTGTTACCGCCTGACCTCCGCAACCCTTGGTAGAACCGGATTATGTTAGGAAGACGTTAAGATGTTATCAGCCAAATGCCTGCATTAATACTAAGTTTAGTTTTTAGCTGTTGTTTAAAGTGCTTATGTTCTTATTATACTGTAACGGTAATGTATCTACTACGGTAAGTAAAGCGAAATTAAATAGTTTGTTCTGTAAAAGGAATGCATGTAAGATAGATATATCGGCAACAGGAATGATTTTTAGCACTAATCGTTGGTCAACTGTGGGCGTCGTTGGGTAGTGTTGGATGAAGAAACCAGACTCGTACACCGATACACTCAATCATCTTAAGCACGGTAGATCTGGATAGATAGACACTCAAATTCAATAGGTACGTATTTCAGAACACACGCGATGGTTCAGCGGTCGCACGCGCCGCCGCGCCCGACTACCGATAAGTGACGTACCGACTGGCTGGCGCGTACACCACCATCGACCACCATCAGATGGCGCTGGCATACTGAATACGACTAGATGCCGACAGATATATCTCTGCTTACCCCTTAGGGAATTACAAGATGATGTATAGTAGTAGATAAGTGGGCACCGTCAAAGAAAAACTAAAATACAATCAATTGTATAAGTGTATGTGCGTGTGGGTATGAGTGTGAATATTAAAGATTTAGTCGTAGCAGCAATTTTTTCAAATTTAATGGTAATTTCTGTTTCCAAATAGAGGACTTATTTTGAAACAGTAAGTACTTTATCTTTGACTATGTAGTACACAGTAATAATAATTAGGCTTAACTTAATTTATTAGTATACATTCCACTTTCCCTTTTAAAAAGGCCTGAAAACGTCGCTTTTTGTTTGTAGATACAAAATGAGATTTCAGTGATGTTTGAAGGTACCGTTTAATTAATGTAATAAACGTTGTACCTAACGGCTCTGTTGAAGATTCAATTAAGTTTTAACTTAAATACTTAAATTGAATTAATACAATCTAATTACACAGTGTTAGGGCGGAGACACATTCATCAAACGGTACTTTAGTCGTCTGTAGACTGTCGAGGAGGATATTTGATGTAATGTTCGTAGTTTTTGTTCAGTCGGCCGTGTTTTTTCTTGAAATATACTAGAATAGGGAAATGATATATTGATGTATATTTTTGTTTGTAATTTATCCACCTATAGAAATAAAATTAAAGTGTCCGTTTGTAAAATCAAAATAACTGCTATTTTCTATAACAAAAATAGTTTTTTACAAATTTTGATTGTCTGTCTGTTTGTTCCTGCTGATTTCTGGACGACTTTAACTGACAGTTTGCTGATGTCTAACGTAGTCTACGTTTACGTACTTTTATTTTATACTAGCGGACGTCCCATGGTTTTACCCGCGTAGATCCCGTTCCTGGGAATACAGGGATAAAAAGTAGCCTATGTTACTCGTGGATAAAGTAGCTTTCGAATGGTGAAAGAATTTTTAAAAACGGTCCTGTAGTTTTTAAGCCTTACAACCAAACAAACAAAGTTTTCCTCTTTATAATATTATTGTAGAAAAATAATTAGGGTTCCGTGTAAATAAAAGTCTTGAAATTGTTAAGAAAATCCGATTCAAAAAGGGAAGTATTTTTTTTTAAATTGTGGTTATGTATACGCAACCGAGGATCGTTGGCAACAGTTAGTTAATAATAATTATGACTTTGATCTTCACGGAACTATTAAAAGGATAAATCATGTAATAGTCTAGTCAACAAGTGCTTTTTTGATGAACTTTTTTCAGCAGTCTCCGAAAATTATGATTGAGGTGTCATTCGATTCGGAATGGCATCCAGATTCGAAAAAAAATGAAGTTCCGCTTGCAAAAATTGCAAAAGTTATTAACAATTAACTAAAAAATTAAAAACAGGTTTAGTTTTATGCAAATATCTCAAAATGGAATTATTTTTTTTCAAATTTGAAAAAAGATTCAAAAAGAAGAGAAAATTTCCTAAAGAATGTTCTGACTCCCGGAATTGCAGGACTAATATATTAATAACTTTCCCATCCGATTGAAAATACGCCCGAAAACGAGTACTCCGGCTTGCGCAAGCTACGCTCGATTCGGCCCTTTCATGACCAAATATTATTTAAACATATTAAATATGAAAATTAAAAGTTGCAAAAATTCAGGCGCCTGCAGGATAGATCAATAAACAATAATCAGTGGTCCAAAAGTTTTTATCGCGAATTTTCAATAAGTTATCCATTAGTTAATTAACAGTTTTTTGTAGCACGAACATTAACATTGCAAGTGCGATAATTGTTAAACTATTAATCTGAGATTTTTTTCCTTTCGTGGAGTTATTTTTTAAGGTCGTAAAATAGATTTTATATTAAAAAAAAAATCAATTTTCATTGTTTTATTAACAATTTACCGAGGTGAAAAATTACAAGGCTTCATTAGACATTCAAAAATTCTTTTTTTTTTTATAATAAACAAAATCATATCTGTTTTTGTTTATTAAAATTGTTTAAACAATAGGAGATAAAAAATATTAAAAATCATTTTTCATGAGAAAACGGTTCAATAATAATATAAAAAAAAAGAATTTTTGAGTGTCTAATGAAGCTTTGTAATTTTTCACCTCAGTAAATTGTTAATAAAAAAATGAAAATTAACATTTTTTTAATTTTTCTAACGAAAATCTATTTTAAGACCTTTGAAAAATAGCTCCACGAAAGAAATAAAATCTCAGATTAATAGTTTAACAATTATCGCACTTGCAATGTTAATGTTCGTGCTACAAAAAACTGTTAATTAACTAATGGATAACTTATTGAAAAATCGCGATAAAAACTTTTGGACCACTGGTTATTGTTTATTGATCTATCCTGCAGGCGCCTGAATTTATTCAATTTTTAATTTTCATATTTAACTAGCTGATGCCCGCGGCTTCGCCCGCGTGGATACTGTAAAAACAATCCTTGATGCGGATTATATATCATTCTAAAATTTCAGCTCGATCGGTGCAGAACTTTTTGAGTTTTTGAAGCGTACACAAACCAACATAACATTTATATATATATAGAAGATATGTATAAATAATATTTAGTCATGAAAGGTCCGAATCGAGAGTATCTTGCGCAAGCCGGAGTGCGCGTTTTCGGGCGTATTTTCAACCGCATGGGAAAGTTATTAATATTGGTCCTAAAATTCCGGGAGTTAGAACATTCTTTAGGAAATATTATTCGATTTTGAGATATTTGCAAAAAACTTAACCTGTTTTTAATTTTTTAGTTAATTGTTAATAACTTTTGAAATTTTTGCAAGCGGAACTTCATTTTTTTTTTCGAAAATCATCTGGATGCCATTCCGAATCGAATGACACCTCAATCATAATTTTCCGAGACTGCTGAAAAAAGTTCATCAAAAAAGCACTTGTTGACTAGACTATAAGTAACACGAATAAACTTAATATAAAATTATTGACGCTATAATTTTTTTGTCGTTTTAATATTGGTCCAATAGAAAAAGATGTTCGGTTTGATGATCTATATTGACGATATCCTAAAATATGACCATTCCTTTCCATTAGACGCTAGTATAAAGGTGTGCAAATACACTTTTAAGCACCCGAAAGGCCCTTGTTCTTTCCGTCACTGGGGCTTTTTTGTCTAGAAGTTTTTAACAATATTATTTTACTTGAAATACCTCCACGACACCAGTACAATAGGGGATCGGACTGACTCAAAAAAATATGATTCTGTTTAGTCCGTCAGTTAGATTATCGAAAAATATTGGATACGTGTTTTTTGTTTTATCAAAACAATAAAAATTGACGAAGTTAAAGCGCGTCAAAGATCATGGAGTGGGGCTTGAAACGTCAATTGAAGGTACAAAATGTGCTATCATATGACGTCACACGAGTTTTCGAAGCACTGTATCGTCTGCATTTTTTGTTTACTTGAAAAAAGAAAAAATACGTGGTTAATATTTTTTGGAAATCTATCTGACGGACTAATTAGTTTTTTTTGTCCGATCCCCTATTCAATACATTCATCAGAACAATGTTTTGAGTGCCCCTCCTTGAGTCCTATACCGTAAACCGAGATATTTCACTCCAAAAAAATATGGCTTCGTAGCAATCATTTTTGCGTAGAGTTACTTATTTTGATATACAGAATACTTTGTTGAGGCTTCGTGAAGGGTCCGTTTATACATGGTTTATACCTTGTATACTTTTTGCGACTGCAAATATACCGAATTCTGCAGCTACAGGGAGATTCTCCATTAATCTCCAAATTCCACAAAACTTCAACATAAGATAATGGAATTCGGAAGTACAAAACAAGTTTCGTTCATTTATTATTTTTATTCGCAAATTCTCTTCATGGAAAATATTATGAATTATTGCTTGCTGTTCGACAAAATTATAACCATGAAATAATAACAACGCCTGACGTCCTCAACTAACATTATTGTTTCGAGACTAAAATGATTGAATATTTGAAATGCATTTGTGAACATGTTTTGTTTGCTATCCAATTTAGGAATTGTAATTGGTAGTTTGTATACGTGTTTGTTCGAAATATCATCTAATTACTGGTATCATAATTGTTAGGCATGTTTAAAGTTAATTGCATGTTTATTATATAGGTCAAATTTAATTTGGCCGTTATTTTTTATATCAATTCCAAAACCAATGCGATGTTATAATTATAAGGTCCCATTAAAATAGGTGGACGAAATTTTACCAATCATTCAGACCACCAAAATAAGGACGATGGTAAAAAAATGATAAGAAAAACGCATTTAAATACCTATTCATAAAGGATGAGTTTTTTCTAGAGTGCCGGCAATTTATTGTTATAAGTAAAAAAAAAACACTTTATTTAAAGTTTTTTTTTGTTTAGATATATCTTTGGTTAGACGTACTGAACGCTATGTTAAAATTTGTCCACCTATTTTAATGGGACCTTATATATTTAACACTGCATACAAACGTATTATTCGTCATTTTCCTGCCCTTATCCCAATTTTGGATCATTCTCATGGGGTCGGCGCAGCATGTCTTCTTACATACTTCATTACTTGTCATCTCATCAGACAACCCCATTCCTGCCATGTCTTCCTATACACAGTGTATCCATCGTTTTTTTGGTCTTCCTCTACTCTTATACTCATTCAAATTCATACTCAAAACTTGCCAAATTTTTTCCTCATTACTTTAATTAAATAGTGTCAAAAGTTTTACAGAAAAAAATTTTTAAGTCGCAACTACTTATATTAAAATTAACACTGAAAACGAGATATTTACCATGTTTAATGTTTGTTTCGAGTTCCCGATATTTCGGCGCTGTTGCAAGCACACAGTGTGTTTGTTTCAGTGTTAATGAGTGACCATGTTAGTTTAAAAACGTATATAACTACTTATAGTTAAACGCATTTCATTGTAAAATTGATCTGACATGAACCCTCCCAATTTACAACAAAGCTGTTATCATTACTGTTCACTTAAGTAGTGTAACCATACCTTAAACGGTACAAACACTCGATTACGGCGCGAACCTATTTTCGTAGGGTAAAACGGGTAAAACAGTTAGTGGATAATCCCGTTTTCTAGGCGCTCCGTCTAATTCGTTTGTAGAAGTTTACGTAGCGCCGCCCCGGGTTTGGTAGGGATCAGGTGCTTCTTAAGGCCCAGTCTTGATCCTCTCGAGGCGGCCGCTGTCACGATTACCAGTCTCGCTAGTGCCTCGCACATAAAACTATCCGCAGACTGTATAATTTAATTACCTATGGGATTTTGTTTTTGTTGCAGTGTTTTGTTCTCCATTTTTGACGTTCTAATTTGAAAATTAATCATTAATTTATTTATAGAATATTTTTGTATTAGATTCATCCTTGTTTTCAACTTCAACATGAGCAAACAAGCGCTTTACTTTATAAATCTTATAGTACCTAGTTACTTCGCTTCAAAAACTTGCACGAAATTGAATCACGAAGTGAAAGTCTCTAAAACTGTAAACAAAACATAGTATAATTATGTCTGTTGCACTTTTACGATATATTACGCTGAGAAATTTGAAAATATCTAGTAAATAGCGTGGATAACTATGGAACAATTTTATCGAATCATGAATGTAAAAAAGTACTCTTCGATAGTTTGATTGCTAGCATTTGAAGAGAGTGACTTAAGTTTTATGTCGCTTCAATGTATTTTATTAACCACTCACTATGTACATGAGACTCGTGAACCATCTTATCGAGATGTTCGCTTACAAGTCCGTTTGTCCGTAATAAGTAGAAGCTTGTAACAACTTCATACAAAACTGCTACATTTTAAAATAGTTTTACAGCTTCACGTATCTACAAAAAAACTATTTTATTTCTCTTACACTGCTCCTGAAACTTCAGTGGCGCTGTATACGAGCATTTTCTCAATTTCAGTTTGCAACAAAATCAGTTTATTTTCCAACTGACAAATTGCATTGAAGTAACAAAGTACAATTTTCCTTTGAGAATAACCTGACAAAGTTTGTGAGTGTACAATAAATAATATTGGGATGTGTAACTGAAGGTTGGGTAGTCCTGAGGGGGTTGTTCTGAATTATTCGTGTAATAAGTATTTAACTAAATTTCCGTAGTACGTAATCGTTTTCCGTGCAGTAATTTAGGCGTGCTCGACGGCCGGCGTTTCAATTGCGGGGGCGGCCGCCGGACGGCATCATTTCCTGCACATGCTGAGACTCGTGCCAGCCACCACTGGCAAACATGCAGCTATTTTCTACGTATACCCCCATCGACGGCGACGGCCCAAAATTTTGGAGACGGCATGAAAATTGGCTATTAAAATTTCATGCTGCATGGTGACTTGCTAAAATGGTTAATTAGTTTTGAATGAACATCGTTTGTCTGCCAATTATATAGAGGATACTTTTATAGTACTGTGGTACAAAATAATACAATAAACAGAATATAAATAAAATCTTTACTTTGAATTCGTTTGTTAAATATGAAGAAAGACTAAGAAAAGAAAAAGAGTACCTGCATGACGTCTTCTCGTTCGAAACCAGTTATTCGTGAAATGTTTATGTACTTTTTTAAAGCATTTTAACGAACATTGGTGAACAGGACCTAACGAAGTATTTCTAGTCACGTTTAAAATACCAAACCGTAAAAGCATTGCAAATTGGGAGCTACTTACTTATTCTTTTCAGTCGTTCAAAATTTTCAAACATTTATAAAGTTTTTGATACTTGAAGCACCTAAGTGTTCGAAAAAGGGGGGTGCCTAAGTATTCTCTTTGTAACCAAACAAAAAATTTAATATTAAAATGGAAGTACACTTTGAATTACAAAACAGCAGAAATACTTCAAACAATTAAAGTGGATACTTTGTCCGGAAAAATTAAAAAATAAAAGGGCCGGCAAAGGCAGTGACGAGTCACTAGCTATGCGCCGGCCCGTTCCAATTACAGAGCGGCAGTCATTATTTCCGGTGCCATGCGATGCCTCCTCCGGCGGCCCTCGGCACTGCTTCGCTGACCTGCCGAAATTCACCGCCAAAATAACCAGCCTAACAAGATCCTTTCGCGATAGGAGCACTCAAAAAGAATCTAGAGGCCCACTCTAGCCACTAGAGCTCTACATAATTTTGTAAAGCATGGAACATTTTTGCTATTGAGTGCCGTGTAATTCGTTAGATTTGACGGAAATAGCTTTTATCAATATTCAATTTTGTATAAGCGAGAATGTGTTTTGAAATTAATAACGTTGTGGTACTTTGGCATTCTTCGTTTCTATTTGACAAGTTTTATCTACATTATATATTTTGCTCAGCGAATAAAAAAGCCTCCATATCAAAAATAAAAGTAATTAATTAAATAATTGGCGCATAAACAACACAATTAATTTAACGTATATTTCAGTGGTACTCTAAAGTAATGACGTAGGTATTCAAAACCAAAATAACCCTCCTTTTTGGCTTCGCCGCAGTCGGGTAATAAATAAAGGTGTAAAAAATATCAAAAGCGTGGTTAGTTCATGCATAAACATAAATACACAATAATATAGCGTCACTCATTAGACAGCTGCGGTGAAAAATTTATAATGACGTCGTTGGCGTTAAACAAAAGAGTCACAATACGAGTTCACACACGCCATTGTTACTGCTTTTATTGAATTCGATGCTCATTAAAAACTTTATTTTCGAATATTATGATTTTAACGCTCATCAGGTTTCAGAGACAACCTCCACGGTTGAATGGATGAAATGAATATAAGTAAATGAGCTCCTGTTACGATGCGTCAGTGATCAAGTATATTTCACAGTAAATAGGCTCAAATTGGGGAACACTAATTGTGTATACGAATAGCATTATTGAAATATTTAACACAACCGTGAGAGCAAAAGCTCTACGATTGAAAATGGAAATCGTGCACATTCTCTATCGAATTCATTGCAAACCAAACAAGGAATAATAGGAATTTGTGTACATCAAATTAATACGGATTATCGTTTGTAAATCGCAAACGTTTGACAATGTTGTTATCCAGTGCTAGTGGTTGAACTAGGATAAACAAAAAGGTTAGTATAGAAGATACAATAAATTGTCGCTGGCCAATTGTTAATTAAAACTAAAAAATATTTACGACGCGTTCGAAAAAGAAAAACTGCGATTGTGTTTTGTTTCGGAGAAGCTAAGCTCGTGGAAGATGAATGTCTGGACGTGCTTCCTTTTTTACATTGAGACAGAGATTTAAAAGCGTGATTTTATTTATTTATCTACAAGCGAATCTGAAATGTTTAAAGGTCTGTTTCACCACCTACGATTAAGTTCCTGTGAATTTACTCGGCAAATAAATTCATACAAGTTCAGTTCCATTTTTGAATTTATTCAGTAAGTAGTGGCTATTCAGACATCGTTAAATAGGCCCTAAGCATACTTAAATGACTGTGACTAGTCAAATCGAGAGATAGTGAAATATGGAAAAATGAGAGGGTCCTGCAGAAAAATGCAACAGGCTCAAGATGACATCTATATATAAATAAAAAGAAAAGTCCTGACTGACTGACTGACTGACTCATCAACGCCCAGCCCAAACTCTTGGACCTAGAAAGCTGAAATTTTGCACAGAGGTTCCCTTTATAGTGTAGACAAGAAATAAGGAAGGATTTTTCGAAATTCAACCCCTAAGGGATTTAAATAGGGGATGAAAGTTTGTATGGAAAATCGTCATTTTCATGCGGGCGAAGCCGCTGGCAAAAGCTAGTAAAACATAATTCCGTACAGTACCTATCTTGTATATTACAGTCCGCAACGGTTTAAAACAATCCAGCTCCCTCCCCCACATATAACATGGTCTAAGCAGGTAAGTTCAGTTGAGGTCACATACATTTAGCCGAGGTGCGCGTGAGGTGGGGTCGTTATGCGGTCCTGAGCCACCATGAGCGGTGCACATTGACACTCGTTCCGGCTGCTCTGCCCCCACGGCTCATTAGACCAACCGCGGCCCCAGATCCAAGAACATTTGACGTCGGCACAATAATGTCAACAAGCTACCCGTAAAATTGCGACCATAGTTTATAAAAATAAATAGGCCAAATTGTGAAATCCACCATGTAATTGTGCCAAATAGAAACTACGCCACCTTATTTTATTTGATTCGCTTGTCATCGGAAAGTAATTTTAGATTTGTGCGGTAAATTATTGTAGTACAACATGACTTATTTGACGTGTTGTTTTTGCTTATGTTTAATAATTAGTATGTATGTATATTTATGTATTTATATGTATAACTGCTTCGTTGGTCCAGTGGTTGTATACACTACTGTGCATCTATTTTCATCAGTAATTTCTCAGTAGAAGTCACGGAGTCTAGCTTTGTGCCCGATTGATGACAATAGGCTCGGCCCCTATTACTAATGGGTACAATGTAAATGGTAGGTGTACCTATGGGTACACTTCTACTTTACCTTTCGGAGATAATTATGTTATGTATAATATGTTTACATTAATTTATTCTGTATTCTAGTATAAATGTTAAACTATACGCCTACCATAACAGCAGCTTGTTTGCTTAGACAAATACCTTCGTAACTTTCCATAACAAAAATAGGGTACATATACGTTATCCAAAGTCTTCTAAGGCGAGGGTGGAAAAGGTTGCACCGTGAAGGGTCCAGACGAGGATTATAAGCTGTTTTGCCCTCGCAGTATCAACCCCTGATGTTTTGCGCACTTCTCAAATACTTTGACGTGTTACGCCTACGTAATTAGAACTCGCTTCTTTTCAAATGTTCTACTTTAAAAGTGCGCAAACGACTGCGTATGGGTACTAGTAGACTAGTAGCGTGTCGCCGCTGCCGTAAAGCGTCTATTCGATTTAATTTTTCACGTGAGGGCTGGATACGACTTTACACTTCATGAATAGGTTAATGGTGGTTTCTAGCTAGTTTTCATGGTCGACTGTGAACGTTTTGTAATCATCATCATCATCATCATTTCAGCCAAAAGACGTCCACTGCTGGACATAGGCCTCCCCCAGGCATTTTTGGGGGGGTTTGCCATAATCGCCACGCTTGGCGGGCGGGCGGGACGTTTTGTAATAATTTTAAGTAATTTCTTTGACAGTTTGCCATTGGTAAGTTTTATTTGCGTCAGTCACGGAGCAATACACCGTTGAAGGTATTAGAAGGCTATTTTGTTTAAGGTAATTTTTTAGCTTATAAATAGATTTGTATACTACAGGGAACAAACGGGAAGTAATTTATAAAATCTGTCGGAAATTCCACCGCCTACGCCTGATTTGTAAGACTTGTATTCTCAGAGGTTAATAGGCATAGAATTTCAAAATTTTTCTTGTAGATTATTATGTAGATATGTAAATTACATTGTGATTCCGAGCTGATTTGGATCGCCCAATTAATACGTTACAAATTATACAAAGCGTTGAACTTGATCTACCGTTAAATAATAAGCATGCATTGAGTTTTTACAAACTTTTGAAAGACATATTATTCAACGAAAACTTATACGTGTATAAAAAATCTCCCTCTATGTGCAAGCAAGGGTGTGACCCCAATTTTAAAGACTTTATTTCGTTACTTTTTAGATGTTTATAAAGCTCCATCGTCCATCGTCGACCTCATCTCTGCCCTTAGGGCAAGATAGAGGTCAAGAGTAAGCCCTTAATAAATAAAAAAAAAATTGGCTTCGTTGTAAATATTTATTTAAACGTTTTCCTACGATTGAAGAAGCTACGTGAATAAACTGTATTATAGGTTCATTGTTTGACTTTTGGAGTCCACTTTTCAATAAAAATAAAGATAAACATGAATCAACCATATTAAAATAATAAAAAAAAAATAGAATAATATTTATTGACAAGTTGTTACTCACAAACATCAGTGTAGCCCTGGCTCTTGTACTAGGAGTTCCTGTATCACAAGAGCCAGACCTCTCAATTTACAGAGAACATTTAAATAAGCGATAGACAAAAAAAGATAAAGCGTGATAGGTTTTATGCATGCTTTAAAAACTTTTGACAAACAAAAAAAAAAAATAAGATAATAAAAAATTAAAAAATTAATAATAACTTATGAGTTTTAAAAATTTAAATTAGGTTAGGTACCACTGCGTTCTGTAGATGTGTGAATAATTGAAATGGGTGTGTATGTGGGTGGAAGTGTGTGCGTGTTATGAGTGTGTGTTTGCGTCAGGGTCTCATGTAATGCTGCCGATTAGATTTTCGGATTCATCATAGTCAAAATTTTCTAGCCAGTCAATAATAGTTTTTTTGAAATGGAAGTTGGTAAGTTTTTTGAGTTGTTTTATTCCCCTTTCATTGCCGATTTTGTTGTAAAGACGTGGGGCAATATAGGTGTAGTGTTTGCTAGCGAAGACGCTCTTAGTACCTTCTACTGGGCACCTGTCTATCTGTCTATACTATAGGTTATTTGTTTGACTTATAAGGGTTCCGCCCTTAAAATGATAGGTGTTCAGCTTTAACCATACATAACGTATTGATTACCAATAACCTTTAATACCAGTTAACCACAAGACTACACATACACATTAAGTTTTCAAAGGTATTTAATATAAATGCAACAACAGCGTTTATGCTGCCAAACGGTGACTCATTTCAGTTGTAAGCTCTTCAATAGTTAACAAAGTCAGAAACGCATAAAGGGGCGTTGAATTTAATGACGGAGGCTTTGGGGTACGGCAGACATGTGCAGCTAAACACAGGGCAAGCTTTGTTCTTTGCTCTGCGCTCGTTAAATATTTTAGCTTTAAAACGCTACGCGGATGCGAGAGCTCTCTCCCGTAACCACTGTACTACCGCCTGATAGTTCATGTATTTTATAAATACACTGAAAATAATGGTCTTTCTCCACCTTTTAGACGGAGCTTAACCAGCCGAGATGTTTCGCAAGTCTATTATTGTTAGTGCTTTGTATTCTCTGTTGCACGGTTACTGATTGCTGGGTTGAGTGGCTTTCGTCCCTCCCTAATCTCTCTTATCTTATCTTGCAATCAATGGAGGTACAATTTTGATATAACAGTACGTAGGCGGTAGGTATAAGTTCGTGATGTGGACTTTCCGTAGATATCTTTTCGTTGATCTCGTGAGGGGTGATGAGAAGATTGTATAAGGATGGGTCCATGTTTTCCTATTTAAAGATCAGTCTGTTAAGGAAAGATTAAATTGAGTTAAAGTCAAAGTAAAAGAATCATAGATGAAGAAATCAATAATTATATGCCCTAGTTAATAAGTCAGCCGGTAGAGAAATGTCACGAAGAATAAAATGTTCCCTTGATAAAGATAATTACTAATTCTGTTATGTAAATTCTCTGGAGTTACAAATTCACAAATCAAGTTAGGTTCGCAAAAATTATACTCGAATATTTTTCAGATTTCAATTCATTCGGTGCGTATTATTTGTGTTGTGGTCGGGAATACCGCGTGAAAGTTCATATAAAAGAACGCGGTACAGATTGTGAGCAGTGACGTGTGGACTGGTGGCCGGGAGCTCGGGTGGACTATCGGATGCGGGCGCACTGCTGACGGCCGCGTCCTCACTCAGCCCGCGACTCACAGATTATCTTTTTCATCTCCGTGGCATTTCGTTACCCTTAATGAAATCCAGCCAAAGGAAAGAAAGAATTTAATTTAAGACGAATCAGAAAATATTCAGCTGCCGCTCGCTAGTTATAAATCATTTGAATGCTAATAAATTCGACTAGCCCCCGAGCCCCAGGTGGGAACAGACTTTCTTCCTGCTCCATCTTTGTTTTCAGGAAAAATTGAATAATATTCTGCTCCTTATTATTAAATTCTTTCATAAAGCCACCAACGGCTTTGGGGATTTTCTTTAATATCGTAATGGAATTTCATTTGTCTTGCGGTTCAAGCTCACGACGAAGATGAACATAGTCATATTTCCATTTGTTCGAAGTTATTACCTTTACATCCCTTCATAATTGCCTATCGCTCTTGTGCAAACATTGTGACAGCCGCTCAAATTCTATAGGTCATAGAGGCTTTTATCGAACACGCAAATCTATTAACTTAAATAACGAACGGACGAATCGTAAAATTGTTGCATACGGCCGACTGAAATCGGATTTGTTAACGTACGGTAATCTGATTGCGCAGCGATTGTTTATGTCGCTTAATTCATCTTCTGGACGTACAAATTCAATTTATAATTTTAATTTTGACTGATGGGAGATAAACGTGCAAAAATGAGTAGCAGTGTTGGATAGTATCTTTTTTTTACAGAAATGTTTTTTGAGTCAGTTTAAAAAAAAAACAAAACCTAGCGTAACCAATAATAACGTAAATCTCTATAGCAAAAAGAAAATAAAGTGCCGCATACATAAACGACCGTGCTAGCTAGTAAGAATCAAAAAGGATATCGGAGCACGCTTGCATCCGGGCGCCGACCGAGCGGTGCAGCGGCCGCGCTCAGTTGTTCTCGGGACCTCGCTACGCCCGCTCGTCTACGCGCTACGCCGCCTACGCCGTAGCGCTACGAGTGCTACGAGCCATACTAGTGTTTATTGAACTTGCTACTTAAACAAATAAGTGCTTCGACTGTTGCGTGCGAAATGAAAGTCACTGTGCAAATAAAGTACTGAACCAGATTGTGTTTACGTACAATATAGTTAATTGGATTATTTATGTTCGAGGTAAGTTTAACATTACTGATGTTTAAAGTAGTAAAAAAAGTTTTCAGTTTATTTTTGTATTTATTTTTTAGATAAGACTTTATTTACTTTTTTCCCCTTAGGCTGTAGTGTTATTACAACGAGCGACCTTTCTACGCGGACCGTTTGATATCATCATACAAGTGAAACGTAATCTAAACCGTCCTATCCACGAGTGTAAAATAAGCATAAGTTATTTTTATAAGCAACCCTTTACTGTGTATTTAAATCGAAATCTGAGAATGTCTTTTACACAGTGAAATTAAGCGGTATTGTTAAACAAAGATTGAAGGTTATACCGCAATATTTCTTTATTACAGAGTGGGAGAAAGTTCTACCCATTCATAATATAAATGGGGCTTGTTATATTGTAAGTAATATGAACGAATGAATATGAAGTGCGGTATTGTGCGTAGGTACTCTTCTACACATTCAAATTAGAAAAAGTCGGGATGTAGCGCGTTAATATTCGGGAGTTTTCCGACATATATGATGCCGATATGGAACTTTACTATAGACATTTTTATATGGCTTCTATTAGATTTATTAATACTGAGCAAGGTTGTACTTTACTTTAACTGCGGCATGTTTATTATAACCTACTGTGGTAGGTTGTAAATGCAATAAAACCAAAATCAATGAATATGGAGCAATACTGATCATACACACTAACAGTGACTAAGTGGGTTGTGGAAGTCAAATAGACAGTCGCTTCATGTAAACTACTGGTATTCAGCTACATCTGGTAAGACTGGAAGCCGACCCCAACATAGTTGGGAAAAGGCTAGGCAGATGATAATTATAACTGATCATATACAACTACCAAAAAAAATACACTTTCTACCGCAAACATCGCTCACATCAAACAATTTCACTTATGTTCCAATGCATAGGTGGTTAATTGGCACACCCAACAGGTAATCAAGTTAATGGTGCGTATACGTCAAGTTGGGCCATATTGGCCCGGAGTGGGCCACATTGGGCCTTCCCGGGACCCTTACAGGAAGAACAGGGCTCGAGAGTAATGCCCATTAATTGAGATAAAAATAGACTTCGCGTCGAGGAGAAATGTGTACTTACTGGGAACTAATTATTACGCAAATGTTACGGATATATCTACTAAAAAGATGTTGTTATAGATATAATATTTACATACATTATTTCACGTATTTTCCCCATGTGGGAAGGCAGAAACACAGAACGACCATTTGCTACAATTCAAGAGGTACAAGGTCCTTGTAGCAAAAAAAGGAATAAACCAGCGCTACTAAGTTTTTCAATAAATATTCATCATCACCATTAGCCTATAATGTTCCCACTGCAGGGACTCAGGCCTCCTCTCTAGGAGAGGGAAGGGCTATATAATCCACCACGCGGGCCCAGTGCGGGTTGGTAGATGTCACATGTCTTCGAAATTTTGGTTCTAAGACATGCCGGGTTCCTCTCAAATACTCAATACGAACTCAAAGCAATAATTACACATCAGTGCTTTTCTGTCAATAGGGGATCGGACTGACTCAAAAAAATATGATTCTGTTTAGTCCGTTAGTTAGATTATCGAAAAATATTGGATACGTGTTTTTTGTTTCATCACAACAATAAAAATTGACGAAGATAAAGCGCGTCAAAGATCATGGAGTGGGGCTTGAAACGTCAATTGAAGGTACAAAATGTACTATCATATGACGTCACACGAGTTTTCGAAGCACTGTATCGTCTTCAGTTTTTGTCTACGTGAAAAAAGAAAAAATACGTTGTTAATATTTTTTGGAAATCTATCTGACGGACTAATTAGTTTTTTTTTGTCCGATCCCCTATTGTGTGAGCAGTAATAGTCTAGTGGTAAAACCGTAAGGGCTCGTTTACGGAGACGCGGGACGTTGCGTGGCGCGTGCAGAATGCTCTTTTCGTGCTTTTTTATTAATTTACTGAGAGACGAGTCCACCGCAACAAACGCTGCATTTTAAACAAACGAGTGAAAAATCGCTTCTCGTAAAATCAAGTATTGAAATCTTTAACTTTTTCATACATTGCCATGTGTTTGAAATAAAAACGCTGCACGCGCCGCGCGACGCCCCGTCTGTACGTAAACATGCACCTATACTGCCAAGTCATAAGTCGCGAGTTCAAACGACCAAGACACGCCTCTGCTTTTCCGGATTCATGTGCGTATTGTATAATTATTACTTCATTCGGTGAAGGAAAAAAAACGTGAGGAAACTTGCATTCCTGAGAGATATTTCTCGACGGCATGGAAAGCAAAGTCAGAGGCCCGTGGGTGGCATAAAAATTCTGACACCAGGTTGGGCACTAACCATAACGAGGGAGAAGAAGAACCACAGAACATAAAGAACAGAAGAACATCATTGGAGATGGATTATATAGACCCCTCACACTCATCATAAGCCATAAGACGTCCACTGCTGGACAAAGGCCTCCCCCATAGAACGCCATAACGAACGGCAACCTGCCGTTTGCATCCACCAGTTGCCCGCGACTCTCACGATGTCGTCGTTCCACCTGGTGGGAGGCCTATCAAGGATCCCTAAGAACATAGATTAAAAAATTAAACAAATGTACCATCGTCAAACAACGTTTCACATAAGGAGTAACAAGGCAATAGATTTTTAATCCATGTAGGTTTAAATGAATGCAATCTAAATGCAATATCCTCACGCCTTCCCCAAAGGAATACGTAACTAAGGTGTATTATTGTTCGCCCACATTTCGTCCAAATACAGCCCCATGTAATAGAGCGCGCACCCATTGGAATGTATCGGGTTCAATTCCGATTTGGGGAATATTTCTTAATAGGAAAACCTACTCTTTGATTTCTTTCTCGAATGTAGCACCTCGTGCTCTGAAGCCGTATTGGTAATACAAAAACTACCTGTAATGTACATAGTTACATTATTTTTTTCACAAACTGTTTCCACTCAATATTAATAGGTCCTGTCGTATCTAACTCTTGCTCACTCAGTCCAGGTCGTTGCTCCACCTGTTTTGTGGCCTGCCCATTATCTAATGACCAGCTCTGGATTTATAAATGAAATGTCAAATATTCAAATTGATCTGATAAATCACACACACACGATTTAAAAATCTATAAGGTTCCATTAAAATAGGTGGACAAAATTTCAGAAATCATTCAGACCACCAAAATAAAGACTATGGTGAAAAAAATATTAAGAAAAACGCATTTAAGTACCAACTCATAAAGGATGAGTTTGTTCTCGAGTGCCAGCAATTTATTATTTTAAGTAAAAAAAAAACCAGTTTATTTAATGTATTTTCTTGTTTAGATATGTTTGGTTAGAACTACTGAACGCTGTGTTAAAATTTGTCCACCTATTTTAATTGGACCATAAGGTCCAATTAAAATATATAATATATTACAAAAGACAGTCCGTCAAACCTGCTACCCTTCGCCACTTCTTATTGTTTAAGCTGGTCAAAAGAAGTGGCGAAACCAAGTCCTTAGCAACAGAACCAGGTTTAAACGATAATAACCGATCTCCACTTCAATTCCTTCGCACACCATCTACCATCCTGTTTGCGGCAAATATGGCCTGCCCATTTCAACTTCTTCAGAGCTACCACCAGGGTTAAGTCGGGTAGGTTGTTTCTTTTTTGCATCTTTGTATTTCTGATCGCCAGCATTGCCCTTTCCTTTGCCCTTTGAGTAATTTGTACCGTTCGAGCTCCTTGGGTTACAAGGCAAGCTACGCGATAAGTAAAAATGCTTGCTGTGACTGGACAGGCTCTTTGCGTAAGTTCTTTCTTGAGAGCACCATCTCCTACAATAATCTGCATAGTCCTCATGTGAATTGACCAAGATTATGTCTGGACTTTAAAAGAGACCTCTGAGTATGTTTCGGCTGTTTATTCTCAGGGTATTCAGGTACAAAAGACCATCTGGTCAAAAAATTACGTGTCAAAGTGTTTGTATATTATTTACTTGTAACTTTTTTCTTTAATTTACTTTACTTATGGCTTCATATCTTACAAGTAATAAATCAAGAAACTATTTTAAGAGATGACACCTTTGAGTGTTTAAATTTTACGAGAAATAGCTGTATCTCAATCGTTTTCAATTCACAGAAACGTTAAAATAATAAACTGTAACAGTTTAAAATGTTTACCGGTTCACTTTCCTTTCATCATAGAGTAAGAAGAAACAAGTTTAATTAGTACTTGCGCTAGTCACCGCGGCGTGATCAAAGTACTTCTACATAAATATAGGTGACTTGAGGAAGTACTCAAAATCAGAATCAAAAAGTACTACTTAGAAGATAGTACTTTTGTTTTCGAATATATTTATAAGTGCCAACCCCTGTGAATCAATCGCATCAGAGGGAAGTTTTTGCACAAAATGAATGCTAATAAAGAAAAGAAGAAAGAAAACATATTTATTTAGCACATGCTACAAGTGCACACAACATACAATAAAAAATAAAAAGATAACAGAAAATAAAGAGTGTGCATCTCACGGCTGCGCCAAATAGCACCAGTTCAGCAAACTGCCGAGCAGCTAGTGCCCGAAGCTGGTTTTCAACTGGCCCTGAGATGGTGATGTAACGAACGTAAAACAGTTTAGCCCTTTAAAATTGAATTCGTTTGGTGAATAAATAGCAACCTTTTTATTTTATTTGTGGACTGTGCGGGCTGAGTCATTTGATGCTTTCGCATTAATTGATTCAACTTCTACACTTTCAAATGTATTGTGGCTTCTGAATTAGAATTTAACTAGTGTACAGACAAATAATTAATTAATACTGTGATAAATAATAATGCATATTAAACAAAAGCAGAAAATGTAAAGTTAAACACTTACCCAACATCAATAACAGCGAAGTCAAATTACTTTTATGTCAATAGTTGCACTTTGTTCGCAAAATAAGCAATTAACAATGGAATAAGTAAGCAATTTATATTTATTGCACTCTGTGTAAGAAATGCGATATAATTGTGGAGTTCGTTCAACGGTTGCAGAATTCGCATGTCAATGGCTTTTTAATATATTGCACATTTTTAACCAAGTTTCATCATTATCATCATCAGCCTTTTCCCAACTATGTATATTGGGTTCGGTTCTAGTATATTCGAATGCTGCCGAATACCAGTATTTTCATAGAGCAACTGATTGAGTCGAGTTCAGGCATGCTCTATGAATTTCGCGTTTTTTATCAAGAGATTTCTATTCTTATATCAAACAATCACTAATTCCTTTTAGTATGAACATGAATATACATAGCAAAAAGCAAGCCAGTAGGTTTTCCCTCAGGAAATAAATCAACGACAGGCTTGAAAGCAAATGGAGTAACAGCAATTTGATTATTGCACTTATAAGGTTTCCCCACCTTTCGCTCGCACGAGCAATGAGTTGTAATGTCATGCATCCTCCTCAAAGGAATGCCTGTACATGTTGGAACCTTAATAAAATCGGTTCACTGGCTCCCTCGATTAGCTGGCATACCGTAAAGACAGTGAGTAACGATTATTTCTTTATGTTTTTTACATCTTTTATTCTTTTATTTTGGTGAGTTTACCGCAACATCATGTACTGGTTTATGTTTATTTTAGGACTTTAACTAATAATGTCCAATTGTGGGTAGATTAACTGTAATTTTGGTTTTAGGTCGGTAACAATGAAAGCACTTTATACTACTGTATGATTACATCGATATATTAGTATACTTTATAGATGAACAAATTCGAATTCATATGATTGATTTGGACGTCTGACATTTTTTTATTCGCCAAAGTTTCACAAACACGGCATGAACATTGTGAGTATATTTCAAAGTAGCTCATTTTAACTGTCACGCCAGAGTAAGTCCCCTGATACCATATTGCAGCGAGAAGACCTGACAAAGAGACTACACGCTAGAGATAGAAATCACGTTATCAAAGTTCTTTGAACCAATCTCAGGACTTGCAATGGTGGATTACCTAACTACAATGAGGATACAACGTACCTACATTCGCTGGCTCCTTAATAATAGCAGATTACACGCCATTCACTATTGCGATAGCTTAGCTACTTAGTTCAATAGTTTATCCGAGACTTTGCAGTATGATAAGCAGGTAATACGATCTATCTTTGCCTAGCACTTTCCGATCAATAATTTGTTGAATGGGGGCAAGTTTATGCTGAAGTGCATTAATAGTTCAGCTTTACGATGAACTCTTGGATGTAATATGTTTAAGCGGAACGGCTTACGTAGATACGGCTTAGGAAGTATGTTCGGGGGAAATTAAGCTGGACGAATGCGTACTTTACATAACTGCTTCGCGCTGTGGCGCACACCTTGAATTTGGCGGATCTTGTGTTCAGAATTGTACGTTTAGGCAGTCAACTTCGCGTCGATGCTGCGGGTTGGTCACAAAGGTCGCAGGCCCTACATAAAGGGCTAAGAAGGAACATGGGTGGTTTTTGGCAGTAGAAGTCTGACACTCCCTTTCGCTCTGCCCAAGAGCGGGACGGGTTATTTGATAATTTTCCACCCATCCAAATAAAAACAGTCAACTTCGACCTCGATATAATACCTTTGTTTTTGTTACCTATATTATGTGCTGGAAATGATAGGAGTAAATGATGCTGTGACTTCTGACAGGGAAGAATGGAAGAAGAAAACGTATTGCGCCGACCCCAAATATAAAGGACAAGGTCAGGAAGATGATGACGATGCGGAAATGAAGTGGCGGTATATCACTTGACGAAATCACGAGTTGCCATGGCTGACCTGCAGGGCTATTGCGTATCTTTTAATGACAGTGGAGAACATAATAATAATAAATAATAAATCAATTTATTGACACACACAAGTTAGAGAACATATCATCATCATCATCAGCAGCCTATAATGTTCCCACTGCAGGGACTCAGGCCTCCTCTCTAGGAGAGGGATGGGCTATTATAATCTACCACGCGGGCCCAGTGCGGATTGGTAGATGTCACATATCTTCGAATTTTTTGGTTCTAAAACATGCCGGTTTCCTCACGATGTTTTCCTTCACCGTTTTGAGAACAGTGGTGATGAAATAAATTACACAAAGTAATGTGCGTGACGAGGTTTGAACCCACGACTCACTGTTCGTAAGTCGGGGCCGCTACCACTGGGCCAAACATATAGTGTCTATCAAATAACTGTCAAATGGTGAGTTTTTAAGAAAACAATGTACCAAACCATAACCCATTTACGGTTAATCTATAGACACTTATGATAGCCACTGTCACTAAAAAGATACGCAATAGCCCTACTAGAAGTCCTTAAATGTGACACAGGTCGGAATCCAGGAAAACCTGTTGAAGTGGAAATTCATAGATGACTGCTCTGGACTGTATGTGGTGTTACCCCACAGACGATGGTACACTTGACATCGTGTCCTGCCTGTCCAGCTACATGCACATCACAGGAGCTAATGGTCGGAACTGAAAATGCCAAATTCGTCGCAAAATTTTGGGCTGACTCTATTTAAATTGTCATCGACACGCAAAGAAGAAGTAAATCACTTCAAGAAAAGTATTGGTTTACAGACACATCAAGCTACATTACGAGAAGCTGCTTATTTAAATCATCCAAGGTATCAGATCTGATTAAAACACGGTCAGTAGTGCATTTTGCGTGATATGATTTATCACGCACTCCATTCGAAAATTGTGTACATCCGTCCAGTGCGCGCTGCTAATCAACTTCTGATGCGACCCATCCGTTATCTACGAGAAAGTGTGTCAGCTTGTCCCCGTAGCTGCAATGTACTGCGCTTGCACAGCGGCGGAGTGATTGGACGCGAGTTCGATTCCAGAATGAAATAAATAAAATTTGACGTGGCAAGTTTTTTTTAGTTTTTAGGATTGTTTTTGTTAGAGTATATTATACTAGAGAGATATGCGTCGAAGTAAAATAAACTTACATATTTAATTTTTATATTCCACAATCTCTGATGAGAATAATGATGACCACGTCAAGCCACGGCTACGGTACCGGCTATCATTTGTAGATCTTTGACCGTCGGTACAGATATTCGGTTCCCCGAAACTCTAATAACCAGTCTTTCCAAGGGATATCGTACCACCACATCACACATCGGTTAGATAGGCAGTCGATCCAGGTAAAGTACTGGTATACAGTTGCATCCGGTTAGACTGGAAGGCGACCCCAACACGACATAGTTGAAAAAAGGCTAAGCAGATGATGGTGAATCCTACTTATATATCACATTATTATTTATTATAAAGGTGAAAGTTTGTGAGTGTGTATGTTTGTTACTTCTTCACGCAAAAACGACTGAACGGATTTGGAACACATATAGTTTATATCCTAGATTAACACATAGGATCGTTTTCATCCCGATTTTATCTTCCCGTGGG
Organism: Diarsia dahlii; assembly: GCA_949775195.1. Lineage (NCBI taxonomy): Eukaryota > Metazoa > Arthropoda > Insecta > Lepidoptera > Noctuidae > Diarsia > Diarsia dahlii. The sequence continues at coordinate 14,696,670 of OX459194.1, read as the reverse complement.
ATAATTTTCGAGTTGTAGCGGGCGAAGCCGCTGGCAACAGCTAGTTGTAAATAAAGACTACTGTGAGCAGCCTCCACTTTATTTTAACTGTTTGAATATGGCTTGCATCAATTGTTTTTGTAATGTGTAAAGAGATACCCAACTAGTGCCGGCTGGCAAGCCCGTACCCTGCAAACATAACAGTCATGCACTAGCGTATTACCTCACCGACAATGCTCCTGTAGGTGCTCTATAACAGCTTCGGCGTTTACCGTATGTTCCAGATACCTCTAATGGAGTTCGGATTTATCTACCTGATTAACTTACACGCTTGACTGTTGAGCTAGCATAGACAAGCTTAGCAGTCAAGCAAGGTACGGTAGGTAGGTATTGAAACTACGTACCAACGACAGCACATCAAGCTACTACTATCTATAAAATTCCTTTAATTTTCAACTTTATGTCTAAAACATTAGGTTAAAAGTTGATTCGGAATATTTTACAGTTTCGGGTACATATTTGTAGAACTTGGAAGTGGGCAATATTCATCCTTACATAGTATAAAACAAAGTCGCTATTTTTGTCTGTTTGTTTGTCTGTATGCTTAAATCTTTAAAACTACGCAACGGATTTTGATGCGGTTTTTTTTAATAGATAGAGTGATTCAAGAGGAAGGTTTTAGTGTGGCGTGATTTATTTTTTATCTTCTTGTTGTATTTTGTGAATCACTAACATAGCTATAAGTCACCTTGTTGTACTACTAACACTTTATGGACCGAAAAGTCTGAATTAAATGTTTTGAATTTGAAAAATTTGAATTTAGTATATAATTTGAACGACATCCACGCGGGTGAAGCCGCGGGCATCAGCTAGTATTTTATATTCCAGTGTGCGTGTGTTCGTAATTCGTTTCCTATTAAATGACTTTTACCTTGATTTTGGTGTTTTTTTGTGACCTTACCTGGATCGTTTTAAATTACTTAAAGGCGTCGTAGGTAGCTGCGTAGCGTTAACTGGTAGATGGCGCAGATGTCGACATAAGTAGTTTACGCGGGCTAAGAGCTATTAATAAACCTGTGGTTGATATTTGTTTGTGATATGTGTTTGTTGATAAACTGGCACCTTCCTTCCCATTGGGAACGTTCATTACATACTCCTTTTCTATCGTCCCTGTTCATACTCGTACATAAATGGTCATACAAGCACACCTGTCCTTTCTGAAGAATCTGTGTTTGATATTACTTAAAAGCAAATCAACCGTTTTGTTATATTTGTCCGTTTTATTTATTGATTTTCACTTTGACATCTTCCACAACGGTTTCCAAATGGTTGACAAAGATCCTTTGGGGACCAACTCTTTGTCGTGCATTATTAATTCCTTAATCGATACCCCACTCAAACTCGGCAAATAAAAAAGAAATCACGGGACCCTAAATGCCTCTTTTTACATAAAATACTACGTAACTTTGTACCTGTGTTTTGAAGTATTATGTATGTTTTTTGACACAATAAATCGCGGATTAATACAAGAAAAGTAACGATATTAAGTAATAGTATCTCAGAGACAGACGGAAAAATATAGACAGTGTGCACACTAAAAAAGAAACAGTAATGCTCTTGTTTCAGAATAGTAGGTATTTTCAGTAACTACTTACATTTTGACAAACAAATTTCTTTAGCCTGTACCGAGACTAACAGAAATGTCTAGAATAAAACAGTCTTGTTTGATCACGAATTATAGTAGGTATAGGTACGTCTTGGTTGTAGTGCAACCTTAAAGCTATGTAATTACAATTGCACACTTCATTTAAGTCTAAACTTTAATACCTATAATACATAGACCAAGCTTATTTTGGCGGTAGAAACTTGCGTAATAGTGTATAAACTACCGCATACTGAGACTAAGTGGACTTAGGAGTAACAAGCGAGTGCATTCGATGAATCTCTTGGTCCAACTAGTACTAGCAAGTATTAGTTGTGCAACTATCAATACTGTTACTGCATTAGCTTATGTATTTGTTACATGCATCTTTAAGTTAGAGTGTTACCTTCACAACTGACTCGCGATGTCTGAAAACCGTTCCTGGGCATTTAACTCACTCTACAAACATCCAAACAGACAAAAACACACAGGCACAAACACACACGTAATCACTCTCAAACTCAAAACAGGCTTCTTTCAACTGCTTTTTTGTCACCATTAAATTTATTTTTTGGTAATCTTATTTAAATTCTATAAATCTCGTCCTGGGAGAGAGCAGTGCTCTTGCTAGCCTAGCTCTTGTAACACAGGTCAATCACCTAGCGCACGATTCAGACATTTCATACAATTTATAACCACACCTTTTTGTGTAATAAAGAATACTGATTACCTAAACTACATAATGTCTAGTACTGATACAATGCAAAGGTCTTATAATGGACGAAGTAAAAGGATTGGGTAAGGATCGTTGTTGGTACTGAAGATTTTGCCTATCCCCATGGGCATACGACGTGAATTTATTTAAGTTTTAGCTAATCCATAAAAGTTTACTACACTCGGAAGTCGCGCCTAGGACCACAGGACTCACGCTTGTAGTGATGGTTGAGAAAAACTAGAGAAAAAGAACGGTAGTATTGGTAACAAATTGTTTTAAACATTTTATAACGATATAAAGTTTTATTCTGAAGCGAGGAAAAACGAGGTCGGCTCTGAAACTTTAACAAAAATGTTGGTGACGACAAAGCTGAAATTTTAATATTTTTAAACAGCAGTATTTGAGGTTAATACCTACTTCGCTTTACTTAATAAGTACCTAACCAAAACTGACCATATTCTTGTGCCTAGCATTTTCCCAACTATGTTGGGGTCGGCTTCCAGTCTAACTGGACCCAGCTGATTACCAGTACTTTACATTGAGGGACTGCCTATTTAAACTCCACAACCCAGTTAATATTGTGTAAAATGATACTCTTTGGTAAGACTGGTTGTCAGGCTATCTGTCAGAAGACTACTTTTTACGAATGTCAAAGATATTCAAATGACAGACGGGACCAACAGCTTAACGTGCTTTCCGGGCACGGAGGGAAGTCTGTATGTAATGGGTGGTCAGTGTGGTCACCCATCCATAGACCAACCTAGACCAGCGCGGTTTAACCTGACGGTCGACCTGAGCGGCTGCTATTATTTAGTCACGAGCGCCTTATTTTTTGGGTCATAAAAACAATATTTCATGATTGTGTAATAAGCGTTTCAAATATTTCAGCAAGATGAGTAATAATGAACGAACGTAAAATCTTCGTTTTCTCGCATGAGTTGTGTACGTACCAGTCAGCTGATCGAAATGAGGGCACTGACGTTGCAATCTTTAATACCAATACGCTTACGTAACTTGAGCCAGCAACGGTTTCAGTTACATGTCTTGGTACGGTCAACTACTCAAGTCAATATAACTACACAACATCACGCCTGTAATCCCCGAAGGGTTAGGCAGCGGTGTACCTAATAGTACACACATAATAGGTTGGTTATGTTTCAGTCCTATGTATAGAAAGCGAGCCTTTTACCATCACATAGTTACACACCAATCGACATTCGGTGACTGCTACTCAGAAATTCGTGATCCAAGAACACTTGCCCGACCTGGGAATTCAAACTAGGACCTCATGCCCAGTAATCGCGGTTGCGGCCACTACACCAACAAGGCATTCATTAAAACATTTTCAATAAACCACCTCAAAACGTTTTTGTTTACAGTTTAGGTCCTTGCCCTTTTTATGGCTTTATACAAAGTGAAAATGATAGCAGTAGGCTAAGTTCTACCTCTAGCACACCGTTCGTCCGTCTCATGACGACAAACAGGTCAACAGGCTACAGAACAGGCCTGTTCCACGCGCGACTCAAAGAGATGTCAGCAACATTGCAAGAGCTGACGCCTGCCGGGGCGGGGCTGCGAGTTGTTCGAAAGAGGTACCGCAGCCCCGGACACAAAGGGCTAAGAAGGAACATGGGTGGTTTTTACTCAGTAGAAGTTTGACACTCCCTTCCGCTCCGGCCAGATCGGGAGGAGTCACTTGATGATTTCCCAAAATAAAAAAAAAATAAAAAAAACCGTTCGCCTAGGTGTCCTCTACCCATACATACCAATTTCATCGTGAGCCGTGATTTCTAAAAAAAAACAAAATGGCGGTGGACCGATATTTATTTATTTATTTTATTTATTTATTTTATTTATTTATTGATTTACACATACATTTGTTGTGACAGGTAAGACCCAAGTTAACAAAAGTAGTCATAAATTACAATCCCAATTATCACAGTTATACAGTGGACAACATACTTAGTGTCTCCCTCTGGAATACCGCCAAGGAACAAGAAAATATGTCCAAACGCCGAGACACACTATTCAGTATTCTCATTGCACGAATCACAGGCCATACAAAAAAGTTCTAGCCCCTTTTTTTTTTTTTGGTGGGTGGAAAATCATCGAATGACCCCCCCCCCCGCTCTTGGGCAGAGCGAAGGAGTGTCAGACTTCTACTGACTAAAAACCGAACCCATGTTCCTTCTTTGCACGTCATCTAGTACAAAAATCCGCGGCCCCGACGGGCAAGTTCTAGCCCCTTTCAAACTATTATTTGTCACCTATTTGGTATTGATTCACAGAAATGTGCACAAATCAAATAAACTCAGTTAAAAATACACACATATTCCAACAAAAACGGTCCTTACCGCGGTCATATTATAGTATCGTCTTGTCTAGATGGAACGCATATATTTCAGACTTAGTACTTGGAACAAGTTAATAGGAGTTATAGCTGTGACCAAGTATGCCTAGGCTTCGTGTTGAGAACTCCTCAACACGAATTATAATCATCTCTCGAAACAACGACGGTTTTAGTTCAAGTAGTCTACGGTATTAGGAGGTTCCGTCTTGTTTGAAGTCTGATATTATTTCTGAGACACGCTGTTAGTGCTGGAAAAAAAATATGTATGTGCCGTGTATTTTTTTTAATTTAAGATGCGTATGTATTATTAACAAATTTAGGTTTTTCTGTTTGTTATCATCATCATCTGCCTAGCCTTTTTGTCGGTAACCGAATGCAACTGAATAAATAAAACAAAAATTTATTTATTTCTTTCTTCATAATTTTAAAAGTGGGCCATATTCCACTTCGCGAGTCCGGTGCGCGATTGTAGATGTATCATAGGTGTTAGTATTTCTGGTTCGTTCCCAAGAACATTTAACCATGATATAGTTTCTTCGCGATGTTTTACTTCACCGCATGAGCAGCAGTGGTGCTCAGGTCATGTAATATAATAAGGTTTAGTCATATGTGTATAAAAAAACTTAAATTAGTATATTAGTTCCTTTTTTTTCGGCAAACATTCTGAAGCAGGCTTCAAAATTTACGGAAAAACATTATCGTCATGTCCTGCCGCGATCCTAATTTGCGCGCAACATGTATCCTGCTGCCATACTTCTCTATTACTCGTCAGCAGTCAACTCCTTTCTAGCCATATCATCATTCACCCAGTCCATCCATCGTTTCTTTTTTCTTTCTCTACTTTTATATACATCTACGTACGTTCATACACAGATTACGGTAAACAGTACGAGTATATCAATAATATTACCATTTAGAATACTCTTCAAATGTCACCAAAAATCTGAAAGTGTATCCCACTAGTCACCCACTGTATGAATGTGTTAGGGCGTGTACACATTTACAACTGCGCACCAAACGAAGACTCATATTTTGTAGTGTCAGTCTACAATATACGACACTGCCTCGTTACACGCCCTTAGGAGTAACAAATATAGAAAAGGGATAGAAAAAAGTACCTAAATCGATTTCTACGAAATGACACCGGCAAGAATATCTAATGGAATCTACTCCAGTGTTAATAAATTAAAGTGTTTATTTGTTTAGTTGATCTGATCTAATGTCAATGGGGACGAATGGTGGCTGATCTAGTCCAGCTCATGGAAGTCATGAGGAGAGACTTTTGCCCAGCAGTGGGATGATGCAGGCTAACAGTATCTGTATTAGTTTCTTTGTCCATCGGCAACAACTCTAAATTACGAGTGACAGTGTGAACCAAACATTGTCGTTTTGCTGTCGTATCGGAATGTGAACACATTTTCGTTTATTAATTCTTAGTTCTGATCAAACAAAAATACCTATGTGTGTCGAAGCTATGGAATTCTACGAATTGATTTTGAGAAATGAATGAAGCTATGTAGAATATTGAAGAGACTTGTTTTCAAACAAACGCTGGAAGTGTGAATAAATGAAATGAAAAATGTGAATAGCCACCACGTTGTTTTTTTTAACCGACTTCATAAAGGAGGTTATCAATTCGTCTAATTTTTGTGCATGTGGCAAAAAAACTAAATTAAACCAACAAAAGTCACCAACTTTGGAAGACAAACTAATTTTTATCTTTTTTGTGAAGTCGGTTTTATGTTTGGAAAAAAAGGTAGATACTCGGCAAAAAGGTATCATACTCGTAGTATACGTACCTATTGATCGTTTCAGAAGTGACGGTAACATATTATATTCTTATAGTTTACCAATGGCAGTCACTAATGTTTTTCAAACTATTTTTCCTTCATTAAAATAAGTTATTGTTTCTTTACTGTCTTTACTGTCGGAAGCATGTGTTCATTAAAGTAACTCATTGTTGTTTACGGTCTAGTATTGCACAGCAAGCGTCTGCCAATATATCTAAAGTATTTACATAATGGTTTGATTTGACCCATTCTCAAATATTTACAATGTAGTTGGGGTTATTCTGTAACAACATGTGCAGATATTGGAACACGGGAAATTGGAACGGCTCGAAAATTGCGATAGGTTTTCACTCCATCACTGCGGAACCTAATACTATTACTGGTACACGACAAGGTGTAAACAGTGTATGTAGTCTACAATTTATTTATCTCTGCTTGGGTGAAATTATAGAAAATGTTTTTTTCCTGGTATCGGTTAGACCAGTTAGATCGGTTTTTTCCCCGTACACTTCTAAATTGCAACTTAAATCGAAATCGTTAGAGCCATTTTCGAGAACGTTATTATAAATATTCATATTATAAATAATAATATATATTATTAGAGGATACATGAGGACGTAGAGTGTAACGTGTTTATGGTGTTACATTTTCATTTTGTATTGACAGCCTTGCGAATTAACTTGTGGAAACATGTCCAACATGTTCGAAGTTCGAAGAAACGTGGCAGGAAATTCAAGATACGGGCGAGTTGCGTGAACTTGTAATAAAATAAAGTTAACCGCTGACGTCTATGGCGCGGCGGAGCCGCTCTGCGCCTCGCCGTCCTGCCCCCAACCTTATGACCCACTGATGACTCGCTCTTTACCTGTAAATAACCTAGTTTGACAAGAGTTCCTACCACTCTTACTACGGCGTAATCCTTTCAAAAGTTTTCCCTAACTAACGCTAACTTCACAATTTATTTTATCTTTGTTTCCTCGGTTGCTCGCTGGAGATCGAATAAGGCCTGCTTAAAAGTTTCCGAATTCATCTCTTATCCGGACCCCGGTAGTCAGCGTGGAGATTACGTTAGTTCGTATTGATTTTTGCAATTAATGGTTTTGGTAAACAATGACGAATTTTGGCTAGGTATTTATAAAACGATATATATGGCGATTATGCGGTTATTTATGTAACTGATTAATTCAGATCGAGAGTCGTATTAAGATAAACCATCCAACTGATCAACTAACTCGTGTTAACTGCGTTAGTTTATGCTATCATTAGCTGCACACAGTCGAGCACGAGCAATATCAACAGTATTGGTCATTAAACAAATATGTATCGACCTGCTAAATGGTACATACTTATTTAAGTAGCAAGTTCAAATTTGCCAACCCTAAAATATCTTGGAACGCTCGCATTTTTCAAGACAATCATCTATTCGCTGAGCCATGAATAGACCAATAAAATGAAGTGTCAGAGGCGCGGTGCGGTGTCGCGCCTGACGTATCGGCACCGAGTGAGGGGTCGCACTCCCCAGCTATTTCTCCAACACTGACAATCGAACTATTGCGACATACCACGGAAAAGGAGACCATTAATATTAGCCGCTCATACCGCCGACGAACCCTTCGTGATTTACCGCCTCCGAACTGAGAGGGCTTACTCGGCTAAATGTTACAAACACGTCTATTACATCGCTTTACATATATTATTACTAAGTTTACATCGTTGAAAGCCAGTTCCACCGACGTGCGTAATTCGTATGAAAACAAACATTTTATGTGTTTACTTTAAATGTTAACCATTTATTTTCTATTTACTAAACCATTTAGCAGGGAGTAAATAATAAAATAAAATAAGATAAACAGTGAAAGTTCGAACAAAAAGTTAATGGAAGCTCAACTGGTTTTGAAAGCGTTGGGACAATTTAATTATAAAACTAAGTTAATTTTAAAACGAAACCAACTGTTTAATCGGAATTACGACCTAGTAAGAGTACCCAACAATAAAATTCAACAAAAGCTTGGGTTTTATTTAAAACTTCTACAACAGATTGAGTCAAAGTTTGTGGGAAAAAGCTGTGGCATTGAACATCTGCAATCCTACGTATTGAGCAATGAACAGAATCATAAGCTGATTATGCAAAAAAAAGCAACCCTAAAGGAACCCGTTTGTAGGAACTTTGAAAAACTTGCATAAGCACACACACACGCTGTATATATAATGTACGAATAAAAGCTAAATAAATGACGAGAAAAACACGTTCAACGTTCTCACTGAATCTGAATAACTTATTATACGGGCTTAAGATTATACTGCTTGATTCTGTATGATTACGGTTGAATTTAGGAGATGGAATTATCAAGTGACTTAAAGATATTGATTACTGACATGATGGCTAAAACAATCGATCCCAGTTAGTCTATCACATCTTCATTACCTACTAACATGGTCTTTCGAGAAGCTATGTGTGCTCTTGTCACCCTGTCCTTCGCTTTTCACATACCACCTCTGCTAACCACCTGGTTGGTATATCAAGGTGAAGGGGGTCCAACGCTACGCTTGACACTACGCGGTCTCAAGCTCAGGACACGTTTTCTATTTTTGTTGTTATTTTTGTTATTTCGCCCTCGGTAATCGACAGGCATGCTCTGGTCAGCCGACTACCACTTTAGCTTATTCTGCGTCCAACATCGTCGGTACGAGTAACTCCAGGAAATAACATTTTGTCTATCTTTCAAAGGAACTCCTATAATGGACATAATGAATGGATAATCAGGAAGAAGAAGACTTCCGATAAATTAAAGATATTTCAAGAGCAATGTTAAATTTCGCGGAACTATGAGATATGTACCAATGATATTGCGTTTTTTCCATCAGGAATTTCTCAGAAGCAGCTACGGAGTTTGGATTTTTGCCCGGTCGATGTCCACTATGGGATTTAAATATAACTGGTGAAATGTGGTAGTACCATTAGGTACACTTCCACCTAATCCTTTAGGCATTACAGGCATGATGTTATATTAAAGTTTATAAGATACAAAACAAGTATCTAGTGCCAGCAAAACACACACACGTCCAAGATATATTTAACTACTTTACACACTTTACACAAGTTTCAAACGTTACCAACCTGGATACTATAAACAACGGGGCGTAGTGTAGCGCCGGTAACGTGGCAATTAGTTAGACAGCTTGCCAAACAAGCCCGGGCTTCCAGGCTGCCTCTTGGATGTTTGCCTGCATCTCACACGCTCCCCGCAACCTATGAATCTAGGTGACTCGAATTGCGCCCGTTTATAACTTCACCTCCATTTAATGCGATTTAAAAATCGAATGAGACGTGTTTAAGGTCAGATGGGATCGCTTTTCTTTAAATTTATTTTAAGGTTTATAGCTGGGTTCACTAGCTCTTAAAGTAGCATAGGACGATTTTCAAGGTTAGGCCACGCCAAAGTCGGCTTTTGAGTTTGTGAGCATCCATTACCTGCCGCCTCGTCTCGGAAAGCACGTTAAACATTCGGTTCCGGCTGTGATTCGTAGATCTTTGGCAGTCGTTACGGGTAGTCAAAAGTCCAAAAGTCTGACAACTAACTTTGCTAAACGGTAACGTGACCTTCACCACCAAGGTCGAGGTCGAAAGACAGCAGCTTCAGGTAAGATAGATACCTAGTATTCAGCTACATTATTTAAATTGTAAGGCGATTGGCGATCCCTAATAATGTTGGGAAAAGACAGATGATGATACTGTGGTATTTTGACTAGTTAAAAACATAAGATGAATAAGCAGAATTCTTTTGGAATCAGACCTTTTTACAATCAAGTCATGTATTAATATTTAATTTTTATTTTGGCGATAATACTTTGTTTTGATGGAGATTCTGATGTTGCAGCCAGCATGATCATCTTGAACTATAACTTTTCCAAAACTTGTTATTGATGTCTTGATATTAATAATATGTTGACCGATCTCCCCGTGAATAGCAAAACACAGTCTTAATATGACTAGCAGTATTATCTCAAAAACTAATAAATAAGTTATAGTTGAAACGTCGAAAATTAAATAGTTAAGCAGATGTGGATTATTACTTAACTTTATATTTACGAGTAGAAATAAGCCCGATGTTTTAAAAGTATGTAAAGGGTTCTGTTTATTAGGTACTTGTATGAAACCTTTGGTATATTACGTACCGATACAAGAGCCTTATGTACGTCGCTCATATTGTGGGCTTCAGTTTTCCCGAGTTTAATATAGATCCTTGAGCTTGATATAATAGGCCTTAATATGTGTAGCTGTAATAATTTACTGGAATCCATGAATAATGTAGGTATAATTGGAATAATAGTATTTAGTTACCAGTAAGTAACGTACCTTCATAATTATAAATAATTAGGTATGCTTAGTGAGATCTTCCACGAAAATGAACGCTCAGGATTTATCTCGAAACAAATCTGGGATCATACCTAATCCATCTAAATAAAATATTGCAATGTCATCTACATAAAGGACTACTAGTCGTGCAGAAATATGCAAACTATAAAGATGAGAAAATATTTTACTTATACAAAAACAAAAAATACCATATAAATGAATCCTTTTTAAAAATACCAATTTCATTTCCATTTCACTTCAAATCATCAGAATGTCAAAGGATTTAACCAGCTAAAATGTTTGATCGACCAAAATCCGAGTATGTTGCTGGGTCTTTTTATCAAATTACATGTGGAATTGAAAACGAAAAAGAAAATATATTATGAGGGGAATAGATTAGGCATTTGGTGGCTCGAGCGGGTGCGGGCGGGCCTGGCCTTGCCGCCGAACGCGCCGTCGACGACGGGCGTACGCGGGCCGACCATTTATTGAAAGTCGGAGGCCAGCGCGTGAAGCCATTAGTCCTCTACACGACTGAAAAAGTGTCGCTTTCGCTGAAACATTGCGCCGGGGCGCGCTATTCAATTGGCGAATGTATTTTATTCGGAGCCAATCGATCTCGAGACAACAAAACGCATACCGTGAATGGAGTGTCTCGCGAGGCGATAAATCACCGACGTCTACGATACGTTTAATGAAAAGATCTTTCTGCTATCGCTCTGTTTTATTACTATCGAACGGCACTTTGTTCGTTTCTCAAAGAAATATATAAGTAGATATAAGAACGTACATAATAACGCCTGTACGAGTGCCGATGCCGTAGCGTTGCAATTGCAAAACTTTTCTTCGAACATGCCGTTTGGTTTGTAGTTTTGTCAGACGTTTGAGTTCTAATAAATATGTAGTATAGATAAGAGGAAAATATGTTCATCCTGATTGATGAATGGGCCTATCCTCTAAGTTTGTTGTGTACAAATACTCTCCTTCCTACCCATGCCATTAAGTAACTTTGAATTTTAATGTACATTTTGGCTACAACAATTTCACATAAATTTTGTTTTGTTCCAGAATACTTAATGGTCACTTAGAAGGATGAACTCTACCTCAAACCGTCTACCACGAGTCGTAGGTAACTCAATTTAGCTGTGTCAAGAAGAGTACAATATTTGGACAGTCTGTTTAAAAATGAAGGAGAATATACGGAAGGCGCGCAAGAGCCGTCTAGAGGCGGTGGTGACATGACGTGTGGGCGCGTCGCTTGCAGCAACATGGCTACACAGCTTACCACCATCATACTGTGGCTGGGAGGAAGTGAGTAACGGGTTTATTAACATTGTGCATGCACACCTGCAATAACTGCATATACTGGGTGAAAATGAACAACTTTTACAGTGAGACCAAACATGAAAACGCGAAAAAATATTACCTGTCCCATTTATTTATGGTCGCGCAACTCGTAAAAAATGTAGGAAACAGCAGATTTTTTTTTCACACTTCAAACTTAGTCCCATAGTAACAGTTGCTCATATTTAAGAGTACTTCAATCCCTTTAGGTATTGGTCACGTTTAACAAATCACCCAGTACATACATTAGCACGCATCTACCTTTAATGAGCTTAGACTTAGGATTCATTCGCAACCAACACGCACCTTTGATACGTAAATTCCGTTTAAATCTAGAGAATTGTAAATCAGGGTTATCGCTATTGGTAACTAAACCTAGCAGTCCTAATCCCACCGCAAACCCTCAAACGTACTCTTACATAATTAAAAGGTGTCTAGATGTTTACCCAAGTATTATCTCACAAACACTTGAACATGTTTACATGTATGTATTTAAATCCTTGTCAGTCACCACTCCACCAGCTTCTCTCACTTCAGATAATATCGCAAGGAGAGGGAACATTTAATAATGAATTCTGAACGCGTGTATTGCATTGAGGACGTGGATATCGCGAGGATTGCGCCTCCCCTCACTAGATATGAAATGTACTCGTAGTATGAATCGGATAATAAGATTAAATACTTGGCATGTGACGTCAGTTTTGTGTGGGTTGCCATGCTTTTGTTAAATCTTTTGGTGGAAATGTAGCTGGTTTGTTAAATCTGTAATGTGTTTGTTGTCGTAACATAACGCCCTGCTTTTATTTCCGGTAGGTTTAGGCGTGGGTGTGGGTGTAGCATAGATACATCTCAAATTATCATCTGAATAGAAGCCGGCCCCAACCTAATTAGAAAAAGGCTTCCTATTTATGTTTGGAACGGCTTCCAGTCTGACCGGACGCAGCTGGATACCAGTATAAGGTATTAATGGCTGAATATCAGTATTAGTGGTCGGTTAAAAATGATTAACAATGTCACTTGAATGTGGCAGAGCGCCCTGATTTGCGCACGTTTTTTGATTCTTGCTTTTGGTCATAAAAGTCATTGAATTTTAAATCTATGCCATGGAGTACCAACTACACAAAGAGATAAATTAAATAGTTTTCATTGAAAAAACCAAAAGGATTGGTGACTTGGGTTAAAGCATACTATCTGATTTATTTTAAGAACGGGGACGAAGTAAAAGGAGGTACTATGTAGGGATCGTAGCAGTTGACGTTCTGTGGTTTCTGCCTACTCACACTTTTTTCCAATGGGGTTCATGGTAAAAAAGCATAAGTTAAGGCGTATGTCTCTACATTTTTCATTAACTTTCATTATAAATTAAACACTATCAAATCTTATTTAAATAAACACTGCTATACGACAAACGTTACCAAAATCCCCCAAAAATCGAAGCCGTTGTCGCGATGTCCTTTGACCTTGTCTATGCCCACTTTTCTTTTAGCGCCGTTTTTATTGCTCAAGCCATTCTTTGGACTTATGAATTTCCTTGTCGTAAATATTACTGCTATTGCCAATACTTTTTCTCTCTGTGTTTTTTTATTCTTCTTTAATCCTTCACTGACATAGTTATTTAATTAAAGCAGCAGCATTTTTAGCTTGAATTCTGCGGAACAGATACGCATAAAATATGTAAAATGTGAAAAATTATTCAATACTTTCAAGATTTCCTCATTCATCCCAGTCAGAATATATGTATTCAATAGAATCTTTCATCTCCTAACATGGAATAACTGTACAAAATGATGAATTATTAAAATCACTCCGGATACAATCGAGTTTGGAATCCAATCCCTTAAGTAAAGCTGATTATCGGGATCCCCCGTAGACCGGGCGATCCTCGAAAAATTCTCGAAAGTGCCAATCTCTCTCGGCATAGAGTTGGGTAAAATTATTGGTTCGGAACACGCAGCATTCATTTATTATGTTTAAGTGCGGCAAACGAGTCCGGCGGACAACACTAGTGCGCCCCTGCGTCACCAACGTATCCAACTTAGCAAAAGTTTTACTGAATTATTAACCTCGTTGACATTTATGGCCAACTAAGAGAAATGTATTTGGAAATTAAGTAACCAGATTACGACATGGGCTTTGTTGATGAGACGGGAAGTTCCGCCCCATAAACCTATTTTTTGGATTAAATTTATGTAGATAGGGTTGGAATAAGAAGTTTATAACTTCACCGCCAACACTTTATTATCATGACAATGAATTTGTTTATTCATAGCAAATGTAAAGAAGATAGGGCAAGCGTTTTCATAAAATGAAAATAAAGAGAAAATGTAAACAATATGTTTTGATAAACTTAACATGAAGCTATTGTTTTAGTTTTGCTGTATGCGGGTTTGGTAATTTAACTTCAGTGATAATATCATAATGCAAATAGTTTCACTAAATGGTGCTGTGGAAATCAATCCATCTGTTTTAATTAAACAAAGGTCTGGCTATAAGTTGTCACGTAGTTGTGGGGGACATAGAAATACCGAATATTACTGAAACAAAAGGACAAAGCTTTACATATCAACATAGATAAAATCGAATGTATGTTCAGTATGCAATGCGTAACAGAGTAAATAGCCAAGAGAAAGCTCGCTATACTAACCAAATAAATACTGTTTTCATGTTAATAAGGTTACATAAAACCAAGTGTTTTACTACATTAGCGCAGTTATTAATAATTATGAGTACTTATTTCATACCTCGGCTGTGAAAAAAATATTATGAATAATTTTGTATTCACAGCGTTCCACATTCGTTCAAATACTTATTTAAGATTTGCGAACCAACAAGTACAGTTTAACACACTCCAGTAAATCGAAAATGAAACCCTTGTTTACCGCAAAAATGTACGGGAACCAAACACCTAAATACACATTTTATTCTTATTTAAACAGAGGGCAGCGTTGAAATAAATTCATTTCAAATAAATATTAAACTCGCACCGAGATGAAATATTATGATGTGGCTGGTACCGTAAATTGAATTTGGTTACATTGTAATGAGTTCATGTCGACGGGAATTGTGTATTCGCTTGATCTTGAATTCGATCACGTAGCGTTCACTTGATTTATGTATTCCGACCACCTTTAGTATAGCTGAAGGCCAAGATTTGATTACTTACGTCGAGCTGAAATTCTGCTCAGCCAACCGCTAACGGATCGACCGCAAACTTACCTACTTATAAGAAATAGGGACCGTTGAAATAAAATTGCTTTAAGGTGCACGTTTCACAAATAAATGGTTCCTTTCGTGCTGCAATTAATGACGTCGAGAAGGGTGAAATAAGGCTAGCTTCAAGCCTTTTTCTCAGCGCCTCTGTGTTTTCCACGTACTTCTTGAAATTAGTTTACTTTTGTAAAATACGAGTGTGTACAGTTCGCAAAATGTCATTTTCAGTCGGTTGGGACCCTTTGTTAGTACAGAAATACTTCTACCCGTTGTTTTTTTTTTTAATTATAAATGGGCTTGCTCTTGACTTCAATCTTGCCCTAAGGGCAGAGATGATGTCGACGATGGAACGAGCTTACCCAGTAGAAGCCTGTTTACTCGCGACTTAAACAGATTAGGGTTATATGAACTCGGAAAAACCGACGCCGGCAGGGAATTCCACTCCTTGGCTGTGCGCATAATAAAGGACCCAGCAAAGCGCTTCGTTCGAATGTGTGGAATGTCGACTAGGTATCGGTGATACCCTGCAGTACGTCTAGTCTCCCGATGGAAGAAGGGAGATGGTGGGATCAGCTCGTGGAGCTCTTGCGCACACTCTCCGAAGTACAGTCTGTAGAAGACCGACAGACATGTGACTTTGCGACGGTGGGCCAGGCTATGTAGCTTGATAACCAGCTTATCGTCACCAATTAGCCTCCTGGCTCTGCGCTCTACAGAGTCAAGTGTGGCAAGCTGGTATTTGGCTGAGCCATCCCAAAGGTGACAGCAATACTCCATGCCAGACCGGACTTGAGCTTTATATAATACTGAAAGCTGTCCAGGCTTGAAGTACCGCTTAACCTTGTTTTTGTAATAAAACGAGTATGGAATAATATTTTTTGATTGAGGTAAAATTTTATGTAATTAAAGAAATTACATAAAATATTAAGTACCTAATAATTAAAGAATACGAATATAATATATACATTTAATTGCATTGCATGTCTCATGAGGCTGCGGTTCAACAAAACTACATAGATACCAAAATCAGATGGCGATCCCCCGAAAATTTCAATGGAGAATGTTTATAAAAAATATGTAGGCAATCACTGTTTATATAAGATTATTTGCATAGAAAGATACTTGAAGGGAGTTTTTTTTGTAGGTATATCATAAAATCATCAAACTCAAAAGTTGACCACGGTTATAAAAAAATTGAGATCCTCGTCCAAGCCTTGAAAACGTAAGAAATAAACTTCCACTTACGCTATCAACGGCAAGCGATATGGTATTAAACAAAATTCAAATCTGAAACAACAATATACTACGGTAATCTGAAACACGTGGAAGTACTCCAAAAATAGCTATACAGTGGGCTTAAAATAACACTTTACACAGTAATCCATTGATTTAAGCAAGATTAGGCTCACGTTTCCTAGCTGAATGATCTGAAAAACAATATTTTTAAAACAAACTAACATTCGTCGCCAATGTACTCCAACTTCTGAATGACAACTCCCAATATCACATCTTTTTGAAAAGTAAGTGTAACTGAAATTGGTGATCAAAGTACTATTAAATAATCCAAAAGTATATTTTGCAGAATTTTGTATTTGATACTTTTGACCATTCCCCCGAAATAACCCTCGATGAACTAACAGTTTTCACTGGAAGCGATCGGGATAGTATTCAAGCTGATACCGCACTAAATTGCACCTACTCGAAATACACGTGTGGTCCAAACTCGAATAGATAACCGAGTACCACTAAATACTCCAAAAGTATATTTTCCGAGTATTTTCCTACAAAATACTTCTGACCATCCTCCGGAACAGCCACTTATAGCATCCCCGAGAAGCGATGCGGGCTAGTATTCATAGCTGATACCGCACTATATTACAGCTACTCGAAATACTCGTGTGATCGTTATCCTACGTCAAACTGCGGTGGCTTTGATCGTTAAACTGCGACCTCTATAAGTTTGAGAGGTAAAAATAGAGGTGCGATGCATGACACGCTCGTTTAGATAGTATTTATCGAGACTTAAGTGTCGTACCTGTGGGTAGCACATTGCTTCGTGGAGGACGATGCCCTAATTCGATGTGATTTTAGAAGTCAAATATTTTGTGGTAAAATAGAGTTGGGAATAAATGGGTTATTGACTTATTGCATAAAGCCGTGGGTTGACCGTTATTTCAGTATCGACTTTTATAGGAAGGAGTGTTCTTTAATCGAGAAAATAAAAGAAAAAAAAGCTTAGTCCTGGATATTATTTATAAGAGACAGACCATGACTTTGACAGTCGTTACAGGTCAGTGACACAAAGGTTTTACAATCAGCCTTACCAAGGGTATCGTACTCCATAAGCCAGTTAGTGCTGGGTGCACTAACTGGCTTATGGAGTTCAGATAGACAGTCGCTTCATGTAAAATACTTGTCTGCGATGCTAGCTGCATCCGGAAGACTTAAAGCCGACCCCAATATAGTTTCGAAAAGGCATGGAACAAGAGAATGTGCCAGAGATTACTGAATTTAGTTACATCAACAAAATACCTAACCATTTAAATAACAATAGGTCTCACATTGTTAAGCCTCCCAATCCTAATCGTACTAATAGCATTATTGTTAACTACAGCTCCGAAATTCATTTGTAGGTACAACTCGTGTACCTATTGCCTATGCTAATATTTGAACACATCCAATTAATTCGTTGGATTACATCCAGTCTGACATTGTCCTCTTGTTCTAGGAACTCTCACCTTACTCCGGGAATTTTAGTATGCTTGCCATTTCATAGGAATCTTCACTTTGGTGCGGGTCGAACTTTCAAACTGTCCGACTACTTGACAATTCAAAAGTACCTGTGTAGTCTAATTGACATAAATGCTTTAACTTGAAATTGTTTTCGTAACTTTTGCTGTTCGAAAACAAGTTCTTTGGATCATCTATTCTCGAATTCGAGTAAACAAAACTAAACTCAAGGTGAAGAATGTTCTTGTAAGTTTAGTGTTCGGAGCATGAGGGTCTGGGTTCGATCCACAGGCAAAATGTGATTGGGTTTTTGTATCACGAATTTTTCAGTAGCATGGAGTTTTAATTTGTGCCCAGTTGATGACAATAGGCTCGCTCTCTATTACAGGAGACTTAAACACAACTGATGAAATGTGGGTGTAGGTATTACATTAGGTACACCCTTCGGGGATGAGATAGCCCATTCCCCACCCATTCCTGTCATAGAAAGGAGGCCTATCTTACAGCAGTGGGAACATTATAGACTGATGATGATGACGATGATGGGGGATTACAGGTGTGATGTTATGTTACGAATGTTCAACAACATTTCCTTCTAAGATGATATTTCGGTAAACAGGCGTGTTAGGTCTCCGTGACATCCAACTCAGCGTGCCGGAGGCCGTGGGAGTGGGCTCCAGTGCCACGCTGGGCTGTCGGTGGGCGCTAGACGTGGGGGAGACGCTGTACACCGTCAAGTGGTACCACGGTGCGCAGGAGTTCTTCCGCTTCGTGCCCAAGGAGCTGCCCAACACGAGGGTCTTCTCACAAACAGGGATCAGTGTTGATGTAAGTACCTTATTTTTACTAGAGTTTGTCTAACATTGAGAAGGAATTATAGACGGCTATGACAATCCGGATTAAGCTTTGCTCAGTCGTTAACATAGCTAAATCCCTATTGCAATAATGCAAGTGACAGTCCCGCGAACGAATCATGCGACATAATCGCGCTACTTCGTAAAGTAGCCCAATAGGAAACCCGTCTTCATTCCTAATATCCCGGAATTGAACTGAGGCAAATTTAATTTAATTAATCAATCACATTGCCTGGATCAAGTCAAATTACAGCTCAAACGGATTACCAAATCGAACAAAGAGAAGATTGTGAGAGTAAGATTAAAGGCACTGCTTCGTGCGATCATAAATACGCGGCTACCATTTAAATTCAGCTTACTTTGTATATAAATCATACACTAAAATGCTACTTAATCTACAATCAAAATGGCCACGATACTCATTAAAAGATCCTATGAAACTATGAAATAACCGTTAACTTGCTTCACGAAGTTAATAAAAGAGTAAAAAGGAACAGCATTACTTACGCAAATGGCTTACTTACGGCAAAACTGTAAACAACGTCATAACAGCTTGATTATATATGGGTCAATGGCTCTGCGACATCTTGCTAGTTCGTTAAACTGCTCCGTAAAGAGGGTTGAAAAAATCACTTAAGAATGTCGTCGAGCGGCCGCCACGTTAAACCTTTAGCGGCTGGCACATCGCCATATCCCAACTATAACATTGTGCCAAAATAATACATTAAAAACCCTTTCGGCGAATAACGTATAGTCAAAGTTTGCATCGGGGCGTCATCGGGCGTACGTCGCAACATTCGCGCCTCAAAACGCCACGCAGCCCTTCAGAATCGGGTCAGACGTCTCTTAAGCGCGGGACGGGCATGATTTAGTTCGGCGGTTTCTCAAAGTGGACCGACTTTCCGAAAGATGGATCGAAGCTTTTAGCTCTATTTGAGTCCCTAGCAGCTGCGTACGGTAAAGTGCACACGGCTCCTTGTAATGGGATTACTCGCTGATTCACGTATAAATTACGCATGAGCACATTCCCGCGACCACCACCTGAAATCAATGATACATAGCTTCGGCCAAACTTTACCGTACCAACCGATCCTGTTTACAGAAGGACCATATTCCGAGCGTGTTAGAGAGTATTTTGCTACCACTGGCTATGCTCATAAAATATTATACGGTCTCTATAATCCTTGTCATAAAAGATAGCTTCAGTATAAACGCACACCTGCTTACATATTAATGTTTGTTCTTGCATGTCCTTTGTTTACTCTTTACTACATTATTTACAAGTTTGTCAATGTATCTTGTAAACAGGAGAGACTAATAAGATTCCACCGAGGAGTTTGTGCGTGTTTAAAAGCTTCTGAAATAAGGAAATCGAACTCCTTAAACTTTGTTAGGAAAGTAAAGTATGGCAGGTTTATAAACCATTTTCCGCGACAAGCATCCTTATCGAGCTTATTTGGAAACATCATATTCGTATCAGAGAGCGCTCACCTTCATTTTACCATATTTTTAGTATTTCGATCAAAAAGGGTGAAAACAGATTTTGTGGCACATTTGGGGTTCAAGGATGATTTTCAATTGCGATTCAAACTCTTTTTTGTATTTGTAAGCAAGTACTTGTGACGGTAATGTACAGAAAAACAATTATTCATATCTATTATTAAGTACAAAAAACAAACTCATGACTGGAAATATTTACCTCGATGCGTATTAATAGATGAATAAATTATCTTTTGGGTTGCTGACCTTGTTAAATGATTGGCTATAATATCCTTCAGTCTATTTTGAGACAGCGTAACGAATGTATTTATTCATTCGAAAACTGGCTAGCAAAACTAACCTTTCCAATTTTAAATGTGGATACTCACCTTTATAGATTCAGTCCATAGCTCACAAAATCTAACCTGTTAATAATGACAGCTGTCAAACTAAAGGGACGAGTAGCTTTGGATAAATGGAAATAAATAATTACAAATGCATATTTATGCAGTAAATTACAAAATGTTACGCGTGTCGCGGGTTCGATCCCCGCACGGAACAAATATTTGTAAGGCCTGCAGATAGTTGTTTCGGGTCTGGGTATTTGTGTATGTGACTTTCTATGTTTGTGAACGCACCCACGATACAGGAGAAATTCGTAGTGTGGGGCAACGTTTTTTTTAAAAAAAAAAAAAAACTTTCAAAAACGTCGTCTTGATTAAATTATCGGCCCAATTTTGTGTATTTATTATATGTGCTGACATTTTAATCAAGTTCAATTAATATAAAGATCTATGGAGAAGTGGCAACCGTTTTATATTTCTACAACGAATTTCAACAGAATTGAAATAAGATTTTCTTTAGCTTGTCAATTCAATATATATTTTCGAGATATAAGTTTTCACGTGTTCATTCATCATTATCGCTGATAAAGTGTCACTTCGTCTAGCTAAGAGGGTCTAGCTGCTAGACCCTCTAGACATAACAAGCGTGGTGGTTCCTCGGTTCGTTATGGAGGACGGAAATTACGCTGGGTTACACTTAATAGGCCCCATCCTGATTGTCCATCCGTTGCTGTCAACTACTATGTCCATTAATATTGCATTATTTATTTAAAGACTGCCTCGTTGGTCTAGTGGTCGTTATCGCGACTGCCGAGCATGAGGTCCTGGGTTCGATTCCCGGGTCGGGCAAAGTGTTATTGGGTTTTTCCATGAGGAATATCTCAGTAGTGGCCACGGACTCTGGATAAGTACCCGGTTGATGGAAATAGGCTTACCCCCTATTATATGGGACTTGAAACATAACTGTCGAAATGTGCGGTGGCTTCCGGAATGACGTATTGCACTCGTAGTTTTGTTATAAGAATTGTTCTTCTGACATTCAAAAGTGCCAGTAATTTATTTTCTTTTTTTTTTTGCTATGCTTTGAGTTTGAGTTTGTGTGGAGTATTAGTTACACTATTGCCTATACTTTTGGGGTGATGTAGGCATGATGTTATGTTGTTAAAGCCAACTTGGAAAATAAAGTGTTGTGGGCGTTTTGGGAGACTGTCTCCACTTCTTCTTCCCAGCTAAAACACTAGGAAGTGTTGAAGGGTGGGCGTTTTGGGGTTTTGTCTCTTGTAAATAATGACGTTCGAAAAGTGCTGATTATAAATTATCAGCTTAATTTGAATAAATGACTTTTGATTTTGATTTTGAAAGACCGTACGTAATACTCGACGTCTGATGTCACACGACTGACATATAGCTTATGGTGCAGGTGTCACGTTCAGGCGCGCAGCAGGTGGTGCTCCGGGGCGTGTCGCGCGGGCTCAGCGGCCGCTACCGCTGCGAGGTGTCCGCCGACGCGCCCTTCTTCCACACCGTCTACAAGAGCGCCAACATGAGAGTCGTTGGTATGTACACAATACATATTGTTATATCTTTACTCTTTATAACATCAACAACATTTCAGAATAGAATCACCTACGGTTGGTTAGAGGTCACCTTATACTTTCAGCTCGTAATAACTAAATTACTGATCATCACATAGCCCCCCTTTCTGCTCCTACACATCTCAGTTGAGTGTCCCTTAACCCAACGCGCAATTGGATGGCCTTGGTTTAACTGGCTTAATCTTGGCCACCATTTGGTCAGAACTTTATTGCATCGCACGCCTAGCCAGATGTCCTGCCCAGCTCCAACACAGGCAAGTTAAAAGAAACCCTGCAAAAATTGCGTGGATTAAAACATGCTTCAGGATCTTGCATCGTGCAGAACTCTTAGTAGACTCCCGTTTCTCTGGTGAGAGCATGGGGCATCTAGTTATACACATTAAAATATACCTATTAGCGATACACGGTATAACGTGGACAGAATCGTAATCTACTTACAAGAGCCAACAGGCTGCTGTCGGTGAAACGTGTGTGTATTGTGGCAATTATGTCATACCATTTTAAGGCTTCTCTGAGACTTGGAAACGATATCTTTTCTATGATATTTCTTCTAGTAGCCTCTTTACCGCAATCTCATTGGACTTAGTATGGGGTACACTACAAGTATGCAAAAACTACAAAGTCCATAATGTGACTCGACGCGTAGCGCATAGTTTATCTGCTACGACAGCGTAGCAGGTGTAGCGGCTACGGCGTAGCAACAGTGGCGCCCATTATTCTAACAATGCGAAGTTTCGGTTATAATGTGTCGGGTAAGCCAAAGAGCACGAATGTCTGCTTAAACACGCTCCGGTTGGCTCGTAACTAGTGCAAATGTCAAATACAGCTTCGCAACATTTAGGTAATCTGTAAACTCAGGTACCGAACATAAATGATTCTGAAAATGGCTAAAATTAGAATTCTAAAATTCTAGTGAACCTTTCAATTTAACGAGGGTATCGATAAATATTACTTACTTATAAGCTCAAAATGTAATTAGTTGAGATTTAGGGCGTGGACCAAACAGGCTTTTGTGTGATTACTAGGGTATTCGTAGAACCCCTACCTGTTGTTGAAGGTTTAAGTTCTATTTCCTGACATATTTCATTCACACAATATTGTAAATATTTTGTCGTTGCTACGTGGGATAAATTGAAGGTTATCATTAGTAGCTATCTGGTTGTATGAGCCCTGTTACTAGGAAAATGACTGATCATTTGATGCGTAATATTTATCCCTTAGAAATCGCACGAACAACCATTTATTTTTTAAGCGACAAAACCGAATTTTCGAAGCTGAACTAATAAAATATGTTTCATCAGTTTTATTCGTAGCGACATACAAATTCTATAAAAAGCTTTGACCGAGGTTTTAAATTGAGTTTGGAGTCGCCGTTGTGGCTATATATTTAATTAAATTTATTACAACTACCACATGTTTCTCTACAATCCAGAGCGAATGAGTATGCACGAAGTGGTACACGAAAATCGAGCCTTTTGTTCGTAGATTGAGTTCCACGAAAAATAAAAATAAAATTGTACTTTAGAAAGAAAATTGTGTTTATTTGGCAAAAATACCTTAAAAGTTAACAAAAACAAATTCAAAATTATTAAAACGAATAATGCCAAAAGGGCCTTTTTTTTTTTTTTTTTTTTTTGGTGGGTGGAAAATCATCGAATAACCCCCCCCGCTCTTGGGCAGAGCGAAGGGGAGTGTCAGACTTCTACTGACTAAAAACCAAACACATGTTCCTTCTTCTTCGCCCTTGTGTCGGAGCCGCGGTAACCTTTCGATATCCACAGCCCCGACGGGCGTCGGCCCTTGCGGGCCCCTCCTTGCTGACATCTCTTTGAGGCGCGCGTGGAACACGTACGCGCCGCCGACACGGTCTGTTGCCGTCATGACGACGGCCGGACGGCGAGCTAGCCCGTTACTCACCGTCCACAGGCCCGCGTCTACGGTGGCCGGAGGTCATCGCGTGACCCCCGACGCCCGGAGCGCCTTCCGCGGCGGCTGGGACGTTGAGAGGTTCTCTCCCTCTCTCGTTCCGCCACCTCCTTCGCTAGCATCACTGCTTCGCAGAAGGAGGCGGCGGCGTCCCATTCCTCCTCGCCCCGGACCATGGCTTGCACCAGGGCCGGGCGCGAGAGGTCGCTGCCGCCGATCGCCGCTACGAGAACACGGCGGGGCTCCGCCCAAGCAGGGCACGCCTCCACAGTGTGCTCCACCGTGTATGCCAAAAGGGCCTCAGCTCAGCATAAAAGCTTTACATTAAAGTTTTTTATTACAATTCAGAAAAGCAGTGATAGTCTAGTGGTGTGGTCGTAGGACTGAGAAGTCATAGGTCTCGAGTTCGAACCTATAACACTCACCTCTGGTTTTTCAGATTCATGTGCGCATTGTTTAATTTTTGAGTGCGGGGCAGTGGTCCAACTGCTCTGATCTATAAGTTGGACCATGGGTTTTCACTAGGGGCAGTTGTCCAACTTTAAAAATAGTTGGACCACAGCACCTTTTAAGAGTTCCGTGGTCCAATTCATTTAAAAATAACGTACCTACCTAAAAGGATTGAATTTGATATAGTTAATTAATTTAATCCCAATCGATCAAACTACCAGGAGACAGAAACATTAGGAGATATTGGAAATCGGAATCTTAAAATCAAATCTATATGCCTTTCTAATATCACTTGTTTCGGTAAAAGGTAAAGGAAAACAACGTGAGGAAATCAGCGAGATATTTCTCGACGGCTTGTAAAGCCAAGTCAGAGGCCCATAGGCGGCATACAAACTCTCACACCGGGTTAGGAATCTAATAAGCACACGATATAGAAAGAGAAGTAGGTTATAATGCACTCGAGAACTAATTTATGTGTACACAAAGCAACAATTAAAAGTGGTTTTCTTCTACTGTATTGATTATCGTTTTGCGGTTTCATGGGTATAGTATTTTGGAAGCCATCTATTACGAAATAGGTTTTATCTCAAGCTAGAAACCATTATTTCACGAGAAATTCGCTTTTGAATTTTGATAAATGTTTATATTTCATTATTTGTGGCAGAACGCTCGACGACCGATAACACAACCAATATGTGTATCTCTCATTGTACGGGAAATCTATACAAATCGAAGTCATCTTATTCTAAAAATGTATAGCTTGATATGTCGCCAGTGTTATTTATACCATTGACATTTCAGGGATCAGGAGGCGTAATGCCATGTAAAAAGTTTACATTATTTGTATTACCATACCATTATAATATGATCTGTAAATATTTGATTTCTTACGTGTGTCTTAGGGAGAGAGAGAAAGGAGGCACACGTAAGAACCTTTTACGCCGAATTTAGATATTTTACGTGCGAATATTTAGAGTACTCGTTTGTGCCTATTTTTGGAATGTCGATCGCGTGTGTTTTGACTGACGTAGCTAAAAATATCTAGAGCCTACAATACTATTTATCAATAAAATTATTAAAGCGGTTTGTACTTGAATAGGAAGACAAGGATTGCGATAGAAAGATATGGAAATCTCTAGGGAAGGGCCACCTTTGTAAATACCTTTGACTGTCGTATGCGGGTACCCCGGAGTCCGGAAGTCAGAGCCGAGAAGGTCTAACGTTAGGATTGCCCCGTAATTGGATTGCAGAGGCCAGATAGCACTGGGTTTGCGCAAAATACTGATCTTTAGCTGAGTAAGCCACACGATTTCAAACTTCTCGAAATCTCGATCGCTTGACTTGACCACTTGATTGCTTGAACTTCACGCCTGCAAGATTGTGTCGAGGGTAGCCAAATTGTTCATATTTTGTCATAGGACTCTTTATGGGGGCTCAACATCAATTATTTGACTACATTTAGGAGCTCGTGGCTTAATAATAATGCTTGTGTTTAAACGCCTACCAGAAAAGAACCTATTTTACTACCAAAAAAATTCGAAATGCCGGCCAAAATGGATTAATGCTCACCAAATTGTGTTTCCTAAAGTTTTGTAGGAATGAACCTATTTTCCTTTTTATTCTATACCATAAAGATTTATAAACGCCTTTAAAGTTAACTGCAGACCAAATATTTTATATTATCACTAAATAGATGTCACCAATATTGTATTTCACGACTTTCAATTTATCTCCATGACGCGCGCTCGCTTCGCTCGCATATTAAATGACACTAATATCTTCTGTCCCCGAAGTGCCGGGCCTCCGCCGGCCTCCTTCGTCGGCCTACGGCCCGGTGCCCATGCCGCCCATAAAGGATGCTGTCGCGAGACGATCGTATTATAATTTTGGTTAATTGATTTGGTGAGCATTTATCCATTTTGGTAGGCAAAAGAATATAAATACAACACGTACAATTATTCTGATGAGTGTCTAATTATTTTGAAACTTAAAACGTTGTTCTTTAGGCACCTCAGTATAGAGTGGGTTTATTTTATTTGAAGTTAAAATATTTTATTTAGTACTTTACTGTACTTTAATCTAGGGTCTAAAAATCTTTTTTGGTGAGCATTTAAATTGTAGCCTAATAATAATGCCACTCGTGTCGATCTTCAGGTTAAGCGCTTGCTTAGGTTGGTCTGTGGATGGGTGACCGCCCATTACTAACCGAGTTTCATCCGTGCCTCGGTAAGCATACTCAGTTGTTGGTCCCGGCTGCCATTTATATATCTTTGGCGGTCGTTACAGGTAGTCAGTGACCAGAAAGTTTGACAACCAGTCTTACCAAAGGGTATTGTATTACTTAGCATTAACTGGGTTGAGGAGGTCAGATAGGTAGCCGCTCCATATAAAATACTGGTATTCAGCTGCATCCGGTTAGACTGGAAGCCGATCCCAACATAGGAAAAGACTAGACAGATGATGATACCAACCTCTAACTGATCGAAGGATAGTTTAAAAGGAAGTCCTTAAAATTCATACTCATAAAACACTGAGTATGAAAACTGTTTTAGCATAATATTTTATTTCAAACACAATTTAATGTGAGAAATTTACCAATATTGAACAGGCACTCGTTTTATAAGAAGTCTTAGCTCAAGTACTTGGAATAAGCTTTTCCTCGTGACATCACTGATGTAGATACATTTAGCTCGGTACTTAGTTTAAAAACTTTTGGGGAAGCAAGATTAAAAATCAAATAAAAACAGGCTATGTTTAAAAACTACAAATAAAAGAACGAGTAATTTTTCTACAACAAAGATTGGCGTGTTAGTAATTTTTTATTTCGTAAATCGTATATTTATTTCTTTCAACCATGAAGCCGAATATTAAATTTATTGTTAGAAAGCTATTTTAAAATATAATTTTATTGTAAAATAAATTCTTTCCTTTTATATAATAAAATTCTCCATTTTAGTAGTAGCTTTTGACATGCATTGAAGAGGTATGATGACCTCTTAAAAATCATGTTATGAGCTACTAACATTTCCGATTGCTTTAGTTTTATTATAACATGGCATAACATTACGCCTGTACTCCCCGATGGGTTAAGCAGAGCTGTACCTAACAGTACACCGACGTGTCACCAGTTATGACGTTTAAGCCCCATGTAATAGGGGGCGAGCCTTTTGCCACCAACCAGCCACAAATCTAGACTCCGTGGCTTCAACTAAGATATTGAGTTTTACGATAACTTTATACTGTTTACTTGATACTGTTTTAAGATAATTTATTGAACAAAATTAGCCTTTCACAGTTATCGTTATCCGGGTAGCGACAGATATCAAATTTCCCAGTGTATCTTAGTTCATTTTACAACCGTATAAATAACGGGAACAATCCCGGCGCGCCGCCGTGCAATCCTAAATCGTAAATCAGAACTATTGTTGGGCAATAAATGCTAGGAATCGAACACAAGGGATGTTTGATTAAGGTTTATCTTGGTTAATTTACGGTTGTCGAGGAGGCTTGTTGTATGTGTATCTGTCTGTAGGTACAGAGATTGGTGACCCGAACTTATTAGTCGTTATCCTTGACTAACGAATTGGGCCGATTTAAATGAGGGCCATGTGAATCTTGAAAGGGGTTTGCGCACTTGTGTTTACGCTTAAGCGAAACATTAAAACGCATAGAGTATCGCTTATAAGTTGGGTCTACTTTATTTACATTATTATTGTCATACAGCACTTAATACTAAATTTAAATCAATTTGCACATGCAATACTAACTATAAATAAAATAAATTAAAATCACTTTATAATTGTATAGAGTGATTTTAATTTATTTTATTTATATATAAATGATTAAATTTAACTTGAAAAAGAAACACACCTTATGTG
Source organism: Diarsia dahlii (assembly GCA_949775195.1). Taxonomy (NCBI): domain Eukaryota; kingdom Metazoa; phylum Arthropoda; class Insecta; order Lepidoptera; family Noctuidae; genus Diarsia; species Diarsia dahlii. Next base: position 14,668,027 of record OX459194.1, on the reverse strand, counting down.
AATGAGCCTTTACCCAACATATTTTAATATGGCAAAACTAATATTTTTAATTGTTCTTCTGTATCTTATTAAATATTTTGCCATTGACATATTGGTTGCATGAATTTGTGATATTTGTGAAATCAGTTATACATATATATAACACCAAGTGTGTAAAAAAACTTGTAACTTACGCATTTTCGTATCACGTTCACGAGCTTAATAACTTTAAAGGAAAAATAAACTTCATAAGGCTCTTTCATCGCTTTGTTACTTGGATGAAATCTAAAGAGACTTAATTGCTTCCCTTAACATTTGTCTAAACAAATTATTTTATATTTCAATTATAATGTTTAATTGGGGTATATCAAACCACTTTCCTCAAAACGGCAAAGGAAAACAACGTGGGGAAACCGGCATGCTAGAATCGAGAATTTGAAGACACGTGACGTCTACCAACCCACACTGGTGAATCCTTATTACGGAGAGTATTGTAAAGAGGAGGCCTATGTCCCAGCAGTGGAAACATTACGTGTTAATTATGCTATTGTGTTTATGCTATGAAAACTGTAGATTTTTCATTTGATTAAAACAGCACTAAAACATACAACTTTGTTACTAATGTCGACATATTGTGCTCAATAATCATCTCCACCAACCGAACTACGTACAGACGTGTACGAGAATGTTTTACAATCATGACACCACCGGCAAATTGAAACACAATCCAGCTAACTATTCTCTCCGGTCCAGGCAGAGAACAACGACTGTATGGAATACATTTCCACATACTCGGGGCCTGCATAAATAAACCATGTGATGCAATACTGCTGACAAGTGTGAGTAAGCAATATGCGTGTTGATACATTTCCGATGAATTCGTCTGTCTCGAGAGGCTGCACTCACAACGGAATGAGTGCAGTTATTGCGGTTTCAATGCCGGTATACGCATGTTTTCAGTAAATGTCGAAGTCTTTCAACTGTGCTTGAATATCATTCATTGCAAAAGTGTACCTTTATTTGTGTGTTTAACGGATATTTGAGAAAGTCCGTTTAATTTTGTTTTAAAATATCTCTCAACATGCCAAAAAAAAATAGATACTTATCTATTGAGGATAAAATGATTTCAGTATTTACAAAACGTGTTCTCGTAATCTAATAAACGGTGCTGGCACTTGCTAAAGCCATCCCAAGGGCTTAATCGGTCATCAAAACAAAATTTGCACAAACAAAACAATGTTTTATTTGTTCATGTATGATGTTTTAGTATTTGCTTTTATTTGAATTTGTAAACATTCGTTCTAACATTAAAAATTGACACGATCCTGTTATTAAATTAACTGTCAATGACCTGACTAGACGAAATGAATAATGAAGAAATACTTAAGCCAAAATTTTTAATAAAAATACAAAATAAAAGCTTGTAAAAACCAACGAAAAGTTTAATATTTCAAACAAAGCAAGTTCTTGTTTTGTTTTCATCGTCGCGGGTTACTTGGCACGACTTCGTAAGTCTACGATTTAAGAATTTAGTGCACAGTGCACACGTAGGATCGGATGCTGTCGCCTGTCGCTCTATTGGATGTCCTGCTGACAGGTTTCTGGATAGCAGCCACGTTTTGTAAAACTCTATGGCTAATTCTTTGTGACATTGCGTTCGTTTAGTTTAAAGCTTGTATGTAATAAGATGAAAAGCTTTTGACGGACTAATCTATGATATGCACTTGACTGACATGGCATGTCAATATTAAAAAAGTGTAGCAAATTGTATAATTAGCTATAACGTTCTACGTACGTACGTTCGTTAAGTGTTCTCACTTACCTTTGAACATATTATATTATCTCAGATGGAGAGAGACAGTCCTTAACATCCCCTCATGCAATAACTGAACATCGAATAACACACGAAACGAGAGCAGAATTTGTTTGCTCAATAAAGTAAGTCAGCTTTTAGTGAGATCTTGACGAATTAAATAAACACTAAAATATACCCACAGCGGCCAAATTAAACGAGGTGCTGGAAAACTCCCTGCGTTCCCATTAAGTAGAATTGGCAAAAAGCGACAGAACAGGAATGTAAACACTTAAAACTTTGCTCGGCGCGGAGTTCCACCGCTTCGTCGTAATAGAGGGCGCTGCTGGCAAACAAAAGCACCCCGAGTTTTAGTTTGAGCCGCCATTTTGTCTGTTCGGCGTTTTAACCGCTTTCTACAAAATTCGTGGGTAAAATGGAACCGCGTATGGAAGATGAATATGCAACGTCGAGTGCGACGCGCATTGAAACCCGTGGTACCGCGACCCATGTGATTTGTTGCCATCTATTTACCGTGCCTCACTGTCTGCAGTATCTTTGTGCACAACTCTGGTTGAGTGAACAAACAAACAATAATTCTGTTCAATTTTCATGTTGGACTGGCAATTTAATTAGTCTGTAGAGTCAGCTGCTACGTAAATCACCTTGTGCGACTGCAGTGCTCTCGGGATATGCAGTAACAACCGGCACGGGCAAAATTTGTGTGTGCCACTGTACCGAGGTGCATAAAGACGGCAACGGCATTTATAATGACTTCGTTGAATAGAATTAGCGACTGTACGAAAGCTAACGAAGAACATAACAAGGAAATTATCAAATTCTGGCTCCTTTTCGTTCCGGAAACAGGCATTTTTGTAATTATGAGAAAATCTCGGGTAATTTTACATTTCCTGTTTGTATTATAACTTTTAATAAGGAGTTTGTTTACTGGCATCTGATTATAAACTTTTAATTATTTAATATAAATAATGTATTATTGTTTATTCTATTCTCATGCAGTCTTTCCTGTCTTCTCAGTGAAGGGAGGAATTTTAATAGAAACTGTACTGACGAACTTCTAGTGAGTTTCTAATTCCACTTAAATTGAAATGGCCTTAATTATTAAGGCCTTTTCAATTTAATCAGTTGTTAGAAGCACGGGCGTAGCCAGGTACATTTTTAAAGATTAGGGGTTGATGGTTGTTTTTTGTAGTCGATCTCACAGTTAAACTGCGTAAGCAGTTTTGTTGGGCATTGTACTTAGTTGTAAGATTTTTAAGTTAAATAAAAATCATTCATTCATTCATTGGAGGGGGGCCGGGGGGAGCAAATATATTGTCATCGGGAGGAAAGAGGATAAAGCTGTTTTACTTGGTTTCAAGAAGAGAACTGCTTACTCCTATTATAATTGACATGAATCCTCTACTTTCGGAACTAAGCGCCTACGAAGGAGGTTTGGATGATGCGACTGATACCTTCTCGACAACGTCTTTGACAGTGGTTATACGTACAAATTGCAATCTCCTTTACTAGATTCACTCGATAATCGGTAATAATAGGTAATGACTGGCAACAGACTACCTAGCTGACTAAATGCGACGAGTACGGGTGGGATACGATACGGCACGAAAATATACGAAGGTTACCCAATGCGATCGGAGTATCGACAGCCGGTGGCGGCGAATCCAAAATACATATTATGTTATAATTATTACCTACTGTACATTCTTGGGCTTTCAAAAACAGGAACCATCGTTTGACGTTTACAAACCCATCTTTGTTCCAAAAGGAATGGGGCTCAAAATAATTATAAACATGTTGGTGTGTCTAAAGGGCGAAAGTATTTTTCCTTTATACTTGTATAAACTCGATGAGATCGAATATCAAGTGAACGTGATCAGCTAAAACGCGTTCAATAGCTGTCAGATTCATACTTTCTACGAAATATTGACACTGTCAGCTCTTAAACGCAGCTCTTGAAAGCAGATTCTTCTCCTTCTGACATTAAAAAGTGCATGTAATGGTCTAATTAAAGTAAATGCTTTGAATTTGAAATGTATTTAAAAATATTGTTCTTCCGTATGTTAAAGAGTATTTTGTTTCCAGAGCTACCAGAAACGGGCCCCAGTGTGCGGGCGCAAAAGAGCTGGTACTCTATAGGAGACATGCTGCGAGCCAACTGCACGTCACCCCCGGCAGACCCACCAGCGAACCTCACGTGGCTTCTAAACGGCCAGGAGGTAATGTCCTTGAAAATGTAGTCAGTTAGATCACTGCTGAAATGTGTGAAAGTTATAGTAGTAAAACAATATACAACGTGAAGATAAACTGGACATCGAACTCTAAAAGTGACAAACTGACATAACTGACAAAGTTTGGAACTTCGGACTTCGAAGGCCGGTCCGCAATCTTTCTGGACCGCTCTGACCACACCTATCGGGACATTGACGAGGAAACTGTTACCGTGAATTCACCGCACAATTTTGTATACGGCATGTATAATGGTGGTCATATTTAAGGATGTTGTACTGACTAGCTATCAAACAACACAACTTTTTGTATGGGACCAACTTCGTAATGGCGCAAAAAATTACATACATTTTTACCCGACTACGGCAAAGCCAAAGGAGGGTTATGATTTTGACTGGCTATGTATGTATGTATGTATAAATGTATGTTTGTATGTATGTATGTGTGTATCTTCATCTGTTCCCTCATCGCTTCTAATCTACTTATCGGAACTCGACATATGAGGTATCGTTAGAACCGTCTTAATTTTCCGCTGAACATAGGCTAGGTGATCGTTTCACAAAAAGCGATTTGGCGCCCTCTAGCGGACAAAAAGTAAGGCTTAAAAAATAAAAATGGAGATAAATACGCCGTGTTTGGTATCATTTGAAAGGGCCTGACTTGTACATTTCCAAAATATTGCTCACATTTAAAATCACGCTCTCTAGCGGACAAAAAGTCAAAAGTAAAAAAAAATATTTAACACCAAAATTGTTTAAATAAAAAAAGTAAAAAACTAAAACCCGACTACGACAAAAAAAATGACGCTGAAAAAGTATGAAACAAGATTTTCAGGATAGAACAAAAAGAAAAGCCGTAGTCACACGTTATAGGTACCACAAACCTAAACACTTTAATACCGTGTGACTACGGCTTTTCTTTTTGTTCTATCCTGAAAATCTTGTTTCATACTTTTTCAGCGTCATTTTTTTGTCGTAGTCGGGTTTTAGTTTTTTACTTTTTTGAGGTGCAGCTATTGCAGATTTATAAAGACAATTTATTATTTAGTTACCGCCAAATAGTCTCTAAGATGATATCCTAGTGCAGGGGGCCAATTCTCGATTTTCGACATTTATCTCGAGTTCGAGTTCGTAAGTCTATCTCTATGTCTATCAAAAATATCTCTATCTCTACCAAAAAATTTCGAATTGAGCAAAATTCCGTATTCTCAGTCAAAATAGAAATAAATGTCACGAAAATGTCGAATCGAGTGAAGCTAATGTTACCATTACGAAGAATCGCGCGTTCCTTTTTAGGTAGCTATGAGTGAATGAATGATTTTGTTTTAAAACGCTGACTAAACCTAATTATTTAAGTATAAAAGAAAGGAAGATAAAGTATTTATTGGTTTCACAAACAAACAAGTAAACATAATTAGGAGAAACACTTAAAATTAGGACATAATAAAATTTATATATTAAATTTGAATAAGTCCCGTGCAAAGCCAAAGTAAAACGAAACGTTTAGTGTAAAAATAATCAGTTTGACAGCTGACTGTCTGTCAGTGACTAATAAAATTATATTTACCTTCGTTTTCAGGTCTATTTTAGTGGTATCCTGAATTACAGGAGCCCATAGATCTAAGTATTAGAACCCTTATTAAATCTTTATTTATTCTGAAGTTTTTAATGACTTCTGTTTCGCTCAAGTCGTAAATATCGACGGCGGGATAGCTGTTGTCGCCGTGTATTGGCCAGTTGCTCGCCACTTTCCAACAACTCCGAGATAAAAATGCTAATAAACTCGTCCATCTTTCAGTGGTTTCAAGTCCAATCGTAGGTACACAAATTACAGAGACGACTCTTGAATTGAATCAAAGAGTATAAATCGAATTTCCAGTATGAGATGCCAAGCCGTATTTTATTTAAAAACTAAAGAAAAGAAAACACAGTGTACAATCCAAAACTCAACAAATTCACTCAGAAATGACGTATCTATATAATCGACATGACATCTCTACTGCTCAGAAGCACTCGACATGAACTCTAACGTTAGCCTTCGACAAATGTCGAATTCGACATCCCCAGAATAGCAACTTTTAAAATTTCTCGAAAAAATGACGTCATTAGAAATTTTTCTCGAGTTCGACACCATCTCTAAAACCGAGAATTGGCCCCCTGAATACAAATAACAATTCGAGTGTCGATGTCCGACACAGCCCATATAACGTTAATGACCTATTTTAACATTCTGCATGATTTGTGGAGCGCTTGCTCACAGATTCAATTGTCACTGTTCCACTTTTAAATTCATCTGATAGACAATGCCTATGGGGACATTGTGAACTCAACCTTAAATGTACTTAATAGGCTGTGGATTGTAAGGCAAATAATTAATTCGGCATTTATTGGACAACATTTAAATTACGAGTTCTGGACCTCTCCCTTTTGTAAATAGAAAAGAAATTCGAAATCTGAAAGGCAGTTATATACTAACAGTTTACTAGATAAAGAAAACCATCCGAAATGAATATTTCTAGCTTATAACTGTCCTACGACATTATGAGCATAATACCACATACGTATACGTGCATAACAAGCTTCATTTTCCGTGACTGGAAAAAGTCATAAAAATACTAATATCACGTTCCATCGCAGGTGAAAGGGCTGGATATTCCGCTGCACGACACATCATACGCGCGAAGACAACCTGTGATAACTGACACGTCGCTGGAGGATGCAAATAGAATTATATTCAGTCCGTGGGACGCAATCTCGGGTTACGAGGAACCGGTGACCGACAATGTAATAGACATTCCGGGCAATATCGACGACGTAGTGGGCATTCCCCACGCTGATAGCAATCGGAAAAACAAGGAGGAAAGCACCACTCGCCTTGCACCCAGACTAGAGCAAATAGCAAATAAATTGAACATTAGTATTGAAGAAGAGAAATCCAATAAATCATCGTCGTTCAGCCAGCTTGTTATAAGAGTACAGTCGGTACACTTTCGCAAAGTAAGTTATGCTCTTAACTGATACTTATTTATGTTGTTGCTTCTTTAAATACAGGTTGAGGTGAAATAAGATTTTGATAATTGTTTAACAGTATTTGAATATCTTTTAAATTTACAGTAATTACCTACTATTAGTATAAGTAGAATTACTGTTTCAAAATGATCTAGATTTGTTTTTATCCTGTGTGGCCGACATTTTGATTTTCGGATTGCTATTTCAGTTAAGTATGGGGAGGGATTTGATACACAAAGCCTTTGTTCACAAATGCCATAAAACACTAACAACATTAGGTTATGAAACGTATGTAGGTAAGTTACATACGTAAGTGTAGTTTTGGGATGGGTCGTATACTCGTATGTTGCGAACCAAACTGCTGTTCGCAACTACAGTCTGTTCAAAATTTTAAATAACTACGTGAATTTGTTATGAAACGTTTAATATTTTATTACAGATAAAATCGAACATGGAACGATAAAACCTGTTTCGATTGAAAAGGTCATTGTCGTAACTTTTCTGTGAAACTGTTCAATTAAAATGAATGGACTACGCAATTATTGAATCAAAAACAACTTCGTCATTATTTCGTTTTATTGGAAAAATAATTTTACAGAGCTTTTTCTCATTGATTGTATATTCTTCGAAAAGGATAACAAGTAAAGATGCTTTAATACTGTACTGCCTACTTTTAAACTGATGCACATTTTTTTTTTTTGAATGGTTTACCAGGCAGGCGATATTTGTAATTACCACACACCATAATGACTTTTAGACCATCGACATAAGGTTACAATTGCAACTACAGATATAATAATTACCCGAGTTTGTCACAGCTCACATGTGGCTTTTACTTCATAGACATAAGGTTTAATTTGCAACGGCTGTTGTTTATAATTGGGGTTGTTTGTCACAGGGGCGGGTGAACGTGACGTGTGTGGCACACGTGCTGTCGGTGTGGTCGAATAGCGGCGTGCTCATCCTAGATGAGGAGCGGCCGCAGATAGCACCTGTTATGGGCAGCCGGGACTCGAACTCAGGTATAAGGCTTTATGTTTCTGGTTATTTGTATTGATAAGACTAGCTTTAGATGTAAGAAGATTGTAAAAGTTCTCCAAAAAGTATTCTCCGCGTAACTTTCGTTGATTTTTTTTTGAGTAGGTAATCATCATATAAATCAACACACTAAAGACGCTGTAAAACTAAGACGTACAGTTTTATTACATGTAAATCGGTGCATAAACTACAGAAATCCCATTTTAAATAAAAAATATAAATCATTTTAGATGTTTAATGTTGAAATTATACACATCAATATATTAAATGAAGAGTAATCTGTAATTGGTCCTAATATTAAATGTTACATAGGTTAGGAATCAACGACCCAAAAAAACTGCATACAATTTTTGGCGAACAATAAAGTATACTCTATCTAATTCTACACTCTGCGTGTCTAGTTTGGCTTAAACATCATTCTCTTGCCCTTATCCCAATTTATTTCGAGTCGGCGCAGCATGTATCTTCTTTCAAACTTCTGTTTCTCGTCATCTCATGAGACACCTCCTTTCTTGCCATATCTTACTTAACACAGTCTATATTACATCGTTTCTTTGATTTTCCTCTGCTCTTATACCCATACACATTCATACTCAAAACCTTCCTCACGACATTTTCCTCATTCCTCCGCATCACATGCCACACCACGACAACAGATTTCCACGCATTTTTCAGTCACCGGCGTTTCAGTCACTAGTTTGGGTTAAACATTGTTATTAATTCTGTTAGGGGATGTCGCTGTTTGTCGAGATATAGGATATTTCATTAACATAACTGTTTTATCAATGTAAATTCTAATTTTTACATAGAGGTTTCACATCTGCCAGGTGTCCAGTGACTGCCAACTATTATGTTCTGCAAACTAGTTGCGAAACTTAACCACAAGTCCCTTAATTTTGGAAATTCAATAATATTCATTGCGTTATTTGAAATAGTCGAGTAAACGATTTTCTCAGAATAGGCATTGGAGGGACTGGAAATTGGAACACAGGTATAATAATTATTTATAAAAATTCGCTTTAAGCTTTTTTCGCTTAAAGCGAATTTTTCAGAATTATCAATGAAGGGACTCGAACTCAGATAATATCATCATTTATGTTTCTGGTTATTCGTATATTCAGCATAGGTACTTATTACGCTCAAAATCACAGTCGCTTTAATATTGATAATTACAAAAATAACGCGTTTGTAACGTAGGTGGAATTTATTGGAATATTTTTTACTTCTATTTATTTTATCGGTAATCTCTATCATCAAATAATAAATACAAACAACCTTACACCTGTAATCCCTGAAGGGTTATGTTAATAATAATCAAATCTTTTTATGGTTATGTCAATTTTGTCGGTGTAAAACTTATTGCAATGTGGCTTACGGTTTCAGTTTTTTAAATGAAAAGGTTTCAACACGATCAACTTTTTGTCCCAACATTTATGTGGTTATTGGAAATCTGTTTGCAATATCAAATTATCCTTTGAACGTATGAATTGAGTGTAATTTGATAAACCAATATAGGTAGTTTACAAAAAGTATAAAAACCTGCCATGCAAAAGTAACCCTTAAAGATTTTATAAAGTAGGTAAGTTGTTCGGAGCAAGAGTTCAAAGTTCCACGTAAAAATACTGATAAGGGCATCAGAGTCACTGGGGTGCCAGACCTTTGCGACTTCGAGGCTTTTATCAGGGACCCGTACCCTTTTGAGACTTGTAGTTCTCAAGGGAAACTTAAATATTGTTTTGGAGCCCACAATGTTCGCACGTTGGAATATAATTAATATATAGAATCGAGGTTCTAGTAGAACGTTTTTTACTGTAAAAAGATACGATATAATATAACTTTAACATCAGTTTTTTGTACCAGTCACAAAAGCTGTATCTCAACTAAAATATTTAAATCAAAGATAAAAACTAGCACTATCCCACGGATGGCAAACTTTTAAAGGTTAACGTTACCTTTTTTGTATACGTCGAGGTAGGCAACGTTTGCGATGCAATTCCATATTGATATATAACATGCATTGTGGTACTATGGATAAAATACATACCTACATATTTTTTTACCCATTTAAAATAGGAGAATGTTGAAAATATGTTCGGCGACAATTTTTTTCAGAGTTCAAATAAAGTAGCATTTAAAAAAAAAAAAATGTTGATATTTTAATCACCTAAATCACCGATAAGACACTTATTGTAATTTCATTATGTACACTTTCCTTTGTTGTAAGTTGATTTCCAAAATGAAGAAGAATATAGAAAGATTAAGAAACGAGGACGACTGTTTTGCAGTTTTGCAGATTTTTCATATTGTATTGTACAGATTTTGAATAAACATATAAAAAAAAGAGCAAAGCTACCCATCGCTCAGGCATCTACATAGTCACGTTAATTAAATTGATTAAAAAACAAACGTGCGACGATATTGCAATTCCATAGTGACGTAAACATCGATACAGTACAGAAGATCCGTGGCATTTTATCAATTGGCCCGCGGCAATGCAGTGGCATGTTTCTGAATTACGTGAGAATATCATGGCGTGGAAAGGCTCTTAGGGAAAACAGATTATGTTGAATATTTCCTGCTAAGACTATGACATAGTTTAGACGTTCCATCGGCAAAATTCGTCAAAAGCGACTATTTCAAAATTGTGTCTTGAGTTTAAATGAACTTAGGCAATAATAGCGATTGCTATAGTCCTTAAGTCTTAAGACTATGGCACAGTTTAGGCGTTCCATCGACAAAATTCGTGTAAAGCGTCCACTCTTGTTCTTGTGAGTCTTGAGTTTAAACAAACTTAGGTTAAATGCCATAACAGCGATTGCTATAGTCCTTCTGCACTTTTTTTTAATTCTAGGGTGCTCTGTTCTACTCTAGGGCAAAAGCCTCCCTCCACTCCTTCCACTTCTCCAGAATCCGCGCGACGTCCTTCCAGTTTTGATTGAACCTATCTAGTTCATCCATTCATTTGCACTTATTTTACCCTTATTTTATCTCTAGTTATCTAGTTGGCTAACGTGGCGGCCTAAAAAGGCCGCTTTTCCAGTTTAATATGATAATTCGCACGATAATAATATTTTACAAATTGTAATTCCGTTACAATTGAAAAATGGTCGCAGACGCAGTTAATGTCATGACGAGTCGATTTCAATTTATTTTTCACAAAAAAAAAAATTAAACAGGCGAGTAGAACCTTTTTTAACAATCAACAGATAACCCACATCAAAAGCTAGTAAAAATTAACATTGAAAGGACAATACTAAGTTCTAGTTCCCGTCGTTCGATTAAGGACCTTTAAGTTCAGTCGTACTGAACCGCGCGGTCTTTGTTATGCAATTTCACATTAATTCTCTTAAAATACATTAAACGCACGCTGCGTTACACTGTTAGATTTAATTGTTTTGCATGCGGTCTGCATGCCGGGAGATGAAATTCAGATTCATTTAACTGCTCATACGATAGTAGTCGCTTTCTCGTGGTGCCAATAATTTATGGAGGGTTACAGTCGCGTCATGGTGACGCAGCAAAGTATCGCATTCGACTTGCCATACTATCATGTATCATACGATATGAAAAACTTGGCGGTATGACATGGTAAGTATTGCTTTAAACACTGCTGCATCATCTGCCTGGTCTTTTCCAAACCATGGTGGGTCGGCTTTCAATCTTACCGGATGCAGCTGAATACAACTGTTTTACATTAAGCGACTGCCAATCTGACCTCCACAATCCAGTTAAGTAGTACGCGGTAATTCGGTATATATCGGATACATCTACTGTCAAAGAATCAAAGCCAAAGTTGCGTTTCAGAATGTGCCGTAAGCTTTAGGTAAAACTTAATAAAATGTGAAAACCGAAAATATGCCCCCGAAACAAGTAGGTTTAGTTTTCTACAAGAAATAACAAAAATCACATAGCGATTGTTCAAAGTAACTAAAAATGCTTAGTAAACGCCCATCATATATTCATATTATATGACTAAATGACTTTTAATATACATTCATATCCATACCTACTTAAGCCAAGAGGACGTAACCGATCCGCGGTAAAGAGATAAATCGATATAATCCTACCAATGCATATTCATTTCACGTATTCTCTATGACCAACGACAGTGAGAAGAAATTGCATGTGCCAGTACTTTAGCCTCCAATATTGTTATGAATCATAGTCCAGATTAGAGGATGCAAAGTGATACATTGTACTTACAAAACTTACCTACGTATGTGCTAATTTAATGGCAGTTTTGAGTTTGTTGGTCACAAACTGCGGTTAGGTAAAAAGGAGATCGTGGCTAGATAATAACAGCCTAGCCACTGGGATCAATGTTCAGGTTAAACCACGCTTTCCTAGGTTGGTCCATGGATGGGTGACTAACCATTACATAACGAATTTCCTTCGTGCCACGGAAAGCACGCTAAGCCGTTGATCCGGGCTGCCATTTATGGGTCTTTGGCAGTCGTTACAGATAGTCAGGGGCCTGAAAGTCTTACAAGCCAGTCTTACCAAGGGATATGTAAATATATTATCCTGTACTAACTGGGTTGTGGGGTTAGATAGGCAGTCGCTCCACGTAAAATACTGGTATTCAGCTGCACCCGGTTAGACTAGAAGCCAACCCCAACATAGTTGTGAAAAGGCTGGGCAGATGATGATTGTTATGAATCATAGTCGAGATTAGAGGATGCAAAGTGATTATGGTACTTACAAAACTTACCTACGTATGTGCTAATTTAATGGCAGTTCTGAGTTTGTTGGTCATAAACTGCGGTTAGGTATGCAAATAGGTTGTTATACTGTCGCTGGCGGTAGGCTCCGAACTGTCACTTCCTATTAGCCAGTCTTAAGTTTCAACGTTTTCTGTCTGGAAGCGATTATGTCTGGGACTCGGTGAGTTAGGGACTTTTAATCTGCTAATTTATGTCGATTTGCCTGTCAAATTGAACCTTTTAGAGCTAAGTGGAAAGTGGTATTTTGATTATCGATTAGAAATAATATTTAAGACATTGTGTCACTTAGGTATACATCGAGCAGTTTTGCATCCTTGTCAAAATTCAGGTGATTGTCTTAAAAGACATAGATTAATCAATTTGATTGACGGTAATTAATCAATTATAATTAATCTGCGCTGTTTTTTAATGGTTAAATTAACAGTAGGTATTTCAGTCACCTGCAACCACCTTTTTTTTTTTTTTTTTTTTTTTTTTTTTGGTGGGTGGAAAATCATCGAATAACCCCAGTGTCAGACTTCTACTGACTAAAAACCAAACCCATGTTCCTTCTTCTTCGCCCTTGTGTCGGAGCCGCGGTAACCTTTCGATATCCACAGCCCCGACGGGCGTCGGCCCTTGCGGGCCCCTCCTTGCTGACATCTCTTTGAGGCGCGCGTGGAACACGTACGCGCCGCCGACACGGTCTGTTGCCGTCATGACGACGGCCGGACGGCGAGCTAGCCCGTTACTCACCGTCCACAGGCCCGCGTCTACGGTGGCCGGAGGTCATCGCGTGACCCCCGACGCCCGGAGCGCCTTCCGCGGCGGCTGGGACGTTGAGAGGTTCTCTCCCTCTCTCGTTCCGCCACCTCCTTCGCTAGCATCACTGCTTCGCAGAAGGAGGCGACGGCGTCCCATTCCTCCTCGCCCCGGACCATGGCTTACCTGCCGTTGTACTTTAGTGTTTATTTTTTTCCAAATGCGTTTGCGTTTGGTTGTGTATGTGTGATAGCGCGCTTATACTGGCGAGAATCAGATGGGCCGCATCTTAAAATGGGTGGTTCACAGTTACAGATTTTCGTATAAAAAAATTATAGATTTTATTATGATACACGGGTCGAGAATCATTAGTACCTATAGTTACCTCCTTGAATTTGACGAGAATGAAAAACAACAATCTGTATATACAGAGTAAAGTATCAATTCATTTTCATTGTTGAGACGACCTATTTGGGATCGGTACACTACCAAACATTCTATTTTAATTGATACACAAAACGGGTTATTACAGGGTTATGTAAACAAACTTGAAAACAATGTAACGATAATTAAGTTAGAAGTTACCCCAATGTTTATTTTGTTACCGCCATGGTCATCGTTAACCCATTGCTTTCGGCCATCGTTTCCTTGTTGACTTGCCAAACTATACCCAAGTAGGTAGATAGATAACAGTCCCTTATTCTGTTTTGTTTTTCATTGCTGTATATATTTACACAATACTTGTTGTTAGATGTTTTGGTATTATACCTTTTAATTACAAATAATATTGTATAATTGAAGAAGTATGGAATTGGGAAGGCCTTTGCCTAGCCGTGGGACAATAGTGTAAGCAAAACAAAGTTTATTTTGAAAATAAAAAAAAGCCCGCCATCTAAAAGTTAGCTCTTGTTTTGGACCTCCAAAGTACAATAACAGGTAAAAACGGTAATGTTGAACTCACCAGAAACTGTAACATTAAGATCATAAGGATCATCCATCTACATTCTACACTGGTTCATTGCTGCTGCTGGTTCTTCCTACTCAAGGTGAACGGAACGGTGTCGAGTTTCTACGCTGACGCTAAAGAGGACCACCTGTATTACTACCCGAGTGACCTGCACTACCAGTGATTCTGTGGATCTTCAAATTTAAACTGAGGAACTATCCCCATTAGTTTATATACTAGAGGATCCTAATAGCAACCAAGCTAAATGGCATATAAAAGATCTTAATCGTCCTTTTATTGATATTTCTATCAATTACAAAATATTTTATAGTTACCAAAATACAGTCACTAACAAATCATTTGCTTTAACAGAGTAACTTCTTCAGTCATCGGGACACCAGAATTACAAGAGCATCGCAATAAAGAGGAGGTTATTGCCTATTCTGACATTTTCATAGGCATTCTTTAGAATATCCGTCACCGTACAGTAACAATGTTTCTTATAAATAGGGTAATATTTCTTCGAGATGTTAAGGGTCGATACAAAGTTGAGTCGCAAGCAGGATTAAATGTGTCGCGAGAAAGCGTATTGGGTAATGGCATGCGTTATAAGAACCCATAAAGGATTTCTGCAATGAATAAGCAAGTACTTAGCCTACTTACAATCGTTGAAATAGAAATTGGAGGAGACTTTCACGCATTTCAAAAGCTGTGAAGGTTTCAGTAATGACTAAACATTTTGGTTACTTTATTCCCACGCGCGCCTGTCAGGTCTAGGGATGTCACCGGTTGCTACGGGCACGTGTACAAAAGAAAATTATAATTTGTGATTATTTTAATAATATAGGTAAGTCCTGTATTTAAATTCTGGGGGCTTTAGGTAGAATGGTATGGCGCGTCTTGTTTCGTGTGTGTTTTTCATGTTTACAGTCCTTACTTGCGTCTATTTTACGTCATGTATATCGCATTATTGATGCATGTGTGTAAAATCATGAGTTTTTACTATCAAGTTTATTCCTCTATATATCTTCAAAATATTAATAGTGTCATTTTCTCTGACCTGATTTCGAGACACCACAATAACATCAATTAATCGACTATCCCCCAGTACCTATACCTACACACTGGTGTACTGTGGTACCCCGGGGATAGTCTATTAATTGAGGTACCTCCAACGGCTGCAGTTCTTGGAATTATCTAGAAGGATACTCCTAGCCGTATCTGTAATTATCGTCTTCTCGTTTCCAAGAACACATAAACTCCCCTCAGAAGCATGTACGCCGCATTTGCTTTCAGGTTAACGCTCAACCGCCTGCTTCGCAGCGTGAAGGCAAAAGTGGGTGTATGTTTTTTTTTTGTAAACGGTATCTCGCCTCGCAGGTCAACTTGTTTTCTGCTTAACTGGACAATCCTGTACCCGTGCCTTAATACTAAGGTCTCGAGCCATAGCAATGAGGTGTACTTGTTAAATGATTCTGAACATGCCTTTTGATAGCCATAGGCGAAAAAGTGTTTTATGGGCGGTCGTTTCTCAACTCGAATATTCACTAAATCATTATCGATAACTTGTAGCCATTTAATCTCTATTGATCTTTAGTTAAGTTATTTTTTTTATTATTTACAAACTATAAATAGATAAAATAATAATTAAGAGGAAGTACCTACATAGTACATATATATATGCGTAAAAATACTACTCCGCACTGCTGCGGTTGTCCGAGAGCGTGCCCAGAAGATTGGCAGCATTACCACGTAGAATGGCAATGCCAATTCTTTCACCAAAGAAAGAACCAGTCCTCTAGGCACACGGAGTGTCGACCAGTCGCGGTCGACGAGATTTCCTAAAAAAGAAGACGCGCATAAATTCTTCTGTGTAATTCTGAGCTGTTATTTGCAATCGTGTTAATTACAATCATGGGCGTTTGAGAGACGGTAATTAAAACCCCGGACTGTGTTAAAATGCATCTCGGTCATTATTACAGTAATTAAAAACTTTCAGGTTTCAGTGGTCTACCATTTGTGTGTTTTTGGCACACCGTATAATTATGATAATTCTGTCAAAATAAGTTTATAAATACGTTAAATACAAAAAGTAAAACCATGGGTACATGACGGCCTGACAGTACTTACCATAACTACGTTGTCTCGTTGACATTTCCCCTTCTGGCTAAATCAAAAACACATTTATTTTACAAAGTGCTGACCTTTACTATAACGTTTTCATAATAGCCCTCAGGCCGACATGACAGGTGGGCCCAATTTGGATAATTTAATGTTTTAATAAAAGGTAAATAAAAAGTTTACTACCGGGTATTTTTATGAGAGTTGTGACAAAAATCGTAAAGAGTATGCTTGGACAGTTTAGTCGCATTAAGTGTATGAGTGAAAGTGTCAGTTGCCTTCTTTTACCCACTAACACTCACAAATATATGAGTGGAAATGCCTGGTGTGGACACCGTAGCTAGAACATATACTTACTTTAGATATTGATGATATTCTTCAAATGGGCCAAGTGCGTAACTGTGTAGTAACGCAAGTGGCGCGCGTGTATGAACGTGGATGATGTAAAAGAGTATATAAAGATATCATATTACACTTGCAACTATTTATGCATATTACTGTTGTTTCTTTGTCACCGATGTTCTGTAGGATCAGTCTATCTCCATGGTAAAAACGCGAAACTTTTCACAAAGACTTCCACAGCTTGGAGCACATACCAAAATTTTACAGTACTTTGTCTTCATCATCACGTGCTAAAAAACCCTCCCAAAATCAAATTAAATAGCAATCGAAACCTCAATACAAAAAAATAAAATTTCAGTACGCGGGCAACATGAATGCCGCAGATTGCAGTATCCCAACTTTATAATAACTATAAAACGGGCATGATGACGTTAATTCTGAGCTAGTACGTCGGTAACGCGTGGCTTATTGTTGCAGGGCTGCGTCGGTCGACGTCACACGTCGGCTTCCTGGCGATACTCAACTGTTTGTTGTACAGGCACTGGTAAGGAGTTTACATTATTTATTTAAATTTAAAGTGCATGTAAAATCAAATATAATCATCATTTAAACGGGCATTTTCCTGAGGCTTTTACAAATTGACATGGGTCCAATACAAAACGGCATTTGAATTACGTATTCTCACATCATTTTTCCATACTTCTAAGTGATTAGTCGAACAAGATGGGATTACACACTGAGCGCAATGCGGTGCCGCAAAGCGAGTTTGGTATTCTTTTGTTTTTGATCATTCGTATTATGGAACGCAAAACAATTAACAAAAGCACAACGATACATCTCGCTAAACGGCTTTAGGTCTTCGTGTAGAGCGCTTTAATAAAGATATCTACAATTGAATTTAGTATTTATTAGTTTTCATTCGAAGGTTTATCTATTACGCAGTGGCTCAAGCAGTTGACTGCTGCGCTCAGTGTCGCGGGTTCGATCCCCGCACGGAACAAATATTTGTATGGCCTTCAGATAGTTGTTTCGGGTCTGGGTATTTGTGTATGTGAGTTTAAATGTCTGTGAACGCACCCACGATACAGGAGAAATTCCTAGTGTGGGGCAAAGTTTAAAAAAAAAAATACTAATATTTAAAAGAGGAAAAAATTGTTTGTATGTTTGCATGTATGGGGAATAATGGGAATCACCGGATCGAATTATAAAAAACTGTAACAGATAGTACATTATATATGGGTACTGAAGTAGGCTATAAATTATATCATGCACATTACTTTTTTTTTACTAGCATCTAATATCTTGAAACTGGCCTCAGAAGAATAGGGAAAAAATCTCGAAGGTCGACTTGTACTCCATTAATATGATGAAATTCGAATATTGAAATGAATATCTGAATGTTATGTTAACCAAATACAAAAGTCATTTAAATGTTTATTTCCTTTTTTGCTGTCGCATATTTTTGTTTACACTATAAGTTACGAGATGAATTCATTTATTTGGATGAGACATATTATACGTATGTATGTTTGTATTGTAGTATATCTCATCCAATCATAATATATTGTCCATGCAGGGAGTAATTGAAAATGGCTTTAAAATGTATCGCATCGTGGTTTACCGTTGTGAACCTTTTTGTAGCGAAATATGAATGGTCTTTTTCATTTTGATTTTTGATATGATTGAATAAACCTCAAACTATAACCGACTTCAAAAAGGAGGAGGTCCTGAATTCGTCTGAACTTTTTTTTTACTGAAACAGTTTCATTTCCCAATTTTCCAAGTTTTTCTAAGGCATAAAATAATGCCTTAGAAAAACTTGGAAAATTGGGAAATGAAACTGTTTCAGTAAAAAAAAAAAAAAAAAAAAAAAAGTTCAGACGCATAAAATAATCAACGAGGGGCCCGCAAGGGCCGACGCCCGTCGGGGCTGTGGATATCGAAAGGTTACCGCGGCTCCGACACAAGGGCGAAGAAGAAGGAACATGGGTTTGGTTTTTAGTCAGTAGAAGTCTGACACTCCCCTTCGCTCTGCCCAAGAGCGGGGGAGTTATTCGATGATTTTCCACCCACCAAAAAAAAAAAAAAAAAAGGCATAAAATAATTAACATTAATCATATCTTTTCGTTCACAGGACTGTCCGATGATCAGAAGACTAAATCAAAATAACGAACTTGTCATTTTCTCATCTAAAATCAGTGTTAGACTTTAGTGATTGAAAAATTACATGAAAATGATGCAGGTAAAGTTATTTTATCAACAACGTGAGTTGAACGTAGTGAATTTTATACTTGTACATAAATTAACTTGTATTAGGACTTTAAAGATGATAGTGATGTTTCGCTTCGACGAACCTTATGTACGTAACTGTTACTTTAAATAAGAACTTTAAAATAAAGGAGATCCCTGTTTTTATATCGTTTTGTTATTTCAATTTGAGTTATTTAGTACGTAAAGTGCTGTGGGATGGGAATTGGAGTGCCGTATTCAATACCCAGTCTATAAATAGTTTGCAAATAAATAGTGAAATATTATTCCAATAAAGTACAACAACCCTTCCCAGTTCGATAGTATCCAGTGGTCGTAACTAAAGTTTGAGTATAAAAACTTGTTATTCCTATGAATCCTTGAGTTCGCAGAATCTATAAAAATATATAAAGAAGCGCGACATTTATACCGATTGCACCATTTAGTGGAAACGTATAACTAAATGACTGCTTTGTTGGTCTAGTGGTCGCAAGCGCGAGTACTGTGCATGAGGTCCTGGGTTCGATGGGCCGGAAAAAGTGCTATTGGTTTTTCCTTCAGGAATTTTTCAGTAGCAGCCACGAATTAGTGCTTGATTGATGCCAATAAGGTCGCCCCTTATTACATGGGACATAAACGTAACTGGTCAAATGTGTATGTACTGATGGGTACCTACCCCTCTACCCAACCCTTCGGGAATAATAGGTGTGATAATTTATGTTATGATCCTTAAAGTACTAACAAACGTTTTTAGACGTGATGTGAAAATAATCTACCTAATTCCAGCGACTACCAAAACACGAAACATTTAATGTCACGACGTAACAGCGTGTTTCCCTCTCGGAAATTAATTGTTTCAATTGCGCTGTAAAATGAAAATGCACATAGAGATGACATTAAAAATTCTATTAGATAATTAATTAAGGCAGGGCCGTGGAGCTGGAGAGACGTCGAGATGAGACCGCTGCTGATTCTGTTAGCACCTTTTATTTAGCACCGGGAAATTAAAGTGAAAAGCTGTAATCCTTCTATACTAATTTCTTATTATTTTTATCTCTAACTTTAACCTTTTGACGACAATAATAACCATATGTACCTATACATGCAGTTATTTAAAGTGTCTAGCACTTACTATATTTATTAACGTTTTACGTAGTCACAGTAGACATGATATTAAATATTTCAACATGAAATTATGTTTTTGTGTAACGAAAGCTTAATGCCTAGCTATATTTATAGCTAGAGCTTAGTTTTATCGTTATGCTGTAAGTACAAAGGCCGACACATATTATACTCCTATGAACGGTCTTCCTCAGAAGATAATTTTAGAAGAATAAATGATTTACAGGATTGTGGTGGTATAATTATGTAGATGTGGCGCATCTTTACAAATAAATAAAATTGAAAGTATTTAAGTTTTTTTTTCATATTTGAAGAATAGAGAAAATGAGACAGAGCCGGGGGGACATCTGCCAGTGGGTTACTTGTAAAAATAATATTTTAACCTATTCATTGTCTGAATTTAATTGTCTTAAAACCTCATTTTCTTACGTAAAAACTTAATGTACACATCCCGGGTACTACAGTATCCATAATCATAATCACTATAATCAGAAATGGATTAGTGATCGTATAGATTTACGAGGACTTATGAATAATTTATTGCTATTACAGCACATGAAAGGACTACTTACTTAAGCAGCTACTAGAATTTCTCTTCTGAAATAATCCGAAGCTTTGTGCCACAATCCTTGATAAAAATAAAGAAAAAGTACGGTCTACACTATGTTGAAATGAAGACGGATAATTAATGTTTTACAACTTGTATCTGCTTACAATCGAAGTGTTTTAGTGTTTTGTTAGTATAAGCATTTCTATAATAAACAGCTTGTACTAAAAATATAAGGGTATATTTATGGATGTGGTACAGACTACCAATCTGAGCAACAGGAGCTGATGAAGGTTACTGAAAGTGGCAAACTAGTCGCCAAATTTTAGGCCGACTCAATTTTAATCGTCATCGACACGCTAAGAAGAAGAAGATCTGAACAACTTTCTGTATGGGACCAACATTGTAATCACGAGAAAATAATTATCGGTCCCACTCCCATACAAATTGACAATGTTTGAGGGCACCCTTGTTGCCGCCGTGGCTGCTGCTCGCGTGGTCGATTCCCGCGCGAAACAAATATTTGTACGGCCTACAGGTAGTTATTCCGATCTGGATGTTTGTGTATGTGAGTTTAAATGTTTGTAAAAGCACCTTACACGCGATACTACTAGATACAGTAGAAATTGCTAGTATGTATGTAGTTAAGTTAAACAAAAAATAACAGTTGATGTTTTTCTTGCGATTTCGTTGCCTTAAATAAAGGGTGTAATAGTACCCTTAACAGAGCCGAAAGGCACCTTGTTCACTCAATCACTGTGATATTTTTTTTTGTTCTAGAGTTCTAGACCATAACTGGGAACCCCATACTTTCGGAGACATGGGGGGTCAAAGTTATAACAAACTTTTCAAAGCTGTTTTTTAAAATACACATTTATCAGGTTATAACTTTACTTAAATTACCTCCATGTCCCGTTTACTGGTCAGAGCATCCACTAGCACAATGTTTTAAGAGTGCTACATTGCGTTTTACCCTTTTTTTTTGGTGTGTGGGAAGACATCAAATCTCCGCTCATGGAGTGTCAGACTTCAAGTGACTACAAACCACCCATGTTCCTTCTTATCCCTTTATGTCGAGGCCGCGGTATCTCTTGTGAACATCCCGCAGACCCTAAAATGTGATTTTTCACCCCAAAAAGTGTTTCGTTTCCAAGCAATAATGTTTGCGTAGGGGTACATAGTTTGGTGTACATAATGCTTGGTTGACGGCTTCGTGAAGGGTTCGTTTACACCCTGTATGACCACACATTTCCGAAGTACTCTGTATAATATTAAGCTAGTCAGATTCCCTATAAGGCCAATATACCAGACGTGTATCTACTTATCAATTCTTGTCGTGACGTCGGATGTGTAGGTACAGTCAGTTGCACCAATATGTATACACTTATCACCGTTTAGTAGCAATTTTCGGCTACTGTATTGATTTCATTTTATGTAACGTAACAAAACAAATATTTTGGAAAATATATTGTCATAAAAAGTTCATATCTCAAAGTTGCAATCGTTATTTTACGAAAAACTGCACTTGAACATTGCCAAGTTTATACATATTGTTGCTCATGACTGTACAATACGTAGGAATAGACAATCTCAAGAAATATCACGTAACTCATAACGCGACTAAATCGAAATCCGAATATCTATGAGATAAATTGCCATGCCAGCAAAGATTGAAGAAAAAACATCATTTGACTTTTCACTCAGAAATCTGAATTCCAAAGAACCTATTACGTGAAACGGTTAAAACATTTTAATTAACAATTTAGAAAAGAATACGCTCTAAAAAGTATTTCAGCATTCAGAAAATGTTTTCAACTCCATAAGCTTTTGAAACGTACCTCGTTATGAAAGTTAAAATATTAGCATTTCTAAGATGTACATAGTTAATATATATTTTCGTTCTTCGTGGTGGTTAAGTAAGATATGTTAATGTGGAGAGAGATAGCACTGCAGGGATCCGCATCTACCCTCGCTTGTTTAGGAAGCTTCGTAGTACTTACTACATGAAATACATCTCACTGGAACAACTTGTATTGTAATTATAAGTAACCAATGCTTGTTTGTTTTTAAATTATAGTGGTGAAAAGAGCGTCTGAAAAACTCCAGCGGTCAAGAATCTCCAGCCTTTTTTCTCTATACAGAAACTGTTTTTGTATTCCAGGATGAAATAAGATTTTGTGATTGAAAGAAAACTGTAGACTCTTTATATACATTATAAATGTTATTGAACATTTAATAAAACAGAACAACTAAGAAGACGACCCTACGATACGCTAGATCGTAATTTTAAAGATGTCAGTATGTATGTTTCACGCAAAAACTTCTAAACTATAGTTTATAACCTGGTATAACAAAATATAGCATATTTTTTATCCCGGCAGTACGATTTCATGGGACAATAACCGACCAATACGCGGGCATAAGCTAGTCATCTATAGTGTCGTTCAACTCCATTAGGGTACCTATTATCCTATAATTTCCAGTTTCTCTTCGTTTGCGTCGTGTATTCTACTCAGCGGGAAGCACCTAATTTGTTAATCAACATCTACTTGTATCTCCATCTTTCATCAACATGTATCGTTTACTAAGAACACTAGTTATAATAACGAGACCAAACAATTTATATAACTAAGTTTGTATAAGACATAGTCCGATGAACCCTTGGATACTCTGAGAGCTTGAACTGAAAGAAACGTATTTTGTGAAACAACATTATTCGTTCGACCTCTATACTACTTCTTAGAATACCCCTTAAACCTTGTAGCTTTAGAACTTATATATTGAAACGTACGTTTGTTCGTTACCGTGAAATTCTACCTGGTAGCCAACGGCTTTATCCATGTAGAACCCTCTACCAGTAACACGGAAGCTGTAGGTAAAGGAATTTCTCAGTAGCAGCCGCGTAGGATTTGTGCTCGGTTGATGGCAATGGGCTCGCTTTACATGGGACTTAAACATAGCTGGTGAAATGAGAATGTACATAGGGATACTTCTGGATAACTCTTCGTGGATTACAAGCGTGATTTTATTTTATGTGTAGAAATTTCAGCATTTTCAATACGTAAACAATGATTTGTAAAGAAAATAAAATAGAAAGGAATTCAACAAAGATTTTTAGGGCGACATGAAAGTCGCCTTAGAAAGAAAATAAACGGGACCCGGCGGGTTCATCATGACTCGACCTTTCATGAAACAAATCCTGATCACACAGACAGTTTGATATATTAATTTTGTTTTAGGATACTTTTTGTTCAACGTTGATCAAAATTGATCTAATTAAGATTAATGTAATTAACTCACCGAGTTTCATTATAAAATACAAACAACTTTTAATAGCCGCAGACTGTCATCGCGATTTACGACTTTAAAATATAACTTGATTTAAGTTCATTGTTATTGTGGCATGCTACAATAAAAATAACTTAACTTTAATGTTTTCAGCCATTGTTAGACCTCGTGAGTATTGTAAAAGACATTAACATAAACTGTGGTGAAATAAAATGGTGTTATACTACGACAGACGACCTACGATTTTCTTAGTATTTTTTTTTTTAGGACAAGGTCGCCATACTATTCCCAAACCACTGCAACTCCTGAAAGCCAGAATCAACAGTGGTGACAACCAGAACAGCGCTGGAACAATGAAACTCGACAAAGTGCCAGAGAAACATTTGACGGTTATGAATCCCGACACGATCCCGAAATTAATCTGAAAAGAATAGCGGAGGAGTAAGAAAACATAATTTTCACTTCATGATTGGTAGTAATATTTAAATCCACCCATACAAAGAGTCTTTAATTATTCATACAAAACGCAATTCACCAATTCCACAATAGTTGAAACACTTACTCGGAACAATCAGTACCTGAGCTATTCAAGCATAGTTCCGACTGGTTGCCCGAATTCAATCGCTTAGCCATGTCCAATTGAAGCCGTTGACGTAACTGTGACTAGTGGACAGGTGGTTCAACACTATGTTTATACTATAAATTAAATTCTAGTAATTTGAACATTGAACAAAGGTGAATAGGTCGGTCGAAAAAACGATGGGAGAATATAATTATTCAAGGAAAGATTAATTGGACCAGATCCAGTCTGGTCCCAATCTTTGAGGACAAGCTAGAGTAGGACAAGCTGGAGGAAGCTGGGAGAGGCCTACGCCAAAGACCCTACTTCCAAAAATTAGATAAAATGAAACAAGTAAACAATATTAATGATACATGAAAATAATAATTCCTTTTTTTTAAATAATGACAATAATTCAAAACTTTGAAAGTAAACTCAACTTTATTAAACTTATTTATTGTTTGTGATTATTTAACAATTGTTACATTTTCTTTTCCGTATGAGGGTTAAATTATTGTGGTAGAATAAAGGCTATTATTATTATTTAATTTGAACATAGATTGTAAACATCTAGGTGACAAAGAAACAATAACAACGTAAAACTATCCGTGCGAAGAGAAAGAACCGGTGCACCTGGTAAAGCGCACAAACAATTTCTTTAACAAACGGTCGCTGGCATTAGTCCAGGTAAAACTGGGATTAAGACGAAGCCAACACATTTTCAGAACGAGCGTAGAAACATCGATCTTTTCGCTGCACAGCATCATAAAACGTGTGTGAGATGTGGAGATGTGATCTCACTTGATAAGTAACTTTATATCCGTCGAGGGTTCTGCATGCTTCTAGGGTAAATTGAAAACGCTGAAATTTCCTCTCAAAGCGTTCTTTCTATCGAGATGAATCTAAATGAGAGCAAAATATTTTATAATGCAGTACCTACTTCAATTCTATTAGGTTTTCTCGAAATGAAAGGAATATTCGAGACGATTGCAATAAAATTACTACTGCGTGAATCCCCAGAGAGCCGGGTTTTGTATCCGATCAATTTTAACTGCAATGTGTTTGTTTTAGTGTTTGTATATAAAAGTGCTATGGTAATACTCGCGGGACTGTTTTTTGTACAACTGTATTCTGTTTTTTTTTAAATAATAAAGCATTTTGTTTCGTTATTTTCTTTTCTTTCTTAAATATTTAACAAATAAATACCTATGTATAGCCTGAAATGGTAATTTTCTTGTTAGTTTATTTAATAGTTACCTATAGTTAGTTTACAAACCCCAAAAAAACAAACCCCCCCAAAAATGCCTGGGGGAGGCCTATGTCCAGCAGTGGACGTCTTTTGGCTGAAATGATGATGATGATGATGATAGTTAGTTTTCTCTAATAAATACAATTATATCTGTTAACGATTAGAGAGAACTCACTATTAAATAAACTACCATGCCAGGCTATACATAGGTACAGCGTTTGAACATATTAACGTTTGAGCCAAGTATTAAATTCCAAGAATTTAGTGAATGAATAAATACTTTGCTTTAGTAGACTACGCCATAAAAATCCTAGGAAAGCCTTCAGCCTCAGATGTCAGATCAGACGCTTTCTGACTACAGGATTATATTATCTTTGCTAGATTTGACGGAGCTGTACCGTTAACGTCTTGCACTAGTTTCTTCACCCAGGTAGGTAACTTGACCTAAATCTAAATACTCAGAGCACAGCACTATTGCTAGGTCAAAACAACGGTTAATTTTGTTACTAGAACAATATATAAGTTTTTAAACTGACATGGTCTTTAACACTATTATTAATACTGGGAATGAGATATTTACCATGTTTACTTTTTGTTCCGAGTTCCTTATATATATATATATATTTTTTTTTTAATAGCCTGTACTGTCCCACTGCTGAGCAAAGGCCTCCCCCAACTCCTTCCAAGTGCTCTTTTCCTGAGCCACCTCGAACCAGCCCTCGTGGTGTGCGTCCAGATCATCTCGCTTTTGATATTAGATATTTAGATATTATTGCAAAACAAAAATTAAACATGGTAAATATCCCGTTTTCAGTATTAAAAATAGAACATAATACAAGTAAGCGCTTAAGTATTCAGTGAAGGTTCATTATGTACCTATTTTGGACTGAGCAATACACCTCGTTTAAAGGAGAAATCCTTACATAGTATAAAACAAAGTCGCTATTTTTGTCTGTCTGTTTGTCTGTATGCTTAAATCTTTAAAACTACGCAACGGATTTTGATGCGGTTTTTTTTAATAGATAGAGTGATTCAAGAGGAAGGTTTTAGTATATAATTTGAACGACATCCACGCGGGTGAAGCCGCGGGCATCAGCTAGTATCTAATAAAGCAACATTTTCTTCGATTACATAATTCTTTCATTGGAATTGACTTCGACTGTGTTACAATGATAGTACAGCCATCAAACTACCCGAAACTATATATCTGTCTGTCTGTGTGAAAGGAGTAAATGATAGCGTGTCGGTTGACAAAAAAAAAAATAAAAAAAAAACGTGTTCCGCCGACCGCAAGGGATAAAGGCAGATGATGATGACTTTTATTTTCAACTAGCTGTTGCCCGCGACTTCGTTCGCGAGGAAATTTTGACGTGTATGTATGTGTGGGACTGCCTCTGGGATGTACTATGCCAAATCGAATGACAAATGCCAATCGAAGCGAATATATTCCCTTAAACTGGCCCTGTCATAAAATATGTTCCCACACATACATAATAATAAATATGTCTTAACTATATTTTACCTCTCTACCAATCTTTGGCTCCAAAAAGCCAAGGATTTTATTGACATACTTGCAAGAGCCCTTACTGCAGGTCGTCACAAAAAAAATTGTTCGCTAATAGTTATATCTTGCTAAATTTCAGGCCGGAAGTACAAAAATCAACTTACATAGAAACTCGCGAGAGCCTTTAGAACTCCCTAATCCGACCCTGGACCAAAATCTGTTCTTAGCAAACTTCTACTCTCCATAAACTACGTCCCCGCCAAAATTCATGACTGTTGCGCAAAAAATGAAGGACTTTCAGACAAACTTGTGAGAGCCTTTAGACTTCCCTTAACCGGCCCTGTCGCAAAATCCGTTCATAGAAGACGTCTACTAACTAATACAAACTACGTCCCTGCCCAAAATCAAGACTGTTGCGCAAAAAATGAAGGACGTTCATACAAACTTGCGAGGGCTCATAGACCACCCTAATCCGGCCCTGTCGCAAAACTATTTTATAACGGATGTCTTTTGACTATAAACTACGTCTTTGCCAAAAATCAAGATTATAGCACAAAAAATGAAGGACATTCATACAAACTTGCGAGGGCTCATAGACCACCCTAATCTGGCCCTGTCGCAAAATTAATTCATAGCAGACGCCTACTGACTATAAACTACGTCGCTGCCAAACATCAAGATTGTAGCACGAAAAATTAAGGACTTTCATACCAACTTGTGAGGGCCCTAAGACCACCCTAATCCGGCCCTGTCGCAAAATTAATTCATAGCAGACACCCACTGACTATAAACTACGTCTCTGCCAAAAATCTGGGTTATAGCACAAAACATGAAGGAGTTTCATACAAACTTGCGAGGGCCCTTAGACCACCCTAATCCGGCCCTGTCGCAAAATCCGTTCTTAGCGGACGTCTACTAACTATAAACTACCTCTCTGCCGAACATCAAGATTGTAGCACGAAAAATTAAGGACTTTCATACAAACTTGTGAGGGCCCTTAGACCACCCTAATCCGGCCCTGTTGCAAAATTAATTCATAGCCGACGCCCACTGACTATAAACTACGTCTCTGCCAAAAATCTAGATTGTAGCATAAAAAATGAAGGAGTTTCATACAAACTTGCGAGGGCCCTTAGACCACCCTAATCCGGCCCTGTCGCAAAATCCGTTCTTAGCGGACGTCTACTAACCATAAACTACCTCCCTGCCAAAAATCATCTTTGTACGTCCAGCGGTTTTTGAGATTTCGTGATGAGTCAGTGAGTGACCTTTCGCTTTTATAGATATAGACTAGCAGTTGCCCGCGACTTCGTTCGCGAGGAAATGTTGACGTGTAGTGTATGTATGTGTGGGACTGCCTCTGGATGTACTATGCCAAAGCCAATGACAATTAATGCCAATCGAAGCGATTATATTCCCTTAAACTGGCCCTGTCATAAAATCTGTTCCCACACATATAAATACATATGTCTTAACTATATTCTATCTCTCTACCAATTTTCAGCTCCAAAACGCCAAGGATTTCATTTATATACTTGCGGGAGCCCTTAGTCCAGATCGTCACAAAAAAAATTGTTAGATAATACACTTGCTGGCCGGTAGTACAAAAATCAAACTTACATACAAACTCGCGAGAGCCTTTAGAGCTCCCTAATCCGATCCTAATGCAAAATCTGATCTTAGCAAACCTCTACTCACCATGAACTCCGTCCCTGAAAAAAATTAAGATTGTTGCACAAAAAATGAAAGACTTTCAGACAAACTTGTGATATCCTTTAGACGTCCCTTATCCGACCCTGTCGCAAAATCCGTACATAGCAGACGTCTACTAACTATAAACTACATACCTGACAAAAATCAAGATTGTAGCACAAAAAATGAAGGACTTTCATACAAACTTGCGAGGGCTCATAAACCACCCTAATCAGGCCCTGTCGCAAAACTAATTCATAGAAGATGTCTACTGACTATAAACTACGTCTCTGCCAAAAATCAAGATTGTAGCACGAAAAATGAAGGACTTTCATGCAAACTTGCGAGGGCCCTTAGACCACCCTAATCCGGCCCTGTCGCAAAATCCGTTCATAGCAGACGTCTACTAACTACATACTACGTCCCTGCCAATAATCAAGAATGTAGCCCAAAAAATGAAGGACGTTCATACAAACTTGTGAGGGCCCATAGACCACCCTAATCCGGCCCTGTCGCAAAATTATTTCATAGCAGACGTCTACTGCCTATAAACTACGTCTCTGCCAAAAATCTAGATTGTAGCACAAAAAAATCAGAACTTTCATACAAACTGGCGAGAGCCCTTAGACCTCCCGAATCCAGCCCTGCCACAAAATCTGTTCTTACCAGGCGTCTACTAACTATAAAATACGTCCCTGCCAAAAATTAAGATTGTGGCACAAAAAATGAAGGACTTTCATACAAACTTGTGAGGGCCCTTAGACCACCCTAATCCGGCCCTGTCGCAAAATTAATTCATAGCAGACGCCCACTGACTATAAACTACGTCTCTGCCAAAAATCAAGATTGTAGCACGAAAAATTAAAGACTTTCCTATAAACTTGTGAGGGCCCTTAGACCACCCTAATCCGGCCCTGTCGCAAAATTAATTCATAGCAGACGCCCGCTGACTATAAACTACGTCTCTGCCAAAAATCTAGATTGTAGCACAAAAAATGAAGGAGTTTCATACAAACTTGCGAGGGCCCTTAAACCACCCTAATCTGGCCCTTTCGCAAAATCCGTTCTTAGCGGACGTCTACTAACCATAAACTACCTCCCTGCCAAAAATCATCTTTGTACGTCCAGCGGTTTTCGAGATTTCGTGATGAATCAGTGAGTGACCTTTCGCTTTTATAGATATAGATTGTTAAGTAACTCTGTACACTAAATTAAAAGATATATTTCAATACAATCTGTTTTTTTTTTTCAGAAAAGAAGCCTGACTGATTATGATTGAAATAATGATGTTGATAATTAATAATAAGTAATTTCGAAGGTTTCTTTGCCATTTCTATAAACAAAAAAATTTTTTTTTTAAATGTATTATTCTAATCCAATAGTACGTGGGATATTTCAACCTAAATAACGGGTGCAAAAAGATAGCTATCCAACCCGAAACTTACTTGTTCATCATCATGATATTAATATTATTTATTGTCCATACCTGAAAACCTTTTGGTTACTGAGATAATGAAGGTTCCAATTTTTCCTCCATCTTACAAATACTTATAGTTTTAAATACAAAGATTTTAAACTCTCCAAGGATTCCTGCATGCACCTATAAACACAATTTTTTGTGTGCGTTACACACACGCTACCGTAAACAGCGATTTCACAATCCGAATATCAAAGTCGTTTTCCCACAATAGTTTTGCTTCATGGTACTTGATTTGATACATGTGGGCTCTGTGTGTCCTTTTACACCCTGTATAGTATTTGAATATCACAATTCTAAGAAACAATCAAATTGATACTGGTTCGCTATAAACGTAATTCTTGGAACAGGTAATATTAGACCCAGTGGCAATGGCTTTGAATTGCGACTATTTTAATTTGTTATATTAGGTTTACCAATAATTATTCTCAGTGAATACAATGACAGAATACATTCTTTACATTAATATCTTATAGGTAAACAGCACATGCATAACACAATAAATTCTTAGTAGAATTCGTAGATAATAAGCGCCGTTATTCAATTAAATTATAATCTATATCTATAAAAGCGAAAGGTCACTCACTGATTCATCACGAAATCTCGAAAACCGCTGGACGTACAAAGATGATTTTTGGCAGGGAGGTAGTTTATGGTTAGTAGACGTCCGCTAAGAACGGATTTTGCGAAAGGGCCAGATTAGGGTGGTTTAAGGGCCCTCGCAAGTTTGTATGAAACTCCTTCATTTTTTGTGCTACAATCTAGATTTTTGGCAGAGACGTAGTTTATAGTCAGCGGGCGTCTGCTATGAATTAATTTTGCGACAGGGCCGGATTAGGGTGGTCTAAGGGCCCTCACAAGTTTATAGGAAAGTCTTTAATTTTTCGTGCTACAATCTTGATTTTTGGCAGAGACGTAGTTTATAGTCAGTGGGCGTCTGCTATGAATTAATTTTGCGACAGGGCCGGATTAGGGTGGTCTAAGGGCCCTCACAAGTTTGTATGAAAGTCCTTCATTTTTTGTGCCACAATCTTAATTTTTGGCAGGGACGTATTTTATAGTTAGTAGACGCCTGGTAAGAACAGATTTTGTGGCAGGGCTGGATTCGGGAGGTCTAAGGGCTCTCGCCAGTTTGTATGAAAGTTCTGATTTTTTTGTGCTACAATCTAGATTTTTGGCAGAGACGTAGTTTATAGGCAGTAGACGTCTGCTATGAAATAATTTTGCGACAGGGCCGGATTAGGGTGGTCTATGGGCCCTCACAAGTTTGTATGAACGTCCTTCATTTTTTGGGCTACATTCTTGATTATTGGCAGGGACGTAGTATGTAGTTAGTAGACGTCTGCTATGAACGGATTTTGCGACAGGGCCGGATTAGGGTGGTCTAAGGGCCCTCGCAAGTTTGTATGAAAGTCCTTCATTTTTCGTGCTACAATCTTGATTTTTGGCAGAGACGTAGTTTATAGTCAGTAGACATCTTCTATGAATTAGTTTTGCGACAGGGCCTGATTAGGGTGGTTTATGAGCCCTCGCAAGTTTGTATGAAAGTCCTTCATTTTTTGTGCTACAATCTTGATTTTTGTCAGGTATGTAGTTTATAGTTAGTAGACGTCTGCTATGTACGGATTTTGCGACAGGGTCGGATAAGGGACGTCTAAAGGATATCACAAGTTTGTCTGAAAGTCTTTCATTTTTTGTGCAACAATCTTGATTTTTTTCAGGGACGGAGTTCATGGTGAGTAGAGGTTTGCTAAGATCAGATTTTGCATTAGGATCGGATTAGGGAGCTCTAAAGGCTCTCGCGAGTTTGTATGTAAGTTTGATTTTTGTACTACCGGCCAGCAAGTGTATTATCTAACAATTTTTTTTGTGACGATCTGGACTAAGGGCTCCCGCAAGTATATAAATGAAATCCTTGGCGTTTTGGAGCTGAAAATTGGTAGAGAGATAGAATATAGTTAAGACATATGTATTTATATGTGTGGGAACAGATTTTATGACAGGGCCAGTTTAAGGGAATATAATCGCTTCGATTGGCATTAATTGTCATTGGCTTTGGCATAGTACATCCAGAGGCAGTCCCACACATACATACACTACACGTCAACATTTCCTCGCGAACGAAGTCGCGGGCAACTGCTAGTTACATTAATAAATAATACACACGTAAGACATTAAAAATGATGGATTTGTAAGTAAAAAATAACTTGTTCATCATAATATTTCCATCACTAACTTTGATCAGTAACTAGAGACCTTTTGTTTTGCGGTGTTCGAAAATCCCGATGTGTTTATTGCCGACCGTACTTCATAATTGAATCCATGCGTAGCAGTTCCGGAATCTGCTACAACCGCGTAGCTCGTAGCGGTGACGTCAGCTACACGCTACGCCGTAGCTACCGCATATGTAACTGATATTTTCGGTGGCGCAAAATTGTTCCACGAATTTTTAAATATGTCGGTTAAATGGTTGTTTTTACAAGATAATAAGACTTCTGGAAATCTCTGATTTCATTCATACTTTATTGTAGTATACTCGGTAAACAGTTGTTGCAACTAGTTTCTTTACTAAGCATAACGTTCTTAGATATAATACGTGATTCAAGTGATCTTATCTTTATTTGTTAGATCATTAGTATTTAAGAAGAAGCCGTTGTTCAGTCACTATAAAATCTCGTTATTTCTTTTCTACAAAAGTAAAGCAGGTTATTCATAGTATACGACGATAGGTTAGACTGCCGTCTAACCTATCGTCGTATACTATGAATAACCTGCAACCGTGCCCGGTTGGCGCAGTGGCTGAGCGATTGGACTGCTGCACTGCGTGTCGCGGGTTCGATCCCCGCACGGAACAAATATTTGTATGGCCTACAAATAGTTGTGTCTGGTCTGGGTATTTGTGTATGTGAGTTTAAATATTTGTGAACGCACCCACGATACAGGAGAAATTCCTAGTGCGGGGCTACTTTAAAAAAAAATAAAAGTTACTATATTTTTATTATTGAGTTCCGCATTGTCACTAACATTGTCACAGTTCCTCTCAATATTTCTGCTGTTTCCTGCGAGGATATTCTCACAAAAAATAATTACGATGATTGTATCGAATAATGTGCTCGACTTTTCTGACATTGGACAGTACACCACGGTCAAAAAACTCAATACCCTTTCCAGTAAGTAACTAAGTAGGTAAATGTGTTTCCCTCTCCTATCTTAACTATCTAGACCTCACTGAAGCAAACATCTAAAAATGAAAGTACATTTATATATTCGCTCTATCGTCACACAGACTGCGTAAGTAAAGTCTCCTTACTGAAGTTCTTTTTTCGTAAAATCTTACAAAAATATGACATCTGCGCACTTTAGTATATTTTAAATTCAATGTTCCAAGTTGTGGCGAAGTTTTGAATGTATGTTGATAAAGCACTCCACGGCACATTCGGTTTTAGCTAAGCTTGAGAAATGTGTTTGTATAACCTAGGCTTTCAGAATGTGGAGCTCTCGATCAGAGGTTTACTTAGATTTAGTTTGCATCCCTGTTAATGGATCTGGAGCTATGTAAATATTCGATTTATGATACTATTGTGGTTCGGTTCTAGGATCGGGCAAATTGTTATCGGATTTTCCCATCAGCAAGAATTAGCAGCTACAGAGTCTGAATTTGTGCCCGGTTGATGGCATTAGGCTCACCCCTATTACATGGGACGTTAACATAATTGGCAAAATGTGGGTGTACGATTCGGTATACCTCTGTCTAACACTTATGGTATTACAGGCGTGATGTTTTGTTATGTAAATATTTACAAGGTCATAAACACTTCTATTTCAATCGGGTTGAAGCACAAAGTAAGCTCTATCTATGAAATAATACGACTCATTAAAGCACAGAAAACGAGTGAATCCACAGACCACTTGTTACAAGGGTTCCACATAAAACAAACGAATGTCAAATTATTCGAAATTATGAAAATATTTCTGTGTTCGCAAACTGGCCAGTGACATAAATATAAACATACAAAGATAAAGGACTATACGTCAGAACTGTCCAAGCAATGTGGTTCATATTTTCAGAAAAGGGCTTTATAAAGTGCTTCATTTTATGTTATGGAAGTAAGGTCGATGTTATCCTGGCTTTTTGTAATACTAGCGACAAGAGAACAAACAAAAAAACAAACGGTTATATTTTGAACACTTTTAATTAGGAAATTTTTACTGTATTTAAGTACTGTAGAATATCAGTATACTACTGGCTTGCACGCTATTTTTTTATCTAAATAAAAGGCCTTTAGATGGTTCAAATTAAGATACGTCACCATTTACCCAGCCTCTTCGTACTCCACGAGCTCCTCTTGAACTCAGAATTAGAAATACTAATATTTTTACATGCCACACTTCTAGAAACGTTTAGACGCATCGACTGTCTACTATTGCTTATTTGTTTTTTTTTTATTTATAACATGCCTAATATTCTTCTTAAATCACTCGAAAGGTTTAGGTCTCTAAAGTACTTTGTTAGTGAAATCATCTTTATACATAAAGTATAATATATCCTCTTTTTCTCTTATTAATCATATTATCTACTTAATCATAACAATGTCCACCGATGCGTACACTAATATAGCTAGTTGGTACAATGGCCACCCAATTACGTTCATGTGCTCAATCCTAGATTGAACTAATTAATTTAGGTCTTTCGTGTACTTACAGTCAATTACCCAGAGATCGTAGTTAATTATGGACACATTAATGCGACCACCGAACCAGAATATAAGAAGAAATACGAAAATACAACATAAAATAAGCTTCGGGAATTCTAGAACAAGAATCTTAATTTCAGAAGTAATAAATTACACTGGACGTACTCAAATAAATCGAGATTTATATAAATGCTTAAGCTCGAGTCAGACAGACGGACAACGAGAGTTTGTAACTTTAATCGTAGATTTAATTAACTAAATATTAAACTAGCACAATGGGAAACAGACGATGAAGTAAATAATAAATAAAGTGCCAACAACAAGTTGGAATTGGCTCCAAACAGTTTTAGTTTTGCGCTAGTTATCTGCAGCTCTCATACCTCTGCAAGTGTTAGAATGGCAAACACGATAACATTAATGAATTTGAGTTCGGTTGGCTTTCATTTCCTAAGTCTGGCGGTGAGTTGTGTCGGTGAGGATTACCTCCTGCCATCTCCCTCACACATGCTACATGCCCCACATCCGTCCTTGTCCCTCTCATACCTTATTCTGCTCCTCTTAGGTAGCAGCTGTATCTGTTTTAGCGAACAGGATTGAACTAGATTACACACCTTTACAAATAAATTCCTACCTCTAATACCTACTGCACATAACATACGTTCGAATACAAAACCACGTGAACCTAATGTGAATGTAACTCTGAGGTAATAAAAATTGCAAATAAAACGGGGAATCCTTTGTTATATTCACACAAATAGGACCAAAACATAGACGGAAAAATTTTTATGACGTCATTGGAATAAGCATTTGAATTTTTATAAATTTTAACGGCTTTAATATCGTGAATTTATGAATCGTCATCTCTTGTAACGCATTTCAGAATAAAAGCTTCATTTTTCTATGTAAATGAAATGTTTGATTGCGGCGGAGCGCACGACAAAAATCTTGTAATAAACGACCCTCGCTCTAACTGTATAAAATGTTTCCTCGTTTTAGGGTTTCGCGGACACTATAATTGTGTGATGTCGGGAACCCCTATAATTCTGTCATGTCCGTCCGGCCGCTCGCAGCAGCTACGTCAATTTGTCACTGATTTAATGTAATTTCACACGAGTTGCCTTTTATCCACATCCTAAGGCAGTAAACGACAGGGTATCGATACGTCGTTATTTTAGATATCGAGAGCGACACGAGGTATTTTGGGTCTGTATTTTTAATTTTTAGCTTCTTCGTATAAATAAATTCATGATATTTTTTTACAGATAATAGCTTACTCTACTTGATTTTTAATTTATATTTTAATTGTAAAACTTAAGAGACGTGAGACGTTCATCTGTGTTAGTTTTAATAATTTTCGATACAATGTGATTTTTTTTTGTGAAATAAATGATATGATGAGTCGAAAATGTTACTTGTAAAGCTAGTTTTTCATCATTATCCACAGCCCGACTTCACCCACTGCTAGACAGTCTTGTGGTGACCTTATCCAAGATATTCCTGCAACAATGTCGTTTGCCCATGTCGCCCCAATAAAAACGAATGTAAACTTATTATTTTTTCCATTTTCCAAACGCTTTAAATTAAAATTCAAACATTTATTTCAAGTAGGCCAGTTACAGGCACTTCTGAATAGTCGAACAAATCACTACATATTATAAAACAAAGTCCTCCGCTGCGTCTTTCTATCTGCTTGTGATAAACTCAAAAACTACTGCATTTTCATGCTATTTTCACTAATGGTTCGAGTGGTTCTCGAGGAAGGTTTTAATATAGGATAATTTGTCAAATTTTGGAATACATTGGCTAAAATATAATGATTTTTGTTGAAGGGGTCGGAAATTGCATAATTACTTTTAGGCGCGATAACCGACCTCCACGCGGGTGAAGCCGCGGGCATCAGCTAGTACAAAATAGAATAAGTTACAGTACCAGTCACAAGGCATAATAAATGTGAGTCTACTGTAGTTGCCCATTCCCTAGCGTAGATCTCTATGGAGAAGAACGGGCAAAAAACTCCAAGACACTACGATGCAAGGATTGTTTCTATGGTAAGTAATTAAACTAATGACCAACTTCAAACAGAAAATTAATTTCTACATGTATGTAAGATTTCAGCATAATATCAATAATCATTTCGGCTGTGGCCATAAAGTTAGTACATATATAAGTAATTGTAGGCGACTCGTGCTATTCAACACACGCCGATACTCATAAAACTATCTGTAAGTAAAACGAGACTCTGATCATAATTGCCTTGGAAATAATAGATACTTATACCGAAGATAAGCTAAGTGAAAACGTTCAATATTCATCAACAAACGAACGCTGACTTGCTGAGGCTGATTTATTATAACTAATGATAAACTAAGGATTATTAAAATAATTTTGATAGGTCTTTGTTTTAGAAAAGAAAGTCAGTTCTGTTAATTTTTATTAGAAGTTACTTTCTTTAAAAAACAACTAATCCAAAAAAAACTATTTATTATTACGCACATACAAAATAACGCATTTGGGGCTAGATTATGTGCACTATCTATTCAGAAATCATCTTTATCTGCCTAGTCTTTTTTCGTCGGCTTCCAGTAGATCGGGCAGCTGAACATCAGTATTTTTAACCGACTTCTAAAAAAAGAAGGAGGTTCTCAATTCGAATGTTTGTTTTTTTTTTATGTTTGTTCGGGCATAACTCCGTCACTTGCTAACCGATTTGAAAAATTCTTCTTTTGTTGGAATGGGTTTACTTTCCAAATGGTCCCATATTTTTTTTTATCGAAATCGGACAAGCGGTTTTTGAAAAATCAACAAAATTAAAAAAAAAAAACTACATTGTCCACATTATGACTCATGAACATGATTGTGAACTTAGGTACATGTGAACCACTAAAAAGTGAAAAATAAACTTTAGAAGAAAAATCAGTTTCTGAAATCGGTGGCAAAAAAATGAAATCAAATAAACAAAAGTCACCGACTTCAGAAACTGATTTTTCTTCTAAAGTTTATTTTTCACTTTTTCGTGTTTTTTTTTTTTTGAAGTCGGTTTTATTTTTTGTTAAAAAGTTTTTTACATTGCAAAGATCTACAAATACCTGCCTCGGAAAGCACGGAGTAAACTGGGTATGAATTGAGTGGTCACCCATCCACTGATCAACATAACCAAGCCCGGCTTAACCTGGAGATTGATTCCACCGGCTGTTATTTTATAGCCTCGAATTAACGATTCAGACCTACCTATTTATATATAGATAGGTACATATATTCTATATGCAATACAAAACACAGGCAATTGTGGATGTTACACATATTTTATTCGAAAGTCTTTTTGAATCACGGTTTTTTTTTTTAATTTTATCAGCATGTTTACTAGTGTAAATTAACATGGTAGAACGATATCAGGTCTCCTGTTTACAATGTTTTGATGCAATACGAAAAGGGATGCTTTAAGTTACAAAAAACGTTAATTTGTATGTAATTAATACTGCACTAGTCAGTGGGCTGAAAGTCTGACAACCGGTACAACCAAGCGATATCGTATTACCAGATACTAACTAAGTTGTGGATGTCAGGTAGGCAGTCTTTTCAAGTAAATATATTGGTATTCAGCTGCATCCGGTTAGACTGGAAGCAGACCCCAACATAGTTGGGATAATATAAATGCGAAAGTAACTCTGTCTGTCTGTCACGCTTTCACGCCAAAACTATAGAACCGTTTAAATGAAATTTGGAACACAGATAGTTTGGAGCCTGAGAAAGAACATGAGCTACTTTTTAATGTGGAAAAATGGTTCAGCTAGTGTCAAATAAAAACTACTCGGGATACAATAACTACACCTAAATCTAATACTACTTTTCGTCTAGGTTTTATTACAAAAACTTGAACATTTTTCTCCTAGAGTAGGTTCTACCTTTAAACTTTTAATGAGGCAGCCTCATTTCACTTTTTGGCACCTTTTTATTGTGCCAAACTTGTAAGTAATTATAGGTAGCGGCAGTTACTCTGCAGAGTTAATACTTTTAATGGTGTGACAAATGTAGTCTTGATTTAATTTTAAACTAGTAGTATCATATGCATGGGGCTGTAAGTTTCAGACGTAAAACTATAAAAAAATAGTTTTTTATTTTTATTTTATGGCAAAGAAACCAGGGGCGTCCTAAAGTCTTCGTTGGGTTGACGATATCGTCAAAGTCGCCGGAAACACGTGGATATGATACGCACAGAACCGGGTAGTGTGGCGGAAAAAAGGGGAGGCCTATACTCAGCAATGGGTGATTGCGGGCTGATATGATGATGATGATGATTTTCACAAAAAACAAACTCAAGCATGGCAGACAAGGTGCGGTTTTGCAGCCTCGTTAAAATTCTAAAGATTGTCATAAAAGACACCATATTTATAAATCAATTTATATTACGGTTACTGGTCAATAATGTCATATACGCTGTTTTCATGGTTGTTAAAAATTTAACAGTATTTCAGAATTCCACGCCGTGGTTTAGGGACTAAGAAATTATTGAATAAAAGTTTGCGTTTGTTTGTATGTGTGAATGCGCGGTTAAAGGGCGAGAATCAGACGGGCAACGTTTTAACATGGGGCGTTCACACATACCATGAAAAAAACTATACATACCCATTTTATTATTGATACGGGTCGAAAATCATTACCTCCTTGAATTTGGCGAGAACTCAAAACCACAGCCTGTATACATTTTAATTATAACAAAGTGGTGTACTTTACTAATAAGTCTAAAGCCTGCCTTATATGTATAGGTACTCGCATTACCGAAAATTTGTCGGCAGGTACTTAAATCTTTTCATGGAATTACCGAAAATAATTCACAAAATTGCTTTCTCATTTGCATATGGCTGCTCGCCTTCGCAAATACAAACGGCGAAGTGCGAGTCGTATTCACGCACTGAGGGTTTCGTACCTCGTTAACTAGTTCGTTTTCGCTTAATTATAGCAGTGTGCAGTGCAACCTTTGTTCGGAATTCGTTGTTTCTCTAGGGGTACGTGACTAGATTATAAAAGATATGTATTATTTCTACTCGCAATTCGCAAACATAAAAATATTGTTTCTACTAAAGGACCAATGATTATCAAACGAATTGGAGTATTCATGAAATTACATATAGCCTTATATTTTTCCAACAATTTTTGGATCGGCTTTCAGTCTTGTGGTAAGTGGTATGCAGCTGAATTGCAGTATCTTACATCGAGCGTCTCTCCCTATCTGACCTCTACAACCATGGTAACCCAGAAACCGAACTATAAGGATCAGGCAACACAAAACAAATTGTCAATACTGTCCATTAGATCTTCTATTTTACTAAAGAAAGATCACAAAATTGATCTCCGAAATTCGTTCGCACCCTCTCGATACGAAGCCCTAAAAACCACAACATAAAGTATCCCACAACAATAATATCACTTACAAAGCTTCCACACCAAATTGATAACGTCACAATAGGCGGAGGTTAAATAGGGATTCGTTTCAAATAGCTAGAGTAAACTCATGTTAGTCGTGACTATCGCTAAATAGAGATAAAGAACAATAAAGGTACAGGTGGGTAGTGGGCGGCGCGGCGCGGCGTCCTTTGTGCGTGGCTTTGAAGTGGCACGACTAACGAGCCCGCCAACTGTACAAAGGGCAGCCCGCGAGACTATCATTGCCATTCGTTCAAACGAAAACTATTCACGTAGGACAACGCGCGACCTATTAATTAGATACCTTTACGACCCCTAACCGTATGCCAGCTTTGTATGAAACGAAATCGATCACTGTGAGTGAATATGTTTGTGTTGCTTGTCGGGTTGTGTGATTGTAAGGACTGGATTGATGACGTTTCGAAGTGAAGTTATGACTGCGTAAATATTAATTCATATGGCCAGAAATTAGGCAGTTATTTATTTTGATAGAAAAACCAGAAAAGAACCTGGGTTTTGTTCAGTTGTAAACATAACTGGGATCGTTATAAGAGTAATATTACAAGTTGCATAGATGTGTTATAGATACCTTACCGTAAAAATTGTACACTTCCGTCGTCGTCGTCGGTCCGTTAATCGTATTTCCCAGACGCTACAAAGAAAAGCAAGCTAAGTAAAGCTTGAAGTTGCAGCAAAATAAAAAAAAACTAAAAGCTCAAACACCCAATTAGCGAGACGTCCAATAACTGTGCCGCAAGGCGCCTCATTACATAAAGGCGACTCACATTCATACCTCAGTGCAATTTAAACAATTCAAAAGAGAAATAGTGAATAGAGATAATTCAAGTAGGACTGGCATAGTCGGTAAGCGTTTCTCAAGAAGCGGGCGTAGGGCAGTTCTCGACTCCAAGTCGAGGGGAGAGGCTCGCATCTGTTATCTTGCAGACTTCAAAACTACGCTCCTTCAGCAAACGTGCACCGCTGCTCAGCTCGCGACTACGCCGGACAAATTCTCGAAAGATTCAGAAGTTACTTGTTTATTTTGTAAATAGATAGGACCTAGCTTGAACTCTTGAATTTTCTTTTAAGGTTTTTTTATTATAAAATTCAATAATATCACTAAAATACAGTAAAACCTAGTTTATTAAGGAAACTGGTCAGTAAAATTAAACATTATTTTGCTATTACCTTACCATCATCAGTCTAAACCAGGAAGTCATATTTTGCGAACCAAAGACCCAGCATGTTGAGGCAATGACAACCATAAGGAACCACCTTACCAACCTATCTAAATGTAATAATAGGCTTATCCCCATAAAAAGGAACCACACATCTGCGCACTCCTCCGAGCAAAGAGGCGTTATGGTATGTTATGATATTGGGCAAACTACAAACATACAAACGATTACAGCAATCACGACAGATTTGCTGTCTACTATTGAGGAATTCCATTGTATATATCCGTAGATCAGAATAAGAACTTCACCAAAACCATGGGATCACAATATAATTCGTTCAAATAAAAAAAGATTTATTGAAATCTTTTCACCATTGACGAAGATACCATACACAAAAATAACAGATGTATTTCGAGCCTCCTCCTTTTGGAAGTCAATTAAAATGCCAATTTGTAGCATTTAAATCTTAACGATAATTTTAAATTACTTTCTGCAGAATATATGTTTCAGTTGCACACTAAAAATGGTTTCGTAATTGGACTTTTAATTAATTGGAATTCAAAAACCACTTTTCGTTTAATCATAATTAACTCACTTCTTTAAACCATACTTGTAGGGTTATTTACT
The DNA here is from genome assembly GCA_949775195.1 of Diarsia dahlii. NCBI lineage: Eukaryota > Metazoa > Arthropoda > Insecta > Lepidoptera > Noctuidae > Diarsia > Diarsia dahlii. The sequence continues at coordinate 14,625,481 of OX459194.1, read as the reverse complement.
TAAATAACATAACTTAACATCACACCTGTAATCCCCATAAGGTAAGGCAGAGGCGCACCTAATAGTACACACACAAAACGAACATCATAAACTTTTTTTACGCGAGCGTCGTAACAGTTTACTCAGTGAACATTCAGATTGCTCTACCTAAGACAACACTAGTTAAGGTGCATTTGCGGGGAAAGTTGTGAGCATCGGGCACAAGTTGCGAGGACTCTTGTCACCCGCGCACTTGTTATCTCAAACACTTGCAGAACTGTGCCGCGGAACTTGTGACAAAGGTTGCTCGCTTAGGCGGCAGCGGGACGAAGATAATAAAAATATCAGTAATTGAGTTCTCGCAACTTTAAATACCGCAGATTTTTAAAAGAGTGTACTCGAAGGCCGAATATGTCAATAAGCAGAAAATAAATGATCAAACGTTGCTTAATTACAAATTTGGAAGCAGTGATTAATGATAAATAACGCCTCTGAGCCCGCATTAAATCGATACCGACCCCCGTAAACCCAGCAACCACATCGGCGCAGATATCTTAGCTGTTATCCATGTCATTTGTCAAGTTCATAATCTGATCTAGCTAACCGCTCTATCTATTAGATGTATATCTAAATCTGCCGCTAAAGCGCTTTACTTGTAGTTGGGAGTTGGTCGGCTGTCGCGTACCTTGTCTGACGTCGAACTGCCTCCTCTCGCCATCTCCACGGCTCCACGGCTCCACGGCTACTTGCTCATTCTCATAGTTTTGATAGTTATTGCAAACTACAGCCACGTTTCCGCTCGATATAAACAGTTACCAAATTAACACACTATCTTATGAAAATATCGAATTTCTAATTTAGATAGTCGGAGAAGGGACCGAGTCATTAGTAGCGGGGTCTATAAGCAATCCCAGGATATTTCTAAGCTATAAATTAATATCGATTGTACGACCCATTTTCGCTGCCTGTGTATTTTGATTTCGAAAGTTTGTCGTAAAATTTGAACAGTTTTCTGCAGGGTCAAAACTTTTATCCGCATGTCAGCCTTCGTAAAGATTAGCGAATCATTAATTACAAAGTTTTTGGGTAACATTAATCCAGTTAACTTCTTGTTTTTAGGTCACGAACTTAGACTGAATAAATGCATTTTATATCTCAGCTGACGTTCAAAATGGGGAAGAGGAACTAGAAATTATACACGGGATTTAATAATTATGTAACTCGTTATAAACTTTGATTACTTTGGTGCTCGTGCCTCTGATTGACGGAGTGGGATGTCCCATACAACAAAAGGCTTTTCATGAGCCGAATATAACTTACATTTCGCTCGGTAAGGGCTTGTGAGATACGGATTTGTAAATTATATCTACTAGACCAAAACATTAATTAAGTTTAGGGTTCAGTTCTGTTTAAACCAATACGTAATCAATTATTAATTTAATATAGAACAGTGATCTATATTTAATCACATTTGCCCGTTTCACATTGATAAATTCAATTTGTTGTCGGCAGATATATATTTTTCTTGCTAAAGTAAATGCTCTTAAATCGTGGGCTATTCACAGAATCCTTTTATCCCCGCCCTAATGTAGGTGGGATTAGTATTTCGTCTCTTGCTTTTATTGTATTTTAGAGACGGAGACAAAACAAAGTTCATCTTAATCCATCAATTAGAGAAGTACTGCATTCAACTTAAATGTTTAAGGCTTTGGTTGTAAAACAACTCGACCATAAACTTGTAGAAATGTGCGAGACACGCAAGAATTAAACATTTTGGAGTTATTTTTCGAATAAATCACACTGTCTCGTTGGTCTAGAGGTCGCGAATAGCTGTTGTGCATGAGGGTTCAATTCCCATGTCGGGCCATGTGTTATTGGGTTTTTCGATCAGGGCTTTCTCAGCTGCAGCCACGAAGTCTTTATTTGCGCCCGGTTGATGACAATAAGCTCGCCCTTTATTACATGGTACTTAATTAAACATAACTGACAAAATGTGGATGTATGGGTGTGTACTGACAAAATGGGTACACATGTGCCTAACCCTACGGGATTTACAGGGTCAGAGCCCATTCGTCCCCTAAGATTCGCACCCTGTGCCCACTCGTCCCCTGGAAGTTTTGAGGGGCCCATTCGTCCCCTGAAGAATATTTATTTTTATTCATTTTTCTAATATAAGTACATGTATATGTGTATACTGCAGCTTGGTAGTCCTGGTACAGTCGAGCAGAAAAGGCTAAAATAAAAAATATAGTAATTCGGTAGATATCATGTTTGTTTCAAATAAGATTAACACATACAAAATCACAATGTCCTAGAAACTAACAAAATACAACTCTTTTACAAAAATCAGCCTTGATTGACCATCATATAAATCAACATTAAATATAAAATATGCAAAAAAAATAGAACACAATATATCAACAGTAAGTAATCGCTTCTTATTTTTTTGTTTTTTTGCCAACTAAATACATGCAAAATCATAATAACTTAAATCTAAAAAATTATAACAGTACAAAAAAAAAACTAAAATCACAGTAATTATTGAAGACTAGATAAATCAACATAATTATATTTTTTTTGCATATTAACCAACTACATGCAAAATCGTAATAACTTTTAAGTTATTAGATTTAAAAATCTAATAAATTGTAACTAGAAGTACCTACATAAAAATTGGCTAAAATCACCGTATTTTTTAACCAACTTCCCAAAAAGGAGGAGGTTCTCAATTCGATTGGTGTGTTTTTTTTTTTTTTTTTTTTTTTTTTCTATGTATGTACACCGATTACGCTGCGATTTATGATCCGATTTACGTGATTCTTCTTTAGTTTGATGCGGAATAGTTGCCATTTGGTCCCATAAAAATTTAGCATGGTTTGGCCCAGTACTTTTCATTTTATGACCATTTTTTTATAATTTATGAACATTTTTCGTTCTATTTTATACGTGTGTTCGCGAATAACTTCGTCGTTTATGAACCAATTTTGATGATTCTTTTTTTATTGGAACGGAGATATTTCAAGAGTGATACCATGATATGGAAACTAGATCCTGGTGATGGAATCCCAGTGAAATCGAGGGCAACCCTCAAACATAGGCACGTATTACGTGTTTCGTGCTTTTTCTGACGCTATACAAGCATAGGTTTCATAGTAAATATTTCTATAAGATACACAACTAAAAATGAAAAAATAAAAAACTTTTTTGCAAAAAAAAACAACTGACTTCAAAAACACCAAAAAGTGAAAAATAAACTTCAAAAGAAAAATCACCTTCTGAAGTCGGTGGCAAAAAAAGCCAAATCAAACAAACAAATGTCACCGACTTCAGAAGCTGATTTTTCTTTTGAAGTTTATTTTTCACTTTTTGGTGTTTTTGAAGTCGGTTGTTTTTTGTATATTTACTTATTACTGATTGACCGTATTTATTTATTAGTGAGACAATTTTACATCGTAAGCCTATCGACAGGTTATATTATTATCATGACGGATTATCATTTATCATAGCTCTTTTTTCAATGATCTGTTATGATTAAATTAATTCCGGTAATAAACTGTTCACAAGTGTACTATGTTAACCGTTTCTTATGTAAAATATAGCTAATTTTATCTCAGGGGACCAATAGGCACCTGAATAGGTGCCGAATCTTTAACTTATATTGTATATTTATTAGAGGGGACGAATGGGTACCTTAAAATAATATTTTTTATTAAAATATTAATTGGTCCCCTACCAGGAGACCAATGGGCACCTATATAGGGGCCGAATCTACAACTTTTATGCTGGGGGACGAATTTTAGGGGACGAATGGGCTCTGACCCGATTTACAGACGTAATGTTACGTAAATCACACTATGAATAAAATATCGTATACCTGTTTATATAAGTTAAACCATAACAACTGAGCGAATAACACGAGTTTTGATAACAGGTTTAATCAATAGGCTTTCAGAAGAAGGTCAGTGTCCATCACGTGTCCATTTCATAGATTGTACAGATACTTCATCCAAACCGTCAAAATTGTATGTTGCATACGTCATTATCGTCATATCTTAACTAGTTGTGCCCCGCAACCTTTCGTTCGCGAGATATTATTAAAAAAACTTCCCCATTTGAATCGAATTATTTTTTTAGGCGGTACCCTATAAAATTATCTAAAATAAAAGTAGCCTATGTTTGACCATATAACATCAGCTATTTTTCAACGAAAGTCCCATCAAAATCGGTCCAGTCAGAGATTACCCCCAAACAAACAAACAGACAGACAGACAAAAAAAAACAAAATGTAGTTTCGTTATAAGTGCTATACTTACTTTCGTATGCATTCAGTAAAGAGCTGTTATTTACAACAAACGTTTTTTAATGTGTTTTTTTAACAAACAGACACTTAAATTTTATTTATTTGTTAGAGCTACCTTTTGCCCAAATTTAGCAATCATCAAGTTGTCTAGCACGATCCTCCATTAGCCGTTAACCTTTGATATGCCCCACCGTCAGCAACGAACCGCTGTCAATCATACAATTGTCAATTTACAACATTCACAAGTGTTTTCAATTACAGAATGAAAGCCCTGGGGCAGGCCGGGAGTATAAAGGCAGGAATTCAAGGTTGGCTATTACGGGCTAAACCAAAATTATTTTTAAATGTGCGTACAATAATCGATGTTTTAGATTTTTTGAAAGAGGATCTGATAAGTTTTAACAGCTAAATGTTATTTTTATGGTAAAATAGGGATGATTCGCATTAATACTATATATTTTATACTACTATATACTATAGATTTTATGCTGTATGAAATTAATGAAAAATAATTTTCTCCACATTATTCTTCTTTATCATATGCTTGCCCTTTTGCTTAACCTGGTGTCGATAGTATTTTCTTGCCACCCATGTGCCACTGACTTGGTTCTACATGCCGTCAAGAAATATCTCTAGGTATACTGGTTTCCTCACTATGTTTTTCTTCTCCGAAGCAAGTGATAAATATACAACAACCGCATGAATCAGAGAAATCAGAGGAGCGTGTGTTGGGCTCAAACTCAAGACCGACGCGGCAGTCCAGCGGTCACACCACTAGAGTAGCACTTCTATACTGTACCGATTACCACTTTGTAATTATCTTGGTATGTATGAAAGCAAATTCGTCAAAATCACGTAACATTATTTTAAAATCTGAAAGCAGATAACTGTATTAAAAATACTGTATTTTTGTCGTGGCGGTCACACAATCAATAAACACAATGAAGAATTCCGCACTCTACAGGTTTGTCACAAAAACTGAAGTACCAGCGGTGGGATGGTACTGTCGGATTTGGCACAAGGGCGTCGGCACGCCACCTGTCAGTCAGGTCATAAAGTAGAGAGGCGACGTTGATTCATCGAGTGTCTAGTGTCAACTGTCCACCACGACTGACACTCGATTAAGTGTCTGTGTTGAAACCTCTAATCTATTGCCAGTGGCCCAGTGCTATCGCGAGATTGATCGCGGGAAAGTACCTACAGTACTGGCCATGATGCATACGAATTCAGCCATAAGACAAAAAAAAGAAAATATCTTATGATAGTATCGGATAATATGCATTACGACTGCTGCGGCTTTTTCTTGCCATTTTTTAGAATTTTCATTAATTTCGGCCATGTGATATTCTCTTATAGGTTTTGTACTATAAAACATAGATGATAAAATATAGCAGGTGAACTTTTGGTGTACTATAATAGTTCACAGGTTGTGTCACAGAAACCTTTGGAACAATACAGGCGTAATATCTCAATTTTTTCCTCTACGCAGCTGTGAGTTTGGCTAGACCAAACTAAAATGATTGAGACAATGTTTGATCTACTATTTTAGGTCGTAACCTCGCAAGATAAAAGGAAAACGTGTATATCACTACATTAGTATAAAACAAAGTCGCTTTCTCTGTCCCTATGTCCCTTTGTATGCTTAAATCTTTAAAACTACGCAACGGATTTTGATGCGGGTTTTTTTAATAGATCAGAGTGATTCAAAAGGAAGGTTTTAATATCTTTTTTGCACCCGTGCGAAGCCGGGGCGGGTCACTAGTACTTTATATTACACTCTTATTCATGGCCTTTAACTTATTTACAAAAAAACAAAACGATGTAATTGACTGATACAAAACTAAGAGGTTACATTACTTAACTATCAACTGAATGCTATAAACCTGAAACCTGTACAGTTTGCACTAGAAAAAATTCACAGTGAATAACATTCAATATGATATGGGCTGACGACATAGTTGCCATCGAGGGAAAAACCGAGATGAGGCTGGCACAGGACCGAGGAGATTGGCACAGAGAGGCCTACACCCAGCAGTGGGTGACTTCAGGCTGTGGATGATGATGATGAATAACATTCAAATTGGCATCATTCATCATTTCAGCCAAAAGACGTCCACTGCTGGACATAGGCCTCCAAATTTTCATGACGTACTTATAATAGACATGAGCAATTGAATATAGCAGATAAGAATGGGAATCTTGAAATAGAATATACACTTATGATAACGAACATTTCAAAGAGACTGCATGTCTTCACAAGTATCGAGTGATTCTATGTGGAAGAATTACCACCCATACTTCCTTATTAGCTAACATTTATAAAAACTCAAACAAAATAACTCTGTCTGTTTGTGTATTACAATTTATCTCACGATGATACTTAGCGCGTAAGTAGAACATCTTATTAGCGTGTCGAGTGCTTCATTAATTAATTATATTTCTACCAAAATATAGTTACGTGAACTCCGCTTGCAGTCAGCTTTGCTGCGCTTGCAGTTAATAGTAGTGTGGAGGTAGACAATGACCTTAGATAAAATATCGTGGGATACTATCATCCCGGTAATCCCAATGGAATAATTTCAAACCTACACGCGAGCAAGGGCGTAACCAAAAAGTAAGTCTACTTCGTACCCAAAATGATAAAACGAATGAAGCCACCCTTTATCTTAGTTACTTAATACGGGTTCCGTAAGTACCTCAACTCCGCAGCAAAATAAGTAGGCAACTCAAACCACAAGTCATCGTATAATCACACGGTAGGTTGAAGTTCGCCTGAGAAACATCCAAAGTGGTCTCTCCTTTTACTAATTCACGGTCGGTTACTACCTATACAAAGTCACGCATATTTTATACACGCTTCACTTCGTTTCAATTATGGCAAACATAATAAATGTACCACGGAAAAGGTTTTTTACGTGACTTCAGTACCTATAGATATAATTATTGCAGAATAAACCTCCTCCTGCTATAGCAGGTGGTCTATTCTGCAACAATTTAATATGAAAATATTGCACAGTGTTCTTGAAGTAAAGAATATGGACGATGCTGCTTGAGCGAGCACGAGCTAGCATCGTTTGTGGTGTTTGATGTCTGCCAGGAAAAACATTTTCCAACCCAGTTGATCCAATAAACTGTCTCTTTTATTTAATTCAAACATCATTATAAAAATGGACGTTGAAATTTCTTTGAAGTTCAGTTTTCTGAAACATTTTCCACAATTTATCTGATCACCAACAACACGCTTTGCTAAATATGTTAAGTAGGTAATAAGAGAGCTATAATATAAACTCCAATATATTGTAGCAATTTACATAGTTACTATTACCCACTACAGTTTACAAGATCACTCGTCACGCTCGCTATACAAAGGCTCTTGTAAACAAACATAATCTCTAGTTACCAATCCGAACCTTTGATGTCGACACGTCACTCCTAACGGGCATAAAAAAAAAGGATTTAAACTAACAGCTAGCGTGTCAAAGATATCGTGATCCGATCAGTAGTTAGCGCCAGAATGCTGCAAGTTTGGCTTGATAATGTCCATGAAGCTGCATCATTCGAGCACTTCGAGAAAATAATTGAATAATTTGCATAAGCAAAGGTTATCTATGTAGATGTTGGGGGTAGTATTAAAAGACTAGTTTTAGCTCTACCAACAATTTTGTTTTCTGAAAGGAATATTTAATATTAAAATGATGTGGTCAAGTTTAATTACTAAACGGACGTACCTGTCGAGTTAACAGACATTAAAGCCTTCATCAAAACCCAGAGTCATCTTACCTTACATTCCAGGAAAGTTGAGCTTATAAGGTACACGGTATGTGAAATCGTGAGATTTGAAAAAGCTTTTTGGGTCAAACTCAAATGCATTTTCAACATAACAGGAAACTGAGGCATACGTCTGAACATTGAACTCCAGGGTCATATCCTGAACCCGGATATTCCAGGCTTCGGTTACCCGCAATAAATATTCATAGACAAACACAAAATTAATCTTTTCTAACACCGACCGCTGCGGGCCCATCGGAAACCCAAATCGGTTTACGGTTATACCTTCGCTTCGGATAGAGACTTACTATTTGCAAAATAGAATAAGAATTATTGGCGTTGTTGCCCTTGAATAATTCGGTCGATCGTCGTCACCGCGTCGTATCCTCGATATGAATTTCATACAAGCCGCGAATATTACGTACAATGGGTTCTGAGGCGGCGCGATTGTCGGTAACATTTCTTATCTCCCGCTACGTATTGGCGCACTTACCGCTCTCCACGGCTGAATGTAAAACGTTATTGAGCCTTCACGACGCTGATATTGGACTTCGAACGTCGATATTCCGTGTGGAACCGCCGCCACGCCGCCGGTGTCCGGAACACGTCAGTAATTTAATATTCACATCTAGATCCCAATATTGACTCTGCTGGCTAATGGTTTCAACGAGCCAGCTCAATAACGGACGCTGAGCCGTGATGAGGCGAGCGTTTTATGAGTTAATTTTATTAATTAACACTTTAACGGTGCAGTGGTGGATATTTCACGCTGATTGAGAATTTTAAAACCGATATTGAGGAATCTGCAATCTCAACATAATCATTTGCGAAATCAGAACTAGCTACATCACCATATACATATTACGAAAATAGACGTGAATTATTTTTGTTGCTCAAAACAAACCAATAAAAGTACTTATTTAAGCGCTCTTGATACTAAAAATTACAGAGAACGTAGCTCTAAAATTGAAAAACAGTAAAACAAAAAAGAGCAATAAAGCTGTACGTGATGAATGGTTTTGATTAAAAGTTTATAAAAGCCAGCACGTCTAGAAATATCTATAGTAGTAACAATAAATTCAGTTGGCAAAATAAATAGAACACACATTAATACACCCTACGTATATAACGTATAGGTTATTCCGCAACCTGGGACATTTTAAATTACGTTTGAAGTCGTGTGAAAATGGTTGGTGGTGTAGTCGGTGGGTTTATCTAAACGAGGTGGTGGCACCGCCGCGCAGCCCACTTCCTAGACCCCGTCACACCTTACTGACCTAACTCACTGTGTTAGCTCTAGAAAATAAATGCTATTTAATTTATTATTTATACATTTGACACCATATTAGCCCGTGACTTTGTACGCAAAAATTGTGATACCTCGGCTAATATGCATGATATAAATATAATTTATAACCTATAGTACCCACAAATAATGTATTTCTTTATCAGTGTACTAATTTTTTGCATTGGATCTTCAGTTCCGGATCTCCCCTACATAAATATTTATAAACTTACAAACAAATTCTACCTCTGTAGAAGATAAGTACATAAAACCGTTATTTCCATTTCTAGAAAGATACTGAGTTCATTTTTCAACAAAAACATTTTGAAAAGCTCTTTAACCTGTAAATTAATCTCATTACATTGTGTACCTGCCGTCCGACGTAGCTTTAACCTCTATCACGTCACTCGTTTCAGTCCTGGACCAATGCCATGAAATCATTTCGGCAGAAGGCTTCAAAACATTCCACTGCAGCTATATGCAACCTCTATACGTAGGTTTATGCTATACACGAATTGGTGTCAACAAATGGAACGAAAAATGTAGATATTTCGTTATTTCTATTTTTATTCATTCGACACGTACTTTTAAATTATTTAGTTGCGTTATAAAATATATCAATTTATTACCCTGTGGCCTCCTAGAATTTAGAAGGATTATCCCAAAGTCAAAATTTGTCCCAGATTTAAATAAAATTTTTGCATTATGTGACATCGTTTTATTAGCTTTTGAACCCCGAGAGCCTCTGGGAGCTCAGAGGAAGTCATAAATATCTCGCGCGTCCCCGATTCCTACCAAAGTTTGCTTGCAATATACCCACTCTACATTTTCACTGTACTTATATCTTTATTGTTAGAGCAGCGCACAATGGGGGAGTTTTAAACACCTACAGAGCACGGTTCACTAGATACTCGCTGTAAACATTCACATTTAGCAGTGAGCCGTAAGACTTAAAGAAAAGTTACATGAATATTATTTCAATGAAAGCCTTAAATTGAAATTATTTCCTGAGAAGGGAAGGAAGTGAGAACGACAGTGGAGTCACTTAGACGGGGGTGGGCGAAAGAATAATGAGTCGGGCCCGCGGCCCGCAAGCGCGACCTGTGTTACCTACCTACCCTCGCCGAGATTATTTCAACTTATTTGTCTCCGAATGAACATTCTAAAGGGACATTAGGCGTAATTCCGACTTTTTTATTTTCCGTCCTGAAATAAAAAAGAAACGGTATAACTGAAAGCCACAGGTAACATTACGATGACGAGAGAATTCGTATTTACATTTCATAATATCAATCAATTATAATAATTGTAACAGACGCTTAATAATTAACTTTAATGAGATCAATTAATTATGAAATAGGTACGTTGAAATATAATTTAATTTTCAAACTGTGGTCCAATTTATTTGTAAGGGTGTTAATTAAAAATATACGGTAACAGTAACATCAAGATTCTGACTGTGTTTATTTACAAAAGGACGCATGAAGAAGCTCATATATGTAATGAAATTATAATGATTTTTATTCCGTTTTCTGGCTAGAAGCCAGCAGGTTCAATTCTGCTTACAGGGATTGCTCGTGCGAGGGTTAATGGGAGCACAAACGGTTCCTTCATTCAAGATATGGCTGGTTTATTGTTTTTACGTTGAGAAATTGATTGATTAAAGTCAAACTCAACGCCGTTATTTCAATTAGAACATTTCGGTCAGGAGAAGTTGCAGCTTTCATAGAAAATTACCCCACGTCCGACAGCAAAGAAAAATATCTAAACAAATAGATTACAATGAGTATTGATAAATTGCATACTTCCGATCCGATTGTAATCCTTACTGACTATCATAGTCTGAAATTGCTCCAAATATTACATATTACATTTTAGTTTAAATTTGGAACAGGTGTCAAATTCAAGTGAGTGTGCTATTCTAGTATCTACATTCTACATTAAGACCATCAAAAAGACATCTGAACATCTACATTTTTATTGCATTACACTGGTAACAATGCTGGTCATTTCCCTATAGTTCCTGAACCCATCATAGAGCCCTTACGATATTTGGGTAGATTAAAGTAGTGTATGCAACTATACATAATTATGCATTACAACACTCGTGTGATGCTATTAAGAAACGAGCCGATTGTGTTGTAATGCCCTTCATTATGCACAGTCGCATAAACTACTATTTCAAACAATCGCAATGGTTAATACAGTGTTTAATTGTTTTTCAATCCTATTCTAAAACTGAAATTATAAGTTGTATATTTATTATAGGTATTCTGCCCCTTTTTTTTTTGGTGGGTGGAAAATCATCGAATAACCCCCCCCGCTCTTGGGCAGAGCGAAGGGGAGTGTCAGACTTCTACTGACTAAAAACCAAACCCATGTTCCTTCTTCTTCGCCCTTGTGTCGGAGCCGCGGTAACCTTTCGATATCCACAGCCCCGACGCCCCGGTATTCGGGGGGTTTGTGGTTTAGAGCAATTTTTACTATGTCTATAATATATAATTGTAAGCAATTTTTTGAGATACTTATCTTTGCTGTCGGAAGTGGGGAATTTTTGTAACTTCTTCTTTGAAATTTAGAAAAACAACGAAAGTGAAGCTACTGTCACACTCACTAGGCAGAATAACTTGTGAAATTAGTAATATCTTAAAACCGTTTTCACAATATAACGCTCAAGAAAGTATGTCAGTATCATATAGTTAAATACATATAACAATCACCTCACATTATAGTGCGATCAAATTGTCTTGGCAGGTCTGAACATAGGCTCTGCGAACTTTTACGCATGTAAACTTGTGAAGAAAACTGTTATTGCCAGATAAACCAATACTTAAACGATCAGAAAATATCTAATTTAAACAGTGAGAAATACAAATTAAAGATATTTATTTTCTCAAAAAAGCAAAATTAAAAATTTTGAAAAAACCCACGACTGCTAAAAAATAATTGAAAAAAGGATAAAATAACATAAAACACTTAAACACCCACCTTAAAAAAACCCAAGAATGTCCGTCGGGGGCTGCCATTAAATCAACGACCATTCAGCATTAAATGAACTAGTTTTGCAATATTACACACATAACTTGCGCATAACTTGTGTCTAGCGAAAGGATACTCGATATATATAACGAGTATACTGTCCAGTATACTGGAGTTAATAATAATATTAATTGTAATATGAATTGTAATATGAATTGTAATATGAATCGTAATATGAATTGTTATATGAATTGTAATATGAGTTGTAATATGAATCGTAATATGAATCATAATATAAATCGTAATATGAATCGTAATATGAATCATAATATGAAACGTAATATGAATCATAATATGAATCGTAATATGAGTTGTAATATGAATCGTAATATGAATTGTAATATGAATCATAATATGAATCGTAATTTGAATCGTAATATGAATCGTAATATGAGTTGTAATATGAATTGTAACATGAATCATCATTCCTTTTACTCACAATTGTTTCAATTAGTTAGTATAGTGGTAGGTTTTAGTCAGTTTTTCCGTTCTTCGGAAAGTACATAGCCGCTGGAGCCGGCTATCATAATATGTAGATGACAGTTGTTGAAGGTAGTCAGTGGCCTGAAAGTCTGACAGTGTTTCCAAGGGGTACCGTATTCTGCCGGGGCTGCGGGTTATTTGAAAGAGATACCGCGGCCTCGGACACAAAGGAACATGGGTAGATTTTATTCAGTAGAAGTCTGACACTCCTTTCCGCACCGCCCGGAGCGGGAGGAGTCATTTGATGACATTCTACACTCAAAAAAAGGGCTACCATATTACCCAGATAAGAAGATAAGTAGTCGCTCTATGTAAAATATTGGTATTCAGCTGCATCTGGTAACACTGGAAGCCGACCTCAACATAGTTGAGAAAAGGTTAGGCAGTCTAGGTAGAAGATGATAATATTAAAATTTGGTATAGGATAAAAAAAATGGGGCAGCTGAGTATTTTGTCATGATTACGACGTGGGTTCTCTTTGTTTATCTCGTCATCAGAAAATACAGGTGCTGGTTCACTTAAGCACAATCTTATATGGATAAGAACGGTGCCTGATGAAGCAAGGTCCTCAGGTACGCGTCACCTCCCCCCCGGCTTAGAATATTTTATTTATAGCAAAAATTTAGGTCAAGATACTACAAAGGATTAAATTGGAAGTAGTTAAACAAGTACCTGGAAAATTAATAATATTTGTTTGAAATTTAAGCATAGGTTAAACGAAACATGTAATTGACAGACAAACATAAACGTACTGAAATATTTAATATAATTACTAATTTAAATAAATAATGTGGTGTCTTTGCTCGCGTCCGTAGGACTTACCATCTTTTCCTAGATCCACCCTACACGTGCCCCCCGGGTGGTGCCAAACGAGCAATAACGCCGAGTCACAGGCGGCGGTCAAGTAACCTGTTCCTGTGCTCCCACTAGCCAAGAGGGACTAAATCCCCTCTGAAATTGTGGTCATAATGCCTTGGGAAAGCATTATGCTCATACTCCCAACCCCTTTTAATATGAAAATGTCTAATAATGAGAATACGATGTCATGCGATCCGGCTAACCCCCGGCGCTCGAAGGTACCCGGGCCTGCGAGTGTGAAATTTACTACCGAAGACCGCACAGGGGTGGGCGACCTGGCCCCTGTGTTGGTGAATGCCCCTGGCAGCACTAGTAGCAGCAGCAGCAGCAGCAAAAGGCTTGTCCAGCAAGCTTTCCATCCAGGTTTGTTTATGAGACCAAGATCCTCTTCCCTGGGAAGTACTCAACAAACTACAACACATTCTACCTCTGAAGATCAGCTTATGATTTCTGACACTGAGACTGAGACAACACCCGTTTGTCCTCCACCTTGGCAAAGAGTTCCTGTGAGCAGAAATCCTAAGAGACAGAAAATGTCCAACAGCCCCCTCTCCAGAAGCATTAAGAACTTCAAATAGATTTGCAGGCTTAACAATTGATCTCACTGAAACTAATACTGAACCTAAAGAAAAACGACCCACTAAACCACCACCTATAGTATTATATGGTGTAGAAGACGTCAATAAGCTCACCGAACTACTGAAAACTGTTGTAGAAAAAGACCAGTTCACCTTGAGAATTGTTAACCGAAATCAGTTAAGGATTAGTAGCTTAGACATTGAAAGCTACAAGCTAATCATAAAAGTAGTTCGAGAACATGGATTGATCGGTCATACCTTTAATCGTAAAGACCAGAGGTGTTTCAGAGTAGTAATACGAAACCTTCACCCAACGACACCAATGTCCGCGATAAAAGATGACATTGAAGCCACAGGAAACACAGTCACAGGAGAAATCATAAACGCTAAGTTTGGGCCCGACAAAAAACCTACATCCACCTTTTTTGTAAATCTCGCACCTGGACCAAACAATAAATCTGTTAAAGAACTCAGATACATCCACCATCAGTCGGTTATCATAGAGGACCCAAGGAAGCGAGAATCAATAGTCCAGTGCCAAAGATGCCAGCAATATGGGCACTCGAAAAATTATTGTATGCGTCCATACCGCTGTGTAAAATGTGGACAGTCACGTAGAACCTCAGAGTGTCATAAACGCGACCGATCAACTCCCGCTCAATGTGCATTGTGCAATGGTCCACATCCCGCAAACTACAAAGGGTGCGAAGTATACAGGGAAATCTTGCTAAGACGTTCTAAGCCAAAGTATCAACCCGCAACAAGCTATCAAGTGCAAATACCCTTAGCTGAAAAAACTAGAGATAGACCTGTTCCAAACTTAGCTGCTAAGACCACTGAAAATCCTGAAGTCAAACCTAAAACGTACTCTGAGATCACACAAAACAAAAAAGATACAACTCAAGATATAACAGATACACAGCCTCCTCTGAACCTGGAACAGATATTAAGTAAACAGTCTGACAAATTTGACTTAATCCTCCAACAAATGAGTACCCTAATGATGCTCATAACACGACTCGTAGATAAATTGTCCAAATGACTGCGATTCGAATGGCGACATGGAACATAAATGGACTAATTCCAAACAAAAATGACACAGAAATACTCATGATTCAACAAAATTTGGATGTGTTATTGATATCTGAGGCTCATTGTACTTCTGCGTCAAACCTCAAGTTCAGGAACTATGAATGCTATATCACCCTACACCCGGATGGGACTGGACATGCTGGCACTGCAATTATTGTAAGGAAGTCTCTAAAACATCATATAATGCCTGAATATAAAACCTGTCACATTCAGGCTACTACAATAGCAGTTGAAGACAAAAATGGCTACTTCAATATCTCTTCAGTGTACTGCCCGCCTAGACATAAGATATCCGAAGAGATGTATACGGTATTCTTCAAGACACTTGGCAATAGATTCGTAGCAGGTGGAGACTGGAACTCTAAAAATACACATTGGGGATCTAGATTAACCAGCACCAGAGGAAGGCAACTGAAACTTAGTATAGATGGTAATACACTTACTACAGCTTCCACATGTGAACCCACACATTGGCCGACAGACACGTCTAAAATACCAGACCTTCTCGATTTCTTCGTCATGAAAGGTTTCTCTAGCCACTATATTAGGTGCGACTCTTGTTACGACAGTTCTTCAGACCACACTCCCGTACTGCTCACACTTAGCACAAAGATAATAGAACGGGAAACTCCAGAGAGACTGTATAACAAGAACACAGATTGGAGCTCATTCAGAGAATACATCGACGACAACATCAACTTAAAAGTTGCTCTTAAAACGCCTGAAGACATTGAGGTTTCGACAAAATATATTACAAATCTCATTCAGGAGGCTTGCTGGAGAAGTACACCTTTACTGGATTCTAAGAAGCGGATATATAATTACCCTCTCGAAATAAAGAAAGCGATCTTGGAAAGACGTAGGCTGCGACGTGTTTGGCAATTGAGCAGACTTGCATGTGATAAAACGAATTTCAACAGGCAAGCGTTACATCTGAGAGAAATGTTAAATACCTGGCACAATAAAACTCTGCAGACTCAATTAGAATCCCTTACGCCCACTGCAGCAACAGAGTACTCACTGTGGAAATTCACAAAGTCTTACGACAGGCCACAGGTAGCAAAACCTCCACTTAGAAGCCACAATGGCTGGGCCCGCACCTCGCAGGAAAAAGCAGACATCTTCGCAGAACATTAATCAGACGTATTTAGCCCCAATCAAGTCAGCGACGCAGATTCTGATATAGAAGTGGAATCTATTCTTACTCAGCCGTTACAAATGTCACTCCCACCTGTGCCAGTTTCAGTGCGAGAAGTTTGGAAGACTATACATGACCTCAATGATAAGAAAGCAACAGGATATGATCTCATCACTAAGGAAATTTTGAGAGAACTCCCAAGAAAAGCACTAGTTTTCCTAACGATCCTCTGTAATGGAATACTTAGGGTTCAACACTTCCCAGTCTTTTGGAAGGTGTCTCAAATACTAATGATACACAAGATAGGAAAACCAGCTAATCAAATCACCTCATACAGACCCATTAGCTTATTGCCTATTCTATCAAAGGTCTGTGAAAAATTGATCCTTCGTCGAATCATGCCTATATTAGAGAACAATAACACCATCCCCAACCACCAATTTGGCTTTAGACAGCAACACTCTACTATTGAACAAGTACATAGAGTAGTCGAGAAAATAAGAAAGTCTCTGGAGGAAAAAGAGTATTGTTCATCTGCATTCTTGGACATCCAACAGGCTTTTGATAGGGTATGGCATGAGGGTCTTCTCTGTAAGATAAGGGCAAGTCTTCCACATAGCTACTACATTCTATTGAGATCGTATCTCACAGAGAGAATCTTCCAAGTGAAGGAATCTGACTCAACTTCCAGATTCTACGAAATAAGAGCAGGTGTGCCACAAGGGTCGGTGTTGGGACCAATATTGTATACATTATACACATCAGACCTACCGCAAGTGGAGGGTGTTATGACTGCTACATATGCCGACGACACAGCAATAATGGCGAGTAGTAAGAACCCTGCTATAGCCTCAGAGAGACTCCAACAAGGACTTGATGCTATTACAATGTGGCTTCAAAAATGGAGGATTAAAGCTAGCGCCACAAAGTCAGTACATGCCACTTTCACACTCAGGAGAGAAAACTGTCCTCCTGTACACCTTGAAAACTCCATTTTACCACACCAAGATAGTGTAAAGTACTTGGGCTTACACTTGGATCGTCGTTTGACCTGGAACCAGCACATTAGAAGCAAGAGACAAGAGCTTAACATAAAACACAGAAATCTCTACTGGATACTGGGTCGAAACAGCGTGTTGTCTATTGACAACAAACTCTTAATATATAATTCTATATTAAAACCAACTTGGATGTATGGGATTCAGCTTTGGGGTAGTGCCAGTAATACAAACATCGCAATACTGCAAAGAATGCAAAATGCAATTTTAAAAACAATAGCGCATGTCCCATGGTTTATTACTACAGCTGAAATCCATGCTCATCTTAATGTGACCACTGTGAGAGAGGAAATCCAGGCCTCCACAGAAAAATATAAACACCGGCTGGAAAAACACCCGAACAAACTCGCCGCAAGTCTCATCACGCGCAGCTACTAAAAACGTCTTAAGAGAAAAGACATTCTATAAAAGATATCAAGTAATATGACTTTGTGAATAAGAGTAGCTGCTCTCGCTGGAGAGGGCACTCGACCTGCCAAGAAGCCCACAAACCATCTGCTTATAGTACTTATAGTACTTGTAGTGCTTATAGTAGGATTACTGATTGCAGATAAGCACAGAGAAAAAAAAAAAAAAAATATTTACGTAAAAATATACAATATCTTTTAATGTTTTTTTTAGTACATACATATAAACTTACACTTTACTTAATTTAGGTTCGCTCGTGAGACCGTGACAATGTGCGAGTCTTTATCACTTGAGACCTTCCTCATTATTTGAAAACTTGCCTTTGCTGAGGAAAACTTTTCAAATAACAAGACCGAGCTGAATAAAAAGTCTATCATGTCCATTTTTATTATAAGAGAAAATAGGTAACAGACGGGATCTAGGTAATTTGATAGAATGTAAGCGTAATTGAGAAAAGTATTTACTGGCAAAGAAAATACTACTGTTTTTCGGCATGACTTGGGATGAGAAACAAAGACAGTAAAGAAAGAAAATGTATTTATTTGTTTCGTACGTGACAAAAAATGATTAAATTAACAGTAAATGAAATTATATAAAAAAGTCAAACGAAATTGAACCTGTACGAGGCCAAAAAGGCCCTATGTCAGCGTGGTAACAGTGACACATGGACGGAAATTTTCAACTTTTTTTGCTACAAAAGTCAAACGAAAAATTCGATAACCTATTTCGTTTTGGTTGATTTGATCAGACACCCCGTGACACACGTGACATTCGCTAAATCAGATTAGGCCCATTTAGTGGACCACTCCCTCTAGAGAGGAGACTGGTGTCCCAGCAGTGGGAACATATAGGCTGGTCATGCTTATGCTAACCGTTCCTAGGAACAGTCAATAAGAATTCGCTGCCGCTTGTCCAGTCGATTGTCCTTCCTTTGTTTTATGGTTATACGACATTGCTATCTGTCTAAAGTAAACCCGTAGCAGGTACAGCAGCAAGCAGCAGGTGTAACAGTAGTAGGTGTGTAAGCAGGAGCGGAGGTAAGTCCCACAATACATCAACATTAAGTTGGAGCATGAAGTCGAGAAACGCGTCCAGTTTACGAACAGCTGGTTACTTGTTATGTCGCACACTTACGTGCAACATATTTTACCGCACCACAGCCATTAGTCACCGCACGCTCGACCCGGACTCGAACCCGCACTACTCGAGGACCTAAGTAACGACCGCACCTAATGCGCGCACATTCCTCTCGTATTTTTCAAGTCAAGCTACTGAGAGAAATAAGATGTTTCCCTGGCTTTGGACTGCTGAAATGGCGCGATCATTTAGTTCCCGGGTTAGGTAACGTACGCTTCTGTTAGTGAAGTATTGCTGGAAACCGAGCGCATAATACGTGCCTACTTTATATCAATATAAACGCCGTATTGGACATCTGAATTTCTTTAGAGTTCCGTGCTGAAACTGAAAATACGGAACGCTTTCGCAAATGTCTTGATGTGTATTGAAATGTTCGGTAAGTACACGAGTAACGAATATCCTCATCAAATCATCCGTTTGGTCGCACAGCTTCCCAATTCAAAGAGGAAACGACGTTATTACCACACATTCACAAAACGTTTAAGGAAGAAACATTTACTTATAATATTACCTTCCATTTTTACCGCAGCGGTCTCCATTTAGGAAGCGAAAAAATAAATAAAAAGTTTTCATCGCTAAAGCCAAAAAGGACATTAGGAGGAAAAATGTAGCCGCAATACAGTAATTGAGGTGCATTTATCCGCCAATTGGCCGCGTCCCCTGCGTTTCCGTTCGTTAGCCCGCTCGGAAATGTTCCGGAAAATTGTTGCGATTCTCACAGAGACTTGTTCCGCACTATGTAAAGCAGAACTAAGGCGCACCTAGCGGGCATTGCCTGTCTCTACCGTGCCACAGGAAGCCCGCTATTAACTTCAAACATTCTGTAATTCAAACCACTACTAATGGCTTTATTTAATAATTCTATTTGGATCGCTATGTTAATTTATTATAATCTCGATGAATTTCACCAAGATTTTGTTACAAAAATGTTTTATTATTAAACCGTCTGCTACAAATTAATTTTCCCGCATTTCGGTTTTGCCAAGTTGCTGTTAGGTACACAAAAAATTACCTGCTCCCAAAGTAAAATAAGGCTGAATATAACATCTATAAATTAGTTAAGAAGGGATTTAGGCGTATTCGAGGTAAGTCTACAAATTACAAATGAGGCACGTAGAAGAGATTCCTAGGTTTTTCTCCCTTTATATATTTAAGTTACCTCAAATAATATATATTGTGAAAGCTGTGCTTCCGAAGTTTCGAGGTTCGCTAAAAACAATAACTGCGACAGTAAATACAAACTATCGTTTCCCGAATAATGTGTTTGTGTGTTCTCGTAACAATAATTGTCGTGTAACGAGGCTCGCAGATGTTGCTGTTTAATTAAAACTTTGAGCCACGTTATCCAACCCTTCGACATTATTTGACCTTCCCATAGCTCTCACGCGTAAGGGCCCTATAAACTTTTCGAATTACTCCGATTTCATGGTCACAATTTACGATTTTCAATAATACAGGTCGTATCCCGGTTTAGGTAGCTCGTAACTCGTTACACTGTTCAATTAACAAGTATCTGTGAAGATCGCTGGTACATCCGCAGCGAGGTTTACAATTCACCTCAATTCATCTGTTTGGCGGTGAATGTTTACGTCAGCGGCAGACTTTGGGCGGCGGAAGCGACCCAACTATTATGGATAACAATTACGGAGGGATCTGCCGACCCTCGTTACAAAGATCACTTGGAAACGACTGCGATTCTTTTCTCGTTGTGGTCACACCGAACTCTCTAATTTGAATACATTTATTGTGTTTTGCGTAAAAAAACAGTAAAAGTGACCCTTCTTCGCGGACCTTTTACACATGTGTATGTATTTACATTTAGTAAAACCTTCTGCGAGCAGTTATATGAATGTAATGAAAAATGCCTTCCGTAAAGTGGAAGTGCAAGGTTACCAAATAAATTCTTTGTAACTTTTAAAGAAAACATGTGTGAATATTTTATTGTGTAAATATTTTGATTACATTTATTTAAACAAGTATATCTGGAAAATGAAAATAGATTATTTCAGTTAGCAGTAAGTAGGTAGATACAGATCGAGTGTTACGACCACGCCGGTATACAACTACGTTTGAACGAGCATCCATTGTTGCTCAATGAAATAGCAACCATCCCCGCATATTATACGTAAAACGATGCTGAAATGCAACACATAGAATTGTATATGAAAACCTAAGTATACAAGGATTTGCTCCAATAGCAGTTATGGCAATAACATCCAAGTTTGTTGTTATTCACAAGATTCTGAGATCATGCCAACGTTAGAAAGTGTAACTATACGATCAAATGCCAACTTTAAAATGTAGGTATATTTCTTTATTTATAGGGGTTGTTTGTGAAGCTATGATAATGACAACGTATTATATCTTATGTGTATACGATTAATAACAAAGAGAAACAATGGAGACCAGCTCTGAAACAAAGACTAGATGTAGAATTATTAATCTGAATGAATTTTAATTTCATACATCTTGCATCTTTACAGTGATGGAAATAACTGTTTACATTACATTAAGCTAGGTTATTAAAAACTTAAATGCTCACTCATTTTAATAGGCACGATAATTTGTTTCTAAGTTGAAACTAAAACGAAAATTAAAAATAATTTGTTTCTATAATTTGGGAGCAGCGTCATTTAAAATGTAAGGTTCCAGATGCCGTCGGCTATCATTAAAAACTTTTATGAGTTTGTTGTAGATTGTTCAGTGTTTCGAACATTGACGTTGGAATTTGAATGACTTGTTATTATAACGTGGTTTCTTACTAATTGTAACTGTTAAAGATTTATGAAACTTGAGTTATCCTCCTTTGTTTTAGAGCAGTATTTCTATTCTCCGAGAACAAGCAAGTTTAATATCTTGTTACATCGATTACGCTGAAGCCATGAAAGATTCTCATCCCCGTGTAAAGCACACAATTTTAATCGTTATACAGACTATTCTTGTTATAAAATACAAGAGCTGAACAAAACCTTTTGAGTGACTTTTGCGAAGTAGTGAACATTACTTTCTTTGTGTTGAGCACATCATTTATAACTTTAAAATCTTTGTTATTTTATAGTGAAAAGAGCTGAAAAGAGTCTTAAATTTGGGATTATAAATGAATTTTCATACTAACTAAATCATCTGATAGCAGTTATTAAAAGGGTCGACCTAATCTGTCAAAATATGACAACGGAGGCAGCAGCACTTTGTTTTACGAACTAACTACTGAGGTCGTGAGATGACCTATTGCTCTTGTACCTAAAGTTAAACTAACTTTGCACTCTTAACTTATTAGTTTAAGAGGCAAACATACTAATATTCCAAAGATCACATCGAGAATAAATATTTAACTATTTCTGACATAACATCAAGACTTCTTATCCCCGAAGGGTTACGCAGAGGTGGACCTGATAATGCACCTACATTTCGGCAGTTATACTTATATAAGTCCCGTGTAATAGAGAGCAAACCTATATCGATCAACTAGGAAGAAATTGACAGTGTGGCTTTTGCTGATAGAAAAAGCCAATAACACTACGCGATCTGGGAATCAAAACCAAGTCTTCAGCATTAACGCTTCTGAACAGTAACCCAAGGAGGAAACTATATAAATAATAAGATGAGGAAGCTATACATAGAACTCCCTGTATAGTAATTTAATGTAAACGTAATTAAATTCACGGTATAGGTACCTATCATGGTATCTAGGTGTTCGTAATATGCCGTAAATCTCCAAGGAGCCATCTCCCCCAGTGTTTCGTCGCGTCGAATTTGATTTTATTTGCATAAATAAATTAACTTTTTTGCATTGACAATGTTTTTTAGTCGCTAAGGTTATTTGTGCTGGCAATATTATGCTCCCCTGACTTCATTAAACGCGTAGATGCCATCATTTGGAAATTATGACGGGGAAAAGGATGTTTCGACGAAGAAGTTAAAAGGTTTTTCTGATAAAAATAGAACAGAGGTAAATTGAAAAGAGAGCGCAGCGGTGGCCTAGTGGTGTCGCCCCGACTAGACAACTAAATAAATTACACAAAGTAATGTAACAATATAAGTAACTTGCCACCACTAAACACCACCGAAAACATCGAGAGGAAACCGGCATGTCCTAGAACCAAAAATTCGAAGACATGACATCTACCAACCCGCACTGCGCCCGCGTGGTGGACTACAGCCCACTCCCTCTCATAGAAAGGAGCCTTGTGTACCAACAGTGGGAACATTATAGGCTGATTGTGCTATGCATGCTAATTGAAAATTTTTCGACCGTGTAATCGCCGTCGATGCATCAGCTTTCAAAGAGGACACGACTCTTTAATAAATCCTTTTGGAGGTTAATACAAATGATTCCACCCCATAATTGCATAACTCCATTACGTTATAAACTAGCCTCGTTAATCCGCAGCTTAATATTTTGTTTATTATTCATATCCCGTTTGCGATGCGTTCCAATATTTTATCGGAAGCTGGGCAACGAATTAAGAGCAATTCACATCGGCCGATTTTCCGTCGTTGGACTGTACGTGGTACGACAATCCAATTAATAAGCAAACCTTTCGTATTCACAGTGAATATCAAATGTTTGCACGACAGGACAGCCAATTGGTCGTTCAAATAAAATATTCATATTCGTTCATTGTTGGCCATGATTGCAACACGTCGATCCAGGACTTGTGATGTAAATGCTTTCCGATGGCCCGCCAATCGACTGACGTCAACAACAAAAAGTTTGTTTTGCCTGCAACATGTTTTATTGGGAAAAAAAAATTGATTGTTTTTGTACTTGCTATAGAGACCTAAAACAAATCAGTTCTCTTCCTCATCTTTTACAGCCACGCCTGTATTTGTACGCCCACAATTCGACAGTTATTTTAAGTCCCATATACACCAAACTCATAATCATCAACCGAAAACAAACCTAGATTTCAGGCAAGATAAATTTCTAATGGAAATCGCCCTGGGAATCGCACCCAGGACCTTATGCTCAACAGTAGGCCACTAGCGCTTGCAACCAGACAGGCATATAGATGTAATTGGTTTGTGCCATGCGTACCTGATAATTTTGACATCGAGATCTTACGCACGGTTCTTTGTAAGCAAATACTATTTCTATTAAACTCATTCAGAGTCAAGAAATGAGCAAACCTTTTACTATAATTGAGTAAACACTCAACACTGAACACGACGGTAACAGATGCCTAATATACATAGCATCAAACCTAATCATACCCATTCTGTGAATATTATTAGGCATTCACTAAATTCAGTTCAACAAGCATTGGCCGCATATCGCAAATGTAGCTCGATTGTCTCTGTGTTGCTTCCGATATCCAATACTGTTCCCATCATATTATTATCATTCGCTGACGTCCAAGTATTGCACAGTCATTCCTATGACTACATCGACGGATTCTATCATATGTGACCATTTAGCGCCGGTTTTCATCTATATCTACAGCATAATATATAATGTACATCAGTATTCCAACCACAACGTTGTGAGCTGCGGCCTAAGACAAGATCTGCGGGCAATCATGACAATTGTGGGGTCTCATTCGCTCGGTTTTGTCGGAGAAATAACAAATTGCTCGGTCGCGGTTGCCTTGATTTCCCACAAGATTACCTCAATGAGGGTATGAAGTCAACCGCACTCTCGCGATGTTTCTCCTCCTGTTTATAATTTTGTGTCTCGGATCATCAATCTCGTAATGTATGGCTTGAATATTTTATCAGCTGTGCTTTGTTTTTCTGCAACAGTGATGCGCAGAATAAGGAATGTTTCGGATTATATTCGGAAAATTTCAGGTTTGTCGGTACGCTTTGTCTTGTTTGTAACGTAATCATACGGTTGGGTAGCTCAAGACGTCGTAAATGAACCTTCGAGAGGGCTATAAACAAAGTTATACGTTAGTTCGCCATCGGCGAAAATTATGCAATGTTTAAAGTTTTTAACCGTCGTCGTCGTGTTTCTTACAGCGTGCAAACTAATCACTTCGTAAACTTTATAGACGGTTTCAGTTTAATAATTATAATTAAAAAGTTAGGCAATAAGTAGGTATTAATAAATACTTTTTCTTTTTTTCTTACATATATAATATTTTGAAATGGTCAATTCGAGTGACTAAGTTAATTTTAATAATTGACCCATAACATTGAAATATTAAAAGCTCAACGTAAAATGATGTTCTCAACTGTATCGTATAAGTATTCGAATAATTTGGCCCCGTCCATCAATACTGCAGCAAATAGATATATTTGCAAATATTAATCAGAATAACTTCAAACGGAACGACACGAATACATCAAATGCATTCCGCCGAGTTTATTCAGCTACGTGCTACCTACGTGTTATTTGTTCAGTCATTTTCATGATTAGTCTTTGTAATCTCTAGAGTATGTTTAGTAAACTAATTATGTTAGTAATTAAGATCAAATACCCGTTTCGTTCTTAGTTAATTCGAGTAAATATGAGACTGGATTTCTCCAAATTAAATAAAGACGACTATCCCTCATTACCAGTAGGTACTGTAACAGTAGCGGCCTGTAATCTGACTATGTGCCTGTGACTTCATTTACTAGCATACCTTTACCCCTCGTAGGGAGCGCTCAAGAATTTTCAATACCGGGTAAATTTGTGAGTACACAAACACATCAGCACAAAGAAATATCATGTGATTCAGAAGCTTCAGGCCTTGTAATATCAGTCCATCGATCAGTGAGCCTAGGTTTGCACCACCCACCCACTCCAATAGTAGTAGTATAGTATTATTACTTTTGTGTCACTTCAGTGTAAGAAAGAGATGGATATATTCACGACTACAAAACGTCTAGCTCCATCTCTCGCCCACACTTCAGTAAAATTAAAATAATAATGTAATGCTACAAGAGGTACACACGGCTACACATCAAGCTATACATTTCCAGTATAAGCTGGTCTTGCATTGTATAGGATTTCCGTACAGTGCGAGATCAGCGTAAACTGGAAATGTATAGGTTGATGTGTAGCCGTGTGTACGCAGAGGCGCCATGATCCTTTGCATTTCCAAAATCGCTTACAGTAGTACAGAGTCACAAAGTTGCTTATATAATTGTAAAGCCAGGTGTGCACTGCCCGCAACAAATTGTCGCGCAACACGTGACGCTTGACACGTTTGGCAACGTTGCATAACAGCACGTGATGTTGCTAGCTATAAGGGAACAAGCTTAAACAAAAGCTGATTGTTTTGTTTTTGCTGTTTTTCTACCGTTTCCTCACGATGCGTAATCTGTTCAAGTTTCGCAAAATGGAAAATACTAATACATAAACTAATGCTGTACTAATATAAATAGTTACAGCAAATAACTAATGAATACACGAATACATTTAAATTAATTAGAAAAATACCACTTAAAAGTCTTTATTGAATCACATCCCACCCGCAGGGGATTCGCGTGATAAGTGAACAGAAATCGTCTCAACAGTGCACACATTATAAGCTGATTAAATATAAAGTTTACATGCTGCAATAGAAAATTCATGGATAAAGTAAGCAATCGTTATACTAGAAGAAGTTTGAAAGTTGCGCCAGTTGCTAAAAACTTGAAAAGGAATATAGATTGAACTTGGTATGGAATGTGGACATGTATTATGATGAGGGGGGATTAATCTTATGTGACTAAAAGAGTGATGACTATAAATTTTGATGCTGATGGATAGAGATAGAGAGGAAGACCAAAGAAACGATGAATGTAAATAGAAGTAAATGATATCATAACTCTAAATTTGACAACCATGTTGCGCCAACCTCCAGTAACAAGTGAAAAGAATAGAAAGTTCTGGAAGGTCAAAGAAGTAGACAATTACAACGTGAATATAAACAAGATAATAAGATTAGCACGGACACGATTCTGGCAGTTGCATGGGTCTTCATTACCAAATAAATTAGTGTTCCTATCTACTGTCATAAACGCAAAACAAATTGGTCCCTACCTACCTACACAAAGTTCAACTTGATAGACTAAGTGGGAGCTATCCGAAACCCAAAAATAAATAAACCAGGAATCTATACATATAATAAATCTGTAGAAAAAATATTTTTGTACATTGAAAATATTTAAAAAAGGAATTTTCAGGGTGTTATAGTATAACCAACAGAACTCATTTCCAGCATTTTTGGAATTTTTGTCTGTTTCGATGACTAAGCATCACGTAAAATTTACGAAACTAATGTAGGTAACTTTTATACATAAATATTGTGCGTAACTTGGGGTATTACTTAGTCTTTGTTTCATCGTAATCGGTGCTCTCTATCAAAAGATATTTGAATTTATAGTTTTCAAGAAGAACTTTATCATTAAGATCATGAATGAGACATGCAGCGACATCTATTAAACGAATATGGTACTTATTAATAATGCCTTCAAAAGATAACTTTAATAAAGTTATGATAGCTTAAGGTACTCTGTAGGTAAGTAGACTAAATGACACTGCTTTCAAAGTCTACTTTAGTCTACATAGCCTAAACCCTATAGTGTGATTTATCGCTTTCCATGCATTCAATTTTAGCAGTTTATTTTCGTCTTCGATAGATGGCGTTGTTTTTATTTCTTGCGAAGCCCATGGTGTGGGGTGTCATTAGATAGGTCTTTGAAAAAGATTGCTTAAACACTTTTTCGATTAAGGGATTCGTTAGTGAAATATTAAGCTATAAAGTGCAAATTTTGTTAGACTCAAGTCAGGCTACCTAAACTTCTTATTTGCTACAGCGATGATTTAATGTAGGTACTTTTGTCTAAGCGACGCATTTTAGTTTTCGACAACCACGCGAACGAAATCGCGGGCACAGCTAGTATTATAATAATTCGGTGTATTTCTAAGGATCTAAAAATATGAGTAAGTAAGTAGATTAATTGTGATTCCGGGTTTTACCCACATCTCCGCCTACGCGCGGGCTAAAACGGGTGTTGTTACGGACGTTGCGGCTTCATCAAATGTCTCCAAACACATAAAGCTTGTAATTACCTTTCGCCTCTGCTTAACCCTTCAGGAACTTAGCGCGATGTTATTGTTTAACTTTGTTTTTTGTTATGGTTTGGAGACAAGTCGTAGTTACGTCAAATTTATGATTGTATAATGTAAATACATAAGAAGTTAGGGAATAGCGTAGGACGTTATCATGTTTTGTAAGTTATACATAAGGCTAAGTTAAGAAATTTAAACTGATGTTATTTAAGAAGTTTTATTGATAAATAAAGAGTTTTGGTATTAGGGAACCTAGAATAAGCATGTATATCACTCAGGGTGGTTTTATTTTCCTAATAAATCGTTGTAAACGACAGAGCGAGCGAGTCCTACCGCCACAAAAGGGGCGTGGTCACGATCGTACGATGTTTCTTGCTGCGTTCTTATTGGACGCCGCGATGTTGCACCCTCGCGCTCTCTGTCGTAAAAGTGAGCTAAGATGTACAGCCTATAAATATGGGCCGCTTTGCTGCGTGCTGGGTCAGTCGTCGGTCCGCGCTCGTCCACCATACAGCAAAGTGTTCCTGGGAATATACGTGAAGATTATGAATATTGAAGCCTGAAGTTTGTTTCACCCCTGAACCCCTATTAGAAGAATAAATTTACAGTCCACCCTCGACAGTTTTGGTCCTGCGAGACGGATCGTGAGCAGTTTTGGTCCATGCGAGGCGGATCGTGAACATCAAGAAAGAAAAACGTCCGTCTTAAGAAGAATTACGTATTATTTCTACGAGGATCGTCTGAAGATTCAAGAATGAAGACTAGAAGCGTTGCTGCGCGGGAAAGTGCGTCGGAGTCAGGCTACGACAGTCGACGGCCAAGGGTTTTCGAAGAGCCGCCGCGCTCGCCCTCCACCATCGCGTTCGCGAACGCACCCCTCGCCCCCGCAGTGGTGAGGGAGGATGCGCCGATAGTAACACGCGTCGCGCCCGCGCCCCCGGTCGCCGCCACGACCGGGCGAGCTGCGTCGGTACCGTTTGAGGGCGCGCCCGCCGCGCCGGCTCCTCACATACCCGGGAGTAGAGCCGCCGCGATCACGTACGATCATGGTGAATCGCGCGCGACACCATCCGCGTCGTGTTACCCAACGACACCCGCCCCGCGCCACGCAACGGAGACTCCGAGGACAACGACGGCCGACCACGAGACAGCGAGCACTGTGCGCTCAAGAAGGTCGCGTACCAGTGAAATGGCAAGAGTGAAGAAGGCAGAATACGAGGCACAGAAGAGGATCGCCGCCATACGTAACGAGCAGCTAGAAATAGAAAAGGAGCTCGTTGGCAAGCGGTTCGAGTATGAAGTGTCTGCGATCGAGGCAGAAGCGGAAGCCCGACAAGAGGGCTCTGAGCACGTGACCGAAGACAGAGTGGACGAGTGGCTCCAGAATATGGACTGTGACCACCCCCGAGTCTCCGAGCGGCAGCAGGGAGAGCGTTTCCAGCACCCGGCGGCCGCACGCGCTACGGACGAACCCGCCGCCTATCGCAACCCCAATACATGTGTCGACGCCACCACTCCCGCCAGGTACGACCAACGAAGACCGAGGTCAACATCACGCTCGCCCACAAGAGGGGAGCATCGCAGCGGTATCGATCGACTGGCCGACACGTTAGACAAAATGATGCGTGTGCGACCGCCGCCGCGACAAGTGACGGAGCTACCTGCGTTCACAGGAGCCGCCACCGAGTGGCTGCCGTTTAAGGCAGCATACATGGACTCGTCCAAAGTCTACAAGTTTACGATGACCGAGAACTTGGCGAGACTACGCAACTGCATCAAGGGCGATGCGAGAGAAGCCGTGTCAGCACTCCTGTACACCGCAACAGACCCGCAAGTGGTCATGAAGACGCTCGAGCAGTACTACGGACGACCGGAAATTTTAATGGATCGTGTCATGGAAGATTTGAAGAAATTGCCTCGACTCGCGAGTGCGGCAAGTGACATAAACTCGTTCGCGGTTAAACTACAAAATATAGTGTGTGTGCTAACAAACATGGACAACCGCGGATATATATATAATCCAATGTTAGTGCGTGAAGTGATCGACAAGTTGAGCCCGCACATCAAGTCAAGATGGTGCGACTACGCGTCTGAAGCGGCGGAGTCGTTCCGGGAGCCCGAGATTACCCTACTGTCCAGGTTCCTGATGAGAGAGGCTGACCGAGCCATGAGGTATGCCTTTTCAAGTTGTGCGGCCCCGGCCACAGTGAAAAAAGAAACCCGAAGCGCGCCACAGACCGGCACGAAGAGGAAGGCAGGCCGGGAGGTGATCTACGCTACGTCGGAGAAGAAGGAGGAAGAGGCTAAGCAGGGGTGTTTGTGTTGTGGCGGTGACCACGAAGTACCTAAGTGCGCCAAGTTCCTGAAGATGAGCGTCGAGGAAAGGTGGGAGTGGGCACGGAAAGAAAAGGTATGTTTTAAGTGTGTTACAAGGCGCCACAGACGCGACAGCTGTAAAGCGAAGAGGTGCGGCAGGGACGCATGTAGCCGCCCACACCATGTGTTATTACATAAAGAGGCTTCAACCGAGGCCCCGGCAAAGTGCGTCGACGCCGAGAAGCCATGCTCTAGTGAGGCCGTGATGACCGTCTCCGCACCCAGCGACATACCACAACGAGTACTCCTGAAGATATGTCCCGTCACTCTCAAAGGGCCAGGCGGACAAGTGTCGACGTTCGCCCTGATGGATGAAGGCTCTACAACATCGCTCATAGACGAAGAACTTACTCGTCACATTAAGGTAAATGGGCCAACTTCAAACTTACGTATACAAGGCGTGACGTCACAGCATGAAGAGAGCAGTCAAGAGGTCAAACTCCAGATCCGGGGGCAAGGCGGCGAGTTCCACGAACTACGCGCACGGACCATGAAGAACCTGCAGCTACATGGGCAGACTGTGGACCTGGCGACTCTCGGTAAATACCCGCACCTACATGGCATACAACACGAAGTTTTCTTCAAGAATGGCACACCAAAGGTGTTAATAGGGGCCGACAACTGGCACCTTATAGTCACCCGTAAGCTACGCACAGGAAAGAAGAGCGAGCCCGCAGCCTCATTTACCCAGCTGGGATGGGTGATTCACGGGACGGCGCCCCGCACGACGCTAAGGGAGCAAGACGGTCAGATAGTGCTGCACCTCTACGACGTGTCCGCGACCAAGCGGACAGATGACGTGCGTCGGGTTGAGGAGCTAGTCAAGTCGCACTTCAGGATCGACGCTCTAGGAGTCTCCTTAGCGTGTAAGGTGAAACCCGAAGACCAGCAGGCCATCAACTCTGTGCGAGGCACCATGCGAAAGGTGAACGACCGCTACGAGGTGGGATTACCATGGCGCGACGAGGACGCTACGATGCCGAATAACTACAGCTGCGCGCTAAGGAGACTCAAGACAATTGAGAAGAAGATGGACTCATCACCTGAGTTCGCCGCACAGTACAGCGCACAGGTCAACAACCTCCTCGACAAGGGGTACGCTCAAGAGTGCGACGGCACAGAAGAAAAGCATAAAAGGGTGTGGTACTTACCACATTTCCCGGTGGTGAATCCCAACAAACCGGGGAAGATGCGACTGGTGTTCGACGCGGCGCACCGTTACAGTGGAGTGTGCCTCAACGACTACCTGCTGGAGGGACCTGACCTCCTGAAATCTCTGCCAGGAATTCTTTTCAGATTCCGGGAGCGACCGGTGGCTGTCACAGCTGACATACAGGAAATGTTTCTACAAGTCAAGATAAGGGAGCGAGACCAAGCTGCACAGATGTTCCTCTGGAGAGACAAAGGACGCGCCGAGCCACCTAAGAAGTACAAGATGACTTCGATGATCTTCGGAGCTTCGTGTTCA
Organism: Diarsia dahlii; assembly: GCA_949775195.1. Taxonomy (NCBI): domain Eukaryota; kingdom Metazoa; phylum Arthropoda; class Insecta; order Lepidoptera; family Noctuidae; genus Diarsia; species Diarsia dahlii. The sequence continues at coordinate 14,593,528 of OX459194.1, read as the reverse complement.
CCCTTCATCGCGCACTCAGTACGAGACGCCAACGCAGAGCTGTACAAAGAAGAGTATCCCGACGCCGTACGAGCTATAACATCATGCCACTACATGGACGACTACGTAGACAGCTTTGCCACCACAGACGAGGCGATCAAGACTGCGCGTGAAGTGATAAAGGTACATAACAGTGCTCATTTCAATTTAAGAGGATGGTGCTCTAATGAACGTGACGCAGTGAGGAACATCGCCCCAGGAGAGCTGCCACACGACACCGAGGTGCGACTCGGCCAACGGGAGGCGAACACAGACAAGACGCTGGGACTGCTGTGGCAGACAGACACAGACGAGCTGGGCTTCAACACCGGCCTGGGCCGGCTGTCACCGGAGGTGAAGACACGGGACCGGGCGCCGACGAAACGGGAAGCCCTGGGAGCGGTGATGGCAGTCTACGACCCCCTGGGACTCATCAGTCATTTCACCATCACCGGTAAGATCATACTTCAAATCTTATGGAGGCACGGCATCGGTTGGGACGACGCGGTACCGGAGGAGGACATGCAGCGCTTCGACGAGTGGATGCAGGGCCTGAACGAGGCGACAAAACTACGCATCCCGCGCTGCTACAACAGGTGCCCGGACGACGTCGTGGAGCTGCATGTCTTCTGCGATGCCAGCGAGCAGGCCTACGCAGCGACAGCCTACTGGAGGATCCAGAGACCAGATGGGAGAGTGGACGTGAGACTGGTAGCAGCCAAATCGAGAGTGGCCCCGCTGAAACCCGTCACCGTGCCGCGACTCGAACTACAGGCAGCAGTCGTCGGCGCACGTTTGGCAGAGACAGTGCTGAAGGAACATCGTGACAAGCCCCGCAGCGCCACTTACTGGACCGACTCACAGACCGTGCTACGTTGGATCGAAAAGGATGCGGCGAAATATACACCGTTCGTGGCGCACCGCTTAGGCGAAATCGCAGAGCTCACTAACGTCGACCAATGGAGATGGGTACCCACCGCACACAACGTGGCAGACGACGCTACACGTCCCGACTACGCGCTCCGCATGAAGCCAGAAGACAGATGGTTCACCGGACCCAGGTTCCTGTATGACGACAAGGAGTCGTGGCCTAAAGAAAAGGTCAAGGATATTACGACTCACGAAGAAACAACATATGTGGCGATTGAAAAACCAAGAGAGCGCCCTTCCCATCTACCCGACATAAGTAGATTCTCATCGTACGAGAAGCTGCTACGGGCGACAGCCCTGCTCTTTCTTTTCAGGAATAAATGTAAACAAAGAGAAAGCCAGATGACCGTTGACCTCATAGAGAAGGCCGAGAAGATCTGGATAAAGCAGGTACAGCTCGACCACTACGCAGATGAGATGCAGCTACTCGAGAAGGGGAAGCCGGTGCCTAGGACCAGCAGTATATACAAACTGGACCCGCAGCTGGACATGGGAGAACAAGTTCTCAAAGTCAGAGGAAGAATAAGTCACGCGGCAGTCATCGAGACGACGAAGACACCCGTAATCCTCCATGGTAAGCATCCATTTACACGCTTACTTGTACAGAACGCACATCGCCGAGCCGGTCACGCCAACAACGAACGAGTGATCAACGACCTCAGACAACGCTACTGGGTGGTCAACCTACGCCCTACGGTACGAGCCATCGCACAAGGATGCCAGCTGTGCCGCGTGCGACGAGCCATGCCAGTAAAGCCGACTGCGGGGAACCTGCCGGCGGAGCGACTGCTGACGACACAGCGCCCCTTCACCCACTGCGGGACCGACTACTTTGGTCCCATGACGGTGGTCATCGGAAGAAGACATGAAAAACGCTGGGGGGCCCTGTTCACCTGCCTAGCAACAAGGGCAGTCCATCTGGAGCTGGTGTCGAGTCTATCCACCGACTCGGCTCTGATGGCGGTACGACGAATGGCGGCGCGTCGAGGCTGGCCTAGGGTCATGTACTCGGACAACGGCACCAACTTCAGAGGGGCTGACAACGAGCTGCGCGTGGCCTACGGGGAGTGGGCTAAAGAGTTCACTCACTTCGGACTCGAACATCGCATGAGGTGGAAGTTCATACCACCGGGGGCGCCACATATGGGGGGAGCGTGGGAACGCCTAGTGCGCTCCGTGAAGACGGCGCTGGGGGCGACCTTACATCAAAAGGCGCTCAAAGAAGAGGTGCTGCTGACGCTGCTGACCGAGGCCGAGCATTCCATCAACTCTCGGCCTCTCACCCATGTCTCTGTCGATCCTAAGGATCCGGAGGCCCTTACGCCGAACCACTTCCTCATCGGGACCTCCACGGGCCTACCCTACACCGGGCCTTGTGATGAGGCCAGTCGCAAGCAATGGAGAGCCGCCCAGGCGCTCGCCGACCACTTCTGGCGGCGCTGGGTGACCGAGTACCTACCCACCTTGGTGCCACGAGGGGCATCAGACGACCAGCGGCGGCCTCTCCAATCGGGCAGCCTGGTCGTCATCGTCGACTCAACTCTACCTCGAGCAACGTGGCCACGAGGCGTCGTGGAAGCAGTCTACAGCGGTCCAGACGGCAAGGTGCGGTCAGCCGACGTGAGAACCACAGCGGGCGTCCTGCGGCGACCAGTCACGAAGCTCGCCGTCCTCTGCGTGGAAGATTAGGCTACGGTAGCCCTGCGCCGGGGGGAGACTGTTACGGACGTTGCGGCTTCATCAAATGTCTCCAAACACATAAAGCTTGTAATTACCTTTCGCCTCTGCTTAACCCTTCAGGAACTTAGCGCGATGTTATTGTTTAACTTTGTTTTTTGTTATGGTTTGGAGACAAGTCGTAGTTACGTCAAATTTATGATTGTATAATGTAAATACATAAGAAGTTAGGGAATAGCGTAGGACGTTATCATGTTTTGTAAGTTATACATAAGGCTAAGTTAAGAAATTTAAACTGATGTTATTTAAGAAGTTTTATTGATAAATAAAGAGTTTTGGTATTAGGGAACCTAGAATAAGCATGTATATCACTCAGGGTGGTTTTATTTTCCTAATAAATCGTTGTAAACGACAGAGCGAGCGAGTCCTACCGCCACAAAAGGGGCGTGGTCACGATCGTACGATGTTTCTTGCTGCGTTCTTATTGGACGCCGCGATGTTGCACCCTCGCGCTCTCTGTCGTAAAAGTGAGCTAAGATGTACAGCCTATAAATATGGGCCGCTTTGCTGCGTGCTGGGTCAGTCGTCGGTCCGCGCTCGTCCACCATACAGCAAAGTGTTCCTGGGAATATACGTGAAGATTATGAATATTGAAGCCTGAAGTTTGTTTCACCCCTGAACCCCTATTAGAAGAATAAATTTACAGTCCACCCTCGACAGGTGTAGTAGTTCTTAACATTATGTAGGTGCCCAACACAGATATAGCTATATCTAGAAAACGCAAGAGCACCTACTTCGCGTTGCAGCAAGATATAATTATGTTTAAATTTTTAAAACAACAACGTTACACCTTTTTTTTGGAGGGTGGGAAATCATCAAATGACTCCTCCGACTCTGGGCAGAGCGGTAGGGAATGTCAGACTTCTACTGACTAAAAACCACCCATGTTTCTTCTTAGCCCTTTGTGTCGAGGCCGCAATAACTCTTTCGAACAACCCGCAGCCCTGACAGAACAAAGTTAAACCAACTCTAGACATTTATAGAACAAAAACGTGGTGTATTTTGTGTAGTAACTACTTAGTTTGTACTGTAACTTAATATTGCTTATGACATCATAGAAGGCAGTCCAAAATTGGCACCTTTGGTTTTCATACGAATGATATTTGCGTAATCTAGGTATATCTATATCTGTGGTGGTCACTTTTATCAGGATTTTGAATGCTCAATGTTTATTGAATGATTTTGGTATATCTTCTATCAGATCTGCTATTTTGGTTTTGCATGAGAATGGATAAAAAATAACTAGTCCGCCATATTTGTGTGATATTGAATTTAAAATGATGTCACTTAAATAACCATGCATGTCATCCAAACTAAACATGTATGTAAAATTTCTACTCTATCCGAGAAGTGTGTCAAATTAACATCCAAGATTTTTTTTAATTGTTACAGGTGAAACTATGTAATAAAAGTGTGTTAAAAATCTTCCTATGAAATTATACTTTGTGGCCTCGTAGCTAAATAACTACAACCCCTTACCTAGGTTAGTCCGTGGATGGGGACCATTCATTACATGCCGAGTTTCCTCCGCGCATCGGAAAGCACGATAAGTCCCAGCTTTCACTTATTTTTTGCCCGAAAGTCCGACTGCCAGTCTTACCAAGGGACCTACCCCTAGGTAAGACTGGTTTTATTACCTAATACTAATTTGGTTATGAAGATTAGATAGGCAGTCGCCCCATGTAAAATATTGCTATTTATCAGCTTCTGGTTAGACTGGAAGCCGATTCCAAAATAGTTGAGTAAAGGCTAGGCAGATGATAAAGAATTACTTGAAGTTTGGCCAAATTAACGTTAGTTATTCCGATCTCTTTTGTCATGAAAGAGAACAGTAAGTTTTAATTGGCTTACAGTGCTTTCGATTTTATCAATTTAAGTACCTCTGATTTTACATCACTATCAAAATGAAAGTGACCTTTATTGTCACTTCATAAGGATTGCAATTGCGTTGTCACTCACACAGGTAAATTGTTTGAAACGACTGAAATAATATTCATCTGATACGGTCTGAGTGATCCAAAACAAACCATCTGTTTTATCAAAATAATTATTTTACCTATAAATAATCAATTAACACATCATTCCAGAATGCTCATTTGATTAATTGGTTTATTTAACAAGGCATTAACAACTTTTCATATCATATTTCAATTATAAAAGCCATTACTATAGGAAATATTTAGGTTCTATTTCCGTTGTGAACTTTTTAACCGACTTCAAAAAGGAGGAGGTTCTTTTATTTATTCTTTTACTTTAGCAATTATTCCTAGAAGAAAATGTACTGAATAGTTTTTATGATTAGGTCTACCTTTTGGGCACGACTATTTCAAGAATAGAGTTCCGAGAAACCGAGATATTAATTAAGGTAAAATAAAAGAATAGCCTTTCCCACTACACCGTTATTAATTATCTGTAGCCGCTGTTAACCTCGCATCAGGGGTAACATTGTAATCACTTCAAGGGTAGCTTAGCTTGGGGGATAATATGTCTTCATCTGTTAGTCCGGGGTGGAATGCTAACGCAATAAAAATTCCATGTTGACGCGTCTCCCTACTAAATTACTTTTATTAACGTCTACAAGCTTTAATCTCGGTCCTTTTCGATGTTGTCCTCGTTACCTACCGGTCATTGATACTTTAATTTTCATATCGGGTAACCACCACTATATTAGTTTGGTAACGTCCTGAAAGTGGACGTTGGTTACACATATTTACCCCTTAAATGAGTTTTCCTTAAACCCGAGGTTTACCTAGTTATATCGCTCGCTCCTTCGAAAAGTCTAGCGTGTTTTCAGGATAAGCTTTAATAATACATTGAACGGTGGTTTTTTTGGAAAGTCCTATATGTATAATGTCACAAATATAGAAATACCTAGATAACGCAATTATCACGATCCGTATAAAAACTATTGAAAACCAAGCGTGCCTCTTTTTGACTACCTACTTCAGAGTAGGTAGTCAAAAAGAGGCGTAAGCTCTATTTGGTTACTGTACAAAATAGACTAAATTTTTGTTCTTTGAATGTCTAGAATTAAGTTTTTGAGTTGTAACGGTGTAACGTTTTTGTTTTAATAAATTATTTAATCTATATAAGTCGCTAGTATATAGGCTTCTTCTGGGTAAGCTCGTTCCATCGTCGACCTCATCTCTGCCCTTAGGGCACGATTGAGGTCAAGAGTAAGCCCATTACAAACAAATAAAAATTAGTTTATGCGACATTGTTAAGTATGAAATACTTAAACTACTGTTGTCAAACAAATAAAAACTTTTTACCTTTTTTTTATACTTTACTTATTATACGAATATATGTATATCTGTAGGTAGGTCATTTATATACTCGTATATTAACATAAACTACCTACCTGTACAAAGGCGGCAAAGAATGCCTAGTGAGGAGGGAGGTTCGTGACAAATTACTATTACGACACTTATTTTTCGCTTCACACGCGTGGCAAAGTTGCTGAGAATAATGATGCCAGTCATAGTGTCACATTGAGGAAGGAATTCATTTTATTTAAGTATCGTTTTATTTACTACACAACGTCCGCCTCGTTGTCCGAAGTTTTGGCTGTTTACTACGCTTACCTATATGTTTTGTCATATGCTTGTGTGCCAGGTTTAGACGTTTCATATTTGGGTTTTTTTTGCAATTACACTGTTGTTTAAATAACATAACATTACGCCTATAATCACCGAAAGGTTAGACACCCATATATTGTTGATATACCCAGTTATTGTTGTTTATGTCCCATGTACGTCGTTGTGTCCTAAAGATTGGCGCACGACCGAAACTTGTTCTTGCTGTAATTCAATGTCCTCACAAGTCTCCACAACTATTGTCATTTATTGTTTTCTTTTTCTTCTTTTTCAGATCATGGTTCTATTAGTATTGAGAACAAGTTCAGTTTCAACAGTATCAGTGTCTTCATATATTCAAACGATGTAAGCAATGCGATGTCTAGGAAACTTAGTCATAAAGCGATTGCCTTCCCCATGAACATAATTACTTTATAGCTTCTAACGTCGTTCCAGGCGATTTATCGGCATGGCGAACCAAAGCGATTTAATGAAATACTCCAAGAATATAACGAAGAACTACGCAGTATCTTAAATAATAGTTTTCTCCGACAACGTATCGTACATTACTGATTTTGTCTAGTCATAAATACAAGTTAGAGTATCCGATCATTATTTTCTACTTACCTAATTAAAGCTGGGACCATTACATCAGTATTCGACAGGGCCGCATTTTTCTCAATTCATTAGAAAAACTTTTCCATTAGTAAGTTGGCATTCTTTGTGGGGCAGATCAGAATTGATACGAGTAACATTTACTGCTGAATCAGTTACATTCCGTTGTGTTGTAACATCGGGTCACCCCTCTCCGCATCTAAATAGAACATCTCTTTGTGAAACTAGTCTATAAATCAAAAACAATTGGCTCGTTCTTTGCAGTTTTTTTTTATTTTCCTTTTTTGTGAGAACGCTGCTTCGTATGATAAGCACTCATCCACAAAATTAGGTCTGGTGTTTACAAAGATATGGCAATAAAATGCAGACGAGCGCGATCCCATGTAAGTAGGTATTTATGTGCGGCATATTGGAAATAATGGATGCTTGCGTCGATCCTGTGTCTCTACTTAATTATTCAATCGGAATACTAATATGTACTCGTCCGAGCTCCGCACATCCTCAGGAAAAGCGATCTTTTCTGCTCTTTCGTAACGGTGCACATAAATTAACGGTTCCTCGATTAAGCACCTTTAGACGATGCAATAAAATAAATTCACCCTTCCAGCATCCGTTCACTGAGATGAGAATATTGATTTGGATGGTTCTTCGTGTCCAATTTAATGAAAAGTACAAAACAGAGCAATTTTATACGCTTCTTTAGCTTCAATTAATTTTGTATATTCCTAGAAACAGCACCAGCATCGTTACTACAATAACAACAACATAACCCTGCGAATATTCAGCATAACAATCCACTAAAACGAGGATTACTAAAGATGAGGTGTAAGAACGGCAGCGGGTAAGCTATAGGTAAATAGCTCGCGCTTGCAATTCAAGAATTTTCCAAATAGAACAAACAGCTCAACGTTTGTGAAAACGGTTCTATAAATATTTAAAAATCCTCTTCCACGAAGCGAGTCGTAAGACGATTTGGCGTCTCTCTATCGGACTACTACGAGGTATTGTTCCTACTTGGAACGTACTCGGGTAACAATTGCTAAGCGATTGGGTAATGAGTGGTTTTGATTAAGTACCGTACTTGAGAAAAACGGTTAATACATTTTGGTATTAAACGTTGTACGAGTACTAATCATGTATGGGTTTGCACCAAGCAGTTAGTGCCAAAAACAAGGCTAAAAGTGTTTTTTAAAGTAAATTTTGAAGTGACGCCGCTGACTGAAAAGTTGTGTGTCGGTTGTCGTATAGCACGGGCAATATGCGGATTTAATGACGAAAATGTCGTGAGAAAAGTTAAGTATGAATGTGGATTGATATAAGAGTAGAGGAAGGCCAAAGAAACGATGAATGAACTGTGTAAAAGATGACATGGAAAGAAAGGAGGTGTCTCATGAGATAACGAGTAGAGAGGAATGAAAGAAAAACACATGATGCACCGACCCATGGCCGACCCCAAATGAATTGGGATTAGGGCAAGAGAATGATGATGATGATTTCAAATATTTTATAGTTAGGCATCTTGTTTTCTTCTCTTCACCAAATTTTAATTCGATGATTAACAATAATTTGTTAACTTTTTAAAAAAAACAACATTTTGATAGTAAAGTAAAGCCGTAGTAGCCTGAAATTCGTAGTTTTAAAGAGTGGTCCCGCAATAATTTATTTAGTTAGGTAGTAAGTACCGTTAATGTAGCCCCAGAGTTGCATTGAGTAAGTTAAAGTAAAGTACTCTCCTCCGGTTGTCGCTATCCTGGTACAAGTCTTGGCAACTTTTTAATTGGCCAGCCTTACAGATTGAAAAAAACTCAAGAGCCCTTTTGACTTAATTAAATTTACTCTTTAGCCAGTGAAACAAAATGGAGCCAGTTCCATTCAATGTTGTCTATTCGAAGCGGACGTAAACAAAAACCTAATTAGACGAACGAGTTTGACAACCGGCTCACTTTGTTGTATTCACGAAGAGGATCTTTATTTTGTGCACTCAATCACTCCTCAATACTTTTTAAAGTTTTTGTTTCAGTAAGTAATGGCTTCTCAAGGAACTCGTGGCTATACAATAACAGCTCGGGTTGGGTGTTTGAGTGTGCTTAAGCCGCGCTTACCTAGGTTGATAGGTCTGTGGATGGGTTCCCACCCATTACATACTGAATTTCCTCAGTGTCTCGGAAAGCACGTGAGGTCGTTAGTGACGGCTGCCATTAGTTAATCTTTGACAGTAGGTACAGTCAGGCCCGACAGTCTGACAACAAGGCTTACCAAGGGGTATCATTTACCCAGTACTAACACGGTTGTGCAGTTCAGGTAGGCAGTCGCTCCATGTAAAAATACTGGTATTCAGCTGCGTCCGGTGAGACTTCGAGCCGACCGCTACATAGTTGGGAAGAGGCTATGCAGACGGTGAATTAATTGCATCTCAAGCGAAATGATTACTTTAAAAGCTAATTTTATAAAGCCGACGCCGCTAATCCGCCTTTACAATATCCGCGTTCATTTAATTTCTAAAAACGTATTCAGGCTTCTATTCACAGGCACTCAAACTAGAATTTCGTTAAGTTAAATATCACGAGTTTAATCCGTGGTAAGGCAGTCCCTGGGGCTCATAAAATGTTCAGATGAAAAGCTTATTTGAATTAAATCCTTTTGATACAAGCTTCCGATTCAGTACTGTAATGAACTTTGATGAGAAATGCGGTTCGGTTTGATAACAATTATTATTATTGGTCGTTTCATCAACGTCTTGTGATATTGATAGGACGCGGAGATTGGCGTTAATTATAACTTTGGAAATTACTGATTCGTATCGAATTGACTTTTTCTTGAAGGAAAGCCTACCTACTCTTCAAGAAAAAATAAAAGTGAGTAGGTACTTATTTTACTAAATTCAATATTTGTCTTATTTTAGTCAAGCTAGCCAATCTTACCAAGGGATATCGTATTACCTAGTGCTAACTGGGTTGTGGAGGTCAGATAGGCAGTCGCTCCATTTAAAATACTGGTTTTCAGCTTGATCCGGTTAAACTGGGAACCGACCCCAACATAGTTGGGAAAAGGCTAGGCAGATGGTGATGACTATTTTTGATTTAAAAGAGAGTCCATGTAGATGTGAGTTTTGTGCCTATTCTTTTCCATAGAGATCTACGCTTTGAAATAGGCAACTACTGTCAACTTTCACAAGTGCGACTGTAGTTTCGCTTTTATAGTTTTATTGACTTTCAAACATACCCGTTATAGTTTTATTGAAATAAATCCTTTGGAGTTTTGAATTCCTAAAAGTTATTTGATCTCTTAGGGTTTTCAGGAGAATCGATTAAAACTTGTTTGAAGTAGAAGATAGTTGCGGCGTGTATTTGTTCGACAGCAGACTGTTGAATCGCTGAGCGGACTATCTACTATTACTACACAGGAAGCACGTTGTTTGCGTATGACAAGCTGATTTTGTTCGGTAATCCAATTCGTAGTCAACTTGAAATCGTCGGCGTTGCGTAAACCGATGAACAAGAGAGTGACACGCGTATGATCGGATTAATAAACTAATATGTTTCTGAACTAGGTGTTATTAAAATATTATAGATGCTGACCTAGTATTAACTGGGTTGTGGAGGTCAGATAGGCAGTCATCATCATCATCAGCCTATAATGTTCCCACTGCAGGGACTCAGGCCTCCTCTCTAGGAGAGGGATGGGCTATAATCCACCACGCGGGCCCAGTGCGGATTGGCAGATGTCACATGTCTTCGAATTTTTTTGGTTCTAAGATATGCCGGTTTCCTCACGATGTTTTCCTTCACCTTTTAGATAGGCAGTCGCTCCATGTAAAATACTGGTATTCAGCTGCATCCGGTTAGACTGGAAGCCGACCCCAATATAGTTGGGAAAAGGCTGGGCAAATGAATGATGAGATGCTGAAAAACTACATAGTAAAGAAAATAGGTAATAAAAGAAACGAGGTCCTGGATTCGATTCCCAGGTTGAATTTTACCATCTGGAATTTCTCAACAGCAGCCACGGAGTCTCGGTTTGTGCCTAGTTGATGGTAATAGGCTCGCCCTCTATTGCATGGGACTTAAACATAAGTTCCGAAAAGTGGGTGTACTAAAGGATACCTATGAGTAACCCTTCGGGGATTACAGTCATGTTCGTTATTTTATATTTTGTAATGAAAGAAACAAATTTTAAAAGTGCAAGAAGTCGACAGAATCGTTTCATAACGACTTTCAGTCACTGAGCAAAAATTCAGCACAATAACATTCACACAATTTTTTTTTTTTTGGAAAAAAAATAGTTTGTCTAGCTTTCAGACAAAGCGAAAAAGAATTTGGAAAAGGCATTCTTTTAAATAAAAACAGCCGAATGCCGAATAAATACAGCTCCGACATTTTGTCAAGAGATATTATTATTAAAAATATTTGCAGCACTGAGGTCACGAAAACTCGAAGCATAATTTAATGTTACCTGCAATAATAAAAAACTGACGAAGAATGAAAACTAACTGGCTACCTGTCCCAAAGTAAAATATTCACATTTCAAGCGAATTTTCCGCTAAAGCAATAAATATTTTCTCGTAACATCTTTTCTTTTACAATAGAAAGTTCAAGTTATGGTTTATTAAATCATTTGGTTTGATGAACCAAATAGAGGAAGTTGGAAATATTATTCTTATATAATATCTCAGTCATAATATCACGCCTGTAATCCCCGAAGGATTTTGCAGAGGTAGGTTAATAGGGGGTGAGCCTATTGCCATCAATCGGGCACATATCTAGACACCGTGGCTGCTACTGAGAAAGTCCTGATGGAAAAACCTAACACTTTGCCCGACCTGAGAATCGAACCCAGGACCTCATGCACAGCAGTCACACTTGCGACCACTAGACTAACGAGGCAGTCTATATATCTAAGTCATTTCCTACTATATTTCGTTCACCTATGCCTCGTTTGGGCAAAAGCCCATAAGTTCCACAAGGTAACAAGCGCCATTGAGAATGCCACCACGGCACGGTGACGATAATGAAGAATCTTTTACTGAAAATTAAAGCAACTATCAGGCCTAAAGGCAGAGACTAATTGCTTAGTTTCCAAGTATTTCTAAAGTACGTAGGTAATGTAGGTATCTACCAAGTAGACAAAACTGTGTCTGTTGTACAGACACTTTGTCTACTTACAATAAATATTTAATTACTTTCTCAAAGTGACTCTGTCTGTCTACAAATTCTAAAACTTCGCAAAAGGTAAGAATTTCCTCGAGAAAAAATCCTTTGTAAATTGCCACCCAACCCCAAAAAGGGACGGTGACACGATAAACAAAATAAGAACACTTTTACGACATTAATTTCGTTAAGAATATCATAATTCATTTAACTGCCCCGACTCACGGCTCACAGCCATTCCGGTGTCATTTCGGTGAGGTGTATAAACGCGCGAAACTCTCCACGGAGAAGCAAAGTGAAATAATATGAAAATCCTATTCTTTTATGAATTATTTATGTATGCTACGAGATAATATTATAAGGGAATAAAGGGCAGATCCCTTTCGAGGAATATTAAGTCTTTACAGCTCATGACTACGGCTGCGTAACCTTCAGTTTATACACCAAGTTGTAACATCATTATGTTAGGTAGATACTTGATGTGTGTCAAAGTTAATAAGTGGTTTTTATAACAAAAGATGTTTTATGCAGAAACTGGCTCTGCATTATAATAAATATGACGGCTTTGGGTTTATCATCGGTTCCTCTGTTCCCCACGGAAGGTTGGTATTTTTCAATCATCAGAATCTGTCTATAAGTACCTACAGATATAATCTATACAACAACTGTACAAATAAATAAAATTGATGTGTTTGTTTGTTTTTTCAAAATAATAGCTTTTTACTGAATTCGTGTGAAAGTATATACGATAGGTACTTGTAACAAAAACATTTTTTTTTACATTTCTGTCTGTCTATTTGTTCCTGCCTATCCTATATTTAAGTCCTGAACGGTTGCACAGATTTTCTCGAGACTTTTACTGGCAAATCGCTTCCGATACAGTTTAGGTAAAGGTACTTTTATTTTAAATAAAAATGATTAGGATTCCATGCAAAAAAATAAAAGCCCTTGAAATTGTTTACGAAATCCGATCCTAACAGTAAAGTAATATTTTTATAATATTTACACGCGGACGAAGGGCACGGGACAAAGCGAGTGAAGAATAAAATACTCATACGTGATCCTAATCATCGCGATTTACTTGTGTGAACCATCATTGACATTTAGTTTAAATAATAATATATTTTTTGTTTTATGATTTCTTTGGATATTTACCGGAGGCGGATTAGGTTCAGTGACGTTCTGCGTAGTTATTTTCAATACCGATGCATTTTCGCGCGCGCGACAGGAACAAGACGCTTGCCTTGACTACGAGAACTCCTTCAGCAAAATATATTTCAAATTGTATAAAATCCAACAGACGGTACAATAGGGTTATTATACGATAGAAAGGTACGCGCACCGCTCGAGCGGTTGCATGAAATGTATTCCTCTTGCTACCAACAAAGACAACCCTTTTATTCTTTTCTGTCGTCGCGGTTGTAATTCTCGTCTTTTAACAAATGGAAGACATTATCGCTGCGTCTGGCTTTTGTATAAATTCATGTAGAAATAAAGTTAGTAAAAAAGTTAAAGCGCTTACGTGGAGCTCGCATTTCAAACGTAACGGATATTTTTAAAACGGACAAAAACTTCACGGCTTGCGATATGTGCGCTGGAAAGTTTTTCTATGAGGAATTGTGAGTTTTTGACGTCATTACGTGTAGGAAAGCGTTGAGAGTATGCAGCGGGAGTGTTCGCTTGGCACGTGGTGTGAACGGGGCATTATAACACGGCGTGGTAAGGACGGCTCTTGAGAACGAACCTGCGCTATCGACATCTCCGCGGCGCGCGTTCATCACGCCCTCTTCTGATGTCATCAGCTCCTCTCCATGCGGCCCACTCGAACCGGCTAATAGTTCACAGGCGCTCATTAAAATTACACGAGTGGCTGGAATAATGTGATTCCTGTTGAGAGCTAACTGACGTAAAGGAGACTGAAGGTTAAAGGTTCGCTGCGGAGATTGTTCAGTGTTCTTTATTTTAATTAGGAATAAATCATTATCGTTTCGATGAAAGATGAAAATGTCGATTTTAATTTAATATTTTGCATTCTTATGTTGTGTTTTTCCATAAGGAATTTCTCAGTAGCAGCCAAAGAGGCTGGATTTTTGCCCGGTTGATATCAATTGACTTACACATAACTGGTGAAATATGGGTGTACCTACCTACTATTAGCCTCCGCGGGTTACCAAGTGGGATATTATGTTTTATTTTATCGTATCAAAGGTTCTTCAGATAGAGAAAAGAAACTGGAATAATCTGAAACCCAGCACAAGTTTCCAGCAAGTCGTCCCGGCCCCGCGTCCGATAACGCATTCCTCTCCGTGCGTAGTTTCCGTCGTTCAATTATAACAAAGCACGAAACTTTCAAACAAAGAGAAAGAGAGGCTGCAAGTTCTGACATTCCTGAATACGGCCCTTATTTATCGCTTCCCGTGAGATTACCATACTACCGCATAAACAACGACACAGATTACCTATAATACTTTTGGACGCGTAAAATTTCACGCTTTGCCCATCCTTATCGGGATGAAAAGTGTACAGAGAGATGTTTGGTAGTAAAAAATATATATTAAGGTGTATAAAAATACGGGAGAGGCAGGTCGGTATTTTATAGGGGTTTACTAATAGCACTGAGATAAGTAGGAATAAAAGTTTTATCAAACATATTTGTGAAAGTGTTTTTTTGTACTGTTTCATGTAGCTAATTTAATCTACCATCCACAATTTTTCCCATTAATATGCCTATATTGTTCCCACTGCTGGGACTCAGGCCTCCTCTTCATGACAGGGAATGGGCTAATAATCCACCCCACAGGCACAGTTCGGGTTAGTGGATGTCACATGTCTTCGAATTATTTATTCTAGGACATGCCGGTTTTCTAACGATGTTTTCCTTCCTTTTGAGAGCAGTAGTGATAAAATTAATGACATAAAGTACCTACACACAGTACGTACAGCCTGATTTCGAACCCACGACTTACTGCTCATAAGTCAGGGCCGCCACAACTGGGCCACCGCTGCTCTCCATTTTTCGCATGTCAGAATTTTATATCAAAACTAGCTGACCCACGCAACTTCGTCTGCGTCACATAAATATAGCTATAACCTTTCTCGATACATCGACTATCCGACATAAATTTAAGCTAAATCGTAACAACAAAAAATCTTATCTTTCCTCTTTATTAAAATAGTTTAGATGGTTTAGATTAGCTTAGATTATAATATTAAAGTGTGAATTACTATAGGTATCTCTTACTGTTAAATGTACTATAACACTCTGTACTTGTAAACATTATGATGCAGTAAATATTTTGAATTTGAATTTCCCGGAGGCCAGCCAGAATCCCCCGTACCTACAATGCGACGCGCGAATTATTTTGCCGCGCGGATATTTTTACATTGCGATATCTTCTAAGATATTTATTTAAACTGTATAGAGTAAACGGCACAAATATTCTATATTAAATTTCCGTTCTGACAAACACATTTATTTAGATATAGATTAATACCATATGGGTTAATAAGCTTCGCAAAAAATAATTATTTTTAACCTAAAAGTTTAACAGTAAAAAAAGGTTACAGTGAGTCAATCTTAAAAGATAGATATATGCTGTCGCGGACTTTTTTTTAGAACTCTTAAAGAGGAACAATTCTTTCTTACATGATATTTGCGTAACTTAAACCGTTTTCGCAGCGCACGCAGCGGAAGCTCTCAAAAAGGAAATACCTTTTCCCGTTTTTGTAACATTTTTCATTTATGCTCCACTCCTATTAGCCGCAGCGTGATGTTATATAGCCTATAGCCTTCCTCGATAAATGGACTATCCAACACAAAAAGAATTTTTCAATTCCAACCAGCAGTTCCAGAGTTTACCGCGTTCAAACAAACAAACAAACAAACTCTTCAGCTTTATAATATTAGTATAGATATAGATGAAATAGATCTGAAAGAGTCACATATAGTATTCATAATAAACATTATTTAAATAAGTGATGTGGAACTCGATATCGTTTCTTTGTCTCCACTTAGTCTTACCATGGTCTTTGTTCATATCTAATAGAAAAAGTATCATCAAAGTGTTCAGTAAATCAAAGGAAATTCAAGTCGGGGACACACGAGCGAGTTACCCGACGAACAGGGAAACTGGGGGAAACGGAACATACACGGATGTCGTGAATAACCTTCCTATCGGTGTGTTTTTGAACTTATCGAGCACATTAGAGCACAAGTTCAGTTATGAATGTTTGCAAATGGATGTTTAGTGGAATGGCGAATTTCACCTGGTTTTTATATTTTTAACCGACTTCAAAAAAGGAGGAGGTTCTCAATTCGGATGTATTTTTATTTGTTAGCTCATACCTCCGTCATTTATGAACCGTTTTGAAGCAGAGAACAGGGAAACTCTCGGGGAAACGGAACCTAATCGGATGTCGTGAATAACCTTCCTATCGGTGTGTTTTTGAACTTATCCACTTAGCGACAGGATGTTTAGTGGAATGGTAAATTTCATCGCTTCTTATATTTTTAATCAAAAAACCAGATGGTTATAACTCCGTCATTTATGGACCGATTTGAAAAACTATTTTATTACGTGAATGATATAATTTCTAATTCGTGTCATAGATCCAATTTTATTAAATTGGTTCAGTACTTCGTTTTTTTTTTCTTCACAAGAAGACAAGAATTTGTGTAGTCATAATCATAGACGACTAAAATAAAAAACTTTCAGATTTTCAAAAAAGTCTTAAATAACTTTACTTTTAAAGGTCGGTGGCAATAAGTCAACAAAACAGACAAACTCACTGACTTCCGAAAATAAAGTTGTTTTTATTTATAAAACCCATAAAATCCAATATGTTTTAGACTTCTACTCATTTGTAACCAAAGTGAGCCCAAACAGAAACAGTAATTATCACAACCAAATCAATTCATAATAAAAAACTGGAACAAGGATCTGCCATATTTGGATGTACAGTTTGACGTTTGTATAACATACGAAACTATGAAAACATATCCTGGTGAAATGGATACATGGTTTTTTTTTGTTTTGCATATCCAATCCTAGTCCAAATAGCCCTCAACATTATGTGTTTTCTAATAATGGAAGGAAATCTAAACCCAAAGGCCTATACCTATCACTAAAATTGACTACATGTAGCAGTCAGAGTGTGAAAATTAACATACAGGCGGCAGCATCTAGCTAGCTGAAGAAACTGTCAATCAACCTTGAACCTAATGCTTAAGCGATAAAGTTAAAATCTTAAAGAAATTTAACAGATCGTAGTAGCTCGTCGACATATCAAGTTTTAGCATTTCCAGTAGGTATAACAAGGCCTCGTTTTGCATAGATTAACCTTATTATTACTGCTACATATTATAAAACGAAGCCCTCCAGCACGTCTGTCTGTCTGTCTGTTCGCGATTAACTCAAAAACTACTGAACCTATTTTCATGCTGTTTTCATCAATAGATAGAGTGGTGGTCGAGGAAGGTTTTAGTATATAATTTGACTGACATCCATGCGGATGAAGACGCGGGTATCAGCAAGTGAGCGTTATACTGTTTTTTTACCTTGCTTATTCGTCATGTATACGATCCCCTCTATATGAGAAACCCTGAAGTAGGCTGTTTAAACTGTAAACATACCTTATTCAAGAAAACAAGAACTGTATGAAAACAAACAAGAACATGGCCAGTTGTTTGTTTGCTTTTCTGAAAAGTGGTTATAAGATGATGCCTCTGGCTTCAATCATTCTAGAAGCTAGCGCTAGGTAAATGAGTAGTATTATGTATATGTACACGGGCTTTTCGCTGAATAAGGTGTCGGTTGGTATGTTAGGTATATTTTCTCATAAAGCTTAAGTTGAAAATCCCTAAAATCACATTTTTTTTTTTTTAATTCGTTTTTTTTTAATTACTTGAAAATCTCCCTAAAAAAAAATATTCTGTATTTATACATTATGCTTGTGTAAAATTTTATCCCTAAAAATACCTCCAAAAAATTGTATTGTTTTTTCCCCCTAAATTGAAGGAGAAAACCCCAAAGTTGGCCCTACTCTGCCTCGGTATAGTGGTCGCAAGCGCAACTGCTAAGCATAGGGTCCTGAGTTCTATTATTCTTGGGGTCGGGTTAAGTGTTATTGGGTTTTTCCTTAAGAAACAGCCACGGAGTCTGGATTTGTGCCTCGTTGATGGCAATAAGCTCGCCCCCTATTACATGAGACTTAATCATAACTGGTGAAATGTGGGTGTACTATTCGGTACACCTCTGTCTAACTCTTCGGGGATTACAGGCGTGATGTTATGTATGTGTTTTTACGCTGAATAAGGTATATAGTCTTCGAAGCACTTTCTATAGTCCGCTTTACAGAGTCTTTTCCACTTGGCTTGTTCCCGAGAATCCTTGGCAATGAGATTGCTCAGTAATCTATGAATAGTCCAGTCTCAATTTAATCTGCTTTATCTCTGTATAGGTTAAATCTGTTGAGCCAATTAGCTTATCTATGTTAAGTAAATCGTATGCAAATAAAGCAAAATCAATTATGGGATTAGAACTTATCTGTTACAATGTAGATTGGAAACATGATGTTACCTTAATGAATTCTGATTTTAAAATACTCAGTTTATGATTACACGCAATCGGTGTGCGCGTATCAACGTGGACGAGGCAAATAAGTATGTAAGAATCGTAGCAGGTGGCGTTCTGTGCCAAAAGGAGTGAGTTAATAATGTAAGTATTATGATAACGTTAGATAGATAGTTTTTGTCGATAGAGAATACATTTATGTTTATGCGTAGCAGTGATGCTATGTGTAATTATTTGTTGGCTTACTGTACGCTTTGGTGGTACCTAACTGTAAGTCATTCAACCATTTAATTTTGACTGTGTAGATTTTTTTTTATTGTTTCGTAATTTAATTTATTTCAAGAATGTCTATAAAGACAGGCATTCAATAAAAACTTGTTAAAAGAATGTTGCTATTTGGAACAGCAACAAGAAGCTTGCTCTATTTTATCAACAACCCTATATTTCAGACATTGATAGAACCGCAACAAGCCCATAATATGAAAGTTGTGAACGGCTTGTGGCGCCCCGCGGCGATGCCCGAAAAAACATTGTCCATTTTGTCGTTAGATTCAATTTCACCATCACATTCTTGTGAAAATGGATCTATATTTTCAGTAACATAATAAACTTCATCTATCTATGAGGAAACATCGACACAAACAAAGGTATCTCGTGGTCCTGTTTATTTTATTGATGAAGGAAGGGATTAAGGTGGAAGGGTATCCCATGTCATAATCATCATTGGTTTTTTTTTGTTTTTTTTTTTATTATTATAAATGGGCTTGCTCTTGACTTCAATCTTGCCCCTTGTTGTCATCATTCGAGCTTTGTTTTCCACTACTGAGTATACACCTCCCCCGATTTTTGTCATAGGTACCTGGTCTGCGCGAATCTCCACCAGATCTAGCCCACGATTTTCGAAACATCATCAAACCATCTAACTATTGGGCTGCTAATAATTCTTCTACAATTCTTCTATCTTCTATTTTCTATTCAATTTCAATTCAATATTTCAATTCTTCTATTTTCTAGTACCCATAACACAAGCTCTGCTTAGCTTGGGACTAGATGGCGTTGTGTGATAGTTGTGGAATATTATTATTATTATTATTATTTTTGGTTCTTTTTGTTTCTTCTCATTTAAGAGAGCATAAGAAACCTTACACGCGGGTCGAAACCAAGGATGTAAGGTATAATTTAGATAGAGAAAGTGGATGATAATGTAGAAGAAGTCAGAAACTTTCGGGTGATTCGACAGGTGTTGAGAATGGTGGCTTTTTGTAGCATGTAGAGTGTGTGAGTAGGCATTTGTAGAGTGTTGAGGCTTTGTGTAAGAGATTTTGGTATAATACCAGTAGATGAGAGAACAATGGGGACTATATGAACAGTTTGTACATTCCATTGGGTTTTAATTACAATGGCAAGATCTTGGTACTTACTGAGTTTTTCGGAAATTGTGGCTTGGATATTATGTGAGTTAGGTATTGCTATGTCTATCAGATAAGCTGTTTTATTGGTTTTGTCGTGGATGGTAATGTCGGGTCTATTATAATGAATGGTTTTATCAGTTATTATAGTTCGGTCCCAATAGATTTTTGTATCGTTATTTTCTAATGTTACTTCCGGTTTATATTTATAATACGGTATCATTTCAGAAACTAGTTTATATTTAAATGATAACTGTTGGTGTATGATGGCAGCAACTTGGTCATGGCGGTGTTTATAATCGGTTTGTGCGAGTGATTTACATGCTCCTGTTATATGTTGTATAGTTTCAGAAGCATTGTTGCTATTATTATCATCTCTTTTATTTGGGTGGGAAATCATCAAATAACATCCCTCAACAATCACCACGTTTAGCCAAGTGTCCTGCCCACCTCCGCTTCAGATTCGCTACTATGTTGGCCAGCATCTTGGTCATGGACATGTTTATCTTTAGGCCCACCTATAAACATAAGAGACACAAGCCATAAACAACAGAATTACCCTTTCCTAGCTAAAAAATAAAAGCATCTTTATTCTTTTTCCAAAATCTGAATCGCATTAAGCTGGGATGAAAACACAAAACATAAATAAAGCGCTTTACTTATAAAGCACAAGATTTTGCTTAAAATTAAGTATGTAATGAATGTTCGCGGCATTGCTGAAAGGTTTCAACCAGCCATGTAAGTAGGAAATTTGCCTCGTTTAAGCATTAAAACTAAAAGCTGAGATTTTTTATCCGTAGCTGGGGCTTTTATTTGCGAACTGGGACTTACAGGACGTACCGTGGTATGGCGATGCCTATATAGATTCATTCATGGAAATTGTAATAAGTAGGTATTATGAATATTAATAGTATGATTTATGTGCAATCCCCAGCACATCTTGGTACTACAATCTGTCAAACTCTAATAGATTTATAACTTTATCGCTAAAACAATTAGGTTCAAGCTAATTTTAACGGGATTTGACAGTTTTGGGTAGCTTAGCTTAAAGTGCGGCGTCTGTACTTTCTTTACTTATACCGAACTATAATGGTAAGGAAAAACCTAATTGACTAAGTAATCTATCTGATAATAAGACGGTTGCCGAACTTAAGGAAAGTATATGGGATTACCGGGCTCAATTTCCGGGTTTTGGATTTTCTGTTTAGCCAGCGTGAGCTAGTGTTTTGTCTGATCACTAAATTGCCTAGTAGATGAACGTTTACGTTTAAGCATGTGTCCATTTGAAACCTACCTAACTGTTATCAGTACATCAGTACCTACATCATCATATCAGTACATCAGGTACTGAGTGGTATTAAATTTTAATGCTTGCAGATTTTTAGTAGTTGACTGTATTTCCAAAATAGATTGAATTGTTAAAAGTTACTTGTTGAGAGAGAGAAATTCTAATCATCCAAAGTTAGCAAGCAGTACATAAAAACTAGTGCTAAAATGAATGTTATTTCTGCAAATAAATCATGTATGCTTAAATTACTCTTAAACTTACTGAAAACAGCGTTCTACATTGTACGTCTGTTTTGAATGTAAGAACACATGCCTCGTCTACGTTCAACGCAAACATTAAATGCCATTTAATCTACTTACGCGGCAAATGAAAGCATGATGAGTATTTTATTTAAAACATGAAACTTAATGAACATCAAGTATCGGTCGGGGCACGAGTTAATTTAACATAAACTTTCAAGCAGTACCCTTAATTACATATTTGAACACAGCCTGTAGTTATTACGCGTGTTAAGTACGTAGTAAATTTTCGTACAAGTCTTTATATACATACTCTTGTATATGTAGTAAGTTAGTAACTAATTGGGGTGTAATCCATCCTAGTTCTGGCCGTTTCTGAAGTCATTGGAGGGTCAACGGCCCATCCCCTAATTTGTAACTTAACCCGAAGACGACTAAACTTTACCTATTTCAAATGTTTGCTTAGTTTCGTTCAATTCACGCTTCTTGCTTTTGAAGGGGGTTAACAGAATCACTAGTAGCGACATACCATTTTGGGCCAGTATGTTCACAAAGATCATTATTTTCATTATATCTCATCTTTATTGTGTTTGAAATTTTCGTACTAAACTATGAAATTTTTTTCTTTATTCTGTAGGGCATTGCCCTATCCCTCTAAAAGACCTGACCTCTATTCAGATAAGTAATGTAACAATTTTTTGATGAGTTATAAATTGGTTTTCAGTGAATAGATCTCCTAAAAATTACTTCTATATTCCTACAATGTCTGAAGCAGAAGCTGATAATGGAAATTCTTTTAGAAATAATGTGTTTAAAATTTATGGTTAACTCATCATCTGCCTAGAGATTTTCTATTATGTTAAAGTCGGCTTCCGGCCTAAGCTGATTATCAGTTTTTTGTAAAATTTTGGACGTTACTGAATGTTCCAAACTCTTCTACAATTTTCAAGCTAAATCAATTTAAATAGCCATCGACACGTTAAGAAGAAGTAGGTACGACAAGACCGGACTAATCGACTGTTGACTGATAAGATTGGTTGTTAGACTGGGTCCTGAAATCCTGACTACCGGCAAAGTCAAAATATAATGTTTAACTATGTACCTACCTACCGCAAATGGCATGTATCATGTAACCGCAAGTTTCAGATTAAATCCGTGCGGTCTCATATCGTCCATAAACAAAACGTCCCGTTGAAACGACGACTCGTTAAACTTTTAAGCGACTCCTAACTTCCGCGTCATAATCGCAAGCACTTTTGTTACATATGTACATCCGCATCGTTATGTAACCGCTCTAAGGGCTTTCGCCCATGACTGGTCTTTACACAGAACGTCACTTTCGCAAAATCATATCGTGAAAAATTTGGTAACTATTGCTTGAAGTCACTTTTCGCACAATGTCATTTTCGCACAACGTCATTTTCGCACAACGTCATTTTCGTACTACGTCATTATCACATTAATCACTTTCTCAAAACGTTATTTTCATAGAATATCATTCAAGCCTTTTTTTTTCAGTAGAGACCTCAGAGATTCTGAAACTGCTGAATCGGGAAGTATTTTTTTGTTGACTGCGACTTTTTGTGTGCGTACTCGTATTAGTCGTATTTCTAACGTACGTCTGAAATGATACGCACGTGCGACATATGTGTTAGAACATCGCGACGTCCTGCGATTCAACAAGACACCGCTCGTCCATAACACCAATGACGACTGTTGGTAATCCCCGAGGGGTTAGGCAGAGTTGTACCCATTAGTACTGCCACATTTTGCCGGTTAGTCCCGTGTAATAGGGGGCAAGCCTAATGCCATCAACTGGGCACAAATTCAGAGTCTGTGTCTACTACTGAGAAATTCCTCATGGGAAAACCCAATAACACTTTGCCCGAGCTGAGAATCGAACCAAGGACGTCATGCACAGCAGTCGCGCTTGCAACCACTAAACAAACGAGGCAGGAGGTCCCACAGTTATCTAATAGAAAAGATTTTCAAGTATAACATAAATTTTCAAGAAAATAATACGATCAGTGTCACTCAAGCGTTTAAAACAAATTCCACCCAGAGTAATTTGTCCGTAAATGTTTTCTTACCTTTTATTCTTATCTAGACTGCCCAAGTAGACTCAGACGCGCGGGCTTTAGGCAAAGGTCAGATGTTCAATCTTCCTAGCATTTAATTTATTTAGTTACGATTCCAGGTAGAAGGTTCTACGGCGGTAAATAATATAATTCTGTGTTAGAAGGTAACTTATTCACGTTTTGTGTGTTGACTCAAGACGTGAGAATTTTCGAAAACATATAACGGGACATTGGTGGCGTTGGTGGTCGGGGCGTTGATAGTTATGGCGTTCTATGGGGGGAGGCCTTTGTCCAGCAGTGGACGTCTTATGACTGATAAAGATAACGGGACATTTAGATTCGTTTTTGGTAAGAATTATAAGATGTTTCTTTTAGGAAACTATTCCTTGAAATCCAGCACGAGGTAGATATAATTATGTATATAACAACTGAAAACTAGTATTTTTCATGTATTCTTGTGGTGGTACAAACGGGCTTACGTTACCAACATGAATTTAAGTCTCAATATAATAAATAACACACATAAAATCCAATAAGATCAGAGCAATCAAAATTATCCATAAAACGTAGGCACTAAAGTTATCAACTTTGAACCACAAAATTGATATGAAAGCGAACATAATCCTAATCGGCCTAGAAACCCTAACCCTAAGTAACAAAACCAAGTTTTCCTAGAATTGCTCCAGCAGACAGAGTTATTGACTATGTCAATATATCAGAGCGTCAAGGCGCAAGATTCTCAAAATATTAAATTGTTGAAATCGCGATGCCAAAGAGTCAAATACCAAGAAACTAATACTATAACCCTTACAGTATTTTGAAATATATTATTACGAATGATGTAGAGGTACAGAGATTTATTTATTTATTTTGGATTATTAAGGATTTAGATTAAAATATATGTTTTACAAATTAAAACGACTGCAGACTACATAGTCCTGTAACGCACACTCTATGATCAATTACTGGTAACCATATATTACATAATTATTATCGGGTACGTCCTTACATGTTCTAAATACATAATTTAATAGAAATTAAAATTAGGAATGCATACAATCAAATTATAATGAGATTAAAATATTCAGAATACAGTCAAAACAAATTTAATTAAATATTAATAGCATGTCAAATAATAATGGTTGAAATTGAGATTACAAACGAAATATAAATTAATTTTTTTATATATTATTCAACAAATTACATGAAAATGCTAATATATTTTATTTTTAAATATTTTGACTATCGTGATTGTCGAGTTCAGCTTTGCACCATATAATTTGGGTAATTAGGGTAATCTAGTATGATACCAGTCGGGGGTGTGCGCGAATGTACTTGTATCTCCCGGGCCCCCGACACATGGTATTAGTAGGAACAGTGGGTTTTTAGTCGGTTAGAGTCCGACATAACCCCCGCTCGCCCCAGGCGGAGGGTATCCATGAGGATTTTCCCACTCAAAAAAAAAAAAAAAAAAGGGTAATCTAGTAAGGGGAGAGTCGTTACCTAAGCCACCGCGAGTTGTCAACACAGGATCACACGACCGGAATAAAAAGTCTCCTATATGTTAATCAATGTTTTAACTATCTGATGTGATCAATTTCATGCAAATTCTTTCAGTAGTTTTTGCGTTAATGACTAAAAAACAATCCATACATTCAGATATCCTCTCAAAGTTTCGCACTTACAAGGATTTCTAGGATTTACTCTACCCGTAGAGCTGTCTAGTTTCTACAATAGCCACCAACTAAACATATAGGTACCAGGAGACCAACAAAACAAAGTTCGGAGTGTGCGACTTGTGGTCTGACATCCAACAAAGTCAAGTCGTTAACATGTACCGCAACATTTTTGTCCACAATTAAACAGTATTACAGGTCATCACTCTGAAATAACGCACTGTCTTTAACTCGGTCACTAAATAAAGTATTATCGGTAATTCACACAGACCTTTACTGCACGTTTTGCAGGGCAATGACACACTAAAAACGTTTGCGACAATGTATCGCCACAATCATCGACGTGAGCCGAAGATTACAGAAAAGTTTCGATACAAAGTGCAGCTTTACATCCTTGTCAAATAAAAAAAACCGGCCAAGTGCATGTCGGACCACGCACGATGAATGGTTCCGTAGTTGCCCATCAAAATATGTGAATTTACTAAACTAGTTAACCTCCCTGCCTACCTGCCTCCGAACGATGATTTTTATTTTAAAAATAAAACAAACTTACATTTCGGCATTACGACTTTAAGACCTCATAAGTGTAAATTGCAACTATTTGAGAAAATCGATGAAAACCTTAAATTTCGTCGTTGCGACTTTAAGACCTCATAAGTGTAAATTGCAACTATTGAGAAAATCGATGAAAACGTCTACCAATCCTTTAGTCGGAAGAAAATTGTAGATCTTGAAATTGGTAAATAAATGACGATTAATATACAGATCGTATACACATGAGAGTTTTTGCATTCGATAGAGCTGCAAAATGTGAAAAAGGCTGGCGTAAAAAAGTGATTAGGCCAAAAGTGACACAAGAGGTCTTAAAGTCGCAACGACGATTTGCAGTTTTGAGACCTGCGCTCCCATACATTATGTATAGGAAAATATTTCATACAATTACATTTTATAAGTTGGTCGACTATAACTCGTAAACTTGTAAAGCCTACTTAGCTGTGATAGTTTACCTTTTATTTTCGTTATATATGCTACTACCATGAATTTTTTCACACGCCGTTTAGGTTGGCACACTTGAGTTTAACAAAAATTTGCATAATTTCATCATTAATTTGCAATTTCTCTTAATCGAAAAACTGTTTGAGCAAAACCACATTTTTAAGACCTATTCAACGTCACCCCGCACAATGAACTTAAGAAAAAAATCATCCCCACTTAATGTGTAATGGAGAAACACTAAAAATTTTTGAAGTGAAAACTTCTTTAGCGGCGCTGAGCACTTTTTTTGTATGGGTAAAAACTTCGAACTGCTGATCTTTCGATCAGCATCACGTGACCCTGACGCGAGTTTGAAAGTTAATATTGAAGTTTTCACTTCTGCCGGCACTCCCGGAGTGCTACCTTTTTTTTTTTCAATATTTTACTTTAGCACTTTGTCGGCGTAACTCATTTGTATATTCATGCCAAATTACAGCTTTCTAGTACTGAGAGTCTTTTAGATATAGTGCGGACGAACGGACAGACAGACAGACGGACAGACAGACAGACGGACATTGCGAAACTATGTATAAGGGTTCCATATTGACTACGGAACCCTAAAAACAGGCCAAGTGCAAGTCGGACTTAAAGAGTTCCGTACCATTGTAGTAGATATTGTGAGATTTTCCATGTTATTTTAACACCATAGACTTCTTATACGTTTGCCTGTAATCTTTAAGTGTTGAACTAATTTCTGTATCCTTTTCAAAATTTATTTCGGAGATTAGGGGGGAAATGGTCGGACAGACAGACACACGAGTAATCCCATAAGAGTTCCGTTTTTTCCTTTAGAGATAAGGAACCCTAAAAAAAAAATATACGCCGGTTTATTTAATAGTTAAAAATGTTACTGTATTTCAGAATAACACCCGGGCCGTGGTTACGGCCTACGGGAATAATTAATTATCGAAAAACATTTGCGTTTGTTTGTCAGTGTGTGAAAGCGCGGTTATATATAGGGCGAGAATCATACGGGCCGCGATTTAACACGGGTGGTTTTCAGCCATACCGATTTCAGTTTCGAAAAAAAAGCATAACCTAACCTAAGTAAGTACCTACCCATTTTATTTTAGTGTCGGATCGCGAATCTGTAGTATAGTTAACTAACTCCTTGAATTTGACGAGGATGGAAACGACAGCCTGTTCTTGAATAGCTTTACTCTGCATTTTACATCAATATAATATACTTTCCGAAGATTAGCGTGTACAAACAAACAGACAAACAGATAAACAGACAAACAGACAGATTTTTTTTTTTGGATTCGTGCTCTATTACTGTTTCTAAACCCTCCTCAATTATTATTTTTTTAATATATTCAATGTACAGACACAGTTTTTTTACTGTTTTATTATATGTATAGATTAAGCGTGTACAAATGTTTTAGTAAGCAAAATAGTTATTGTTATCCGTAATTATAGGGTTGATGTATTTTTTTTTGTATAAAAATCGTAAAGCGGTTCACAGAAATAAAGAATCTATAATATAAGGGTTCCGTTAAGACTAGAGATTCACTTTGCAATAAACATATTCAACAGTATCCAATTTTAAAGGTACCAACACAGTATTTTCCGGTATGAACGGAGCCTTCACACTGAAAAAAACGTGCACTACTTCCCCGTGTGAACACAGTCTTACAGCGCTACTTCAAGCCACATTTATGAGCCTTCAAACGCATCCCGGAACTACCCGCAAATGTTTTCGTCTTGTGTTCTTGAAGGAAGCAAGTCGAGCAAGCGCGGTTTGTTTACTTTCATACTTGATACCAACAAACACTGCGGGGTTTTAACTGAAATATATTTTATAATAATTAAGCGTGTAAATGTTTTAGTAAGGTAAATAATTCTTGGTATTGCTTATAATAATAGTTTGCTTATGTAAAATTAAACTTGAAATGTGCTGAGTTTGTATTATTTTAGCTTACCGTTCGGGTTATTTTAGTAGATCGGTAACGTAGCTTTCTAACATACATAACATCATGCCTGTAGTCCCCGGAGGGTGAGACAGAGGTGTACTTTATAGTACACCCATATTATTGTGTGTAAGCCATATCATGTAATAGTAGGGTTATTACATGATATGACTTACACATAACTGGCGAGCCTATTGCCATCAGCCAGGCCCAAATTCAGATTTCGTGGCTGATACTGAGAAATTCTTAGTGGTAAAACCCAATAACACTTTGCCTAACCCGGGAATAGAACCGAGTACCTCATGGACAGCATTCGCCGCTTGCGATCACTAGACCAGGCAGCCGAATAAACCTACACTACTATGTCAGATTGTTACTTAATGGTACTTTACTATGCAATAATATCAAAAGCAATACATATAATGAGCTCAAATAAATCTTTATAATCAACTTATAGTCCCATAACCCAGTTAATACCATTTTTATGTGACTTATAATATTATATCTGGGGATGACTTGAATGTAATTCTAAGGCATCTGACAAAGGCGATGTCAAAATAACCCGCGGGCTGAGCGGATATTGATGAAGGAGGACCACCCCCTGACCACTGGACAGTGGACACTACTCTGTATTGAATAACGTCCTTATTTATTTATTTTTAATATTTTGCCGACAGATATGGGGTTTTACTTGAGGATGAAGTGAACTGCGCGATTGTCGAGTGTTTTTTTCTCTAAGCTAGTGTTTAAATTACTTTATTTAATAGAGTAACTATGTACATTAAAAACTATTAAATACACTATCAATAAGCTATAAGAAGGCATCAAAAAGCTGCTCCTCAATGCTGTTAGCTAGTAATGTGTCCAAGAGACTGGCGGCATTTCCACGTTGTATGGCACTTAGCCTCTGGCCAAGGTAACACCCAGCCCTTGTGTGACGAGAAATTTATTGGTTCAATATTTTTTAAGCTACGAATTGAATGGCTCTGATTTTTAAAAAGTAGTCGGAAAATATAGTAAAGCAAGCCACGTTCCCTTTGGAATTTTTCAACTGCAAAAATTGCGAACTTCAATACAAACTTTCTTCCCAGAAATGATTCCTTACTTTGGAAACTCTTTTGCACAATTTCAAACCCATATACCAAGCAGTATTTGCAGTGTGCATATCTTCATTTCTAGAAAGACTTTAATTATCACTATTACATCACTACATATATAAAACAAAGTCCTCCGCCGCGTCTGTCTGTCTGTCTATCTGTCTCTCTGTTCGCGATAAACTCTAAAACTACTGAAAAAGGCATCTTTATCGTGTGGTTAGTTCCTTACCTGGAGTCAGAGTTCTTTTGCCCTCCATGGGCCTCTGACTTGGCTTTACATGCCGTCAAGAATTACCTCTCAGGCATGCTGGTTTCCTACCGATGTTTTTCCTTGGCCGAAGAAAGTGATACTATAAATACAATATGCCATGAATCCGAAAAATCAGCGGCGCATGTCTTGGATTCGAACTCGAGACCAATGACTTGGTCATACCATATATAGAATTGAGGCCTTAATCTTAGCCTGTCGGGGCTGCGAGTTGTTCGAAAGAGATACCACGGCCTCGGACACAAAGGGCTAAGAAGGAAGGGTCGTTTTTAGTCAGAAGTCTGCTCCGCCCAGAGCAGGAGGATACTTTGGTGACCTTCCAAAAAAAATGTCTTAAATCCTAAGCCGTAATTCTAAATAAATATATTGCCCCTTGTTATTTATTTCACCCCCTAATACATCATTCAGTACACGACAACTACCTAAAAGAATATAATTACTAACGCCCGAATACTCGAACGTCACTCAATTATAAGTAGCCCTCAAAACTCGTGCTATCTCTGTCACTCTGCGTTAAAGTAACAAAGACAGCACGAGATTTAAGTGCAACTTAAAATTGAGTGACGTTCGAGTATTCGGGCGTAAGCTACTTAGGCAAAAATCATAATATATATCTAGAATAAGTTCCAGAAAAGTCCTGTGTAACTTCATAACGATAACATTCTTATAAAAACTTCGAGTTTCAAGCAGAGTGGTCGGAGTAAGTTTTTCTTTTGTAACTCTCCTCAAATCTTTTGTGACTATTTTTGTATGAAATGCTTAAAGATTTCCTATTAAAAAAAATGAAATTTATTATTTTAACCGATTTCCAAAAGGAGGAAGTTATCTGAAGGGTAGTTTGTGTGTATTTTAAGCGATATCTTCGCCAATTGTGAACAGATTTATATTATTCCTTCTTTTTTGGAGCGACTGCTGCAGCGTATAAGTAGATGAAAGATTACAAGAATTAAGCAGTATGTTTAAATACTAAAATCTTATTAAAAATCGCATTATCCTATGCGTGTACATTTGTAAACACATAGACACATTAGTAAACGAATTCCTACGTAACTTATCTACACTTTTTCCTGTATGAATATGAGTTTACGTTTTCTTCTTAGAGAAGGAACCTAGCTAACTTCTGTCATTCTTCAGCACTGCTTAAGCCCTAAGGAGTTGGGTTCTCAGTAAAACGTTATGTAGATTTTGTCTTTCGTTTGGGCGGATGTTGATTCTTGTCTTGTATTGCAAACAGCCGCAGAGAAGTGCAACATAAAACTCATTTTCTAACAAGTTTCGAGAGGTTTCTAAAATGGCGTACTTTTAAATATTTTTTTTAATTTTATGGGTAGGTAATAAAAAAATGGCTACAAATAAATTTAGGTGTGGAGATTCGAATTGTGATAATTAGTCCGACGATACGGTAAGTTAAAATTGTTGTATGTCTGTTTGTTCGACTAATTTTGACGAAAGTGTTACTGACAGATGACTGATTTTATGAAGAGTAAGTAACTTACGCTACTTTTGTTTTAGAAAAATAATTAGGTTTGCAACAAAATTAAAACCCTTACAATTGTAAATAAAACCCGATTCAAGCAGTGAAGTCATATTTTCATAATATTTATCCTAGGTAATGTTGTACAACGGCTATACCTACTTATATATAAATAAAACAAAAGCATGAAACGATTGCTCTACATTTTTACGAAAAATTTCAGCGATGTCAAAGCAAAATAAACCCCAATGCACAAAATTACACTGCGGTTTTGATGCGCACAATAGATTCAAATTCATTTATTTATAGCTTTCAGATCGTTATTGAACAAACCAACATACTGTTAGAACTAATAAAAACTGACAGGTATACCAGCGGTTCCCAGACTAAGAACAGCCTGTATCTTGGTAACGCTGAGTAACGCAGAGATAAAACAAAGTAAAAAAAATCTATGTTCTGCTAGCACGAGATAAAAAAAATATGTATAGCAACTTTTCCAATTCTCTGATCCCATCACTCAGACTGAAACGGAGCTTAGAGAACTAAGTAGTTCCAACAGCAATTAAACAACCTGTATACAAAGTAATACAAACCGTCCAGTCCGGTTTATTTCGGCATCGCGGTGGATCATGATCGTGTGACTGTGTGGAGAGGTGTCCTCCTGATGGTGTCATGTTCCCGCTCGCCGCGCCGCTGTCCGCCTGACACGACAAATTGCCGGCTGGTAATTGGCGGCCTGCTGTCACAATGTAAAGCCGCTGAATTGGGTTATATTACTTTTATAGTGAAAAATTGCACGTGCTTCACAGCCAGCCTATTGTGGTACATCGTTATTACTGAAAAGCGTTTTTAATTTTTCCCCGAGTGACGGCAAATGGTACACAACTACGCACGCTGTGCATGTAATTGTATGCATAAGTGTTCACATATTTTGTTGAACATTTCGCGCGCAATTTTTGGGAACACTTTGGGAAATTAAAAATAAACAGAGCACATGCTGTTGTTAGCATTTTCACAATTTTACTGAAATGAAACAACAAAATAACTGTTAAGTCGGTACACATCCTGTAGTGGACTCGTAAAGTATCAAATCTGGTTTCAACATTACCTAATATGTGCTACCACACATAATCTAATTAAAAAGCAAGTAGGTGCACGCCAAAGCGCAAACAAAATTTACTCCAGCAAAATGTTCGAGTGTCTGACATGTTTAACCTACATCGTACGTACGTTATTTACCTCACACAAATCTAGGAAAAGACGACGCTAAGAAATTGAAACCACATTGAAAATCTGCAGCAAGCATCTGCGCTCCAAGTGTTTCGGCCATATTATGTAGAAGTGAGCGGAATAAGCCGTACTTTGTTACAAATCCGGGACTTGGGTTGGATTTGCCGGTGTCCGTTTTGTGCTTGTTATTCCAACGCTGCCAGACCGGGCGCAAGCTTAAGTTTAGCTCATACACTGGAGGGAAACTCTCTCCCTACTGAATGAACCAAATCGAGTTCTTAGAGATACATTTTTTTTGTGCGGTTACAAAAAATGGATCCACCGCCTCCCGAACCTTCGGATCCGGAGCCATTGAAAGATATTTTCACAAAACGTCTTACCTACAAAAAATCAAAGATATCGCCAAAAGCACTCCCTGTTTCGAGACCCGATTTCCTTATCCCGTGTGAACACTAGTCCGTGCCTAAAGGAAATTGGATCGTCCTTTGGATATCGTAAGAGACGATTATGGAATTACTCTGTAGGTACCACGATTAGGAAACAATGTACAAAAATAAGAACTGAGAAACCTAATAGGTAACTTAGTACCTCCCTCTTGCGCTTAAGTAGAGGAGATCAGGCGGTCGCTCCGTCGTTGTTCCACCGTGTAAGACCAAA
Organism: Diarsia dahlii; assembly: GCA_949775195.1. Classification (NCBI taxonomy): domain Eukaryota; kingdom Metazoa; phylum Arthropoda; class Insecta; order Lepidoptera; family Noctuidae; genus Diarsia; species Diarsia dahlii. The sequence continues at coordinate 14,560,573 of OX459194.1, read as the reverse complement.
ACTTGATCTACATAGTATTACTTCAAACGAGATACCTGTAAGACAGCTTAACAAAGATGAATTATATTTGGATAGGTACTGTTCTATATCGGTAGGTGTTTCAGGAGCTCTGACTAGCTTCTTATCCGTTTCAAAGCAATCTCTTGAAACAATTCTCACGATGCTGTTGTTGTTGTTGTTCTCAGCTACATCAAAGTGAAATGCAATACTTGTGGAGAGAAGGTGGATCTGGCGGGTGCAAGATTTACTCCGCTGCATGTAGGAATCGGAGAAAGGAACATTACCTCTTACGTTGTCGTGCTAAGGAGCTTAAAATTTAGACTTAGCGCGTATTCTGCACTGATTTCACGGAAATGAACGACTAATCTAGTGAAACGAGTGGGTATCAAATCAAAAGTTAATTATTTAACAACAAGAGTAATGAACAAAGACTAAGAAACTAAATATGTTAGTAGCAAGAAATTTGTGTATTCAGCTAGATTAATTTAAATTGATTCTTCTAATAAGAATAACATCCGTACGCAAAATACGCACTTTGGACGAGGAGTTGCGACACCAGCTCGTTATTATTACATCAATTCGATGTATATGCTGATTTTGGACCGTTTCAAAACAAACCCATTGGTACCTACACAATATAATATGCAAGAAAACTTGCACTGCAACGCTCTAAATTATCTGCCATCAACAAAATAGTTCATAAAAATCATTTTACTGCGCAAAATTTTCACTAGTTTCGTGGAAGCGAAACCGTTGAAAAAGGAAACGCGCTGACTTAGTCACTCAAGGGAAAAAATAAAACGAGGAGCCGGCCTTAACGACCGTCAGGGGATGTCATTAGCTGATGTCCACTGCCGCATGATTCGAATTAGACTCATCTCGAATGTAAGTGAGGATATCTTCGACGCGATGCGACTTAGATAAGCTCAACTGGCTATAGTTGCATTTTTATGGAACGGCTACTGCTTCCGTCTTCGCTCGATGTTTGTTTTGTATTTTCTTGTGCAAATTAACAATGCCTTCTGAAGGTAATTGGTCCACGCCAGGGGCACCACATGGACGTTATTTGAAGGTAGAGCCTGCCTGTTGTTGTCACGCTTTGATGCCAAAACTGGGAAAGCTGTAACAAGTGCAACACGGTGAGTCAGCAGATAACTGCAATAGGCTGAGTTGACTATCTGCTAGATTCTGAGCAGACCGACGTAGATACTTACTCGAACTATTCGTCGTAATTATTTTGCCACTTGGAATAAAATAACGGTAGAGTGGTAACTTATTTAATTACGATAGGTATAGGTACCATGACTTGATCAGAGTTAATATCGCAAGGGTGTGTAAAAATCAGACATTCTTAAAAAAAAAGTTTCGCTTGTAGATAAAGCTAATGTCATCATCATCCGCCTAGCCTTTCCCCAACTAAGTTGAGTTCGGTTTCCAGTCTAGTTTATAGACTAATGACAATTAAATACCTTTGGAAACCATGGCGCCTTATTTATCTTCCAGACTAACATTTTCATTCATGCAATTCATTCTTAAGATAAACGCGGATTCCCGCCGAGTAAAGAAAGTTAGGAAGGTATCAATCCATTACGGGCGGTCTTTTTACTGTGGTTCTACATCAGGAATTCATTACCTCCCGCAACCTAAAGTTTTTCATGCCCGCACACTATGAAAGAACAAATTATATTGTTAGAGTATTCTTATCACGGACAGCAATTTATTACAGAAGTATTTGGCTCAATTCCAATTGCGGGGGCCCTTGGAAACTTTTAATTGGCCACTCTAACAAACAATTACTGAGGGAGTGTAACTCAGTCATTGCACTTTTTAAATTAAAAACAAATCTACTCTTAAATTGAAGGGCGGTCCATTGAACCAAACAGGTGGTCTATCATGACGTCTTAAAGCAGTATTGTTTTAATCTTGTTCTAGTTTAACACGAAGCCGTTTAAAGAGCCGAAAAAGCTTCCTGAGACACACCACCTCCTCAGAGGACAGTACAGGAGACAAACACACTTCATCGTATCTGCTAAAAAACTACCCCCTGGCCACGAACTGCAGTGGCCGATAAGAATATCTTTAGGTAGACTGCGTACCCAGGACATGCCTCACCTCCTCGTCTCTTGCTTGTAGTAGGTATTTATCTAACTGCACGTTCAAGGATTTAATCGAAGCAAACGGAAAAGCTGTCCAGATTGCTACGTACTGTAGGCCTACCATGACGTCTTAAAACAGTTCTTATTCCAGTGAGAAAAAGAGATGGCGCTAGACACCCTGTATAGTTCTATCACGTTTCCACACTGGAATAAGAACTGTTTTAAGACGTCATAGTAGGGCTTCTGGATGGACAAAATTTGAGTTTTCGACTCGAAAAGAAGAAGAATTCCAGTGAGGAAAAGCAACGTCGCTAGACACCCTATATAGCACTGTTGCCTTCCCACACTGGAATGACAATAACACAATACTGCTTTCAGACATCATGGTAACCCCACAGATAGGGCGAGACTCTTCTAGTAACTGGCCATAGACATCTAGCTAATTCTATTTACTGAACCTAACGCTTTTTGGATGCCGAAACTGAACAGAATGCTAAACATCAGTCTTTCTTATACAAAATTAGCCTCCAAAAAAATAGGGTTGTGAGCGTTTCTCAAAGAAGGAAATTCATTACGGAGCTAAGCTGCTGAATGTTAATTACGCTTACACAAGTAAGTAATTACTAGTTGGTATGTGTAAATAAACTACAATAAGTACAAGACTGAATAACAGTAGTGAATCGATGATAGCTACCTACACGCTACACGTGGACGTGATTTTATGGAAACAAGCCCGCCACACTATTCCCGATCCACTGTAACTCCTGAAAGCCAGAATCAACAGTGGCGACAATCAGAAAAGCGCCGAGACAATGAAACTCGACGATGTAACAGAGAAACAGTTTCAGTTAAACTTCACGACTTCAGATTCTTTGACTAAACGACGACAGCAGGTTGCGGATTTAATGAGCTGTGTAGTACCTACACTATATTCCACCTCCATACTCACTCCTATCCTGACCTCTATGTCCTTAAGGTTTAAACGTGCAGTCAAACTGACCTTTGCTCTACCACCAAAGATATCGTGAAAGTGGCAAAACTTTGGGCCCTGAAAATTTTAAACTGTCGTGCCAGCACCGGTGACACGAACAAAAACTGTTCCTAAATATATATTCCGCAGCTATTTCCATGGGATGCATTTTCTGGATCCTCTTGGTGTACAATTTTAGATGTTCACTGGCGTCTTACGTCGGTTACCTATACCTTCAGATGAACGTGGATCATCGCATTTTGAGCTACCTAAGAATTTTAAAAGAGATCATTCAGCCTGGCATTAATTGGGAGAAGAAAAACTTTAAATGAAATCTTGGCTGTTGTCATGAGTCAACGATGTTTCTCATCATCAAAATAGGTAAGGTAGTACCTAACCTACACTAACTATTTTGATGGTGAGATATAAAGTAACTAAACACAAGCAAAACTGCAAAATTCTCGACGCTTTATAATGCTACCTGCATCACGTAAGCAAAGCAAAAGTTTCTAAGTATTTCCCGCATGGAAGAGGAAAGTTCGATCCCATTATAAAGTGCAAGGAACATCCATTCTGTATAAGTCACGTAACGCAAATAACGTATTGGGTTCAGATAGGTGGGTAATAGTGCAAAATAGCCCATTAGATTAGCGCACTCAATACAATCCTTTCAGTCTGTACCTCCGATAGTTGCATTCGAAAAGCAACCTTAAATTCACGTTTACAAAGAACACTGTCATTTTAACAAAGTTGTCAGTTACACGTTGTTACAGTAGTTACATTTGCACCCTAACCGCAACCTTATGATTATGAGAATAAGGATAATTGTAATTTGAAAAGTGAAGCAGACTACGAGGTAACATAACTGTGAAAGGATTGCTTAACTCACACGGGAGAATAGATAGCCCGTTCTGGAGTTAAATCCTCCTTTCGTTTTTAGACGGAAAGTCATTCATTTCACGCTGAATTAATTACATTTCTGTCAGTTTTGGTTGGGTTATTTACTCAGGTACTTAAATACTTTTAACGTTAGGTAGGTAGGACCTATAGGAAAACGATTGATATATAGCATTGATGGTATAATTTGATCTGATACGTTGCAGGTCTCATACAATTTGCTATTTACACACATGTAGGACCAGCGGTGGCCCAGTGGTGGCGTTCCCTACTTACGAGCTTGCTACTTAGTCGTGGTTTTAAACCCGGCAGGCGGTACTTTGTGTAACTTATTTCATCACCGCTGCTCTCAAAACGGTGAAGGAAAACATCGTGAGGCAAACGACATTGTCTTAGAACAAAAAAAATCGAAGGGACATGATTGTGACATCTACCAACGCGCACTGGGCCCGCGTGGTGGATAAAAGCCCATGCCTCTCCTAGAGGCCTGAGTTCTTGCAGTGGCCAGCAGTGGGAACATTGTAGGCTGATTATAATAATATGATGATAATGTCACATGTAGAGTGGTACATGTAGTAGCTACACAATACGTACACACACAGCCACATGCTATTCATTCATGCATTGTTTTATTTTTTCAGCAGCAGACCGTCTTGAGCAGGCAGGATGCTTCCTTCGCTGGCAGATTGCACTTGGTTGTTTTTACAAAACTATGTATGAGATAAGAGCGTGACTACGGAATCGAACTCAGGACTCGGACAGGAGGTGCTCTGCTTTCGCCGTTGCAACTACCAACAACTCTGCTAACTTAGTGGTCAGGTGCGCAGGTAGGTACCGCTGTATCAGTCGTTGATACGGCTGATACAGCGGTACCTGCGCACCTGCTATGGGGCCCCCAACATCAGTAAGCAAAAATTTGAATTAAATTATCCACAATCTCACATAAACTCTTAGGCCACATTTCTCGAGAATAACCTAACTATATCATAAAAATGTGCCCAATGTGCCTCAAAAATTACGAAAGTCAAAAGAGGAAACATCTTTAGGTACCCTTCATTTCGGCCTAGTCCAGCAGTGGCCATCTTTTGGCTGAAATGATGACCCTTCATTTGGGCCCCCTACGTAGGTACGCCACTGTTAGTGTTTAACAATCCAAAAATAAGTTATATAGTTCTACGGTGTTATCTAATTCTACGTTCTATTTACTTACCTTGTAGATCGGTCGTTGGCTCCGGAAACCATGTTTCGGATTTTGGGTCGCCCAATCCGGACTAAATGAAGGTAACTGACCGATAAGAATCTAATCATTAGACCTATGAGTGCGCATCTTACCGCCCTACCTGCTTAAACTTTGCACCTGAGTAAACTTTAGCGTATTCAGTAGAATCTGTTAAAATCATAATGTGATAAAGAAAATCAACATCATAATTTGGACATAGATTGGTCATATTTTTAGCCGGTAGTACAGGCTAAAAATATAAAGTATTACAGACCTGCTTATTTCAACCATTTAACCTACTAATTTAATAGACTTGTCACTTTTCACAGAGCATTGGAGAGATAAGTAAAAAGAACTTTGATAAAATTAGTTTTAGCAATTACCGAAGTAAATTAGACTATGGAGCTTTTTTAAAACTACATAGCTTACCTAATTTTTTCTGTTTCTAAGCTATTGTGATTGTGACTACTAAGCTGTGCTAATAAAATTGTGCTATTAGTGACGAGGCGACGAAAAAGTTATACAAACAGCGACATCTAGTAGCAACAATTTGTTTTAAATTAAAAATAAATAGCAGACGATACTTAATTCCAGTCATAACAATGGCGTGATAACATATTCATCAGGACAATAAAGTGATATTAAAATGTCAGGGTGCTACTTGTACTTGCAAACAAAAATTTTATCAATAAGAGACATCTATTGCAGATGGCCTAAATTATTTATGACTGGACTCGAGGAGCGGGACTCGGGACTGACGATGTGTCATCATTTCATCAAAACAACTCGTTAGTTCCAGCCTTTACCGTTATTTTTTAATTTCGAATACGACAAGATTAGATAAGATGATGATAAAAAAGCTGAATTAAATAATGTTTGCCACTTTTAAAGTCAGTTCAGTATGAATCGTTTTAAAAAGTTCGACTCTTTGAAACACGTGTTGTCACTATTGTCGGCGCCACCGCCACAGGGCGCGCACATGCCGCGCCTTCCCGCCCGGCTAGCCTCGCCAGCCTGTCGCTTGTTGATTATGTAACGACAGTACCTACTATGTAGGTCTCATAAAATTACTTAACAGCACGTTATACGCCCAGTTACATAACCACGACCTCGACTCATTTATTTTACGTAACCGAGAATAAAAACACCTACATATCATGAATGAGTAGGAACACATTGTTAGAGAAACCAAACAATACTTCACATGTATATTTAATATGGGTTTATAATAATTTATGAAAAAATTTAGGTATAAGACAAATTTTGGTATAAGAGTTGGTTTCGAAGTTCTAGGTACAACCTAGAAATTTAATAGGACTACAAATACATTAAGTAGAGTAGAAATATAAGATAAAGACTTAACATTAATGGTCAGCTTATTGTTAACCTGAGTTACAGTATTACAATAGCATTTAATTAAACTAAGTCACGTCTAAGTTGATGACTTCAGTGTCATTGTTCTCTTCAGCTGGAGTGGCCAAGTTGCCCTTAAACTTCTTGGCTTGAGTACCCTCGGAATCATTTAACGCTTCGTCTTTAGACAGCTCATTCAAGTTATATTTCTTATACGTAAAGTAATTGTCCACAATGCTTAGTAAGCAAATACCCTTTATAATTTCCACTATTATACAGAGTCCAGGATTCTTCAAATCGGCTTTGTTGTTGGCATTCTTTAGAACAACCATCTCAGCTAGCTCCTTGATGATCAAGTCTCTGCAGACACTGCTGTTGAAGCGTTTGTTGAAGATGATGGCAAATGAAGATGACTGTTTCAGGAAATACTTATCAAAAAGCTTGCCAGCACACTCCATTATGTCTGGTAGATTGGCCTTACAGGTTGCCATGATTGGAAGCAGACGTAACACATGCCGTGTCTTTGAGAGCCTTGTTGTCACTAAATCTTTGATTATGGCCGTGGTCAGCTCTTCTGGACTAGGTAAATTTGTTTTGACAAAAATGCAGTTGGATGCACCTGTTTCCACCACCTGGAATCTTTTATGTCTTAGAGACTTCTGAGAATCTTTTTTCAAGGAATCCACTTCTCGCCTTAGCATATCTCCGATGTCAGTCTCGTCCTCGGACTCACTGTCTGACCTGTCTTCCGGTGCGGCGGACTCCGGTATCGCCGACTGCTGCTCCAGCCCGAGGTCCGGATACAGCTTCCCAGCATACTCGTTCAGCAGATTGTAAACTTCTTTCACGCAGTCTTTCTCTCTAAAGTTACACGTGCAGAAGAAGCCCCTGAAGCCGGGTTCCAAGAAATATTTGTTTCTGCGTTTACGAAAGTAAAACTTTTTCTTCTTCCGATTGTCGCCCATGCTGTAGACTGATAAGCACAAAGTGCAGTTACAATATGGTTATGATGGCGGACTGTGATGATATAACGAAATATTATGTGTTACGTATTGAGTCGAATTATGATTATGAATTCAATAACACAACAGCATCAACATCCGTAACGTTATGTCACTGAAGTGTCAGCGAAGTGTCAAAAAGATAAATTTTTTTTTTAATTAATTTATTCATGACCATGGATAAATAACTACGAGTGTTGCCAGCATGAGTCGACTAACTCGACTACTTAGTAGAGTTAGTTGAACGTATCTTGAGAAATCGACTGAAAATTAAAAGATATTAGAGCAATAACGTCTTGTGCCTTACGGTCCGTTCACGATCACGACCTTGCCGCTGTGAGCGGCAGCTAAGCGTGGGGTGGCGAGCGGTAAGATCAAATGTATGAAAATGTGTAAAACGCTATGAGCGGCGTCTCGTGGCGTGCTTCAAACATTTTCCTACATATTTTGATCTTGCCGCTCACAGCGGCAAGGCCGTGAACGGGCCCTTACACGTGGAAAGCGATAGCTTCTAAAGGTATCTGGGTTTAAAAAGCTTGAAAAATGCTATGGTTGAAGGCCAAAACTTATAATTTTTATAGTTGTAGTATTTTTCCGAAAAGCGAGCATTATATTTAGCATTTTATTTGGAAATGTGTCATTTTAAAAGATTTAGCCGTAGCCAACCTTTCAAGTTGCCTATGTTTGTACTGAAGTCATCGATTGAAATAAAAGTTTGATTCGAGGCTGTCATGCCAGCCTGACGAAGGCTCCATAAAGTACTAAAATAAAATAAATCAAGGAATATTCCAAAATATGTATATATATATATATTTGTTTTTTAAATAACGTTGCCCCACACTAGGAATTTCTCCTATAACGTGGGTGCGTTTACAAACATTTAAACATATATGTTCTGTGATTTAAACTCACATACACAAATACCCAGACCCGGAACAACTATCTGTAGGTCATACAAATATTTGCTCCGTGCGGGGATCGAACCCACGGCACGCGGCGCAGCAGTCCGATCGCTCAGCTACTGCGCCAACCGTGCAGTCAGAATTAATGTCAGTAATTAAATTACAATTCTTATACATAGCAAAGCGGTTACATTATGATTTTATATTCTAGAGAATCCTCTTCGCGGCGAAGACAAAAAAAATAAACAAAATGCTAGACTATGGATGTACATAAGGCACCTAGCTCATTGATAAGCCGAGACGTTTGAGTCGTGATCTCTATGTAGAATTAAGCGCGGCAGTTACCTATGCTTACTCTTCTTGTATTCCTAGCTGAGTAGGCACAAAACATCACGGTTATGATAAATGGACGTCGGAGTCACGACGCGGGTTCACTAGCACCCCAACCGGCTCCACCTAGCTCGTGACGGAACTCTAGTTGGCAAGAGTCAGATTTGTTCCTAAAGAAAAGATAGATGCGGCGCGCCTTGCACGCCCACGTCTCGACGTCGCGCCGTCCGTATTCTTGTTCCTGACAGGAGTGTCAGGCGTTAGTATTTGACCCAAATATATGACTTGTTTATTCAATACGAAATCAGGCTTGCTTGAATTCGGACAGTCGATAACTTTTGTCAATCTTGTATTGTAGCAAACAAACACTTCCGCCAAGTAGTTCCTGTATTGATTATCCTGAAAATTAAATACTTACTTACATCGCAATTAATATTACACGAATTATCTCAAAAATTCCTATCTATAGGTATCTCGATCAAACCAATTTTTAACCGACTTCCTAAAAGGAGGAGGTTCTCAATTTGTCTGTATGTTTTTGTATGTATGTTAACGTATATCTCCGTCATTAATGAACCGATTTTCAAAATTATTTTTTGTATTCGAAAGAGTCCCGAGGTGGTCCCATTGTGTCACCAAGTCAGGATCTGATGATGGGATCCTATGGAAATCGAGGGCAACTCTCAAAGTTTATATTAAGTATAGGCACTTGTAACGTTTTCATCTTTTTTCATTCTTCCATCATTATCATTAAATTTCAGCAGAAAGACGTCCACAGCTGGATATAGACCTCCCCCAAGTATCGCCAAATTAACCAGCCCCGTGCGTCCCCCACCCGGCGGATACCTACCACCTTCACCAGGCCAAGTCGTTGGTATTTCTTGGAGTAGCCGGATCTCTTTCGGGGATTTCTCGCGCCCAATTCCACGCTGTAATTTCTACCGCTACCTACCTACCGTAGTCGACACACGAAAAAACAGAAATGATGCTTTAGAGATATTTTAGATCATAGGTAGGTACTTACTGCGGTTTTTCTCGTGGCAAAATCAATTTTAACTTTCGCGTGAACATTGTCTTCTATAATTTTGATAATAGTTTTTAATGAAGCGGTGGTTCCAGTTCTATAACCTGCATAGGATAATTTAGTGCCAATCTGTAAACTGTGGAACAGTTCGTACGTTTTGCTAAAGTAGCCGAAAGCATTCCTGATAACCGTCGAACGAGTAGAGCAGTTTCCATGTTTTTTGAATTCATGCTCCCATAATTTATCATTGGAGTACCGAATACCAAGTTCTTTCCAAGTTTTGCAGCAATTTGTTTTCTTTGAATCGATGTGTGTTGTAATGTATATCAGATCGGTTACATCGTGGAGGTATTATAGCATCCTTGGAATACATGGATGGCCATAGGCCGCGAATGACCCATGACGCGAGAGTTCCTTTACGGGCTTGATGACCCCTTAATGATTGCTTGTACGCATAACCTGGAGTCCAAAGCATAGCCAATGTGAAATAGTCGAAGCAGTTTTCAGCGGAAGATTTATCGTCCACGCAGTTTTCAACACTTGCGCTTGATATTTGGATCGCAGAACGTCTAGTTGTTTCAGGCACGGTCGTAGAACTGGTGCTTGGAGATGCAAGAGTTCTTTGTGTTTGATGATGCCCATTTCCAGCGTTGTTCTGTTGCCGTGTTCTAAAAGACGGAAAATCATTACTCGTCGGGGATCGGCCACGATGCCCCAGAGACAGCACGCGGAGTTTGATACAAAGTTGTAGTTTCACTAGATGGAAGAACTCCTGGTTGAAATTATACTAAGCTGTTTTCGGTTTGAGCTTGAGCTTGATATAATATCGGCAAAAGGATCTAAGTACTTACTGGAACTAGGGTCAAGCATAGGTAGGTGTACCCTGCAGTAGCACACCTACCTTTCACTGTTGTGTTTAAGTCCTGTGCAAAAGGAGGCAGGTCTATTGCCATCAACCAAGCACAAATCTAAACTTCATGCTGTTGCTGAGATTCCTAGGTGGAAAAATAGAATACCACTTTGTCCGACCCGGGAATCGAACTCAAGGTCTGGTGCTCACCCGTCGGGGCTGCGGGTTGGTCACAAACATACCGCGGCCTCGACATAAAGGGCTAAGAAGGAACATGGTGGTTTTTAGTCAGTAGAAGTCTGGCACTCCCTTTCGCTCTGCTCAAGAGCGGTTAAGCGCCCAAAAAAAAAAGTGAAGGTCTGGTGCTCAACAGTAAATACAGCTTGCGACCACTAGGCCCACGAAGGCAGTAATTTATACCTTTAAAAATATATTTAATGCTAAATTCACTTACCCCCAAGGTTTGGAACCCGTACCCCAAGTTTCACCGATTACGAATAATGTCACAAAAACTAAAAAAGGGAACAAACGATTTGTGGACTTCATTTTTATTTTAAACTATATTCATCACAAAATAGATCGACTGCTTCCAGCACTGTTTCAAGGAATAAAAACGACTACGGTGCCCGGCTAATATTTATGAACGTATACTATACCTTAACCGCGGTAGGTACCTATTTTAATGCCTGCCATACATGCGTCATTATTGCCAAAGCCAAAACAATAAGAACAATAACTGATTATTTTATAAACCTAACAAAAATGTCCAGTACTTAGTAGGTAATCCAGGTTGACCGCGCGTTGATCCGAAACATTAATGTTACACGTGACGGACAGAGCAACCGAAATTATAACTAAACCAATAATTAGCCTATAATGTTCCTAACGCTGGAACACAGGCCTCCCTTCTATAGATACGGACCCATTGCGGGCTGGTACAGTGCGGTCAAATTATCTTGGCAGGTCCGAACTTCGTGCAGGTCATTTTGTTACAACTAATGTGTAAAAGTGTTATGATATTTATTTTATTTGTATTTCTCACCTTCGATCAATAATATTTCTCACTGTTTAAATTAGATATTTTCTGATCGTTTAAGTATTGGTTTATCTGGCATTAACAGTTTTCTTCACATGCGTAAAAGTTCGCAGAGCCTATGTTCGGACCTGCCAAGATAATTTGATCGCACTGTAGATGGCATAAGACAATTTTCTATTGTTTCTAGAACAAAGTGGTTTCCTCACGGTGTTTTCCTTCACCGTTTTTTTGAGAGCAGTGGTAGGTAATGAAGTAGATTACAGAAAGTAATGTGCTGCCCCCACTGGGTCACCGCTGCTAGTTTTAGCGGGCGCCTGAGTTATCAAGGTTCGATTCCCACGGGACGCATACTTTGTAAAGTTGTTTCCAGTTTGGCTAGGATATTGTCGGCTTGAATCAACTGATTAGGTATCGGATAAAAAGATGATTCCGTGCTTCGGATGGCACGTACAAGCCGGTGGTCACGGCCGCCAAATGGCGGTCGTCAAACCATGTCAGAGGCCTTTGAGGCGGTTTAGAAACTCTGACACTAGGGTGTGCGGGGTCGTTAGACCTTACTGCCCACTCGAAAAGAAGAAGCTGATTACGCTTTCCGAAAAACACTCAAGTCTTCTCCATCGGTTGGAATAAAGTATGTAATGTAATCCAAACTTAAGACCACTTCACCACCATGTACTATCAATCAAATAATTTTGCGATTCTTGGTAAGTTTTCATATAGCAAAATTACATTCACTTTGTTCTACAGTTCTGGGTCCCGGAACTGAGTTTTCTATAGTATTTTACTGCTAACTTCTTCTTATCGTGTGGGCAGTAGGTCTTATAACCCCACACACCCTAGTGTCAGAATTTCTTAACTGCCTCAAAGGCCTTTTTCTTTTTTTTTTTGGGACAAGCCCGCCACACTATTCCCAAACCACTGTAAAGCGCCGAGACAATGAAGATCGACGAAGTCCCAGAGAAATGATTTAACTGTCTTGGATCCCGCAACGAAATTAATCAGAAAAGAATAGCGGAGGAGTAGGAAATAGTACATTGTTACCTTAAAAAAAAAAAAAAAAAAAAAGGGGTGAAAGGAACTTATTTAGTCCCGAGTCGGGGTTTGGCGCCTGAGCGCAGCGAGGGCGCTAATAGTTCGAGGGACTAAATAAGTCTTTAACCCGAGGTAAACACTGTGCTTTTCATTACGAATGCAAGGCAAGTTGATGGGAATAGGCTTGCCCCCAATTACCTAAATCGGTGAATAGGCTTTGCTAATAATTACATTAGTTGATAGCAATATGCTCGCTCCTAATTACATCGGCTGGGGGCAATAGGCTTGCCACCAATTACATCCGTTGATGGCAATAGGCTTGCTCCTAATTACCCAAATCGGCGGATGACAATAGGCTTGCTGCTAATTATATCGGTTGATGGCAATAGGCCTGCTCCTAATTAGCTTGGTTGATGGCAATAGGCTTGCACCTAATTACATCGGTTGATGGCAATAGGCTTGCTCCTAATTAGATTGGTTGGTGGCAATAGTCTTGCTCCTAATTAGATTGGTTGATGGCAATAGTCTTGCTCCTAATTACATTGGTGGATGGCAATAGGCTTGCCCCTAATTACATCGGTTGATGGCAATAGGCTTGCTCCTAATTACATTGTTTGATGGCAATAGGCTTGCTCCTAATTACATTTGTTGATCGTAATAGGCTTGCTCCTAATCACATCAGTTGGTGGCAATAGGCTTGCTCTTAATTACATTGGTTGATGGCAATAGGTTTGCTCTCTGTTATACAGCAAATAATTTGACAGCTGTCAGTAGAAAGCGATTCTCCCTAGGGCTGAAAAGTAGTACTTTCAACCCGCTCCGCAGGCATGTTCTGACCTACTTTCCGAGTATGAGTAATGAAAAAGCATAATTTCCACTTCCCTTCATATCAGCAGGAGACAGAACAGAACAAGGCCAATAGGCACACAGGGACGTATACAACTGGGATAAGCCCAGTTGCCTAGCACCACGGATATTATTGTCATTAATACTAAGGTGTGAGCTGTTATATTTGATTTCATAATAGGTATGACAAAAATGCTTGAACGCACGGAAATTTGTTCTAGTTTCTACAAGGACCGGATAGTAAATAACTCCGGATGTAACCTGTACCTACACTTAACATATTTTTTTTTTTTGGTTTGTGGAAAATCATCAAATAACCCCTCTCGCTCTTGGGCAGAGCGAAAGGGAGTGTCCGACTTCTACTGACTAAAATCCACCCATCGACCACCGGATCACAAGGCAAGCGCCTAAACCCCTCGACCACGGAGGCTTGCTAACTTATACCAAAGCACTCCGCAGCTTATCCTGTTTCAGAGATGAAATATAAAGAAAAAATATAATTGCGAATAACACATTTTATTTACACTAATTTATTTTACAAAAATATAACCTATTTCCTATGTACAGCTGCTATAATATAAAACTAGCTGATGCCCGCGGTTTCAACCGCGCCGATGCCGGTTATCGCGACCAAAAGTAATATTTTCGTACCCACCTTTCAACCCCTTGAATAAAGTTTTTTTTATTTATTAAAAAGTAGCCTATGTCCTTTCTCGGGTATCAAAATATCTCCATACCAAATTTCATGCCAATTGGTTCAGTAGTTTAGACGTGATTGAGTAACAGACAGACAGAGTTACTTTCGCATTTATAATATTAGTATGGATAACATTAGCACCTTATTTGAATATCCTTACATACCTAGTTTATACTAGAATAACAGTAAACATTAAAATACTAAAGGAATACTTTTTGTAGACGTTTTGCATTGCTTTCAGTGCATTGTCCGAATTGTTTGAAGCCAGGATTTTCATAGGTAGGTAATTTAGTTATTTTCTGAATTTACAATATTTAGGCTTCATTATTGTTGGCAGGTTGTCGACGACCGGTTTGTTTCGCTTTGGGCACACCGTGATACTGAAAAAAAAACAGAATACAAATTATAGAAAGCAATTTTAACATAGAAGATTTTATAGCAAGTAGGTATTTATTTTGAGGAAAGTGTTTTGCCCAGCAGTGGGATGACAGTAATTTTATGGCAATCAGCCGACTAAGACAAAAAAAGTCCGTCAATTTTATTTTTGTCAAAACAAATCTATCTTGAAACCTAAGTATTTTGCTGACCAGCCCCTCGCCTGTCCAAACGCCGATTCGGTTCGCGAACATAAAATGGCCGCCACCGTCCATCAAAATTCCCGTTTTAACAAAAAAACGGCGCGCCTCATTAAAACGACGATATCTCCGAAATTACGTTAGTTAGCTCGCTACCAGTTATATAATTGGAATCATTATTAAATTAGCTAACAGGTTATGTATGGTTTAGTATAGTTTTGCCTTGTGATGTATTAGTAATAAAGTAATAGGTAAGTAATTCAGTGTTAGGAATTTTTTACCGGTTTCGTATTTTTAATAATAAAAGTAAACCATTATTTCAAAAAGTTATTGTTTTTTAGCCACTAGTACATATTAAGTCACATAAATCAAACAAAATAATTAGGTCGCAATTTATGGTTTTCATTTCACAAGCAAAAACGTTGACGTGACGTCACGTGACGTCATTTTCTATCAAAAGAATCGCTTGTTTTTGGTCACTTGAAATCATTTATCGAGGTTGAACTACGACAAAATGTCGTTCTTGTTCTTTCTTCTAGACTCTGTGCAAGTTTGAGCGAGATAGAAAAAAGTTTCATGCTCCATTTATACAAAAAGTCACGCGAAGGAAAACCGAGAGCCGAATCGGCGTTTGGACAGTTCAAGGGTGTTTATTTGACGTCTTTGACGGCTGAGTGGCCCAACCGTGGGCCCAACTTATTCAATTTGACAGCTATGATGTCAAAATAAGGGGCGTGGCCAATCCTAATCCTATAAACGAACTGTACACGCAATGATTTACATCACCAGGACTTTACTGGTATACTACAGCGTTATCGATAGAAAACAAAAGAAAAAACACCAAAATAATAATACTTACTCAGTATTATATTCAATCGATGATAACTTTATGAACTCGACATAAATGCTGGGACTCTTCAGCAGCCTCCAAGTCATGGGGTTGAAGAGATTCGTCTCGTACTTCCACTCGACGATTACAAAAATAGGCGGGTGGCCGGTGTCTTTCACTGCTACCATTTTGGTCTCCAACACTCCTGGCTTGTAGAACTTACTGTAATGGAAAAGAAATCATCATTTTCTTGCCCTTGTTCCATGTTACTTGGGGTCGGCCCAGTGGCGGTACTCTCATAGAAGCAGAAAAGCACAGCTTGCCCTAATAAAACAACGAATTAAAAAAAAAACGGTCAATACAAAAATTAATATTAAAATAATTATCATCAAACTCTGCATGCCACGCGAAAAACGGAACGTATTGATGCGACGTTGTCAGGTTTACGTAACCAGAAAAATACATTCGCGCGCAACTCGCACTGCAACGTTGCCAAACTTCTCCATACGTGTCCCGACCTCTGCCGAATGATCAAACAGATCGATCGGGCATGATCGGGCTCGGCTAGCCCTTTCTCTGTCACACCATTACACTTTCGATCAGCTTCTCCGACCTCTCTATCCTACGAACATAATTATGAGTTGTTTGTTTACATACTTTTTGCCGGGTTTACGACAAAATGTATAGGATTTTCAAGCTAGCTTTGGACGTTTGAATGTGTGTCAGTGTAAAAGTTTACGAGAGAATGTGAATGCGTGTGTGAATGCAAGTTCGCGACGCGATTGAACTTGTTTGAAGGGAATTTCGATTTAGTTCAAATTTGTCTTGAGCGTTGATGGTTGATGGTGCATTATTATTTTATTGTGATTTGATTTTTCCGTTTCTTGTTAGAATTTAAATAAGTTTTGTGATTAGTTTTTGATTGAAGTTAGTTGATTAATACGAAAATGAATTCGAAAACGCAAACAATAGTTCCTTGTGATGGATTAAAGTGTGTGAAACAATGATGGTGTGAAAGCGTTACTGGGCAAGGTAAATACTTTAAATTTTACAGATAAATATAATCTCATTACTTCACCTAAACCCACTCTTCTTTTAGCTTTCTCAGAAAGCTAAAAGAAATACTAGGTATTTTAATCGATCAGCATACAATGAACAATGGGTTGTCGGCTGCTCTCTAAAAACAAATTTTTCTGTTGGCCTTATATATAAGTTTTTTTCGAATGAAAAGAATGCTTGGAGTTTAACAAATTACGATGATTTAAATAACTTCTCTGGTGCATCAAAAAAGACATCAAAATTCTCATAAACATTTGAATGCTGTTATTAAATTTCATTTTGTAGTTTTGGTAAAACACGAATTGAAACAGCTCTAACTCGGCAGTTACAATGTGTCGAGATTATGTATCTGTAAATCTATCTAGTAATATTATGCCTTCAGTGTGTTTTGTTGTTTGTCATCTGTCCATGGTAAAGAAGCGAAGAATAAAGAGTAATGGCTGTTTATTGTGAGTAACATTTTTTTTCAACTTTAAGTAGTTAGGAACTAATTTATTATTTTGTGCGCCATCTAGTGGTTTGCCCAAAGCGACTGTATACGAGCGAAATACGTATTGACTCGAATAGTTCAGTTGTTGCGTTTATGTCAATAGATGGCTCTTGTTAATATATTATTTTACATGATACTGACAACTTGATTATTATTTTATTGAAATAGTTGTAAATTTTCTGACAGGATATAAAATACGAAAAGTATTAGTCATAATTAAATAATAGAAAACAAAACCGGTGTTATTAAAAACCAGTGTCAGAATTCGGAACAAAAAGTGTTTTTTTTTTTTGGAAATTGTGCTTTACCTCCAAATAATTGCTGGCACGCCACTGGGTCGGCCCAACACGATTTTGTTCTATTCTCCTATAGTTTCGCTATTATGATTTACTCCTTGTTCACTCATATCATTTCTTTCTCACACATTCCATCCATCGTTGTTTGTAATGGAAAAGAAATATAAAACAACTAGCTTAGAAAAGGCCCCATTGGTCTCGTAGTTACAAGCGCGACTGCTTGTTCTTGGGTTAGATACCCGATCGGGCAAAGTGTTAATCGGGTCTTGCATAAGGACTCAGCAGCAGACAGGGGTCTAGAAGTTGGATGACACCCCTGTGCCGCTAAAAGCAAGTAAAGCCATTAGTGCGTCCCCGGTCGTGTCGTGAGAGAAAATGAAAAACCGGCCAAGAGCGTGTCGGGCCACGCCCAGTGTAGGGTTCCGTAGTTTCCCGTCAGTCACAATAAGTCCGTCCGTCATAATAATCCATTATGTTTTTTTTTATATGTATATATTTTTAATTTTTTTTTTCACTTTCAAAATGATTTTCCTAGAAAGTCCTTATAAAGTTCTACTATTCAGATTTTTTTCATATTTTCTAAACTTATGGTTCAAAAGTTAGAGACACATTGTTTTTTACTTTTGGAGCGATTATTTCCGAAATTATTGACATTATCAAAAAATTATTTTAGTAAACCCGTATTATTTTTTTAAATACATTTCCAACAATATATCACACGTTAGGGTTGAAATTAAAAAAAATCACTTCCCACTTTACATATGGGGGGCTACCCTAATAAAACATTTTTTTCCAATTTTTATTTTACCACTTTGTCGGCGTGATTGATACACATATTGGTACCAAATTTCAGGTTTCTAGTGCTAACGGTCACAGAGATTAAGCGAGGACGGACGGACGGACAGACAGACATGGCGAAACTATAAGGGTTCCTAGTTGTAATATTTAAATCTATACTAATATTATAAAGCTGAAGAGTTTGTTTGTTTGTTTGTTTGTTTGTTTGTTTGTTTGTTTGTTTGAACGCGGTAAACTCTGGAACTGCTGGTTGGAATTGAAAAATTATTTTTGTGTTGGATAGTCCATTTATCGAGGAAGGCTATAGGCTATATAACATCACGCTACGGCTAATAGGAGCGGAGCATAAATGAAAAATGTTTCAAAAACGGGAAAAGGTATTTCCTTTTTGAGAGCTTCCGCTGCGTGCGCTGCGAAAACGGTTTAAGTTACGCAAATATCATGTATTAAAGAATTGTTCCTCTTTAAAAGTTCTAAAAAAAAGTCCGCGACAGCATATATCTATCTTTTAAGATTGACTCACTGTAACCTTTTTTTACTGTTAAACTTTTAGGTTAAAATTTTTTTTTTTTTGCGAAGCTTATTAACCCATACGGTATTAATCTATATCTAAATAAATGTGTTTGTCAGAACGGAAATTTAATATAGAATATTTGTGCCCTTTACTCTATACAGTTTAAATAAATATCTTAGAAGATATCGCAATGTAAAAATATCCGCGCGGCAAAATAATTCGCGCGTCGCATTGTAGGTACGGGGGATTCTGGCTGGCCTCCGGGAAATTCAAATTCAAAATATTTACTGCATCATAATGTTTACAAGTACAGAGTGTTATAGTATATTTAACAGTAAGAGATACCTATAGTAATTCACACTTTAATACTAAAATCTAAGCTAATCTAAACCATCTAAACTATTTTAATAAAGAGGAAAGATAAGATTTTTTGTTGTTACGATTTAGCTTAATTTATGTCGGATAGTCGATATATCGAGAAAGGTTATAGCTATATTTATGTGACGCAGACGAAGTTGCGTGGGTCAGCTAGTATAATATATTCCACAACTATCACACAACGCCATCTAGTCCCAAGCTAAGCAGAGCTTGTGTTATGGGTACTAGACAACTGATAAACATACTTATATATTTCTAAATACATACATATTATAGATAAATTACACCCAGACACAGAACAAATGATCGAGCTCATCACACAAACATTTGTCCTGGGTGGGAATCGAACCCACGACCTCCGGCATAGCAGTTAGGGTCACTAACCAGAAAAACTATATAGTTAATAATTACCAGAATTATCTGAAGTAGTAGTGTAGTCTAATAACGAGCGCTATGTAAACACACTAAATATGTTTAATACGTTTTCGTACCTACTGACACACTGAGTATCATATTAATCATAATTTGCATTCATTATAACAAATAGAGCTGCCCATCCCACGGATATTATGCGAATTTGTTATAAATATTAATATGTTGTAAGTTGTGAGCATTAGCCACGAATGCTGTTCATTATTTGATTGTTGTTGTGACGAGCTCCTAATGTAAACATTGGCGCAGTATTAACATAATAAATTTAATAAATTCAACACTTATGATATATTGTCGAGCGCACGTCACTCATCGATTAATTACGTGATCGATATTCGCGGCTGTCGTGCCCACACATGTGTTTGTGTGTGTGTGCACATAGCTATCACATACACACATAGTGCATGTATATATGTATGATCATAAGCACGTCCGTGTGCATGTGTGAGACTGAAGGTGCCATTCATGTGACGGAAATAGAACAGAATACAAGTTATTCTAATTATGCATCTAATTAGTGCGGCATAGAGATCATGTCAATTTTTTCACTTATGTAAATTGCTGAGCGCTGTATTATAATGTGGTCTGGTCTTCATTGAGAAGACTTTCTTGTAGAAATGAAAGCCTAGAAATATTCTACATAATTTGTGTAACTACGGTATCTTAAGTTTCTTTCTCTCAAATACTTAAGTAACACTTAAGTACCATTTCTTTGGTCTACAATAAATTGAATTAATAATTTAATTCCTTTTCTGAAATCTGATTAGGCTAACTAAACGTAGACTTACTTCAACAACAGTTAATTAAAAGTTAATTCCTTGTTAAACACGGCGAACAAAAACAAATCTAATTCTAATTATATAAACTCAAAACTTCAGATAATTATAAACCTTAACACTTAAACATAACGTTTAATTATCATTGTAAAGTATATTTATTTAAGCCCTTTCATCGGAGAAAGATTAGAAGCAAAACATTTTAAATGTCGCTCCAAAGTAAAAAGTCATCAGTACAAAAATATTCATTCTAAAATGAAACTTAAACTCTAAGCAATACGGTTAAAAGCATTTTGTGTACAATGTCGTGCTTATTCTATTGCGGAACTAGCGTTCCCTGTTCAAGAACATGATACAATAGTTGGTGCGTTGTAGCAAACATTGGCCAAACAATTATAATATTCGCTGATTTAATTATATTTACAGTTTAATTATGTTTAAATATAATGAAAAAGCACATAATGATATTAAATTACCGAAAAAAAGATATTCCTTCCAAAACCTTGGTGTTACAGTGGTTATTTACACAGTTTTTGAACGCATACTGCGGTATTTTGACGTCTTAATGTTGGCTATGATTGGACCATACTGATTTGAAATAAGACCACAAATACGTTTGTGGTCTTATATTTCGGGCCGTTTTTGAAGCGCTTATCGGGAATCTAGTACATTATTGATCGAAGTCGGCGCGGGACTTGTTATAATGCTCAACTGTGTGTATCAAGCGGTATAATACCGCCAACTTCCATATTGCGGGCTACTACTGAGAAATATTTATGGTGTGTTTTATAATTTCGGAGACTAAATATTGACACTTGCAAATGTCAAACTTACAAAATATAATGTTGTCAGCTCTTTTGTATTAGTGTTGTACCTACGGTACCGGTTTGTTGAATCGTTACTTTTAATATTTATTAGACGATTTAAAAAAAAAATACAGATGCTATCAGTGTTGTTCCCGTACACGATAAACCTTATTATATAACGGGTGATTTTTTAAGAGGTATAGGATTTGATTTTCAAAAAAAACACAATAAATTTGAAAAATTTGATGAAATCTTTATTGGAATCGATAGATGCAAATGCTGGCCGCGGCTCCGGTTTAGATGGCCCATTCGCAAGGCCCAATTTCGGCACACTCTCTCCAACATATCAGCCGGTATATCACGAATAAATGCTTCAATATTGGCTCCCAGTGCGTCAATCGTTGCTGGTTTATCCCTGTAGACATGAGCCTTAACATGGCCCCACAAGAAATAGTCCAAAGGCGTTAGATCACACGATCTAGGCGGCCAATTGACGGGCCCAAAACGTGAGATAAACTGTTCACCGAAGGCGGCTCTCAATTGGGCCATTGTTTCGCGTGCCGTGTGGCATGTGGCACCGTCTTGTTGAAACCACATGTCAGGCATGTCCAATTCTTCCATTTTGGGCAAAAAAAAATCGCCAATCATCACACGGTAGCGGTCGCCATTCACAGTAACGTTTCGGCCATCTTGCGAATGGGCCTTCTAAACCGGAACCGCGGCCAGCATTTGCATGAAATCATCTTCAAACATTAAATTATATTGATCGTTCTATCGATTCCAATAAAGATTTCATCAAATTTTTCAAAAAATTTGTGTTTTTTTTGAAAATCAAATCCTATACCTCTTAAAAAATCACCCGTTATTACTAGCTGAACCCGCGCATGCGTTGCAATGCGTTTTTCCTACCTACCTATCTACTACCCTACCTACTACCCTACCTACCTACTACCCTACCTAAAAAAAAAAAAAAGTATCAAAGAACCTTCTCCTGGTTCTTAGCTACCTCCCTACCAATTTTCAGCTAAATCCGTCCAGCCGTTTTCATGCTATGTCGTGACAACGGAAAACGGGTTTCATTTTTATTTAAATAGATTTTCCTTGTATGTTCATACTGAAAAGAAAACCGAATCTCCAACCGAGACGCCGAAAAAACACGATTGTGTTTTAAAAACGACCGAAACCCTGAACAT
The DNA here is from genome assembly GCA_949775195.1 of Diarsia dahlii. Taxonomy (NCBI): domain Eukaryota; kingdom Metazoa; phylum Arthropoda; class Insecta; order Lepidoptera; family Noctuidae; genus Diarsia; species Diarsia dahlii. The sequence goes on along the minus strand of OX459194.1, from coordinate 14,538,174 downwards.
ATCCAGACCTTCAATCTACAGGGTGCTGAAGGAGCACAAAGAGAATGAACATTTTAGCTCTCCGAAAATACCTGGCACGAAATCAAAATTTAAAGACAAATTGGACGGTTTCACCCTTTGGGCTACACGTCGAAAAGTTCATCAATTCTTTTATAGAAACGAATATCTTTACTCAGGATAGCTTATTTTAAATAAAAAAACGATAATACTTGATTTTACTAACGGCAATTTACGGTAGTGGCACATCACTATTTAAGAATTGCAAAAAAACTGACAACCCACGTAATGTCATTTTAATCTCCGAAATTAAAATCCACACTTTACTCTTGCACTTTTTACCTCACCTAGGAATCGAATCCAGGTTTACGCTCAACAACCGCGTTTGCGATGACGAGAACAACAGGGAAGTCTCAGTATCTGAGCTACATTACAAAATGCTCTCACTGAGTGAGCTCTTTAGATATTTCGGAAAGTTAAACATTTGGGAATTTTATTTTATAACTAGCTGACCCACGCAACTTCGTCTGCGTCACATAAATTTACCTTTCTCGATATATCGACTATCCGACATAAATTAAGCTAAATCGTAACAAACAAAAAATCTTATCTTTCTTCTTTATTATAATAGTTTAGATGGTTTAGATTAGCTTAGATTATATTAAAGTGTGAATTACTATAGGTATCTCTTACTGTTAAATACATATACGATAACACTCTGTACTTGTAAACATTATGATGCAGTAAATATTTTGAATTTGAATTTCCCGGAAAGAATCTCCCTACATTGCGACGCGGGAATTATTTTGCCGCGCGGATATTTTTACATTGCGATATCTTCTAAGATATTTGTTTAAACTGTTTAGAGTAAAGGGCACAAATATTCTATATTAAATTTTCCTTCTAACAAACACATTTATTTAGATATAGATTAATACCATATGGGTTAAATAAGCTTCGCAAAAAATAATTATTTTTAACCTAACAGTTTAATAGTAAAAAAAGGTTACAGTGAGTCAATCTTAAAAGATAGATATATGCTGTCGCGGACTTTTTTTTAGAAATTTTAAAGAGGAACAATTCCTTCATACATGATAGTTTTTGTAACATTTTTCATTTATGCTCCGCTCCTATTAGCCGTAGCGTGATGTTATATAGCCTATAGCCTTCCTCGATAAATGGACTATCCAACACAAAAAGAATTTTAAAATTCCAACCAGCAGTTCCTGAGTTTACCGCGTTCAAACAAACAAACAAACAAACAAACTCTTCAGCTTTATAATATTAGTATAGATTACTTACCGCTCTTCTTCCAAGAACATGTGATCGCTCTTATTGTTGTTTCTGTCGACTAGTGTTATCGACAGCTTCCCTGATTCCGGGCCGTGAGTGATGCTCGCTGACGTGTTTGCGACTTTCACTACCACCTCGTAATGTACCCCTGTAACGTAAAATAAGGAAATTTTTAATACAAGAATAATTGTTAGAAGAATTTGTAGTGTAGATTTCCTTTAACCCTAACCCTTTTTATCTGTTTAACAGATTTAGACAGGTTTGGCTATGGTACAGTAACAAGCAATAATATGTATACACCTGGCAAAGTTTAAATGCTAATTTCTCGAGAAACAACGGTTGCAACTTTGAAATATGATTTACTTAATGATATTATGGGTTCTAAAATATTGGTCTCGTTAATTAACATGAAAACGAAATCCATACAGTAGGCGAAAATTGCTTCTAAGCGTTGCCAAGTATACCTATACATATTGATGATGCTGACTGTACACCCACATTTCATTAGTCATGTGATCATTTTAGGCAGCAAGCGTATTCAAAGATCTATTGGAACAAATTGCGATCTTCAGTTGTTTTTGTAATCAGCGAACATTAATTAAAAAGAAAACTACTTACTGCAGAAAGGCTTAGAATTGCCCGTCAGAGCATACAGCGCTATATTCGAGTTGGTATCGACGAGCCCGCCCGCTTGTAACAGCTTGTATTTATTGTATGAGTGGTAGCCCATGGGTATGCAATAGTGATGCTTGTCGCAGCTTGTACAGTTGCCTGCTACGAAGGCCTGGAAAAAAGGATTTTATTGTACTGGAGACAGATCGTTAAGTAGTAGAAAATTATTGAATTTAAGCAATCTAATGGATAAATATCTAGTTGAGCTAGTGGTCGCAAGTATGAGGTCCTCGGTTGGATTCCTAGTCTGGGAATCATTTTTGGATTTTTCCATCAGGAAATTCTCAGTAGCAGCTATGGAGCCCGAAATTAGTAGGCTCAGCCCCCGATTACATGCACCTTAATCATAACTGGCGAAATGTGGATACTATCAGGTACACCTCTGCCTAAGTGCATGTTTACGTACAGGCGGGGCGTCGCGCGGCGCGTTGTGCGTTTTTAATTGAAACACATGGTGATGTATGAAAACGTTAACAAATTCAAACGTCGATTTTTCTAGAAGCGTGTTTCGCTCGTTAGTTTAAAATGCAGCGTTGGTTGTGGTGGACCCGCCTCTCAGTAAATTAATAAAAAAGCACACATCGAGCCTTCAGCACGCACCGCGCGACGCCCCGCGTCTCCGTAAACGAGCCCTAAGTCGGGGATTACAGGCGTTATGTATAGAATATGTTTATAGAATGAAGAAATGTAAAAAAACAGCTTTAATTTGTACATAGCATATTTGTACTGCAGCCCCGACTTACGAACAGTAAGTCGTGGGTTCGTACCCAGTCAGGTGCATTACTTTGTGTAATTTAAAAACGGTGAAGGAAAACACCGTGAGGAAAACGGAATGTCTTAGAACCAAACAATTCGAAGGCACATCTACCAACCTGCACTGGGCCCGCCTGATGGATTATAGCCCATCCCTCTCATAGAGAGGAGGCCTAAGTCCCTGCAGTGGGAACATTATAGGCTGATGATGATGGTGATATTTGACTTGTATTTATTCCCCAAAGAATAGGCAGAAATATAATTATGTATTCCAGATTTTGCCAGTTATATCAAAAACAATGTAATAGGGGGCGAGCCTCTTTAATCTTATCTCAAACAATGTTTTTATTGCACAATTTAATAATTAAATTGTAAACCGATATCCGGCTTACCCAAAACAAAACGTGACGTCAAACCACACCGTGACATAACAATGTTTTTTGCACTTGTTGAGATAACAAGAATTATGGCGTATTTCGATTTTATCTGATCCCAATTGGCCTCTACGGTTATTCATTTATCGAACATTGACTGGCCCAGACGACCTCACGAGGATATATATTTTGGTATTAAAGAAAGAAGCTGTTGGGAGAGCCTTTGTCCAGCAGTGGGCTGCGGAAGACTGAGTTGAATGATCTTCATCTGCCTAGACTTTTTCCAACTACGTAAGGGTCGGCTTCCAGTCTAACCGGATGCAGCTGAATACCAATATTTTACATAGCGCAACTGTCTGTCTGACTTCAAAACCCAGTTGGCACTGGGTAATACAAAACCCCTTGGTAAGACTGGTTAGTAATGACAGCCGGGACCAGTAGCTTAACGCGCTTTCCGAAGTACGGACGAAACTTGGTATGTAATGAGTGGCCTTTTAGCCTCGTACGTGACTAATTTTAATTGTATGTATTATTTTTAAGTGGTTCTCTTATGTTTACTTTTTTAAATGACAAAATTTTTATCGATTTCTTTTTTCCTGTGTGCGACCAATAAATACTTTTTCTTTCTTTCTTTCAGCCATCCACCGATCAACCCAGACAATATCAACCTGAGCGGCTATCATTATTTATCTACGAGCTCCACCTGAGTTGAATAATCTTACTTGACGGTAACCAGAACAGTAAAAGAGAATACTCACATCATAAGACTCGCACTGCACAGCCAAGAAGGGACAAGTTGGGTTCACACTTTCGATAAAGTACTCGTAACTCCTCTCGTGGTTGCAGCCCACGTACTTGACCACTTGTTGGTAGGACAGGTCCGTTGAGCCACCGTTCGGAGAGTTTCCTTGCTTGCAGCCCGGCTGTTGTGAACCTCCGTTGGGATAGAAGTCGACGTGGCCAATCGCCTCGGATATACCGAAACCTGTAAAACGAGATATGTGATGTTAATACCTAGGTAATATAAAATAAGTCGGGTTTTTTATTGGTCATATAACAAAATGCTGCATTGTAATTATTTAAACATATTTTCATGTAGTTTCTTCACGTCATTTAATATTCTTTATGATCTCGCATAAGTCATTTTTAGAACGAACTCAGACCATGGGATGTCTGATTGTATAAATTATCTTATTTTTTGTTTCAGAAATACGTCTACCAAGCTACGTTACCTATCGCACAAAACAGAACATCGTGAATTATCAAAATATTTTCAGATTCATAGCTCAAACAGCACGGTTTTTTTTGTGTGGTCACTCCTCCCGCTCTGGGCAGAGCGGTAGGAAATGTCAGACTTCTACTGACAAAAAACCACCCATGTTCCTTCTTAGCCCTTTGTGTCGAGGCCGCGGTATCTCTTACGAACAACCCGCAGCCCCGACGTACAAAAACGTAACAAAAAGTAAGGAGCAAGCTTATTAACCTGACAAGTACAGCGGCATTGCGTTACTGTGAATGATGTCCACATATTTAGCGTCTGACCGGTCGAGACGTACTAGAGTTACTGTCTCACTAAAGTAAGGAGCTGCAGGGTCCAAGCCTGTTATCCTTCCCAATTTCAAGTAGAACCTCTGAAACAAATTATATTACAAACAATATCAACAGAAAAAAAAATCGGAACAATATTTTTGGACGTAGTTCTGGGAGTCCTACTTTCTAAACTACATCAACGAAGTTACGGTTCCGTCCGAAAGTAGCTCGCTGCGCGAGACACCAAAATGTACCGTATTCGCTATTATTTCCGGATTTATGAGTTTTAAAAACACATCAGGAGACCAATCGTGTTGTCATTAATTTTTAGGTCGTTCTCAAACTAGTCTTATGTTTATAAGCGATAAGAAGACGCCCGTCACTTCGGCTGAAAATGCGGTTTTGTATTTAAACAGTGTTTTCCTTTTATTTCTTTTTTTTTCGCGGATGGGAAATGACGAATCCCGGTCTAGGCGAAGCGGAAGGGTCAGACTTGTACTGACTAAAACCCACCAATGTTCCTTCTTAGCCTTTTGTTTTCCGGAGCCGCGGTATCTCTTTCGAACAACCTCGCAGTTTCGCCAAGAAAGAGTGGACTGGACTTCGATAGATAGTGTACTAAAATATCTGTCAGTATCAGGTGTCCGCAGCTGGTCCGTGCCGGTTTCAATGAACCTTTATTGGTTACTAGCTGATGCCCGCGGCTTCGTCCGCGTGGATGTCGGTTATCGCGACCAAAAGTAATATTTTCATCCCCCCCTTTCAACCCCTTATAACCCTTTTTTATGGTGGGTGGAAAATCATCAAATGACACCCCCCCCCCCCCCTCCGCTCTTGGGCAGAGCGGAAGGGAGTGTCAGACTTCTACTGACTAAATACCACCCATGTTCCTTCTTCGCCCTTGTGCCGAGGCCGCGGCATCTCTTTCGACAATCGGCGTCGGCCCTTGCGGGCTCCTCCACCCCTTATAACCCTTGTATCGCATTAAAAAGCCTATAGTTTAGTATTAGTAGCCTATGTCCTTTCTCAGGCTCTAGACTATCTGTATACCAAATTTTATTCAAATGGATTCAGTAGTTTTGGCGTGAAAGCGCGACAGACAGACAGAGTTACTTTCGCATTTATAATATTAGTAAGGATGTTGGCGTAACTCTTACCTTTTGTAATGAATGTCCGCAGTATCCGCCTAAATGAGCTCCTAAAGAGTGGCCAATGAAGTGAAAGTTGTCTATATTCTGCAATCCTAAGGCCTCCTGTAATAGAAACAAATAAATATAGCTGTATGAGAAAATGTTCTTATTTGTCCTATGCAAGCAAACGCAAGCGCGACTGCTGAACATTTGGTCCTGGGTTCAATTCCCAGGTCGGGCAGTGTTGTTGAGTTTTCCCATCATCAATAGCAGCCACTTAGCCTGGATTTGTGCCCGGTTGCGTAAAGCTAATCTCTGTTTATGGGCCAACGCCGGCAGTTGCAAGTTGGTACACAGACATTGTCCTGCACTCTTGAAAAATCAATTATACAAATCTGTTTTGAGTCAACACCTATAATGTGAGCTATTTATTTGCGACTCAACACTTAGAGCGCTGATTCATACACAGACATTGGCTTTACGCTGCCCGGTTGATGACAATGAGCTCGCTCCCTATTACCTGTCAGCTGTTGTATTCTCTTTTTAGGTCCAGACATAATCTTGGTTTACTCACATTAGGACTATGCAGATAAATGTCTGATTTAGGGAAGTTGACAAAAAAAACTAATTAGTCCGTCAGATAGATTTCCAAAAAATATTGAACACGTATTTTTTCTTTTTTCACGTAAACAAAAAATGAAGACGATACAGTGCTTCGAAAAGTCGTGAAACGTCACAGGTTGGTCCATTTTTACCAGACTATGACGTCAAAAGCCCCCTCTCCATGGTCTTTGACAAGCTTTATTTTCGTAATTTTTTATTAATTTGTTAAAACAAAAAACACGTATAAGTCCAATATTTTTCGATAATCTAACTGACGGACTAAACAGAATCATATTTATTTAGTCAGTCAACTACCCTATAGTCTTTAGTCTACTTACATAAATATTGTGTATCAGATGCGCAGTCATGACGCCAATAAGCCTGATATTGGCCACAGCTTGTCCGTAAGGAGGTTGAGACCCGCCTCGCCAGTCCACTACGATCACAGTCGCAGCTTCGTTGCCTTGGAGATTTAGAAGAGCATTCGCCATATTTTGAATCTGTGTAAAGTGTATAATTTCATTATCATCATCATCATTTCAACAGAAAGACGTTCACTGTTGGACATAAGCGTCCCCAAGTGTCGCCACATTAGCCGGTCCCGTGCGTCTCGCATCCAGCGGATCTGCGCAACCTTCACCAGGGCATCGGTCCACCTACTGGGAAGCCTTTCAATGCAACGTCTTCCGGTTCGTGGTCGTTTATAATTTCTTAGGTACCATTATTGTTTACTATCTTACTGTAGTTGTATAATTAGCGTGTTCAGAATAACCCGGAGTCTTATTTTATTATGGAAGATAAGAGAATTACGGGAAACTTCGATAACAATAATAAAATTGAAAACAACAAGTTTTTTTGCAAGGTTCACCCTTGTTTCGCCGAACAACTTTTGATATAATTTTACTTGTTCGAACAACGTTTAAGAGCGTATGCTACCTCAGATTAGCAACCCTATTTGTGGTGGTTCAAACTTCGCTTGAAATACTGTTAGAATAAAGTTCTAATCAGCTTGCACTACAAAGCGGTTGTTACGTCTTTCGCTGCGGCCGAATAGTGCGAAATTAGTGGTATTTTGCGATTTACAAAAAAACTATTGATTGGACTAAAAAAGTAAAACACTATGACTTTAGTATGTTGCTTGTAGAATTATTTGGCAAAAAAATCAGAACGATGACATGTATTATAATATGGTTTTTACTCGTTAAAAGAAATTTTTAGAGGTATCTTCGCGATTTTTTTCTATCAAGCAAAGTTAGTTGTATTATGTTTTCACAACACTATGGCACTAGCATATATCCTGAAGAATATCATATATTTTTCTGATGTTGATTACTGCAGTGAATCATATACTTTTACGCATTATAAAACTCGCGTTTGAGGTAAAGCTCTTAAGAAAATAATCATTTTGTATAATATCGGTTAGCATAATTTTCATTTCATCGAATATTTATTTGCGAAAACAACATTTGCGCTATTGATCAAAAGGTATAATGTTCATTTGATGTAATGTTCAGGTGGTATAATTTGTGTTTTATCGAATATTCAATTTTTCCCTCAAACAAACACAGATGCTGACAGAAATCCTAACCCTAGACGGTCGACGTCAGGGGCACCCCGAGGTTCGGTTAGTTAGGTCCCTTTAAACTCTGCAGACAGAAATAGGAGCCCCGCACAGCGGGGCTCCGTCGAACTGCTGACGGAAACGAATGATTAATGAACTGAATATTCGATACGATCTTTGGACTAAGTCATTAAACATTAGTTTAAATAAAATTAGTGCATTTGAAAATTCGGTCAAATGATATTATTTCAAATAAATAAATATGCTAAATAAAAATCTACCAATTAATTATTCGGTCAAATGAATAATTATACGAGACTTTATTGTAACTAAAATTAGTCGGAGTGATTTTCGACGAAACGTTGTTATACCAAACAAGGGTAAACCCTGGCCGTCTGTATTCTTTAAAAAAAAGTTATGAGCATATTTAAACGATTCTTACCCATATTTTATGTCCACCTTCGAGGAACCCGTGAGATATAAAGTAGAATGGTCCTCTAGGATCGAGATTTGCATTTGCTACTTGTTCCTTATTATCTGCTTCAAACAAGACGGGTATCTTGCGATTTCTTCTCGTGAATGCGGGAAAACTGTATCAAAAACATAAATTAAACATAGAATTGTGTGTTGTGTGAGCTTTTATTTATGTTACACTTGTTCGTATGTTAAGATGGTTTGTATCAAGCCAATTTAGCGCAACTTTGTCTGCTACCTACCTATGGTTTAATTCTGCAGGCATCATAGTCTTCGAAAGACGGAACACTTTACCGTTATTGGTATAGTATTAAAAATCGCCACTAGGCGAGTTGTAATAAGTTTGCGAAACAAAATTATAATGACAACTTGAATTCATAAAAACTTTTTTCTCAAAAACTTACAAAACACAAATTAATGTGAGAACTGACCCAACGCGAACGTTATCAATAAAATTATAATTAATGAATAGTCCACGACTCCACGTCCAACGTTCAAAGGTCAATAGACCTCGAATAAACAATGCACCAGATAAAAGTGCCACATTAGTACATTGCAACAAAAATAAAAACGCATTGTTTAAAATAGTCGATAACAACACGAACGTCACTATGCAATTATGGGACGTAAACATTTGTTTTGTCTCGGCTCATGATTGATTGATGTCACGGACGAGCCCCCGGCCTTATCTCGCCGAGACTTGTACATACAAATAAGATAGTAAATAACGAAGCGGATCTTGTATACCAGTTTATAAATTACTAATGAGGCCTCTAGACTTAGCTTTTATCGATGCACGCTTCTGCAAAGGATAAACAACTCTTATCAATTGGATTAAGTGACATAATTTCTTGGAATCGTTGGAGGTCTACGGCTGCAATCTGACCTTTAGTTAATTACTATAATATTACGTTTTTAATAGCTTACGGTAAGAAAGGTGATGGCAAAGTACATAGGATTATCCCAAGCCAATTAATTTGCTGATAGCCTTAAAGGTGATGTAGTCACTGCTGGGGCGCAGGCCTCTCTTGAGAGGGAAGGGATCGTAAGCCACAACGCGTGCTCTGTGCAGATCGGAGGACAACATAATAATAATTATGGTCTCCTCATGGTTGGTTCTAGAACAAGCTGGTTTCCACAAATTTATTTTGAGAGCAGTGGTGATGAAATGAACTAACACTAAGTATAGACTTCGGGGGATTTTGAGGTCAAAGTCAGAGCGATACCAGTAGGCAACCGCTTCAGCAGCAACCGGCTGCGCACGGTGGGCGCAGTGGCTGAGCGATTGAACTACTGCGCTGCGTGTTGCGGGTTCGATCCTCGCACGGAAAATTTATTTGTATGGCCTACAGATAGTTGTTTCGGGTCTGGATGTTTGGTTTGTGTATGTGCATTTTAATGTTTGTAAACACACAATACAGGAGAAATTCCTAGCGTTGAGAAACGAAAAAATAATAATAAATATTTAGATATTTATTCAGCTATGTGTCCTCTAACAGTATCAAAATGATTCATCGTTCCCTGTGGAAACCCCATGACGGCCACACATTCAGATATCCCCTTCATTATTAAGATTGAACACTGATTACATTCTATGAATTCCCGGTACCTACGAGTTTAACAACAGTCAATATTTACTCGTACCTAATTAAGTACCTAACCTTCTTTCCGGAAAGATCTAGAAATATGTTATCTTTATTTACCTACACATTTTGGTTGTTATAGTAAGCACATAGTATAGGTACAAATCAACATAAACTTAGTATTAATACCTAGGCAAATTATTTGCAAGATAAAGGACATCTTAGACTTGTTCGCAGAATGGCGGATACATTATTATCTGTATTGTACAAAATGTTTAGGCAGATGTTTGGAATATATTCACACACATTTTGCCTGTTTGGGAAATCATGTGTCAGACTTCTACTGACTAAAAACCACCCATGTTCCTTCTTAGCCCTTGTGCCGAGGCCGCGGTATCTCTTTCGAACAACCCGCAGCACCGACGAGACAGCCCGCAGTCTGGATTTGTGTTCGGCCTTAAGGACGTATCATACACATAACATCACACCTGTAATCCCCGAAGGGTTAGGCAGTGGTGTACTTAGTACACCCACATTTCGCCAGTTATGTGTTGAAGCCGCAAGTAAAAAATAGATAAAATTCTACCTGTCATGTCATACATGGTATAACAAACTAGCAAAATGTGTGCGCACGCCTTTGCATAACCCAGGGATGGCTAACCTTTATGGATCAACGTGCAATTTTTTCTAAAAAAAAATATTGAGACCTTACACGTGCCGTCAAATAATTTTGCTTAATCTTTATAGGTAGATAATTAAACTTAATATTTTCAACTAAAAGCTCTTTCTTTGCTGCCAAAAAGAAAAAAACTCTACTTAGGTCGTTAGAAATGTGTCAATTCTACGTGTAATTCAAATTAAAGTAAGATTGCATAGCTTGGACTAAACTCCTTCTACCAAACAGTTTCTAATCGAATCTTATGTTATACATCTTTGAAAACAACATACATACATGAACGCTAAAAACATAACTCTTTTTTTTTGGGGCAGTCGTGTAATAATGACTCTTAAGCATAGTTAAAAATATGGTTAAAAATTCGGTGGCGTGCCTAAAATATTCTGCAACGTGCCACCAATGGCACGCGTGCCATTGGTTCGCCATCCCTGGGCCATAACCCTTCGTATTATAGATGTGGTTGTGATGATATGTATGATGTATGGATTTCTTTTGAACTGTAAGTTTGCTTGAGGCGTATAGTATGGTCTAAAAGTAGGTGACTCAATATGGAATGATCTGAGGAAATTAAGGAACTGATTACTACGGAAAACCGTGGCGTTGTCGCAAAGAATAGAACGCGGTACACCAAAACGTACAGGATCCTTTAAGGTGAATCCTTCAGGGTAGCCCGCGAAATTCAAATTTTCTTAGGTTTTTAGCAATTTGCTGATCAGTGTCAGGATGTAAAACAGGAACAGGAAAAACAAAAAACAGGAAAACAAAAGGGGAAAACAGGATTCGCGACCGTAACAAATGTGACGTAAGAAAATTCGAATTTCGCTACCTTGAAGCATCAAACTTAAGGACAAACGGTACAGGTGCAATCAAAGTAGCAATACTGAAATGTACATCTTGAATGCGCCCTAGACAATCAGTCCTAGTACACTAGCCCACGACATGGACTAGGTATACAGGTAAGAAAAACATCGTGAGGAAACCGACATGTCCTAAAACCAAACTTTATCCAAGTCGCATTGACGAGGACAGCGGAACTTGCTATGTGCAATACACCAAAAGTGCGAAGAAATCTGACATCCACCTACGTTGGCTGTTACTGTTGGTGGAATATAGCATACTCCCTGATATACATGTGTCCCAGCCACAGAATAGATTATCTGTTCTGTGGTCCCAGCAGTGGTAAAGTTATAGGCGATTATTAAATGACCTGCTGATTATTTAGGAGAAATAATCACGTGGAGCAAGCAGTATTAGTGACGCTGAAGGTGACACCAACACATCAGGACAGGTGACATTGGCACATCAAGAGAAACTTTATGTTGTTTTTGACCACATTTTGGCCTCTAGTTCTATCGGCGATTTAAAAAAGTGACCACTCACCGTACAGCCATAGCTTCGGGTGATACAGGAAAATAGTTATTAGGCCGGTGTTCCGTCCACGGATACGCCTTTGAGAAGCAGCCGTAAATGCCGTAGCAACGCTCCAACTCCGCGTCATCTTTAAAACAAACAAATCATTTAGATATTTTGAATCATTTATTAAAATCAAAACTTAAAACAATACAAGAATAAAGTCACACGAATAGAGTCGAAAAAACACAAAACATAGAAAACAATGAGTAAATTGTTAATTATTGTATAAAGCAATTAGAAGTTATCAGCGTAATTGAATAGTTTCAAATTTGCGCGCACATGCCCTTTTACACCGGATACGATAATATTTTTTCGAACAGCAGTATCATATATATTTATATGAAAACAGAGTTTTACATGCAAAAAGAGGAAAGAGCAGACATACAGTTTAAAGATGAATAGGTATATTGAGGTTTTGTGCTAGGAAGCATATCAGTACACGTATGTGGGTGCAAAGTACAATGAAATTTCAAGAATGTCAAGGTACTCTTGAAAGCCTATATACGAAGTCAGGTTATCTAGAAAGTAACTAACTAAAGTTATAGTAAACAAAACAACAAACCGCCAAAAGAACCCGGGAAGTTGGTGACATCGGTCGTGTTCTGTTTATCCATTAACACCATAATCGTCTGCAACATCAGCGTCGCACTCGTCTTGTTATACATTTTGGCGACCGTGCACAATAACTCACAAAAATATATAAAAACTTTTTTCAATCAAAGCCTCGTTGAACCGCAGCGCACGTGCATACGTCACTGCGTACGTTATCAATGCCCGAGCGACGTGAAATATGATCTGTCCGAGCAGTAGTTTACAAAACGATGTTGCTAATTGTCACCATCAAAGTGTAATATGAAATGACATGTATGGAGCTGAACGGTGGTTTATATAGAGAGTAGTAAATGCACCGCACAGTGTCCGTTGTTACCTAACGTATCCCCAGCGCTCGTGGTTCGCAGACGTTCCGGGATACGCCGATAACAGAGGTTACAGCGTTATCGTTCGGTTATTTGTTAAAAACGATTGACGCACGAACAGTCTCGACGGCTGTGTGTATACGTGTAGTACCTAATAGCTACTATTGTATGCAGCACTCCAATTTATTAATGCACATTAAGATGAGCTTTAATTTACTGATTTGTAAATAAGGATAATTGACTCCATTAGTGAATTATCACCTTCGATATCTGGCGTCGGAGGTTTGAACCTACTGTGATATGGATCTACATAATATAACATCACGATGCAATCCCCCAAAGGGTTAGACCATAGACAGAGGTGTACCCATTAGTACGACACATATATGAATTTGTTCATAAATAAACAACAACGAATTCAAAATTATGCGCATTCTCCACCAACAAATTATAATCCCAATTTATTCAAAATCTACATTTTTAATTAGGAGGTGATAAGCCAATTATGCTAAAAAACACCGCAGGATACAAGAAATAAGATAAAATAACATTAAAAATAACAGTAAACAAAACACGGACTTTGGAGCAGTCGTATTGATAATAATGCCCTCTAATTAACGAAATTAACTATTGAGTAAACATTAACATTACAAAAATAACTATGTAGTTAATTGCACGCAATCTATTGAAGGATACACCAGAGCTAAAATTAAAATAGTCAACATTATCTTGGCAGATATTGTTGCCTATTAATTGAAGAGGTCAGGAGACAAATAGTACGGACTCGTGATGGACACTTGTACGTCCAACGCGCAATTCCTCGTGAGATATTATTACATACAAATCAATCAAGCCAAGGAAAATACACATATTATGTTTATCATTTCAGTCTTGAAACTTTATTTAATAATTTTACTTGATCCAAGTAAACAAACGTCATCTCAAAAGTCACAAATATAATTAATTCATGCAAAAATATTACTCCTTACTCGTATCTTCTACAAAATCAATTCATCATAGTTCTATAAATCATCCACAATAATGGAGCAAAGTCAAAAACAGTCTAGTAATTAAATATCTAGCTTTGTAAATGCATATAAATTCACAATGTCTTACAAAAAAAAGCTTACAATTAACTATTAAATTACGAAAGAACTTTCCGTGACTTGTTTTTAGATGGAGTTGATGAGAAATTGCAGTTGAACGCCATGTCGTCGGTGAAGATATCAGACATCGACATGGTTTCACTTTTGTTGGTGGACTGAACTAGGAACAAGTCCTCAGTGGCCAAGTTCTCCTTATCCTCCAACTTTGCTTCGGAGAAATGGAAACTAGTGAACTTCTTCACCGAGTTCTCGTTTGCGGGATAAAACTGTGTACCATCCGAAGAAGTTTCATCTTTAAATCCACTATCAACTCTCATCCACGTAATATTAGAGATCTCTTTCAAAGCATTCTTATTAGTAGTCTTTGATACGTTGGTCACGGTCAGTTCTGACGGTTTTATGGCACTTTCGTAGTAACTAGAAGCGTTTGCATAGAATGTGTTCTCATTAAATCCACTATCTACTCTCTTAAAACTAGTAGAGCTATCACCACCCACTTTGGTCGCGTTGCTGGCAGTATAGTCAAATTGAGATATGTTTTCAGTCAATAATTTGAGATCAACTTTGTTAAAGTCTATCTTTTTGTCCTCCAAGCTGAGGGGATTATCTAAGCTATCATCTAGTGACATGTGGAGCGGGCTCAAATGCATAGGTGCTCGAATTTTACTAATTTCATGAGTGCGTATACTGCTCTTGGATTTGCCTTTGATAGGCGTGTCGTCGATGTCAACATTAATGCTATGAATTTTAGTTGATGACTGTATGTCGGTTGATGGACATTTCGCCGTCTCCACTTTGACTAAGTGATGGATGCTGGATTCTTCTACGAGTGACCACGTTGCTTCTTTTCTTTGTGGTGAACTGGATTCCGAATCAGCTGAAATAAATGAGAAACATTCAATTTATTGTTCCCCAAAATTTAACTAATGTAAAAACATAACGTAACATAACATCATGCGTTTAACCCCCGAAGGATTAAGCAGAAGCCTAATAGTACATCCACATTTGGTCAGTTATGTTTTAAGTCCCATGTATTACGGAGCGAGCCTATTGCCATCAACCGGGCACAAATCCAGATTAAGCAGGTGCTACTGCGAGATTCCTGTTGAAAAAAACCCAATAACAATTTGCCTGCCGACCCGGGAATCGAACCCAAGCCCTCATGCTCAGTAGTCGCGCTTGCGACCACTCGACCAACGAGTTAGATAATAACTAATGATTCTAATGTAAAAACAATTGTAGAAAAAAAAAGCAAGTACCCTGTGAATGGTTATGGAAGGATCCATCAACACTCATGTCCATACTGAAATCTAGCTTCTGTACCGAGCGACTTCGATGCAGACTCGACATGCTAAGACTACGTTTCTCAGAGAACGAGAAGGAACTCTTCCTATTCTTCTGTGGAGACTCCTTGAGTGACGTGCTTCGTTTTATCTTGTTTGGGGTTAGTTTGCAGAAGCAAGGGCCCTTCTTCTCGCTTTTCGGTTCTGCTTCAATACAATCTAGGCAGGTCGCCATTGCTTCGGATTCGGGAGACGTGAAGTTGTTTTTCTAAAAAGGTAAGAAAATAGTTAAGTTTTGTTGCTGACTTTTTTTTTATTTACTGAGTCATGTCATGACTCATGAACGTAAATAAATTGAGTAGTTTGTGATATTATGCTGAATTAAATATCACTTATTTTATTTAACCTACATTATTTTGCATAATATGTAGAAGATATTTTTTTTGTTGTTGTTAGTCTCACAGTACTAAACCAATTTTAAAATCAGATGTCCGAACATAAAATCTAGTTTGAATATTAAATCAAATACATTACCATCTACATAATAAAAACAATGTAAAAGTATTCAAAGGTGAAAAGAATTACAGGGTGTCAAAAACTTCGTCCACATGACTGTCAATAGAAAAAGTACCCAGAAGGCTGATAGTAGTTTGTAAATCTAAGTTTTTAAACTGATATGGTTACTAACAACACCATTAACTCTGAAAACGGGATATTTACCATGTTTACACACACACAGTCACAACAGACAGTTACAGTTAATTTTGTTTGAGTGTGTGTGTGTTCAAAACAAACGGTAAACATGGTAATCACATGTTACTTAACAGACAAATGTGTTGCTGGGAAGTTTGTTCCGCCACTTCTTCTTCCGAGCTAAAACACTGAAAAGTGTCGAAGGGTGGAAGTTTTGGGGGACTGTCGCTTATAGTATTTGACGTTCAAAAATTGCTGATCATCAGCCTATTTTGAATAAATGAATTTTGATTTAATGATGAGTTTGTAAATAATGTACATACTAAATTCAAACATAAAATAAAATACATTACCTCTTCATCACTAGACATAGTTTTCAGAACCGGTGATATAGACGCCAAGGATGACGAAGTAGCCGATCCCTGACCCTGCACCAATTCCGTTCGGCGCGGAGTCCGGAACTCTATGGGACTGAAGCACGGCTCCCCAAAGTCAACCACATCCAAGATCTTGTTGCGATAGCACGGCTTACTGTTGCTGGTGGGACCTTTCCTGAGAGGGGTGCCGAAGGTACGCTTCATGCCTTTTGTTATGCAGTCTCGGCTCTAAGGGTGTGAAAAAGGGTATATCAAATGGACTGGCTAAGTACTTAAATCTCAATTTTGTTACAAACTGAGCTTGATCTATTTATGGCAGACCAACACTTCGAAAAAAGCAGAAATTAAAACTAAAATTTAAATGTAAGTATGTAGTTGAATAAAGAAGTTAATACCCTGCAAGAGATAGCTTTAAATCAAATAGTATGTAAGTTGGCATAAATTCAATGGCAATGACAAAAATTAACTGGGCATAAATTCAGACTATGTGGCTGCTACTGTGAAATTCCTGATAGAAAAACCCAATAACACTTTCCCCAACCGGGGAATCGAACCTGGGTATTCTCACGCATTCGACCACTAGACAACTAGGCAGTCAGACTAACATTATGTTACGATTTATTATACTCACAAGATCAGGACTGAAAATAACAGGAGTGTGAGCCTCATAGCTGGAAGGAGGTCGTTGTTCCACATGGATCTCATCATCAGTCTGTTCTGAATCATAGTGCTCCATATCACTGTGCTCTTCGAAAAACAGCTTCCGGCGAAGAGACCCATTTGCCGTGATCTCGTACTCACCTGACATGTTTTGTTCCTGTAAACAGTAAAAGAGTATGAAAGATAGGGACCTTTTGCCACACAACCTCAGTGATTGACGATTGTGATATTATAATATGATGATGATGTGATATTTGAAGATGATAATGTTGATGATGAACCTCAATAATGTGCGAGTACTACATTCTTCTTCTTTGTCGATTTATCAGTGTCTAATGCGCCTACCACACGCTCACACTTCCCCAGTCTTGCCTGCGCGATTACACGGTGCACACAGCACATCGCGCGTGTGGTTTGTAATGGTAATACAGTTTTACCAACCATACGCGCGATGTACTGTGAAGTGTGATCGAAAAGTGTGGTGAAGCTTGAGCGTGTAGTAGGCCCATAACTTGGTGTGAGAGTTTTTATGCCGCCCTGCATGGGCCTCTTACTTGGCTTTAAATGAGAAATATCTCTCAGGAGTGCTGGTTTTCTAATGAAGTTAAGGAGGCATATGACTTCCCGTCGGGGCTGTGGATTATCGAAAGGATAACGCGGCTCCGACACAAGGGCGAAGAAGGAACATGGGTTTGGTTTTTAGTCAGTAGAAGTCTGACACTCCCCTTCGCTCTGCCCAAGAGCGGAGGGGGGGGGTTATTCGATGATTTTCTACCCACCAAAAAAAAAGGCATATGACTTGGCAGTCCGATGGTCACCCCACAACATTGAGGCAACCATGAACAGTGATTTATCACACTTTTTATCATGTATTAAGAAGACTGATGATTAAAATTTTTAGACTACATTTTTGAATGTTACTGGATAGGGCAATGAGTAAGTAAGTATTTTTTTACTGCTTACAAACCGATTTTTAAAGTTATTTATCTTAAAAGTTAAATAATCTGGTTCTTTCTGATAGATTAAATGAATCTATGTTTTCATAATGTGAATACTCAGCATGAGTTCAGTACTAAGACATTTCAAATATGTATATTGATTCATAGTCCTGCTTACAAACATCAATAATGTAAATAACTCAGTATCTGTGATGAAGATGATTCCATGCTTGGGAAGGCACGTATTAGCCGGTGGTCCCGGACGCCAAATAGCGGTCGTCATACCATGTTAGAGGCACTTTTTTTGTGGTTAAGGAAATCATCCAATGACTCCTCCCGCTCTGGGCAGAGCGGTAGGGAGTGTCAGACTTCTTCTGACTAAAAAGCACCTATGTTCCTTCTTAGCCCTTTGTGTCGAGGCCGCGGTATCTCTTTCGAACAACCCGCAGCCCCGACGGGATGTCAGAGGCCCTTGCGGCGGTTTAGAAACTCTGACACTAGGGTGTGTGGGGTCGTTAGACCTTACTGCCCACACAATAAGAAGCAGAAGAAGTATCTGTAAAATGAATACTTACTCAACGTTTCCTGCTGCATGTGATGGTATTGTGAATGAACTATGTGCCGTCAAAATGAATGAACCTAAAGATATTAAAATATTTACCTGTGTAAAGGTACAAAATGGCCGAAGCAGAAGTTCAAGCTCTGGAGGTAGTTCTGGTGGCAGAGTGAGAACTGTTTGTGCTGAAACTAAAATTTTAGTGTAACACAACCATTGTAGACCAGACTTTAGTTTTGGGAAAAATAAATATCGGAAATAACTTTACATTTACATTTACAGTACAAAAGCTTTTTCTATGGTTTTGCCCACATGAAGGATGAACATAAAACTGTGATAAGTATAAAAATGTCATAAGTCATGTCATAGCTTATCTATAAACCAAACTCCATCCAAATTCATTCAAGCATTTAGGCAAGAAAAGGTAACAGATAGTCTGGCAAACTTATAGCTGTTCTCCTGATTCAAATATTTAAAAAAAATTACATTAAAAATATGTAGGTACCAGACTTAAGTAACTAACAAATATTTACATTTGTTACTTATTAGTTACTAGTTAGATAATACATATAAGTAAATGGGAAACCAAGAATAGACAAGTAAAGTTAATATTCTATACAAAGAAATATAATATGCAACACAAATTATCATAATAATGTTGCAAGCCATTCACTACTATGTTTGTAAACACCAACCCTTTCTTTCTAGTCTAGTTTTCACCTTGGACATATACCTAATTATGTATGAAAGTAGCATAAATAGTTTCATGGACATCTTACATGGTGTTTGTTTGTACAGTTGATGTAAACATCAATTTATTCAGTAATTTCAGATCATGCAATCATGCTCTTAATTATTATTAACAGGCTTTGTAAAAATATTTGCATATAAATATGGTTGAAAGAACTTCTGTTACAAATATTTTCCTACTTTAAAGAGACTTATTATAATATGTTATATTAATCATTATTTGCATTGTTATTTTATTTCTGAGTCTAGATATATGCCTGGTAATTAGTGGTAATGATCCTTTATTATGAGAAACTTACAACATAACTGGTGAAATATTGATCAGTTATTTTATGCCTGAACATAGTTACGATTCTCAATCAGCATTAATAAAACCTACAATTGTTATGAATCAACAAAGCAATTGATTTTAAATTTAAACATGACATACAACCTTCGTACAGAGTTCTGGATTCAAGCATACAACAGTAAAAACATGTAGTCTCAATTTATTAAAAACTTACCTTCTTTTGTAACCACAATTTTTTTTTCAATTATACTATCAATGTGGACACTGGTTTCAACAGATGTTTGAAGCAGCGGCTTCACCTTTTTGGAAGATTCTATCAATGGACTGGGCATGACCATTTCTTGGGAGAAGAATCTAGAAATCATTAAGAAAAAACTAGGTGTATTTGGGATTTTAAAGTCACACCAATATCATTATCAAGGTCTGTAGCAATCAAGTTCAGAGACATACATAATATAAAGACTGCAAGTTAGTACCTTCTATAAAACAGTTGAATTATTCAAAATGCTACAACATTTATTATTTTCTACAGTCAAATTGAAAGATCTTTTCTTTTCTGACCGTCATCATTCTACAGAGATTGAAGAGGAAACAAAATGACAAACAACTACTACCATGTTCTTTTGCTTTGAAATAGTAAGTTAGAAATAATAAATTACCATTGAGTTATTCTCTTTTTTTGTTTTTATTTATCCAACTGCACATTTTAGATAAACTGGGCCACAAATGTATGAATTAAATAAATGAATGCAGATAGCAAACTATGGGAAGCTAGACTATTAAATTTGTCCCAAGTTTAGTATTGTAAAGATACTTAGCAAAATGAATTTGAAAATTCTTTCTCATAGGTCCAATGTTCAGCTAATTATTATGTTAATTTACTAGGAAGATATTGGTGATTACCTGTCAGTAGCCTCTTCTGCAATCTTTTCCAAAGCTGGATCGGGCGTAGGCTCGAACTGACTGTTGCATGCCACAATGTCTGCAGGGACCAGGGTGCATGCCTGGTCAATATCCCAGCGGAAGCATCCCGTGTTCTTTTTCTTGTATATCTTGCACATACCCGGACTAACAAAAATAAATTAACACTTAGAAAATTCACATTTTGTCTCCACGATTTCGAACTCGACAGGTGAAAAACGAATGCGTACTCACCTGCATATTGGCTTGTGTAACTTGTCAATCAGTGCTTTATCAAAAGGATTTCGTACTCTTCTATTCGTTGGCGGAGGCGTTGATTTGTAAATATTATTTTGGCCATCATTTTTATCACCCATTTCGAAACTAACGTTATTTTTGTTGATGCTGTTTCGTGACAGGCATGGCACAATGACCTCTCCTGTCTGAATGGAGTAGAGATGTCCAGTCAGGGAAGGTAATGGACTCTAGTCGATTATTGCAAAAAAAACATCAATTTTGGTTCAGAATTAGTTTCTTACATATTTGTTTATTATCTTACTACAATAATTTAAACCATAAGGTTGATGTTCCAGGGTAGCCCGCGAAATTCAAATGACAGACAAAGAATGACATTTTGATGAAATACTCATTCTTGACCTTTTGATGAAATACTCATTCTTGACAGTTACATGAACTTGGAGGGTTGTAATGATGATTTTGATGATTATAATTCTGTAACTGCATACGTCTTACACCCGCAAATCATATTTTCACTAACATACCTAGCACTGGCCTGCAAATCGCTAAAAACGTAAGAAAATTTGAATTTCGCGGGCTACCGTGAACGTCCACCTTAAGTTCACGCATGTCACGGCGAATTGTCTCTGGCTGTAAGTTTTTTTGCATGATTCCATGATAAATTGATGAGTAAAACAGTGACGCTGACTAACACGGTTAGTTCTAGTGGATATTGATGACAACACTAGCTCAGTAACACAAACACAACAGTCTGGCAAGCACGGACTTTACTTATTTGTGAATAGCTATGCTGCTGCATAGCTATTCATAAACAATCGAATCGGAGTCGAATCGAACTTGACACATTTTCGAGTATCAGATTTTTGAATCGAACGATTTTCAAATGGTATTAATTCACAGATTCGATCGACGTGGTAGTACATAAATAGTACTATCGACAGCCAATAGCTGTCGGTAGAATAGATATCTTCATATCGAATCACAATCTGTTTTGTGAATAGCGATTTTCGATTTACGATGGATCGATTGGATACGCCGCACAATCGAATGGTTGTGAATAGCTATGCAGAAGTGCAATCGAATCAGAATAACGAGGCCATTTTGTACAATACTCTAAACAAGAGTCGTTGCGTATCCATATGAAATTAAAATAATTTTTAACTTGATTTTAATGATATTTTTAGTTAATTGACAGAAATTCAGTACAATCTGTAAAATAAATTGTAGAAATACTTACTCATTAAAGATATTTTTTTAATTCTTTAAAGCTACCACGTTGATCGAATCTGTGAATAGCATTTGCTAATCGATCGATCCAAACATCTAACACTCGAATAAGTGACACGATCGATTCGGCTTCGATTCGATTTTTTGTGAATAGCTATGTAGGACAGCAAGCTAGTTCTTTACTGTCCTTTCTTACTGCCCTGGCTTGGAACATGCTAGAAATGCAGCTAGTTTTGCCTACACTAAGCCAGAAGTATTAGCTTACTGACATTAGCTTGCTATCCTGGCTTGAAAAATTGGTCTCGTGTATCCTGGGCATATGTACACTAATCACGCTCAAAATGTTCAGTACATCAGCTGTTCAGCTAGCCTAAAAGTAAAATTTATTACTAGATAGAGGGAACTTTAGATGATCAATCAATCTACTGTGAATCCGATTAATACGAAAAAGTCGTATCTCTGTGGCATTACGAAAGTGGGCGAGATAGACATACGACTTTTTCAATTCAGTTTCGATTGGGTTTTGATTCGATTATTTGTGAATAGCTAGGCTGTGTTGTAGGGTTACAGAAATAATAATTATCTATTTTGATTCAAAATATGACAGGGCTTTTGGCTATAATTATTGCACTGGCAGACTCGTAGGAGTCTAAAGTCCATTTCACGAAAGAAGTCCTGCGGACAATTGTGGAACTAAATTTGACAGATTATGTCGCGCGAATACAGCGCTGCGTCTGCGGGACTTCTTTCGTGAAATGGACTTTAATTGGTACTTTTATCTCTGACACCTTGTGAGCAAACAGTGAAAAATAGTTTCAGTTTTTAAAAAGAGAGAACCTTTCCTAAAATTACATTATTATACTTATTAGATCCCTTGAACAGTTAATAATGACTTAAGGTGGATGTTCGCGGCTGTAAGACGTATGCAGTTACAGAATTAGAATCATCAAAATCATCATTACAACCCTCCAAGTTCATGTAACTCTCAAGAATGACCTTTTGATGAAATACTCATTTTTGACAGTTACATGAACTTGGAGGGTTGTAATGATGATTTTGATGATTATAATTCTGTAACTGCATCCGTCTTACAGCCGCGAATCATATTTTTACTAACATACAACCTAACCCTGGCCTGCAAATTGCAAAAAACTTAAGAAAATTTGAATTTCGCGGGCTACCCTGGAACATCAGCCTTAGGGCGAATGTTTCAGGGTAGCTTGCGATTTTTTTTATTTTTTTTTGCAATTTTCCGATCAATGTTAGTTTGTATCATCACTACATCATCACAATAGTATAAAACAAAGTCGCTTCCCGCTGTCTGTGAGTCTGTCCCTAATCCCTATGTATGAGATCCTTAAAACTACGCAATGGATTTTGATGCTGGTTTTTTAATAGATAGAGTGATTGAAGAGGGAGGTATATAGCATATTCCACCCGTGCGAAGCGGGGGCGGGTCGCTAGTAAAAATAATAATTAAAATCACCAACACAGCCCTCACAGTTTATATAACTTTTTAAGTGACTATTTGATGAAAAAGGCATTCAATGAAGTAATGAATTGAGAGGTTTGTATTGGTGATTTTGATTATTATTACTCATTATAGCTGAAGCATTCACCTCACATAAGATTGCTTAGAATATCACTCAGAATAACAAGATCACCAATACCGGATTGATTGTCTAGGATCCCCGAAATTAAGAGACATTCTATGAATATGAGCGACGCGTAGCGGTTGTCAATCCTTAACTTTTCTATAGACAGCCATTTTTTATTATACATGTCACCCTAAATATATAGCTTAGTTTGTGTGAGTAACATGAATAGTAGTGATGAAAATGATGAGATGAGCAATGATGATGAAAAAAATAAAAACGTCTTATGAGGCAACATTGGAAACTGACTGACATTAGTGACATTGTCATTACTGTCAATGTCATAAATCTTTGTGGTGGTTAAATTTGAAAAGCACTGTAATTCGATATTTCTACAATAACTAAAAACTTATCGATGTGTTGCGCTATTGATTCTTATCATTAATCACTGCAGAGGTTATGTTGGTAACTGAGAGTGCCTAAATATATTATTATATGATGGAGAATCATAACTTAAGCTATGAGCCAATGGACATTGATACTAGTGGTCATTCTGCTAAAGAAATGGATATTTCTTTCAATGATTCTTTTCCCTTAAAGACTTTTATTAAGACTGAAAAAGTGGATCCTACTGAAGAAGTTAAACTAACCAATGGTAATACACCACCAGAAGGTCAGTCTGTTGTAAAGAAATTTCACATCAACATGCAGAAGCCAATAAAAAGTTATAATAATGTAGTACTTCAGACACTATCCATAGGTGTAATTATCTTAATGTCAATATTTGCACTTCATATCTATAGTTTAAAGTGCTTTGACGAATTCAACATTGAAGAATTGAGAAACACACTGTCAATTAAACTATTTGGTCAGTCAGACACTATCAATAGGATTATGCAGACATTAGAACTAGAAGAAAGAAGTAAACTTTTACTCTTCACTGGAGGTACTGGTGTTGGAAAAACTTTTGCCTCCTCTATTTTGTTAGAAACTACGGGTCCTTGCTCAAATGTGTATCATTACACCATGCCTAGTTTCACAACTACATTCTCAACAAATTTTATGTATGGACTGACTATGTGTAAGACTGCATTAATAATAGTAGATGATTTGACTGTAGATGATATGCATATCAAGAAACAAATCAAAGAACTTACAGAGAAAAGTAAAGACTTAGGGAAAGAGATAATTGTGATACTAATATACAATTGTTTCGAGTCGACTAAAGAGTTTATCAAAAATTGTGGTGAGTCATTTCATGCAAGACTACTGGACAATTTTGCTGAGATAAAGGCATTAAAGAGGTTGGTGGAATTTAAACCTCTGACTGAAACACATCTAAAGGAATGTATTAAACAGGAATTGGGTGACAGAATACTTAGTGAAAAAGAACTAGAGGACATCTTGAAGAACTTCAATGTGACCGTTGATGGCTGTAAAGGTGTTCACTCTAAGATGAAGTATCTGAGTATTGTTTGAGGTATGTTCGTAGTTTTGTGAACAATGACAGCTGCCCTATATAGTGTTTAAGTAGTTAAGTCGCATTGTGTGATATTTGTATGTAGTGTATATTGAATAAATGTAGTGTATATTGAATAAATGTAGTGTTATGTAAATAAATTGAGTACAGGGTCATTAGCATTGTTTTATTATTCAATAGATAATACTGTAGATGTAACAACAGGTAAGCAGCATAAAATGTTAAAGAAAACACCACATGTTATTGTAGATCAAAAGAACTTTATTTTAGAGAATTTTACATGATAATCGGCAATGCAGAGGTCCAAGAAATTATGTTGAATACAAATTTACTGACAATTCTTTAATACACCTATACTCCACATTTGGATATTATTCTACAACAAACTTAGCCTTCATAATGAAACAGAGCGAATCCAAATTTGTGGTGCATTAAAGTATACAATACTTTGGTAAGTAATATTTCTAACTTTAAAACATATTATAAAATAATCTCAACCACATACCTAGGCAAGGGTGCAATTTGATTGGAATTTCGACTAAACACATTGTTCATATTCACTTATTCAACACTCTATTAATGATTTTAAGTTAATGCTGATATAGCCTTACAAATATTAACATCGCAATATTAATTATGTTTGGCTTCAAAACATTAAACACAATTCTAGCTGAATATAGATAAATGTTAATCTATTGAGGATTACCAGCAATTTTACTACACAAGTAAATTTTATTAATTGAAAATTATGACACAAAAACGATTTTATTCTAGTATATTTTAAAAATGTACCCCTATTGCAATGCACCCATATTATGTAAGTATATAATTTTAATGTCATGAAACCATTTGTATCTAGCCTCACAGGCATCTCGTGATAGCACATTGTGTTAAGCCACTTTACCACTGGGGCAATGGCACAAATGGTCACATGTAATGGTAAAGTTTAAGTACATTTTTAAGGTAAAATAATTTATTATTATATATTTATTATAAGTATTGTAAATGTACATAATAAAAAGCAGCCAATGGAAAAAGTTAAATGTCATTTTAAAAGCCCTCCTAAATGTACAAGCCAGTGAGATAAATGCATGTAAACAGGTAAATGTGCATTATTAACAATTTGCGGAGAGCAGATTAAATTTTTGAAAAAGTTAAACTATTGAATTTTAGCTGATAGTAGCCTTGTGTAGGTATCCCTTTAATTTGGTGTTTGGACTTATGTCCAGGGAAGACTAAAAGTATACGTAAGTACTTAAAATATTCTTGTTCTCAAGAGATTTGTGAAGTATTCTGGAAGATACAATCATGATGATAGATTTGTGCATCATACTGAATTAGGTAGGTATATATTATATACATCACATTTTTACATTTAGTATTTGATTAAATTCTGACAAAAATTTAACAGTTCAATAGTAAATATTGTATTTCATTGCAAGTCATGTAACATATTTATCTATTTAATAAAATATTAGATCATTCAATACCAGTAATAATATTGGTGTTTGATTTGAAACATTATGAATAATAATACTTTCAAAATGTATACATATAATATATTATTAGTAGGTAAGTACCCATAAGATTTTATTGGGAAAAGGGATTTATATAGACCCAATGCAAACTCTCAGCTATAGTTATACGTTATACAAAGGTAACATAAAGCGAATTTACAATACATTAGCTGTTGGGCTACTGTATAACATATGAAAAATAAAATTTTATAATTATAACTTAGTAATAAAAACATTAAAATTACATACTGTGATGTTTACAGACTGAATTTAAAATACTAACGAGCTGTGTTATGCCTATGTAACGCTATTTTCCAACGACGGATTAGCACAACAGATGTTTCTAGTTATATATATATCTATCTATGCCTTCAGGGGTCCGGCAAGCTCCGTGAGTGAGCTCTAGCCTTTTATTTAACATTAACGGAGAGCCACTATTTAGAAGTAAATTATTAAATAAATTCAACATGATCTAGATAACAAACCCTCATTAAATATTTTCAATGAAAATGTTTTATTTATCTAATGACGAAGACGACACTTTTAAACATGCAATGTGCAAATCAATATCTCTATGTACACAATGTAAGTTTATGTACCTATATGTATGTAAATATATATATGTTCAAAATTAATTTAAAAATGTTGATTAATTACTAAATATGCGTAGGTAACAATAAAGACTAGAATACATTTTTAGTTTTTACAGTTATTGGCACTAATTTCAATGATAATGGCACAACTATGTACTCTGTATACAGTGAAAATACCAACATGAAAACGTTGATTAACAATGTAGATATTTTTTTATTATGCATTTAATATTACAATTCCAACTCCCTTTGATGTTTGTAAATTAAGTTTTGCTAACTATACTAAAATATATTACAAAATTGTAAAAAACGTGGTTAAATGTTATATCTAATTATATTTATAGGAAATACTGAATTTACTGCAGACTTACAGTTATAGATCCAATAGGTATTTAAAGCACATTTCTTAAGTGAAACTGTGCAAAAAACACTTTACATTTATTACATTAATATCACTGTTGACAAAGCTCCTCTTAGTTCATACAAATACCAACAAGCAGACCATTCTCTTGCACAGTTATCACTTTTAAAATTCTAAGCTATCTCAAGTACGATTTGTTTTGATAATCAGGTACGGAACCAACACAGCAAACAATGAGTTCAGCTCAATTAAAATGGTATTTAAATGAATCATCAAATCCCACTAATGCCCAGGTGAGTAAAGCCAAAAGCAGAATAATGTCATTAACATTAAAATCTAAAATTGACGAAATTGATATAATCCACTTAAAATATAATACGCACATTGATGCTGCACTAGCTAATACATACACGAGGTTCTAAGTAGTTGAAGAAAATGTAATGCAATTGAGGTAGGTATTCTAAAAATACATAGATGAAAGTTAATTTTTATTAAACTACGACCTCACTGTTCAGATAATTCTAAAGTGCATAGTGCCAATAACTGCATGATTTTTTATTAGTTACTTAAATCTTATAACTAGGTATTTGATAACAAATAGAACACCATTTTTAAGCACGACAAAACATTCATAGTTAAAAATGTAGAGAGACTTACTGAGAAATGTGCTAAATATTCTAAATCTTGAAAATTTTTGCTGATTTACTTATATTATAGATTCATTAGTATCAGATCTGTTGTTATGTTGAGATTTCATTAATTATGTTGATAATCAACACTTTGCCTTGATATTCGTTGACATATCTTCGATTTTGTCAGAGATCAGATTGTTTGTACACTCTACTATAACTAGCACAAAGCATTGAATTTAACGGTATCACATTTAGCCACATCGTAAATTTTTATTAAGTGACTTTAACGGATAAGAATCAACTTCCGAATCGCTTACACCGGTGTCAATAACATTTACCTATAAGTAATTAACTTAATTTTTTGGATTACAAAGAATTCTAATAAAATTCGTGTAAGTTTTTATAGCAGAATTGGATAATAAATTTTATATTGTACGAAGAAGAAGAGGGTCGTAGTTTCGTGGTCTCATTCAATACTTTGAAAAGTTTCAATTGCTGCAAGGGCATCACCGTTATAGATTATCTGATTTGCGAGACCTTTATCTTCTACCGTACAGGAGTGGGTTGTAGAAGGGACTAGTTAGGAGCGATGGAAATGTATTGCCGTCCACTTGTTGTGGCGTTTGTGCCATATGCGAGTCTCTTGCGACTGGTGTGAGGCCCGTCGGCCTTCGGCGTCCACGCTGTGCCTTACGCACACGTATGCGATTACAGCTACATCATCACCGAGCAGATGCACTCTGGGATTTAAGATCGTAGTATTGGTTTTCACGTGTGTCGGCGTGTTATCAATGAAGAACTTATGAAATTCGACGCCTTCCACGAGATTACCTAGCGCATCAGGATCAAACGCCGTCAAGTTAGGGTCACATAATTTGGAATAGGTGTCGTAATCACCGTTATTGATTGCGTCTATGAGCACTTCCGTAACTTTGATTACTTCTGCTCGGCGCAAAGAAGCGTTGCTGTCGCCACGAGCTTTTCCAAACGAATCAGCTTTCGTTAGGGCATCCTCATCATGCTCCTTGGAAATTACAGTACATGCTCTATCTACGCCCTTCTTATCCTTGTCCACCTCATCATCTTCCAACGTTGTGCTGCTGTCGGTCGACTCTTTTACTTGAGACCCATCTCCTTTCTTGTTCACCATAGATTTTCCTGAGAAATTGCGTGTAGCAAGCATAGTTGTCAGGATGGCACCCTTCAGTTTGCGCCGTGCATTGAATTTCTTCAAGCAGTCCACGGTCTCCTGCCTGTGCATAACAGATGCAACACGCTCGCGGTGGCAAATCCATGGGTGTTTGAGGGCTTCGGAAGCCGTTATTCTCTTGCTTGGGTTTACAGTTAACATCTGGTTGATGAGGCTTTTCGCTTCAGGTGTCACCGTATCCCATTCTGGAGATGGGTAATCATAAGCACCAGCTTTAATTTGCCCGTACAGCCGGTGCTGATCTTCATCCCAAAATGGAGGATAACCAACAAGCAAAATGTATAAGATCACACCGCACGCCCAGATATCTACAGGCTTACCATACGGTTCTTTTTTAAGTACTTCAGGTGATAAATAGCCAGGAGTACCGGCAAAACCAAACCACGCTTGTTGGTCGCCTTGAACTTCAATGGCTAATCCAAAATCAGCAAGTTTAACAGCAGCGCCTTTAGCTTTACTGGCTAGTAAAAGATTTTCTGGTTTTAAGTCTCTATGCACAACTCCATTATGGTGACAATGGTGTACAGATTCAAGAATTTGTTGTATACAATGCGATGCATCAGCTTCAGAGTAAAATTCTCTGGCAACAATGTCTTCAAACAATTCACCGCCTGTTACTAAATCAAATACCAGGTAGTGAAAATGTTCCTCTTGGATAGAATCATGAAGTCTTACAATATTGGGATGCTGAAGTTTTCGGCAAATTCGCGCCTCTCTCTCCAACTTTTGAAAGTCTCTGGCTGAGAGTTTTTTAGTATTTATAATTTTGGCCGCAAATTCATATCCAGTTGATTTTTGCACAGCACGACGTACGATTGAAAATGCTCCTTTTCCTAATTCTTCTTTTAGATCATAATTATCGGAAAATCGCGTACTCACACCATCACGGTTTGGATTAGACATTTTAACACAGTACTTACTTCACCAGTTTGTAATCGTGAACTTACTGCGCAAACTTTGAGCACGAACTTCAATATCTGAGTATGTAACTGGAACAAAAAAAAAGGTACGTGAGTGATAAAATGAAAGAAACTAGTTTTATTTTAATGTCATGTCATGATTGCGTAGTTCTATAATTGGATTAGGTATATCAAAAGATGTCAAAAATTGACAACGGTCAAGACTTTGCTTTTTACCAATAAGATAATACACAAATAAATATTTTTCGGGATAAAAGTTCCATACTGTCAGTTTTTAAACGGTATTTAACATGACGAAAACAAATAAAATGGTGTTTTGGTACAAACACACAAAGTCGATCTATACAACAATACATCTTAAGTGCATGATGTAGAAAATAAGCTTCTTATTATATCGATCTGATGTTCATTTTTGTGCAGTTATGCGTTTCAAAATATCAAATGTTTTATAAACCCATGACTCGATAGTTACATTATGAACTATAAGCGCTATTTATATTTTCTGTTAAATCTTGCTGTTCTTATTCCACTCACGAAATAGTCAGAAAATAGATATTGTCAAGGAGCGGATGAATTTATCCGAATGAAAAACGTCGGCACTATTTT
The DNA here is from genome assembly GCA_949775195.1 of Diarsia dahlii. NCBI lineage: Eukaryota > Metazoa > Arthropoda > Insecta > Lepidoptera > Noctuidae > Diarsia > Diarsia dahlii. The sequence goes on along the minus strand of OX459194.1, from coordinate 14,507,247 downwards.
GGTCACTCAAGCTAAATTGAAGTTCTGCATGCTTAATATAAAACGCGTAGATGCCTAGACAATAGTAATCGTGGTCACAAACATAGACTTCTAATATTAACACTACGACACCGGGATGACATTTAGTTAGCGCAAAATAATCGATACACCATTGTCTCAACACATTCACCAAAATCCCGACGACATTCTATTGTAACGAATTAAATAATTATATCTACTCCGATCACGAGAGAAATCCCGAACACATAGCCACAAATGGTTTAAATATATCACTGATATTAATTTTTTTACTAATAAAATTATCATTACGCGACTTTGGACGATATTCTTAGCGTTACGAACTCGTACACGGTATGTCTCGCGGTGTATTTTAAATGGAACAAATTAAGAACATTATCCGAATAGAAGGAGAAAACGCTCGCGAAACGCGTATAAAAATATCTTATTTACCTATTATGTGCCCATTTTACACAATATTCGACAAGATGAAGATTAAATACGAAGGGCCTGGCCCTACACCACACTCTCCTTCTGCTCCGGACACGAGCTTCGGGGTCAAATTCATAGACATTTGTGTGTTGCCAGGACGGTTCACTTAAAATAACACGTTATCAATATTTTCAAAGTAGCATTTCTAATAACGCGAAATGTATTTACAGATATGCGTGTTCATTAGAAACTTTATGGCTACCTATGTTTCAGAAAAACACCTCAGATTCTTGCGATAATATTGTTTTCCTTCCAAACATTTTTCCTTGTGCCAATACTGAGTGTTGTTCGTAAAATCGATATACTAGCGCAACGCCAAACCAAAGAGAACCGATGGAACTGTATTCTGCGCCATCTTGTAGAAACCAGATAGAACTAATTATTCGTTCGGGAACTACTAAACTAAATAATAATTAAACTGGTCGAATGTTATGACTTATTCAATAAATCATTTAGAGACCTAATTAATGACTAAGAAAAGGATGAGCAAGGGGTAATACCATGCTTCACTGAATATCATCAATGAGAGGATAAATTATGTCATCGTTTCAACTTTGAACAAATAGTGTCAGTAATAATATTTATGTAACGGTGACTGTTTTTGAAAACGTTTGCGCACGCACGGTATTAATTCGATGTCCTTCATGAGTAATACTTATGATAGTATTCACCGGAGAATTTACCAAATACCTTCGAATTGTGTCATATTCATTCAATTAATTAAATTAGTAAAAACATTAAACATAATTAGATTTTCTGATGTTATATTTTATCACTTAAATATTGTAAAAGTAACATTTTGTCATTTCGCTGTTTGTGATGATGCTTACACAATACTAGCTGACCCACGCAACTTCGTCTGCGTCACATAAATATAGCTTGTAACCTTTCTCGATATATCGACTATCCGACATAAATTAAGCTAAATCGTAACAAACAAAAAATCTTATCTTTCTTCTTTATTATAATGGTTTGGATGGTTTAGATTAGCCTAGATTATATTAAAGTGTGAATTACTATAGGTATCTCTTACTGTTAAATACATATACGATAACACTCTGTACTTGTAAACATTATGATGCAGTAAATATTTTGAATTTGAATTTCCCGGAAAGAATCTCCCTACATTGCGACGCGCGTATTATTTTGCCGCGCGGATATTTTTACATTGCGATATCTTCTAAGATATTTGTTTAAACTGTTTAGAGTAAAGGGCACAAATATTCTATATTAAATTTTCCTTCTAACAAACACATTTATTTAGATATAGATTAATACCATATGGGTTAAATAAGCTTCGCAAAAACTAATTATTTTTAACCTAACAGTTTAATAGTAAAAAAAGGTTACAGTGAGTCAATCTTAAAAGATAGATATATGCTGTCGCGGACTTTTTTTTAGAAATTTTAAAGAGGAACAATTCCTTCATACATGATATTTGCGTAACTTAAACCGTTTCCGCAGCGCACGCAGCGAAAGCTCTCAAAAAGGAAATACCTTTTCCCGTTTTTGTAACATTTTTCATCTATGCTCCGCTCCTATTAGCCGTAGCGTGATGTTATATAGCCTATAGCCTTCCTCGATAAATGGACTATCCAACACATAAAGAATTTTAAAATTCCAATCAGCAGTTCCTGAGTTTACCGCGTTCAAACAAACAAACAAACAATCAAACAAACAAACAAACTCTTCAGCTTTATAATATTAGTATAGATGTTCATGTTGAACAAATCAATCATAGTTCCCATGTTTTTTTTTTAAATTACATATATTCATAGGTAGAATATGCAATATGCAAAATATATATAGGTTACCTTATGTTTTCTGCATATCTAATCTAAGTAAGTCGTTATCTATGTATTCATAGTGTGAAAAAACTATGTCGTGCCTCGTTTGTGTGACCGCATAGATCTTATGAACTATACTCTGGATTTTGTTGCGATATTCCCCGTTATTTAGACTAATTTAGAGCTATTATTCTGCAAGATAATGATGGATGGGTACCTATAAGAGTAAATAAACTGTATAAAGGATGATATGGTAAGGAAGGAGGTGTCCGATGACATGACTAGTAATAGAGAAGTATGGAAGAAGTAGAAATGCTGCACTGACCCTAAATGAATTGGGATAAGGACAAGAGAATGATAATGATAAACCGCAAGGTAATATTAAAAGACAGCACAGACATGTTGCCGTTTGAACATACTACTTATTGCACCCTTCCATGTGAAGCAGGGGCAGATATCTAACTGTCTCAAGTTTTTCTTTGTTTTCATTTCTCGTTTGTTTTAATACACAGATTTCAAGGAAATTGCATAAAACCCAGATCGAAATGTCGTGAGTAGTCGTGACAAGCGCAACATAAGAAATATACATAAGAAAGAAATCAAATTAAAAATTCTAGTGATATTGTTTCATATTGACGGCTTGTTGATACTCAATTTTATCCTCCTCTAACTGCTAAAACATAATTGTCAAAATGCGAATATTATCTAGAAACACCACCATTTGCTATCCATTTTTTTTTTGTAGAAAATCGTAGTTTCATATGCTTGTTCGACAACTTGGGACCAAATCAGGGACTACCAGACAATCCTATGTTTCCTTTCACGGACAGATAGTCTTCTTGTGTAAGAACCACATTTATAAAGACTAGCTTTTACCCGCGGCTGCACCCGCGTCAAATGACGATTTTCCATACAAACTTCCATCCCCTACTTATTTAACTCCCTTAGGGGTTGAATTTAAAAAAATCCTTTCTTATTCATTGTCTACATTAAAAAGAGAACCTCTGTACAAAACTTTACCTTTCTAGGTCCAAGGGTTTGGGCTGGCGCGCGTTGTTGAGTCAGTCAGACAGGGCTTCTTTTTCATCCGACTTCCAAAATGGAGGAGGTTCTCTATTCGTGTGTATCTATTTTTTATATGTATGTTCACCGATTTCTTCGTCAATTGTAGACCGATTTTCCACTGTATTTTTTATTGTATTCGAAAGAGTATAGTCCCGAAGTGGTCCTATTGTCTTCAAGTCATGATCAGGGCCCCGAGTCTGCTATTCAATAGTGTCAGAATGGTCAATCATTGATCTCATAATTGTTGGTCGTTGACAAGTTTGGTGTTGTCAAAATCAACAATATTATGAGATCAATGATTGACCATTCTGACACTATTGAATAGCAGACTCGGGGCCCTGATGATGAGATCACAGAGAAATCGAGGGCATCCCTCAAATTTTATAGGCAATTTTTACGTTTTACATATAATTTCTAAAGCTGTTCCAAATATTTGCGTCTGATAATCATAATCTTATGTGAATGCGCTGATGATGGAAGGTACAACTCCTCAACGGTTAGGAGTTGAAAAGAAAATTCTTTCAAAGTGATACGTACTTATGAACCGATAGTTGTATTCTTTCAAGGTATTAGGTTGACCTGGTGATAGAAGGTAAATCTCCATCTCGCCCAATTTCTCACAGGTCATGGTAACTTTAAGAGTAAATTATTTTCCTTCAAGCTTGTTGCCTCGCCTTTTTGTCAATGTTCTACATCTGACTGCGAATTTGAACAAACTGCACATCACATTTTATGGGAGTGTAGTCTTTGGCAAAATGAACGTAATATTATGTTAAATAGTGTACAGGTTACATCCGGAGTTATTTACTATACGGACCTTGTAGAAACTAGAACAAATTTCCGTGCGTTCAAGCAATTTTGTCATACCTATTATTGGAATCAAATATAACAGCTCACAACTTAGGACCCAGTAATATTAATGACAATAATATCCGTGGTGCTAGGCAACTGGGCTTATCTCAGTTGTATACGTCCCTGTGTGCCTATTGGCCTTGTTCTGTTCTGTCTCCTGCTGATATGGAGGGAAGTGGAAACTATGTTTTTTTTCCTACTCCTCCGCTATTCTTTTCTGATTAATTTCGTTGCGGGATCCAAGACAGTTAAATCATTTCTCTGGGACTTCGTCGAGCTTCATTGTCTCGGCGCTTTTCTTGTGGTCGCCGTGTTGATTCTGGCTAACAGGAGTTACAGTGGTTTGGGAATAGTGTGGCGGGCTTGTCCCAAAAAAAAAAAAAAAAAGAAAGTAAATCTCATTAACCAGCTTTAAAAGGAGGTTCTGAGTTCGTCGGAATCTTTCTTATTTAAGTATGTTTACCGATTACTCACAGAACAGTGCGAGGATTCTGACAAAGACCTCTTCTATGAACAATTAACATCAGTCCTACAGCAACCGCACAAGAACGTCATGTTGATAGGAGATTTTAATGGCAGAATTGGTTGTCAACAAACTGGAGAAGAAAATGTAATTGGTAAATTTGGTTTTGGCAGACGAAGTAACAATGGCAAAAGAATGATCAATTATGGCCTTTGAAAGCAATCTTGCGTTTATGAATAGCTTTTTCAATAAAAACACAAAGAAAATGTGGACATGGCTATCACCAGATGGATCATATAGAAATGAAATAGATTATATAGCAACTAACAATAGGAAAGCTTTCTATGATGTAAGTGTTATTAAACAACTGAATTTTAATATAAACCATAGAATGGTCAGAGCAATATTGAATAGCACAGAGCCGATAAAACCCAGAAATAAATTTAACGCAATAAAGAAAAATAGTAGGCACCCAATGATATTCTTAGGCACCCAAATGATGCAAAAAATGAAACAGACGAAAAATACGAAAAAGAAATAAACGAAATATACGAACCACTTTATGCTCAATCGGCCAAACCTAAGGCATGTTTTACGGAAAATGAAACGAAAACCCTAATAGAAGAAAGAAGACAGCTTTTAAAAAATAAAAAAGACAAACATAATTTATGAGCTATTTCCGAAGTAAGTAAAAGAATAAGTAAAAGTATTAAGAAGGACAGAGCAAAAATGGATTTGACTGACCTGTGACCTGACCTGTCTTTTTTATGTGAGTGTTGAGATAGGTACTCAACACTCACATAAAAAAGACAGGTGGAGTTAAAAAAGCCTTGAAAGAACTGGTCGATTCGAAACAATGGATACCAAACATTAAAAATAAAGCAGGAAAGAAGGAAACTACAAGAAGAACTTTAATCCAAATTGCAACAGACTTTTATAGGCTACTCTACGCATCAGACCCTATTGCTCAGATTTCAACAACAGTTCTAGAAGACGATGAAACTGAGGATATCCCAGTGTTTCTACAATCAGAAGTAGAAAAAGCTGTTCACAGTCTAAAGAGTGACAAATCACCAGAGCGAGATCATAATAATATAACGAACGAGATGATAAAAACGTCAATGATTACACCTGAAAACCTAAGAAAACTCACGGAAATATTTAATACCATTTTAAAAAATGAATCTATACCATCGCAGTGGACAAAGAGCACAATTATACTTCTACACAAGAAAGGCGATCGGGATAACATTGAAAATTATAGACCAATTAGTTTGTTGTCAAATATTTATAAAGTACTTTCAAAATTGATCTTAAATAGACTGACAGGAATTATGGATGAACAACAGCCAATCGAACAAGCTGGCTTCCGAACGGGATTCTCAACCTTCGATCATATATATGTATTAAAACAGCTAATAGAGAAATCTAAGAAATACAATAAAACACTGTATATTGCATTTGTGGATTACAGTAAGGCGTTCGATTCCATCAAGCACGACTCACTCTGGAAAGCTTTAATCCAACAAGGAATTCCCAAGAAATACATACGTTTAATCAAAAATATATAACAAAAGAGCACTGCACAAATAAAATTAGAAACAACCGGCGAAGAGTTCCCTATAGCAAAAGGTGTAAGACAAGGAGTCCCGTTGTCCCAAAACTTTTTTCTGCAATCCTAGAAAATGTATTTAGGAACATAGTGGGAAAAGGTAGGCATTAATATTAATAGGGAACAACTCAACCATTTGAGATTCGCAGATGATTTAGTATTAATCACTGACAGCTCTAGTACACTGCAACATATGCTGCAACAATTAACAGAAGCAAGCAGAATAGTAGGTCTCACCATTAATAAGTCTAAAACCAACGCAGTGACAAACAGGGAAGAAATAACCATAACAGTAGATGGCGAAAGCATTGATTACGTGAAAAGTTATACATACCTGGGACAATTAATTTCATTCAGAGACCAAACGGACATGGAAATCGAAAGTAGAGTTGCTAGTGCATGGAAAAGATATTGGTCATTCAAGGAGATATTTAAAAGCAAATACTTTTCCATTACAGCTAAGAGGAAAGTCCTCAACTTGTGCGTCTTACCTTGCCTGACTTATGGGAGCTAAACGTGGGCACTAAACCAAAAGCATCTTTTGAAACTGAGATCATGTCAGCGCAGCGGGGAATGGAGAGAAGCATGATTGGTGTCACTAAGAAAGATCGGTTAAGAGCAGTTGAAATACGATCCAGAACCAAAGTAGATGATATAATAAAGAAAGTAAGACAGTTGAAATGGAGATGGACCGGACACATGACGAGAGATAGTAAGACAAAATGGACCAAACAGAGGCAACCACGCGATGGCAAAAGGAATAAGGGAAGACAGGCAAAGAGATGGATAGATGACATAAGGAAAATTGGAGGTGCTACCTGGTCTAGGAAAGCCAGAGACAGAAATGAGTGGAAGAAGCTGGAAGAGGCCTATGTATCACAGGACACGCTGATCACTAAACCGGAAAACCCGATGTGTTAGATTTAAGTTTTTATCTTATATTATTATATTGTAGTTATTCAGCAATAAAGGCTTATTAATAATAAACCGATTATTCGAAGACGCCTGGACCGATTTGGAAAATTCTTTTTTTTTGTTTTATGCTTCTCAGGAGGTTCTATTAAACGTCGAAATCGGTCGATCCATTTTTTGAAAAATCAACAAATGTCTAATTGTTGGGGAAAACCACAAGTATTGGTTAATCATCAATTTATATACAGTGAAACTTGGTTAAGTGGGACCTGGATAAGTGAGAAACCTCCATAACTGGAACTCAAGCTGAAGTCCCATGAGACAGATATTGGATATCTGAGGCACTGGGTAAGTGGAATAGGTACCTCTATAAGTGAGACAAATTTTCAGGTCCCTTGAGGTCTCACTTAACCAGGTTTCACTGTATATAAAAGCGAAAGGTCACTCCACTCATCACGAAATCTCAAAAATCGCTGAACGTACAATGATGAAATTTGGCAGGAAGGTAGTTTATAGTTAATAGACGTCTGCTAAGAACGGATTTTGCGACAGGGCTGGATTAGGGTGGTCTAAGGGCCCTCGCAAGTTTGTATGAAAGTCCTTCATTTTTTGTGCTAGAATCTTGATTTTTGGCAGAGAAGTAGATTATAGTCAGTAGACGTCTGTTATGAATTAATTTTGCGACAGGGCCGGATAAGGGTGATCTATGAGCCCTCGCAAGTTTGTACGAAATTCCTTCATTTTTTGTGCTACAATCTTGAGTTTTGGCAGCTCAGAGACGTAAATTATAGTCAGTAGACGTCTGCTATGAATTTATTTTCCAACAGGGCCGGATTAGGGTGGTCTATGAGCCCTCGCAAGTTTGTATGAAAGTCCTTCATTTTTGTACTACTTACAATCTTGATTTTTGGCAGGGATGTAGTTTATGGTGAGTAGAAGTTTGCTAAGAAAAGATTTTGCGACAGGGTCGGATTAGGAAGGTCTAAAGGCTCTCGCGAGTTTGTAAGTTTGATTTTTGTACTACCGGCCTGAAATTTAGCAAGTCTAGAGTTTCTAAGTAGGAGACATTAGCTAACAATTTTTTTTGTGACGATCTGGACTAAGGGCTCCCGTCGGCTCAGTCGCAAAATGTCTACTGGTAGTCGAATATATATGAAATCCTAGGTTTTTTGGAGCCGAAAATTGGTAGAGAGATAGAATATGGTTAAGACATATGTATGTGTGGGAACAGATTTTACTACAGGGCCACTTTAAGGGAAAATTGTCGCTTCGATTGGCATTTGGCATTCGATTTGGCATAGTATATCCAGAGGCAGTCCCGCACATACATACACTTCAAAATTTCCACGCTAACGAAGTCGTGGGCAACAGCTAGTGTAAAATAAATGCAAAGCAAATAGGATAGGGATATTATTACAGTTTTGTGGACATTGAACCCAACTACAAATTATTCAATTTTATCAGTTAACCAAGGAATATTAAAATAATTGGTAGGTAATCCGTCATAGATTGAGTAGCAGTGTATCAACTAAGTTCTTGAAAAAGTATAATCAATCATTACCCCGCACGTCGATCAATCGATCAGCCCATTGAAATATTACGTGTGTTAGCTCATGTAATCATGTTTCATCAATGTTTGACTTTATTGTCATCACATCTATTTTGGGATTGCGAAACAGTTAACATATAATCAAGTTTTCTCTAGATCATGGCACGAAAGAGTTTTAAGGATTCACAGAGCTAAACTATTGTAGTTGCCCTTCGTTGTATGAAGCGGTCATCAGTTGACTGATCTTCTTTTATTTTCGACTAGCTGTTCATGCGTTGCAATGCTCTTTTCCCTACCCTACCTACCGACTACCCTACCTACCTACTACCCTACCGACCTACCTACTACCGTACCTACTTACTACCCTACCTACCTACTACCCTACCTACTACCGTACCTACCTACTACCCTACCTGACCCGGCGAACTTCGTACCGCCTAACAGTCAATGAATGTATTTTTACGTTTTAGCTGAGATAATTTAGGCTTTTTTTTTCTTTTCATTGTTTTAAGATGTATTCTGCTATTCGGGGCGGAGACAAATCCAACGAATCAAAAACCATGAAAATTGGTCCAGCAGATCTCGAGTTATAAGTGTTGTAACAAACACGAGTTTGTTTTATATATATAGACTAGCTGAACCCGCGCATGCGTTGCAATGCGGTTTATCCTACTACCCTACCTACTACCCTACCTACTACCCTACCTACTACCCTACCTACTACCCTACCTACTACCCTACCTACTACCCTACCTACTACCCTACCTACTACCCTACCTACTACCCTACCTACTACCCTACCTACTACCCTACCTACTACCCTACCTACTACCCTACCTACTACCCTACATACTACCCTACCTACTACCCTACCTACTACCCTACCTACTACCCTACCTACTACCCTACCTACTACCCTACCTACTACCCTACCTACTACCCTACCTACTACCCTACCTACTACCCTACCTACTACCCTACCTACTACCCTACCTACTACCCTACCTACTACCCTACCTACTACCCTACCTACTACCCTACCTACTACCCTACCTACTACCCTACCTACTACCCTACCTACTACCCTACCTACTACCCTACCTACTACCCTACCTACTACCCTACCTACTACCCTACCTACTACCCTACCTACTACCCTACCTACTACCCTACCTACTACCCTACCTACTACCCTACCTACTACCCTACCTACTACCCTACCTACTACCCTACCTACTACCCTACCTACTACCCTACCTACTACCCTACCTACTACCCTACCTACTACCCTACCTACTACCCTACCTACTACCCTACCTACTACCCTACCTACTACCCTACCTACTACCCTACCTACTACCCTACCTACTACCCTACCTACTACCCTACCTACTACCCTACCTACTACCCCACCTACTACCCCACCTACTACCCTACCTACTACCCTACCTACTACCCTACCTACTACCCTACCTACTACCCTACCTACTACCCTACTTTTCTTTTTTTCTTTTCATTGTTTTTAAGATGTATTCTGCTATTCGGGGCGGAGACAAATCCAACAAATCAAAAACCATGAAAATTGGTCCAGCAGATCTCGAGTTATAGTGTTGTAACAAACACGACTTTCTTTTATATATTAGGTATATAGATAGATATCGAATCTCAAACATATAATATATGCGGTAGAAATCCACGCCAATCGTGGCATCAGTGGCTACTCGAGACTCAGGGGTCCATACTAGTGTAATATTATTTGATGTGGTCCGAATTAGAATCCGCTATCTTAGTTTCTAAATTGAGTAATAGGGTAGTTGACCGACTAAAAAAAATATGATTCTGTTTAGTCCGGCAGTTAGATTATCGAAAAATATTGGATACTTACGTGTTTTTTGTTTGATCAAATTAATAATTTTAAAAATTGACGAAAATAAAGCTTGTCAAAGATTATGGAGAGGGGGCTTTTGACGTCATAGTCTGGTAAAAATGGACCAAACTGTGACGTTGCACGACTTTTCGAAGCACTGAATCGTCTTAATTTTTTGTTTACGTGAAAAAAGAAAAAATACGTGTTCGATATTTTTTGTTGGAAATCTATCTGACGGACTAATTCAATTTTTTTGTCAACTACCCTATTGGAGTTTAGAACGTGTTAAACTCTACTTACTTTACTTAACCGACTCCACCACACTGCCACCGTGGTCGAGTGGTTTAGGCGTTTGCCTTGTGACCCGGTGGTCGTGGGTTCGATTCCCACGGGAAGCATACTTTGTAAAGTTGTTTCCAGTTTGGTTAGGACATTGCAGGCTTGAATCATCTGATTGTCTGATAAAAAGATAGTTCCGTGCTTCGGAAGGCACGTATAAGCCGGTGGTCCCGGCCGCCAAATGGCGGTCGTCAAACCATGTCAGAGGCCCTTGCGGCGGTTTAGAAACTCTGACACTAGGGTGTGTAGGGTCGTTAGACCTTACTGCCCACACGATAAGAAGAATCTTGTGCATTCGTTGTTGCGGTGTGCGTCGCTGCGTGCTTTCGTGCGCGCAGTGTTCGTTGTTGCGGGCATTCGGTGGCGTGTGGTTCGGCGTGGTGGCTTTCGGAATGACGTATTGCACTCGTAGTTTCGTTGTTCTTCCGTCCTTTTGACATTCAAAAGTGCCTGTAATGGCTTAATTGAAATAAACGATATGAGTTTGAGTTTGAAGAGTACCGACTCCAAAAAAGGGGGAGGTTTCTCAATTCAACCGTATTATAAATATATTGTTTATGTTTGTTCGCGGAAATCCTCGTCGTTTATCAACCGATTTTGATGATTCTGTTTTGTTGGAAAGAAGATATCCCAAGGGTGGTACCATGATAAGGAAACCAGGATTTGATGATGGCATCCTAGAGAAATCGAAGGCAACCCTCAAGTTTTATAGGCACGAATTACGACCGTGTTTCGTGCTTTTTCTAAACCTATTCAAGTATTCGCATCTAGCAGTCATCACCTTATGTTGATGATCTGATGATGGAAAGAATAACTCCTTGACGGTTAGGAATCGTAGGATAATTCTTTATAAAATTGTATGGGGAATACTTGTATTCTTTCAGGTTATCTAGGTGAGCTGATATGGAAGGAGTTGAAAGCAGTAATAAGGGAATCACGATTGAAGGTTAAGGGTTAATTTTTTTTGATTGAATGTTAAATGCCTAGTAAATATTTGTATGGGATATTGCAATGAAAAATGGAAAAAACAAAAAAACTATTTTGCAAAAAAACAAACAGTGAAATAGTGGAAAATAAAAACCATTCGGAATTCGGTGACTTATATTCCACTTTTTTTTTGTTTTTTTTTGAAGTCGGTTTTTCTATTTCTATAGAGGACTAGTTCAGTGGGACATGGCTGACCACATCGCACTGATGCATCCGGAGATTGGACAAATATCGTCACATCGCCCGTCGAGGTCGACCGCGCGGCGAAGCCAAACGTGCCCAAAATTGCGCAAAACAGAGGTTTTGAAGGATTGAGGGGAGGCTTTTGCCCAGCAGTGGGGCATAGTACTTATGCTATGCTACACAGCAGTACTTGTGCTTATGCTGACTATCAAAGAAAAATGAGGTAGTGCTACATTTAGATCAAAACATAAACTAGGTGTTAGAAATTCGTTGTTCAGCAGTAGTGGTCGGTTAAGATTCACAGTGAATCGGTCAACATTTTAAATATCAATAGCTTCTGTCTTTTATGACTACCCTACAATGATCCTTCGTGTATCAGGGCCGGACCCTTTACATCAGGATTGTATAGCAAGCATGTTTTATAAATTGACGGGAATGTTGGGAGTATGAACCCCTAATAATAAACCCTTTTAATTTTAATTACAAAGGTTTTATTTGTAGTACCTACATATTAGAAAGTTTAAAAGTAAAATCGTGAGACTCGGCTGTCAGTTGGTTGATTATTTATAAAATTGGTTTGGATTTACTAGCTGTAGCACGCGACTTTCGTCCGCATGAAATTGTTACAAAAATATAACTTCCCTATTTTATTTAATTGAATTTTGTTAACAATTTTGAAATTATTTGCAAAAGTTTAAATTTTTTTGCGAGGAACCCTATTTTTTTCTATTCCTAAGTTACTGCGTATAACTTTAGCTATCTGTCATCAAAAATCCCGTCAACACCGATCCAGCCGTTTCGGAGATTAGCAGTAACAAACAGAAAGACATGTTTTTCAACATACCGTTTATAATTTCATATGCATTCAGTAAAAAGCTATTATTTTGAAATTACGAACAGACACATCAATTTTATATATTTGTATATAGATTGGCAGAATACTGAAAAAGATTGTTAACTATAATATGCTAGTTTCGTATTTGGAGTTTTAACATGAACATATCAGATACCTAATATTACCTAGTCGTATTCGCATCTGGCTAAATTAATTCAATGTGATTCATGAATTTCAAGCAGATCAGATAAGTATTATCTTCGTTCCTGTTCTATAGTGTGTTAAAGGTTAATATGATTCAAATTCGGGTCGCTTTTGTGTGACTTTTTACATTATTTCTGATAAGATCTTAAAATTAGTTTCTAGTTTCGATTATACGCATATTATTATCAGCCACGTACGTTGTTTGACAAAAGTTCGACACCGGTCTCTAACGGCAAATTGGGATGAAAGACCCCCTTGTGAACGGGCTAACTCCACGAGTTGATTCACAAAAATCAAAACTGGTTCGCATCTTGCACAAGTGCAGGGGGGAGCAAACAAGGGCTTTTGGAACGGGCCCTTCCAAAATTTGCCGGTGCACAATGCACCCTCCGTACCATCCCCACGCAAGCACTCTTATTATTACGCGACTCCGGTTCCTGTCCCCATATTGTTCATATTATTTTGGTATTCGCTAGACGCGTTACGAAGTTTTCGTATCTCTGTGCCGTTACTTTTGAAAACTTTGACAATTTCGAAGATAATAGTGTAAATTGTTAGCTTAGATTGTGGTCGGAAATCTTAGTTGAAGAATGTTGCTATCTTGGCTTCGAAGCTGTGCAAATTATTCGCTCGAAGGTATTCGATTGGCTCCGTCTTCGATTCTGTCACCTAATATTTGCAGCGAAGGGAAGTATTAAGGTTTCGAACGCTGCGGTCGTCTCAAGTTGCTTTTCTCATGAGTGGACGTGCGTGTAAAATAATAACTTGAGAATAATATGTGTGGTAGGAGCGTCGGACGCACGGCGTGCCGCGTGCAGCGCCCGCACGCCTTTGTAGTGAACGAGTATTATCGATCGTGGACTACTTCGCTATCCGTGAAATGCGTTCTGTGTATTCGGTGATCGCTTCAATTTGGCGGGAGTCGGGTCACGCGCTAATCTGTATGAGGAGAATTTGGTAAGTTCACGAACACCATCATATTACTTTTATTCTGATATACCCTTATCCAAATGCATTTCAGGGATACTTTCTGTTATGTCATTGGATAAATTAATTATGATTTATTGTAACAACGTTTGGCATCTTTCTGTTGGATTTGAAATCATAAATGATTTCCGTTAAAGTTCTTCGCAAGTGTTTCAGTTTGGTTTGTGTAACTTGGCTACATTTTGTACAGAATTCACACTTTTGGAAATAACGTTGAATTAGATGGTTATGATCTGACTATGTAGTATGTACACGAAAATTGAGCTGATGTTTACTACTGGACGGTATTTGTGTTTTAATTTAGTTATAAATGAAGTTGAAAACTAGGCCTAACGTGTAAAGTTGGCGATAAAATACTACCTAGTACTAACAGGGCAAAGCAATATTACAACAAAATTTTATAAGCTCGCTTGTAACAGGTCAACGAACTTTTGACGCCAAAAATGTTTCGCCAAATAAAAGCATGGCAAGCAGTACAGGCGATGTAAAAGAGCATTGTACATATAAAAGCAGGGTTTGTGTTTTTGGGATTCCTTACTTATTTTGTTCTATATCTAAGCTTATATCAACTCAAAGTTATTTTAATTTATTACCTGCCCAATGGTGACTCACAGGGGACACAGACAAACACGCTGCAATTTTTCATACGTGATACGTAGGCCTAAATGAGGTTGATTCAAATGGATTTGTTTGATATGAGTAATAACGAAAATGAATACAAGATAGTCAAGATCATGTTGTCAGTTTATTAAAAACGTTTGCTTTAGAAATATAGCCTTTTTTTACACAGTCACTGTAAGCATAGGTACGTAAAAGAAATGATTGTAACATGGTAATTAATCATTTCAAGACATGTCTCTTAGAGCACTTATAAAACTTATAGTTTCAGTAACGTTTTAGCGTTTCTATTCTACTACTTACTTGTACTACAATAATTAATTCAAATTAATGAGGCTATAAACAAGGCTCAAGTTAATTATGCAGCCGAGGTAATGCAAGTCGACTGGAATATTTTAAGGCATACCTACTTGGGCGTTAACCCACAGAAGACGTGGTGAAAAATATATATTCGTCTACAGGAAAATTCTTGATAAATGCGGTGTTTGTCTTTTACTATGTAAATCCAGTCTGCAAGTTCTGGAAAACATATAAATTTTTCTTGGGAACTTCGGTCGATAACAAACCTTTGAATATTATAGTACTGTAGGTTTTAGGAAACTTGTTTACCTAGGAGGCCGGCCCTATCGATCTAAGAATAGACTGGGCCGGATAGTTATGTAATATTTGTCAAGTGTATCCTATGTTGGGAAAACTTGTTTTTTAGGTTCAACCCTTAGTTTGGCATGACGTTAAAAATAGTTTTATAGAAAACTAGCTGATGCCCGCGGCTTCGCCCGCGTGGATACTGTAAAAACAATCCTTGATGCGGATTATATATCATTCTAAAATTTCAGCTCGATTGGTGCAGAACTTTTTGAGTTTTTGAAGCGTACACAAACCAACATAACATTTTTATATAAATAGATAGTGTTTTGCATGCCACGATAATGTAGATTTAGCAAAAGGAATACTTAGACATTTTAAAAATTGGTTTGAGGAACTTTACACCCTGTTCCTCAAACTCCCCCAAACTGGTGACCCGAGCATGAACGTCAGCGCAGCCTTCGTGCAACTTCTTCATACGTCACATCACTCCTTCGCCTTCGAGCAGCGAGTCATACCGTCAGCCACCACGGCTTCATGGGGTATCCTGACCACCAGCATGCAGCGGAAACGCATTCCTGGTCATCACCCCCCAGCCTCATCAGCGACCTTGGCACAGCACACTGCACTTCGGCCGGTCAGCAAGCAGAGACGCCCTTCTCTCCTGGTCGACGCAGCAGCCAGCCACTATGCAGCACTGCACACTCCGACTCACTGGAGCATACGCAGCATCACCCCGACTCACTGGGGTATCACCGCAGACAGTTCCGACTCACCGTGAACTATGCGGCATCCGGTTCCGACTCACTGGAACCTTCCAGTGGCTGACAAGCGCCTAGACTTAACCTGCTTTAGACCTCCGGTCTCGGAGGGAAGTGATGTGGCGACTAGCGACATCTATCGCAACACCTGCGAACTAACAACGATCGACAGAAAATCCTACATCGCGCTATGAACATTATCCGCGACATAAGCCTATATATATAGGAGTTCCCGACTTACAACTGTCGGGCAGTTAGCCCGCCGGACACAACACCCGTCCGGTCGGAGGATCCTCCCTTTTCTATGGGGGATGAGGAACTTTACACCCTGTTCCTCATACCCCCAAAGGTTGATTACATCTTTCTTTAATTAAATCCATTTAGACGATACAAGAAAAACATGCTCAGAAGATTTTGTTTTCTAACAGCTTTTTTCTGTACCTATAATATTTATTTTGGTTACTGATATCCCCGAGCAGCCCTGAGTGTCGCACGAAATTCAGATATCAATATTTTAGACACGAGTAACTTCGTACATTTTCACAGCATCTTGACGACCACGTTTTCGGAGGGAATGTTAAACAAATTGATATTTATGTAGGTAACTTTAGTACCTACACCGTAAAAATATTGAAAAATGGAACCTTACAGTCACTTTCATAATATTTGCTAGAGTTCGACTTTCCCAAACTATCCATCATTCGCCTAATTCACTTACCTAATCCGTGCACAAATATACCTTAGGCAGTCATGTGCTTATGTATTTTCATATCGGCTTTCTGAAATGTTCTGTGTAACTGGGCAACATTTATATAACCCAATCACGTTTTCAGGCCGACTGTACTGGTCGTTAGGTGGGGGTTAGATTTGTGGGTATTTGATTGATATAATAACTTCACCTAATGATGTTTATTACTATATATCTTAGTAGCAACAATACAGTGTAGATTGGAACTAATTTAGCCACCATACATGGTATTACGATGATGAGCGTTGACATGAAAACCAAGGGACATGCTGCAGGGCCTTACACAAGTGTGTTTGTAAAAGCTGACCGCTGAAACCATGTGGAAAACGGAAACCGTGCGGACGGCGGCAAGCTTAGCGAGACGTGTAGATAACTTGGAGCTGTGTGCGTATAGCACATTGTGTGCGGAAACCGCGTGATCGTGGGGTAGAGCGGTCGACGTCTGCCATGCTGACGTCATGACCCGCGATGTGTACCCAACCGTCAATGCCCATGAAGAATACCTCGTATCCATACACATTTATATCACATGGAATATCTTTACATCTTTGTTTTATATCTACGCCTGATGCTAACAGCAACACATTTACATATTTTATCGAGACCATAATGGAAGTTGCTATTCAAAATTTTAACACACACGCATGTTATTACTGCGGCCGTCTTCCAAGTTGTTAAACCAGGATAACTCATGTCACACAGATATGGCATGACATACAGTTGCAGGACGAGGCTGGTTCAATATAAATGCTAATTCCTAGATAAGATGTTTGCTATGTTTGTATCATCAGTTTAACGGCATCACATGAAAGAAACGATTTGAATACCATGAATAGTTTATGCTTGTGATTCCCAAAGAAATCTAGCATTCCAAAAATTTGCAAGAACTTAGTTTGTAATTTCATTCACTAGTGTCATATAAGATGTTCCAATTACCTACCTATATCATATTTCACGCCTACGAGAAACTTACGCCAGCCTTTGGTCTAGGCAGATTTATGTTGAACCCATTTCTGTATTTCCACAATATAAGTATTGGATATTTGATATTCTATAGTTGTGTTAGTATATGAAACACAGTTGTATGCGTAGGGCGGTTGGTCGACATCGGATACTGCTGTGACTCCGGTTACACACAATCCCTTGCTTATTATTGCAAGCTACACAGCGTTTGATATCGCGATAAAGACCGAATAAAACAAAATGAACGATCGTCTTTGCAAAATCTATCAATTCTCGTTTTTAGTATTCCAGTACGTTTGTCGGAAATTACCACAAAGCTTTAATAATGAAGATAGGAATAAAATTGAAAGTTTCCCTTTACGTGATCAAAATCCGAATACGATAAAACGGCTCGGAGCAGCAGACGTTCCACTAGCTCCGCATGCGGATCTTACCAACAGATTTGTGTTTGAATTATTCATCTATTGTTTCCATGGTTCTGTTTGCGTAGCATATTCTTAAAAATAAGTAAAAATCCTCTCCGAGACCTAAATTTTATTTGATTGAATATAAAAGCTTCTATTCTTCACAAAAACCTCATCAGTATGACTACTGCTATCTATCTCCTGCTGGATATTACAAGCTATTACTTGCTTCGTCGGGAATATTTTAAGGAAATTCAGCTAAATAAAATCTCGTAGAACAATCAGTTACCTCGCGTTCTGTTTGAACCCACTAATTTAGTAGAATTATGTAAATGCGACATGATTTTACGTAGATTGCGGTCGATTGCAGGTTTTGGGACGAGGTTCGCACACCTACCTAATTTGTGGTCTCTCACTCATGTTGAGGCACAATGTATTGAGATTGAATCATAGGTACCAGAACGTGTTTGCCTTATTAAATCAAAAGAAATTGGCATGTATTGTCGACAATAGTGAATCCCAATAAGCATACGAAAGAAATTCTATTATCGAAATGTCTTTGGATTCGTAAAAATCTAGATACAGTTTCTTTTATATTGAGGAATTCCTCGTTCACGTTATTGTCCCATATACAAATCGTTCACGATATTCCAGACGGGCCTCGGGATTTATTGTTTTATTTGCGACAGACCTTCATAAAGTTTATATTCTGAATAAGTTTATGTGTAAGCAACGATATATTCTTTTATATCTATCTACAGTAGCGATACATATTGTTAAAAGATATGAGTTGAGCTTTTGTTTTAGCCTCATTTAAACAATATACTTACTTACTGAAATGAAGTTTTGCGGAGCTTTTAGCTTCCGCCGTGTGCGCCTTCTACCTTTTAACGATCCCGCTTAGCTGACATTAATCCTTATTTTAAACGAGTTACAGGAGCCAATGGAGACATGAATACGTTTTATATAATATTTTTATAACGCTTTATCACATTCATTGGTTCCGAAGCGAATATAAACGGTAATGTGATCAATGCCTCTTCACATTTTCCTCAAAGTTAAAATTAATGTCAATCCCGGCTTCGCGGGCCGAACCCTCCGGCAACGATACACAGCGTTTTACGAAAGACGTTATTTGAAGGCTGGATAAAAAGGTTTGTAAAAAAAGTATGGATTTAGAATTTCAGTAGAAATTTTTGCAAGTAACACTTTCGAAGATAGACGAGACATCGTATAAGACTATCATCAACTTAACTTTCTTGAAGCTTCGACGTTTTAAAAGTGCCCATGTAGGCCTATATGAAAAAATATTCTGATTATGAAATGAGAATCGTGAAAAACCTTCGGCCATGTTATTTTATTACGTTCACTTCTATAGGATTATTTTAAAAAAGCGAACGTGCTGTAACAAGGCTGTAACACTGTTTTTATTTTCAAAGTAAATAAAGACGCAAACAAGGAGGGTCGTGATGAAATTCGCAGTGCCGTCCGTGCGTGCCTTATCTACCAATGTGGAGGCTTTTACCTCCTCAGTGCCTACCCCTTCCAAAGAGCTTAGACGTACACGTATCATTTTAATTATTTTTATTTTGCTTTTAAAGGCTTTATTGTTGAGCTTAGTTAGCGGCACTTTAACGTAGATCTTCTCGTAATGTAGTTATTATAAAAGCAGCTTTAATCTATGTTTCTAAAAAGACATAGGATACTCTTGTAGTAAAAATGACGAAAAAAAACAGCAATCAGCGAGTTCCACACGAAGTGATTATAATCTCAAAGGGAAATTTGAAACCAAGGACCGCTTTAGGGGGCGGATGACCCGCAGAGGGACCTCTATGGAGGATAGATGCGGAATTGCGTTTAATATCGGAGATTCCGTCCTCTCCACGAGATCATGTTCACTTTAGCCTCAAAAGAAAGATCAGGGTGTTGAATTTTAGGTATTCACGTATTTCCAACCAGTTTTTCTTATTTCGTCTCCTCTAAGCAAATAAAAGTGAGTGTCGCATTAACTAAACATAGGATACCCATAAATCTTCATACCTAATGCAAAATGTACGTTACTACGTGAGTGAATGTACTGAGATTTCGACTGTATATTTATTTACTAAGAAAAATATATACGTTGCCAAAGACCGTTCAGTGTCCGATTAATGTCACAAATGCGACTATGCGACTTATCTTAGCAGTCTCAAAGTTCATTCGTTCCACGCTAAACTAATACACCACATTTATGAGTCTAGCTTTAACACAGTATGAAATACGTCAGTGCCCTGCGAATGTCTAATACTGAGTCTGAAATGTCGTAAGTTGGTTTAAGTAGATGGTGTCGAATGTAAGGGTCGCAGACAGCGTGACGCCAACTGCTGACCTCTTCATCTTACGACCGAGACCACTCTAATAACACCAAATTATAATACAAAGCACGTACAGTCACTAGCACGAATATATATATAGGTACCTACTTATCAACGCTTAAGCAATTTTCGGCTACTGCATTGATTTCATTTTCATGTTACATAACGTAACTTAACCCATATTTTGGAGCCCATATTATCATAAAATATCATACTTAGCTCAAAGTTGCAATCGTTATCTCTCGAGAAATTCGCGTTTGAAGTTCACCAAGTGTAGGTAAGTATACCTACTTATTTATTATTGCACGTGATTATACAGTTGTTTCGCCATTGAGACATCGTAGCGAATAAAAAGTCTAAAATATTGACAAATAATACAAATTCATGTCCCTTACCAAAGGAAACCCGATTTTATTACTTAGGTACTTCGTTTATTTGAAAAAAGAAAACCTTCTTTTTCCAAACCAACTTAATCGTTTTCCGAAGGCCTTTGAATGAGGAAGATGCTGGGATATAGATAGTATACGTATATTTGTAAAACACCGCCAATTTGACTTAAACCCGAGCCAATGATTGCTTAATCGCGCCGATCAAATACCTCCATCAAGCCGATCTTTGATTCCTTGTGTTTGAAAACGGCTGTTTGACATCGATTTTCTCTGATTCAAGTATGTTTTACAGCTTCAGTTCAGTTTCAGTTTTCAAATTAAGTTTTAGAACGTAGAGTGCATTATATAATCCTACGAATTATAAATGCGAATGATTGTGAGTACCTATTTGTTACTCTTTCACGCAAAAACTCCTGAACGGATTTGAATAAAATTTTGCATACGGGTAGTTTATAACCTGGATTAACATATTATTATATGATACTTTTTATCCCATTAGTACCTATGATCCAGTGAGACGGTTATCAAACTTCACGTAGCTGAAGGCTCGGTCATAAGCTAGTGTTTCATAATCCTTTCTGATTATATTTAAAACTGTATCTATTATGCAGACCATGTTTATAAATTCTGAGTTAAATACACTCGAGAGCAATGAATCCGGGTCACACGAGCCGAGCGGGTCCGGAGCACGATCATTTGTTCTGTGTCTGGGTGTAATTTATCTATAATATGTATGTATTTAGAAATATATAAGTATGTTTATCAGTTGTCTAGTACCCATAACACAAGCTCTGCTTAGCTTGGGACTAGATGGCGTTGTGTGATAGTTGTGGAATATTATTATTATTACTTAAAGAATGTTAAAAATTTCGGAAACTAAAAATGATAGGTTAATGCAATAAATTGTATTTAATAGACAATGTACCTAATACTCCTTAAATGAAAGAAAGAAAAAAATCTGCTGATCTCTCCTTAAAACAAAAATAGGAAACATGAAATTTTTGAACTTTATTACGATTTTCTTGAATTTTAATACTTCGTATTGCCTCCTCGTGCTTCCATTACTGCGTTTACGCGGTTTGGCATGCTGTACACCAAGTTCCTTATACGATTTTGGGGAATATTCTCCCATTCCTCTGTGAGAGCAATTTTGAGCTCACGAAGCGTGATTGGGGGAGGGTTTCGTTGTTTTACGCATCTGCCTAGCTCGTCCCAAGCATGCTCGATCGGGTTGATATCCGGGCTGCGCGCTGGCCACTCCATACGAGTAATGTTCATCTCTTGAAGGTAGTCATTCACAATCCTACCTGTATGAGGTCGGGCATTGTCATGCATAAATATAGCATCCTCACCTAAATTGACCATAAATGGACCAACGTGATCATTGAGGATATCTTCCACATATCTTTCGCTAGTTAAAGAGCCGTTTTCTATGATCACCAGCTCTGTGCGACTTTCAGAAGAAATTCCGGCCCACACAAGTACAGACCCACCACCGTAGGCTACTTTTTCTTCGATGCATGCTTGCTTGAATCTTTCCCCTGGTCTTCGATACACTCTGTGTCTTCCATCGTGCTTGTAGAGCATAAATTTTGATTCGTCGGAGAACATAACTTTTGACCAATCTTCAATACTCCAATTTACGTGGCTCTGGGCATATCTTAGTCTTGAAATACGATGCCCACGCTCCAGTTTAGGGCCGTTTGCAGGTCTAAGGGGTTTTAAGTTAGATTCAGCAAGCCGACGTCTTACTGTCCATGCACTTGAGTTACTCCCTCCGAGGCGTCGAAACTGATTTGTGAGTTCAGTTCCTGTGAGAAAGCGATTTCGAAGCATGGTGTTCACCAAGTATCGGTCTTCTCGTGCTGTGGTACACCTGGTTCTGCCCGTTCCTGGTCTGCGTAGGTTAGAACCAGTTTCTTCGTAACGTCGGAGAACTCTTTGTACTGTTGACAGCGACACACCGACAGTCCTGGCTGTATCGCGCTGACTCCGGCCGGTTTCCAGCATTGTAAGTATTCTGGTGCATTCTTCAGGCGTAAGCGACATAATTTCAGCTTGAATAATGAATATAGAGCACTATCAACATGGTTTATTTACCCACATAAATGACAGATTACAAACAAAAGCAAAACCAAATGCTGTAATTACGTAGTTCCATCTTCGAAAGTGGCCCTTTTTCAAATTTGATTTTTTTATGATATAACTTTACAATAACTAAGAAGTTTTAATACCATCATTTAAGGAGTATTACATTGTCTATTAAATACAATTTATTGCATTAACCTATAATTTTTAGTTTCCGAGATTTTTAACATTCTTTAAGTGACCCGGATTCATTGCTCTCGAGTGTATTAGCAAGTAAACTCGCGTGTTAAACACCTTATAATAATATGTACTAAGTTCTAAATTAAATGTTAAGTAATTTTTCAACATTATGTTTTCATTTTACTAAGGCTTCAGTAGCATAATAATAGCTAGTAAACTGTAGCGTTAGTAGCCGTGGTTATTTGTTTTTGTTCTTTTGTAATACATACATTACATCTCACCTGGTAATTCCCGAATGGTTAGACAGAGCTGTACGTACCCATTAGTATACCCACATTTCGCTAGTTATTTTTACAGGCCCATGTACCTAATAGAGGGCGATCCTATTGCCATCAACCGGGCATGATTCCAGACTCCGTGTCTGCTACGGACAGATTCCTGATGGAAAAACCCAATAACACTTTGTCCGACCTGGAAATCGAACCTCATACTCAACAGTCGCGCTTGCGACTAGACATAGCAGCTTATGTAATATGTACAGTAGCTATATATATGTTTATGGTACATATATGGTAACAATAAGAGGTTTCGGTGCTTATACCTATTTAAGACACCATAAAGTGCAGATCAATATTACGTCTGTAGCCGGTCGTAAAAGCTAAGCAATCATGCCAAGTGTAACGTTTGTTGAACTTAAGTAGGGCTTCGGCAACAAGAGAAATATTTAGTTTGTATATCAAATGCACGCAAATGTAACAGGAATATTGTTATGTTCTGTATAGGTAGTCCTTGACGGGCTACGTGAAATATTGTTGAAAATTATCGTTTGATATTCAAATAGATTTTCAGAAATCTGTGCTATAACAATTCACCATTTGAAAAGATTTTAAAGAATTGAAATAACAAAAGCCCGACTGAAATAACTGAAAAGCAAAATATTAGAGTCTTTACCTATGAAATTGCCGATTTGTATGAGAATTTTAAAATATAAAAAATTTGGTATTTTTTTTATTTCAGCGAATCAAAGTACTGGCCCAAATGATCTATACAACTTTGCCATTTTGATGGCAGTTTGTTTATCCCTTTACTGTAGAAGTCTGCCGGACGGGAGGCGATGAAGTCAGCGAAAGCGTTTTGTACTGCCTCTCGGGTGTCGAATTTTTTACCACTTAAAAAAATTTCTAAATTTTGAAAAAAGTAGAAATCTGTTGGGGCAAGGTCCGGTGAGTACGGTGGGTGACGGAGAGCTTCCAGCTGTAACTCTTGTAGCTTTGCGATGGTCTTTCGTGAAGTGTGAGCTCGCGCGTTGTCGTGGAGAAGCAATGGGGAAGAACGATTGACTAGTCTTGGTTGTTGAATTGCGAGCTTCTCCATCATTGTTTGCAATTCTTTGCAATAGACATCTGCCGTCACTGTTGTGACATTCGGTAAGAAGCTGTGGTGTACAAGTCCGGCACTGGTCCACCAGACAGTCACCATCATCTTCCTATGAGTAATCTTTTTTGTAGCGCACTGATTAGGTGATGTACCCGGGTCCACCCACTGAGACGAACGCTTACGGTTGTCGTACAGGATCCACTTTTCATCGCAGGTAACAATTTGATAAGAATTTCATCGTTTCTATGCCGATTCAGTAGTGCTATCCATGCTTCGACGCGTAAATCTCGCTGTTGGTCGCTTAGTTCGCGTGGCACGCACTTATCTAGCTTTTTTATCTTTCCAATTTGACGCAAGTGCCTCAATGTTGTTTTGACACTAACTCCAAGGCCTGCAGTAAGCTCAGCCTTAGATTGAGTTGGATCCGCTTCCACTATCGCCTTCAATTCGTCGTTGTCGACAATGTTAACCGGCCAACCGCGAGGCTCGTTCTTCGACTCAAAATTTCCAGATTGAAAACGATTGAACCATTAATGGACCGTGTTTATGCAAGCAGTGTTAAGAGGCCTTGTACAGACAAGACTTGCGGAACTTTAGGCAATTTCTATGTTTGTGTGCAGCGATAACACCGACGAACGCACACACGGGCATTTCGAGCGTTGAACTACGGTTGAAAAATTTGATCATTTCGACGATTATTATTTTAGGTGACATAATTTTATAGTAAGTAAGTACACGCGTACGGCTTTGAAAAAAAGTCTGGAATGTGTGTTGTGTATAGGTACAGTATATCAATCAACATAAAAATGGTTCAATTAGGTGTTAGATGAATTAAAATCAAAAATTATGATATCTATTTTAATCACAGATTTTAATATTTGCTGTAAATTGGTTGTGAAAGCACTTTATAACACGTCAAAAATAAATAATGTTTCCGTCTCTTTTTAACCGACTTCTAAAAAGGAAGTAGGTTCTCTATTCGTATGTTTTTTTATGTGTGTCCGCGCATATCTCCGACAAGTGTGGACCGATTTTCAAAATTATTTTTTTGTTTGAAAAGGTATACTCCCAAGGTGGTCCCATTGTCACCAAGTCAGTTTCTGATGATGGGAACTCTGAGAAATTGAGGGCAACCCTCGAATATCATAGGCGCACATAACGTTTTCCATACATTTACAGAAGCTGTTCAAGTATTTGCGTCTGATAATCATAATTTCATGTGGCTGCGCTGATGACGGAAGGTGCAACTCCTCAACGGTCGTCGGTCAGGACTTAAAAGAAAATTCCTTCAACATTACACGTACTTATGGATCGATAGTTGAGGCTATTAGGTTGAACTGATGATAGACGGTAAATCTCATTAACCGACTTAAAAAAAGGAGGTTCTCAATTAAAATCCAAGATGGCGGCTAGGAAAATTTTAGGTTTCTCCGTCATGGGTGTCGTTTTCATGGTTTTTGGGGTCGCTGATTACGAAAATGAGGTCAAAATGAAAATCCAAGATGGCGGCCAGGAAATTTTTTGGTTTTTCCGTCATGGGTGTCGTTTTGATGGTTTTCGGGGTCACTGATTACGAAAAAGAAGCCAAAATGATAATCCAAGATGGCGGCCAGGAAAATTTTTGGTTTTTCCGTCATGGGTGTCGTTTTCATGGTTTTCGGGGTCGCTGATACGAAAATGAAGCCAAAATGAAAATCCAAGATGGCGGCCAGGAAAATTTTTGGTTTTTCCGTCATGGGTGTCGTTTTCATTGTTTTTGAGGTCGCTGATTACGAAAATGAGATCAAAATTAAAATCCAGATGGCGGCTAGGAAAATTTTTGGGTTTTCCGTCATGGGTGTCGTTTTCATGGTTTTTGGGGTCACCGACTACGAAAATAAGGTCAAAATGAAAATCAAGATGGCGCTGACGAAAATTTTTGGTTTTTCCGTCATTGGTGTCGTTTTCATAGTTTTTGGGGTCGCTGATTACGAAAATGAGGTCAAAATGAAAATCAAGATGGTGGCCAGGAACATTTTTTGGTTTTTCCGTCATGAGTGTCGTTTTCATGGTTTTCGGGGTCGCTGATTACGAAAATGAGACCAAAATTAAAATCCAAGATGGCGGCTAGGAAAATTTTAGGTTTTTCCGTCATGGGTGTCGTTTTCATGGTTTTTGGGGTCACCGACTACGAAAATAAGGTCAAAATGAAAATCCAAGATGACGCTAACGAAATTTTTAGTTTTTCCGTCATGGGTGTCGTTTTCATGGTTTTCGGGGTCGCTGATAATGAAAATGAGCTCAAAATTTAGTAATACATAAAATGGGTTTGTTGAACATGAAATCGAAATAAATATTAATAAGTTATACTAGACAAAATGTAAAATAACTGTCATGAAAAGGAAAAACATGGAATTATAGGCATTGTCATTCAAATAGTCCGTTAGCCGTTATCACGTTTCCACCGGGCACCACGTGGAGGTGGACTGACACCCAGCGTTTTTTTTTGGTTGTTGTTTTTCATTGATTTTTATACACAATGTTCAAATCAGATTGTAAGTATTGTGATGAAGGGAAAAAATATTTGATTTTTTGTTAGGTTTTGTGTTTGTTTTGGTTGTTTTTTTTTTCCATTGATTTTTAAACACAATGTTCAAATCAGATTTTAAGTATTATACATGATGAAGGAAAAAAAAACATGATTTTTTGTTAGGTTTTGGATTTGAAGATGAAAAAAATTTTAGCAATCTTTACAAACTAGCAAAAAAACATGTTTGATCAAAATTAATAAGTGTATCAAATTGTGGTAATCGGCTTACAATCTCGAAAATATGTTTACGAAAAACACGGGAGCGTTTGTGACACAAAGCGATACGTCCGTCCTTTGGCAGTGGCCGATTCGTACTGGCGAGATAGAGTTTGTGCGGTCGATAATATAGTTAACTTTGGATTCAATTTACGAAATGAAATTATCGTTTATTGATAAAATAAAAATACGATTCTATTAGAAGGTTACCTTAAAATTAATACGTAGTTTTTGAATTTTCTCTAAAGTGATTCTAAGGTATAGAAAAAAAATCTTAGTTGTCGAGACATTTTGTAAAAATTGCGATGTTTTAACATTTTTTTTCTGCTATTTTTTGTATTGAAGTCGAAAATGTGACTCCTTGGTACACCAGTAGACCATATGGTGATGTTATTTATATTTTTTTTAATGTTTAGAATCGTTTGTAGTGTTGTTCGGCTAAGCCAAACGTAACTCGATCGGTATTTTTGCGGAAAAGGGCTTTTGAATACGGGTGATTATCATTAATATAAACATTATTTTGAAAATTCTTGTTCACTATTCACCAGAAAAAGAACTCGTCTCTTATAATAGCCAAAAGGAAGCTTCAAATTCTTCATAGATTTCCCACACGAACCGATCAAAATTGATCAAAATGAGATGATTTCGTGGAAGGAGCCTTAAGTCCGTACACGTCGTCGTGTTGTTTGCGCAGCGGTATTTCCACGTATGAACTGAAATTCGAAAATTGTACGAATTTGTAGTTTATCCATGTAGTCTAGGCAACATGTGCCTTTTTGATGAACTTTTTTCAGCAGTCTCCGAAAATTATGATTGAGGTGTCATTCGATTCGGAATGGCTTCCAGATGATTTTTGAAAAAATTGAAGTTCCGCTTGCAAAAACTGCAAAAGTTATAAACAATTAACTAAAAAGTTGAAAATGGGTTTAGTTTTTTGCAAATATCTCAAAACCTAATTAAAAAATTTTCAAATTTGAAAAAAGATTCAAAAAGAGGAGGAAATTTCCTAAAGAATTTTCTAACTTTCGGAATTCTAGGACCAATATTAATAACTTTTCCATCGGGTTGAAAACACGCCCGAAAACTGGTACTCCGTCTTGCGCAAGCTACGCTCCTTTCGGACCTTTCATGAATAAATATAATTTAAACTTAAAAATATGAAAATTAAAAATTGAAAAAATTCAGGTGCCTGCAGAATGAATCAATAAACAATAATCCGTGGTTCAAAAGTTTTTATCGCGAATTTTCAATAAGTTATCCATTAGTTAATTAACAGTTTTTTATAGCACGAACATTGACATAGCAAGTGCGATAATTATTAAACTATTAATCTGAGATTTTTTTCCTTTCGTGGAGCTATTTCTCAAAGGTCTTAAAATAGGCTCTCGTTAGAAAAATTAAAAAAATGTGAATTTTCGTTTTTTTATTAACAATTTACTGAAATGAAAAATTTCAAAGCTTCATTAGACATTCAAAAATTCTTTAAAAAAAAAAAATTGTTTTATTAAAATTTTCATTGTTTATGTAATAAACAATTTGTTAAAAAACAATAAATTTTTACTTTATATTTTTTTTCTTATTTTACTAATTGTCACAAAAACAGTCATGATTCTTTTTTTTTCATTTAATTTTTTTTACAACTTTTTTTTTAATTTGAAAAAAATAAAATCATATCTGTTTTTGTGACAATAAGTAAAATAAGAAAAAAAATATAAAGTAAAAATTTATTTGTTTTTAAAAAATTGTTCAACAATGAAAATTTTAATAAAACAATATTTTTTTATATATATCAAAAAGAAAAAACAAATAATGGTGATTAAATAAAAATGATACCTTAATATTAATTAGAAGTGGGAGAAAATAATTGTTAATCAACAAATGCGTTTTTAAGCAATTAATTTATTTTATAAAGATACGATTTTTTAAAAAGAATCATAGTTATCATCAAAGATTATGTCATTATAGAAAAAAATAAATTATCTCATAACGAACGCATTTGTTTATAAAAATTGTTTAAACAATAAGAGATAAAAAATATTAAAAATCATTTTTAAGTAGCTTCTGATCATACAAAAACGGTTCAATAATAATATAATAAAAAAAAAGAATTTTTGAATGTCTGAATGAAGCTTTGAAATTTTTCATCTCAGTAAATTGTTAATAAAAAAAAGAAAATTCACATTTTTTAAATTTTTCCAACGAGAGCCTATTAAATAGCTCCACGAAAGGAAAAAAAATCTCAGATTAATAGTTTAATAATTATCGCACTTGCTATGTCAATGTTCGTGCTATAAAAACTGTTAATTAACTAATGGATAACTTATTGAAAATTCGCGATAAAAACTTTTGAACCACGGATTATTGTTTATTGATTCATTCTGCAGGCGCCTGTATTTTTTCAACTTTTAATTTTCATATTTAATAAGTTTAAATTATATTTATTCATGAAAGGTCCGAATGGAGCGTAGCTTGCGCAAGACGGAGTATCAGTTTTCGGGCGTATTTTCAACCCGATGGAAAAGAATTCCGAAAATTAGAACATTCTTTAGGAAATTTCCTCCTCTTTTTGAATCTTTTTTCGAATTTGAAATATTTTAATCAGGTTTTGAGATATTTGCAAAACGCTAAACCCATTTTCAATTTTTTAGTTAATTGTTAATAACTTTTGCAATTTTTGCAAGCGGAAATTCAATTTTTTCAAAATTCATCTGGATGCCATTCGGAATCGAATGACACCTCAATCATAATTTTCGGAGACTGCTGAAAAAAGTTGATCAAAAAAGCACTTGTTGACTAGACTAATGGCGCCAAAAACTACCAAAAAGTCACAAAAACAAAAAACTATCAAAAAACAAATGACTAAATTTGAAATTAAATTAACACGTCTTTCGAATAAAATTTACTTGAATTTCGAATTACGCGCCAATCCACAGATAATTAAATCTGAAAATGCCGGTTGTAGAATCTGCAATTACATAGGTAAAGACCTATTAAAAGCATGTTTTAAATTAAATAAAAGTTCCGACACCACGTTTACGATACGTTTTCAGTTACTTTTAAACGTAAAGTAAGTTAAATACATATATTTTTGTAATCTTTTAAAACCCTTAATTTCGACAAGGTGCGATAGAGAAAAAAAACGGAAGTACACAATATGGCACCTAAAATATATAATTTTTCTTTCCAAATCAGTTAATTTGTTTAGGAGTTACGAAGTCACAATATGTATAGCGGACAACATAATAATATATAAATCTACGAAAACCACTGAATCCCTTCTGGATCAGTCGGGTAAAAATGACATCTAACATCCATTTGTGGAGGTTCATTCCGATATCAATCCACAAAAAGCATACCTATCAACATTTATTCAGCAACCAATTGCAATTCTATTATGATTTCATTTTCCTCTGATATGGCTTGTTTGTAGATCTTTTCTTGTAATAAGTTCCCCGGTTGGGGCTTGGTCGGTAGTGAGTATACGCAAAGCGGCGGGGCGTAGGTCGATAAAAGTTATTTAATAACAAGGAACACCCAGCCTTTGCAATGTAGTTCACCACCACGTGACCTGCCTAGTTAATATCTATTATTGTCTGCTGTTCATTATGGAAGTTGATTTATCGAACAAAGCGCCTTAATGCTTGATAGATTAAGTAGGTATTATGCTCCGTTGTATTTCAGAGTAAGATATTGTTTCAATATCTCCAACTGAATAGAATATATAATTGAACTTCAACAGAATATACACAAACAGAGAGAACAGTGGAAGGTCATGGGGGAGACCTTTGCCCAGCAGTGGGACAATATAGAATAAAATAAATAAAATAATGTATCTACATACATTCAGTTTCATTTAAGATGCTGAAACCAGTTTCAAAATGTTGAGCTCTTTTACGAGTAGCTACAGTGCCTTGGTACATTTTCATGAAGAAATTAGAAAAAATTGGGCTCGCTTTTTCCTTTTTAACGTCGACGAGTTCGGGTTGAAAAAAGAAACAGAGGCTCTTCTAGTTTCTGGAGTGTAATTGAGTTGAACCCTTATAAAATAATTATTTTCCGTTTTCGTTTTAAGTGAAATCGAAAACACTCATTTAGTCGTTCATATTTTGCCGGAACGATCGCGAGCGGATGTTATTTACTTTATTGATGGATTTCGAATGTTTGATAGGATCCTATTTATAATTGGAACGTGTTTACGAGCGCGATGGTTCGAGTAATCCCCCAATACTGTCGATTCATCTAAAGTTTCAGTTTTGATATCGAGTTCTGATGATTTAAACGGCGTATTCTTAATTAAAATTGAACAAACCGACATCTGAATTAATAGAATAACTTAGAACAAACCCAACCACAGTTTTAACCACAATAATATGTTTTCAGCGTTGAGTTTGCTTATAAAAACAGATCTGTTTTTTTCGCCAAATAGCCCGCTCCCGTTGGCTGAAGTAAGTAGCACATAAAAATAAACCATGTTATAACTACTCACACATAAGTGTACTTGCGGATTCTTTTGTTCTTATTGTCGTTCTTTCATGTCTTGGGAATGTCAAAGTAGCTTTGCGGAAAAAATGTGCTGTCTAAATTAATTTAGATTTCGTAACTTTAGGAGAGTTATAAGGGCGTTTTACTTAGGCAACTGTCAGCTCGATTATCTCTTCTATTGGTGATCTTACATCAATTTAATCTAAAAATCGACTGTCCTTACTTTTGTGTTGAGTAGGCATTGCTATTTTGGATGGAGTAGCCGATATTTTTTCACGTATACCTAATACTTACGTGGAGAAAGAGGTTTAGTTTAATGGCCTGTAACTGTTCTACATATACCCAAAAATAATAAAAATTAATTAGCTAACGAAACTCCACAGAAATGATGGTGCGGAGGAGGATTTCTGCGGAGTTTCGCTACACATGATAACAAAAAAACATGATTAAGTTTTTCGGGGTCTAAATAGAACGGGGTCAAAGAAGAATAAATAATATAACTATAATTCTTCTTTTATCAAATCCTCAACAGTACCTACTTGTAACTAACCTCAGTATAAAAAAGATTTATGGCATTGGTAGACATTGTGAGGTTACGACCCGAAGTCAAGGTTTTCCTACAATTATCGTGATGCCAATGACAAGACTTTATAAATGATTAAGTTTTTATTGGAAAAAAAACGAAGATCTTCAGTAAAATAAGTAGGAAATCGAATTACTGAACGAAATATACTTAATTCAGGTAACAATAATAAATTAGTACCGCCATTTTTATTTGCGACAGATCAAATTCGGGTACAATATTCAGTAATCGAATAAAGTAAATAGGCGTCACGAAAAACATTATCCATAAAACAGCATAGGTAATAAACTGATCAAACACATATCGTATCATTAGGTGACTCACTTACCTGATACCCGGACTCCTAATAGCTTTCATTTATGTAATTTATAC
This sequence comes from Diarsia dahlii, assembly GCA_949775195.1. Lineage (NCBI taxonomy): Eukaryota > Metazoa > Arthropoda > Insecta > Lepidoptera > Noctuidae > Diarsia > Diarsia dahlii. The sequence continues at coordinate 14,474,427 of OX459194.1, read as the reverse complement.
AGGGATCCTACATAAAATTGTAATGAAATCTTGATTAATTGAATTAAATGTAAAAATAGAAACGTAACGACTGCAATATACGTACACTTGGGGATGCCCGTGGCTTCATTCGTATACAAAATTGAATCCGTTTTGGAGCAGCTCAGGGAGTTTGTTTCGAAAAATTGTTTTAAATATTTTCTCGTATAGGCGCCGTCTTCATGCCGACCCCAAGTGGAATAATGGAAAGGAGCAGGAGGTCTAAAATGCCCCTTTAGCTAAAAAGCGTATAATGGACCATCCATCCATTCATCATGTTCACCATGGACATGATGAATGGATGGATTTGTGAAATGGTCACAGACGCAGTTACTATTTAGTCTAGTTTACGCTTTTTAACGTACTTAATTCATATTATGATCTGCTAAAGTGGCCATTTTAGACCCTCAGGACGTCGATGATGATACGCGTCCTATTTAATACAAATCCTTCCGAATGCCTGTTTCTTGTATCTGCAATGATTTAACCTGAACAGTATTTGGCAGTCAAGCTCACCACGCCTAAGCCCAAACCACATCAACTTCAAAATTATGTATGTACTTATATCTATATCTGGTAGTCATTCACTAAATAATTTTATGCGTAAATAAAGAATACTCGTGGGATTAAGCGGGAATCAGGAAAAGCCTGATAATTGAAATAGTACCAACAGGTCTTTAATCAGCAATGAAAGCGGATGTTTATTGCGAAACTCTTAAAAGAATCGACGAAGTACTCATTACTCTTATTGTAGCCAATAAATTGTCAGTAACATAAACACAAAGCAACACGTTTCCTTCAGGAAATGATACTCTATATGGTTTATTGAAGCTTGAATCAACGTGGAAAGAAAATAAACTACAACATTTGTACGGCGCATTCTTTATTTTCTACAGAATGCTCTGGGTAAATTTTATATCATAGAAGATTTTATTGCTTGTATTCTTCGCATTTTTCAGACTCCGCTGACCGTTATGTAGGGTGCCGCTAACTTGTTTTTATTAGAATCTGCACTCTTTTAGAAACATTACTTAAGTTTCGATTTTGATATACTTAAGTACTTAGTTTATGTTTCAACTTATTTGTATTGTCTCCAATATGTTCCCTGTTAAAGCGAACTCATTGTGTGCTTTGATAAATTCGTAATTTAAGGTCTTGCCCCAATTGACCTTTGGGCAGTCACCCTGCTACCAATTTTCCTGAATTCCAAATCTTTCTACAAAGGCATGAGCGATTCTGGCTCGCGCCGACGAAAAAAGACCCGAATGTTCCAAACATTTCTCTCGCTAAAACCGTAACTTCATTTAGAGTTTTTGCAACATAAAATAATCCAACTAAGGCTTATGCCACACATTAATGAGATAAAACGTGCGGTAAACGGAATTTGTGCATCAGGCATGAGCGTGGCGCCCCGCCGCCGCGCCGGCTGGTACCACTGTTTGCATTAAGCCATTTACCTTTATTAGTATTAATTTAGCAGAAGCGAGTTGCAACTCGGCGCCTGTCTGCCTCACAGAACTGGGTCAATGACAACCCCGCCGAGAATAGAACCAACGCTTTAGGGGTGGATGAGCTCTATTGTTGCCCGGCGCTGCTGAGAACGAGAGATGCCTCGTTCTACCAATATTATTATCATTTCCACTCGTAGTCACACTTCGTCTAGCCTACAATACCGGGCTTCGTGTAGCGACACCTTCAAGATAGACTGGGCTGTGGATAACACTGAAATTTTTTAAATAAAACTTCGCAGCCTATTTTCCACTGAGTCCGCCTAACTTAGCAACATGGTTTCTTTTATAGGAGGGGTGTCGATGTAGAAAGAGTTATCGCCCATTTAAAGCATGACCTCAGCTAGACAGACACCTAGTAGAACAATCGATCTGCGCAGTAGCCGCATGTTACTTAACACCCAGTTACTTAGTAGCCAATTAGCCAGGAGCAACTAACTCGTACTCCCACTATAAACAATTACTGCTTCATGGCTAAACACTATCTTCTACAAGGTCACTGCCATAAATATCTAGTTATGCTTGTGTCACATTTTCCACTACAAAGGTGCGCCGAAATGGAGTTGGTCAAATTAAAACGAGACGCGACGCCCGATTGTATCTACTTTCCTTAAGGGACCAAACCTAGCTCCGTTTATTATCTAGACATAATTTTATTTATTATGACAGCCTTCTTTATACCGCAAGTATAACTCAAGTTATCGCTAAATATAAATGTTTAACGTCTAGTAACAAAATAGCTTTGTACTAACTTTCCAAGCAGGTATTTTTTCGCTTGGCATTGTCGATACACCGCCAATCTTTTGAAGCTTTTGCCCTTCGGATTCTGTTAAGTAAATTAATTAAGAAACTTCAGTAATAAGTATTCCTTAGATCTAACAAGAAATTTTTAATGAATTATGCCGTGGGACAAGGATATTTGTTTATTAAGGGCCGTTTTTCTGAATATAGGTCTTATAATTAAGAAAATTATAATTGAGTGGGGAAGAAAATTATAAGAAGGCGTTTAAAAACAAAACTTTCTTTGTAGGAGCTCCTATAAAGAAACGGAAACATACAGAATAACAACCACCATATTATTTTCGTTTTATTATCTTCAATTTGCTCTTCTTTCTACCTACGCAATTTCTCTTGGGAAAACACACAAGTATAACTACAAATAAAGAAAGCTGCTCTAAGACCCTGATGAGAAAAATTTGCTCAAGTTATCGAGGAAAGCCGTATATGACGAACAAATTATATTTGTGAGCTTACCAATTAAGCTCAAGTAAATAACGCTATGATGACGCTTGGTATGAAGTTCAGCTTTGAAAACCTGTTTACTTATCAAACATTATGCTTACATTATGAAGAGTTCTAAGCGAGTTCTAGATGTATTTTCCTTTCAGTGTAGCACCGTCAGTACTTAATTTAATTTTCATACGGAGAAGGAACGAGCTCTGGTCAACTTTGCTTAGGTACCTATATTCGTGTTTTCTACTGTTAAAAGCTTCTCTTTTCTTTGTGTTTTGTGCTGAGAGTATAATATAACATTATATTGGTACTAAGGTTATACCTTTGTCGTAAAAGCACGTGCATATAAAATACGAATAAGACAATGTTTTATGTTAGTAAACGTACGTAAATTTTAGTGAGATATAACCTTGTCTCACATAAATAGTGGATAAAATGGTATCCTGATAATAATTTCATTATAATATTGAGGCTAGGTGTTGCGGTTCAGCATTTGCCAAAGGCGTTTCAAGAACACGTAGATGTTCAACCGGTGAACGGGCAACGTACGGGCTACTTCGCATATTAACTTTATTGCTACAAAGTCGTTTCGCTGCAGTATTTCAGAGGCGTAAAATAGGCTTATTCATGCTGTTTCAGTCTTAAAAGAGGACTTATTCTCTTGTGCCTAGAACAACGTAGATGAAAACAAAGTGCGGTTCATAAAGAAACAAATTAAGCTTGAAGCTTTCAGAGATATAGCAGTAACTATACACCTAAAGGCTATATATTTTTAACCAACTTCAAAAAAGGAGGAGGTTATATGTTCGTGTGTATGTATTTTTTTTTTTTTATGTATGTTACCTGATTTCTCCCCCATTTGTGGACCGATTCTCAAAATTCTTTTTTTATTTGAAAGAGTGTACTCCTGATGTGGTCCCATTTTAATTTGGTGAAGATCTGGTGGCTCTGGTGCTGATCTTCGGAGATATACAATGGAACTCTTCAAAAATAGACGGCAAATCTGTCGTAATTGCTGGAATCGCTTGGATGTTTATTGAATAAACATTATCATGACGTAACATCACGCCTGTATGCTCTGAGGGGATATGCAGATGTGTACAATACACATTTTTTTTAGTTATTATAATATATGAATTTCATAGACACGTTTTACGTGTTTCGTGCTTTTTCTGACGCTATTCAAGTATTCGCATCTAGCAGTCATCACTTGTCTTCATGTTGATGAGCTGATAATGGGTTTTTGCTTTCAACTCTTAACCGTTGAGGAGTATCTTGAAGGTTAAGGGTTAGGTTTCTTGGTTGAATGTTAAATGCATAGTAAATATTTGTATAGGATATAATATATATTTAGGTTCTTATTACAACTAAAAATTAAAAAGTTTACCAAAAAAAAAAATACATACACACGAACATATAACCTCCTCCTTTTTCGAAGTCGGTTAAAAAGAGAAAAATAAACTTAAGAAGAAAAATCAGCTTCTGAAGTCGGTGGCAAAAACATGAAGTCAAACAAACAAAAGTCACCGACTTCAGAAGCTGATTTTTCTTCTTAAGTTTATTTTTCTTTTTGGTGTTTTTGAAGTCGGTTGTTTTTTTTGCAAAAAAGTTTTTTGACCTATCTTCCATTAGGTCGCGCACGAAGCGTATTTATAAAATAAATGTCACAGCACAAGTAAATCGCCTACACGAGTTTGATTAGGCCTGTGGCCTCTAGTGCAGATTAGTGTCTACTTAATCGGTGTTTAAAAGTCCAATCCATCGACAGGTGCCATGCAAGAGTTCATAGATAAATTGACTTTCCGACTCACTATTCTAAACATGATCAAATAATATTCGAAAATATTGTATTTGTGGCGTAAAATTTCTATATAATGCTCGCAATTTTATCGAAACTCACGGACGTTGTCAAAGCCTTCTGAAATGCTATCTCGAGACTAGAGAAGTATCATCGAAATTATTAATAGCAAGCGATCTATGGTTCAAAGTATTCAAACAGATCAAATATTAGAATGGCTATAGGTAGTAGATGCCTCTGTATACACCATTGAACAACTGCAATTACAAAAGTTTGATAACTAGCAAAGTTTCGCTATCTAGTATTTCAGTCCGTGTAGTTATCTAATTAGTTTCTATTTTGTGAGACTACCAACAGAACATAGAGCATTGCTTATTATTTTCTAAAGGAACAGTTCGGCCAAAGATTTAAATAGCGGGGAAAATAATAGGAGCTATTAAGTATAAAATAAGCGCTTCCAAATCAATTAGTCGGATTTCATCTACGTAATGACTGTTTCTGATTTTGGTTTTAGTAATCGGAGCTAGCTATCAAAATGAATAAATCATGCAATGTGGGGTATGATGGATTTATCAGTAGCTTAATTTCCCTTTTTTTTTTTACTTTTTCATATATAGGCATATATATATATATATATATATCTATATAATAATGAGTTGTTCCGGTCTGATCCCCCAAACCGATCCACTGCCAATATTTTTCTTTTGTTTATTCCTTTCTGATCCCCTGTAATTTATCATTCCGTTCTGATCCCCTTTTTGACACAAGTACAAGTGAAGTACAGTCAACCGAAAAACAGTTGATAATGAAAAAATAATCAGTTTTTATTTCTATAACTTACAATTGTACGATCATCCCACAAACTACCAGGAGAACAGAAGTAGGAAGGAGGTATTGGAATCTTTAAATCAAATCTATATTATTTCTTTCTAAAACCATGCACTTTTTTTTGTTGGAGATAGGAAACCAGGACAGTAAAGTTCCACAAACTTCAAAAAAGTGAAAAAAAAAAACTTAACATAACAAACAGACTTTACTATAAAGGCATAATATAGATTTCATTTGAAGATTCCAATTTCCAATACCTCCTTCCTACTTATGTTCTCCTGGTAGTTTGTGGGACTTTACTAAAGGCATAATATAGATTTGATTTGAAGATTCCAATTTCCAATACCTCCTTCCTACTTCTGTTCTCGTGGTAGTTTTTGGGACTTTACTACCTATTCTTTTTTTTAATATAATAGAAACTGTACAAATATTTTGTTGCTGACTGTCCTAAAAATGTGTCAGGGTATCCGATTCTTTTACGGGGGATCAGACCGGAATAACTCATAATAATATATAGAATACTCCAACCAAACAAAAACAAAAGTTTTTGAACGCGTAATTGGAATTGTGTTTGTCGGTCCTCCATAACATTTATTTTAACGTGGTCTTTAACATTGATCGGCTACATTGCGCAATCTACTGTGAAATTAAACCTGTAAATGTGTGTTTGCTTTATGTATTTTTTATCTGCCATATAAATTCACTTTCAGGCACTATTAAAATGTTCCCTTTATTGAAAGCTCATGTTATCAATATGTACTATCGAATCAGATATAAGTATTATCTTTTCGTCGTCAGTCTACATATCTCATAGGTAGGTACATCATTACATCTGCATCGTTTTAATAACGTTAGTTTTGCATGGATTAATTAGAATCCATCTTTCGCTTGCCCTTGCCTCAATTCATTTAGGGTCGGCGCAAAATCAGAATCCAACTTCATATCGAACTAAATCCCCACCTAACACAATAATTTTCAAAAAAATTGCCAATTTAAGCGGAAAGTTGTTTTTTAAACTTTCTTTACCAAAACTGTTGCTGCGCTTCTATTTGTAGAACATGAACATTTTTATACTATATAATTTACCTATGTATGTTCATGAAACTGTATTTTAGTTTTAGTGACGTCAGTTACACCTCCGTCCTTCAGCTCGCCATCATCAACCCCTTTATTCGCCCTCGTCAAATCTGTCATTGGCAGAACAGTGGGGTTTGAGAGCAAATTATTTAAGTATTGCTGCAAATTGTTGGCCTGATTACCTTACTTTACTATGTTAAATTCACTGTTTGCAATGAGAATAGGTGGTATATGTTGTAGGATTTTAGTAATAAAACTCAATGTAAGCAAGCAGAAACGAATCCCTGCATGCTGACGCTGTAAAGGTACTACAAAATTGCAGACTTAAGTATTTCGTTTTCATACGTACTGTAACAATTCCGTTACTCTGCAGATTGCTTTTGCAAGAATTCGTGAAACTCCTGAATTTGTGAGTCAAACAAGCTTCGTGTTAGTTATGAATTGATGTTGGACCATTTCGCAGCCGTCGACACGAGGTGAGAACGTGGTCGAAGTGTGAAAGTTTAACGACATCAAATATTTACAAATTTCCGCTCTCAACTGGGGAGCAGACGCACTCGCTCCGTTCCTCCTTAATTTATACTGCAATTTGCAATATTACCATATCTACGGTAACCTTTAGCCAGGCTTCTACCCAAAATTTTATGTTGCTTGTTTTTCCAAAGGTAGAAGATAGAGGATACCTATTCAGTGCTACACAAGCTTATACTTAGTTCTCATCGTAAAAATAACAAGTCGATTGTAATCAAGGAAAGTTTTGTATTTGCCTCTCACAAGTTTTTTAAAATGGCGTCGCATGAACTTCTCAGATCTCGTAAGCTCGGCAGTCGGAGGACTTGGCTAAGTAGTTTTTGGTAAAGTTCCACAATAAAATACTGGGTAATAAATGAAGTTCAGAACGGGCGTAAATGTCAATTAGGTTGTAAGAGTAATAAGTAGCCTATATAACGTCGGTAATTATCAATATTCACTGTTCATTTAAGTGCTCGCTGATGCGGGTAGATATGAAATGAATTTCATTGTCTATATCTCTAATTGCGTTTTTAGGTTTGCAACATAACACAATTATGATTGTTCTTTGTTGTACCTACTTACCTATAAGTATTTAGTCCACAGAAATTCTAATTTGTGCTATTTTTTATCGTCACTATAATACTATCCTGAAACGAATTACATAAATCAGTTTTCTTAATTTGTCATACAAACATGCACAGATACAGGTGTCAAAGTAATCTTCGCCACATTCAGTGAGTTATGAAACTTGTTGAAGCACTGGCTGAAGAATGAATGTTAATAAACGTCTTTGTACAATGAGATACGTTCATAATTATAAGTAATTAAAATGCTAATGTCTCTGAGAAATACAGTAGTGAGTACCTTTGTTTGTTTAATTAAGGCTGTACGTACGTACTCGTACCTACTTATCGTCGGACAGCAACTTTGTTAGCGGAGGAACGCGGTGGAACATACTTGTGTTTGCGGTTTGTCAAAGGTAAACTTTCGAAAACCCTTACGTAACAGTACCGCCGAATCTTAAAAATGTTTCTTTTCTAAATCTAATGAGTTGTGCCAGCGTAATGTTATTTATTACTGAAAGGAAAAATAGCGAGTGAAAAAATAGAGCTTCATTTGTGGATTCGATTTTATTTTTTACTTTGTCGATAGGAAGCTGAGTTGGCGACTTGTTGAAAAGCTTGATACCCTGATAAAAACCATTTATTTTTCTTTAAAGTCAAACCTATTAACATTTTCGTTTTCATTGCGCAAAAAAAAAACCTTTTTTGTTGTTTCTACCAATTCCTTGAACATAAGCATTGTTGAAACAGGAAGGCTATCTCGTGGCTTTAGAAGTACTACAGACAGACGATCGAGATCGACATTTGCCATTTCAGAATTCTAGAGATAAGAGCGAGCCAGAGTTATAAAATGACGCAGTGCTAGAGCGAGATATAAAAAGTAGCCACAGCTCTGGAGGGCGTTGTGGTCTGACCGGAGATTAGCGTGAATTGTCAGTCGTTAGGCGTATTATTTTATCTTTCAGTGCTAGCAATACCTATTCAACTATTATAGGCCAGAATGGCTACGATTATATTCAAATTCACAGATACTAGATATATGGATTGGCAGCCTAAAACTTTCATTTTGTGCGCTATTCTCCCCTTCAACTTTTCTTTACCAAAACTTTTAGTCAAGGGCCAAGGGCGCCATTTGCATATTCTAATACTTCTAGACAATTTGGTTCCCAGTAAACGGTTAAGTAGAAATACTTACTCAATTCGGTAGGCAATTTCGCTCGCAATTATTGTGTTAACTGTTTACGTGAGCGAACTTCGTTATTATTGATTTATTTGACGTGGCTTAGTTTGAGGGAATGATAAAATAAATGAACTCGGTTTTGACACTGTCTGTCTAAAGGGTCTGTCGGAAATGTTTCGAAATGTATGAATATTTCATTTCTTAGCGACATTTAAAATTAATGTATTTAACTTTACTGAAAAGCTCGCGGTGAAGGAAGAGGGAATTCAGCGACAAAATTATTTCGGTCTCTATAGGCTTCTCTTTTTATGTTTCGCAATAGCTCGCCTAACATTTCGAAAACTTTTCCATCATTTTATATCCGTCGTCGTTTTGACATTTCAGCGACCTTACTCAAACTTTCTATGCCTTCGACACGCTGAATGACCGTTATGATCAAAAAATGTATTTTAAAATCTATTGGTACGAAAAGATATTCTGTAAAAAAACTATGGATAGTTACTGGATATTGATCAAGCAATGTTGAGGACACAATTAAATTTTCAATTAATTTGCTAGATGTTTTTCCTCCTCGTTCATTTTCGTTACCAATTTTCTGGTATGATCAGACTTTGCTTTTAAACAAGATCTCGGTCCAATTTACTAGCTTGAAGTGAACATATCTCCAAGTAGTCTAGACAAAAGATAGTTGATACAAGGTATACAGGTATTTTTTGTGTCAGCGACCTAGGACGTGTCGTTAGGGGCTACCGAGAACGTTCCTAAATAAATAACGTTATCGAAGTGTAGGTACAGCGCACTAGACCGAACGAAATACATCCCGGGATCCGCCGCCTGTTTTTCTTATCGATCTTACATGTAAACCTTGCAAAAAACATGTATTGGTAGTTATTGAAAAATGAAAAAACAAATAATATGAACAGAGAATTTAGTAGCGCTCCTGTAAATTTTCAACGATACTATATTCTGACTAAAATAAAGTTACTGATCTGTAAGCCTGCATCATACCACACTGCTGGGAATAATATCTACAGGTGCGTAGGCAGGCTTTTCCAAACTATGTTGGAGACAACTTCCAACCGGATGCAGCTGAATAACAGTATTTTACATGAAGCTACTGTCTATGTGACCTCCATAACCCAGTCACCAGTACCTACTGAGTAATACGATTGGCCGCGTTGAAGGCTAGTTTTGAGTCTTTATCATATCATTGCTAGGAGAAGTTGCTCTAAGAATATAAATGGATACCTTAAAAATTATCTACAGTGCAAGAAGAAATAAAGGCAAAAAGGGTTGTCGCAGAAAGCAGAATCCGGTTAGCGACTATTCCAGTATAATGATGGCGATCCCCCGCTTACTTGCGTCAATTTTCTCTCTTGACATTCCACTTGGATCTGTGCCAATATGCTACGCTGTCTCTCTAACTTACGCGACTATTACTTCAAAATACTCAACCGGCTAAGAAAGCATCATTCGCAAAACAAGTCACCCATTATACCAATTCTTTTTCATTAGGTTAAAAACTTGTCGCGTAATGGCCGTAGTCTCACGGCAATTTGACGCCGGCGACACTTTTAAAGGTAATTAAGCTTAGAGTGTCCGTGCCCTATCGACAATATCAGTACCTAACTAGCTACTAATTTAAAAGAAACGATTTCCGGAAAGGTTTCTTTTACGTATAACTTATTTCGTGTAATCGACACTCTCTGTAACATTTTATGTGAACATGTAACAGCTCCTCTGAGGCCGATGCTGACTTTCAGAAAGAACTTTCAAACGTTTCTGTTATGAAAGCTTAAATTGCACTAAAGTCGTGAACCGTGAAGCGAAAAGTTTCAGTTAAATAGAGTGCCGCGTTCTTCTTTTGCACATATTTCCTAGTCAGAAATAAAAAAAGGTTTTTTAAGAAATATTATAAGCTTGGAATACTTCGTGCTTCGTAATGTAGCGGCTGTAGTGTCAGTTTAATGCAGGTAAATTAATATTTGTCGCTGTATGTGTTTCAGCTGGTTACTTTATTAGGTCACACACTGGTTGGTGTCGTGTGGACAAGTCGATAAAGGGTAGGCGTGTATCACACGTTAGTAGCGGCCATTATACCTCTCTGTTATGTTTATTTTGTTTACATTGTCCCATTATTCCCGCTTATGTTCCGTTCGGCTGTTTTCATACTTCCATGTTAAAAATAGCTGCTTTTATTCAGTAAATGTGTCGCGTTGACGTAAAATTCAATTACTTCCAACGCAGAATCACCTGGGCGAGAATAATCTAACGTTTTTCAATTTGTATCCATTATCTTGGAGCCTGAATCTTCATTCTATTCGCTATTTTGTGACAGACCGTCGTCGATAAGGTTTATAATCAAAGAAGTACATTGAGGCTTCTGTCTACTCCGTCTTCTATCTGTTTGAGAGAGAGATATCGACTAATTATAATAACGTTATCGAAATTTCTGGAGCAATAACTTTTCTAAACCTGGTGTCAAAAATATCTACATATCAATCAAAAGTAGAAGAGCGTGTCGGTACTTTAGTTCAGGCAGCGAAGCCAAAGAAAAGTCCTACTTGGAAAGTAGGTAAGTTAGTTAATGTGCGCATATATCTAATCCACGGGTAAGACGGGGTCAACGTTCAATTTGGGAAGTATTTAGGCATCTGCCATTTCCCATAAGGGCGTGTTTTATTTTGCTAACTACTTAAGAGCATATTAGCAACTCTATTTGTGGTGGTTCAAACTTCGTTTGAAATACTGTTAAAATAAAGTTCTAATCAGCTTGCACTACAAAGCGGTTGTTACGTCTTTCGCTGCGGCCGAATAGTGTGAAATTAGTGGTAGGTATTTTGCGATTTACAAAAAAACTATTGATTGGACTATTAAGTTCAAAAATCTAAAACCCGACTACTAACAAAATCGCGGTCTTAAAAGTAGAAAACAAGAAAATAATTCTTGTCTGATATTCTTTGTAGTCGCATGCATGCCACTGATACCTGATGCTCCTTCATGGCGTTCTCAATGATACAAGGTGGCATGCGACTACGAAGAATATCAGACAAGAATTATTTTCTTGTTTTCTACTTTTAAGACCGCGATTTTGTTAGTAGTCGGGTTTTAGATTTTTTAACTTAATTTTTTTATTTGAATTTTATTTTTGTGTACATAAACTTTAATATAATACATATTTGTAATGTGCTCGCCAAGACCTTTCATTTGATACCAAACTTGCTATGATTATTTCAATTTAATATTTTTTGAGGTAAGTTTTTGACATTTAAATTCCGTCATAAAAAAAAACTATAAAATTTATATAGCCTATTAATATCACCCGGGCTATTTTTACGAATCTATTGACACCCAATTTATTAAAATCCGTTCAGTAGTTTAGGCGCTACGGTGGAACATACATACATACATACCTACATACATAGACTGCCAAAATCATTACCCTTCCTTTTGGCTTCGCCGTAGTCGGGTAAAAAAAACACTATGATTTTAGTATGTTGTTTGTAGAATTATTTGGCAAAAAAATCAGAACGATGACATGTATTTTAGTATGGTTTTAACTCGTTAAAAGAAATTTTTAGAGGTATCTTCGTGATTTTTTTCTATCGAGCAAAGTTAGTTGTATTATGTTTTCACAACACTATGCTACTAGCATAATAAAATTATATCCTGAAGAATATCATATATTTTTCTGATTTTGTTTACTGCAGTGAATCATATACTTTTACGCATTATAAAACTTGTGTTTTACGCCTGTTAGCCGCTTAAGTAGGTACCCAACTAGCAAAAGTTAGTTGTATAGAAGTCCATAGAACGTTTTGTAAAAACTAATCGATGGTCACATAAAAGGCCAAAGAAGGTGCACCTACAAAGAAAGTGGCGCAATTATATCTCCATTCAGTGTTAAAGTACAACTGTAGCGGTGTCAGGCATGACAATTTTGGCCTATTACAGTTGATGTAACAGTAACGCAATCTCTATTTGATGACATACAAGCCACCGCAACGCTACTAAAGTTCTTTTAGGTACTGTAAAACAGTTCATGATTCCATTACTTCACTATAATATTCATCGTTCATTAATTTTACATTCGTTCACGTGCAGTGTTTTTGAAGAGAATTGGATAATAAAAGAATACGAGGAGCCATATTGTGGTGAGTTATATATTATTTTGTAATTAAATTATTCGTCCCTTACGGGGAAAATGACGTGCGACTGTAATTTTTCTGATAAAATATGTACTGGTTACCGACTATATTTGAATGCCCCCCTCGAATTATTGAGCTTTTACTAAAACAATTACGAATTTTAAGTCATAAACATACTTCCAGCTTCCTGAACACTACTATAGCATTCGTTATGACAGATTACAACCACCATTACATGCAATTAGGGTTCCTTTTGAATCAAAATGTCAATATTGTTGTAAAAGAGCGATAGAAATGCTTTTACAAAACTGAATTAACATTTAAAAGCATTACTAACCTACCGTTATACACAGTTATTATGTTTTAAAAGAGAAATAATCTCCGAAATAGTACTATTGTAGGTAATAGAGGGACTATAACAGTTATAAAAAAACAATCCTGTTTTAAAAAAGTGTCTTTGTGATAAGTTTATCACTACGACTATAACGAGCGTTAAAAAACCTTTATATGACAATTTAAGTTCTATAAATGTAATTCGAAACTCAGCTTTATCACCAAATCACTCTGTTGTAGACTTTTTGTACCCACTATAGTACTATGCACTGTAACGACGATCTAAAAATCCACAATATCACAATATCGCCCTATTCTTGAGTTTTCATCTCCACTTTAACGAAAGAGTCATTATAGTTCGTTCAGAACTTTTATTGCGTAAATCAGGCGCATTGGGGCGACAGTAAACACTGTTATAAAGTTCTATCGTTGTGTACTAGTCACATTGGAGGTTGCTATAACGCCTGACTATAACAGCTATACAAAGTCACGAAGTAAACCTTTACATCAATTCCTAATAGGTCCTTTTTGCTGTATAAACTAAAGAGCCAAATTGTATTGTCAAACGCTTTTACACCACAATCAGTCACCGCCAAAACCTTTATACATCGTTCACCCAGCTGTTTTGAGATATAAGGTTTGGTTATAGCGCAAAATTGCTGGTTGGGTAGGTACCATACTAGGTAGGTATGCATGTAGAAATTAAAACGAAACATAATTATTAAAATGCTATAGCCCAGTAAAAAATATACAAAGGGTGATAACTGTTATGGCAGACATTTTGAATTCGAGTCGACTGAAACACGCAAGCCCCTGTAACCTGTGCCATTAGGTATGTAATAACACAAAACACATACACACGAGTTGTTTTATACTTAACAATGATTAGAATGTGAGTAGCCTAACTGTTCAGTAATTTTAGAATAGTTTCTGAAATACATAGGAACTGGAAAAACGATAGAGTCGTCACCCATGTCGTTCAGCTGTTCGAGCTACACAATTCCTGACAAATGCTTGCATTAACTGAACAAGTCTCCTCAAATCTGTGTGCTGCTTTCTTCAAAAGTTAATCTAGACACTAATCTACATAGTTCTCATGTAAGATGAACAAGATAATGTCAGCATTTTTATTTTTTTGAAAGGTGGGATATCATCAAATTACTCCTCCCGCTCTAGGCAGAGCTGTAGGGAGTGTCAGACTTGTACTGACTAAAAACCACCCATGTTCCTTCTTAGCCCTTTGGCCCTTATCGAGGCCGCGGTATCTCTTTTGAACAACCCAAAGGCCCGGTAATGTTGAGTCCTCTGAGTTTGATTCGACTGTCTCTTCTCAGAGGAGTCAGTTACGAAACATACGTTTAAAAAAAACTGACGTGTAAAAGTGTTTGTAAAAATCTACTTATTTGCAAAATAAACATAATTTGTCATGTAAGCCATTAAGTAATTTACACGAAGCATATTAATTGCCATTAAGGTGTATAATCGTACACAAAGTGCATTAACAAGATGTCCGTATATCGTCATACGCTCCAGGCAGTGCTAAACGAAGCAGGCATGAGTAGCTTACCGCTTTGTGTTTACAGGTCGCTAGTTTCGCTGTTTGCCATGTCGACGTTCACCCTGAAACTGCAAGTCTCCTGTCAATACAGATTAACCCACTGATACAGGGTATCCAAAGGTACTCTACAAATATCACCCACTTTCCCAAATATAACATGCCTTTTGCCATCGTAGTATTCCATTTAGCTAGGCACTTAAAGTTTTCTTAAAAAGTCTTGTACATAAAATATGTCTACAGTTGTATTGTTTTTTTGTTAACTTAAAACTGAGCCAAAATGAAACTCGTATATTGTAATATTTTTTGCCAAATAAATGTTGGAACTGCAAAATACTGAATTTATATTTACTACGCCGCTTGGCTCGCTCCGTTTGTAGATATGTTCCAATAAATGGTTATTTATCGAATTATGTAGGGATCTGTAGCATTTGGGTCTTCCAAATAGTGCACTTTCATTACTAACTTTTGGGTCCAAAATATCTTTAACTATCTGAAGGTTTCTCGACTATTTTGTAGTCGTCGTAACTCCTACTTCGGAATCATGAGAAAGATTAAACCATATTTCGGGATAATCTCATTATTAACGGGTAACTGCTTACTCGATCAAGACTGGTTGAAGGATTCAGCCAAGCAACGTTAAGCGGTAAAAGTCGGCAAACATTGCAAGCAGGCAGTCGAGCACGGCCGAGGATGCGGAAGCAAGACAGATAATAAAAGATATTTACGAAGGGTCCCATTGTTCCCGCTCTTTGTCCTCACTTTAGTCAGATTCATTTACCCATCGAGATTTTACAAAGACTTCCCTAGAGCCTGTGTGGGCTCACATTGCCTGTATCTGTTTGACGTATGGATATTCGCCTGACGACCGAAATTAAGCTCTTTCCTAAGAAGGTTGTATTTCGTAATGATTTTCATGGAACAACCTTTCAAACTTTTAGGAAGTTCGCCTGACCTTTTATTTCGGCTGCTGGAAGTATTTGATGTTATGTTAGTAGAACTTTGTGTTTTATTAACAACAAGTATGTACCTACATATGTTAGGTAACAAGATGGTTCCAAAATATATTGTTTCGCATAAAGGCTTCAGAAATCACCAGGAATTGTAAAGTTCTATGTCTGATTACGGTGCGGCGAGATTGTATGTAACATTTTGCAAAATTGAATGATGTTCTACAAATCCGAGTATAATATGAAATGTTTGTTTCTTCGCAATCATCGTACACGCGTCGGTACTTTATACTAATGGCAGACGGGTGATTGACTGACTCTTTACAAATAAATGCTAACGCTGAAATAGCTTGTGGTGAAAAGCAAATAAAATATAACGATAATAGTTTTGAACGCGCTTGGTTTTTTCCTATAGGACGGAAATAAGTATAATTTCGTGGTAAGTATATGTGTTTAATGGTTGCTATCTCAAGTTTGTTATAAGTCCTATGCAGTATTAGAGTACGAGTGTCCTAGCAACACTACCTATACGTTAGTTTCAATTCAGTTTTCAACTTTTAATGCAGTACTTTAACCGCCGCCGTCGCGAAATGAGAACATTTTATATTATCTTGACTGTATCGCGGAATAACTTCAGCCCCCTTCAACAGCCCACCCACTTTCGCCGACTTGGACGTACACTTACTTTATTAAATAGCCATTCAACTTGGTGGAGCTTCAGCGACCTATATTCCACTGTATTTACAGCTATGAATGTCGTATTTCCTACAATTCCGCCAGTCTTGGGTGACTGAATAGTATACTTATTTCTTTCGAAGTAACTTTTGTTCGCCAGGTGTACGTTCTTGGCACCTGTTTGTGCGCCCGCTTTATCGTTCTTGGCTACCTCAGAAGCTTTAAATGTTACTTCCTCTCTTCAGTACCTGCTGAGTTGATATTATATTTAGCGTAAAAGGCAATTTTCATTAAAAAGGAAGCTAGGAATTTTGCATGTGGGTAAGTATATGCCGCTTAACAGATTCGCTAGATCTCAATAATGTTTCTAACTCATCCATCATGAGAGTGCAGAATAATGCTATTGCTTTGCATGGTTACTTGCGATAGTGCTATACAAGATAAGTGAGATACATGTACCCATAATTATTCATACAACATGTGTTTTGATAAAAGATAAATGCACAACATTTTAAGAACAAACAAGTATAGAGACAGTAAAAAAACCTTTCAGAAACATTTTGCGACCCCAACTGCAGAATTTCTTAATATTGTTCAATAAAGGGTCGTGTTTGTTCTTGTGACCCCACAAGATACCTAGCAATGTTTTAAACATACCCTCGAGGAACGCCTCTAGCGGTCATGTTGGAAACCTTTCCAAAATTTATCCAGCCTTTTTGATTACAAAGTCAGTTTCAGTAAAAACTCAGGGGTTGGTATCAACATTTTTGTTTGAAGTCGTACTTAGATGTAAAAGTGACAGCTGATTAAGTTTAGTTACCCTTCCACCTTATGTACGATACTTTCAGGAAAGAAACAAGAATATTAACTCGACGCTAATAGAAAATAATTCAAAATATGATGCCTCACAATTTCTATTCATAACGGTATATCCCAACGCAACGCGATCTGTAGCATCAAATGACAAAGCCTGGCGCCTCCACGGGCCGCCCACAATGGGGCACCATCGTCCTTCCTATTTATTTATTTTAACTTTACAGCAATTTAAATTTAAGCTACATTAAAGGGTAAACTTTTACGTTTTCAATGCGTAGATGATAATAACCAATAGTAATGAAACTCAGATACTAAATTATGAAAGTTCTTGAGCCTTTGGAGGTCTATCTAATCCCAAATGCTTGATAAATCTACCAAGTGTTATAAGTAATTGATTAAGGCTTTTCTCAAATACCTTGGGTCGTTACTGGGAGTGTTAATGCTCGTAGGTATAATAAACAGGCACAGTACAATGATTCCCAACAGTGTGTGTTGTATCTCCATTAGACGGAGGACACTAAATAACAGCTGTCTCTGCGACTCGTCAATCAAGAATTAATTACTTGGACCTACCATGTAGCCTTCTACGCGCATGTGATGGTAATTGTTTTCCTTCTAATTAAAAATAATTACATGGAGTACAAAAAAATGCCTTAGAACATGAGACATCGATTCAAAAACATCAACGAATTTTCTTGGAAACATTTTTGAGATACAATTGAGTAACAAGACGATTCTAGTGTGATTATTGTGGAGGGTCTCTCTATTCATGTTAGCGTCGGACTAGAACGTCCCAAGAACCGACTGAAACCTTTGTTATAGGAAGTATCCCCTTACAGGCTTTGTATGCAGGCCGGTAGCTCGCGACGCCGAGCGCCCACCTAATTGTCCTGGACCTCTGGTGCGGAACATCTCCACGCTTTAAATAACTATCCCTGGACAAGCAGCATCAGTATCATCACAACAGCGAACAAGCAACACTAGGATTATCCCTCAGTTCTATCTAAATCCGCGAGTGTTCAAAGTTGAAACAGCGAAAAAAAATATTCAGGCTTAGGTTTACTTTGTTATAAATTAGTTTATATCTCAACATTACTTACCGCAGATAACTCGAGAATTTTGTGTACGGAATATGAAAATACAACCGTCGTGTAAAGCACCGTTCATCTAGTTGGTTTTATCACGACAGGGTCCCATAATATAACGAGAATTTGTCTAGCATGCACGTGCTTGACGTGTTGAAGGTATTCTACAGTCCGCGATACTAACAAAATTTACACGAGACGCAACAATAGATATCGAGATCGTGAGAAAACTAAACGCGAAGAACGACTCCCGCTACCTAATTGCTCTTACTTTATTCACTCATTTTCCTAACTTTCGTGTTTCATTTATTATAAATACCCCAGGGTAAAGTGCTGGGAAAATACTTAGGTACCTACGGACCTAAATAAAGAAGGGAAAATTTAATGAAAGTTCTACAATGAAAAGAAAGCAAAACAGTCTTTCGCGTTTCGGCCCTGAATACATAAACAGGGATTGTACCACTCATCGAGTAGCGGATCACGTTTAGTGACTCTACCTATTTTAGACTTAGCCTTAGCCCCGAGTGGGTGTGTACCCTACGTCCTACGCCATGCGTTTTATAAATAGCCTCGCTACCTACCCCAACGCTTTTTCAAATCGTACCTCTTTTAAATTTAAAATGCTCATGAATAATCAATTTCTACTTCGTTCTACATTGACCTTACTTTAAAAATTCAGGACAGAGGGTAAACTGATTAAGAGATTTTTAATGCATACTCAATTCATCGCTTTCTAAGTGCGGCATTTATTCATGAGTTCATCGCTGAAATTGAGAAATAAGGCTTCATCATGATCGAACTGCTCGCGTCATAATATTGACCCAATTCGTCGTGCGACACTCAAAACTCAATTCTGATACGAAATTAATCGTGGGCGAATCGCGTATGTTTGGCGCCTGGGTGATATTGAAAGAAGCTAAATCAAGAGATAATATTATACCTAAACAGTTTTATGTACGTTAAAATTCCACTAATTATAATGTCGCCTAGAAACAGGTCCTTTGATTGAACTAATAACCTAGTGAAATTTTAACTCGACTGTGAAGCATTCAAGTTCAGCTCCACTCCGTGTCATAATCATATTAGGCACACGTGAACCAATTATTTTCATATTTAGTCAGTTGTGAGGGGATGTGGCGTTGGCGGGGGTGCGGGGTGGAGTGTGGGGCGGGACCGCGCGATCGATACCTCGCCGGACAGGTACACTACACGTAAATAATGAAAGCGTTCAGCGTGGCCCTCTGAGAACGCCTCGTGTCAAATGTCAATAGCAATCAGATGCGATGTGGCACGTGGCTCGCCATGTCTCTTTTTATAGCTATTCACCGGTATCACGACTCCTTTCCAGGAAAAGTATCTCTATTATTCATTGGCTTGGTCCAATTACGGTTTTTATATCTCACCTTGAGGAAACGATGTATTAATTGTAATTACGCTGAACTTTGTTACTGAAACATAATAAAAATACTATTCAAGTGCATGAAGCATGGCTTTTAAAAATTCATAAGTAAAAACGTCAATAATTTTAATTGAAAGACCAGAATATAAAAGTCAAACGACACAAAAGTAACCATTTAGCGAAATTAATTCGGTACAAAGTTTGTTCGACCTCTGTAGCCAAGTTATTTCTTGCCTGCATGGCTGTTTCTTAATATTGGCGAGCCACGGTGGGTTGTTCTACGATCTACGGTACATAGCACATGGTAGGCATGTAATCTCCAATCAAGAAATAGTTTCCGCCTCCGGATATTAGTTTTGCGACATTTTCTAAAATAATGTTATTAGTAGCTCGCTAACTTTGAGTTATTTGCTTATAAACCTGCTGTGTCAGGTTGGTTTGAAATTGATTGAAGTGTAATAAAATTAATAATAAGCTAATAAGTTTGATATGGTAAAAGCTTATATATTTTTTGTCTATTACAGAGCCTGGAACGAGCGAAGAAGAAGGAAACCAAAACAAGAATCTACGAGCTATTCATACTTTTAAACATTTTCTTTTAGAAACTCGACATTTCGTAACAGGAAAATTCGACCAATACAATACATATTATAATAATAATCACAGACTTTTGTATGTAAGTACCACACCCCATGAGTCGGTTTCCCCATTTCTTCTCCGTGTAATTCAGAAGGAGTATGACTCTTGAAGGAGCCGTACACGTTTACCTGTAAAAGATCGATAGCTCTTACACTAATGCAGATTTTCACGACAGAGAGAAGACTGAAGAAGAATATTCCGTGAAGAAAGAAGATGGATAAATCCATAATTTGACAACTGTATTCGAGTGTGTGGGTAGAGTGTTCTCAATTTCTAGCACCATTCGAATTCAGTGCTCGAATGTGGATTTTCATCAAATAAGAAGAAGATTGAAAACGGAAAATCGTATATTTTTTGCTTTCTTCGGAATTAATTTGTTTTTTCGATTATGTTATGTTGACTTTAACAGATTACTTTTCAGATTCATCGAAGAAGGAACAGATCATTATTTTACCTTGTACTTTCTAGATATTGCGTGATAGAGCATTTTTACCTTGAAAAGTTGCTATTTTTACCTTGAATAAACGATGTACTGTATTGAAAATCGATACTGTAGTTTTATTCTGTGTTCACACTAACTTACAACATGCAACCTTATCTACTGTTAACACAAAAAAATATACAGTTATTCTTATTCTTTATTAGCACACAAAAAAGTATACATAGAAATTGCAGTGGTATAGCTTATGAACAGTGGGAAGCTTAACCCAGAATACAATTCAGTTAATCATTAAAAAGAAAAACATTTATTTTTACTCTACCTAGAATAACCACCACACAAACTAAAATCATTGCTTGTCTCGCGTCAAATTGTAATAACTGTCAATACATCTTAGACCCATCATTTACCTCAATTTCAATACACATGACATGTTTCAAAAGCTACCTACCACAATAAAACATTTCTCTCTAGTAGTAGGTACCTACCCTATATACCTTCGCTATATACCCAATATTTCATAACATTGATTCACAACTGCCAAGTCACCATTGCAAGACATACATATATACCGGCGTGTAGTTTCCTGTACGACATTCATACCGCACTTGTACGATTGTGATACAAACGCTACGATATTGGAAACATATTGAACAAGGCTTCACCTTTTACCTTAGATACCGTTTTCCTATTACATGACATTTCCATCGTATATTAGGAATAGGGTTTCTTTACGCAACTGTGTCGGATGTCTTTTTAGTAATCCGTTGTGTTGCTGAATTGTGTGTTTGAAAAGGTCAGATGACGCTTTGGAAAATTTTCAGGATCATGAAAATGAACAATTAACCATCTTCTTCTTTACGTGTCGATGAGCTCAAATTGTGTTAGACTAGTAAGAGCCACATGCACAGCTCTATCATTTGCTTCGAGTAAATCCTGAAGGAACCATTACAGATAATTTTTAACCACATAAACCCAAACTTTATTATCCTATGGTGAAAGCTGTGTATTCCTATAATAGCACTTCTTACATAAATACCAGCACTCCTATGTTTTGTTATATTGCATATAAATTCCTAGTATGTACGGTACTTTTATTTATTTAAACTGCATGCACAAGTGGTACATAGGCGGACTTAATGCCACAAGGCATTCTCTACCAGTCAACCTTACTTTTGTTGGTGTAACAAATAAAAAAACGTTACAATTTTTATCAACCATCGATAAAAAAAATACAGTTAACAAATTGATGGGACTACTTAGGCCATCACTTAGTAACGGTTTTGACAGTTTTGTCATACAAAAGTATGTCTAATCTTTACTAAGTGACAGCTTAAGTAATCATTAAATATCTCTGAGTACCGCAGTAAATGTTAAAACTGAAGAATCATCTCGGCCATGTTCGGTAATGTAGGATTAGGGCCGGGTTCCATGATTAATGACATGCTACGTTAGACAATCGAGACAATGATCACATAATCGCCACATCTCGAATAGATTAGTGTTTGCTGTTAGGTAAATCGGTTTTAGTGGATATGTAGATAGTTGAGGTAGACCGCTATATTAAATGAGGGTAGCTGTTTCTGACCTGTTCAGATTAGTCTATTACTGAACTGTTTTTCAGTTCGGGTATAATTTTACCTATCCATTTACCTAGGCAGTTCATTCTAAAAAAAAACTGCCCCAGTTATCAGCGATAGTCTAGTGGTGTGATCGTTGGACTACCAATAGTCCGGGTGCCATGGAACATTTTTTAATTTGATTACTATCAAGCTAGTTTTTCGTGAGTACTCGTAGCTTCATTTTGATTTTGCCCAACATTTCTTCAAGTACAAGTAATTAAAAAAAAATGAGCAGGTTAGTAATCATTTTTGATGCCCTCCTCCACTTCCAAAATGTATCGATAACGAGGTCATCAAAAATGATTACTAACCAGCTGTTTTTTTTTTACTTTGTTTGTGTTTTTATAATTTAACCACAGAATTTAACAGTCATATTGTCCTACAAATTGTGTGGTACGTTATCCCGGTCCTACGCTCAGAAATATTGTATCTTTGCTACCTCTGCTAGCTACCACAATCGAGAGTTTTTGTTGAAGAAATGTTGGGCAAAATCAAAATGAAGCTATACTCACGAAAAACTAGCTTGATAGTAATCAAATTAAAAAATGTTCCGTGGCACCCGACTACAAGTCAGTTTCAAATTCGAACCCAAGACACGTTCCTCTGATTTTTCGGATTCATGTCCGTATTGTATATTTGTCACTTCCTTACATAGTATAAAACAAAGTCGCTATTTTTGTCTGTTTGTTTGTCTGTATGCTTAAATCTTTAAAACTAAGCAACGGATTTTGATGCGGTTTTTTTAAAGATAGAGTGATTCAAGAGGAAGGTTTTAGTATATAATTTGAACGACATCCACGCGTGTGAAGCCGCGGGCATCAGCTAGTACTTCGATAAAAGAAAACAACGAAAGGAAATTATCATGCCTGAGAGGTACTTATTTCTCGACGATATGTAAACCCAAGAAGTAAGTAAGTTGTTGTAAGTTCATGGTCAGCATTAAAACTCTGTCACCAGTGTCTAACCACATGACAAAGAAAGAAGATTAAAAAAAGTATATTACTTTATTCACTGACGGACGACATACAGCCTAGAAATATGAAATTTTGCCCAAGAGGTCCTTTACCAACGAAGGTTCCTTTAACAAGTACATGGGATGTGAATTTGTATTAAAGTTCGTCATTTTTGCCGATGGTAAAGTAGCCGCTCGCATATTCAAAATATAAAACATGCAACATAAGTTTTGTTGTCCAATATGCAGATGTGGTTAGGACTCCAGAAACAGACCTAGTAGAAGGAATACCCTACGA
Organism: Diarsia dahlii; assembly: GCA_949775195.1. Taxonomy (NCBI): domain Eukaryota; kingdom Metazoa; phylum Arthropoda; class Insecta; order Lepidoptera; family Noctuidae; genus Diarsia; species Diarsia dahlii. The sequence continues at coordinate 14,450,798 of OX459194.1, read as the reverse complement.
TGTGCGTTTTGTCTAGGAAAACTGCCTAATCCCCCAGGCACGTGTTACGCAAGATTAGTCTACTACCAAATAAAGTACATAACTCAGGAATATTTAATATTCATATTTAAATTATGTAACTTAATCACATAACACACATGTAGTTAGCGAATAATGCCGCTTGACAGTTCCGTTAGGCTCTAATTTACGTTATTAGCATATACGCCCGGTAATGAGCGGGCGTGATTTATTATGTCTAGCTGTATGAAGTACGTACTCTTGTAGTGGGAAAGTGAATTCATGTGGAACACACCTCCTTAAGTAATAGTACCGGCAGGTAGTATTGCTTTGTGCTTCAAGGGTGGTGGGCCTAAAATTGAATGGTTTTCGAAATGGAAAAGCGACTTCCGTTGGGTTTTCCGAGGATTTAATCGGTTCAAAAGTACTCTTAACGAAGCCGAAAGGTACTTACTTGTTCTCGCCTTCGTTGCGATTTTTTTTTTGTTCTAGACCATACTTGAGAACCATCTAGTTACGGAGATATTAGAGGTCAAACTTTCAACATTTTGTCAATTTTTTTTTAATTAGATCTTTGTAGTTTCTCTCATATGCAAGAAATATTAAAATCTGTAAAGAAATAGGTACTTAGTACTTTTATGTAAATAGGTATCATAATATAAGGTGTAGGGGTTCCCTTAGTGTTCAGTGAGGGGCTTACGCCCTAACACCAAGCCACATTCACGGTCGATCGAACAAATGAGATGAGCACGATAATAATTAACTAATCAGAAAAGCTATAGGGAAAACTACACGCAACATCGAAATTCAATGAAAGAAGATAGTTATATTAGAGATATTGTAGAGAAAGGTGACAACGGGTACCTATATAAAAAGAACACCTTTTTATAGTCATTAGAGTGTACTTAGTTACGTTACGAAGACTTCGTGGCTAAATAATATAAGCCGCTCCGGTCGATTTTCAGGTTAATTTGTGCGTAACAATTATACAGTGGCCCGAAAGTCATACAACCAGTCTCTCCAAGGGTTGTCGAACTACCAAATACTAACTGAGATGTGGAAGTCAAAAAGGCAGTTGCTCCATGTAAAATACTGGTACCTACCTATTTTGTTGCATCCGGTAAGACTGAAAGCTATAGCCAGATATTGTTTTTTTTACTTTAATGCTGTAATATTTTTTGTTTAGTTCTGTCTACTGAAAATGATTTGACTATTTTCATTCGGACATCTACCATATTGTTTACTTCTTTAAATTATTATTATTTTATTTGTTATTCTAATTTGACTGAAGTTATGTAGTTTTACTTGATTTTTATGTTCAACCAATAATTTGTGTATGTGCTATAAACTATAAACATAAGTTAGTTATCTCAATAAATAAAAATTGATGACCTAGTAACGTACAAAAAACCAAATAAATTACATAAGAAGCTAGAGCCATTTGTATTGTGGGCATTGATATAAAAACTAAAGATACGGTCGTCCGAACATTTAGCTCGATGCGTTCCCCATACAGAGAAACACTAACGTCATCTCTTAACTAATCAGGCTGCTCGTAAACGTAACCTTGTATGAGCGGCGTGGTGTGGTAATAACGAGGTATAAAGAAATTAAATAAAGCTTTCATTAAAATGTTAATAAAAAAAAATGTTAAATTTTAATTGTTAATTTTAATTTTCTTTTAAACTTCGGTTTAGTCAAGACCTATTTGGGACCAAATTCGAGGCGTCATTTTATCATGCGGTCCGCCCAGTCCTTACGCAGTAATATATAAGTCAATGATTGTGGGTGTGTTTTGTTTACTAAAACACAATATTAATATCCCCAGGTGGTTGAGGAAAGTAATGAATAAAACATGTTTATTACGTGTACTTTTTTCATCAAATTAACCTACGATTTACGTTCTAATGGGGTCACCTTAAATACACACTTGCTACCTTATCTTTTTCAGGAATTTAACTGACAATTTGCTTTCGTAACCGGCGGCAAAGTCATACAGTAAATTGGTTTATAGAAGGTAATTTTAATAATTCTCTACTTAGGTTAGGTTTTTTTGCTAGATTATACAAACGAATTCGGATGTTGCTAGGCAGTGTGAAGTAGGTCGACTAACTTGGTATATTTATGCGCAAAACATTTTCTAGAACAGCGCAAAGCTTCTTAGTTCTTGCTGAATTTGTACATAAATTAAGTTAGGAACTTTTCATGTAGTGTGCATTGTTAGATTCCTGAAAAGAGGTTCTATCATGTTTTGAGTACCTACTTAATTTGGATAAACCAATGGATAAATTCATAAATCATTTTTACGTTCTTAGTTCTGACTAAATCATCAACATATTCTTCACAGCCCGCAAAACTGAAAATAATCCTTCTTATGTGTCTATTTTCGCTGAAATATATGCATATCATTTGTTATACCATTACTATCACGATTAGCATATAGACTAGAATTCACCTACTCTCTACGTGCAGTTGCAGTCCCTACACTTGTGAACACCTTTCTGCTGAAAACTGGAATCCTGTAGGTATCTAGGTAGGTGAGTAAAATGACATGAATGGTCTTAAATAACACTTCATAAATATGTATAACTGCTAGCTGACCCGCGGAACTTTGCCTGCGTCACATAAGAGATCCCGAGGGTCAGATTATTTTGCTGCGATATTATTTTAAAACTGTGACATCTCCTAAGATATTCATTGAAATCAAAAATGATGTAAGTGTAGTGTTGTTCAATATTAAATACTTGTGATGTAGGTACCCTTATCTAGTTGGATAAGGATTAGGTAATAGCATGTTAATTAAACACCATTGCAAATAATGCATTATTAAAAAAAAATATTAATAAAATGGTTAGTGAGTCAATCTTTTTAAGAACTGTTTAGAGCAACTGCAGCTTTCCGCTAATTTCCAGATAGGTACGTAAAAAAATTGACACTCTATCCAAATAATGGCATTTTTTCCTCCATGAGAATCTTAATTTTTATCCACCGAATAGTAATTTATTAAGAAAATGATGGCAAACCACAAGACACTGTTTACTTCAGACCAGGACTTCAAGTAAAATTCTATTTGTTTTCCCTTGTCTATCCTGTTGGCTGCAATTATGTTAATTCGTTTAACTGAATTAGAACTTCCACTTTAAGAAGGACAGTTACTCTTTAATGGCTTTTTCTTTTAGAAAATTAGCTGTTGTTAAAAGAAAAGGAGAAATAAAAAGGGGACTTTTAATTGCGTGTTTTTTTGGGCTTGCTTTTTACTCAAAGTAAGTATAATTTTACTTACCTTAATTTTGACTAAATACGTCATTTTTATTTCTTCATTTTAAATTTATATTAATTTCTTGACTGTCCCGTTGGTCTAGTGGTCCCAAGCTCGACTGCTGCGGTCCTGGATCGATTCTTGTGCCGGGTAAAGTGTTATTGGGGTTTTTCATCACGAATTTCTCGGTAGCTGCCACGGAGTCTGGATTTGTGCCCGGTTGATGGCAATAGGTTCGCCCCTTATTACATAGGACTTAAACATAACTGACGAAGTGTGAGCACGTGCTAATAAGTAAACCTCTGCCTAACCCTTCGGGGATTACAGGCGTGATGTTATGATGATGAAATTATATTTAATGGCTCGTAATTATTATTTCTTTATAATTTTAATTAGATATTAATTTCTCGAAAGTCTGTTTTTTCAATTGGCTATTTAGGTAAATGCCATCTTTCTGATATTCTTATCTCTTCTAAGTAATCTTTTACGAATGAGCCGTTCGGTGATGGCTTAATACTTTGGAAGTACTTAAGGTAAGATTCCGTAACTTTCGGCGAGATTTCGGATTAATCGGGATATTTTAATAGACACTTGGTACCTCTGCGATAAGTATTATTTGTAGGTAAGTATCTTAGGCAGTTAAGTTATTAAACAATCGTTCCTTGTTGTAGTTAAGCACCACAAGAAAACTCGTTATGTTAAAGGAAATATTGTAATCTATTATTATATTATATTATATAAAGCTAAATTACCACTCACTCACTGACTGATTGACATAATTGTTCTCCCAGATGGTGGATGGGGAGGTGGGTATATTTTGACAGATTCGTAAACAAGTAACTCTCGTGAGTATGGGAAAAGTCCCATACCCCCCCTTTTCCCCCCCCTTCTCCCCCCTCCCTATCGTATCTCGGAAACAAAGAGACCCGTATTTTTTTTTTTTTACGGATTCGTATAGAGGAGGCTCGGTAAAGTAAAAATCATTTTTCAAAGTGGCCCCCCTTGCCCCCCTTCTTCCCCCCTTTAGGCGGATCTCGGAAATAAAGAAAATTTACGTAATTTTTTTTAGGGATTCGTATAGAGGAGGCTTAGGAAAGTAAAAACCATTTTTCAAAGTGGCCCCCCTTTTCCCCCTTCTCCCCCCCTTTAGGCGGATCTCGGGAATAAAGAGATTTTACGTGTTTTTTTTTAAGGATTCGTATAGAAGAGGCTCGGGGAAGTAAAAACCATTTTTTAAATTTGACCCCCTTGCCCCCCTTCACCCCCCCTTTAGGCGGATCTCGAAAGTTAAGAGACTTGGAACGAATTTTTTTTCAGATTCATATAGAGGGGCATTGCGTTAGTCGAAATCATTTTTAGAAACTCCCCCCTCTCCCCCCCTTCACCCCCCCACCCCTCTTCCCCTCTTTTTTTACTCCTGAAAAATTTTTTGATTCTTACCTAAATCTATTTGAGGGGCGTTGAAATTTGTATACCCTCCCCTCCCCAACCTCCCCTAAAATTAAAAGGGCCGTAACTTCATAACGGTTAGAGATAGCCATTAGGTGTTTGAACAAATATTATAGTAGGCGTCGAAACCTGTCCGGTGGTGGTACAGCGGTAAAGCGAAGGGGGGAGCGGGCGAGCGAAGCGAGCCGGTGACCCCCGTAGCGTAGGGTTAATGTCATGATAGCTTTCCGGTGGTAGGTAGGTCCTGAGTGGAGCGAAGGGGGGAGGTGGCGAGCGAAGCGAGCCGGCGACCTCCTTAGCGTAACGAAGGTTGAGTGGGTGAAGCGTAACTCAGGGGCGACGACAAGCAAACTTTAGGGTAATGTTTTTTTAGTGGTAGTAGGAGGTAGTAGTTAGGTAGTAGGTAGTAGGTATGTGTAGATAGGTGTACGTAGGTGTAGGTAGGTGTTGGTAGGTAGTAGGTAGGTGTAGGTAGGTAGTAGGTAGGTGTAGGTAGGTAGTAGGTAGGTGTAGGTAGGTAGTAGGTAGGTGTAGGTAGGTGTAGGTAGGTTTAGGTAGGTAGTAGGTAGGTGTAGGTAGGTAGTAGGTAGGTGTAGGTAGGTAGGTAGGTGTAGGTAGGTAGTAGGTAGGTGTAGGTAGGTGTAGGTAGGTGTAGGTAGGTGTAGGTAGGTGTAGGTAGGTGTAGGTAGGTGTAGGTAGGTAGTAGGTAGGTGTAGGTAGGTAGTACCGCGAGCTGCATTGGAACATTTTTTTTTTTCAGATTCATTGAGAGGTGCAATGCGTTAGTCGAAATCATTTTTCAAAGCTCCCCCTCTCCCCCTCTTCACGACCCGCGAGCTGCGCGCAGCTCGCGCAGCCACGCAAATACTAGTTATATTATATAAAGCTAAATTACCACTGACTGACTCACTGACAGAATTGTTCTCCCAGATGGTGGATGGGGAGGTGGGTATATTTTGACAGATTCGGAAACAAGTAACTCTCGTGAGTATGGGAAAAGTCCCAAACCCCCCCTTTTCCCCCCCCTTCTCCCCCCTCCCTATCGTATCTCGGAAACAAAGAGACTTTACGTGTTTTTTTTTAGAGTTTCGTATAGAGGAGGTTTGGTCAAATAAAAATCATTTTTCAAAGTGGACCCCCTTTCCCCCCTTTTCCCCCCTTTTAGGCGAATCTCGGAAATAAAGAAATTTCACGTGTTTTTTTTTAGGGATTCGTATAGAGTAGGCTCGGGGAAGTAAAAACCATTTTTCAAATTTGACCCCCTTGCCCCCCTTCACCCCCCCTTTAGGCGGATCTGGAAAGTTAAGAGACTTGGAACGAATTTTTTTTCAGATTCATATAGAGGGGCATTGCGTTAGTCGAAATCATTTTTTAGAAACTCCTCCCTCTCCCGCCCTTCACCCCCCCCCCCACTCTTCACGTCTTTTTTACTCCTGAAAAAATTTTTGATTCTTACCTAAATCTATTTGAGGGGCGTTGAAATTTGTATACCCTCCCCTCCCCAACCTCCCCTAAAATTAAAAGGGCTGTAACTTCATAACGGTTAGAGATAGCCATTAGGTGTTTGAACAAATATTATAATAGGCGTCGAAACCTGTCCGGTGGTGGTACAGCGGCAAAGCGAAGGGGGGAGCGGGCGAGCGAAGCGAGCCGGTGACCCCCGTAGCGTAGGGATAATGTCATGATAGCTTTCCGGTGGTAGGTAGGTACTGAGTGGAGCGAACCTGCGGAGACCGAGTGGAGCGAACGAAGGTTGAGTGGGTGAAGCGTAACTCAGGGGCGACGACAAGCAAACTTCATGTTAATGTTTTTTTAGTGGTAGTAGGAGGTAGTTGGTAGGTAGGTAGTAGGTAGGTGTAGGTAGGTAGTGAGTAGGTGTAGGTAGGTAGTAGGTAGGTGTAGGTAGGTAGGTGTAGGTAGGTAGGTGTAGGTAGGTAGGTAGGTGTAGGTAGGTAGTAGGTAGGTGTAGGTAGGTGTAGGTAGGTGTAGGTAGGTAGTAGGTAGGTGTAGGTAGGTAGTAGGTTGGTGGTAGGTAGGTGTATATACGTAGGTATATCAGATTCATTGAAAGGGGCAATGCGTTAGTCGAAATCATTTTTCAAAGCGCCCCCTCTCCCCTCTTCACGCCCCGCGAGCTGCGCGCAGCTCGCGCAGCCACGCAAATACTAGTTATACTATATAAAGCTAAATTACCACTGACTCACTGACTGACTTATTGACAGAATTGTTCTCCCAGATGGTGGATGGGGAGGTGGGTATATTTTGACAGATTCGTAAACAATCAACTCTCATGACTATGGGAAAAGTCCCAAACCCCCCCTTTCCCCCCCCCCTTCTCCCCCTCCCTATCGTATCTCGGAAACAAAGAGACGTTATGTGTGTTTTTTTAAGGATTCGTATAGAGGAGGCTCGGGGAAGTAAAAATCATTTTTCAAATTTGACCCCCTTGCCCCCCTTCAGCCCCCCCTTTAGGCGGATCTCGGAAATAAAGAGATTTTACGTGTGTTTATTTTGGGATTCGTATAGAGGAGGCTAGGGGAAGTAAAAACCATTTTTTAAATTTGACCCCCTTGCCCCCCTTCACCCCCCCCCTTTAGGCGGATCTCGAAAGTTAAGAGACTTGCAACGAATTTTTTTCAGATTCATATAGAGGGGCATTGCGTTAGTCGAAATCATTTTTAGAAACTCCCCCTCTCCCCCCTTCACCCCCCCCCCCCTCTTCCCCTCTTTTTTTACTCCTGAAAAAAATTTTGATTCTTACCTAAATCTATTTGAGGGGCGTTGAAATTTGTATACCCTCCCCTCCCCAACCTCCCCTAAAATTAAAAGGGCTGTAACTTCATAACGGTTAGAGATAGCCATTAGGTGTTTGAACAAATATTATAGTAGGCGTCGAAACCTGTCCGGTGGTGGTACCGCTGTACCTAAACCCGCTAAAAGCGAAGGGGGTAGCGGGCGAGCGAAGCGAGCCGGCGACCCCCGTAGCGTAGGGATAATGTCATGATAGCTTTCCGGTGGTAGGTAGGTCCTGAGTGGAGCGAACCTGCGAGACCGAGTGGAGCGAAGGGGGGAGGTGGCGAGCGAAGCGAGCCGGCGACCTCTTTAGCGTAACGAAGGTTGAGTGGGTGAAGCGTAACTCAGGGGCGACGACAAGCAATCTTTAGGGTAATGTTTTTTTAGTGGTAGTAGGAGGTAGTAGGTAGGTAGTAGGTAGGTGATAGGTAGGTAGTAGGTAGGTGTAGGGGTAGTAGGTAGGTGGTAGGTAGGTGTAGGTAGGTAGTAGGTAGGTGTAGGTAGGTGCAGGTAGGTGTAGGTAGGTAGTAGGTAGGTGTAGGTAGGTGGTTGGTAGTAGGTAGGTGTAGGTAGGTAGTAGGTTGGTAGTAGGTAGGTGTAGGTATTTAGTAGGTAGGTGGTAGGTGTAGGTAGGTAGTAGGTTGGTAGTAGGTAGGTGTAGGTAGGTAGTAGGTAGGTGGTAGGTGTATATAGGTAGGTATATCAGATTCATTGAAAGGGGCAATGCGTTAGTCGAAATTATTTTTCAAAGCGCCCCCTCCCCCCTCCTTCACGCCCCGCGAGCTGCGCGCAGCTCGCGCAGCCACGCAAATACTAGTTATACTATATAAAGCTTAATTACCACTCACTGACTGACTGACAGAATTGTTCTCCCAGATGGTGGATGGGGAGGTGGGTATATTTTGACAGATTCGTAAACAATCAACTCTCATGACTATGGGAAAAGTCCCAAACCCCCCCTTTTCCCCCCCCTTCTCCCCCCTCCCTATCGTATCTCGAAAACAAAGAGACTTTACATGTTTTTTTTTAGGGATTCGTATAGAAGGGGCAAGGTAAAGTAAAAATCATTTTTCAAAGTGGCCCCCCTTGCCCCCCTTCTCCCCCCTTTTAGGCGGATCTCGGAAATAAAGAGAATTTACGTGATTTTTTTTAGGGATTCGTATAGAGGAGGCTCAGGAAAGTAAAAACCATTTTTTAAATTTGACCCCCTTGCCCCCCTTCACCCCCCTTTTAGGCGGATCTCGAAAGTTAAGAGACTTGGAACGAATTTTTTTTCAGATTCATATAGAGGGGCATTGCGTTAGTCGAAATCACTTTTAGAAACTCCCCCCTCTCCCCCCCTTCACCCCCCCCCCCTCTACCCCTCTTTTTTTACTCCTGAAAAAAAATTTGATTCTTACCTAAATCTATTTGAGGGGCGTTGAAATTTGTATACCCTCCCCTCCCCAACCTCCCCTAAAATTAAAAGGGCTGTAACTTCATAACGGTTAGAGATAGCCATTAGGTGTTTGAACAAATATTATAGTAGGCGTCGAAACCTGTTCGGTGGTGATACAGCGGTAAAGCGAAGGGGGGAGCGGGCGAGCGAAGCGAGCCGGCGACCCCCGTAGCGTAGGGTTAATGTCATGATAGCTTTCCGGTGGTAGGTAGGTCCTGAGTGGAGCGAACCTGCGAGACCGAGTGGAGCGAAGGGGGGAGGTGGCGAGCGAAGCGAGCCGGCGACCTCCTTAGCGTAACGAAGGTTGAGTGGGTGAAGCGTAACTCAGGGGCGACGACAAGCAAACTTTAGGGTAATGTTTTTTTAGTGGTAGTAGGAGGTAGTAGTTAGGTAGTAGGTAGGTGGTAGGTAGTAGGTATGTGTAGATAGGTGTACGTAGGTGTAGGTAGGTGTAGGTAGGTAGTAGGTAGGTGTAGGTAGGTAGTAGGTAGGTGTAGGTAGGTAGTAGGTAGGTGTAGGTAGGTAGTAGGTAGGTGTAGGTAGGTGTAGGTAGGTGTAGGTAGGTGTAGGTAGGTAGTAGGTAGGTGTAGGTAGGTGTAGGTAGGTGTAGGTAGGTAGGTGTAGGTAGGTAGGTGTAGGTAGGTAGGTGTAGGTAGGTAGGTGTAGGTAGGTAGTAGGTAGGTGTAGGTAGGTAGTACCGCGAGCTGCATTGGAACATTTTTTTTTTCTCTCAATGAAGAGGTGCAATGCGTTAGTCGAAATCATTTTTCAAAGCTCCCCCTCTCCCCCCCTTCACGACCCGCGAGCTGCGCGCAGCTCGCGCAGCCACGCAAATACTAGTTATATTATATAAAGCTTAATTACCACTCACTGACTGACTGACAGAATTGTTCTCCCAGATGGTGGATGGGGAGGTGGGTATATTTTGACAGATTCGTAAACAAGCAACTCTCGTGAGTATGGGAAAAGTCCCAAACCCCCCCCTTTCCCCCCCCTTCTCCCCCCTCCCTATCGTATCTCGGAAACAAAGAGACTTTGCGTGTTTTTTTTTGGGATTCGTATAGAGGGGGCTCGGTAAAGTAAAAATCATTTTTCAAAGTGGCCCCCCTTTTCCCCCTTCTCCCCCCCTTTAGGCGGATCTCGGAAATAAAGAGACTTTACGTTGTTTTTTTTAGGGAATCGTATAGAGGAGACTCGGGGAAGAAAAACCATTTTTCAAATTTGACCCCCTTGCCCCCCTTCACCCCCCCTTTAGGCGGATCTCGGAAATAAAGAGACATTACGTGTGTTTTTTAAGGATTCGTATAGAAGAGGCTTGGGGAAGTATAAACCATTTTTCAAATTTGACCCCCTTGCCCCCCTTCACCCCCCCTTTAGGCGGATCTCGAAAATAAAGAGATTTTACGTGTTGTTTTTTAGGGATTCGTATAGAGGAGGCTTGGGGAAATAAAAACCATTATTCAAATTTGACCCCCTTGCCCCCCTTCACCCCCTTTCGGATCTCGGTAGTTAAGAGACTTGGAACATTTTTTTTTTCAGATTCATTTAAAAGGGGCATAGAGTTAGTCGAAATCATTTTTAAAAGCTCCCCCCTCTTCCCCCCTTCACCCCCCCCCCTCTTCACCCCTTTTTTTCAGTTTTGTTTACGGATTCGTTTAGAGGAGGCTCGGGAAAGTAAAAACCATTTTTCAAAATCGACCCCCTTTCCACTCTTCTCCCCCCCTTTAGGCGGATCTCAGAAGTTAAGAGACTTGGAACATATTTTTTTTCAGATTCATTGAAAGGAGCCTATCCTGTGGTGGTACCAATAAAGCGAAGGGGGGAGCGGGCGAGCGAAGCGAGCCGGCGACCCCCGTAGCGTAGGGATAATGTCATGATAGCTTTCCGGTGGTAGGTAGGTCCTGAGTGGAGCGAACCTGCGAGACCGAGTGAAGCGAAGGGGGGAGGTGGCGAGCGAAGCGAGCCGGCGACCTCCTTAGCGTAACGAAGGTTGAGTGGGTGAAGCGTAACTCCAAGCAAACTTTAGGGTAATGTTTTTTTAGTGGTAGTAGGAGGTAGTAGGTAGGTAGTAGGTAGGTGATAGGTAGGTAGTAGGTTGGTGTAGGTTGGTGGTAGGTAGGTGTAGGTAGGTGGTGGTATACGTGAGATTCATATAGAGGAGGCTCGGGGAAGTAAAATCCGTTTTTCAAATTTGAACCCCTTGCCCCCCTTCACTCCCCCCTTTAGGTGGATCTCGGAAGTTAAGAGACTTGGAACATTTTTTTTTTCAGATTCATTGAAAGGGGCAATGCGTTAGTCGAAATCATTTTTCAAAGCTACCCCTCTCCCCCCTTCACTGCCCCCCCCCCTCTTCACCCCTTTTTTTTAAACTCGTGTTCTGTTTTGTTTACGGATTCGTATAGAGGAGGCTCGGGAAAGTAAAAACGATTTTTCAAAATTGACCCCCTTGCCCCCTTCTCCCCCCCTTTAGGCGGATCTCGGAAGTTAAGAGACTTGGAACATTTTATTTTCAGAATCATTGAAAGGGGCAATGCGTTAGTCGAAATCATTTTTCAAAGCTCCCCCTCTTCCCCACTTCACGCCCCGCGAGCTGCGCGCAGCTCGCGCAGCCACGCAAATACTAGTTATACTATATAAAGCTTAATTACCACTCACTCACTGACTGACAGAATTGTTCTCCCAGATGGTGGATGGGGAGGTGGGTATATTTTGACAGATTCGTAAACAACTAACTCTCGTGAGTATGGGAAAAGTCCCAAACCCCCCCTTTTCCCCCCCCCTTCTCCCCCCTCCCTATCGTATCTCGGAAACAAAGAGACTTTACGTGTTTTTATTTAGGGATTCGTATAGAGGAGGCTTGGTAAAGTCAAAATCTTTTTTCAAAGTGGCCCCCCTTGCCCCCCTTTTCCCCCCCTTTCGGCGGATCTCGGAAATAAAGAGACTTTACGTGTTTTTTTTTTGGGATTCGTATAGAGGGGGCTTGGTAAAGTAAAAATAATTTTTCAAAGTGGCCCTCCTTTTCCCCCTTCTCCCCCCTTTTAGGCGGATCTCGGAAATAAAGAGATTTTACGTGTTTTTTTTTAAGGATTCGTATAGAAGAGGCTTGGGGAAGTATAAACCATTTTTCAAATTTGACCCCCTTGCCCCCATTCTCCCCCCTTTTAGGCGGATCTCGAAAGTTAAGAGACTTGGAACGAATTTTTTTTCAGATTCATATAGAGGGCCATTGCGTTAGTCGCAATCATTTTTAGAAACTCCCCCCTCTCCCCCCCTTCATCCCCCCCCTCTTCACCTCTTTTTTACTCCTGAAAAATTTTTTGATTCTTACCTAAATCTATTTGAGGGGCGTTGAAATTTGTATACCCTCCCCCCCCCCAACCTCCCCTAAAATTAAAAGGGCTGTAACTTCATAACGGTTAGAGATGGCCATTAGGTGTTTGAACAAATATTATAGTAGGCGTCGAAACCTGTCCGGTGGTGGTACAGCGGCAGAGCGAAGGGGGTAGCGGGCGAGCGGAGCGAGCCGGCGACCCCCGTAGCGTAGGGATAATGTCATGATAGCTTTCCGGTGGTAGGTAGGTCCTGAGTGGAGCGAACCTGCGAGACCAAGTGGAGCGAAGGGGGGAGGTGGCGAGCGAAGCGAGCCGGCGACCTCCTTAGCGTAACGAAGGTTGAGTGGGTGAAGCGTAACTCAGGGGCGACGACAAGCAAACTTTAGGGTAATGTTTTTTTAGTGGTAGTAGGAGGTAGTAGGTAGGTAGTAGGTAGGTGGTAGGTATGTGTAGGTAGGTGTAGGTGTAGGTAGGTAGGTATAGGTATGTAGTAGGTAGGTAGTAGGTAGGTAGTAGGTAGGTGTAGGTAGGTAGTAGGTAGGTGTAGGCAGGTAGGTGTAGGTTGGTAGGTGTAGGTAGGTAGGTTTAGGTAGGTAGGTGTAGGTAGGTAGGTGTAGGTAGGTAGGTGTAGGTAGGTAGTAGGTAGGTAGTAGGTAGGTGTAGGTAGGTGTAGGTAGGTAGGTGCAGGTAGGTAGGTGTAGGTAGGTAGGTGTAGGTAGGTAGGTGTAGATAGGTAGGTGTAGGTAGGTAGGTGTAGGTAGGTGTAGGTAGGTGTAGGTAGGTAGTAGGTAGGTGTAGGTAGGTAGTAGGTAGGTGCAGGTAGGTGTAGGTAGGTAGTAGGTAGGTGTAGGTAGGTGGTTGGTAGTAGGTAGGTGTAGGTAGGTAGTAGGTTGGTAGTAGGTAGGTGTAGGTAGGTAGTAGGTAGGTGGTAGGTGTATATAGGTAGGTATATCAGATTCATTGAAAGGGGCAATGCGTTAGTCGAAATTATTTTTCAAAGCGCTCCCTCCCCCCCTCTTCACGCCCCGCGAGCTGCGCGCAGCTCGCGCAGCCACGCAAATACTAGTATTATATAAAGCTAAATTACCACTCACTCACTGACTGATTGACATAATTGTTCTCCCAGATGGTGGATGGGGAGGTGGGTATATTTTGACAGATTCGTAAACAAGTAACTCTCGTGAGTATGGGAAAAGTCCCAAACCCCCCCTTTCCCCCCCCCTTCTCCCCCTCCCTATCGTATCTCGGAAACAAAGAGACCCGTATTTTTTTTTTTTTACGGATTCGTATAGAGGAGGCTCGGGGAAGTAAAAACCATTTTTCAAATTTGACCCCCTTGCCCCCCTTCACCCCCCCTTTAGGCGGATCTCGGAAATAAAAAGATTTTACGTGTGTTTTTTTAGGGATTCGTATAGAAGAGGCTCCGGGAAGTAAAAAACATTTTTCAAAATTGACCCCCTTGCCCCCCTTCACCCCCCCTTAAGGCGGATCTCGGAAGTTAAGAGACTTGGCACATTTTTTTTTCAGATTCATTAAAAGGGGCAATGCGTGAAACGAAATCGTTTTATAAAAGTTCCCCCCTCTCCCCCCTTCAACGCCCCCCCCCCCCTCTTCACCCCTTTTTTTTAACTCGTGTTCTGTTTTGTTTACGGATTCGTATAGAGGAGGCTCGGGGAAGTAAAATCCATTTTTAAAATTTGATCCCCTTGCCCCCCTTCTCCCCCCTTTTAGGCGGATCTCGAAAGTTAAGAGACTTGGAACGAATTTTTTTTCAGATTCATATAGAGGGGCATTGCGTTAGTCGAAATCATTTTTACAAACTCCACCCTCTCCCCCCCTTCACCCCCCCCCCCTCTTCACCTCTTTTTTTACTCCTGAAAATTTTTTTGATTCTTACCTAAATCTATTTGAGGGCCGTTGAAATTTGTATACCCTCCCCTCCCCAACCTCCCCTAAAATTAAAAGAGCTGTAACTTCATAACGGTTAGAGATAGCCATTAGGTGTTTGAACAAATATTATAGTAGGCGTCGAAACCTGTCCGGTGGTGGTACAGCGGTAAAGCGAAGGGGGGAGCGGGCGAGCGAAGCGAGCCGGCGACCCCCGTAGCGTAGGGATAATGTCATGATAGCTTTCCGGTGGTAGGTAGGTCCTGAGTGGAGCGAACCTGCGAGACCGAGTGGAGCGAAGGGGGGAGGTGGCGAGCGAAGCGAGCCGGCGACCTCCTTAGCGTAACGAAGGTTGAGTGGGTGAAGCGTAACTCAGGGGCGACGACAAGCAAACTTTAGAGTAATGTTTTTTTAGTGGTAGTAGGAGGTAGTAGGTAGGTAGTAGGTATGTGTAGGTAGGTAGTAGGTAGGTGTAGGTAGGTAGTAGGTAGGTGTAGGTAGGTAGCAGGTAGGTGTAGGTAGTTAGTAGGTAGGTGTAGGTAGGTAGGTAGTAGGTTGGTGTAGGCAGGTGTAAGTAGGTAGTAGGTAGGTGTAGGTAGGTGTAGGTAGGTGGTAGGTAGGTGATAGGTAGGTAGTAGGTAGGTAGTAGGTAGGTAGTAGGTAGGTAGTAGGTAGGTAGTAGGTAGGTGTAGGTAGGTAGTAGGTAGGTGTAGGTAGGTTGTAGGTAGGTGTAGGTAGGTGTAGGTAGGTAGTAGGTAGGTGTAGGTAGGTAGTACCGCGAGCTGCATTGGAACATTTTTTATTTCAGATTCATTGATAGGTGCAATGCGTTAGTTGAAATCATTTTTCAAACCTCCCCCTCTCCCCACCTTCACGCCCCGCGAGCTGCGCGCAGCTCGCGCAGCCACGCAAATACTAGTTATACTATATAAAGCTAAATTACCACTGACTGACTCACTGACTCACTGACATAATTGTTCTCCCAGATGGTGGATGGGGAGGTGGGTATATTTTGACAGATTCGTAAACAATCAACTCTCATGACTATGGAAAAAGTCCCAAACCCCCCCTTTTCCCCCCTCCCTATCGTATCTCGGAAAGTAAGAGACCCGTATGTTTTTTTTTTAGGGATTCGTATAGAGGAGAATCGGGGAAGTAAAAACCATTTTTTGAATTTGACCCCCTTGCCCCCCTTCAGCCCCCCTTTAGGCGGATATCGAAAATAAAGAGATTTTACGTGTTTTTTTTTAGGGATTCGTATAGAGGGGGCTCGGTAAAGTAAAAATCATTTTTCAAAGTGGCCCCCCTTTTCCCCCTTCTCCCCCCCTTTAGGCGGATCTCGGAAATAAAGAAATTTTACGTGTTTTTTTTTAGGGATTCGTATAGAGTAGGCTCGGAAAAGTAAAAACCATTTTTCAAATTTGACCCCCTTGCCCCCCTTCACCCCCCCTTTAGGCGGATCTCGGAAATAAAGAGAATTTACGTGTTTTTTTTAGGGATTCGTATAGAGGAGGCTTGGGGAAGTGTTAACAATTTTTCAAATTTGACCCCCTTGCCCCCCTTCACCCCCCCCCCCTTTCGGATCTCGGAAGTTAAGAGACTTGAAACATTTTTTTTTTCAGATTCATTAAAAGGGGCAATGCGTTAGTCGAAATCATTTTTCAAAGCTCCCCACTCTCCCTCCCTTCACCCCCCCCCCTCTCCCCCCTTCAATGCCCCCCCTCTTCACCCCTTTTTTACTACTGAAAAAAAATTTGATTCTTACCTAAAACTATAGAGGGGCGTTGAAATTTGTATACCCTCCCCTCCCCTCCCCAACCTCCCCTAAAATTAAAAGGGCTGTAACTTCGTTACGGTTAGAGATAGCCATTAGGTGTTTGAACAAATATTATAGTAGGCGTCGAAACCTGTCCGGTGGTGGTACAGCGGTAAAGCGAAGGGGGGAGCGGGCGAGCGAAGCGAGCCGGCGACCCGCGTAGCGTAGGGATAATGTCATGATAGCTTTGCGGTGGTAGGTAGGTCCTGAGTGGAGCGAACCTGCGAGACCGAGTGGAGCGAAGGGGGGAGGTGGTGAGCGAAGCGAGCCGGCGACCTCCTTAGCGTAACGAAGGTTTGAGTGGGTGAAGCGTAACTCCAAGCAAACTTTAGGGTAATGTTTTTTTAGTGGTAGTAGGAGGTAGTAGGTAGGTAGTAGGTAGGTGATAGGTAGGTAGTAGGTAGGTAGTAGGTAGGTAGTAGGTAGGTGGTAGGTAGGTGGTAGGTAGGTGGTAGGTAGGTGTAGGTAGGTGGTGTCATACGTGAGATTCATATAGAGGAGGCTCGGGGAAGTAAAATCCGTTTTTCAAATTTGAACCCCTTGCCTCCCTTCACCCCCCCCCTTTAGGCGGATCTCGGAAGTTAAGAGACTTGGAACATTTTTTTTTTCAGATTCATTGAAAAGGGCAATGCGTTAGTCGAAATCATTTTTCAAAGCTACCCCTCTCCCCCCCTTCACTGCCCCCCCCCTCCCTCTTCACCCCTTTTTTTAAAACTCGTGTTCTGTTTTGTTTACGGATTCGTATAGAGGAGGCTCGGGGAAGTAAAATCCATTTTTTAAATTTGACCCCCTTGCCCCCCTTCACCCCCCCCCCCCCCTTTAGGCGGATCTCGGAAGTTAAGAGACTTGGAACATTTTTTTTTAAGAGTCATTGAAAGGGGCAATGCGTTAGTCGAAATCATTTTTCAAAGCGCCCCCTCTCCCCCTCTTCACGCCCCGCGAGCTGCGCGCAGCTCGCGCAGCCACGCAAATACTAGTTATGATATAATTATAATAGGCTGATATTCTTATCGTGCCGTGAGCTAACATGTCACTCAGTACTCGTTATTTTGTTGTTGTTTATGAAAGTTCTGCTTTGTACAATTACAGACTTGTTATCTGTGTTAGGAGCTTTTTGAGGAAGGCATTATAACTCTTGCATCACAGAAATAAAATATCGAGTTGAAACTTCAGGGTTTATGAAGTAGTGTTACTTGGAGAAATAAACAAAATAAAAACGCATAATTTTAAAGGCTATGTGTATTTGCTCGTCTTTAACGACATTATACTTAAATTACAGTGCATAAATAGGAAAACGTTATTTACATACATCAAACCAAAGTATATTTATATTACTAAGTCGTAGGACACAAGGAGTCAGCCAGCTGCCCCTCGATATATTAAAATAAAAGAGGCTTAGTGAGAAAAATAATAATCACATTAACTTAATTAGGGGATGCATTACCCAGTCAAACAAAAAATTCAAAAAAAAGTTTTTCTTTCAATTGAGGACACACATATCGTCAGAAAAAAGTCATTGACTTTTTTTATTATCCTTTTTTTTTGTATATCTATTTCACTATGGTGTATTTGATAAAATTTGATTTTAGAATAGGCTGTAATTGTCGGCAATGCCGATGTAAGCGATTCAAGACAAAGTTAAATACATGTTTCTATAATTTTTCCCAGTATAAGCTTTATAAATTATTTTTCCGTGTTCCTTAAAACTTAGCTTGACATACACACATACAGTACTTATTCAAATATCAAAATAAAGTATTTTTTACACTTTGACGCAACATCTGACGTAAAATTTCGATGGGCATTTCGTTACATCCGAAGTTTTACTTGCACATACCTACCTACTTACACACATTTTACACGAGGAACATTTAATGTTGAAATGAAACACAGTTAGTCAAACATATCTAAAATAATCTCCTCTCATAAATATTCATACTGTCGCTCCCAACCATACAATGACTATTATTTGCAACATTATAACTTAACCTATTAGTGAATTGTGCAAAAGCGCTCATATTGAGGTAATAACTTACAATGTGTAACTGGTGACTAATTGACTATTTATATATCATTTACAATTAAATAACAATACAAAAATATTACCCAAAACCTAAGGTAACAGAATTGTCATGGATCTCGGTTTTATTAAACATAAAGGTGCTTTCAACCTGCGAGTAAGTTTCATATCTCTCTACTGTTAACATTGCTCCTAACAATTTTATATTATCTGCTATAACGTGTTATTGACATTTGTTATCTGAAACACTGAAAACATTTTACGATAAACAGTGGCGAGTGCCAAAAAGCTAGCAGCCATGTTCTAAATATGCGCCGTGTAACAAAAATATGTTGGAATAAATCTTTAGGTAGGACCCAGGTGCGAAGGCACCATCAGAACTGGCACACGCCTCGTACCCATTATCAAAATAATAGCTTTCTTTATGTAAAACAAGTGGGAATTTATTGATACTCCAGTTAGTATCATGAAAATGCCTCGTAAATTTTACAAGGCCGTAAACCGAACCACCCAGCGGCTTAACAACCGTTATTATATTACTACTCCACTCCTTGAAATAATTTTCGTCGTTTGATCTTTAGGTTTCTCGCTATCCGTGTCTAAGTTCAGTTTGGACGATTGAATTTGTTTCCACGTCTCGCCGAGGGCTTTACTGAAGTGGTCGTCGACGCCACCTTTGCTCGCTGGCTGTACTTTTTCGTTATCTTTTAACCTTGATGTCTGTATTTGCCTCCAGGTGTCACCTAAAGCCTTTGCAAAGTGATCGTCTACTGACATACTTGCATCATCGACTTCCATAGCAATTATTTTCGCTGGTTTCGGGGGCTCTTCAGTTTTGAACTGTATGGGGCTGCTGGCGCGGTCTTTCATGTTTGGTTTAGGTGTTGGCTGCGGGATTTCTGGATTGTTTTTCTTAAATAAGTTCATGTAATCATCGCCCAATGAGCGCCGGAAATGTTCATCGATGACGGGGTCGCACATCGACATTGAACCTGGTGGAGAAAATGCATTTATTACTATTGTGTTTTTGGCCTTTTGCTTGTGCTTATACATATTATTATTATGTATGAAGTAAAATGTTGAGTTACCTATAATCGTGATACTACAGAAGTTCAAAATTAATGGCTGCGGTTTATGATATCCTTAAGTTAAACGGTTTTACGGTTTATAACTAAACTTATAAGTTATACTTATATCGGAAGCTCATAATAATGGATCTACCGGAAGATATCCCGTAAGTAACAGTAAAAGTTTATTCTAAAAATTAATTCGTATGAAAGGTAGAATCAAAATGGCGTAGGTGTAACGTTTTCGAAGTTCCTGAATTATTTTAAGTTTAGGAGTGCTTACCAGGCGGCGTATCATTGCTTTTGGTGATGACTGAGGGCCTCACATAAGGAGGAGGGGCCGGCCGGGATCGCAAGCGCATGTCTATCGGTGCCTCGTGCTTGCCGCCCGGGTACTCTGGGGGCGCTCCTGTAACAAGGATGAGACAAATTTAGTATACAGTATAGTTAATATATCCTATTAACACCTATAGCTACCTATGGCAGGGACGATCCACGACTAAGGACACATAGAGACCTACCTACTTATGTTACCGGACTTCCCAGGACTAAACAATCCTTTTCGCTATAATAGTGATGTAGAATCATCATCTACCTATATAGGCTTTTCCCAACTATGTTGGGGTCGGTTTCCAGTCTAACAGGACGCAGCTGAATACCAATATTTCACATGGAGCGACTGCCTATCCCCCAGTTAGTACAGGGTTATAATACGATACCGCTTGATAATAAAAAATCATAGCCATAAATAGAGAATACCTTATACTTAGTCAAAAAAAACGCGACGAACTAGGAGCAGCAAACGGAACAGTACAAACAGATGATGTGGGCCAATGTCACAACACTAAAATAGAAGGGTTGAGCCTTTTAAGGGAGTGCTGAAACTGCTAGGTAAGCCTTTATATCGAGGACCCAATAATAGATAAGCCTATTGATACTTGACGCCATTTTATAGAAAACTGCCTCCACCACGATGCTAAAACATTTTTTTTCTAGGTAAAAAATATTCTCGCAATCAAGGTAATTAAATGCATTGTGCATATATATTTAATGAATTCATCATACCCGCACAGCATGCGGAAATCACACTGAATACCATAAATATCTGAGCGATTAGCAACCAACCTAAATGCGTCAATTGTGAGCTTATCTGTCATTCACAATTACTTTGATAAACACAGTATTTCGGGGAACAATACCTTTAGCTGAATAAATACCTAGTGCCTACGTGTCTAACTTTAGAATATCGATATCATTTAGGTATATAACATCACATCTGTAATCCCCAAAGGCTTTTCGCACCTCTAGTGCACCTATTAGTTCACCCACATTCCGCCAGTTATGTTTAAATTCTACGTAATAAGGGGCGAGCCTATTGTCATCAACCGGGCACAGATCCAGACTCCGTGACTGCTACTCCGTAATTCCTGGTGGAAAAAGTCAACAACACTTTGCACGACCTTTGAATCGAATCCAGGAACTTGCTGCAGCACTAATCCAACGAGGCAGAAATACGTACACAAAAGAATAATATTATAATAATACTCGGGCTCCATGTAATTAATGTTCTGAAATCCAATATTGGCCCAATTATGTCAGAATACATAATTCTTAGTTGGAACTGTCTCACTTTGTTAATCCTACGTCGAGCAAACCTCAAGGGATTCCACCATCTTAGTTCCTACGCCAATCAAAATAGAAACTCCCAACTACCATCCATAATAGAACACAATAAAGTAATTCTTGAAAGAAGGTAGGACTAAGCACTTAAGACGGTTTATCTGTTCGGTTTATTAAATAAAGGTCTGCTTTTTGGAGTTGTTCCGGTCTGATCCCCTAAACCGATCCACTGCCAATATTTTTCTTTTGTTTATTCCGTTCTGATCCCCTGTAATTTATCATTCCGTTCTGATCCCCTTTTTGACACAAGTACAAGTGAAGTACAGTCAACCGAAAAACAGTTGTTAATGAAAAAATAATCAGTTTTTATTTCGATATCCAAAAAAAAAAAAAAACATAAAATTGTACGATCATCCCACAAACTACCAGGAGAACAGAAGTCAAAAGGAGGTATTGGAACCTTTAAATCAAATCTATATTTTTTATTTCTAATACCTACCATGCACTTTTTTTTTGGAGATAGGAAACCAGGATAGTAAAGTCCCACAAACTATTCCATTCCGATTTCCAATACCTCCTTCCTACTTCTGTTCTCCTGGTAGTTTGTGGGACTTTACTATAAATGCATAATATAGATTTGATTTGAAGATTCCAATTTCCAATACCTCCTTCCTACTTCTGTTCTCCTGGTAGTTTGTGGGACTTTACTAAGGCATATTAAAGACTTGATTTGAAGATTCCAATTTCCAATACCTCCTTCCTACTTCTGTTCTCCTGGTAGTTTGTGGGACTTTACTACCTATTCTTTTTTTTTAATCTAATAGAACCTGTACAAATTTTTGTTGCTGACTGTCCTAAAAATGTGTCAGGGTATCCGATTCTTTTACGGGGGATCAGACCGGAATAGAAAATAAATTATAATAAAACGGATCCCCTAGGGTATCAGTTTTAGGGGATCAGACCGGAATAACTCGCTTTTTGTGCTTACCTATACGTTATATTTCAAAGGAGTCGACTAGTAAATATACTGTGAGATTGCCTGCAACCGCCCGGATTCGCACGTAACTTGATTTCGCCGCGCCTTACACTGAATTATGGATATCAAAGACGAACAACAAACCTAATACCCAGTATTATTATACACGTTTTTGAAGAGATTAGGACGGCAAATTTCATTAGTTAGGATTTGTAGGGAATCGGATTTGCTAAGAAGTTTTATATTGGCTTCGTCTCGTGGCTCTATCGCGTCCTTGGCTTAGTTTCACATTTATCCAAACTTGTTCGAAAATCCAATCAAGGTTGTTGAATAACGTCTTGCTTGTTTAGCTAGCAAAATTGTTTATTAAGCAATTCCTATTAAATTTATTTTTCGTTAAATAAACTTCCGCGACCATGGAACCGAGCTATTGTTTGATTCCGCAATCGTTGTGAAGGACACGATCGAAATGGGATTGGTTTGGAAGCAATTTGGTTTTTTTCATTACGGTAAACAAATTAAAGGTTTTTCCTAGAACTTCTGCGATTTTCAATCTCCTCAAAGGGCTATTATTCATTCGGAGCGATTCACTGAGCGTTTGCAAACTTTCGAATACGATAAAACAGGGCTTTATTATTTTGGAACCTAAGCCGACTTACAGACAGACTACTTTCATGAGGTAGTAGGTACACTACCATATTGTATGGTAAGGACCTATCCGTTGGGGCTGCGAGTTGTTCGAAAGAGATACCGCGGCCTCGACACAAAGGGCTAAGAAGGAACATGGGTGGTTTTTAGTCAGTAAGTATAAGTCTAACACTCCTTACCGCTCTGCCCAGAACGGGAGGAGTCACCCTCCAAAAAAAACACTTGAATCACATTGCACCAATTCTTACGTTTTCCATTGATAGCTAAGTTGGCGGGTCCCTCATCGGTCTCATCGGACAGTTCCCCATCGCTGTGGGGCTGCGCGCGCGCAACAGACGCCACGCTGCGTCGCTCGTTGAACGACTGCGACCGTAGCGCCATCTTGCCGTTCTCCCTGGAAAAAAAATTAATTTATGGAAATTAAATCGGAAGATGAAATCTGTTTTATTTTTGTTAACCACTGGAATGTCGTCCGAAACGGCTACTGTTTTTAGACGTGAAATTACTTAGTAATTTTAGAAACGATCGGAAACAAGCTTCCGGAATTTTAAACGTTAAAAGTTCGGTTTCAAGTACCTAGTAATTTGTGCGATTCATATTTCAAATGATTCTCATTAAATGATAGGTCTTTCCAAATATGTAGGTAGCTAGTTTTAAATAAGGCTCGAATCAATTGGGAATACTTCTAATAAGATTGTGTCACAACAAAAAGGATTTTTCTAAACAATGTGGTAAGCACGAGAATTTAAAACCAGGAAGTTGAATTACAATTTTAGCTTACCTAGGTCTATAATCAGGCAGGCGCGTGTTCCGTCTGTCCCTGCGCCATTTGCCGGTGAGCTCCTTGGGTTGCGCGCGCGGCGTTTCTGGAGACAGGGTGCGGTCACCTTCCGACTCGCCGCTGGACGCAGTACTAGGGGTTTCTGAAAATTAATGGTCCATGAGTAAAGCTGTTCCATCTCTAGTAAAGAAAAAGATGTAAGTATGTCTTGACCCTTGAACTAGGGATCCTGTCTTGAAAGGCAACATAGATTTTAACAACGCAAACAATTAACAGTACTATGGAATGTTAATGACAACATTAATCATTGTAAATAATGGTAACATTAATCTACTGATGTTTTTGAAGTTCTATCTCAGAAAATACGAATCCATATAACGTAACCTTAATACTAAAGAAACACGAGAAACCTAGGCATTAAAAGTAAAATAATTGGGTGCCGCCGAGGACGGACCATTAGGTCCAATTTCAGACCTTAGTTATCTAATAGCTTTCCTTCGTACGAAGTTAATTGGTATTTGGTTTCAGGCCTTTGCTCACTAGTTTACAATCCGATACTACTCGTATATTAGAACCTGATACGTGTTTAGGTAACAGAAGCTGCTAATAAATTTCACAAATTGGAAATTATACCTGATTAATATCGGTGCTAGAACCTAGGGTTACGTTACTGAGTTTCTCTAGGAGACTCGTTGTCTAAGTACTAGGAAGCTCTCAAGACAAACTGTCAAACAACAATTTCTAAATGAAACCCAAAACAATCCGTAAATAAAAGCAAACAAATAAATGCTAGGTACCTTTCTGTGGAGACGCAACCCACGGCTGCCAAAGAGGCACACTAAACTTAGGCGACTGTGGAGGTTCCATCGAGAGGAGATTCAAGTTACTCAGCGAAGTTCGAGCCAAGAGAAGTAGATAGTGCGGTAGTTCCATCATCACAACACACTAGATCAGCACTAGGTATCAACTGACACTAGTCACATGTCCACAAAATCACAACAAGAACCGTAACAAATGTCACTAATATTAGCAGAAACAAACACAACACCGAAAATTTTAATCAAAACGTTCCTTTAGCAAATATGCTAAGACGATAATATAGACAAGGCTTTGGCGTCCCGGCACAGGTAACACTGAAGGCCGACTGAATAAAAAATGAACTGGAAGAGATTACATTGGAATAAATAAATGAGATGAACAAAAAACAAACCGAAAAGGAAAAAGAGCATCACGCTACATCCACGCGGCCGGACGTTGCGGCGCTTCCTTCGAACCTTCCATGCACAGGATGTTAGTGGAACGACCTGTTTGGCCACATAGCACGCAAGCCAACATTACTGCGGACAGCCCACTCAAAGATAAAGCTTTATAGACTAAAACATGGGAAGATGAAAAAAGAGAGCTTTTAAATACGAGACAAGACAAAATTTGAAAAGACACTAACTATCACAATATTGATGAAATCATAAAATGCTAAACACCCAAGACGTCAAATGATTTTGATAACACTACAACGATTGTCACCAGAGGCAAAGGTGAAAGAATTGAGAGCAAATACGGTCATCTGTGCCCACTATCTGCACACAAAGGAACTGATGACATCACACAATTTGGAAGTCAGTGAAGACTTCGCGATATCACACAAAACATTGTTTTGTAATTATGATCAGTGACCTTATTATCTCCGTTAGTCGGCACGAATAAATGCATTGAAATGTGCCTACGTGATATAATCGAATTTAAACAAATATTCAAATTTCCTCTTTTGGTTCCTCACATCTTATTTTTGAGTTTATAAGCTGAGATACGAAGATAAGTCTTCTAATTAATTACTGTTTAAATTACGGAACTTTTAAGAATCACCCTGTAGTTGAAACACATCAACCTGTTCGGTCCATTCATGAAAGTGCGTGCGCGCAGGGCGCGGGGATTAATGAACCCCCTTTACTCTTCTCCCTGCATTTGCGCCTACAACCTTATTTACTTAACTTCCTTGCAATACTGAACTGTATTCTAAAGACACTAAAGCTTTGATTAGTTTGTGCTTTAACATGGTACAGGAGCTGTAAGGTAACCAAAGAAATTGAGCGTTGTGTCTTAAGTGGCAGTGTTGAATTTTGCTTGCCAATTTTGTGTTGTTATGTTGAAATTAAAATTACGGTGGTTGTATCCTTGGAAGGTTGTGTTTTATTTTTGTTGGAGGTGCGCGGGGAGGGGCAAGGGTGGGGGACTGTGAGAAGTTGCCGCATCTCTGCAGGCCCGTATAGGCATTAACTTTTTTATTGTCTAATAGAGCGGCGCGGCGGGCAAAGGTACACCGCCAGGTAGACTTTGGCGCCGTGCTTTAATTATGTCTGAGGATTTTGCCCAATAGAAATGGTAAATTAATAAGGGAATTAACACGGCTATTAGAGACGATGATCAGAGAAAACAATTATTTTCCTCTGAATAACTTACGTGAGTAAAACGTTCCAACTGATATAGGTACTCGGATTATGTCCTACAATAACATAAGGGACTTATAGCCACGATTCCGACAAGTATTATTTATGATATTTATGTGAATTTATCAATAAATCCAGCTAGATAATATTACGCCTGTAAGGTTAGATAAACTAGTTCATTAACTAAAGGTTTAACCTCAGCAGATGCCGTTTATAATTAAACTTATATGGATTAGCTGGATAAAATTAATAGGTTTAGTTTTAGTCTTTATAAAGAGCCCTCATTGATCTACGGGGATAACGGGCATATAATATTATGATATTAAAGAGAATTGTTGAATTTATCCTGCACAAGTGAGTGACCCGCCCCGGCTTCGCACGGGCTTTAACCTTCCTCTTGAAACACTCTATTTATTGCTAAAAGCTGCATTAAAATCCGTTGCGCAGTTTAAAAGATCTAAGCGTACAAACAGCGAGAGTGACTTTGTTTTATACTATGTATGTAAAGATTTGAGGGTTTTACAAAGGCTGCAAAAATAAAGATAAACAATTAGGAACACCCACGAACAATGCTCGTAATGATGATCCCTAACCTGATGACAGAAGAGTCCTAAATGGAGTTGACAAAGTCAAGTCAACCGAAGTTGAAACAAATTCGACTTGGTGAAGTTCTATAGACGGTTCAGGCCTTAATGTGGTAAGTATTGAGTTACAAACCCTGACCCATCTCACATTTTGTTAACTAATGAACGATGGTAAAAGCGCCGGTCGTGTGAAGCAACAAACGGAGCTGGTATAATGGTCTGCACAGTAAATTTTAATGCAGTTTCATTATCATTACAGAATAGGGGATCGGACTGGGTCAAAATAATATGATTATGTTTAGTCCGTAAGTTAGATTATCGAAAAATATTGAATACGTGTTTTTTGTTTTATCAAATCAATAAAAAATGACGAAGATAAAACGCGTCAAAGATCTTGGAGTGGGGCTTGAAACGTCACTTGTGTCGTCAAAATGTACTATCATATGACGTCACACGAGTTTTCGAAGCACTGTATCGTCTTCATTTTAAGTTTACGTGAAAAAAGAAAAAATACGTGTCCAATAATTTTTGGAAATCTATCTGACGGACTAATTAGTTTTTTTTTGTCCGATCCCCTATTCTCTTCTTCTTAGTTGTTCACTCTTGTCAGAGTGGTCGTGGTCATGGTCCACCGTTCTCTATTGGCCGCATGGCGAGGACATTCTGCCAGAGGATCTTGGTGACAGATTTGATGGAGTCTGTCCATTGGGTTGGCAACCAGCCACGTGGTTTCGTGCCTTCGACTCTACATTGAATCGCCTAATGCTCCATGGACTCATTGTTGCGGGTAACGTTTACAAAGACTCTGAGGATTCGTTATTACACAAGCGACGAGACTTTACAGAATTAATCAGCAGTAAAGTAACATTCTGGTAGACTTTTTTGCCGTATCAGTAAAGTCCTCAGATTTAGGATATAGATAAGAGAACTCCGTTTTATCCTATATAACCAACCTGCACTGAGTCCGCCAGATGGGTTACAGCTCATTTCTTCTCAAAGAGAGGAGGCCTCATTATCAGCTGGAATCAATCTTGACTGATTCTAATTATTCTTATTCTGGAAGCCCACACCAAATAGCCATCCATACATTTTGGAAACACACTCTTGAGCCTAAGCTTGAGGGTCTCAGAATCGGTAAGAAAGTTGCTACTACTCAAGTTGTATACAAACGTTTTTTGACATAATTATCTAATCAAGTTTCATATACTACAAAAACGTCTATTGGGCAGGTGTAATTGTCAAGTGGTACCTAAATGTTATTTTTTCTTCGTTTTAGTTGTGACTTGGCTCCAGTGAAGCGGATCATTTGTCGGTCATTGTTGCTCGGGATTCGATTTCTGTGTCACGTTGCTGTTCTAGTATTGATGGAACGGACGTTGGAGAGTTGGTAAAATGAAATTAAGTATATGACAGGGAAAGATACAACGGAAAGTCTAAAAGCAATTTACTGCAAAAGGGTGAACTTAAGTATCTTGAGAGACAAGGTTTTCTACGCCAGATGTACTTAATGGATATTTAAAACATTCACGGTGCTATCAATTGAAACCATAAAACATGCATTCGGGAGTGATTTATATTATGAGTTATTCCTATATGAATATTTAAACCCTAATAGTAGAGCTCGTTACAATTTTTTTTCCCTCCTTTGTTTTTGCACCATAGGTATTCAACAATCTATTGATTCCGATTTCTTATCGCAGACTTGTTCTTTTTTTTCCAATTAGCTAACATTTTATCTGGCCTTTCCACACATCGCAGTGAAGCTCCTTGACACTAAATAAATAGCAATGAAAGCCACTAGTCGTTCATGTCTATTTTTACAGTAGCAAGTACTAGAAACAGCGTCATACGGGCCTTGCAAACTTGCTAATACTTTCTCATAAATAAAGAGTTACCTCACGATAATACTTATCTGATCCCGTAATAACCATAACGGACGCTAAAAGGGAGCGAAAAGACTTTAACGGAAACGCATCAAATCATTTTTTCATCTATAAAACGGATATAAAATATTAAGTTAAAATTAGCAGCAATTTGCGTGTTGTTTTCAATTTAAACGGGATAATATTTTGATAGGGAGAGAGGTGTAATTCGGTGGGCGCATGCGCGTTGAATATTATACGCCTGGGGCGCCCATCCGTTCTTCTGCGGTATAATGCTCTGCTTAAGGCCTGCTTATTTGCACGCATATCGATCATTTAAAAGAGAGGGTACGCAGACAACGTAGACGGCAGGGTACATCTGCGGGATCGTAAAATTCTGCACGTACATAAATATTCGTTTGAAGTATTCGGGGGTCCCTTTTGAGCAAAGGTTAAGTGACTACGTTCGCGTAATAATACTTCTACTTTGTGCCGAGATGATTTAATGCCTGCTGAGGGGAATTGACGGCGGTTCCCTACTAAGTAGGCCTATCGTTGAATTTCAGAAACTCATGCTATTTAAGTAGGCAGTTAAGTACCCGAAGGAATTTCAATCAGTGTAGACCTGAATAGAACCTTTTTGAGACTACGCACCGGTCACCTTGGAGTGTTACAAGTTCATACACCGAATGACTGCTACCTGACCTCCGCAATCCAATTACTGTGGGAGCTATACCTAAGATTGGAGCGCTAGTCAAATTTGCGAGCTTAGCTACCCGTTACGACCGCTACGCATGTCAAAGGTGAATTAATTTGTATGACAACCAGGAGACATCTCGTTACCTATGCGAAACCTAACGAAGCAGAACGCATAGGTTAACGATAGTAGAGTATATTATGGTATAATGGAAAACCCTTTTGACAGCCAACAAAAGCAAAGAGTAAATTAAATTATTCATCAAACAAGATTACTCAACACCAACAAAAATATTATAGGTCAGTTATCGGAACGTCGAAAATCAAGTAGGCATGCAGCTAAAAAATGCGAATGATTCCAAATAAACAAAATGCCACTCATAAGCTGACGAAAATAATACACATATTCGACTACGTGTGAGACATTTGCATAATTTGTTATCGGATTCATATTCATGTAATCACGCATACCTATTACATGAAAACATCAGTGATTCCGCGTTGCTACATGCCCAGCTTGTGCTTCCCAAGTACATTTATGTATGTTTAACTATTAACTGGCTAAAGGCGTCAGTTCCGCATGCCTTAGCAATTTGTGATTACAACTTGCTGATAAATGAGGAAAATGTTAATTATTATGTTGTTTTTAAATTTGCTTTTTGCTGTGGATAATTTTGTTTGGACTCGATTTAGTAATGCTATACCTAATGGAATTCAAATTGTGAAATATTCGTGCCTGAAAAAAATTATAAAGAAAAAGTTAAAAGACTATTTTTGTGCATTTACTGATAAAACAAAAAATATCTAAACATAAATGTTACCTATTTAAATATACAACTAACAAAAAGTAACCACTTGACGTGCAGCAAATCGCTACCGACAGAAGCCGGAAAGCCTTCCTTTAAAATTATTTAATTTTATTTAAAATCTTGTTTTGGTTTGCATGGAGTCGGTAGCAGCGTCCGTGTCTTGGGGCAGAACCATCAACTTGTTATTTTATGCATAAGAAGAACCATTTAGATATTTCGTTTATCGAGGAAGCGCGCGCGCACCTTGGAGGCATATTTTACAACACGAAGATTCGGTAGCCGGGAATTAAATTATGTATTTATAATATTATGAGTATTATAGAGTGTCTGTAGTAGCATTTACATATTTAAACGGAAGCTTGTCGATCCGAAAACCAGTGGGTTCAGAGTTGGGCTCAAGGAAAATTAATTCGTATTGTGCAATGTTGCTGGGTTATCTATTAATTATTTTTGCTTTTTACGTAGCTTTGTTTGTGTAATTTTAACAGTCCGTGTCCAATTCATCCATGTCATATTTTTCAGTTTTGGAAAAAAAGAGCTGAAGTTAGTTTTCAGTCAGTATGTAGGTGCTACCGTACTCTGGCTCCGATTACTTTGTAAACTTCTCACTTGGGGCAAGTAACTTGAAAAGTGATCGACCGTCAGTGAGCACATATACCTAGGTCCTGCACCCAGAATTGCTGTCATGAGTATTTAAAAAGGTCGTGTAGCTAATAAACACGAACTTTAATACCCATGCACTACAATTACTGATACAAAATGGCCGCCAAATTTTTAACCGACGCAATTTAAATTGTCATCGACACGCTAAAAAAGAAGAAGAACAACCACTACACATCAGTTGATGTTTTTAAATTTACCAGGATTAGCGTTTTTCTCATGCTTGCTTACCCTACAAGGAGGAGTAATAATATGTGTTTATAATAATAACTATACACATGATATAACCCCCAAATAATTCAATAGCCAGTTTAGCATTCCTGAAATCTTCTATACACAAATCAGATTATAACAATGCCGGTGACGAGCTCATGAAGTAGGCGCCCAATAATTCGGCTAGTCAAAACAGAGGCTAGGTAGCTGACATAACACGATATTAAAGGGTGTTTACAAAACACGTCTTATTGTCTGAAGACGGCTGTTGTACGAGCTACGCTGTACATTGACCTTTTGTAGTTTGTATGTCACACTCATTTATGCACATCTATACTGTTTAGGTGTGCATTTCTCTAACTTAATATGTAATCGTGTAAGAATACTTTAGTAGCAATAAATCCATCAAGGGAGTCACTTGTCTACTCATTTACATAACAATACCTTACAAGTCTACATAACAAGTACATAACATTTTCACTGTTGGGAGTTACGCCCCAACAGCTGTAAAGATGTGTCGAATGACTTGTTTACATAACACACGAAGTAAAGGCTGGTAGTTGGGGAGGCGGATGTGTATAGCGAAAGTACGGGAAGCGCTACCGATCATTCCGCATTCCGATATAGACAGACTTGTTTGTAGTGTTAGATATGATTGGTAGGTGCAGTTTTATAGCTTTAACTATTAACTGGCTCGTTAGTATTTGTGGTCGATTGCAATATACTGCTGAGGTGCTCCTGGGTTTGAGAAGGTCATCATCATTCATCATCATTTCAGCCAAAAGACGTCCACTGCTAGACATAGGTCTCCCCCAGGTGTCGCCACATTGACCGGTCCCGTGCGTCTCTCATCCAGCGGGTTCCCGCAACCTTGACCAGGTCATCGGTCCACCTAGTGGGAGGCCTTCCAACGCAACGTCTTCGTGGGAAGGTCATGGCTAAATATTAACAGCCATCTTGGGTTAATCTTCAGGTTAAGCCTTTCCTAGGTTAGTCTGTGGATGAGTGACCGCCCAATACATATAGAGTTTTCTCCGTGCCTCGGAAAGAACGTTATACCGTTGGCTACAGCTGTAATTTGCAGATCATTGTCAGTCGTTACAGGTTGTCAGTGAATCGAAACTCTGATAACCAGACTTAACAAGGGATATCGTAGTACAGTCGAACAAGCTAATAAGTATACAGCCAGCTAACTTACATTTACTTTTAAAATTATACAGATACATTTAGAGACTGATGTGAAATGATACAGCGTTTGAAACCAGTCGCTTTATAAAACAAAATTGCAATCAATATTTTCAGTGTACTAGAACTATAAAGACTCTACCTGTATACTTATTAGCTTGTTCAACTGTACAATGTAGGTAGGTGACAACTAGGTCATGGAGGTCAGATGAGCAGTTGCTAAATACCTACATATAAAGTTCTGGATTTATTCAGCTGCATCCGGTAAGACTAGAAGGCGACTCCAACACAGTCACAGGCAGCTGATGTCTTATTAACTGTCTCGTTGATATTGTTCTCGCAAGCAATACACTACTGAGCAGGGGTCTAAGGACTCCTGGTCTAGGGACTCGACCTTCGAATCCAACGATTCGATGGTCGAGTCAAGTTTTATTGCAGGAATTTCTCAGTAGCACTCACAGAGTTATATAAGGTCCCATTAAAATAGGTGGACAAAATTTTAAAAATCATTCAGACCACCAAAATAAGGACAACGGCAAAAAAAAAATAAGTACCTAAGAAAAAAACGCATTTAAGTACCTAATCATAAAGGATGAGTTTGTTCTAGAGTGCCGGCAATTTTCTAATTTTAAGTAAAAAAAAAATCACTTTATTTAGTGTTTTTTGTCTAGATATCTTAGATTAAACATTCTGACCGCTGTGTTAAAATTTGTCCACCTATTTTAATGGGACCTTATATAAACTCAATCTCTAATATGTAGGTAAGGTAGGTAAGTACCTACATCGGATTTTAAAATAACTGAGGAAATGTAGTGTACTATTAATGTATTAGATGTAGGTACACCTCTACCTAACCCTTTGGAGATTACGGGCGTGATAGCATGTCCTTCCTTATCCTTACATAGTATAAAACAAAGTCGCTGTTTTTGTCTGTTTGTCTGTATGCTTAAATCTTTAAAACTACGCAACGGATTTTGATGCGGTTTTAATAGATAGAGTGATTCAAGAGGAAGGTTTTAGTATATAATTTGAACGACATCCACGCGGGTGAAGCCGCGGGCATCAGCTAGTTAGCTATAAACTCAAGTGGCGGTAGTTAGAATTTATTTTATGTCCCTATCAATTGAAGCTGTAGGTAATTAGCATGACTGTTTTATTATCATCGTTTGCTGGTTAGTATGGTCTATTATTTTTATGTGTTTAAAACACATAAACTTACCAGTGATATTTATGAATAGGATTCTGCTTAAATATTTTGTTTTGGTAGATCTGGGGGTCTAAAACGGCCACTTTAGCAGTTCATAATAGGAATTGCGTCAAAAAGCGTAAATGACCTTTCATAATAGTAACAGCGTCTGGGACCATTAAGGAAAATAGATCATAGGTAAGTAATAATAGGAAAACAATATGAATTGCGTTAAATTCGTAAAATGGTCACAGATGCAGTTACTATTTTGAAAGGTCAATTCATATTCTGATCTGCTAAAGTGGCCATTTTAGACCCCCTGATAGGAACCTATACAGGGTGGAAGATACATCGACGCATAACGGTTTCGGCGTATTCAGCAGTACATTATTCTGAACCACATAAAAACTAAAGTGTTTTTTTTTTTTGTTTGTGTGTCGATGTCTCCCACCTAAAGCATTTTCTCCATCAAATAAGGCATTTACCTCATTCTTGATTTTTAATTAATCTAATTAACACATTACCTTAGATGACATAAGGTTTCAATTAATTTTATTGTTGCCATAATCATTATGTTTCTTAATACCTAACTGCATTCTTTAACATTGCGTTCTTATTACGCATTTCGATAACCTATTACGTGTATATTCAATTGTAATTGAATTCAAATCGTGACTCTTTGCATTCGTTGCGGATTGCTGCTTTTAAAGAATTCGCGGGTTTTTAAGTGGTTAATTAATGCGCACGTTTTTAGATGTTCATGAGAAGTCAGATTTGAATCGGTAATCAGGCTGTAAAATGCCAAGAACTGTTTAACTTGTCTAACAAAGATCAAGGGATGAACGTGTGAACGTCAATTTGGGCGAGTCAATTTTATTGTAAAACCGTTTAATAAACGTGTTGTTAAAGTCACCGTCGCATCATTTCTTCCACAAGTAAAGTACCGGCGTTCACATTTTACACATAGAGACTAGAAGGTAGGTAAAATGTTGGAAAATTCTCACCAACATCTGGGAAAATATTTCTTTTATTTCACACTGAATAAATTTACAAAGGTTATTGCCGTTGTATAAATCAAGTCTTGCATATGTAATAAGGCGGTTCTTTCTAACCAACCATAATACACACAAAAAATCAATAGCACGTTACTCTGTAACGAGTAGCGCCCTCTGTCGCGTATCAAAAATACAACCTGAAACCACATTACGGGTAAGCGCCATCTAGTTTCACGGAAAATACTAACAGGCTGTGTGGGCAAGTTGAAACATGCCTTCGAACATGAAGTTCGAATAGTTTCAAAAAGATGGAGGCACTGTCGATAGTAGGGCTAAAAAAACAGTGGGAAACGGTTTTCGTGTACTCATTCTACTCATCGACTGATAAGCGATATTGTATGCATACGGCAGTGAAACGGGTTGTATGTAATGTACAGCTGCTGTCAAATTACTTATTAAACATTTCCCTTCCGCAAATTATCTTTCAAGTTATGGGAGCTAATAAGAATTTCAAGTTAACCTCTTTTGCACCTACCAGGAATTTCATTAATAATCATGACTTTTCAACAGAAAACACAATTTAATATTAATAAGATCATGGAAAATCTACTACGGAAGAATATCTTGACTTCGTGAGTCCGAATAAAAACTTCACTGCTTGACGCAATGCAAAAGGAATGCTTGAATGTTAATAATCTACTTTTTCATTGCTAGGTTTTCCTTACGAAGCGAACAGAACTTCGAACTCTTCGAACATGCCCAACACTTAAGTATGTGAATTCAAGAAGATTAAAATTATGAGAATAAAATAAAAAAAAAGTACAAAAAAAATAAGGCAATAATACCTACTTTGTACACGTAACGTCAGCAAGACAAGACATAAAAAGTTTCAGTGGCAAGAACAACCTTGACAGCATGTAGGAAGGATCGGCGTGCAAAAAAAGTAATTACAAAATCATCCAATAGTTTTACAGGGAAGCAAAGAAGGCTACGGGGTACGTAGGTATTACTACGTACGACCAGTAGAATAGGGTTGTGTCCTGGGTAAAAAAAATATGATTTCGTTTAGTCCGTCAGTTAGATTATCGAAAAATATTGGATACGTGTTTTTTGTTTTATCATATTAATAAAAAATGACGAAGATAAAACGCCTCAAATAATATCAGGAGTGGGGGCTTTTGACGGCACTACGTGGTAAAAAATGTAGTGCGATGTGACGTCACACGAGTTTTCGAAGCACTATAATATCGTCTTCATTTTTGGTTTAGGTACGTGCAAAAAGAAAAAATACGTGTCCAATATTTTTTACCCGACTGCGGCGAAGCCCAAAAGGAGGGTTATGTGTTTGACGTGTATTGGTAATCTATGACGGCCCAATTCGATTTTTTTTTACTCTTAGAAATAATTAGTAGAAAATGCCATACCTGCCAACATTGTTATTAATTTCAAGCCGAGATTACTGGAGATTAGTTTAGTAACGGTAATCTAATAATAAAACATGAGTAGTGTAAGTGCTAGGTAGTAATTAACGTAGCCACCCTGGGGTTTCAGCCGGAGCATGACGGTCGACTGTGCTTGCTTGCGTAACGAACATTTCGTCCGTGACCTTCCGAGTACATCA
The DNA here is from genome assembly GCA_949775195.1 of Diarsia dahlii. Classification (NCBI taxonomy): domain Eukaryota; kingdom Metazoa; phylum Arthropoda; class Insecta; order Lepidoptera; family Noctuidae; genus Diarsia; species Diarsia dahlii. The sequence goes on along the minus strand of OX459194.1, from coordinate 14,415,460 downwards.
AGTATGTATGAAACTTTGAGTTTAATTTAATTATAATGAAAGGTAAAATTATTACTTACCTACCTACAATTCAAAAGATAAATCCATAGTCAATTATCTCTGGAAGCTAAGGCTAGGGCTTTACCTATACTTCAACCCGAAAACCATCTCTCATATTAGATGGTTTTCGGGTTGAATTATTTTGGGTGAAAGTTACAGTAGCTGAAATATTAGATAGCGCGAATTTATGAGAATCCTGAATTCCTGAAGGCAAAGATTGGGTTTTCAGGGAAGAATCCAATTAATTATGCCTTTCACATACGGAAACCAATCAAATAAATTGCCTTATTATGAAAAAGTCCGAGAAAAAGTCAAACATTCAGATGACATCAATCAAGTGATCAAATATTATTAGGTAATTAAAAAGCAATTAAGCAATGACGTTAGGCAGGCATATATGATATTGTTTATTTTAGTAGTTTAGAATCCAGTTAATGTCATCTGTAATAAAACAGAGATTAGACTCATTAACATTCAGGTGACGTAAAATTGCCTAATCAATTAACTAACCTCATTTTACTGAATTTATCTATATGAACAAGACTTGTACTAAGAAAGAAAAGTGAATATCGTGGATGAGACCAGTCTCATCCACGATATTCACTTTTCTGCCAGTAAAAGAACGTAAAGTTGGACACAAGCAAAGAAAGGCCTATACCCCGTAGTAGATATAAAGTCGAACTGTGGATAATGATGACGAAACTGAAGTGGACGTAGACTAAGGGATGCTCTTGTTTTTTTTTGGTGGATTGGAATTTTGGAAATCATCAAATGACTCCTGGGAGTGTCAGACTTCTACTGACTAAAAACCACCCATGTTCCTTCTTAGCAATCTTAGCCTTTCGTGGTCCGGGACTGCGGTACAACCCGCAGCAACGGGGCCTTTGTCCTTCAGTGGAAAAAATCAGGTTTATCACCACTAGGTTTTCTTTAATTCTCTTCTAAGTTTTACATTAAAATTCAATTATATAACAATGTGGCCGCCTAAGGTAGCTGGTAGCTCGTAACTTATATGGAAGCCTGAACAATCAGTCAGAGTATAAAGTAGGTACTACGCATACCTACCAAAATTCTTACAGCAAAAAGCATTATCAGTATCACCCTACAATATCCCCACTGCTGGTACGCAGATCTCTTCTTTTTGGTTGGGCTGTAATCCACCATGCGGGCCAAGTGCAGATTGGTAAGATGTCACCGATTGTTTGGTCATAGGACGTGCCTATTTCCAGACGATGTTTTTCTTCACCGATTCGAGACTTACAGATTATTTTATTTTTAATTTTTCAAAATCGATAACTAAGCCACCAACTCGTATAATGTAGTAGAATCATCTTTGTACGAGTAAGGTCCATTGATCAGGGTTAGCATTAAAATTCAACAATAATTAACATTGTCGCCGTCCAAGGTAGCTGGTAGCTCGTAATTTTTATATGGAAGCCTGAACGATCTGCAGTAGTAGTTTATACACTGGTATAAACTATAAAGTACCACGCGTACCTACCATGATTACAGACTCACTGGCAATACAATGGAGCGACAACTCTGCTAATTGTGCGACAGAGGATAAAAAAGCCGACTAACTGCACATCAATTGCTGTTACGTGGTTCAAATCATTGTTTGATGTTGTTTTGCAGTAGTTACTACGACTGCCATGGAGTTTCTATGATAATGGTTGATAGTTGCAGTTGCGCGCGTATCGAGGAATGAAATTGAGAGAAAAGTTGGAAAAGTTTTTTATTTATTTTGGCGATTCTGAAAGTATATATTAAATTATTTAGATTATTAATGATTTAATTACAAAAGTGGATAATTTAAAGTAAAATATATTGTTGAAATAATTTATGGATACAAAAACTTTTCATACTTCAAATATTTTATCTTAGCTTAACATGTTTGCACCATTTTAAATTTATTTAACACCATTGTATTACATGTTGTAAGCAAATAAATGCTTTATTTTTATAGGAAGTGGAGTCAATACGACACACATTGACAAAATGAGAGAGATCAATGGTTCAGCCATTGATCTCTCTCATTTTGTCAAAATTCTTGTGGCAGATAATGTTAATTTATTTAAAATTTAATTTATTTTTAATTAAATGCCTACTGAATGATATCCGGCAAGTCTAATACCTAGGTAGATGCTTTAGTTTATAGCTACCAAAATAGGAAGTAAGTAGTTTATGAACTGACAGAAATAATCCAATGTTTCGCAAAGCCTTGGATCAAGATGGAATAATCCTCGAATAAGCTGAGAAGCGCGATTTCTAATTTAATTCTCTTAGAATACATCAAACATAGACATTATACATATCACACATATATAGGAATCCTCAGGTATTTATTAATATTTTTATTTTCGAAAAACATGTTACTAGTATTGTAACGATCCAGTTTATATTTTATAAAAGTTTCTTCCTCTAACGAACGTTAACGATTTGATGGAAGGCTTTCCCGGAGCTTACGCAGCGAGAATGCAATTTTCTTTAAGCGAAGTGTAAATTTTCAGGAAATTAAGCAATTAATACTGTAGTAATTTTCAGTGGTTATAAAATTAAAGCGTGCAAATATGTTTGAAGTCGTGCACGGAATTTGGGTGAATCGACAAAACACGAATGCATTATGATTTTCCTTTATGAAAAACTCTACGTTATACATGTAGAACCAGGTATATTATTGATATTCTGTATAGAACACAAAAACAGGACATTGTGATAATATTGATAACAAATTATATTCGAAAAACATTATTAATATCGCCCTGATATTTTTGGGATGAACAAGGAAAATAAATGGTTAATATTTTATTTTCCTTTATTTATTTTAGACTTTTAACCAAAGGTATTTAAGAGAGCACACAGCCCTAACCATAACAAAGTTGCAAAATATTTAGAATTCGTTGCAAGAGGCAGTCGCGTCCAGTCGGGCAGGTAGTCCTCCAACCCCGCTATGTTTGCGGCGAACTTATTATTACATAATATAACATAGCACCACGTACATGAGTATACGTGGTAGCCCTGACATGCTTCGATCAATTCAATCGCAACTATAAGGAGATCCCTTATGTGGATTTAAATGTTGGCCTAATGTTTCATACAACGTCCAACCACGCATACGAATGGAATTCGGATAAAAAAACGGATTATCATAACGCTTAATGGCGCAGAGAAAAACGTCTCAATTCATAAACGTCTCACATAATCGGGCAAAGTCACTAGATTAATCATTCCAAAGAACTTTCTACGATTTATTATCGCCCATGGCACTTAAAAAATGAGTATTTGGTGTAAAAAATGACGTTGTCCCGGCGGCGTCACGACGTTGCACGTTGCATCACCGCGGCCACGGGCGTTGTCTGGAATCTATGCATGTTTAGTGTCTGTCTACTTACTGTTTATTGAGAATTTTATTATCTACAACGAGTACAAACTGTGCATTCCTGATGGCGTAAACATTCAAGTATTCGAAGACAAGTTATCATGACTCTAAGAGAGGTCAAGTGAAAAATCAAACGCCTCCGAAGGCTATTAACATTCCTTACTTATTAATAAGTACGAGTCGATGCGAGTATCAAGTCATGTCGCAGGAATCGCGGAACGAATCGATAATGGGCATCACGGTTAATGCAGCTCTTAAATTCGTTAATATGCACAAGAATACGTGCATAACTGATGTAGAGTTTACCAAGGTACCATTATTTCTCTCTATCCAAAGTCACGGATAGTTTACTAATAAGGGTTTAAATATTTGGGAGTAATTTCCATGTTAATAGTATTTTCATTTGTTTATAAATCTGTGTCGTCGTCCTTTGTTGACGTCCATCACGATTCACGAGTGAATATTACAATAAAGTGTCTCCAACCGAAGCGTCATAAAATATCAATTCGCGTTCAATGTCAGACAAACGGGTCAGTTCAGCGAACAGCTATTTTGTGTATGATATTTTTGAAATATTCCTTTCATATACGTGCTACGTTACTAGATGTGATCTTATACAAAAAAAGATTGTAGAAATATCATTGTCGTCTAGTTAGCAGCCTGTATTAGATCATTGTAACAATACGCGAGACGGCCCGAATAGCTGGAATAGCTGCACTCTCGCTTCGCTGCCAACGAAATGGAATCCGTTGCCATTAGAAATTCTACTGTACATGATGACTTCATTGCTATCTGGATTCCTTCAGCGCTCAGCGCGTGCCGTGTCCACCCGCCTCAGGTGTCACTGTAACACGCACTCACATTTTTTCCAACCACTAACTCTTGGAATTTATTAACTATAAAAGCTTTCATATTTTAATTGAGCATCGGTATGAGGTATCATAGTACACAACGAAGATACTAATCATTGTTATTTATCGTTTTGTTGTTCGCACTTCGCAAGTCCGAAGTGCTATCGGGCGGACGTAAACAACTATGCAAAACTTTAATTTACGATGTCCGAAAATAATATTTGTACTTACAACAATAGTGATCAGTGATTGCATACCGTCCTAAGAATGCTCGTAACTGTAGTCCGCAGCGCAACCTACATTCAGCATTCTTTTCGAAACCGTAACACGCCGCCTCTGCGTTCCGGATATACTCGTTCATGCCACATTCACCCCAATATCTTACGCAATAAAACCTATTTCAATTCGATACATGTGATAGAATGCCAGGTATTGCATTTCTAGAGAGCTGTAAAACTACATACACAAAGTAATGTGCGATTGATATGATAAATTGATAACCGACTCTACATTTTGAAGCGCTAAAATATTATTCGTAGTTTTAAGTACCTACATATTATGTAATCATTTGAATACTCGAACTAAAGTAAACTTGAAGTGAAGTGGCCAAGACAAGATAACTCAATTGTTGCCTACTCTATTAGGCTTCTTACGGCCGCTAAGGCTTTGGGCGTTCATAAATTCTTGATCTTATGAAACATGATCTACCTTTTAGTAAGCTGCGCTTTATATGAGCATTGCGCGGGCGCAGCGTGGTCGTAGTTGACGAGGCAGCCCTAAAGCACGCGCCGTGCCAATTTGTTGGTCGGTAGAGAGCATGGTCCGACCAAATTCCTGAACGCTTTCTCTGGTGCTGGTGGTGGCCGGGCGGCCGGGGCGCACGCACGGGCCGCGCACGCAGACCAACGAAAGTGAGCGCCGAGCCGCGTGCGCCCGCGCCTCTGTCATCGCGTTGCATAATTATCCGCGATCCGACCATTGTTTGTAAACACTCAATAAACAAGAACACATCACTTAAATTGCGTGACCGAATTTTGATTAGATAGGTACGCGTATCAAATCTGCATCGCTAAGTGGAATTAAAATTACACATTTTTTATCTAAGAAATTCCTCAGACTAATTGTCGACATGATAATGTTAACAATACTTGAATGATAATGTTAAATACGAACGTTAATGGCTGTTCCATTTTTGAATACCAATTTCAATTAAATGTTCGATTGGTTAATGGATCGAGCATAAGTAGGTACTCGTAATTACCGGGTGTAGGTACAAGTACTAATGAGTTTCTCAGGATGTTGGACGTTTGAAATACCCAAGTAAGGTAACTATGTTGTTATCGGTATGCGGTTATTTGTCAGAGGGATGCAAGGCAAGCCGGATGGGCTGCCGGATTGTGGGTCGGCGAAATTCGCGCGGGACGCGTTTCACGTCACCAAGGTTTATTCTCGCGATGGCTCACAGAAAGCTCTGCTTTCTCAGCGGGTATAACTCCATTGTTAAGTTATTCTTAGAGAGAAAGGCTTATTAATGGTTAATCGTTCACGACTTCATAATAATTACGAGCAATGTATGCGAAATCCGAATTATCCACTTTTAACCCGGATGTGACGCTCGAGTAACCAAGAAAAATTGGTCGGCGTGACCGTCATATTCAGACGGTCATCGGCGAGGAAGCGAGGTTTAATCGTCAATGAAGCCTTTCATCGCGAAACCAGTCCAAGTAGATAAACAATAGTATCCTTTGTGAAACGATTGTCGGTCCGAATCCGCTTGAAGCAACAGTTCCGACAAAAACTCGGAATTGTTTGCTATTCGGTAGAGTTGAACCGAGTTGAACGACACAGATCATGGAAAGCAATGATGATTATTAAAATGGATTTTGCAGAGCAAAAACCGACATGCAGTCAAACGGCCGGTTGAACTGTACAAGTTTCTAAAAATAAATGAATATAATGTGTGAGGAGCTATAGATTCCTTCTCTTATAGAGCGAGTAGCACGCGACGGTCTCGTTGGTTGTCTATTAAACAATGTCAGGTGGAATCTGGAATGCGACCCGCCTACAAGGCCGCGTGCCATCTCGGTAGGTAGTCGATATTCAGCGGATACTTTATCAACTTTTATCATTTTCGTTTTGCTTGCTTTTTATTAAGTGACAACTATTTTCGTTCGTTTGTAGAGATGTATCGTCATCGTTAGTGTAAATCAACGGCTTCGCATTCCTATAACTCTTTTGTCCTCTTTTTTTAGCGTTCAGTAATTTATAAAAGTGAAGATCCAAAACCCAATGAAAAACTGTCCCTTCGGAACTCATACACGGACAAAAAACATTGTAAATAAATATTTACCGAAGCTGTCTGAATCACTGGCAGGGTACGCGGGACACGGCTGCACCATCGTTGCAGCGCGTGATAGCACGTCCAGTGCTGATTCCACCTTCTCCATATTTACCTGATGCAACAAAGAACACACAATTAGTTAAATCTTCTTTATAGATCGATCATGTCATGTCACACCCATTTCAACGCTTGAAACTATAACGACAGTCATTTGACAGCTTACATAGAAATTATACGTTATCATAACAAATGACAAACCAATAACATCCAAAGATATTTTGGTTCGGAAACGAGATGTCGAGACATAATTCATTTAGACTAAATATTTGAAGGAATTCATGTCTGGCAGAGAAAAGCTGTTTGGCTTGGAATTAAATATCGCAGACTAAAAGTCATAAAGGCATGCGAATACCAAAGCGGCGGAAATTCCTCACGGCACGTAAACGGCTAGACGGTGGACAGACGTCCGCCGAGTCGTACGAACACCACGTAAATAAGAGGGAGGAATCAGATGATCAAACAAAGAGTTGTGAAACGTGGCAATCGGCCGCATACCGCGACCGCGCCGGGAACGAAGCCAATGGACCACTGTATCGCAGATCAGACACTAACGTTACGCCAAAATATTAGCATTTCATCTTTAATTAACTTGCAACCACTGGTTCTTTTGCACGGGTTATATATAAATGAACATGCATGTGATGTATGTGAATGTGGACGGCTATAAAAGTTGAGGAAGAAAAAGAAACCATGGATGGATTTTGTGGAAGATGATAATAATGGTTGGAAAGGAGGTGTTGAGCTGAATGCTATTAAATATATGAAAAAGATAGTGTCACGTCTTCAGCCTCATTCATTAGAATCAAATCAGTGATGGATGAGTGTGATTAATGTGTTTAATGAAGCTAACAACAACGAACCTATAAGCCTTGAAAGCTCCTAGTTATTTGCGATACTGTACGAAATGAATACCGAGTTAAGGTGATAAACCTAATTAAATTAAATTGAAAGAAACACCAATTACAATACAACAAAGCTCAACAATAAGTTCAGAGTATCTATTATCATACATTTTAAGAATCGATGAGTTCTACAGATATCGAGGAAAACTCAAGTGGCGTTAGCGAGAAACTAGTAAACAATCATCGGAACTAAAGATAAAGATAAAACAACAGTATAATTGGTTGTTTTAATGCGCACAAATATACTATATGGATTTATGTGGTACTTATCTACGACTTACCTACTAGTTTTTTTATGAACAAGTAATAGGTGACTTCTACTACAATCACATCAACGCTAATGAGCTTAAACTTAATAAGATTACTGGCAAAGACCATCTATTTGGATGCATTGGAAGCACCAGAATATTATTACACCTTTTATAATGTATTTTTGTTTAGAAGTGCGCCATATATTGATGATAAACGAGGTATCCACGACCGCGTGTGACTTGAATCTTCCTATAATTAGTCTAATGATTGATGAGTCGCATATTTTGGAACAGATTTCAGAACTATCATCATAATTTTAATTATAATTTGGCCAACCTAAGAACGTTGCGAATTATTGGACAACGCAGACCAAAATTTTGTGTTAATAATAAACGAGATTCGCATAGTTAAATCTGCATACCATGCAACATATTTTTGTGACGGTCATGCCAACCAAAACAAATAGACAACAATGTCATCGCTTAATTAACGGAATACCTGAGAGTCAGTAGCAATATAATAAAAACCACTAAACCGACTGTAATTAATGATACTAAAGACACAATAAAGCGAATGAAGCGAAGACGCGCATTCCCTGAGTTCGCTACTACTGAATATAATTCATAAACAAATGCCACTAACGAATCTAAATGGAGGTTAGATTCCTGGAATGTGAAAATAATGACATTACATTTAAAAGTAACGTAGCGTGGTGTTATTCTCGAATAAGGTTGAGAGGTGTGGAAGAAGGGAAGGGTAAACAAAACATTGGAATGACGAGTGATGCGATGACTACGTTAATGATGAGGAATTTGGTACATTAACCACAATAGAATTTTTCTGGCCGGAGGCGGAGTCACGAGTACGGTCAGTGTTGGTATGTCGGTATAAACACGTCGAATAGATCATTCGACACATATTCAGATGGTCACGAACCCAGTCAACGGAACATGGCAGTTGTAATGGAATTTGACATGTAAATTCCATTAAAAGTTACTTGGACCACAGCTTGGACATAATGTTCTCGGTAAAAATGTTAATCCCAAGCTTGAATTCTTGAAGCATTACTTGCATTAAGTGAATCAGAACTGGATAAGTGGATACATTATAATTTGTAATGTAGGTATGAAAGTAAAAACACAAATTCATGGAATGCTTAGATATCATTAACATTCCCAATAACATTGTGGTCAAGAGGAATTTGAAGAATTGATAGAAAGCGTCGCATAAATAAATAAATATAAATAATATAAAATAATGTAGTTATTTGAGGAAAACCAAATTGTATTCAGGTACAAGTCAGATTGTAATTAGTTGGGGTACAAAATTAAATAATATTAATCAAAATGCAAATATTAGCGAGGACGTGGATAGATTTCAGAGTATACCAAAAAGACGATGAATGGATTGTCTAGATGATAGTATGGCTAAATCAAGGGTGACTACTAAGATGTATGGAAGAAGATATTTATAGGTCGACCTCAAATGAATTGAAATAAATTAGGGTGATAATATCAGATATATTTGTAAGCCTACATACAATTAATAGTACATAGTTCTAATTACAATGTGATCAGACTGAAGTCTAGGATGGCTGTGTTTACTTTTATTACAGCAGCTGTACAACATCTGCGGATAATTATTATCTAGAATATTTAACCTTTTAAAGTAAATAATAAATAACATTGGTGCTAGACAGAAGACAATTAAAGACAACATTTAAATAAAGAGAACGTAAAAGAAATACAAGATTATATTGTGTTATTTATTGACAATTGTACCTACTTAGTAGGTACATTACGTTATACTGTAACTTATCACAAGTGTGAAGAGAGCCAAAAAATTATTAAATTTTTCGTAATTCATGTTGAAAACCAATTGATATGTTATAATACACATCATGAAATACACGGAATGGCTGAAAGCAACAAGTTACAATGCGAGGAGGCAATGCCAATTAATACAACCTAAATGGTTATCACCTGCCAGTTTCAAAACGTAAACCACATGGTAGCCGAACCTTGACATTCCAAATGTTAAAAATAATAATCTATTTCAGTTTTAACGTAAAACTTTTGAAACTATGCCTTAACATTAGGGGTTAGAGTTATGTATGGACTGTTTTAAGTATTCCTTTGTCGGTTGGCCCGCATTTGGGGTGAGGCGTATTCTTTTACGACGGTCGCTACCCCTGCTGTGTTGGAGCGCACGTGGCTTGGGGCCGGGATACCGGCAGATGTTACTATTGTAGGGTTGCCGATCCCCCTCTTGTATTATCGCCGCTCCCAAATTGTAACGCTGCTACTCCGAGTTTGGAATCATTACGCGTAAAAATACCGTTAGGAATTTTAACTAGGTATTCAATTACGTTAACTATGTTAATTTGTCTTGCAGTCTCTTCTGTCTAATTAGGATAACTGAACTTTGAAACTGTTATATGAGTTACATGTATTTACAGACAGTTATCTTTTGCAATGTAAGTTTTCCTGGATACGTGATTCTTTGTGTGTTCAGTTCCAGGCAATCGTCAATGTAAATATTTGACTGTCTCGTCACATGGTCTGTTAGGGAAATTGATTTGGTTTACAGTCATATTCAGCCGGAACGATTACTCACACTATGATAAATTCGAGAGTAATTTAAAAAGTCTAGCGTCGAGTCTGCTTGGTTTTGTAGTTCTAATACAATTGACGGAATCCGTACGGGGTCACCGTCAACATTGGCTAATCGGGCGACGTTTATCGTGCTCTTATCACGAAGTACGGCCGCTACATGCGCTTGTGTGGGAATAGAGCGTTTGTACGGCCGCGTACGGTCGCATTCCACACTATTATGTTCGCGAGATTCCATGCCATGTAGCTTCGCTGAATACCTTGTTGCCTTCGCTCCGTATAGCGGCGAAATTTTTTGCATGGCGCGCTCGCAAATCAAACCGGTAGGTAACTAGTCATTACATTACATAGAACATAGCAGCGTTAAGTACTACACTTAGATGATGGTGGATCATGTTGTATGATAACCAATGAAACCATATCACTGTCGTTTATTCGCATAAGCACTAATATACATAGCTACTCAATTGTTATATGCATTTTATTTGTTTACGAGGCAGGCAGCATTCAAGTTCAATTAAGTTAAATTGAGGTTGCCATGTTCACATAACTTGATTCAAATATTCTGTGAACACTGCCTACTCGTTCTCGTACATAATGTAAACAAGTCGAGATATTATTTAACATCTGGAAAAACTACGTTATTTTTACACACAAATAATTTCTACTTATTTTTTTAATTCTAACACTATTAAAAATAACAAATAAACAGTGTGGGTACTTACACAATGTGTTTTTCCCACGATGTTCTTCAATGAGACCAAGGGAAATGTTGTTTCACACAATATTTTAAATCAATGAGCACGACGTAACGTTAAAGTTTGTAAAGTTGATAGCGTTCTAAACAACTGAAACCTTCATGACAATGTTACAAAACCGGCGAAGAACAAAAATCAATAGGCAAGTATTGAAATCGCAACAAACTCTGAACACATTCGTAAGATTAACACGACACGCTGGTTACCTCTGCGACGCAAAAAAATATACTGACTTCTATCGTTTATTATCCATTGTCCGTCAAACGCACTGTGTATAAGTATTTGTTGTTATTTCATAAAATCCAACTATCGCGCCACGACTCTGTTGACGAAATAGTCGCGTTTGACATTTGAGCCGAGCCCACTGCGATTGGAATCCAAGGAATGTCAAATATTTTCACTGCTGCCATCTATGTGAAAGAATGTTAAACGACCGAGAGGCGGCACACTGGAGCAGTACAGACTTTATTCCCCTCATGTTCATTAGATAACATTTTACTTATATAGGTGACATAGAACGTTTAGTAACGGTATTCCGTTGTTATAATGTGCCAATAAGTATTTATTTCAGAGTTTTTTGGGATCATAAACAGAATAAGAAAGTGTCGTGGCGCGTTCGCGAATTCATTGGAATGCGGCCAGGTTAGTGCCGCCGCTGGGAGACGTCACCGGCGCAGGCGTGATGTTGGTAAGCCGCGTCTGCTGCAGGGTTATCGACACATGGCGTGGAGGCGAGGAGTAGGGTCGGCAGCGACTTGCCGCCATGCCGGCCTGCGCATGTAGCATAACACACTGTTTCGGTTCGATACTTTCGTTGGAATTTATAATTTAAGATTATGGAATTTCTCGACCATGACGTAAGAAAATTACATTTCTTATTAGTATGGAGGGCAACCAAAAACGAGGCACATAACTGTCTAACTGTTGCATAAAAATGCTTTTATACAAGCTTACTTTTTATGTAGTGGTCTATTAATTGGCTGCTGATAAACAGCTGTGCATCTGTCGACGGCTCTCTTTGTATCTCTCATCACTAGTATGTGTTGTAAACCCAACGCATAGTTTGAAACGTTTACTATACAGCTAACGCCATCTAGCGGCAACTCGAGGGACATGCACTGTCATTTGTTTATTCGAATTCCTGACACTAGATGACATTGAGTAATTAGATTATTGGGATGTTTTCAATTAGAGCACGCATAAGTATTTAGGGCGAAATCATTTTGCGTTGTGTTACTTGTGATAAATGCAGAACAACCTTGCTCGTTGTTCGATGAATAGTTTTACGGTGGGAGAGGGATAACTATACATTGGCCGTATAAACGGGTCTGGTGCTTAGAGAGTAGACCCCCAGAAACGGGTTTGAAATAGGCTATCGTTTTTCGGATTTGTCTTTTGGGTTAAATTCTAACGGAACGAAAATTATAGTTTTATATGTTCTTCCCGTTAGAAGAACATACAAGACATCGTCAAATTCGTTTTAAAGAAATCATACTTATAAAGTCAGTAGGTATCTGATCTATATACGATTAAAAAAACTACACATTCAAGACACAATCTTTATTTCTAACACAACATTCTCAATAAACTTCGGAATTAAATAAACGACAAAAACAGAAAAAAGCGACAAATACTTTTACTAAACAATAATTCTCTTTACGAATAGGTCTTTGCCTCAACTAAACGATAAGTCACAGGATGTCTGTTGTCTCTCCCACTAGGCACTACCTAAATTAATGAATGCCCTGAACCGAAATTAGGACACCTAATTCTCGACATCAGAAGTGGTTTGATGTGTTGGGGTCGGCTTCTAGTCTTACCGTATTCAGCTGAATACCATCAGTATTTTATTATTATTTATTTACATGGAGCGACTGCATAACTAAAAAAAAAAAAAAATGAATAAATAAATAAATAACTGGCCTCCACACCCAGGTTAGTAGGTAGGTACATACTAAGTTTAGCGATACCCATTGGTAATACTGATTTTCAAACCTTCTTGCCTCTGTCTACCTGTAACGACTGACAAAGTTCTAAAAATGACAGCCGGGAATTTCCTCCTCGCCTTAGAAAACTTAAGAAAACACGTTATGTCATGGGGACTTAGCGTGTTTTCTAAAGCGCGGAGGAAATTCGGTAAATGGGTGGTCAGTTGGTCAATCTCCTTATGCTTCTGATGTCGAGAATTGCAGCGCTCTTTTATTTAGGCGTTGACTTTGGTTTTGCCTAGTGTTGGTGAGAACAGTGGGGTTACCATGACGTCTTAAAGCAACCATGTTTTACTCTTATTCCAGTGTGAGAAAGCAACAGAGCTATATATAGGGTGTCTAGTAATGCCATCTCTTCACTGGCACTGGCCTTATGCTGAGCTGAGGCCCTTTTGGTATAGGGCACGCCACGATAGTGGCGGTAAGTCCCCTCTTTGAGGAGTGGCTGGAGAGGCGCCACGGCGCCCTCACCTACCGTCTGACGCAGGTCCTCACCGGACACGGGTGTTTCGGGAGGTACCTGTACCGAATCAGGCGGGAGGAAACGCCCGGATGCTTCCACTGCTAGGATCGACCGGAGGACACGGTGGAGCACACTGTGGAGGCGTGCCCTGCTTGGGCAGAGCCCGGACGTGTTCTCGTAGCGGCGATCGGCGGCGGCGACCTCTCGCGCCCGGCCCTGGTGCAAGCCATGGTCCGGGGCGAAGAGGAATGGGACGCCGTCGCCTCCTTCTGCGAAGCAGTGATGCTAGCGAAGGAGGTGGCAGAACGAGAGAGGGAGAGAACCTCTCAACGTCCCAGCCGCCGCGGAAGGCGCTCCGGGCGTCGGGGGTCACGCGATGACCTCCGGCCACCGTAGACGCGGGCCTGTGGACGGTGAGTAACGGGCTAGCTCGCCGTCCGGCCGTCGTCATGACGGCAACAGACCGTGTCGGCGGCGCGTACGTGTTCCACGCGCGCCTCAAAGAGATGTCAGCAAGGAGGGGCCCGCAAGGGCCGACGCCCGTCGGGGCTGTGGATATCGAAAGGTTACCGCGGCTCCGACACAAGGGCGAAGAAGAAGGAACATGGGTTTGGTTTTTAGTCAGTAGAAGTCTGACACTCCCCTTCGCTCTGACCAAAGAGCGGGGGGGGGGGTTATTCGATGATTTTCCACCCACCAAAAAAAAAAAGGCCCTTTTTGTATTATCAGTTTATATTTTTGTCTAATTTTTAAGGTGTCTTTGTTAATAATGTCAAATAAATACATATTTTTTTCTTTCTTTATGACGTCATAGTAGGCCACCTGGCATTAAACTGCATGTCAGTTAAACCTAGGTCGGTGTTATTACTTACAATAATAGCTCATTGGATAATTCGTGTTCACGATTAACATTTAAGTGTGGCCATTTCTAACTACAAGTATAATTACTCCGTCCAAAAACCTTTACAACAATTTGATATTTTCAGTCTTCACACTTAAATTGCATTGGGATTAAATTAGAATATTATAATTACATAATTAAGTATTTTAGGGAATATTATAAATTTATTTGAAACAATTGAATACAATCTTATCAATATAATTTCAAAAACTTCATTTATTTGTATTGATTAAATAGAGTTTATTAAATATTTTATATAGGGTAAATATTCTGTGGAAGATTCAAGAAAGTAGTAGTAGTTCGAATGTAGTAAATAAGGTTTTATTTCCTTTAGAAAAATAAAATCCAAGCTTAAGGTGGAAGCGCAAGGATAGCCTCTATTCATTCAATGGTATGAAATTAACTTAGTTGTTTTATATAGATGATTTTATTATTATAACTCAGTAAAGTTACGGTCACGAATCATATTTAGTTCAACATACAATCTGTCAAAGACCGGCAAATAGCAAAAAAAGTAGAATAAATAACTTCGCGGGTTACCGTAGCGCTTCCAACTCAATAGTTCCTCGAACTAAATGCTCTACTCACAAAAAATGCCAAACGAGCATGAAATCACGATTTTGTAAGTAGTTGTTATACTTCATAGTTAGAGACAGACCGAAACATCAATTATAACGCAATATATCATAATTTATATATCACTAAAATATCCTTTTAATTATATTACAAACACCTCACTTGGGATTCGTTCCGCAGGTATCTAGGGCCTATACTAATACATAATATTTAATAATTTGGTTCCGTTTTTCGTAAGTGTTTTTTATTATTTTTATGATACTTATATAACGAATATTTATTTGGATAAAGGTATTTATAACATGTAAGTAAAAGGCTGTACATTGTAAAAGTTGAAAACGTCGCAAATTATTATAACTGTCAAATATTTTGCTAAATTGATTAATAAATCAGTATTATAATTATGTATTTATAGCTCTCTGTCGCAACACAGTTTCCGTCATGAATTGCAATGAAAACACAGAATTGGGTGTTGATATATTTTTTTTAGGCGTTGCTTTTATACACCCTCTATGCACAGGACAAGATCGAAATCAAGAGTGGGCCTTTTTAATATAGAAAAAATTCTTTCATTGTCACGGTGTTGATGATTGCAATTCGTAGTCAATATTTTAGTACAACACAGAATCATAAATAATACACATTTTTTTTCAGTTACAATAATTTGCAAAATTGATGAAAACAGAGCAATATTTGTCAGATTTATGCGACGACATTGTCAACTTTCAGTATGCACCCTTTTAATGGAACACCATCTAAGTGTTTGATATCTTAGAACATTTAGCACGAACAACTAACTATACTAGTGGATAGTTAACACTTCGTAGCACATTGCTACGCCTACAAATGAGTCTAAACGGATACTTGGTAAACTTTCGTATAGGTATAGTTTATAATAAGGTAAATAATTAATCTTTTCAATCTGTAAAATATAACTATAACTTTAGTTTTAGTTTACTACTAGGTCACCAGTATTTTTACTCCTAGGTCACCAGTATTTTTCACTACTAGGTCACCAGTATTTTTGGTAATCCGTATGATTATAAAGGACTTCATCTGAAATTGTCGATTTATAACCAACTTAATAACGTGCATCCATGTATATATATTTTTGTAAGGTAATGTTAACTTTCTGACCGAATTTTGCAGCAATGGTACAATTATATATATTATTATAGAGTAATAATTATTGTAGTCAAAGGATGCTTTGTAGCAGGAAAAATGGTATTAGGAGGGGAAGGATAATGGATCTATATTTTAACAAAGAAAAATAAAGTATACCTGTCTTAAGATATAACATGACACATGAACATATACGGCATTTAGAATGTCCCAGTCCATTCCGTAGTATGCATCATTCATCTTGTTTTTTTTTTTTAGATTTTATACGAGATCTCTATTTCGTTCATAACTGGAATCTATTTACTAATAGACTGATTTATCAGTTTCAAGTAAGTACATATTTCACTTTTAACCTTTTCCTTAAGTCATTTCTGTTCCGACAATAAAATCAGGTTCTTGTAACGAATCACAATATAACATTGAAGTCGTTTAATTTTTAATACATAAACTTTTATAAAGCTTTGTTTATTAAAATAAATTAATATAAATAAGACTAGAGCATTTTTTGCAAAACGTCTGCAAGGAACCTGTCTCATTTTTATCTACAGTTAAAATATTAAATAGCGCTCTTTGAAAAATAAAGTACACACGGCGACACATCAAGCTATACATTTCTCGTACATTGAGAGATTTGCATAAATTGGTTTTGTATAGCTTGATAGGTTGTTATGCGTATCTTCCTACTTGAAATAATCCGAAACTTAACTTAAAATTTCTCTTAACCCAACTTTTTAACAAAAAGTTATCCTCTCACAAGGTTATTTCTAACTTTTACTGGTAGTTTCAACAAGGTCGAACATTTACCACTAAATTGTTCTCAAATAATTGCTATTGCCTTCCGCGTCCCGCAAAAAAAAACTATTGTCTAATAGTTGTGGCGACTTAAACCACAAGTTCACATGCCTGTTACTGGTACAGACGCTAGCATATCAAGATAAAACAATCTCTTCAATTTCTTTAATAGATTTTCAACTTTATCCGAAAAGTTTTGGGTTAGAGGTTTATTGAGAAAATTCGAAAACACGTTTGGGCAGCTTGATGTACTGGTGTCTGTTAAAACAGCTTATAATGTCAGGATAGCCTGCAAGATAATTGTATGCTTCTAGACAAGTAGCAAGCATCGTATATTATTACTCATTTAAAATATAGAAGTCATTAGAACGGCAGGTCGTGCCATTTTGTTGTATTGGGTGTAAATCAGTGCAGTGTGGATGTGTTGCCATCTTTAAAGATGGATTCTCATTCTAGTAAACCGAGCAGCTAGTACGAATCGCCACTAAATCAGTAAATCTGATATTAACTCTCAACGTTCATCCCTACGTTACGTTTTACGTACTAAGCTATCTATGTTATGTGCCTCTTATCATAATTTGGTATCATGTATATATTTTATATATTCATATACGTATATATTCTTAAAACTTCAGGGGACGGCTTAACGTGTTAACTAAAATAATGCGTTAACATTCATAAAGTTATCAATATAATTTAGGATATTTTTTCATGATGAATTTCTTTGGAAATCTGGGAAATAAATAGTTTATTTTTTTATCAAGAAATTAGAAATAGAGAATATTGTAAATATAATATTTGAGTGGCAAATATAAGGAGTAGAGGAAAAATCTATAATGTCAGGTTAGGAAAAATAGTTTTCATGAATATGTAAGTATTTTCAATTGAATCTAAATATTATGAAAAGAATAAATGAATAGTCAACACTTTTATGCGTTTCTAGATATCGTTTTATGCCCTATTTTAATTCATCTAAGACTAAATCGACAATAATGGATACAAAAAAAAATACTAATATAGGTATAGTTATTTTTTGCTTGTCCTGATACAACAAGGTATAAGATAGCTAAGACAATTAATGAAGAAATAAATCATAACTAATTACATATAATTATGTCAAGTTGATAAACACGTCACTTCATTATAAACTAATTGGCTGTCTCATTAATTTAGCTGTTCATGCTTTGAGAGATTCTTATACTATTGCAAATTATCTACGAAGCCCGTTTTATGGGACAATTACTTAGATAAAAGACACAAATAGTGACACCAAATATAAATGTAAATAATGATTATACATTTCGGTTGATCTACTAATAAATAATTATATGGAATATAAATAAAAAATAAATATATTATTTAGGTAACTAATTTTTACGGTATCATTGACGTACCCGTTTAATAGACTTTCGATCTCGAACGAAACTGTCTGAACTGAGTTCGAGCTAGACGTTATATATCTGTATGTATATATAGTATACTGTAAAAAACACTAAGTGAAATTTAATGATTGTTTATGGTATTTAGACCTTAAACATTTGCTTGCAAACTATTTATGTATATTTTCATGTGAACGCACATTACTCCGTGTTTCATAAATTAAATACGCATTGATGTCGGAAAACTAATGAAATTATTTGCGTTGCAGCGCGTCAATTATATACTCTACATTAATAATTATATTTATTTCTCCTACGAATTTGATATTATTCTGATACTACCTATATTTAGAATTTTTGTTGTTATTATTGATATCAATTTATATTAAAATTAAGGGATGGTTAGCTCTAGGATTGCTAGGTATTCAGCAACCAGGGAATGTATCTAGCCATCTTCAGGTTTGGAAAATAAAGGCCACTTGGATATATTCTAATTAACAGTGTGATAAGTTTAGACAATGATTAAGGTTTGAAGAGATTTACCTATCCAAGAAATAGTTCTTTATAACTTTCTAAGGTAAATGAAATTTTGAATCTTAAAAGGTGTAGCAAAATATGTAAGTAATAATAATAATAATAATATAATATAATATAATATAATAATAATATTCCACAACTATCACACAACGCCATCTAGTCCCAAGCTAAGCAGAGCTTGTGTTATGGGTACTAGACAACTGATAAACATACTTATATATTTCTAAATACATACATATTATAGATAAATTACACCCAGACAGACAGACTAGCAAGTATATCTCGAAAAAAGCTAAAACCAATAAGCTGCGTTGATGGGGTAGACCTACCTACTTAATGGTCAAGCATTAGAAGTATAAAAAAACAATTTTCAGCAAAAATACCAGTATTTAGAATCAGTTGTAGGATGTCTTAGGTATTGAAGATAAGAAGAAAATTGACTGAGCAATATCTTGGCGATTATCTCATATCAAGCTATATAGAAATAACTGTTTAGTGGAAGGATTCGGATATTGCCCTGAGACGGAATGATGACGATAGAGAACAGTTTTGATGTAACAGATAGATGCCGTATGAACACACGGCGACCAATCAAGCTATACCTAACCAGTTTATACGGATCTCTCATTGCACAGGAAATCTATACAAAGCGACGCCATGTTATACTGGAAATGTATAGCTTGATGTGTCGCTGTATGTACTTCCTAAAGAACGAGTGGGTACTATCCCACTTCATAAGTATACCTTATTAGCAATACCATCGGCTACTTCAAATTACAATGTAAGGCTAACGTCTAAACTAAACATTCCTGCGTAACTAATGATATTTTTAACTTAAACAACGTGCGGTTCTAATCTTTACTTTGATACACTAATTTTATAATTTATTTTACTATTTCTTCACTACCTACCAATATTCTCTTATTACTATTTTCTCTTACTCCGTGTCTATTACCTCCAGCTTTAAGCATTGGGAATCATTTCAATTAAATTTTTACACAACATAATTAATCAGCAAAGTATTAACCGTTTGTAGATCACGCTTCATATTCTTCATAAGTCTTATTTTATACAATAGTACATATATTTATATTTCACATAAATTAATTTAAGTTTTAATCACATTGTTCGAAAAATGATATGTAGCCAAGTAATTTTCGTAAATGGACCTATTACAATGTGTATAATATATAATTATATAATATTATAAAATCATGTAAATTGGGAGATTAAGAAAACCACCAAAAGTAATATGTCATCGTAGGCCGTGTTCTTATACCTAGTCATTGTTGCTTTAGCCCGATTAGCTCAAAACAAACATTGAGGACCTCTTTCACCATGTACGATTAGGTTCCCGTTAACTTACTTGGCAGATCATTTCATACAATATATTATTTTCTATTTTTTATTTATTCGGTAAGTAGTGGCTACTCGGACATCGTGAAATAGGCCCCAACTCGTATAAATAAACGTATGTCAATTACTTAATTTATCAAAATCACAAATACTTAATTGTAAAATTCAAAGGCAATTTTGAAGCCAAAGTAATAAATAGAATATTACAAACGTATACTAATGAAAATTAAAGGACACACACATATTGGCGAAATATACATAGATATATAAAAAATTACAAAAAGAGTTGCTTAACGAAAAGCAACGGTCGGTCGCGCGAGTGTGCGCGGCGCGCGCGCGGCTGCGGCGGCTGTGCGGGCGCGCCCGCGCACGGCGCCAGGCGCAGCGGCCGCGCGCCCGAGTCCGCGCCGCACCGCCGGCACGACGCGCGCCTAGCCCCCCGCCACCACCAGCCCCCCTCCGGCTCATAACTGTGCTCGAAATCCGACTTATTCGCATTCCCTTTATCATACCCTGTAGACCCTTCGTAAGTCCTATACGAGCCGTCGCGGTCGTATCCACTCGCTTCGTAACTCTTTGCATATGCCCCAGATTCGTAATTGTCTTTTGTTTGCGACCCCGACGCCGTAGAAGTGGAAGCTTCGTAGCTAGCTTCGTAGCCCGATTTCTCGTAGTTGTAGCTCGATTTCTCGTAGTCGCCGTAGCTACTAGAGTATCCCGCTCCGGAGCCCGAAGGTAAGTCGTAGCCGGTTTTGCTACGATTCCGGTCCGACCACGTGGACGTCTCGCTGTCGCATGGCGTCACTGGTGCACTTCGGGCTGTTGTTGGTATAGAGCGTATTGGTATCGTTTGATCAGAGAGGGAGCCGCGTTTCTGAAACAGTTTATTAATATTATGTTAATACAAGTTGGTATATTTTCTTTACAAATTGTTTTCGTAGATCTAAATTGTTGTTGTGATCTCTAGTTTCTCAGATTGTAAAGATTTACTAAAATGTAAATCATGTGAATCAATACTTCCGAATGCTACATTATTATCGTAGCCAATCGGTGTATCGACTTGGCTCGCACATAGGTAAGCCCAAAACCTAAACTTATTCCAATTAAGTTGGTCGCTATTGATGCGAGACACGTGAACGATATAACAGGTAGGTAAGCTAGATATAGCCGTAAGTACTTGTTAGTAACACAAGTACGTACTCATGAAGGCTTTACATGTTCCTATATCGGTATTTGAATTACCTACACTTTTGTAATTGCCACTTGTTGTGGGAAAGTGTTTTATCAGCCTATACTATGAGGGGTTTGCCTTCAAGGTCTAAATCAGATTATGGAGTAAAATATCCTACCAATATTATAAACGCGAAAGTTTGTAAGTATGGATGGATGGATGGATGGATGTTTGTTACTATTTCACGCCAAAACTACAGAACGGATTTGGATAAAATTTGGTACACAGATAGTTTATAACCTGGATTTACACATGGGATAGTTTTTAACCTGATTTTATCTTCCCGTGGGATAATATTCGAGTTTTAGGGGCCAAGCCGCTGCGCTGGCAACAGCTAGTATGTAATATGTTTTGCTTGTAACAAAACTTACGTTATAACGTTTACAAAACTACGCAATGAAAGTGCGTCATTCCTGAAACATCATTTGTATTCAAATTGGCTCTGCAGTTTTAAAATGGAATAAATGTTTTGGTTGATAGGATTAAAACGCAGTCAAATTAGGTATGTCGGTAATGGCCTAGCTAGAGGTTGGTATGTATTTATGGCAAACCCAAAAACTCTATAAGCTACCAACTAAAGAGAGTTGAGGTATCTCACACAAATCCTTGTCAAGTATAAATTTTAATTATAAAGTAAGTACCAACATTGTAACTAGAACATCCGAATAGACGAAGAAGAATAAGAGGATAACTCATAAAGAACTAAAGCAAAGTTAATACAAATTTATATGGGACCTAATGAAAACAGAGGGATCGGACCAGTAATCACGGAATAATCGTTGAAAATACATGAAAATAATGGTGCTGTTGGAATACAAGATAACAAGACCTTTTTTCAAGTCATTTAAAACGAGTCAATGATAGTGTGACAGTTGAAGAGAGAATGGAAAATAAAACGTTATATTGTGTCAACCTTAAGGAAGATGGGCCAAGGGCAGGACGATTATGATGTACCTATTGTAACTTACTGACCGCCTCGTTACAGCGTTGGTCGAGTTGCCGCCAACGCTGCATGTGTGAGGATGAAGTCCTGCAGGGCTAACATGCGCAAGTCGACATATCTCTTAAACGAGATGACAAATTTTGTCGTTCCCGATTCGTTTGTCACTTTTCCTAACATGAGAAGATATCCCGTCGTGACTTCTCTTTCTCGACGCGAGATAACTGATGTTGCCATTTCTTGAAAACATACCATAGTCTAGTTTATGTATGAAAGAAGAAGACATGTTGCGCCGACCCCAAATGAATTGGGATATGGGCAGGAGAATGATGATGATACCATAGTCTAGTTTAGTAACTTGTTAATTAATTAATTAATTATTATTAACTTACTAATTTTGTCGACTTGCGCATGTTAGCCCTGCTGGGCTCGATTCTCAAGATGGACAAAATGTTATTATGCTCTCCATCAGGAATTTCTCAGTAGCAGCCACGAAGTCAGGGTTTTTTCCCGGTTGATGGGAACAGGCTCACACACTTATAAATGGGACTAACAATAACTGGCGAAATGTTCTCGTCCTCTGCCTAATCTTCCGAGGATTACAGGCGTAATGTTACGTTATGTGATACTTACTCGCATAAAATCGAAATAGGGCAGCTTGAAGCGTCACACTTCCTGTAAAAACTTCACCGGACACACGGCCTGGCGGTTGTCACCGGAGCGGATCAGCATCATGCCGTCCACCTCCTCGCCGACTTGGATCACGATCTGGTCACGGAGCAACATCATGCCGCATTCGCCGTCTGATACCTGCGGATTACATTATTAAGGGGTTTTTAGTGAAGACTGCAAACGTTGTGTACAACAACAAAAAAAAAACCTAAGTGACAGAATAATGATGATGATGTCTGCAAATTAGCACAGGTATGATATGACGAGTCAGAGTTGGTCTCGTGGTACGAACCTGACTTAATGTGTCATGAACACCGATCCAGGCAAACAAATGCAACATTTATGTGTGGTTGCCCATTGTCTCTAACAAAGAGGTCTATGTACTATGTCCATGCTGTGAAAAATTGTCTTTTAACCGCTGAATATGTGAATGGAGGAGGGGTATAGCGAAGTACTTCGCAGGATGGCTCAAGTTAAAAACAGTTGTCTAGCAGTGTTCATACTAATTGAGTCGACTGCCAGACATAATTTTCGTGAAAGTTTAGTGTGCGCATAATTTGGTAATGTTGCCTAGACTTACTGCTTGTGTATAAAAACATGGCACTTTTTTGGCAGTCATGTAAAAAGCATCGCAGTGTATTTTTAAGATGAGATAATTTTTTTGGTTTTCCTAATTCCAGTTTTTAGTTTGCAGTCTTAAAATATCTGACTGCATTATTTATTTCAAAGTGCTTTGGGTTTCCGTGGATAGTGAACAGTAATAATATACTGGGCCGTACACGGATAAATAATCCCAGTGTATATTCGCTGTGCATATTGGTAATGTGCCAAAAACAAAACGACTGCCTAAATGGGGACTACCGTGATATTTTGTGATCCCCGAAGGGTTAGAAAGAAGTGTTCAGAACGGGCATTTATAACTTTTTTTCACTCCATTTTGTGATAGAATCGTACGCTGGTTTGGCAAGCACAACTTCTGAGCGAGATATTCTTTCGATTCCGAGCAGTTGGGCATTTGGTATTTTATAAGCACCACGAAATCGGAATTTCTTCCCAGTATAGCTGGAAATATGTGAGAAAAGCTACTATGTATGTACTTGTGTTTAACCTTTTATGGAAGACAGCCCTGAAACTACGTCATATAATTTGTGTAACAATTTATAATCGACTTCATTTTAGAACGTTAAATGGCTATTCGGACATCGTGAAATAGTCTCTAATTGAAATAACGTCGGACGTGTGGATGAGGTAGTCGAAGTAGCATTATTTATTCACTGCAGCTGTCAAGAATGTTATATAACTGTTGGCTGCTAACAATGCACCAACCGTAACCTTGAGTTTTCATCGCTCGGACTTCCGCTCACCACAAAGACAGAACAATACAATAGAGTCGAATTGAATAAATTATTACTTGAATTTTTACTATTCTTGGTTAATGTAAGGATTACCAGTCTCTTCCTGTGTTAAATGTATAATTATGAAAAGCTTTCTTAGGTCAATTTTGCAAAGAGTAATTTTGGGATCAGAAGTTTAACGATTGTACAGCCAGGAGCAATGAAATGTAAACACTTAGCATAATCCAAAAACGATTTTCTTCTACTGCATTGATAAACGTTTAATGTTTTTACGAATTGTAGTGATTCGGAATCCATACTATTACGAACCTATTATTTCGGAATCCATACTGAAAGAGAAAAGCGTAAATGATGCCGTAACTTCAGTTAGAATGGAAGAAGAGAACATGTCGCACCAACCCCAAGTAGAATTTGACTAGGGTAGAAAGATGATAATGACTATTACGAAATAAGTCCTATCTCACAATAGATCCCGTTATTTTACGGGAGAATCGCTTATGAATTTTGCTGTTTACATTTCATTGCTCGTGACCGGACACGTGAAGATAGACATATTAATCAGATCCTTAAGTGCTCTAATCTGAGCAATAAGTGCAGGTGTTACGACACTTAAAACTATAGAGAATGATATAGATATGGAAAAGAAAGCTACTCTTAGGTATGCCCTAAGTCGTGGCGCGCGTGTTCTATTTCTGAGCGGTCCTTAAGTGTTTTAATTGGGTCCATATTGGCTCACCTAAAGTTCTTTATCCGAAATTGTTCTTCCTAACGATTTGTAATCCGAATGATCACTCTTCCTAAAATTTTTCATCCTAAAGTTTTCATTCATACTATTTGTAGTCCTACCGACGATGTTCATAACACTCATGTTTCCGAAAATTGGAATTCATAATATCATTAGTGTAAATATATTTAAACTCCTACTGTTTTTTATCCTAACGCTTTTATTCCTAAACATAATTACCATGATATTTTCACTCACACAACTGTTTAGAATGATTAAAGGTCGTTTCACTGATTTTTGTCTTGAAATAAAATAAATGAATGAAATTCAGGTCAGAGTGTCGTCTTGGGGGCACTATGAAAAAAATACTTAGAATAATTTCGCGACCAATTTCGAGGTAGCGCTCGCCGGCCACTGCCGCGGCACCGCTCGCTTCGCTCGCTCGGCTCGCTTCGCTCGCTCGGCTCGCGCGTAGTTGGTCACAGTTCTAACCTAACCTAACCTATGGATATCTTTGCATAGTATATAAGGTCCCATTAAAATAGGTGGACAAATTTTAACACAGCGTTTAGTAAGCCTAACTAAAGACATCTAAACAAAAAAAAAACACTATATATTAAGTGATTTTATTTTAAAATAATAAATTGCCGGCACTCTAGAACAAACTCATCCTATAAAAGTAGGTATTTTATTTCTTATTCTTATATTTTTTTTTGCTATTGTCCTTATTTTAGCGGTCTGAATGATTTCTAAAATTTTGTCCACCTATTTTAATGGGACCTTTTATAATACTGATTATTATGAATAAAAAGTAATATAAACAAAAAAAAAGATATGACTTTGAATAATAGTGTAAAAGATGGTTATGTTGAGAAAATATAGGAAAACAAATAATAGTGTAATAGATGTTTATTGCTACAGAAATTATGAAGTCGAATGCTTCGGAATTAAAACATTAGAGACAGAGAAGTTAGGAATTGCGATTGTTAGGACGAAAAATGTTAGGAAGAACATTTTCGGATTTCCAATTATCGGAGTTGAAATTTTAGGTGAACTTTGGCGCACCCGTTTTAATTGTCAACAATTAGTTCTACCAAGGCTTTTAATATAGTTTCTAAGGGATTCATGTGATGTCTGTAGCAGGTGGCGTCCAGCCAGAGGTTTCCCCTATAGTATGTATGTAAGGGAAATCGACGCACGAACGGTAACCACATACATTTTTCATCGGTAATCAAATATTAGGACAATTTGACGTCGTTTTATTTCTCGTATTCTTCTCAGCAAACCCTTTCATTTGATACCCATTGCATGGGAATGCCTTAATAGACCAGTGCCGAAGCCTTCAAAAATGGTAAAAAATGAAAAAAAATGACAGTAGGATGAAACCCAATGGAAAAAGTAGAGAATATAACAAAAATTAAAGGAAAAATAAATTACGGTCGATCTGAGGTCGGGAAGTGGGGGTGGGGGATTTTTAAGGGGGAGAGCGGTTTATCTCGATTTCCGGCAAAACTACAAGTCCTATGGAAAAAAATGTAATGGCAAAGTTGTAGAGAATAAAAAGATCAAAACCAAGTTTTTGGTTTTTTATTTATATCCTTTTAATTTTTTTTTTCTACGAAATTTGGTGAAAACTTACCTTATTATGTCCCAAATACACTGTAATTTATTTGATTTAAAATATTTATTTTTTCGGCTTATTTTAACTTAATATCAAAAAAGCACCCTAATTTTCAATCGAAAATTCTGACGTCAAAATATCAGCTTTTTTTAAAAAGTTGGTGGGCGTTGTGTTCCTTATAATCTCTACTTTCTGATGATGTATTAAAAATATACATTGCAATGGTAAATTTTCTCAGAAAATGCAAAATCAGCTGCTACGAAATAACAGGTAGTAAGGGCCAAACCCTCCTAGCCCCTTCCCCACTTCTCTGTGAAATACCTTTTGATGGGCCAAAATTTTCCGTAGGTCTCCACGATATATAAATTATCTTAAAATAACAATAAATAGGCATAAAACAGCAATAAATACGTTTATAATTTCTTGTCGAGGCCTTATTTGGTAGTGGGATTATTTCGCAGCAGCTGATTTTGCATTTTCTGAGAAAATTTACCATCGCAATGTATATTTTTTATACATCATCAGAAAGTAGAGATTATAAGGAATACTACGCCCACCGACTTTTTTAAAAAAGCTGATATCTTGACGTCAGAATTTTCGATTGAAAATATGGCTGATTTTTCGATACTAAGTCAATAATAAGGTGAAAAATAAATATTTTTAATCAAAAAAATTACAGTGTATTTAGGGCATAAAAAGGTAAGTTTTCATTAAAATTCGTGAAAAAAAAATTTTTTTTTTGTAAAAGATAAAAATTAAAAACCAGAAACTTTATTTGAATTTTTCACATACATTTTGAGGTTATGTGAAAAAAAGTGTTAAAATCAAAGTTGTAGATGTTTTTATTCTCTACAACTTTGCCGTTACATTTTTTTCCATAGGACTTGTAGTTTTGCCGGAAATCGAGATAAACCGCTTTCCCCCCTTAAAAACCCCCCCACCCCCACTTCCCGACCTCAGATCGACCGTAATTTATTTTTCCTTTAATTTTTGTTATATTCTCTACTTTTTCCATTGGGTTTCATCCTACTGTAATTTTATTTGTTTTCAAAAATTAAATACCCTGGTCTATAATAATAACTAGCCCGCCATCTTTGCCGTCATTCGAAATCCATCAAAACTTAACAAGAATACAAAATTAATTTTTAATTATTTTTTTATTGCAATCGTATCTAAACCTAATGTGGTATGTTACTGTGTTTAAAAATAACTGTGTTTCCTGCAAAAGTAAACCTACACGGTCAAAATGAGTGGAACGGCAGATAATTTTTTAATTAGCGATGAATAATTTCCTTGATGAGTTGCCCTTTACAGTCCCACCCTGCCTAATAAAGTTCTGTCTGAAAAAAGAAAATTAAAATACACAGATTCTAAATTACCTGAAGGTTATGCGTGACTTGCAGTGCCCTTTCACCAGCTTGTAGCTTGGTGCAGTACTTGGAAGGGAAGTATCCAATCTTGCCAAGACATTTTCCCTTCCACCAATCAGGGTCCGAGGTGTCGATCACGGTGACCTTGTAGCCAGCCTTAAGGTCAAGCTCGTCGGCATGACGAGACTTGAAGTTGTATAGCACCACGTACAGGTTTGTTGGTAGAAGACGCTGGTGCTTCTGGCGAAAAACAAAGGTTTTTGGTTACAAGAAACTTGGTTGGGTGCATCAGCATTGCTTTTTTGTTAAGGGTGGATTCCAGTTTAACTGGATGCAGCTGAATACTAATATTCTACTTGGAGCGACTGCCTATCTGACATCCACAACCCAGTTAGAACTGGGTAATACGATACTCCTTGGTAAGACTGGTTGTCAGACTTTCGAGCCACTTACTACATAACGACTGTCAAAAATCTACTGGCTGGCACCGACGGGCTTACGTGCTGTCCGAGGCACGGAGGTAGCTTGGTATGTGTGCAACGGTCACCCATACAAGAACCAACCTAGGCTAGCGCAGCTTAACCTGAAGATCATCCCTAGCGGATGCTATTATTTAGTCACGAGCTGTGTTAATGACTATTGTTGTTGAGTTTATTCTCGTCCGCTGAACGTTCACAAAGTGAACCTATAGAGGCCTTCATAGTTTAAATATACGATTTTATCAATGAGCATGTAGGAAAGATTTTGTTTCATTAATAATACAATGTGATAACCTTGATATGTCGGAAAACCGTAAGTTATAAAAGTTACTTGAATTGAGTATAACGTGTTTAATGCGGAGGAATGAGGAAAATTCCGTGAGGGAAGTTTTGGGTATGAATGAAGATGGGTATAACAGAAGAGAAGCATCAAATAAATGATAGATGAACTGTTTGAAGGATGGTATGGCATGAAAGAAGGTGTCTGATGAGATGATGAGTAGTAGAGAAGTTTGGAAGAAGAAGACATGTGCTGCGCCGACCCCAGATTAATTGGGACAAGCGTAACAGAATGATGATCATCATCATCAGCCTATTAATGTTTCCACTGCTGGGACACAGGACTCCTCTCTTTTCTAAGAAGGAGTGGGCTATAATCCACCACGCGGGCCCAGTGCGGATTGGTAGATGTCACAAGTCTTCGAATTTTTGGTTCTAGGACATGCCGGTTTCCTCACGATGTTTTCCTTCACCGTTTTCGAGAGCAGTGGTGTTGAAATAAATTACATATAGTAATGCGCCTGCCTGTGTTCTAACCCCCGACTTACTGTTTGTAAGTCGGGTCCGTTACCACTGGGCTACCGCTGCTCTCGAATGATGATGTGGGATATTTATTATAGGTACACTGTGATACGTACATGGAGAATAGAATATTATCATCTTCCTGCCATTGTCCCATTTTACTTGGGGACAGCGCAACACGTTTTTTCTTCCAATCTCTTCTGTCAGATGAATAGAATAGAATACGTACCTATTTATTCGGTAATGGACAGCAGCAACACAAAAGAGCAACACATACATAAACAAATAACAACAAACAGCTACAGGTCATTAACTCCTTTCTCCATTAATCTATTCTTTAGCCTTCCTCTCCCTCTTCATCCATCAACATTAATATCCATCACTTTTTTAGTCACATGCGTTTCATTCCTCCTCATAACATGTCCATACCAAGATCGACGACGTAGAAACGTAGAATTGTTCAATATGTCTTCATAAACTATGCATAAAACGTTCAAGGCCTCGTAAATAAAACTGTCTCTATATTCTGCAATCATAACTCCATTTTTCATATTTGCTTTAAAAATTACTCTACGTTTGTCTACTGCATATTCAAAGAATATGCGCAATGCTACAATTGTCGACAAATAACCACTTGCATGGAATAGAAGATTTTCTTTACATAAAATCCAAGCGTTTTCTCCCTGGAAATTCATGAATAGCGAGCGCATTTATTACACTAGTGGATTGGAAAAATAATGCTTTAGAATCTATGCGAGCATTTTAGGATTGTCTCAGAAAGTACGTTGAACCGACACGTATAAAACCGGGAGATAAATCTTCTTCTAGGTACTAACAGTTCGATTTTCCCAACATGTCAACCGTAAACATTTCTTTTCGCATCTATTTCAGGAATTTTACAGCTTTAGATGGTAATAAAATGCTATCTTGTTTATGTGTGTAGTACTTGGTTGTTTACCCCGATAGCGTGTTCGGGAAGCTGGCTTGTTTTCCTCCGCTTAAATAGGGGTTATTAACTTATCTTACAGATTGGGTCTTAATAATAATAGCCGCAAGGGTCGACTTTCAGCAGGCGCCGCATTCGTCCTCCGAATGCGGAAGCCATCGAGGCGGAGCTCTATGAAGGGTACAGAGCGGCGAAGAAAGTCCTCTCCGAGGCTCGTCTGCGGGCCAAGGATCAGGCCCGCGAGGAGATGCTGGAGACTCTCAACAGAGATCCGTGGGGGCGCCCTTATAAGATGGTGCGGAATCAACTCCGCACCCGGGGCCCCCCGCTGACGCAGAGTCTCCGGCCCGAGGTCGTGGAGGACGTAGTGAGCGCTCTGTTCCCTTCGCGAGGGGAGCATCGTCCCCCGCCAATGGCTCCGCCACCAGCGGTGCCGGAAGCGGACGGTTCAGGAACCGATGACGACATTCCGGAGGTGACTGGGGTAGACCTGAGAGTGGCGGTACGGAGGCTTAAAGCCAAAAATACCGCCCCGGGGCCCGATGGCTTGCCTGGCAAAGCCTGGGCCCTGGCCTCAGACCCAGAGGCTCTTGGGCCCCGACTGGAGAGGCTCTTTAGCGCGTGCATGGAAAGAGGCCAGTTCCCGCTTCGTTGGAAGACGGGGAAGCTGGTCCTCATCCAGAAGCCGGGGCGCCCTGCGGACTCGCCGTCTGCATACCGGCCCATTGTGCTGCTCGACGAGGTGGGCAAACTCTTTGAAAGAGTAATTGCAAACCGCCTCGCCGAGCACCTTGAGGGAATGGGTCCGGATCTTGCGGATCAGCAGTTCGGCTTCCGCAAGAGGCGCTCGACGGTGGACGCCATCACGCGCGTGAGAGCCCTCACGACGGGGAATGCGGTCTCTCGGGGCGGTGTGGTCTTGGCGGTGTCTCTCGACATCGCCAACGCCTTCAACACCATGCCCTGGAGCTGCATCAGGGAGGCACTCCGGTATCACCGGGTGCCGGCCTACCTTCGTCGTGTAGTCGGGGACTACCTGTCCGACAGGACGGTAATCTACCCTGGTCAAAACGGAGAATGGAACCGGCGAGAGATGTCGTGCGGTGTTCCACAGGGTTCGGTTCTGGGGCCGCCCCTGTGGAACATCGGTTACGACTGGGTGCTGCGTGCCGACCTCCCTGACGGCGTCAGCGTCGTCTGCTACGCGGACGATACGCTGGTGCTGGCACGGGGGGAGTCGCACGAGGCGGCGGCCGAAAATATGACACGCGGGGTTGAGATAGTCGTGGAGAGGATCCGGCAGCTGGGTCTCGAGGTGGCGCTTCACAAGTCAGAGGCTATGTGCTTCCATGGGCGTGGGAATGTGCCACCGTCGGGATCCCAGCTAACGGTGGGAGGGGTTCCCATCGGCGTCGAGTGTACTATAAAGTACCTCGGACTCGTCCTCGACAGCCGGTGGAACTTCGTGGAGCACTTCCGACGTTTGGCTCCCAGACTGGAGCGGGCCGCGGCTGCCTTTAGGTGGCTCTTGCCCAATCTGGGGGGGCCAAACGCCTCCTGCCGTAGGCTGTATGCAGGGATCGTGCGGTCCATGGCCCTTTACGGGGCCCCGGTGTGGGCGCGAGCCGTGAAGAAGCGGGCCGTCCACTACCTGAACGCGCCCCAAAAGGTCATGGCCGTAAGGCTAGTCCGCGGGTACCGCACGATCTCCCGCGAGGCGGCGAATCTCCTTGCCGGATTGCCACCGTGGGATCTGGAGGCGATAGTCCTCGCGCGCCTACATGAGTGGCGCGCAGAGGCGCTACACCGGGGGGTCACTCTGCTGCCGCGGCACATTGCTGCGCGGCGGACAGACCTCCGGTGCGATCTCATGGCGGCATGGAGACAGCGACTGTCGCAACCCCGTGCAGGGCACGCCACGATAGTGGCGGTAAGTCCCCTCTTTGAGGAGTGGCTAGAGAGGAGCCACGGCGTCCTCACCTTCCGTCTGACGCAGGTCCTCACCGGACACGGATGTTTCGGGAGGTACCTGTACCGAATCAGGCGGGAGGAAACGCCCGGATGCTTCCATTGCGAAGATCGACCGGAGGACACGGTGGAGCACACTGTGGAGGTGTGCCCTGCTTGGGCGGAGCCCCGCCGTGTTCTCGTAGCGGCGATCAGCGGCGGCGACCTCTCGCGTCCGGCCCTGGTGCAAGCCATGGTCCGGGGCGAGGAGGAATGGGACGCCGTCGCCTCCTTCTGCGAAGCAGTAATGCTAGCGAAGGAGGTGGCGGAACGAGAGAGGGAGAGAACCTCTCAACGTCCCAGCCGCCGCGGAAGGCGCGGAAGGCGCTCCGGGCGTCGGGGGCCACGTGATGGCTTCCGGCCACCGTAGACGCGGGCCTGTGGTCGGTGAGTAATGGGCTGGCTCGCCGTCCGGCCGTCGTCATGACGGCAACAGACCGTGTCGGCGGCGCGTTCGTGTTCCACGCGCGCCTCAAAGAGATGTGAGCAAGGAGGGGCCCGCAAGGGCCGACGCCCGTCGGGGCCGCGGATTTTTGTACTAGATTACGTGGCCTCGGCGCAAGGGCAAAGAAGGAACATGGGTTCGGTTTTTAGTCAGTAGAAGTCTGACACTCCCCTTCGCTCTGCCCAAGAGCGGGGGGGGTCATTCGATGATTTTCCACCCACCAAAAAAAAAAAAAAAAAAAGGGTCGACTTTCAAGCTTAAGCTTAACGAGGTTGCTCCATGGATGGGTCTATCATTACATACCGTGCATCCTCCGTACCTCGGAAAACACGTTAAACCGTGGCCCCCGCTGTTATTTATAGATTTGTGACAGTCGTTACGAGTAGTCAGAAGTCGAAACTCTGCATCCAGTCTTACCAAGGCGTATCGTATTACCCAGTTACTCGGTTGTGAAGATGGTATAGGCAGTCGTTTCATGTAAAAAACTGGTTTTCAACTGCTATCGGTTAGAGTGGACGCAACATAGTTTGGGAAAAAGCAGATGATGAACATAATATCTTACAGATTCTTTTAATTATGATAGAGCCTATGTGTTGTTCTATGCTCTAAAAGGGTTTTGCGTTCATTAATATGTACCTATATGTAGAACGTTCTCGTTCACAGTGAGCATCATCATCTTCCTGCCCTTATCCCATGTCATTTGGGGTCGGCGCAACACGTTTTTTCCTTCCATTCTGCCCTGTTAGTCGTCACGTTATCATTTATTCCTTTTTCCTTCATATCACTCCTCTCCCTCTCCATCCATCCACATTTATATTCATAACTTTTTTAGTCACATGCGATTCATCCCTCCTCATAACATGGGCCCATACCACGACAGTCGATTCCCTTTTAACTTTTCTGTAATTGGCGCAACTTTTAAACTTCCTCTGATATACTCGTTCCTCAATTTATCCATTCTGGTCACACCACACATCCACCTCAACATTCTCATCTCCGCAACATGCAACCTTTTTTCATCCATCTTCTTCACAGCCCAACATTCCGATCCATACAGTACGACAGGCCTAAACACGGACTTGTATATTTTCCCCTTTTAAGCAGTGAAAAGAAAACAAAAGCTCGTAGAAGCCACTGCCCCGGCAGTTGTTTGTTTTCCTATGCAAGGTTCCCGGTTGCTAGCTCAACAATAATCGTATCCGAGGTGTGGCTAGGGACAAAAGTACGTGTGTGCCATTTTCCGAATCAGAAATTGTAAGGAATTAGGTAGATAAATAAAAGAAGGTTGTTATTGTACTCTGAGGATGACAAAGAAATGTCACAAAATAAAGATACCATTAGGAAAGGGTCGTAGACTCTCTACGTAGCTTTCGTAAGAAAAACTGGTTCTTTGAACTTGGAGCAAAAACGACACTCCTGTATGAATCGTGTTATTGGACATATTATATTCATTCGTCATTCGAAACGTCAATTTAATGTAACAAAGCTAGTAACTAAATTAAGTGACCCAATAATATGTAGTTAATCAAACTGGGTAATATTAGATCATTATCTATTGTAGACGACTTCAAAACTTCGTTTGTATAACCGTAGTTAGTATAAAACAGAGTTTTATACATAACATTTACTAACGTGTATTCAGAAAATATCCGACATAATTATCTGCCTTCCTGTGTTTAGGAGGCAGCCAGTCTCACGAGGTAAGTTTTTAAACTGATATGGAGTTCCAAGATCATGGAACTTGCAATAGTGCCGAAACATAGGGAAGTCGAAACAAATAATAAACATGGTAAATATTCCAGTTTTACCTAAGTGCTAATTATAGTATCACGAAAATTTTAAAACACGGAAAAGTAAATTGGCTATATGAATACTCACGCTCATCTGCTTAACGGGCGAAGGGCACGGACTGGCACTGTTGGAGGACAGGCTTTTATCCGGCTCATCGGGTAGTTCCACGCTGCTCATCCTTCCAATGCGCGCAGTCAGCATCCTTCGGCTGTGCACCGGCGACGAGGGTGCTGCACATCGTCAAATACTGATATAGTTTCCATACACAAGTTGACTTATTAGCACAACAAAGAACATTCACATTAGCCAACCGTGAACAAATATTTAAGAATATAATCATCTTTTAATTACTTTTCTGAACTTTGTAATCCTTCTTAGATTAGTTTATAACACAAAAACGTAACTGGTTGTTAATAAGGTTAAATTACCAGAGCTTTTGACAAAGGAAAAAGGTTTTCGTCGGCACGCGACGAGTCAGAATTCAGAGCTTCAGACCCGACCTAATTTACGAATTTAAATATAATCATTTTTCACAGTTGGCCAGTGCTTTTGACAAATAGCGTTAGTGTCAGCGAATCCCATTGAACTAAGGACATCCATTTATAACGTGGACCTATTTTCTGATCGATTCTTTTGCATTAAAAGAAATGCTGTCACATTGTAACGTTTCACATTCAAATGGGTTTTTGGTCCAGTTCACGAATAAATCATTGGTTATAAAAGGTAGCCCTGTCCAAAATGATATTGTCTTCGAATTGAGATCGGGTTAGACAATTTGCATTGCATACGACAACTTTATAAGAAGATTAATCTTCAGTGATCACTTGCCTTGCGGTAGCTGGTCATTATTGTGAGATTAATTAAAAATCCAGTAAAATAAAAGTATAAGTTATTTATAGATAGGTAGATACGCACGTAAACGTGCAGAATTCATCACAATGTTACAAGGGTCATAAAACTCAAGTGACTTATTAGATTAAGGCTACTTATCTATTAAATAACGCTGAAAAACAATGTTGTATCAGTAAATCGATAATACTACTAATGAATATGCGATCTTTGTACAGGGTATTATGTTATCTATTATCTTTGACAACAAACAGCCATTCGCTTGTTATTGGATACTTCATAAAAGCTCTATTGTTTTATTTTTTCTAACGATTTTTTATATCACAGTACATACCATTTTTACTGATACACTCATGTTTATTTTCAATTCAAAATAAAATAATAACGTACATGAACGTGTATAACTATGAATCGAGTAGTTATTTATTCTATTAAAGCCATGCCTCATGCAAACTGCTCTGCAGTTACCTAGAAAAAATAAAACAAAATAATAAGTGGCATGCTGAAGACATTACTTACCCTTTTTATCGTGGTACAATAATCTAATTGGTCATTAAGCAGAGAGTGTACAGAATTTTAATGAAACATTGATTTTATATTGAGGTGATTTTGACAATAGACGAAAACATTTTCGATTATGAATGTCGTTCTTTAAATACCAATATTACTTGGGAATTCTGTTCACGTCGTAGCAGATATCAGAAAGACGTAGGAGGCGAGAAATCCACAGACAGCAGTTATTTTTTCTTTTCAGAACGACGTCGAATACTGCAAGAATGTCTAGACAGAATAAATAACGAGACCTACCAAAGTTCTAACACACACAAGCTAAGCCGGAGGGATAGACATTGGAGGTGAACATTGTTTGTGCTTACAACACAGCTTGACATCAAGTACCTACCGGAGTCCAAAGAACCAAAAAAGCCAGCCAAATTGTAAGCCTCTTTCGTCACGGAGGTTGTGTAGCGACTCCGAAGTGAAGGCGTCAAAGCGGAGCTCTTTGCGCAGAGGAGACGTCCAATTAATCTACCCAACTGTCCCTATTGTTAGACAGAATAATCTACGTTTCTCTATGCAGCTTGTTAAAATTATGTGGAGCCATGATCACACGACATACGCCTAAAGAACTCACTCCTCGTTATATCCATCTCAAAAAAAGCTTTAGAAACTCTGGCTTTTCTTCTTAGGACAGTTGAATGAGGTCAAGTGAACGACTCCTGAAAAGCGATAAATAGAAGCGTGAGGTTATTTGGACCCAGGCTTGCGAATTACTGTCAGGTCGTACATAGCACGCGGCTGCCAGTCTGTGCAGGCTGGTCGCGCGCAGGCCGCCGTCTCAGCTCACCACACTCCGGCGAATCCAGCGACAAACTCTTCATCCTAAGGTTCAACTTTTGTCGTCTCGGAGAATGCGGCGCTATAAAATTGATGCAGTATGAGCTTACAGCCTACTACTCACCCACACCATGCATTTGTTATGATTTCAGTTTTGAATAACCATGTGTCTAATTGTAATGAATTGTAACTGTTCATGAAATTTGTAATAAAAGGACAAAAGGGTTTCAATTTACTTGTAAGTAGTATAGTATTGTTACATGTAGGTAAGTCTAGCTTAATATGTGAAACGATAACAAATTTCGTTTTGTGGGGCAAGTATTTAAGTTTCTTGAATTTTAATGGCTTTGTACAGCATGTTGATATTACTAAGACTGCTTTATTCACAACCTCCAACTTCAAACTTCATGCATTCGTGAATCACTCTCCGACTTTAGATGGCAAGGTTGCAAGTCAAACAAAGAAACTTCGTGGAGACTGCGAATAAGGTCTTAGTTATATTTGTAAGTTCACAATAGTACGAGAATACAGGCAAACTATAGTAATATAAAAATAAAACCAATCTAAAAATTCTATGTGCGTAAGCAGTGCGAACAAAAGTAAAGTTAGAATAAGAGAAGAATATAATAGAGATGCATAAAAGTAAGACGATAGTAAAACCTAACAGCTACAAACAGAGTAGTAAGTAGACTACTATAGTGAAAGCTACTCTTTGGTTGTGACGCTTATACTTGAGTGACAACTAGTGGCTCTTTAATCTATTATCAGATACAGCTTGTCATCAGCAGCTTTCAGATAGTAACAGAGATGCGGCATCGTGATGAATGAGGTTCGTTGTCAAAATGCTCATCGATGCAACGTTTGTCGTAACCAACAACGTGGAAGTAATCTACGGGGATTCGCTTATATACGATGTCAATATTGGTACCAGGTAAGGGACTGGTGCGGTCTGCTTGCCTCAACATTTGGGCACTCTTGGAGTTCTTCATTGAACCTGTGTGGACAAGTAAACAGGAGCCAGTCTATAATTATTTCAATACTAATTCTACTTATTCCTCTGCGGGAGATGCCTTGCGCAAATCTAAAATCAAACGCTGGGTAAATCCTAAAGAAAGCGAAACCAAACGAAACCTCAGTCAATTAGCGGTTAGGTGGGTCAGTAGAGAGTTGCGTGTTCTGTGATGTTTGCTCGGCGTGTTAGTTACGGGTTAACGTGAGCTTGATACATCGTAAAACGACAGAAGTGGAGTTTGAATCATGAAAGGCAAGTGACAGTTCGTGAGTGCAGTAAGAGAAGAGAGGCTTCGTGTCAAGTGTGTACCGCCGATGTTAAAACGCATGCAATTATCGGCACGCTGCCTTAAGCCATGCACCACTTACATCAAAACGCACTCGCAGATAATGTACAGACGACTCCGAATCAAGAGTAAAAGAGAGTGCTC
This sequence comes from Diarsia dahlii, assembly GCA_949775195.1. Classification (NCBI taxonomy): domain Eukaryota; kingdom Metazoa; phylum Arthropoda; class Insecta; order Lepidoptera; family Noctuidae; genus Diarsia; species Diarsia dahlii. Next base: position 14,377,144 of record OX459194.1, on the reverse strand, counting down.
GAGGGTAAATCAGAGAAAATGAAGCTAATTTTTGTCGTTTATTGTAACAGTAACAATATAATTATATATATCACAGTACGCGGGGCGCTTCGGGGTAGTTATAACAAAGACATCCGAGAAGCGGTTATAGAGGACATGCCAAACTGCCGCGCTGAGTCAGTGCTCTTGCCTACGAGGCGAAATGATCATTGTCTCGATCCCTTGGGGTTGCTATGCCGCTAATCATTTCTTGCGGACGCTCGGTGTGGACTTGAGAATCGAAGGCGGTGGATCACCGTTTTCGTTAACTAAACATAGGGGCTGTCCGAAAGGTCTCGTAGTCGTCACCTCCGTCTCTGTAAAGACAACGTGTGGACAAAAGAAAATAAATAAAAGCAACATATAACATAAATTATATAATAACATAAATAAAAACAAAATAGGAAAACAAAGGGAAAATGGTCGGATCGAGTATGTCATTGGGTCAAGATCGTCTATTAAATGCCTGTTCAGGATAGGTAGATGAACCCTGCAGGGACAGGATAAAGCATCTAGGGTGCTTGCCGAGCTTCGACTATTGTTTAGTCCTATTTTCTAAGCTAACACTGCAATCGCGAAATAAAAAGAATAACATAAAATACTGAACACACAACGTAAATGTGACACCGTAGTGACCCAGAAGACGGGACAAACAAAGCTGTGAGACTGAGGGAGCGTTGCGCTACGGCAGCCGTGGGCGCGTACTTTCTGGCAGGGAAATGGACCGGTGCTGCGGCGAGCCGCGGTGCGACCGCGAGCCCCACATGGACAAACTCTTGACACCGGCGAACAGCTTCCGCCGCACCCCGCCGTCGGGCCGCGTCGCCCCGCCTACCGACAAGCAGCGTCAGTACCGACCGCACCCCGCCCCCGCCCTGCGCCCGCGACTATACAATGCGTGCAAAAAACAACTCGACACTACTGAAAACGAGTGAATTTGAGTGAAGCTGCCGCCGGCCGCCGCGTCTAGGTGCGACGCGGACGGCCCCCGGCCTACGGCGCGACTCGAGCGGAGAAGCGAGCGAGCTCGGGTGCGGCGCCAGACCTGAGCTAGAGGAGACGGGCTGCTGCGTGACGGCCAGCCCGGCGGAGGGCCGCGCCGGCGAGCGCGGCGGCGGCGTCTCCTCAGGGGCCGACACACGCACTACCGGGCCCCCGCGCGCTTCCCCGCCGCCGCCCGGCTTCCCAATTTCGTTGGCCCGCTTCAGAACTTGGTAGGTCTGATCCACTTCCTCCTCTGAGCATCGAGCGAAAGGCGATTAGATTCAGGTTCGCGATACGACGACATTTTAGTGATACTCGAACTGTTATGGTGTGCGAGGTGGCGTATCATGTCTGGAACTCGCTTGTTAGTAGGTTAACCGTTTATGTACAGTATTTGTAGTTGGGCAGAGGATCGTTGAGTGTTGTTAGTCATATCGAGCGCTCGGCTTCGGGAGGGTGCACAGGGGTCACTCCTGTCTGATACCGTACCCGAGTCACAGTAGTTATCGAAATCATCATCGAATTCGACTCCCTTGAACGAGATCTTGGTGAGTCTCTGTCCCGGCAGCCACCCGTCCTGTACCCCTGGACAACGTGAGGTTAGCTTCCGACTGTGTTCATAGCTTTACGTGAATATGATCTTTGTGTGTTTTTGCAAGCTCGATGAGGCTGTGTAGTTATGTTCTCACTTTCAAAGTGGTTCATTCATCTATTCATAACACTGTGTTTAAATGAACATTCCAATATCATTATCATTAATAAGGTGATTTGTCAACTTTTTCAATTATTTAAGTTGTTATGAATCAAAATTTTAAAATTCAAACACCTTAACAGAACTTACCATAACTTCTGAAAGCAATGGTCTATTAGGTAAGGAGTATATATGTGACATGTATCAAAAGTTATTTAATTCGTCTTCCGTTAAAATTCTTCATTATTTGACTGTTTATGATGACATTACTTCAAATTATATTATGGCATGATTAGTAAGCAGTTCAATATTAATTTCTTTGATCTTAGTTTTGACAAAAATGTTACTCTGTCATAAAACTGAGAGCTGTAAATAAAAAATTCAATAACTTACTTTCGTCGTCGAAGGCTGTTTCTAGTATTCTGTGGGACTCTATTTCGGAGGTACTCTTTTGCCTGCGTAGCAGTCGGGACTTGGTCTGACACCTGCCGACCTGTGGCATGCAATCGGTGTGCACGTTCAGCTTACATACTCGACATCGCAGCCCTTGGCGTGTATGTCCTGTGCAAACAAAAAAAAAAACAAAAATATGTTAGAAAGCTCCTTTTTTACATCAAAATAGATTGTGAACTGGCCGAGGACACTGGACAGGGGCAAATAAGTTGAATGTGAGAGTCATCATTCTCTTGCCCTTATCCCAATTCATTTGGGGTCGGCGCAGCATGTCATCTTCATTCATACTTCCCTATTACTTGTCATCTCACCAGTCAACTCCTTTCTAGCCATATATACTTTCACACAGTCTATCCATCGTATCTATGGACATCCTGTATCCTCTTATAGTCAGATATATTCATTGAATATATATTGAATTTTATTTTTTAATTATAATAGCAGTGTGTTTTTAGATTATTGTATTGCCGATTATTGCATTGCTCCGAATATTATGCTTACTAACATTATTTTTAAGTATTACTAATATTAACCAAATTATGGATCAACAATAGTCCTGTCAGTGACGATAGGTCGAACCCAATACAACGAGATATTACCATTTTCGAGAACTGGGTCGGGCGCATACCTATAGTATGGCACTTCTGTTTCCACAAGGTTGTATTCCAGAGCAAGTTGCTGGTGGATAATTCTGGCAACGAGGTTGTGTCTACGCAAGTATTCTCCATTAGCCAGACGAGAACACCCAGAAATAATGTGTCGGATCGATTCTCCAGGACGGTGGCATGCCCGACATAATTATGACAACCGTGCCATCCTTCACAATATATTTCCGGTAGTTGTTCGTCATCATAACTTCGTCCATTATTGCACAGACAAAACCTTCGGTTTCCCCGAAAAGGTCACCGAAACGCAGCCAGGATACGGACGCTAAGAAGTCTACATCGGGCCCATGTAGGGCCCGGTAAAAGCGTCCGTGCAGCTCCTTGCTCTGCCATACCTCCTTGCGGTCATTAGTGTCTAATACTTTAGGTTTGCGCCAGTTCCCGTTAGCCAAGGAGAGCGGGGTAAGGCTCTTGTCCACTGAGACCACATCTCGGTGCATCCCCACGTCGGCTTCTAGGAAGTATTCCCTGAGACTGTATACCTCACGGTTGTGTAGGGTCTTAGCATTTAAGAAACCACGACCCCCACACTTCCGTGGGATATACAGTCTCATCACCGACGACCGTGGGTGATGCATCCGATTTGCGGTCAATAGTGAGCGTACCCTCCAATCCAGGGCATCAAGTTCTGTCTGAGTCCATTTGAGTATGCCGAAAGAATACATCAAAACCGGCATGACCCAACTGTTGATGGCGCGCACCTTGTTCCCGCCTGACAAAAGACTGCTCAGCACCTTGTTCAGGCGGCCAAAGAAGATATTATTATTATTTATATTCATGCTCAAAGTATTTTTCAGTACATGTTCCAAAAGCGGCGGTTTTCGGACACCGGACGTGTCGAAAACCGCGGCTCTTGAAAGTAAGAGTTTTAATTAACGTTGTTTTTGCTAACATCGCGGTCATAAAATAAATGAATAAGTAGTGAATACCTACACAAAAAAAAAGTGTGTACTTAAACTTTGACAATGACTTGAGATGACCCGTGTCGAATTTTTTTGCGAGCGAGGTTAGACCAGGTTAGACGTTGATAAATCAACCAGTAGGTAAATTGGACCTTTTCTTTTTATTTATTTTTGTATTTCATCATCATCATCATCATCATTTCAGCCAAAAGACGTCCACTGCTGGACATAGGCCTCCCCCAGGCATTTTTGGGGGGGTTTGCCATAATCGCCACGCTTGGCAGGCGGGTTGGCGATCGCAGTATGGTTGTTACAAAGACACAGAGAACGCTGCTGCCCATTCTCTGGTAAGTCCCTTAGTCGCCTCTTACGACACCCACGGGAAGATATGGGATGGTGCTATTCTTTACGTCCGACACCACACGGAACACGGGGTTTTGTATTTAAATATAGAATAATATTGTGACAAGCCCGCCATACTATTTCCGAACTACTTCAACAGACTCCTGAAAGCTAGAACCAACCGTGGCGAGCACCAGAAAAGTCTCAGAAAAACAATTTAACTATCTAGGATCCTGCAAAGAAAATAATCAAAAAAGAATATCGGCACAATAGGAAAAATATAATGTCCCCTTCAACAAAACAAGGCCAATAGGCACAAAGGGATGTATACAACTGGGATAAGCGCAGAAAACAGCCCAGCAATACCTAATGTTATCATTAATATTATTCGGTGTTACTGTGAAGTTGTGAGCGATATTAGATTTCAGTAATAGATATAGCAAAAACGCTTGAACACATGGAAAGTTTCTACAAGGTCCGTGTATTAAGTAAATAACTCCAACATAATATAACGCTCATTCTGCCAAAGACCACAAACCCTCTCCCATAAAATGTGACGTGCAGATTGTTAATGGCATTTTAATTGTGTGGTAACTACGCTCATTTCCACTGCAACGAATAAATCAAAACTTTACCAAACTTTCCAGCCTTCGTGTTTAAAGCCCATAATTCCCTAGCCTTACTTTTCAAATAATTTACAAAGTAAACATGTTGTGAACGAAGAAAAGTAAGTGATGGATGGCAAGCACGCCCTCCCTCTCAATGAGGTACGAACAAAGTTTAAACACGAACTAATTGTCAGCTCCTCTATTACTGGGCCTGTGGACGGTGAGTAATGGACTAGCTCACCGTCCGAACGTCTTATGATGGCAGGCCCTGTTCCACACGCGCCTCAAAGAATAATGTACATGGCAAGAGCCGACGCCTGCCGGGGCTGGGGGTTGTTCGAAAGAGATACCGCGGCCCCGGAACACAAAGGACTAAAAAAAAAGTAAAAAAGTAAAACCCGACTACGACAAAAAAAACGACGCTGAAAATATAAATAGAACAAAAAGAAAAGCCGTAGTCACACGTTATAGGTACCAACCTACACACTTACAAAGTACCGTGTGACTACGGCTTTTCTTTTTGTTCTATCCTGAAAATCTTGTTTCATACTTTTTGAGCGTCGTTTTTTTTGTCGTAGTCGGGTTTTAGTTTTTTACTTTTTTTTATTTGAACAATATTGGTGTTAATTTTTTTTTTCACTCTTGACTTTTTGCCCTCTAGAGGGCGTGATTTTAAATTTGAGAAATATTTTGGAAATGTACAAGTGAGGACCTTTCAAATGATACCAAACACGGCGTATTTATCTCCATTTTTATTTTTTAAGCCTTACTTTTTGTCCGCTAGAGGGCGCCAAATCGCTTTTTGTGACACGTCACGTAGCCTATGTTCAGCGGAAAATTAAGACGGTTCTAACGATACCTCATATGTCGAGTTCCAATAATTGAATTAGAAGCTATGAGGGAACAGATGAAGATACTCACATACATACATACATACAAACATATTTATTTATTTATTCTTCAACAAATTACATTTGTGTCGAACATAGGTTTTAACAATAAAGCATACATTTATTAGTCAACATGAGGCTGAGAAAGACACAAATACCACATTCACATTGGTCCCAACATTATTACTAATAATTACTTAATATTAATTATAATAATTTAACAAAATATTCATTAAAAATAATTCAAATAAAAAAAAAATTTCAATGAATGTCAATGTAACAGAAATGTCGAATGATTATAATAGTGAAATTAATTATTATTAAAATTACACAACGGTTTCAACAAAAAAATACATACATACATACATACATACATAGCCAGTCAAAATCATAACCCTCCTTTGGCTTTGCCGTAGTCGGGTCCTTTGGCTTTGCCGTAGTCGGGTAAAAAGGAACATGGTTTTTAGTCAGTAGAATTCTGACGGTCCAATATGTAAGTAGCCAGTGACCCAAAAAATGTGAAAACGGAAGGGTGGTACGGGTTTAGGGTTGAGTGAATGTCAAAACGAAAGGCTGGACTTTTTGAGGCAGAAAATTGTATGTCAATCGGTACAATAAAACTTGCTAGTAGTACAAGTGGGATTTGTACACGGTAGTAAGGGTTCCCTACTATCAAAATAATTTCAGTTTGCCTTATTTTTGAGGACAAAGGACCATTACTTTACTAACATACATACTTAACATAACGACTGTAATCCCGGAAGGGTAAGGCAGAGGTGTATCTTATTGATCACCCACATTTCGCCAGTTATATGTTTCAGACCCATGTAATAGGGGGCCCGCCTATTGCCATTAACCGGGCACAAATTCAAGCTCCGTGGCTGCTACAGAAAAATTCCTGACGGAAAAACCAATACCACTTAGTCTGACTCCAGAATCGAATGTCCTAGGTTCAATTCCGGGGTCGGCCCAGCAGCCGTGCTACTAGACCAACGAAGCAGTCAACAGCAGTACAGTACAGCAGTACTTTATTTACTGCAAATTCTATAAAATAATTCAGTCAAAATCAGTTACTGCTAAAATATACAGTGACGATGTGAAAGATAGCCAAACACTGTAGGATATGATTTGGATGGATTTATTGGAGGGAAGAGTGCGGAGCCCTAAAAATTACAATATTAAAGTCAGCTACAAACTTATTTTGGAGTAAATGTAATAAACGAACGTGGGAAAAACAGACTTAAAGGTAAAAGTTAAACTTGCCGAACTTCAAATCTCAGTGGGATGGTAAATATTGTTCTAGCCAAAAACCATTCCGACTTTCACAATAAGACACTGAAATTACTTTGACCCAAAACAATAAGTTATTACCCTGTAATTAGTTATTTATTATTTCTTCTAACAAAAATAGTTGCGATATCAATCAAACGCCTTGTTTCCTGTTATGAAAGTTTGTAGCTTTTACAAGAAAATGGCGGCACGCACGGTGGCTTTAATCCAAGTTAGTCCCGATTTTCCACCCCTGATTACCTAAATCGTAAACAACACGCCAATGTGCGCACTATATAGATAGGTATATGTATAACTGGGACCAGTTAACGTGGGTTGATCGTTAACCTCTTAATCAAATATGTAATAAGGTTATTATATTACATGTTACATAATACCCAAGTACTTAATAAGCGTAATAAAAAATAATCATCCCGTCTAGACAATACACAACTTTTGTAGTCAAGTGAGCAACGATCATCATCATCATCATTGTTACCCTTCCTCTATCCTGTCTTTCTTTATCATGTGGTTAGCGCCTAACCTGGTGTCAAAGTTGTATGCCGCCCACGGGCCCCTGACTTGGCTTTACAGGCTGTCGAGAAATACCTCTCAGGCATCCTGGTTTCCTCACGATGTTTTCCTTTAATACAATCCGCGCATGAATCCGAAAAATCAAAAGTGTCTTAGGTTCGACCTTAAGATCTTTCGACTTGGCAGTCCGATGATCACAACACTAGCCTATCAAGGCTGTTTGACCTCCTCATGTTTTGCCACTCTTCCCTGGTCTGCGCGAGACTCAGACATTACCATTTTTTTTCTTTTTTTTTTGTGGGGTGTGAAATCATCAAATAACTCCTTCCGATCTTGGGCAGAGCGGAAGGGAGTGTCAGACTTTTACTGACTAAAAACCACCCATGTGTCGAGGCCACGTTATCTGTTTCGATAATCCGCAGCCCCGACGGGGTCCGCAGCCCCGACGGGATCAGACATTACCCTCAAATCTGAATCTGAATATCATCTACCTATATGGCTTTTCGTCTTTCAACAGTTCTACCAGGTACCAACCGTCAGTTACTTATATTCAGATAATATTGCGACCTCATCATCATTCATCATTTTAGCCGGATATAAGCTTCCCCTAAGTGTCACAACATTGACCGGTCCCGTCTCGCATCCAGCGGATACCCGCAACCTTCACGAGACCATCGGTCCACCTAGTGGGAGGCCTTCCAACGCAACGTATTCCGGTTCGCGGTCGCCACTCCAGAACTTTTCGGCCCCATCGGCCATCCATTCTGCGAGCAATGTGACCCATAGCCACTTAAGTCTGGCAATTTTTCGGGCTACGTCGGTAACCTTGGTTCTCATGCGGATGTCTTCATTTCTGATTTGATCACGCAAGGAAACTTCTTGCCCTTTGGGTGACTTAAAGCCTTCTGATGAGGCCAATTGTGAGCGACCACGTTTTGGTCCCGTATGTAATCACTGGCAAGACACACTGGTACAACATAGACTTTCGTCTTGAGACACTGTGGTAAGTTGGACGAGAAGATACTAACAGATACTACTCAGCTTCCCAAGCGCTGCCCAGCCGAGTTGGATTCGACGATTGACCTCTTTCTCAAAGTTGGACACATAGGTACCTAACTGGACCGTTTGTCCCAGGTAGACATAATCGTCTACAACTTCGAGTGTAGTCTCCGATCTTGTTATGAGTTGATGTTCCAATATTATTGCGACCTAACCACTTTAAAAAAATATGTATTTACCTACACCAATAACCCTTTATACTCACGTTGTTCCCTTGAAACTACTTAGTTAAGAACAATGAATTATATCCTTGGCGAACTAATATGCACCCAACACTTTAGGGGCATAAGGATATTATTATATTGGATATAATACACACACAAAATATCTGTTTTTTTTTTTTTTTTTTATTCCACAACTATCACACAACGCCATCTAGTCCCAAGCTAAGCAGAGCTTGTGTTATGGGTACTAGACAACTGATAGACATGACATACTTATATATTTCTAAATACATACATATTATAGATATATGATATTTTTGGTTTATATTGTTAGTTTCCAGTTTATGGCATAAGCATACATTTGAAGATTGTATAACTTATACCACGTGCTCAGGCTTTGTTTGTGGAGTTACCACGCAATAGATTTTATCGGGTGGAAATGTGGAATAGATTAACATCTACTTGCAGATTGATAACAAAACGTAATCTCTCAGACGGAATAAGCATTATAATATTATAGTAACGTACTACGCGTACGCACGCATGGCTCAAATATGGTATCATCTTATGGGGCAACATTACAGTACTGACGCGCCCACGCTATTTACCCTACAAAAAAAACTAATTAGGATTTTAGTAAATATTGAAGTCACCGATAGCTGTAAACCCCGCTTTCAGGAACTAAAGATCTTGCCCCTACCATGTTTGTATATATTTGAGGTTTGTAAGTGTTGAACCTATTTGGTTTAAATTCAATAAAGAATCATCCTGGCTGTATAGTGTTCCAAATACAGATCTTTTTCTAAGTATTGACTCCACTTGACTTTGACATGTAATAGAAAAAACTCTTACATTAAAAACGTGTGTTTTATTCCTAAAATATTAGAAGGTTATGGCCCCTTGCTAGTGCTATGGCAGCGAGCGGAGATTCCTCGCCACCATCGACGACCACGAAGGCGTCGTCGGCACCAAATGCAATGATTTTTGGAACCACTGCCGCTGTTCCAAATATCGAGAAACTGGAGGGAGCAAAGAACTATACTTCATGGAGTTTCGCAATGAAGAATACTCTCATTGTGTGCGACCTCTGGGACTGCGTAAACAGCCCTGCTGAATATAAAACACAGGTAGGAGACGACGATACCTTTAAACGTCTAGATGCGAAAGCTATGGCGAAAATTTGCCTCTCGTTGACACCACGAGTATATCCAACCGTGATGAGTGCCACGACAGCAGAAGGAATGTGGAAGAAGCTACAAGCTGCATATGCAGACAGCGGCTTACTGCGACGACTGAACCTCTTGCGCAGACTATTTAACTACAAGCTCTCCTCATTTAAGAGTATGGAAGCTTATGTGAGCGAGATACGAGCAACACAGCAACAGCTCATCGAAGTTAACCAACCAGTAGATGACGAGTTCGTAGGACTGATTATGCTGACAGGACTGACCGAGAAGTTAAATCCAATGGTCATGGCGATCGAAAACTCTGGAACGAAACTTACGTCGGACTCTGTAGCTGCGATCCTATTAAAAGAAGATCTACGTTATTCCCCATCGAAAGAGCCAGATGCTGCGTTGACCGTTAATTCTACTAAGAACTCAAGTCTTCGCCCACCAGTTTGCACATACTGCAAGAAGAAAGGACACCTCGTCTCAGAATGTCGTAAAAGGAAGTACAAGAAGAATGTGACTAACTTAGTTTCTAATATTACTGATGTTACACTTTTATTATCTTTCACTACACCTGCTTTTCAGCTTCCCACATCCATCTCACCTTGGTACTTAGATTCTGGTGCAACCGCACACATGTGCAATGACATACGCATGCTCAGTGACTTTGTGCACAGCTCAAGCTATGTCATTGCAGCCAACAATGAAAAAATGGCATGTAAAGGTACGGGTACAGTTCAATTAAATGTATCTAATAGTGTTTATTCCATATCTAACGTTCTCTTTGTCCCCAAACTAGCTGCTAACTTATTATCAGTCAGTAGCCTAGTTCAAAAAGGTTTTGTAGTTATATTCTCGCCAAAAGGTGCGACTATCCTTCTCAGACAAGAATGCAAAGTTTCCGGAATAACAGTTGCTACTGCTTCAAATAAACAAGGCATGTACAAGCTAGACATTTCCGAAAATCAAGCTCAGCTGATTACTGACAGAAAGCTACCAGCTGTGTTATGGCATAGTCGTCTTGGACATATCAACGTCAAAGCGATGAATATTTTAAAAAAGTATTCTACGTCAGGCATAAACTATAATGACACGTTGAATGAAACCTGCATTCCTTGTGTACAAAGAAAATTAGCAAAAAGGCCGTTTAAAAAGTCCAAAAGTAAGACAAAAAATAAACTCGAATTGATCCATACAGATCTATGCGGACCAATGAGTACGCATTCATGGGGTGGTGCCCTATATTTGCTTACATTTACGGACGATTTTACTCGAAAAACTTTTGGTTTTTTATTAAAGTCTAAAAGTGAAGTTTTTTCGAAGTTTGTCGAATTCAAACATCATGTTGAAAACCAAACTGGTCTTAAAATTAAAACTTTACGATCAGACAATGGCGGAGAATTCGTAAACGGACCGATGTCTACTTTTTTGCAGGAAAATGGAATAGTTCATCAGAAAACAGTCCCTTATAATGCAGAGCAAAATGGAACTTCAGAACGAGTTAATAGAACTGTAATTGAAAAAGCAAGAACAATGCTTCATGACTCCAAGCTACCAAAAGCTTACTGGGGTGAAGCTGTGAATACAGCTATCTATTTAAAAAACGTAACACCAACTCAAGCGTTGAACAATAAAATTCCTGACGAATTATGGTATGAAAAACCGATTAATCTATCACATCTTCGTGTTTTTGGTTGCGAAGCGCATGCTTTAATTCCTAAAGAGAAGCGCACTAAGTTAGATTCTAAAACAAAAGCTTGCATCTTTGTTGGTTACTCAAGTGAGAGTAAAGGCTATCGCCTTATCATCATCATCATCATTTCAGCCGAAAGACGTCCACTGCTGGACATAGGCCTCCCCTAAGTGTAATTTTTGCTTAGGGGGGGTTTGCCATAATCGCCACGCTTGGCAGGCGGGTTGGCGATCGCAGTACGGTCGATACAAAAAGCACAGAGAACGCTGCTGCCCATTCTCTGGTACATCCCTTAGTCGCCTTTTACGACACCCACGGGAAGATATGGGATGGTGCTATTCTTAGCGTCCGACACCATACGGAATCGCCTTATAGATCATCATAATCCCAGATCGATCATTGTCGCACGTGATGTCATCTTCATCGAAGATAAAGTGGGAAACCCTGCTACAGCAGTGGAACCTACCACTACTACTGCCGACAGTACCCTCATTTACGACCAAATAAGGATAGAAAATTCACAACCAGTAACACCAGAATCGTTTACAGATACTGAACGAATTGAAAGCCAGCCTGAAGTTTCAGAAGCAGAAACATCACAGGAGTACTTGACTGTCGAAACTTTAAAACCAGTAACACCAGAATTATTTACAGATACTGAACGAATTGAAAGTCTGCCTGAAGTTTCTGAAGCAGAAACATCACAGGAGTATTTGACTGCAGATAACGAATCCAGTGAATCAGCACCAAGTTCTCTAGAAACAGACAGCACGATCAATGAACCCAGATATCCGCAACGACAACGACGACCACCTGACAGATATAGTCCGTCGATGTTTATGGTGTCAGACTATGAACCGGAAATCTACAAACAAGCCGTAGAAGATGTTCACAGTTCTGAATGGCAAAAAGCTATGAAAAATGAGTACGATTGTTTAATGAAACACGGGACATGGCAATTAGTAGAGAGACCCACAGACAGAAAGATTATTAAAAATAAATGGGTCTATAAAATAAAAAAGAATACTAACGGCGAAGTTGTTAAATTTAAAGCAAGATTAGTAGCAAAAGGCTTTACCCAAGTACATGGTATCGATTACGGAGAGACTTTTTCTCCTGTAGCACGACTGTCGACAGTTAGACTGCTTCTTGCGTTTTCCGTACAACTTAACGTCCAGTTAGATCACCTTGATGTAGAAACCGCTTTCTTAAATGGCGATTTAGAAGAGGAAATCTTCATGGAACAGCCGCCAGGCTTTGAAATTGACCGAAAAGGAAAAGTTTGCTTACTTAAAAAATCGCTATATGGCCTAAAGCAATCCCCTAGACAGTGGAATATAAAAATCTGCGAAGCCATGAATAGCTTATCGATGACACAAGCAGCAAACGAGCATTGCGTTTATTACAGACGAGACGGTAACAACATACTTGTAGTTTCCGTATTCGTGGACGATTTTTTCATCCTCTGTAATAATGAATGTATGAAAGAGACCTTCAAGAATTCACTCAAAAAACTTTTCATCGTGAAGGATCTTGGTCTTCTGAAAGACTGCTTAGGCATGCGAGTTATTCAAAATGTTGATAACATCACACTTGACCAAACCAAGTACATTGAAAAAATCGTTGAAAAGTTTGGAATGAAAGATTCAATTCCAATCTCCACTCCAATGGAAGCTGGTATGAAGCTCACCATTCCTGCCAAGGAAGATGAGAGACCTGATTTACCGTACCAACAGCTTATCGGATCTCTAATGTACATTTCAATAGGAACAAGGCCTGACATATCGCATACAGTGTCTTATCTGAGCCAGTTCAATGTACATTACGGGGAGGTGCATTGGAAAGCTGCTAAACGGGTACTCAGATACCTGAAGGCAACAAAAGACTTAAAACTTTGTTTTGATAAAAAGGAAGAAAGCTATCCTATCGGATACGTAGACGCTGACTACGGCAGTAATGTCATAGACAGACGATCATACACAGGATACGCCTTTAAAATGAGTGGTGCGTGCATATCTTGGGAATCGCGCAAGCAGCGCACACCTGCACTGTCCACCACTGAGGCTGAGTACATGGCACTTACTGAAGCATGTAAGGAAGCCATTTACATGAGATCACTCATTATAGAAGTTTTCGACGTCATTCAGCCCATTACCATTCATTCGGATAACCAAAGTTCACTCAAACTCACTCGAAATGATACCTTTCATAGTCGCACTAAACACATAGACATAAGGCATCACTTCATTAGGGAACTTTCACAGACTGATTTCAACCTACAGTACATTTCAACAAATGACATGCTAGCTGACATACTCACTAAATCACTAACCAGAATTAAACATTCTAGATTTACAAATGCTTTAGGTTTAGTTAAGAGTAGTTAGCAATTTCAATATATTTTTTGTATTGAATGTATTTTGTATATACGGGCTGTCATATTTTTTGAATTGTATTTTATATAGGTTGATCTTATTTTTTTTTGTTTGTACCTATGGAATATCTTTGATACAGGATGCTCCATTACGGGGAGGTGTTGAACCTATTTGGTTTAAATTCAATAAAGAATCATCCTGGCTGTATAGTGTTCCAAATACAGATCTTTTTCTAAGTATTGACTCCACTTGACTTTGACATGTAATAGAAAAAACTCTTACATTAAAAACGTGTGTTTTATTCCTAAAATATTAGAAGTAAGTTCGTACGTAAGTACCCAGATTACTTTACAAAAAGAGAGGACATACTTGACAAACAAAAATTATTAGGCGCCAACGTTGTGTGAGCCATCGGTACATTCGGTGCATGCGACCGCAACAAATTCTATGTACATCGAACCGGTAACCGAACGAGAGGTTTTTAATATTATACGCGGAATGCAAAATAAACGTAGCTTTGGAGTGGACGATATCCCGCCGCTGCTAGTAAAAAAATGCGTAAAGGAGTTAACGTCGCCTCTCACTAAACTAATAAATATTTCTTTCAAAGAGGGACGTTTCCCAGAAAAACTTAAAATTGCAAAAGTACGCCCAATTGCGAAAAAAGGAGGAAATTTAGAAAGTCCAAGTAATTATAGACCTATTGCACTATTACCAACTATCTCAAAAATTTTCGAAAAAGCAATGGCAAATCGGGTTAACACGTTTTTAGAGAAATTCAATATCCTAGATAAAAATGGTTTTAGGAAAAAGTGCTCAACTACTTTAGCGGTATACAACTACGTACAGGAAATTTACAGTTGCATTAACGAACGACAATACGCCGTTGGGTTATTCCTGGATATGACGAAGGCATATGACAGAGTATCGCATAAAATTTTGTTACAAAAACTTTACGGATCGGGTATTAGGGGACAAGTTTTTAATTGGTTTAAATCATATTTACAGGATAGAGTACAATTTGTTGAAATTGAATATTTCGATAGAACCAATCAAGAAATGTGTAGCGTACAATCGGACATTGCTACTATTAATAATTCAATACCCCAAGGAAGTGTTTTAGGATGTACCCTATTTATAGTATACGTAAACGACTTGCCAAAAAAGATAAGTTCCACGTATATTTTGTTCGCTGATGATGTTTCCCTATTGTTTAAAACGCCAGCGAATGTTGACCACCTAATTATTTTAAAAACATTCACAGAAACAGAACAATGGTTAAAAGATCACAATTTAGAAATAAACCTATCTAAAACGAAAATGTGTCAATTCAGAACTTACCAAAGGACCCCAATAAATTTAGGTATATTAACACAAAAAATTAAAATAAAAGAAATAAATGAATTTAAACTATTAGGTCTAACACTAGACTCAAACCTAAATTGGAAGAAACATATTGAAAAGACACGAGCAAAATTGTCCCAATTTATTTATGCACTAAGTATATTGAAACGTAATACAGATTATAACACCGCCCTATCTGCCTATTATGCGTACGCCTACTCTTGGTTTAACTATGGTATAATTCTGTGGGGAGAAAGTACTGACTTTTTGGACCTCTTTATCCAGCAAAAGAAATGCATCAGAATTCTACTGAACATCGACCAACGTGTGAGTTGTAGGCCACACTTTATTAAACAGCAAATTTTGACACTACCATCAATATAATATATATACTGCAAAGTTGTTTATTCGTTAGGAAAAATAGGCACCTCTTCAAATCTAATATCGAAATTAATGAAAACTATAACCGACGGAACAGAAATAGACTAATATTACCCATTACAAACTTAAAAGTTATTGGTAAAAGCCCGTATTCAAGACTAGCTAACATATATAATAAGCTACCGGAAAGTCTAAAATCCTTACAAAATGACTTAATTTTCACGAAACAGTTGAATTCTTTGTTGATAAAGAAAGGCTACTATACCGTTGAGGAATTTAGAATTGACAAATTATGAATAGATCGACCCTGTAATATTATGACCTACTTAAAATTATTTTTTAACTCATAAATGACTACAGATACCTATGATAGAATATATTAATTATTATAGTAATTCAATTTCATTTTCAATATATTCAATAAATTTCGCAATATCCCTTCTTTCTTTATCATGTTTAGTGGAAGAACTTATTAAATAGTAATATGTAATTAATAAGAATCAATATTATAATTATGTAATTTAATAATTTTAAATCTAACAATTTTCAGTTCGCTTACAGAGTTAATGTGTTATAAGTTAATGTTACAGAGTTATGTATCGACTTAGACATAAATGACTACAGATACCTGTAATAGACTAAAATTATTGTTCATTAAATTCAATTGCCAATCAATGAAATCAATTTCGCAATGTTCATTCTTTATAAATGTTTAATGTAATTAATAACGTAATAATTACTAAGAATTAATAATAAATAATGACTGTTTTAATCTATTAATTTTATATGTAACAATTTGCAGTGCCCTTACAGGGTGCATGTTAATACTGTGCCATGAAATTGTAATGCATGCCTACTAACCAGTGTTTTACATGTAAGCAAATAAATAAATAAATAAATAAATAAATTCCAAGACATAAAAATAGACTAAACTTGCCAACATCGCGATTAAAAATGCACTCCGATAGTACCTTTGTCATGTCCATAAAAATTTATAATAAGTTACCCGCAATAATTAAGAATTTAGATAAATATAATATCATCATTATCATGTGAAGTTATTGTAGAGGCTGCAGAAGATTGTAAAATATCTTTGCATTGTATAGATTCAATGTCTTAATATTGTATAATTGCATGGCACATGTGTGAGTACTATGTACTATAAAGCCATTTTTTACATTTTTACATTTAGTTATATTTTAATGACGTTGCCCTGGTGGCTGAGAGAATGTCATGCTCACTCAAATGTCTCGCTGATGGTGGCGGGTGTGTCGGATCATTTAGTTCCCTTCAAAATGGTTGAGTTGAATGGTGCTGATCCATGCGTCATGTTCGTGAACGGGCGCTGTCAGTGGAGACTGGTCATTCCTTAGTTGCCATGGTGTATATATATATTTTTTTTATTTGTTTATTACATCTTTTTACTCTGGACGCTCTTAACTTGCACGTCTTGCTACCTACACATAATATACCATCTCAACATGAATGATATAATGTACCAAGATTTTGTAACAAATTCTGATTTAAAAGAGTGTCCATGGAGTTTCTTGCCCGTTCTTCTTCATGAGATCTACGTTAGGGAACTGGCAACTACAGTACTTTCACAAGTTATTATGCCTTGTGATTGTAACTGTAGCGCAGGAGTGCAATGCGTCGTTTCGGGAGTTGCTGCGTCGGGCTGCTCGGCGCCGGATGTTACCGGCGGAGAGTGCTGTGGGTGCGGGGGCGCGCGCGGCGGCGCATGCCGTGGCGGCGGGTGCACGGGTCTCCGGGTCGCGGGGCG
This sequence comes from Diarsia dahlii, assembly GCA_949775195.1. Classification (NCBI taxonomy): domain Eukaryota; kingdom Metazoa; phylum Arthropoda; class Insecta; order Lepidoptera; family Noctuidae; genus Diarsia; species Diarsia dahlii. The sequence continues at coordinate 14,359,817 of OX459194.1, read as the reverse complement.
GCGGTTGCACGTTGCGGCGTGCATTCGTTGTTCCGTGATTCGGGGTCTCGAGCATTCGTTGTTGCGGTTTGCGTCGCTGCGTGCTTTCGTGCTCGCAGTGTTCGTTGTTGCGGGCATTCGGTGGCGTGTGGTTCGGCGTGGTGGCTTTCGGAATGACGTATTGCACTCGTAGTTTCGATTTTTTTTGTGAAATGTTCTTCTGACATTCAAAAGTGCCTGTAATGGCTTAATTGAAATAAAGGATTTGAGTTTGAGTTTTGAATATATTTATTAATAAATTAAAAATCTTCCTTCAAGGAAGATTTTTAATTTTTAATTTTTAGTTTAGAAAATATGAAAAAAATCTGAAAAGTAGAACCTTAAAAGGACTTTCTAGGAAAATTATTTTGAACTTGGATGGAAACAGTTTTTGTACAAAAAAGACAAAAAGTTGTACAAAATAATTTCGTGACTAAGTTTGTAGTATAATCGTATAAGCAAGCATTTTTTTTAACTTCGTTTACATATTTTATTATCCTGAACGTATCTTTTTTCAAACAAAAAAGGAATTATTACTACGGAACCCTACACTGAGCGTGGCCCGACACGCTCTTGGCCGGTTTTTTTTTATCATGCTGTGCCCGACAGGGTCCCTATTTGAGACTGATGTTAATTGTTTCCCTACTAACTGTATACATTATGGTACGCAATAAAGAATTGAGAATTGAGAATTGAAAGCTTTTCTTGACTGATCTGATAAAGAAATAAGAAAATGACCCAAACAAGGTAGAATTTAGTAAAGGGCCAGAAAACAATATCAATGATGAAAATTAAAAAAGGGAAATTAATCAAAATAAACGTGTAGGTTATTCAAAGACAAAAGTCCATTTAAGACTTGTTTTAAACAATAATTTACCAGTAACGAAGCAAAATAAAATACTAAAGAAAGAAAAGTTTAAAGAAAGAATCCCCACGCGAAAATGCAATCAACATCAATCAGTCCCCAGTTAGGTATAGTCATATTCTTGTACCTTTCTCCCCGATTGAGTCATGGAAGGTAGTTATAGTTTCGCTGAAACTGCTTACTCATACTAATTCAATATTCAATGTCATGAGACTGAAAATTGAGGCAATTTATTTCGCAATCACGAACTTGCAAAGCAGGGTAATAAAGTAAAAACATTGTCAAGTCTGACACATTCTTTATAGACCTATTCAAGGACGCCGCATACCGAAAATAATTATTGATTCTTCTAACGTTCACGTTGTTGTCACTTTGTCAAAGTTATTTCTATACAATATCTTGTTAAATAGAAGTTGAAAAACAGGCTTGAGAACACCGGAGGCTTAACGAAGGAATTTTACCAAATCCATTATAAATTGAAGACGTATAATAAGAAAGTGGGCCCGCAGGCTTAGAAGGGATTGCCCTTGATAAATACAAATATATTGTCGATTCTGACTTCGCATTATTTCAAATACCATGTGGGTACATAAGATCTGGATTATGGGATCTTCTCAAAGAATCTCAATGACACATTATTACTATGACGTGTCAGAAGCGGCTGGAGAGCTGGAGAGGCTCATTGATTTCCAGAACAAGTGCATGAAGCAACAGAGCTGTCTAGGGTTGCTACGTAAGAACTGGTTGGAAAAAATCTAAGTCATGAATTTGAGAAAAAAAGAAGGACGACTACATGGCAACTTCAGCTTAGAAATAAAGGATCACTCCATTGGTAAACAATTTTTTTTTTTGGCGGCTTGGGTAATCATCAAATAAGCCCTCCCGCTCTGGGCAGAGTGGAAGGGAGTGTCAGGCTTCTACTGACTAAAAACCACCCATGTTCCTTCTTAGCCTTTGTGTCGAGGCCGCGGTATCTCGCGGTTTTTACTGTCCAATGGACCCCCATTGGACAGTAAAAACGAAAGTCTCACAAGCCACACTTTCAAGTAAACAAAAATGTAGGTAGGTACATTATTTCAATAAACTTGGCAAATTCGTGCAAAACACTGTGCGAATATATTATAATAGACCTAACGTGTTCAGAAACACTTGCAAAGATAGAGATACCTTTTCCAATTTCAGAAACACCTGTCTGGCAAACAAGGCGTGTGCCTACATAATAAAACCTTTATTCAGATTTAACGATATTGTGGTACCTAATAACTGTAAACTTGAAGAACTTATTGTTGTTTTGTGTCAGTGACAAACTCAGAGCTTTTGGGAATGAATTCAATGGATTTATATCCCAATTATTGTGGATGTCTAATTCGTTACTAAGCTCTCCAAGCCTTGTAATGATTGTAAAACTCTACATACATATTTAAAAATATTTGTAAACAGGTAAATAGACAAGAAACAAAGTGAACTGGGTTGGATGATTTTTATTTGGCCTGCCTAACTTCCGCCATTTTATTATATTTTTATTTTTTAATTTATTTTTAAAATAGCGGCCATGCATAGTTCTTGTATGAATCAATAGCTAAAATCAGTACAAACTAGATTTTTATGAGACAGTATCTTCTAAAGTGTCACGTTTGCGAGATGTAAGCTATTCAAGCACGAACCTATGAATCACTAATGGCAAAATCAGTACAACTTTGAATTTATTAGCCACACATAAAAATTTAAAACCTGTAATAAACAGTTGGTATACAAATACCTTTTGTATGAGATAAAATTTTCTAAAGCGTCACGTTTCCCACAGATTTTGCTGGTTTTTCATAACTATTTAGTTATGAAAGTGTTTTGAAGTATTTGGCTTGCCCAACTTTTGCCAGATTATTTTATAATTAAAATAGCGACCACGCATTAAATCTGTTTTTAATCTAAACTTGTGAAACATGAAAGGAAAATGCCTTGTTTTTTTGTTTACTAAACAACGCATTTCTATTCAATTTTCCTGTATATATGAAAACAAGAATCACGTGTCGCACTAATGGCTTTGCTTTCTCGTAATTGGGTCCACATTCGCTATAGTATACCGATTCAATTTATAAATCCAATAAAAACAATTAGCGATATGGCACTGGGCTCATACAGGAACTTATAATTAACATAGTGACTACCATCATTAGGCTAGGCTATATGGCTAGTGAAAAAAACTGTTTTGTGATAAGGCGTGTCGTTCTTACTGCCCTAGGGAATACACACAACCATTTGCTGTCCACATCATCCTGGTTTTAATTAGTGGGATTGTTTTAGCATTTTTATAACATATAATAAGTGTGGTAGAATAAGCTCCTGACCTACTTTGTTAATGAACGAGCCTAAAATGTAATTAAGGCTTACTCTACATACTCGTACGAAAGGGAATTCCGTTGGTATACAATATTGTTCTTCTGAAAACGAATGAATGAGCATTTTCTCCTATAATATTTTACTTCTTACCTCTAAGAACTTGTGAGCAGACATCGCAAGGCGTTATTTTCTTGTATGTGTATTCTTGAAAGTTATGTGCCTCTGAATCTCCGCCGCGCATTGCGTCTCTAGCCGCTCCATTCCTCCTAGAAAACAGTCAGCATTTACACACTAATGTTCGAATATCATTGTATGTTTCAGAAGACAGTATCAAGTCAGCTAAAGATTCAGTCTCAAATTCAAACACAGATTTTAGCTTTTCTACATGCTTACTGTTTCTAATAGGACACTATGATAGACTTAGAGTATTTTCTATCTTATCATTTAAGCAGTAAAGAGGTTTTTCTAGTAGTCTAACAAGGTACCGTAAGGTAGGTACTGAACAAAACAATGACATTTATTAATTTGATATTGTAGGCTCTGTCACATTATAATATTTGTACGTCACGAATATCGACCGATGACGTTGAAGGTCAAGGGGAGACAGTTCGTGGATTAGTCTGCGAGGTGGTTGGTAATCAGTCCCCTGCCGACACCGGTACAACACCAAATAAACTGTTAGGTGTGGATCATGGTGGGTGGGTGGCCTCCCTTCGCCTTGAGGTCTGTTCCAAACACGAACTGCCTCCACCATAGATTACGTTATCAATTAACATTGAATCAGACTGGAAACAAAGCAAGCACACTGATTTTCATTGATTGCGAACTGAATTCAAAGCCGAAAGGATTGAGTACAACTTACAACTGAAGGATCCCAAGCGCATTACTTGGCAGAAGTGTGTATTGTTTAATCTAAAAGCTGGTGAAAAGATACCGCTAACATATATATTGTGTGTCAGTGTAGACAAGCATAAATAATACATATACACATGCTGTTCGGGATTGGTTCTACGTGTCAAAGGATGAGCGGTATAGTTCCAATATCTGGATAAAATGAAACATTTACAAACATAGGCTCACACCTACGGGGCACAGTTACCTCATTGCCATTACCGTCGACACCGCGTGGTACATTTGATTTTTTCTTTAACGATGCAAAAAGAGAGAAACACCAAGATGAACAAAACACGAAATAAACGTGATCAAATACAATTAGTGCAGAAACCTGTGAGATAGCGATGCGTTTGATAACAAATGGTATTTAACAAAGGTTTCTGATATTATCTTCGATGATTATTATTATAATACATAAATCATCACAGATTACAGTTAGAATGTGTAAGTGATTCAATTACTATAGTTGTAATAACTCTAGGTTACTCACAGTTTTATATGTGTTTTGATGTAATTAAATGACTTACACTCAACGCATTGGCCGTCACTAGACACGAGGCATGATTAATTTTTGATTAAAAATCAGCTTCAAAATGGATGTGAAACGTATAATAAAATAAACAGATCTTAAAAAACATTTTTGGTGTTGTGCGACATAAGCATCATGAACAATAATTGGCGTATATACTTAAAACGCGGCGTGATGAAGCTTAAGAAAATATTTCTATATTGTGTATTTGTTTCAGCAATTTACAGGCAGTGAATAAAATGATAACGATGTCGCGCCTATAGTCCCCAGCAAAAAATTCAAACTCGTGAACACAAGAAAATTGAAGTGAGTAAATAAGAATGATATTCGTTGAAGTAGCACTCCTTATGTATTGTGTCAACAGCCTAGTCGTAGTTCTGCGACTATTGTGTGCATCTCGTTATCTTGAGTTATATTATTTGTATAGAGCGCTCGAAATATCGCCAGCAGCGGAATTTCTTACAGTTTGTGAGAACACTCAACACCGTCGTTAAAGATTTTGTGTTTCGCTTGAATTATCTTGCTTATTTACACAACTAGAGACCGCTGTTTACGTATTATTATAAATAAAGCTCAAAATAAAAAAAAATACATTTATTGAAATTAGGCTGATATCAGCTATTTTAATGTTTTGACGATCAATCGTCAATGTTTACAAGAGACAGTTCTCTAAAACGCCACCCTTCGACACTCCCAAGTGTTTTAGCTATAGGAAGAAGAAGTGGCGGAACAAACTCTTCAGCAACACATCTGAGAAGAACCTTAATCTATACAATATTCCGATTGAATATATTTATATATTTATTTCTTTTTATTAAAATTATGTGTTTTTTTTTTGTTCTTTTCAAACTCGAGTTCTTTTTATACGAGTTGTATGGTCTTAGACAATACAGGTTTGATACAACTTTTCTAGAGTATGTTAAAAATTATTCCAAATTATTTAAAAAGATTTGTATTTTTGCAAAATCTAAATTCTTAAGCGAAACCATTAAAAATTCTAATAATAAAGTTAAAGCCACTTGGAAAATCATTAACAATGAAACAGGTAAATCTGTTAAACAAGATAATCACCTTGAGATCATGGTGGGTAACAAATTAGTTAATAAAGCAGCCGACGTAGCCGAGGCTTTTAATGAGTATTTTGCCAGCATACCTATAGCGACGACTCGTTCCCTGAGTTCGTCGCCGTCTAAAGCCGAAGATCTTTTGCATAGCAGCGTCTCTAAATGTGGTAACGTATTTAGTTTCGAACATGTAACACCTCGTGATGTAGTTAACGTTTTTAATTCACTTAAGTCTAAAAACACAGGTGATTACTGGGGCATTTCTATTAAACTTTTAAGTAACATTATCGACATCGTAGCCCCCTGTCTTGCTGTTACTTTCAATAAATGCGTTGATTTGGGTACTTTCCCTGACCTTATGAAGAGCAGTAAAGTCATCCCTCTATTTAAATCAGGCAGTAAAAATGATATTGGGAACTTTAGACCAATTTATATTTTACCTGCTTTTAGCAAATTTTTTGAAAAATTAATTCTCAGACAGTTGTTAGTACATTTTAATTTAAATAAACTCCTTCATAATGATCAATATGGCTTTACAAAGGGTCGTTCGACTACGGATGCAGGTGTTGCTTGGCTAAAACACATATTTAACGCATGGGAGAAAGCGCAAAATGCAATCGGTGTTTTCTGCGATCTTTCTAAAGCTTTTGATTGCGTACATCACGACACGCTTTTACGGAAACTGCGTCATTACGGTGTTCAAAATGAGGCCCTTAATGTGATAGATTCGTATTTACAAAATAGATTCCAATGTGTAGACGTAAATGGCGCGAAATCTTCCGGGCTACCGGTTCGGCTAGGTGTACCTCAAGGTTCAATACTGGGTCCGTTTTTATTCTTGGTTTATATTAATGATCTGCCATATTATTTAAAGGGTTTTTGTGACGTTGTATTATTTGCAGATGATACCTCTCTTATCTTTAAAGTAGATAGGAATAGACACGATTTTGACGACGTAAACAGCGCGCTATCAATGGTCACGGATTGGTTCACAACAAACAACCTTGTTCTTAATGCCAAGAAAACTAAAATAATTAAGTTCGCTTTACCCAATGTTAGAAATCTAGGTCCCAATATTATCCTCGCCAATCAGGAGCTGGAAACTGCTGACTCTGCTGTATTTCTGGGCATAACAGTAGATTCAAAATTACAATGGGGTTTACACATATCAAGCCTAGCGGGAAGGCTAAGTTCAGCCGCATACGCCGTCAGAAAAGTAAGACAATTCACTGACGTTGATACAGCACGGTTAGTCTACTTTAGTTATTTTCACAGCGTTATGTCCTACGGTATTCTGCTGTGGGGCAAAGCTGCTGATATTCAAAATATATTTGTACTGCAGAAGCGAGCGATTCGTGCAATTTATCAGCTGGGTGCCCGAGTTTCCCTTAGAGATTTTTTTAAGGAGATTGGTATTCTCACGGTTGCTTCTCAGTACATCTTTGCCAACATTTTATATATTAGACAAAATATCCACCTGTACACTAAAAACAGTGATATCCACAACTTTAACACTAGAAATAAGCATAAACTACGCGCTCCTTTTCACCGGCTTCACAAAGTTCACAATTCATTCGTAGGGCTCGGGATTACATTTTTATAATAAACTGCCATCTTCTTTTCTAGACTTGCCATTTAATGAGTTTAAAGCCAAAGTTAAATCTAATCTTTGTATACAAGCTTACTATTCTATTAACGACTACTTAGATGATAAGAATAGTCGGTCGCTGAGTTGAACACAAGACAATGTTTGTTATTTGTGTTCTTTCTCCAAAATTAGTTTACTGTTATGTGATGTAGGTATTTATTTATTATTTTATTTTTACATTGTTTATTGTTATATACTTTTGTTTATTACTGATTGTGTCTGTAGTAAATCTTAAATGTAACTGACACCTTGCTATTGTATCGAGTCTGGTTCTTCTAACCAACCTAACAGTCAGATGTGTGCTGGGGAGTTTGTTCCGCCACTTCTTCTTTCCAGCTAAACACTAGGAAGTGTCGATGGGTGGGCGTTTTGGGGGACTGTCTTATAAAAATGTAAATACAGTGAAACCTGGTTAAATGTGTCTCAGATATTCAAATCTGTCTCATGGGACCCCAGTATGAGTTCCAGTTATAGAGGTTTCTCACTTATCCAAGTCCCAGTTAACCAAGTTTCACTGTAGTGAAGTAGGTAAAGTAAATTTTGACCTTCGAAAAGTGCTGATTATCAGCCTAGTTTGAATAAATGAATTTTGATTTTGATTTTACTCAAATGCTATTTATTTACCTATAATTAAAATATCGAGCCTCTATTTTTCACTACCTCCATAAATCTGAAATAATTATAATATAGCGGTCTAACAACCATTAGGTATTATTATGTTTAATATTAATAACTGAAGGATTTTCACATTCTTGACATGAACAAATATAGTTACTATATTTTCAATCGTACCCACCCGAAAACATTAATTAACAAAGTTGACAGCTACAACATCGTGTGGGTGGATTTTTCATTTACGCTTAATCACCTAGAGCCGTAAATGTTTTTCATTTCTCTTTCAAAATAATAAAATAATTAGCTTCGTTAAGTATATTTAGAAGCCTTACATTGTAAAGCGGATAGTTGCGTTAGTAATCTTGTTTGCAACGAGACATAAGGCTATTACATAATGCGTGTGATCAATAATTGTAATCTGATTTCTGTGACAAATATGGCACTGGATCGTCTGAGTGTTTCCTACATTTTCCAACTGAAAGTTTGACCACGTATGGAGAGAGTGCCTTGTAGATTTAAATCTATCGGGTTCAATTTCGGCGTACATGGCCGTGTTTAATGGAACTTGCCACGGCGAGTTTGCTAAATAAGGAAATTGGAGGGCTGCTCCGGACTTCATTGATTTATATTTAACGTAACGCGTCCAGTTATGAAGTTTTCAGTATTAATGATTAAGTTTAGAGAGTTATAAAGTGGAAACCTACAAAGACTTCCCCCTTTTTAACGAAAAATAAAACAAAAACATAACGTGGGTTTGTTAACCTCTGCCTTACCCTGGATTATAGACGTGATGTTATAATAGGTTAAGTTAAAAAATAAAGGATTGTTTCCATTGTTGGATTTCAGTAATATCAAATCCTTTCTCCCTAAATCCGTTAAAATTAATTTTAGTAGGTACACAGTTGTAATTTCCATTACTACGTACTTTCATCATAAATTGAACCTATTAAAATCCTAATTAAGATAGACATGGAACACGTGTACGTCATATACATGTAAGCCATTACGAACTGTTACTTCCTGGCCTCGGTTATTGCTCGGTGGCATAATTTCCTCGCGCAGTCTTCACAGGATTCCAAGTGCTTTCTACAAGTAGGTACTTTCTTCTTAAAACAAAACTTTATCAAACAACAAAGAGAGGAAGTTCTTTATTTTTACCCGACTACGGCAAAGCCAAAGGAGGGTTATGATTTTGACTGGCTATGTATGTTTGTATGTATGTATGTATGTATGTATGTGAGTATCTTCATCCGTTCCCTCATAGCTTCTAATCTACTTATCGGAACTCGACATATGAGGTATCGTTAGAACCGTCTTAATTTTCCGCTGAACATAGGCTACGTGACGTGTCACAAAAAGCGATTTGGCGCCCTCTAGCGGACAAAAAGTAAGGCTTAAAAAATAAAAATGGAGATAAATACGCCGTATAAGTTTTTAAACTGACATGGTCACTGACACTACTATTAATATCATAAACGGGATATTTACCATGTTTGATTTTGTACCTCTATATACCTCGTCTGGTCAGAGAGGCCATTGAAATTACCAAATATGACAACTTTAACCGGGAGGATGGGTTTCAACTGTCGAGAGCCTGGAATCCAGTGGTTCAACTGTGTAAAAACCGAAAAAGTGCCGAAAAAAGTTCGCGAGTGGACACAGTGAGTTTTGTGTGTCGGGAACAGAATCGTGTAGTGAGTGACAATGGTAGTGGTACCGAACGCAAAAAACGAACAAGAAAGAGGGTAGACCGTTTTGTCTGCTCATAAACATCCACCCGCAATGACTTCAGTTTATCCGTGATCATGGTGCTTGTAACGTCGTGTTTGGTATCATTTGAAAGGGCCTCACTTGTACATTTCCAAAATATTGCTCAAATTTAAAATCACGCCATCTAGCGGACATAAAGTCAAAAGTAAAAAAAATATATTGACAAAATAATTAGGTACCAAAATTGTTTAAATAAAAAAAGTAAAAAAGTAAAACCCGACTACGACAAAAAAACGACGCTGAAAAAGTATGAAACAAGATTTTCAGGATAGAACAAAAAGAAAAGCCGTAGACACACGTTATAGGTAGTAGTCGGGTTTTAGTTTTTGACGTGTTATATTATACTATGGGATAGGGTAGTTTTGTGTTCTCGTCCAAATTGAGGAGATTGCCATAGAGTTAAAAATAATTAATTTAAATTACGGTATCTGGTCAATAATTAATATTTTACGCTGTTTTTAGTCATGCATGTGAAATTAAATAGGAATAACAATGGCTTCCGTGCTGTAGTTTAAGGTTTTTTTTAATAAGAAATACTCGACTAAACATATTTTGCGACTGTTTGTGTGTTTAAAAGCGCGGTTATAGGGCGAGAATAAGATAAATTAATAACCCGCCTTTTGGGCTTCGCCGCCGTCAGGTAATAAAAATAGTACATTATGGTACAAGTGTGTAATGTTGTCATGTGAGGGTCTTAAGAGAGCCAAGGACGGTAATCATCAATACACACGTGTATCATACGACGTTTTTCAACACACTGTAAAGAAAGTAATACTAAAAAGTCATCTTCAACAGTTAAAACGAGTTCTGATTTTTTTTTCACAAAAGCAGGAAAAATTAATCGGTTTTCCTATGCGCGCGCATCTACAGTTCGACCAACTTATCTGTGCAGGTGATGGGAAAACACGGAACTTAAATAAATGTACTAAGTTTGACGTAGCGATGCATTTTTCTTGACCAGTGGCGCCACCATGAAATTCTGTAACAATGGCGAACGGCCATAGACTAAAAGAATGAGGTTTCTTTATTTAAAATAAAAAGTTATATTTATTACAAAAGTTATAATAATTGAGTGAAAGTTTCATTTATTAAAAACGTACAAGTTGAAATTATCTATTTAAATTCAAAGTGGCACGAAATGAGCAAGCACTAGGTACATTAATTTATTTTTACTATTAAACACGATCTTTTTGTATCGAAACTTTTTTAAGAACATAGCGTGTCGGGCCACGCTCAGTGTAGGGTTCCGTAGTTTCCCGTCCGTCACAATAAGTGTTCCCCACTTATGAGTTTAAAGGTGGGTATCCATTATGTTTTTTAAATTTTTTTTATATATATGGTCCCATTAAAATAGGTGGACAAAATTTCAGAAATCATTCAGACCACCAAAATGGATGATGGTAAAAAAAAAAGGAAATCGCATATAAGTATCTACTCGTGAAGGATGAGTTTGTTCTAGAGTGCCGGCAATTTATTATTTTAAGTAAAAAAAAAATCACTTAATTTAATGTTTTTTTTGTTTAAATATGTTAGGTTAGACTTACTGATCGCTGTGTTATTTGTTCACCTATTTTAATGGGACCTTATATATTTACTTCTAATTTTATTTTTCACTTTCAAAATGATTTTCCTAGAAAGTCCTTAGACAGTTCTACTTTTCAGATTTTTTTTCATATTTTCTAAACTTAGGGTTCAAAAGTTAGAGGGGGGACGGGGACACACATTGTTTTTTACTTTTGGAGCGATTATTTTCGAAATTATTGACATTATCAAAAAATATTTTTTGTAAACCCCTATTCATTTTGGCGTAAGGCAGGGTGACCCGCTCTCACCTAAAATATTTTCGTCGGTTCTAGAGGCCATATTTAGAAAACTGGACTGGGAAGAAAAAGGCGTAAAAATTGACGGCGAATATTTAAGTCACCTACGTTTCGCAGACGACATCGTTGTGTTCACGGAAGATCCCGAACAACTAGGGGATATGTTGCAAGAGCTTGCGAAGGAAAGCGGGAAAGTTGGTTTGACCATGAATGCTGGCAAAACCAAAATTTTAACAAACGGTTCGGAAACACAAATAATTGTGGATGGTCAAGGTATAGAATATGTTAACGAATACATATATTTAGGACAATCCATTTCGTTCCTAGACCAAACCGAAAAGGAGATCAAGAGGAGAATAGCGTTATCATGGAAGAAGTACTGGAGTTTTAAAGAAATAATGAAGAACACCCACATAAATATGAAGTTAAAATGCAAGTTGTATGAAATAGCGATCCTTCCATGCCTTACGTATGGATGCCAAACATGGTCACTGCGGAAATCAGAGGAGCACAAACTCGGTGTCATGCAAAGGAAAATGGAGAGAAGCATGTTGGGCATAAGATTGTCTGACAGGATAAGTAATGAAGAAATAAGGAAAAAAACTAGAATAACGGACATAGTAGAAAGAATAAGAAGTCTGAAGTGGAAATGGGCAGGACATATTTGTAGAATGGAAAACGAGAGATGGACAAAGAAAGTCGTGGAATGGGTACCTAGAGAAGGAAAAAGAAACCAAGGAAGACCGCGAAAACGCTGGGAAGATATATTTAAGGATAGATGTGGACCTGACTGGAGGAGACAAGCTAGAGATAGGGAAAAATGGAGAAAACTGGGGGAGGCCTACGCCGCAGAGGCGACTTCCATAAAGGAACAAAAATAATGGAATATATAAATGTAATTTAATTAATGCTATGAAGAATGACATGATATGGAAATTTTATTTGGATAAGTATGAAATGTTATTGAATGGATGTAATCAAATTAATGTAATAATAAGAATAAATGTTATAGAACTAATGTAGGTAATATTAATGTTAATAAAGAAACAGTATTATAGTATTATGGAATGTTACGGAATTAATGCAATATTGTTAGGTAATGTAAAGTTGAAATGTTATGTTGATAATGTATTGTAATGTATGTCGGTAATGTAATGTTGACATTGAAATGTTGATAATTTAACGTAATGTATGTCGGTAATGTCATGTTGATAATATAATATAATGTTGACAATTTAATGTTTTGAATGTATAAATGTTGATAATGTTTGGTGATAATGAAATGTTGATAATGTAAATTCGCTATTTTTATGTTAGTAACGTAATGTTGTTAAATGTTAATGTGTGTTAAAAATATAATATATATTGATAATAAATTGTTAATTTTGATAATGTATTTGTAAAGTAGGCCAGATGTGTATTGTTTGTTTTGTAAGAATGTAATGTCGATAATGTAATATGTTAATAGTATTTATTGCATCCACGGTGAAACCAATTCTATATGTTCCTCGAATCAAGTTATATGTTATGTTATGGTAGAAATAAAGGCTTTTTTATTTTTATTTTATTAAATATTTACTTCTAATTTTATTTTTCACTTTCAAAATGATTTTCCTAGAAAGTCCTTATACAGTTCTACTATTCAGATTTTTTTCATATTTTCTAAACTTAGGGTTCAAAAGTTAGAGGGGGGACGGGGACACACATTGTTTTTTACTTTTGGAACGATTATTTTCGAAATTATTGACATTATCAAAAAATATTTTTTGTAAACCCCTATTCATTTTTAAATACCTTTCCAACAATATATCACACGTTAGGGTTGAAATTAAAAAAAAAATCACTTCCCACTTTACACATTGGGGCTACCCTAATAAAACATTTATTTCCAATTTTTATTTTACCACTTTGTCAGCGTGATTGATACACATATTAATACCAAATTTCAGCTTTCTAGTGCTAACGGTCACAGAGATTAAGCGAGGACGGACAGACGGACGAACAGACGGACAGACAGACATGGCGAAACTATAAGAGTTCCTAGTTGACTACGGAACCCTAAAAACCCCTATAACTCACTAGTGAATAATAGCAATGAAAAAGTCACAGTTTGATTATAGGTGTCATTATGTGCCTAGTTGCGGTGAAATTAAAGCCACTGTATGAGCAAGTGTGTTGAAAAAATACTTATTTATTGATTCGAGAATTATTTGTTTAATTGTATTGCCTGTATTGTCACCTCCTTGAATTTTGACGAAGATGTAAAACGACAGCCTGTATAATACTGCCGAAGTCTCATTTAGTACGAATTCTGAGCAAAAATAAAATGACGGCTGTGTACTACAAATTACCTACTATGTATTCAACACAACACATTAATTAATATTCAGTTTCAGCATCCATTTTGATAAAACATACAGCAAAATTGTAACCTGTGATGGCAATTGAATTGTCATGCTTTTATTTATGAAATTTTGTGTTTAATTAAATTAATCAATGTTTTTTTGGATAAAGAATTAAAAAGTTTTATCTTACTTGTCGGGGGGTGCTGTTAGGGGCGGAGGGGCGCTTGGGGGCTTAAGGCTACGGAAAGCCTTTAGCCACTTATTTTTCATGCTTCCAGCTGATGATGATGATAGTTTACGATCGACTGCTGCGGAGCCGCTGTCTGCTTTCGCCGCGAACAGCTCTCTCTGTAGGAAAGAGAAAAAATGTCCTGTTAGATAAAGTTTGGTTGTTTTATCATTGCTTAAAAAGGCTTTTGTTCAGCTTTTATTAACAATCTTGTGGCATACAAGGTGGAAAGGGCACCAAAAAGAAACGGTAACTTATTATTATTACTTATTTAGTACTTATATCATCCTGAGAAAAGTAATTAAAAAAAAAACATCTGTTTCTACAATAGTGAAATACCTACACGATCAAAATGAACAGCATTATTTTAAAAATTACTTTTGAAAGGCATTCAGAATGATGTACTGAGTACGTAGAAACCGTTTACGCGTTTGTGTCGGAGTCACGTCCAACCGGCAACCTGTAGGTATATAAATTACTTATTAAGAAAATTGATTTCTTCAGACACCGGTTTCTGAAGATTGTTTTCCTTTATCAAAAGCCCCACATTCTTCCACGTTTCTTAGTCATGGATTTCCCTCATCCATATTGACCTCGCTGTCGCTACTGTGACTGTAAGTGAGTTGAAAACAGCGGCCTACAGTTTGAACAGCAAAGATTTTAAAATTCAAAACAGCTCCAGTATAACACAACAAGTTATCGAAGAAGGCATTGAAGATAAATGATTCCAGACAAGTTAATGGAACCAAATCTTATGTCACCGTTTTTATCAAATAATGTTTAACTAGGAACATTATCCAACGCTGTCAAGTCTCACGCGGCGTTAAAGTGCCTTTTCCAGGTGATCGTTCAATAAGAAAGCCTTGCCTTATGTAATCATTTCTCTTGTAGGGGTGAAATATATTAACTAAAGGACCTTCTATGTAAATGATACGAAGTGTGTTGGAACTGTGTTATTTCCGCCTGCGGACATTTTTTTTACAGAATATCTTTATAAATTATATTATATTTTATTTTGATCTACGTATTATATGTATTCCTGAAAAGTTTTACGAAAATCTGTTTTGCAGTTTGTGCGTGAAAGAGTAACAAATATTCATCCATCCTCACAACATTTCGCATTTTTAATAAAACGTAAGATAGGAAATGAAAACATAGGTAATAATATGTGATAATATACAATATTATACTCATAGTAAAATATAATAATAATAACACCATACTTTCAGGCAACTATAGTCCATAGATGAAAAACTTACACAAATTAATCTTAAAAATGAAAACTAATTGGTACCTGCATACTAAAATCTTACACATCAATCTTACATACCTGCAACTAACACTAAGCTTAAACAATATCTAGAATCAAGATGTTCCCGTCAAACTATGTAGCTATGTATCTGTAGAATCTACTCTATTGGCTCGCTGCAGTGTCGATTGACATAATTGATTGACCAGGCTTGTCCACGAGAACGGAATTCAGGAACATATACAAGATAGACATAGCTAGTACGTCAGTTTGCTTGTTAGTCGAGAGACGCTATTATGAACTAACTTTAAGTGGTACCTATATAACTTGATGGCTACCAACTATTGTGCTGAATGATAAGAATTTTCCACATGTACCACATTTAACAAATAAATAAAATTTAAGTGTCTGATTGTAATTTCAGAATAGCAGCTTTTTAATGAATGCTTATATATTTACGGTACGTTTAGTAAAAAAACACTTTTTTAAATTATTGTCTGTTTGTTCCGAGTAATCTCTGAAACGGCTGAACTGATTATAACGGGATCTTTACTGGTAGATAGCCGATGTTATAAGTTACTTATATTTTAGAAAATTAATACGTGTTCCGTAAAAGGTTGACTGGTAGATAATGCCTTGTGGCATTAAGTCCGCCTATGTACCACTCTTGTACATGAAGTTTAAATAAATAAATATGTAACGAAATCCGATTCAAAATTTGGAAAAGGGAAGTAATACTATTTAAACTAATTTCACACAAACGAGGGTCGCGAGCAACAGTTAGTAGTTCATGAAAGGCAGTCAGGTCAAGAAGTAGAGACACCACTTCTATCTATAGTAGCCCTTTTTTTTGGGTGGAAAATCATCAAATAACCCTTCCCGCTTTTGGGCAGAGCGAAGACGGACTTCTACTGACTAAAAACCACCCACGTTCCTTAAATTCTTAGCCCTTTAAGTCGAGGCCGCGGTAGGTACCTATCTCTTGCAAACAACGCGCAGCCCCGGTGGGATGCTGAATCACATTTATCAATGCTCAAAACTTTTCTCACGATATTTTCCTCGGGATCACAATCATACTGACAATGAGAAGAAAAATCCTTAAAATCTTTGAGTTCTCAAATTCTTGTTTATTTATTTTCACTTGAAAGTAAATATTTTGCCAAAAAAGAGAAGGTAGTAGGTTTTATTCCATTTATTATCTTGATTTATAGCTTTTCACATGGCAGGATTTAGCTAGACTAAGCCAACAATGCTTGCCAACCATTTTTCCGCTATTCTACTGTCGTATACAGTTATTTATCGAATTCTTTATACACATACATGGCTTTGTACTATTTCTATGAGTCTGTTTCCTTGAAAAGTGTTTAACAGTTTGATGGGCACTTTTATGAATTTTGTTGGCTCTTCAGTCTTCACCCTACTTATTCTGTTTTTAATAATGGATAGATAGTTAAGTGCCTTTAACAAGGGTTACTAATGTTTAAATATATTCATATTTAAACCTTAGCAGTCAATCAAGAAGTACTATACCAACACTAGGTAAGTAATACTATTAATTACATAAATGTCTTAGATAATATACGCCTTGATGGTATTGTCTAATATTACATATACATATGTATAGGTAATAAATATAGGTTCTTACGTAGGTAGATAAAAGCTTGCAAATAAAAGTCGTCGATATCAAAATTTTGGTGACCATATTAAGACTCTTTACTGTACCAAGACCAATGAATGTACCTATGTAGGTACGACAAAGTTTTCATTATTTTCTTTAGTTAATAAACTTTTGCCCAGAGACATTTTCCTTCGGAAAATTCCTGGACGACATTATTCAAAAGGAAGTACTGGTGGCAAAGAACGTTTTCGACACGAGGAGAATAACAATATTTCCATCTCTCGAAGTCTGGTAGAATGCGGCTAAAGTTTACTTTCCAGAAAGTAATATCCAGAATATTTCTTTTACCATCAAACAAACGAATAAGTAACATTGCAATGAAAAATGAGAAGATATGTTATTAAATAATAAGTAATTGACATATTATCCTTCTAACCTTTGCAAAATATTAGTTTATAACCGGGCTAGCATTTTAGCCATTAAATGGAGCCTAAGAACCTTTTTAATATACAAGTAAACCCACTTTCGATCAATCATCAAATGATAGGGAGCAGAAAAAATTAGCTTCGCAAAGTAATGAATTGTGGCTCCGTAGACCGATTTGCAAAAAGAGTCACGCAAAATATTACCTAGTTTATTTTTCCTGTTTCTTCGAAGTGAACCTACTTTGTTATGTACATATAGTTATTATTTTCTCAAAGAAACAATCAAATAAAAGTGTTTGATTTGGTCGTCAAGAGAGATATGTATTGGTATCTGTTTCTGTTCTCTACACGTGTCAGTGTGATCGATAATAACTAGCTTGGGACGTCTCCGAGAATTCGCGTGATTGTCGTTCATAGCAAAATAATAGTTGTTATTTTGTTTCTAATGCTTGAATATTAGATTGATTTTTATTTTACATTGTAGCTTGATTGATTGCCTGATTTACAGAAGGGTGTATATTATTGAGCTATTTAAAAATCTAATTGGATTGGAAGGTTGTTACGGTACTTAAATCATTCATATTTTATATTTTCCTTCTATCTGATCCAGATTAACTCCAAAACGATTGGATCGCTCTTAACGGAATGATTACTGACTGATAGCTGATGCTAAAATAAGTAACATAAGCTTCTATTTTAGAAAAAGCAATATGGTAACGTGTAAAAAATTAAAACAATTGAGATTGTTCCCAAAATCTATATTTTTAAAAGAATTTCTTTCAAGCTGAGCACAGCTAGTGATATTATAAATCAGGAACTTACAAGCAAAGGCTGACTTTTTATTATCCACCCATCGTGCATCGGTAGTAGACACATAAGTAGGTTCTCTAATCTTATTAATATTACATACTAGAAGGTAGCCACAGATTGGCTTCTTAATGTAGAACTAACGTTTTACGGGGAATCAGAGTATAATAAAATTACTTGGAACGTTACGGCCTTGCCTAGCAACGTTAATCAATGCTAATTGCCAGCATATTATACCAATATTGTGATTGGCAGACCGAGCTTGTAAATATCTACAAAAACTTCTCAATATTAACTAACTAATGGATTTATCGCGTACAGTATGTCGTAGGTACTTAGCAACGTGTATAAGCAATTTTCGCCTACTGTATTGATTTCACTTTCATGCCACGTAACGAAACTAATATTTTGGAATTCATATTATCATAAAGTAACTCATATCTCAAAGTTGCAAGCGTTATTTCAAGAGAAATTCACGTTTGAACTTTGCGACTGTACACGTGTAAACCAACGTCATAAAAAAACGAACACTTGAGCATTTCTTAAACTATCCAAATATTTTCGATCATCGAAACAAAGTATAAAAATTTTATGTCTTCATCGAAAGGTCGAGCAGCAGGTCCTTGACTTCGAAATAGGCAGTCTTATTACATATAGCGAGGGATTTTCATAAGTGTTTCGTTTACCTAATGATGGTAGGTAAGAAAAACGGCCAACCGGTAGGTATTCAAAAGATTTTTCTTTTCTTTTATTTCGAAACACTTTTTGTAGGTTTCACGTGCCAGGGATTTCTTTTGTAAGAGATGCGGAGTGAAGTTGTTACATAGGTATCTATTTATATGTAGGTGTAACTTTGATATTCTATCTTTTTTATGCTACGAGTATTTGCTACTCTATCTGACTTGTTTGAACAAATTTTAATGAGATATACGTATATGTAGTACGTGTATGTAGGTAGGTACCACACAACCACATCATTTTTTAAGGACATAAATCGAACTAGGCTATTGATGTTTTAAAAACTCAATTAAATATTGTTAAGTCATTATAATTTTCCTACCTTGGACCCATCCCATTCTACTTGGGGTCGGTGCAACATGTGTTCTTCTTCAGATTTCTTCGTCAGAAATCATTTACACCTTTCTCTTCCATGTCATTCCTCACACAATCCTTAATTTTTTTTGGCTTTCATCTCCCTCTTCATCCATTCAACAAAAAAATTAATAATAAGTAAACTATCTAAATACTATTTAACTTTTTATCATTGGTGAATATGCCAAATATATATATTATATTTAAGCATTATCTTCTAAGCAATATTTGGCTTCGTTTAGAAATCTATACTTGTAAGAGTAATATACTGATAATGTACTTAAACACGAACAGGATCAAATTACATTAATCGGAAGTAGGTATGTATATTGTTCGTCTGGTAAGTACCTACTTACCGACTTAGACAAAGCCCCTCGTGGGGTAGAGCATACAGGCAGAACGAGTGCCATTTAGACAGAAGTCAATGATCGAGTTACGTCCCTACATCCTACAATGGTACTCTTGACATTCTTCAATAGGATTTTCTTTTTAGAGATATTTTCTCTCGTCTGCTTAGCCTTTTCCCAGCTACCTAAAGGGTCGGTTGCCAGTCGAACCAGATACAGCTGAACAATATTTTACATGAAGCGACTGTTTCTATCTGACCTTAACAACTAAGAAATCCTAATCCAAACGGATATTATAAAATGTGAAAGTAACTTTGTTTGTTACCTTTTCACGCCTAAATCACTGAACCGATCTTCCTGAAGTTTTGCTCGTTACGTGTTGTCAGGTGTACAAAAAAGGGACAAGGAGTTTCATCCAAAAAAAGACTGTTCCCGAGGAAAACAACAACAGCGTTCTATAATAAAATCATGTTTCAAAAGCCACGTGTCTTTTGAAACATGATTTTAAAACATGTTTTGTTTAAACACCTTCAGTGAGCCTATCTGGAGGGCCCACTTGCAATGTGTATGGCGGGATGGCACATGAGCTCTATGAAGTGGGGGTGGAGTCGAATGTGTTAAACTTTATTAGATTTTTTTATAATAATTTCACGTGGATGAAGGTCACGGGCCACGGGGCTCCGCTAGTATTCAAATAAAAACTGAAGAATAAAGTTTCCTTATGAATTAATTTTGTACTAGTACCTACTTACTGTTATAAACCATGAGCCTCACAGTTTAGCGCGCACTATGTGATGCAAATTAACTTATTTACATCCCTTTCATTCTTCAAGCCTTTCTCAACTTTTTGTGGAGAAATTTTAAATATGCTTAAAAATTTACGTCGGTCCTGTCGACAGGCTGAAATATTTATGTATTAGATCTGCGACATTTAAATAAATAATGTTTCTGTAGCGAAATAGCAGTTTCATTTGTATTCTGTGAAATCAAATAATTGCAAGTTTAATTTAACAATATTTTATAATTTGAAGGAGGTACCATGTTGACATAATGTTCAAATTTTAGTGACGTTGCCCTGGTGGCTGAGAGAATGTCATGCTCACTCAAATGTCTCGCTGATGGTGGCGGGTGTGTCGGATCATTTAGTTCCCTTCAAAATGGTTGAGTTGAATGGTGCTGATCCATGCGTCATGTTCGTGAACGGGTTAATTCCTTAGTTACCATTTTTTTTATTTGTTTGTTATATCTTTTTACGCTGGGCGCTCTTAACTTGCACGTCTTGCTACATAGTTCGCACATAATATACCATCTCAACATGAATGATATAATGTACCAAGATTTTGTAACTAATTCTGATTTAAAAGAGTGTCCATGGAGTTTCTTGCCCGTTCTTCTTCATGAGATCTACGTTAGGGAACTGGCATATACAGTACTTTCACAAGTTATTATGCCTTGTGATTGTGACTGTAGCGTAGGAGTGCAATACGTCGTTTCGGGAGTTGCTACGTCGGGCTGCGCGGCGCCGGATGTTACCAGCGGCGAGTGCTGTGGGTGCGGGGGCGTGCGGCGGCGTGTGCCGTGGTGGCGGGTGTGCGGGGCTCCAGGTCACGGGGCGGCGGTTGCACGTTGCGGCGTGCATTCGTTGTTCCGTGATTCGGGGTCTCGAGCATTCGTTGTTGCAGTTTGCGTCGCTGCGTGCTTTCGTGCTCGCAGTGTTCGTTGTTGCGGGCATTCGGTGGCGTGTGGTTCGGCGTGGTGACTTTCGGAATGACGTATTGCACTCGTAGTTTCGTTCTTCTTCCGTCCTTCTGACATTCAAAAGTGCCTGTAATGGCTTAATTGAAATAAAATATTTGAGTTTGAGTTTGAAGGGCTAGAGCATGCTATCTAAATCAGAAGGAACCTGTAATTATTAAGGTAGGGTGTATCGATTTTCCAGCCAATTAACCTGTGTTAGTGAACTAGAGACAAGTTGAGACAACTAAGGTCAATGCTAGACCTCCAAGGTTGCTGAAAGATTAGAATCATCAGAAAAATAAATTTTCCAAAAACAAAGGAAGTCAATTGGCAAAAACAACTTCTAGGAGTCATAGAATATTCATTGAAACTTAAATAAAAGTTGAATAAAGTTCTAAATAATATGTTAATGAAGGTAAATATTGTTCCAGATTCCTGGAGGTTCCTGACTGTATTTATTATCGCCAAATTGTCGAAGTTTTGTATCGATTAAGTTGCGCACAAAACATTAGCCCTTTGACTTTGAAACACTAAAAGCATCACATTATTAGTCATGCGATGCGAACACGGTGTCGTGCGTTCAATGGCCTAAAACTATTGCGTGATCCATTATTTTTCAGGTGTGATTTTTGTTCAGCTGCCGCGTTGTGCTACTAATATTAAAGTGTAAGATTGATTTCTAGACCGAGCAGTGTTGTTATTGGATTTTTCAGTTGGAAAACTCTGAAAGTGGTTGAAGTTTGAAACGGTAAATGGTGCGCGATAAATGGCAATTTGCGGGGGATACTTGGGGGTCTGAAGAGTATTGAGGTGGTCATTAGAATGTGATGTAGCTACTGGCTTAAAATTGATATCTATGATTGATATTGTATTTAAGTTTAATACATTTTTGCTGTGTAAGTATCACATTTCAAAGAACTAATTTTTAACTATTACTGTAACAAATGATTTAATAAATCTTTAAGTAATTAACTGCCCGACCTGGGGGTCTAGAATTCATGGTTACAGTTAGAAGTCTGTTTGTTTTGTCATTAAATTGAATTGAATTTACACCGTGTACTCTTACACCTATTTATTTATTTTAAACTAGACGTTTCTCTACCTAGATTTTTAAAACGTAGCCGTAAAGTAGTAGTCAACAAAGGCACGTTTGTGTCTTTGAAAGTTTAACTGCATCAAGATAGAGAAGAATCGTGTCAAGTTCAAATAAAGGCCGGGACCATAAAGCGCCTTATCGCGGCGGATGGACGATGACATGAACCGACTTATCTACCATACCCTTTATATCCTCTTTTATTTAAGCCGGCTCCAGAATCTACTCCTTTACCTTGGAGTTTTTAAAGTGGGTGCCTTTCACTTTCGTTGTTTTTCGGGAAAATTTTCCTAATAGGGTACCGTAGGTTTGTACTTGTAGGTACCTACGTACAGTCGAACAAGCTAATAAGTATACGGGTAGAGTTTTTTATAATTCTATTACACTGAAAATATTGATTGCAATTTTGTTTTTTATAGAGTTTCGCATTAAGCGACTGATGTCAAACGCTGTATCATTTGGCATCAGTATCTAAATGTATCTGTATAATGTTAAAAGTAAATGTAAGTTAGCTGGCTGTATATTTACTAGCTTGTTCGACTGTACATAGTTAATTTTCTCCAGTTTGTAATGTCGAACCCGAAACTACTCAAATAACCAAGTACCTAACTAGACTAAAGAGAGTTAACAGATGTACCTGACAGATTTTCCGATAAATAACTTTATCTTAGCCCAAAGCAATATTAAACGATATCTACCTACCAACAAAATGCCATAAACACTAACTACGATGTCAAAAACTATCGGTAGCTTATCACAAATGATAACCTCTCACCTTTCAGAGCTGAAAAATATTTACAGACACGGTGAGATAGATAGGTCGGTAGGTACTTCATAATTTACATTTATGAGAGGTTGTGGCTCCCGTGGGGAACTGGAATATCACTTTGGTTATGACAGGATGAAGGCTTCCTAGGGAATCGGTTTTTTTAAATAAAATGTTACCTACTTTAACATCAGAAAGTATACATAAGTAGGGACCTACTCTTAGGTATGCAGACCACGAACAGTTGAGTATGGCTAATGGGGCGACATGCCACCATCATGCCACACTCAATCTTTATTGTCTACCTTCCAAAGCCTTTAACAAAACAATTATCATAAAAATATTTCTCTAAGTAATAAAAAATTACCTACTTGGGGACACAAACAACACACAACATCACGCCTGTAATCCCCAAAGGGTTAGGCAGAGGTGTACCCATGTAGGAACCTAATATCCACATTCATTCTCTATCCACATTTCGACGGTTATGTTTTAAGCCCCATGAATCACAGGGCGAGCCTATTACCATCACAATAAACAAATCCAGACATAGTGGCTGCTATTGAGAAATTCCAGATGGTAAAACCCAATAAAAATTTGCCTAACCCGGGAATCGAACCCAAGACCTCATTCTTAAGACCGTTACACCAACGAGGCAGTCAGTTTCTTTATCAGTGAAAGCTTTTTCACAGGTTTCAGCTTTAGAACTCACGCTGGAAGGGAAAACTAACACACTACTATCGAACAATGTACCTATCTATGAAAACTGCCTACTTACTACAATTTCCATACTGGAATCTCACAACAGACAAGATTAAGGAAGACAATAAGTACATGTCAATGATCATAATATATTGTTGCAACAACCTTTACCTATATGTTAGAACTAACTACTTAAATAACATAATATTGATCGAAAAATTCAACAGATGAGGTGACGTAAGTCTACATTACCTACCTGTCTACCTGTTGTTTACCAAAACTCAGTCTAGAACTCAGTCAGAGCAAACCCTAGTAACACGACATTATAGGTACTACGATAAATGATGAGGTCTACGTCTACAGGTACTGAAAACATAGGTAATATTCTTGCAAATAAAACGAGAATCTTCGAAATTTGTGAACTGTCACAATTGGCAAAGATACTTATCGCTGAAAATACACGCAAAAGAAGGAAAAGAAATCTGATGAATTGATAAACGCCTCCTTTTGGAAGTCGATTAAAAAAATGTACGAGAACCCTACCAAATGAGCTACTTTATTAATTTACTCAATCGATGAGGTGGTACAAAACCATCTACATTTTTTAACTACTCACTTCTTACCAGGGCTAAAACCAGAAGAAACTTCTAGTAACGGAACTCTCAAGGGCCAGCCTACGAGCGTATACCAACATTTTAAGTATAGCCGTGTATTAACGGCCCCTAAGAAATCATACACAACTAGTTACTTATAAAGTGACCCCCAACAATATAACACAGATGAGGTGAACAAAACTATATCTACATCTTTTAGCTAATCACTGTTTATCTTAGTCCTAACTAAGACGAATGAGACTAAATAGGTAGCCATAGAGGCCCATACTAAATAAACAAGTATTTATAACAAACGAGGAGACTTAAGACTATTTATGATACAATCTAACATTGCCTATCTACCCACTGTTTATGACCGGAAACTGGCTATATTAAACTGCTAACAACATCATCTACGAAGGTTGATTCAGCAAAACACTCACATCATTGAAATAAGCTTGTTCCAACCGCTGACGAGTCCTGTTAGCTTTGCTGTATTCTGGGAGGCTGGACTGCCTCCGCACTCGCATCCTTTGATCACGGTCCATCGTCATCAGATCAGATTTCTGCGATAGCACTAAATAGTGTAACCGATGAATAATATCCATTTTTAATTAATAATAATAAATAATTAAGATAATATATATATTTTAAACTTTAACGAAAATTTCGTTAATATAGTTATTTTGCAAGGTTTTATTAAGTTCTAGTCATGAAAACGTCCTTCGTTTTCTCGGAAAAAGGTTGTAAAAACAGTGTATAAATATTTTTCTTATATGTTGTTCCAAAAGTTTTTGAAAAGACAACGACTTTTTTTTTAGTATTCGATTTGCATTGGAGATAAAGGAAGATTTCCTTTTCCACACAAAAATAAAATAAAATAAAAAGAAGAGGATACTTGTATCCAGCCGAGATTGTTAGAAACTTAGTGGCAACGACGCGACCGAGTAATCGCGCCCGCTAGTTAGGGCGGGCGCGGAGTGACTGGGGGCTGGGCGCCGGATGTCGCGTGGCGGCGATCCGACGTATCCCAGCAACCGTTTGCAAACAACACGCAATCCTAAGATGTCTAGAGGTATAGACGAACTATACAGCCTAATTAGACTTTCATTTATGCGGAATTTAAATGAAACCAATGTCTTATGAGGTAGATAGATAGACTGACGTTACAGGAGATAAGTTTTCCATACTAATTATTTCAAGTAGCAAGAATCTAAATAACAAAAGTAAGTAGATAAGTACTTCATTTCCAAAGGACAATAATTGGAATACCGTTGAGTAGATTGCACTCGTAGTATGATCAGCCGTAGAAGCAAGAGATAAAATCACTGATACCTAGTAGAACTGATTTCCAAGGCGAGGCGTGATGACAAAAACTAAGAAAATAAATGCTACCTACGTTACCTACACGTGCGTAGGTGGTAGATAGATAATAATATGTATGCATGCATATTCAGCATGAAAACTTAATAGCTGAGTAGGTAGGAGGAGATGAAAGAATTCGTGATTTACCTAGAGAAAGTTCATTATCTTCGGCAAGTCTGGCGTTTAGGGTTCATAATGGAGCATGAAATTATTAAATTAACGTTACTAAACATCACGTTTATAGATTTTGGCTTTGTTTAAAACTGTAGGTGGGCCCCTAAGCGTAGGCCTCATATCTGATAAAATTTTGATTAACATCGCCCTACCTGAGTCAGTATCAAGTTTTCGTACTAAATAAGTATGCTTGCTGAAAAACCCTCTGGGCACTTCCACAAGGGGCCATTTGGTCGTTGGTGTTCAACATTCCACTCACATAGCCTGCACCAAATGCCATAAAAAAGCCAAAAACCGAGTAAAGTAGCTGGCAAATCTACCGGTCAACCCTCAAAGGACTAACAAATTATAGAAACCGCATTGGACTTTGGAGTGACTTGGCGGTCCAGACAGTTTTATGAATTTACAAACATACTACTTATACGCAACTGTCAAAGTTGGAAACACAGTCATCTAGATAGACTTTATAAGGTGGAAAAGCATCTAGACCGTATTCTATCTGTAGGTACTTCTATACCTACTATCACACTACCTAATATTATAAAGGCGAAAGTTTGTGTGTGTGTGAGTGTGTATGTTTGTTACTTCACACAAAAACTACTGAACGGATTTGGATTAAATTTGGTACACAGATAGTTTATAACCTGGATTAACACAAAGGATAGTTTTTATCCCGATTTTATCTTCCCGTGGGATATTTTTCGAGTAGTAGCGGGTGAAGCCGCTGGTACCAGCTAGTAGTTGACTAAAGAGAAGATTTGTTTAGAATTTGAATCAATTTGTCATCTCTTCGAAAATGGTGATAGAAATGGCATACTTTTTGACCCTTTACCGACAGTAAATAACCAAAAATTTGTCTTCATTGGTCTACTTAGGTACAGCAGAACCATTGTCAGGTAACCTAATCTATAAGCATTATCAATGCCTGAAGCCACACACCTAATAGTGACTACTTATGTAAGTCGAACGCTGCCAGACAGAACAATATATATTAGGTCTTTACCTATGAAATTGCCGATTTGTATGAGAATTTTAAAATATAAAAATTTTGGTATTTTTTTTATTTCAGCGAATCAAAGTACTGGCCCAAATGATCTATACAATTTTGCCATTTTGATGGCAGTTTGTTTATCCCTTTACTGTAGAAGTCTGCCGGACGGGAAGCGATGAAGTCAGCGAAAGCGTTTTGTACTGCCTCTCGGGTGTCGAATTTTTTACCACTTAAAAAAATGTCTAAATTTTGAAAAAAGTAGAAATCTGTTGGGGCAAGGTCCGGTGAGTACGGTGGGTGACGGAGAGCTTCCAGCTGTAACTCTTGTAGCTTTGCGATGGTCTTTCGTGAAGTGTGAGCTCGCGCGTTGTCGTGGAGAAGCAATGGGGAAGAACGATTGACTAGTCTTGGTTGTTGAATTGCGAGCTTCTCCATCATTGTTTGCAATTCTTTGCAATAGACATCTGCCGTCACTGTTGTGACATTCGGTAAGAAGCTGTGGTATACAAGTCCACCAGACAGTCACCATCATCTTCCTCTGAGTAATCTTTTTTGTAGCGCACTGATTAGGTGATGTACCCGGGTCCACCCACTGAGACGAACGCTTACGGTTGTCGTACAGGATCCACTTTTCATCGCAGGTAACAATTTGATAAGAATTTCATCGTTTCTATGCCGATTCAGTAGTGCTATCCATGCTTCGACGCGTAAATCTCGCTGTTGGTCGCTTAGTTCGCGTGGCACGCACTTATCTAGCTTTTTTATCTTTCCAATTTGACGCAAGTGCCTCAATGTTGTTTTGACACTAACTCCAAGGCCTGCAGTAAGCTCAGCCTTAGATTGAGTTGGATCCGCTTCCACTATCGCCTTCAATTCCTCGTTGTCGACAATGTTAACCGGCCAAGGCGAGGCTCGTTCTTCGACTCAAAATTTCCAGATTGAAAACGATTGAACCATTAATGGACCGTGTTTATGCAAGCAGTGTTAAGTCCGTACACGTCGTTAATGTTTCGTGTCGTTTGCGCAGCGGTATTTCCACGTATGAACTGATATTCGAAAATTGTACGAATTTGTAGTTTATCCATGGCGCCAAAAACGACCAAAAAGTCACAAAAACAAAAAACTATCAAAAAACAAATGACTAAATTTGAAATTAAATTAACACGTCTTTCGAATAAAATTTACTTGAATTTCGAATTACGCGCCCATCCACAAATAATTAAGTAAATCTGAAAATGCCGGTTGTAGAATCTGCAATTACACAGGTAGACTGTGGGTAAAGACCTATTATTAATTAGTACCCATTGCTACTTGAAATGCTGCCATTTATGTAGGTACTTAAGTACTAGCTGTTGCCCGCGACTTAATTCACGTGGAATTTTTTTTTGCTGCTTCTGAGTGGGTGGGTACGCACCTACCTTGTCAAATCGAATTCAATCGAAGCGATTACATTCCCTCAAAACGGCCATGTCGTAAAATCTGTTGCTACCTGACATCTTTTAACTATACCTATTCTATCTCTCTACCAATTTTCAGGGACAAAAGTCAAGAATTTCATATAAACTTGCTCAACCCTTACCTAGTGCAGGTTGTCACAAAATTCTTTCTTAGCAAATGTCTCTTACTCATAAACTCTGAACTTGGTAAATTTCGGTCGGTAGTTCAAAAAAAGTCAGAACTTTTATACAAACATGGCATGCCCTCAGATCTCCTTAATTAAACCGGCCCTGTCCCAAAATCCGTTCATAGCAAACTCCCACTAACTACAAACTACGTCCCTGCCAAAACTCAAATTCGTAGCACAAAAAATGAAGGACTTTAATACAAACTTGCGAGAGCCCTAAGACCTCCCTAATCCCCCCTTCTAACTACCTCCCTGCCAAAAATCATTTTTATACGTCCAGTGGTTTTCGAGATGTCGTGATGATTGAGTGAGTGAGTCAGTGCCGACATACGTATACGGCCATACCTACGACTGCTGAGCCCATTCACACTTTGCCTGGCCGGCCAGGATTCTGAGAACCAGACTCAAGGCCTATGCCCTATTGGATTCAAATCCCGGGTGGGATGGGGTTGGGTGTTTTCGAATCATCCTTCAGAAGTTGAATGAAAATCCGGTTAAAAGCTATAAAGATACGTCCCACTCTACTTTAGGGAACTTGAACGAAAATCTACCAGCCTAGCCTGTTTCCGACTATGTTAATGTCGGCTTCCAGTCTAACTGAATGCAGCTGAATACTACCTACCTACTGACAATTTAAAGCACATAGGTAAGTAAAACATACACTACAAACCTACATTATCGGTACCTACTTATGCGTATTGTTGTAAGTACAGTACCTATTAATTACTATTAATTTCGGGGGGGCTCGGGCGTCCCCGCTGTCTCCAGATGAGTCTTCCACAGTTCGGACGAGCTGAAGAGTCCCGTTGGGTAACCGAGTCGTGTCTCGATCATCCTTCTGTTTCCCCACAAACATACTCCAATTATATGAAGAAGGAAAAGGAAAACGGTTTTTAAGCGGCTGCACTTCCTCCCACTTAAAGTGCACCTCACTAACATCAGGGGGTTGCACTCAAATCTCGATCCGGTCCACCACCACCTCGAGACCGAGAAGCCGCACCTATTCTTTTTAACGGAAACGCAGATAGCGACTCCGTCAGATGTGGCGTACCTCAACTACCCAGGTTACTCGCTTGAACATAGGTTTGTAAAGCGAGCTGGGGTCTGTGTGTACGTCCGCGATGACGTTTGCTGTCGGCGTCTCCGTTGCTTTGAGGATTCTGGGTTATCTACAATTTGGATACTGGTGGACACCGGGGTCGAGAAATCTCTCTACGTCAGTGTCTACCGGTCGCACAGCGGTGACCAGGAGACGACCAGGCTTTTCGAACACCTAATGGAAAAGGCGGATTGTGCCCAGCAACGGTACCCAACGGCGGAGCTTCTTTTTCTGGGGGACTTTAATGCCCACCACGATGAGTGGTTGTTCCCGTTCCAGAAAACTGACCATGCTGGGAGAGACGCGAGCAGATTTGCATTGTCGCTAGATCTCACTCAGCTGGTGAAAGAAGCTACGCGGGTGCCGGATGTTGATGGACACACACATAATTGCTTGAACTTGCTGCTGACTACTGACCCAGACAGGCACTCAGTATCGGTATCAGCCCCACTGGGAACATCTGACCACTGTCTGGTGAAGTCTATATCTGTCAGCTCCCCTCCAGATGATAGCCCTAAATGCGAGCGGCGAGTTTGGCGATACGAGTCAGCAGACTGGGATCAGAATCAGAATCAGAATCAGAATCAGAATCAGAATGCTTTATTTGTAAACATAGGTCAAATAACAATAATGATGTTACAGATAGGTAGATCCTCTATGTTTTGCCCATAGGCGTACAAATATATTTAATTAACATTGTCTTTCTTTACTTAACAACAATTTAACTTTTGAGATATCTTCGAGTGGTAAAATTATATAAAATTATGTAAACTTTCACATTAGTAATAAAATCAATATTCAGAAATTGGTACATGCATGTCAATATTAATTGGGGATATAATCAATTTCAATAAATGTCAAAGAAATAAAGTTACTTGCTGTCCATAATAATGCTAATGTCAAATAAAATTCTAAATAGTCAAAATAGGTTAGGTGTTTTAGGTACAATTTTCTAAAGCAGAAATTATAGAATTATCGTCCAGATATTCCTGTATGGTTAACAACAATTTAACTTTTGAGATATCTTTGAGTGGTAGAATTATATAAAATTATGTAAACTTTCACATTAGTAATAAAATCATTATTAAGAAATAGGTAGGTACATGCATGTCAATATTAATTGGGGATAATTATAATCAATTTCAATAAATGTCAAAGAGATAAAGTTATTTGCTGTCCATAATACTACTAATGTCAAATAAAATTCTAAATAGTCAAAATAGGTGTGATTTAGGTACAATTTTCTGAGGCAGAAATTATGGAATTATCGTCCAGATATTCCTGTAGTGAGTAATAGCATTTATTTATCAATATTTTTAATAATTGTTTTTTGAAATTTTCCAGATTTAACATTTTTATTTTTTCAGGTAGTTTGTTGAATATTTTTTTGGCCATACAGAAAGTGCTTTTATTCATTAAGGCAGTTTTGCCATAGTTCACTTCGAGTTCTAACTTATTTTTGTCCCGTAATTTTCTGTAGTAACTTTTAGTAGCTATTTTATAAAGTGAAATGTTAGATTTGACGAATACATTTGTTTCGTATATGTACAGCGATGGCAAGGTCAGTATTTTTAAACGTATAAAGAACGGTCGACAACTGTCTGTGCTTTTTAGGCCACACATAGCTCTGACACATCTTTTTTGGGCTCTAAATAAGAGTTCTCTATCAACTGAATTACCCCAGTATATTACACCATATCTGAGTGTTGATGCAACGTAGCCGTGATAGGCTGTTAGTAATGATTCTAGGCTCACTATTTTTGATAGTTTATAGAGAGCATAAGTAAATCTGTTTAGTTTTTTACATATTTCGTCTGTCTGGGGTTTCCAGGTCAAATTGTTGTCTATATTAATTCCAAGAAATTTAGTAGCAGTAGTTGATTCTATTTTTGTTCCTAAATAGCTAATGTCATGTATCTTATTTGGTATTCTCTGATAAAAGTGCATAATTTTAGTTTTTTCCAAGTTTATAATTAGATTATTGTTCTCAAACCATGTTATAATTCTATTCAATGTCCTATTTATTTCGTTTTCATAAGTATTGGGATCGTCACACTTAATAATTACGGTGCTATCATCGGCGAATAGTACCATGGGGTGGTCTATTTGCCTCGGAAGGTCGTTTATGTAAAGTAAAAATAGGGGCGGTCCCAGCACGCTACCCTGAGGAACGCCGTATTTAATTATCTCGCTATCTGAACGATATTTTTTCTCGTAGCTAGTATTTAAGGATATTTGTGTGATTTCTACAAATTGTTTCCTGTCCGTTAAGTAAGATCGAATGAGGTCAAGTATATTTCCCCTGATACCATATTTTTCCAGTTTGTGCATAAGTATAGGATAATCCACATAATCAAAGGCCTTGGTCAGGTCCATATAAATAGCACAAACAGGATTTCTATTATCTATACATGACACAATAGGAAGAAGAAGGTCATGTATGGCCATATTTATTGTTTTCTGCTTGCGAAATCCTTTTTGTTCGTTTACCAGTATGTTTGATTTCTCGAGGTAGTTGTACAAAGACTTATAAATAACTTTCTCAAATATTTTTGAAAAGATGGGTATCAACGCAACAGGCCTATAATTTGACATAATTTGTCTGTCATTTTTTTTGTACAAGGGTATAATTATTGAGGTTTTTAATTTTTCAGGGAAGATTCCGCTTGAAATACTCATGTTAATTAAGTGACTCAGATGTGGAGCTATGTAATGAGAAACTTCTTTGATGACTTTAGTGCATACTCCGTCATAACCAACACTATTTGTATTTCGAAGAGAGGTAATGTGATTAATTATGTCTTGAGGTATGGTCGGCTCCATAAACAAAGAGTTTAAAGTGTTTAAGTCTACGTTAATTTCTGGTAAAGTTTTATTTTCTGATTCGACGACTTGATTAATATAAAACTTGTTAAATGCTTGAGCTATATTTAATGGGTTCGTGATTTTCTGTGTCCCTGTTTGAATTTGTGTTATTGGTTCTTTAGGAAAGCAGATTTTACAATTATTAATTATGGTCCATACCGCTTTAGATTTATTTTTGGCCGTTTTAATGAAATAGTTGTTTCGTGATGCTTGTGTTAACGTTATAACTTTTTTAAACCTTGCAGAATATGTCTTAAACGATTGTTTATTCCTTGGGGAAGGATTTGTTCTATATTGCCATAGTAAATGCCGTTTCTTTTTACTACATTTCCTTATCCCGTTCGATATCCATTTTGTTTTTTTAGTAATTGATTTTGTGATAATTTCGTAAGGAAAACAAAGATCGTAAAAACATTTGAATAGGTTAAGAAAAATGCCGTAAGCCTCATTGACGTCATTACATGTATATAATATGTCTGAAAAAGTGAGACTTTTAATGCAATTTTTAAATTTCTCTATATTATCTTGACAATAATTTCGTCTTTTTATTTTCCAACGCTTTAAGGTACATGTCTTCTTAACAGGGCATTTTAAAAGTTGCGCAGTATGATCTGACAGGCCCAATTCTATAATTTCTCCTTTACATCCTTTTACATTATGGGCTATATTGTCCAAGCAGGTCCCACTACTTAACCTAGTAGGTTGACAAAATTGTAATTTTAAATTATAGTTTAACAATGTATATTCGAAGTCTAAGGTTTGTTTTGTTCTTTTCAATAAGTTGATATTAAAATCCCCACATAAGACTATCTTTTTGTTATTCAATTTTAAACACAGCAAATGCAAAATATTATTTAAATTGTCAAAAAATTTATCCAAATTAGATTGAGGCACCCTATAAATACATACAATAATCATTTTATGTTCTGTCAGTTCTATCGCGCAGCATTCAATTACGTTGATGACAGAATATTTCTCTAAGTTGAACACTTTATATTTGTGGCCGACTCTGGTTAAAATGCACGCGCCACCTCTTCTATTATCTCTGGAGAAACTTGTTGCTAGGCTGTAGTTTGGTATATTTAGAAGTCCTTCCTGCTCAGGTGTCATGAAATGTTCGGATGCATATAGTGTCGATCTGTTTTTTATTATTTTGTAGTTCTTCCAAATACACGATAAGCATATCGCTTTTATTCAGAAGTCCAGCAATATTTTGATGGAGGATATGTATATTGTTATAAACGAAAAAAGTTGGGGGTTTCTTTCAGGTTTGAATTGTCTTCGTCACCAATGGTCGTTAAAATCTCGTCATATTGTTGTCTGTCGTTATTATTATTCGTCTGTCTGCTCGTTTGACAATATAACTATAAATCAATCTGGATGTTCTTCATAATATTGTCAAATATGTTTTTGATTCCGTGTTTATTGATTCTGCCCGTAGTGTAGGAGAACATGTTATGTGTTAAATCACGATTGCTGTCGAAGATGTAAGCATACTTATGGTTTTGGTTGTCCTGGTGAAGAAGGTTGTTAAACATCTCAACTTTGAAGTTATATATAAGTGATCCTGTCTTATATGTTGGAAGACAAATTACTACGTTGGTGTGCGTTACTTTTCGAAGTGACTCATTTAGTAAGTTTATTAAGTTTATGTAGTTGTCTTCATTTGCAATAATATGGTTTTCTCCAATAAAAATTAGGCAGTAGTCATTTAGGGTGAACCCCTTTAATCTTTCTTCGATGCCGCTTAATAGTTGTTTTATGGTACTGTTAGGCATTGCATAGTGGCAGTAGTCGAAGTATTCGTAGAAAACTTCCTCTATGGTGGGCAAAAATCCGTTGTATTTGTTACTACTTAGGATGTACAGTTTATTCTTTTCGTTATGATTCGTTGTCACGGTTTTCGGTGTTGCGGAATTTGTCGATGCGGGATGAGATGCGGCACTTCTTTGCGTCCTTCCCTTGGCAGTCAGTTTGCTTTTCTGCGCGCGACCCCACTTGCTCAGCTGAGGCGGTTGCGGCCGTGATACGGCAGGGAACGGAATACTATATTCCATTCTCCGACATACCGCTCGGTCACAAGGCCCGTCCATGGTTTAATGCAGACTGTGCTCGTGCTGAGGCCCGAAAACAGTCTGTATACCAAGCCTGGGTGCAAGCTCGTGGCCGTAAAGTTCGAGCGCGTCGGGTTCGCGCGAAGAAAAGAGCTTTCAATTCTGCCGCAAAGTCCTGTAAGCGAGTGATCCGAAAGGCGCGTTTCGACCACGTCAGTCGCATAGGGGCCAAACTGGCGTCCTACCCTTCTGGCAGTAAACAGTTTTGGTCCCTATCAAAATCGGTCGAATCTAATTTCGGCCGGTCCTCACTACCCCCCCTGCAAAAACCGGATGGGTCGCTGGCTCACTCCACTACCGAGAAGGCAAATTTATTTGCATCTCTGTTTGCGAGCAATTCGCGTCTAGATACTGGGTCTAAACAGCCACCAACGATTCCTCGCTGTGATTCTTCGATGCCGGAGATCACAATACACTTGAAAGAGGTTCGTAGAGTACTTCAGAGCCTAGACGTGAATAAGGCTAGCGGTCCGGACGGCATACCCGCAAGGGTCTTAAGGAACTGTGCGCCTGAGTTGTCTCCTGTGTTGACACGCTTGTACCGCCTCTCTCTCAAAACCAGAACGGTGCCGAACTCCTGGAAGGTAGGTAGCTAATGTACAACCAGTACCCAAGAAGGGTAGTCGTGCCGACCCCTGTTAATTATCGACCAATCGCCATCACCTCCATACTCTGTAAAGTAATGGAAAGGGTACTCAACGGTAAGCTGCTGGCCCACCTTGAAGCGAACGACCTACTCAGCGACCGTCAGTATGGTTTTCGCCGGGGACGGTCAACTTGGGATCTTCTGGTGTTAGCTACGCACTGCTGGGGCGAGGCCATAGAGAAACACGGCGAGGCCCTTGCCGTGTCGCTGGACATCTCGAAGGCTTTCGACAGGGTTCGGCACGCAAGTTTGTTGAGCTAACTTCCGGCATACGGCATTCCCGCTGACTTTTGCTGCTGGATATCTGACTTCCTGAGTGAACGGTCGATCCGAGTGGTCATTGATGGCTGCTCCTCTGACCTTATGGCTATCGATGCCGGAGTTCTTCAGGGGTCTGTTCTCTCCGCGACACTTTTCCTGCTGCACATCAATGACCTCCTTGTTCCTGGTATTGTTGGGTACGCAGATGACAGCACTGTCATGGAGAGTTATATATCCGGTGCAAAAGCCAGTGGTGCACTTTAAGAGAGGCCATGGTAGAGCGAACGAATTCAGCCTTAAGACTTGTCTCCGAGTGGGGTGACGAGAATCTGGTAGATTTCAACGCCACCAAAAGTGTGTCTGTTCACCGCCAAAAGGAGTCCGTTTAATCTGGCCCCTACTTTCCGGAGTGCGTCTGTACAAGTTACTGACGGTCTCGAGCTTCTTGGCACGAAGTTGAGCGCGAATCTGAACTTCGGCGCCTACATCGAGTCGAAAGCTCAAACTGCGGCGAAAAAGCTGGGCATCCTAAACAAGGTTAAGCGGTACTTCAAGCCTGGACAGCTTTTAGTATTATAAGCTCAAGTCCGGTCTGGCATGGAGTATTGCTGTCACCTTTGGGATGGCTCAGCCAAATACCAGCTTGCCACACTTGACTCTGTAGAGCGCAGAGCCAGGAGGCTAATTGGTGACGATAAGCTGGTTATCAAGCTACATAGCCTGGACCACCGTCGCAAAGTCGCATGTCTGTCGGTCTTCTACAGACTGTACTTCGGAGAGTGTGCGCAAGAGCTCCACGAGCTGATCCCACCATATCCCTTCTTCTATCGGGAGACTAGACGTACTGCAGGGTATCACCGATACCTAGTCGACATTCCACACATTCGAACGAAGCGCTTTGCTGGGTCCTTTATTATGCGCACAGCCAAGGAATGGAATTCCCTGCCTGCGTCGGTTTTTCCGAGTTCATATAACCCTAATCTGTTTAAGTCGCGAGTAAACAGGCTTCTACTGGGTAAGCTCGTTCCATCGTCGACATCATCTCTGCCCTCAGGGCAAGATTGAAGTCAAGAGCAGGCCCATTTATAATAAAAAAATAAAAAATATTATGTTGAGATGAGAATGAGAGCCAAAAAACTGGCCACCTAGCAACACGCAATCTATGTTACTTTTTACGGCTTTAGTGGATGCGCTCGGCCAAACTGTTCGAACATTATTTTACGTCGATCGGTGTTCACTCAGCCTGCACGTGATAAGGAAATAAAATACGCTGAGTCGCTGATTGACGTTTTCCACTTTATTTGAGTTTAATGGGTGCTTCAACTGGATAGATTTTTGATTTATTTATTAAAATTGGATAGGTAGGTATCACCATTTTCGATCTTCGCTCTACTGCCATTTCTATAGCATGTTACAAAAGCACGGACATGCTTTATGTTATTACAAGTTTCATCAATTACAGTATAAAGCAATTGGAGGTGGCTTGGCAAATAGGTACAACGAACTCAGAAATATCTAGGTACCTACCTTATGAAATGACAAACGCTATTCGGTTTAAAAACCTAGTGAAAGACCTCGTAGCGCTCCCGTTTTGAAACGCTCCCATCTAAGCGCTCCCGTTTTGTTCCTTCAAGCGCTCCCAAAAAGAGCGCTTCGAGGAACGATTAAAAATATTAAAATTTATTTCCTCGAAGCGTTCCCATGATTAACTTTCGGATAGAGATGGGACAATACTAACTGAAATTATCGATAATAAGTAGAACACATTGTTATAATATACAACTAGCGGCCCGTCCCGGCTTCGCACGGGTTTGGTAATTTTTTTTTTTTTGTTTTATTGTAAATCCTTTAGTCCACCAAATAGATGAAGATAATCTACCGACTTATGTACCTATTCATATTTTTTTATTGTTTAGAAAGCTTATGATTTCTCTCCATTATGTTTCCCATTACTACCCCCTTCCCCGCACGCTTCGTCTTCAAGGACCCACCAAGCAGACCCACCGGTGGGTCTCCGAATACTGATGTGTCTCCCAAGACCTACTAGTGGGTCCTCTGAGATTTTATTGTCTTTGAAGACCCACTGTACGACAAATGGCAAAACATAGAGCGCATATGAAAATGTAACGCCTGTTTAACTACCAGGAGTATAGAAGTAGGCAGGAGGTATTGAAAATATTTATTTTGGAGATAAAAAAAAAAGACAGTTTTATGTAAAGTCCCACAAACTACCAGGAGAACAGAAGTAGGAAGGAGGTATTGAAAACATTTTTTATTGGAAATAAAAAAAAGGAAAAAACGATAAAAGCTATATTATATTAAGGAATAATTTAGATTTGATTTAAAGATTCCAATTCCAATACCTCCTTCCTACTTCTGTTCTCCTGGTAGTTTGTGGGACTTTAATACCTATCTTTTTTTTTCATCTCCAAAAAAAAATGTTCTCATTAACTCCTGCCTACTTCTATTCTCCTGGTAGTTTGTGCCGTAGTTGTACCATAAACTGTGTGATAGAACGAATGAGAAACTTCGATGTCGATGATGCACACATGAGTTTTTAAAAATTATCGATATAATTCATTACTTCATGCTTTTCCCTATTTTTAAACGTGGAGAGCAATTTCAAAATAAAGTGTACCCTGCTGTAAAATTCGATTTAATTTTTTAGGTGTTTTTTTTATTTTATTTGACCATAATATTATAGGTAATATCGTTTATCATGCAGAAAAATAAAAAGAAACGCGGAATTCGAGGCATTTTCCCGATAATATCGAAACAAAACAGACTTTGTGGCGGAATTGGTTCCGTTGTGTGACTAGATTTAAAAGCAAAATTAAAGAAAAGTGTGACATTAATACGGCTTTTTCAAATTTATTTAAACTAATAATACATGTAATTAATTGATAAATCAAAGAAAATAACCTTAGCTTCAAGGATTAACACAAAATGATTGTTTTATATTCGGTTTTGTGACTCTGTCGCTTATTACTTGACTATTTTTTAGTTTTACTCCAAAAACATAATATTTTACTTAATATTGTGTAGCTTTTTCGTAAAGTAATATATTAACTGTAAACATATTTGTGGCCGCACATATTTAAAAGGTAAAAAAATATGTAATTTCATAGATTTAACTGCATCAATTTCAAGGGACAGTGACAAAATGGAAGTCTTAAAATCATAAGGCTATACAAGCTTTACGCATTCCGACCTGTTGTGACTTGCCGTTCCGTTAAATGTCACCGTAGAATAAGTCACATAAAGGAGGTCACATAATGCTACCTTCTTATAGTTTTAAATTGTTTAAAAATTACCCATCGTACTTAGCACTATTAACTTTTTGTTATCAAATACTATACAAATCTTGCTATGTGTCAACAATAACAATAATTAAAGAAAAGTGATTTATAATAGTAAAACTTGGTCACATACCTGAGCAAAGAAATTGAAACACCGGCACACTTAACAATACGTCCGCGCTGGTCACAATTAGTTTGACAATGAAAGCAAAATGGCGTCTCGCGATGAAGGACGATATGTTGTGTTGCCATTTTGTACCGAATACTTTCCACGATTAGAATATTTTTTGCAAAAACGAGCGGTCACAAAACGGAATGTTCCGGTTAGCTAAAATTTGCGATTTAAGTTTAAATTTATTAAAAAAAAACTATTTAAATAAAAAGAAAATTGATACTTCTAACTGATAAATTCGACTTTCAAGAATTCAAATTATATTTATAAACCACTCCCAATACACGAAAGTTTTTGGAAATCAAAGATTTTCTGACCCTAGTTGGGAAGGGGACAGGTAAATTTGATGGTCTTCAATATTAAAAAAAAATTATAAGTTTTATATTTAGTAAAGTAACAACAAAACTACAATTTATATATGTTTTTAAAAATATGTTTCTTTCAATTAAATTAATATACTCTGCTAGAAGTAATTCATCACAAAAAAATAAATGAACAAAGTCGAGGGACAAGGCAAAAAACGCGGGTACAATTTTTTTTGAAATTGCTCGGGAGCGCTTCGAGGAAATAAATTTTAATATTTTTAGGGCCGATTTTTCAATAGTCAGTTAATCGACGAGATAAGGTTAATTCCACAGTTAACAAGAATCTCAATTTTTCAATAGACAGATAGGCCCTAACGGCCAGTTAAACTCTCTAACCAGTGAATAAATTTAACTGCCCCTTTACACACCCGTTAGCACGCTAACGGACAGTTACTTGACGTATCATGTGGACTCGAACGTCATAGAGCGAGATCGGTAGACTTACCATCTAAAAATCGGGATATTTGTACCCGAAAACGGTAAATGACCAAAATAAAATTCAATATTTAATCAAATTTCATTTATATAATGAAAAAAAAACACTTAATATACAAATTTATAACAATCATATTAAATAAAAGTAATGCGATGCAACTAAGAAGGAGAGAGTCTATGATTTTCATCTGTTTTGATAGTTTATAACCTGAATTAACACATAGGATAGTTTTTATCCCGATTTTATCTTCCCGTGGGATGATTTTCGAGTTGCAGCGGGTGAAGCCGCTGGCAACAGCTAGTTTGGTCAATAATCTCACTTCACTTTTATTATAAATTCATGGAACACTCACGTTTTGGGGAATTTTCCATGATTAAAACACAGGGAATAAACACAACACACAAACAGAAGATATTCGAACGGAAACAAAAAATATTAACACGAAGACAATTCGTCAAAGATACGATGAATGTTATTGCTAAGATTCCCGTTAAGTTGAAAGTTGTCTGTCTCTTTCTAACATCTGTAAACGTTTATAAGTGCATCTCGCTCTCGCAGATGTAGTGTGAAGCTAGTCACAAAAATCGGTCAGTTAACAATCTGAACAGTAACTGGGCTTTGAAAAATTGAAACTCTTTATTCGTTCGTTAAAGAATCAGATAAATTTATTGAACTGTTAGCTACTCGACGGTTTATCTGGCGATTGAAAAACCGGCCCTTAATCGTTCCTCGAAGTGCTCCTTTTGGGAGCGCTTGGAGGAACAAAACGGGAGCGCTTAGATGGGAGCGTTTCAAAACGGGAGCGCTACGAGGAATACCTCGATCGTGAAGAATCTGATCGTGATATACCTGTATCATAAAATATAACAACTTACGTTTGTCGCATTGGCTCACTAACGTTATTTATATTTTTGTAATGGCATATATCTTGCAGGAATGCAGGTCAACCTATGAGGCTGATCCAGTGGGCCGTGGCGTCAGAAGAGTAGAAAAATGCGTTTATTCCCGTTGTCCCCGTTCTACGGGGACAACGGGATAGAAAAAGCCAACAAACCTCAAGTAAATTGGGTCCATGTAGTTTTCTAAGTTTACTTTCCGTTATCCCCGTTAGCCAAATGTACGTTATGGGGACAACGGGAAGTAAATTTAATCACGTCCCGCTGTCCCCGTGACGGGGATATGGCATACGGGGACAACGGGAATAAACGGAAAAATGGAAGTAGGGTGCCATGCATGAGTGTAAGGCCTCCGACCAGGGGCAAATGACTTAAAAACTGAGCGCCCCTGTGGCCCGTGTGGGACACGAGCCTCAGCTTCGTGTGAACCCGTAGCAAAGGGATAGGCTGGATCTGAATGATATTATTATTTTAGTGGATTCAGCCAGTCCGCGATCTTGAGTCAGCCCGACTAAAAGTCGGGCTGACTTACTTAACATAACATCACGCCTGTAACCCCCGAAAGGTTATGCAGTTGTATCTGGTGCACTGCATTTCGGCAGTTATGTTTAAGCCCCATGTCATAGGTAGGAGGCAAGCCTTTTGCCATCTTCCGGGACAAATTCATATCATGATGACAAGGTATATAATATGCCAACTCATCATCTGCCTAGCCTTTTCCCAACTATATTGGGGTCGGCTTCCAGTCTAACCGGATGCAGCTGAATACCGGTATTTTACATGGAGCGACTGCCTATCTGACCCCCACAATCCAGTTAATACTAGGTAATACGATACCCTTTGGTAAGACTGGATGTCAGAATTTCAGGTCACTGACTACCTGTAACGACTGCCAAAGATCTATATAAATGGCAGCCGGGACCAACAGCTTAACGTGCTTTCCGAGGCACGGGGGAAACTCGGTATGTCAGACGGTCACCCATCCACAGACCGACCTAGGCAAGCACAGCTTTACCTAAAGATCGACCTGAGTGGCAGTTCTTAATAAGCCACGAGCTCCTCCATATATAATATGCCAACTCCATACCATTAATTTACAGGTGATTTGGTTAATGGCCTACAATAAATTAAACAATCAAGTTATGACTATGAATACTTTATTAGTAGTATAAGGCAGAAAATTACACCTTATTTCTCAAAAATTGAGACAAATATGTTCAAGTCAAAAGACAATTCATAACTCTTCTACTAATCCCTTTAAATATACAACAATCAATAAATACATGTATGTAAATATTTAATATGCCAAAATAACACCAACAATTTGCCAAGATTTCATCATAAAGATTTTATGCTTTACAACATTTGTGCGGACATTTTATTTACCATCATCACAGACACAATTGGCAAAGTGACATGTATTAAACTAACAAAATAAAGATTTTTATGAAAACAAATTTAATAACCTTAGCCTTTCTAGTCTTAATAAGTTATTCCTAACTGTTTTTGTAAAAGTTAAATAACACCGGACATGTGCATAGCCTGAGTAAATAATTTATGTTAAGTTATCAACATTTATATCCTTATGTACTTTTTTAGTGTACAGTAACAAGCAATGAAATGTACGCAATAAACAAAATTAGAGACCTACTTCATAAATGTGTGGATTCCAAAACACTATGTTGGAGCAACATAAAACATTAATCAACATAATACGTAGAAAATAACTATCAAAAGTTGCTGTGTGTATACATTTTATTGCTCGTGAATGTACATAATACCCCATTCATTTCAAAGTATACTAAAGTCAACATTGTTGTGTATACCTAGAACATACAATGGCATTGTGGGTGTATAAGAAAAATAAGTTCTAAATCAAATAATGACCAAAACTATTATGACCATTTTATGTTGAATAACATTATTTCATTGGCTATTAGTTAATTGATATGCCAATACAAAATAGCTTAAGATAAGGAAGGAAACATGAAATTGATAAACAAAGTGGTAACAATGATACATACACTATAATATTATGAAGTACCAACAAAAATAGCAAAGTTAACTACTTCTCTCGGTTAACAGTTTCAAACTTTTGAACAAAACATACCGGCTACTGACACTAAGTATATTAATGTACCAGTAACTTGATTGAATTAAAATTCTGTGTTATCAAGGGTAATTATTGCACTTTTTATGAAAATATATAAAGTATGAACAGATTTCAAAACAAGTTTTAGTATGAGTAACCTATGGAGCAAACACACAAGCACCATAAATTAGAAGAAAATTAGAGAATCATAATATCTATTGTACTTAGCAAGATGATGTCTTTGCGAGTAGTCTGGTCCTTGATATTTAGATAAATTATTATTGTCAAACAATATTATGCTAAACTATTAACTTCATTTAACTAATAAACAAATGCTTTGTTAAAATATTATGATTCCGCTATCTTTGATTTACCATTCAATGTACCAAGCTGACCTAACATAAGGACAGTATTAATTAAATTTTCAGAGTAAATCCGTTGATTTGTTTCCATTCTTCTCAGCTTCTGAACAACATATTTAGAGAAAAATTCCAGCTCATTCTCATTACCATGATTTCTTGTTTCACCCTCTAAACTTCGTTTACGTTTAGCATCCCGCGGGCTGTTCAGGTTTCCATTTTTAGCTTTTCTTTTAAGTGAATGATCAGCTTTATCAATACTACTGCCACTGTTCACAAATGCCAGGTTCAAATCGTCAGCCAGATCATTAGCTTCTTCTTCATTTAAATGTATAGTTAAATCATCAGGCACTGTTACCATGGGTACATGATTTTCAGAAAATATGGGGGACGGCAGGAATGATACCCGTTTTCTTACTTTCACAGAGTTTTTTGGTTTAGTAGCAGTTCTGTGCTCAGCTGTAGCTCCTACTGTATATCTACGGTTTGTCTTCGGCTTGGTTGATTCAGAATTATGAAGTCGGCTCACTGACTGTTTGTTGCTCCAGAAATTAACCTTGATCTTCTGTTTAGGTTTCTGTTCAGCAGGCTTTGGTTTGTTTAAAACTGTAGGGAATTTATAGCGAATATTGTCATCTTCTTCTTTCACTTCTATCTTCTTAATTTTGGGAGATTTACCAACATTGTTGAAGAAATTGGTGTTTAACTTGTACCTTACATTGTCATCATCTGATTGATAACCATTTTTCTTAGATGACGACTTATCTGCCGATACGGGTTTCATTGTCTTGATGATATGATTATTTAGTATCAGTAGGTATTAGATTATGAACAGTCCGTAATAGCACCTGGAATGAGACAAAACAAGATGATTAAATAAATGTCACATTTAACTAAACTAACGGCTTCATTAAGAACTAACGCAAACTGTATCGGGGGAATTAGGAGAATTTTGTTCGACGAGGTTCAGATATTTCGCGTAGGTAGTACTTTCCCGCCTAAACACTGGTCAACCCTATCGCGTAAATATAGCTGTTATCGTGACAGTAATGTCAATAACCTAAATAATCTAGAGAATATTTACACATGACGCGTAAAATAGAAGCGTTATTTACACCAAACAGGATCCATTAGCGAGTAAATCGAAGATAATAATATTTT
Source organism: Diarsia dahlii (assembly GCA_949775195.1). Lineage (NCBI taxonomy): Eukaryota > Metazoa > Arthropoda > Insecta > Lepidoptera > Noctuidae > Diarsia > Diarsia dahlii. The sequence continues at coordinate 14,315,335 of OX459194.1, read as the reverse complement.
GAGGTTAAGAGACTTAGATTTTCAACAAAATCGTATAATTCTATGAAGTCATAGTTAAATTTAGTGTAAACCATACTCTACTGATGTATATTAATAATTACCATTGGAACTATGTTAGCTAAATCATTGTTTTGTTTAGAATAATGTCTCGTCATCATTAGCATTTGATAGGGAAATACTATTACATAATCATAATATTTTATTAAATAAAACTTACCTCTATTAAGTTTCATTATTATTCACCAAATATTCACTCACTGTGTTGGTCCCAAGAGTCAAAAATAAATAAATATTATCCACGAATACAAACACGACACGCACGATTTGGAGTGTTCATGACGCAAAGTGTTTCCAAAATTATCCGCTAGAGGCACAGAAGACGCGCGCGGGAAAACTATAGGAGCGTTCAGAAAGTGGAAAATCCAAATGAATCAATGTTGTGTAAAACAATTTTACAGTAACAATTATTTTTACCCACGACGGAACGGAGCAGGTATATGCGTTTAGTTTGTTTGTGTGTTTTCTATCAAAGATATGTACATCATTGTCAAAAATATATATTTATGTAAAAATATTTTGAGAATTTTGATAAAACGCTTTCACATTTTCGCTACAATCGATCAAAATATTCCGTGATTCGGAGTCTCCCTTTTAGAGCATCGGACTGAGGTGTAATGTAGGTAATATCTATAAAAATGCACTGTTTGTTATGTTTAGCTTGGAACTAACTTATTAACAAAGATAAGATAATAATTTATTACGTAGGTCGGTGATTGTTATGACCTAATTTATATCAGGTTGCAGTGCGACCTGTTAAATTAGGTTTTTAATAGAATTGATAAAACTGTCCTATTTATGTTCGTGGTTTACTTAAAGTTAGCCTTACCTCCTAATATGTACCTACGTTATATTTTTTTATTTATGTAGGCCTATAAACACCGGTAATGACAAATTTTACATTACTAGACTTTGAACAGGAATTTACTTTATAATAGAAGCAGTAATATCTTCTATGCCTTAGCAGTGTGTTTAACCTATATTTTAATATAGCCTTGGTGCATAACTGTTTGCTCTAGCAGCTAGCTGGCCGTCTAGAATAGTGGACGTTATGTCAATAGTGTACAAAAGCTGCGCTGAGCACACAGCTTTTGAAACGAATAGGTTTCATGTCTTTATGTGGCTTTTTTTGCAGAGTTGACCTTAATAATAAATGAAAAGTATCAAAATACCAGTCTTAAGTTACAAAATTATTAGAGTATAATTTTAGCAGCTGTTTCAATAAAATATTTTGCTTACCATATGATTTTTCATGGAAATCCACCCCATTCTTTCACGGAACTTCAGTTTACGTTTAGGATAATCCGTGGTTAACGATTTTAATACAACACTAATGTCACCGATTCAAATGTCCAATAACAGCGAAATAAAGCGCTATGTTGTTAAACCCGAGGCTTCACGCGACGCGAATTGGGAGGTTATGACGGTCTACGAGATCTGCTCTCGGACCGAGTGGGAGGCTGTGCGCAATGCGGCAACGCGGTTGTCTACAAAACATTAAGCTTTAACAAAGTGCTCACGTATGCAGAGAAAACAAACAATGCTGCAATATATAACTATTAAACAAACAATAAAAAGGAAGTTCAAATAATTTCAGCTACTTAAATTAAAAAAAAACACTTGTACCTACTCTTTTGCAATTTTTTTCAGTTCACAGATTTATAGCATTTATTGTTTTATACTTACACAAGAAATTTTACTGGAAAGCGAACAATAAAGTAGAATATTCTTCAGTTTTGTCGCAATCGCGGGATTATTTGAATGTATTGATTTGAATTGCGAACGTCTTCTCGCATGTGCCTAGAGCCGAGAGAGCTAGGCGTGCGCACTAGAGGGATTCATATGAATGGTTTAGTCAGGTAGTCTACACGGGTCGCCTATACCAGAAAAGTAAAATGTTGTCCATTAACTTTAATGGGAGCGCTTTGTCTTGGTCGTTTCGTATGCATTCCGTTAGGGGTGCCCCATCATTCATTATCTTTTACGTGTTATTTTCAACCTAACTTGGGTTCTGAAAAATTAGCTCGTAAACTTTGAAAGATGTTGAAGATTTAGCTTTTCATTATTTTTCAAGTCGGAGCAATTTTGTTGATTGTAACCAGTTTTAAAGTTTTAACATGTTTGTTATAAGTAAATAAGTAGGTACATACCTACCCTATTTGATTTTGATACTTATCTAAATAACTATTTTTTCTGCGTACGTAGATCCTAAATACGAGGTCCAAAGGCAGCAAAGAACCTGATTCCTGCCGGCCTCACTTCAGGAAAAAACATTATTATTAAACAACAGATTATTAGGTACATCATAGATTTTTAACCGTAGGAGCTCGTGGCTTAAAAGAACTGCCACTCAGGTCGATCTATAGGTAAAGCTGTACTTGCCTAGGTCGGACTGTGGATGGGTGACCGCCCGACATACCGAGTTTCCTCCGTGCCTCGGAAAGCACGATAAGCTGTTGGTCCCGGCTGCCATATATATAGATCTTTGGCAGTCGTTACAGGTAGTCAGTGACCTGAAATTCTGACATCCAGTCTTACCAAAGGGTATTGTATATTACCTAGTATTAACTGGGTTGTGGAGGTCAGATAGGCAGTCGCTCCATTTATAATACTGGTATTCAGCTGCATCCGGTTAGACCTGGAAGCCGACCCCAACATAGTTGGGTAAAGGCTAGGCAGGCAGATGATGACAGATTTTTAACCTATTGAAAAAAGGCCGACCGTAGCTTTTTGGTACACGCTGTAAAGCGGGCCAAGAAGCTATGGTCATAATATTTACTTACTTGTGAATTCTGACAATCAAACTGAACAACTTTTTTATGAAACCAAAATCGTAAAAAAAAAACAATAATTTTTTACCTGTATGTAGCGGTAATGGCGGCAAAACCGGTAAGTCATCGAAACAGCTGATCGGCTGCTGTGGCCACGGAATAGAACATTTTTCTGTTCCGTGGCTGTGGCGTACCCCAGGGTTGCTAGATCGAGTTTGTAAATTTTCACCATATTCAATCATAGTTGTAAAAAATATGTAGCAGCCATCAAATAAACACGATTAGAGGACGAGCTACAGGAACCGATTATGTTTAAAATTCTATGTTCCGTCAACACACTTCGTATCCAAATGTACATAAGTCAGTATTGCTTTTATTTACCAAAAGACGTAGATAATTTTAATAAAATAAATTCAACTAACCTGAGCTCTAACGGCTGCGAGATGCAATTGCGTTGCTCTGTAATCGTATTTCTTCACAGACATGTCCTCCTGTTATGTAAAAATATGAGTTAGAAAAAATCAATTCCATGAAAATATCTCAAGAAAATTTAGAACAAACTGAATTTACAAAAGAATTCCAACAAAAACAATCTAACGATATCTAAACATAAAAAACAATAATGTAATTATTCGAAAAATGTTCTTGTTATTTTTTTTTCTTGTTTGATTATTTTCGATTTTCAGTTACGAAGGTTACAATTTATATTTAAGAAACTCCTTGCATTCGAAAAAGCTCCCGCCAAAGCTCTCGCAGATATAAATACGACGACATCTATTGTCAGTTTCATTAAGCTCGTAGGTAGGCTGTTCGTTTTAAACTCCGTATCTCTTATCAAAAAGCGTTTCATTCGCGATAGATGTCGCTGTTTAACTTCTAAAATGCTGAATAGATGTCACTACTGGAAGCAATGCAAACTTATTCCAACTTTTTAGTAGTTCTTCATTTCTTGATCTTTAGATGATTTAACGTAGACTTGACGTACTATGTAGGTATACAAAATCATTTAGCTAACAATATTTTTATTTACTTACCTACTTATTTCTTTGTGGACAAAAAACCTACTATTTTCCAACCAATTTACCTACGTACGTTTTAGTCGCTAATTAATTAACAAGGCATTTTCGTGTAGGTAAGCAACACTTGTAAAGTATTGCCACTTGAAGTTCCATTGTGCTTTGCCTATTCTTCCTTATCAGGCTGAGCGTGAAATTTTAATGATGTCGAAATTAGGCCGATTTTGTTTTCGCTCCAAAAATGTTTTCGATTTAACTTTACGGGCGACTTCACTTTTGCAGGTTTCCCTAACGTTGCTGAACTTTGATACAGAGGTTTTTCCGGTGGCTTTTGCCGTTTTTTCATTAGTTCGATGAAAGTAAGAGAAAAAATATCTACACATGGCCCAATTTTTATATTTTTATATATGGTTTTATTGACAAAACTGTTTTGTAACAGGCTTATTTGCTTTTGCTGAAATGGAATACCTACCTACTGCCCCTTTGTACGTTGTCTGTTTTTATTTTGAGCACGAGCATTTGTTCTGTGTCTGGGTGTAATTTATCTATAATATGTATGTATTTAGAAATATATAAGTATGTTTATCAGTTGTCTAGTACCCATAACACAAGCTCTGCTTAGCTTGGGACTAGATGGCGTTGTGTGATAGTTGTGGAATATTATTATTATATTATTATTATTATTTTTAATAAAATTCACTGTCTTACCTGTATTTCATTAACTTTGTTGTAAAGATTACTTTCAATACCCCTGGTTTGATGACGACCTAGCGCATCGAGGCTTTCCTGAAAAGAAATGAAAATTAGCACTTCGGTAGGTACATTTAGAGAGATATTTAACTAAATATTATGTGATAATAATATGTGTAGGTGAAATTTTTTCTTCCACTTAAATAGTTTGTAGGTACATTGCCCCACAAAAGTGCATGGATAGCTAGGAAAAAACATCGTGTGAAGCGAGAAATGACGCCATCTAGCGTAAACTACTTATCAACTAACAACATTTGATTATGCTGCTACAGTTACCTACAAGAGGGCGCGTTTCGTTTTGTCTCTGTAAACATTTCAATAATTTATAATGAATAGTTTCTTTTATAATTATAATATATTATTTCTCATTCTTAATAAAGTTCCTAACTATTAACCTGTGAAAAAAAATATATAATTTCTATCTGATTGTCTAAGTTTTACTTTTCAAACATGAGGGGTATGTTAAAATGGAATTATAAATATTTTTCAGGTAGTAGAAATAATTAGATCAAAGATTTATGAGTTATGACTTAGCTCAATTGATCGTTCGCTATGATCGTTTCGATTACCTTGTTCGAGTGCTTTTTCTTCAGTTTTGTTTTTTATTACCATTAGGAGTACGCGATGTAATGTTGATTTGATGACAAAAGCTCAAAGAATTGCTTTACATAATCGAGGCAAAAATTTGTCAGAAATAGCGAGAGAGACCGGTGTTAACGTAAGTAGTTTTATTTTCACACATTTTTATAAAATACTTCATTATTTTTTAATTACTTTACTACCTACTTAATAATAATTATTGCGTATTATATATTTCTATTTTATTGTTGCAGAGATAAACCGTTGTGCTATGAGTACGACGCTTTGAAGAGGAGGGTTCTTTACAACACCATCAAAGAACTAGTAGACCAGAGTACGGCTCATAAACACATTACAGCGACAAACCGTGTAATGAGAGTATGGAGAAAATGGATTCCTGCGAATGACCGACTATGCTGGTTTATATGACACAAGTGTTGACATTGCCCGTCGTGCTCTTAAAAGTGAAGAGCTGCATTATAGGAGGAAACCCTTGCCCACGGAAAACCATAAAAGGGCAAGATTACAGTTCGCTTTGGATTACGTTAACTTTGATTTGGGTAATGTCATTTTTATAGATGAAAAAACTTTTAAGTCCAGTGAACACGGACGCTTATCTTTGTGGTACTGAAATAATACGCGATAAACAAGTGTTTATATATAGTGTCCAATATGCAATCTGGTCATATTACAGTGAACGTGTGGGGATAGATAAGTGTTGCAGATCCAGGATTTATATTTTACAATACTTAAAAATAATATTACTTTACTTTAGCACTTATTAGTTATATTAACTCTAGACCGGGTTACTATAACCTATTAGATGACTACGTATTTTTAATCTAAAAAAAATCAAACACAAAATATTTTTTTTTTTACATTTCTTAATAACCTTTTCGTATGTTTTTGTGCAATTGTATAGCTGTTATCCTACCTATTTAATTCATTAAACTTTTCACTTTTGTGATAAAATAATCCAGTCTCCTGTTTATCTTTGTTGAGGTTACAAAGCTTCAATCCTCTTTCCGATTTTGGAAACGAATACTTAAGCTATGGCCTCAATAAGAAGTTTTATATAGTATAATAATGATGAACGATAATAAATGTCTGTTTTTGAATAATAAACTGTAAGAAATAAACCTCTAAAATTTGTGTGATAGTGTCTTTTTTGTTTGTCTCTGTTCATCCCTGTTGCTAACTGACTACCAACTCGAATATTATATTTTTGAATGCTATGCGCACTTGTTAGCTTAATGAAAACATTCCCTATGGTTTCTTTTGTTTTTTTTAATCATTTAACTTCTCACTTAATCCAACCTAATATGTGTTTCCTAACTTCTTACTTACCTCACCTAATCCCAAGTCTTAGTCCATTTTTTTTGTATATCTCAACAGATTAGGTGACATTTAGTTAGGACTAAGTTATAAAAATCTACCTCCTTTTTATTTCACCTACGGTGACACCGGCTAATCCGGATATTGTTATTAAATTATTATTTAAGTAGGAATTACAAATAAAATTGCTGTGAGGTAGAAACAGAAATAAAACTTATGCCACCTACAAGTGACACTGGGGATTGAAGAGTTTAATATCACAGCTGTGCAGAAACCAAACGCCATCTATTAATTATTTTCGAAAACTTGATTTTAACGTTCACAGAAAAAAATAGGGCGTAAGGTATCCATGCACTAGTGTGGGCGACCGTACACAAGGCTACACATCAAGCTATACATTTCCAGTTTACGCTGATCTCGCACTGTACGGAAATCCTGTACAATGCGAGACCAGCTTATACTGGAAATGTATAGCTTGATGTGTAGCCGTGCGTACGTACGAAGACCTATATGTCGGCATCGAGTCGTATTCAGTACGCCAGCGCCATCTGGCGCTCGATGGGGTCATTGGTGGGCACGCGCACGGGTCGGTCGGTCGCGTCGGTACGTCACTACTGGGTAGACAGGCGCGAGCGGCGCGCGGCGGGCGGCGCGTGAAACCGCTGAACCATCGTGTGTTCTGAAATACGTACCTACCTACAGAGTTTTTGTGTCTGACTATCTAGATCTACTGTGCTTAGGAATAGGTTGAGTGTATCGGTGTACGAGTCTAGTTTCTACATCCAACACTAGCACTACCCACCGGCGCCCACTGTTAACCAACGAATAATGCTAAAAATTATCCCGTTTGCTTAAACATATACAAAGCGAGGCCATGTTATGTTGTGTCCGTCAGGATAAACGGTCACTACTTCACTACGCGTATTTAACGTTTAATTAATGGCCGATATAATTGGTTCCTTTTGCTTCCTACTCTCAAACAATTGTTTCCTTCGTATTCTTGAAAAAAAAAAAAACATTTTCAGGGTGACCGTTTCATTCTGATGTCAGGACGGCTGGTCACCGAACCGTAGTGCCCCTGATAAATATAATGATTGAAACACACAGTGGCCATTAATTACTTCCAGTTTGCTTCTCTCAATGTTTTACTACGATATTACTGTAACTATCACGGCAATAAAGATATCGAAAAGTGTTGTCAACATTTTAGGTCCTGACAAAAAAAAAAATAACACTTTTCACAGTATTATCGTTGTAAATCATTGAGAGAAGTAAATTGGAAGTAATTAATGGCCACTGTAAATTTCAATAATTCTATACGAAATATTACACCAAAATTGGTATTTTACTAACTTGTAGCTGTTTTATTTGTAATTCTAGGTCTAGTGCGTCTTTCTTCAGCTGCTCGTAGTTGACCCGCGCTTGTGGCCCCATCCGGTCAAGGAGGATCTCACCACGAAGTATAGGCGGCAAACATTCCTGTTGAAAACAAAAAGAAACGATCAAGCGTGATCATTTTTTAACTAGGCAATGAGAGATTTGGTGAATTTCAAAATTCGACTTCTGCAAGTCGGCAAAGCCCTAGCTTTGTCAAGGGACCTGGTTTTATCAGGTTTAAATTCATGAAATTTTAACGAATTGATATCAGATAACATTGGAAAATAAAAAAACGTCACTTAACAGGTCTTGAATTCAAAATTTGAATGTAGGGATTATACAGATCTATGGAAACGACGTAGACATCAGATATGTTAGGGATTAATTATTTAGTAACTCATTCACGTATACGCATCTTTCTTTATCGTGTGGTTAACTGGTTAGTGCATATAAATATAAAAAACAGAGTGCCTAACGTTATCATTTCTTTTCTCTATGGGAACCCTTCAAAGTGTCTATGGTGTCAGAGTTTTTATTTCGCCCAAGGACCTCTGGTTTGGCTTTACATGCCGTCGAGATATTTCTCTCAGCCATGCTAGTATCCTCACGATATTTCCTTCACCGAAGCAATTGATATTATACAATAAAATAAATAAAGCCTGTTTATTCCATATTTCCAATTTACATTTCAAATGTTGTTAGTAGTTTGTTAGTATGTTTTCCTTATACTATGTTAGTACTTATGTTAATCTTCTTTGTTTGAAATATGGACCCCTTTTTGGGTAAAGGCCTCCTCCAGCTTCTTCCACACGTCCCTGTCCTTGCCTAGGTCTAACCAATTGTTCCCTGTCACCTGTATAATGTCATCAGCCCACCTTCTCTTTGGTCTGCCAACATTTCTTTTCCCTCCTGGGCCTTTCCATCGAGTGGTCTCTATCGTCCATCTTTTATCAGTGTAGCGTGAAATGTGTCCTGCCCACTTCCATTTTAGTGTAAGTGCATGCTCGAGAGCGTCTGTGATTTTCGTTTTCTTTCTGATGATTTCATTTTTAACTTTGTGTATTTTTCTAATCTTCAGCATACTCCTTTCCATGGCTGTTTGGGTGCTTTTGATCTTCTGTTTTGCTTTGTTTGTGAATACCCACGTTTGACATGCATATAATAGGCATGGCAGGAGACAAGTATCGAACACAGTTTTTTTCAGATGTATTCCATAATCCCCTTTTAAAATTTCTTTTTGAGACCAGAATTTTTTCCAGGTTATATTAATTCTCCTGGTTAATTCTTCTTCATTAGTATTTTTATTGAAAGACACTTGTTTTCCCAGATATATATACTCTTGAACGTATTCTATGGTATTTCCATTGATTATGATGGGTCGCTTTTGACTGTTAGTCATTATTTTTGTTTTATTTAAGTTCATTTCTAGACCAATTTTGGAGCTTTCATGATCAAGTGTTCTCATCATTTCTTCGATATCCTTTGAAGTTTCAGCTACAATAGCTATATCATCCGCAAATCTTAAGTGGTTTAGGTACTTGCCGTTTACCAGCAGTCCTTTATTCGACCAGTTTAACTTCTGAAATATATTTTCGAGTACTGCAATGAATAGCTTCGGTGACAGCGGGTCTCCCTGTCTGACACCTCTTTCTATTTTTATTTCGTCACCTCTGGTTTCAAGTTTAATTCTGCTGGTACTATTTGAATAAATATGTTTTAGGATGTTAATGTACTTTTGGTGGACGTTTGAGTATTGCAGTGCATTCCAGATTGAGCAGTGGCTGATGCTGTCAAATGCTTTACTGTAGTCAATGAAGGCCACATACAAAGATCTATTAAACTCTTGGTGTTTTTCTATGATTTGTTCTAGTGTGAACTAGAAACACACTAGAACAAATCATATTATACAATACGCACATGAATTTAAAAAATCAGTCGTTTATCTTGAGTTCGACCTCGAGACCTATATGTGTGATACATAATTATTATGTAAGCATTCATCATAATCACAGACAATGACAAGGTCTTGTATGACAATACACCACAATCAATTAGGCTATCCGAACAATAGACATCTCAGAATACCAGCATCTCTGAATATGATAAGCTCTGTGTCGTATGCACCATCACCGGTAATCTATCTTAATTACACCTAAACCATGAGATGTTCGATTCCCTTTCATTAACACAATTACTGTAGATATACAGGTATGTCGATGTATCTTGTAGGATAAGGCTCAAGGGATTGCTTGAGATTAGTCTAGATTAAACTAATGTATCAGCTGTTAGAAAAAGGATCTATTGTAAGCGATTTATATAGGTAAGTAGTGATACTTACCTGCCTAATTCGCTAATAGATCCTTTTTCGATTACGATACTAATGTATTGTATAGGTGCCGAGTTCTCTGTAGAAAAGTAAAACATTTGAAAAAACAGATGACGGTTTGTAGGTACCTTTTCCTTTTTTGCCTTTATCGGTATGAAGTTTTTAATACATAGCTGGCGGAGTGTAATATCAATCCCGGGTGTCATTTGTGGATCTATGACAGTCGTAGTCAGAGACACGAACATCTGAACACCAGTCTTACCAAAGGCTAGTATTATCCAGTACTAACTGGGTTGTAGAGGTCAGATAGGCAGTCACTCCATGTAAAATACTGGTATTCAGTTGCATCAGGTAAGACTTTAAGACGATCCAAACATAGTTGGTAAAAGACTTGGCAGATGATCATTCAAACAGTAAAAACAATAAAAGACGAAACTAGTCTCAAGTCTCAGAACAATAAAATACTTTAGTACCTATAAAGCTTAATATAAAGCTTTCCCTGATGGTAATAAATAATAATATAATGTCTGTTGGTAATCTTTAAGAACCTAGAACTAGGCGTCCTAGGCACTACATAATTTTATTATAACTAGTACCTATTTGTTCCACGAACAACGCTAATTTACCCAACAACTACCTACAAAGTACAAACAATATTAGGTGAGGTCCTTTCTGTAAGTCCTCAGGGATGCCGTACCGGAAAGTTCTTAATAAGGAAACGACCTCATTAATCTAAACACGTTGACTGCGAAACAGTATCGAGTAGAGATGTAGGTACATTTTATGTGCATAATATTCTATGGGATAGAATCAATGCAATTGTGCGCAGGTAGTGGTGAAACCTTTGGAACAGATCTAAAGGGCTTTAGAGTGAACAGAGGCTGTGATTCTCCATACATATACATATATTCGCCATTTTTAGGGTTCCGTAGTCAACTAGGAACCCTTATAGTTTCGCCATGTCTGTCTGTCCGTCTGTCCGTCCTCGCTTATTCTCTGTGACCGTTAGCACTAGAAAGCTGAAATTTGGTACCAATATTTGTGTATCAATCACGCCGACAAAGTGGTAATATAAAAATTGGAAAAAAAAAATTATTAGGGTAGCCCCCCTTTATGTAAAATGGTCAGTGATTTCTTTTTTAATTTTAACCCTAACGTGTGATATATTGTTGGAAATGTATTTAAAAATGAATAGGGGTTTACTAAAATTATTTTTTGATAATGTCAATAATTTCGGAAATAAGCGCTCCAAAAGTAAAAAACAATGTGTTCTAACTTTTAAACCCCTCTAACTTTTGAACCATAAGTTTAGAAAATATGAAAAAAATCTGAAAAGTAGAACTTTATAAGGACTTTCTAGGATCATTTTGAACTTGGATGGAAACAACAGTTTTAAGTGGGAACACTTATTGTGACGGACGGGAAACTACGGAACCCTACACTGAGCGTGGCCCGACACGCTCTTGGCCGGTTTTTTCTTTATGAATAATAAAAACTAATACAATCAAGATCTACTGTAGACACGTCCCTGTCATTTACTTCTTTTCAGCACCTGGGAAGTTTATTAAAAAATTTACTCAGAAAAAACTAACAATACATAATTTTAATCTTTTTACGGGATTGATTGACCGTACTCGGTACTCATTGATACACATGTTTAATAATATTTGTAAGTAATTAAAACCCATAAAAGCGTTCAATATGTTACCTCAATCAAATTAATTACCTACCAGCAAAATTGTAGATTCGATATCAATTTTGTGAATTAAAATAAAGATGGGATCATAATTTAATCGCGTCCGTTTCAAAGTTGGACGTTTAATCCCCTAAGCAATTTGAAGTAATCCCTCGCCAAGCCAACTTCGGTTTAGAAACGATAAATAAATAATAATAATAATAACGTTACGTTTTATTAAGTGCTACCCGACTAAAATTGAAATTTAGCATCCTGTCTTAGTTATTCAAAAGAGAAAAAGCGATAGAGGCTGTAGTCACGTGCAATATGGATACACTTGGCAAAGTTCAAACGCGAATTTCTTCGTGAAATGACGATTGCAACTTGGAGATAAGACTACTAAACTTTATGATACTATGGGTTCCAAAATATAAGTATCGTTACGTAACATGAAAATGCAATCAATACAGTAGGCGAAAATTGCTACTAAACTTTACTGACTGGTCACTCCTGAACACCTGTAACGGCTCTCAAAGATTTTCTAAAGTCAACCAGGATCGCAGCGTGGTTGGTGGAGAAACGGTAGTCTTTCGATATGTACCTCTACGAACACCCATCCACGTATCTACCTCAGCATGTATCATGCGGCAGTTACTACTTAGCTTCAAAACCCTCGTGGTTAAATTTTTCATGAATATTCATTCAACAGACTGTCTGGTATAGGTATGGAAGGAAAGCCTTAATACATATTATATCTAAACTACCATCAAATCGGAACAGCCTGCAAAAGATGACTCCTAGGATAAAACAATTTCCAAAACACTGAGATCAATTTCACTTTTGACAGGGAACCTCAACCCTCGTCATTTCCCATACAGTTTATTTATTCAAACATTACCGCCGGAACATCCAGGGGTGGATCATCGGCGTCTGGCGGGTACGGTGGTAGGAAGACCCTCCTAGGTGGTCGCATGGCGGGTGTGGCAGTGAGCAGGGTTCTTGCTAGATGCGCCAGATCCGCTGTGCTGGAGACTGCACGGGCCTGTGCGCATAGTGACTCGTAGCGACGGAGTTGGTTGTTGCTCTGTTGAAGACAAAATTAATACAATAGTGTAATATTTGCAGGTTTCAGGTAACGTTGTCAACTTTCAGATTAAATTATAATGCGATGTTTCTGCTAATACTGTTCATAAGTATGATTGTTTTTATACAGAGTGGAAAGGACCTACAGCTGATACCTTGTATTCTGTACATCATCTGAGAGATATATTTTTTTGGTAACACCTGCGGTCTCTTAGAAAACTTACTGTAATCAATACCTACACGGTCAAAATGGAAGAGTTGCTTTTTACAGTTTCATTTTTAACCCCCGACGCAAAAACGACGAGGTGTTATAAGTTTGACGTGTCTGTTTGTGTATCTGTCTGTGGCATCGTAGCTCCCGAACCCATGATCCGATTTTGATCTAGTTTTTTTTGTTTGAAAGGTGAATTAGTCGAGTGTTCTTAGCTATGTTTGAAAAACATCGATCCAAGATGGCCGCCGCCACAAAATGGCGGATTACATATTTTTGATATTTGTTCACAACTCCTATCAATATGGGTATCAAATGAAAGGGCTTGATTAGTAAAATACTATAGGTACACTATAGCAAATTTCAAATCCAAGATGGCCGCTACCACAAAATGGAGATTTACATATTATTTTTTCACAACTCCATCAAAATGGTTATCAAATGAAAGGGCTTGGTTGGGAGAATACTATATAGATACTATAACAAAATTCAAATCCAAGATGGCCGCCATCACAAAATGGCGGATTACATATTTTTTACCATTCCGTCAATATGGGAATCAAATGAAAGGGCTTGATTAGTAGAATACACTTCAAATTTCAAATCCAAGATGGCCGCCATCACAAAATGGCGTATTAGGTAGGTACATATTTTGCACAATACATTAATATGGGTATCAAATGAAAGGGCTTGATTAGTAGAATACTATACACTAAAACAAATTTCAAATCCAATATGGCCGCCATCACAAAATGACGAATTACGTTTGGTTTTACAACTCCCTCAATATGGGTAGCAAAAAAATGAAAGGGATTGATTTGTAGAATAGTGTAGACTATATTGAAAGGGAATGAGGAATATAAACTAATGAAATTAAAACAAAAATGCTTGAAAATTGTTTTTTGACTTTTACTCCCTTTAAACTTGGTCAAACTTTGATTTAAAGGGAGTAAAAGTGGAGAACCAATGTTTTATCTTTATTAAGTTGGGGGTTTTTTAAATTTTTAATTTAATTACTTGTTGTAAGTTTATTATTATTACTTTAGTTAAAACATAGATGTAAACACTGTTTTAAGCTTTCACGGTTCATAACTATATTTAAAATGTTACTTACGGGATATCACGGAAGATATCCCGTAAGTAACATTTTAAACATAGATGTAGGTATAAGATAGTGATATAAGCTTCCGAAACATTAGAACAAGGAATTGAACCCCGCGGCTGATACAAGCTAGTCAGTGCTATCTGGGTCGTAGAAAGACATTGTGTTCCTGTAAAAGCTTTTATGGAACGCATTGCAGTTTCATTGTCGTGTCCATTTTGATGGTTCCGTACGATTTCTAAAGAAACTATTCTTATTCGCCTGTTATTAGAAATAGGACAATTGCTTCATTTATCATGACTAATTATAGTAGCTTTTAAAATATAAAAAGAATACTATTTTTTTTTAAGGCAAGATCTAAGATTTCCTTCTTTTATACACATATTACTGAACCCTTGAGCAGTTTATACAGATGCTGATTTTACTTTTTCCTAACGACAAACGTCATTTAGACGGTGACCATTTCATTCATGGAAATGGAAAACTATAAGTCATATCTCCAGCGTGATTTACGACCCTCAGATCGAAAGCCATACATATATTTATGTGAATATAAAATAACTCTGTAAAAGACAGCTATGAATTCCATAACAGCCAACGTTATATACGAAAAGTAGTACCTATATTGTATCTTCTAAATGTATTTTCGGATATCGGATCCCAACTAACAAAGATCAAAAGTTAGGCAGCTGAGCACACCGAATAATTTGCAAGTCGGGAACAACTGTTGTGCAAATCCCGATATAATATCAGTGCCGTATTGTGTAAACAGGATATTATAATTGCCTTATTTGAATAAGAAGTGCCTTTTAGCAACCACAATGAGCTCGATCTAAGAGACGTTTACGAGAATTCCCTTTATTGTTGGTTTAGCGTGCTGGAAATTCGTAATGGTGTAGTATTCTTTGTTACGATTAATAAAAGTTGTGCTTTTGAAAATTACATGCTTCCTTTAATCTCCTTAGTGTCTGTGTATTTAAGAAACACCTAATTAAGCATAAGCATAATCAGCCTATAATGTTTTCACTGCTGGGACACTGGTCTCCTCTCTATAAGAGGGAGTGAGCAAACAAAACCTACTTACGTAAATAAAATCTATCAACGTGCAACGGTATGATTAATCATTAAAACTTCGCAGCCCCAAAGTCTCGATTTATTTTGGGTGAGTCTTGGTGAGTAGTTAAATTCTATTCGTTTTATCACCATATAAACTACTGTCTTATGCAATGGAACCTCTTCCCAGTATAACTTCCGGCGCAAACCCTAAATCTACAATATTTACGCCGGCAAGACAATTCAACAAACTATCACTACTTTATACGCCATAACCTTTAATCTCTTAAATCTCAAGAGTTTCCTTACGACCGCTTTACCCCTTGAGGGATAAAAGATACAGGCCAATCCACTTTATCATCGGAAGTTATCTAATGGATCTATATAATAACTGTCTAACTTCATCAGGCAGGCCGACTTGGAGAAGCAACTAATATACGGACGCAAGATGGATCACTCTCAAACTGTCATTTTGACATGACGGAGCATTTACTAAAGTTCTGGAATATTTTGGGAGATTTTCGGGTTATCGTTATAAAAAGGGTAATTTGGTAATGTGCGTATTAATCACGGAATAAAAAGATGTAACTTCCTCGGACATTAATAGGTTTATACATATTATTAGTTTGAGAAATATGATTAAAAGAACAACCGGTTCGTTTTAAACTCCGTTACCGCAAAGTAAGAGACCCTCTTACTTCACACTTACATTTATAGGTACTGCTCCTACATTTTCCTTATTATGTAAAAGTTATTAAAAAGAAAGTTACACAATTGTGACGACCGACGAAAAAGTCAAGAAACATCGTTTTCAACAAGAATTTAGTTTCCCTTAGAACATTTGCGTTCCTTCGTTGAACAATCGATCTACCAAAAAAAAAGTAGTACCTACTTACCTTATCCGTAACAATTTCGCCTTCTTGACAAATGGCTTCACTGACTGTAGCGGTCACCTCGGTCAGTATCTCTTCCAATTCCTGAAATAAATAGAAACGGTAAATAAATAAACAGACAAGTAACACGATTAGGTACGTAATTGATTTCTTCGAGTTACCAGGATTTGAGAGATCGAAAATCTTGACGGTCTCTCGCGATGTTTAGTACTTTTGTATTGCCGTAACTATACGTATACTTTTCAACACGATAGAGGAATAACTTAATTTATTCAACAATAAAATCGACTTCTGACATCTGAATTTAGTTGAGCGTCAGTTTAATTAAAGCAGGAGTCAGTTTAGAGCCCGAAGCTCCTTTAACTATACGGGTGCCATACAGGGCTGTCAACGCCGCAAATTCGATCTACGTACGAATACCGACCCATTCGCTGTCACATGTCAATACCAATTGTCTTGGGATTCGACCTAGTTCTTTTTCAATTTCATCAGACAGTTTTGTGATACCACGGATTTTCGTATTTCGAACAGTATTAGAAGTTCGAGTTCGAAACTTCGGCCGTAGTTTGACTAGTGGTGTTTTGTTTTGTCCCGAAGATTCCCGCAAGGTAAAGTTGGATGGGAACAGCACTTACTATAATACAAGTAGGTAGGTATAGTTTTCCTTCGAGTTCCGGAACTTGTATTGAGTGCCTTCCTACATCATAGGTATTATTGAGCACTGTGATTGAAGTTACGCATTAATAAAATTGGTTGGACCTAAACTTATTACTTCAGTATACCTACTTATGTTTATGCTTTACTAAAATGTAGGTATGAGCTTTATTACTTAAATACTAAGTAATAGGTTAAGTGATTGAAATGTTTACGACGGTATAAAATGACTCTATCCTGCTGTAAAGTGTATAAAATATTATTGCTTCTATTGGCCGTGAAGCGTTAGCCATATTTACTGCTTCGTTATTTCAGGAAATGATATGTCCTTTAAAAGGACCGAATTTTCATTGAAGGAGGATTTTCTGTATAAAATATTATCTAATCATTATAACAATCATTTGTAAAACTATTTCTTTGAAAGCTTTGGGTAACCAAAATACTTAGAGATCGTAGATCAAATGTGTTACACAAGATCTTGGAAGTCTTTCACAAACATTAAATAATACAGGACCAGTACTTTGGACAGACGTAACGTGTTTGTCCGAAAACAACTAAGCAGTGTTTATTTTATATAACTACAATATGTTTGCATACCTAAGGGTAGCCCTGGACAATGTGTTCCTCTTCGTCTAGAAAAGCTTTCGAAGATTCAAAAGATTTGTTCAAATTAAGTAGTTTTGGACAAGTAACTTATGATTTAATGAAAGTAAAAAGGGTAAGTATTCGTTTGCATAATGCATACCTCTCTTAATTTTTGGCTGTTCCAAGATGGATATGGCTTATATCAAAGTTTATAGCCGGAGAGGTCCGACTCACCATGTCTGTCAGCAAAAACTGAGCCCAGTTTGCTTCTACGGCTGATGAAATTCACTCTGAAAGTCCTAAAAACAACGAACAAGACCAAAAACTTCATGGTAACCGTATACTTCGTAACTAATTTTACAGAATTGATCGAACTGCCCTGATTAAAATAGAAATTCAACAAATATTGCGCAAAATTACAAAAAAACTCTTTTTTTTATTTTTTTTTTATTTTTTTTGGTGGGTGGAAAATCATCGAATGACCCCCCCCGCTCTTGGGCAGAGCGAAGGGGAGTGTCAGACTTCTACTGACTAAAAACCGAACCCATGTTCCTTCTTTGCCCTTGCGCCGAGGCCACGTAATCTAATACAAAAATCCGCGGCCCGACTTTTGAAATATCCTGTAGTTGGCTTTGCGTTATCTATTACTGTTGGATCTCCTGTACTTAAATAATTAATTATCTACATAACAAGTCACTTATCAAGGTAACCGCTATCCTTCTGTTACAGTTGTTGGTTCTATTGTACTTAAATAAATATGATAAGTCCCAAAAGCTTAACTGTTAGCATTGCTTATCATGACTCACCTGCAATATATGCAGTGTATGCTTATGGTACTGGCCCAGCATGGCGTTGGTGGCTGTCAGCTGTTGCACGTACGTGTTGTGAGAGTCATAGTACGTCGCCAAGGCGGCTGGTGTTGGGTTGTTGCAGTAGGTCAGGAAAGCCCCTCTGTAGTCTGCACGACTATAACACTGTTAGATTTACTAATCATTGCTTACCTGCAGTATGGTCGGCAGTGTATGTTTATGGTACTGGTCCAGCATGGCGTTGGTGGCTGTCAGCTGTTGCACGTACGTGTTGTGGGAGTCATAGTACGTGGCCAAGGCGGCTGGAGTTGGGTTGTTGCAGTAGGTCAGGAAAGCCCCTCTGTAGTCTGCACGACTCTGGAATTTGAAAAGAAAAAACTTTTATTCTAAGAATTTTGATGGGAGGTGAAATGTCGTAGGAGACATGAGTGTATCGATGAACCTTGAACTTCATCTCCGTGCCGATAGGTTAAAAATCCTCTAAAGGCGCTCCTTCACCGAAACATTAGACTGTAATGTAACAATGCATTTAATGCAAGCACCCGGTTCTACAAATAACTTGAAAGAACCGGGTGTACCTGATTCTACCTATAGTTCTTTCAAGGTAGCGCCGGATACATGCCCTAGTAACAATTTAAGATTCAATTTTGAGCACTACTATACAAATAGGTATACGTTCCCGGTAAGGAAGAATTCGCCTGTAATGCAACAACACAATAGTTGATTTTGTACAGAAAACAGTGAATTTTACAAATCATATCGTTATAGGTTGCGCAATGTGATGCTCGGTTCTCCTCACTCATTAATTTATTCATTGTATTCTTCGGGAATGATGTAATGCTCGAATCTAAACTGTAATGTTTCCCCTGTAATGTAGCAACATTACAAGGGGATGATCCCGGTGTGGAACCGCCTTTATCCGTATCCCCGATAAATAGTCAAGTCAAGAATTCTGCGAATCGTGTTCAAGTATTAGTCCGGTCATCCACTTAGCCACGAGTGACGCTACAACAATAGGACCCGGATACGTAAACTTGTGTGACGGACATCGCAACACAAATTATCGGATATTTTCTTTAGAAACTCTTCGAGAAGCTTCCGATCATTGCGGTGCGACATCGCAACGTAGTATGTTACTAAAATGATAGTTAACAACAACAATAAGAAGAATACAATAGAATACAATAAGAAGAAAACAATAAAGAACTGACATAACTTTACTTGAAAGCCGTGCGACGGATATCGAAAAACCAAATCGATAAAAATATTTCTATATTTAATTGAGAAATTTGGCGTTATGGCGCCGATCTATGCGATGCTACATCGCAACGTTTTCATTTGTGTCATCCATAAGCCAAAACGATGATCGCTGAACGCAGGAAGCTGGATCGCAGTCAGTGTGCATGCTTTTATTTTACAAGATTTGTTCGTTTTGTCTGGTCATTCCATAATAGCAACAAACATTAAACAAAAAACTGCATTACCAACGATTTTCATAAACGATGCGAATGCTTGGAAGCAATCTACGATGAATATTCTACGGCCTAAGTGGCTAAAGTAGTCGCAGAAACGAGCAATTTTATGTACCTTCCTCTTCTAGGTAGCAGCGCTTGCATTGTCTTACGTTTTATATTGGCAATTTAGGACAATACGGTATGTGAGTCAATGCTTTATAGTTTTATGTGTTGTCACGTATATTATGGCGATGATGTAACATACACCATACGTAACAACATGCCTGTAAGCCCCGCAGGGTATGTTATACGAGATCACAAGCAGCACCACACTATTCCCAAACCACTGCATCTCTTAAAAGTCAGAATCAAAAGTGGGTGAAAAGCGAAGAGACAATGAAGCTCGACGAAGTCCCAGATAAACAATTTAACTGACTTGGATTCCGCAACGAAATTAATCAGAAAGAAAAGAAGCGGAGGAGTAGTAAAATATAATGCAATACGGGAGGGCAAGTCTATTGACATCAACCGGGATACTGAAAATTCCTGGTGGAAAAACTTAATTGCAGTTCTTCCGAACGTTATTATTCTCCTAGGCCCTAGAAGGTTCATTGGTCCTCATGACTATGACTAGTCCAACGAGGCGAGGAGGTAGGGCCATCGTGCTATTGATGTAATATAAAGTAGCTAATGAATATTGCTCCCAGCAATAAATTAATGAATGCTTAGGGAAAATTATTAATTACGCTAGAGTACGAGTGAGCTTAGTTTTTTGCCCACAGGTATTCGCATAGATAATTAATTAACAGTCTCTTACCTATCTTTTAAGTTAATTAAGAAATGTTTTTTATGCTCCTTACAACGTTGTCATATCTTGTGCTCATTTTATTAATCTAAATTTTTAGCTATGAAATATATCACTAAAATTTTAGTACAAAATATCTAATTTGGTATCTTACGAGATAAGTATTGACAGACTAAATACCTAGTGTCTAAACACTCGTGTAATGATTTTAGTAAAATTATTTAACTGCCTGCTGTTATTTCCACGAATCAGAACTGTTAACTTTAGATTTGTTTGCAGAAATGGTTATAGATTTCGTCAGGTTTTTGTAAAAGACTATAAGTAGAACTAGTTCGATGTTGTTGGTTGCTACATCGCGCGTAAGGCAAACAATCTTCAGTTCAGGTATTTACATGTGAAACAGCACAGCATGTTGCATTTCGTCGTATACGGAACTGGAAATCACAACAGCAATCTGCTTCTTTCAATATTGGTTGGTAGATTTACGTACGTTTCGTTTTGTAGTTTTGCTTTGGTTGAGTGCATTCTTGCATTTTCCTAGCTACATATTTACAACTTGTAAAAGCATACGTTTTCTGCTTTCATTAGCTGATTGTTTCATTTGTGTATTGTAAACTTAAGCCGCTTATTGTATGTTGTCCTTGTCACATCAAAATGCTCACAATGGCATCGTATAGTCGTACGAGAACAAGTTAAACGCTGTTAATAAAATGTCGTAGGTATTGCATTAATGTTCGCTTCGAAATTTTGGCTCCACTTTTCATTCTCTCACGGAAATAAACAAAGCTTCAGTTGTTTTAAAACGGACACTCACTAATACCGACATTGTGTAGGTATCTATTTGTGTATTTCTGACACTTAAAATTAATTTTGCTTCGTAAAATTGTAACAAGCGTAGCTTTGTTCTATTTATGGACTTACTTAATCCCTTAGCGGATTTACTGTATTGGATTTTGCGACGGAAAATGTGCAACGAAATACGTAGACACATCATATAGGTATCTTTTAGTGCAGCGATCAATTTTATCGATACTCGACAATCTATAGCGGGTCGTCCCACCGCACGGCTGATTGGCTTCCAGTGTGCTCCCGGCGAAGCGTATAAAGATCACATGCGATCGCAATTAATTTCCCGATGGCGATTTTTGCATATCCCCCACCTGAATAGACGACTACGCGATGCGATAGAGCGATCGTAGTTTTTTTGTCAGTTTATGTTGTCGGAACGAGGCCATATAAAAGTGATTGTCGCTGGCTGAATAAATTAAAATGAGTATGGCGAGTGCATTTTTTTCAAACAATGAAGGGCGAACTTCTGCTAATGATGGAGCTCAAGTTAAACCTACATTGTGGTTAAAAGCTAGAGTTTCAAATAATAAATCCAGTCGTTAACTAAGTTTAAATTACCCAAGAGGGCGAAAGCACACAACAAATGACATTAAAATTGTTAATTTGTAAAGCCGAGAATAGACATCAAGTCGTCAAAAGAAAAATGTTCAATTCACTCGTGATTATTTTTGTAGGTACTTATCGAATGGAAAAATAAAATGAGAAAATGTTGGAATCGCGCGGTTTACCGACATCAAATTGTGTAAAGAGTTTAGCTTTGATTTTATGTCCCATTACGTGTTTGACTGTCGTTTTGACAACATTAGTAATTGATGTTCTAGAAAATATTCTATCGTAAATTAGGAACGTGGCTTTGGAATAGATGTTAAGTCACCATATTCTGAGGAGAACATCGTCGTCACCAACGTTTGAGTTAAAAGTTAAAGTTATAAAAGATTAATGGCACCTCGTCTCGATCTCAAAGATATTCAAAATAATGCATTATTTAGAGGTTAGTTGTGCACGGAACATTCAGTCATGAATTATTTATAGGCACTTACAGTATGAGTTTTCTTTGTAAGTCTACAGGATCGTCACACTTTTAAAAAAACATGAAGAAAAAAGTGGATTAGATGGAGCAGTTTTACTCAAATGTTCCCCGTTATGTAAACCGATTCTAGACCAAGGTCTCAAAGTTTTTTAAGTATATTGGAAGAAATTAGTGCTCCAAAATGACTTAAAGGGGAATGGCCAAGTAATCTCGTTTAACACATCTCGGTGTCCTTTTGGGAGCATCAAATAGATTCGAGCACTCACACTTCTCTCTGGGATTGGATGGATGCTTAAATCCAATTTCTTTTGGTATTTCCGGATAGATTCTGTACTGTTTCCACGCTATAGTTTTTAGAGGCTAAGATAAAATCAATGTTCTGTCACGTGAATGGGCTTTTTATATTTTTTGCTCACATTTCGGCGTTTAGGATTAATCTGTGGGACTTTGAGGTAGGCCGTCGTTTGCCAGAAAGTAATCGTAGTATTAGAGTAATTGTAATCTATGTATGTGAAAATATTCTGTTGTTTCGGTTCCGTTATCTTCTGGATGTCACATATATTATCATATCGCATATTGCTGCCACATTATAATCAGCGATAGGAGCGAGCAGACCATTATTGTACCCATAGATTACAAAATGTTGTAATAGTGCTGATATGTGGGTGTAGACCACTACATAACCCTTCGGGAATTCCAGGCGTGATGTTATGTTAGGTTAAGTGTTGTGTATCAATTTCGACGTGCATTATAGTACAATCACTCTATGCGTTCATAACACTGTGTTTCTCATTGTAATTGCGCTGTCGGAAAAATTAAAGCTAACACCACTCCGTCCTTCAATGTTGTTCTATTAAAAAAAAATTGTTCAAAATTTGCGGCCGATGAGAGGCGATAGTTCCCTAAAAGCACTATATATTATCAGGTTAGGGGCTTTTACGGCCTCAAAAGCTCGTGGGAACTCCCGTGTTCTCATTCCTGCCCTGTCTGCCTACGCCTCAGGGCTATGAGGTGTTACTATACTGGTGTTATATTCATTAATTAATTAATTATTAGCATGACTTGCTAAGTTTGCCTTTTCAATTACCGGCAAAATTTGTATAGAGTCTATCAAATTAGGTCAGTTTTATCTAGTAGACCCACATCAATACGTAAATTGTTTAAGTGCGCAAACGTGACTTTGTTGAAAGTTCGTAAAATATTGTTAATGAGTTGTTCGAAGGGGCTGCAGTTTATTGTTGTTTGTTTGTTTTTGAAACGAGTTACTTTATGATTCGCCTTTTAACGTTTATAATAATACTAGCAGTTGCCCGCGACTTCGTTCGCGTAGAAATTTTGACTCTCTTGTCTGGACTGCCTGTGGATGGTACTATGTCAAATCGAATGCCAAATGCCAATCGAAGCGATTATATTCCCTTAAACCAGCCCTGTCGTAAAATCTATTCCTACCTGAAATGTCTTAACTATATTCTATCTCTCTGCCAATTTTCAGGTACAAAAAGCCAAGGAATTCATATGGACTTACGGGAGCCCTTAGTGCAGGTCTTCCTTACAAACTTAGCTTAGATCTCCTACTCCTAAACTCTAGACTTGTTAAATTTCAGGTTGTTAGTACAAAAAAAAAACAGTACATTTTTACAAACATGTGAAAGCCCTCAGACCTCCTTATTCTGGCCATGTTGCTAAACTCGCTAAATCCGTTCTTAGTCAACGTCTACTAACTATAAAGTACCTTCCTGCCAAAATTGTAGCACAAAAAAGGAAGGACTGTCATACAAACTCACGTGAGCCCTTAGACCTCCCTAGTCCGGCCCTGTAGCAAAATCGGTTCTTAGCAAACTTCTACTCACCTACTACGTCCCTGCCAAAATTCAAGTTAGTAGCACACAAAATGATGGACTTTTAAACAAACTTGCGAGCGCCCTTAAACTCTCTAATCCGGCCCTGCCACAAAACCTGTACTTAGCTGAGTTCTTCTAACTATAAACTACGTGCCTGCCAAAAATCAAGTTTGTAGCACAAAAAATTAAGGATTTTCTTACGAACTTGCAAGAGCCCTGTCACAAAATCTGTTCTTACCAGACCTATAAACTACGTCCGTCTCAAAAATCAACTTTGTAGCTCAAAAAATGAAGGACTTTCATACAACTGGCGAGAGCCCTTAGACCTCCCTAATCCGGCCCTGTCTCAAAATCTGTTCTAAGCAGACGTCTACTAACTTTAAACTACGTCCCTGCCAAAAATGAAGATTGTGGCACAAAAAATTAAAGACTTTCATACAAACTGGCGAGAGCCCTTAGACCTCCCTAATCCGGCCCTGTCACAAAATCGGTTCTAAGCAGACGTCTACTGCCTATTAACTACGTCTCTGCCAAAAATCAAGATTGTAGCACAAAAAATGAAGGACTTTCAAACAAACTTGCGAGGGCCCTTAGACCACCCTAATCCGGCCCTGTCGCAAAACTAATTTATAGCGGATGCCTACTGACTATAAACTACGTCTCTGCCAAATATCAAGATTATAGCACGAAAAATTAAGGACTTTCATACAAACTTGTGAGGGCCCTTAGACCACCCTAATCCGGCTCTGTCGCAAAATTAATTCATAGCAGACGCCCACTGACTATAAACTACGTATCTGCCAAAAATCTAGATTGTAGCACAAAAAATGAAGGAGTTTCATACAAACTTGCGAGGGCCCTTAGACCACCCTAATCCGGCCCTGTCGCAAAATCCGTTCTTAGCGGACGTCTACTAACCATAAACTACCTCCCTGCCAAAAATCATCTTTGTACGTCCAGCGGTTTTCGAGATTTCGTGATGAATCAGTGAGTGACCTTTCGCTTTTATAGATATAGATGTAGGTACTATGTTCCCACCTACTTAAAGAAAACAGTATATAATTTGAATTGTAGAGTCGTAAAAAGGAATGGCATTAGAAACTTTATTTTTAACCCAAATTACCCTACGCACGCACACCTTTGCTATAAAGGCCTAGGTATTGACAAAATAACAAATGAAGATCACAAAACAGCTAGGTACCTTGTTCAGTTGATCGTCAGCCTTCCCGAGGACAACTTCACATCCCTCCCGATGTGCGAACAGCTTCCGAGCCTGCACCTTCATGTGGAAGGTCTTCTCTATGAGTGGTGTTGACACCAGCCTCTCCAGCGACTGGGCAGCGTTGTTGAACCCTAGCACATCAGCTTCCACCTCCTGGAGTAACGTCTCCCACGTGTGGAATAGTGATGATGGACATGTTGCTCTGAAAAAGAAGAATTGAGTTTAGGATAGAAAAACTAGGTGAATACAGGTGAATTTCACCAATGAAAAAACTGTAGGCAGTGATAACAAAAGTTAAGTTACGGAAGAGGGAAGTGTCCTAGTACAGGCATTTACTTGCTTAAAAGGACACTTCTATCACTAGTATGTAGTACAAACTTGGTAAAGAAAATAAACAATTTGTAACTACAGTGTTCTGGCGGTCAGACTGCCAAGCTAAGTCTGACCTATGTCAGAAGTTCGGAACAAAGACGCGAACCTCTGATTTTTCGGATTCATGTGCGTATTGTATGATTAACACTTATTTCGGTGAAGAAAAGCATCGTGAGGAAACAAGCATGATGTCTGAGACAGAGATATTTCTCCACGGCATGTAAAGCCAAGTTATACGACGGCACGGTTGGCGCAGTGGCTGAGCGATTGGACTGCTGCGCTGCGTGCCGCGGGTTCGATTCCCGCACGGAACAAATATTTGTAAGGCCTGCATATTATATGTAGTTGTCTCGGGTCTGGGTGTGTGTGTTTGTGTATGTGAGTTTAAATGTTTGTGAACGCACGCGGAGAAATTCCTAGTGTGGGGCAACGTTTTTTAAAAAGAAAAAAAAAAAGTTATGGTCGGCATAAAAACCCTGACACTAGGTTAGACCCTAACCACACAAGATCAATAAAACCAAACGCTTGTGGCACATTGTAAAACTATTTAAACTGCGTTCAATATTTATTAGTCATTGCAGCACAAAATTTAGATGTGCTGATTCGTTGGTAGAATTCGCTTTAATGGATCAAGAGGCGATGGCGCCCTTTTGTCTGGGAAATATCGGTCACGAATGCGTCTGCCAAGCGAGGTTATTGAGCGTTTCCTGCACCGGAATTTGAGAAGATCATGTGTCTTGTATGCTTTATGGGATGTTGTCGATAGTTATGTTCCAGAACATAACTAAATTTGATAGTCAATAGGTTATATTTGTTTGGTTTCCTAGTGTTTCATAACTGGGTAAAGGCCTTCCTTTTTAACCGACTTCTAAAATAAGAAGGAGGTTCTCAATTTGGATGTTTAAGTTTAAATATATTATTTTTTTTATATTTGTTCGGGCATAACTCCGTCACTTGCTAACCGATTTGAAAAATTTTTTGTTGGAAACGGTATAGGTACTTCCCAAATGAATAACTCTTTTTATCGAAATCGGACAAGCGGTTTTTGAAAAATCAACAAAACTCAAAAAAAAACTAAATTTTTCACATTATGACCCATGAACATGTGAACCACTAAAAAGTGAAAAATAAAAACCTTTTTCTTTTTAAAAAAAAACGACTTCAAAAAAAAAAAATAAAAAAGTGAATAATAAACTTTAGAAGAAAACTCAGTTTCTGAAGTCGGTGGCAAAAAAATGAAATCAAACAAACAAAAGTCACCGACTTCAGAAACTGATTTTTCTTCTAAAGTTTATTTTTCACTTTTTTGTGTTTTTTTTTGTAGTCGTTTTTTTTTTTTAAGTTTTTCTTCTTCTAAATATCTCGATCTTGGCATAACTTTAACATAAATCATATCGACTAATTTATGTAGGTACCTACCTAGCTCACATAAAGTTTTACATTTCCAGTATAACATGGCATATTGTAGATTTCCCGTAGAATGAGAGTTCCGTATGAACTGGTTTTTTATAGTTTGATTCGGCCTGTTTTACGTAGTTCACCATACCAATAGATGAATCATGAAAATTGATGTCAAACTAGCCTATTTTTTATAGGTACAACAGTTGCAGGAACGAATGATATTGCAGCACGTTAGTCCCAGCCAGTAGCAGCCGCACGGAGTCTAGTTCCGAATGACGGCAATAAGCTCACCCCCTATTCCATGGAACTAAACATAACTGGTGAAATGTGGGTGTACTATACCATCGAATGAACCTAAATAATCGTTAATTAACTTATAGCAGGGTCCATTTTAGAACTTGAGTAATTAAAGGCTTAAAAACCGGCCGTCTAACGGGGTATACCTCAACAATCAACACCTAAAAACAGAAAACTGACGTTCAGAATAGACCCACAGTGTTCACAAAATTAGTTCGCCATTAGAATTACGTCCGTATTCCTTGACTGTGAAGATCAATAGTGATCTATCATTGGGTGACAAAGTAATTTACGTCCCATAGCTCATCGTACCATAGGTACTGCCATGTGGTACCTATCTACCTAACATGTCATCGATCTTCTGTAGGCGTTGTGTGCTATATTACGGAATTTAGTTGGCTGCCACTTTGGCCTAGTGGTCGCAAGCGTGGCTGCTGAGCATGAGGTCCTGGGTCTGATTCCCGGGTTGGGCAACGTGTCATTGGGGTTTTTCCATCAGTAATTTCTTATTAGTAGCTACGGAGTCTAGATTTGTGCCCGGTAGATGGCAATAGGCTCACGCCCTATTACATGGAACATAATTTGATGAAATGTCTACTATTAGGTGCACCTCCAACCAACCCGCCTGCCAAGCGTGGCGATTATGGCAAACCCCCCCTAAGCAAAAATTACACTTAGGGGAGGCCTATGTCCAGCAGTGGACGTATTTCGGTTGAAATGATGAGGTGCACCTCTGCCTAACCCTTCGGGGATTAAAGGCGTGATGTTATGTGTTACGTCATGTAGTTGGCTGGCGTATCGGCGGATTACGAAACTAGCTCATTGTTCTAATCCCATTGTGCAATTTCGACAAGTAATTTATTGTTGTGATCCGTTTCATGCTTGACGGCTAATTTGTTGATGTTTTTATTTGTTTCGAGTTTCGATGATACGAGTATCAGCAGATTGTTTTGTGTTTGTCGTGTGTTTGACTGATGCCACATGTGAGTTCGACTTTTCAGTGAGGATCATCAGCCGCTCCACCGGGACAAAATACTACTAAGAGTCTAATGCCTTTGGGGGGTAATGAGGAACAAGATGTAAAGTTCCTCATCCCCCATTGAAAAGGGAGGATCCTCCGACCGAACGGGTGTTGTGTCCGGTGGGCTAACTGCCCAACATTTGTAAGTCGGGAACTTCTTGATTCTGTTTAGTCCGTAAGTTTGATTATCGAAAAATATTGAATACGTGTTTTTTGTTTTATCAAATCAATTATAGGCTTATGTCGCGGATAATGTTGATAGCGCGATGTAGGAATTTCTGTCGATCGTTGTTAGTACGCAGGTGTTGCGATAGATGTCGCTAGTCGTCACATGCCTATTCTGTTTCTTTATTGTGTGGTTAAATTAGCTAATCTAGTGTCAGAGCTTTTATCCCACCCAAAGAAAAAGCCAAGTACGAGGTCCATCCTCTGACTTAGCTTTACATGCCGTCGAGAAATATCTCTTAGGTATGCTGGTTTCCACGATGTTTTCTTTCAAGTAATATTTATACAATGCACATGCATCCTTTTTTTCGTTTTTATTTGCAATCAGTCAATCCTTATGACTATGAGCAAATCTGTTCTGTGATTCTGTCATGCGGAGTGGCATCAACTCATCTGCTTCCCAGAGCTACTGCCGGTCTTCTAGCTCTAGTATGTGATGACGTTTCAGTCGTCTCACATAGTGGTCCATGGTGAGTTGGCGAGCAACTTCATTAGGGTGATGGAGTAACCGTTCTTTGTATTTAGCTGCCAAACTCCTAAACATGCATCCTAAAAAAAAATAAGCGTGCGGGCTTGGATTCAAACTCGAGACCAATGACATGGTCCAGCCATGGTGGTATGGTTCATGGTCATGCCATTAGACTAGCACTGCTATAATATCTAATTATTGAAAAGGTTAAACTGTGTATATTCTTTAATAAAAGTCCTCTCTATTCTAATAAAACAACAGTTCCATACAGCTAAGTTACTAAGCTTTTACACAAATAAAAATCTGTCACAATTTGCTCCGAGCTCGAACCACTTTAGCTGTCAGCGGTAGTAATAAAATTGTCCATATGAAAGTGGATGCAACGGGTCCAATTGTGTAGTGAACTGTGACGTCATTTGCCGCGGGGTTGAAAAAAACACGGAATCCTATCAAGAGCTAACTAATTGGAAACTCAACGCTGTTTTTTAATGAGGGCAATAAAGTTTACAGATATAATTATTTTCAATATTTTAACAAAATGTTCAAAGAATTTGACTGAAAAAGAGATGGACGAAAGAAAATATGGATGGATTGTGTGAACGATATGAAAAAGAAACGAGTAAATGTCGTGACGTCTGACAGGGGAGAAAAAAACGTTGTTTCAATTCAATTCTCTAATATCAAACCTAGCTGTTGTCAGCGACTTCATTAGCATGGCAATTTTTATGGGTATGTGAAATAAAAAAATAAATAAAAGATAGCTTATGTCCTTCCCAAGGATATAATCGATCTTTTTGCCAAATTTGATTGCGATCCGATCAGACGTTTAGTCGTGAAAAGGTAACAAACAAACCGAGTTACTTATAGATTCAAGATAATTATTTCAGCATGCAGATGTATGTATGAGTGTGTTTCCCGCCTGTAAATGAAACATCATTAAGGTTGAAAGCATCCACTTTAATGTTCCCACAACTCCACTAGTGTATTATTGTTTCATATACATTGTGTAGCGTTTGTTTTATCGAAACCTTTTGCTCTTTCCGGCTTGAAACAACTAATTATTTTAGTGAAATTAAATTTGCAGCGATGTTATAAATTGATTTTGAAACTTATTAATGATATGACAAATTGACTTGTCTGTCATCAATCCATCATATCTTTCATTTGTTTTGTGGTTTAAGGTTT
Organism: Diarsia dahlii; assembly: GCA_949775195.1. Classification (NCBI taxonomy): domain Eukaryota; kingdom Metazoa; phylum Arthropoda; class Insecta; order Lepidoptera; family Noctuidae; genus Diarsia; species Diarsia dahlii. Next base: position 14,284,888 of record OX459194.1, on the reverse strand, counting down.
ATTGTTTACTGGTGAAGAAAGCAGTTTGACATTATTTAAATATTTTGTCAAAGATTACGATGAAGGATAATAGTCTCAACTTGTCATGAACAGATTTAAGTTTTTTAAGTGAACCAGACAATTCTTATTGTACCATTCAAAGAGTTCTTGCTAAAACAAGATTTCGATATCAGTTTATTTTTCATATTAAATTTCATTGATGACTTTACTATAATACTTGCTATGATTACTTTTGTCTGAAATTTATATGTTTGCTTTAAATAAAATCAATTTTACCCGAGTGCCACTCAAGAATGATTAAATTTTCATCAAACTACACGCAAATAAAATAATATCTTTCAAGACTATCGTTCTTAATGACAAGGGAGTAATTGCTTTTAGATTGTGGTACAAACTATGGATATTATAAATCTATCTGTAAATTAAACTAAACTAAAAATATAACCATAGTAAAACAATTGCGAGAGACATAAATAAAATTAACATTAATTTGTATTAAGATATTAATACCTTATTCTATCCTAGAATTCAATACGCTATAAGCTGAAAAACACTTTATATAATTTTCAAGGACACAAAAAGAACACAATGGGCAACCCTAGCAAACGTTCCTTCGCAATTCAAAATTTCAAAATAAAGTCGGGAACACAATGTTAAACTTTTATGAATATCCGATAATAAGTGCAGCGACTTCTCTTGTCGTGTTCCGAGTTGACGTTCCATAAGTAGGGAGATAGCAGCCATTGCGCGGGAAACCGGGTCACAAGCTTTTGATATGCATGATTTAGGGCACATACTTGATGCAAAAATATTGATATACATGTTTTTTATCATTGGGTATTACCCTTTATCTCAAAATGTGTGCCAATGTTTAAGCAAAAGTTTTTTATCGTTTGCTAAAAATAACTTTGGGGCAATCTTTTTTTTACTACAGCACTTGAAAGTTGAATTAATAAATGAACCAGTATTAGTTTTTCAAGGCGTTTGACATTTATAACATAACATTACGCCTGTAATACCCACTAGAGTTAGGCAGAGATGTACCCCATAGGTACACCCATATTTCGCCAGTTATGTTTAAGTCCCATGTAATAGTGGGCAATCCTATTGCTATCAACCGGGCACAATTTTAGACTCCGTGGCCCCCTGAGAAATTTCTGATGGAAAAACCCAATAAGACTTTATCCGATCTGGGAGTCGAATCCAGGACCTCATGCACTGACCGCAGTCGCACTTACAACCACTAATTGTTTAACATAGTTTCATATTTTAAGCTATTGCATAGCTTATATCGCGGGCCTTGAGCGTGGAGAGCGAATCCAGAAATTCCGTAACGAAAATATTCAGTATTCAACAAGGTTGCTATGGTTACGGAAAATAAAAAGGTTGTCAACTGAGGTGTTCAAATTAAATAATTTATAACCTCACGTGTAAAGGTGTAAAGTTTTTCTGTTTTGTCTCTCTGCTTTCTCCTTCTCAAATATTCTTACTCGTATAATTTGTGTACAAAGTGTTTTAAATATGAATAAACAAAGTGCATTTATTAATGAAGAAAGTCACGAAAAAATAGTGAAAGATAATGAGTGAGTACTCCTCGAGTACCTACTATATATACATTCATTTTATAATTATTACGCATCTATCATACGTTTTATTGGTTTTTGCATTACTATTCTGCGAATCGGTCTTAGAAAACGATTCGTTTTCTTATAAAATATCTAAAATAAAATAAATAATTTTCATATTTTTCAATGTTACATACGTTACATACGAACAACGTTTGGCTTTCTTTAAAATTGAGTCGCTTAGATACCGTCGCACTGTCCATGACTTAGTTTTTCTCCATAAAGTTGTCAATGGTCAAATTGAATGTGAACAGTTGCTAGAACGTGTCATGTTGTCAGTTCCATATAATCTTCCAAGACAACCAATCTCCAGACTTTTTCAACCGCCAGCCAGTAGAAGCAACATTGGGAGACACTCACCGGTTTCAAGAATGTGCATACAATATAACGAAATCAATTCAAAATTGCCAGACTTAGATGTGTTCTTTGGTTCCCTACCAAATTTCAAAGGCCTGTTGCGCTCTCATTTAAATAAACATTTAAACGCTTATAATTAGATTTATAATTAGATTTGTTATTTTTTCTTTATTACTTTTTAAATGAATATGTTGTTTTTCGTTTGTCTATTAGTCTAAGTTAGTTTTATTTTGATCTCATGTTTAGTTTACAACAAATAGGTTTATGTTTAGTTTTCTAATCTATGTTACACTCTTTGTATATAATTTTTCGATGTAGCTTTACTTAAGAGAATGTTGTGTACACCTGTAATTGGTACCTACATAAGAACCCTAACCTATATATATATATTTTTTTAAACTGTAAGATGTATGTACTGTTGGTGTACCTATTTTAAATAAATAAATGTTATGACACTTACGTCAGGCTGACAAGCTGTCAATACTTTTTCTTTTAAATTTTCTGTCATAGAGTTTCTTACTAGCTTAGTCTATGACGGTTACTTTTGATTTACTTATTTAATTCAAATTCTTTTAAAAAAATACTGCATAAATAATATAAATAAATAATTATTTGCATAAGTTGATAAAAAATGCAATGCAATAGCTTTACCGCGGCAGTCTCCGAGTACCACATCAACTTTTTTTATTTTGAAAGCAACTCAAGATTATACCCCAATTGAAACCTCAATATTATTTAAAAAAATAAAACATACTCTGAAACGTTTTCCACTTTGAACATTGGACAACGAGCTCGGCAATTACATAGTTTTAATTTGAATTTCAAATCCATCAAATTAGGTCGGGCCTAGGTAAAAGCTCGCCACTGGGATGTTCGAGATTAAAGGCCTTTGTTTTATCGCATATTGAAGGTTTATTGAATATCATTTTATTTAAATATCATTGGGGTTAATATGATTTGGTTTTTATGAATTAAAATATGAAGCGTGTTTTGCTTCATATTTTAATTACTTACACTTGGAATACCGACATGTCGGTAGGTATTCTTTATCTTACTAGTATAACTAATATCTACTCTAATTCTTTTCTCTATTTAATAACATAACATCACGCCTGTAATCCCCGAACAGTACGCAGAGGTATACCTAACCCAATAGTACCTACATTCATATTTTGATAGTTATGTGGTAACGTAGTAGTATAGTCTATTTAATAAAATATATACCTACTAATATGTAGTTAATCACATTTCGAAAATCTTACGTATTTACCCACGCCAAGAACTTTATTTGATAAAACTAAGCCAAAATGAGAACTAGAATAAAATAAACTTAACTCGTAAACTTAACAGGAAACTGAAACTTAAAATGCAAAACATAACATTTGCAAAGATAAATCAGGAAAATAAAAACACAACTTCGTCAAAAAGTTCCACTGTGCAGTTGACCTAACTTCGCCTTTTATTTTGCTTTGGATAATTTTTCAAGCTTGGTTTACATGACACAGCGGATAACGACACGACATGGAGGACCCTCAGTCAGTCACAGACGTGCTGGAGTGGATATTGTGAACCCGGCTCAACACTTGGAATTATTGGAAAAAGCGAAGCATCGCATAGATTAGTTTCAATTATGTTTTGTTGCTTGAACTCCTTCAAAGGCCGCTTCTTCAGGGCCAGACCTTGTGTTATTTCTTAGTCAGCCTCAATGCCTTTGCGTGCCTATTGATGAATGGAAATGTAAATGTTTGTTGATTTGACAAATTGCTTGAAAATTCCTTCACATTTTTGGTCCCAACAATCAAGATTTGATGTTAAATCATTTAGGAAATGTCGTTTACATAATTTGTTCACAGATAAAAGCAGTAAGAAAACTCAGTAAAACAATCATAAAAATGAAATGAACAAAAAATAAGAAAATTAGGTTTTAAATACGGCTTTCCACAATAAGTGGATTCCGAATTTCAAAAACCCATTTACCGCTTGGCTTACCAAAATCCTGTTTTATCCTCTTATAGAAGCGAAGTGTCATTAACAAATAAACGTTGACAAATGTTTGTGGAGAGGATTCAGACAGTTTATAGATTCTGCGTAAACCTTTAGTTTTTTTATTTTATTTTTATAAACGCCGAAACTTTGGCTGAATTCTGGTCGAAATAAATTTAATTTAATAATCATCGACACGAAGAAGATGAAGAAGAATCAATTTTAAGGATCCACATGTTATAAGGTGACTAAATACGAAACTATAAGTGGTTCTGATTGTCTGTTGATCTGCCTGGTTCCCTTATACTTTTTCCTGCCATTACAGCAGAGTTAACTTGACACACTGGTAGCTCAAGCGCTAGTCGAGATAATAAAATATAGGTCATTTCCCGTGGGATAATTCCGGAATACCACGCGACGGTAGCTTCCGGAAAAAGCTAGTACACATAGCAACATATCTAGCTATACATTTCCAGTATAACATAGCTTAACTTTGTATAGATTTTTTGTAGAATAAGAGATTCGTATAAACTGGTTTTGTATAGCTTCGACTTCGGTCGCCGTGCGTAACTTAAAAAAATTGTCTTAAAACTTACCTACATAATTCTTTATACCAGACAAAGGCCATCTTTTAAAGTAACATGAGCGTCGCAACAAAAATCTTACAATCAACTTTGATTCGTACTTCACTGAGCACACATTTCCCTGAACAACTTTATTTTCCTACGAACAACACAGCTTGTATTGACATGAACAACAGTTAAGTCTCTTGTCGCCTCGGGTTCCTACTGAGGAAAGAAAACAACTGCTAATCTGTTAACATGAATTGTAAATTCTTCTTGAGTACACTTGCTTACATAATTGGATTTGCTTTTCTCCTGTTTGCGCTGTTATTTGTCCCGATTTAATTGAAGAGATAGATTATAGATAGATAGATTTATAGTGAAGCTTAGGTAGCTTATAGTAGTGATATTGTTTCTCCTTGTAACCTACTTAATGCCGAACTACTTAGTATTTTCACTGTTGTTTTTTTTATTTTAATTCAGTACAAACAAGATTTAAACCTCACCAGCATTGAACCTAAGGTTATAAAAAGAAATGTTACAATGTACGGAACAACAATTATAATCAAGAAAAAAATATGAAAATATTGAATATCATTATCTTTCTCTTGCTGTTATGTCTTGTGTTAAAAAAAAATGAAAAATGAAATATTCGTCATCTTATCAGAAATCTCCTTCTTGCCATACCATCGTTCACACAGTCCATCCATCCTTGCTTTGGTCTTCCTCTGCTCTTATACTCGTACCCATCCACATCCATACTCAAAACTTTCCTCACGACATTTTCCATATCATCATATTAGTACTGAATTTATATGTTTACACCGAGTATAACCCAGTAGTTGAACAGTAAACTATAAAATATTAAACATATAATCATACATTCTATTAAAAATTCTTAGATGTTATAATCCACTTTCCGACAAAGGTTTAATAACAAACAACTTGCGTAAATATTAAATTCCAATTTACTCTAGTGTTTCACTACATGTCATAAAGTTTATACGCTTAACTGCTAGTAGTTGTTTCGCAAACCATTTTATCTTCTTACTCTTAGGAACACTCTAATGGCCATTTGTCTTCTCTACTGTCTGTCATTTAGACGGAGGTCCACTTTTTTACACTCTCGACCGTTTGACTGACGTTAATAGAACTTAATTTTCAATGTCCTTTAAAAAAATCTATCAGTCTGTGAGTTGTTCTATTGCAGTGCTTCCCCTCTTTGAATATTCATACCGTTAAAGGATTTGTTCAGTGGTTATAAGAGGTTTTTTTATTATTCACCCAGAGAAAAGAGTCTTAATTTCTTTTAGAACTTCGGAAACGCTTATATTTAAATCAAACTGAAAGTTCTTCCACTTGGAAACGCTTTGAAACAAATTAGTGTCAATCTGATTAAACTTTACTGCACCTCAGCTCTCCAGGCTGTTTAAAGTTTGTTTTTTTCTTGTTGTTTAACAAACATTTGTTAGGTCTAAGTGTTACCTGTTAACTACAGCTCTTCCATTAGCGAGCTATTAGCAGGGATCACGCTGCTCGATTTCCAAGTAGTATGAAAGTCGTCTATCAACGTTTGACAGGTACAGGGTTCAGAGGACGACATGTCGGTTAGGAGCCCCTGAAACTAATCGCCGACGTCTACCGCTAAAAGGGCATGGCGAGAATATACGTCGAGGAACTAAATTAAGCCCTATTTGGTAACTGCCGACAAAATTGAACTTTCAAACCCCTCAATTGGACCCAAGAATTAATGCCAGACAAGGTATATAATAAATGGTTTTGTTTGCAATTAAGTACTTTAACTATTTCAATTTAACAAGTACAATAAGACAACTGCATTTATATCTCAAACAATAAAATTGTGCGTGACATTTTTAAAAGCATTTATTATAATGCTTTAACATTATTAGTACAAAGCGGTTACCTTTGAATTTCTAAAGGAACATTTTTCTGCCGTGTAAGAAAATAAGAACGTGTAGAAAAAGTTTAGTATTCGAATGACAAAAGCTTCGAGAATCGGGCTCTATTCTTTGAGAACAAAGAATATTAGATGAAAGTATTAAAGTGTTATTAAATACACTAAGTGAAAATAATATTTTCTACCGAGTAAACGCGTTTATGTTATAACGCAATCAGTTAACAGATCGGTCCACGCAAATATTCGTAAATGGATTGAACATTCGAATGTGGCCATGAGTGTTTGTTTAGGACCAAAACTCACAGAATCAGATAATATCATATCAATAACGACGGTACTCATTTTATCTACCTGTACATATATAATTATTTCTCACATATTTTCAATTACCTATATGTATAAAAGGAAATTATGTGTATCTGTTTATTTCAACAGTAAACAATGCTGATATGTAATGATGTAATCTATTCCCGCGAAAATGTAAAAAATGGCGGCCTTTTGACCTGTCAATGTCACTTTTCACGATACATTTGTTTCAGTACTGAATTTGACTTGTAAAATACGATATGAAATATTAAATGAGAGCTAAATGTATTTGAGTTCGGTATCTTAATGGAGTTTCGCCACAACTGACAGAGCGGAGAGCGGAGCGAGCGAGCTTACCTACTCTACTGCGGTATCGCTTTTTATTAAAAGTACCCCCACTACAGCTTTGAAATATTTTATAAGTAAATATGATATAAATGATAAACGCTTAGTAAAATAAATTAAACCAATACTTGGCTTTTCTTGATATTGTTAAAAAAATGTTATCAGTCTGTCAGTCAAAATAACCGTTTAGGCACTTGTCGAACTAGGGGTCGAAAGTGGACGAGGTATGGTTGTCCTTTGTATGAAAATTCGAACTCACCCCCTGGGGTCGAGTGTGGACTATGTTTAGGGGTCGAGGGGCCGAGAGTGGACTAAACGAAAATAACGGTGTAACTTAATTTGTGCAAATCTTCATCCACTTCCACATTATTTATTAACAGTTTAATTACAGGAGTATTTGCGTTAAAACAGAAGAGTTAAATGAGATATTAAAAGTCTAAGATAACCGTTTTCTTCAAGTAAATTCTCCCCAACTCTTGTTACCGGTTACTGTGTAAGATTTTTTACCAATTAAAATTCGATCATAATATTGGAAATTGGAAGCTCGCGTCGTTTATTCAACGAAATGGTTTTATACTTGATTGATGGTTTTTCGGAGTAAAAATATTGCTGCGATTTGACAAATTTGGTTTACTCGTTTAATGGGGTTTTTCTTTGCTATGCATTTTAAATATTTCATTTATCGGAAAGATATTTTTTTTTCCTCAATAATTGTGTCTATTTAGTAGTCAGTAAAAGACGCAGGGTGACCAAAAATGGTATGCATCGTTGTTAACGGGAAAAGTTCCCAGAAACCTGGCAGTATTTCCACTTCGTATGGCAATGCTGATTCTTTGGTCACGTGAAGAGCTGGCTCATCGTTTAGGGATATTCCGAAAACATGAGCCCAAAGCCACAAACAAACACATACCAATAGGCTTTGTAATTATTTATAGTTAGGTATATCTCAATTATTTACTGGACAATTTGTTAATTCAATGACATAATATGACTGTTTTGCATTCCAACAAAACAGGTATTATGTGTGAAGAAGACACACAGCGTTGTATTGAAGAAAGCTGTTGTAAATATGCCATAAACTGGTAACTATGGTTAAAAACTTACCCAATTGTCCATGGTTTTATACCTGTCTCTGTCTCACCAGCGTGCGTCCTTTTCTCGCAGAGGGGGACGCCTGACTGACACGGAGCTGTCAATCTCATAGAGTCTTCAAGGCACCAGCAAGAGACTTGCTGCAACGCTGTGTGTCTTCTTCACACATAATACCTGTTTTGTTGGAATGCAAAACAGTCATATTATGTGCTTCTCGAAGACACACAGCGTTGTATTGAAGACCTGTTTGGTATCTGCTGGTGATAGACACAAACGCTATGATGAATTAACTATAATACTGTTTTAGAATTTAAATCAGTTTTATTATAGTTCACTATAACAAGAATCATAACACTCCTTACTTAATTGTTAACTTCTTTGGAAATTAAACAAAAAATATAATTACTTAATAGAGTTACAAGAAAATGATTCTAAATTAAACCTTTAACAAGGAATAGGTACTTAAGTCAATTAAAATGTTGAATTGTATTTTCAAAATGTAATGCAAATGTCAACCTAATCAATATCAGAAATAATGAACTGCAATAAATAATCAACATTGGAGTTCATCTTATCAATTTTGTTAAATGGATGTCAATGAAATTTCTGAAATATTTAAATACTCATTCAATTTCTTCTATCAAAGTATTTCTTGTACAAGTCTTTACTCCAACCATCTTCTAGAGGTTACAGCTGACTTGACGCTGCCTGATGGGGCATCAATATTAGCATCTTTAAGAATACTACATATCAACCTGCAATCATTGTTCTTGGAGCAGGTTTTAATTTCCTGATAGAGAAATAAATAAACTTGTGACACTCCTGTCTGTGCTTATTTTATTTTGAGATCTTTCTATAGGTTATTAATGTATTCTAATAGAGTAGACACAGTGGTTTGGTGTTTCCGCAACAACCAACCTGAATGTCTGTGAGTTTTTGAATCTGTCTTTAAACCAAACTTTGGTCAAAGACTGATCTCATCTTACATAAAAATAAGATTTTCAGGGTTATTTTCTAATAATGTGAGATCCAGAATTCTATAATCTAAGGCTAGAAATAGTAATAAAACTGTTTGCCTAGCCATCTCAATAAAGCTTGAATAAACTGAAATTTTTGGCCAGTGAAATAATATTGCAGTGTCTCTTAATGGTGGTTTTTGTACTGCTGGCTTAGTAAGTTAAATAACTATTGGAACTTGATGAATGAAACAATGTATTCATCTCTAATGCTGCACAGTAAGTTGAGACATCTGATTTATATAGGAGAATAGTTCTATAAACTAGTTTGTCTTCTCAAAATAATTATGCTAAAAACCTTGCAACTAGCACATCTTTAGGTGCTTTGGGTTAACTTTATTGGTGTCACACCAGGCTAACCCTCTTTTAATTGCGTTCATAATGTTGTTTAAGTAGATGTCCTCCAGCTACTTTTTAACAAGTTTTGTTTCTACAGTCCAGTGAGAGACATGGTCACCCTCCCCCATTTTTTCGGCGAGGAAGGTTAACCTATCTACCTGTATAGGACACAGGACAGTTGCCTGTAGTCATCATCTGCCTAGCTTTTTCCCAAATATATTGGGGTCGGCTTCCAGTCTAACCGGATGCAGCTGAATACCAGTATTTTACATGGAGCGACTGCCTATCTGACCTCCACAACCCAGTTAATACTAGGTAATACAATACCCTTTGGTAAGACTGGATGTCAGAATTTCAGGTCACTGACTACCTGTAACGACTGCCAAAGTTCTATAATAAAATAAATATAAAGGACAGTTGCCTGTAGTCCGATTTATTAATATCTTCCGCAGGTACGTCATCGGAAGCAGCTGTTATGGCTTTCGCTACCAGGTTAAGTAGCCAAAAGCATTTGATCTACTTTTATTAGGATGTACGTTCCTTTAAAACTGTTTAAATGAGTCGGTACTCATGGTATTAAGCTGGGTGAGTGGAATACCCAGCCCATGCTGTTTAAATGAGTTAGTACTGTTGGTACTCAGCTGGGGGGTGGAATGCCCAGCCCATGCTGTTTTAATGACTTAGTACTCATGGTACTCAGCTGGGAGGTAGAATGCCCGGCGCCCATGCTGTTAGTCCCATTGTCGGCTGAAAGCATTCCAGAAGACTGCGTCAGTCTCTCTGGTATTGAATGTTTCATACTTTTTGGTATGATAGCCGTTTCTCCTGACGCGAATAGATCTACGTCTGGGACGCCCCACACTTTGAACGTGGCCTCCGTGGCTTGGGGTAGTAAGTAGACGCCACCCTGGTACTTTGCAATCCCCTGATAGGCGAACTGCAAATTTGTTTAGACTCTCCGAGAGTTATGTGGCTGAGAGAGTTAAATGTAACTACTCTGCAAGTTTTAAGAGCCTGATTGTGAGCCTCAGTGGTGCAAGGGAATACCCCCCCCCCCCTCGACAACAAGAGTCCTGTTGTTGGACTAAATATGTATGTGTGCACCATGTTGTCATCCGCTGACAGCACCATATAGTCATCCGCTGACTAAATGGCTGCTAATACAACATCTGTTACTTTTATGTATACATATTTCAATGTCAGGGTCTTTTGGAATGGGGCTCACTTTCCTGATATTACCTATCAGGAAAGTGCTGTTTAATTGGGCTGTTACTGTGTAATTTGAAAATTTAAGCTCATGTGCTTCTCACAGCGAACTGTTTCCCTTGCTCAACATCTTGCAAAATAATGTTGAGCTTTATTATCTTGGAAGCAAGTTTTACCCAGTTCTGCTGAGTGTTCAATACAAGGACATTTTACTTCCTGAGAACCCTCTCAGTCATTCCGAGGTACAGTCAGCAACAGAAGTAGCTTCACATTTCGGGATTTTAATTAATTGATGTACAGGTATTCAGTTATTATTTTTAATGTTTCTGAAAATTATTCTTTAAAATATTCCTTACTCTTCAATAACTTGTTGGTAACAAGTAATATTTAACAAGTTTTTATTAAAACACCTGCTTTAAAAAATTTAGTATTTGTATTATATACCACACTAGGAATTTCTCCTGTATCGTGGGTGCATTCATATAAACATTTAAACTCACATGACACAAATACCCAGACCCGAAGAAAACCAGACTAGAGATTGAGTAGTGGTAATCTACTTCTGAGGCTTACTGTTGGTACCCAATGTTCTCAATGTTTCCGCAATCTGAGAAACCCGTACTATACTTTATTTATTAGGGGTAAAAACAATTACTTGCCAAGCTTAACTAAAGATTTACGATCCTGATTAACCAGGAAAAAATCGTCTAGATATAAATATAGGGAAACCTCGTGCTCGTAGGATTTCTGCAATCCAGTTTGTTACAGTGATAAACATTCTTGAGGTCAAAAGGAGCTTACCTGACCTCCACAAGGCAGTTAGTACTGTGTAACACAATAAAAACCTGTGGTTAAACTAGTCATCTGACTTTTAAGCCAGGGACTAACTGCTCTATCTATGGCAGCCGGGTTCAACGGCTCAACGTGCTTTCCGAGGCACGGACTATACACTAGCCAGATCCACTCTAGTGGCAGTTACTATAAGCAACAAGCTCCTCTGATGACAGGCCAAATGGTGAGGCTGCTAATTGCAGCACTTCGTTGTAATAAGTCATACGGAAGACGTCTTGTATGTTACTGCAGCTGGTAAATAATAAAATATGGCCTGTTGAATGTCTATTTTCATGAACAAAAATGTTAGTCTGCAAGAAATTGGGCACATCCGCTTGTGAAACTAACAGGAAATGTTAGTGTTGGGAGCTATTTGCTTTGTAATCTTACGAATTGTAATAATAATATCCATGATCTTTTACTTTGGAACATGAGGAGTATTAAAGGCTGTTTTCTCTAATGTAAATAGAGGCCATGACAGGGTGCCAAGCCTCCTTTTAACTGATCTTCTTGAACAATCTGATTAAACTAATAATTAACAATAATGTTAATAAAAGGTCTTTTAAAACACGTGGTCATGTTTCAAAATATTGTTAGATAATACTTCTAAAACTCTTCACACAACTCTTGTTGAATTTAATCTACAAAACCAGAACTAGCAAGATTGTAATACCCTTTTGGTAATGAAAAGCCCTTTCAAGAACACGTTCTTCGTAAAGGTTGGCCAATTCTTGTAATCGTTCTTGGTCAGCGTGTGGGATACTTGTTTTCCGTCAAAGTCGATAGGTAGAACAGGTAAGTTAGATAAAAACAAAAAACCTCGTGTTTCTATCCACGGGTCGGAACAAGTCTGAACCGGTTTAAAATAGGTACTTACGTGAAACTTTACGTCTTTTGTTGAGGCAGATGCGAAGATCATCCTCCGAGGATAAAGATGATGATGATGATGACGACTAGTCATCACTCATTATTCGAATACTGAACTCCGGATAATCAGCATTTGAACTTTATTCGTCTCCATCACTTACCCGCACAATTTCGTCTGGATTCATCATAAAAACATGAATTCACAACGGAAAACGCAACACGTACACTAAATAAACGCTGTGTGCTAATTTAATATATAGACTCAGGATGGCCTATATCAGAATCTTCCATAATTTACGTGGGTCGAAACTCGAACAAAGTCACAAATTAAGTCTTCAAATGATTTATTTCTTCTTGATTTACAGATTAACAAAATAATACTCTAATTCACTTTAATTACACACTGATAATGATGTTTCAACAAATCAAATTAAAACTGTTAAAGATGCCGTCGGAATTAAGCGATTCGTCAAGAGCGTGGTGCGTTGGCGGCTCTCGATTCCAAAGTGACCAAGATGGCCGCCCCGCTCCCGCCTGTGTGACGTTCCGCAAGGATGGCAGGTGACAGTTGACATCTGTCATGCTGCCATCCTGTCCCGACGTCGTCGACAGCAAACGTCAAATGTCATGTATCGCGCCGTCACGGCCGGACTGACATTCGACCGTCCTCGGGCGTAGATCTAACGTTGTCCTAAAACAGGCAATTTTATTATTTGATTAGCTGCTCGTCCAGCCTGACAAACAGCACAGCACTAATTCTAATAAACTTCAGAAGCAAGACATGAAACCATGCATCCCTTCGACCATCATGAATGATGGACCGGATGACATCTGACAAGCTCATTATGTTACCCAAACATAACCCGGACCGGACGAGTGTGTCCTTTCGACCAGCCCCAATGGCATGGACCGGACGGCACTGTCCCTTCGACCGGTTCACAGACAGGGTCTAGACAAGTGTGTCCCTTCGACCAGCCCCAATGGCATGGACCGGACGGCACTGTCCTTTCGACCGGTTCACAGACAGGGTCTAGACAAGTGTGTCCCTTCGACCAGCCCCAATGGCATGGACCGGACGGCACTGTCCTTTCGACCAGTTTTAACACAGCATTTTAAATACAAAGGAACAGAAAAATGGCATACCTATCAGTTACGGACAATCTTGCTCATTTTGAACTTCGACTTCATAAAGTACATCTAGTGTATCGGGATCAGAGTACACACTGAGTGTATCCGATCCGGCAGTAAGGGTTACCGAATTAGCCGAGACAGTGTCTGAGTCGCTGCCCAATTCATCTCTTATATTTGGGTCATCGCCTCCCAGAATTGGGCTTCGTGGCAGCATAACATCACTACTGGATTGTAATTGCTCCGCATCTTCTGGCGCCGTCTCGGCCTCCTCATCGTTCAACAAACTGGTAGTGACCTCAAGTAACCCAGCATGTCCCTGAGGTACTGCACGCAAATTCTCGTGTGCGTATTTATAAGTGCGGTGTGAACCACTTATACTTTTAAGTTCGTATCGATCATTGCCTAATACGGAGGTTATAACGAACGGTCCCCTAAACTTCCTATCTAGTTTAGTTTGATTTCTTTCACTATTCTTGATAAAAACAAAATCGCCCTGAGTAAAGGGTTTAATGACAGCACGACCACGGTTAAACCGTAAGGTATCTGCCGCAGCTGCCTTTTGAATATTTTCTGACGCATTTTCTCGAATGGACTCTAAATCTAAACGGTTATTTCGCTCATCAGAATGTGAGGATATCTGGGACATACCTAATGACTCTGCACGTATCCCGAACATCAGTTCCGTAGGTGAGTACTTAGTAACAGCCGATTTTGTGCTATTGAGCGCTAGTTGTATATTGCCTAACTCATCGCGCCATGTCTTATTAGGGTTGTTTTCTACTATCGTGAGCAAGCTTTTTAGTGTTCGCATAACTCGCTCAACTTGTCCGTTAGCCCTGCTCGAACCGGTTGCAATAAAATGCAGATCAATTTTATAATTATTGCAGAAGTTTCTAAATTCGCTACTAATATAGCATCGGCCCTGATCAGCAATAACGCGTGTAGGGGCCCCAAAGAGGCAGACGGCCTTTTCTAGAGCTCGCACCGCGCTACTTGCGTCTAGTGATACTGTGTGCTCTAGCAGGACATACTTAGTAAACGCGTCTATTATCACCGAACAATACTCTTTCCGGTCGCTCTTACCACTAAGTTTCCCGGAAAAGTCTATGTGGATTGTGTGCCATGGCACAGATAGTTTTGGGATCGAGTGTAACTGGACGGGTTGAGCGCCTGATGGTCCCTTGGACGCTTTGCAAACTATGCACGAATCAATAAACTTACGCACGCATTTGGACATTTGCGGAAACCAGTATTGTTCGTAGAGTTTATCTAGCGTCTTATCACTACCAAGGTGTTGAATTTCGTTATGAACGTGGTTGATAAGTGTCCAAATCAGAGAGCGTGGAACTACTGGTAACCAAGAGATAGTTTTGTTGCGCCCAACCTTTCTATACAGGATACCATCCCTAACATCGTAGGTATGTGCTACTGTTTCCGGGAAGTCACCGTTGTTATGCTTACTGATCAAGTCTTGAATTTCGCTATCGCGTTTTTGTTCAACTGAGAGCCATCCTTGATGTAACTCAACGAACTGAACAGGTTTAGTAGTAGGGGTTTGAGACGAAGACGCGCCAGCATCCGGCTGGAGGTTACGGGAAAAGAAGTCAGCATGTTCCATACCACGGCCCTCACGATATACGATCTCAAAGTCGTAGGCTTGTAGGAAAGCCCACCAACGATGCACGCGAGGCGTCAGATCAACCTTAGATTTTGATGCTTTGAGCGAATTGCAATCAGTGTAGACTACAAAATGTCGGCCGTACAAATAATGCCGAAAATGTTCTACCGCTCGTACGACAGCCAAGGTCTCTAATTCGTACGAGTGGTAGCGAGATTCTACCTCAGATGTACGCCGGCTAAAGTACTCCACAACATGGGGTAAGTTATTAGCTCTTTGTATAAGGATTGCACCATAACCTTCGGCGCTCGCGTCTGTGTGCAACTCGACCGGCAATTCAGGATTAAAGATCGTTAGAACTGGTTCCGAAGTTAGTATTTTAACTACATTGCTACGAATAGCTTCATGTTTGTCGGTCCAATTAATAGGTCCTTTTAATTTAGTTAAAGGGTACAATGGTCCAACAACATTTGTAAATCCGGGTATAAATTTCCTAAAATATGACGCGAGTCCGAGAAACTGACGAACCTGCGTAGCTGTACGTGGTGATGGTGCTTCAACTAATGCCTGAATTTTACGGGAATTAGGTCTAATTTCCCCAGACTGTAAGGAATAACCTAGATAGTCTACTTTTCGTTTCATGAATTTGCACTTCTGAAGGTTAAATGAAAAACCTGCTGCAGTAAGGGCTTGTAAGGCCTCATCTAGGCGGTCCAAACCCTGCGAAATATTGGAGGAGTAACACAGTACATCGTCCATATAGATGAGAGGCCTGTCATTAAGGTGTTGCAGTGCTTTTGTGATACATCGCTGGAACACAGAAGGTGCATTGCGTAAACCGAAGGGCATCGCGAGATACTCATATTGGCCTTCCGGAGTTACGAATGCAGTCATCTCAACTGAATCAGGGTGAATTAATATTTGGTGAAATCCACTAGCCATATCTAATGAAGAAAAGTAGTTGGCACCACTGAGCTGGTCTATCTGTTCCTCGATGCGAGGCAAGGGATAGTGTTCGGGTTGTGTGTTGGAATTGAGTTCCCGATAATCCACGCACATTCTATCGGTATTGTCCTTTTTTTTTACTAGGAGTATCGGACTCGCAAAAGGGGAAGAACTCTCACGAATGATACCAGCATCTAATAAAAGTTGTATTTTTTCGCGGACTATTTGCTTCTCTATAGGTGCTAGTCGATAGGGTGACCTTCGAACTATTTTATGAGGATCTATCAATTTAATGCTCATTTGCCCTGTAGTAACGCGCCTAGTAGGAATACCGTCTATGAAATAATCCGAATATTTACTAATTATTTTTGACAACAACATTTTATCTTCTCCTTCTAAGTCAGTATCGATTGAAGAAATATCAAAAACTATTGATTTCGTTTCGCAAAAGTTAGTTCGCTCTTTGGTCTTAAATAAGAGTTTATCGTTATCGATTGTCACACAAAAACCTTTATCTAAGATATCTCTACCTACAATAACCGGCACAGAAATTACTGTATCTGGAACGATGTGAAACAAAAGGTCAACTGAGGCATCTCCGATTTTTACAGTACTTAGAATTTGGCAAGTGCATTGTACGTCATCACCTCCGATACCAGTAAGATAAACTAGATTATTACGTGCAGTACCCGGAAACCGACAGCGAAAACTTTCAGTTAAAAGGGAGCAAGATGATCCGCTATCAAATAAAAATGGAAATCTCTCACCAGCTGATGTCTCTAGCGTAGATCTAGACAGTTGATGGTCACAAAGGTTGACTTCCTTCCTCTCAGAATTCCCTCCATTCTTCTTATCTGGACAAGTCGTAGACGTGTGGCCAGGTTTTCCACACGTGTAGCAGGATACAGACGGCTTGTCTTGATTATTTGTAGGACTTGATTGATCACGGGGCTTCAATGATTTGGAGTCCTCCTTTCGCTTCTTACATTCAGCCTGTCGATGTCCTGGCAAGCCACACCAATGACACTTTCCAGGGAATCTAGAGTCTGTCATTCGAGGTCGCTTGGAATCCGGGTCTTGATTTCCATCACTGACGTCCAAACGTCGCTTTAGTGATATGCCGTTGAGGATCCGGAACAATTGAGCACGAGTAGTTATCACATGTGCTATCAACTCTCTACGTATCAAATTATCCTTTTGACATAGCACCGATATCACGAACCCAGTGATAACTTCTTCAGGTAGGTCAGTTTTTGGTATTCGCTCGATCAAGTTCCATAAGCGCATTGCAGACTCTGATGCGGTTTCTTTGACACCAATTTGAAATCGTAAAATGTCATCGAAATGATCCTGCATTAGTTTGGGCTTAGCAAATCTAGCTAGCAACGTTTCTTTAACTGCAGCCCATGTTAATTCCTTGAGGTTCATTTTGGTCAAGTGGGTCGCTGCGCGACCTTTAAGCGCCTTAGTAAGTGCCATCAACAGGTTAACACCAACAAGATTTTTCGCCTGCACTATTACTTCTGTGACGTTACACCAGCCTTCAATATCAGCTTCGGAATCATCAGGATCAAATTCGATTAGTTTTATAGTGTTGGTACTCACAGGAGTTGATGCTTGCGACATCGCAAATATCCGGGCGAACATTTCCTCCATGTTCGATAGTATTCTCGTTGCAGAGATGATTTCTTCAGGCTGCGTGTTCCCTGTTTGTGGGTCGTGGGATCCCACTTCTGATATAGACTCAGGATGGCCTATATCAGAATCTTCCATAATTTACGTGGGTCGAAACTCGAACAAAGTCACAAATTAAGTCTTCAAATGATTTATTTCTTCTTGATTTACAGATTAACAAAATAATACTCTAATTCACTTTAATTACACACTGATAATGATGTTTCAACAAATCAAATTAAAACTGTTAAAGATGCCGTCGGAATTAAGCGATTCGTCAAGAGCGTGGTGCGTTGGCGGCTCTCGATTCCAAAGTGACCAAGATGGCCGCCCCGCTCCCGCCTGTGTGACGTTCCGCAAGGATGGCAGGTGACAGTTGACATCTGTCATGCTGCCATCCTGTCCCGACGTCGTCGACAGCAAACGTCAAATGTCATGTATCGCGCCGTCAAATACAATAAATTAATGTATTTTAACACTTTTTTTAACTTTGGAAAATTTTTGCGATGTTTTACCGGCAAAATTTACAAACGCTATGAGATTGACAGCTCCGTGTCAGTCAGGCGTCCCCCTCTGCGAGAAAAGGACGCACGCTGGTGAGACAGAGACAGGTATAAAACCATGGACAATTGGGTAAGTTTTTAACCATAGTTACCAGTTTATGGCATATTTACAACAGCTTTCTTCAATACAACGCTGTGTGTCTTCGAGAAGCACATAATATATAATTTGCTTAGTCAATTCACTATATTTTAGTATCAACCAAATATCATATTTCCAGACCACATACTCTAATGAACAGTAATTAATTAATTTATGATAACAAACTCCTCATACACTATTTTGTCAGCTGTCAAGTCGAATGAAACGTTGCGGTTGCATATTTTCAACAGTTGTTTAATAATTACAGCTTGTTTGCATACTTACATATCACATATTATGTGGTGTTCTGTGACTGCTGAACTTGGAACCTGGGTTTCTATTCTCGGGTTGGGTAAAATGGTATTAAGTTTCTCCATAAGGAGTTTCTCAGTTGGTGCGTGGAGTGTGGAAGTTAGTGGTATGAAACCGCCGTGACTCGGAAAGCACGTAAGCCCCTTTTAGTACCAGCGACCAACAGTTAGGACCAACGACTTGTGGCTGATCTCCCTCGACTATGAAAGTGAGGGAGAAAGATTGCCTGATCGAACGAACACTCGCGGTACGGGTCAAAATCTGGGCCAGCCTCGGTGGCGCCGTCTGCCACCCGACAACTTTTATCCAGTTGCATGTCATCGTGCATACGGCTTACGAGAGCCTAAACTTCATACTAGTGTTTTTTTTAGATTAGCCGTCGCGACCGAAAACGTTCAGAGGGACTCTATTATTAAAGTGTACCATCATAATATCAATTAAAGAGACACAATTTACATTGAGCCGTCAAAGGGAAAATTGCTGTGATCTGAACTGTTGACAGATTAATTGGTCATCACAGTTTAAAGGAATTTATAGACGAGGGGACTGCTGTCAATTGTCTCGATATAATTGTGCCAAGGGTAAAATACTGTCATAAAGCCAGGAAGCTTTGTGCTTGAAATTTTAAACAATAAATCAGTTTTGTTAAGAAATGAATAAGTTTTAAAAATAACTCTGTTTGGACCTGCGTATTTCCTTTTCAGGCTTTAGGCCCGTAATCCACCAAAGCGGAGACGAGCAGAGCGGAGAGGAGATGTTGCAAATTCGACCAATAACAGGAAAGGCGAAAGACCAGATGTAAATTTAACTAATGTGATTGGCCGATTTCCGCACATCTCTCGTCTCCGCTCCTCTCCGCTTTGGTGGAAACCGGGCCTAAATGGCTGATTTTTTTTAAGACACAATGATTAGTTTAACGGGGCTTTTATCCGCACTTAGCCTCTTGATTGGGCCATTGTGCGAAGACACAATGATAATCTATGGCCTGAATTAGGACGTAGGATATTTTTAATGTTTCATTACACTCATTATTCACACGTTTTTGGTGTAGATATTATTTTATTAATTTATCCCCGACACTTAAAATTCGAACATAAATGACGCTAAAGCGTTTCGTTAGAATTTTCCTAAGCGGCTTAATTTCAGGACAGTTCTATAATTTGAAATTCGAATATCTAACTGGTTAACTATTAGCTTTAAAAAGAATTACGCCAAACCAAACACTACTTTTGCTATCACGGATTTTAATGCTATAATCCTAGCAAATGCTTACGATTTAGTATTATAAGTGTTTAACCTAAAATGTATTTCGTTATGCAAATGGGGTCAGTTATATATTTTTCTTGAACTGACTGCAGCATCAAATAGATACACAATTTCACTGTATTGAAGGCAAATCATAATTTATTTTAAGCTCCATTATGCGGTTTCTCATGTATTTCAAAATTATTATTATAAAAATATGTTATCAAAAGTAAATGTAGGTATTCCATTAAAATGACATTAGCATCGTTTAGTTGAACATTTGTAATAGAATTGGCACATTAAATGGCACAAAGTTCATGAAAATGGAGCTATAATGTCATCGAATATTTCCATAATTTATTCAGTAATTAACACAATTCGGTACGCGCAACTTGCTACTATTCATAAATTAATATCCATTCTCCGTTTCAGAGGGGTTTGATGAAATTTAAAACTTTTCAGCAGTTGCCCAACAAAATACGGAGTTATTTGTGCAAAAATGGTTTAACTCCACTTCGCCCTTTGTAAAGGTGCTTACGATTTTTTTATTTTGACGATCAATTTTACACTTAACTAGTTTTTTTTTATCGGTCTAAGTTCGATATTATTCATATACCTGAAAGGTGTGACCATATTTCAGTGTGTGATTCAGATCATCAAACTGAAGCACTTCCTCCATGACGCCACAATCAACATGGGGAAAAAATATGCTGTCCAGTACAAAATTTCAATACCTGCTCGACCCAAATTTATAGAATAGCAGTTTTTATTTTATTGCACCTTTCTTGTACACGCTTCAAAATTATAGGTAATTTATTTTCTCCCATAAAAAATCTCAACCACCTAGGTACGATGTATGTATTTATACCTAATTTTGATTGGCATTGCACAGCTAAGTTATAGGTTAACGTACGAGCTTCAATTAATATTTCAAAGCAACAGCTTTGTTACACGTAGCCAGCTTTTAATTACTTCAGTTTCATGAACTCAATTTTGTCGTGTTTGTGTGAAAAATGACACCAACAACATTCGTGCAAGTTCTAAAAGTAAATTGCGTGTTTATTTTCACGTACACATTGTTATACGAAAACTTATTACATTTACGAAAAATAAAGCAGGTTTCAGTAAGGCCCCTGTGGTTCAAAGCTGACATAATGTTTCTGTAAAGATATTAGCTTCATATTTATAGCGGCATCTAGGGATTTGAGGCTGGGTAAGCGTTGTATTTTTTGCAATATGAAAATGGGGTTCAAGGGTTTGTGAAAAACGAGCAGTATCCTTTGAAAATTATCTAATAAGATTATATCATAATATTCGGTGTTCACAAGTATTCTTGCATAGTGAATTGTAAAGTAGTAAAGCTTTCCGCATAATTACATGAGAGCGGTAGTTTCGGAGAGGCTTCGCGACGTCGAGGCAGCCTCGTCTAGTGCCTAAACTACGTACCCCCTAGTATCACTTATGCAGGAGTCATCCAATTAAGCATGTGCGGACGTGTGCGCCGCCTGATAGCGCCATGCTTGTGATCTATCTACATATTATATACTACACTAATTAACCCCATTCCGAGGCATGGGTTGGGTATGCATGCCGAAATATGAATCTTGAAGGTTTTGACCTCTTTTAAAGGAGCTCCTTTTAAAACCGTGAGGTAATTTCGGCGAGTGTTTTCTTTTAAGGAAGAGCAACACGTAATGGGGTCGGTGACTTCTAAGTTCTACGCTTTTAGAAAGTATCTAGGAAGAGGTGGAAGAACTACCTAATTACATACCTACGTTCATTAGTCTGTTAATAGATCCCTAATGACATAACACAGCATCACGGCTGTAATCTCCGAATACTTAGGCAGAGGATTTCACCCAGATTTCGTCAGTTATTTGCCACATTTCGCCAAACAAGCACAAACCAGGCTGCGTAGCTCCTACTGAGCAAATTCCGGATAAAAAATCTCAATAATATAACACTTTGCCCGGGAATCGAACTCAGACCACTCGACTAACGAGGAAGTCTCTTTTCCTAAGGACCTGGATCAAAATAAAGAAATTCCGCGCTTAGTGATGTAAACCAGTGAAAAAATAACAATATTATGTTCAAACTTTAAAATTCCAAGTAAAAATCGCTTTTTAAGTGAGTTATATAAAATAATGGATGAATTTTCACTGTATCAATAATTTTCCTTTCATGTTAAAGTGTAGATCGTGGCCGGAAACCAATATTTACATATTCATAACATTTTATTTGTTGTGAACGATATTTTTATTACGTGAAAGAGTTGGTTACAGTGCTGCATTGTATTAATACCGAGAGATTGGATTTTTTAAACTTTTAAACCATTGAACAGCTAATAGCCTGTTACTGATATTGAATAAGTCAATAATACAAACTACCCCCGTAGGTTTATTGTTTAGGTTTTGGAGGTGTACCTAATAGTACTCCCACATTTTGCGAGTTGTTTTTTTTTAATCCCACGTAATAGATGGCGAGGATTGTGTGAGGATATGAAAAAGAAAGGAGTAAATGCCACCGTGACGTCTAACAGGGAAGAACGGAAAAAGAGAACGTGTTGCGCCGATCCCAAATAGAATGGAATAAGGGCAGGTAATAGAGGGCGAGCATATTGCTATCAACCTGGCACAAATCCAGACTCCGTGGCTCTTATTGATAAAATCCTGAAAAATCTAATAGCATTGCCCGACTTGAGAATCGAAAACAGGACCTCATTCTGAGCAGTCGTGCTTGCGATCATTCGACCAACAAGGCAGTCAATAATGTATTGAATATTGTGTTGTTTTGTGTATTTTATGGCAATATAGCACCAATTGTAATTAATTATATTCCAAATAAATTTTTGAATAAACTTCTACATGGTCATCGATTTAAGCAAACGAGGCTATTGAAGCCAACGTCACTACATTAAGGTTATAAATTGCTGAAAAGGTTTGATCATGAATATTATATTAGGTTCTAAAGTCTTGTCTTCATTGAATTATTAGGGTAACCCATTGGTTTGACCGCGATTTACCCCATCAAATCAGACAAAGAGGAGTCTGTTTCATTTCTGTTATTTTAGTAATTTTTCACCGCGTTGAAATAACTGAAAGATGCTTTAGTAAATAATTACTAATTAGAAGATGGTGTTTTGTACCAGCTATTGTTTCTTTAAGGATGTTTGCAACTTTTGTTAAATACAATTTGTTTTTGTTTTAAGTCAGAAGGTAGTAGTAGTTAATATTCAATGAATTTTTACATAATTAATTAAATAGGTCGTGTAAAAAGTGGGTAGTACCCAGTTTTTAATTATTCATGGACAAGAATGATTAGTCCGGCCTTAATTACTATACTATCAATTGTCGTGTTGGGACCTAGCGTAGATTATAGGTTTCATTTCATTGGCTTGTCGTGACTATACCTACGTACATACGTACATCAGGTTTGTTAGGCCTACGTCAATGTTGTGCGACTTAACAAACACACTTCGTTCACACAGTTATGAGCAGAGATCGGAGTAGATAGAGTGTATTATGAATAACTAGCTTTTGCTCACGACTTCGTCCGCGTGAAATTTAGCCTAAACCCTTTTTCAATAAATAGACTATCAAAGACGCAAATATTCTTTTAATTCCAACCAGTAGTTCCTGAGATTAGTGCGTTCAACCAAACAAACAAAATCTTCAGCTTTATAATATCCCCCCCCCCCTCCCCCCTCTCATTTTAAGCTTTATCTCAGCACTTAAACATCATTCTAGGATTATGTTATGAGAGGCAAAGCCTGAAGTTTTTCTAAATCTCAACGTGCCATAATTATTTACAGCCGAGTTCCATTTGTAGGTGCTGTATAATTACTGCAACGACTCGCGCTCCCTCACACCACATGAAACCCTTAACATGGGAGGGTGACTTAATTAGGGATTAAGAATTATATCCCTGTTGTTACTCACGGAAAATTGAAAAATATACCGTGGAATAACATTTTTGAACTTGTTTTATATACTTTTGTTGGTTAAAACAAGTGGATTAGAATGAAAAGCTGCTATTATCTTTCCTGAAAGTTACTCATACTTATCGTCATCTGCCTGAGCGTTTTTCCAACCAGTATTTCACATGGAGCGACTGCCTATCTTACCTCCACATCCCAGTTAGTACTGAGTAGTACGATACCCGTAGTGACTCATATCTACATCCTGGGACCTACTGATATTATAAACGCGAAAGTTTGTAAGTATGTATGTATCTATGGATGTTTGTTACTCTTTCACGCAAAAACTGGTAAAATTTGGTATACTGATAGTTTATAACCTGGATTAACACATTTAATAGTTTTTATCCAGATTTTATCTTCCTGTGGTATAATATTCGAGTCGTAGCGGGCGAAGCCGCTGGCAAAACCTAGTATATTATAAATTCGAAAGTTACCTTGTTTGTATATCTGTCTTCCTGTCGCCTGTCTGAATTTCACGAATGAAATGAAATTGAAAAACTTTTGTTCTAACAAATAAACAAAAGCTGTTCGCTTCAAGACCCAACACGTATAATAATATGTTACACCTTGTATACGGTGTTTACAACTATTTTATGGTCACTCTTTTTATACGACTATCTTTTTACGGCGACTTAGACTAGTGGGCAGTTTGAATATTATTCCAGGTTTTTTTATTCAGCAGGGCTTTATGTGTGCCAAATATCAAAAACCCAAATGTTCGTGGCGGGAAAATGCATCAGACAAATAGACAAACAATTTATCTTTCGAATTTATTTAGGTAAACATAATTAGTTAATCCTTTTATACCCGTGGAACCCAACGACGTACTTCGTCAAACTGACATCTATTTGTGCTAAATCTAAGTATACGAGTATATGCGAAGTTGTACCGTCTAACCTCAATTATTAATGCTCTAATTATGCATTCAGTTACGACTGAGAGCAATTTTTGACACTTCAACTTCCTCTGTTAACTTGGATACTAACTACTTCGGTAAATCTAGCTCACCTGAATAGAGTTATGAATGTTTAATCCTAATAGTCTGACTAAAGTGACTGTGGCATGGCCACGTTTATCAAAGGACCAATGGCCTATGGAGCAAACGACCCTGGTGTCTAGACCGCGAATCGGTAACCGTAACCGTGGTAACCGTGTTATAGCCCCAACTAGATCATTATCCTCATCTGGCAAATCTTTTCCCACCTATTTTAGGGTCGGCTTCCAGTCTAACCCGATGCAGCTAAATACCAGTATTTTACATGGAGTGACTACCTCTCTGACCTCTACACGTCTAATAGTATTGGATAATATGATACCCCTTGATAAGACTTATTAAGCTAGACGATAATAGAAAATAAACATTGCCGGCCCAGACTGGTATCTATCGGTAAAGGGCAGAGTGTTATGTTAGGTCCTAATCAGGGGTTGGGTTTTTACATGGTTTTTACAATTAAAGGTGATAACATCTGAAGATAGCCAAAATCACTTGCGACTTTTATCGCTCTAAACTACTTACGTGTCCATTGATTTCGCACTATGACTACATCAATTATGTATTCCTACGTTGAAATCTTCTTCATAAACTTCTAAGAACGGTCAAGCTTCTCAAACACCGACAGCACTTTCCGTCTGTTCCCTTTACCAACGCATACATAAATTGTATTTCAAATAAAACTCAAACGTGCGCTTTGACTCAAAGATCAGACTGTAAGTACGTTTAGAGTTATAGTGGAGCCTGTAGTGTTGAGCCGTGCAATTTATAAAGGAAAACGAGACTGGTGTTTCTTAAAAAGCGTAAGATTACGTCTCACGTCCCATTTCCGCAGGAACTAGGCGACTGGCGATGGCTTCGGGCGAAACTACCACAAAGAGCTTCTGATAATACTAAAATCTTTGCAGTAAAAGCTCGGTTACAATAAAATTCAAGTATGATTTTTACTGAACTCATATTTGATTTTTCAAATTCGGATAAAGGTGAAATGGTTTTATGTGAAATGGAATTGTAGTTTTGTGAATAATTGGATGGGAAACTTCTCGCATTTTGTTTTTCTCAATGGTTGTGTTGGTGGGTCTTTTAACATAAAAAGGAGTATGGTATTTTAGTGATGTCTAACAAAAATATGTTTATTTTAATTACATAAAGTTCACCAAGTATGGAGGTCACCATTTAAACGGTAAGATGCTTGTATTAGGTAGGTGACTTCGCTCTTCCACTTCTCATTAAACAATGTATGCCATTGAAAAATAAAAATAAAATAAAAATTATTATAAAGCTTGTGGATTTTTGGGTGTCTAGGTGTCCTATATCTTTGCATCTGTTTCTAATACTTTACCCACAGACATTCAACAAATAAGTCTTTGTTGATTTGCACTCAAATTTGTTAGCGCTATTCTTTACCGGTACAAAAATGTTATACATGGTTCGGACGGCTAAATGTATTCTATTATTCAGGTTCCATTCGTGACCTATCCGATTTGTGTTTTGTTTACGTTTATATAAGCGTACATACATGTGTTTGAGTATATTTGATTCAATGGAATGGAACTTTGTTAAAAAAATATTTTTTGAGCTAACTAAAAAGTTTTTAGACAGATGTGATCGCTGACATTATCAATTAACACTGAAAAACAAAAAAAACGAACAAGAAAAAGAGTAGACTGATTTGTTTTGCAAACTCCAGTTCATCCGTGATCATGATGCTTGCAATAGCGCAGAAAGATCAGGACCTCAAAACAAATAGTAAACATGGTAAATACACCGTTTTCAGTTTTAATGAAAAGAAAGAATAATAAGTTGAAGAAGAAAGTCTTATATTTCAGGCTGCATTGCTAAGCTAAGTTAAATGTTTTTACACTGTAGGTAAATGTAAATAAGGTACGTAGTCAGCAAAGATTTATGTTGATGACAGGGATGCGTCTAAAGACTGAGGTTCTTTGAGGGAAAATTGGAATGAGCCTTTAATTTAACTAATAGAATAATTTAATTTATTCTGTCATTGGGTGCCTACGTCGCTATAATTTACGCAAGTAGGCTGTACGGTGTACATTATCTAAATAATTTCAGATACCTTGTGGTTCATTACGCCTTAATAGTTGTACCTGAATATTTTAAATATCGTCTAATTATTTTCTTTACTGATAAATAATTAGTATCCGTAATAGAGAAATAAGAAAAAAGACATGCTATGCAAATCCTAAATAAATTGGGATAAGGGCAGAAGAATGATGATCATTATAAAAACCGTAAACGGCCTCTAGTTATACACAAAAAGATAAAATCGAAACCATTTCTATTCTAAAATCTCTCAATCTGAAAATTCGTTACTAAAAAACGATTAACAATAAAAAAAAACTTATCTATTTATCGCACCTCAAATACTATGACAATTTCATTAAATGTTGTAAATACCGGTACTGGCCGTTGACACAAATCGATATTAAACTTAGTTTAAAAACAACGTCGGTCATTGAACTCGGTGATATGTCGTGTCTGCCGTACGGTAGAACGTGGGACAAATATTCATATCACCGTGAAATCGTTTACATAGCCCGTTATTGATCTAGTGCCGTGGTTGCTTTGCAATGTCGCTTGAATTATGAATCGGGACTTTTTTTTGTGTCATCAGGAGAGTAATTGCGTAATAATCATGCAGAACTTCAAGTTCAATCAAGTTTCATTGTAGAAAATCACTGGGAAACAACATTACCAAAGATAAATAATGTAATACTAATATACTGTTGTATGTGTTGTATGAAAGGTGTAAACACAATAACGCCAACTAAGCATTCTGTACTTAAAAACTTTGAAACTCTATGTAAAAGTTGTAACTGTGAAACACCTTTTTTTGGAGCAAAACATCACGGTTTACGGTAGGACGTACCTACAGAGCAGAGAGATGCTTTAAATCGTACAGGGTACCGGAATTTTCTTGAGGTTCAGGTTTGCTTCCGTCAAAAACTTTTCCCCATAGTAGGGTATGGTAACAGTTTATTTATCTTTTGTTATTAAATTACCAAGCTTGTACGTACTTTATTTATGTCACCAGTACCTTTAACCTTTCCTGTTGCAGTGTTTCATTAAAAAAGTGTGCGGTGTACATATTTATTTGTTTTTATTGAAAGTCATTAATGTACAATAACTTTGTCTATAAAAATATGTTTGTACCTACTATTACTACATGTAAGCGTAGGTACACACTGTATAAAATAAATCCTCATAGTCGTTCCTGGAATACGGAATACACTGAAAATGCATATTGCATTAAATTGGTTAATCATTTCGAGACCGGCTCGAAGTTATCGGATTAAATTAACCAACGGGAGGTTTAATCAGAATATGACCAAACGGAATAAAAGAACCGCAAATTGACAGGTACAGCGTCAAAGTATACCAGTCTACCGCGGCCTCGGCACAAGGGCTAAGAAGGAATATGGGTGGTTTTTAGTCAATAGTAGTCTGACACTCCCTTCCACTCTGCCCAAGAGCGGGAGGGGTTATTTGATCATTTCCCAAACCCCAGAAAATAAAACGGTAGCCATACACGCTTGAGTGTACCTGACGGGTATACCTGCCAGGTTAAGCTGTCTTTTGATGAAACCTCCACCGTTTTGCAGCATACACGCTCCGGGTTGCATGAAAAGTCTAGTAGTATGGCTACCTTAATCAATGCAAAAGTGGGGAATGGACTAAAAGTTATTAACTATGTACACCATGTAATTTTCAAACCTGATGGCAGCAATCCTCGTGTATGATGGAACAGGTGATTGTGTGTATGTGTGAGTGTGTGTGTGTGTGTTCTCATGTATGTTGTTACTTTAGTCTTTAATATTATACGAACAAAAGGTTTTGTTAATAAAGGTTCTTTTAGTCATATAAGGTTTGTCTTTACTTTTCTCGGTACTACACCGAGAAAAGTACGTAACAGGTAATAACAATATACTTTTTGCATTTATTGTACGACTCTCTATTTAGTTTTACGGGGAAAAGTGGCAGATCAACCGAGTTTTTCCGGTAAAAGCACACAGATAAATGAACAATAATATAGATTTTACAAAAGTAATAGCCATTTTAGCGCGAAATTGTAAATGGAAACGAATGGAGGGTATTGGATATTTTTACGAGAAAACCATTTTAATAACGAAATAAAACAATGCACCAATACCCGGAAAACCTATACTAATATATTATACCTATATAATT
This sequence comes from Diarsia dahlii, assembly GCA_949775195.1. Lineage (NCBI taxonomy): Eukaryota > Metazoa > Arthropoda > Insecta > Lepidoptera > Noctuidae > Diarsia > Diarsia dahlii. Next base: position 14,255,694 of record OX459194.1, on the reverse strand, counting down.
TATAATTATAATTTATTCTCTTTCTCTCTTTATTCTTTATTGCACACATAAAATAACAAATATAAACAAAAATTACAATTATAAAGCTTATGTACAAAGGCGAGCTTAACCCAGAATTGGGTTTTCTTACAGCAAACCTAATTTCGCTAGCGAGATTTGCAAAAGAGGAGGAACACTTAATGTATGATGTGCATTAACATTAAACTATGTTACTTAAATTAAGTAGACTTATAAACTAAACTACATACATACAATATCATATACGTAATACATATAGTATATATATATACACTCGAGAGCAATGAATCCGGGTCACTTAAAGAATGTTAAAAATCTCGGAAACTAAAAATGATAGGTTAATGCAATAAATTGTATTTAATAGACAATGTAATACTCCTTAAATGAAAGTAAAAAAAATATGAGTCACCATACATTTTATTAACACAAAATTACGTAAAGAAAAAAACTGCTGATCTCTCCTTAAAACAAAAATAGGAAACATGAAATTTTTGAACTTTATTACGATTTTCTTGAATTTTAATACTTCGTATTGCCTCCTCGTGCATCCATTACTGCGTTTACGCGGTTTGGCATGCTGTACACCAAGTTCATAAGGAACTTGGTGTACAGCATGCCAAACCGCGTAAACCGCGGTTTTGGGGAATATTCTCCCATTCCTCTGTGAGAGCAATTTTGAGCTCACGAAGCGTGATTGGGGGAGGGTTTCGTTGTTTTACGCATCTGCCTAGCTCGTCCCAAGCATGCTCGATCGGGTTGATATCCGGGCTGCGCGCTGGCCACTCCATACGAGTAATGTTCATCTCTTGAAGGTAGTCATTCACAATCCTACCTGTATGAGGTCGGGCATTGTCATGCATAAATATAGCATCCTCACCTAAATTGACCATAAATGGACCAACGTGATCATTGAGGATTTCTTCCACATATCTTTCGCTAGTTAAAGAGCCGTTTTCTATGATCACCAGCTCTGTGCGACTTTCAGAAGAAATTCCGGCCCACACAAGTACAGACCCACCACCGTAGGCTACTTTTTCTTCGATGCATGCTTGCTTGAATCTTTCCCCTGGTCTTCGATACACTCTGTGTCTTCCATCGTGCTTGTAGAGCATAAATTTTGATTCGTCGGAGAACATAACTTTTGACCAATCTTCAATACTCCAATTTAAGTGGCTCTGGGCATATCTTAGTCTTGAAATACGATGCCCACGCTCCAGTTTAGGGCCGTTTGCAGGTCTAAGGGGTTTTAAGTTAGATTCAGCAAGCCGACGTCTTACTGTCCATGCACTTGGGTTACTTCCTCCGAGGCGTCGAAACTGATTTGTGAGTTCAGTTCCTGTGATAAAGCGATTTCGAAGCATGGTGTTCACCAAGTATCGGTCTTCTCGTGCTGTGGTACACCTGGTTCTGCCCGTTCCTGGTCTGCGTAGGTTAGAACCAGTTTCTTCGTAACGTCGGAGAACTTTTTGTACTGTTGACAGCGACACACCGACAGTCCTAGCTATATCGCGCTGACTCCGGCCGGTTTCCAGCATTGTAAGTATTCTGGTGCATTCTTCAGGCGTAAGTGACATAATTTCAGCTTGAATAATGAATATAGAGCACTATCAACATGGTTTATGTACCCACATAAATGACAGATTACAAACAAAAGCAAAACCAAATGCTGTAATTACGTAGTTCCATCTTCGAAAGTGGCCCTTTTTCAAATTTGATTTTTTTATGATATAACTTTACAATAACTAAGAAGTTTTAATACCTTCAATTAAGGAGTATTACATTGTCTATTAAATACAATTTATTGCATAAACCTATCATTTTTAGTTTCCGAGATTTTTAACATTCTTTATGTGACCCGGATTCATTGCTCTTGAGTGTATATATACATACCTATAAAATCCTATGTATACATACATACAATTGCTCATGTCAGGAAATGTTCCTTTATTCCCTTCTTGAACACCTCTAACGAAGGGCTATCCCGCAAGGAGTGTGGAAGTGAATTCCAAAGGCGCACCGCACGAACAGTGAATGATCCATCATACCGACTTGAGGAGTGAGGAGGGAAACGAAGAAGAAGAGATGATGATGAGCGACAAGGTTTACCTCTGGGAACGTGATACTCAAAGCGTTCCCGAAGATACGAAGGAGCTTTAGGATTATGAAGAATGGAAAAGAGAAAAGAAAGAATGTGACAATCTCGACGCTGCCGAATAGGTAGCCACTTCAGTTGCTTCCGAAACTCCGACACGTGGTCGTACTTACGAAGCCCGAAAATGCAGACGTTCGAGCTTATTAAGAAGTTCCTCAGTCGCATCAAGAAAACAGACATCAGCATAGTCTAGAAGTGGTAGAAGGAGAGACTGAGCAAGAGTAATTTTAGTTTCAAATGGCAGGAACTTCTGAAGACCCTTAAGAGACCGATACGACCAAAACATCCTCCTGCTTACTTCAGCAATGTGACCATGCCAGGATAGGTTGCAGTCCAAGAATACACCTAAGTCCTTAACTTTCTTGGAGTAGGCTATAGCGATACCATCGTACGCAACAGGAGGGAGGGACTGATGCTTTATAATTATATTATTATTTATTTATTATTTTATATATGTATATAATATATATATATATATTATATATTTATATATTATATTATAAAGAAGTAAAGTTTGTGTGTTTGTATATTTGTTAAATTGTAAGGGGTAATCTCGGGATCTACTGAACCGATTTTAAAAATTCTTTTACCATTAGAAAGCTACATTCATCCCGGGTGACATAGGCTATGTTTTTACCTCTGTATTCTCACGGGAACGGGAACTACGCGTGTGAAACCGCGTGACGTCCGCTAGTATATTAATATACCTACTCGTAGTACTGAGGAGCTTCAGATTCATAGTGCAAAATGAAATACTGAAACGTACAAGTTGACCAACCGTTCGTCAACAGTGAAAAGCGAAATTTAATTGAAGAGCGCTTATTTGACTTTCGCGAAGCATCCGGACAAACTAGCCAGACCTATTGAGAGACGTTATATCAAAGATTTTATCACTGAAATGAGTTTTTGTTACAAAAGAGAATTGTTGGTGTAAAATACAAAAAGGTTTTTTTTATTTATTGTGTGCTTTTTATTTACTTAACCTATAAAAGAAGTAACTTTGTGTTTGTGTAATGTTTGTTCACAAATAAAATAAATTGCACCTGTTTGAAGTCGTGGTGGGTGGTAAAAAACTGGTTTATCACTTAAAATAACGGAGTCATTTAAACATTATTCGTCTTTACAAGTAAGTTCATTTTTAAATTACTTATATCCTCACAACCTAACCTGCTTGAACTTTGCCTCAAGACTTAGCTGGATTAATTAATTTATTTAAACTTCATGCACAATAGTGATACAATGCCACAAAGCATTCTCTACAAGTCAACGTTAGGGTTAAATAAGACAAAATTGTGGTAGGGTACAAAATATCTAAACCACATCAACATCAACTTTAAAAAAAGTACTACACACTAGTAATGATACTAATACACATATAAAAATAAAATAAACTACTAAATATTTTAACAAAATACCAAAACGAAAATCTTAACAATAGGCAATACTATGACTCGACTTCTAATAATTGAGAGCTATTTGGTCTGACTTAAATAGAGGTTACGTTATACTTTCCTTTTAAAAGTGAATTTGCTTTCAGCTTTTTTAATGCCACCCCTAGCGCGTTCCAAAGTTTTATAGTTGAGATAGCGTAAGAATTTGACAAGAAACAATTGAATATTGAACAATTGAATATTCTTGAGTGGTAGACCTGAATTTCAGATGCCAGATATATTTAAATTAGCGTAGCGGCTGAGTTCAGGAGTGCAGGCAGTCGTTTTACGTAATCATCAAATTCAAGAAGGACTATAGATTCTAGACCTTTTTTTTTTCTTGGGTGGTGGGAAGTCCCCAAATAACTCCTCCCGCTCTTGGGCAGAGCGGAAGAGAGTGTCAGACTTCTAGTGACTAAAAACCACCCATGTTCCTTCCTCGCCCTTGTGCCGAGGCCGCGTTATCTCTTTCGATAAACCGCAACCCCGACGGGGTAGATTCTAGACCTGACACAGTAATAAAATGGGTAGGTTTTTTTCTTTCTTTGAAAAAGAAAATCGGTAAGTGTGAGCCACCCATGTTAAAACGCGACCCGTCTGATTCTCGCCTTTTAACCGTGCTTTTTAATACAAAAATAAACGGAAACGTTCATTCAATAATTTCTTATTCCCTAAACCACGACCCACGGCTTGGGGCTTGGGGGTTATTCTGATATACTTATAAAACAACTCAAATAAACCGCGTTTGCTAATTATTGACTAGGTACCGTAGTTCAAATTGATTCTTATTTACGTATTTTATGATTAATCTACTGAATTTAGACAAGAGGGTGCAAAATAGCATCTCGTATTTGATTGAAATTCGGAGCTCAGTTAAGGGAATTCTGTGTTCAGTTTGCAAGGAAAATGGAAGCTTGTAAAGCGGTACTGTGTTGGTATATTGGTTAACCAGACTATTGTTGAAGCATGTACGGACTCCCACGAGCTTATTGCAAAACAAAATTTCTTTAAATACAAATTTAAATAATCAAGTAATTTTGAAACCTTTATTCTGTACTGTTACAGTTCTAATTACAAGAAGGGTCTGAGGTGTCAATTTTGTATTATGGTATTTAACGTGCTTTGAATTAAGTTTATATTACAGCAAATGCTCGAAGCTTTGAATAAAGTGAGAATTCGTTTTGTGCGGCTCATAATTATTATTAACCTCTATTTCTATGCTCTTTCAATCCGTCAGGGGTAATCAATTATTATAAGCTTCTGAACAGTTCTCAAAGAGATGTAAAATACTTGAATACCTGCATATTTATTATGGAGCTTCAAGATGCTAATGTACAAACTTAAGTTTATCATACTAATTGTTTGCTAAAGACCTATTACAGACACCTGCGTGTCAGTTTAAATAAACATGAAGAAAAAAGTTGTTCTATGAAAAACATGACCTTCATTAAATTCGGAAAACTTACAACATCGTTCACGCAAAAACTACGGTACAGATCTTAGTCAAACGCCCCGCTTTGGAATCATCAAATTCAGTACATCAAACCCCCTCCCTCCAATTGGAAATATTTATTGCCAATTTAACATTTACATATTTTTCTTCATTTTCTTCGAAAATCTATATCTGTATTTATAATAATTCTATATTTTACGAGCACAAACAGCTATCAAAGTTGTTTGGTCTCCCGAGACTACAATCACTCCCGCCCGGAAAGTAAATAAGATAGCAGATTGATATAGACAATTTGTCTTACACATGTGGGGCATAGGGAAAGACTGCTTTCAGCGATAAAGAAAATAGAAAATGCTTTGTAAATAAGAGTTTAATGAAATGTTTTAGGAACCCAAGAAATATTAGGTAAGAGTGTGAAATATGCTGTTCAATTTCCTTTTAAGCTATTGCATAGCTTCTATCGCGGGCCTTGAGCGTGGAGAGCGAATCCAGAAATTCCGAAACGAAAATATTCAGTATTCAACCAGGTTGCTATGGTTACGGAAAATAACAAGGTTGTCAACTGAGGTTGTCAAATTAAATAATTTATAACCTCACGTGTAAAGGTGTAAAGTTTTTCTGTTTTGTCTCTCTGCTTTCTCCTTCTAAAATATTCTTACTCGTATAATTTGTGTACAAAGTGTTTTAAATATGAATAAACAAATTGCATTTATTAATGAAGAAAGTCACGAAAAAATAGTGAAAGATAATGAGTGAGTACCATTGATGAGTACTCCTCGAGTACTCTATATACACTCATTTTATTATTATTACGCATCTATCATACGTTTTATTGGTTTTTGCATTACTATTCTGCCAATCGGTCTTAGAAAACGATTCGTTTTCTTATAAAATATCTAAAATAAAATAAATAATTTTCATATTTTTCAATGATATGACACTTACGTCAGGCTGACAAGCTGTCAATACTTTTTCTTTTAAATTTTCTGTCATAGAGTTTCTTACTAGCTTAGTCTATGAAGGTTACTTTTGATTTACTTATATAATTTAAATTCTTTTTAAAAAATACTGCATAAATAAAATAATTATTTGCATAAGTTGATAAAAAATGCTATGCAATAGCTTTACCGCGGCAGTATCCGAGTGCCACATCAACTTTTTTTTTGTCAATGTAATTTTATTTAGAGTAAGCACATGTCTTTTTGGCCACTCCAACAAGGTCAGGAATAAAAACTTTTTAACAAACAATTAAACCGACTTCAAAGTTCAAGTTTTTATTTTTCACTTTTTAGTGGTTCACATGTAAGTTCACATGTTCATGGGTCATAATGTGGACAATGTAGCTTTTTTTTTTGAGTTTTGTTGATTTTTCAAAAACCGCTTGTCCGAATTCGATAAAAAAAATATGGGACTATTTGGAAAGTTTCCAACAAAAAAGTCCCTTTCCAACAAAAAAAGAATTTTTCAAATCGGTTAGCAAGCGACGGAGTTATGCCTGAACAAACATTAAAAAAAAACAAACATCCGAATTGAGAACCTCCTTCTTTTTTAGAAGTCGGTTAAAAATGACGTGCATTAGAGACTTACACCTAGCATTGGGTGGTAAAATGTTGAAAAAGAAGAAGAAGAAGAAGCACATTCCACCATTTTACTAAAATTAATAACTTATTTTGATCTATAACCCTACACCAAATGGCTACACCTCTGCTTAACACTTCAGGGATTACAGGTGTGATGTAATGTTACCTTTTTTTTTTTGGTGTGTGGAAAATCATCGAATAACACCCGCTCTTGGGCAGAGCGAAGGGGAGTGTCAGACTTCTACTGACTAAAAACCAAACCCATGTTCCTTCTTCGCCCTTGTGTCGGAGCCGCGTTAACCTTTCGATAATCCACAGCCCCGACGGGATGTAATGTTACCTCAAGGCTTATTTATAGACTTCCGATGTAGAAGCGAGCTGCGGCTGTAGGCATTTACTCCATGTGAAGTCACCAGAGAGAATCACAGATCTTATCTCCCGCGTGGATACGGAATATCAAATCAATTTAGGAAACGTATTTTAGTCTCGCTATTTCGGTACAACGGCATTTATAATTATATAATGTTGTTTTCGTTTTGTGTTGGTGTTGGTTTAAGGTAAGTAAATGGTTACTGTAATTTTAATTAAATTAAATTGAATAATTAATTTAAGTTTTAATGTACCAACGAATTATTTTGATAAACTACTTTCCAGCACGTGAACTCTGTATTAAGTTACAATTAAGTTACAGTTTAAGTTAGTAGTGTAAACTATGTTTTTGCTACTCCTCTTTTCTTTCCTGATTCATTTCATTGTGGGATTTAAGACAGTCAAATAATTTCCCAGGGATTTCGTCGTTTCATTGTTTCGGCACCTTTCTGGTAGTCGTCACTGTTGATTCTGGCTTTCAGGAGTTGCAGTGGTCTGGAGATAGTGTGGTGGGCTTGTCTAAATAAAAAATAGAGTTAAAGTTTATAGTTTCGCACGGTTTTTGCAACTTGACGAAATGCTCAGTATTCGCTTTTGTAACCACTAGACAGGAACAAACAAGACTTCAGGTAACTATTGAAGAAGGCTCCGGTTTTAAAACCGGAGTCTTTTTCAAGAATGGAAACGAGACAAGTTGTTCCCAACAATGGCACTGAAAAAAGTTCTGACGCATTTCTTCATCAGAAGGCGCTAACTTTCCGCGGACGAGAACACAATAGATCATTAATAAAGGCTTTAATTAAGTAAGTTTGCAGCCTCCCTTTCTAAAAGGGATAACTTTGATGACTATGACCATTGTTTCAGAATGATTACAGTAAGTACTGGTCATTTGTTTGTGTTGACAAATGAACCATGTCATCATCTGCCTAGCCTTTTCCCAACTATGTTGGGGTCGGCTTCCAGTCTAACCGGATGCAGCTCAATACCAGTATTTAACATGGAGCGACTGCCTATCAGACCTCCACAACCCAGTTCATACTGGGTAATATGATACCCTTTGGTAAGACTGGTTGTCAGAGTTTTTAGGTCACTGACTACCTGTAACGACTGCCAAAGATCTATTATGACAGCCGGGACCAACATCTTAACGTGCTTTCCGAGGCACGGAGGAAACTCGGTATGAAATGGGCGGTCACCCATCCACAGACCAACCTAGGCAAGCGCTGCTTAACCTAAAGATTGACCCGAAAGGCAGTTATTATTAAGCCACGAACTCCTCAAAATGAACCATGTATCGTTTTTAATTAAATTAGTTTCGATAGATGACGATTCAAGACATGAACAGGCTTAAATTTTATTGGTGGATGTGTTTGAAAAAAGTTCCTATGAAGAGATATTAGGGAAAGAGCAATGAACCCAACGTTATAGTCGTAAAAGGGTACGGAAATTAATAGCCTGTTTTAGATGTCCAGGTTTACTCTAGCAAGTCAAATATCCAGTTCAGTGTTTGTAGTGAGGTGGAAATGGCTAGTCGTCAGCCATATTACGTCGAGCGGCCATAATTAATTGGTCTTATTAAGTTCTCAACGGCTGTGGCCCTGTTAACTTGGCTAGGTTGTTATTAACGGGTTAAACTGTTTTAGAAGTGTTTGGTTTCTTATGACTTTCGCAAGTCGGATATTATCTAAGTACCTAACCTGTATGTTATTTATGTATCTAACTTACTTTTCGTGGTCAGATTTTTTGCCCATTCCTGTTTTTCTTGCTTTTTTTTTGCAATCTTAAATTTTGAAAACTTTGTATCTTATTTTTGTAATATAAACATTGCGCCAGTTATGTTTAAATTCCATGTAATAGGTTCCATGTGTAGGTAGTAGTGGACGTCTTTCGGCTGGAATGATGAATCGGGTGAGCTTATTACCATGAACCGGACACAAATCTTTTATTTTCCCAAAACTTTTAGGACTCAGATCGAGCAAAGTGTCATAATAATATGGTAGCCACTAGATTCTAGATTCCCTGATTACCGGTCGCTGGTAATTAGCTCACCCCCTGTTACACTTAAAACATAACTGGCGATAAGTGAGTATAGGTACTATAAGGTACACCGCTGCTTATCCCTTCGAGGGTTAATGGCGTGTGTTTGGATCATTAAGCAAGGTTCAACTAGAACTCCGGGCGTCGGGGGCCACGTGATGGCTTCCGGCCACTGTAGACGCGGGCCTGTGGACGGTGAGTAATGGGCTAGCTCGCCGTCCGGCCTTCTTAGACCGTGTCGACGGCGCGTTCGTGTTCCACGCGCGCCTCAAAGAGATGTCAGCAAGGAGGGGCCCGCAAGGGCCGACGCCCGTTGGGTCTGTGGATTATCGAAAGAGATGACGTGGCCTCGGCACAAAAAAAAAAGTTTCGACCAGAAATCTTTGAGCGTTCTAAAGGATTAAATAACTGATTTCATTCCAGTCCAGAGCTTTACTACCGTTGTGTGAACTAGGTTACACAATGTGTGCGGCCTATAGATGCAATCAATCGTCACTCTAGAACAGGATACTCACACGAGAATATAATATTATGCCTACATACTACGACTTTGAGAGGCTGTGTTACTCAGTTAGTTTGTGTAACCCTGGTATTGATAGGTACACGAATTAGAAGCAGTGCATACACCACATATCAAAATAGTTTCGTCTACCACAGGTTAAGTTACGTAGAAAACGTTGCCCCACACTTGTAATTTCTCCTGTATCGTGGGTGCGTTTACGAATATTTAAAGTCACATTCACAAACCAAACACCCAGACCCGTAACCACTAATTCTGTATGAAATTCCTGATGAACATTTACCCCGACCCGGGAATCAAACGAATTATTAGATTTCTATCTAATAATTCGTTCGACTATCCATTGCGTGTTTTTGTGGATTTGTTAAATCGGTCAGCAATTTAATCGTTCGATCGTTCGTTCGTTCGTTTTTAATCGTTTGTGAAAGAATTAGGCCCCTGTTTGTGATTAATATTATTGAAGTTTGGTTGTGAGTGTGCAAACCATCAACTAGGTACGTTCGGGTCGGCTTCCTTACCGTTTTACCTGATGCAGTTGAATACCAGTATTTTACAGCTGATACGATATCCCTTGGTAAGACTGATGTCAAACTTTTGGGCCTCTTACAACTTGTAACGACAGGTAAATATCTACAAATGAATATCTTAACGTGCTATCAGTCTCACTTTCAGTATATAATGGGACCCATCTACGGACCAACATAGGCAAGCACGGCTTAACCTAAAGGTCAACCTTGCGCCCCGAAGGCCTGTTATAATTAAACCACGAGCTCCTCGGTGCGTGCAAAACCATCATTGTTTTCAAATAGCTATAGGCCGTCTAAGAAAGTTTTGGATGTGTTGATACAGTCTATACAAAGCCTCAGGCCCGTAATCCACCAAAGCGGAGATGTGCCAAGCGGAGAGGAGATGTGCCAAATTCGACCAATCACAGTTACATCTGGTCTTTTGCCCTTCCTGTGATTGGTCGAATTTGGCAATTTCCTCTCCGCTTGGCACATCTCCGCTTTGGTGGATTACGGGCCTTACTGTGTTATTGATAGGTACCCAAACACGAGAATATTCTAGTTCAAAGTTCGAACATGTCTAGCTTTTGTTTTACAGTTTGGTCTGGTCTACAAATAGATTAGTTTAGTCCACAAACTTGTGCATTTCTAAAATCTGTTAAACATTAAAAGAGCATGGTAATGATTGACAGTGACATTGAGTAGATTGGTAATCATTATACAATTACACTGTGATTACCAATTTATCTGACATGAATTATGGTTTTGACATTATCAACTCGATGACTCGTTTAGGACATTTTAGGTACTGACCTGCGAGGACTGTTAATGATGTATTGGTGTTTATCAATGACATAGTTATCTTTTTACACGATATTATCGTTTCAAGTGATCGATTTAACTTAACAATGATTTTATAAATGGACATGATTGAAGTCTTCTTTATCGTGTAGTTAGAACTTAGGTTGGTTAGAGATTTTATGCTGCCCCCATGGTCTATGCGTCTGACTTAGCTTTAATGCCGTTTAGATAAAACTCTCAGGGCTCGTTTACGGAGACGCGGGGCGTCGCGCGGCGCGTGCAGAAGAAGGCTCGATGAGTGCTTTTTTATAAATTTACTGAGAAGCGGGTCCACCACAACCAACGCTGCATTTTAAACTAACGAGCGAAAAACGCTTCTGAAAAATCGACGTTTGAAATTGTTAACGTTTTCATACATCGCCATGTGTTTGAATTAAAAACGCACAACGCGCCGCGCGACGCCCCGCCCCTGTACGTAAACACGCACTCACAGGTATGCTGGTTTCCTGACGATGTTTTCGTTCATCGAAGCAAGTGTTAGTATAATTGGAGTAAGTATCTATCTATACGTGTTCAGAACTATTCTAACAGCCTCGTAAAGTTTCTGTGTGAGTAATTTCAGATATCCGTCCCGTGGATCGTGTTCCTTTGTTTAAAAAAATATTTATCAGCGACGTGGGGGAGTTACATAAATATCTTACTAAATTGTAAAACAGGGTTAGCAGCTTAATCAACTTATAGACCTACTATCAGTGGATACTTATTCAATTCATAACAATATTAAATACATTTATAAATTAAAGGAAGTAACTTAACAATCACGTCAAAAAACTCCTCCTCAATACATGTCAACTGGTAATGTCCCCATTGACTGACGGCATTCCCACGTTGTAAAGCAGAAGTAAATCAGTTATTCCGGAACTTAAATTATAATTGGTTGGTTACTTTAAGTTCGAAGATCTAATAAGTAATAAGCTATTCCGATCAGCCACAGTTATTTTTATTCTCATAACATCCTACACTTATGTAAGCCTAATACCGATGTAGCCTTAAATAAATCAACGTAATGAAGCAGTATCGGCAGCAAATTAAGCGGTATTAAACAGCTGTCTAGTTCTCACACTATTATTTATACAAGGAATCGATACAATGTTCCTTTTGCAACAGGTATTTGTGGAACCCGGAACACCTAGTACGCGGAACAAATAATGCTTTGTCACACCACTATCTACTGCTTAAATGTTGTTTATATAAAGTCTTGCAAGTACTTTGTACAAATATAAGTCGAGTTTGGAGTGAAAAAGCTATTGAAGAGATTAGAGGTAGGAAGGAAAAGTATAACAGATATCTTTTAATTATATCAACATAATATTTAGCACACTTGTTTGTAATCCCCGAAGGGTCCGGCAGAGGTGTACGTAATAGCACAAAACTTCCAGCAACGTTATTTGACTGTATTGAAAGCCATATTAAGAAATGTCTCGCAAAAAATTTGGATCTTCGTTGATCCACAAAAATATCGCTCTTTGCTAAAATTAACGTAGAAAAGTATTTAAAAGGTTTCTTTTTCTGTTTTCCCCAACCGAAATGAATGTGTCCCGAGAGAAAGTAGCATCTTTCGTCCCGCAGCACACTGACTGACATTCCATCAGATAACTGAAATTATTCCCAGATACTTTGTCACTGCTAACGAAATAAAAAGTCACTTTATTTGGCATTCCGCTTTTTATTTTAGGGTTATATTATTAGCGTGAGTTTTACGAGTGAATTTTGTTATAAGGTATCCTACGTTAAATGGTGTTTTTAATGTGGGCTTAAACATATACCAGTTAGACCTTTATAAAATAATATTACAATTTTGGGTCGTGCTCCAAAATAAAAATTGATTGTTCTTATCTCGAAAATTTTAAACCAAAATGAATAACCATAATAAAATTAATAAAAATGTTAATTTAATATCGAGGCCAATATTATAATAATAAAACTTAATCACTTAGATAAAAAATCCGAAACGTCTATAAATACGAGCAGGTAAATAGCATCAGAGTGATCAACCACAAAGTAACTACGAGTAGAAAAAACTGGATAGCTAAGACACAAATCCGTCAAAAATGGAGGGAATTTGAAGAGTGTAGGTCTCTTCACAGGTTGAAGAAAAAGAAGACCATCCAGATAAGTTTACCAAGTTCTTGAAAAACATAGAATCGAATAATTGGAATGATATTTTGTATTTTGGATCGTATTTTTTATTGAAATCATATCATTAAGTGTTCCTCCTGTGTTTTTTAGCTGTAGTGAACCGAATGTAAAGTTTAATTTACATTCGGCTTTACCACTAGATAAAACAAAGACTTTTAAACATAATAATTATGTCTTGAATCTCTTTGGATAAAATGCAATTTTGAGATGCACTTACGCAATTACCTTTTCAGCAAATGACTCAGCTAAATGATGCAATTAAATGCTCGCAAATTGCTCTTTATTCCGAAGCTAAAAAAAGTGCTGCTATTCATACGGTTTTAAGTAGGCAAATAGTTTTGCATCTAGTTTTTAAATTGTACCGTCATCACCGAATATTAAATGTTATTTAACATTATATCACGTCAACACTCTCCGTAGGGTTACACAGGGAAGTATCTAATGCCTGTAGCACACCTCCACTGCGAAACTCAAAGGGCGAAACCGCAATAGTTTCGCTGTGAGTTGTAAGTTCTTTGGCGGCGAAACGGGTCTGTCTCCACCGATCCCGGGATCCGATTTGACGTTACACGGATCCCGGCGATTTGTCTCCACGGATCCCGGGATCCGTTTCTACAAAAAAAATAATTAAATTTTTTGTCCACGGATCCCGGGATCCGTGGCTACAAGAAATAAAAAATAAAAATGTAGAAACGGATCCCGCGTAGGTACAGAGTTAAGAAGTTAAGCATAATATTTTTCGAAACTGGTTTTCCTAACTGATTTAAATCAGATTTTCAAACGAAAAGAAGTGATCTTTTTTCGTTTGACGATGCGCGAACTTTAAATTCGAATTTCGAAACCTTGCCAAGTTACGTGTCGGGAGCTCTTCAGCGTTCTGGTGTAAGTACCTGCTGGTAGTTTCGAAGACTAATGGAAAAAAAAACATTGTATTAACAATATACAATACCTCCTTCATTTTTCTCCTGGTAGTTTTTTTTTTTATAAAAGGTCCTTTTATTTTATCTTATACTTTTTTTTTTCATGACTGACATCATTCTGTTGTCCTGGTAGTTTCGAAGACTTTACTATCCAGGTAAAAAAAAAAGCTGCATGGTATTAGAAAGGTATATAGATTTATAGATTTGATTATGAGATTCATATTAAGAATATTGACAATACCTCCTTCATGTTTCTGGATTCCTGGTAGTTTGTGAGACTTTACTACACCAATCCTTATAATTTTAAATTATAACTTCTTTTCGTTTGAAAGTAGAAAATAGAAAACCAGTTTCGAAAAATATTATGCTTAACTTCTTGACTCTGTACGCGGGATCCGTTTCTACATTTTTATTTTTTATTTCTTGTAGCCACGGATCCCGGGATCCGTGGCTACAAGAAATAAAAAATAAAAATGTAGAAACGGATCCCGCGTAGGTACAGAGTTAAGAAGTTAAGCATAATATTTTTCGAAACTGGTTTTCCTAACTGATTTAAATCAGATTTTCAAACGAAAAGAAGTGATCTTTTTTCGTTTGACGATGCGCGAACTTTAAATTCGAATTTCGAAACCTTGCCAAGTTACGTGTCGGGAGCTCTTCAGCGTTCTGGTGTAGGTACCTGCTGGTAGTTTCGAAGACTAATGGAAAAAAAAACATTGTATTAACAATATACAATACCTCCTTCATTTTTCTCCTAGTAGTTTTTTTTTTTATAAAAGGTCCTTTTATTTTATCTTATACTTTTTTTTTTCATGACTGACATCATTCTGTTGTCCTGGTAGTTTCGAAGACTTTACTATCCAGGTAAAAAAAAAAGCTGCATGGTATTAGAAAGGTATATAGATTTATAGATTTTATTATGAGATTCATATTAAGAATATTGACAATACCTCCTTCATGTTTCTGGATTCCTGGTAGTTTGTGAGACTTTACTACACCAATCCTTATAATTTTAAATTATAACTTCTTTTCGTTTGAAAGTAGAAAATAGAAAACCAGTTTCGAAAAATATTATGCTTAACTTCTTGACTCTGTACGCGGGATCCGTTTCTACATTTTTATTTCTTGTAGCCACGGATCCCGGGATCCGTGGACAAAAAATTTAGTATTTTTTTTTGTGGAAATGGATCCCGGGATCCGTGGAGACAAATCGCCGGGATCCGTGTTACGTCAAATCGGATCCCGGGATCGGTGGAGACAGACCCGGCGAAACAGGAGCGAAATTCCCTGCTCTAACGTACAAAACTGACTATATGATGTTGTCTCTTTCTAACACGATTTTGCTCATTTGCTCAGGAGCCGTCTACATCTCCACCCGTTGACCTTAGTACTGTTGTACAACGAAACTCGCGCAGCGGTTTCGCAATTGTTGTTTCGCAGCGGAGGTGTGCTACAGGCATAGGTAATAGGATACCCAAATTTCGCCAGAAATGTTTAATTCTCATGTAATAGGGGGTGAGGCTATTGCCATCGACCAAGCACAAATACAGACTCCGTGGCTGCTCCTGACAAATTTCTGACGGAAAAGCCCAACAACACTTTTCCCGACCTGGAAATCGATCCACGACCTCATGCACAGCACCACTAGACCAAAGAGACTGTTTGAAATATTTTTGACATCAAAAGTCTTTTAAAAATGCTTCTGTTTATAAGAGAAAACTTAAAATCTACAAAATATAGCTTGTCTATTACACGATGTGATAAATGGTACTTGATGGGTCCAAAACCAACATAGTACCTAAATACCGTAACAAAAGGCCAATTCTTGCCCCCTTTTTGGCACATAATTGCAGGTCATTCAACAACGACTTGCTCGATTTTGACAGTTTGGTGTTAACGACACCATTTCCGTCCAACTAATGACCTAAACTTGTACAATAGGTGTCGAACTTGCTGCGTCGGTAACTAAAGCTTATAGACTGGATTGGATTGGTGTACCGTCGCTTCAGCGGACAAATTCCACAAGAACGCACAAAATATGGTCTATGTAAAGTGTTACTTAGTCATACTAACACAATTGTTATTAGTATGTATATTTATGGCTTGCTAAAGCAAAAAACAGAAAGCAGTGGAAATTATTGGAGGAGGCCTATACCCGTCGAGGGGTCCTTAATGCACAGTAAATTGTTTACTTAAATTAATTTATGTTTAATATTTTTTTATCATCGTATTAAGGAATAATAAAGGCTTTTTTATTTTTATTTATTTATTATGTATATTTATTTATTTAAACTTCATGCACAATAGTGATACATAGGCGGACTTAATGCCACAAAGCATTCTCTACCAGTCAACCTTAGGGTTAAAATATAAGACAACATTGTGGTAGGGTACAAAATATCTAAAAAACAACATCAACTCTAAAAAACGAAACTATATAGTTATATAATTATACAAATACATAAATATAAAAACATAGAATAAAGTAATAAATATTTTACAAATACCAAAATAAAAAACCGGCCAAGAGCGTGTCGGGCCACGCTCAGTGTAGGGTTCCGTAGTAATAATTATTTTTTTGTTTGAAAAAAGATACGTTCAGGATATTAAATATGTAAACGAAGTTAAAAAAAATGCTTGCAACGAATATACTACAAACTTAGTCCAGAAATTTTTGTACAACTTTTTGTCTTTTTCGTACAAAAACTGTTTCCATCCAAGTTCAAAATGATTTTCCTAGAAAGTTCTTATAAAGTTCTACTTTTCAGATTTTTTGCATATTTTCTAAACCTATGGTTCAAAAGTTAGAGGGGGGGGGACACACATTGTTTTTTACTTTTGGAGCGATTATTTCCGAAATTATTGACATTATCAAAAAATGATTTTAGTAAACCCCTATTCATTTTTAAATATCTTTCCAACAATTTATCACACGTTAGGGTTGAAATTAAAAAATAAAATCACTTCCCACTTTATATATAGGGGGCTACCCTAATAAAACATTTTTTTCCAAATTTTATTTTACTACTTTGTCGGTGTGATTGATACACATATTGGTACCAAATTTCAGCTTTCTAGTGCTAACGCTCACAGAGATTAAGCGAGGACGGACGGACGGACGGACAGACAGACATGGCGAAACTATAAGGGTTCCTAGTTGACTACGGAACCCTAAAAACGAAAATCTTAACAATAGGCAATACCATGACTCGACTTATAATAATTTGAGAGCTATTTGGTCTGACTTAAATAGTGGCTACGTACTTTCCTTTTAAAAGTAAATTTGCTTTCAGCTTTTTTAATGCCAAGAGTTTTATGGATGACACAGCGTAAGAGTTTGACAAAAAACAGGTGCGATGTGAAGGAATTTGGAGAATGAGATTTTTGGAAGCTCGAAGGCTACGATTATGACAACTGCCCAACACTTTGAAATAAGTTTTTAAATAATCGGGAGCACGTGGATCGTTCATAATTGAGAAGAGCATGCAGAGAGATCTGAGGGACCTCCTGAGTCGGATAGGCAGCCATTTAAGCTGAGAACGGAAGGAAGAAATATGATATTATATGATATATATAAATATAATATTTAAGTTAAGGTATTTATCTGTGTGTCTTTGTAACCTGAAACTTGCTCTAATCTGCGGTTGTGCCTGCGTGGATGGCGGAAATTATTCTAAGGGAAAGGAGAAAGGGAAAAGAAATTATTCTTGCTTACACATCATGGTTTAACACAAAGTCACAAATGCAAATTCGTTGAGTATGGCATGAATAATAAATAAACAAAGTCACTTTCACATTTACAAATAGAAACGAAGTTAAGAATAATGATGCATTAATTCTACGAATCAGAAAAGGTGAAAAAGAATCGCAGAAATCAGATCCATTTGACTTAGTCGAAAAAGTACTCTTTCTTTAAAAGAAAATGTTTTATCCCATTTTTCTTTGATTCTTGTACCCCAGTTCGCACACTGAATAATTTTCTAATGTATTACATCCTGTAACGAGGCCTTTATGTGGGAGCCCAAAAGCCTCATTCTATCCTGCCGAGCTCAAATATCCCTTGGCTTATTGAAAGAAATCGGCACTTAGTCAAATCAATTTTCAGGCGACCCTTTTAACAATGTTATTACGATTACGTTCTGTGTTTTCTTTCAGGTGTATTTTCGATAGCAGATTCCATGTTACGGGTTTAGGAAAATGGTCCTTTTTACACATTTAAGTTAATTACAAAAGCAAGGTATCTTACATTTAAAATAAGAACGATAATTCCGTGAATTCCAATTATACCGTTTGTATAATTCTAGAAATAAACTTATCCTTTACAGTATTAAGTAAATACTGCGAAATAAAAACAGGTATTGTAGACTTTTTATTTTTTTAGCGTACTAGTAAAATATAATGAATGTTGAACACGATCTGTTTTCCTATTCCCTTTGTTTCCGTGACAACAAGCAAAAATAATCCAACGCTAGTTCTATTAAGATTAGCTCCCATTTAGAAGAAAATTATCCTAGAAATAAACTCAGTTGTTTGCATGAGAAAGTGTAAATTATTTCAACTCCGGCCTGATATTCATTAAGAGAGATTTAACTAATTATTTAGAGTGGGTACTGTTGTTCGTTTGTCCGATATAATAAGATGAGAGCCTTTATCCGGCACCAACCGTCCACAGCTATCACTGTCAGGTATACGATGGGTATACGAGATTACCTCTCGACTCTCGACCCTCTCCGCTAAATGTCATTAACCGACAAATATCGACGGTGAAAATTGGACATAACATAACATCACGCTTATGATTCCTGAAAGATTAGGCAAAGGTGTACCTAATAGAACACCTTACCAATTGTTTTTAAGTCTCAAGTAATAGGGGACGAGCTTATTACCATCGATCGGGCACTCATCGAGACACCGTGGCTGCTACGGACAAATTCCTGATGGAACAACTCAATCCAAACCCAAAACACATTACCCTAACTAGGAATCGTATCGAGGACCTCCTGCTCAGCAGTCGCGCATGTGACCACTCGACCAACGAAGCAGTTACATTGGCAACGGATTTATATGTCCCTTAGGACATTTGAAATTGTCAGCGTCAATGCTAGGGATAACCTCTAGTGAGAAAAAAAACAATTTCACAAACTGAATTTATTTTTATCCCTCAGCGTGATATAAAGGAAAATATTGCTTATGAAATAGAATTTTATAGCAGTAAATGGCTAAAAGTTTCTCTACGTTTTTGGGTTACTTCGAAAGCGAAATCTCGGTGAATATTGCTAGCGTGTGTAGTAAAAAGTGTCCAAGATGGTTGTATTAATAATATTTCTTAATATCATCCCAAGGGTGTTAACAAAAAAAGGTTCTTCTTGCATAGTTTTTTTTACGAAGAAGGTTCGGTTTACCAGAGTACCGGAGCAATTTCTATTCGTAATTCGAATCCCCAATCCCTGACTGCCTTTCTGATAGTGATTCAATTACTTTGACCAGGTAATCTGACATCGAAGGGCTTCAAGCCAGAGGGTCGTATAAGCAATAGCCTTAGCATTGCTTATACGACCCTCTGGCGTGAAGCAACTACTGAGAAATTCCTCATGGAAAAATCGAATTTCAACATTCTCCTGTGCAGCAGTCGTGAAAGCAACCTGTAAACCAATGAGGCAGTCATTTGATCCTTTACATAACATAACATCACGCCTGTAAACCCCGCAGGGTTAGGCAGAGGTGTACCCATGAGTTCACCCATATTCGTTTACGTTTTACGTAAATCCTGATATTCAAACCCTTAAATAGTTAGGTATTTGTAAACTTAGTTGCTAAATCTGTAGAGATAAGTCAGAATAAGTTCACAATAGACTTTGCACGTGAATAATAAATGGATATACTTATACGGATCGGAATACTTATACTACGAGATAAACGTAAAGCGTAGCTTACGACGTTGACATAATGTCTATCGCAGTCACTACAGGATTCACGATACATCACACGAAAACCCTACATACATAAACACGGTTCTTCTTACTCTTCTTAGTGTGTGGATGGAAATCGAAATTGTGTCGGCCCAGAAATGTGCTACTAAGCCATCAGTTCCCGTAGTACCTAAACAAACAACAGGTCACGCATGACACGATATCAAATGCCCCATCGTTTGTGGAACAGCACCACATTTACACTGTGTAGGGTAGAGTCATTAATGAATCCTCCACCTTAGCAGGTTTTCCATGCTGCAACCAACCTGGCCCCGAAATGTATTAAAAGACTGTACTGATACTTCTGTGTTTTCGTGAATCTTATGTAAACGACAATAGAAAGTCATTGTAAAAACAGTTGTAAAATAAACTGCTATATCGGAAATCAGAAAGAAGGTATGTCAAATTTAACTTGCAAGGTTCGACTACAGACACAACAGGAAAGGTGAAAGTAAATAAAAGCTTGTTAAAATAACAATGAAACGACTGTACATAAAGTTGAGCATTTTTATAAACAAAACACTATCCTTTGTTCACGTAGCGTTGACTGAAAGATGCGTCTTTCAGCATCCTACGAGAGCAATGCTATAAAGTTAGAAGAGTTCGGCGTAAATATGTTATTATGTTGGTACCACGGTTAGTGCATTTACGTCGGAACTACAGGAATAAAATGTTGATTGTACCATCAGGTTTGATATTGCAATTTTCGAGATTTAGTTAAAAAATCTCGTATAATTACTTCTTGTCCACTATTATTAAGATATAATTCGACGGTTCATTTGACTCTTTTAATGACCTTGGCTGATTTGTGAAAACTTTTATCTACAATATTAAAATAACTGCATAGTTCAACAGTTTCGTATCGCCTCGCATTCGTCACTCACAAAGACTATGAAAAAAGTAATATAAATACAACATTATTTTGTTCTTTAAATCCCTCAAAGCAACGACCACCTTTGTGACACTATTATTCTGCGCGCATTGTTGAGACTTTGTTTTTATTACTTATTTGTCTCCATTGAAGTCGTGTTTCTGCTGCTTACAAAATAAATTGTTGGTCCTATTATTAAAAATTGTTTATAAATGCAAGGATAAAGTTAATTATAATATCAAGTTCTGTTAACTATTCCTTATATTTTAACAGAGAGAATACGCAGAATCGCAAAACTTTTAGCGTGATGATGGCAATCTTACTTCCAAGCCAGAGTAGATAGATAGTTGTTCCGGGTCTGGGTATTTGTGTATGTGAGTTTAAATGTTTGTGAACGCACCCACGATACAGGAGAAATTCCTAGTGTGGGGCAACGTTTAAAAAAAAAAAAAAGAAATAAAGAAGAGTCATCTATGAAAATTCACTTGAACAGGTTTTCCTTGCTTAATCTAACATGGGTCTGTAGTCTATTAAAATATATCCGGGACAGTTATGGTAATTCACGTTCAGAAGGAAGAATTTAATTTATTATCTCTGCACACCGTGATCAGTTTCAAAATTCATAAATTCTCTTTCTGTTGGACTTGGAGTTGGAGACACCATGATCAGTAGATAAAAGTAGAGTTTTATCATGTGAAACAAATGTGTTGGGTAGGCTTGGGTCTTTCTCCCTATAAAAACGAATGATTGAAATAGACAAAAATTAAATTATTCAATTCTGTTTCCACTTATTACTGTAATAATTATGTAACACTTCTACATCAAAAAATCTACTTATTTCTTTTACATTTTCCCATTCAATGTTATTTAAATAAATTGTGCGGAGTGTTTTCTTGTATATTTATTATTTGCACGACGTCCTCTAGACATTGTGCGTGTTTCGTAATTTCCAATTTATTTGAAATAAAGAAAAAAAGCAACAGGTCTTGCCACGTTTACGTAGGTCTTACAGTTGATAGAAAATAAATACTAGATGCACAATAAGAAGAATGTGGGTGTGTCTACTGTCTACACTCCCACGTCATGCATTTGAAGCAATAGAATGTGTCTATATGTTTTTTGAACAATGTATTTTAGGATAATTGAAAGTAATTGTTAGCAAAAGAATTTGAGAGATATATTCTGAGCTTTATGAGCCTTTAATTATATTTTTTGCGCACAATGATGAGGTATTCATTTTGTCTGTCTAAGGTTATCTAAGATACCTCATTTCCTCCTGGAGGCCGCGATCGTGTGGTCCTGGGGGTCATCCCCAGCCAGGCCCGCCGACGTAAACACCGAGGCGGCTTGGTTCCAGGAGGCCATGTCCGAGATATGCGACATGGCAATGCCCCGAGTCCGGCCAGGAAGCGCCCGGCGTCATGTGTACTGGTGGTCGCAAGAGCTGTCGCACCTGCGTCAGCAGTGTGTGGTGGCGCGGCGCCGGTACACTAGGCATCGCAGGCGCCGCATTCGTCCTCCGAATGCGGAAGCCGTGGAGGCGGAGCTATATGAAGGGTACAGAGCGGCGAAGACCGCCCTCTCCGAGGCTCGTCGGCGGGCCAAGGATCAGGCCCGCGAGGAGATGCTGGAGACTCTCAACAGAGATCCGTGGGGGCGCCCTTATAAGGTGGTGCGGAATCAACTCCGCACCCGGGGCCCCCCGCTGACGCAGAGTCTCCGGCCTGAGCTCGTGGAGGACGTGGTGAGCGTTCTGTTCCCTTCGCGAGGGGAGCATCGTCCCCCGCCAATGGCTCCGCCACCTGCGGTGCCGGAAGCGGACCAATCAGGATCTGATGACGACATTCCGGAGGTGACTGGGGTAGACCTGAGAGTGGCGGTACGGAGGCTTAAGGCCAAAAATACCGCCCCGGGGCCCGATGGCTTGCCTGGAAAAGCCTGGGCCCTGGCCTCAGAGGCTCTTGGGCCCCGACTGGAGGGGTTCTTCAGCGCGTGCATGGAGAGAGGCCAGTTCCCGCGTCGTTGGAAGACGGGGAAGCTGGTCCTCATTCAGAAGCCCGGGCGCCCTGCGGACTCGCCGTCCGCATACCGGCCCATTGTGCTGCTCGACGAGGTGGGCAAGCTCTTTGAAAGAGTAATTGCAAACCGCCTCGCCGAGCACCTTGAGGGAATGGGTCCGGATCTTGCGGAACACCAGTTCGGTTTCCGCAAGAGGCGCTCGACGGTGGACGCCATCATGCGCGTGAGAGCCCTCACGACGGGGGATGCGGTCTCTCGGGGCGGTGTGGTCTTGGCGGTGTCTCTCGACATCGCCAACGCCTTCAACACCATGCCCTGGAGCTGCATCAGGGAGGCACTCCGGTACCACCGGGTGCCGGCCTACCTTCGTCGTGTAGTCGGGGACTATCTGACAGACAGGGCTGTCATCTACCCTGGTCAAGACGGACAATGGAACCGGCGAGAGATGTCGTGCGGTGTTCCGCAGGGTTCGGTTCTGGGGCCGCCCCTGTGGAACATCGGTTACGACTGGGTGCTGCGTGCCGACCTCCCTGACGGCGTCAGCGTCGTTTGCTACGCGGACGACACGCTGGTGCTGGCACGGGGGGAGTCGCACGAGGCGGCGGCCGCGAACATGACACGCGGGGTTGCGATAGTCGTTGAGAGGATCCGGCAGCTGGGTCTCGAGGTGGCACTTCACAAGTCCGAGGCCATGAGCTTCTATGGGCGTGGGAACGTGCCACCGTCGGGATCCCAGCTATCGGTGGGAGGGGTTTCCATCGGCGTCGAGTGTACTTTAAAGTACCTCGGACTCGTCCTCGACAGCCGGTGGAACTTCGTGGAGCACTTCCGACGTTTGGCTCCCAGACTGGAGCGGGCCGCGGCTGCCTTTAGGTGGCTCTTGCCCAATCTGGGGGGGCCAAACGCCTCCTGCCGTAGGCTGTATGCGGGGATCGTGCGGTCCATGGCCCTTTACGGGGCCCCGGTGTGGGCGCGTGCCGTGAGGAAGCGGGCCGTCCACTACCTGAACGCGCCCCAAAAGGTCATGGCCGTAAGGCTTGTCCGCGGGTACCGCACGATCTCCCGCGAGGCGGCGATTCTCCTTGCCGGATTGCCGCCGTGGGATCTGGAGGCGATAGTCCTCGCGCGCCTACGTGAGTGGCGCGCGGAGGCGCTTCACCGGGGCGTCACTCTGCTGCCGCGGCACATTGCTGCGCGGCGGACAGACCTCCGGTGCGATCTCATGGCGGCATGGAGACAGCGACTGTCGCAACCCAGCGCAGGGCACGCCACGATAGTGGCGGTAAGTCCCCTCTTTGAGGAGTGGCTGGAGAGGCGCCACGGCGCCCTCACCTACCGTCTGACGCAGGTCCTCACCGGACACGGGTGTTTCGGGAGGTACCTGTACCGAATCAGGCGGGAGGAAACGCCCGGATGCTTCCACTGCGAGGATCGACCGGAGGACACGGTGGAGCACACTGTGGAGGCGTGCCCTGCTTGGGCGGAGCCCCGCCGTGTTCTCGTGGCGGCGATCGGCGGCGGCGACCTCTCGCGCCCGGCCCTGGTGCAAGCCATGGTCCGGGGCGAGGAGGAATGGGACGCCGTCGCCTCCTTCTGCGAAGCAGTGATGCTAGCGAAGGAGGTGGCGGAACGAGAGAGGGAGAGAACCTCTCAACGTCCCAGCCGCCGCGGAAGGCGCTCCGGGCGTCGGGGGTCACGCGATGACCTCCGGCCACCGTAGACGCGGGCCTGTGGACGGTGAGTAACGGGCTAGCTCGCCGTCCGGCCGTCGTCATGACGGCAACAGACCGTGTCGGCGGCGCGTACGTGTTCCACGCGCGCCTTAAAGAGATGTCAGCAACGAGGGGCCCGCAAGGGCCGACGCCCGTCGGGGCTGTGGATATCGAAAGGTTACCGCGGCTCCGACACAAGGGCGAAGAAGAAGGAACATGGGTTTGGTTTTTAGTCAGTAGAAGTCTGACACTCCCCTTCGCTCTGCCCAAGAGCGGGGGGGGTTATTCGATGATTTTCCACCCACCAAAAAAAAAAAAAAAAAAAAAAAAGATACCTCATTTATAACCAAAAATTTTAGCTTTCTGATAGTTTTTTTTTAAATTATTAATGGGCTTGCTCTTGACTTCAATCTTGCCCTAAGGGCATAGATGATGTCGACGATGGAACGAGCTTACCCAGTAGAAGCCTGTTTACTCGCGACTTAAACAGATTAGGGTTACATGAACTCGGAAAAACCGACGCAGGCAGGGAATTCCACTCCTTGGCTGTGCGCATAATAAAGGACCCAGCAAAGCGCTTCGTTCGAATGTGTGGAATGTCGACTCGGTATCGGTGATACCCTGCAGTACGTCTAGTCTCCCGATGGAAGAAGGGAGATGGTGGGATCAGCTCGTGGAGCTCTTGCGCACACTCTCCGAAGTACAGTCTGTAGAAGACCGACAGACATGCGACTTTGCGACGGTGGGCCAGGCTATGTAGCTTGATAACAAGCTATAGTATAGCTATAGTATAGCTATAGATAGTGTTTTTTAATTGTATCATTAGTTCCGGAGATTACCCCTTCTATACAAACTTACAAACAAAGCGTACCTACCTCTTTATAATATTAGTTTTTAATAACACAAATCTCACTTAGTTTTCAGTAATACAAAGCAAAGTTTAAAAGTTAAGTAATTACTAGAGAACACTGTTGCGGACAAACTTCAAAAACTTTACATTTTACGAATTGATCATAATGAGTGCAAAGTTTGAATATCTCCCAAAACTTGGCTATTACGCTGCCCTGGGGACGAATAGCCTCTTTGTTGTAGCATCTTTTATTTCTTTAGAGTTCTAAGAAATATATTAACTCATACCAACTAAACTATGCCTAGGGCACCCTTGCACTAAATGACACTGTTTTTAATTTTGATATTTGTGAATAGTATCTCGTAGACTCTGTCGTCTGCTTAACCGGTCTATTCTGCTTGATCTTGAGCCTGGCTGGAGACCTTTTGCGTTCTGTAAATCTGAGTCTAAATATCACTGGAATACATGCATTAAATACGTTAAAGCATCGTTCTGTCTCCGTCAACACACCAATATAGACTGAAAGAGAGCGATGTTTTAAATTCCT
The DNA here is from genome assembly GCA_949775195.1 of Diarsia dahlii. Classification (NCBI taxonomy): domain Eukaryota; kingdom Metazoa; phylum Arthropoda; class Insecta; order Lepidoptera; family Noctuidae; genus Diarsia; species Diarsia dahlii. Next base: position 14,229,741 of record OX459194.1, on the reverse strand, counting down.
TTAGCAGTATTCAAAGATTTGTGGTGCAAACGGCCCTAGAAATTAAGTGCCTCCCTTTTGATTACATAAAATGGCTTTAAACTGTCTTCTTAGTAGAAAATCTTCTGACAATCTTACAAAAACTAGGGTCAGTCAATCACATTAATATCCAGAAAATTAATTTTGATAATCAAGGTTCTTCAAAGCATCCCTTTTAGTTAATGTAGGACTCACTGTCGGACTTGTCACAAAGTAGGTACAAAGCAATTAATACCGTCTGAAATTATTTCAAGCTTCAATTTCCTACTTGTTAATACCTTGTTTCGTGATATTCGCTTTTGTTGTACCAGTTATAATTAATTGCGTGACTGACATTTGGGAGATTAATTATATCGATCCGTAGCTGATATTTCCCGAAAAGCTCAAATTGATAAAAGCAATCATCGAGTAATTTCCTGTTAAAAATGTTGTTTATTTTTGTTAAACAAAGTCAAGACTGTCTTAAATTTTTATTAGGTTTTGATTTTAACAGGTGAAATGTAGTGGTGGGTTTAGTTGTTAAAAAAAAACTGGCCAAGTGCAAGTCGGACTTGCGCATGAAGGGTTCCGTACTTAGACTGCTTATAAGTTTTCCTGTAATCTATATAAGTGTTGAACTAATTTCTGTATTTTTTTCAGAATTTAAGGTTCAGTAGTTTTGGAGATAATGGGGGGGGGGAATGGTCGGACAGACAGACAGACTCACGAGTGGTCCTATAAGGGTTCCATTTTTTCTTTTGAGGTACGGACCCCTAAAAAGTAAATGAGAAGAGAAGTAACTGAGCTGTGCATGAAACTTGCCACGCACGGTCGATTATACCTGCATACAGTTTGACTACTGGCAAAACTGTACATGCAATTATCGGATACATTTTCAATTCACACGCTATGCTGCTAGCTGAAATACGACTAAGAAAGACTGACTTGTTTCGAAGTAGTACTAAAGTTTTCTCGTCTTGTTCCGTCTATCGGTAGTAAATGTTTGAATATCTTTGACGAAAAGGAAAACCTTAGTTAATCCAATTTAAGTTTCAAAATCAGTTTTCTTTAATTTTTTATTGAATAAGTAAGGTTCTGCTTTTAATTGGTAGGTATACATTTTTTTGAAATCTACATATATGTTTAACTGTGTTTGGGTCAGCTTATAGTCAAACCGGATTTAGCGAAATACCAGTATTTTACATGGAGCGTCGACCTATTTGACCTGAATTTTGATATAAAATCTCTATTTATCAGCCGCTAACTTTGGAACTTACCGCCATATCATCATCATACATAAGGCATAAAGTTACCGACCCGTCTAATTCGATATTTAAACTCGATACGTTGTTGGCGTGCGTGACATCGCATGGTACCATTTGGTGTCTTGTCGAGCTTCGCCTTAAGAAAATGTACGTCCCATATGTTTGCTGTTTTAGGCCTCTTATAAACAAACTTACAGGGCCATCCAAACAAGAATTACGATATTAACCTACTGGCTGCCGTATGTCGCTTCGTTCAAATACAAACCACCTTAGGGAATTCCTGAAAACATTTTTATCGTATGTCTACTAGCTGTTACGACGACGAATCCACATACAATATAGTTTTTATTTAACCTTGATAGTTTGGGAAATTGTATGGTCTACCTTTTTGGTTTAGTGGTTGCAAACCTTGCCGCTGAGCGTGAGGTTACGAGTTCAATTCCCAATTAAAGCATTATTTTGTATTTCTACCTGAAAGTTTTCAGCCATCAAACGGGCAAAAATCCCGACTCTGGACTGCTAGTCTGGATTTTTGCTCGTTTGATGGCTAAAACCTCGCGCGATCTTGCTCAGGATTTAAACATAAATGTACCTAGATGTGTAAGTACACCTCTGTGTTGTCTTTCGGTAAAACCAGAGTAATATTATGTTTAAGAGATTGTGATGAGTGAAAATTTAAGTGCTTAGTAGCCAAACAATAAATGAAAATATCAATTATCACTCATACAGCATAGTGCACATATAACGCTCTTCGCTTTGTCCTCGATATACAAATAGCTGCTGCTATAATTCAAACATATTAAAGACGTTAGTTCCGCATCAGACTCACAGAATCTACAATTAAAACAGAATGCTTGTACAACATGTCAAAACATACTTTGCAAAAATTATTACGGTATTTTTGTTTCGGTAACTTTTTTATTGGCGACTTCACAGTGTGTCTGCGAGCGTGTGAAGAAATGTGATTAAGTGGAAGGGCTTTGTAGCTCAGAATAAGTAACGCTTCCCACTTGTTTGTTTCATTTAATTCGCCATTATTTCATCATTATCTTTCTGCCCTCGTCCCATTATATTCGGATATGGATGTTGGGGTCAGCGCAACGTGTTTTCTTCTTCCATTCTACCCGTCAGATTTCATGGCCCTTTCAAATCATTTCTCACCCAATCCATCAATTCAATCCGCCAATATTTGTTGTTCAATTAAGCCAACATTTTCATTAAGCCAAAGCATGCACATACGAGTGTTCGGCCTTTATTCGGCTCATTCTAATCGACAAACTCTATTCAGCAAATGGGTTGCCTATACATTTTTTTAGCTAACCCTAACAGGTCTTTCAAGAAGGCATAATAAATGTGTATAACCTATATGTTGTCGTAGCTTGATGTGAACGCGTCTGTACAATCAGCACAACAATAATACTCGCGACCCATCAGGGCGCGGCCTGAAAGTCTGGTCACTGATCACGGTACCCAAATAGTATCTAGGTAAATAAAGCTTAACTATTCAATGTCGCGAACAGTTTACAATGCATGAATGCCCGTTCGTCTGTCATCTGGTCTCAATCTGGGACGATGCCAACGGCTGGTGTTCGTCCCCGTATCGTAAAACTGAAGCCAATCGTATTAGCGATGTCACATGGCTACGCAATCATTCTACCATTAAATTCGGTACTAGATGGTGTTACGATCATAATTTTGTACGTCCCCTAAATTATTTTATTTGCAATATATTTCAATGTTAAACAGAATGATGTGTGGTGTACGACAAATTGTTGTCTTGTTTTAGAAAATTGTCCGTGCATTTATTTTTGATTAATTGTAAATCGACACAATTATACGCTTGTGTGATTCTCACACAGGATCTGGCAGTCCTTGCAATGCCCGAATGTAAAACCAGTTTTATTCAGTAAAGCAAAAGGTTATCCTAACATTACTGGTTACACGTGACTATTCCCCAGTTCAGACATACAAATATACCTGCTTACTACAGTAAAGTAAACTGGCAAAACTTTTAAATAAAGTTTTCATGAATAAAACTGGCTCTTCTAGTGGTTTTATTAATTTATAGCTATGGCGAGTGTGCTGTCAAGATCAAGAGCGTTCCGTAGACAAGGTTAATTATGACGGGCGTGTGGTGCCGGCACTCCACGAGAACGTCTATAAAGGTGCGCTTACACGGAATCTTTTATGTTGGCAACTCTGGGCAATATTGGTAATTAATGACAATACAGCTGCAATTTAAATGATGTTATAAAGTAGTAATTTGAACCTTTGATTTTTCAGATTAATGTGCGAATTGTAATAGCATAATATCTCTTGCTTTGGTGAAGGGAAACATTGTGAGGAAACCAGCATGCTTTTTTTTTTGGGCGAGTAGAAGTTCACCACACATGTTCCTTCTTAGTCCTATATGTGGAGGTCACGGTATCTGAGAGATATTTCTCGATGGCTTGTAAAGCCATGTCAGAGGCCTATGGGCGGCTTAAAAACTCTGACACTAGGTTAAGCACTTAACCACACGATAAAGAAGAAGAGTAATATTTTACTAGTGCCACATGTTATAACATATGGAGCAATTTACTTAATAGCCTAGGCAATTAATTGGCAATTCAGAATTTATGAAGCAATTAGTAGTGGCTAGGCTGCAGTATTCAAGATTTTCAATTATGCTTTATTGCGCCAAGTACCTTTAGCAACTGTTGTTAGGGAATTATTGCCCAAAAATGCCCGTCTAAGCCCTTCTTTAGAAATGACGTGCTTGCTCTACATCGCTTACTCTAGTGATTTATTAACTAAGAAACAGCTGAAATTATCGAACGCGATTGTGCCTTCGTCTGAGTGTTAATGATGTCATACATTCTGCAGAATACAGATGTTCTATGTTTTTTTTTTTTAAATTTCTAGGTGAATGTTGAAAAGAAAGAATTATGTTTCACCATTAATCAGATTCTGAAAATCTTTTGTTGATTGAAATAGAGAAGATTAATATTATTTATGAGATGCGGATTGTTTGGTTCTTAAAATATGAACCAAGATAAAACTAATTTTGTGTTTTTTTATGAACCTATAAAGAATTCCTTTAGGCGTGAATGAAAAAACCTTGTAGAATGTAGCATTCAGGCAATTTAAATCTTGAGTAATGTGTCTATGTCAAGAGTATTCTATGATTTATCGGAATTAAAGCGAGCAAAATATCAAAGTCAATGTGTATCCGGTAGAAACGTATTACCGAGGCATAATCGACATTTAATTTTTCAAGGGTGTATTCAAATGAGACTTCAAAGCGAACCTTTCGATGATGTAGTACATAAAATATACGCACGACTGATGCGCTGAACAGCTGTCGAAACGTACCTAATTATCAAGGCTGGGATTTAACCTTAATCACAGTTAAATGGCTAGAGGAAAGAATCGCGGATATGGTATGGGTAATATGACTGTTTTACGTCAGTAATTATAGGGTCGAGTACGCTGTAATAACTCAATTTTATTTTTCCTTTAAGCCTTCATGAAGCCATGATTTTCCAGTGCTCCCCGCATGCGATTAGACGCATAAAGTTAATAAGAAAATATGTAATTTAACACTGTTTGAAAGCAAGTAACTAATTTGGTTTTAGATCAAAGGCTCTGTGCAACTACATGGGCTTAGAAGGAACATGGGTGGTTTTTAGTCAGTAGAAGTCTGACACTCCCTACCGCTCTGCCCAGAGCGGCAGGAGTCATTTGATGATTTCCCACCGCACAAAAAAATGGATCTGTGCAACTACAGATGCAAAATTAATTTTACTTGGAGACACCTTTCTACTTTTCATGTGGGTTTCATTATATTTTTCATACGGGCGCGAGATTCACCGCTCCATAAGTTTTTTACCCAAAATACAATTGCTCCATTTCTTTTAGAAGAAAAACAAAAACGGAGATGAGTCTTCAAATTAAATTAGTGGCAAACGAAAATTGTAATTTTCATGAAAGATAACTCGATTACAGTTCAAGAAAAACTGTTGTAGAAGGAAAAACCCAGATGAGTATCTACGGGAAAATCCTCCGAGGAGATTTGTTGAGAATCTTTCTTAGGAAAGACGAAAGAGGATAAATCGTCTAAGTATTCTTCCAATGTCACTGTTTTTTTTTGATTTTGAAATAGTAGTAAAAAGTAATTCCGCTGTGCGTGTGCTCGTAAATTTTCTCCTAAACAGCTTGACCAGTTTTGTTGTTTTTGTGACTTATACACTCTTTGGACCTAGAGTTGGAACTGGTAGCCTGTACTGTTGTCGACATACAAAATCCTTTCCGAATTAGTTAGTCCAATTATACGCGTCCCTACGTGGTCTTAAAAAACCGGTTAAGTGCGAGGGTTCTGTACCATTATCTAAAAATCGCGTTTGTTGTATGGGAGCCCCTCTTAAATATTTATTTTGTTTTTAGTATTTTTTGTCACAGCGGCAACAGAAATACATAATTTGTACAAATTTCAACTGTCTAGCTATCTTGGTTCTTGAGATACAGCCTGGTGACTGACAGACGGACGGACAGACAGCGAAGTCTTAGTAATAGGGTCCTGTTTTTACCCTTTAGGTACGGAACCCTAAAAACTAGCTAATTATGTATCCAATTTTTTAGCCACGATATACAATATGTGTCGACACAATTGGGAATGGCTGCCTTTTATCAAATAGCTGGCAATAATGTGGCGTTTTTCCACAGAAAAGTTGGGTAAGTACTTTCTAGATAGATCGTTGTAATTCTTTCTTGTCAGTGGTTAAGCTGGTACTATAAAGATTCTGCTACATGTTTTCTGTCTGTTTATTGAATTTATAAATTGCTCACAGTTTTTGCTATTGCTTTCGATATATTTTATTAAACAGCAGCTGAAAATTAAAGATTCCGAACACGTTTTAGAGGGTCTAGTTCATGATAGTCTGCTATCGTTAACGTTCGATTCGTGATTCTAATTGTCATGATAATAGAAACAGAAAAACCAATTGGATTTGGTTTAGAGCCCGCACTGCGACCATATTCGAATTTAGGCTTTGACCTCATAAATAATGCAGAACACAAGTCGGCGACCCCATACGTCTGAATACCTTCACAGAGAATAGAACAATAGAGTTCATATTTAACCATTATTCGGCGGTTTTTGTAACATTGTAGGTACTAAAGGTAATATTTGCACATCGATTTACGGCCTAAATTGCCATGACCTCTTTCTAACCCTGAATTTTTGTTACCGTATAATTTGGCATGCACGTAAAGAATACATTATTTATTACTTTTACTATGAAACCTTTTCAATAGCAAACAAAACTTGTTACAAAATACCACACAGTTTCTTATTATATATTCTTTACGTAGCGCGCTTGATATCCTAAGTTAAGCATTTATCGGGGTAGTTTGCTGCTCAAAATTCAACTAAGGGAGGCAGGTCACGGCCTGGTAAAGTTCAAAGGTGCCCCAAGACGATGCACCTGTGCAGGGTTAAATCTTAAGAGGTGGCTAGTTATTAGCGTTTAGTATGTGTTGAAATGCTACGATCAATGAAAGATGGAGCTTTGGAAAGCATAGGGAGGTTTTTTTTTTTTTTAGCCTATATTGTCCCACTGCTGGGCAAAAGCCTCCCCCATAGCCTTCCACTCATCCCTCTGTGCGGTTTTCTCCGTTTTAAGATTAATAAGAGTATATTCCTACTTTATATTGGAAAATATCGCAAAGGCCTTGGGTATGTATGTGGCTATAACCTAGAGGGAAAATATCGCAAAGGCCTTGGGTATGTATGTGGCTATAGCCTAGAAGATCAAAGAAACGATGAATGGACAGTGTGACCAATGATATGTTTAGATAGAATGAGATGGAGGATGAGAGGAGTGTGGAAGAAGAAGACTTGCTGCGCCGATCCCAAAACAAATGGGATGATGGCAAAAAAATATGATGACGGATTAATATGAGTGACAAAATGACGTGGTTTTATTGCCATTTTGTAGTTTATAAGCCATCATGTTTAGGAAGCCATTAAGCTAAGAATAACGTTCACGGTTCTTAAATAATCGCCTCACAATCGAGTGCCACAGCATCCGATTGTAATAAACGACTTGCAAATATGAACCATTAATACAGAGGGACATAAATGTGAATTTTCTTTATAAAATTGTAAAATGCTGTTCAATTTGTGACGTGGTTTCAAGTTTTCCTTTGCGAATTGCAACAATGCATACGCTCTAACAGGTGTGTACACCTAATGGCATATTTAAGTAGCCCATTTTCTTTCCTTGCCTTTTCTTTCTTTCTCTCTTTTGCCTTTACTTTTACCCTTAAAACTTGTTCAATTTTCATGAAAAAGTATTACAACATTTTCACTTTTTCAAAAAAAAAAACTTTTTTGCAAAAAACAACCGACTTCAAAAACACCAAAAAGAGAAAAATAAACTTAAGAAGAAAAATCTGCTTCTGAAGTCGGTGACTTTTGTTTGTTTGACTTCATGTTTTTGCCACCGACTTCAGAAGCTGATTTTTCTTCTTAAGTTTATTTTTCTCTTTTTGGTGTTTTTGAAGTCGGTTGTTTTTTTTTGCAAAAAAGTTTTTTTTATTTTTTCATTTTTAGTTGTAATAAGTACCTATATATATATATATATATCCACTTATACAAATGGGACCACCACAGGAGTATACTCTTTCAAATAAAAAAAGAATTTTGAGAATCGGTCCACACATGGCGGAGAAATCAGGTAACATACATAAAAAAAAAATACATACACACGAACATATAACCTCCTCCTTTTTTGAAGTCGGTTAAAAATAAAGGTATTTACCTTTAGTTTTAACTAGCGACCCGCCCCCGCTTCGCCCGGGTGGAATGTGTTACATATAAACCTTCCTCTTGAATTATTCTATCTATTAAAAAAAAACCGCATCAAAATCTGTTGTCTAGTTTTAAAGATATAAGCATATATAGGGACAGACAGCGAGAAGCGACTTTGTTTTGTACTATGTAGTGATAGTGAAGTGATAGTGATTCAAGTAACGTTAAATAAATCAGCTACTACATTTTACAATCAGTTATATAAATAATATCAAACACAAATGCAAGAAATGAATATAAAATGAATATTTAACCCGAGAATCTCGGGCGTCTACACGCTTCAATGAGCTGTATCATGAAAGTGAAGAAATCGCTGAACTATGTAAAGACCGAACGCTTCGAAACCCGGGTTAGTACACACACGTGTAAAATTACGAGTAGCATTACACGTAGACAGTTATCTACGTCTGCCTCGTTGGTCTAGTAATCGCAAGAGCGACCGAGGACCTTAGTTCGATTCCCAGGTCGGTCAAAAGTGTTATTGGGTTTATCAATCCGGAATTTCTCATTAACAGCCACGCCTCCATGGGACTTAAACATAAATACCATGGCGAGAAATGATGGTGTATTGTTAGATTTACCTCTGGCTTACTCTACGTGGATTACAGGGTTGCTGTTATGGCAGTGGTTAGGACAGAAGTGCACCCAATAGTCCTCAGTCCCAGTAGCCCTGTCTAACCTACTAAAAATAAAAGGCGACCACACGGGTGTAGGTACCAAACCAACCTACTGTGTCGCCATTCATTTTCCAGTTCCATAGAAACGTAGTTGAGCCTAATGCCATTAATCGAGCACATATGCAGACTCCATGTGCTGGTAATCAGAAATCAGTGACGGTAAAACCTAATAACACTTTGCCCGGCCTGCGCATCAAACTCAGTGCCAATCCTCAGCAGTAGCGCTTGTGACCAATAAACTAGCGAGGTATGGAAATATTTAAGGGAGCAAATATTATAAGGCAGCATTCCAATTTAATAAGGGACAATATTAAAATCGTTTAGGCACAAGGGAATCTTATTATACAAATTAGAAACGGTGTTCTCTTGTAATTAGGTTTGCTCGAATTTGTGAATGTTCATAAGACTTCATAAATTTAAATGTTTATTTTATTTGTAAGTGGAGTTAAAAGGGTGATTTTCAGAATTTTTTTAATCACGATTTGTTTGTTCACTGTTTTTTTTTGTTTAATTTACGTTTCTGTTTCATCACTTTGGGGACTCAAGTGATGCATTGACAGATTAACATTTTGATAGGGTTGTAGGTACGAGTATCAGCGCTGTGATATTTTTAAATGTTACAGTATCAGGGTTTTCTCAGCATGCTTTTGGCCTTTTACAGAACCAAATTAGTTTAATGTATGCATCATGTTTTTTTGTCTTATCTTTTTTTTTAATTGTGTTCGGTTGATTTATCCTGTGCGAGACTAATAAACGCTTTTCTTTCTTTCTTTATTTTGGTTTTTATTTCAACTATATCAAAAAGAAACAGAATTAAAATCCCGCGTATACCCGCATACCTGCAGTATCTATAAACCTTTCATTTATTTTGCTTTTGACTAGTAAATAAAAAAAACGTACGCTCTGCGAACAAATGTTACCATGTCAGAAAGCTGACGTTGACAGCGCAATTCATGTGGTTTTTAATCTAAACGGTTGAAACTATGACGTATGAAACAAGTTGAAGTTGAAATATTTTCTATTTACTTTCAGTTACGTTAAGCGAGGCTGTCTGTTATCATCGCTTTTACTATTTTCTCTATTATTTTCTTTATTTCGTAAGTTAAAATTTTACGTTGTCATTGCACTTTCTAGAAATCTCTTGAAATGAAATGGAAAAGCCATTTGCAAACTTTTTCATTCAATTTAATAATAAGCAGATAGCTCAACCCGTTCCAAAACTTTGTTTGCAAATGGACCTGGCTCTTCAAAATCTTAAACATGTATAGGACTGTGAAATGGGACTTCTGAGCATGAGGGCTTGGTTTCGATTCTCAGATCGAGTAAATCGTTATTAAGTTTTTTCATAAGGAATTTGGAGTCTTAATTTGTGCCCGGTTGATGGTAGTAGGTATTACACCCACATTTTCAGAAGTTATGTTACTCTAATACAGTAATAAAGTAACATAACTTCTGAAATGTGGGTGTACTATTAGGTATAGGTATCTATACATAACCTCTTTACAGGGGAGGTGTTATGTTATTTATAGTAGTGTTTTGTCTTTAGGTGTGTGTGTTGCTAGAGACTTGTGAGATTACTATTTTGTGGAGTTGTGACGAAGCTTAGGTACAGGGTTTAGTTTCGCCCCCCAGCGTTATAATAACACATAGTCACAGAATACATAATAGTACTACGTAAAGTGCATACAAGTACTTTAGATCATAAAGTGGTTTTCTGTTTATGAATATTATAAGATACAACATGAAAACACAAACCCATTTTATTGTAATAGAGAGCATCGGGTATTCTCTTGTGCATTTTTAATACCTGTAAAAAAATCACGTGAAACCTGTTGAAACGAATATGAAAAATCCTGAATTTCAATGGAATTGGGATGTCCATATTAATTGAAAAAGAACATTCCATCATGTATTCTCTTTCCAGGAATGGGTTTTATTTGATAATATTCAATAGGTGGGAATTTTTCATGGAACAGGTTATACATGAAAATGAATTTACGTAAGCTAGTTTGAATTATATTTGTGGGTTGTTGACTACCTAAAATGACGTCATAAGCAATATTAATTACTATACAAAAAAGGTATACAGAATAGACTAGTTCAAAGTCTTGAGTTGTAACGGTGTAACGTTGTTGTTTTAAGCTTTTCTTGCGGCGACAGTAACTTCGTTAAGTATTTCATATAGCCGGCACCCGAATTGGCAAGAAGGTGCACTAGCGTTAACGTTTACCAATACCTGTGCTAGCAACAGTTTATTCCGATTTTGGTATGAAAGCGCTATAGAGTAGGCAAGACAAACTTATTTTAGAACAAAAGCACTCTAACTTATACTTAATATACCTAAAATAAGGCTTTCAAACCGTGAAACCGCAAACGATATAAAATTCAATTGTGAAAAGGGGCTAAACGAAGGTTTCTGTTGTACACCGTAATCTTTAAATCCATTACCTTTATGCTAAAAGTATAAAAAAGTTCTAATACATTTTGCATCGGCTCCGCTCAGTGTAAGGGTAAAAAAGCGATACTTCCCTCATACATAAAATATTTAAGAAAGGAGAAAACGTGTTGGGTCTACACAAGACGACAAAAAACGATGAAAATAACCCAATGGCTGACGAGAAACGAATTCTTGATTACAAATGTATCATTGTTATGCGCGGTTATTAGCAGAATTATGACAAATGATCCAGAATTGTTCGTGCAATGGTTGATTGATGATTTATTGCTTCAGCGTTTCATAATTCAACAAGAAAATGATAGCGCTTTTCCTACGATTGCGTCAATCGAAGTTATTAAGGGTTGTTGCCCCTTTTCATAAAAAAAAAATACGGGCATATTTAGACCAACCCTTTTTACTTAATTCTGGTGTGATGCACATTATTTTGATATCATAAAATGTTTAAAGGTCATGAACATTTATTTTTTGTATGTACCTGTATCAAGTTTAAGGAAGCGAATCTTGGATAAATGACCTTTGGTTTTTCATCATCACTACTAAGGTTCCTTCTAAAGCAATTAGTGCGATATTAAATTACGACCGCATATATTTAATTAGACCTGTTTTCCAGTAAAGACCCTCGAAATCTGGCCGGCAACTGAAGTTTCAATATTTGGCCTCTTACTCCTTCCCGAAAATCAAATCTAGAGGACCATAGTATTATATTTACAGAAATTCAATTAATTCGCTGCCTGGTGCGAAGATTGACACCAATATATAAACGCAATTATAAATCAGTAAAAGCCTATTGAATCGTGAGTCCAATTTCTGAAAACATAAGTCAGAAATCTGAAGAGTTTGCCTTCGTCAGAAAGGCGTAGTCACCCATTGATTGGTTATGTGACCACAATATTAATCGAAAGCAGTCTCCTTAGTTAATAAATGGGGCAATTATTTATGATCCCCACAAATATGTACTTTGGCTATTAATTAAACAGTTCTGAGAAGGGACTTACCCTGAAAACGCCTAGCTAAGAACACCCAATAAATACGAGTAGGTACTTATTTTCAAAAACATTGAAGTAGTCTCAGAATACCTAACCTAAAGGTGCAATTACTTATTCAGCTCGGTTCAAGTCTAGCATAGTTCGATTTCTATTGTTTCAGTATTGAATAAAAGAGCGAATCACTGCAGAACGGACTTCGAAAATCTTCTTATTCTTTATTGTTTTTTTTTTAATGGCATCTCGCAATTCAACCTAGAAGGTTGTCGTCTGCTTAACTGGACTATCCTGTGGGTGCCTTGAGTGTAAAGCCTTATTTTTTGGTTGGTGGGAAATCATCAAATGACTCTTCCCGCTCTGGGCTGAGCGGAAGGGAGTGTCAGACTTCTACTGACTAAAAACCACCCACGTTCCTTTTTAGCCCTTTGTGTCCGGGGCTATAGCTTATGTACAACAACGAGCTTAACCCAGACTTAGTTTCCAACAAAAGGAAGTGAATTACCCAGAACTACACGACGTACAGCACTTTGCATTTTTGATATAATTTTCTTTTGTCTGTGTGTGTGTTCCCTTATTCTGATTGCTGGCGCCACCTAGCGTTGAATAAAATATAGCCTAGCTTTTGGGACAATGCTCGCAGTATTTGAATATTTCTGCTCAAAGGTCACAGCAAAGCTAGTTCTTTATTAAAGAAAGAAGAAAGAAAGACAGAAAAAATATTTATTACAACATGTGTTTACAATAGTTTTGGAACTGTCGCGTGGTAGACGCCATTTTAGTATTTTGTATAGCGCTGGCAATCATTAAAGCTGATTGGAAATATGTCTTGTTTGTGTTTGGTCCCAACATTGAACATTCTAAGTTTGTGAATTGTGGATTGATCGTGCATGGGCTATCATTTATGTTTCCCAGTACGAAGTGGAGGTCAGATAGGCAAACACTACATGTAAAATACGGGAATACAAAAACCTACCTCAACATAAATTGACATTGATAGGTCCTTTTTTTTTTTTTTTTTTGAAATTCAGTATAATTACGTTAATTATTCGCACCAGCCTACCCTTACACTACCGTTTTAAGGTTATTAATTTGACCTACTATATGAGCAAGTTGTTATGTCTCCAATACAAATTTAAACGTTACCTTAGGGGACCACTAGCATGGCATTGACAAATGTACTACCATGTAGGCACTTATGTATGTTTTGGTATTAATTAGTTCAGTGTGAGCGTACTTACACGCAGCCTGGTACCAGGTATTCCCTTAGGTACCTAGTGTTACTTCACAAGGACACTTTTGTTACCTAAGCCTAATTGAGTCACGTTCTCTTTAGATTTAGTAAAAAGAAAAATGAAGCTACATTAAAAACTAAATGCTACGATACAAATTAAAAACTATATACAAACCATTATTATTCAGGATGAAAATAATATTTTTTAAGTTTCTGATAAGTAAATTCTGTCATAAACTCGTCACAGAAAAATAACGAAATATAATTTATTATTTTCCTGGCCTACGATATCGCTTTTTACTCATTAAAATAACCCAGATCTCATAACAAGACGTTGGCGGTTTTATCTACAACTGTCAAGAAACAACGATTCAGCACGAACCTGAAGAGTTATCTCAAGAATTACTTTTCTCAAATTTATCATCACTAAAGTTACACCTGAAAGTTTTCAAAGAATAAAGATGGTCGCTGTATTTCTGAACAGTTTGGGACGACCTCTGGGGACGCAGTAAGTAAATTTTATTGGGACAGGTACATAAAAATGGTGGGCAAGTCTCACAATCACGTATGTTTCTATTACTACTCATAAATAGATATACGAGACTTCAGTTGAGCCGCGCGATAAAACTTTTTTTTGGCCGTTCGAATTAAGGACACGAGATGATTAGACGGCCTCATTGGAGGGTTACGCAAAAACGCTCCTGATTGTAATGGAAGTCCATTTTACAGCAAGTACTTCATCGTTTACATGAATATTTTATATGAAGATAATTTGAGCTCGCCTGGCCTCGTTGGTGTAGTAGTTGCAATCGCAACTACTGAGCATGAGGTGCTGAGTTTGATTCCTGGGTCGCCCCTATTACATTTATGTGATTTTAACATAACTGGCGAAATGTGGGTGTGGATCCGATACACCTCTGCCTTAACCTTCAAAGATTACAGGCGTAATGCTATGTTATATTAAAAATTGAGCTCTGTATTAAATATTAGGAAATAGAAAATAATAGAAAATGGTGTTTAAAAGAATTTATAAACCGATTGTTTTAACAACTGGCAATAAATTATATTGTTACAGAAAGCCCACTCAAAGATAAAGAAAATGGACATAGGAATAGACAATAAAATATCTATAAAGTTCATTTTACTGCATCAACCCCTCTGGGATTTATTTTATCTTCGTTGCTAACGAGTAACTTCCCTCAACAGTCGCCCACTGCATCAAGCAGAGAGAAAGCTTTTTAGGGTTCCGTACCCAAATGGTAAAAACGGGAGCCTATTACTAAGACTTCGCTGTCTGTCCGTCCGTCTGTCTGTCACCAGGCTGTATCTCAAGAACCGCGACAGCTAGACAGTTGATTTTTTTACAAATTATGTATTTCTGTTCCCGATATAACAAAAACATTTAAAACACAAATAATAATAAAAATATAAGGGGGGCTCCCACACAACAAACGTGAATTTTTTTATGGATAATGGTACAGAACCCATCGTGCGCAAGTCCAACTCGCACTTGGCCGGCTTTTTTTATTTGCCTGTAATGGCAGAGTTAAGTGCCTTCGGATTTGGTTCCTTGAGAATAATTGGATTGTCTCGTCTCAATTAATGAAGGACTTGTTCGAAGGCAGTCGCCTCCGATAGACGTCGGCTCACAATTCTTCACTGCTGAATAAATTATGAGTTGATTTACTGCCGCCATTTGTGATTCACAAAGGCTTGGCACGTCGTACCAAAGGTATTCGTAAATATTTCGTTGGGGAAACTTGAACCGTGTGAGTTTGTTGCTTTTTTATTTTATTTCGTAATACGTTTTTCATGTACACTTGAAGTTAAAAAGTTCTTATTGTAGTCTCTAAAAAAGTCCGCAGGTATTAAAATTGCTTGGCGGCATGGAGACAGCGACTGTCGCAACCCCGTGCAGGGCACGCCACTATAGTGGCGGTAAGTCCCCTCTTTGAGGAGTGGCTAGAGAGGAGCCACGGCGTCCTCACCTTCCGTCTGACGCAGGTCCTCACCGGACACGGATGTTTCGGGAGGTACCTGCACCGAATCAGGCGGGAGGAAACGCCCGGATGCTTCCATTGCGAGGATCGACCGGAGGACACGGTGGAGCACACTGTGGAGGTGTGCCCTGCTTGGGCGGAGCACCGCCGTGTTCTCGTAGCGGCGATCGGCGGCGGCGACCTCTCGCGTCCGGCCCTGGTGCAAGCAATGGTCCGGGGCGAGGAGGAATGGGACGCCGTCGCCTCCTTCTGCGAAGCAGTGATGCTAGCGAAGGAGGTGGCGGAATGAGAGAGGGAGAGAACCTCTCAACGTCCCAGCCGCTGCGGAAGGCGCGGAAGGCGCTCCGGGCGTCGGGGGCCACGTGATGGCTTCCGGCCACCGTAGACGCGGGCCTGTGGACGGTGAGTAATGGGCTAGCTCGCCGTCCGGCCGTCGTCATGACGGCAACAGACCGTGTCGGCGGCGCGTTCGTGTTCCACGCGCGCCTCAAAGAGATGTCAGCAAGGAGGGGCTCGCCCCTTGCGAGCCCCTCCTTGCTGACATCTCTCGCGACGCCCGTCGGGGCCGCGGATTTTTGTACTAGATTACGTGGCCTCGGCGCAAGGGCAAAGAAGGAACATGGGTTCGGTTTTTAGTCAGTAGAAGTCTGACACTCCCCTTCGCTCTGCCCAAGAGCGGGGGGGGGTCATTCGATGATTTTCCACCCAGCAAAAAAAAAAAAAAAGGTATTAAAATTGCTTTGAAGGAATTTCATGCTCATTTTTTTACATCGCGTTTTCATTTAAATGTTTGTAAATAAAGGAACGATGTTAAACGCAATTATAACAAAACGTTTTCCTTATTCAGTTGAGGTGGGGTAACAAAACGAGTTTTATTTTTATTCAATTGTAAGGGTGATGGAAACAGCTTTTGTGCTGAGAGTGCAATGCATATTTAATGTTGTTTTTGACTTGCAAAGAAAATCTATTTCTTTAAAAAATTGTGGTGCTTAGTTGTCTGTACTTTTTTCTTACTACATAATTATGTGTATTTGATCTAATGTACGTATCTCAAAATACCTTGTTTTCATATTGGAATTCCATCAATATATTGTGAAGAGTTTCCTGTTCGTACGAGTACAAGTGAAAGTTATATGTAAGAAACATTGACAGGTAGAGAATACGTAACTAGTGAAGGCAACTGTTGCGAGAAACGCAGATGCGCTGACAAGGCACCTACGGATGAGCTTATTACTTCAACTTATTGGAGCGAAATGGCTGTGAGATATATGTTATAATATTTATATCTTTCACTGAATAATATACTGATATGTTGTTGTTTAGAAAGCAGATAAATGCGGGATGAAAATTCTCTAGAAACCAGTATCACAATTTGTAAGTATGTATATTCTTCAGGTCTGTATGTTCGCTTGTGTATAAAATCGATATTATTATTATATATTTTTATATTATTATTATAAAATCTATATATTTACAGACGGGACGGTTGGCTCAGTGGCTGAGCGATTGGACTGCTGCGCTGCGTGTCGCGGGTTCGATCCCCGCACGGAACAAATATTTGTATGGCCTACAGATAGTTGTTTCGGGTCTGGGTATTTGTGAATGGTAGTTTAAATGTTTGTGAACGCACCCACGATACAGGAGAAATTCCTAGTGTGGGGCAATGATTCATCAAATTCAAATTATAAATCATTTGCTACGTCATAATGATTTACCTAATCGTTGTAATTATAAAACAAAGTTTCTCTAAAAACAAAACAAAAAAGTCTTCATTAGCAAATCTAACCCGCGCGAAACCGGGACGGGTCGTTAGTGTAAAATAAATATGAGACAACATACCACTTTTTAAAACAAAGGATGTCGTGAAAACCAGTGAATTTTGATTGTAATTCAAGAACTTTATGTCTAACGTTCATTTGTTTCGCACTCTCTGTCAATAAATGATGTGCGGATTTTCAATGTCAAAGATAACGAATTCACAAAATATATTCGAATATTTAACCTAGAAACAATTATGTAAATGTTTCTCATACCCATAATATCGACCGTCATGCAAAATATTATGTTGTGACAGCAAACGATAATACAAAAAGGTTGGCTCAGGTACGGAGATCAAAAAGTTCTTTGTATGCGTAAGGTTTTAGCTTTTGTCTATCTGTCTGTCACGCTAAGGATTTCCATATACGTCGATTCTCCAATGATGGAGGTGGGAAATTATGTATGCGAATAATGTGAAAGGGAAAGGGGGATGAATAACCTATAAGCGAAAAATGTCAGGTGTTGCTTTGTTCGAGCTGTTGGATCATGTCAGGATTGAAAAACTTATTATTTGGTGCAAATACGTGAAGCTTCCTTAAACATTCTCTTGATGTTATTTTGGTTCAAATAATGGTTAGGCACTGTGGTTTTATGAGATACCTCATCTGTTTACATACCTGAGATCGAAAAATATACTTTGATTGAATATTTCTGATCGATCACCTTTACGAACCATTGAGAAACAAAGGCCCACTACAAACGAATTGATTACCTTTAGGTAGCTTCTAAATACACTAATGTACCTCAATGTAACGTTCGTAATAAGAGTGTGTGAGCGGCCTTTTGTGAGAGCCAATAATCGATATCTAGTCTAGTACGTCCTCTTAGATACTGGACTAATGGTCGTAACTGATTAGTTTTATAATAATAATAATATTCCACAACTATCACACAACGCCATCTAGTCCCAAGCTAAGCAGAGCTTGTGTTATGGGTACTAGACAACTGATAAACATACTTATATATTTCTAAATACATACATATTATAGACTAGCTTTTGCCCGCGACTTCGTCCGCGTTTCCGTCGTTTTTCGTAAAAAAGTACCATAATTATGTCTTTTCTCACGGTTCAGTGGCGTTTTTTAGGTGGCATTGGGTATTTTATTTTTAATCGACGGTAACGGAAAGGCTGTCAGTTACCTAGGTAACAAAATAACCTACGATAGAGGTCCTAACTATAGCTACCTTACACTTAAAATCTAAGTGCCAATTTAAACTAAAATATTCTAATAGAATTATACCCAGAAATATGTACAACTTACAACAAAAAAAGAAATGAAAATAAAGCTGAAACGCCTGTGCAATACCATCTACCTATACCTACTTCACTTACAAATAAATACCTATAACTACTATAATTAATAAAAGTATTTACGCTTTTACCTACATAATACAAAACTAAAATTGAACATAAATTAGCCAAAACTTACCTATCGGTATCTAAAAAACTATGCGTACTACTTCTACTTCTACCACTACTTCACCTAAAAGGAAATAAAATGCAAACTATTAATAATTTGTAATTTGAACGAATATATTTTAAACACTACCAAAACAACTAATATCTATTTTAGAAAATAACAACAAAAGAAATTCAAATAAACTATTTGAAGACTAAAAGTCGCGCTGATAAGCATTGTTTGTTAAAATCATTATTGTCCGTCAATAAGGTCGAACGCTCTGAACGCATCAACATCCACTACCCGTGTCGAGCGCGGCAACCGTTACACAAAAATAATCCTTATGGCATGATTCAGTATTCACGCGCGACGGCTTATTAGCGTATTTCATGTATAAGTTTGGTGTTTCTATACCGATTACTATGATTATTTTTTATTGAATAGGTAATAATATTAACTTCTTTTAATTAGGGATGAGTGAGAGTATTATAAACGTAAGATTAAACAAATATAATCAGAAAGCTCCGAACTGCTAAGCTATCGGGAGTTACACGTGTTATTGTGAGTCAACCATAAAAGATAGACATATGCTGTTGTGGGATATTTTTTAGATAATTTTATGTAGAACATTTCCGTCATAAACGATTTCTATGTAGCTTTAACCATTAAGGCTGCACACGCGACGGAAGCTTAAAAAATGGAGCAACTTCTCCCGTTTTCCCGATATTTCCCTTCACTGCTCTGCTCCTATTGATTGTAGCGTGATGAAAAGTATACTATAATCTCCCCAGGAGTATGAAAAATAATTGTACCTAGTTTCGTTAAAATCCGTCGAGTAGTTTTTGTTTCTATAAGGAACATACAGACAGACAGACAGACAGACAGACAGACAGACAAAACTTTTACTGATTTCATTTTTGGCATCAGTATCGATCACTAATTACCCCCTGATAGTTTTTTTGAAAATATATATCATGTACAGAATTGACCTCTCTACAGATTTATTATAAGTATAGATAGATAAATTACACCCAGACACAGAACAAATGATCGTGCTCATCACACAAACATTTGTCCTGGGTGGGAATCGAACCCACGACCTCCGGCATAGCAGTTAGGGTCACTAACCACTAGACCAACAGGCCAGTCAAGATAAGTTAGATAAGTCAGATAAGTTATTGAACCATTAGTTGTCATTTATGAGTGGCTGCAGTTTGGAGTTCTGCCCCTATTCTAACTCGTTGGGAAAATATGATTATATGTTTCCTTAATTTATTTATTTTTCGATCAAGAATAGGCTAACGTATTTATCTACCTATATCTTAGTGGGTTTAGCAAAAGACAACTTGATTTAAAATATTTATTTAAATAACGGAAATTAGGTCTTCGAATCAGAACCTAGATCTAGCCAGGCAGTAAATTCAAATGAAATATTTCAAAGAAAAAACCTTTTTCTGCTGTCAGCCTACAAAAAGGAAATGGCGAAAATGCTAAAGATCTAATCTTTGCACGGAATTTAGGTATCACATTATCAAGATGGCAACATTTTTCTTTACTTGTATCGTATATTTACGAGCTCGGGTCAGGTACACACGAAGACCAATCAAATTATACGAAACCAATTTATACGGATCTCTCATTCTACAGGAACTCTATACAAAGCAAGCCCACGTTATACAAGAAATATTATATAGCTTACTGGAATGCCGTTTGTACCTCAATGACGTCCCTGGCAGAGTTATGTCGGACCTCCGTGTAAATATGGCTTTCATTTATCTAGGCTTCATTTAATTACACACTTAGTGTTATTAACCTTTGGGTAAATGAATACTGGAAAAACGCAACTGTATTATCCCAGGATTTAAAACAAGGTTAGGGTAACGAAGCACCATTTAAAACGTATTTGAATAAAAAAATAAAAAAAGGCTGTAATTTTCTCTCATATTTTGACTCACCTCAAAAAGTACAATACTTTTGTAGTTCTTGAAGCACTCTAAGCGCTGTTAACAAGACTTTCTTTTATACAAACTTTCAACTAAAAGTATCTCATTAATAAAAAAAAGTCGAGAATACATAAAATCTGCTGACAATTGTGTTCTTTCTATAAATTATTAGGTATACAAGTTTATAGTTTCTGTGCAAATTCTGTCCATATGTACGATACATACCACCAATTAAACGTGATTCCCTCAGTGCACAATACATACCCTGTCTGTTTCAGGAAATAGACATACATCATTATAACTAGTGAATGGTCACTGCTCAGTTATTCAGTACTAGACTGATGGCTATCATCCGTCCATCCATCAATGGAAATACTACGCTTGGCAGACATATTCCCGGAACATGATGACAGGATCGTACAGTACATGTGTGTAAAAGTACATTTACTATTTAGTCAGTATAATTCCTGCTTACTGCCTTACTCGGTTTGCTAAACCGAGTAAGTACAGGCATCGATCGAATTTGCAGAAATGCAATTTTGATTTCAAATTTGACGAACATTAGCTCAAATAAATTACCGAGCGACGTCGTCCATTTGAAAATCGAATCGGCGATGATGGGAGGATTTTCCAACAGCGTTTCTGCTAATATTATTTTATATTAATCAAGAAAAGTTACCTCGTGTTTTGCCATTTCGAATATTTACTAAGATTTGTTTCTGACTTTATTGAAATATTTTAAGTTAAGAGTATTTTTGTTGTTGTATTTTATTTGTATTTTATTTGTATTTAATATGCTCTATATTTTAAAGTTAACTGGATTCAATACAAACCAATTTATCGGATTCTATCAAAAAGCTTATCATTTCACTCTATGTACATTTATCCGGATACAGTATAAACCAAGTTTTCAAACGAAGCCCAATAGGGTTAGTCAGTTTATTTTAGGCTGATCTAGTTTTCAGTGTTTTCGGTGCAGTGTAAAAAGGCACGAATTGAAAGCGATCGCCTGTATGCTATCCCATCGCTATTCGACTACGTCACAGATTGCTTTTTGCAGGAATGCATCTGTACTTTTTTGAGTGCCTATGTTCCCAACTTATTGTACAGACGACAAACACATGAAACTATTACAATCTGTCAAATTTCTTGAAAATAGATTTTCAATTTTATCACTCAAGCCTAAGGTTCAAGGTTGATTGCGATCCTTTGACAGTTTCAGGTAGTTTGATGTGCTGGCGTACCCAAAGTAAAAAATGATTACATCAATCAAGTGGTCTAGATAGACGCATTGCTGGTCGGTTTGTACCGCAAATTTTCTCTCTAGCACTAGATTTTGGAGAATTGTTTTTAAATGGAACATTATTTTTTTGAATAAATGTCTTTTGATTTCATGAATGCTTTTAATGTCGAAACTATTTCATCAGAATAAATTATCCATTTAAAAAGCCAATTTAATGGAAGGAGAACGTCCCCTCTCTCCGACAGATTTGAAACTATTAACTATAATCAATATAGGCGTCTGGTAAATAAGATATTTTCTTAGGGCGACTTGTGTATCCTATGACTGTTGAATGGCGAGAACGGGGTTCATTCAAAATCGCCCATAGTCCTTTCAAACTGTTTCTCATATTATTTGGCGTGCACAATTGTATGCGGAAAGTCTTTGGTTCTTGACGTCTTGGTTTCCAACAACTTATTATCTACGCTTACCTTTCCTTCCTCAGCTCGCTGCTTCTCTTGCGGAAGCTGGCGACGAGGACCTGCAGTTCCGAGGAGTGATGCTCGTACAGCTGTGACAGCTGCGTTGTGAAGTCAGCCACTGCAACAAGTACATTCATATATAAATATGAAAATGAGTGGCAGTGCTTGAAAAAGCGTGTGTGTGGAGAGATACAAAATGAAATCTTTGGATAGGAAAGCTCTTTTTTTGTGAGGTAAAGGTAGAGGGTTATGTCGGACGAACTCCCACCAAGTAAAATATCACGATTCCTACTACTACGATGAGTCGGAGGGTGCTACTCGCCTTCCATGACTACCGAGACTCATCATGAGATAACTTTATCCAAACTATACAAACTAGGATCCCTACATTCTAAGTGATCGTGGTAGCCACAATTGTATCCATAGCGTACAATCCACGATAAACGTTTAACCGTGTGTACATCTTATTTTATGAATACGCATGGTTTCACGTGATTCAACATAAACCTAAGAGTATATTGTCTTAACTTTTTACCCACGACGGAACGGAGACTGTATATGCATTTGGGGTGAGAGGTTGTTTGTGCAAATTAATGTTGCCATTTTTCTCCAAAACTACTAGTCCGACTTTGATGCAGTTTTCAGTTATGGGTTTGGGTTTGATTGGTGCATGTTCTTAGATAGGTGTTACGGAGACAACTCACTAGGGGGCGCTACAGCAAATATTTTTTGTGCAAATAAAAGTTGCCAGTTTTCTCCAAAACCACTAGTCCGATTTTGATGCAGTTTTCAGTTAGGGGTTCGGGTTTGATTGGTGCATGTTCTTAGATAGGTGTTACGGTGACAACTCACCAGGGGGCGCTGCAGCAAACATTTTTTGTGCAAATCAAAGTTGCCATTTTTCTCCAAAACTACAAGTCCGATTTTGATTCAGCTTTCAGTTATGGGTTTAGGTTTGATTGGTGCATGTTCTTAGATAAAAAAATAAAAATAAAAGTAAAAAGTTTAAATATTAAGCAAAATTAAAATTTTTGAAAAAACCCACGACTGTTAAAAATTAATTGAAAAAAGGATAAAATAACATAAAACACCCGCCTTAAAAAAACCCAAGAATGTCCGTCGGGAGCTGAACATTGCAAAACTAGTTCATTTAATGGCAGCCCCCGACGGACAATTTTGCTTTTTATGTAACAACAAGAACAATTCTTAGTATTTCACGTAAAATCAATTTTAACCAAATGAGCACAGCCAAACAAAAACTTCTCTCATGTACACACGACGCTGTAAAGATAATCCCACATGAAGTTAAACACTTGTTCTTCAAACTTTAAGATCATGTTATCGAAAACTTATACTTGGAACATACACCCAATACACGTGATTTTAGAACTCATTATAAGTTTAAAAGATCGTATTGTTCAGGAAGGTACAATACATCGGTTCATTACGGGCTCACCCAAGAGGTAAATTAAGCACTTTTACCTCACCACGAGAAGCTACATGTATAAGTTTGGAAGTGAACTTTCCCTTAATGTTAAGTACCAGTGCTATATTCTTAGTGTGCTCGCTTTAAAGTTTTGTCGACGAAATAAACGGGATCACGAGATACGCAGGCATTTTGTTCGTCTAGTTTTCTGTTTTTCGATATGAAAACTTTAATCTTCTCTGCCGAATGCGTGTCTTCAGATTTCGTTTGAGAAAGCATTTATTGAAATCGTATTTCTGAGGATTAAATAACTAGATCTCCATACTTGCATTCGTCTACTTTCCTATTTCAGACACCTTCCTCTCTATACTCGTAAAATTGTGCATATCTGCCTGTATTTTGTGATGTCCAGATAATTAAAGTTTTATGCCTATGATTATCTTTATTTTTACCTTGATATTACTATATTTGTAAGAATATAAACCTTACCCAAGAATTTAGTAAGTAGAGCAAGTAATTTAGCTTTGCATAAAAAGGACATAAAACGGAGTAAACATAAAACTGGTTAAATCTATTTAACACGATAATTTTCCCTTATACCACGAATCTCTTGCTAACGCAATTATTATTTTATAAAACAGTATTTTGGCAACGCGTAGCGACCCGGGTGTTAATCTACCCCTTTAAAGTTACGCAGGTATACTTATGTTGAAACCTAATTTGATTACTTTCAGGCCAGTGAGCGGGTGAATGCAGGTAGAATTTCGTTTGGTTTCAGTTCACCGACTCCGAAAAACACTGAAAATGGCAATCACAAATTACTTTGACTATGTACAGACGCATTTTCAACTTTATCGCCAAAGCATTATTAGGTTTAAGGTTCATTGGGAAAATATTAGACAGTTACGGGAAGTTTAATGTCTGTACCTATTACTATGCGTAGTATCAGCACATTCCGGTTTCTATAAGCAAGTAGACTAAAAAAGGGTCATTTATATCCAATCATTCGTTGAAAATACATTACAAAACTTAATGATTTATTACCGCTGCGGGATTACACTCGCGAAATTCTTTCAAAGAAATACGATCGCCTCATTCCGCCGCTTCGTAGTCGCAAACAGCTTTTCTATTAACCCGGTAGATAATCTGAGCTCTTATTAAACCTAACTTCACTTGCACAGCGACTTGGGTAATTTACTTAACCGCTTTGGAAGATAACGTTTAACCTTCTGCCAAAGTTAATAGATTATGAAAAAAATATGTTGAGGTATATTACCTATTCACGGAATCTGGCAATAGGTTCGCCCCTTATTACTGGGACTTAAACATAAATGGTGAAATGTGGGTGTACGATTAGGTACACCTCTGCCAAACCCTTCGGGGATTACAGTCGTGATGTTATATTATGTTATGCTAAATCATATTCAGCAAATTGAATATGAGTGAACATTTTGCGACGTTATGTAAAAAGGACCGTTTTCATGAATTATGTACAAAATATGGTAAAACGTCAAGATGTTACAACGGTGAGATCAATATTCCAATGCAGTGAATCGAACCTTTTTTGTCAAGTACGGTTTATTTTTGGGCTTAGCTGCCTAAAGCGAAAATGATCACTCCTTTCTAAAGAATACATTTCTTTTCGTACTCATTCTTGACATATTTGGAGTAGCGGGTGCGCCAAAGTTCACCTAAAATTTCAACTCCGATAATTGGAAATCCGAAAATGTTCTTCCTAACATTTTTCATCCTAACAATCGCAATTCCTAACTTCTCTGTCTCTAATGTTTTAATTCCGAAGCATTCAACTTCATAATGTCAGTAGCAATAAACATCTATTACACAATTATTTGTTTTCCTATATTTTCTCAACATAACCATCTTTTACACTATTATTCAAAGTCATATCTTTTTTTTTTTGTTTATATTACTTTTTATTCATAATAATCAGTATTATAAAAGGTCCCATTAAAATAGGTGGAAAAATTTTTAGAAATCATTCAGACCGCTAAAATAAGGACAATAGCAAAAATATAAGAAAAAGACAATAAAATACCTACTTTTATAGGATGAGTTTGTTCTAGAGTGCCGGCAATTTATTATTTTAAGTCAAAATAAAATCACTTTATATAGTGTTTTTTTTTTGTTTAGATGTCTTTAGTTAGGCTTACTAAACGCTGTGTTAAAATTTGTCCACCTATTTTAATAGGACCTTATATACTATGCAAAGATATCCATAGGTTAGGTTAGGTTAGAACTGTGACCTCGAAATTGGTCGCGAATTTTTTCTAAGTATTTTTTTCATAGTGCCCCCAAGACGACACTCTGACCTGAATTTCATTCATTTATTTTATTTCAAGACAAAAATCAGTGAAACGACCTTTAATCATTCTAAACAGTTGTATGAGTGAAAATATTATGGTAATTATGTTTAGGAATAAAAGCGTTAGGATAAAAAACAGTAGGAGTTTAAATATATTTACACTAATGATATTATGAATTCCAATTTTCGGAAACATGAGTGTTATGAACATCGTCGGTAGCACTACAAATAGTATGAATGAAAACTTTAGGATGAAAAATTTTAGGAAGAGTGATCATTCGGATTACAAATCGTTAGGAAGAACAATTTCGGATAAAGAACTTTAGGTGAGCCAATATGGACCCTGGAGTAGCATACATAATAATATTCAAGAAAATCGACATACCGTATTCTTTTATTGAAAACTAATGTGGTGTTTTTATCACAAAATAAACAAATATTACCCGTGGTTCCCATTACATCTTCGGGACTGTGCGAAAACTGAAACTCCAGTTAGGCCTTATAAAAATAAAGTTAAAAGTTAGTTACAACTTTTGAGACGCGACTTTGGTTGGTCAGGGCCGCCGGGCCCTGACCAACCAAAGTCTTTCGATGCTGAATATTCTACGAAGGAGAGAACGGTCAAACAAACTTTTTAAATATAAAGTCATGCATAGAAACTGGGAGAATTTTCGGAAGATTTATCCATTGGTGTCTTCAGGACTCGTAAATAAATAAATCAATGTTTTACGACAGTCGGATTTTATGAATGTCAAGAAACTATCTAGAGAGCAGCGGTGGCGAAGTGGTGGTGGCCCCAACTTACAATTACTGTAAGTCGTGGGTTTAAACTTAGGCGCATTTCTTTGTGCAATTTATTTCGTTACCACTGCTCTCAAAACGATGTAGGTAAACATCGTGAGAAAACCTAGAACGTCCTAGAACGAAAATTCGAAGACATGTGACAATCCGCTATGGGTCAGCGTGGTGGATTATAGCCCATTCTCTTTCATAGACAGGAGGCCTGTGTCTCAGCAGTGGGAACATTATAGACTGAATATGATGATGATGATGTAGTTTCTCATTCTCTGCCTTAAATTAAAAAAGTAGATGAAATGAAAATATTAAACGAAACCTCACTATGTACGTTCTATGGTGGATGTAGATTTATAATTAATAATTTAACGAGGGCTTAGGCTTAGGATAATTATTATATAAACCAAATGATCTGCTCTGATGGGGTTATAATATTAATTATTTACCTAATACATCAATTTACCAGTAGGTACTCATATTACAGTACTGAGAATGATTAATCAATTGATTAGACAAAGTGCTTGTAAACTGAGATAATACATGTACATTATTAGATAACGAGATGAATGAAGATGCTTTTTACCTACTATTAAAAACAATATTCAAAAATCTATATTCATCTTTCATCATCATCTGCATAGCCTTTTCCCAACTATGTTAGTTCTTCCAGTCTCTAAGATAAAGCGTGTGTCTATCTGACCTCCACAAAACTGTTAGTATTGGGTAATACGATAGCGTTAGGTAAGACTGGTTGTTAGACTTTTGGGCCACCGACTAGCTGCTACCAGGAGGTGGAGTGAAGGTCCTTCACTACAACTGTCAATTTTACTGGCCGCTGAAGGTCCACAAAGATATTAGTAGGAGATCTTCAGATGTGGTTTACAGGTAGGCCATGTCTTCGACTGGGTTAGTACATTGTACACTTTTATCCCGGTTGTATCCCAAGGGATATTTTCCGACGTATACGCGGAAACCTAGTAACTAAATAAAGAGTCGAACGTGAGTTTACCTTTATTATCACATTGCAATAGCAAGAAATTTGTTTTATCTCCTCTTCCAATATCAAAATACAATTGTATTTAGAGTAACTAGAAATTTGCAACTAATAATGAAGTTGCTATCGAAATGGAGCTTGATTTTCGGAAGTTGCATTTCAAAACTATTGCGAACGTATTTTAGTTTCGAATGAGATAGCCTAATTGGAGTTGTGCAGGTATTATTCTGAGTGGTTATTTGGTTGGCTATATAAAAGTTGTGAAGTAAAAAGATTAAGGTTCTTTATATATTTTTTTGCATATATAATTGCAAAGCAAATTATGTTTAAAATTCATACATACGGCGACACATCAAGCTACACATATACAGTATACCTAACCTCGTTTTGTATGAGCTACCGGTACAATGAAAGATCAACTTCATTTTAAATTAAAGTGGTAGTTTCAAGAACTGCTATGTGCGCGAGTGTAGTGGTACCTATCACGTCAAAATAAAACTAGTAAGCGTACATGAATTTTTAAAAGACTGAAACAGACCGTAAACAAACACCAATAAAAAATCAAACACATAGAAACGATACCGCTATAAAACAAGCCGCTAAAATACATTTCTTTTCGTTGAAAACAATTCGATTCCCGTCAGCTGTCCTATTGTGAATTTTAAAACAATTCACAAAGGGATCTCGAGTAAACCGACAATATCTTCTGTAAAGTGAACCACGAAACAGATGGGAGGCAAAACCTGAATAATAGAGTTCATAAGTCGGAGCAGACGGTTAAGGCCTTATCACACTGACGACTAGCGTATTTTCAGCGAAGCGAGCGGTCATTGCACTCGTTGCACGTTCGTCACTCCAAAGCTATGCCGGTTTTTTTTGTTACTTGGTACAAACCCGCCACATTATTCCCAAACCACTGCAACTCCTACAAGCCAGAAACAACAGTGGTGACCATGAGAGAGAAACAATTTAACTGTCTTGGAACTCGCATCGAAATTCATAACAAAAAAATAGTGAAGGAGAGGAAATCATAATTTCTACTTCCCTCCATATCCCCATAGCACAGCACCATGCTGAGTGGTCACCTGTTTGTCGCGGTAATGACGTACAAGCTGTTAACCATTTTTTTTTGTTATTATCTCTTGTTTTATTTTTGTTTGTTATGCGTTGTATATTTTTGTTTTCTCTTTGTGTCTACTTGAATGTTCTTGTTTATGCGACAATAAATATTTTTTCTTTCTTTCAGAAGATAGAACTAACATGGCAAGAAAGGAATGTCGGTAACTTTCGCACACGTTTTGACAAAACACACCAAAGTCCTCGACATAGTCAAAGACTTTCGTACGCGCTCAGTTCACTTTCACGCTGACATGACGTGCCAGGTTTGGTGTCTATAAAGCGCCTTGACTTGACATGTTGACGAATTTGGCGTGTAGGCTGTATAATTTATTCGCTGCATGTGGGGTATAAAAGCGAGTCTGCAAGATTTTGAGGATGCAAAGCGCGGTTCAAGCCTTCGTTGGGCTAACTGGCGATTACCTAAGCAGCCAGAAGGCAGCAAGGCATCTCACCTCTCTAAAAGGCAACGTCCTCAAGGTACCCATGTGATAACGCTCTAAGGTCAATCACTCCGCTTTTTTAGACAATTTGGACGTAAAATTAATCTGACGCCGCAAGACTATTTAATAAGCTAATACATTATGCCGTTAAGGGTTAACCTGTAAATGGGGTGAGTCAGTTGATTGTATTTTTTTAATCAGAGGGTTTTCCCGGTTTATCGTGTAGGTACTGTTTATTTTTTCTGCTGTGTTCTAAGTATAAAGTTAGACAAAGCAGTCTATTTATGTCCGACCTGTAGTTTTAATAATAGAACGCTATGCGTCTAGACTCTATTGTTAACTTAAGAAAAAGTTTTGTAACTTCTCTGAGTGCATTAAGAAAGAAAAGGGGTTCGTTTTTCTTTTTATATTCACTTTGTAAACTGCATCCGTGTTCAGGTTAGATTCCAGATTAAATTTAATTTCGGTAAGATTCCAGAGAAAATGATCAAACTGCCTATCAGCAAGATCACTATCTCTTAAAATCTTAGTTTTGAACAACATGACTGACCATTTTTCGACGGAAGAATCAGCATCATTGCCGTCCAACGTGGCAGCTTTTTGGGGACTTTTCTTATTGACAGCGATGTTGGCGAATTTTTTAACGCCCTGTAACTTTGTTTTCCCCTTTTGAAATTTGAACATATTATTATTATTTTTGATGTATTTTGAGTATAATGATGAACTATTATTATTATTATTATTATAACTATGATGATTTTGTTTTTCAAAGTAGGTATGTACCTAATGTTACTTACACCTTTTTACTAACAGCGTATCAATTCTAATTATTTTACCGACTGAATTCGAGCGACTTACATCGAAACAACAACAACAATATCAAAGAGTAGTTTCCAAAGGAGTCTATTTCATCGTTTTGAAGCGTTTACAGTTTAAATTGCTGGCAGCATTTCGTTAGAAGGAAACTCGATTAGTTTTCAGAGTTTACTGAACTATAGTTAGTACGAGACTGAATCCGGAATCTATGGCAAATTTTAGATACAAAACAAACAAATACACCAACAATCAAATCCTAGAAATAAGTCGAAAAATCAGCAGGTGCTTTGAAACGGCATTAAAATAATACCCTCATCAAGTTCGAAAATAACAATTCATACCTGACTGGACTGGCCTGTTGGTCTAGTGGTTAGTGACCCTAACTGCTATGCCGGAGGTCGTGGGTTCGATTCCCACCCAGGACAAATGTTTGTGTGATGAGCACGATCATTTGTTCTGTGTCTGGGTGTAATTTATCTATAATAGTATGTATTTAGAAATATATAAGTATGTTTATCAGTTGTCTAGTACCCATAACACAAGCTCTGCTTAGCTTGGGACTAGATGGCGTTGTGTGATAGTTGTGGAATATTATATTATATTATATTAATTATGAAATCTTTGATTTGTTAGCAATTTAAATTGTGCTTAGAGGTGGAAGAATAATAACAACGCGAAATACTTCGGAAATGGAGCGCTTTACACCTACCTGATAATTATAGTTCGTGAAATAGGTAGTATTTTGCTTTTGGGATCTAAATTATAGGGCTTTTCTGTTAGTACTTGCAAAGGTCACGACTTTTAGCTATGCAAATTATTATTTACCTACATACATACCGAGCTAGCTATACTATACGTAGACAACATCGTAATTTGAAGGTGCTCACAACGTAAAAGCATAATTTAACTTTTAACTACATTAACAGATGCTACAGAAGAGCAAAGTTTTAATATTTCGCCGATGTTTTCAGCTTTCAGTACGTAATTAAGATAAATTGTCTCAATTATGATGTGCTGTTAAACTGTCGGTCCACGTAGATAGGAGACCTCCTATTACATTAGCCGACCCTCCAATTTAGTACTTGGTACAGTAAAACCCAGTATTACCTGACCCGTCTCCTCACACCACTAATTGCACTCTTTTTCTTTTAACGATGGTTCCGATAATGCTGGTCACAGACTATACATTTAACGGTCAGGATATTCAAGTAAATAGTTGTGAAGTTTAGTAATTGTTTAAGTGTGCTAAAGATCATATTCGGATATTCGGTCAATCCGGGTGGGTGACCAAAGACTCCTTTCGCATAATAAGGGTCAACGAAGATGGCAGATTCATGTGAAAGACTTTACATCAAACAAAAGTCACTGTAGTCTTAAACCAGCATGTTTATAACATAATTTGACATTGGCAGCGTCTTTATTTCGTTGCAGTAGAGTTGGTTTTCGTAATCAAAGATTTACTTTGACACTTGTTAGACTGTAAATAAATATATTTTGTGACAGACGATTTACGTTAATTCATCTCCACAAATTATATCGTTTATAGGTTGACAGGTAGTTTGGCAGAAAATTGTAATTCGGATTTGTCGATAGTTCATTTCTAAGTTCAATCTTCACATTTTCAGCAGATGTGTGTGACCGGACAAAAAAGTCACAATGAATGAATATAAAAAGTTTCAGTATTGAGAAATGTTTGGGGTTTCATAAAATATTATTCTAAATTAAAGACTCCAGCCACAAAACGTACATCATACACAATTCAGAAAGTTAGTTCTAACTTTTTAAGGTCTTTGTCAGCAGTTGTCACAGAAATCGTTAAATATTTTAGCATCTTCAAGAAAACGCTAGTCAATAGTACTTTCAGAAGAATTTGATCTGAGATCGCAATTTTTACGAAGAGTGAAATATAAATGCTGTCCGGAGATGGAATTGCATTTTGTGACGACCTGTGAAAGACCTGTGAACGAATAGCCCACCTGCGATGCTAGCCTTTCCCTCGAATACATAACTTTATAGATAACGTAACTAACATGTTATATCGTCGATACCGATGAAAAGTGACTGGCAAGTACAATTTTTTATTTTTATTTTACTTAGATGGGATTGATGAGATACTTGAATGTTGCAATGGCGGCAGGTGCATTCACAAGCAATAATATACACACATATACATGGCCAAGTTCTAATGTGAATTTCTTGTAAATAAACGATTGCAACTTAATTTAAGATATGATCTACTTTATTTGTTACGTACCAAGAAAATGAAATCAATGCAGATGTCGAAAATTCTATAAAAGTATAAGTGTATAATGATAGCGGAAAAGTGTGTAATCCATCATTGTATACAATTCCTAGGAAATGTTTAAAATTCCTAAAATAGATAGCAAATCTATGACATATTTTGTTATAAATGAACTTTTCCTAGGAAATCTATACATTTCCTAAATAGCAATCGGAAATTTAAAACATTTTTGCTGTTTGTAAGTAGCGGGGATAGTCCTCCTCCTTCCTCTGAGTATGTACTGAAACCCGACATACCCTGCGAACCCGCCAAGTATTAGGAAAACTTGAACGCAAGAGCGAGCGAAGCGAGCTCGGTTTTGGCGAACCCCATCTTTGTTTCATAAACCACCCAGAAGTAGGAGACCCGCGAAGCGGGGCTCCGTCGACTGGCCCTGAAGGGGTTAGGTTTCAATAATTTTATTTGGTAGACAATAAACAACTAAATGAATATTACGCAATATAAAACCCTATCAACGAGAGCCTTAATAAAAAGTCTGATTTCAGTTTACAGACGTGTTTTATTTATTTTGGTCACAGAAAGCATTACTTTTTTATATTTCCTTGCATCATCTCGGAATTGTATACAATTCCTAGGAAATACATACATTTCCCAGGAACAGTGTGTATTAAGGAATCTTTGAAACATTATTTTACACATTTCCTAAGCAGGCTCGGAAATGTATATATTTCCTAGGAATTATGTACAATTCCTAGGTTTCATACATTTCCGGTAACATATATATATTGGTGCTCATGGCTGTAGAGCTAAGGTTCAAACTACTTTTTCGCGCGAATATTTTTTATAAGATTTCTTTAATTTTAATAGCTTTGAAAGTTATTCGGTTTACCCAACTTGATTGAATAATTTGTAACGTCTCAATAACCACCAATGATTGAAACAAATAGTTTAATAAACCCGAATAAAAGTTCCTTCAATTTGTTAATTCAATTTGAAATATAAGTTTGAATCTGATATTACTTAGATCAAACTTATTCGTTCAATACTTCGTTACTCAGATGTCTGTCACAAAAAATTGAGGGTCTGAAGTAAAAAATCGTAGTGACAAAATTGACCCTTCGCGTATTGTGTAGAAAATTTGTTACGAGAGCAAAAAGTTTTCGGTACAACGGATGGAAATTGGAAACTACGTCACCCGATATATCCATTGGATTCTGAATTCAAATGGAGCCAAAGAAATATGAAAAAAATTATCACGGGATTATTAAAGCTAGGCTTTTGTTTCAGAGACATATTGTTAGCGAATGAATGAGAGAAAATGGTGAAATGAATTCGCTGTATTTTCCGGAGAGTGCATATAGGTTTTAATCCAACAAAGAGTTTTAAACTGAACATGTAGGACAAGTGTCCTACATAAATTGTTAATCTAAGTAGATTAACAATTTTTCATTGGAAATCCATGTTGTTTTATTCACATTTGTATTAAGTGCAGTATGTTATGAACAGAGATCGAAATAGGTATTTACTTAGCTTCACAAAAGAATAAAGTAATATGTGGAAAAACCTCTACACATTACAAAGATTATACAAAGATTATATAAATGTCAATAGTATTATAACGAATTAAAAAACGTGTGGCACTCGGAGACTGCCGCGGTAAAGCTATTGCATAGCATTTTTTCTCTAAAATGAATGTATTTTCTTTCACTATTTTTTCGTGACTTTCTTCATTGATAAATGCACTTTGTTTATTCATTTTTAAAACACTTTGTACACAAATTATATACGAGTAAGAATATTTTAGAAGGAGAAAGCAGAGAGACAAAACAAAACTTTACACCTTTACACGTTATTAATTATTTAAATTGACAACCTTGTTATTTTCCGTAACCTAGCAACCTAGGCTTAGGTTATTTTCGTTACGGAATTTCTGGATTCGGTCTCCACGCTCAAGGCCCGCGATAGAAGCTATGCAATAGCTTAAAAATTACCTTGATTTAAGATAAAGGTATTGTCCTCATGTTATTCAATTCTCTGAAGTTTAGGCAAACAATCTACTTATTTGAGACTGCCTCGTTGATTGAGTGGTCGCAAGTAAGACTACTGAGCATGAGGTCCTGCGTTCGATTTCCGGCTCGCCCCCTATTACATTGGACTTAAACGTAACTGGCGAAATGTATGCAAATGGATGTATGTACTATTAGGACCACCTCTGACTAAAACTTCGGGGATTACAGGCGTGATGTTACGAAGAGATCAGCATCCTCTCTGGTAATAATCTAATATAATAATATATTTCAAGTCTACAGTTATTCGACCCTTTCCTTGTTTGTCAGGTCTAACGAAACTTAATCACGATTTCCCCGGATGATATTGTGTAATCTCCCGGATTTTATATCAGTCTAATTAAATCTACTTGGGAATTGAACTGCTGATGGCATTTCATTGCTCACTCACATTTCAGTAAATATCTATTTTAATCTCGTTTTTAATATTAATTTAATTTTAAATCTGACGAAAACGGGTTTTTGTTAGG
The DNA here is from genome assembly GCA_949775195.1 of Diarsia dahlii. Classification (NCBI taxonomy): domain Eukaryota; kingdom Metazoa; phylum Arthropoda; class Insecta; order Lepidoptera; family Noctuidae; genus Diarsia; species Diarsia dahlii. The sequence continues at coordinate 14,194,721 of OX459194.1, read as the reverse complement.
ATACAATCATGTTCTATAAATGGACACAGTATTGTTACGGTTACCATAAACATTTTAAATAAAATCATTTCTTAAAGTTTATTAGTATGTATAACAGTAAACAATTAAGTGAATATAATATAATCACAGCTTCTGCAACTAATCCTTCGGAGATTACAGGCGTGATGTTATGTATGTATGTAATTTATTCACTAAAATTAAAACTCATATATATAATAGGTTAATTAATAAAATACGTGAGTATTCTTTACGCCCAGCGTGGTGATCGTCGAACGTATACGCTGCGTTTAGGCGATGCTATTGCTGCGGACATGACCTCACTTTTCATACGCTAGTCGAGCTTCTACGCTCCGTCACCACGGCGCGGTGGCGTAAAATTACGCCTGATGGACGTATAGTCTAGGAGGATTTAGCGCATGAGTACCGGAAACTATTCCACCTCAATGTTTTAATAGTCCTCTTTAAATTAACTGATAATAGAAATGAATGTTAAACAATTTCAGTTAGAGTTGAAAAATTGAGGTGAAATAGTTTCCGGTACTCATGCGCCAATTCCTTCTAGATTATGTACCTAACACTACACAAATAAAATATTTCTACTATATAAACCAACAGGGAATATGCGTGTGATTCAAATAACGCTCATTTTTTTTTAAAGATCTTTTTACTTTCAGATTTACGTATATGTTAATATTTTTTAATATAATTTCGTTTTGATTAAGAAAATAATTATTGAAAAGTGCACAAAATGAGAGGGAAATTCAAATTAGTTGAAACGCAACGCTATGGTCGGAACGAATTGTGACGTCGAAGTCTATTTATACAAATGTCAGTCAGTACAAATTTGTTGAGTGATTGCGATTATATTGTAGATTTTGACGTCACGATCAGCGCGGCAAAATGGAGGTCGTTTAAAAAGCTGAAATCAGCCTACTATTTTAAAACTTTTTTTTTTTTGACCAAATATTGTATTTTAGGTGCAGATTTTTTTTTAACATATATATAATGACGAAAATTATCATTTAAAAATATAAAAAATACATGCCTATTCCCTATTGTTTCTGTTTTTGTTCCTAAATGTAACTGTTTTGTTTTGTGATTATGACAATCTAATATACTATTACGATTCTGACAAAAAGATAAACAACCGGAAAATGGAAAGACAAATCCTCAGAATTTTAACCATGTTTATGTTTTGGACTACCTTTGTTTTTTTAAGAAGGTATTCAATGTCTTTTGTTCTGTTTAAGGATATTCAATGTTCTTATTCCTTTTGAAATTATAAAAAAAAAACATTTATGATGTTATGGGCCTATTTTATGATGTCTATTTAGCCACTACTTACAAAAAAAAAAGTATATTTATTATCTTCAATTGTACAAGAAACACTTATTTAACAATATTAAGGAGTTTTACAACTAGGAAACGGATGTTTTCGATGAACTCTGGCACCCAATGTAAGATTTAACTTGTGTTTAGGGTGCCAGCGTCCTCGCCTATGATTTGAACCTGCGACAGTAGTTGTAGGGTGAGCACAGTACATATTTAAATTACAATATGTTTACTAGCTAATGCAACTATTATGAATTCTATTTATGTAGGTACCTATGAATGTGTTTGTCTTTGTGTGTGTGTGTGTGAGTGTGCGTGTGTGTGTGCGTGTGTATGTGTGTATGTGTATGTGTGAAGGGGAGATAAATATAGTGAAAAATTGCGTTTATGTAAGATTGTATATAGATTGAGATTGTAAATATAAATATGAACATACTTTATTGACTACATTAGGCGGTCGATATCTGTAGTAAATCTTCAGTCTTATCATAGGTTAGTGTCATGAGCCACCTTGTGATCCTGGTTTTGCATTCATTTAGACACATGGGAGCAATGGAACAGAGTTTATTTATTTTATTATATAAATGGTTTGACAGTATACCAAAATGACGCTGAGCAAGGGCTGTTCTACAGCCGTGAGTTGTACATACCTCTAAGTGTCTACGTTTTTTGGTAGCATTCGGATTGTAGACCACAAGGCGATGTTTGCGGAGAATAGTACCAAGCACAAAGAGCTGTCTCACTACAGAATGAATTAAAAATGGATCGGAATTTGTATGATATTATTTGCTAAGTATTGTGTAATGTGAACCTAATCTTACGTGTTGCAACAGGCCCTAAGGATCATCGAGTAAAAACTATAAAATCAGAAAAAAAAACACAGATTATTTTTTCTTTAATGTAATATTTGTAAGTTTGTAATTTTTTATGTTGTATATTGGTCAAGAATTTGTATCCGGTAAACGGGACTCGTAATAACCTTAACCAACCTTTCCCTTTGAAACCACATGTCTAAATAAACAACCGTAATACCCAAGATACCAATAAATCCTACCATTTCCGGGCTGTCCGCCGACCGGATTTACCTACATTTGGATATTATTAAAACACACAAATCCTCTACATAGGCAATTTGGGACGCGAAAACATGATTACCTACACCCTAAAGGAGGTTACTACTAACAGCTGGTAGTAACTTACAAATAACAAGATAGAAAAACTAATAACAAACCTCATCTATAAACTATTTTTGTTGCTAATATTAGCGAACGTCGAACTTCTTCCTTTATGAAACTTATTTACCGACTTTGTCTGTGCCGAGTTTCGGACGAATGTACTTAGCGGGGAGGTGCTAGCAGCTGGCTTCGATAAATTCCGTTAGCAAATTCAATCCTTCACACGTGTTTACATCTGTTTGAGAAAAGTGAAGTGCATAAACGCCTTATTGACATACTTGGGAGTTTGAAATGTGCTTTTTAGTTTATGACGGCCTTTTCTACTTTCCAGGTGCACACGTAACATTATCCTACTAGTTTTATGGTTTTTATGCAAACTTCCACCTTTTAAAACACAGATAGTAAACTATTTCAACGATCGACAGCAGGGATCCGCCAAAACAAAGTCCAAAGCAGTTCCCTATAGCGACGACTAAGTCCAGTGTAGTGCGCGCGACCTGCCGCGTCACCCGCTGATACGGACGGTTGTTCAGGATAAACCTGGCAGGCTTAACTTTTAATTCCTTTTCAGGCTCCAGCAATTTTCTCGACACCACATTGTAATCCGGCTCCGTACACGAAGGCAAACAATTGCAATTCAAGCCCGTCTCGTTCGTGCCCGGAACTTGCAGCTTTCTTAGTGTTTGGTAGTGTTTCGTCAAACACTTTAATCCCTCCAAGCCGCAATATCGATCTTTGTATTGGACCGGAGACAAGTGATGTGTACAGTTACATCGCTCCAGTTGAGCCTCGATGCGACATTGAATAATGCACACGGAGTAGCTGTATTGTTGGAAAGCAATGTAGCTCTCTGGGACCTCGTTCGGGAATCTACATTGCCGTACCTCGGGGGCGATCAAAGCTACTTCCGGCTCGTTCACCACATCCATAATTGAAAACCTCAGTGTGGCTTCAGCTCCATATAGCGTCCTTATTCTACGATCATATTCCATATTCCAAAAGGGTATGTCCTCGGGTGAATGAATGAATGACTCGTAATCTTGTGATACAGTTATTTCGAGAACGCCCGCCTCTGGATTTTTTGCGAGAGCGGACGTGGAAAACATTTTGTGATTTCCACCGGCGTGCTTGTTGTTAATCGTAAAACATCTCCCAAACTCTGTTTGCAGTGGTTTGAAATATTTACAACAATTAATCTTTATGCCATTCCACTTACATGATTTAAATAGGTACTCACAGGATGTACGGAATTTCGCTACAATTTCAGTATAATCACGTGAACACAAAGTTGTATTTTGGCACATTGATGTGCAACTGTAGCATGTTCCACTGAAGAATATTATTTCAGCGAGGAAACGATCATACTTTCCTCCGTCCCGAATGTCGAACAGCTTACTGACGGTCCAAAGTTTTTCGATGTTGGCAATCTCGCAGACGGTGACAGATGCAAATGTTGTATTCCAGTCGAGGTAATCAGTCCGCGTCGTGAACCGTATGGTGTTCTCCTGGTAATGATCGTAGTACTTGCGTATTGTGGCTACGGCGATGATCCACACGTGAATATAAATCACGAAGTATATAAATCTGTACACGAAGTGCACATCTTTACGCACAAGATAACTGGGCCCATGAACAGTGAGATTTTTACAAGTATGTTTCATTCTATGACAAAACAACAATATGTGTTCCTTCATTTTCCTGAATATTTTCATTTTGCGGAGCTTTTATTTGGTTTAACCACAAGTGTAATCAGAGTGAGAATGGTAGGTTGGAAAAAGGGTCGTTATTTATATAATGCATGGATTTAATGGTCACACGAAAGGAATCCATTTGCTTAATGTTTTAGATGTGGATACATAGAACGTTAATTAATGTTGTAGCACGTAATAGAAGGAAGGGTTCGTACAAATGGGAATAAAATTATAAACCCTTGAAAAAGATAATTTTAAATTTTGTAGAGCGGTTTGTAACTTATTTATGTAGTACACTTATTGAAATTGTCGTCCATTGTTACGAACTTAAAGCTTGAAATACACATGCTACTAGAAAAGCATGCTTGTTTGCTACTAGGTAGTATTGTCATTTGTAGCATGCTTACCGAGTGTGTACATTTGCTCCAAAGCAAAGACCTCAATCGCATACTTTTTACGAGTATACTTCTTTTTAACACGTCTGACTGACATTATCTTAAGCCGCGTCCCCACTAGAGCCGGGCGGCCGTGACTCGTGAGTTTGGACATGAGCGAGGCCTGAGCCGCGAGGCCTAGCAGGAACGTTTGGCCGCATTCCCACTTGGGCCGCGCGGCTCCGTGAGGCCGAGACGCGCGCCTTACAGGAACGTTTCGGGTGACTTTAGTGGAGACGCGGCTTTACAGTATTTTATTGGATATACTGACAGAAAACAACAAAAAGGTGACAGCACTATAAAAAAACATATAAAATAGTAAAACCAAAGAATAACAAAAAAGAGGTTTTATGCGTCGTGCTAGTTAGCACGAAAAATAGACCGGCTTGCGATTAGGTAGCATGCCTTGAAACAAGCATGCTCTTTTCGTATACACGTGCTACTTGTATGCTACTAAGTGACAGCTGCTCGAAACTAGCATGATTTCGTGCTACTACGTAGCATGTGTATTCCAGCCTTTGAAGAAATGTGATGCTTTCTAGGGCACCACCAAACCAAAACTTTGGAAAGTGTACTGTGTAATTTAAAGTTACAAGTAACGCTACAATCCTACAACGGAAAACAGTAGGAAAGTTTTTTAAATCTTTTATTTTCAAACGATTATACTATCGATTGTTAGTCTCCTGACAACAAAGCCGCAATATAAACCGATAAAATGTTTTGAAAAAGCCTTTCTATTTCACAAATGCCGCGGAGAAAGTGGTCACAAGAAAATAACGTTATTGTGAAATCGGCCCAACGAAGATAAAAGGTTAGACACAAAGTGGACATTTAGGTTAAATGTTTCAACCGAGCCTAATGGATCTTGATTATCTATTGTCTTCTAATATAAAATACGATGTGGAATTGAATAGAATAGGGGTTCACTTACGGCATATTATTCCAATGGAATGCTTGAGATATTTAATCCTTTTACAGCCTTTATTAATACAACTGAGGCTTTCTAGTATTAAATATCCGCTTCCATCCATTCCAACGGTGATCCCGGATTCGCCTTACCTACTAACCGTGGACGGACGCCGCGTGGTTTTAATCGGTGGAGTCCGCATAATGATCACTCCGCCTCAATTTCTACACGAAAAATGTGTAAAATTAAAAAGTATTAAACATCTAATGTTGATAAAATATGTTGGCTTCGTGCCATTTTATATTATCTGCGCGTACTGGAAATGCATACGTTCTTACTTTTCTCATGAAAACTAATTATGTGCTTACGTAAACCACATAATTTTCGTGCTACAACAGTGCAGTTTTAAAACGCTAATGTAGTTACGTTGTAGAGTGAAAAAATAATTTTAAAAGGGAACCTGAATGCATTGTTGGGAGAATTAATTTAAGAGAATTATGGATGGTGGAGCGAGCTTAATCCTGGAGTAGTTCTGCCAGATTATGATAGGATTGGAACTCGTATAGTTCTCGCTCCAATGTCATCGTAGTAATTAGATTTCCTCGCTCGAATCCATGCATCCGTTTCAGTTAGACTGTTAGATGAACCTTCATGATTAATAGATGAGTTTTGGAGACTAACTTTGAGAATCTATACAGTACTTAGTAGATGAAAGAAAATACTTGAGTTTTCTTTGAATGACGTCGGTGACGCCTACTAGGATTATTGGAAAAAAGGTATCGGTTTCAATAATTGGTTCACCCACAATCTAGTAACCAATAACTACACCCACTTCGATGCTACATATAGCAATGAATGTTATTGGAAGGTCACAAATACATCTATAAAAGGAAAAGCATTAAAATTGCGGGCAAAATCTCTTTAGGAAAATATTTGATGTAACGATATGGGAACGTGTGTTGCTGTAGTCAACGTTTGCTTACAAAATATTATATGTACGAAATTCTAAACATCGTCAAGCGTGTTCGCAAAATTCTATCATGAAATCCAATTATTGTAGGATTTACGGGCTTAGTGTCTTGCCATCCAAAGTGAGGAGGCACTTGGGTAGTCCACATTTGAATACATAAATACATGCTTATAAAAAGATTTCGTTATTTATTTTGCTTGCTCGGTATAGTACATCTACTTGCATTTTTCAATTAAATATTTCTCATTTCATTACACATATCAGTATATAGATTTTTTTAACATATAAGGTTTATTATGATAGGGTAAGATATTTAAAGAAGAAAAAGGAGAGAAATATTGTTTGTTTATTATTTATTGAATTTAGGTAGATACAAAGCCAAAGAAAAAATTTCGCCAAAGAACCAGGGTCACCGACATAGCTCGCAGAATATGCAAGTTGAAGTGGCAATGGGCAGGCCACATCGCTCGAAGAACGGACAACCGATGGGGAAGAAAGGTTCTCGAGTGGCGACCACGAACCGGAAGACGCAGCGTTGGCAGGCCTCCCACCAGGTGGACCGACGACATCGTGAGAGTCGCGGGCAACCGGTGGATGCAAACGGCAGGCTGCCGATCTTTATGGCGTTCTATGGGGGAGGCCTTTGTCCAGCAGTGGACGTCTAATGGCTGATGATGATGATGATGATGAGGTAGATACTGTCAACGTGTGTTACGTTAATTTAAGTAAAGGTACAAGTTGGTAGCCGAATGCACGCAGCAGCAGCAGACGACATGTCGTCACGACACGTCGTCGCGTCATGTCGCTGCAGTCATGATTTCGAACCCGACTGCAGACGACAACTGCAGATGTCATCCAGTTGGTTCCGAGTGCGTAGGTATATCAATTGTTTTTACTGCTCTGCGTGTGTAAACTGAAGACACAGGTTCCGATACATTTTCGGCGTCTTATGTGACTATGATAAATACAATTCTGAAACTCACCTTTAATAATATTAGCTATGGGTTTTATGAATTCCAAATTCCAACAGTTTACAAAGTAGGTCAGAGCGAAGTTGGCACTCGCTCGAGCATACCTACTTAAGTTAATTTAAACTAGGCAACGAAAAGTCAAATAAAACGCGGTTTTGGGAGCCTTAACAAGTGCAGTCAAGAATAATGTATTCGTCAAGAATTAAACTTTAACTTGAATGTAAGTCTAGTGGTCGCAAGCGCTCACAGCTGAGCATGAGGTTCTGGGTTCGATTCCCGCGTCGGGAAAAGTGTTATTGGATTTTTCCATCAGGAATTCATCAGTAACAGCTACGCAGCATGGATTTCTGCCCAGTTGTCGGCAATAGGCTCGCCTCCTATTACATGAGGCTTAAAAACATAACTGGCGAGGTGTGGGTGTACTGTTAGGTACACCTTTGCCTAACCCTTCGGGGATTACAGGTGTGATGTTATGTTATGTAAAATTCTTCTTGATATAGTATATTTCATTATTTATTAGTGCGGAAAGCCTGTCATTGCAAAGAGTTCCGACAAATTGACAGTCGGGTCGTGTGTGATACGTGTACTGAACAACTATTTTTAATACGGTTGCAAAAAAATGAAGGAATTTAAATAAGAACATTTTTGGAAAATGGCGCTAACCGTAAAAGAATTTAAGCAGATATTTTTTTTTTCTTTTGTTTTCTTCACCCATTCTGGGTAGGCAAAGGAAACTATGCCCATACAGCCAAGTCTTCAGTAGATTTTTTTTATTGATATGAAATGAAAATGAATTTTAATGAGATGAAATGGAATGAAACCTAACCAAACTCTTTGAATCAAATAATTAAATCTGATATTGAAACAAATTAGTAGCTTCTTTAGAAATATTTGCATGAATCATAAAAACTTCTATGATTTTTTTTTTAGTAAAAACTTCGTGGTTGGTTTTTTTAAATGGACATTATTTTGACAGTTGGGAAAGAGAACGCACGAGTTCGGAAATGGTAAAGAAAAAGCACGAGTCTGTAATAGCCCACATCCCGAACGCTATACGTCCCTGCAATACGCCACTTTTTAAACAACTGTATTAAAAAATACTTTTCACTTCTCTCGCTCTAAAATTCGTCTTTATGTCGTGCGTAGGCGACATAAAGTCGCGTTTTATGCTCTAGAGCATAAAGTAAAATCTTCGTCGAAGACCAAGGTAATCGGCACAGGTAATCGGCCCAACAGCCACAGGAACAACTTCAACTTTATAAAATAACCTCTTTAATTTAATTCGTTTCGTTAGTATTCAAAGAACAAGAGATTACGCTACGATATTATGATCGAGGGACTAAATAAGTCTTTAACCCGAGGTAAACATTAGCTTTTCATTACGAATACAAGGAAAGTTGATGGGAATAGGCTTGCCCCCAATTACCTAAATCGCTTGATAGGAATAGGCTTGCTCTTAATTAGATTAGTTGATGGCAATAGGCTTGCCCCCAATTACATCAGTTGATGACAATAGGATTTTCCTAATTACATCGGTTGATGGCAATAGGCTTGCCCCCAATTACATCAGTTGATGGCAATAGGCTTGCTCCTAATTAGATCGGTTGATGGCAATAGGCTTGCTCCTAATTAGATTGGTTGATGACAATAGGCTTTTCCTAATTACATCGGTTGATGGCATTAGGCTTGTCCCCAATTACATCAGTTGATGGCAATAGGCTTACTCCTAATTACATTGGTTGATGGCAATAGGCTTGCCCCCAATTACATCAGTTGATGGCAATAGGCTTGCCCCCAATTACATCAGTTGATGACAATAGGATTTTCCTAATTACATCGGTTGATGGCAATAGGCTTGCCCCCAATTACATCAGTTGATGGCAATAGGCTTGCTCCTAATTAGATCGGTTGATGGCAATATGCTTGCTCCTAATTAGATTGGTTGATGACAATAGGCTTTTCCTAATTACATCGGTTGATAGCATTAGGCATGTCCCCAATTACATCAGTTGATGGCAATAGGCTTACTCCTAATTACATTGGTTGATGGCAATAGGCTTGTTCAAAATGTTTTTATAACTGAGCAGTATGAGTAACGACCCAAGTCAGGTGTTATGTCACGTTTCATACTGAAAAAAAGAAAAAAGTTAATTGACGGGAACAATAATTATTTTTACAATTTTTACAAGTTGCTGTTTCATTTCCTCGCAATCGAAGTGAAAAGTAGAGTGTAAAACTCGTCCATAAAACCCATTTTGCTCTCAACTTTATATCCATCCTCGCTCGCAAGCTCGCATCGGATGGATAAACGTCTCGCGCAAAATGGTGCGTTTTATGCACTTGGTGTACAATCTACTATTTTACTTGTTACGTTAAGCTGTTGGTCCCTGTTATTTGTAGATCTATGAGTCGTTAGTAATCGTTACAGGTAGTCAGTGTCGAAATGTCTGACAACCAGTCTTACCATAGGGTATCGTATTATCCTGTAATAACTAGATTGTGGAGGTCAGATAGGCAGTCATCATCATCTGCCTAGCCTTTTCCCAATTAGGTTTGGGTCGGGTTTTAATCTAACCGGATGCAGCTGAATATCAGTATTATTACGTACGACTATTATACCTACCTGACTTCTACAATTCAGTTTAACATGCAGCTGCATTCAGTCAGACTGGAAGCTAACTCTAACATAGTTGGGAAAAGACTGGGCTCGGTGATGATGATCATGATAAAATACTATTTTCACTTCTCTCGCTCTAAAATTCGTCTTTATGTCGTGCGTAGGCGACATAAAGTCGCGTTTTATGCTCTAGAGCATAAAGTAAAATCTTCGTCGAAGACCAAGGTAATCGGCACAGGTAATCGGCCCAACAGCCACACGAACAACTTCAACTTCATAGAAAAACCTCTTTAATTGGTTTCGTTAGTATTCTAAGAACAAGGGATTACTGCTTTTCATTACGAATACAAGGAAAGTTGATGGGAATAGGCTTGCCCCAATTACCTAAATCGCTTGATGGTAATAGGCTTGCCCCCATCAGTTGATGGCAATAGGCTTGCCCCCAATTACATCAGTTGATGACAATAGGATTTTCCTAATTACATCGGTTGATGGCAATAGGCTTGCTCCCAATTACATCAGTTGATGGCAATAGGCTTGCTCCTAATTAGATCGGTTGATGGCAATAGGTTTGCTTCTAATTAGATTGGTTGATGGTAATAGGCTTGCTCCTAATTACATCGGTTGATGGCATTAGGTTTGCCCCCAATTACATCAGTTGATGGCAATAGGCTTACTCCTAATTACATTGGTTGATGGCAATAGGCTTGCTCAAAATGTTTTTTTAACTGAGCAGTATGACCCAAGTCAGGTGTTATGTCACGTTTCCTACCGAAAAAAATAAAAAAGTTAATTGACGGGAACAATAATTATTTTTACAATATTTACAAGTTGCTGTTTCATTTCCTCGCAATCGAAGTGAAAAGTAGAGTGTAAAACTCGTCCATAAAACCCATTTTGCTCTCTACTTTATATCCATCCTCGCTCGCAAGCTCGCATCGGATGGATAAACGTCTCGCGCAAAATGGTGCGTTTTATGCACTTGGTGTACAATCTACTATTGTTTGTAATAAAATGGTGTAATGTTTCTATCTATAATAATGGTTTGTTCTCTAAGCCTTAATCTCATTGATACAATACATGTAGCAGAAATCAACAGTACAAAGGAATTTAATGCTTACCACGTAGCTGATGTGGCTACAAGAATACTTTCTTTCACGTTAGATTAATTTACTGTAGGTCAAAAAACTAATAAACCTTCGGTTAGACGCAGACCTCTTCCCTAGAAGGCAATATCCGCTAGTGAAGAGAGGTCTGAAAACGTGAAGACTAGATGGCAGTCAATTAAGTCAAAATAAGTTACTTTTGAACAAGGAGGTCCATATTTACCTAGTTTATTCCTAGAGACCATACTCGTAACGGATGTAAAAACAGCCACAACAAAAAATCATCAAGATCTTTTTTTCAGCAGAGAGGCTCTTGTTATTCTCGTTATTGCGATTTATTTACCAAAGTTTATAAATACAAGTTTTAAATAAGATTAATACTTCTATGATTATTGTGCTATTTATTGCACCCATCAGCACAATTTTGTATTTATAAAAAGTAAATTGTATTTAAAAAAAAAGACACGATTTACGGACACGATTTACGGACACGATTTACGGACACGATTTACGGACACGATTTACGGACACGATTTACGGAAGAGCTCAACTCTTCCGTAAATCGTGTCTTTTCATACCACAAAATAAAGTCGATTTCATGCAATCACGTTTGCACAATGTTCCTTAGTTTGATGAAACGTGGATGAAACGGAATGCTTGGTTGGCGGTTCGTTTAAACCTCGTACCATACCATAGACCTAACCTGATCAACATGATTTGATGTGCAGCTGTCAAAGGTTGTTTTATTCAACTCTAATCGCAATTCGCAACAGCTCACATGATCTTTGGTATAAGTCAAAGAGATTTAAAGTAATATTTAAATGTCTTTGGCACAAGTATTCCTCTCTTTGCATGAGATTTGGCTACAGATTTGTGTAAGGCTTTCATTAAACGGAAGGAGCTCTGTAAACCTGTGTTATTATATTACGGTGGGATATTACATTCTCCTGCTATGTTGTTATAATCGATCCTGAAATACCGTACCTACCTGGTTTACCGTATTAAGGTGTCCTACTCTGATCACCAATATGACTATAATGATGACCCATTTATATAACTGGTTTCATGATTACATTACAGTGCATTGCTGTTTGAAATAATTATATCCTTGAGGGTGAATAGGGGATCGGACTGGGTCAAAAAATATGATTCTGTTTAGTCCGTAAGTTAGATTATCGAAAAATAATGAATACGTGTTTTTTGTTTTATCAAATCAATAAAAAATGACGAAGATAAAACGCGTCAAAGATCTTGGAGTGGGGCTTAAAACGTCACTTGTGTCGTCAAAATGTACTATCATATGACGTCACACGAGTTTTCGAAGCACTGTATCGTCTTCATTTTAAGTTTACGTGAAAAAAGAAAAAATACGTGTCCAATAATTTTTGGAAATCTATCTGACGGACTAATTAGTTTTTTTTTGTCCGATCCCCTATTGTCATTTGTCGGGGTTGCGGGTTGTTCGAAAGAAATATCGCGGCTCCGGTCAGAAAGGGCTAAGAAGGAACATGGGTGGTTTTTAGTCAGTAGAACTCTGACACTCTGAACGTTTTTGTTGACGTCTCATAAGTGCCCATGTAGGCCTATGTGAAATAAAATATTGTGACTTTGACTTTGACTCCCTTTCGTTCTGCTCGGGGGGGGGGGGGGGTTATTTCATGATTTCCCACCCGCCAAAAAAAAGGGTGAATTGTCATTACGCAAATATCAAGTTGAGTCTTACCCCCGTATTTATAGTCAAGTCAAAGTAATTACTTGGACTTAAGTAATTACTTATGCAAATATTTTTATGCAATGGGCAAGAATACGAAGTTAGAACCGTCAATGAAAGCAAAACTAAGAATTCTAACGTTTGATAGTTCTAACATTAAGGAAATACTAAACTACAGAGAAAAAATCGTATCTTAAACAATGACATTTACTCAAGTAATAGTAATGACTTGTTTATAAATACGGGTGTTAGACTTGTCCTAAACTTAAAAGCTGAATTCTCCATACTAAGGAAGCGGGTAACCGCAGAGATACTGGTCTCATTTACACTAAAGACCTTCATAAATTAGGCGGATGTGGTGCGACGCAGTGGTTGCGCCTTTGGCCTCTGCTCCTTGATATTTCTTCCTGTAACTTTGAAACAAAATGCCAATCACAATGTCGGTTCAAGAACTTGATTGGGTAAGCTAATTTTGTCGAAAGGAAAAAGAAACCTTATTGGAACACTTTGTAGACCGTATTTATATAGGTATCCCTGTCAACGCGTAGAAATAGTTATCAAGTTGTTTATACCAAATCGAACAGATGATCTACGGTCTCTATCAGCGCAAATAAATCTAACTTGAAATCAACACTATCAAAACAAATATTACCGTTTATGACACATAGTTTTCGCATATTTTATCATTGTACAGGGAAATCAAAAGTACTATACATATACCACACATAGTTATTGAATTATTCTAGCATGTTTTTAACTTTCCATCGTCATTATAGCTGGTCTTCTTCTTCTAACGACACACCACAGTGTCGGAGTTTCAAAACCACCTCAAGGGCCTCTGACATAGTTTGACTACCGCCATTTGGCGGCCGGGACCACCGGCTTATACGTGCCTTCCGAAGCACGGAATCTTCTTTTTATCAGACAGTCAGGTAATTCAAGCCTGCAAAGTCCTAGCAAAACTGGAAACAACTTTACAAAGTATGCTTCCCGTGGGAATCGAACCCACGAACACCGGGTCACAAGGCAGTTATAGCTGGTAGAAAACCTCTTTGTTCAGGCCCTCAGGACCCGTGATTACAATTTACGTGGACATGTTCTGAGAAATCAGATCTAGCATGAACATCGTGTTCGGTTATGTCAACATGAGCTTTTAATCTCGTCATTCTGCTGAGGTACGTTCCTGCCCGTTACTCGTGGTAGATATAAGCGTGATGGATGTTTATCCCCTGTGTCCGGCAGTCACAACGCTGACGTTGTTCAGGCGCATGATGCATCGTGATATGTGCGTCTAGAAAATACGTCCTGGTCGAACACCGATTTTCCAAAAATATTTTTCCTAGAAATGATCTTACTATTTGATGTTCAGCTCTTTTAGAAGAAATAAATGTAAGTCTGTGGTGATATTAATGATTAAAACGCATCACCGTTACCTCATTGCCAATCAACTGGTTTTAAATAAATTCCGTATTTCCATTTTAATTTGTTAATTCGTCTCTTTGTGAGCTTAATTCACCATCTGTCGAAACTTTCCATTCGTTATTAAATGTGGTGCCTACCTATTAATTAATCTGCCAACATTTCCTTAAGAAGAGGAAGTGGAAAGTACATATAGCAATCACACTTAGAAATTCGGATTGAAACTTCGAACGATTTCGGGCTCAGATATAATTGTATTCTCATCTAATACCAGCGAGTAATTATCACAAAGGTGTGAGATTTGCTGATAATCCTAGTGCTGTCTCTTTCACTCCTACTTGAACTTCCTTAGAAGTCTCAACGTTGGTGAGGAGGTGTCAACCACATCTTCGCTGACTGTAAACCGAGACGTTAACAAAGCGCGTACAATAAACACAACCTGTCTATGGATTACTATACGAGTACAAAGACATGTTGTGATGTATGCGTATGAAGGGTAACCACATGAGCTAGCTGTCAGTTACAACTGAGTGGGTTTCATGATTTTGTGATACCTACTGCTGACATTGTGGTGTTGTGGTTAAAAATAGAATTGATTTTTCAGAACAAAAATGGAGCATTGTAAGAATCTAGGTAATTCGAAAATTCTCGTAAAAGTATATATTATTGTAGGCTGGCCATGCATACATTTATTCGCATGTCGTTGATGCGACATGGTTAGCTAATATTTATTTACCCAGAGAGATGTACACTGATCGTCACTCACCTGGACAACTGATGAAATATATAAAACTCAGTCGAAGTGCACCGCAGGGAAGACATTACCTACGACGAACTGATCTTATGTGAAGAACAAACATGGCCAGAGATTGCACAAAATAAAGAGCTTTGAATGGATAAAAGGTGAAAAAAAAATCCAAGGCAGTGGCACACTACATAGGACATAGGCATAGGGTAACAAAAAATGTGCTTTGGAATTACACAATAAAATTACCCCAACCCAATTCTATCATCTGTCAAGCCGAGATACGGTGAAACGTTGCAGCTATATGGTTAAAGTTCCACGAACGCGGACAAAGCGCTATGCTTCCACATCTATTGTGCGAACTGTCATTCTGTGGTATTCACTACCAGCTTCTCTGTTTCTCGGTCATTACATCTAGATCTATTCTAAGTTTGAGTTGATCAGTTTCTTTCTAGGAAAGCATGCTCTATTCTAGGCCACGTCATCGCTTCATATCAAAACGGAAGCTTTTAACCGACTTAAAAAGGAGGAGGTTCACAACTAGTCAGAGATCTTTTTTTAGCGTTATAAAATGTAAAACATTACTACAAAATCCTGTGCTAAAATAGATTCTGAAACACAAAATTTGTAGACTACAATAATATGTTTTCTAGTTGTCATAAAAAATCTTAATTGTTTTTCAGAATAGTCATGCTAAAGCCATGTGTGCACAATTAAAAATACATAAAGAGAGTAAACCGTGCATAAAAGAGAACACACTCGGTGTCCTGAACCATACTGGCCTACTTTCACATGACTTAATGGAATAAATAAAGAGAGTTTTATAAAACATTGTACCTTTATACCTTTGTTATTAGGATTCAAATTAGGCTGTTTCTCTTTTTTCGTGCATATCTATGATTTTTCTAAGTTTCAAATTAATAGCGAATAATGTTGTTTTTTTTCTAATATCATTAATTTATAGATTATATCATACTTAAGATACAACATTTTGTCAATTCTACCATCCTAGTGTAAAAAACAAGAAAAAAATATTTAAAAAATCGGGTTACGAGGGTAACGAGAACGATAGGGATTTAAAAATCAAGAGTAATAAAACAATCCAAAAAATAAATTCACAAAGCTTGTTTTAAAAACGAATTCACGAGCGGGAATAGAACCCGCACCTACACAGTTTGCGAAAATACCTAACTAATTTGTACTACTTTACATCGAAATTAAGCGTTACCAAAAATTAATTGCTTTTAATAAAAATATTTTAAAATAATTATCTACTCAGATGGTAATAAATTTCGTTTGCATAAACTGATAATTAATAAAACCACGTGCAAAGTAAAAAAAACATGGTCCATATAAAAGCATAGGAACGTGGTTGAATATCAAAACAATATTTTGATGAAAGTTTGCTCGATTAAAAGTTCATTACGGTTCATTCATCATCATTATCATATCAGCTAGATAACGTTTACTTCCCCATCAATTACGATACATTACGCCCTGATCAAAACAATATAGGAAGCTTTATGACGTATTTAAGTAGGTATGTATAATATCTGACTTTACAGGTAAATCGGTTCAACCATTTTGACCTGTTATCATCATTATCTGGCCCTTATCCCAATTAATTTGGGGTCGGCGCAGCATGTCTTAATCTTCTTCCAAACTTCTCTGTTTCTCGTCATCTAATGAGACACCTCCTTTTTTGGCATATCATTCGTAACACAGTCCATCCATCGTTTCTTTGGTCATCCTCTACTCTCATACCCATCCACATTGATATAGTTTTGACCTCTTAAGTGGAATAAAATATTTTCATTGGATTAAGGTCAGGAGCTCGTAGCTAGATAATAACACCGGCTCGGATCGATCTTCAGGCTAAGGCACGATTGCCTAAGTTGGTCTATGGATGGGTAATCTCATCCCTCGTGATACATAGCGAGTTTCCTCCGTGCCTCGGAGAGTACGCTAAGCCGAAGGTCCCGGTCCCGGTAGTCTTTTGTAGATCTTTGACGTCGTAATAGTTAGTCAGTGGCCTGAAATTCTGTACTGACTGAGTTGTGAAAGTTACAAAGACCGCCGCTCCATAAATACTAGTATTCAGCTGCATAGGTATACAGATGATGATTTGATTTAGGGGGTTTTGACATATGAAAGTTGCCGCAAACTAAGTTGTCAATGCTATAGAAGTATCGATACACGTGAGTCGCCCCAATATTTTAATATTCAGTTATAAAAGACTAGCTTTTGCCCGCGGCTTCACCCGCGTAAAAATGACGATTTTCCATTTAGACGTGGGCAACGTTTGAATGGAAACACGTCATTTTTACAACCCCCTGGGGGTTTAATTTTGAGAAATACTTCCTTAGTGGATGCCTACGTCAGAAGAGGAATACGTGTGCGAAATTTTAAGTTTGCAGCCCTACCGTCTTATTAATAAAAATAGTTAAACTTGGTTTAACTTACGCTTGGTTTATCTCGCATGCCGTCACTTTCTTTTGAATATTTTTGAAGTGAGACGGCATGCGAGATAAACCAAGCGTAAGTTAAACCAGGTTTAACTATTTTTATTAATAAGGCGGCTAGGGTTTGCCCTGTGCGTTGATCCTCCGTGGAGCATAGATCCATTTTTGACGTGTTACTACTAATTTCGAGTTTTACAAAACTTAACTATCGAAACACACGTCAAGTAAACCAATATGATTGTTAAAGGATTACAGCTTCATTTGATCGATAGAATAAAACTTTTCCGATAGCCTTCCAAGCCAATATTAACTAAAGTTTGCAAGTAAAGCTCTAATTAAAAATGGATTCATTCCACAGTTTGCAATTCATTATTCAACCGCGATGCTAAACTGGCAACTTTATTACTAGTTCGCGGCGGCTGAGTACTGCATTATTAAGGCATGGCCGACTCCATTTACCTATGTAACGTTCCACGGAAAATGTTTGTGTATGTTAAAATAGCACAGCTATTCTGTTGTTCCCGCGTTATGGCAAACTATACTACAAATTAACTGGAACACCAATCGTCAGAATTTCGAAAATTTTCATTATAACAATGGAATCCCTTGTTTCCAGTTTTCAGTGCACACATTCCAACATAATCTCGTTGAAATAAAGCGCATTCAGCGGATTTTAAACAAGTTATACCTCCAGCTGCAATCTGTGTGTGCTTTTTTGGACCGCTACATTTATTAATTTATTCAGCGCTTTTTCGCTTCCTCATTGTATGTAATCAGTCGGTTGGACATATCAACATTCCGTTGAATAAGTCCTGGTGCTTTGTGTGTTGAAATGACAAACTAGTCGGTTTTCAAAGAACAGCATTTGCAGTGTTCGTATTGTTTTAGTAAAATGGTTTATTTCTCATATTTCAAATAGTATGACACTACTGTTTTGGACACACAATTCCCGTGATACGATATCATATAATATCTCGGTACTCCTCCGCGGATCATCCCTGTGTTAATTATCTTTTGTTTTACTTTAGGAAAGTTGTCTCCTAATTTCTCTATTCACTTACGTATAACTACTACAATTAATGGAAAGTTGTGGTAGACACAGAGGTTACTGAGGTCAAATACATGTCCCAACTTTTGTGTCTCGGGATTCATTCGACAACAGTTTTCAACAAAGTAAACTTTCACCACACATTTATAAGGCCTCTCTGGGAACTACTTAAACGGATCAAGAAGTGGATCAGAAAAATAATAAATTCTTGTTGTTAAAAGTTAATTGCAAGAGATTGTACGTACGTCCTAATTTACGGAGGCAGGATCGCTGTCTCAGTTATTTATGGGGCTCTTAAACTTCTAGATAGCAATATAAGGTTGAGTGTGTGTTAGCCGGGGAGGATGTGATAGTAAAAGTAACAAGTGTAACTGCTTGATTGTTAATATGATTTGCAAACGGCGCTCGCAGCAATTTTGTGTGGGAAAATCCGTTTCGTTTTACTTTTTGCGGATATAATATTCTTAGTAAATCATGTGCATATAATGTGGTGTATTTAGGTAGCTTTATCTAGAGGGCAGTGTTGGCCCAGTGGTGGCGGCCCGGACTTACGAACAGTGAGTCGTAGGTTGGAACCCCGTCAGGCGCATTACTTTATGTAATTTATTTCATCACCACTGCTCTCGCAACGGTAAAAGAAAACATCGTGAGGAAACCGGCATGTCTTAGAACCAAAAAATTCGAAGATATGTGACATCTACCAATCCGCACTGGGCACGCGTGGTGGATTATAGCCCACCCCTCTCCTAGAGAGGAGGCCTGAGTCCCTGCAGTGGGAACGTTATAGGCTGTTGATGATGATGATCAATTTAAATAAAAAGAGAAGTCCTGACTGACTGACTCATCAACGCCCAAACCCTTGGACCTAGAAAGCTGAAATTTTGCACAGAGGTTCCCTTTATAATGTAGAAAAGGAATAAATTGGATTTTTCGAAATACAACCCCTAAGGGAGCTAAATAGGGAATGAAAACTTGTATAGAAAATCGTCACTTTCACGCGGGCGAAGCCGCTGACAAAAGCTAGTCTCAAATGTTTTGATAGATGACGTGTACAAATAACCCACAAATAAGTGGTTATAAACGACGGTTATCTGTAAACCCTTACAATTTTTCACCTCGTGCAGAATAAAGCACTCTGTGTAACATCACCGCAGATCCTTTTATTCCTATCGCCGGAAATGAATGGATGGCATCATCAAACAGGAAATACGTCCCAAAAAGCGGTAGTGTAACAAAGTGTTTTGCTCTTTGTAGTAACGGAGGTAATCCCGCGTCGAAACCACTGCGGCCAACCTACAAATTGCATTGCTAGACCGAGCAACGAGATTCGACCAGCGAATTGAGACGACCGTATTCAGCCCGTAAAATGAATAATGTCGGACTCGGTACAGTTTGCGGCTATATATTTATATTGCATACTAGCCCGTGATTTCTCCACGTGGAATTAAAAGTAACTGTGTCATTAAACATAAATCTATGGCACCCTGCAATAGTGAAGCTGTTTAGCAGTGAATGATTGTTTGCAATCGAACCAGTATTTTCAGAGTTACGTTTTCATTAAAACAAATAATTATTATGTCTCTTCTTAATATGTAATATTACTTAGCACGTGAAGTTTTATAAATGATTGGGTATTACTTATTATGTAGTCTGCGTGAAAGTCGGTTTCCAGAAGCCGATTAACACCCGGGGTGGTGTACTTAACATAATTTTCTTTGATTTTCTTTTTGATTTATGGAAATACTTTCTAACAGCCTGGTATTTACGAAACGTCTCTATTAACGTGGCAAACGTTTACCGGCGTTTATTTATCTTTAGCGCATTTCGAACTCAGGGCACGAACTCTCTCTCCGGAAGCTTAAGCGTACTTCTCGGCAAGCCTTCAGAAACAGGACAGAATCAAAGACTTTCCTTCCTGCTTAATTATCTTGAGTATTTTGCTTTCAAAATAAATCTTAATAACTTAGAAAATAATTAAAATTTAGTCATTATTGGAACCGTCAGCACAATGTTAACTCAAACTATAATTTAGAAACTAATTGTTTCCTACGTTGTTTTACAAAACTTTCACGTTTCGAATTTTCACGAAAGTCTTTAGTCAAAATAACGCGTCGGAAACTCTTTGCGGCCTTGGTTTGATGTCACCTGCCACCCGAGGGCGTGAGCCAGTAACATAGAACCTGCCGAAAAAACTAAAAAC
Organism: Diarsia dahlii; assembly: GCA_949775195.1. NCBI lineage: Eukaryota > Metazoa > Arthropoda > Insecta > Lepidoptera > Noctuidae > Diarsia > Diarsia dahlii. The sequence goes on along the minus strand of OX459194.1, from coordinate 14,173,933 downwards.
TACACAAAGAGGGTAAGCCAGCGAATGATTCTAGTTTGACGGCTATACGGGAGAACTCAAATAATAGGCCTGCCTTTGTGTGGCATACGTGGTTCGTGAAATACTGACTATTGTTCCACTCCGAAGTGCGAAGTAAAAAGAAACGAGTTCAAACTGGTAAGTGCGTAAGTACTTTCATTGCAGACTGCTTTACGAGGGAATGCGGGCTGTGAATTGTCCACACATATTATTATGTATGCCTCTTTTTTCTGCCTGAATAATGTCTCTAGAGCAATCTTTCTTTTGTCAAAGCGTCCTTGTAATTTCCATTTTTTTCAGCAAACTATTATGTAAAGGAAATATGACACTCAAAAATTACAAAAATACCCCTTTAGATAGGACTACCAGAAAAAATCGAAAACTTTTTAACAAAAACCAATCGATGGGAAATTAAATTTTGATGTCTAAAATAATGTGATCGGCTCAGTTTTCGGGGAATTTTTATTTTTAGATCGACGTTGCGTGTTCCACTTTTTAGTTGGAATACACTGTACGGGCGCAGGCATGACGCAGCGCGACTGCTTTCGATTGTTCAAATACCTATTTTTCTACCCTGTTCCCTCTTAAGTTACGTTCAGACTTGATCGTTTTCTCGTGTATCAAGATTTAATCGAATCCAGTGAACAATTTGTAAGTAATTCGTGAAAGTTTCAGCTCTTCATTAATTTTTGTAATATTATTTATGGTTATCTATTATATTATTATTTGTGTTTATCCTAAACCGCGCGTTGTCTACAATATAATAATAATACGTGAGATATATATAATTATTTTTTATGGTTAAAGTACCTATTTTAATCTGCTTACTTTATATAAATTTATACAACTTTGATATATTTTATGAAAATGCTTTTCATGGAGTCGGTACCTACCAACAACATTATATACCAAAACTTTACGTCCGAAACTTTATGAACGTCTCTGAATGTTTTATTGATGATACGAATGGCGACTTCCTGAGCGCGAAGTAGGTGCTTACATAAACTGGTCATTCCCTTCTTCCACGATACAGCAACTTTATGACTTACTGTTACCACGAAGACTTTATCAAAATACATTTAATAGGTAATCAAATATGCATCATATCTACGCTGGGGTCAGAACTTGTATTATTCAGCTCGACATATACGGTATTATCTAGTCGACGTTGCACGGGAATAATCCAATAGGTATGTATTCAACATATCCCAATATCAAGTCAGACTAACTGACGGCTGCTGCAGGCAAATTCAATTAACAGATCGTAAATGAATTGTCTGAGAGCATTTCACTGCGGAACAGTGAAATGTTTTACGTATTTCGCTGTTTCGTGTTTATCCAGAATTATATTATTATAGAGCAGAATTTAACGAATTACAATTGTTATTCACTCACCTGTTTTGACCAGTTTGAATGTGACTTGTTGTTGGTTCTTGAGCTGTTCATTATGTGTAGGATGTGTGAGCTCTCGCAGCGCCATCTCGACAGACGGTTGCTGCTGCATGTTGGAAGCACGCGGCAGCGTCGGCTGCTCTCTCGCTCGACTCAGCTTACGGAAGAAACTAACTTTCTTCGACTTAGAATTCGGACCTGTGAAAAACAGTAAACTTAGCGTCAAAAAACATGCAAGCTTCTGAAAGTCTCTCATTAATCAATTCAACAACCCTCACACAGTTATGTAAAACCTCATGGGCGTGATACGTGCCTGGTGAAGCATTAATGCTGTTATTTCGCCAAGTAACCATGCTAAATTAATGTGACGAATCGGGTTAGTCAGATGATCACGCGTTCTCAAACTCAAACCGCACTCTCATTCTGAACCTTCAGTTGACGAACGTTGTAGTGTTGGCGTCGAAGGCGTGGAGGTGCGAGCCGAGGTGGCTGGCGAGCTCGGCTCGGACTGGGGCCGCGGGGGGAGGAGGCTCAGCGTGGAAGCTGTGGGTGTTGGGAAGTGTGCGGCCGACAGGTCCGACCGGTGGTCCGGTTCCGGAGTCGTGACTCGGATGTGTGCACCAAACTGCGGTGAGTTCGCAACTTCGAACAGTGCATCGAAGTCACGGTCAAAAATGTTCTTTCTGGAGAACGCTGGAGTAGGAAGGGGAGCGGGCAGTTCGAATTCATCGGGAGCGGGGGTTCTAACAATTTTGCCAAATTCATTGTCCTCATGGCGGCCGAGCTTCTTGAGTAGCTTCGCTTTAGTGCGCTCGCGCAGCTTAGGGCGCTCGAGCGACGGCGTCGGCGATGCCGGCGCGCGCTCTGGAGGCTCCGGAGGCGCCGTTTTGAGGTGGATTTTATCGTTGGGTTTATTGAGGGTTGGGGTGTGGGGCGGGGGTAGCGAGCTGAACGGCGCTCGCGGCGGCGGCCCGAAGATCAAGTCAAGCGTAGGCCGCTGCCGTGGCCGAGGCAGCGATTGCGAGCGGTATGTCAGGGAAACTACTTCGTCCGCAGGATATATTACGTACATCCCTGGCGAGACCGCATCGCGCAGGCCCCTCGCGCCCTCCGAAGAGGTATACGCGCGTCGATTGAGCTACAACTAAGATCTAGTGGCAAGTATCTCTTTCTGGTCTTTTATTCCCAGTAAAACCAGATTTTACACAGGAATAACTTACAAAGTTTACGTCGATTGGAATGTTTTTAAATGTTAAGTTGCCTTTTGCGTACTACAATGTAAGTTGAAGAACGATTAAGGAATGTTTTATGGAAGGGATCTTGAGCCATAGTAGGTAGGGTAGGAGGGTTTCTTCGTGTAATGTCTGCCAATTCCGTACAACGAATCTTCAACCTAGAGAAACAAAAAGTAATGCTTATTACCTGGAGAACCAAATTCATGTTTGTTGTGAAAGAAAAAATAGGGAAATGTTTGGATAATATAGTCGCTGCAGGATCATTTAGTTTCGTACTCATGTTTGTAGCAAATAGAACAAAATACAAATAGTGTCTGTACACGCAGGTCTGGCATATGCTGACAAGCATCCATACGTAAGTACGTAATGAATGCAAGAAAACACAAAGGTAAATTGTGATCAGTTTAGCAAGACTGTATAAATATGCATTGTATTTATAATAATTATATGAGTACTCATTTGTTTTATATTTAATTTGGAAATCAAATAATATTTTGAATAACATCCAATTTATTTGTACAGCAAAAATACCAACGTAAATTAATGGTTTGAAAATTGAAAGCTATTGCGTAAAATGAATTTGGATTGAAAATGTTTACATTCCAAATATTGCAGTTATGAAATACCTACTTGGCAACCTACATACACCTGGTTACTACTATTATCTATACTAATATTATGAAGAGGTCAGTTTGTTTCTTTGTACAGTTTTTTATAGGGAGGGATATTTTCGGGACTACCGATCTGATTCTGAAAACTCTTTCACTAACCGGAAGCTACATACTGCTGGAGTGTCATTAGCAATCCATAAAATGTTTCTGTGGGTTAACTTCGATACAAGGGAACGAAACCACGAGCAAAAGTAAGTACCTGACATTACAATTTGTTTCAACAATTTTTTTTTTTGTTTTTTATTATAAATGGGCTTGCTCTTGACCTCAATCTTAACCAATTAAAACCATCAATTATAACCATTGTTTAAATTCACAGTCCTTTTCATTGCTTAGAACCAACCAGTAGTATGCACTATGGTCACCGAATGGATGCCATATAATAATTCTTAATCTCCACTCCACAGAGATCCGTAAAATTATGTAAATCACTAAATGGGGAACGTAATTTCATGAATCCTTTTGTAACAATAGACCGAACTAAATTCGTTAATTATACTGACAAAACATCATGTCAAGGCCTACTCTAATCATAACTATATGAGCTTCGATCAATAATAGTACTAGATTAAGCATCAGGAACAAAAGTAAGTCGCTCAAGTGGCCACGTTTGCACACACGTAAACATCTACATAGCATCTTAGAAAAAAGTTAAATATCAGATGATTATAAACCTTAACACTTAAACATAACGTTTAATTATCATTGTAAAGTATATTTATTTAAGCCCTTTCATCGGAGAAAGATTAGAAGCAAAACATTTTAAATGTCGCTCCAAAGTAAAAAGTCATCAGTACAAAAATATTCATTCTAAAATGAAACTTAAACTCTAAGCAATACGGTTAAAAGCATTTTGTGTACAATGTTGTGCTTATTCTATTGCGGAACTAGCGTTCCCTGTTCAAGAACATGATACAATAGTTGGTGCGTTGTAGCAAACATTGGCCAAACAATTATAATATTTGCTGATTTAATTATATTTACAGTTTAATTATGTTTAAATATTATGAAAAAGCACATAATGATATTAAATTACCGAAAAAAAGATATTCCTTCCAAAACCTTGGTGTTACGGTGGTTATTTACGCAGTTTTTGAACGCATACTGCGGTCCTTTGACGTCTTAATGTTGGCTATGATTGGACCATACTGATTTGAAATAAGACCACAAATACGTTTGTGGTCTTATATTTCGGGCCGTTTTTGAAGCGCTTATCGGGAATCTAGTACATTATTGATCGAAGTATATGAGCGATGTGTTCCTAATGAACGAAAGTTTTCTCACTACACAACGGGGTATCTAAAATGTAGCTACAAGTATAGTTTAGCTAAAGTGTAAACTAGGCAGAAACTTAGACAAACGGGTCAAGTATCACCACAATAGGCGAGGGGGAGCAAAGTGGAGGACCTCTCTAAAAATTTTCACGAACGTGGCGATTCTGCACAGATTCATTTAAATTTTCCTTTGCTCACGCTAATAAGGGACTGCTTTGTAACCACACATTTTAATGAGGTCAGACTATGCATGTAGATCTAGGACTTTTTATTTAAATTAAAACATGGAGTTTTTTGTTTAAAACTTTAGTGTTTATGTCGAAGGAAGGCTAGCGTTTCACTTGAAATGTTTTTGGATGCAATTAATTATTGTTGTTAATGGACTCTACTCAGCACTGTTGTGTTTCTGTCGAGAACGTTTTCACGTTCTGACTGGCCTGTTGGTCTAGTGGTTAGTGACCCTAACTGCTATGCCGGAGGTCGTGGGTTCGATTCCCACCCAGGACAAATGTTTGTGTGATGAGCACGATCATTTTTTCTGTGTCTGGGTGTAATTTATCTTTAATATGTATGTATTTAGAAATATATAAGTATGTTTATCAGTTGTCTAGTACCCACAACACAAGCTCTGCTTAGCTTGGGACTAGATGGCGTTGTGTGATAGTTGTGGAATATTATTATTATATTATTGTGGAATATTACGTTTTTTCTTTCAATTCAGGTCACATTGTATTTTGTACCTTCTATAGTTAAAATTACAGTTGGATATTTAGTTTTATTTTGTCAAACTATAAGTTAGGTATTCGTTAATATCAGCAACCGCTCATCAGTACAACAGTATTAATTACTCCACAATGCCCTACTAGGTACAACTCAATCGTTAATTGACCCATTTCGTTCCAGATCACGTAAAGCAATTAGACGTACGAGATTTATATGAGACTCACACTGTTAGCGGCATTTTAATGGTGGCTTGAGTTTTGTTAGCAAAACGCCGCGTAAATAAAGATTCGTAAACAGGGTTCAACGAATGGCTTGGCGGATTGCCTACGAGACATTTCGCGAAAACTGAATAGCGGATACAATATACCGCTATTTATAATTGTTGTTTTTTTAAATAACTCGCTAGATCAGATTACTACGTAACCTTGGTTCTAAATTTTGTGAAAAATGCATCAGTTGAAATGTTGAGTTTTTATTTGCACGTGACTGTGTTCTTTGTAAGTAGGTTTCTAGAACATCTTTCAGACAGTTCGTGAAATAAATATTGGTTTTGTCCCGGGAAAATGAACTACAACTTAAATAAAACTTTTTGATATTCAAATGCCTGTACCAACATTATTTTACAAAGTTCGCATAAAAACACATTCAGATAAGAATGTAAGAGTTATGAAACTAATATCAGGTGCTATCATATTGACGTCATTTATTTGACGTCACTAACTGACGTCTTTCTACGTATTTCATGGGTGAGATTTTTTTGTCTGAATTTACGTGGGTACGGCACAATCATAATTCACAATAACGTAATATTTAGTGAGTACTGAAACCACGAAACACACGTGCGAAAATATTTCTGTCTTGTTTCGAAATAAATCAGTTTAGTAAAAGTATTTTGTTGTAATAACGCCTGTACTCAATGGCTAAAGTTGCGAACATTTCAAGGTCCATTAATGGATTGCTTACAACTTTATTCTTCTTCTAACATAAATGTATTTTTGGAGTAAAGAAATGGAAGAGGATAAAGGACTGTAAGTACCTTCTAATGAGTAGTTTATATCGTCATCTGTCTAGCCTTTTCTCTTCTGTGCTGAAATTATTTTCCAGTCTAACTAGATGTAGCAGTATTTAACGTAGAGTAACTAACTGCCTATCTGACTTCCACAACCAAGTATTACCCATACCCAGTACTATTGTACTAGGTAATACTATACTCCTTGATCTACTTTTCAGACTTTCGGACCACTTAACGACTGTCAAGGATCTACAATTGAGAGCCGAGACCAACGACTTTACGTGCTTTCGAAATGCATGAAGGAAACTCGGTATGTAATTTACCCATCCAGGAATTAACCCATCCAGGAATTAACCAAACCATACAACATCCAGGAATTGACGGCACGGTTATCGCAGTAGCTCAAGCAATGGACTGCCGCGCTGCGTGTAGCGGGTTCTACCCCGCACGGAACAAATATTTGTAAGACCCACAGATAGTTGTTCCGGGTCTGGGTATTTGTGTATGTGAGTTTAAATGTTTGTGAACGCACCCACGATACAGGAGAAATTCCTAGTGTGGGGCAACGTTTTAAAAAAAAAAAAAACCCAGTCAAGCATGGCTTAACCTTGAAGATCAACCCGTGCCGCTGTTATTATGTAGCTCGATGAGCTCTTAGCCAAGAGCTCCTGGGTAGGTGGAGTAAAGTAATGTTCCAAGTACAACTTAATTATTTCAAACACGTAATCACTATATATTTTGGCTTTACTCATTGTGTTTCAATATAATATCTAACAATCCAACAACAAATAATCCAGACCAATTTCAAGTTCATTGTCCAAGTATTAATTATTAATTCATTAATAAACAATTTGTCAAGTTTCATTAATAATTACTTAGAAAACTTTATTTTCCTTTTAAAGAATGGTTATGGAAGTTGTATACTCAGCGTAGGTCGGTTTAAATTATGTCGAACAAAACTTTCTTAAGAAACTTTTGACATTTAATTATAGGATTATGTCAAATGTTTGGGATATAATTTGATGACTTTCTGAAGTGCGGTATAGAATATTAAAATTTAGTTCTTGTGGTTTATACAATGCGGTTCATGTTGACCCTCACCACCTGAAAAAAAATACCAGCAAAAAATTTCATGTAAAACCTATATACTAACGTAATTTTTGTTACTTACATATATGTTTTTTTAACCAAAATAAACACTTAATAAATAAATATAAATTCTGTGAATTAAACGTAACTGTTTACAGGGCCATTCCAAGACAGAAACAACTGCAAAAACCTGTCACAAAGCTACAAAGATGAAAAGGACAATATACCTACGAGACTTCTCATAACGTCCTATTTTAGAAAGAAACAAGTATGGCAGGCATTTCCTGAAGAACATTCCAAAATAAATGTCATATTATACTGAAATAAACTTTTATTTTGAGTCAGGAATCGAAATAAACTCGGTTTCGAAATAAAATCGTTGACCGCACGAAATTAAAAATTCAGATGCGGATCGAAGTAGGTCATTGTGTGAATGTAAGCAAACGGATTTGGAATTTCCATCTATACAAAGACATGAATGAATTTAGACATTTTGAGTGGGAGTGAGGAGCTCGTGGCATTCACTCGCATCAATCTTCAGGTTAAACCGCGCTTGCCTTGGTTGATTCGTGGATGGGTGACTACCAATTACATAGGTACCACGTTTCTTCCGTGCCTCGAAAAGCACTTAAAGCCGTTGTCCCCGGCTGTCTTTTGTATTTCTTCGACAGTTATTAGCGGTAGTCAGTGGCCCGAAAGTCTGCAACAACCGGTCTTACTTAGGCATATCTTATTACGCAGTACTAACTGGGTTTTAAGGGTTGGATAGGCAGTCGCTCCATGTATAATACTGGTATTCAACTGCTTTCGGTCCCAACCCCAACATAGTTGGGAAAAGGCTAGGCAGGTGATGATCTATACAAAGAGATGAATGAATTTAGATTTACACGAGACAACAGAATCAGTGTTTTAGTAATTAACAAAGAAAGAAAAATAAAACAAGTACTTAATTAAATTAAAAATTAAAAAAAACCCCTGACTCAATAAAGATTATACATTGGTTCTCCACTTTAAAAAAAAAACAATTTTCAAACTTTTTTGTTTTAATTTTGTTAGTTTAAATTCCTCATTCCCTTTCAATATAGTGTACATTAATCTACTAATCAATCTTAATGTTTTTGCTACCCATATTGAGGGAATTGTAAAACAAAAGTATTTCATCATTTTGTGGTGGCAGCCCTAATGGATTTGAAATTTGTAATACTGTATAATATTCTACTAATCAAGCCCTTTCATTTGATACCCATATTTAGGGAGTTGTGAAAAAATATGAAATCCGCCATTTTGTGGCAGCGGCCATCTTGGACCGATTTTCTTCAAACATAGCTAAGAACACTCTCGCCTAATTCACCTTTCAAACAAAAAAACTAAATCAAAATCGGTTCATGCGTTCGGAAGCTACGATGCCACAGACAGACACATGCATACACAGACAGACAGACACGTCAAACTAAACAAACAAATCGATCAAACACCCCGTCGTTTTTGCGTCGGGGGTTAAAAATAAATCATTTAGAGTGTTCGATGATCGTCATCAGAATCTTTCGGAAGTGTGCACGAAAAGAAAAATAAATTATTTCGACTCTTTACGTTGTCAGAAAAATTTAAGGTTTTTTTCTAAACGAAGATTGGTGTGACGAAAAATAAGTATCAGTAAAAAGGAAAACACTTGACTAAACGCAGAGATACTTAACATCCCCTGAGAGGTTTTCCCTCTCACTTCAGGACAAAGCAATGTCAATTTTTCAAAACACACTCTGTATAACGGAGTAAGAGTTACAATTTTTGACATAGAATTCTGTGTGAATATTGTTGACGAAGCAAAAAATGCACTAGTGCTGCGGTATCCAGTTGCGGTTGAAAAGGTCGAGTGTTACTACACAATGGAGCCTCGCGGTCACGAGAGCACCCTTTCCTCATTAGTATTGCGAAAAATTCGAGTACCGAACTAAAAGTCCCTGGAAAAACTTCTCTATTGAAAAGTTTGGCGCTTATTGAACCGACAGGAATTTTAAGTAATACATAAAAACTTTTAGATAAATTGTACACGTATTCTTTTGTTCTTAAGGCTTAATTTAGTACGGTTTTTGTTTGATAAAGACTCGAGGTTTATCAAAGCTGTTTGTACTACCTTATAATCGGGACAATTATGCATTATTTTAGTAATTAAACTTTATATTGTTATAAATGAAGCAGTTAAACGTAATACCGTTTAAATATCTACCTTTTCGCTTTGAATTACATAATATCACGCCTTGTAAAACCCGAAGGGTTAGGCAGAGGTGTACCTAACAAGTACAATCACATTTCTCCAGTTATATCTTAAGTCACATGTAATAGGGATCGAGCCTTTTGTCATCATTTGGGCACAAATTTAGACTCCGTGGCTGCTGCCTAACTCAATAACACTTTTGGCCGACCCGGGAATCGAACACAGTACCTCATACCCAGCAGTCGTGCGTGAGATCACTATTCAAACGAGGCTGTCAAAGGCTTTGAATTACATTATAAATATTTACTGTAGGCTGCTTGTTTGAGAGTTGATAGGTACACATGTGGTTTTTAAACAAACACACCGTGCGCTTTTAGCGAAGTTAAAATGGAAAATATTCAAATTCGCAGCACATACGTCAGCCAATTCAGTTCCACAATTAATGAATCGTGTTGTTTCCCACTTAAACCATCGATCAAATCAGAAATAGAAACGTTTGACTCTAAAGTTATTAGACTTATTTTAGAAATAAAAACGTTTTTATTTCTAAAATGAGTCTAATAACTTTAGGGCTAACATTTCAAAGGGTAAAGAGCGGATAAAGGCGAATGCGAACCGGAAGATGTTGCTTTGGAGGTCCTCCTACTAGGTGGACCGATGAACTGTTGAAGGTTGCGGGTATCTTGTGATGAATGACGAGACACACGGGACCTGTCAATGAGGCGAAACTTGAAGGAAGCCTATTTCCAGCAGTGGACGTCTTTCGGTTTAAGGGATGATTATGATATCCTCTCGTCCCAGCCGCCGCGGGAGGCGGTCCGGGTGTCGGGGGCACGTGGTGGCTTCCGGCTACCGTAGACGCGGGCCTGTGGACGGTGAGTAATAGGCTAGCTCGCCGTCCGTCCGTCTTATGACGACAACAGACCGTGTCGACGGCGCGTTCGTGTTCCACGCGCGCCTCAAAGAAATGTCAGCAACATGGAAAAGGCCCGCCCGCAAGGGCCAACGCCCGTCGGGGCTGCGACCGTCGTGGATGTCGAAAGAGATACCGCGGCCTCGCCACAAGGGCGAAGAAGGAACATGGGTGATTTTTAGTCAGTAGAAGTCTGACACTCCCTTCCGCTCTGCCCAAGAGCGGGAGGAGTTATTTGATGATTTCCCACGCCACAAAAAAAAGGGATGATCATGATGAGGGCCGGATTTCACCAGTAATCAGCATAAGAGCTACCGTTGTCATCATCATTATTGTGGATAATTGACGCTTATATAACTGATTTCAATGGCGTTTAGTTTCACTGTAAAAATATTAAAAGTATTAGGTAAATGTCATTTTTGACATCTAAGTGAGCGATAAGAAAGATAAAGCGGTACCCTTACGTTTTTATGATGTGAACGGTGCATGCCTCCGCGGAGACGTCCCGGCATCTCATTATGGAGACTGGGAGGGTTCAACGTGACACCATCTCTAATACCTAGGTCTCGAGCTGAGCTTTTATTAGCCAAGGTTTGGAAAATATGGAGACTGAACTGAGACTCTTTGAGATTTAAATAGTTTTTACGTATTGATTACTGAAAGATTTTTGGAGATAGTTTTGTTAACCTGTCCAAAATTATTATGTAACAAGAGAGTCAAATGTTCAACATAACAGCTAATAATTATACTAGGAAGTGTCGAAATGTAATCGTTTTGGGGGACAGTCTCTTGTAAAAATTGACGGACGTTTAAAAAGTGATGATATCAGTCTAATTTGAATCAATGACTTTTAATTTTCTACAGAAGTTTCTTTTTTATTACGAAATTAACATGACTTTATATATACATTTAACATTTACAACTATGTATAAAGGTAATTGCCTGTAGCGTCTATCTTAACTCTATATGTATAAACTGTGTTTACATTCATAGCAGGTTTCCACGAATATATAATCTGGATAACGCTAATTAACATTTTCTGCAGCACCTGGCCAAAGTACTGAAACTAAAAGCAAAATTAACTTAGTTAGCATCTTTATGCTAAACATGACTTTAAATAGAATTTCAGCATTATCATAGATCATCAAATTTTGCTCAGCTTTTTAAAATCTAGGAGGCAGTCTAGTACGAGCTCGCAAGCACGACTGCTGTGTATGAGGTCTTGGGTTCATTCCCTGGTCAGGCAAAGTGTTATTTTGTTGTTTTATTAAGAACTAGGTGTTGCCTTCGTCCGCTACAACTCGAAAAATTCTCCACGGGAATATCTAGGCTATCTGTGTATCAAATTTTATCCAAATCCGTTCAGTAGTTTTTGTGTGAAAGAGTAACAAACATCCATCATACATTCATACCTACTCACAAATTTTCGTATTTATAATATTAGTAGGATTTCTTATTAGTAGCAGCGTACTTATGGGTACACGGTCTCAGTCCAGCCCTGTTATGTTAAGACAGTTACAGAAACTTACACATTAAAAAAATATTTCATTATATACCTACCTACTGAAATATTTTTATTACGATTACGCTCATACATTGCTTATTTATTTCCCTAAAAACGCCTACTTCTAATAAGACAACGAAAACGAAAATGATGTAATATGCGGGGGAAGCCCTCGAAAACACATTTTTTATTTAGAATATCTTTATTTTTATCGCGGGTTTGATCTCCGTGAAAGTGTCAGAGAAATGACATTTGATAAAATAGGTCGTGGATATTTGGAAATCCGTAAATTATATCCCTCTCAAAACCTTATTGATGTAGCTGATTAGTATAATCTAATTATTATTTTTTGAATTGTTTTTTGCCTATGATTGATTCTGAAATTAAAGATGAAAAGTTGATTTATAAAGTAAGCAGTTCATAAAATATCACAGAAATATCTCTACTTCACGCGACACGAAAATAATTACTTTATCTTTCGTTAATGATCTAAATGGCCGACATTAGGACCAAAATAAATCGGTATTTTTATACCAAGCCCTTGAATTGGGTTGCAGCGGATGTTATTTTTCAGAACGACAAGGTTGACACATGAGCGTTTTTGTAGAGGTGTGTATAGGAAGTAGTTAATATATTAATGCCAATACCGTAACTAAACGTAATATCACGCCTCTAATTCTAGAAGCAATAGACAGAGGTGTACCTAATAGTCATACCAGATTAGCTAGTAACCTACGTTTTTTTTCAAATGAGACCCTGCAGGCACTTTAAAAACAAACAAAAAAGCGAAGCTGGTTACGCATAGCGCTACCTACGACCTCGACCCTGATTCGCGACTTAGGCGCCGCTGCATAATGGGAACGGCCAACACGCCGACGACGCAGCATTTCGTAACGCGCAACCATCGGAAATCATCGACTCAGCGTCCAATTCTTTCAAGGCTTCAACACAGAAGAAACGAACTGAGTCAGCACTCTGATGCACGTATCGAAGATCACCTAATAACCAGAATAAAAGTAGTAATTAATTCTGTATTCCAACTTTTGAAATTACAAAATTTTGGTTACATCATTCGTGTATAATAATATGTCCCATTTATGGGAGCGATCCACCGTAACATCGACCGGGTACAATTCCTGACTCCGTGGCAGGCACTATGAATTTATTTATGAAGAATATTCATATAGAATTTATTCTGTTGTCATAACACTTTGCCTCGCCTGGGTATCGAAAACAGGACCTCGTGACTAAACTAAATGTACTTACATATAATTTAATTTGTAAATAAGGAAGCCATTAAAATGTCGTGTTCATGTGCGTCGTGTGTTCTAGATGCTGATTAGTGTCGTGTAATGCGAGATTGATCGTGTAAGTATATGTGATCGTTGGTAAAGTGCTCTTAAATGTCAGCGGCATCTTAGGCGTCAAGCTTACCTAATGCTGATGGATAGGGTGCACTAAGGAGCCTTAACTGGCGACAAAATATTTAACACTAACGGGGAAAGCTAGGCAGTCTTGTTAAGTTGTTAGCAAAACAGATTTACTTACTCGTATTTGTGCGTTGTGATATTTTTGCATATTATTTTATTCTTTGTTCGTGTCTATAAAAGAGATGCAGAAGTAGTTATGAGGTCAGACTCAGAGATTTTAAGAAACTTTTAAAGGTAAGTAAAAGTTTAACTTTTTAAAACTTAACTTATCAGAAATCTGATTTGGTCAGCAATAGTCCATTATTGTCGATCGCGCATTTTTACCCGACTGTGGCGAAGCCCAAAAGGAGAGTTATTAAATAATGCATTTAAGTTCTTCTTTGAACTGCAAATATTTTTTAACATTATAACATTAGCGATCGATCTTTTCATAATAAGTTTTATGTTAGATTGTTCTTCGATTTCTGACCCCGATCCCTCAGATTTGCAGGTAATCTTGCCATCAGACATACAAACATTAATTTGAGACATATACACTTAAACTTATAGTAGATTATATAAACTTTATATATATTTTCTTACTTTAGATCTATTTTCCTCTGTAAAACATTCTTGAAAAACATCCCCTCATCAATAGGTAATAAGATATTTATTTACCGAAAGAAACGGGAACCTCCTTAGCAGGTTGTTTGAACGAAATGATGGAAAGTAATCATAGCGGACATTGTTTTACACTTTTTATTTTAAGCTGCCGAGGGAACAATTTAGCGCCACTCTATAAATTATTTCTGACATAATGGAAAATGCAGGGACGCCTGGTATTAAATTAACCTAGAAAACACGTGAACATCGTATCGCGAATAAAGTAGGCACGAGTAACTAAGGCTCTTCGCTTATGGCTACTTTTTGTAACGCGTTTTAAAACGCGCTTCTGAAATGCAGTTTTCGCAAATCGTGGAAGCGATTAGTGGAAATCAGATAGGGTGCTCCATCAACACAGCTTTGTGACCAAAACGCGACAACATCGTGGTAAAGGTACGTAGCCAAAAACATAATGTCCATTGTTTTTCAACTAGTCCGCTATTTTTTCATATATAATTTTCGTTGCGAGATCCAAGACAGTTAAATTGATTCTCTGGGACTTCATTGAGCTTCATTGTCCCTGGTGGTTAAGACTACTGATTATTACAATAAGAAGTTGCAATGATTTTGGACTAGGACTGTGACGGGCTTGCAGGTATTGTCACCTCCAAAAATGCATGGACAATTCAGAAATAAAATCGTGTGAAGCGAGAAACGACGCGACCTAACGTAAACGAGTTATCGACTATAAACGTTCACAGAAAAATAGACACTAAAGTATCCATGCAATTTTGCAGGTGACTGTACACTATCAGCGACAACATTGGGACTGTATCGCGACCGTTATGCGTTGACAATGCTGCAAAAAGTCGCTGTGGGCGAACCCCTTATTTGTGAGGTCATTAGTGCAGAAAACAGGTTATTGCGAGGTGTACCTCATTCCCCACGGGACATCGGTTTCCAATACGAGAATCGAAAGTTCGATTGCATTTGTAATGTGTTTCTCGATTTGCATAGCTCCCGGCAGAACACTCAATTTATTATGTACCTGCTTCGTTATCGTAATGGCTGACGCGGCTTTAAATTCTTCTTTGGAAAAGGGAGATAAACGCTTTGTCTCTGGTTGCTTTATGAGATTTAGAAAATGGTGCTGCATTGTGAATCTAGTAATAACAGAAAGTTCAGTTATTTACAGATATTTTCCGCAACTGTTCAATATTTTCTTTCGATCACGTTAGATGATTTAGGTTTCTGTTTTTATTTGTCTTTAATGTCTCACTGCTAGGCGGTAGGTACTTTAATAATAATAATAATAATAATATTCCACAACTATCACACAACGCCATCTAGTCCCAAGCTAAGCAGAGCTTGTGTTATGGGTACTAGACAACTGATAAACATACTTATATATTTCTAAATACATACATATTATAGATAAATTACACCCAGACACAGAACAAATGATCGTGCTCATCACACAAACATTTGTCCTGGGTGGGAATCGAACCCACGACCTCCGGCATAGCAGTTAGGGTCACTAACCACTAGACCAACAGGCCAGTCAAAAGTCAGTCAGTAATGATTGCATGGTACTCTTTCCTGTTTATTGGTAATTGAATATAAAACTTAGATACTAGAACTAATAAAACTTAGTTGCACCTACAATATTAATCTCTAAATAAAAAAAAAAACTAAAGTAGTCATATTTTTCTTAAGATTAAATTTTTTTTTATGATTGTTTTTTTGCTGTTTTTCATCACTTTCTTCATTTAATACTTTGTATTGCCTCCACGAGCTCTTCTGACAGCTTCCAGGTGATTAGGCATGCTGTATACCAAATTTCGGACCCGGTGCTGAGGAATACCTTCCCATTCCTCCACCAGTGCTTGTTTGAGCTCAGGAAGCGTGATTGGTGGGGGGTTTCGACCTTTCACGCATCTCTGAAGCTCGTCCCAGGCGTGCTCGATGGGGTTTAAGTCCGGGCTTCGCGCTGGCCACTGCATGAGTTCGATGCCGACCTCTTCAAGGTAGTCATGTACAATTCTGGTGGTATGGGGACGCGCATTATCATGCATTAATATGCCATGCCGGTCCATCCTGGCCATGAAAAGACCTACATGTTCATTGAGGATCTCTTCCACGTACCTCTCTGCATTTAGAGTTCCATTTTGAATGAGTACCAGCTCGGTGCGGGCCTCAGCAGAAATCCCAGCCCAAACTTGCACGGAGCCTCCACCGTACGCCACTTTTTCCTCCACACACGCTTGATGGAAGCGCTCCCCTGGTCTTCTGTACATCAACTGCCTACCATCATGCATATAAAGCATGAATTTAGACTCGTCCGTGAACATTACCCTAGACCAATCGTCTAGTGTCCAGTTTAGGTGCTCGCGCACGTATCTCTGTCTTGCAATTCGATGTCCCCGTTCCAGTTTGGGGCCATTTGCGGGCCTCAATGGTTTCAAATTTGCTTTAGCAAGACGTCTTCTTACTGTTTGAGCGCTTAAATTGCCACCTCCAAAGCGTTTAAAGTGAGTTTTTAGACCAACAGCAGTTTGAAAACGATTTCGGAGCATTGTAGCCACCAGTTGTCTGTCTTCCCTGGCCGTTGTGCATCTTGGTCTACCATTTCCTGGTCTTCTAAGGTGTGATATGGGTGTACCGCTGGACTACCCGCTGAACAGTCGACAAAGATACACCAATGTTTCTGGCTGTTTCACGCTGGCTCCGCCCAAGTTCCAAAAAAGTTAGGATTCTGGTACATTCCTCTAGCGTGACTGCCATGCTTCACCTCACAGAATAATAATTATGCACGTGGAAGACGTTCACGATATTTTTTTTGTGACAGAATAGAAATGGAAAGCATCCATAATGACATGAAACAAAAATTTTGTTTTTAAAAATAGTCATTTTTTTTTAATTTTGTTTTTCTAATGAAGTTTTTTTCATCAACCAGTTTAAATAATATAGCTATTAGAAGCGCAACTAAAAAGTCTTTATTCTGTTTTTTATTTCATTGATCTAACTTTTACAGTTCTGGAGGTATTTAAATTTTTGTGACTGACCCGTAATTTTTGGAACCGAGTGTAGTTTCAAGTTAATATTACTACATATTGATGTATTGAGGTCGGACTAAATAAAGGCTTTTTGATTTAATATTAATTTGAAAACTTTTTAAGATAAAACTTAATTAATTACGACATTGAATACAGGACAAGCTGTAAGTCCAACTACTAAGTATAGTCTAAATCTCGGACTTCTATTCCTCGACTCTTAGGAGTCGAGGAGTTGTTTCGAACTTTGAAGTTCGTCTTCAACTGTTCATAAAGTTTGCATGACTGCAATCGAAATACACTGAAGACCTGATCTTTAAATGTTATGGATTTTAATTAGTTTAATTAATAAAGACTTTACTAGAACCTAATATAAAGTACCTAGACTCGAGTCTAGGTCGTTATTTTATATTAGGTTCTGTAGGGTGGTAATAAAGTAGAGGAAGATCAAAGAGACGATGGATGGACTGTATAAAGGATGATATGGCTAAAAAGGAGGTGACTGCCGAGATGACGACTAATCGAGAAGTGTGGAAGAAGAAGATGCTGTGCTAACTACAAATAAATAGGGATAAGGGCAGGAAAATGATGTTTTGAGAGTAGTGGTAATGAAAAACATTAAGTTAATTGCCAGCGTGAGTCCTAACGCAAAAATTGTTTAAGATCAAGTCTCTTTAATCATAAACGTCTTTTAAATTATTACGTTTATTTATGTAAAAGATTAAGAGTAAAGAAAACACTTTTATTTAATAATTATGAGCACACAGTTCTTGCGCTCTGAGTGGCCCATATAATTAAATTGAATGTTTCTTTGAGTGCCGGGTCCGTGATATTTGGTAATAAAATTTGCTTTTGATTAGGTAGTTAAGTAGGTAAACATAAGGAAGTTTTTTATTGCGTTGATAAGGCAATTTTTTGTACAAAATCATTTAAAAAGTTGACGAAAACGTTAGTTTCGGTTGATTTTCAGTTTATTTATGTAGGTTTTAGTAGTTTTTCAGTGACTAAAACGAATTATTTAACCATACACCTCTGCCTTACCCTTCGGGGATTACAGGCGTAAAGTTATGTATGTTATATTAGAACAAATTATATAGTTTGATACCAAAAAATATTAAAGCCGGAAAGAAAACTAATCAAAAATATGTTTTACTTATGAAAGTGTTTACAAAATTGGGTGAAGTTACTGACTCCTATGACAGGTGATAGACCGTTGTTAGAGGAGCCAGTGTCTTTTTCCACATAAAAAAGTTGTTAGCGGAGATATCACAGAATCCTATGAAAAAATATTAAAAAAGAAATGAGTAGAAGCCGGAGGAGGATGTTCCTTTCTGTAATCAATCAATAGTGTGGAACGTTAATATTTATTATGAAATCATCATCATCATCATCAGCCTATAATGTTCCCACTGCAGGGACTCAGGCCTCCTCAGATTATGAAATACGTACCTATAATAGAGCATTTGAAAATGTAATGATCAAACATGGTACCTACTCAATTACATCAGAAAATTGCTACCATAAGTGCGTAATCTCTTTAATACCTAGAATCCTTTGTGGAGCAGATACGATGATGCATCTTGACTAGCAAATCCCTTTTCTCATAAAATATATGCGTCATATTTTACATGGGAACAATGTCGCAAGCGCATTAAACCATTCTACGAAAATAGGATAGCTAGGTTTAGCCTGATTGTGTAGGTACTCAGACTTCTAATACTTGTCCGGATTGTCTACATATACGGCTTCATAGTCCGCGGACGTGATTTTAACACCTAATCGCATACATTAGGTTTATTTCTTTTGACTGCCTTTTAGTCGAGTGGTTGCAAGCCCGTCTGCTGAGCTTGAGGTCCTGGGTTCGATTCTCACGTCGGGAAAAGTGTTATTGGGTTTTTCAATGAGGAATCTTTCGGTAGCAGTCATGTGGACTGGGTTTGTGCCCAGTCGATGGCAATAGGTTCGCCCCCTATAACATAGGACTTAAACATAACTGGCGAAATATGGGTGTTCTAATTGGTACATCTCTGCCTAACCCTTTGAGGAGGCGTGATGTTATGTTACCTTTTTCATAAATATGGCTAAAAGAAAAACGTGTAAATTTTATAGAATTGAACATTATTCTTCTAACAAAGATAGAGCTGCAGCGAAATCTATTTGCGTATCTTTTCCTTTCTTTCTTATTGTTCGGGTTTGTTTGAAAGGGAACTGAAATAATATAGACGTGGCTAACGGGATTATAACGGTCACTGGAGTCCACCTTAAAACCCCTACATTCATACGAACTGATTTTGAATACATTAGCAGTTTTTCGGGGTTTGAAAGGATAATAAGAAAAGCAAATGAAAACACATGATTCTTAACTTTTCATTGAGATCATATTTATTAAATTTGTGTGTGAAACGAGTCATTTATATTTTTCGACTTCCAGAGTTAGGGTGAGAATTTTTCCTAGAACACTACAATGAGTCAGTGAAAGACAGAGATAATAATATTATTATGTCTTCTGACTTTCTTTAGTTACGGCGGCCAATACCAGCGGTAACTAGTCATCCACGCAGGAAATACATTTTATAGCACAAACACTTGTGCACACGCTGAGGCAAAAATATAGATTATATAAACCGGTTCCAGGCTCAATATCAGCCTGTATAATTGTATAAATATCAGTTTTAATAACACAACAGCATGGGTTTGGTTTTTAGTCAGTAGAAGTCTGACACTCCCCTTCGCTCTGCCCAAGAGCGGGGGGGGGGGGGTTATTCGATGATTTTCCACCCACCAAAAAAAAAAAGGATTAGGCAGAGGTGTATAATACCAATTGTGTTTAAATCCCATGTAGTGTGCCTATTGCCATCAACCGGGCACAAAATATCTAGACTCCATGGCTGGTACTAACAAAATCCTTATGGAAAATCTCAATTAAACTGTGCCCGACCCGTAAAGATTAAGTCCAGGATCCACACCAACGAGGTAGTCAGTAAAAATGTTTTATCCAAAAAATGTGTTCATAACATAATCAGCCGGTAAGGTAAATAAAATGTCAATATTCAGGGCATTAACGAGGCACATTTACCCACTGACACACAGCTGTTAACTTTATGTGGAGTATAAAACGTAAACGAAGCATCACTTTTGTGACTTTAATATAGCTGTAAATGACAGCGCTATAGAGTGTAGGTATATAAATTCATATTTTAATATTACGGTTTTGATATTTTAGGTCAATTTGGATGCGATTATGCGACATAAAATTGCATGTTTTAATAAGGTGCCCAAAGATACTTGCTTAGAGGTACTCAACTTATTTTATCTATTAGATACTAAATTATTATTATATTATAGAGAAAAAATATATTTGTAGGTTTTAAAGCCGTTTTTGTGTAGGGGTAATCTTCAGAACTACTGATACTATTCCGAACGGGAAGCTACATTATCCCTAAGGGCTCGTTTACGGAGACGCAGCGCGTGCAAAAGGCTCGTCGCGTGCTTTTTTCATCATTTACAAAGAGGCAAGTCCACCGCAACGAAAGCTGCATTTTAAACTAACGAGCGAAAAATCGCTTCTCGTAAAATCAACATTTGAAATCTTAAACGTTTTCATACATCGCCATGTGTAAAAGCGCACAACGCGCCGCGCGACGCCCCGCGTGTCCGTAAATGAGGCCCAAGTGTCATAAGGCTACATTTAAACGTTCCCGAAGAATAATTTGCGTACTTATCGTGAGCAAAACTGGGAGTAGAATCTAGTTTGATAAATAAAGTTGATATGGATAGTAAGAACGACCCCTTGAAAGAACTACGAACGATTTCGGTTTTTCATTGGAAGCTAGTTTAATAAAAGTCAATCTTAAATCAACGTAACAATCTCAGTAGCGGTAAATAAATCAAATCAAAAGTGAAACCATTTAACATCTTATTTTATGATCCTCATGTTTTCTTTCTGGATCGTTGCTTCCACCTTGTGGGTCAGACTCATTTTAGTACGCACAGCAGAGTGGAGTATAATGATTTAGTGCCTTCTAATGGGGCACTTGAGAACTAGTGCTTGACGCAGATTCTTAGGACTTTATCACAATGATACCGCTCGATCGCGTGGATGAGCGTGGCTAACTGCATATCCACATGAAACATTCACTACTCCGTCTACCGAACCCACTCCGCGCGGATCCGCTCCATGCGAACCCACTCCGCGTGGACGAGCTGTGTCGTGTTAGAATCACCTTATGATTAATGCATCTATATCGAAGTTAATTATATAGAGGAAATATTTAAAATATGATAACATTGAATAATAACATTAGACAAAAAAAATAACTAAACTTACATTGTCACTTCGAATTGAGAAATGTTCTAGAATTTTTGTGGACTTTGATGCACACATAAGGTACTGAATTGATTTTGACCAATTCCAACATTGAGTTAGGTCTGGTCCTTTCAAATTTATTAATTTTAAAATGTTCTTGTAGAATATATTCTGTACTACCTAGGTTCCTGTTATGAACCCTACTTGGCTACATCGCAGGGTGCAGTAATAGGATTTAATTTTACAAAAATCCTTGACGAATTTCTAGTCTGATTTCCGTATCCAACCATTTGAGTTATCAAAGGGAAGCGGCAGTAAGCAGCTTCATAATATATCAGGGAAGTGGGAAAATGGCCATTGTGTTTTCTAATCTGCTGATGGCTGATTTGTGTACGAAGTGAATCTTTCGAGTTTGGCTACGTGAAGATTTTAAAACTAATTACCTACGTAAATCTAAACAAATCTGTGTATTCAAAGTTTGCACTAGAAGATATTATGTTAACACCACAATAAACCCTGAAATATATTTAAGTAAGTTTATCCTTTAGTTGAAAACGTGAGCGTCAAAAGACTAAGGTTTTCTTTGTACAAGAGTATATTAAACATGGGTTTAATACATATGCATTCACATTCTGAATACTAATAAAGTTACCTTACATAATTTACACCCACTTATTTGCGTTGGTACTGATAGCTACTAAAATAATATAAGTTACAAAAACGAGCGTAAATGTTTCGGCACTTGTTTCGAATCGTAAAACGAACATTTTATTTTACAGGCTCAAAAAACGTAGCACAGACGTAAGTAAATAAACATGGAATTGGTTTCTATTTTTTTTAACTGCAAGGGTAGAGTTATTTTATTTATCCACTCAAAGAATTCCATAGAAAAAAACATAGTAAACAATAGAGTAAAATATAAATGGCCATCTTAGCCATAAAAGCGAATGTATAAGTATTTGTCCCTTGATATCTTTACGAATTCAGCTCCTAACTTGTTAATATTTGAATTTTCTTTAAAAGTGACCGAAGGTTGTAGGAGTTTTATAGAAACACATTTAACCCTCTTACGTCCCTGAGGGTCGAATTTCGGGAAACACTACACGTTTGAGTGTGTCTTCACATGAAAAATGCATCTCTCCTAACTTGAAATGTAGGCTCGAACGGTACCTTAACACATTTCGTATATCTCACAAAATAAAACCACTTTTCTTCATCTTTTAGGTATCCTGCACCTTTTCCGTCGCTCAAAATGAGTGCCGTAATTACTATTAGCATTTATTTTACATTCTTACCTACCAATATGTCATGGTAAAAGGGGTTATTCGCAATAGGTACAGTTTTTTAAATTGTTGTTGATTTTTACTTAAAAATAAAATAAAATTTAAACCTCGGGCCTATTTGAAACAAAAACAAAAGTAATTTCCAAAACGGTAAAGGCGTCTTCGAGTAATCAGTGAAAATACATTAAAAAAAAGATTCCGCCGAATAGGAAACCTCCTACATTTTTGAAGTCGGTTAAAAATAGGCTGCGACAAAGATCTTATTTACTCACCTCTACAATTCTACACCCTAACTTACCATGTAGACAAGAACAAAAATTTACGTTTTTCTATATTGATTTAGGATGTAATCAATCAGGTTTACAACGATATAAAAGCGCACGGCGCGACAGCGTAGGACAATCCTGAAATTGAGAAGATATCACAGCCAATAAATAGTGATGTGTCAGCAGTAAATAACGTATGTATGACTATTAATATCTCAGTATTCCGTTATATAGGCATTAAATATCTTTATTGCTGCTATAAAATTCTGCGAAAATTCACCTTTCTTTACATTTTATTAGTGAAATAGACTTGATTATTGTGAGTAATATTTTACGAATAATTTGATAATTATTATTGCCCAACTTTAAATTGAATTTGTGGGTTTCCATATCAATCTTGCCAAAGTAATTATTTGTGAATGTTATTAAAAAAGTTTTCAGAGTATTTTACCAGTGGCCAATTTAAAACAGTCTACGTTTATACATCTCTCAATTTTATTACGGTTGTCTATTTACATTTACCTAACTAAACTTTTTACATTCAAGCTTTGAGGTACCTACTTATTGTTAACGGCTAGTGATACTGTGTACATAAAGAGATTTGTTTTCGACAAACAAAAATAAAAGGGACATTTATTTCTCTCGGTGTGGAGACTTTTGCGGGACAAAAATAACTGAGACACCAAATTGAGCCCTTCGTAACAAACAATAAATTGCGTTTGATAAGCCTTGTTTGTCGTTTTTCCTTTCATATCGACAGGAAAATAATAAATCATCGGTTTTCTACAAAAATGAAAGAATCCATTTAAAACATCAACAATTTACTTCCCATGGTTTAATTTCAGGTCAACAGTGTTTTATTTTTTTTCATGAGGAATTTTACAGTTGTGACCGAGTGACGTTCAAAGAACGGACGACCAACACTTTTCTTTGAAGTGTTGGTCGTCTAGCGGTGAGATGGGCACACGACATTATTGCCGGGAATATCCTGGATGAGGCTCGCACAAGAGTGTAAAGCTTGGCACAAGCAAATATACCCTATACCCAGCTATGGGTGTTGTCGGGCTGTTGATGACGATGATAGCTGAAGTCTGGTTTTGTGTTCGATAGAAAAAAATAGTTCGCTTTCATCTGTAATATATACTACTTTACCTGAATTAATCAATTAGAATCCACATATACTGAACTATCAGAATTTGCTCCTGCTTCTTTATCTGAAGTTAGTAAGATAATCGATAACCTAAATACGAATACAACAACTGGTCTCGATGGCATCTCATGCAAGTCTCCTAAATGTGTTAAAAATTTAGTACTCGAGAAGTTAACTACATGCATTAATAATTGCCTTAAATCTGGATGTTTTCCTGATTCCCTCAAGATAGCTAAAGTAAGCCCAATTTTTAAATCCGGCAACAAAACTGACCTATCATTTCCAAAATTTTCGAAAAAATAATATATAATCGTTTGGACAAATATTTGAGCTCTAACAATCTTCTTTACAATAAACAGTATGGCTTTCGCTCTAAATCAAATACACTATCAGCCTGTATCGACCTTGTAACTAACTTAAAATGTAAAATAGACAAAAAACAAATAGCACTTGGTACATTTATAGATTTAAAAAAGGCATTCGATACGATAAGCCATAAACTTCTCCTTCAAAAACTACATGATATTGGCATACGGGAATCAGCACATTAAATGATTGAGTCATACCTCTCTAATCGATACCAGATAGTTAGAATTAGTGGGGCCAAAAGCACTCCTGAACTAATAACTTACGGGGTTCCACAAGGTTCCCTTTTGGGGCCCTTGCTCTTCTTGATATATATCAATAATATAAAAGACCTTAACTTAGCTGCAGATGTAACACTATATGCAGATGACACCTGTCTCTTCTACTTTGGCAATGAAATTCAAGCAATCGTTAGTCGAGCCCAAGAGGACCTTAATACGTTATTTGCTTGGTTTCAATATAATTTACTTACCATTAATGTCGCTAAGACCAACTTTATGATATTTAGTGCCAAAAATAAAAATGTTTCAAATTTTCAACAATTACATGTCAATAATGAACCGTTAACTGAAGTAGAATCAGAAAAATATCTTGGTCTAATCTTAGATAAACACCTAACTTGGAAGCCTCATTTGGACAAAATGCGATCCAAATTATCATCATTGGGCACACTACGAGGTACCGTCCGTTGCTTTCCCAAATCAGTAAAGTATATCTATATCTATAAAAGCGAAAGGTCACTCATCACGAAATCTCGAAAACCGCTGGACGTACAAAGATGATTTTTAGCAGGGAAGTAGTTTATAGTTAGTAGACGTCCGCTAAGAACGGATTTTGCGACAGGGCCGGATTAGGATGGTCCAAGGGCCCTCGTAAGTTTGTATGAAAGTCCTTCATTTTTCGTGCTACAATCTTCATTTATGGCAGAGACGTAGTTTATAGTCAGTAGGCGTCTGCAATGAATTAATTTTGCGACAGGGCCGGATTGGGGTGGACTATGAGCCCTCGCAAGTTTGTATGAAAGTCCTTAATTTTTTGTGCTACAATCTAGATTTTTGGCAGAGACGTAGTTTATAGTCAGTCGACGTCTGCTATGAAATAATTTTGCGACAGGGCCGGATTAGGGTGGTCTAAGGGCCCTCACAAGTTTGTATGAAAGTCCTTCATTTTTCGTGCTACAATCTTGATTTTTGGCGGAGACGTAGTTTATTGACAGTAAGCGTCTGTTATGAATTAATTTTGCGACAGGGCCGGATTGGGGTGGTCTATGAGCCCTCGCAAGTTTGTATGAAAGTCGTAGTTTATAGTCAGTAGACATCTTCTAATCTATGAATTAGTTTTGCGACAGGGCCTGATTAGAGTGGTTTATTATTTATGTGACGATCTGAACTAAGGGGTCCCGCAAGTATATAAATGAAATCCTTGTCGTTTTGGAGCCGAAAATTGGTAGAGAGATAGAATATAGATAAGACATATGTATTTGTATGTGTGGGAACAGATTTTATGACAGGGCCAGTTTAAGGGAATAGAATCGCTTCGATTGGCATTTGTCATTCGCTTTGGCATAGTACATCCAGAGGCAGTCCCACACATACATACACGTCAAAATTTCCTCGCGAACGAAGTCGCGGGCAACGGCTAGTTATTTATAATTTCCTCATAAAATCTCACTTGACCTACTTAATCGAAGTTTGGGGCTCTGCAGCTAAAACCAACATACAAAATTTACAAATTACACTAAATAAAATTATTAAATTACTCTTTCATCTAAATTACTTAACGCCCACCGAAACTGTTTTTCATAAAACCAAATTAATGACACTTGACTTTATATAAATTCCAGACCTGCATTCTTATACGAAAGATCCACATTCTCAAATAATTTTTACCAAAAAATCGCAAATTCAGACCCGGTTACTGAGAAATGCTAATGATATCTGCTTATACAGTAGACCACGGACCAATAAATGGTACTAGAAACATTAAGTATGAGGGTGCCAAAATGTATAACGAATTGCCAAAAGATATTAAGGAAATACAATCTTTTCCCCTATTCAAAAGGAAATTAAAATTTCACATGAAAAGTTTTCAATTATATTAGTCTTAAAAATATTTCATAACTAGCTGTACCCGGCATTGTAATGACCGTTTTCTTACCTACTACCTACCTACTTACTATCTACCTATCATCTACCTATCTACTAAAATGATTTTAAAAAAAAAAACAAAAAAAAAATCTAGCAATAAAAAACACAAAAAATTATTAACATAAACATTATTATTAAAACGATTAACACAAAATAAAACTTTAGTCAAAACAAAAAAAAATCAAAACAATAAACAGTAACGCTTTCAATAGCAACTATGATAGAAAGTGTGTTTCGACACGTAATAGGGACTCATAGCCTCAACATTTTTGCAGATTACCCTAGATCAAAAAAAAATATTAAAAAATCTACCTTCGAATGTCGTTCTTTTTTTTAGCGTTGTTAATTTTACTTTATTTTACTAACATAGTGATAAGTTAATGATTAACAATATTGTAATAGGTACCGTTCCGATACTCGTTCCAATGAACGTTTATTTATGTAACCAGTGTTTCTCATCCAAGTGAATAATTGTATTCTGTTTTTGAGAAATAAATGTCTTAAACCATAATTTTGTTAGAGTCCTTTTAAGAATACACACAAATGAGTGGGGAATTGTTAACACGATGTAGTAAACAGTTCTGATAAGAGGATTATTTTTGAGCAATTGTTGTTGTTCGGAAGTTGAGAGTTGTCTGTTACGTCAGCTGTGAGGGAGACATTCCTGTGTGAGTGAATACGACAAGGAAAACTGGTTGATTGCAACAAGCTGATGCCTGCGGCTGCGGCTTCGCCGGCGTAGATATCGGTTATGGTGACCAAAAGTAATCATGAAATTTTGATCCCGTTCCCGCAACCCATGGGAACCTATTCCAGGGATAAATTATTATATACTAAAACCATCCTTTATCCCCTTTATCCATTGGTGAAAACAGCATGAAAATAGGTGCATTAGTGGAGGACTTTGTTTTATTATATGTAGGGATAATATCTTGAATTTCGACTAAAATCAGAATAAACATTCGCATGGCAAACGGAAATAAAACACACGTAATATTCAAAAGTTAACGAAACTAAACTCATGAAGATAAAAATTGTTACGAAACGATTCGTGTTGGTTTTTTGTTATGTTACTGAATAGGGAAAGTTACCAAAGTGGATGTTATGAACTGGATTGTTTTGAATGTATCAACAGCGGTGTGTATATACTGAATACCATTACCATACCATTTTGTCTATATACTGAATTCAACAAAAAAATCCTGCAGTACATTGCCGAGTGACCGCGCGTTAAAATTTTTTTGCCCCACACTAGGAATTTCTCCTGTATCGTGGGTGCGTTCACAAACATTTAAACTCACATACACAAATACCCAGACCCGGAACAACTATCTGTAGGTCTTACAAATATTTGTTCCGTGCGGGGATCGAACCCGCGACACGCAGCGCGGCAGTCCATTGCTTGAGCCACTGCGCTAACCGTGCCGTCTATAAAATGCTTTACTTGAAAAATTTACCCTTTGATGGTCATCATCTGTCTAACCTTTTCCCAACTATGTAATGTTGGGGTTAGCTAACAGGCTTAACTGATGTAGTGATTACTTAACTGAGCTCCACAACCCAGTTACTATGAAATTCAATACCCGTTGGTCTGTAAGTCTCCAAACCCTTGGATCCCTCTCATGCCCCCTAAAATCGTATATAACCTAATTAGCCTCATTCACAACATTAACCAGTTTATATTATGTTTGATTAAGCTTAGTGCAAGAGAACAAGCATAGTTAATGTAGATTTGGGAGGCTGCGAGTAAAACTGACCTTTCATGTAGGTCAGTATCCATTTAACTGTGGATTATAACTGGGTTTGCTTTGTGCCTGACAGTTAGATGTTACAACGGAATATGCATTTAATACGTTAAGGTTTACAGCCCTCTTTGTGTCCGTTAAATGTTTAAGAATTATTGAGATTCTATGAAATAAAGGCGAATTCGTAAGTTTAATGTTTTAACCCACTAACTAGTAGGTTTACATGAGGAATGAATTATGATATAAAGCACTTCGTCTTCAAGGACCCACCAAGCAGACCCACTGGTGGGTCTCCGAATACTGATGTGTCTCCCAAGACCTACTAGTGGGTCCTCTGAGATTTTATTGTCTTTGAAGACCCACTGATAACAATATCGTTACTTATCGCTTTTAGTACTGGCTGGTTGACATTAATACTCAAATGTCTCGCTGATGGTAGCGCGTGTGTTGTATCATTTAGTTCCCTTCAAAAGGGTTGAGTTGAATGGTGCTGATCCATGCGTCATGTTCGTGAACGAGCGCAGCCAGTTGTGACTGATCATCTCGTAATAACCTTTTCAAAAGTACGTGTGTTTTGATTTACAATTTATTCATCATTAACGTAAGAATACCAAAATATATGCTGCATCGACATCGGCATCGCCGATGTTGGCGATAAGTCTGCGAGGTTGTGAGGGACTGAGTGGGTCACATTTCCTGTATGGGTCAAAATCTTTACACTGTGGCTACCTGAAGACGGTCGTCGTCACCGAGGCAGGCCCAAGAAACGCTCGCGCTGGCTTGGCGATTTGAACTCGATCCTGACTGATTGACCAGAGAACGCAAAACACCGGAATAAAAAAATGGGGGTTTTTGCCCAGCAGAGAGACAGAATCATCATCATCATCATCATTTCAGGCAAAAGACGTCCACTGCTGGACATAGACCTCCCCCAGGTGTCGCCACATTGACCGGTCCCGTGCGTCTCCCGCGACTGGTCCCGTGCGTGAGAGACAGAATAAGCTATTTAAAACAAAATTAAGTACATATTAATGATTTGAACTGATGTTCCGTCAAGATATCCTAAAATTTATTATGCAACGTATATCACTGCAAAATGCACCTACATTCAATTCGCAATACCATTACAGATAAGTGTGGTTGCTTCGCTTACACGTAGCAATTTTTCTAACGACATGTAAGTTGCAAAATATAAGAAGATATTCAAATTTCGGTTCGCAGTAGCATTTTCGTCGCACGAATTGACAGAAGTTCGTTATTTCCTTCAGGAATATGTTTCAAAGGATCCAACATACTGAAAATATATATGTTGGTGTCTGGCGTTGAATCCTTAAAGGCTGAAATAATTTGATGTATCTACCATGTACAGTATTGGACGACAGGCGTAAATAGTTCCTGAAGGAAAATTTTTAAAATGAAAAGCCGAATATTCCAATATTTCAGAATGTTCATATCAAAATTCTGGCAATAATTATAATATACGTGGAAAGCTGAGACTCGTATGAACTGGTATTAATTAATTATATTTAGGATTAATATTTCATTGCAGTAAATTGTTCTGGGAAAATGATATTACTTCGAACAACTGTCGTTACCAGAGTTTCACAGAATACAATAATGTAAATAATTTACATTATTGTATTAGATACTAGCAGTTGCCCGCGACTTCGTTCGCGTAGAAATTTTGACTCTCTTGTCTGGACTGCCTGTGGATGGTACTATGTCAAATCGAATGCCAAATGCCAATCGAAGCGATTATATTCCCTTAAACCAGCCCTGTCGTAAAATCTATTCCTACCTGAAATGTCTTAACTATATTCTATCTCTCTGCCAATTTCCAGGTACAAAAAGCCAAGGATTTCATATGGACTTACGGGAGCCCTTAGTCCAGGTCTTCCTTACAAACTTAGCTTAGATCTCCTACTTCTAAACTCTAGACTTGTTAAATTTCAGGTTGTTAGTACAAAAAAAAAAACAGTATATTTTTACAAACATGTGAAAGCCCTCAGACCTCCTTATTCTGGCCATGTTGCTAAACTCGCTAAATCCGTTCTTAGTCACGTCTACTAACTATAAAGTACCTTCCTGCCAAAATTGTAGCACAAAAAAGGAAGGACTGTCATACAAACTCGCGTGAGCCCTTAGACCTCCCTAGTCCGGCCCTGTCGCAAAATCGGTTCTTAGCAAAATTCTACTCACCTACTACGTCCCTGCCAAAATTCAAGTTAGTAGCACACAAAATGATGGACTTTTAAACAAACTTGCGAGCGCCCTTAAACCTCTCTAATCCGGCCCTGTCACAAAACCTGTACTTAGCAGAGTTCTTCTAACTATAAACTACGTGCCTGCCAAAAATCAAGTTTGTAGCACAAAAAATTAAGGATTTTCTTACGAACTTGCAAGAACCCTTAGACCTCCCTAATCCGGCCCTGTCACAAAATCTGTTCTTACCAGACGTCTACTAACTATAAACTACGTCCGTCTCAAAAATCAACTTTGTAGATCAAAAAATGAAGGACTTTCATACAAACTGGCGAGAGCCCTTAGACCTCCCTAATCCGGCCCTGTCTCAAAATCTGTTCTAAGCAGACGTCTACTAACTTTAAACTACGTCCCTGCCAAAAATGAAGATTGTGGCACAAAAAATGAAAAACTTTCATACAAACTGGCGAGAGCCCTTAGACCTCCCTAAACCGGCCCTGTCACAAAATCGGTTCTAAGCAGACGTCTACTGCCTATTAACTACGTCTCTGCCAAAAATCAAGATTGTAGCACAAAAAATGAAGGACTTTCAAACAAACTTGCGAGGGCCCTTAGACCACCCTAATCCGGCCCTGTCGCAAAACTAATTAATAGCAGACGCCCACTGACTATAAACTACGTATCTGCCAAAAATCTAGATTGTAGCACAAAAAATGAAGGAGTTTCATACAAACTTGCGAGGGCCCTTAGACCACCCTAATCCGGCCCTGTCGCAAAATCCGTTCTTAGCGGACGTCTACTAACCATAAACTACCTCCCTGCCAAAAATCATCTTTGTACGTCCAGCGGTTTTAGAGATTTCGTGATGAATCAGTGAGTGAGTGAGTGACCTTTCGCTTTTATAGATATAGATTCTGAGAAAAAACACAAATACGAAATATTGATGAAATTACTAAAATATTAAATTAATGTTTTATTAATTATGTATTTTGTGAATTTTTGTGTATTCAGGATCACTGTAAATACAAAATACTTGTGCCCGGCTGATGACAATAGGCTCACCTCATATTAATTGGGTCTTAAACATAACTGGCGAAATGAGGGTGTACCATTATGTTATGTTTATATACTAACAAATCTGACATTAGATCAATCCTAACTAGAACCTCATTGTGTCATGCTCAATTATAAACAAAGGGAGTGTGTCAGTGTTCAATCATACAATCCGAATAATGTATTCAATGCGGAATTACATTGTTTCCTATTGGACGTCAATATCAGGCTTCGAATATACGTTACCTCTACGCTGCCTCTACGCCGTAGCTGCTACGGGCTACGCCAAACCGCTACGAGGTTTCAACGTAATTCTAACTACCATAGTTTCTACCTTGATTCTCAAACTGTAATTGTAACTCCATTAAAAAGTGACTGATAAACCATTGTATGGGTTAACAAAGCCGCG
The DNA here is from genome assembly GCA_949775195.1 of Diarsia dahlii. Classification (NCBI taxonomy): domain Eukaryota; kingdom Metazoa; phylum Arthropoda; class Insecta; order Lepidoptera; family Noctuidae; genus Diarsia; species Diarsia dahlii. The sequence goes on along the minus strand of OX459194.1, from coordinate 14,141,898 downwards.
GTGGCCCAGTGGTGGTGGTCTTGACTAACGAGTAGTAAGTCGTAAGTCCGAACTCAGATAGCCGCATCAAATTGTGTAATTTATATCATCACCACTGCAAGCGGTGAGTTTCGCACGATGTTCTCCAAAGCATATCTTAGAACCAAAAATTTCACGATATGTGACGTCTACCAACCTGCACTGTGCCCGCGTGGTGCATTAAGGCCTATTCCCAGGCAGCCGACGAAATTCGAATTTTATTACGTTTTTTGCAATTTTCCGGGTCAAGTCGTATGTTAAATAAAATGGGATTCGCGGTTTTAACAAATGTTTATTTCACCAATGATTAAATCACCAATGCAACCGTCTCAGTTCATGAGGGTCTAAAGAATGCCGTTTTCATCAAAATAGTCACTCAAGAGACCATTATGAGTGAACATTTATAACAGTTCACATTTTACTCATAATCTATCAATGTCCACGAGATACTAAACAAAACAACACAACATTGTTGTAAACAATGCATCAAGAGTGTTAGGTTAGGTTAGGTTCAGTTAGGTTCAACTTACCTCAATTTACTCCCCCAAGGGGGTACATTCCTAAGAGTGGAAAAATATGCCCACGTACGGTGTGTTTATTACGAATGAAGGAATTCCCAGCGCGCTTCGCTAATGAAAATTTATATGACGGTCAGTAATACCGATGAGACTCGCTGTCTGCCAGCACCCTTCGACCGTAATGAATGTTTGTTAACTCTATTTGAAAAATTACCCTTATTTATTAAAGTCATGCGTGAAAAGAATAATAGGAGTGATCACTCAAGTTGTAAGTGCTGTTTGTACCCCGTCGGGGCTGCGGGTTGTTCGAAAGAGATACCGCGTCCTCGACACAAAGGGCTAAGAAGAAACATGGATAGTTTTTAGTCAGTAAAAGTCTGACACTTCCTTGCGCTCTGCCCAGAGCGGGAGGGGTTATTTGATGATTTCCTACCACCCAAAAAAAAAGTGCTGTTTGTACCAAAACTCTGAAGTATAATGTGTTTGCAGTACTACTTTACCGTACGAAACATTGGCAAACGTTGAACACATTCCAAGTAGTACAAGTTATCCATCCAATTGTTAAAGCTACATTTAGCGGTATTACGGGTATTCAAGGATAGGAATGGTGGACTGAAATTGGCAATCTATCGTCTGCGAACACTATAGGAGCCCATTTCCTCGACTCGATTCGTATTTCCGTGTGTAGATAAGTAGATGTTCCTCTTTATGCGTCGTAATGTTATTAATGTACACACGGCAAAACATCAAGTTATACATTTACATTATAACATAACCTCTCTTTGTATAGGTTTTCCATACAAAGAGATATCCGCATATTATACTGGTTTTGTAAACTACCGTCGTCGGTTTAATAAAAACATGAAAATGTTGTGCCTTTTTTTTGGAGTGTGAGAAATCGTCAAATGACTCCTTCCACTCTAAGCGGAGTGGAAGGGAGTGTCAGACTTCTACTGACTAAAATCTACTTATGTTTCTTCTTAGCCCTCTGTATACAATTTTAATAGGATTATTTGCTTATTTGTATTAATTTAAAATAATAAAATAATTAAAAATATGTAACTTTTATATTGCACGCCGAAATTAAAGGTAGAATAAGAGAACAATTATTTATAATTATATATTTTACCAACGTTCTGTACCTTATTTACGTAATTAACGATTTTGATTTGATTTAGTGTCCGTGGTCGCGGTATCTTTTTCGAACAACCCCCAGCCCAGGCTGATTTAGTATACATTGATTGGTAGTCGTGCGTACGCATCGCTGCAGCCATACAAGGTGACTTAAGCCTTTAAGGCTTTAAAGCGTTTGAAGCAATTTAACAAGGAACTCTTAAGAATCCTTTTTCATGTTAGTTATTCATAATGTGAACTTGTGCGATGCATGTGAAGCAACAATGCAGGAAAAGTTACTTGTTACCGCAGAATACTAAATAATAATGCTCTTACCACAATGCTAGTGGTTTTGGTTTACTGGTGTAATTTGTATATTTTCCTGGAACAAAAACTACGGGAATATTCTGATATTTACTCGTTGTATGATGTTTTCATGTATGCGTACACATAGCTGATTAAAATTCACGGAAACATTTTATCGCATTTTGGTTCTATCATTCATGGTATTGTTGCTCTTGTGGGACCAACTGCGTCGGAAAGTAAGAAATTTCTGACGCGTTATAATGAAACAGTATTATGCTTAAGCGACCACATATTGCGTAAGTTGTTGTTTACACCGTATGGCGACACGTATTCATAATGTTATTAATATTATAATGTTTACAGCACACCAGTTAAACTTGTACCAAACTTGACCGACATTTGGGACCGTTCTTGGCCGCCTAACAAAATGTGTGTCACACGCATCGCGATCTTCCCGCTATTTTGGCAACTCATTATCTATCCGTGCCAGAGGAACCTCGACTACAGATTCTAAGAATCCAGACAGAAGCGTTTGTAAAACGAGAAAGTACGAGCAATTATGAGCTTTATTTGTTCGCTAAACGATTCTTTAAATAGGAACCGTCACATTCATACGTTATCGTTTACGGGAACCAGTCACATGTGTACGCTTTCAATATCGAACTAAATAAACAAATTACGATCGCCAATTTAGATTATAGACGCTCCGAAATTCCGAGTAGCCGAAGTATTCGATTAAGCTGTTGTTGCACTAATCGATTCTATGAATAGGACCCTGTCACATTCCTATCATATTAAATAAATCCTCGGCTGTCTATTGCTGATATGATATAAACTGAGGCAACGAGACAACTAGGTTTGTATATGTGTAGTGTAACAAGGTATTATACGCTACGCTGATCGCCGACACCAAAATTAACAGGGATTTAAACTGCGGCGAAGGTAAAGTACGCCTTGAATCGTCCGCGGTTGCGGTTTGTGGTTAGCCTTACAGGTATACCTTTCCTTTAGAACATATTCATTGACACCTCAGCTACATATGGGTTGATTATTTATTCCTTTATAGGAACCTTCAACAGAATCTATGAATACGTTACCGAGTATAGCGTTATGGGCCGTCGGCGTCGGCTAATCAGCATATTTCATTGATGTGACCACCTCAATGAAGAGGATGAAAAGATTAATTGTACGATGAAATTGAAGCTTTAAACCGAAGATATCGTGGATATGTGAGCCAATATTTGCTAGACAATTCTTCTTTTTAATCGTGTAGTTATAATAGTGCCTAACCTGGTGTCCAATGTTTATGCCGCCCATGAGCCTCTGCTTTTTTTTTTCAGAGATATCTGTCAGGCTTATTTGGTTTCCTCACAATGTTTTCCTTTACCGAACCTAGTGAACTATACGCATACGAATCTGAATTACAGACGTAAGATCTTAGGCTCGAATTTGAGATTTATTACTTGGTAGTCCGACGACGGTCACACATTGTGCTATCACTGCTTTACCATGCACGGAAGTAAAGAAATTCATAAAGACAGAAGTCGTAAACACTTTCGTCAGTTTCATGTTTTTATTAATCCGACGACGTACATCCAAATGTTAACAGTAAAGAATTGTACTTAAACTTGAAGACTCTCATAAATTTTCAAAAGGAAATCTTTATTGTACTTTAATTAGAGATGGGAAAACTTCAATAGGTTTTCTTTGTAGAAACAATTACGGAACATTTTTTCAGTGAATTGACTATTATCCAGTGCGGTGTTCCATGCAGGGATATGATGAAAAAACGTAATGTACTCAAAAAGGCCCTTATCTAACTTAGGTAGCCAAGGGATCAAAGTGCCGTCAAATTGTTATTCGTCGATTGATTTTTAGAGTAGTTTAGTAGATAGCCCTTTTTACCTACTGAAAGTTCTTTTATCTCAGTATGTTATCGAAGATAAATAAGTACACGACCAAACTTGGATACAATGCGTATGTGGGGGCCTCTACACATGATATGCCACAACTCCTCTGTTGCCCGTTTTGTTCTCTTATTCACTCTCCAGGACTTGTACTATAGCTATGTACTGGTCAGATATAATCTGAGTAATATAAGAATAAGTATCTAATGTATGTATACTTCAGATTTTTATTATTAATGGAAAATGTATTCGTGGATTTAAATAGGAACATCAAAGTGAATCGTTTATATTTCTCAATGAACATGGGTCCGTCGGTCGTTTGTTCTCACGGTGAGAAATGCCCTGTTCATAACAATTTCCGGCACCTTGTCTTTTTTTATAAAACGTACAAAATTAATTTCCTTTGTATACAACGTGAAAAAATACCTCAGCACCGTAAAAAATAACCGAATTTTGTTTGTCTACTGACGTTCGTTTCTGATCACAAAGACTTAAGAGCATGAGGTCCTCGTATCGATTCCTGGGTTGGATAACGTTTTATTAGGTTTTTCCATTAGAAATTTCTCAGTAGCAGCAGCCAAGAGCCCTTCTTACTTCTTAAAACATTGCTAGCGAAATACAGGTGTAATTGTTCGATCCACTTCTACCTAACCCTTCGACGATTACAAGGCGTTGTGTTAATAGTATGTTTGTTTAATATGAAATTATGATAGAAAGGTACGACATGAATATCATAACGTGCCCTAAGTTTACTTTATAGCCAGGCTAACACGCTTTCAGGATGCATTTAGTACGAGCATTATTACATTAACACCCGTCAATCTATTAAACACTATCCGTAAGTCATTTATCGAGAACTTTGATGTTTTATGAGCAGGAAAAAACGTGCCAAGACCCAGTCGATCTCACGAAACCGGAAAATGTGTCTTCTCGTTTGATATTTTGATATTAGCTGTCTATAAAGCTTTGATACGAACACCAATTTAAACACAGAATTACAAAAATGACAAAGTTAAACATAACAGAAACACAATTTGAAATTGCTTTACCAGTTTTGAATAGCAAATTATGTCCCTCGCTTATTGGGTCAAAGTCCTTTTGAAAAATGTTGCCATCCCCTGTTCAAAGACGTATTCGGCACTTCAGATTTATAGCACCTCATTATGAAAGAGCAAGTTTTGATTGTATTCAGTTGTCGAACGTCAAACAAGGGCCTGTGAAAACAATTGACCGTCGGCGTCGAACTTTTAACACAGGAGCTGTATTGAAACTTCTGAACAAATCCAACTATGGTCGTACTTGTGAATTCGGAATACATTATAAGTTGAGTGAAATGTGTGAATAATCAAGTGACATTGTACACGGTCGGGCGGTGCCATTTTCACCGACGCCGGGCGTCGTCAGCTGGCCCGGCCGGCGTGCGTCCTGGATAAATAATCCCAGGGCACGCGTACCACTCATTAATAAGAAATTACGTAAGGTGGTCACCGTGTTTGACACGAAGCTTTACTTTACCCCCTTTCCTGAAAAAAAGGGTAAGAAACACGTGACGAGGGTTGAAGTTTTCACAACAATAATTTTTTACATTTTCGTTTAAGTCACGTTTTTAATACCCGTAATATTTTACCTTCTTAATTATGCCTATAAGTGATTAATGATTATTTTTGTAGAAAATTTTTCGTCGATAGTAATTACTTCAAACATAAAAAGAGTGTTTGCCAAATGCTTGTTATAATTTTAAGTCGTAATGTATTAAAATATAATTGTGAACTCAACCAACACATTAATTAAAGTCTGAATTATACGAAATACAAACGTATTTAAGCGATAACGGTGTAAAGTGAGTGCGAACGATACCATCCAAGCTATTGTTGACAAACAATTCTGTTACTTTAGCCAGATTTATTAGCCTCATCATTTAAGGTCAAAACAACGTTCTATTTGTAGATGTCTGTAAACCTACACGATGTTTTTGTACTGTATTTATAACGAGCTTTTATTTTCTTTCTCGTGTTGTAATTAAAAATAATATTATGGCTTCACTATTATTGCGTTCTGAAAATGATAGTTGCTCTAATAAACACAAAAAATATAGGAATTGTTTGTTGCAATGAGAAAATAATGAGTTACCTGTGTTTGTGAAATGTAATTATTTGTTGTAAAATAATATGGGGCTAAGAATGAGAGAGCAATTTAGTTACAACTTGTGTTATTTTAGTTCTCAAATTAGATTTCATTAAGAACGTGCAAGCCTTTGTGTTCAGTTTATTTTATAAATTGAAATAAACCTTCCTCTAAATTAAACAGAATTCTTTCAATTTACAAACTAGAGGTATAGAGTAGAGTAATGAAATTCCTTCAAAGGTAGTAGATTAATAATACGAGTATAATAAACACTGCTTTATGAATTTACGGAACCACGAGCAGAGACGTATCTCTTCAGATTTACCATAACATTAGACCAGTTATCCTCAAAGAGTTAGGCAGAGGTATACATAATAGTATACCCACACTGGCTTGAGAGTTACTATATTAAATACTGTTTGAAAGTTAAAAAATCGATGTATTCATCAGCAGATCCTTTTCGTCATCATCATCGTGGCTCCTGCCCTTATCCCAATTTATTTAGGGTCGGCGCAGCATGTCCTCATCATCAATACTGCTCTATTTTTTCAAGGATCCTGCTCCTTGATTAATAAAAAGGTTTAAATAAATGACTTGTGAAGTAAATAACACACTCGCTATTAGTATTCAATATAAGAACAGCAACTGTTGTGCATGGATAAGGGATTTACAGTACAAAGAAGAGTTGCAGAATAAAGGGGATATCTATACCTAACAATGGGCAATTCCGGGCTGAAATGATGATGATGATAAGAACAGCAGGGTAATACAATATTTATAGCGACCGTAAACTTGTACCGAACGGGCGAACAGATGTGAAACATTTAGAGACAACTTTTCAACTTGCAGCCACTAAATGCATTATAGAAGTTGTTTTTAATTCTTCTTGCTCACGGTCTCACTTACCCACTTACTGTTTTAATTTAAAAACATTATTTAACAAAGTAAGTACTTTGTTTTGTGGTACAGTTTGCTGGAACTCTGTTATGTTGAAGCAGTGGAAGTCTATCTTTTATTACGCTACAGAAAAAAATTAAAGGCATAATGCATTATGTCAGCATGACTAACTGAGACTGTTTGAGCTTAAATCTAACAATTCATTGTTAAGATTGGCTATAATAAAAGTAAAGAATTCATTAAAATGTATGTTAGTATTGTCGTATGTATGTGACAAAGTCTCACGCGTGTGGCTTCAAAAGTGTTTCCGTAAATCTTCGAAACCACAACAACATTCCAAAAGCTGAGATACCACAAGTTTTTACTTACACCTGAAAGGGAACTTTGTTCACGAGTATTTAAACACACATAAATAACAGCCGTGAGCCTAAATTCCCCTTACATTTAGCGAAGTCTAAACAAGTGTCCGAAAATGTAAACACTGGCACTTAAGTTGAGAACCGGGTTTAAAATGAGGGCATCGCGTGCTGTGGAACACTTTAACGAACCCTCTAAATTTAATAATATACGAAAGGAGGACATGAGAAGATGCGTCCATATCACGGGATCTTCCCGAGATCGCGTCCTACTCTCGCTTGCTGAAAGTATAGCATTTTTCACTTTACAGAAATATTGTGAAAACGTTGACGTGTTATTACGTGTTGCTGAAGCTGAAGGGAAGCTCCGCAAACATATATTCGGGATGCGAAGTTTTCATGAAAAGGTTTGTCTGATTTAGCTGCAAAATAGTGTTATTTTGAATCAAAATCACTCAAAATCTCACGCTGTGGGAATAGTCAGCAAATATGTGTATTTTTTTTTTTTTTTTTTTTTTTTTTTTTTTTTTTTTTTTTTTTTTTTTTTGTATTATTTTCGTTTAAATCATTTGATGACAACAACATGAAAATATGTATTATATACGTATTGACGTCAGTGGTATAGCGGTAAGTCTTTTATGCGGTAATAAGCTTTTATCAGTAGGTACGTAATGATGATCGAGTATATTTAAATCAAGCCTATTTAAAGGTATCGTAATAATTTTGTCCTGAATGCATATTTACCAAAATTATTATTGATGAATGGGTAAACTCTTTCAAGTAAATAGTTGCTTTTATAATTAACTAAGGTATAAATTTTTTGTTCCGGTGTAAATGAGAGCTTGGCTACAAAGCGTTCTTTAAACCTGAATAAAACAGTGGTATTTAAAAGGCATTGATTGTCGTCTCCAAGTAAAGTTAGAGAGAATAGCTTTTTAACTTCTTTCTTTACCCGAGACTTGGTAATTTTTAATTGATTCTGTCAGTATTTTAGAAAAAGGTACGACTTGTAATTACTTTAATAGACAATTTAACCTTTTGTTTTTTTTGCAAGTTGATTTCAAGAGGTGTTTTCGCACCTTAAGTGAGAGATATGAAAGAAACCTCGAGTGGTTTTTGCTAATAAGAAAAGCTACGCTATTTTCGCCATCCGTCGAGATTAGAATGAACACAAAAAAAAACTTTGCTTGCTGAAGGTAGGATACGTCAACCTATCTGATTTATGTTCGGTTTCCCGTTTACTGCCTTTTAATTTTGTAAGACTCTTCAAAACTCTTTTACATAAAGTAATGAATTTTATTTCAGTCTTACGGTACGTATTTTTGGTAATTCGATAAAGCCTCATTTTTGGTACCTATGCAAATGGAACATACAAAAATCTGACATTTTATGGAAAGAAAATGTACTTTATAAAAATATATTTTCTTTAATACCGATTACGAGCCTAATTTTATTAGGTACCAATGTACCTGGAATATACAAATGTCTGACATTTTATGGAAACAAAATGTACTTTAAAAAAGTTATATCTCTTTTATACCGATTATGAAACAGAAATAAATACAAACTAAACCAGGTAAAGGCTTATATCATACACCCTACATTGTTTACACACTATTTGCCTTCGACTAATAAAATTGAAGTCGATTTACACCAACACTCCATTTACCTCGACGACCTACACTGTTTCATTTCGATTTGCAAAAACGTAATTTACATATTATCAAAGGCTATCGATCCAATTCAGTAGATTGGTCGCATTGTTTGTACAAACGACTTTATTTACGGCTGGCAACATTATGTGCTGCAATAACGCTCAGTAATGACCGATTGTTGCGGCAAACTCATTCATTCATTCACCAGGAGTTATGAATTATCTGAAACGCCCTCGACACCTCGTTACTGTTTTGTTACGAACTTAATTACGGGCGAAGTTAGTATAAACAGTAAAGTGTGCCTGTTTATGAGGTCGTGGCTGAATAGATCGTAGATCTTTGACATTCGTTATAAGTAGTCTGTGGTCCGAAATATTGACAACCAGTCTCATCAATGCGTTTCATATTATTCTGTTCTAACAAGGTTGTAGTCAGATAGGCAGTCACTCCATGTAAAATACAGGAACTCAGAAGCATCCAGTTATACTGAAAGTCAATTGCAACATAGTTGGGAAAAAGGTTGCCAGTGATGAATGCATAATGATGACATGTATAATGACATTATAGCTTTACTTACTCGTTTTTTTTAAGTTAAGAGCTTACGAGTTTTTTTTTTTTATTTAATATGGGCTTACTCTTGACCTCAATCTTGCCCTAAGGGCAGAGATGAGGTCGACGATGGAACGAGCTTACCCAGAAGAAGCCTATTTACTCGCGACTTAAATAGATTGGGGTTATATGAACTCGGGAAAGCCGACTTAGGCAGGGTGTTCCACTCCTTGGCTGTACGAATAATGAAAGTCTTAGCAAAACGCTTTACGAATGTGTGGAACATCCCGAACATCGACAAGGTATGGGTGATAACCTGTAGTACGCCTAGTCTCTCGATGGAAGAAGGGAGATGGTGGAATAAGCTCGTGGAGCTCTTGCGCACACTCTCCGAAGTACAGTCTGTAGAAGACCAACAGACATGCAACTTTGCGGCGGTGGGCCAGGCTATGTAGCTTGGCAACCAGCTTGGCGTCACCAATCAGCCTCCTGGCTCTGCGTTCTACTGAGTCGAGTGTGGCAAGTTGGTATTTGGCTGAGCCATCCCAAAGGTGACAGCAGTACTCCATGCCGGACCGGACTTGAGCTTTATACAATATTGAAAGCTGTCCAGGCTTGAAGTGCCGCTTGACCCTGTTTAGGTGTGGCAAGTTGGTATTTGGCTGAGCCATCCCAAAGGTGACAGCAGTATTCCATGCCGGACCGGACTTGAGCTTTATACAATATTGAAAGCTGTCCAGGCTTGAAGTACCGCTTGACCCTGTTTAGGATACCCAGCTTTTTTGCCGCAGTTTGAGCTTTCGACTCGATGTAGGCGCCGAAGTTCAGATTTGCACTCAACTTCGTGCCAAGAAGCTCGAGACTGTCAGTAACTTGTACAGACGCACTCCGGAAAGTGGGGGCCAGATTGAACGGACTCTTTTTAGCAGTGAACAGACACACTTGCGTTTTGGTGGCGTTGAAATCAACCAGATTGAACACCCCACTTGAAGACAAGGCTTAAGGCTGAATTCATTCGCTCTACCATGGCCTCTCTCAATGAACGTATTTCATCACCACCGGCTTTTGCGCTGGATGTGTAACTCTCCATGACAGTGCTGTTATCTGCGTACCCAACAATACCAGGAACAAGGAGGTCGTTGATGTGCAGCAGGAAAAGTGTCGCGGAGAGAACTGACCCCTGAGGAACTCCGGCATCAATAGCCACAAGGTCAGAGGAGCAGCCATCAATGACCACTCGAGATAAAACAAATTAAAAGGATATGGATTAATAAATTATTTCTTAGTACAAAAGTTGTAGGTAAACCTAAACTTTTGCCATCATTATAAATTTATTAGAGGATTTACCTGTTGTTTCTGTTATCTATGGGATTTACAATACCAGCACAACGAAGATACAAAAATAGAATCTGGCGGGCACGTGTAAGTCAAATCAAGCGTAGGTATACAAATGAAGACTTAGGTGGGAATAATCTGAAAGGAGATCAAAATAATCTTTCCAATTACTACCACCTACTTACAAAAGACATCAAAAGATATTTCACAAAATGAGATAAAGACAGTAATCTGAACCTTAATAGGAATGCCAAAGGAGTACCAGACTACCTACGATCTTCAAGAATTAATTAATTTTTGATCAATATTACTTTCAATCATTCAAATTAATCAAAATTACTTTGTAAGAGACACAAAATTGATAATAAAGTACCATAATAATATCTTCTAATTGATCTAGAAATAATTGAACAAACAATCGTCACGTGCGAAAAATCGTGTGGGATTTTTTTATTGTCCCATTATACCTACCTAATTATCGGAGGCCAACTGAAATAATTTGAGAGACAAAGAACCTGTGATTACTAAAAATAGACGTTTTAAGGTGAAGGCGACAAGGTAGCCCGCGAAATTTAAATTTTCTTACGTTTTTTGCAATTTCCCGGTCAGTGTCAAGTCGTATGTTAAATAAAATGGGATTCACGGCAATAATAAGTGTCTATTTACTGAGTAATAATGATTAAAATCACCAATACAACCTTCTCAGTTCATAAAGGTCCCTTGAGTGACTATTGGATGAAAACGGCATACCTGATGAGACCTGTATAAACTGACCGGGAAATTGCAAAAAACGTAAGAAAAATCGAATTTCGCGGGCTACCTTGTCACCTTCACCCTAAGGGACATTGTGGCACGAACGTTTACCATGAATTCATGATTCCGTGACTTTTGACCCATTCAAAACATAATTTAAAAAAAACATTACAATGTCAAAACATTAGGTTAGGCAGGTTCCTAGTTACCTCACACTAGTACACCACATTTGAGCAAAAGTGACAATTTTAGACCCCCAGTTATGTTTAAGTACCATGTAACCGGGGCAAAGCATATTGCCATCAACCGAGCGCAAATTCAGAGTCCGTGGTTAATACTTAAAAATTCAAGACAGAAAAACCCAGTAACTCTATGCCTTTTTTTTTTTTTTGGTGGGTGGAAAATCATCGAATGACCCCCCCCGCTCTTGGGCAGAGCGAAGGGGAGTGTCAGACTTCTACTGACTAAAAACCGAACCCATGTTCCTTCTTTGCCCTTGCGCCGAGGCCACGTAATCTAGTACAAAAATCCGCGGCCCCGACGGGCGTCGGCCCTGACAATCGAATCGTCTTCATGCTCAGCCCACCAGTCGCGCTTGCGACTAATAGACCAAAAAGAGTGTATCAGTTCAATTTTTCTTTTTACTTTTCCAGCATTTTTTTGTCTATATTGTGACACACGACTTTTTCACACGGCAAGGAGTTTATTGACTCCTAGCAACCAAACACAGACTTACATCTATAAACCAGCAAAACTACTACCTACGTCAGCCAAGCCATTTAAGTTTATAGTGGGTGTAATTTAAACCGCTCTTACTTTAGACGACTTAGATTGATTTAACTTGTATATTTCCCACTTGATTGAATTGAAGCCGCTTTGCGGAACTCAGCACTACATGCAGCGGTTGGAAATTAGTTTAAAACGGATGCCATATTTTCGTAGCAAGTAGTAAATTTAACGTTACGTTAACTGTTTTATGAAAAAATAAAATCTGCTTGATTAGCCTAGTAACTACTCCGAGATAGAACTTGGTTTTAATTCCCCACGACTTAAAGGTAAGTGCAATTTGCTGGACTTATCAAGAAAAGTGTGTTTTTTTTCTATTCCTCAGTAGCAGCTAGGAGCTTAGATTTTAATTTTTATCTTCAGCAATAAGCCTGCCCCTGTTACATGGAATATATTGATCCATCATCAATCATCCTTTTAATGGATACGAGTAGATTGTGTGAGGAATGATATGAAAGAGAAAAGAGTAAATGCCACCGTGACGTCTAACAGGGAAGAATGGAAGATGAAAACGTGTTGCGCCGACCCCAAATAGATGCAATAAGGGCAGGAAGATGACGATCGACGAGCGCTTGTTCAAAAGTAGGTTCTTGGTTAACTTTACCGTTGTCAGCGGGACGTGTGTGTTGGGTTTCAGCAAATTATTTTATCTTACTCTTATTTCATGTCCTAGAACTAAAAATTCGAGGCATGTGCCATCTTCTAACCGGCATTGGAAGCGCGGGTGGATTTTAGCCCATTAATTTTCATAGAGTGGAGGTCTAAAGTCCCAGCAGTGGGAATATTATGGCTGATTACGCTATGCTTATTTCGTTGCATCATATCGTGTTTTGCCAAATTATTTCGCCAAAAAAAAATACATTATCCAGTTACAAAAGTTACCGTGAAAGCAGCATGGTAGTCTATAATATGATGTTGTGACTAACAAGAGTACTGTAAATATAGGTAAGTCTATAGTCTATACTCAGACGTCTAATTATAGTTACTCAGAAGTACAAAAAGATGAGCACAGAGTTTATTTTTACATTTCACGTGACATAATAACATCATGACTTTTCGGCAATTCAGTATCAAGAAGCAACTTCGTTACATTGAACTCGTTGTTTGGAATACCCCATGTGCTCAAGTGTTCCTTAATATTTTTATCATTGTTTTATTGTCATCATTTACAAATTCTTTTTTGAATAGAGTTATTTGATTTAGAGTTAATGTTTAATAAGTCCTAAAAAAAAACTAATAAAATAAAATAAAAAATATATAAAAAAAAAACTTGTAATTTTTTAAAGACGCTTCATAAACTTGCTAAAACATAGCCCACTGTCGTAGTCTGTTGGTACAGGATAAGTACTTAACGCATGTGTTAAAATTATTGTGAATTATTTTACTTAGTCATCTACCAGTAACGGGACTAGAAATAGACACTGTGTAACAGCTTGGAAATAAAACCGTATAATAAATTACAAAACTATTGCCCCCGTAAATCATCTTATTATCATCTCGGCGAAAAATTCCGTACACTTTCTTCGCCCGAAAAAAAATGGAATAACAATTATCGTGACGCTAAATGCCAAATTACGTAATGCTAATTTAGTGTGTGCTGTGTCGGATGGGCCAACAATTTGGAGTTGGGCCTTGGCTCGTGTTGGTGACAATGAACGCACAACGACTCATTGGCTAAATATAAGTGTGGCGGCCCACCTGCGGCCGGGCTTGACGCTCAGCTGTTCATGACGTACTCTTGGCCGCTCAGCGGTTTCCTCAAGCGACGACCTTTAAAATCTTTAAGCGCCAGATGATTGTCTGTCTTCCGGATTGACACTAGGATTACATTAAAATAACTAGTGCAATTATCTCGGGTTTTTAGTTAAAACCGTTCTATTTGCGATCTTCCGTTCGCTTCTTTGAGCTTCGCTTTAAGTATTTTCTTTGTATTTTTATTACAACGATTCACGTCGGACGTTTCGTTTAGCTGATAAATGGTTTTACTCAACATAGAACTATTAAGAAAATGTTATTCTATTTTATTCATGTAACGATCGGATTGAATATCCAAAATTAATCTAACCCTAAACCTGTAATACACCTGTAGTACAGCTTGCCTTTAGCCATTTAACTTAATAGTGAATCAAGTGAGAATCTGAGAAAACTGTCAAGTCAAGTGGAAAAATTAATGGATTCAATTTAATCAACTCATATCATCCCGATCAGCAAAGGATTCTTTTCAAAATAATGCAGCTCCAAGTAATACGAATATTTTATAGTATAAAAGGGTTTAATTCAGAGTTAACAGAGAGCGGGCAACGTTAGGATGAAACTCTTTCGTCCCGTTTTATGAGGCTGGGATTGAATTACTGCCTAAGCCTTTTATGACTTTTTTACCCTCCAGGTCACTAATAAGGATCATTTCATTAGTTTATAAAGTTGATCCCGGAGACTGCTGTTATGAAAAACTTAGATTAGAATCACGTATGCAATTTTTTTATTTATTATCGATCTTCAACCACAGTATTAACTACAAACCTACACGCTAACATGGGTAAGAAATTACGAGCTGGTAAAGAAATTCTTATTTCTAAACAAACGTCTGTCTAGATGAGATTCTACCGGTTTTCAAACTTCGGAGAGCTTTTATCTTAGGAAAACAAAACAGTTTGCCTGCTGTTGTATTGTAAAGAACTATGTGTCTAAAATATTGATTCTTCTAATTAAAGTTATTTGAGTTAAGTGGGCTAATAGCTCATAATGACGACGCTTAAATGCATTCTTGTTGTGTATTCCTGAGTCCTCGTCCTATTAAATACATAGCAGGCTCTGCACGTGAGCTGATATGTTAATAGTACCCTACCTACCCACAGTACCCACCTCCATTCCCATCAAATACATAATAATAGTTTCGCACGTAGCATACCACAACAAACTGTCATATAGGTGTTGCTGTAATAGCGTCGAGGATTAGTGATCGTAGATATTAGGAGGCGAGGCGATGCGGCTCATCCTTCGGCTTATGATCTCGTTTACGACATGGGTAAGTGTGCCATTATTAAATACAATCGTATTAGCGTATTTATAAGGATAAAAGTTGTCTTTTTGTATTGTGTAGGAAGGATATTTGTTTCAGCGCACCAGAGACGAAAGGTTAAACTGCTTTCTCTGTCACAAGAGTGTAGAAGGATATTATTATCCTGGTTTGCAAAACACTAACGACTCACCTTAGCTTCGCAAAGGTGTAATGGTGATGGATAGGTGGACGGGACCATCCCTCAAAGTGTAGGTAGGTATTGTATAACGGCTGGTGTCCGTAACTCCACATCCAAAGCACGAATTGAGCGTGGAGATAGGTATTTTTTTTATACAAAAAATTACACAAACAGCAACTACCGATCAAGGGGTAAGCTATAAATCGGTGTTAAAGATACATTTATTAATAATATGATAAAGATTTTATTGAGATTTTTGAGGGACACCACTCATAAGCCATTTTTATCACACATGGACTCCACAAGAACCACTCTAGAATTATGATAAAGGTATGATGCCCTCATCAAAGACACGTCTGTCAGTGAAAGATTGCTGGAATTGCGTCACGCAGCTCATTTCCGTTGCCGATATCAGTGGTTCTGCAGATGACGGAGGAACGATTGCTTTAACAATATGACTTATATTTTTTTTTGGTGCCTGATAAACGGGTGCAATGACCGAGAACTCCCGAAATAGTGCACATTTTTCTGAATACGTGTGGATCACTTTGTCTTAGTCAGTCTATGTAAAACGTTGGTATTCCACTGAATCCGGTAAGATTGGAGGGAAGCCGATAAGCCTAGCTTTTTTAAACTATTTGTGGTTGGAAAAAGCTAGGCTTGTCAAATACGTAGGCCGTTTTGTAGTAGTTTACATCGAATCTAACTTAGCGTTGGCATAGCATTAACACGTTTGTTAGCTGCAACCGGTAAGACTGGAAGTCGACCCTCAGGAAAAGATTAGGCAGATGATGATGATACGTTTGTCAAACATTTTACACAAGAGGGTTAAGGGGACGGTGAACGAACATTTCTCCATACAAACGTAATACCAAAATTATTCGCGATACGAACATAATACCAACTTAAAATTATGTTATTCGGATACAGACGATATTTATCTAGGTTCCTATTAAACTTTTTTTTTAAAACATTTACTATTTACGAAATGCAAGCGAATTGCATTTCGTCAATAGTAAATAGCAATTCGCTTGCATTGAATGCGAATGATTTTGGTATTACGTTTGTATGGAGAATGTTCGTTCACCGTCCCCTTAAGAACAAGATCTTAAGTGCATATATTTGACAAGTCTACAGACCCTTCTTCTCGTAAAAGCGAGTTCACGTAGACCCGAATGTTACATGAGGAACAAGTGAAATTACCGTGTTAATATTCATATTTTCATCTAAAATTCATATTCCCACTTGAGAGGAAGTACGGTGCAGCCGTACATTCCTCAAGACAGTATTTTACTGCGACACATGCAATATTCAGTTCGGTTCGAGCTCAACTATCAAGACGTGCGTTCTCAATTTTACCAAAAAGAACAGCGGTGTTAAGTGTTTAATACTTTTTTTTTGCGTAGAAAGCATGAGCTCCTATTTCCTTTAAAACGACGAAAGAGTTTATACACAATACCACCCAATAGTGTACCTACCTATATACTTTTTCGTCGTTTTAATCAGAACTTGTGTCTAATATCACTTCCATCAGATATGCTAAGAACTCTGCGTAACTACAGATCTGCTCAATGAGTGTTCTTATATTTTTCTACATGAACCCTAGTTATTTTGCTAAAAGAAGGCAGAGTTATTCCTCATACTATCAGCTATTTGCCAATGACAGTCCTGCCAAAATCGGTCAACCCGTTTTGGAGATTAGCCGGAACAAACAGACAGACTAACAAATAAAAATTTATAATAAAAGTATTTTTGTTATAAGTGCCATATTTTTCTTTCATATGCATTCAGTCACAAACTGTTATTTTGATATTATACGCAGATACTTTAATTATACTTACTTGTACAGATAGGTTTTTCTATAGAAAATACTAGGTATAGGTAACGCATCTTCATTACAGCGTACCACAACGAACATTAAAACTTCTATGAAACATTATGTTGTACCTACAAGCACTAGCGGTGATTGACCAAATTGTATACTTAATACCAACGAATACTCAGGTCAATCAATTACCAATATGTAACTTATCAAGCAACCTAATTGTACGAGTATTATAATTACTAATTCAACGAAAGACATTTCGTGACTAGAGTTAATCGAATAGACAGTCTGTTTGGACAGGTATCAATTATAAAGAGTTCAATATTAGATGTTAAACTTATACCGTGTTTTAATAGCGGTATGCAATTATGGTTACTATTGTTTTAACACTAATTGGTATGGCAAGGTTCTGTTTCTATAATAGTAGATTGTACACCAAGTGCATAAAACGCACCATTTTGCGCGAGACGTTTATCCATCCGATGCGAGCTTGCGAGCGAGGATGGATATAAAGTAGAGAGTAAAATGGGTTTTATGGACGAGTTTTACACTCTACTTTTCACTTCGATTGCGAGGAAATGAAACAGCAACTTATAAATATTGTAAAAGTAGTTATTGTTCCCGTCAATTAACTTTTTTTTTTTTTTCAGTAGGAAACTTGACATAAATACTGCTCAGTTATAAAAACATTTTGAGCAAGCCTATTGCCATCAACCAATGTAATTAGGAGCAAGCCTATTGCCATCAACCAATGTAATTAGGAGCAAGCCTATTGCCATCAACTGATGTAATTGGGACCAAGCCTATTGCCATCAACCAATGTAATTAGGAGCAAGCCTAATGACATCAACCAATGTAATTAGGAGCAAGCCTATTGCCATCAACTGATGTAATTGGGACCAAGCCTATTGCCATCAACCAATGTAATTAGGAGCAAGCCTATTGCCATCAAATGATGTAATTAGGGACAAGCCTATTGCCATCAACCGATGTAATTAGGAAAAGCCTATTGCCATCCACTGATTTAGGTAATTGAGAGCAAGCCTATTGCCATCAATCAATGTAATTAAGAGTAAGCCTATTCCCATCAAATGATGTAATTAGGAGCAAGCCTATTGCCATCAAACGATTTAGGTAATTGAGGGAAGCCTATTCCCATCAACTTTCCTTGTATTCGTAATGAAAAGCAGTAATCCCTCGTTCTTAGAATACTAACGAAACGAATTAAATTAAAGAGGTTATTCTATGAAGTTGTTCGTGTGGCTGTTGGGCCGATTACCTATGCCGATTACTTTGGTCTTCGACGAAGATTTTACTTTATGCTCTAGAGCATAAAACGCGATTTTATGTCGCCTACGCACGACATAAAGACGAATTTTAGAGCGAGAGAAGTGAAAATATTATTACGGAACCCTTTAATTGGATTCCCTGTTAGTTTCCACGAGTTGATATAATATGTAATGTTGCACATAGTTTCAACAGCAGTTTATGAATAAACATTTCCATATTGCTGTGAACTAAATATAATACAGGCACCTCAAAGGCTGGATATTAAATCCAGGTTTTCATTTAATATATTTTGATATATTTCTACTACCCTTTGACGTATCCTCAACTACACTGTAATAATTAAGACTGGAATTTCGAAATATTCATCACAAGAATAGATCAAGGATTTAAATAGAAGGTTTTAAGTTTAATTAATTACTTTGTGGGGACATGTTAAAAATAGAAGAGGTATATAATTAAGTCTAATTATATTATACTTCTTCAAGCGTCGCTTAAGTGGCGTGAGTAATATTAAACCGAGGTTAAGTCTGAAACGCTTGTTAATTAATCAACACGTATTTTAAATTATAGTCGTTTTTTGTGTCTATCTGATGGGCCGTATTGTTATTTTAAAAACTTCACTAAGGTTTCAAGTGTTTTTTTTTCGTTTGTTTTATATTTAGTCTTCCCTTGCATGTATTTATTATTAAAATACTATGAAAGTTTTTATAAAAAACGTATATATTAACTAAAACTATAACATGATATTATTAAACATATTTGTAATGTGCTCGCCAAGACCTTTCATTTGATACCAAACATGTTATCTCAATTTAATATTTTTTGAGGTAAGATTTTGACATTTAAATTCCGTCATTAAAAATAATCTAAAAAATTTATATAGCCTATGTCACCCGGGCTATTCTTACGAATCTATTGACACCTCATTTATTAAAATCCGTTCAGTGGTCTTGGCGCTACGGTGGAACATACATACATACATACATACATACATACATACTGCCAAAATCATTACCCTTCCTTTTGGCTTTGCCGTAGTCGGGTAATAATACTTATTCAATCATGATTCGAAAGACATGATATCTATTATTATGATAAGAACGTTATTGTCGTTTTCTTCGGGAACAGTACTTTTTAGGGTTCCGTACCTCAAAAGGAAAAAACGGAACCCTTATAGGATCACTTTGTTGTCCGTCTGTCCGTCCGTCCGTCTGTCAAGACCCTTTTTCTCAGGAACGCGTGGAGGTATGAAGCTGAAATTTATATCAATTACTCAGGTCTACTGTCCCTTGAAGCTGTGAAAAAATCAAACTTCTAAGCCAACGCAATCAAAAGATACAGCCGTTTATGCCGCAAATTTTCGACACTTGCAAGGGAATCAAAACCTACAGGGTGCTTCCCGTGAACTCAGAATCTTGAAATTTGGTACGAAGCAACGTCTTATAGCATAGATAAAGGAAAAATTACGAAAACCATAAATTTTTAGTTACATCACATAATATATTTTTTTTTAATAATTTTAAACTTACTACCCATTTCCTCATAAACGCGTAGAGGTATTAAATTGAAATTCATACCAAATACTCAGGTCTATAATACCTTTAAGCTGTAACAAAATCAAACTTCTATGTCAACGCAATTAAAAGAAACAGCAATTTAAGCTGCAAGGTTTGTACGGAACCCTCGGTGCGCGAGTCCGACTCGCACTTGGCCGGTTTTTTTCGGAATGAGAGGTACCTACTCTATATTCATTTCTGTACACTTGAGAACGTACCTATACCTATGTTAAATTTCAGGATGATCGGTTCAATGGTTTGGGCGTGAAAAGGTAACAAGCAAACTTATTTTCGCATTTATAATATTATTAAGGATTAGAGTGCTTACATGTGTTTTTGTTTTGATTTTTTAAGTCATAAAACCTTGTGAAGCTGGTTTAGGTCGCTGCTTAGCGAGAAAATGCAACAAACACATATTTCCTTTACTTTGTTCCCCATTACGCGTTATTATTTCAGCCTAACACAAGCCTTGACTCTTACAGCAGTCATAAGACGAAATATTATGAGCACAGATGATGCACTTCGTGTGTTTGGAACATTTTAAGATGTACGCGGAAATATATGAGACAGCTATGACACGAGTCTCGAGTGCTGACGTGATAAACTTATTACTACCATCTGGTGAGAACCGTACCTGTATGTACTATGTTTGGGCAAATGTGCACTCTATACAAGCGTAATAAGAAATTTAAAGCACGTTTTCTCACAAAACATCAGTATTTTAAAACTGTCATAACAAAGCTTAGCATAACGCTTGAATTTCCCGAAGGATGAATAGAGGAGTACTTAATAGTACAGCCAAATAACGCCGAGCGAGCTTATTAACATCAAACGGCCACAAATCCATACTCCGCGGCAACTACTGAAAAATTGTTAAAGGAAAACCCCAATACCCATTTGTCCGATCTGGGAATAGAACCGAGGACCGTGTCACAGCTCAGTAGTCGTGATTGGAAGCATTATAATATTAGACCAACGAGGCAGGCATCCTAACTAACCCATTAACTCCTAACCACCTAACTAATTGTATTTTTTCCATGAAAGTTGTTCCATGAAACCTGCATTGAGTATTGTATGTTGTCAACAGCTGCACTGGAGAAATCACCCCAGATTTCTACCCTAAAATAACAAAACTTAGTAGCTCTGCAAATTTTAGAACGTGTGTGATACACTCAAAACGACACTCAAAGCCGCAAAAACGTCATGTGTATTTTATGCTAAAGATAGTGGATAGGCGGAAAAATTTAAGATTTCATGCATCATGGTTCAAGTTAAAATTCACTAAGATAATAAACCACTATAGTTTCCGTTTGAATAGGACTTAGATCTTGAATTTCCGAAAATTTACTACATAACAATCGACTTTTTTTTTGGTTATGAATAAAAAATATTCTTGTGTTCTTATTTATTCCTCTGGAAAACCCGTTAACCGTATTATTGATGTATCGCATTATCGATATTTGGTCTCGCGGAGAGGGTAAACAATTTACCGAACATTATTTCCGAACCACGGGCAGCTCATCACGTTTAATTATTTATTTTCAGACGGAAAGCTCAACTTTCATAAACGATTTTATCGAGAATGTTTTTGTTTAATTATAAAGTACTTGGTCGACTGATTATTATATCAGCTCCTATTTTAATTACTGCTTGTTTTATTTTAATTTACACTAAGCTCATTTTCCGGATATTTGGCGCTCAGATGAATACTGTGTGAAATTTTACGAACCTACTTGTATAAGATTTGACACACAGATTTGTCTTCTCGTTTGCCACAGTGGTACCCGAAAAGTGTGAAATGAGCCACAAATGCACTAGGGACCAAAATACCAAAACTTAAGCATTACTGCTCATTGATATCGCCCTGACTTGCGAGATATTGCGGTCTAGGTCGAGGTCGTGAATTCTAATCCGGACAAGTACCACCAAACCACGGCCGTCCTCTCTCGTTGAGCGCGTTGGGTCAAAGATATCGTTTAAGTCGCGGAAAACACCTGGATGAGGGACGCACAGAATCGGGAATTGTGGCAGGGAATGTAGAGGCCATCCAGAATTGGGTGATTCCTGAAATGACGATGAAGAGCCTCTAAAGAGATCACAAAACTGTGACAAAAAGCATCATCCCACCTTTAGGAATGGTATCGGCTGGATTATGCACACAGAAACTAGTTATAGTAGTCAAGCAGAAAAATAAATTGACGCAATTCTTGCTACATAAGTCATAACAAGGAATATTTATTTACAAGAACTAAATACGAACTGGAATTGTGTTGTGTTGTGAATCCATCTACGAGTGAATATTAAAGTTAAGACCCATTTACAAAGTTTCATTGAGCTGAAACTTTCAGCATCTGATTTCAGATCATTTCATTGAACAAATTTTTTTTTTGAGTCTTTTTTAAAACAGGTACCGTAATTAATTATTTTGTAAATGATAACAATACAATTTTATGTTTTATACAAGTATTAGGAAAAAAACTAGTTTTTTAGAATACATAAGAAAAAAAATCAGAAATGGTAGTTTACTTCATGAAAAAATGGTATCGGTAAAAAACTTTCAGGGCCTTACTTTCGCTGCACTCAAAAGCTTACACATTTTTAAAACTTACCTACTACTACTATTAATATCATAAACGGGATATTTACCATGTCTGCATGTGTGTGTGTGCATGTGTGTGTCCGTGTGTGTCAGTAACCATGTCAGTTTGAAAACTTATATTACCAACTATGTACTTAGGTACTAAGTGTTTTCAAGAAGCCTATTAAAAGCACTTAAAATAATGACTCTTGTTCGATGCATTTT
The DNA here is from genome assembly GCA_949775195.1 of Diarsia dahlii. Lineage (NCBI taxonomy): Eukaryota > Metazoa > Arthropoda > Insecta > Lepidoptera > Noctuidae > Diarsia > Diarsia dahlii. The sequence continues at coordinate 14,118,910 of OX459194.1, read as the reverse complement.
GCGGTAAAAGAATACAAAATTGTTCTCGTATTATTTGACTGCCTCGCCTCGTTGGTCTAGTGGACGCAAGCACGACTGCTGTACATGAGGTCCTGGGTTGGAATACTAGGTCAGGCATAGTGTTATCCCGTCGGGGCTGTGGATTATCGAAAGGATAACGCGGCTCCGACACAAGGGCGAAGAAGGAACATGGGTTTGGTTTTTAGTCAGTAAAAGTCTGACACTCCCCTTCGCTCTGCCCAAGAGCAGGGGGGGGGGGTTATTCGATGATTTTCCACCCACCAAAAAAAAAAGGCATAATGTTATTGGGTTTTTCCATTAGCAATTTTAAAGTAGCAGCCACTGAGTCTGGGAATAGGCTCGCTCCCAATAACAGGAGACTTAAACATAACTGGCGAAATTTAATTGTACTAATAGGTACACCTCTGCCTAACCCATCGGGGATTACAGGCGTGATGTTATGTATACATGTGTATTGATCGCCGTAAAAAAAAAACAAAATTCTGCTGGTTTTATTTTACAAAAATGCTGACCTACTTGTGTCACAGGGACAGTTCCACAAAATTATCGACCAAACTTTAAAACCACGAAGGAGACAAATCCTACACGTTAATAATGCATTCTAAAGTCGAGAGCTTCGGGAACTACTCTTAGTAGCATCATGTCTTTGTCTGCCTTCACAAACGATTGATTGAGCAGTGAACATACTGCAATTAAGTCAAGGTGGGAAAACGAGGTACCTATACAACCTACAATCTAGCTAGGATATCGTGACGTTTTTGAAATTGGAATTTTTCACGTTTGACGTTGACATTCCTTTGTTTTTTGTTTGTGGAGTCAACTTTTCGGTGCTGGGTGTAGTTTTGAATGCACGACCGTTTACGTAGGTTTCAATCGATTTTAACTAAATTCTAAAAACTGCTTTCTATTTAAAGTTACGCAGGATCTTTTGTGGGAGGAAAGTGTTATTGTAAACGAAATCACCAGCATCATCTTAATGCCTTTGTCCCTTGTTATTTGGGGTCTGAGCAGCAAATTTTTGATCTTGCATTCTCCTCTGTCAATCTTCACGCTATGAGTGATACACACAGTCCATCCATCTTCTCTTTGGCCTTCCGCTACCTCTCCTTCCATCAACATCTACATTTTTCACTCTGTTGTTGTTACGAAGTATTTGTATTTGTGATAACAAGATCGACTGCCTAAGATATACCTGACTGAAGTATAGTTACTATTTAAATAATAAACTGTCCAACAATCCGTTTCTTTACTGACATAGTCTCTCTACCATTAAGAGCATAAACCCAGCCACGATTTGACCGCGGATTTAAAATGGTTTATTTTAATAAGTGAGGAAAGACCGCCACCCAAATTGAAACCGCATACCGCACCCAACATTACACTGTGGGTAAAGCTATATCCTTACATAGTATAAAACAAAGTCGCTATTTTTGTCTGTTTGTTTGTCTGTATGCTTAAATCTTTAAAACTACGCAACGGATTTTGATGCGGTTTTTTTAATAGATAGAGTGATTCAAGAGGAAGGTTTTAGTATATAATTTGAACGACATCCACGCGGGTGAAGCCGCGGGCATCAGCTAGTAGAATAATAAAGTTTGGTTTATTATGTATTTAAGTTGTGATTAAATAATAAGAAGAGGACCTCGTGGCTAAATTATTCGTCAATCTTCAGGTTAGGCCGCGCTTGGCCTGAGGGAGAGAACCTCTCGTTCCAGCCGCCGCGGGAGACGCTCCGGGCGTCGGGGGCCACGTGATGGCTTCCGGCCACCGTAGACGCGGGCCTGTGGACGGTGAGTAATGGGCTAGCTCGCCGTCCGGCCGTTTCATGACGGCAACAGACCGTGTCAACGGCGCGTTCGTGTTCCACGCGCGCCTCAAAGAGATGTCAGCAACATGGAAGGGGGCCGACACCCGTCTGGGCTGCGGATTATCGAAAGGCATAACGCGGCCTCGGCACAAGGGCGAAGAAGGAACATGGGTTGGTTTTTAGTCAGTAGAAGTCTGACACTCCCTTCCACTCTGCCCAAGAGCGGGGGGCGTTATTTGACGATTTACCAACCACCAAAAAAAAAAAAGGCCGCGCTTGCCTAGGTTGGCCCGTGGATAGACCACCTATTACAATCCGAGTTTCCTCCGTACCTCGGAAAACACGATAAGCCGTTGGTTCCAGCTGTCATTTAAACATCTTTGACAGTTGTTACAGGTCCGAAAGTTTGACAACCAGTCTTACTGTAGAGTATCAATACTAATTGGGTTGTAGATTTCAGATAGGCAGTCGCTCCATGTAAAATACTGGTATTCAGCTACATCTGGTTAGACTGGAAGCTGACCTCAACATAGATGGGAAAAAGCTAGCCAGATGATGATGTATTTAAGTCGTTACTAAAGGCTGTGATTCAATTCCAGACTCGTTTAATATAAGTTAGGATAATTTATTGCAGTTACCAGTAACTTGGGAACCCTCTTCATTCCTTTCCACAGCGAAAAGCAATTCGAGCTTCTCTAAGGAACCTTTACAATCTACTTACTTATATTTCCCAACCGCACATGAGCACCATCTTCTTTATTGAACCGTTTTCATCGTACGTCTCTTTGGAATAGTCCCGATTAGTTTCACTATCCACGATGTAACGAGTTTCTGATTAAAGTCAGAGATATTGCCGTCTGATCGTTCGAGTGAGCCTCGAGGGAGACTTTTTCTTCATACTAAGAACTTTCAAAACTGGAGATATTTACGTTATGGTGCTCTCGACTGGCCAAACACGGCTAGCTTACAAGCCCTCTATAAAAATACTTAGTCCATTTTATCTCAGTTAACTTTTCAACGCGCGCTATTGCATAAAACTAACTTATCTACATTGTTTCTCTTCCATTTCCAGTCCAGTATGAAACCACACAGACCATCAAGGCAATAACCCTCCTTTTGGGCTTCGCCGCAGTCGGGTAAAAATAGCAGTCTGGAAACTATCCAGACAACTTCCAAAGTGGGCTAAATTGAAAATAACTGTTAACCTGAACAGACCAAACTGAACCGTTATAGAAGTCCGCATTCACAGGTGTATCCCGAAATACAGGTCAGATGAGTTAAATAGAGACTCCGGTTAGGGGACTATTCTGGTTATTTCTGGAATTAGTTCAAAGTATCGACCCAACACTTGTGTTGCAAGATTAGATACCGAAGCGAGTGTTCAATAGTAGTTTGATTGTGTGTTTATTTAGGATACTGCTATGTGTGACAGTACTTTAAATAGCTCACGCCGGCCTATTGCCAAGTTCCGCATAACTAAAAGGTATTGGTTTTGCGTTCTTTAACAACAGTACCTACGGTTCGTTAGTTTTCTGTGTGTCTACACATTGCGATGTATTTTGATAGAAACTTTTATAAAAATAATAGGCGTATGTGCTCAATATGCCTCTTTACATCCTACATGCCTCTTTACGACCATCATGGGTAAGATGGAAATGTTTATGGTGCAATATTTTTCTCATGTAAAATATTAGACATGGAATTTGGTCGTAAAAGTTCAGTGAAACAGGTAAGGGCAAAGTGTGGACCAGCTGCGGATACCAACCACTGACATATTATAAATAAGTTTTTGTGTGGAGGTGTCCGTATCCGAAACAGCGTCCGCAATTTGTCCGCACCGTTTTGACTGAACCCTAACTTGGAAATTCTTGTTTGTATCGACAGGAAGAATTCAAATCAGGCCTCAGTTAAAATCTGGGCCATTTCAGAATGCATTAGAAGGTGACTGACTGCTCGTGGTGAGTTGGACTTATATTTAAGAGTCACCACACGAGTGGAACCTACGTGTGGTATGTAAAGCCACTTCATGGAATAAATAGAGTACCCCATATTCTTTTACAAAGCATCAGATATAATATATTCAATGCGGAGTGCATTCAATATTACTTAGTAATGGCCTCTCGTGCGTGATACCTAAAGGCACTTTAAGAAATAAATAGAGAACTTTATATTCTTTTCAAAGGATCGGTTATATTCAATGCATTCCGTAGATGCCCTGGATAGTTAAAGGATTTATCGAGATAGTTCATGGGATGCTTCGGCATTTTTAATTTTAAGTCTTTTATAGATCTTTTGTACATTTAATACGTTTCATGATTCCCATACAAAGTAGAAATACTTAATGCTGGCTTTAGAGATGAAAACTCATATACACAACAGAGTATTTTGGACATAATAGAGACGTCTTTATTTATTGAACCCTTGAAGCGCAAAGTACAGAGGCTGACTTAATGCCGTAGGCATGTTCTACCAGCCAACCTTTGGGTGATGCAGAACCAAACAGTGGTAGGTGAATCTGAAAATAATTTTAATTTATATGACGATCGCACGCCACGTATTGATTGCTCCGAAAATCAGATTTATCCAGTATCACATCTAGGAAAACCTAATACAAATATTCTGAAGACGCTCAAATTTATAAAATTGAGTTTGCGTATTAGGATAGCTGATGTAAGCATAATTTAAAACGGGAGAAGAAGCATTTTGTAACAGTCCTAAAAAACGGTTTTTATATGATTATTGTTTGTCTTTCATGAATTGTGCTTCTAAAAACAACATTAATAAGCAACTTTGAGCTATTCTTTGAAGCATTTTCAACAAAATGTTTCTCTTTTTTGTAGGCCCATGGAAATTGTCCTTTTTCAAACAATGTGTATGAAGGTTACCAGAAGAAATGGGGCTCATTACTCGCTCGCTATCCGAGAACGTCTAATTGGAACATTATGTTTTTATACAATTTTGACACAAGTCTGTTTAAAAATAAATAACCCATTAATATTTTTCACAACTGTTAAGAGAAATTCGCGATTATTACGTGTTTCCGGTCTAGATAGAATTTTAAAATATAGACACGATAAATCAAGTTTCTGGTCAGTCTGCAAAAATCTGTTAACTGTAGATAATTCATTACGTTGGCGATTTTTTTTGGATTGTTTCTTTCTATGACAATAACTTCGTGGTTCACCGAAGATTGATAGTTTAGTATCAAACCTGAAGCTTTGGTTAGGTATGCTAAAAATTTTAAAGCTTCTAAAACTTTTATGTTAAAGTACTAAGTATTGTGAACCTATTTATTTTGTCCTTTCTTCTACATTGAGATCTACGCTTTGGGATGGGTAACTGCAGTAATTTATTTTGCTTAGTTATCATAAGTTATTTTGCTTTGTGATCGTGACTGTAGCTTCACTTTTTGCTTTTTGACATTCGTTAGTGCCTGTAATGGTCTAATTGATACAAATGTTTTAAGTTAGAGTTTGAGCCCATTTTTACTGGACCTTATGCTGAATTCGTTTAAAAATGTTAAACTGATTCATTAATGAGTTATAATGGATCAAAAATTCACATAAAGTATTTTAATGACTTTGACTGTAAACATAAACAGATAGCACAAGTTGTAAGACTGAATCGCAGCTTCAGAGTTAACTATGTCTCTAATGAATAAAGTTTCAGTCATTAAATGGTATATATATAGAAAATAATATAGACAGTTTTAGACTGTAGAACTTAATTCAACACTGTGTATCTACTTGTTTTGACTGATTCGGGTTTAGATTAAGTACCTAACTGCTTTCATTTTTAAACGATAAAGTTGTTTTGCTTTTCTCTGCCTTATTTGTTAAGGCGAAATTCAAATTTGCTTATGTTTTTTTTGTAATTTGCAAGTCAGTGCCAAAATATTAGGCTCTGGCGCTACCCCTTGGAGGTAATAGTCGGAATAGGAATAATCACTCAATAGATTTTGAATAATAATTACATAACATAACATCACGCCTGTTATTCGCAAAGGATAAGGCAGAAGTATACACCCACATTGCCAGCTGAAAATAATTGCAAATTTTAATTTCAATACAGAACACGTTTCTGTAATCACATTGTGTACACCACAGACTACATGGAAGTCTCTCCCTGCTCCTGTAATCTATCCAAATGTTGTCTTGAAAATATCGCTTTTAGCCATAAGACCGACCAAAACCAGTCTTACCAAGGAGTACCGTATTACCCAGTACTCACTGCATTGTGGAGATTAGATAAGCAGACGCTCCATATAAAATACTGGTACACCTGCATCCGGTAATACTGGAATCCTACCCCAATATACATAGTTGGGAAAAGGGTAGGCGAATAATGACTTGTATGATATACATAATAAAGAATATTCTATTTCAATTATAATAGTTAACGATGATCTAATGTATAAACTATATTTATTTTGTTTTATGGCCATTTTAAATCATTTAAAAGCATGTTAACATTTCGGTGCTACGCGACATGTTATTTCAATACCTTCCCATATAGCATTGAAACGAATGTCAGTCGCCCTGTTGTCTAACCTACCCAACTATTTGGCTATTGTTATCAATTCAGCTTGTTGCCACCGATTTATTTATAAAACGGCTGAATTCATCGGTTCGCAATTTAATAGACACAGCTTTTCCTTGCCGAAATATTTGTAATTTTCGTAATGGACATGGAAACGTAGAACATGAAAAGGAAACGAGCATCCATTCGTTCCCTTTTTCAATGTATATAAATTAAATTACCACGGCGGTTTTAATTAATAATGTTTTTATTTCATAGAAACTCTTTAGTTAAAAAAATCACGTAAATTAATGTACCACTTACTCTTTTATAGCCACAGAAGGCGTTTGGCATTATAAAATTATTTTATAAATATACCACGATGTCGTTGGACTTGGCACAAGACGACTAGATAGGTATTACGATCACTATATAAAACACCTACTTGACGAGTTATGTACCACGCTTGGTTACAACACATTATCCTCTTTACGAGTACTCAAAAACATTGTCAAAATTAGTTTTGAATAAATCTCTATGACCCGGTTTCACTTTCAGTTCAAAGAGTTTGTATGTGTCCTCATTATTAAAAAAATAGCATGAGTACTGGCACTCGCCTGAAAACAACTTTATTTTAAGATACAATAGTAAATTTTTCAACTTCCGTAGAATTAGCTTGTGTAAGAGCAGTGTTACGTTAATTTTGAACTGTACATGCAATGCCTGAGCACTGTAATTAAAAGTTTAATTTCAATGGTAACTGCCACTTGTTTGACTGCACTTCGTCCAGTTAAATGCTCGAATTGAATACCTGCTCGTAAAATAGTTGGGATTTTGTACGCTTCCAAACTGTAAATTAAATTCAGGTGTACTTATATCTACAAGACCAGATAAAATACTTACCAATTTAATTATGATTAACTGTAGTATACGATGATAATATTTTAAAAATACACTAACACACCCACTAATTAGTCTTACAGTAAAACTAATCTATTGATAACACACTTAATTGTTTGTCTTTCAACACTTCTAATTAAGAAATTTAAAACGCACACACTAATATATTTTTATGTTTATTTAAATGTCTTTGGTCATAATTGCTTAATGTTCTAGGGGTAGTTATACGAAGGATAAAAATAAATGTTCAAAACTATTTGTAAAACAGTGTAAATAGTTCATAAACCGTGTGTAAACTTTTCAAAGGTTGCAATCAGAAAATTTCAGTCGTTTCTTGTGTATAAATAGGTTCCGATATAATTTTACTCTGAGAAGCATTTTTGAATAATAAAACAACTTTGAAGCGGGTTTTTAGCGGGTAATGACGATCACTAAGAGTTTTGGTAAGTCGACAAAAGTTCTGGTAAGTGACTTTTCATTGTCATTTTAAGCTCGTAGGATTCGTTCGATGGGTTTCGGGGGGTGCTAAGGAGGTGATGATAAAATAAAGTGTGAGTTCGCTTGGTCGATCGTAGTCCATGGGTTGGCGGCGCGAGCGAGCGCAGCGGGCGCGGCGGGCGGCGGGCGCGCTGGTCGACGACGGACTGGCGGAGCGCGCGTGTTTCCCGTGCTCTCGTGCGCCTTGGCCCGACAACCCTGGCTGACATGCACTCCGCTCAACCGACTACCGACCACCGACATACATACTCCGTGCAATTTCAAAAGGTCGTCGCCGTATTTTTGTTCTATGGCAATACTTCGTACAACTCATTAGCCTGATTAAATCAGACAATATGAAATCTCACTATACATTAACCAGAAAATATAAAGTATTAAATATAAAATGTTGTTATTACAGGTGTGAGTATATCAGAGGATGTTTGTAAGTGGAGCCGGTGACTGAAAAGTTATGTTTTGAATCAGTTGGCTTTGAGGAAAATGTCGATGTCGTAAGGACAGATTAGAGTATGCGGATGGGTATAAGAGTAGAAAACACGACAGAAACGATGGATGGACTGTGTAAAGAATAATATGACTAGAAAAGTGGTGTTTGGTGAGATGACGGGTGACCGACAAGTATATAAGAATAGGACATGCTGCAATTTTAATGCGGCCTTCCTTTTTTTTAAATTTTGCGGCTGTTTCGCAGACGTCCGCAATTTGGGTCTTCAATAATAGCCATACTTATTCCTATATTTATGACTTTTGTACTTATATAATTAAGGCAGAGTTAATGGCACTTAATGATGCTTTGATTACGATGAGTAAGTATAAACATATGAAAACGTAAATAATGGCTAACGTAGTTAGAGTTAGACTGCGTATTGTTACAGAGGAAGTCAAATTACCACTAACAAATATACAGCTTTATTGAAAAAGTATCCAATAATCGAAAAGAAAATAATTAAGGGGAAGTACCAAGGTGCTATAATTATATCAGTCAAATCTAATATCACTTCGCATCTTCGAGATATGTATACCTTTAAGAAACGATCTTCATCAAAAACTTGGGAAATAAAAAGTTACAAGAGTTTGTACTTATTTTTATTCCTATCCCACTGAAGCTGAAAATCAACGTTTGTAATAAGAGCAGCTCACATCAATTATATATCACTGGAGGACCGTGAAAGCGTCGGTTTCATAAACATTAAACCTACTAAAAATAAAGGAATAATTCAGTTTTATAACACCTGTCATAAAACTAATTTAGTTCATGATCGCCTACAAATGGGCGAGTTTATTCGGCATAAATTGCGATGAAGTGATGTGCAAAATAATTTTTGGAAGGAAGATGTCGGAAAAATTGTGTTTATGCGCAAGAGTTGACGTGTCGTGACGTGACGTCACAGCTGTCGACGTGCCGTCTATTCTCGTCCGCGACATTTCCGCGGCCGCGTCGCTCGACGCGCGCGCCGACGCGACAAAAGCCAGATATATTTGACGACATTCAAAGGTCAATTACACAAACATTTTGTATCTTCTACTAGGTGTTTACTCGTTATGTGCTAATAGAATAATTATTGGGGGAAAATACGCTTCCAGCATTTAAATGTTCTTAGCAAAAATAAACCCTATAATCTTGTGACTAAGACATACGTCATTATAATTTCTCCAACAAAAATACCCCCTGTTACTGCCCTCCGTTAGAGTAAAGGTTCCTTCATACCGAGAAGGAACGACCATTAATTACCACGCTTGCTCACTGAGCGTGTCAGTACATTACAGATTTTCCTTCAACGATGTTTCCATTAGCCCACATGCACAATAAGTCCATAGATGTATTTAAAGCATCGTTATATTTATAAGTTGGCGTTCATCAACAATGAATTTTATACTGAAAGTATTTCTGAATTATTTCTAAAAATGTTTTGATAAAAAAAAAACAACTGGCTTCCAAAACATCAAAAACAAAAAAAGCGGAAAATAATTTTATTTTCGGAAGTCAGTGCTTGGTTAGTTTCATCAACTATTTTTACCCGACTGCGGCGAAGCCCAAAAGGAGGGTTATGTGTTTGACGTGTATGTATGTATGTGTGTTTCTTTGTTCCCTCATAACTCCTGAACGGATCCGTTCAGGATTTGAATAAATATACGTCGTTAGATTCGTCATAATGGCGCGAGTGTCACTGGCTACATTAAAATTATAAAAAAAAACAAAGAAAACTTGGGGATTTTAGGGGTCAAATCGCCGAGTTCAAAAACAAATATTTTCCATTACCATCGAGTAGGATATCAAAATGAAGGGTTTTAAAAGGAGATAAAAAAAAATAACACTTATTTGTTTAATAGAAATTCAAAGTGACAAATCCTATAAACAAACACAAAAGTTAAATCATCTGCGAAGAATTTTACGCGACCAACGAAAGAATAAACACAAAAGAACTAAAAAGTTGGAAATAAAAAAAAGTTGTTAAAAACTAAAAATATACCGATTGAAAAAACTGAAAACTAAAAAAACAAGCACATTTTACATATAAAACTTGGAAGCAGGCGGGGTTCATTAGAACATTAAATTATTAAATGAAAATAGAATGGACGCTTCCAAGTTTTGTTGTGCTTGTTTTTTTAGTTTTCAGTTTTTTATTGTATACTTTTTAGTTGAAGAACACATCAAGCTAAGCTTTTCATGGCGTCACGTCGCTATGATAGATATATTTTTTCGTATAACTTGGAGTTGCGAACAAAGAATAAAAATTCTTAAGGCGCTAACAGCACCGAAACTAGCGCACTTTTCATGATTCTAATAAAATTAAGAGAATTACTGATTAAAGCTAAACGTGTCCACTTTTTACGGTAATAAGTAAGTCTCTTAATTTATCAATGCTAGAATCATGAAAAGTGATTTTAAAAATACTACAGGTTATTTACTAGCATGATAGTGTTTTGGATTTTTCAAATTTGATGTGATTTTAGAGTAAAAGTAATAAGATGTGGGTGGTGCTAGTTTCGGTGCTGTTAGCGCCTTCGATCGACAGCGCGCCGATCAACAAAAATTCTTAGTTCGCAACTAGTTACGAAACTCAGTTGCGATCACGGCCGGAGGGGTATGACACCCCGTCGGGGCTGCGAGTTGTTCTAAACCTGCCGTGGCTGCGGGTTGTTCACACAAAGGGTTTTTAGTCAGTAGAAGTCTGACACTTCTTACCATTCTACCCAGAGCGGGAGGAGTCATCCTTACATAGTATAAAACAAAGTCGCTATTTTTGTCTGTTTGTTTGTCTGTATGCTTAAATCTTTAAAACTACGCAACGGATTTTGATGCGGTTTTTTTTAATAGATAGAGTGATTCAAGAGGAAGGTTTTAGTATATAATTTGAACGACATCCACGCGGGTGAAGCCGCGGGCATCAGCTAGTTTGATGATATAAAAACCTCAAAAAAAAGGGGTATGACCCAAAATGTGGTATTTTTCTTTGATTTTTAATAACACTCGCGCCATCTGACAAATCTAACGACGTATATTTTATCCAAATACGTTTATCCTGCTAAGAGTAACTAGCTCTTGACCGCGACTTCGCCCGCGTGTAAACGACAATTTTCCATTCAAAGTTTCATCCCCTATTTCACCCCCTTGTGGGTTGAATATTGAAAAATCCTTCCTTAGTGGATGCCTACGTAAGAGAGAAGGAATACATGTGCGAAATTTTAAGTTATCCTTAGACATCTTTATGTCTAAGGATAACTTACTAAAACCACCCATGTTCCTTCTTAGCCCTTTGGCTAAGAAGGAACATGGGTGGTTTTAGTCAGTAGAAGTCTGACACTCCCTTTCGCTCTGCCCATTGCAAGAGCGAGAAGGGCTCCTTGATGATTTTCGAGCCCCCCAAAAAAAAGGTAAGGCTAACAGTTTGGCCTGTGCGTTAATCCTCACTCAGTCAGCTTTTCCTTTTATATAATTATACAGGTAGATATAGGGAATAAAGAAACAAACATACATACATATAGGCACCCTGCTTTTGGGTTACGCCGACGTTGGGTAAATAATACATACGTAATTTAGAAGTTAAACTCATAAAATACTCAAGCAAAGTTAATACAATTTATATTGGACTACCACAGCACGAGCTTCTTCTACCTAATGAAAAAAAAAAATCTCGTATATCGGTTCATAATTGACGAAAATATCAATGGGCATACATAAAAAAAATACATGCAGCCGAACATAACACATCTCAAGTCTCTTAAAAAATAAATATATTTGTATTGAAACTTTTGCTTTACCCGATAATCGAACTTACGAACATTGTTCAACTCGGTAAACAACACCGCAAAAGATAAAAGCCCCTCGTCCAATTCAATTTATATTAACCGCCATCTATGAACAGAATGCAGAAGCACTCCTACGGCGTAGTGAGCGTAGTCTCGTAGACGACCGCTACGAGAATGTGCTACGAAGCTACACAGCTACATTTTCGTAACCCAATTAATTCTTTCAATTCTTCACAGATGGCATAACATGTTCGAAAAATTTCAGGTATAGCAATTGCTCTATGTGAATGCCCCAGTAAGTAATTTTAAAAATTCATCAGAGATGGAATAAGTTCGAAAAACTAAAGGTATAATGTTTTTGGGAATGCCCGAATAGGTACAACTTTTCTAAGTCAAGTTAATAAATTATTACAATAATATTCATTAATGTGATTTTAAAAGCCCCATGATGTGAACAAGAATTTTCACCTGAAACAAGAACATACAAATGCCAAATAAGTTTCAGGCTTTTCATATGTTTTCATGTGGTTAACCTATTGGAATGTTTCATTGGAACATATTTTGTGGTCACGATTTGTAATTGAATGAATTGATTGTTCCAGCTACTCACATATACTATGTCTACACTTACGAGTTTGTCCGTCGTACTCAATGGTATAATATAATATGTTCATTGTGTTTTCTGGTAGATTTGTGATGATGATGATGACAACAAATAAACTGGTCCATGTTCAATTTTTAAATAAGCAAATAAAATATTTTTAATATTATAAATGAAATAACAATACGGAATTGCGCATAGTACCTACCCGTAAATTGGACTATCTAAAATATTTGAGTTATAGAGCGTACTTTAGCCCATAAATACATACCTCAGAGACTATCATAAACATGATATAATAAATGTGCGTACGCTACTACAGACCGACTTGTTACAAAGTAGTCACCAGTTTAAGATGAAAATTATATCCCGTCTATCGCCCGTAAATACTTGAATGTCTCAAAAGACTTCTGAGTAAATTATTTCCTTTATACGGAAGCGATTACGTGATGGTCTCTAAAGTCTTTTTATGTTTTTAGAAGTACCTACCTACCTGAAGGGTGGAAGACAAAAGCGCGTTTTTTGCCGAACATTTGATGCTTTTGCGATGGTCTAAGTAAAAATTATTTAAATATGGTATTTTCAAATGATATGTGTTCTAGCTTTAAGGTAATGGGAAGAGAAGATATCGGAATACTTAGCTAGATATCACGTCTCGGTGACGCCTTGAAACATAATTGCCAATTTTGCGATGACCAGTGTTGCAGTTCATAATTTTCATTCCTGTCCCGTTTTTCGTACCTAAGTATGTTTTAATGTCTTTGATCAAAGCTAAATTATTGTATTCTTTAAAATGTTAAGTAAATGATTTTGTATTTTGTGTGTGAGCCCGTATATCACAAAACTGCTGCCCTGAGACAGCTACGTGGGGTCGCATCAGAATCAGGAGAATTGGATGGCTTACTCGTTAATAGGTGAGACGAGGCGCAACATCGAGAAAAGTGGAAGCAGGAAACCTTTTCCCAGGAGTGGGAAAGTTCAGGCTAACAAAAAAAAACAGTATCTTAAAGATTGAATTGAACAGTATGATTTTTTCGCTATACCCCTTCAAACAAATGTAATCGTCACGTAAAACCAATAAGACTCAATATAATAAGACAAGATATCGAGGGTTGTTGGTTACATCATGACAATACAAGCTTACAAATGGATGCTGCCGGTTTATTTCCTTCGCTGTCTGTCGCTGTCACATGACGTCATAAGAAAAAGGTTAAGGAGGTAAGTAGGTAGTGAGATGATTTTGTGTTACAATTTAAATTGTTCTAGAAAATTTAAGCATTATGTTTCGTTTCTATTTGTAGGATGAACGATGTTTTTCAATAAATGATCTTTTTTATTAAAAACGTGACTGCTCAGCATGAGGTCATCGATTGCATTTCAAGGTCGGGTCAAGTGTTATTGGGGTTTTCCGTCTGAAATTTCTGGTTTTCCAACTGACGAAACGTGGGTCTACTATGAGGTACAAATTTGCCTTCGGAACTACTTACGTTATGCTAAGTTATATTTAGTGAGTATTATTGTTTCGAGAATTGTAGTAATGTGGGAAGAATAGGATCATTGTTACTTAGATTTTAATCAAAGCGGTTAACTGCCACGAAAAGAAACCCAAACCGTTCTACCGTAGCCCTAGCCTACGTAATTTAGTTTCGCACATTTGAGAAACATGTCTGTATCACTGATCGACAAAACTGGATTAATTTTTCACATCTCATCATAATTATGTCTACGTCCCTACCTATCTGCATAGAGATTAGTCCTAATTATTTGAATGTCTTACTTATCTGTCTATTTCTGCCATACTTCTCTATTATTCGTAATATCAGAAGTCACCTCCTTTCTAGCTATATAATTCTTCACGCAGTTTTTCCACGGTTTCTGTCGTCTTTAAAATTTTTCACATCTGTATGATTACTGCCATTCGGGTCGATCTTTAGGTTAAGCCGTGATTCAAATCAAATCAAATCAATTTATTTGCTAAAAGTATTGGTACAGTTTCGGTCGTAACATAAATAATTTAGATCCGTAATACTTGGTCATAATAATGTGACATGCAAACATTTGGGTTTTATAATTGTAAGTCATAGGTAATTCATTAAAATTAAATTGAGTAATAATGTCATTAATGATAATTGTCTTGATACATTCTTATTAAGCGTGCAAATTATTTACAAACTTACATTTTCAATCATAATTTATGTCGTTATTACCATGCAATTACCATTATTAAATTATCATAAAAAATCAAAAAATATATAATTATTCATTACTAATCTTCTTCTATACTTATAATAATCTATCTATACTTATAATAAATCTGTAGAGAGGTCAATTCTGTACATGATATATATTTTCAAAATAACTATCAGGGGGTAATTAGTGATCGATACTGATGCCAAAAATGCAATCAGTAAATTTTTTGTCTGTCTGTCTGTCTGTCTGTCTGTCCTCCTGTCTGTATGTTCCTTATAGAAACAAAAACTACTCGACGGATTTTAACGAAACTTGGTTCAATTATTCTTTATACTCCTGGGGAGGTTATAGTATACTTTCCATCACGCTACAATCAATAGGAGCAGAGCAGTGAAGGGAAATGTTGGGAAAACGGGAGAAGTTGCTCCATTTTTTAAGCTTCCGTCGCGTGTGCAGCCTTAATGGTTAAAGCTACATAGAAATCATTTATGACGGAAATGTTCTACATAAAATTATCTAAAAAATATCCCACAACAGCATATGTCTATCTTTTTTGGTTGACTCACAATAACACGTGTAACTCCCGATAGCTTAGCATTCTCTCTAACAAACATGATAAATTAAATGAAAGGAAAACCTGCCTGCGAGATCGCCAGATCTCACCCCATTAGATTTTTTTTGTGGGGATATGTAAAAAATCAAATTTACATGAAATCTTATGCGAACGACAAAGTGATTTCATCCTTATAATTGACCCTAACGATCGATGCAATAAAAGTACAGGGTATATTTTTTCCAGATTTTAGCCGGTTCGATTCCCGGGTGTGGGAGAAGAGAATTTTCGAAAATTAAGCCCAAGTGGGATGAAATCACTCGGGAGCTTCTTGCGGGTCAAGCACCGCATGACCGCCATGATATTATCGCAAGAGTTTTTCATTTAAAATTAAAATCAATGATAGATCTACTTACCAAAGATAACATTTTTAGTATAACGCGGACGAAGTCGCGGGCAAAAGCTAGTGCATAATAAAACATTCAATAATCTAATTTAAAAAAAGATTATTTATTAACATTATTCAAAAATTCATTTACATAATAAAATTGTTTCTCCAAAAGCCATAATTTTAACTTAACAAAAAATAAATGATTATTTAAGTCTTTAAGATTCTTTAGAATTTTGTTATAAATTAACCCACACATACTATAGGAGTTCTTTCTATAAAGAGCAGTCTTTGGCGCTCTAGGCAGAACTATTCTATCTGGATCTCTTATTTTACGAGGGTAACGGTCTTCAGCCTTTGATGATTGCCTAGATTGATCTGTGGATGGGAGACTGCCCATTACGTACCGAGTTGCCTCGGAAAGCACGTTAAGCTGTTGGTCCCGGCTGCCATATATAGATCTTTGGCAGTCGTCACAGGTAGTCAGTGACCTGAAAGTCTGACAACCAGTCTTATCAAAAACGTATCGTTTTACCTAGTATTAATTGGATTGTGGAGATCAGATAGGAAGTCACTCCTTAAAGAATACGGGTATTCAACTATTCAGCTACATCCGGTTAGAATGGAAGCCGACCCCAACATAGTTTATAAAAGGCTGGGCAGATGATGACGAACATATTTATTATGTAAGTATTAATCATTTGTAGTTTTTGAGTTACTCTATGTGACCGCGTAGTACTTCTAAAATACATATATCGAAACGGATTTTATCACCATTATGAAAAAATAATCTGAAAGGATTTGTGTATAATAATTACATTCAATAATTTTTAATCATATTTTATGTCCGAGTGCTCATAGCCTGTGTGGAACACCTCGTTGACGCTTCCCGTGACCCGAGGGCTTTACCTTGGCCAGAGGCTAAGTGTTGCCATTCAATGTGGCAACACCGCCAGTCTCTGGGGCAAATTACCAGCTAACAGCGTTGAGGAGGTGTGTTTTGATGCTCTTTTATAGTTTATTGTTAGTTTGTTTAATTCTTTTTTTTAAGTTATATAGAAATCTTACCTACTTGTTTAATCAGAAATGTATGTAGTTAGTTTACCTGAGTTTACCCTACTTTAGAAAAAAATCTTATTAAATAAAATGTAAATTTCTGTTTCGTCACGCTGTAATAACCGTGCAAAGCAAGGGAGTAGTGATATCAGGTAGGATGAGCGTTTGATAAAGTTTCTCGTTTCTCAGTTTGAAGCTGCGGTATAGTGGTGAACTGCAAGGTAGATAAAACGTTTGACCTAAAAGTTTATTTTTAACCTTGGACTAAACAATCAGTTTCAACTATTCCTCAAATATTCGTACAAAAGTTTTCCAATGACGTAATTAATTTATCAAAACTTTACGGGTAGGTACGAACAGTGTGAAATTATCTTTCAAGACTTAATAAACGAGCAAATACCCGGAGTACATGATCAATGTATGAGCGTCGATGTAGGTAATTGGGTTACGCAGGGGTCAAGGCTCTTTGCAAGGGTTCTTCGACAGAATATTCTCTCACAAGCCTTGCATTATGATTCACTTTTATTTTATAACATCACTTCAAGTATTCGCAAAATTACATTACAACAAAATGTCCAAAGAATTTCGTTATTTCTTCGCTTTACAAAATATGTAAATATCGTAAAAAGTATCCTGGTCTTGACGCGTCTCTTTACATAAACTTATGAGAAAAGTGGAGATAAATCGAATAACTGTCAAGACTGGGAGGCTTGTGATCCAAAAATAGCTTGGGAACATCGCGTGGACAGCTTTGTGCTTATGTAAAGTACCTACAACGGTTTTGCTTGTATTTGTAACACGTAATACAAGCAATATTTTGGAGCGCTACCTCCCCCGCGCTTTGATTTATTCACGAGGAAAGCCCCAAGATCTCCTAAATTCAATTAAACTTGAAAACAAGGGGGTGAAAAGTTTATCTTATCATGATAATCATAAACGCCTTGTGTTATATAAGTATATTAAGTTGAGCTTCATATTTCAGATTCGTCGGCAATAAAGACAGATTTGTTTGTGTGTAGAGTTTTGACAGGCTGCGCGGGCAGATTGCGCGCGCACCCGCCGCCATCTTGGCTTTCCATCCCATTCCCATTTCAATAGAAGAGGGAGCTCGTAACAGCTGTGAGCGCGAAACACAGCACATCCCTTTATTAGGGGTTACTTTTTTAAACAATTCAGTGGAAAAAAGGACTTCTAAACGCACAGTTACAAAGTTAATGAAACGCAAGGAGGAGCGCACGTTCAGTTCACGATAGTGTCGACGATTAAAACAGTGAGTTACGAAATAACATTAACGAATTATCGATTTTGTATGTTTCAAATCGACAAACCTGGTGGCACTGTGGTTGAAGGTGTTTGTTCATATTGTTTTAGAAATACAAATGAGTGTTGCATAGTCTGGGAAACAGCGGAGAAAAATCGATAAAAGTATAAGTTGCACCCGCTGTTGTTGCGTGGTGTGAATGTAAAAAGAGATAGCTACATCGACGTTTCCTGTGAAGTAGCTCGGAGTCGTTCGACCGATAAAAATAATAGTGATAGGCGCCCCTGACGTCCCTTACACGGGTTGATATACGAAGACTGATAAAAGGTGCGTACCTATTGATATCTGTTATGCTTTTTATTGTTATCACCCCGCAATCTGTACCTTTGCCAACGGTTTTTACGTATTTTATTGATTGCTGCTATTGCATCGTTGTGGTTTAACAGAGCAGGTGAGACCTTCGTTTTATACCATTTCAATCTATTGTTATACAGAGATATACAATAACTAACGTGTACTACATATAAGCAAGGTAAATACAAGCCACAAGATTGCTGTTCTTTTGAAACAAATCATCCCCAGGGACTAACTTTACGCAAACAAGCACGTAGGGGTTTAGATATACTTATAAGTCAACCACGCAAACTAAGTACGTACCTACTACACGCAATTTATTTTATATATCTAGGGCATAATTTATTCACTGTTATTCTCAACATGCAAATTTATAAGACTCAAATTCTGTTCGTCGCCTCTAACGAAGTTGATTGATTGAATTTAGTACCCTTATACACCAATTCTTAGAGCCAAAGTAGATCCTATTATTTCCAGTTTCAGCGTCTCAATCTTCAAAGATTTTCTATACATCTGCGATTGTACTGGTAAAAGAGCCGGCGGTGTTGCCATTTATCTGCGCAGTGACATCCCTTACAAAATTCTTTTCTCTTCACCCTCCATCTATACCAGCAAACCGGAGTACTTGTTTCTGGAAATAATTGTCAAAGGGGTTAAGGCCGTTCTAGGAGTTGTTTACTGCCCACCTACTGTAGACTACTTCTCCATTCTTGAGTCTCTATTTGAATCTGTTTCCTCAGAGTACAAACATCACATAGTGATGGGCGATTTTAACACTGACCTTTTGAAGGACAACCCTAGGTCACGTAGGTTGAGGGCGATCCTGGAGTCGACGAGTCTGTCTCTCATTACGCTTGGTCTGACACATCACAACTTAGACTCAAGTGATTCCTGGCTCGATCTCATGCTTACGTCTTTAGCTAATCTCGTTGCTAATCATGGTCAGGTCGCTGCCCCTGGGTTGTCTAGACATGATTTGATTTATCTTTCGTACAAAATTAAACCCCCTAAGCAGCGGCCTGCTATTGTTCTTATACGGAATTTTTCTAGGTTGGATAAAGAAAAACTCAGTGCTGATGCACAGGCTATTGATTGGGACGATCTTATTCAATCCTCGGCAGTAGAGGAAAAAGTTGACATATTTAATAGGTCTGTTCTCCAGCTCATAGACACGCATGCACCTCTAAGGGCCGTGCGTGTTAAGCGCCCTCCGGCTCCTTGGATAACCCCAGGAGTTAGGATGGCCATGAGACGGCGGGACAAGGCTTTTAGGAGGTATAGACGAGACCGCAGTGAGGATAACTGGAGCCTGTATAAGTTGGCTAGAAACCGTTGCAACCAGATGGTAAGGGCATCTAAACGCCGACACATTTGTGAAAATGTCCTAAATTCTTCACCGGCTGATATCTGGAAGTTTCTTAAATCACTTGGCATATCAAAGTCCTCCACTACTGTTTTACCTTCTACTCTGTCCTTGAATGCTCTTAATAAGCATTTCTCAACGTCCACTACTCTTTCATTTGATGTTATGAATAAAACCATTCAGGACATTACTTCCAAGCCCTTATTATCTCCTGACTCTTTTACTTTCTCTCCCGTGACTAGCCTTGAGGTCCTTAAATTTTTCACGTCTATTAAGTCTAGGGCTGTTGGCTGTGATGGAATCGGCAGAACTATGTTATCTTTCATGACTGAATCCTTAATTCCTATTATTACTCACATAATAAATTTTTCCCTCTACACTGGTGTGTTTCCAGCGCTGTGGCGTAAAGCCTACATTATCCCTCTTCCAAAAATTTCCAGTCCCACTTTGCCCAATCACTACAGACCGATCTCCATTCTTCCTTTCCTGTCTAAAATCCTTGAAGCGGTTGCTCTTAAGCAATTATCCTCTCACGTCCTCAAAAATAGCCTGTTATCCGAATTTCAATCTGGTTTTCGGCCTGGTCACAGCACGGCCACAGCCCTACTTAAAGTTGCAGAAGATATTAGGGATGGCTTGGAGAATTCGAGGGTTACGGTGTTGGTTTTAATAGATTTTTCCAACGCTTTTAACACCGTTGACCATGATATCCTCCTGGCCATACTGTCTCAGATTGGGGCCTCATCGTTGTCACGTGAATGGTTCTCATCGTATCTTCGTGGTCGCCAGCAGGCGGTGCGTGCTGATCAGGTTTACTCTGACTGGTGCGATCTGGTAGCTGGCGTTCCACAAGGCGGTATACTCTCTCCTCTCTTATTTTCATTATTTATAAACTCAATTACTACTATTCTCAAGTGCTCTTATCATCTATACGCTGACGACCTGCAACTTTACGCTCAATCCGACATTGCCAACCTTGACCATTGCATTTCATTACTCAATGCTGATCTTCAAACTATCAGAGACTGGTCCAGTAAATTTGGGGTTTCTGTCAACGTCGGAAAGTGCCAGGCCATTCTCGTAGGTAGTTCGTACTACCTGAGAAATTTAGATACTAGCCAACTGATACCGCTTATGTTCGACAGCTTTGTGATCCCTCTCTCGCCACACGTTAAAGACTTAGGCCTGCACATTGACGACACACTTAGTTGAAACAAGCAGGTGGCTCAGGTTAGCCAGAAAGTCACATACTCACTGCGGTCTCTCTATAGATTCAAACATTTTCTACCATCTAGCACTAAAATAACTTTGGTCCAGTCACTGGTGATTCCCATTATAGACTATGCTGATGTTTGTTACTCTGATCTCTCCCAAGAACTTTTAAACAAATTGGATCGTCTTCTCAATAATTGCATTAGGTTTATTTTTGGCCTTCGTAAATACGATCACATCTCTTCATACCGTTCTCAGCTTAAATGGCTGCCTATCCGACTCAGAAGATCCCTCAGATCTCTTTGCACGCTTTTCACTATTTTAAAGGATCCATGTACTCCCGATTATTTAAAAAAATACTTCAAAGTGTTGGGCAGTTCACACAGTCGTAACCTTCGCGCTTCTAACAACCTACTCCTTGAAATTCCTTCACACCGTACTGGTTTCATGTCATCTTCTTACGCTGTCTCAGCCATAAAACTCTGGAACGCGCTACCCCTTGGCATTAAAAAAGCGGAAAGCAAAATGGCTTTCAAAAGAGCTGTGCGGAAGCATTTCTTAAAATCGGACTGAATTACTCATAATGTGGTAGTCATGATAATTATTGTTTGGTTTCTCATTTTGTGAACTATTTGTATGTATTATAATATATATTAGTTTATTTATTTCCATCTTTATATATATGTATTAGTATGTACGATTTATGTAGGTATATTAATTTATGTTACAAAAAGTATTCTCCTAATTTATTTATTTTTGTACTCTACCACAATGATGTCCTGTTTGACCCTAAGGTTGACTGGTAGAGAATGCCTTGTGGCATTAAGTCCGCCTATGTACCACGTTTGTGCATGAAGTTTAAATAAATAAATAAATAAAATTGTTTTAAAGAACAATGCATCTAGAGAAACCAGCCAACCGTACTTCTGAACAAAATTTTTACATCAAAATGAAAACGTATTATTCAAATTTTACCTCTACGAGTAAGTTTCTTAGCAAGTTGGACGGTCACTAAGGAAAATGGGTCATTATGATATTTATAGGCGTTGTTCCTTGAGCCAAGTAATATTATAGGTTAACTAGCGGATGTTACTAGGGATAGGAAGCTGCCAAGGTCCCTCATTAGTTTAATCTTGTTGAATATCGAATTGCAATCGCGTTTTACTTATTCCCAAGGACAAAATAGGTTCCCATTTATTTATGTATCACTTTATTTTTAGGCAACGAAGGCCCACATATAAAATACACAAAATAAACTTATGAATATAATAAACGAATACATAATAATGTTAATTATACTTATATTATAAACATGTACAAATTAAAACATCCTAATGTAAAAACAATCAACTAAAGAATGGCGTCAAAAACTCCCCTTCAACGCATTGGTAATATCCTCAAGAGACTGACGAAGTTGCCACGTTGTAGGGTAGCGCTTAGCCTCTGGACAGGGTCAAAACCCTTGTGACACAGGAAGTGTCGAGCGTTTAAAAGTTTCGTTGAAAAGGGTGTGAGCAGTCGGATCCCCCACGTTCCTTGAATTTCAACCCCAAACGGCTCAAATTTAAAGTCCACAATGAGGCTACTATTATATTTTTGCCGCTTGAGGTTCACCGCAGCCGCAGCGGCAGTGCCAGCACAGCACGATGAGTCAGGGAGGTGGGATGCCACAAATGCTCCGACAAATATTGTGTCCCACACTAAAGACCTACCCATCTTCCATGGAATCAAAGACATGTGTCCAGTCTTTTGCCATCGTCGCATACAATACCAATGGGTTCCAAAACAACTGGATCGCGACGATGACAAGAGCTCGTTGGATGATGTCGTTTACATTCGCGTGTCGCTGAAAGGCTCGCTCTACGGCTGCATGACAGGCCGTGGTGTCCGAGGCTGTTGATAAATTCACGCAAGGTCAGCAGTAGCACTAGACCAGTTCGTTGGATTGTTCTCAACTACTATGCAGAGCGGCTCGTCCCACCGTCTCCGAGAAAATGCATGGTCGGGTTCTTCAGTATTTGGTTAAGCCAGTTTCGATAGCCTCGGAGAAGCACGGTATATCGAAATCAATCAGTGTAGAAGCCAGGATACTCCTAAATAATTACACAGTGCCGTGGACCGAGTAATACAAAACATTTCCGGACGCCGAGCCCTTCCATGCGAATGAGAGCAGTAGCTTGTGCCCAAGCTCGGTCGTCCCAAGTCACATTTAAAATTGATGTTAAAGTATGTCTGACAATTAGATCCGTAATGCCTAACCTTAGTATCCTTCGACTAATTCAAAGTATCATCATTTATAATTCATTCTGCTGCCCCTGTATCAATTTATTTGAGGTCTATTTAGCATTTATCCTTCGGGTATATTTCTCTATTTTAGTCGTCATCCCTATATAACAACCATGGCAGTCTGTCATCTAGTCTTATCTGGAGGTATCGTATTATCATGTACTAACTGGGTTGTGGAGGTCAGATAGGCCAAAAAAAAAAAAAAAAAATTCTGGTTAGGCAGGAAACCAACCCCAACATAGTTGGAATGAGGGCAAGAGAATGATGATGAATGATGCTGATCTTTTACTTGTCCATCCTTCGTTTTATGAATCTTTCTATACTCTTAAAGCATCTCATAAGTTTCCGTTCAATACTTTTACCGAGAGGAAAGCTTTTCCTCATCAAGAAGTATAAAATTATACTGATAGTTTCATAAGTTTTCTTATTAGTTTTCTCTCAATTTAGAACTTCCCGGTTCTCGGTGTTACAGCTTCCCAGTACTTCTCTTCTACTCATTCTACTGAAATCCTGGTTTAATATAAAGACTTTTTTTATTAACTAAGTACTATAATATCACACCTTTATCACACTGGTCTGTTTTCATTGTAAGTTTAACTCGTTTGAAATAATTCATTTTTCTTGGAAACGTCTATATTATAGATTCTGTAGTGGGAGTTGGGATATAATCTCGATGATGACGCATATACAGTTGGATAGAAGGATGTACAATTATAGATCCTTCGGGAAAACACCCACCTCATAAAGCGATTATAGTCACCTGTGAAGGGGACACCCACGATTGAAATAAGGGTGGGTTTTTCTCAAGATTCACACGATGACTATTAGTACCTACCTACAGACATGGACATAAAAATATACTCGGCACTTTACTACCGTAAGTGGCTACAAATGGTATTAACACATCATGAATTTATGCTTTCCTACCGCGAAGTAAAACCCATGAATAAAATATCTATGGCTACCTAAATACAGACTTGCTACAGATTAATATACCTTCAAGTTGCTGCTGCAAACTTTCAATGTAGAATCCGATTTATCTCGTTGAAGTATGCTCGAGGAAATTCGTTCTAGATTATTCGAGATATTCGTTATTGACTAGATTTTCCACGCGCTTCCTGTCAGTTGGAAAATGTTCTGCGTATAACTGGGAAAGTAGGTGACCTAGCAATAACATAGTCTATGGGTTTTATAAGACGGCTCATAAGTAAGTGTATTTTTATGAAGATAGGATGTAGCTGCCTTGTTGGCCTAGTTGGTCGTAATCGCGATTGCTGAGCATGAGTTCGTGGGTTCCGATTACCCGGCAAATTGTTATTTGGTTTCTCCAACAGGATTTTTTAGTAACACGCACGGAGCCTAGATTTGTGCCGGATTGATGACAATACGGTCGCCACCTATTACATGGGACTTATAATATACCTGCCTAACACTTTGGGGATTATAGGCGTGACGTACAATGTATCTATTGGTCACACTCTGTTCTTAGTA
Organism: Diarsia dahlii; assembly: GCA_949775195.1. Taxonomy (NCBI): domain Eukaryota; kingdom Metazoa; phylum Arthropoda; class Insecta; order Lepidoptera; family Noctuidae; genus Diarsia; species Diarsia dahlii. The sequence continues at coordinate 14,094,160 of OX459194.1, read as the reverse complement.
CAGTCCCTCTAAAAATTATGTCGTGTTGACTTTTCTAGGACAAGAAGGCTTTAATTGAAGAGCGTACAAAGGACCACCCACGCGTCATCCTATTAAATGTCATAACGGTGTGTTTATAGACGTAGATGAAATCATCTCGATATAGGCCAGTTGACGCCAAAGCCGTCTCGAATAGAGCACTTATTTGGATATTACAGCTTCACACGACATTGGACGGCGTAACCGAGATGAACATCCATGAATTATATATGTTCTCACTCTCTTCAGAGGGTGAATTCTCTAAAAAACTTTTTCGAGTTCGTTGCAGAGCTTGGAAATTGAACTTTATTTAATCAGCTACCGTCTATTCTCTGTCGGATAGCCTGCATTCTACTTTGTGGTCGCTCTTTTTATTTGTGATTTGTTCTCTCGCGTCCTGATTTCCTACAGCGCTAATTAGCCCAGTCAGCCAATTAGAGTGCTTGAAATCCATGAGTTGAGAATTTATAACGTTGAAGTTAAAGCTAGATTACGGGTTATATATTTTTTTTGAGAGCAGCGGTGGCCCAGTGGTGGCGGCCCCGAATTACGAACAGTAGGTCGTGGGTTCGAACCCAGGCAGGCACATTACTTTGTGTAATTTATTTCATCACCGCTGCTCTCAAAACGGTGAAGGAAAACATTGTGAGGAAACCGGCATGTCTTAGAACCAAAAAAATCGAAGACATGTGACATCTACCAATCCGCACTGGGCCCGCGTGGTAGATTAGCCCATTCCCTCTCAAAGAGAGGAGGCCTGGGTCCCAGCAGTGGGAACATTAATAGGCTGTTGATGATGATGATTTTTTTGTATGTGTTGACTGCATACCACAATACATTACCAATTCTGTATTATGCTTATCTTTCATGTCTGTGTCTAGGACACACTAAAATTGCCCTATCGGTAGGATGTGACGATACGGTGGCATTATCTAAAAGTCAGTTTTGTTTCCCGGCTTTGAATAATTTAATAGTCACGACCAAACTAAAACAAACGGTATTGCAAACGATATTAAGTTTGATTTTGCATTTCATGGAAATTACTGATAAGACTTTTCGATGACTCGGAACGATGTTAAGCTAATGTGGGCTTACTTGCGTGTTAGTACCTATTGTAGCAAAGTCGATTTTTGCTAATCAATACTTTGTATGGGAAACGTATCGTGTTTTGCAGTTGCGATATATTTGTTAGTGCATTAAAGCGATGTGGCCGTGTTAGTGGTGACAATAGACGTTTTTATTAAATTGTGTTATAATGGAGACTATTCACGAACATTCGACTAACAATAGTATTGAAATAGAAGATGAGGTCGATGTAGTATTGAATAATTGTAGTTTTAATCGATAAGAGGACGTTACACTTAAAATAAACCGAATGTTTTTTACAACAGATGACTGGAGAAGCAAAATGGCAGAAGGATGCGGCGGATCAGAATTTCGACTACATGTTCAAGCTGCTCATCATAGGAAACAGTTCGGTAGGAAAGACTAGGTAATTTCTTTTTCTTGTTCTTAGTGTAAGACTGAGTAAAGTTCTTATATGAATGATTTCTCCTCTAAATTGCAGTTTGAGGACAAAACATATAGCATGAATAAAAGTAGACTAACTTAGTTGACCCTTCAGAAGCATAATACAAAATCAGTGTTCAATGATATAAACAAAGATAAGCATTAAATATCCAACTTACCACTTAGGTACCTATCAACGAAAATTATTCACAACATTTTCGTTATTATTCTTTCTGCTTTGACTGTTGTTTCAAATTATTTCAGCGGGAGATTTACGTAATCTACTCCTACATTGTTTCTATTTTAGACTTGTTCGTTTCTCTATTTAATTGTAAACCTTTTTTTCAATTAAATGTACAACGTACACGTCGAAATCTTCTAAAAATATCCGATTTCCAAACAAAGTAATGGTTATAAATAGCCATTATTCTGTTCCCCGCTTGTATATCACTTGGACGGTTATGGGGATTCTTTTGATAACCCTCTTCCCACACCTATTGTACTTTAAGCGATACCTATTTAAAGACGTATATGTATAGCTAAGTCACGTTTTTCTACCACCGTTGGGCTGCACCTGCAAAGTACGGGCCTGCTTATCGGACGCGAAAGTTTTTTTAAAATATGGCGGAACTGTAAAGACTTTGAGGTCACTTTTATGAGTTTGTTAGTAATTACTTTCGTGTTTACGTAAAATAAATTGGTTTTGATATTCTTTTCGAGTTATTGAACAGAAAGAGTTGTCTTACAAAGATCTTATAGTGATACTATATTTTGTTTTTTGTGTTTTTTAAACTATATCAACGAGTTTTGTTGTTGTTTTTAGTATTTTATTTGTTTTCTTAAAGGGTCTAGCACAACTGATTCATATTAAGAATCTTTATAGAGAAATTGCAGAAAGCTTTATTCTAGTTTTTACGAAACACTATCAGTTTTATGTTTACATTTGACATTAAGTGAACATTCCAGAAACTCCCACACTCATATTTTATTCCTCCACTAATTACGGCCCTGAATATTTAATGACTATTAGGACTAGCTTACTAAAACGCATGCCACCGTTATTTCAGCTTCTTGTTCCGTTACGCGGACGACTCATTCACTTCAGCCTTCGTGTCCACTGTGGGCATCGACTTCAAGGTGAAGACTGTCTTCCGCCACGATAAGCGCGTCAAACTACAGATATGGGTGAGTGAACTTTTTGTTATTAGTAGTTCTTCTCTTTTTCAAGTCGAAAGTAACAATAAACAGCGTTGGACATACTCTAGAAAGGTTTGGTAAGTTTTTCGAAGAGCTTGTGGCTAAATAATACCAGAATCTCGGGTCGATATAGGTAAGTCAGGTTGTCCTAGGTTGGTCAGTCGATAGGTAACCACCCGTTACATACCGAGCTTCCTCGGAGCCAAAAATTTCAATACCTACTCGACCCAAACACGACAGAGAGCTGTAGTTTTTTTTTTGCCATAAAGATTTTTGCCACATGGAGCAAAAAGTTCTATTTGATGTTCTATATCACATTTTTAATTATGACCACACCGTTCTGAAGAAAGGTTGGGTCCAGTAAGTGACCACGTCTATAAATCATTAGGTCCTCGAAAGTGTAGCTGAAGTATAGACACTAGCACTCCAGTGATTAGGTCACGTTTTGAACAGCACCGCACTCACATTGTGGGTCAGACAAGGTCTCTAAGCTTCCAATTTGCCAAGTCGTAATTGCAGTATGTAACCTAGGTACGTAACTACTGGCAATTCTCGCCAGGTGGCAAATATTTCTCGGATTTCAAGAAGTCGGGTGGTGGTCGTTACTGTCTTTCCCACAGCTTCCTAAATAGGAATTTCGCAATTAAAACTGGGGTCACATTTTACGAGTTTTAATTGAATTTATATTATTTTCCTATTATGATCCATTTTCCTAAATGGTCACAGACGCAGTTACTGTTATGAAAACTCCATTTTACGGTTTTATTATGATCTGCTAAAGTGGCAATTTTAGACATCACAATGAAAACTGCGTTCAAGAGCTGTCAGAGTTATCATTATCATCGCATGGATAATGACAACTCTTGAACACGATTTTGATATGTTGATACCCCAACACAAGTACCTCAACACTAGAATTATTAATAACTTACTGAGGTTGTTTCATTTACATTTGTAAATGTAACAGTTTGAGACACAAAAAACCTATTTTTTAACGCTTTAAACTTTTGTATTGAAATCGTCCTTTTGTGATAATCGTAATTAGTTTTATACAGAGCCCGCATATATATAGACCAATGGTTTAACATTAAACAGCACATGTACATATCATGGACAATTATAATTATAGGCAGAAATATCAGATTGTTAATTTAATCAAAGTAGGACCCAATTATGTGAAAATGTAGCCGTTAATCAATTAATTGTTGACTTAATTACGTCGAACTGATTAAATATTTCAGATGAAATAGTTTAACAAACACTGTGAACTTATTTTTTTTGTACAATTTATCTGGGTTTTGTTTATAGTAATAAAATTAGATTGTTTCTATTTTTACTCATTGATAATAAGTGAATAAACGATATTAATAAAAATATTTGCGTATCAAAGCAGCAGATACGTAGGTATGTAATTACTTTTCTTGTGTCTGCGTACTAAAGAAATTTTAATCTACACATTATGTACTATTTTAAGATAATAAGCCAGTTTAAATGATAAAACATTACGTTATTATCCAGAGTTAATAGCGTGGTAAAAGGCTTTTAACGACAAACCACGATTAATTAACGTACGCATCTGATGTGTACTCACTTTCGAGGACAAAAAGATCAAAAGAGTAACATCATATAAACAGTACAAAACGGTTAAAAGGAAAATGTTCTATCGCCAACGAGCCACATTGAGCCGTGAGCCACATTGAGCCGTTTTCCTCAATTGGCTCCTGCCCCTTAGAGAGGATCATTACTAATTACTCGCCCCTCCCTTTCATTTCCCGGCTTAAAGAGGATACTGAAATACCAGAAGTTGAAACGTGTTCAAGCTTACATGTCATTTATAATTAACAGCTGAGTTTTATGCAGGGTGTAAACGAACCCTTCACGAAACCGTCAATCAAGCATTATGTACATACCCCTATGCAATAATGATTGCCGGGAAAAGGGAAAACTCAATGTAGCGCTCTTAAAACATTGGGCTAGTGGGTGCTTTGAATAATAAACGGGTCATGGAGGTCTTCTTCTTCTTCTTTCGAGTCGACAAATCAAATTAATTAAAAAACCTATATAGCCTAAACCTATATACCTATGTTATAGTTATAACCTGAAAATCTATAATTAAAAAACTGCTTGAACAATTTGGAACATTTACCTCAATATCTCCGTAACTATGGGGTTCCCAGTTATTGTCTAGCAAAAAATGATCGCAGTGACGAATAGAACAAGTGCCTTTCGGTTTCGTTACGGGTATTTTTTTTTTATTTTTCGTTAAGGGTACTTATACAACCTTTATAGATAGGGGTGGATGACCTGTACACAGCCTGCAATGTTCCCACTGCTAGGACACAGGCCTCCTCTTTCCCTTCATGGATGGCCTGATTCCGCTCAGGCCGTGTGCCAAAGTCAAATGTATACGGCCACGGGCGTGCCTAGGAGCCAAAAATATGGCAAGCAGTTGTTTAGACATCCATCGTGAAGAGTAGTAGGTTATAAAGGCAAGCCTTATGAAAGTACTGTCTCTATAAAAATGGGTTATTGTATACCCACACACCATTTTGGTGGTCATGTTTATGGAAATAGCATCATCAAACTGAAGATTTTTCTTCATGGGATTTAATTGCGAATAAAATTACTTGGGTGATTTGATCGAGCTAGAATTTTAATTTTCCGATGTTGGTGTAATGAATCGAGTTCAATTTGATCACAACCATAAAATCACTACATTTTTCTGAAACACGCTGTTTTTACCACCTAGCTATGAAGCTATCAAACCAACCTCAAACAATTATTTAATCCCCTTCCACATTCAGACTCTCTATCTGAAATTGAATTTGATTTTCATGACGAATAGCTCTCCTGGTAATTTTCAGCTACATGATGACAGGCTAACTCGTATCAATCAAGTATCGAGTGTAAAAATCGAGAAAGAGATACAATAGTCAAGCTTCAGTTTCTAGGAACAAATTCATGAGCCCTATTGAGCAAAATTCAATAGCAATATTCGTATTTTTTTTTTTTTATTGGGTACTCACTAGGAATTTCGGATCTCCTGTATAATAGTGGGTGCGTTTACAAACATTTAAACTCACATACACAAACACACCCAGACCCGAAACAACTATCTGTAGGCCATACAAATATTTGTTCCGTGCGGGGATCAAACCTGCGACACGCAGCGCAGCAGTCCAATTGCTCATCCACTGCGCCAACCGTGCCGTGCCGTTTTACTTTTAGATTAATTATTGTAGAGTATGTGTGAGAGATATAATGTTCCAATAAAGCCGTTCGTGTGTCCAATAAAACCTTTTCTTTCTTTATTTCTTACTAGCTGATGCCCGCGACTTCGCCTTCGTGAATGTTGGAACTTGACAAATTATATGCTTAAAACCTTTCTCGAGAACTACTCTGACCATTAATTTGTCAAAACAGCATGAACATCTGTGGTTTTTGAGTTTATCGCGAACAGACAGACAGACGCTTCGGAGGACTTTGTTTTATAATATGCAGTGATAGTGATAAGAATTGATACAGTTGAAAAAAAAACAAATGCCAAAGTTATAACACGCGTTGTTACTTGTACACAATGGTGCTCGAGACTGTTCAAGTAAATAATAATTATTTTTGTCAGACAACACTCGCGTCCTGAATCATTTCAGACATGTCGGTAATCACATCTTACCGAGCGCCTTTCTCCGGAGAAGGTCACGATGAAATAAAGGCACTCGGTAATTTTTCGATTCTACGTAAGACGGGACGCGATACAATATCGTTATGTCTGAAGCAGTGTCAGAACATAAGTAATATTGAGCCTTTCAGTAAGGCTGTGAATATTATGACCTAAATTGATTTACATAAGGCATTGATTTCGAAACAACATACACCAACTGAGAATCGAACCCTAAACTTGCGACCACTAAACCAACGAGGCAGTCAGGGGTACACCTCTTCGCGTTCGGCCCTGGTAAAAACTATGGTCCGGGGCAAGGAGGAATGGGACGCCGTCGCCTCCTTCTGCGAAGCAGTGATGCTAGCGAAGGAGGCGGCGAAACGTCTCGTCCCAGCCGCCGCGGGAGACGCTCCGGGCGTCGGGGGCCACGTGACGGCTTTCGGCCACCGTAGATGCGGGCCTGTGGACGGCTAGCTCGCCGTCCGTCCGTTTTATGACGACAACAGGCCGTGTCGACGGCGCGTTCGTGGTCCACGCGCGCCTCAAAGAGATGTCAGCAACATGGGAGGGGCCCGCAAGGGCCGTCGCCCGTCGGGACTGCGGGTTGGTCACAAAGATAACGCGGCCTCGACATGAAGGGCTAAGAAGGAACATGGGTGGTTTTTATTCAGTAGAAGTCTTACACTCCCTTTCGCTCTGCCCAAGAGCGGGAGTGGTTATTTGATGATTTTCATCCAACCCCACAAAAAAAAAGGTACACTTCTGCCTAACCATTTAGGGCTTACAGGTGTGATGTTGTTTTCGAAACTGATTGCTGTTATTACTCTGAAATGTAAATATACATAAACAGTATTGTGTTTCCTAAATCACTAAATAATTTCGGACAGTAATTGTTTGGTTGAGATTAAACGGTGAAGCCATTATTGCTAATCGTTTAGGGGTTTCTCATTCAAATAAACTGGCCAAGTTGAAAACGATATGGCGCAATTAGTGGTCGCTGCAATGGTGTGTTTCAGTCAGGTCGATACAGCGATGACTTATTGACACTGGTTTGAATGCGTTTTTCTGTTTGTTGTGGATCATACCTGAGAACCTTCTAGTTATTGAAAGATTAGAAAGTCTAGATTTTGAAAGTCAATAGGTTACCATTTCCACATCATCAACATCACATTTTAAAAAGTTTACAGTTAATACTATTAATATTACATGGATCGGACTGGGTCAAAATAATATGATTCTGTTTAGTCCGTAAGTTAGATTATCGAAAAATATTGAATACGTGTTTTTTGTTTTATCAAATCAATAAAAAATGACGAAGATGAAACGCGTCAAAGATCTTGGAGTGGGGCTTGAAACGTCACTTGTGTCGTCAAAATGTACTATCATATGACGTCACACGAGTTTTCGAAGCACTGTATCGTCTTCATTTTAAGTTTACGTGAAAAAAGAAAAAATACGTGTCCAATAATTTTTGGAAATCTATCTGACGGACTAATTAGTTTTTTTTTGTCCGATCCCCTATTATCAATATGTATAGTATGTCATAACCACAAGAAAAAGAATGCACAAGAGTTCCTGATTCCTCTTGAGTAGCACCATCAAGTTTTCAAGCCTACTCGCATGGTACCTTAAATCATTGAATATGTTTACCTGTAAATATATTAGTAACATCATTTTGTCTGTGTTGTCTCCGAGCCTCGGAACGCACGTTGAGCCGTTGCGCGTAGGTCCCGGGTGTCATTTGTAGTCAGTAGCCCGACAGTCTGACTACCAGTCTTACCGGGAGATATCGTTTATCGTATCGGAAATCTGAAAGCCGACCTCCACATAGCTGGGAAAAGGCAGATGATGATGATCATTCTGTCTGTCATTTTCAAATAGTTTATAGAATTAGAACGTTATTTTAAACGAATATTTATATGATTTTATTCATGTTTACTTGTGAATATATGTATGTTCTCTCTATTACAGGACACTGCAGGACAGGAACGCTACCGCACGATCACCACAGCTTACTACAGAGGCGCTATGGGCTTCATCCTAATGTACGACATAACCAACGAGGAGAGCTTCAACAGTGTCCAAGATTGGTGAGTCATGGTTGTCTGAATCCATTCTATTTTCATTTTTTCTTTTTATAATTTAATATTCAAATGAACCCCACCCCGCCTGCTTCCAAGTTTTATTTAATTTAAAATGTGCTTGTTATTTTTGCTTTTCAGTTTTTTCAGTCGGGTTTTTTAGTTTTTTTAACTACTTTTTTTACCCGACTGCGGCGAAGCCCAAAAGGAGGGTTATGTGTTTGACGTGTATGTATGTATGTATGTCCGTTTCTTTGTTCCCTCATAACTCATAAACGGATGAACCGATTTGAATGAAATATACGTCGTTAGATTCGTCTTGATGGCGCGAGTATTATAGGCTACATTAAAATTAAAAAACAAAGAAAAATTGTGGATTTTGGGGGCCAAATCGCGGAGTTCAAAAATTTTTTTTTATCCAATACCATCGAGTAGGGTACCTAAATAAAGGGTTTTAAAAGGAAATTACAAAAATATATAACACATATCTTTAAAAGAAATTCAAAGTGAGAAATCCTAAAACAAGCACAAACGTTAAATAAATCATCTGCGAAGAATTTTACGCGACCAACGAAAGAACAAACAAAAGAACTAAAAAGTTGGAAATAAAAAAAGTAAAAAACTAAAAAACCCGACTGAAAAAACTGAAAAGCAAAAAAACAAGCACATTTAAAATTAAACAAAACTTGGAAGCAGGCGGGGTTCATTTGAATATTAAATTATGAAAAGAAAAAATGAAAATAGAATGGACCCCGCCTGCTTCCAAGTTTTGTTTAATTTTAAATGTGCTTGTTTTTTTGCTTTTCAGTTTTTTCAGTCGGGTTTTTTAGTTTTTTAACTATTTTTTTTATTTCCAACTTTTTAGTTCTTTTGTGTTTGTTCTTTCGTTGGTCGCGTAAAATTCTTCGCAGATGATTTAACTTTTGTGCTGTTATAGGATTTCTCACTTTGAATTTCTTTTTAACATATAAGTATTATATATTTTTGTAATCTCCTTTTAAAACCCTTTATTTTGATACCCTACTCGATGGAATAGGAAACAAATTTTTTTTTGTACTCCGCGATTTGGCCCCCAAAATTCGCAATTTTTCTTTGTTTTTTAATTTTAATGTAGCCTATAACACTCGCGCCATCAATACTAATCTAACGACGTATATTTCATTCAAATCGGTTTCTCCGTTTATGAGTTATGAGGGAACAAAGAAACGGACATACATACATACATACACATAAACACATAATCCTCCTTTTGGGCTTCGCCGCAGTCGCGTAAAAATAGACGGCAAATCTGTCATAATTGCTGGAATCGCTTGGATGTTTATTGAAAATACATTATCATGACGTAACATCACGCCTGTATGCTCTGAGGGGGTATGCAGATGTGTACAATACACATTTTTTTAGTTGTTATATATGAATTACATAGACACGTATGACGTGTTTCGTGCTTTTTCTGACGCTATTCAAGTATTCGCATCTAGCAGTCATCACTTGTCTTCATGCTCTTAACCGTTGAGGAGTAGTACCACTCCTCAACGGTTAAGAGTTGAAAGCAAAAATAGTTGAATCTTGAAGGTTAAGGGTTAGGTTTCTTGGTTGAATGTTAAATGCATAGTAAATATTTGCATAGGATATTATAATTAATTATATAATATATATAGGTAGGTACTTATTACAACTAAAAATGAAAAAATTAAATAAACTTAAGAAGAAAAATCTGCTTCTGAAGTCGGTGGCAAAAACATGAAATCAAACAAACAAAAGTCACCGACTTCAGAAGCTCATTTTTCTTCATAAGTTTATTTTTCTCTTTTTGGTGTTTTTGAAGTCGGTTGTTTTTTTTGCAAAAAAGTTTTACTAAAAGCAGGACCGCTGACCTAACAGAATTTTTAATTTATCTTAAGAATCAGTGATAGAAATTAACGATGTATTTAATATAATTATTGATTTGTTGTTGTAAGTATAGGATTAGACAGAGATCACTTCAAAGATTGAATTTTTACAAAATATTTAGTTTCGAGGATAGTGCGAGCGTGTTTGTAAATGACAGAATGATAATAGAATCAAGCGGAAACACTTTAGTTATAGTACAGTTTCTCTCCCAAAATAACATCGTTATTATAACAATAGAAGACATCACTTCAAATAGACTGCTATCGGTTTTATGGATTCTATAATAATAAGTTGGTCATAAAGAAAATCCGACCGCTCCGGATTTTCCTCAATTTCCTCAGGATCAAGTTATGACACGTGTTGACGTGGCTTCTTTTTGTGTTGGAATCGGCTCATACAATTATTTGTACTAACTGGTATTCTTGTGTTATAGCTTCTTATAGGCAGGTGCTTAATTAATCATATTAATCACACATAAACCATCAAAAGATTTCAGTGACAAATAAAAATAACCTCATCCACCGCTTTCCATCAGATGTACTCGAGGACAAGAGCATATCTGTACTATTTTTTTATAACCAAATGTGGCTCATTTGGCAATAAAAAAGTACTTTTTTTATATTTTGAATACAGACTGTTTAGTGTGCTAAAGGAATTGTGTTAAAACGCCCGATCACTGACTCCGTTGTTATAGATTTTGATGAATAATTAACGGAAGATTAATGGTCTGGTAATCTTTTAATTAAAAGCAGTCTTTCAGTTTCGCATTTTCTCTGGAATATAGAATGGCAAGCCGTAATATCCTATTATTTTGCCACTTTTTATATGCTACTTTGAATTTAATTAGGAGGAACATGTGGCTATCTAATAAAAGCCGCTCCGGCCTTTATTAGGCCGCGCCAACCATTACATACCGAGTTTCCTCCGTGCCTCGGGAAGCTCGTTAAGCTGTTGGACACATTTGTAGATCTTTGACTAGGGTTTAGAGGTTTGATTCCATCCTTTTTTATATCTATGGTTCCATTTGAAATACTGGTATTCCGCTGCAACTGATTGAACTGGAATTCAACCCTAATGTAGTTGGGAAACGGTTAGGTGATGATGACGCTACTGCCGACTTAAAAAGTAAAGAACTTTTGTATGCCTATTAAAGAAATTTAAGTTCACGTTTAGATTAATATTTATTTATGTTTTTACACTTCATATACACAAGAATGGTACATAGGCGGACTTAATGCCACAAGGCATTCTCTACCAGTCAACTTTAGGGTCAAATAGGACAGCACTGTGGTAGTAAAAAGATTAATAAATAAGGAAAATACCACTTTGTTATATAAATTCAATGGCCATTCATTGCCATTACCATTTTTGTGCCATTTTACACAGTGCGTATCCAATTGCCTTTTAATTGTATCTTTGTGGGAATATAAATGAGGACCTACTATCGCCACCAATTTGTTGATACTTCAGTGACCTTCTTCTCCATAGAGATTAGAGACTACGCTTTGGAGTGGGCAACAACAGTACTTTCAAAAGTAATTATGTGTACTTTCAAAAGTACTAGTGACTCTTGCTTCACTGTCTTTGTTTTTCTGACATTCGAAAGTGCATGTATTAATGGTCTAATTGAAATAAATGCTTTGAGTTTCACTACTTTTTTCTATTTTCCAGGGTGACACAAATCAAGACGTATTCGTGGGACAACGCGCAGGTGATTCTGGTGGGCAACAAGTGCGATATGGAAGAGGAACGTGTGGTCAGCACCGAGCGTGGCTTACAGTTGGCTGAGCAGCTTGGCGTCGAGTTCTACGAGACCAGTGCCAAGGAGAACATCTACGTCAAGGTACTGCTCAACACTATTCATTGAATAGGGTGTAAACGGACAGATACCGCCGGCCCCGGAACACAAAGGGCTAAGAAGGAACACGGGTGGTTGTTAGTAAGTAGTAGTCTGACACTCCCTTCCGTTCCACCCAGTGCGGGAGGGGTCATTTGATGATTTCCCATCTACAAAAAAAAGGAAGTAAACTTACCCTTCATGAAGTCAATATCCGTTTATGAAAGGTTTTTTTTTTCATTTTAGTACTATTTCTAAATAAAAAAACTAGCTTGTATATTTTTGTCTATTACATTTATTATCTTTTTTTGATTCCGAATAATGATTAAAACTCACGTATAATGTTTACATAATACGTTATTTTATTTAATAATCGCACCTTATAAGTGAAATAGACCTGTATTCTGATCTCTGTTAATGGAACCCTCTGTAAATGAGACAGATATTTATTTATACCTGGATATTGAGACACTGGATAAGTGGATTACCTCTTTAAGTGAGACAAAATTCCAGGTCCCTTGAAGTCTCACTTAACCAGGTTTCACTGTATATCAAACTAAGTAACCCTACACGCAAAATAAAATTGCTGGGCAACGCATTTTTTTGGTAAAATTTTACGGTGAAAATCAAAATAAATCACTCAAAACATTGTGCTGATGAATGCTTTTAATAGTAAACGGGTCACGGACGTAATTACATAACATAACATCACGCCAGTAAATTCCGAACGGTTAGGCGGAAGTGTACCTAATAGTAGGGGAAGTGTGTATAAGATGGGGACTATTGGGGACGCGGACGTTAAGATCAAACAGAAAAAATACGGAGTATTTAAAGTTGCATAAATTTATTATTAATTAATTATGTGTCACTATGACACACTGGGTGGCTTTGACTATATATTTTATAACATGAGCCACACTTTAACTAAAATAAAATTTATTTGAAACACTGCGTCCGTAAATCTACGTTTATGGAGTTAGAGTATTGTATGGAGTTAGAGTAGAAGAAAAACGTTTTTGATGATATCACTGCGCGCGTAAATCTACGTGTACGGAGTTAGAGTCGTAAATGAAACTGATAAGGCCAATACTAAATGTGTTGTATCTTTCGCTAAATAACTTACTTTTTTATCAACATACATTATAAACGTATTATACTAGCGTCTGCTGCCTATACTCGTAGCAGCGGTACTTGAACACAAGCCTGACTTAAAAGCTTGGCTTTTCCTTATAACTAGTAAGTTACGTGACGTGACTAGCCCTAAAACACGAATGAGTAAAAGAAGACTAGGCCAAATATAAATATCTTGACAAAGCTGATTATTATATACCTATTTAAAAAAAACAGGTTTGAGTGGTATTTCCGTCAAATTTTCATGTCTTGGTCTTAAAGTAGGTACAGCTTCCGTTTCCAGCTGAAAAAAAAACAGTAAAGCAAGTTAGGAAATTTGATGAACAGCTAAGCACTGACATATATTTTTTTCTCCTTACAGACTGTATTCGAGCGACTGGTGGACATAATCTGCGATAAAATGTCAGAGAGCCTGGATTCCGAACCAGCCATGTTGGCGGGCGGTGCTCGCGGCCAGCGCCTCACAGAACCGGCGCAAGGCAGCTCCACCACCAACTGTAACTGTTAATGTCCGAACCGGGACGGAGTAGCACTTTTTATTCCTCTTACGTTCTAGAAAATTATTTTCATCTTTGTAACGGGGTCGTTTCTTTCAAAAGCAATCAGGTTTTATTTTAGCAAATGTCTGTTCGCAGCTTTATTTACTTTTCATATTACTTTCGTAATTTGTTATAATAAGTAGTTTACTAAATAAAATGGCGAACCCCGAGTATACTTACAAAAGTATCTCAATCAGAAAATATTTATGAGTTTTTATAAATTGTACTCTCTAGTTACTTGTTACGGTTTCAAGCATAAATTTTAAATTAAGTAACAAAATTGAATAATTGTTAAAACATGTGTAACAATAAAAATATGTATTAGTATTATTAAATCTATAGGTGTTAGCTATCTACATATTGCGAGCTGGAGTAGGGATCTGATACTTCTTATAGCTGTTAAATTTTATCATTAATGGATTTGTGTCGTGGATTCGTTACATAAATGAATTTTAGTCGTAAATGTGTTATATTTGTTTATTTACGTTACGTCATTTAGATATTATTTATAGTATTCAAGATTTACAACGAGATATTTTGATAAGGATTAAACTTTTTAGTGATATCCGAGTATTATTACGCGCGATTATGTGTTTAAAAAAATATCCCAAAGTGTAATGTTACCATTTGGACCAAAAACAGATTTTACCATTTATTTACAAAAAAAGTTCAGAAGGCGCAAATATGTTTAGTTAAAATTAAAATATATAACGTGTAATATGTTTGATGGTTGCGTTTCGTGCGTAGGTGCATGTTTTCCGCCTTTACAATGCTTCGTTCTCTCTGTGTGGATGTATCGCAAATACACTAAAATAAATAGAATTGTTACTTCATTATTAGTAGATTAATTGATCAATGTTCGTTGTTATACTTTGGCGTAATATTGAAGTTAATGTTATCTTCGGTATATAACTTCATGTATGCTTCGATACCCCTTGGCCTGAATATGAAAATTCGACTAAATCAGGTATAATCTATTACCTAAAGTGTTTGTAAATACGTTTACCAAAATGTATAAATAAATAATTGTATAGTATTATATCTACCTACATAAAAATCTGTTTGTATTCTTGTTACCTCCTATGCTATGTTAATATATAACGATAGGTGTTTATTTCAATCACTATGTTTAAGTAAATAAGGTACATTTTACAGTTATAGTTTGTTCGCATCACTCGGGTAGCGTATACGTACCGACGTAAATGAGAAAGTTTTAAAAATATTCATAGTGTCTGCTATGTATCGGCGACACTATATCTATATATCTGTAGACGACATAGACAATACAATTTATATCAAATTCTGTTGGAACATGAGCACATTATTTTTTTAGAATCTTATAATTAGGTAAATTAGTTAAGATGTAATCGTGTCGACATCTGCTCGATGAAATATAAACTATATACGTACACAATTTTATTACAATAATACCTAAATCCTAAACAGTGAATCGTCTTCATCGTTTCTTCTGAATGTAAAGTCCCACCTATAACAAAAAGTTTACAAGTTTATGAAAAAATACTTATGACGCCAAATTTATTAAATATGAATATTATTATATCGGAAAATACAATTGTATTGTACTAGTAAGTGACTCCTACCTTGATGATCGTAATATTTTGATGGAATTTGTCCCTAGACTACATAGGAAGCTTACCTTCGCTCATGCTGCGTTTACTTAATTGCAATATACTTAGATATTCTTATTGGAAGGCTTTCTTTACAATAACCTTGACTTTATACTTAAAATAGTATGAAATTAGCGGTCTATATAAAATGAAAATAAAAAGTCAATTTGACCTAATCAATTAAGAGCATCCTATGGACCCAAAGTCACTTGATATAGAATTGTGTTATAAAAGAGGAGTGTTTAATAGCTGTCTAGGACATGGGAAGCGCACTATGCTATTGATGTTGTCTAGTATTTGAAATAACACACATAGAGCGTCAGTGTTAGAAAATTGCATTTTATACTAAAATATGAAGTATTGATGAATTGATGACTGTTGAACTGCCCGGTTTAAACCTGTAAGTTTATATCGAAATAACAAACTATCAAAAGTCTTATGATGAATCGTTCCAGAATACAGACATACCTGATAATAAGAAAATGTATTTATTATTATGAAAATGATTATTCTGCTACACAACTCAAATATCCCAAATATTAGTAACAAAGTATACTTGTGTGAGAAAGTGTCCCATGTCTATTGAATATATAATATACTGGAAGGTGTACGTAGAAGTATATGAATAACTAGCAGTGTGTGTGAGCCCTGTAGGGCGCGGAAAGGCATATCGTAGTGACAGGCTTTAGTAGCATATGTTTAGCATTTTGCGTAGTGACCACTGTTTTATACTTATTTTCTAATAAACAGACGTATGACTCGACTGAATGTGCTATTACGCATTTGATGTTTTCATCTCATTCCAAAATGTTGGCTCACAAATCTGAAATTATAATCAATTAGCTGTATGTAAATGTATGTTATAATTATTGTTGTGTGTTAAATAAAGGAATTATTTAAAGATACACCCATGTAAAGATTCACGAATAAAATATATATTATAAAATATTATTTGTTTGTTTTTATTTCTACTGAGATCATTTATTTTTGCTGTGGTAAGTTTGTTTTGTGTTTTTTACCACATTATTTTTTTGAGTGAGAAATCATCAAATTACTTCTGTCAGACTTGTACCGACCGAAACCCACCAGATGTTCCTACTTAGCCCTTTGTGTTCTAGGGCCACGGCCCGTCGCGCGTCGCCTCGGGTTTTGTACTCCTGTATATTTTATTTAATATTCGTTATTTTCTGGCGGAGCCTTAACCTACATAAAACTCATACTGTATACTTCTTACTACTTTCTTATTATACTAAAAGGAGAAAGAAAGTCGTAAAACGATATTATAATGTTTAGTACGACAGTAAAAAACTTCTCCAGCACTATTTGAAGTGGGGCACACGATCGATGGTGTCAAGGCTACATTACGACAATCCACGACGTCATATTAAATAAAAAACGTAGTTTTAACTATTTACTTTGAGCCCTATTGTCAACAACAGGAAGTCTGTATTTGATTAGTACATGTCATGAAGCCTACCTTTATGTTAACTTACGGAACTCGGTTTAATTAATCCTTTTTATCCTTGGATTTACTACGTTATTTTGTTTGTAGTTGATCCTTAGTTTTTATTTATAATTACATTTATAATTAATTATCTGCTGTACTTATTTGCGTGATATTATAAGACTAGTGTTCGGAAAAATAGAGCCGAAGGGTTAAGTAAAAGATCAATAAATTCTGGAGTATTTATAATACTGATTAATGATATATAAGGTCCTATTAATATAGGTGGACAAAATTTTAGAAATCATTCAGACCACCAAAATAAGGACGATGGTAAAAAAAATAATAAGAAAAACGCATTTAAGTACCTACTCATAAAGGATGAGTTTGTTCTAGAGTTAGCAATTTATTATTTTAAGTAAAAAAAAAACAGTTTAATTAATGTTTTTTTTTGTTTAGATATGTTTGGTTAGACCTACTGAACGCTGTGTTAAAATTTGTCCACCTATTTTAATGGGACCATATATTATATTTAATAATTTACAGAAAATTTTAGACTTTGCCAGCTTTGTGGAACTTTGAACTGTGTGAACTAACAGTTATGGCTAGAAAGTAGGTGATTGTTGAGATGGCGACTAATAGAGAGTTTGGAAGAGTTGATATTCCGTACCAACCGCCAAATTTAATAGTTGGTATCACCTCCTGTTCTGATTCCAATGTATCTATTGGAATAAGAACAGGAGATGATACCAACTATTAAATTTACGTTTTACGGTATTCAAACTTAATTACTTAATTCTTTTTCTGAAAATACCGTTTCAGCTTAGTACAACGCCAGCTTCCGTAATAATGTAAGATTTATGACAGCTAAGTAATATTTCATTGAAGACTAAGCTCTATGAATTTAAAATCACACCAACACAGGCGTCCAATGTTCTCTGAGATTCAGTGAAATCGTAACAGATGGCGTTACTATACAGACATTTTAAAAGCTAAGAAAGATTAAGTTTGTGTCACCCGTCTTAACTTAGTCTTAGCCTTATTTTAATAAAGCTTTCTGTTTAAGATTACCTTAGTACCTAGCTTTGTTTTGTTCTGTTTTTGCAAGCGGAGATAAATTATTCTTTATTAAGGTTTATAACAGAAGTTACGGAATCTTTTAAAGTGTGACTTTATCTATTAAATCATGTATTGTGTCATTGTTTTCATGTCTGCTTTTATTTAAATATACTAGACTTCGTCGGTGAATTACGTACTATACTAAAACCTTCCTCGACAACCACTCTATTCATTAGTGAAAACAACATGAAAATCGGTGCAGTAGTTTTTGAGTTTATCGTGAACAGACAGACCGACAGATGCGGCGAAGGACTTTGTTTTATAATATGTAGTGATAGTGATAGTTTTTACCCGTAACTTCACTCGCGAGAGGTTGGAAACCATTTTATATAAACTTCCGACAAAGTATTAATTTGTTCTAAATTAACTTCTAAATCTTTAATCTAAATTAAACCGTCATGGTCTATCTGTCTGTATATAGCAAGTTTCTATGAAATCCGTTCAGTCATTAACGCGAGTCAAACAAACAAAGTCCTTTCACGTTTACAATATTAGTTGGGTATAATTAGGATCGAAATTAACATTTTGTCTAAATTATTTTGACTGAAATTACTAAAGTTCCTGCATTGTTACTGACAGTGCGTGACACAATTTAATTGCCCTTTGTTCAAAGATCGAGTGGACCCATCTAGTTAATGACCGTTGCTTACCCAGAGATTTATCAACCCCACAGAAACAAATTGTTTACGTTTGCAGTTGCACAGTTTTCGCTTTATTAAACTTGAACATTTTTTTTTGTATTTTCTTAATTTCACTACTTGGTATTTTTTATTTCTGAACTGGACAATATTATATTTTCTCAGTCAATATTTTTTTTATTAAAAACTAAACATGAGTCAGTTCTATCTTATTTGGAGACGAGTTTCTCCAAATTATAACGTACTTCTAGATGTTGATACTTTGCTTTTCATGAAGTTATAACGGTAGTTGCATTATAAATATGAAAGAAATTCTGTCTCTCTGTCGGTCTGTCTATTAACTTTTCACGGTTCACAGCCATTTTCATTGAATTTAGCATAGGTAAGACTGGTTGTCAGATTTTCGGGCCACTGACTTCCTGAACCGATTGTCAAAAACTTCAAATGACAGCCGAGACCAACAGCTTAACGTTCTTTCTGAGTCACGGAAGATATACAATGGGTGGTCACCCATCTCTGGACCAACCTAGGTAAGTGCAACTTAACCTGAAACTCGACTCAAATGGTTGTTATTATTTAGCCACGGACACCTCTTATTCGAAGACATGTGACATCTACTAACTCGCACTGGGCACGCGTGGTGGATTATAGTCCATCCCTCCCCTAGAGAGGAGGCCTGAGTCCCTGCAGTGGGAACATTGTAGGCTGATGATGATGATAACCTCTTATTTCGATAAGGCCGATGTTTAACTGGGATAGTTTCACAAACAGAGAAGCTACGGACAAAAACTTAAACAAAATAAACTTGTAGAAACATTAAAAACCACTAGCTCTTATGCTATGACTCTTATAGTCATAGAGTCATGGAATGTGAGTTGTTCCGTCTAAGTAACTGGGTTTCCTTGCGTTAGTATGCGAAGTGTGTGGTGCACATAACCCGAGGTGCGACTAACGCTCCTAAACGCTCGCCTCATAGTTACAACAACTTGTCGAGGTTACATTATCAGAATATTTTAACTCCAGTCTTCGCAGATGTGCTAGCTTGAAGCATCGGATAACGTAGATAGGTTGTTTACCTATTTAAGTATTAATATTTTCATCTTAATTTTTTTGTTGGATAGTTTTTGTATGGATAGATTGTTGGAAAGATGATATGGTTAGAAACCCCACTATCTAACTAACCAATGCCACCTAATATGACGACTTAAAAAGTGTAGAAGAAGAAGGCATGCTGTGATAAGAGCAAAGGATTTTTTTTTTGTGAATGGGATCTCGTAGTTCAACCTAGGAGGTTATAGTCTGCTAAACCGGACTATGTGGGTGCCTTGATTGTACCTAAGACCTCCAGCCAGGACAAAAAAGTTACAAACTAAGCGGAAAGCACCAGAGAATATTTTATAACAGTATAAGGTAGAGTCTTTCCTAAAAATAGCCGTTTCGTTTTGTTCCAAAGTAATACCGGTTAAAAAAAGTTTTATAAATAATTTCTAGAAAATATAAAACTGCATTACACGGAAAAGCATGTTTAATTTAGTTCCTGGCAAAAAAAAAATAGAACACCATTCGAAGCAGCGGAAGCACTCGACTTCTGCGAAACTGTTCCGGCCAGCAAAATCCAGAGAGTCTATTGTTTAGCTCTCGAAAGTTCCTCAGCCTCACAAGTGTATTGGTACAGAAATGTGTTACGTACTTCAATCCTGCTGGTTTTCACATTAATGGGCCTCGAGATATAATTATTATTTCCTAAGTGGAGTGTAAGTAATGAGTAATGCATAATTATAAGAGTAAAAAATAAAAATAAGTAGCCGTCTTCGGGCGGATGGCCAATACGTTTACAGAGTAATTAGTACTGTAACATAATAAAGCAGATAAATCAAACACTTTGATTTTAATTTAATTGAGCAGTAAAACCTTAAGCACGTTTTATTTATTAAATAATCAATTAATAAACAATAATAGGTCTCGAGTTTGAACCCAATACACGCACTACTGATTTTTCGAATTCATGTGCGTATTGTATTTATTATCCTGAGTAAACCACCATGCCTGAGATATTTCTCGACAGTATAAAAAGCTAAGACAGAGGCCCTTGGACGGCATAAAACTATGTCACCAGATTAGGTACCTACTAAACACATGATAAAGAAAGACTAATGTCATAAGGCTGTATTTAAACCAAACGGGGCTGCGGGTTATTCAAAAGAGATAACGCGGCTTCGGCACAAAGGACTAAGAAGGAACATGGGTGGTTTTTAGTCAGTAGGAGTCTGACACTCCCTACGGCTCGAGTCCTATGATGATTTCCCACCCTCCAAAATAAAGGCTGTATTTAAAGCGTTTGGATCCCGTGTATGTTTCAGACAAAAACGCAATCAATGCCACGGGGAAAAACGAGTAATATGTACTACATAATAATAAAATCAATGATCAAGCAAAAACTTAGAACCAAACCCTTTTCGATCGTCAACTTTTTGCTAACACGGAGATTTTCCCTTTTCCTCCAAATTAGTGTAGAAGAACGAAAGATATAATGCTCGTCAATTAATCTAACTCAGCGAGCGCTACAGTAGTTAAGTAGGCTTTCTGCCTATGTGTGGATATATCAAAGACTAGGTGTTGCCAGCGGCTTCACCCGCTACAACGCGAAAATTATCCCACGGGAAGATTAAATCGGGATAAAAACTACCCTATGTGTTAAACCAGGTTATAAACTATCTGTGTACCAAATTTTATCCAAATCTGTTCAGTAGTTTTTGCGTGAAGGAGTAACAAACATCCTTATTTACAAACTTTCGTGTTTAAAATATTTGTAGGATATTGTAGGCTAGACGTAGGGCTCCTATATAAATCACCCTGACATTTTCATTAAGAAAAGAAAGTCACTACGCTATTGTTTTGCGGCAATGTTGGGAAGAATTATTGTTACATGGCTTAGAATGGAGTAAATGGTGTTCTCTTTTTTTAAACTAAATCTGGTTCTTCAGTGATTGATCCAAATAAATAGAGAAGTAAAAGAAAAAAAATTGGACTGTGACATAGAACAAGGGTAGGAATATTTATACGTCTTTAAATTAAACTTTTATGCGTTTTTATTAAAAGAATTTAAATTAGATCTAATATTCTACAAAGAAAAAATAAATCACCATAACATTGAACAGGGGTAGGAATATTTATTTATGAGCATACAATTGATATATTGTGAAAATTAAATTAACCTTCATTCATTTTCCTCAAAAGCAATCGAATCGGATCTAATATTCTACCAGCAACAAAAACGTTCAAATTCTACAAATAATTATTGAAACGTGAAACACAACAACTGAGTTTGACCCCTCTAAATAAGCTAAATTTTCCCTTCATAAGGTTACCCGCAACCCTTCGCCTATACGAATCAACAGACATGGTTGAACCCCAACCTTTAAATCCTTTTATATTGCTAAACATTGTTGTTGAAGCAACCGCAAAAAAAATTGACGTGCCTTTGAATAAGAACCTAATTAGACGATATAATCGCTTTTCTGAAGACGTGAGTTCACGGTACATCCAGTGTACCGTAAGTTCACGGTACACTGGAGTTCAAAATCTTCAAACCCCTCTGGGATTGTTCCGCTACGGGTCTCAAAGATACCATCGTAGAACCATATTGTTCCCACATGTCCCACGTCTGCTTTATAAGTTACTTTACAAGCATAAGAAAGCGATAAAAGTGTACAGTACAAATTTATGAAAGCATAACTTTTATAAACGACGATGAGATTCTGGTCTAAATGTATAGTCGATTTGAAAGATGTTCTGCACAATTTATATCCTATTTATAGGTGGTAGTGGCAATTACTTTTAAAACCTATCATATTTCTTCATCGTTTTGGCATTATATTAGCTTTTAGGTAGGTACATTTCTAACCATTTTAAGAATTAGGCATTTTGCGCCTAAACCATTTTGTTTATCAGATATTTCTCTATAGCAGCCACGGAGACTGGCTTTGTGCCCGGTTGATGGCTAGCCGTCTATTATATGGGATATAAACATAGCTGGCAAAATGTGGTGGCCTATTAAGTAGGTACATATCTGTATAACCCTTTGGGAAAGTATAATGGCATATATTAAGAGCACAAATAGTTATTGAAAATGGGGTGCAACTATAAACTTTGTCATGTTTTACGGATTTGGCTATAGTTTAATTTAATTTTACATTTTTTGTATTGTATCATAAAGCATCGTCTGTGATGTTGCTATAACTAGTGGTAAATAAATAAATAAATATTATGTTGTTTATTCAATACATTTATGCCGTTTTCATAGCATCACTGATAATGTCACTTCGTCCAGGCTCTTTTGTACGAAAAGATATTATTACCAAATACACACACTTGTACCACTTATATCCTTCTATATACTATCATTACAAATAAATAACGAAACAAAAGCACAGCCCAACAAAGACAAATAAAACAAACATTACATTTGAAAAGTCATCTGAGGAAAAGGTCACCGTATATTAGTCCTACTATCAGATCTCCCTGACAAAAACCGGGATCAATAGAGCTAGACAAAAGAGGGCTGGCAACCCCTCTACCTACCTACCTACGCACTGTGATCTTATTTACATAACACCCGCAAAACTATGTACAATCGCTGTAGTTTGTACCAGGTTATGCTCAGCCACTAATGGTTGCTCTGCGAACGTTGTAAGGGACCCAAATCTTGATGTTTGAACTAGGAACTTTGTATGGTAATAGTGGTTTATTAATGTAGAATTATTTTGTCGTCTATTTGTAGAGACGTTACTAGATAACTAGCAAAATGTGAGTGTGTTTGTAAAGTATCATCATCATCAGCCTATAATGTTCCCATTGCAGGGACTCACGCCTTCTCTCTAGAAGAGGTATGGGCTATGATCCACTGCGCGGGCCAAATATAGCTTGGTAGATGTCACATGTCTTCGATTTTTTGGTTCTAAGACATGCCGTTTTCCTCACGAGGTTTCCTTTACCGTTTCGAGAGCAGCGGTGATGAAATAAATTACACAAAGAAATGCGCCTGGCTGGGTTTGAACCCACGACATACTGTTCGTAAGTTGGGGCCGCCACCACTGGGCCACCGCTGCTCCTTGCTGCTGCTTGTAAGTATACCTCTGCCTAACTCTTCGGGGATCACAAGGCGTGATGTTATGGTATGTTACTTGTACGTTAAAGTCGTACAGTTATCTAGTCTAAAGTTAAACTAATCCTCGTCTTCAATCAGACTAGGTGACACTTAAATGCCTCTAAAGGAGTCTGCCACTACCCTGTACAATATCATGACATTCTGTGAAAGTATCATGCACGGAAAAACACGGCAAGGACTACTATACCCACTTAATATACTAAACGTCTATCATCCATGTTAAACCCTTATATTCTTATATTGAAAATATAAGAATATATTATATTATTATTCTTCCTTATATTGAAAATATTGAGATTATGTCCACTAGACCGTTCCTTCACCGACGTCCACCGAATATTTTGCAGCCTGACATGTTGGTAGCACGGTCATAGTATGCCATGGTGTAGTGGGTAGAATCCTCAGTGTCTCGATAGTTTGTGTGTGTGCAAAATCATTACATTTTTGTGTATGCTCGCCTAGTGTGTAAATAAAATAAGACAAAAAAATAATTAAACTACATAATTAAGTATTTGATATTCAAAACCATTTTATGTTTACCATTGTTTCCTTTTTTATCGAAAAATAACAAACGAAAAACTAGTTCGATACAGGACATTTTTTTATGGATACGATATGACATTCAGAATCGTAAACGGAGACACATCCGCTACCCTGTATAGAGATAGAACAAGAATATTTTATATCTCTATAGGTACTACATATAGAACATTGTTAAGGATATATTCCTTTACAAAGGTCAAAGAACGAATATATTTGGATTAAAAAATGTTACTGTTCTCCGTGGAAAAATTTGGATTTTCCTTTGTTCAAAGCTCGCTAGTTGGTGTGAAGTTTGTTTTCGTAAAATGTTTGCACTCTCTACTATTTTGTATACTTGCCCGTGGTCGTTAATTCCATTTTAAAATAAAAGACTTTCGTGTATAGGTATGGTGTGTCGGCCGGCTTACTTAATTTGGGGGAACCAAAAACATTCTTTATTATCGAAATCTGCCCAAACTTTTCCAATCAATGTCAGTTCGGTTTCCAGTCTAACCCCATATGAATTAGAATATAATAGAATAAATTATTTTAACAAAGTATTAGGTACGAAAAGTGTACCTTTAATTGCAGTAGTATTATTTCTCATACAATGGTGTATTTAGTTGCAACATTATAGTAACTCTCTAAATAGGACCTTAACTGAAAGCAGCTTAACCTTGCCAATGCTAGTGCAATCGTCTAAAGAGACAGCTCCAGATTAATACGTTTAACATACGTCTCGTTAGAGTTCATTTTTCAGGCTGACATATGAACATTGAGGACAGCCTTCATGGGGCTTGAAATGAGAGATTGTCACACAATCTTCAGATTGCTGAACATCAGAATACGGTCCGATCCATGTTTAGGTCCTTCTTGATGCAACAATTTTATTTGACTAGTTTTTGCACGAAGCTTCATCCACTTTGACCCAAATTATGAAAACGTTTTACTGAAACATAAAGTCTCCTTTGTCCTAACATGGTCTATATAAGGCCAAATCTTATCGAATCCAAACCCGGTCATTTGTTAACGTGTCTATGAATAGACAACTATGCTTATAAGTAATCTCGGAAACGGAAATACGAATTGATCATTGTTAAAGTTCACAGATGTGCGTAATTATAATGACTACAGTGCGTATCTGATTGCTCGTCATTAGTTTAACGAGCCAAACCCCTCAGTAACTTGAAACTTACAAATTGAGCGCGATCGATGATAATTACAACGAATTCTATTTCTGTTCCTAGATCTGTATTACGTAGGCTTAGCCTATAATTTCGTGGCACAATAAACAATCTGCTGTGAAAAATAACAAGAATGCCAGACATGAAATGACTTTGATACAAAGAAAAAGCAGAACTAAGAGTGGGGTGCACCCATGAAAATGTGTCATGTTTTACTATCCTTTTAAACAGAACTTATTTTTATCAAAGCCGCGAGTGTTGTAAAAATAATCTTATGACGGCCAACGACGCACACAAAGCCGTGCGTGAAAAACCCAATTTCATAAATTACCTACCGCTCTGTTTTTGTCAACCAGCCTTCACTTAGTGATTGCGTGACAAGGGAAGCCAGCTAATCAGTGAAATGTCACTCAAAGCTCAGCTATACATCGCGCGTACGTTTTACGATTCTATTTAGACATACATTCGTAACACCGTAAACAGGTTTAGAAATAAACACATTTTTATCCTCATTGTTCGCATCAACTCGACTCCCCATTTTTATTTCGTGAAAAACGCTGAAACAACGTTAAGAAAACTTTTATCTTCTGACAATTGGACTTCTAAGTTGAAATATGTCACGCGCGGGTATTATTACGTTTTATCACTAAGTTTCGAACTAAGTTTCCACCGTGCATTCTATGCGGAACCGGCTTTTGTCGCCATTTTTCTTTTTTATCTTATTTTGTGCGACACCCCGGATTCCTTCCATAAAGTTGGGTGATCCTTATATCAGTCGTTTGTAACTTGTAAAGGTGACAACAATAAAGTGACACGTGATTTTTCGTATCAATTTTTTTACTCATTCGTGGTTGTTCGGTATGATAAAGCATTAGCATCGATGACAAACAAAAAATATGAGTCCGTGTTATGCTAAGTAATACTTCATGTAAATGTAAATTTTATCCGAGCCTCATGCATCTTTCGGCTTGTTTGTTACCCGATACCCGATGCTAATGACCAAATGTATTAGGGAAATGTATGCTTTCTGCTATACATATTTTAATATATGGCACATAGTATGCTGTAGCTTCCTAAATTCCTACGATTAGTTGGTGGTCATATGAATGGCAGACTCTTTGCAATAGTAAATACAGTCGCATACATACATACCAATTCGTCAGTTAATGTTAACCCTGTTCAGGTGGAGACTCATACTCTAGAGCCCTGGACTGTGGATGTACACAAACGATGAGACAATATAGTGTCTTGCCTATCGAGTTGTTTGCACATCATAGCAGCTGATGGACGCCCATAAAAGCGCCAAACTCATCGCCTTTTGGACTGACTGAATTTAAATTGTTATCAATACGCTACTGTAATTTACACTAAGGCGTATATGATAGACCATCTCAAGGAACATACGTCTGCATACATATTGGTAGATGTGTAGACAGACCACATGTTCGTGTAAGTTACTGCAAGTTCGGCGAATATTCCATACAGTTGATTCAGTACGTAGCTTTAGTCGACGTTCGAGGAAGAGCCGTACGTACGGTAGTCCTCCATATATCAGTGTTCACTGTTGCCTAGACTGCCTGCACGAAACCTTATATTATATTATTATATAGATACCAATTTGTGTAGCTACCTGTACAAAGATTTACGTGAGAAACTTATAAGAGGTTTACTACTAGATCGTCCGTTTATTTCACCTGCCTGCGGGTATGTCTTTGTTTAAAACATCCAAATAAAAAGTTGATGTGGCACTCGGAGACTGCCGCGGTAAAGCTATTGCATAGCATTTTTTATCAACTTATGCAAATAATTATTTATTTATTTTATTTATGCACTATTTTTTACAAAGAATTTAAATTATTGTAAATCAAAAGTAACCTTCATAGAATAAGCTAGTAAGAAACTCTATGACAGAAAATTTAAAAGAAATAGTATTGACAGCTTGTCAGCCTGACGTAAGTGTCATAACATTGAAAAATATGAAAATTATTTATTTTATTTTAGATATTCTAAAAGAAAACGAATCGTTTTCTAAGACCGATTCGCAGAATAGTAATGCAAAAACCAATAAAACGTATGATAGATGCGTAATAATAATAAAATGAATGTATATAGAGTACTCGAGGAGTACTCACTCATTATCTTTCACAATTTTTTCGTGACTTTTTTCATTAATAAATGCACTTTGTTTATTCATATTTAAAACACTTTGTACACAAATTATACGAGTAAGAATATTTTAGAAGGAGAAAGCAGAGAGACAAAACAGAAAAACACCTTTACACGTGAGGTTATAAATTATTTAATTTGACAACCTCAGTTGACAACCTTGTTATTTTCCGTAACCATAGCAACCTGGTTGAATACTGAATCATGAATATTTTCGTTAGGGAATTTCTGGATTCGCTCTCCACGCTCAAGGCCAGCGATAGAAGCTATGCAATAGCTTAATAAATACCTTCACATTACTTTTATCCGTTTATCTTAACAGCACCTACTCAACAATTTGAAGATCCATGTTTTAGAAAGGTGCTAATAACGTATGACTACGTCAAAAAATATTGCTACTTGCCAATTTATACCTCAAGTTTCAGGTAGGTACTAAGAATTTAGACAGCTGTTGTACAAGTGGCTGTATCAAGTTTATAGCCGCTAGAATCAGGAAAACACCACAGCAATTTAAGGGGTCGACTGGTTTCTTGGAAGAACCACTTCCGACAATCGGTCACTGACCTGTATCGATCCCGAAACTCAGAACAAAGCATGAATACTTAACCAAATCCCGATATCTCTATAAATATAGAAAGTGGAATCTTTAACAAGACAAATATTATTAATATTTCATTCAACGTATAACCCCGAAATCAGATATCCGGAAACCTGCTTGATCTCTTATAAGTTTCATGCATTTTTTAGGCCAATACAATCATGTCGTCACGTCTATTCTTTGCGAAACACGGAAACACTTATATCTATCTGCCGAAATCATTGATTTAAGATATTCCTGTATAAAAAGGGTCGTCCTAAATACACAAACTGTTTACCTACAACCGACGTTGATTCCGACACCCAAAGAGGCGCGTTGCCACTTCGACGCGACTTCGTGAAATCTATTTAAGAGAAATGCGAAACGCGATTTTATAGTATCTTAATATACTAGAAATCGCGATGTCTCGCTTTTTCGCGTCAGTCTTGTTTGCAGGGCCTTAAAGGATTTGCTTCGGTCTTATATTTTGTGCGATATAAGTTCATATTGAATCATTCCAAAGCCATGGCCTTAAGTTTATACTTCCGAACATATTGCTTACATTTTGATCTGGAAGTTGAAAGAAAATTGCTGCATTCAGCCGCTTATCTGATTTATTTCAAGTAATCTCTCTAGCGAGGAATACGAGTATGTTGAGTTGGAAATGTCATGCATGTCTTTTAGAGGATAAAATATGAATGGATCGTTCGTTCATGCGGCTGATAAAGTGTCGGATCGTTCATGCAACTGATACAGCATGAATGGTTTACCTGAAGACATGTTTCATTGCACGAAAAGGTATGCATCGAGTGTAGGTAAGCTACAATGTGTTCAAAAACTTTCTTCTTATATTGTAGAACTAAATTTAATTTGGTATGTATGTCTGTTGTACGTGTGGAACTAATAAATAACTGTAGAACTACCTACTGTGGCCAAAACTGCAGGAAGGATAATATTATGACAAATATGACAAGGATGTTTCTGTATATATATTTTAGACTTAGGTTATATGCACAGAAAAATATAAAATGGTCCGAATAACATTTTACGACATGTAATAAAAGTCTATTTGAATTTAATACCAATTAAATGAATAGGTTCGGATTTTTTCGCCATTGAGGAAGGTTACAATCAGTTTATTGAACTCGGTGACTT
Source organism: Diarsia dahlii (assembly GCA_949775195.1). Taxonomy (NCBI): domain Eukaryota; kingdom Metazoa; phylum Arthropoda; class Insecta; order Lepidoptera; family Noctuidae; genus Diarsia; species Diarsia dahlii. Next base: position 14,064,694 of record OX459194.1, on the reverse strand, counting down.
ATGGTATTAAATATAATTTAAAATCTTCAAGTTGTCTCTATTTCTGAGCTGAAGTGTAAACTATGTGCTTTTAATTATAATATTTGATTGTAAGAGCGTGGGGCGCTGGAACAGGAAAGATTTTTTGTATACCTTGCTGAGAAATCAAGTTAAGCGATGTATCGGGAAGCAGGTTACAGAGATCGGCGCTCTAACTAGAGTTGCAGCACGACTAGTAGGAGGCTCTACATTAAACAGTCTGTTCAAAGTACCAGTGAACAGTGGCAAAATGTAGAGTTCTTGTTCGTGTATTTGTTTACAAGAAAGTATTTCCTGCTCCAGCGCCCCACGCTTTTACAATCAAATATTATAATTAAAAGCACATAGTTTACACTTCAGCTCAGAAATAGAGACAACTTGAACGATCCGTAATTTATTTTTGACTTTTACGTGCACCTATTGGTGCACGTAAAAGCGTGTTTTTTAAACTATTAATTCATTTGTGCTACAATCTTGATTTTTGGCACAGACGTAGTTCATAGTCAGTAGACGTCTCGAATTTTGGCGGGGTGTAGTTTATGGTGAGTAGAACTTTGCTATGAACAGATTTTGCGACAAGGCCGGATTAGGGTGGTCTATGAGCCCTAGCAGGTTTGTATGAAAGTCCTTCATTTTTTGTGCTACAATCTTGATTTTTGGCAAGGACGTAGTTTATAGTTAGTAAAAGTTTGCTAAGAACAGATTTTGCGTCAGGGTCGGATTATAGGTCTAAAGTCTCGCACAAGTTTGTCTGAAAGTCCTTAATTTTTAGGGTTCCGTAGTCAACTAGGAACCCTTATAGTTTCGCCATGTCTGTCTGTCCGTCCGTCCGTCCTCGCTTAATCTCTGTGACCGTTAGCACTAGAAAGCTGAAATTTGGTACCAATATGTGTATCAATCACGCCGACAAAGTGGTAAACTAAAAATTAGAAAAAAAATGTTTTAGGTTTATGTAAAGTGGGAAGTGATTTTTTTTTTAATTTCAACCCTAACGTGTGATATATTGTTGGAAAGGTATTTAAAAATGAATAGGAGTTTACTACAATCATTTTTGATAATGTCAATAATTTCGGAAATAATCGCTCCAAAAGTAAAAAACTATGTGTCCCCCCCCCTCCAACTTTTGAACCATAAGTTTAGAAAATATGAAAAAAATCTGAAAAGTAGAACTTCATAAGGACTTTCTAGGAAAATCATTTTGAAAAAAAAAACCACCTTTAAACTCATAAGTGGGAACACTTATTGTGACGGACGGGAAACTACGGAACCCTACACTGAGCGTGGCCCGACACGCTCTTGGCCGGTTTTTTGTGCAATAATCTTGAATTTTGGCGGGGACGTAGTTTATGGTGAGTAGAACTTTGCTAAGAACAGATTTTGCGACAGGATCAGATTAGGGAGTTCTATCGGCTCTGGCGTGTTTATTTTTTGTTGTACTACGGCCAGAAATTTAGCAAGTCTAGAGTTTATGAGAAGGAGACATCAGCTAACAATTTTTCATGTAACGACCTGGACTAAGAGCTTCCGCAAGTGTATATGAAATCCTTGGCTTTTTGGAGCCGACAATTGGTAGAGAGATAGATTATTCTATATTATGTATGTGTAGGAACAGATTTTACGACAGGGCCAGCTTAAGGGAATATAATTGCTACGATTGGCATTTCGCATTCGATTTAACATAGTTCATCCAGAGGCAGTCCCACACATACATACACATCAAAATTTCCACGCGAACGAAGTCGCGGGCAACAGCTAGTAATTTATAAAAAAAGCAAAATGATGGTTGGGTGGCTTGGTGGCAATGGTTTTGCATTTGCCTCTAGGGTTTTGCCAAGAAAACAAAGATTTAAAACTAGGTATCAATTTAAAGATATTCTATTGTCTTTCTATTATAATGCTACCTTCAAACCATATCTTCAAATCATGGAGTTTAGTCTCCAGGTCACGTGTAATGTGGGTTATCTGTTAGACAATTCTTCGGAGTGGCCGTGGCTGGAACATTTGGAACTCTGCCCAATAATAGCAATAACTGGGCTGCCAGTTATGTAGGTATATTGAAACTCAATGCTGCCATTAGGCGAACAATGACTGGATATAACAATTACTTGAGTTTAAGTTTCCTCTTGTGAGCAGTGGTACTAACAACTTGTAGGCACGGGGTCTGAAGTTCTAACTCGAACCTTAGGAGCATACGCCTGAATATTATTTCATCTCAGCTACTCTAAAATGGTAGAGAAAAAATCGTGAGCATGTTGTTCAAGAAACAAAAATTTTAAGACGTGACGACGACGTGTGACCTACCAATACGAACTCTGCGTGGTGGGTTAAAGTCCATTTCGTCTCATAGGTAGGATCCAGGGCTAGGTCCCAGCGGTAATATTAGAGGCTCTGGAGAAAATCTCTATCGTTTTTGTTAGCTTAGTTTACGTAAATGTATGATTTTGCAAAAGGTTTTCTTTGTGTTCGATAAAATATACTGTTTTGTTTTGGTTAATAAAAACAATTTTAGATAATTTAAAAAAAAAACTACTATATCATTTTTTTTTTGATAAAATATAACTATCTCATGTCTAAGACAACCATGAAAACTAATTTAAAAAGTGTGTTGAAAGCAATTATTAACATCATTCCGTCTCCACTAACTTCAAACGAACGACAGAAATGGAACGATACTTTAAACGCGTTTAGCTCTGAATATATGATGCAGGCGAGCCTTAGATTAGTCCTCATAGACGAAATATCGGAGAAGACCACATTGTCTTAAAGCCCAAGGTCATTATGTGTGGCAGACGTGACATTTAGCCGATGTGTCCACCGCTGTGTGGGCACAATCCATGACCTATCACGTGCTTCGGTTTGGACACTGGCCAAACGTTAAGATAAAGCCTTCTTTGACGTTACGTATACGTATATATCGTCACGACTGTTTGGACCACAGGGTTGGTAGAACTGTTGAATTAATCATTTTGAAATGTCATTGGATAAGGTTCATGAATTGCACAAAAATTAGTTGATGTGACAACTAATTTTTGTGCAGTACTGAAAAATCTTTTATAAGGATAGTACAAAACTTTTTCATCATCCTTTGCCTCCTAGCTTAGCTGGTCTGTGATTGTAAGTTTGATAGGACTCCATTCAATAAATTAGCTGAACCGAAGTATTCCCGTTTGAGAACCTATTTTTTGGGCACCACTGCATTGAGCACAAAAGTTATTCCCATATTTTGTTCCAATTTTGGTGCTGAACGCATAGGTGCCCAAAAATTACTATCTCAAATGGGAATACTTTGCTGTGCACCTTTTTGTCGAGGTTTAACAAGTGCCCATGTAGGTCTATGTGATATAAAATATTTGAATTTTAAATTTTTATTTTAATTTTGAACCTCAAATAAGCTTATAATTTAGGAAGATAGGTGGACATGTAGGTACATATATAAGACTTAACTATGATCAAAATGAATAGGCTTATTGGGTTGGTTTGTGTATGTTGATTTATAAAGACATCAATGGCCGTGACTAGGCATCAATGGTCATAATCAGGATAAGGATTTCCTCAGAATGCCTTGTGGTATTAAGTCCGTTTATGTACCACTCGCGCACATGCAGATTAAATAAATAATGCATAGTACCAGTTGGAGTAAAAGTTGACGGAGTATTTAGTTATTGCTTACATTTCGTTAGTTATGGAACTTTAATATAACTGACAAAAATGCGTGTACAGTTTCGTGCAACAATAATAATATGTGTACACGTAGAAACTTTTAAAAGTGATTTTAACCTAATACATTCATTAACGTTTTACGTTTCCAAGAACATGGTATTTTGGAAGCTATACTACATATTACGAAATATGTCTTAACTCAAAGTAGAAATCGTTATTTTACGAGAAAACCCCTATTAAATTTTGCTTGACATATTAGGTACGTAAATACACTTTTGCCGAACCCTTCGTGCTATGATTTTTTACCATTATTATACTATACAAGGGAGAACAAGCCGGAAGCCGTTGCAGAAGAAGATTCCCACTACCTACTTGCCTTGTTAAACCTAGTTTAATATAAAAGATCGTTCAAGGAAAACAAACACACACAACAACGGAATCGGATATCCTGTGGAGAAATAAACGAGTCTCACTTAAATGAATGTCTTTTAAAGTGGAGCACAATTACTACTTGATGCATAGATGCTATGCGGGCTTTCTTTTCTCTCGAGATAGATAGCTTTGACTCCCTTGGTTTATTTTCTAGTACTTAAGTGGCTAAGAAATGTTTAACCTATCAATGTAATAGGTTAGTGTATGACATGTTTGCCAACTGTTATTCTATTTGCTGCTTGAGATCGAGATATTTTTTTTCCTTATTGTTTAAACAGAGATTTTTCTCATGCCACCCAAGATATTCAAGATGTCATTCTCATGATATAAGAGATATACGTAGGATGGTGATGTCATGGTGATCTCACTAATATAATATGGCTACAATTTAAATGCTCACCAAAAAAGATTTTTAGACCCTAGACTAAAGTACAGTAAAGTACCTAAAAAAATATTTTAAGTTCAAATAAAATAAACCCACCCTATAACAAGGTGCCTAAAGAACAACATTTTAAGTTCCAAAATAATTAGACACTCATCAGAATAATTGTACGTGTTTTAATTATATTCTTTTTGCCTACCAAAATGGATAAATGCTCACCAAATCAATTAACCAAAATTTCATCAATTAACTCGTCTCGCGACAGTATCCTTTATGGGCGGCATGGGCACCGGGCCGTAGGCCGACGAAGGAGGCCGGCGGAGGCCCGGCACTTCGGGGACAGAAGATATTAGTGTTATTTAATATGCGAGCGAAGCGAGCGCGCGTCATGGAGATAAATTGAAAGTCGTGAAATGCAATATTGGTGACATCTATTTAGTGATAATATAAAATATTTGGTCTACAGTTAACTTTAAAGGCGTTTATAAATCTTTATGGTATAGATTAGAAAGGAAAATAGGTTCATTCCTACAATACTTTAGGAAACACAATTTGGTGAGCATTAATCCATTTTGGCCGGCATTTCGAATTTTTTTGGTAGTAAAATAGGTTCTTTTCTGGTAGGCGTTTAAACACAAGCCATATAATATTATAACTTCTATTGTTACTTCTTCACGCAAAAACTACTGAACGGATTTGGATAAAATTTGGTACACAGATAGTTGATTACCACATAGGATAGTATTTATCACGATTTTATCTTCCCGTGGGATAATTTTCTAGTTGTAGCGGGTGAAGCCGCTGGTAAATCAGCAGGTCCCGATAACATCCCATCCAAACTTCTTGTTCAGTGTGCGCCTTCGATAGCGCAACCTATTTCAATTTTATTTCAAAAATCTTTGAATACCTGTGTTGTACCACAAATATGGAAATCTGCGTTTATAACGCCTATCCACAAAAAAGGTGTTAAAACTGACATAGAGAATTACAGGCCGATATCTAAATTATGTATCATAGCAAAAGTATTTGAGAGGATTATATATAATCAGGTTTATTCTGCTCTGAAAAATTCATTTAGCTCGTTCCAACACGGCTTCCTAAAAGGGAGGTCTACTGTCACGAACCTTATTCTCCTTAACGAATTTATAACCGATGCCATGTGCAACGGTAAGCAGATTGACGTCGTCTATACGGACTATAGCAAAGCCTTTGATCGAATCGATCATAGCATTCTGATATCCAAATTAAATAGCATGGGAATTCGAGGCGATCTACTCAGATGGTTTTCTTCCTACCTTGTCAACAGGTCCCAAGCAGTGGTACTAAATAATTATATATCTAGCTGGGTCCCTGTTCCTAGTGGAGTCCCGCAGGGTTCATTGCTCGGTCCGTTGCTTTTCATAATCTACATAAACGACATCGACTCTTGCTTGACTTCATCTAAATCATTGTGTTTTGCCGATGATATGAAAATTTATACCACGCTAACATCCCAGATCGACGAAACGGCACTCCAGAATGACCTACTTCGCCTGGAGGACTATTGCCAAAGAAACAAGCTGGATCTTAATCCCGCTAAATGCTCGGTTATTACGTATTCTCGGAAGCGCTCAATCATTGCTACATCGTATACCTTAGGCGACCAAATTCTACCTAGATCAAATTCTATCCGTGATCTGGGGGTTCATCATGACTCCAAGCTTAGTTTTGAAAACCACGTTGATGCAATAGTCGCTAAGGCATCAAAATCACTGGGTTTCATAATGCGGTTATCCAAGTGCTTCACTCAAGCCAAAACTTTAAAAATACTATACTGTACTTTTGTTAGAAGCCACCTGGAATATGCGTCTGAGATATGGAACCCATGTTACCACAAATACATTGACCGCATTGAGAGCATCCAAAGAAGGTTCATAAGGTATCTATGTTACCATCAAAAAGTACCGTATCATTCGGAAAACTACCAGAACCTATGCAAAAAATTTCATATATTACCGTTATTCAAACGCCGCGAGATTTCTGACTGTGTGTGTTTGTTGAAAATTTTTAATAACACCATAAACTGTAGCGATATTTTGTCAAAATTTTATTTCAACGTTCCCTTGAAGTCTAAACGATACAATCCTCCTTTGTGTGCGCCATTTGCTTCAACTAATTATAGGCAAAATTCGTACATTGTGCGTGCAAGCAGAAACTTAAACAAACTTTGTAAACAGTATGATATAGATCCATTCCAAACTAGTGTGTCGTCAGCCAGGAAGTGCTTAAGTCGAAGCTTTTTCATGTAGTTAATTTTGGTAAAATGGTTCATATGCAGTGTGAGCAACATAGTAATTATGCTGTAGTACCTATATAGTAACTTGATGTGAATGTCCGTAGAATTTAATTATTTTTTCCTTTCTGTATTTTATAAGTGGAGACCTGTAATTGGCTTTCAGACTATTGTACTGTCCTTGATCTGTTTGTTTTAGCTGTAAGTCTCCCATATTAACTAAATAAATAAATAAATAAAAACAGCTACTGATGTAATAAAAGTTATTTCACGAACATTAATTAATGCTAACGCTTCCAACAAAAAATCCATGAGCAGCTGGAAATCCTAACGATCCTAGAAAAAGGGAAGCGCTACCTAGAGAAACCATTAAACCCCCTTTCACGTTCACTATTAATACCAAATCATTATAAATAGCTTTCTTGAGTAGAAAGCTGATATTGTGCTGCATGATTAAGTAGGATTTGTGCACTGGTCCTGATTCTGTAAAAATGTTATACGTCTTTCCACACATCTGATCATAGTCAGGGATGACTGATAGTAGATGAGAACGAGCAAAAAACACGACTATTAAATCAATCGATTTGCTTGCTAAATTGCTCTATTGTGCTTCGTTAAATTCAACTCTCTTGAGACTGCCAAATGCAACTTTTAGAAAACATAATTATTTCTATCATAATTATAAGTCTTACTGAGGTAAATGTAATGTTTTTGTTCTCAATGTAGTAAAGTAAGTACCTAATATTCAAACAAACTTGACGTCAGTATAATTAAGGGTCAAAGATTGTTTATGTTTTCCTCAAGACAGTATACGGACTAATGAAGTTGATAGCAGAACCAAAGTTGCCGACACAGCTCTTCATTGAAGAGCCTTTCAAGACCTCGTGGAAGGGCCGGACTATGAATGGACAACTGAAAGCCACTTTATTTTCCACTACCAATGGGGTTCCGTCTATCAATTATTTTGCACCGTTATTATGGAATCTCAAACACCTTAATAGTGACGTATATACTTCTGGTAGGTCAGGTTCGTAGGATTCGCAATCAGATGTGTGAAATTGACCGAACCTTTTTATTTTCTGCCTAAACTCACAGAAAAAGTTGTATTATTATGTTGTTGTTGTTGTGTATGTATTATGTGTGAATGATTCTTCGCTTTTACTAAAACAAAACAGAGTACAGCTTTCATAAAAATCTCTTTGTTTTTCTCTACAATATTATTATTGTATTTCCATTTGAGCCATATTGATAGTTTCTTTTTACATTTCCAGTTTTAGTACACACTTTACAACCCGCTACTTTCTAACTTAAAAAGAAAAAGAAAAGTGAATCGCGTCATAAAATTTTCATTTTCACCTTTACTGTATTGAACCCTAAAAACCCATAAGATATTCTTTCTTTTATGGACTCTACAGGAGTATATATTTTTATTACTTATGTACTATCGAGGCACACGATTTATTTTCAAGAGTTTTAACGAAATTTATTTTATTGAATTATATATTTTGGTGTATCTTAAACACGTTTAATCGAAATGTCATTGACCGTTATTGAAGACTGCGTAGGAAAACATCGAAAAAGCGTACAAAAAACTTGTGTTGCACAAGTTCATATAAAGGACAGCGAGATACATCTAGACGTTTCAATCTATTAACAAAAAAGCAAAATTCCTATAAATACTAACAAGTTTATTGAATAAATGCGACCTTGGATGATTATGCTTCAAATAAAGATAAAGAATTTGTCAAAGGTCAACGGGACAAGAGACCTTTTAGTTTTATGTAAATCATATCTTCTTTGATGTGTAGCAATATTTTATGAAATGATCTTGAATGTGAATGACATCTATAATTTCGACGCCTTCAACCATCACTTTGAGGATGTTACGAGCATTTCCGAATAAAACCAAATGCCGAATCTAACAACATGTTGATTTGATAGGCATAACAATGTCTCAAACGGGCAAAATGGACTTGATTAAAAAATTTATACCCCGCTACTATTCTTCCTGCCTCAATGATCTAGTGGTCGAAAGTGGGACTGTAAGCATGAGGTTCTGGGTTATATTCTCGTGTCAGACAAAGTGATACCGGGTTTTACCACCAGGGGGCACTCAGTGCCTAATGGAGGCTGAATTTGTGCCCGGTTGATGGTTGCTAGGCTCGCCACCTGATAACATGAGAATGAAAAAATTATAACTAGTAGGCTGGTGATTAGCATGCGATTGCGATTTCCATATCTAAACATGGATTTAGGCGTATTTTACGATGTATTTCTTTTTAAGATATCGTCGTTGCCGGGCAGTTAAAGGTCAACCACATTTCTTCAAAAATATAAATGAATATAGAGTATCTTTTTTTATCTTTTATAGGCCTTATTCCACAAAATGGTTTTATGATTAGAAAACTGGATAATCCACATTTTATTCTAGGGTACTGTGTCGTCGTTCCATTCTGCCTCCCAGCGTGTGGTACCGAGAACGCTACGAGTCTATTAAGGCAACAAATTATCACGGTACTTCAAGTGTCATATTGTGTCATGTGTGTATTTATTATTGTAGTGCAGCGATCTTTATCGTTTACATGACTATATATGACTGGACTAAGAACATAAATCCAATCCTTGAAAATCTAACACTAACTTTAAGACCATCAAGAGAATTTCTACCATAATGCCCATGAATTAGATAAAAACTGACTTTTACTGTAAAAGTTTTCAAGATATCTGAAATGTAATAGCCCAGTTAAATCTTAATGAAAGGAAGTCATTTCCAGCATGCAATCTCACCGCGTGATCTAATAAAGGACCCGAAAACGAACCAAATTAAGTCAAGCCCATAAAATACATCATATCGTGATGGCAAAAAAAGACGCGCCGTGTTTGTAAATAAATCCACGCTCTCCCGAAACTTTTAAATATGTTAAACGAATTAATTTGCCAAAATTTGGAAGACGGTGTACTGTGTATTATTTACATGTTTGGCAAAAGTGTACCTTAGATACGCGTGAAAAGTGTTGAGTTTTGTTTGTGTTGTACGTATGGGACCCACACCGGTAGCAATCCACTGAGACGATATTCAACCCCACGCTCTCGGGATTCGTTAGGCGAGCCTCGCTAAGTGCTTAAACAAACTTAAGTTATTAGGATTTTGTGGAATGTACCGGTAAATGCTCGGTTAAATTGAATGCATTTCTTAGAATGCATCACTTTACGATTTCTACTATGTTATAACTTATAACTCACTAGGTTAAATAGTCCCCTTAACTAGTGAATGAAGAAAATAAAATGAGGTTCTGTTGCGGTTAACTTGGAATTCATTTGGCAATTTTATAGGGAAAAAGAGTAACTAACTCTGTGATTTTGTTTGTATAGAAAGTGTTGAGTTTGGTGGGTGAACAATTGCCCAATTATGGCTCATAAATAATACGTATATAATGGTCTGCAATTCCGCATATTTGCTATGGGAAGTCAAGGTGAAAGCGGTATTTAAGAGCGTAGACGGGCTGCATTTTTCCATACAAATGTATTCCCCTATTCTCTTCCTGGATAATGCCTCTAGAGTAATCGTTTTTATTTATAAAAATCCAGGTCTATTGAATGACCCTGTCATTTTTTTTTTCAAAAAATTTATTACAAAATGAATATGACTTACCAAAAACCTAAAAAAATACCCCGTTTTTACCTACGTAATCAGATGACTACCAAAGAAAATTGAAAAGTTTTTAAAATAAAAACAAGTAATAGGGGCATAGATCTATTCTTCCTTTAAATTTTGATACCAAATATAATTTAATTGGCTTAGGTTTCGAGGAGAAAACAGGAGAATACGAAACGTCGATCGGTCAAGGTTTTTTATAGGTAAAATCGTTCTGAGCTGCAGTTGTCTCTATCGCACTCACATATTGATACCGCCCGGTTGCTAGAGCGCAGCGCGACGGCAATAGTTTCTTCAAATACCTATTTTTCAATTCCCGCGCAGCCCGTCTACGCTCTTAGGGAAGGGACATCATCACATGATTCCTCTCGCTCTGAGCGGAGCAGAAGGGAGTGTCAAACTCTTACCTATAACTGTCTAAAACCCATCCATGTTCCTTCTAATACCCTTTGGGTTCCACTGCCGCGGTGACTCTTTTTTAGAACAAATTCCACAAACCTGGCATGCACTAGCTCTAGCGGGCCCCGTCTAATACGCTGACATCTCTTTCAGGCGCATTTGGAACACAACGCTCTGACGACCCGGGCCTGCTTCTGATCGGACTGTGAGTCACCCAACGCAAGTTTACCCGATTTTCTTTTTAGGTTGGGATATCATCAAATGACTCTACCCGCTCTGGGTAGAGCGGTAGGGAGTGTCGGACTTCTACTGACTAAAAACTACCCATGTTCCTTCTTAGACCTTTGTGTCGAGGTCACGGTATCTCTTTCGAACAACCCGCAGCCCCGCCCCGACGGGAAGTGTACCTCCCTGCCACTACTTTGTAAAACGATTTGACTTACTGTATTTTATTAATGTCTGGGTATCACATCTGTTTCTTCGAGTTCAATCGCTTTCTATAAACTTCATGTAGTTACGGGCATAATAAATTGCACAAAGTGTATTTCTGATAGTATAGACTTTCAGAAAGATACTTTGTGCAATACACACACAGTTTTAACTTTACTATTAAGTATTTTATTCAACAACCTAACCTAGTCATTAAAATATCTAATCATATAAATCACAGAGTTATTAATACAATTCTATTCATTAACTTAACTAATTAATCTACAGCCGTCCATTGAAATTCGCAGATGTCTATGTACTTGTCTGTTGCGTTCAAGAACGGTTTGAAAATGTCCGCAAACTCTTGCCACGAACAGACTCCACCATTGCACATGTCTAATAGCGGCTTTTCATTCCAATAAAATGCGACTTTATAATCATTATTGCCCTCTCCATTACTGCATCTGTAAGTGAATATTTTGTTTGTAAAGATATGAATAAACATTTAGATAGAGAAATAATTACTCGAGCCACAGTTTTTTTAATTGGCCACAGGATCAAACTTTTAATTTTATAACTAAGCCACGGGAAAATTATATAGCCTCATATATACTAATTCGTCTTTTTTACAACGCCCACTAAATATTCTATAAAAAGCATCAAGTGACGATCAACAATTATATTATAAGTTTTTAAACTGACATGGTCACTGACACTACTATTAATATCATAAACGGGATATTTACCATGTTTGATTTTTGTTTCGAGTTCCCGATTTATCCGTGATCATGGTGCTTGTAACAGCGCCGAAATATCTGGTACAAACATGGTAAATATCCCGTTTATGATATTAATAGTAACAATTATATTAACTTGTCCTTGTTATTTATACATAGGCACCTAATTTACTAACTCAGCCATGGAATTTATATCTCACCACCATTTTACATTTTACAGCTTCAACACAAGGCCCTCAAAAAAATATAATTGAAGCCACCATAGTCAACATTATTTATTATAACTTAGCATGTAAAATAATACATCACATTCTTTTATCGTGAAAATAGCAACATAAAGATTTGGCGCGAGCGCGCGAGACGACAGCGACCGGCCATTTGCACCAATCGGAGAGCGCCATTCGATTCATGTGCTGAGTTAGTCACGTGTGTTATATATGAAATCTCAACTTTTGATACATTTTAGATTATTATGTTTACGTTAAAAATACCTTTATTAGTTACAGAAATATTTTACCATTGTCTAATTGACTAGTCACACGCAGATTGTATGATTCGTCATTGTAAATTGAGGGAAATAGGTTAGGTTAGGTTAAAACTGTGACCAAACGCGCGCGAGCCGAGCGAGCGAAGCGAGCGGTGCCGCGGCAGCGGCTGGCGAGCGCTACTTCCTAGTTGCTTGCAGAAATGTTTTCACAATTGTCTAGTTATCCGATAAAAATAAAGTTCTGCAGCGATTCAATCGATAACTTTTGTAGCACAACATGTAAATAAATATATATCGATCTTTAAGACATTCGATACTCTGAACTTCGATATTTAAGCCTTTCCATAACACGACAGTAGTTTCTACGTACTATTAGTGGCTATATTATAATATTTGATGACAATTTTAATTAAATTTTGATGCTCAGTTAATGTGGCATGAATTACAATTTAAACATACTGAGTTAATAAATTAAAAGCTAATAGAATATATTTTTGATGCCATTATATTAATATTTTAGAAGCTTACTCTTTGAATCCATGTTACAAATTTAGATGCTAAAAAATAACCACGATGCTGAGTTGTATTTAGAGTGGCTTCAGAAAAGTTAACTTGTGGCTAACATAGTATTATTTAGATGCTCGTCAATAGGGGATCGGACTGGGTCAAAATAATATGATTCTGTTTAGTCCGTAAGTTAGATTATCGAAAAATATTGAATACGTGTTTTTTGTTTTATCAAATCAATAAAAAATGACGAAGATAAAACGCGTCAAAGATCGTGGAGTGGGGCTTGAAACGTCACTTGTGTCGTCAAAATGTACTATCATATGACGTCACACGAGTTTTCGAAGCACTGTGTCGTCTTCATTTTAAGTTTACGTGAAAAAAGAAAAAATACGTGTCCAATATTTTTTGGAAATCTATCTGACGGACTAATTAGTTTTTTTTTGTCCGATCCCCTATTGTGGCTGACTTAGTAATTTAGAAGGCAATTCATATTTTTAGATGCAAAATAATGCTATTAAAAAGAAGACGGTTTAATTAGCACCCATTTAGATATACCGTTTTGTGTAACGGTGATTGTGGTAAAATATAATCATCAGCCTGCCTAATGCATACCTAGCCTGGCTAATCCCAACTATGCTGTGGTCTACTTCCAGTCGAACCGGAAGCATCCAATATTATCTGTATTTTACAAGGAGTGACTGTCTGTCTGACCTCTACAACCCAGCTAGTGCTGGGTAATACTGGGTAATACCCTTGTCTGACCAAGGGATATCGTAATAGACTGGTTGTCAGAATTTCGGGCCACTGACAGCTGTACCAACTGTCAAAGATCAACAAATGAGAGCGGGAACCAACGGCATAGCGTGCTTTCTGAGGCACGGAACATGGGTGGTAATGGTTGGTCAACCATCTACGGAACAGCCTAAGCAAAGACTGCTTATCCTAAAGATCGACCCGATCGTCTGTTATTATTTAGCCACGAACTCCTTCTCTGTGATAAAATATATTATGTACTAAAAATTCAGTCAATCTAGTATTTGAAAGGCCTTGTTTTTCGTTGCTTCAACAAAGCAGCCGGCTAATTACTCAACCAGTACCTACAATGTAGAACAACTAACAAAAACACGATACAAGAACCTAACAGGATAACGTGAAGGTCATATTTGAAGACCTGTCAGTGCACTAATTATCCTACGATTATAATAATAAGCTTAGGTTAATACCTATATAATAATAAGTCCTTTCAACATACCTGTTTAATACAGCAATCATGTTACTCGCAAACGTGGATAAGAACGAAGTCCTCCATTTTCTATTTACATCTCTATAGGCTCCCACAAGTGGGTTCGCGTCCTTATAGAGATTAAGAACGACTAGTATCATATCCATCATCGTAGCATGAGTGAAATATGATACGATTTTCTTCCCTTTTCCGTTCCTCACTTGTTCAAAGTTTTTGAGCAAATCACCTAAAGGCATCTGGCCAAGCCATTTGCTAAACTGTAGTACTCCATAGCTGTTTCTATAGTAATGTCTTAGGTCATCAATATATTCTAGAACTTGCAGGTCTTCGGCTGAGAAGACAGCACACCAGGGACTTTGTGTGTTGGTGATACCGTTCCAGGAATAGCGGCATAAGTCGTACACAGCCGTGATATTTTCATTCGACAAAGTGATATTGAGGCCCAATCTTCTTTCAATTCGTTCTTTCATCTGAAATTTAACACAATTTTAATCGTATTACGTTGACTGATACCGAGTTTCTCCCGGGCCTCGGAAATCGCGTGAAACTGTTGGACCTGGCTGTCATTTTTAGATGTTTGGAAGTTGTGACAGATAGTCAGTGACCTGAAAAGACAACCAGTCTTACCAAGGGGTATTGCATTACCCAGTACTAACTGTGGAGCGACGGCTTCAGGTCAAATACTGGTAATCAGTTGCAACTGGTAAGACTGGAAGCCGACCCCAACGTGGTTGGGGAAAGGCAAGGCAGATGATGATTAAGTTGATGGACTGGCGTTAAAGGAAGTCTGGATATCAATTCTCAAATCATGAAAACAAACATCACTCGTTACTGTTATGTAAGCGAAGTCGTAGCGGAACAGTATACCTAACTAATATACTACAAATGATCCAGAACGGTAACATACCTAAACCAGGAAGTTATTAAAAACTCACATTTAAGTAGTCCACAGTTTTCTTATATTCCATTTCTTCGTGATAAACATCAGGATTTCGTCTCACTTCCTCTTGATATTTCCCACATGATGAATAGGGCTGAAAATATAAATGTATTACTACGTACGAAATAACACAATTCATTTATAAAACAGACGTACCTTAGAACACTAACTTTAACTTACTGCTACAATCCTATAATCATTTGTGTCCTTGTCTATAGCCAAGTTTCCGTTGTTAAGACCTTCAATGAAAGCTTTAGCACTCTCTTCAAAACGAGTGCCAAATCCTGGAAGGAACAAGTAATCTTTCTCTTGAAGATTGTTCAGCAACTCTGGGATTGTCTCCCTTATCCTGTTGCTAATACGCAACAACTCTAAATACCCTTCATTAGAGATTACATTTGGTTGTTCCAACATAACCCTGTTAACATCCCAATGTTTTATATTTTCTATATCTTGCGCACACAGCGAGCTGTTTCCAATTTCGTAACTTGATACTATGTAGTCTTTGTTTTTAAGTATGTCATTTATGCCTTGTCCGAACGCCTCACTGGGATTTCTTTTTCCGTGCCTCAAAATTGCCCAGACACTGACTGCTTCGCATCCTATTTAAGAATAAGATAGTTTAAAATTATAGACGAGGTTGAAAATATTTTCATTCGATTTAGTTACAAAAACGAAGAAGATGTCAAGTTTTTTACTATACAAAACAGAAATCAGTGAATTTTTAAAATATCTATCAAATAACTTCACAGTTTTATAGAAGCAAGTCACACATATATTTGAACTAGCAGTTGCCCGCGACTTCGTTCGCGAGGAAATTTTGACGTGTATGTATGTGTGGGACTGCCTCTGGATGTACTATGCCAAAGCAAATGACAATTAATGCCAATCGAAGCGATTATATTCCCTTAAACTGGCCCTGTTATAAAATCTGTTCCCACACATACAAATACATATGTCTTAACTATATTCTATCTCTATACCAATTTTCAGCTCCAAAACGCCAAGGATTTCATTTATATACTTACGGTAGCCAGATCGTCACAAAAAAAATTGTTAGATAATACACTTGCTAAATTTCAGGCCGGTAGTACAAAAATCAAACTTACATACAAACTCGCGAGAGCCTTTAGAGCTCCCTAATCCGACCCTAATGCAAAATCTGTTCTTAGCAAACCTCTACTCACCATGAACTCCGTCCCTGAAAAAAATCAGGAGAGTAAGGACTTTCATACAAACTTGCGAGGGCTCATAAACCACCCTAATCAGGCCCTGTCGCAAAACTAATTCATAGAAGATGTCTACTGACTATAAACTACGTCTCTGCCAAAAATCAAGATTGTAGCACGAAAAATGAAGGACTTTCATACAAACTTGCGAGGGCTCATAAACCACCCCAATCCGGCCCTGTCGCAAAATTAATTCATAACAGACGCTTACTGACAATAAACTACGTCTCTGCCAAAAATCAAGATTGTAGCACGAAAAATGAAGGACTTTCATACAAACTTGTGAGGGCCCTTAGACCACCCTAATCCGGCCCTGTCACAAAATTATTTCATAGCAGACGTCTACTGCCTAAGTGCCTATAAACTACGTCTCTGCCAAAAATCAAGAGTGTAGCACGAAAAATGAAGGACTTTCATACAAACTTGCGAGGGCCCTTAGACCACCCTAATCCGGCCCTGTCGCAAAATCCGTTCATAGCAGACGTCTACTAACTACATACTACGTCCCTGCCAAAAATCAAGATTGTAGCCCAAAAAATGAAGGACGGTCATACAAACTTGTGAGGGCTCATAGACCACCCTAATCCGGCCCTGTCGCAAAACTAATTTATAGCGGATGTCTACTGACTATAAACTACGTCTCTGCCAAAAATCTAGATTGCAGCACAAAAAAATCAGAACTTTCATACAAACTGGCGAGAGCCCTTAGACCTCCCTAATCCGGCCCTGCCACAAAATCTGTTCTTATCAGGCGTCTACTAACTATAAACTACGTCCCTGCCAAAAATGAAGATAGTGGCACAAAAAATGTAGGACTTTCATACAAACTTGTGAGGGCCCTTAGACCACCCTAATCCGGCCCTGTCGCAAAATTAATTCATAGCAGACGCCCACTGACTATAAACTACGTCTCTGCCAAAAATCTAGGTTGTAGCATAAAAAATGAAGGAGTTTCATACAAACTTGCGAGGGCCCTTAGACCACCCTAATCCGGCCCTTTCGCAAAATCCGTTCTTAGCGGACGTCTACTAACCATAAACTACCTCCCTGCCAAAAATCATCTTTGTACGTCCAGCGGTTTTCGAGATTTCGTGATGAATCAGTGAGTGACCTTTCGCTTTTATAGATATAGATGAGCATTGCTCTACTTTCAGAAATATTCCGGAGGAATAAAGGTGGCAAAATATGACAGAACGATCTTCGAATGAAAACCAACTTACCTTCCAGTTTTACGATCGAATCCCTTATATCGCCTCTAACAATTTCATATGGAGTTTTACTTGCAAAATATTTGTATTTGCAGTCAGTACTCCAATAGCAATCTAAGGTAAACACATTTTTTACGTAATAAAAAAAAACAAACACTGTGGGTATTAAAAACTTCATATTGATAGTCACCAGGAAAGATTGTTGCAGAACACTACATTCAACATTGACCCTCTTACGATAAATAAACACGATATAGTTTAGCGTAACTTATCTGCTTACTATAAATCTATTATGAATATAATTATCATTAGGCAGTAAATATTATTAGGTTATAAATATTCATTATGATATGGATAGGATGTATCTGAACCAAATATGAAAAGATAATCTAAAATCGAGATCTATTTAAAGTTACTTTAGAGTATAATGTTCCCGTCTCTGTCTTTTACTTGAAGTTTGAGAGTGATAATGAATAACGTTTATTATACGTGCTAAATAGCATGAAACATCTTAGTTAAAACGAGATTGATTCTTGTCTTTAATTCACGAGGAAGAATATTATTTTAATAGTAATTGATTGTTTCCGCATTATTTACACGCAACTAATTACCTTGATATGATAATAGCTTAATAATTATATTAAGGACATTATTGAGGTTCCATAATTTTGTATGCAAAAATGAAAACACGAATAGAAAATAATGGTTTTCTTATGCAAAATAGCATCCTCAAGATTTGTTATTATTTCAATGAGAATATACAATTAATGCCATTTTTTTTAGTTTTTTTTTTAGTGGCGACCTCTCACGTCCGGCCCTGGTTCAAGCCATGGTCCGGGGCGAGAGGAAATGGGACGCCGTCGACTCCTTCTGCGAAGCAGTGATTCTAGCGAAGGAGGTGGCGGAACATGAGAGGGAGAGAACCTCATGTCCTAGACGCCGCGAGAGACGCTACAGGCGTCTCGTCGCGTCGGGGGCCATGTGATGGCTATCGGCCACCGTAGGCGTGGGCCTGTGGACGATGAGTAATGGGCTAGCTCACTGTCTTATGATGACAGGACAGACAATTTATTTTGTTTTTCTTCAAACATTTCTCGGTAACAGTAGCACCGGTTGTATACGTCCCTGTGTGCCTATTGGCCTTGTTCTGTTCTGTCTCCTGCTGATACGGAGGGAAGTGACCTAGACGTGAATAAGGCTAGCGGTCCGGACGGCATACCAGCAGGGGTCTTAAGTAACTGTGCGCCTGAGTTATCTCCTGTGTTGACACGCTTGTACCGCCTCTCTCTCAAAACCAGAACGGTGCCGAACTCCTGGAAGGTTGCTAATGTACAACCAGTACCCAAGAAGGGTAGTCGTGCCGACCCCTGTAATTATCGACCAATCGCCATCACCTCCATACTTTGTAAAGTAATGGAAAGGGTACTCAACGGTAAGCTGCTGGCGCACCTTGAAGCGAACGACCTACTTGGCGACCGTCAGTATGGTTTTCGCCGGGGACGGTCAACTGGGGATCTTCTGGTGTTAGCTACGCACTACTGGAGCGAGGCCATCGAGAAACACGGCGAGGCCCTTGCCGTGTCGCTGGACATCTCGAAGGCTTTCGTCAGGGTTTGGCACGCAAGTTTGTTGAACAAACTTCCGGCATACGGCATTCCCGCTGACTTTTGCTGCTGGATATCTGACTTCCTGAGTGAACGGTCGATCCGAGTGGTCATTGATGGCTGCTCCTCTGACCTTATGGCTATCGATGCCGGAGTTCCTCAGGGGTCTGTTCTCTCCGCGACACTTTTCGTGCTGCACATCAATGACCTCCTTGTTCCTGGTATTGTTGGGTACGCAGATGACAGCACTGTCATGGAGAGTTATACATCCAGCGCAAAAGCCGGTGGTGATGAAGTACGTTCATTAAGAGAGGCCATGGTAGAGCGAACGAATTCAGCCTTAAGACTTGTCTCCGAGTGGGGTGACGAGAATCTGGTTGATTTCAACGCCACTAAAACGCAAGTTTAATCTGGCCCTTACTTTCCGGAGTGCGTCTGTACAAGTTACTGACAGTCTCGAGCTTCTTGGCACGAAGTTGAGCGCGAATCTGAACTTCGGCGCCTACATCGAGTCGAAAGCTCAAACTGCGGCAAAAAAGCTGGGCATCCTTATAAACAGGGTTAAACGGTACTTCAAGCCTGGACAGCTTTCAGTACTATATAAAGCTCAAGTCCAGTCCGGGATGGAGTATTGCTGTCACCTTTGGGATGGCTCAGCCAAATACCAACTTGCCACACTTGACTCTGTAGAGTGCAGAGCCAGGAGGCTATATAATTGGTGACGATAAGCTGATTGTCACGCTACATAGCCTGGCCCACCGTCGCAAAGTCGCATGTCTGTCGGTCTTCTACAGACTGTACTTCGGAGAGTGTGCGCAGCGCAGGAGCTCCACGAGCTGATTCCACCATCTCCCTTCTTCCATCGGGAGACTAGACGTACTGCAGGTTATCACCGATACCTAGTCGACGTTTTCCGAGTTCATATAACCCTAATCTGTTTAAGTCGCGAGTAAACAGGCTTCTTCTGGGTAAGGTCGTTCCATCGTCGACATCATCTCTGCCCTTAGGGCAAGATTGAAGTCAAGAGCAAGCCCATTTAAAATTAAAAAAAGTTGATGTGGCACTCGGAGACTGCCGCGGTAAAGCTATTGCATAGCACTTTTTATCCACATATGCAAATAATTATTTATTTATTTTATTTATGCAGTATTTTTTAAAAAGAATTTAAATTATGTAAGTAAATCAAAAGTAACCTTCATAGACTAAGCTAGTAAGAAACTCTATGACAGAAAATTTAAAAGAAAAAGTATTGACAGCTTGTCAGCCTGACGTAAGTGTCCTAGCATTGAAAAATATGAAAATTATTTATTTTATTTTAGATCTATATAAATAAAAAGAGAAGTCCTGACTGACTGATTGACTGACTTACTGACTCATCAACGCCCAGCCCAAACTCTTGGACCTAGAAAACTGAAATTTTGCACAGAGGTTCCCTTTATAGTGTAGACAAGGAATAAGAAAGGATTTTTCGAAATTCAACCCCTAAGGGATTTAAATAGGGGATGAAAGTTTGTATGGAAAATCGTCATTTTCACGCGGGCGAAGCCGCTGGCAAAAGCTAGTATTTTATAAGAAAACGAATCGTTTTCTAAGACCGATTCGCAGAATAGTAATGCAAAAACCAATAAAACGTATGATAGATGCGTAATAATAATAAAATGAATGTATATAGAGTACTCGAGGAGTACTCACTCATTATCTTTCACTATTTTTTCGTGACTTTCTTCATTAATAAATGCACTTTGTTTATTCATATTTAAAACACTTTGTACACAAATTATACGAGTAAGAATATTTTAGAAGGAGAAAGCAGAGAGACAAAACAGAAAAACTTTACACCTTTACAACGTGAGGTTATAAATTATTTAATTTGACAACCTCAGTTGACAACCTTGTTATTTTCCATAACCATAGCAACCTGGTTGAATACTGAATCTTGAATATTTTCGTTGGGGAATTTCTGGATTCTCGCTCTCCACGCTCAAGGCCCGCGATAGAAGCTATGCAATTGCTTAAAAAAATAAAAATAAAGTTGAAATTATGCTTTTTCCTACTCCTCCGCTATTCTTTTCTGATTAATTTCGTTGCGGGATCCAAGACAGTTAAATCATTCTTCTGGGACTTCGTCGAGCTTCATTGTCTCGGCGCTTTTCTTGTGGTCGCCACTGTTGATTCTGGCTAACAGGAGTTACAGTGGTTTGGGAATAGTGTGGCGGGCTTGTCCCTAAAAAAAAAAAAACGTGTGGCACTCGGAGACTGCCGCGGTAAATCTATTGCATAGCATTTTTTATCAACTAATGCAATAATAGGTATAAAATAATTAGGTATTAATAGTGTAATTACACACCAAAATAATTATTCATTCAAAAAATTTGAATAAAAATAACGATATTAAGAGTTTGATCTTCGAATTTCGCGCGATGTACATTATATAAATCAAAACTAACCTTCATAGACTAAGCTAGTAAGAAACTCTATGACAGAAAATTTAAAAGAAAAAGTATTGACAGCCTGATTTATTTTATTTTAGATATTTTATAAGAAAACGAATCGTTTTAGACCGATTCGCAGAATAGTAATGCAAAAACCAATAAAACTTATTATAGATGCGTACTAATATTAAAATGAATGTATATAGAGTACTCACTCCTCACTCATTTTCTTTCACTATTTTTTCGTGACTTTCTTCATTAATAAATGGGTTTAAAGATTCTTTATTTATTCTAAAAGAACATACATTGTTCACTTAACGAATAAATACATAAATAAGGTAACATTTAGTCCAGTAGCTAACAGTTCAGAGAGATGATAATACATTTCGCTTTAAACAACATTGCTTAATCACTACAAATAAATCTAACTTAAGATGTGGGTATATATGAAACATATTTTGCACATAATCATTTAGTTAGATAGCATCTACCCGTAACTTGTAAGTGAGTGCTTGCTATTTGGTCGCTCATTAGAAAAACTGGTTTGAGTCAACATGATTATATAAACAGATTCTTTTGTAGATTATTTTCTACAGCTAAGTTGTTTGTTCATATGCACTTTGTTTATTCGTACTTAAAACACTTTGTACACAAATTATACGAGTAAGAATATTTTAGATGGAGAAAGCAAAGAGACAAAACAGAAAAACTTTACACCTTTACAACGTGAGGTTATAAATTATTTAATTTGACAACCTCAGTTGACAACCTTGTTATTTTCCATAACCATAGCAACCTGGTTGAATACTGAATCTTGAATATTTTCGTTGGGGAATTTCTGGATTCTCGCTCTCCACGCTCAAGGCCCGCGATAGAAGCTATGCAATTGCTTAAAAAAATAAAAATAAAGTTGAAATTATGCTTTTTCCTACTCCTCCGCTATTCTTTTCTGATTAATTTCGTTGCGGGATCCAAGACAGTTAAATCATTCTTCTGGGACTTCGTCGAGCTTCATTGTCTCGGCGCTTTTCTTGTGGTCGCCACTGTTGATTCTGGCTAACAGGAGTTACAGTGGTTTGGGAATAGTGTGGCGGGCTTGTCCCTAAAAAAAAAAAAACGTGTGGCACTCGGAGACTGCCGCGGTAAATCTATTGCATAGCATTTTTTATCAACTAATGCAATAATAGGTATAAAATAATTAGGTATTAATAGTGTAATTACACACCAAAATAATTATTCATTCAAAAAATTTGAATAAAAATAACGATATTAAGAGTTTGATCTTCGAATTTCGCGCGATGTACATTATATAAATCAAAACTAACCTTCATAGACTAAGCTAGTAAGAAACTCTATGACAGAAAATTTAAAAGAAAAAGTATTGACAGCCTGATTTATTTTATTTTAGATATTTTATAAGAAAACGAATCGTTTTAGACCGATTCGCAGAATAGTAATGCAAAAACCAATAAAACTTATTATAGATGCGTACTAATATTAAAATGAATGTATATAGAGTACTCACTCCTCACTCATTTTCTTTCACTATTTTTTCGTGACTTTCTTCATTAATAAATGGGTTTAAAGATTCTTTATTTATTCTAAAAGAACATACATTGTTCACTTAACGAATAAATACATAAATAAGGTAACATTTAGTCCAGTAGCTAACAGTTCAGAGAGATGATAATACATTTCGCTTTAAACAACATTGCTTAATCACTACAAATAAATCTAACTTAAGATGTGGGTATATATGAAACATATTTTGCACATAATCATTTAGTTAGATAGCATCTACCCGTAACTTGTAAGTGAGTGCTTGCTATTTGGTCGCTCATTAGAAAAACTGGTTTGAGTCAACATGATTATATAAACAGATTCTTTTGTAGATTATTTTCTACAGCTAAGTTGTTTGTTCATATGCACTTTGTTTATTCGTACTTAAAACACTTTGTACACAAATTATACGAGTAAGAATATTTTAGATGGAGAAAGCAAAGAGACAAACAATTATTTAATTTGACAACCTCAGTTGACAACCTTGTTATTTTCCGTAACCATAGCAACCTGGTTGAGTACTGAAACTGAATCTTAATATTTAGTTAGGGAAATTCTGGATTCGCTCACCACGCTCAAGGCCCGCGATAGAATCTATGCAATAGATTAAAAGTAACAGTAGTACAGAAACCGACTTTAACAAAAAAAGACAAAATAAACTTTAAAAGCAAAAATCTGCTACTGAAGTCGGTGGCAAAAAAAAAAACGAAATCAAACAAAAGTCACCGACTTCAGAAGCTGATGTTTACTTCTAAACTTAATTTTTCACTTTTTTGTGTCTTATTTTCTGTTAAAATCGGTTTTAAGTGTTTCGAATAGCTGAATTAGAGATTTAATTATTCGAGATCGCATAACCAAATCGGCTACGGTGTTCAGTTTTCCAAGGTAGCGTGCATTCGTTGTTCAGTTTTTCCAGGTGGCGTGCATTCGTTGCTCAGTTTTTCGAGGTGGCGTGCATTCGTTCTTCAGTTTTTCGAGGTAGTGTGCATTCGTTGATAAGTGTTTCGTACACTACTATTAATATCATAAACGGGATATTAACCATGTTTGATTTTTGTTTCGAGTTCCCGATATTTTGGCGCTGTTACAAGCACCATGATCACGGATAAACTTATCGGGTTTATCCGTGATCATGGTGCTTTTTTTTTTTTATTAGGGACAAGCCCGCCACACTATTCCCAAACCACTGTTACTCCTGATAGCCAGAATCAACAGTGGCGACCACAAGAAAAGCGCCGAGACAATGAAGCTCGACGAAGTCTCAGAGAAATGATTTAACTGTCTTGGATCCCGCAACGAAATTAATCAGAAAAGAATGGCGGAGGAGAAGGAAAAAACATAATTCATCATGGTGCTTGTAACAGCGCCGAAATATCGGGATTTCGGGAACTCGAAACAAAAATCAAACATGGTAAATATCCCGTTTATGATATTAATAGTAGTGTCAGTGACCATGTCAGTTTAAAAACTTATAAGTGTTTCGTATATGAATACGAAGTTTATGGAAACTTACGGGGACGTGATATAAGGTGTTACACTTTTCTAAGTCACGTAACACACTCGTTGATTATATTATTTGTGATTTTAATTTAGTTAAAAGACAATACCAATGAGTACATTGCTGTATAACTAATTATAATCTGAAGGTTTTTATTGTTAAGGATTATGTATAGAGTTTAATTTGATTAAAACATATTATAATCGTTAGGTAGTAACTAGGGGTCAATCAATTGGGCACAAATCAAGACTGCGTGTCTGCTACTAAGAAATTCTTGATGGTAAAACCCAATGACATTTTGCCCGACCCGGGAACCAAACCCAGGAAATCATGCTCGGCAGTCGCGTTTGCGACCAATAGACCAACGAGGCAGTCCGTTTGCTTCTACTTCTTTAGCTGTTACCCATTGTAGACATTTCCATTCAGTGGGATTAGCTAGAATGATGGTTTTTGAAAAAAGTGACACAATCGATCGTAAAAAATAATTTATTATTAGATTCAAACGCAATAAAATAACAAATTTAAATAAAATAAGAGTTATCACAAAGAGAGGTAAAACAAAATCGTAAACAGGTACAGAAATGTTGTTCTTTACACTTTATTCACAAATATCTAAAGATGCATTCAAGAATGGTTTGAACATGTATTCGAACTCTTGCCACGAACAGACTCCTCCATCGCACAGTTCTAAAAACGGTCTCTCATTCCGATATAATGAGATTTCATAGGTGTAGTCTCTATCAAGAAATGTACATCTGAAATGGACCAAAAATATATTGTTAGGTATAATAATGGTATACGAGTATACCCTTACTTTGCTACGGGGTGATCGATTGTTACTACTATTTGACAGTATTAAATCAGATACCTATTTTTTTTCATCTGTTAATAACATTAGTAAAAAAAACATTTGCCAGCGCTATAAGTGCTTGCCATGATGATAAATGACCAATTTTACAAACCTGTTCAGAATTGCAACTAAGTTTACGCCAAAAGTAGATATAAATGTAGACCTCCATTTTCTATCCAAGACTCTATGAGCCGCCGTAAGTTGGTTTGCATCCTTATAAAGATTGAAAGGAATCAGAATCATGTCCATCATTGAAGAATGGGTTAAGTACACGATAGTTTTCTTGCCTTGCCCGTTCTTGGCTTTTTCTAGGTTTATGAATAAATCTGCTAACGTTATCTGGCCGAATATTCTGTTGTACTTTTCTGCTCCATAACCGCTTCTATAGTAATGTTCCAAATCTCCGACATATTCGATGATCTCCAGGTCCTCATTAGAGAACACAGCGCACCAGGGACTGTATTTGTTGCCGACTCCCTCCGTAGTGTATCGACACAAATCGTAGATCGCTATAATATGTTTGTTCGTCAAAGTGAAATTAAGACCTAATCTCCTGTCAATCCTCTCTTTCATCTAAAAACATAATAGTTAGGAATCAGTTATCATTAAAAGATTGTTTGTTTGATTTGTTTATTTTAAGGTTATTATTTACCTTTACATATTCTGGATTTTCCATATAATCAAGTGACCTTTTGTAAGTATCTGGATTTCTATAAACTTCTTTTAGATATGCTCGACACGCTCCATAGGGCTGCAAAAAAGTTATCAATTAATTAGTTTTTAGATTGTAGATATAGGTACTTTGGTTGTGGAATGAATTCATTTGGTATCTATGTGCTTTTTTGCTAGATAATTAAAAGGTCAGCCAATGAAATAGTAGTGCATCTATTCTGCCGATTTAATATCTATTATTGTTAAGTTGCATCCACACTGAAATTATTTCTTGTGGATAAACATTTTGCAAGTGTGAGTGGCCAACCAATTAGACAACAAAACTTATAGCAAATGCCACTATGGGTATATACACAAAAAGTAACTTAACGTTATAGCTTTGCAAACATGCATGAACGAAGCAATCATTGAAACAAGAAACAAGAAGAAACTTACATTGGCGACGCTGACGTTGGATTTAGCTTGCTCTATTATCAAGTCTTTATATCCTAGTCCTTCAATTAAAGCTTCTGCGGAGACCTCACCACGTGGACCGAACGTTGGACGAAATGAATATTCTCCCTCATGGAGGTCATTGTATAGCTCTGGTAAAGCCTCTCTAAATCTTTTGCCAATACTAAACATTTCCTGGTATCCTTCGTTCATAATTTTATTTGGCTCATTAATAAAACTCGGATCAATTTCCCATTCCCTAAAGTTATCTATATCTTGAGCACATAGCGAACTGTTCCCATTGTCGTAACTTGAAATTATGTGGTCCTTAAAATCCAGAACCACTTTTATCTCTTGTAAGAATTTTGTTCCTGGGTTCTTTTTTCCGTGCCTCATTAAAGTCCAAGAGCTGATTGGTTCGCATTCTAAGAAAAAAAGATGGTTGTAAATTCATATATACAATGTGTTTGGATAACGACTACCGATTCTTAAAGGACATATATTATTTACTCATTTCTATTAACAAAAGGGGGTTACCAATACTCCTAACCTAACAACCCGCAAATGGCAGCCATCTTTTTTTTAATCGGATAATGTGAAATGCTGTATGGCCTCTATATGTATTTTTTTACATCAAACATTATGTTCAATGTTTATCAATAAAAAAATTCTGATTTATAAATTTGAATTGTGTACTACATACATAAAATAAGGTTTTTATTGAATAAAAATGAACCGTAACTAATAAGCTATTTACTGGAGTGTCATCAAACAAAATAAAATCAATAAAAAAACCTATAAAATATTGACGAGAAACCTAAGCTAGCACAGATAGAGCGACTCGTTGCTCGAGCATTCCTTACTTTTTTTTTAAAATAAACTTAATTGCAGCAGACATAGTGTTCAATTATAATTCCACCTGACATATTGTGTCTCTTCTTTTGAGGGTTTTCAAATAGATAATTGAATGTTCAGTATTATTATGATTCGGGTGACAACAGCACATGACTGCATTCACGAGACTGCTATATAAAAGTTCCCAGTTTACGCTGCAGCTGTCAATTTTTGAGGAAACGCGTATTACGCGTGACTTTTACGGCAAAGAAATACACACAATTCTGCTTTACGATAGTGTTTGTTATAAATAGAGTGACTAGTTTTGACACTTACCTTTATCTTTTAAGATCGCGTCTCTTAAATCACCTCTAACAGTTTCATACGGAGTTTTACTTGAGAAATATTCATATTTACAACCAGTACTCCAATAGCAGTCCAGAGTCGAAACATTTTTTATGACAAAGCTAATCAGTACTGGTAAAAAAATTAAAAATCTCATTCTGATTTATTCGCGGACGTTCAACTTTAAATATGAATAGAACCTCTCTGTTAAGCATATCAATAACACTATAAAGCACACACCACACTCATCATTGGCACTGATCGTCGTAATAAGCTAGAATATAAACTAATAACTATTATAGTATTTAAATAATTATCTTATCTGCCGGAACTAAAAACACACAGACAGGTTTTTTAACATATAATCTTAATTCGTATTCGTCTGAACCACTTTAGTATTTTCATATCCAAGTTAACGTTTTTGATAGTAATCCACGTCAAGTTTAAATTTCATAAGTTAAGAAAATAACTAGTTGCCTACTTCCTACAAAACACCGGAGCGGCCGTAAAGGGGAAGTTGTGCCAGACTTGTATTACAAAACAAAATACGCGAGACGCCCGGCCCAGTGCAGCGCTTGCTAAAACTACATAGTACGTTTTCTCTAAAATAACATAACTATTGATTTCCAGGAAATTATTCATCAAGTTACTTCACAACACGTACCAATATTTAAGTTTATGCAATTAAAACAGGTTTTGAAATCGACAGTGTATCTGTCGCAGGGATATGATAAAAACAGGTATTTGGTCAATTCCCTAAGGGATTTGATCAAATCACGGAGGATGTTAAAATAACAACACGATTTTATCATTTCCCTAAACAAATCTAGTATTTGAACAAAAACAAATCCCTAAATTGATTCAGTGAAATGATAAAAAATAAGTCCAGTTCCTGTTTGCGTAAATGAGCCTGTAAGAAAAATAATGTTCTGTGTAATTCACGTTGCCACAAATCTGCTACGTGTTTTCATCATCATCATCATCATCATTTCAGCCAAAAGACGTCCACTGCTGGACATAGGCCTCCCCCAGGTGTCCCCACATTGACCCGTGCGTCTCTCATCCAGCGGGTCCCCGCAACCTTGACCATGTCGTCCGTCCACCTAGTAGGAGGCCTTCCAACGCAACGTCTTCCGGTTCGTGGTCGCCATTCCAGATTTTTTCGGCCCCATCGGCCATCCGTTCTGCGAGCAATGTGCCCTGCCCATTGCCACTTAAGTCTGGCGATTCTTCGGGCTACGTCGGTAACCTTGGTTCGTCAGTAAATAGGTATAAGGGCGCCTTCAAATTAGGGCGTTAGCAGCGCGGCAGTCGCGCGGCTGCAGCACATTTTTATAAGAACAGCCGTAACAACCCGTTGATAATTGTTTATAGTCGCGCGACGCCCTAAATGCCGATATATGTATAAAATTCAATGTTTGGGCTAAGAGGACATGATAGGAGGGTAACATATTTTGCGATATGCAGGCAAAGTATAATGGCAGGACACGTGTGCTGCCACGGATCATGGCATAGGGCTAACAAAATAATTATAAATATTGCAAATGTCACGAAGAAGACGAAAAAGAAGAACATTATAAACAATTATTTGTCTTCTTTTTCTACAGTTAATGACAGAATTAACTAGCTAAGGTTCGTAATACAACATCCTATCCTGCCCTCTGAGTCCCAAAACATGGCTTCGCATTTTTAAGTGGCGACGTTCTGGTCTAAACAAATAATTCTGATGAACCAGCAAAGAAAAAGACTCACTCACGAAAAATAATAATATATAATACAAAATCAAAACAATTTATAAAATTCTTCTTTTCTTTCGTGTGGTAAGTGGTGTCAGAGTTTTTATGTCAGCCATGGGCATCTGACTTTGCTTTACAATCCGTCGAGAAATATGTCTCCGGCATGCTGATTTGGTTTCCTCACAATGTTTTGCTTCATGTGCGTGATAAGTACGCGTAGTGTGCGTTACTATACGCATATGAATCGACAAGACACGAGTTGACACGACTTATGTTAGAACTTGAGACAAAAAAAAAACAAAAAATATAAATATAAATAATAAGTAACAATAATTTTTAAATGTTTTTTTTATTGTTTTTATAGGAAATATTTATTAAAAATGTATGAAAGGGGATAGAACCGATGTGGCATATCAACCGCCATTTTGATTTTTTTTCAAAATCGCGGCCCACAATGAAAGTGGTATGTATGGACAGAGGACAAATAGACGAAGAAAACATGTCCAGTAACATGGTAGGTACCTAAAGTGTCATGTTACCGAGATATTTGAAGTTAAAGATCGATAATTGCGTACAACGTTATGCATTGAAAAAAAGTAAAAAACTAAAACCCGACTACGACAAAAAAAACGTAGTCGGGTTTTAGATTTTTACTTTTTTTTATTTAAACAATTTTGGTGTTAAATATTTTTTTTCTCTTGACTTTTTGTCCGCTAGAGGGCGTGATTTTAAATTTGAGCAATATTTTAGAAATGTACGTATTACATATAATTTAAGTATTTATCTTCATTTTTATTTTTTAATCCTTACTTTTTGTCCGCTACAGGGCGCCAAATCGGAAAATTAAGACAGTTCTAACGATACCTCATATGTCGAGTTCCAATAAGTAGATTAGAAGCAATGAGGGAACAGATGAAGTTACTCACATACATGCATACATACATACATACATAGCCAGTCAAAATCATAACCCTCCTTTGGCTTTGCCGTAGTCGGGTAAAAATAGACTTAAACGTTTATAGGCGTTCAATTGTATCCAATTAAAAGTTCCCAGCTTGATTATTATTATACGCACGAGAAAATCGTTTCGCATCGCAATGAAACGCTATGTCAAAGAATAGTTTTCCCGTACTCCTAGTAGTATGTAATGTGTGTACTCTCTTTCAATAAACTGTAATAATAATAATCAACGCCAATAGACACGTAAAAGGTCTGAAGGTAGTGAGGAAGAAGAGAGTGTAGAAGTTAGGTGATCATAATTGTACTCAATTGTCGATCTTTACCTTCAAATATCTCGATAACGTGACACTTTGGGGTACCTTGTTTTATGACATTTTTTGTTCGTCTAAATGTCCTCTAAAATCAAAATCAAAACTCATTTATTCAAACTAGGCTGATAATCAGCACTTTTCGAAGGTCAAAATTTACTTTACTTTACTATTTACATTTTTAAAAGACAGTCCCCCAAAACGCCCACCCATCGGCACTTCCTAGTGTTTAGCTGGAAAGAAGAAGTGGCGGAACAAACTTCCCAGCACACATCTGTCTGTTAGGTTGGTTGGAAGAACCAGACTCGATAGAGATATAGCAAGGTGTCAGTTAAATTTAAGATTTACTATAGACACAATCAGTAATATACAAAACGTATATCCATACATACCACTTTCATCGTGGGCTGCGATTTCGAATAAAAATCAAATAGCGGAGGCGGAGGGTCGATATGCCAGCTCCCATACAAAAAAGTTCAAACCCCTTTGTTAATATATGAATAAAGGGAGTAATATATTTTATTTAACAAAATTACCATTATTATTATTAAACTGGTTTTCTATAAATAAATGAAGACGTAATATTATTACCAACGACAACTTGACACGAATTGATCGTTATGAATTAATTTACCATGAATATCAATGATACGCTGATCAAGATAATAGTTAATGTTTTTAATTAAGTCATAATATACATAAACTATCATTCAATTAGATATGCTTACTATTTTTATAATATTCTAAAAACATTACTTTCCAATGATGGGATGGCCAAAATTACCGCCCTGGGACCCGGTGGCTGGCCTGGCAAAGCCTGGGTCCTGGCCTCATAGGCTCTTAGGCCCCTTCTGACGGGGTTCTAAAGCGCATGCTTGAAAAGAAGCCAGTTCCCGCCTCTGGAGGCGCCTCCGGGGCGCCCTGCGTTCTTTCCGTTCGCATACCGGCCCATTGTGCTGCTCTATGAGGTGGGCAAGCTTTTTGAAAGAGTGATTGGAAACTGCCTCGTTAAGCTCTTTGCGGGCATGGCTTTGGTTTGGTTTGGGTCTTTCCAAACCAAACCAAACCGGTGCCACCAGCCGGTGTGGAAACCAAACTGTTGTTCCGGCGCTCGACGGTGCACGTGCTACAGAAAGAACTGGCAGATTGTGAGAGGGAGATAACCTTTTGTTTAAATTTATTTGAAATACTTATTTGATTAATATTATCTCACAAATCAAGAATGAAACCCACATTCGTAAATATAAGTAATTTTGAATATAAAAGTACCATACGTTTTTATTAATAAACTATCTAATTACAGAAGTCAGATAAATTTGTCTTCAGGAATGGCAAGAGTTGATCTTCAAATTCTTGCCAAGTACAGACTCCTCCATTGCAAATCGAATGCAATGGTTCTTCATTCATGTAAAATGAAATGTTATAGTCGTCGGTTCCGTTACCGCACCTGAAATAACAATATAAGTTAGAATAGGATCATTGGTCATCATTAGATTTAAGTAAATTTGCAAGCTAGTTCGTGACTAAGTCAAAAAGCGCAACTGACAAGCAGACCGCGATATTCGCGATGCTAGCTTTTGTACTTAGGAGAAGGTCGTCTGCGTAGGGCAAGAGGGACATGTTTAGACTGGAAGGTTTGTCGTTGCTATATATATGTTAAAAATGTGCGGAGCTAAGGCACTCCCTTGTGAAAGGCCGTTTTTTGTCTCCATGGACTTTTTTCCGAACGAAGCTAGAGCGGAAAACGAAGATTGTGGTGAAGTTTCTGAAATGAAACACCAATATTGATACTAACTTGTTAAGTACGGTTATAAGATTGGCAGAAAATCCTGTTAGAATGCTACTCCTCCCTTTTCGATCGGGGTTTCTAGGTGAGCTAGCTAAGAGAGGATCATCCTTGAATAGGTTAAGGGCTGTATACACCATTTTCATTAAAGTAGCATGAGTAAAATTAGCAGTTATCTTCTTTCCATTCCCACTTTTTGCATCCTGCATACTTTTGAGTAAGTCAGTCAAAGTAATCTGGCCAAATAACTTGTTTATTGGAGTCCCAAAACCACATCTGTAGTATAGCTCAACGTCAGCGACATACTCCTGAATTTCCAAATCTTCGTTCGTAAACAGAGCACACCATGGACTGAGAGTGTTGGTAAGGCCTGATGAAGTGTAACGACACCAGTCGTACAAAGCCGTAATGTTTGAATCTGTTAAAATGTAATCGATTCCAAGACGTCTTTGGATCCTTGCTTTTGACTGAAATGATAACGAAATTGTATAAATAGCAATTATTATTACAGTAACTCTAGTCTCAAACTAAATAAGATAGCAAAACTCGACGAATGTTGAAAAACAAGTTTTGTCTTTGTTCTTTATCCCATGTTTATTTATCAATACTCATCGTGTCTGAATTTTACTTCAACATTTTATTAATTTGCCATTGAATAAATGTATGTGATAAAGGAAAAACTATCTTACAGTAAGAAATTCTGAAGTATTCCGATATTTATTCGATTCCGCATACGTTTCCTCATTGTTCTTGACAGCGGTATATTTACTACACTCAGTGTAGGGCTGAAATCAAAAACCAGCTAACAATTAGTTCTATTTGTTATTGGTGCAATAAAAAAGCAAAAATCGCTGATAAGATACAAAAAATAAAAATATATCGTCGCGGGAATGCATTTTTCCTCTAATAACTTACAGCTAATAAATCAAACTCAATTCCGGGTGATTGTACAGTCAATTGTTTATCAGAAAAGGCTTCAATGAAGGTCCTGGTACTCTCTTCAATCCAATGACCACGGGCAGGACGAATCAAATAACTGTCGTTTTCGAGTTTTCCCAATAATTTTGGGAAAGCCTGCTTCAGTCTTCTCGCTATATCTTTCGTTTCTTGGTATCCTTCTTTAGTGAGTGCGCTAGGTTTATCGAACATATCCATATCATACGTCCAATCGCGTAAATTTTCGACATCTTGGGCACAAAGTAAGCTGTTACCTTTTTCGTAGCTAGATAAAATGTAATCTTTTATAACTAAGGCTGCCCTGATTTGTGTTTGGAACCCTGTACCGGGATTCCTTTGGCCATGTCTAATAAGTGCCCAAATGCTAACTGGTTCACACCCTGCAGACAAATAGAAAAGCCAACATTTGAAAAATACATTAACGGCTAGAATCACGCCTGTAATCCTCGAAGGGTTAGGCAGAGGTGTAAATAATGAAGTAAACCCACACGCCAGTTAGGATAAGCCACATGTAATAGAGCACAAATCTAGACTACATGGCTGCTACTTTGCACGACCTGGGAATCGAAGCCAGTACCTCATGCTCAGTAGTCGTACTTGCGACCACGCGACCAACGAGAGTGTCAGCAGGCAGCATTTGAAAATTATAGGAATCTAATTGCTAGAAGGTGATTGAGTGACATAATTATCTTTTAAAGAATTCGTTACCTACATTGGCAACCAGAAGATAGACCGTAAAAAACTTGTGCAAGTAAGGGCTATTTTCATTTTCAATTGAACTTTCTTTACATTAATGGTAATGAGCAAATCTGTATTACTCAGGTCAGAAACAAACCGGAAAATATGACAAACAGAAATGAGTTATAGATCCATTTTCAAACCTAATGAGTTATAGATCCATTTTCAAACCTACCTTGATGATTTAGAACCGAATCCCGTAAATCACCTCTCAAAAAATCGTATGGAGTTTTAGTTGAGAAATACTTGTAATGGTTTCCATTGTTCCAAAAACAATCTAAGCTCACCACATGTTTTGCGAAAATACAACTTAGCACTATTGATATTAACTTCATAATTAATTACCACAAGGAAAATAAAAAGCTGCATGAAACACAGACACACTCGAGTGGTGGTAAACAAGTAATAGTTGGGGTATTGTTTGTTATCTCCTTAGTTTAATTATTATTATGATGAAAAAAACAACCATAGTTTAAAAAAAAATATCAAGATTAACCTCAAACATACGGTCAGCAACAGATGAGAAGTAGCTTCATTTCGGAATTTTAATTATTAATGTGGTACGGAACTCCAGCAATTATTTTGAAAATTTCAGAAGAGAATTTATTAAAATATTCCTTATAATTCTTCAATAACTTCTTAGTCACGAGTAATAATCTAACAATAGATAGGCCCAGGGGGTTATAAAAGTGGACTGTATTTCAAGGGTATATATTACGTTTCTACAATGGTCAATTTTAAATAAATAGAAATCATCGACCGTGGTCTCGCTGTTGAAAGGAGTGTGGAGGGCGCGCGGGCCATCGTCGAGCCGCTCCGTTACCACGCCGCCCGCTTCCCTCTGCTTGAAGATGCATGTGTGTCTCGGAGGTGTTAACGTGTGCGTTAAGCGTTAACATACAAGTTTTTATTAAAAAGCATCTTTTACACTTAGGGTAGTGTTAATCTGGTTTTGATGCTGACTGTACTGTTAAATACACATGTTGTGTTGAGATATGTTTCTAATCATCAATGTCATACAACTCAAGCAATAATAAATTGAGATCACTACATATTTTTATCTAAACACTTGACGCTTCCCGTGACCAGGTCATATCCATAAATTGATCTAAGGCAAATATTGATGGCGCCAGTCCCTTTGGCATAATAATAATTATGACAGCGTAGAGGAGTTGTTAAATAAATTCGATGGCCCTATCGAATAAACGTGCAAGAGCTCTAAAACATTTTTTTTTTTTCAATTTTCGTTTCTTTTGCCTAGACTTAAAACACGCCTGTTATAATAGTGAATTTCTTTATTCTAGGGAAATAATTATTTTAAAAATATAGGAATAATGCTCTATGCTTGTATTACATAGTTTTTGAGTCGCCAAGTACACAAGAATAAACATGTTAAAATCTACAGACGATTGAGAAGCTTTGTGATTGTTTTCGAATTTGGGTAATGTCTTCTACCAATCATGTAATAGCAGAAAAATGTACTGTTAACAAACGTGTAAATGGTTATAGCTGGGTTAAAAAATTAATAGTTAAAAAAACACTTAAGAGTTAGTATGATGCTGTTTTGGTGATATTGGGCGATCTAGATCTCGGTATCTATATGACCTAAGAATTCGGTATTTGGACACCATTAAACTTGGACTTATAATCTTTAAATCTGTACAAGCGAAAACACGATTAGATGAAAAAACCTCGATAGAAAAAAAATACTAAAACAACTCGGTTTGCACTTATTTAGAGTTGGATCTCTGAAACCTTAAGGAATTTAGTGACGATTTTTACATAATAGATAGGTAACTATATTATCTCAAATCGTGCAGATTTTTTTTTTTAATTTTCTACGTGGTTTTCTCGTAATTAGCATTCCTGTGATTGGCGCTTACGTTATTTTATTCTAAGCGAGCGCACATTCTTTCTGTCTCACGTTTGGAACGCGGTAGTAATAGCGCTGTCCTTTTCAATTTGTTCAATTCAGACATTCAGTCTGCTGCGGCATCTGTTGCGAGACGAACCTATGTTTGGCGACATTACAGACAGCGAACTATTTTCTACGCAATTATTTTGTTTAGTGGTAGGCAATATAGGTACCTATAATAAAGTTTAGGGACAGTATTTACTGTAAAAAGGAGTTGAAAACGTTTTGTGTAAATATATTATATACCTATCTTTTAATGATGATTGTCACCCACCTGATGATGGACTCCGAAGGTAGGTATAGGATCTCGGTGTCGGCACTACATAGAACCATCGTGTTTGGACTCATTTGAAAGGTCTAACGGGGATCTTGTTGACTAATGATGTCACCCACCTGATGATGGACTCCGAAGGTAGGTATAGGATCTCGGTGACGGCACTACGTAGAACCATCGTGTTTGGACTCATTTGAAAGGTCTAACGGAGATCTTGTTGACTAATGATGTCACCCACCTGATGATGGACTCCGAAGGTAGGTATAGGATCTCGGTGTCGGCACTACATAGAACCATCGTGTTTGGACTCATTTGAAAGGTCTAACGGGGATCTTGTTGACTAATGATGTCACCCACCTGATGATGGACTCCGAAGGTAGGTATAGGATCTCGGTGACGGCACTACGTAGAACCATCGTGTTTGGACTCATTTGAAAGGTCTAACGAGATCTTGTTGACTAATGATGTCACCCACCTGATGATGGACTCCGAAGGTAGGTATAGGATCTCGGTGACGGCACTACGTAGAACCATCGTGTTTTTACTCATTTGAAAGGTCTAACGGAGATCTTGTTGACTAATGATGTCACCCACCTGATGATGGACTCCGAAGGTAGGTATAGGATCTCGGTGACGGCACTACGTAGAACCATAGTGTTTGGACTCATTTGAAAGGTCTAACGGAGATCTTGTTGACTAATGATGTCACCCACCTGATGATGGACTCCGAAGGTAGGTAAAGGATCTCGGTGACGGCACTACGTAGAACCATCGTGTTTGGACTCATTTGGAAGGTCGAACGAAGACCTTGGTCACTAATGATGTCACCTATCTAATGATGGACTAGTAGGTAGGTAGTAGGTAGGTAGTAGGTAGGTGGTAGGTAGTAGGTAGTAGGTAGGTAGTAGGTAGGTAGTAGGTAGGTAGTAGGTAGGTAGTAGGTAGGTAGTAGGTAGGTAGTAGGTAGGTAGTAGGTAGGTAGTAGGTAGGTAGTAGGTAGGTAGTAGGTAGGTAGTAGGTAGGTAGTAGGTAGGTAGTAGGTAGGTAGTAGGTAGGTAGTAGGTAGGTAGTAGGTAGGTAGTAGGTAGGTAGTAGGTAGGTAGTAGGTAGGTAGTAGGTAGGTAGTAGGTAGGTAGTAGGTAGGTAGTAGGTAGGTAGTAGGTAGGTAGGTAGTAGGTAGGTAGTAGGTAGGTAGTAGGTAGGTAGTAGGTAGGTAGTAGGTAGGTAGTAGGTAGGTAGTAGGTAGGTAGTAGGTAGGTAGGTAGTAGGTAGGTAGTAGGTAGGTAGTAGGTAGGTAGTAGGTAGGTAGTAGGTAGGTGGTAGGTAGGTGGTAGGTAGGTGGTAGGTAGGTGGTAGGTAGGTGGTAGGTAGGTGGTAGGTAGGTGGTAGGTAGGTGGTAGGTAGGTGGTAGGTAGGTGGTAGGTAGGTGGTAGGTAGGTGGTAGGTAGGTGGTAGGTAGGTGGTAGGTAGGTGGTAGGTAGGTGGTAGGTAGGTGGTAGGTAGGTGGTAGGTAGGTGGTAGGTAGGTAGTAGGTAGGTAGTAGGTAGGTAGTAGGTAGGTACCTACTACCTACCTACTACCTGCCTATTACCTACTACCTAACTATTACCTACTACCTACCTACCCGGTTTTATTTATTTATGGAAACATTTGTTTTGAATAGTTATAGTTTATTTTCGACGGCACATTATTTTTGTTATTTATGGTACTACCTACGATATTTGTGTAAGTACCTACGAATGTTTGTCTTTTATTTTTTTATGGGATTTTTATTGTTTTTGTAATGGTACCTATATTGTATATTCTGAATATACTTACATATTAAACTGTTTAATAAATAAACATTGATGATTAATTACATAAAACATTTTATTTCATACTAACCTTTAAGGTTTATAGATTGAGTACCTACTTACTTACCTACTTTTATCTACGTGAGGAATGATAGATCAGTCTGGATCTTCGATCAATAAGTTTCGAGTCCACGAAAAAAAAAAACCTCTAAATTTCGAAACTTGAATCTCGGCCCTAGTACCTACCTATCTATTATTTTACCTACTATTATGTATAGTGTTTAGGTGTGTCATTAGTTTGTACCTAGGTAATAATAGGGTTATGGACGGAGCTTCAAATAAGTATACCGACAATAATTTATTATCCTCGCTTGATTGTCAGCTCCGATCCGTCGTCGTACCGTGAAAATAGGTACTTCCATGAATTTCAACTTTATTTGAATGATTTTTTTACGAATACGTTTTATATATAATTATATAATATGAATCAAGCTGTCGACCAGCTGGGCGGTCGGGGCACCGCAGTTCAAACTCGTACTCGACTCACACTCGATCGCGGCCTGTGCGCGGAGCGCGCCGAGCTGCCGCGCCGGGCGTCAAGCCACCGCGTATTATGGAAGAGGGGGCGCGGGCGAGAGGTACGAAATCGCTCGCGTTGGGCTATAATGCGCGCTCTTAAAAACACGCTTTTACGTGCAATAGGTGCACGTAAAAGTCAAAAATAAATTACGGATCGTTCAAGTTGTCTCTATTTCTGAACTGAAGTGTAAACTATGTGCTTTTAATTATAATACATATTTGATTGTAAAAGCGTGGGGCGCTGGAGCAGGAAAGACTTTCTTGTTAACAAATACACGAACAAGAACTCTTCATTTGCTTTTTGCTCGTGTTTTTTAGTGTTTTTTAAACTATTAATTTATTTTATAGTCTTTGCTAATGGCATAATTTTAACATTTATTTTAAATACACGAATGAGCCCGCATCCTCTCCATCTATGAAGTTCCGGCTCCATCGTCAGATCAGCTCGATAGTACCATATTATTGTATTCAGACCTTTAAACCTAATCGTGTATGTATGTAAGTATGTATTATGTCCGAATCTTTGTTCCCTCATAACTCATAAACGGATGAACCGATTTGAATGAAATATAGACGTCGTTAGATTCGTCTTGATGGCGCGAGTGTTATAGGCTACATTAAAATTAAAAAACAAAGAAAAATAGTGGATTTTGGGGGCCAAATCGCGGAGTTCAATATTTTTTTTTCCAATACCATCGAGTAGGGTATCAAAATAAAGGGTTTTAAAAGGAGATTACATAAATATATAACACTTCTATGTATAAAAGAAATTCAAAGTGAGAAATCCTATAAACAAGCACAAAAGTTAAATCATCTGCGAAGAATTTTACGCGACCAACGAAAGAACAAACACAAAAGAAAAAAGAACTAAAAAGAATAAAAAAAGTAGTTAAAAAACTAAAAAACCCGACTGAAAAAACTGAAAAGCAAAAAAACAAGCACATTTTAAATTAAACAAAACTTGGAAGCAGGCGGGGTTTATTTGAATATTAAATTATGAAAAGAAAAAATTAAAATAGAATGGACCCCGCCTGCTTCCAATTGATTAAAAACCTTAACACTTAAACATAACGTTTAAATATCATTGTAAAATTTATTTATTTAAGCCCTTTCATCGGAGAAAGATTAGAAGCAAAACATTTTAAATGTCGCTCCAAAGTAAATAGTCATCAGTACAAAAATATTCATTCTAAAATGAAACTTAAACTCTAAGCAATACGGTTAAAAGCATTTTGTGTACAATGTCGTGCTTATTCTATTGCGGATCCCTGTTCAAGAACATGATACAATAGTTGGTGCGATGTAGCAAACATTGGCCAAACAATTATAATATTCGCTGATTTAATTATATTTCCAGTTTAATTATGTTTAACTATTATGAAAAAGCACATAATGATATTAAATTACCGAAAAAAAGATATTCCTTCCAAAACCTTGCTGATATGGTGGTTATTTACGCAGTTTTTGAACGCATACTGCGGTATTTTGACGTCTTAATGTTGGCTATGATTGGACCATACTAATTTGAAATAAGACCAGAAATACGTTATTGGTCTTATATTTCGGGCCGTTTTTGAAGCGCTTATCGGGAATCTAGTACATTATTGATCGAAGTTTTTTAACTACTTTTTTTTAGTTTTATGCCAGCTTAAGGGGCCGGTGAACGAACATTTCTCCATACAAACGTAATACCAAAATCATTCGCGATACGAACATATTACCAACTTAAAATTATGTTATTCGTATACAGACGATATTTTTCCCCCCGTCTCGATCGTCGCGGCGAGCAGTCGTGTTTTTGAGTGCTCGCTAAGTTTTTATTTAAAAATCAAGTAAATAACGAGTCTACTGACTTCAAACATATAATACCACATGAACAATAGTGTCAACAGTATATCAGTGTAAAATCAAATTTGTACGTGACGATTTGATGTGTTATTGGAGCAAAAACAATTATAAAACAAAGGTGAAGTGTTGTGTCAAACGACTTGTGACTCGCAAAAGTGAAAGGTACGGCGACCGCTAACCAGTGTCAAGGGCACACACCTCGCACCACGACGACTTATTTTGAGCAACACTTTACCTATTCGGTAAGCGTGTTTGGTCTAGCGGCCGTATTCAACGCTTGTCGTGCAAGAGGTCGCAAGTTCGAATCCTACAATTTTCAAGAAGTGTTTCTCCGGGCTGCAAAGAAGATAATAATCGGTTGTCCATCATGCCGATTAATCGATCACCACCGTCGACGCCTACTAATGTTACCACTACGCTCAAAGCGCCAGCAACTCCACTACAGCATAGCTCATCGGAACCGGATATGACCAAAACAGGCCAATCAATCGCTGACGAATCTAAGTTCCCAAATATCTCGCAACGGAATAAACGGAAATGCACCGAATCGGGATTGGATCCGGACAACCAGGTTGCTATTTATATGACAGAAATTAAAACTATGTTTCAGGAGTTCAAAGACGAACAAAATAAAAAAATCGAGAAAATTTATGAGGGTATGGAAGAAATAAAGCTCCAAAACTCTCAAATTCAATCATCGGTAACATTCCTATCCCAAGATTATGATAGTTTAAAATCTAAAATCGAAGTACTCGAAACCCAGCTGAATGAGGAACGTAAATCGAATACTATATGTTTTCAAAACTTCGAAGAAAGGATAGAAAAACTAGAGTGTGGGGCTAGATCATCCTGTGTGGAACTAAAGAATATCCCTGTGACCAAACCAGAGTCCAAAGAGAACTTATTAAAAACTGTGGTCAAGGTCGCCTCCGTTATTAATTTACCCCTACAACCCCACGAGGTGAATGATATCTTCCGCATAGGAACTAAAGACAAAGACAGCAGAACAATCATCGTAGATTTCTCCACCAACCTCCTGAAAGAAAAATTTATTGAAAAATATAAGAAATTCAACAAAGATAACAATAAATTGTCAACCGAGCACTTAAAAATTAGCGGGCCAGTAAAACCAGTATTTATTAATGAAAACCTTAGCCCCAGAATGAAAAGACTCTTTTTCCTGGCCAGAGACTTTGCGAATGCCAACAGTTTCAGGTACTGCTGGATTAAAAATGGAAAAATTTATCTCCGCGAAAAGGACGGTGCATCACATATTTTGATTAAATCTGAAACGGACTTTCCTACAAAAACTGACCTAAAGTGACTAGTGAAGTATTGTCCTGTAATTGATAAATCTGTAATTTTATGTTGTAGTCAAAACAACCAGGAAATCACACTTTGCTTTTTGAAAAACCTGTACGTCAGAGCCACTTGTAAAACTTGTTATCAAAATGTAAATAGCATGTATTTTTCAAAGTTGTTACTGCTCTGTTTACACTTACAAATCACCCAGAAGTCTCACACAAATTATGTTGACACACCACATCATAACACTCACACTCACATTCATAAACACACATATACACCTACGTGCATCATTATGATATCAACTCTCTCTCATTCCATCTCTCTCGTATCCAGTCACACCGCGTCATATTGTGCAATGTTGTACAACTCCCCCTGTAACCTAAACTTAAGGGTAACGTACCTCAATCCTTACCGATTACGTTGGCCTGCTACAAGCCCATACTCGATTACCACAACTACTTATGTGTTACCTCTTACAACTAAAACATGAAGGAAAATATCGAAATTACACACGAACTAGAACATCTATCAGTCTCGTCATCATATCAGTGTTCTCCAGAACAATGTAATACTTATTTAGACAAGGTTGTAAACGGTCTTAATATATTCCATCTAAATATTAGAAGTATAGGCAATAGTTCTAACTTTAATAATCTCTTAATACTTCTGAACAGAATTAAGGTGAATTTTGATGTAATTGTTTTATCGGAGTGTTGGCTACGGAAGTGCCCTTACCTTCCTACTATACCTGGATTCGAAGCGGTTCAGTCTAATCACGCGAACCAAAATGACGGTATTGTTGTTTATGTTAGGGAAAACCTGCGATTCGCTGTCGAAATACCGATATTTACGGATGCGAATTGCGTGATATTGAAATTTGCTTCAGAAATAGCCCTTGTGGCAATATATCGATCTCCGTCGTTCCGGAATACTAACAACTTCATTGATAGTCTGGATTCAACTTTGCAAACGTTAATGTCATTTAAAACTATAATTTTAATCGGCGATATCAATATAAATATCGCCCAAAATGCAAATGACATAAATTCTGACACGTATCTAAATACAGTGGCATCCCATGCAATGCTTCCTGCACATTTGTTTCCCACCCGTAACAACGCCTGCCTAGACCACGCAATTATTAAATCGAACAAACCTGCAATAACATTGGTTCTTGATTCTACTTTATCAGACCACGCTCCAGTGATAGTGTTTTGCAAACTAAAGTTTGATATAACTAAAACCCCATTTTCGTCGCCCCGAGTAGACGTGGATGCATGCGTTGCTGTCCTGAAAACCATAGATTTTACCTCAGTCATAAATTGTAATGATGCAACTACGGCTGCTAACAATTTTGTTAATATTGTGTCCACAGTGGTTAAAAACAACTCCGTTACTCGAACTATCCCAAGTAATAAAAGGATTATAAAACCTTGGATCACACCAGGGCTCTTGAGGTGCATACGAAACAGGGATAACCTCTGCCTTCAATCAAAAGGAGACCCAAATAATAGTATATTACAAGTGACATTCAAACGGTACAGAAACTTTTGCAATAGTTTACTTAAAAAAATTAAACGGACATATGAACGAACTGAGTTTGAGAGACATCGTAGGAATCCCAAGGCTACATGGAATCTTATTAAATCAATATCAAACCTTCAAAACAACAAATCTTCGGCTACTGAACTTTTATCCATTACTCCTGATCCTTCTGATTCAGTGAATAGTATAAATGACTTCTTCGCGAATGTGGGAAAGAACCTTGCGTCGAAAATAGCTAATGCACACTGTACACACTCCTTGGAAAGTTATGTCTGTCCTAATTCTATGGCCATTCTCTCAACAGACTGTGAAGAGATTGAAAACATCATCCTCGGCCTCAGGGCCAATTGCGCCGTGGGTTGGGATGGCATTTCTGCTGTGTTGGTGAGGGCTGCCCGGCACACCTTAATTCCTATTGTTACACATATATTTAACCTTGTTCTCACATCAGGAGTATTTCCGGCTGTCTTTAAAAGAGCACTTGTACATCCCATCTACAAGGGTGGGCACAGGGGCAGTGTCAATAACTATAGACCGATCTCTGTCCTTACAATTCTGTCCAAAATTTTAGAAAAACTTATAAATAGTAGACTACTTAATTTCCTTAACTCACATAATATAATTTCAGACAACCAATACGGTTTTCGATCAGGCAGAAGCACTGAAGATGCAGTCTTACAAGTAACTGAAACTATAGCAAAAAATATAAAGAATAAACTCAAAACAATAGCAATTTTCCTCGACCTATCAAAAGCTTTTGACACTGTCTCTGTTCCCCTCTTGCTGGAAAAGTTGGAGCGGATTGGTGTTAGAGGAGTGTGCCTAGATATTTTTAGGAGCTACCTGAGTGAGCGATCTCAAGTCGTAAAGATAGGGAACCACGTCAGTAAACAACAATTTGTAACCTATGGAGTCCCGCAGGGTAGTGTCCTTGGACCTACCCTGTTTCTTATTTATATAAATGACTTTT
The DNA here is from genome assembly GCA_949775195.1 of Diarsia dahlii. NCBI lineage: Eukaryota > Metazoa > Arthropoda > Insecta > Lepidoptera > Noctuidae > Diarsia > Diarsia dahlii. The sequence continues at coordinate 14,020,149 of OX459194.1, read as the reverse complement.
GTAATCTGGCCCTAACTAATGCTAAAATTGTAACATACGCGGACGATACTGTCATGCTCATTCATGGTAAGGATTGGTTGGAAACCCGCACATACGCGGAAACCACACTGCTTGCTGCAATGAAATGGCTTAATAAAAACCTGCTTACACTCAATTTAGTTAAAACCAAGTTTATAACATTTGCTCCAAGTAAAGTCTCTCAACCTCCTTCTCCTTATGCTCTGACTGCGCATGACTGTGGTTCAATATCGAACGATTGCAGCGGTTGTGTACAGATTACGCGCACCCATAGTATTAAATACTTGGGTGTTATAGTAGACAGTATGCTGACATCATCATCATCATCATTTCAGCCAAAAGACGTCCACTGCTGGACATAGGCCTCCCCCAGGCGTCGCCACATTGACCGGTCCCGTGCGTCTCTCATCCAGCGGGTTCCTGCAACCTTGACCAGGTCATCGGCTGACATGGAAGGAACAAATTGAGGCTCTGGTATCCAGGGTCAGAAAATTAATTTATGTTTTTAAAAACCTGCGAGCTGCTGCTGATTTTGCAACCCTACGGACTGTATATTTCGCTCTGGCACATTCCATCTTAACATATTGTATTACAGCTTGGGGTGGGTCTGGGAAATGCTTGATGCTCCGTTTGGAAAGGGCTCAGCGGGCTGTACTAAAAGTCATGACTCGCAAGCCGATTCGTTTTCCAACTTCCGAACTGTATGCTCTATGCAATTTACCAACAGTCAGACAGGCATTTGTTCTTGCCGTGGTGCTGCGTAAACACTCAAATCTTCCATTTGATCCTCATATCGTTAGCCAAAAACGAAGATCTGACAGAGTCTGCCAGGTGGAACTTGCCACAGTTCAAGTTGTACGGCGGCAGTATCACTTCCTTAGTTCCACTGTGTATAATCGCGTCAATAAACAGCTTAATATATATCCACTGACGGCACGAGAATGTGGAAGGGTTATGGATGATTGGCTTCACACACTCACGTATGAAGAAGTAGAAACCTATGTGAAAACCTGAGCTCCAGTCTAGATGTCCTATATGTTTTAAATGCGCGAACTCACACCTCTTACACAAACGTACACCCCCTTCAAACATACACACACACATACACACACACACACCCACATACACCCCACACACACACATACACTCCACACATAAAACATAACATATTTAAATGAGTAATTCTAAGTTTTATCTCATAGTATTTATATTTTAGTTTTAATTTTTAGTTTATAATTTTAATCTTAGATTTTATTTCTATTTTCATTTTTCAAAGCTAATAAAGCTTTGCTTTTGCCTCGACTTTTTGGAGGTGGGCGTTAATGACTGCGACACAGTATTATACTAATGCAGTTGTTATCGAACACAGAGTTTTTGTAAACTGAGTTTTTGTTTCCAATAAAGTTTATTATTATTATTATTTATCTAGGTTCCTATTAAACTTTTTTTTTAAACATTTACTATTTACGAAATGCAAGCGAATTGCATTTCGTCAATAGTAAATAGCAATTCGCTTGCATTTCGTAAATAGTAAATGTTTTTAAAAAAAAGTTTAATAGGAACCTAGATAAATATCGTCTGTATCCGAATAACATAATTTTAAGTTGGTAATATGTTCGTATCGCGAATGATTTTGGTATTACGTTTGTATGGAGAATGTTCGTTCACCGTCCCCTTAAGTAATTTTATTATTTTAATGTTTGTAACATAACATCACGCCTGTATACAATGTAAAAGGGGCGATTGCCATTTAACGGGCACAATTCCAGACTCCGCGGCTGCTGATATTTATTGCTGATGGAAAAACCCAATAACACTTGGCCCGACCCGGGAATCGAACCCAACCCCATATACTCAGCAGTTGTGCTTGCAACAAATATACTGGCAACGAGGCACTCTAATGTCTGTTAGCTTTCTAGTTAATAAAATAAGTAACAAATAACAACATTAAATTGATAATATTCTGATTTATTGAATGAGATAAAAGACAGTGGTAAAGATGATGTCCGCATACCGGCCCATTGTGCTGATCATCGAGGTGGGCAAGCTTTTTGAAACAGTGATTGCAAACCGCCTCGCCGAACTCTTTGCAGGATGGGTCTGGATCCTAACCATACCAAACCGGAGCCACCAGCCGGTGTGAAAACCAAACTGGTGTTCCGGCGCTCTACGTTGCACGTGCTACAAAAAGAGGTGGTAGATTGTGTGATGGAGAGAACCTTTTGTTTTTTTTTTATTTATTTATATATCGCATCGTCATTGTAACAGTGTTATTTTAAGTACTTATTTGATTAATATTATCTCATAAATCAAGAATGAAAACCACATTCATAAATATAAGTAATTTTTTTATATAAAAGTATCATACATGTTTATTAACAAAATAACTAATTACAGAAGTCAGTTAAATTTGTTTTCAGGAATGGCAAGAGTTGATCTTCAAATTCTTGCCAAGTACAGACTCCTCTATTGCAAATCGAATGTAATGGTTCTTCATTCATGTAAAATGAAATGTTATAGTCGTCGGTTCCGTTACCGCACCTGAAAAAACAATATAAGTTAGAACAGGATCATTGATGAAGTGTAGGTCATACTCATAAATTTTAGCGTAACGTAATCAATAAGTGGTATCACGGTAGTCTGTCATCATCATCATTTCAGCCAAAAGACGTTCACTGCTGGACATAGGCCTCCATTAGTCTGTAGTGTGAATCTCATCGGACTGCGTTAAGAAGTCTTCATGCTATAATGTACTCACTGCTCGGACACGGGCCTCTTCTCTATGAGAAGGAATGCGCTATAACCCACCACACGGGCCTAGTGCGGGTTGGTAGATAAACATGTCTTCGAATTTTTGGTTCTAGGTTTTCCTTCACTGTTTTTGATTAAATAAATTACCTACACGAGGTAATGTGCCTGCCTGGGTTTGAACCCACGACTTACTGCTCGCAAGTCGTGGCCGTCACAATGGGGCCACCGCTAATCTAAGAAGTAGTGCGGGCAAATATAGACGCAGCTCCACACCGGACCCAACAGATATTGTGTTGTGTTTGCAAGTATAATTGATATATTTGTCAGTGCTCAGTGCCCTAGCCTGTCCGCAATCTATTTGTTCAAGATTGCTAAAACCTATAGAAAAGTCTAAAAATAACGCGAGTTTTCATCGTCCGGATGAATTAGGTTTTAGTGAATTAACAAGCTAGTTCGTGACTAAGTCAACAAAAGCATCTGACAAGCAGACCGCGATCTTCTCAAAGCTGGCTTGTGTACTTAAGGGAAGGTCGTCTGCGTAGAGCAAGGGGGACGTGTTTAGACTGAATGGTTAGTCGTATGAGCGGAGCCAAGGCACTCCCTTGTGAAAGGCCGTTTTTTGTCTCCATGGACTTTTTTCCGAACGAAGCCAGAGCGGAAAATGAAGATTGTGGAGAAGTTCCTGAAATTAAACACCAATATTGATACTAACTTGTTAAGTACGGTTATAAGATTGGCAGAAAATCCTGTTAGTATGCTACTCCTCCCCTTCCGATCGGGATTTCTAGGTGAGCTAGCTAAGAGAGGTTCATCCTTGAATAGGTTAAGGGCTGTATACACCATTTTCATTAAAGTAGCATGAGTAAAATTAGCAGTTATCTTCTTTCCATTCCCACTTTTTGCATCCTGCATACTTTTGAGTAAGTCAGTCAAAGTAATCTGGCCAAATAACTTGTTTATTGGAGTTCCAAAACCACATCTGTAGTATTGCCTAACGTCGGCGATATACTCCTGAATTTCCAAATCTTCGTTCGTAAACAGAGCACACCATGGACTGAGTGTGTTGGTAAGGCCCGATGAAGTGTAACGGCACCAGTCGTACAAAGCCGTAATGTTTGAATCTGTTAAACGGTAATCGATTCCAAGACGTCTTTGGATCCTTGCTTTTGACTGAAACGAAAACGAAATATATAAATAGCAATTAACTACATTAATTCTAGCCTAAAACTGAATTAGATAGCAAAACACGACGGATGTTGAAAAAACTAGTTTAGTCATTTTTCTTCATCCCATTTTTATTTATCAATACTCATCGTGTGTGCGAAATTTTACTAAAACATTTTATTATTTTGCCATTGTATAAATGTATACATACAGTGATAGAGGAAAAACTATCTTACAGTAAGAAATTCTGAAGTATTCCGATATTTATTCGATTGCGCATACGTTTCCTCATTGTTCTTGACAGCGGTATATTTACTACACTCAGTGTAGGGCTGAAATTAAAAACCAGCTAACGATTAGTTATATTTGTTATTGGTGCAATAAAAAAGCATAAATCGCTAAAAAGATACAAAAGATAAAAATGGATGCATTTTTTCTCTAATAACTTACAGCTAATAAGTCAAACTCAATTCCGGGTGGTTGTACATTCAATTGTTTATCAGAAAAGGCTTTAATAAAAGTCCTGGTACTCTCTTCAATCCAATGACCACGAGCAGGACGAATCACATAAGTGTCGTTTTCAAGTTTTCCCAATAATTTTGGGAAAGCCTGCTTCAGTCTTCTCGCTATATCTTTCGTTTCTTGATATCCCTCTTTAGTGAGTGCGCTAGGTTTATCGAACATATTCATATCATACATCCAATTGCGTAAATTTTCGACGTCTTGGGCACAAAGCAAGCTGTTGCCTTTTTCGTAGCTAGATAAAATGTAATCTTTTATAACTAAAGCTGCCCTCATTTGTGTTTGGAACTCTGTACCGGGATGCCTTTGGCCATGTCTAATAAGTGCCCAAATGCTTACTGGTTCACACCCTGCAGACAAATATAAAAACTGACATTTGAAAACTATAGGATTGTAATTGCTAGAAGATGATTGAGTGACATAATTATCTTTCAAAGAATTTATTACCTACATTGTCATCCAGATGATAGACTGTAAAAAGCTTGTGCAATTTTAATACGATTGTATTATAATTCTGATAATTTATATTACATAAAAATTATTTTACATTAAAAAGTTTGTCTCAGAAAAATCAACTTGACATTTTTTTTTGTCATTTGACACACACGCACATTCACGCAAGCACCCTGCGCCGTCTTACGGTCAGGACACGTGACCATCTTACGTGAGTTTAACATTTTTTACCCATCCCAATATAAAATATGCACAACGCCGCTAAAGAAATTTTCACTTCAAAAATCGGTAGATCGTATAACCATGAATTGATCTTGTGGTAGATCGATTCAGATCGGGCATCCCTTATATCTGTATGTCCGAGTCAGAGTCCCTTCTCAGAAACAAACGTGAAAATATGACAAACAAAAATGAGTTTAGATCCATTTTCAAACCTACCTTGATGATTTACAACCGAATCCCGTAAATCACCTCTCAAAAAATTGTATGGAGTTTTAGTTGAGAAATACTTGTAGTGGTTTCCTTTATTCCAAAAACAATCTAGGCTCACCACATGTTTTGCGAAAAAACAACTTAGCACTATTGAAATTAACTTCATAATTAATTGACACAAGTAAAATAAAAAGCTACATAAAACACAGACACACACTAGTAGTGGTAAACAAGTGGTAGTTGTGGGCACTTGTGGGTACCTATTTTTTGTTATCTGCTTAGTAAAATTGTTATTATGATGACAAAAATAATCATAGTTAAAAAAAATATCAAGATTAACCTCAAACGTACGGTCAGCAACTGATGAGAAGTAACTTCATTTCGGACTTTTAATTTTTTTGGTCTCCAGCAATTATCTACATCTACATCTACACTAATATTATAAAGAGGAAAGATTTGTACCTATTTTTGTATGTTTGTAATGAATAGGCTCAAAAAGTACTGGGCCGATTTCAAAAATTCTTTCACCCTTGGAAAGCTACATTCACCCTCAGTAACATAGGCTTTTTATCCCTGTATTCCCACGGGAACGGGATCTACGCGGGTGAAACCGCGGGACGTCCGCTAGTTTTAAATATTTTAGAAGAGAATTCTTTAAAATATTCCTCACTCTTCAATAACTTCTAAGTAACGAGTAATAATCTTACAAGTTTTTATTAAAAAAAAACAGCTTTGAAACTTAGAGTAGTGTTAATCTACTTTTGATGCTGACTGTACTGTTAAATACACATGTGTTGAGATATGTTTCTAAACAACAATGTGATTCAACTCGAGCATTAATAAATTGAGATCACAACATATTTTTATCTAAACACTTGATGCTTCTGGTCTATAACTTGACCTAAGGCAAATATTGATATTCAACGTGTCAATGCCACCATGTGTCCGTTTGGTATATGACCGGTTGTCAGTATGGAGGAATTGTTTATACCTATTTACAATGAAATCAGTGTTATTGAAGTTTTAAGTTTAGAAACATTTTTATTTTTTCCTGAAAAGTTTTAATTATAAGTATTTTATTATTTTAATGTTTTTGTAACATAACACCACGCCTGTATACAATGTAAAAGGGAGCAATTGTCATACGCGGCTGCTACTGAGATATTGCTGATGGAAAAACCCAATAACACTTGGCCCGACCCGGGAATCGAACCCAACCCCATATACTCAGCAGTTGTGCTTGCAACAACTATACTGGCAACGAGGTCTCTATGTTTGTTAGCTTTCTAGTAAAATAAAATAAGTAACAAATAACAACATTAAATTGATAATATTCTGATTTATTGAATGAGATAAAAGACAGTGGGGACCATCGGGTTCTGCTGCGCAACTAAAGGTGATGTTCCGATATAGCTGAGGGTTGGAGCAACTGTAGGTATTAAAAATGACACTCTTCGCTGAAATCTATTCAGATTTTCTTGAGTGGTATGTTTAAGTAGGTGTAAAAATGAGGGAAAGTGTAGAAATGAGTCCAAAAGAGGAAGTCTAAAAGTGGCGCCTTTAAGTGAAAAGTTATGTGGAAATCGGCTGTCGTGGTATGGGCATGTGATGCGGAGGAATGAGCAAAATATTGTGAGGAAGGTTTTGACTATGAATGTGGAGGGTATAAGAGTAGAGGAAGACCAAAGAAACGATGGATGGACTGTGTTAAGAATGATATGGTAAGAAAGGAGGTGTTTCATGAGATGACGAGAAACAGAGAAGTTTGGAAGAAGAAGACTTGCAGCTGCGCTGACCCCAAAGAATTGGGATATGGATAAGAGAATGATGATGAAGATTTAGGTAGGTGTAAGTTTGTTATAAGACATTAGATCTTTGTAAAAAATTATGTAACTATCTTCACGGAAATATTCTAAATAGTGTTTTATAATAGTATTATTGGGCGCACTGGGCCCGCGTGGTGGATTATAGCCCATCCCTCTCCTAAAGAGGAGGCCTGAGTCCCTGCAGTGGGAACATTATAAGATGATGATGAATAGTATTATTATTAACACTTGTAATGAGATATTTACCGTGTTTACTATTTATTTCGAGTTCATTCATACAGCTAAAACAAACCAGTACAAAATTATGTCTTCATAAAATATGAAATAAATTGAACAGTCATTTATTTCGCTCCATGTAAAATACTGGAATTCAACTACATCCGGTTGGACTTGAAGGTGACTCCAACATAATTCGGAGAAGGTAAGGATGATGATGATGATGAATGTTATAAGAATTTGGATCAGAATAGAAAAACAGAACTCATTTAAAGATTTATTGACATGACACCTTGTGTCCTCAGCAATACATTAAAAAAATATAAAATAAAAAAAATTGCATATACTTAACACGGTTAAATAAGTTTAAATATTTAAATTTAAAACAGGTAACGTGAAGCTTGATTTCATCACATAAATAATTTTATAAGTGCCATGCCTAAAATGTTTAATTTAAAAATAAATAACTATCCACAAAAGTCAGTATTTGTATTCAGGAATGGCGACAGCTTATCTTCAAATTCTCTCCAAGTGCATACTCCTTCTTTGCAAATTGACTGCATTGGTTCTTCGTTCAGGTAAAAAACCACATTATAGTCGCTCGTGGTTCCCTTGTTGCACCTATAACAACATAAAAAATAATTTAATTCAAACGTTTTACAAAACATAACAACACGCTTGTAATTGGTTTAGGGCTTGTCCAGAAAGGGCGAATTCGTCGCGATTCTCTCGTGCGAATCACGCGCGATCGTTGCGTCCAGAAAGAGCGTACCAACGCGCGAGCATTCATCAAAATTTTGGCGCTCCATTTTTCCTGATAAGTCCACTCGGCCGGAGTTCGCGCGTTTAACTGGACGCAACAAGGGGTCTCTAGTAGTGGTCTCTAGTCTGGTGTTATGCACGCGATTTAAGCGCGTATTTTGAATTCGCGCGATGCTTGTGGACGCGATGTATTCGTGCCTAGTATCTCACTAGCGCGCGAATGATATCGCGCGAAACGTTTCGCGACGAATTCGCTTCTTCTGAACAAGGTCTTAGCAGAGGTGTACCCATTAGTAGACCCTCATTTTACCAGTTAGTCTTAGTGGGTAGTTGGTGTTATGGATCAAACCATTTTGGTAAGTTTACAAAAGATAATATTATTATGAACCTGTCACACTGCAGTGCAGTCCCCTTTCCTCCATCCACTTTCCTATCTAGTGCGGTTTTAGCCCAATCCTTTGAAAAACTAGTCCAGCCAAGGCTGCGTGTCCACAGAAGCAGAGCGACACTGCGGAGCGGAGAAACGGAGAAAAATTAACCAATAAGACTGCATAAAATCATCGCTCCGGTCCCAGTATGCAATCCTATTGGTTAATCTTTTTCTGTTTATCCGATCCGCAGCCTCGATCCACTTCTGTGGACAGGCAGCCTTAAAACTGCAAAAAAGAAATAGCGTAAACTAAAATGAACACTTTCTGAACAAACCAATCATCGATACTTTCTGGTGTCGCGAAATAACTTTTGCTCTTATTCTTTCTGCTGCCACCGATACAAAAATAAAACATCAACTGATACTAACTTGTTCAGAACGACTATTAGATTGGAGGAATGTGCTGCTATTTTACTAGTTCTCCACTGACGATCGTGCTTCCTCTTTGAGCCAGTTAAGGGAGTACTATCTTTGCATAGTTTAAGCGCTGTATACACCATGTCCATCATAATACCACGAGAAATATAAGTTGTAATCTTTTTTCCTTTCCCACTTTTGACCTCCAGAAAATTTTTGAGTAAGTCGGACAATGTTATCTGGCCAAATAGCTCGCTTAGGGGTGATCCATAACCACTGCTGTAGTAATGCCTCAAGTCAGCTATATACTCCAACACTTTCAAATCTTCGGTCGTAAACAGCGCGCACCAGGGACTAAGTCTACTAGTAAGCCCCGATGAAGTGTAACGACACAAGTCCCACAGACCCGTGATATTTGCATCTGTTAACGGGTAATCAATTCCAAGACGCCTTTGGATTCTGTCCTTTGTCTGAAAATGAAAACAAAATGATAAAAGTAGCACTTCTATGAAAATATGAATGATTTTTTTTTTGCAGAGTTTGCATATCTTACAGCAAGATAATCCGAAGATCTCATATATTTATCTGCTTCCGCAAACGTTTTTGGGTCTGCCTTCAAATCATTATATTTATTGCACGTGGTGAAGGGCTGAAAGAAAAAAAATCGTGGTAATGATTTCTAAGTTGTTATGAACATAACGTGACGCCTGTAATCCCTTGAAGGGTTAGGCAGAGGTGTACCAAATAGAACACCCACATTTTGCCATTAATTTTTTAGGGTTCTGTAGTCAACAAGGAATCCTTATAGTTTCGCCATGTCTGTCCGTCTGTGTGTCCGTAGATTAGCACTTGAAAGCTGTAATTTGGCATGAAAGCACATTCGTTACGCCGACGACGCGTGGTAAAATACTACGTAAAGTGGGAATGTTTTTTTCTCGCGTGGCCCACAGTGATGATGATGAAAAATGAGGGACTCGTTTTTAAAGTATTAAGCTTTAAAGTATCCCTCCCTCTACCAGCTAAACAGTTGTGTTTGGGTGTGTGTATGAAAACTGTCACACAAATACAGACTGGCTGATTTTGAGAAATTCCTGATGGAAAAACACAATAACATTTTGTTCCACAGAAACCACCCAGAAACCCAGGAAACCCACTCACCAACCCACCCAGGAATCAAACCCAGAACCTCGCTAGACCAACTAGGCAGGTTTAAGTGGTTGTGAAACGATAAAACAGTACTCACAGATAATATGTCGAAGTCAGTCCTAGCCGCTTGCACAGTTAATTGCCTATCATAGACACCATCAGCGAAGGCCTTGGCACTGTCAGCATTCCAGGCACCAGACGCGGGGCGAATCTGATAGTCATTTTTGTCAAGTTTAGCCAATAATTTCGGGAAAGCCTGTTTTAGTCTTCGGCCAAGATCTTCAGATTCTTGATAACCTTCTTTGGTAAGTTGAGTAGTATCACGGAACAGCTCATTATTAACTTGCCAGTTTCGTAAGTTTTCCACATCTTGAGCGCAAAGGGAGCAGTTCCCTTTTTCATAGCTATCTATGATGTAGTTTCTAAAGCCTACTGCTGCTTTCATGTGCTGTCCAAAGGTATCGTGGTTTAGACCAGGATACGTTTGACCATGTCTAAGGAATCCCCAAATGCTGACTGGCTCACATCCTAGAACAAATCAAATGGTTTTTGAAAAAATTCAATCGTGCCAGCATTCGTGATATTTCTTTATTTAATATAGGTTATCCTCTAATAGGGTAGTTGACAAAAAATCTAATAAGTCCGTCAGATAGATTTCCAAACAAAAAATAGTAGACACATATTTTTTCTCTTTTTACCCGACTGCGGCGAAGCCCAAAAGGAGGGTCATGTGTTTTTACCCGACTGCGACGAAGCCCAAAAGGAGGGTTATGTGTTTGATGTGTATGTATGTATGTCCGTTTCTTTGTTCCCTCATAACTCCTAAACGGATGAAGGGATTTAAATGAAATATACGTCGTTAGATTCGTCTTGATGGCGCGAGTGTTATAGGCTACATTAAAATTAAAAAACAAAAAAATGTTGTGGATTTTCTGGGCCAAATCGCGGAGTTCAAAAAAAATTTTTTTTTCCAATACCATCGAGTAGGGTATCAAAATAAAGGGTTTTAAAAGGAGATTACAAACATATGTAACACTTATATGTTTAAAAGAAATTCAAAGTGACAAATCCTATAAAACAAGCACAAATGTAAGAATTTTACTCGACCAACGGAAGAACAAACACAAAAGAACTAAAAAGTTGGAAATAAAAAAAGTAGTTAAAAACGTTTGACGGCACGGTTAGCGCAGTGGCTCAAGCAATGGACTGCCGCGCTGCGTGTCGCGGGTTCGATCCCCGCACGGAACAAGTATTTGTAGGACCTACAGAATATAGTTGTTCCGGGTCTGGGTATTTATGTATGTGAGTTTAAATGTTTGTGAACGCACCCACGATACAGGAGAAATTCTTAGTGTGGGGCAACGTTTCTTTAAAAATAAAAATAATAAAATAAAAACTAACAAACACATAACCCTCCTTTTGGGCTTCGCCGAAGTCGGGTAAAAAACCCGACTGAAAAAACTGAAACGCAAAAAACAAGCACATTTTAAATTAAACAAAACTTGGAAGCAGGCGGGGTTCATTTGAATATTAAATGAAAAAAAAAATAGAACTAAAATAGAACCCCGCCTGCTTCCAAGTTTTGTTTAATTTAAAATGTGCTTGTTTTTGCTTTTCCGTTTTCAGTCGGGTTTTTTAGTTTTTACTTCTATTGCTTTTTGTTCTTCTATTCTATTAACAATAAACGGCTGGCACTTTCATGCATGAACAGTAATGAACACACGGCGAACAATAAGTAAAATAATTATCGTTCTTAGAAATCAACCTGGGTCTTTCTCTGTCCTTTCATCTTAACTACTACATAAGGTAAATATGCCCACAGCATGCATGCCTGCTACAGAATTAATTATAACACTGCCACTGCTTGAAAACCGCAGCACGGAATATCTAGTTGGTTCACAGGTTATGATTATCACCAGAGGTCATTGTTTGCTTCTACTGATTAAGATGAGGTCAGTGACCTTTTATCTTCATAACCTAAACTGTTTTTAACCACTAACTAACGTTCTCTTTTATAGTTTATTAATTTATTGTCTACTAGCTGATGCCCGCGGCTTCGCCCGCGTGGATACTGTAAAACAATCCTTGATGCGGATTATATACCTATCATTCTAAAATTTCAGCTCGATCGGTGCATAAAATGAATCACATTTTTATGCAAATAATTTATTGAATGACAGATAGTATAAGTCACATTTGACAATACGTCCATAGATAATATCTATGGACGTATTGTCAAATGTGACTTATACTATATACTTACTATATGTTATATTATAACACTTATACATATACTTACTTGACTTATATATATACTTATACTATATGTTATATTATAACATTCCTCCCCATTTATGGTTGATTCAGATCTCCTCAATCAAACGCCGTGGAGGTCGCACCTCACGCTGGCTGCGCCGAAGAGGTGCTGCAACCGTTGCAGTCGGTGTTTCAAACGCTGGGGATGAGGATGATGATGTAGATGCAGAAGGTTCTGGTGTGGATGGAATGTGAGAGGACGGTGTAGATGGAGAAGGAATTGACATAGGTGGTGGTGCCAAGCATGTGGATGGTGAAGACGTAGAAGCTGTCGCAACACTTTCAGGTGACGCGGCTGCAGGAGCAAGTCGCGGCCTCATGTGATCTGCATGTTTCCTTTGCTCTACCCCATTGGATGTTGTGACCACGTAAGAGTATCGGTGTTTACGGGTCGCTACTGTAGCAGGTTGCCACTTTTTTCCTGTTTAGTTTTTATGTACACGTTATCGTCTGTCTGGTATGTAGGAGTAGATGACACGATGTCCGCCTTCACATGTTGGTACTGCAAATTTCTTCTCTTATTCGGTCGGATATTTGATAGAACACAGTTCAACTGCCTGCCGAACATCATTTGTGCTGGTGATTTGCCGGTAGTGGTATGCGGAGTGTTCCGGTAAGTGAATAAAAACTCCAACAATCGACGCTTAAGTGGGCTTCCGTCACTGGAGGTCATTCTGTTCTTAAAAGTTCTCACAAACCGTTCAGCTAACCCATTTGTTCGGGGATGATACGGAGATGAGGTGACATGTAGAATGCCCTGATTTTTACAGTAGTCCTTGAATTCCTGTGATGTTAGTTGAGGGCCATTGTCAGATACAATCATTTGTGGGAGTCCAAAGGTGCTGAAAATCTCATCCAGAACAGTGCATAGACTTTTTGAAGTTATGTTTTTCATTGGTCTTAGTTCACACCATTTCGATAACGCATCACACAAAACGAGCCAGTAGCTGCCTTCGAATGGACCTGCAAAGTCTATGTGGACTCTTTCCCACACTTGCTCGGGAATAGACCAGGAGAATACCGGTAGTTCGGGATTAGACGGTCTGTTTTCTTGACACCTGGTGCATCTCTTGATAAAATTCTCGATGTCCTCGTCAAGTGATGGCCACCACACATAGAAACGTGAGAGTGCTTTCATGGCCGATATCCCTGGGTGCCCTCGGTGCAAATAGCCTAAGACTGTCTTTCTTAGAACCTCAGGTATGACCATCCTTCCTTGCCACAGTACAATTTTACCTTCTACAGACAGTTCGAAACGTTTCCGATAGTATTGTTTCATCTCTTGCCTGTAATCCAGGTTTCTCCACCCGGTCTTTAGGTACTGGCACACGAGTGACAAATTTGGGTCTCTATATGTTTCCAGACTCAATATTTTTTCTGTTAAAATGTAGGTAAACAATTTTGTTTTCTTGGAGACGTGACACTACTCTATGTACAATGTTTTCCACGTGTGAGGGTTTTGTTTTGGAATTTGGTAATCTGGAAAGGCAATCGGCCAGAATATTGTTTTCGCCCTTCTGGTAACAAATTTCATACTGGTAGCTTCCAATCAAAAGAGCCCATCTCAAAAGTCTATTATTTACAAGCTTCGGCAGGTTACGTTGAGGTCCCAGAATGTGCATCAGAGGCTTGTGGTCAGTTACCAAGGTAAATTTCGTTCCTCTTAGATATTGGTCAAATTTCTGTATTCCAAATAATATGGCTAGTGCTTCACGGTCAATAACAGAATATTTGCTCTCAGCTAGTCGAAGTTTTCTTGACGCAAATGCTATCGGTTGTTCGACATCTTTGTGTTTGTGGTATAGTACTGCCCCAACTCCTTTTTCTGACGCATCACACGCTAGGAAAAGGGGACGTCTTTCATCGAACGCTAGCAATGAATTTGAGTTAGCTATGTTACTTTTAGCATTCTCGAAAATTTGTTCTTCGTGTTCGGACCATCGCCATTTTTTTTTTCGCTTGTTAGCTCGTACAGGTCTGCACATGATCCATGAAGATGCGGAATGAATCTTTCATAAAAATTTATAAGGCCCAGGTAAGAGCGTAATTCCTTTGCGTTTGTGGGTTGTGATGCGTTGGTTATAGCGCTAATCTTCGCTTTTGTTGGCCGTATTCCGTTTTGATCGATTATGTGACCCAGATACTCAATCTCTTTACTTAAGAAAGTACATTTTTTTAAATTAACTTTCAAACCAGCCTGTTTTAGCCGGCTTAATACTGTGCAAAGTGTTCGTAAGTGTCCATTCATGCTTTCTCCTGTCAATGCAATATCATCAAAATACACTGCTACATTTGGTATGTCTCCAAGTAGTTGATCGAGAAAATTTTGAAAAATTGATGGTGCTGTAGAAATACCGAAAGGCATCCTGTTGTACTGGTAGTATCCTCTGTGTGTGGATATTGTTAAATACTTTTTTGAGTCTGGAGCTATTTCAAATTGTAAATACGCGTCTTTGAGATCAATTTTGGAGTAGACTATGCCGTTTGCTAGTTTCTGCCGTAATTGATCAAACACAGGCACTGGATGTAAATGTTTTGTTAAAACAGGATTAAGTGTAGTGCTGTAGTCTCCGCAAATTCTGACGTCACCAGTTGGTTTCAAGACATTTACAGTAGGTGTGGCCCACTCCAAAGGAGTAAGATTTGGATCTATTTTGTTAATGATACCTGTATCGACAAGGCGATCCAACTCCCGTTCGACGTTTTTCTTCATGCTGAATTTGATTGGACGTGCAGGTAGGTGTACTGGTTCTGCGCCGGTTTTTACATGTATGTTAACTTGGTAGTTATTGACTTTACCTAGTTTGCCGTCAAAAAGTTCGTTGTATTGCTTGAGTATATGTTTTAATGTCGTTGGAGTAACAGGCTTCTCTTGGACTGAATAAACAGGTTTTGGAAATTCCATTCCAAACTTCTCGCTCCATCTCAATCCAAAAAGCAATGGGTTTGCGTTTTTCATTACTACGACAGGCAAGGTTTCGTATCGTCCGTTCACTTCTACATTTACGTTTGCGGTTCCTTTGGTTTTCAGCTTGGTATTTCCATATGCTTCTAGTTTGGGCCCCTTTGTTAACGTTGGTGATCCAACCTGTTTCCAAACTTCGGAACTAATGATAGAGTAGGTAGAGCCAGGGTCCCAATCCATTTTGCAGTGAACTCCATTTATGAGAATGTCGATTTGTTTGCAATCCTTAACTCGAGTGCTCGTGACGTTGTGGACAAACTCGTCGTCATCTTCACTATTTTCCGTCGAAACGTCTGTAGAGCTTGACGTGGGGGCTTGATTATCGCTTATCCGTTGTAGTCTACGTTTGGAAATGTTTTTTCCCTTGGCTGGCGATATGTAAGCACGACCAGTTTTGATGCAGCAGTTCTCAAAGTGCCCCTTAAAATTGCACTCGTCGCATGTGTGGTTTTTTGCTGCGCATTTTGCGAGGTCATGTTTCTCGAATTTCCCACATCTAAGGCATTGATCAGTAAAGTGCAACTTGCGTTGTCTATTGTAATGAGATTGCGGTGTTGTTGTTTTTTGAGTACGGTTCCTTTTGACTCTGTTTACACTTGTAGCTGTGCCTAGGTGTGTCATGTTCTGCCTGTTCTCGTGATTGTGCAATTGAAAAAATTTCTCTAAAAGTAACCTCCCTTCCTGACTCCTGCAAATCAGGCCACTTTTGCTTGAGGTCTGTCTCTAAATCTGTATGATTCAAGCCTGGAGCAAAACGATCGCGTAGCTGTCGTTCCAACATCTCATCTTTGTAGCCACAATCCCGGCTTTGACTTTTGAGTCTGTTAGCGTACTGTTCCATAGATTCTGAAGACTCTCTAGTGCAGTTCCAGAACTCTGTCAATGCGCGGTACCTGGTTTTCTTTACTCTAAACAAGTCAAGAAGTTTGAGGCAAATGTCGTCATAAGTACTCGAGTTAAAATTCGGTGTAAGCGCTATTTTTAACTCACGGAAAATCTCTGGTGTTAAAGTATTCAACAAGATGTCCTTTCGTAGGTCTGGCTCCGTAACGTTCATGATTTGACATTTGTTTGAAAAAAAATCTAAAAAATCTTCAATCCTGCAGCTGTCGGAGTTGTATTTGTCCATGTTAAAAATTTTAATCACCATCATCTTGTCAGACGATGTGGCCGACGATGATGAAACGCTCGTCGAGCTTTTTGTTTTTGTATCTTCTTTGTTGTTCATTGTCTGTACCAACAATGTAAGTATTTGTGTCACCTGTTCTTGCTGCGCCTGTTGAGCTCGCAAGAACAGCTCAAATTGTTCTTTGTCCATTGTTTAGTATTTTAAATCCTCGTCGCCAATAAAATGAATCACATTTTTATGCAAATAATTTATTGAATGACAGATAGTATAAGTCACATTTGACAATACGTCCATAGATATAACAGTGCAGAACTATTTGAGTTTTTGAAGCGTACACAAACCAACATTACATTTTTATATAAATAAATAGATACATAGATTTGCACGTTTTAGACTTTTTATTGTAAACAAAGTTGTTTGTTAGCTTTTAGTTTGTTCTGTTTACGCGAACATCGTCCACATTTGAGACTTTTTAAAAGGTCAAGGGTATTTTCTAAAATTAACAAATAGATCAGAATTATTACAAGGTGAATACGACCTTGATTTGGAGGTAATAGGTGAAAAAATGCCGTATTCTTTCTTCGTCTTGATCATGTTTATTCTTTTATGTTGGAGTCAGCTTTCTGTCTAACATGATGTACCTGAACCCACTCCGCCTTATTACAAAAGGTAGTTAAACCTGGTTTAACTTAGACCTGGTTTATCTCGCATGCTGTCTTTCTCTTTCTTTCTTTTCTCTATCTTTTGAATATTATTGAAGTGAGACGTCATGCGAGATAAACTAAGTGTAAGTTAAACCAGGTTTAACTACGTTTTGTAATAAGGCGGCATAAGTTTACGGGTAGTCCCCGTTCACGGCCTCTGAGCTATGTAAATCCTCGACACCCCAATTATCTGGGTAACAACACTAACAACAGGATTCACGAGAGTTGACTCAAGAGTATTACAGTTTTAGGACGTAAGTTCGAACTCAGGTCGACAATTATTTATATAATTTATTCTATCACTAATGCTCTCAAATCATTAAAAAATGTTTTGAGACCAAAAATCGGAAGGATTGGATTTGAATAACATTCACCAATCCACACAAGGACTGAGTTGTGTTGTGAATCGTTGTACCTTTTACAGACAGCAGAAACGTGTCCCAGCAGTGGAAATGTTATAGTTTTATAATGATAACATCAACATAACATCACGCCTGTAATCTTCGGCAGAGGTATATTATCTAGTAGTACCTACACCCACATTTCGCCAGTTATGTTTTAAGTCACATGTAATAGGGGGCGAGTCTATTGCCATCGACGTGGCACAAATCCAGACTTCGTGGCTGGTACTGAGAAATCCCAGATAGAAAAACCCAATAACACCCGACCCGGGAATCCCTGGGAGCCTAGAACCTGATGCTCAGCTGTCACGCTTGCTACCACTAGACCAACAAGGCAGTCAATTAATTATGAAATTAGCCTTTATAAGAATGTTTGACAGTATTTCAGGCCTATAAAATAATAAAAGTTTCCACTTACCAGTTAGCTTGACCAAAGAATCCCTTATATCGCCCCTAACTGCATTGTAAGCGGTTTTATCCGAGAAATATTTGTACGGGCAGCCAGTATTCCAATAGCAGAAAGTTGATGTCACAATTTGTATCGAACATAGTGCTACTATCACCAACAAAGTTTTCATTATGACATTTATTTTATTTATTCTAGAACTATTGTTCAGACGTCGACTATGTCTTAGAGATGACTAAACTAGAATATTTTGAAACAGAGTCACTTTGCAAATACCGGTTACGACATTTTATTTGTTATGCATTGAGGTGACATCAACCTTTGACGGCGTCCACACGAAAGTCATACGTGTTGACACCTGGCCGGCGAAACGTGACGTTCTGAGTAAGTGCTACATCACCCCTGTCTAAGGTAGATAAACTCTCTGCATTCTGTGTTCCCTCCAAAGTTTAAATCGTCCGTCTACGAACGTACTGTCTTGGAGTACTACTTGCTTTGGAGGCATCTCTTTTGCTCACCCATTCCATCATAAACCTCATCCATCGCTTTCCATCAGGCGTGATAGAGGTCAATTAAAAAAAAATAAAGAGATGAAGAACAACATGTGGTTTAGGTCAGAGTCTGACAGAGTCAACCGTACGTCTGCGTTCCAAGGAGAGGAGATAATACGGATTTCCACACACAAAATTAAAGAAATCTTCAAAATCTTCAATCTTCAGTTTTGTTTTTAAACTGCATCAGTGACCTCTTTTTACAATGGGGTCAGAAAAAACTACTTAATTTCTGTTTGTAATAGGTTACATGGTGTTGGTTATGCTGATTTTGCTTATCAATTAAATTGATACTAAATTGTGATATTTCAAGTAGATTGAAGTGACAATGTAGTTTGTAGTGGTTCTATGTGTGTCTCCTTTATTTGAAATTGATGACTGTATCTTCTATTTAACTATCTATCTATCTATATAAATAAAAAGAGAAGTCCTTACTGACTGACTCATCAACGCCCAGCCCAAACCCTTGAACCTAGAAAGCTGTAATTTTGCACAGAGGTTCCTTTTATAATGTAGACAAGGAATAAGGAAGGATTTTTCGAAATTCAACCCATAAAGGAGTTAAATAGGGGATGTAAGTTTGTATGGAAAATCGTCATTTTCACGCGGGCAAAGCTAGTGGATAAATATATTCACGCAAAAATTAAGTACTAGGGATGTTACGGAGCTTCGATTCCGATTCTGATACGTCGGAACTTCCGATTGATATTACACTTTTGGTTCCGATTTCGGTTCCGACACTTTTGAATCGGAAGTTTTAATCGGAGGTCGAAGCATATTAGATAGCGGGCAGAGCGTAGAGGACGCGGTCAACGTGTACGAACAGGTTTATTCATGTTTCGCGGATTCCCCGCGCCACGTGCCTTCTGTTGGTATTGCTGAGATTTCACTGATGTTTACTCAGTGAGTACAATAGAGAAAAACGTATGCGTATCGGTGACGATCCTTTATTATGGTGGAAAGAGATAGATTGGACAGAGACGAAGCTGCGAAGCATTTGTTCATTAAATATAGTTTGCGATGTAATAATTTTCCTACTGTTATTGAAAACATGATTATTTTTATGTTTCTATTATATTATTATTACTTATTGTGAATACTATGTTGATTATTTTTGAGTTTGTGCATGTAATAAATTACCCCAAAAAAACAAAAAAAAAAAAAAAAACTAAATCTAACTGATTTAGTTTTTTTTTTTTTTTGTTTTTTTGGGGTAATTTACATGCACAAACTCCTCGTTGGTCTAGTGGTCGACTGCTGTGCATGAGGTCCTGGGTTCGATTCCCGGGTCGGACAAAAAGTGCTATTGGGTTTTTCATTAGAAATATTCCAGTAGTAGCCCGGAGTTTGGAAGTTGGCGGTATAATACCCCCGTGCCTCGGAAAGCACGTTAAGCCGTTGGTCCTGCGCCTGATCTCTCTCCAGTCGTGTCGGATTGCCGTCCCATCGGACTATGAAAGAAAAGGAACAGAGAGTACACCTGTGCCTGCGCACACACTTGTGCACTATAATATCTCCTGCGCATCGGGCTAATCTCCACTGAGATTGGCCGCCGTGACCGAAAACGGTCAGGAGGGACCATTACTATTAATAAATTAAGCTATCTAATTATTATTATTTTATTTATTTAACTCATCTCTCGTCTCCCACTAACTCGGGCTCCACCTCCGATTCCGATTCCGGATCCGATTCTGAATCCGATAAATAAAATTTAAAAACACCGATTCCGATTTCGGTTCCGATAAAACCACTTCCGTTACATCCCTATTAAGTACTGACAAGTCTTAAACTTCGCCTTCTGGTGGCAACTTTCATACCTCGTCCACACATAATTATTAATTATCAGTGTTTTTTTACACTCAGCAGTATTATTTTGATAGTTTAATTCTCTCGACCTGAGAATTGTTATTGAAATATCACATTAGGATTTCATAGCAGCAGCCCGGAGTTGCGATATGGTACCATGTGATACCCCTGTGTCTCGGAACTCGCTGGTGTTGTGCCTGATCTCTTTTCTTTCGTGTCGTATCGATCGCCGTCTCATTGAGTATGAGGGTGATGGTAGAGAGAGTGCACCTGTATTTGCCCACACACTTGTGCATTATAATATCTTCCGCGCTGACGACTCAAATAATCAGGGGGACTAATATTATAGAGTAAATAAATAAAAGAAGCGACGTCGCGTTGACTCATCGGTTCATCAGGCGTTCACTCAACGTAAGGTCCACCAGATGGACTGTGGAAGTGAGGCGTGGAGGTTACTTGTTGCCTTTCCTGCACCTATTACACCTCATCTACGTGCACCTATTACGAGTATACCTGCTTTAAAACACTCCTGTATTCTTTTTGCTTACTCTCAAAACGGTGAAGGAAATCATCGTGAGGAAACCGGCATGTCTTAGAACCAAAAAAATCTAAAACATGTGACATCTAGCAACGTGCACTGGGCCCGCGTGGTGGATTATAGTCCTGAGTCCCTGCAATGGAAACATTTAAGGCTGATGATGATACTTTTTGTTGTACCATACAGGATCAATACCTGTATCTCTCCTTTAAGCCCAAGGTAAGATGTCTATGTAATATGAAAAGCAAATAAAGATTTTAATGTAATATTGTAGACTTTAACATCGAGGGGTGAAAGGCTATTTGGTTTAAGCGACACTTTGGTCGATTTTTAGTTATATATAAGTACGAGTATATTATTTTGGATAACTCAATATAGACCAAAATTTCGCTTAAACCACCATTCGCATTCGCATTTCACCCCTCGATGTATATATAACCGTGAAGAGTATTATATTGACATTTCTTAAAGAGTTAAATCGAGTTCCTCAAATGTTTTTTTTAATTCAGTGGTCGATAAAATATTAATTTCTAAAGCCGTGAAATATGTCTTCTTTCTCTACAGTTTTGAGTATGATGAGGAAAGTTATGAAAAAGATTGGGTTTTAGAACGTATAAGATATATTTATATTTTAAGATATGAGACTCTTTCAAGAAATTTTAGAAATAACTTTATATTTTATAATAGTAATACATTATATTTTATTTATATTTTAAACACGTATAGTTATTACTCTAAAATAGATTTAAACAGACAGCAATATCTTAAACACACAACATTATAACTTAAACACAAATGATGTATGGAATGTATAAAATTATCTAGGTATCATTTACATACTGGAACTATCTATCACAAATAAATGTAACTACCTATCCACAAAAGTCGGTAGTTGTATTCAGGAATGGCGACAGCATATCTTCGAATTCTCTCCAAGTGCATACTCCCTCTTTGCAAATTGACTGCAATGGTTCCTCGTTCAAGTAAAAAACAACATTATAGTTGTCGGCATCCTGGTTGCACCTGAAACAACATAAAAAAAGAAAATTAAAATTATTCGACATCCCTGTCTGACAAAAACAAAAAAGCTAAAAGCTCTCAAAACCTTGAAGGAAAACACCGTGAGAAAACCGGCGTCCAGATCTAAAAAATCGAAGACCAACCCACACCGGGTGCGCGTGCCTTCTCAAAGAGAGGAGGCCTGAGTTCCAGCAGTAGGAACAGTATAGGCTGATTTTGCTATAACTCAGTGTCGACTGATAATGTGCCCAAGAGGATGGAAGCATTTCCCCATTGTCGGGATGGAAATGCTAAGCCCGTGACCCAGGTAAAAACATCCCTTGATGCAGGGGAAGTGTTAACGAATCGTTATAAATGAAAGCAAGAATGTTGATAAAGTTTGCCACATCATCATCATCAGCCTATAATGTTCCCACTGCAGGGCTCCACCACGTGGGCCCAGTGCGGGTTGATAGATGTCACAAATGTCTTCAAATTTGTTGGTTCTAAGACATGCCGGTTTCCTCACGATGTTTCCCTTCGCCGTTTTGAGAGCAGTGGTGATGAAATAAATTACACAAGATAATGCGCCTGACTGGGTTCGAACCCACGACTTACTGTTCGTAAGTCGGGGCCGCCACCACTGGGCCACCGTTGCTCCTAGTAAGTAAAGTTTGCCACACTTAACTCAAAATTATAAGCAGGGAAGTTGTAAGAACTAAAACGTGATCTTCTCACTGATGACATCGCTCTAGTTAAAACTAAGTTTACTGTTGCCAAGTTCGCACCCTGTTACGAAGATCAGCGTGAAACGAAACTGACTGTAACTATTACGTGATTCTAACATAACATCAGGCATGTAAACCTAGAAGGGTTAAGCAAAGGTGTACATATTGGACACACACTTTTCGCCACTTATGTATAAGTCCCATGTCATAGGGGGCGAGGATTTTGTCATCAATTAGGTACAAATCCAGACTCCGTGGATGCTCCTGAGAAATTCTTGATGGAATAATCCAATAACACGTTGCGTAACCTGGGAATCGAACCCAGAAACTCGTGAACAGCAGTCACGCTTGACCACACTTAAACAATATTTGTTTGGTTGGTAAGCGCCAAGGTAGTCCGCAAAGTTCAATTTTTTTTACGTTTTTTTTCATATTTTATTGAGCATAAATAAAACCTGACACTTATATGCATAGTGCAAAAAAACATAAGAAAAAAATAATTTCGGGGGTTATCCTGGCGCGTCCACTTTAACAGACTATGATGGAATAGGCAGAGAACTTGTTCTGGACCAAAACATTTACGCACACTTCCAATAGACAGCGCAAACTGAACCGAAACTTTCTAAACGAATCAATTGTCAATGTCTTTGAGGTTTAAACTAAATTAACTTTTCTTTTTCTGTTACAGAACTGCGACCAACAGAGAAATAAAACTTCTACCGATACTAACTTGTTTAGGACTACCATTAGATTGGCGGAAAATACTGCCAGTTTGCTACTTCTCCACATCCGTTCTGGATCTCTCAGTGAGCCAGTTAAGGGTTCATCGTCTTTGTATAATTTAAGGGCTGTATATATCATGTCCATCATAGTAGCATGAGAAACATAAGTTGTTATTTTCTTTCCTTTGCCACTTTTGGTATCCCGAAAACTTTTGAGCAACTCGGTCAAAGTAATCTGGCCAAATAGCTCGTTTATGGATGTTCCGTAACCGCTTCTGTAGTAATGCCTCAAGTCAGCGATATACTCCAACACTTTCAAGTCTTCGGTCGTAAACAGCGCGCACCATGGGCTGAGATTGCTAGTAAGCCCCGATGAAGTATAACGACACAAGTCCCACAGAGCTGTTATATTTGTATCCGTTAGCGGGTAATCAATTCCAAGACGTCTTTGGATTCTGTCCTTTGACTAAAAATTAAATAATTTTTTTTAACATGCAGTTTGAGTGATAATATAAATATTTAATAAAAAAAGTGTTGTATATCTTACAGCAAGAAAATCGGCTGAGCTCAGATATTTATTCGCTTCTGCGAATGTTTTTGGATCTTTCTTCACATCGATATATTTATTGCATGTGTCATAGGGCTGAAAAGTTTAAAACTCGTTATTATTTCACTGTTATAATACTTATTCCTAATAAATGCAATTAACTTAGTCCTTTTTTGGCACTCAAAAGAAAATTTTGCCCACACGCTACTTACAAATTGAAATTAAAACACTCACCGACAATACGTCATAATCAGTCCTGGGTGGTTCTATAGTTAGATCCTTATCGTAAACACCATCAACGAAAGCCTTGGCACTGTCTGCCATCCATGCCCCTGGTGCAGGGCGAAACTTATAATCATTTTGGTCAAGATTCGCCAATAATTTTGGAAACGCCTGTTTTAGTCTTCGGCCAATGCCTTTAGATTCTTCATAGCCTTCTTTGGTAAGTTGGAAAGGTTTATCGAACATTTCTGTATTAGCTTGCCAGTTACGCAAATTTTCCACATCTTGAGCGCAAAGCGAACTGTTACCTCTTTCGTAGCTAGATACGATGTAATCTTTTACTACCAACGCTGCTTTCATGAACTTCCCGAATTCTATACCGGGATACCTTTGACCATGTCTGACCAGCCCCCAGATGCTGACTGGTTCACAACCTGGAATGTATGTATTTTTTGTGAATTAAAACTGTATTCAATGGACATGACATTGCAAAAAAAGCGTTGTTTAGTGATTATCGAATTTGATCCGTAATCCCGGGAACTAAGGTTGTCCACATAGCTCAAGAAATAAGAAAGTTGAAGGGGCTGGGCCGGCCATATTACCCGATGAATTGATGATGGTTGTGGTAGACGTGCTCTGACTGAGTTGAGTTGATATTGATGTGATGATGATTTTAACAAATTTGGACGTCTTATTCCAGTTGTTTTTGACAACTATACAAAAATATAAACAACTACGATGTAAAGTTCTGTGGTGCTCTTGTATTTCATTTACAGTTCTGTTAAGGGTCGTGTAAACGAGGTTATCACTGTGACCGGGCAAGTATTGCTTCTTTTGGCATTTTCAATGCATAATTTTTTTTCATTTATTTCACAGACATCGGTGAAAGAAAACATTGTGAGGAAGCCTGCACTTGAAAGTCTGAAAACCTGTCTCAGGCAAGTGCGGTTAGTCAATGTGCATGCTTTCACTGTATGAGGAGAGAGAGGCCTTTGCCCAGCAGTGGGATAGTAATTAGCTAACATTCTGCTAACAAGTTTCAAGAGGTCATTGGCCTTTGACCTCCGTAACCCAAAATAAAGTTCATTCACAGAATTGATAACATTTTAGCAATGACAATGATGCTTAGTATCTTGTGAGGACAATACCTCCATTAAAAACTATATTTAAATCCATTTTATTTCATAATTATTGCTGTTTGTGATAATATTTTGGCTCATTTTTGTTTCATAATTTGCAAAAGAAGTCATGTAAGGAGGTATGGTTATTTCTGCTGGGGAGTAACGGGAAGAGGCGTGAGTTACACACACTATAATACATATCGCCTGTCCCAATTAACAATGGCGGATATAGCATTTTTCCGATTTTGGGTTAGTTTAACTTTTGACCTAAGAAAAGCATTGTCTTTCAGTAGCTTTAACAAAAAGTTAATTTTTCTCATAGTTTTTGAAATAGCCAAGTTAACAAAGTCGGATATGGCACGACTGTCCGTTAAACAATGATGGATTTTAAACTTACGACATTTTTAGCGGGGTGTGACTGGAGAATCCTCTGGCGGTTGTGCCAGTACGAAACATGTTGTAGGGGCGTACGCAAGTCGCGTTAGTTAAGTGCTTTTTCACTTTTTCATATACTTTTAAGTTTATTCTTAATAGTTTGTATTAGTTAGTTAAGGAAATAATTGTATAGTCCAATTAAAATTGTAAGATGAACCATATTCGACTTTGTTGTTTATCCAGTTTGTCGTATGTCAAACTTGCGACAGTTGATCGATAACTTTTTCCGCATAACTTTGTAGGATATGACAGACCCGACTAAATACAGCAAATCTAATACCGCTAAAAAGTTATTACTCTCTTTTTTAACATATTTAGAAAAGGAAAAATAATATTTAATTACTATGTGCATGAGCTTTTAAACGTATTTAAATTTTTGGTGTTTTTTTTGTAAACATTCTTTCTTTCTTTTTTTTTCTTTTTTAAAAACGTTGCCCCACACTAGGAATTTCTCCTGTATCGTGGGTGCGTTCACAAACATTTAAACTCACATACACAAATACCCAGACCCGAAACAACTATCTGCAGGCCATACAGATATTTGCTCCGTGCGGGGATCGAACCCGCGACACGCAGCGCAGCAGTCCAATCGCTCAGCCACTGCGCCAACCGTGCCGTCAAATACACCACATAGTTTATATAATTAAAAAAATATAAGCCATTTATGCTTTGTAAAATTACGGGTTAAGATAAGTTTTATGTATTAATGATAATAGAAGTGAAACTTATAAATGATAGAATAAATAACCTTTTTGATAGTATAAGATGTTTGTTTTTATTCAAACCTGTTATTAATGAATTAAGTATGCAGACTTTGTTCTGTTTAAAAAAACAACGCTTGGAAGTATAATTATGTATTTATTAAGTTAAAGGTTATTTAGCTAATTAATCAATAAATCAGGGCCGTCAGAAGAACCTAACGGCCCTGATTTATTGATTAATTAGCAAAGAAAAAGCCAGTTTCATCTATGTAGTAACATGGCTTTTTTTGTGGATGGTAAATTATCCAATGACTCCTCCCGCTCTGGGCAGAGCAGTAGGGAGTGTCAGACTCCTACTAACTAAAAACCACCCGTGTTCCTTCTTAGCCCTTTGAGTCGAGGCCACGGTATCTCGTTCGAACAACCCGCAGCCCCGACGGGAGATGAAGCTGGCCTTGAAGATAGACGATAGCGTCTAACTTCAAGGCCAGCTTCATCTCCCGTGAGATATGATATTATTTATGATGTTCCGTCATATATGATAATTTATATATTCTTGAAAAGTAATTAAATGTTTTGTCTTACCTGTTAACTTGACTAGAGAATCCCTGATGTCACCCCTTACCAAGTTGTAAGGGGTTTTATTCGAGAAAAATTTGTACGGGCAGCCAGTGTTCCAATAACACAAAGTTGATGTCACAATTTGTATAGAACATAGTGCTACTATCACAAAGAAGATTTTCATTATGATATTTTTTATATTAATTATCTATTCGTGCATTTGTTCTCACTTATGCTCAGACGTCGACTACGGCTTAGAGGCGACTAAACAAAAATGTTTAATACATCGTTGTTTTGCAATACCGGTCGCGTCGTTTTATTTGTAATGCGTTCATTGATTTTGTTGATTGCATCGATAATATAGGTAGCTTCATTTTTTATGATATAAATGTTGTTATTGTTTATCAATCTTTATAATTATGAGCGATTAGGTCTTGAAGATAAATGGTGGCTTGGATGATTAAAAACAAATTAGCATCATATTTTTTTTTTTTTTGCAGGTAAGGTTCGTCTTTAGGTGCCACTGAATTGAACAATACTTCTTCTTCTTATCGTGTGGGCAGTAAGGTCTAACGACCCCACACACCCTAGTGTCAGAGTTTCTAAACCGCCGCAAGGGCCTCTGACATGGTTTGACGACCGCCATTTGGCGGCCGGGACCACCGGCTTATACGTGCCTTCCGAAGCACGGAACCATCTTTTTATCAGACAATCAGGTGATTCAAGCCTGCAATGTCCTAACCAAACTGGAAACAACTTCACAAAGTATGCTTCCCGTGGGAATCGAACCCACGACCACCGGGTCACAAGGCAACGCCTAAACCACTCGACCACGGAGGCAGTTGAATTGAACAATACTAACAACATGATTAAATAGTTAGGTGTTAAAATTATTGATTTTGTTCCTGTAGATAGCATACCTTTAGTCCCACGTACAGATGCTGACGAATCAAAAAAAGTCTACATTATTTTAACAGTTTTGTATACAAGTTTTTCGAGGTGTAAATTACTTACGTTGTACTTGTTAGTATCCTAGTCCTTAATGTAGTATCTTTTGTATAAGTAGTTAAATAACAAGCGACTGCCGCCATACAAATCCATTGAAGTTCGTACACGAGTCGCGTTGCCGACATTCGTCCTCGTGTACGAACTTCAATGGATTTGTATGGCGGCAGTCGCTTGAGACTAAAGTCGTTGAGTATCTAAGATTTGAGTAGCCTTGTGTACGATGGGGCTTACAGCGCTCAAGTGTTTTGTGCCATACGTTCGTCTTAAGCACTTCCGCTTTTATGCATAAACTGCATCGGTAACCAATCTATCCAAACAGGAATATAGAATCCATTTAACTTGCTATTCAGGTACTTAAGCTGTAGTATGAACCACCAGCATTTTGCTGGTAGATGCAGCCTGACTATAGTTGCATTTGTATCAATTTTAAAATATTTTGCTTGTATGCATCCCTACCGCATATGCAAACGTAGTTTAGGATGATGATGATGAATATACCTAAGGATTCATTAGGTGTGCCTAACCCTTCCTTATCGTCTTCCTACCCTATCCTATTTTACTTCGAGTCAGCATAACACGTTTTTTTCTTCCATACACCTCCTTCAGCGATCCGCATCGTGGTATCATTGTGTCGTTTATTGCCCGTGGTCCACCTGCGTAGTCCACCTGGGTGTACCACGGGCAATTATTTTTGCCCGTGGTCCACCTGGGTGTCAATATAAATATGAAAGAAAAAAACTTAAATATCATCATCATCTGCCTAACCTTTTCGTCAGGTTCTAATCAAACCAGACACAAAATGAATACTAGACTTTTACATGAAGCCACTGACTCTAACTAACCTCGATAAGTTCCACAATTCAGTAAACTCTTTGGCAAGACTGTTGAATACTTTCGTGCGTCTGACAACAAAAAAGGACTTGGTAAATAAAAAAAAACCCGCCTTATTACAAAAAGTAGTTAAACCTGGTTTAACTTAGACTTGGTTTATCTCGCATGACGTCTCACTTAAAAACATTCAAAAGAAAGTCACGGCATGCGAGATAAAGCATGCGAGATAAACCAAGTCTAAGTTAAACCAGGTTTAACTATCTTTTGTAATAAGGCGGTAGAAGTATATTATTATTTTTTATATTATTTTAACTGCCTATCAGACTTCCACAAACTAGTTAGTACAGACTATTACGATACTCCTTGATATGACTGGTTGTCAGAGTCAAAGGTCACTAACTGCCTGTAACGACTATCAAAATTTTTATTATGGTGTAATCTAACCCTTGTTAAATCCATCCATGTGTCCTCGTCCCAGGAGTGACGTATATACGGTTAATATATTAGATATGTCAAGCGGATTGACCACGATATCCCTTTGTTGATGAATTGATTGCAATCGTGTTGCAACAGTGCCTTATCACAGATACAAATGTGACATAACAGATTCTATGGTTGACCAGATTCTACGTCACAAGCAGACAATTTTGTTAGTTTTTCTATCGCTCCGGCTCCGGTACTCTAGGAATAATAAAAAAGTCGCTGGTACTCAAATAAAACAAACAATGTTGGCACAAATATTTTATTTTTCTCAACTAAGTATATAATCATCATTTTCTGTATTAATAGGACAGTAATCATTTCCTTATACCCTACGAACATACTTTATGATTTTATTCTGTAAATTTGCTCTTTTAAGAACATTCAATTATTCACATCTACACGATTTATGTTCTTACTACGGTTTAATTATCAATTCCTAACAGTTGAATATAATCACACACGAATAAAACACATGAGCAAAAGTGTTTCAATAATTTCTTATAATTTTTTTAAATATTTCTGTCATCACTGTCCTATTAACGAATATCTGCCCCAAGTACACATTAATTTTAATTGTAATACCTAATAAGTCATTCATATATTTACATTAATATACAGATAAAATATTGGATAATTATACAATTTAATTTCTAATATTAAATTGGCGTCTAGTCTTTATAATTAAGTACAACAAATAAAATAAAGGTGGTGACTGACTCAAGTTATTTAATTTTGTTCGTTTCAAGAAGCTTTCGGGTCGTTTAGCTGGGAATTACTCGGTTTAAATTGAAAATTACCCGGATGCCTCCCTACAGTTCATTATACTCGGATTGTTATATTATTTCGTCCCGGCACTCGATTTCATGTGGAATAAAAGAATTCCCGAAAGCTGCTAGTAAAAAAATTGTATTGGATTTTATTCTCAGCTTCGTATTGTAGTAATTTGAGATAATAGTAGTGGTATTTATGAAAAATATTATCGTTCATTTTGTCTCCCGCTTTGCGAAGGAGGAAAATGTAGTCGTTACGTTTTTCCATTCTCTTTGCTTTGTTTTGATTAAATTGGTAGCGGCTTCCAAGACAATTTAGCTTATCCCGAGATACGCCAAGTATTATTGCATATTCCTCTCAATACGGACCACTGTCAAAATGACTCTAAAATGCTCTTGCGTGTTATAGGCCAAGTCTAAATTATATAGCAGAAAACAAATGAAGATCGGAAAAACCAATGCAGTGCAAGTGTAGTTTTGACGAGTTATTCCGGTCTGATCCCCTAAAACTGATACCCTAGGGGATCCGTTTTATTATAAATTATTTTCTATTCCGGTCTGATCCCCCGTAAAAGAATCGGATACCCTGACACATTTTTAGGACAGTCAGCAACAAAAATTTGTACAGGTTCTATTAGATTAAAAAAAAAGAATAGGTAGTAAAGTCCCACAAACTACCAGGAGAACAGAAGTAGGAAGGAGGTATTGGAAATTGGAATCTTCAAATCAAATCTATATTATGCCTTTAAAGTAAAGTCCCACAAACTACCAGGAGAACAGAAGTAGGAAGGAGGTATTGGAAATTGGAATCTTCAAATCAAGTCTTTAATATGCCTTTAAAGTCCCACAAACTACCAGGAGAACAGAAGTAGGAAGGAGGTATTGGAAATTGGAATGGAATAGTTTGTGGGACTTTACTATCCTGGTTTCCTATCTCCAAAAAAAAAGTGCATGGTAGGTATTAGAAAGAAATAACATAGATTTGATTTAAAGATTCCAATACCTCCTTCCGACTTCTGTTCTCCTGGTAGTTTGTGGGATGATCGTACAATTTTATGATATAGAAATAAAAACTGATTATTTTTTCATTAATAACTGTTTTTCGGTTGACTGTACTTCACTTGTACTTGTGTCAAAAAGGGGATCAGAACGGAATGATAAATTACAGGGGATCAGAACGGAATAAACAAAAGAAAAATATTGGCAGTGGATCGGTTTAGGGGATCAGACCGGAACAACTCGTTTTGACGGACGTCAAAGACGTTGACTTGTGATGTCTGATATGTCATATGACGCCGAAGTCTTGACATATGGATTTTCAAGAAGTTAGTGACTTTTGGAACTATGTTTCTTCCATTTTTAGACATAATTAAAACCTAACATCGAAGTTGGTCAAAATATTTAGTGGCTAGTGGGAAACTCGAAGGATATTTTAACATTATTAAAATTAAATGATACCTACAACGCCAGTCAATCACCACCTTAATCATTCTAAACCTAAAAGGATAAAACCTTTGTCATAATAATCACATAAATAAATAAAAACAAATTAATTAATTTGTATTCTATCTAATAATGTTGAACGACCTCACTTAATGAGCCCATGCCTAATATTGTAATAATCATGATAAACAAAATATTTGTTTTGACAGTTAATAAGTTGCTAGTGATTGCCATTTAGAAGTGTTAATAACACTCGAATGTCCTCTTTTTTGCTTAATCAAGTGTAATATTCAAGCAATAAAAGGCATAACACTCAAATAAAGGACATCATTGACGACGGACATAATAAACCTTTAACCAAATTGTATTCGCTAAGATTATTCATTTGCTTTTATCATTTTTTCTTGTACCTACTTATTTAAATAATTTGAAAGAGCATGCCCCTCCGTCTTTTTACAAAACATTATCTTACCTACAATGCTTAAAATCATTTAAATTTTACTTTTAAATTACACTTTACCTACTATTTAGAGAGAGAAATGCATAAGACTTCTTATATCACTAGATGACTCACATCCAATAGATTTAATCCATTAAATTTATTTCAAAGAATTATGTTGGTCCGAAATTGGAATAGGTGATAAAGTATCTGCAAATTAATGTTTCGTTGTTTTGCCGAACATTAGAAAAGTAGAAAGAAAATTGAAAGAGTAGGTATAGCCCCGTATTTAGAGACGTTTCCATTCGTTGTCGATTCGAAAAGTCTTATGACTATGTTTCTCACTTTCGTAATGCCAAAAAAAGATAGACATACGAGTTATCGAATCGAAGCGTTTATGAAAATGGGGGCAAATACAGAAAAGAACTAGGCTAATAGTAAAAAGCCAAGAGCGATTCGTGAGTATAGGTTTCTTTAGTAGTGCAGTAAGGAGCTAATGTCATGACGACGAAAATACAAGAATTTATTTGATTATGCTCGTAAATCAGTAATCATGCAATTTAGTTTGGTTACGAAAGCTCCTAGCCAATTTATATGTGAATTAGAACAAATGAATGAAAATAACATTCCATTATCGTTAGTGGCATAATGTGGTTGTGAACATAACTTAACGGAGGTGCAAAATAAACAGAATTTCACAAAATACCGGGTGTTTCAATAGTTGGGCAAATTGTTTTACGCGACGCGTTATTTAACGCAGCCACAAAATATTCACTCTACAGAAAGAGTGAATGGAATGTAGATGAATTTTATCACGGCTCATGAAGTATAGATGATCCATTAAGTGGCTATCCAGCAACAGGCATTTGTGCAATTAAGGAATGATAGATACAATCACAACAGAAAACTGAATCAGAAAATAAATATTACCCTAGAGTAAGTATAATAATCTATTCGGAAAATATTGCTTATAACTTCAGTTTATTTTGTTAGACTTATCAAGTAGGGAATATTAATGAAAGATAATAAGACAAAAGACAGAATAAATATAATACACATACGAATATGTGTGGGTATGAATAGAGAGAGAAAATTCTAAACTAAAGGCTACTAGGGTGCAACTCTAGGAAGAAGTGAACTCTAATATTAACACCTAATCCGATGTTTGGCAGTATGTTCATTTAATTAAGTTCCTAACTATAAAATATAGTTTCATTAGTCATTAATTTAGAGAGTAAGGTATAGTTAACATTGAAAACGTAAAGGGGATGCTTTAAACAAATTAGATGGTATTTAAACAGGGTACAAGGACCGCAAAGCCTCATTTGGCCACGATCATGGTTAGCCACATCGTTTGCTCCACTTACTTTCACCGATCGCTTTACAAAGCTTAAATTGTTCCTAAAGCAACGCTCTAAAGAGACGATGTTGATACTCTATAATCATTAATCAAACTGTGCTAATGCATTACGTTGCCGCTAAAAGATGGATCGAACGAAATTCCGATCTAGTCGAATTACATCCATAAATGAAAGACATTTCATAAATTGACATCAGGACCGGGGAAATATATAAATTAGAGCGGGCTTTGACATAAAAGAAGGTGGATAAGGTTATTCTTATCTTTTGTAAACTCATCAAATTGTATGAACAGAGAAATTTCGATCAGCAATCGCAATTCTATTTGTATCATATTATAGATACCTACCTACTTTCAGACCGTACTATCCTTTATCATCCATTACTGGTTTCTTGTCGTTCCCTTACCAAATTAATTTGCTTTTATTATCCAGATGCAGCCCAAATTTCCTTATATAAGATTTTTTTACTTAATACAGTAGAAAGTCTCCTCTGCATTGAATTCCTTCATTGTCTTTGCTAATAAATCAAAATTAGGAACGTTTATTTATTTGCTAATTGGTTTTATTCATCATTCTAGTGTTGTCCTACCATTCAACGACCAGAAATTACATTTTTCAATGACTAAACAAAGTCCCGTTACCATGAAAAATTGATATCTGAAATGCTTTAATATTATAACTCTAACATTTTACTAAATACAAAAATGTCATTAAATGAAATATCTATCACGATCTAGACTATATGGTTAAAGCACTTTAAATCTGTCTGGTCGTAGCTATTTTATATTTTCTCACATTTTTAACATATACGATCAGTAATATCAATTCTACGGATTTACTCATACAATTTATTACGCCTATAAAAAGCTTATATCAATTTACTGGACGTCAACATCTCCGTACCTAACTTACTTACCGAGTACCATTATTTAAATTGTTTGACGCAGATCCAATATTGAAGAAGCAATTAAATGTAAAGTAAGGCAGCCTTCCAAATGTAATAATAATATCAAGACACTGAAATG
Organism: Diarsia dahlii; assembly: GCA_949775195.1. NCBI lineage: Eukaryota > Metazoa > Arthropoda > Insecta > Lepidoptera > Noctuidae > Diarsia > Diarsia dahlii. Next base: position 13,985,860 of record OX459194.1, on the reverse strand, counting down.
AACACCGATTCACTAACTAACGCCTGTGAGACGTGTCCGCATCAAACAATGTAAAAAAGGCACTAACTCAACCACTACGGGCGTATTCTGGTCGATACTCCTTATCGCTCCCTCGCCGAGCGGCAATGAGAGATGAAAAGTGATTCTGAACAGACCTATTCCTTTCCAAATGCGGATTATAGCCTTCTGTTCATCCCGGATCTTGTTTAGGATCTAAATTAGCCCTCTTTTCTTGGAGTGCTCCCAACAATGCTTCTCTTACCTCTCGTTCTGAACTACGCCATAATCTTATTAGTTCCTCTTCCGATAATAATGACAATTCTGACCTCGCTCCCACGGGAGGTACCCTCGGGTATGGTGGTGCCGGTGGCAAGTCTGAATCGTCTTGAGAAACTAATATCTCGACGCTAGCTCGTGACGTAGGACAGTCGGGACTGAGGTAGTTGTCAGATCTTTCTGAAACATCTTGATAAGAACGGGTAGAAGATCCTTCTGCTCGCCGGACCATCGGCGAGGGTGTTCGAAGACGAGTATTTATATCGGGAGGAGAGCTGTTCAGAACATCTCGACTTAGTCTTCTTCCTATATTATGACTTGTGCGTTCATAGATATTAGAGACTGAGTCTGCGTTAAGGACTGAGTCGGTGCTAAATCGCCTTACATTGAGTCCTGCAAGGCTGCATCTTTTTCTGCGGCCTCTCGGTGACCGCAGCTGTCGAGGGGATCTCCCTGGTCCAGGCCGTGGTGAACGATTGGACACATCGGGGGACGGAGATAAAAACTTACTCTCTGTTACTTCTGACACCGTTACTTCAGTTTCTGTTTCTACTGGTTCCTGTTCTTTAATAGAACCTAATGAGTGGTCACGTTGCTGAACCCTGTTGGAAATAACAGCTTTGTTGAGAGACTCAAAGTAGGTAATATAATGCAAAATATAATTTAAAAAATCAAAAAATCTCGTTACCTTCTAATTGCTTGAATCATTTCATAAAGTTGTGCTTTACTTTTTCGACGTCTACGCTGTTCGTGTTCCTTCTGAAACAAATGTTCATTCCTATCGTAATCTGACCAACTCAAAATATAATTTATAGCTGTTTATAAATTGAAAAGCAATTACCCTTTTAACACTTTTCTGGAATAGGGAAGTAAAATGTCCTTGACGGATAGTATTGACAAGTTCTCGGGCCGCATGATGAGGTGAGACAAGTTCCACGCAGTTTATGAATCTGTACAGTTTCTGAAACAAAAGATCGACATGCATCGCGTGAAAAAAGGCAAAAGAAACGCAGACAACAATAGGTGTAAGAAGATACGGCTCTGTAAGACAATGCGGCAAAGAGAAGCGCTCATTCAGTGTTAAAAGCCGTTCTGATCAGTGACGTGGTCGACGTAATCCTAGAAGAAGCTATGATGGCTCCACGTTTGAGTAGGGCAAACAAAGTACCCTCAGAGTGTGGAGCGCGCCCCCGGCGAACTTACAACGATACGATAGCCTTTGACTTACACAGCTCTACACATTACCTATAGTTTAGTTAAGAGGATTATTTTAGGTTGTAACATTAACAGCCACGTTATTACAAACATTTTACGTACTTAAGAACGACGTACCTACAACGTAATGGCTCTGTTTGTGCTCAAGTTTCACAGAAAGGCTACTTATTTATTTCACGCTGCTAGTAACAGTATTACTGTATAGTTCTTCTTGGAATAAATGAGCCTTATCTAAGAAATTGATTCGTGGCGGTAATTGAGATTTATTTCCACACGATTATTGCGTGAAAGAGTTCTTTGAATTATAATATTAAAGGCTTAAGTTAAGATTTATTTAAGAGGATAAGGTGCAACAATTTTCTCAATCAATCTATATATATAGTTTTCCGATGGTGAACATCCTGGATAGTTTAAGTGAAGCTTCGCCATTCATCAGGTAACCATGCTCCTCGATTGCAATTCTAATTAGTTGCAATTACTTTGATTTGGATTACATTACATTCCTAGCTTAGTTACTAATAATATGCTCTAAAAACTTTATTTTGCAGGATTTTATAATCATTGTAAAGAAATATACTGCTGTAATATCTCTTCTCTCTTGAAACGTAGAATCTTTTCTAAAAAATATATTTACTAAAAAACTGCTTCCATGAAAAGATCTCGTCTTTTCATTGAAGCGAATTTTGAGTAAGCCAAACGTTTGTAAATACGAATAGTTGAACTGATCCGAACGAAACCCAAGTGCAGTAGTTAATTTCAGGTTTATTCTCAAAATCTCGAATGATACAAAGTGGAAAATTTGAGATAATACAAAACCTGAACCTAGGTAGTTAACTTTTAAATCGACCATCTTTGACATTAGTATGTTGGACCATCAATTATTGTTTGTTTAAGATGGTTTATAATGACTTCACAACCCGAGAAGTGACCGAAGTGTGCCGCCCCTCGCCCCAAAGATTTAGTTTTTGAGATAATATAGTACTTTTTTAGGGTTCCGTAGTCAACTAGGAACCCTTATAGTTTCGCCATGTCTGTTCGTCCGTCCGTCCGTCATCGCTTAATCTCTGTGACCGTTAGCACTAGAAAGCTGAAATTTGGTACCAGTAAGTGTATCAATCACGCCGACAAAGTGGTAAAATAAAAATTGGAAAAAAATGTTTTATTAGGGTAGCCCCCCTATATGTAAAGTGGGAAGTGATTTTTTTTTAATTTCAACCCTAACGTGTGATATATTGTTGGAAAGGTATTTAAAAATGAACAGGGGTTTACTAAAATCATTTTTTGATAATGTCAATAATTTCGGAAATAATCGCTCCCCCCCTCTAACTTTTGAACCATAAGTTTAGAAAATATGAAAAAAATCTGAAAAGTAGAACTTTATAAGGACTTTCTAGGAAAATCATTTTGAACTTGGATGGAAACAGCATTTAACCATTATAATTTGGTCCCTGAATCGTATGAGCGCCTATACAATCCAGAAAATCATTTTGAAAAAAAAAACCACCTTTAAACTCGTAAGTGGGAACACTTGTGAGTTTATTGTGACGGACGGGAAACTACGGAACCCTACACTGAGCGTGGCCCGACACGCTCTTGGCCGGTTTTACTCAAACTGCAGCAGCAGTAACTTTGATTTTTTTAAGAAACTATCAAAATAAGTGCATATAAAAATAAGTACTTATTTAAAATATTGTTTGCTGTACCGGGTACCATATAGGTAAATGATAATTTAAAATGTGTGTGTGTCCGGCTTGCACTGGGCCGGATATTTTACTTGTTATCGAAAAAGATCATCTCGATACTTAACAATACCCTCACAGGTCGGTTAGGGTTTTTTTAAACATTTAATAAGCAAGTATCAAAACATTAGCTCACCTGACTAAAAAACATAATATTCCTACTTCTCCATATCGTTCCTTTGGGCTGGTGTCGTAGAACGGGCAGGGTGTATTTATAAAACAAATGCTCCAGGGCCAATATTAGACATCCCACGATCATCCCGACCCCCAGCAGGATAAATACCCCTGCAACAGCTGCCACACCTTTGGACAAACATTATTTTTATTATTTTAAAACAGACCTTTATACAATATTCACGTACATCAATACACTGCAATCGTCTACATCGTAATGTTACCTACTGCAGGGACTCAGAACTCCTCTCTAGAAGAGGGATGGGCTCTAATCCACCATGCAAGCCCAGTGCGGGTTGGTAGATGCCCATGTCTTAGAATTTCATGTCATGACTGGCCTGTTGGTCTAGTGGTTAGTGACCCTAACTGCTATGCCGGAGGTCGTGCGTTCGATTCCCACCCAGGACAAATGTTTGTGTGATGAGCACGATCATTTGTTCTGTGTCTGGGTGTAATTTATCTATAATATGTATGTATTAAGAAATATATAAGTATGTTTATCAGTTGTCTAGTACCCATAACACAAGCTCTGCTTAGCTTGGGACTAGATGGCGTTGTGTGATAGTTGTGGAATATTATTATTTTTTGGTTCTAAGACATGCCGCCGGTTTTCTTACGATGTTTTCTTCACCGTTTTGAGAGCAGCGGAATGCTACTGCCTGGGATCGAACCCACGACTTACTTTTCATAAGTTGGGGACGCCACCACTGGGCCACTGCTGATGTTGCAGTCACAGCTACAATATTAACAGTAAAAGATTTTTTTATTGGCTGTGTGAAAAAAAAACGTGGTTGAGATGATATTTCACATAACATAACATCAACACAACACATTGGGTTCCGAATGCGCGACGCGGTAGGCCCAGAAGGAGATGGCGTGACGAGCTGGACTCTCATCAAAAGGATTGGGACCAAGCAGCTAAAGACAGGGATAAATGGAAAGAGGGAAGGGAGGACTTTGTCCTGCAGTGGGACACATTTTAATATACGGACAATTAAAGTTGGCAGCCAATTACCGAATTGTGAATGCTCCCAGGATTTTAAGAACCTCACACTTCTGTAACGTGTAATTATATTTGCCACAAATACCTTAGGACGAATAGTGTCAGCTTAATTTTCGTGCACTAATTTTCATATTGAATATACCTCGATAGTTTCACCTCCACAAATTAGTAGTCAATCGGATAAAGTTAATCGAGCGGTGTTGCCCGACCTACCTAATTTCACCTTTTCAAATTCAAAGTAGATTTAAAGCTATTTTGGAAACGAAATTCTTGTAAATTTATTCGTTTATATAATCAGTTTAAAAGCAGTACTTTAAAACTGACCTCGAAATTGAAGTAAAACTAAATAAGTAAATAATTTATTTTTATGAGCCTGGCGTGTCCCACTGTGGAGCAATAGCCTCGCTTCCCTCTTTCTATTTATCCCTGTCATTGGCTGTTAAGCCCAATACTTTTGATGAGAGTCCAACTGGTCACGCCACCTCCTTCAAACATAAATAAAATAGGTAATCATCAAAATAAATAATTGTCAGGTACAAACATCAGGAATTTATTTTATTATGATTGTTTGTACTTCGAAAGTCTAAAAACTGTTTCTTATTTAATTAAACACGAAAACAGCAAAAGTTTAGCTCGAAATTATAATTTAAAACAGACATTTTATCAGTGGAATGCTCCGGGCTACTAAATTACTCTCTGTTACTTCCATATTAATTTCGTCAAGGTCGAACGTTTTCAGTGATCTTTACGAAAATGTTTGTATTTAATGTAGCCCATAAATTAAATAATATATCTCCCCAGTTTTCATGTACAGACCTAAGTAATCTTATTTCATTAATATAATAACCATTTTTTTTTTTATCATTTTCACTAAAACTCCTGAAAGCCTTTTGAGCTGCTTGCTGTTCGTCACGGCGGCGGCGGCGATTTGCCACGGTACATATAACATATTTATAGGCTTTCTATAACGTTCCTGAAAAAAATTCTTGTACCGGTCACCATATTGATATACTGAATTCACCCCATAAGTCTACAGAGGGCTGTCCTTTACACCCTGTAGGGTACTATGTTAACCAATGGGTAAATTAATCAGTCATCGATGCTCTAATACGATTCTTAAAAGGAGCAACGAAAAATTACACAGTCAATTAAGCAGAGAAATTATCAGATCCCATTAGAACATTAAAAAGATTTTATCAAAATTAATTACGAGATTTATTTCTTCCATTTTTCCTCTCAGATCTGTATCAAAGAATTGATCTATTATGGATGAATTATTTCGATGTGAAGTTGATTTCGTTCTTGCCACGATGTATGGGCTCCATTACGTAATCTATCAGATTGGCAATTTGTACCATGTCCATGGAGGCTTGTTATGTTTTGATCGATCTTTTATAATGAAGAAGGTTTTGATCTAACATGAGACGGTGTTGCACTCTAGAGTCTAGAAACACAACGACATCAATTTCGTTTCTTTTCTGCAATAAAAAACAGTTTTTGTCTTTGTTTGACTTTATTGCTAACGACTACCGAAAGTAAAGTTATTAAAGACTTTTTACCCGACTACGGCGAAGCCAAAAGGAAGGGTTTTTTAGTTATTTATTAGTAGAAGTCAGTTGCAAAAAGTTTTTTTATTTTGTTTTATATTTGTATATGGTCCTTAATAAATAACCATCATGAACAAAACTACTGAACCGATTTTATGGGACCAATCGTAGAACTAGAGTATTTCCTTTCACATAAAATAGTTTTTTTTTTCAAATTACTTTACAAATGACGGAGTTATGAGGTAACAAAGATAAAAAATACAACTGGAACCGGAGGGGGTTCCAAATTTGGCTGTGTGTTTCCACGTCGGTTAAAAATTTAATTTAATTTTTGACCAAGTTACTTCTTTACGAAGAATGGAAGAAGAAAACGTGTTGCGCCGACCCCAAATAGAATGGGATAAGGGCAGGAAGATGTTGATGACTTCTTACTGCTTCAGCACACTGGCTACATTAATTTTCAGTTTTTAATTTGTCTGAAACTTGAGGATACATGAATCTATTCCCAAAATCTGCCATGTGAATATGGAATAATAACAAAATAACTGTGTCAAACACTTGTTACATTCACTAAATTATTTACGATCAACGTTCCAGCGTACGTAAAATATTGTATAACAAACTTTTCCCGTAAGATTTTAGAAATTTTATCACTCTTAGGTATTTCTTGGAATTGTTACGAGAATTCGTAGATATTACGTTAAATTTTGTGTAGAAACTTTAACAATATCAAATATAGATACGAAAACTTGAATACCTAAAGGCTCCGTTGCGAACAACCATAGCGAACCGCGAAGTTTTATAGCTTTCTGAGATGTGCTACGAGATAGCAGATCACTTGGTTCGCACAATAGAGCTTACCTTATACTGATAGTATTGTGTTATTTTATGTCAAATGAAGATAATTTAAAAGTTTATAGGGCGTAGTTAAGTAGGGGAGAGCGGGGCTGAACGTGCCGATTTTGACAAATCCTTATATGATTCGGATAAAACAAGTACTATGTCTGAAAGTAGTGGTTCATCCTAAGCCAAATTTAGTCTATAATACGAATTTACCTACAGATTTTGCACATTTTTTATAGTTTTTAAGAAGAAGTGTTTTTTTTACACAGCGGCGGCAAGGCACTACCAACCCCACTTTGGGGCAAGTTGTGCCGTAGCTGGGGTCGGTTGTGCCGTTGATAATGCTAGGTGTTTTACATAAATCAAAATTAATTTAGAATTTAAAAGACATCAATTTTATAATAATATATTTATTTGTTATAATTTTTACTATAAATCAACAGTTTCTAAGTATTATAATTTAAAAAAACAAATTACCCTTACTTATGTAATTATTTCAAACTTAAAAACATATTTTAAATCAAAGTTTGTACTTATTTTTATGCGAATGCGATCAATTATTAAAAATGCGAATGAGATCAATAATTTTTTTTAAAATATCAGTCTCTAAGGACTATATTACAAAATATCATATTAGATTTCACAACCAACCCCTAAGTCGGGGTTGGTTGTGCCGCGGCACAAGCAGCCCCACATGAACGGCACATTTTACCCCGTGAGCGAGAGTTTGAAATTTTGTCTCACATATAAAAATCACTCTGCTCAAAGCATTAAAATTACACTGCATAGCAAACTAGGATAAATAACAAACATTTTACTAAAACTCTCATATAAAAAGCACGAAAAAAGCTAGCTTGCGACCAAAAAGTATCGAAACGAAAATATTTACTGACGTGGCGCTGGACGACCCTCACATGCACTGCCACTCGGTCCGCGTCGCAGACGCAACTAAAATGGCAGCCGCGCGTGCCCGACTGTTAGGCATTACGCGACACAATACGATCGTATAACTACCTCTTTTTGTTTTCGAGATATTCGCGTCGGCACAATTTACCCCCGGCACTTTTAGCCCCGCTCTCCCCTACGTAATATTTTCCAAGATCACGAAAGTTTGAATTGAACAGCTATGTTAATAAAAAAGGACGGTAAAAATTCATAAACATAACCCAACTCCCTCGTGTCACTTTACTTTTAATCGCGCCTTCGAGAGTTTATCCCAAATAAGAGATAAACACACTGTCGATGTCAGCTCAATTTTTTCCAACGATAAATCCCATGTTTAATCTTTTAGGTCGCCTGGTGGTAATACCTCTCCCTTCAGAGCGCGACGTTGAGGGGTCGGATTAACGTGTGGGTGGCGATAAATTCTAATGAAATTTCCGCCAGAGACGAGAAAACCGACTACGTAAACGCTACGAATACACATTAAAATAGTAAAACACACTGCTCCTCCCAAATCGTGGCACTAACAAGATTCTCGTAACATCTACAGACTTGATTTTACAAAGTAACACGCAAATATTCATGAACCCGAAACAAACAAAGCTTGTTTCACCAATTAGGCACTTTCGAATATAATGACTTCTGTCTGTATAGCTGAAAAGTTCTTGGAACTAGTGAAACTATCTCTTTAACGTGAAGCTTACCGAGTGGCTTTGGTTGAATTCCATAGTCTGGGCTGAGTTTGAAACAAGGCAAGCCGCCGTACCACTTCTCTGTTAGAATATCCATGTATCCGTTGGATGAATACTTAGCTATCACAGCCGATATGCTGTCCTGGAACAAAAAAAAACGTAATTGATTTTGAAAATCGGACACGGGAGTTGCAAAATGCAAATGTTATACAAGTGGACATATTTGTAACTGTCCGAACAATTGAACCGCGCCCGACCGATTACATAAAAAAAAAACAATAGCGTCACATCTGCGTCGATTTTTCTGTTTAACAAAGCGTCAAAAAATAAAGGGAAAATCTCAAAGCGTGTCATGGCTCGAAACAAAAACTCGCTTTCGGAGCCGTTGATTTATGTCACTGATTCGGATAAACCTCAGGGGTATATAGAACAACGTCAAGATAAAATGACGTATAATCGTTGGAGCTGGAGCTACATGACACCCGACTATCGATCACACCATTAGGAGTTCGTGTGCGTCATCCATCAATCTTTCGTGCAAAGATCCGGAGTTGCCCCCACCACTCAGGACGCCTAAAGTCCTCCAATTCAAGTAAATCTACGCTACATTTCTTCAGAGACGCTGCTTAGTCACACTTCGCCTAATTTAGGGCACATTAACTCTGTGTAATATTTTACCTACATAACCATAACGTAAGTGCTGAAAATGATGAATTGATGTGTTAGTGTTCCTACCTTTAAAGGAAATCCTTTCGCCATACCGACAGCATACGCATCTTCAGCCAGAGCGTGATCACCAATACGTTGCAGCTTGCAACCGTGGTCGGTGGCCCGGTAATAGTCTAAGACTGGAGAGTCAGCTATTAAAAGATCTAAAGTACCGTTCCTGCAACAAAATGAGAGCATTTTTTTAGATTTTTATAGGAAAACGATTTGGAAACCGACACTGCTCATAACATTTTCAGAGGCAATGGAAATATTTACAAAGTAAACAAGCACCCATCTCATGAACGCAAACCGTTAACCTGTAAGCGAGCGGGTCCCTAAAACTCGGAGTGGGATAATAAATATAATGCCTGTCATGGCAATAAAAAGTAGTACAATAAAAACAGAAACTTTCCAGCGTAATGTTAACTTAATCCGACGTCTGAATAAGGTACAAAATATCTAACAACAAAGTACCTCACGTGACACATTGCAACCACTCTGTGCTTTTAGTTGACAAAGTTCGGGCTTTTCCGGTCTTAAAACGAGTCCCTTTGTTGTGACTGGTGACAGTTTATAGCTTAATTGGTGAAATACGAAAGCGGGTACTAAATCTGACGATAAAACAAATGTACTAAAAGGTATTAAGTGGCGATCGGAGTCCTGCGGGCTTGAAATTTTTACGAGATAATAAAATTCAAAGCGTTTTTTGAATCAAATTACCGAGTCCGCTATAGATATTCGGATTCCTTTCATTAAAATGAATATTACGATTTGAGTTAAAAGCAATTTATTGAGCTAATTACTTCTGAAGTGTTACAATAGAATTAATAATGATTACTGATGAGGCTTAAATTGTTTCATATGCATTTCAGATTAATTGATTTTTGCGGTCTGGCTCCGGACTGCACAATAGAACGTCAATAGATTGGAAATCTGACTGACCGCATGTGATATTGACAGTTTGTATCACGCAGTAACAACTACAACATGAAACCGGTTTTCCTAAATCGTGTTAAGTAACTGATGTTCTCCAGAGTTTCGATAATATTCACAAGTTGCAATCACCAACCCATGTCAAAGGTGGTAATTGTGGATTTTCCCCATTGTCTGTTCATTAAAGTGCTCGGTCCTGACAACGGTGACCGTTTACACGTCGGCGTCGTGAGCAATTCAGCTAATTCACAAACGCTTCAACAGAGTGAGAATAGATTTCGTATTCTGCTAGTTATTAAGACCACATGAAGATAGCTATCAGTATCCTACAACTACAAATACAAAGTTTTAAACTTCACCGTAATAAGTTTAAAGTAGCAACTCGGCAATTTTATATGCGTATCTTATGTCTGAACTTATAACTTCAGCTGAGTTAAATTATAATTTAGAAGCCAGACGCACGAACTTTATTATACCCGCCTGCGTCTATAGAAAAGGTTCGTATAATATCTTACCTCAGACGCTGAATGCCTTCTTCAATATCTTGAAGGGCGTAACGACGCATTTGTTGCGCCAGCTGCGGATTATTTCGTTGAACGTAGTACTCAGACACCGACGACCTGGACGTCCCCACTCGTAGAGACAGCCACTACAATATAATTATAACTATAAGAAATCTTGCAGACACCAAATTTATACCACGCCCACGTTTATTCACTTACATTACTTCGTCCCTGGTAGTCATCAACCGCATTGTGGAAAAACAATCCAGCAATCAGAGCAGCTATGTTAGCAGTGTAACTTGCGACGAATATCACAGAAAATCCACCCCAAACGTTTATCAGAAACTTATTAGGCCAGCTCTTAGGAGCTTTAAATGCCACCAAATGTCCACATAAAAGTCCCCACATAACCCACAGAGCACTGGAAATGCTAAAGTTCTTAGATCTTTGTCGTCCCCAAGGGTTTAAGCCAAAAGGTGAAAGCCATTCGTAAATGGCAACAGCTATAGCAGTTACATTTAGAGATGTGAATATTGCGATCCATAGCTCGGGTGAAAAAGGAAGAAGGAATGCAAGCAGCGGTATATCTGGCCTTTGATTAGGAGCTGCTAATATTGACACTCCGCTGAAAAAGTAAGGTTGACTGTAGTCTATGACTTCTGCTCTAGCTGCGGAAACACTCAGAGCTGCAAATGACATATGAGCGGCCCCGGACACTAAATCTCCAATAATACCATTCCATTTTTCAACGCTTTCATCTGGCTCAATATCAAATAGGTATGGCGTTTCTTCTGCGTCCTCCTCCACTGATTTGTAACCGTTACGGTATTGTGAACGATAACTCTGGTAATTTATCGGGGCATATTCGCTCGCTACCGTTTTATATTCAAATATTCGGTGAAACGGTTTGATAAGTTTTCTGGATCCGTATAATCCGTCCTCTACGATATATAAATGAAAATCGAATTCTAGTTCTTGAGCTATGTTTTCTAGAAGATCCATTGCAAGTCCGTAACAACAATGCGTTTCCATTTTGGTGAATACGGGTTTCGACGTGGGGAAGAAAAAATCATCTTGATCGCTTTCCCTTTCCAATTCATTGAACGCGAGGGTTAGATTATCTCGGTCGGACGTTTGTGGTCGGTGACATAGAAGGCCCCGGAGACATTGGCCATCCTCGTCGAGCTCGCCTTCCATGACAAAAGGGGGAGCGAGTGCCGTGACGATGCGGAATATTGTGCGGGCACCGTCGGACTGTCCGTGAGCTACTAGCCTTCCTCCTGGCCACACGATCGTATGTAACCTCACGCTACGACCGAGCACACGTCCGACTTGTCTCCACATATTTTCTCCTTCAATTCCTGAAGGTACCAAGTTTAGAAGAGCAAATGAAGCCGTCAGAGATCGCTCGGATTGCTCCGCACTGCCGGCAAGTACCGCCGCTGCAGATATCCGCGTCTCTCTGTGAACAATATAAATTAATTACCAATAATGTTAAAGACTCTTAAAAAAGAAATCATCGGGGAATATCTATTTGACTGCGCACTAAAATTTATTTTACGATGTTCGGTGCAGAATATGGAAACAGGTCAAGTGAAGCCAGGGTAGTTAACAGCTTTTAGCGACGAGATTATTTTAAGATACCGATATTTCAAACAATTGTATTTTCATACTACTTATTAGTATAAAAAACACACACAGGATAATTCTCAACACAGATTTTTTTAAATATTAAAATAATATACACAATAAATTGCTTGAAGTAAAAAGGATTTATTATCGTGAGCCGAAGAATGGACAAGAATTAAGGGCTTATTTATAAAACGGTGGTATTATGTTGCAAAATTAATACTTCGACACCGACCTGAAACGAAGTCAAAACAACCTCGAATAAAGATAATAATAAATTTAATATCACTCGCTCAATTTCAGTAAAACAAACATTTTGCCAAAGATAAAATAATAAAGAAATAAGCGCTTGATATTTGACATTTTAAAATACGTGGAGTATGGCAGCTTGGATTAAAACTAACAGTAGCAATATCCTGCTATTGTTAGGGCTGTAATTATTAGTTTCATTGATGCCTTTATAAGTTCACATTCACAAGTTCACATTTTCTTAAGGAATATTTAAAAATGATAGGTTTTTCTGGAAATGCAAAATGATTAATAGATAATAGTAGCTATAAGGTACTCGGTAAAAAATGAAGGTTAAGAAAACATGGATCACGAATGAATTCCTTAAACCATCCGTCACAAACGGTTGACACAATATTTTCCTTTAATTCCGATGGCTTACACGCGAGCTTCGAAATATTATGTTTTCATATATTCTATAGAACTAGTTAAGTAACAAAATTGTGTGGTTTTCTGCCCTCAGCCGAGGAAATGGGTGTGAACATGCAATATCCGCGTCGGCCTGCCGATACCCGTATTCGACCCGAGCTCGGCCCGGCCCGCACAAAATGATAAAATAACACTGCCTACACGAGCGTTTCCATATTTTAATGCTCTATTTTAAACATAATTCTTCTCGAAATTGCCCACTCAAGAACGCCTTTTGATAGTACGGTCAGCATCAGAAGTAGTTGAACATTTCGGAATTTTATTTTTAATGTTTCATAAGATTATTCGTTAAAATAGTCCTTACACTCCAATAACATGTAGTAACGAGTAATATCTAACAAGTTTTTATTAAAAAAACAGCTTCGAAACTTTGAGTAATGTTAATATACACTCGAGAGCAATGAATCCGGGTCACTTAAAGAATGTTAAAAATCTCGGAAACTAAAAATGATAGGTTAATGCAATAAATTGTATTTAATAGACAATGTAATACTCTATTTAAAATGTTACTTACGGGATATCTTCCGTGATTTTTAATTTGTTTTGAGTTCCCGATATTTCGACGCTGTTGCAAGCGCCATGATCGCGGGTAAGTAACATTTTAAATATAGTTATGAACCGTGAAAGCTTAAAACAGTGTTTGAATGTAATACTCCTTAAATGAAAGTAAAAAAAATATGAGTCACCATACATTTTATCAACACAAAATTACATAAAGAAAAAAACTGCTGATCTCTCCTTAAAACAAAAATAGGAAATTTTTGAACTTTATTACGATTTTCTTGAATTTTAATACTTCGTATTGCCTCCTCGTGCTTCCATTACTGCGTTTACGCGGTTTGGCATGCTGTACACCAAGTTCCTTATACGATTTTGGGGAATATTCTCCCATTCCTCTGTGAGAGCAATTTTGAGCTCACGAAGCGTGATTGGGGGAGGGTTTCGTTGTTTTACGCATCTGCCTAGCTCGTCCCAAGCATGCTCGATCGGGTTGATATCCGGGCTGCGCGCTGGCCACTCCATACGAGTAATGTTCATCTCTTGAAGGTAGTCATTCACAATCACACCTGTATGAGGTCGGGCATTGTCATGCATAAATATAGCATCCTCACCTAAATTGACCATAAATGGACCAACGTGATCATTGAGGATTTCTTCCACATATCTTTCGCTAGTTAAAGAGCCGTTTTCTATGATCACCAGCTCTGTGCGACTTTCAGAAGAAATTCCGGCCCACACAAGTACACACCCACCACCGTAGGCTACTTTTTCTTCGATGCATGCTTGCTTGAATCTTTCCCCTGGTCTTCGATACACTCTGTGTCTTCCATCGTGCTTGTAGAGCATAAATTTTGATTCGTCGGAGAACATAACTTTTACGTGGCTCTGGGCATATCTTAGTCTTGAAATACGATGCCCACGCTCCAGTTTAGGGCCGTTTGCAGGTCTAAGGGGTTTTAAGTTAGATTCAGCAAGCCGACGTCTTACTGTCCATGCACTTGGGTTACTTCCTCCGAGGCGTCGAAACTGATTTGTGAGTTCAGTTCCTGTGAGAAAGCGATTTCGAAGCATGGTGTTCACCAAGTATCGGTCTTCTCGTGCTGTGGTACACCTGGTTCTGCCCGTTCCTGGTCTGCGTAGGTTAGAACCAGTTTCTTCGTAACGTCGGAGAACTCTTTGTACTGTTGACAGCGACACACCGACAGTCCTGGCTGTATCGCGCTGACTCCGGCCGGTTTCCAGCATTGTAAGTATTCTGGTGCATTCTTCAGGCGTAAGCGACATAATTTCAGCTTGAATAATGAATATAGAGCACTATCAACATGGTTTATGTACCCACATAAATGACAGATTACAAACAAAAGCAAAACCAAATGCTGTAATTACGTAGTTCCATCTTCGAAAGTGGCCCTTTTTCAAATTTGATTTTTTTATGATATAACTTTACAATAACTAAGAAGTTTTAATACCTTTATTTAAGGAGTATTACATTGTCTATTAAATACAATTTATTGCATTAACCTATCATTTTTAGTTTCCGAGATTTTTAACATTCTTTAAGTGACCCGGATTCATTGCTCTCGAGTGTACTTCTGATGCTGGTTGTGGTCGTAGTGGGTTCAACTATGACACAATGAATTGAAAGAGGCAGTTGAATTCGGTATTTGTTCATTTTGATACGGAAGAGACAAATGTAAATATGGTGGCGCAAATTACACACATCGCTGAAAGTAATAAAAAAATGTTTGTGTATAAAGTAAGCCTCCTGTGAAAGCCACCCGCCTCTTAAACATGCCACGGTTTGTAATCGTTGTCACTCATTTTACGCTTCTCTGACGCATCACAATTTCGTGACATAATTTCGCATGCATATTATTTATAAGATAATAAAAAAGGGTAAATTGCCAATCAAAATAAATTACATGTAGCAATTATATTATGCCAAGCAAGGGCCACATGTTTCGTCTAAGATATTACAAACGTTTAACGTTCGCCGCCAAAGGCTGTTGAAAGTTTCAGTCATCTAAAATCCGGGATTTGGACTCAGGGCAAACGTCCCGGTCGTCGTCTCCCCAGCCAACCGGCTCAAAACACGAGATTCCCAAAGCCGAATCAGCAGATGTCTACGAACCATTATTATTCCTTGTGCGTAAAACCAAAGGGATTTTCCGGAACAAGCCTAAGAACTTTGTTTCGGAAAAAGTTTAAATTAAAGGCATTATTTATCTAGTAATACTTTCCTCAGTCAATATTGTTAAGGTATTGGAAGCTGATCAACATTGTCTTTTTTTGACTGTTGTTGGTAAAGACATTGTTTTTTTGCATAGTTAAATTTTATCGAGTCGAACAAATAAGCGCCAGTAGGCACGCTTCAATAAAACTTATATACAATAATGGCGGTTTGCTATCTACCAAGAAAAGGTTAAGTTGTCAAGACATGTGTAATAAAAAAGCAAATGATTGCGGACAAGGAAGCATTGTAATGGCCGCTAAGCCGAGAGTGCGTAAAACTGTATTCACCAGTGACCTGACCTATTTAGTTGCCCTAATTTCTGATTGAACTAAAAAGGGAACTATCTGCGTCAAGTCATGTCAATAGATGGCGATCATTTCGTCGAGTCAGCCTGCAAAGCCTGGCCGGCTGCCAAAACTCGCTGCCGTGCAGTTCCGACCGATTTATGATAATGTGATAGAGTTGGATTTTACCCAAAAATATTATAAGTAATACTTACTGTGTATCTCTAATTCAATCGTGTTAATAGATGTCTGGTTAGAAAACTTGGTAAGATTAATTACGTGGGATACAATAAAAAGAATTTTTCAGTAAAGTTTCCCCAATGTCGCAAAATTTTTACCATAATAAATCAATGGAGTAGACAGCGATGTATTGGCGCAAAGTAGGCGGATTAACCATAATGACTGCGCTGTCCGGAAACACTAATTAATATAACGGTGTGCGCAGTCTAATTATTTGGTTAACTCCGTATTTGAAGGATTTAATTAAACGAATTGGTGTTCCGGACAGTTTCCATTTTCATCCAAATACTCGTATTTTATTTAATAACATCGTATTACAAACATCAAGCGAAATTACTTTCTTTAAATCCAAAGTTCCTAACAGAAAAGGAATGTTTTATGAGTTCAGAGTTTTTAATATTACCTACCACTTAGGTAGACGGAATGTGAGCTATTTAGCTTCAATTTAGAAGAAAGCACGAACTAATTTAAGCGCCAGTGAATGAAGGCAATGCTATTAGTCACTTGTCGTTGGGAGAGAGCAAACTATCTCATGAGCTATCCTTTATTTTCTCAAGTTCTAAAGTAACTCGGTGATTCCACATGGAGTGAGAAAGTAAAAACGGGGTACAAACTTGCCGCTAAAAGATACATTTTTTACTAGATGCTGGCCGCCCAGAAAACAATACTAACGATGGCAAAGTTTTAAAAGTACCTACTTTGAAATGTACGCGGGAGAGTTTTAAATAAAATACTTACTTTCAGTCTTGTTTGTTTGTTCTTAAGTAATTTCAGAAAAGAGTTTAAAGTTCAGAGCTTGTAACTTATTTAAAGGACTTAAACTTTTCTTTTAACCAATGAAATTTAATTGAAGTTATAAGTACAACGTATACGTGATATTATTATTATAGGTATACGTGATATACAATTAAGATAAATTATATGAAAACAATATTCAGGGTTAACTTTCAATGGCTATATTTGTAGAAATTTATATGTGTGCCTCAAAAGGGTAAATTTATTTGATATCCTTGTCCAAATAAAACGTTCACAAACGGCTATAGCAAAACGAACATGATAATAAACATCCAAAATGGTGGTGATATTCCGAACAAAAACACTCATCAGTATCATCGCAAACTCGTGATTTGAAAAAAGAAAGAAACTGATTCGATACAAGCTTCATTTATCATTTGGTGGATCCCAAGCATTTACGCGCTTCTTCTGGATACATTACGGCAATCTCTGAATAGGTTTAAGATCGGATGCCGATCACGTATTTTATTGAATAACGTTCCTCGGAGCGTGTGCCTTACAACGCCAGTATTAGGGGGTCAAGAGCGGGGGTCCTTGAATGTCTCACCTAGATACATGACCCCATTTAAGGTAGGTAGTCTGTTTTGATAATATTGGTATTCTGCCTCGTTGGTCCAGTGGTTACAAGCGTGACTGCTAAGCATGGGGTCCTGGGATCAATTCCCGGAGTGGGTAACGTGTTATGGGTTTATCTCATTCAATATTTCTCAGTAACAGCCACGGAGTCTGTATTTCTACCCGGTTGATGCCAATAGGCTTTTCCCTTATTACATGAGACTTACATAACACATAACATCATGCCTGTAATCCCTGACTTAAACATAACTGGCGAAATGTAAGTATACTATTGGGCACACCTCTTGCTAGCCTTTCGGAGATTTATTGGTTTGATGTTATGTTTGGTATTATTTTGTAGAAATAAAAGATTAAGTAATTATTTGTGTAATGAAAACTGGAAACTGTAACAAGCCGTTCAGTTACAAAATGTCGTTACAAAAAGTTTTTTTTATCCGAGGCTATTTTCAGTAGTTTACCTATATCATTAGGTACTATCTTAGGAAACGAACTAGATATATTTGCACACTTATATTGCACAAGTTGAGTAATATGGGTGCTGGGATCGGACCCTCAAAGATAAGTAATCCTAACGTCTTCCTTACCAATAACAAACGGTACGTGCTGATAGTTTATATTAGAAGGGCGAGTGGGTTCACCGAGTTAAGCTTATCCTAGTAATAAAAACAAGGGTGCAAATCAATTTTAGGTAAAACCCACCACTAAAAATTCAAATTTAGCAATATACCTCCTAAATTGTTTCATGATAGTGGCTATTATTTAATATTTATGATGAAAATATGCGAAAACGGTTCGTACTTTACCTCACTATAATGCACTGATTTTAATAAACTCTGCTTTTAAATAGCTTGCGTAAATTTTTGTGTTTACATTTTAAGCGTTCACAACATCAAATTGTTTACAGTGTTTTTTAAAACGTAGCCTTTTGACTTTTAACTAGCGACCCACGTTGGTTGCGCATTAGTGCAATTAGTTAATGTACATTGCGAAAGAAATCTGCTTGCACTTTACTCAACTTTTCTGATCCCCAAGATACAGACTGCGTCTAGTTTGGGGATTACCGTTCCAATCGCTATGTTTATGTACTTGGTTATTAATAAATAATCTATATAAATAAAAAGAGAAGTCCTGACTGACTGATCAACGCCCAGCCCAAACCCTAGGACCTAGAAAGCTAAAATTTTGCACAGAGGTTCCCTTTATAATGTAGGATGAAAGTTTGTATGGAAAATCGTCCTTTTTCACGCGGGCGAAGCCGCTGGCAAAGGCTAGTTTGAAATAATTTGAACTATGTAGAGGTCGGCTTCCAGTCAAATCGGGTGCAGCTGGATAGCAGTATTTTACATTGAGCAACTGTCTATCTGACCTCCACAACCCAGTCAGTTCTGGGTAATACGATACCCCTTGGTACGACTGGTTCTCAGACCTTCGGACCACTGACTACCTGTTACGACTGTCAAAGATCTAACAATGACAGCTGAGGCAACCGACTTAACGTGCTTTCCGAGGTATGAGGGAAATTTGGTAAGAAATGAGTAGTCACCTATCCACAGACCAGGCTAGGCAAGCCCGGCTTAACCTTACGACTGATACGAGCGGCTGTTATTATCCAGCTACGAGCTTCTATCGAACCCCTATGGCTCAAAGCGGAAATCAGAAGTGAAAATCGAATTTTGTATCCTAGGTTTTCCTGTAAATCTAGTACTCAGTTCGACAAATCGACGAATCTCAAGTCTCAACATTCTAAATTAAATGCGACGTAGACCCTGCGTAACGAAATCCGTACCAATAAGTTTACATCATTCGTTTTGCAGTCGAATCACGTATGAGCTAAATTAGAACCAATTCCTTCCATTCTATTTCGAAGAATTTTGTTAAGGTAGGGGTATGTTATATCGAAATAAGTATCTGTCTTGTTTTGTTGGCGTACTTACGAGGTCAATTATAGGCGGAACGTCTTGATTGGCAATGACTGTACTATCCCTTTGTAATCTACTTTTTTTTGGCTACTATGAGTTATCATTTGATGGTTATGACTGCTAAATAGTGTTCCGACAGTTCCCAGAATGTTACCTGTATTTAAGTCTTATCAGGTTGACCAGCAATTGTTCATACTGATTATAGTAGTATAACAAATTCTTAAAGTTAAATAATAATAATAAATAAATAAATTGTATTTTACTACGAACTATATTTGTACATGACACTGATTTATAGGGTGACTGGTAATTAGTGACCGATATTTAAACACATGATTGTACTCATGATATTGATGATAACAAATAACTTACTAAAAATTTTTTAACGTTGCCCCACACTAGGAATTTCTCCTGTGTCGTGGGTGCGTTCACAAACATTTAAACTCACATACACAAATACCCAGACCCGGAACAACTATCTGTAGGTCATACAAATATTTGTTCCGTGCGGGGATCGAACCCGCGACACGCAGCGCAGCAGTCCATTGCTTGAGCCACTGCGCCAACCGTGCCGTCAAAAAAAAACAAATAAACAGCGCAACAATTACTTAGACAATTACTAAATTCAGAAAATTACCTAAGTAGGTAATAAGCGCCCAACTAAAATTCGAACCATCGAAAAATAATAAAATTGATAAGAAGTAAAAATTTATAAAATTTTCAAAATGACAACATTGGGAAATAGAACGATACCTTTCCCCCGTTACCAAAGACACTAAGTAACCAATTATTCAAAGCGTTTGTAAATTCAAATTAATAAACAGAGTGAAACTGGACGATGAAGTGACAGTCTAAACTAACTGAACAGCGCAATCTAAAGTTTCAACCGCACAAATTTCCAAGTTCATTGATAAATGAAGTTGGAAGGCAAAAGTAAAATATTGTACCCCATTGATTCTCTGAGTGGCCTTCCCGAGCCCCGAAGAGACATGTTTGTGAAATTGCTGTAACTCTCTGACCTCAGCACATATTGGTTCCAGCGGGAGCTTGTGGGAACGGCGACACTCCGAACGTGTTTGCAGTTTCATATATTTTTCTTTTGAATTGAAATATGAAGGCTACTGATATGACGTGAACGTGACATGTCACGCGCTACTGTTTTGTTTTTACGCGTTTTTCACACGCTACGTGTACCGTGTAGCGTGATTCTGGATTACATTTTTTGTGCGTACCAACCTGCATGAATTTCGCATTTATTTCTTTGTTCCTTTGTTAAGCTGTTCACTTTACCAGAAAATCTGTTAATGTCAGGAGGCTACATACTGGTCTAACACAATTTGAAATCATCGACACGTAAAGAAGAAGAAGAATGTGTAGGTATGTGAAAATTAAACCAGCGAGAAATCTCTGGAAAATACTTTTAGCTAAGCTAATTAAAATTTCGCAAAGGAAGCACATGTAGTAGAGTATCGTCTAACATCCGTTACCCGTCTAAATTGCCAGGGTCCCTTGAGGTTAAGTTAGGGTCACAAACTAAAACCGAATTAGAATGAAATATGTTAGAAACTATTGCTAAACACCATAGAATACCCTTTGGGTCTAAAGATCAAACATGTGTTAGGGTCGGTGATATGTTAATTGAGATGGATCCAAAAATGTGCTGAACCCGAGTAGTTGTCCGGCTACACGACTGTTCTATTTAAGAGGCACCATAAACTCCGTGAGGTGTCTGCGCAATTTGGTGGCCGTAACACCCTCGTCACTGTCAGGTGGTAATGCGGCGCAACGCGACGGACCGCACAACGAAGCAATAAATAAACTTAAACAGTTTACTATCAACCCCGCATTTAATTGACTTGATACTTTTTTAACTCTCATAAACTTTAATCAAAGGGTAAATTGGAAAGTCTCTGTTTCTCACTGCAAATAGATTCTGCGAAAAAATGAATAGATTCTAGATCTCTTTAATCAGAACTTGATTAAAGAACTGAATGGAGTTGGCGGTAAACTGGAGTAAAACTAAAATCAATCCGATTGGAATATGCCAAGATTTTTTCCGAGCGTACTTCAAGCGTATCCTAAATTCCTAACCTATTGCGGACCTAGTGCTCCCGTTTGGCATCAAGTGGAATGCGGTCAACTCCAGTTTATTGAAAAAAAAACAACTGAGCTTTACATAAAGCCAGGCGTGATTATCTTTTTTTTTTTACAAACATGTTTTGATTAACGTCACAGCTGTTTTTCTGGTTGAATTCTAATGAAAAATATTGAAACAAAATGAAATACGTATGTTTTTTGGATGAGTATTTAGTTTTTCATTTGAATAGCAATAAAATAATTGGCATGGTAGAAAAATTGTGCACATGATATGAAATAAGAAACAGTAAATGATGCCGTGACGTCTGAAAGGGGAGAAAAGAAGAATAAAACGTGTAGTGCCGACCCTAAGTAGAATGGGACAAGACCAGGAAGATGATAATGATGACACAAAAACTGTGATGAGGAAAGGTCACCCAGAATGATAGAAAATACAATGACCAACTTCTTATTTTTTTGGGAAAACCTGAATCATCGGGTATAATAATAATTTATTGAAAATTTGGAATAAGAGCATTGAGTTAGCATTGCTATATTTTCAGAATTAAAAAAAAATAAGCTAACTAGGATGTTAAGGATAATCTAATAAACAAGAACCCACTGTACGCCTTAACTAAACGATTTAAGATCTAAACTCACACGACGGAAGTGGTGAACATTCATGTAACAATGCCAAGAATCGGATTACGTTACACGAAACGAATGGTGTAGGTTACTGCGGGTGACCAACGATGTCTACTAGATAAGACTTTATGTAGCGTAATGCGGCCACCGATATAAACCCTGCTGCTCTTTAAGATAGAGACACTATAAAAGTAATCTCGCCTCGTTCTTGGACCCGCTAGTCAATTTGCTTTTATGGTGATGTTGCGCGCTTGTTACCCTTCTATTATCATTCGTTTCTTGAATGTCTCAATACTTAATAACTGTAAAACGTCTTAATTGTTTCCTATAACCATCCACAATTCTAATTTTATTTACTTACGTTCACATTCAGTACTAAATTACTGTTTGTTTTAGTTTAACGGTTAATTAAGTCGTTGGTTAAGTTAATGTTTATTGATAGAGCATTAAGTTTGTGATCAACATTGAGCGTTGTTAGCGTGTCAATTATGGTATTGATTCTATTACTAACCTCAGCTTACTTATCGGAAATACAACACTATTTTTCTGCAGCGGTAAAATTGCTTCTACTCACTTTGAGACTTTTGAGTTTGTCTTTGTATCCTCCACTTAGATGAAGTGGTAAATTTTGTTTAACTGGGTATATTGTGCATCCGTTAAGACTCATCCCAATAAAGTTGGAAAAGACAAGGCAGACGAACCACATCGTATTTCTTTAAATGCCCATGGGCCCTGATATGAAAGCTATTGTAACCTTCTGTTACCTCCCACATAATTGCGAGCACAAAAGAATCGACATCCATTAATTTGTGGGTCACAACCTCAGGCGTTCAACGTTATCAAAATTAATATTTTAATAAGGCGCCAGCGATAGGAAGGATCCGTCATCGTGTGAGCAGCCATCACTCACCGCCACCGCTGCTCCCGATTTCCTCAAGGTTCTTGCTCAACTTAAATCGAGGTCATTAGCAGCTTTATAACTTAGCGCAAAGTTCAGAAGTTGACAAAAGATATTTCTGCTGAATAATTTCGGCGCCATTATGATCTATTTTATTGGACGCCGATGAAAATTTCCAGTTTTTAATAGTCATTATGGAAATTGGTTTCTGTGTCAGTATAATTTCAATCTGACAGTCACATTGGTTTTATTAAAACAAGCTGTGCTCCGCAACCTTCGTCCGTGTCAAATTGTTATAAAAATATTACTTCCCTGTTTGAATTTGGTTGTTTGGGTTTTGTTAACAATTGGAAGAGTTTTAAGTTTTTTACACGGAACCTTAATCATTTATTCAATCTTATCTATACTAATATTATAAAGCTGAAGAGTTTGTTTGTTTGTTTGTTTGTTTGTTTGTTTGAACGCGGTAAACTCAGAAACTGCTGGTTGGAATTGAAAAATTCTTTTTGTGTTGGATAGTCCATTTATCGAGGAAGGCTATAGGCTATATAACATCACGCTACGGCTAATAGGAGCGGAGAATAAATGAAAAATGTTACAAAAACGGGAAAAGGTATTTCCTTTTTGAGAGCTTCCGCTGCGTGCGCTGCGGAAACGGTTTAAGTTACGCTAATATCATGTACTAGCTGACCCACGCAACTTCGTCTGCGTCACATAAATATAGCTGTAACCTTTCTCGATACATCGACTATCCGACATAAATTAAGCTAAATCGTAACAACAAAAAATCTTATCTTTCCTCTTTATTAAAATAGTTTAGATGGTTTAGATTAGCTTAGATTTTAGTATTAAAGTGTGAATTACTATAGGTATATCTTACTGTTAAATATACTATAACACTCTGTACTTGTAAACATTATGATGCAGTAAATATTTTGAATTTGAATTTCCCGGAGGCCAGCCAGAATCCCCCGTACCACAGATATTATAATACCCCGTACCTACAATGCGACGCGCGAATTATTTTGCCGCGCGGATATTTTTACATTGCGATATCTTCTAAGATATTTATTTAAACTGTATAGAGTAAAGGGCACAA
Organism: Diarsia dahlii; assembly: GCA_949775195.1. Lineage (NCBI taxonomy): Eukaryota > Metazoa > Arthropoda > Insecta > Lepidoptera > Noctuidae > Diarsia > Diarsia dahlii. The sequence continues at coordinate 13,961,673 of OX459194.1, read as the reverse complement.
ATATTCTATATTAAATTTCCGTTCTGACAAACATATTTATTTAGATATAGATTAATACCGTATGGGTTAATAAGCTTCGCAAAAAATAATTATTTTTAACCTAAAAGTTTAACAGTAAAAAAAGGTTACAGTGAGTCAATCTTAAAAGATAGATATATGCTGTCGCGGACTTTTTTTTAGAACTTTTAAAGAGGAACAATTCTTTCATACATGATATTTGCGTAACTTAAACCGTTTTCGCAGCGCACGCAGCGGAAGCTCTCAAAAAGGAAATACCTTTTCCCGTTTTTGTAACATTTTTCATTTATGCTCCGCTCCTATTAGCCGTAGCGTGATGTTATATAGCCTATAGCCTTCCTCGATAAATGGACTATCCAACACAAAAAGAATTTTTCAATTCCAACCAGCAGTTCCAGAGTTTACCGCGTTCAAACAAACAAACAAACAAACAAACAAACAAACAAACAAACAAACAAACAAACAAACAAACAAACAAACAAACTCTTCAGCTTTATAATATTAGTATAGATGAAGGAATTGTTCCTCTTTAAAAGTTTAAAAAAAAAGTCCGCGACAGCATATACCTATCTTTTAAGATTGACTCACTGTAACCTTTTTTTACAGTTAAACTGTTAGGTTAAAAATAATTATTTTTTGCGAAGCTTATTTAACCCATGTGGTATTAATCTATATAATATCTAAATAAATGTGTTTGTTAGAACGGAAATTTAATATAAAATATTTGTGCCCTTTACTCTATATAGTTTAAACAAATATCTTAGAAGATATCGCAATGTAAAAATATCCGCGCGGCAAAATATTTCGCGCGTCGCAATGTAGGTACGGGGGATTCTGGCTGGCCTCCGGGAAATTCAAATTCAAAATATTTACTGCATCATAATGTTTACAAGTATAGAGTGTTATAGTATATTTAACAGTAAGAGATACCTATAGTAATTCACACTTTAATATAATCTAAGCTCATCTAAACCATCTAAACTATTATAATAAAGAGGAAAGATAAGATTTTTTGTTTATTACGATTTAGCTTAATTTATGTCGGATAGTCGATATCGAGAAAGGTTTTATGCTATATTTATGTGACGCAGACGAAGTTGCGTGGGTCAGCTAGTATATATATATACTAATATTATAAAGCTGAAGAGTTTGTTTGTTTGTTTGTTTGTTTGAACGCGGTAAACTCAGGAACTGCTGGTTGAAATTTTAAAATTCTTCTTGTGTTGGATAGTCCATTTATCGAGGAAGGCTATAGGCTATATAACATCACGCTACGGCTAATAGGAGCGGAGCATAAATGAAAAATGTTACAAAAACGGGAAAAGGTATTTCCTATTTGAGAGCTTCCGCTGCGTGCGCCGCGAAAACGGTTTAAGTTACGCAAATATCATGTATCAAGGAATTGTTCCTCTTTAAAAGTTCTATAAAAAAGTCCGCGGCAGCATATGTCTATCTTTTAAGATTGTCTCACTTTAACCCTTTTTTACTATTAAAATGTTAGGTTAAAAAGATTTATTTTTTGCAAAGCTGATTTAACCCATAAGGTATTAATCTATATCTAAATAAATGTGTTTGTTAGAACGGAAATTTAATATAGAATATTTGTGCCTTTTCCTCTATACAGTTTAAACAAATATCTTAGAAGATATCGCAATGTAAAAATATCCGCGCGGCAAAATAATTCGCGCGTCACAATGTAGGTACGGGGGATTCTGGCTGGCCTCCGGGAAATTCAAATTCAAAATATTTGCTGCATCATAATTTTTACAGGGTGTTATCGTATATTTAACAGTAAGAGGTACCTATAGTAATTTTCACTTTAATATAATTTAAGCTAATCTAAACTAATTTTATAAAGAGGAAAGATATTTTTTTTTGTTTGTTACGATTTAGCTTAATTTATGTTGGATAGTCGATTTATCGCGAAAGGTTATAATATGCTATATTTATGTGACGCAGACGAAGTTGCGTGGGTCAGCTAGTCTAGCATATAAAAAAAAAGTTATAGAATAATTATATACTTATAACATCAGCTATCTGCCAGTAAAAGTCCCGACAAAATCAGTCCCACCGTTTCAGATATCCAGAATTAAAAAAAAAAAAAAACTGGACAGTTCTGGGTATTAGAGAGTTTTAAATTCACTATCAATGTACGCTGCGCCACCGCTGTAGTCAATACAATATATTGAACAATAATTTGTGAAGTAAATAATGGATTCTCGAAATAATTACCTGCGTCAGATAAATCGGCTTTTAAGGTAGTAGCGATTAACCGCGTTTCATTCGTGCTGATTACGGAAAATATTTTACAGGACGCACACTGTATATATCCCAAACCAGGTCTGTATACTCAACAGAATTTATTCAGCCGTTAAGGTATGAAAGACAGACAGAATCACTGTTAATAGTAAAAATGTGAAATTACCCCTTATCCTTAGGGCAATAAACCTTATAAGTACATACATAGTGACTCCTAAACATAGATTTAGATTACCTTACAAATTCTGTAGAAAAGTCAGCAGAAGCATCGCTCGTCTCTTCCCAGCAGGATGCAGTGGCATCGCTCAAAAACTGCGCCTGCGCCGACCATGCGTCGCAAGCGCGTAGCACTCGACGAAGTGCACCGACTATCATGCGCACTGCTGCACGTATAAACACTCGATCTGCACATGGAGAAAATAATAATTAACAAAAATGAAAGAGTGATGTGTGTTCGAAAATGTCTTAGTGAATAATGAAAGTGAATAACTGAAAAAGGTCAGACAAAATTGGGGTTTTTGAGTCATCCTAGTGTAGCTACCCACAAAGTTCGATTAACTCCGGAATACTTTCCAGATACCTAAACGTTTTTCTAAAAGTCGACTGGGTATGTACTTGTACATTTCTATATTTGCTTATTAAGGGTATATACTTAGTTTTTGAACAACTGTAAAAACATTAAGCGACTACTCCATAAATAAACAAAAAAAGTAGTAGGTTACCCAATTTATTTCCACATTGGAAACTTGGTTTACATTTGGTTAATTTATAAGTGATTTTGTTGAACCATTATAATTAAAGGTAAAACCTAAAATTTTGAGCGAACATTGAACTTCGTTTCTAAAAGTTGATCCTTAAATCAACTTTCAGACAGAGGTCAATGTTCGCTGAAAATGTGTAAGTAAAAGACGGCAGACCGAACTTTCACGCTCAACTCAATCAACGAATCACAGTGAACCACAACAAGAACTCGACACAATCGTCCAATAACGTCACGTATTGTCAAGCTTTCACACTAAGCCTTTTATGTTCCTAGTGTCCTTTGTACAAAACTACGTTAATCTAGAGGACCATTCAATTGAGTCCGCTATAGGATTTGAAGTACAAAACTTTGGTCGTATCAATCTAAAGTTAAATCTTACTAGGAATCGAAAACAGGATGCTATGTCGGTTTAAAGAATTACGTACTACATTCCAAAGATTTTAGGGGATCGGACAAAAAAAAAATAATTAGTCCGTCAGATAGATTTCCAAAAAATATTGACCACATATTTTTTCTTTTTTCACGTAAACAAAAAATGAAGACGATACAGTGCTTTGAAAACTCGTGTGACGTCATATGATAGTACATTTTGTACCTTCAAGTGACGTTTCAAGCCCCACTCCATGATCTTTGACGCGCTATAGCTTCGTCAATTTTTATTGATTTGATAAAACAAAAAACACGTATCCAATATTTTTCGATAGTCTAACTGACGGACTAAACAGAATCATATTTTTTCGAGACTGTCCGATCCCCTATTGCTAGGTTTCTTTTTGAATTTCAGTTCACAGTGAGAGACTTATCAATAAAAGGCTGTTAAACTGAAAAGTTAATGAATTATTGTATACCAGGTAATTTAAATTTCCTGGTTTTTGTCACTTACCTATTTTCACTGGCTGCGGATGTAGAGCTAATAGTCCAACAGGAAGGCTTTTGAAGATCACAGTTAAATTATCTCTATTTTGTTCTCTTTCTTTTTCTAATACATCATCCTTCTTCGAATGTTTGTTACTTCTTTTTTCAGTTTTGTCTTTAAAATTATGCACCGAAGACGCATGCACCTTAGGATTCATTATGAAACCACTAATATCACTTGATAAATCTATTCTATCTTTTATTCTTCTAATATCTTCATTACTATTTATATCATCTCGTCCGGACATTACATTTTTAGCTACATTCACATCATCTACATCTATGCTATTTACATATTTATTAAATGATTCATTTTTCATTTCCCTATAACTATTACGTCTACTATTATTTCTATCATGAAAGGGCATTCCCTTCGCAATTGAATTGTTTTCGATTTTAGAAGTTTCAACGCCTTTGTTATTTACATTATAATTTCTCATACTTCCCGAACTAATATTGCGATTACTAACATACGATTTACTAAAATTTAAATATAATAATTTGTTGTTTACACTGTGTGTTTCTGAAATAATTATATTTCGATTTAAACGACGAAATTTTGAATTTATAGAACTATTTTTTACATAAAATTCATCACTGATAAAACTTTCTTCTACTTTTTCGTCAGTTTTGTTCAAAGTGTCGGGGTCTTTTTGATCTTCTAGTGTATTATTGTCAGCATCGCCTCGTTTGCTGCGGTCAAAGCGTTCGTATACTAGTGCTTCATCATTATCCTTTAAGCTTTCTAAATATTCGTTATCTTCTGTATAAAGGGTCCTGTTACTTATAGTGTGGAAGATATCAACATCTTTTGAAGCATCTAGCCAGAGCCAGAAAAAGTTTCCTTCGAGCATGTTAAGACGTTTGGCCTCATCCATAACGAGCTTAGCGTAATTGACATCACATATCAAGACAACGACGCCTCGGGTCAGCCTTGATATCTCAGCTAGCCGCCTGCACACACAAAATAAATTGGACTACTATTGTTGCTCACGCTCTCGCAATACCCACCAATAAAGTTTTATTGCTGTTCGATAGCCAATAGTTACAAGCCATAACAATTTAAAGCGTTCAGAAACTTTTAACAAGAATTCCTTTCAGAATCAATTTAATTACCTGAAAAGAACGTGGCGGGAGAACTTTTTTGGAAGCGATAGCCATTTCGGATCTAAAGGCGGAGCCGTTATTATTGAAGACAAGTCTTTCCGTAGGGATAGCGTGGTATAAATATCTTCTTCTGCTAGCAAAGTAAAGGAGTGCCAGTGGGTGTGCAGCAATGTTGCCCTGAGAAAAAAGGAATAAACTTTTATAAAAATTTCATAAAAGTACCTATTTATTACATTTTAAATTGGAAAGAACTTTACCTGAGTGCGTGTAAAGTTTCTCGAGCAGTGATTTCCAGTCGAATTTCTAGTGGAAGCAGTTCCTGTGAAGAAAACAACATAACGTAAGTTCACACAAGAAGCTGCATTACAATAACAATTCACTTAATATAAACGCCCGTACCCCAACCCTCATCACACTTAATTGTATACACTTCATGTCGTCAGGATTTGACCATAATACTGACTGACCTGTTGGTCTAGTGGTTAGTGACCCTAACTGCTATGCCGGAGGTCGTGGGTTCGATTCCCACCCAGGACAAATGTTTGTGTGATGAGCACGATCATTTGTTCTGTGTCTGGGTGTAATTTATCTATAATATGTATGTATTTAGAAATATATAAGTATGTTTATCAGTTGTCTAGTACCCATAACACAAGCTCTGCTTAGCTTGGGACTAGATGGCGTTGTGTGATAGTTGTGGAATATTATTATTATTATTATTATAATCTCTATAATTTGTATTTGAGTGGTAATATCCTAATCATGCCACGCTTTTTGAGGTTGTTATTAGTCTACGTCGAGTCGTAATCGGCACGAAAGTGGGTAATAAATGGCCATAATTTAGCGCGACACCCGTCCTGCGCCGCTCGAATGCGGGATATTGCGAGGAATATCTCACCTCTCGCAAAAAAGTTTTCCAACAAAACGACGGAAATATATGTCCCCACATCAGGAATATTATGCACCTCATAAAAATCTGATTTGCTCCACATGTGACAAACTCGCGCGTATCTTTATTTGTGTTTTAAGACACTGGCGAGGTTTTACTACTTCTCACACTGTTTGTTCTTATTCGGAATGGCTGTAGGTCTACCTATTTAAATAACATCTTTAGCATTTTCTTTGTATAAACATTCAGTTTAGAGCCTAAATGTGTTATATATAGTAACATCTGTTTTCGATAGGATAATTATGATATCTATAGTATGCATTTTGATCAATTGCTAAGTTCCAGGAGTATCTTAATTAATGTAGTACACACTACAAACTCTCGCCTGCTTATGGCAATCATCCACATATTCCACATGTCAAAGCTAATTATAATCCAATTAATCATGCCCAGGTATCCTATTAAAGCAACTGTACACGTAATAATACAACATAACAATAGTTATCTACTTTTGTATACCCGAACAAAGACGTGACGGTAGTTAGTCACATTAGAAGCTAGTCACTAAGATGATATGGGCATTCCTGTATTCACTCCGTGAGAGAATAACTGGATTCCACAAGCTCGAAACGTCAACTTCAGGGAACTCTGCATAAACCCACGTCCACACACAGCTTAAGCGACGGTGACGAACTAATTTGCGTACGCTGTCAGAGCATTTTAAACAGCAACTTTGAATTTGCAAGTTACATTCTCTCACAATCGTGAATGAACAATATTTTCTCAAACCAACAATGGTAAAATGCGGTCTTGCATTCTTTTTACGAGCACACCGTAAAGAACATTTTTTGTTAAGACAAAAGAACTTTTGCTAAGCTTGTAAACTCATTGTTGAAAAACGCAGGTTAAAATGTTGAAAAGTTTTTCTAGACGCGATTTTATTTGCGCGTAACAAAACGGTTCGCTTACACGCAAAAGGTGGTTACGGGCATATTGAGATAGAAAAGATTTATGTTGAAAACTAAGGTTCATTTGCGAAGCTTGGTCGGTCCCTAGGAGCTCAAAGAAAAGGTAAGGAGAGAGATATCTAATAATGTCATCAGCATATCCTATAAATAATGTCGGGACGTGTCGCGCACACCGTCAGTCGGTGCGGTCGTCACGTAGACGCATTATTTCACTGGCTGGTTGGCTATTCCCGACTTTATCATAGCAAGTACGATTAATAGCTCTGCATAAATGGAACCGTTGGCAGCCCACTAACCGACGACACCGAGAAAACCCGTGTTTTTTATGATACAACCGAATAATATTTGTTTTATCGCATGTTATTTATCTTGAATTTAGTCCAGCGTCAGTTTCAGACAGAACGGAAGGACAGATTTATTATGTGATTCCTTATAAACCCCAGTCGAGTAATGGCGTCGTAAACTTTTTATAATAGGGGTCGACTATCATCGATAGTCTCCTCGTCTATAGTTTACGCTGAATATATTATTTATTGTTATCGCATTCTTAAGAAGAAGAAGAAAACAGTAAAGAAAGTTAACAGTCTTTTAATGTAAAATTTTCTAAAAATACACTTTGTTTTAAATATCCAAAAAGGTTTCCTACACGAGCTCCATTATTTACTTACAAAACATTTTCCGCAGACAACGACGCCTTAGTTAAAAGTCTTGAAGCTGACGTAGTACATTCCATTTCTCAGAGTAAATAAAAAGGCGCCCTGCATGGAGGCACGTTTGCCATCAACTGTCACACGTCACTGCCATCGCGGTTTAAACGATACGAGTGTTCTTGAGTCGGTACAGTCTACGTAACAACAACTTTTGTTTTAGCGATGGAGAAGAAGATGCAATTTTCGTATAATTTGGTAGTAGTAGGTGTAAAATAATTAGTTATGTGATTTTGCTATACGGCCTCATTAAGTCATAAGTTTTTTATAGTCATTAAAAATAACCGGCATATTTTTTTTAGTTCTCAGAAGAAATACATTGATATGTGTACCTAATTTAAATTTAGTATTTAAATTAGGTACACTACAATACAGTGTTATTAATTTTCTGAAATTGGCTTTTTGGCTATGAAAGTCGCTAATAACGAGTAATCCAGTCATCCAACTTAGTTTGTATAGTGGAAACTGATAAAACCACCAAATACGTCCCAGCGGTTTTAAACAGCAATACCAGTGGCAGAATATTGTTCGGTCAGTACTATTTACGATACTAATAACTAATTCCCCCGTGGAGCGAGGCAATTACAGAAGTACCCCTCCGGGCAATTTGTTGTTGTGGGGGCGCAAAATGTTAACAAATGACTGAAGCCAACAGTCCCTTTATCTTTATAATTCCTTTATTAAAAATACAATTTCATGGTATTTCAGCTGTCGTGAAAAAGGTGATGGATCTTGTAGCAAAGATCAAAGAATTGTTTGAAGTTGAATTATGTGGGGGAGGAAAACTGTTTTCAGAATATTCACGACAGGTAACTAATTTAGGGTAAATAAATTCTAGATCCACGATAGTTTAGCGAGATATTCTTCGTACATTTCATTAAGTAAGAAGAATTGGAGTTTTTTTCCCTTTTATATGCAAAATTACTGTTATATTCTTATCATAATAGCTTCATTCGAAATTTATGCCAATAATACTCGTAAGAAATGAAAAAGTTTTACCTGGAGGAAAAAATCTCTTCCTGGTAGTTCTAAAATTGAGAATGGCTATGTAGAATGTAGTCATTCTTACTTTCTTATTTGTTTTTGTTTTACTCATATGACAAAGGCGAATCCTTCACGAGAAACTTGTGGACAGACGTGAGAATAAACTTGGAAGGGTGAAGGGACTCCCATATCTAGGATTGCGATGGCACAGACGAATATAATCCTGAGAATTTATTGTATGTACTTTAACATGACGTATCAGTCTTAACAAGGAATATCATAATATATTCATAATTCCCAATACTACTAACGGGTCCCGTACATAGCTGGAAAAAGGTTAGGCTACCATGTAAATAATTTTCGTCAATAAATGAAAATGCATGTATGTGTGTGTCTGTACGTGGATTGCTTTTTTTGTGTGTCTTTGTCTCGTCTTTGTATTCTCGTCATGTTTCTGCGACTAATAATTATGTTTTCTTTCTTTTACTCACGTTGGCGATGGCATAGGAGAGATGTGCGTGAGTGGGCGAGGCGCGCAGCACGGGGACGCCTGCGCTTTCGGCCGCCATCACCACCGCTGCGGCCGCGCTGCCTCCCCCACAGACCAGCAGTGCCGCCACCCGCCGCCCGTCGAGCGCCGAGCATGTTCGCTCCAGCACTCGAACACCGAACCTGAGAACAAACATAACGTTTAGCAAGGGATTGGGCCCGTCGACGGTGAGTAATGGACTAGCTCACCATCTGTCCGTCTTGTGACGACAGGTCGTGTCGACGGCGCGTTCGTGTTCCATGCGCACCTCAAAGCGATGTCAGTAACATTAAAGTGCCCGCAAGGGCCGACGCCTGCCGGGGCTGCGAGTGGTCCGAAAGAGATACCGCGGCCCGGGAACACAACCACACAACCTTGTAACCTAAGTACACGGGGCTATCGTGAAACGCACGTCTACGCGCTTGTAACTGCCAACTACTTGGAACTCTTTGTACGCGCTTCAAACGAATTTCGAACGCGCTTCAGCCGCGCGTTTGTATCTACAAAAACGCAAAAATCGGCATCTACGACGCAGATGACGCGCGTTACTGAAACGCGCGTCTTCTGTTGCCAATGCCATCGCGTTTAAAATACGCCGTGTGCTAGGGGCCTAATAGAAGGAACATGGGTGGTTTTCAGTCAGTAGAAGTCTTACAATCCCAGTCCCAGTCCGGCCCATACAGGGAGGAGTCATTTGGGGATTTCCTAAACAACAAAAAAAGGGTATAGGGAATGCGGCGTGTTTTCCAATACGACCAGTTTCGGCTGGATTACCGGATCCAGGGATCCGGATTGCAATCCCTTCAAGGGTGGGTCTCTGCAAACACGATTTGTCAAAAAGAGGGATCAAAGGCCAGAGCAGACGAAACGCATGCACGAAGCGTATGAGTAACCCGTACGTGCATACAAAGGTTGTAATGTATGAACTCTCCGAAAGATGTCAACCAGCTCCAGCCTTATAAGACCTTTCCGACATTATGATTCGATTGCCTTTATCCCAATTCATTTGGGGCCAAGACCCTTCCGACATTCAGTGTGAATACGATGCTTCCGATAAGACGTTAGCCACTCGCTGGAGTGATCCAGAATCTTTACACAGCAGATGTGTGCTGGGGAGTTTGTTCCGCTACTTCTTCTTTCCAGCTAAACACTAGGAAGTGTCGATGGGTGCGTTTTGGGGGACTGTCTTATAAAAATGTAAATAGTAAAGTAAAGTAAATTTTGACGTTCGGAAAGTGCTGATTATCAGCCTAGTTTGAATAAATGACTTTTGATTTTGATTTTTTGATTTTTACACCGGGCCTGAATTTAAAAAAAAAAACAAACAACAAACTTAACGTACACCGAACTTAATCTTTGTGCAGCAATGTTTCCAAGAGACAACAACGGTTAATAAAAAATTATAGGCAAAAGCCGCAAACTTTACTTAAAGTTATTATGTTGCTTGCTCTACAAAAAAAACCTGTGTGGACACAACTACAGAGGTTATAGATATATCTACCTGTTTGCTTGCAAGTCTGTCCATAACTGTTATGCCTTTTTTAAACATCGGTGTTTATTCGGTCAAAAGAAGACTAAAGTCTAGTGACACGTGTAGTATTGAATCAATTCGTATTTCATTGATGACTAAACAAATAGACATCATTACATGATCATTCTCAGCTTGAGGACAATAATAGGTTCATTTAATATAAAAAAGACTTGGAAATACCTGCTCTCGAAATCGATCGAATTAAAACCCTTTCTTATCTGATTAAAATTTTCAATTGAATTTACAGATAAACGTTTCATTCATATCTTTAATTTTAATACCAATAATGGAATGCTTGCGTCCAATAAAATTCCACGAATAATTTGAATATTCAATTGAACGATACCGAATTGTATGAATAGCTTAGCACAACAGTTCACCGATTCCGAGCTTTTGACGGTACAAAAGAAGAATCAATGCCTTTTAATACAAATAAAAATATTTGAGTTCGTGCTTCTGCTATGAAGGATAAAAAATCGTTCCTGTGAAAAAATATTTACCCACATAGAATGGAACATTTATTTAGACTCTGTATCATAATATTTAACCGTTTATCTTAATATTAATCTTAATGGCGTGTGCTATACAAAAACCTAAATAACCACAGATAAACCTGAAAGTTTACTAGTGAATGCTCGGAGAGGTTATTTTAGAAACCTCATTACTCTTCTTTTTTCAGAGCAAAATGAATCACAAAATTGCCAACAGTTTAATAACAAAGCTACGTCGAGGGGTCACCTTTCATGAAGTACGTTTTTGAACCCGCCTACGAAAAAATATCGAACTTTTTGAGACTGTCTCTGTTACGGGTTGGATAAATCGAATAAAACCTCATTTGTCAGAGAGAATGATTTATGAAAAAAAAACACATCGAGTTAACTGTGTTCTATTTTTGAACAGTCATTTCAAAAGTCATTTGTTATACTTTGAAAAGTCTACGTGCTCATAAATAAATGTATTATGAGCAATGTTTTTACGCTAAATCCTGAGCGCTGTAAGCAGGAGTACATAATCCTGTGCCAATCATTGTGCTGAGTGTCTGAAACTCTGCGCTAAGCCAGTAATTCATTTCTAAGGTGGCAGGTGACACAACTTAAGTTTAATATATCTCTAGGGACAGAATGAGGTTGTATCAGAATTTAATGTGGCATATACATTAAATTTTGGATAATGTATCTGCCTCATGTTTTACATTACCTACACCAGGATTGTAGTTATTAATACCACGAGTTTTACTTACGATAAACCATTAATTTTAACTACTACGTAATTGTGTAAAAAATATTAATCTATGCTAATATTAAACAAGTTTTGTTTACAATTTGTATTTGGGGTAATCTCCGGAACGAATGATCCAAATCTATTTTTTTCTGATTGAAAGCTACATTATTAAAAAAACAACCGACTTCAAAAACACCAAAAAGAGAAAAATAAACTTAAGAAGAAAAATCTGCTTCTGAAGTCGGTGACTTTTGTTTGTTTGACTTCATGGTTTTGCCACCGACTTCAGAAGCAGATTTTTCTTCTTAAGTTTATTTTTCTCTTTTTGGTGTTTTTGAAGTCGGTTGTTTTTTTTTGCAAAAAAGTTTTTTTATTTTTAATTTTTTAGTTGTAATAAGTACCTATATAACAACAACTAACAACAACAACTAATATATATATATATATTTATATATATCCTATACAAATATTTTTAACGGTTCAATAGCGTCAGAAAAAGCACGAAACACGTAATACGTGTCTATGAAATTCATATAACAACTAAAAAATGTGTATTGTACACATCTGCATACCCCCTCAGAGCATACAGGGTCATGATAATGTATATTCAAGCGTCATGATAATGTATATTCAATAAACATCCAAGCGATTCCAGCAATTACGACAGATTTGCTGTCTATTTTTGAAGAGTTCCATTGTATATCTCCGAAGATCAGCACCAGATCTTCACCAAATTAAAATGGGACCACCTCAGGAGTATACTCTTTCAAATAAAAAAAGAATTTAGAGAATCGGTCTACAAATGGGGGAGAAATCAGGTAACATACATGAAAAAAAAATACATACACACGAACATATAACCTCCTCCTTTTTCGAAGTCGGTTAAAAAGTGCTACAAGCTATAAAAAATATGATTTTACATACGGAGCGACTACCGAATAAAGACTTTCGGGCCACTGACTACGACTGTCAGAAATCTTCAAATGTCAGCCTGGTGGTCAACCAACTGAAGGTTGATCCGGACGGCTGTTATTATTTAGCCACGAGTTCCTGCGCTATAAATTATTTTTAAATCGTACATATTAGCCGAGCTATCACACTTTTTGCGGACGAAGTCGCTGGCAAAGTGCTAGTTATTCCAATAAAAGCGAATGAAACAATATTACATTAATATAAAACCCTTTGTGAAAAGTATAATAGGTACTTATCATAAAATTTAATATGTCTAGACAGGGTGAAGATAAATCGTACGTTAAATCACATTTTGGATCATTAATATGAAGCACACCCACGTTGTGAAATAGATTAAAGAAGCACTGTTATGTCTTTAGTGCATGTATTATTGGATCGTTTAGTTTTTTCTGGCAACTCTGGCCTTCACCTCAGTGAGTAGTATTTATGTTCTGTGGTCGCAAATAAAACGTCATGAAGTAAACACGCATTTTAGATTACCAAATTCCTTCTAAGCAAAATAAGCAAATCTACACATCCCAAAGAACAAGCACATTATATATAACAAGCACGTTTTCAAAACATGTGATGCTGTTTAAATCGCTGTTCTTGTTCTTGTATAACATTCATTAATTTCAGCGGGGTTTGTCACTTAACTATTCCAACTTAAACTATGGAGGTTAACAAACAAAGAAGGGTTGTAGCGCGGCTGTAACATACGAGTAACAACTTCATAATAATGCCAACAACAATGTGTAAGCCACCACTTGCCGTGACGTTCTATTTCACGTTATTCTCCGCGTACAATATGTACCGTGAATTTTTGATGCAAGTATGAATAGTCAAGAGTGCCTACAACTCAATTATGACCACAATTAGTTCTCCGAGTATCATTTACACGGATCACAACGCCGCATTGACCTATTTGCATTAGTAACTACATACAGCCTGTTTCAAACGGTCTTTAATGTGACTTCCCAGATTGGAATATTCCTAATAATTTATGTAAAAGGTCAAAGGATTAACCTTGCTTTGAGATAACGCTATGACAAATTATTACATTTTGAATCACACAACGATATTTCTCCGACAAGAGACTTCAAGAAAAATGATGATACATTTTTATCACCCTGTTTATATTGTTATCCAATAACGCGTCAGACCTTGTATCACTTCGTAATATAGTAATCAAAAGGGCCGCATCGTAAGTACAGCTCAGTCTCAAACCAGTCGTTCAGTGCCACAGAAGTCATTTTAAATTTAAAACCTTAAAAGCGTCTCAGGCTCCACTCTGTGCTCTTGCGATATAAAGCAATGTCTACCCATGGGTATCCTAACGTGTGGAGTAATTTTGAACGAATAGTTCAAGACGGTAGAATGCTGAAATTCGAAATAGAAGATATACCAGAAAGTATGTGGAGTACTGCGGTTGAGTTTATGCTTGGCAACTACATCCGGGAAGATGTGTGGTGGAAATCTGCTGGTGAGTTCGCACAATTTCATTCGATTCGACAAAAACCGAGAGAACGTGTCCAATCTATTTGTGGCGTAAATAAGTAGATATTTTTTGCAATTACGAAAATCTCGGCTCGTGTTAGCACACACTTTCTTACGCAAAAAATACCCAAGTCATTAGCAGTAGTATGACCCAGGCCGACGCCAAATTATCTCGAGGCCGAGAAAAACCTTAAATGTGGTGTCATTAGGCACCCTTCTCGGAAGTTTTCTCATCGTCCGAACTCTGAATTTTAAACTTTGTTTAACGCCATAAGAACAACTAAATTAATTCTATCACCGACCGGCAAAACTTTGTCAAAATCTACAGACTGAAGCGATTTTAGGATGGAGTTATGAATCCTTACAACTTACCTATTAAAATCACAACAGATCAATTTTGTAGATTACCAAGTTCGACTTCAACTTCAAAGAAAAAGTTTCATAATCGAAATAATGTCGACAAAGTAAATCTTCATCCAAGGAATTAGATTAGTAAACGCGATTACAAATATCAGTGGCATTGAAATGAGCCCTGTAATCATATTTGTTTTTGTGAAAGCGTGAAGACGAATTGGGTCATGTAAAGTTAGGAGGAGATACTTGTAAAATTTAAAGCGAAGATATTAATAGGAGGTTAATAATTAATCTTGTACTAATCTAACTGACAGGCACAGCTCAGGATTTAGATGCTGTACAAGAATACCGCGTGCTGCTGACATCGATCATTAGGCAGAAAATGAGCGTAGCGTGCTTCCTCGCCGAAGGAGACGGCTCAGGACGCACACTCGTCGCTGTGAACATGTGCTTGCCGCAGGAAAAGGGACGCTTCGTCGAACACAGGCCGGTAATAACGGTTGTCCAACCTCTTTTCAGCCCTCCCTATTATTTCACGCACCTTTAATTCTATTTTTAAACTACCGTGCGAGAGCTTTCAAAATGTGCGATATTACGGAACTGTGAAGCTTTTTGTTCTGTTTTTTTTATTATTACCGCGCATGTCTCTTGATCCATTTCCATTCATTCTCTTGCTAATACGTATTCAAAAGGCGACCTAGTTTTCACCCATCAGCTCATCACATTATTCAGATGGCCTATCTTGTAACTAATGGATACTGGACTTTTATAAAACCAGAACTTTATCACGGAATTGAAATCTTTTTTTATCGCTGCATTTTATTTTTAAATCCGCAGTAAATACGCGTTGCTATTATCATCTTGCAAACAACATTATACGTAATGTACAACGCTATTACTTTACAGCCCAAGTCTAAAGCGGGTTTATTATCCCTACGAATGTTCGCGGAGGCCATGAAAGTGACAGCGATTTATGATAAATACAACGTGAAAACGTACCTCATGGGAGCAGGACTGTCTGTCGCACCCGAATACCGGGGGCTGGGCATCGCAGTGGAATTGCTCAAG
Organism: Diarsia dahlii; assembly: GCA_949775195.1. Lineage (NCBI taxonomy): Eukaryota > Metazoa > Arthropoda > Insecta > Lepidoptera > Noctuidae > Diarsia > Diarsia dahlii. The sequence continues at coordinate 13,945,912 of OX459194.1, read as the reverse complement.
GCCAGGTAAATGATATACCTTAATCCTCTCAAAACTGCCCATTGGCCAGCCTATATACGGTACCCGTAATTACGGCCTGACTCACGTCAGGTAGCCGCGGCGAGGGCGACATTTCTAAAGGACCTTAGTAACTCTATTAAGGTCTACGAGGTAATCTACGCCCTCATATCCCGCCTAGTGGAGCATCTAAGCTAAATTGAAAAAATGTAGGGTTGTGGAAAACTTGTCAGCAAAATATAACATGGAATACATTGATGAAGTTTCGTCGAACCGTTGGGGCGAAAGCGACAAAGTTGCAAGTTAACAAAAATATGTCCCGAACAATTTGCGAACTGTGCGCTTGTCGGCTGTGGGAGGGGCAGCAAACCGCAACTGCATTCCGATGTCAATATCTACGAAATGCAATCCGTTTGAGGGCAACTGTACTGAATATAACTGTGTATGTTCCAGACTACGATTAACCTAGTTAAGTCGTTTTAATTTAGCTGCATCCAGTATCGTTTTCATTTTCAGAATAAATGTTTCAAAGAACCTGGGCTTTCGTGCAACAGGCGGAGTATTTACAAGTGCAAAGGCACAAAGAGCAGCTGAAAAAGCGGGCATGGAATGCTTATACCATATCCCCTACAAAAAGTTTGGAAAACATTGCGGCATAGTGTTTGATTCGGACGCAGAAGACCTGAAAATATTCGCTATCCGAACTGAATAAACAGTAACAAATAAACTAGACCCCAATTCACTTTGCGAGAACACATTTTTTTTTTCTTTTTTAATACCCTCGAGGCCATATTTCAGGACACATCGCAATAACAAGTCGTGGTTTTACCGTAAAAAAATAAACCCGATCTCTTCTTAATTTAAAATATTAGTGTTGTTTTTCTTTTGAATGTTTTCGTAATCTAGGTCCATTATGAAATGTTCATTTATACATAGCAGTGTAATCTTTATTTTTTTTATTATACAGTTCTAAAATGATATTCTGCGTTTTAATAAAATGTTTTCCCAGTGCTCTATTTTTGCTGTTCTTTCACGGAAAGCCGTCCTGCGTTGATGATAAACACCTAACTTTGTTCGTTTAATGAGCGTCCTAGTTTTAGCAGATACAGTGATGAAAAATACGTATAACTATTGAGATAAAAACTAAACTCTGCTACGCTATTGAATTATATACAATAAATGGTCATTGCTTGTTCTGTAATAATAGTAACTTAACTAGTAATTTCCATTGCAAAATCAAGGTTTATATGATTATAATAACAAACAGCTTTTATAAGTATAAACATATACAGGCTATTAAAAGCTTACTGGCAGTTCATACTTTAATTACAATTTTCGCTCTACTTTCTTAATGAAAGTTTTTATTTTTTGGAATTCGCTTTTATGAACAAAGCTTTAGTAATAACTTTATCACAATATCAATTTAAACAGTTTTACTGCGACCAGAGAAAGATAATAAATCCAAACAGACATTTGAATAATTATGTAAATAATGTGAATATGTAGAAATAATAAAACAACCAATATCTTTGTGAAAGGGTGAACAGAACGAGACATTTTTGTTTGAATTTGCTAAAGTGATATTATTTTGTAATTTCATTTGCGACTCAACTTATTAAATGTAACAATGTTAAAATTCAATAGTTATTATAATGGAGCATCTTTTAACGATATCTTCTTTCTTTTGAATACCTAATTCTATTACGTAGTACCTACATTTATTAGACAAGAATTTGGCATTTCGATTTGGTAGCACTTACTTTTACGAAGACGATTTTGTTTTTTTATCATTGGTCCAAAAGCACGTCAACGATATTGTCAGGAGCGCGGGAAACGGAAGGATGAGGGATGCACAGATCAGAAAGGAGTGGCAGAAGAAGGGAAGGCCTATAGCCAACAGTTTTCCCTCGGTGCCAACTATGACAGATTGGTAATAAACACCCATCTCGCCGCCACGCCGCGCGCCGCGCGCCGGTCATCCTACATTGGGACAAGATCCCCAGTCTTTGGACGCCAATAAAACTGTAATTAAATAACTACTCACAGAAAAATAGTTCGCTCCAAACAACACGAGGCCGTTGTTCAACAAGATAATTTTATAGCCGCAATAGCTTTGACACATAACACCGGACTAAGCCAACAGCTGAACAACATTTCATTTTAGCTTTCAAACAATTGGATGCCAACTGTTACGTGAAATAATATCGGTGAATGTAACGCCTAACAAATTGTATTGAATAAAAACATAAAAATGTATTATTTAAAAATTGAGAATATTAGTAGTCCACCCAATAAATCACCCATAAGGAGTTGTAGAGTGCGTGAGTTAGGCCCTAAGTGATTTCTTCAGAAAATTGTTCAGGGTGCTTAGAGAGTTAACATACTAAAAGTCCTGACATCTAGGGGTTGAGGCGGAGTGAGGGGAGGGGGTTAAAGTTCCCATTTTTTAGTTTTTCGCTAATATCTTTTAAACGGTGCGTCATGGAGATAAGAAGTCTTCTACGCAATGAAAGCTTATAAAATTATGTACAACTTTTATCTTATACACTTTTTCACATTCTTACCTATTTTCGAACTACACATTCCGGAAATGTGAAAATTGAAAAAAAAAACTACTTGAATTGAACACTACCTTTTGTATACTACTTCCTTCACGTTATTTGGGGATAAAAAGTATCTTATATCTTAAAAAATAATATAAAAAATAATATTCTGCGATCTTTTACAAGCCCACCTCCACGCACAGTGAGGTTGAAGAGGCTGGGAAGATGTGCTTCCTCAAATGGTATGGCGCACCAGCAAGACTGACCTCCCTCAATAAGTACCGATACCAGTGATTACCAGTACGCTGGTGAAAATTTGGAAAAACTCTATGAGACAACTGTAGATAAAAGTTTTGATATCCTAACGGCTGTACAGATTTGGATAAAATTTAGTAAATTGATATAGTAGGAGTTGATTTAAGATATAAGATACTTTTTATCCCCAGATAACGTGAAGGAAGTAGTATACAAAAGGTAGTGTTCAATTCAAGCAGATTTTTTCAATTTTCACTTTTCCGGAATGTGTAGTTCGAAAATAGGTAGGAATGTGAAAAAGTGTAAAAGATAAAAGTTGTACATAATTTTATAAGCTTTCATTGCGTAGAAGACTTCTTATCTCCATGACGCACCGTAAAACTGAAAAATGGGAACTTTAACCCCCTCCCCCCACTCCGCCTCACCCCCTAGATGTCAGAACTTTTAGTATTTTAACTCTCTAAGCACCCTGAACAATTTTCTGAAGTAATTGCTTAGGGCCTTGCTCACGCACTCTACAATCTCTTTGTTGGATGGACTATTATATAGGCTAATATTCGTGTACTACTCGCAATTTATACAGGTCCCGTAGTAAAAAAATCGTAATCATTAGTAACTACATACTGTCACCCCCAGATAGATCCAATCAAATCAAAGTCAACTTGTTCATGTCGAGGACTCATTGATTTCGACTACTTTCTTAGTAAAATATAATTTTATATTTCTGAATTGCAAAGACCGGACACTAAACGTACAGCCGTTGGTATTACAAATTACTCTACAGTACCAAGTAAAACGGGGTAAATAGAAACGCAGGGGTGAATAGAAGCAGAAGTTTGAAAGGAATTTTAGCATTGAATCTATTTGATATTTTACGAACAAGTAGTCTATTTAATGTACTTAATAATTTAGATACCTGTTTGGCAACATACCATATTAATGCAACGATAAAATCCCTCTCAAAGTGTTGTCTCGATTCACCCCTGCGTTTCTCTGCGTTTCTGCGTTTTATACGTCCACACACAGATTTTAAGCAACGCTTGCAGCGGTCAGTCTTCAGATGAGCTTCCTCTTTGCTTCGGAAAACACTCTAAGCTTCTGCTTGGCAAATGACAGTCAGGAACCTGAAAATCTGACAGGCAATCATGCCTAGGGGTATCATTTTAACCTCTAACTGGATTGAGGAGGTCATTACAGTCTCTCCATATAAAATACTTAAAGACAGCTGCAGCTGGTTTGACTGAAGCCGACCCCAGTAAACTTGGGAGAGCTTTGTCTTCCACGCGCGCCTCAAAGACATGTCACCAACTTGGAAGGCCCCTTTCAAGTTGGTGACATATCAACGTCACGACGCCCGTATTGGCTGTGGCTTGTTCGTAGGAGATACCGCGGCCCCGGAAACAAAGGGCTAAGAAGGATCATGGGTGGTTTTTAGTCAGTAGAAGTGTGACACTCCCTTCCGCTCCACACCGGAGCGGGAGGAGTCATTTGATGATTTTCCACACTCCAAAAAAAAAGCTAGGGAACAGTAACTAATCAGAAGAATATGTGCTTTCTGAATATGTTTGTGAATCACTTCCTTTCCCTAGAAAAATGAAATCCTAGAAAAAATATAACTAATCAAAGTTCCTGTATAATATTTCTCATTACGGAATGAACAATATACGTCCATTACAAAGCGAAGCGCAAACTATAATGTAATTAATATTCTTTCGTATGTATTTCAAGAAACTTTCCAGTGAATGGAGGTTTCAGTTTATTACTGGTGATTAATATGAATGCAGTAATAAGTATAATTTATAACATTTTTCTGCAGCTTTTTTCTCCATATGAATTTGGGGAAAAAATATTCAAAGGATCATGATGGGGTCCGATGTATCAACATTTCATGTATCTGTACACAATTTTCAAATATTGAGTGCAAAAAATTAATCTCAAATCTGTAGTAGTATTATCTAAATAAAATGTATTTTTACGAGAAAGATTTTAAGAGCAAACATTATACGCCACCCGACTTTCTGATGTGGGCACGTGTCCATAATACATACATATATGTATTTATATTTACATGTTAAAATGTTATCCTCAATAAAGTCATTACGATAAAGCGTGGGTAGAACCGAAGGTTTAATATCGGAGCATCGTATCATAAAATATTACTTTATGGTAATACGCAGCGGTATTTCCCTATAGTTTTCGCGTGGTAACCAACTTGCCACGATAAGTTATAAATATTACCAACAAATAACATACATTCAGATTTAGATTACCCGGGGATATGGTTTTCTGAACATGAATGTACCTACTTATTTTGAATGGCGTAGGTCGAAGGTGCTACGAAGCGTAGCACGCTACGTAATACGTAGACCTACTGTATAGCAATTCAATTGTGCCTCAACACATTATTAAGTTTAGTGGAAGATAGAGTGCCCCATCATAGCTATGGGAAGTTATGATTTCTTATGTTGTGGTTTTTGTGACTCATAAACGTTAAAACATGTACTTACACCCACGGTACAAGAAGGAAGCTATTCGAAAGATGAAATGGTGAATAAACATTGAACTTCGCAACCTTTTCTACCTCACCAGATTGTGGGCGAGCGCTAAATGCTCGCTTTTAATTTTTCAATGTTAGAATATAATTATATTGCCGAAAATTATGTAACTATAAAATTATTTGGGCTTGATGACCTGGTGAAAGCCGTAAGAGAAACACAAGATGGGTTGAAAAAATGTCGCGGAAAATACCAAAATTTAGCAATGGATAACCGCTGGTCCATTTTTTTTTGTGGTGTTTGGAAATCATCAAATGACTCATCCCGCTCTGAGCAGAGCAAAAGGGAGTATCAGACTTCTACTGGCTAAAAATCACCAATGTTCCTTCTTAGCCTTTTGTGTCGAGGCTGCGGTATCTCTTTCGAACAACCCGCAGCCCCGACGCACTGTGGTTCAAGGGCGGAAAAAACTCCTTTTTTAGACTTTGTTTAAAATGTCTACAATTTGGTACACAGATACTAGAATGTTAGTAGAAACAAGTCCGATACGGGTAAATAATTATACAGTATTTAATTAAATGATGCCAAAGTAGGGTGATCGAGAATTAACGAATTTCGTACAGAAAATATTGTTATTTCAAGTATGAATAGAACCTAAATACTATAATAATCAACTTTTATTTTTAGTTTAGTCATAAGTTTATTGTGTGTATTAATCTATATCTATACTAATATTATAAAGAGGTAAAGTTTGTGTGTTTGTATATTTGTTAAATTGTAAGGGGTATAAATACCGGCACGGTTCTTGAGCGCTCGGCGGAAGAGTGAGGATCGCTGTGCGCATCGTACACTATATGACAAATAAAACGCACACCCGTTTATTATTTATTGGTAGTGAGGTAAGTGCAGTGACGGCTATGACGCGATGCGCTACGGGCCAATCACTGCACTTTCCCCGCCCCCGCGTCTCACTTCATACTACCAAAGGGACCCAATAACTCACTTTTGCGTCAGCGCTCAAGAATCGTGCCAACGATAATAATCTCGGGATCTACTGAACCGATTTTAAAAATTCTTTCACCATTAAAAAGCCACATTATTGCTGAGTGTCATAGGCTACTTTTTATCCCTGTATTCCCACGGGAACGGGATCTACGCGGGTGAAACCGCGGGACGTCCGCTAGTGTAATACATAAACATATTAGGTAGGTAATGAAATAATAAGTAATTACTTGCTATTAATTTTTTAATGAAGTAGGTCATTTGGAACCTATTGTTTTCAAACATGAGACCAAAACTTATCTGCGTTATCGACCGTTGCGTAATAATATACCTTCGGAGATTAATTAGACCTTCTAGATTAAGAATACATGAGTTTTGGCTGCTAAATCCTGCGATCTTGGAAATACCAGGTCTTTAACTAATGACGCTCTGTAATTAAAAAAAAGTGCATTATATTAATAAGTGTTTCTAATAAGGGTAATTAACACTTTATCTTGTCGTGAAAGAATTACTTATTACCTCTAAAAGTGGTCACTTTTATCTTTATTCAGTTATTCTCTTAATTTATCAAGTCAATCGTGAAAAAATATTTAAAAAATACTACATGTTATTTACTAGCATGATACCCAACTAACATTAGGCGCTAATATATGAGATAGAATAGATATATATAAGAGCTAAACAGATCCTAAGGTCATCAATAAGTGCTATCACATGGGAGTTATAGCGAGCTATAACTTTACTATACCCCTGGAATGGGCACAAATTCTTATGGTCTTAGGTTCCACTATGGCGATGTAGTGGAGTTACAGAATGACATTAAGAGATATAGTAGAGCAATTGTGGAGGTACAGTAGCGCTAACTGAGACATAAAACGCTGTAAGAGTGGTATGTTAGTGGCTAGTGACTCCTCAAGCGGTATGGTGGAGCTACATGCTGCTTACTGACACTCTGAGCGCTATATAGGGAGCAAATGTATGAATATAAACTCCGTAAGGGGTATACTAGATCTATGATGTATCTTACTTACTTTTTGAGCGGTTAGAGGGTGGCAATAAGGTAAATTGTAACACCTTGAGCTGCAGTATAGATCTACAATAGGAAATTTTAGCGTCTAAGGATATAATTTATAATTAGAATTAATATATAATTTTTTACTTTTTTTCATAGCCGGCTATTATAAGCGGTATGATGTTTCTATAATGTTGATCTCTTAACAAAAAAACAAACATTGTGCGTTTACAAAAATAAATGGCGGAGTTGAGTGCTAAAATTTTAACTCATTGTTAGTGGAAACTGGAAAGGGGAATTTTCATTGCGAATGTAAGTAAACTGTGAATATGTGTACATATTATTGGCAAATAATTGATGGGCCCACTCTTTGTTGTGTATTTACTAAATATGTAACAAAACTTTGCATAATGACTTAAAAGTGTCATGACCCTGGTATTAGGACGCTAGAAAAATAAATACCTTCATTGTGTTAAGTATTCGTTTCGTACGTTTAACTGTTTTTAATTCTTAAAATGGTGGGCGCATGAATTTGGGGATCCGTAGTCATTTCTCAAAACCAGTACCTAGCCTACCCACGAGTCGACTAGTACACGTCATGACACTTTTAAGTCAATAGGCAAAGTTTTGTTACACATTTAGTACAAAAATGTTTTGCTCCATGTGAAGCAAACAATCAATTATTTGCCAATAATATTTACACATATTCACAGTTTACTTACCTTCGCAATGAAAATTCCGCTTCAGTTTCCAGTAACAATGAGTAAAAATTTTAGCACTCAACTCCGCCATTTATTTTTATTACTCAATGAGTAATAACAGCGGTCCTCTTCGGAAATATCAAAACTTGAAGTTGCGATATCACTTCCATTACATACGGAACCCTCATCTTCAAGCAAGACTATGTTGCGACGCCATTTTATGCTTACCAATTAGGGGGAGGTACTAAAGTGGTAACAAACCCAATAATTCAACCTTAAATAATATGGAGGCCATACTTGACACTATAAGTTCTATTAATAGGGTGAAATATCTCTACTATTCAGCCCTAAACTATACAAGGGAGTTTTGTACCCCTTTAGGGGTTTGATGTTGTAAAAGATATAATGAACACCATTCTAGAGCTAGTAGCGTTAATTGCTCTTTTTGTGCAACTCTCAGCGCTCCGAAAGAGTTTCTGGTAGCTCGCTTAGAACTTTAGAAGTTAATAGTGAATGTTAATTTCTTATATGGATCTGATAGTCGTAAGATTCGCTCAAAGCTATAACTCAGCAGCTTTGGTCTATATTGTAGAGATAATAATCGCTGCTCTACTCGTTTAACCTCCATACATTGCTCTTATAAACTTGCTGTGTCACTTTAAGCGTTATTTTTTATTACTAACACTCTTTTGTCGTCACAAACTATAATTGCAGCTACAACACTACCTTCATAACGCTTTAGGTTCTAAAGTAAGCTCTATTTGCAGCCATAATGTTTGTTGGGTAGTGTTTTGGATTTTTCAAATTTGATGTGATTTTAGAATAAAAGTAATAAGATGTGGGTGGTGCTAGTTTCGGTGCTGTTAGCACCTTAAAAATAGTATTTTCCGCACGCCCGTACTACCTGCACCACTTTGCGACGGGATGACCGCTGGTCTTAGATCATTATGATGAAAATATCTAGAATAATTTAATGTAAAAACAAATATACCTAAATGTTATTCGCAACACGAGCTCTCATAACGTGTAGGTTATTATCGCGTAGAATAACCATGAGCGCCATTGCATTCCACTTGAATTCTAATTGGTTGAGGTGCGCTAGGGACTGATGCATTTACGTCTTAACCACCAAACTGTAGGTAGTTCATTTATGTTGAATTATTTGTACCTTTGTAAAGGATGATATTGCTAGAGAAGAGGTGACAGCTGAGATGATGATTAATTAACTTAACTTATTTTGGGCTCACAGTCTAACTAGTATTTTACATGGAGCGATTGCCTATCTGACCTCCACAACCCAGTTAATACTAGGTAATACGATACCCATTGGTAAGACTGGTTGTTAGACTTTCAGGTCACTACCTGTGACGACTGTCAAAGATCTATAGCAGCCAACAGCTTTACGTGCTATCCGAGCCATGGAGGAAACTCGGTATATAATGGGCGGTCACCCATCTTCAGACCAACCTAGGCAAGCACGGCTTCACCTAAAGGTCGACCCGAGTTGCAGTTATTATTAAGCCTCGAGCTCGTAATAGGGGATCGGACTGGGTCAAAATAATATGATTCTGTTTAGTCCGTAAGTTAGATTATCGGAAAATATTGAGTACGTGTTTTTTGTTTTATCAAATCAATAAAAAAATACGAAGATAAAACGCGTCAAAGATCTTGGAGTGGGGCTTGAAACGGCACTTGTGTCGTCAAAATGTACTATCATATGACGTCACACGAGTTTTCGAAGCACTGTATCGTCTTCATTTTAAGTTTACGTGAAAAAAGAAAAAAAACGTGTCCAATAATTTTTTCAAATCTATCTGACGGACTAATTAGTTTTTTTTTGTCAGATCCCCTATTGAGAAGTATGAAAGAAGAAGATATACTACCCTATTTAAACTGGGATTTGAGCAGGGCTGATATTGATGATGATGAGTTAGTTTCCAATTCAGAATTTTATTTAAATTTTCAAATGATATATTTTATGTTTTTGTTCTACGACAATATTTTGAACAGGGGTTAATGGAACTACGATATAGTTTTTTTTCTTTTTTTCATTTTATCTCTAAGAGAATTTCACTTTGTCTTTAATTAGTATAAGATTTTAAAACTTGCTGTATTGTTAACGGAAAAGCCAGCGTTTCTAAGGCTGCATGTGACTTTAGTTAGCCGAAGTAACAATGCACAGGAAACTCTAATTAAAGTCGTAATTGTTTCTTTTCTTCTCTTTATTTCGTTTTTTCTTACAATTAATTTATTTTATGTGTACATTTTAAAACTCCTGTAATGAAAATAACATTTCCTGTAATTAGTAAAGTAGAAGGCCCATTTAAAAATAAAAGTATTTAGAGTTTTATGATTTGCTGTTGTTGTGAACTCAGAAGCGTTCCGAGTGAGATTACCTTGAAAGTTGATGTCATCTCATTCTAATAGGGTGTCCAGTATTTTTGTACCTATATTTGGAATAGTTACTAAACTCCTACCAATGCAAAGCGCGCTGGTAGGGAGGGTGCAAGCAGTTATATAAAACACAATAATAACCGTTCCAAATGTAATTAAAAAAATATTGGACACACCCTATTAGAAAAAGATGACATCCACTTTCGAGGTAATCTCTCTCGGAAAGCTTTTGAGTTCCACGTGCACATTCCAGTTAGTATAAAATAATATAAGTTCCTTGAATATGACAGAAACAGACATGTCAAACGTCAATATTCTATCAAAAGACAGTTTACCGCCATGGCGGATTTTTGTTACGTGTTGCAATTTTAAATGTACATTTTTGTGCTTTACTACAAAACAAAGCCAATTTAAAGTAATTGGATGATTATAAACTGTTTTAATTGTGTTTCCCTATTTTTAGTATGCTGTACATCTGTACATAGACCTGACCGGGGCTCCATACATTTTGAAACATCTCCTTTACTGCCCCGTTGTCTGAGCATCATAAGGTTTTGGATTCGATTTCTGGGTCGAGCTAATTGTTATTGGGGTTTTCCCTCAGGCATTTCTCAGTAGCCACCACTGTGTTCAGTCAGACTTCATGTGCCCGGTTGATGACAATGGGCGCACCCTACATGGAAATTACTAAACATAACTGGCGAAATGGGTATGTACAGTCACCTGCAAAATTGCATGGATACTTTAGTGTGTATTTCCTGAGAATAGAGTTCAGAATTTTCCATGCATTTTTGCAGGTGACTGTACTACTAACTACACTTCTGTCTAACGCCCTGAGACTTTATAGGCGTGATTTTGTGTGAATACCACTGAAAATTGCAGCAACCGCAATAAAAGATGTCATTCATCCACGAAGTCTTCTATCACTTGGAAAATGTAACATCCAAGCTAATATTGGTACCGAGTAAAAGCCGCATCCGACTGCGAAACTATTGCGGTCCGTCGCGGCGCTTCAACGCGTCCCGATCAAATCGAACAATATCCATAAAGTGCTTGCCCGAACAAGACGCGTATCGGGTTTGTTTGAAATCGAAACTTGTGAATAGTTTTGTTTGACGGCTCAAGTCGGTTTATATTGCGGAGATAAATTGACGGCTGCTTCATGCCATTGGCTACATTTTATTGAGCCACAATCCTCGAAATTCCTTTTGATCTATTGACTTCAATGTAACGGGTTCTGTTTGGACAGAGCCTTTAAATTGTATCTTTGTAGTTGGTTCCGATTCGATGATTGGTATAAAAGACGCGATATCAAAAGCTTAAGCAAAGATATTGTAGCAGATATTTATTGTTGTCTAGATTCCGAAACTTAACAATGTTCTAAAGTAAAACCTGTAAATTACGACCTAAGTAATTGTAGTTGGTCACTAAATCATAATTGCTGCAGTGAAAGTTACCAAAAAGGAATTTATACTTCTAAGACAGATTTCTAGCTGTAGACTGTCAGCCTGTGGTTCTCGTACAAGGTGCCATGGTATGATTCAATTTCACTAAAAGACTATGCTATTTATATAGGTACCAGTAATTCAAAGACCCCATATGATGGGGCGAGAGCCTTTCACAATTTAATGGGTTTTTGTCCGACCTCGGGAACCCGCGTTATAACTGGCAATTAATACCTACTCCTGAAAAGAAAATTGAATTACATACATTTTTCATCCATTTCGATTATTAATTGGGGATCGAACCCCTGCCCAAAGGTTCGCAGCGTTTCTCACCCTATTTGATGCCCCATTTGACACTGATAATGTAATTTTGCCTGTGTCAACCTTGATACCTCAAGTGTTCAACTAAGCCTTATTTAATTTATTGCAGCTTTTATTTTAAGCTCAATCAGTATGGAAAGCTAGATTCAAGCTTGCTTTAATCCCTAAGCGGTATGATCAAAGTTTCTAACACCCACAGCCTAGTTGGTCGTTACAATGTGATGGGTGGCGAGCGAGCCTATTTCCATTTATCGGACATGTTCTGGGGGATTGGAACAATCCGCCAACTCGGGATGTAGAGCATCGAACAGGGGATCTCAAAACCGTTAGCTGTTCGAAGAGATTTGTCGATTTAGACTGCATCCGATTTAAATGCTTGAAAATTCGAAACGAGAGATACAAATAATTATCGGATCAGTAACCTAACAGTAATGATAAGTTAGGTGCTCAACACTTTAAAACAAAATAGCGACCCATACCGTCTTCACACGGTTGCAGTTTAGATATAACCTTCCTCTATAGTCACTCTCTCTATTACTGGAAATTGCATTAAAATCCGTTGTGTAGTTTAAACAATCTAAGCATAATAAAAGTGGGATAAACTTTATTTTATACTATGTAAAGATAGCGGAGCCACACTTACCTTTCATCTTCTGGCAGCTCGATGTACAGCGGCAGCAGCGTGATGTTGCGCAGATGCAGCGGGTAGTCGCCGGCCAGATACGTGTGAGACAGGTCGGCGAGCGAGCGATTGAACGCCCGCACCGCGTCGGCGGCCGAGCGCGGCGCGGCGATGCCCACGTAGAACGCGGTGCGCGCGTCCGCCTGCAGCACGCGCAGCTCGCCCGCCGCCGCCAGCACCGCGCACGCGCACCACGCATACCACGCCGCGCACGCCGCCCACCGGCGCCCGCGCATCGCGAGCCTCACCGCAGCCCACGCCCCCCCCGCCCCCCGCACCGCCACGCCATGCCACACCCCCCACCAACACCATCCACCCTCAAGCGACCGTCCCACCACACACAGACACCCACCCCAACATTTACTGCACTTGCTATTTACAACAGTTATTTACAGTTCTATAACACTGCCCGATCAATTTTACTGTTTATGGTTTAGAATTGTTATGGACGGTAAATCATAATTAGATTTTATATTTCTCCGTTCCGCGATCCCTGGTACTCGGTTCATTTGCGTATCTGTAACAAAAGGAGGACATCTATTTGTATGGTAATGACTGTAACGAGAACATTGTAATTACAAAATATGCTTAATCAATATTAACATTTGCGTAGCAATGCTACGGGAATTTCGTAGCAAGTGGCTACGCGGCTACGAGTTTGGAAAGCTATGCTGCTGTCAAATGGTTGATCCTAGTTATCATACAAATATCTTGATAGAATAGGTTACGGATAATACTGATATTTGGGTGCCTACGTCTGTTTAGAATGGTAGGTCATATCTTCACCCCAGTCCCAAATATGTTGGTGTTTATTATGTTCGGGAGACAGATGAGGATATAGATGATGTACGCTACTGTATAATCAATGTTGTTGACACAATCTAGAACTACTACTCTAACCCGAAGGGTGAGGCAGGGGTGTACCTGATAGTAAACCCACATTTCGGTAGTTATGTTAAAGTCCCATGTAAGTGGAGGTGAGCCAATTGCCATCAACCGGGCACAAATTCAGATTCCTTGGCTGCTACTGAGAAGTTCTTGATGAAAAAATCCACTCTGCATTTGTCGCCGACAGGTAGTCAAAATCTTCAGAAGAAATAATAGGGTAGTCGAAACAAAAATCTAATTAGTCCGTCAGATAGATTTCCAAAAAATATTGGATACACATTTTTTGGAGACATATTTTTTCTTTTTTCACGTAAACAAAAAATGAAGACGACAGTGATTTTTTATATCAAAAAACACGTATCCAATGTTTTACGATAATCTAGCTGACGGACTAAACAGAATCATATTTTATTTAGTCAGGAAGCATCCCTATTTAAACGCAAAAAATACAAAATTACCAGTTAAATCGAACATTTCTGGTTAATTAAACTCTCCTTCCCATTCTATAACACGCAGTCAGTAACAGAGCTGTTATCCACTTATAGGGTCCTCGTTTTAAATAACAGCAGCGCAGTTTTGATCTTGTTTACAGCTACTATAGATTAATGAATTATTTATGTTCGGCATTATCACACTTTTTCGTCGGTCCGTTCGTCTTTGGGATTTATTTAGTTCCCGGTTAAGGTTACCATTTTGATGTTTGAAAAGTTCTATCGAAAAGCCGGACATTTGAAAAATGTATGGACGTTCCAATATTAAAGTGAAACATTATGACTAAATATAGACTTACTGGCTGATGCCCGCGGTTTCAACCGCGCGGATGTCGGTTATCGCTACCGATGCCGGTTATCGCGACCAAAAGTAATATTTTCCTACCTCCCTTTCAACCCCTTGAATAAAGTTTTTTTTTTATTAAAAAGTAGCCTATGTCCTTTCTCGGGTATCAAAATATCTCCATACCAAATTTCATGCAAATTGGTTCAGTAGTTTAGGCGTGATTGAGTAACAGACAGACAGAGTTACTTTCGCATTTATAATACACTCGAGAGCAATGAATCTGGGTCACTTAAAGAATGTTAAAAATCTCGGAAACTAAAAATGATAGGTTAATGCAATAAATTGTATTTAATAGACAATGTAATACTCCTTAAATGAAGGTATTAAAACTTCTTAGTTATTGTAAAGTTATATCATAAAAAAATCAAATTTGAAAAAGGGCCACTTTCGAAGATGGAACTACGTAATTACAGCATTTGGTTTTGCTTTTGTTTGTAATCTGTCATTTATGTGGGTACTTATACCATGTTGATAGTGCTCTATATTCATTATTCAAGCTGAAATTATGTCGCTTACGCCTGAAGAATGCACCAGAATACTTACAATGCTGGAAACCGGCCGGAGTCAGCGCGATACAGCCAGGACTGTCGGTGTGTCGCTGTCAACAGTACAAAGAGTTCTCCGACGTTACGAAGAAACTGGTTCTAACCTACGCAGACCAGGAACGGGCAGAACCAGGTGTACCACAGCACGAGAAGACCGATACTTGGTGAACACCATGCTTCGAAATCGCTTTCTCACAGAAACTGAACTCACAAATCAGTTTCGACGCCTCGGAGGAAGTAACCCAAGTGCATGGACAGTAAGACGTCGGCTTGCTGAATCTAACTTAAAACCCCTTAGACCTGCAAACGGCCCTAAACTGGAGCGTGGGCATCGTATTTCAAGACTAAGATATGCCCAGAGCCACGTAAATTGGAGTATTGAAGATTGGTCAAAAGTTATGCTCTCCGACGAATCAAAATTTATGCTCTACAAGCACGATGGAAGACACAGAGTGTATCGAAGACCAGGGGAAAGATTCAAGCAAGCATGCATCGAAGAAAAAGTAGCCTACGGTGGTGGGTCTGTACTTGTGTGGGCCGGAATTTCTTCTGAAAGTCGCACAGAGCTGGTGATCATAGAAAACGGCTCTTTAACTAGCGAAAGATATGTGGAAGAAATCCTCAATGATCACGTTGGTCCATTTATGGTCAATTTAGGTGAGGATGCTATATTTATGCATGACAATGCCCGACCTCATACAGGTAGGATTGTGAATGACTACCTTCAAGAGATGAACATTACTCGTATGGAGTGGCCAGCGCGCAGCCCGGATATCAACCCGATCGAGCATGCTTGGGACGAGCTAGGCAGATGCGTAAAACAACGAAACCCTCCCCCAATCACGCTTCGTGAGCTCAAAATTGCTCTCACAGAGGAATGGGAGAATATTCCCCAAAATCGTATAAGGAACTTGGTGTACAGCATGCCAAACCGCGTAAACGCAGTAATGGAAGCACGAGGAGGCAATACGAAGTATTAAAATTCAAGAAAATCGTAATAAAGTTCAAAAATTTCATGTTTCCTATTTTTGTTTTATGGAGAGATCAGCAGTTTTTGTCTTTATGTAATTTTGTGTTAATAAAATGTATGGTGACTCATATTTTTTTTACTTTCATTTAAGGAGTATTACATTGTCTATTATATACAATTTATTGCATTAACCTATCATTTTTAGTTTCCGAGATTTTTAACATTCTGTAAGTGACCCGGATTCATTGCTCTCGAGTGTATTAGTATGGATAGTATGGATGGATGGATAGTATGGAAGTATGGAAGTATGGATATTACTTATATTCGTGGTAATTAAACCTCGCGGCTCGTAGTTGAACAGTAACTGGCTGATTTTATTATTATTTTACATTTAAACCTTTTTTCATAACCAATTTAACTTTTTCCCATATTAAAAAAACACAGTCATAAAACGTCGGACAATTTACAAGACCGGACAAAGTCTTAACTGAGAAAGGGTCAAAAATTATGACATGTCCGAACAAAATTCGGATAGATAGTAACCTCATTCCTGGTCGAATTTAGCGAGGTCTTGACGTGACATAACCTATTTATTTTCACGAAATACCGTGTTCAGTTAACGGTCTCATTAATTATTTTGGGCGATACTTAGTGGAGCAGTAGACTCATATAATTTGATAGTAAGTCTACGGTACATTGAAGTACACGTACATTGCGTTATTTATTTATTTAAACAAGTAATAACTACACTCACGTACGTAATAGAGGGCGAGTCTATTGCCAATAACCGAACACAACTACAGATTTCGTGACTGCCATCGAAAAATTCCTGTTAGAAACATCTAAAATTTATTTTATCGACCTGTGTACTGAACCCAGGACTTTATTCTCAGCAGCCGCGTATCCATTTTCAACCACTAGACCAGCGAGGCAGACACAAAGTACGCTCTCGTTAATATCAAATAAGGTTATTACGCAACTTGCAATAAGGGCCTATAAACATAATTAGTTTTATGTACCCATAAATACTCTACGATGCCACGTTTTCATAGTTATGGATATTAGAGACCATAAACTATTAATAAAAGCTATATACTATAGCTGACTGGGTCTTACTTAATATTCTGGGAAAGTTCTTTCATCTAGCTTGTTTTATGGGAAATCCTTTCATCACTCGAATACGTTTTGACTTTCAAAGCGTGCATAGAGATTTTGCCGTTCGTGGTCTTTGACTAACAGTTCCGTTAATTTGATACTGACAGACTACTATGTATTGAAGTAATGAAGGTACTGTGAAATGTTGGGATTTTCTGAAGGACAGGCCAAAAACAAAAGACAGTCACAAATACAGGATTTTGTGTAAACAATATTTTTATGTGTTAAAATTTCCCAAGTTTGTACGCGGGCAACGTATTCAAATAATGACCCATCAAAACTTGATGCAAATCACATGTAAGTACTAAAGTTAATTCTAATTAACATCCGGTTTTTGGAATGAAATAAAACTCAAAATATATCAAAAAATTGCTAGCATTTTCCAACTGCTTGGCTGGTAGCATATTTATTTGAAGGTCATGTGATATTTCCTGGTTTTGGCTTGGTCCTACTCAGATTGCTAGATTGGCCAGATTTGAGCGAAACTAAAGATTGGACTTTAATCAAATAATATTCAAATTACACCAAACAATTATATACACCCACATGCAATAAATTATAAGCTCCTATATATTTCCTCTTGAATAGATGATAATATGATTAAGCTAGTACTAGTAAGTTAAATCCCTAGGATTAAATGTCAAGACCGTGTGAAGTGTTGATTTGGATTCAAAACACACCCTCGTCAAACGACGTCTTCGCAATGTTACTAATTGAAACTATGTACGAGTATATAAACTATGTACTAGTGAACTATCAGCGAGTCTTAGTATTATGTAGGTAGGTAGGTATATAAAATTATGTTCGAGATGTTTTAGGTACTGTACAGGCGTGTACTGTATAGCTATACTTTTTTTTAGAGTGTTGCAAATCTTGAAATGACTCCTCCCGCCCTGGGCGGAGCAGAAGAGAGTGTCAGAATTCTACCGACTAAAAACCACCCATGTTCCTTCTTAGCCCTTTGTGTCGAGGCCGCGGTATCTCATTTAAACAACCCTTAGCCCCAGTGTATAGCTATCTAGTGTTAGCAAGTGCAACTGCTGTGCATGAGGCCCTGGGTTCAATTCCCAGGTCGGTGAAAGTGTTATTGTGTTTTTCCTTCAGGAATATCTCTGTAGCAGCCATGGAGTGGTTCCCGGTTAATAGCAAATGGGCTCGCTCTCTATTACATGTGACATAACATAACTGGCGAATAACATAGTAAATTGCTTTCACAAATACTTTACCAAGTTACTGGTTTGTGGTGGTCAGTCAGTAGCAACACCAGCATTTAATATGGACATATTACTTATTAGTTTTCAGTTGTATCCGGTTTGACTGGAACCCGATGCCATTATAGTGGAGAATAGGCTGGTATGAAATACATTCTCTAAGTAAGAAAATTTCAACAGCACAGTGGCAATGTGAGCAAGCTTCAATTTAAAATAGATTAGCATTCACTTACATAAGTATCATCTTAATTTAAAAAACTTCCCACGAAAATAACGGCAAGTCTCAAGAAAGCAAAGATTTGTTTAGAGGAATCTTCCCACTCACAGAGATGGAGAGCATCTCTTACTTCAATATTTGAATTGAATGAACGAATTCTAATTTCTCTTCCATATTTTCTCTATTTATAAAAGCTTTTTATTCATTAATCGAATTTTCCTTTGATGTAAGTAGCTAATAGAAACCTACAATTAATACGCGGTTTGAGTTAAGGATTGAGTAGGATTAATTAATTGCTAATCACTTGCGGTCACATTATGAGGCCACGTCGGCTTCGGTCAGCTAGACTTAGTTTTAATCCGAACTTAGTAAGTGATTGCTAACAAGTTAAGCTCAGTTCATACAACTAATGCAATTCAGAGCACGAAATTGGTTAGCAAGTCTTTATCTAGGTGGCGCAGGAAAGAGTTTGCAGTTTGCTAAGTACCCTAATATTGCTTAGTCACGCCACATATAGCTTTATTACCGTGGGTGTCTTGAAAACAACATCGGAGCGAGACGATAAAAATCCACCTATCTGTTTTATATCAGTGAAGATATTTTCATCAACAATCCGAATATTAAACCTGGCAAGCAATAGGTCTGATTATAACGGTCCAAAAAGGAGTAAAGATAAGGGTAGGTACTGCAGTCGCCAGCCAACTTCCACGGCGCATTGATTAATCAAAGGCTTTCAATTTTCGAAAGAGTTATTTCCTGCTGACTGAGATCAGTCGTTGAAGTAATCAAAGGGGAAAACTTTGTTACATTAACGGGCTGATAAATACATGAGTAGTTACTCAGTTGAGTAGGGTGAAGCAAGAGTTGTTAATGAATGCAGTAGTCCTCCAGTATCTCCGGGTTGGCGGGTACCACAAAATTTTATCCGCAATTTCACTCTAATTTGCACTGTATGATGATGATGATGCTATCTAGCCGATTTCGGCCACAGCGACTGCATTCGCTGACTTTTCAAAGATTGTCAAGAGCTTTGTTCTGCTGCTCTCTCGTGTGCTCTTAAGTGGCTAGCATATCCAACTTTGGCCGAAAAGGTACGAGCACAAAGCGGACATGTCAGAACACCATTGATGATATTATAGGGTATAGCTTTAGGTTGCCTAGCTTTAAGGTCATCGCGCTTTTGATCCAATTGTGACCTCCTTTTTTCTTCAAACGTGTCAACTTGCTGATGCACACGACGTCTCCACTCGGGCCGATTTTGTGCCTGCTTTTCCCACACTAAAGGGTCAATTTCGCATCTTTTAAAGTGTCTATTCTGAACATCCTTGAAGCGTAAAAACTGACCACCACGTTTCCGTTTTCCTTCCTGGAGTTCAGAATAGAAGATGCGCTTCGCCAGTCTCTCGTCGCGCATTCTGGAGATATGCCCACACCACCTTAGCTGGCTCCTCATCAAGTAGGCCTCCACGCCAAGAACCTTAGCCTGCCTTAAAACCTTTGTATTCCTAATACAGTCCGACCATCTGATGTTCATGATGTTTCGGAGGCATTTAATATGGAATTTGTCCAAGGTCCGTATATGTCGGCGATAGAGACACCACGTTTCCGACGAGTAAAGAAGATTTGGGAGAACGATTGCCATGTACACAGATATCTTGGTACTCAGTTTCAGATCATGCGATCTGAAAACTTTAGACTGCAATTTGCCAAAAGCTGCTGCTGCAGCACATATTCTTTGATTAACCTCTGCGTCGAGATCCCCTTTGCAAGTAATTATGCTGCATAAATACTTAAAGCTTTCCACTTGCTTCAGCTTGCAAGTGCCAATTAGGATATCAGGAACTAGCAGCTGTTCGTCTACGTTCATAGCCATAACTTCGGTTTTCTTGACGTTTATTGAAAGACCAAACTTACAACAAACATCATTGAGGCCACTTATCAACGCCTGCAAACTGTCGCAAGTATCCGCAACAAAACACAGGTCATCAGCGTACATAATCTCGGTTATCGTTGTATAAGAGACTTTTGTGCGGGCTTTAAGTCTGGCAAGGTTGAATAGATTTCCATCGGTTCTAAAACGAATCCGAATACCTTCTGAGATACGTTCCAGGGTTTCTCGAATGACGACGGCAAAATACAGAGCAAAGAGTGTTGGCGCAAGAACACACCCCTGCTTCACGCCACAGGTGACATTAAAAAAGTCTGATTGCTCGCCGTTTACCGCGACGCAACAGGACATGTCGTCATGCAGAAGTCGTATCATCCTCACAAATTTTTCAGAGCATCCTAGTTTTATTAACAGAGCCCACAGAGCTTCCCGAGGAACACTGTCGAATGCCTTTTCAAGATCGATAAAGCAGAGGTATATGGGTCGACCTTGTTCTTTGCTTTTCTCTTGAAGCTGGCGAACAGAGAATATAGCTTCACAGGTTCCTCTCTCAGGACGAAAGCCAAATTGGGTTTCTGGTAGGATGGTTTCTGATAATGGAATGAGACGGTTGAGAAGGATTTTAGCAAATACTTTTCCGAGGGTAGACAGCAGTGAAATTCCACGATAACTGTTGCAGTCTGATCGGTCACCTTTGTTCTTGTACAGGGCGCTTATTCGAGATACTTTGTAAGTGTCTGGCACCCACTCTTCATTCCACATTGTGACGAATAGATTTCCGATGACTTCGTGCAGTCTATCACCCCCATACTTAAGTAATTCCCCTGGGATATTATCAACACCAACCGCCTTTTTGTTGTGTAGTTGTTTGATGGCATCTTGGACTTCTTTTATTGTTGGGGGCTCGTCTAGCCCAGTGGCTGTGGGTAACGTGGACATAGATAGGATATATGTCATATCTGCTGAGCGATCCAAATTGAGAAGTTCGTTAAAATGCTGGGCCCAGCGCACCAGCACTTCGTCTTTAGATGATAAACGCTCAGAACCATCACGTGATTTGATAGGCACTTTAACACGATGGGTTGTACCAATCAGTTTTCTCACTTCCCCATAGAATGTACCAAGTTGTTTAGTGTCCGATAGCCACTGAATGTATTCGGCTTTTTCAAGCCACCACTTGTCCTTAATACCCCTAGTTAACTTTCGCAATTCATAACTACTCTGTTTGGTGTTGTTCACGTTACTGTACAGTGCGATCAAATTATCTTGGCAGCTCCGAACTTCGTGCAGGTCATTTTGTTACAACGAATGTATAAAAGTGTTATGATATTTATTTTATTTGTATTTCTCACTGTTTAAATTAGATATTTTCTGATCGTTCAAGTATTGGTTTATCTGGCAATAACAGTTTTATTCCCAAGTTTACATGCGTAAAATTTCGCAAAGCCTATGTTCAGAGCTGCCAAGATAATTTGATCGCACTGTACGGTCTACTGCGATCTTGTTGTTTTAGCAGATTTCGGTGTTTTTTCAATGCTTCTGCCAAAAGCTCATCATTCTCATCAAACCAGTCTTCGTTCTTGTGCGTTTCTGTACCCAGTACTTGTAAACCGGTGTCTAGTAGTTTTGAAGAGAAGTCATGCCATTGAACATGAAGACCACCATTCGGCTCAGTAGAAGTATCCAGTGCAGAGTTAAGAGCATGGACATATTCTTCCCTCGTATTGAGATTCTGAAGCTTCCCTACGTTTAAACAAGAGGGTCTTACTAGGGGCGATCTACGAGGAGGATGAAGACGAAGTATAAGCTTCGTTATGACCAGTCTATGGTCTGTCCAGCAATTTGCACCTCGCATCACACGTGTAATTTTAACTTGGGGTATATCTCTTTGGCGGACAATCGCGTAGTCAATGAGATGCCAGTGTTTGGAGCGAGGGTGCATCCACGTGGCTTTGTGTTTCATTGGCAGTCTGAATAGAGTGTTCGTGACGGATAAACTGAACTGGGCACAAAGGCTAAGTAGTGATTGCCCGTTACTATTCATACTGCCGATTCCGTGTCTACCCAAAACACTGGGCCACGCTTCGAAGTTACGCCCAACTCTAGCATTAAAATCACCCAGGATTACAATTTGTTCCCTAGGCGAGATTTCAGCAAGAACTTGAGCCAATTCCTCATAAAACCTGTCCTTAACCTCGTCCGGATTTGTCATGGTTGGTGCATAAACACTTATAACATTTAAATAGTTATCATTATGTAGATGTAGGCGTAATGATACCATTCGATCTGAAATGTAAAGTGGGTATTCGTCTAATTTTTTAGCAATCGATGACTTAATTGCAAAACCTACCCCTGATCGTCTGGGCTCAGACGCAGCAGTCCCCTTCCAATAGAAAGTGTATCCACCGCCACGCTCTTCCAGCTCTCCTTCGTCAGCTAAATGCGTTTCGCTGAGTGCTGCTATGTCTATATTGTAACGAGCAAGCTCACGTGCTACAATTGCTGTCTTACGCTCAGGGCATAGATTATCATTCCGATCTAGAAGAGTGCGCACATTCCATGCGCCAAATGTCATACATGACGTTTTTGTAAATTTATTGTAGCGTCGACCACGAAATAAGGGTTGCACTGGCAGCCGCGGTTACTACCACCCAGATAAGTTGGGTGAGCAATTTTTGGGACACCTTTTCTAGTCCCCTCCCCGGCTGAGCGGGGGAAGCAGTGCCTCCCTGAATAGGGCTGCTTCGTCACTCAATGTGCTGCCCAATCCGTACTGTCACCCAAATTGCAGCACGAAAACGACCACTCTCCTTGAGCCGCCTATGTGCAGACATCAGACAAAGCCCAGCTTGCAGTACAGCCAGACCTCTCTACCTCTGTCCATCGCCATAGGCCTTTAAAATCGAAAGCCATTATTTCGGAAGCAGTCATGTACGCAGGATATATTAAAGTGCATAAGTGTGCGCGCAGACACAGATGCACTCTCTCGTCCGTACCCTCCTTGATCCAGTGGAACGGAAACCGTTACGACTGGAGGAGAGCTAGATGCAGTGTCTGGCCGAACGATAACTACATGTCCCCTATCGCCGCCCTTAAGGCCTTCCACAATGCCTAGCTGCCTCGCCACCGTAGGTGGATTGCCAAAAAGGCCAAGACAGACCCTGTGCACTATGCGGGAGGTAACCGCAAGACTTGAGTGCCGAAACACTTAAGCCCCTCTCTACCAGGTTTAGCCCACGAGCCGACGTGGTTACCGGGGTGTGGCCGCTGCGTGCAAGACAGCTACTTGGAGCCACTGGTGAGAGTTTGCAGGGTATCAACGGTTTTAACTAGGTATTCCGCCGCCTGTGAAGGCCGACTGGCTGGAATCCGACGTGAACACCCCCCAACACCCCAAACTGTATACTGTTCACTGTGCACTGTATACTGTTGCACGGACAACATACTTTACAAAATTTGCTACGCAGACACACATTCAAAATGAAATATTATTCATCCGCAATGTGTTTCAAAGCTCTAACTTTATGACTGCGTCAACCTGATAGGAGCAACGGATTGAAAAATTGAATTCTTGATTCTTATATAATGCAGATACCTTTCTCCTTTTCGAACTGGTAAAATGCTAGTACGTGTTTGTTATTTATCGATCAAACAGGCACACTCCCGGTTTGTCTGGCCATCACAATCCCAATGGGTAGCTATTTGAATATTCAACGATGGAAGCGGGTTGACACTTTTCGAATAATATTGTCATGAAAAAAAGGAAGCGGTATATTTTAGCTATGTCCTTGGTTAGAAAACATTAAAAAATATCAGCTTTGTAATTTTTAAACGCAGAGTTCGACTCCCACACCGCCACTTTTTATTCGTTACCCGCGGCATTTCGAAACTCTTCGGTATTCATCTAATTAAATATCCGTCCACGAGTATTCAGTTCCAGACCTACAAAGCTATCTCGTATAAGAACGTTTCTTGAAGATGAATCAAAATTCTCTTTTTGTACAGAATAATAACTTTCATACATACTGTATAAGCTTCTATTTAATTTCACAAAACATTGAAATGAGGATACTTGTTGGAATAAAGAATGGTTTTATAAATTCGTTATTACACGGCTTTTGATTTCTCAGTGGCGACTATTTGACGAGTAACTTAAACCGACGGCACTTTCATGTTAAAATAAGCCTCGAGGTATCGTCGAGCGCCCAGCTTGGCTCGCTGTAATTGGACGTGTACCAGCGGCCCGTTTATTCCGAATGGAATTAAGAAAGACAGCTGTGGCGGCATTACTTATATCCAACGAGATAATTTTACGTTTTTTTACCATGCAAATTGCCCATAATGTCAAATGGCACCTTTACTTACGCCAACGACTATAAGTATGACACTCGCGACGAAAGCCAAAGAGATCACTTTGCTGAGGAAACACATTTTCACGCTCGATATATTTTGACTCACAGAACGCCTTAAATTCACACCAAGAGATTCCCAGTTTTCCTTACCTTGCACTTACAGAAGAATTATTTTAGATCTTGTTTTTACACAGCATTGAGTTTATCTGGGTAATGTACGGCAGGTTCAGATAAAACTTCTATGACAGTGTAACGTACGTGTTGCAAACTAAATGTGATATGAACTCTGCTTCCAGTTTGTAAACTTAAAGTAAATTATAGACGTGCTCGTCGACATTAAACGAGCGAAATTTTACTTTAAATTGCGTTAATTTACTCGCGTACAGAGACATAACGTTTGAGCTTATCATTTGCATATTACATACTAAAACTACTTGAATATGATGTTTTTTATATGTCACTAACGAACGTGCATGTATTACGTGCTATGCTTGCGAAACTAAAGTTGGTTTCATTAATTAAAACCTACTTTAGTTGAGAGCGGCATCTTCAATCTGAGCGGCTATGCTATTAGTCTGACCCGTGATTAAATGGAAGGCCAGCACTTATGTAGCCCCCTAGCAGCCACGTATAAGTCATCCGACCGACGATAAACATCACAAATAAAGTAGCTGTAGCACAGTTACCCTAAAAACAACTAAGGGAAAGTTAAAAGTTGTAGTATGACGTCAGCCAAAAGTCATCCATCACTAGTAGGCCGGATAATAAATCTCATAAACAAAATATACCATGACGTACGGCCAAAATAACTTAGCCGAAAAAGAATTGATATTCAATTTGTGACTTATCATGCATGGTGGGAACAATGAACTGGAATGTACACGTAGCTCAGGAATACGTTTTAGCCAATAGAACGAAACCTCAGAGACTGATGATTCGATTACTCGCTAGACGATAAAGCAATAGCGTTACGAGTTGACGTATTGGCGATATAAATAGATGAACTGAAACTGTATTAACTGTAGCGATTTCATTAGTGCTTTTAGTGGTGTACCTGTTGCTGGTAAACAGAGTTTAATGATACTTGTTTATACATACTTAGGTAGACCTATCCGAGTAATTAATCCATAGCTACACAATGCATGCGTACTTATATGCGTAGATTTTAGAGCTGTGGCATGACATAAATCGAAGACCAGATAGGTTATTTGTATAATGATTATGGAATAATGCTACTTATATACTGATAAATATGTCCCAATTTATCATACAATTTAACTGAGTTTAAATAACAGCTCGGTATTATCCAATACCTTTGTGTAAACGAAACGTAAGCCGGAGCTGATGACAACATTCGAATCTTTTGGGAATTGCCTCGAGAGCAATTTAAGAAAAGAAGCTTCGATTTCCTCGGAGACAGTCTTCATCGCTGTCGAAGTACCTACCATGATCACAGAGGGCGGTGTCACAGCCTCATAAATGTTATCTTTGTCTTTAGACTCGTCTTATCGCTTATTTCATTGCCTAAGGGGTAAGTCAACGCTTACCCTGTTGAAAACCAACCCTAAAGAAAACGTTTTTTTCCTAAACACTTATAACATTATCCCGGATAACTAACAATTTGGGAAGAAATAGACGTGTCCCTCGAGACAAATCTGTAAGTTTTATAAGGGACAAGTGACAATCAATATTGGCCCTGTTATAACGGGACGTGGGTAGACGCAAACGTAGTCCCTTCGCTCCCAAGGGGTCTGCCACTACAAAAACATTGTACATCAAATAAATCGTAGTCGTTACTGAGAACTTCACTAGCCCATCGCTCGTGAATACAAGTCTCGCCGAGGGAGCCGGTCGGTAGATTATAGCGACCGGTATGGGCCTATGATAACGACAGCTGTAAAAATGTGCTTTGTATGCAAAGTAGCCACTTTAAGACCGTTTGAAAGGTCAGATTGTGTTCCCCCTATTTTCACCAGCGGGTGCAGTTCAGTAGACCATTTGTAATGGTGGAAACATGTTTATTCGTGACTAGTGGACCACTCTGTAGTTCGCGCGCTACAATTTATTTCACTTTTTAGTTTATTTTGCGCGGAATAACGCTCATGGACTTTTTGCAGCAAACGTGCTATGTAGTTAAATTATTTTAGGCATATTTAGTTTTTGCACATATCACATGAAATAATATGTTTTCGTTTAAATGTATTCATTTGTGGTATTACAAACAAAAATGTTTAAACCAATCCGTTAAATGAAAGTACTTAGTACATAAAATAACAGTGTCTCTTAACTGTAGATTTATCAGAAGTACTCTTGAAGATTTGATTTACGGTTAAATTGACACTTGTACAAAAATAGAGTCAAGTGTTTTTAACGAAGCATTACTTTATTATGTACTTGACTTGGAAGATTGTTAAGATTAAAGTACCTTGTTAAATCAATTTAGATGGCATAAAAAAATGTGGTACAACGTCGATAAAAAGTATAGCTTATTGTCATAAGATTCCATCATACACTTAAAAATCACGGAATCTTTGAAATTATTAAGTGACAACAATCATGTCTGGAAACAGGCCTATATTATGAAAATGCCCCTAAAGTATATGAGCACCTATCATACACCTTTGTATTGATACGAGTAGATAGTATAATACTGCAGAATTTAGTTCCTTACTCACTCATTGTACCTTGCGCTCTCAAAACAAAGACACATCGAGGGAACATCTGATGACGTGACAATAGATGGAGAAGAAGATTACAGAATATTAGATTTACCAGCATGTTACCATGCAAAGCTTTCATAATGGACAATGACGTGTTATGGGCTA
The DNA here is from genome assembly GCA_949775195.1 of Diarsia dahlii. NCBI lineage: Eukaryota > Metazoa > Arthropoda > Insecta > Lepidoptera > Noctuidae > Diarsia > Diarsia dahlii. The sequence continues at coordinate 13,918,177 of OX459194.1, read as the reverse complement.
TCGATGAATACCTGTAAGGCAGCCGACGCTTGCCGCAAGCTCGTGTGATTTCAATGAGCACGCTTGCCCACTACAAAGGGTACGTTCATTCAACCCAATATCAATGCAAATGTTGTTGAATGTGTAGCCTACCCGCTAGTTACGTATAATTTTATTGAAATAGGTTCCCAGGTAAAAAGCCCTCAGATTAACATTATAATACACCCTAGTTTCGTTCGAAAATAACCTTTTAATACTAGTTGACTCGGGGCTTTGTTGTGATGGATATTGTCCCCATTACTAACTAAATATTTAAGCCAGTTTTGGATAAAATTTCGTCTTATTATATTGGGTTAGTAGCAACTCAAATAAAGTTGATAAAGTTAGGTAAAGTTTTAATAAAGGTTTTCATAGGGACAAAACGGTTACATTTATCTAAATTAAGTATCACGGTATCTGACAATCTGTACTAAAAACTTTTGTGAGCTTCAAGAGTTTGAAACAGGTAGCCGGAATGAATTAGAAGGAATGTCTCCGGAGAATTATCTTCAGTTGATTTGAAATGAACGGCACTTCCTCCCTTTGCCCGATTAAATAATTGTATTGCCTCTTTATTTTGTAAATGCCGTGAGAAAAGAATCGCGTTACAAAAATGTTTAATTTTCCTCAGTGACTGAGTTCATTTTTGTAAAAGGAGAATTAAAGAAAGGAGAAGAGAACTGGAACGAGTGCCGCTAGCGGCGGTTATGCTTTACGCAGAACATTTTCAATACAAAGTAAACTTGTTCGTAGATTGTGGAACATCCATACAATATACCTAGGTATTACGAACTCATCTGAATTTTAAATCTCGTGAATCTTCTTTGAAACTATGCTAAACTGTCTAAGTTATTCCGGGCCATGACAAATATTACAGCTCAAATGAAGTTTTACTGGATATCGTTCCAGATAGGTCCAAGTTTGTTACTAAAAATAAAGACAGTTCAAGATAAGAGGAAAGGTAGTCTGACTTGCTACTTTGATATTTAATATTGAAATAGATTTAAGCATAGTGCTTTATTTATCAGAGCAACTTATTACGACTTACTTGTATAATAAAGGCCAAGCAGAGCACTTCGCGTAATTAATTAATATTACTATTAGAAATGTCCACACAACAATTGACTAGTTTCTGTTTGTACGCAACGTTTCCATAAAATTACGGAAAATTTTAACTCCATTTCACTGCTTTCCAAAAACCAAATTAATTAATTTTGTAACCAGATATTCCGACAAATACTTTCCATTGAAAATCCAACTTTCCTGCCAAACTCTTCGTGAACAAAAGCTTTATAAAATATTGAAGAAATAAATCAATATTGGTTTTACTTCTTATATTGTTGGGTTCAATGAATGAGTCGCTGTGTACATGGTTAAGTAAAACAAAACCGGAATTTCGTTGTGTACGAATGTTTATCCCAAGATTGAGAGCATAGGAAGTCGGTGGCAGAACGTCAATTTACGACAACGGACCTTCTCGTTTCGGGTGTCGTTCCATTAAGACCCTCCCGTAATGGCTTGTGTAACTCGACAACACGGCTATACCTACGGTAAGGGCCAGCAAAAATTGTATTCCACGCACAAATTAAAAAAATAAAACGATGCCAGTGAAATAAACGGATTAATGTCGGCCGTTGCGTCCGAAACTACACCAACGAATTTATTTGATCTGTTTTTAGTTGCTTCGACCTATCTGCATAATTTCTGAACTCTTGTTTGCTGTGTTCAACAAATAGCTACTGTTATAGTTTCATTTTTCCACAGTATTGGTAGATGGCCTCACCATTTCTGATTCAATTTCATTTCAGACTGCAACCACTGTTCTGCATTGTAATGTTGAGCATTCAATTTCATGTTGCCAATGATCTTTGCACATAATTATTATTTTTATAAATTCTATAAAAAATACAACATTACGATTTCACTACCACCACGGCATTTTTTATTTAGCTCATTGCACATTATGTGGGTTTTAAAGCTCACTGACTGCTGTATAATTCTTGAACTCCTTGTGCAATCAACAACTATTTTACTTGGCAATATCATAGACAACAATTTGAAAACACTTTACCTGCGCAATAAATACTACTAATATTTAATTTATGGACACTTATGATAGCCACTGACATTTAAAAGATACGCAATAGCCCTACTGGTGTCTAACTACATGTGGAAACTTGTAATTGGCCATATTTTGTTTAAATTATTACTCACTGTCTGTTTAGCTGTAAGTTTTCCTAAAAGTGAAATAAATAAATAAATAAATAGTAAACATTTAACAGGGATTCGAGTTTTTTTTACTAGAAAACCGCGGTTTATAGTTTCTGAACACACGTCAAATAGGCGTCAACCTGAGAAAGGTGCCAAAACTGATACGTGACACCAATTCTATCAGGAAAAATATAATTAGAATGGAATGCTCATATTTACGATCGTTCAAAGGGTTGAATGTACCTGCAATGGAACAAATCACACAGCGCATGGATATTATGGTACAATCGACGAAACAGTTCTATGTTTACAAAGTGAACTTTTTTGCCTAGAACAAGCAATAATCAAAGCTAGGTAACTTTTTAACTCAAGAAATTGCGAATGTGTTTGCTATTTGTAAAATTATCTAAAAAATTAAGACGAAATTATTCGATATATAAGTTTCATAGACGTTCTAAATAAGTTTAATCTTCGTTGTTGATTGCTGTCCAAATAAGTTTTTTTCTGTTAACCGTAGATTCCAAATTATTAGTGACATTCCGTTTGTTTAACAAATGCAATATTGCTTTGTTGAGTTTGATAATTATATGAAATGGAAAATAACGGTGTTATGAAAAATTGATTTATGGATAGATCCTGTCCTTCAGTAGGTAATCCTAGTTCGTGGTTCATGTAGTTGTACCTGTTTGCGTTTGTTTATTATTGTTTTCGCTTTTATCAACGGATTTCGGGAATTGTTGAAATTCCACCACGGGAACGTAGTATTTAGAGGAATAAAAGCACTCATGTGTGCCAAATTACATCATGTTCAGCAGTTATAACATAAATAAGTTACAGACAGACAGATCAACAACGAACAGAGTTGGTTTCGTTTATTTTATTCTAAGTAATACTTAGTTAATTTTGCCCTCGGGCTCACTCCCGTAATAATAATAAAATATTTAAATGTATATTATTTTAAATGTTTTTATTGTTTTTGGAAGGAATAATTAAAAATATACAAAATTTGTTAAATAGTAAATAAAAGGAAGAAAATATTTTATGTTTTAAATGAGTCTGTTAGAAAGAATTTTCGGATTCTGGTCATTATTTCCGATGGTTTCCCCTACAAACTGACAAACTTTTATTCTTGATAATATTAGTATAGAATATGGATTGTTGTAAGTATAATGTTTAACTTTAAATAGTATTTACCGTAAGTATAGGCCTTTGAAAGAATAATTCAGCAAAGTATTTACTGACGTAACTATAGGGTCTATAAGTATGTTTGTCACAAAGACGTAGTTTGAGATCACTTTTGCCCATTACGCGAAAGATCTCCGTAACAGGGGTACGAGCCTATTGCCATTAACCGGACTTAAATCTAGGCCATGGGTTAGGTGCCTAATGAATTGCTATAATTAAATAATAATATTACCTCTTACAGTTTCTGAGACGAGATCACTTAATCTGTTGAATAACTACAATCTTATAACATTAGTAAATACTAAAAGATGACAACGAAACTGGAGGATACAGCGGCAGCAGAAATATACATTCTGTGTGTAAATTTCAACTGTCTATCTATTACGGATCATGAAAAACAGACCGATGACAGACAGGCGGACGGACGGACAGCGGAGGGTTGTGAAAGCTCATACAGTTACATATTTCGGAAATAAGACACAAGCTCGTAACATAACAATTTAACAATTGACCTGAAATGCAAGTTTTCCTAAGATCTGCGTCTAGCCATCAAGTAGATAGAGTACTCAGTTAAATGAGCACTTAAGACAGTACAGATATAAGACAGCAGACTTAATACACACTATCTGTCAGAATTAAGAGTCGGGATTATTTAGTCGAGTGAGTTGAATATCGCACCCGGCGTGATTATGGAAATAAGGAGAAGAAGATTATCCAGCTCGTTGAATACTGATGATAATTCCGTATAAATATTTTATACCCGGCTATAGGCACCATTTATTTATTTAAATAATTACTGCTGCAAACATATCTGAGTGTGTAGAAGTCGCCACGATTAATAAAATGTATTGAAACTTAACTGCATCGATGTGCATGTATAAGTGGTATCATATTATGTGCTTTTCATGATAAGGAATCGTATTTGAAAAGTAAAATATACTTTAAATATTCCAGAACTTTCTGTATGAATTTTAGAAGGAAGAAGTCCACTCGATAAAATTTTACGTGTGACGTTCTAGATGCTAAATGAGATAGTGTTTGTTGTATGCATTAAATTACTTCTATCAACGTTTTCACACAGATTTAATTACCTGAAAATGAATTTTTGAAGCAAAAATAGTACAGGCAATTATGATGAATAATACTGAATACACAGCGTGCAATCCACAAATTAGTTCATAATTTTAAAAGCTCTTATTGTTCGATAAATGCACGATTAAACACTGCTCTTTTCCGAAACCAATCGGTTATTTGAAATGCGAAAATGTTTCGTATTTTCTTTGTTATTCAATCACGTTTGTGGTGGAATACGACGGTCAAACAATCGGCGGAGAAAGCTTACATCACAGAAAAGGACTTGAACAACTTGTACGTCCCTTTTCTTACCGTTTCGTTATTCTGGCGGGATAATGGCAACATGGTTCGGATACAAAAAGAAATATATTTCCAATCACATTTAAGATATAGAGGATTTCATTCGAGAAGAGAAGCAAAGTTGCAGTATTTTGTGGAAAATACACGAATATTGAAACAATGAAAGGGTTGGCTAGGCGCGTCACAAGCAGAGGTATTGTGGAACATGACACGCGCATCCTTAAAGGAAGAAAAAAACGTGCTTTGACTACACCGCGGGAATCCCGAGCGATTGTGCTTCACCACACCACGGAACTTTATTGGATTTTCCAAGAACGAAAATGAAAGTTTGTTTTCCAGATTATAAAATTAAAAGTTGTTAATTAGAATAAATGGGCCAGTTGCGAAGTTGTATTTAATTAGAGAAAACTTTTGCTGTTTTGCATTGTTTTGTTACAATGTTTGCGGTGTTCAGGGGCTACTTTTATAAAATTCTAAACTAGCCTCAAAAGAAACCGTGTAGCAATTTGCTTAATGATGTACAATTTTGTTGATAGAGTTTTTAATTTTGCTAAAATGCTTGTAAGTATGAACTACTAAATTGTATGACCGAATAAATAGAGAGAAGCCCGGTAAACTCCAGTTGCAAACCCCAAATAGCCTCTTAACGAAAATTGCTTTTGTCCCAGGAGCACAATCCACCGGACATTCCAGTGCAAGAGAATAAATCCCAGATGCTTTTATATGGAAGAAGATATCCAACTGAATTGAGTTTGGTCATCAACAAGAATGAAGACGTTTATCTGTATAATTCTTACGAGCCGAGTTGCCCTAGTTTCTCTATCACGCGACGTGTCTGCAAATTGAAGGTCGACTCTGAAGCGAGCTGAATTCTTAACGGCCAAAACTGTTTATAGTCGTTTCAACGTAAAACACACTTTAAAACGAGCTAATCTGAGTTTAAGTTTCATACTAGCCAGTAAGTTACGCAAAAAATACACCAATTTCCAATTAATGTTTATTCAGTGCGGGCTTATGTTAGAGCCAACAAATAAACAACTTCAGTTGCCAACTAATCGTTACGCACACACACTAACTATATACTATTGATGAATGTAAAACGCTCTACGGAGGCCGTTACATATTCATCATAGATAAATGTGGGTGGCACATACAGTTCGGACTAAAGGATTAATTTCACTTTGAGCAATACACTGGTCTTTGTTCTTGTTGGTTTTCATTTTCAGTTATTCGTGAGTTAGTAACGGGTTCCGCTTGAGTAGGTCTATATGGGCGCCCGTTAGGCTGGAGGCTCATCATGCATATTCAAAAGTGGCGGAGCTTGAGACAAGTGGCTCAATGCTACTTTGTCGCGCCGAACTACCGCTTTCGAGGCCACGGGTTAATGACGACGCATATCTGAGCAGCTTACGTATAATTAAAACAATCCTATATAATATCACTGAAGTGTACTCGGAAGCTACTCATTTAGCTGAATGCCGTACTGAATACGTACCATTATATACCGACTACATCACTAGTTTTTATCTCTGTACGTACTACGGTTGTATGGTTATCTTCGTGGAGGCAGGCAGTAAACCTTTACACGTACCTATAACTGTACTGGTAACAGTATTGAAACATTTATACCTAACTCTTTATATCAATTACCACGAAATTCAACACTATATTCCGTAGAATATTCCATATTAATACATTTGCATGTTAGTGCAAATGTTGGTTTTCGTGGTATACTGACTGAAACGGAATCAGTTTTGTTTTATCCACCGTCTATTTCAACACAAAATAGCAATACTTCCAAACACAAAATATGTGAAATATTTGCAATATCTCCGTGTTTCAAGACGTCTGTGAGCGAAGAGAAAGGCTAAAAGTTCAAGCGTTAAAGCGTGTCAAAATGGAGCAGCTTCCCGGATAATTTTAAACTGTACCTTTTCGGGTTTGGGATTCTCTCCTTTATAGAGTTTCCAGCGAATTCGTGAGCTTCCATTCTGTGTTCATTTTACAACACTTAATTTATGATATACGTCTATGAAGATGATTATTTGAGAAATGTAGCATTATATTTAACAACGGTAATTTTACGAAAAATACCTGTACCATTTCGAAATCCACTAAAGTATTTTGATTCTTACGTGTGAAGAATGATAAAATAAGCACAGAATGTGTATTGTTTTCCGTCAATAGTTTATGAAGATAAATGTCAATGTTACGAATACCATATTCCCCATAAACTTAGTTCAAACAATGCATTGTTCGCAATTCATAATGTGTACGGTTCGTCCACATGATTTTAATGTTTACCCTAACGTTTCTGATAAGAAGCTTTCATTTCCCTTATAACTTAACTTTGCTATTTTAGAATGATTGATTGACATACAAGCATTTGCTTGCGGCCTCTAGCTCCGGTTATGTATGGACACTAACCAACGGGAACGTTTTACATGTACCTATGACACTCGGGGTGATACCTCTTTACAATATTAGTATAATGGAAACTCCTTAACCCAAACTTAACACATATTATTTATGTTAAAAAAACTTTTTAATCGTTAAAAAATTGATGGCTTAGCAGCGAGGGATGCTCCTTAATATAACATCAATAAACGAACTGATTTCGTATTTTGATTATTGTTTTTAAGCTATTGCATAGCTTCTATCGCGGGCCTTGAGCGTGGAGAGCGAATCCAGAAATTCCCTAACGAATCGGTCTTAGAAAACGATTCGTTTTCTTATAAAATATCTAAAATAAAATAAATAATTTTCATATTTTTCAATGTTATGACACTTACGTCAGGCTGACAAGCTGTCAATACTTTTTCTTTTAAATTTTCTGTCATAGAGTTTCTTACTAGCTTAGTCTATGAAGGTTACTTACTTTTGATTTACTTATATAATTTAAATTCTTTTTAAAAAATACTGCATAAATAAAATAAATAAAAAAAATATTTGCATAAGTTGATAAAAAATGCTATGCAATAGCTTTACCGCGGCAGTCTCCGAGTGCCACATCAACTTTTTTTTTTATAAGAGCCGTCATCGTAAGATATCTCATCAGCGAAAAAAAATACACATTTATTTATAAAAAAGCGAGAAAATGAAAATAAATCTAATATGTGTGTGTCATAATAGTCATCAATCATAATAAAAAAAAGCAGAGTATAAGTTATAGTATCTAGTTAGTAATACAAACATACGGTCTCACAATCAAGTGTAAACAGAAGCTGGTTCATACAGATAGAGCCCATAATTCAGAAGCTCGTCGTAATAAAAGGCATTTTTGCCATACGTGCGTAGCACATAAACTACTCGCTAAATAATTACTGGCAAGAAATACATTTTAGAGATTACCTACACGGTGAGCTCTTATGATTTAATGATATTTTCTTTTCTTGTCTTTTGGTCCACGGTGGTTCAAAATATTTTTTTACCTGTAACAATAAAATAATACATTTTAGTGATTATGAAGACGTCTCCGCCGCTCTGTGTATTAGAATGCTCTTGGAATATCGGAAAGAAACGGTGGATGGATTGTGTGAAGGAAGATATGACTAGAAAGGATGTGACTGCTGAGAGGAGGAGTAATAGAGAATTATGAAAGAATTGGGATAAGGGCTGGAGAATGTTGAGGTTAGCTGATCAGATCAATTACGCACATACGACGTGCATGTATGAACGTAAACGAAACAAAAGGAGTATGTCAAGAGTGAGTGGATCGTAGTTGATGGCGTAGGTACTATAATTTCCCTCGTGAAAAAAGACGCGTGACTCAAACATAACAAAACAATTAAAGACCCGCCCTATAAATATACATATTATAATATATGTTCGCTTGTTTAATCAATAAACCATTGAAAGGATTAAAGCTACCTTAATTAATTTACGTGGGTTCACAGGGTATTGTCTGGTGTTGCTTTAATTTGTTTTTAATCAAAACAATTTATTTATGAAACGTTAAGAGATCGATACATGTACATTATAGCAAACAATATATGAGCTAAAACAATAGTGTTTGGACAGATGATTGTTGATGAACAGCTTTATATAACTGTCTGAATGAGTAGGGATGAGGCAGTGATTCCTCTTTTCAAGATTAGTAACCATCGTCTAAACTATGAATGAATGACGAATGACCTTCAATAAATGTCAAAACTAAAATCTTCATTCGAGCCAAGTTGAAAGTTAATAATAATAATAATAATACATTTATTTCTTTAGATAACAATGATCCATAATGGTTAGTAACAATTGTAACTTATAAACTATGTTAGTAGGCAGGGCAGTAATAATTTAGAAATAATTTAGAAAGGCGGACACAAGACAACAAGACAAGACAGCGTTAGTAACAATGTTCTTACAAACTATGTTAGTAATACACTTACACTCGTGATATTATTATCACTGCTGCAAGGTGACAGGCCCAGCCGAAACCTTGCAGCAGTGGTTCACAAACACACAATCTAGCCTGGTGGCTATCATAGAGAGGATGCTGTTGGGGCTGCTCCGCACCCTACGAACCAAGGACGCGCATCGCTTACGCATCACGGCGTAGAAACAATCTACGTGAGCTTCAGCAAACATCCCTGATGCGCTGCAGTATCGGGGCAACCCCATCAGCACCCTAAATGCGTTATTGTATTGGACGCGAAGGGCGCTGTATGATTTTTGAGTAAAATGAGCCCACAGACTGCAAGTGTAAAAAGACGTGCAGTAAGCACTAAAAATAGTACACTTTACCTCTTTAGAGGCACGCCTGAATCTGCAGGCAATCATGTTAGCTCTCACACACAGCGCCCTCCGCTCCCTATCAATGTCCTCACCTTCCTTGAGGCCAGTGGTCAGTAAATGACCCAGATATTTAAATCGGTCTACCCTTACAAGGGGTATACCGTTCAGCCTAACTGAAGGTACATCTTCTGGGTAACTACCCCTGGCACCAAAGACCATGACCACACTCTTTTTAACATTATACACCAGACCATGTTGTCTGGCATATCGCTCACAAGCGGCTATGAGTGCCCTTAGCCCGCAGATTGACGCACTCAGCAGCACCATGTCGTCGGCGTAGCTAATGTTATTACAACATACACCATCAATGTGACACCCGACACGCATGCTGCTAAGTGCGCCAATCAGATCGTTCACATATAGGTTGAAAAGCGTAGGCGAGCACAACCCCCCCTGCCTCACCCCGCACTCCAACCCATACGGCCTAGACAAGGCACCAGCCCACCTTACACTATTGACTTGGTTTCCATACCAGTATTTCAGAGTATTTGTCACCTCTGGTGGCAAATTTACCTCTTCCATCTTCCTCCATAAAATGTCGTAGGAAACCAAGTCAAAAGCCCTGCTCAAATCCAGGAAGCAAGCGTGCACTGGAGTGTGGCGATCCGTGTAGTACTTCACAGTGTGCTTCACTCTCAAAATAGCACTGTCAGTAGATAATCTGGAACTGAAGCCAAATTGGTCATCGTGAACACGTATATGACTGCTAAGTTGAGCGTTAAGCACACTGTCAAACACTTTTGACATAACTGTGGCAAGAGATATTGGCCTATAATTATTCCTATCACCCATGTCACCAGTCTTATTTTTGACAATAGGCACCACAGTTGTTTTAATCATGTCGCTCGGCAAATAGGCTTGACCCAAACAAAAAGTATAAAGCATAGCCAACACTCTCGGCAAATGCGAACCAGCAAATCGGAGATGCTCAATGCTGAGACCGTCATGACCAGGAGATTTTCCTCGACGCATCGCGTTAATTCTGTTAACGAGCATTTTAGCAGTTATTTTAACTCCTAGGTCTTTCCGTGGCTCAACATTGAGCGCCAACCTAGATGGGCCTAACGGTGATTGCACACTAAAATGACTAACAAAAAGGTCAGCTATTTGTCTAGCATCGCTCACGCCATCGACGCAAACAGGGAGGCCAGGCTTGCCTTTCAGTCTATTTGTATGCTTCCAAAAAGATCGAAAATCGTTCTTTGAATGCTGTGAAGCTAGAATATCCATTTTAATTTGAGTCTCATGATCTTGACACCACTTCAACCGTGACTTAAATATCTTTCTAGATTCACGCATTTCTTCAAAAATACGTCCCGATGTGGGCATACTATTATTTAACCAGCATAAAAATTTACACCTAGCCTCCCTATGCGCGCCGCTCACATGCATGTTCCAGCCCACGACTGCTCCCCTCTTTCTAGGACATCCCCCAAAAGCTATTGTCTCAGTAGCCGACTCACACAATGCACTAACAATTTCCCTGTACATGGCATCTATTACATGAAAGTGGCGAGGGTCATTACAAGTCTGACCACCACACTCTCTAAAGTCATAATAATTAACCATTACCTTTTTGCAAGATATATTAAAAAATAATTTGCGAAAAAATAAATAAATAAGGTTTTCTAATAAAATAATTCCCTGCCCTAATTCCCTAATATTCATAAAATCCTTCCTTATTGGGCTTATTGTATGTTTTCAGAATCATGTAAACAATGGAGGATAAACATCTTCCATCAGATGAAACTTTTTAACTTTTACTTGTATTATTTAAAAAATGTGGAGTATTTGTCCATCCAAAGGTTGTCTGATAGATATCGCTATCAAGAAAAATACCACCACAGTTACAAATTAAAATTGGTTTAAGTAAAACTAAACATATTATTATCTTGCGTTCTTTTCATAACTATTACTGGAATAGTTTTGGTTCTTCATCATCATCATAGTTTCAATTCAGAAGTACCCACTGTTACATAATATACTACTCCCTTTTCATCCGTCATACTACAAGGCTTGTGCGGTTGGTTTTTTGTTCTTTATCGACCGTAATCATCAAACGCTTGGAAACAGTTTCAGCCGCAGTGATTTTTACCCGTATTTACGCCCAAGGCACTATAAACTGTTATATAATTCAAAAGTATGTTCGTAAGTAAATAAAAAAATAATTCCAGTTAGTACAAAGCCGCCGCGAGCGTGCCCCAGGGCAATTGGAGTACAGAACCTTGTTTCTCTTATCTTTGCTTACTATCTTTCGTATAATAATATTATATATATTATATAACTATCTGTACTGTATATACACACTGTTGCTTGTGGAGAAATAAGGATCGATCGTCAAGGCTAAGCAGCACTTGCCAAGGCCGGTCTGAGGATGGGTGACCATCCATCACATATAGAGACGGAGAATACTCCGTGTCCCGGAAAGCATGATCAACCGTTGGTCGAACCTGTTAATTATAGATCTTTCTTTCTTTCTTTTTTCTTTTTAAATAGAACATTGCCCCACACTAGAAATTTCTCCTGTATCGTGGGTGCGTTCACAAACATTTAAACTCACATTCACAAATACCCAGACCCGAAACAACTATCTGTAGGCCTTGGCTTTGACTGTGTAGTCTGTGGAAAGTCAGTGGTCTGAAATTCTGACAACCAAAAGGTATCGTATTACCCAGTACGACGTGGGATAGTCAGTCGCTCCATGTATAAGACTGGTATTCAGTTGCATCCAGTCGAACTCAACATAGTTGGAATAAGGCATCTACCTATAGCCATCATATTATTATGCCTTGGCAATTATTCACTATACCTACTGGTAATTATTATTAGTACATTATATTATTGTTTCATGAATTATTTACTTATCTATCAAATTTAATGGTCTGTGCGCTTTCAGTAAATTAAATTTTGTGGAAATAATGTATTACGATTGGTAATAATATTTATCAATGCTGGCCATTTTCACATGGAAATGGGCAAATAATGTACATTAAATATTGATGAAAGGAATATTTTTTCAACGTAACGCAACGGTGCGGTGGTGGTAGTGGTGGTCTGATAAGTATAAACTATGTAAGTTATGATTAAATTTAGTTTCAGGTGATGCTAAAAATAAAGAAAATAATCAAAGAAAAATAGTAAAAAAACAAACCTAAAAAAAAAAAACAATTCAAAAATTCATCAATGCGAAATAGTTACTGGGTCCCTACTGTAATAATAGGTTTTACCTATGAAATTGCCGTTTTGTTTGAAAAAATTTAAACGAATTTTTTTCATGTATTTTTTATTTGTATTAATCGAAGTAATCACCCATGCAATCAATGCATCTTTGCCAACGCAGTGGCAGTTTATAGATGCCCTTCTTAAAGAAATCAGCTGGTCGGGAGGCAACAAATTCTTCAAAGGCATTTTGTACTGCCTCTCGGGTAATGAATTTTTTTCCCGCCAAGAAGTTATCCAAATTCTGGAAAAAGTAGTAGTCTGTAGGCGCAAGGTCTGGTGAGTAGGGCGGATGACGGAGAGCTTCCAACCCCAGTTCTTGCAACTTGGAGACCGTCTGCTGTGCAGTATGAGGTCGCGCGTTGTCGTGCAGGAGCAGCGGAGACGAGCGATTGACCAATGCTGGTTGGAGATGTGCCAGCTTCTCCATCATTGTGTTCAGTTCTTCACAGTACACATCTGCAGTAATGCTCACCCCGTTTGGTAAGAAGCTGTGATGAATCACACCGGCGCTAGACCACCAAACAGTGACCATCACTTTTCTAGGGGTAAGTTTTCATTTAGGGCATTGTTTAGGTGCTGAACCAGGATCCAACCAACTTGCTGAGCGCTTGTGGTTATCAAACAGAATCCATAATTCCTTCATTTGTGTGTCTGTTGAGCAGTGCAAGGCACGTCTCGACGCGTACTTCGCGCTGGCGATCATTGAGTTCGTGGGGCACCCATTTGTCAAGCTTTTTTACCTTGCCAATTTGACGCAAATGGACCAATATTGTTTTGACGCTAACGTCGAAAGCTGCTGCTAATTCAGCCGTAGATTGTGTATCATCAGCTTCCACAATCGCCTTTAATTCGTAATTGTCGACCGAAGTCTTCGGACGACCGCGAGGTTCATTTTTCAGGTCGAAATTTCCAGAACGGAATCGAGCAAACCAATAACTGGTGGTGCGTTGGTTTGTAGTGTTAGCTCCGTAAACGTCGTTGATGTTGCGTGCCGCTTGTGCCGCGTTGCTGCCACGACGGTACTTACATAATTACTCGAATTTTTAACGTATCCATGATGACGAAAAAGATTGAAATGCGATGAAAATGTAACACTAATCAATAAACAAATGACTAGTTTTGGAAAAAAAAATCCATGTTTTTAAAATAAAATTAATTTGAAATTAGAATTCTTAGCCAAACAAAAATTATTTTGATTTGAAATGGCCAGTACTGCAGAACGGCAATTTCATGGGTAAAGACCTAATATTATTATGGTATATACTAGTTTTGTAACACGTGTACGTAATTCCGCAGAGTCATTACCTACGCCCGGCCCACAGAGAGCTCATGTTTACTCTCTGCCAAAGTAAAATTACAACCGGCCATTATTTGTTCTCTTTGTCACGATTGCTGAGTAGGGTAGTTTCACTATGTTTTACAAAACACACTGTTATTTACATGGAAAGTTGGCAAACACCCATTTTACGAACACACAAATCCCTTAATCTTGACTTATCTGTACAGCTGAGTTGGAATAATCATTTGCAACTATTTGCAAATATTATTAGAGTTCTAATTATATTGTAAACTAGTCAAAACTTCAGCTTATCGTTAACCTGTTCCGGGCTTTATTAACGGTGGGTAAGAAGATTTTCATATTGAAATGCTAACAAGCTTTATAGACTTGAGACGAGAGTCATATTTTGCCCTAAAATGCACCTTAAAGCAGGGAAATGATAATGATGAGACAGCCACAATTAGCCAATATCAAAGAGAAACAATGACATATACGTAGATAACTAAATGCTTTATAATAATATGGAATTCTGCAAACCTTTCTAATAGATTAGCGGTGTACTAATACACACGTACGTACATTTTGAGTCCTCCTGAATAAAATAAGAGCAGTTCGAGTGTGTATTCGATTTTCACACCCCGCGTTCAGTATCGATTGTTTACATCTTACATCTATATCGATACAAGGTTCGATGGTGATTACTGGAGATAAACTCGTTGCACACACGTTGTTAACGTCTTGAGAGGAAGTAGAGCATTAAGCGTTGCGTTTACTTTGAAATCTTGTTTGAAAAATAATAAGTAGAAAGTACGTTAAACGAGTACTGGTATAGTCTTTAGAAGAAAAAAATATTAAGCTCTACTCATAAGTGGATTTTTGATTTAATATTGGACATTAATCGATAGGTACTCAATCTAGAAGCAGACATCAATCTAAAATAAATTTCAGTTGCGACACCAAATTCGACAAAATGGCTCCATTAAAAGTCGCATTATATATACGTTCGCCATCGAAAAAAGCGCTATCGAAGATTGGCCAATTTATTCTCACTTTAAAAATCAATTGATGTGTGCAGCCAGACAAATGGAGCTTCGAATGCATTTTGCATTGTGTACCACAATTGAATTGCAAGACTGTTTTTCCAAGACGACCAGATTTTTCTTTTGGAGTTAGAAAATCCATTATCACTGAGTATGTATTTATAAGCTGTAGAGGCACTTTGGGAGAACGTCGTATGGATACAATATGAGATCAAATCGATATTAATATTTATGTTATTTCGTCTGGGTTGAAATCACTTAGCTTTATGATGCGTGTCTCTCGATAAAAAGTGAATCTAATAAAACATTATGCAAATAAGCTCCTCAGTTTTCCACAATAATATAGCTCATTAACGACTTATCTATTTAAATTCAAATTCCTATTTACTTCTCAAAACAAAACCAACCTCTATACACAAATTGCTAACACGTTAGAACTTAAGTGTGATGTAAAAGTATAACATCGCTACCTCACGCAGGGTGGTGGAATATGCCCTTAATCTCTGTAATTTGGGAGCCACGTGCCACATCACCCGTGTGACGTGAAATTCTAACGATTTGTGAAATCGTTGATGTAAACAAGACATGATAACGAACATTCTTAAGCTTCGGGAGTTTATCTTTGAAGTGGTTATACTTTGGCTTCAAAGGGGATTATCGAATCAAGCTTCACACGATCAAGTATGTGGCTAATGTGTATTTTCGTATACTTGATTTTACGAGTATAATAGGTAGTCTTATTAAAGACTTATATACAGTGTCTTAGGTTAAACGAGGGATATTTTAAAGGAGGATATTCAGTATACGATTCTCGTCACAAATATGTAAAAAAACTATAACCTTAATTTGTAACGTAATTGTGCCATGGCTCCAGATCTCACTTAATTAGACGTTCCTTTTTCGCCATTGCCCTACGCCAGTTTTAAAATATGAAGGGAAAATGGATTATGTATAACTAAAAGTCATTAACCCGCGCACATTTTCTGTGATAAGTGCAAGGGTTGAAGACTTTTCCGAAATATTTGGTATGGTTCTGTCTGATATTTATCAGTGTTTTTTTTGTTCATATTTTTATTAGTATCATGTAAGCATGCCCTATTGCTGGTTACAATATGTCCCTCGTTTAAACTATCATACTGTTTAACAAAGTGTCCAGCGTGCCTGGGTTGTAGAGGTCAGATAGGCAGTCGCTCCATGTAAAATATTGGTATTCAGCTGCGTAAACTTAGACCCCAATATGGTTGAGAACAGTTAAATAGTTTTCTTTATCTTTAAATCGTTCTTCTTTAGTTTAATTATAACCTAAGCCATAAAATCAGAAAATAATCTTAACCAGCACTCACGGAACTCCCAGCAGAATTGAAAAAGAACTGGGATACATCGCCAATGTGCCAATAACAGAATTAGTTCTCAGTCGATGTGTAGCGAGAACATCGATTTGTTGGTCTCCACTCGAGCAAATAGTGATATTTCAACATAGCACATACATTGGTATTGCTGGAAAGTGTTTTTGAGTTTTTCTATCCGGAATATCTCAGTAGCAAATACGGAGTCTGGATTTGTGATCGGTTACATGGAGCTTTTTGACGAAACATGGGTAGATTTTTTTATATTTTTTAGATAGCGATACGATCCACTAGTTCTGCGAGCTAATTTAATGTGACACTGCGGAGCGTCAATTATAAAGAGAGGGCTAAAATACCATTAGTTTTTTTTTTGTTTTCCTTATGATCAAATGCAACTGTCCTTAACTAATATATATATAGATATACAAAAATAAGCAAATTGACGCTCCTGCTTACTCTACAAAGATTCATGTAGTACTACGTTCCCTACACGGAAGTTAAAACATAACTGGTATAATGAGGGCGTAGTTAGCTGTATTTATACACCCTACAGCCTCGGGACATAGGATGCATTAATTAATCTTCAGGAAGCGTTCACGTACGCGGAACAGAGTAGATAATACACGTAGGTAATACGCGTAAACGACATTTATTTAACAGTTCTCACAAAAGTACGTTTCTTTTTAATGCCGTGAAGTGATAAACAAAGCGACTCTGGGGGTTTTAAATATCCACTTTAGCAGATCGATCGATTACTTTAGCAATAGAAGCTTGATGTGCTGACGTCTGCTCATAAACGGATTTAACGCCTTGGACGTTCTCTACCATTCTCCCTTAATGGGCATCTCCCTCAATAGAAATAATAATTAAAATAGGTAAAGCATAAGCCGTTGGTCCCAGCTACCATAATATTATATAGATCTGTGGCAGTCGTTGCAGCTAGTCAGTGACCTGAAAGTCTGACAACCAAACTTACCAAAGGGTATCGTTTTACCCAATATTAACTGGGTTATGAAGGTTAGATAGGCAGTCGCTCCATGTAAAATGCTGGTATTCAACTGCTGGAAGCCGACCCCAATGTAATTGGGAAATGGGTAGGCAGATGATGATGAGGCAGATTATATTGACAAATAGTTATTATGTCAGTCAAAGACTGCTCAAAGAAATTCAAACAAGCATTTTAAATGTAAAAGTTTTTTAGCCAACGATAAGTTTGCACGCGCATCTACTTATGAAATAGAAGTAGACTGTATTAACTATTTACCTACCCGACTAAGAAACTTTGAACAGGATCCGGGTAAAAAGTCGTAGGGGTACCTCGGCTACTCGGGGTCCGCCGTCTGATGGAATAGCAACCCGATACGGCTTGAGGCGCTAAACTAATTTACATTATCCAATGTTTTAGTTGCAGGCAACTTGAGAGCTTGTTATTGATTTAGTTGGGTCGGAAAGTTGCTTGTTTTTCGTGTAACTTAAGGTTTTTTGGCAATTGTGTTTGTAAGTTTTGGTTTTTCGTTGATCTAGAACGCAATTGTTTGCTGATTTTCATTTTGGCGGGATGTGACACTGTATTTTTGTATGAGAAGGCCTGCACCTTTGATAGTTATTTTCGAGGTAGGAGATATGGTTTTGTACTGAATAATTAGTCTTCCAGGCCTATTGAAATTCATTATCAATATTTAAATGGTAAATAACGAAAGAAAATTCACAAAAAAATATTCAAACTTTACAAGAAACCCGAGGATAAAAAAATTCAGACATCATTGAAGCAGAAATAAATATCACATACTTTTCTCATAATCTTGGTTTCAATCCCAGCTTACTATTGGCTGTAGGCCTTTTCAATTTAAAGGCCGAGCTTTCCGGGAACGAATTTCTTATATCATTTGGCCTTGTACGGATATTGTCTCTCGTACCTACGTCAGGTCAGAGAATTGACCATTTTCTTGTTCTTTATTATAACTGTCCTCTCTATCTGTGGTGGTAGGTACTTATATTTCATGCTTGTTTGGCAGCCTGTGTAAAAAAATGTCAGTAATTCGTAACACTTAGAGGTATGTTTGATGATAATACGTTTTACACCATACATATCAGGGCGATTTAGCGAGTCGCTCCGTGTAAAATTTTAGTACCTTTACCTGCATCCAATAAGACTGGAAATCGACCCTAACGTTGGTAGAAGGTTAAATAGATGCGATGACAGCATAGTCTCTTTATGTGTTTTATTATCTACATAAAACTCTTAACAATACACGTCTACGCAGGTCTGTGACTTTTTGTTTCTTTTTTCATTGCCAAGTACAATATTTATGAATATCGGCTACTCAACAGCTCTGGGGCTAACG
Source organism: Diarsia dahlii (assembly GCA_949775195.1). Taxonomy (NCBI): domain Eukaryota; kingdom Metazoa; phylum Arthropoda; class Insecta; order Lepidoptera; family Noctuidae; genus Diarsia; species Diarsia dahlii. The sequence goes on along the minus strand of OX459194.1, from coordinate 13,899,369 downwards.
TATTGGATGGAGAGAGGAGCGAACGTTACCCATAAGCTCTACAGCTTACGAGCCCGAGTATTGTTCGTTTTCACACTGAACTGAATATTTCTGCAATATCCATATCGTAAATTTTGATATAGCCATAGCACCCCTACACAGAAGGCGATTAATAAAATATATCGATACACTCTTACATCCTCGCAAAATCACTTTATTCTATACCCAAAGTTTTATAAGTGCTATTCTTCAAAGTAAGTATGAAGTTCCACGTAGTATAAATTCAAACTTACACACGATCAAAGCAGGACTTAACAATGTCGTGTGAGGGAATTTATTCCCACAACTTTACGAGGAGAAAAGCAGTTAATTCTGATGCTGTCTTCACGTTTTTAATAGCCAGGATTTATAATTCGCTCCCCAAACATCACATACCTAATAAATCGAGTTAATCTACTTACTCTCTTGGATAATAAAAGAAGTAGGCCTTCGCGAAAAATAAATGTTTATTTCTTTTGCTTAAGGAAACTCGACACAAAATAACTCTTTTCCCCTCAATTTCTTTGTTCATTATCTTCGTGTTAATAACGTTAAAAATAATGCATTAAGCAAAAATTAAGATTAATGCTAAAACATTTTTGTGTATAAAAATACAATTTACTAAAACATTTGTCTTTGTCACGATCTGAAGTAGATAAAGCGAGATTCATCTCTGAGCCCTAAATATGATATTCTGAGCAAAGCACTTAGGTTGACCTAAAAAAATGAATCCTATATTTTCAGAATGAATTTCGAGGTAAGGCTGGCTGAACATAAATCAAGCCAGGTTCAGTCGCAACAACATTTACAACTTGATGAAACAAGAAGTGTAAAAAAGTAACGAGGTGCACGCAATTAAGTTTTATGTTAATTTAGTATTTTAGCGCTCTCCCGCCACATGAATATTTCACAGCAATTAAAAATAAGTTGCTGTAGATTCATGTTAATTTCTAGATTGGATTTCTGCAGAAATCTAATGCAGAATTGCCCTTACTATGAATTAAATTCACCTTAAAAGTAAGCACCTACCTAATAAATAATGTAGGAATAGATTCTTTATAGATCCTTTCAACTTTGCTGTATTAATTCGTCGATGGTGTTATATTTCACAAGTCATACAGGTCTAATAATAAAATTATTATAAAAACTGGAGTGTTACTAACAACCGCTGACCGCAGAACCTCATCCAAAGTAAGGTTCTGAATTCACAAGAGGCTCGTCTTATGAAAAGTCAACCAGCTTAACTTCATTATATTCCGCCTTATTCATTTTGAAGGAGTTTCAGCATGCGTGTATCATCATATTGTGTGTACGTAGACAAAACAAAAGAAATGTAAGGATCATTTCTTTTGTTTTGTCTGCGTTCTGTAATTTTTACCGTCATAGCCATAGGGGTGATTTTGTGTATGTATCGATATGAGTGTTATAAGTCGAGCTACACGATAACACACAAATCCTATGACTTGACGGGTCCACTCAAAACTATGTGGTGCTTTCTACGAAAGTTCATCTTTGACATTAATCTGTATAGTTCTTATGAGAGTTGTCCAAGATTATGTCTGGACCTTAAAATAACCTCTGAGTTTGGTGTGGCTGTTTCTTTATTTATTTATTTAAACTTCATGTACAACAGTGGTACATAGGCGGACTTAATGCCACAAGGCATTCTCTACCAGTCAACCTTAGGGTTAAATAGGACAGTACTGTGGTAGAGTACAAAAAAATAAATAATAATAAGGATAATACCATTTTTGCAAACATATAATATATATCGGTGCATACTAATGCACATATATTATACAGATATAATTAAATAAACTAATATCGATACCTTTAGACTCAAAGGGCGTAAACGCCATTTTGGCCAAAATGACTTTTTGATGCAGTTATGTTCAGTTTTTTTTTCTCTATCGATCTGTGTAGTTAAAACTGCGAAATTTGCAAAATTAAGGCAAATACGACCCACGTGATTTTAGGAGATTTTTTTAAGACATGAGGCGTATTTGATATAATTTTTTATTTTATTGGTTATTTTGGTAACATGCACAATTATTAAAAAAACTTAAAGGTCGTATAATAAAGTCGTTAATCAAAACTAGAACATACGCTTCTTTTTCTCGTATAAAAATAAAGTTGACTCATACGACGTAACGTTGATGCCGCTAAATTTAGGTCATATTATCGCTCTTAAACCAAAAATGGTGCATAAGCCCCTATTATTTCGCTATAAAATTAAAACGACGCATACGCCTTATCGCTCTTAATCCAAGTATGGTACATACGCCCATATTATTCCGCTATAAAATTAAAGATGACTCATACGCCCTATCGCTCTTAAGCCAAATATGATGCATACACCCCTATTATTGCGCTATAAAATTAAAGATGACTCATACTCCCTGAGATTATCTCTAAAAAATCAACTGTGTCTTAAACGAGTACTCTACTAGTTACTGTAACATAATGTATTTTTAACGTTTTACCGTTTACGACCGATAATTCTAATATTGAATTACACTATGCAATGGTCATAAAAGCGAAAGTTATGTTAGTAGATTGAAATACGACTCTCACGCCGGCCAGGGCTCTTAACAACCTGAACTAGTATTTGATAGTTGTCTCTTGCACGCCCGCCAATAACGCCATTGTGTGCAAGCAAGATAGCACACAAGCGACGACAGCACCCATCTTTCATACATATCGTACCACGCGCCGCCGCCGCCGCGCCGGCCGGCTTCAGTTGTTATTAAACAAGTGAAGAAGCAACTTGACTTTATTCTGTGGATCATTATTTTGTGTAATTGGTGTTGAAATTACGTGAAAATGGATGATAAAAATAAACTGGATGCGCTTAAACGTCGACGTGAACTGCTAGCTTCTTTGGCTGCCCGTCGTCGTTTAAATATTCTGAGGTAAGTTTGAATTAGGTACAATCATTATCTATTATAGTTAGATTAAATTTTAGTGCGTGTTTAGCACTAATTAAAATTTGTAGTGTCATCTTTATGAACGTTTTTGTGAAGGTTTAATATAGAAACGAATTAGTAAATTCCTGTACGCATACCTACTGGCGTTTATCGCAAGCATGAAAGGCCAGGTACGCTCAGGCACGTACCTAAACAATATAGTACGGGTAAGACAGTGTTAATTAAATAAATAAAACGTACACTTTAATGCTGTTTTTTGTCACACGTAGTAAATATAATTCTCAATCCAATAATAATGTATTTTAAGTAAATACAGCTTCTTTCTGGCGTTTACGACGCACAGATTGCATAAGACACTATAACTGTGGCGTATACGACCCAAATGATTTGAAACTCTTGCTTTTTATGCTTTAAATACTCAATTTACTACTCGTGTTCGCCAATACAACTATTTTAGCATAGACGCTTAAGACTCCATTAAAAAGTTAAAATAGTCTTCCCTCCTCTAATGATTTCAGTTAGTAGTTATAAGATCTGCCCGCTATTTATGTATGAAAGTGATGATTTATTTTTATTTTTAGCTCATCTACGCCTTTAAAGTATGACGAGGAAAAGACAGCAAAACGGATAAATGCAAATGCCAAGCAAGTTTTATCTTTTAATAGCAACAGCAGTGACATAATAGAGGACAGCGATATAGAAAATGACTACCGTGAAAATATTGATACGAACCTAGTGGTCGATTCTAGCGGCAACAGTAACGACAGTTGTAATACTTCAACGTTTAGTTTACCACTGGTACATCCGTTTTTTCAAAGTCCACAAAAGCTCGATAACAGTGCGAGCGTACAATCGACCAAACCTGAACCTAAAATTCAAATAATTTCCGATGTAACTATAGTACCACCCGTCGCTACCAATGATGATGATATGCCAAACAATGCGCCAATATTTCGATCACCAACAATGCTCAATTTGATTACTAAATCTGAAATCGAGATTCCTCAGGCAGCTCAGCACCTGCAACCTAAACCTAAGACTGAAAAAAGTGTGATCGAAGCAACATCTCAAGATACCAATCTCAACGCTATTTCCTTAGCGTCAGCTTCAAATGTTGTTACGCATGTATCACCTGAAGGCATCCTAGGAGCTGAGCTTGAATATAAAAGGCAAAATTCTGCATTAATAATACCAAGTACAAAGACTGATGTAAATATATACTCCTGTTCTGAAATAACAATACATTCTATTAAAGAACCCACTAAGACGTCTCCTACGGCTGATAATATTGCTCCAAACAACACCTCGCCTGATTCCCAGAATGCAGCTGCAAGTCTGCAAACAAACACTGACATCGATGATCAAATAAACTCACCACCCGTCACGCATGAGGTCAGCATACCAAATCAACAACCTGTTGCATTGTCTCCACATATCAATGATCATATTGACATGTATGAATCTAAACCCGGACCTTCAGCTGAAAGTAGAAACTGTAATAGAGTAAACGATACAACTGAAGGCAGAAAACGGTATTTTAGACAAACAATAAATAAAGCACATGTCGACTTTTTATCAGACGATGAACAAAAGGACTTTTCAGCAAGCAGCTCCGATTTGTGGTCAAATAACGAATCAGATATTTCAAGCGACGACATGAAAAAGAAAAAGAGAAAGAAGAAAACAAAGAAACTAAAGGTTACTGACGAGAAAGTTAAAGACAAGGAAGCTGCCACTTTGATCAAGAAAAAAGAAAAACGCTGTAATATCAATAAATTACGAAAAAAGAACAAGGATGAAGGTAAAGCTTATGAAACTAAGACAGGCGTTACTGTAGAAGAAAAAAATATCAAAGTAAACCCATGCATCGAAAACAAATGTGTAAAACGTTGTTTTGAAGTTACGGAGGAGAGAAGACTATCAATATTTAACCATTTTTGGAGTTTGGACACTCAGCGAAGACGAGATTGGATTCTTAGATGTGTTCAAAGAGTTCCTATTAAGAGGAAAAGAACTAATACACCAGAGAGTCGTCGAACTGCCACGTATGAGTACTTTATTAATGACGGCGAAGATCATAGAAAAATTTGCCAAAAATTTCTTATACACACTTTGGATATAACTCAAAAATATCTAACATATACAATTCAGAACTCTGAAGAAAATATGGCCAAGCAAGATATGAGAAAACCAAATGTGCCGCAAAAGTATTCTGAGGCAAATAAAAGATACGTTGTGGAATTCATTGAAAAATTACCTGTATTGCCTTCACATTACAGTCGACTAAAAACTGACCGAATGTATCTACCCCAGGAGTATAAAAGCACAATGCACATTTATCGTATGTACTTAAAAGACTGCAAAATAAATGGATACCAACCTGTTAGTGAATCTATTTTCAGACAGATATTCAATGAATACAATATCAGTATTCATGTACCAAAAAAAGATAAATGCAAGATTTGTACTCAGTTTGAGAATAATAAAGAAACAACCAAGGACTGCAACAACGCACCCGCCAATGACGAAAAACTTCAAGCACATCTTGAAGAAAAAAAGGCCACATACCGGAGGTTTCAATCTCATCAAAATATAAAGTTATCGAATGATACCATCACAGCATCTTTCGATTTACAGAAAGTTCTAAACACCCCCTATGGCGAAAGTATGCTGCTTTATTATTCGCGTAAATACGCAGTCTACAATTTTACTTTCTATGAAAGTGGGACGCAGGATGCATTTTGCTTCACCTGGGGTGAAAGTGATGGGCATCGTGGTAGTAACGAAGTTGCTACTTGTTTATTAAAATACCTAAAACACATAGATAGTAGAGGTGTAAAAAACCTCCTTTTATATTGTGATTCTTGTACCGGCCAAAACAAAAACAAAACCGTATTAGCTGCACTTAATTTGTTTTTGAAGACGTCTAATAATTTAGAAGTTATACAAATAAACTTTTTGTTACCGGGACATACTTACATGCCGGTTGATTCGGTTCACGCAGTAATAGAAAGGGAAGTTAAAAAACTAATAGTATGGAGCCCGTCTCAATGGCCCACATATTTCCAGTCCGCCCGGAAGAACCCAAGACCCTACCGAGTAGAAGTCCTCGATCACACAGACTTTCTTAATTTTGAAGAGCTTTCTGAAAAAACATTCACACCCTCAGTTTTTAAAAAAGTGCGCATCCAACAAATAAGAACGGCAACTTTTAAGAAAAAGTATCCCGATGAAGTAAGACTAAAATATTCAATGATTGAAGACGCAGAGGAAATTCGAGTAACATTGCATGAAGGTGATCTAAAAACAAAGACTGTAAAAGGAAAAGGGAAAGGAACAGAAAAAGCCAAGAGTAAGTTGAAGGGTAAGGGTAAGGGTAAAGGAAAGGGGAAGTCAACGGCAAGTACAGAGAACACACTAGATACTGTTGAAGCTGTTGATGACTCCAGACAAGACATTCCTGGCCCTATAATAAAGCCTGCCTACACTGCCAGATTACCTATATCCAAGGCCAAATATAAAGATCTGATGAGACTTTGTGATAATGGAACCATTCCAAAGACTTATCATGATGAGTATCGTCGACTTCCTTGTGAAGAAACCGTTTGTGAGTATTTTCCTCATAGTGATTACGAAGAAAACCAAGAAATTAATGAAGATTAGGGTTTCAACACTTTCAATTCTTTTTTTATAATTGATTTCCTTAAAAATTAATATCTTTTTTTCTGCGCTCATTTAATAACCAACATATTTTCTTTTTTTTCTACTGAAATGTGTAAACCCAATGATCCCACAATTACCTATGGTCAACAGATCAATCTTTTGATTTTCGTAGATTATAGGCACATTTATTGTAACCTAAGTAAGCTTTTTGAAAAGTATTTTTTTTGTTAGTTAAAGCATTTTGGCTTATAGTCTTTTACCATAATTTAATTGAGTAGTGATTTTTGTTGTGATGACTAAGAATGTTGTAACGATTCCAAAGAAAATTTATAATTCTGTACCTTTAGTGAAAAGTGATATAACTCGACTTGTAGCAGTTTTGAGTTCTGTATACAATCTTGAAGCTTGAATTTTATTTGATTTTTCTATCTAATCGGTATAACTCTATCTCTTATAGAAAGGGAAATAAGTTTCGTGTTTAATGATACAAGTGGCATTCTTGGTTAATTTTGATGATATTTTTTGTGTATACTGATATGTCTTTAGTTATATTAAATTGAACTAAAGCTTAAATTTAAACAAGTACGTGTAAATAAGGCTATCTCGATTTATATTACTTGACACATTTAATATTAATGACACGAGTTTTGTGCGTATTAATACAACACAATTTGTATTATGTGACACGAAAAAAACCCTACAATTATCAATTGTGAATGATGATATAACTCAAATTGTATCTCATAAGTATAAACACCATAAAACATCACCAACGTGTCAAGTGATACAACTAAACCTGTATCAAACTACACGTGAAATATTTTAAGTAACGCGTTTAGTTCTCAATAATATAAATTGATTTATATCGCTGTAGTATAGGATCTTTAGAAATCGATCGATAGTGATTATTGTGTAAAGTGATCTATGCAGTGATCTATGTAGTAAGCGAGAAAAGCCATGATGGCGGGGGATGTAATCATGCTCAAACTACGTTGCCAGATGTACGAGAAATCTCGTACATTTGCGAGATGTAGCACTCTCTGTACGAGAAGCGAGAAAAAACACTCGTACTCCCTTTTACGAGAATTTAATAATTATTGTTGCTAATACAAACCAAAAACATTTAAAGAAAAGAATAGTCGCAAACGATTAACTTAGCAAATCACTAGATTCATTAGCTTATCACTAAAATGCATCTTTAGTTGTTGACGGATAATGTCCGCTGGGTGTATTTTTTGTTATTGTCCATATTGCACTCATGATTATGTTGTTTTCTGATTTCTTTTGCACTGACTGAAACGTGAATAGAGCAATGTATTTTAGAAGTGACAGTGAATCTTCATCCACTCCATCATAAAATAACAAAAAACTGACCAAGTGCGAGTCACTCGCACATGAACGGTTCCGTACCATCGTAATAGTTTGTATCATCACCTTTAATTAATTTGTATTTGTTGTTGTTATAGTGTCAACAGAAATACACATTTTGTGATAATTTTGTTTTTCATAGTGTTTGTATGAATGACAAAGTTATATTTGCGTTTTTTTTTAATCTCGTTCAAACTATTAAACAACAGTATTTCTTTAACTCTATTTAAAAGTTGGAGGGGGGGAACTTTTGTGTGTGTGTGTCTTTCGTACAAACGATTGACTTTGAGAAATTTTAATAATGTTTTTAGAAACCTTAATGTCATTTTGAAAAATCTGTCTATAGACACCCCATACCCATAAGATTGACTTTGTTTATAGTTTAATTTCCTTGTAGGGGGGGGGGGGAGGGGGGGGCTCCCCATACAAGGAAATCAAACTAAAACCCTTAATCTTTTATTTTTGTATGAAAATCGTAAAGCGTTTCACAGAACACATCTACCTTGTACCAAGTTTCTACTGTGTAGTCTTAATAGTTTCGGAATAAAGTGGCAGTACAGCAGACGGAATTACGGACTGACGGACTGGCGGACTGACGGACAGACAGACATGACGAATTTGTAAGGGTTCTGTTTTTTTGCCATGCGGCTTCGGAACCCTAAAACGGTAACACGATTTGAGAAACAAACCTGGTTCATCGGGTCTACAATCACAAAAGTTAACTTTATTTGGTTCATCATCATTATTCATCATATTAGCCGAAAGACGTCCACTACTGGACATAAACCTCCCCTAAGTGTCGCTATATTGACCGGTCCCGTGGGTCTCGCATTCAGCGGATCCCCGAAACCTTCACCAGGTCATCGGTCCACATAGTGGAAGGCCTTCCAATTCAACGTCTTTTGGTTCGTGGTCGCCACTCCAGAACTTTTCGGCCCCATCGGCCATCTGTTCTGCGAGCAATGTACCCTGCCCATTGCCACTTAAGTCTGGCAATTTTTCGGGCTATGACGGTAACCTTGGTTTTATTTGGATGTCTTCATTTCTGATTCAATCACGCAAGGAAACTCCGAGCATAGCCCTCTCCATTGCCCTTTGTTTGACTTTTTACCTTCTGATAAGGCTGATCGTGAGCAAACACGTTACGGTCCCATAATTATGTAATCACTGGCAACACACTGGTCATAGACTTTCGTCTTGAGACACTGAGGTAAGTTGGACAAGAAGATACTACTCAGCTTCCCAAAACGCTGCCCAGCCGAGTCGGATTCGACGATTGACCTCTTTCTCAAAGTTGAACCTACCTAACTGGACAGTTTGTCCCAGGTAGACACATAATCGTCTACAATTTCAAGTGTAGAGTCTTAGATCTTGATAGGAATTTGGTTGCTGAAAATCAAACAAGCTCCATTCGACCTAAGCGTGGTTCCTCACAATGGGCCTCATAAGAAAGCTCAAAGTCACCCAAAAGGCAATGCACCCGATGGGGCTGAAAACTTCTAGAGTGGCGAATGCAAACCGGAAGTCGTTGCGTTGGAAGGCCTTCCACTAGTTGAACCGATGACCTAGTGAAGGTGGCCACCGCTGGATGCGAGGCGCACGGGACCGGTCAATGTGGCGACACCTGGTGTAGGCCTATGTCCAGCAGTGGACGTCTTTTGGGTGAAATGATGATAATGATAAGGGCAGTAGGCACTAGGCCCCACAATAGAAATTAAATTAAACTTATATTACTTTACACCTCAGCTCATTTGATATAAATAAAGATAAATCGAAATACACCACATCTTCTATTGTGTTCATTGTGTGTAAATTGATATAATTTAGATTTTGTCATAGCACACTAAAAAGACACGGTACCCATGAAATCTCGATGCTTTTGAAACAAAATTAGTTCCAGTGTTTTATTATTTATAACACTGTTACTTTTAAAAAGATGTTTCAAAAATACTTGTAACATTGAACACAAGTGCATTTTATATTATGTAAAATGATATAATTGAAATTGTATCATTATACACATAGGAACTTAAATGTGGCTAATGATATAAGTCTAGTTTTTTTTAAATATCTCAAATTCTAATAATTTTTTAACAAAATCAAAACATATACGATATAATAAAAACAATTTCCAATTGATAAAAGTTAACACGTCAAAAAAATATACTGAAATAAAAATGTTGTATCCGTTTAAAAAATGCAAAACTTATTATCTGTTTTTCTCAAAACGAGGATTTGTGACTTGTATCACTTTTCACTAAAGGTACAGAATTAAAGTAAGGTAGGGAAAAAGAGACTACACTTAGTGCCCGTAACTCTAATTAATGTCATAATGATAATAAAGACTTTGAGATGATTAATTATTTGTTTTTGTTGTTCTGATTCCTTATCGAGCTTTTATCTGGGTTTTAGTTCAAGTAAATCTAAGCCATATTTTTTTGAATGACAACTAGTATTTTGCGTAACCCTAAGCAAAAAGTTTGAGATTAAAATGGCCAACTTTTTTAGTAGAAGTTTTTATGAATATAAATAATAACAAGGAAATGACTTTGATTTAAAAATAACAATCGAGAAGTGAAAAGCATTGTGAATATTAGCTAAATACATCTCCCGGTGACTGTATTATACACCCCTTCTTGACAGAAATTTAGGGTTGTAGTGACGTTTAAACCCTAAATGTTTATTAAAATAGTATGCATATTAAGTACATACTTCTCCGTTGACTCATATACACCCCTTTCCAGCAAGAAAGGACGCTTTTAGTGACCTATACACCCTAGGCATTCTACAGACAATGTAAAATTTAGGGTTGTAAACAACATTTTTTTAATTTTTTTGGGGTGTATAACAATCCTATTTTCTTTATTTATTAATTTATTCTAAATATTATATAACCACACTGTTTATATTTAAAATGTATGAATTTGGGCCAAAAATGAACTTACTCAGTCTAGAAACAAAAAAGTTATGATTTTTTTCTTTATTTTTTTTTTGTTTTTTGCTTTTCCTGAAAAGTGGCATTTTGGCGTTTACGCCTTTTGAGTCTAAAGGTATCGATATATATCTATATCTTCTTTCAGAGTAGTTGCGAAACACACCCAGTTATAAGAACATAAATAGGTATTCGTAAATATGCCTATGTCAAGCAGTGGACTTCTTTTGGCTGAAATGAATGAATGAATGAATTTGCAAAATAAACATGTTATTTTTGCTTATAAGTTCCTCAAAGTATACAAAGAAAGCTTAAATCTAATGACCTAAAAAATCTCAAGAAACCGACACCGGTATCGTTTACCTAGTCATTACCGAATCGGATTCAAACCACGGTCTCGTTCCGAATGCTAATATAAAAGGAGCGCAATGAACAAATTCCATTGGTCTGCCGAAATGATCGATTCAAATGAGGAAATCTAAATTCAGTGATTGTTTGCGTTCTGTAAACGTTAAATTTTAAAGTTATCTTGTAAAAGGTAAATTATTACGTAACGATAGCGACTTCCCCCGATTTGTAGTTTAAGCGACTCGACAAAACAAGTAGCTTTTTGTCTTTTGGTTGATGACTCCTCTCGCTCTGGGCAGAGCGGTAGGGAATGTCAGACTTCTACTGACTAAAAACCACCCATGTTGCTTCTTAGCCCTTTGTGTCAAGGCCGCGGTATCTCTTTCGAACAACCCGCAGGGTCCCCAATGGTAACATGTAGGTTTCTGTATTATTTTATATTTCATAGAACATAAAACATCTCTTGAACATTTGTGAGACATATGCTGAGGCTCATGGGCTAAGGTACAACCCTAAGAAGACTGAGTACATGATTTTTAAGGCCGGTACCAAATGTCCCTCTTTTATACCCCAGATCACTCTTTGCGGTGCTAATCTTGATAGGGTTAACCGATTTAAGTACCTGGGCCACTGGGTCACAGACAACTTGTCAGACAACGAAGACATCGAGCGGGAACGTAGGGCGCTGTCTGTTCGCTGCAACTTGTTGGCACGTAGGTTCGTACGATGTACTGAACAAGTAAAGGTGACCTTATTTAAAGCCTATTGTCAGTCTTTTTATACGTGCAGCCTATGGGCCAACTATACGCAGCGAGCATACGGCGCCCTGCGCGTCCAGTACAACAATGCGTTTAGGGTGCTGCTGGGGCTGCCGCGGTTTTGCAGCGCTTCAGTGATGTTCGCGCACGCGCAAACTGATGATTTTTATGGTATTATTAGAAAGCGAAGCGCCTCACTACTGGGTCGCTTGCGGCGCAGCACCAACGGTATCCTGAGCGTGTTGTCCGAGCGGTGGGACTCACCAGTGTTGGAGAGGTGGATGCATCTGCATGCCAGTTCCTCACCATTTATTAAGTGATTATAATATATTATCTATGAATGTAATGCTTACCAATTTAATTTAATTTTGAATTTGATGTTTGTATTTTTTGAATGATGCATACTAACATAGTTTTAAGACCTTTGTTACTAACATGACATGTGTATTTTGTTGTTGCCCTAGCCCTATATTGAATTTTTATTGATATTTAATAAGTCTACTAACGTACTTTTAAGAAATTTGTTACTAACAGTTATGGACAAACTTGGTCTGAAATAAATGTGTATTATTATTATTATTATTATAAACCTTCCGAAATGAATTATCTAAGTGATTGTTCAAAATCTGCCTTTTCCTACCATTTTCCTTGCCGTTTCAACTATGCTGGGGTCGGCTTCCAGTCTAACTTGATGCAGCTGATTAACAGTATTTACATGGATTGACTGCCTATTTGACCTCCACAACCCGATCTGATATCTACAATCTATAATATGATTTTATAAGCACTTGTGTGTAAAAAAGGTCTTTTAGCCACTAGTTCTTTAAACAAATATAACTTCTAAACTATACTGCGTGTACCTATAACAAGACTTGGAGCACAAAACTATTTCAACGAAATACAGCTGTGACATGAAATTGGGTTGTTGAAATATTCAGTCTCATCAGACGAGAGCCAATAAAGTTTAAAAGTAGCAATATATTCATGAATTTTCCTTAAAAAACATTTCAACGTAGAATCTCTAGAAAAATCAACTAGACAAGAACTAATTAGAAGACTGTAGGTACTAGACATTAAATTGTCAGACATTATTTAGATAAAACTGTAACTTCTTGCCTCTCACTTAAGACTGTAATTAATCTAACTTATCTTACCCATGTGATTTGGGTACGGGCAATCTATTAGTAGTCGAGATTATTCGGCATTTCGTCCTCTAAGACAATTCCTACGCGACCAAATACGAGAGGGACCGTTTGACCTTGAGAATATTGGGGACCTAAATCAAGTCCCAGACTAACTGTCTTGCCCAAAACCAATGTATTAAAACTGATAAAAAGTTCTCTGTACCAAGAATAAATGATGATATTAATCCCAACAAGTAGGGTTGAAATTATCACGTGACATAGAGAACCGTCCAGAGGAATGTACAGAAAGATATAAGCGGTACCTACTTATACATAAGCACTCCACCCTAACGAAACTGGATTCGGAGAGTTTAGATGTTTATTCGCGAAAAAGGTCCGCTGTCTTTACAGCCCCATAAAAATTACACCGCTGAATCGTTTGATTTTGTTGATAAGATTTTTATTGCGAATATATATGGCGATTACTTTTATACTGAAAAATAAAATATTTGTTATTTTATCGAGTTCTATGAACTGATATGTTAAATCAAGTGTTTCCCTTACGCTCTTTCCTTATACGAGTATACACTTTTTATTGATGATTTAAAAATGATAAAAATATTGTCGTTACATATATCCATAAACTAAAGAAAACAGAACGCCACTCGCTACGATCCTTACATACTCCTTATGCCTCGTCCACGTTCATAATCTGTTTATGCACGCACGTTGGTTGCGAGTACTACGCACCTGTCCTTTCTGAAGAAACTCATCATTAAGGTCAGTGTATGTCTTTCAAGCCGTTCTTTATGATATTAAGAGTATACTTACTCACAGGCGTGATGTAGTTAGTATAATGAGAACAAGCGAAGGCTTCTGTTTGCCTCTGCTTTAAGAATGTTCGCGATCTAAAAACTCTTTCAGCTATATTCAAGTATCAGCTCTCGAACTTATGTTCATTAATCAAACAACCGCTAGAAGCCTCTAATACCAACAGATCTGATCGAAGTTTTTTGTTGTCACTGTCTTTTATGTGCTGATGTGATGAATAATATTTCCATGATGATATCGAAAAGAAAACATTCTCAAAATAAATATATTCTTGTTATTTTAAGAGGCCTCCAACTTAATTTTGTATATTTATTTCGTTAATAATCAGTAGCTGGTTTTACAAAGAACTTTCATGATTATATTGCAAGATAAAGATACTTTACGTAAGAAACCATACGCACTTTTATCTCTACTAGCTGAGATAAACCCCACCCATATAATTAGTTTCTGAAGAAGCAAGCATAAATTGATTTTAACTTACGTTACGTTTTGGCTTCTTCGAAACCCTTATGGAAGTTTTCTACTATCCGAGTTATTATTATTAAAATAATAAATCACGACATATCTATTGATAAATAGCGTGTTAGAAGCGACTACAAATTAAAGTCATATAAAAGCTCTTTGAATAATGTACGCATAACAAAAGAACGTGATAAGCTTTATTCTGTTAAATCCCGACAGATAACGCCTAGTGATTTTGATAACCAACATCTGGGAAAGGCTAACAAAAACTCATTAACGAAATCTGTCTTTAACAACTTTGAGATAACGGTCGGCAGAATAAAGCCTTTCTATTCCTTGGTAGTACACAGTTCTTGTGCCTCCATACAATTATACTTCGTTCTTTGCTCTGATCGATTTAATCCAACCGACAAGGTAGACTGATTTATGATAGCTTTTACTTTCTTTGTCGCGAACTCGCGGTAAACTCAACAATAGAATTATAACGACTTAGTACAACAGTACCTACGTGACAAATTACAAACATACAAATGCGAATTTATTGTTTTGCTGTCGTTACATGAATATAAAACAGATGCTGAATGTGACTCGCCTGAAAGCTTCGCGCTGAGAATTGGAAACACTAAGGTGGGAGCTAGGAAAGGTTGATTTCATTTGACGTCGTTAAAAAATTACATTTACCTTTTCCCTTTTTAAAAGCAGAGTTGTAATAAAATCATATTTTTTGCAGATTCAGGAAAAAAAGTGTGACAATTTCTTTAGTCCTTTGAAACGTTAGGAATGGTTATTAAAAATGTTTATCGGAGAAAAAAATGGTATGCATAAAAGAATTAGGGTCGTAGAATGTAGCATTTTGTAGCTGCTGTCTACCCCTTAGAAACGTAATAATAATTATGAGTGAAAGAGGGTAGACTTTAGTGGATACTAAAGGCCTGAGATATTTTTATTTTTCTTTAAGTAGGTTAAACGCCACACAAGCTACCGGCCGTGCCACTCAGCGCTTAACGTCATTGGCGTTTTACTACGCCGCCGTTCATCACACGCTTTTTGTTTATCAACTCGATATTTTTATGATCATCAAAAAGGCTTGAAAAAGAGTTTGTAATTTATAAAGGGTGTTTTCGTATCGTCCCAAGGGTTCACCAGGAATTTATGCCTTAGGGGTTCAACGACCGAAAAGAAAAACGATATGGGGCCACAGTTTATTACTACGTGTATTCGTGTGAAATGCTGTGTGCAATCTTTAGAACAAAGACTAGCAACGACCAGCCAGGTCATACAAACGTATTCCCTTGTCACCCCTACCATGCCTCTATGTTTCGATTCCTTTTATCAATTATTTTACCATTTTTATAAAGGTGAATACTGAGTTGACGAGTAAAAAATAAAAACTGCCCTACCTCAAAAAAATTGAGAAAAGGGCAGGAGAAGATCATGTTTTATGTTTCATAGAGAAATCAGTGGAATACATTTGAATTGGCTGGACACAGCTAGCCTTTAAAATATTACAAAATAGATAAGAAAATAGAAGGAATTAATAGGAAATTCTGCAATAAAATACTCATACAAAACTAGCAATGTTTGTCGAACTCGCTGGAACAATCTAAATAATCACCGCCTCTTGCACCCTAGATACCAGTAAATGTACAGTCTTAACACTAAAATGATATTATATCCGGATCCTCAGTTTGGAGTGCACAATAATTCAATAATATTGCTTGCACGTTCTGTATTGTTCACAAACAGATCAGAAAACAAAAAAGCGCCCGACGCAGGAGCAAAATTAAACGCATCCATAAATTACGTCCCCGCTCCGTTATGATTTATTATACACGCATGTGTGTATGATAAAGGAGAAGAGAATGATAAAAACGAGGTGAAAATAATCAGCATCCCAAAGTTGGTAAATAAATATGGGTTTGGAACTAGACGAATTCTCGTCTCTCGAACATCGTCGCAATCTCAGCGATGTCACGTAGCAGGCAAGCTTGTACTCCAAGACACACAGAAAATACTAGATCGAAAACATATGGTCCCGACGAGAAGCTCTAAAGCTCCAGGTTCCTATTACACGATACACTGGACCCGAGGCAAAGGGAATGATAAAAGTATATTCCAGCTTAGGTACGGTAAGATATGTTCCTGCTTTTTCGCCTTTGTACTTTGGCAGAACATTTTTATGGAAACTCTTTCGTTTATAGGATCAGTGCAGGTAAATGGGTTACGTTTACACCTTTGCACGTGTCTGTGAAAAGTAAGTAGGAATATTACTAAGTAGATAAAGTTGTACTAGATAATACACCCCAAGATTAATCATAGCAGAGAAATCTTCCATTAAAAGTTTTTTTTCCTTCGACAACACAATAATACATAGTTAAAAGTTACGAGTTGTCAAAGTTCGATACACTCTTTTTTTCTGCCTTGTTATTTAGACTCATAGGAAACTCGATACAAATGTTTCATACACAAAGAATTTATTAACAATGTGTGACGTATGTTTCTAACGTAGACTTCAACAATAGCCTAGCATTATTCCTATGTTAGTAATACAATACAATAGCTCAACAAAAGGCTAATAGAAAATTGATCTGAAGTATGGAACCTGAAGCTATTTCTTTGAACAACGTGCAAATTGAATTTCTTTTACAAAACACGAAACAAAATCTTCAAGTTAAACAGATTATGCTTGTCCAGAGTGCCGCAAATGCTTGTAACAAGTGCAATCATTTTTATAGTCGCAGAAAAGTTCCCCGTTATGACAACTTTACATTTATTAGTAAGGCTTAAGTTTCTACGACTGTACAAAGAGGAGGAAGCCAAAAAATTTAATGTTATGATTTTAGACTGGCTTGTTGAATTTGGTTTAAATATTTTATGAGTACATGAGTATAGCATGAGTACGCTCATCGCATTTGTTTTATTCATTACATATTTTAACTACATAAACGTGATACACCTTTGTCCATTTCTACCGTGCCTTTTTCTTTCAATATTTTTTGTATCACTCCCTATTTCAAACGTCTCGGTAATTGATCACACAAAGCTAAATTAAAATTATTCCCACATTTATAATTCGATATTTTAATAATCCATTAATATACCAATACGATTTCACGTACGCTTCATAATTTCATATTCGGCACCGAGTTCAAAGAAATAATTTTAAAGCAAAAGGCGAACGTGTTTGTTTACTTAGAGAAGTACTGTACTCAGTTACATTATTGCCTCAAGCAGATTTCGACTCAACACTCAACATTATTAAGTTGTGTATGAATCGGTTTAACATTTTTAACGATACTTCCGGCGAAGGAGTACTGTTCGGGTAATGGCTTGGAACTAATTAGTTGGAATCCAGCCAACCGGCTAATAAGGATAAAACTAACATGTATACAGGAGGGATCAATAAAACCCTGGGAAACATTTAAAACGTTTAGAAACCGAATTACCTTTAGTAGTTTTCTTTCAGTTAGCCCAGTTCATCGTCTTCTGCTTAGCCTTTTTTTTAAGTATGTTGGGGTCAGCTTTCAGTCTAACCGGATGTAGCTAAGTACTTGTATTTTACATGGAGCGACTGCCTATCTGACCTCCATCTCCCAGTTAGTACAGGGTTATATGATACCCCTTAGTAAGACTGTTTCCCAGACTTTCGAGCCACTGACTACCTAAGTACCCCAGTTAGGCCAGTTTAAAAAATATTAAAATAAATCCACTAATTAATTTCATAACGGCTTTGAATCTTATTAAAAAGCGTCAGAATTCAAGACTTTTTAATTAAACAAAGTTGAAATGATTCATTCATTACAGAGCGGTCATTATTTAAAAATAATAAGTTCCGCATGGGACGAATACATAATTGTTTCATTCCGCTGGTCTTGTCAAAGGCTGGTAAAATGAAGCCTCAGTGGAAAAATGAAGGCCAGAGAAGAAAAATCATGCGAAAAATGTTTGAAATTCTGTTGCTGTACATGCTATAAAGTCGTGGTTTTTAGAGGAATTTTATAGAATAAAGCTGGAAAGTGCATTGCTGGTAATTAAGAATTAATTTGATATGTATTTAATAAAATTTACCAATTTTCTGTTTAATCCGCTTACAAACCAAATACAAAACAAGGAAAATTGGTCAGTTAAATTAATAGTAAACATAAAATTCGCGACAATTACAGTATGTGTTTAAGGCGAGGTTACCCTACTTTGTTTTTATGTACGCACGACCTCACCCCCCGCCCTGCCGCGCGAGCGATATAATGCCTAAATTTTGACTGTTTTTTCTCTCTTGGAGAAAAATGATAAAGAAATTATACATTAAGTGACCCGAGATAATACACATTTTTTACGGCCTTTATTATGATATAAGTTTTATTTTTCAAAGCCTAATATAACTCAAGTAAAACGATTATTTAGCCATCATTTGGACATGTCTTTGCGATTTAATTGGATGCAGTGAAGTGTAAGTAATCGTGTATCGCATGCCCGACATATCATGATCGAAGAGTCAACTGTGTAATACATTTTTTTCAAAATTTAAATCCGTTCCATGTACGAGTAAAACGCTAAATTTGTTGACGACGTTTATCGGGGTAACCCCGCCTTAATATCGCGATAAGCTCATACACATTGTATAATTTTATTGGGTGGTTTAATTTCAGTAAAAACTAATTTTTATAAAATATTTTTTCTAACTTATTTTAAACTTTCGCTGGTTTCGTTGTCTATCTAGCAAACCTTTTCAATTGAAATCGATATAATGGGAATGCAATAAAAATACTAGTCCACCATTTTTGGGAGTCCGCCATATTGGATTTAGAATAACGTTACTTTATTGACATCACTTTTAGCTATCATGAGTGTCATTAAAACTAAACAATCGGTTGAGGATAACGGTTTTAAATAAAATACAGATACGTTAACAAACATTGAAAATAAATAAAAGCTTGTAATAGAATGCCACGTTGGTCAGTGGATGCAAGTGTGACCGCTGAGCATAATCCTGGGTCTGGCAAAATGTAGCAGCAGCCAAGGATTCTAGATTTATACCAAATTGATTCACTCCCTAAAACATACACCTCTGCTCAACCCTTCCGGGATTATAGACGTGATGTTGTGATGATGTAAAAAGCACTTACTATAATGATTAGGATTTACTAATAAATAAATAAAATCTTTATTGACAAAATAATTCCTCACAAACATCAGTGTAGCTCTGGCTCTTGTACTAGGAATACCTGTATCACAAGAACCAGAACTCTCAATTTACAAAGAAAATTGTGATACATTATAGGTTTTTATTAGCTTGAGAAGGTTGGGTAGCTTGAGAAGTAAACATTGAATTCTTATCGCTCTTGGATTTTAAGTTGAATCAATTAAATTATAAACATTTACCAAGTAAAAAGTGATCCCCTAAGTACATTATTGTGAAAATTCAACTATTAAGTGAAGTTAACAACGGAACAATACTGTGAACAGTGAAATTAGACCCAACAAAATACGGGACCGCTAACGAACAGTAACCACCAAAATAGTGAAAAACAAAGGAAGGAAAACATAAACTAAGAGCAATTATAATTGATAAGTGGCATTTACTTGCGTGTTTGGGCCTTAAAAAGTGCTTTAATTAAATAATTGAACAGTAGTGGAACAGTGAAAATTACACCCAAAAATACAGTTCCGGTATCAAAATAGTGGTTAAAACACTAAATCAAAACAATAACAAGCGTGCTAGTGGCATTAACTTTAATGTGGGACCTTTTGTGCTCAATTTATTGCGATAACAGTGCAAATCACTATTGATTGTTAGCAGACAGTAACACCATCTCTATTACCATCTTATCGTATTGAACTACCGTAACAAATCAAAGCTAGTGACATCTATTATCAAGTAGTGAAACGACGTACGGCATCGATCTCTTGTCTCTCGTAGTTTAAGGCGCACACTGGATCATCGGTTGAAAACAACGCCATCTACCAAGGACGTGCAGAAACACGTACACGAACCTCAATCAATACACTTTGATTCAACGCTGCTTAGTTCGATCAACCACCAATAGAGGCCAACACTTGTACCAAATTAAAAACAAAATAATTTTTAACAACAAACACAAAATGGATGATCAGTTTCAACTTTTATTTGACAAAGTGAAAAACGAAATGCAAAAACAAACCACGGAGCTACAAACTTCTATAACTAACAAAATAATGGAGAGAATGGATGAAAAATTACAACCTATCATAGCAGAAAATAAAATCCTAAAAACAAAATTAGAAAACGTCGAGAAAGAGCTGGAAAGCTTAAAAAGAGCTAAGAAACAGAATAATTTAATAGTTTTTGGTATAAAAGAGGACGAAAACTCTAACCTAGAACTACTACAAAAAGTGAAAAAAGTTTTTAAAACCGACTTAAGCATAAATATTGAAGATCACGATGTGAATAACATATATCGCATTGGAAAAGCAGGTGATAAGTCAAGACCTACCTTGGTATCTTTCGTGAATGAATGGAAAAAGAACGAAATAATGAAAATGAAGAAAAATCTTAAAGATGTATACATTTCAGAAGATTATACTAAGGAAGTGCTGGAGAAAAGGAAAACGCTGCAGCCACAACTTATAGAGGAGAGAAAGAAAGGAAATATCGCATACTTAAAATTCGATAAAATAATAATAAAAGGAAAAAGTAATACAAGCAATGAAAAACGGAAAAGAGAAACAACAACATCCCCAGAAAGTAATAACCAACCAAGGAAACAACAAACCTTCATGACATCGAACGTCAACAGATTAAACGCTTTTGATTTAATGCGAATTAGAAGCAATTCTCTTCCCTCCAACTCAATAGATAATAAGCAATAACAATTAAATATCGGTAAACGGAAAACACAACATACCTATAACACAAACAACGCAAGTACAAAACACCACGCTCCCCCAAGCCGATTGGTCATCGTGGGGGAAAATGACCACGACCCTCTAAAGGTTAAAAATAACGTCAACGTCAATACTCACACTAAAAAGAAAACGAATGATATTCAAATAGCAACCATCAACTGTCGATCTCTTAGAACACCCGAAAAACTTGAAGAACTTGAACTAGCTATACAAGAAATAAAATGGGATATTATAGGGATCAGCGAAATGAGAAGATTTGGAGAACATATAGAAGATCATGGAAAGTATATATTATATCATAAAGGAGAGACGCCGGGTATGTATGGAATAGGATTCATGATTAAAAGACATCTTATAAACAAAATAGAAGAAATAAGGGGAATAACTGAACGTATCGCAATTCTTAACATTAAACTTAATATAGAAAAAGAAGAAGATTGGTCCATTATCCAGGCGTATTCACCAACGGAATCTAGCAAAAAGGAAGACATAACAAAAATCGAGGAATTTTATGAAGACCTCCAAAATACAATTGAAACTGCATATAAAAACGTCATAATAATGGGAGATTTTAATGGCCAAATCGGTACACAAAATATCGGAGAAGAACTTAGTATAGGAAGCTACGGGTTTGGAACTAGAAGCAAAAATGGAACAAGGTTGGTAAATTTTTCATTACAAAATAGACTAAATATCCTAAATAGCTTTTATAAAAAGAAATTAAGAAATAAATGGACATGGATCTCACCGAACGGCCTTTATAAGAACGAAATCGACTTTATTATGACTAACAATAGAAAAATATTCAAAGATGTGTCGGTCATACATAACTTAAATTTTAACACAGACCATAGAATGATTCGAGCTACACTGACAGGGATACGCCCTAAGAAAACAAGACGATTTCATAATAAATACGCAGTTATTCAATACAAAGGAGAACCAGAAGTCCTACTTAATAATTTACAAATATCAATAGATAGTAAAGAAGGCGTATCAATACAAGAAAAATACAACAAACTACTAAACCAACTAAAAACTGTACCTAGAAAAGTAAATACAAACAGCAAGAAGCGAGTCTCACTCAAAAGTAAACAACTACTACAGAAACGTAAGGAACTACTACAAGAAAAGAAAACTAAAGACAACCGCCGAAAAATCGCAGAAATAAGCAAAAGCATAAGCAAAGAACTACGGAACGAAAGAAAAACGAAACGATTTAACACTATGAAGAATTATATAGAAAAAACCGGAGGAATAAAAAAGGCACTGAAAGAACTAAATAGAAAAAAGGATTGGATACTAAATATAAAAAAGAAGGATGGTAAAATTACAGAGAAGAGACCCGAGATACTAAAAGCTGCTACAGAATTCTATCGAAATTTATATCAAAGTCAAAAGTTGGGAGAAGTGGTAAGAGAATATGATGCATCTACCGATGAAGAGGAAATACCTGAAATACTAAACGAAGAAACCTTAAAAGCAATTAGTACACAAAAGAATGATAAAGCTCCAGGATCAGACCTCATTACAAATGAAATACTGAAAATTACATCACCAGGTATTGGTCCGATGCTTACAAATATATTTAACGAAATTATTAAAACGGAAAATATTCCAGAGGATTGGACTAAATCTACAATTATATTACTACACAAAAAAGGTGACAAAGGAGATATAGCAAATTACAGGCCCATAAGCTTAATGTCCAATATTTATAAGGTATTTTCTAAAATTATACTATCGAGGATTACAAATATTCTTGAAGAGAATCAACCAAAAGAACAAGCTGGATTCCGTCGAAATTTTTCAACCATAGATCATATACACACCCTTAGACAAATATTACAAAAATATAAAGAATACAACAAAAGCTACTACCTAGGGTTTGTCGATTTCAATAAAGCATTCGACACACTAGAACACGGATATATCTGGGATGCACTAAAAATACAGGGTGTACAAACAAAATACATACGATTACTTCGTAATGTATACACCAAGAGTACTGCGCAAGTCAAGTTAGAAGCTATAGGCGAAGAATTCCCTATCATGAGAGGTGTACGCCAAGGAGACCCTATCTCACCCAAATTATTTTCTGCCGTTTTGGAAATAATATTTAGGAACCTAGACTGGACAAATGAGGGACTTAACATAAACGGTGAAAACTTGAGCCACCTACGCTTTGCAGACGACTTAATAATATTCTCGGAAAATTCAAGATCACTAGAAATGATGCTGCAACAACTAGCAGATGAAAGCGACAAAGCTGGACTATCGATGAATTTAAATAAAACAAAAATCATGACAAACTCATCGCAAACAGACACGATAAAAGTAAATAATGAGCAAATAGAGTACGTACAGGAATATGTATACTTAGGACAGCTAATATCTACTGAAGGCTGCATGGAAAAAGAGATTGAAAGAAGAGTTACCAATACTTGGAAAAGATATTGGTCACTCAGTGAAGTGATGAAGAACAAAGATATGCCTATGAAAGAAAAGAGGAAGGTATATAATATGTGCATTCCACCATGTTTACTATACGGGTGTCAAACTTGGGCATTGACAGAACATCTAGCAAATAAAATTAAAGTTTGTCAAAACAGCATAGAAAGAAGTACAATAGGTGTCAAAAGGAAAGACCGAGAAAAATTAATAGACATCAAAAGTAAAACCAAGTTTAAGAATGCATACACAACATACAAACAGCTGAAGTGGAGGTGGACAGGGCATATGATGAGAGAAAAGCAAGAAAAATGGACAAAACTTATCACAGAATGGTACCCTTTAGACGGAAAGAGACATAGAGGAAGACAGGTTAAGAGATGGGAGGATGACGTTAAGAAAATAGCGGGTTCAACATGGACTCGCACTGCAAAAATGAGAAAAGACTGGAGAGCTTTAGAGGAGGCCTTTGTCGGAAGACAAGTTGCAACCGAACTACCGTTTGCCGATAAGCATTAGATATTAAAATTGTTAGTATATTAGTTAAACTCTAGTTAATAGTCAAAATGTGTTTTTTTAGATAGTAGTCTTAGGTAAATTAATTCTAGGCACACGAAACTACTTTGTGTAAAACTTGATAGCAACAATAAAGGCTTTTTTTTTTTTTTTATTTTTTTTTTATTTTATTTTTATTTATAGGTTTTTATGCATGTGATAGATTATTCCAATAATTTCAGTTTATTTATTACACTGTTTCTTTAATTGAACACAAATAAAAACATCCCTATGATAATTATAACCTTGTTTACATGTGATACACAACATTTAACAGTTCCTCATCAAAATAATTATGAAATACTGTTGATTTAATAATCATCGTTAAAACAAAGATTCTAATTTCAAATAAACCTAATTTACATTATTCTAATGATATTTTATATCCCGACGTATTTTATAGAAGTAGTTTTTATTGTGACTTAAAAGCCTTGGTTTCCGAACCACAATTACTATTGGTGGTATTTGAATAGTTAAGTCAAGTTAAATGTTTATTTATTATAAATTGCCAATAAATGATATAGTTATTATTAAACGATACTTATAATGTTTTCTAGATTTTATCTTCCAATTTTAATAAATTAAATAGTTTCAATCAATTCTCTGAACTATCGGTTGATATTCATATTTCGTCCGATAGTCATAAAGATTACAAATAAAAACATATTATATTGTTAAAATTAACTTAAGACGTTTTAAAATAGTTTCACTATATAGGATTTGCTAATTATTATTTATGTTATTAGTTATTTAGCTGTAATGTATAACCATTTGCCATTGGTGTATTATGGCGTTAGTCGTTGAGTTACTTTTTAAGATTGGACGGTTATAAAACTAGAAGGACTGGCAATTCGGGTGCAGTTACGCTGCAGCTATTCTACGAGTTAGCTAGTTAAATACGAGTATTATCTGGATCTGTACCCAGAGTGTTATATTCATAATGTGTCTAATGAATCAAGACTACCAAGTGTAGCAAGCTGTAACCTATGTGTATTGTCCAAAAGACCTACCTACAATGTTCATGTAAGTTAATTGATAATATGCTATGAATATTACTGATAACTATGTGTTAGAAATATGTACTATAATATGGGTTATATTGATTGTTGTTTATGTAAACTGATAAATTGCTGTAACTTGAGACAGTCCAAGACAATGTCAGGTTGTCTTTGTATAATACCTTAAAAGATGTTTCCCGTGGAGTTTCTTGTCCATTCTTCTCCACGAAGACCTAGGGACCTAGTGAATGGAATAGAGTTTCGAGATTCAGTTTGACAAGACCAAAATAAATTCAATTAATGGTCTTGTCTTTTGTGGTTTTATTTCATAACAACCCTGTTCCCTACACACTTGATTAGAGATACTTTCAAACACATTAAATAACGAATAATCATCTTGACACACAGTTTATTGATTGGTGGATATTAATACATATACACAAGATACTTTCAAACACATTAAATAACGAATAATCATCTTGACACACAGTTTATTGATTGGTGGATATTAATACATATACACATAGATTTACATAAACTTTCTCACATCAGAAGTGGGATCGTCTCCGGCTCTCTGATATAATTTCTAATGGTCTTCCTGTTTTATTTTCATGATCAATGCTGGAGCTGCTGCTGGTGTGATGATGAAAGCTGTGACGCCGATAGCTCACCGCCTCGACTTGGCTATGATCAGAACGTCGACAGCACGTACTCCGACAGCGAGATTGAGAACCTGCTGGAACCACTTGGAAGCCAGGCCATGGATCAAATCAAGCAGCAGTACGAATTAGCTAATGTCGGTAAGGCCTTTAGAGGCTTTGCTTTATTTTTATTTATTTATTCTCTAAAAACGTAGTAATAAAAGATCCTAAGGGATATTAAGATCCTAGCAATTGTAAAAATAAAACTAGAATGATTTAGGAAATTGTTGATTCAAAGTTAAGCTTCTTTCGAAAAGTTTTTGATGACATCAAAAACTTGTGATGAAAATATTTATAGATTTTTCGTAATGCAAAGTATTACCCTGTCTTGGTTAGTACCCCCAAGTTAAATGTTAGTTTTCATGAAACATCCGATATGTACAATTAAAGAAAAATAAGTATCTCGTCCTCAATTCAATTAATGAGATTATGGGATTGAAGATATACAAATATCTAACGTTATTTTTGAACCTTGTCTTGTAAATAGTATTAATGACAATGTAAATATTTGTTTCCTTGATAATTCTAGTTCTCGCAAAATAAATATTGTGAATATAATGAAACGTTACGTAGTATGAAGTTTGAAACTACAATAAAATTCTAATACGATCTAGATAGATAAGATTGAGAATTTGTCTAAAAGATAAGTTTTAAGTAGGTGAAATACAAGTTATTAATATTAAAGAATATATTTTCTAAGTTAAATAATTTAAAGATATGTGAGATACATATTATCGGCCATGAGAACTTGGTGCATTTATTAGGAAAAAGAAACCCACAAATTGAGTAAAAATATTTGTTCGTGATTTTAAGCCCTATTTCCTGTGTACACATAGTAATCGTTTTTCAATTATTGCAATATTCTATTCAATCTGGAATCATGATCACAGAATAAAATTGAATAATCTAGACGTTAAATGTGAAAAATAGGTTATGTTACTTGTACTTCAATGCTTGTAATATTCATTACTTGTATTATTCTCATAGAAATCTTTTTCGACTATTTAATAAGCAAGTTTGACGATTTTATCACTTTGAAATACTCATTTATTTTTATTTTTCTAAAGTATACTTCTGATCAAATAATTCAAAATTGAGATTTTGTTTTGAAAACTTCTTACAACCTAAAAACCTATAACTGTCACACAAACAGTGAAATGGAGAAAAATGTTACTTTGTTCTGTACAGAGATTAGTTTCCCAACATTCCTAAAGGACACAGATTATGGCCGAAGTTCCATACAAAAGGTTACCGTCTCCTTTCTAAAACATATTTTTTTTAATAATATTATTACTTGATGTAGTAATGAAGAAATTTAATATTTTACTACTTAAATGTATCAAGTGGATAAACAAATTAATTTATGTGATGTAATAAATAAAAACACCATAATTATTGTTTATAATTTAGTGTGACAAGGTAGAGGGTTAGTGATAGTTCCCTTTATTTGGTTGTGCATTGGGTTGATAAGAAGATAACTCTTATGTTTAATCAATACAAAAGACTTGTTGATTCATACGAAAACATGTTTAAAAAAAAAAAAAAAAAAAAACAAATACAATAATAATTATATTAGCTAATGTATTAAGAACTATATTATTCTTCAATGCTCAGTGGTTTCCTCGTCAAGAACAAACAATAATTCACTTGCTGATAATTTAAATTAAACAAAAAAATAAAACATGTTTATGAAAACGCAGAAATTTACGTTTAGTAAAAAAAAAAAAACAAAAACAACGAATTTGAGGATAAACGATTAAAATAACAACACAAATGTCTGGTAGCTAATCACCAGCCAAGCAAACACTGAGACAAACCAAAAGTGGGTTTCATATTTTTTTACTAGATGCGGCAATACATGGCAAAATACTAATAACTTAATTACATACTAATTGAGTATTTTTATTATTTAATATTACCAATGTGATAATTATTCATTTAGATGATTACCTATTTGTTTAAACTTAATTAGGTAACTTTAACCCTTCTGAGATTACAAGGCGTGATGTTAATCTATCTTAAAAATTACGTTTGGCTTTGTTAGATTCTAGATAATAAGTTTGTTGAAATAATAACAATCTGTATTTTTATGGAATAGTACAAAATGGTAAACTAGATTCGCAGTGATATTGTCAGATTGACCGAGCGGTGACTGTTTGGTGATGTAAATGAGATTTGTATGATTCAATGGTTAGAATATACAATTGATTACTATCAGAAACAGTACACGATAAAGCCATAGATGAAAGGCCAAAAAAAAAAAAAAAATGCTATTCCAGTGTATTTGAATAAATAGATACCTAGACAAAAACGTTGCTGTTGAAAATTTCTTTGAAGGGGCTTAACACATTAAGGAATCTTACTGTGGCAAAACAAAAATTAAGGCTTTGGCCGGGAGAATGGGTCGAACAAAATTCTTCTTTTGAGGAGTCCCCATAGCTCCAGCATCATTAGCCATGATAGATTATTATGTTTATGTTGTTAAATTTTACTTTATGCAACTTAATTGTTTTTCTTATAATGAGTGATGTATACTTAGGGATAATTGTAAAGGGATCATTTACACAAATATTGATTGTTAGTTTGTGTTCAATTAACATTGGATGGTTAAAATTATTCAATGACAATGACAATGACGACAATGACAATGACATTGATTATAACAAAACATTTTTCACATTACTGCTGGTCGGTCACTGCCCTGATATCAGCCTGAAATTCATGCGCAGCAGGTGATAGGGCTGGTATGTCAAGGCCAGAGGCTATTAGAGGAACTGCTGGTCGGTCACTGCCCTGATATCAGCCTGAAATTCATGCGCAGCAGGTGATAGGGCTGGTATGTCAAGGCCAGAGGCTATTAGAGGAACTGCTGGTCGGTCACTGCCCTGATATCAGTCTGAAATTCATGTGCAGCAGGTGATAGGACTGGTATGTCAAGGCCAGAGGCTGTTAGATCAATTATGATGTGTGATATGAATTATGATATATGAATTATGAAAAGTGCTGTTTATCAGCCTAGTATGAATAAATGAATTTTGATTTTGACTTTGATGTTCTTGAAATTAAATATAATTAGTTGGGTACTTCGAGAGCGAAGTACAGGTCAGTCTGGCCGTGATAGATTATTCCAATAATTTCAGTTTATTTATTACACTGTTTCTTTAATTGAACACAAATAAAAACATCCCTATGATAATTATAACCTTGTTTACATGTGATACACAACATTTAACAGTTCCTCATCAAAATAATTATGAAATACTGTTGATTTAATAATCATCGTTAAAACAAAGATTCTAATTTCAAATAAACCTAATTTACATTATTCTAATGATATTTTATATCCCGACGTATTTTATAGAAGTAGTTTTTATTGTGACTTAAAAGCCTTGGTTTCCGAACCACAATTACTATTGGTGGTATTTGAATAGTTAAGTCAAGTTAAATGTTTATTTATTATAAATTGCCAATAAATGATATAGTTATTATTAAACGATACTTATAATGTTTTCTAGATTTTATCTTCCAATTTTAATAAATTAAATAGTTTCAATCAATTCTCTGAACTATCGGTTGATATTCATATTTCGTCCGATAGTCATAAAGATTACAAATAAAAACATATTATATTGTTAAAATTAACTTAAGACGTTTTAAAATAGTTTCACTATATAGGATTTGCTAATTATTATTTATGTTATTAGTTATTTAGCTGTAATGTATAACCATTTGCCATTGGTGTATTATGGCGTTAGTCGTTGAGTTACTTTTTAAGATTGGACGGTTATAAAACTAGAAGGACTGGCAATTCGGGTGCAGTTACGCTGCAGCTATTCTACGAGTTAGCTAGTTAAATACGAGTATTATCTGGATCTGTACCCAGAGTGTTATATTCATAATGTGTCTAATGAATCAAGACTACCAAGTGTAGCAAGCTGTAACCTATGTGTATTGTCCAAAAGACCTACCTACAATGTTCATGTAAGTTAATTGATAATATGCTATGAATATTACTGATAACTATGTGTTAGAAATATGTACTATAATATGGGTTATATTGATTGTTGTTTATGTAAACTGATAAATTGCTGTAACTTGAGACAGTCCAAGACAATGTCAGGTTGTCTTTGTATAATACCTTAAAAGATGTTTCCCGTGGAGTTTCTTGTCCATTCTTCTCCACGAAGACCTAGGGACCTAGTGAATGGAATAGAGTTTCGAGATTCAGTTTGACAAGACCAAAATAAATTCAATTAATGGTCTTGTCTTTTGTGGTTTTATTTCATAACAACCCTGTTCCCTACACACTTGATTAGAGATACTTTCAAACACATTAAATAACGAATAATCATCTTGACACACAGTTTATTGATTGGTGGATATTAATACATATACACAAGATACTTTCAAACACATTAAATAACGAATAATCATCTTGACACACAGTTTATTGATTGGTGGATATTAATACATATACACATAGATTTACATAAACTTTCTCACACATGCATTAAAATTGTTTACAATAAAAAAAATTAAAGAGAAAGAGAGAGAAAAAAAAAGATAATAAAAAGTAATAATAACACGTGAGTCGGGAGTACACATTTTACAAATTCAATAAGATTAGGGACAACTGCGTTCTGTGTAACGTGTGGGTAAATGAGGTGAATGTGTATGTGAGGATGTGTGTATAGTATTTTCCTTTTACACATAAAAGCTATTATTTAGGGGCGGCGACGCTCACACACAGGCCGCGAATGCAAAGTTATCCCATAAGTAGGAATAAATCAAACTTTACCGACAGTTCGTGGTTTCAGCTTTTTTATACGTAACGGTCCAATAAATCCGTAATCCCGTGGTTTATCTTAAAAATATTGCCACTTGTATCGTAAGAGTTTTCTTTTCTTAAAGAAAGAAAGAAAGTGTACGTATTTGCCATTCAAAACAACTGTTGTAAAAAAAAATTGGTTGCCTGTAAAGTCGGTATACGGGCGAAAGTTTTACGTGACAACGACTTTGAGTGGTAAAATAATTTTAATGTGAATAAAAAAATTATGTCTGTCTCTCTCGCTCTTAGGCGGGCTAACCATGCCCGAGTGTAAGGGACGCGTGCCTCTCACTCGCTCTCATTGTGAGCGCATAACGTGAGCGGAGCGCAACGCAGTTTCTTGAAGTGTCACCCGGCAAACCAATTTATAAGACGTTGTCACGTCAAAAACCTTTTCTCAATGGCCAGGATCTAAATATTGCTTTCATTAAATTGATTAACAGAATTCAGTGATGTACAAAATGTTATATATTAGAAATACCTTCTAAAAAAATAGGCATGTTTCATAATTTTATTGGCATAGTAAAATTGGAATAGTAGTAGTGTTCGAACAAATATGTAAAAAATATTTTTTATAGCTGATCGATTGTAGCAGACTCTGCAATTTAAGTTTACTGTTGCTATAAACCGATAAAATACTACAGTTATATAAATAAAAAAAAGTTAGTTTTGAAAACTCTTTGCGCTATAAATAGTTTGTTTTGGAAAATCTTCGCGTTAATGGATTTTCAGGAGCGCTGTAGTACGATGGCTCTGTTTTAAGTCGCTTTCGCTCCAACCAAGTAGTCGATATCGTGCCTTTAAATTATAATAGACTAGCTTTTGCCCGCGACTTCGTTCGCGTGGAATAGTGACTTCCGGCAGATTTTTGGTTTATCTCGCGAAAAAAAAAAAAAAAAAAAACTATCCTATGTCCTTTCTCAAGTTCCAAACTATGTCTGTACCAAATTTCATCAAAATCCGTTCAGCCGTTTAGGCGTGAAAGAGTAACAGACAGACAGACAGACAGACAGACAGACAGAGTTGCTTTCGCATTTATAATATTAGTATGGATAGTGACTCGAAATATGTTTTTTTTACCAGTCACTGTTTATTGAATGGCGTTCAGTACGATATTCTATACTTTCATATTTTTGAATTGTGATAATTATAAAGTAAACCAAAATGTGGTTAGGTACTCAAATCACTTCTTTAAAATAAAATAATGATCACTATCTTTTAAACTTTTTTTTTTGGTGGATGGAAAATCATCTCTTGGGCAGAGCGAAGGGGAGTGTCAGACTTCTACTGACTAAAAACCAATCCATGTTCCTTCTTCGCCCTTGTGCCGAGGCCACGTCATCTCTTTCGATAATCCGCAGCCCCGACGGGATCTTTTAAACCTCCAGCAAACTTTGAAAAAAAAAATACTTATAAGGCTACAAACGCACTGATAGATAGCGTGTCTAGCCTTAAGCAAGCCACCTATTAGTCCATTCGTAGCCTTCATGAATTTTAGCGTGTTCTTGTCTCAAGAAGCATTTTAAAATTCAATTCATCAACCGAGGCTTCATTTTCGCTTGCAATATCCTGTTAACAAGTTACTCCAAGGAAAAACAAGCAGCATTCACCTGTGAACCAGTATTAACATCGTGGAGCCACATAATAGATAGTCACAGAAGACCCACACCAGCAGGTGAAGCTGCCGTACATCATCATCATTTCAGCCAAAAGACGTCCACTGCTGGACATAGGCCTCCCCCAGGCGTCGCCACATTGACCGGTCCCGTGCGTCTCTCATACAGCGGGTTCCTGCAACCTTGACCAGGTCATCGGTCCACCTAGTGGGAGGCCTTCCAACGCAACGTCTTCCGGTTCGCGGTCGCCATTCCAGAACTTTTCGGCTCCATCGGCCATCCGTTCTGCGAGCAATGTGCCTTGCCCATTGCCACTTAAGTCTGGCGATTCTTCGGGCTACGTCGGTAACCTTGGTTCTCATGCGTATGTCCTCATTTCTGATTCGATCACGCAAGGAAACTCCGAGCATAGCCCTCTCCATTGCCCTTTGGGTGACTTTGAGCTTTCTGATGCTGCCGTACAACAAAGGGAAAAGGAAATTTAGTCACGAGCACAAACAGTATACACGCAGTATAATTCAAACCCGTTTTGCTCTATATGATAGGAAGTATATTTTATAACCAATAGTATAAGTTCGAAAATGCTATGTCCATCGGCCATAAGATCAATACAGTAGGAGAAAATCACTTTTTAAAGTTGCTTCGTGTATATACCAATAATAATTAGTGCTCGTGAATGCACACATAAACAAAGCTTTTTTATGGAAGGTGGGAAATTATGACTCCTCCTGCTCTGGGCGAAGTGGTAGGGAGTATCAGACTTCTACTGACTAAATTCACGCACGTTCCACTTTGTGTCACTTTCGAACAACTTGCAGTCCTGACATGATTGATACGCTTCACGCACAAGTTCTGTTTTTCATTGGTCGTCTTTAACTCAAAAATTATAACATGACTCTTTGGATGAATGACGAATCTTTCTCATCACAAAAAGGGTAAAAGTGAACGTGGAGTGAAATAAAAAACGTTCATTAGGGTGAACCATTTATTCGCTACAATAGAGCGCAGTCTGGTTTCGTTTTGTTTTTACTTTTTTTACAAAATAACACACATTTACAGTATTTATTTAACAAGGTATCAACATTACCACTCAGACCATCAGTGGTGTTAGAGAGCTCTGCTATACGCATCTGCGTGAAAGTGCTTTTTATTACTCTTTGTAATATATTTTATTCACTCTCTAACCTTCTGCCCCTCAGTATTTTGTTTTGTGAAGGAGCGTCCCTCCAAGCGTGGCCGTCCCAAATTGTCCCGTTACCTTACCGTCTATAGGGACGTCCAACAGACTTCCGGCTGACAAGATAAATGAATTTTAAAAATAAAGCTGTTGCTTTGTATTCATAACCGTTAGATGAGGTACAAATGGTACAATTTAGATATTCCTTGCATCCCTACAACTCGATAAACGGTCTGTTTTCATATTTACATATTATACGGTTTGTATTATTTTGCCTACTCTCCTTTATGTCAATTTCACCTGAAATTCAACACGTCTGATATATCAGTTTCAAAATGAATTTGTGATGAATATTTTTGGAATTTCATTGCATTGGATACGTGAAATAAATGGGTTGCTTTAATCAAATTTCAATCATCAAAATTGAACGCGGCTTTAAAGCAACTATTTTAATTTTTGTGAGAATTTTTGTTTCCCGAATCGTTTCCATAATCCTGTAATCATTCCTTGTACCCTTTTGTTGTTCCTTTCTCACAGTAACTTACTACCTTACGCATTTTGTTGGTATCTTAATCCACGAAGCTCTCTTTTCTATAAAAAACAGAAAGCTACGTTGAACAAATTTCGCAATAACCATAAATTATAGTCTTAAGCCCCTTTGTCCGATCTGTTTAACGAAATACGGCACTATGGTCTTGTACCTGAAAGTACCTTGATTAAAGAACCGTATTGTATGAACTACCCGAGGCGAAAAGTCGAGGAAACAGCCTTTTAAATAACAAACATACTTTTTATATAGATACTTGCCTACTTAGGTATACTTGTATTATAATGTGCGGTGAATCGTAAAGGCACTTTGTAACGTCTAGCCGTCTCTGCGATGAGTAAAACCGATATCAATTTTATGATGTCTTCGAACTTAGGCAATAATTGGTATCATACGTTTTTTCAACGTAATTTTTCGTGGCAAGACATGTTGAAAATGAAATGAAATGAAATTTCTTGAAACTTGTCTGGCTATCCAGACAAGTTTCAAGAAATTTTCTGCATGTCTTCTCCTCTTCTTTATCGTATGGTTAGTGCCTAACTTGGTGTCAGAGTTTTTGTGTCGCCCATGTGCCGTCGAGAAATATTTCACAGGTAAGTATCACCAGAAATCAAAAAAAGCCATGCTGATTTATTCACGATATTTTCCTGCACCGTATGAGATTATCGCTTTCAATAAGATTGACATAAGTATCAATTTTTGGTAACATACGATTGACATTACTTTGCTTACAATTTTGAATTTCTCATCATTGTTATCGCCGACAGAGTGCCATTATGTCTAGGCTATCGGTAGCACAAATACTCAGTAATTAAGGTACTATGTTGGCTAATCTCTTCACTACAATAATTCAAACACATTAGTAAATAAATAAATAAATCTTCTCTATCTTTAAAGATCCCATAATAAATAATATACTGATGTTATTATTGTCATGTCTGCATGAGCTATTGTCTCATAACTCGTTTGGATTGTGGCTAATCAGCAACGTGGCTGACTCCTAATCAAGGTGGCCACTGGTTCGCCCATCTACTCTGAAGTTATTCGTGTCTTTATGAAGATACTAGCCGTTGCCCGCGACTTCGTTCGCGAGGAAATTTTGACGTGTATGTATGTGTGGGACTGCCTCTGGATGTACTATGCCAAATCGAATGACAAATTAATGCCAATCGAAGCGATTACATTCCTTTAAACTGGCCCTCTCATAAAATCTGTTCCCACACATCCAAATTATTAACTATATTCTATTTCTCTACCAATTTTCAGCTCCAAAACGCCAAGGATTTCATTTATATACTTGCCCTTAGTCCAGATCGTCACAAATAAAATTGTTAGCTAATAGACTTGCTAAATTTCAGGCCGGTAGTACAAAAATCAAACTTACATGCAAACTCGCGAGAGCCTTTAGAGCTCCCTAATCCGACCTTGAACCAAAATCTTAGCAAACTTCTACTCACCATAAACTACGTCTCTGCCAAAAATCTATATTGTAGCACAAAAAATGAACGACTTTCATACAAACTTGGGCCCTTAGACCACCCTAATCTGGCCCTGTCGCAAAATCCGTTCTTAGCGGACGTCTACTAACCATAAACTATCTCCCTGCCAAAAATCATCTTTGTACGTCCAGCGGTTTTCGAGATTTCGTGATGAATCAGTGAGTGAGTGACCTTTGGCTTTTATAGATATAGATTTTTGGAAACGTCATCATCATCTGCCCAGTTTTTTTTCCAAACTACGTTGGGGACGACTTCCAATCTAACCGGTTGCAGCTGAGCACCAGTATTTTACATGAAACGATTTCCATAAAACTCGGTATCATCTATCCATAATTTTTTCAACATATAAAGTAACCATCTGACTGAGCACGGTAGCCTAAACCAATGTGCCTAGAAGCATGAATATTTGCACCGGAGTTCAATAAATAACGGAAGTTGGCAATAAGAAGGGATTTTATTTCATTCATCCTTCTAAAGTGAAATGAAGTAATGTAGGTATGTTCTGTGCGACGATTTGCCGTTGGGAAATTCGATCGTATACATGTAAGATTCTAGTTTCAAACTTCACACAGTACTGGTAAGTAAGGAAACGCAAGACACACTTTTAACCCTTAAGGCTTCTTCTTTCATTTCTTTTCCGATCAATAGCAGTTCCTGTAAACGGAATTCATTTACACTGCACACCAACATAATAAGGGTGCACTTCTCATATAAATGCCAATTTATTCCGCGGCTTCGACCTCATCACAACAGTATTCTGTGGGTTTACGATATCAAGATAAACGAACCGAGGTGTAAAATATGGCTGTCGTATTATCGTGTATTTATGAACCTATATTATTTTAGCCACTTCTTGCGAAAACGGGCTTACCTTGTATCTCCGAGTGCTTTTCGTTCAATAAAAATATGTAACAAACAACCTTTGAGTTCAATTAATGGGTCGTAGAATTAATTCTGAGAATCGCCTGTAAAATATTGTATTTCAAATATTGATATTCAAAATATTGTTTTTAAAATGTACTGTGTACTGAAGGGCGTTTTTTATGTTTCATTGTTTGCGTAGAGTTTTCAACGAGACCGCTGAGCCACATTCATGCTCGCATTACTATTTACTGGAATTATTGGATATCACTCGATAACAGGAATTATTATTGATATAAAACTTGCATTGAATATTATGTTTAATATTGCAGTAAAATGTTGTTCAAATAAAAACTATTTACAGGAATTACGAGTATTGGTAATCTCTCGATAACAGGAATTAATAATAAAAACAGCATTAAATATGTTTAATGGTGCAGAAAAATGTTCAATTTAATTATTGCTAACCACAGTTAATGAAAAAATGCTAACAATTTAAGCACGTTCTGTAAAATAAAACTGGGATTTTCGAATGGAATTCAAATAAAATTAAAAAGAGCGGTTAGCTACGAATACACGTTGTTAATGCAATAAAAGAAAAACAAGAAAATTATTTTCCTTTATAAAACCCTTCACTCATGCGCTGTCGAAAATTAGTGTTCAGTTTTGTTACGGTAATTTTACATTTTTATGAAAGAAATTTACTAATAGAAAACCTTTAAAAAAGCTTTTTCTTCAAGTGAAAATCTAAAGAACTGAAGGGAAACTAAGCAAATCCATTTGGTACATTGTCGTCACTGCCTCTCGTGAAAAAGCTGAAAATAAAGAGGGCATTGAACTTGACGAAGTTGTAAACCTACAAACACCATCACACTGCCGGAATAGAGAGTAGTCCAAACTAAGTCTTTCACTTATATTAGTAATGTGTTTTTCCCAGACCAGAGACTAGCCATTACTTTTTACGACCGATGCCTACTACTTCTCATTTCAAAAGTTTACTGTTTTTTTTTTTCATAGACTGTTTGAGAGTTGTTAGTATAGTGTGAAGATAGGTTTACGGTCGAGGATTTTTGACGCCATTTCACTTTGTCGTATTTGGCTCGATAATTGATATTAAAACAGTTTGTTATGCAGACCGCAAATAAACTTCTCGCCCTAAGCAGAAATTAGTCATTCTTACTGCAAAATAAAATTGCTTGTCGTGTGATTTGACTACCTAATTATCTCTTTTTACCCGACTGCGGCGAGGCCCAAAAGGAGGGTTATGTGTTTGACGTGTATGTATGTATGTAAGTATGAATGTATGTATGTTGTATGTCCCTTTCTTTATTCCCTCATAACTCATAAACGGATGAACCGATTTGAATGAAATATACGTCGTTAGATTCGTCTTAATCGCGGAGTTAAAAAAAAAAATCCAATACTATCGAGTAGGGTATCAAAATAAAGGGTTTTAAAAGGAAATTACAAAAATATAAAACACTTATAATATGTTTAAAAGAAATTCAAAGTGAGAAATCCTATAAACAAGCACAAAAGTTAAATCATCTGCGAAGAATAATTTTACGCGACCAACGAAAGAACAAACACAAAAGAACTAAAAAGTTGGAAATAAAAAAAGTAGTTAAAAAACTAAAAAACCCGACTGAAAAAACTGAAAAGCAAAAAACAAGCACATTCTAAATTAAACAAAACTTGGAAGCAGGCAGGGTTCATTTGAATATTAAATTA
Source organism: Diarsia dahlii (assembly GCA_949775195.1). NCBI lineage: Eukaryota > Metazoa > Arthropoda > Insecta > Lepidoptera > Noctuidae > Diarsia > Diarsia dahlii. Next base: position 13,861,092 of record OX459194.1, on the reverse strand, counting down.
TGAAAAGAAAAAATGAAAATAGAATGTCCAACGATATTTGGAGGGTTACGCCCGCAGCCTTGACGAGGCGGCGCCAACCACTCGTTTACTGGGACCCGATGCCTCAAAGATAATAGGACCGCGTGTCCGGACATGAGGCACGACCGAAGCCTCGTCAAAAGAATTTCTCCACTAGCAATAAAGGGTGACCCACCCTGTTTTCTTTTTCATTTCACCGAATAGTTCCGGGACTATTTGTTTTGGGTGACACTTACATTCGCTACTGTACACAATGGCCAGTCGCAACTAGGAAACACTTTTCATCGTCTTTTGTTTTTCCATTCACTCTTTTGAGTAATGTTACGATGAATCACTGCCAATTTGCCCCAGCTACAAGTACCCCACTTATAAGGCTTTTCGGCCAAGTTTATATTACACCACTTTTCTCTCACATTTCCGAAAGCACAAAGCCTATACATTGAGCCCGTTTAAAACTACCTCACTGTAGGCTATATTTCACTTCCATGTTCCATGAAATACCAAAAAACCACGTAAATTTTCCACAAGCCAGTTAATGAAAAACAATTAAGGCGTGAAATATTGCGATTAACCTTTCACTTATTAACAAAAAAATAAAATACAAACAAAGCTTTCCTTCATCATTACCGTTAATTAGTCTTGAACAAACTTTACAAACTACCCGCATTTCTTTCAATTTTGTGATTTATTTAGTTCACTTGGCCGCAACTTAATAAAACCCTCATTTTATTGTTATTCCTCATGAATAGTAAGCAATAGTTCTAAATATTCCTATTATTATAATTCTCCCCCACTCGTTTTTTCTTTCGTATAGACACTGCAATCGGCTCTTTATGGCTTTTTGAAGCTAAGCAGTGTAGTACAAACGTCTAGTCACGTTCTTGCTCGCTAGATTCACGATCTCTTGATAAGATACACCAACACCCACTACAGATGCTCTGATCTGCTTTAGCTTTATTTAAAAGTATTTATTTTATGGCAAAGAGCTTCCGTTTTATTTCTTTTATAAGGACATCTATGTCTTCGATTAAGACAATACATGGTTGCTCTATTTTGAGAAGGGTCCGTGATTTCCTCATGTTATTACATGACTACATTACAAAAACCTCGGATTATCCACAAACAATCTGCTTAAATATTTAACGCTGTATTCTTTCTCAAAGTTTTCACTTTTTTAACAATTTTATTCAACTAAACAAACCGTCGAAATAAAAAAGGTAAAGTATTCTTAAGATATGCTTTGATATTTGTGTACAACGTAAAAGTTTGCACACTTTTAGGGTCCTGTCAATGAGGAGAAAGTAGAAATGTTTTTCATGAGGCAAGGTTTATGTTTGTCTATCTGTAACGTATAAATCTCCAGGATCTGATTAAAAAAATTCGGTTCTTACGAGACATGAAATGCCTAGGTAAAAGAAATAGTGGCAAAAAATACTTGTTCATTTTCGGGCTTAGTTTTCCAATAACGGCAATAAATATTCTTCTAGTTTTAGGTTTAAGTCACCACATCAGAGGACATCAAATCAAAATAACAATAGATATATATAATAGGTATTAACATGAGACAGAGGTAAGAAACAAAGGTACAAAGTGATCTTTAGGTTCAGTATTTCCTACAGTTGTATTTATCCTAGTTCCGAATTAATTAAAACCTGCGCTCTCAGTAGTCTAACGTAAGCTCAGACTGCTAACTGAACGTGCTCCGACTTAGATTTTCTCTCCATTTGACGAACAAACAAAAGGAAACAACAAATGATAATACTATTCATTCAAAACAAACAAAAGTGTCCATTTTGTAAACACTTGTGTACTACAAACTTAGTATAAACATTTTATTTTTGTTTTTTTAATGACATCTATAATTTACGCCTCAGGTCGTACTTGACAGGTCCTTTCAAAGGATGAATGTTTGTTCTGTTATTAAAAAAGCCCGATTTTTTTCTATTTAACAAAAATGTTTTTGAAAACCCATTTTTTCGTGACATCATTAAACGGACAAGTAGGCAGGGCACAGTCAAGCTTGAGCGCTTGAAAACATTTACAAAACTGACCGCTGTTCATACAAAACTACGATATTACCCGGTGGCCATTTCTGCGGCTTTTTCATTGTACGCCTCATTGATGCTTTGTGGCTGCGATGATTTATAACTCTGTAAGTACTTAACCTACTTGGCCAATATTATCGGTACTTACATGTATTTTTTGTTACATACTTTTATGATTGCTCATTTACTACTATTGTTTTCTTATTCGTATTTTTTTTTTTATTAAGCTTTCTTTCTAGGTTTTCACAAATTGCCTCGTGAAATAAGAGTACATTCTCCTTGTTGAGAGTAAATATTTTCTATAAAGCTCGTTCGTGAACGGCTCTAATCTGTGAATAAGTTACATTTCCACGCCCTCTGCCAAGTTTCCCGAGTAAGTCGCAACAAATTATCGTCAAGTACAAATTACATACAAAACTTAATGGGAAATCTAACCAGCGAACGTTTAACAGTAATACATTTTCGTTGAAAGCTTATAAATCAATCAAAAGTTACTCGTTTTGATAGAGATTTATGCAAGCATGGACAATAAATAGAAATCTCTTGGCCAAACATAATTTGAACATTTATTTTCTGTACATTTCAGGAGGCTATAACACCAAAACCTTTTTTACGGTTCGAAATATTTTTACCGCAAAATAAACATACATCGGGCTGTTACAATAAACTGTATCCTTCTTTAGGGTTATGTTATTTTTCGGTACAACGCTTATCAAATGTAAAATATGCAAAATAACAAACGAACAATTTTTTGGGTAACGGAAGGGAAGGAGTTCTCACATTTACTCCGTCCTGAAGGAAATGATCTGCAGTTTGTTGCAAAAGGGTAGGCGAAGTAGTAGGTACAGGCCAAATGTACATGAATATTTTAAACAAAGGTGTAGGTAGACATAGTATATATAGGTACAAATACAACATTATGTCTCAGTTAACATTGTTGGATTAAGAATTAATGTAAACTTAACAAGAAGAAAACCCTTGCGGGAAAGTAAATCTTTTACACAAGGGTGTTCTACTTTCAAAGTTTTTTCAGTGTAAGAAATTGTAAATTAGTACTTTCCCTTAAATTCAACAGACAAAATTGAATAAACATTCACTACATTTCACGTTTTCCTATAAAGTTACCATTCTACCCTTCGGCATCAATATAGCGAAGACAGTCACAATGTAGCTCTTCACCACTCACTTGAACTTGAATCAAATGTATTTGTTTCCGTCGTTTAGCCTTCGCTCAGCCGTCAAATAAATCGTGTCACGTTTTCAAAGCAATCTCGATTTTATCATGGTTGTGAACCCGCCTGTTTATAGCCCCACGGGAAACATCATAGGCTCTGCGTCCCACTCAAATGTCTAAAACATTTGTCTATTCTTTTATAGTGAGCACATTTTCTGGCCAACTCTTTAGGTGGCAACGTGAAACAAAAAAAAAAATGCCTGACCTGATATAATTCTTCGCAAAATGTCTTACATAGATGTTAACCCAAAGAAGTTTTGTATCCCAGCCAATTGATGTTCCCATTATTCAAATTAAAACGAGATGAGCCGTCGAAAGTCTGGAGGAAACTCGGCAAGAACGAAGCATCTATCAAAATAAATCACTATTGTGGGAGGGATCTCTATTCCACATGTATATGAAGACTCCCATTCGCTGCCTCGAGGGACACTACCACTAACGCCAACGAACCTTCAACTCAGATGATTTTATGCGCACCACTTTCACCTTATGGAAATTCTCTCCTTCCACCGACCTACTCTCGTATTTAATATAAAACGGAATATCTTCAGCGTGATTGATGATCAAACTTTGAATACAATATGTCGTTGTTGTACGTCGTATGTAAAGCTTCAAGCAATGAAACGAGCTACGGATTTTACTAAAAACTAAAATGGACACAGCGCTAACTTTAAAACAAACAAACATGTGATTCTATTGCTACTGCACGTGCGTTCATACGTACAAATATCCATGTACTGTCGTATATTTTTTTAAAACAGGAAAGCCAAATTAACTTCACAATCTAGCGAAGTTTAAACCATTTAAAAAATGTTCGTAATCCCTGGTGGCATAGAATGACTTCGTTTAAACTTGTACAGAAAGGAAACGAGTGAAATATGTAGGTCAAAAGTTGTTACTTCCCGACCGAGAGCGGCAACGCACTCATTTCCAACCTTTTCACGATATTCCTTTTTCATCGCCTAGATACAATACGAGAGACCTTTCGCCTCGTATGTCTACATTGTACCTATTTTATTGTAGCCCAGACTTGTAATTTATGGTCCAGATATTACGGTTGGCAATTTAAGGACATGTTGGTTTAGTACGGACCAAACATATCAAGAGAAAAGTAAAGATAAATGGAGGGAGTATTGTCATAAAATTCAAAAATATTCGTAAACTTTATGATTGATCTAAGTTGCACTGAAATCAATCAGAAAGGTAATTATTGGATGAAACAAAAAAGTTTTCTAGAACGAATAAAAAAGTAATGGATATATTGGTTAGTTAAATAAACAAGGTTTCCGATGTTCACGTCTGTTGGCTTCGTAAATATTTTGACGAATAGGTATTTCCTTTGGGGCACTCCTCAAAGTTTACCCGTCGTCGTCAGCCAAGCGAGTTGACATGGTTACGTAGAATAACACTTCGCTTTTTCTAGGGAATTTTCTAGCATTACGTATTAATATCGAAAAGTTTATAAATATTTAAATATTGGAGAATTGGCCTTTTTAGTTTAACTTCCAAGAAAGGAACTTAGTTACTATTTACAAACTGGCAACCCAAAAGTATTAGGTACTATGTCTATAAATGTAACAGCGATTTTCATCTATATATCGACATAAAGGAGGTAGCCTCAAAGTAAAATTACATGGTCCATAAATTTTTTAGCGACATCATTACAGTAAATGGGGCCGACTCAATAATATTGGGAATCGCAGGATCTTAAAATTGTGCTCTTTACTGTCTGAATGACGCAAATGGACCCAAACCTATTACTAGGGGTGTTGACATTTATAACTTAAAGATCGAAGTAACTGTTATTACCAGCTGCCGACATCATGTATCATTAAATGTTAACCGTAATGATACCAACTTATATATCGAACAATCTTGCTAACTTCGGAACAAGGAATATGAATTTGCATGTCTACGTTAAGTGGAGTAATTATAGTAAGCCTAGTGGAAATAGTTCTGCATCTACAAGTACGTGTGGCGAACATGATTTATGCATGAGCTTAACTCCAAAAACATTACAATCCAGCGGCATTTCCAACAAATTAACAAACAAAACTACTCGTACATAGAATCAATTTACCGAACAGTCAGACCGACGTTTTTGCGTCTTGCGCTAAAATCGATTCTCTCGCTGTCGCAAACCCGCTTCAATCGAAAACAAAGCATGTAATTAATACCGTTGTCATTGCTAATGATCGTTCCAGAGAATACCGCCAAATTAACAGCACTAAGCAAACAAATCCGAGCCGAGTGCGTGCTATTGAAACATGATTTATGTCAAGTGTGGCGCCTGTGACGGTGATGGAATTTTATTTTATGCCACATAAATCGACATAATAAAACACCCTTCATTAATTGACAAATAAAATATAATACTATCAGCTCATATTATTATTAATGATCGTAGCAGAATCGTTTCTGAAACCTACGCAGAATTATAATATTAATTATATTTTGCGCTACACGAGCCGCTTTTACCAGTACTTAAGCTAAATGATAGCGTTTCCCCACGTTACTCGAGGAGTGGCAGATTAAAGATGTAAATGTGATTAGGTTGCATGGAATATTTCGTTGTGTACTGCAGAGCAAGTTGGGAAAGACGCGTCATGTAATTAGATTTATGGACGCGCAGTGCCGGAATGGGTAACACAGGATTCACTTTAATCTTTCTTTTGTAACTATGCTTTAGAATATTCAAATATTCGTTACATACGTAGAATAATAGAAATTCTTTTTGATATCAAACTCTCAACATTTGAAACTGTTGTATCAACAAATTGTTAAAATACCTGCACCACCTAAACGGTACATACAAAGCAAACCCCTTTTTGATCGGAGAACGGACTCCGATAAATGGAAACCTTCGGGTTCTAACTGCCGGGTGTTAGAATGATAAAAATATTGAAGACCCACATGTATCATCACGGATTTCTACCTTTCGGGATAACAAGTATTCCGATACGGACATATTTTGTACCAATATAAGTTTTTAAACTGATATGGTCACTAACATTATTATTAATATTGAAAACGAGATATTTACCATGTTTAGTTTTATTTCCGAGATCCCGATATTTCGGCGCTGTTACAAGCACCATGATCACGGATTAACCGAAGTCATTGCGGGTGGATGTTTATGAGCAGACAAAACGGTCTACCCTCTTTCTTGTTCGTTTTTTGCGTTCGGTACCACTACCATTGTCACTCACTGCACGATTCAGTTCCCGACACACAAAACTCACTGTGTCCACTCGCGAACTTTTTTCGGCACTTTTTCGGTTTTTACACAGTTGAACCACTGGATTCCAGGCTCTCGACAGTTGAAACCCATCCTCCCGGTTAAAGTTATCATATTTGGTAATTTCAATGGCCTCTCTGACCAGACGAGGTATATAGTGGCGTTCTGTCGAGATGACCTGAGGGTTATGCAACTTCCCGTCGGGGCTGTGGTCTGTCGAAAGGTTAACGCGGCTCCGACACATGGGCGAAGATGGAACATGGGTTTGGTTTTTAGTCAGTAGAAGTCTGACACACCCCTTCGCTCTGCCCAAGAGCGGGGGGGGGGGGGGTTATTCGATGATTTTCCACCCACCAAAAAAAAAAAAAAGGGTTATGCAACTTCAGTTTATCCGTGATCATGGTGCTTTTAACAGCGCCGAAATATCAGGAACTCGGAAATAAAACTAAACATGGTAAATATCCCGTTTTCAATATTAATATTTTGTTTTTTTTTTGTATTTTATGCCATAGCGACTTGTGCCATAACAATGTGCTAGGGCACGATAAGATGAATAAACAGTTACTAGTCGAAGCTTAGAAAACTTTTGTATTCTAAAGAGAATTCCAGATTAGCAATAGATAAAAAACTTATGTCTTAAAGACACCGTCATCAACACAGATTGTAACCACAGTCTAGAAGGTTTTTCAGAATCACGCCCACCTTTCTCACGAATCATTACAAGCAGTAATAAGAACTTGCCATACCAAGAGGCTCTAAAGGTACCAAGAAGTTCTCAAGCTACCTAGAGGGTCTAAAGGTACCAAGAAGTTCTCAAGCTACCTAGAGGGTCTTAAACTCTTAACTTAGAAGAATTGGTATTCAGAACGCCTATCCCAACTTTTTCAGAAACTTTGCAACAAGAACTCATGTTTAAAGATTAGATTTATTCTTCATTAGTTGGGTATACTCTATTTGTGTATACAGCACGTGTAAGCTGCTACAGTATAACAAACATGGTGTAGTCGACATGTTGGAATTAATTCCATGTTTGTTTTCTCACCGCTCTGTACGCTACGGACAAACATTTTTCTCGCAGGTACAAGTAAACATTCGCTGATTGTGACCATTGGATAAATAAAACGGTTTTGTGAAGGCCACGAGAAAGTAACGGTTTTTGTTGCGAGTGAAGATGATTGTTTGTACAGATGATAGCTGTGCCTGAAGCCATTAGAAAAAATGTATAGATTTTCTGTTGTGTTGTTCTCCTGGCCGTTTACCGTCATGGCGACCAATCTTAGCGAGATTAGCCTTTAGCGCGGGAGAAATTATAGTGCACAAGTGTGTGTGCAGGTGCTCTCTCTGTATCTATATATTTTATTTATTTTTTTATTTATAAATAAATAAAAAAATAAATAAACGGGATATTTACCATGTTTTCTTATTGTTTCGGTTCTGGTGTTTGTTTTGATGATCCCGTTTACAGTATTAATAGTAATGTCAGTGACCATGTCAGTTTAAAAACTTATATATTAACAATACCCGATCCGATCCCCACGACAAATCGAACCCAGGACACCACGCTCAGCAGTCGTGCTTGCGACTACGAGACCAACGGGCAAATTTCTGATGTAAACAGTCTGTAGGCAAGTAGAAAAAGCGAAATAATAAACATTCCTTTGAAAACATTTAACAGGTAGTAAAAATGTTAACATCTTCTTAAATTTAAGTCCGAGCCATTCATTAATTTCATTTAGAACTCGCTTTTATCCACGGCTATGTAATTATGCTTCCTTTCTTTTATGTCCGCCATCTTTACCCGATAATAATTAATAACACGATACCAGTTATATCTCTCGCTCTTTCCAATTTATTAACACCGGTTTTAAAATGCAAATTAGTCACTCATCGCGGCTCAAATAATTTTCATTGCAATATAATTGTGATTTTCGTTTAACATCGTGTAAGGAAAACAAGAGATGTGAAATTAATACTGATTAACATTAAAATTATTTTATGAAGCTGATTTAATTTAATTATATTTCCACGAGGTTTTTACTGCAAATAATTTGTGGTATGGATTATATGAAAAGCGAATTCAGTGAGGTGCTATTCAATTAATGATTATTTAATTGATAAATATAAATCATTTTTGAAGTCATAAATGTCATAATGTATGTGTTATTGGTTTATAATTGTAATATTTTTCCTTATGTTTTGTTTTAAATTTTAATTATAATAATTATTATGTTCTAGTTTTGCACACCTTTTTGGGAAGGATATGGTTTTGAGTTCTAATGTTTGTATTTTCCATCCTTACGATTACACGTAAGGATACGTACACATAACTTGCTTAAATCAAGCAACTAAATAATTTGATGTAAACTGAATTCTGAATGAAAGGTACTGTTACAAGTTACAGGGTTGTGTCGTAAATCATTTATCAGGAAACGGGGAAATACACAAATCAACATCCATCTGGGAAATGTAAACTTTCCCAAGGGTTTGTTTAACTCAGATGGCAGACAGTCCGTAAAACTAGAATCCCGTGTTACCATGCTCGACCGGAGTGGCTAACTCAATGAACTGGATGAACCGGACTTGTTCTTGCTATGTATGCACCTATGTATATGACGTTACCCTGATCGTGAGCTGGGCCAATAAAAAAATTGCAGTCTTACTGCCGCACTCAGAGAGCTTTAATGATTACTTGAAGTCTTTAAACAGACTCCGGACCCAGGTTGGTCGCAGCAAAGAAAACCTACTGAGGTGGAGATATATAAATGACTCTGCTCTGGAGTGTAAATGTGGTGCTGTTCCTCAAACGATGGGGCACTTATTATCGTGCCCTGCGTGTCCTGCTGGTTGTTCACTGCAGGAACTGATGGACGCTACCGAAAGCGCTAAACTAGTAGCCCAATTCTGGGCCGACACAATTTGGATTGCCATCGACACGCTAAGAAGAAGAAGAAGATTACTTAGGCCATTACTTAGTATAGGTTTTGACACTTTTGTCATACAAAAATTTGTCAAATCTTTACTAAGTGGCAGCTTAAGTAATCATTAAATATCTCTGGTCACAGATATATTTAATGATTACTTAAGCCGCAGTTAGTTTTTATTTTTTCATTGCCTTCATCACAAAGTAGGTACAGAGATTTTAAAATACTGGAATTTTTCATGGTTCAATTTCGGAGAAATGTTGTATTAAATGAAGTGTTAAATGTATTGCAAAATTTGCTAAATGAGATGAAATGCTAAATGTAATTTGTAATTAAATGTTTAAAGGTATTGTTAAATGTAAAGTCCAATTAAATGCTAAATGGAAATATAATGTTATGTATATAATGTTAAATGAATTGTAACTGTTATGGAAAATAAAAGCTTAATAATAATAATTGTTCATTCGAATACACTTTGATGTGGTTATAGTTTTCCCCGTAATTTGCAGATAAAATTAATTACCTTCAGCACAAGTTTTCCCAGTATAGGGTAGGCTCCAGTTTCCACTACATCAACGTATTATTGTAAACATGTTATTCAGATACCTACTGGATAAACTGTTGCATTATGTTATTGAGAAAATAAACGAATATTATAAGGTATATACTTGATTAAATACTTATAAAGAAACCTCGCAGTTTAATACAACCATATTGACAATTATTAATTTACTTACAAATTACATTTATTAACCGACTTCCCAAAAGGAGGAGGTTCTCAATTCGATTGGTATGTTTTTTTTTTCTATCTATGTACACCGATTACGCCGAGATTAATAATCCGATTTACGTGATTCTTTTTTTGTTTGATGCGGAATAGTTGCCATTTGGTCTCATAAAAATTTTAGATAGTTTGGCCTAGTAATTTTCATTTTATGGAGATTTTTCTTAATTTATGAACATTTTTCGTTAATGTGTGTTCGCGAATAACTTCGTCGTTTATGAACCAATTTTGTTGATTCTTTTTTTTATTGTGAAGGAGATATTTTAAGAGTCGTACTATGATATGGAAACCAGGACCTGGTGATGGAAACCCTCAAATTTCTTAGGCACGTATTACGAGTTTCGTGTTTTTTTGTCGAATGTTAGGTTTCTTCGTCGAATGTTAAATGTATAGTTAATATTTCTATAGGATATTAAAACTAAAAATGAAAAAATAAAAAACTTTTTTGCAAAAAAAACAACCGACTTCAAAAACACCAAAAAGTGAAAAATAAACTTCACTAGAAAAATCAGCTTTTGAAGTCGGTGGCATAAAAATGAAATCAAACAAACAAATGTCACCGACTTCGGAAGCTGATTTTTCTAGTTAAGTTTATTTTTCACTTTTTGGTGTTTTTGAAGTCGGTTGTTTTTTTTTGCAAAAAAGTTTTTAAGCACACGATCTCATATAAAATCAGTCCTGTAGAGAAAAATATATTTATGACAAAATTATAAGGATAGATAACTATAGATATCATAATATAACAGTAAGCTTGTAATCCCCGAAGGGTTAGACAGAATTACACCTAATAATACACGTAGGTGTACTGACGAAATATAGATTTTCCAGTTATATTTTAGTCCCATGTAATAGGGGGCGAGCAAAATACATGCATCGTTAACACAAAACAAACTAAAAACCTTTATATAAATGCTTGTATATTATTATAACTAGAACTAACAAGGAGCAGTAACCCGATAGATTTCCGCAAACCCCCCGGGGTACAAGCGTGGGTAAAGTTAGTTTCTGTAATACCAGTCGGTGGCTAATTAAAATATAACGATTAGTAGGCAACTATCATTTTCTGTAAAGGAAAAAGGCATGGAAATATATAAAAACAGGATAAAGATAATAATAAATAGAGAGGGGTCTTATGGGGCTGCACGCAATTGCTCGCGCAATTTATCACGTAAAACTGATTACAGCATAAATTAATTATAAAAGTTATGCATGTTTTCAAAACTGTCGGCAAACTGATTGAAAAACTTTGGTTTCTTAGGTGAACGGGAAGTGCCTTTAAAATCACTGCAAAACAATGTCAGTTTTTTGTGTCGCTTTTCATTGTAACACATTTTTCTGTCTAGCCCTTCAGCCCGCAAACAAATCTGAACGAAAACGTACACGATAAAGAACTTCTTACCAAAACGTGACGTACGTACACCGACTTAGATATTGCCTCTCAGGGACCCAGACCCAGATTTTATTGAACCAGTCTACATATGACCCAAAAAAATGGGATGGCTGACAATAACATTACCAAGTTTGACATTTAAGCACCGTGTCAGAACATGGATCCCAACTTTGCATTCCCATTAACGTGACAGTAAAAAGTTTCACTCCTTCGCTCCGAATTTTTTGCACTTTAGGAATATCTTGCAAATCGCTTTTTAATATGACGCATGGGAGCGATAGCTTTTGTTTCACCCTTTATAAATAAGTAATGCCTACCGGCAAACGGCCACTGGGGTACATGGTGTTGCTGATAACGTATTTTTAATGAGGATGGTCATGTAAACATACAAGACGACAATTTTCTTGGTTTAGGAGCTTACAAGGAAATGGCTAAATAATAACAACCACTAGGGTTTATCTGTAGGTTAAGCCGCGTTTGTCAAGATTAGTCTGTAGAAGAAGAATGACTACCCATTAAATAGCAAAATTCTTCCGGGGAATCGGTAAGCACGTTAAACCAGTGGTCCCGGCTGTTAATTGTAGATCTTTGACAGTCGGTAAGTAGTCAGTGGCCCGAAAGTCTAACTACCAATCTTACCAAAGGGTATCGTATTACCTCGGGGCTGTGGATATCGAAAGGTTACCGCGGCTCCGACACAAGGGCGAAGAAGAAGGAACATGGGTTTGGTTTTTAGTCAGTAGAAGTCTGACACTCCCCTTCACTCTGCCCTAGAGCGGGGGGGGGGGGTTATTCGATGATTTGCCACCCACCAAAAAAAAAAAAAAAAAGGGTATCGTATTACCTAGGTCTAAATGGGTCGTTGAGATCAGGTTAGGCAGTCGCTCCCTATAAATACTATTTTTTGCTGCATCTGGTTAGACTGAAAGACAACCCCAAAATAATTGGGAATAGGCTAAAAGATGATGATAATAAAAAAAATTACAATCTAAACGGTTACAATTAAAAACCTTAAATGTAAAACCTTACAAAGCAATTTCACCCATATCGTTTGTCACCGTATATCCGAAAATTTTCGGCTATAAATCAAGAACTATCAGGGTTTAAGCCAAACAGGTGATCCTTTAACAATTGACCCTTTTCAACCGTCGCGTCGGGAAGACGTAGAGCCGTCTGACGGGACTAATGCCGTACAGGTTTGAACATAGTTTCCGTTAGTTTTCGAAAGGGGAAAATGGAGATTGCAAACATGACTTCAGACGAAATCGGACCCTAGTAATAAAACCGGAATAACATTAAAGAGGACTTCTATCTACGTTCAGATCAGACAGCGAAGGAAAACACAGGATAATCTAAGCTTATCTTTTTGCGCAAAACACAAAAGCGGGGTGAGAAGAATAATAGTGTGAGCATCATAATGTGTTTCCTAGGTGAGTTAGCTACGGAAATTGTGCTCTAGTATCGTATTGTGTGAAATCTAACACACATTTTAAACGGTTTCTATACTTCTTTTATCTGTTTTTGCTACGTTATATAACATGTTCCGGAAAACACTAATCTCCAATTCTATTACTATGATTTTAGTTTCCAGTGCAGGTCGTCGCAAAAATACATTAAATAACGTCCACAAAAGTTGCTACGTCACGCAAACCTCTGTAGGGCGATGTCTCTGTTCGTTTGAGAGATTACACGGGTAGCAGCTGGAGTAAGCACTCGCCCCAAGGATTTAATTGTTTACATTCCCTGACCTGAAACATAACCCTGATCTTTTGCTTTATTGGGATTGCTCCGAGTAATATCTTTATCTTTGTATTACAACGACCCTCTTACCCGAACACTGTTGCTATGAGAGCACAACTACTTGATAAGGAAAAATATTATTTGCCTTTGTTCATATTAAATGTATCTTCCATTTATTTTCGTGATGAGTAAGGGTCGAAAAATGTTGTATAATGCGACCCAAATTCAAAGTTCTTCCACGTTTATTTTGCACAAAAGTTTTATTCCCCCGATAGTTTGTTCCAACTTTAAATTAGTTCTAGAGTTGCACACAAACGAATAAGTCCACAGACATTCTTATTTTGGATAAGGATAAGGTGCAAAGCTTTCCGGCGACTGAGAATATGTCTTAGGACTGACGTTGTGTAGCCAATGTAAGCTCGCGCTGGTGTGACTGTGACAGCTCTAAAGCTGAATCCTCGGAACCCAGAAAAATCTTACATTTAATAAAATGTGCGCTCTGGACTGACCTGTCACAACACTAGTGGACTAAGACTCCTTTCATCTATCTATCTATCTATCTATATAAATAAAAAGAGAAGTCCTGACTGACTGACTGACTGATTGACTGACTGACTCATCAACGCCCAGCCCAAACCCTTGGACCTAGAAAGCTGAAATTTTGCACTGAGGTTCCCTTTATAATGTAGACAAGGAATAAGGAAGGATTTTTCGAAATTCAACCCCTAAGGGATAATAGGGGATGAAAGTTTGTATGGAAAATCGTCATTTTCACGCGGGCGAAGCCGCTGGCAAAAGCTAGTAAATCATATGATTTCTACGGAGAAAACTTAAAGACACCTGAACAGGAAATTAAAAGTCAGGAACTTGGTTAGTTACTGGAAAAAGATCTAAAAATAGACGCAACTCCGATCCTGAATTAAAATAGAAATTGGGGTCTCCTGTCATCCCGGACGTTATCGGGCAGCCCGAGAATTGTACGAAAACAGTTTAACTTCCAGCCACTTCGCAAAACTCACTATTACATTTTATTATTGAATCCATCGAAAACTTCTATTCGGTTTTAATATCAAAGAGAAATGGCAGTTTATTTTAAGTGTGTGCACAAACAGACAAACACAGAGACCACGATATATCTTGTCTTGTAGTAATGATCGAATGCTAAACGACACAAATCGCGGCGGCGATATTTATGTTCGGAAATACTTTCTCGTTATTCGGTATTTTACTCGCGAATCCTTTTCGACTTGGGGTATCGATTTTATCAGGAGCTTTACTCTGTTCTGATTTATGGCACTCCTCTGAGCGAAATTATTGGTCCAAAAATATTGCGCGAAAAAGTCCAGTTCCAATTTTTTTATCCTATTTGTAACCTGCACTGGCCATTTTTTTACGTAGCCATAGTATTTAAAACAAAAGAAGAAAAAAGAAGTTTTGCCTTTCGATATTGTAATCCGTAGCACCGGATAGGTCTGGAGCTAGTGAAAATACATATGAAGGATCTACGTACACATATTCACTAACTCGAATTTGTAGGCAGTAGGAGTACATTCGCTCACTAAATTCGAAGTTGCTCTGTAGTCTGTATATATACATAAGTTTAGTAAGATAGGTATAGATAGGCACTAACAAGTAACCCAATACTCCAAGTTGTTTGATAAATGTGTTAACTTGCTTACCGCTAAGTTCAGATCAACAAGATGTCTACCTACTTGAGAATTTTTGGAAGTCACTGTTTGGCGTATCTATCATTATTTTAGGTAAACTTAACCATACTTACTTTTATTAATATTGACAGTTCAACTTCAGTCCGAAAACAAGTCGAAAATACAATCTACTTAAATATAATGAGTTTATTTCTGCTATTCCAATACCATTTTCCTAATCATTAATGAATGACTCGTCAACACCTCTATCATAATCAAACAGTTATAACGCAATTACACCCTAAACTGTCCAAATTAACGCGTACAATACTGTACTTAACTATTGTTTCAGCAAACAAACGCATTGTGGGGAGAGAATCGAACACAATATGTCACACAAAATATCGAATTTCGTCTATTTAGCTGTCGACAACGAAACGACAGACGTTCAGTGTGTACGGTTTCTCTGGCGGTAGAAACAAAAGAACAGACATTATTCAAGTGCCAGTCATCGTGGCTGAATGAATGAGTCTCGATACACGCTGCGCCAATAATTCATGTAGAACAGGAAGACAGGTGACGTCATATCGCCATTCTCAATGCATTACAGCTACTTTTCAGAATTCATCGCTGAAATGTGCGGGTTATCCTTTCTTTTTTCGCGACTGTGACGGATCCCAAACGTTCATTTCGGATATTGTTTGCCAACATCAATCGATTTTCGTATAAATATTTTTATATACTACGACAGAACTTTCATACTCGTCCGGAAAATCATTTCATATCTCTCGAAATAGAATCTTTCTACGGACCGGACACCCATTTCTTTTCTCAATTTACCATTCGATAAAAATGAAATAGGTTGGCCTAGTCATTTGTTCAGCCTACCAGCAGAAGACTAATAGCTTAGACCCGTGTGTCACATAAAGGAATCGGTAGAACCTATCGATTCAATATATCTGCGTCATGGTTCACTAGGCGATCTTTAAGGTTTCCATTTATCACGGAAACATTAAAGGAAAATTTATGATAGTAAAAATCATCTGGGAAAAACTGAAGAACACATTGCTCAAATAATGTATCAGAGCTTGTGAAAAGCGCAATGTTTCAAAAATGTTTTAGCGGGAGAGGAAGGAAATAAATACGTATTAAATTATATTAAAATACTTTATTCAAAAGCAACGTAACTTTTTTCTAGGAAGCTCAACATGAATCTTGAAAATTATACAATATTTGAATGATCAAAGGAAGTCGTTACAAATTCTATTTAATTAATATTCTGTGAGCACAGCAGTATTGGACGACCTGAAACACTTCACGTATGTACATCTAGTTACTCTGCTGAAACGAATTGCAACCTTATAGCCTAATTAAATGGTCGATAAATTTTGTATCATACAATTGAATTTATTCATGATTCCTAGAAAGAGCTACTATTAGTTACTATTACTATTTCCTAGAAATATGAATTTAACCACAAAACGATAAAAATCACATCATACCAATTCGATATTTAACATTTCAACGTTTTCACCTAATCGACGTTTCATTGTAATTTATAATTCTGTTTAGAGATTTTGCTGTTGTTTATTTTCATTGCGTTAGTTGTTACATGGTTAGCGAAAAATACTGAATGAGTTAATAAATATACCACTTGATAAAATTATTAAAGTTAATGAAATAATAGCAGTTTCTTCCGTCATCTTAATTTTTTTTTAATCAAAATCTGGATACATACAGACCGGATTATCCAACGCATTAACAAGAATCTTAAGTAGCTACGACGCCAACCTATTACCAAAATTCCTAAATTTATCTGAACTACTACTTGCCTGCCTGAATCTATCCACCCATTAGTTTTAATAAAATAGCCCACATCTCGCGGGTACGTAACGCAAATCGCGCCCTTAGCTTAAGTGAGAGAGCTAGTAATATTATTATCTTTACATTTCCGGCCACTTTATAGACCCACATAATAGAAACTCCTCTATCCTTTGAAAAGGGAAATTGCGAACCTTTTTGAGGGCACACTATGAACTAGCAATAGGCTAATATTAAAAAAATATTGTTTTAAATTATGTTACATACCTTGAAGTGGCCAAAAAATATCATTATTTTTGCCTTTACAATCTTATCATATTTATCTTAATAATAGAGAGTGTGACTTTGAAGTATTCTCAATTATTAAAAAAAAATGACAGAAACCATTAAAAAATAAAACTTCCTTACCTTAGGAATTAATTAAAGCTCCCATTTTCATTTTGGCATATAGGTCTCAGGAGAAAACTAACAATCTAAGTTGCACTGGGCCACTTACCAGCTACTGATCCAAATATGTATGGAAACATCCCCCGAGGGTGTGAGTGAAAGCTAGAACGTTGCAATTCTACGTCCAGAAAGCTGTTTGTAGGAGCTTTATGCAGACCGAGCCAGACTGTCTATTAGACTGTATTAACGCACATAGCTCTAACTTTTCAAAATAATAATACCGCTGACACTAAAATAATCATGACACACCATAATCAAATCATAATCCTGCCCTCCATCATCATCTGCCGAACCTTTTCCCAACTAGGTTAGGGTCGGCTTGCGTTTAATGGAATGCAGCTGAATAGTAGTGTCTTTATGCCCAGTTACTTGGTAATATGATACTTTTTGGGAGGACTGGTTGTCAGGTTTGCGAACCACTAACTACCTTTAATGACTACCAAAGATATGCAAAGGGTGGCCAGGGCCAACGACTTATCGTACTTTCCGAGGGACTGAGGAAACTTGACGACCCATCAGCGCAGCGGCTCGACTTTGGCAAGCACTGCATAACGTTATAAATCGACCCACGGGGTTGTTATTATTTAACCACTAGCTCCACAATAATTCATTCTCCTGCCCTTATCCCAATTTCCCTGAGGTTGGCGTAGTGTGTCTAAGTACTTCTTCCACACAATTTGTCAAAATATTTATACTAAAAAATCTGTATGAACGTAAACAAAACTAACTGGGCTTGGGAAGGTTAAATAATGAAGGAGCGGTATTTGTAGGTTGTAAGTCGATATAGTGTCTGAAATATGAAAAATATGGCTCTTAGTAATATGTTGTTTTTGTTCAGTTTTCTTAAAAAAGTATGTCTAATACTGTACTGTTGTTTTACGGCTAACGGTATTCCAATAATAACTTGTCGCTTAAGCTTTAATAACAACGGGGTACTTGTTTATTTATCACTCAATAAATAACATCAAAATAAACCTTTCTAACCTAGCAACAGATATATAAATAAGCACAAGTATTTCCTGCAAAGAGCAAAGGAAGCAATTAATCACCCCTCTTAATCCCTGTTGACATACACTTATCGCACCTCGGCTTGATCAGAGCCGAGTCTAATGATGGAAACCTCCGTCTACACGCACAAACTAAACGTATAAATACATCTAACTGTGAAGGATCGACGGGCTTATATCCCTAATTAACTAAACAATTAATAAACACATCAAACAACAAAAACTACTTTTAGAACACACTATAAATGTAATCCAAACCATAATAAGTGATTATGAGCACACATAAAATATAATTAAAACAATTACATCCACGCCCCCGCCTATTCTCTATGTCCTTTTAGAGCCATAACCATAAAAACAATTATTTTGATACTGCTCATAACGGCCGCTCTAAAACAAAATGGCTTTGATAAGTAGAATGATATAAGCGGGTCTTAGCTTCGAACATTATATCTTGATGGCCGGTATTATTTGACGTAGCCACAGAATCCATTTCATATTTTAAAGAGATTAAATTCCGACTGGAATCGAGCAAAAACTGACCCCACGTAGCAGGGAAAGGGTTCGATGGCTGATGATTGGATTCCGGAACGCCGACCGACATATGAAGTCGGATCTGAACTATACTTAGGCATTTATGATTGGAGTTTCACTATTTTGAAATGCTCTCCTAACAAAGCGTTGTAAGAATAAAAATGTTTTTTTTTTCTTTAAATACAGCTATTTCTAGTCTTAAAATTTTAATTTTCTTGGAACTTATTAGACAGGTAGCTTATTAATCAAGTTTTGTCATTCTTTATACTTCATGAAACATTAACGAAGAAGTGCTTTTCAATTTAAATACAGTAAACATTTACAGCGGCGGTAAAGTTATTGCACCTACTCACTTTGCGCAACTTTTTACAAGTTGTGAATGGCATACTGAATACCTATTCAGAAAAAAGCAACCGTTAGTTATAATTTAGGTAACTTTAAAGTACATAAATCATAGTCCACTGCTGCAATTTGTATCCACAAAAACTAATGGGCTACAAAAGCTATCCTCTGGCACAAAAACATGAAAAGTGTTTTTACTCCATGGCAAACTGACAATAGCAATAGTTCAAAGTAAAATCCCGGTAAGTTCCCAAATACGGTGCTGAACGGATTCGACATAGAATTCTGGAAATTTCTAGACTCCCAAGTACTACGAGACGAAGTGAAAACTCAGTTCGATGCATTCGGAATCGTCCAATCAAGTTCGGCTTATGGTGCGAGTTGAATATGGCGCCTAGCCTCGACGTAGACTTATGCAGTACTGGAAAAACTTTTATTACACAGAGATTTTATTATTATTACATTTGAATAGGTTTGATGCCACATTACATGTGATTAGGGATGTGAAAACGGGCGCAGGGATCTTCTAGGCTTTTATTACACCTGACATCTTTTTCCACTTTACCTACGTCATATCGTTTGAGCGTAATAAGAGCATAATATTACAGAGAATCTAGTAGGAGCAAACCAGAATATGTATTTTTAAACGTGTTTTATTATATTTTTGGTATTCGTATTATTTTGTACCTACTTTGGGTTTGTTAAGGTTTTACGCGCGGAACCTAAATAAAAGTGTCTGTTTGTAATTTCAAATAACAGTCATACCACAGATTACCAGGTCGTCGATTATAGGGTTTTGTAGTATACTTTATAAAATAAAACAAGCTTTTTAATGTATCAGATTCATTGATGTATTATAATCAATGATCAGATTAAATAGTTTTAAAAAATAAGTATAAAACGAAATTTATAGGTATTTAAAAAGAATAGTTAATTTTACTTAGAGGTGTTTTATTTTGATGCAATGTTTTTTTTTTCCTTTCTTTAAATTCCCGATTGTTAAACTTTTACGTATAGAATATTCTAAATCGAACAAACAATTTTATTAGGTAATCTTGGGGGAAACAAGGGCAAGGGGAGTTAAGTGGTATATTTGTCATTTAATTAAATAATTGTAGGTAAGTACATTTTTTCATAACAAATTAAAACTTATATTTCTGTATCACGAATTCACGAGGAAAACCGAAAAAAGATAAGTTTTTATCGTTTCTCTTGCTGAATCTACATCCACTGCACATAATACACCAGTTGTAGCTATTACTTAGGATTTTAAAACTCGCGTCAAATCGACCGAAATAATTATAATAACTATGCGTATTGCACAGAGTACTAAATATTGCGTGTGTACGCGCCGCGCGGCTGTTGAAAACCCTCTGTGCTATGGTCATCGATAGACCGGCGCCCGGTAGGTAGTTAGCGCGCGTAAGTACATGGAGTGTAGTATCTGTAATCTGTGGTCATACTCGTAATAGTTTTGAACTGAATGCATGCGGAAGAATATACGGTACTTATAACTGTAGTATATGTAGGTAGGTTTCTATATTATGTTATGTACTTGAAGGTACTATAAGAATAAATCAGTGTTCAACCGACATTCGTGTGTTTCACTATATGGTGACAGCGGTGGGATTCGAACCCACGCCCTTTCGGACTGGTGCCTAAAACCAGTTACAGTGAAACACACGAATGTCGGTTGAACACTGATTTATTCTTATAGTACCTTCAAGTACATAACATAATATAGAAACCTACCTACATATACTACAATAACAAATAACAATATTTTTTGTTTTTGTCTGTGTGTCTGTCTGCTTTCAATATGTTTATTCATTTGAGTGGTGTTAATCCTCCAGCAGAAAAAATCACAAGAGATATTGTATTTTTGAGTCTAATGGAACAGGGGCTTATTTGTCTTGCGGAAAAAAGTCTAGGATTGATGGCTTTAATTATAATAAAGGATCGGAGTCGACGGGAACTGACAAAGTATAACAGATGATTATAATTATTTCAGGCGAAAAACTTTCTTAGGTGACATTAAGCGAGCGGTTCCGGGCGACTTCATGTCACGGCGTTTAGTTCAGATTTATTAATAATAACTAGCAAACTGATATTCGTAATATTTCTTCGAAAAATATTCGATTAGGTCCACTTGCAAGAAACATTAGATATCTACGACAATTTATTTCACGTTACTTTAACAATAACTCGAAATCCTGACGATTTAAGATCAAAGAACGAAAACATTTTCGGTTCAATGGCAAAATTTGCCCTACCAGGAAAAGATGAGCCAAGAAAAATATTTAAGTATTTACTTATTTCCATTTCTCTTTGTCCACTTTTTCAGGAAAGTTAATCTTATTAATCTAAATACCTTTTCAATTGAAGGTATTTTGATCCTACAAACTTACTAAATTGTCATGGGAAATAAGCTCAGTTATGATTGATTATAGATATCTATCAGTCTATTAATATGGTAGGTTTCTATCCGAAACTTGTTACAGGGAAATTGTAGTCCCTAGACTTGGTTGTTACTAGAACTTGTGGACAATCAACTACCAACTTGGGCATTGTTGCACTGATTCAACTCAATTAATTATGGCCATTATTCAGAACACTCCTCGTGTTACATTAGATTATAATAGATAGCCTACTGATTCTTAATCGAATTGAGTTTCCTTCGGAATTGGTTTGACAAATAAACTGACACGTCGGTCGTAAGGGGTCAGCTCGGCGTTTCGCCGTGGGCTGTGGTTTGCCCGCAGCGGTGGCGGCGGTCGCAAAAATATCAAATAATTTCATATGAAACTGGATGCTTATGAGTGGGATTTGTTTTTGTAAGGGCACCCACGAGGGAACACGATAAAGGAAAACTTTCTACCGACGACGCGTTCACCCACACTGACGAGTTCACTACACTGGAAGAATGGAAGTGGGATGCTGTTTAAATATATTTAAAATATATAAATCATTTTTATATCTGCATAAACATAGTTGAGGTTTTTTTTTTTTTTATTGGCCTAAAGATTTTATATTTTTGGATCTAGAATCATGTTCCTAATCAAAGTTAAAAGTTACATAACAACGCTGTCTCTGTTACTCTTAAAATATACAATATAAATACATACATAATTAATTAATTAATTATGTACTCGTCCACGTTCATAATCATCCTCCTAATCGCTCTATCCTTTCTTACAATATACATATTTAATTGAATTTCCCAATGTTTATTTATCCCCGGCGACACGTTTCCAAAAATACATCTTAAAAAAAGCTCGTTTATAAAGCAGAAAAAGATGTAACATCGTCTGATAAGAATCAAAGCGGAGAATTACATTTTGCTTTTTGTTACGGAACTGTTTTCGTCCGTCCCCTCCAAAAGTCTGACCTATTTGTTTTATAGCTTTATAAGTACCTACGTCCGCTCTTCGTATCATACATTAACATTAAATTAAGCCGCAGTATGCCGCTAGGACAGAATGAGAGGTCTTTGTCAAAGATCTTGGGTCACAGGGTGAAGCTTTAATAAAAAATGTGGAGCTGCAATATAATGTACGTCATCATCATTTTTAAGGTTTGTTCTATACAGTAGAGAAGGGTACGATTGTACCTGATTCTAATTTCTTGTTTCAAATTCGACAGTATATTAGATACAATTCTGATACTGATATTTGTGAGTTCACATTGACGAAACATTCATATGAGACAAATGTTAAATCTCTACGTGCCCCTTTCCTTTTCTCCGTCTCTCTTCTGTTAATTGAAATTGCTATTTCCCTCGGCAAAAATCGTTCACTTTCTGTCAATCGTTTGAATACGACAAGGACAGAGCGGTGTTTTATTTTTGCCTTAAATGTTTATAGTAATTAGTGGTGCTACTTCGGCCTATTGTTTTCGCTGTATTATACACTCCATGTCTAATTATTTGACCCTTGCTACGGTTGCTACTTAATTTGCCCTTTTTATGAGCAAATAACTTTGTTTTGTTGTTGAATCTTAACAATTGGCCAAATAAAGTTATGGAAAGTTAGCAAAGTAGCACGAGGGTTCAAACTCAACAAATCAAATACGGTACAATCGTACCCGCACACCACAAAGTTTTCAGTTAGTTTTTGTAAGTACCTATTGTTGATATATATTCTAAAATTAAATAAAGCCACATTGCGTGATATTATCCTCATTTATTTTACCTGTAGATGTTTGTTTATGAAACCCACCGGTCCTTCAATTCACATCCAATCAAGCAAGTTTTGAAAGCTCTCGATTTGGGTCTAGTGAACACTGGTTGGAAACACAGTTATTTTATTTCCATGGTATGTATTATGGATCCCGACTTGTGAGGCTCGCTACCTTTATTAATAAATAATAAATATTATAATAAAATCTGATTGCTTGTCGGACCTTCCGTCTGTTCCTTTTTCACGCTTGAACGGATTTTGGTAAAGTGACCTGAGCTATGAACACTACACTGTACTGATAACTGTCGACAACGAAGCGGAGATGCCACGGGAAAAACCTAGTACAATATAATTGAAATCTCTTGTCGTAACTATTCCTTACTTTAAAAGCTTCTTTTGTTAAAGCTTTCTTTGACTTAAAGCCTTCAACTCGTTAGAAAATGAACGTTCGGATGTAGCTTACGAACTATTGGAAATTCTAGACGTTCGTGTCTAGGCGTCCATAATAAACGTTTAAAATAGGATTTCTTACATTGTTTCTTTCAAAAATAGTTCACATATCCTTTTTAGTCAGTCACCAAAAAATATTGTGTTGTCAGTTTTTGACTTTTAACTTTTCAACGCAATGATCGAATTACTTTTTAAAATACTGAAAACACATGAATTACAAAGGCACACCAATCTCTCTTCAATAAATAGTCCCTAATCAGGGGATTTAAAGCCGCACCAAAAGCTAGAAATAAATAAAAAGTGTAATCTGTAATTAACGATACCGTCCGATGTAAATTCTCGCGGTTCGTGTTAATGGCGGCTATCTAAAATTGAATTTATGGAAGCCTTCTGTAATGCATTCGACGTGAATACTGATATTACACAAGATTATTTGTTTAATTATAGCGTAGGATTAAAATAGTTTTTTCATCCCCCCATCTCGGAAAGAGTCTTTTTGCTCTTCGATATCTGAGTGCAAAAGCCGTTTTTATCCTCTAGAGTGATAAAGTAATTTGAATTTAGAACATCGTGTGCAAGCTAAGTCTGTGAATTCAAAACATCATACCGAACATTCACACTTATCACCGATCATTCATTCATTCGATTATTCTCTATGGTGCCGAATTTATCATACAACCTCTTTTTTTTAATTTGTTAAAAACTCAGACTCGGAACTTTCTTGGTGTACTTTTTTTTTAATTTGCTTTGCGCGCGCCATTTTCTTTTCAGGTCATATTGTTAAAACGTTAGGAACAAGTGATAAACCTAAAATGAGTGATTCTAGCGACGAAGAAGTTTATTTGACGCCAACAGAATTGACTGAAACTGTTAATAATGCGCAAATGAGCTTTCTTCCTCAACAATCAAGCGAAAAATATTTGAAACAATACGATATGTTCAACACGTGGCGACTAGCTAAAGGAGCCAAAACTTTCTCAGAAAACGTTTTGCTGGCTTATTTTATTGAACTATCCGAGACCAAGAAATCAAGCACTCTATGGAGTACGTATTCAATGTTAAAAGCAACAATAAAGATGAAAAAAGACATACATATCGACACCTATCCTAAATTAGTGGCATTTTTAAAAAGAGTCTCATCTGGTCATCAACCAAAAAAATCGAAGGTTTTTACAGCATCTGAAATTGAAAAGTTTCTTAACGAAGCACCTGATTCCGTATATTTGGCGTAAAAGTAAGTCAGTTACGCATTCAGTATCTACTCAACTACTTAACATAATCTAATAAGTACTTAGTAGATATTGATAGGCATACCTGGGATTATACCTAAGTATTTTTGTTATAACTTAAAGATTTTTCTGCAATACTTAGCTATCATAATGTAGTAGATAATACTTAAACTGAAATAAAAGTATCTTGTGATTGTAAATGCTTTTTTTTTGCATTTAGTCATTTCCTCGCTGAGGTGGGATGAAAAGTTACGTGTTGCACTCGAGTGCAAAGATTTTTCACCTCGTGCTCTTTTGATTCCCTCGCTAACGCTCAGGATTCTAATTTTGAATCACTCGCTCCGCTCGTGATTCAATTTTAGAATCCTTCGCTTCCTCGGTCATCAAAATTGAGCACGCGGTTAAAAAGCAACTTTGCACTCTTGTATAACAAATAACTATTGTTTTTGAACACTTCTTTATTGTTTGTAATTGGATATTTTGACAGTTCGTAACAAATTACAAACATTTATCATGATTTTTAAAAGTCTGTCACTAAAGACATCTTTTTAGACGCAGCAGCTAACCCGTTTATCAAAGAATACTTCTTCGTTTGTTTCTTTTGTCGTCTTTATAAACAGTCGAGCTTATTTATTTATATCAAAGTTTTTAGTTTATTAAGGTTTACATTTACACATTACTGATGTTGCGCATAAAGCAGCTAAGCTTAAGTAGGACTGAACTGACTACATCTGCCGCATGCCCTATGAGCTGTGGGCCAAAATAGTCATTTTCAATAGCAATTTCTGGAGCCCTAACACAGCCCTATGGCGTCAAAGCAGACCTAGTAGATGATGGAGGGAAGGAGGCAAAGAAGATCTGTACAAGACTAGCGACCAGAAACAACTGGAAGTCATGGTGAGATGCCTTTGTCTATATAGCAGTGGGATGATGCAGGCTAAAATTACTATTTTCAGTAAGTTAATCCAACGTTACTCATATTTCCAATACTATTCGTTTTGACAATTGGTTTTTACGTTGCTTTACATCTGTCTATCTATATCTTATCTATATATAAATAAAAAGAGAAGTCCTGACTGACTGATGACTGACTGACTGACTGACTCATCAACGCCCAGCCCAAACCCTTGGACCTAGAAAGCTGAAATTTTGCACAGAGGTTCCCTTTATAATGTAGACAAGGAATAAGGAAGGATTTTTCGAAATTCAACCCCTAAGGTATTTAAATAGGGGATGAAAGTTTGTATGGAAAATCGTCATTTTCACGCGGGCGAAGCCGCTGGCAAAAGCTAGTCTGTCTATATAAATAAAAAGAGAAGTCCTGACTGACTGACTGACTCATCAACGCCCAGCCCAAACCCTTGGACCTAGAAAGCTGAAATTTTGCACAGAGATTCCCTTTATAATGTAGACAAGGAATAAGGAAGGATTTTTTGAAATTCAACCCCTAAGGTAGTTAAATAGGGGATGAAAGTTTGTCTAGAAAATCGTCATTTTTGTAGTTAAACCGACATCCACGCGGGCGAAGCCGTGGGCAAAAGCTAGTCTTCGTATAATTCTCCTGATTTTCCCAAAAACGTGAAGCAATAAACGGATTATCTCAAAATCCTTCGTATTGTGGTAGAAAAGTGTGTTACTGAATTGGGGTGGCCCGAAAACTTTGTAACGATAATTACAGCTATCTGAAACTGAATTAATTATAAAAGGCTCCAGTGATTTACTCCACCGGTATCGATAAATTCGATTTTAATACTTTTAAAAAGGCTGAGGTGAAATATGGCTTCTGTAATTTAAAAAGTCATTATGATATCGAAATACCTGCAAGTTTGCGTTGGCGTAAATTTTACAAGACTCCAAAATACAGGAAGAAGACGATTAAGGAATTATTTTTCTTAGAGTGTTGATGACAATTTAAATTGAGTGATTTTCAGCCCTATATTTTGCCACGAGTTTGGCACTTCAGGACACAATATCAAGTGTCCCATCGTTTGTGAGGCAACACCACATTCCCACTCAAGGAAATATTAATTCATAGTAATAAGTCTCTCAAGAATAAAATGTCTATTTCGCAGAGCTCTAGGTTAGGTTTTTTACGTAAATCTTTTGTAACCCATAATTAACATCATGCCTGTAATCCTCGCAGGGTTAGGCAGAGGTATACCTTATAGTACACCCTCATGTTGCCAGTTATTTTGAATATTAAGGGATAACCTTATGTCTAGTTTACAGTTAAAACGACATAGCTAGTGCAATATTTTGTTTGTTTGTAACTCCGACCACCTGTTTCCTTCGTCCCAAGTTTCTACAACTGACTAAGGAAATTATGTAAGTTTCACAAAGATCCATGACTTATAAAGACAAGGCGCATTAATCTTTCAAATCAACACTGGCAAAGTTGACTCAAGCTAAATTTCCTTTTAGATAAGAACTCCGTACCCGCGTAACTTACAGCTTGTAGAATTTTAAAACATCTTCATGAATTATAACAAACGTTTCCGAAACTTTGGAGTTAGATATAATACGTGAAACTTAAATTACGTATTGAAAACCTACTGAAAACTTACTAAACATCGCTACAGGTAGTCAGTAGGACACTGACGACTGTCAGTCTGACAACCAGTCTCACCAAGGGATATCATGTTACCCAATACTAATTGGGTTGTGAGAATCAGATAAACAATCGCTCCATGTAAAATTCTGGTATTGGACTGCATCCGGTTAGACTAGAAGCCAACCCCAACATAGTTGGGAAAAGGCAAGGGAGATGATGTTCTACTGAAAAGTTAGGTACATAACTTACTAGTCCTATCGAAGAAAAATCAATTAGCATTTAACTTTTTCTTTTGGATATGTATACAAAAAAAAATGTTTCCAATTCAAACACGAAAACATTAGTAATCTTTCAGTGTTTTTTTTAAATAATGTTCTCAACTTGGATTAAATTAATTCGTAAGAACCAAAGGTTAAGGATCTGTTTATACAGCAATGTTTGCTAAAGGAGAATAATTAGGGCTATGAATATGTAATTGCAATATAAATTAATAAACAGTAAGCCTTAGTCTGAAGTTTGTTCTTTTGGGATTGTGATAATATGTCTATACCAGCTTAACCCACACTATAATATAATGATAACACTACAAATAAATAAAGTCATTGCCTGAAATCCCCGAAGGGTTATGTAGTACACCCACATTTCAACAGTTATGGTTTAAGTCCCATGTATCATCAAATGTTTCCTGCTCTGGGTGGAACAGAAGGGGGTGTCCGACTCTTACTGACCAAAACCCAACGATGTTCTTCCTAATGCTCTTTGCGTTCCACCTTTCGAATCATCATTCATCCTTTTGAACAAATAACGCAACCCTAGCAGAGCTACTTATTATCCTAGCAAGCTGTCATCTCGGCCCAATCACGAGGCTAAGTGCGGATAAAAGGATCATTCTCAGTAGATCCATGATGAATCTACTGGGAATTTAAAGCCAAAACTAAACTAAAATAAGCTGTCATCTCAGTATATACATTTATTATACCTATTTAGCTATCTATCATCTTTCCTGTCATTACATCTTTCACAGAATCCATGCAAACTTCCTTCGGTCTCCCCCTATACTTACACCTATCCAAATTCATACTCAAAACTTTCCTCTGGGCATGTCCCTCATTCTTCCGCATCACTTGCCCATACCATGACAACCGCTTCTCACACAACTTTGGAGCGACAGTTGCTACTTTCAAACTTCCTCTTACATAAACATGAAACTTGAACGAAAATAATCATACTCGAATTTTCCATAAAAGAGTGAAAACGAGCGGGGAGTGGCTAAAAATATAATAATAGCGCCTTTGGTCAATTTCCAAGGTTTAGAAGTACTTGCCTATGTCAGTCTGTTGGTAACCATCCATTACATATCGAGTTTCCTCCGTGTCTGGGAAAACACTTTGAGCCATTGATCACGGCTGAAATTTGTAGATCTTTGATAGTCTTTAGTCAGAAGCCAGAAATTCTAACAACGGGTTTTGCCAAGAAGTTTCTTATTAGGCAGTAGTTAACTGGGTTGTGTAGGTCAGTTAAGGCGAGGTTGCAGTACTTTGTTTTTATGAACGCACGACCTCACCCCCCGCCCTGCCGCGCGAGCGATATAATGCCTAAATTTTTACTGTTTTTTGCTTCTTGGAGAAAAATTATAAAGAAATTATGCAATATGTTTTCAACATTTACTTCAGAATAAAAAGTTCTATCTATTGGTATAATTTTTATATAAATTCATGATGAAATGTCTTAGCAGTACACGTTTGAAATTGTGATTTAGAGTCATGTTTGATAAAAAAAAGTATCGAGCCGATCATTCTAAATCGCGTTTCTATCTTTACGATTTACTAGAGAGTATGTTCAATTTTTATGTAATGATTTTTATTTATAAAAAAACTCATATTTAGTTCGATTTTCATAGGTTCAAAAATCTTAAAAAGTACTGCAACCCCGCCTTAAGTAATTGCTCCATTTATAGTACTAGACTGGAAGCGGACCCCAACATAGTTTGGGGAAAGGGCTAGGTGACTGATTTCCATAAAAGAGTGTCGACAGAATTTTCAAAAAGGTTTGAAATTAAATTGAAAGTCAACCTATTAACCGGGGGTAATAAAGCATTGGTCATTGACAATAGGGGATCGGACACAAAAAAACTAATTAGTCCGGCAGATAGATTTCCAAAAATTATTGGACACGTTTTTTTCTTTTTTCACGTAAACAAAAAATGAAGACGATACAGTGCTTCGAAAACTCGTGTGACGTCATATGATAGTACATTTTGTACCTACAAGTGACGTTTCAAGCCCCACTCCATAATCTTTGACGCGTTTTATCTTCGTCATTTTTTATTGATTTGATAAAACAAAAAACACGTATTCAATATTTTTCGATAATCTAACTTACGGACTAAACAGAATCATATTATTTTGACCCAGTCCGATCCCCTAAATATTTGTGATTAATAGTCATCGCTTATAAATATTCAATCATTATGATCAATTAATTTTACATTGAAATCTGATAAATGCCGTATTTTCAATCATATAATTCTTTCACAGAAATATTATTAATAGTCCAGCCTCCTCGAAATTTGAGGTACATAGATTTGCTATAAACTCGAATAAACTTGTATTTTGAGCCATCCTAAAAGTTGTCTCAAAACCTATAAAGTAATTATCATGAATCACTGAACAAAAACAATTGAGAAACCTACCTTTAAGTACAGTTGAAACATGGCCATAACAGGAATTAAACATTTTGTTGAAGAGACTTTCAATGGTGCTTTTAACGATGACCACAATATAACAAGTTACATTAATAAATATGAAACACAAATGTGAAATCACTATATTGATATTTCATTGCAAATAAATAATAACACTTAATTATTGTATTTGTATTTGTTTTGCAATAAAAGCTCTGTTTGCGTTTTCCAAACGAGTGATGGTACATTTTACAACAAATCGTTATACATCACTTTGGGATAATCGCGAAGCAGCAGGTTCTGATCATTAATCTGAGGGTCTTATTCCTTTCTCAAAGTCCTTTTGTTTCATCCAAATCCACTTCGTTGTTACATTTCGTTGGCTTACTCCGGACACTCTTGAAGCATAATTTTATTTAAGAACCTTTTATTTTGTTATGGTACTTAACATTTTACTGTTAACAAAGATAATCTCCATTTGCAGACCAATTTCTTTCATGTTTATCTTTGTTACTGTGCATTAAATATCAGGTTTTGGGGTACATCTAGGTCAAAAAGTAAGTGTTTTTCGAATAGCTAAAACTTATTACCTAGGTAATACGATTATACCGTGCAGATGTATGCCATTTACCGTGTGCTCTTCTAACTGAATAGGGATTTGAATGCCTAAGTTATTTATCTGTTACCGTGAGCCGGCATACCAAATGATCCCGAAACGGCGATGGAGCGTGCCTACCTGTTAGCCACTAACAATTAGTCGTAACGTGACTGTTTGTACCAACTTGTACCTTGCAAATCGACCGTCATTGCGGTGGACGTAAACGTTTAGTTTAGTGAGCATACAAACTTATAAAGCCACTATAAAACGCTTACGACTTCATACAAGATAAACTATGTACATTGTTGGAAAACAATGAAACGTGCCTTTGTCATAAATCACAAAGTTGTTGCAACCGTTTCTCGCTCTTTAAATGCTAACTATTCTTCTTTTGTCTTGTTTATTCGTTTTTATCAGATTAAAATCAGGTCACTCGGGACAGAACATTAGCTTGCTTCTGCTCTCCGCCGCAGTGGCGAAAAATGTAAGATAAAGTAAAATGGAAAACCTCGTGGAAAAGAAATACCTAACTAAGCTAAAAATGAATGCAAGTACCAAGTGGCAAGTAAGGGAATCTTTTTTTATAAAAATATCACTCAACACCTCTCTAAACTTTTTAAAAATTGGTTAAAATATCGCTACTTTAAAACCTTAATCTGTATCATTAACAAACTGATTAACCGCCCCTACGTCCATAATATAATTAATAATGAAACCTTTTCATACAGTGCTACCTGCCCTGAATTTTTAAACGGAAATTAACACTTCGTATTCGTGGCGTCAATCCCGCTTTACCGTCGAGAGAAAAAAAAAATCTCGGGTCGAACAAGTATGGGTAGCAATTTCAGTCCCTGCTTGGCTGTAAAGAAAAATAAGTAAGTAAAAGTTTATAAAGTTACTGGTAAATACAACGTCATTCGTCTCAGTTGTTTGAGTCACTGTGTGTATAATATAATAATGCTAGGTACACCAACACGTACATAACTGCGCAAGTCGAGCGAAAATACGAAAACTTTCGTAGGGCGCGCTCCTAAGCGCCCGAAGCTTTTAACTCATATCGACCTACGTCACTCCACAGCTCAAGTGTTTGTTAACAAAGTACGTTTTCGTTTTAAAATTAAGCGCCTTAAAATACTTTTGCAGTGTATTTTTAATTTTAATTATCCGCTTAGCTTTTGTGGAATCTTTGTAGGCGCTCTCGGCTCCACACTAAGCTAACAAACACTTCATTTTGCTTAGGATTATTTGAGTTAATTTTACTAAGCTAGAGCGAATCAGTGTCACTGAGCTGTATTGATCTACATAGTTCTAGCTAATAGTTAGCTAACACATGCCTTCAAGGAACAAGATACGTAAGTAGAAACAATTTACGTAAAGTGTTGGTAGCTCGGATGAAGACATTAATTAAGCAGCGAGGCCACGAGGGAATTCTGTGGCGCTCGCATGCAGAGTGCATTCATTGCAACGCAGGTGGTCTCAGTGGTGAGTAGTTACAGCTAACTACCCTTCAACCGCGTGGAAATCTTAACAGAACCACTTGACGAGACGTTTCGCTTTCACGGCTCTTACAAAACGGCTATTTGCACACAAACACCGGCCACACATAACTCGGTAGATTCACATAAATCCACCTACTTTGGACTTGGTCAACGAGACTTCTTGTTGCCAACTACACACATACTCGTTATTACTCGGTCTCACTTAGTAATTTATTTCTTGACCGTCTTCCTCTCCACTTCTCGAAGGGTTAGGTAAATGTGTTTTGTCGTACACCCCTAATTAGTGAACTCTTAGAAGTAGCTGTATTATTCTGTAATGTAATGTATCAAACACAATTTAGACTGGTCCTGATAAATAAATAACTGTCCATGTCACAAAATCTGTCAGCCTTTATTTATTCGTGGACTTTGACACTTGCCAACTTTAATAAATTATTGTAATATCGCGTATTGCCGTACAACTCTAAGCACTTACTCATCCACAGGATCTGAGAGTATTTTAATTTCCCGAAAACTTTTCCTTCTCCAAATTAATGAAAAAATATCTCCGGGCTGGTCGACTGTCTGCGTTAATAATAATTCTTAGGAGTCTTTTCCTTAGACCAAAAGAGTTTTAATATTAATTAGATTTGTTTTATTTTTCTGTCGCTACGCCATTTCTGTGCTGAGTGTTCGCAAATGAGAGTCATGTAGTTACACTACGTTGGAACTATGGTCATTAATATTAATTCAGAGAACGGCCTGTTTCAGACGTCTAGCTAGCATTGTTCGTGGAGTATAAATGAAATGAGATAATGACCGCGAGTGCCGTTACAAACGATCCCTTCTACGCCGGGTGTCACAGACTTTGACTAAAATATGACCCTGTGGGGCGCACTGCCCGGATAAATAACACGGTATTAAGAGCTCTGAAAATATCAGACGACATTTGCGAATTCAGGCGGGGTTTTCAGAGGTGGTTTATGTTTCGTCTGAGTGATAGAGGCTTTCTGATACCTCTATCAGTTGTTTAATTTAATTTAAATAAGTTTGGTGTTGAGTTGATAGTCTTAGCGTTTCATAAGATCTCATTATCATTTGCCTTCATTTATTTCTCTTGTCCCTATAGGTAATTGAAAAAAATAAAAATGGTGGACTTCATTGTATTCTAAGTCCCTCATCCAACAAATAACTCACAGCGACTGCAGATAAATGAATGAGGACATTATGAAACTTTACATCAGATTAAAGAAGACAAAACTGTGGAAATGACGTCACGACGGAATTGCTTTGTTTCAACTCAATTCGCCCGGGAAGAAGTAAACTACAACCACGTTTAGACCACTAAAATGTTAGCTGACAGTTGGAAATAAGTTCATAGAGATAAGAACCCAAGGACCTGCCATTTTTCAAAGCTTTCCACTAAAATAACAGACTATGTCAACAATAAATTCAAATTATAACTTGACTCATCAATATGCATAAGCTGCCTTTTTTAAACTCGTTAGATATTCCTTGCCACGAAAGTCAAAATAGAAAAGAAATCTTAAATTTCCATTAATAACCATACTGGAATCAGCAAAGAGCTTCCAATGCCAATACCGAATTGCTGTAAAATATTAGTTGGGTTATATAACACCGGTTCCGAAAAAATCTAATGAATAATATTTTGCATGGATGCATATTTGGTAAAATATTGAGGAACACGCAATAATACCAGGAACAACGCCAGGTGGTTGACCGGTTTTAATCACTTACCAGGAATACGCTGTTTTCCTATTCCTGGTATACTACACGGCCAATCCTCCGGTAACATTAACCACATAATAAGAATATGTGGCTTCTATAAATGATATTTAAATAATATTTAATAATAAATAATTTAAAAAATGTAAATTATTTTGAATATTAGAAGTTGTTTTAATCAGATTTAATTCAATAACTCAGTTTATAAATATAATATTTACTGCGTTTCACGTGATGGTCCACAGTCACATTATAGCTAGGGAGCTGGCGAGCAAAAAATCTATATTTTTTTTTTTTTTTTTTAATTTATTTAACGTTTACACAAAAGAATACAGAATTATACATACAAATAGCAACCAAAAACCACTAAGGTTTAAACTTGTGCTATCATGCTTGTGCTATCTCAATATCGAACTGTATAATGATGCATTTCGTTATTGATATCGATACAATTGCTACTTAACATATTTAGGTCTTTTTATTAGTTACAATCATTCCTACATCATTCTTAAGTAATATTGCTTAAGTTTACATTTGATATTTTTATCTGTAATACATTTGTTTATTTCTGAGGGTAGACTATTAATAAGTCTCGGTACAATATAGCCGGTAGTGCGTTCGCCATACATATTGTTGGCGCGCTGTGTACGAAGCCTATTCTCAGAAACTGCCCGAGTGTGATATGATTTGCTCGTGTGGCAGACTTTATTTATAGCGATAATTATACGTTAAGAAATATTAAGAACCGCGTCTGCCACCATGGCACTGCCACCATAGCCCTGCGTTGTCAATTCAGACTTCAACGAGCTGTAATGGTTAAAGTCAGTAAGTAAAATTTCTGTCAATTTTTTTGTTGTATTCAGGGTGTTCTAATAAACCGAATTGAACTAATTAATTAGGTCGAGCTACGAGCAAATGATTTAGTAGAGCTTTTTTATCTTACATTTTTATATCTACCCCCTATGATAATGCAGAGCCCTGGATGTCTGCCTCATAGATTTTCTTTGTTAACAAGATGGTATTGACCACTAACCCCAGAGGCAGACACGAGCAAATGCTTTTTTTTTACAGACTTAAAACCCTGTAGCTAAAAAACGCAGCAACATACGAACTTAATTCCTTAAGAAAATTTTGTCGTTGTGATCCGAACTTTAATGCCTATCAATACGAAGTACAAGCAAATCATATACTTAAATGTTTGCCAGCACCCTAGCTATTACTTTGACCGACGAACTGACAAAGTCCTAGAACAGATTTTGTCAGTTGGTTGGTCAAACTCAACGTTTGCGGTAAATACAAAATAATGACAACAACCAAAGAGTTTCATCTAGTTTTACTTGCACACAGACATTATTAAAAGGTTTTTTTTTATATCTTTGGTAGCAATTAGCACCCGAGTCTCCTTCAAGCTTAACGCTTCGAGCGTCTTTTTGTGATCCTCCATTTTAAGGCTTTAATCACAAAGTGCTAATTTACATTTGATTTTTTAAGAATAAATCGAGAAGGTAATTTTGTAAGAATTAGTAGGTTATAAAGTATTTGTTGTTATTGTAGATTTATATTAAAAAAAACCTTTTATTTAATAAACACGGAGTCATATTTAAGACAAACTAAATCGTCGAATTTTCTTTCGAAACTAGAAACGTTTTCCTTCTTGCTATAACCATACTCAGTAGTTATTATTAATGACAGATTGTTTTTTGTATTAGCAATGCCGCCATAGCAAGACGAGAGCTCTGGCGGGATCTGTTCAAGCCCCCTGACGACTTCATCGAGCCATCTGAAAGTCTTCCACCCGGTCATGATTTGCCGTGGCCGACTTGGAAATCTCTAAATAGACTCCGAACCCAAGTCGGCCGTAGCAAAGACAATCTCTTCAGATGTGGGTTCATAGACGGTACGGATCTCAAGTGTGTATGCGGCGTATCTCCACAGACAATGGCCCACCTTCCATCCTGCGCTGCATGCCCTGACACCTGCACACTTGATGATCTAATGACTGCATCAGCGGGCGGAGTTCGCATAGTTGAATATTGGGCCAAATTAATATAATTTATTTAGTGACGGTTTGCCATCGACACGCTAAGAAGAAGTTTTTTGTATAAGCAAGAAGATTGCCTTGTCTTGGATTCCAGCTGAGTAGTTATATTTCAAAGAGAACCTTAGTAAAGTAATTGCTGTCTTAGCATATATTATATAGTCCTGGATATTTTGAAGCCTAGATTAACATTTTATGAAAAACCCAGAACTCAAATCAATAATAAAACAGCATAAAAACGATTGCGTAACACTACATTAAAAGAAGAAAGAAATTAACTTAGAAGCTAATGCGAGCAGACATAAAAATGGAAGTGAACGGGACGGAATGAATCAAAAGCTTCCAACAGAACGGTGCCTAAAAACTTGAACACTGCAAAACGAAACCAACAAACATTAATGTCAAAACTTTTAGAAAAACTCATCACGATAAAATTCGCGATTACATTTTCTTTAATTACTGTGCCTGATGGCCCACCAAGTAAATAAAATCATTAAGATCAAACTTTATAAACGTTACTTAGCACGTGTTTTGACAGTTTTGTTTCAGTGACAGGAATAACGCTTAGCCCAAGTAACGTTTATAGAACTCGACCTTAGAGATGTTGAGAACAGTTACCTAAGCGAAGAACAACAGAACGATCTTATCTGCACCAAAATTATACTACGAAAAGGGGACTTCAAATAGCTCATTTAAATAAACTTAATTAAAACTCACAAAGAACAAATTGCAACGAAATTGCCTTTCGAACAATAAGAACAACTAGTTTTGAATAACCTCCTTGCTGGAAACTTCATGATTGTAGCAACTTCCCAGCAGAATTATGACACGATTCAAGCACTACTATTATTAAATATCAACGTGAAAGCCTTTTTAGAGTAACTATGAAAGTGTTTACGGCCCCTATTAGTACGGGCATAAACAAGAATAATAAAAATGAAGAAAAGTATGACATGAACATTTCTTAACGAATGCGGTTGGAAATTCCAGGATGTAATAAAGAAACTCGGTATGGTTAAGAGGTGTTTGGCCACGGTTGGATTACACATGAAATAGGGGCAGCAAATACAAGCAAGAATGGGTCTGTAAGCGGCCTTGGTACACAAATAGGATTCAGTCAAGTACACATTTGGTCAGTGTGTTAGTCCAAAACGTACCGCGTGAGTGGGGTTTGTTTAGATACCGCCAGACCTGTTTCCGATTAAAACCTAATAGTGAGTAATACCCAGCACTGTATAAGACAAATAAACGTGGCTAAATAATAATAGCCAGTCGGGACGATCTTCAGGTTAAGCCGCACTTGTCTAGGTTGACCCGTTTATGGGTGGCCCATATCGAGTTTCCTCCGTGCCTTGTAAAGCACGTTAAGCCGTTAATCACCACTGTCTTTTGAAAATCTTTGACGACCGTAACAGCTAGTCAGTGGCCGGAAAGTCTGACAATCATTCTTATAATATCAAGGTGTATCATATAACTCAACGGGGTTGTGGACTTCAGACAGGCAGTAGCTCCATTTAAAATACTAGTATTGAGCTGCATCCGGTTAGACTAGAACCTCACCCTAATATAGTTAGGAAAAGGTTAGGCAGATGTTGAGTGAAAAAACCCAGCACCGTTTAAAACCAATAAACGTCTATTATTATGTCTAGAATCGTCGGAATAATTGGATAACAGCTTCACATCTAGTATAATTACAAACACTTAGACCTAACTTGAGAAGATGCAGAACTATCTCCCGCTTAGCACTTCGGGACATTGTTCAGTCATACGTAAAATGTGCTAACCCAAGTTAATAGAGAAGACAGGAAAATTCTCTGTTTTGAAATAATCTCGTAACAAAACAAGGATTATGGGTACGTGAACAATCCACCGAAGTGTGTGGAAAGCAAAAAAATATGAATCTTATTTGAATAGTATCCATTGTCGCTGAAAGAGTAAACACAGATGTGAAAGCACTCAAATAGTTTTCATTTTGTACGCAGAGTCCTTTTGTTTTATAAAAGTAAAACGAACAATGAAATCACGTCCTAAAAGGGGTTCATATGAATCGCATTAATTAATGTACGAATGCCTTGATTACTGTTAATTAACACATGTCTCAAAATTTCCTCTGTGGGCCCGAGATGTGAAATTGATATCGTAATTTGATAGACACGGTCCATTGAAATGCTCTGGAGGAATTAATTAACTTGTTAATTTGTATACGAATTTGTCATTCTATACGAAAGGCTCTTCCCCTTGAAATTACTGTCAGCCATGTCTGATGAAATTATCTTGATAAAGTTGTCAGCGATGTATTTTGACAAGCACCATCAGTTTAACGTCTATCAGTCGTTTCCCGTAATAAAACGTAAGCATGCGAGACTGCGAGTATTGAGTATCGTAAAATCGAGTTCTTTTTATTTTATTTCAGAATAAAGTAAAAACATTTCTCTCATTTCCTGTGGCACTGAAGTCTATTTATGTCAATTTTCATCGAGTTATAAGTGAGTCAGCTAAAACATTTCAACGCGTTATCGAGTGGAAATTCATATTTTGTAAAAAAAAGGGATATTTTCTTTATAATACACCTAGAACAGTCATATTCTGCTTAGCCCTCCCCCAGCAGTGGTTACCTTACAATCTAATCGGATGCAGCGAAATACAAGTACTTTATCTAGAGCGACTGCCTACCAGACCTTCACAACCCAGTTAGTAGCTACTGGGTAACACGATACCCTGGTTGCCAGACTTTAGAACCACTGGCTACCTGTAAGGACTGTTAAAGATCTACAAGTGATAGCCACGACCAACGTCTTACCGTTTTTTCTGAGGCACAGAATAATCTCAGTACGTAATGGAATCCCAACCACAGACCAACCTAGACAAGTGTGGCTTAACCTAAGGATTGATCCGAGTGGCAGTTATTATTTAGCCGAGCCTCGAAACACCTTTAACACTCATAAATTAAATCGCAGGTATTAAAAAAGCAGGCTGTACAAAAAGAGAGAAAGATTTCGCTTACGCACCCTTATATGTGCTGAGCTATGTTATTTACCGTGGGTGCAAAACCCCTGCTTGAAATCGTAATATATATTTAATGGCAGGTTATAAGTACCTTTGTTCACAGGTTTTAAAATGGTTTTATGTTGGTACCTGTCAGACCAAACACAATAAGCTTTTCTGCTACTTCTTCTCCATGTCTATGTTTACACAGATACTATAATACACCATTTGAATATATTTTAATACTAGCTTTTGCCAGATGGAAAATACGATTTTCCATACAAACTTTCATCCCCTATATAACTCCCTTAGGGGTTGAATTTCGAAAAATCCTTCCTTATTCCTTGTCTACATTATAAAGGGAACCTCTGTGCAAAATTTCAGCTTTCTAGGTCCAAGGATTTGGACTGGGCGTTGATGAGTCAGTCAGTCAGGACTTCTCTTTTTCTTTTTATAGATAGATTTACAATAATACCCGGTTAACGGCAATAGGCTCGCCCACTATTAGGTACGTGGGACTTAAATATAACTGTCGAAATGTTGGTGTACTTGCTAGGTATACCTCTACCTAACCCCTTCGAGGAGTACAAGGAGTGATTATTATGTTAAAATAATGACCAATGAAATAATGGCCAATAGACACCAAATAATATAGCAATCATGGCAGAATTTATGACTATACGATATTTCAGGTAACAATAAGATTAAAACCAGTCAATTCAAGAGCGCCATCTTACCTCAAATGCTATTATTGTTTCAAAGAACCCAGATTTAATGAAAAAGTTACCGAATGAGTGAGTACTCATTCGGTATCTTTGTGATGTTTATTAAAACATGTGCCTATACTTCGATCGGATTTGAAATGGACACAAACCCTTAAAACGCTCAAATCAATAATCCCACATTACAATGATTTACTAATCCCAGAATTGCCTAACAATTGGACTTAATGATAAAAGTAATATCTAAATCCATTGAAAGTGTATTGACCAAAATCAGTAGGGATTATCACACGAAATACGCATTAAGTCGAAATGAAATCAAAATGGCACTCAACGTCGGAATTCCAATGTCTTTGTACTTGTTCCGCCCCATTATCTCTAATGGCTTAACTTGTTCCCATACACAATAGTGCTGTAGCCTGTTATATCTCTTCACTAATAGGGATGCCAGAAATTGGCACAGAAACGGTTCTCACGGCGGGAATCCGATGCCAACTTCCATTTTACATAGCTACGCCGAAACTAACACCAGAGGAACTTCAGTAAGTACCCGCATGGTTTCAAAAAATTACGCTGTTCCTGTAAAAGTTTTATCGAAGATAATTTTCCTTTAGTACGTAATATCGCGTGTGTTGACAAGATCAGTGCTGGGGTCGCGGATTTCGTCTCGGCGCTGCCGGTTACGCAACCACCGCACTCCATGCACTTGGCATCGGGAACCAATAACCGTTTGTTTATCTATGCGAGACAAATTTCCCGCTGTTGTGCATGTGAACGCGTTTTCAGAAAAAAAGGAGCGAAAATTGCTTAGCTTTAGTTTATATCTAGACATAGGTCATATGTAGAGATAATTACGTGAATTTCTCTTCAGCGAAATAAAATGATAAGTAAACCCGATTTGTTTTCTAATTAATTCATTTTTTTATTAGAATGATTAATGGCATAAATAAATAAATAAACATTTATTTCTAACTACGCAAAATAACTTACCTGAACTTTTAACATCCGAACTTTTAACAAAACACAGAAGTAGCAAGAAAGTCACTGAAAAGTAATTTCAGTCCAAGTCCGATAAATTGCCACACGCACTTTTAACGGAAAGTTTATTTTATTGCATCGACGCGGGTAGGCGAAAGTTGTGGTGGGCGGGCGAGCGGGTGCAGGTGTCGCACGCCGCCCGAGAAGTGGCGGGCGAGGGTGTGGGCGGGGCGCGGGCGGGCGGGGCGGGGGGTCGCCTGGCGCCTGCGCGTCCCTGCCCGCGCCCGGACGCTGACGTCACGCGCGATCCGCCACACTGCCGCCCGACAGAGCTCAGCCCCGACACCCCGTTTCGCACAAATCGCACACTCAGGGGCCCACACTCACTGCCCACTCCCGCGACTCAAACACTACTATGAAACAATTCATGTAGATTCTAATAAATTGCATCCATGCGACTGTAAACAAGTTGAAAGAA
The DNA here is from genome assembly GCA_949775195.1 of Diarsia dahlii. Taxonomy (NCBI): domain Eukaryota; kingdom Metazoa; phylum Arthropoda; class Insecta; order Lepidoptera; family Noctuidae; genus Diarsia; species Diarsia dahlii. The sequence goes on along the minus strand of OX459194.1, from coordinate 13,819,811 downwards.
ATCTAGCGGAATTTTCGTGATAACACTACTAACAGTATTATAACAGCAGATAATTTTCTACTTCCAGATAAACAGAGACACAAAGAAAAATATTTTCCTCAAACTTTGTTAAGCTGTCGTGTGATGCTTCAAAAGTTTTATTGGAAAAAGTTATTCATACGTAATTGTATGGGATTTTTTTGGTATGGCATGCTGATCGTACCCTTAAAAAAGTAGTGACTTTGTATGACAATAAATGAAAATACTCGTATTACTATTTTACAGGAATATTTTTAAATTATTAAAATATAAGTCCCAACATCGAAATTAAAAAAATATTTATTCAAACAAACCAAAAAGCATCAAACAGTAAACGACATTAACATGGACAAAACCAAGGTTATGTTGAATGTTCATGTAACACCCACTCCTATCAAGATCGGAGACTCTACGCTCGAAGTTGTGGACGATTATGTCTACCTGGGACAAACGGTCCAGTTGGGTAGATCTAACTTCGAGAAAGAGGTCAATCGTCAAATCCGACTCGGCTGGGCAGCGTTCGGGAAGTTGCGCGGTATCTTCTCGTCCAACTTACCCCAGTGTCTCAAGACGAAAGTCTATGACCAGTGTGTGTTGCCAGTGATTACATACGGGACCGAAACGTGGTCGCTCACAATGGGCCTCATCAGAAAGCTCAAAGTCACCCAAAGGGCAATGGAGAGGGCTATGCTCGGAGTTTCCTTGCGTGATCGAATCAGAAATGAGGACATCCGCATGAGAACCATAGGTTACCGACGTAGCCCGAAGAATCGCCAGACTTAAGTGGTAATGGGCAGGGCACATTGCTCGCAAAACGGATGGCCGATGGGGCTGAAAAGTTCTGGAATGGCGACCGCGAACCGGAAGACGTTGCGTTGGAAGGCCTCCCACTAGGTGGACCGATGACCTGGTCAAGGTTGCAGGAACCCGCTGGATGAGAGACGCACGGGACCGGTCAATGTGGCGACGCCTGGGGGAGGCCTATGTCCAGCAGTGGACGTCTTGTATTGTATTGTATTGTATTGTATTGTATTTTTTATTGTAAAACATGAGTATACATCAAATAATATGTGCAAGGTCTTAAAATAAACAGGTCGATCTGCATGTTTTGCCATGTATGGCGTACAAAATAACATATTTTTTTGGTTTAGAATAAACCATAAAACAAATAAGAAATAACTTGACTCTACACAGCAAACAATGAAATTAATAAAAAAAAAAAAAAAGTAATGCTAATTAAAAAATAAAACAAAGTAAGTATTGTTTTTAAAGATTTGTGACTCAAATTGTAAAGAATGTCGTAATTATAGGAATCTCTTTAATTAATTGCGTTCATTTAAAAATTCTGATATGGTATAGTAGCACTTGTTTATGAGGTATTTTTTTAAATGTATTTTAAACAGAGCAGTCGGCATTTGTCTAATAGGTTTTGGGATTTTATTATAAATGATTGGTGCCAAACAAAAAATACTTTTACGCATCAATGCTGTGGTTGATCTTGGTACGCAAAGTTTATTATTATCCCGCCGATTACGAATATAAACGTCTGATTGTTTCTTAAATAGGTTAGGATTGGTTTGTATAAAATTAGCTATTTCATAAATAAATAAGCAAGGCAGACTTAAAATGTTATATTTAATAAAATACTGTTTGCAACTATCAGTTATTTTCAAACCAAACATAGCCCTAATACACCTTTTTTGTGACTTAAAAATTATTTCTTTATTAGTAGAGTTTCCCCAAAATATAACTCCAAACCTCAATATGGAGCCGACAATACCATGGTAGGCAGTTATTAGCGCATTGGTACTTATAATAGGTTTTAATTTATAGAGGGCATAGGCAGAAGAACATACTTTTTTATTTAATTCTTCTGTGTGTGCTTTCCAGTTCAGACGTTTGTCAATGGTTACACCTAAAAATTTAGCCGTGTCTACCTTTTTTATAACGGTTAATTTGTGTTGAGCAGTAATATTTGGTGCTTCCAAACGTTGACTGAAGAACATAATTTTTGTTTTTTCAAGATTGATTTTTAAATTATTGCTATCTAACCAGTTAATTATTGAATTGATTGTATTATTAATTTCATGTTCATACCTATCTTTATTTATAGAATGAATAGTGACTGTGCTGTCGTCGGCAAAAAAATTTTGGCTGAAATGATGAGTAAACGACATAGACTCTATTTATTAATATAATTATGGTATAATTTGCACTAATTTGCATCTGGAGAAACGAATCTGGCAAAGGTTTTATAATAGGCGAGTTGTCAACATGTGTTTTATACTTATGCGTGGGTGGTTAACCTGTCGGTATTATCATGAATGCTGACAAAAAAAACCAATGCCCGTGACTAAAATACTGGATATATTCGATTGATTTTTTATATTCATAATAGGAACGTCATGAGGAATACGCAGTTTAATAATTTACTGTCGTATTGTCGTCGCCACTCCGTATAATAAGCTCAGAAAAACAAAATCTTTAATGCCGGTACCGTTACCGGTTTTAGGTACCCACTTAATAAATGTAGTAACCAAGTCATTAAAGCTTGTGTTGTGCGCTTCTTTTTTCGTAAAGCCTTGAGAAAAACATAGAGCTTAGAACTAGCACGAATAAAAAGGATATAAAACATGCTCCATTAGTTTTATATGCCTTTCATTTGCTCAGCAACAGAAAATGCCTTTATTTCCTGGTAGAAAACATGATAACCCAGTCACGAGCTACGCATAATTTACTCATAAGCAAAAAGAATTGTTACCTTTGTGTTTGTAAATATTTATAAAGAAAAGTGTGTGAGTAAGAGTCCTGTGATGGCTGACTGGGCTCTGGACAGGACTGCGAACCCTGCGAACACAGGTCTTTGACAGATAGTGTACACTGATAGTGTGAGGCAACGTTTATTTAAAAAATATATATATCTTGCAAAGACTAGTATCCGTCAGGATTTGCAGCCAGTCCACTCGGAATGACCACACCTAAGTATAAATTTTCATTTAGAAGGCACTTAACGGTCTTTTTTTTGAGGCCAGTCTTTGATTAGTTGAAATCTCCATGGTTAGCCAAACTTTTTTTATTGCTTTAATTTCCCCGCCAAGAATGGCGAAGGAACAAAGTCGTAAAGCAGTCTGCGGCGGTTAGATACTGAAATTAAATATAAATAATCTCACAGTCTTTGGTCAGAAAAAGAGGAGGATAATTAATTCGTTGTAAAACGCGCTTCCTGGAATTATGTTGGATTTTGTTTTCGGGTTAATTAATTCTTTCAACGTTTTAAAATGTTAATAAGCTTTTTAGTTGAATAAATGTAACATAATTGCAACCTTTGTTGTACCAATTGTAGCCCTAGTCATTTATATACCTACTAAACTCGAATCGATCTACAAAATCAAGCCTTCTGCAAATGAGTTTCGAGATCGTATTTGTGCTCCGAAAAAGTATTTTTTTTTTGTCAAAAAGCAAAACGACTACTGAAAATAACGAAACGAAACTATCTCTTTACAATCCGTAGGAATAGAGCAAACGCCAAAAAGTGTTTATTATTTGTCGAACAGTTTCCATTAAGTTTGGGTTTACACAAAAGAATCTTTCACAACACTTTTATCGCACAATTTCTGGCTGAAATCTAAAAATACCGAACTTCCCCATTACGGGGTGTCACATAAAGAACGTTGATATAAAAGACGTTTGTTCGGTGTACGAGTAATCACATAAATTCCTAGTTATCTATTCAATTTAGGTAAATGTTCTGTCAGTAATTTGAGCAGTTACTCGTAGTTCCAAACAAAGTGACATACGAATTGCTAATTTTCATAATGGGTCGTACATCGTGACAGTACAATTACTTTAACTTATAATTGCGTTGCAAAATTAATATTTGTCTCGTCAAGAACTTCTTGTCAGATGATAGCTCTTCTGAAATACATACTGAAGTGTTTTGACTGAGCTTTTGTATAAAGATTTGGTTTCTTTCTTTATCGTGTGGCTAGTGCCTAACCTGGGCCCCGAGTCTGCTATTCAATAGTGTCAGAATGGTCAATCATTGATATCATCATTGTTGATTTTGACAACATCAAACTTGTCAAAATCAACAATTATGAGATCAATGATTGACCATTCTGACACTATTGAATAGCAGACTCGGGGCCCTGGTGTCAGAGTTTACATGCCTTGTGTAAAGCCAAGTCGAAGAGGCATGAACCTCTGACTTGGCTTTACATTAACCGTCGAGAAATATCTCTCAGACAAGCTAGTTTCCTCTCCATGTTTTCCTTCACCGAAGCAAGTTATAATGAAATAATACACATGACATGAATAATAATACGATTTAATTAATGCTCCGAGGAGAAGAAAAAGAGTCTTCTTCGCGTCATCATGGTTATAGTGTATTTAAAATGTTGAAGCACTGATTTCACAAACTTATTACTTAATTTTGGGGGAAAATGATGAAAGACTAAAAAGATATAAACTTTTCAAAGAGTTTAAATAGCACCCACGATTACACTTTTCCCATAACATCACCAGAACCGGAACCACTCAAATAATTTTGATTCCCTATGGCGCCGCTAAAAGCTTCTTACTTCTTACTCCTATCAAATATAACTTTCTTTACTTTACATTAGTGTTACAGTCAAAACTAATAACTCTGCTCCACTTTAGCGCTGCCAGGATCGAACTCTTTGAAGATAGTGCATCGCAGGCTGTCAGCTTTTCCGAGAAAATTCCACGTGTGCAAAATACACCTCCAGAAACTTTTGCTCGATAATACTAAACCTTAAAATAAGTAGGTATGCTTACTTTTCCTACGTAAAAACAACATGTGAAAAAAGCCTTCCTGAAAGAATAATTTTATTCCGAAACTATTCCGGAAAAAATAAAGACCTTTATTGCCGCTGCCCAAAGTTGTTTATAGGCAACTAAGAAAACAAGATTAACTGAAATAAATTCGCTCACACAGTAGGTACGCAGTAAGGCTAGTATAAACTATGCGTTTGTGGTTGTGTGATTATTAGCGAGAGGCGTCCGACATGAATCCATTTGGCATCGGATTGACTCAGTGCACCAGGGATGTTATGGAGCTCCGTAACCGTAACGGAAACTATCCGATATCAAAAATAAAAACATTCCGTAACCGAAACTGACTTATAAGTTTCGGATAAAGGCAGTCTAAATAATTTAGAATTATTATTCATTATTTTTAAGGGTTATTTACAAGTAATTGGCAGTATTTTAGGAATTTTTAATTTTACTGTTATGGATAAATTAATATGGTTGAGAGTTGATAACAGTGTTTGTTTTGCCCGGCCAAGCCGTCTGTGGTCAGATTGTGATATCAGATTATTCAAATATAATAACAGAAATTATCCGAAACTAGCAGCTAATCCGAAATAATTTCATATCCATAACCGCGTATCCGAAACCGATATATATTCCTATATTCGTGTCCATACCTATCTAAATCCGAAATTTCATATCCATAACATCTCTACAATGCACCTATAAACGTGCTATTGTTAAGCTTTCATTATACTAGTTCGCTCTGGCATCAACCCACAACTCCGACAGAAAGTGATTAAACTCGATAATTACCAAACTTCGCCTCCAATCGGTTTTGTCACGCTCCAATTGGTGTAAAAATAATTTATTTTACTCAGTGCGGTGGGGAAAAATACCTAGCTAGCTTCTCTTTTCACTAATAATTTAATATAATATAACATCACGGCTGTAATCCCCGAAGGTATAGGTAGAAGTGTACCTACTAAATAGTACACCACTGCCAGTTAATATTTCACCAGTTTTAAATAAGTTCCCTGTAATCTTCGATCAATAACATTATTGATCGAAGCCTGTAATAGAGGGCGACGCTATTGGCATCAACCGGGCACAAATCATCAAAAATGGTTGCTACTGAGAAATTCCTAATGAAAATACCCAATAATACTTTGCCCGACTGGAGAATCGAACCCAGGACATCATGCTTAGCAGTCAGGCTTGCGACCACTAGACCAATAAGGCAGTTAGGTAGGTGGAAGGGGCCTGCAAGGGCCGGTCGTGGCAGAGGGTGAGGGTGTTCGAAAGAGATACCGCGGCCACGGTACAAAGGGCTAGGAAGGAACATGCGTGGTTTTTAGTCAGTAGAAGTCTGACACTCCCTACCGCTCTGCCCAGAGCAGGAAGAGTCATTTGAAGATTACCAACCTCCAAAAAAAAAAGTCAGTAGGTAGGTGAGCACTAATAATTTTATCATCAAAATTCCTCAATTTTCATCTGGACATGTAACTGTTACGTGTACACTTACCTTTATTAATCCTGGAGATACACAGAGTGTGCTGATTAAAATTTCATGAAATGAGAGGTATCCGTGAAATGAAATCCTCGACAATTTGGTTCCAGCTACCTGCTTGTGGTGTGCGAAAAAATCTAACGCCGACTTTCGCGGCCATTTTCTGTTGATCTTATCATAATCATAACACGCTTTGGTAAGTCTGTAACCTTTTATACATAATAAGAAACCGTTTTACTAAGCGTTTAGATGACTTTGATAATATTATCATTTGTTGTGAATTTCAAAGACGAATTTGGTTCTGAAGAATTATTTGGCCAGCTGAAATTGAAATTTTGGAAGGCAGTAAAAGTTTTGTTCATGGCACTGGAACATCTTAAGCAGCAAATATTTTAAGGCGAACAATTAGAACTACCAAGCCACTTCAGGTAAGATTTAAAACAGCCCCTAACAAACTTAAACTATGCGAACGTCTTCAGAGCACCTTTAGTAGAACTTCAGGAAAATGGCATCTTGATTCACACATGAATTTTCCAGTGTTTAAATAAAAGACATAAGTCCCTATACATTTTATGTGGTGACAAGAAGAAAGTTAAAGTTTGACGGCATGGTTGGCGCAGTGGCTGAGCGATTGGACTGCTGCGCTGCGTGTCGCGGGTTCGATCCCCGCACGGAACAAATATTTGTATGGCCTACAGATAGTTGTTTCGGGTCTGGGTGTGTTTGTGCATGTGAATTCAATGTTTGTGAACGCACCCACGATACAGGACAAAATTCCTAGTGTGGGGCAACGTTTAAAAAAAAAAAAAAATGTTCAGTCACTAGCAATAATATGTATTCATTTGGCAAATTTCAAACACGCATTTCTCGTGAAATAAATATTGCAACTTTTAGATATGACCTACTTTATAATAATATGTGTTCCAAAATATGTTAGTTTCGATGCGTAACATGATAATAAATCAATACAATAGAAAATTGCTTTTGAACGTAGCTAAGTGTATAAATATTGGTGCTGCCGACTGTACAACAAATGATCCTATTCTCATTGTACATACCTACCTGGCTACATTTCCAGTCCCTACATATGACTTCAAAGATGAATTAAGCCGCAGTACCCGACGGCCTTTACGGTCTATTAAGTCCCTGATAACTTTAGGGCAAGAAACGTTTACCGAGATGAAGACAGCCTAAAGCCATCCCTACCTTCCGTGAAAAGGAGAAAATAAACCTGAAGAATGTTTAACACAAAACTAGGGACATAAGACATGCAAGGCAGGTGTATTTTCAACCTTACTGTAATACAATAAAGTGACTGACCCACCATTCGGGAGGATACGTATAGGTCTTTGATGGTGATTGTGAATGCGCCTCGTAAAACTTTAATCTGGAATTCCTCCGTCGAACTTGATACCTCCAGATGATCGATCAGGAAGTTCCATTCGCTTCACTATAAGAATTGCTAGCTTTTCCCATGTTCTTACATTATGTATGTCGCAATACTGTAGCATTGTTTACTAAACTTTACGCGTCGCGGCTTACCTTTTATTTAATGTATTATTTAATGTAACAAGCTCTAGGCAAGGTTCCAGTTTATAAATGACTAGCTGACCCGTGCCCACTTCGTTGGGCATAATGTTAATAATCCTTTTTTTCATAGTTAAGGCAGCGTTCGTAAGAAACGCTTTCATTCGACCGTTTTTTCTCCGATTCACTTTGCAAAACGGACTACCACGTAAAAGCCTTTTTATTTTTCGGTTTTTTTATATAACCTATGACACTCAGCAATAATGTGGCTTTCTATTGTTGAAAAAAAAAATTAAAAAAATATTTTTAAAATCGGTTCAGTAGATCCCGAGATTACCCCTTACAATTTAACAAATACACAAACAGACAAACTTTACTTCTTTATAATATTAGTACAGAAGTATAGATAACAAAATATATTGCTCGTGAGTTTCTGGAAGTCGGATAGGTTGTCATATGTTGTGGAAGCTGTGCTAACAATTCTCTGTTGAAGTCAGTTGTAAATAGTACCTACAGAGTATTATATCAAAAAGGCTTCATTTTATTTGAAGGTTGGGAAATCATCAAATGAGTCCTCCCGCTCTGGTCAGAGCGGTATGGAGTGTCAGACTTCTACTGACTAAAAACCACCCATGTTCCTTCTTAGCTCTTGATGTCAAGGCCGCGGTATCTCTTTCGAACAGCCCACAGCCCCGACAGGATCTAAAAGGCCTCCGTCTGAATTTTTATTTCCAAATACTACGATTCTCCGAATCGAGTTATTTATTATGGAATAAACAGTACCTTTGTGCTCTTCTATCATAATGTAAGGTCCTATTAACTATGGCTTCCGGCCACCGTAGACGCGGGCCTGTGGACGGTGAGTAATGGGTTAGCTCGCCGTCCGGCCGTCGTCATGACGGCAACAGACCGTGTCGGCGGCGCGTTCGTGTTCCACGCGCGCCTCAAAGAGATGTCAGCAAGGAGGGGCCCGCAAGGGCCGACGCCCGTCGGGGCCGCGGATTTTAGTACTAGATGACGTGGCCTCGGCACAAGGGCAAAGAAGGAACATGGGTTCGGTTTTTAGTCAGTAGAAGTCTGACACTCCCCTTCGCTCTGCCCAAGAGCGGGGTGATCGATGATTTTCCACCCACCAAAAAAATAAAAAAAAAAGGTCCTATTAACTATTTTGTTTAAGTAAAAAAAATCTCCTTCTCAAAATCCTCTTATTTTCTTCCAGTTGGTTTATTATTTTCTTTAGTTTCACCATTAGCACGTAGTCGATACACGTGCCAAGTACCAAATCGCAAAACGAAACACTTTAAAATGTTTTGTTTTGCGATTTGGTGCTTAACCAAAGCAAAACAAAACTAAAGCAAATGAAGGCAAATACTAAACTAAGAAACATTCGGTATTTATACAACAAGTTGAAAAAACTTTCCTATCTAAATGCAAAAATATAATAAAGACAAAAATAATTAACAATTCGATACACTTCAATTAATTCAACAAAAACACATCACTGATACGAAGATGCAGATAATATTTAAGTTTATAGGTACCAGTTGTACAGCGCAGCGTACAGCTTTTTAAGTCCGACTGCATGAAGTCCTGGGTTCGACTCCCTGGTTGGTCAAAGTGTTTTTCCTTCAGGATTTTTTCAGTAGCCGACACAGAATCTGGAGCGATGCGATGTCCGGTCGATGGCAATAAAGGGCATGTAAACATTACTGCACAATATGTGGATATACTAATGGGTACACCTTTACCTTATCCTTCGGAGATTACAAGCTAAGAAGGAACATGGGTGATTTTTTGACAGTAGAAGTCTGACACTCCCTTTCGCTCTGCCCAAGAGCGCGAGGGGTTTATCTGATGATTTCCCACCCACGAAAAAAAAGGAACCAACTTTTAGTACTTATAGGTTATAATAAACAACATTGGATTGAGTGCATTAGCACTAAAACTAAACAACGTAATTATTGCGCACACGCAACAACATTTTTTACCGCAACTCCGTTTCATCGACATTGCAAGGTCGCATATTTACTTGTTTTAGTGGTCTTTAAAATAATAACGCGTGTATACCAACTGTTACTTTCATTTGAGTGCAAATACATCAGATTTTTATAAAAAAAAGTGGTCATTATTCTTTGTCAAAGAAGAAGAAGACTCTAAGAAATTTGTGACACCCAGTAATTCTTTTCCCATTTTGGTACTTATACATATTTTAAATCAGTTTTTAGTTTATGATTTATGTACAAACTGATCTCAAATATACTTTATAAATTCTCGAAAAAAAGAGGAAGACAAATAATAGGGACATAAATAGAACATCTCGTTAGCAATTCCAGCAAGGATATAGGAAACACACATTGTTTCAGTTCTGTTTTAAATTCCATGAAATATGCCATTACATTCCAGACTTAGATCTATTAATGTGAAATTCCTAGAAAACTGAAACCCGGCCTGAGACTCAAACCCACCTTCAATACCAAGAATGATATAATATTATTATTGTTGGATTTTCTAGAACTAATTCCTGTTCTCATTATAATAACTGGAGCAAACCAGTAATGTATGAAACTGTATTCTGATTACTCGAACCTAATCAGGTAATCAATGAATTATTAACAACGCATTAGTTGAAGCAGTGAAAACGTTACTTTATATATTCCATCCGTGTTACCGCTGAACGTACGAAACGTTTACGTATATTTCATGAGTTACACGTCTATGTACCCGAGTATATGTTAAGGCAAACAAAACTCGTAATAACAGTTATTAAAAATAATAACTGCGTCTATAACTTTACATGATTGTGAAACTTTCATCAATTGTGTACATAACCACAGCTTTTTAATATAGTAGACATACACATACTAGACGGGGCCCACTAAGACCAGTGTCTGCCAGGGTTGCGGAATTTGATCGAAAAGATAGCGCGGCCCTGGAACGCCAAGAAAGAACACGGATGGGTTTTTGTCAGTAAGAGCCTGAGCCTTCTGTTTCTCACAGAGCGGGAAGAGTCACTCTTGACGATTTCCCATCGTTAAAAAAAAAGACTTACACTCACTGATATACATACAACCTACTACCTACATATAAAACCACTACCTACGTAGGTGTGTATGTCTAGTAAAACTCTTTTTTGTTCCAATCAAACCCGCTCTACATGTGACAAACAACAGCGTTTTTTAAACAAAATCGTCTTTTTTAAACCAATTCCAATCACGTTGCGAACACAAGCTACTGCCACGAGTCGAACGACACGTCCTCTACATTTAGCGCGTACAAAGATCTTGTGAGCTAGTGTTGTGGGCAATACCACGAACCAAGGAAAGTAATCAATTTCAAGTTATGACTACAGATGGCGTTAGTTGAGTCTACAAGATTTCGCTGTTACTTTATGCTGGAGATATTTTTGGAGATTTAACGATTCCTGTTTAATCAAACCTCTGTGAATGGTGAAAAAGCTTAAGAAATTGAATTTTTAAGTCTGATAGTTCAGTCTGATAATTCGAACTTTATTCCTGCCTTATTCAATACTGTCTCAGAGCTAGAGTAGAAAGGTACGAATAGTAATTCCGAATTAAAAATGTGTCCCATTAATTCAATGTCACGGCCACGAAGTTTTCAGAAGGGAGGAATTTTCAAGTATAATGCTAAATTTCATTATCTCAAAAAAGGGGATATTCACGGTCTGAGTGGCTTTTAGTTCTACAAATCATTTTGCTGACTGGACATTAAATTAAGACCGTAATTTCTTGCAGCGCGCATTTACATGCCAAAGTAGTCTGTGTTTTATCGACTTTTAACTCGCCTGATTTATGCCGAGCGAGGCTTTGGAGTGTTTTAGCTCTCATTTAGATCTGCTTAACCCGTGGGGACCCAAGCGTGATTAATGTTATTAATATACGAATACTTTGATATTGCGTCGTTTATTTTACCCTCAGTCTTATATAATTATAGCATCAGTAATGAATAGCCGTAGATTGATGTTGTGAATGTTATGAAATATTTAATTCCAATGTCACAACGACATTTACAACAAAAAAAAACACTACACGCTATAAACAATCGATTTCGATCACGCCCCATAGAGCTGGCTGGTAATAAGAGAATACCTGTTTCTAAAATATTTATTAACGTCACTATTAACACATACATAACTGAGATTATACGTGTGTATAAAATTGGAAAGAAACTTATACCCCCACGACCTTGCCGTTCACTACATGTACATAAGATAGGTATTCGACGGATCTCGTGTTGTTCGATTCGGCTCCGGTTACAGCCAAATGCCAATATCACTCACAGAATACTGTTCCAGGAATCATTTCAAATACGGATTTGTGAAATAATTCTAAGAATAAGAATCAAAGGGATAATAAGATGTTATAATGATCTTCAAAGACATTAAAATACTAGCGGTATCGGTAAAACCACTTTCTTGCAGCATTTAAATTATCTAAATTTAGTAATTTTGTTAATATTTATGTGACAAACGGTCATAGAGAATACATAATCACTTCATTATTTAGCAGCTCGTGGTTATGAATATTCATACAACTAATACCAGTGATCTATTAAAACTTCGTTAAAACTATTTTTACGATTCAACGCTAATTTGTCGATAAAAGAAAAGCGTGGGATGTTTCGACCACATAAAGCTGTCGTAAAAATTGCTTGTGAAAAATACTTTAATATTTATTATTGACTTAGTTGTCAGTATTGTAACAACCTGTCAACACAGTTCAGTCCTAGTTCTCACAGTTTTATATTTTTTAACTATAATATGGCATTACTAATTTCGAGCTGTTTCTGAAAGTGTTTTCCATTGACCTGTCACTCAATGAACAAGTAAGCTTTTGACAATCAACAGAGCTTTAGCAGAGCAGATCAGCAGAGATTTTCTTGCTTATTTTTTAATATTTTTGTGTTATTGTTGTTCTTTTATCAATTTTGTTTTGTCCTATATGAGACTAATAAATTGTATCTTTCTTTTAACAACGATATCTAGGACTTTCCCGATTAACAATAAACTTTTGTAAAGAATAAGTTTACACTAAATAAGAGTACATAGTAGATTGTACACCAAGTGCATAAAACGCACCATATCGCGCGAGACGTTTATCCATCCGATGCGAGCTTGCGAGCGAGGATGGATATAAAGTAGAGAGTAAAATGGGTTTTATGGACGAGTTTAAACTCTACTTTTCTACTTTTCATTGCGAGGAAATGAAACAGCAACTTGTAAATATTGTATAAATAATTATGGTTCCCGCCAATTAACTTTTTTTATTTTTCAACCGATGCGATTAGGTACAAGCCTATAGACTGTGGAAGCTCTGACGTCACAAAATGGCGGATTTTGACATTTGGGTAAAAACAAACACAAAAACGTATGGTGAATTAGGTTGATTTACATTTTGAATAAATATAGAGTATTTGCAAGTTATATAATGCCGTATTGTTTTGCTCCCGGTTGTAACCATGTCTCCAGAAGAGAAACCATAACTCTAAATAATCATAACTCTTTTCACCTTTCTTAAATGAGTATTTCTCAAAAAAAGTGTACGTAACGAAAAAGTTGTTACGAAATATTGTTAAGAAATAGTTCTAGATGTTACTAAATAGTAAACATAAGGCTATAAACCAACCTATTAAATAAAGCTTATGAGACTTTAAAATTCGTAAAGAACTATTTACCAGTGAATGTTCACTAAGTTTTTAATATTGGCAAAGTTTTAAGAACTGTATACACTCAGCTTTACACTATACTTTTTCATGACGTAACGAAATTCATAAAAAACGTTACGAAAAAGCAACGAAAATTGTACAAATTAAGATCATAATAAGTCGATGGTTTGATAAAACCTGAAACTGCAAATAATATAATACGCTTAAATGTTCGTACGACACGTATTACTATAACATATATAAATCAAGACTTATCTTAATATGAAAAAGTGAAAAAGTATTTCCTATTACGAAAAAGTAATCTCCCTTGGACAACACGTTCAAAACTGATTTTCACATTAAAAGTTATGGCGGAGACGTCAGACCTACAACCAATCAGAATGATGCTAGTGTTGCCCGTGTTAAAAGGTAACGGATGCGTTCAGAAATTACATGGAAGTAGAAATAAAACGTAACTAAAGAGTAAGTTACTAGAAAGTAAATGGGCACGACTCATTTTGTTTTTCGCATTTTTTTAATATTTTACTATGAAACCCCATAGAAAATCACTTTAATAAAGAAACTACATTTAATCAAGGTCTGTAATACAAAAAATGCACAATATTAACGCGACATATCGAATTTTATGAAGTGTTACATGTATGAAGTCGTAGGGTGGCAATTTGATTTTTGTATGAAACGCAAAAAAACATCTTTTTCAAAAAGCTTTCTAAAATTGATTGAATACTATGGTTTTACCATTTATTCTTCACAACTTTAAAGTTTAATAGTTTTTCTTCACAAATATGTTATTTTTTGTATGTATGGTTAAATAAAAACATTGAAACTTTGTTATTATTTCGAGGCACACTTTTTTTTCAACAGATGTACACTTATTTTGAGAAATACTCAAATACAGAAATTTCTTCTTTAAATTGTTCTACGATTGCACTCAAGCTCACAACGGCAGACATTATTATAATTGAGACTTAAAACAACTGTAAATAACAAAAATCAGAAAAATCCCTCAGCAAAACTTGTTTGTTTTTACCCAAACGTCAAAATCCGCCATTTTGTGACGTTACACTTCCACAGTCTAGCCATCAACAAATGTAATTAGGAAAAGCCTATTGCCATCAACTGATGTAATTATAGGCAAGCCTATTGCCATCAACCGATGTAATTAGGAAAAGCCTATTGCCATCAACCAATCTTATTAGGAGCAAGCCTATTACCATCAACCGATATTAGGAGCAAGCCTATTGCCATCCACTGATTTAGGTAATTGAGAGCAAGCCTATTGCCATCAATCAATGTAATTAAGAGTAAGCCTATTCCCATCAAATGATGTAATTGGGGGCAAGCCTATTGCCAGCAACGGGTGCAATTAGGAGTAAGCCTATTGCCATCAACCAATCTAATTAAGACCAAGCCTATTGCCATCAAGCGATTTAGGTAATTGGGGGCAAGCCTATTCCCATCAACTTCCTTTGTATTCGTAATGAAAAGCACAGTGATGAAAAGCCCTCGAACTATTAGCGACATCATAATATCGTAGCTTAATCCCTTGTTCGAAACGAAACGAATTAAATTAAAGAGGTTATTCTATGAAGTTGAAGTTGTTCGTGTGGCTGTTGGGCCGACTACCTGTGCCGATTACCTTGGTCTTCGACGAAGATTTTACTTTATGCTCTAGAGCATAAAACGCGACTTTATGTCGCCTACGCACGACATAAAGACGAATTTTAGAGCGAGAGAAGTGAATTATTAGATTGTACACCAAGTGCATAAAACGCACCATTTTGCGCGAGACGTTTATCCATCCGATGCGAGCTTGCGAGTGAGGATGGATATAAAGTAGAGAGTAAAATGGGTTTTATGGACGAGTTTTACACTCTACTTTTCACTTCGATTGCGAGGAAATGAAACATAAAGTAGAGAGTAAAATGGGTTTTATGGACGAGTTTTACACTCTACTTTTCACTTCGATTGCTAGAAAATGAAACAGCAACTTGTAAATATTGTAAAAATAATTATTGTTCCCGTCAATTAACTTTTTTTTTTCAGTAGGAAACGTGACATAACACATAACTTGGGTCGTTACTCATACTGCTCAGTTATAAAAACATTTTGAGCAAGCCTATTGCCATTAACCAATCTAATTAGGAGCAAGCCTATTGCCATCAACCGATGTAATACGGAGCAAGCCTAATGCCATCCACCGATTTAGGTAATTGAGAGCAAGCCTATTGCCATCAACTGATGTAATTAGGGGCAAGCCTATTGCCAGCAACCGGTATACTTAGGAGCAAGCCTATTACCATCAACGAATCTAATTAGAAGCAAACCTATTGCCATCAACCGATCTAATTAGGAGCAAGCCTATTTAATTGCCATCAACTGATGTCATTGGGGGCAAGCCTATTGCCATCAACCGATGTAATTAGGAAAAGCCTATTGTCATCAACTGATGTAATTGGGGGCAAGCCTATTGCCATCAACTGGTGTAATTAGGAGCAAGCCTATTGGCAATAGGCTTCAGTGGATGGCAATAGCTATCCACTGATTTAGGTAATTGAGAGCGCTATTGCCATCAACTGATGTAATTGGGGGCAAGCTTATTGCCAGCACCGGGTGTAATTAGGAGCAAGCCTATTGCCATCAACCAATCTAATTAAGAGCAAGCCTATTGGTAAAGCTGGAAAGAGCTCAGAGAGCCGTGCTAAAAGTCAGTACCTTTCGACCTATCCTTTTTCCAACTGAGGAATTATATAAGAACTGTAAAGTCCTCACACTCAGGCAATTGTTTGTGCTTAACACTGTACTACTTCAGCACCATATAACTCCCTACGAGGCAATCACCACAAGGCGCAAAGACAAAATAGGCCAATCCTACCGTTTGCATTACTCTTTTACAAGAAGGTTTCCTTGTTTTCAAGGCCCCCATCTGTATAATAAAATTAATAAAATATTAAACTTCCACTATTAAACTATCTAATTGGCTCCAGACACTCAACTATAACAACACAGAGCTCTTTTTGTCGACTTAAGCAACTAGGTAAAATCTACGCAGCGCATTATCACACATAATCACAGGCAAACCCACACAAACACACTCACGCACACACACCCACTTCCACTCACACACACACCCATTCACACACACACACCCCCACACTCCACATCTATCCTTTTTATCACTTTTTATTTTATCTTTGTCTTCTTGTTTTGCTAAATGATTTATTTGTTGTCCATCTACTTGCTGCAAAAATGAAAAATAAGTTCTCGTAAATTAGACTTACTCTCTTTACAAGGCACCCATGAAAGGGTTGGGCCTAGCACCTTTAATACAAGTTGTCTTGTCAACTTAGCAAGGGTGCTAGAGTCTCCAAACATAATTATAGTTTATAACGACTCCATCTGTGTTTGTAACCTAATGTTTTTCAAATGTACACCTTTTTATTGCAAATAAATTATTATTATTATTATTATTATTGCCATCAAGCGATTTAGGTAATTGGGGGCAAGCCTATTCCCATCAACTTTCCTTGTATTCGTTATGAAAAGCACAGTGTTTACCTCGGGTTAAAGACTTATTTAGTCCCTCGAACTATAATTAGCGTCATCATAGTAATCCCTTGTTTTTTGAATAATAACGAAACGAATTAAATTAAAGAGGTTATTTTATAAAGTTGTTCCTGTGGCTGTTGGGCCGATTACCTTGGTCTTCGACGAAGATTTTTCTTTATGCTCTAGTGCATAAAACGCGACTTTATGTTGCCTACGCACGAGATAAAGACGAATTTTAGAGCGAGAGAAGTGAAAAAATAATTAATTACCAACTAGTTGTTCATAAGACCGCTGCAACATTTGAATTTGCTTACAACATGAAATAAGAATTAGCCACGCTAAGTTGTAGAAAACAAAAAAAAAACAATGTCATGGCTTTGTATAAAAAAAAAACATAGGTACCCAATTAATAAAGATTTTCTTAATGATTTGTAATAAAATTGATTTTATCTGTGGTTTTGGTTCTAAATTATGATTTTTAATCATTTAAATCCTAAAGTTAAAAAAAATACAGATAGAAATATAATATAATACTAAAACCACGGCTTTTATGCCGTGGTTTTAGTATTTGACGAGAGCAACAAATGGTTTTAAAAGTTAGTAAGAGTTCTACATGTTTTGCATCGAAACAAGAATATGTAAAGTGGCGCTTTATATGCACGCCTTGATATTAAAACCTGCTAAATATTTTTGGAAACATTCATAGGTCAACATTCTCTTAGTTGGAATGTAACAGACGAGTACAAAAGAGCTGATTACTCATGGCACGAAAACGATAGTGTGCGAGTATTTCTGAAGGATTTAGAAACGCAAAGCTGTATTGGCCGAGGGTTCGAACCTAGACAGCCGCATTACTTTGTGGAATATGTTTCATCAGCAATGCTCTCAATATAAAACGGTGTAGGAAAACATTGTTAGGAAACCCGCATATCCTAGAAACAAAAAATCGAAGTAATTAAGTAATTAAGTTAATTAATTAATTAACCCTGCAATACCTGAAGGGTAGAGCAAGCAAGGGCAGAGATGTACCCATTAAATACACCCACATTTCTCAAGCTATGTTTAAGTCCCATGTAACAAAGGGCGAGCCTATTGCCATCAACCGGGCACAATTCTTGACTCTGTGGCTGCTTCTGACAAATTTCTGATGGAAAAACCCATGCTTCCGACTACTCGACCAACGAGGCAATAATAACGTACTATTTGTTAAAACAGTATAATTTTTTCACTACCTAACTCAACAAAAGGCTTCAAGAACTTCTAAACTGAGTTTTCGTTTCCCAGGAAAATTAATATTGACCCAATACAGCCAATGTTTTCACTTTCAGTCTGGCATCTATAGAGTACGGAACGTTCAGGCTATCGAGGTTTTAGAAATACTGACTTGCTCGTGATGTAGTAGAGGTGAAAATTCGATTTATGGCCTTTCGACTTTAATATATTTTCAATCGGGTCTTAGTGGGTCACACCGATGCAAGTCTGGTTTGCAGGTCAATATCGCAAAATTACAAGTGGTTTGTACCTTTTTTTTATTACTGTACTGTCAACATTTTTAGTTTATGCTCTATTCTATACTTTTGAGATAGTACTATTTATTATCTGCTCTTCTACAAATATCGGCCGGCACAAGAACGTGGTACTTGGCATAAGCAAGGAGAGGCTATACCTAGCATTGGGTAGAGTCGGACTGTGAATGATGATAATGATGATTCTACATAATATACGAGTCAGTGGTTGGTGTTGGGGCTAATTTTGACTTATATTGTATAACAGGTTGGTGTCCAAAACTTCAAGTCCATTATAGCGCGTAGTTTGAGTTTAGGCAAAATAGTTTTGACTTACTAATCTATTTTTTAATGTTTATCATTTTAATGTAACCTGTCTGTATACACACAAATGATTTAATGGCCTATTAAAGTGACACCGTCAAAGGAATATTTAGCTAGATTTTATTACCTCTTAAAAATATAAAAATAAACCAACCATAAAATTGTAATCTATGCTAATTAACTCTATAATTTAATTATACCTTTTCAACGCAAAACAAACAAAATTCGTAGGTAGTTTATCAAGCAAAAATAATTGATACCGGACTGCATAGCTATTCAATTATCGCGAACGGATAATAATATGCGCAGCCAATTACAATAATCACCACACTGATGCAATTTTTTATTTTTAAATAGTCCAATATATTGCTCCGAATGCTCACATTCATTGCCTTCCCCGGGGCAATATTCTGCAATGACAGAGATGAGCCTTGTCGTTAGAATTAATAGCAATAGATTATGCTTATTACTAACTTATTAGTTTGCTAACTACATAAAGAACACATCACTATTTATCTCCGAACAATACGTTTGGGAGCACTGCATTGGCATTTTTTGCGGGAAATCTTTTCATAACCCACTGTCATGTGTAATATTTCATCTTATATATTTTTTTCCTCCCTTTCTTTTCCCTTTCATATTTTTACACATACTCATCTTTCAATCTGGACTGACGCCAAAATCTGCTCTCTGACAATGACTTGTCTCGAAACGAATTGAGTTCGATTCTTCCCTTTAGTAGGTATTAGGTATGGGTGAGGTTTCTTACAAAAAAGATGAAATAACTTGCCTAAGATATTCTGAACTGAATGGAATATGATTGAATCTGTAATACTGATTTTATCTAAGAGAAGCCTTGTGTTGGTAGTTTATATCAGAAAATACAATATAATATGCACATTTTTAACAGTAACAGGACTTAGTATTCCACTTCAAAACTAGAATCGAATGCAATATGAGCAGTCTTTGTATGTACTAGTTTCTATATTATGTATTCATTATTCTCATTTGATGTTCGAAGGAGAACTACAATGTTTATATTTTCCGTCAAGTTATATGGCTTGTTATATCTAAATACAGTATATTTTATGTAAATAAAGTAGTGAAGTGCTCCCATTTTCGTTCATGTCAAAAGTAGCCTATTAGGTTTTTTTATGTTCCCCAAAGGGATTATATATAAAAATCTTTTCTTAGTGGTTGCCGACGACATCGGCGTCGCTTCGCAAGAGTTAAATTCTACTATTTTTTGTTCGATCTTTCAGTATATCAAACATAATACCAAATGATTTAGGTAATTGAAAGAAATTTCTAGTATCACTTTGGAAATCTTTCATCTTTAATATTCTCGTAGACCTCGTTCGTAGAGGGGTCTACGAAACGCCTACGACCAAAGTTTTTTTTTATTGTCTTTAAAAAACTAATTTATGAACTATCCAAAATGACTACAATCTCTTTTACTCTTAAAGGTACCTAAATGAACAAAAGTACAGTAACTAAAAAATGTCTTAAAAAAATGTCTTCAAATCAAGTGATGTCAGAAACTAAAAGACAATGATTGATGTTTCGCCATTTCTTATAACGATATATCAGCAAAGTTACGTGTATTATGACTCATTAGGCAACTAACACTTTATCTATGACTATATCTATACAACTACTTCATGAGGTTGACTCGCACTTGACCGATTTAATTCTTACTTAAAATCCACCCACTTAAAGCAAATCTACTTAAGTTAGCCTTAATAGGTGCAAGGTCTATTGATTTATTAGTTGACAGATATTTATTACAGCTATCTATTGTCCGTAAGTATCAATTTAATTCAATTACCCAAATATATTCATGCATTACCATACTTATCTTGTAACTACTTTCCTGCGGAGAAATATGTAACAGGATATTATGACATTCGCTGTTAGGTTTATGTAGGTAATCGCTTTATACTCGTAAACCTATCGTATTATGGCATAGATTCAAATACAGAGTCGTAGGGACAACGACGCATAAACGGTTACCGCGTATTCGACACATAATTTTGATCAAAGTTTCGATTTGAGGGGGAGGGGGGCTCCCCCCCCCAATAGAAATTTTTCACCGGTAATAAAAAATAAACACCTATTCCGTATATTTTAACCGTTTTTTTTTTTTTTTTTACTTCAGTAGGAAACAGGATTTTTTTTCTTAAAAACCGATAAATAAAATTGGGGTGTTTCAGAATGATGCACTGAATACTTGGGTACCGTTTGAGCGTCAGTGACCACCTTCCATCTTGTATATTATTTTTTCAAAATATTGGCTGTGAAAATGTGCAATTAATTGGTCAAGTTGAGACTTTAGGCAAGACACAGCAATCAAAATATATGTTTCTAAGTTATTGTATTTAAAATACTACCAAAACACTTTGAAATATCAAATTTTAATTAAGAAGATGCGTCAGAATAAAATTGTCAATTTCTAGATTTATGTTAAACATTATAAGATATTTTACAACGGTGACACATTGACGTATATAGACATACCCGCCTTTGTAGAAAATAATTGATTATCCTTCGGGTCAAACGAAAGAACCTCACCTTGTTCTGTCGGTTTACCTCGATAGTAAATGAGCTGGGTTTTAAATTCTATTAAGCAATATATTTTCAATAAGCAGAACTAAAGATGAATGACCATTGTCCCTTACGGCTAAAAATATTAATTTCTGCCATATTTCCGTGTATTGTCTGTGTTTCCTATTAGGTATTTAAAAAAATATCTAATTATAGCATTGATGCAGGTGGAACTATATAGCATTGACCTTTTACGTGTCATGAGTTTGTCTATGACTAAAGCTTTTATGGCCAAACTTCGGTTGCTCACACAAAATGTCAGGAACGCTGACTAACAGTGAGGCCACACGGTGCGGTGCGGTGCGGCGCCACAACGCATCGTGTGACATGGCACAGTGATTTGTATGTAGGATGACGTAGTGGCACCGCACCGTTAACGCAACGTGTGGCGTCACTGTTGTGTGGTATATTGCGCAGTGACACATCGTATGACATTGTCAAAATAACGTATCATAAATATGTTTTGACTTTCTTATGGCTACAATTTAAATGCTCACCAAAAAAGATTTTTAGACCCTAGATTAAAGTACAGTAAAGTACCAAATAAAATATTTTAACTTCAAATAAAATAAACCCACTCTATACCGAGGTGCCTAAAGAACAACGTTTTAAGTTCCAAAATAATTAGATACTCATCAGAATAATTGTACGTGTTGTATTTATATTCTTTTAACTTACCAAAATGGATAAATGCTCACCAAATCTTGTTTCTCTAAATAGCTTTAGTGTAATCGTATTATCGTAGGATATGCGAACCCGCTATATACTATGAAAACTTGGATGCAAGAGCGAGCGCAGTTAGCTCGGGACTTGGGGCACCCCGACTCGGTCAGGTTAGGTTAGAAGGGGATGGCGGGGTCAAGTGAGCGAGCGAAGCGAGCGAATAGGCCCTGCCATCCCCTTAGTGGTTATTTTTTTTAAACCAACCAGAAGTAGGAGCCCCGCGCGGGGCTCCGTCGACTATATTCAAAAAACATTTACGACCGACCGTTAGCTTTTTTGCCTCGGTAAAACTGACTAAATTGAAAGTCGTGAAATACACTATTGGTGACATCTATTTAGTGATAATATAAAATATTTGGTCTGCAGTTAACTTCAAAGGCGTTTAGAAATCTTTAAGGTATAGAATAAAAAGGAAAATAGGTTCATTCCTACAATACTTTAGGAAACACAATTTGGTGAGCATTAATCCATTTTGGCCGGCATTTCTAATTATTTTTTTGGTAGTAAAATAGGTTCTTTTCTGGTAGGCGTTTAAACACAAGCCCTTTCTTAATGACCGTGGTCGACTCGGCAATGAACGAAACTGATTTGTCTTATAATACAGTCGTTATAGATAATAATAATGTAGCAGACTTATTAATTATCTGGTTGCTATTTAAAACGTGAGTTTGTAATTCATTGTAATTATGAAAGCTATTGTAAGAGCATTCCATACGTAATGGTGAAGGACTTTAATCGAATAGATTGTCTTCCGCAAGTTGCTAGATTTGATTTTCTTTATGATCCTGAAGTAATCTTTTTATCAAATTAATATGGAGGTACTTCAAAATAATTAATTTATTAATTATCTAATAAAATGTTTTCAGTTCGATTACTCATCATCATCTTGTCCTTGTCCCATATTATTTGTGATCGGCACTATCATTTATACCTTTTCCTTTTACACCATTCGTCTCAGTTCAAATTATTTGGCCCAAGCCACAAGTGCACACAATTAAAAAAAAGGGTTACCTACTACGCGTGATATACTCAAGCCACTTCTCCGTAAGCCAACAATCGGTCGACACTTCTTTCTACCCACAAATATTTATTAGGCCACATTATTGGAAAAAGCATAGTATCATTACACCTATTTCTCATACACGTATTCAATAGAATGTCAGTTCCCGCGGTAAATGCTTGGCACTTGGTTGCACCTCGTCACGGCGGCGCGCGGCGGCGCGGCGCTCGGCGGTAGTTCGTGCCGCGCTTGACAGGTGGCGCAACCTACCCTACCATAGCGCCACACACCGACGGAATTTATTATTAACGTGTGGGCTTCCTCACGAACTAACACCACAGCGATAAATATTCGAATTTAAATATGCCTATATCTTGGAAACGTGGGGTGCCTTTGGCGTGTAGACGCTTATTTTTACCCACGACGGAACGGAGACGGTATATGCGTTTGGGGTGAGAGGTTGTTTGTTTGTTTGTTTGTGTTTGTGCAAATACATGTTGCCATTTTTCTCCAAAACTACTAGTCCGATTTTGATGCAGTTTTCAGTTATGGCTTCGAGTTTGAATGGTGCATGTTCTTAGATAGGTGTTACGGTGACAACTCACCAGGGGGCGCTGCAGCAAACATTTTTTGTGCAAATCAAAGTTGCCATTTTTCTCCAAAACTACAAGTCCGATTTTGATTCAGTTTTCAGTTATGAGTTTAGGTTTGATTGGTGCATGTTCTTAGATAAAAAAATAAAAATAAAAGTAAAAAGTTTAAAAAACGTTTTAAAAAAAAGCAAAATTAAAAATTTTGACAAAACCCACGACTGTTAAAAATTAATTGAAAAAAGGATAAAATAACATAAAACACCCGCCTTAAAAAAACCCAAGAATGTTCGTCGGGAGCTGAACATTGCAAAACTAGTTCATTTAATGGCAGCCCCCGACGGACATTCTTGGGTTTTTTCAAAAATTTTAATTTTGCTTTTTGTGAGTTTTTTTTTTGCCCTGGGTGGAGGTCTTATAGTCAAAGCACCCAAAGGATACCCGGTTAAGCAGACGACAACCTCCTAGGTTGAACTGCGAGATACCATTCACAAAAATATCTTGAAAACATTCGTTACGAGTAGTCCAATCTTACCAAGGGGTATAAGTAGTGTTACCCAAGGCAAGGTAGTAGTTAGATTGGTAGTCGCTCCATGTAAAATATTCAGCTTCATCTGGTTAGACTGGAATCCAACCTCGAGATAGTTGGGAAAAGGCTGCGCAGCCTTTTAGAAACTTTTCTACGCTAGAAACTGCAACAATAAAGTTCTCGTATTCTCAATAGTTTCCAGTTATTAGTTAAATTAATAGCCATATCCACTTACGAAACCATAATTAGAGGCATAATAAGTGATATCTATATAACAATCAGGAAGGCGTAAGTCACATAAAAACTGGCAGCAGACAGGAAACCCATTGAACGCCTGGTGTTCGTAACAGTCTCGTGGACGGGGAAAGAAAACTTAATTTTGTATGTCAGTTGTCACTGTTGCTACCTGGCTTGGCTGCCTACCTAATTTTAGTTTAACAAGATTTACAACCGTGATTTAAAATTAAAAATTGTGAAATAAAACAAAATTAACGATTCTGATTTTATGAACCTGAACTATGTATGGGCTGCTTGCAGGTTGCAGCACCGACCTGTTTTTGTTAAGTAACATTAAGTCAAGCACTTATAGGAATTCCTAATGTTAACATTGTTATTTGATTAAAATAAAATATGTTATAAATAGGTATATTGCATGAAATAGGTATATTATATGAAAATCTTCGAAAGAAAACTCGCAGACATTTTAGCAAAACTCAACGCAACCATTATTTCAGTCTAGCAGCTTTTAACCAATTTGCCAGACCCCCGCAGTTCGTTGACAGTTACGAATGAAATATAAATCACTGACCAATGACATCACCGGATTCAATATCCGAACGTTCGAAGGCGAGATCATATTCAAGAGGCGACCCTTGTGAGCTGTCAGCGATGTCACTGTAGAAATGCTCTTAGTATACATTGGACCAGTTTTCTTGACAAGCTCTTAGCTCGAGTGGTTCTATACATTATCACGCCGTAATATCATTCTCATCTATATTCATACATAATTTCAGGCTTATAATCTTCAAGTAGATAAGTGGGGTAGCAGTAATAAAGTAGTACTTGAACTACGATTGCCGTACATAATGTTTTATTTAGGTACCTGTACCAAGATCGCTCGGAAGCTGTGAAACTTCCGAATTTCGGAACTACTTTTAAGTTTAAAGATACATTTTGTATTAGAACAGCTGCAGCACATGCAATACATATTTTATGATATGAAAATGGATGTTATTACTATTAGTGACCAATAAAAATATCCTGCATTTTTCTTTTACATCGTGATCAGATATATACGGCAATTCTTCACATGACTTTTGAAACCCAATTTTTTGTTGCTCGTATTTTTTGTGCCATTCATACCATTCATAGGTACTGCTACTGACTAATGTTAGCAACTAAACAACATAGCACCGAACAGATTTATTAATAGTCACCTACCTTGATATCCTGTTCGAACTCTAGGCGCCAATCTCAACTTATGACATTCCTTTATCAGATCGCACTTGCTTTCAAACATTTTATTTAGGACGATCTATTGCGAAAGTAGATCAAAAGTTCTGGTCACGTGTAAAGCGGTAGGTGTTTAGTGAAATTTCAAATCAGGCTCAAATATCTAGTAAGTTTGTTAATCAATGCGGGCGGATCAACTGTATCAGATAATTTGGTTTCGTGCGAGGCCGCGGTAGGCACGACCGCGCCAGGCTCTCCACTCCATCACCATATAGACAATACGATTGATGAAAACGCTTGAGCACAGGTTGCAACACCAATTCTTTAGCATTTTGGCTCTAAACACAACTTATTAGCTAACTCAGCAATTTGATTAACCTCGCCAGGAGGTAAATGTGTCAACGATAATGCACTTTGACTTATTCATTACACACTCACGCCTGTTCGGTATCGTACCACAGAATGTTAAATGCAATCTTGTATCTTGTTCTTCGTATTCGACCCGGATTATTTGAAAGCTTTTTCAAATTTTTCACGTGATTTTTCCCCGTATTTTATTTACGACACAGTGGATTCACGCACGCTGTCACATTTTTAAAATAGTTTGTACAAACCTAAGGATTAGGTAGAAAACGAATTGTACGCACAAATCCCGGTTATTATTAAATGGAACACACATTTTCCTACCCTAAAATGTTGTTTTTTTTTTGCAAAATGTTCACTCGTTTCGGATTTGTTGTATTTACGTAACAAAAAGATAATTCAAATATGGTTGGTAACAGACACCTTTCAGACCAAGGTTTATCATTCACTCGATGTTGATATTTTAATTCACGTGACATTGCTAACGCATGCAAACGAGATCAGTCTAGTCTCTAAAGCTAATGATAATATCTTCATCACTGGGAATGCAAATATTAACCGTATAAATAAACGTTAAATGAAAATTCTATTGGTTGTTAGCTCTGCTTCACAGTAATTAACAAATTCCATGCAACAATTACGGTGTTTGACGCCCTGGTAATCATCACTTTTCCGTTCATTCCACTGGCTCGCCACGCAAGGAAATAAGGCAATACTCACCTAAAATTTCAATGAACCGTGACCACTACTTTGCATAGCAATAATTTAATCTTGCACAAATATTCTTATGTATTCCTAGGAGTACAGCAAATATAAATTTTCCAAATGGTGTATCAGAGAGGAGGAGAGAGACCTCTGTTTTTCTCTTTCGTGGTCATGTAAAGAGTGAAACGGGTGGCGCGACGGTCGCAAGGTCCCCGAGTGGCGCGGCGGCGCGGCTAGAGGCGCAGGCGCAAGCACGCCGCTAGTCTCGCAAGTAAAAGTAACTTTTAACAATACCTTGGCGGCGCTTGCGCGCTGCGTACGTCAGTTTTGCCAACTCTAGCCGCGCGCACACATATCGCTCTTTTACTTTTCCGAAATCGAAACCAACGTCAGTGGCAGTTTGTAGACTATAAAAAAGTTTTCCGCTACGTGTCGCGTTACAATATTTTCGGTGCTTCCTATTGGATAATTTGATGTGATTTGCTAAAACTTTCGTGATTATATTATACGTTGCAAAAGTTCAATAACGTTAATGAGAATTTGAATATTTTGTAGTTGTTGTACTTGCCGGCAATATTGGATGTTACGCTCACTTGAACGTAAGTATTTATTTTATTTGTTTGGTATTTCATTGTAACCTTCTATCTAAGTTTTATCTTTAGTTCCGTTTATTACTTACGAACATTTTTCCTTTACAAAACTATTCATGTATTTGTACATACGTCGTATATTTATGTAGTGCCTTGTTGAACGATAATCTTATATATTATTAATGAGGTGATGAAAGTGGTCGTGCGTTTCCCGCCAGTGCTTGCTATGTGGTCACCCGGCCAGTCGGTGAGCGAGTGATTAAATCAACTTGCAATCGGATCATAGAACTGGTTTCAAACTTCTTGTAGACACGTGTCGCGTACTCACTTTTGAGACACTCGATGTATATAGAACAGTTTACAAATAGTGACAGATTTGGAGCAAAAAAGTTACTGCTGTGCTGTTACTTTGTTAACCTCATCTAAAATACCAAAACCTTACTTTACAGTGCCTACCCGGCAAATCAAGTTTCCACGATACTTCTTGGAAACTGATTGTGGTAACAGGTTCTATATAAATAAGCATTACGTTCTCTATTGATATTTGTTACCTAATAATGTTTGCTCTACCAGTGACAACGGCTTCCAACTTAGATATTCATAAAAACGATTTTCGCATTCATCAAGTTATGTTAACTTGCGAAGTTATCACTGTAAGGCATGCAAGGGTTACGTATCGATCAAGATGCATTTGTGTCAACGAATATATCCACATTTTTGCCGTGAAATTATGCATGTATAATGTTTGTGCAATTTTTCAAGCTTATGATCATTTATTTACTTAAAACTTAGCTCACATTGGTTGAGTAAACAAATACAGCTCTATGTGAGACGCACAAGGCTAAGATTTGACCACTCTTGAAAAATTTAAATTAACTTCTCAGACATAGTCATTTAGAAACTTGAGACCATCTCTAGTTTCATCTTCACTTGCCGAGTGTTTATATTGGGCTGAAAATAACTCTACAATCAAGACTAGACCAGAGAACAGAACAACTCCCCGTTTATGGAAGCTGCATTCAATATGATCGGTTTTTAAATGTCATGTCAAGTGACGCCATTACTGAGAAGCTCATCATTAAATAATAACAGCGGCTCGGATTCAATCATCATGTTAAGCCGCGCTTGCTTAGGTTGATCCGTGACCACCCATTACTACTGAGTTTCCTCTCTGCCTCGGAAATGAAGTAAGTTAAATAAGTTAGTCTCAGCTGTCATTTGTAGACAGTCGTTGTCTTTGACAGTCGTTGCAAGTAGTCAGTGTCCCGAAAGTCTGACAACTAGTCTTACTAAGGGGTATAGTGTTTCCTGGATACTAACTGTATTGTCGAAGTCAGATAGACAGTTGCTCCATCTAAAATACTAGCAAACAGCTGCATCCGGTTAAACTGGAAGCCGAAAACAGTCGTGAATAGGTTAGGCAGATAAGGCGAGGTACTCCCATCTGAGCACCTATGCTTAGAGCACCAAAAGTATTCCCATTAGAGCACCAATCAATATTTTGACGTGGTGCTTAGATGATGATCTCAAGCAATGTCATTGGCCGTTGTTATTTTGTTTTACCAATTACAACATAGTCAACATTATGAGAGATGACCTACTAATCAAAGGCAACAAGCAATCATCAAGTTGATGACCCAATGATCTCAATGACAATGATACTTGAACTTGTAAACAACAGAAACTCTTTCGTGAGACACTGTTATCAATATACCCACTAGCATAAACATAATTATTGCAATCCTTCAGGTTCATAAAACATCGAGGTGGACCATAATCGCCTAATGCATATTTCGCTCACGAATTCTTTAAGTACATGCTCCATTATTTTGCTTTCCCCTTATTCTGATTTGCAATGCATTAGGATACAGTGACGCTACATTTAACTACTCCGTTTTTTGAATCGTTTTCCCTTTATAACTGCATTTCAACACTCAACGCTGATCTTCGTGTTATCGAGGAATGGTCTGGCAGATTTGGGGTGTCAGTTAACGTCGAAAAATGTCAGGCCATCCTCATTGGTAGCTCATACTATTTGAAGAATGTGAACACTAGCCAACTTGCGCCATTGATGTACGAGAACTCCGTCATTTCTCTTTCACCCCACGTAAAGGACTTGGGTCTTTACATTGACAGCAGTTTGAGTTGGGATAAGCACGTCGCTCAGGTGAGTCAGAAGGTCACGTTCTCGCTGCGGTCTCTCTATAGATTCAAGCATTTTCTCCCATCTAGCACGAAACTCACTTTGGTTCAGTCCCTTGTGCTTCCCATTATTGACTATGCTGATGTTTGTTATTCTGATTTATCCCAAGAACTTCTAAATAAATTGGATCGACTTCTCAATAATTGTATTCGTTTTATTTTTGGCCTTCGTAAATACGATCATGTTTCTTCCTTCCGTTCTCAGCTTAAATGGCTGCCTATCCGACTCAGAAGGTCCCTCAGATCTCTCTGCATGCTCTTCTCAATTATGAACGATCCACGTGCTCCCGATTATTTAAAAACTTATTTCAAAGTGTTGGGCAGTTGTCATAGTCGTAGCCTTCGAGCTTCCAAAAATCTCATTCTCCAAATTCCTTCACATCGCACCTGTTATTTGTCAAACTCTTACGCTGTGTCATCCATAAAACTCTGGAATGCGCTACCTCTTGGCATTAAAAAAGCTGAAAACAAATTTACTTTTAAAAGGAAAGTACGTAGCCACTATTTAAGTCAGACCAAACAGCTCTCAAATTATTATAAGTCGAGTCATGGTATTGCCTATTGTTAAGATTTTCGTTTTTTATTTTGGTATTTGTAAAATATTTATTAGTTTATTCTATATTTTTATATTTATGTATTAGTATAATTATATAACTATATAGTTTAGTTTTTTAGAGTTGTTGTTTTTTAGATATTTTGTACCCTACCACAATGTTGTCTTATTTAACCCTAAGGTTGACTGGTAGAGAATGCCTTGTGGCATTAAGTCCGCCTATGTATCACTATTGTGCATGAAGTTTAAATAAATAAATAAATAAATAAATAAATAAATATAAAATCATTCTATTATCTATACTTCTATATCTATATCTATACTTCTATACTAATATTATAAAGAGGTAAAGTTTGCGTATTTGTTAAATTGTAAGGGGTAATCTCGGGATCTACTGAACCGATTTTAAAAATTCTTTTACCAATAGAAAGCCACATTATTGCTGAGTGTCATAGGCTACTTTTTATCCCTGTATTCCTACGGGAACGGGATCTACGCGGGTGAAACCGCGAGACGTCAGCTAGTAAGATATAAAAGCTTAGTCGGAATTGCTGAATTAATAAGATTTTTCTAGATTGTTTTTACCTCTAACATTTCCTTGTTGAGTGCATCCGCGTAGATAAACACAGTGATTACCACCGATCAATGTTACTTATAATTGGTGTTCAAAGATGGCAATGTCTGCCACTCCGCCGTTTGGCAGTCCTGTCACGTAGCAGAACAAAATATTTAGATTTTATACGCAATACCCACATTCCTCACTATTTGCATTCACAAGATCCTTCGAAGTCATAAAACAATATTGCTCGCATTTAAAGTCTTGCATTCACGTTCTAAAATGCTGAGTATGTATGGGTCGGTTCATATGAAACATTAAATTGTCGATAAAAGCAAGTAGACTGCGATTGATCTCAAGTTAGCAACGCTCCAGCGTTTCAAAATATTGGAGCTCTAAATATCTTATGAAATTGCATTAACTTCGATGTGAGGAAATTCGTTGTGAACTGCCGTTCGCAAATTGGTCGGTTTGGTACTTAAATTGATATCAATGATTCTTAATCGTCGTAAAGTTAAAAGAGCAATAATAAACTAATTGAAATTAAAGCAATCAATCTAGTCAGGTAGCGGTGACCTCTAAGTGGTGGCGTAACTAATAAATGCGCGCACCCGCGTCCCGCTTCACTGAACACTTTCCACGACCCCAACGCGTACAGAAAGCTTGAAAATATTTAACCTGAAAATTTCAAAAAACAACCTTGATAACACTGTCTGTAATAACTGAAAGCTGATGCCAGAACAAACGATTATTAAATTAATAAATCAGAAAGAACATTTTATTAGTTGCTCAGTCAGATCATAAACAAGCATTGTTATTGCATCTAAACACAATACAATATGGTACAACACAATAAATTCTTGTACGTAGCACGACAATACGTCTCTCGTCCAGTAGTAGTGCAATATGTGTTTTCTGTCAGCAACATTGGATAACGAGGTGTTTCGACAGGTGTTTAGCATGCGGCCAACACGCCGACCATTGCCGACCGCTGCCGACGACTGCCGACCAGCGACCTCGGCCCGGCTCTCTAATGTATCAGACAAGTGATGACTTTGACTCATCCCGGCCTTCACTTTTTTGTAATCATAAATTGCTTTCCGAACTTTTTTGTCTTAAATTGGCGTGCCTAATTTTTTGATTAAAAGTATTTTAATTAAAGACACTCATTAAATTGATAATTTAATTTCCTATTAATGGTTCAATTAATTACAGCGAAAAGTTAATCAAAGTAATCAAAATTTAACAAGTTTTTTATGTGAAAATCCGTGTGTCGTCGTCCGGAAAACTTAAATGACGAGACAAAAAACTCAGCGTATAATTTTGACAGTTGACTGCACCAACTCTCTCTGTATTCTCGTGTAATTTGTTACGATTGTAATCTGACATCACAGACATCTTTCTCTTAGCTGAAAGATGCAGATTTGATAGTTCGTGCTTAGTTTGGTGAGTCGTGAAGGTCGCCGGGTCGCGGAAGACACCCCGCGCTGCTCCGCGCCGCGTGCCCGCTGACGCAAGCGCATGGTGAAGCAACTGCAACGTTACGTGCAAGTACGTGCCACCGCACTCGGAGACGACCTATATAACACCACAACCCGTTTTTGAGCAGTGTCGTGATGCAGATGTGAGCCTTGGCCCTTTTATTCAAGTACTGGTTAATGGGACAAAATTTTGATTGAAAATATTAAAAAAGTGCGCATATGAAATACAGCCTCCATGACGAAACGGGAGAAAACCAGAAATAAAATGATGTATTATTTAAATATCGTCCACTTGCCATTTATTGACATCGTCTTAGAACTTCCTAGTTTTGGTTTCGTCAATATCGAGGAAGTCGTAAAACTCTAGCAAAGCTAAACAACCAAAACAGAATAACATTTGTCCGCTTTATTAATAAGACTTAACGTGTTCTGGGATCATAAAATTATTTTACATAATTCGTCTGAAAAATAACACGTAATCTTATGTAGAGCACTCATTTTCTAACAATGCGGTTGATTACTGTAACGTATTATCAAAACAGATCATAGATCGAGATTGCAAACTAAAACCAGAGATTACAAAGATCCTCTATTAAAGAGTTGCTTCTGCTCGAGAATTGCTGTCCTATTTTTGATGGCACAACACTCAGCCTGGCTTGCTGTAATTACACTGCAAGAAATGAAACCACGAGAAATTGCTGACTATTTTGTCTCCACTGTCATTTCTAGCAGTAAATACTAATTGTTATTGTTTTATCATTCCCTCATGCGTCAACGCTTCGGTACACTTTCTGTGTATCTGTACCATACTATTACTAGACTGGCTTTCAGGAAAACATTGATTGGCAGCGATGAAATGTTCAATCTGTTCGATATTTTTCTACAACATAATCAATAGGTATTTGACTGAATGTTATTGTGATTTAAGAGCAGTAGTATGTAGCGCGTACAATTAATGGAATTATTGTTATTTGCTATTAATAACGGGCGATAAGTAATCACGGGGCGGCTGCTCACGCGGCGGCGGAGATGCGCGGGTCGACGACCCACACCCGTGTGTAAATACTCCAGCGGTGACGCCGCACCGCATGCCACCTCCATACACGCCATTGTAATTGAAAACCAAAGTCGTTACAAATAAGTCCATTTTAGTTAATCACCAACCATTCGCAGTTTCGCTTTATTTGCAAACTCGCCGCCTCCTGCGTCGCATGCATAACTTTTACTCTTCATTATAGTCTAACTTTAGCACCATAGAACTAAAATGGATATAATTTATTCAATGGTCACTATGTAAACGTACCTCGTTTTTAGGTGAAAGTGAACGTTTCGCAATTTTGGCGCCTACATAGTTTTTACGTCACATTTTTTTTTTGCAAAAACGCGTTGTTAGTGTGCCCACCCACGAATAAAGAAAGATATTGCGGGGCCTGACCTCTTAGCGTATAGCTTACTTACTATATTAAAAAAAGGTTTATCGCTACTTTTTTTCTCAAATAGCCAGATAAAAAAGAATACTTTTGTCTGATATCTTTCCTAATACGGTGTTGCAAAGTAACTTCAAATGCAAAATCTTTATCTGGCTCGAGTATAAAGCTCACTTGTATGGTGTATACTTGTATAGGATGTGTCTCGAGTATTGCACTCTTTGCATACGTCATGCGCCATGATCCGCGCGCACTATAGCATGTGTTGCGCAGGCGCAGCCAGCTAATTGTTTGAGTGTCCGCGTGATAAGTTATCGCCATCGTCGTCAGTCACGACTGCGCTCATTATTCCCATCCTTAACTTTCTATCATCAACTGCTACAATAAGTCCAATCACATTTACAAACTAACTAATCTATCACCACTCGTCTGCAAATAGCCTTCTTGACAAAAATCTAATAATAGCCCGAACGAACCACCATTACGTTCTAAGTTATAAATAACAACATAATTACGAGTGTCGATAAAGTCGATCGTAGCCGGGGTGATTTACTGCAATAAAACAAATAAATTATCGGCGATATTGTGGGCAAGTGTTAGCAATTGTTGTTGCAAGAGAATGATTAACGTAGACGTATTAGAACGGATATCTTGCTTGACACAACTGTCTGTCGGTTGCTGGTTGCACCTTTGACCTTGCACGTGCCCCTTTCAAAATAGCACCGCATTCCATACTGTAACACAGCGGTATTCACGCGACCCGCCACAGCTCTATTGTTCCTCCATTTAAACTTTACACATCGGAATTCTTGGCATATCTACTCATTCGCCTTCCGCTGCACCTCGCAGCCGATCTCCTGATATTCTCAGCACCTATAAAACGAAACTGCACAATGCAACATTAAAGGGGATCTTATTGTGGCATTTTGTTGGTAAAACAAGAACGTTTGAGGATTACGCAGTTGAAAAGTTTTGATAGAGCAAAGCAAATTTGAACTGGCAGCTGAGTGGCAGTCTTGAATCTCTGCGGGGTCCGAAATGAAGCCAAGTGGCACTCGAAACTTAAACAAGTCAGTGATAATGTACAATAAACGTCCGTGTCCGTACCGGCTCAGTACAGGTAGGCGTAGCTAAAATGTTATTCAACTTGACGCAATAATAGACTGCCGGATTTAATAGCTGTATCGTGACGGTAAGCTTCCGCCAGGTGTCACAAAAAGTAAAAATTCAGTGGCAAACAGAAGTTGAAAGAAGTCGTGACTAGTTCCAAGTGAAATTCGTAGCAGGCGGCAACACAGACCTGGTGACTATTTTTAAAACTTACTGCATTGTCTGTGTCATTTAGTCAGCCATGTTTTTTTGTCTCAAAGCACTAAACAAGACCCGGGAGACTTGTCCGCTTAATTTATTGTTTGTGAGCATTTAATTCAATGAATAAGTAATTTTATGTGACTGAATGAATAACTTTTTAAATACTTGACCTTTGTAGAGACGATTCACGTCGACCTTTAAAAATGATGAAGACAAAATGAATAGCTATAGGCTAAATTTGATTGTCGCACAGGTGGATAGTTGTTTCGCAAAACGAGTGAATCGACCCAAACCCGATTAACCCACTATTTGGCTTGCTTCAAAAACACATGATGAAATCGTATTATTGGCCTGTTGGTCTAGTGGTTAGTGACCCTAACTGCTATGCCGGAGGTCGTGGGTTCGATTCCCACCCAGGACAAATGTTTGTGTGATGAGCACGATCATTTGTTCTGTGTCTGGGTGTAATTTATCTATAATATGTATGTATTTAGAAATATATAAGTATGTTTATCAGTTGTCTAGTACCCATAACACAAGCTCTGCTTAGCTTGGGACTAGATGGCGTTGTGTGATAGTTGTAGAATATTATTATTATTATTATTATTAATATAGCAAAGATTAAAAACTCACCATAGTATTGCAAGCATTCTCTGATTGTACCTAATGTGGTTACGCTTTTGGTGCGAAATAATTGAACAATAATGTAAGTATCTGTTTATCAGAAAAACTGTAACGAACAAAACTGCAATTAGTACATAACCATTTTGGCGAACTACAAGAAGTTTCATAAAAACATAATGAAATAACAACGATCAAGGCGGGGGTGTAGCAAATGTACAGAAAACTGTTGCGTGCCAGCGTAATTGCGCCGAAGCTAGTAATTTACTGATCATGTTTACGTTTTGCAACGGATTTTACACAACACCATATCTGAAACGTATACAGTTCCGGTCAACTTTAATAAAAATTAATTGATTAAGCCTCCAAGTTGGATCTCCAATGTATTTTGTGGTAGTTAGCCAGACGTAGTAACAACAAAAAAAAATAGAGACAAATGAATCACGACTGCTGTTTTATACGCAAGAAGATCGAAGAATTTTAATTGCGATTTTGCGTTAAGAAATTGTTTTTAGTAACTTTGTACAATTTCCTTAGCCTCGACATCATTGGTTACTTTAATGAACTGTTGTCGATAACATGTGAACTCAATCTTGGGATGTTGCAAAAGTTGACAGTAAATCTAAAAATCTCTTCATCACCATCTGCCTAGCCTTTTCCTAACTATGCTGGGGTCGGCGTCCAGTCTAACCGAATGCAGCTGAATCCGATTCTCTTCATAAGAAGTAAAATAGCACTTTTCTGAAAGTTATTTTCAATATCAATAATTTCTAAATCCATCATCATTCTCCTGCCATTGTCTCAATTACTTGGGGTGCAACCATGTCTTCTTTTTCCATAATTATCTACCTTGATCGGTCCTTCTTCTTAGCGTGTCGATGACAATTTAAAATGAGTCAGCCCAAAATTTTGCGGTCCTTCTAGCCAGTTAAATGAAGATTCTTCGATGAGAAGTATTGGATGAACTGTGCAAATGATGAAAAGGTTATAATTATTATCTTCCACACAGTCTATCCATCGTTTCTTCTGTTATCTCAATATATATTAATTTATTCCATTAATTATCTGATTCCTTATACATGTATCATTCATGTTCAAGCACACGCCCAAGATACTGGAAACTTAATTAATAAAAATTCCTTGGCGTGCATAATGCCTGTTTAGCACATTTTATTCCTTTAGAGGAGCTATCGACGGCCAATGTTAAGTATTCCATTACAAAATCTTCTAGGAACTAGTATTTCTCATTAATATAAATGTTTTATCTTTAACATAGACATATTTTACTAAGTAACTCAGAAATTCAGAAATAACCATTCGGTTATTTCTGAATTTCGAAAGATTTGCCCGATTATGGTAAATTGACTATCATGGGCTCTTAAATTTCATGACTCATCATGTGCCTTTTCCCAACTATGTTAGGGTAGGATTCCAGTCAAACCGAATGCCAAAAGCCGGATCAACCTATTTATTTGTTTTTTTTTTTTTTTTTTTTTTAATCTTGGTCTTTAATCGTATATACTTACGAGTAACTGAATGAACACACTTTATCACATAAGACATTCTACCACTCATTCATCTAATTCAGCTCTATCTAATTTAAATAACTCTAAAGTGACGTCAAATGTGACGTAGATACCAAATTCAATGAATGAGCATCAAAAACTCCTTAATGGTTTACCTTTCTATTTACATAAAGTACGATACGATACGATATTACTTAGCACATATCAAGCACATTCCATCAACGGACGGCCGAACGTTTCGCAAGCTACATGAAGCATTACAAACTGCCGCACAAGTTGTTAACTTTACGCATTTTGTAACTTCACTGGCCAAAATATTTTCAACTATTACAAATTAAATTTGACATTATCTTGACGTGACCGTGACAATACAGCTGGGGAGACGAGCCACTGTTTTACTGAGACCTACTTTGTAAACGCACCAAGTTGCCATTCAAACAATCGTGTTCAACGCCGTCAAACAAGCTACCGAATTAGTGAATACCAGTGATTGTTACTTTACCAGTCAACTTTACAATCGTTTACTTGTAAATACATGTTATTTACGATCTTAAATCATTTTACTCTGTATTGTTCATTAGTTACGAAAAGTAAAATAAATCGACAAAGTTTCCAAGCAATATTCAGGAGAACAAATAGTTGGACGCTTGTAAGGAAACGCTATTGTTCAGAAACTAGCTGTTCAGTTTGTTAAACATGAAAATAACAAATGACAGTGACTGCAGTATCTTTTGTTACATTTGATATTAAGTACTTGGCTCTTGCACAAGGACCTAATATCAAATCCTAAGCAGATCTATGACACAGAACTTAGTAAATGTGAAACCATTAAATATATTAATGATTGGTGTGCCCTTACGAGGTGTCTCTGCGTCGTTAGGTAACCGAAGATGTTCGGTCTCGCTCTCCGCTAAATGTCAGCTTCTTTCCCACGGCCAGCATTCTGCGCCCATTGTATGTCTAGTTCAATAATTAAGTCCGGTATTTACGACAGATGTTCGCGCATACTATGTTAAAAGTGGTGTGTCATCTCGTATTACGATGTCAATACTTTTGTCTTTTTTCTGTTGAGTGTACTGTACCTACTTACTAGGTGGCGAATCTTAGTGGTATTTTATTTAATCACTCTGTATTAGAATCTCAAAAAACCTTCAAAGGTATTAACATGCACATAAACGTTTCTAATTGGAATCTACTATTTTGGGGGTGAAATAGATATATTTAATGACTTTTCTTTTGTACCATCAATTTTCATTCATAAACGAAAAACGTTTTCATTGCCACATTTATTTTACATTCACATTTTACTGCAGCAAGTATTACATAGGATAGGTGCACATTACGGCTCGTGACATCACGTTAGTGTGTGTGCGCTCAGCGTAATGTATTGTTCAATAAAACGATGACGATTAAGCAATGCGTGCAGCGACTAACGAAGCCGCATTTAAGTGAAAACGGCGCCAATGCCGGTGTAGGAATTCCTCCAAAGGAAATTATCGCACCAGGAAAACTGCAAAAATAATGACTGCACATACCGATCGAATAAGCTAACGACAAACTCGATATCCTTATAACCAGTTCGAATACAAAATGAGCAAACATTTTTTTTTTTATTTTAGCCGTGGCTTGTGTTACTTGCACGTCGAAAAAGCTATTGTTTGGTTTTGAAATGCGGAAACTCGATGATTGTAACGCACCTACCGAATTGTGCAAAGAATAGCCTTAATCTTGTTTCGTCAAGGTTTGAAGGCTCAACAATGAGGATGAAACGTGCAAATAACATGAATTACGATTCGTTTCGCTAATGGAGTGCACACATACCTAGTGTTAGCAATCGTTAAGCTTGCACATAATCCACTTCAACTACCGACCAAATCTTGGAACCCAGTGCAAGGTAACTACAAACAATTCGATTTACTTATGCTCAATCTTATTAGTTAACAAAACATTTCGGAACTTAAAAACTACAGAACGTGCTTACAAGTTGGCCGTCATTGTGGATCGAGTCCCATTAAATAAAGAAAAAAGAAACTAAGTTGGCCATCTCTCTCTTGGTGTCCTCATTAGACACGATAACATATCATTAACAAAATTAAATACGATTAATTAAAACAATGTGCCCCAGTTATGTCGAGTGCGTATTGAATTATATCGAACAATAGTTCATTAGCTACCTTAACACTTTTTGCTATTGTGATTGAGACATGTGATCTATAGCCGTCTATGGCATGTCTGCGGCACCCCGCGTGGTTAAACGAGCCGAGATAACTTTCCTAGTGATGTTTACTTATTGTCTATTAGCTGCTCACGGTAGGTGAACAATTATTGCAGTCTATGATTGGTTATTATTTGGCAGGCGAGGTCGGGGCGTGCGGCGCGCGACCCCGCGGTATGCCTTGAAACTCCGGCTTTTTGTACCACCGGACAATAGTCTGGTCACCCAGAAAATAGTCTCACTTCCATTTGTCTATCTTTAAGATCAATGATCCTACATATGTTAGATATAAATCTATTAATTACGACCTCGTTGAGTTGTCTGTGCCTATTACCTATTGACACATTGACGACTTTCACGTTATTTACCGCCCACTCGTTACCAGCCACTCAGTCGCCTAGAAACTAATTTAAAGGATAAAAATAATAATTTAGTTAGCAACGTTATATCAAGTTTCGTGCGTGTATACGCGGGCGCAGCCGACATTAACCCAACCGGTCGGATGGCATTCGACCAGTTATCAACTTTAACATTCTCAATCACCTTAATGAGATGACCCAACCTCTTTCGCCATCGCCCATTAAAAAAAACCTGATTTCTGCAAATTATTTGTCCCCATAGATATTCAGACTATTTGGCATTTTCCCTGCGCCTGCCAAAAACTCGGCTAAGCAGACCTATTACGTAAGTCGCGTGACCTTTGAAAGGATTTCGTCGTCTCAAACGTCGTTTATTTAAGATAGAATAGTACGATGTTCGTTTAGAATATTACCATCTGGTACTCACAAGCGGCAGGCATATCTGATTGCCATTGTCCGCTGTCACCGTCAACATTAGAGGTATAATTTATAATGATGCCGAGTTATGTAAAAGTCATCAGATAATAGGCAACAATCAGTGAATAGGTTTGACAGGTTCAGCATTGTAGTCTCGACAAGTGACCCCCATTGAGGCCATAGGTAACGATTGCTTGACCTACAAAGACGTCATGATTGTGCTATAAATAGCTATCAGCAGTCAATTATTGAGCTACTGACTATAGTAATAAAAAATGAAGGCATTTAATTGAACGCAGGTGCACAAAATGCCTTCTAAAGATTGTAATCCTACCTACTTACCTATGCAAATTAAAATAATTAAATATTCCTTTCCGTACTAAACTTATAATGCATAAATTGCTTGAAATGAAAAATAAAAATCTTTTAAAAAAACAATCAAAATACCAAACTTGTCAAAAGATTTCTTTTTCAATTAAAAGTTTAAATAAAAGCTAGTAAGTAATAAACAAACCACATTACGATTAATAATTAGATGTCTACTTTATGAAAAGTTAATGCTAATTAGATGGAACATTGGCGCAGCAGTTCGTAGCACCGTAGCGTAGCGTCACCGGCACGACTTGACCCGTGATTATCGATTCTAATTTCAAACCTATCGATTTCTCGTTGCATTCCAACATCGATTTATTATCAACGATGCATTCCGATGTTATATTTAATTGACATTTAAATAAGAATCACCCGCCACAAGTGACTCCGATTAAAATGGCATTCAAGTCATTAGTTCAATAGATATGTCACAGGCAAAACTCTTAATCAGTCAAAACTACTTTTGACTAGTCAAAACTACTTTTGACTAGTCAAAACTACTTTTGACCGGTCAAAACTATTATTAGGTGGTTTCTGTTTTATTTCTCTATCATATAAAATAACCTAAATGTTGTTAGGAAACTTATTAGGTTTGTCAGGTTTTTTTTTGACCCTTTGGATAACCTTGTACGATAGCTAACATTTATTTCATTAGAAAAAACGCGTTTTAACGCAATAAGGGTTTTGACTGCAACCAGTCAAAAGTGGTTTTGACTGATTAGGAGTTTTGCCTGCAACAGATATATCACTACCTACCTTATACTATTTTATTGAACTAATTACTAACCTATGTCAATTATAATTTTGTGTTTTAAATGCGTTTGAGTCGTTGGAGCATGATTAAATTAATCAAGATTGGTTAGATTAGTGTCGTGGTAATATATATTCATTTAATTATGTGGATCAGCACAGCAGCATTGACATTCACTAAATGAACACATAAATGCCAGAAATTTGCCAATAAATAAACTAGGGCAAAGCCAAACGGACTGTGGGTTGTTCGAAAGTGATACCGCGGCCCCGGAACACAAAGGGCTAAGAAGGAACACAGGTGGTTTTA
This sequence comes from Diarsia dahlii, assembly GCA_949775195.1. Lineage (NCBI taxonomy): Eukaryota > Metazoa > Arthropoda > Insecta > Lepidoptera > Noctuidae > Diarsia > Diarsia dahlii. Next base: position 13,778,267 of record OX459194.1, on the reverse strand, counting down.
GTCAGCAGAAGTCTGACACTTCCTTTCGCTCCGCCCAGAGTGGGAGGAGCCATTTGATGATTTCCAATCCACCAAAGAAAAAAGGCATTAAAAATCTAGCCTAGTATTCCATTTCTCGAATAGGTGATACAAAGCACTGACATGGAAGATTGTCATCGTCATGCCTCTTCCCAACTATGTTGTGGCCGGCTTCCAGTCTGACCAGATGTTGATAAGGGGGATTTTGATACGAATAAAATAACCTCTGAAAACAGTCCTGCACTCTGATGACGGTGCTTTCTGCTCGTGCCATGTACGATTGACGACAAAGAACCATAGCAATCTTCTCTTGAGTCGACATGAGTTATAACAGAATAGCTCCTATGGAGAAAAGATTAGACATCCAACAAGGTTATTAGAGGGACTGACTGTCCAATGAGCGCCGGACGTAATAAAGTATCCTATCCCACAGAGTTTCTCTATGCGCACCCAACTGTGGAGGTAATACCGGACACATTGCCAACAGCTTACCTACAGAACCCTTATCAGCTTTAATTTATAAAATTAAAGGTATGAAAAGTACTCATCATCTGCTTAGCCTTTTCCCAACTATGTTGGGGTCGGCTTCCAGTCTCACCAGATGGAGCTGAATGACAGTATTTTACATGGAGCGACTACCTATCTGACCACCACAACCCAGTTAATACTGGTGGTTTGTATTATGATCAAAATACAGTATACAATACATGACATACGATATATTATACAATACATATACGTTGCACGTAAGATCGCCATGCAGAAACTTTTGCATGGCAGTGACAAAACAAAATAACATCCGCATCGCGAAATTCCTCATAGCCCGTAAAAGCATCGCTTAAATTTTACTGCTCTTAGTAAAAAAAAATAGGAAATATCAACATTTACGTCAATATTAATTTTCAAGAAGTAAAACTTGTTCTCGGTATAACTTTTATTAATTTTCCGACGTTTCGTTCACTACAGCTCACGGTCGCAGGGTGACTGCCCCGTAGAACTATAAATTTAGTTTCCTTTCAATACAACTTTTGGTACCTTTATTTATAAAAACAAATGAACGAACCTGGTCCATACGCACATTGTAAAGGCAATTCGATTTTACGGTTTTCCAATACTAGAGTGTCAATAAAATTAACACAGATTTAAAATCTTAAAAACATTCGGTTGCAGCTCCTCTATTGCTTTTAGTGTGTTTTTACACTATTAGAGTGTTAAATTTTTATAAATTCTCCACAATAACATCAATATGTACTTCTGATTTTACTGAAAACCTGCAAACAGAATTTCTTTGGGCAGTGTTATACTGAGAGGTTATCATTATTTCTAGTCGATCCTCATAACAAGGCATGTTACTTTTGAACCAAGAAACTAGAAAACTGAAACTAGGATTTCTCTTTAATTTTATTTACACATTCCGAAATGTAAAAACCATTTTCGAGGGGGGGAGGGGGGAGAGGGGGGGTGTGAGTCTGTGCTGTGTCCTGGGTTCTATTGCCGGGTCGGGCAAAGTGTAATTGCGTATTTCCATCAGGAATTTCAGTGTAATTGCGTATTTCCATCAGGAATTTCTCAGTACTAGCCACAGAATCTAGATATATGCCCGGTTTATGGCAATAGGCTCGCCCCCTATTACCTGGGATTTATCATAACTGGCGAAATGTGGGTGTACTATTAGGTACACCTCTGCCTAACAGGCATTACAGGCGTGATGTTATCATAGTACATTTTGTTCCAGGACATGATTCGCCGGGAGTATCGGTGTCGCGCAGGCGTACTATGACGTGAAGACCACCACCATGCGGGCGGGCTCTCGAGTGGCCTCCGACTAGCCACACGGCATCATTGCGCTTTGTGTTATACTGAGGTAAGCAGCACTACATCTTCTTCTTGTTTTGGTCGACGATACATTAGACCATAGTTTTTGGGCCCTGTAGGTTTATCATGAAATCAGAGGCGTTGCTCTGTTACGAATAACACTACATTTAAAAGTATATTATTGGAAAAACCCTTTTCAACAGCTTCTACGTTTTCATCAAATGTGCATTCTTAATCATGCATGCATGCATTCTTAATCGTCATCATGTTATATTTTTCCATAAGTCCTCCATTGTTTATTTTTATTTTCGAGCTTTGTAGCTATAAACTGCCGTAAAGTTGAATTATGACTTGATTTAATCTTTACCAAGGTAGTAAAGCGTTCAGCCAATATCTCATTGTCATAGTTCCACTCCTCAATGTTTGCAGTTTCTAATTGTGGTAGTCAAAGCGGTTATATCAAAATCCCTATGCAGTTTTACCTATCAGTAGAGTGTTCATTGTGGAGTAGTAATGTCTTTTCACAATAACGGCTTGCTATAAAGTTTTCTCCAACTAGCCACACGGCCTCATTGCGCTTTTTGTCCTACAGAGCTGAGTCAACCACATATATCTACCTATAATCAAATAGAAATGAGGCTAGGATTATGAAAGTCACATGTTATTGGTTTTGTTTGCTGAGAGCCAGACCATTGTTATAATAGCAACACGCAATTAATGTGTCAGTATCCGTCTAAGTTTACAAGCAAGTATTTTAGATATAGTGCTTTGATTCTGATATCAACTTGCTAACTAATTGCGCCATACTTATACCGTCAGTCACCAAATAAGCACACACCCGCCCATTTGTTTTAGCAAGTTATATTGACAAACCACAGCCGTTCAAAGGAGCATTGTAAACAAACTGTTCTAGGTGAGCAGACATTGCGACAAACTTCGCACAGACGGTTTAATGAGTGACTCGATGAAACATTACGTTGACGCGAGGCGACGCTGCTACTAGGATTTCCCGGACGATTCATGCTGTCATCTTAAGTCACAAACAAAACGTTATGCCCCCATTTTGTCAAGAGAAACTCTAATACGTTAGTGTGCCAAGGCCACCCAACAAATTGATATTACATCTAGAGAGAGTTTGCCGCACCGAACTGCGCTTACAAATTCGCAGTTTGTCACGTTTTTTATGCGACTGCAGCGCTCACCGATATCAAGTATTTCTTACGAGTGGACGCTTTTAACCGATTCATTATAACAGAGTTTCAAAATATGTTTCAGGTGAAGCAGGAAATAATAATACTGAAACTGCAATAGCATTCGACATCTCATTGCATTGTAATCGAATAGGTAATGCAAGTGAATAGCTCAGTTGCAAGTTGATAGGTCAACGAGCCGGTCGCGCCGTCGCCGATCTAAAATTAGCTTCATTTACTAATGTCTTGTGATAAGAACCATTCCACTGTAAATGGTCTGCAACGCGAGCGTTCGTCATGTGGGCAATTAATTAAAGCGGAGTCATTGCACGCGTTCGCAGACGCCATGATACCCCGCAAAGCTGCACCACAACAGGCGGCTTTACTTCCACTCACAAAGAATTGAATCGTTACGACCAAATGCCACAACACAACGCGTTACGTTTTGTTATATTATTATAAACCCGTATTCAATACAATATTACATTATTATTATATGAAGCTGCTCATTGACCCCTTTACGTGTCACGTATTAAGCACACATTGTAGTTAGAATATCCACTTAACAGGCTTCTTACTGCTAACAAACTACAGCTTGTTATGAGCTTAATTGCTTAGCTTTTTAGTATACAACGAAGTATAGATAATATATGATGTAAGACACGACTGTTGGTAATTACTTTAACTGTTCTATCGCTACAGTATCTGAGTAAGCTGCATCGGTAGATACTACTTACTACAAAACCAATCGCTAGCTATGAAATATCGATTTTAAATGATTTTCGTTCGCAGCAAGTGGTACTTACAGCAGATTTAATATTTTGTAACCGCCTCACAGTTACGCTTCGCTTGAACTTATTAAATGTTCATACAACTTTACAAAACAATAATTCTATTCTATTGCAATGATTGCGATATTATTACGATCGATACTCATCAAAGTCATCAATCATGGTCGGCGCTGTACGAATGATCACTAATGACTCTCGCGAATGGTAACATCAGACATTCAAAACCATATTGTCACGACCTACTTTACAGTCAGAATGTAATGTTTGTAAAATAGCGGCGCCGTCGCAGGAATCCGTAATTCGATTGTCAATTTGTTCCGCTTCCAAAACCAACGCGTTCGTCTAAAACCACACCGTGATAGTTTCAAAAGTCGTTATGACAAACTCTGCTACAAATAAAAACTATGTTTTTTACTTCTAACTCCGGCCAACACCGCCAAACAAATATCCAGGTAACAACACCAGGTACTAAACTTTCACAAAACTATCCGAAATAGTTATTTCCTACTCTATTAATTACCATCAAAAGAGTAACTTGCGTAATTTTATTACCGTTGTTGAGCGTTTGTTAAAATGTTTACTATGAAAGTGGACACTAAAATTAAATGTAACGAAATGCACATAGCAATTAAATTTTGTTTAACGCCTAATAAATGGTTCTGTCAGCATAATTAAGTTGAGATCATAAATAAAATGGAATTGTTTATCTTAAAAATTATCTTTTATGTAGTTTATGTCCGGCTAAGTTGGTTTTACTTAGCACCTGTCGTATAACCAGATATTGCTGTAGGTAATTAGCACAAGGCTTTCGGCTTACTTACACACTTACCTTAGTGCTTTCACTGTACGCTGAAAGTGCGGATAAGTGAGTTTTTGCGATACACGATCGTTTAAGGTAGAAGTGCCAGGGTACCAGACGAAATTCAAACTTTCTTACGTTTTTGCGGATTTTCGGGCAGTGTCAGATTATATATTGTTTAAAATATGATTCGCGGCCGTAATACGTACATATGTATTAAAAAAATATAATCATTAAAATCACGAGTACAACCGTCTTCATTTAAAATTTGAACTTTTCGAGGCACTTTCAACTTAAATGAATCTGGATCAATCACATCACAAAGCTGTCTCAATCGATAGATCAAATGTCCATTTATATAATATCTGTTATTTCAGATCTACAATTATATAGATTATGTCTTTCGTTACTTTTATATAGAACCTCCCAAGATCTGCTTTGATCTACTTTCCCGTTAATTTGTATTACACTAGAACTGCCAATCTGTCAATTAATTTCCAGGGCCATGGAAAGACACTCAAATGACGACTCTCTTGCGAAAGCAGGACTAATCACTATGCTTATGAAAATCAACATCGTTAGTACTGTTTTGTACAAGTTCAAACAAATAAACCGTAATTGGAACATAAATATAACTTTACGCATATTATGTGTGGCAACAGCGAAACAAATTGTAAACAATCATTTTTTGTAAGGACAAAAAACGGAGGATTATGTGGCAAACAATCGCGATTTTCTTTGTATTTATGTGGTTCAACAACGTTTTTCTGATTCATTTTTATTTACGCAACATTTGCCTGCTATATTGGCTTAATTGTATGGTATTAAATACCAGTCGCATAGTCTTACCAAAGGGTATCGTATTACCCAGAACTTACTGGGTTGTGGAGGTCAGATAGATAGTTGCTCTATGTAATATACCTTTGGTACTCAGCTGCATCCGGTTAGGCTGGAAGCCGACCCCAACAAAAGGTGAGAAATGCATGGTGTAAAGATGGTGATGTATGGTGTTAAGCATAAAGAAATGATTATATAATTATTTCTTAACATGTCGCTATCATACAAGCCTTACTTCTACTAGAAGTAGAGTTCCTAGCTTATGAGAAAATGTTTATCCATAGGTACACACGGCTACACATCAAGCTATACATTTCCAGTATAAGCTGGTCTCGCATTGTATAGGATTTCCGTACAGTGCGAGATCAGGGTAAACTGGAAATGTATAGCTTGATGTGTAGCCGTGTGTACCTAAGGTATAGTGGTTACCACTTATAGCGTCGTAGATTTTCCATAATCAGCAATTGACAGTGAAGAAAAATTCCAAAACAATAATTAAGTTCGATTTCTAGACAGCAAAGTTCGGACCCCAAGTTATCTGGATCAAAATTCTTGCAAATTAGGTCCCATTTCAAGAAATGCACCTAATTACTAATCAATTACCTTGTATGCATTGCTAAATAGCAAAAACTGTGTATATACCTCTTGTTCCTTGCATTTAAGACATTTTACATTCGTCTCAATGGTTGGCAACGCATCAACAAACACCAAGACACAACGTCGTAGACTTATTTACCAATCTGTTACATGAAAAATATGATAAATAAAACATTTTCCTATTACACAATTGTTTATTAATGTACGCATTGACGCATACGGTGCATTGCTTTAATCCCAATACATATTGAACTATCAGTAAGGAAAATACCTGCATTCAATAACAAGTTGCATTTAGAACATTTAACAGCATCATTACAATAATAAGTGATGTTTATATTACGAATATTATACAGTATATTATTTTGACATCACATAAGTGGTTACTGAAAGCCGGAACATGATCAAGTCCCTAATCAGTGAATTCAGAGGCCCTAGTAGGACCGCGTAAAGTAAACTTGGTGCATATTGGAGCGGGTTTTAATATTATTAAAAACGTTTAAAAAAACTCGTTTCGGTTATGGAATTTACTTAGTTTGAAGACTTAGTTTACATTGTAGGTGATACTTATATACTTGTCGCACACTAAAATGCTCGAGGATTAGGATTTTGCTGTGTTTTGATTTAAAATCGTATAACAAACATCGCACAGTCTTGATAGGTCTTCAATTCTTCATGCTACCTGTGACTGGTTGCCTGAGATAACAAAAGTTAGTCAAATCACTTCATATGAGCTTTAACAACAGTTAAATTGATTTGACTTGCAAAAGCCGGCTTGGAGCCAAAGGGTTGTCGGAAACTTTGTAACTTTACGGATTAATTTCTACTTAGGGTAATAGGGGTAGATGTAACACCATAACGAGACAGTAAAGTTCTTGATATCATGTATGTTACTACCCTAGATACATACATTGTAACATTTAAAATACCGACCGTGGAATTAGACACTGCTTTATCCCTTTTTTATTGGAGGGTGGGAAATTATCAAAATAATGACTCCTCCTCCTCCTAGAGCGGTAGGGAGTTTCAGACTTCTACTGACTAAAAACCGCCCATGTTCCTACTTAGCCCTTTGCGTCGAGACCGCGGTATCTCTTTCGAACAACCCGCAGCCACGAAGCGACGGGACCCGCAGCCCCGATGCTGCGGGTGCTTTATCCCTAATGTGCATAATCTATTTTTTTTTTGAAGCCATAATGATATGTGTCATGATTATTATCACCTGAAGGCCAAGACAAAGTGACATTCTATCAGCGATAACATAATTATCTATCATCACGCCTCTGCCATGGCAGAGGTGTACCTAGTAATAATACACCCACATTTCGCCAGTTATGTGTGTATTATGTTTCTATCAGCGGTAATTATAACGAAAAACTCGAAACTGTTTAAGATTGACAGATTTAAAGCTACAGAACAGTTATCATCAATGTTGTTGAAAGTCGTTGCAAAAACACTAATTGCTTTAAAAATGATGGCCACTTTTCCCCCAGTTGCAGTTTTGAAAACCCATACACCTATACACCTAAAGCTCTGATAATCCCAAACAACATCAATAAGTACAAAGGCAACAAACAGTTGAAACACGTCGTTCAACAAACGCCACGCTAACTTGTTCGTTGTTCAAACGCAAACGTGTGAGTAGTGATTGACAGCCAACCAAACACCGCGAGTGGCGCCGACCTTGTGTTCTCGATTGTACCCGTGGCTACCGGAACTCACATACCGGTACAGCACTGTTGTCCTTAATATTACACTATTATATCTGCATGGACAAAGCACGTGTATTATTATCACATTGTAACTTCTTACCAAGAATTATAGAAGTTCTCCCTACGTGCGGTTACGTTCAGTATGGTACGGGCTTATTCATCTCTTCTACTTCAACTTTTGGTCACCCAATGCTGAGTGTAGATCTCTTTCAAATCTCTTCTACGCTTAGTGACTGATTATTCAGACATTTTTGGATGTTTCAATGTCTCCTAACTTTAATTAGGATGTTTCAATGTCTCCTAACTTTAATCAATTACTAGCTTTTGCCAGCGGCTTCGCGCGCGTGAAAATGACGATTTTCCATACAAACTTTCATCCCCTATTTAACTCCCTTCGGGGATGAATTTCGTAAAATCCTTCCTTATTCCTTGTCTACATTATAAAGGGAACCTCTGTGCAAAATTTCAGCTTTCTAGGTCCAAGGGTTTGGGCTGGGCGTTGATGAGTCAGTCAGTCAATCAGTCAGTCAGTCAGTCAGTCAGGACTTCTCTCTTTATTTATATAGATGAATAAACTCCAGAAAGGATAAAGAAATTCCATAAAAAGGTGTGTATGGTGTTCGAGTAGGAAAACGTTGTCGCTGCGTAGACGTTGCGAAGGCGTAGACATACACCGCGTATGCTACGCAACATAGATTGATGAGTATTCATATCTTCACTATTCGTTGCAGTTTACTGAGACTGAAAAGTACATTATAAAGCGGAGGACGGTTACCGAGGGTTAACGAGATAATAAAATGTACATGAACCTACTTTGCACTTAAGGCTTATTAAGAAAGACATTTTTAATAACTGTTTCGAAAAAGCGGGAGTTCAAGTAAATTGAAATGTTTCCTAATATTCAACTTTGTTTCGCGATCCGAATCTTTTTGGAAGAAACGTTGCATTCTTACACTTTCCAATAACCTTGAAGTCTAAAATGTTAATTTCATGCTGTGCCCATAAAACGTGGCTATAACACGTTGATTTGTTACAGACCTTATTTAGATCAAAAACTAAAAGCTTACAACATTACTATCTAGTTTTTATCTAGAAACCTTCCTGCATCATAAAGCTGCACCAAAACCCGTTCGCTTAGACCGACTCTAGGTACACGAAGAAAAAAACAAACACAACAGGTCAAGCAGAGACCTAACAGCTATTATCTACCTGTCATTTAAAGAATATAATGAAAAAAGAATTATATTTTCGAGCGTGAATAATTAGCAAACATTTAAGTTGAAATGTATTCCTTTAGAAGATGAAGAAGGCATTTAGTTAAAGGTCTGTTGTCTATGCCGCGACCGGAGAAGTGTAACGAAATGTCAAGGGCGAAGCGCCGACGATCGAGCACTGTTTGTTCTATTGAAGAAATGATCGTTTACCTAATATGTTTAATTGATGCCTGTTATGAGAAATATTGATTGATTTAGTATTTTTCTTTATTAATGGCCGTGTTATGGGTTTTTTTTATTGTTAGTATTGCAATATTTTTTTATTTACGTATTTAATTATGACCCTATAATCTTAAGTATTTGATTGATGATAAATCAACGCAGCCATTCCATTCAATATGATTTGCGAAACATCCCCTAAATAACAACTTTCAACTTATTTACTAAGAGACAGTTAATTTAATTTTACTTAATTTTCCTCTCAAATTATTCACGGTTTTCGTTCCGCAGCCGTATATTCCATATCCATTAAAATGATCCCGACGTGAATTTTAAAGAGCCTTGTACCACAAACCCTTATGAGGCAGTCAAGTGGGTTGTGTTGTGATAACCAGCTGCGACAACCAAGTGACGTCACACACACTTAAGTTAAAATTATCGCCATGCGAGCCCTAACGACTACCTAATTACCATCATGGCTGCAAGTCGCGACACGAGACATAATCGATCACTAAACCCTGGTTCAAATATCAGAGCCAATGTCAATCTATGCAGTGTCGAGTAGAGGTTTAACTAAAAGTTTTATAACTACATAATATGTTATTTCGTTTAAAACAACGTCGTTGTGAGAAAAATGTTTGTTTTTATTTCTCATTCGCGTCACGATGAAAGTAAAAGTGGCTTTGTCTTGCATAAGTAGACTTGCGGTATCCGAACCGATCTAGTAGAGCTAATATTTTGAAAAATCGCTTTTCACTTGTTTAGAAACAATGAGAGACGTCAACTTGTAAACTTCGAGCGTAATCAGAAATCAGAAATAGTTTAAGGACAAAAAAAAAATATGTGAAAAAATATAGGTACTAAATGTAGCTGAAAGGCACTTGTTCTCGTCGTTATTGCGATCATATTTTTGTTCTAAGCCATACCTTCCAAGGAACCTTCCAGTTACGGAGATATTGGAGGTCAAAGTGCCAACTTTTCCACAAAAAATTAATTTATACCTCCACGATCGCCGTACTATTTAGCAAAATGTTTTGATTGAGCTACATTGTGTTCTACCGTAAAACGCGATTATTCACCACAAAAAAGTAATTTACCAGTAATACTTTTTGCGTAGAGTTTAATTAATTTGATGTACAGAAATGCTTGATTGATGGCTTCGTGAATAGTTCGTTTACCGCCCTACGTGTTGCATGACTCACACACACATTTCAGGAATTTAGGGCTTACACAAGTATCGATACCTGATACTCGTGTGATAGTTCCCTATCGTTACGTTGGCCTAAAAGGAATGTTACTCAATTCTAAGATGTATCATTATTCTAACATAACATGTTATTATTGTTTTAATGACGGGCTGTGTTGCTCTATAATTATTAGACCTCTACGCACATTTACAATGCGATGTACAATTTCACAACCTATATCTGCACTTGTATCGGATATTGTGTACCGCTAATTAAATAACAATCATTTTATCAGAATTTCTATCGAAAGATGTGGCAACATTGGCAGCGATTCGTTGCGAGCACATACCAGTGGTAGTTGGTACGTGAATACAATTTTTGATACAATTTTACGTAATTGACGCGTTCCATGTAAACGAGCGGCGAGTAAAAGCGGGTTGAGTGCGTGGTTTGTTGCGCAACGCTGCGCCTGCGACGACGCGACGTCACGCGCACACCACGACGCCAACGCCCTGCAGCGGTGGACGTGCCATCAGATTAGTCTTTGGTATTTAAAACCCACTGATGGGCCTGAAAAGGTCGAGACTCAACTGTGAAAATTACCAGCAATTACTGAAAATGTTGGGTCCTCACCCAAACTTGTAAAAAACTGGTATTCCACTGCACCCGGTAAGACTGGACCAGCCGACCCCAACACGACAATCATCGCCAAATTACGCCAATTCAAGGCCAGTTTGTCATGGAAATCACTCAATAATGAATCTAACGGCCACAGTCATCCTCACATTCTACGAGTTTGAAGACAAAATCAACAGTAACTAGGTACAGAAAGTAACAAAATTCGTGACCACAGAGAAGTCCCTGGCGTCTTTAACATAACTACCAGAATACACTAGATTACCGTAGGAACCTCGTAAATCCGTAGGATCAAACAGCACTCGAGTGAAGATAAAGTTCGGGAAAGCTAGATTTTGTGCGCTATCCTTTGTAAATTCTACCTCCTTGAGAACTACAATGCTTTAAGATGTTTGTCATGAACGGTTTAACGTGTTCTTAATGACAGAACGGTGCGGTAGATAAATTCTGGCCCTATTAATCCTACTAATATTATAAACGCGAAAGTTGGTTAGAATGTGCGTTACCTCAAACCTTTAAATATTTGTTGCTCATGTTGAAAACTGATCTCGAAGAGCTCGTGGCTAAATAATAACAGCTACAAGGGTCCACTTCCAAGGTTAAGCCGTACTTGACTAGGTTGGTCCTTGGATGGGTGATCAAAGTGACCATCAATACTTACCGATTTTACAATAACCATCTTAGCTAGGTCTATCCTTTTGTCCCGGCTGTCATGTGCGTTTGACAGTCGTTACCTCGTAACGCCTGGTTACCAGGCTTTTGGGCGTCTGACTACTCGTAGCTCAGCCTGACAACCAGTCTTACCAAGACGTATCGTTTTACCCAGTTACAGGTATTTGAGGGTCAGATCGGCAGTGGTTGGACTGGATACTGACATCAACATAATTTCGATTTTGATTTTGAACATGCTCAAGCATTTTCGATTTCGGTTCGATTCCTAGGTCGGTCAAAGTGTTATTAGGTTTTTCCTTCAAAAATTTCTCAGTAGCAGCCACTGAGTCTGGATTTGTACCCAGCCGATGGCAATAAGCTCACCCCCTACTACATGGGAACTTTCGGGGATTACGGGCGTAATGTTATGTTATGCTAAAGCCAATAATGTCGTGTCTTAGCCGTATTCCAACCATAAAATTACATAGTAAATTAACAAACATCAGATTTTTCAATTAACACTTACCATTGTACATAGATTAGCGTGTACATGAGTAATCTTCATCTTCACACTTGACGGGCCCATCCATCTACACATAGACAATTTATCTGTCAATCTACGCATACACATGATGTAAAACGACCTTGAAGGTTACAATAAGACATAGAATAGGTACTGTGCCCTTGGAAGCCGCAGTGATTTGCAGTCGATGCGCGCGTAGTCGCGTACACACCACCCACTATTCGAACCCCGCATCCGATGAATGAATCATAGGAATTTCATTGATGTACACATGAAAGCGCTTTATTTCACGATTCAAGCTTTATTGTCATTTTATGGGTAGTACAGCTGAAGGTTTATTCGATGTGGGCCTTTCGCCGCTTCAGTACACTCCATGTTGGAACTGTGGGTGCTTGAATAATTACTTAGTGGAATTGGTTGTTTATTGGCTGGATATAAAGCTAAGTCACGGGTTTTTATGGTGAGAATTGTTAGATTAAGATTTCGTTCTTAATTTGATTGAGTCCTCTTGAGAAATTATCAATTCAATTCAATCATTTATTGAATCTCACATGTGTTTCACAAGATCTTAAAGTAATAACATAGTTCACATGGACCCTGTCGGGCACAACAATTTTAAACAATAATGATAGTAGATTTAAGGCAATTAACATACCTACATAGAATACAGCTACTAGCATGAATGCATGTAGTTCATGAAACTAATTCAATCAAATCATTCTACAAGTTGTTTTCTCATAAACAGTGCGGTCATTGATTTTTTAACTATAGGTGTTGTCTCAGAGGCAAAAAATTGCCCACATGATAAAAAGTAACTTAGTGAATTATTAAAACCCAAGTTCAATATCACCTTATTAAAGTTTTCACATTTCGCTCACCAAATAGAGCAAGCAAGTTTTTCCAGACATAAACGGCCTTTACATATCGAACTGACTACACTTTCATCTAATTACTGCGTTAATAACAGGCAAATGAATGGTTACGATCAGGAACCAACCGATACAATTATTAGTCTATATTTGTTCGTGGTTACAATTAGAAACCGAATTCTAAATAACAATGAGAGTGATTACACTGTCTGTCTTCCACACTCATGTTTGTTGTGTCTATGTTCTCAAGTAGATGATGATTTCGATTGATGCTCTGCTTTCTCCATTGTTTGTGTGACGCCGCCACCGACAAACAAGCCACGCCCCACATATCGTCACACATTGTCTCTTGAGATTTGACAAACCGACTGTTCCACCCATGTTATAATTTAGCTAACTAACTATATACCAAGTCTAAGTATATGTCCAAGTCCCCGCATTTTCCTGTATTTATTATACAGGAAAATGCCCGGACTTGGACATTTTCTGAACAGTTTCATACTTTTCCGATGTAATAGGATAATAATTTCCCTTTAATTTGAACATTTTCCGCTTTTCTTATACGCACATTTTATGTCATTATTGTTTTCCATTACACGTTTCCCGTGTGCCAAATGTGTTTGCAAAATAATATATAACTAGCGGGTCCTTCCTGAATCGACATGTTTTAAGTGAGGATACTCTTGTAATGTGATACCCATCTTAACTGCTATTTAAATTGTAACGAAATGAAGAAGATCTATCATGAGTCAGATACAGTAATGTCTCAGATTAGTAATGTTTAGTTTCCCTTTCATGTGTGCACTCATTCACGTTTTGGTTGCATGCGAGGATGGCAATGCGAGGCATGTTGCAGCAATTTGCGCGTCATCCCTTGTCGATGAGATCGTGTTCGCTCTCACTGCGCGCGGAAGTCGTGGTGGGTCTACCATCACGTAGCGTGCGCGCGCTGTTTGCTCGCCCGTGAAGTTTCCTACAACACAAATTGTACAACATTAATTATATCATATTACGTCTTTTTATTGCATTCTGAGTTTTTGTACGTGCGCGACAGTCCCATTCTGTCGGTGATATGTTTTTCTTTTATTTCAATGAAGCATGAAACTGTGTTAGATTTTTATAATTAATTATTAAGCGTGTGCGCTAGCTTTGTAACTCACGAGAGCAAAGGTTATAATAATGACGATGACCTAAAAATCTCTCTGAGCCCTAATAATTCGTGTATTATCCTCAATTACCGTTATAACTTACGTGAATCTGTTAGAGGTTGCGCAAAACAAAAATCTGCAGAGTAGGTTTGTACACGAATTTCTTACAGTCACAGATCGACATGAAATGATAACTTTATAGATTTATTGAGAAATTCTCCGTGACATGGGTGACCTCCCCTTCCACAAATAATAAATTAATTTAATGTACAAAGTTATTACTTATTAGATACTGACGACTTAACCTGCCAACAGAATATCAAACAAGTAAATTATGGCTCTAGATATATTAATGATAAAATGTTGTTGATCAGATATTTGTTGTCTGCGGTTGTGATCTAATAAACTGTCTAAATTATAAAAACCTCGCCAGGCCAATGTTCTTAGGTTACTTGAAGGGCGTTAAACCTATTAGATTTCAATCGATTTGTATCACATTTAACATATCATTTTAATTAAATAATTTCGTATCAAATATGTTAATTTCTGCACACAAAATTGTTAGGAAAAGGATATTAAATCATATACCATCATTTATCTAATTTGAAACACAAATTGACAGCTGTTCGACCTATTTACAAAAGCGCAATAAATGATATTTAACAAGTACCTACATACATATGTACGTAATAGGTACGTATACCGAAGGCAAGTGGCTGAATCGTAAATAAAAAAGATTAGCGTATGGCCACGAAACAAAAGGTCATGGGAACGATTTCCGCTGAGGAGAACATCATGCGGAGGATTGAATGACAAAACTTTTAATTACTACCTAGTGTAGTTATAAATCTGCCGCGGTATACAGACACAGTTTAGTAACTAATTCACAAAATAACTGCCAGGGCTTTATTGCACTAGTATTGCAAAACTTTATTAATAATTTATTGACTGCACTCCGAAAATATGAAAATCAAATGCTAACTGAATTTGAATGTGTATTTCTGAAATATCCATCGGTATAAAAAACATGTGACTTTCTATGTTACATTCATGTGTTCACTTCACACATATGTCACACGAACATATACAGAGTTTTTAGTAAACTGTCGATAGTTATTTAGATTTACGACGTTGGTAGGTGTAATACTTAAATCCCAGACAAGAAAACGAACAAGAACTGAGAACGAGAGAAAACGATTTTAAGAATATAAGAAGGATGGAAAGATTACACAATATACGTCATAAGGAAGCAGTCACAAAAAAAACAAACAAATACTTTTGTGATCCTCTTACCACTTTGTATGTACACAAGAACTTGCAATAACACAAAAATGTTTTTAAGAAATAGAGCAAAACAACAATCCTTGGGAGGAAACTTGAACAAACCCGACGAAGGAATACGCCAGTTACGTAAAAACCGCGGACCACTCTCCACATGTTATGATGAAATTCGAAACAATTTCTATGTTTCCAACTCATTATAGTGATTTCAAGAATTAATAAAATATACGATGACAGCTTTAAAGTAGCCAGTAGTAGGTTACTAGTTAAGATGAATAAATTAGGCAACATTCTTTATTGTAATCCTTCGCTGGATTTACCGCGCTGATAGGTATAATTCATATGGCAGATTACATCAAAAAAATATAATAACACTCTATTAACATTTAAAAATAAAATGAATGATCATTTAGTTTATTGTTAAATTAAATGAGAATAAGGCTTAGAGTCGTCACGCCATCTACGTGCCATAAATCTGGGACAGATAAAAATATCGTTATCCATAAAAGGTGTGACATAATGAAGACCTGTCGCCCAAATTAAATCTCGAGAACTATTTACGACGTGTTTAACCTCACTTAATTCAAAAATGTTTACATAGATTTAGAAGAGATAAACAAATATGTCGCAGACAGTGTGCTATTCCGTAAAGCTAGATAGTAATGCAGGGACATTCGCGTCTAAGTGCACCACGTCTCGGTATTGCTCAGTGAGGTCAAATGTCTGACACGGTCTTCTTCTAAATTATTATATAACCGTAAGCGGACGCATGGGAACTTTTCTGTCGAAACTGCTACTAGAATTTAAATGCCAGCAGTGGAACATGTACGAAACAACTAAGTATATTAAGTATAATAATTGTAAATTATGCGCGAAGATGATCTGAGGAGCGGTGAAGTAAAACTGACTGCAACAGTTGACATTTAATTATGAGAGTATCAACGTTCGCTTGCACTCGCATCCGTTTTTAATCTCACTATTTGTCATCAGGAAAATAAAACAATATAATGACGACGTGACTGCAATTATTCAATGAAGATTTTATCCATCATTGTAAATTGAGGAATAAACAAACAAAAAACTGGTGAATGACAGAGGAAACGTCGAGGAATGCGACGGAGGCGGCACAATGGAGACGAGCTTAGTGCACACGGTTGGCGTTCTTTACTTTATAAATGTACAATGAAACAGCTGGAAGTACTTCAGGTAGCTCTTACACTAATGTTATGAAACATTTATCTTTGATTACAATGAACGATATTAAAGATTCCTTCAGTCGTATTTTTGAATACTTAATCGAAGGCAAACGGTATTTTAATATCCATAAACTTCTGAATTCTTACTAAAAAGTCACTGTGTTCACTGGTTTTCTTATTTTTTATAACTTAACTATAAACTACATAGTATAAAACAAAGTCGTTTCCCGCTGTCTGTCCCGATGTATGCTTAGATCTTTAAAATTACGCAACGGATTTTGATGCGGGTTTTTTTATTAGATAGAGTGATTCAAGAGGAAGGTTTATATGTAACACATTCCACCCATGCGAAGCGGGGGCGGGTCGCTAGTAGAGAATATAGGCATAACTTCAAATATATGTCAAAACCTTGTAGCTCTTACGAGGAGAGCGTGAACTGTAATTGCTTGGCGGGTTAAAAACGCCTGAAATGTTTTGAGTTTGATAAAGGTTGAATCGTTTGCTATCGCTCATCAGTGTGCTCATGACATCATCATTACTCTCGATACCCACACACCGTCTCTCATCCCGTCTCGTTCGCGTGTTTCTCCGACCTTCATCCCGCATTCTTCCATGTAACCAACCAGTCATCCAGGATACGCACTATTTGCCAACTCGTCGGCGGACAACGACCTCTGCTAGTTGACTCTTAGACAATCACCTTTTTCCTACAATACGATTCAGTACTGTGAATAGCGTTTTTCCTATCTCAGTACTCTCAGTTTCGTCACAACTCATTCAATCCGTGTTTAGTCAACAATATTAATTACAGGTAGTATCTTAACTACTTATCGCCAGTACATTCATAGTTCGCAATCTTAGGGAAATTATAAATGCAGGAATAGGTATGTAAGGCATGCTGTTCTACTTTCATTTCCACGTCTGCTTGTTATGAATAGCTAATTTTCATGAGATGTACTACAGTATCTTGCGTAACAATAAACATGGGTACTTATCAAAAAACATTTCTCAGTAGCTACTTAGCGTTGGTTAAACATAAATTGTTCCATATCCTGTGAATATGAGGATAGTGCGTAGCAAGTGAGTCACTGTCAATCAGCACTGGAGACCCAACTGTCTAGTACTGGTATGAGTATATAAACAATCGCGACACGTGTTTAGTATTGTCACCAACCATAATAGGACAGACGTTCTCGTTCTACATTATTTTACAAACAGTATCTCAACTACATTAAAACCAGCCAGGTACGTAGAGAGCTTTTGCACGTCCCCTGATATAGCTGCATGCTTACTATTCTACCAGACACGTTTCGTAACTTCAACAGATGTGATTTATGATGAGTTAAAATAAAAATATTTTACTTCCATAAACGTACAACAATTGAGCATACAAATTGTGTAGGCGCGAACGCGTCTCTGTAATTGATAAGGATAATCGCGTCGTGAATCAGGCCCGGGATTAAGTACACAACCGGTAGTTAAACGGTCCTAATACGGCACAGGTAATATTCGCCACGCGTGTCGACATAGGTCACAATTATTAACTTAATTGTCTTTAGTGAGTAGGCGACCCATTGTTTGTGCTTTTGTCACTATCGCATTCTCTATCTAAGACCTGCATGACTGACTTATTCAGGCTTATTCCTTATTTAAACTTATTGTTTCGTAATTTTACGCGACCCCAATTGTCATACCCTCAAAACTGGACCACTGAGACGGTTTTGACATGCCAATGTGGTCAAAACATATCGTCGATCAAAGGCCACTCTTATTCTTATGCAATGATTCTTTTATCGTATTTTCCCCGTCACGATTATCTTCCTGAATATCATTGTGTTTATCGGGTCCAAATACGAAACGATATATTGATGTAACATTATCATATTGAAAGGATCATGGGTCAGAATCAGAGTGGTTTCGTGAGTGACCGTCACCGATCGTCAGTACTTGTTAGGCGTCATTTGTTACGAGAAAGGCGATACGTGACATCTCAATCCGCGAGGATACTCTACCTGTTTGTGGGTTTATGACTAAAACAGTTTATATAACTCGCTTGCGGTTAAACTGATTATGTAGGCAAGGCAATTGAAGACGAACAACTTGTTATTATAGATCATATATTTCTCATAAATGTCCGAACTGAATATTAATTGGGTCTATCGAGTACCGTAACAGAGTAATTGATGAAGCGTTGTGCGTGTAGGCTGAAGTAGTGTAGTGGCCGCCATTATGTCGGCTACCAGGTGCTTCGGGCCGTCGGCGTCGTCGGATCGTCGGACGCTGCTCTCAACATACTTGATGACATAACGGAGTGCGGCCGACTCGGGCCGTCGGGCCCGTTACATCGGTGCACCGTTCATGCGTAGCTTTTTGTTGTATCTCTACGTAATACATAATACCATACCTAATAGACGTAGGGCATTGTGCAAACTTGCGAGATTAAGTCACGACCTATAGACGCCCGTTAATCAATCTCGGTCACATCCATTTAAATAAAGCTAAATTGCTAATCAAATGATCGACGATAAACTAGATGTGGGATACGACCTTCACGGTGGAATTCTCTTTCAAAATATCCGTGAGGTTGTTTTGATTCATATCTAAAGTGTCACCGATGAAATTAAATCAGCTACTGTATATATCGTAGGTATGTCTTAGTTTTTCGGTATCAAAAACAACTGTACGTTTAGCACGATTTACCGTTAAAATTCTAATTTGTTCCCGCTTTAGTGAAGCTCACGGTATTTTGGACTCTTGCAAGTCAAATTATCCACACTAGTTGACATAGCGGTGATAGTCCGCACTTAGGTATGAATGTCAATAGAAACGGATACATTAAGGACGTAGTCACGTCTCGATTTAAATTTAATTGTACGAGTGTTAAGTAACGATTATTTATCGATTTGTTTCCGATGGCAATAAAGTTACATAAAAGATATAGTATTGCAATAATCTGATCCCGATATACGTAAGTAGAGTAACGATATCAAAATGTTGACAAGCTATACTTAGGTGTAGGTTTGAATCGAATTAATTAACAGAACAATAGCCGTAATTGCCTAATTACGCCTTATTCGTATAATGAACCACCGCTTCCTTGTTCGAAGCGTTTGATACTTTTATCATGTGAATTATTAATTCTGATTGCAAAGGAAAGTGTTTTTAATTAATACTTCATTATAATCTGTCAATCTATCTATAATAATTTCAATTATTTGTTAGATACCATTGTGCACGCAACACCTTAAGTAGAAGCTAGTGTACGTTTGTTAGTTATTAAGCAATTTACTACAGATGATAGTAGTTGAAATATTAAAATTATCTAAATGTATTCATCTTCTATCTTCTATCTATCTATATAAATAAAAAGAGAAGTCCTGACTGACTGACTGACTGACTGACTGACTGACTCATCAACGCCCAGCCCAAACCCTTGGACCTAGATAGCTGAAATTTTGCACAGAGGTTCCCTTTATAGTGTAGACAAGGAATAAGGAAGGATTTTTCGAAATTCAACCCCTAAGGGATTTAAATAGGGGATAAAAGTTTGTATGGAAAATCGTCATTTTCACGAGGGCGAAGCCGCTGGCAAAAGCTAGTAATGTATAATTATGCACTGGTCTTACACTAAGCTTTTGAATAAGGAAGAAGAAAGAAAGAAACAATTTTTTTTAGTCGCAGATACATGACGTGCATACAAAATGGCAAAAAAGACAATAAACATACAACGCATGACAAGTATCCAAAATATCTAAAATTAAAATATTGAATACAATTTTAAGCTCCAAGTAGACTTTTTAATAGCCAATGTAAACACATTACAAGTGATAACATCCTAGGTAATCTACCAGCTGGTGTATAAGTACAGCCAGCAATATCTGACCCCTCGTTTAAAGAAGAAGAGGGCAAGTCTTGTAAGAAGAGAGGTCAGATAATGCTGGGTACAGACTGTACCTATTGAACCTAATGCCATTGCAAAGCTTCCGACATCCGACGTGAAACCGACCACAAACTGCAATACCCCTCGTGGTTGAAATCATTATAATTTGACCACAGTACAATTTGACGCTATAAATACACCACAACATGTTTTCAATTATCTACTTTACTGAGGACAATAGCTAATAAGGCTACTACAAACATTCAACCCTGAAAAATAAATATTACATTGTCACAAGGCTCTGACTGAAAATATATGACGCCTCGTCTTCACCTATTGACTTGACGGTCTATTTTCCTCAAAAAGTAGATAGGCAGAGGTGTAGGTACCACAGTTAGCCAGCCAGTCGGCTTAGCATGACCACCGAAGAAACGGGTTTTGTCGACGGAAGAATCGACAAAATGACAGATTGTAGCAAGGTTTCATGTCAAATTGTATAGAAAATCTTTGTCTGTTCTTGGTAGAATAGAGATAGAATCGCCATGCTACGAGGGCAGGTCTCATGTCCAATATAATAGTGAGAGAACCTCTTGCCATCAGTTGCTCCCAAACTTAGACGCTACTGCTACTGACATTTTTATAATCGAGTCTTGAATCCTGATCTCTGCGTTGCCAAGCCTACTAAAGCTTCATAACAGCTTGAATATTCCGATATTTTTCTCTCTTCTCATATTCAAGATTCTATTCGAAAAGTAAAAGTAGACTTTTTGGTGACCTTTGTAAGCGGGGGAGGTGTACGTCCCACTTGGTACTTCTGAATACTGCGCATATGATTAGTACAGTCACGGACACAACAATTACAAGTTCATATTAATTACTATACGATCTCAACTGCGTTTAACAATAATAAAAGCCATTATATCTTTTCAACAGATTGTTTCTTTAATTGTACTCACGATATACGTATAGATAAACAATCAGCAATTTGCTTCAATTGTTTTAATAAAAGTTCTCGTCATATATCATTCTTGAATTGCGTAATGTTATGTTATGGTAGACGCTTCCTGATTTCCGTTACAGACATGGAATAGTCTAGGAACAATCTTGGTGGCGCCGTGCGTGAAGCAAATCACCTTTTTGTTGTGCTCACATTGTGCATGTGCATACTAAAATAGCTAGGTGAATTAGGATCTAGGCGTGTATTGGAACTCACATGGACGCCTTGCGAATCCTATAAATAAAAAACACCAAAAAGAGAAAAATAAACTTAAGAAGAAAAATCTGCTTCTGAAGTCGGTGACTTTTGTTTGTTTGACTTCATGTTTTTACCACCGACTTCAGAAGCTGATTTTTCTTCTTAAGTTTATTTTTCTCTTTTTGGTGTTTTTGAAGTCGGTTGTTTTTTTTGCAAAAAAGTTTTTTTTATTTTTTCATTTTTAGTTGTAATAAGTACTAGCGATTCCAGCAATTACGACAGATTTGCCATCTATTTTTGAAGAGTTCCATTGTATATCTCCGAAGATCAGCACCAGATCTTCACCAAATTAAAATGGGACCACCTCAGGAGTATACTCTTTCAAATAAAAAAAAGAATTTTGAGAATCGGTCCACAAATGGGGGAGAAATCAGGTAACATACATAAAAAAAAAAAAATACATACACACGAACATAATCATAACCTCCTCCTTTTTCGAAGTCGGTTAAAAATAGTTTACTTAGAAGCCATTGGTTCACCCCACTGGATGCGGCTACAAAATATTATACGCTTGTCAATTTATATTCGCCACTCAATTGTAAATCAGTTTAGTTATGATGTATATATTATGAACACGCTTTCCTTAACATTTACGCAATTTCTTTGTACTTTAAAGTGCAATATTGTGCCACTGTTCTGCACTTTATCGGCAATAAAATTCAACCGTAGTTTGCGTATGGCTCGGGGGTGTTGTGCTCGCATTTAGGCCGTATATTGTCGTAAAAGGAAATAACAGCAACTGCTACAAGCACACTAAATAGTTACATTTCATGGCATTACGCAAAATCGTAAACCATATTATAAGTTCGTTTCCGCGGCACCAAGTACCTACTTGTACACACATTCCCTTACAATTTAATTAATGGTATCATATTACGAAATGTCAAATTGCTATCATTATTACTAAACACCTCGAGCTTGGATCATAATGGATATAAGCCTAATTTTGCTTCCGGTTTAACCATTACATCGCCATTAAGAACACATAACATCTGTCAAGCATACTTTACGAGTTTATAAAACTGGTTTTGTAGACAGATTTCTAGACTGTCTGTGAGATATGATTTTGTGAAAATATTGTCGCGACTCGTTCTAGGTGAGGCACAGACGTCAAGCAATTTAAAATTCTGATAAACTTAGGTATATGCTTTTTATTTCAAAAGAGGTGTTTGAAGGTCTGAATAATGATTGTATGAAAATAGAAAAAGGTCATGTAGGTAGAATGTTATGAAATAATTTAGGCAACAGAAAATGAAACCCACACAGAAATATTTTTTCAGCACAATTTTCCTTATTTGGAGGCGGCGGTTACGTGTTTAGTTTACAAACGTTCTATTCACAGTTATGTGCTAAACTCGCAGCGTCACCTACACATAGCCTTAGCGTTTGTGTCGCTCGCTGTGCTCCAGTTTCGTGCCGGTCCACCGGCCGACGGACTTACTGCTTACATCAAGGAAACCACGCCCTAGGACAATCTGACACAACTGCCCATTGCAACAGCTTTCACGATATCGAATAACGTTCAACGCTATTATATGTCGCAGACAACAGTGAGCAAATCACTGGTTTTGTTCAGTATTTTTATTATAGGAATAGAGACTGATTCTAGATGACGCGCTGATTTCTTACGACGCAAATACTGACATTATGCTTCTGATAGAACAACTATTCATAGTAATATTCTCGTCCGCTTCAAATTCCTGTAATCGCTTTATAAGGCCAGAATTATTCATACAATAATGTTAACTACAACTAAAAGTCATCGTTTTCTAGGCTGACTAATTAACTTTGCTCTATTTAACATTATTAACGTAACACAAGAACCATTAACCTCAACTACTTAAACTTAACTCACAATAGGTAGTGAATTCGTTACAGGTAAAATACCTTAGTGGTTTATACGTTGAATAGTAGGGTGAAGATTCGCCTAATTCGGTGATATTTGGTTTGAGCGGTATCATAGGGCTGTACGAGTGCACAAATGCCTTTATCACGAAGTTAGATGAGTTCACTATACTCGCAACAGATACTTTCATTAAAAAGTTAAAATTCCCAATCAAATTCTTAGTAAAGTGTAGTACAATAAAAGAGTTATTGGATCTAGATTCCGAATGATATCATCCGAATCGAGTTTATTTATTTCATAATCGAGTTTCGTAACGATAATTTAGTATATCGTTGATTCTAAAGCACGCAGTCTCTCGATACCCATACTTACTTTGTTCTACATAAACGTATCGGTTTGCTACGAATTAAATGGGCGTTACATCACAATAATCGCCTTGTTAATGGTTTTATTAGTAAAAAGGGATTAATAAATGTCGGACATACTTTCTATTATGTTCGATCAACGTGCACGTTTCGTATATTAAGAGCAGAGGTAAGTACGAGTATAATTATTTGGAGTATAGAAAGGCGCTCATGTAATACCAAACAAATGAGCTGTCAGATCTCACGTTTTTTAGTATAAAAGTTTTAGTTACAATTAACTTAACTCAAGAAACCTCTAGTTAAAATTTTTGGTTATTATAAAAGCCCCCAATTTACTATATATTTTGTGGTAATCTTCCACCTCTGCTATACATAGATGATCTCCATAATTTATGTCACATTCCTAAACATGTTTTCTTTAACATTGACAATTATAAGACCTTGACATTTTAATCACATTTTTTATGTCCATGTCACTTTTTCTTATCGATATAAATGTTGAGCACAGTACCTACCTACCTACTCAAGCTTGTCAAAACCCGGAAATTAAAATGTTTTGAAAACATGTTAGTTAAAATCGATTTAAATATTTAAGAATGACTCCAGCAGTTATTTCTTTGTCTATTCAAATAATTGATTTCTCCCTATGACCTTTTCATTATCAGGGTCTAATTCAACAGGATGTGGGTGTAAATAACATTATTGTTTGAGACTGATATAGAAATAGGTCGTTAAATTGACTAAATCATTCATTTTTCCAAAGTCGCGGTTGAGATAGTCATCAAATACCGGTGTTTGACATGATTTATCTACGATTAATTCATCGCCAGTTCTCGATTAAAGATGCTCGAATCCCAAGAAAAAAAATGAGAAAACTAGATAATTGTTATGCATCGAAGTAAGTAATTATAAAATGATGTAATTTCAGATGAGGCATATCGGAACAACTCACTGCCGATGGCTAATTGTGGGTGTCGCAACGCAATTGTTCCGTAGATGCGTGCGAAAACCGCGACCTACCTATTGTCTGTTTTGTTTTGTTTACACCTCTGCTATGTACAAGGAGAAAACATTGATTTCCGTTAATAATAATAATAATTTATTTATTAAACAGACTACAGAGGTCCACTGTGTTAGTAACAATATAACTTAGCCTATGTTAGTACTTAATAATAATAAACAAAGACGATTCACAAACATTTAACACAAGAGATACCTACTTACAATACCAGAACGTCAGTAACAATATGACTTATAAACTATGTTAGTACTTATATTCTACTACAGATAAGGTGGTTTTAATAAGATGCCTCAATATGGGGCTTTCGTCATGTCTGTCCGCAATAACGCTCAAGAGGCTGTTGCTACTACCACGCAACCTGGCGAGAAGAGACGCACTCTTCTTACGGACTACAGCTGAGAAGCTGTCTACTCTGGCTTGTGCAAACATTGCAGATGCACTGCAATATCGTGGTAGTCGCAACAGTGCCCTGAAAGCGTTATTGTATTGAACACGCAAAGCAACAGACTTCTGGATTGGCTAATTTGACAACAATCTAGTAATTGGATTTTGTTACTGTGGGTCTAGAAGTTGTTTTATGGAAATATTAGACTTGTTTATTTGTTTTAATTCAGCCGTTCAGTTGAACTTGAAAACATACAAGTGTCGCATACAAAGCGTTGCGTAAAGGGACTCTAGGAGAGAGAGAGGAAGCTGAAAATGCTGTATTAAGGCCACGCAGGCCAGGGTGGATAACAGATGTCTTCGTATTTTTTTTTAAAACGTTGCCCCACACTAGGAATTTCTCCTGTATCGTGGGTGCGTTCACAAACATATAAACTCACATACACAAATACCCAGACCCGAAACAACTATCTGCAGGTCATGCAAATATTTGTTCCGTGCGGGGATCGAACCCGCGACACTGCGCCAACCGTGCCGTCCTTATTTTCGGTTATAAAACGATATTTTCCTCCACCATTTTGAGAGCAAAGGTGATGAAATGAATTACACACAGCAACACGTCTACCTGGGTTCAGATTCACAACATTCATCACGTTACCAAAGAAAGGGCCTGGTAGCACCTTTTATTTTGGTGGGTGGGAAGTCATAAAATTTTAATGACCCCTCCAGCTCTGGGCGACTAACTTCTGACTAAAAACCACCCATGTTCCTTCTAAGCAATATGTGTTCCGTTGCCGTGGTATCTCTATAGAACTGTCCGGCAACCTTGGACCACTGGTGCACCTGCTGTGTATATTTGTTATTTTGTAGTAATAGAACAATTTCTTGTTGATTCCAGATGCGGCGGCAGGCTCGGATCTCAGGCGGCGGCGCGCTTGTCGTGCGCACCGCCTCTGCCTTACAAGGTTCTTCTCTTTTTATAATCTAATCAAATAATTCATTGCATTACATTCATTCAGTCATTACATTATGACCATAGTACAAAAAAGCCTTTAAGATCAGAGTGTCTAACTTTCACTTCGCCCACGAAGCAAAATGCCTAAAATTAATGTCTACGCAGCAAATTGC
This sequence comes from Diarsia dahlii, assembly GCA_949775195.1. Classification (NCBI taxonomy): domain Eukaryota; kingdom Metazoa; phylum Arthropoda; class Insecta; order Lepidoptera; family Noctuidae; genus Diarsia; species Diarsia dahlii. The sequence goes on along the minus strand of OX459194.1, from coordinate 13,751,705 downwards.
CTATAAGCTGTAAATCGCCTAGAGATCGAAATGTTTAACAAGCAAAATGCCTAAAATGCAATAATTTCTAAGAATAATTAAATAATAATAAATAAATCGTCACTCATACATGCAACGCATGTACATACTCCATGACGCGCGCTTATTAAATAACACTAATATCTTCTGTCCCCGAAGTGCCGGGCCTCCGCCGGCCTCCTTCGTCGGCCTACGGCCCGGTGCCCATGCCGCCCATAAAGGATACTGTCGCGCAAGGCAGGCCATTTTGCTTCATAGTCAGAATAAGGTTTAGTTCAAATACTGTATGGACATATTGCAAGGTAGGCATTGTGCTTCCTAGTTAATATAAGGTTTAAGCAATACTTGGCGTAGACGTTTTGATTTCTAGTCAGCATGATCATAAAGTCAAAAAAGTAGAGGAGCGACGAGTTTCCGCACGTTAAGCTGTTGGTCCCGACTGTCATTTGTAGACCTACGACAGTTGTTACAGATAATCAACTGCCCGAAATTCTGGCAATCAGTCTTACCAAGGGTATCCTCTACAACCCAGTAGTAACTGGGTTGTGGAGATCAGATAGGCAGTCGGTCCAAGTAAAATACGGGTATTCAGGTGCATCAGGTTAGACTGAAAGCCAACCTCAACAATAGTTGAGAAAAGGCTAGGCAGATGATGAACATAACGCGGCCTCGGCACAAGGGCGAAGAAGGAACATGGGTTGGTTTTTAGTCAGTAGAAGTCTGACACTCCCTTCCGCTCTGCCCAAGAGCGGGGGGTTATTTGATGATTTTCCACCCACCAAAAAAAAAAAAAAAGGCAGATGATGAATAATTTTACATTTGTTTGAAAAAAATATCACTGTTAATGAACAAAGTTAAATAGTCCCAACAATAAAATATGTTGAACTTTGTTTCTACTAATTATTATGGGACTGTTTTCATAATAATTAGTAGAAAATAATTCAAGAGACTACGAAGACTTTTCTTCTTGCTCAAGTCATATTATAACAGTAAGTTTCCCTAAGCGTCCCATTTTCACAGAACAGTCATGAGCGTAAAGCATTAAAGTTGCGACTTTTATGGCCGACTCGTTTTCTGCGTTCTCCAGCAATGTCGTAGAAATCAAGCTCACTGCGTTCAATATTCTAAGACAGTACTTAGTTTCTAGTGAAGATACCTTCAAGATATGTTAATTTAACTTTTACTTATCATAATTCTCGATCATTTATCACGACTAAAGTTCTTACTATCAACTGTTAAAGGTTATTATATTGGAATGGCTCATTCAACGCTCCATTGACATTTTAAGTTTTAATTCCGATTTCGCATTTATTTTAATTTGATTTAAGATTTATTTGACGTTATTAAGAAAAGACAGTCGTTGGTCTAGTGGTTGCAACTGCGACTGCTGTGCAAAGTCCTGGGTTCGACTCCCGGGTCGAAAAAAATGTCATAGGGTTTTCCCATCAGTAAATACTCAGAAGCAGCCACGGAGTCTGGATTCGTGCACTATTGATGGCAATAAACTCGCCCCTTATTACATTGGACTTAGGTGGCGAAATGTGGGATACACCTCTGCCTAGCTCATTTGTAATTACTGACATGCTATGTTAAAAAGATTCTATTAATAGGTTGGATGCTCGTGGGCCATCCTTGTACTTTTTTATATAAATTACCTACGATGTTTTCTGTCAGCGGTTTCACGAATACATAAGCTAGGTTTAAAATAACTAGATGACCATGTGGGTATTTTGAGAAGTGTGACAATAAAATAACATGTATTTAATGTATACCCCGAAAGATTATATATTACAAAGGAGTCTATGTACTGGAATAAATGATAATATTGAATGTTGTTTCTGTTTCAGTTTGGCTGTGGTTGCTGATATTCATATTCCAGAACGAGTTTCGAATATCCAGGTCAATTCAACCAGGTGTGAGTATATTGTACAATAAAAAGATAACTATTAAAAAAAAACTAAAACCTTATCAAATGATTGTATTGTATCAATTAAATGATAAAATTGCACGTAGACAACTTTATATATTATAAAAATCAATATTTTATCAACAATAAAGTCAATTATGTATCAGAAATGCACAAAAAACTTCAGTCAATCATACTTGAACTCACTCCATTGTTGCCAACACACAGAAGTTGGCCCAAAAACTTTATGCTCACGTCGTTTTTTTTTTAATTTTCAGTACTTGGACTTTGACAACTTGCCCGAAACGAACTTCACGTGCACGGGCAAGGTTATTGGCGGGTACTACGCGGACCTGGAGACCTCGTGCCAGATGTTCCACGTGTGCACAGTGGGCCAAAATGAAGAGCCCATGGACATCAAGTTCCTTTGCCTCAATGGCACCGTCTTTGATCAGGTCAGTTTATAACGTACGTGGATTGTTCAGTGAATTATAAAGGTTAATTTTTGGACGGTTTGCCTCTAATTTAACTTGTTTACATGTTATCAGCAGTAAGTCGTGGGTTCGAACCCATTACTTTGAATACACTACTAATTTATTTTATCACTACTGCTTTCAAAACGGTGAAGGAAAACATCGTGAGGAAAAAAATGTCTTAGAACCAAACAATTCAAAGACGTGACATCTGCCAATCCGCCCTGGGCACGCGTGGTGGATTATAGCCCATCACTCTCCTAGAGAGGAGGCCTGAGTCCCTGCAGTGGGAACATTATAGGCTGATGATGATGACATGTTATCAAAGTATGGTAAAGGACGTGGTAATTGGTTGTCGTAGGGAAAAAGGAAAAAGTCATGTGGTAAGTTTTGAGTATGAATGTGGAGGGGTATAAGAGTAGAGGAAGGTCAAAGAAACAATGGATGGACTGTGTAAAGAATGATATAGCAAGAAAGGAGGTGTCTGATAAGATGACGAGTAATAGAGAAGTATGGAAGCAGAAATGCTGCGCCAAACCCAAATAAATTGGGATAAGGGCAAGAGATATGTTGTCAAAGTACGGTCCCACGATGTAGTCTGAGTCGTGTAATGACAGCAATGTCCTGCCCTTGCATGCAGCAATGTCCAAGAGCGTATCTCAAGAAGTGTGGCTTAGATGCAGTCTTGCTTTTACCAATATGTGGGCGTATAAAATGGCCACTTTACGAACTTTCATAATAGCAACTGCGCCTGTAACCATTTAGGAAAATAGATTATAATAGGATAATAATATGAATTGCGTTAAAATTCATAAAATGGTATGATCTGCTAAAGTGGCCATTTTAGACGCCCTGATTTAATACTTCCTGCTACTTACACTTACTGCATGTAAATCCACTTTATTAGATTGGCAACCATTAACTCCATTATATATTTTATTTTTTATAAAGGCATGCTGAAAGTCTAGAACAAATAAACAAACATAATTTCTCATTTCAGGAGACAAGAGTGTGTGAGAGAGTCGACGAAGTAGATTGTACAAAGTCTGAAAAGTTCTACGGTTTAAATTTAGAGTTATATGGCAGTACTTTGCCACCCATCATACAGTCAGAGCCAGACCAACAGAAACCTCAAGCACAACCAACTGAGCAGTCACAACATCATACTAAACCAAACCAAGAAGCTGACCCGTCGATAGATTATAGTTCAACGACATCGCAAGATAAAACACAGGGACATTCGACAGACGCTACAGACTCAACGGAAGATCCTATTCAGGATATAAAAAAAGATGAGCCAAAAAATCAACAAACGAAACCTACTTACCCGCCATTACCATTTTCAGATAATGAGGAACTTACTGAAGGTACATGTTGCTAGATTTTTAGACCTTAGTAAATCTGGTTGAATAATATATTTAAAAAGTTAAGCAAAAATCATCATCAGTCTTTTCTCAACTATGTTGGGGTCGACTTCCAGTCGAACCCGATGCAGTTGAATAGTAAATTAATATTTATTTTACATGAAACGACTGCTTCCATAATTCGGTTAGTATTGGGTAAAGTGGGTTATACGATATCCCTTGGCAATAGATTAGACTGCTTGTCAAACTTTCGGGCCGCTGCAAACGCGACTTAACCTGAGTGGTAGTTAGTATTTAGCCACGAGCTCCTCTTGAAAGTTTCGAAAAAAGAATGTAAAAAAAAACTTCAAAAACATTCCTAGTCAGTATCCTACTCAGTAGTTTCAAACCAGTGCTTATTAATAGTAATTCTCAATTATTATGATTCCAGAGTACCAAGAAGACGAAGACACTGACTACGAAGATTACGTACGTCACACGTCGACGACGACGACGAAACCAACCACAACAACGACAACCACAACCACCATAAGGCCTCCTACTACTACAACAACTACAGCACGACCAACCACTACGATATTACCTTCGACATCTTCTCGTCACCCGTCTCCAATACCACATCACATTTCTTCACCCTCCCCCATTTTATCCTCACTGTCTCCTCCGTCACCTTCATATCCTCCCTCTGCCCCATCCGCCCCCTCAGCCCTGTCCGGTCTATCCGCTCCATCCGCACCTTCTGCCCCATCCGCGCCCTCTGCGCTATCCTTACCAACACTAGACCCTTCCTTACTCTCCCCACAAGAATTTATATACCGTCATCGAGGACCAGGATCTGAAGCCATCTCCTTTCAGCGTCAAAGCTTTCGACCCGCTGATGGAGTTTACATAACGCACGCGCCACCGCAGCAGTTCGACCACTTCCAGTATGAGTCGTCTAGAACCGCTCCGAGGCCAACGCCCCAGCGACCTGCTCCTTTTGTACAACGACAACCAGCACCGTTCCGGCCAACGACGCTTGATCCACGGGATCAATTATTACGTCCCGGACCTACGTCTCTACCCTCCGAGCGCCACGAAACGTCTGTCAAGCAAAGTAGACCTCAGAATTATCCTCAATCATTGCCTCAACGACCTTTGCCTTTTAATCCTTACTACTATGACCGCAAACGAAGTGATGATGCGGTACCTGAGACCGAATCTTCGCTATCAGCACGGTCTGTCGCTCCACCAAATGTGACAGAAAAACCACAAATCAAATTAAAAAGCCCCCCGCGAGTCATTGTTACCGCTAGTGCGTCGGTCAGTGATAGCAATGGCAAAAGACTAAACTATACAGTTGGTAACGTTGTGAGCGCGGTGAAACCAATAGTGCCGATAAACTACGATGACTATAAAGAATCTGATCTTATATTTGATCCATTCTTTCTCGATGTGCCAAAACTACAAAAAAGACGAAAAACTAGGTCTAATAAAAATAGAAATGTATTTACAGTTCCGTCCACAGCCACTGTGGCATCCGAATTATTACCGAAAAAAACGACAATCACAACATCGCCAGTGACGTCTCGAGCGACGACCACCAGGATCGCGGCCAGTGAGACGTCGCTGGCGACCACGACCGCTGCGTGGAACCCCAACGACTACGTCGACGACAACTATGAGCCGCACGCCTACAATCCACCAGCGCCACCACTCGCAGTGCTAGTGCCTCACGAGCTGAACAAGTATAAGAAGCACGATAGACTGTCGAAGAACGGTTTAGTTGAGGAGAAGACTCACAGAGATCACAAAACGAATGTTGGTAACATCGAACAGCCCAAGCCGACGTCGGCGTCTGCGCTGCAGACAACCTCTAGTCACGCCTCCCGGGCGCCCCCCGCCGCCTCGCCGCCGCCCCCGCCGCTCCTCGAGGCGCCCGCGCCCGCCTGCGCCCTCTCGCGCTCTACTCACTGTCGGACTCGTGCCTAATTAAATTAGCTCACTTTATACGATATATAGATAAATGCCTAGTTACATTTAGATAGGTAGAAAATTTATAACAATTTTTCAGGCGCACTATTACAGTCACTAAGTGAAAAGATTTGTTTGAAAAATAAATCAAAATTGAGAATTTGAAGTTTTGAAAATTTTGTGTCCTTATAAAAAAGTCGTTTTAAGCTCCCTCCGAATAGGTGGTGAAAATGACCAAATAGACTATTTATAACTTCTGCTTGGTTCACAAAGTCCATTGTCATCTAATTTAATTTTAAACCGACTTCAAGCTATTCAAACTTTATTAAACACAAATGTCTCGTTTGTGATACCGGTTCGGAGGGAGCTTTAGTATTTATATTATGTTCTAATTATTATAAACATTGTAAATATGTACGAGTTTTGATTTTTTGATATCATAATATTTTTAAATTTTTCATATCTTTTTATAAGTACCTATGGATATTTATGAAGGAAACCTTGTAAATATCGTAAAATATACTTTATGTTTCTATAGTTTTTTATTTCATTTTCCCCAAGCAATTTTAACGATGAGAAGGAATGACTACATTACTATTACCTACAGTCCACTCGAATCAAGAGTACAAATACTAAGGTATACAGTGCGATCAAATTATCTTGGCAGCTCTGAACATAGGCTTTGCGAAATTTTACGCATGTAAACTTGGGAATAAAACTGTTATTGCCAGATAAACCAATACTTAAACGATCAGAAAATATCTAATTTAAACAGTGAGAAAACAAATAAAATAAATATTATAGGTAACACTTTTATACATTCGTTGTAACAAAATGACCTGCACGAAGTTCGGAGCTGCCAAGATAATTTAATCGCACTGTACCCAAATTCTGCTAGTTCTGTTGCAGTAGATTCCGGGCTACTTCTGAAAAACTCATAATGACATAACACGGTTATTGTGGATGACAATGCCCTACCACAGGATATAACCTGATAGTAGTCATTACTCGGCTGGGCAGCGTTCGGGAAGTTGCGCGGTATCTTCTCGTCCAACTTACCCCAGTGTCTCAAGACGAAAGTATATGACCAGTGTGTGTTGCCAGTGATTACATACGGGACCGAAACGTGGTCGCTCACAATGGGCCTCATCAGAAAGCTCAAAGTCACCCAAAGGGCAATGGAGAGGGCTATGCTCGGAGTTTCCTTGCGTGATCAAATCAGAAATGAGGACATCCGCATGAGAACCAAGGTTACCGACGTAGCCCGAAGAATCGCCAGACTTAAGTGGCAATGGGCAGGGCACATTGCTCGCAGAACGGATGGCCGATGGGGCCGAAAAGTTCTGGAATGGCGACCGCGAACCGGAAGACGTTGCGTTGGAAGGCCTCCCACTAGGTGGACCTGGTCAAGGTTGCAGGAACCCGCTGGATGAGAGACGCACGGGACCGGTCAATGTGGCGACGCCTGGGGGAGGCCTATGTCCAGCAGTGGACGTCTTTTGGCTGAAATGATGATGAATGATGAGTTATTACTTAAGCTTAACCGTACCTATTGATTTACCTATAGCGCACTGGATTTCGAGCGAGAATGCTCTAAGATACCGATGTCATTTAAATACATATAATAATTGGTTAAATACACCTTTACCGAAACGGCCTTTCCCCGTCTTTTTTCAATATTTTTTGTTTGAGTCATATTTGGGATTGGGAACGTTCTAGTTACGGAAATATTGCTACATAAGTTTAGTTTAAAAAGGGCCAGTTTTTTATTTATAAACATGTAAAGAAATGATTACATACTTATTGTACATACCTTCATGGCATTTCTTTAATCTTTTTAATTTGACACTATGACAGCATTGCATATTATGTCATTGTGATTTAAATAGAAAACTGAAAACTTTATTGTTAATAATTATAATACCTGGAAGGTAATTCTAAAGGAGACGATAAATTAATAGCTTTGAATGTTGTTTCTTTAATTACTTACAGGTAAAGTAATATTTTGTTGTTAAAGCAATTGTATTTTTATGTACTTACTTTATAACCCAATATCTTTGTAAAAACAATAAAAACTTTAATTACTTACAGAAACGCAGTTGAGTTATTCGATCCTTGATTAAAATAACTTATAAAACAACATTCTGTGCAAAGAACATTTACAGAAATGGATAAACTAAAATTTGAGTTTACTGTGAAAAGTCTCGATGACAAGAAAACGAATGTATTGGCAGTAACTTCAATAACTACAAAAGACGGTAAAATTTTCATTGTTCCACAAGAACTGCAGTCAATAAAACACCATGAGGCATTAATGGAAACTGAGACTTATAAAACATTAAAAAAGACATTGCAAAAGAGGCATGAAAAAAGGTGTTTGTGGATAAGTTTATCAGATGAATTAAAAAAAGCTTATATGGATGACGATGACAATATACAGTTCAAGAATTATTTCCTGGAAGAAATGATAAGTACAACTGGAACTACACAACCAACAGTAAATGAGGGTATATCAGAAGAATCACTTTCAAGAATCCTGGAAAAAATTACAAATATGAATCCACAATACCCAAAGCAGACTAATTTAAAAAAAATCTCAGACAAATTTGTAATTGAGAAATTCACCGGAGAATACTCAAATGTAACTCAATGGATGGCTACTTTTGAAAAAGAATGTGATCGGTTCGAAATATTTGAAGATGACAAAAAAATCGAGATTTTTAGACTGTTTTTGGATAAATCATGTTTGAATTGGTACAGTTCTATGCTAATAAGGCTTACACTCACTTCGGAATGGAAACAATGGAAGGAAGATTTTTGTGATACCTATGAGAATAAAGGTTGGACACCAATAAGGTATGCAATAGATTTTAAATACAAAACAGGATCACTATTAGACTACGCAATAAAAAAAGAAAGAATATTATTAGAGATGGACCGCACAATAAACAAAAGTACACTGATTGATCTGATTGCAGTAGGTCTACCTACTTTTATTACAGACAGGATTGATAGGAAGAAAACAAAAGAGACTAAAGATCTTTTTAATGAAGTAAAGAGCTTGGAACATTTAGTTAACAAAAAAGGTTTTGACAAAAAGAAAATAACCAATTCCGTAGTAAAAACAAAGGAGGTTAAGGACCCATGTAAGATTTGTAAAAAACTAAATAAAGGAAATAGATATCACCCAGAAGACTCATGCTGGTTTAAAACAAATGAAGACATTAAAGACAAACAAAATTTTATTAATTTTGTTAACAATTCTGAAGTGGAAACCGAATTAAAGAATATGAATCAAAAAAACTAGTAGTGCCACCGTTAATCAAAGTCAAATTAACATTAAATAACAGACTGGATGCATTCGGAATATATGATTCCGGTTCAAATATCTCATTAATTAATTCAAAATTGCTGAATTTAAAAGATGAAGATATAAATAATGCACAAGCTGTGAAGTTAACTACGATTAATGGTGTAAAAAAAACAAATGGAATAGTAAAATTGAAAATAAAAATCTTTGCAATAGAAGAAGAAGTAAATGTGTTTGTAATTAATAAGAATAATTTCAACTACGACTTTTTAATTGGATTGGATATGATAAAACAATTTAAACTAATCCAAAATGAAATGCTAGAAATTACACAAAAAACACAAGAAATCAGTAGACATGTAGAAATGGAAACTGAAAAAAACGAAAAAAACATGTGTGACAAGTTCACAGTGAACTTTAACGAACACGTTGATGAAACAAAAGTTAAAATTTCAATAAACCAGCTGGAATATAAACAAGAAGCAGAAATAAATGAATTAATTGAAAAGTACAAATCGATCTTCGCAAAAGACAAGTACGACATTGGAACTGTCAGGGATTATGAAGCCAGAATTGATTTAATGATCGATAAATATTGTAGCAAACGACCTTATAGATGCAGTATTGAGGATAAGAAAGAAATAGAGAGTCAAGTATCAAAGTTATTGGAGAAAAATCTCATTGAGGAGTCATACAGTCCATTTGCTGCTCCGGTAACGTTGGCATACAAAAAAGAAGACAATAGAAAATCCAGACTTTGTATAGACTTTCGTGATCTGAATAAACTTGTTATTCCACAATCACAACCTTTTCCGCTAATTGAAGATCTGATGGTAAAAACAAGAAACTGCAAATATTTTTCTACACTGGATTTAAATTCTGCATTCTGGTCGATACCATTACGAATCGAAGACAGAAGAAAAACAGCTTTTGTAACACAAGATAGCCATTTTCAGTGGAAATGTTTACCATTTGGACTGAAAACATCCCCAGCAATATTTCAAAGAATTTTGAGTAATATTATGAGAAAACACGGACTTACGGAATTCGCGGTAAATTACATAGATGATATATTGGTTTTTTCAAAATCCTTTGCTGAACACATAAGCCATTTAACACAATTATTAGAAGCAATCAAGAAGGAAGGCTTTAGACTAAAATTTACTAAGTGTACTTTCGCATCGGATTCAGTGAAATATTTAGGGCACATTATTCATAACAATTCAGTACGCCCCATAAAAGACAACTTAATATCGATTAAAAATTTCCCGGTGCCACAAAACCAAAAAAATGTGAGACAGTTCTTGGGAAAAATAAATTTTTACAACGAATATGTACCAAATATTGCAATTACATTGGATCCACTACACAACTTACTAAGGAAGAATCAAAAATTCATTTGGACAGAAGAATGTCAAAAATCGTTTGAAAAAATGAAACAACTACTATGTTCTCAACCAATATTAGAAATATTTGACCCAGATTTACCTATACTAATTTACACAGATGCAAGTATACAAGGCGTAGGAGCAGTATTGAAACAGAGACAAAAAAACAGAAAAGAAAAACCAGTTGCATATTTTTCCAAGAAATTAAATGAAGTACAGAAAAGGAAAAAAGCCATTTATTTAGAATGCCTAGCAATAAAAGAAGCAGTTAAATATTGGCAACACTGGCTCATAGGTAAACGATTTACAGTATTTTCTGATCATAAACCATTGGAAAAAATGAACATTAAATCAAGAACAGATGAAGAACTTGGAGACTTAACATATTACCTTTCTCAATATGACTTTGAAATAAAATATTCACCAGGAAAAAATAATCTTGAAGCTGACTGTCTAAGCAGAAATCCTGTATTAGAAGCATATGAAAATGAAGAAGAACAGTTGAAAGTAGTCAATTGGATAAAACTGGAGGATATAATTAATGACCAAGAAAATAATGAAGATGTACAAAAAGAAAAAAATAAATTAATAACAAAACACTCCATATACTACAAGAAGATCAAGAACAAAGAAAAAATTGTTTTATCAGAAGACTTTAGTCTAAGTTTCATCAAAAAAATACATAAAGAATACTGTCACATTGGAATTACACAAATGCAAAATAAAATTACACCATACTACACAGCTAAAAATTTAAGACAGAATATAAAGAAAATATGTAAACAATGTGAAACTTGTATTAAAAACAAATCAAGAGGTCAGGATAAATTTGGACTAATGTCTCATCTAGGACCAGCGACACAGCCTTTTGAAATAATGTCCATTGACACAATTGGTGGGTTCGGGGGCTCAAGGTCGACAAAGAAATACATGCACCTCTTAGTGGATCATTTTACTAGATATGCATACATTGTCAATTCAAAAACGCAGAATTCAAACGACTTTATAAAACTTGTCAAATATGTCACAGAAGATAATAGTATTGGTATGATCTTATCAGATCAGTACCCAGGAATAAATTCAAAAGATTTCAAAGAATTCCTAGAAGAAAAAAATATTCCGCTTGTTTTCACAGCAGTAAATGCTCCTTTTTCGAATGGAATCAATGAAAGGCTTAACCAAACCTTGGTAAATAAAATAAGGTGCAAAGTAAACGAAGAAAATACAAAAATAGCATGGACGACGATAGCACAAAAATGCGTGGAAAAGTACAATGAAACTGAACACACTGCTACAGGCTTTGCACCTGTGTACTTGTTACAAGGAAAAGATATTACATTTACACCAAATGAATTAAAAGAAGAAAGAACAGAAAGTGAATTATTGAGAGATAGAAATATAGCACTGAAAAACAGTATAAAATCTCACAACTACAATAAATCATTATATGATCGAAACAGAAAATATTATGAGTTTAAAGTAGGAGACATGGTATTTGCAGAAAACGGCAATAAATTAAACAGAAGAAAACTGGATGAGTTGAAGATAGGACCTTATGAAATAATAGAGAAACTATCAAACTCAATATACAGAATAAATACAGGACATAGGAAACCAGAATCAAATCTCTTCCACATCACCAAACTAGTCCCAGCTCCTGCATTTGAGAACAATAGTTTAGAAGACACTTGATGTTGGGATACAATTTTCTCCCTGGAGGGGGGGGATGTAAAGAAATGATTACATACTTATTGTACATACCTTCATGGCATTTCTTTAATCTTTTTAATTTGACACTATGACAGCATTGCATATTATGTCATTGTGATTTAAATAGAAAACTGAAAACTTTATTGTTAATAATTATAATACCTGGAAGGTAATTCTAAAGGAGACGATAAATTAATAGCTTTGAATGTTGTTTCTTTAATTACTTACAGGTAAAGTAATATTTTGTTGTTAAAGCAATTGTATTTTTATGTACTTACTTTATAACCCAATATCTTTGTAAAAACAATAAAAACTTTAATTACTTACAGAAACGCAGTTGAGTTATTCGATCCTTGATTAAAATAACTTATAAACATAACATCACGCCTGTGGTTTGGGGATTCCAAAGGGTCAGGCAGCGGTGTACCTAATAGTACACCCACATTTCGCCAGTTATGTTTTTTAAGTCCCATGTAATAGGGGGCGAACCTATTGCCATCAACCGGGCACAAATCCTAACTCCGTGACTGTTACTGATAAATTCCTGATGGAAAAAGCCAATAACACTTTGCACGACCCGGGATTCGAACCCAGGACCTCATGCTCAGCAGTCGCGCTTGCTACCACTAGACCAACGAGGCAGTCAATAGTTTAGTAGCAACAGTCAACGTGTCACACGTTGTTACACCAGTGCCAACAGCAATTATGTTGAAGCATGGTTCTTAGGCACACCTATGATCTCTGATGGAATCATGCTACACTTGTCATTTTATTAACTATTGATTGTGCGAGTGTTCCTAGACAAGGAGATAACTATTTTGGCACTGTTCGTTCAGTTAAAAATAAATCCATTATCAAACTGCACTGTAAGAAATATCGATCAACAATCTGACACGGTCCAGATTTAAACATTATTATTTCTAATAAAAACTTTTTAACATAAATGCTTTTATATTTACCTTTGAGAGGATCCCTTAACTCCCTGCAACAGCTGGGCCCTTCAGACTTCAGCCAGGCCACGGTGGACTTTAGAACGAGGTGTCATAATACTGAATGCGTAAACATTTTTTTATCTGTGCTGTCAGCAAGGAGGAAGACTGTTAATAGTACATTACTGCAGCGGCCAGCAACAGAGGCATTGATGGACGAACGTGTAAATGTGGGCAGAGGCGAAGCCGAGGCACACATACGTAAGTCCATCAATGCCTAGTTGTGGCCAAGGCTTGTACAGTACTTTTCTCAAATAATGCGAGGAAATTAAATACAATTTACTTTTCAAAATCACATACAACAATAATTTTTCACGCGTTGAAGAGTTCAGCCAATTCGAAATTTAAATAAAACCTTTAATAAGTCACCTCCTTGGTTGCTATGGTTCAGAGTAAAAGATCGTTCCATTTTTAAATAACACGACAGATATGAGTTTAGTATGTAATTTATTTGGCCGCTAAACACGACAGATATGGATTTTCATACAACTTTTGCCGGCCGCTGGTCGCATGTATCTGGCCAGTACAGCAATTTCGATTTATCTCGAAGAAGGTTGTCAAAATAATGCTCAACGGGGTTTGAACTTTTTTGTATGGGAGCTGGCATATCGACCCACCGCCATTTTGATTTTTTTTCGAAATCGCGGCCCACGATGAAAGTGGTATGTACGGATAGAGGACATATAGACAGACAAAAAATGTCTAGTAACACGGTACCCAAAGTGTCACGTTACCGAGATATTTGAAGTTAAAGATGGACATATGAGGACAATGACCACATACAAAATTGACTTTTTACGTGTATTTAGGTGTTGATTATTATTATTACTGGCTATTTAAGAAGAGTAGGTACATTACATACTACTAGTAGCACGAGAAAACTATTATTTGACATAAAATAGCGTTTCATTGCGATGCGAAGCGATTTTATCGTGCGCATAATAATAATCAACCTGGGAACTATTATTTGGATACAATTTAACACCTATATACGTAATATGGCTATTTTCAAAAATATTTAATGATTGTCGTTGTACTAATTTGTCGATCTTTACCTTCAAATATCTCGGTAACGTGACACTTTGGGTACCGTGTTACTGGACATTTTTTGTTCGTCTATATGTCCTCTATACATGCACACCACTTTCATCGTGGGCCGCGATTTCGAAAATAAATCAAAATGGCGGACAGGTTGATATGCCACATCGGTTCTATCCCCTTTCCAAGCATGTTTGAGAAAAAGCTAATTGTAGGTAACGCGACCATGGGTAGGTCTAAAACTCTAAGAATAAAATGACATTACCAGATTTTCAGCCAAAAACCAACTTTGGATCGAGCTATGCTAGCGCCATTAGATTCGGAGTTCCCATCTCCTTTGAGGAGTTCTCTCGGCTGGAGTCAATCTTAAGTGTCGAATCATTCTTGCTTATCATAAAAATGTACTGTAGTCTCAGCTGAAACAATGTGTAAAATTCCAACTCCGTAGGATGAGAGCAAGTTGTTCTAATTCAGTTAGAAAGGTTGACCTAAAAATTGAATTGAACAAATTAATACTTATACAATAAAAGCTTAGGAAAGAGGTTTCAATTACATTTTTAATTTTTTTATTTCTGTTATATATTTTCTGTCACAAGTTAACCAACTGGATCGATTTCAGAGTAGATTGAAATATTAAAATCAATTTAAATAATTTTGTAATTCAATTTATTTAGCTATTTATTTACTTTATAATTGATTAAATCATGTCGACTAAAGATGCTCCAACAGCTGATATTATGAATGTTAAAGAACTGATTGAATACGCTTTCGGCGATTTCGAGGTAAGTAATTCAAACATATAAATCAAGAGTACGTCGTAGTAAAATATGAAGCTATATGGTAGCTATACATATAATATATTAAAACGTTTCTCTTGTTATAGGATAACACCGTTAATTTTAAACTAGTGCAAACAGTACTCTTACTTATCGCTAGACAATTGAGAGTATTAGAGAGACGTGTGGAAGTTGAATTGGGTCCTTTTCTTCCAATACCCCCCTCCACCACCCTAAGTATAACTGAAGTCAAAATACATGCAGATCAAAAGAAAGAAAAGAAGCCTAAACAGGCCGGTGCGACTGGGGCAAAACCGGGTGGCGCCCGTGGAGGTGGTGGCACTGGCGCTCGCACTGGACCTAAAGCAAAGAAGACAGGTCAACCATCTAGTGGTTTAGACAAAACTCCCACTGATGTAACTTATACTGATAAAACTTCTACTGATAAATCATCTTCCACTGATAAAAAAACAACATCCAGTGGTCAAACGACAACCACTGATAAAACGACTACATCAACTGATAAGACTTCCTCTGACAAAAAGTCCTCAACGGGTAAGACAACAACTACATCGACTGATCAGACTTCTCCTGACAAAACGACATCCTCGGATAGAACAGCTGATCAGATGATCAGCGGACAAAAGGTAACTAAGGTATTGGTTTGCTTTTAGTTAGAGTTACTTGTGTTGTTTATTAAGAAATTGACAGCATAATGAAATGAGTGTATGTATTCTTCAGCCATACAGTAACCCCGATATCCTAAGCTTCTTGGAGCAGCAGAGGGAGAGAGAGCTTCGTATTATTTACCAGGTGCAATAAAATTCATCGTATAAGAAAATGAATTTTTTTTTCGTTGTGCTTTCTTTCATATTTTTTTCTAGCAATGAAGCTGTTTTTTACCTGTTTTTTGTTTGGAGTTCTGGTAAGTAATGAACAAATTTTAAATCGAATGTGTTATGAAAGGTATATTAAAACACACTAGGGCATGTAATATCGGAAGGTGTTTCCGATATTAATATCGGAATTTAGGTATTTCCTTAGAAATTGCACAAATTCGGTTAAGGTTTGGATTGAGTGCAATAAAAAACATGTTTAAATCGTGTTCCTTAATTTTGAACACAAATTGGTTGTTTTTAAGTGCCCAATGTATTGATTAAATCACATAATCGCTATTACAGCAAATAATTTATGTTTTTAGTTCCCTTTATTGATTAGTAAAATAATCAATAAATTAATGACATAATAAATGTTTTAAATGAATTTGAAGCCGGCCATAACATTAAGAAACGACGAAATGCCATAACTATTATATATTTCGTAGCTTTTACGCAAGTTCCGATATTCCAATTCCGATACTGAGTGATCCAATATCGAAATTGTAATATCAGCACTTGCGCTCCGAGATTCCGATATGCCGAGATTCATGCCTTACACAACACACCTGCAAAGCAATGATTACCATTGCCTTCAGCTAACTGGGAAACTTAAAATAATACCAGTTCAGCATGAAAAATGGTGGCACTCAGAAGCTTTAAGCGGCTTCAGAACTCCTCACTTACTATGAACACTTTTCACCACACAACTTACTAGCAGCATTTATAACATCACACCATTTTCTGCTAAACGACATATCACCGGTTTTTGTACCTTTTTTAAAACTTACTTCATGTAATTCTAGAGAGCTAATTCTTTCGAAGAACCCAAGCAATCACCTACGCCAATGGCCTCAATTACTTCGATTCGTGAGTATATATGCATTTATGAAAGCCTTGGAGTCTCTATAAATTAGGTATTTATACCTAACTCAGAGCACTAACGTTTATTTTCTTTGCAGAAAAACAGTATGAGACATTACTTGTTGGTATGATATCTGTTTTATATTTTACTTTAAATGCTACGCAATGTTGCGGAAAGAATCAAATTAACAAAAATAAATTATTTATTACAGTTAAAAAAGTGCCTAGTAAAGAATCAAGATCAGGAGGTAAAGTTTGACGACGCAATACAATTTTTTTTATACCATTTTCTACTTAAAATTTGAAATTCTGTATTTCTAAAAGCAGGACAACAACGCACTCCTAGTATATCCGTGGTGACACAAGAACAATTTAAAGAAGTAGCGGATGCGGTCCGCGCGCTTGAGAAAAAGTTCCTACCTATTGGCACCCCTGGATTTCCAGAGCATGCAGAGCTTATGGAAGAACTTCGGAAAGGTGCTTCCTTAACTGACGCTATGGCAGCATTACAGCTCTCTGCTCGGCTAGAAGCCACAGAAAAAGCTCTTGGTCAAATTATTTCAATGGTCACTGAATTAGCGGCACAAACACCAGGTGTAAGTAAAAATAGTATATGACTGTGTACTAGACTTTAATATTAAATCCTTTTATCATTTGAATTACATTTGTATTTAAACGCAGGCAAGGAAGATAACTTTTATAAGTCCTGTCGGAATCGGGGAGAGCCATGGAGGATTAGATACAGGCGTTGCTCCCAACAGCGCAGAGTTTGATGGAACTAGTCGAATATTTGAAGCCGGAACTGTACCCTCTGGCGTTGGTGGTGCTGCTATAAGCAGTAAAAGTCTTGGTTCAGAGTTCCCCACCGTTTCCACCATTGATAAAGCTTCGAAAACTGCTACATCCCACGATGCACAGGATGAAGAAGAACTGTCCGATGAAGAATCAGATAGCGTTTACGTTAGTTTGAAACAATTAAAGTAAGCAAATGTTTTATATTGATACTTATGCATAGATCCTTCTTTTTCTCAAATGCTTTTTAGCAGTTATGGACTACGCAGCCAACAGTACTGGTACAGTCAGCCTGAAAAAGATGTAAACACTTATAAGAATGAATCGCATTGCCTACAATCATGATGCCATAGTATTGTACCAAATTGTAGGCACTGTGGCTACATATTAATACAATATAATGGAACTCATTATTGTCCGTGTAGGTATATTTTAGTGGCTATCATTGTTATTCTATAAAATACCGCATAGAAACCGGAGGCCTAGGCAAAAGATACTAATAAATTTTATTTCAAACTTTGCTTTGTAGTAGTTTAGGCATTCTACAGAATGGCTAGATACAGGTACTATAGAAAACCGGATTAGTTAGATTGCCGACATACGTTTTTGCGGTCGACTATACAATTAATCATCCGCAAGTGGTAACTTTAATTTTTTAAGAAGTAGTACTCGTAAAAAGCAAAAAAGCAAACGCAGTGCCAGTTGGCACTGCGTTATCTAAATTTTTAACAAAATTCAGGCCATGATCAAATTAATTTGTGTTTCAGAAAAGCAACTAAACAATTGTATGAAGAGTTGTTAAAAAAACTGAAAGCCGAAACAGCACGTACGACCAAAACCGCCGAAAATGCGTACCGCATTTCAGTAACTCTAGGTAGATTATATTTTTTGTACTTAGTTTCTCACGTTCAGTTTACTATGTAGATCCAAAAAATGTTAAGAGTTATGTGCAAGATCTTTGTAGAAAGGTGTGTGAGGAGGTAGACAATAGCCAGTCGTTCACCAGCACCACAGCAAATTCGTCCAGCTACTGCAGCGCCTATATTTTATTATGATAATAATGGACATCAAATAAATAGTGGGCAAGGGGTTGAAACTTACCTGGAATTATTTTACTAATATAATTTTTCTGCCTACCTATCTTATTATGTAATTCTTTTCAATTTGATTTGTCCAGCCTTAACAAACTAACCAAAGTATTATTAAATCTGATCATCAGAATCAAAACTCGATCGTGCGACAATGGTTGCCTCGCGTATGAGTGAGTTGGAAAATTCAGTTAAACAATATGCAGATCAAGTAAATGCACTCGACACTGGCCTGTCCTGTCAGGTAAAATGCTCTTTATGCATATGTTCCCACTTCTGGGTTAAAGGCCTGCTCTTTTTGAAAGGGAATGGGCTATAATCTACCACGCGGGCCCGGGCAGTTCAAATAAGTTAAATTTAAAAATTTGCGCATACCAGGGAAGTAGATATGGTACTAGAGGACGGAGGCGTATAGGAATAACAGTGACTGGTGCAAGTAATCGTGATGATACCGCCAAACTTAAATTATAAGTATTTTCAATTCACAATTTCGGGTCCTTTTTTGGTTTCAGATGACAACTTACCAAGAACAATTGACGCAAATGCAGCATGATTTGGAAGTTGGTGTAGAATCCATATCTGAATTGTTAGCTAATTCTAATGGCGATGTCGAAGGTAAATAATTGAGCCACATAAAATAACCACTACTTTAAGTATTTTAAGAAAAACATTTTGTTTATCATTTACAGCGGTTGCTGAGCTGCATTCGAATTTCACGCATCTTCAAGCGGAATTAGATGTTATGGCGTTCCGACAAAAAGAATTAAGAGATTCTCAAAATTCAACAGCGTATGATCTCGAAGTTAGTATATTGTAGACTTTCTTAGTATTATTTATAATTAACACTAGCTATTGCTCGCGGCTTCACTCACGTTATGATCGGAAATTGTGCCATGAAAACATGCAGCCTACGGCTCGGGGATAATGCAACTTCCCATTATACAGAGTGGCATTTAGAGATGAGGTAGTAAGAGCAACTAGCTTAACCATTGTGGCGTATTGTTTGCTAAGTTTAACCAGTTTTTCCAAAATCTGTCAATGTAGATCAAAACTTCTCAAAAAATCGTGGTTTATTTTTTTAGGCTTAAATACCTATGCCTAAAAAAACCCGGAGACTTCCGGTGGCTGTAACGATTAACTACTGTCTATTCTCAAAATTTCACCCTGTGTAGTGAAAGAGTTTTCGGTATCTGATCAGTATACGATTATACATATCGGGGTATGAAGCAAGCTGTAAAGTTCTTGATCCCTTACTTTATTTAGGTATTGCCGCTACAATTCCATGCATTACCTATTTCTATATTTTTTTTAATTATATTAACGTAAACAAAGTATAAACATTTGTCTTCTTCGCCAGAATTTATGGAAAGAGATAGAAATGCTGAGGGATACGAAGGCGGACCGAGAAGAAGTAGCCGACGCTCTACGCGACAAGGCTGGTATCGCGGAGCTCAACGGGCTAGTTGCCTTGCAACAATTTGAGGCTGTACGAGGTGACTTTGAAAAGCGAATTGGCGCCGCTTATGATAAATTTAATAATCAGGAGCATGTCTGGCAGGTCAGTTTTCCTCTGTGGTTTTCCTATTCGCTTGCTAAACGATTTCATAAACATCACGAGCAAGCTTGATGTTTATAACTTCGTCCTATATTTTTAGTCCGATGGAATAGGGTCGAGCGGGTCGAGCCTACGTTCAAACTTCTTAGTTGCTACTGAGAAAGGGCAATATCCAATTTTGATTAAGAGTTCGGCTGTTATCTTGCGTCTCGACTGAATCATTGAAAAAAATGAATATAGAAATGTCGTCCAGCTTATATAAATAAAAATCATTAATAAATCCGATGACAGTTTAATCGAACTTTTAATCTTCCAATTATTGTGCTGGGTGTAAATGGGTTTTTAATATCTTTGCTTACCCAAAGAGATTTTCAAAACATTGTGATAAAATCAGCATGTTTATACAGTAAGTATATGAACGCTGCTCAGCGACTTGTGACCACAGGCTCAACGAGACAGTTCTCAAAAAGGATTTTAAGACGTATATTAAGGTCGTCACCTTAATATACGTCTTAAAATCCTTTTTAATGTCATTATACCTCGGTACTCTTCATCAATCTTAGTATCCTTTCAGAAAGCCATAGATGAATTGGTTAAAGTGCTTAACGAAAAAGGGGATCTGATTCAAGTACAAACTTTGAGAGACGATATCAACCTGCATCTTAACAGAATAAAGTCCCGAATGCAAATTATAGCAGACATTGTTGGAGAACCAAAAAGTGCGATGGTCAACAAGAAAGTATTCAGAGACACTGCATGTCTATCTTGTGGTAGTCCAGCATACATGGACTTAGAAGAACCGAACAAGGTTCCAGCCCTGCCAAAGTTTCCTTCGGGCAGAGAACCAGCGGAAGGGGATGAAGGAGAATCACAAACCAAAGGAGGCGGAGACTCTGGAGTTTGTTATCCTGATATGCCTATACCTCACCCAAGGGACCCGAGGTAAATAACACAATAAAATAAATAATGGTTTTTGTAGTAATAGTATGTTTTATTTGACATTGATATATTTAACAGATCTCATACATGTAAACGGTACTGCGGCGGTTCACATACTGTGTTGACTGACGGATTAAACCGGACTCTACCAGGCCTGGTTGTTCAGTCAGCCAATATAACACTTAATACTGCAACTGGGACTGATGGAAAGGTTGGAACATTTTCGCTTGTCATCATTCATCGGTATCTTGCCCCTATCCCAATTTATTTGGGGTCAGCGCAGCATCTCATGAGACACCTCATTTTTTGCCTTATCGTTCTTGACACAGTCCATCCATCGTTTCTTTAGTAGTTTCTTTTTCGTCTTACTCTAGGAACTCTTATTCCCATTCACATTTTTACCCACGACGGAACGGAGACGGTATATGCGTTTGGGGTGAGAGGTTGTTTTTTGTTTGTTTGTTTGTGTGTTTGTTTTATACTAAAAGCTTTTCTCACGACATTTTCCTCATTCCTCCGTATCAAATGCCCGTACCACGCCAACCGACAAAATTTTTCGCTTATATAGATACATTAATATCACCTATTTGTAAAATCTTCATTTACAAAAATAATTTCTCTTCTAGTCATATATGGTGGATGAGCAAACCAAACAAGTACCATGCTTGGCATGCAACGTACCCCCACTACCAGTTCCCGAACCGAAGGAGGCATCAAATGAAGGTAGGTTATAGTAATGACCGCTTGCATAAATTGAATTTTAAATGTTCGTGAATAGCCAACTTCTATCTTTAATTAAAGTATCGCCTAGTATCAGCGGAACATTTTGACTAACATAGTAGCATTAAGGTGAAAGCGCTGGGTGCGCCAAAGTTCACCTAAATTTTCAACTCCGATAATAAATTGGAAATCCGAAAACGTTCTTCCTAACATTTTCCATCCTAACAATCGCAATTCCTAACTACTCTGCCTCTACCTAATGTTTTAATTCCGAAGCATTCAACTTCATAATGTCAGTAGCAATAAACATCTATTATACTTTTATTTGTTTTCCTATATTTTCTCAACATAACCATATTTTACACTATTATTCAAAATCATATCTTTTTTGTTTAGATTTCTTTTTATTCATAATAATCAGTATTATATAAGGTCCCATTAAAATAGGTGGACAAAATTTTAGAAATCATTCAGACCGCTAAAATAAGGACAATATTATAGTAAAAAAAATATAAGAAAAAGGCATTAAAATATCTACTTTTATATGAGTTTGTTCTAGAGTGCCGGCAATTTATTATTTTAAGTCAAAATAAAACCACTTTATATAATGTTTTTTTTTTATTAAGATGTCTTTAGTTAGGCTTACTGAACGCTGCGTTAAAATTTGTCCACCTATTTTAATGGGACCTTATATACTATACCTACTATGCAAAGATATCCATAGGTTAGGTTAGGTTAGAACCGCGACCAACTATGCGCGAGCTGAGCGAGCGAAGCGAGCGGTGCCGCGGCAGCGGCCGGCGAGCGCTACCTCGAAATTGGTCGCGAAATTCTAAGTATTTTTTTTCATAGTGCCCCCAAGACGACACTCTGACCTGAATTTCATAAATTTATTTCATTTCAAGACAAAAATCAAGTGAAACGACCTTTAATCATTATAAACAGTTGTATGAGTGAAAATATTATGGTAATAGGGGATCGGACAAAAAAAAACTAATTAGTCCATCAGATAGATTTCCAAAAAATATTGACCACATATTTTTTCTTTTTTCACGTAAACAAAAAATGAAGACGATACAGTGCTTCGAAAACTCGTGTGACGTCATATGATAGTACATTTTGTACCTTCATGTGACGTTTCAAGCCCCACTCCATGATCTTTGACGCGCTATAGCTTCGTCAATTTTTATTGATTTGATAAAACAAAAAACACGTATCCAATATTTTTCGATAATCTAACTGACGGACTAAACAGAATCATATTTTTTGAGTCAGTCCGATCCCCTATAAATTGTGTTTATAGGAATAAAAGCGTTATGATAAAAAACAGTAGGCATGAGTGTTAGGAACATCGCTGTTAGCACTACAAATAGTAATGAAAACTTTAGGATGAAAAATTTTAGGAAGAGTGATCATTCGTATTACAAATCGTTAGGAAGAACAATTTCGGGTAAAGAACTTTAGGTGAGCCATTATGGACCCGAAAGCGCTAGGTATAGGGTAACCCGCAAAATTTTCTTACGTTTTTTTTTTTACAATTAACCGGTCAGTGATAAGTTGTATGTTAAATAAAATAAGAATCGCGACCGTAACAAATGTGACATAACTGAGATCTAAAATCACCAATACAACCCTCTCAGGCTCTCAGCATTCAACCTCCTTGAATGCCTTTTTCATCAAATAGTCACTCAATGGAATTAAATCAACTCAAGAGGATTGATTCATAATTTTAATGATTATCTCTGTGAAATACATAGGCATTACGTGCGCGAATCATATTTTAATCAGACTGACCTGCAAATTGCAAAAAACGTACGAAAATTTAAATTTCGCGGACTACCTTAGCGCTTCCACTTTATTAACTTCAAATTACAGTGTAAAATTGACTAATGACAAGGATTAGTGTAGTACTTATACCACACTTATACTTACTACAACTTTTTGCAAAAAAGAACAACCGAAAGCTTATTTTAATATCATAACGCTCTCTTTTTTATATTTTTCACAACTAACACCGATTTTAGTTTACCCAACTGAACTGATTTTTTGCCCGTACTGTTCGATTGCACCAGAGTTTTGCCACGTGGCAATTATTATAGAATAATACGAACGCATATAGCATAGCATTATGTAATAAAGTAATAAATAGTATGGTAGAATATTAAAATTAGTATCTCCATAAAATTACATACCTACTACAAAGTGTCAAACCGAAACTTTTTATTTTCTCAACAGCTCCAATTGATAGCATTGATGAATCCTGGGGTATTTCTTTGACTCCACCCGCACGAAATATGTCATGCTAACTTTATTTTTTATTTTTTAGATAGTTCAGTTTTAGTTTTCGTGCCTCATTATTGGGAGTATCACTGCAACTGTCAGCCGTCATAACAAAATATTAACTCATTTTTTCAACTCCTTGAAGAACCCAGATGTTTATTCGAGAAGAATATTCAGCACGATAAACGAATTACTAACTATAATAAGTAAGTACGTTGAGTATGAACCACCTGTAGGTATCGCCATTATTTTACTAATACAGCGGCTACACTTCAAGGTATGCATTTCCAGTATAACATGGCTTCGCTTTCTTTTGATTTTCCGCACAACATCCGCAAATCCGCTTAACTAGTTTTTACAGCTTCATTATTCCCTGTGCATACATAGTTATGGCCCCATAACTGAACCTGTTTACACAGCAAGTGAGTGACTATTTGAAGAAAAAGGTATTCATATGAAATGAGACGGTTGTATTGGTGATTTTAATCACTAAGTAATAACTCAGTAATGTCACATTTATTACGGTCACGAATCCTATTTCATTTAACATAAAACCTGACACTGATCGGTAAATAGGGTTGTTGACTAATTTTTGGAATCGCTTTTATTTTATAGATAGACCCTATATATACACAAAAAAAAAAATATTCAAAATTATGACATTATTTTAATAAGAAAAAACGTAAATAAAAATAGTTTTAAGTTTCAATAAGTCTCTTTCATTCATATAAATATAATAATATCACTTTAAAAATACTAATTACAAAGATTACTACTTACAACTTAAACCAACTTATCTATGTAGGTGGCAAAAAACGCAACTAAAATAAATGTAAAAAGTTTGACGTGCAGATGTAATTTTGCTTGACAAGTAGCGCCACCGTATAGGTACTTCACAATTAAGTTGGTCTTATTGTACTTTGAAACTCCGACGCACAAAAATTCGTGTTTGTAGCAAAGAACCATCAAAGAATCAATTTTCGGTAAGTTAGAACCATTTCCTTTCATAAATCCAGTCTCCATTGTGATAAATATCGTAGGTATAAAGTAATTTTAATAAGTTATTGAAGAAAATCTTTCACCGCTGATACTTTTGCCTTCGTTAGGACAGATAAATCAGCTAGTCTCGAGGCTCGTGACGTCATCGCGCTCTGATTGGTGTTCGCAGTCACGTGTTAATGGGTATGAAATAACGCAATTTAAAACAATTTTATTTAATTAAAGACAAAAAATTAGTTTATTAAATTAGGTATTAATTTAGGATTCTAAAAACTATCATTGATTTTTAAAACATAAAGGGGTTTGAACTTTTTTGTATGGGAGCTGGCATATCGACCCACTGCCATTTTGATTTTTTTTTTCGAAATCGCGGCCCACGATGAAAGTGGTATGTATGGATAGAGGACATATAGACGAACAAAAAATGTCAAGCAACACGGTACCCAAAGTGTCACGTTACCGAGATATTTGAAGGTAAAGATGGACAAATCAGTACAATGACCACATAAAAATTAGACCTTTTACGTGTCTATAGGCGTTGATTATTATTATTACTGGTTATTGAAAGAGAGTAGGTACATTACATACTACTAGGAGCACGAGAAAACTATTTTTTGACATTACATAGCGTTTCAATGAGATGCCAAGCGATTTCAATGTGCGTTTATCAATAATCAACCTGGGAACTATTATTTGGATATAATTTAACGCCCAAACACGTAAAAAGGCTATTTAAAAAAATATTTAATGAATGTCGTTGTACTCGTTTGTCGATCTTTAACTTCAAATATCTCGGTAACGTGACACTTTGGGTACCATGTTACTGGACATTTTTTGTTCGTCTATATGTCCTCTATCCATACATACCACTTTCACCGTGGGCCGCGATTTCGAAAAAAAATCAAAATGGCGGACAGGTTGATATGCCACATTGGTTCTATCCCCTTTATATGAATTCGTACAATAATATGTGTCAACAACCCTATTGCAAAAAAGTAAGGAAATTCGAATTTCGCGGGCTACCTTGTCGCATTCACCTTAAGTACTTATTAGTTTTATCTGTGGACTTTGTATGTCACAGAAAACGTCATTGTCAATTCTGACGTTTTCTTCTGACGTAAATTGCAATAGAATTACGAAATGTGGGGTTAGGACTTAGGGTTAGGATGATGAAAACTGTACGAGAATTATTTTGATTTAAATTTACGTTTACACTGAAAAGGTAAATTCATTAAACAATTGTCTTTATCCAAGTTAAAATAATAATGTACTAAATGGTGTTTTATACTTCATTTTCAGCAAGATAGAACGTTTGTAAGAATGCATAAAATACTTGAATTTCAAGCTGTTGTGCTGGCTGCAGGGAGGGGCTCCCGGTTGCCTGATGTAGGTGGTTCAGTCTCCAAGTGTCTCTTACCCGTTGGGCCTTACCCAGTGCTGTGGTACTCTTTGAACTTGCTTGAGAAAATTGGGTTCCAAGGTACGTTTTAGTTTTATTTATTTACAGAAATATCCTGTTTTTTTAATATTATCTGTTCATTATGCTATTAACATTTTATTGAAGTTCAAGATTTCAGTGAATAATACCTAATAATATTAACGTATTTATTTACAGAAACTCTTGTTGTTGTACTGGATGAAGATAAGTCTAACATTTTGAATGCTCTAGAAAAATGTCCTCTAAAAATCAAATATGAATTAATAGTAATCCCTTCGGATGAGGACTGGGGCACTGCAAACTCACTGAAACATATTAGTAGCAGAGTGACCACTGACCTACTGGTCATCTCTGGGGATCTCATCACTAACATCAACCTCAATGAAGTACTGAATGTTCATAGAAAGTATGATGCCGCACTCACTACTTTATTCTTCAACAATGGCCCAGAAGAGTGGATTGAACTCCCGGGACCAAAAACTAAGAATAAACCAGACAGAGATCTTGTGTGCATAGACAAAGAAACACAAAGACTCGTCTTCCTGGCCAGCGCCAGTGACTTTGAAGATAATGTAACAATACCGAGAATGCTAGTGAAGAAATTTGATGCTATAAGTATGTACAGCCGACTGTTAGACGCCCATGTGTATGTGATGAAGCAGTGGGTCATGGACTATCTTGTAGAGTCTGACAAGTTCACATCTATCAAGGGGGAACTAATACCTCACATTGTGAAGAAACAATTGTCAAAGCCTAAAAACCCAGCAGAGAAGAACAAGGGCACTTCCGAGAAAAATGTAGAAGTCACAAAAGATATATTTGACTTTGCAGTAGAGAATGGTTATGAGAGCAAAATAAGAGAGCTCACGGCATACAATGATCATAAACTGGGAAGTAAAGGAGTCTTCTACAATGATTTGTTGAGGTGCTACGCCCACATACCTAGCAAAAACACATTTGGTATAAGAGTCAATACACTTTCATCTTTTTACCTATCAAATAATAAGGTAAGAAATCTACACATATTATTAAAGGTTTTGGCCATACATTTCATAAAAGGTATAGGCTTGGATATTGTAGATAGACATCATTCTCTTGCCCTTATCCCAATTCATTTGGGGTTGGTGGAGCATGTCTTCTTCTTCCACTCTTCTCTATTACTCGTCAACTCATCATATACCTTTTTTGCTACATTATCCTTACCACAGTCCATCCATTGTTATAACCTCCATAGAATCTCCTTGGTCATCCTCTCTTGTACAACACCAGAACAATATTCATTACATTTCATTAAGATTCTCTGTGTTAGTTTAAAATTAATAATATAAAGATTAATTTTAACATCAGGTATATCTTTTCTTAATATTCCAGATATTGTCAAAATGGGAAGAATTGACTGGTATGCCAATAACTGATAGATTCCACCCTGACAGTGAAGTGAAAACAAAGCAAATAGATGAGTCTAGTACAGTCGGAGAAAAAAGTCTTGTCAGTGAGAAGACTTCTATCAAAAATACATTCATTGGTGCCAATTGTACAGTTGAGAACAAAGTTAGATTGAGCAACTGTATATTGATGAACAATGTGACTATTAAAGAAGGGTAAGCTATATTTTTTATTATGAAACTAACATTAAATATGATTAGATAAAGAGGAGCTTGTGGTTACCCACAAGTCCATTTACATTGATAAGACGCGTTTTGCCTAGGTCAGTCTGTGGATGGGTGAACCCATACATATGGAGTTTCCTCTGTCCCTCGGAAAGAATATTAAGGCACATGTGGCTCTGGTCCGCTGGACAAAACTTCAAAACTGCTCGCATTTACAATAGGGCAATAGGGCACTTTATGTGACGGCTAAACACCCTTATTTCAGAATAGGTGACGCTACAGAATCATAGATAATCGATCGAAAGCGTGTCCAGCCAGCTTGAAAAACCACTTTTCGCTGGTCTCTCAATCTCGGTAACGGAAGTGATTTTGACGACTTTTTGCATATCAACGGGCGTCACATAAATATGTGACAGGCATCAAGCTAAAAGTTTTGTGATACGTACAGTGGTTTAGTAGAAAAATGCAAAAAACTGTGTCCAGCCATCTTGAATTTACGTAAAAAACTTTTGGCTGGCACTTCCGAATCCCACATAACGGGAGCGTTTTCGAATATGGTTCCTTTACTAATACTTGGTGACGCAATGTGTGACAGTAATAACGTTTGATTTATGGCGTCACATGTAAGGGTTTACGAGATATCAATGAAAACTTAATGTATACTTGTGTCCAGCCATCTTGAACTCAGGCTGGCTGGACACGTGTATCTCCGCTGCCTGATGATCTACGACCTTCAAAATGTTATCAAAATGTTGTGACGGGGACGATAATGATAACCTGAATTAGTGACGGAGAAACTTTGGGTAGTTTCAAAGATATTGATCATTTAAATTTTCCCATACAAACATCCATTAATATTGTGAGGTGACCATATTTTTTACATAATTATAGGATTTCTTTTGAATCGACTAATCGGCCGGTAGCAGCCAAGCCACGCCAGCTTTGTATTTGATTTCTCCGTGGGAATAAAAGGTTTTCCTGCAGAAAAAGGGGAAGTATGTGTTAATTCTAAATAATAATTAAAAACACTAACAAAAAAAACAAAGTGCATTGCACTCAGTGATGCCAATTTAGCATAAACTTTATTATTGTAATTTGTGTTTATATTTGTTATTTTATGTGTGCAATAAAGAATAAGAATAATAAGAATAGCATTTTTTCATGTTGTTTAGCAAACTTATTAGTTGTTTAGCATATAGCATATACAATTATTTTAAAATAAAATACATTAATGCGTAAGCAATTATTTCCATTTAGAAAAAAAAACCCTTTACTAAGTATAATATTGTTGGCGCTCCTGATGCTAATGCTGATGATAATGGAAAGAGTATTTGAGAACTTAGTCGATTAAAACAGTATGTATATTTTGTTAAATAATAAAAAAAGTTAAAACTATGTTACGTTTCATTTGACACTGAAAAATGTTAGCAGAATTTTTAGCATTTCTATAAAGCAATTGGCATAATTTTAGCAGATTCTATATCGGTCTTGTTGGCAACACTGATGCACTGATACTGAGTTTGTTTTGTACACAGAGGCTGTGAGTGCTGTGACAGCGTAAACCGTTTTCGTTTAATCGTTTAGAGTAAAGTATACATAATGGTATTTAGAGCCTTCCGTCGATTTGTAAGGAATACGTGCAATATTTGCTAAGCGCGAGCGCGTTGTCATTTAACGAGGTCCTTGGTAAGTAACGTGAATTACATTATTTTTTCATTTAAATACCTTAGAGCATTAGTCTGTTATCCTGGCACAATATCTACATACGTACTTATCATAAAAAACACCAATAATTATCTACTAAAAAGAGTAGATAGGTATCTGCACGTAAATAATCAATAACATTAAAGCCCCCCCCCCCCCTTCTACACTTTTGTCTTCTATTGATTTAAATATCTACAGTTGTTCGTATTAGTATCACCGATACGCGGATTTTGGTCCATTAAAGAAAACACCTTAAAATATACTTTGTCCTACATAAAACCTACAATATTGGTAACCCTACTACAGTGTTTGTATGGGAAAATTTAAATGATCAATATCTTTGAAACTTCCCAAAGTTTCTCCGTCACAAATTCAGGTTATCATTATCGTCCCCGTCACAACATTTTGATAACATTTTGAAGGTCGTAGATCATCAGGCAGCGGAGATACATGTGTCCAGCCAGCCTGAGTTCAAGATGGCTGGACACAAGTATACATTAAGTTTTCATTGATATCTCGTAAACCCTTACATGTGGCGCCATAAATCAAACGTTATTACTGTCACACATTGCGTCACCAAGTATTAGTAAAGGAACCATATTCGAAAACGCTCCCGTTATGTGGGATTCGGAAGTGCCAGCCAAAAGTTTTTTACGTAAATTCAAGATGGCTGGACACAGTTTTTTGCATTTTTCTACTAAACTACTGTACGTTTCACAAAACTTTTAGCTTGATGCCTGTCACATATTTATGTGACGCCCGTTGATATGCAAAAAGTCGTCAAAATCACTTCCGTTACCGAGATTGAGAGACCAGCGAAAAGTGGTTTTTCAAGCTGGCTGGACACGCTTTCGATCGATTATCTAAGATTCTGTAGCGTCACCTATTCTGAAATAAGGGTGTTTAGCCGTCACATAAAGTGCCCTATTGCCCTATTGTAAATGCGAGCAGTTTTGAAGTTTTGTCCAGCGGACCAGAGCCACATTTAAGGCACTGGTCCGGGTTATAGTAACCCGAAAGTCGGACAACCAGTCTTGCCAAGAGGTATCGTATTAGTAGGAGAGAACTTAGATAGGCAGTCACTCCATGTAAGACACACATATTCAGCTGCATCCAGTTAGACTGCAATTGGATCCAGTCTAACTCGATGCAACGGAATACTGCAACATAGTTCCCAACATTGTTTGCAAAACGCATTCAGATGATGAAACAACATTAAATGTGATGAAATCATAAATAAATATTTGAATGGAGTCAAAGTTAAAATGGGTCTTCCCCTTCATCACAACCAAAAGCAAAGGATGTCTAGGTCTAGGTTATCTGCCTAGTTCACGAATTTAAAAGTAGATGGCGCTAGTAGCATGTTTGGTAGATTGTATGAGACTTCAAAGACGGTTGTAAATCAGTTGTAATATTTACACGTGCAATTATGACCTCACTTATCTCTAGGCAAATATGAATGGCAATCATTAAATTTGCACTATAGTTGACTGATAAATTGTGCTCTTGCAGATCTGTTTGAATATCCTTGACAGGGGAATTACCGGCATTCTTATTTGTTCCAGTATAATTTGCACAACAAACATTATTCGTCATTTATATCGAGGATTGGCAAAGTTTTGAGTGATATTTATTGATACTATCAATAGGTGGAGCAACAGCAAAGTATAGTATGTTTTAGAGCTAACCCCCATGGGAAAAAGACATAAGCTTATGTTTAGAAAATACCATAAAAAGCTTAATTATATAAATAGGTACATGACCCTTGTCCTCAGTTGTGTCCTCCAAGACTGCGTGGTGTACACCGGAGCCACGGTAGACACGGGCTGTAACCTGCAGTACTGTCTCGTGGGACCGCACCACGAGGTTGCGCCGTCCACCTCGAGCAACCATCAGCTACACGCCGAGACAACAGATAATATGATTACGCTGGGCTGAAAGTACAAGTGTACAAATAAACCTTTTTACGTAAAGTTTGCTTTTTTTTATTTTTTGACACGCAAGAGAGGTAACTGTCCCACTGCATTATCTCATAAAATGTTTAAAGGATTATCAGTCACATGTGGTCACAAATGTCGCTGATTGATCACACTGCGGGCAAGCTCTTGTCAAATAATCAACTCGATTTCAGATTCTGGCTCTCTACTCACTTCTAGTTGCTCACCAGTGGTGTAGGTATCTAAAGAAACTTGTACATATTTCCTCTATATTTATAAAGTGGATCTTGTCTATGTACAATAAGGGATCGTACAAAAAAAATACTAATTAGTCCGTCAGTCAGATAGATTTTCAAAAAATATTGACCACATATTTTTTCTTTTTTCACGTAAACAAAAAAAAACTTTTTTGCAAAAAAAAAAACAACCGACTTCAAAAACACCAAAAAGTGAAAAATAAAA
Source organism: Diarsia dahlii (assembly GCA_949775195.1). Classification (NCBI taxonomy): domain Eukaryota; kingdom Metazoa; phylum Arthropoda; class Insecta; order Lepidoptera; family Noctuidae; genus Diarsia; species Diarsia dahlii. The sequence continues at coordinate 13,719,517 of OX459194.1, read as the reverse complement.
TTCAGAAGAAAAATCTGCTGCTGAAGTCGGTGACATTTGTTTGTTTGATTTGGTTTTTTTGCCACCGACTTCAGAAGCAGATTTTTCTTCTGAATTTTATTTTTCACTTTTTGGTGTTTTTGAAGTCGGTTGTTTTTTTTTGCAAAAAAGTTTTTTTATTTTTTCACTTTTAGTTGTAATATCTTATAGAAATATTTACTATGAAACCTAAACATCCAAGCGATTCCAGCAATCACGACAGATTTGCCGTCTATTTTTGAAGAGTTCCATTGTATATCTCCGAAGATCAGCATCAGATTTTCACCAAATTTAAATGGCACTACCTCAGGAGTATACACTAAAATAAAAAAAGAACTGAGAATCGCTCTACAAATGGGGGAGAAATCGGTGAACATACATTAAAAAAAATGTGTATTGTACACACCTGCATACCCCCTCAGAGCATACAGGCGTGATGTTACGTCATGATAATGTATATTCAATAAACATCCAAGCGATTACGACAGATTTGCTGTCTATTTTTGAAGAATTCCATTGTATACTTATCTCCGAAGATCACCACCAGATCTTCACCAAATTAAAATGGGACCACCCCAGGAGTATACTCTTTCAAATAAAAAAAGAATTTTGAGAATCGATCCACAAATGGGGGAGAAATCAGGTAACATACAAAAAAAAAACATACACACGAACATTATAACCTCCTCCTTTTTTGAAGTCGGTTAAAAAATAAAGACGATACAGTGCTTCGAAAACTCGTGTGACGTCATATGATAGTACGTTTTGTACCTTCAAGTGACGTTTCAAGCCCCACTCCATGATCTTTGACGCGCTATAGCTTCTTCAATTTTTATTGATTTGATAAAACAAAAAACACTTAGCCAATATTTTTCGATAATCTAACTGACGGACTAAATAGAATCATATTTTTTTGAGTCAGTCCGATTCCCTATTCACGTTGATAATAATTTATAATAATAAAGATACAAGCTTTACCATGCACAAGCTCTGTAGATACCTTGGGTTACACATAACTATCTCCAAACTAAGCATACCTACATGACTAACTTGCTGTCCTTTTTTCGTGTTCAGTAAAATATCGATGCTCATCAAGCCCTCGATGTTTATATAGAGCTAAGAATTCGATTCCCGACATCCCCTCCCCTCAGGCCACCTAAAGTACGAAAACGAAGTAAGTTATGGCAAGAGAGACTTCCACAACCTCACGACTTGAAGAGCCCCTGAAAACACCAGGCAGTGAACTAAAGACTTTTTACCCGACTGCGGCGAAGCCCAAAAGGAGGGTTATGTGTTTGACGTGTATGTATGTATGTATGTATGTCCGTTTCTTTGTTCCCTCATAACTCATAAACGGATGAACCGATTTGAATGAAATATACGTCGTTAGATTCGTCTTGATGGCGCGAGTGTTATAGGCTACATTAAAATTAAAAAACAAAGAAAAATTGTGGATTTAGGGGGCCAAATCGCGGAGTTCAAAAAAATTTTTTTTTCTAAAACCATCGAGTAGGGTATCAAAATAAAGGGTTTTAAAAGGAGATTACAAAAATATAAAACACTTATATGTTTAAAAGAAATTCAAAGTGAGAAATCCTATAAACAAGCACAAAAGTTAAATCATCTGCGAAGAATTTTACGCGACCAACGAAAGAACAAACACAAAAGGACTAAAAAGTTGGAAATAAAAAAAGTAGTTAAAAAACTAAAAAACCCGACTGAAAAAACTGAAAAGCAAAAAAACAAGCACATTTTAAATTAAACAAAACTTGGAAGCAGGCGGGGTCTCATTTGAATATTAAATTATGAAAAGAAAAAATGAAAATAGAATTGACCCCGCCTGCTTCCAAGTTTTGTTTAATTTAAAATGTGCTTGTTTTTTTGCTTTTCAGTTTTTTCAGTCGGGTTTTTTAGTTTTTTAACTACTTTTTTTTTAGGCTTGTTACACACACGAGTAGATAAACTATAGTGTGACTATAGCTAGGTACAAAGTTTTAGCCTGAGAATAGCTATGTGGGGGTGTTTTTATTTATTGGATAAATCCCCACAATTTTGCTAACGTAATAGGTATTGTCATATTGTAGAATCTTATTAGGCACTTTGCTAGGACACAAGCGACAGTTTTTTACGTAAAGCGTCGGTAAGCACACAAAAAAACTTTAAAATGCATAAGTTTATTTATGTAGGTATATCTTAAAAGCGCCATAATATCCGAGTTACGATCGTTTTTTTTAGAGATGTACGTAATTCGCTATAGAAAAATATCTAAGCAATACAAAACTTTCGAGTTACGTGTCAGGCAAGGAATCTGTTACTAAAAGACCATCTATTAATATAATAATAAGGTTTACTGTGACCTGACCTCTCGTAATAACCATTAATCATCGACAATTTCTTCCTAGAACAGTTTTCTAATGTCTGAACACACGAAGTCTAGATTATATAATACAAACCATAGAAATAATTAATTAGGTAGGTAGGTACCTGAAAGTTTTAAGTACCTAGACGTAAGATTAGGTGTTTTTAGGCACACAACAGTTCGAAAACGGCATTTTTATTTTTTTATTGCTGCTTACCTATATTTTATGTTAGTTCATAGAATAGGTACCTACCTACCCCTACATCTCTACATATTGATAAATGGTACCTGTGTAGTTGATTAAAAGTAACACTCTGATTATTTCATATTATGTAACAAACCTAACACTTTTACAGAAAAATCATTATGTACTTAAATAAGTACATAATAGTGGGAGCAGTGGTGGCCGAGTGGTGGCCGAGTGGTTACTTTGTGTAATTTATTTCATCACCACTGCTCTCAAAACGGTGAAGGAAAACATCGTGAGGAAACCGGCATGTCTTAGAACCAAAAATTCGAAGATATGCGACATCTACCAATCCGCACTGGGCCTGCGTGGTGGATTATAGCCCATCCCTCTCCTAGAGAGGAGGCCTGAGTCCCTGCAGTGGGAACAATTATAGGCTGATAATGATGATGATGACTTAAATAAGTAGGTACCTAATTAGTCTGAAATAATTTTGTCCGTTATTTTTGCATTTTGCCCACCAAAAACCGACTTCGACAAAAATAAAACACAAAAAAGTGAAAAATAAAAATCAGCTTCTGAAGTCGGTGACTTTTGTTTGTTTGATTTCATGTTTTTGCCACCGACTTCAGAAGCTGATTTTTATTTTTCATTTTTTTGTGTTTTATTTTTGTCGAAGTCGATTTTATTTTTTGTAAAAAAGTTTTTATTTTTCACTTTTTAGTGGTTCACATGTGCTTACCCCTTCACAACGTACCGGCGCACACTGGTCCCAAATTAAAAAAAGTGGACATTGATAGTAGACCGCTGATATTTTTTTTTATTGTTGATATAATGATAACAGATAAGGCAAAAAAATATTATTGTCCTACTTCAAATACTTTTCTCTAAAAAAAATATTTCTTTTTTTTTTGTATGGAGTGATTACATTTTACTCAATTTCTCAAAAACCTTAAGCGATGTCGAGATTGCATTCACATATGTTAGAAAACTAATAATTCTGAGTATTTGGCTCGAAGAAACTTATTGCTTATCTCTGCGTACTTTCGAGATAATAGTGACAGAAAATTCTTCAAAAAAGAGATTTCTCAAGAGAATATAGACCCAAATATTAATCTTTCACCATAATATTTTTTCAGAATCGTTTGTGAACATATTCAACTTTATGTTTGCAGCTTTATTTGTCTTCATTTTGATTGTTTTTTAGAACTGATGAAAGTACTCCTTCAGAAAGGTCATAGCTTTTCAGTCATTAGTGAGCCCCCATAACCTCTTTTACAGAGAAGTCTCTTTTTATTTATTTGACATTACTCATACATTATAATTATGTGCTAAAGTAAGGCTATGATTAAAAAAAAGCAAACAATTAACATTAAAAAAAATTGTTATTTTCTGTCACTATTATCTCGAAAGTACGCAGAGATAAGCAATAAGTTTCTTCGAGCCAAATACTCAGAATTATTAGTTTTCTAACATATGTGATTGCCATCTCGACATCGCTTAAAGTTTTTGAGAAATTGAGTAAAATGTAATCGCTCCCATACAAAAAAAAAAGAAATATTTTTTTTACAGAAAAGTATTTGAAGTAGGACAATAATATTTTTTTGCCTTATCTGTTATCATTGTATCAACAATAAAAAAAAATATCAGCGGTCTACTATCAATGTCCACTTTTTTTTTAATTTGGGACCAGTGTGCGGCGTGATGTTATGTTATGAACTGGTGTAAACAATAGACAGACATGAGATTTCAGCAATCCCAGTCCATTTGCTATCATTTATTGAGGAGTTCCGTTGTCTATCTCCGAAGTACTTCATCAGAATATGTTCACCAACCTTTGTAGTGAGTACAGGCGTGATATTATGTTGTGTGATGGCGTAAACAATGCTTAGATATGCTATAGCAACAATCGCGGTTAATCTGCTGTTATTTATTGAAGAGTTCCCCCGATTTCTACAAGATCCCATCATCAGATATTGAAATGGTGACAATGGGACCACACGGGAAGCACCAGCTTTCAAATGAAAAAAGAATCATGAAAATCAGTTCACCCAGTCGCAAGTTATGAGCTAACAAACATAAAAAAAATAAAAAATAAAATACAGTCGAATTGTTAACCTCCTCCTTTTTTTGAAGTCGGTTAAAAATAGTGAATTCAATTTTGTTCACTTGAAATGTCACAAATGATGATAAAACTTCTATAATTACAGTTTTAAATGTTTGAAATAATAAGGTTTTTATTTCAAGGAGGCTACCAAAGCAAAAGTAAGGTCGCGGTCGCCTCGTAAATTAGGTAGGTAGGTATTTGGATAATGGCTATAGTTTAAAGTCTACGCTTTTTGTATCTGACATCATAGGTAGGTATATAATATTATGTTAGACAATAACAAAGCCATAGAGTTTATTTATACTGTGGTTTAGCCAAGCCAGTTACGAAGACACATCTGAAGTGAAAAATTTCAGCTAACTTTTAGAGGTCACTGTACCTACTAATTTTACACTGTACCTAAGTACCAAAGTACCTAGATAACTAGAACCACGGCTAGAACCTTATAAGAGTGCAGTAGCGGGGGTCGTGTTAACTCGTGTTGCAAGTACCTAATAGTACCTATCTCCTAAGCTAGAGGCCTAAAATGTGTCTCAGCTCTGGAAGCTAACAGGATACGAGCAATACCTTCCTACCTTCTTCAAAAAAGAGTTCTATGTACACACGGCTACACATCAAGCTATACATTTCCAGTTTACGCTGATCTTGCACTGTACGGAAATCCTATACAATGCGAGACCAGCTTATACTGGAAATGTATAGCTTGATGTGTAGCCGTGTGTACCGGTAAATTGCGATTACATAAAGCAAACACATTTTTTTTTTTAAACGTTGCCCCACACTAGGAATTTCTCCTGTATCGTGGGTGCGTTTACAAACATTTAAACTCACATACACAAATACCCAGACCCGGAACAACTATCTGTAGGTCATACAAATACTTGTTCCGTGCGGGGATCGAACCCGCGGCACGCGGCGAAGCAGTCCGATCGCTCAGCCACTGCGCCAACCGTGCAGTCAAACTTTATCTGTTACAAAAGCTAACCAAATTCACTGGAATTCAACTTGCACTGCAAAAAAACGACGGTTCTTTGATTCTTAATTGACTACACAGGTATCAATTTAGCGTCTAGATAAATCAAAGACCCAAATGGAACGTAAATTGTACGCAGGTGCTGTAATCATAGCACTACCATTATTAATGTTAACTTATATAACTGTTGCTGCGCATCTGTCTTTACTAACTTGTGAGAAAAGACCTAGTTTAAAGATGAAGGAGAAAAAAAAACTAAACTATGCAGCCAAAGTGATAACTATTAGAGCTTTATAGCAATGCTTTATAGTTACTGTTATCATTGGACATAAACATTTAAAAAATACGTTAGCATATTCTGTCCTTGTCGTTTTCATGCATATGGAGTGAGAGGTCATTAGAATGTAACACCATTTTAGTTAAATACGTTTATGGACAAAGGGGTTAAGGCGAGGTTGCAGTACCTACTTTGTTTTTATGAACGCACGACCTCACCCCCCGCCCTGCCGCGCGAGCGATATAATGCCTAAATTTTGACAGTTTTTTCTTCTTGGAGAAAAATGATAAAGAAATTGTACAATATGTTTTCAACATTTACTTCAGAATAAAAAGTTCTATCTACTGATATAACTTTCATGTAAATTCACGATGAAATGTCTTAGCAGGTACACGTTTTAAGTTGTGATTTAGTCATGTTTGATAAAAAAAATGATCGAGCCGATCATTCTAAATCGCGTTTCTATCTTTACGATTTACTTGCGAGTATGTTCAATTTTTATGTAATGATTTTTATTTATTAAAAAACTCATATTTCTCTATTTTCAAAGGTTCAAAAATCTTAAAAAGTACTGCAACCCCGCCTTAACGACGTAGTTAGGTACTGATGAAGTTATTTAACCACTCCAAAAAAAGTTTACCTACTGCTACAGTTAAGCTTTGACACAAGTATAATGCTGGAGTAAAATTGATGGGGAGTTTATTCTGCTACTTCGTCTTCCCAGCTAAAATATAAGAACTGTGACTGTCTCATGTAGACAATATAATTGACGATTAATTGACGTTCATCATCATCGTCATCTTCCTGCCCTTATTGCATCTATTTGGGGTCGGCGCAACACGTTTTCATCTTCCATTCTTCCCTGTTAGACGTCACGGTGGCATTTACTCCTTTTTCTTGCATATGTAATCAATATTGACGATCAATAAGTGCTTATAATCAGCCCAATGTCAATATGTGACTTGATATTGATAAAAATTAACAATAAGTAGGTTCAATGGTATTAGTATATATAGATAAGGTATTAAGTAGGTATTTGTTTAAGGAATCTAAAATAATATTATACAGGGTGGAATTTTGTAATGCCGTCTGGAGGGAAACTTACTCTTAATACTGCAGATAGAAAATTTTACTCAAAGGAAACATTCCTTTATTTTTGAATAGAAAGCAAACTGCATTCAAAGATTTTCGAAAATTCTCTTCTCCCACACCCGGGAATCGAACCGGCTAAAATCTGAAAAAAAACCCTGTACTTTTATTGCATCGATCGTTAGGTTCAATTATAAGGATGAAATCTCTCTAGCAACCATGATAAATTAAATGAAAGGAAAACCAAATTGAGTCTCCCGTGACAAACATGTGTTATGGGTATCTAATAAGTTTGTTTCGATTTCTTTGTTTGTAATGATAAATAGGTACCTATACCTAAGTATAATATTAATAGCGTAACATTAGACTTTTTTTCACAACACCGCTTAAAACATGATTTAATCACGCGACGTTTGCGCCTAAGAGCCATATTTGGCAGTTCGCACCTACGTAATTGTTTTAAATAAGGCACGTAATTAGCATTATCATCAGTAGTTATATCATGTAATAACAAGTATTATGATCTTTTAACAGCAATTTGGGCATGCCTAAATTTACCACTGAGTTTAAATAAGTGTAAGTCCTATAATTACGATCATGCATTTGAATGTAAGTAATTGTTAGGTTGTATTAATAAGCAACTTACAAATAAAACAGGAGAAAGTTAAATTAATTGTTAGTACCTATAGATATAGAAACCAGAACACATAATTATTATAGGTAATTACATAACATATAATATAATATTAATCCCCGAAGGGGATTTAACATCTCATAAAACTCGGCCCGACCTGGGAATCGAACGAATCAACCCAGCAGTTGCGCTTGTGACCAACGAGCCAACAAAATAACTAATGCTTTGAATAAATTGTTGGTATGGCTTATTGTATTAATTAATTTCGGACTACAATATTTTGATTAAACATCTGCAATAATACGGGATCAATACCTAGTTTAAGTTCTGATATAACTTCGTTACTGGACGTAATTTATGAATTCATTCGTATATTCATATTTTATTGAGACAGTAACTGGCAACATAAAAGAGCGTGATCTGAAAAGAGTGACCTAACCAAAAATTTTGTAATTTTTTACTGCAGACTTGGCGCCATTTGTCAGATTGTTGCAACAAAATTATTGGACATTGCGTGCAAACTGGTTGGGCTAGACAGATAATAGCTGTAGCAATATGTAGAAGGTACGTCTTATATTATATAACAAACACTGGCATTTATAGCAAAAATACTGGAAGTGTTAAACCAACTGCATCGCGTGTGATCGCGTAGTTTGGCGAGTGAATCTCGCGTCTTCTTTGCATAATAATAATTACGTCTACGGTCTACCTATGTGTTGCAGAATAGATAGAGAGGAATAACCTGGTTGAGCTTTACGAAATTTATATTTGGAACGTACATTATATCTAACATCTTACGAAAAATATGTGGTAACGGTTAGGAGGCTGAGTTAGTTATACACTTAGTTACATTTGCTAAACAGTTAGGTTCCCACTTAACTATCTAGATTTATACGAAGTCCGTAACTGCAGGCCCACAGGACCCTACCTCATCTTTTACCTTTAACCTTTTACACTCCAGCATTCCAGAGGTTTTACAATGTCATCATCATAATCATCAGCCTATAATATTCCCCCTGCTGAGACACAGGCCTACTCTCTATAAGATGGAATGGGCTATAATCCACCACGCTGGCCTGTTGCGCATTGTTTGGTTTTTTTACAATGTAATACATTCGAATGAATGTTGATGCTAGTTGGTCCTCGTCTAAATGACTCCAGGAAGGTAAATGATTCTGGATCCAGAGCTAACAAAAGTAAAGTAAGTAATACACCAAAAGGTATTTGGTTACATACAGTGAAAAAAATGCATATATAGCAATCAACCCTGCTACCAAACTACCGGCTGCTCTGCGCCAGCATTGTTTCTAATTAAGATGATGAAAAAAGCTTTGATGTTGGTAGATTGAGATTAGTTATCACCTTCTCGTTGGTCGTAAATTTTCAGCTGTTTAAATCAAACGAAGCTGAACAATGGACCTATTCTTCTTCTAAGCGTGTCGATGGCAAACAGTCACTAAATAAATTAGATTAATTTGGCCCAATATTCAGCTATGCGAACTCCGCTCGCTGATGCAGTCATTAGATCGTCAAGTGTGCAGGTGTCAGGGCATGCAGCGCAAGATGGAAGGTGGGCCATTGTCTGTGGAGATTCGCCGCATACACACTTGAGATCCGTACCGTCTATGAACCCCCATCTGAAGAGATTGTCTTTGCTACGGCCGACTTGGGTTCGAAGTCTATTTAGAGATTTCCAAGTCGGCCACGGCAAATCATGACCGGATGGAAGGCTTTCAGACCTATTTACAAACATTAAACTAGAGAGACTACTGGTTCCGTATGGTGTCGGACGCAAAGAATAGCACCATCCCATATCTTCCCGTGGGTGTCGTAAGAGGCGACTAAGGGATGTACCAGAGAATGGGCAGCAGCGTTCTCTGTCCTTTTTGTATCGACCGTACTGCGATCGCCAACCCGCCTGCCAAGCGTGGCGATTATGGCAAACCCCCCCTAAGCAAAAATTACACTTAGGGGAGGCCTGTGTCCAGCAGTGGACGTCTTTCGGCTGAAATGATGATGATGATGAAACTAGAGAGGTATGTAAAGTGTCTGCGACTCATTTTGTTAGAAAAGTTCATTTAATTAAAGAAATATGTTGCTAATCTAGATTTTTTTAATGATATTGCAATGGATGGTTAGGTCATACAGATGACACCATCCACCACAAACTAATGCGGTACCTACTTCCTTATTTCAAAATGATTATTATAAGTTGTTATTATTAAAAGTTACAATTTTATTTTCATTTATCCTATGTTTATATTTTCCTCATGATTATCCTGTTTTTTTCTCTACAATCGTGCGCATTTTCGGAATATCATGGGAATAATGTGCCTAAATTATTAGTTACTGAAGTTATGGGAAAATTCCTCAATTATGGTCAAATGTTTAGTACTTCCAAACAGGTAAATACTTTAAAATAGGTACTCTGATTCAAATAACTTTCCTCTTAATATATTTAAGGAAAACCGAATGTTTCAGTGAACGCTGGAAAATGGAAACAACTGGAATCAATAACGGTACCAATACCGATAACACTAAACACATCGGTGGAAACTACAACTATTTCATGTAGTCTCTACATAGTTTATTAAGAACTGCCTCCGTGGTCGAGTGGTTTAGGCGTTTGCCTTGTGACCCGGTCGGTGGTCGTGGGTTCGATTCCCGCGGGAAGCATACTATGTGAAGGTATTTCCAGTTTGGTTAGGACATTGCAGGCTGGAATCACCTGATTGTCTAATAAAAAGATGATTTAGTGCTTCGGAAGGCACGTACATAAGCCGGTGGTCCCGGCTGCCAAATAGCGGTCGTCAAACCATGTCAGAGGCCCTTGAGGCGGTTTAAAAACTCTGACATTAGGGTGTGTGGGGTCGATAGACCCACACGATAAGAAGAAGATAAGAAGAATTTTGTAACAAATCGACAAAATTAAATTAAAACTTCATGGACTGTTAAACTTACTACCTACTTTAGCAGTTTACATTTAAATTATGAGCACCATCTCATTACCTTTGATTACAACGATAATGATGTAATTATCGCAATTAACTGCCCAAAACGTTACAGCAACCTATTTTTCATAACACACTGTGTCAAGGCTACGAAGACTATCTTTCTTAGTTTATTTATCCGCTCTGATTGGTGATAGCATACCAAAAACAAAAACATAAGTAACCTACCATAGATCTGTGAGTATGGGTGCCCAAAACTATGTGTCGGAAACGTCGTAGCGTTTTAGAAGTGGCCGAGAATATACTGGACTGGAAAATGGACTGAATGGAGCGCGAGGGTTTTTCTTACAGGAATTTATGAGTACTGCCTCGGACTCTGGATTTGTCGGTTGATGGCAATAGGCTCGCTCCCTATTACATGCGACTTAAACATAACTGCAGGTGAAATGTGAGTGTACTAGAAGGTTCACTTCTGCCTAACCGTTCGGGGAGTACAGGCGTGATGCTATTTAGAAAATAGACGCTTGTTAAAAGCCATTATGTAGGTACTAAAAGCTTACATCAAAAAAGAGAATCAATCAATTTTCACTTTGAAAAGCTCTACCACATAAAATCTGACAGGCGCGACTACAACATACACCTAGCTGTTTGAAATCTAAACATAAAAGACTTTCTTATTCAAAACCATTTCATTTCACCTGTCTCCCTGACTATCGATGCACTTAAGCGTTAACAGTTGCAAAGCAATACTAGAGATCGCTATCAAACTATTTTACGGTCTTGAAATATTATATAGCCATCAATCAACAAAATATATGACGATATCTGCGGTCAAAACTGTACGTTAATTTTGAACAGCGAAACACGGCCTTGCTGCTACGAAATAGAGGCGCTAGTAAAGGCTTATCTTTGCCTGAAGTGACTTCTCGCAGTTCGTCAGGTTGCACACTAGGTACAATGAAAGTGGTGCGGCGTCTGCAGCCGGTCTGGCAGCGCGCGCGCCGGTACCCGCAAGGCAGTCAACGAAGCACTTTCCCGAACAGCGCACGCGCGTATACGTTCGCCTGTATTACAACACTCGGAAACGCTCCGAAATTACGTGATTCCATTTAAAGCCATTCCCATTCAAAGTGTAACTACAAGTAAATTCGACAGATTGTTATATAAAAGTATTAAGTAACGGGCGTTTGTCAGTCTCATCCCGTGGTTGTTTATGTGAGCCTCGTGTGTACACACGATAGTTTTCAGCGGTGTAACAAACAGTAGAGAAAAGCGAAAAATCTGGGAGCTACCGGCAAACAAACTAATTGCAGGATCCTGGGTGAGCGAGAATATGTCTATACTTATTTATAGTCGCTGTAATTATGAAAAACGTATGGTTTTTTTAAAGTAAATAATAGCTTCACTGTTCAGTTATTACACATAATCATTATTCCGCGTATGTGTACCGCGCACCTAAACGTGAAATAAGTAACGAGTTCTCGGTGTTACAGCCATAAATTATTCGTTGCAAAATTAACTTTAAAAACAAAAGTACCTACCTATATGTGTACAAAGAAATAAATATAAATAATGAACACATTAATAACACAAAAAAAATTACACACAACTGACAATTACTGGTTAATTAGAACAGCATGGCGACCTATTAAAACTTTCATTTTAATACTTAACACTTTTCCTGGCCTGCTGGCGTTATGAATTCACACATTTTATTATGAGTATAAGCATATCAGTATAGTACAATAATTTCTTCAAGATATCAAGATTATCTCAATCTTGTTTATATCAAACCAAACCAAATCACGTTATATATGAAACTTTTTAGTCTGCAAAGAACTATGGGCAATTTTGTGTGAGTTGATCCACGTGAGTCCTTGCCACAGATATCTTAAAAACCAAAAAAAATAGCAACTTGTGTTCTTTAAATAAAGTTTCGGAAGTAAGAAATAAAGGGCACAATGTGCAGAAAATAAAACCAGATTTCGAGTCCAATGTCAAAATAATAAAAAAATAATCAATTGCTCAGGCGGCGCAGGCGTCACCGACGGCGTTATGTCAAGAGATACTCGCGAACCTATAATTCCGAGGAACTGTTTCCGAGTTCGTAACCAATACAGCTAATCATGAAAAAACGATCTACGCCTGAATGCGAACCGCAATCAATTTCCAAGTTCCTACGTAATCACTCAAAACTATCATTACGTTAACCCGCCATTCTTCATTATCGGCGAGTTGCTAAAAGCTGTTTACCATTTATCATACGAACTTCTTATCATTACTTAGAACTTGTTTTTTATCAAAAACAAAAGTGGTGTGATCTTTTATCATTTAGTTCTAAGTAAAAAATTACAATCTTTGCAAAAAAATCCGAACATTATCATCATCTGTCGAGCCTTTTCCTAAACTACACACATCAAAAGTGTCTAGGGATCAACATATATTTTTGCAATAACTTTTCTCCTGATTGATATTAATTAAAATTTTCTTTAAGGATTCATCAAATAAAGTGTTTTCGTTTGTCACAGTAACGATAAACCAAGTCACCTTTGCATTAATAAAGAAATTTGCCATTTTCCTAATAAAGGGATTTTTGACATTTGAACCACTAACATTAAAGTTCGAAAAAAAGACTGAAATAACAGTTTTCTTTAAAATTTTATTGGGTAACTTAAACAATTAATAATCCGTGTTTCTACCGCGAACACTAACAACACAAGAACATCGGTTTGGCATACTCAAAATGAGTTCATCCAAATCACGCTGTGGAATGGCCGCCCATGTTCGTTGCAACAACAAAAAAGGTCTTCTTGCGACTGGATACCCTCCATATTCGGCAGAGCTCTTCTCTGTAGCATATCCCATGCATGCTCAATCGGGTTCAAGTCTGGCGACTGAGCAGGCCAGGGCAGGACATTGATGTTAGCTGCGGCGAGAGTCTGTCTTACAACTCTTGCGGTGTGCGGTCGTGCATTATCATGCATTAACTGAAATAAGGGACCGATTTGTACTTATAGATGAACGATGACGTCTGATACAATCGTCTCAGCATAAATTTGAGCGTTGAGGTTGCCTCTGATCCAAATACCCGCCCATACCATGATGGTTCCACCACTATAAGGATGGACTTCCTGGCAGGATTTTAATCGCTGTTGGCGTCCAGGGGTTCTCCAGTGTCGTATACGTCTTGTATCCGGTCTCATACCAAAACGAGACTCATCAGAAAAGCACACGAAACGCCATTGTTCTTCTGCCCAATTTCTGTGTTCAAGAGCCCATTGATATCGAATCCTACGATTGTGCATTGCTATAGGTGGTACCCGAAGCGGTCTTCGGAAATGAAGGTTCACTTCATGCAAGCGGTTTCTGACTGTTTGGTCGCTAATTAAGTTCCCTGAAGAGTGATGAAGCCTCACGGCTAACATCATGGCGGTTATTGTTGGAGCTCTTCGAGTTAAGATTTGAATGTATCGGTCTTGTCTCCGTGTGGTGCAGCGATACCGTCCTCCATGGCGCTCAGCCACGGTACCAGTGCTTCGGTAACGTGTCCAAAGTCGACTGATAACACTCTGACTTGTATTCAGAGCTAAAGCCACAGTACGTTGCCGGGAACCAGCTTCTATCATTCCCACGGCTCTGAGCATTTCTTCCCTGCTTAAATGACGTCGCCGCTCCATAATAACGTTGGTTTTAATCAGTAGTAGGGAAACGGTAGCACTAATAATGTCTTCAATGCGTTGTATGTTTTTATAGGGAAAATATTGACAGCTGATTTTCATCTTTTACTCGAATTTGATTCACAGTTCCTGATTCAAATTATGAAATGCACCAAAAAGGATCCATATAAATTTATAAAATCATAAATTTATTACAAAGCCACATCTCAATCTCAAGAAATCCGCTTAAAAATGCTTGATCCCTAGACACTTTTGATGTGTGTATGTTGGGGTCGGCTGCCAGTCTTACCGGTTCAGCTGAATACTGTATTGTTCATGGAGCGACAGCCTATCTGACCTCCACAACCCGGTTAGTACAGAGTAAAGGATTCCCCTTGGTAAGACTCATAGATATAATAAATAAAGTAAGACTGGTTGTCAGACTTTCGGGCTACTGACTACATGTAACGACTGTCAAACATCTACAAATGACATTTGGGACCAACGGCAACGACTTTCCGATGCACGGAGGAAACTCGGTACGTAATGAGTGGTCATCCATCGACGGACGAACCTGGGCAAGTGCGCCTTATCCTGAAGATTTACCCAATCGTCTGTTGTTACACAGCGAAGAGCTCCTCAAAAAAAAACCTATCAAATTGGTTGACTTTAAGATCTAGGTTTGGTATGCACTTATAATCAAAGAATTCAGACATTTGGTTGTTTTGATAAGGCTTCCACAAGGCGGTCCCTAACCGGGAGCACTCCCCTGTAATGAAATCGTTCAGATTCAAGCATTACATCAGTGAGTGAGGAGAACCGAGCATGACAGTGCGCAACCTGTAACGATACGATTTGTTACAATCACTTGTTTCTGTATACAATCTTGAATTTTGACATTATAGGCATTTGCTTCACAGGGGCCTTTCGCAGTTCAACTCGATAAGGTTGCAAAACTGAAGTTTCTTGCCAATTCTTCCCCATAGGAAACCCCATAGGAGTTTTGTCGACGTTTTATGGGCACATATAAAACGTCAACAAAACTCCTATGGGGGCCTTTGTAAAATAAAATATTTTGATTTTTGATTTTTTGATTTACTCAACCGGATTATCTAAGAATTTAAGACAGGGCTTACAAACTAGGTAACCGCTCGCTTATAGCACCCCCTGTGGAACCCCGAGGAGGGGCTGCTATTAGCGAGCGGTTCGGACT
Source organism: Diarsia dahlii (assembly GCA_949775195.1). Taxonomy (NCBI): domain Eukaryota; kingdom Metazoa; phylum Arthropoda; class Insecta; order Lepidoptera; family Noctuidae; genus Diarsia; species Diarsia dahlii. The sequence continues at coordinate 13,704,053 of OX459194.1, read as the reverse complement.
TTGGTTTACGGCGTCTTTGAGGGGAGCTAGGCTAAGCGGTACTGGCTAGCTTATCGAGCAAGGGAGCGAATGCTTCGGTCAGGGAGAGCCTAAAGAACCGATTTCATGCCGCATAAAGCGTGACCAAATATTAAGTAGGAATTAAGAATTAACAAAATAGCAAAATAATTTGTTTTCCTTATTTGGAAACAGTTTGAGTTCGTCTAAAATTCTGCGAATGTAAACACAAGGAATTTGTATGCCACGATAAAACAAGGTTAATGGCCGCTTCTACCGTAATACCTACTGGTGCTGCATTAGGGTTGCTACAGGTCTCGATGTTTTCGGACATTTTCGGAGTTTCAGTTAATGCGAGTTTTAGTTAATGTTCCATAAATAACATAACAATACACTGTAATCCCCGAAGGATTAGGCAGAGTCGTGTAACTGTGTATATCAACCAGGCACAAACCCAGACTCCGAGGCTGCAGCTACGAAATTCCTTACGGAAAAACACTATATCAATTTACCCGACCTGGGAATCGTATCTGGGACTTTATGCTAAGCAGTCGCGATTGCGACCACTGGGCCAACGAGGCAGTCCCAATAAAATCGTAGTCGTAATAACATATCTATCTATATTATATAAATAAAAAGAGAAGTCCTGACTGACTGACTGACTCATCAACGCCCAGCCCAAACCCTTGGACCTAGAGAGCTGAAATTTTGTACAGAGGTTCCCTTTATAATGTAGACAAGGAATAAGGAAGGATTTTTCAAAATTCAACCCCTAAGTGAGTTAAATAGGGGATGAAAGTTTGTATGGAAAGTCAATTTTTTTCACGCGGGCGAAGCCGCTGGCAAAAGCTAGTACTTAATAAACATAGGTAAGTAAATTAAAGCATCTATGTAGCATATAAGATTGTCAGATCGATGAATTTTTCTCTGGAGAAACTTTCTGTTTTTTTTTTCCTTTTTATAAATTAAAAGCCAGTAAGTTTCTCCAGAGACAAATTCATCGATTATACATAGATCAGATGCTTGTTGCATTGTTTATTATCTTTTTAAACAGCCAAACGATAGATAATAGGTACTGACGCACCTGAAGTTTTGGCTTTAGAACTCTAAATAATTAACTACATGGTGTAGATAGGAATAAGCGTTAGAGTTGTAAGCTGGAGAGCAAACAAAACACACGATGCACTTTTTCAAACTTGTCGATCTTCAATCAACATAACATAACATCACGCCATAATCTCCGAAGGGTTAGGCAAAGGAGGACCTAATTGTTCATTCACTTTATATTATTATTTATATTATTATTTCGTATATCCCTATACGAAATGTTAATGAACAATATGGCCTATTGCCATCAACTGGGCACAAATACAGACTCCGTAGACAAAAGCATATGATTCTGTTTAGTCCGTCAATTACAATATCGAGAAATATTGGACACGTATTTTTGTTTTATTAAATTAATAAAAATTACGACCATGAAACGCGTCAAAAAAATTACGAATTGCTTGTGACGTCACTTTCCGGTAAGAAATGTACTGAAATGTGACGTCACACGAGTTTTAAGAGCACTGTATCGTCTTAATTTTTTGGTTAACTTGAACAAGTAAAAAATATGTGTTCAAATCTATACTAATCTATACTTCTATACTAATATTATAAAGAAGTAAAGTTTGTGTGTTTGTATGGGTGCGCCAAAGTTCACCTAAAATTTCAACTCCGATAATTGGAAATCCGAAAATGTTCTTCCTAACATTTTTCATCCTAACAATCGCAATTCCTAACTTCTCTGTCTCTAATGTTTTAATTCCGAAGCATTCGACTTCATAATGTCTGTAGCAATAAACATCTATTACACTATTGTTTGTTTTCCTATATTTTCTCAACTTAACCATCTTTTACACTATTATTCAAAGTCATATCTTTTTTTTTGTCTAGATCACTTTTTATTCATAATAATCAGTATTATAAAAGGTCCCATTAAAATAGGTGGACAAAATTTTAGAAATCATTCAGACTGCTAAAATAAGGACAATAGCAAAAAAAAATATAAGAATAAGAAATAAAATACCTACTTTTATAGGATGAGTTTGTTCTAGAGTGCCGGCAATTTATTATTTTAAGTCAAAATAAAATCACTGTATATATAGTTTTTTTTTTGTTTAGATGTCTTTAGTTAGGCTTACTAAACGCTGTGTTAAAATTTGTCCACCTATTTTAATGGGACCTTATATACTATGCAAAGATATCCATAGGTTAGGTTAGGTTAGAACTGTGACCAACTACGCGCGAGCCGAGCGAGCGAAGCGAGCGGTGCCGCGGCAGCGGCCGGCGAGCGCTACCTCGAAATTGGTCGCGAAATTTTTCTAAGTATTTTTTTCGTAGTGCCCCCAAGACGACACTCTGACCTGAATTTCATTCATTTATTTTATTTCAAGACAAAAATCAGTGAAACGACCTTTAATCATTCTAAACAGTTGCATGAGTGAAAATATTATGGTAATTATGTTTAGGAATAAAAGCGTTAGGATAAAAAACAGTAGGAGTTTAAATATATTTACACTAATGATATTATGAATTCCAATTTTCGGAAACATGAGTGTTATGAACATCGTCGGTAGGACTACAAATAGTATGAATGAAAACTTTAGGATGAAAAATTTTAGGAAGAGTGATCATTCGGATTACAAATCGTTAGGAAGAACAATTTCGGATAAAGAACTTTAGGTGAGCCAATATGGACCCGTGTTTGTATATTTGTTAAATTGTAAGGGGTAATCTCGGGATCTACTCAACCGATTTTAAAAATTCTTTCACCAATATAAAGCCACATTATTGCTGAATGTCATAGGCTACTTTTTATCCCTGTATTCCCACGGGAACGGGATCTACGCGGGTGAAACCGCGGGACGTCCGCTAGTCTATATTGTCATAGGCTACTTTTTATCCCTGTATTTCCACGGGAACGGGATCTACGCGGGTGAAACCGCGGGACGTCCGCTAGTCTACATATAATATAAAAATCTATAATTTAAAAATGAATCGCAAAATGTGTTGGTAAGCGCATAACTCAACAACGCCTGGATCGATTTGGCTAATTTTGGTCTTGAATTATTTGTGGAAGTCCAGAGAAGGTTTTAACGGTGAGAAAGTGGTTGGTACGTAGGGTAGTAAGTAGGGTAGTAGGTAGGGTAGTAGGTGGGGTAGTAGGTAGGGTAGTAGGTAGGTAGGGTAGTAGGTAGGGTAGTAGGTAGGTAGGGTAGTAGGTAGGTAGGGTAGTAGGTAGGTAGGGTAGTAGGTAGGTAGGGTAGTAGGTAGGTAGGGTAGTAGGTAGGTAGGGTAGTAGGTAGGTAGGGTAGTAGGTAGGTAGGGTAGTAGGTAGGTAGGGTAGTAGGTAGGTAGGGTAGTAGGTAGGTAGGGTAGTAGGTAGGTAGGGTAGTAGGTAGGTAGGGTAGTAGGTAGGTAGGGTAGTAGGTAGGTAGGGTAGTAGGTAGGTAGGGTAGTAGGTAGGTAGGGTAGTAGGTAGGTAGGGTAGTAGGTAGGTAGGGTAGTAGGTAGGTATAGGGTAGAAGGTGGGTAGGGTAGTAGGGTAGGTAGGTAGGGTAGTAGGTAGGTAGGGTAGTAGGTAGGTAGGGTAGTAGGTAGGTAGGGTAGTAGGTAGGTAGGGTAGTAGGTAGGTAGGGTAGTAGGTAGGTAGAGTAGTAGGTAGGGTAGTAGGTAGGGTGGTAGGTAGGGTAGTAGGTAGGGTAGTAGGTAGGGTGGTAGGTAAGTAGGAAAAAAAGCATTGCAACGCATGCGCGGGTTCAGCTAGTAATCTATAAATCTAACTGTCGGACTAATTAGGTTTTTTGCTAGAACAGAACAGCACTAAAATAATTAGAAATGCCTTCGAATACGGATTTAAAAAAAAAACCTCAAAGACAATGTTAAAATATATATACCTATAGGTATAGTTTATAACATTTTCTTTCTTTTTTTTCATTTTCTTAAAAAACAAATTCACCTACTTTATTACGCCATGAAGTGGCTGAAAAGTCTTGCAAAATCACCACAGACAAACGCCACGCTCGGCAGGAGGGACCATACGATCACAATACAATGGAATCGTTACACAAGTGGATGTTGCCCATCTCCCATGTTATAATCTCTCAGGCTTCCTTACGACATACACTGAAAGAATTGGTCTTTGCTTTACTTTACTCAAATTGAGAACATGCATCTTAAGTTACTCAATTCTTATCACATTCTTCTCACTTAAACGACTAAGAATAAACATGAAAACAACTTTCTATACTTTGTATCCAATCAAGATCTGAAATTGAACGTAGAAATACTTGAATTTCAGATATGTCGGTGATAGTTTACAGATCCATTTAATGATATAGCTGTTCTCCATTTCCTCATTAAAATGAATTTCATTTGATAGAGCCTGTAGAGTCTTTAAAGATTAATGTGGCGACAATCTCGCAACAGGTAGGCGAGGATTAGCTTCCAGATGTGCATGATTGCAGTTAATTGAATATATCAATAGATCGTTATCACGGGCGGCAGTTACTCAATATTTGTTGTCGTGAAGCCTTGGGTGTGTGTGCCCGCACGCAAAGCACGTGCATTGCATTAAGCAAGTAGCCGTCGATACCGACGCGCGGTGGGCCCGCAGCTACCAGCCGCTTGCAAAACGCATCGCTTTCTAATTCACTAGAACCTTCGAAAATACAGAAAATGCTATAATTATACATCGTACTGAGTAAGTGCTAAGCATGTGATTTAATCAATGCGACATTTCACACGCGAGCGATGCGTTTGTTATGTGTGCCGCTGCACAAATGTCTTCATCGCATTTTATCACAAATTTTCTCATCGTCCATTCATTCAGAGCTGAATGACAGGAAACTACAACAGCCTGTTATTAATGTTCTCAGTCAATAATTGGAAGATACAGCCGACGAACTGTTATTAGAAAGCTGTGAACATAATTGATTACACTTAATGCTTATTAGCACTATTAATTTCCTGAGTTTCATCGAATATAAAACTGGCGAATTTGATAATACTGTTAACCTTTAGTTAAGACTAGATAATTTATGCTGAACTCTGTGGCAATTTTTGGTTCAAGCTCTAGAAATTCAGTGATTGCTGTTTTCCGCATAGGTATTATGAAATTAATGTGTCTGCTGATCCGAATCAATTCAAGCTGGTAATAAATTAGAAGGAAGCGGTAGTCAAGCGCATTCGTCGAGGTTCAGGATGAACTTTGCATGATGAAAATAATTATCATAGTATTATAATGATGGATGGGCTGTTGTAACATACCATAACAGTAAGTACTAGTTACTGGTACAAAATAGTTTTTGTCTTTTGCTTGCGATCTGTACCCTAATGCGGTTTTAATAACATTTTAATGCGTTATTCTGTCAATATTGGTCCCCAGGAAGAGTTGGTGAAGTGTGAAAGTTCATAGTAAATTGCACAACGGTATCGTTTGATACGGCAGCTGTGCAGTGCAGTAGGTGAATATGTAAAATGAGTTGCACAACGGTTGCAGAACATTACGTCCCTGCGTTTTAATGCTCCGCTTCTGCATTACGGCATTAGACAGCCGTGTAAGATAAAACCGGGATATATACTCGGTTCGATTACAACTGTCTTTCACAACAATTGGCGTAGCAAAAGGACAACGCGACGAAGTCAGCAACTCACACAAGTGTATTCAATTCTAAACACACGCAGTTACTGCAACTGAACAGTCTTGAAATAAATACAGAAAAATAATAATATAAGTTATTCAACTAACCTATCGATATTCCAAAACTAAATACATGTTTTAAGTACTTAAGTATCGATTACCAGCGAGTTACGTGTCTTATAATCTATGATCTTACCGACTCATTACGGCACGTTACATAGCCATTACGGTCAAACTTAAATATTACTTAGTAGCTAACAACATAATAACTGCCGGATGATAACAACTGTTACCCGTAACAGTTCCGATACAGTTGTCAAACACTTATATCACGTTACTTCCATAAACGTCGAAGCTAAGACTTGCTGCGAATATTTTCAAACACCAGTACGTTACACAAAGAGAAACTTCCCTTTGTGTAAGTATAAAATGAAATATGACTTCTTGTTTATAAACTGAATCAATCAACGATCATCGAAGCGTTTGTAATGCAAAACTAAACGTGATGGGAATAAAAAGTGATGTCCCTTCCTCTATGACGTGCCAGTTGATTTCCACACAATATGAACTAGAAGATTGAACGATATATAAAGTAGCTAATAAGGATGTTATCAATTCTATCTTAATCAGATAAGACTATTCTCTATTCTATGCATGTAAAGTCTGGTTTGGAATTTCACTAGCATCATCATCTGCCTTAGCCTTTTCCCTGTATTGGGGTCGGCATACAGTCTGAATAGATACAGCTGTATTACTAGTATTTAACATAGTGCGACTGCCTTTCTGACGTCCACAACCCAGGTTGTACTAGGTAATACGAGACCCCTTGGTAAGACGGTTGTCAGACTTTCAGGCCTCTTTGAAAAATGTTAGCTCATTTTCCATTCAACTGCAGCTCGTTTGTTACTATCTCTATTACTATATTGTTTTGCAAAAAATGTTTTTGTTTACGAATCACTAATACAATATTGTGATCAAACTCATTTGTGTTCATTCTTAGTCAAATGACTCTATCTGGGTATCCTCAGCGTGACTCGTATTTGATTCATAGAGCGTATAAGTCAAATTATCACTACGCATAAGGACAGTGCTGATCGTAAAATATAAAATAACGTCACGCCTTTAATTCCCCAATAATTAAACAGAGGTTTTCCTAATAGTACACCCACATTTCACGAAATAAGTTTAAATCCCATGTAATATTATTTGGCATGCCATTCAACCGGTCACAAATATAGACTACGTGGCTTCTACTGTGAAATTCCTAATGGAAAAATCCAATAACACTTTTTCTGACCCGTGAATCGAACCTGGGACCTCATACTCAACAGTCACTCTTGCGACCACAAGAAAAATATATTGCGACATGGCGACATGAATGAAACGCATGTCTATTTTTGGTTTATAGTTAATCTAGTCACAAACGGTTGATTGAACTATGCCAAGGCAATCAAACCGTTTTCGTTAAAAAATACGAATAGATTAAGTTAACATGGCTTCAAGGATTGACTTTTAACAAAAATGTCGTTCACCTACATAATTATACGTGCATTGCCTTGGCTCAGATTGACCTGGCCAATGGCCATTAATCTGCAACGTTTTTAATTTACGCAGAAATAGACAGGTACCATAGTGTTGCAGTAATCGCGACATACCGATCATAGCGTGATGTAAACAATATCACATTATAGTTTTACTATCCGCTCGACAATCGACCACTGTCTGCCATTTATATAACAACGTTAATTATATCTTTACAGTTAATTTTACGATTATCAACAACGACTTTTGTGACTAAAGATTGGGATAATTCGATTATTAACACCGATTATCGGGCCATTTCCAAAATATTACACAAGTTGGTAATCAATTCGATAGATAACAGATACATTTTTTGAATGTCAAGTCATTTCAGCCTTATTATAAGAGTATAAAAGCAGATATTAGAACGAGGCTATCTGACTATTTAAATTTTTCTTTAATTGTAACCTTCTCTGCGTCACGTTCTTTGCATTAGCCGACACCATAACAAAAGTGACACGATGTTTCTTGTGGCTTGCACCGTGCACGATTGGACACGGGTTTGTACTAAGTACAAGTGTACTGAGTTCGTACTCGTATCCTTATAATTACTCGTTGTAATGGCTCTTATTGTGGAGGTCTAAGATCACAAATATATTTTCCACACACAGTTCTATTTTCACACAATTTCATTTCATTTTTAGACTGGTTGAGTTAACAACAAATTACTTAAAGCTTTTTATAACTGAACAGTTCTAATCAATTATGAAAAAACCCCAAACTGACATTTAAATTATTCTAATCCAAAGTCAAGGTGCCAATACACAATAGCATACTAAATACTAAGGTACACACAAATCTTTAAAACTGATCTAACCACGTGCTAACACTTTACATAACAAACAAACAATGGCCTGCGAAATTGGTCTTTCATTACGAATAATTTAAAAATACATTATCAATGTAGAGCAGTAATCCATCTCGGTCCTCTTTTTCTCGTGAGACCTCGAAAAGCGCGGCCTAATGCCGGCGCATTACCAACGACCTTAATATGACGTGACATAACACTCATAACTGTTACGTTCGAGTTCTAGTCCGATGCTCCCAAACTATTGTGTCTCATAATAACCTATACAGCGACGCATTGCAGCTGTTTCCTTGTTGTTGCATCAAGAGACAATTTTCTTATAACAACCTAAGTACATAAAGATAATTCGTTGTGTCCGGAACATTGTGGTGTTATTCTTAAAATACTTACAAATAAACTTACATAGTTGTGACGGTTTTGGCATCGTTGTCAAAACATTGCCTTGAACTACTGGCTTAGCTTCACGTTCGATGTTTTTCTCGAATATATTCACGCAACTTGAGAATTTTATCTTGACATTTGACATATTTGAATAGCAAATGTTATGTGTAAACGGCCTTTTGGACTTGTAAGTGAGTGATTTTTAAGATAAACAGTTTCGATACCTCGCACATAATGATTTCAAAGTGGGTTTTTCACAAAGATAAACTTGCGTATTATCTATTATTAGTGAATCAGGCTACCAAATATAGCAATCATACCGCAGCAGTTTTGTAGAAAACTAGTCTCCTTTTAATCCATTACAAAAATTACACTATGAAAAAAAAAAACTGTTAGATCTGTTAGATAGGAATATGACAGCCAGTTGACAAAGTTTTCCCTAATCAAAGCTCAACATTGTCATCTAAATAAAAGTAAACAGATTGACGGTCGTACACATAACTATTAACGAATGCTTCCTTAAGATGAAAATTTCTTGCTCTATAATTTTAAATTAAGGTACTTAAATGGTAATAGCGTCTACCTTATCTTAACTATACCACTAAAGAGCAAGGTTCTTCTAGACTTCCTTCCTTGACATTAAAGTTGATGTAAATAAACAAATCAAAGAATACGAGCAAGGAGTGGTTAACATTACTGATGTTCTTGTTAACCCCTCCAACGGAGCAAAACCTGCATTACTAGAAGTGCCCAGCTATTAATAGTAAAGTAACTAGTCGGCTGTGCAAAATCTTGATCGCTTGACGCCTTAGCAGAAAACATTTTAGCTTAAGCCGTAAATTAAATACCCATACAATGTGACAATGTCTGCTCATAGACACGTTTGTAGATGCCTTGATAAATTATTTGGCTTATCAGACCGCGTCGCGCATAGCAATGATCGGGGTTTCAGCTCGAACGCCTATTGCATGCCAATCGTTTCATACTACCGCACTGTTTACACAATCATCAACATTCCTTGTTCCATCATTCTATTCTAATACTCTGTCTGCCCTGTTATCTGCAACTAGTGCAATTGCGTTATGAATCACGCTGAGTTCTATTGGAATCAGTGTAGCAGAAACAATGCGTAGCTACTGCCTTTGTGCTCGCAGCTTGCACAGCTTGAAACCACGCACTGATAAAATAACTTGTTGCTTTCTGCAGCTCTCTTACATTTATGAAAGTTGCACTGGAATTTAGTAACACTAAAGTGTAATGCGTTAAGCGCATTAAAAGCGCATGAATAAGTAAAGCAAGTGTTTCTGTGTGGAATAAAAAATACATGTATCTTTACTCCGTGTCATAAGCACTTTATTTTGTGTTCATACCACGTTTACCTCTTTAAAGATTATACGAGTATGCTCAACATTTATTATTATTGTAGTACGTTTCACTGCATGCCGGAGGTAATTGTTAATGATTTACTTATTTTCCTTATTCTCAACGTGATTGAAATGGCAAGTTTTCTTTAATTTCCGACTAACGTATCAAATCCTCACCTCCAACCTGAAAGCTATAGGTAATCAATTTTCTAATAACTTTCATCGTGCTAGTGGAAAAAGAAATTCTATACGGTCGCCGCTGGAGAAGCTAAACCAGACCGACTCTCAAGAGAAAACAAATACTTTCGCTGACTACCAACTGACCCAGTCCTGTACAACAGCATCAGAGCTGCATTCATTACCTCCCACGCCACCACAACTATTACTATTACAATGTATCAACTCACAGCCATTCTTTGACATGTGCTAATTACGTAACAACTTGGTACCTACTCCTCACAGTGTATCTTTCACCACAGCTATTCCTTTCCATAGAAGCGTCTGTTTAATAAAACATCTAGAAAAAGAAAATTCCCAGAAGAATGGCGTAAACATGCAAATGGCGTGTATTGTTGTGAATACACGTCTGTTTTCAACTAATTTGTTAACAAGAGAGAGACTACTCTATGAAATAATTTGTATGTAGCTTTGGAAAGCTTCTTATAGAGAAGCTTCTTAGAGATCAAGAGATGAGACAATGTTGTCATTCATGTTCATGTTAAGTGTTTTTTTTTTACCCACGAATTCATATAATTATTACTCTTAATTAAAATGCTCTGTTCCATACAACGTGTTGCATTTCACTTGTGGTAATTATAGTTCTACTCGTAGTTGAATTTTTCGTATGATTTAGTAACAAGCATTCGATGTCTAAAAATGGCTTATCTAACTTCCTTTATTTCTAATTATGTAAACGCTTTGGTTTTAACAAGAGCGCAATTAATCAAACTTGTATGTATAATTTGTATTGTTTCGTCGAGTTAGTTGGACAATTAATATTGTCTACTACCTGTCTGCAATTTTAAACAAATCTAATTCGTAATTACTACCATTTTCATTGTTCTGAAGACGGGAATTTAGAATATCATTTTAATTTATAAACATTCCTTTCCATTCTTTAAAACACAAAATAACTATAACAAAATAAACTACACACAATATGTTATACTTACACTACAAATCAACCACATAATTACGCTTTAATTATCCTGAAAATCATTATCTGCCTAACCTTTACCAACTGTGTTGGAGTCGGCTTCCAGTCTAACCAGATGCGGAGTGTAACCGGAGCGACTCACATCCCAGTTTACTAGGTAATACGATAACCATTGTAAGTATTAGGTAATGTGATATATTTTCTTCCTGAAAATACCAGGACTAAGTTGGGCTGCAGGTTCGAAACGGGGCTGCCGGCCGGACTGTGTGATAGAGATACCGCGACCCCTCAACACAAAAGGCTATAAAGGAACATGAATACCCACTCATGTTCCTTTATAGCCATAGTACAATTCTGACACTCTCTTTCGCTTCGCCCAGAGCGGGAGGAGTCATTTGTTGATTTCCTATCCTCCAAATAAAAGAACTAAAGTGTTAACAATGACCCAAACTCCAAACTCGAGATAAAGCTGCATTCGAACCAGATTCTTCGGCACGATTTCATTAAACCAGTGCCGTTACCTGGACGTGATGAAAGAAAGCCAAGGCATACTTTTATCTCGCCGGTTTACCTGTTTTCCATAAAGTTCGGTACGTGTGACCTCGTGGCTTACTATTCTAGTGACAGATGCACAAGCGGCCGGACAACAAGGTCGGTGCATGCTGTGCTTTCTGTTGCACTTATAGCCAGCCCTCGCGCTACTTAGCCAGTGGGTAGTTTATCTTTTAACTTTTAAATGAACTTTACGTCTCGACGTCAGCTTCTGAAATAGGCAGTAAGCTTTTTCGTGTATTTATCCTACTTAAAATTATAAATGAGAAAGTTTGTGTGGATGGAAAAATTATAACCTGGATTAACATCTAAGATACTTTTAATCCCGGTAATATGATCCCGTGGGACAATTATCGAACACCACGCGGGCGAAGCCGCAGGCATAAGCTAGTTTTTGTATATTTTCTGATCAAGTTTTCAATCCATATGTTTAAAGTTTCTTTATGAATTCCCTATTCATACTAAAGTGAACAGAATTGCAATTAAAGAGGTTCTAATGAAAACAGTGTCTTTGAATATCAATTTAATTTTCATTTACGGTATTTTCCGGACTTCCACTTTCATTTTTATGCGGTAGTTTGTATACCATCACGAGGATATCCCGTTGCTAATGCAAATACAGCGCAATGTGGAACAAAGTATAATAACATTATCCAAGGAAATCTATTAAATTAATTACCTATTAAATTTCTCTTCAGTAAAAGTTTAATAAAACGGTTAGTCTTGCAGTAAAATTCTAAGGTTGGATTTCAGAGTTTTTGTCAAAACACATTTTTGCAAATAATATTTTTATTGCAAATAACAAAATGAATTATTATTTACATTTGTAACGGGATATTTACCATGTTTATCCGTGATCTTGATGGTGTTTGCAACAAGCAACGTCGAAATATCGGTAACTCGAACCAAGTAGTAAACATGGTAAATACCCCGTTGCCCGTTACAATAATAAAATTAGTGACCATGTCACTTTAAAAACAAAATGAATTTATTAATCAAAGTTACGACTGAAAATAACAACGAATATATTGATAAATAAATGGAACAAGTAAATACTGTGTACTTTACAATAACAAGTAATTCACACCGATGGCGGATAGTCCATCAATCAATCACTATCTACCTTATAAATCGTACTATAATTGAAAACAAAAACTAATACCTATCTAGGTGAACGAGCAAAACTAGATATTAAGACTCGCCTAACCGGAGCTTTTTCGGTACAATTGAGTGTTACGTTATACTTGGTCACCGCTATCATTAATACAAGCTTTAATTATTTATTTCAGAGAGTCTAATTCATATCATACACTTTCATATTAATAATTACATATCTGGTAAGCCCACTTTCCCAGGAAGAACACTGGGTTTTAAAATAAAGCATTTTGTACTTATAATTATCATTACTGGTCAAAATAGTAGATGGAGGTTGTAGTCACAGCTTGTCTTCAAACAACGATTCTTTCAATGATTGCACTTGAGATTGCTTTTATAGAAATCAACAATAGATATAATTACGCACCACCCACGAAGAGGAAGTAATACCGCATGCCGACGCACTTCCACGTCTTTTTATTTTGAACGATATTCAATCAGCTGGGAGGAAAAGAAACCATTGCCCAAGAGTGCCTGTCTCCAATGTTACTCATGGTATGTGACGTAATATAAGTGTGTAGTGTGCGTAAAGGTACCTACCTAACTTGTACAAAGTGTCTTGTATTTTCTTCTTTACTCTTTGTCTTATTTTGTAAACAAGTAGGACTAACGATATATATTGCTTCAACGTTTTCGGTGCTGACAAGCAGCATTTTTTGTTATGTGAAAACAACACGGTTGCTACAGGAATTATATTACAAGAAAATAACAATCAATCCTCTAAGGGTGAATGCTAGCTAGCAAATAATGAAATCACCGTATAAACTGTTATTTTATTTTGTTAACTTAAGATGAGTCTGAACCGCTCAGGTTGTTTTACTTAGTGTCCGGAATGTTGGAGGAATTCGAGACGTCTGGTCTTCCCAAAACCAATTAAAAGTAAAACACAAACTTTACAGAACAACTTGTGTTAAAAAGGTTTTATTTTCCGTGCTTCTTATAATTTAAGAAGCGTTTTATTTAAATCTTATTTCATGCAAATGTTGTGCAGCAAACCTTTCTCTAATAATCTTTGTTAGAAAAATATTGTCATACAAGCTGTGATACCAAGGAAGGAAAGGAGGGATACATTAGATCAATGTTTACAGACGATTCTAGGAGTACAACAGTGAATTCCCATTCTGAGATTAGGAACGCGCTCTATCATGCAAAGATAGGAAAGGCGGCAGGACCTGACGGCATTTATATGTCGAGGTCCTGAAACTCATTCAAGATGAACATATAGACGCTCTCACGAACTTATTTAACCTTTTATACAACTCGGAACAAATACCAAGCGACTGGTTGAGGTCAACTTTCATCACACTTCCTAAGAAGAAGAATGCGAAGAAATACGAGGAATATAGAACGATTAGCCTCATGAGCCAAGTGTTAAAGCTATTCCTCAAAATCATTCATGCTCGTATAAGAGTTAGATGTGATGAACAGTTAGGTGACAGCCAATTTGGTTTTAGAGCCGGTGTGGGAACAAGGGAGGCTCTGTTTGCCGTACAGGTTTTGGTCCAAAAATGCAAAGATATGCAAAAAGACGTTTTCCTTTGTTTCATTGATTACGAGAAAGCCTTTGACCGAGTATTGCACGATCGTCTTATTGCAATCCTAAAAGACATTGGATTGGATGACAAAGACGTAAGTATTATCCAGAATCTGTACTGGAACCAGAGAGCGACAGTCCGTGTAGATGGTGAAGAAACTGATGAGATAGATATTAAAAGAGGAGTCCGATAGGGCTGCATACTCTCACCTACACTTTTTAACTTGTACTCGGAGGTAATCATTGCTGAAGCACTGGATAAGATGGACTGTGGAGTCAAGATTAACGGGCGTGTTATCAACAATCTCAGATATGCCGACGACACAGTTCTGATCTCGACTACAGAAGCTGAACTGCAACTTTTGGTTAACCGGGTCAATGAGTGCATTCTAAGGGCGGGTCTCCGAATTAATGTCTCCAAGACGAAGGTCATGGTGATCTCTTAGAAGGAGACTATACATCCCGTGATTTCTGTGGCATGCAAGAGGCTAGAGCGGGTGCCTAAATATAAGTATCTGGGCACTTGGGTGAATGACGACTGGGACAGTGATTGTGAAACAAGAACCCGTATTGAAATCGCCCGTAGTGCCTTCAAAGAGATGAAAAAGGTTCTTTGCAGTCGCAGCCTTAAAATATCCTTGCGCACTCGCCTACTTCAATGTTACATATGGCCTATACTTCTTTACGGATGTGAAGCTTGGACAGTAAAAGAGGATCTCCGGAAACGTATCGAAGCATTCGAAATGTGGGCCTATAGACGTATGTTGGCCGTTAGCTGGACACATCGAGTGACCAACGTTGAAGTGCTAGGACACGTCAATTAATGCAGACCATCAAAAAGAGGAAAGTTGTCTGTCTGGGTCACGTATTAAGACACGACAGATACAAACTTTTGCAACTCACAATGATGGGCAAAGTGGCAAGCAAAAGAGCAGTGGGACGTAGGAAGAAATCCTGGCTGCGCAATATCCGGGAATGGACGGGAGTTAGAACGCCGCGGAACTTTTTAGACTGGCAAAAGACCGAATAGGATATGCGGAGCTGACTGCCAACCTTCACTAGTTGGAGAGGCATCTGAAGAAAGAGAGAGACTGAGAAATTTCTGATAGAAAAACCCAATAGCACTTGTCTGTTAAATTATAAAACCTCTCGAATTTGACTTCGGAGAGGTTGTCAAAAATATTGTGGTATTTAGGGGAATAATAATACACCACAAACATTAACTGATTAAACATCATACACTAAACCGAATAAACACAGACGAGACACCCTATTAAACTCGTGTAACGAAACCATAGCGCGATTCCGAGGGGTAGGACAACACCATCTAATCTGCATCCGTCCAATCTGCTCCAGATAATTATTATTTTAACAAAATATATTTTTTACTTAGTTTATGTTTATTAATCCGATTAATTGATTCAATAAATATTTCGTCACTGGGAAATTAATGCTACTTTGTGGTGCGCCATGGCATCGGTCCTTGATGTACCGCCGTTTATTATTATTAGCAGTCTAGCATTAATGAAATGAGGCAGTTAATGAAGTGGGACAGTGCAGACAGTGCACGCTAAGAATCTAACATGGAACTTGACTTTGCAAAGACAAGTTAAATACTTAGTACAACTTAGCTGTAAAAAGACCATAGAAAAACATGTGGTTACACAAGTCTGTCAAAATCATAACAGCTGTAAGTATTTTAATTAATTTCTTAATTAAAAAAAACACAATCTGCAATGAAAATCTTCTCATCCATGAGTGTTTATGTAATAAATAAGAGGTAATGAAGTAGGCACTGTGAGAACAGTCCCATACTTTCTCCATTCAAGATTACTGGAGCAGGTTTTTAATGCCATCAACTTAATCCTATCAGTAAGAAAGAAGATTAATGGCTTGTAGAAGTTTCTAGTCTTAGTTGACAGGGTAAAACAATAGATTCGATCATTATGGTTTAAATTATACATATTTCAGTTTACACACTTGATTTATTAAAAAGGCCGTGCTCATGGATGGCAAAAATAATATAATAATTTATTAGTAGGTAAGTGAGTACGAATAGTGTAACCAAAAAATCAGTTTTATAAAAATGTCTAAATAGGATTTAGTCAAATTATTTTAAAACAATTTCTACAGAAGTTGTTATAACAGCGTTTAAAAAATGTCGATGTTACTTTTACTCGATTAAATATTTTCAGTGTTGAAAAGTCCAATAAACTATTACGTGTTTGGAAAGTAGGTATAGCATAGACTACGTAACACGGTAAGGGATATAATCAGCTAATAAATCTACAATAAAACCTCATTTACTAAAGTCAGATGCAATGATAAGTATGAGAGCGGGAATTTGATGCAAAAAGAAATGAGGATTAGTATAGTACTGATATTGTCTCTCTTTAGCAAAAATGGGTTTTTGCAAAAATTTTAATAGTTTATCTATTAAAATTTTAGCAAAAACCCATTTTTCACATTAGTTATTTTAGATACATAAGTTATTAGATATTAGTTTAAACTGCATAAACATAATTGTTTATTCGAATACCAAGAGATTTAAAAAAGGAGGTAGCTCTTATATAATACACACATCAAAAGTGTCTAGGGATCAACATATATTTTTGCAATAACTTTTCTCCTGATTGATATTAATTAAAATTTTCTTTAAGGATTCATCAAATAAAGTGTTTTCGTTTGTCACAGTAACGATAAACCAAGTCACCTTTGCATTAATAAAGAAATTTGCCATTTTCCTAATAAAGGGATTTTTGACATTTGAACCACTAACATTAAAGTTCGAAAAACAGACTGAAAATAACAGTTTTCTTTAAAATTTTATTGGGTAACTAAAACAATTAATAATCCGTGTTTCTACCGCGAACACTAACAACACAAGAACATCGGTTTGGCATACTCAAAATGAGTTCATCCAAATCACGCTGTGGAATGGCCGCCCATGTTCGTTGCAACAACAAAAAAAGGTCTTCTTGCGACTGGATACCCTCCATATTCGGCAGAGCTCTTCTCTGTAGCATATCCCATGCATGCTCAATCGGGTTCAAGTCTGGCGACTGAGCAGGCCAGGGCAGGACATTGATGTTAGCTGCGGCGAGAGTCTGTCTTACAACTCTTGCGGTGTGCGGTCGTGCATTATCATGCATTAACTGAAATAAGGGACCGATTTGCACTTGTAGAGGAACGATGACGTCTGATACAATCGTCTCAGCATAAATTTGAGCGTTGAGGTTGCCTCTGATCCAAATCAACTCAGTTCTTCCGCCGATCCAAATACCCGCCCATACCATGATGGTTCCACCACTATAAGGATGGACTTCCTGGCAGGATTTTAATCGCTGTTGGCGTCCAGGGGTTCTCCAGTGTCGTATACGTCTTGTATCCGGTCTCATACCAAAACGAGACTCATCAGAAAAGCACACGAAACGCCATTGTTCTTCTGCCCAATTTCTGTGTTCAAGAGCCCATTGATATCGAATCCTACGATTGTGCATTGCTATAGGTGGTACCCGTAGCGGTCTTCGGGAATGAAGGTTCACTTCATGCAAGCGGTTTCTGACTGTTTGGTCGCTAATTAAGTTCCCTGAAAAGTGATGAAGCCTCACGGCTAACATCATGGCGGTTATTGTTGGAGCTCTTCGAGTTAAGATTTGAATGTATCGGTCTTGTCTCCGTGTGGTGCAACGATACCGTCCTCCATGGCGCTCAGCCACGGTACCAGTGCTTCGGTAACGTGTCCAAAGTCGACTGATAACACTCTGACTTGTATTCAGAGCTAAAGCCACAGTACGTTGCCGGGAACCAGCTTCTATAATTCCCACGGCTCTGAGCATTTCTTCCCTGCTTAAATGACGTCGCCGCTCCATAATAACGTTGGTTTTAATCAGTAGTAGGGAAACAGTAGCACTAATAATGTCTTCAATGCGTTGTATGTTTTTATAGGGAAAATATTGATAGCTGATTTTCATCTTTTACTCGAATTTGATTGACAGTTCTTGATTCAAATTATGAAATGCACCAAAAAGGATCCATATAAATTTATAAAATCATAAATTTATTACAAAGCCACATCTCAATCTCAAGAAATCCGCATAAAAATGCTTGATCCCTAGACACTTTTGATGTGTGTATTACAACTGACGTTGGTAACTAACTACTGTTTAAAACGAGGATTAATCTCGTCATTTAACTCATTATTTACCTCTTTAAAATAAAAATATTTGAATTAGCATTTATGTAAATACTACTAGAATAGAAATAATTTCTAATCCATAAACATAAGTTAGGTATATAACCTAACAATAAACGCATACATATTTAAGCAGATCTAATTTGAATAATTGTTCAATAATTTGGCTGTCAATACAATAATAATGCTAATTACGAACGAATGCTGCAGTCATTAGCATGTCTAGAAGGTGAACGATTAAGTGATAATTCATTAAATTGTCAATATTGCGATCTTTGTTCATCCAGTATGAGGAGTCAGTCGGAGGAACACGATTTTAAAACCGTTTGAAAAATGAATTGAACTATAGATCTATAACACTTTCTTTTTCTTCTTCTTCCTGCCCGTGATGTGCCGACCCCAAGTAACATGGCACAACATGTTACTTGGGGTCGGCACATCACGTTTCTTTCTTCCATTCTCCTCTGTCAACCGTCACGCTATCATTTACTCCCTTTTCTTTCAATTTAATATCATTCCTCACATAATCCATCCATAGATTTCTAATCCAAAATTCTTTATCCAACGATTTCCATAAGAGGTTACTCACCCCGTAAAGGGATAGAACATACTTCCACACTTTATTTTAATTACTGCACACTGCACCGATGGAAGCTTTCTCCGCACCTGTGACCCCATTACTAAACACGTCTTTTCAACGAGAACGAAGCCTGTCCCTATTAAATCATGACCCCAATTCCAACATCACTTGAGTCTGTACACTGATTGATTTCTCGGAGTTAACTCACTTGATTTATTCCCGAGTTAATTGCAACTAATGTAAGCTATGTAGCTTACACACTTGTTTACCCAGTTTACGGATTTCAATAGAATGTAATCGAGGGGCCCTGAGGTTCTGTTTGACGTTTGGAATCACAGATGCAAATTGATATCTGAATAGAAGGTATAGTAGAGGAACTCGTGGCTTAATAATAACCGCTGCTAATTATAGTTGGTCCCGGTTGCCTTAAAGATCATTGGTAACCTAACAAATACCAATGATCTTTATGGCAGCCGGGACTAACGCAGACGGGGTATACGTTACTCTTGGGTAAGACATGGTGTCTTACCCAAGAGTATCGTATTACCCAGTGCTAACTGGGTTGTGGAGGTCAGATAGGCAGTCGCTGCATGTAAAATACTGGTATGCAGCTGCAACCGGTTAGACTGGAAGTCGAAAGGCTAAGCAGATAATAATTTAGGTATATTAGGAACTTATAAATCAAATCAAAGACGAAAAATACCGATTAGGTTGGCATAATTATACTGTGTGTCCCATAACTGTTTGATCTACGTTGCAGTACTTATTCGTCATAGATTTTCACATTTTCCACGGTACTTTATTTAGCTTTTAGAGTGGCAAACAGGTGTTCTGTGTGCAGCACAGAGGCATTTGAAGGCGAACATGTGCCAACTAATTCTGAGCAAATATGCACATTAACTTAGCACAAAGCTCACTGTAAAGGTGCAGCTTAGTAAACTGCTTGCTTCTACGTTTTATAAAGACTGAACATCAACACACGATAGGTTAGTTAACAACTTGTAGGAAATTATTGTAAGAAATGATTAGTGACAGAGACACTGTCATTTTACACTATTGTTATTCAAAATGATTCTTAACACAAAACAACAACACACAATTAAGCTTAACACTAATCATGAGGAAGTCCGATTTCCAGCTCTGGCAAGTATTAAAGGGTTTTTCCATCAGTCATTTCTCAGTAGCAGCCAAGGAGTCAGGATTTGTACCTAGTTGATAGCAATAAGCTCCAATAACCCTTCGGGAATTACAGGCATGATGTTATGTTGTGGTTCTTAATTTTTTCGTCTTAATTTTGTCATTATTACGATCAGCGTATCTTATTATTCAATAACACTATCTTTAATTCTTCATCGAAGTCAGGTCTGTTATGAACATACCTTGTTATCTTACAAGCCAACATAACGAGGAATAATTATAATGCGAAACTGCCAAATCGTGCGGAGAAAGTAAGTTGTCGCTAAGCACCGGCTGCGTTATGGTGGCTAATTTATTGTAACTGCACCATTATATAATATTTCAATAACTAGATTCTAACTAATATAAAATATATTTTATTTAGCATCCATACAAACACGTCATAAGATTTTATCATAATCAATTTAAATAACATATGAGGTCCTATGACCTATTCGAAAGTCGTCTTTAACTCATCATCAACCATTTGCAATTTTCTCGCATAAACCACATTATCGTGATGAAATGTAGCATATTTCCGATTATCAAGTTTTAAATTACGTCACACTAGTATAGTGTTGGGATTTTAGGAAACAATCCTACGAGTGCCAGTGTTAATGTTCATCCTCAATTATGTTTTGCGAGTTATTAACGCATCAGTATGCAGCGTTAAAACCGTCATGGGAAAACACATGCACTAGTTTGCGAATGGTTTAAAAAGTAAAGCGAAATCTGCACATAACTTCACACAACTTCCAAGTAATACAATAATTTATGCAGACAATGCATCTAATAGCTGTTTTTATGCTCAGTTTAATTATATCTTACATAAAACAAACAAGTATTAACATAAAAAAGTAAACATACACTACATACGGCATTTAGACTCTAAAAAGTAGAAAACTTACATTTGTATTAAGTAGGTTTTACATTGTTGTGCATTGTTATATTATGTACCTATCAAGAGGAATTTATTTATTTAACTGAATATAACAAAAATAAATGTAATATATGACGTCAATGAACATAATAAATGAGTACATCATCAAAATTCATTATGTAACCGTTCGCGTGACTTTGACCGCTGCTCCACATACTCTAATTTGATCATAAATAAAGTTGCAGCAGTTGAACCTTCACGAATTTGTCATGTCACCACTATGACTGTGCAATGCATAGATTAAAGAGGGGCAGGCGATACCCACATCGTAATTAAAGCAGTTCAAGGTGACTCACAAAAAATACAGTGCATTCAGTTTTATTGTAGACGACGCCATAATGGACACATTTATGAGCCCGGTCAAAAAAAATTAGAAAAACGTGATTATGCGTGATGTCATTGACTTCATTTTCTTCAGGTCACCGACGCGGGCATGACAATTTGTGTAAGTTCTAATGCGTTGATTTGCCGGCTTATGTGGTAGGGCAAAGGACAGTCTTACTACATTTTGTGGGGCACAAACAGAAGGATAGAAGATGAATCACAGATTTTTAGTGACGCAAATTTTGTCACCGTGTTACTATGGCCTGACCTCACCCTCGCATCTACAAGTACAGCCATGACAGTGTAATAATATTTACATAATTCATCACACACATAAATCAATACGTCCTTTAAGCTGATTACAAAATATTTCAAAAGAGTGGTAGAGCACCAAATCATTGATTTATTGTACAGGTTTTTCCTCCTACTTTGCATTCAAAGCGTGTTTGAATAGTATTACTATTTCAGCTGCGTGTACGCAGGTCTTATGTGGAGTGGGCGGGAACAGAGATGAACGTAACTGAAACAAAACGCATTGACAGTCCAAGGTTTCCATTGCTAGACAATACTGATTAAAAGTATGGCTAAAGACAAAAGAAAATTCCACAATTATTTATAATATTATATGCCGATTTAACTTATATTTTTCAAAAACATATACAAGGTCTCTCAAAAGACAGTTCATATTTAATAAATCGATTAAAAAAAAAGTAAGCAGTGTATCAAAAAAATTTTTATAAATTATTAAAGTACACAATTTGGGAATTTATTTCTTAAAAATAATATTGTGCAAATGTAGACTCTTGCGTTCACGGCACTCATTTAATTGAACCGTAAAATTACTGATCACGGCTCGGCAGATGGACTCAGTAAAGACTGATTAACACTCTCCGCGTTTTCTACCGTTCTTGATAACCTTGGTGGCCCGGATTTTGTTTTTTCCAGCGTTGTACCGGTCTCTTCAAAGTTTTTGGCCCATTTTCGAATAAGAGGAATGCTTGGCGCATCATGTAAATGGAAAACCTCGAACACTGCAAAATCTTCTACGCGCTACAGTCGCTAAAACACCGTTTTGTAAAACTCTCGTACGCACAACGCACGGTCTGTTCTTGAGAAACGCTCCATACTGACTAAATTCCCAAGAGCCATGCAGGCTACCGACTGAAATAACCCCCGCGCCCCTTGGAATCGTATCGTTCACGCAGTAAGCTAAATAAATATGAACTTTCTTTTGAGACACCCCGTACTTACCGTGTACAGTTATGAATTTAACTTCAGAAGTTGCCCAATATCTGGATCAGTTTACCAACACCGCTATAGTAGAATCGTACAATACCATGTACTTACAACCAACAAAACCTGCTCCGTTTTCTACTGAAAAGAAAGAACTGATTACACGAAGGTTGTAAAACGGAAGGTATTCGAACTCATTTGTGAAACCACAGATTATTAACAAAATTAAAAAAAAGAACATATAAGTACGTGCGGTCGAACTTTCGTGCTATATACAAAAGTGACAGTGACCGCATTGACAAGTGCAAGAGGAGAAAGTATCGGTGCACTCAGTCTTGCGCCTGCGCCGGTACACCATCTCCTTCGCACTCGTGTGCCAATCATGAGCTGTACGAATAGTAATATAACGTCAGGCCTATAATCTCCGAAGGGTTAGGCAGAGGTGTATGTACCTAATAGTACACACACATTTCGCCAGTTATATTGAAGTCCCTTGTAATTGGGACGACCCTATTGCCAAGCGGACACAAATTCTCTTCTGATAAATACCTACAAAAACACTGCCCGGTCTGGGTCGAAAACCCAGGACCTGGGTTAACGCTCAGCAGTCGCGCTTACTCGTACAACCGCTAGACTGTACTAATAGTAAATTAGTTTAATGTCTTCGCAATGCATCTACATATATGTTATGTTAGCTTAGGTAGCATTTAATACTATTGGTAATACACCTTTGGTACGCCAATCTCTTTTTGTAAAGTGTGATTTACGACATGTATATTAAGTAATATTGTTGTTTTGTTGTGAACCTTTTAGATTTAGTTTGTAACACTGTTTACACGTTGGTTTTATTTTTGGAAATTATCTGTGGTCTAACTGTACTAAGACTTATATATGTAAACTAATTACTGAGCGAACAGTATGCAGGATCATGTCAATTTCGTGACTAGGCTTTCATCTTTAGATCTTTGGCAGTCGTTACAGGTAGACAATGCCTGAAAGTCTGACAACGACTCTCTCCAAGCGTCAGAAAGATCACTCCACTTAAAGTGTTGGTATTCAGCTGCATCCGGTTAGACTGGAATCGGACCCCAATATAGTTGAAAAATGCTAGGTAGGTGATGATCTATTTAGGAAATTAACAAAAACTTTTGACCAAACTTTAAATAAAAAAAATAAACAAAACATACTTAAAATACAGGTAATGAAAGTAAAAAGTTCTAATTCTAGAACATTACCGTTACATGTATTGAGTTAGCATGAAAACTTGCTACGCCAAACGATTTCAGAATGCGTTGATGTCTTCTATTAACGCGAGCGTAACCGCTACGCCGACACCGAACCGCTACGCCGACACCGAACCGCTACGAAATATTGCGAACACATTTTTATGGGAACATTTATTATGATTTCTTATCAATGTTGTGTTATGATTGTTTTCGGCAAGGCCGTTCATTTCTCTTTCGTTACTGTAACAACAATAATTGTGAAATCAAGTGAATGTGATAATTTGTTAACTGCAACTGGAAGTTGTACGAGGTTCTCTGTTCAATAAAAATTAAGTGAACATGGTCAAGACATTCTATTTTTGTAGCCATTTTCTTCATCCGGAATTTGAAGTAAACAATTGCCATAAAAGATACTATTATATGTACGTTAGCTTTTAGAAAAACCAATAAAACAATTACTTTTAAATCGATTGCGAAGAAAAGCGTTATTTAAATCGATACATTTACAATGCAGAGCACGGCATTTCCTCGATGCGTGTAAACAAAGTAGCGTGTGATGTCAACGACTCGTCTTGTATGCAAGTGTCGAGAATATCCTTGTTTGGAGAATGTCTAGTCGTGACTGCATTGAAGGGATTTAGAATGAAGAATTGAATATCTTCGTATGTACTGCCTCATTGATCTAGAGACCGCAGGAGCAACTGCTCAACATGAGATTTTGGGTTTTATTCTTATATTGAGAAAAATGTTATTGGATTTTTCTACCAGAAATTTCTCAGTAGTAGCCACAGATTCTGGATTTTGAGAGTTGCAGCTCGCTCCAACAAAATGCAACAACAACAAAATGCAACTTTAACATCACCACAACACAAAACTGGGTGTACTGATGGGTAAATAAACCTCTGCTTAACCATTTGGGGAGGATATAACCTATTATGTTATCTAATTATCGGGCCCATGAGAACTAGTCTTTAAATCACTTTAATTTTAATATAGCTACATTATTACTGCGTCAAGTGGACGCATATTAATTATTATCCTACGTCTGACTGCTTTCTCTTGTTTACGTGCCGATACGAGAATAACTTGGAAGAGTTATTTACTGACTATGTACAAGGTTATTAAAACCATGCTTAAATTACTTATTGCTTAATTAAATGATAAGGCCATAAAGATCTCCAAAGATCGCTTCGTGCAAAACCTTACTCCGCTAGGCCACATCATTTAGATGTTGCACACGTAACAATATTTGCACTAATACAAACTGGGCCTATAGAAAGAATGATAAGTTATTTGACCTACGTTTATAATAGATATTCAAATCTGTCTTCATAAATATATACCACTAAAATTGGTACGCACTTTCGGTATGTCCCCTTTGAAATTGAAAAGGTTAGTTGAAGCAAAGGTCGAAGGCCCCGGTGATCAGGTATTGACATAAACATACTTAGTCACGACGGTCAAGCCTTAAAATTTCACAATTTTACATCCAAGTTTGTACATAAATAAAAGAGATGAAAACAGATTTGTAATAAGATGATAAACCCAAGAGTTATCGAGGGAATCGGGTCAATGCGGCAATCGTACGAGACATTACCAATCTATGAGCAATTATACATTACTATGAATTTATACGTTTACATTATTGCAGCATTTGCACGTATGTAATGGAAGTACTTGCCATTGTCTTCACGGTACAGTGAACAGTCGCAAAGAAATGTCATCATATTCATAATGCCATAATGTCATGATAAAGTCATTTGTATACATACAAATTAAGTATGCAAAAATATATACCTATTAGCGCAAAAAAGGATACCTTTGCCCAACTCTATAATTTTTCAGTCCCCATACTGCTATCTTGTATCAAAACGACAAAAAACTAGCCAATTAGCGTTGCGTTACTGCACTAGGTACCACTATTCTAAAATAACCCTCCTTCTGGCGCAATCGGATAATGAAGCGTATTAACGATTCGCCACTCGTGAAAACTGTTAGAATTCGAATGTCCAAAATATAATAAATTAATAAGCAACACAGATTTTGATTGAATTGCTGTGCTACTCGTACTAATAATCTGTGTGATTCTATCATTATCATTGTTAAAAAAAGACTGCTCAATTCAATGTTAAGTGCACATACGCGCATATGCGCAATGATTTTTAAAGTGTTGGCGAATCGGCGCCAAAAATAGATATCTTGTTACTCAGCTTTGCATTGCTTCACTTTGTTTGTTCACCAACTGGTTGAGTATTTAAGCATCGTTTATTAATGTTTACCGGACTATACAAGATTCAACAGATATTACTTCTTAGGTATACAATGTACACTTTATTGCACAAAGGTACAATTGCTTTTGTAGTCGCGATATAGTATTTTATGAGCTATTAATGTTCATGAGATAGGTAAGTGGATGGAGTGGGGCTCTAAAGGCCTACCATGACGTCTTAAAGCAGTTCATAATCCAGTGAGAAAAAAAGATGGCGCTATACACCCTGTATAGTTTTGTCACGTTTCCACACTGGAATAAGAACTGACGCCATAGTAGGGCCGAGGTCTAAATTCTCAAGCGATGTTCAGTCTAATTCAATTTTTAATTCAAAATTAGATTTGTTCCGTATTAAAAAGATTATTTAGTGCATATACTATCTCTGATACACAAATTAAATGTTCACCTAAAAGCCTGGTTAAATAATTAATTTCCTGAAGCTTGAAATAAATTCAGAGGTCGCGACGATTTGTCCTTTCAAAATAAACTTTAATTATTTATTTTTATCGTGCAGATATAACCAATAACACAACTGTTATGTATTTGTATTTTATGTGTAATTGTTGCGTCAATGTGTTAAACTTTACGATGAGTAACAATTGACAGGTTCCAGTTGTCCATTCCGAACTTTTATGTTACTGTCGAAACATTCTTATGTCAAGGTTATGTTTACTTCGTTCAACAGATTTCTCAACTACATTTCCATAGGAAAAACATTGTGGGTTACTAAAGGGCTCTTTCAAATATTGTGCGGTTTAAGGACTTTGATTTCTCTATAATTTTAGAACCTTGTTTATCGCTAACGACTTTTGTTAATAAACTGATTAAACTAAAATCTAATATCTAGACGCCAGTACATAAAGCTACCCGGAATTGTAACATTTTCACAATCAAGCTAATACTTCAGCGATAAAGTTGAAAATCTATCAAAGAAATTTTCACAGATTGGCGAAGCATGCGGTGGTACTTGCCGGTATTACACGATTGGGATGTGTACACCTTTAACCTAAGGCGTGGCAACCAATAACCACAAACTTGCGTGACTTAGTACACGGGTAACTTGGACTCACGTACACAAAACGATGTCATATGAACTCGGACGGTTGCTAAAGCGTATAATTAATAATTATGGGTGACTGGACCACTGATTACAGCGACATGACTATCCATTTCCCTTTGATGTACTAATTGTGGCAAGTAATGGACAATCATCAGGCAATTAAAGAATTGATGCATCCGTGTAAAATTACATAGCTGTAGAAAAATATCTTCAATTACTATAGTCAGACTTTGAAGATTTTGCAACGTTGCTTTAGTAACAAGTCAATAGAATGGCTGCAATAATTTAACAGAAATCAGCTGTTACAATGCAACTGCGGAATTCGATATGCAAACCGAACGTAGCTTGCACTGTTTCGTGTCCCAAATAAGCAGCCACTGGCGTAACATAACTTGTAAACGATATGAGAACGACGATAGTTCACTCACGTCTACATTCTGTCTCAATAGTCTTCTCGAAAGTTATTCGCAACGACGAGCAAAAGAGTTGCAAGTCTTGCAAGACAGTCTCACGGTAAAGTGTAACATCTGTTGCAACCGGCCGTATAATCTACAGATTTGAGATCAATCAAGTGTTACGTACGTATTTCCTAGATTATGCCATGTTTGTATACAGAGATTATCTTTACAACATAAATAAATATTGTTTACTTAAGTTATAAAAAAACACTGCTTTGTGAGGTTCTGGGTTCGATTGACTGGTCGGGCAAATTGTTGTTCTCCGTAATAGCCTAAATCTAGACTCCGTGTCTAGATTTGTGTTCGGTTGAAAGCGATAACTGGCGATGTGGGTGTACTATTAGGTATGACATCTCTGGCTAACCTTTGCGTAGCGTGATATTATGTGTAAAACGAAACTCAACGAGCTTTTGACCCATTTTTTTTACAAAAACATAGTGCGTAAGTAAGTTAACGCAAGTTTTCCGCACGAGTTACCATTTCCATAAAATATGAGCATTTATCACAGAAAAATAAACAAAAATTTCATAATTTAAAATCTTCAAACTGGCGGTTATGGGTGCTGCATTCGCTTCGTTAAAACATTGACCACAACAACCAACAACACTGAATGTAGGTCAACAAGAAACCGACAGCAGAAGAAGGTCGCCGTCCGATATTTGTGTACCATGTAATACAAGCATTGACAATTGCAAAAATATTATACAATCACAACATTACATGATGAACGAACATGATATAATATAATTTTTGAGGAATTGACGAGTATGGGCATTAATTTGTCTTGTATTTACAGTGCTTAAATGCAGTGATTCTTGCCATTTTAGAATTGCAAGTATATAGTGAAGGACAATAATAAATAATAGCTTGTCATGTGTTGGGAGGAGACCTTTCATAGTCCCATCAGCTTACATAAAGTTACCTTATGTCGAGCACACTGACATTAACAGTTATATCAGAGTTAGCAGGTTAAGGTACAATGCGTTCGCGCTGCATTGCATCACCGGCGCGGGGCACTTCCGCGCGAACGGCGCCTGCGCTGCCCGCCGAGGGAAGTGCCTTATTTTATTTGTAACGCGATGGCCGTTCGGTTTTTTTCAACGAATCATTTGATGAGTTGCTTGTAGTCTTCCGGTTGTTTATCTGACAACGCAATCAGCTCCAATTCTTTCAAATGAAGAGTGAAAGTGAAATGTCCCATCTAATTATATCATGAAGTTATTTGGATTATACAATTACTTACAATACATTCTACTTGCTTTATTCAATAGATGTAATAGGCTGTTAGCGGTTCAATGTCTATTTATTTTTATAAACTTATTAAATAATACAAGTTGAGGTTACTTCACACTGATGTAATGTATTTAACATTGAAATAATTTCATATAATAGAGCTTAACCTACCGAAGCCTGAAGTAACCATTGGAATGTCCTGGAAATGCACACATTTGCTTTAATTTAACAGAATTTATATTAATCATAATGTTATTATTTAAATATAAAACGTCACTATGTAACGCGAATTTAATCGAGCTCTCTCATCTGTACATTAGGGCTCTATACCTACTTAGTTTAGAGCTCATCTCTGCTAAATATTACTTCCCTGTATGCAATTTTAATTGGTAAAAAAATGTTCTTATCTCTCTGATTAAGGTTTCGTAAAGATACTCTCATTTTTCACTAATTTTATTTGTTTAATATTTTAACTAAAGCATACTACAGATGCGGACATAATGCCTGTTATCCCAGTTCCCAGGTCAGTTGGGATGATGTAGAGACAAGCAGTAGTACCTAAATGTATATTTGAAAATTGCGGCTAAACGGGTTTGGGGGGTTTAATACTCCATTATCACTCTACTCTAGCACTTATCGTAGTAAAAAGACTCTTGGAAGCTTGAGTCTGAACACAAATTTGAATGCAGATAGGCAGACTACTGTCTCGTTGGTCTAGTGGTCGCAAGCGCGACAGCTGTGTATAAGGTCCTGGATTCGATTCCCCAAAGTCGGGCGAAGTGGCATTGGGTTTTTCCAACAGGAATTTCTTCAGTAGCATGCAGCCACGGAGTCTGAATTTGTGCTTGGTTGTTGGCAATAGGCATATTACATGGGACTTAAACAAAACTGGCGAATTGTGGATGTACCTACTTATTAGGTGGGCACCTCTGCGTAACCCTTCGGGGATGCGAGATGTTATATTATATGCAGACTATTGTGTGACTCTTAAAGAGGGGGAGTAGCTGTGGCGACGCGACGCGGTGTGTGGTGGCCTGTGGCCAACTTGCTGACTCGACTTAACGTTGCTAAGTATCGGGTCGCCACAGGACAATCACCAAGATCGCTTGTATAATGGGCATCTCAGATAAGTCTGTCCACAATAAAAAAATACTCCGTATCCAATTGAATGCTATTATCATTGTTATTGGCAATCATTAGGCACTCAGAGTCTCCTCGCATATATTAGCGATACGATTACGGGCAGCGGCACGTGTAGTGAATTCGTGAATATGAATACTTTCGTAATAGACCTTTACATTAATAACATATGTCGCCTTGGACAATGTAAATATAGGTTACTTCGAAAAATAACTGATGCATGAATATATCTTCACTTGACTTTGAAGTAATGTCAATACTTTTCAAATTCAAATTCAAATTAAAAAAAAAAAAAAGAGCTTGTACCTGTGTGAAGCAGATCGTACATAATATAAACTATGAGCCATCGAATATTACTTTGCAACTATAGAATCTTTATGAAGGAACTCTACTAGAGATGATTCTTCCATTAAAATAAAAAATATATATCAATGAACAAAGATAGAAAAATACATACAACTGAACATAGAACCTCCTCTGTTTTTGATGTCGGTTAATTTAAAATTATTTTTCTTCCGTGCATGTAGGTACATACTCGTACTAAAGTGAATTGGATGCTTACAATCAAAGTAACGTTACAAGTTTCAATTTTTTACGCAAAATATTATAAGTAATTATGTTTATCTGTCAGATATCAAAAAACGAACACTCATTTGAAATGTACTAGGATATAATTACTAGAAAAAATTAAACTGTTCTACCATAAATAGCCACTTTCCTGTCATATTACTACATAGCCAAGTTAATATTTCATCCCCGCTCAATGAAGCAATTCAGAAAATATGAACAAACGTTAATAACATCAATCCTACCCTCACTTGTGTTAACACATTACATCGTAACACCACTCAGGCACTCACACCACCCATTGCATAAGAAGTAAGGGGGGATGTCTTCCGCGTACCCAAGGCAAGGAAGGCAGCCGCGAGCCCAAGCAAGGGAAGCCAATCAGAACCCGCGATCTAAGCATGACTGTAAATTACTAACACAGGGATCACGACACGAACTACTTTGAATGTACTTTACTTTCCATTTGCTTGTTATCTCGGCTTTGTGAAGGGATATACGCATGATATAGGCTCGCTTTTTGCTATATGTATAATATATATCTAGCCAGTGGCGCCGGTGGCTGAAAAGTTGTATGGAAGTCGGTTGTCGTGATACCGTGACAATTATATGGAATTAAGAAAATGTCATGAGAAAAGTTTTGAGTATGAATGTGGATGGGTATATGAGTAGAGGAAGACCACATAAACGATGAATGGACTGTGTTGAGAATGATATGGTAAAAAAGGAGGTATCTTAAGAGATGGCTAGAAACAGAGAAGTATGGTAGAAGAAGATATGCTGCGCCGACCCCAAATGAATTGGGCCTTTTCCCAATTCAGGAATTAGCAGGAGAATCATGACGAGGTAAAGTTTGTAAGTTTGAATGTAGAGGTAATCCTCCGAACTACTGATGCGATTCCGAAAATTATTTCACTTATAATAAGCTACATTATCGCCAAGGCTATCGTAAAAAAGCAGGACTTCTCCATGGGGTAATTTCTGACTATAACGCGAGCAGAACCACAGGCAAAAACTAGGGCCTTTGTGTAGGTATAAGAACTGAATAATTCAGTACTTCAACTTACTCATATTTATTTGCTCAAGGAACCAACATCTCGTGTAGTTACGTAGTTGTCCGTATTTCAAATTCTCGCATCTCAAATCAAGTAAATAATGACAAAGAGAATAATTTAATAGTAAATAGCATCCGTGATCATGTAGATGTATTAGTCATCGATAGGATCATCACGTTAACTACCATCGTAGGTATTAGTATAGCACACTAATAAAAGAGTTGGTACGTACTACGTACATAGACACCCATAGCATGGTGATTATTACCATGTCAGTATTACTAGGCTATATTTATTATGTACGTACGTAATAGCAACGGAATGACTGTAGGTGTCAAAAAGTAATTCTTCTCAAAACTCAACCGATATTTTTCATTCGTGAAAAATTTAACTAACCTTGAATACTAAGAGTAAATATGCTCAGAGTTAAAAAAAAATGTCAAATGCAAAATCATAACTGTGTATATGTTACAGTCAAAACTCTTAATCGGTCAAAACTACTTTTGACTAGTTTCAGTCAAAACCCTTATTGCGTTAAAACGCGTTTATTCTAATGAAATAAATGTTAACTATCGTACAAGGTTATGCAAAGGGTCAAAAAAAAACCTAATACGTAAAAAGTTAAACTTAATAGAAAGTAGTTTTGACCGATTAAGAGTTTTGACTGTAACATATACAAAAGCTTGAATTTAATTCCGACCGTTTTTTTTACCGGTCTATTGGCTGTCTAGTTTATCTTTAACTTATGATATTTTTTATTTCCAGATCCTCAGAGCATGCGACGGCTTTACTTGACGGACAGAAACCTTCGCGTCATGCTGTGGTGCATTCTCCTCGGCTTACAGCCAGCCTTCGCTGGCATCCTGGACCCCTTCAACTGGGCCCGCTCGGACCGAATAGAGGTCAACATTCCCTGGTTACCATGTATGTTGTTTTTGTATTCAAATCTGTGAAAAATGCATCTTATATACATAACTAGATAAAATACCCGACGAAAAACATTCCGATTGTTTACTTGACTGTTTTTATCGTTTCAGTCGAAAATGAAACCAGATGCTATGACGAGCTAGGATGCCTGAACATCACAAGAAGCTGGTACCACCTCATTCACAGGCCTTTCAATGTTTTCCCGCTACCGAGAGTTGTCATCAATACTAGGTAATATATAATGTCCCATTCATCCAATCATGGATATAATAACCAGTCATCATAATAAATATAATGTATAGCTGTCATGAACTGGTACTTATATTCAATTGTTGGTACCATGTTGGTACAGACACGTAAAGAAACGGTAGACGCTTGCTCACAAATCGCCACAAATTTTTCGTCACGATACTGCAAAGATTTCACCTAAACCAATCTTTTGTCACACGACTACAGAGAAATTTCAATTTCAGGTTCATTTTATACACAAAGAAGAACCCGACTGATGGTCAATTGTTAAACGTGAACGTGAACAAAACAATAGCGAAGTCCAATTTCAATTCAAAGAGACTTACAAAGATGATTATTCACGGATTCATCGATACACCACTCTCTAACTGGGTAGGTGGTTATATATCCCTATTAATATGTCTAGAACACAAATTATCGTTTTATATAATTGAACATGCAGTAAATTAACCCTAATGTTTTGTCATTCAGGTCAGTGAAATGAAAGATGAGCTTGTGAAAGCAGGTGATTTCAATGTTATCATAGTAGACTGGGCCGGTGGGAGTCTACCACTGTACACACAAGCTACTGCCAACACTAGGTTAGTAGGATTGGAGGTAGCGCACTTCATCAACACTTTACAGGTAAATGTGGAACACCATAATCATAAAATGTAAGTAGTTTATACAAATAATAAGTTTTATACTGATCAAATATAAATAATATTACAGAAAGAGCACGGCGTAGCTCCGTTAGATGTCCACATTATAGGCCACTCGTTAGGAGCCCACACAGCAGGTTACGCGGGCGAAAGAATACAGGTAAGTGCAAACAACTGTAACATTCTTTAGTAAATCATACGTTACATGATGTTACGTATATCGTTTTCATATTTTCTTTGATTCAGCCTCTCGTTTCATAGGGCTTAGGAAGAATTACAGGACTCGATCCAGCCGAGCCGTACTTCCAAGGAATGCCGACGCATGTACGACTAGACCCGACGGACGCGCAACTCGTCGACGTCATACATACTGACGGAAAGAGCATTTTCCTTTTAGGTAATGCCTTGGACGTAACTCTGTGTACATTCGTGATACTGCACGTATGCTTCTTATAATCCACACGCACTATCGTATTCATGTACATTTGTTCAACACGTAATAATATGACGTTTGTTGTTAACAATATTAAGCTTCGTCGCTTTACCATCTAATCATACTACTAACCCTTATTTATATATGTATTTATTATATGTAAATATGTACCATACGCTTATTAGCTGTTCGTTTTCATCATCTATTGTATAGTATATTTGAGTATTTATATATCGCGTGACATGGTAACTAATTAATCGACGGTTTATTTCACGCGTGCGACAGATTTTGTGTTTATGGCAGGATATGGAATGTCTCAACCTGTGGGTCATTTGGATTTCTATCCGAACAACGGGAAGGAGCAGCCAGGGTGTGACCTCACTGAAGGACCTCTTGTTCCGCTGACGCTCGTGAAGCAAGGACTCGAAGAGGCTTCAAGGGTCCTTGTGGCCTGCAACCATGTCAGAGCCATTAAACTTTTCACAGAATCTATCAATGGAAAGTGTTCTTATATAGGTAAGGAAAATTGCACTGATTAAAGTTTTATTCTTCTTCTTCCCATCACTTTCCGTAACTTATTTTATTAAGGTACGTAAAAATTCATTATGAATTAATATTTTAAAATCTGGGACCCATCAGAGTTAAATTCACTAATATTTTCAGGACACCAGTGCCCGTCATATCAGCATTTTCAGACAGGAAAGTGTTTTCATTGCGGACACGGCTGTGCAATTATGGGGTATGTTCTTATTATCATTCAATCTTTAGATGGAGTATCTTTTTTGTGGTGGTTTAAAATGGTCACAAGCGTGGCTGCTAGGCATAAGGTCCTGGGATCGATTCCCAGATCGGGCAATGTGTTGTTGCGATATTCCATGAGGAATTTCTCAGTATCAGCCACGGCATCTGTTTTTTCAGCTGGCTGGTTATAATAGACCCTATTACATGGGACTGCAACATAACCGGCAAAATGTGGGTATATCATTAGGTACTCTCTGTCTAAACCTTTGGAGAATACAGGTGTGATATTATGTTATGTATTTTAATTTAACGTGTAATGATTTCGTAGATTCCACGCAGACAGCTCTCCCGGTTTGATAACGGACAAGAACAATCAGTCGGAGAATGAAGTGTTTCCGTCTGAAGAGCACGATACGATCGGAGCCAAGTACTACCTCAGCACGGGGAAGGATCTCCCGTATTGTCGTTAGTATTCATTTGAAAACAACGCAATTATTGACAACAATAATTGCGTTGTTTACCCTAGGGTGTAAAAGTACCCATAACGAAGATGAAAGGCACTTGATTTCGTCATAACGATATTTTTTTTTGTTCTGGGAACCTTGTTACGGAATCTTTAGTTTAATTACCACCATGACCCGTGTGCTATGACTGCCTATGACCAAGCATCCTCTAGCACAATGTTTTGAGTGTGTTATGTTGAGTTATACCATAGAACGTGAAATTTCACGACAAAAAAAAGTTTACTTCGTTTGAATTACATAATGCTTGGTTGTTGTTTAATGTCTTGGCTTCGTGAAGGGTTACGTTTTTACACCCTGTATACTTAAAACTTATCTCCACTAATTTTGTAAGATGTAAAGTTTGTGCTTGCATATTTAGTTTCTAATCTGATTCCGAAAATCTTTTACTAATGATTATAGCTACAGTATCCCCTAGTGAAATTAGGAACCCTAGGACAATTTTCGACCACCACACGGGGGCAGCTGCGGGTTGAAGCTAGTGTTTACCTACAAAGAAGCAGTCATAACAAGTGATTAAGGGTTTTTTGTAGGCTGATATTTGAATTCATGATGAATTTATGCATTGGACATTTAAGTTGTTGTGCAATGGCTGTTCATTTGCAAGGGTTCATCTCGACTAGATGGGATTGACCCCTGAGTAAACTACTCATTTCAACATCTCAAATGAGGTTCCTTTCTCCCTAATCACAGCGTGTGGTTGATTACTTTCAACCTCATGTTACAACACAATACTTACCAATTTAGAATGTGGTTTAGTCATAATATGACATTTGCTTATGGATTTCCTAAGAGCCTAGAACTGGTAACTTTAGTTTTGACATCATGCAAACCAGCTCCTTTTGTATGGCAATGTCATTAAGACCAAGGTTCGTCAAAAAAGGTAGGTGGTAGTACTTTCCCACCCTCTACTTTTAAATAACTATTAAAAACCATATCTTTTGAAAATTAAACGCAGTTCCTTATAGTATAATTGCGTTATATTATAGATATTTAATGAATGCCGTGTTTTACCACCTACATTTATTTTACTTTATTTTGTAATTTAATATGTTTTTTTCAGAACGACACTACCGGGTGACTATCCAACTAGCAAATCCCAAAGGAGCAGAGTCGTGGGTGCAGGTACATTAATTTGATAAATTTTATCGTAAAGCTCCCAAAGAACACGTTTTATAGCGTGTTTTGTATCGTGTGGGCAGTAAGGTCTAACAACACCACACTCCAGCGACAGCATTAGTGTCAAACTATTAAAAAGGCTTTAATATAAGGTCCCATTAAAATAGGTGGACAAAATTTCAGAAATCATTCAGACCACCAAAATTTAAGTACCTACTCATAAAGGATGAGTTTGTTCTAGAGTGCCGACAATTTATTATTTTAAGTAAAAAAAAAACACTTTATTTAATGTTTTTTTTTGTTTAGATATCTTTGGTTAGACCTACTTTAATGGTACCTTATATAATCCTGTTTCTAATCAACAGGGCTTCCTAAAAGTAAGTTTGCTGTCAGACAGAGGCGTAATTCGAGGAATGGACCTAACACCAAATAACTACGTGAAGTAAGCAACTCTACAACTTAAAGCTACCTAGTACTTAATTCTAATTTAATTTTCATGTTTGAATTTCATTAAATCACCCTACAATTACTTTTCAGACTAGAACATGGCACTACGTACACTATAGTAGTCACCCACCCCATGGACTTAGGTGGGAAAGTTAGAAAGGTAATCTTTGTTTCAAACTATATAACAACATTTTGAAGTTTTCTTAATGTACCGAAGTTTTTTTTGTTAGCAGCAAGTGCTCTAACACGTACAGTCAGCATCGGCTACATCTGATGCACATGAAATTAACACTACTCAAAGGTTTGAGAGCAGTGGTGGCCCAGTGGTGGCGGCCCCGACTTACGAATAGTGAGTCGTGGGTTCGAACCCCGTCAGGCGCATTACTTTGTGTAATTTATTTCATCACCACTGCTCTCAAAACGGTGAAGGAAAACATCGTGAGGAAACCGGCATGTCCTAGAACCAAAAAATTCGAAGACATGTGACATTTACCAATCCGCACTGGGCCCGCGTGGTAGATTATAGCCCATCCCTCTCCTAGAGAGGAGGCCTGAGTCCCTGCAGTGGGAACATTATAGGCTGATGATGAAAGGTTCAAAGCAGGTTTTTAAACCAAAACTTGTTAGATTTTACTCGTTCCGAACAAGTTATTGCAGAGTAAGGAATAATTTTAATAAATAATCGTCAGAAACAATAAAATAATAGCTGGAGTCCTGTACAATAAAAAAATCGAAATGTTAAGCTACTTCTGTTGCTGACCGTACAAACGTTGTTCCAAAAAAAACTTCATTAGGGAAGCACCTTTACAAAGGAACGCCGATGTACTTAACTTGTGCACTTGCTTGCACAGTGTCGAAAACATTTTTAGACTTTGTGGCGATCGATTTGTGAACTTTTTCACAACAATTAATTGTATTAAAAGTGGAATTTGATCATATTTGTTTCATTTTCAGGTGGAGTTATCGTGGGAGTATGACATGAATGTACTGGAGCCGCGATCCCTTTGTATACTGTGGTGTAATGATCGACTGTACGTCAAGTCAGTTCTCGTCGACCAAATGGAACTGCCAAGCAGAGGGTTAGCATGATATCCACATTTTTTTATTTGAACAGATATTAATCTGAAATTCTGAACCAAGCATTCAATACAGAACAGTGTTGGTTAATTTGGTAAAGAGCACATACAGTGACGAGCAAAAATGCGTATACACGTAGCAAAAATCAAAAGCAATTGTGAAACAAAGGATTTTACTTTGAGATAAGACTTATTTCGTAAAACCATAACTTCCAAAATGCAATGTTCGTGAAAACGTTAAACGTAAATCAACACAGTAATAGATAATCACTTTCAAAAGTTGCTTTATTTATTACAAATTGATGCTCATGGCATGATGTAAGTACGTGTACAACCGTACCTACATGTTTCGTTTTCTAATATTTCGTCATGATTTACTTTGTTGCAGGAAACGTAACGTTGACTTCAGCACGAAGTTGTGCACGCCGAAGCGTGAGTTTGCTGAAATCCCTAACCGGGGCTCTGCCAGTTTCTATGACAACTGCGGCAGGTAGCTGTGCCATAAATAATACGTAGGCATTCCACTATAGACTTTATTGTAGTCTATTTACATAGACTCTGAAAGAAAGCTTTAAATGAAAAGTGGATAAAGTAACGAAATGGAAACATTCGTCGTAATGGAATCAGTGAAACTTTTCAAGCGTGAATTTGTTACAGGGTGAACATTTAGCTGCGTTTATTTAAATTATGAACACTTGTGGTTTTATTAGATTTAGAATTACACGAGCTAAATTTTGTAATATCGACTGTAAACTACAACAGTTTTTCTGTTTATTAAATACTCACCTAAATCAAATATTGTGTATTATGTTGTAAATAGTCTACGCATTTGAACTATAGATTTATCGAGATTTTTAAATGAAATCTTGAACGTCAAATTCTGAAATATATTCAGATATTTATATTGTTACAATAATCTCAGTAAGTAACTGACTGAACATAACTTTGTATAATATTATAATCTTATGATTATTGAAATACTCAAAGTTCTTGTAATATAGTTAGAAAGTAGTAAAAACTATTGTAAATACTTATTTAAGTTTTGTATTTATATTTTTGTAAGTTCGATGATCGATTATGAAATCGAAAAAATTAAGCAAGGAAGCTCGTATCAGCGCTGATTCCACACTTGTAACGTAGGTAAATATGCCACAGTGTAATAGTGTTGGATGGAACAACGTTGATCTAACTAAATAAGAAATTGTTCACACCAATTACGAAGCCTGCACCTAACTATTGATTTTATGAAACACTTTGTGACAGGGACCAACTTCAAGAGACAAGAAATCATCTTTACATTTAGGTACCAGCTATCATTTTAAATATTATGTTTCAGTAAAAAAAAACGAAGTTATTATTCATCTACTCATCATTAAAAATGTAATGTAATCAATGCCTTAGAGTTAACTGATAACAAAGATATTAGTACAACTTATTTTAACAGCATACCTACCTTAATGAAATTGGTTCCGTGTTTAAGATTTGTATCTAGATAGAGACTATCTAAAGCTAACTGTACAAATGTTCTTATAGTTAAATAGTTTAAATAGGTACATAATAGGAAACCTTATTTATCTACCATGTTAAAAAAACTAGGGTAGCCCCGTCTGATTCCGGCTGTAAAAAAACACACAATATCTATTATTTGCTACGTTATCTTTACATCAAACAAATCAGCACAAAATTCTGAAATAAAAACATTATTTTTACTTGATTTTTTATTTTTCTTTTTTTTTAGCTAATTTTATATGCTGATGCTGGACATCGCACCATCGCACCCACGTCTTCACAATAGAATAGACTACCTACTTATTCTGGAGGTTACAGAACGTCAGATAAACTGAAAAATTATTAGGTAGGTAGGTACATGTACCTACATGTTAGGTGACCTACCACCTAAATAACGAGTAATAACAATGCATAATATTATGCCAGTAATAAATTAATGCTGAGTTTGATCGAATCGAAATCGAATCGCACGTTTCTGCAACCCGGTGCGTCGTGCACTGAGCTGCAGGACCGTTTCCACCGGAAAAGCTCATAACTTTTGATCGCACACAGTGCAGCACATTTGTTAGTGAACTTGATAGTACGAGAGCCCATATCCAAAATTATTGCCTCAACGTTATACGACCAGTTATTCTGATTATAATTCTGACTAAAACTAGGTGCTTCCCAACGAAAAAAAATAATTTATCTATTCTATTACTATTCTATTTTTGTTTAAAGCAATTAAAGCCGATGTCGACTATTCTGCCAATGCAATATTCTGCAATATCCAGTGAATTGAAATAATTTCGGAACGAAGGTTTGACTGTCTGAAAACGTCAGAACGTCAAACTCTGACAGTTGCTGTCAACCTGTCAAGTCAAGATTCACGAATAGACTGTGCTAGTGCTACTGCCTGCATGAAACTGAATTAATTTGATAAATATCTACATTTGCAATGTGGATTGGAATTTTTTCAACCAAGCAAAAGTACAAGTGAAAATGTCTTCACCAACCTCAAAATTAGTTTTAATGCTTTCTCTGTCCGGAACGATTGGAACTGTATCGTATGTACACATTAAGCAACAATCAGATAGGTACATAACTAGTCATAATTTTTTAACAATACTTATTATTTACTAAATAACACACATGTTACTTTGAGTTTCTAATTACCTGTGATTTAAAAAGGAAAATTTATCTTGAACAATAAATAAACAAGTCATATTGTCAGTATTTTCATATATTTAGAACCTTATCTTCAGAAAATTAAAGTATAACCAAACCCAACATTGGACTTGAAATGTACATAAAAACAATAGTCAGTCAGAGATGACCATCCTATGGTACTATAAAAGTGTCCCATGAGCTATCTTAGGCTAAAATAACTATGTTGGGGATCTCAGAAAAAGGTGACGCGGGAGACCTCACAGGAGAAGGTACAACGGCAGTTTGCCCAGTAGTGGGATGACTGAAGATAAATACTCTTGAGTTGGGAGTGTCATTTGGAGAAACCACTAAAATATAAATAAATAAAAAAGGTTTTATTATTCCATTGGCATGTACATACAGTCATACATTTATGTATGAATAGTATTAGGTGTGGATATTGTTAGTCCAATATATTGGTCTCCCTCTGCTTCTGTACCCATGAGGTCCTCAGTAGAAATAGATGGTCAGGAAATATTTGTGTATCTTAAACACACACAATGACCACTTCCTCACTTCCTCTAACAAACGATAGATTAATATTGCACTTTTGTTTCAGGGAAAAAATGCATGAAGGTGTGATAAAGGATGTTGAAAGGCAACAAAGGCGCAAGATAGAAAACCTGTACATATTAGAAAAACAAAATGAATTAACTAAGAAACTGAAAAAGGAATTAGGAAACTAGTCAATCAAATGCATTATTCCAATTAAAACAATATTTATTATTTACAAAACTAATGTGAAACTAAAATAAAGTA
Source organism: Diarsia dahlii (assembly GCA_949775195.1). NCBI lineage: Eukaryota > Metazoa > Arthropoda > Insecta > Lepidoptera > Noctuidae > Diarsia > Diarsia dahlii. The sequence goes on along the minus strand of OX459194.1, from coordinate 13,662,773 downwards.
ACTAGAAATAGGTAGTTATAATTTTGAACTAAGTTATTGTTTTTTTTCTTTTAACCAAGCCTCGAGCATAACATCTTTAAGTTTTAGATTTACTCCTGTAGGATACTGTTTGTCAACATTGTCAATCACACCATCAAGGTTTAGCTTCTCTTTGGCTACTGCAGCCAAACATTCAAATGTCCGGGGTTCCCAGCAGGCTAAATCTGATAGAGATTTACGATCCAACATAATGTTAGCTCTCTCCAAGCCTTCTTTTAATACAAATGGTGATATGTTATGTTGTTCACAAGCAGCTGTGATTCTTGTCGACCAGAGATCAATCATGTCTTGTTTCTTCAACTTCCGAGCTTTAGTTGAGTAAACTAACGCCCTGTGGACATTACGCACTGCTACTGAGTAACAGTTTCTGCGACGACCAATATAATGCGCAGCAAGCCTAAATACTCTTCTTTTTCTCCATAATTCATCAGGACCACGGGAACGAATCCAGTTAGCAACTGTCAGGAATACCATTGTGCTGAAATTAATGAGGTTATGTTGTGAATTGGTTGTATTATAGAAAACATGAATTGAAGCAAGTAATTTTGTGATCAGAAAGTTGTATTGAGATAGGCACATAATTTTTTACATGAAAAATCAAGATATACCTTAGCTTGTTTTATTCAAAACAAAATCAATGCGACAATCTACTTGAATCTCTTTTCTTGAATCTACGAGAGAAATGTAGACTAACTGTCAGTGTCAACACTGTCAACTGTCAAGTCTAATAGATAATCTGTGGTCAAGTCATGAAGATGCAGTCAATCAATTTTACACCCTTGCGCCATCCCATCTTCCTAGCACGGTGAGCTGTGCTGGGGCGGCTGCTGCCGGTGCTGAAAACCTCAAACGGCGCAAATACAATAACTTAATTGGTGGTTATGTGTTTGAGCCGTTTGGGGTTGAAACACTGGGGCCATGGGGTCCGAGTGCCCACTTAATTTATCAGGAAATTGCCAAGCGTTTGGTCGACTCTTCTCGTGACCAGAGGGCTGGAATATTTTTTGGGCAAAGAATCAGCATTGCCATCCAACGTGGCAATGCTGCCAGCCTTCTGGGCACTTTTCCTGTTGACAGCGGTGTGGACGAATTTTTTGACGCCCTATAATTACTCCCCTTTTTGATACTTGTATATATTTTATTATTATCTTTGTTCTGTAAATAGTAGTTTTTAAATGTTGTAAATAAAAACCCAAGTATTAAATCATAGACAAATAGAGACTACTTTTTCCCCGCTTATAGATTAGCAACTAGTCTTTTATTTTATCACAGTATGTACATTTCACTCATAAAATAAAATTATTCTGTGCTTCAGACTGTTTTACATTTCTCCTTTTTTCTTTACTCTTACTTACATTACCTATCTAAAAGACAACAATCTCATCGAATATAGACGTAAACTTATGACACGTGTGTGTGTTGAATTTATTTGTTAAGTCTTCAGCAGGGCTATTGAGTGGATGTCTATCAAATAACTGTCAAATGGTGAGTTTTTAAGAAAAAAATGTACCAAACCATAACCAATTTACAGTTAATCTATGGACATTTCTGATAGCCACTGACGTTAAAAAGATACCTACGCAATAGGGGGGCAGAACGGCAGAACTAGTGTTGATGAGATAGGTATCAATGGCCAATGGTCATCATCATCTGCCTAGCTTTTCCCCAACTATGTTGAGGTTGGCTTCCAGTCTAATCGGATTACCGGATGCAGCTGAATATCAGTAGCGATAATTAAAAGGGTAGATTTATGCTAATTTGTAATTGTTTTCTTTCGTACATTTAAGTTCCTGGTGGGTCTCAGGGGATATAAAACTAAATAATCACATAGGTCCTACTAGTCAGTAGGTCTGGGAGACACATCAGTATTCGGAAACCCACCGGTGGGTCTGCTTGGTGGGTCCTTAAGGACGAAGCGGTATTTTACATGGAATGACTGTCTATCTGACCACCACAACCCAGTTAATACTGGGTAATACGATAACCCACGAACTACGATACTGCTTATTTCTAAAGAAATAAGCAGTACCTTTGTACCTACTCTAATGTTATATTATGTTGTTTTCCTGTGTTGTCTAGTAATTGTGTGTACATAAATAGTAAAATAAATAAATAAATAATAACTTTTGGTAGGTACCTAACCTATCAATGGAATTCAGTTCTTAGGTTTACCGTTATTAAGACCGTGCCCGTGGTAGGTAGATTCTATATGCATGATGGACCACGTGTTGCAAGAGGTGCTATCATTCACTCGCTGACGGATCTACGAGTATCATGCTAAAGTAAACTGATGAATAAAAGATGCATATTATTTAATTTTAGATTTTTATTTATCTAAATCTACTATATCTTTATATATTAAATTAAACTGTCACTAGACAACAAGCTCCTAATTTACAAGGCTGTCATAAGACCATGCAGTCTGGACTTAGGGGATTCAGTTATGGGGAGCCTGCTGTAATTCCAACTTAAATATTATTCAAAGAGTTCAGAACTACATCCTTACGTAAATTAGAAATGCACCCTGGTTCATTAGAAACAGTGAGGTACTCAAATTCCTGAGCATACCAACATAGAAGTATGAGCCATCCTAAATCGCATGAAACGGCGTAGACCCTTGAATCTCGGCGGCGTTAACAGTATCTACGCCAATATATTAATAGGATGACACATCTGCTCATAGTCAGAAGGAATGATTGCAAGATTTAAGATAATAAAAAAAAACTTTATTTATTATCTATAATCCTCCTACTTATTTCTTTGTATCCCAAGGGCTTTCAGAATCTTCATCATCGATATTAACACGACTGACTTCTGCCATTCTGAAAAAAATAATTCACTAAAATAACAAAATTGTGGCAAAACCAAAGCGTCTAGTTCCAAACTATAAAAATTCGCGGAACAGACTTGGGGGTGTTTTGGGAAACCCTTGGAGAAGCTGGAGAGAACCTACTTTATCGCAACTATAGTTGTAAATAAACCCAAAACTCTCATTTACCAAAATCGTTAAAAAAGTAGGTATGAGAAGAGGTATATTTTAATATGTCGTAAAAACATTTTAAATCATATTAAATCGCTAAGGTTTAAAAATGTTTAGGTAAAATCCGTTTTGCATCTATACCTACTCTCAATAATACCTACTCTCAACGAGATACCTACGCAATAGCCCTGCAGAGCTCATAGGATCGTAATGGACAGTTAATTACTTGGCGAAACAATATGCACCGATTTATGTTTGTGTGGAAACGCCTATCAATTACCTGGATCGACGGACTGGATTAGCGGGACCGGGTTCCGATAACTGTATTTCTCTAAGATGAACTTCATTTTCATCATCAGAATCGTCAGGGTTCATTTCTAAAGAGTTGCTGGAGGCGGCAAAACGATCATTCGTGGACATTATATGTCTAACATTTATGTCGTACTTGTTCTTGGCTTTCTGATCTTTATTTGGTTTATGATATATTAGCTTTAGAATTGAAAGCTGTTGGATAAAGAAGAAACAATGAGTTAAAAACTCATAAAGTGAAAAATAAACTTCAGAAGAACAATCAGCTTCTGAAGTCGGTGGAAAAAAAAACGAAATCAAACAAACAGTAAAAAATGTAGTTATAACCATTTGAACCACCCCTTTTTCCAAGATGGCGGTCGTGGGACAAGAGTTTCAACTCCACAAACTTGGACTAACTTAAAACTGACTACCCCTTGATATCTAAAAAAATAAATTGCGTCCTCTTACCTATCAAGTGCACGCTAGATGTAACATTTCAGTGGGCTATAAACATGTCTGCCTATTTCACAGAGTACTTTAATATAAATGGCCTATTTTCTAGTACCTACTAAGTCTTTGAGCAATAGTGCGGACATAGCGAAACTATAAGGGTGCCTTGTTGACTAGGGAACCCTAAAAATGGTAGAAAATTTAATACCTACAGTCTGTCGGTACCTGCTCGTACATACAGGATCAGTCTGTGTACCTACAAAAACGTCAAGAAAAGACGGAATTAATTAAACAACTCACCTCCAGGAAAATAATAGTCAAGAACAAAACAAGGTGCGCTATCATAGATCCCATTATAATGCGATGCAGCAAATTCCCACATCCTTGAGTGTGAATATAGTGAGTTCCCAGTTCCAGTAGATAATTTGATATGCACGAACCACTTTTACAGCAGCTAAAAGAATTGAAACAATCGATAATATTTTTCTTTCTCCATTTTTAAGTGACCGACCCATAGTCACACTAAACTACCACACCAGTGTGACTATGGTTAATTTTATCCGTAGTCACACTGGTGTGACTACGGATAATTTAACCTGATCCGTAGTCACTCTGGTGTGACTACAGCTGATCCGTGGTCACACTGGTGTGACTACGGATAATTTTACCTGATCCGTAGTCTGTGTGTAGTAGTTCTGTGTCTGGGTGTAATTTATCTATAATATGTATGTATTTAGAAATATATAAGTATGTTTATCAGTTGTCTAGTACCCATAACACAAGCTCTGCTTAGCTTGGGACTAGATGGCGTTGTGTGATAGTTGTGGAATATTATTATTATTGTGGTTTTAAACTTTCGTTTTCTCAGGTTAATAACTGGTATTTTAAGAATCTCACGGGTGTAAACCAAGGTGAGATTCTAGTTATTTGTTTGTAAAGGTAAATTATTCTGTACTGCAGCGAAATTATTGTCTAAGTCTAATTGTAAAAAATTTCTAACTATTCGGCAAGTGTTTAGTATGGCAGCTTTTTGTAGTGTTAGATATGTGTATTTAGATAGATTGAGTGCGCTAAAACTGTTAAATATTTGTTTTGGGATAACGCCTGTGGTTGATATAACAATTGGGACTATAGTGACTCTTTTCATTTTCCAAACTCGCCTAATTTCCTCTTGTAACTCTGTATATTTCCTGATTTTCTCTGAGATTGTTTTTTGTATGTTATTAGTATTAGGGACTGCAATATCAATTATGTATGTGTGTTCGTTTTCTTTGTCTACAAGTGTTATGTCGGGTCTGTTGTTATATATAGTGTGATCTGTAACTATAGAGCGGTCATAATATATTTTATAAAATTCGTTTTCTAAAGTATCTCTAGGTGTATATTTGTAATATGGTGCGTATGGGTCCTTCATGAGATTAAGTTTAGTTGCGAGTTTTTGGTGTATAATATTAACTAGCTGATTATGTCTGTGTGTATAGTCATTTTGAGTTAATGTGATACAAGCGCCTGTGATGTGTTGTATTGTTTCAGGCTTGCTATGGCATTTTCTGCAGAGATCATTTCTTACTGTACTATCTTTAATTATGTATTTTCTATAATTTTTTGTGTTTATGACTTGGTCTTGGATGGCTAACATAAACCCTTCTGTTTCCGGAAATAACATTATTATAGTTTGGGAGTCAGGGGATCTAACTCTATAACAATTAATGTTACTGTATATTAAATTAAAGATATCTGGAAAATATTGCCACTGTATTCAAATAAAGAATTATTATAAAAAAAAATAAAAAAATTGTCCATGGAAGACAATTGATTTTCAAGATACATACAGGCTCTTTGCCTAGTTTGGAAGTCAGGCGTCCATATAGTTTTCTGCAGCCTTTTTTTGTGTATAGAATCCCCGATGATGAAATTGTATTAGGCTATATTTTAATTGAGACCAATAAACGATTATTATTATAATCAGTTACTGCGGTACCTCCATCAGCTGCCAGGGTGGCGTACCTACTACCTATACCTAAAGGTACCTACTGCAATGGTTATAATTTATAATTCCTTCTGTAGTGGACCAACGTTCAGCATTGTGGTTGACACGACAGAATCAAAATAACATAACATCACGCCTGTTATCACGGTGGGCTAAGAGGTCTACTAGCTGTTATCCTGCATGTCGCCAGTTTAGGTAAATCCCATCAATAGGGAGCGAACTTCAGCGAACCTAATATCATAAACCAAAAATTCAGATTGGCTTACTCGAACCCAATAATACTTTGCCCAACCTGGGAATCGAACCCGGGACCTCGTACTCAGAAATCGTGGTACAGAAAATTAATACCAACAAGACAGTCAAAATATTACCTACTGCATTCATACAACATGTAAGATTTGGAATAAACCTTGGTTTAGACGCAAAATACCAAATTCTCAAAATGGCAACAGAGTCGCAAAAGGACAAGTTCTCAGCCTAATTCTCAGAAATTTAAAAATGGCTTTTGTTTAAACGCCTTCCAGAAAAGACCCTATTTTACTACCAAAAAATTCGAAATACGTGTCTGGTATGGACGTTGTTCTTTAGGCACCTCGATAAAGAGTGCAGACGTCGAGTCTATATTTATTCTGCAGAAAAGAGCCATTAGAGCCATATATGGTCTACGAAGGCGCGATTCTCTGAGAGAGCTGTTTAAGGAAATTAACATCATGACAGTACCTTGTCAATACATCTATGAAAACATCATGTACGTCAGGAAAAATCTGCATTTATTTAGCAAAAGAGGTGATAGACACCACTATAATACGAGAAATAGGGACCAACTAGTTCAGCCAGGTTTCAGGCTAGCTAAAGTAGACTCATCTTTCATGGGGTACTGTTTAAAATGTTACAATAAAATACCTCCTCACATTCTTCAACTGAGTGAGACGAAATTTAAAACTTGTGTAAAACGCACACTATGTAGGCAAGCATACTATAAGTTGGGGGATTACATTGATGATAAAAATGCTTGGCTCCATGCTGGTCCTGCTCCACAACCATAGGGGCAATTACATCGATTATCATGTGAAGTTATTGTAGAGGCTGCAGAAGATTGTAAAAATATCTTTGCATTGTATAGATTCAATGTCTTAATATTGTATAATTGCATGGCACATGTGTGAGTACTATGTACTATAAAGCCCCTTTTTACATTTTTACATTTAGTTATATTTTAGTGACGTTGCCCTGGTGGCTGAGAGAATGTCATGCTCACTCAAATGTCTCGCTGATGGTGGCGGGTGTGTCGGATCATTTAGTTCCCTTCAAAATGGTTGAGTTGAATGGTGCTGATCCATGCGTCATGTTCGTGAACGGGCGCTGTCAGTGGAGACTGGTCATTCCTTAGTTGCCATGGTGTAAATATATTTTTCTTTTTGATTTGTTTATTAAGTATATCTTTTTACTCTGGACGCTCTTAACTTGCACGTCTTGCTACATAGTTCTCACATAATATACCATCTCAACATGAATGATATAATGTACCAAGATTTTGTAACAAATTCTAATTTAAAAGAGTGTCCATGGAGTTTCTTGCCCGTTCTTCTTCATGAGATCTACGTTAGGGAACTGGCAACTGCAGTACTTTCACAAGTTATTATGCCTTGTGATTGTGACTGTAGCGTAGGAGTGCAATGCGTCGTTTCGGGAGTTGCTGCGTCGGGCTGCGCGGCGCCGGATGTTACCGGCGGCGAGTGGTGTGGGTGCGGGGGCGCGCGGCGGCGTGTGCCGTGGCGGTGGGTGTGCGGGGCTCCGGGTCGCGGGGCGGCGGTTGCACGTTGCGGCGTGCATTCGTTGTTCCGTGATTCGGGGTCTCGAGCATTCGTTGTTGCGGTTTGCGTCGCTGGGTGCTTTCGTGCTCGCAGTGTTCGTTGTTGCGGGCATTCGGTGGCGTGTGGTTCGGCGTGGTGGCTTTCGGAATGGCGCATTGCACTCGTAGTTTCGTTCTTCTTCCGTCCTTCTGACATTCAAAAGTGCCTGTAATGGCTTAATTGAAATAAACGATTTGAGTTTGAGTTTGAGTGCAGGGTTTAATTATTTGAAGTTATCATATTTTACTTGGTACTTTAGTCTAGCTAGGATCTAAAAATTTTTTTGGTGAGCATTTAAGTTGTAGCGATTAAAATTGGTTCGTATTTGATGGTCCCATCGTATCGATCAAATTGACCATTGTGAATTCGTTGTATTATAATTAAGTACCATTATAACTGTAAATGTCTGTAAATGTCAATCCGCACTGGGCCCGCGTGGTAGATTATAGCCCATCCCTCTCCCTGCAGTGGGAACATTATAGGCTGATGATGATGATAACTGTAAAAACGTAGTAATAAATTGAACCTCAATGGAACGCTATCAGTTACTTCTATGTCCTGCCTTTTATGCCCATTCCGTCTAATTACATTAGGATCCCACTCGTAATCACGTTTTTTATCATACCAATCGCGCTGAAACCAATCTTGATACGAATGGAGCTGAAAAATTAGAACGGAACTATTAATTGTTTTTTTTTAATAAAGCCTTAAAAACTTTTAAAAAAGTTTGATGAGCGTACCCCACAACACTTCAAAGACCACTGTAGGTTATCGACAAAATGTTTGAATTTTGGAACACTCCGGTAATGCTTCATAGTCCGGCTTACTCTTTCAATTGTTCCAACTTTGCCACAGTACATCTTATGGATACAGCACCCAACTCCCAATAAGTTTATTAGAACAATCCACATGACGCATAACCACATTGGGCAGCAGACCACCTTTGACTTGTAACTGTAAATAAATTAGGAATCTTCTTTGTATGCGAACGCGTTGCAACTTTATCGCTAAAGCATAAGATTATTTTGTTTTAAAAATCGTAGCCCCCACACTAGGAATTTCTCCTGTATCGTGGGTGCGTTCACAAACATTTAAACTCACATAGACAAATACCCAGACCCGAAACAACTATCTGTAGGCCATAAAAATATTTATTCCGTGCGCGGATCGAACCCGCGACACGTAGGAGCGTATGCTACCTCAAATTAGCAACTCTATTTGTGGTGGTTTAAACTTCGACACATTTTAAAAATGACGTTTTGCTAAATAGTTATTCTGCTATACAGACCATCTGATAGTTGGACGTTTTGCTACATGGACATTTTGCTAAGTAGACTTACTGCTCATTAGACATTTTGCGCTGTTGGACATTTTGCTACTTAGACCTTCTGATCAGGAGGCACAAATACTATGGCCAACAGGTGTAATAGGACAGGGCCGGGTCTGGATCTTCGTATAGGTGAGTTTTTTTTTATGTTTGTTCATAGACGCGAAAAGTTTGACTAAAAGCTGCTTTAAGCATACTCACTCAATCTTCCTGCCATGAGATATTGAGCACAGTATGTGCACATTCGTTGGGAGCATGATAATTCCGGAGAGCAAAACGATCGCGTTAATTATGTCTGTCCCTGTTAGCACTAAAATATCACCGACACCTGGAAAAAGCAGTTTATTACTAGGCTGCCTCATTTCAAAACCTAGTAAGGGAGACACTTTTTACAAAAATCTTTTTATTATTTTAGATTCTATACCTACTTTATCACTCATCGTCCTGTTTTAGCAAAACATCATCATTCCCAGTGGTTCCTGAAGAGTTCTTGAATAAAAATTCCTTCACCTACACCACATAGCCGGCGTTATAAGACTCGTACCTAGATGTACCTACCTACCTAGATACCGTACTTTGCATAAAATTAATATTTAAATATCTTAGGATATGAGTAACACAGCACCCATTTTACCAGTAATCCCGGAAAATTTAATAAGTAGGTCTGTAGAGGGTGGACAATCTGCATAAGGGTTGCAATGGTGCACCTCATCTCAAGCAGTACGCAACCGCACTTTTCCATCATCATCATCAGCTTATAATGTTCCCACTGTAGCGACAGAGGCCTCCTCTCTAGGAAAGGGATGGGCTATAATCATCCACGCGGGCCCAGTGCGGATTGGTAGATGTCACATGTCTTCGATTTTTTTGGTTCTAAGACATGCCGGTCGCTTTTCCATGCTCCTATCATTTTCTGTTGCTCAGAACCGCCATTTGCTAGAGCGAGGCACAGAGCGACCGCATCGGCGATGCTGCCGTGTGCAATAGCACGATTCCGTGCTCCTAGATAGGTTCAACCCGTGGTTCAACCCTAATGGAATGGAACAACACAACAATTCGCCCAGCCCCATTGAGGTATATGTCCCAGCCCAGACACGTAGCGAACTCGATTGATACGAGACGTTCTATTAGTTTGTAATAGGTATTGTATACTCACAAAAGAATAGGAGTAGAGACCACAGTATAGAAAACATAGAAAGAAGCCACAAGAAGCAGGATTCCCACACCAGCAGGGGGTGATAAGGGGCCGTCAGATTGTTTAGATTTTTCATTAGAATAAAAGGATAAACTCTATCTTAAAACCAACATATACCTGTAGAAACCAAGTAAACCTATACCTATTAAACGTGTATTTAATCTATGTACTTGTGTATGTTTATCACCGTAAAAAAAACGAAACCATCCATTTAAACTTGACACTGCTGTCATTAGCATATTTTTGGCATTTTGGTGACATCATAGACCAAGATTGTAATCAAAATTGTTTCACAAATAAACGGAAATGAGCTGATCATATGAGGTTGTTAATGATTTTGATAGTCGTAGATAACTTTGTTTATGTGTATCACTACAGGGTTAACTCGGAACATACCTTCTTTCTTCCCGCTCTTGCCTAACTGCACACCTGGTTCCCAACTACCTTCATTTAACAGGAAGTATGATGGACCTAGCTCTTCGATCAATAATAGTACCAGATTAAGCATCAGGAACAAAACTAAGTCGCTCAAGTGGCCACGTTTGCACACACGTAAACATCTACTTAACATCTTAGAAAAAAGTTCAATATTATTAACAACTTCAGATGATTATAAACCTTAACACTTAAACATAACGTTTAATTATCATTGTAAAGTATATTTATTTAAGCCCTTTCATCCTTCGATCAATAATAGTACTAGATTAAGCATCAGGAACAAAACTAAGTCGCTCAAGTGGCCACGTTTGCACACACGTAAACATCTACCTAACATCATAAAAAAAAGTTCAATATTATTAATAACTTCAGATGATTATAAACCTTATAACTTAAACATAACGTTCAATTATCATTGTAAAGTATATTTATTTAAGCCCTTTCATCGGAGAAAGATTAGAAGCAAAACATTTTAAATGTCGCTCCAAAATAAAAAGTCATCAGTACAAAAATATTCATTCTAAAATGAAACTTAAACTCTAAGCAATACGGTTAAAAACATTTTGTGTACAATGTCGTGCTAATTCTATAGCGGAACTCTTCGATCAATAATGTACTAGATTCCCGATAAGCGCTTCAAAAACGGCCCGAAATATAAGACCACAAACGTATTTGTGGTCTTATTTCAAATCAGTATGGTCCAATCATAGCCAACATTAAGACGTCAAAATACCGCAGTATGCGTTCAAAAACTGCGTAAATAACCACCGTAACACCAAGGTTTTGGAAGGAATATCTTTTTTTCGGTAATTTAATATCATTATGTGCTTTTTCATAATATTTAAACATAATTAAACTGGAAATATAATTAAATCAGCGAATATTATAATTGTTTGGCCAATGTTTGCTACAACGCACCAACTATTGTATCATGTTCTTGAACAGGGAACGCTAGTTCCGCAATAGAATAAGCACGACATTGTACACAAAATGCTTTTAACCGTATTGCTTAGACTTTAAGTTTCATTTTAGAATGAATATTTTTGTACTGATGACTTTTTACTTTGGAGCGACATTTAAAATGTTTTGCTTCTAATCTTTCTCCGATGAAAGGGCTTAAATAAATATACTTTACAATGATAATTAAACGTTATGTTTAAGTGTTAAGGTTTATAATCATCTGAAGTTGTTAATAATATTGAACTTGTTTCTAAGATGCTATAGATGTTTACGTGTGTGCAAACGTGGCCACTTGAGCGACTTAGTTTTGTTCCTGATGCTTAATCTAGTACTATTATTGATCGAAGGCGGAACTAGCGTTCCCTGTTCAAGAACATGATACACTAGTTGGTGCGTTGTAGCAAACATTGGCCAAACAATTATAATATTCGCTGATTTAATTATATTTACAGTTTATTATGTTTAAATATTATGAAAAAGCACATAATGATATTAAATTACCGAAAAAAAGATATTCCTTCCAAAACCTTGGTGTTACGGTGGTTATTTACACAGTTTTTGAACGCATACTGCGGCATTTTGACGTCTTAATGTTGGGTATGATTGGACCATACTAATTTGAAATCGGGAATCTAGTACATTATTGATCGAAGCTTTCATCGGAGAAAGATTAGAAGCAAAACATTTTAAATGTCGCTCCAAAATAAAAAGACATCAGTACAAAAATATTCATTCTAAAATGAAACTTAAACTCTAAGCAATGCGGTTAAAAGCATTTTGTGTACAGTGTCGTGCTTATTCTATTGCGGAACTAGCGTTCCCTGTTCAAGAACATGATACAATAGTTGGTGCGTTGTAGCAAACATTGGCCAAACAATTATAATATTCGCTGATTTAATAATATTTACAGTTTAATTATGTTTAATTATTATGAAAATGCACAAAATGATATTAAATTACCGAAAAAAAGATATTCCTTTCAAAACCTTGGTGTTACCACAGTATAAATATGGACAGTACCGAAACTAAGCCTAGTTGATGCGATAACTACCTACGCTCCATTGAAGCCATAGGGTTGTCCCTTTTAATGTTGATGATATTGTTTTTTTTTTCTTAAATATTTTTATTCTGTTGTGATCAATGAATCGAATTGAAATAACTAGCTTACTACAACTAGTGATGTGCAATTCTGCTACAAAATAATTAACATATTATTAATATTAAGAACGAATATATTATTATATTGTTTTAAATTAGCAGTATCAGTTTTAGACTATAGTGCGCGCGGAACTAGTTGGCCGCGCCTTAGGTGGCGACAGGGGTGAGGGGGCGGGTTGCCTACAGCTCACAATGCACAGGAGACTATAATTAGACAGTGATGACCAATCTCGAGATATCGTGAACAATAATTGTTCAATTTATTGAAAAGAATACTTATATAAAAACAAAAACATGCATAAGGCGCGGCCAACTATGTAGTTCCGCGCGCACTATAATAAAATGTTATTTAATGTTTGTTGATTCTCACTTAAATATCACGGGGGTGGCAGAGGGGGGTCAAAATTTTGGTCCTTTTTTGTCTAGGACGCTCCGTTTTCGTGATATTTCAATTTCAATTTTTTCATACTGCACAGTTTTAGACTAATAAAATGTTATCTAATGTTATTTTAAGTAAAGTTGCACCAGAATTTTTTTTGTGTTATGTGATTCTCACATAAATATCACGGGGGTGGCAGAGGGGGGTCAAAATTTTGGTCCTTTTTTGTCTAGGACGCTCCGTTTTCGAGATATTTCAATTTCAATTTTTTTTTTACAGAAACTTTGAACGCCCATAATTCGATAACAAAAATCCTTCTTACCTTTCGAAATTAGTAGGAAGTTTAAAATACAATATCTCCGGTTTTGATGAAGCCGAGTTCAAACACCCGTATACGTTCCCGGCATTTTTTATTTTTTTATTTTTTTTAAGAAACGTTCCCCACACTAGGAATTTCTCCTGTATCGTGGGTATGTTCACAAACATTTAAACTCACATACACAATTACCAGGACCCGGAACAACTAAAAAAGATTAAAAAAGATTGGAGGATACCTCTCAAGCGCCGCGCGAAATAACGGGCCCCCCTCCCTCACGCACCGCCTGGTTACGTCATCGCATGAGTCATCGGACCTTGCTCACTAAAACGCTTATCGCTCGAGTTCTGTTATCTCTTATCTCAAACGGTAAACAGTTTCGGGTTTCTGAAGAGTTAGACGATGTATTATTAAATAAACAACTCTTTTATAGCTTATTTAGAATTATAAATATCGTATAGTTAGGACAGAACTCGCCGCCACACGACCTGTTGCGTATCTTATTTTGTTTTGGTAAAACTACTGAATCAATTTACACGAAACTTTAGAACTAATATAACAAATGTACAAGTAATATAGTGACAGTGTTTTTTTAGGAGACCTACATACATTATTCTAATAAGATTTTAACTCAACTCCCTCACGGACCGCCTAGTTACGTCATCGCATGCGTCATCTGACCTTGCTTACTAAAACGCATAATGCTCGAGTTTTATTATCTCTTATCTCAAACGGTAAACAGTTTCGTGTTGCTGAAGAGCTAGACGATGTATTTATTATATAAACAACTCTTATTTTAAAAGACGTATATTGTCATCCCACAGACGACCGGATTTAGGACAGAACTCGCCGCCACTCGACTTGTTGCGTATCTTATTTTGTTTTGGTAAAACTACTGAATCAATTTACACGAAACTTTAGAACTAATATAACAAATGTACAAGTAATCTAATGACAGTGTGTTTTTAGGAGACCTACATACATTATTCTAATAAGATTCCAACTCAAAATTCTTATAAGATTCTTATTGGCGAACTGTCATTTTAGAATTGCGAAATAACCTTGAAATATAAATAAATACGAAATTATTTGCTTCGAATACAAGATATAATGAATTATCACTATATTTTACGTTGATAATAATGTTTCCAAGACCATATTTCAATGAAAAGGAGTCAAATTCGTATTTTCAATTCGCTCATTCAATGACGACGACGAAATCTTTGTTATGATATTTTGTTGGCTCGAAACATAATTTTGGGATATGAATTGCCAAGCAAATTATTATCTACAAAGTTGCAATAGGGACTTCTAAACTAATAAACATTTACTTACCAACGTTTCACAAACAAAATCAAACACAAAACACAAAAACACTACGACACCCACACTTTACCACACCGTTTTTTGCATCAACTGTCAAACGTCACTATGGCGACTCTCAATATTTTTTTAAAAGTGTTCCAGGTTTATGTTTAGTAATTTATTGGTGCCATACGCAGCTCTAGCTAGTTACCCTTTGGCACAAATTTTGCCAGACGATTTAGAGCCATATTTAACGTAAAAATAAGGTTTGAATTTGATGCGCCCGACTGGAACGACGTCGTTCCAGCGGGTCTCAACGGAATTTTCTTAGTGGAACGACGTCGTTCCAGTCGGGTCTGAACGGTTAATTTAAAAAAAAAAAAATAGCACTCCGGGAGTGCCGGCAGAAGTGAAACTTCAATATTAACTTTCAAACTCGCGTCAGGGTCACGTGATGCTGACGCGAGTTTGAAAGTTTTTACCCATACAAAAAAAGTGCTCAGCGCCGCTAAAGAAGTTTTCACTTCAAAAAACTTTTACGTAAACTAACCACTCGACTCGGCGCGGCACGCACAACTGAGAGCACTGCCACAATCGCTAGCTGGCCCTGTCGATGTGCATGTTTGTGTGAGTGTGCGGTTTCGAGCGTTTGTAGGCAGTTTCCGTACTGTCCATATTTATATTGTGGTGTTACGGTGGTTATTTACGCAGGTTTTGAACGCATACTGCGGTATTTTGACGTCTTAATGTTGGCTATGATTGGACCATACTAATTTGAAATAAGACCACAAATACGTTTGTGGTCTTATATTTCGGGCCGTTTTTGAAGCGCTTATCGGGAATCTAGTACATTATTGATCGAAGTTCTAGCTAGATAGTATAAAAAGGAGAAGTAGGGTATCTTCGTAGTTCGTACAAACGCACCGCGCGCGGCTTGTATGTGTGCGCCTAGTATCTTTACGGTCGCCGCACGCACACTCAAACAAAATCTCGGTTGATTTCGCAGTGAGCCAGTCAAGGTTAACACCGCACAAGGTTCGCGCGTCACGCACGGCTTTTCGAATGAAAAATGTCTGATAATCGCAGAAGTTATTGCTGTGTGTTTGGGCATAGTATAAAGAAGGGAAGTAGAGCATCTCCGGCCCAATCCGCGACATAATTACCTACCGTACTTGCATGTGTCAGGGTTGTCACTTTCAGCTAAATTTTAATACAGTGCCTAAAAATTTTCAAGGGCCGGGAAGTTGTATTTTTTTATTTGTCTTGTCTGAGTTTCATTGAGATGTACAGCATACTACATTATTTTTTTTTTCGTAAAAATATCGTAAGGCGGTTCACAGCATACATCTACTTACCAAGTTTCAACTATGTAGTCCTAATAGTTTCGGAATAAAAAGGCTTTTGCCTAAAAAGAGGACCAACAAATAGGTATTTATAGTTTACTAGCTGATGCCCGCGGCTTCACCCGCGTGGATGTCGTTCAAATTACAGCTTGTCTATAAAGTCATG
This sequence comes from Diarsia dahlii, assembly GCA_949775195.1. Classification (NCBI taxonomy): domain Eukaryota; kingdom Metazoa; phylum Arthropoda; class Insecta; order Lepidoptera; family Noctuidae; genus Diarsia; species Diarsia dahlii. The sequence continues at coordinate 13,646,583 of OX459194.1, read as the reverse complement.
AAATTAATGTTTGAGGAACTAACATTATTCAAAAGTAAGGCAACACTAAATCATGGTACATCAAATGTCATCGGCTGTCATCAACTTGTTATTTATCTTGATATCTTTTGCATTTTTTAATGTTTTTCAAATCTACGTCGACAAAACTTCGAAAAAACGTGTTAAATATGAGGAAAACAAATAGGAGTGGAGCTCGGGAAATTATTTCAAAGTATATCAGCGATGTTTGTTAGAACACCAAGCTGACCAAATTTTATCAAATTTGGATGATATTTATACTCGAACAGCAGCTATACCAGGTATGTAATCGTGTTATTGTTTGTTTTTTATCTACCTGAAGTCACAAATTTACTAAATATACGATTTTAAGACTAAAATAAGCATTGTTTACATTGCGCATTTATAGGTTAGATTGCAAATGTAAGTAGCTCATATTGTAGTGCGACGTTAACTTTTGATACTTTTGGGTAATCAAATTTACCGGTTATTTTAAATATGAATAAGTTTTAACATGTTTGAAATAAAAACAGTGCTATGTATTTTCTGTTAGATATTACTTCTTTTTTTAAATCTTTCTTTCAGGAAAATCTGAGAGTACAGTGAGGCGTATTGTAGAAGAAGGCAAACACAGATCAGCCCCCCTATTGCGTATCTTTGTAACGTCAGTGGCAATCAGAAATGTCCATAGATTAACTGTAAATTGGTTATGGTTTGGTACATTTTTTTCTTAAAAACTCACCATTTGACAGTTATTTGATAGACATTATAAGTTATCCACTGTCATTAAAAGATACACAATATAACATTAATAAAAAATATGTACGAACATTTTTCTTTTCTTTACTCATTTTTATTTCAATGAAGGTCGGAAGGAAAACATCGTGAGGAAATCTGGACTTATAATTATTATAAGTCTGAAATCGCCAACCCGTCTTGAGCATGCGTGGTGATCAGTGCTCGTGCCGTCTCTGTTGAGAAGAGGCCTTTGCCCAGCAGTGGGACAGTAATAGGCTGGTATTATCATTTATAATGAAGGTCGCATCTTTGTTTATGGTTTCTGTATTTTTTTTAAATAAGATAACAGATTTTAATTAAAACCAGGTTTGCTTCTAGTACAAAATAATGTGCTAGTATCAAAACCATTTTAGTCACACTATACAGGGTTGCTATGTGCACGAGTCTTCACGACCGCAGCGCCCTCATTTATTTTCATGACTTTATAGACAGGCTGTATATACTAAAACCTTCCTCTTGAATCACTCTATCTATTAAAAAAACCGCATCAAAATCCGTTGCGTAGTTTTAAAGATTTAAGCATACAGACAAACAAACAGACAAAAATAGCGACTTTGTTTTATACTATGTAAGGATAGACTAAGAGCTTGTGTTTAAATTATTTACTTAGTATATACTTGTCAGTTTTTTTTGTTTATTTTTTAATAGGCATAATGTAGTATTTTTGCACATAAAGAACAATATATATGTTTTTACTTTTGACTAAACCAACATAAAATAATACAGATAGTAGGTACATACTTAGTTACTATACCTACCTACAATACTGAGAAATCGGCATGACTAAACGTAAACAAAGCAATAGCGGCATATCATCAAAAGTACCTACCTACCTAATACATTCTAGTGGGAAAGTAGGCCTGCCTACTTCGTCTGTCTGATAGAAAACTAATACCAACAACAAAAAAATAAGTAGGTATCTCTTCATCAAGTATAAATTACTTGCTAGAATAAAGACTTGCTTACCTTTCCTATTCAGTAGGTAGTTTTGATGATGTGCCGCTATTGCTTTGTTTACGTTTAGTCATGCCCATTTCTCAGTATTGTAGGTAGGTATAGTAACTAAGTACATGTACCTACTTACAGTTATAAAATCTAAACTATTAGGACTACATAGTTGAAACTTGGTAAGTAGATGTATGCTGTGGCCTGTGAACAGCCTTAGGATTATTTTACAAAAAAAAAAAAAAATGTAATATGCTGTACCTACATCTCAATGAAACTCAAACACAAATAAAAAAATACAACTTCCCGGCCCTTGCCAATTTTTAGGCACTGTATTAAAATTTAGCTGAAAGTGACAACCCTGAGACAGGCAAGTACGGTAGGTAATTATGTCGCGGATTGGGCCGGAGATACTCTACTTCGCGTGATACATGAAAGACGTCATTTTTACAGAAAATCGGAGCGGTTACTGACAGTAAAGGGGTAAACCGTACTTTCTTCGCCGATGCGTTTACGCTCTGGCGTTAAAAGGGTTATAACTCAAGTTTTAACGTTATACGTACGTATATTTAAACTAGTCGAAATCAAAACAATATTTAAATTATGTATTTAAGAAAAAACATTTTATAAATTGCATCAGTTTCTTTTATCACTGTTATGGAATTAAAGCGATTGAAAATGGAGTATAGTATTAAAACTTAATTAGAGACTAGAATACTTACAATAAGTTTGAAAACATAACAAAAATAATATTCAATCGGAACATAATCGGAATGTTAAAATGAACGAGAAAACCGTAAATCCGATAAATAGATACAAAAATACATCTCCCAATCACCTCTCTTAATTTTGATTAAAATAAATACCCGATTCAAAAAACATTTATACAGTTGTGCGTTAATAAAATATGTTATTGTATGACATTCACTTCAAATAATGCAATATTGTTGTGCAGCTGCATAGGTTTTCTTATAAACTTAATATCGACGAAAAAACAGTATATTATTCATTTTTACAAGTATCTACTTGAATACAAGTATAAAAGCATTGTACATTGGCAAGATTCCTTAATAATAGCATATACATATTATATAATACCTAACTTTTACAATAATAAGGCACTATAAACGCATTCAGTATTAAATGTTCAGTTAAGTACTTGACAAAAGTTATTCAGAATCCTTTTCCGGTTGAGTGACATCACCCATTTTCTTAATTTTCTCGGCAACATTGATTTCGCAGCCTGTGCTTACCAAGACATCTTCTACCGTTACTCCATCCGCCAGTTCAGTCAATGTTAATCCCTTTTCTTTGTCAACTTCAAACACACACTGAAAAGAGAGAGATAAATAATATCAAAGGGGAGGTATTATAGAAAATACTGATATACTAGCTATATAGATAAAGAGAATAAATAGTAGTATTTATTCTCTGCCAGATTTCAAAGAAATCAGTTCAGTCATTAAGTCAAAATCTTTTTTTTTTAAACTTGCCCCACATTAGGAAGTGGGTGCGTTTACAAACATTTAAACTCACATACACAAATACTCAGACCCGAAACAACTATCTGTAGGTCATACAAATATTTGTTCCGTGCGGGGATCGAACCCGTAACACGGTAGCGCAGCAGTCAACTGCTTGAGTCAATGCGCCAACCGTGCCGTCAATATACATTACTTTTGTATAGTATTTTTTATTATTTAGTTATTAGAGTTGCATTTATTGAAGTTCTAAATTACCTTTTCTGTTATAATCATGTCCACACAATTTTTGCCTGTCAGTGGCAGTGTGCACTCTGGCAGTATTTTATGACTTCCGTTCTTAGCAGTGTGTTCCATAGTTACAACAACCTTGGTTCTTGGTGCTGATACTAAGTCCATTGCTCCACCCATACCTTTTACCATTTTACCCTAAAATTTAAAAGTAAATAGAATAATCAGATGTAACCTATTATCAAAGTCAAGGTTACATACTAGATTTTGCATATTTTGTTGTACCAATACTTACAGGAATCATCCAGTTAGCTAAATCACCGTAACGAGAAACCTGCATTGCACCAAGAATAGTCAAGTTAATGTGACCTCCGCGAATCATGCCAAAGCTGTCATCCGATGAAAAGAATGATGAACCTAGAAAATAAAGTAAGTTTAGTTAATATATCTTGTACGTTCCACAAAACCAACAAGCCAGTGGTCAGTCTTAACCAACTAAACCATTTTAATATGAAAATTATGTAATCAAAGAAAGAAAAAGTATTTATTGGTCTCACACTGGACAAAAGAAATCGATAAAAAATAACCATAAAAAAAAAGAAAACGAAATAATACTTACATAGATTAAAAAATAAATCACCTACCTGGTAGTACAGTAACAGTTTCTTTGCCAGCATTAATAAGATCGGGATCCACATTATCTTCTGTTGGGAAAGGACCCAGACCAAGAATACCGTTTTCTGACTGGAGGAGAACCTTCACATTCTCAGGTATGTAATTACTTGCCAACATGGGCATACCTGAAAAGAAATACATGTTAGTGGTAACTTAAGGCTCCTTCCACGAAATCATCTCATTTTGATCAATTTTGATCGGTTCGTGTGGGAAATCTATGAAGAATTTGAAGCTTCCTTTTGGCTATTATAAGAGACGAGTTCTTTTTCTGGTGAATAGTGAACAAGAATTTTCAAAATAATGTTTATATTAATGGCAATCACCCGTATTCAAAAGCCCTTTTCCGCAAAAATACCGATCGAGTTACGTTTGGCTTAGCCGAACATAACACTACAAACGATTCTAAACATTAAAAAAAATATAAATAACATCACCATATGGTCTACTGGTGTACCAAGAAGTCACATTTTCGACTTCAATACAAAAATTAGCAGAAAAAAAATGTTAAAACATCGCAATTTTTACAAAATGTCTCGACAACTAAGATTTTTTTTCTATACCTTAGAATCACTTTAGAGAAAATTCAAAAACTACGTATTAATTTTAAGGTAACTTTCTAATAGAATCGTATTTTTATTTTATCAATAAACTATAATTTCATTTCGTAAATTGAATCCAAAGTTAACTATATTATCGACAGCGCAAACTCTATCTCGCCAGAACGAATCGGCCACTGCCAAAGGACGGACGTATCGCTTTGTGTCACAAACGCTCCCGTGTTTTTCGTAAACATATTTTCGAGATTGTAAGCCGATTACCACAATTTGATACACTTATTAATTTTGATCAAACATGTTTTTTTTGCTAGTTTGTAAAGATTGCTAAAATTTTTTTCATCTTCAAATCGAAGTCGAATTTCAAGATCGATTGTTATTGTCGATTGTACTTCGATATATATTTTTAACCGACCTCCAAAAAAGAGGAGGTTCTCTATTCGTGTTTGTATGTCCGCGAATATCTCCGTCAATTGTGGACTGATTTTCAAAATTCTTTTTGTCTTGGAAAGGGTATACTCCCGAGGTGGTCCCATGGTCACCAAGTCAGTTTCTGATGATGGGAGCTCTGAGAAATTGAGGGCAACCCTCGAATGTCATAGGCGCACATAACGTTTTCCATACATTTTCAGAAGCTGTTCAAGTATTTGCGTCTGATAATCATAATTTCATGAGGCTGCGCTGATGACGGAAGGTGCAACTCCTCAACGGTCAGGACTTGAAAGAAAATTCCTTCAAAATTATACGTACTTATGGATCGATAGTTGTATTCTTTCAGGCTATTAGGTTGAACTGATGATAGACGGTACATCTCATTAACCGACTTAAAAAAAAGGAGGTTCTCAATTCGTCGGCTAGGAAAATTTTAGGTTTTTCCGTCATGGGTGTCGTTTTCATGGGTTTTGGGGTCGCTGATTACGAAAATGAGGTCAAAATAAAAATTCAAGATGGCGGCCAGGAAAATTTTTGGTTTTTCCGTCATAGGTGTCGTTTTCATTGATTTTGAGGTCGCTGATTACGAAAATGAGGTCAAAATGAAAATCCAAGATGGCAGCCAGGAAATTTTTTGGTTTGTCCGTCATGGGTGTCGTTTTGATGGTTTTTGGGGTCGTTGATTACGAAAATAAGGTCAAAATGAAAATCAAGATGGCGCCGACGAAAATTTTTGGTTTTTCCGTCATGGGTGTCGTTTTCATGGTTTTCGGGGTCGCTTATCACGAAAATGAGCTCAAAATTAAGTAATACATAAAACGGGTTTGTTAAACATGAAATCGAAATTAATATTAATTTAGTGATACTAGACAAAATGTTAAATAACATGAACAGGAAAATAATGGAATTATAGGCATTGTCCGTTAGCCTTTATCACGTTTCCACCGGGCATCACGTGGAGGTGGACTGACACCCAGCGTTTTTTTTTTGGTTGTTTTTTTTCATTGATTTTTATACACAATGTTCAAATCAGATTTTAAGTATTATACGTGATGAAGGGAAGAAAATATTTGATTTTTTGTTAGGTTTTGTGCTTTCGAGGTCAAGAATCTCGATCACGCCTGAAGGAATGCTGGCTTATTTTGTAAAAAAAAAGGTCATTGGCCGTATGCAGCATGTAGACTTTGACCCCAGATAGATATGATTATTTCTTTTAATTTTTTATACTTTTTAGTTTTTTACGTTTAATCATTTTGTTTATTTTGTTTGTTTCGTTTTGGCTAACGGACTATTTGAATGACAATGCCTATAATTCCATGTTTTTCCTTTTCATGACAGTTATTTTACATTTTGTCTAGTATAACTTATTAATATTTATTTCGATTTCATGTTTAACAAACCCATTTTATGTATTACTAAATTTTGAGCTCATTTTCGTAATCAGCGACCCCGAAAACCATGAAAACGACACCAATGACGGAAAAACCAAAAATTTTCGTCAGCGCCATCTTGGATTTTAATTTTGGTCTCATTTTCGTAATCAGCGACCTCAAAAACAATGAAAACGACACCCATGACGGAAAAACCAAAAATTTTCCTGGCCGCCATCTTGGATTTTCATTTTGGCTTCATTTTCGTGATCAGCGACCCCGAAAACCATGAAAACGACACCCATGACGGAAAAACGAAAAAAATTTCCTGGCCGCCATCTTGGATTTTCATTTTGGCTTCATTTTCGTAATCAGCGACCCCGATAACCATCAAAACGACACCCATGACGGACAAACCAAAAAATTTCCTGGCCACCATCTTGGATTTACATTTTGACCTCATTTTCGTAATCAGCGACCCTAAAAACCATGAATACAACACCCATGACGGAAAAACAAAAAGAAATCCTGGCCGCCATCTTGGATTTTCATTTTGGCTTCATTTTCGTAATCAGCGACCCCGAAAACCATCAAAACGACACCCATGACGGAAAACCAAAAAATTTCCTGGCCGCCATCTTGGATTTTCATTTTGACCTCATTTTCGTAATCAGCGACCCCAAAAACCATGAAAACGACACCCATGACGGAGAAACCTAAAATTTTCCTAGCCGACGAATTAAGAACCTCCTTTTTTTTAAGTCGGTTAATGAGATTTACCGTCTATCATCAGTTCAACCTAATAGCCTGAAAGAATACAACTATCGATCCATAAGTAGGTACGTGTAATTTTGAAGGAATTTTCTTTTAAGTCCTGACCGTTGAGGAGTTGCACCTTCCGTCATCAGCGCAGCCACATGAAATTATGATTATCAGACGCAAATACTTGAACAGCTTCTGTAAATGTATGGAAAACGTTATGTGCGCCTATGGTATTCGAGGGTTGCCCTCAATTTCTCAGAGTTCCCATCATCAGAAACTGACTTGGTGACAATGGGACCACCTTGGGAGTACCTATACCTTTTCAAACAAAAAAAATATTTTGAAAATCGGTCCACACTTGTCGGAGATATGCGCGGACACACATAAAAAAAAACATACGAATAGAGAACCTACTTCCTTTTTAGAAGTCGGTTAAAAAGAGACGGAAACATTATTTATTTTTGACGTGTTAAAGTGCTTTCACAACCAATTTACAGCAAATATTAAAATCTGTGATTAAAATAGATATCATAATTTTTGATTTTAATTCATCTAACACCTAATTGAACCATTTTTATGTTGATTGATATACTGTACCTATACACAACACACATTCCAGACTTTTTTTCAAAGCCGTACGCGTGTACTTACTTACTATAAAATTATGTCACCTAAAATAATTTATTTATTTATTTAACAATTTATGTACACACAGAAGACATCACAGGAAATTAACATAAAAAATAATTGAGTACAAAGGTACTGCTTATTTCTTTAGAAATTTCTGCCAGCAGACCTGCTAAAGGAGAAATGATGAAGAAATGTAGACGATAGTGTGTGAAAATAGGAAAAGAATAATGTGTATACGTGCCTTAACTAACTTAACCTAAAATAATAAAATACACATATAAATAAATAAATATAGATATATACTTAAATAAATACCTACATAATGCTAAGATACATAAACAAATAAAATACATATGCATATAATGAATCATACTGGAGAGGAAAGATAGTGTTCTTTGACTCTTGTTTTAAATAGTGATATAGTCTTTAAGTCTCGGATGCTAGGCGGAAGTGAGTTCCACAACCTTACAGCATGGACAGAGAAGGAATATGAGTAATAGCTGGATTTATGAGGATGGGATTTGAGTAAGGTTCGAAGGTGCGATCTACAAGGTGCGTCAGAAGGACGGGCATAGGAGAAACGCTCACGCAGGTAAGAAGGATAGGACGGGTTGTGTAGAATCTTGAAGAGAAGACATAGGATCCTAGTGTTCCTGCGAAGGCGGATAGGGAGCCACTTGAGTTCTTTGCGAAGGTGAGAAACGTGGTCATATTTACGCAGACCAAAAATAAAGCGAATACTTAAATTTTGCAAGCGCTCAAGCTTATTTAATAGCTCCTCAGTAGCATCCAGGTAGCAGGCGTCGGCATAATCTATAATCGGCTGAATAAGTGTTTGAGTTAAGGCAATTTTAGTTTTCAACGGCAGCAGACTCTGAAGGCATTTCAGCGAATGAAGTGAAAAGTGGACTTTACGACTGACCTCGTTGACCTGAGCTCGCCACGACAGATTGGAATCGATGGTTACTCCCAGATCTTTAGCTGTATCTGTGTATTCAATGCGAACACCATCGAGGTACAGAGGTTTCAAGGATGCAACAACAGCCGCACCACGAACAAATCGGCTGCCTATAACCATGGCCTGAGATTTAGAAGGGTTAATTTGCAATCCAAATGACTTAGCCCAGGCGCTGATACAAGCCAGGTCATGGTTCATAGCAGCAATGGCGGAATCCGAATCAGCTACAGCAAAATGCCGGTAGAGCTGCAAGTCATCAGCATACAGATGGAAATAGGAAGAAATTACACTGGTAACCATGTTAATGAAAATTGAAAAGAGAAGAGGAGAGAGAACGCTACCCTGAGGAACACCCTCAGTGAGGCTACACCAATCAGAGAAAGTGTCATCAAGGCGAACACACTGAGAGCGTCCCCGAAGATATGAATTGAACCAGGCTAAAGCAGAAGAAGAGAAATTTAAAGATTTAAGGATACCAAGCAGAATGTCGAAATCCACTGAGTTGAAGGCACTACTGAAGTCAAGCAGTACAAGGACGGTAAGTGACTTACTCTCCATTGCCCAGCGGATATCGTCAGTCACTTTCAAAAGTGCAGTGACAGTACTATGACCCGAGCGGAAACCAGATTGGAAAGGGGATATTAAAGAGTTCAACGCTAAGAAAAATGTTAATTGTTTGTGAACTAAATGCTCAAAAACTTTGGAAAGAAAAGGGAGAATAGAAATAGGTCTAAAGTGGGATAGCGAGGATGGATTGTTAGTTTTAGGTAACGGTATAATGTGAGCCTGCTTCCAAACTGAAGGAAAAGAGCTACAGGAAAATGAATGATTAAAGATGTAAGTAAGAACAGGAAGTAAAGAGGGAAGGATAAGAGTAACCATTCTTGAACACAACTTGTCGTTACCGACTGCAGAAGATGTAATCGCAAGTACAGATTTCTTAACATCATCCTCAGAAACATCGTTAAGGATAAAAGGAGAACATTGTGGCAACGGCAATCTAGAAAGGCTATCTAGGGTCACAGCTTTGACAGACGAATCGAGAGAGAAGGGAAGGAAAGAGAAATGTTTATTGAGGTCGTTAAGGTTCACGTCTTTGCACTGGTTGGTAGGTGATTTGCCTACGCCTACAGACTTGAGGAATTTCCAAACATCTGAAGAACTACGGTTGTTGAGTTGGTCGTGGAAATAGCGTCTCTTAGTCTCTTGACACAGACGACTGCAGCGATTGCGTAGCGATTTGTAATAGGAAAGATTCAGTTCAGAAGGTCTGCGCTTATATCTACTCTTAGCTTTATCCCTTCGTGCCATAAGATCTTTAATTTCTGTGGTAATCCATGGGGCAGGGTTATGTCTCACTTTGACACGACGGATAGGTGCATGCCGGTCAAACAAGTCGAGGATTTTCGTGTTGAAGTAACTCACCATCTCCTCAATACTCTCAGTCTCAATCAGCGGGGACCAGTCGAGACTGTTGGCATCACACCGCAATGCCTCCAGATCTATGCCGTTGTAGTTCCGAAGATATAAAAACTGGGGCTTACGCTTAGGAACACGGATGCGATATGATAGATAGATGAGATCGTGGTAGGAGAAAGTAGCAGTAAGCTGACCATGATATTTAACGTTATTAGGAGAAGAAACAATCATGAGATCTAGAAAAGAAGGTGAACAATTAGGAAAATAGTGAGTTGCAGAGAGAGGCAAAACTTGGAGATTAAAGGAAGATAAGACGGAGAGAAGTTTGAGAGAGCGAGCGTCGTTTTTAATCAAACAAGTATTAAAATCACCCATTAAAATAACGTGCTCGTATAACGGACAAAGGTTACTAAGTATGGAGTCAAGTGAATCGAAGTAGTCAATATGTAGACTGGGGCTATAGAGTACTGCAAGCAGAACTTTAGTATGGTGAAAAGATATTTCTAAAAACAAGTATTCAGCCGATCCAGAATACAATGTAGGAGATGAGCTGACCACCCTGTAGGGTAAATCAGCACGCAAGTATACAGCAACACCTCCTCCCCCCTTGCCAGTTCTATCATTCCGGATCAACACGAAGCCAGGGAGAGAAAATTGAGTAGAAAGGAGGGAAGGCTTCAAAAAAGACTCCGAAATCAATAGGGCATCCAAGTGAGCACTGCTAAAGGATGCCAGAAGATCAGAATAGTGGCCAGGAACACTCTGAGCATTAATGTGTGCTATATGTAGGTTTTTAGGGTCATTGGAGAAAAGAGTAGAAATTTTGTCGTGTAAAGTGAGTGGTAGGGAACTGTCACTGTCCGCACTAACGAAACTATCAGAGGAAGAACACGAGAAAAAGCTGTCGTTAAGATCAGCTATATCATCCATAATATAAAAATAAAATATATAAAAATATACTAAAATTAAATTATCCTATTAAATCCTATTAAATATAAATAAGAAAACAAAATATAGGTTTTCCTACACTAAGAAAACCACCCCAACTTGCTAGATTAGTGGCAGAAATTTTACAACAATTAAGTTACACTAAAAATTAGTTACACAACAGTACAAGAAAAATTAATGTAAGAGAGATAACAACTAAGCTTTTAACAATTATACAACTTATTTAAGCGAACCAATCGATTCGAAAATCGAAGAATAAGCCGTAAAACGAAACGTAACAAATGACACAAGAAATGGAACTGACAGCTGTCTCAACTGACATAATTATTTACGTCAATATTCAGATAAACAACAAGAAACTAGAAACACCGGCATTAATTATTTATAAAAAAAAGTGAAAAAGTTCGGTGGTGAACCGGATAAAATTAGTTATTACACCGCCCACCGATGAAACACAAGTAGAACGCTCGTAAAGCGGCCAAGTTGCGAAGTAAATAGACTGCACAACAGTACCAACAAAAGTTACTTGCGCAGACGCGTCTTCCTCGATCTCTTGGCAGGTGTAGTCGTCGTTCCGACATTTGGAGACCCGGGTTCTTCCGACTGCACAGCATCCTCAGTGTCGGTTGCAGCAGACGGGAATTTGGCGATCAGATTGTGGAGTGCACTTGCTGTTTCGATCTTGTGACGCGATTTGTCTGGGCAGATAATAACAATTTTGCCCTCCATTGACCAGCAATTTGGCATGCCGAAATGCTTGCGAGCGGCCGCAAACACACGATGCCTAGCTTGTGTGAGGAACTCGGAGATGGTGATTCCTGTACCCTTCAGCGATTTCTTGCTATCCCATACAAGTTGCCGGTGCTCCATCTTGAAGAATCGTACTAATATGGGACGGGCCTTCTGCTGAGAGTACCCGAGTCTGTGACAAACATGCATCATATTCTGCTCCCTATCCACCTCGGGCAACTTAATTTGGTCGCTTAATATGTTCTTAACAATAACAAGAAGATTTTCGTTCTTCTGCTCCGGGACACCATGGAACAACAGGACTTTCCTGCGCATGGCAGTTTCATGCCTATCATACCCATCAGCAAGCAGCTCAATCTGAGATTTCAGAGTGGAGAGTGCTTGACAAACAAACTGCTTAAACTCTGAGAACTCACGTGCGATGGATGCAATTTCAGGTGAAGCTTGTGAGGTGTTGGTGGTAGCCTGCTGCAGTTTTGCTTCGTAATCCTGCATCCGAGAACCAAATAGCTGTTGGAGGTCCTCCAGGCTGACAGCAAGTTTAGTTTCCATGATAGAATCAAGTGTCAGTGAACCAGGAACAATGTTATAAACTTGATAATAATAGATAGCAAGTGTGGGGGGGCTTAACGTTAAATGAACTTGTTTATTTCATTAAATACTAAGAAAAACTATTTTAAATGATTATTTATTGAAGAGCCCAAAAAAAATTATGTAGTATAATAATCGTAATGATCAAATTTTTCAACCGTAGTTCAACGCTCGAACTGCCCGTGTGTGCGTTCGTCGTTGTTATCGCTGCACACAAACATAGAAATAGGGGATCGGACAAAAAAAATCTAATTAGTCCGTCAGATAGATTTCCAAAAATTATTGGACACGTATTTTTTCTTTTTTTACGTAAACAAAAAATGAAGACGAAACAGTGCTTCGAAAACTCGTGTGACGTCATATGATAGTACATTTTGTACCTACAAGTGACGTTTCAAGCCCCACTCCATGATCTTTGACGCGTTTTATCTTCGTCATTTTTTATTGATTTGATAAAACAAAAAACACGTATTCAATATTTTTCGATAATCTAACTTACGGACTAAACAGAATCATATTATTTTGACCCAGTCCGATCCCCTATTGCCTAAAGTTCCGCAAGTCTTGTCTGTACAAGGCCTCTTAAGAGACACTGTTTGCGGAATTTTAAACAGGGCACTGCTTGGGCTTATATTTATAAAAAGCCTTACCAATTCCAAGGTTAGCATACATTCCATTCTTGAATTCCAAAGCAGCTCTTCTAATAATCCTCTCCCTCGTGGAGTCTGAACCCTTCCCTTGTTTGACAGGCTTGCTAATTGTCCTTCTTTCAATGCGCTTTTCATAACTTTCGCCTTTGATAAGTCTGTGTACATATATTGATGGGACATGTACAAAATCAGGGTCTATTTCATCTACAATTTCTTCTACTTCAGCAATGGTGATTCTAGCAGCTCTGCACATTGCTGGGTTGAAGTTCCGAGCACTCTTCCTGAATATCAGGTTGCCATGTCTGTCCGCTTTCCATGCTTTGACAAGTGCAAAGTCACCAGTTATTGCTTCTTCCATGATGTAGTTCTTTCCATGGAACTGTTGTTCATGTCTGGCTGCACTTGGGATGTCAACCTAAAATTCCAAAAATGTTTGTATGTTGTCAATCATTTAACTAATTTAGTAGATGAAAAATTATGTTTCATTAATTAAAATATAGTAAAAAACTTACCTTTCCATCTTTAGTATATTTAATTGGAGATCCACCTTCATGTATCAAAGTACCATACCCAGTTGGTGTGAAGAATGCAGGTATCCCGGCACCACCTGCTCTGATGCGTTCAGCCAGAGTGCCTTGTGGTGTTAGTTCAACCTGGAATCATTTATAAATTACGTTGTTACGGACCCAGGCATTACAGCAGGTATGTGATCCAAGATGGTACAAACCTCTAGTTCTCCGCTCAGAAATTGTCTCTCAAATTCAGCATTCTCACCAACGTATGATGAGATCATTCTTTTGACTTGTTTACTCTTCAATAAAATTCCAAGACCAAAATCTTCCACTCCTGAAAACAAAATAAAATACTAATTATGACAAGTAAACATCTATGTTAGCCTTACAACATAATATTTAGTTGTCAGTGGAATAATAATAAATTAATGTAAGTATTTAAATTAATTCAACCTGCATTGTTGGACACCACAGTAAGGCCAGAAACACGTTTGTTGTTTACAGCTACTATGAGATTTTCTGGAATCCCACAAAGTCCGAAGCCACCGACCAAGAGTTTGGAACCATCCTGTATGTCACTGACAGCTTCCTTAGCGTTCTCATAGATTTTGTTTGTGCGAACTATTGTGCTATAGTTGGCACAAGAAAATATCTGCAAAACGAGTTTTTCTTATAATATTACTTTACTGCGATAAGTAAATATAAATAATAAAAATTTAAACTTAAAATAATGTAGTGTTCATACCTTTGCGATGGTGTAAACATTTTTGTTTGAATAACCATGCGATTTTATCACAAAAAACCGTCCTAGCACTGTCGCAGCCATGGTGTTAGCTCTAAAATAATAATTACACTTGATAAAACTTATGTTATCTTTATCAACCACCTAAACATTTAAAACACTGCATAACAATCTAATTATAAAAACAGCCGATGTCACGTTCAAAAACACGTTCCGTTCACTCAACTTAATTAATTCTTAATTATAATTAACAAATTCTTAATTCACATTCAAGTTCAGGAACACGTAAATACTAACTAATTAAGTACTTGTTTATCGTGATAAATAGATAAAAAGGTAGTCTACTACTTAGCTGCCTACCTATTTTTATTCAAATGCACTTCAAATGTGACAAGTTGTTTTTTTTTATTGTGCAACCGTTGTGTTACCAACCACGATAAAGGAGATAAAGAGACTGACTGATGAGATTTAACAGTTGTTTGTTTCACTATCTCGAGGTCAACAAGGGGCTCGTAGGCATTTAAGACAAGAAATATTTGCAACACAATAATACTATTTAAGTAGGTATATACGTACGTATAACTTATTTTTAATACTTACACACCCATCCTGATATTCTTGTTTGGCGAGAAATATGCAAACGTTAGATAAAACCCACCCTGAGTTGATTAAAATACGTGTTTTTCGTTATTGCTTTATGTATTGCTAGCTTATCTGCTACTTGTACATACCAGCATAACAACACAGAATCGCACATCGCACCCTGAAACCTCATCATTTTTGAACGGCTCATAAAAAAGGACGTGGTTGTATTCTACTAGCATTTTTTTTTTACATGTAGTGTAGACTCTAAATTAGATCTAAGATGGTCGTATGAATTCGTAAGTCTGGGTCGCCGCCACGCCCGACGCCATTATAATATGTGGCCTGCGCCTAAAACCGGCACTCGCCTCTGGCTTGTTAGCTGTTTTTTTTGTTACAACAGTAACTTCCTGATCTTGTCGTAACTTCCTGATCGTTGCTGTTGGGCTGTAGCTGTCAGATTTGGAAGTTGGTCTAGTGGTCGCAAGCGCAACAGACTGCTTATTGTAGGGTCCTGCGTATTGTGGGGTTCGATTCCCAGGTCGGGCAAAAAGTGCTATTGGGTTTTTCATTAGAAATATCCCAGTGGTAGCCTGGAGTTTGGAAGTTGGCGGTATAATACCCCCGTGCCACGGAAAGCACGGTCTTGCTTGCGCCTGATCTTTCTCCGGTCGTGTCCGATTGCCGTCCAATCGGACTATGAGAGAAAAGGAACAGAGAGTGCACCTGTGCCTGTGCAAGTGCGCACATACTCTTGTGCACTGTATTATCTCCCGCACCGATGGCTAATCGCCGCTAAGATTGGCCGCCGAAAACCGTCAGGAGCCAAGAGGACTATATTATTATCTGTTTAAAGCGTGGTCGCTCTCGCGAATTCGCGATCGAGATGATCGATCGCGTATTCGCGTATGTCAGTTGTCAGTTTTGGTTCGTAGATGGCAGTACAGATGTCGCCACAGGATTCCGAGCATGTCATCAAAAAGGGTTACCCAAGCAAGGGGTTACCAACTTGGTTTACCCTTCGAAATTGACTTTTATAAATATCTTCGTGTCAACACTTTTTTTTTTTATTTAATTATTTCTTCTTTACCTATTAGTCGCGCGAAATATGATGATCGCTTTTGTTTAAGAATTAGGACTCAGCTTGTGGGGTTGTTTAGGTAAGCTACATTTTAAAACGCATAATAATTATGCAAAAAAATAATAAAAAACAACATCTCAAAATACAGAAAAATATTTTTATTTTCTTTATACATTGTGTAGGTACATAATTACCTTAACATTTTTATTAAATAAAACTTAATAATAGCAATTTAATCGATATGGGTCTCTATTATAAATACATTCTATCTAATGACTGTACATAATATTGTAATATCGAAAAAACATTCAACTTTTGTAAAAATACAATAACTTGTTTAATATCTAGTCACATGTACAATAAAGTAATTATGTGTTAAGGTGGATGCTCCAGGGTAGCCCGCGAAATTCAAATTTTATTACCCTGGAACATCAACCTTAAGTCATTAGAAATTATTTTCATCTGAATAATAATGTGAAAGACCGAGGTATTATACGTATGAAGGAAATGTTGTGAGGAAAATGTTGAGTATGAATGTAGATGGCTATAAAAGGAGAGGAAGGCCAAAGAAACGATGGATGGACTGTGTGAAGGATGATATGGCTAGAAAGGAGGTGACTGCTGAGATGACGAGAAATAGGGAAGTATGGAAGAAGAAGACATGTTGCGCCGACCCCAAATGAATTGGGATATGGGCAGGAGAATGATGATGACCGAGGTATTATACTACACTTTGTTTATTAGGCACTATTTCTTTTCAACGATAGGTATCTACCTACCTACTCCAAAAACAAAAAACAATAATACCACATAGCATAATACAAATAAATAGGTACCATGTTGGCAAGGCTGGATTTCATAGAATTATAGCTTTGATGCCCACATTTACCAAAAGTAGGTAGGTACCTACCTAAGCACATTTCTTATAATTACAATAATGATGAACGAATAAATGGTACCACCGAGATTGTCTAGGTACATAATTATATAGGCACTTGTCGGTAAATGAGGATAAATAAAACAGTTTTTTTGACATGGATGAGGATGTCTCGATGATACTATGATAAATTGATAATAATTCAAATTCAAATTCAAATTTATTTATTTTAGGACAACTGAAATCCACAGGTTAGTATCCAAAACTTAAAACTATTGTTAGTTCATACAATTACAAGAGACAATCAACAATCACATAATCCTATAAGTACACAAAATACACAAATACCCCTGCGCTGAGACATCCCGCCCCGTCAAGACAACCAATAGGGAGATACCTCCCTAGAGACCACCAGACGAACGAAATGCCTCAACACAGGTGCACGTACATCCTCAGCTATAGTATTCAAGATGCTGTTGTGACTCCCCCGCACCCTCCTCATAAGTGAGACGACCTTTTTCCGAATGACGGCATGAAAACCATCAGTCTGAGTCTGCGCGAACATCCCGGAGGCACTGCAGAAACGAGGAAGTCCCAACATCATCCTAAAAATGTTATTATACTGGACGCGCAGAGTGTCCAGGGATTTTTTTGTATAACTAACCCATAGACCACCCGTGTACATGCCCTGACAATATGCTTTAAATAGCGTGATCTTGACTTGTTCCGTACAGCGGGCGAATCTACGGGCTAACATGTTGCCACGGACTGACAGGGCCCTGCGCTCCCTTTCTATGTCGACATCATCTTTAAGGTCGTCGGTAAGGTAATGTCCAAGGTACTTGAACTGTGCCACCCTATCTAAACTGTTACCATTCAAAGTAATGGGTGGAACGGTTTCAGGACACCTACCGGCGGCCTTAAAGACCATGTACTGACTTTTCTTTACATTGTAAATAAGTCCATGTGACTCGGCATAGGCTTCACAAACTTTCAGCATCTCTCCGAGCGCCCCAGCAGTGGGACTCAGCAGCACCATGTCATCCGCGTAGCTGATATTATTGACACTAATACCACCCACCCGGCATCCAACACGCATGCTGCTGAGCTCCACTATGAGGTCATTTACATACAGGCTGAAAAGCTTTGGAGAAGTTAACCCCCCCTGCCTCACGCCGCACTCCAGCCTGTACGAATCGGAAAGAGCGCCTGACCATTTGACACAGTTTGTCTGGTTATTGTACCAATATTTAAAAATATTTAACATCACCGCCGGCATATCACTGTCCTCCAGCTTCCTCCAAAGCACCTCGTAAGACACGAGGTCAAAGGCCTTGGAGAGATCCAGAAAACAGGCATACACCGGCGTCTTGCGATCAGTGTAGTACTGGACAGTGTGCTTGAGACTTAAGATTGCATAATGTCTCTTCCTAGAAAATAAGTTCATTTTTACTTATTTACTTACAAAACAGGTCTCGCAATGAATGGTAATGCCACTCTTTAATTACTCTCTAATAGTCTCTAACTATTTAATGAATGACTTGTTCATTAGTATCTTTACTATTAGAAGATAACGTTGTTAACGTCCTTTTAATAACAGCACCTAAAGTACACTCGGTTCCAAAAATAACGGGTCAGTCACATAAACCCGAATATCTCCCAAACTACGTATGCCATCCTAATGAAACGAAGACTGTTCAATTGAGAATTTAATTATACAGATAAAAAATAAAATAAAACTTAGTTGCACCTACAATATTAATCTCTAAATTAAAAAAAAAACTAAAGTAGTCATATTTTTCTTAACATTACATTTTTTTTATGATTGTTTTTTTGCTGTTTTTCATCACTTTCTTCATTTAATACTTTGTATTGCCTCCACGAGCTCTTCTGTCAGCTTCCAGGTGATTAGGCATGCTGTATACCAAATTTCGGAGCCGGTGCTGAGGAATACCTTCCCATTCCTCCACCAGTGCTTGTTTGAGCTCAGGAAGCGTGATTGGTGGGGGGTTTCGACCTTTCACGCATCTCTGAAGCTCGTCCCAGGCGTGCTCGATGGGGTTTAGGTCCGGGCTTCGCGCTGGCCACTGCATGAGTTCGATGCCGACCTCTTCAAGGTAGTCATGTACAATTCTGGTGGTATGGGGACGCGCATTATCATGCATTAATATGCCATGCCGGTCCATCCTGGCCATGAAAGGACCTACATGTTCATTGAGGATCACTTCCACGTACCTCTCTGCATTTAGAGTTCCATTTTGAATGAGTACCAGCTCGGTGCGGGCCTCAGCAGAAATCCCAGCCCAAACTTGTACGGAGCCTCCACCGTACGCCACTTTTTCCTCCACACACGCTTGATGGAAGCGCTCCCCTGGTCTTCTGTACATCAACTGCCTACCATCATGAACATTACCCTAGACCAATCGTCTAGTGTCCAGTTTAGGTGCTCGCGCACGTATCTCTGTCTTGCAATTCGATGTCCCCGTTCCAGTTTGGGGCCATTTGCGGGCCTCAATGGTTTCAAATTTGCTTCAGCAAGACGCCTTCTTACTGTTTGAGCGCTTAAATTGCCACCTCCAAAGCGTTTAAAGTGAGTTTTTAGACCAACAGCAGTTTGAAAACGATTTCGGAGCATTGTAGCCACCAGTTGTCTGTCTTCCCTGGCCGTTGTGCATCTTGTTCTACCATTTCCTGGTCTTCTAAGGTGTGATATGGGTGTGATCCGGTCTCTTGGTACCGCTGGACTACCCGCTGAACAGTCGACAAAGATACACCAATGTTTCTGGCTGTTTCACGCTGGCTCCGCCCAAGTTCCAAAAAAGTTAGGATTCTGGTACATTCCTCTAGCGTGACTGCCATGCTTCACCTCACAGAATAATAATTATGCACGTGGAAGACGTTCACGATATTTTTTTTGTGACAGAATAGAAATGGAACGCATCCTTAATGACATGAATCAAAAATTTTGTTTTTAAAAATAGTCATTTTTTTAAATTTTGTTTTTCTAATGAAGTTTTTTTCATCAACCAGTTTAAATAATATGCTATTAGAAGCGCAACTAAAAAGTCTTTATTCTGTTTTTTATTTCATTGATCTAACTTTTACAGTTCTGGAGGTATTTCAATTTTTGTGACTGACCCGTAATTTTTGGAACCGAGTGTAGATATTTTTACAATAGATACGACTGTGTCTTTTTAATTGACTACATTAACATTTAACATACATTAACTCACGTGTTTTTAAAGGGGTAAACTAATATTACCGAACGCCAGCTACCAAGTGCCTACTGACTTAAAATTAATAATACATGAAAATATTATCTGAGCTTCTTAATAAGCTTTCTTTGGCAGATAAATTATATTCATAAGTCTGCAGCACTTGTTGCCTCGCATTAGCTTTTAATTTAAAGTACTTTGGTCGGTACTTTAAGAAAAAAATGTAACTACTTGGCTAGCTAGCTGGTACTCAATAATAACATGGGTACCGCGTTATGGTCGTTGGGTACCGCAGTCGATAACCTATCTTTGTACATAATTTTGTACCCAAAATTGCCTTGTTTCTACTCGAATAATTTATAACGCTATTAATTCACTCTCTCTCTCTATTAATCTATTTATAATATATATAACTCTGACTATAGTAAACATTGTTAGAAATATAGAGCACAGACTAATTGAACTGATTAATGAATAATTTAATATGCATCATAAACCCAATGATTGATCGATTACCTACTTAGATAGTAATTTTAGACAAAAGATTCTTGGCTTCCAGCGAAAATAGGCCCAATTCACTAATAAATATTCAATCAGACTGATAAACATAAATTTCTTAATAGGGCACTAGCAGGATAATAAAGCAAAACATTAAATCATTTAAAAGTGAAAACCAAACAACGAACCAAATATGGTTAATACCAATTTCATTTGCAATTATATTACAACATCATGATGACTAATTAATATACATCTAGGTTTTATTAGAACATTAATTTCAGTTGGTGATATTGCACGTCCATTTTATTTATACGCCTTGCATTAACCCATTTATTTTATGATAATCAATGCTGATAAATTAATATTATTAGTGAGAAAAATGCACCACGTGAACGCGTGATGTGGATAGAGCAGCGCAGCGGGACTGTGGGACTAATAAAAGTCGTGAATGTTTATTTTGGTTTTACTTGGTCGCAACTTTCAACTATTTCAATAACAGACCGGTTTCATTCATGCTACTCCGTTCCAAGAATAACCAAAGATTAAAAATCAAAGTAGGTACTCAAAGTTTAAATTCTAATAATATCAGAACCACAGTCTACCAAAACATAAAAAAAAATCTTTTGATACATACGAGTAGAACAAAACAGAAGCGGGTAGAGTAAAGTTTAAAAAAAGTTGAATGCATGCAGCAACCCGAAAGTAGGTCGCTTACCGTTATACCAAGAGTCTAAAATTAATAGTTTATTATCTTAAGACAGCTTTATCTACATTTAAAACTTCCGTGTTACCTAATCTAAATACATGTAACAGTTTCTAGCTGAGTCTACCAGATCTAGCGTCAGTAATAACACCCCATAATTCAATTATGAACTCGTCTGTGAATCCAAATTCTTGTAAGTCACTATTGTCGATGGCGTCTGCTAGTTGCATAGAGTTGGCTTTCCCATCGGCAAGATCCCACATCTGCGATGCTAGCTCAGCGTCGTTGATGCCCATGAACGATTCCAATAGGCTGTTGATTTTCTCGATACCGGCTTTCGATTTATCGTCGTGCTGGAAAATTTATAAAATTCAATTAAAATTCCGACAATGTTACCATCACAGAACAGAAAGGGTTACCATGCCCTATCTGATGAATATTGTGAATTTGATATTTATGAAATGGAGCCATTCATGCAATAGGTACCTACTTCATAGATGTGTGTACCTACATTGTTTACCTATCTTTCAATTAAATTCCAATTCTATTGTTAACTAGTTACATCATCTTTGATTCCGTGTAACTTGCCAACGTGATTTCAAGATGACGGAATCCGTTCTTGTTATGAATCTCAAACTGCATTAACAACAGACACATTTAGGAAATTTGATAGATTTCTTCTCTAGAACAACTTTGCCTCCTACATTAGCAGATTTCAATATTTGGTCATGCTGCGTTAGTCACGAATTTACGTTTTATTATAAAAAAATGGCAATTAAAAATGTCCTTTCTGTCGATGTCAAGGTAGTTTTTCTGTTCTATTTTATGCTCTACATTTGTAGTCTGATTCATAATAACAACGGACCACTAAATAGGAAATAACAACAGAAATTACTACCTTAAACTGCTGGTACCTGACATGTATTGGAATTGTAAACAGTGATTAGGTAATCCTACTTTATGATTACCAATGTGTTTGATGATCTGTGCATCGCATGTGTTTTTGGTTTTCGTAGTAGGTCAATGATAACTTACATCATTTTCTATTGTAGCCTGACCGTTGGCCTTAAACCGCAATGTTTCTTTGCCAGAACCATAATTTTGTTTTCTTCCAGATTTTGCACCGCCTGACTTGGGCCCAATACTTCCGAATCCACTTTTAAGAGGTTCTACCAATCGAATCGTAAAAGTAGTTCCCTTTGGAATATCTTTTAATATCTTAGCAACTTCATAATGTCTTTTGCCGACCATATTTTCTCCATCCAGCTTCTCAATGTGGTCTCCAACCTGAATTAAAAGTGAACAAGTTTAATACTACAATCGGTCATTTCCGGTGAATTTCTTAACAAGGCCAACGACCACACTCTGCCAGCATCTTTATGAAATCTCGCTTACGCAAGATAGGTACCTAACGGACGTTCAGTTAGTATTGCGATAAAAACCGAGCTTCCATATCGCAGCAGGATAACGCCCACAATTTACACCATACCACCACAGTAATAGTGTGATAAGCTCCATGTTTTTAAATTCTAAACCAAAAAGGTTTTTTTTTACATATGCATTATTCACTTTTATCTTGTACGTTAAAAAGGTCAATTATTTATGCCATAAACAACAGATCAGGTACAAGACTATTTTAACTCTACCCGAATGCTGAAGATTACAAAACGGATGGCAGCTTTATGAATACGGCGAAGTATACCAGCTGCATAATACACGATTAATTGAGGACGGAATACTAACGCTTTATGAACTAACAACTAGCTACATATTTCATAATTTATGTACGTATCAATAATTCTGGGCCGAAAGTGTTAATTGATATCCGCGTGTTATCTAAATCTCTGGGTGGTAATTTCCCCCAACTTTTGCATATGTTTTTGTGTAATAACAATTTACTTCATGATCCAAATAACTTAGGGTAACTTCGGCTCCACTCGTTATAAAGATAGAGTGGGTAGGTCTTGCCGAATAAATTACACCTACGTTAAATGCACTATTATGTACAATTTCTCGAAGATTAGCCATCACCAAATCGAAAAAAAATAAGAAAGAAAATAGCACAAATGCCAAATCAAATTGTTCTCATGCAATAGGGGATCGGACTGACTCAAAAAAATATGATTCTGTTTAGTCCGTCAGTTAGATTATCGAAAAATATTGGATACGTGTTTTTTGTTTTATCAAAACAATAAAAATTGACGAAGATAAAGCGCGTCAAAGATCATGGAGTGGGGCTTGAAACGTCAATTGAAGGTACAAAATGTACTATCATATGACGTCACACGAGTTTCCGAAGCACTGTATCGTCTTCATTTTTTGTTTACGTGAAAAAAGAAAAAATACGTGGTTAATATTTTTTGAAAATCTATCTGACGGACTAATTAGTTTTTTTTTGTCCGATCCCCTATTCCAGAAACAAAACATTTTAACCCATTCAAAATTTTATAAACATACAGGCAACAAGGGTTATGGCCAGGGGGCACATGACATGCATTTTTAGTAACTTTATACTTCTCTTTAAATGCTTTAGTTAGGATTACCGATTGAACGATTAATCCTTTGTTGAACGACCTAACTTTTTAGTGGGATTGAACGTAATTTTATAAACCCGTATTTGTATATTCTTCGTTATTTTATACATGCCTGCAAAATATCTAGTTCATGATTTGGGCGTGGTTCCATTGAATTGAAAAAATTCTTTCTAGAATTTATTAAGTCATTTCTGGTGTATCATACCAGGCTTGGTTATTAAGTTCAGTCAAAAAAATATCATTATCTATGTTAAAGATATGAACTTGAAGATTTATTATTATTATTTATCATCGCATTCCAATGTTTCCTGATTACATTATTAGTGAAGGTTACCTCTATTTAAAAATCCTATGAATAATTAACCCTGCTTTGGTTTTGGTCATAGGAAGCATATTTATCAAAAATATTTTTATTCGTACCTCGATGTGTGTTATATTAGCTACAATAGAGCCATCCTTTATCCTCTTTATAAAAGCGTATCCAGCACCATTATCAGTAATTGTTAATCCCAGAGCATCTTCTGTTTTAACTATTTCGATTTCTTTAGGACGTCCTTTTCTGTGTGCAAATATGAAGTCTTCTAATCCTATTTGTCCACCCAGGAGTTTCTTCATATCCACTTTGTGAGTATTCAGCGTGCAAAAGAGAATCTGAAACCAAAGAAGGACTCTGTTAACTTGGACAGAGCACTATATTGGCAATATTATAATACCACTAACCTAATTAATCACGCCTAACTTAGGTGCGTGACTGAAAGCTATTTTTCTTTCGAGCCTATTAATCTCTAATGGTACCTTGGATTTGTTATATTTAACATTCTTTAGAGGCCAATGTAAACGATTGTATTGGTTGTATTTAGCCCTAATTAAAAATAACAAAATGCATTTACAATACAAACTAGTTTTGAAACGGCCATGTTGTGTTGACAAAACAACGTAAAACGAACTTCTCCCAATTCAATTATACTAATATGTTTACTTAAATTAACTATCCAATATGTTTGCTGTAATCAGGAATCACTTATCAGATTGTAGATAATATTATAAGGTTAACACAGTTCCTCCATAAAGTGGCAAACTGTGCTTCGGCTTTAGAGGCGAATGTAGTATCTAGTCCTAATTTAAGGGCCTATTAGACCTAAAATTAGCAACTCTATTTGTAGTGGTTCAAACTTCGTTTGAAATAATGTCAGAATAAAGTTCTAATCAGCTTGCACTACAAAGCTGTTGTTACGTCTCTCACTGCGGCCGAATAGCGCGAAATGAGTGGTTTTTCGCAGATTTAATTTATTTAAAAAAAAATACGCTGTAATGTTAAAATATTTTTACATATGTCTTTAGTTGGTTAAATTTCCTTTCTGATAGTAAAAAAAAAATAACAGTTATCGCTCAAAATATTGAACATTTCAAGACGAAAAAGTTTTTTCGTGTTCTTTCTTGATTGTGATTGTGATTTTTTTTTTCGAGGTTCTTGATTAATTTTAGAAAATATTTTTGCATAAGTCTTTTACCTATACATTTGACTATACACTGTATTTTTTTTGGAATTGTAATAAGTAGCAATACGGCTAACTCTGCAACGAAAAACAGGTCGTTTTTACGGTGTCCCTCTTATCCTCCTTAAGAATAACCTTAAATAATATTTGTTTTACATATTAGCAAAACGTTCTATTGATTGAATTGCGACAGTGTAAGTGCGAAATGCTTGCATGACAAGGCATGCGTTGCAGGTATGACCGCGCTCCGGTCCTTGACCCACGTGTAGTAGGCCATCGCACAGGCACACATACGGCGGCGAAGCGTATCTGCAGTCACTTGCCGCGTTTATATCAACGAGAGACTGCGCCCCTGGGCTGATCCACTTCCTGGCTGCTCAGCCGTGCGTACATCCGCACACTGTGACATTTTCATACTTACCTACATAGTTACACAGAATTATCTATACCAAACATTTCACGTATTGTCATTGCTACAAAACGTGAAAAGTTGAAGAGAATATTTTTCCTGACAAATTATTTTTTCGTTAGTTAACGCAGTTAGTAAGTACCAAACTACCAAGTTAGTAGGTACCAGCTACACCGTATAGCTATGATGATGACTTGAATGATAAATTATTACCTTTATGTATATTCAGAACCAGAATTACAAAAACTATTGTTTTAGTTAGGCCATGAACCTACTCGGACGAATAATTACATTTTAGTCCCATGTTCAACAATACAGGCGCCTTGCGGGCGACAGATATTCTAATGAATCGGTGATGCACTATCTAAGATAAGATAGAAGAATGTCTAAGTTTATTTTCCCTGTCACGTTATTTCTACAAGCTAAGCTATAATATATTACGGAATATTACCTACCTAACACACTTTTAGTTGCCGCTTTGGTTATAGCACCATAAATCACCTTTTTTCAAAACCTAGATAGGCGTGTCATGTTTTAAGAGTTCAATTAGTAAATTATATATATCTGACGCAGGTAGATACGTAGGTATCTATCTACTTAAAATCCAACATACTTTCTACAGTTTGCCGAGTAAATTACAAAAATAAATTACAAAAATGAAGTGCTTGTCCGGTACTCTTTATTTTACATAACCACCTACCTACTTATAATGCAAAGGTATGTGTATTCTACCGCTTACAGTCTGACTAAAATGGTGTAAACTCTATTATCTCCATTCTCACGACTAGGCCTTGACAACGAATAAGCCTTGAGCATTTTCACAAGCCGTGAAATATCAGCAAAATTAGCGTCCGTGCCATTTTCGATGTTGACCTTTAAGGCGTGAACAAAACGGTCGTTGGACCTAGTCGGCATGATATTTTAATAGATAACAATATAATCAGCAATATCATAATATTGATTATCTACAAGAATTTATAGAAAGTTTATGGACATAAGGTCGTTAAAAATGTAAATTTGTAATGACAGCTAGACCTACATTATCAAATCGGTTACGACATATTTGAGTCATTTGTCTAATGTTTATTGAATAATTTGTACGTAAGTATTATTATTATTAAGAAAACAAATTTCTAAATTTATTTTCACAAGTCTATAATTTCTGCCATAATAAGACAAGAAGAACTGCTAAGAGACATAATTATAATCAAAATAAAGGGGTAACCTTTCTAATATCGATGTCTGGGGTTAACGCCTGTATTTTGTAAGAAAGTGTTAACCCATACAAAATGTAACGTGCGATGCGTACAGTTTACTGGGCTAAATAAAATGCTGACCCTATAAATAAAGGATTAACTTAACTAAATAAAATTGTTCATCATTACGGCTCATGCCATTGGTACAGTGCGATCAAATTATCTTGGCAGCTCTGAACATAGGCTTTGCGAAATTTTACGCATGTAAACTTGGGAATAAAACTGTTATTGCCAGATAAACTAATACTTAAACGATCAGAAAATATCTAATTTAAACAGTGAGAAATACAAATAAAATAAATATCATAACACTTTTATACATTCGTTGTAACAAAATGACCTGCACGAAGTTCGGAGCTGCCAAGATAATTTGATCGCACTGTAATTGCATAGGTATGGTAGGTAGGTAATTAAATATTATCAATCAAGGTAAGTCTATAACTAATTCATTTGATTCTGATCTTTCGATTCACCTTTTTACTGATAACTGAAAAAACAAAACAACTAAGTAGGTACTTGCTATCACTAATAATGATAGTATCGAAAGTTAAAATTGTGTCATTGACTTGACTGGCATCCAAGTCACCAATCATTAATGACGAGTCATAATTTTTTTTAACAGATTGACACTGACTACCAAATATATTACCTACATTTTAAAGCTGCCTGTAGCACAGTATAAATATGCCTGTAGTTAGTGTAGAAAGCAGATTTAGACATTCATTAAATTAGGTTACGCTTCTTAAGATGACAATTGATGACAAGCCAGTGATGCAGGTAACCTTACAAGGTCCTTTTTATGTAATCTTGTTCTGACTAATAAAATTGATTCCTAATTTCTGAAGTCGGTTCTGATTTAAAATCGATTCTAGTTGTTTTATTTACAAAAGATGATGTCACAATAATTACTGAACGTTGATTCTAGAAAACAGAACAAACAATAACATGACTCAGGAAATGCGATGACTTCAACCTTGTTTTCCTTATCCTTTGTTTCCTTCCTACATATTATATGTAATTTGCGTTTGTTTGTTTGCTCTGCTTTCACATTGATCTGATCATCGTAATACCGTACAGCTATAATAACAAACCCAAACTTTTAGGACCTATATTGTCGTCAATAGCGGACTTCTCAAGGGCGTTCGAGAATACCTATGTAATAGGAGAATTCTGATGGGTTTTGCAGCGTGTGAGAAGCGTCGTCGAGTCTTTTTGTCGCGTCATCATTCATCATTTCAGCCGAAAGACGTCCACTGCTGGACATAGGCCTCCCCTAAGTGTCATTTTTGCTTAGGGGGGGTTTGCCCTAATCGCCACGCTTGGCAGGCGGGTTGGCGATCGCAGTACGGTCGATACAAAAAGCACAGAGAACGCTGCTGCCCATTCTCTGGTACATCCCTTAGTCGCCTCTTACGACACCCACGGGAAGATATGGGACTTGTGGAATTGGGATTTTGTCGCGTATTACCATAATAATAATGGTAATACGCGACAAGAAGATCCGCAATCAGTGCGCCACCTGTCTGTTATGATTATGAGTTACAGGGCCGAAACGGGAACACTCACGGTACGGTTAGTCTATAAATTCAAGGTCGCCCAGCGAGTTATACTTGGAGTCTCTCTGAGGGATCAAATCTAGAACTTGGTGATTCGACAGAGAACCAAAGTCACGGTAAAAAGTTGTCGACATTGTTCACAGAGAATATGTAAGCTAAAATGGCAATGGGCCGGCTATACCTTTAAGCCGTAGAACCTGCAATGACCGTTGACATAGACATGTTCCAGAGTGGAGATGGCGACGCGTTTAGCGTAACGTAAGACGTAGGTCACCCTCGTGCGACATGTAGGATGTAGTTGTTCGGTAGAACGACGATCTCCACAAGGTGGCTGGACTGACTGATAGCAACTGGATGAGTGTTGTCGAGAACAGAGTAAAGTGGCATGCGGTTGAATAGGCCTATAGGCCTGACCTGATCCAGGCCCCTTATTCACAACGCTTCGATTCGGTTTCGATTTCGACAAGTCGTATGTCTATCTTTTTTTGGCATTATGAAAGTGAGCGAGATAGATATACGATATGTTCGATTCGGTTTCGATTCTATTGTTTGTGAATAGCTATGCATGCAGCACTGCTGTAGGCTGATGATGATGATAGCTATATTAACTACTAACAACAAACTAGTTATGATACTAACTAGCTTAACTGCTTTTTCTACCCGCTAAGTGGCATAGCTTGCTTTATATGCATATTAATTCATTTATGCAAAAAGTTCTATCTTAGGGAGAGGAGGCCTGTATCTCAGCATTGGGAATCCTGTAGGAGCTGATTATACATATATGTGAGTTTGTGCGTAATGTGCATAAGTCTGTATGCAAAAAGTAGTATTACCAATACGTTTAGTTAGCCAACCTATACATGGATATTATGTAAATGATCATTAGCCGCAGTCCCGAGTCCCTGAGTTTCGAGCCTTAACTCCAGTCTAGGGACTATAATAAATTATAGGTAGGTGCATTTTTATCGTATCCTTTAGGCCCTATCTCCTTTGCAACGCGATTTCTGATAAGTGTAGTTGTAGTCCTTACCATAAGATAAACCATGAACTCGTCTCATAAACGTTAGAAAAGGCTTTGTCAATTTCTACCAATAGCGGCCTAAAGAACTAGGTATGTACGACTTGTAAAATGTACCTACCTATAATTATAAGAAGCCTCACACTCATTATTAACCTAATTATTACGACAACGCGGCAGGCCCAGAAGGCGATGGCGGGACGAACTGGATTCTTTTTGCAGAAATTGGAAAACCGGAGCACTGGATAGGGAAAAGTGGAAAGAGGGAAGGGATGCCTTTGCCCTGCAGTGGGACACAAATGGCTGATAATAATAATAATTATTATTAGGTATGTACGGTCGAACAAGGTATTAAGTGTACAGCCAGCTAACTTGCATTTAATTTTCAGATTACACAGATACATTTAGAAACTTATGTCACGCACGATAGTGTTTGACATCAATTAAAATTGCAATCAATACTGTCAGTGTACCAGAATAATTCTGCGTGTATACTAAAAAGCTTGTTTGACTGTACTACCTGTAGTCATCAACTCATCACCACTGCAATGGCAATGCCACCATTGTGTGTAACTTAACTGTGTTACAAGGATTCAGAATGAATAAACAATACAATATTAACTGCCGCACTCAGACAGCTTTAATGATTACTTAGGCCATCACTAAGTACAGGTTTTGACAGTTTGTGTATGACAAAACCTGTACTTAGACTTAGTGATGGCCTAAGTAATCATTAAAGCTCTCTGAGTGCGGCAGTAAGTATCCCAGATGCGGAAATCGAACTCGGAGCCTGATGCGTGCTACTCTTTGCTCGGTCTTTCTACCACTACGCTTTAAAAAAAAAACTGCTACTGATTGTGACACCTTAAAAAGAAGCTAAGTACTTATTTGAATACCAATGACGCATTCTTTATGGCATATTATGTGCTCTTATCAGTGCGCTACGTACTTAGCGGTTGTCCATGAAATGCTTGTGAAGCCAAATGTATGTGCCTTCTTATAATGTTCTGTTGTGCAGAGTAGTACTATTATGTATTCTGTGGTGCAGATACCTACATAATATAATCATCATTATTTATATTGACAATCGAATTGAGAACCTCCTCCTTTTTGGGAAGTCGGTTAAAAATAAAACGATATTAATGATGATAAGTGATAATAATTCGGTTAGTATTATAGGTGAATCCCTCATCAAGACTGTGAAAGTCAGCAGTCACCACAACCGTGGTTCCAGGTATTCCATTCATCCAACCAACAATGACTCAGAAACGTGTTCATGAGGAATGTTGCTCTTCCAATACAAGTTTTAAAACTAATTACTCACCGACGGCTTATTGGGAAACAATGAGTCTTACCTCGTCTGGTGGAAAGTCGTAACATTCTGCTATCTTTTGATAAAGCTCCTTGACGTTAGAAAATCCAGAGATGAGGCCCAGGGGGCTGCCGTGTGCCTGTTGACAGTGGAACACCAACTGTGACTTCTGTGATCCATTGTTGTTATCCACTCCGTTAGCCTGCTGGTGAGGGTCCTCGGTGGGAGGCTGTGGCACTGGTGGCGGCGTGTATTTAGGAGGCTTCTTCTTAAACAACGACATAGTAAAAGAGCACTACGTAACGGTAATAAGTTTTCCTTTAGCGAGAACGTCAGTGCGCACACATTCTCTAACCGTGCACAATATAATTTTAATCACTACACAGTCGCTTATCTTGAGAGAACTTTAAAATATATCGTCGCGTCATAGCACATGATAATGTTATCACCCAATAGCGATATTGGGTTAGATTATGCGATGTTTAATCGAGAGTACACTAGAGACGGGCTGCGACGCGGAGTGCGCTCTGTCGACAATCGAACGACTGACTGCCTGACGGTTGCCTGGCTGGCCTGCTCAGTGCTCAATGCTATGACGGCAACGAAAACACGGTGCGCGCCCGCGCCTCCCCCGTACCGCTGGCGCCTCTACGTCATCAGATGATTCTATTACAAAAGCAGAGTGTCTTTATTAACTTAAACCTGACTGGGAATACAAGCAGCTGGCACAAGTTCGTTTCTTTACTTTCATTTCTACAGAAGTACCTATGTCGGAGGCCGGAGGTACCTATTAGAGGTTGGTTGAATTTCTTTTTGTGTTGTTATGTAGAACCTAGAACAGTCACTTACTTCTTTAGAATTTGATAATAGAAATGGGTAAGTGCGTGTCAAACTGTCAAACCACGCGCATTGGAACGGGTTCCATTCGTAGTCGGGATAAATAGTAATAGTGTTTATTTGTAATAATCAATGACATTCAAATATTACGAGTTACTTAAATCTGTTTGGTAATAATAAAGGTTAATGTGGGTACTGAGTTACTGACACCAGCACATCAAACTACCCGCGAAACTGTCAAATTTTCCCAATCAACCTTGAACCTAATGTTTCAGTACTAAAAGTTGTAAGTAAATCGATTTAAGAAATTTGTCAGATTATATCTAGGGTTTCTCAATTTTATGGAACTACCGCGGGAACTTACTCTATCAATAATAAAAATAAATTAAAATGATCCGAGTGTAATGAATGATATCATATTGACTGTCACGTCACACAAACTGAAATACACCAAACAGACATACTAGTTTACCAAACGGTGTCACATATTGACGGACGTTGAAAATTATAGGGGTTCCGTTTCAACCTAAAGGGGGACAGACAAGCTTCAGAACAGTTAATGCTTTAACAGTTAAAAATAGTTGTTGGGTTGTAGAGAAATGCCAAGAGTCACTTTTGAGTTTACCCTATTGATATTATAACCTCCAAATTGTAAAAACGTAAAGAAATTTGAATTTCGCGGGTTATCCTGGAGTTTCCGCCTTGCTGCATGCCATCAAACTGCCGGAAATAACCATTGAGGTATAATGTACAACGTAGTAACTACAACAACCTAGCACTGGCCTGCAAATCGCTAAAAACGTAAGAAAATTTTAATTCCGCGGGCTACCCTGGAACATCAACCTAACCAAAATGTTATAGATAGGTAGGTAAAGCCACGTCTTCACTATGAGCCGCGCGGCTCAGGCCTCACTCACGTCAAAACTCACAAGGCTCGACCTCACGGAGCCGCGCAGCCCTAGTGGGGACGCCGCTTTAGAACCTACTAAGAAAAGAAACCATGGTGGAGTCTATCATTGTGCTTGTTGGTACTGTGTACAGACACCAGAACATCAAGCTCTTTATGGTAAAGGCAGGCGGGTACAACGAAGGGTGACCTTGGCTGAAAATGCCGTTTAAAAATAAACTTTATGTCAAACAAATAGAGTTTGTATTACTTTACTTTCCCTACGATTTTTCCATGACCGACCCATAGTCACACTAAACTACCACACCAGTGTGACTATGGTTAATTATATTTATCCGTAGTCACACTGGTGTGACTACGGCTGATCCGTAGTCACACTAGTATGACTATGGATAATTTAACCTGATCCGTAGGCACACTGGTGTGACTACGGCTGAACCGTAGTCACACCAGTATCGTAGCTTTTGGTCACGTCACTCATACATGCAACGCATGTACTCCATGACGCGCGCTCGCTTCGCTCGCATATTAAATAACACTAATATCTTCTGTCCCCGAAGTGCCGGGCCTCCGCCGGCCTCCTTCGTCGGCCTACGGCCCGGTGCCCATGCTGCCCATAAAGGATACTGTCGCGAGACGGTGATTCATCCACTTAGCGGACGACTAGCAACAGCCTATAATTTTGG
Source organism: Diarsia dahlii (assembly GCA_949775195.1). Classification (NCBI taxonomy): domain Eukaryota; kingdom Metazoa; phylum Arthropoda; class Insecta; order Lepidoptera; family Noctuidae; genus Diarsia; species Diarsia dahlii. The sequence goes on along the minus strand of OX459194.1, from coordinate 13,613,168 downwards.
TTATTCATCCGGGTGTGACTACGGATCAGGTTAAATTATCCGTAGTCACACCAGTGTGACCACGGATCAGCCGTAGTCACACCAGTGTGACCACGGATCAGGTTAAATTATCCGTAGTCACACCAGTGTGACTACGGATAAATAAAATTAACCATAGTCACACTGGTGTGGTAGTTTAGTGTGACTATGGGTCGGTCACTGATTTTTCGAAGGGGGAGCAAAACGTAAGAGCGAGACAAAATTCAAGGGTTTGTCTGTTCTCGTCTTGCAATTGCCAGTGAAAAAAAACAGGAAAATGTAATCGAAATTGAAATCATCAAAATCATCATTACAACCCTCCGAGCTCATAAAGGTTCCGGAATGACTTTTTACAAGGTCAAAGTCATTCCGGAACCTTTATGAGCTCGGAGGGTTGTATTAATGATTTTGATGATTATAATTCTGTAACTACATATGTCTTACAGCCGCGAATTAAATGTTCATCAACATACAACCTATCACTGGCCTGCAAATTGCAAAAAACTTAAGAAAATTTGAATTTCGCGAGCTGGTTGGAGGATTCACCTTAACCCGTTTGTTTATTTGTTTTTGGTTTTACCAATAGTTCTGTGTTTTTACCGTTTTTCAATATACTTTTATCATATAACGTAGTGACTCATTGAAATAGCCCAATAATACAACCCTGAGAAAACTCTCCTTACAATAGTCAATATTTGTATTTGTAGTGGAAAAATAAAAAGACTTACAAACTTTTTTTTCTAAACTAAATAAAACAGACAAAAGACACCGACTTTCGAATTAGTAAGTTTCCTTAGAGTACCTATATTTAAGTTAGGTGTGTATATATTCGTATGCCACAATTTTTTTGGAACAACTTTTTGCAAATATGAATGTCTTTCTTTGTCAGTTTTTTTAATTATTACAAATGCCAAGCCAGGCCAGCCACATATATCTGTCCCAAATGTAAGTACAAAATGTTTGGTCACCCTATTAGAAAGAGATAACATTCTCTTTCGAGGTAATCTCGCTCGGAACGCTTTTGAGCGTTGGGTAAAGGTGACAAGGTCACCCGCAAAATTCGAATTTTCTTACGATTTTTACAATTTCGCGGTCAGTGTCAAGTCGTATGTCAAATGCCGTTTTCATGAAATAGTCACTCAAGACCAAGAGACCTTCATGAACTGAAACGGTTGTATTGATGATTTTGGAATTTGTAGTCAGTTTCTACTTCACACATGCTACTAGAAAAGCATTTTTGTTTGCTACTAGTTAAACTAATTTCTAGCATGCTTTCAGTGTTTACATTGCTCTAAAGCGCAGACCTCAAAAACATTTGTTTACGACCTTATTTCTTTTTAGCTTGTGTGACATTATCTTAAGCCGCGTCCCCACCAAAGCCACTCGGCCGTACTTCGTGAGTGTGGACGTGAGCGAGGCCTGAGCCGCGTGGTCTAACAGGACCATTTAGCGGCATCCCCACGTAAGCCGAGCGGCCGAGCCGCGAGCCTAACAGGAATGTTTCGTGTGACGTAAGTGGGGACGCGGCTTTACAGTTTTTTATTGGATAAACTTACAGAAAACAACAAAAAGGTAGCAACACGATAAAAAAAACATCTAAATAAAATAATAAAACCAAAGATTTTTTAAAAATATTCCAGATTTCGGTTTGGGGTCAATGCTATTTATATTGTAGTCTTTGGGTCAATGACCGTAACCGGTTAAGCCACACAACCGGTTTCCGAGCCTTGCATGGAAGTGTTAATGCTTAGTAGCTACGAATTGCGATTTTTTTTAATAGTTTAGATTGACATTTGAATGAGCGTTAAAAATATTGTTTGGTGCTATGGAACCCTTTGTGTGGGAGGCTGTCGTGCATGGCCGATTTTCAATGTGCCAGTGACAACCCTTGCATTTAACACTGTTTATACCTGTGTACAGCAAGAATATGACATGATTTGGAAATTGAAAACATAGTTCTAAGTAAATAAAAGATAGAAATGGATGTGTTTTTTTTATTAGTTTAGCACTAAGTTTACGACGAGGCTACAGCTTTCTTGGGTGTGGGTTTGCCCTCCTTGAAGCCATTGCGGAAACGCCTCCTCACAATCTTCAGGTGACGCATGCGGCCAGTTCCGGTGGTCTTCCTGCGCTTAGCCTTGACTGACCAGTGGTCTGTAAACAATAAAATTTGGGAGTTAGCATTAATGTTCTTGTAAATGCGAGCGGTGAGGGAGCAAACGGCGGCGCACGAGTAGAGAGTTGCGGCGTTTTCAACGAGCGGCCGCCACTGGTGGCGTGTCGCGAATGAACGCCACTAGCTACACGTGTGCGGCGATTCTATACAAGACGTTTTAACCTAGCCTTTTCCCAATGTTTAGGATGGCTTAGTCTTATCAGATGCAGATGAATACTAATGTTTTACATGGAGCGAGTGCTTATCTGAACACCTGTAATTTTTGTCAAAACCCTTCAAATATAATATAATAGTCGGGCCAATGGTTTCACAATCATGCTTGTTGAGGCACAGAGGAATCTCAGTATGTAATGGAAAATCAAAACCAAATAATCAGTATCTATTTCTTGGTCAACCAACCAAATCAAAACTGGCCCTTAAACCGGTGCTGGTTTTTAGTATAATTAATTAACAGTAACACCAAGGGACTGTTGGTTTTTCTCGGGGAGCTAGGGTGGATCGAGTGATATTCCCACCTGCACGCAAAATACGCGCATCGAACGTGGAGTTGCAGATACCAGCCCGTCGTACTTATACTTAGTATAATTAATGATGGGTTATGCTAAAAGCTCGGTAACCAACAAGTTATGGGATTTGTATAATGACATTTGTAAGAAAATGTATGAGTTTACATGATCGAACAAATATTAATAACACATTTATCATGATCAGATTTCAAATTAGTGTACCTACATTATACAAAGAAACATTCTAAATAGGAAATATTTCTTCAATCAGAGTAGGATTGTCAATAACTAAGCCTTTCCCCAAGTACAGTACGATCAAATTATCTTGGCAGGTCTGAACATAGGCTCTGCGAACTTTTACGCATGTAAACTTGTGAAAAAAACTGTTATAGCCAGATAAACCAATACCTATACGATCAGAAAATATCTAATTTAAACAGTGAGAAATACAAATAAAATAAATATCATAACACTTTTATACATTAGTTGTAACAAAATAACCTGCACGAAGTTCGGACCTGCCAAGATAATTTGATTGCACTGTATGTGTAGTTGGTTTAAAATATAAGCAACAATATGAAGTACCTATTTGAGACTATGTTGGCAACAAACACAACATTATAATAAAATTATTTAAGGTTTCAATTCATGTTGTTAGTTCCAAAATATGATTTCTAATACATTTTCACTGGTCAGGCAGTATGTAAGGCAGTCTACTTAAAAATGTATATGTAAAGTAGGTACTAGTTTCATAATAATTTTAAGTCCAAATATTAAACTAGAATTTTAAGCAGGTTAGACACAAAACTTACAAAGGGGCATCAATGAGACCCTTGCTTTTCTTGTCCAAAATATGTTAAATGCAGCAGTAAATACTGTCACACAAAGCCTCAGACATCAGACATACATGTGGGTACAATAACAATGTTTACTACTAAAGAATTAATGGCTAGTACCACAAGTATGTTCAATAATCATTTTAATCGATGTGTTAACCTATATTGTTTCACACTACATAGAACTAGGAAGGCCGGTATAATAAATGTGTACTTACAGGAACGCAGCTTAGCTGCGGGGTATCCGCACTGTGCACATTTGGATTTTTGGATGTGGTACGAAGACCTGCCACACCTTCTGCACAAGGTGTGTGTCTTGTTACGACGCTTACCAAAGCTCGAAGTACCCTTCGTCTGAAATCAGTATTTACAGGTTATGTTTGGAAACCCATCAGATGATCACTAATATGCGTAATTTTATTACTACATAGTCGATTCACAAGTGATTATTTCAAAAATAGATGGAAATGTTATCTTATTTACGAGATTAATTTAGATTTTTAAAATATAAAACTATACAGTACCATCTTGTCACAATTTGACAAGCCAAGAGAAAACAATACTGTCAGACAACTTTGATAATGTTGCCAGACTAAGAGAAAATTGAAAGTTGTCTGTCACTGTAAAAAATTAGGGCTGCACACAGTGAGTGGGCTGAAGTCGTAGAAGAATAAGCTATGGAAGTAGCGTGCAAAAATCGACGAAAAAAAAATTCACCCATTTTTTGCGGGAGGACACTTATTAACGAGGGTTTGACAATCACACTCAAAGACATGCATCCTATTTCATCAAACGATACAAAATTAACCACAGTCTAAAGAAACTCACACTCCCCTTGCATCACATCAAGCTACTTTGTTGCAGGACATGGCTATCGGAAGTGCAATCGAATCAGAATTACGACGCCATTTTTAAAAATAAAAATTATTTTAAATTGTTTTTAATTATATTTTTTGTTACTCGACGGATATTTCAATCTACATAAAATTATTCAACGACTGTTTTTGTAGGATTACCGTATCAATCGAATCTGTGAAAAGCATTTTCCAATCGCTCGAATCAAAAGTCTGATATTTGAAAAAGTGTCACGATCGATTCGACTTCGAGTTTGTGAATAGCTATGCTGAAGTTTTTTCCCTCTTCGAAAAGACGTTTGGAAAGTAAAGGAATACGCACTATATTTTTTTGACCACCCACCTTTTTTAATCTTATTTTTTATTTGTTTGACATAAAGTTTATTTTTAAACGGCATTATTTTGGGTCCATATTGGCTCACCTAAAGTTCTTTATCCGAAATTGTTCTTCCTAACGATTTGTAATCCGAATGATCACTCTTCCTAAAATTTTTCATCCTAAAGTTTTCATTCATACTATTTGTAGTGCTACCGACGATGTTCATAACACTCATGTTTCCGAAAATTGGAATTCATAATATCATTAGTGTAAATATATTTAAACTCCTACTGTTTTTATCCTAACGCTTTTATTCCTAAACATAACTACCATAATATTTTCACTCATACAACTGTTTAGAATGATTAAAGGTCGTTTCACTGATTTTTGTCTTGAAATAAAATAAATGAATGAAATTCAGGTCAGAGTGTCGTCTTGGGGGCACTATGAAAAAAATACATAGAAAAATTTCTTGACCAATTTCGAGGTAGCGCTCGCCGGCCGCTGCCGCGGCACCGCTCGCTTCGCTCGCTCGGCTCGCGCGTAGTTGGTCACAGTTCTAACCTAACCTAACCTATGGATATATTTGCATAGTATATAAGGTCCCATTAAAATAGGTGGACAAATTTTAACACAGCGTTTAGTAAGCCTAACTAAAGACATCTAAACAAAAAAAAAACACTATATATAAAGTGATTTTATTTTGACTTAAAATAATAAATTGCCGGCACTCTAGAACAAACTCATCCTATAAAAGTAGGTATTTTATTTCTTATTCTTATATTTTTTTTGCTATTGTCCTTATTTTAGCGGTCTGAATGATTTCTAAAATGTTGTCCACCTATTTTAATGGGACCTTTTATAATACTGATTATTATGAATAAAAAGTAATATAAACAAAAAAAATATATGACTTTGAATAATAGTGTAAAAGATGGTTATGTTGAGAAAATATAGGAAAACAAATAATAGTGTAATAGATGTTTATTGCTACAGACATTATGAAGTTGAATTATTAGGACTTTGGGTTTCAATAATAAACAGAGTTACGCTTGCAGAAAAGAATTTGTATTAGAGAAAATATGGAGACAGCCATTACACTTGGGTTTTCGTACAAGAGAGAGAGAGTTGCCACTTTTTAAAACTATACTTCAACTAATATAAGTGTTGCCATCCTTCATTCCTCAACACACCCCCTCAACACTTATTTTACATCAAAATAATTATTTCTCAACTTAACATTTTACTCATAACAAACATAAAAATTATACTTCTTTTTCTTCTAAACAATCTTAACAATTATGAAACAACCTTTTATTGGAAATAAATGCTAACTTACTTTAAAATACTATTTCTATGTTTTTCATACAACTGTTTTCCCAATGCTTTAGTAAATAGGTCTCCAAGATTGTTGGTGCTGCTTACATAGGATAGTTTTACACATTCTGAGTTTATCTTATCAATAATAAAATGATATTTTACATCTATGTGCTTTAGCCTGGTCTTACTATGGTTATTTTCTGTTATTTTAATTACACTTTGGTTATCTTCATATATAATAACTTTTAAGTTATAATCAAAGTCAATTAACAATTTTCTTAACCAACAGGACTCTACAACACCTAAACATAGTGCTACATATTCTGCTTCAGTTGAGGAAAGGGAAACACACAATTGTTTTTTAGTACACCAAGATATTACAGAATCAAATACTTTAAACATATAACCTGAAGTAGATTTTCTATCTCTTGCATCCCCTCCCCAGTCAGCATCAACATAACCTTGTAATTGGTCATTCATATTGTAACAATATATCAAAGATAGATTAACTGTACCTTTTACATATCTTAGTACATGTTGTAAACATTTTAATAACAACACACTGCTACAATGCTGATATCTACTTAGGAAGCCAACAGCTACACATAAATCAGGTCTTGTTGCATTAGAAGCATACAATAAATTTCCAATTATCTGTCTACACTTAAATTCTATTTCTTTACTTTCAGAATTTTGCCTTTCTAATAACTCAAATTTGAAGTTTTGATCAATAGGTGTGTTACATGTTTTACAATCAGACATTCCAAATTTTTCTAAAACTTTTAACAAATATTCTTTTTGATTTATAACAGTCTTTCCATTTATTAAATCCTGCTTGATACTTATACCTAGATAGTTACATGCAATACCTAAATCTTTCATTGCAAAATTCTTACACAACTTTTCTTTGAATTTTATTATTTGACTGTCACTATCACTGAAATATAGCAAATCATCTACATAAATAAGAACATACATAGAATAATCATCACAGCATTTTAAATACAGGCAAGAATCATTTTTAGATCTTAAAAAGCCATCATTACACATAAAATCATTAAATTTTTTATTCCAGTATTTGGGACTTTTCTTTAACCCATAAATGGACTTATTTAATTTACCTATTTCCCCATTTGGTAGCTTCATGTATACAGGTTCTTCAATTTCACCATATAGAAAGGCTCCTGTCACATCCATCTGATAAACTAGGAGTTTCTTTTTGACTGCCACAGCCATCATGGTACGGAAGGTAGTCAGACTGGCAACAGGGGCATAGACTTCTACACCGTCTACATTAGTCTGCTCGAATCCCCTAGCAACTAAGCGAGCCTTGTACTGAATTTCTTGGTTAGGATTTTCTTTTACTCTATACACCCATCATTGAGGTATATGTAGTACGAAGTACATATACCTCAATGACACCCATTTACTATTTATTACTTTTGTTCCTTCAGGCACCTGAGTCACAACTGTCCATGTATTATTATCTTTCAATGTATTTATTTCTTTATTCATAGCTTCTATCCAATTTTCGCTATCTTCACACTCCATAGCTTCCTTAAAAGTGCTAGTGTAGCAGAGTACTGTATTTGCGGTGAAGCGTTTGCAGAAACGATGAGAGGCTTTTAATAGGAATAAAAGTAAATATAATATAAAAGAAAATGTATTTAGATGACAAGTTGAACAGTGAACAGACAAAATTCAAACGTTGACAAGTTATGTCTCTTCAGCTGTACCAGATTATCAAAGAGGCTTTAATACTTTCCCTCAGCTGATAGTAGACCATTTGGTTTATCCGTCAAACCCAATTTCTGAACTAGGTCCTCTAGTCTGGGTCTGGGTAGGGCCTTAGTAAGGAAGTCTGCTAGCTGGGTAGCAGAGCTCGTCCTCTCGACTACGATGTCGTTTTGAAGCACAAGTTCCCTTACGAAGAAGTGCCTCACACGAATGTGTTTGGTCCTACGGTGAAATTCTGGATTATGTGCCAATTTCACCGCGGCTTCGTTGTCCACGAACAAAACTGGTATTTCTTGTTGGCCATTCAAGTCTTTAAACAGTCTCTTTAGCCAAATTAGCTCTCTTGCCGCTTCGCTTGCTGCCACAAGCTCAGCTTCTGTAGTGCTAATGGCAACTGAAGCTTGTCGTTGGCTCATCCAGGAGATTGCTCCTCTTGAAAATAAACACAATACTCCAGTGGTAGAGCGACCTGTTTTCAAGCATCCAGCATGATCAGCATCACTGTAGGCTTTTATTTGGTTAGGAGAATTTGCATCATGAACATACATTATTCCTCTTGATAATGTGCCTTTCAAATATCTCATTATGCGCTTAACCATACACCAGTCGCTAGAAGTTGGCTTTTCTAAGCTCCTCGAAGCCAATCCTACAGCATAAGCCAGATCAGGGCGAGTGCCCACCATCAAGTAAGCGAGCGAGCCTACTGCTTCTCTATAGGGGAATGATTGTGACTCTTTGTCAGCTTTCCCTTTTTCAATAGTTCCTTCTTTCTGTAAAGGAGTTGATACTGGGTTACAGTCTTTCATATTGAATCTCTCCAAGACCTTATTTGCATAAGCTTCTTGCTTAATGAAAATCGAGCCGTCCTTCATTTGTTCTATCTCTAACCCCAGATAGTATGAAACTGGTTTGCTAGTAATCGTCAAAATCTTTTCTAGGTCATTGATGAAACTCTTTGCAACGTTCTCATCACTCGCTGCAACTAAGCCATCGTCCACGTAAAGTGCTATTAAGATTTTCTTACTTCCTAAGATTTTGGTATAAAGGCATGGATCAGCGTCGCTTGTCTTGAAGCCTAAAGATTCGAGTATTTCTGTAAAACAGTAGTTCCAGCACCGTGGTGCCTGCTTCAAACCATAGAGACTTTTCTTTAGACGACATACTCTGGATGTTCCATCTTCAAAGCCTTCTGGCTGTCTCATATAAATCTCTTCCGTTAAATTTCCATTGAGGAAAGCTGTTGCAACATCGAACTGAATAAGATGAAGTCTCTCTCTTGCTGCAATGCTGAGCAAAGATCTTATAGTTGCTAACCTCGCTACTGGGCTGAACGTTTCGTTATAGTCAAAACCTTTCTTCTGCTTAAACCCTTTTACGACTAGACGGGCTTTATACTTTTCTATTGTGCCGTCAGGGTTGGTTTTTATCCTATAAATCCATTTACATGGCAGAGCTTTTCGATTGCTTGGTAGATTCTGCAAGTCCCAAACTTGTAATCTTTTCAAAGAATCGATTTCACTGCTCATCGCTTCTAACCATCTATCTCTACTTGTTCCACTCGATATTGCTTCCTTATACGTCGAAGGTTCTTTTTCAGTATCGACTAGGAATAAACTATAGTCATCCAATTTACGTGGAAGTTGAAGACTACTTCTGTCCCGGAGATTATATCTTGGAACGTCTGATAGCGAAACGTCTCCCTCTAAATTCTCTTCTATCTCAACATAGGCAGGAACGGCATCTTCAAATTGTTCTTCATTTTCACTATCTGAAAATCCGGTTTCGTCTTCTATAAACTCTATTTCTCTTTCTCCCTCTAATTGGACTGACTGTCTTTGATGTCCTGTTTTATTTGCCTCTATTGATGTCTCAATAGGCGGTCTTATATGTCTATCTTCTTCTAATTCTCCCTCTAATAGAATAGATCTCTGTTCAGATTGGGCTTCCTGATTCAAGGGATTGTCGATTTGCGAATGCTGTTGAATTGTATTTTCAGGAACTGTATCGTATGACACGGTCCACTCTTTCTCAATCGGTTTTGGATCAGATTTAGCAACAATTCCTGAAGCTTTAGCTTCAATCCCTGGAATAGGTGTCTCTTCGAAGATAACATCTCTAGATCGGATCAAATTGTCAACTTTAAACTGCGTTTCATACCAGATACGATAACCGTCATCATTGTCGTATCCTATGAGGATGCCTTTAGTTGCTTTCTTATCCAATTTTTTTCTTTTCTTTTTCGGAACATGGGCATAACACGTACTTCCAATGATTCTAAGATGCTTTATATTAGGCTTCTTCCCAAACCATAACTCATGAGGTGACTTGTCTTTCTCTCTAGTAGCACCTGTTCGGTTTAAAATATAAGCAGCTGTCATAATAAGTTCCGCCCACAATGCTTTTGGCAGTTCTCTCTGAGCATTCATCAATGTTCTTACGGTTTCTACTAATGTCCTGTTTTGGCGCTCGCTACAGCCATTCTGCTCTGGCGTGTACGGCATAACAAGACGTTGCTTAATTCCTTTTTTGTTCAAAATATCTCTGACTTCCTTGTTATCAAACTCAGTTCCGTTATCACTCAGCAGTGTTTTGATTACATGTCCTGTGACCGTCGCTTCTTGTAGCATTATGGTCAATTTGTCTTTGACTTCGCTTTTGTTTCTCATGCAATAAACCATGCAGTATCCGGAAAAATCGTCTTTAAACAGTACATAATAACGGTATTTTGAAAAACTCATTGGGAAAGGACCGCAAACATCTGAATGAATAATTTCTCCTGGCTGTGTAGATCTTTCTCGTATGCCAAATTTCAGTCTATGCATCTTTCCGTAGATACAAGCTTCACACGATTCTTTATTTATAGGAAGTGTCAATCCTAACTCTCTTTGAATGACTTCCTTAACGTGCCTTTTGTTTTGATGCGCTAATCTTTCATGGTAGAGCTGCATCAAATCAGTTGTTGTAGTAGCAAGTACAGGTACCGGTGGCAAGACGTTGCGAACTTTCAACTTAAAAAGCCCTCCACCGTGGTTACGTTTGCCAACAACTGCTACTTCCCCATTCAAAATTACTTCGCAAGTTTCCGGGGTCGAAACGAACTTGCTATTCCTTTGTTTGTCATGCATAGCTAACACCGAATACAGACTTCGCTGGATCTCTGGTACATACCAAACGTCTGTGAGTGCTATGTTCACAATATTCCCTTTGACATCTGCTTCCAAATATATTGTTCCTTTGCCTCTTGCTGGAACAACGTTACCATTCGCTGTAGTAACACTTTGGATCTCGTCAAACTGTTGGAATGTTTGGAACAGGTCACTCCTGTTGGTCACGTGACTAGTCGCGCCATTGTCCACGTACCATGATTCTTTATCTTGCGCTACGAATGCCATGACATCTACACTCATAATAGCCATATTCGCACTTTGACTTGAAGATGGCTTGTTATTACTGTCTTTAGGCGGGCAACCATCTTTCATCCACTTCTGGCAGGATCTTACTCGATGTCCCATCTCATGGCAGTAATTGCATCTAATATGCTTATCCTTCTTCTTCTTTCCTTTACGAATGGTGCTATTCTTTGTCGTACTCGTCACTAATACCTCTTCACTCGATTCACCATTTTTCTTTTGAAGTGACTTCTCATGAGCGCAAAGGTTACTTGTTAATCCTTCGACTGTCCTCTGTTCTTTGGCTAACAACAACCAACTTGATTTAAATTCGAAGTATTTCTGATCTAATGTATCCAAAATTTTACAAATGAGGAATATTTCTGGTAGTTTCATATTGTGATTATCTTTACCAATCTCTCTATTCAACTGACACCAGAGAGTCTTCAATTTGCAAATATGTGTGGCCATATCATCAGAAGTATTTAGTTTAAATCCGAAGAAATCTAGGCAGAGATTATAAGCTCGATTCTCATTATCTCCGTCAAATAACCGATGTAGTTCTAGCCATACTTCTCTTGGACATGTAAGTGACATTACCTTTCTTACGACATCTTCGTTCAAATTTGTTGAAAGCAGGATCATAGCATTATTCTCTGCCTGTATAAAACGCGCTAGTTTCGTTCTATATGCAGTAACTTCTGCGTCTCCTACACCTGCTGGCAACACGGGTCTCGTACATCTTCCTTCTACTATATCCAATGCATCTGGTATGCTCCTAAGCAGGATGGATATTTTATACTTCCAGGTATCCCAGTTATTCTTGCCTTGAAGTGGTGCAATTTGTACCTTTGTACTTAAATTTTCCACTTTTTCGCACATTTCCACTTTTCCGCTAGCACATAACCTGTAGCAGAGTACTGTATTTGCGGTGAAGCGTTTGCAGAAACGATGAGAGGCTTTTAATAGGAATAAAAGTAAATATAATATAAAAGAAAATGTATTTAGATGACAAGTTGAACAGTGACAGACAAAATTCAAACGTTGACAAGTTATGTCTCTTCAGCTGTACCAGATTATCAAAGAGGCTTTAATAGCTAGGTTCGTTATGCATACTTATTAGACCAATTTCATAATCATTTAACCAATTAGGAAGTTTTCTAGATCGTGTTGCCCTTGATATTTCTGGGCTTTTAGGCATTTCCTCATTTACTTCTTCCTTTTCCTCTTCTTGAATTTTATTTTCATTTTCCTGACAGTCCTGGAACTCAATACTTCCTTCAGTGTCCGTTTCTGTTGTATCTTCTCCATGATCTATATTATACATTGTTTTATCCATATCTAGAGATATTACTTCTTCATCTTCTTCTGTACTTTCAGGCTTATCATTTTTCTTTACAAATGTCACATCTCGCATGATTTCAACTACATTTTTATCATGAAAATAAATCCTGTAACCTTTGGTACATTCACCATATCCAACAAAGATACCTTTTTCTCCTTTTGCATCAAATTTCTTTCTCTTCTCTTTTGGTATATGTACATACACATCACTTCCAAATGTATGTAGATTTTTAATATCAAACTTCTTACCCAACCATGATTCACAGGGTGTCTTTTCATCTGCTTTATTTTTACTTGTTCTGTTTAGAGTAAATACAACTGTGTTAATCGCTTCAGCCCATAAAACTTTATTCATTTTTTTAGCATATATTAAAGTTCTTGCTCCTTCAACTAAAGTTCTCATGTCCCTTTCTGCTTTGCCATTTTGCTCAGGACAATAGGGCACAGTTGTCTCATGCGTCACCCCATGATCAATGAATAATGCTTTCATTTGTGAGTTTAGAAACTCTGTTCCGTTATCAGAACGAAATGTACATACAACATTGTTCAACACTTTTGCCTTCATAAGAAATTCTTTTACTTTTTCTACAGTTTCTGACTTATATTCCAAAAAATAAACTGTTCTGTAATTAGAAAAATCATCTTTTAAGAGAAGAAAGTACCTTGAACCTCCAAGTGATGGGACTTCCATCGGCCCACACAAATCTGCATGCACCAATTCACCTGGCCTGCTTGTAGTGCTTTTGCTGCTTTCAAAGGGTAACCTATGCTGTTTGCCTTCCACACATGCTGTACATGTATCATTATGCGACTCACTGTAATCAATTTTATTTTCTTTTAGAATGCGTTTTACTTCCCTGTAATTTTGATGTACTAACCTATTATGCCATTCAGTTAACTCAAGTTTGGCTACATTAACATTAATTTCATTTGACTCATATAACAAGTCCATTACATAAAAAGTTGTACATAAATCCTTTCTAGCAATTGCACATACAGCGTCTCCCTTTGTAAACAAACATTCATTATTAGTTATTTTAATTTCATAGCCGTTACTTACTGCACTTCCTACTGAGAACAGGTTCATCTTTAACTCGGGAACATATAAGACATTGTTAAACGAACTACAAACATAATTTTTACCATCAAAGGCTTGTACACAAATTTTTCCAATACCATTACCATTTAATTTTCGTCCGTCACCTATTATCACAGTCTTGGGTTCAGATAATTCTTCATATTCACTAAATAAATGTCTTTGATATGTCATATGCTGGCTGGCCCCGCTGTCCACTAACCACTTTTCACACAGTCTATCTTCTATACCAGCCAAAGCCGTTGTGATGAATGCATTTCCTTGTTTACTGCTTTCCTTCACACTGCTCTTGTCACTTTTCTGCCCTTTTGTTTTGAATCTACACTGCTCTTTAAAATGACCTGGCTTATTGCAGTTGAAGCATACATTTTTCAGTCTACAGTCTTTCTTCAAATGTCCATGCTTGTGACATAAAAAACACTTCATATTGCCTTTGTTTTTACCTTGTTGATCTTGCGAAATCAACGCTATACTTTCTTCAGACTTATTATTTTTGTTCTTCAACCTTTCTTCTTCTAACAAGAGGCGTGTTGTCAAGTTATCTATTGTTTGTTTATCTTCAGCACACGACTCCCAAGCACTTACAAAATGACTGAATTTTTCCGGCAACGACATAAGTATTTTGGAAATTACCATTTTATTACTTAGGTTTTCTCCTAAACGATGCAAAGTTTGTTGCTGTTCCTGTATTTTGCTAATAAAATCAGCAACACACATGTTGTTTTCAAATTTCAACTGGAAGAATCTTTGTTGACACATCATTATGGATGTTTCTCCACTTTGTTCGTATATACTATGCAGCCTTTCCCATACAGCTCGAGCAGTCACACACGTTATTACATGCGGTAAAACTGTTTCAGACAACCTTGTCACGATGACGCTCATCGCCCTTATATCTTTGTCCACCGTCACCGGTTCTTTGCCGGCATCTTCGTCACTGGACTTAACCTTCGTCCCAGCAACTATGTCGTACAATTTTAGGTCCCGGAGAATGATCGCCATCTGGAATCGCCAGACGCTCCAATTCTTTGCTCCCTCAAGTTTAATAACTCCATGTTGCTCCATAATTCCCTCGAGATATTGCTCCACGAACAAACCACGCGACGCCAAAATGCCGGCCGCCGCCGATGTTCTTGTCGACTTGTCGAAACCCGACCAAGACGTTCACAAGCCAATATCTTCACCTAAATAGGATACAGAGGCTGGGCCCATAACCTATTAGGACTTTGGGTTTCAATAATAAACAGAGTTACGCTTGCAGAAAAGAATTTGTATTAGAGAAAATATGGAGACAGCCATTACACTTGGGTTTTCGTACAAGAGAGAGAGAGTTGCCACTTTTTAAAACTATACTTCAACTAATATAAGTGTTGCCATCCTTCATTCCTCAACATGAATGCTTCGGAATTAAAACATTAGAGACAGAGAAGTTAGGAATTGCGATTGTTAGGATGAAAAATGTTAGGAAGAACATTTTCGGATTTCCAACTATCGGAGTTGAAATTTTAGGTGAACTTTGGCGCACCCCATTATTTTGCATTTCAAGATTTCGTTCGTACTTTTTCCAGTTAGTATTGTTAGGAATCAGAAGTGAAATACGTGATCAAAATAAACAATGTTTAATATCGTTTAGATTACACTTTTACAAAAATATCACGACAAACATTTTAAACAATAATCAAATAGAAATAGCACTAGCAAAATGAAATAATCAGTACACGAGCAAAAACATAAACCAAAAATAGCGAAGCACACGATAATAGTCGGGTAGCAAGTCCTTTCCGAGGGCCGTCCAAGCAAAAAGTGACCGTTGCAACGCCGCTCGCCTCGTTTTATGAACTTCTGTCGGTTGCCGCACGTCGACCGTACGCTAACCGGACGGCTACTGGCTGATGGCGTGACTTTGAGCCAACAGTATAATAATTTCCTTGATGTTTGGGTTATAAAATGTATTGAAGATTGAACTGACAGCTTTCAATGGCCATTCCAACGATGCGCCACATAGCGTGATAAAATGGCATTGTGAATGTGGATCTGCAGGGCTATTGCGTATCTTCGGGTGCGCCAAAGTTCACCTATTTCAACTCCGATAATTGGAAATCCGAAAATGTTCTTCCTAATATTTTTTAACCTAACAATCGCAACTCCTAACTTCTCTGTCTCTAATGTTTTAATTCCGAAGCATTCAACTTCATAATGTCTGTAGCAATAAACATCTATTACACTATTATTTGTTTTCCTATATTTTCTCAACATAACCATCTTTTACACTATTATTCAAAGTCATATCTTTTTTTTGTTTAAATTACTTTTTATTCATAATAATCAGTATTATAAAATAGGTGGACCCATTAAAATAGGTGGACAAAATTTTAGAAATCATTCAGACCGCTAAAATAAGGACAATAGCAAAAAAAATATAAGAATAAGAAATAAAATACCTACTTATATAGGATGAGTTTGTTCTAGAGTGCCGGCAATTTATTATTTTAAGTCAAAATAAAATCACTTTAAATATAGTGTTTTTTTTTGTTTAGATGTCTTTAGTTAGGCTTACTAAACGCTGTGTTAAAATTTGTCCACCTATTTTAATGGGACCATATATACTATGCAAAGATATCCATAGGTTAGGTTAGGTTAGAACTGTGACCAACTACGCGCGAGCCGAGCGAGCGAAGCGAGCGGTGCCGCGGCAGCGGCCGGCGAGCGCTACCTCGAAATTGGTCGCGAAATTTTTCGAAGTATTTTTTTCATAGTGCCCCCAAGACGACACTCTGACCTGAATTTCATTCATTTATTTTATTTCAAGACAAAAATCAGTGAAACGACCTTTAATCATTCTAAACAGTTGTATGAGTGAAAATATTATGGTAATTATGTTTAGGAATAAAAGCGTTAGGATAAAAAACAGTAGGAGTTTAAATATATTTACACTAATGATATTATGAATTCCAATTTTCGGAAACATGAGTGTTATGAACATCGTCGGTAGGACTACAAATAGTATGAATGAAAACTTTAGGATGAAAAATTTTAGGAAGAGTGATCATTCGGATTACAAATCGTTAGGAAGAACAATTTCGGATAAAGAGCTTTAGGTGAGCCAATATGGAGACCCCGTATCTTCTATTGACAGTGGATAACTTTGTCTATCAAATGCTTCGATCAATAATGTACTAGATTCCAGATAAGCGCTTCAAAAACGGCCCGAAATATAAGACCACAAACGTATTTGTGGTCTTATTTCAAATTAGTACGGTCCAATCATAGCCAACATTAAGACGTCAAAATGCCGCAGTATGCGTTCAAAAACTGCGTAAATAACCACCGTAACACCAAGGTTTTTGAAGGAATATCTTTTTTTCGGTAATTTAATATCATTATGTGCTTTTTCATAATATTTAAACATTATTAAACTGTAAATATAATTAAATCAACGAATATTATAATTGTTTGGCCAATGTTTGCTACAACGCACCAACTATGTATCATGTTCTTGAACAGGGAACGCTAGTTCCGCAATAGAATAAGCACGACATTGTACACAAAATGCTTTTAACCGTATTGCTTAGAGTTTAAGTTTCATTTTAGAATGAATATTTTTGTACTGATGACTTTTTACTTTGGATCGACATTTAAAATGTTTTGCTTCTAATCTTTCTCCGATGAAAGGGCTTAAATAAATATACTTTACAATGATAATTAAACGTTATGCTTAAGTGTTAAGGTTTATAATCATCTGAAGTTGTTAATAATATTGAACTTTTTTCTAAGATGTTATGTAGATGTTTAAGTGTGTGCAAACGTGGACACTTGGGCGACTTAGTTTTGTTCCTGATGCTTAATCTAGTACATTATTGATCGAAGATCAAATGGTGAGTTTTAAGAAAAAAATGTACCAAACCATAACCAAATAGCCACTGGGCTTTTAAGCCAACCAACGATCGTCTGCCTCTGCCATGCCATGTCATGATGCCAATTTCAAATTTTCAAGTGTCATTGTCATGTCATCATTTCTTTTACGCAGGGCGCAGCATAGAGTAAAGTAATATAGCGGGCGCAGGCTGCACAGAACGACATAAATATTTATTTAGGCTGTGTCAACAAAAACGCAATCTCAAGCAAGACAAGCGAGTATAAAACTTTAAATCAAAAAATAACTATAAAATCTGCGGCGGGTTACATGAGTTAGATCTTTGGTTCATAGCCTACAAGATAAACGAGCCGTAGAATCTCGCTAGGGTATATATGTTCTGTGCGAAGAATACATCAGAAAGAAGAGTCGACAGGTACGTAAATGTGCAAACAAGCAATAATTAAAGCTGACTGAACGGGCTTCAAAGCGGACAACTCTCATGCATCATTGTTTTCTTAGTAAAGAATGATTTGTTATAGATAAATAGGTACCGGTATTCAGCTCGTCCAGTTAAAAAGTAGTCTGTTAAATAGCACTCAGCTCAAAGCAGCCATAAATTGTCCTTTCAAGTTTTCGTTGTACGATTTTACTAGTGGACGAAACATCGAGACTTCAGAACGGTATGTTTATTAATCATGCCACAAAATGTATGGGATAAATAATCGAAATAAACATGGTAGCTAATCTGTTGCATAGTTTTAAACAATACTGCAGTCTTCAACAGCTAGTGATTCAAAGTGTTGATTAATTTACATTGTTAGCCATGGCTATTCTGAAATCATTGTTAGCCATGGCTATTCTGAAATTTAAATCATTTACATGCTGATTTTCTTCTGAAATATTTCTTCACATGGGTTTTTTCATAAATGGGATCCATTCCTACTAATTATGTGTTTTACAACCTAGGTTGAATCTATTTTTTTTTATTTTTGTTAATGTTTTTTGTAAGAACGACAGCATGTATTTTAAGAACCTTGAAAATCAATTTAATTTATATATACAGAATAATTACCAGATTCAATTAACTTTTCTCTTTTAGATATCTGTGAATATGGAACTTCTAGATATTATGAAAAGTTTAACTATAAAACAAATCCCAAATGAAAGTGAACAGCAGTTGTTCAAATCCATAGCTGCAGATATAGATGATGTTCATACAGAAATAGTCTATGCTGAGTATTCTGATAAAATAATGCTTATTGTATCACAGTATCAGAAAATCGGAAGCATGTTAATGATACAAAAAGATCAAGTTCATAGTCCTTTAGGTACTAATGACATTTATACAACAAAAGTTATTTTTGGTGCTTCAGGAGAAGAGCAGCAAGTTGCAGCGAGATACTTGGCAGAAGCAATAAAAATTACAAAGCCACTTTGTATTTTTATAAATCTTAAATCATATGACGTTGAAACAGTCAAAGCCTGTAAAGACATAATATTAGATTTAAGAAGCAAAGCAGCAGAATCTTAAAATGTCTGCAATAAGTGCTAAAAGATTTAAGTCTGTACATAAATATTATGGTCAACTGGTTTTGGGACCTCCAGGAGCTGGTAAAACAACTTACTGTTGTAAAATGGCAGAACTGTTGCGGAAATTGGGAAGAAATGTTGTAGTCATCAATTTAGATCCAGCCAATGATAATATAACGTCTTACAAACCAGATATTGACATCAGACAATTAATTACTCTTGAAGAAGTGATGGATCAACACAATCTTGGTCCTAATGGAGCGCTGCTGTACTGTATGGAGTTTTTAGAGAAAAACATTGAATGGCTGCTGAATCAAATCCAGGGGGACAATTACACAAATTTTATATTTGATTTACCAGGACAAGTAGAATTGTACTGCCATCATAAAAGTTTGAGCAACATATTTTCTGCACTTGCTAATAATGGAAACATACAATTATGTGTTGTGCACTTAGTGGATTCACACCATTGTTCTGATGCCGGAAAATTTATTGCAGCATTAATGTTATCACTAAATGCTATGTTAAAAATTGGGTTACCTCATATCAATTTATTAACAAAGGCTGATTTATTAAAGAAACATATGGATAAGTTGCAGTTTGGGATAGATTTCTATACAGAAGTGCTTGATTTGAATTATTTGCTGGACAGTCTAGACACTGATGCATTTACAAGTAAATACAAGAAATTAAACAGTGCCTTTGTGTCCATAATTGAAGATTATAGTTTAGTTACTTTTCAATTGGTTAATTTATGTAAAGCAGAGAGTTTACATAATATTAGAAAATTAGTGGATAAATCAAGTGGATATGTTTTCAAAGCTGAAGAAGGCAGACATATAAATACCATGCTAGCTTGTGCTATGGGCGTCAGTGAACCAGTTGACATCAATGTTCTTGAATAAAATTACTTAATATCCCTAAGTACATACTTTTTTTTTTACCTATAACCCTGCCTTATTTTACCTATAACCCTGCCTTATACCATTTCAAGAAATTACAAACAATATTATTTGGGCTCTTTAGCTGGAGCTCAGAAAACAAGTGAAAGGAATGGGGAAGGCCTTTGCCCAGCAGTGGGACAAAATAAGCTAAACAAAAACTAATGTGCCACTCCTAGTGGGGCAGAATCCACAACCAGTGGAAACAGCCCCACTAAAATCGTATTTAGTGGAACATTTTCCTACCATTGGGGCAGCTTGAATTATTCCACTTTGCTCTACAGCAAAGTGAATAATTCCGCGGACTAACAGAAAATATGTAAGACGAGGTCGCGTCGCAGACAGCTCAGACGGACGGGTCCTCATTGATACCACATAATATGAGCTCATACGCCTTATTATAGACACAATTAATAAAAAGCCATTGTTATAAATCTCCTGGAGATTTATTAGCGGACGGGAGGATATACAGGTCTGGTTCATAATATCGTCGGTCACTACATCGATGGTCGCTGTAATCGAAAACGTTCCATTACGGGTTAATGTGAATCGACAGTACCCTAAATCGAATCGATGGTACAGACGGCTACACATCAAGCTATACTTTTCCAGCATAAGCTGGTCTCGCATTGTATAGGATTTCCGTACAGTGCGAGATCAGCGTAAACTGGAAATGTATAGCTTGATGTGTAGCCGTCTGTACGCTACATCGACAATACACCAAATCGTGGGGTACTGTCGATTCATTAACCCGTCGATGGAACGTTTTCGATACAGCGACCATCGATGTAGTGACCGACGATAATACGAACCAACCAGACCCATATAATAATTATACGGTATGGCGCAAGAATGAAGAATTATTTTTTTAAATAAGGGAAGAGCTACAATATTTTTTATTTTTTTCAAGAAGTAGTAAACAAGACTCCTGATGGTTTCAATCATATAGTCTTTGGTTTCAATAAACTGCGCAAGGGCGCGGATGCAACGTGTACTCTATACATTTTTTTACGTATTCATTGAAACAACGCGGCAACGCAGCAGGCCCAGGAGATGGCGGGATGAGCTGGATTCCTTCTCAAAGGATTGGCCTTAATTAATCGCATTAGATCGCGAAAAGTGGAAGGAGGGAAGGGAGGCCTTTGCCCTGCAGTGGGACAATACAGGCTCATATTAATTGTTGCTTCCATGATGTGTTATTTTGTTGATCACGCATACCTTTGTTCTCTAATAAACATAATATGTGTATAGTAAATGTTGCAGTTGCCGGAAAACAAAAGTGTTCGTGATTCGAGCCTATAAAATTATACGAGTTAACCCTTATCAAACATAGGGAAATTATTTCCCACCCGACAATGATCTACATTTTGGTATTTTATAATTAATCGATAATCGATACTTCAAATTATTTCGATCCATCAAAAACTATACCCTAATTCTTTTAATTTCTGGCAACACTGTCTTAATAAATGTCACATGCCTTAAACGTCAAAGTCAGTTCAAACTTCGAGGTCCGTTTTTTCCGTCAATTTAGCTCTAAATTAGGATTGTTGTGAAGTGTTTTTTGTCTGACGAGCAGAAAAATTCTTATAAGTACGTAACTGTCCTTATTTCTGTAAGTAGACTATATTTCTGATATATTGATGGTATAAACAGTGTATAAAAAGAAAACTCCGTGCTAGTTTTGTATGTCTAAACTAGGTGGGAAATAATTTCCCTATATCCATTTCGGTAAATACTAAGTGGGAAATTAATTCCCTATATCCCTTTCGCGTTCATTGTTTTATCAATATATATAAAATGTTGATTCTGTCTTTTTGTTCAAATTTTTTATTTTAAAATAAAAATAATAACAAAGAATATTGAAATCATTATTGTTATTTTTAGGAACGTGAGTTTCAAAATGTCGTTGCAATCTAAAATGATTCTAAATTTATTTTTTTCTTAATTATTCAAAAACCAAGTAAAGTCAAAGGCAACAACTAGTCATGCAGCACAACTAGGCATTGCAGTAAAGGATATAGGAATTTCCCACCATTGAAACAAAACATATCCTAACCAAACATAGGGAAATATATTCCCACCAGAAAAAAACATATATACTATGTTTTTTTTTATATTTAATTTATCATACATTAAAACTATTTCTAAATGTAAGCTAAATCCATTTTAACATCTTTGATAAGTCTTACACAGCGCCGCGTTTGTTTAAGGGTTAAAAACCGTAACATACGGACTTAGTTGTTCACCGTTCTTAGCAATTCGGACGCTGCGCTGCTTCAATTAGCTAACGATGAAGGAAAACACTTGTCGCAGGAAGTGCAGGAACATGATGAAAGGGGTGAAGTTTCTCAGGAAAAAAATAACTTAACCGACACCGTAAAGTAAAAAAGAAAGTCTCTTTGTAAATAGCCCATTCACAAGCTGGATTCTTATTATTTTTATACATTTATTTGTCTCGGGAGGACAGGATATTGTGTTGTGCCGCAGCTTTGGGAGAGGCGTAACGTGGACTATCATGGACGTGAGCAGCTGCATCAGCGATGCCCTTTTTAGGGTTCCGTAGTCAACTAGGAACCCTTATAGTTTCGCCATGTCTGTCTGTCCGTCCGTCCGTCGTCGCTTAATCTCTGTGACCGTTTGCATTTGTGCACTAGAAAGCTGAAATTTGGTACCAATATGTGTATCAATCACGCCGACAAAGTGGTAAAATAAAAAATGGAAAAAAATGTTTTATTAGGGTAGCCCCCCTATGTAAAGTGGGAAGTGGTTTTTTTTTTAAATTTCAACCCTAACGTGTGATTATTGTTGGAAAGGTATTTAAAAATGAATAGGGGTTTACTAAAATAATTTTTTGATAATGTCAATAATTTCGGAAATAATCGCTCCAAAAGTTTAAAACAATGTGCCCCCCCCCTCTAACTTTTGAACCATAAGTTTAGAAAATATGAAAAAAATCTGAAAAGTAGAACTTTATAAGGACTTTCTAGGAAAATCATTTTGAAAGTGAAAAAAAAAAATATAAGTATAATTATATAAAAAAAACATAATGGATGGACCTTTAAACTCGTATGTGGGAACACTTATTGTGACGGACGGGAAACTACGGAACCCTACACTGAGCGTGGCCCGACACGCTCTTGGCCGGTTTTTTTAATACCCATGACCAAGATCAATGCAATGCAGACCTCCTACATATTTTTTGCATCTACACATTCATGATAGGGAAATAAAAGTGCGCACAGATTAATGAACTGCATATTTAAAACAAACTACTTCTATAAAATTAGTAAGGTTTTCTTTTGAGCAAACAGACATTTTTTTTTTATTTTGACTTACGTACAAAAGTTTTGAAATTATTCAATACAAGGCGAGCGAAGCGAGCTCGAATCGAAAAGTGGCTCCTCAATCAAAATCTCGATTTTCTATTAACCAAGATGGCACGAGGCCAGGGGCGAGGGGTCGCTTCGCTCACGCGTCTACGCTGCTGGAAGCCAATGTCCGGCAAAGGACTGCGGCTCTCACACAACTACATCTTAGTTTATTTTGGCTTATTGATTTGACAAGAATATTTTTTTATTCAACAGGAACAATTATTTGAGCAATGTCCAGAACCATGAAAGAAAGTTATAACAAACTGATCGAGGCGGAAACTGCACTTGATCAAATGCTCAGTGAGAAAAAATTTGTCCAAGTGAGGCTGCTTCATCAATACAATGATATTAAGGATGCAGCCCAAGTAGTCATCAATCATATCGCTAATTTAGAAGAAACCACCATCACTGAAGTCCATAAAAGGTTACAATTAAAGGAATGAAATAAAATATCTTGGTAATAATGGAACGTTTTATTTGAAGACAAATACAACTCTTTACAATTTAAATTTCATCCAATTTTTTTTATGTTCATTGTCTAAAGTAATGAACAATTTTAAAATTTCACAATGCGGGTTTACGTACGTAGGTTCTAAGTTATAAGTGTTTTCAAAAAGCCACGGTTCCACGTTTGCTACTTCAATTACGAAAAATGTATGTTAACATGACAAGTATTCTAATATATTTTGATTATTATATGTTGATAATCATGACCATTGTCACCAAACAAAATGTATTAATGTAGATAGTAAAAGTTATTATATTGTTGAGAATAATCTAAAACTATAGTGAATAATGGATTTAAAAGAGATAAATAAAATCTACTTCCTCCTTTGAACAACTAGTTTTAAAACGTATGTGATAATTTATAGCATGAAAATGGAGAATAACGAAGATATCTTAAAAATCCAATTTATAAGTTTTGGTAACATTTAAAAAATTAACCTTTTGTGGTGACATTTAACATTATAAACAGCAAACATTATCTCCCGTATTATACGATTATTACTTTTCACATGCTTTTACCATTGTTATACATAATTCTTAAACAAATCAAAATACATTGAAGTTAAAATTCTAAACGCTAACATGGTGTCTATTTAATAAGCAAGCAATAATTATATAAATGTTTAAATGTATAATATAAAGTGCATATCGCTCTGGGCGACAGCTTGCGAATACTTTGCAATGTGAGCGTTCACATGCAAGTTGAACGCTCGAGCTGCAGGGCGGCGGACGACGGTCCAGCGCCCCGGCCACCGACGTGGCGACGTTACGAAGTCAGAGGCAATTACTTTGATTTGCATTTAGTGTCTTGGAACAGCGTAGTGGCTGCTGCATATGTGCACAGCACTCAAGTTCTGATCATGAGTTGATTCTTCAATTCATTCAAATATTATTATTTATATGTTATTGTGGCAACATATTTTGTGTTTAGTTCTGGCCAGGGTTTAAAGCGTTCAAAATTGTAAAGTCTTCATTTAGTTCCATTCCCGACTGGCGTGAACTGTGCAATTACCGTTGCAAAGATCTGAATGGAATGTAAATTTACGTAACCAATTGCGACAGTTATTCCACCATTCGAGTTATTTAGTAAGACTGTCCTTATATCCATGTTTCTCATTCCAGCTAAATTTAAGTATAACAATATAACAAATTTACAAAAATACATATAAATTGAAGAACATTCGCAGTGTTGAAATTCCCAAAAATGCATATAAATATATCACTAATAACAAATCTACGATTTCCTATCGAAATAATACCCTATATTACGAGGAAGTATCAAAATGCGAATGCTCATTCAGTTTTAATAAACGTTTATCGTTAGACTTAAATCTATATGTTTCAGACTCGTTTCAGGCAGTCCCACAAATTTATAAGCACCACATATCATTCAATAAATGCACTTTTATACTAACAAAATAGTAGTTCCATTTCCTAGAGTTTCGTCCTTGACTGGAACGTTTAATAATTAACATTTTGTAATCACAGTTCCCACATTGATATAGCCTGTTGTACCTTTATATTCACTGCAGAGATCGTCTTATATAAAGGTAGTTCAGACATGTTTTATTTTAACAACACTCACACACACATCAATAACGCCTAAACAATGACTCAAGAGATCCCAAAAACAAGTCTGAAAGTATTTTGGTTTAGTCTATGTAATCAACTACAAGGTTTTTGAAATTTTATTTTAATAGTGATGGAAATATGTGAACAGCTACAGCTTGTATATTGAAATTTTTAAATATTCCCTGATAAGTTTTAAACAATTTTTCAAGAGATTTCATAGACCAAACCATCTTAAAAGTAAAAAATTATGATTTGGTAAATTGTAAATATACTATGTGTAAATAAATAATATTGACTTAGTACTTCACATGCCTTAAAAAAAACATACGAAGTACTAAGTCATCTCACTTTATAATAAAACATGACTTAACAATCAACAGGTCAATTTAGTAATATATAAATATTTTGAATATCACTTGTCAAATAATGGGTGCTCTTCGGTCCTTATTCATTACTCTAAGAGATATTTTCTACCTCAATTAATAGAACCTAATTCCCTTTGGTCACATTATTTCTCTAGAAATATAGATCTTGTTTTTCAGTTTACATCAGTATTTATAGGTCTCATTATAGTAAAATATAAAATAATCGAGCCATATTCGTCTTATTAGGTGTATTGGGACATAAAATGGGCCTCAATATTATGTCACTTGTCTTTAATAATATTATTAATTGGACACTTATTGTGTCAATTAAAGTAATACAAAATCAGTCTCAAAATAGGGAAGTCTTTTAGATCTTCAGGCACGTATACTTTTTATAAGTTGGATATTCACCATCCAAGCTTTAACCAAATCTCGAAAATAGATTTAGTTATTATCCCGTTTAGGAATATATTATTATGCAACCTCACAAATACGTGCTAAAATAAACGCATTCCGACGTATTTTCCCAAGAAGTGTTTAAACACATTATGTATTTTGATTGTGTATTATGTATGTTATTTACCGATACGATTTAAAAACCGTTATGTATTGCAAAAATGTTATAAGCATTTTTTCCTGTATGACTTATAGGTATAGCAAGCTTTCCTCAAAAAATTAAATTAATATTACTGAACTATTAAAACACAAGCCACGAAAAAACTAAACTAAGTTGATTTCAAATCAATCAATACTAAATAAAAATTAAACAATAACAAAGTTACCTTAAGAAATGAATACTTTAGTTTGAAACTGGTGCATCACCTTGACCAATGTGTTCCTTTTCAGAATTGTGGCAATGCTCCGCCACCTAAAATATATCACCATATTAAATAAGTCTGGCTGTCACCTTAAGTTGTCATGAGGACAAAAAAAAAAGAAATTGAGTAGGAAAGCTCGGTTTGTAAATTCCGTAATTTAGTTGTCGTCATTGTGCGGTTGCTGTAATTTACTCTGCCGTCACCTTAGTCTTATCAAGTTGGCCATTAGGTTCCACCGTTTGAGCAGGATCAGACTTCTGGCTAGAGCTCTTTTTCTTTCCTTTGCCCATATTCTTCTTGGCATTTTTAACAGTCTTAATTTTTTGATGCTGGGCGGCACCTATAAACGATTTTTTTTTTGATAATTATGTCGTAACTTTTTCGATATAAAGTAAAATTAATACATAAGGTAATCAGCCAGTGTTTTAGCTCAGGCCTCTTTACCGAATCTATTTAACTGTTAATTTGTCATATCGGCTCGATTCAAAAGCAATCAGCAAATTTTGGTATGTGCGTACAGCATGTCCTGTAGGAAAAAGTGATACTAACCATCACCTTCGGTGTCGGGGGCAGAGGGGTCTACGTGTTGGATGCCCTCTTCTTGCTGGCGCACATCCTCAGGTCTCACAGTCTTCCTGAAAGACCAATGGAGGTTAATCATTTTATGATTTCGTCACGCGCATGTTTCCGCAACAATTTTGTGCTAGTTTGTCTAAGGTAGTTACTCACTGCATGGGAGCATTAGCGTTCGTCACATCACTGGACTCGTATAGCTATCATTATTTCCAACATTACAGCAGTGTGCGCAAAACTGACCATTACAAATGAAAATGTCGATACATCTGAATCGATATTACGCATACGAACGTTTACAGTTTGACCAAATGCTTCTTGATCATCCAGTCAATAGCTGGCGCGGTGCGGTATAGTTACATTTTTAACACAATGCTTTCATTGTTTCTAATACGCGAATGCTCCCGGTGAGTGACCACCTTTAAAGAGCTAAGCATTAGGTTATTTAGGCATTTCGAAATCAACAAATGACACCATGTAATGAAAAGAATAGAAAATAAAGTTCTTGTTCGAAAACGAAGTTTTCGAAACAAGTCAATCGTTGCAGTAGTATGAAATTGTCAGTCTGCGTCTAGTTTTGATCATGAGAGTATTTATTATTATGTATCCGGTCTGTTGGAGGTTTTGGTGAAATTAATGGTTTACTATGATCGTAGTTTTACACTGGTATCGTACAAAATTATGCAATCTACCTATATAAAAGAAAGTCGTGTTAGTTACTCCATTTATAACTCAAGAACGGCTGGACGGATTTAGCTGAAAATTGGTAGGGAGGTAGCTAAGAACCAGGAGAAGGACATAGGACTTTTTTTTTTTTTTAGGTAGTGTAGTAGGTAGGTAGGGTAGTAGGTAGGGTAGTAGGTAGAGTAGTAGGTAGGGTAGTAGGTAGGGTAGTAGGTAGGGTAGTAGGTAGGGTAGTAGGTAGGGTAGTAGGTAGGGTAGTAGGTAGGGTAGTAGGTAGGGTAGTAGGTAGGGTAGTAGGTAGGGTAGTAGGTAGGGTAGTAGGTAGGGTAGTAGGTAGGGTAGTAGGTAGGGTAGTAGGTAGGGTAGTAGGTAGGGTAGTAGGTAGGGTAGTAGGTAGGGTAGTAGGTAGGGTAGTAGGTTGGGTAGTAGCTAGGGTAGTAGATAGGTAGGTAGGAAAAACGCATTGCAACGCATGCGCGGGTTCAGCT
This sequence comes from Diarsia dahlii, assembly GCA_949775195.1. Classification (NCBI taxonomy): domain Eukaryota; kingdom Metazoa; phylum Arthropoda; class Insecta; order Lepidoptera; family Noctuidae; genus Diarsia; species Diarsia dahlii. The sequence continues at coordinate 13,584,865 of OX459194.1, read as the reverse complement.
AGTCTATATATAAAAGAAAGTCGTGTTAGTTACACTATTTATAACTCAAGAACGGCTGGACGGATTTAGCTGAAAATTGGTAGGGAGGTAGCTAAGAACCAGGAGAAGGACATAGGATCCTTTTTTTTATTAGGTTGGTAGGGTAGTAGGTAGGTAGGTAGGATAAAAAGCATTGCAACGCATGCGCGGGTTCAGCTAGTATAATATATGTTCGTGTTTACATCTTTTTGGGGCTGATTTATATCATTAAGTAATTGTTGGCTTAATATTGTTACGACGCGCGACCATAGTATAAAAAGGGGAAGTAGAGTATCTCCGGCCCAATCCGCGACATAATTACCTACTGTACTTGCCTGTCTCAGGGTTGTCACTTTCAGCTAAATTTTAATACAGTGCCTAAAAATTGGCAAGGGCCGGGAAGTTGTATTTTTTTATTTGTGTTGTCTGAGTTTCATTGAGATGTAGGTACAGCATATTACATTATTTTTTTTTTTTTTGTAAAAAAATCGTAAGGCTGTTCACACACAAGTTTCAACTATGTAGTCCTAATAGTTTAGATTTTATAACTGTAAGTAGGTACATACTTAGTTACTATACCTACCTACAATACTGAGAAATCGGCATGACTAAACGTAAACAAAGCAATAGCGGCATATCATCAAAAGTACCTAATACATTCTAGTGGGAAAGTAGGCCTGCCTACTTCGTCTGTCTGATAGAAAACTAATACCAACAACAACAAAATAAGTAGGTATCTCTTCATCAAGTATAAATTACTTGCTAGAATAAAGACTTGCTTACCTTTCCTGTTCAGTAGGTAATCTGAACTTAATCAACTCTGGAATCGATGAATTGTTTAGACACCCAAACACACAGCAATAACTTCTGCGATTATCAGACATTTTTCATTCGAAAAGCCGTGCGTGACGCGCGAACCTTGTGCGGTGTTAACCTTGACTGGCTCAGTGCGAAATCAACCGAGATTTTGTTTGAGTGTGCGTGCGGCGACCGTAAAGATACTAGGCGCACACATACAAGCCGCGCGCGGTGCGTTTGTATGAAGATACCCTACTTCTCCTTTTTATACTATGGCGCGACGGTCATCTAGAATCTTCGAGAAACCTCGCTAATAATTGTGTAGTACCTAGAAAAGACGAGTAGAGACGAGTTCATTCTTTTAGGTACCTATTTCCATCTGTAGGTATAGTTACATTGTATTCAAGGTCAGGCGACGCACGGCGTCAGCGGCAATTGACATTGTAATTTCGACCGAATGCCGAGCGCGTAAAGTAACTTCTTTCTTGTCGGTTCTTTTATCTTTAAGTTTATTTTTTTGTAAATGTTTTTTTTGTGGATGCTTTCTTGAATAATAGATAATTATCTCGAATATCTTTTGTTTGCTTGGGTATAAAAGGACCGATTGAGGACGAAGTGAGTTAGTTCACTTTTAAGCGAGACAACGAGAGGTTCGAAGAGATATCTAGTGCGATAAAGAGTTCAATAGTGATTTGCGATTGTGAATAAGTGTTTTGTGAGTAATAAAGTTAATTCGTGTGTTTAATTGGTAGTAATTTTATTTATCCCATACCCAGCTCGTAACAATATCTTACCCGTTAATAGTGAGAGTAGCGGGCTTAGCTGGCTCGTCCTGTTCGCGGCGGGAACGGCGAGCGGTGCGGCCCGGGGGCGGCGCTGCCCCGGCCCCGCGGCCGCGTCCACGCCCCCGCGGCCCGCGCGCGCCGCGCCAGCCACGCCCGCCGTACGCGTTGCGGGGAGGCGGCGTGTAGCCCACGTAGCTCACCTGCAACGAGTTATACGACACGTTTAACAATTTCTATCCTTTTATAAAAACATATTGCTTGTTATCTTCGGAAGATTAGGGTTGTCGACCACGTACGACATTCCTAATGAAAAAACATCGCATGTACAGTGCGATTAAATTATCTTGGCAGGTCCGAACATAGGCTTTGCGAACTTTTACGCATGTAAAATTGTGAAGAAAACTGTTATTGCCAGATAAACCAATACTCAAACGATCAGAAAATATCTAATTTAAACAGTGAGAAATATAAATAAAATAAATATCATAACACTTTTATACATTAGTTGTAACAAAATGACCTGCACGAAGTTCGGACCTGCCAAGATAATTTGACCGCACTGTAGAAGAGACTAACCTGTGGGTAGCGTGGAGTGCGCGTTGGGTAGCTGCCGCCACCCCACTGGCCGACCACCACGCCAGCGATCTCGAGCCGCGCGCCGCGCCCGCGCCCGCGCGTCCAGCCGCCGAGCGGGCCGCCAACGACGCCCGCCACTAGCGGCAGCGGCGGCATCGCGAACTCTACCTCCAGACCCTCCAGGATCGCTTTACGCATGCGCTCCACCTGTATACGCACACGAACAAATTCTTGCATCACTTACAGAAAGATCATAAATTACTACTTTGCTTCACTGCCTGCAGGGATTTTTCCAGGACGAACATTAGTTTATTATATTATATGCCTTTTAAATATAACATTGAATTAAAGCACCAGCTTTTGCATTTCTATCGTTTACCACTTCATCCACACGTTAGGGACGCGTGGATAAAGGCTTTGGAAAAGAACCATAGGCAATTTTCTATAAAATCTACGCGAAACACCAACAGGATTTAAACATATACTAAAACCAACAAGTCTCCTGAGAAATACGAGGTACCTATCTGAAATATGTTACCTTTTTATGTATTTTGCTAAAGATACACTGAATATGCAAAATAATAATTAACCCAGTTTAACAAAAAGGTTCTGTTACGGTCCTTAGTTATTCTAGACTATGCTGGTCTAGTTTGCATTAATTACTGTGTGCTTAGCTTTTGCACAATCTTTTCAACATGATCTGCATTAAAACAAATGACTGTTATATCTTAGAGGAAGATTTTCGTATAGTCGCCAGGTAAGTGACCTTGACCACCGTATCCAGATGGTTGTCGCAGAGCTGCGCGAGGTGCTTGCAGTGGCTGGCGCGGTGCAGGTTGCGCTGCAGCAGCTTGCCGTCGAAGTACAGCCACGGCGCCGCCACCAGCCACGGCACGGGCGCGCCGCACGCGTCGTTGGCTAGCAGCGCCGCCTCCGCGCCCGCCATCACGAGCGCTCCCAGTTGCACGCCACGACAGTTTATACCGTTCACCTACAATATTTATTACATTATTCGCCTCACATTATAGCGGTGATCAATAAGTGCCGACACATAACAGCGGTGTGATGTCGCAGGGCTAAATCTTCATTATAACATTCCCAAGTCACTTTTCGAATGACGACGCCTATATTTGTGAAATGACGTCACAACGCTTTTATGTTTGTCGGCCATGGGGTATAAAATTATAGAACGTTACTGACACTTTTCACACTTACGGTCATTTCTTGCAAATGAAGTGCATTCATGAGATCATTTGAGAAAGCTGTAGCTAAAAATGCATCCAACTCCTGGCGCCTCAAAATTTGAATTTGAGATGTCATTATAAATCTGTAAGTTGTTGAACAAAGTGAAAAAAAGTTTTAAACTTTTCTTACATGAGAAAGTGTCACATTATAAATTGAAAATATAAGGTCCCATTAAAATAGGTGGACAAAATTTCAGAAATCACTCAGACCACCAAACTAAGGACGATGACAAAAAAAAATAACAAGAAAAACTATTTATTTATGTATCTACTCATATAGGATGAGTTTGTTCTAGAGCACCGGCAATTTATTATTTTAAGTAAAAAAAAATCACTTTATTTAATGTTTTTTTTGTTTAGATATCTTTGGTTAGACCTACTGAACACTGTGTTAAAATTTGTCCACCTATTTTAATGGGACCTTATATACAGAACTATAAAAACACCTAAACTAACATCGGTGTTCCAAAAAAAGCTTCCCAGAGTGCGTGACGTGCAAATATTATGTTACCGTCCGTACCTGATTTCAGTCCAAATTAAGTCTCATCAAAAAGTCACGATCATAGAGCAAACCGTTTAGATGAGTTAGGTTAGGTTAGAACTGTGACCAAATACGCGCGAGCCGAGCGAGCGTAGCGAGCGGTGCCGCGGCAGCGGCCTGCGAGGGCTACATCCGGGTTTGGGTGCAGTGCAATTGCTTGATTTAGGTTCGTGTATCCTGACACGTTAAAACGGTTTGACCTATGACAAACTAGTTATTTCTGAAATCGGGTTTGGCCGGTAACAGATACACAGACAGACACACACAGGTTGCACAAGCTAATTTCCACCAGAATGCTCAATACTATAAAGATCAAAATAGGGCTCCTGCGACCTGAATACTGTTAAAAGACGCCTACAGACATATCCAATATTACGATTTTACCAATAAGTTACTTGTTTAGTTGTATGTTGAATATTGGTTTAATAGAGAAATATTGACGGTAAAAGTGCATCGTCTCACCTTAAGACAGTAGCTAAAATAAGCAAATGTTGCGGCACGTAGGATGTATTTAACATCAATGGAGTATCGGAGCGCAAGCAAGAGAGGAATGCTCTCATACGGCGACATTTATCATCTTGGGCAGTTCTGTAACAAGTCGAATAAAAAAAGAATGTTTATTCCTTTCCTTTCCTTTCATAGTAAGGAGTTGCAATGTAGGAAAAAAGCTTAGAATATTTTTTTATCTAAGTTACATAATATTAATTACATTCGGTATCTTTGCAGGTCTGTCCATAGACGAAAGTAGACTAATGATGAGCAAAATACCTAAAGATATAAGCTCACCCGAACCAAAGCCTTTGCACTGTTGGTACAGGCCATTCTAGAACGATTCCCGGCACAGTTTCAGGATTCTTCCCAGGGTTCACGCGGGAATATATCCATTCGGATATTTGAACAGTACAAGGGCGATCGATATTCACAGAACTCGAACCTTCCTCTAAAAAAAAAAAACAAGCACCGTCAACCATCAATGTTATATGTTTCAGTATACAATGTTATAAAACAGTAAGTTACCTTTAGCTTTTTGTGCCATAAAGCGGTGATGATGCATATTATACAAAATTGCATACACATTTTGTCTGATAGGTCTAAAGAAATGATGTATCGACGGTATTTCGCGGTGATTATCATCCTCCATAAGCACCGGTAAAGTTACTTGACGATGTGTCAAGATCGACAACATCTGAGGGTGCATGAGACCTCGCGCGTGGCGCTCGGCACATGTACGTAATACTTCAGCAGGAGCCGGGGGGCAATTGTCTTCGTTAGATACCGGCTTCAAATTCGGGCGCCCCTATAAACATACAACAAATACATATGTACAATGTGCCACAATATTATTTTGTTAAATAGTTAATGTCGAGCAGCTTCCACCTCTCATAGGGAACCATACACACTAACATCAGCTTAGAGGAGCGAAAGGTTCATCAAAGGTTGTTATTGCTATTTTAATGTACACTTGACAAGCTGAGGGAAACTTATGAAGGCAAATGAGCCACGTGATAAAGTGACTCATTTCACACCAATTAAAGCTTAACTTAAACACAAGACTCTTTTTAGCATTGATTAATGTAAATACAACTATATTTACATTTATCAAACCTAAAAGAGTCTAGAACACGCATAAACATATTTCAGACCTCTTTAGGAGCAGATTGTGGTTTTTCATTTTTATCAGCCAGAGGAAGAGTTTGCTGCTTGGCTGCGGCCGCGTCCAAGCCAACACCGGAGTCCAACGATACCGCCGCAAGTCCTTGCTGTATCTCAGAAGATTTGTCTTCCATGCTAAAGTCGGCGTTAATTGATGCATTTGCTGTTGCCAATTTGTAGTCGTCCAAGCCTTTTTGCTGCAATTTATTGAATTTGCAGTTTTTCTAACTATCTGAAGTGCTTAGTGTAAATAACAAAAAGGAACATAAAAATACAAAAAGAGAAAGGGCAAATAAAAACAACTGATTAAATTATAGGTCACTTGCACTTAGACAATAGTTATTTAAATTTAGCTAGTGATCATGCAAAAATATCTGACGATTTGCCAATGGTATTGATGACGATGTAAAAGGCGTGGATGACTATAGCAATTTTATACTTGTTAAAATAAAATATAAACCTCGTGTTCAGACGATTCAGCTGCCAGTTTAGATGTGTCTAAGTCAGATGGAGTTGCCTGTGGGCTAACATCAGCTCTTTGATTTTTTTTGTTACTCTTAGGACGACGGCCTGAAATTAAAATGTCGTTTTATTGTTTATTTTTAAAACTGATTAACAAAGCATCCCAAATGAAATTAATATTCTCAAGAATATTGTCTCACCAGATGCAGTTCTGTACTTCAAGAATCCATCTTTAGTCCCATTCAAGTAATATTGTACAGCTTGTTTCAGTTTGGCAGCTCGGAGATCATTAAGGTCACCAAATACATCAATGCATGCAGCATCTACATCAGACGAAGGCAATTCTCGGACATATTGACAAATGGCTTTTACTAAACCTTCTGGAGGAACCTGCTGCTGAAAATATTTTACACTTGTTATTAACTTCAACAACCGCATGGAACAAGTTTGCCAGAGCGAGCGAAGCGAGCTCGAAATTTTTCCGCGGTCCATGGATCGCATCCATACCACACATCACATCCGAACCATCGGACTAGAGCTTGAATTCGTTATACCTCATTTTACAATCATAGGGAACTTTGGGATGTAGTAATTTTTTTTTCCGGAATTACAGTTTGCCCTTCTATTTCACTTGAGTTAGTGGAAACAGGCATAGCGTCATTATTAATTATTTTCAAGAAAAGAAATGTATGATGTATTATATAAATATGTATAGTATTCAAATATGGCTACAATTTAAATGCTCACCAAAAAAGATTTTTAGACCCTAGATTAAAGTACAGTAAAGTACTAAATAAAATATTTTAATTTCAAATAAAATAAACCCACTCTCTATTGAGGTGCCTAAAGAACAACGTTTTAAGTTTCAAAATAATTAGACACTCATCAGAATAATTGTATGTGTTGTATTTATATTCTTTTTGCCTACCAAAATGGATAAATGCTCACCAAATCAATTAACCAAAATTATAATACGATCGTCTCGCGACAGTATCCTTTATGGGCGGCATGGGCACCGGGCCGTAGGCCGACGAAGGAGGCCGGCGGAGGCCCGGCACTTCGGGGACAGAAGATATTAGTGTTATTTAATAGGCGAGCGAAGCGAGCGCGCGTCATGGAGATAAATTGAAAGTCGTGAAATACAATATTGGTGACATCTATTTAGTGATAATATAAAATATTTGGTCTGCAGTTAACTTTAAAGGCGTTTATAAATCTTTATGGTATAGAATAAAAAGGAAAATTGGTTCATTCCTACAATACTTTAGGTAACACAATTTGGTGAGCATTAATCCATTTTGGTCGGCATTTCGATTTTTTTGGTAGTAAAATCGGTTCTTTTTTGGTAGGCGTTTAAACACAAGCCTTCAAATAATTGCGCACCTTTTTTTGTGTGATTCCCAAACGTTTATGGAAATCAACTAAACATAGCTCGGAGAGGATAGTCCCACCAAGTAAGGCGGCCATAAGGCACAGTCGGTCTTGCGGTACCTCTAACACTTGTGGCAGCTCATGCACCATGTACTCTTTCGTTTCCAGTGATGACTGCAATGCACACATACATAATAACATTTAAATTGTATCCAGCCAAAGTATTTACATGTTTGAAATAAAAACTTAGTAATCATTCTCTGACTAAAACAAGCAGAATTTATTTTTGGCATTAAACAAACTTTTGGATCTTACCCTGTATGTAAGCTTCAGTTGTGAAGAGCTAAAGTATCTTGGAGGTTGAAATACTAGGTATTCTCCAGAGCAGCCAACAAGACCAGCATATGTTTTCTCCCGGCAAAGACCAACAACTTCTTGACAATGATCATCAGAAGATACCATCTATTGAAAAGCAATTACATTGTTTTTGTATGAATTGAATAGTTTAATAGCATGTATATCAAGTTGTCAAGTTTTCTACTTACTATTGGGATGTTTAGATATCTTAGTGCTGTTCTGAGGCAGGAATGTAGACCCATTGGCGGTACCCACCACACTTTAGGAGGAGGAGTGCCCTTTGTTACAATGTGGCGCAGCACCTGAATAAAATTTTAAGACTAGCTGAGAATTTGTTGTTAGCCCAATAAGAAAAAACCTGTTTCATTTTCTTACAGAAGTGACAATGTTTTAATTCGGCGAGATTACGAGATATCCTAAATATTCGAAAACAGAATTACACAGTAAACTATTGCATGCACAATACTATACAGATATTAAGGTGTGGTGACATGGGTACAAGCTAGTTGCGGTATTTTCATACAAGCTCAAAAGCTTGGCTTGCCCTAATTCCTACTTTATGATTTTAGGGTCCGATCTCTTATAGTTGGCATATTTTATTTTACACACAGTACAAGCTTCACCTCAGTCTGAACATACTTATGTCATAATGTGGTAAGAATAGAGCAGACTTCACGACACGGTTGGCGCAGTGGCTCAAGCAGTTGACTGCTGCGCTATGTGTCGCGGGTTCGATCCCCGCACGGAACAAATATTTGTATGGCCTACAGATAGTTGTTTCGGGTCTGGGTATTTGTGTATGTGAGTTTAAATGTTTGTGAACGCACCCACGATACAGGAGACATTCCTAGTGTGAGGCAACGTTTTTTTTTAAAAAAAAAAAAAAAAAAAAGAGACTAAGGCTGGGCAACTGCAGGCTGCTGGCTGTTTCAAAGGTGGGCCTAAATGGGTTGGCAGATTTTTGTATGAAGCGTGGCATGTCCCTCAACTTCCGCTTTTTTTTTCAAAGGGGTTTGAACTTTTTTGTATGGGAGCTGGCATATTGACCCACCGCCATTTTGATTTTTTTTCGAAATCGCGGCCCACGATAAAAGTGGTATGTATGGATAGAGGAAATATAGACGAACAAAAAATGTCCTGTAACATGGTACCCCAGTGTCACGTTACCGAGATATTTGAAGGTAAAGATGGACATATGAGTACAATGACCACATAAAAATTAGACCTTTTACGTGTCTATAGGCGTTGATTATCATTATTACTTGTTACTGAAAGAGAGTAGGTACATTACATACTACTAGGAGCACGAGAAAACTATTCTTTGACATAATATAGCGTTTCGTTGCGATGCGAAGCGATTTTATTGTGAGTATAATAATAATCAACCTGGGAACTATCATTTGGATACAATTCAACGCCTATACACGTAAAAAGGCTATTTAAAAAAATATTTAGTGATTGTCGTTGTACTCATTTGTCGATCTTTATCTTCAAATATCTCGGTAACGTGACACTTTGGGTACCGTGTTACTGGACATTTTTTGTTCGTCTGTATGTCCTCTATCCATACATACCACTTTCATCGTGGGCCGCGATTTCGAAAAAAAATCAAAATGGCGGACAGGTTGATATGCCACATCGGTTCTATCCCCTTTATCAATCCAGGGAATCAAATTTTTATTTAAATATTTTCACTTTATTTCGCCTCCTTGAAGATTGATTTTTAGCCATTTTTGGGTTCCATAGCCAAAAACGGAACCCTTTTAGATTATTTATGTCTGTCTGTCCATCAGTATATCTAAGTTTTTTTTTTCGGTAACTATTAAGACTACTCAGTTAAAACTTGGTAAGTAGATGTATTCTGTGAACCGCTTTACAATTTTTATACAAAAATTTAAAAAGAAATGGTTTGCTGTACATGGAACTGAAAAAAATAAAAATTTTCTTCAAACCTAATTGTGTGGGATGTCTATAGATAGGTAAAAATATAGTGCTGTAGATCTCAGTGAAAACTTTGAAGCAAAATTGGTTTGAACGAGATATAGTTAGTAGTTTTGAGATATTGCACATTTAAAAAACTGCAAATATTACTTTGTCATTCACACAAACAAACACTATGAAATACAAATATATCACAAAATGTGTATTTCTGTTGCCGCTATAACAACAAATAATACAAATTAAAGGGGGCTTTCCTACTACAATGGTACGGAACCCTACATGCCAGTTTTTTTAGCATACCTCTCTGTGACAAACTAAAATTATTTATTGTGTGTTTAGCAGTTAGAGCTGTGGAAGAGCCTTTTGAATGTTTGTTATTTCATAACATCTAGCATACATATGATTTATTCATAAATACTTTAAACACACAAATGATAGGTAGTAGAATAAAAATCTATTTTCTATCAATTTATGATAAGCTATGAACAATAAAGATCAGGTTAATTTGTGCTAAAGTGTATGCAAAGGGTGTACAGCACACTTTAAGTAATGCCTAAATATTGTGCTTTACTAATTTAACTATTAACGGGAGAAAATCTTAAAACTATTATATTACAATTGAGCAGATTGAACACTTACAGAGTTGACCCTCTGGCGATATGTAGCTTGGGTTTGTATCCAATGCTGCGGCAATGCAGGTGGAGTAGGATGGGCACCATTGAAACACACACATAAAGCAACTTGATGTTCAGCAAGAGCCTGGGCAAGCGTAGTCAAAAATTGGACACAGCGTGCCCACTGGCCTCCACATGCCCAATCTGTAATGATTTGTGATTTGATACCTTCTTTTTGCTTTGAAATGTAAGAACTGTTTTAACCAATTAATAATTCAACTGGGGAATATTTACATAGTAGTAGATTTCAGGAAAACTTCCATCAAATATTTAGGATTTTTTTAGAGTAAAGCAATGGGAGACAATATACTTTTAGTATATTAAAACTTACCTGAGAAGTATCCTCCGTATAAGCGATCTAAACATCCTTCCGCGTCGAGAACCAAGCGGAACCCGCCGGCATGATTTCTAGCTATTCGGAATAAATCAACTCCAACACCCTCGTTTTCTAAGAACGTTTGAAGATCTTGTATCCCCATTGCTTCAAATAAACGATGTATTTATTCGATCGAACACGTTCGTCAGGATAGTAGCCTGGAAGAGAGAAAATATATACGACGGTAAGCAGTAGGTCGATAGTTGTGACAATCGGGTAACTTCTCAACTAATAATACTTATAATTAAGATCCAAAATTACTAAATGTTCATCAATTATGCACAATCCGGTAAAATTTAATTAAAATTATGTCTAAATTAAGTATAATACTGAGATACGAAAGTTACCGGCACGTAGTTGGCGAAGGTCAAATTAGTTAGATCAATTTGTAAATCTACATGCAAAACGTTTTACAATACTGGGAACTAAAGAAACAATGGTAATGAGAAAAAACTATCGAACCTTATTAAAAAACCATGCCAACAGAGGATTACGATAGGCGTAAGTTAAAAACGGAAGCCATTTGTAATTTTTTTACGATACGAATGTCATTCTCATTTCGGATAATTTTCGGTATGTCTATGCACAGTGTCTATGTCAAGTCTATGTATCTACGAGCCAGCAAACCAAAGAGATTTGCAATCGTTTAATTTTTTAGTCGATTGTTTAGTAATATTATGCTCAGATTAACATACACAGCCTTAATTCAGTCCAATGTTGCGTTCACAGTTGCGTTCATCAATGATTGTTCTAGGCTCGTTTCTGTGTCACTTTTTTTCTTCTCAGGGAAGTAGCAGCCTACAGTATCAAGTACCAGCCAGCTACTATGCCAAGATCATCGCTCCACCCAGCTCCACCTACGACGCACACCGGCGGAGGCGCGGCGAACATACTGAGAATAAATCAATTTAAAATAAACCTTATCTCCTATAATACTTATCTCATATGGCTTACATGCGGTTGAAAACGGCATGCAAAGCGAGACGCGCGCCGTCAAGCTGCCACGAGAGCAGACAAAAACCGCGATTCGCAGCGCGGAGTTAAGGTTTATTTTAAATTGATTTATGATTTATTCTCAGTATCTTCGCCGCGCCTCCGCCGGTGTGCGTTGAGCCTAGGACTGCAGCGTGCACGCTCGAGTTAAATGGAATTTTTAAAAAATTCATTCAGCTCGAGCGTGCACGCTGCACGCCCCGCCTCTCCGAATTTGCGGCCTAAGGGCTCGTTTACGGAGACGCGGGGCGTCGCGCGGCGCGTGCAGAAGGCTCGTCTCGTGCTTTTTTATTAATTTACTGAGAGACGGGTTCACCGCAACAAACGCTGCATTTTTAAACTAACGAGCGAAAATAGCTTCTCGTAAAATCGACGATTGAAATCGTTAACTTTTTCATACATCGCCATGTGTTTGAATTAAAAAACGGTGATCTACGCCGGTAGGTGAAGCGATGATCTTGGCATGGTAGCTGGCTGGTACTTGATACTGTAGGCTGCTACTTCCGTGCGTACAGCTATATTGTTACGATCGCGAATCATGTCCATGCGTTTAGGTATAACTGATTTAGTTACTAAATTACTTGCACCTAGTTTAAATTAATAAAGAAATAAGCTATGGATTCAGCAAGTCATCGAACAAAACTAGTTTTATAAAAATAATAATAAATTGTTGTAAAAAAATGTTTATACGGGACAAAGCACATGGTCCTACTCAACTAAGGTATTGCCTGTAGTTGGCACGCAGTCGCACACGACATCCTAACTATCCTAACTTCCTAACTATCCTAACTAATATTATAAATGCGAAAGTAACTCTGTCTGTCTGTCTGTCTGTCTTTGCTTCATGCCTAAACTACTGAACCGATTTGTGTGAAATTTGGCACAGACATAGTTTGGAACTTGAGAAAGGACAGTAGGATAGTTTTTTTTTTTTTTTTTCGCGAGATAAACCAAAAATCTGCCGGAAGTCACTATTCCACGCGAACGAAGTCGCGGGCAAAAGCTAGTAGATATATATACTTTTGCACACGGGACATCGTCGATCACACACACCTCAATAATTTCAGTTTTTTGTAATAAATATGCATCAAAATGACATCTTGTGCAGCCAGTGTTTTAATAATACAAGTAAGAAAAATAAGATACACGGGATTACTTTACTTACCACTCGTAAGTACAGTAAAAATAATAATTTGTTGAAAATGACAAGATATATTTTGATGTTTGCTTCGCCATTTTTGTGAGAGCGAGATAGAAATTTCAAACATGCGTGAGACTCCGTGAGAGACACGATACGCACCGTAAGGTTATCAACACAACAAACTTTTTTTTTACATTAATAGTTCTTTGTGTTATTTTTTATTTTAAATTAATTTTGTTATTAATTTCAAGTCGGTTTAATTGATTTATTTATTTATTTACCACTAGATAAAGCAACATCACAGACAATACATCCAATACGATGCTATAAGATATGACGCGGCGGGAAACCCTCTGGAGGGACGCTGTTCCTAAATATCAATGGGCTCCGCCATATTGTCGTCGCCTTAGATTCCTTTTCGTGGCTGATAGGTAAATGGGTAGTTGAAATCACACACATTACTTGACTCAAACACCAAACGTTTATCTATATTGCTCCATTTACAGGCACTTATAAACTTTGCGGTTTGAATCGCCCATTCGAATACATGGTTGGTCTTTTAGGAGAAGAATAGGCAAAGAAACTCCTTATACACTGTTTTAAATCATGTTACAATTATCATTTGCACTATTAACATTAATCACATCAAAAACCACTTTCCTTTACTTGAATTGCAATTAATCGCTAAGTGCGACATAACTTGTTCTAGCGTCTCAACTTTTCGTCGCATGCGTCTGTAGTCCCCAGCGGAAGTACCACAAAACCAGTATAGTAATTAATGACCTAATTAGTTAAAACTAACAATCATTACTAAAATACTTCACAATTGATTCTATTAATTATTTAACAATAAAACAATACCATTATTAATGCAATGGCGTTAATGTCTAGTTAATAGGTTCATTTCTTTACAACAAAATGTTACAAAGCATTTCCGGTTGATTTAGGATTTAAAACAGACAATGGGTTTTCTATTATTGAATTGCTCTACAAAATGGTCTTATGACTTTTTAAGTTTATAATTACATAAAGAAACTGATTTAGTTGTAGTTTCAGATTATAAATTGAGTTATTGACCATTAAAATCGTATTCGCCGCCATCATCACAACATTGTGCGATGACGTCTCATAGACAGCCTCATTCCAAGTGTGGCAATCATTAAAATCCCAATATTCATAAAACATTAGCTTATCTTAATTTTAACTATAGTTCTAGTTAGAGACTTCTGTTTAATAAATTACTATTCGAGTTGTGGAACATTTAATTACATTCCATCTATTTATGTGGTGGTTTTAGCAGAAAAGTCAATAGATGGCACTGTCGCACTATTGACCTTTGTAATAATTGTGCCAGCATCTCACGAGATGGCAGGTTCATCAATTTAAGCTGGTTATCAATGAGATTGAATAATTATCTTAGCCGAAAGACATTCTTGCGGCGACAGATACAATACAAAAAAATGTAAAATTAAATTAAACTATAGCCAAATCCGTAAAACGTGACAAAGTGGTTGGTTAAAATAAATAAATTGTTTTTATTGAAAAAAGTGATATACAAAAATATTTACAATATGGCCTTAACAACTATAGGTATACAGTTTGTTGGATTCTACCTGAACTAGGAAAAACCTGTATCTCAGGTAACTCACTCAAGTGCTTAGTTGTTGGTTGGTTGCACCCCATTTTCAATAACTATTTGTGCTCTTTGAATAAATTTCGGCAGGCTTTGCCCAAATAAATCTTCCGATAACATGATAATATTAATAATACGCGCGGCTCGTGACATAGGAGCAAACTTGAGCAGGTTAGTCCTAGCCGCTGGCGCGTCTAACAAAGTGGAGCGGCGGCGTGCTCCCACGTACCCATCAGGTGCGCGCAGCCGCAGCTCAGCCAACACCTCGGGGTGATGCAGCAACCCTAGCAGTACACTCGCCACGTACTTGACTAGCGCAACGTCTCTTCATAATGCCAGCCTGGTGTACCCAACCATGCCCAGGACGAACAGACTTGGGTACATACATCAGGTGATAAAATGGATAAACTCCGTACTGTTTAAAGTAGAGAAATCTACAGAATTTGTTTTGCATTTTTTCCAACATGAGGCTATATTTTTTGCTTCATGTGGATTCCAAATAATTGCATTCGTTTCTAAATGACTTCTCACAAGTGCATTATATAAAACCTTTGTGTTACGCAATATTTTTTTTAAATATTTTCCAAGGCCTAGTAAGTTAGTTTGTTCTACCTAGTTTTTAGTAATTGTTCACTAGAAAAAATTTTTTTTTTCGTAATTGTTGACTATGGCAAAGCCATAGCCAGTAGTATAGCCATAGTCGGGTAATAACTATGTCGGAGACTGCAGTCTCTGAACGTGTAGTTCAACCTCTTTAATAGTTGCTTGGGTGTGTTTAGTTCTGGCACGATTTACAACGACAACTGTCAGATGAACGATGGCTTAGATGGAATTTACATGGAATTGAGAAAATTAGTCTAGTTTAAATCTATTCCTTTGGATTTATTTTCATCGAAAACAACATCAACTCACATTCCAACCGGGATCAAGAAAAAAAGAAATTGTCGTATTGCCGTTCGTTGTCGAATCATAACATCGTCATCCTGAAGAATACCGTATTCTCCGCTATTTATAAAAGATTTTTTTTTTTTCTAGTGAACAATTACTAAAAACTAGGTAGAACAAACTAACTGACTAGGCCTTGGAAAATATTTAAAAAAAATATTGCGTAACACAAAGGTTTTATATAATGCACTTGTGAGAAGTCATTTAGAAACGAATGCAATTATTTGGAATCCACATGAAGCAAAAAATATAGCCTCATGTTGGAAAAAATGCAAAACAAATTCTGTAGATTTCTCTACTTTAAACAGTACGGAGTTTATCCATTTTATCACCTGATGTATGTACCCAAGTCTGTTCGTCCTGGGCATGGTTGGGTACACCAGGCTGGCATTATGAAGAGACGTTGCGCTAGTCAAGTACGTGGCGAGTGTACTGCTAGGGTTGCTGCATCACCCCGAGGTGTTGGCTGAGCTGCGGCTGCGCGCACCTGATGGGTACGTGGGAGCACGCCGCCGCTCCACTTTGTTAGACGCGCCAGCGGCTAGGACTAACCTGCTCAAGTTTGCTCCTATGTCACGAGCCGCGCGTATTATTAATATTATCATGTTATCGGAAGATTTATTTGGGCAAAGCCTGCCGAAATTTATTCAAAGAGCACAAATAGTTATTGAAAATGGGGTGCAACCAACCAACTGTAACGTTGTACGTTACATTTTTGATTAATTCACACATATTTCCTAAATTAACATTAAAAACATCACGATTCATTGTTTGTTTACATTCACTGACAATGACAGAACGTAGAAACGTCAAACGTAATAACCACAGATATTAACAACCAGTAGTGCGGTAGTAATTAGTATTACTAAATTACGATCCATGAACAAACGGGCGCGCGAGTGAGGATTTATCTATGGGCTCGCGCAGTTGTCTATGGCTCGCTCGTGCTCTATTACTTCCAACGCGGCGCTTGCTTTTTGACATTAGGAAATTTGGTCCGGATCGGCCTCCTAATTCAGCCCCGATGGAGAACCACGCTCACTTGATTCTATCATGTGCCTTACCCGTGGTCTCTCCTCATTTGTTCGGAACCTCTGGATTGGTTGTCGCCAAACTCGGTACGTTTTTACCGGTAGTCAATTTTTCTGAGCGGTTGCAACTCGTTAAATAAGCCTATGCAGGAGCGGGTGGATACTCCTAAAATAAGCCTACATCCAGATTTCATTATCACAAATATAACTTTCAGAGCGGTTGCAACTCGTTAAATAAGCCTATGCCATATCCATTTCAATAGTATAACCCAGTAGGATTCTTTTGCTCTCATGAAGCCGTTTGCACGTCTGTTTTGCGCGAGTATCATCATGTCAACTACGGACATGGTACTCTCACATAACTGATAGGGCGCGGACTCACCTCTTGTTAAGGTAGTCTGCCAGTATGCAAAGATTACGAATATGAGATATGATGGATGAACGATGATGAATAAAAGGGGTCGTAAAACAGATGGAGGTGTAATAGGAGTAAAGGATTTTTACCGAGGTAAAAACCCTCACCAAGCGGCGGCGTACTGTAACGTTGTACGTTACATTTTTGATTAATTCACACATATTTCCTAAATTAACATTAAAAACATCACGATTCATTGTTTGTTTACATTCACTGACAATGACAGAACGTAGAAACGTCAAACGTAATAACCACAGATATTAACAACCAGTAGTGCGGTAGTAATTAGTATTACTAAATTACGATCCATGAACAAACGGGCGCGCGAGTGAGGATTTATCTATGGGCTCGCGCAGTTGTCTATGGCTCGCTCGTGCTCTATTACTTCCAACGCGGCGCTTGCTTTTCACGGTTGCCAACTTAGGGGTTTTGCCCTTAAATTTAGGGGCTAGAAGTGTTAAAAGGGACATTTTTAGGGGCAGGAATTTTTTGGGGTTTTTTTTAGGGGCTCCAAATAAGTTCGAATTTTTTTTTTTTTAGTATTTTCAGTATCGCACGTAGAATGGAACGCATGATATGTCAAATGAAACGAATGAACTACGCGACGCGTTATTTCATTCAATATTCAATGTTCATTTTCGCTCATTCATTCCATTCATACACACACGTCATGACGTCACTCACGTTCCGTTAGGGTCTTCGATCAATAATGTACTAGATTCCCGATAAGCGCTTCAAAAACGGCCCGAAATATAAGACCACAAACGTATTTGTGGTCTTATTTCAAATTAGTATGGTCCAATCATAGCCAACATTAAGACGTCAAAATACCGCAGTATGCGTTCAAAAACTGCGTAAATAACCACCGTAACACCAAGGTTTTGGAAGGAATATTTTTTTTCGGTAATTTAGTATCACTACGTGCTTTTTCATAATATTGAAACATAATTAAACTGTAAATATAATTAAATCAGAGATAATAAAATTTGTTTGGCCAATGTTTGCTACAACGCACCAACTATTGTATCATGTTCTTGAACAGGGAACGCTAGTTCCGCAATAGAATAAGCACGACATTGTACACAAAATACTTTTAACCGTATTGCTTAGAATTTAAGTTTCATTTTAGAATGAATATTTTTGTACTGATGACTTTTTACTTTGGAGCGACATTTAAAATGTTTTGCTTCTAATCTTTCTCCGATGAAAGGGCTTAAATAAATATACTTTACAATGATAATTAAACGTTATGTTTAAGTGTTAAGGTTTATAATCATCTGAAGTTGTTAATAATATTGAACTTTTTTCTAAGATGCTATGTAGATGTTTACGTGTGTGCAAACGTGGCCACTTGAGCGACTTAGTTTTGTTCCTGATGCTTAATCTAGTACTATTATTGATCGAAGGTTAGGGTATTTATGTTCTGTGGTCACGTTATTGTGTGGTTTTTTTCTGCTGTCGGTTGATGTTTTTCTCTGAATCTGAATCTAATAGACTAGTTTAGAGTTATCTGTGGCTGTCGTAGTGTCGTGTTGTGTGTACACACGGCTACACATCAAGCTATACAAAACCAGTATAATCTGATCATTCATTGTGCGAAAAGATCTAGTAAAGTGAGGCCAAGATTAACTGGTTTTTTATAGCTTGATGTGTAGCCGTGTGTACATCATACCCTCTTCCTGACGCTCTAATCAAAGAAAAAAAAAAATTTTTTGGCACGTATTACAAGTTTAACCGTTCAGGCCCGACTGGAACGACGTCGTTCCACTAAGAAAATTCCGTTGAGACCCGCTGGAACGACGTCGTTCCAGTCGGGCGCAGCAAATTCAAACCTTATTTTTACCTAAAATATGGCTCTAAATTGTCTGGCAAAATTTGTGCCAAAGGGTAACTAGCTAGAGCTGCGTATGGCACCAATAAATTACTAAACATAAACCTGGAACACTTTTAAAAAAATATTGAGAGGTGCCATAGTGACGTTTGACAGTTGATGCAAAAAACGGTGTGGTAAAGTGTGGGTGTCGTAGTGTTTTTGTGTTTTGTGTATGATTTTGTTTGTGAAACGTTGGTAAGTAAATGTTTATTAGTTTAGAAGTCCCTATTGCAACTTTGTAGATAATAATTTGCTTGGCAATTCATATCCCAAAATTAGTTTTCGAGCCAACAAAATATCATAACAAAGATTTCGTCGTCGTCATTGAATGAGCGAATTGAAAATATGAATTTGACTCCTTTTCATTGAAATATGGTCTTGGAAACATTATTATCAACATAAAATATAGTGATAATTCATTATATCGTGTATTCGAAGCAAATAATTTCGTATTTATTTATATTTCAAGGTTATTTCGCAATTCTAAAATGACAGTTCGCCAATAAGAATCTTATAAGAATTTTGAGTTGGAATCTTATTAGAATAATGTATGTAGGTCTCCTAAAAAAACACTATCATTAGATTACTTGTACATTTGTTATATTAGTTCTAAAGTTTCGTGTAAATTGATTCAGTAGTTTTACCAAAACAAAATAAGATACGCAACAAGTCGAGTGGCGGCGAGTTCTGTCCTAAATCCGGTCGTCTGTGGGATGACAATATACGTCTTTTAAAATAAGAGTTGTTTATATATTAAATACATCGTCTAGCTCTTCAGAAACAAGAAACTGTTTACCGTTTGAGATAAGAGATAATAAAACTCGAGCATTAAGCGTTTTAGTGAGCAAGGTCAGATGACGCATGCGATGACGTAACTAGGCGGTCCGTGAGGGAGTTGAGTTAAAATCTTATTAGAATAATGTATGTAGGTCTCCTAAAAAAACACTGTCACCGTATTACTTGTACATTTGTTATATTAGTTCTAAAGTTTCGTGTAAATTGATTCAGTAGTTTTACCAAAACAAAATAAGATACGCAACAGGTCGTGTGGCGGCGAGTTCTGTCCTAACTATACGATATTTATAATTCTAAATAAGCTATAAAAGAGTTGTTTATATAATAATACATCGTCTAGCTCTTCAGAAACACGAAACTTTTTACCGTTTGAGATAAGAGATAACAGAACTCGAGCGATAAGCGTTTTAGTGAGCAAGGTCCGATGACTCATGCGATGACGTAACCAGGCGGTGCGTGAGGGAGGGGGGCCCGTTATTGCGCGCGGCGCTTGAGAGGTTAAAAAAAAATAAACATAAAATTCATTATTTAGGGGATTTTAGGGGTATTCAGAAAAAAAGTTGGGGGTAAAATTTGGTGAAGGTTGGTAACACTGTTGCTTTTTGACATTAGGAAATTTGGTCCGGATCAGAGCGGTCACACGTCTCATCTGATTTTAATTTACATCAGTGATTTCACACGCGTCTTAACTCGCCATTATCCGGTCCTAGAACAGTTAATTACCTAATCACCAAAATTCTCTGCCATCGAGCATCTAAATTCGGTGTATTGGAACCCCGCATAAAGGGTAAGCGTTTGATAGCATGTTCATGTGTATATTTTCTGTTCTTTATCTTTCTAGGTTAACTTGGCATGTATGCTTGTTTTATCTGACTTTGTTCTACGCTAATTTCATGTATTTTCAATTCTAATCGCCTTCAGCTAATAAACATTTTGACAGTGTTTCGATGACACATCAAAATGTGCTATCATGCCTAAATTCTCATTTTCATCTTGTAAACTCCGTCTGATTGTGACAATCCACCAGCACCTTCATTAGCGCACTGTTATTGCTGCTCGCTTTGTTTGGCTTGGTTTCCCAATCAGCGGGGTTG
Organism: Diarsia dahlii; assembly: GCA_949775195.1. Lineage (NCBI taxonomy): Eukaryota > Metazoa > Arthropoda > Insecta > Lepidoptera > Noctuidae > Diarsia > Diarsia dahlii. The sequence goes on along the minus strand of OX459194.1, from coordinate 13,564,149 downwards.
ACCTTTGGTCATCTCGTGACACGCTGGACGTCATGTTCCAGGGTCCAAAGTTCCGGTTTAAGGAACACACCATCTCTCTGCGCGCCAGCACAGGACGAGCCCGTCTTGGCTACGTCGTGCGCGCCATAAGTTCGGCACGGACTTCCCACTTTGGCCATCCTTGCCACGTGGGCCTCGCCGAGAAGATCACCGGGTCGACGAGACCACCTGTCGGCCTTCACCCCTGTCAACCAGCGTGGCACCTCGCTGCGGTCATCGCCACGCCAGCTAACAGGGCAGTAACGTGCACCCCACAGGAAAGCCTACTGAGTGTGTGATTTGTGAACGTACACCACCCCTAATTCTTACTAAATATATTTTATGTTGACAAGGTTACGTGGTTTTATTATATTGTAACCTGCGCCACGTAACCCTACTATCGTCACACAACAACTAAGCACTTGAGTGAGTTACCTGAGATACAGGTTTTTCCTAGTTCAGGTAGAATCCAACAAACTGTATACCTATAGTTGTTAAGGCCATATTGTAAATATTTTTGTATATCACTTTTTTCAATAAAAACAATTTATTTATTTTAACCAACCACTTTGTCACGTTTTACGGATTTGGCTATAGTTTAATTTAATTTTACATTTTTTTGTATTGTATCTGTCGCCGCAAGAATGTCTTTCGGCTAAGATAATTATTCAATCTCATTGATAACCAGCTTAAATTGATGAACCTGCCATCTCGTGAGATGCTGGCACAATTATTACAAAGGTCAATAGTGCGACAGTGCAATCTATTGACTTTTCTGCTAAAACCACCACATAAATAGATGGAATGTAATTAAATGTTCCACAACTCGAATAGTAATTTATTAAACAGAAGTCTCTAACTAGAACTATAGTTAAAATTAAGATAAGCTAATGTTTTATGAATATTGGGATTTTAATGATTGCCACACTTGGAATGAGGCTAGGGTTACCATTTAGAAATTTAAAAAGTCCTGACAAAAAGCCTGACATTTTAATAAAAGTCCGGACATTTTAGTATTTTTTTAGAAAGATGCTCCATAAAACATGCATTTTAAAACTATTTTAAAAAAAATTACAATTGTCAGACTGCCTGTTCTATTGAGTATTTGCGAGATTATTTTTGTTATCCAGGCTCAAAACGCAAGTGTGGAAATAGTGTTTTCTCTAATGGGAGCACAATGGACAAAAGAGCTTGATTGTAGGTTTATAGGAGATTGTAGGTACCCTCGGTTAGATCTTTGATGATGATTCGATACAACCTTAAAAATATGAGCTGTGAAGAATTCTACAAGAAAAGTTTTAATGAAAGGCTTTTAATTTCAAGTATCAGGCACTGAAAAATATAAAAAATAATATCCCGAAAACTATCGTTAAGTTTGATTATTTTACGTAAAACTATTTATGTTTCGAAGAAAATATTTTATGTTTGAAGTACCTAGTTGATTGTTTGCAATAGAAGATTTGATGTTTCATCTCGTTAAATCGAATGTTATAGAAGATTTATATTTTGTTTTTAGATGAATGAGAAGTTAATACAGATTGAAGACTTATTTGATATTCTCAAAAAATCCGGACAAATTAAAGAACCGGACAAAGTCCGGACAAAGGTCTAGAAGTCCGGACATGTCCGGACAAATCCGGACGGATGGTAACCCTAAATGAGGCTGTCTATGAGACGTCATCGCACAATGTTGTGATGATGGCGGCGAATACGATTTTAATGGTCAATAACTCAATTTATAATCTGAAACTACAACTAAATCAGTTTCTTTATGTAATTATAAACTTAAAAAGTCATAAGACCATTTTGTAGAGCAATTCAATAATAGAAAACCCATTGTCTGTTTTAAATCCTAAATCAACCGGAAATGCTTTGTAACATTTTGTTGTAAAGAAATGAACCTATTAACTAGACATTAACGCCATTGCATTAATAATGGTATTGTTTTATTGTTAAATAATTAATAGAATCAATTGTGAAGTATTTTAGTAATGATTGTTAGTTTTAACTAATTAGGTCATTAATTACTATACTGGTTTTGTGGTACTTCCGCTGGGGACTACAGACGCATGCGACGAAAAGTTGAGACGCTAGAACAAGTTATGTCGCACTTAGCGATTAATTGCAATTCAAGTAAAGGAAAGTGGTTTTTGATGTGATTAATGTTAATAGTGCAAATGATAATTGTAACATGATTTAAAACAGTGTATAAGGAGTTTCTTTGCCTATTCTTCTCCTAAAAGACCAACCATTTTCTAATTTGAAATGTGTTGAGCATAATCGACTTTGTACTTTATGTGTCCAATAAGGTTCCTTTTTTTTTTTTTTTTTTTTGGCGGGTGGAAAACCATCGAGTAACCCCCCCCCCGCTCTTGGGCAGAGCGAAGGGGAGTGTCAGACTTCTACTGACTAAAAACCAAACCCATGTTCCTTCTTCGCCCTTGTGTCGGAGCCGCGTTATCCTTTCGACAATCCACAGCCCCGACGGGCGTCGGCCCTTGCGGGCCCCTCCTTGCTGACATCTCTTTGAGGCGCGCGTGGAACACGTACGCGCCGCCGACACGGTCTGTTGCCGTCATGACGACGGCCGGACGGCGAGCTAGCCCGTTACTCACCGTCCACAGGCCCGCGTCTACGGTGGCCGGAGGTCATCGCGTGACCCCCGACGCCCGGAGCGCCTTCCGCGGCGGCTGGGACATTGAGAGGTTCTCTCCCTCTCTCGTTCCGCCACCTCCTTCGCTAGCATCACTGCTTCGCAGAAGGAGGCGACGGCGTCCCATTCCTCTTCGCCCCGGACCATGGCTTGCACCAGGGCAGGGCGCGAGAGGTCGCCGCCGCCGATCGCCGCTAAGAGAACACGGCGGGGCTCTGCCCAAGCAGGGCACGCCTCCAGAGTGTGCTCCACCGTGTCCTCCGGTCGATCCTCGCAGTGGAAGCATCCGGGCGTTTCCTCCCGCCTGATTCGGTACAGGTACCTCCCGAAACACCCGTGTCCGGTGAGGACCTGCGTCAGACGGTAGGTGAGGGCGCCGTGGCGCCTCTCCAGCCACTTCTCAAAGAGGGGACTAACCGCCACTATCGTGGCGTGCCCTGCGCTGGGTTGCGACAGTCGCTGTCTCCATGCCGCCATGAGATCGCACCGGAGGTCTGTCCGCCGAGTGACCCCCCGGTGTAGCGCCTCCGCGCGCCACTCATGTAGGCGCGCGAGGACTATCGCCTCCAGATCCCACGGCGGCAATCCGGCAAGGAGATTCACCGCCTCGCGGGAGATCGTGCGGTACCCGCGGACAAGCCTTACGGCCATGACCTTTTGGGGCGCGTTCAGGTAGTGGACGGCCCGCTTCCTCACGGCACGCGCCCACACCGGGGCCCCGTAAAGGGCCATGGACCGCACGATCCCCGCATACAGCCTACGGCAGGAGGCGTTTGGCCCCCCCAGATTGGGCAAGAGCCACCTAAAGGCAGCCGCGGCCCGCTCCAGTCTGGGAGCCAAACGTCGGAAGTGCTTCACGAAGTTCCACCGGCTGTCGAGGACGAGTCCGAGGTACTTTAAAGTACACTCGACGCCGATGGAAACCCCTCCCACCGATAGCTGGGATCCCGACGGTGGCACATTCCCACGCCCATAGAAGCACATGGCCTCGGACTTGTGAAGTGCCACCTCGAGACCCAGCTGCCGGATCCTCTCAACGACTATCGCAACCCCGCGTGTCATGTTCGCGGCCGCCGCCTCGTTCGACTCCCCCCGTGCCAGCACCAGCGTATCGTCCGCGTAGCAGACGACGCTGACGCCGTCAGGGAGGTCAGCACGCAGCACCCAGTCGTAACCGATGTTCCACAGGGGCGGCCCCAGAACCGAACCCTGCGGAACACCGCACGACATCTCTCGCCGGTTCCATTGTCCGTCTTGACCAGGGTAGATGACAACCCTGTCTATCAGATAGTCCCCGTAAGGTTCTTGCCTTTGTTTTCGGACAACAACAAGCCACTTTTGTCTCCTTAATTCATCTTTAGGAAACCTGAATAATAAAGATGCATTTAATAAATAAATAATTTGATGACTTTGAAATAATAACCATTTGCTTTTTTATTATTTATTATTTATCATTTATTTCGGACTTAAAACATCCATAGATTGTTAGTAAACATAAAACTTAAAACTATACGCTACACCGGGGGGTCACTCGGCGGACAGACCTCCGGTGCGATCTCATGGCGGCATGGAGACAGCGACTGTCGCAACCCAGCGCAGGGCACGCCACGATAGTGGCGGTTAGTCCCCTCTTTGAGAAGTGGCTGGAGAGGCGCCACGGCGCCCTCACCTACCGTCTGACGCAGGTCCTCACCGGACACGGGTGTTTCGGGAGGTACCTGTACCGAATCAGGCGGGAGGAAACGCCCGGATGCTTCCACTGCGAGGATCGACCGGAGGACACGGTGGAGCACACTCTGGAGGCGTGCCCTGCTTGGGCAGAGCCCCGCCGTGTTCTCTTAGCGGCGATCGGCGGCGGCGACCTCTCGCGCCCTGCCCTGGTGCAAGCCATGGTCCGGGGCGAAGAGGAATGGGACGCCGTCGCCTCCTTCTGCGAAGCAGTGATGCTAGCGAAGGAGGTGGCGGAACGAGAGAGGGAGAGAACCTCTCAATGTCCCAGCCGCCGCGGAAGGCGCTCCGGGCGTCGGGGGTCACGCGATGACCTCCGGCCACCGTAGACGCGGGCCTGTGGACGGTGAGTAACGGGCTAGCTCGCCGTCCGGCCGTCGTCATGACGGCAACAGACCGTGTCGGCGGCGCGTACGTGTTCCACGCGCGCCTCAAAGAGATGTCAGCAAGGAGGGGCCCGCAAGGGCCGACGCCCGTCGGGGCTGTGGATTGTCGAAAGGATAACGCGGCTCCGACACAAGGGCGAAGAAGGAACATGGGTTTGGTTTTTAGTCAGTAGAAGTCTGACACTCCCCTTCGCTCTGCCCAAGAGCGGGGGGGGGGTTACTCGATGGTTTTCCACCCGCCAAAAAAAAAAAAAAAAAAAGGAACCTTATTGGACACATAAAGTACAAAGTCGATTATGCTCTATTGATCGAAGATTATGCTCAACACATTTCAAATTAGAAAATGTTTATACAACCAGCAAAGGGTTACATAGGATAACAGCAGATCTTTGTACCTAATAAAAAATCAAAGTAAAAAATAATATTTATTTTTATTTTGTTTCCCGATATGTTTTTGCTAACGCTACCACATGCATACGTCATTCATTGACTAATCGTAAACATTCAGCCAACATTCGGCGGCAAGTCTGTCCTTGTCTATCAGTGACTAGGTTTGCTACTGTGATGACACTAATCATAGATGAGTGAGTTTCGGTGCATGTTTTTCTGAGCACGTAACGTATCTTCTTCCTTTTAAATAGGTATGTTTTTAATGATATTTTTAGTTACTCGACGGATATTCAGTAAAATCAAAAGTAAAACGTATAGAAATACTAATTAAAGATAATTTTTTAGCTACATAAAATATTTCACTACGACTGTATATAAATACTACCATTTCGATAGAATCTGTGAATAGCATTTGCCAATATTTCTATCCAAAAATCTGATTCTCGAAAAATTGTCAAGATCGATTCGACTTCGATTCGATTGTTTGTGACCTTGCCGCTGTGAGCGGCAAGGTCGCGGCTAGCGGCAGCGGCAAGCGCGGGGCGGCGAGCGGTAAGATCAAATGTATGAAAATGAGTATAACGCTATGAGCGGCGTCTCGTGGCATGCTTCAAACATTTTCATACATTTGATCTTACCGCCCGCCGCCCCGCGCTTAGTTGCCGCTCAGGCGCTCACAGCGGCAAGGTCGTGACCTCTATGTATTAAGTGTTATTACTGGTCTGAAAGTATTTGCTGCATTTAAGTGAATGCGACAAGGTAGCCCGTGAAAGTGGCTACTTCAATTTGATGAAATAGGCATTCAAGAGACTAATATGAACTGAGACGGTTGGTGATTTTAATAATTATTACTCAGTAAAGTCACATTTGTTACGGTCGCGAATCCTATTATGTGCTTCTCGAAGACACACAGCGTTGTATTGAAGAAAGCTGTTGTAAATATGCCATAAACAGGTAGCTATGGTTAAAAACTTACCCAATTGTCCATGGTTTTATACCTGTCTCTGTCTCACCAGCGTGCGTCCTTTTCTCGCAGGGGGTGACGCCTGAATGACACGGATCTGTCAATCTCAATTCTCATAGCGTTTGTAAATTTTGCCGGTAAAACATCGGAAAAATTTTCCAAAGTTAAAAAAAGTGTTAAAATACATTAATTTATTGTATTAAATTAGCACACAGCGTTTATTTAGTGTACGTGTTGTGTTTTCCGTTGTGAATTCATGTTTTTATGATGAATCCAGACGAAATTGTGCAGGTAAGTGACGGAGACGAACAAAGTTCAAATGCTGATTATCCGTATGGAGTTCAGTATTCGAATAATGAGACGTGATGACTAGTCGTCATCATCATCATCATCTTTATCCTCGGAGGATGAACTTCGCATCTGCCTCAACAAAAGACGTAAAGTTTCACGTAAGTACCTATTATATACCGGTTCAGACTTGTTCCGACTTCCGACCCGTGGATAGAAACACGAGGTTTTTTGTTTATATCTAACTTACCTGTTCTACCGACCGAGTATGCGAGTAGTCAGTCAGGGCAATTGCCCGAACAACGATAAAGCAATGTAGCTACTTCGGCATAGAATTTATTTAGATATCATTGTGTAAATTCTCGTTAGAATTTGGTACCTACCTATCGACTTTGACGGAAAACAAGTATCCCACACGCTGACCAAGAACGATTACAAGAATTGGCCATCCTTTACAAAGAACGTGTTCTTGAAAGGGCTTTTCATTACCAAGAGGGTATTACAATCTTGCTAGTTCTGGTTTTGTAGATTAAATTCAACAAGAGTTGTGTGAAGAGTTTTAGAAGTATTAGCTAACAATATTTTGAAACATGACCACGTGTTATAAAAGACCTTTTAATAACATTATTGTTAATTATTAGTTTAATCAGATTGTTCAAGAAGATCAGTTAAAAAGAGGTTTGGCACCCTGTCATGGCCTCTATTTACATTAGAGAAAACAGCCTTTAATACTCCTCATGTTCAAAAGTAAAAGATCATGGATATTATTATTACAATACGTAAGATTACAAAGCAAATAGCTCCCAACACTAACATTTCCTGTAAGTTTCACAAGCGGATGTGCCCAATTTCTTGCAGACTAACATTTTTGTTCATGAAAATAGACATTCAACAGGCCATATTTTATTATTTACCAGCTGCAGTAACATACAGGACGTCTTCCGTATGACTTATTACAACGAAGTGCTGCAATTAGCAGCCTCACCATTTGGCCTGTCATCAGAGGAGCTTGTTGCTTATAGTAACTGCCACTAGAGTGGATCTGGCTAGTGTATAGTCCGTGCCTCGGAAAGCACGTTGAGCCGTTGAACCCGGCTGCCATAGATAGAGCAGTTAGTCCCTGGCTTAAAAGTCAGATGACTAGTTTAACCACAGGTTTTTATTGTGTTACACAGTACTAACTGCCTTATGGAGGTCAGGTAAGCTCCTTTTGACCTGTCATTGACCTCAAGAATGTTTGTTACTGTAACAAACTGGATTGCAGAAATCCTACGAGCATGAGGTTTCCCTATATTTGTATCTAGACGATTTTTTCCTGGTCAATCAGGATCGTAAATCTTTAGTTAAGCTTGGCAAGTAATTGTTTTTACCCCTAATAAATAAAGTATAGTACGGGTTTCTCAGATTGCGGAAACATTGAGAACATTAGGTACCAACAGTAAGCCTCAGAAGTAGATTACCACTACTCAATCTCTAGTCTGGTTTTCTTCGGGTCTGGGTATTTGTGTCATGTGAGTTTAAATGTTTGTATGAATGCACCCACGATACAGGAGAAATTCCTAGTGTGGTATATAATACAAATACTAAATTTTTTAAAGCAGGTGTTTTAATAAAAACTTGTTAAATATTACTTGTTACCAACAAGTTATTGAAGAGTAAGGAATATTTTAAAGAATAATTTTCTGAAACATTAAAAATAATAACTGAATACCTGTACATCTATTAATTAAAATCCCGAAATGTGAAGCTACTTCTGTTGCTGACTGTACCTCGGAATGACAAATAAATTGTCACAAATATGTTCTGAGAGGGTTCTCAGGAAGTAAAATGTCTTGGCCTTGTGCATGAGCTTAAATTTTCAAATTACACAGTAACAGCCCAATTAAACAGCACTTTCCTGATAGGTAATATCAGGAAAGTGAGCCCCATTCCAAAAAACCCTGACATTGAAATATGTATACATAAAAGTAACAGATGTTGTATTAGCAGCCATTTAGTCAGCGGATGACTATATGGTGCTGTCAGCGGATGACAACATGGTGCACACATACATATTTAGTCCAACAACAGGACTCTTGTTGTCGAGGGGGGGGGGGGTATTCCATTGCACCACTGAGGCTCACAATCAGGCTCTTAAAACTTGCAGAGTAGTTACATTTAACTCTCTCAGCCACATAACTCTCGGAGAGTCTAAACAAATTTGCAGTTCGCCTATCAGGGGATTGCTAAGTACCAGTGTGGCGTCTACTTACTACCCCAAGCCACGGAGGCCACGTTCAAAGTGTGGGGCGTCCCAGACGTAGATCTATTCGCGTCAGGAGAAACGGCTATCATACCAAAAAGTATGAAACATTCAATACCAGAGAGACTGACGCAGTCTTCTGGAATGCTTTCAGCCGACAATGGGACTAACAGCATGGGCGTTCTACCCCCCAGCTGAGTACCATGAGTACTAAGTCATTAAAACAGCATGGGCTGGGCATTCCACCCCCCAGCTGAGTACCAACAGTACTAACTCATTTAAACAGCATGGGCTGGGCATTCCACTCACCCAGCTTAATACCATGAGTACCGACTCATTTAAACAGTTTTAAAGGAACGTACATCCTAATAAAAGTAGATCAAATGCTTTTGGCTACTTAACCTGGTAGCGAAAGCCATAACAGCTGCTTCCGATGACGTACCTGCGGAAGGTATTAATAAATCGGACTACAGGCAACTGTCCTTTATATTTATTTTATTATAGAACTTTGGCAGTAGTTACAGGTCGGTGACCTGAAATTCTGACATCCAGTCTTACCAAAGGGTATTGTATTACCTAGTATTAACTGGGTTGTGGAGGTCAGATAGGCAGTCGCTCCATGTAAAATACTGGTATTCAGCTGCATCCGGTTAGACTGGAAGCCGACCCCAATATATTTGGGAAAAAGCTAGGCAGATGATGACTACAGGCAACTGTCCTGTGTCCTATATAGGTAGATAGGTTAACCTTCCTCGCCGAAAAAATGGGGGAGGGTGACCATGTCTCTCACTGGACTGTAGAAACAAAACTTGTTAAAAAGTAGCTGGAAGATATCTACTTAAACAACATTAAGAACCCAATTAAAAGAGGGTTAGCCTGGTGTGACACCAATAAAGTTAGCCCAAAGCACCTAAAGATGTGCTAGTTGCAAGGTTTTTAGCATAATTATTTTGAGAAGACAAACTAGTTTATAGAACTATTCTCCTATATAAATCAGATGTCTCAACTTACTGTGCAGCATTAGAGATGAATACATTGTTTCATTCATCAAGTTCCAATAGTTATTTAACTTACTAAGCCAGCAGTACAAAAACCACCATTAAGAGACACTGCAATATTATTTCACTGGCCAAAAATTTCAGTTTATTCAAGCTTTATTGAGATAGCTAGGCAAACAGTTTTATTACTATTTCTAGCCTTAGATTATAGAATTCTAGATCTCACATTATTAGAAAATAACCCTGAAAATCTTATTTTTATGTAAGATGAGATCAGTCTTTGACCAAAGTTTGGTTTAAAGACAGATTCAAAAACTCACAGACATTCAGGTTGGTTGTTGCGGAAACACCAAACCACTGTGTCTACTCTATTAGAATACATTAATAACCTATAGAAAGATCTCAAAATAAAATAAGCACAGACAGGAGTGTCACAAGTTTATTTATTTCTCTATCAGGAAATTAAAACCTGCACCAAGAACAATGATTGCAGGTTGATATGTAGTATTCTTAAAGATGCTAATATTGATGCCCCATCAGGCAGCGTCAAGTCAGCTGTAACCTCTAGAAGATGGTTGGAGTAAAGACTTGTACAAGAAATACTTTGTTAAAAGAAATTGAATGAGTATTTAAATATTTCAGAAATTTCATTGACATCCATTTAACAAAATTGATAAGATGAACTCCAATGTTGATTATTTATTGCAGTTCATTATTTCTGATATTGATTAGGTTGACATTTGCATTACATTTTGAAAATACAATTCAACATTTTAATTGACTTAAGTACCTATTCCTTGTTAAAGGTTTAATTTAGAATTATTTTCTTGTAACTCTATTATGTAATTATATTTTTTGTTTAATTTCCAAAGAAGTTAACGATTAAGTAAGGAGTGTTATGATTCTTGTTATAGTGAACTATAATAAAACTGATTTAAATTCTAAAACAGTATTATAGTTAATTCATCATAGCGTTTGTGTCTATCACCAGCAGATACCAAACAGGTCTTCAATACAACGCTGGGTGTCTTCGAGAAGCACATAATATGACTGTTTTGCATTCCAACAAAACAGGTATTATGTGTGAAGAAGACACACAGCGTTGCAGCAAGTCTCTTGCTGGTGCCTTGAAGACTCTATGAGAATTGAGATTGACAGATCCGTGTCATTCAGGCGTCACCCCCTGCGAGAAAAGGACGCACGCTGGTGAGACAGAGACAGGTATAAAACCATGGACAATTGGGTAAGTTTTTAACCATAGCTACCTCTTTATGGCATATTTACAACAGCTTTCTTCAATACAACGCTGTGTGTCTTCTTCACACATAATACCTGTTTTGTTGGAATGCAAAACAGTCATATTATATCTCATAACCTGACAGGCTGACACTGATCGGTAAATTGCAAAAAAAATTAAGATAATTCGAATTTCGCGGGTTACCTTGTCGCATTCATCATAATTATTAGAATATTTTATTATTTAAAAAGAAAGACACGGGCTTTTTACCAGACAAAAGTGGCACATAATTTTATTTAAATTACACTTCCAGCAAAGAGTACATACAAAGGCCGAGCAAATATTTTGAACGCAAGTCTCATTCAATATAATAATTTTTTTAAATAAAATAATCGACTAAGGTCGATTGATTGATTTCATTTGCACTTTATCTTGGATCTGTCATCTTGACAAAAAATTGTTAGTCTATGCTGCTGAGTGTTAGGGAATAATTTGTGTTGACTTGGTTGGTTTGCATTTTGCATTGGGGCGTTGTAAATCCAAACCAGGAAATTAAAATAATTCTATGAAAAGATGACAAATTAGCATGGGAGCATTGCTACATGCTGGAGTGAATAAAATTTAATCTGGAAACAATTGTTTTATGCAATTGCAAGATGCTATAGACTTGTTAGAGCACCCCTAAAAGTATTTGGCATTTTGAATTGATTTCAAAGGATATTCTATTGCTAAAACTAAGTAATGCCGGAGCAAAGTAATGATTATCGTGTTGTAGTTTTTGGTGCGGGTGGTGTTGGCAAAAGTTCTCTAGTGCTTCGTTTTGTAAAGGGAACATTCAGGGAATCTTACATACCTACCATCGAGGATACATACAGACAGGTAACATTATTTATGTTCATTATTTTTACGTATTTTATTGTAGGTATACTTACGAGTATTTTATGAGATGAAACAAACCGATAAGTGTGTGTATTCTTAAATCTAACAGTGATAATGTCATTCTAGAATACATCACATCAGCACATCATTTTATCTTTCTCTTGTAAGTGTGAATGTGTGTTGTTTAAAATAGACTCAATGTATTTTATTATTTCTGTATAGTAATCTATCTGTTTCAAATTATGCTAATATCCTGACAAAAAGAGATAGGACCACTTTGTGTACAGTACAATAATTGATACAAACAAGGTACATGTCAGTTGATTCTACTTGATTCCATGTAATGTAAGGAATAATTGATTTAGGGGTTGCTGCAGATAAAGGATATTAAAGTTAATATGGAAAATCCTATGCTATACTTAGGAAATACCTTACAATATTTGTCTTAATAAGTTTTTCATAATAACCTCTCAAGGGTTGTAATATATTGTGTTTTTTCATTAGGATATTTTATATGTAGCAGCCATGGATTGTAGTCTAGATTTGTGGCTTGACATGGGACTTCAAAATACTTGGTGAAATGTGGGTAATCTATCAATAAGTTTCCAGTTGATTTGATTACATAGGTTACTTCCATACAAAGGTTAATTCTGAACTTCTTTCGTTTGATACTGGCCTAAAAGGATTTGAGGCGCGTACCCTAGGGCACGCCACAATGGTGGCGGTAAGTCCCCTCTTTGAGGAGTGGCTAGAGAGGCGCCACGGCGCCCTCACCTTCCGTCTGACGCAGGTCCTCACCCAACACGGATGTTTCGGGAGGTACCTGTACCGAATCAGGCAGGAGGAAACGCCCGGATGCTACCACTGCAAGGATCGACCGGAGGACACGGTGGAGCACACTGTGGAGGTGTGCCCTGCTTGGGCGGAGCCCCGCCGTGTTCTCGTAGCGGCGATTGGCGGCGGCGACCTCTCGCGTCCGGCCCTGGTGCAAGCCAGGAGCCGCCGCGGGTGGCGCTCCGGGCGTCCGGGGGCCACGTGATGGTTTCCGGCCACCGTAGACGCGGGCCTGTGGACGGTAAGTAAAGGGCTAGCTCGCCGTCCGGCCGTCTTATGACGGCAACAGACCGTGTCGACGGCGCGTTCGTGTTCCACGCTCGCCTCAAAAAGATGTCAGCAAGTGACCCAGTGTTGCCAACTGCTATTGTAAGAAATGCACTAATCAAACAAACCCTAAAATGCACTAGGGTTGTGCTAATTTTGATAAAAAAGCACCAAATAAATAAAATCAATACTTAATTAAAAAAAAAAGGTTTAATTATTAGAGAATATTTAAATTGTTATTACAAAATTAGGTCGTCGTCCGAATCAGAGTTGGAATCATGGTCTAAATTCACGGTGTACGGGGCCCATGAAGGTATAGACGGGGCCGTCCTTGTTCCACTCTCCACCACAGATAAGATATTAGTAGCTCTCCATTTAATTAGAAGTGCGTTCTGAAATTGAACTGTGTTTCAGAACGCGCCATTGATTGGTTTTGTTTTTACCAACGTGCGTGATAGGTATATTGCAGACTTTTTAAAATGCGCTAGTTATGGCACTAGGCACTGTAATGGAATTTTGGGCGCTGAAACATCAAGAAATGCACTAGATCTAGTGCCGAAAGCACTAAGTTGGCAACACCAGCAACATAGAAGGGGCCCGCCCGCAAGGGCCGACGCCCGTCGGGGCTGCGGATTATCGAAAGAGATAACGCGGCCTCGGCGCAAGGGCGAGGAAGGAACATGGGTGGTTTTTAGTCAGTGGAAGTCCTCCCTTCCGCTCTGCCCAAGAGCGGGAGGAGCAATTTGATGATTTCCCACCCCTCCAAAAAAAAAAAAGGCCGTAACCTAAAAGACAAGATTATTCCTCGAATTACAAGGAATCTATTAGTATGCACCATCTTTTTAGGTTTCCGTACCCAAAGTGTAGAAACGGGACCCTATTACTAAGACTTCGCTGTCCGCCTGTCTGTCACTCACCATGTATCTCAAGAACCGCAATAGATAGACAGTTGAAATTTTTACAAATTATGTATTTCTGTAACAACAAATACTGAAAACAAAACAAAATAAAATAAATATTTTAGGGGGGCTCCCAATACCACAAAAATAATTTTTCGTATTGGTATGGAACCCTTCATGTGCGAGTGCGACTCGCACTTGGCCAGTTTTTTAGGATCATTTACAATAATAAATTAATAATCATCATCTTCCTGCCTTTGTCAAAATTATATTTGTCCCATGTTACTTGGGGACGGCGCAGCTCGTTTTTTTACAATAATAATATCACACCTAATATAATTTTATTTACCATAGACTCGAAAATAAGATTTGGGGCTTTTACACAATAAGATTTGGGACCCGTCGCGCGGAGACCGGATTATTTTATTTACGCAGTGTCACTAGTTCAATTTCAACGGTGTGCATGTATTGTCGTGTCTATGAAGAACTTAATATATTATTTTATTACGTAGCAAAACGACGACAAATCTGTGCGTTATTAATTAATAATAATTAAATTAAAGTTAATTACCGCTGCTGGCGGGCCAGTCCCCGCGACGGAGCACTTTTGTATGAAAACCGCGCGAGCGCCCGCTTAACGCGGTTTACAGCCTAAAAAATGACTTCTGCGCAACTAACGACTCTTGCCAAGTTACGTGTCGGGGACCTAAAACTGTGGTAAAAATGGAAAAAATACTGTATTGTGCCTCGGTGCTTCAATCACCTTCAATTCAATAGTTTAAACACCGGATAAACTCTTTTTTTATGTGCTTGAGGACCCAAAAATGAAGAATAAGTGGATGACAGCCGTAAAAAGAGTTGATTCAAAAGGTCCTAAAACTAAAGCGCACTGCTGTGAAGACCTTTTCGATTTTATTTTCTATTCATTTAAAAATAAAATAAATCAAAAATATCTGGTTTAGTATAAAACGATAATAATGGTAGGTATTTGCCTACTTACAAAACTGGTAAGGGGGCGTCCATTAATTACGAGAGGTGTTTTTTTTTAAATTTTTGTCCCTCCCTCCCCCCGGTGAGATGTCGTGAGATTTTATTCGACCCCCTCCCCCATCCCCTAATATCACGTGAGATTTTTCAAAATGTGGGTTTCTTACGTAAACGCGTTGGATTGTTATTGTAAAAAAGAAAAAAAAAATTGCTTCCTGCTTTTATTTACGACTAGTTAACTAATATAGACTAGATCAATATTGCTGAGAGTTTAATTATTAGTGTAATTAATAAAGCATGTACAATCTGGATTAAATGGACCAAAATAGTATTTTTTTTTGTTATAAAGAAAAAAAATTGCGTGATATTTGCCGAGACTCCACCTCTCTCCAACGTAAGATTAGATGAGATTTCACTCGATCCCCTCCCCCCCTAAAACACCTCACGTAATTTATGGACGCCCCCTAACTACGTAAATACCTACTAAGACTTACTACATTCTATACATGGGTAAATAGTGACATTTTCTTTTAGCTACTAATAAAACGCATACCTAAAATAATCATCGACAACCTCGAGAATCGAGATGTTGATTGCGAGTACCTACCTATAGGTACTCTGTGGTACTACCTAACTAAATGAAACACACACACTTTCAGTTAGGTTTAAATTTGAACAAATACCTACCCAGGAGTAGGTAATGCTTACTTAGAACATTCCTATATTCCTACCTTTTCATCGTTATTCCACGATTTTCAGCAGCCATAAAATCCTGATTTTTCATGAAATATTGTGTCACCAAGTCACCATCAAACTATCCACTCTTGGCAGATTGTTCGACTGACATATTAGAAAACCTTTTGTGGCCGATAGGAGCCTTCTTTGTAATGTTTATGTTTTATACTTTAGTTTTTCACGCCTTGTGTCTATTATTGTATTCTTTTGTTACTTTACTTGTCAATATATTACTGTATTGAACGATGGATGTTTTTTCTTTATTAAACTAGAAAAATTAGCAATATCCATTCAGTAACATAAGTGGTCCTTCTACCGATTGAACTAGTGTCTAGTAAGACTAGTCCACAAAAAAAAAATCAAAATGGTTGTGACGAGGTCACAGACAAAACTGCCACAAAATAATTCGGATATACCTACCCAGTCGAGTAGTGAGGCCGTTCCAGAACCCCCTACAAATACTACCACAGGGAATTCACAGGTACATTCTTTTGAGTTAAAGCCTAGCTCGAGCGTTCATTCTGTCGGCAAACACACTAGCCGCACCAGTCGCACTTCTGTGATGATCACTGCCAGAAAATCAGCTGCGGAAGCGGAACACATTCGTCGCGTGGCTCAGTTAGAAATTTCCCAAATAGAGGCAGAGCTACGCGCACAGGCTAGGCAGACGGAATTAGACCGCAAAGCTGCTGAAGCGGAATATCGGGCTGAGCTCGCTGCTATTGAAGCAGATTGTAGTAGCCACGGTTCTCGCAGTGGGTGGAGCCGCGCCAGTGTCAAACAATGGTTAGATAGTACGGCCCTGCCTACTAAAATACCTTCGCATCAAGAGAGAGAGCCATCTGTGAAAGGTTTTCAATCCAACAGTAGATGTGAGGTAGGGGCTAATAATGCTACCGTTATCTTGTGTTCTCAGGAACTTCCACTACGTAACGATGTTCTCGTTTCTCAAGGTGTCGCAGCACAGAGTCCTGCACTTTTACCTCAGCACAGTTTTAGCGGGGGTGACAGGGCTGCTGCCACTGATATTCATCAAGAAGACGTTACGCAGTTAGTGGGGGCCCTAAAGGCACTTGCGAAGAGTAACGGCCCCAAAAACAATAGAATTTTTATAAATCTTCCATGTTTTGATGGAAAATCTCCGCTTGATTGGCTTATGTTCAAGCGGGCCTTTCAGGATACGGTAGGTGCTTTCACAGATGCGGAAAACCTTGCACGCCTAAACCAAGCCCTAAAAGGTACGGCGCGTGAAGCTGTCAGCATGTTGTTAGTGTTGGCACCTCACGCCAACGACGTTATTGAAGCCCTGGATCGTCGCTATGGAAGGGCTGAGCAAATTGTACTACAGGAGGTAAGCGCAATCAAGGCTCTGCCCAAGCTTGGGACGGAGGTAAGAGACCTGCATGTTTTCACCACCCGTGTGAGCAATTGTGTCGAAGTTGCTAAGTTATTACAGCACAGTGATTATTTACGTTCCCCTGAACTATTTGGAGTGCTGCTTAGTAAACTGTCTCCATTGTTGCGCACGCGGTGGTTAGATTTTGCTGCTAATCACGAGGATCTAAGCCGAGCTCGAGTGGAATTGTTGTCGCTTTTCCTAAACCGTGAGGTCGATTTGGTGATGAAATACGGTGCCGTATTCGAGGTAACATCGTCTTCACCAACCCTTTCACAGAAACAGCGAGCGCATGCCGTTTCAGAGTCGGGAGCGGGGGTTTCACCTAAGTATTCTAAATCAAAGCCTGCAAAAACATCCAATCAGGAAAATATTTGTTTATTTTGCAAAGGTGAACATCAGTTGTCAAATTGCCCGACATTCACATCTTTGACAGTCGATGACAGATGGAGTTTCGTCAAAGACAACAAAGTCTGTTATCGTTGTCTTCAAAAAGTTCCACACAATTTTAGGTTTTGTAACAAAAATAAGGCTAGTTGCACAATAGCTGATTGTAATCGTAGGCATCACACTATTTTGCATAATGATAAATTTGTAGCATTTGCTCATGTGAAGGAGGAAGTCAAACCTGAACCTACGCCTAAAACTGATGCTGAACAAACTGAACAGGTTCTCGTAGCTGTCAACAACACTCAAATTGATCTTACACTTCCTCCACTATTAAAAGTAGCACCCGTCACAGTTTCCGGGCCGGCTGGGAGCGTAGACACATTCGCCCTTCTGGACGACGGGTCGACGGCTACCTTCATTGATGCCGACATTGCCTCCAAAATTGGCGCCGAGGGTCCCGTGGGCAACCTACATTTGGATTGTGTGGGAGGGTTATCTAGGGATAGCAGCGTGCAGTTTGTAGACTTTCAGATAAAAGGCCGATCAGCCTCACAGAGTTTCTTAATCCAGCGGGCAAGGGCAATTAAAAACTTAGGGTTGCAAAGCCAATCGGCCACCCGCGACTCTTTACGTCGCTACCCCTACCTGTCTGGTATAGTTGAGGATATGTGCTACTCCGAAGCAAAGCCTACACTTTTGATAGGTATCGACAACTGGCACCTGATAACAGCATCCGAGGTCAGGAAAGGCACGAAGACCCAGCCTGTCGCCATCAGAACATCGCTAGGGTGGGTGTTGTTCGGATTTACAAGCAGCCGGACAACTTTAGTGGAGACTTCCTGTCACGTATCCTTACGTGAGCGTCCGCAGCATGACCTGGAAGTCCTCATCAAGGAACAATATAGGTTAGACGCGATCGGTGTCACGAAACATGAGCCTCGCAGTGCAGGCGATCAGCGCGCTCTCAGTATTCTAGAGAATACCGCCCAACGCTTACCAAATGGGCACTTCCAGGTTGGCTTATTGTGGAAGGCAGATGACCTTGCTGTTCCTGAGAGCTATCCATTGGCACTTTCTAGGTATAAAAGCCTTGAACTGAAAATGTCAAAGGATCTTACATACGCCAAACGTTACATAGTTAATATTCAGGACATGCTAGCTAAGGGTTATGCTGAGGAGTGTAGAGGACAGTCGCCCTCATCGGTTTGTTGGTACTTGCCGCATTTTGGTGTGGTAAATCCCAACAAACCTACAAAACTTCGTGTTGTTCACGATGCGGCTGCTAAAGTTCAGGATGTATCACTAAATACTATGCTTCTGTCGGGTCCTGATTTTTTACAACCGCTATTAGGAATTTTAATGCGTTTTAGGGAGGGAAAAATTGCCTTAACAGCCGATATCAAGGAAATGTTCCCGCAGGTGAAAATACAAGAGTGTGACCGAGATGCTCAGCGATTTCTTTGGCGCGATGATCCTGCGGGACCAATAAAGACCTATCGTATGTCTTCTATGATTTTTGGGGCGTGCTGCAGTCCATCTACGGCTATTTATATCGTCAACCGAAACGCATCGGAATTTATAAGCGAATTCCCACAAGCTGTGGAAGCTATTACGTCCGATACATACATGGATGACTTTATCGGAAGTGTAGATGTCCCCACGGAGGACGCGGCTCGTTTGGCAGCCGATATTGTTGAGATTCATAAGCGTGGAGGATTCGAGATGCGCGGTTGGGTATCGAATATGCCTGGTGCACTCAATCGATTGCCGAACGAGCTGTTGTCTGACGTTTCACTAGCCGATCGTTCTAGTGTAGAGTTAGGTAGTTTACCACTCTCAGCCACCTCAACACGGACTCTGGGTTTGATCTGGAAACCTGCTCAAGACTTCATAGGTTTCAACCCGGGTCTTAAGGATACTTCAGGCCATTTCACAAAACGCGTAGTCTTAGCCCAGGTCATGCGGATCTACGATCCACTAGGTATCTTAGCCCCCATTGTGGTGAGAGGTAGGATTATGTTTCAAAATTTGTGGCGGAAGAATCTTGACTGGGACGAGAGGCTATCACAGGCTGATCAGGAAATTTGGCTCGAATGGTTCGAATGCCTTAAATCGATTTCGGAATTGAGAGTTCCAAGGTGCTACAATTTATGCGGTTTCTCAGAACTGGAGCTGCACATGTTTTGTGATGCTAGCGAGCTGGCACACGCCGCTGTTGCTTACTGGAGATTTGTGCTTCCCAACGGTGTTGTGAAACTTGCACTAATAGCTAGCAAAGCACGTGTGTCTCCTTTGAAGCCAGTTTCGATCCCACGCCTGGAGCTCCAAGGCGCCTTGATAGCCACTCGACTTGCCGCTAGGATTTGCGAGGCCCACCGTTTTAAGCCTAATCGACGAGTTTTTTGGAGTGATTCCATGACCGTGTTGGGGTGGCTACGCAGCGATGCGAGAAACTATAAGCCCTTTGTAGCTCATCGCGTGGGAGAGATTTTAGAATGCACTAGTTTAGATGAATGGCATTGGGTTCCAACCGAACTTAACGTGGCTGACGATGCGACGCGGGGGAAAGCCAGTATTGAACCACGCTGGTTATCTGGCCCAAATTTCCTATTAGCTTCCACTTCTGAGTGGCCATCAGAGCCCAAAGTCGCAACGCCAGTAACCTTTGCAGAGGAGGAGCTCAAGCCATCTCTTCGTCATTCCAAATCGTTAATTCATCCATCACGTGTCACAGAGTGCATTAATTTTATCAATTCACATCAGTTACCCTTACCAGTTGTAGCTGACATCACTCATTTTAGTTCTTGGATTAAGCTGGTAAGGGCAACAGCCAGGACTCATCAATTCATTGCCTTTATTTTTAAAAATCGGGGTCATAATTTTCAAAATTTTTGGGTTCGGGGAATTTGTGAGTCTGTAAATGCGCCGGAGCGTGTTTCGCGGCCTAATTCTTCTTCTTCCGTTGCTCCAGTGCCTTTAGTCTCAGAGGACATCATCCGCGCGGAATGGCACATTTTGGGGAGGAGCCAGATTAGCGCCTTCGGAGAGGAAATTCTTTGTCTAAAACGAGGGCAGCCCGTTCCCAAGAAAAGTCGTTTAACCATTTTGTCCCCGGAACTCAGAGACGGACTTTTACATCTCGCAGGAAGAACTTCTGCTGTTTCTGATAGGCAGCCCATTATTCTGGATGGCAAGGAGCCAGCTGTACGTCTTCTGATCAGCCATTACCACGTCAAGTTTGCTCACGCCAATACAGAAACTGTAATCAATGAATTGCGGCAGTCGTACTGGATCCTCGGATTGAGGAACGCCGTGCGGTCAGTGGTCCATAGATGTCAGTTTTGCAAGCTGTTGAAAGGCACAACCATGCAACCACCCATGGGAGATCTGCCAGAGGCGAGACTCGCCCATCATCAACGTGCCTTCACCTATACAGGTGTGGACTATTTCGGCCCCGTTTCAGTTTCTATTGGACGCAGGCGGGAGAAGCGATGGGTCGCCCTATTTACGTGCATGGTGACCAGAGCTATCCACCTCGAGATCGTAGCCAGCTTATCCGCAGACTCTGCAATTATGTGCTTTCGACGCTTCATCGCTCGACGTGGTACGCCCAGTGAAATATTCTCCGACAACGGGACGTCGTTTGTGGGAGCAAACCGACAGCTAAAATCCCTTTATGATGCCGCCGTTCCACAGTTTGCAGCAGATGAAAAAATAAAATGGCGTTTTATTCCCCCATCGGCCCCCTTCATGGGAGGGGCCTGGGAAAGGCTGATTCGGTCAGTGAAGTCAGCCCTGAAGGTAACATTAAGAGAACGGGCTCCAAGAGAAGAGGTTCTGGCAACTTTGCTGGTCGAAGCCGAGGCGGTGGTAAACTCACGCCCACTGACGCACATCTCCCCCGATAACAACTATCCGGAGGCGCTTACCCCCAACCATTTTTTGCTGGGAGACTCATCGGGCCGTCCGTTCCCAACTACAGACCTGACGGATGCCGCACTGATTGGCCGGAGCAACTGGAGAAGGGCACTCCGCCTGTGTGACCACTTTTGGCGTCGTTGGGTCACCGAATATCTACCCACTTTGGCGTCCCGTCGCGTGCCGGGTGCAGATGTCGCCGTCAATGTCGGGGACCCGGTTCTCATCGGCGACGGGAACTTGCCGAGGGGATCCTGGCCACGCGGCGTGATCGCCGCTCTGCACCCGGGCCGTGATGGGGTGGTACGGGTGGTGGATGTTCGGACACAAGCGGGCATTTTGAGGCGGCCATTAAGGAAAGTCGTTCTTCTTTAAAAAAGGGGAGCATGTGGCCGATAGGAGCCTTCTTTGTAATGTTTATGTTTTATACTTTAGTTTTTCACGCCTTGTGTCTATTATTGTATTCTTTTGTTACTTTACTTGTCAATATATTACTGTATTGAACGATGGATGTTTTTTCTTTATTAAACTAGAAAAATTAGCAATATCCATTCAGTAACATAAGTAATTTTATCAATTCACATCAGTTACCCTTACCAGTTGTAGCTGACATCACTCATTTTAGTTCTTGGATTAAGCTGGTAAGGGCAACAGCCAGGACTCATCAATTCATTGCCTCTATTTTTAAAAATCGGGGTCATAATTTTCAAAATTTTTGGGTTCGGGGAATTTGTGAGTCTGTAAATGCGCCGGAGCGTGTTTCGCGGCCTAATTCTTCTTCTTCCGTTGCTCCAGTGCCTTTAGTCTCAGAGGACATCATCCGCGCGGAATGGCACATTTTGGGGAGGAGCCAGATTAGCGCCTTCGGAGAGGAAATTCTTTGTCTAAAACGAGGGCAGCCCGTTCCCAAGAAAAGTCGTTTAACCATTTTGTCCCCGGAACTCAGAGACGGACTTTTACATCTCGCAGGAAGAACTTCTGCTGTTTCTGATAGGCAGCCCATTATTCTGGATGGCAAGGAGCCAGCTGTACGTCTTCTGATCAGCCATTACCACGTCAAGTTTGCTCACGCCAATACAGAAACTGTAATCAATGAATTGCGGCAGTCGTACTGGATCCTCGGATTGAGGAACGCCGTGCGGTCAGTGGTCCATAGATGTCAGTTTTGCAAGCTGTTGAAAGGCACAACCATGCAACCACCCATGGGAGATCTGCCAGAGGCGAGACTCGCCCATCATCAACGTGCCTTCACCTATACAGGTGTGGACTATTTCGGCCCCGTTTCAGTTTCTATTGGACGCAGGCGGGAGAAGCGATGGGTCGCCCTATTTACGTGCATGGTGACCAGAGCTATCCACCTCGAGATCGTAGCCAGCTTATCCGCAGACTCTGCAATTATGTGCTTTCGACGCTTCATCGCTCGACGTGGTACGCCCAGTGAAATATTCTCCGACAACGGGACGTCGTTTGTGGGAGCAAACCGACAGCTAAAATCCCTTTATGATGCCGCCGTTCCACAGTTTGCAGCAGATGAAAAAATAAAATGGCGTTTTATTCCCCCATCGGCCCCCTTCATGGGAGGGGCCTGGGAAAGGCTGATTCGGTCAGTGAAGTCAGCCCTGAAGGTAACATTAAGAGAACGGGCTCCAAGAGAAGAGGTTCTGGCAACTTTGCTGGTCGAAGCCGAGGCGGTGGTAAACTCACGCCCACTGACGCACATCTCCCCCGATAACAACTATCCGGAGGCGCTTACCCCAACCATTTTTTGCTGGGAGACTCATCGGGCCGTCCGTTCCCAACTACAGACCTGACGGATGCCGCACTGATTGGCCGGAGCAACTGGAGAAGGGCACTCCGCCTGTGTGACCACTTTTGGCGTCGTTGGGTCACCGAATATCTACCCACTTTGGCGTCCCGTCGCGTGCCGGGTGCAGATGTCGCCGTCAATGTCGGGGACCCGGTTCTCATCGGCGACGGGAACTTGCCGAGGGGATCCTGGCCACGCGGCGTGATCGCCGCTCTGCACCCGGGCCGTGATGGGGTGGTACGGGTGGTGGATGTTCGGACACAAGCGGGCATTTTGAGGCGGCCATTAAGGAAAGTCGTTCTTCTTTAAAAAAGGGGAGCATGTGGCCGATAGGAGCCTTCTTTGTAATGTTTATGTTTTATACTTTAGTTTTTCACGCCTTGTGTCTATTATTGTATTCTTTTGTTACTTTACTTGTCAATATATTACTGTATTGAACGATGGATGTTTTTTCTTTATTAAACTAGAAAAATTAGCAATATCCATTCAGTAACACCTTTCATTCTAAACAATACACGTTACACTTTAGTGTAATCGGATATATAGGATAATATTATTATTACTTTGAAATACAAGGACACTCTATGTACGACGACAACGACGAGGCAAAAGGAGTACCTATGTATTAAGGACATAAGGATCGTAGCAAGTGCCGTTCTGTGGTATCTGCCTATCCCCATGGGAAAAGGGCGTGAGTTTATGTATGTATGTGTATGTATAAGTAGGTACTTATAATAGGAAAACGAAGACGATCGAAACAAAATGAAACGAGACGCGCCTAATTTATTAAGGTCAACGCACCGGAATAAGTGCCACGCCGTGGTATTGTATTAGTACGAGCGCGCGTACTCTCGGAAATTCAAAAAATTACTTAAACTTCTCAGCGTTATAACTTCGGAAATACTGCATGTAAGTATCGAAATAAAATAAAAATAGCACTCCGGGAGTGCCGGCAGAAGTGAAAACTTCAATATTAACTTTCAAACTCGCGTCAGGGTCACGTGATGCTGATCGAAAAATATTACGCTTTTTCGATCAGCATCACGTGACCCTGACGCGAGTTTGAAAGTTTTTACCCATACAAAAAAAAGTGCTCAGCGCCGCTAAAGAAGTTTTCACTTCAAAAACTAATGTAATGTACACGTTCTACGCTTCGATTTTAGGTGTATTTGATACTAATATTCTGACCCTTTTGTGTTCCCCATTATTAGTATAAAGAAAGAAAGAAAGAAAATGTATTTATTAGTCTCACACAGGACAACACAATTTGATAAAAAACAATAACACAAGACAAACAAACACATACAAACAATAACATAAGATCCCCCCATAGAACGACCTTCACCAAGCTGGTTAATGGATGAAAGGTGATCCTATAACATTATTATTGTGACTGATTCCAGTTTCTTCATGTCGATATTATAACTTTTTTCGGATGCGCATTTAAGTTTCGCAGTCATACAATAAAATGATAAGATCACCATGGCCCTTCGATTGACATAGGTTAGGTTTTAAAGTGCTTTAAGGGTGGGGACAGTGTCCATACATTTTTGGGCATTGTTCTTTTGGTCATAAGTTTGTCCGTGATATCTATTTAGCTGTTAAGATATGAAAAGGAAACAGACAAAGTAACTTCTCCCAAATAAATCATAAAGAAAATTCCTCAAGTGATGTTGAATGACGACTCCATAGTAATAAAGTGTTTCTTCTTTCCAGGTTATAAGCAGCAACAAGACAATATGTACATTACAAATAACCGATACAACTGGATCACATCAGTTTCCTGCCATGCAGAGGCTATCAATTAGTAAGGTAAATCAAACCAAAACCACCAAAACCAAATGAAAATCCTGCTGTTAAAGTAGAATTTTCGCAGAGCTCTGTAGCTAGTGTAAGGATTTTTGCTTCAATCCAGGATACACTAGATTCAGACGCACAATGGCCCAATCAAGACCCTAAGTGAGGATAAACGCCGAGTTCAAACTAAATGATTTAGGATGAACGCCTGTAAAACGTAGAAAAAATAAGACTTGCCTTGTGTTGTGCGATCAACAAAAGAACTAGCTACAAACCACTTGTTTTTTCACATTTTAAGTTTTAGAAAATTATAGAATTAAAATTTTGTTCTTATCAGAACAGCCAGCATTTACGTGGGTGCTTCCAGACATTAATTTTTGGCACTTTTATTGTGGACTATGTGTTTGTGATCCTTGTCTTTGTTGAGCCATTGTTATTAAAATTTAATTAACCCTTTTTTATTTACAGGGACATGCATTTATATTGGTGTACTCCGTGAGCAGTCGACAATCATTAGAAGAACTGAAGCCAATATGGCAAACAATAAAAGAAATAAAAGGTACAGAGCTTCCAAATATACCAGTGATGTTGGCAGGTAACAAATGTGATGAAAGTCCAGAGATAAGGGAAGTTTCAGCATCAGAAGGACAAGCCCAAGCTCAAGAATGGGGCATCTCATTCATGGAAACATCAGCTAAAACAAACCACAATGTTACCCAACTTTTTCAGGTATATATTTTTCTTAATTTTGTTAAACATTTCAGTAGAATATTGCTGAGTTTTGAAATGATACTTCTTCTTTGTGTCTCTGGCACAACAGTATTTATATTTTGTTAGTTGTTGATGGCAGCGCAGATGTTACTTACTGAAATTATTCTTATAACCTAATAAATACTCTACAATGGCTTTCATGAGCTTATATAAATTATTTTATTTAACTATTACAGGAACTATTAAATATGGAGAAGAACAGAAATGTGTCACTTCAAGTAGACGGAAAAGGAAAAAAAAAGAAAGATAAAGTTGTAAAAGACGGTGGAGAAGCATCTGCCAGTGGAAGAGACAAATGTCGGGTTATGTAAATATATCAAAAAACTCCAATAATATCTAATCCCACCAATTGTATAACAATAATTCCTAGTCATTTTGATCCTAGTCATTAAATCCATGTCCCAGCCGAGTTATTTACCAAATTTAGAATTTAAGTATTGCCAGTATCACATTATTTAAAAGCGATAGCATAGTATAGTAACTACAATGCCTTTTGAACAATATTAGTTCCGATTGTAATGGAGCTTAGAAGTCAAACCTAAATATTTTGCTAATTGTTAGTTACTAATAATTTAAAAATGACTGACATGACAAGAAATGAGAAATATTCCATGGTATTGTTAGTGTGAAATACAACGAAATGAAGTCTTTTAGGACTTACTGTTATTGAATTATAGATACTGATCTGTTAAATGAAAAAATTTTGCGTATGAAACACATTCACAATGTGACAAGCATTACTTTGCATAACATTTAGGTATAATGATTATTGTCTTGTTCTTTTTACCAACATGACGTTAATAATTAAAGTGACATGGGAAGGAAAGGTTAGAATATGTTTCAGTGTTCTATTTATCAATAATTTCAAAGATATTTTTTGTTATTCAAAAGTCAATGTTATCTGTTCCAACCATTATTTAGGGAATGGTGGAATGTGTTGGCATGATTGGTATAGAATAGACCTAGAATTGAATATTATATACGTATTTGGTATTATTATTATAAAAGATAATGTCATTATGGGAAGTTGTTTCAGTGCCAAATAGTAGCAGCTACATGATAATCATGGTTTTATTAAATTACACTAAACAGCGTTTGTGGTGTTAGAACCGGAACATGATTTGATTATAAATTTTGTTACACGAGAGTAACAGTGGCTTATGTATACATATATGTACTTACGTTATGCAAAGAGGTATAAAGTATGAATCCGAATCTGAGGAAAGTATGTCGCCAAAAAATCACCCTTAGTCATGGAGCCCACTATAACCGCGGCTTCCATGAAAATAAAATTACAATTTTTTTTGTGAATCAAATTTTGTTAGTAAGACAATTTAGCTAGATTAGATGAAAGAACAAAAATGTATGGATCAATGGTGCTTTTTTATTTTTTTGCGGCTACTGTCGATTAGTACAAAAATACAGGGTGCTGTTTTTTGTGAAAATAACAGGTTCGATTCCTGACTTCGGCCAAAGCTTTTTCAAAAAACTAATACATACTAAGATTTAACTCTGATGAGCTGTCGTTAGCATCAGCATGGATAAACTGATTTAACTTGATCCGGACTGACTTCCGAGTTATTAAAATCGTAATAATCGGCCGTATAACATTCTGTTTATTATGCTACTATCTGCATTATGTAGTTTCGTTAGTAGCCGTGAAAAATAAAAAGTAAATAAAAGCTTTTAAAAAGGCTTCAATTTTCGTCATTACCAATGACGAAAATTGAAGCCTTTTGGTTCAACAACACATTACATTAAATAAATAGAATAAGCACTGTATTAAAAATATTCGACAATCTATTATGTACTTAGATAGGATCTGTAGTATCCACAAAGATTGATCTCGCGATGACATTATCGATTTAAACCACGTTTATTTTAGATTATATATTATAGGTTAAATATTATTTGTTATAGATGGACAATGTTCACAGTTAAATATTTATCTAGACATAATATTTAAATGTAGCTGTCGCTAGATATATAATGCACTTTATTTAATATCACTCACATATCCAGTAAATAGAGTTGTCCATGAGTATCTAGTCGATTATTATTGTACGAATATCATATTAATTTGAAGTATCTGTATGCAATCAAGATGTACGGTGGCTGAAATGCTAGTGGAATACGGCTCGAGCCTTAAGCGAAGCTACACCTGGGTCCAATCATCGTTTGTAACTCATAATATCTATCGGTTTGTGCTATCAATAGGGTGAACAACGCCTGAGACACTCCTCATATTCCAACCGGATTAAAGAATATGTACTTAGCCCCGTTTCGGCTTGTAGCCGTATCATTCGCATACTGATCTTAGCAGTTTATTTGTATCCTGTGATGTTACTGTTATGTGTTTCTTTATTTAAGTACTTACATAAAAGCTCAGTCACATTTAATTGGTCAGCAGGGCAACAATATACCATCGGTGGCCAAATTAATAGGGACAGTAATAAGATTTTTGAATTTTCGAGTTTAAGTTGATTTGTGTAATAAATAATTGGTTGTAGGTCTCTTATATATTTTTTATTAGTATCTATGTTCTATTGGGATCATAATATAAAATCCAAAATGTATACAAAACTGTTCATTATTAATCAGGTAAAGAAAATATATTTGTGAAGCTCTTATTTCAGCAAAGGGTGGTTTCACCCTTTGCTGAAATAAGAGCTTCTATGTGTCGGGGCATGCTCTAAATAGAATGTTTTGCATTTTCCTTTAGTTTGGCATTATGATGCCATTCTCTGGTGAGGGTTTCTATAAGTTGCCTTTCGGTGGTAGACACTTCTTTGGCAATGGCCCCTTTGGTGAGTTCCCACATTTTCTCAATGGGATTCATGTCAGTTGAATTCTCTGGCCAAGGCAAAACAGTGACATTCTTTCAGCCAAAAATTCAGTAACGCTTCTGGCTTTGTGGCAGCGTACTGAGTCATGCATAAAAATGTATTCGACATCATCGGGGAACCATTAATTGACCTGCGGCAATACCTGGGTTTCTAATACTCGCTTGTATTGGTCTTGTTTCATCGTTCCTCTTATGGTGTATAGGCGCCCTATGCCTTTGTCTGAGATGACAGACCAAACCGTAACACTAACCGGATGTTTAACCCTCTCTACAATGCAATCGGCGTGGAATCGTTGACCAGGGCGTCGTCTTACAAAAGAACTTTTGTCGACCAAAATTTGAAAAGTTGATTCGTCAGAAAGGCACACCTGTTAATTAACAGAATGAATAGTAGAAAATAGTAGAAAAGTTATTGACTAATTGCATAATTCATAAAAGTTATTTTTCTCGACTCCAACCTGCGACAGTCATATTTCGATGTTGTCTGGCCCATTGGAGTCGTTCTTTTTCATACTGTCGGTTAGGCGTGTTTTTTTTAAGGCCGCCGTCCTATCAAGTTCAATTCGACCAACCGCCTACGCATTGTTCTTTCCGAAATCCTTACACCCTCGTCGTTCATCATCGTGGTCAAATGAGCAACACTCTTTTAATGAGTTTCGAGGCAGATGCTCCTAACTCTTCGATCGGTACGAAGTGTGGTGATCCTTTTTCTGCCACATTTGCCAATCCGAATTGCCTCAAGAGGCTTTTTATTGTAAATTTTAATTTTTATTCGATTTACGACAGATTTTAAAACCTCAGCCATAGCAGCTAAGACTCTCTGGGAATGAGTGGAGTGCAGTTACAAAGTTAGTATCTCTCTACATTTTCTTGGAGAGGTGTCCAAAGCCTTGTCTATCCTAAAAAAAAGAAAATTTGAGGATATTGCGTCTAACTATTAATAAAATGTAAATTCATAGACAAAACATAGCAAAACTATTTTACTTCGGGGCATTACTTACCTTTTGATTATTTTAGACAAAAAAAGTCAGTTAAATCAAATGAAAAAACAGTTTCTTGAAAATTCAAAAATATATACTGCGAACCGCGCTTTGTAACAGACAATGACCGAATTAGAAGAAACGTCCCAAAATTGACATATGACGCACGGATTCACTGTGACTGTGTTGCCACTTGGCAAAAACAATAATAGAAGCAGTAGCTATATCAGATAAAATAACCCTTTAAATTCAACATATTTTTTCAAATATACTTAATAAACTATAAACTACATAAAATCAAGCACTGTCCCTAATAATTTGGCCACCTACTGTAATTATAAATTATACTGTAAGTTCACAAAATAACCAAAAAGAAATCTGCGGATGTGATTGTTTCTATATCAGTACTATTTAGGATTATTATTAATATTTTATTCTGTTTGAATATATTTCTAAAGACATTTCAATATTATGCACATAAGTTGATAATGTATTTGCACGTTTTAATTACGAATATTTGCTTATTGGCAGAATCTATAAAATATTGTATTTATAGAGATAAAAATTGTTAAACACTGAATTGTTATAGCTGGACCAAAGTTGTTTCATGTTGATTGACGTAAGTTAACAGTGTAGTAGGTGTATCTATTTTTTGTACTCTTGGTATTTTCTTATTTCCTTTACACTTGATTACCTTAAATGAGCGTTATTGTCTTATTAAACTTTACCAATAACTGCATAATTGCTTAAAAACATAGCACTTATCTGCATACCCCTCTGTCTTCTAGATTATCGCCGATTTATGGTTAACTAGACTTCTATTTTCTTACTTCTGTTATTAGTAAAGTGTAACACTTTCACAAAATAGGGGTCTTATTGTTTAAAACGCAGGCTATCCTATAAACTGTGTGGTAGAAATATTACCTATATCTTTACATCCATCCATATTCCATGAAGCCATCAGTCATGCATGAGCTCAAGTAAAAAACTGTAATGCTTAATAACGGTGTCGCTAACAGTCTGTGTGTAAATAGGTCAAATATATAGATTCTCCATTACATGCAATGTTTTAAATTGACAGCTTTCTGAATGCAATGTCAGGTTGGACTAGTTTAGAGTGAATAGTTAGTGGATTATGTCGACAGCCGTATGTAGTAGCATTGTAGCTTGTTGGTGAGATCCTGTGAAAAAACAATGGATACAATTTTGCCCTTTGTCAATCATCAGTTAACACTTTTCGTGTATGAGCTCAACTTAAAATATCCGTTCAGGAAACCACCTTTAATTCTTTGGCATCTCTATTACATGGTCTCATAGTGCCAGTGTGGCATCTAATATTCTGTATTTATCTGCTGGCTATCCAAGCAATCATTTCAATTCTCTCGTCCTCTCTTTTCTAATGAATCGACTTAAAATTAATTGTAATTAGTACGGATTTAGGAATTGTAGTTCTGGTAGCTAGATTTTAGAGAAATTCTGTAATCAACGAAGGATCAAAATAGCATAATCAAAAATAGAGTTTTATATTGTAAAGGTACATTGAGTGGTCATGATCAATATCATAAGTAATCGTTTCAACCATTAACTTTTCAGAAAGCTCGGTGGTACATTAATTTTAAGCTCCAAGTTGCATTAAAATATAGCACATGCTTTTAATTAGGATGACTTAACATCTAGAATAGATTTTTTGATACAAATTTCTACATTATATTTACTGCATTCAAACATATACATTACGTTTCTTATGAGATTGCTATCTTTGTCTGCTCTTTTCCTTAAACTCTTCGAAAATGGTGCCCAATGTATGTCACGGCAATAATAATATAGGAAGTTAGGTAATAGGATAATTATCAACATCCCTTTCGCAATCTAACCGATTTTAGCTAGAAAGCATAGAAATACAAATTTTATTAGAAATAATAATGACTATGTACCTAGATAAAGTATTGCCTTAGTTTCCTGATATTTATTATAGTTTCAATCGCAAACAACAGACATTTGATCCAAGCAAAAGCTAGTGTGCTTTTTTTCATTGTCCATTAGTTGAAGTTACATACAAGTAAGTATGTACTTTGGGTGACATTAAGTAATAGGGTAGTCGGATAGGAGCGCCTAGTTGGATCACGATGAGAGTTTGATCAGGAAGGTCAGAGACTTTATTGACAAACATTGAGTCGGTGCATTCTCTGATCACCTTGTTGGGAGCCGTATGTTCTTGTTGTATTGTACATAATTAGTTTCTTTTTGAATGTTATTTAAACTGAGGTTGCGAATGTTTGTTGACCAATAGCAGTCTAAGTGTAAGCGTTTATTTCAAATCAAGATTAGAATTTGCTTAAAATTTCCGTAATACCGTAAGAATGATTTATGCTTATATGTTTCCAATTATGTATTCAAATATTTTAAATTGATCTTGTTTGTGACACTTCTCACTAAGGCATCACGAAAATAAAATACTTGTAAAATATTATCCACTGGTTTTATTTCTTAAAATAGACACGTAATTAGGTACAAATCCAACGACAAACAATTATAGTATCATAGCAATACGACGAAAACATGGGATATCGATAGATTACATTTGTTTTTTAAAATAAATATTACCTGTAATTTGTATGGTGCACAAAGAGTCTTCTTATTCTATCATTCATAAAGAACCTGTAAGATTAAAATCATTTATATAAATGATTTCAAAACGTTTTCAATCTGCACCGTTGCGCCAGGGCCATGAGCAATATCATCTGGGTAAAGGTGCAGAAAGATTCGACATTGACATTCAGTGCTGGGGGCCAATTCTCAATTTTCGACATTTATCTCGAGTTCGAGTTCGTAAGTCTATCTCTATGTCTATCAAAAATATCTCTATCTCTACCAAAAAATTTCGAATTGAGCAGAATTCCGTATTCTCAGTCAAAATAGAAATAAATGTCACGAAAATGTCGATTCGAGTGAAGCTAATGTTACCATTATGAAGAATCGCGCGTTCCGTTTTAGGTAGCTATGAGTGAATGAATGATTTTGTTTTAAAACGCTGACTAAACCTAACTATTTAAGTATAAAAGAAAGAAAGAAAAAGTATTTATTGGTTTCACAAACAAACAAGTAAACATAATTATGAGAAACACTTAAAATTAGGACATCATTTATATATTTTTGAATAAGTCCCGTGCAAAGCCAAAGTAAAACGAAACGTTTAGTGTAAAAATAATCAGTTTGACAGCTGGCTGTCTGTCAGTGACTAATAAAATTATGAAGCAAACAATTATTTACCTTCGTTTTCAGGTCTATTTTAGTGGTATTTTGAATTACAGGAGCCAATAGATCTAAGTATTAGAACCCCTAATAAATCTTTATTTAGTCTGAAGTTTTTAATGACTTCTGTTTCGATCAAGTCGTAAATATCGACGTATAGCCGTTGTCGCCGTGTATTGGCCAGTTGCTCGCCACTTTCCAACAACTCCGAGATAAAAATGCTAATAAACTCGTCCATCTTTCAGTAGTTTCAAGTCCAATCGTAGGTACACAAATTACAGAGTCTGTTATCTGCGCGAAGGTCGTCGTTTCAAGAAAACACAATTCACAAATCAAAGAGTATAAATCGAATTTCCAGTATGAGATGCCAAGGCGTATTTTATTTAAAAACTAAAGAAAAGAAAACACAGTGTACAATCCAAAACTCAATAAATTCACTCAGAAATGACGTATCTATGTAATCGACATGACATCTCTACTGCTCAGAAGCACTCGAGATGAACTCTAACGTTAGCCTTCGACAAATGTCGAATTCGACATCCCCAGAATAGCAACTTTTAAAATTTCTCGAAAAAATGACGTCATTAGAAATTTTTCTCGAGTTCGACACCATCTCTAAAACCGAGAATTGGCCCCCTGGGGGCCAATTCTCAATTTTCGACATTTATCTCGAGTTCGAGTTCGTAAGTCTATCTCTATGTCTATCAAAAATATCTCTATCTCTACCAAAAAATTTAGAATTGAGCAGAATTCCGTATTCTCAGTCAAAATAGAAATAAATGTCACGAAAATGTCGATTCGAGTGAAGCTAATGTTACCATTATGAAGAATCGCGCGTTCCGTTTTAGGTAGCTATGAGTGAATGAATGATTTTGTTTTAAAACGCTGACTAAACCTAACTATTTAAGTATAAAAGAAAGAAAGAAAAAGTATTTATTGGTTTCACAAACAAACAAGTAAACATAATTATGAGAAACACTTAAAATTAGGACATCATTTATATATTTTTGAATAAGTCCCGTGCAAAGCCAAAGTAAAACGAAACGTTTAGTGTAAAAATAATCAGTTTGACAGCTGACTGTCTGTCAGTGACTAATAAAATTATGAAGCAAACAATTATTTACCTTCGTTTTCAGGTCTATTTTAGTGGTATCCTGAATTACAGGAGCCAATAGATCTAAGTATTAGAACCCTTATTAAATCTTTATTTAGTCTGAAGTTTTTAATGACTTCTGTTTCGATCAAGTCGTAAATATCGACGGCGGGATAGCTGTTGTCGCCGTGTATTGGCCAGTTGCTCGCCACTTTCCAACAACTCCGAGATAAAAATGCTAATAAACTCGTCCATCTTTCAGTAGTTTCAAGTCCAATCGTAGGTACACAAATTACAGAGTCTGTTATCTGCGCGAAGGTCGTCGTTTCAAGAAAACACAATTCACAAATCAAAGAGTATAAATCGAATTTCCAGTATGAGATGCCAAGGCGTATTTTATTTAAAAACTAAAGAAAAGAAAACACGGTGTACAATCCAAAACTCAATAAATTCACTCAGAAATGACGTATCTATGTAATCGACATGACATCTCTACTGCTCAGAAGCACTCGAGATGAACTCTAACGTTAGCCTTCGACAAATGTCGAATTCGACATCCCCAGAATAGCAACTTTTAAAATTTCTCGAAAAAATGACGTCATTAGAAATTTTTCTCGAGTTCGACACCATCTCTAAAACCGAGAATTGGCCCCCTGCTTCTAATCCCATCTACTCGGAATCAGGATCATTCGACTTGAAACAGTTTAGCCCGTTATATGGTGCATAATTTCGGAAACATCAATAGGGTCAATTCAGACATAAAAAATCCGAGAATCGTTTTAAGTAGAAAATTGTATGAATATCGACGTTGACATTAAGCCCGTCACAGACGTAGCTATAATATATATTAATATATCGAGATATATATTATAGTATAGCATAGCAAGCTATCACACGGGAGCTATACCACAGAATACATAATAGTACTACGTACAGAAGGGACACTCCCTTCCCCGCGCTCATATTAAATACCGCACCTCACCCCGCACTTCGAGGTATTCTCGTCGTCGACACTTGAGCAATGGCTCGCGCTCGTATTAGTCGTCGTTCGGTTTTCGCGACGCAGACCGTTGCACTTTCCGCGCCATTTTTTAGGCTACGATAACCCTACTAGAGTTTACGCACACATTTGCACGTGCACGTCGTGCACAAACGTTATTTGTTTATGTAGTAGTAATAGGTAATTATTTTGCGGGCGTTGTATGGAATGTCCGAGGTGTGGCTATACTATAATAAGTAGGTAGGTATCTGGTATATATATTTTGCCCTCACTCGGTCTGCGGTCGTCCATGCAATTAAGCGCACGGTTTCAAAGCTTATTTTCTGTACAGGATGTTCAAATGATGAATTAACACTATAATCAATCTAGGTAGGTAGGTACCTGAATAAATTAGATTTAAGATCACTTATTTTAGATGTAATTGAAAGTTCCTCAGAGGATGAATTCCGATACTGAATTACTTAGGAACTAAAAATAAAACCATCTGGGTAGAGGAGTCGCATATAACACAAAAGAGAATTCGTGGCGAATTTAATTTGTATCATAATGAAGAAGTTCAAGATCTGCATTTATCGTGCTTCATGAATTGATAAAAAACTTTTATACAAAAAATCAAAACAAAAAATTAAATTAAATAAAAAATAAAATAATAATAATAATATTTAATATTTAATTATATTAAATTAATTAATTAAATTTGTTGAAGTCGGTTTTATTTTCTGTAAAAATGTTTTTATTTTTCACTCTTTGGTTGCTCGCATGTGCCCCTTCACATCGTACAGGCGTGATGTTATGTTATGACCTGGTGAAAACAATACACAGACATGAGATTTCAACAATCCCAATCCATTTGCTATCATTTGTTGAGGAGTTCCGTTAACTATCTCCGAAGTTCTTCATCAGATCTTCACCAAATTGAAATAGAACCACTCCGAGAAAGTACTCTTCCAAAAACTACTCAAATCATTTCAAGTGTGCCTATGAAATTTGAAGAGTTCTCTCTATGTGTCCAGGATCCCATCATCAGATCCTGTCTTGATGACCATGGGACCACCTGGGAAGTATACCCTTTCCAACAAAAAAATAATTTTTCATATCGGTTAGCAGCGACGGAGTTATGCCTGCCCGAACAAACATAAAAAAAATATGAATATCCGAATTGAGAACCTCCTTCTTTTTTTAGAAGTCGGATAAAAAATGATTTAATAAAGCGCAATATGCTTATGCGCAAAAGCACGGTGAACAGTTCGGTGAACAAAATGGAACAACCCGTATCCTCAAAATGTATGTTACTATTTTATTATATTACTAGCTGTGCCCGCGACTTCGTTCGCGTGGTTGTCGAAAACTAAAATGCGTCGCTTATACAAAAGTACACTGCGTTAACTTACAGACGCTGTATAAAAAAAGGAGAGGGTAATGCAAAGCACAGACTATATTATGTATAATAAAGTTTAGATGGATGGATGTTTGTTATTATAATCATGGGATTATCTAGGCGGTGTTAATTTCAGTGGAAAGATGAAAAACACTCAGCTGCGGTTGGTATTTGGCTTTATATTTCGTCCACAAAATATCAGCAAAATACAGGATTAATTTATAATATAAAGATTTCAATTTTATAGTACATGGGGTTCACACACAGACCACAGAGAAAAAAAGGGGAGTCGGAAGCGAACCAGAAAAACAAAAAGAAATGACAGTGACAGTTACGTTCTAAAACTAACATGCTAAAACATACAATTCGACACTTCCCCTTATGTTTTACATGTTTCAGTCTAAACATCATCAATAAAATTCACAATTATATTCATAATCTAAGTCTTACTTCACATTAAATTCAATTTACATTCAAATTATTAATGTAAAGTCATAACTTTCTATTAAATTCTAGTCACAAATTAATGTAGAGTCACTAAACTCTCAACACATATCACGACAATATAATTCAACTTAATTTAACATCTAACTTATCCCTTACATTCAAGAGGTTAGTAAACGTTTTGTGTTTGGTAGAGCACAAAGATTTTGTCAAAACATCCGCAGTCATTTTATCAGTCGACAAGTAATTTACAGTTAAAAATTCTTTCTGTATCAGATCTTTTACAAAATGATATCTTACATCTATATGTTTTGTACGTTTGTGGCAAAACTCTACAATTTTCAAAAGTTTTATAGCACTCTGATTGTCATTGTACAACTTTATATCTATTTTAATATCTATTACTTCATTTAAAAAACTTTTAATAAAACATAGTTCTTTACAAACATCTCCAATCGCTAAGTATTCGGCTTCTGTACTTGAGAGTGCCACGCATTTTTGTTTACGAGATTCCCAGTTTATTACATTTTTCCCTAGTCTAACTACATAGCCTGAATACGATTTTCTATCTACTCTATCGTTTGCCCAATCAGCATCTGCAAAAGCAGTCATTAAATTCAAATTATGACATCTATAAAAACATAGAGCATAGTTTAAAGTCCCTGCCAGGTATCTAAGGATGCGTTTTGCAGCAAGCCAGTGCGTCTTATCAAAACCGTGATTAAATTGGCTCAGTTGACTACATGAATACGATATGTCTGGGCGCGTACATACAGACAAGTACATCAAACTGCCAAGAAACTGTCTATACCTATATTTTTCATTGTCTAGACAGTCCTTTGGATCTGCCTTCTCTAACCTACTATTAGATACCATAGGGGTAGAGACAGGCTTACAATCCTGCATACCAAACCTTACTAGCCGCCTTTTGATATATTCAGACTGATCTAGAATTAAAGTACCTTTAGATCTATCCCGAGTTACAGTCATACCTAGACAGTTCTTTAGGGGACCTAAGTTCTTGACAGTGAACTCACATTCTAAGAGCTTATACAAATTAGATTTAGTAGTAGCACTATTTGTAAAAACATAAAAATCATCTACATAAAGTGATACTATTGTCAGTTCTTTGCCACATTTTTTCACATAAACACATGGTTCTGTTTTTGTTTGTACAAAACCATTTGCAGTCAAAACATCATTCACCTTTAAGTTCCACATTCTACTAGATTGCTTGAGACCATAAATACTTTTAACTAACATACATACTTTGGTCTTATCATGTGCAAAACCTTCAGGCTGTTCCATGTAAATTAATTCATTAAGATTACTATTCAGAAAAGCTGTTTCAACATCCCAATGTTCTATATCCAAATTTAAATCATTTGCAAGAGAAAATAATAATCTAAGGGTAGAGTGTCTTACAACAGGCGAGAAAGTCTCATTGTAATCAATGCCTTCCTTTTGTGAAAATCCTCTAGCAACGAGACGTGCCTTATGCTTACACTTACCTGAAGAATCATATTTCAATTTATACACCCATTTGCACTTGACAATATTGGTATCTTTAGGACGCTCTACCAACTTCCATACTCTATTTAGCATGAGGGAATCGTATTCCCTTTGCATAGCCTCCTGCCAATTCATACTGTCAGGAGAGGACATAGCCTGCTGGTAAGTCTGCGGTTCAGCTTCTTGATGAGCGTACATAGAAAAATCAAGGTCGTAGTCATTATACCTTATCGGAACTTTCCCACGAGTAGTACGTACGGGTCGCGGAGTGACGGTCACGGGCAAAGTAGGTGCCTGACTAGCCACCGCTTCTTCCCCTAAATCTGACTGCTCGAGGAGCTGGTTGTCAGCGCTGCTGTCGCTGTCGCCGCGAGGAGTGCGAGCTGCGGAGCTCACGCAGCTAGAGTCCCTCTCGTCGCCAGTGCAGTACTCGACATCTGTACCAGGAGCTGAAATTACAGACAAATCTGATTGAGAATCTAAATCCTGCTTATCTGACCCTTCAGATGAGCCATCATTATTATTGATATTCAACATTTCATTATTAATTAATTGACTATTATCATTGCATTGAAATTGAATATCATCATTATTACTGTGAATGTCAAAATTGTAAAAATAATTATTATTCAATAAATTAATATTTTTCTTAATAACATTATCACAGTCTTTGTAAAACTTATTTTCTAAAAATATCACATCTCTCGACATAGTTATCTTCTTCGGATCTGAGGGGTCTGCCAGCCTGTACCCCTTCGTACACTCGCTATAGCCAACAAAGATGTACATCTTGGACTTGGCTTCCAACTTAGTCCTCTTTTGGGGAGGAACACGAGAGTAGGCAATGCATCCGAACACCCGGAGGTGACCAAGATCTATCCTAGAGCCGGTCCATACCTCTTCAGGAATACGTCCTGCCAGAGCAGATGTGGGGGATCTATTCTTCAAATATACCGCAGTCATCACTGCCTCTCCCCAATACTGCTGACAAAGACCTGAGTTCTGTAGCATACACCTTGCCTTTTCCATAAGAGTACGATTTAATCTTTCAGACACTCCATTCTGTTGAGGACAGTAAGGTACAGTAACCTGGTGAACAATACCTTCACCCTTAAGGTACGTAGAGAACCTTTCATTGCAGTACTCCTTCCCTCCATCAGACCGAAGACACTTGATTGGCAAACCGGTTTGCTTTTCGACAAGAGCTTTAAACGTAAGAAAAAGGGACATTACCTCTGATTTATTCTTCATTAAATAGGCATAGGTCTTCCTAGTGAAGTCATCCGTAAATGTAACAATGTAACGAGCTCCACCCCAACTGCAAACAGACATGGGCCCACAAACGTCCGAATGTATGAGCTCTAGTGGCTGTGAAGTACGCTTCGCCTCACGAACAGGGAATGGCCTGGCTGCCTGCTTCCCCTCGAGACATGGCACACACACCTCAAGTTCCCCTTGGAACATAATACTATTATTATCTCGCAGAGCACACATACCTCCGTATCCCAAATGTCCCAGTCTGCTGTGCCACACACTTACAGCAGGCACTGCAGTCTCCTTTGCGCTCGATGCCCTCTGCAATTCATTCTGCAGAGGTGCCGAATGCACAGTCTTGTTCTGAACCTGTGGACAAGTCTCATTACCACCGGAAATAACCCCATTCAGCCTATAGACCCCATTTACCTTCTTGCCATTTGCAATACACTTGCCCTTTGAATTAAAAATATTACACTCTGTTTTATCAAAAACTACTTGGTGACCCTTCTCTGTTATTTTTGCAACTGATAATAAATTTGTGGATAAGAGTGGCACATACATTATATCAGAAATATTACATTTAACTTTTTTATTTAACAATAAAGTGATATTACCTCTACCAACACAGTCAATCTTATTATTATTTGCAACACACACTTGTCCAACACTTTGTCTAAAGTCTTTTAAACGTTCTTTGTTGTTCATCATATGTGATGAGCAACCAGAATCAACTATCCAGTCAGATGTGGTGCAGAAAGCTGTCTCCGTCACTGCCAAGGTTTGTGATTCTCCTTTTTTCTTTTTATTTTGCTCATCACGTCTTCTTTTAAAACATTTAGACTTAATGTGTCCAGGACGATTGCAATAGTGGCAGACTTTCTTAGTAGCAAATGCCATATTGCTGTCGCCGGTAACTCCACTTGTTGTTATTTTCCGATGTTCTTCTTGTAGAAGTCGAGATCGAACCATCTCGCTTGTCAATGTAGTGCCAATGCCAATCGTCTCCATGTTAGAAACTAACGCATCATATTCAGTAGGCAAGCCGCTCAAAAGAATCTCCGCCACTTCATCATCCTCAATGGTACGTCCGATGTCTGCCAATTTTTGGACGAGTAGCATTACATTTTCAATGTATTCATTCATATTTGCAAAAGAGCTAAAATCTATGCGATGAAGCTGCCGTAGGAAAAGCACACGCCGGTACAGGCCTTTGTCATCTAACACGTTTTCTAACTTTTGCCATGCTTCTTTCGCCGTTGTGGCATTCCGGACATATTGAATTAAAGATGAACTTACTGCTAGGCATATTCTTGCTAAAGCTCGTTGGTCGCGGGCAGCATCGGCATCAGTGCCTTCAATGACGCCCCACAATCCTTCAAGTATGAGTAGCATACGCATCGTAAATTTCCACGACGTGTAGTTCGATACACCGGTCAGTTTTTCAACGTGGTGGGATCCATACATGACAGGCTGTCCACCGGGAGCAGGTCCAGCCGTCGCCATCGTATTCTCTTGATTCGGCATCGCGTGGTTTCACTTGTCAGACATAAATACCACGCAGCAGGTCTTTCACATATCAGGGCCTCTTAACCTATAATCATGGGATTATCTAGGCGGTGTTAATTTCAGTGGAAAGATGAAAAACACTCAGCTGCGGTTGGTATTTGGCTTTATATTTCGTCCACAAAATATCAGCAAAATACAGGATTAATTTATAATATAAAGATTTCAATTTTATAGTACATGGGGTTCACACACAGACCACAGAGAAAAAAAGGGGAGTCGGAAGCGAACCAGAAAAACAAAAAGAAATGACAGTGACAGTTACGTTCTAAAACTAACATGCTAAAACATACAATTCGACAGTTATCAACCACGTCAGAGCGGCCGAATGGATCTTGATGAAATTTGAAACAGAGTAGAAGACTGACACTCCGTTCCGCTCTGCCCAAAGCGGGAGGGGTTCTACTGACTAAAAACCATCCATATTCCTTCTTAGCCCTTGTGCCGAGAGCGCGGTATCTCTTTCGAACAACCCGCAGCCCCGACGGGACCCGCAGCCCTGACGGTTGGTTTAGGTAGCCTGACTTGAGTCTAACAAAATTTGCATTTTAAAGCTTAATATTTCACAAACGAAGGATTCGTTAATCGAAAAAGTGTTTGAGCAAACTAACAATCTTTTTCAAAGACCTATCTAATGACACCCCACACTATGGGCTTCGCAAGAAAAAAACCTCCCCTTTTTTATGTGTACGTACAAATGAACAACGCCATCTATCGAAGACGAAGAAAAACTGCTAAAATTGAATGCATGGAAAGTGATCAATCACAGTATAGAGTTTAGGCTATGTAGACTTTGAAAGCAGTTCCATTTAGACTTCTTACCTACAGAGTACCTTAAGCTATCATAACATTTCTAAAGTTATCTTTGGAAGGCATTTATTAAAAAGTACCATATTCGTTTAATAGATGTCGCTGCATGTCTCATTAAGATCATAATGATAAAGTTCTTCTTGAAAACTATAAATTCAAATATCTTTTGATAGACAGCACCGATTACGATGAAACAAAGACTAAGTAATACCCCAAGTTACGTACAATATTTATGTATAAAAGTTACCTACATTAGTTTCGTAAATTTTACGTGATGCTTAGTCATCGAAACAGACAAACAGATAAACAGACAAACAGACAAACAGACAAAAATTCTAAAAATGCTGGAAATGAGTTCTGTTGGTTATACAATAACACCCTTTTTTTTTTTTTTTTTTTTTTTTTTTGGTGGGTGGAAAATCATCGAATGACCCCCCCCGCTCTTGGGCAGAGCGAAGAGGAGTGTCAGACTTCTACTGACTAAAAACCGAACCCATGTTCCTTCTTTGCCCTTGCGCCGAGGCCACGTAATCTAGTACAAAAATCCGCGGCCCCGACGGGATACAATAACACCCTGACAATTCCTTTTTTTAATATTTTCAATGTACAAAAATATTTTTTCTACAGATTTATTATATGTGTAGATTATCTAGCCCGTAATGTCCCACTGCAGGGCAAAGGCCTCCCTCCATTCGTTCCAACGATCACGATTCCGTGCAACTTCTATCCAATTCTCAAGGAAGACTTCCAGTTTGTCCCACCATCTCCTTCGTGGTCTGCCGCGACCCCGTGTCACTGTTTCAGGGCACCAATCCTGAGCTTTACGGGCCCACAGCTCGTTCGGCAAATGTTACTATACTAAAATATATATTAATATGCCTTAATATATATTTTTATTATTTTCCCATGTCAGCAATGCCTAACCTAGTGTCTGAGTGTACTTTGTGCTTATTGCTTATTTTAATTCTTTTTAATTGTAAGTATTATTTTCGTGCTTGTTAGTTAGTGATCTTAAGATTTCTGCTACCATCTCTGTGTCTACTCGTGAGAACCTGTAATTGGCTCTGTGTCGTTTTCACAATTGTTACTCACATATTTTAGCTGTTGGTTCTCCTCCTTATAAATAAATAAATATATTAATGTGCCAAAATATACCGAGATACATCTTTCGACATATCTTGGTGACGTCATATAAATATATAATTATTATAGCTGCGTGTGCGGTCACTCGAATATTTGTATAGAAAATATAATATCAAAATATACCTTGCTATGATTCATATTA
The DNA here is from genome assembly GCA_949775195.1 of Diarsia dahlii. NCBI lineage: Eukaryota > Metazoa > Arthropoda > Insecta > Lepidoptera > Noctuidae > Diarsia > Diarsia dahlii. The sequence goes on along the minus strand of OX459194.1, from coordinate 13,521,146 downwards.
TTAATATATTACGTCTGTGACGGCCTTTAAGGGTCCGTTCCGTTCATGTCACTACGCTCAAGAACAAAAGAACAAATTGCTCTCAAGAACAAAAGAAGTGACATGTAAAAATAAATCTTATTACAATGATTCAAATCTCTGTTCTAAACGTGATAAAAAAACTGCCCTCCGCGAGCCGGTCGGTGTGAACGGACCCTAAGCGTCGCCAAGTGCATGCTCACAACTGAGAGGAGAGGAGGCTTGCGCGAGAATTTTTTCCTTGCTGTCTGTACTGACCCTTAGTCGTTGGCTCTTTGTTTACAAGTGAATCGGTTAATTAAGAAAAGGAACAGGTCACGAACGTCAAATTTTTCAGGAGATGCAAAAAACTTTCAATATCTTCTAAGAAGAATAGAATGTTATATTTTTTTATCCTATATGTTTAATTAGTATAAAATACGTAATTTACGATACTTTTCTTCTTGTTTTGATATTTAATAGTTTACTAAATAATGGTTCAAAAGTCGTTGACTTGTTCCTTTTCTTACTCAACTGGATAAAAGTAAGGAAAGATAAAGAAAAATACACTGCTAATCTGTATAACTTCATTCATTATCATTGTTTGTGCCAGTATTAGGCCAGCTTTCGACAATGTTGACAAAATAGTCCCTATGAGTATGTGGAATATACTGCAGAGTGCTTCTCAAATCTTCAATCTTTTTGATGTTGATGGGTACAGGACCTTTGTACGCCTTTTCTACTGGTAAAGCTGGAATAACCGATCGGTTCCTTCGTAAATCGAATGTGTTAACTCGGTCCATGTTTTGAATGAATGGGCGACATACCACACATCAGTATACTCAAACTCCATGAATTAGGACACCATGAAATGCTGTTTTTGATTCCGTGGAACCTGACGAGATTGTGTTTCAACAGATACGGCATATAATCTAATCTAATAAAAAGTTTCTTTAGTTTTCAAAATTTTACATAGTTTCAGGCATACTTATCCTCCATCCCTGCGCTTTTGGCCGCGTTCCGTGGTCCTGGGTTCAGATTGGGGGTTGTTTTTCTAAATTTTTTGCCCCAAAAACTGGTTTTTGTGGGAAAATCCAAAAATTTTCTTCACGACTACCTATTTTTTATTCTTTATTCGGCTAGCCCGCGCGGAGCCCGTTATCTGAACGTGCCGCACGTGCGGCTTGCTCGCAAAAAAATTAAATTTAATAATCAGTGTTACTAATCATTGAAATGATCGTTTGAGTAAGAAAGGGAATAAGTCGGTGACTTGTTCGGTTTCTTACTTACACGGTAATTTCAGGTACCCTATATTTTCCTAACGAATAGACTGACTTAATCCTTTTCTTAACTGATTTGTAGGTCTTGCCCTAAACAATTGACATTCATTAAAATTGCCACACTGAAAAAAACCTGACCTGTTCCCTTTCTTAAATAACCGATTCAAGTATAATAAAAGATAGGAATATTTATAAAAGTGCATTAATTATTTACAATTAAACATATTAAAACCTGCATCATAATTTTATTGTAAACTTATTTAAGTATACAAAATTAAAATAACTCCTTACCCTTGGCTATTTGACTTCTGTTATAAATTCTGGCAATTGGCTATTTGACTATTGTTAAAAATTCACGAAAATGTTTATTTTTACAAAGAACTAACAGAAAAAACATGTGTGAAAAAGCAATAAAATCTTAATTCTTACTTTTCTCACACATCGTGTTAAATCTGTTAGTTCCTTGAAAAATCAAATATTTAACAATATAGTCCGGTCAAATTAGACCAAAAAATAGGGGTACGCCGTACGATACGACAGCTCTTTGAACTTTTTGAATCGTTATATCTCAAAAACGGTGGCTTTTGAAAAGGAAAGTATTTGGACATTTTTATGGATAGAAAAAATGTTTTCACAAATTTTTTGATAAAACTTACAGTTTTGCTGAAAATTGCAAAAAACCCGTTTTTTTAACCTTTGACCTCGAATAACTTTTTTTCCAAGAGTCGGATCGATGGGGACTTTTTACATTTTATTTATAATGGTGTTTTGAACAATCCTACCAATTTTCAGCCGGGTGGGAATTAATGTAACATCGGATGTCTAAATTGACCGGACTAAATAGTCAAATAGCCAATTGCCAAACGTGGAACCGCGAACTTAAAAAAGAGCTGTTAAATTCTGGATTAGTTCCTTAATTAAAAGTTAGTTGTTAAAAACTAATGAGTTATTTCAACTCCAGCCTCAATCAAGTTCAGTTACAAAGGAGTCATTTTATTGTTTAAAAACAAACATTCTGTTTGGTTAAATAACTAAATATAACATTACATAATAATTATCACAGTCGAGTATCCATTACAATAAAACAAAACTTGTATATCGATGATCATGGCGTAATATCACGACACGGTTGGCGCAGTGGTTGAGCGCTTGACTGCTACACTCCGTTTCGCGGGTTAATCGATTCCCGCACGGAGCAATAATTTATATGGCCTACAGTTAGTTGTTCCGACTCTGGGTGTTTGTGCATGTGAGTTTAATCGTCTCACGATACAGGAGAAATTCTGTGGGGCAACTCTGGACTTGACCATTGTCACTGCTCCCGACACATTGATGGACGATTTTTCCTAGCTAAAGATGTTTTGTACTATTTTCAGTTTCATTTGTTTTTGAAATTCATATCCAGTGTAAAAGTGTGTGCGATAAAGTGAAGCGATATAAAAGCTAAATGTTTTACTTTGAGCGACATGTGACTGGACAAAAAATGCTGAAATTTATACTTCTGACTAGAGATGTGCCGTTGCCGGCAAAATTAGCAAAAATTCCCGGGAATATTGCCGGGAGTGGGAATATTCGCAGAGTATTTGTTAATTATAAGTCAAATTAAGTACGGAAACTATGTAATACACTTATAATTAGCATTAATAGGCCCTAATCTACATTGACCGGCAACTTTGGCAATATTTCCAATGCTGCTGGCAATTTTGGTATTTTCCCAATATTCCCACCAGGCACATCACTACTTCTGACTGCTTAGAGGTTCTCTCGAAGGAGTACAGATTAATTTCTTTTCAACTTTATTTCAAATGATGCAAGGTTGATATTTAATTGGCAGGCCAGTTCAATTTTAGTTTTTATCTAGTTATTGAGGTACAGTTCAATAACATGTAGTTATTTATTGTCAAAAATCGCCACCTCCAAGATATTGTCTCCGTCTAATGTTGTAGTTGATAGCCAGTTGTTCATTATTATTGTCTGACGAAGAACTAGGTAACCGTCCAGTGCTAGCTGATCTAGGTAACCTTGGACGACTGACATTACTAGTCAATCGTGAATTAGTTCTATTTTGAGCGTTATTACCAGTTAAAGCTAGTGAACAAATATTTAAAAGTTTATCCAATCTATCACCACCTATTCTGTCTACATCAGCTCCAACTTGTGCAGGTTGCTCATTTCTATTTGTGGACAGCATTGATCTTCTATTTTGTTGAACACCAATACTCACGACGCCAAGGAAATTTAATTTGAATGGAATATTAAATATAAAATTGAACACAACCATGACCAGCAGATATATCAAAGAGATATTAACGACTAGGATTGAAAACCCATAAACAATCTTGTCGAAGGGGAACCATAATCCATCTGGAAAAGACAATTAAATGAATTAGCGATGAGCAGGAAGATGAAAACCATGGTTTAATTAAAAATGTGAACATACAGGACAGAAAATGTAGTAATTTTCGCCAGAATTATTATTAGCCTATACCGTCCCACTGCAGGGCAAACCTTCCCTCCTTCCACTTTTCACGATCTAGTGCAACAGTAGGCTTCCTAAGAGAAAGAGTCCAGCTCATACCGCCATCACCTTTTGGGCCTGCCGCGTTGTCGTTTCCTGCTCTGTGGTACCCACTGAATGGTAACTTTTGCCCATTGCCCAGTTCCATTTTAACCTAGCAGCTGCTAGGCCTGCATCAGCTATTTGGGTTTTGGTGCGAAGTATGGTGTTTTTGATGCGGTCCGTAAGTATGAAACCCAGTAAACTTCGCTCCATAGCATACTAGCAGAATTATAATAATTTAAAAATAAAGGCAATGGAGCTTATTCCATCTAAATCTTCTTTAATAAATCACAAATGGCAAACTGCCTCGTTGGTCTAGTGGTGGTGGTTGGTAGTAGTTTAGTGGTGCAGTGACTGCTGTGTATGAGGTCCTGGGTTCGGTTCCCAGGTCTGGCAGTGTTATTGGGTTTATCCATCAGACATTTCTCAGTAGCAGCCACGGAGTTTGGAAACGTGCCCGGTTGATGGCAATAGGCTCCGCCTCCTATTAAATGCGACTTAAACATAACTGGCGAAATGTGGGTATACTAATGACTACACCTCTGCATAACCCTTACAGGCGTGATGTTATGTTAAGTAGTTTAGTATCTATAAAACGAATTTCTCTTACCAGTGACACCATGAAGAATTATCTTTATAGTAGAGTTAATAGCAATTACTGGTTCAGATATCAAAGATGTGAACATCCTGATGGCAATTTTTAATGGGTTCATGTGCTTCAGGAATAAAAGTGGGTCCGGTGGTGGGACTGTGCACTCTGATGTCCAGAAAAACCATTTGCAAGTATTTATAGCTGAAACAAATTTGTCAAACTCCTGTTGTTCAGCTTCCTGAAAAAATTAATAGAGGAAAGTAAATTCATTTGTACCATGTACTGATGCCAGCTACTCGCACCCGCTACCCGTAACTAATAAATTGTCAAATATTTCAAATCCCTCTTGAACCTAATGCCTAGTTCATGTATTATCAATTTTCCATACAGTGAATGAGTGTCAATTTTGAGTTAGTGCAGCAAGTATCTATTTAAACAAATAAATAGGTATTTTATCAATCTTGAAACATAAAATACATTCTATAATACTGTTATTAGGTACTCAATTTTAGAATAAGTAATTAAAAATCAGGCAGTGGAATAAAACAGGGTATACATTTCCAGTATAAGCTGGTCTCGCATTGTATAGGATTTCCGTACAGTGCAAGATCAGCGTAAACTGGAATTGTATAGCTTCTCCTTCTGTACTTTATAGCTGACTAATGATTTTTTTGGTATATCAGGAATACTCACTTTGTAAGATATAAAACCTTCATAAATATATAACAAGGCAAATATAATGATGACAACATGCTTGTGAGACATGTGTCTCCATAGCCAAGTTACTACTCCAACAGCTCCAAATAAACCAAGCAGCAAAGTGATGTACATCTGAAAAATTTTTAATAAAGCATTAGTATAACAATTAGGGCTAAGCCATCTGTTCTTAGATATTCTGAACTCAACATAGGTATAATCGGTATAATAATATCAATAACAGTTTTATAGAATTGAAATCGTACAAGTTTTCAATGCACAAAAAACATGCAAATATTTATTTACAAATTTTTACATGTTTACCTGCAAGATACCTAAAAGATTTTTCTTACATATTAAGTTTAAAAAAAAATCCTTCAATCCTCGTTTTTTGCATTTGGCTACGGAACCCTTAAAATGAGTGAATTGGGAAATATAGCGCATTTTATATGGCATCTGTTCTACATATTACTAACTTGGGACTAAATTTGGAAAAAAAACACCTATATTTTGTATAAATTTCTACTAAATGTAAATCCTGCCCTAGAAAGTACATAATTATCTACGATATAATTAGCAATTTTTTTATTTCTTAAAAAATTGTCTTAGTTAGGGTGACCATGAATAGGTACATTATTTATAAAAAAAAATCTTCGATAAGTGGATTATAGAAACACACTAGGTAACTGACAGCCTTTCCGTTACCGTCGATTAAAAATAAAATACCCAATGCCACCTAAAAAACGCCACTGAACCGGGAGAAAGGACATGGTACTTTTTTTACGAAAAACGACGGAAACGCGGACGAAGTCGCGGGCAAAAGCTAGTAGAAACACAAATCTATGTGATTTTTAACTGGCTTCAAAAAGGAGGTGGTCGTCAATTCAGCTATGTTTATTAAAAATATACTTATGATACGAAATAAGTAGTAATATCTTCTAATTACAATGTTAAATAGATTCATGATGACATGACTTTGTGTCGTCTACAACTAAATAGAATAGAATAAAAAACTTTTTGCCAAAAAAAAAACCACATTCCAAAAAAACATAAAAAAAGTCATTCAAGTCAAAGAAACAAAGAATGTCACCGACTTCCGAAAGAAGTTTCTTTAGTTTTTTTTTGTATTATTTGGGACAAGGACCCACCAAGCAGACCCACCGGTGGGTCTCCGAATACGGTATAAACTTACAAGTGCAATAAACTTTACTGCTTAAAAAATTAACTTAAAAATATTTTTCTAAAATATTAAAATAAAAAACGAGAAGTTTCTTCAGGGGCCAACAATCAAAGCATTTATTCCAAGTAGGCCAGTTACAGGCACTTTTGAATGGTCGAAACAAAGATAACAATGAAATGTAGCTTCAGTCCCAGTCACAAGCCGAAAAAAACTGAAAGTACCTACTGTAGTTGCCCATTCCCTAACATAGATCTCTAAGGAGAAGAATGGGTAAGAAACTCCATGGACACTCTTTTAAATCAGCATATTGTTACAAAACCTTAGTTACCTACATCATTCATGTCGAGATGGTACCTACACTATGTGAGAACGATGTAGTAAGATGTGCATTAAAAAAGTGTCCATAGTAAAAACACAAATCAAAAATAATAAAAATAATTAATTCAAAATCAGCCGTATGGCCGTGCCCGCCCGTTCACGAACATGACGCATGGATCAGCACCATTCAACTCAACCCTTTTGGGGGTAAGGGAACTAAATGATACGACACACGCGCCACCATCAGCGAGACATTTGAGTACTAAAAGCGAATTTATGTAAAGACGTAGTGGGTCTGCGAAGACAATAAAATCTCAGAGGACCCACTAGTAGGTCTTGGGAGACACATCAGTATTCGGAGACCCACCAGTGGGTCTGCTTGGTGGGTCCTTGAAGACGAAGTGACTTTTTCTATGTGCTACAAATTCATACACACTTACTACTAAATGTTTTTGGAGTGGAATATAAATTGACCAATTACTTTCATGGAAATTCACGCTTTTGTGTATAAATAGATTGAGGAGCCACATTAAAAGTATTGTATATTCTTGAATATCAACCGTACTGGATTCAATTTTTTTGTAGGGACTATACACAATTACAACTAAATGATACAAAATTTTCATTAAAAACTTTTTGTGTTTCAGGGTTGGGTTTAGGGGTCGCAAACCGGGATCCCGGATACCGAAAATACCGGGATACCGGACCGAAAAGGGTCCTTCACAATACCGGTATTGAATTTTTGAATACCGGGATTTACGATATTTTCGGTATTCATCACAGAACGATGCAAATCGCAAATCACGGCACACCGCCGCCACTTTTCCTGTACTGTACTAGTTCTAACGCGTTGCTGCAAGAAGAATGTTGATTATTACTATTATAATAGAATATGCTTGTTATAATTTAAGATTTTACAGATTTAATTAAACGAAGAATATTGATTACTTAATTCATTTTTGTATGGCTATGGCTTTCATTAGCGCAGGTAGCGATGTTGCAATTTCGATAGGAGGGAGATAATCGTATTCTTTGTTAAAAAGTTGATTTTCTTTTAATTGCTGAATAGTGACTTCCCAAAAAGAAGGAGGTTTCTATATTCGACCGATTTTTGTCATAATGTCGAGAGACACCGCCAAGACCACACCGAGAGACCGCATTCTCCGTCGTGAGGGTTCTCACACGTATGCTGGCATCCACCGTCGAGCGCTTCTTGCGGAACACCAATTTGGTTAATTCGGACCCATCCCCTCAAAGTGCTCGGCGAGGCGGTTTGCATTTATAATCAAAGAGCTTGCCCACCTCGTCGAGCAGCACAATGGGCCGGTATGCGGACGGCGAGTCCCAGCTTCTGGATGAGGATGAGGACCACCTTCCCCGTCTTCCAATGAAGCGGAAATAGCCTCTTTCCAAGCATGCGTTTAAGAAGCCCTCCAGTCGGGGCCGATGAGCCTCTGAGGCCAGGCAGGACCCAGTCTTTGCCAGGCAACGGGTCCCGGGGCAGTATTTTTGGCTTTAAGCCTACGTACCGCCACTCTCAGGTCTACCCCAGTCACCTCCTGAATGTCGTCATCGTCTCCTGAGTGGTCCGCTTCCAGCATCGCAGGTGGCGGAGCCATTGGCCCGGGATGATGCTCCCCTCGCGAATCACCACGTCCTCCACGAGGTTAGTCCGGAGACTCTGCGTCAGCTGGGGGGGCCGGGTGCGGAGTTTATTCCGCACCATCTTATAAGGGCGCCCTCACGGATCTCTGTTGAGAATCTCCAGCATCACCTCGCAGGCTTGATCCTTGGCCGCCGACGAGCCTCGAGGAAGGCGGTCTCCGCCGCTCTATTCCCTTCATACAGCTCCGCTTCAATGGCTTCCGCATTCGGAGCTCAGCGGTGTGACAGCTCTCGCGACCACCACTACACCTGACGCCGGGCACTTCCTGGCTGGACTCGGGGCATTGCCATGTCGCATATCTCAGACATGGCCTCCTGGAACCAACCCGCCTCGTCGTTGACGTCCGCAGACCTGACCGGTAATGGCACCCAGGCCCGCACGATTGAGGCTTTCAGGAGGAGCTCCCGGTACAGCTGCTTCAGCGCCCATCGCGGAACACTCGGGGTCTGTGGGACCGGCGCGCTTGAGAACTGGGCAGAGACCTCAAACCGGATATACTGGTGGTCAGAGTAGGTCTCCACACCCTCCATGACGCGCCAGTCAACGACATGCTGTGACAGAGCTGAGCTGGCTAACGAAATGTCCACCACCGACTCGCTCCGCGTCCGTACAGAACCCCGATTCAGGATGTCCAGGCCTGTTCCCAGAGCCCATCACTCGACCATCCCACCCCGCACATCCGTGTAACAAGAACCAATCAATGCTAAGAGCTTGACCTGGCCAAGCTCTTGGCATTGAAGTCCCCGAGTACAAGTACGGATGCTTAGTTAATATTATATTTATATTTAAAGGATATTACAACTAAAAATAAAAAAATTAAAAAACTTTTTTGCAAAAAAACCGTTGAAGTCGGTTTTAAACTTATATCTTTTTAAATTCTCTAATTTACCATATCACTATAGATACTATAAAAACTTTAACGGAAAAAAAACTAATAAAACAAAAATAATTTCTATAAATGCCGAAAATACCGAAATTACCGGAATCCCGGTATTGTCCTAGACCCAATACCGAAAATACCGGTTTCGGAAAGTGGGACCGGTATTGCGACCCCTAGTTAGGTTGAGGAACCCCTCTTAACATTGATATAACTTTGGATATGTTATCTGCATTCTTACTAAATAAGGGGATGAGTTTCCTTTAAAAATCGTGAAGTGGCTTCTCAATCCAAACAGACATAAAATCTAGTATACTGTTACCTTATATTCCACAAGATAAACTTGAATGTAATCACTCCATGCTAAAACAATTTGTTCAGTAATGGTGGGCTTGTAAATGGAGTCTTCAACATATCCCACAGTACGTCTGAATTTATCATCAGACAATGTAGACTCTGATTTCAAACACTCGTCTAATACATCCCATCTGTCAGCATCGAACCTCATTTGTAGTGATATATCAACAGTACCATCTTCACTTTTCTGTAATTTTATACAAGAATCATTTAAAAATGTAATTATTATTCTTCTTTAGAAAATAACAGGATAACATTAGGAATATTTTTCTCAAAAACTGTGGTAACACAATGTGAAATGCATTCTACATCAAGAGATCTATAATTAAAAATATATAACAGTAAAAATATGGGAAAACTTTAAAGATAATAAACTTTAAGTAAACTTTAAGTGATCTTTGGAATGTAGTAATCTTAACTTTATTACACGACTGCCCCAAAAAAAGAGTGTTATGTTTTTATTTTAAGCAGTTCTTTTACAATTCCGTTTTTGGGAATTAGTAAAACTAACGGCATGTCTGAATGTAAACTAAACAGTTTAGAGAAATGTTTACATTATAAAATTCTTAAGTATTTAACATGCAGTAATAACCTTAAATTGGCCGCTTTTTAGCATTATCGCAAGTAATCTTTTAAACCACCATTCTCCATAGACGAATTTACTTTCTGTTTGTCTTTCTTTCTTTAGAGGTGTTCTAAGATCTGGCGGTAATTCTGCTTCATGTGATTTATCTGGTACTTGCTTATTTTCATAGTTCCAAGGGTCTGGTCCAGCCTGTATATCGCTTCTACAGATGCTGCAAAACCCTAACAAAACGAGAGCTATTGACTGGTAATTCATTTCTACAAACCGACAGGATTTTTCTTATAAACAAACAATGAAATAATATAAAATTCCGTCATCAACACAATTTAAAAATAATGTTGATTTCATTGACAGTTTGACACTGACAGTGTTTACTGTTGACACAAACATGTCATTGTGTAAACACAGATAATATAAAGAAAATTAGTGATGCCATTTTTATAACAAACATAAGTTTTGAATGTGTTACTTAAGGTTGATGTTCCAGGGTAGCCCGCGAAATTCAAAGGGGTTTGAACTTTTTTGTATGGGAGCTGGCATATCGACCCTCCGCCATTTTGTTTTTTTTTCGAAATTGCGGCCCACGATGAAAGTGATATGTATGGATAGAGGACATATAGACGAACAAAAAATGTCCAGTAACACGGTACCCAAAGTGTCACGTTACCGAGATATTTGAAAGTAAAGATGGACATACAAATACAATGAGCACATAAAAAATATACTTTTTATGTGTCTACAGGCGTTGATTATTATTATTACTGGTTATTGAAAGAGAGTAGGTACATTACATACTACTAGGAGCAAGAGAAAACTATTCTTTGAGTTATCATAGCGTTTCATTGCGATGCGAAGCAATTTTCTCGTGCGTGTAGTAATAATCAACCTGGGAACGATTATTTGGATACAATTTAACGCCTATACACGTAATATGGCTATTTTTTAACATATTTATAGATTGCTGTTGTACTCATTTGTCGATCTTTACCTTCAAATATCTCGGTAACGTGACACTTTAGGTATCATGTTACTGGACATTTTTTGTTCGTCTGTATGTCCTCTATCCATACATACCACTTTCATCGTGGGCCGCGATTTCGAAAAAAAATCAAAATGGCGGACAGGTTGATATGCCACATCGGTTCTATCCCCTTTCTTAAGTTTTTTGCAATTTGCAGGCAAACCAAAATCATTACAACCCTCCGAGCTCATAAAGGTGGAAAAATAACTTTTACAAGGTCAAAGTCATTCCGGAACCTTTATGAGCTCGGAGGGTTGTATTAATGATTTTGGTGATTATAATTCTGTAACTACATATTATGTCTTACAGCCGCGAATTAAATGTTCATCAACATACAACCTATCACTGGCCTGCAAATTGCAAAAAACTAAAGAAAAGGACATTGGGAACTTTACTATGGGAAAAATCCCCACGGCGGACAGAGATGAAACGGATTTTTTTTGAAAGTTTTAGACCTCTATGTATGTTAACTTAAAGCGCTATGTTGTGAGATATGGGAATTCTGAGGTAGGATGAGTCTAAGTTGGAAATATTTTTGTCTTAAATATTTTTTTTTTTACATTTTATGTTGTTTTGCATCGCAGAATAACTAGCTTGAGCAGCACTGTTCAGTAAACGCGCGATGTTCGTCGGCTTAGTAGATTATCTGCCGCAGCGCGCATTATCATAGCTATTTTTTAGCTTTGGGCCCGCAAGGGCTGACACCCGCGCCCGTGTCGGGCTTGGCCTCGGCACAAGGGCGAAGAAAGAACATGGGTGGTTTTAGTCAGTAGAAGTCTGACACTCCATACCGCCTGGCCAGAGCGGGAGAAGTCATTTGATGATTTCCCAGACCCAAAAAAAAAAAACGGTGTAGGTAATGTGAAGTGTACAAGTAAAAGTATCAAAGTGATGAAACCTTAACAGAAAAATGAAATGCACAGCATAGTGGATAACAGTATCTATCATCTGTAATAGGTTTTGTTTGTGTCCGCTACTTTTCGAAAAACGGGGCCGAAAGTTCCCAATGTCATTTGAATTTCGCGGGCTGGTTGGAGGATTCACCCTAAGTGCGTACGTATTGGGTCAGTGTTTACGAAATCAAGACATCAGTAGAATGAGAATATTTTCTTTTATTCTTTTTTTACTGTGAATGGCATCTCGCAATTTAACCTTGGAGAGGTTGGCTAAGTACTGTTTAACTTGTTTTTTATATTCTGTGATTTAACCGGACTTTCCTGTGGATGCTTTGAATCTAAAAACTAAGCAACTACACGCTAACAGCTAAAGGCACCACCTGTGGCATGCGAGCCTCGACTTAGGGGCTCTTGCCTTTGGGGGCAGACAGTAAGGGGGCAGGCTGGATCTAAGTAGTATTTATTCTTTTATTATACTATTATTTTTATTTACAGAAATCATCTGTGGTCCCCAGAGTAAAAGTAATTCAAACGTCAATGTCAAATTTCAAGCGAATTTTATCGTGTTGACGTGTTGTCAAAGCGTGTTGTGAATTTGTGATGGTTTAAAAAATAAAATTAGGATGAACATGACTGTGGATTTAATTTCTGTTTTCTAGCATTCAGCTATCCGCATAACCTGAACTAAGTTAGCAATGTCTTCTATAGATTTTGACCCTTCAATAAAGCTATGCCTAAAATATTTACATTCAAGCGCATCCGATTCTACTGAACAACTACGGCTTACTTTAGACGAACACATTCGTCAGAGTGGTTATGGAAGTTCTAAAACCCTTGGCAACGTTTTGCCGAAGAAGTACTTGGCTGAGGAAAAGTTGGAATCTCCTAGATCTAAGCACAAGACAGATAAGTCTTCAAATAAACCTGCCACTATAGCGTTGCCTCAACAAAGTCCACAGCAACTACAAATACCGGAGCGTGAAAACGACGATGGCTCTGTTATGGATGGAGACTTGTCTCTTGATTTGTTGGAAGAAGATTTGACTTGTGCTGTCTGCAGACAGATTTCAGTTCAAGTTGGCAACCGCTTAGTGGAATGTGATGCATGTCGTGCTCTGTATCACCAGGTGAAAATATTTCTTCTTGTTATATCTCCCTTAATGGTTCTATTGTAATGGATTCTACAGCTTTGTGGAATGTCTGGTACTCAAGAATAAATTACATTAGTTTTCAAAATGCTATCCCTTCCCTTCATGAAGCTATAGCAGGGTGGGTCACTTCTTGACATCAATTTCTGTTTAAATAATTAAATATCATTTTTGAACACTGTAAAAAAGATCAACTCAACAAAACACATACTGAAAACATGCCTTGATATAATAATGATCTATCTGTTGTCTTCATTTATAACATGTAACATTTAGGCAAATGTGCTTATGTAGTCATAATGTGGTAATTCTCAATGATTCAAATTATTAACTTTTATTAAATTATTTTCAGGATTGCCACAAACCAGCTATTAGTGACAACGACATAACACCTGGCTGGCAGTGTGCCACTTGTTTGACATCACAAGGGATTACTGGTGCTTACATCAAGACTTCAGCCGGTCCCAAGTCACCATCCAATATATCTGGTTCCACAACCCCGGTGAAGATATCCTCAAGCAGTTCATCATCATCTTCACCCTCAAAAGTTGTGACTCCAAGCATCAACATTATTTCTGCTGATAAGAGGCTGCAAATAATGAAGAAGAAAGCAGCTAAACAGCATGAGAAGAAGAAAAGTTCTAAATGATACTGACTCTTTGTTTCATAAACATTGTGAAACAAAGTAAAACAATAAACAAAAAAAAATGGTACTAGTAAAATGTATATCAGTTTTGCAATATGTGTAATTCTTCAATTCGACTAGGAAAGTATGTATAACTGGATATTGTGTATGATAGCCCAACTATCATAGGAAATATCTTCTATTGTCTTAAGTTAGCTGGTATTTTTTTATTATGCATTTAATAAGTGTATTTGTTTAAGAAATTAAAGATAATAAGTAGTGCATTGATTTTGATTGATTGAATACCTCTCTGAAATAACACAATCCACATACCCAATAATCAATAATATCATGTGATGCACAAACATTCGCTACAGTCTTCGATCAATAATGTACTAGATTCCCGATAAGCGCTTCAAAAACGGCCCGAAATATAAGACCACAAACGTGTTTGTGGTCTTATTTCAAATCAGTATGGTCCAATCATAGCCAACATTAAGACGTCATAATACCGCAGTATGCGTTCAAAAACTGCGTAAATAACCACCGTAACACCAAGGTTTTGGAAGGAATATCTTTTTTTCGGTAATTTAATATCATTATGTGCTTTTTCATAATATTTAAACATAATTAAACTGTAAATTTAATTAAATCAGCGAATATTATAATTGTTTGGCCAATGTTTGCTACAACGCACCAACTATTGTATCATGTTCTTAAACAGGGAACGCTAGCAGCAAAATGGTATACGGGGTCCACTTTTAGAATGGTTTAAAAATTACCACAAAAACCGCTTCACGTCGGTGAGTGTCGCAGGCTCGTTAAGTACTAGACTCCCTACCGATAAGGGCACAGCACAAGGTTCGATTCTCGGGCCGACCGAATACTTATTGTACGTGAACGACATGTGTAACATCTTCACGGAAGGCTCCGTGTACCAATTTGCTGACGACACATGTTTAGTTGCTGCGCACAAAGACATATGTGAGGCTCAGAGAGTGATGCAGAGTACCTTCGACTTATTATGTAAGTGGGCGCACGACGTTGGTCTTGTTATTAATGCAAAAAAAACCAAACTTCTGCATATACACTCACCTTACCTAACGGTGTCTAGCGCGCCTTCTGTCGTTGCCCATGAGCATCTGTGTTTACATCGCCCGGCCCAATCGTGCGGTTGCCAAACATTGGAGTTAGTGACTCATCACATGTATCTTGGTTTAATAATCGATAGCAACTTCCACTGGCGGCCGCACATTGATCATGTATGTAATAAGCTTAGATCTGTATTGTCAAAGTTATCAATTCTTAAGTATAAGCTTCCATATAAAACACTAAGAACATTGTACTTGGCACTGGCTGATTCAGTGATTGACTATGGCTTAAGTAGCTACGGACTTACATACAAAACTTACGTCGAGGACATTTATAAGTTACAGTTGCGTACCTATATTAAAAACTATTGTACCCACAAAAATAAAACAAAAATTCCACGATCATGATACGGGTCTATTTAATTACTGTCAAGTTGTAAATGTCTTTGACAAGGTACTTCTTCTTCTTCTTCTTTATGGGGTTTCAGGTTTCCGCACTTAGTCCTTAAAGTGGACCATTGTGCGTGAGCCGTCGCGGCCGATTATTCCAACCAGCCCACCTCCCTCCAGAAGCAGATCAGACTTCCCGGTCTCCTCAGGGCATCCGCAAGAGATCGTGGTGTTCCCAGGGTCTCCTCGCGGATCTTGGTAACGCCTGTGCATTCAAGGAGCACATGCGCCACAGTTTCCTCCGCCTCCATGCATGCCCTGCACAGGGGACTGTCAGTGATTCCTAGGGTGTGAAAATGTTTATTCAGTGAACAATGTCCGGTGATGGTCCCCGCCACCAGGCGCAGGCTATCTCTGTCCAGGCGCAGAAGGCGCCTGGTCAGTTTTATATCCAGGGATGGCATAGCCTCCTTGGATTGCCTACATCCTGGTGTCGAGCTCCACCATTTCTCTGCTTGTATTCGAGTATGGTCTTTTAGCCAGCTTCTTAGCTGCTTGAAAGGGATGGGCACAATGGGTTCGGGTCCATAAGGCTTTGTGCTGGATCCTCTTCTGGCAAGTTCGTCGGCCGCATCGTTTCCAAGCGATCCGCTGTGACCTCTAATCCATTGCAGCGTTACCTTGTTGTGATTTATTACCGTTATTCGTTCCAGGGCTTTGTGGCATTCCAGTATCAGTCTCGACGTGATCTGGTTACTCTTCAGGGATTGAAGGACTGAGGCACTGTCGGAGAGTATTCGAATATTGGTATCCGTAACCTCCCTGGCCTCTATGGCGTGTGCCGCTTGGATGATACCTACACACTCTGCTTGGTAAACAGAGTTAAGTTTTCCAAGTGGTTTGGATATCTTGATGTTTAAGTCGTCGGAGAACACCCCGACGCCTGTCCCATAGTCAGTTTTTGATCCATCGGTGTAAATCCTTAGCTCATTTGTACCTGAGTAGTCACACCACTCGTCTATGAGCGCTATGTTGTAATGTTTTTGGAAGCAATGCGTCTTCAGGGTTCTGTCGATGGGTGATGTCATCATTGGCTGTTCTTTGATTGCATCTTCCCTGATGCGTGTGTGTTTGATTCTCGAGTCATTTCTTAGGATACCGGATACTTCGAGTCTGAAAGTCGCTAAGGCCGCCTCCTCTCTTATGACGAGGTGCAGGGGAGGTAGCCCCAGCATCACCTGTAAGGCAGCAGTGGGGGAAGTTCTCATGCTGCCGGTGATTGCTACGCAGGCCAGTCTTTGTAGTTTCTCGAGATCCTTTTGGGTTGTACTTAGGTTGGTCCTAGGCCACCAAACTAAAGAGCCGTATGTGATGATTGGTCGGATAACTGTGGTGTATAGCCAGTAGGTTATTTTGGGGCTTAAGCCCCAATTTCTTCCCAGGAGTCTCTTACATTGCCATAGAGCTATACTGGCTTTTGTGATGGTGTACTCAGTGTGTTTTGCCCAGTTCAGCTGTTTGTCCAAAAAGATGCCCAGGTATTTGGTTTCAGTCGATAGGCTTAGGGTTGTCCCAAAGAAGCTTGGCAATTGTAGCGTTGCCAACTTCCTTTTCTTTGTGAAGAGGACGAGTTCCGTTTTGGTAGGGTTCACTGCTAGTTTGTATTCCTTGCACCAGTCCTCAACTATTCTTAGTGCTTGGCGCATAAGGTTGCATAGTGTGTTTTCGTGTGTGCCGTTTAATATTATGGTCAGATCGTCCGCATAACCCACCGTGTAGTAGCCCCCATTATTTAGACGTTTAATGAGGCTGTCTACTACGAGGTTCCACAGTAGTGGCGAGAGGACACCACCTTGGGGGCATCCCTTGGCCACTATGGCTCTAGTAGTGTCGTTCACCGTAACTTGTACGGCTCTCAGTCTGAGCATGTTCGTGATCCATCCTCGCAGTGTCGAGTCCACACCGTGTTCCTCGAGGGCTGCGTTGATGCTATGGAAGATGGTTTTGTCAAAAGCGCCTTCTATGTCAATGAAGACAGCTAGTGACGAGCATTTGTGGTCCACTGCACATTCGATCTTGGAGATCACACTATGCAGCGCAGTTTCTGTTGATTTACCTGTGGAATACGCGTGTTGTTGTTTGTGAAGTGGTCGTTCCCGAAGAGGTCCGTCCCGAATGTGTCGATCGCAGAGTCTCTCGAGGGTTTTCAGTAAGAAAGATGTTAGGCTTATCGGTCTGTATGCCTTGGGTTGTGTGTAGTCTGGTTTTCCTGGTTTAGGGATGAAAATGACTTTCACCTCTCGCCATGCTAATGGTATATATTTCTGTGCTATGCAGGCTTGGTAGATGGCGGTCAGCCATGGCGTTAGAGCTTCTACTCCCCATTGCAGTAGGGCGGGGAAGATTGTGTCTAAGCCTGCGGACTTGTATGGTTTAAAGGTCTTTATCGCCCATTTTATTCTCTCTGCGGTTACTATGGTGCGGGCTCTGGTCCAGTCTTGGTCATTTGGGATGTGCGTTGGCTCACTTGCCCAGGTTCTGTCCTCGGATAGACTGCAGTCCGGGAAGTGGGTCTCCAAAAGAACTTTGCTTGTTTCGTGGTCCGACTTGGTGTATGTGTTGTCTGGGGTTTTCAGCGACCCGAGGGTGCGATCTTGATCGGTAGATAGGATCTTTCTCACACGCGCGGCTTCGCTGTTCGATTCAATTTCTTCGCAGAATTTCCGCCAGGCCGCCCTGCTGGCGTTCCTGACTTGTTTTCTGAAGGTGTATTGTGTTTCCTTAAATGTGTCCCAGTCTTCTGGTAGTCTGGAGTTTTTGGCTCTGTTAAATTGTTTACGCATAGATTGCCTGAGCTTACTAAGTTCCGCGTTCCACCAGGAGTTGCCCTTGCTCTTGGTACTTGGATCTCTTAGTTTGCAGCACGCGTGGTAAGCTTCAATTATAAATTCCGAGAGTTTTGTTACGGTTTCTTCAAGTTGTTTGGGGTCCATTAGAATTTGGGGCGTTTGGTGCTGTGTTAGTAGGGAGGCCAACAGCCGTTTGTAGCCAGGTACATTTGTACGGCGTGGGTTGCGTCTCGGTTCGGGTTTTTTTATGTTAGCTACTAGTGAGAAGCGAATCCTTCTATGATCAGAGCAGGAAGGCTCGTTTGATACGTGCCAGTCAGAGATAAGTTTTGCCGCGCCTTCCGAAACCAACGTTAGGTCGATAATCGTTTGCCCGCGCGATGTGACCCAAGTGGGTTCCGAGCCGCGGTTTGCGATGTTAAGGTTAGTTGAGAACAAATATGTGCATAGTACCTCACCTCTAGTGTTGGCTTTGTTGCAACCCCAAAGGTGATGGGCGTTTGAGTCCGTGCAGATGACCAGGTCCAGGTTGGTGCCTTCACAGTACCTTATCAGGTCAGCCATCTCTTTCGGTGGGCAGTCTTCCTCCTCGCCAGGCATGTATACCGAGGCCAGGACGATGTCGGGTGCGTCACCGTCGGTTTTGAGCCTGACGGCTGTTAGGTCTCTGGAACATAATTGCGTGAGTGTCGTGGTGGGTACATCTTTGGGTATGTAAGCACAGGTTCGTGGTTTATCTGTGCCTTGTGTGTCGAGGATCAGCTTACCTCCAATGTTACCTAGGCCGCATACTCTGTTGTTGCGGATCCACGGCTCTTGGATGAGTGCAATGGTTCGGGGTTCCATCTCCAGTGCTCTGCGCAGGCAGGCGGTAGCCGTCTGGCTATGCTGGAGGTTGGTCTGGATGATGTTTAGGGGACGGAATGGGGGCGGCAGTGGGGTGGAGTTAGGAGGAGGTCGATCCATTGGATGATTCGCCCCCCTCTTCCAGCCCATGCTGGTCTTCGTTCGGTGCCGGTGGCGGTGATAGGAGCATCTGCTCCGACCACCCTGGTGGTGAGGTTTGCCTTTCCACAGCGTCGGCATCAGCCATCGCTGCTCTGGCCATCTCCTCCTCCAGGTGCGTCATCGTCGGGTCACTGTCGGTCGGAGTCGGTTTCGTCCGTTCAGTGTCATTGTCCGTGTCAGAGGGGGCGGTTTTGGAGAGGAAACGCACGTATATCGACCCAAGTAGGTACGATATCCGTCGCTCCCTCTCCAGAACCTTCTGGACTTCGTCCGGTGGGATAGCCAGGGTCATATAAGTCCCGTAGTTTTCGCCACCGACCGCTGTCGCCCTGAGCATCGTCCACCTACCGAAGTTGTACCACGGGTTCTGGCAGGCCAGGAGCGTCTGGAGCACTGGTACCTCCCCTTTGTACCGAGGTACGAAGAGAGCCACCCGAACCCGAGTCGGTATGTCGGACTGTT
This sequence comes from Diarsia dahlii, assembly GCA_949775195.1. NCBI lineage: Eukaryota > Metazoa > Arthropoda > Insecta > Lepidoptera > Noctuidae > Diarsia > Diarsia dahlii. Next base: position 13,501,547 of record OX459194.1, on the reverse strand, counting down.
TAACTACCGTCAGTGTCTCGTCAGTGCTTGTCATTGTGACTTTGGGTACGTTCTGGGTCAGCCAAGTCAGGGCGTTGTCGTTCTCGCACCACATGTGGACCGTGCCGTCCGCTTCCCTTGGGAGGCCACGGAAAGCCGGGACTTTGGTGGGATCGGTTAGGCACGTCTCCATGATGAGGCTCTCGAGGCTGAGCTTGATGTGCTCGACCTCCACAGTCGTCAAGTCTCGGGATGGAGGCGAGAGGCAGATTGCCACGGCGAGTCGCGCAGGAATATCCTTCGTGGCCCGCGCGTAGGTTCTCCGCTCCCCTTGAGCGGCCTCGGTTTTGCTGCGCTTGGCGTCCCCCTGGAGCGTACTCGGTGATGCCGTGTCGTCCGGGCGCTCCCTCTTCGCCGCTCCCTGTCCACTTGGGCCAGGTTGCGGTTCCGAGGAGCTTGGCACAGTGCTCTGTGCCAGGGATACCCGGTGCAGGAACCCAGACCGCTTGCCTCGCTTCTTCTTGGTGCGTCGTCGGTCTACGGTCTCGTCGCGGTTCCGGTCGTTTCCTCCGGATGGTCCTGGTGCGGGCAGAGATCTCTCGCGTTGGGTTTCCCCCTCGCGTACTGTTCCCTGCCCGCGCGTTTCCGCGTCCGACTGCTTCACGCGCTGGGTTTCCCCTTCGCATGTCTGTAGCCGGTCGCGTACTCCCTTACAACTAGCCGTTTGTGCTTCGCGCTGGCTATTGCCTTCGCAAATCTTGCTCAAACGGCTGTTGAGTTCTCTCACTCTGTTTCGGATCTTTCCGCGCTGAGCCTTCAGCTTCCGGACTTCGTCCACAGAGATGAATCCAGAACCATCAGATTCCGCTTCCTTTCCCGTCCCGAGAGAGGTCATGTCCCTCAGCCTTGCATCGATCTTCTCGCGCTGGATTGCCAGCGCGCGGAGTTCGCTGCTAAGACTGGATTGTCGAGCTCTGTTGTCGTCATTTTCAGGGTTGTTTGTCACACTGTTCCGAACGATGCTCTGTTTCCAAGCCGTCGTGGAAGGTGTGACATACGTCAGGGTAGTTGGCGCAGGAGTCGCAGCCGTCTTGGGGTCAGTAGGCGCAGAAGTTGCAGCCGTAGTCGTGCTGGGTGGCGCGTGAGCCGCAGCCAAAGCTGTTGGCGCCGAAGCAGCCAGCTGCGCAGAAGGCGCAGTATTAGGCAGATTGGTGCCCCCCCCCAGATTACGGTGGAGGCAGACCGACGAGTCGGTGCGGGATTCTCCGGCATTGCCGGTACCCACCTGGGGAATAATTATTTTTCCTCTCTGCATTTTGGTTTTGGTGGTGGGCTTTTTTGGAAATGAGGTTACCCGTCCTCATGGACCGAAAGGAGAAAAGGGAAAAACGGGAGGGAGGGACTGGGCGTAGGATCATGGGAGTGGGGTGTGGGATCACCCTAGGCCTGGTATTTGGCTTTCGGGAATGCGAAAAAGCGCCCGGGAGTTTTTGTTGCGTCTATTTCTTATGGAACTAGACCAAGAAACAGGGTGGCAACCTCGTGAAGGTGAATCCCCCAGACTTGCCTTGAGGATCTACACGACCGTGGCGCTCCCCCTCAAGATCCCGCCATCCTACCGCCTCTGAGGGAAGCAGTAGGATAGGCCTGGGTTTATGCTACCAGGCCGTGCGTGTGCAAAGCATGTCGCTGTAAAATCGCAAAAAAGCATAAGCTCAGACCCACCCCCAAGGTACTTATACTCGCTTTAAAAGAAAATTATCACAACTTGGATAATATTATAAAATACGTGAGGCCTGAGTCTTTGCGTTGTTTGGCATATCAGCCCACATTTAGGATACCTAGGTCTAATAATGTTTATGGAGCAAGGACGTGGGAATGCATGCTCCCCGCTATTATGAACAAGTTACCGTTGGATATACGAAAAAAAAAAAATGTAAACAATTGCTCAAAGGTGCTGAAGAGGCACTTCCTGGATTGTGTCGCAGTCTAGGAAGTGCCTTTTTAGTACCTACCTAAACTTATTCTATATAATTATGTACTGATCAATAATGTTGTGGCACCGAGTTGCCATGTCTGGCATACTACTGTTAAACCCACGATGGTTTGTGTGGTATGTTTAAGTCTATAAAAAAACTGTTGTAACTCTGTGTTAATGAATAATAATAACAAAAAAAAAAAAAAAAAAAAAAAGTTCCGCAATAGAATAAGCACGACATTGAATGCTTTTAACCGTATTGCTTAGAGTTTAAGTTTCATTTTAGAATGAATATTTTTGTACTGATGACTTTTTACTTTGGAGCGACATTTAAAATTAGATTCCGCTAATTCGCTTGGCTAGAGCAGACGTGCGTTCGGATTTTTTGCTCAGTTAATAAGTTCGGTGTCATTTAAAACTGTGCCATACCTCTAAGACAATAAAACTTAAAAAGTACTTCATCAGTTTATAAAAATCACGGGTGACAGTGCGCGTGCGGCTCCCCTCACACCCTCGGGGAAACAGCGCGGACTTGCGGAGTATATCTGTGTCTCGCTCACCGTGAAACGATACTGTGGTGATACGTTCACTTTGTATGCGTGCGGCCCCCTTCACCTCCTCGAGGAAACCGGTTCTGCCTGCATACAACTTTGACAAAGGCCTACCAGCTGAGTGCTGCGTAACTCTTATCTTCGTATTTTCGCACTGTGGAACACAATGATGCCCTCCCCGAAAGGTAGTAAGTGCCAATCGGTCCCAGATCTGACCTTAGGTGAAGATGCTGACCCAAATGTAACACAGAGAAATTTTAAGAGGAAGCAGCCCCACTGCGAGCTGACTTTGGCTATATCTGATTTGTCCGAAGAATTTAAGAGGTCCATGAATACCCTGCGTGTTGACATGCGCGACCAGTTTGCGAATATAAACACGAACATCAGAGATCTAAGAGATGAATTCAATAAATTGTCATCTACCTCCTCTCAAATTCAAAATGATTTGAAAGAATTACGTGCCGAGTACTCTGTTTCTAAACAGGATATATTAACCCTAGATAGGAAACACATGCAATTATCGAAGGTTGTGGATGAGTTGAAGTCGTCAGTTGAGTTCAACTCAGCGAACAATTCCGACAACGGAAAACGAATCACGGAGATGGAGTCAAGGATTGACACTCGTGCGTCTGAGACCATATGTTTATTAGAAAACAAAATTGATCGGCTGGAACAACATGCTAGGCAGTGCAATATCGAAATTGGAAACTTGCCCGAAAAACGTGGTGAAAATCTAGTTGGGATCTTGGAGTCAATTGCATCAGCAATCAAAATACCTTTAACCCAAAGAGACATAGTGGCTATTCACCGAGTTCCACACGCACACGCGCATAATTCACGTCCGAAAAATATAATTGTAAAGATGTGTTCCCGGCTACTACGTGATAACGTACTAAGCGCTTATCGTTTGTCTAAAGGTATTACGTCAGATCGTATTGGTCTCGCTGGAACTCAGAATCGTATTTATATGAATGAACACCTGACGCTTCGGAATAAGGAGTTATTTCGTAAAACTCGCGACGCTGCCAAAACCAGCAAATTCAAGTACGTATGGGTCCGAAATGCTACTGTTTTGGTCAAGGAAACAGATGACTCATCTACCTTTGCGATCCGCTCGGAAGACGACATTTCTAGAAATATTGGGTCTCGTAATACCTCGAATGAAACTGTCAGTAATAAGTAATCGTAAATTATTGTATTATTCGTTTCACCCTATAAGTAGAAATAAGTTGTTTTTCGTTGGTATGTTAAGTTTAGTTGCGGTCAGCCGTGCGATTATTGTACCCGTAATTTTTAAGTATTGTTTACAATGTAAAATGGTCTTACTCAATAGCGTTATATACATTACGGTCCTGCCACCAAACCTGGTATTGTTGCAGGAGTTTATAGTTACTCAGGTATATTATGTCTACTATTTGTTTTTATTATATGATATCATGATGGAAAAGTACTGTGGAAGTTGCAAGCGTCGGTTTGTTTTGGTTCAATACGTTAGTCTTAAATATACTTTATTGGTTAATCTAATTGTTGTTGCTTATGTCGATTATGTATACTTTTTGCGTTTATTATCTGATATTATGATAGAAAAGTACTGTGAAAGTAATAAGCGTAGCTTTGTTTTGGTTGAATATGATAGTCTCAAATGTTATACTTTACTGGTTAATTTCATTATAACCTCTCACTTTAAAAATGGCTAATGCTAATAATCTTTCCATTTACTATCAAAACTGTCGAGGAATCAGGACTAAATTAAATACCCTATATTTAAATATTTTGTCGCATGCATATGACGTCATTATCTTGACAGAGACCTGGTTAACGCCAGAAATATCGGATAGTGAATTAATTGATCACCGCTATTCGGTATTTAGATGTGATCGTAATCGTGTGCTCACCAATAAAAAGGATGGCGGCGGTGTCCTGATAGCTGTCTCTAAAGAACTGAAACCAACCTGTATGTCTCTCTCGCCTCCGTTAACGTTACCCGAGCATGTCATAGTAAAAATTATGTCCAACAATGATAAATATCACTTAATAAGTGCCGTCTACATACCTCCAGCCGCTACTGAGGATACATACTTAAGTTTTCTTGATTCGTTGTCCATTTTGTGTGATCAGCCCTGCATTGATAATATTATTTTAGTGGGTGACTTCAACTTACCTTTAATTAACTGGGAAAAAAAATTATCATGCATGGAATTTGCTACAAATAATAAACTCACAAACATTAGTCGCAATTTATTAAACTTCTGCTTACAACAAGGTCTGAAACAGTATAACCATTTACCCAATTCTGTCGGTCGCATCTTAGACTTATTCTTTTGTAACACCCATACCGTAACGTTTACCCCCGATATTACTCTTTTGCCCATTGACATCTACCATCCTGCTTTCTATGTACATACTTCTTTCACCTGCCCTACACAAATTTCTAAATGCACTACTCATAAAAAACTAAATTATCATAAAGCTAATTATACAGAAATAAATACTGATATGCGTAACGTTGATTGGAACTTAATACTTGATAATTTAACACCTGAAGAAACAGTATCTAAATTCTATGAAAAAATTTATGAAATTATAAGATTACACACTCCTTTTTGTAAACTTAAAAATGTAAACTACCCAAATTGGTTTTCCAAATCCCTTATAGCTATTTTTAAAAGTAAATCTAGTGCCTGGGTTAGGTGGAAGAAATTTGGTAATTTAAGAGACTATGAGGTATTTTCCATCAACAGAACTAGATTCAAAAAAGAAGCTGACAGATGCTACAATAGCTATATCAGTGCTGTCGAGGACAGTGTTGCTACCAATATTAAGACCTTTTGGACATATGTTGCCAGTCGCAAAACTACAAATAAAATCCCATCAACGGTTCACTTCAATCAACTCTCATCTAATGACCCTATCTCTTCATGTAACTTATTTGCTACATTCTTCCGTTCCGTATATGAGCCTTCATCTTTCGACTGCAACTCTTGGAAACCTCCCACCAACAGTGCTGATAATGATGTCAACTTGTCTAAGCTGCATCTTTCTCTTGATGCTATACGTAGAGAATTAAAATCGCTCGATTCATCTAAGGGTCCGGGTCCGGATGGGATTCCCTCAGTTTTTCTAAAGAATACGTGTGATACAATTTGCTATCCCTTATTTATTGTTTTTAATAAATGTTTATCTTTTGGTGTCTTTCCAGATATCTGGAAACAAGCAAATATCGTGCCGGTTCACAAAAGTGGATCCAAGCATGATGTAGTGAATTATCGACCTATCTCCATACTATCCGCTTTTTCCAAGCTCTTCGAGAGGCTTGTACATAATGAGGTATATCCAGTTGTTCACAATGTACTAATAAATGAACAGCATGGTTTTGTCAAGGGCAGATCATGTATTAGTAATCTCCTTATTTTCACATCACATCTCTTTGAAAGTATTGACGATAGACAGCAAATTGATGCGGTTTATACTGATTTTCAGAAAGCCTTCGACAAAATCGATCATGAGCTGTTGCTGAGTAAGATTGCTTATAACGGAATCAGAGGCGACCTTTTGCGGTGGTTTGTTTCTTACATAACTAACAGAACTCAGAAGGTGGTGATTGATGGCTTCGAGTCCAGCTCTATTCAGGTCACGTCTGGTGTCCCTCAGGGTTCCATTCTGGGACCATTATTATTTATTCTATTCATTAATGACATTAATATCTGTTTTCAGCATTCTAAATTTCTTCTTTATGCAGATGATTTAAAAGTTTATAAAAGAATATCAAATAAACAAGATTGTATTGATTTCCAGCAAGATCTGAACCGTTTCTCTGACTATTGTTCCTCTAACAAGCTCTATCTCAGTCTTCCAAAATGTCACGTTATAACATTTACCAAAAAGAAAAATAAAACTGAATTTAACTACTGCCTCGCTAGCACCTTAATAGATAAAGTTACTTCCCTCCGTGATCTTGGGGTTCAGCTGGATTCGAAGCTCCATCTAGATGTTCATGTAGATACAATAGTTGGTAAGGCTTACCAAATGTTTGGCTTTGTAATGAGAGCGTCTAGGGAATTTCGTCGCCCCGCCACCTTTTTACATTTATACAAAGCGTTAATTAGACCACAGTTAGAGTTTGCGGTTCCTATATGGAATCCTCTATATAAAAAATATAATGAAGCTTTGGAACTGGTACAGCGAAAGTACCTTCGTGCTGTAAACTATAGATGTTTTCGGAAAAAAGTCTCATACAACTTACTGCTTAGAAAATATGATCTCCTAACTTTGCAATCAAGACGAATGCTTCTCGATGCTATGACCCTGTTCAATGTATGCCGCAATAAATTCGATTGTCCTGAATTAGTAAAGAATCTATGTTATCTTGTTCCTCGAACAGTACATGTACGTGAGGTGCGCGCACGGCGCTTGTTTGCTACTAGCTGTTGTAAATCTAACGCTGGCTCGCGCTCACCTCTTCATCGCTTGGTTGAGAATTACAACAACGAGTTTAGTTTAATCGACATACTTTACCTCAGCAAAAACATATTCAGGAAGCAAATCCATGCAACTCTTAAGGATCGACAGTAGACCATTGAGATTTAATGATATACACTTTTTTTTGATACTGTAACTTTAGTTTATATCTGTTATTTTAGATTTTAGAATGATTATTTTAGTTCATACGAATAAAACTGTTATTTTAGTTATAATCCTATACAAATGTCTCTCTAGCTATAAAATTTTTAAAGTAATCTGTGGAAAACGTAGTGGGTAGCATATTTATCATATTTTAGTACATAAGCCTTGTCATTAACCTGTAATATGTTACTGTTTGTTTTTCCTTAAGAAATAAAAAAAAAAAAAAAAAAAAAATGTTTTGCTTCTAATCTTTCTCTGATGAAAGGGCTTAAATCTTCGATCAATAATAGTACTAGATTAAGCATCAGGAACAAAACTAAGTCGCTCAAGTGGCCACGTTTGCACACACGTAAACATCGACATAGCATCTTAGAAAAAAGTTCAATATTATTAACAACTTCAGATGATTATAAACCTTATGCACTTAAACATAACGTTTAATTATCATTGTAAAGTTTATTTATTTAAGCCCTTTCATCGGAGAAAGATTAGAAGCAAAACATTTTAAATGTCGCTCCAAAGTAAAAAGTCATCAGTACAAAAATATTCATTCTAAAATGAAATTTAAACTCTAAGCAATACTGTTAAAAGCATTTTGTGTACAATGTCGTGCTTATTCTATTGCGGAACTAGCATTCCCTGTTCAACAACATGATACAATAGTTGGTGCGTTGTAGCAAACATTGGCCAAACAATTATAATATTCGCTGATTTAATTATATTTACAGTTAAATTATGTTTAAATATTATGAAAAAGCACATAATGATATTAAATTACCGAAAAAAAGATATTCCTTCCAAAACCTTGGTGTTACGGTGGTTATTTACGCAGTTTTTGAACGCATACTGCGGTATTTTGACGTCTTAATGTTGGCTATGATTGGACCATACTGATTTGAAATAAGACCACAAATACGTTTGTGGTCTTATATTTCGGGCCGTTTTTGAAGCGCTTATCGGGAATCTAGTACATTATTGATCGAAGGCTTAAATAAATATACTTTACAATGATAATTGAACGCTATGTTTAAGTATTAAGGTTTATAATCATCTGAAGTTGTTAATAATATTGAAGTTTTTTCTAAGATGCTATGTAGATGTTTACGTGTGTGCAAACGTGGCCACTTGAGCGACTTAGTTTTGTTCCTGATGCTTAATCTAGTACTATTATTGATCGAAGGCTACAGTAAACAAAAACACTCAGCACTCTAAATGATGAGAGGGTATCAATTTTTCATTTCAATTTTATCTATGAATTCTGTTTCTAACACCCAAATCATGCATGAATGAATTATATTGTGTTTTGACTGAATAGGGGATCGGACAGGGTCAAAATAATATGATTCTGTTTAGTCCGTAAGTTAGATTATCGAAAAATATTGAATACGTGTTTTTTGTTTTAACAAATCAATAAAAAATGACGAAGATAAAACGTGTCAAAGATCTTGGAGTGGGGCTTGAAACGTCACTTGTGTCGTCAAAATGTACTATCATATGACGTCACACGAGTTTTCGAAGCACTGTATCGTCTTCATTTTAAGTTTACGTGAAAAAAGAAAAAATACTGTTGCGGCGTAACGCCTCACAAGAGTCTTACTCCACGAGCATCTCTAATATTATTAGTTGCTATGCATATTTTGGTAGGCGCGTGCTGCTCACACCCAGCCATAGATGTTGTTTAATTTTCATGTCATTCTACCGACGACATTTGCACTGTACGCAGCATTTTTGAAAACCTTTGTTATAAATCACTATATATTATTAAATCAGTATTCCATGTAAATTGGACTTTAATTAGCCCCAGTGTGTACTCTAAATATACATATTGGTGGCCCATGAGGGGAACAAACCGCGAAAAAACGCTAGAAGAAAAAAGTCAAGAAAAAACGTGGCAGAAAAATCTCGTCAAGGCGGAGCCGGCCGGTTGGTGAGCGTCTTCCTTGGCGCGATTTGAAGATTGAAGAAAGGGTTCAAGAACGAAGGTGCAGCCTGGCTGGGATTACCTACGAATTCAGGCTGAAGCGAGCAGTGATTCAGCAAAAGTATCACATCGCGCATCGGACTTCAACAAAAGCAGATAAGTGCCTATCCTTCCAATTTTCCTAATCTTCCAAATAATTCATCCAAATTATCCAAAACTATCCTATTCCTGATTATTGGGAATCAAATTCATTTGTGCAGAGCAAAAATTTAACGGAAAAAACCATCGAAGCATTTGGTCAACCTACCTCCTGGTTCAAAGAAAATTGTTCGTTTGTGTTCTTTGTTCAATAGTTCTAAACTTTTTGTTCTAAATCTCTTGCAAAACTAATTACTAGTGGCTCAGTAATTAATAATTTAAAATAATTCGCTGAGAAATTAAATTATTTAAAATTTATTTCCATAGTGCTCAAAGAAATTTAATCCTTAATTCCAAGGCAGAGGTGTCAATTCACTCTGTTGCATTATTCCTCATTCTGATGATAAATTATACTTAGATGTGTACTTCGGTCATTTCAGATTATTTTCTACGCCGAGCGCAATCAGCTGTGCGCGCATAACCGGTTTCCGAGTCACCAGGTGTCGTCGAATCGAGGAGCGTGAGCCTTTCTTTGTTAAAATTAACGGATTGCTCATTAGGCATTCTTTGCAATTAGTTTTGATAACTTATTGAACTTAATACACGTACTTGTTTAACTATAAACTCGCAATGCCTAACGAATCGGTAGATAAATTTCGTTTAAAAGATTTACTTACTAAAAGGTCATCTGCAAAGGGGCAGATAACTAAATTCAGGAATTATTTAACTAGTATTGCTGACGTTACAGAGCTGAATAATATACAATTAACTGAGTTAAGTTTGAAACTTGCAAAATTCGAGGCATTGTCAGTTAGGGTTGACGACTTGCAAAATGAGATTGAGGTCTTAAAACCAGGTGATTTAGCCGCTGAAATCGATGAACGTGATAGCATCGAGCGCGATATTATTGTCAACATTGCGACTGCAAAAACATTGTTGGATAAATTCTCTAAGATCGAATGTGAACATAGACGCGCTTCAATTCATGATACTTCTTGTTGTACGGATCATCAATCCTTTGGTTTAAAACTACCTCAGATCCAGATAGCCAAGTTTGACGGCGCGTATTTCCGGTGGTTAGAGTTCCGAGACACTTTTGAGAGTTTAATACACAAAAATGAACGCTTAACACCAATCCATAAGTTTCACTACCTTTCGTCTTATTTGGAGGGTGATGCTGCAAGAATTATTTCAAATCTTGAGGTATCGTCCGATAATTATTTTGAAGCATGGAATTTACTTTGTACTCGTTACAATAACAAAAGACTTTTAATCTACCATCACTTATACTCATTATTTAATGTCAAGCAACTTTCACGTGAATCAGAAAGGTCTTTGAGATTTTTAGTCGACCATGTCACGAAAAACTTGCGTGCTTTGGCCAGCTTAGGACAACCCACGGATGGGTGGGAAGTTATAATTGTTTTCTTGCTGACGCCAAAGCTAGATCCCAACACTTTAGCAAAGTGGGAGGAATATCGAAATAGCTTAGACAGCGATGCTCCATCATTAGAGCAATTCAATAAGTTCTTGATTGAACGTGCTGGCGTGCTGGAGGCATTAAACCGTAACAAACATGATGGTAGTATGCCTAAGGGTCAAGTGACCAGCGCGCGTAATAATTCTAGCACAAATAGTCATAAAAACAGTCAAAATAATTATACAAAATCATTTGCTACTTCTAAGGTCAATAAACCTAACAATCCTCGTAACTATCAATGTGTCATATGTAATGAAAATCACAGGATTTTCGACTGTCCCACTTTCAAAGCAAAGGGGATAGATGATAGGACGAAAGATATTAGTAAATACAAATTATGTGTCAACTGTCTTAGGCAGGGACATCACTCAAGCGCATGTCGAATGGGCCCTTGCCGTGAATGTAATAAAAGACATCACACTTTGTTGCATCGCCCCGCTGCGTCTTCTGATACTAATAATATTGCAATGGTAGACGAGCCTAATGATAACGGTTTCGAAACCATTGCCAGCTTTTCAAAGCGAACTTCAAGTCAAACTCTTCTATCAACAGTCATGATTGAAGTCTCGAATCCACAGACCCAGCAAAAGGCGAAGGTTCGGGCGCTGCTCGATAGTGGCAGCCAATCATCCTTTATTTCTAAAGCGTTAAAGGACAATATCGCATTAAAATCGGTACCAATTGACTCGCTAAAGGTCATAGGAATTGGTAATACTGTTTCTTCTAACATTGCTGAAAGTTGCAATATTAAAATTAATTCTCTCGTCAATAAATACAGCGCAAATTGTTCTTGTCTTGTTTTAAAAGAATTAACCGGTGTAATACCTAGGTACCCGGTCAATGTCAATACATTAAACTTACCTAAAAACATTGTGCTTGCTGATCCTACATTTAATCAGCCAGCACCTGTAGACGTTCTAATAGGCGCTGATCTATTTTGGGACATCATGGGTAACGAGCAGCGTTCCCTTGGCCCACAAAATCCATATTTAATAAATACGCGTTTAGGCTGGATAATATCTGGACGTATATATTCTAATGTTGATAGTAAAATCACACATTGCAATCAGGCCACGGTAGGTGCCGTGTCAAGCCAAATTAATATTGAAAAATCAATTGCAAAATTCTGGGAATTAGAACAGGTTCCTACAAAACGGGTAATGAGTCAAAATGAAAAGTTGTGTGAAGAACACTTCAAAACTCACACTCGGAGAGAAATCACTGGTAGGTTTTGTGTAAAACTACCGCTAAAGGACACTCCAGACTGTCTGGGAGATACATATAACTTAGCTAAAAGGCGGTTATATTATTTAGAAAAACGTTTTAAGAAAAATCCACAGTTGAAATGCGAATATACAAAATTCATTAATGAATATGCTGAATTAAGGCATCTTTCATTGGCTAAAGACAAGCCAAACATAATTTATTATTTATGTCATCATGCGGTACTTAAACAAGAAAGTGAGTCAACTAAATTACGTGTAGTTTTTGATGGATCTGCAGCTTCCACATCAGGATACGCGTTAAATGATATTTTAAGGGTGGGTCCTACCGTACAGGATTCTCTGTTTGCGATATTGATACGTGCTAGGCAGTACAAGTTCCTCTTAACAGGGGACGTTGAAAAAATGTACCGTCAAGTTTTAATAGACAAAGAAGACCGCGGCTTACAAAGAATTCTCTGGCGTGAGGACGAGTCTCATCCCATTAAATCGTTAGAGTTAAATACACTCACTTACGGCACTGCAAGCGCTAGTTATCTAAGTACTCGTTGCCTATGGCAACTGGGGGAGGAGCAACGCGACGAACGCATTAAAACTATTATCCAAAAGGATTTTTATGTCGATGACCTCATTACTGGTGCTGATGATGAACAGGATTTACGTCACATTCAAAAGGGCGTGTCCGAAGCTTTAAAAAGCGGTTGTTTTAATTTAAGAAAATACAAAAGTAACCACCCGTCAATATTTAAAGATTTAAATATAAATCAACAAGATAATTTAACTATTAGCGAATCGTCAAGTACTCTTGGCATCGGGTGGACTCCGTCTAGTGACACGTTATATTTCCCAATTAAAAACTTTACACTTGATAACGAAGCTGTCATAACAAAACGATTTGTCATGTCCAATTCATTTAAAATATTTGACCCTTTGGGTATTCTTAGTCCTGTTATTATAAAACCTAAAATACTTTTACAAAAAATGTGGCAACAAAAATTAAATTGGGACGAACCGGTCACAAAAGATCTAAAAGACGATTGGTTAAATTTTACTGATAACTTAAATTGGTTAAATAAATTTAATATTCCAAGATTAGTGTTATGCGATAAGCCTATTTTTATAGAACTACACTCCTTTAGTGATGCGTCTCAAGGCGCCTACGGTGCATGTATCTACTTAAAATCAGTTAATGAACACGGTCAGATCACTGTCAAGTTATTATGCGCCAAATCAAAGGTGGCGCCGTTAAAACCGGTTACCATACCACGTCTTGAATTGTGTGCCGCACTATTAGCCGCTAAGCTTTGTAAATCCGTTACAGATTCCCTCCGATATCGGCCGGGAAGAATGGTACATTGGTGTGATTCTAGTGTGGTGCTGGGTTGGATAAATAGTGATCCAACTAAATTGAAAATGTTCGTTGCTAATCGTGTTTGCGAAATAACTGAAGTTACTAAACCATCTGCATGGCGTTACGTTCCTACTTTAATGAACCCAGCTGATTTGATCACTAGAGGAATGGATGCTAAAAACTTATTGTCCACGGAGTTATGGTGGTCCGGCCCTAGCTTCTTACGTCAAAATGAATCCAACTGGCCAATATTAAAAGAATCCAAGTTAGATGACTTACCTGAAATAAAAACTCACACCTTAATAATTAATGATAACATTATAGATTTTAATAATTTTACATCTTTTAAGAAACTTAGAAACCTTATGGCATTGGTTCTAAGGTTCATATTTAATTTGAGGAATCCTCATAATAAACGAGTAGGTATACTTACCGCGGATGAGTCATCTGAGTCGTTCCAATCGCTGTGCCGTATCGCTCAGCGTGAGTCATTTCCTATAGAATATGACTTACATATAAAAGGTAAAGAATTACCGGCTAGGAGTAAAATTTTATTATTATCTCCGTTCTTAGATAAAGATAAGAACTTGATTCGCGTCGGTGGTCGCATAGATGCCTCCGCATGCGACTTCGAGAAAAGACATCCAATACTCCTGCATGCTACACATAAACTAACAAAATTATATTTTGCAAACGAGCATCTTGTAAACTTACATGCAGGCCCGCAGTTGTTGCTCGCTACAGTTAGGGAAACAGTCTGGCCTGTTAACGGCAGACATCTTGCTCGACGCACAGTAAACAACTGCGTAAGATGTAGACGAATAAATGGTAAAACGTTGTGCCCTAAAATGGGTGACTTACCTTCACAGCGCGTGAATCCGGATTTTCCGTTTCTGTCCGTTGGGTTGGATTTCGCTGGTCCATTTTTCATTTTAAATCGCAAAGGACGTGGAAGTCGCTTGACAAAGTGTTACATGTGTCTTTTTGTGTGTTTACGTTACAAATGCATTCATTTAGAGGCCGTCAGTGACCTAACTAAGGATGCATTTGTAATGACTCTCAGGCGATTCATTGCACGTCGTGGAAAACCAACGGAAATATTTAGCGATAACGGTCGTAATTTTGTCGCTGCCGCGAAGGAGATTGGCGCTTTTATAAAAGAAACTAAAGAACCTATATCTGATTTTGCAAGTCAACAAGGTATTAAGTTTAAGTTCATACCTACTTACACTCCTCACTTCGGCGGCATTTGGGAAGCCGGCGTAAAGTCGGCTAAATACCACATAAAGCGAGTTATTGGCAATAGTCATTTTACATTTGAGGAAATCTCGACTTTGTTTGCACAAGTGGAGGCGATTCTTAATAGTCGTCCCTTGTGCCCCTAATCTTCCTGTCCTAATGACCTCCTCTCCCTATCCCCAGGGCACTTCATCATCGGTCGGCCGCTCACTGCGCTACCCTCGCCAGCCCTGGAAGACGATACCAACACAGGCAACTCACGAAACCGATACGAACGTCTGGAGAAAACAAGGAGGCACTTCTGGCAAAGATGGCAGAAAGAATATTTATCGGAACTTCAGCAAAGAACAAAATGGCGCAAAGGAAATTCTGCGCGGCTCAATATAGGAGACATGGTGCTCTTGGCAGAAGACAACGCGCCCCCACTAAACTGGCGTCTCGGACGAGTTCTGCGACTATTTCCCGGACCAGATGGAGTGGCACGAGTCGCTGAGATCAAAACTTCACGAGGCTGCGTGCGACGGCCGTTTACCCGTCTCTGTCCGCTACCTACCGCTGAAGAACTGAAGAGTTGAAAGCAAGCTTTCAACGGCCGGGAATATGTTGCGGCGTAACGCCTCACAAGAGTCTTACTCCACGAGCATCTCTAATATTATTAGTTGCTATGCATATTTTGGTAGGCGCGTGCTGCTCACACCCAGCCATAGATGTTGTTTAATTTTCATGTCATTCTACCGACGACATTTGCACTGTACGCAGCATTTTTGAAAGCCTTTGTTATAAATCACTATATATTATTAAATCAGTATTCCATGTAAATTGGACTTTAATTAGCCCCAGTGTGTACTCTAAATATACAAATACGTGTCCAATAATTTTTGGAAATCTATCTGACGGACTAATTAGTTTTTTTTTGTCCGATCCCCTATTATGATGGTCCTTTTTTTAACTATGGGAAATCATCAAATGACTCCTCCCACTCTCTATAAAACCCATCCATGTTCGTTCTTATGCCCTTTGCTTTCCGGGGCCGCGGTAACTGTTTCGAACAAATACCGCAACCCAGGCAGGCACTGGCCCAAGTGGGCCCCATCTACTGTGCTGCGTCTTCTGTTGCGGCTAGGGCAGGGGCGTATTTACCCTAGGGCCATCCGGGCCATGGCCCGGGGCGCCAGTACGCTAGGGGCGGCGTAGCCGCCCGGCCACCCCTGGCCGATTGCATTTTGTTTTGGCGCCATTAATTCTACTTTTCTTAGCAATCTCAATTCAAGTTAACATAACCGTGACATAACAAAACCAACGTCAGGTTGTGGTTATCAGATAATTACTATTATCATCTGGACTACGTTGTAAAAATAAGGACAACCAAGCAGAGGCGTATTTTCCTCGCCGCCGCGCGCCGCCCTGGGGCGGTTTTTCGGTTTCCTTCCAGTCTGTCAGTTAATTATTGTCCAATCCCATAATGGCTCAATGCACGAGTAGTAATTAAAAGTAAGTCAAATATTTTTTTTAATGATAAAATGAAAATCCGTTACTTTTCCAAGGCAAGGGGCAAAAATTTACGAGCTCGCTCCGCTCGCGCTTACATTTGCTCCCAAGTATGAATCATGCTTACGTTCTTAAAAAAATATCTATCTGTCTGAATTGTTGATACAAAATGTAATTAATGCGATGTGTCCAAAATTGTTTGAACTCGTTCGCTCTTTTTATTAATTTTTGGAACGGAAAACCCTAACACACTATGATATAGGTAGCTGGGGGCAATGAAGAGCAAAAAAATTGTTTAAAAAAATGATTTGACTGTCAAAACCAAACCCGAAGCACCCGAAGCACACCTCGGACACTCCATACAACGCCCGCAAAATAATTACCTATTACTACTACATAAACAAATAACGTTTGTGCACGACGTGCACGTGCAAATGTGTGCGTAAACTCTAGTAGGGTTATCGTAGCCTAAAAAATGGCGCGGAAAGTGCAACGGTCTGCGTCGCGAAAACCGAACGACGACTAATACGAGCGCGAGCCATTGCTCAACTGGCGACGACGAATACCTCGAAGTGCGGGGTGAGGTGCGGTATTTAATATGAGCGCGGGGAAGTGAGTGTCCCTTCTGTACGTAGTACTTTTATGTATTCTGTGCCCGAAGTGTTGACAGACGTTTTGAGGTCATTTCCAAGCTCTACGACTCATTGATTTACTACTTACTAAAGATTCTATAGAAAAAAAATCGCAAGATTTTTTTTTAGATCATTTTTTTTTCTTGATTTTGCGGGCGGCAAAAGTTATTGGCCCGGGGCGCCAAATTTTAAAATACGCCCCTGGGCTAGGGGCTAGGGCGTGAGGTTTCCCTCTCCCTCACGCGATCGGCCGCCTCCTTCGCTAGCATTATTGCTTCTCAGAATTAGGTAACCGCTTCCCATTGCTCCTCGCTCCGGACCATGGTTTGAACCATGGTTAGACAGACGTAGAGGCGTATTATCCCTTAGGCAAAATAGGCATGTGCCTAGAGGCGCGAGGTTACAAAGGGGCGCGCGTGAAAAAATTTAAGCGAAGATAATGATGAAATGTGATTGGGAAATCATCAAATGACCCCGCCGTTCTGAGTGGAGTGGAAGGGTAGAGTGAACTCGAGTGTCAGACTTCTGACAAAACCCATCCATGATGCTTCTTGATGATGCCCTTTGTGTTCCGGGGCCGCGATAAATCATTCGAACAGTCTCGCAGCCGCCCAAGTGGAGTAAACCTCCACATTGTGCTCCACCGTGTTCTCTAACCGATCCTAAAACACACCTGGGCGTTTCCACCTGCCCGATTTTGTGCAGTGACCTCCCGAAATATCCGTGTCCGGTGAGGACCTGGGTCAGGCGGCAGGTAAGGGCGGGCAGCGGAGTTTCTAGCAGGCGCGCGAGAGAGACCTCCAGATGCTATGGCGGCAATCTCACAAGGAGGCTCGCCGTTTCACCGGAGATCGTGCGGTACCCCTTGACTAACCTACGGGTGCCACCTTTTGGGGCGCGTTCAAATAGTGGGCGGCTCGCTGCCTCAAAGAATGTGTCCTCAACGGGGACCCGTAAAGGGCCATCGACCTCACGATCCCTGTGTAGAGCCTCCGGCAGGAGGCGTTAGGCCCTCCAGTTTGGGCAAAAGCAGCTCGAAGGCAGCCCCGGCTCGTTCCAGCACGACATCTCTCGCTGTTTCCATTTTCCGCTGCTGAGTTTTATGTGTTTCACCTGTACTGCATGTCATTTTTACTTTTGATTAAAATTTTATTATAATTATGTCCTTTATTTATTTACTAACGTAAAATTTTCATTTTTAAATATTTCATAAAAAACTTAAAAAAATAAAAAAAAATTGTCGTTCACCGGTGACGGCACGGCAGCAGGGCAGCTACCGGTGGTTAGGGCTCCAGAGACAGGAACCTCCTCACAATACGAGCCGTATCGAGAAGTACTGCCTCAGAACTGTACTGTGTACTGTGTTCTGTGTACTGTTCTGAATCAGGCTCTTGATCCAACCGCCAAACGAAAGCTTTGAAAGATGTTGGTCCATGCTTTTGGCTATAAGGCCATTGGCCGTTACGACTATCGATCGGCACAATGATAGCCGAGCTCACATGAATCATAATACGAATCATAATAATGAATCATAACATGGGTCAGAAACGTAGTCAAAAATTCTTTTGCTGTTAATGAATGAATTACTCTGTTTTCATTATTATTTTCCTAGTTGCATTTATATCAAAACTTTAAATTTAATTTTTTCAATTTTTTTATTTCCTAATTTAATGTACACCTAGATTTAAGTTAGCAACTAAGCGGTTACCTGGCGTCTTTGTTGTCAATGTTGTGTTTACCTGTAATTGGCATATATATTAGAATATTACTGTATGATTTATTTTAAGTAAGTGTATGTATGTGCTGTGGGTGAACCTTAAGTAAATAAATAAATAAATAAATAAATAAATAAATAATGTGGATAGGGATCCTAAATGATTTTGAAATTTTGTCAAAACGATAAAGGTAAGGCCAGTTTGAGTATGATGGACGGGTTGGAGGGGAAGCAGCAAATTCTTTTGCTAAGTACTTTAGTTCTGAATGTTTGGCTTGCGACCCCGTCCCAGCTGCAACTAATTCTGAACATTTTAAGAATTTTAACGCAATTCATATTATTTTCCTATCATAATATGGATCATAATATGGATCATAATATGAATCATAATATGAATCATAATATAAATCATAATATGAATCATAACATGATCATAATATGAATCATAACATGAATCATAATATGAATCATAATACGAATCATAATATGAATTTTAATATGAATCATAATATGAATCATAATATGAATCATAATATGAATCATAATATGAATCATAATATGAATCATAATATGAATCATAATATGAATCATAATATGAATCATAATATGAATCATAATATGAATCATAATATGAATCATAATATGAATCATAATATGAATCATAATATGAATCATAATATGAATCATAATATGAATCATAATATGAATCATAATATGAATCATAATATGAATCATAATATGAATCATAATATGAATCACAACATGGGACACAATTAGAGATCAAATCAAATCAAATCAAAAAAATTTCAAGTAGTAGACCAGGGTCGATAATTTTTTAAACCAAAAAAAATTACAGTAGGATGAAACCCATTAGAAAAGGAGGGGAATATGATCAAAATGAAAGGAAAAATAAATTACGGTCGATCTGAGGTCGGGAAGTGGGGGTGGGGGGGGGGGGGGTTTAAGGGGGAAAGTGGTTTATCTCGATTTCCGGCAAAACTACAAGTCCTATGGAAAAAAATGTTACAGCAAAGTTGTAGAGAATAAAAATATCTACAACTTTGATTTTAACACTTTTTTCACATAACCTCAAAATTTAGGTGAAAAATTCAAAAAACCAAGTTTTTGGTTTTTTATTTATATCTTTTTCAAAAAAAAAAATTTTTTCTACGAAATTTGGTGAAAACTTACCTTATTATGTCCCAAATACACTGTAATTTATTTGATTTAAAATATTTATTTTTTCGGCTTATTTTAACTTAAAATCAAAACAGCACCCTAATTTTCAATCGAAAATTCTGACGTCAAAATATCAGCTTTTTTTAAAAAGTCGGTGGGCGTTGTGTTCCTTATAATCTCTACTTTCTGATGATGTATAAAAAATATACATTGCAATAGTAAATTTTCTCAGAAAAAGCAAAATCAGCTGCTGCGAAATAATACCCACACCAAATAATAAGGCCTAGACAAGAAATTATAAGCGTATTTATTGCTGTTTTATGTCTATTTATTGTTATTTTAAGATAATTTGTATATCATGGAGACCTACGGATGGCCCACCAAAAGGTAGGTATTTCACAGAGAAGTGGGGAAGGGGCTAGGAGGGTTTGGCCCTTACTACCTGTTATTTCGTAGCAGCTGATTTTGCATTTTCTGAGAAAATTTACCATTGCAATGTATATTTTTTATACATCATCAGAAAGTAGAGATTATAAGGAACACAACGCCCACCGACTTTTTTAAAAAAGCTGATATTTTGACGTCAGAATTTTCGATTGAAAATTAGGGTGCTTTTTTAGTTAAAATAAGCCGAAAAAATAAATATTTTAAATCAAATAAATTACAGTGTATTTGGGATATAATAAGGTAAGTTTTCACCAAATTTCGTAGAATTTTTTTTTTTTTTTGAAAAAGATATAAATAATAAACCAAAAACTTGGTTTTTTGAATTTTTCACCTAAATTTTGAGGTTATGTAAAAAAGTGTTTAAATTAAAGTTGTAGATCTTTTTATTCTCTACAACTTTGCCTTAACCTTTTTTCCATAGGACTTGTAGTTTTGCCGGAAATCGAGATAAACCGCTTTCCCCCCTTAAAACCCCCCCACCCCCACTTCCCGACCTCAGATCGACCGTAATTTATTTTTCCTTTAATTTTTGTTATATTCTGTACTTTTTCCATTGGGTTTCATCATCATCATCATTTCAGCCAAAAGACGTCCACTGCTGGACCTAGGCCCCAGGCGTCGCCACATTGACCGGTCCCGTGCGTCTCTCATCCAGCGGGTTCCTGCAACCTTGACCAGGTCATCGGTCCACCTAGTGGGAGGCCTTCCAACGCAACGTCTTCCGGTTCGCGGTCGCCATTCCAGAACTTTTCGGCCCCATCGGCCATCCGTTCTGCGAGCAATGTGCCCTGCCCATTGCTACTTAAGTCTGGCGATTCTTCGGGCTACGTCGGTAACCATTGGGTTTCATCCTACTGTAATTTTTTTTCATTTTTTACCATTTTTGAAGGCTTCGGCACTGGTCTATAGGCCAATTACAGGCACTTTTGAATAGTCGAATTAAACTAACTGCGTCACTCAGAGATATCCAACGATTACTCAAGCCGCCACCCAGCAAAGGCCTGACATACTTTTGTATAACAAAACTGCCAAAAACCTTTAGCAAGCGACGGCCCAAGCAACCACCGAAGCTCTCCGAGTGTTAAATAAACTAAGCTACAGTCCCATTCACAAGGCATAATAACTCGTGAGTGTACTGTAGTTGCCCATTCCAAAGCGTTGGTCTCATGAGAAGAATGGCAAGAAATTCATGGACACTCTTTTAAAATCGTTTGGGTTTACAATATGTTCAAGGTACAGACATAATCTTGGTATAATACACACATGAAGACTATGGAGATTACTGTCTGAGGTGATCTTTTAAAGAAAGCACCACACAGATTTGAGTGGACCCGTCCAGTCAGTGCAAGCATTTGTCAGTTATCGTGGAGCTCGACTTATAACTCAAGGAGCTCAACGTCACGACGAACAATACCAAAGAAAGGACATTTGGGTGGGTCGCTTATAGTACTCAAACTGCCAGACAATAGTTAAAATTAGAGAAAGACCCACATGGTCCTCACATTCACAATATAAAAATAATAAAATATTTGTCATATTAAATAATCATGTCAAGTTATTAAATGTCAATATACACAAAACTAAATCTATCTATATATATATATCTATCTATATAATCTATCTATCTTCTATAAATAAAAAGAGAAGTCCTGACTGACTGAATGACTGACTGACTGACTGACTCATCAACGCCCAGCCCAAACCCTTGGACCTAGAAAGCTGAAATTTTGCACAGAGGTTCCCTTTATAATGTAGACAAGGAATAAGGAAGGATTTTTCGAAATTCAACCCCTAAGGGAGTTAAATAGGGGATGAAAGTTTGTATGGAAAATCGTCATTTTCAAGCGGGCGAAGCCGCTGGCAAAAGCTAGTAAAAAATAAAATAAAATATTTAACATGTAAATATTGGTCAAAAAATAATATCATACTTGAAAAAGTAAACAATGTCATGTGTATAAAGAAAATTCATAAAATGTCAAATTGTAAAAAAATATAAAAATAGGTATAAAGTCAATTCAATTTCGATTCAAATTGGAGCAGTTCAATCCCAAGCTTTTTTGTCCTCTAAATAATCTTTAACAGTATAAAATCCTTTCTGGCAAAGTTTACGTTATATAAAGGACTAGCTGATGCCCGCGGCTTCGCCAGCGTGGATACTGTAAAAACAATCCTTTATGCGGATTATATATCATTCTAAAATTTCAGCTCGATCGGTTCAGAACTTTTTGAGTTTTTGAAGCGTACACAAACCAACATAACATTTATATATATATATATATATATATATATATATAAATATATATATATTAATATATTATATATATTTATATATATATATATATATAATAATAATATATATATAGATAGATATAGATTTGAATTTATTAGGGCTTAAATTTTGAATGTGGCTTGGTAGTCTATCTATCTATCTATATAAATAAAGAGAGAAGTCCTGACTGACTGACTGACTGACTGACTGACTGACTCATCAACGCCCAGCCCAAACCCTTGGACCTAGAAAGCTGAAATTTTGCACAGAGGTTCCTTTTATAATGTAGACAAGGAATAAGGAAGGATTTTTCGAAATTCAACCCCTAAGGGAGTTAAATATTGGATGAAAGTTTGTATGGAAAATCGTAATTTTCACGCGGGCGTTTATATTTTTGTGAGCATACAAAAGATTTTCATAAATATACTGAGAAGGAACAGTCATTACATTAATTTCCTTAAATTTTTCTCTGAGAGAGTGTCTTGGACTCAATTTATAAATTGATCTAACCGCCCGTTTTTGCAAAACAAAAATTTTCTGAATATCAGCGGCATTCCCCCACAATAAAATGCCGTACGACATTATGCTATGAAAATAACTGAAGTAAACTAATCGGACTGTCTCTACATCGATTAAATTACGATTTTTTCTAACTGCGTATTCTGCAGAGCTCAGCTTTTTTGACAATTTATCTATATGAGGCCCCCACTGAAGCTTAGCGTCTAAAGTTAAGCCCAAGAATACCGTGCTATCTTCAGGGTTCAACTCTTCGCCCTTTACCAACACACAAGTCTTCACCTGCCTAACGTGAGGTAGTGTAAACTTAATGCATTTGGTTTTTTTTTCATTAAGAAGCAAATTATTAGCGTTAAACCAATGCACCACTTTCGAAATAGCGCTATTTACATCGTCAACAACTAGCTGTTGTCGTTTAAATTTAAATAAAAGCGAAGTGTCATCCGCAAATAGCACTACATCGTGGTTATCCTTTATGAGGTGAGGCAAATCATTAATATAAATAAGAAACAAGAAAGGGCCAAGAATCGAGCCCTGTGGGACTCCCATTATTATATTAGATCCGGGTGATCTTTTTCCGTTCACGTCAACGCTTTGGATCCTATTACTCAGGTATGAGATAAGAAGATCCAGAGCGCTGTTTCGTATTCCGTAGTGGCGGAGCTTCCTGATAAAGGTTTCATGAAGGACGCAATCAAATGCCTTGGATAAATCGCAAAAAATGCCCAAAGCATCACATTTATCTTCCTATGCATTATAAATATGTCCTAAAAGTTCGACACCGGCATCAGTAGTTGAGCGACCCTTCGTAAAACCGAACTGTTTATTGTGTAATAATTTGTGTTTATTAAAAAATGATTGTAATTGGTCTAAAATTAATTTCTCCAAAACTTTACTGAAAGTAGGCAGCAATGAAATAGGTCTATAATTTGTGGGGTCTGATGTACTACCTGCCTTAAATAAAGGAATAATTTTACTATTTTCATAAGGTCAGGAAACTCCCCACAATCAATACAATTATTAAAAATAGAAGCTAAGGTAGGTGCTACAATATGAATAATAGACTTGGCAACTTCTACAGAGTTACCCCACAGATCCGCAGTCTTCTTAACATTTAAGGTGTGAAATGTTTTCATTGCCTGACTGGCCTGTTGGTCTAGTGGTTAGTGACCCTAACTGCTATGCCGGAGGTCATGGGTTCGATTCCCACCCAGGACAAATGTTTGTGTGATGAGCACGATCATTTGTTCTGTGTCTGGGTGTAATTTATCTATAATATGTATGTATTTAGAAATATATAAGTATGTTTATCAGTTGTCTAGTACCCATAACACAAGCTCTGCTTAGCTTGGGACTAGATGGCGTTGTGTGATAGTTGTGGAATATTATTATTTATTATTATTATTTATTATATATCTCTACATGTAACATGTTCAAAATGAAATTCTGAGTCGCAAGCTTTAACATTTTACTTTAGCAAAGATTCGGCAACAGTAGGTGACGAGTTTAAGGATTTCGTCGTTGAAACGGAAATGTCAGAAAAGAAACTTTCGAAAGCCGCGGCGACATCCGAATTTGATTTAATTACTCTGTCATTAATTGTTAAGCTGTAGTCACTATTACGTTTACTAGACTTTCCCGTTTCATTATTAATAATATTCCAAGTAGTTTTAACAATATTATTGCTGTTTCTAATTTTGGAGCTCAAATAATGTGACTTAGCAATATGACACACTTTTTTAAACAGTTTTGAATAATTTTTAACATATAAATTAAATTCGGCAGTATTTACAAAAACTCTTTCATAATATGGATCATAATATGAATCATAATATGAATAATAACATGGGTCATAATGTGGATCATAATATGGATCCTAAATGATTTTGGAATTTTGTCAAAACGGTAAAGGTAAGGCACTAAGTTTGAG
Source organism: Diarsia dahlii (assembly GCA_949775195.1). Lineage (NCBI taxonomy): Eukaryota > Metazoa > Arthropoda > Insecta > Lepidoptera > Noctuidae > Diarsia > Diarsia dahlii. The sequence continues at coordinate 13,476,889 of OX459194.1, read as the reverse complement.
TATGATGGACGGGTTGGAGGGGAATCACCAATTTCTTTTGCTAGAGTACTTTAGTTCTGAATGTTTGCCGTGCGACCCCGTCCCAGCTGCAACTAATTCTGAACATTTTAAGAATTTTAACGCAATTCATATTATTTTCCTATCATAATATGGGTCATAACATGATCATAATATGAATCATAATATGAATCATAATATGAATTATAATATGAATATATTATGATCTATGATAATATGGATCATAACATAGGTCATAATATGAATCATTACATGAATTATAATATGAATCATAATGTAGATTATAATATGGATCCTAAATGATTTTGGAATTTTGTCAAAACGGTAAAGGTAAGGCACTAAGTTTGAGTATGATGGACGGGTTGGAAGGGAAGGATTTAAATGGCAATTTTTATTTTTTTATTTTTTACTATCCGGTATCCGGCTGGATACTGTATTGCTATCCGGTATTCGGCCGGATGGTGAAAACAAGGCCGGATAGGCTGGATACCGGATAGTTATCGGATATCTGTTTCATCTCTAGTCATAATACGAATCATAATATGAATCGCAACATGAATCATAATATGATTCGTAATATGAATCACAATATAAATCGTAATATGAATCATAACACGGATCATAATATGATTCGTAATATGAATCGTAACATGAATCATAATATGATTCGTAATATGAATCACAATATGAATCGTAATATGAATCGTAATATGAATCGTTATATGAATCGTAATATGAATTGTAATATGAAACGTTATATAAATCGTAATATGAATCGTGATATGTATTTGTAACCGAATACCGGATAGCAATACAGTATCCAGCCGGATACCGGATAGTAAAAATTAAAAAAAAATATTAATATATAAAATTCTTAAAATGTTCAGAATTAGTTGCAGCTGGGACGGGGTCGCACGGCAAACATTCAGAACTAAAGTACTCTAGCAAAAGAAATTGGTGCTTCCCCTCCAACCCGTCCATCATACTCAAACTTAGTGCCTTACTGTTAGTATGTAAGTGGGTACGCTGCGCGTGACCCGATCTCGGCAGTCGATATTATACGTTAGCTCGGAACGCATGTGTTTCCTTTACCCGCAATTAACAGTGGCGACGAGGCGAACCGGAATTAACGCGTGCACTAATCAATCATGTCGAAAGTGTCTATTGGATCCCTGAATAGTAATAATCACAGTAGGTAGTAGCAGTAGTAGTAATCATGAAAACCAGGATTGGTCAGTGTTCAAAGAGCGACTGGAACAGTGGTTTTTAGCCAATGAACTAGAAAGTGCGGAGGGTAAACCTAAAATTAAACAACGAGCGATTTTACTCAGCAGTCTATCAGAAAGCACTTTCAAATTGGTCAGAGATCTCGCACTACCAAATAAAATAACAACACTCGAATACAACGTTATAGTGAAGCTACTGGATGATCACTTCGAACCAGCTAAATGCGGTTTCGCCGAGCGAAATCGCTTCTATACATCGACTCAACAACCAGAGGAACAGCTGGCAGGTTGGGCAGCACGTGTTCGCGGACTAGCAGTAGATTGTGCTTTTCCTGCTTCGTGTCTCGCTGACTTACTGCGTGACCGACGAAAGTCCTTGGCATGTTACCAGGGCCAGAGCGAGACAAGCTGTTCACAATAGATATGGCCGTGCTGGCAATCGGTAAAGCTTTGGAAACTGCGCAAGGTATTCGCAGCGCTCGACTCGGCTCAGCAGCGACGTCATCACCGCTACCAGAGCAACCTGTCTACTACAAAGTGGTGCAGAGCGCGGGCGAACGAGCGGCGCGGTCAAGCGGCGGTCGACGAGGATTCGAGATATTGATAAGCACGTTGCAGCTTGTGAAATATGTAACGAACTCCGTCCCACACCGCCCCGCGCCCCCCTTACGCCGTGGCCGTTTTGACATTGACATGCTGTATGATGTTAATTGATTGCCTAGACTAACTAAACTATAGTCAAATTAACAACGTAACTTCTAAGAAGCAATGGACTTTGTCTATAAATCAGTATGAATGATTAAATTTTCAGGCTCTTTGTTATCGAGTACCCTGTCCTTACCTTATGAAGTTATGCTGTAGGCCAGTTTACTTTCGGAAAGCGCGACACAAGACGTGTGAAGACGAGTTATGTGGAAAATCCAACTTCTACTAGTAAATGGAGGTCATGCTTTCGGTCACCATCTTTTTGTACAGACGCCAGCACATCATAAAGCTACCAGAAAATTTCAAAATTAACCTTAATATAGATCATAATATTATTATAATCAGAATACGGATCATATTATGAATCAGAATATGAATCATAATGATTATAGATCATAATATGAATCGCTCTGTTCCTCACGTATAGCTGTAATGTGATTGACACAGCCGACAATACCGCTGAGTAGCAATTCGCCGCCTGAAAGCCCATTCATCTGCAGGGCCTGATGGAATTCCACCGTTTGGAAATATTTAGAGAGCCGCTTCGCTTCTATGTACTTTACGTACTTAGCCCTGCAAACAGCAATGTATCCGGCAGAGTGGAAAATCTCACGTGTTACCCCTATACCCAAGGGTGGCTTCAGGTCAAAAGTAAATAATTATAGGCCTATTAGCCGTTCTATCCGCCTTTGGCAAGGTGTTTGAGTCTATACTTAATCGGTAGGTACCTACGTCACTGGGCAGATCAAAACCCAACTAGCTGTTAGCCATAGGATGTACCACAAAATTCCTTCAATTACTCTTCTCGAGTAATCTCTCTGACCGTCTTCAGTATTTTAAAATAATAAAACCGAAAAGTGTTACATTTTCAAATAATAAAAAAAAAGGATTTGGTCTTTTTGCTACCTTTCTTGACTAATGATGAAAATACGGGTTGGGCCCCAGCGGCAACAACTCACTCTACGCCACAGATTGGGGTTTGACAGTTTGTGGTAACTTGATGTGCTGTTACTTGCTCTAGGGTACTAGTTTAGTTTAGTTTAACTGGGCTTTTATTCGCACTTAGCCTCTTGATTGGGCCATTGTGCGTGATGTTTTTAAAATACCTACTCCAGCCAACATTATAGGTCATCCCAGAATTGTAGCAGCCTTCCCAGACTGCTGCAGGCTTCCGGGAGAGTTAATGGGAATCGTAGAGTTTGTGCCCGGTGATCTGCCACGCTCCTACACTCTTTTCTCTGTTTTTCTGTGGTTCCTGAACGCAGCCATGTTTTTATTTGGGCCTGAGGTATGGGCAGTAGTGGTTCCGGTCCAAATACTGTATCGTTTGAGCCTCTCTTTACTCGCTGGGTAACGACGCAGCAGATGAGCTGGTCATCTGCTGCGTCGTTACCCAGCGAGTTCCTGTGTCCTTTTATCCATTGCAGGGTTATACTGTCCAAATCACTGTCCATCCTAAGGTTGCCTGGAAGAGATCGCGGAAAGCGATAAGGCCGCCCATTGTATGTTTTGTAGTGTATATTATGTTTTCTTTTGTTATGTATTTTTGTTGCGCTCATGTATTAGAGTGTGATGTGATGTTGTGTGGAGCAGGTTTGCTGGCGGGATGTCGACTGGAGACTGTTGGAGAGGGTGCAGTGGCAGAGTAAATAACAAGACTTCTTCAGGAGTACTTTCTTCTTGGTTTATTCTTCAAACCATAGTTTCTTACTTAGTCGCAGTCGGATTTGGAATGTTTTACCATCGAAATGTTCCCATATTTATATCAAATTGCTTAAGGCACTGACCAATCACGACCCGTCGTGTGCGCATGCGCGGAGGCGTTTTGCACATTTTTGGCGCCGAAAAATTAACACTTTTGCCAGAGGAAACGCGGGAAAACCAACCTTGCCATTTTTTACTGGTAAAACATCTAACTTATTTTATGAAAACAAAACAAAATTCAATATAAAAAACCTTAATTAACACTTAAAAAATACAAAAAACTGAAACGGCTCTCGTTAAAGTCAAGTATCACAGTAGTTAAGCTTCATGACCTATAAATATAAACACTAGCGCCGCCAGGCGGCAGGAATGCACAACTTAAGATTACGCTTCTGTAATTCCTAAGGGGTGAGCTGTGAAGCGGCTCTCACTAAAGTAAAGTAACGCGGTACTTAAGCTACACTAGCGCCGCCAGGCGGCAGGAATGTGAAAACATAACATCAAGCCTGATGGGCTTAGACAGAGCTAATGCTAACTTATAAAACACTTAAAACATCTAAATTTAACTCTAATCGAAATAATCTTAATATTTACATATCGTCGCTAACTTTCTCCCCCACGGTGCGCAGCACATCATCCTCTGGAGGCGACGATGCAGCAGGAACCAGCACGATGATCCGTCGAGTGGGGCGGCGGAGTACTCCTCCCGATGTCCGCACGTCCAGCACTCTGGTTCTCCCGTCTGGTCCGGGATACGTCTTGATAACTTCTCCACGGGGCCATGAATTTCGTGGTAGCGTAGCGTCCACTATTAGCACGATATCGCCTTCTTTTGGATCTTTGGTTTCCTTTCCTTCGAGCTTCCTTGGCATTAAGAGAGGTAGGTACTCTTTGACCCATCTCTTCCAAAAATGGTCTGCGAGTCTTTGAGAGGTTCTCCAATTTGCCTTCCCTATCAGCTCCGTGTCGTCGAATTCTCCCGGCGCCATTGCTCCGCAGGATCTCCCCAGCAGGAAGTGGTTCGGGGTCAGACCTTCTTCATCTTCAGGGTCCATGCTGACTGAGGTGAGGGGTCTAGAGTTGACGATGTGCTCGACCTCAGTCATTAGTGTATGGAGGACTTCTTCGGGTGGACTTCTTTCATTGAGAACCACTGCCAGCGCCGTCTTGACTGTTCGCACAAGTCTCTCCCAGGCGCCCCCCATGTTCGGGGCTCCTGGGGGAATGAACTTCCACTTGATGCCTTTCTCTTGCGCGGCCTCTTCAAGCTCCCTGTTTGCCCCGACGAAGTTTGTTCCGTTGTCGCTGAATATGGTTTTCGGGTTTCCTCTTCTGGCTGCCATTCTTCGAAGTGCCATAATCATTGAGCTTGTGCTAAGAGAGGGCACTAACTCTAGATGTACGGCTCTGGTGGTGAGACAGGTAAACAATGCCCCCCAGCGCTTCTCAGTTCTTCTCCCGACGGTGACTTGCATTGGGCCGAAGTAGTCTACGGCTGCGCAAGAGAATGGAAACTGATGATGCTGTAGTCTCTCGCTCGGTAGGTCTCCCGTAGGGGGTATTGCTGGTAGACTCTTTCTTGTCTTGCACCATTGACAGCTGTGTGCGACCGCCTTTAAAGTCGCTCTTAGGCCCAAGATCCAATATTTTTGACGAATCTCGTTCATTACTGTAGCGGTATTTCCGTGAAGAAACTTCTTGTGATAATGTTGTATGATGAGACGCGTTATCTTCTGTTTTCCATCTAGGATGATGGGATTCATTCTTCTTTCGTTGTTTCCATTGAACTTTGACGTCCTGCTTCTTAACTTGATGATTCCGTCGTCTCCACTGTAAACGTCGATCTTCTTAAGTCGACTTGCGCTTTCAATGGGTTTTTCCGCTTTCAGATTCTTTATCTCTGACGCGAAACTGTCGTTCTGACTCATTTTCATGAGTAATTCTTCAGCCTTTTTCAAGTTTTCTTCTTCTAGGGGGAGGTACAGCCGCTTATTTTTGTTAAGGGTGGCGGGTTGATTGGAGGTCGGCGTGTTTTTCTTCTGGGTTTTTCTTTGAGGTTTCCAGGGCTCGTCCTTCTGTCGCGCGGCGGCGGTGGTCGCTCTACGGACCTTCTTTAGTAAGTGGTATGTGAAGGTAACCACTCTGGCCGTAGTGCGTAGTAGACGCTCCCAGCTTGAGAACCTCTCTGGGTCCAGAAGGTTGTCTTCTGTAGCCTTGATCGCCATCACCTTCTGTTTGTTTTTCTCTTCTGGCATGATACTTTCTGGTTTGAAGTCGTGAAAGGGCCACTCTTCTTCTGGATGACGGAGAAATGATGGACCTTTGAACCATCTGGCGTTGTGGTCAAATTCTATTGGAGTTCCCCTTGTGGCGTCGTCTGCTGGATTTTCTTTCGTCGGTACCCATCTCCACTCTTCTGGCTTGGTCTTTTCTTCGATTTCTGCTAGGCGATTGGCCACGAAAGTTTTGAATTTTCGTGGTTCTGCTTTTATCCATTGCAGTACTGTGCTAGAGTCCGTCCAATAAGTCTTCTTTGATATTTCCAGCTCAGACTCTTCTTCAATCGTGGCGGCTAGTCTGCTACCGAGCAAGGCAGCTTGTAGCTCTAACCTCGGAATTGAGACTGGTTTCGTCGGCGTTACTCTTGCTTTGCCGGCGATCATGGAGACATGGACTCTGCCGCTGGGTTCGACTGTCCTCCAGTATACAACTGCAGCGTAGGCCTCTTCACTCGCATCGGTGAACGTATGTAGTTGGCCTCTTCTGCCGCGGGGTGAGATGCATCTTGGAATCTTTAGTTTTGTCAACGCTGATACTTCTTCTAGGTAGTTCAACCAGGTTTCTCTTTGTGGTTCGTTGATTGGTTCGTCCCAGTCTATCTTCGTTCGCCAAATGTCTTGAATTAATTTCTTTCCTTGTATCAAGACCGGTGTTGCGAAGCCCATTGGATCGAAGGTGGACATCACAGCGCTTGTGACTTCTCTTTTTGTTGGAGTTCTTCTACCATTTTGCAGGTCTTCTGACGTGTTACGCAGCCCAACATTGAAGGCTAGTGTGTCTTCTTTTACCAGCCATCTTAGCCCCAGAGTCTTCTCTTCTTTTGTTAATTGCAGAGAATCTTCTTTATTTGTGTCTTCTACTTCTGATAGTACCCCCGAATTGTTACTGGCCCAACCCTTTAGATGGAAGTTTGCTGTTGCGTGAATATCTTTGACTTCTTTTGAAATCTTCTTTGCTTCAGCTGCAGACTCGAAACTCTGTAGATAGTCGTCCATGTAGTGGTTTCTATTTATCGCTTTTACTGCTTCGGGATGAGTGTTCTTGAACTCTTCTGCGTTTTTGTTCATCACGTATATAGCTGTTGCTGGTGATGACGCTGCTCCGAAGATGATTGACGACATTCTGTACTCTTCAGGCTTGCCGGTTCTTCTGTTTCCACGCCACAGGAACCTGAGGCTGTCCCGGTCATCTTCTCTTACTTTGACCCGAAGGAACATATCTTGGATGTCAGCCATGACAGCCACTGGCCCTTCTCTGAAGCGCAGCAGTACACCAAATAGTGACTGCAATAGGTCTGGGCCTGAGAGCAAAGCGTCGTTGAGGCTCTTTCCTTCAAACTTGGCAGCAGCGTCGAATACTATTCTCAGCTTCTTCTTAATGGGATGCACGACGGCGAAGTGGGGTAAGTAGAATGTTCTTCCTTTGTTTGATGTTTTCGTAGCTTTCTCTGCATAACCCTTTTCAATAAGGCTCTGGATCTGCTTCTCGTAGTCTTCTTTAGCTTCTTGGTCCCGATCTAACTTCTTTTCAATGTTGATCAGGCGTCGATTTGCTAAGTTATAGTTGTTGGGCAGAGTTTCATCTTCTTTTTTCCACAGAAGTCCTGTTTCATATTGACCGCTTGACAGTTTCTTCGTAGTTTTCTCGAGGACTTCTAATGCTCTTCTGTCGCTGTCATTGGTTGGCGACCGATCTTGAATACCGAGAGATTCTAATTGAAAATGTTCTCGGACGATTTCTTCGATACTTTCTTCTTCAGTGGTCGATCTGCCGTAGTGAGTGAAGTTTACTAAGGCAGTCGCCCCTGTTTCGCATCCGTGTAACACCCACCCTAGGTTAGTGAGTGAGGCTACAGGATCGGATGGTTTGCCCTTCTTCAGTCTTCTTGTGACTATCAGCCCCCAGTTGTCTTGACCTATCAGCAGCTTGGGTCTTTCGGTGACGTAGAGGAGTTGACTTTCAATTGCTCTTAGATGCTCGCAGTTCCTCACGGTGTCCTTGTTTATACATTGCTCGGACAGCTTCAGGTCGTCGATGGTTCTTGCTATGATAGATCTCTTCTCCTTTTTGTGAGCCCCTTTTATTTTGAACTCGATCTTCTGAGAGCTATCTTTTCTTAGCACTTTCCCGCCGACTGTTTCGATTGTGAGTTTTTCTTGCTTCCCTTCGACTCCAATCTTCTCAGCGACTGATGCGTCTAAGAGTGTGACTGTAGAGCCCTCGTCCAATAATGCTAGGACTCGGACTTGGCCTTTTGGACCAAAAAGGTCCACTGGGATGATCTTCAGGTATGCCTTTTCTTCTCCTCTTGCGTTGTGGATTGAGGCAACCTTTTCTTCTGACGTGCTTTTCTTGTCTTCTTTGTTCGCTTCTTTTTCAACTGGAACTGGCGGTTTGTCAGAGTGCAGAATGGTATGATGCCATCTTTTGCACACCTTGCAGACTGGAGCTTTACAGTTGATTCTTGAGTGCTTGAACCGAAGGCATTTGAAGCATACTTTAGCTTTCTTGATCATATCCCATTTTTCATTTAGGTTGGCTTCTTTAAACTGCTTGCATTCTAGTGTAAAATGCTCTTCTTCGCAGAATGCACACGACTTCTTGTAGTTTTCTTTAGATGTTTCTTGTACCGAATGTACAGGTCTTCTTATTCCCTTCTTTTGCTCCGAGGGCGCTTCAGGTGGAGCAAAGTCCCCACACATATCCGCTTCTGTTTCTAAGAACGCTTCGACGAGTAGTAGCTCTTGAATGTCTTCATCTCTTCTGCTTCTGTGGTAGGCGAACCAACGAAACTTCATAGATGTTGGCATTTTTTCGACGATAACTCTCAGTGTTTCAGGAGAACTGAGATATTGTGGTTTCTTCAATGCTTTGATTGTCTCGACGGCGTTCTTTATTTTGCTTGCAAATACGCAAATGTCGGTTGGGGTTTCGCCGACTTTTGACAGGTTCTTCATCTTCTCTAGTTCTGCTAATGCCAGTGCTCCAGGTCTTCCAAATCTTGCTTCAAGTCCCTTGATTACTTCACGTGGATCTTCGGCAGTGAACAGCAGGCTTTGGACGGCTTCTCTAGCTTTTCCTTGAATTGCTATTCGAAGGCGCGCTAAGTTCTGGTTGTTGCTGAACGAAGCGGCCATATCTTCGTATGATCTCTTGAAGGCTAACCATTCTTCACAGGTCCCGCTGAAGTGAGGGAGCTCGACGTGCTTCGATGAACCAGTGTCACGTGACTTCTCAGATAGCTTGAGTATGACTGAAGCTAATTCCTGGATGTCGCTCTTCTTTTCTTCTGTCTCAGTCGGCTTCTGATTCTTGTTAGGTCGGTCCCCGGTCGTAATGAACCAGTGTTCAACCTCTTGAGTTCGTTCATACAGCTCTTCTCTGGCACCATCTTCCTCTTCTGATTCTGCGGTCAGAAGTTCTAGTTCGGCTTGAGCAACTCTTGATCGTGCTTCGGCCAGTTCCAATTCCCTTAGCGCCACGGTCATTTTTGCTTGCGCTTCTGCTCTCTTCCTATGCGACGAGCGAACAGAATGGGTGTCTAGATCGCGGGTCGTCTTCTTAGGGTGAGGCCGCTGCAGACTCTCTTCTCTGGACGTTGGTATGCTTCCATCGTTCAGACGCATTTTTACTGCGACACTTCTTTCTTGAATCTGCGGCGTTGGATGACTCTCTTCTTGGCGAACGGGAATCGACGCTTCACTGGTGCAGGTCGGGGGGGTGGTATGAGTCACTTCCCCCGATGTTGATTCCTCTCCGGCGCTGTCCTTGGGATGAAGTACGGGTTGTTGACGTTCTTGTACGCTGCTCGGCGTTGATCGATTGGAATTCGACGTGTCGGTAGTCGTCTTTGCTTCACTCGGCGTATTCATGCTCCAGTCCGTTGAACCGGTACCCGTAGTACCCGAAGTGGCGTTACTTTCACTCGTAGCTGATGTAGTCTTCGACTGCACCGATTTTGATCTTGTATTCGTAGGCATCTTCCCAGTTTTCTTGAACCCAGTCCGGCTTCTCGAAGGACCAAATGTTGCGCTCATGTATTAGAGTGTGATGTGATGTTGTGTGGAGCAGGTTTGCTGGCGGGATGTCGACTGGAGACTGTTGGAGAGGGTGCAGTGGCAGAGTAAATAACAAGACTTCTTCAGGAGTACTTTCTCCTTGGTTTATTCTTCAAACCATAGTTTCTTACTTAGTCGCAGTCGGATTTGGAATGTTTTACCATCGAAATGTTCCCATATTTATATCAAATTGCTTAAGGCACTGACCAATCACGACCCGTCGTGTGCGCATGCGCGGAGGCGTTTTGCACATTTTTGGCGCCGAAAAATTAACACTTTTGCCAGAGGAAACGCGGGAAAACCAACCTTGCCATTTTTTACTGGTAAAACATCCCTTACATGGTTTTTCTTATTTTCCTAATCTTAGGACTAACTTATTTTATGAAAACAAAACAAAATTCAATATAAAAAACCCTAATTAACACTTAAAAAATACAAAAAACTGAAACGGCTCTCGTTAAAGTCAAGTATCATAGTAGTTAAGCTTCATGACCTATAAATATAAACACTAGCGCCGCCAGGCGGCAGGAATGCACAACTTAAGATTACGCTTCTGTAATTCCTAAGGGGTGAGCTGTGAAGCGGCTCTCACTAAAGTAAAGTAACGCGGTACTTAAGCTACACTAGCGCCGCCAGGCGGCAGGAATGTGAAAACATAACATCAAGCCTGATGGGCTTAGACAGAGCTAATGCTAACTTATAAAACACTTAAAACATCTAAATTTAACTCTAATCGAAATAATCTTAATATTTACATATCGTCGCTAACAATTTTTGTGGTGTACAATAAAGTATATATAAATAAATATAAATAAATATACCACAGATTACATACTATAATATTTGTGGCTGCAATGGATTGGAGTGCATTGTGGCATTCCAGTATTAGGACAGAGGCAATTGTATTGTTTTTTAGGGCTTGAAGCACCGATTCACTGTATGAGATGATCTTTATGATGATTTTAAAGTCTCTGAAGTCTCTGGCTGCAACTGCTTATGCCGCTCTGGTGATACCGGTCGATACATTCGGCTTGGAAGATTGTGTTTAATTTATCTAGGCTATTTGATATTGAAATGTTGAGATCATACGAGAAGAATTGAACCGCAGCCGTGAAGTACCTAAGTACCTAAGAATATTGGTTGCCAGTAGGTGCACTTGTCTACTTCTAAAAGTTACTGAGACACGGACGGATGCCAATGCCATGGCATTCATCCTCAGACTTTAACTAACTTCACCAATGGAATAAGTGGCGTGGCGTGGGTTTTTGCCACCGGAGGCCCACTCTTATTGATTTTTGTATGTACTTACGCAAACTACACTAAACATATCAACAAACTCTACACTCTCTCATCACTTAGTACACATAATATTACACCCAAGGCTTATGTTAACATAGCATCACAAGGCATTTATACTCACTTAGCAGCTGTACCTATAAAAGGTTTATACTTGCACCAGAAACTTATAAAAGTAACTCATAAACATTTTCTTAAAATTCGATCATAATTCGCAACTATCAATAAATAGTGAATTGGATGGGTTAACTGTCGCTGACTCCAGCACTTGTGATGTCAATAACTGCTCTAGTTTAATTTATAGCGAGAACTCCCCCTTGAATATTATTGTACAAAATATAAGAAGTGTTAGCCGTAATTTTTCAGGATTGCAAACCCTTATCGATCGATCTCAAGTTGACTGGGATCTGATAATTTTAACGGAATGTTGGATTTCTAAAACACCGTTTATTCCACTCATTGATGGTTACCAGTTCGCAAACACACAAACTAACAGAACACAAAACGAGGGCGTTATTGTTTACTATAAATCTTCCCTTACCTATAAGATATTAGAGCCGTCGCTTGTGGATGGAAATTGTTTGATTGTAATTATCAATTCCCAGACTGCGGTTCTCTGCATCTATCGTCCCCCAGGAGTAAGAAATGTATCAAAATTTCTCGAATCACTAAACGATATTTTACTAACATTGTCGTCATACAACAACATTTTCCTTACTGGTGACATTAATATAGACATAACGCCTTCCACTTCAGATGCAAGAGCTGAAATATATCTTAATTTATTGGCCTCTCATGGTATGTTGCCTGCGTACTATATTCCCACCCATTCTCAAACATGCCTTGACCATGTAATTGTCAAATCAAGACTTTTGGTAAAATGTTTTGTTGCCCATACAACCCTAACCGACCACTACAGTGTCATTATAAGCCTTTCCCACATGAGCTCCTCACACCATTTTTCAAAAACAATAAAACGTATTCATTATCCATCTCTAGATGATAAAATTAAATCTATTGACTTTGACAGTGTTTAATCTTTAGATAGTGCTAATGAAGCTGTTTCCTTCTTCCTTAAGACCCTAACCACTTTGATGACTACTTTCACTAAAAAGATCACTGTTCCGAGACGTAAGCGGTTAATTAAGCCATGGATCACTCCTGGTCTACTACGATGTATGCGAAATCGAGACAATCTTCATCTTAAGTCTAAAAAACACCCTAATGACGAAGTTGCAAAAATAACCTACACACGTTATCGTAATTTTTGTAACGACATTCTAAAAAAGGTTAAGCAGGAGTATGATAAGGCTGAACTGTCAAAATGTCAAGGCAACACAAAAAAATTGTGGAACACCATAAAAACAATCACCTACACCACTAAACAAAATAGTTCACCTATGGATCTGATTGATCTAGATCAGCCCAAACATTCTGTGAATAAGATTAATAATTTTTTTGTTGGAATCGGTAAATCTTTAGCCGGATCTACCACAAGGTTTGATCCTACTCTAGACCAGACTTCTTCTCTGCCGTCGTGTCCCTTCTCTTTTGTCCTTCTGCCCACTGATGTGGATAAGATCAAAACTATCATAGCATCTCTTAAAACTACTTATGTCGTAAATTGTGACGATGTTCCCAGTGAACTAATAAAAAGATATGTTAATTTATTGTCAGATCCTATCACGTTTATTTGCAACCTCTGCCTTTTCACTGCAGAATTTCCCTCAGCCCTCAAGAAATCCCTAGTTCATCCAATTCATAAGTCTGGTAGCAGGGACTGTGTCAATAACTACCGTCCAATATCCATTTTACCTACACTATCCAAAATCCTTGAGAAGGTTATTAATAAGCAATTGGTCAATTACTTAGAAACAAATAAACTTTTATCGGACAATCAGTATGGTTTTCGTAAAAATAGATCGACAAGCGATGCCATTCACCAACTAACTGATACCATAGTTTCTAGGTTAGACGAGAAGAAAAAGGTACTAACAATTTTCCTCGATTTGGCTAAGGCTTTTGACACGGTCTCTGCGCCTCTCTTACTGGGGAAGCTTGAACACCTCGGAATTCGCGGCGAACAGCTTAAACTGTTCGAAAGTTACCTGAGTGGGAGAGCTCAACGTGTGGTGGTCGATGAGTGGTCGAGCGATGACTCCGAAGTAAATATCGGTATTCCCCAGGGGAGTATTCTTGGGCCTACCCTCTTTTTAATTTTTATTAATGACCTCTGCCAGTTAAACCTTACAAACGGCAAGATTATTACGTTCGCGGACGATACGGCTCTGCTGTTCTTTGGAGATACATGGGAGGAAGTATACCACTATGCTCAAATGGGTTTCTCACGTGTTATTGCCTGGCTTCACAACAACTTACTCTCACTAAATACAGACAAAACTAAATACATAACTTTTACACTAACAAACAGTCACTTCACTCAAGACGCCTTATTAAACATTACGGCCCACTCATGTACAAACACATCTTCCTGCTCATGCCCTAAACTTGAGAAAGTGGACTCTCTCAGATACCTCGGGGTAACTATTGATAAAAACCTCAACTTTAATTCCCACATCGATCTGTTGTCCAAGAGAATTAGGAAGCTCATCTTCATTTTTAAAAGCTTACGACGTGTTTCAGATGCAAAAGTTCTTAAATCAGTATACTTTGCACTATGTCAATCCGTACTTAGTTATTGTATTTCTGTATGGGGTGGTGCCCCTAAATCTTTCATGATTCAAATCGAGCGGGCACAAAGAGCAGTGCTTAAGGTAGCCCATGCTTTACCACTTTCAACAATAATTTAAGTTTGTTAATTTTGTTTTCCCCTTTGTTTGTTTACTGTTTCTTCTACCATAGGTTACAATAAGTTGTTACCATTTAATATTTAATACTTTTAACTGTTTTTGGGGGGGGCCTGGTAATCTGTGTGACAGGGTTTTCCTAGTGCAGATACCAGTCTCCCACAAAGGTTTTATCTGACGTAGCTTAAACATATTTTTAAGGCACCTTTGTGGAAGAGAAATAAATGTTTATTATTATTATATTATTATTATTATTATTATTATCTGGCCACCCCCTCTATTTTTATCATTAGTCAAGAAAGCTAGCAAAAAGTCAAATTAGTTACTTTATTTTAAATATGTGAGAACGTTACACTTCGGGTTTATTTTTATAGTCAAATAACAGAAAAGCATCAGATTAGAAGTGCTTGTTTCTAGATTTTCGGGGTGGCGTGTGGCAGACCGAAATAGTATTATACCTAAGGCTAGTTCGAAAAGCATGTGTGATGCATCGGCTTACAGTAAAGAAAATACGCCACTGCCTGAGTTGTCTCCTGTGCTGACACGCTTGTACCGCCTCTCTCTCAAAACCAGAACGGTGCCGAACTCCTGGAAGGTTGCCAATGTACAACCAGTACCCAAGAAGTAGTCGTGCCGATCCCTGTAATTTCGACCAATCGCCATCACCTCCATACTTTGTAAAGTAATGGAAAGGGTACTCAACGGTAAGCTGCTGGCACACCTTGAAGCGAACGACCTACTCAGCGACCGTCAGTATGGTTTTCGCCGGGGACGGTCAATTGGGGATCTTCTGGTGTTAGCTACGCACTGCTGGGGCGAGGCCATCGAGAAACGCGGCGAGGCCCTTGCCGTGGATATCTGACTTCCTGAGTGAACGGTCGATCCGAGTGGTTATTGATGGCTGCTCCTCTGATCTCTGACACTTTTCCTGCTGCACATCAATGACCTCCTTGTTCCTGGTATTGTTGGGTACGCAGATGACAGCACTGTCATGGAGAGTTATACATCCAGCGTAAAAGCCGGTGGTGATGAAGTACGTTCATTGAGAGAGGCCATGGTAGAGCGAACAAATTCAGCCTTAAGACTTGTCTCCGAGTGGGGTGACGAGAATCTGGTTGAATTCAACGCCACCAAAACGCAAGTGTGTCTGTTCACCGCCAAAAGGAGTCCGTTTAATCTGACCCCTACTTTCCGGAGTGCGTCTGTACGAAGTTGAGCGCAAATCTGAACTTCGGCGCCTACATTGAGTCGAAAGCTCAAACTACGGCAAAAAGCTGGGTATCCTAAACAAGGTTAAGCGGTACTACAAGCCTGGACAGCTTTCAATATTATATAAAGCTCAAGTCCGATCTGGCATGGAGTACTGCTGTCACCTTTGGGATGGCTCAGCCAAATACCAACTTGCCACACTCGACTCTGTAGAGCGCAGAGCCAGGAGGCTAATTGGTGACGATAAGCTGGTTGCCAAGCTACATAGCCTGGCCCACCGCCGCAAAGTCGCATGTCTGTCGGTCTTCTACAGACTGTACTTCGGAGAGTGTGTGCAGGAGCTCCACGAGCTGATTCCACCATCTCCCTTCTTCCATCGGGAGACTAGACGTACTGCAGGTTATCGCCCATACCTAGTCACATTCCACACATTCGAACGAAGCGCTTTGCTAAGTCCTTTAATATGCGCACAGCCAAGGAGTGGAACTCCCTGCCTGCGTCGGCTTTTCCGAGTTCATATAGCCCTAATCTATTTAAGTCGCGAGTAAATAGGCTTCTTCTGGGTAAGCTCGTTCCATCGTCGACCTCATCTCAGCCCTTAGGGCAAGATTGAGGTCAAGAGCAAGCCCATTTATAAAAAAAAAACTGCTTGGTTGTCCTTATTTTTACAACAAAGTCCCGGTGACAATAGTAATTATCTGATCTGATAACCTGACGCTGCCGCCTGGCTCCGCTTTCGCCGCCCCCTGAAACGCGCCGCGAGCTGGGAACGTTGGAGACAGGATCACAGCTCCTATGTTATTTTGTAATACCTACCCATTAAAAACTCACACTTAACTCCTTGACACGCTTAAATAACATTATCAAATCGTTTATCCGTAACATACACTCATATTTCACAGCCTAGTCTTTTCCCAACTATGTGGTGTCGACTCCCGGGTCTAACCGGATGCTGTGTTAACGTTAAAAAAAACCGGCCAAGTGCATGTCGGACCACGCACAATGTAGGGTTCCGTAGATGCCCATCAAAATATGTGAACTTACTAAATTGATTAACCACCCTTCCTACCTGTCAACGAACGATGATTTTTATTGTAAAAATAAAATAAACTTACATTAATTTGCAGTTTTAAGACCTGCGCTCCCATAAATTTTGTATAGGATAATATTACAAATACATTTTATAAGTTGGTCGACTATAATTACTCGTAAACTTGTAAAGCCTATTTAGTTTTAGGTGGTTTTAGTTTTCCTTTTATTTTCGTTATATATGCTACTACCATGATTTTTTTCCTTAATCGAAAAAGTGTTTGAGCAAACTCGCAATATTTTTTAAAGTCCTTTTTAAGTACGTAGTAGTAGTAAGTTTTTTTAAGTACCCAAAAAAGTCATCATCACCATACATCCCCACTTTAATGTGTAGTGGAGATAGCTAAAAAATAATCATTTTCAATATTTTATTTTACCACTTTGTCGGCGTAACTCATTTGGATAAGTATTCACGCCAAATTACAGCTTTCTAGCACTTGAGAGTCTTTGAGCTATAGTGCGGACAGACAGACAGACGGACATGGCGAAACTGTAAGGGTTCCTTGTTGACTACGGAATAGTACGGAACCCTAAAAATTCACATCACGACTAATATCTATATATAAATAGTAGGTGCATAGATACTTCGAAGTATTTATCTCCGTCTGTGTATAGGTACCTAGCTAAGCTATGTACTAAAGCACTTTTATTAGGTACCTATATTCTTGTTATGGTACATTTTCACTGAACAAAATCTGAAAAGTTCGCACACTACACTATAACATTTATACTGTTGCTTGTTTAAATGAAACACAATCATAAAGGATCAGCTTCCGATGTTTTTCTAAGTTTGTAACCAATCCTAACGGGAGCACGTTCCCATTGGTCGATCTGTGGAGTAGGGCGGTTCGGGAAGAGCGGGATGTTGCGACGTCGATACAAAAAGAATCACTAACTTGACACTTGTTCCTAAGATGATGGAGTTTATGTTCCCGTGTACCTCATCTCAGATACAGTCAGTTGCTACTCCTCCCAATTTCACATGCATCTATCATCTCGACGTCTAGTTTTCATATCGATATTAGTTTCAGGGCGGAGTGTTATATGGGCGGGCGGCTTTGCTCGGCGGATTGTGTTCAGTTAATTTTGTGAAACAGTGCTATGATCCTTGTTTTTGAGGACCGAAGATTTTAATACACAGATCAGTGAAGTTTGCTTTTACATGATATCGTTTCATTTGATACATGTTTTTCTTTTGTAACGTGAGTACCAACCAACTGAATATTTTGCTACATACTGCAGTAAGTATCTATTTGTACTTAAAAAAATGTTACTATTGCAGTTACGTTGAGACCTCATACAAAAGCTTTTGATAGACACAACATTGAGTGGTTCCAATGATGAATAGTGGTCGTGCTCGGGTCCCAAAGTGTGCACGGTGTCGAAACCATGGCCTGATCTCAAGTCTAAGAGGCCACAAGAAAGCTTGCGCCTACCGACTCTGCCAGTGTCCCAAGTGCGGTCTGATCAAGGAGAGGCAACGGATTATGGCCGCTCAGGTATGTATAAAGGTATATACGTAATATTTTATACTCCTATATAAATCTTATATACATACTTAGTTTTTCATAAGGTTGGAAAATTTATCGCGCGTCTGCAGAACCTTATTCCTGTAACCGACTTATTTACTGAAACCTTTACGTAGCACATGAGACCTAGCCTAGAAGTTTAGAATTGCTTTTTATTTTACTTATTATCATATTGCCGATATTCGGTATCCAGTGCTCTTGGAATCTGCGCAAATATCTATTACCCATACAGAATTTTAGTTTACGTGGCTATACCTATGGATAGTATTTCGTCATTTTCAGTAGTTATATGCAAGTTAGATACCTTAAACATGGTTTAAATTAAGATTAGAGGCCAATAATTATGTGATAGATATGAGCTAGATATACTTACCTACAATGCTACCATTAACCATGTCAATTGATGAAAATAAAGATGATACTTATTAATGTATAAAATTATAGACGAAAGAAATCACGGAATACAAAAAAGTATAGTAAGTATGTATCCTAAAATTCGAGACCATTTTAAACAAATTGATTTTGATTCTTGTACTTACTAAGACTGAAACGATGGATTGGGTACCTTATTATGAGTATTATCTTTGACTATCTATTAAGTAAGAACTAGAAGGTATTATTCGTAGTACTGTTTCCGTTTGAGTAGATGGATAGGGTTCTGGTATGATATAGTTTTTGCCACTATCACTGGAACACGTGCACGAAAGATGCGTCCTGCAGACGTTTTCCTATTACCGGATCTAGCGCAGCTAGAGATCATGGTGTGTACTGTATCTTCTGTTCTGTAGTCATAGCCAGAGACGGATTAAGTGTCTCCAGCGCCCAAGACTAGCACCTCATCAGCGCCTCTCTAGTTGCATCTTCTTGCCCAACCTGAGGGGTCCAAACGCCGCACAGTGGTGCAGGAAGTACGGGCGTGCGGAAAATACTATTTTTAAGGTGTTAACAGCACCGAAACTAGCACCACCCACATCTTATTACTTTTACTCTAAAATCACATCAAATTTGAAAAATCCAAAACACTATCATGCTAGTAAATAACATGTAGTATTTTTAAAATCACTTTTCATGATAGACTTGATAAATTAAGAGAATTACTGAATAAAGATAAAAGTGACCACTTTTAGGGGTATTATGTAATTTTTACACGACATGGTAAAGTGTTAGTTGCAGTTTTTCTTAGTTACAGAGCGTCATTAGTTAACGACCTGCATTTCCAAGACCGCAGGTTATTGCAGCCAAAAGTTATGTATTCTAAATCTTTATGGTCTAATCTAATTAATCTCCGAAGGTATATCATGCTACGTAACGGTCGATAACGCAGATTAGTTATGATCTCATGATTGAAAACAAAAGGTTCCAAATGACCTACTTCATAAAAAATTAATAGCAAGTTTTATTTTTTATTTTTTTGTATAATGTGCCTTATTACGGTTACATCATAAAAAATACAATCTAGCTTAATACTAAAGCTAATGAGTAATTCTATTTTGACTTAATTTGCTAGGGAGACTACGACTAAGAATGTGTCCATTAACACTTTTCTTATTGTCTCTATTAAGGGGAAGACACTTTTTTCTTGTGTTCTTTATGGATAGCACTCACTTCACTACATTTAACTAAGCTCGAAAGGTTTTGTCCTTTTTAGCCTTCTCACTATGTCCGTGTTGTCGAGGAGCTGGATAGCCTCGATGTTCACATGATGGTGAAGCCTTCGTTCATGAGCTTCGGCGTTCTCTTTAATTATGTCTATGACGAGGTTTACTTTGAGGTCCCGATGAAGGTCGTCATTTCGAATGTACCAGGGCGCATTAACGATACCTCTGAGTACTTTGTTTTGAAAACGCTGTATAATTTTGATATTACTTTGTTTGGTACAGCCCCAAAGCTGAATACCATAAGTCCATACAGGCATGAGGACTTGTTTGTACAACAGTACTTTGTTGTGTACTGACAGCGAATAATGTTTTCCTATCAGCCAGTACATCGACTTGTAGCGAAGCTCTAGCTCGTCGCGTTTCTTTTTAACATGAGCTTTCCAGCGAAGCTTTGCGTCTAATGTCATGCCTAAGTATTTGGCTGTATTTTCGTATGGTATGACATGACCGTTTATGTTTATCGGATGATAATTTTGCATTTTGTTTGTGAAGTCTATGTGAACAGATTTTGTTTCATTAAGTTTCACACGCCATTTTTTTGTCCAGTCAAAGATGATATTGACGGCTGTTTGAACTTTTTTCGCTGCTTCTTCTTGAGTGACGCCTGTGGCCATTATAGCTGTGTCGTCTGCAAATGTGGCAATGGTATTGTTCTCTAATTCAGGAATATCGCAAGTGTACAATAAGTACAAGACGGGACCTAGGACACTTCCTTGCGGTACCCCAGCTTTTATCGGTTTTAGTTCCGAATGTGCATCATCTTGTCTTACTCTAAACATACGCTGTGATAGGTAAGACTCTAAGATGTCAGCAAACTGTTTAGGGAGCATATTTCTTAGTTTGATAATGAGGCCTTTGTGCCATACCTTATCAAATGCTTGCGCTACATCGAGGAAGACCGTTGAGCAAACTTTGTTTTCCTCTAAAGCCTTTTCTATAATGTTGGTAATCCTGTGTACTATAGCAAGTAATTACTTATTATTTCATAACATAAGTTTACGTATTTCATTAATGCACACAATAAACTTATTACTAAACTAAAAATAAAAGTTGATTATTATAGTATTTAGGTTCTATTCATACTTGAAATATCAATATTTTTTGCACGAAATTCGTTAATTCTCGATCACTCTACTTTGGCATAATTTAATTAAATACTGTATAATTATTTACCCGTATTAATTTTAGGACTTGTTTCTACTAACATTCTAGCATCATGTGTACCAATTTTGAACAAAGTCTAAAAAAAGGAGTTTTTTCCGCCCTTGAACCACAGTGCGCCGGAGGCTCTACGCGGGAATTGTGATGTCCATGGCCCTTCACGGGGCCATGGTATCTGAAATCTGAAGGCTCGGCATAGTTCTCACATGCCTGTGTGAGAAAGTGTATGTAAATCTATGTGTATATGTATTAATATCCACCAATCAGTAAACTGTGTGTCAAGATGATTATTCGTTATTTAATGTGTTTGAAAGTATCTCTAAACAAGTGTGTAGGGAACAGGGTTGTTATGAAATAAAACCACAAAAGACAAGACCATTAATTGAATTTATTTTGGTCTTGTCAAACTCAATCTCGAAACTCTATTCCATTCACTAGGTCCCTAGGTCTTCGTGGAGAAGAATGGACAAGAAACTCCACGGGAAACATCTTTTAAGGTATTATACAAAGACGACCTGACATTGTCTTGGACTGTCTCAAGTTACAGCAATTTATCAGTTTACATAAACAACAATCAATATAACCCATATACATACCCATGTACATATTTCTAACACATAGTTATCACTAATATTCATAGCATAATATCAATTAACTTACATGAACATTGTAGGTAGGTCCTTAGGACAATACACATAGGTTACAGCTTGCTACACTTGGTAGTCTTGATTCATTAGACACATTATGAATATAACACTCTGGGTACAGATCCAGATATTACTCGTATATAACTAGCTAACTCGTAGAATAGCTGCAGCGTAACTGAACCCGAATTGCCAGTCCTTCTAGTTTTATATCCGTCCAATCCATCTTAAAAAGTAAATCAACTACTACCGCCATAATACACCAATGGCAAATGGTTATACATTACAGCTAATTTAAATAACTAATAACATAAAAAATAATTAGCAAATCCTATGTAGTGAAACTATTTTAAAACGTCTTAAGTTAATTAAACAATATAATATGTTTTTATTTGTAATCTATAAGACTATCGGATGAAATATGAGAATATCAACCGTTCAGAGAAACTATTTAATTTATTAAAATTGGAAGATAAAATCTAGAAAACATTATAAGTATCGTTTAATAATAACTATATCATTTTTTGGCAATTTATAATAAATAAACATTTAACTTGACTTAACTATTCAAATACCATAATAGTAATTGTGGTTCGGAAACCAAGGCTTTAAAAACTACTTCTATAAAATACGTCGGGATATAAAATATCATTAGAATAATGTAAATTAGGTTTATTTGAAATTAGAATCTTTGTTTTAACGATGATTATTATTGCTGCGAATGCTTCCGAATGTCGGGGGAGGGGTCATTTGATAATTTCCCATTCACATTTCATCATTTCTTTGTTTAAAAAATTCCACGTGCATCCATTTTATTCTCGCGCCCCTAGGTACGTGCCTATAGTTTGCCTTATGGATAATCCACCTCTGGCATTGATATAATAAAACCCAAGATACACACTCCGCGTCTCAAAACCGTCCGCTTAAAATGAGTTCACAATGAACTCATTTCAAATAGTCTCGCGTCGCTCGCGTCTCTGCACGGTCGTACAAAATACTTTTTATATTGCTTTTTATAACTGCATTGTAAAAGGAATCTGCGTAAGGTTGAATTTGCCAAAAAAAATATGTTTATAGTGACGATAACTACATGTAGTAGTGCGTGTATTGGTGAGTGTTTGGCGACAGTTTCGACTGTTTGTTTTGTTCGAGACTGTGCATCTAGGGTTTTATTATATCAATGACCTCTGGTCATAGCTGCATTAGCGATATCAAAACCTACATAGCAAACTAAAGAAATATCCGTCGGGGGCTGCCTTTTCTATATGAAATTTCAACAAAAATTTAATCATAGTGTATTTTATGTCGTCGTTAAACATCTACAATTCTTCAATAATTGTATTGTATTCACGTCACTAGAAAACCTTTAGCTGGTTTAATGGCAGCCACCAGCTAATGGTTTTCTAGTGACGTGAATACAATTATTGAAGAATTGTAGATATAAACATAACTAAGGCTTACTTATGTTTATTTTGAGTTATTTTATTCTTTTTCAATTAGATTTTTACCGTCGTGGGTTTTTTTTCAAAAATTTTCTAAAGATAAGTTTATAGAGACCTTACACGTGCCGCCCAATAATATTGCTTAGTCTTAAAAAATCTTTCTTTGATACCAAAAAGAAAAAAACTTGACCTTATGTCGTAATAAATGCATCAATTCTACGTGTACCTACCTAATTCAAATTATAGGAACACTAGCTGTTGCCAGCGGCTTCGCCTGCTCTACAACTCGAAAATTATCCCACGGGAAGATAAAATCATAATAAAAACTATCCTATGTGTTAATCCAGGTTATAAACTATCTGTGTACCAAATTTTATCCAAATCCGTTACGTGAAAGAGTAACAAACATCCATCCATCCATACTTACAAACTTTTGTGTAAATAATATTAGCAGGATTAGTGTAACTTCTGTTGTTACTGATTACATAATAAGTACCTTATTGTACCTATACTCTATAGTATAAGGGTTGTAAGAGGTTACTTTTAGTAGATTGCATGTTGAACTGGACTCCTCTCCCAAACGGTTTCTAATCGAATTTTCTTATTCATTTCTGAAAATCATGACTCGTAGGCATAGTTGAAAATATGGTTAAAAATTTGGTGGTGTGACTAAAATATTATGCAACGTGCCATGAATGCCACACGTGTGATCAATGGCACGCGTGCCATTTGGTTCGCCATCCCTGAATAGATTGTAGATAGGTCCCTATCCCAGGACGCATTGCATGAACACTTCTTTTGTAAGTATAGTTAAGTACTCTACTAAGAATAGTTTCTTTAAGTGTACAAAGTGTTACATTTCTTTTTTTCGTTTCGTTTTGTTGACATCGCGCCATAGAAATCATCAAAAATCTGTCTTATCATAGGAATTAGCCACGGACATAGCCTTTCGTTTACCTATTTTGTTTCAAAAATATTGCAACGTTCACTTGTTTTATTTGACGGCCAAACAGGGAAAAACTGGGACAGTAAAAAGTCATCAAATCTTTAGACTACTAAAGATTCGGGTGTTACCGTGTTACTAACAAAAAACATATGAATCGATCCAAAGCTACAAGAAATTCCTCACTAATACCTTATTTAGTACAGAAATAACACGCAATTTAGAGGAGTTAATGTGTTTTAATGTAGTGAAATCGAGACCAGCTAATGCAGCGTCTCGGTTTATTTAAACAAGTGGCACGTGTTTACTGTAGACGCCGGATGAACCATCGATCGGTTTACTCAGTAATGCATCGCTGTCGATGTCCCACCACTTGCATCTCAAATCTGGGATAAACGCGGTTCGATTAATCATACTCGGGATCGTGCAGCTGTGGTGTTATATTAGATTCGCATTAATGAACTTTGTTTAGGGTTTATTGGACTGATGATAGCCAATATGGCTAATATTGGCTATCTCCAATCTGCCAGAAAATTATATTGTCGAAATAAAATGGTGTTTGAACAGCACTATATGCTTGAAAATTGGACGAGAACTCCACCCTACTGCTATATACTACTATCCCAATTCACTTAAGTTATATCTGAAACTGATTTTGTTACATAGCATTATCGTCTTTTTTCGCGTTTTCTTCTCAGTTAGTATTGAGATTTTACCAAAAACAATAGGGCTCATATAAATTCCAGTCAGCGTTTTATTTGATTTGTCAGAGATTGAGTTCTGTTTACGTTAGCAATGAAACCGAGGTAGGCCCCGGGCTAGTGGCGCCCGGGTCGCCGTCGCCGCTCGTCCGGGGGCGGCGCGGTCCCTGGGGTGGTCGCACACAACAAATATAAACACCAAGTGTTTGTCATTGATTTTCCGCTAAATTAATTTGACAGTATTACATTTCCTGGCGATCTATTTATCATTCCTCCCTTCTACTTCTGTTACTGTTTTTTTTTCTATCCGTGTTTACTTTATCAGTTAGACCTAATCAAGTGTACAAAGTAGGTGTCTATAGTGTCTTGTACCCCAAATTTTATTTAGTGGCAAGCTTAATAATTTCAAAACACAAGGAATCGAATTCAATGCTTTGACTTTAGTCTTTTATTTTGTTACCAGGTGGCATTAAAACGACAGCAAGCTGCAGAAGATAAGATAGCGTTACACTTGGCTTCCGTAGAAAGCGGAACAGCTCTAGACTCACTTCCTCCGGGCCGGATATATGGAATGAGAGTCACCGGCCCTTGCCCAAGTCCTGGACCGGAGCCCGATTCTGTCGCAGATGACCAAACTGTAAGGAAAAGTACACTCAGATTTCGAATTTTAGTAGTCGTAAAGTTTTCTTAAGTATGCTATTCCTTGCCGCAGTTGGCCAACTATAAGTTGAGTTGCAGTATCTATAATTATGCCATCTTAATTTTAACATTTAATTTTCCTTTTTTTTCCTTTTACATTTTGATATGTTTAAGCCCCATCATTAATGATATTAACTTTCTTGTGTCCTCTGCACAACAGCCCATCCACATCGACAGCGAGACGAGTGACTCTATGCCTGACTGTTGCACCGTTTCTCCAGATTCTGCAGGAAACTCTTCTGCATCCGCATCATTAAGGTGAGTTTTGCTTCACGATAACATAAACAGTATTTATGTTTTGGTCAAGTCGGATTGACTTAGCATCTCCTCTGCTTTATTTGAGGGTTTAGCCGGTTGCATAACACTCTTCAAAAATATCCTCATTCTGATACTTCAGGGTGGGTGAAGAAGGTTCAGAGAGTGAGAACGCAGTGAGCACGGCTGGTCTAGAGATGCTGCGAAAACTGTTCCCCGGCAAGAAGCGCTCCGTGCTAGAGCTGGTGCTGAGGCGCTGCAACCATGACCTGCTTCGAGCTGTCGAACATTTCAACGCTACACGAGTACGTAGATCATGTTTACTGACGTACCGTCATAACTATGGTCTTCTTTTACAGGTATTTCTTATGTGGGTAGTTAAGATAGTTGACGCCATCTTCCAAATCCCTGTGAATGCATATAAATAGTTATCTTATACCTATCATACTGATTTAAACTTTTAAGGGAGAATTATAAAGTTAAATCGTAGCGTTTGGCATTTTTAAAATGGAGGATCGTTTTACAGGATCAACGAGACAAAATACCAGGACTCAGCTCGAGCAGTGGTTACGAGGCCTCCGTGTCCAGCTCTGAGGAAGTAGAGGCAAGGTGGTCAGCATTCCGTCCGGTGGGGCCTCGCGCTCCAATATTGCCAGCATTGGTCATGGGCAGGGTGTGCGGCTCTGATTGGCTCATACCGATGCCCGCTCTCCCCGCGCTATCAGGTCCACTACTTCTACCCCTTCAGCATCCACATGCACCACCACCTTCGTGCAACCCTTGCTCTCCCGACTGCAGGCAGTGCAACCATCATTAGAATATTACATCCTCAATGCTTGTGTCTTTAGCGTAGCCATTATTTATTATTTCTTATCGAAAGTGCTACAATATTTAACGCCAAAGAATTTGTATGTACCTAAGCTTTATACTTATTATCTACTTTTGTTTAAAGGGCTGTTGTTATTACTTATTAAATTGTATAGTTAAACACTCTTGTTTTACTTTGAACTCACCTTGCTAATAGTGAAATCTCCACAGTACCTACTAAATCAAACAATGCGAGGTGGCATTAGGAGCCCTCTAGCCAGCGGCAATTTTCGTTGTCAGTTACAAATGCGTGACAATCCTACAAATAAAGATTGAGAGACATGAAATAATTGGCCTACGTTGTAGTGAACACTATTTATTTAGAAAATAGTGTGATTTACTGTAGATAGACTGATAAATAATTTCGAAAATAAAAACAGGACATACTTGAGTGACTTTAGAAACGTTTATTTAGGATTTTAATACTCCTGAAATTAGGTTTAAATATTATAGAATTCTTATCTACCAAAAAAAGAGACGTAAAAAAGTAGCTATAGTAAATAACAAAATTAACAAACATCAAAGAGTCGTGAATGTCATAAATATCAGCGTGCTGCTAATTGTTTTAAATCATTAGCATGATTTTAATTATGCACCTAACTCGTTGACACTTAAAAAAACTACCGATACATTATATACTCTGGGAGTTGGCAAGATCAAGTGGTTGTGTTACATTGCTGTCTGACTTATGATTTTTGGATCAAAAGTTCTTTCGTTCGACATAAATGGCACCTAGGACAGTCTTTATGTGGATTGTGGAAGGTGGAGAACCAGATGTAGTGGCGCAAATTAGGAGAGTTCAAAGTCCATTGCAGATCTGTGATTGGTCCAGTTTGTTGATTGATTAAAGAACTGTTTACAAGAATAAGTAGATTGAAATCCTTTGAGGTCCATTTCATTCATTACTTTAAAGAGAGGAACTGCCTTCAAAGCGATCTCATTTCTGTAGCAAACAATCAAATTCGTACTGTCTGTATTCAAAAGGTCAAGACGAGTAGACGTCAGCTATTTAACATACAATGACTCCACTGTTCCACCGATCAAAAAACTTCGCTCAGGCAGCTACAAACAAAAGTTAAAGATATACTTTTTTGTAGTAAAAATGTTTGTGTACGTTATATTACTTTTTATATTTTTAAACGTAGTGTGTGATATTAATTACCTGATAAGGACGCTCATCTCTGTTCTGACTGGTCGGTTGTATCAACGCAAATATTATTTGGACGAAACTACTACGATATATGGTGAGTTGAAGCACGTTAATTACGATGAATGGATTACTTTGAGGAAGGATATGAAAAAAAAAGGAGTAGATGATAGCGTGACAGTTGAAAGAGAAGCGTGGAAGAAGAAAACGTGTTGGCCCGAGACAGCCCGACCCCAAGTAAGTACGGCAGGAAGATGATGATAAAGCACGTTAATTATTATATACATATCATATTTATACATACATTACATTATAGATACTTATGTAGGGTATTAGTAACACGTTGTCGTTTCCCACTGGTAGACATGTTCTTGCTGGCTTGTAACAAAAATAAAAATTCTTATTGTCAGCGACACCTATAGAGTATTAAACCACAGTCTTTGGCGACACTCGATGGTTGTTGGTGATACTTGGGGGGTCCATCACAGGACGTATTTTGGCCGATATTGTACTGATAAATTAGGTGATCATTTTGTTTGATAAGAATAGGTACTTTTCTTCCTACGCATATCGACCAGTTGACTTACAATACAACGTCACACGTAATACATAAATTTTTCAGGTATTTGTACGTTTCAAGACTGCGACATAAACTTCAGACACATAAGAATAGCCAGGCTACTTCGGGATCTCGATTTCGCAAGATATCACTTTTATGAGAGAACCGGTATCTACCGCAGAAGTGGAGAGCTTGGCATTAAGTCTTTACAAGGATGTACTCTCACACTAACTGATACTCCGGTGCCTCTGTTTGGACTTTATAAAATTAATACCAAGGTAAAGATTTGCGTACACTTTATATATGAACATGTTCCTTTCTAGTGAAAATTGTGATAAATTGTTTAAATTGCTCTCTTATTAATATTTCGTTGAATTCAAAACTATATTTAAATATAAATAAAATCAAGATGACGCAAAAAATTGTAGATAACGTTAATTGAGTGTCAGCAATCAAACTAGACCATAGAATGATAGAACTGGACATTCAAGATATTTTAAAACAAATGACAATTAATAATATTTTCAGCTGGTTTACTGGGATGATCGCTCCCTATTTTTGGAACATGAAGTGATTACTTTACGCGACGGTAAAGTTCGATCCCTGCTAATATCCCGCCAGCACGCCTTAGGTAGAAATGGAGACTCCACAGATGCACTACTCTCAGGTCTCCCTGGATCGCAAGTTCAGCCTTCTTGCCCCGAGTATATCGAATACTGGCTTCGGAGCATGGAGATTACCAGTTTGAAGTTAAAGAAGGATGTGAAATCTAACAAATAAAGATTGTTTTTTGTGCATTTGCTTTTAGTTAAGACAAGACCAAGAATAGAGCCTTGTGGTGCACCTTGTTTAAGCTGATGATAGTTAGGTAATGATTATTACTAGCTTCATCAGATAGTTGTTATAAAACTAGTGACACAGGTATCGGTTGTGTGTGCAGCATACGTCATAGTCAGCGTTTTCATGATAATTAGTTACTTATCGTTTTATTATAGTTAGGTATCTTAAAATCTCATAGACTGTGTGCACTAGGCGGCTTATTCAAATTGTTTTCATACTTTTCTTATTGTTTACTCTTAGCTTAGTTATCAAACAAGAATATAGTAACAATTTCTTTGTGATTGAAACTTATCTACGTGCTATCATATTTTTAAAGACTGTGTCTGCTAATATTAATGTTCATTTCTGGGATTGGGCAGCTTAGCAGGTCCAAATAATGCAGCTAACTTCACTCCGCTGTTGCAATGGTCAGTGACTCTGAGATAACCACATTCGCTCTTGAACTTGTATTGTAGTCTCTACTTTACCCACGATGTTCAACTTGCTATCAGCATAATTTAAATGATGCGCTGTCTCTCTTTGACATAGCAGCAAGCAATAGGTAAAACAAAGACAGCGTTATTTTGAAACAGGTACATATTGTTGTCTTTGTCATATTAACGTTATGTTTGGCCAAGAATATTTCTATAGGAGTACCTAGTACTTTTATATTGAAGTTAGTTTGGTTTGAGAATTTAGAGAGACCCTACGGTCACTTTTTGTTTTTCGAAATTTTATAAATAGTTAGTTTTAATTTACAATGTATTGTATTATAGTGTCACTCATAGCTCTTGCTTACGTATTCTGGGATGGTAACTATTTCTTAAGGATAGCTTTCACCATAGGAATTGGCAGATTGTTCCAAAAGAAATGCGGTATTAATGATACGACCACGATTTATGGTAAGTTAGTGATTTTAATTTACTTAATAATGAAGTGCAATTACCTACTACGTGACTATATTTTTGATCATTATTTTGATGTTTATTTAATGTGTGTTAAGTACTTAAGTCTACAAGTAATTTTTATACAGTAAGATAAATAATGATTATTTTCAAACTTAATGAATACCAAAGTACTAAGTAGGTACCTATATAACCTATACCTAGTTGCTGTCTTTAAATATGTATGACAAAGCTATTTAGCATATTATATCCTATAAGCCAACATACCTACGCACAGAAAAGTTTCCATTCAAAACATTCTCGTTTTTATTAAAACACAAAAACAAGTCGATGTATTAGGTACCTATGTTTATGTAGGAAACCATTGCTTGCTACACTGTACGGGGTTTTCCAAACTTACTGTCAAAGCATTTTCATATTTCTGTGTGGACTTGTTTCTGTAATTTTCATACTTCGCACTGAGGACTATGTTGCTGATTCAATATGCTTTTGTTAAAATAACATTATTTTAAACAAGACATAGGTAATGCACCTCAAACTATTTTTTTCCGAAGAGGTCGAAAACATAGCTCGTCTTCGATATCACAAAAATAGTCCCAACCAAGAATTAAAAAGAAAACAGTTTAAAACGATACACACCTGATATATTTTCATTAGGTACGGTCAGTTTAACATATCTAACTGTTTTCTATTTCAGGTTTCTGTACGACGCAAGATGTGGACATCTTCCTCAGACACATGAACAATGCTCGTTATGTTCGAGAGTTAGATTTCGCCAGATTCCATTTCTACGACCGCACCGGAATGTACAAGAATATCAAGGCGGTGGACGGGCATGCTCTGCAAGGCGCTTCTAGCATTCGCTACAGGAGAACTATCCCCATATTCACAGCTTATAAGGTTGAGACTAAGGTGAGTTTGTTTGAGATCAAAGTTCGTTCTGTAGGCTAATTACATGTTAATTTATGAAGCGACAAGATGACGCATCCTGCAAAATTCAATTCCCAGAGAATTGAAGTGAAATAAAGGTATTAAGTCAATTTGCAATCAGCAGTCATTTGTAAAATATCGACGGGAATGTTCCTGCATTCAAACACAATATTTTGGGTCTGTTCATTGCAGATTCGGGGTTTTAGATAGGAACACTCTTAGATTAAGGGGAGCCGAAAGCAGTTATAGCTGATCGCTTCAAGCTGCGACTGCTTAACGTACTACAAATACTACGTCACTAATCTAATCTTCTATTCATTGGTATAAAATCCACGAGACCATTTGGCTGACGCCAATGCTCCGGCAGCAATTGTTGAAAATCAGCCTTGCGGTCAAGCAGTTGCATTTGTCGACTGGCCGCCTAAGGCAGCTCGCGACTCCGCCTGGCAGATTCACGTTTACCACTTATTTTATAGTTGATAGGAACTGCTGTTGAATTGCCAACTAATCTAGTGGTTGAAAACAACTGCTTAGGAAATAACTGACACTCAGTTCAAGTAATTAAAAATGTCTGTTTAAGCAGTTCTTGTTTATTGTTCAGTGACTGTAGGTACGCTCCGGCCTTAAGCTGCACAATTAATTAATAGACGCGGCCTTTAAACCTGTTTCAATTGTTTCAGCTGGTCTATTGGGAAGACAAAACACTGTTTATTGAACAGAAGTTCATCACGCTGAACGACGGCTTCGTTCGTGCCGTAGTAATGTCACGACAGAACCTCATCAATGTGGAAGCAGACAGGCTGTTCCAAGGTATTCCTGGAGCTGATAAGAAACCTGAGTGCCCTGAGGAGATCAAACATTGGCTGCAAGCCATCGAAATATCTAGCGCCAAGCTTAGAAAGAAGGATTAATTCAGTATTAGTATTTTTGCTTATGTTATACTCCTGAATGTTTGTTTTAAACGTATTTATGCAGAAATAAAGGTTGCGGTTACTGACTCACTTTTTATTTTCACTCAAAAACTTTACGATAAAACAGATGCTGAAAAAAGTCAACAAAATAACACACAGATGTATCGTGTTACGCATCAGGGCAGCACTCTGGCGCTTGTCACCGCACCGGCTAATGTTACTGTTTATACAACCTGCACATTATGGACACGAATTTAGGGATTTGTGATATACCTACATCTAATTTTACCACATTGCATTTTAGATCTTCTGACACCGAAATTAAGCTCAAAATAATACAGCCAGCATTGATACGTCCACCCCGCTCATAAGCTCATTTTGCGTTTGTTATTTTGTGAAAAAAGGAACAAACATTAGAGCATGTTCAAGCCAATTTAATCATTAACTGAGAAAGGAGAGCGAAAATGTGTTTGTTTTAACTTTAACTCGGATTTTATTTATCAATTGGGCATAATCTGCTTCATTCCCTTTGCATAATTTATGCTAAAGTTTTATAAAAAGCTAGATAGAGCAGTGCCTTACGTCACGGGCACTATTTTGAGTGTAGGGCTTCCGACGGGAGCGAGGGATACTCATACACAAACGATATACCTAACATGTGGGTAATTTTTGTGAATGAAAATAGTTTTTTCATTTCCTGTTTGATAAAGAAACTAGGAAAAAAAGTTGCACTAATTGAATAATGGGGCAAAAAACTAGGGGATGGAAGTTTGTATGAGACTTCCGCAAATTTTGATGCTAGAGGTCTAAAAAAGATTTAGGCCTCCTTGTTAAGGCACCTCTGATATGCAATAAACCGCAAAATAGAAATAACAATATTGTCATAAGTAACTTACAAAAGGAATTGAATTCAAAACCAAAACATTTTCATATATAATGTTGCCAAGACGAGACCATGTGGCTTTCACAGTTTCACTATAATAAAGATACCAAGTAGAGCAAAGCTAATTTAATTATTTATTTAAACTTCATGCACAAGAGTGGTATATAGGGGGGGCTTAATGCCACAAGGCCTTCTCTACCAACCAACCTTCACGCCCTAACTATAAGTTCTAACTTCACAAGCTCTACCACTTTTTTTTGGAATGTGTGAAATCTTTAAATGTCTCCTCTCGCTCTGGGCGGAGCGGAAGGGAGTGTCAGACTTCTGCTAACTAAAAACCACCCATGTTTCTTCTTAGCCCAATGTGTCCGGGGCCATATCTCTTTCGGACAACCCGCAGTGGTCGGTCCTTGGGAGACCCTGCAATGTTGCTGACATTTCTTTGAGGCGCCCATGGAACTCGAACGCGCCGTCATATCCCACCTGTTGTCGTCATAAGACGGACGGACGGTGAGCTAGCCCTTTACTCACCGTCCACAGGCCCGCGCCTACGGTGGCCGGAAGCCATAACGTAGCCCCCGACGCACGGAGCATCTCCCGCGGCGGCTGGGACGAGAGGTTCTTTTCATCTCAAGTTCCGCCACCTCCTACGCTAGCATGACTTCATGCTTCGCAGAAGCAGGTGAAGACGAAAACACGGCGGGGCTCCGCCCTAGCGGAGCAAACCTCCACGGTGTACTCCACCGTGTCCTTTGGCCGATCCTCGCAGTGGAAGCATCCGAGCGTTTCCTCCCGCAGGTATAACCTCTCGAAACAACGGTGTCCGGTGAGGACCTCGTCAGGCGGAAGGTGGGGGCGCCGTGGCAGCTCTCCAGCCACTTCTCAAAGAGGGGACTTATCACCACTATTGTGACGTGCCCTAAGCACTATACCTTAGTTAAAATATGCGCCTTGGTCATTTCGATCCTACAGTATAGGGACTATTGTAAAATAGAAAAGTAAAGAACAGTGAATTTTCCATCACATTACAATGTTACTGTCCAGCTGAAGCTTAAGGCATTTAACACTTTGCTTTAGGTTTGCATGACATAAAATTTGACATTAACGAGCATTTGGGAAAATATAATTTATTGCGTGTCCCCCTGGGCTTTATAATAAAGAATGGTTGGTACTTTTTCATCAGGAAAATGACTCTACATTTAATAATGCTTCATTTTACAAAATATCCTGTGAAATAATCAACATCTCGTAATCTTCAGATCTAGCCGCGCTTGCCTAGCTTGGTCTGTGGATCGCCAATTTCATATCAAAGTTTTCGCCATGCTTTGGAAAGCATGTTAAGCCATTGATCTCGGCTGGCATTCGTAGATCATTGACAGTCGTTACAGGCAGTCAGTGGCCGGAAAGCCTGACAGCCTAGTACAACTGAGTTGTGCAGGTTAGATATAGGCAGTCGCACCATGTTAAATACCTAATAATTTCAGCTGCATCCGGTTAGACTGGAAGCCGACCCCATTATACATAGTTGGAAAAAGGATAGGCAGATGATTGCATTGTGATGACGACCATAGATGTTATCAAGATCTTGATCAATAGCTATTGTTACTGGTCTTGTAAACTTGAAATTCCGGTGAAAATCCGTTGCCGTCACTTAAGTCCACAAATATAAATGTTTTTATTCAAATGAATTATATTAATTCGGTTAAAACTTAACATTATTTATTTAAAATGTAAACTAGTGGTGCTACGCCGTAGCGCCGTAGCAGCCCCGGAGCACTTTTTATTTAAATAAATGTATGACACGTTCCGAATTTCAGTAAATTTTCAGTACATTTGTACATAAACAATTTATAACCTACTTGGTATTTATTTTATTAAAATATAAATTGAAAATGTACATATATTATAGGTACTTACTTCCGCATTGGTAGGTATGTTAGTACTTGTTGATACAATACACAATTTTATCCTCATTATAGAAAAAAAATGTTTAGTTCTGAAATTGTGGTGTGAATGTGTGATTCATATTTTTAGTAACCGCAGTCGGTGCGTGTGAAGTAGTCAGTTTTTTCGGGAGTTCCTTAATTAGCCGTCGGCCGCAAGGAAGCTCCCGACCACACACACTTTGTACTTCGATCAAACAGTCTTCATCCTGCTTACTTTAACTAGATGTATTATCATTAAATAAGCAACGTGCTATAAAAAAATATACAAAGAAACTGAATACTTAAATGTACATTGAAATATAAATGACTTATTATGATAAGAAGTAACAAGCAACATTCAATGAAGCAAAATACCTTTGTCAATACATGTAGAACATGTATTGTATCTAAAAAATACTAGGGATGGAGACTACCTGCCACCTTCACTGGATTTTTTATGCTCACAATTCTTGAAACCTTACCTAGTTTGGCATTGAAAAGAAATATATTATCATGAACAGGGGCAAGACATTTACCAATATAATACCTTTGCATCAATATTTTGATTAGCTGATGTTACGTTTGCTGACGTATCTGTTTAAATACTAAATAACACACACAGTGGTCTAACCGTAAACAAAATTGCAGTTCTGTTATTTGCTGAACGTTTATTATAATTTCCACTGTTCTTTGGTTTACTGAGCTATATTTCACCCCCGGTAGTACCTGCACTTGTTAAGTTATTTTGCTTTACCTTTATATTTAAATAGTCTATCATTTTTATTAAGTAAGTTGGACCTCATAAAAAAATACCTGTTTATTATGTTACAATTATAATCGAATCAGTTGGTGGTAATTAGGGTGTTGTTCAAGACCAAGCATCCATCGAAATTATATTTATTTTGAACTCAAGAGATCAAGTATCAAGACAGCTTACACGTTCTTAAATCAAAGGTGGCGCTAACCGCGTGTGTCTTGTCGCACAACAATAACAAAATATCCATTAGCTTTAGTGGTTTCTGTTCAGTGCAGCCGACAAAACACAAAGTCATCTTCATTCATTTTATTTTGTTTAATCTTCAGGCCATTTGTCAACCTACGTTTTAGTCTATGTTGACACTGCAGGAGCTTTAAGTATAGGTAATGTATCATATAAAAACCCCTTTGTTACGACTCCAATTACCATACATTTTCCTTGAAATCGTTTATGATGGTATATTGTAAATAGAACTGACGATGGTAAATAGCCCTCGTATAACGAATTGCTCTTTCAGAATATTTAAGTGATCGGTTTCAAATATAAACAGTTTTCAGTTTTCAAGTATTTGTTTTAATGTTTGCGACTTCGATAAAACAATAGTTGTGGGTTCTGCACAATATTTCTTTAATAAAATTGGATTTGCTTTGTAATCCCATAAGAGTTGTTATGTAGGTCCCGTTAGAAGTAAAACACCTTTATAATAAAGGAATAAAAAAAAAGTAGATTGGTTAGGATCCGTGCTGTGTTGATTGCACTAGGCTTGTCTCCAACATTACATGGGCCTTAAATATAATGTTCACCGTAATTTATATAATTAGGGTGAACTTAGTGAGCGTTCGTATAATTAATATTTCAATTCGGCATTTATTTTACTATTCAGCACGGGCACTACCGTCACTGAAGTAGAAACTAATTATATAACATTTCATAGAATCGATTTTGTGTTTCGCTCTGTTATTCATGGAATCCTAAAATATTTAAATGAGCTATGCTTGTGGTTACCTAGCACTTAACAGGCTCGAGTCCGATTAGCAATTATTATTATCGTCATTCTGAACTAGGTCTGGGCCCAAGATGA
The DNA here is from genome assembly GCA_949775195.1 of Diarsia dahlii. NCBI lineage: Eukaryota > Metazoa > Arthropoda > Insecta > Lepidoptera > Noctuidae > Diarsia > Diarsia dahlii. The sequence continues at coordinate 13,440,681 of OX459194.1, read as the reverse complement.
TCTTCCCGATATCATCGACGATATTGCCTTTAGAGCTACTTATTAATACTATTATTACACAGTACTTAGACTCAGCATACTGCGTAACGGTTATTTCCGATTTACCATGGACATTCTCCTTGCCAATAAGTTTCGTTTCTTTAATCCCAAATGAAGAAGATCTGGTGAAGCAGGTATATAATGTGTCTGAAATGGGGTGTTCCGATTACATAGTGCGTATGCAAAATCCGCAAAAGTTTATGACGGCTTTAGAAGTAGTTGTTCATACAGGAAACGTTAGAAGAAGTTACAGGAAGATTATTTTCTTACCCTACGATGAGGAATACAACGAAGATTATGATATGGACCTACCTTCATTGATGTTTTCGATGAAAGAAAGCACGTATGTGGCAAATATGTTGATGATTCAAAACGTTGCAAGCAATAACTCAGACTGCAAAAGTTTCGATTTAATAACCCATCAGTTCGTTGGTCCAGATGAAGATACCAACCAGCCTAAATTCCTGGATCGTTGGGATTCTTGTTCACAAGAGTTTGAAAATAAAGCAAATCTATTTCCTCACGATATGACTAATTTATATGGGAAAACGTTAAAGGTGTCTTGCTTTACTTATAAGCCTTACGTGTTATTGGATTTAGATCCTGCTATTGAACCTTCAGGAAGAGATGGCGTGGAGATTAGGATAGTCGATGAACTTTGCAGGTAAGATATCGAGTTGAAGAAAGCGGATTGCAGGCCAAATTATAATTATCGTTGTACGAGCAAACCTGTACAATATCAATTGTTTCAATTTTATGCTGACATCGACGCGCAGCCAATGAATAAAATATGCAATTTTACGTAAACGATCAATAGTCGCTTAGCACCGTTGTTGGGTTAATATCATAAAGACTCATTCGCCGCGAGTCGATCATTTTATTATAATTTGAGTGTTCTATCAATACACTTTTTGTATCATTTAAATGTACCATACCCGTACAATCGTTTATAAAAGTATTATACAGGGTGTAAGGGACAGCTGCTGTTTTCCAGCTTTTGGCTTTTTTATTAACAAAAAGCCAAAAGTGGATGTTGATATACTCTAACGCGCGTGAAATTATTAGCTATCAACTTTCTGGCTAGCTACTACTATAAATTAGATGAACTCTTCGTCTAATTTATCCTCTCGCTTGCCGTTCGATACTTGTTTTTTGCCACTGTAACATTTCGTTTTAGGAAATAAATCAAATCTATTTTATTGAATTCCCATAACGTTTCTGAAATAATTTCTTGCACCAGTCATCTTGGTATTATATAGTGAATTCATCCCATCAGTCTGCGGACTGCGGAGGGCTGTCCCTTACACCTTACTATATTTTAAACAGATGGATAAACTGCACTATTGAAATCGTAAGAGAGGATGACGATCAATGGGGAGAAGTCTTTCCGAACGAAACTGGTGGCATTGGAGTTATTGGAAGCGTCGTAGAAGATCGCGCAGAAGTGGGAATAAGTGCGTAAAGTTAACACTAGGTATAAGTTTTCAAGAAATATGTCATGTCTGATACAAAAAAATTATTTACAGCTGCCCTCTATTCTTGGTATGAAGAGTGGCGTGTGATGGATTTTTCAGTTGCTGGTGTAAGAACTGCTATCACTTGCATAACTCCAGCGCCAAGGTAAGATCAGAGATGGACAGAAGGAAGACGAAGTTTATACTTTCATTCAAAACTACTTCAGCGAATTATGTAGAAGTTTATGTTCTCTTGATTGGGTTTTCAGATTATTATCAAGTTGGGAGATGCCTCTGATGCCGTTCACTTGGTATATGTGGATTGCTGTAGCATTAACTTACATTTATGCGTCAACTGGAATTTTGACGGCACAAGGATGTGCTACAACTTCGTACCCCTTTCTTAAAACCTTTGGAATGATGATCGGACAAGTAGGTAACATGTTAGGTACCAGCTAAGGATATTTTATACAAACACAAGCAATGTAATTGCTTTGTTGCCACTAGAACATGTATTTGATTTTTAAATATTTAAATGCACATTAAGTTATAACCCTATGAGTTAAGGTAAGCTAACTTATTATAATAGTAGCTATTGGACTATTTATACGATACGGTATTGCAGTATCTAGATCTAAGTTTAATTATAATATTGAAGGTACAAAACTACAAACGTTTTATCCTACCAACCTACAACTGCAAGTTAATGTCCACGCATTTGTTTGCGATGCAAGTATTTAACGTAGCGTTTTATCAACATTTCAAACAAAAGTAGATACACAGCTTTATGAAAATCGTCGATCATAATCGAATCGATTTTGCGTTCAAGTTCGATGTTGATCGAGACTGCACATAAAGCTGAATTTACCTATAAGAGGACTTTGGATTTCCATTGTGGTGAAAGCATTAGCCAGCCAGGGCGGGGGCTCGCTGACTGCCAAGGGTGCGCCGGACGTCTAGCTAATGATTAGATATTCGTTCGTCGCTCGAAGGGGCTATTTTCATGCTTGTCACACATGAATATATTAGAAAATAAACGTCACTGTTTCAGAGGATCATCACAATTTCTTTAAAAACCCTATCCGATCCGTGAGACCTTTCCCTTTCGGATCGGACAGGGTTTTTAAAACATATTGTACTTATAGGCGAATTCTATACCTACGTAATTAAGTTATTCGATATTAAAAATCTTTCAGTCCCAATACGAGAACAGTACTAGTCGTTTATGGAAGATGAGAAGTGTAACCGGTTGGTTACTGATAGCGGGGTTGATTCTGAGCAGCGCTTACGGAGCTGGTCTGGCCTCCACGTTTACTGTGCCCAAATACGAGTCGTCTATAGATACAGCAAAAGATATAGTGGATAGAAAACTAGAATGGGGCGCCACACATGATGCTTGGATATTTTCGCTACAAGTGTCTACCGAAGTAAGGATATTTACTTAAAACCTGATTTTCTGAAGGGTTAGGCTAAAGGAGAATTTCTGCAATAATATTGATGATCGAAAACTACTGAACATTGAGTGCTAGAAAATGGCATTTTTTTGCATTAATACCGCCTTACAGAGGCGTTTGTGTTTTTAGCTACTAAATAAATAAATAATATTTAAATTAAGCTAAAATTAGCCCATGAAAAGTCGGTGATTCAAAATGCTTTGGAAATGACTTTTAAATAAACCAATTATTCTATTCCAGCCGCTGATCAAACAGTTAGTGGGACAATTTCGAATTTATTCTTTTGATGTATTAAAAGAAAAAAGTTTCACTCGAAATATGGCATATAGCATTGAGAAGTTACCTGCAGGTAAATAATAATACAAGTTCAATTCACTAATCGAAATCTGTGAGAGAAAGGATTAATGTTTGAGTCAAGTCCGTGACAATAAAATATCCCAATGTATACTTATTTGATTGATGATCTCATAATGTTACAGAAGTGACATGAAGTGAAGTGAGTGTTCCTACGAGTAATTATATGGTGCTTATAAAATAAATAACGAAGTAGTATTTACTGACATACCTAATACAAATTACTGTAGGCACAGATATTATAATACTTCGTCTGTAGGTAACTTCGCTATAGGCGAGTACGTCACTCAAGAAGCTGTCCTGAATATGATGCTGATGGTGGAAGATTTTTACTTCGAGCAGTGTGTAGTGATGATGAGGAAGAGCTCCCCATACACGGAGAAAGTCAACCAACTGGTGGGGCGCCTGCACCAATCTGGACTGCTGCTGGCTTGGGAAACTCAGGTTCGAAAAATATACGGTGTGACTAAGAGATTTTGTGAAACTTTAACTCTGGTTTCAGGACCTAGGTGCCTACCTACATGATTATAGAAACACAGTAAGAATGGTTAAGTTTAGTCGGTTATAAATACCTACCTATAACATTAATTATTTGTATAGAACATGTGATATTTAGGGTGCATTATAAATATTATAATAAGTATAAGTTTTTAAACTGACATGGTCACTGACACTACTATTAATACTATGAACGGGATAACATGGTAAATATTCCTTTTCAATGATTAAATATCTCCCTGAAATTGCTAAAAATATCTTGTTACATCTTTATAATTTGTTTTTTTCGCTTAATTTTATTCCTGAACAATGGCGGCAAATCCGCATAGTACCAATCCCCAAACCAGGTCGAGATTTAACCTCCGCTTCTTCAATAAGACCTATTTCGTTAAAGTCCTGTCTATGTAAAATCTTTCATTCCATTATTAATAAAAGAATTGAGTGGTACTTAGAAAGTGGAGGATTTTTTTCTGAAGAAACTGTAGGTTTCAGGAAGGCTCGTTCTTGTCTTGATAACTTAAATTTATTAACTTCTAAGATACAAATTGGTTTTTCAAAAAAACGCGTGACTATCGGATGTTTCCTTGATATCGAAAACGCATACAATAACGTTGACGTCACCACTCTTCTGTTGACCTTAGACCAACTTGGTGTGGGATCACAATACTGTAGATATCTATGGGAATTTCTTAAAGAAAGGTATTTATCAATAAGTGGCATAGATAATACTATCACTAGAATTGCCAGAAGGGGCTTGGCACAAGGGGACCCCCTGTCTCCATTACTATTTAATATTGCCACCATTCATATCTGTAAAGCAATGCCTAGCTCCGTATCTATCTCCCAGTATGCTGATGACTACGTACTTTATATAACGTGTCATAATATTGAGCAAGCAGCCGTGGAGTTGCAGAAAGCGTTAAATATCTTATGCGATCAATTGGATTCCCTTAAAATAGATATATCGTCAAATAAAAGTAAAATATGTATTTTTGATAGAGGCTATAAGAGAAGGTCGGTTAGTTTGTCAATTAGAGATAACAGTTTAGAGGTCGTTGACACGGTACGATATCTGGGTATGTGGCTGGACCGTTCTCTCAGATGGGGAAAGCATATAAATGAGATTTACGAAAAAGTTCTCAAATTCATTAGAATCTTTAAAGTGTTGGCTGGGTCGAGTTGGGGGGTGCACCCAAAATATTTAAGAAGACTTTATCTAACTTTAATCAGAAGCCGTATAGACTATGGAAGTTTTTTTTATGACAACAGTGCAAAAATGCACTTAGGTAAATTAGATAGAGTGCAAAACCAGGCCATGAGAGTAGTGGGTAGTTTTATTAAAACCTCACCAATTCACGTGATGGAGAGTGAATTATGCCTACAACCATTATACCTACGTCGACGCTTCTTGGCTAGTAAATTCTGGCTTAAGGGGCCTTGTACAGACAAGACTTGCGGAACTTTAGGCAATTTCGGTGCGATGCTATGTTTGTGTGCAGCGATAACACCGACGAACGCACACACGGGCATTTCGAGCGTTGAACTACGGTTGAAAAATTTGATCATTTAGACAATTATTATTTTAGGTGACTTATTTTTATAGTAAGTAAGTACACGCGTACGGCTTTGAAAAAAGTCTGGAATGTGTGTTGTGTATAGGTACAGTATATCAATCAACATAAAAATGGTTCAATTTGGTGTTAGATGAATTAAAATAAAAAATTATGATATCTATTTTAATCACAGATTTTAATATTTGTTGTAAATTGGTTGTGAAAGCACTTTAACACGTCAAAAATAAAGAATGTTTCCGTCTCTTTTTAACCGACTTCTAAAAAGGAAGTAGGTTCTCTATTCGTATGTTTTTTTTTATGTGTGTCCGCGCATATCCGACAATTCTGGACCTATTTTCAAAATTATTTTTTTGTTTGAAAAGGTATACTCCCAAGGTGGTCCCAATGTCACCAAGTCAGTTTCTGATGATGGGAACTCTGAGAAATTGAGGGCAACCCTCGAATATCATAGGCGCACATAACGTTTTCCATACATTTTCAGAAGCTGTTCAAGTATTTGCGTCGGATAATCATAATTTCATGTGGCTGCGCTGATGACGGAAGATGCAACTCCTCAACGGTCAGGACTTGAAAGAAAATTCCTTCAAAATTATAGGTTGTCAATTCGTCGGCTAGGAAAATTCTTAGGTTTTTCCGTCATGGGTGTCGTTTTCATGGTTTTTGGGGTCGCTGATTACGAAAATGAGGTCAAAATGAAAATCCAAGATGGCGGTCAGGATTTTTTTTGGTTTTTCCGTCATGGGTGTCGTTTTCATTGTTTTTGAGGTCGCTGATTACGAAAATGAGACCAAAATGAAAATCCAAGATGGCGCCGACGAAAATTTTTGGTTTTTCCGTCATGGGTGTCGTTTTCATGGTTTTCGGGGTCGCTGATTACGAAAATGAAGCCAAAATGAAAATCCAAGATGGCGGCCAGGAAATTTTTTGGTTTTTCCGTCATGGGTGTCGTTTTCATGGTTTTCGGGGTCGCTGATTACGAAAATGAAGCCAAAATGAAAATCCAAGATGGCGGCCAGGAAAATATTTGGTTTTTCCGTCATGGGTGTCGTTTTCATGGTTTTTGGGGTCGCTGATTACGAAAATGAGGTTTAAATGAAAATCCAAGATGGCAGCCAGGAATTTTTTTGGTTATTCCGTCTTGGGTGTCGTTTTGATGGTTTTTGGGGTCGCTGATTACGAAAATGAGGTCAAAATGAAAAACAAGATGGCGCCGACGAAAATTTTTGGTTTTTCCGTCATGGGTATCGTTTTCAAGGCTATAGGAGTCGTTGATTACGAAAATGAAGTCAAAATTAAAATTCAAGATGGCGGCCAGGCAAATTTTTGGTTTTTCCGTCATGGGTGTCGTTTTCATGGTTTTCGGGGTCGCTGATTACGAAAATGAAGCCAAAATGAAAATCCAAGATGGCGGCCAGGAAAATATTTGGTTTTTCCGTCATGGGTGTCGTTTTCATGGTTTTCTGGTTCGCTGATTACGAAAATAAGGTCGAAATGAAAATCCGATAAAACGGGTTTGTTAAACATGAAATCGAAATAAATATTAATAAGTTATACTATAGACTACTGGCCCGTGTTGAAAAAATTATGGATCATGTGAACCACCAGGTCACCTATCTAATAATAATATAATAATAATATAAAGAGAGGGGGTTGCAACCCTCGATTATTTCCCCTTGTCGCATGATTTTTGTACGGCGTTGTGGAATAATGGATTAGAAGCAGTATTGAAATAGTATGAAACTGATGCCGTACAAAATAAAATGACCAAATTTACCCTGGAAATTGTCGGAAAATAAAAAATTAATTCCGACTTTGTGGCGCACCATTTTTTTACGGCACTACGCGTTTTCTTATTATTTTTCATGGATCTATCGATGGTAAGAATGCCGTACAAAAATATATGACCAAAATGTACCCACTCTACCTGTACTTTTGAATTCTCACCTGCACTCGGTTGGACAGCTTACAAGTGACGGCATAGTGCTGAATCTTATTATTTTATGCTCTTATATCGTTCTAGATAGGTCACCTGGTGGTTCACATGATCCATATTTTTTTCAACACGGGCCAGTGGTCTATAGTATAACTTATTAATATTTATTTCGATTTCATGTTTAACAAACCCGTTTTATCGGATTTTCATTTTGGCTTCATTTTCGTAATCAGCGACCCCAAAAACCATGAAAACGACACCCATGACGGAAAAACCAAAAATTTGCCTGGCCGCCATCTTGAATTTTAATTTTGACCTTATTTTCGTAATTAGCGACCCCAAAAACCATGAAAACGACACCCATGACGGAAAAACCAAAAAATTTCCTGGCTGCCATCTTGGATTTTCATTTTGACCTCATTTTCGAAATCAGCGACCCCAAAAACTATGAAAACGACACCCATGACGGAAAAACCAAAAATTTTCGTCGGCGCCAACTTGATTTTCATTTTGACCTCATTTTCGTAATCAGCGACCCCAAAAACCATCAAAACGACACCCATGACGGAAAAACCAAAAAATTTTATGACCGCCATCTTGGATTTTCATTTTAACCTCATTTTCGTAATCAGCGACCCCTATAGCCATGAAAACGACACCCATGACGGAAAAACCAAAAATTTTCCTCGGCGCCATCTTGATTTTAATTTTGACCTCATTTTCGTAATCAGCGACCCCAAAAACCATCAAAACGACACCCATGACGGAAAAACCTAAAAATTTTCTAGCCGACGAATTGAGAACCCCCTTTTTTTAAGTCGGTTAATGAGATTTACCGTCTATCATCAGTTCAACCTAATAAGCCTGAAAGAATAGAACTATCGATCCATAGGTACGTATAATTTTGAAGGAATTTTCTTTCAAGTCCTGACCGTTGAGGAGTTGCACCTTCCGTCATCAGCGCAGCCACATGAAATTATGATTATCAGACGCAAATACTTGAACAGCTTCTGAAAATGTATGGAAAACGTTATGTGCGCCTATGATATTCGAGGGTTGCCCTCAATTTCTCAGAGTTCCCATCATCAGAAACTGACTTGGTGACAATGGGATCACCTCGGAAGTATACCCTTTCCAAGACAAAAAGAATTTTGAAAATCAGTCCACAATTGACGGAGATATTCGCGGACATACAAACACGAATAGAGAACCTCCTCTTTTTTGGAGGTCGGTTAAAAATATATATCGAAGTACAATAACTAGCAAAAAAAACATGTTTGATCAAAATTAATAAGTGTATCAAATTGTGGTAATCGGCTTACAATCTCGAAAATATGTTTACGAAAAACACGGGAGCGTTTGTGACACAAAGCGATACGTCCGTCCTTTGGCAGTGGCCGATTCGTACTGGCGAGATAGAGTTTGCGCGGTCGATAATATAGTTAACTTTGGATTCAATTTACGAAATGAAATTATAGTTTATTGATAAAATAAAAATACGATTCTATTAGAAGATTACCTTAAAATTAATACGTAGTTTTTAAATTTTCTTTAACGTGATTCTAAGGTATAGAAAAAAAATCTTATTTGTCGAGACATTTTGTAAAAATTGCGATGTTTTAACATTTTTTTTCTGCTATATTTTGTATTGAAGTCGAAAATGTGACAAATAGGTCCGCTAGTAGACCATACGGTGATGTTATTTATATTTTTTTTAATGTTTAAAATCGTTTGTAGTGTTATGTTCGGCTAAGCCAAACGTAACTCGATCGGTATTTGTGCGGAAAAGGGCTTTTGAATACGGGTGATTGTCATTAATATAAACATTATTTTGAAAATTATTGAAACCTATCCACCAGAAAAAGAACTCGTCTCTTATAATAGCTAAAAGGAAGCTTCAAATTCTTCATAGATTTCCCACACCAAGCGATCAAAATTGATCAAAATGAGATGATTTTGTGGAAGGAGCCTTAAGACTAAAGCGTTGCAGACAAATGCTGGAAGTATTAATTTACTATCCGAACTATCTGCATTATGTAAAAGTTCCTCATATTGGCAAAACAAAAGTATCCCCCTCTTAATCTTGGTTAATGACTCACTTCACACATTTAATATTCATAGTAGTCAAAAACTAGATATGTTTTCCTTGAATATTTGGGTTAGTAGTATTGATAGTAAAAAAATTATAAAACACGATGTAAACTTCATGTCTGGGCCAAAAAGGCACTACAATCCGGTTAGCTTAAGAAACTTATTTATTGATTACCTTACTTCTGAATACTCGACTTATGTAAAAATATTTACAGACGGATCTAAGGAGGGGACAATATAGGGGCTGCGTTTTACGAGTCAGAAGAAAATTCAATGAAATTTCAAATAAATGCCAATGTGTGTATAATGGAAGCTGAACTGATTGCTATCGCAGAAGCTCTGTCTTATGTAGAATCAATCCAACAAAACAATATTGTAATTCTCACAGATTCCAGAAGTTCGCTCCAACATTTGGCTCGGTGTACCTCGACCTTTCGAGGAACACCGATAGCCTACACTATACTGAAAACTATTTTGAAGTTACAATCTGACGGAAAAAACGTTGTACTTCAATGGATTCCATCACATATTGGAATAAAAGGTAATGAAACTGTTGATCTACTAGCCAAGCAAGCCATATGTGATGGAATTCCTGTTAGCTTTTCTCCATACTTTTCAAACTTTATACCTAAAATTAAACAGGATTGTTATTTACTTTGGAAGGAATATTTTAATCAAAGATCTCGAGATAAAGGAATCTGGTACAAAACGATCCAGCCGCATCCCTTGAAGTCACCGTGGATAGATAACCAGTTTTTGAATAGAAGTGACACTGTTATTGCCTTAAGACTTCGTTCCGGACACATACCGTGTAATAAGTTTTTATACCTTATGACAAAATCTACAACAGATAAGTGCGATTTTTGTAATAATTCCGTTGATGATGTTCATCACATATTGACTGAGTGTGTTCGCAACGAAGAATTTAGGTTTAGATTAGGTTATAGGCTTAGGGAAATAGGTTATTGCAACAGTGTTCTGGCTGCGCCACTGTCTGATGCAGCCAGAGCACTTTACAGACTAGCTATGCTAAGATTTACTTAAATAATAGATTTTAATTAGTTTTAGTACTATTTGTAAAAAATGTAAAACCAACCAGGGCGGCATAATCGCATGTGCGACAAAGCCCTTTTTATTGAAATAAAAAAAAAAAAAAAAAAAAAAAAAAACATGGTAAATATCCCGTTCATTAAGTATATTAATACTTACAGAGTTACGTTCGCATTTGTAATACATACCTAATATAATACTACTTAATAGTAGTATAACTCTGTTTATTGGTCACCTTTTCACGCCGCAACGCCTGATTGGATCGTTATGATATTTGGCAAGGCAAGGAGACAGATTTGTCCCTGGGAAGGACAGGCTACCTTTTTTTTCCTACACATCAAAATGTTTACGTGAACGAAGTCGCGGACAACAGCTAATATGTCTCTAATAAATTCGTTCGTTTCGTTCCATTGAACGTCATTGCATCGATCGATAGCATTATTACCACGGGTTAATAATTAATGAATAATGACCTATTACAGAACATCTTAAAATTGCAGGTGGCGCTCAAGCACATGAATTATAAAGTACAAGTTGAAGTACGACTATCGCGAAGCAAAAATGATGTCGGCACTACGAAGCCTTTGAATCTCGACAATGTTGTGGTAGGTAACAGCTACATAGATACCCAGATACGTAAAGAACATAATTCAAAACTAATTTTTACCCGACTACGGCGAAGCCAAAAGGAAGGGTAATGATTTTGGCAGTTATGTATGTATAATAATAATATTCCACAACTATCACACAACGCCATCTAGTCCCAAGCTAAGCAGAGCTTGTGTTATGGGTACTAGACAACTGATAAACATACTTATATATTTCTAAATACATACATATTATAGATAAATTACACCCAGACACAGAACAAATGATCGTGCTCATCACACAAACATTTGTCCTGGGTGGGAATCGAACCCACGACCTCCGGCATAGCAGTTAGGGTCACTAACCACTAGACCAACAGGCCAGTCTAAACCTAATGTATGTATGTTCCACCGTAGCGCCTAAATTACTGAACGGATTTTAATAAATTAGGTGTCAATAGATTCGTATGAATAGCCCGGGTGTCATAGGCTATATAAATTTTAAAAATTCTTTTTATGACGGAATTTAAATGTCAAAAACTTATCTCAAAAAATATTAAATTGAGATAATCATAGCAAGTTTGGTATCAAATGAAAGGTTTTGGCGAGCACATTACAAAAATGTATTATATTATAGTTTAAGTACACACAAAAATAAAATTCAAATAAAAAAATTAAGTTCAAAAATCTAAAACCCGACTACTAACAAAATCGCGGTCTTAAAAGTAGAAAACAAGAAAATAATTCTTGTCTGATACCTATTCTTCGTTGTCGCATGCCACCTTGCTAATGCCAATTAGCAGCTGACTTCTGCATCAATGAGAACGCCATGAAGGAGCATCAGGTACCAGTGGCATGCGACTACGAAGAATATCAGACAAGAATTATTTTCTTGTTTTCTACTTTTAAGACCGCGATTTTGTTAGTAGTCGGGTTTTAGATTTTTGAACTTAATTTTTTTATTTGAATTTTCTTTTTTTTCTTTTGTAGACCTAACCATGCGTTTGCACTGGCGAAACATTAACATAGATTGATAAAGGCTACCTAACGTTGTTATTATATTTCAGGGTGTCTTCGTTGTATACGCAATCGGGCTAATGGTGTCCACAGCGATTTTTGTTGGAGAGTTATACGTGTATCACCGTAGAACGAAGAATGAGTTTATACATTTTGAATAAAATATAGCAATACCTACATTATTATCCAGTACATAGCAATACATTTACTTCCATTTTTATTTAGGGGACATTCACAGACCAACTTTCAGCTTTTTATAAAATAACGATGGTCTGGCTGTCGTAGGCTCCTATATTACTTATTAGAAAATATATTGAAAACGTAACAAGTGCTTACAAAACATTTACACCTGTAATTGACAGTAATTTTGGTAATTTTCAACTTATCAAGTTGACCTCGATTTCCTTCGATTTATTAATAACAAATATACAAAAACAACATACAGACGAATTGACAACCTCCTCCTTTTTGGAAGTCGTAAGTCCTTTTTAAAAGTAAGTATATTGAACATAACTGGGCCCTGTTTAATAAAACTTACAAATTGTATTGTAGGCTACAAGTTACAATTATTCTACAAGTTTCTGTTTAATAAAAACTACAAGTTACAATTTTACTATGGTGAAAACTGACAGTAGAATTGTAGCTACAAATCTACATATTTCTGTTTAATAAAAAATTTCTCTCTACAGGTGACAATTTACAAATTTGTAGGGAATACTGTTTTATTGAACGCATAATTGTAACTACAACATAATTTGTAAATTGTAGAAAAATTTCGACAGGTGGACTCACCGTGTGTCAGTCTCAGACAATTTTGTAGGTAGGTACCTCAATTAAATTAGTGAAGAAATTTTATTGTTATTATTTTAAAAAGGGTTTGTACAATAGTGATGATGAATAATATTACGAGTAAATGGCAACGGTGATTTTTTTTTCGTAAAATGATTAACTTTACTTTTGAAGCGACAAATTTTGTGTTCATTGAAAAAAAAAGATACCGTCCAATAATTGATAAACATAGGACATGATCTTAAATACGATTTGAAGAAAAATGCAGCTCTTACATCTCCTCAGCAAATTTAATATGAATCAAACAATATAAAAGATGTTAAACCAAATTTTTAAATGTATAAAATTTATGAAATTAGAATCTTCAACAAAACTTACTTTTTTATGTAAAATTGTAACTTACAATTACAAATTTGTAGCTACAAAATTGTCATCAAAATCTACAGGCGTTTTTTACAATTGTAAACGTTTATTATACAGCATTTACAATTGTACAAGTTGTAAAATTTTTACTTGTAGAATTTTTACAAATTGTAAGGTTTATTAAACAACACTTGTAAGATTTTTTTACAAATATGTCAGTTATCTACAAAATTGTAGACTTGTACCGCCTTATTACAAAACGTAGTTAAACCTTGTTTAACTTAGACTTGGTTTATCTCGCGTGACGTCTCACTTCAATAATATTCAAAAGAAAGTGACAGCATGCGAGTTAAACCAAGTCTAAGTTAAACCAGGTTTAACTACCTTTTGTAATAAGGCGGGTAATGTTTATTAAACAGGGCCCTGGGTGACTGCGTCGACTTGAAGGTTAACTATTGATTGGGTCAACAGAGTTGTTATATTATATGAAATACCCATGCTTTATTTGTCTCTGATACAGCCAAATAATGTCATTGGCTCAAAAAAATTGACTTGTGGGAGATGTTCTTGTTGTTAAGGAAAGGAATTTTATTAACGACTCCATTTCAAGAAAAGCAAAACATTCTTCGTCCATTGCATATCAAATTATGGCCAATGAAGAAAAGGTCAATGTTTTTTTTCCTGGTTTAAGAAGGTACTTACTGAAAAATTAAATGCAGGTAGATATTTTTGATGTGTCTGTACCTGGAGATTGATCATGCCCTGCGTTTAAACGAATACATTCAATAATTAGATCTATATTTGTTCTATCGAAATATACATAACACTTAATTTGTTCGGTTTTAGTTTAAAAAAAAATGACTTCTTCTTAACAATTAGCCAGCGATGTACTTTTAAATTAGGTACGTGTTTAAAAAAAAACAAAACCTAGATAGGCGATTAGTTCTACATTAACCCTAATTACTTATCTACTTTTTACTTATAAAATTCATTACTTTAAGTTAAAAAAAGACAATACAAAGAAGGAAAGCTAGCAATGTACTTCTAAGTAAATTAATTTCTTTAGCTTATACTTTGACAGTTTTGTCCCCATTACAATTCAAATTGGATTTTATTAATATTTACTACTTTTTTCAAAATTATATTGGGTTGTTTAAAAAAAAACTTGTTTTTGTTTTATTATTAGTTTTTGGATTTTTTTGTTTTTTTTTATTTATCCAATTTTAATTGTAAACACCTTACAATTTGTAAAAATTCTACAAGTAAAAATTTTACAAATTGTACAATAAATTGTACATGCTATAAAAACGTTTACAATAATTGTAAAAAACGCCTGTAGATTTTGATGACGTAGCTACAAATTTGTAATTATAAGTTAGGTACAATTTTACATAAAAATGTAAGTTTTGTTGAAGATTCTTTATTAGACGGGAATTTCATAAATCTTACACATTTAGAATTTGATTTAACTTCTTTTATATTTGTTTGATTCATAATAAATTTCTATAAAGTTCCGTGTGGTGTCGGACGTAAACAATAGCACCATCCCATAATATCTTCCCGTGGGTGTCGTAAGAGGCGACTAAGGGGCTTACCAGAGAATGGGCAGCAGCGTTATCTGTGTCTTTGTAACAACCATACTGCGATCGCCAACCCGCCTGCCAAGCGTGGCGATTATGGCAAACAATAAAAAAAAATGATGAGCGTTAAACAAAACAGGCCCCTAGTACCCGGCAGCCCGTCTACCCTCGGCTACGGTAGCGGTCGAGGCAACGGCGTGGCAAGGGGTGCTAAGAATCCCCGGACGGGATCCGACTACCAAACATACCGACGACTGGACCTGGTAACATATAACACGCGCACACTCCGGGCCGACGAGAAGCTGGCGGAACTCGAGGAAGAATTAAGCAGGCTGCGATGGAGTATTGTCGGATTATCTGAAGTCCGAAGAGAGGGGGAGGACACGATAATCCTGAAATCCGGCAACCTGCTCTACTTCCGAGAGGGAGACCGGCAGTCACAGGGTGGTGTTGGGTTTATCGTACACAAGTCTCTCGTGAACAACGTGGTGAAGATCGAGAGTGTGTCGAACAGGGTGGCGTACCTTATACTCAGAATATCTGCAAGATATTCGCTGAAGGTCATACAGGTCTACGCCCCGACCTCGGCATACCCCGACGATGAAGTAGAAACCATGTATGAGGATATTTCTAAAGCCATGCATGGTTTCAGAACTTACTTCACCGTTGTCATGGGGGACTTCAACGCGAAACTGGGCAAACGAAGCGAGGATGAGCAGCAAGTGGGGCAATTTGGGATTGGACTTCGGAACCACCGGGGTCACCAACTGGCCAGTTTTATGGAGAGGGCCTCTTTATGATGAACTCCTTCTTCAAAAAACGTGAGCACAGGAAGTGGACCTGGCAGAGCCCTGATGGTGCGACTAAAAATGAGATTGACTTCATCATGTCTACCAACAAGCAAATGTTTTATGATGTCTCTGTGATCAATTCGGTGAAAACCGGAAGCGATCACCGTATGGTAAGAGGCACATTGAACATCAATATAAAGCTAGAAAGGTCACGACTGATGAAGTCTACGCTCCGTCCAGCACAGATCCAAATCAAAAACCCCGAGAGCTTTCAACTTGAACTCCAGAATCGCTTCGCATGCCTAGGAAGCTCAGTGGACGATTACAACGACGGGTTCGTGGAAACTGTTTATACGACTGGATCTAAATTTTTTAAGATACGTCGTACAAATAAGATCAAAAAACTCTCAGATCACACTCTCAGGCTCATGAAGGAGCGGCGTGAGATGATCCTGCAGTCTTCAGACGAAGTTCGGCAATACCGGCGGCTCAATAGACAGATCTCCAAATCCTTGAAGAGCGACCTCCGCCGCTTTAATACCGAGCGTATTAAAGACGCGATTGAACGAAACAAAGGCTCCAAGGTATTTGCAAGAGATCTGGCTATTGGGCAGAGCCAGCTCACGAAACTGAAGACCGACGATGGCAGAATCGTGTCCGCCAAACCGGAGCTTCTGAGAGAGATCGAGAGTTTTTATGGGCAGCTGTACACGTCAACTAGTCAACCCGTCGAAAATCTAGCGAAAGACCAGACCCAGAGCTAGATTGACCCGACACTATACCGAAGACATCCCGGACGTCAGCCTGTACGAGATTAGGATGGCTCTGAAACAGCTTAAAAACAACAAGGCGCCGGGTGATGACGGAATTACGGCCGAACTTCTGAAGGCGGGTGGCAAACCGGTCCTTAAGGCCCAACAGAAGCTGTTTGATTCCGTCATACTCGACGGGAAAACGCCACAGGCTTGGTGCAGGGGTGTGGTGGTGCTCTTCTTCAAAAAGGTTGACAATGCCTGGTTGAAGAACTATAGGCCCATCTCACTTCTAAGCCATGTCTGGGTGAATTTCAACAAATGCCATTTTTTTTATCATATCGGTGAACTTTTTCATTTATGTTATTTTTTATATTTTTCAGGTTTTATGTAATCTTTAGGATATCAAATATCCCCAAATTTAATATCATCAACGTAACATTTAAGACTAAAGAGAAAATTCAGTTTGAATTCTGGTTTCCACCGATATGATAAACCGGCACCGATTATTTTTCTGTACACCGATATGATAAGTTTATCCACCAAAATGATGTACATATCCAGCGATATGATAATATATCCACCTTTGAACATCAAACAGGAAATAGTTAGTAGGTACCTTACATACTTAACGAAATGACACGGGATCTACCGATATGATAAAACGACTCACCGAGATGATAAAATATCTACCGATATGATAAAGCAATCCACCGATGTGACAAAACTGTGCGTTGATCATGAATCAAAACACCGATATTAGATATAAGACACCGATTGATTTTTTCTCATCATTTCGGTGTAAATTATCACATCGGTGGTAATAAAGACCACCGATTACAGCGATATGAGAACAGCGACGTGAGAAATAACACAATTTTTAGAAAATTAGAAAAAATGCATAATATCTAGGATAAATTCAATAACAGTCAATGAAGCTAATTCACTTACTACCTCTGTTAGAACCAAACAACAATAATGAAACTACTCATTACACTAGAAAAATGCAACCACCGATAATATTAAATAATTGTCCGGGAGCAACTGAAATGGCGTACTTACGTTATTGGCGGGAATATGCAGCGATTTGACACACGTCCGTCTTGACTGCGCACTAGCACACACTAACGAGAGAAATAAAATTGGGGTGGGGACGCTGTCGGACTCGTCGATGTAAAGTTAGGTTTAAATTACTTTTGTCCAGCGATATGAGAACATTTCGCAGGACAAGTACGTTTGTGCCTCTCAGTAATAATAATCGTTAATTATGTAATAAAATATGTTATATATTAATAATATAACTAATATTCTATGAAATAGAATAAGTTATATCCTACCGTTCAGGCCCGACTGGAACGACGTCGTTCCACTAAGAAAATTCCGTTGAGACCCGCTGGAACGACGTCGTTCCAGTCGGGCGCAGCAAATTCAAACCTTATTTTTACCTAAAATATGGCTCTAAATTGGCTGGCAAAATTTGTGCCAAAGGGTAACTAGCTAGAGCTGCGTATGGCACCAATAAATTACTAAACATAAACCTGGAACACTTTTAAAAAAATATTGAGAGGTGCCATAGTGACGTTTGACAGTTGATGCAAAAAACGGTGTGGTAAAGTGTGGGTGTCGTAGTGTTTTTGTGTTTTGTGTATGATTTTGTTTGTGAAACGTTGGTAAGTAAATGTTTATTAGTTTAGAAGTCCCTATTGCAACTTTGTAGATAATAATTTGCTTGGCAATTCATATCCCAAAATTAGTTTTCGAGCCAACAAAATATCATAACAAAGATTTCGTCGTCGTCATTGAATGAGCGAATTGAAAATATGAATTTGACTCCTTTTCATTGAAATATGGTCTTGGAAACATTATTATCAACATAAAATATAGTGATAATTCATTATATCGTGTATTCGAAGCAAATAATTTCGTATTTATTTATATTTCAAGGTTATTTCGCAATTCTAAAATGACAGTTCGCCAATAAGAATCTTATAAGAATTTTGAGTTGGAATCTTATTAGAATAATGTATGTAGGTCTCCTAAAAAAACACTATCATTAGATTACTTGTACATTTGTTATATTAGTTCTAAAGTTTCGTGTAAATTGATTCAGTAGTTTTACCAAAACAAAATAAGATACGCAACAAGTCGAGTGGCGGCGAGTTCTGTCCTAAATCCGGTCGTCTGTGGGATGACAATATACGTCTTTTAAAATAAGAGTTGTTTATATAATAAATACATCGTCTAGCTCTTCAGAAACAAGAAACTGTTTACCGTTTGAGATAAGAGATAATAAAACTCGAGCATTAAGCGTTTTAGTGAGTAAGGTCAGATGACGCATGCGATGACGTAACTAGGCGGTCCGTGAGGGAGTTGAGTTAAAATCTTATTAGAATAATGTATGTAGGTCTCCTAAAAAAACACTGTCACCGTATTACTTGTACATTTGTTATATTAGTTCTAAAGTTTCGTGTAAATTGATTCAGTAGTTTTACCAAAACAAAATAAGATACGCAACAGGTCGTGTGGCGGCGAGTTCTGTCCTAACTATACGATATTTATAATTCTAAATAAGCTATAAAAGAGTTGTTTATATAATAATACATCGTCTAGCTCTTCAGAAACACGAAACTGTTTACCGTTTGAGATAAGAGATAACAGAACTCGAGCGATAAGCGTTTTAGTGAGCAAGGTCCGATGACTCATGCGATGACGTAACCAGGCGGTGCGTGAGGGAGGGGGGTCCGTTATTGCGCGCGGCGCTTGAGAGGTTAACTTACTTATTTTTATTAGTGTATATAAGCTTTTTGTTTGTAAAAAAAGTAGAGGGACAGCACCGATTTGAAAAAAATAGAGGTTTATGTATATATTTTCTACCTTTGTAATAGTCCTAGGTAAATTATATTTTTGCCACAACGCAATAACTATCTATTGAATACTAAAAAAAATAATTCAGAACAATATTCCTTTTTTCAAATACTAATTTCACCGAAGACAAAAAAATAAGTCATTTGGGAAATTCACCCGTCTACAAGTTGTTTTCAAGAGTCATCACGAATCGTCTCGCACGCAGGTTTGACGATTTCCAGCCTCCCGAACAAGCCGGATTCCGAAAAGGCTTCAGTACCGTAGACCACATACATACGCTGCGGCAGGTTATACAGAAGACCGAAGAGTATAACCTGCCTCTCTGTTTAGCGTTTGTGGACTACGAGAAAGCCTTCGATTCGATCGAGACTTGGGCTGTGCTGCAGTCTCTCCAACGGTGCCAAATCGACTACCGGTACATCGAGGTGTTGAAGTGTTTGTACAAAAACGCCACCATGTCAGTCCGACTTCAGGACCAGACCTCGGAACCAGGGAGACGTCATATCTCTGAAACTGTTTACCGCTGCATTGGAGGATATCTTCAAGGTTCTGGATTGGAGAGGACTTGGCATCAACGTCAACGGCGAGTACATCACTCACCTTCGGTTTGCCGACGATATAGTGGTCATGGCTGAGACCATGGAAGACCTCAGTGCAATGCTCGATGACCTCAGTAGAGCTTCCGAAAGAGTGGGTCTTAAAATGAACATGGACAAAACCAAGGTTATGTTGAATGTTCATGTAACACCCACTCCTATCAAGATCGGAGACTCTACGCTCGAAGTTGTGGACGATTATGTCTACCTGGGACAAACGGTCCAGTTGGGTAGATCTAACTTCGAGAAAGAGGTCAATCGTCGAATCCGACTCGGCTGGGCAGCGTTCGGGAAGTTGCGCGGTATCTTCTCGTCCAACTTACCCCAGTGTCTCAAGACGAAAGTCTATGACCAGTGTGTGTTGCCAGTGATTACATACGGGACCGAAACGTGGTCGCTCACAATGGGCCTCATCAGAAAGCTCAAAGTCACCCAAAGGGCAATGGAGAGGGCTATGCTCGGAGTTTCCTTGCGTGATCGAATCAGAAATGAGGACATCCGCATGAGAATCAAGGTTACCGACGTAGCCCGAAGAATCGCAAGACTTAAGTGGCAATGGGCAGGGCACATTGCTCGCAGAACGGATGGCCGATGGGGCCGAAAAGTTCTGGAATGGCGACCGCGAACCGGAAGACGTTGCGTTGGAAGGCCTCCCACTAGGTGGACCGATGACCTGGTCAAGGTTGCAGGAACCCGCTGGATGAGAGACGCACGGGACTGGTCAATGTGGCGACGTCTGGGGGAGGCCTATGTCCAGCAGTGGACGTCTTTTGGCTGAAATGATGATAATTTTGCCGAGTGGATGTAAGAGCTGCATTTCTCTTAATCCTCTATTGCATACAAAGCCAATTTTGGCTGCTCAACTTTAGTAATTTATTTCTACCCTAATTTTAAACAAAATTATAAAATGTGAATGTAGTAATATTAAGGAATTCAAACTGAACCGAAACGTAATTTTTATTATCTATGGCCAACGTCATGTGTCATTATAACCTCACTTTTCTCCGGTGCGTACGCGACGTCGTTCTTAGTGAAATTTATTGCAGCTTTGTTGGTGGAAATTAAATAGAAAAGGTAAGAAAATTGATGTTAAAAAATGTAAATAATGTTCTGCAAAACCTCTGTTTTTGACCCATATCACAGTTTATTCAAAATATTTGCTCCTTATACTTCATTTTCAATATTTTCTACAGAAGCCAATTTTGGCTCCGCATGCATTTACGATGAAGTTGTTTGCGCCTAAAATGGCTTCGCATGCATTCAGAGTTTTTTTTTTATCTTTCCAGAATGCTTCCTTTACGCTTTTATGGCACTGCTAACTGCAATAAACCTATTCCTGGTGATGGCTCTCTTAGTAACGATGATTCACTATCTGATTCCGATGACGATGTTACGCTTTCGCGCTTGCGCAACCAAACACGTAAAAAACCTATAATTATACTACCATCCGATTCTTCCGATGACGAAATAGTTGATCCTAGACCTAAAAATTTGAAACAGAAGCGAGCAGTTAAGGAAAAAATTATCTGGACTGAAGGAAAAATGCCAGCGTATGTATGATGAAAATAATTTCAATTTTAGTGGTAGCCTGGAATTGCCAGTTTACTCAAGAATTAGAATCACCTGCCGAATTTTTCCAATTTTTTTTCACAAAAGATTTGATAACGTTTATCAAAGTCAGTCAAATCTGAAATCTACTCAGATCAATGTTAACAAGCCAGCAAATATCACAACTACTGAGATTGAGCAATTTATAGGTATTGTCATCTTCACCTCATTAGTTCACTTGTGTTAAGTTGTGCATAGGAAGCCAAAAATGGCAGTCTCATACACAGACGTTATTGCATGGGAAGCCAATTTTGGCTTCTGTTTTTTTTTTTCTAAATATAAGATTTTTTTTTTTCACTTTATATTTGAGGGGTATAAAAGCAAAGGCGCTTCAGTCACAAAACATCTGAACTGAGTAATTTATAATTTTCTACTGTGTCGTAAGAAATTGTTATTTTGTAATAGTTAAAATAGTGGTACATTCATTATGACGCGTAAGAAAGATAGCCATAACTAAGATTAATCAAATATACACCAGTTCTATAAAATTTAAGAAAAACTTTAGGACTAAGGTGTCTTTGCATTTAAGTATTGGACTGAAGCATGTTTGCTTTTTATTGCTTTGGATCGAAGCTAGTTTGCATCTCATTATATTGCACATGCAGGTTAAGCGGGTTGAGTTTTTGCAGTTTACCTTAAGCAAATGCAAAAAAAACCGTTACCAGAAGAGTTAGTTAAATTTAAAAAAAATATGCTTTAAGCTAAGAAAACTTTTGCATACCACACCATAATAGGCCATAATAATTTGTTACGTTTCTGCCTTTTCTCGCACTCGCCGCCACTGATCTACATTTCTAGCACGTTTTCTAGCTCGTCCTGCACGAGCTGGTGTAATATTTTCTTCCATTACAATAGTAATAAAACAGAAAACTCGAAAAAAGCAGACGCTATTTCCAGATAACTTACTACGACAAATAACTGATTCGCTTTCTAAGAAATTTTGAAATGGCGGCTCCTGATTGGTCGATTGTGACAGTGGCGGATTTGCTTCTAACAAATTTAGGATCTAAGCGTTTTTGCATTTGAACGCTACTTTCAAAGTGCATTTACCGTTGACTGAGGTGGATTTGCACTTTATCTTTTAAGGCATAATGTTGCAGCTTTCAAGTACTACAATTTGGTAATACCAGTTTAAAAAATTTCAATTTTGGACTGAAGCGGTTTTGCTTTTATACCCCTCATTTTGTCTTACAAGCCCTATTAAAACACATTAAAACATAAAAATATTTTTTTTCTTTTTAATTTAATAATTCATGCAATAGAGGGTTAAAATCGAATTTAAGATAATGTCCTATCTTCATTATCAAAAAAAAAAATACCGGTGAAAAGTTTCAAATTTTACGTAAAAATTGACGATATAAAAGTAAAGTTAACCCTTTATAAAACAAATTCACCGTTACCGTTCACTCATAATATTCATCATCACTTTGTGCGAACCATTTTTTAAAGAATAACAATAAAATTTCTTCACTTAGTTAATTGAGGTCCAAAATTGTAAGATTCTGACACACGGTGAAATTTTTCTACAAATTTACAAATTATGTTATTATGCGTTATTTGAATGAAATGTTAGAGCTATTCCAATGCGATGTGCCCTTCTGAGTAACAAATTAAATATTAGTAACACTTTGAGAAGTATAAGAAGTAGTTAGACATAGATACAAAGATAAAAATTATTGTTATAATTATTGAGTATAGACACAGTATAAATATCGTACAGTAATGTGACTCGGCCGTGTCCTTGAAATAAATGCCTACAGCCGCGCGGTACGTAAACATGCGAAAGGGCTGCCCGCCTCCAGTATTTTAATTACATTTGCCTACTTTGTGTTTCCATTTAGTTTTGTGATCGTAAATATACTTTTTAAAACAAATAAAATACTTTGTGAATTTAATAGAAAGTGTTCAATAAACATGCGTGTTGATTTTTGATTAATAGATTTAATTAAAAAAACATGTTGTTTTCGGGACATATAAAGAAATACTTATCCATTACAAAGACACACATTTAATGCCTACCTACTAGTAAGTGAAATAAATTTATAGTCTTATCTTTCAAAGTTTTCAGGTAATTAAAAAAGTTATCTCTGGATACGATATTAACGAATTCATAAAACCAAAAACAACACAATATATCCTACTCGTCATATTAAATATGTACTTGTCTTATTTTTAGAGAAAACATCGCGCATTTATTGTTAAACAACAACACATCGTCCGTTCGTCACTGCGGCACAGTCGCGACTGTCTGCATGCCAGGCGCATGCCGCAATCGAGGCGCGTAGGCATGGCTCGCGCTTCTTCCGTTTGTATGAAGTCAAACTACTGTATGATAATATTACCGTGGTATAGACGTGAGCGAGGCTTGAGCCATGCGGTCTAACAGAAACATTTTTACCGCCTTATTAATAAAAATAGTTAAACCTGGTTTAACTTACCCTTGGTTTATCTCGCATGCCGTCACTTTCTTTTGAATATTTTTGAAGTGAGACGGCATGCGAGATAAACCAAGCGTAAGTTAAACCAGGTTTAACTATTTTTATTAATAAGGCGGTTAGCGTCCACAATTAGGCCGCGCGGCTCCGTGAGGTCGAGCAGCGCGCCTAACAAGAACATTTCGGGTGACATTAGTGACGGGACGGGACGTGGCTTTACAGTTTTTTGTTGGATATGTTATAAACTAGTTTTGCCTAGGCTAAACTGGTTCTTCATTTTGTGGGGCTCCTATTTCTGTCTGCAGGGTTTAAAGGGACCTAACTAACTGAACCTCGGGGTGCCCCTGACGTCGACCTAGACGGTCACGATAGGGTCACCCCGATAGGGTTAGCGTTTCCGTCAGCAGGCCCACACTATCGCGTATAGTAAGAACTACTTAGTTTAAGTTTAACTAATACAAATACACACATCAAAAGTGTCTAGGGATCAACATATATTTTTGCAATAACTTTTCTCCTGATTGATATTAATTAAAATTTTCTTTAAGGATTCATCAAATAAAGTGTTTTCGTTTGTCACAGTGACGATAAACCAAGTCACTTTTGCATTAATAAAGAAATTTGCCATTTTCCTAATAAAGGGATTTTTGACATTTGAACCACTAACATTAAAGTTCGAAAAAAAGACTGAAATAACAGTTTTCTTTAAAATTTTATTGGGTAACTTAAACAATTAATAATCCGTGTTTCTACCGCGAACACTAACAACACAAGAACATCGGTTTGGCATACTCAAAATGAGTTCATCCAAATCACGCTGTGGAATGGCCGCCCATGTTCGTTGCAACAACAAAAAAAGGTCTTCTTTCGACTGGATACCCTCCATATTCGGCAGAGCTCTTCTCTGTAGCATATCCCATGCATGCTCAATCGGGTTCAAGTCTGGCGACTGAGCAGGCCAGGGCAGGACATTGATGTTAGCTGCGGCGAGAGTCTGTCTTACAACTCTTGCGCGTGTGCGGTCGTGCATTATCATGCATTAACTGAAATAAGGGACCGATTTGCACTTGTAGAGGAACGGTGACGTCTGATACAATCGTCTCAGCATAAATTTGAGCGTTGAGGTTGCCTCTGATCCAAATCAACTCAGTTCTTCCGCCGATCCAAATACCCGCCCATACCATGATGGTTCCACCACTATAAGGATGGACTTCCTGGCAGGATTTTAATCGCTGTTGGCGTCCAGGGGTTCTCCAGTGTCGTATACGTCTTGTATCCGGTCTCATACCAAAACGAGACTCATCAGAAAAGCACACGAAACGCCATTGTTCTTCTGCCCAATTTCTGTGTTCAAGAGCCCATTGATATCGAATCCTACGATTGTGCATTGCTATAGGTGGTACCCGTAGCGGTCTTCGGGAATGAAGGTTCACTTCATGCAAGCGGTTTCTGACTGTTTGGTCGCTAATTAAGTTCCCTGAAGAGTGATGAAGCCTCACGGCTAACATCATGGCGGTTATTGTTGGAGCTCTTCGAGTTAAGATTTGAATGTATCGGTCTTGTCTCCGTGTGGTGCAGCGATACCGTCCTCCATGGCGCTCAGCCACGGTACCAGTGCTTCGGTAACGTGTCCAAAGTCGACTGATAACACTCTGACTTGTATTCAGAGCTAAAGCCACAGTACGTTGCCGGGAACCAGCTTCTATCATTCCCACGGCTCTGAGCATTTCTTCCCTGCTTAAATGACGTCGCCGCTCCATAATAACGTTGGTTTTAATCAGAAAAATGTGTTATTTCAGTATTTTTTTCGAACTTTAATGTTAGTGGTTCAAATGTCAAAAATCCCTTTAATAGGAAAATGGCAAATTTCTTTATTAATGCAAAGGTGACTTGGTTTATCGTTACTGTGACAAACGAAAACACTTTATTTGATGAATCCTTAAAGAAAATTTTAATTAATATCAATCAGGAGAAAAGTTATTGCAAAAATATATGTTGATCCCTAGACACTTTTGATGTGTGTAGTAGTCCGGTCACTATAGACATTTGAAATAACAATAATTCCCACAGAGCCAAATATTGGTGGAGAGCTGGGGTATACCATTACAAACAAAGCCTTAAAAATCCCCATCGATCTTATGTGTGCTACAAAAGTTATTCGGGGTCAAAGGTCAAAATTTGAGGATTTTTGAATTTTTCTCGAAAACGGTAAGTTTTACCAAAAAAAACCTTAATCTAAAATTGTAGATCATAAAATTCTCTACAAAAATGTTCAAAATTATTATTTTCTAAGAGTTACCATTCCTGAGATATCGCGATTCTAACAGTCACATTATCACTATCACTCATCATCATTCTCCTGCCCTTATCCCAATTCATTTGGGGTCGGCGCAACATGTCTTCTTCTTCCACACTTCCCTATTTCTCGTCATCTCAGCAGTCACCTCCTTTCTAGCCATATCATCCTTCACACAGTCCATCCATCGTTTCTTTGGCCTTCCTCTCCTTTTATAGCCATCTACATTCATACTCAACATTCACACTATCACTATCACTATCACTACATAATATAAAAAAGTCGCTTTCTCTGTCCCTATGTCCCTTTGTATGCTTAAATCTTTAAAACTACGCAACGGATTTTGATGCGGTTTTTTTTAATAGATAGAGTGATTCAAGAGGAAGGTTTTAAATTTAATGCTTTTTTTGCACCCGTGCGAAGCCGGGGCGGGTCACTAGTTCTTTATCCGCTTGCGGGCTTTTGCGACAGATCTGTCGCATAAATTTTTATATAAAAGCGAAAGGTAACTCACTCCTCACGAGATCTCGAAAACCGCTGGACGTATAGGTAAAGATAATTTTTGGAAAGGAGGTAGTTTATAGTTAGTAAACGTCCGCTAAGAACGGATTTTGCGACAGGGCCGTATTAGGGTGATCTTAGGGCCCTCGCAAGTTTGTATGAAAGTCCTTCATTTTTTGTGCTACAATCTTGATTTTTGGCAGAGACGTAGTTTATAGTTAGTAGACGTCTGCTATGATTTTCTGACAGGGCCGGATTAGGGTGGTCTATGAGCTTTTGCAAGTTCTGATTCATACAAACTTGCGTGGGCCCTTAGACCACCCTAATCCGGCCCTATCGCAAAATCCGTTCTTAGCGGACGTCTACTAACTATAAACTACCTCCTTGCCAAAAATCATATTTATACGTCCAGCGGTTTTCGAGATTTCGTGAGGAGTGAGTTACCTTGCGCTTTTATATAAAGGATAATGTGACTCTTAGAATCGCGATATCTCAGGAATGGCAACACTTAGAAAATAATTATGAAAGCATTTTTGTAGAGAATTTTAAGATCTACAACTTTGGGTTGAGGTTTTTTTTGATAAAACTTACCGTTTTCGAGAAAAAATCAAAAATCCTCAAATTTTGACCTTTGACGCCGAATAACTTTTGAAGCACACATAGGATCGATGGGGATTTTTAAGACTTTGTTTGTAATGGTATACCCCAGCTCTCCACCAATATTTGGCTCTGTGGGAATTATTGTTATTTGACCACTAGGTACTTTTATGTCTAAATTGACCGGACTATAGATTACAGCTTTCCACACTTGGTAGTCTTGGTTCATTAGTAGGACGTTACATGTAAACTTTATTCTATAGGTACACATGGAATACACAATAATTATGATATCTAGTTAGCTCGTAGAGTAGTTGCAGCGTAACTGACCCGAATTGCCGGTCCTTCTACTTTTATAACCGTCCAATCTTAAAAAGTAAATCAACGACTACCGCCATAATACACCAATGGCAAATGGTACATCATAGCTAAATAACTAATAACATAAATAATAATTAGCAAATCCTATAAAGTTAAACTATTTTAAAACGTCTTAAGTTAATTTAGCAATACAACATGTTTTTATTTGTAATCTCTATGACTATCGGACAAAATATGAATATCAACCGATAGTTCAGAGAATTGATTGAAACTATTTAATTTATTAAAATTGGAAGATAAAATCTAGAAAACATTATATGTATCGTTTAATAATAACTATATAATTTATTGGCAATTTATAATAAATAAACATTTTACTTGACTTAGCTATTCAAATACCACAATAGTAATAAAATTGTGGTTCGGAAACCAAGTCTTCTAAACCACAATAAAAGCTACTTCTATATAATACGTCGGGTCTCGGGATATAAAATATCATTAGAATAATGTAAAATAAGTTTATTTGAAATTAGAATCTCTAAGATATTTACGATTATTATTAAATCAACATTATACACACATCAAAAGTGTCTAGGGATCAACATAGGTATATTTTTGCAATAACTTTTCTCCTGATTGATATTAATTAAAATTTTCTTTAAGGATTCATCAAATAAAGTGTTTTCGTTTGTCACAGTAACGATAAACCAAGTCACCTTTGCATTAATAAAGAAATTTGCCATTTTCCTATTAGCTAGGCTAAGAGATTGGCGTATTAAAGCTAATGAATCTAAATCTGTACAGGTAACTTACACACTTCGTCGCCAAACTTGCCCTCCAGTCAAAATAAATGGAGTCCAGGTTCCACAAGCTGATGAGGCAAAATACTTAGGCATGTACCTGGACAAGAAGCTTACATGGAGGAAGCATATCTTTACCAAACGCCTGGCAATGGGTCAACAAGTCCGAAAAATGTATTGGATGCTGAACAGAAAGTCACAGCTATCACTGACAAACAAACTGCTACTCTCTAAAGCCATACTGAAACCCATATGGTGTTATGGATTGCAGTTATGGGGCACATCAGCAAACTCTAACATTGAGATTCTACAAAGATTTCAATCGGAAATGCTACGAATGATTGCAAATGCACCTTGGTATATCACCAATGAAAGATTACACCACGACCATAATATGAAAACAAATAAATAAAAAATAAAAACCAGAAAAAAAAAAAAAAAACCAGAATGGAAAATTATAGATCAAGGATCACACACCACCCCAATGCGCTTGCAAAACAGCTGATGAACGACCCAACCATGCCAAGAAGGCTAAAACGGAAAACCCCACAGGACTTATTATTGTAGACTGTGATAAAGATGAAGCGGACTTGTCATTGGACATGTACCGCACAAGCCTGATTTATGCAAATACTCAACTATTGCTGAATATCGAGATAGATTGCAAATAAAGAAAAGAAAAAAAAAAAAAAAAATCCTAATAAAGGGATTTTTGACATTGGAACCACTAACATTAAAGTTCGAAAAAAAGACTGAAATAACAGTTTTCTTTAAAATTTTATTGGGTAACTTAAACAATTAATAATCCGTGTTTCTACCGCGAACACTAACAACACAAGATTATCGGTTTGGCATACTCAAAATGAGTTCATCCAAATCACACTGTGGAATGGCCGCCCATGTTCGTTGCAACAACAAAAAAAGGTCTTCTTGCGACTGGATACCCTCCATATTCGGCAGAGCTCTTCTCTGTAGCATATCCCATGCATGCTCAATCGGGTTCAAGTCTGGCGACTGAGCAGGCCAGGGCAGGACATTGATGTTAGCTGTGGCGAGAGTCTGTCTTACAACTCTTGCGGTGTGCGGTCGTGCATTATCATGCATTAACTGAAATAAGGGACCAATTTGCACTTGTAGAGGAACTATGACGTCTGATACAATCGTCTCAGCATAAATTTGAGCGTTGAGGTTGCCTCTGATCCAAATCAACTCAGTTCTTCCGCCGATCCAAATACCCGCCCATACCATGATGGTTCCACCACTATAAGGATGGACTTCCTGGCAGGATTTTAATCGCTGTTGGCGTCCAGGGGTTCTCCAGTGTCGTATACGTCTTGTATCCGGTCTCATACCAAAACGAGACTCATCAGAAAAGCACACGAAACGCCATTGTTCTTCTGCCCAATTTCTGTGTTCAAGAGCCCATTGATATTGAATCCTACAATTGTGCATTGCTATAGGTGGTACCCGTAGCGGTCTTCGGGAATGAAGGTTCACTTCATGCAAGCGGTTTCTGACTGTTTGGTCGCTAATTAAGTTCCCTGAAGAGTGATGAAGCCTCACGGCTAACATCATGGCGGTTATTGTTGGAGCTCTTCGAGTTAAGATTTGAATGTATCGGTCTTGTCTCCGTGTGATGCAGCGATACCGTCCTCCATGGCGCTCAGCCACGGTACCAGTGCTTCGGTAACGTGTCCAAAGTCGACTGATAACACTCTGACTTGTATTCAGAGCTACAGCCACAGTACGTTGCTGGGAACCAGCTTCTATCATTCCCACGGCTCTGAGCATTTCTTCCCTGCTTAAATGACGTCGCCGCTCCATAATAACGTTGGTTTTAATCAGTAGTAGGGAAACAGTAGCACTAATAATGTCTTCAATGCGTTGTATGTTTTTATAGGGACAGCTGATTTTCATCTTTTACTCGAATTTGATTGACAGTTCCTGATTCAAATTATGAAATGCACCAAAAAGGATCCATATAAATTTATAAAATCATAAATTTATTACAAAGCCACATCTCAATCTCAAGAAATCTGCCTAAAAATGCTTGATCCCTACTTCCCTAGACACTTTTGATGTGTGTACTTGACGCAACGCCGCCCCTACGTCATAACACTTAACATCTGACAGCCGACGTTGCTACGTTATTTTGGTCTGAATCAAGGAAATCCCAATTTTACTTATTTGAACAATTAAAAACAGTGCTAAAAATTACAAAAATAATTAAAAGATATAACACGTGCCTAACAGGAACGTTTTGAATGACTTCAGTGGTGACGCGGCTTTACAAACTTTTATTGGAGACACTGACAGAAAACAACAAAAGCACGATAAAAAAACATAAAATAGTAAAACCAAAGAATATCAAAAAAGAGATTTTATACGTCGTGCTAGTTAGCACGAAAAATAGACCGGCTTGCGATTAGGTAGCATACATTGAAACAAGCATGCTCTTTTCGTATACACTTGCTACTTGTATGCTAAAAGGTGACAGCTGCTCGAAACTAGCATGATTTCGTGGGGAACCAGCAATGCCCAACACAGGAATGCACGACACGAGAACGCGCGACATATGAATGTAAGTGTTTTGAATTCCAATGTTGTACATTGTCATGTCGTGCATTCTCGGCCCGAACCTCGATTGTCCGGGCAAGAATGTACAGCACGAGAATTGGAATCAAAACAAACAGTGACGTCACATTAAAAAAGTAAAAAGCCATGTGACAATAGGGACGGGTGATACAATAAAATACTGGAAAATTCCGTGGTTCCTTCTTTTTTTCTTCGTGTTCCTATAATACGACCGTCTCGCGACAGTATCCTTTATGGGCGGCATGGGCACCGGGCCGTAGGCCGACGAAGGAGGCCGGCGGAGGCCCGGCACTTCGGTGACAGAAGATATTAGTGTTATAAAATATGCGAGCGTAGCGAGCGCACGTCATGGAGTACAATTTAATTCGGCAGCACTACCTAGCTCAATTACCTAGTATCCAAGTCCCAAAATTTCGAGTTGCCCAACTAGTCGGCCAGCCAATCGCGCGATGTCGCCGATTACTGTGTCGTACACTCCTGTGTTGTACATTCTTGGGCCGGACCAGCAAGGTACAGCTTGGCAAAAAAGAGTAGAAAATCCGGGGGGCGCCACTGTGCTGTTCATATGGCAACCCGTTGTGACCGTATCGCGTAACAACCTAACATCTTGATACTTTTATTACTATTTTTTTTATCGTTATTGATCGAAGTTTTTTATACTTAAAATTTATTTATTGAAACAGAATTTATTCTCCTCATGTAACTACCAAAAAATAAATATATGTTAGTAGCACTGTTTTTTAAATTTTCTGGGATTAAAAAAAGGCGTAGAAATAATTATTGTAATTTATTCTAATAAATCTTCCAACTCTTTTTTGTGACGACCTTTTCTATGTTTTCCGGGTGTAGAAAATACGCCTTTGTTTCGATCTCCTTCCAGGACGACTCTTAGGTGCTTACTGATTTACCTAAAGTGAATAAATAAATATACATAAAAAAATGCATTTTGCTTTAATAAATAACAAATTAAAAATAATACATTTTTGGTACATTTGTAATTCTAATGATATAACAAACAGTTATCACCTTGAAATCACATTCAACAATAAAGTTATGTAGAAATCGAATTTGAATTCACATAGTGCACAGTACGCCACTCAAGTATCAACATTAATCTGACACGCTATACTAAGGTAATGTCAGACAAAATGTAAACATAACCTATGTGCTCGATGATTATTGTTCAAAATTCCACTTATTTCGTATGCAAGCAAGTCAAAACAGAATGGGGTTCATAAATTAACACTTAATTCATCTAAAAACAATAAAACAAACAGTTACATACCTGTCATTTCAGCGGTTCTTATGTAAACATCGTTGAGATCGGAGAGAATGGTTTTGGCCTCTTTTTCTGCCAAACATCGCCTATATACCTTATAAATTATCGCTCTGCCAGCACTTCGGATGGTTTTATTCATTTTGTATTACTCTACGTTGCTTTAATCACGTTTTTAGGGCACAATTATAAAGAAGAAGGGGCAAAACGTCCCTACCCTTGTAACACTTTTTACTATATATCAAATGAAAGAGCGTTAAAAGTACATCATTTTATTGTATGACAGTAAATGTGTGAATAATGGGAGAAAAAAGTTATTCACCGATAAAGATAGAATTTTTTTTAATTTTTTTTTATCGAACTTACTTGAGTGAGTGGGCTGGCTATTGATAGGTATTTTAAAATGAAACTGAGGTTTCTAAAACCATTTTTTCTCAAAGTCAATCGTTTGAAAGATAGACACTTCCAAAGTGCTAAAAGGTGTCCCCCAACCCCTTTAACTTTTAAAATAAGGGAGTGAAAAATCTAAAAAAATATATGCTCTAGATTGCAATAAAAACTTACAACTAAAATTAGTTTGAACGAGATATAGTTAGCAGTTTTTGAGATAGAGAAAATTCAAAAAACCGAAAATATAACTTTGTCATTCATACAAACACTATGAAAAACAAACTTATCACAAAGTGTGTATATCTGTTGCCGCTTTAACAACAAATAATACAAATTAAAGGGCAGACCCTACGACGATGGTACGGAACATTTTTTTTAAAACCCAGATTTTAGTCAGACTTGTACTGACTGAAAACCACCCATGTTCCTTCTTAGCCCTTTATGTCGAGGCCGCTCTATCTCTTTCGAACAACCCGCAGCCCCGACGGGCGTCGACCCTTGCGGGCCCCTTCCATATTGCTGACATCTCTTTGAGGCGCGCGTGGAACACGAACTCGACGTCGACACGCCTGTCGTCCTCCTAAGACGGACGGCGCGGCGGCGAGCTAGCCCATAACTCACCGTCCTCTGGTCCGCGTCTATGGTTGTTGGAAGCCACCACGTGGCCCCCGACGCCCGGAGCGTCTCCCGCGGCGGCTGCGACGAGAGGTTCTCTTCCTCTCACGTTCTACCACCTCCTTCGCTAGTATCACTGCTTCGCAGAAGTAGGCGACGGCTTCCCATTCCCTCTCGCCCCGGACCATGGCTTGCACCAGAGCTTGGACGCGAGAGGTCACCACCGCCAATC
The DNA here is from genome assembly GCA_949775195.1 of Diarsia dahlii. NCBI lineage: Eukaryota > Metazoa > Arthropoda > Insecta > Lepidoptera > Noctuidae > Diarsia > Diarsia dahlii. Next base: position 13,407,228 of record OX459194.1, on the reverse strand, counting down.
GCCGATCACGGCGGGGCTCCGCCCAAGCGGGGCAGACCTCCACGTTGTGCTCCACCGTATCCTCCGTCTGATCCTCGCAATAGTAGCATTCAGGTGTTTCCACCCGCCTGATTCGGTGCAGGTACCTCCCGAAACAACCGTGTCCGCTGAAGAGGGCGCCCGTGGCGCCTCTTCAGCCACTCCTCAATGAGCGGACTTACCTATGGTACGGAACCTTTCATGTACGAGTCCGACTAGGCCAAGTTTTAATCAAATTCATTTTTTTCCAATTATTCACAAGGTTACTGTGTGAATAATTGGGGAAAAAAGTTATTCACCGATAAAGAATTGAATTTATTCTTTATTTTTTTACTAGTTAACGACCCGCCCCGGCTACGCACGGGTGCAATGTGCTACATATAAACCTTCCTCTTGAATCACTCTGTCTATTGCTGAAAACTGCCCCAAGCTAACTACACTCTGTGTTAGGATTGAACAAAAGTTTTTTTTATATGTGCCACGATAAAATACGGCCTCTCAGCAACACGGATCCGTCGATCCTGATTTCTTAGTCAGTCATTCATGGACTTTAATTTAGACATACTTCTATAGTGTATAGCATTGGTACCATTGGTGTATGGTGTATTCCATTTCCTCAATTCAATTCTTCAATTATCACATTCACACGGTTCAGTAACCGTGTGAATAATTGAAAAAAAAAATGAATCTGGTAAAAAAAACTTGCCAAGTGTGAGTCGGACTCGCACATGAAAGGTTCTGCATCATCGTAGTAGGGAAGTCCCCTTTAATTTGTAGTATTTGTTGTTAAAGCGGCAACATAATACATATTTTGTGATAAGTTTGTTTTTCATAGTGTTTGTATGAATGACAAAGTTATATTTGCGGTTTTTTAAATGAGCTATATCTCAAAAACTGCTGACTATATCTCGTTCAAACTAATTTCAGTTGTGAGTTTTCATTGCGATCTACAGCATATATTTTTATTAGATTTTTCACCTAGTTAGTTTAAAAGTTAGAGGGGGTGGGGGCACATTTTTGCACTTTGGAAGTGTCTATCTTTCAAACGATTGACTTTGAGAAGAAATGGTTTTAGTAACCTCAGTGTCATTTTAAAAGACCTATCAATAGACACCACACTCAAGCAGGTTCTATGAAAAAAAAAAAAAAATATTTTCTATCTTTATCGGTGAATAACTTTTTCCCCCCATTATTCACACATTTACTGTCATACAATAAAATGATGTATTTTTAACGCTCTTTCATTTGATATATAGGAGAAAGTGTTACAAGGAAAGGGACGGGGTCTATACAAAAATACCCATTCTTCTTTAATAAACTTTCGAACTTTGTTTACACCAAACGTCATAAGTTTTTAATTGTTGCCAGCAAACAAAAAAATTAGTTCCGTTTCTAGACTTTTTTGCCAAGCTGTACACCCCAGTAATTGGCGACATCGCGATGTCGCCAATTACTGTGTCGTACACTCCTGTGTTGTACATTCCAGTGTCGTGCATTGCTGGTTACTGTGACGGGCATTATAGGGACTCATTTCGTGCTACTACTTAACATGTGTATCACTAGCGATTAAGTAGCATGCTTATTCACAAGCATGCTCTTTTCGTATACACGTGCGACATATTATGCTACTAAGTGACAGCTTAATCACAAACCAGTCTATTTTAGCTACGACTAGCACGACGCATAAAACTTCTTTTTTGATACTCTTTCACCTTTTTGTTGTTTTCTGGCATGTATCCAATAAAAAACTGTAAAGCCGTATCCCCACTGACGTCACCCAAAACGTTCCTGTTAGGCGCGCGACTCGGCCACACAAAGCCACGCGTCCTAAATGTCGTCGATAAATGTTCCAGTAGGGCCGCGTGGTTTAGGCATCGCTCACATTCACTCTCACATGGCACGGCTGCGCGGCTAGGCCGGGTAGGTCTTGAACTCTTGAGTCATTCAGTTTACATCAAGAATAATAATATACAATAAGTTAGAACCCTGTCTATATATCACATAATCTTATCTAAGCATAATTTTAAAAAATATTTTTTCTCATCATAATATTATTATGCTTAATATTAATCCTTCTACCGCCTTATTGATAAAAATAGTTAAACCTGATTTAACTTACTATTGGTTTATCTCGCATGCCGTCTTATTTCAAACATATTCAAAAGAAAGTGAGTTTTATTCATAGATATAAAACTAAAGATAGGGTCGTCCGAACATTTTGCTCGATGCGTTCCCCATAAAGAGAAACACTGACGCCATCTCTATGAACTACTCAGGCTGCTCGTAAACGTAACCTTGTATGAGCGGCGTGGCGTGGTATTATCGAGGTATAAAGAAATTAAATAAAGCTTTCAATTTAAAAAAAAAAGTATGTTTATTGCAGTTTTTTTATACATATTAATAATAATAATAACATTTTTATTGGCCTTAGAATAAAACTATTATATAATTAAATCTTTTCATTTCATCGGCTACAAGCCTACAACGCACGCCGCTGCAAAGTTATGTCGTACAGCCGTAAGGCGCGTGGGGGCGGGGCCTCGCGTCGTCTTTGCCAAACGTCAAGACAAATAAGTTGGGATGAAAACTGGTCTAAATAATGTTTTATGTTGATTTACTGACATATTTTTGACTTATGTACCGGTGGTATGAAATGTTATAATTTTTTTTTGTTGTGCTTTGCGTCGTAGTTCACGTAACCTTTCACTACACAACTTGGCATTTTCACTTTTAAAATTTACGGACGCACCCGAAGATAGCCGATCGTGAACTAAATCACTTCGGTTTAGTCAAGACCTTTTTGGGACCATGTTCGAGGCGTCATTTTATCATGCGGTCCGCCCAGTCCTTACGCAGTAATATATAAGTCAATGGTTTTATTATTTTATTTATGTGTAATGTTTGAGAGAGATTTACAATGGTTAAAATCATCGATACGACCACTTTAATTTCATTTAATCCCAATAAATGACTATTTCATATCTTTTATTAGAATATACGGCAAATTACAAAAATCTGATAATTTTAATCTCGCGGTCCACCCTTATCCATTTTATTACAATGGTGACTGTTTACGAATGAACTTGTTTAAGGCTGATGTTCCAGGGTGGCCCGCGAAATTCAAATTTTCTTACGTTTTTAGCGATTTGCAGGCCAGTGCTAGGTTGTATGTCAGTGAAAATATGATTCGCGGCTGTAAAACGTATGCAGTTACAGAATTATAATCATCAAAATCATCATTACAACCCTCCAAGTTCATGTAACTCTTACGTTTTACAGCCGCGAATCAATTATTTTTACTAACATACAACCTAGCACTGGCCTGGAAATTGCTAAAAACTTAAGAAAATTTGAATTTCGCGGGCTACCGTGAACATCCACCTTGGTCTTATGGCTCATGTTCTTCGGCCAAGAAGTAAGTTCAGCTATGCCAACTCTAGGTCTGTTTCCTCTATAATCAAAATCAATCTGAAAATTCCATTCCGATAGTAAAAAGAAAAAACGTTTAAGTCGAGTTTTTGTACACCTCTCTACTCTACTGAGTGTGGTGGATTTGCGTCATCAAATTGGATGGTTGTGTGCGTGCTGGCGGGAAAATCGATCGATACTTGTTTAGTTGTTTCGGCAGCTAGACGTGCAGTCGTGTGTTTCGTTCATTTACGAAAATAAGGTGCAGTTAATATCTAATTAAAAAGTGTATAATTTCTAATTAAAAAGTGGAATGGCGTCTTATCTGTTTTTGTGCCTCGCTTTCTTAATTTCGACTTCAGCTGAGTTTGTTTGGAGACACCATAATAATGAGCAACTACCCGTGGTGTTAGAAGAAGTTCACGCAAGATGTCCTAATATCACGAGAGTTTACGCTTTGTCTGAACCATCAGTAAATGGTGTCCCACTGTATGTTATTGAGTTTGCAGACTCACCTGGATTTCATCAGCCTTGTAAGTAAAAATATCAATTTAATGACTAATTATTTTGCGTTGTACTAAAAATGTTTAGTAATACCTACCATTTAAGTATTTTTAAACAGATATACCTGAAGTGAAATATGTTGGAAATATCCATGGAAATGAGGTTCTGGGACGTGAATTGCTTCTGGGCTTAGCCCATTATCTTTGTGATCAGTACATTAGTCATGACAAACGAATCCGTACTCTTATTCACAATACACGGATTCACTTACTACCATCTATGAATCCAGATGGATGGCAAATATCGACTGAAACTGTAAGTGGCTAAAACACCATACTAATAAAATGATTGAACATTTTTATTGTTGACAGAATATTATAATGAACTGATATATTTCACAGGGAACACTAGATTACCTCATTGGGCGTACAAATAACCATTCAGTGGATTTAAATAGGAATTTCCCAGATTTGGATGCCATCACATTTGAATATGAACGCCAGGGCATCAACCATAACAACCATTTGTTGAAAGATTTGACACGCCTTGCTTCACCGGTGAGATTTTCACTTAATTAATTTTGAATGGCTTACTTGAAAAGACTGTATGGTAACTGTAGTTTTTCTATGTTAAGCGTCCTTGTACATCAAAATATGTAAATTACCTACAAATTTTAGCTGGAGCCAGAAACCCGGGCTGTTATGCGCTGGATTATGTCTGTACCATTTGTGTTGAGTGCAGCCATGCATGGAGGAGACCTTGTGGCCAACTATCCATATGATGAGAGCCGAAGTGGTGCACCGGTTTCTGAGTATTCTGCTAGCCCTGATGATGATACATTCAGGTACATATTTACAGTATTGTTTGATGGTTTCATACCCCAAGGTGTCCGGCTGTCTGTCACTAGGCTGTATCTCATGATCCGCAATAGGTAGACAATTTTCCCTTACTTATATTGTGTATTTCTGCTGCCGCTATGACAACTATTAATAACAAGCAACTCTCTTTAAACTTGAGTTTGAGTTACATTTGGCCGGTTTCTATCTTATAACACTTTATAGTAATTTTTTGAATATTTATTGTAATTTATTAATTATCAGTATCACACAAACTTATTATTATTATTGTTACATAGGTTTTATTGAGTTAAACAATAGGTACTTGTGATTATGAGTATTTTTTCATACTTGTGTATTCCAGTTACATATTACAGGAATTTTAGTAACTTATTTGTATAGAAAGTAAATAAAAATCCTGTACCTTAAATCGCACAAGACTTCAAACAAGAAAGTCTAATCAAAGGAGTTTTACGTATTTCTAGGGAGCTAGCTATGACGTACGCTTCAGCCCACGCAGACATGGCTTCGGCGACTCGTCGTGGTTGCCATACGACCAGCTCTGATGAATCAGCTACATACAACTTTGGCAAGCAAGGAGGAGTCACTAATGGAGCTGCTTGGTACAGTCTGAAAGGAGGTGGGTACTACAAAGTTTGAGTATGATTGGACAATATTTTCTTACTGACTCTTGATTAGAAAAAATGGAAATATGCCCTATAAAATAAACAATTTTTATTTAAATTTAAATTTTTTTCATTGGTTTTTGTGGGGGGAAAAAGTATGGTTAATAAATTCATGAAATAGTTCCTGACTGCTTTCGTATCTGAATAAACTGAATGATGTTTTTACAAATAAAATTTATATTTTTGAATTGTATTTCTCCATTTTTAGGCTACATATGTAGGCTCATGGAAAAAAATAAAACCCTTGAAATTGGTAACAAAATCCGATACAAAATGGAAACAACAGCTAGTCACAAAATTAAAGAATAACCAGCCACACTGCACACTAGAACCTTTGCGAGTTGCCAATCGATTACGTAGGTAACAGAAAAAAGAGATTGTCAACATTTTGCCCTTTAAACATTAAACCTTTTATAACGTAGGAAGTTAAAAGAAGCAGGAAGCAAAAGCAATGGATCACTTGACTTTATACCTACCTTCTATATACTCTGGCATTTAACTGGCGGTGACCATGAAACACGGATGTCTTAGCAATGCTAATTTTAGCTGCATTAATTTTTAATCATAACAATAATTGTAACTCGCACGCGAGCGCGGAGCGTCGTTGAGTAATTGCTTTTGTATGACAACATGTTAGGATCGATTAGCGATGCATGTCAGTCAGTTTAACTAACAATAGAGCGGAGAACAGAAATTAGTGCTGACGTAAGCACATACCTACATTGTCGTCTCCAAATTAGTTATTGAATGTGGATTATCGTTCGACAATGTTCTGCATGGCTAGTCACTTTCAGCGCCTGCTGTTATCAGGCTCTTATTTTCTTGCTACCTGAAAAAATTACAGCGATGATAGGTTATTTAGGCTGGAAGCGGCATATCTATGTCGTTCCCTCCTGAAGTACAGTGCGATCAAATTATCTTGGCAGCTCTGAACATAGGCTTTGCGAAATTTTACGCATGTAAACTTGGGAATAAAACTGTTATTGCCAGACAAACCAATACATAAACGATCAGAAAATATCTAATTTAAACAGTGAGAAATACAAATAAAATAAATATCATAACACTTTTTTAAATTCGTTGTAACAAAATGACCTGCACGAAGTTCGGAGCTGCCAAGATAATTTGATCGCACTGTAGGTAGTGATAGCTTAATTATGTGACCGTCAGACTAGCAAGTCAGAGGTCTCAAGTCCAAACCCAAGCCACGCCTCTACCTCTGAGTATTCGGATTCAGGTGCGCATTGTATAATTATTACTTCGCTTCGGTGAAGGAAAACATCATGAGAAAACCAGCATGCCTGAGATATATTTTCTCAAAGGCATGGCGAAATCAGAGACCCATAGGCAATATAAAAACTCTCACACTAGGTTAGGCCCTAACCACACTCTATAGAGATTATTAGAATGAAAATTTTCCAGGTATGCAAGATTTCAACTATCTTGCGACAAACGCGTTCGAAATCACTCTCGAGCTGGGCTGCGACAAATATCCTCCTGAGAATGCCCTTGCGAACGAGTGGGAGAGGAACCGCGAAGCTATGCTGGCATACATGTGGAAGGCACATACTGGCATCAAAGGAATAGTGTCCGACGGCTCTGGCTTCTTACAGAACGCTATAATATCTGTCGTTAATTTCACTGGATCTGTGCCACGACCAATTCGTCATGATGTCACCACAGGTAAGATTAGATTTCAGAAATTCCGTTTTAACTAAGAGAGAACAGGGGCTGCGATTCTCCGTGCAAATTAAATCTCCTTTTTCTTCCTGAATAATGCCATTAGAGCAACCATATCTTTTCGTAAAATCAAGATCTGCTGAAGACACGTCTCCGTCATTTTTATTTTTGTCTTTTCTCAGCAACTAGGTAATAAGTAAAAAAGATGTGACCCTCTTGACATGACAAAAAATTGCCCATTTTTACGGTCATGATTAGAGGACTACTAGAGAAATTCACAACACTTTTTAACATAAAAAAATCCTGAACCTACATAGTACCTAGATAAACTCGTTCTTAAAATTATAAGTAATGTCAAAAATAATGGAATTGGCTCTGTTATCGAAGAGAAAAAAAACAACCGACTTCAAAAACACCAAAAAGAGAAAAATAAACTTAAGAAGAAAAACCAGCTTCTGAAGTCGGTGACTTTTGTTTGTTTGACTTCATGTTTTGCCACCGACTTCAGAAGCTGATTTTTCTCTTTTTGGTGTTTTTGAAGTCGGTTGTTTTTTTTGCAAAAAAGTTTTTTTATTTTTTCATTTTTAGTTGTAATAAGTAGGGATATATATATGTCGCAGTTTCAACACCGAGGCACAATATTTAGAGTTGACAATTTAGAATAACGCCATCTATCATCGTTTGTCGGAAAACTCGGAAACGTCAAGCAGTGAGCTTGGGTGAGGTCGATACAGAGCGTGGCAGGTCTGGTTTGACAGCTGTCAGTTGTCATATGTCAAATGTCAGTTGTGATATGTCAGACGTCAGTGGTCAGTGGTCGGTTGACGTTGACATTAGACGCATTTGATTTGAGGGACGGGACTTTTTTTGGTGAGACACGAGTGCGAACGGTCGTTTTGCCCGCCTGTATCGAACTTACCGCGTTTCCGTACTTTAATCCATTTCCATCGGCTTGATCATTTGAGATTTTGTTAATTTGTTATCGGAAGTAAATAAATAGGCGGTTGTAATCAGTGTTGAGACTATTATTTCGTACCTCCGCCATGCTGAACTTGGACTCTGACAACGATGAACCCGAAATAGTTGTGCTACCTTCGTCATCAGAAGTGGTATGTAACTTTAACGCCTACATAGTGTAAGTGACAGTGCTAGACCGGAAAAGTGTAAAGACAATGCGCGTGCGTCTGAAAGTGACATAGAAACGGAAATGTGGTGTTTTATGTTCGAGCAAATAAACAAAAACTTTATGACTATTGTGCAAGCAATGAAATCACCTTTTGCGGGTACGGATATTCGCCTACCGCATTTTGACCTTGGAAAACGGAATATTGTCCCGCGGGCTTGGTTGGCAACAGCCGACATGTGTGTTATCGATCTGAATAGTCAAGGTGCATCGTTGATGATTGCTTTGAACCGCGCACTCGTGGGAGACACGGGACGGACGGGAGTCACACATCCACTGTAGGTGCGTCGTAAGTCGGCACCTCCGTCGCTGGTCGTCCTCCGCTGGGCCTCCTCCGGGTAACCGTTGGTCTCACCTGGTGGGGATGGACCGCCGGGGTGCTGTGAAGACAGCAGCGCCGTGAAACCGGCGCTGTGGCGTGCCTACAGGACGCAGCGAATTCCACGAGACTCATGGGACAAGTTTCGTCATGGTGGTCGTCCATATCTTGTCCTGGGATGAAATGGAGCGATTTTAAGGAGCTGTTTATAGTCTGGAGTGCCCCGTATGGTGATGACGATCGCGAAGACCCTGATGCGACATCAGAACCGGGATTCACTCGAGCTGAAGAAAATACGAAGAATGGCGCGATGACGTCACGGTGCGCTGAGAATTTACTTCGGCAGCGGCGCCGGCGGCGCGGCGGCGGGACGCGGTTGGCGGCGCGCGGTTGGCAGCGCGGCGGCGCGGCAGGCTGACCAAGCAGTGCCTGCAGCCTGCAGCAGAGGCAAATAGAGAGCGACGTGTTGAAGTTTGCTATGTGAGCAATCCCAGCAGTGTGCTGATGAATATCTGGTGAGTCGTATCCATTTTACTATGATTCTGGTGCCGAATGCTCTCTGATCAAAAATGTTTCGTTACAGTTCAGTGGCAAGCGTGTAAATAACATTGTAAATTGACCCGGGATAGGTCATGATAGTTTGTACTTCACAATTATTTACTGAGGATAAGATTATCGATTTACTATTAGAGATTTTATGTCATGTTGTACCGGATAGTTGTTTTAAAAAAAAAAAAAAAATTTAATTGGCGTTGAGATTTTACAACAAGGATTTCATGTTAGTTAGACGTGTGATCGTGTTGTTTTTGTGTCGTGAAAAGGTTGATATTTATGTTAGGTGATGTTTCAAATAAGCTCAAATATGCTTCGAATTTTCAAATTGATTTCAATACAGTTGAAACAGATGTTTCGTTAGAATTTCGTTCCCAATTAATTAATCTATTGACAGCATATTCATCTTTTTTTCTAGGTATTTCTAGATCCCATATTACAACAAGACTAGTTGAATACTAAGTGGCCAACTTAGCATTTCAAGTACCTAGCATAGTTAGAGTTTTCTTATAACCTGTAACGTTACAGGAAAAATAAAGTAACATGTTGAACAACCCTACTTTAAAAATTATTTTGATTAAGGCTCGAAATGATTATCTTGATGGTGTTGTGCATGTAACCGGATGGAGGTTACATGTGGAGGTGACCGGATAGAGGTTGCCTGTTGTGTATGTAACCGGATGGAGGTTACATGTGAAGGTGACCGGATAGAGGTTGCCTGTTGTGTATGTAACCGGATGGAGGTTACGTGTTGATGACCGGATGGAGGTCGATTGGTTTGATGCTTATAACCGGATGGAGGTTATAGTGTGATGATGAAGACCGGATGGAGGTCGATTGTTTTGATGCTTATGGCCGGATGGAGGCTATAAGTGTGATGATGAAGACCGGATAGAGGTCAGAGTATGAGCACTGCAATATTTTAATGAGTTTCCTATTATTTGAATGAGTATGGGTGTTGTTCGACATGTCAGCTTTAAACGAAAGAGTTTGTTATGATTTTCATTAGAATCTGTAATGATTTTGATCAGAATACCTTTTATTCCCCGTCCACTTGGGCCAGGAATGGCCGAACGACTGGTGTTGGGCAGACTGCTGTAAGGTTAACTGTACAAATTTTGACTTCTGTTGAGACCGATGGAATTGTTTTAGAAATTCTATTTCACGTTTTACCCGACAATTATTTGCGATTAGTTTTGGTTTATAATGTCATCAAATGAGATACGATTTGAGAAAATACGGTCAGTTGAGATATGTGACGCAATTGCTGACTGTAAATTTGACTTTGACACGATAGACACTGACAAAACGAGATCGGGTGATGATGAAGGGGTCAGACCATAAGTGAGAGGTAAAAGATGCAAATGTAGTATGCAAGTGACTCAGATTCCATACATTGCAATGCTGTTCGTTGCTGCACGCGTGTGAGTGTTTACTTGAGGGCTGTGGCCAATGTCCAGCATGGCAATGTAGCTAAAGGTGCTAAATAAAGGCAATGTGTTGAGTTGATGTTGGGTACCGGATGGAGGTCCCATGGTTGCCGGATGGAGGCAATGAGATGTGTTGAGGTTGGGTACCGAATGGAGGTCCCATGGTTGCCTGTTGGAAGCTGTGTGTGTTGTATGGTACCGAGCAGAGCATTGCAGACTGGATTTGATCGGATACTAGATTTGGTCGAAAGTTGATGATTCTTGAAGAATGTTGATTTCAATGATGAGATTTTCTTTATGAGATTTGATGAGATTATGGATCAGAACAAAATTTTGTTTTGAATTGTGTGTGTGTGTTAATACTCCGACGTTTTGGTCAGGGAGGCCGAGTAAGGGACGATTTACTTTCCGTGACTTCTTGTTGCAGATACCTCACACGAGGACGTGTGAAATGTCAAGATGGCCGTGTCGCAGTTTCAACACCGAGGCACAATATTTAGAGTTGACAATTTAGAATAACGCCATCTATCATCGTTTGTCGGAAAACTCGGAAACGTCAAGCAGTGAGCTTGGGTGAGGTCGATACAGAGCGTGGCAGGTCTGGTTTGACAGCTGTCAGTTGTCATATGTCAAATGTCAGTTGTGATATGTCAGACGTCAGTGGTCAGTGGTCGGTTGACGTTGACATTAGACGCATTTGATTTGAGGGACGGGACTTTTTTTGGTGAGACACGAGTGCGAACGGTCGTTTTGCCCGCCTGTATCGAACTTACCGCGTTTCCGTACTTTAATCCATTTCCATCGGCTTGATCATTTGAGATTTTGTTAATTTGTTATCGGAAGTAAATAAATAGGCGGTTGTAATCAGTGTTGAGACTATTATTTCGTACCTCCGCCATGCTGAACTTGGACTCTGACAACGATGAACCCGAAATAGTTGTGCTACCTTCGTCATATATATATCCTATACAAATATTTACTATGCATTTAACATTTAACCAAGAAACCTAACCCTTAACCTTCAAGATTCAACTATTTTTGCTTTCAACTCTTAACCGTTGATGAGTAGTACCACTACTCCTCAACGTTTAAGAGCATTAAGACAAGTGATGACTGCTAGATGCGAATACTTGAATAGCGTCAGAAAAAGTACGAAACACGTAATACGTGTCTATGAAATTCATATATAACAACTAAAAAAATGTGTATTGTACACATCTGCATACCCCCTCAGAACATACAGGCGTGATGTTACGTCATGATAATGTATATTCAATAAACATCCAAGCGATTCCAGCAATTACGGCAGATTTGCCGTCTATTTTTGAAGAGTTCCATTGTATATCTCCGAAGATCAGCACCAGATCTTCACCAAATTAAAATGGGACCACCTCAGGAACATACTCTTTCAAATAAAAAAAGAATTTTGAGAATCGGTCCACAAATGGGGGAGAAATCAGGTAACATACATAAAAAAAAAAATACATACACACGAACATATAACCTCCTCCTTTTTCGAAGTCGGTTAAAAAGGGGAACATACGAAACGTCGATCTTATCAATTTTTTGTGATTTATTAGGCTTGAGCTGCAGCTATCCCATTGTACTCTACGGGGGCAGACTTGACGCAGCACAACAAATAGTATATTCAAATTCTCGCAGGCCCTGTTCCTTCCTAATCACAATCTTTTTTCTTTTGCTGCACGTACTTTTTCAGCAAATAGGTGCTCTGTGTCTAATTTTAGTAATATTGCTTTTTATGTCAAACCTTACCTACACAATATGAGTTTAAATAATTAATCATTACAGTTACATTTCATGGTAAGTATGTTTTGTGCATACAATTTTCTTGTAACCGGTGTTGATTAAAATGAAAAAAATATTCATGCAATTTATCCTTAATTAATCAAATCTGCACGCATGTGCGGTAATATCGCGGGCTTGTTCTTTATAATATTATTCATTTATCGAAATAAAAGAAGGAACTAAAGACATAGCTAAATTCATCTGGAAAATGTGTATAATGAGAAAAGTTTAATCAAACTACGGATGCTGCTCAACATCAACATGTACACACGGCTACACATCAAGCTATACATTTCCAGTTTACGCTGATCTCGCATTGTACGGAAATCCTATACAACGCGAGATCAGCTTATACTGGAAATGTATAGCTTGATGTGTAGCCGTGTGTACATTGTTTCCCTGGCTATATCCGGGTCGATAAGAGGTTGATACTTAGGTACAACCTACCTAATAAGAAGACATGGGTTTTTAAAAACATCTATGAACTACTGAAAACCCATTAAAAATAATTCAATTATTAGTTGCTCTTTACAATTCAAACTGTGGCGATTGCCGTTTTCACGCGTAGAAGAATCCAGCACAATTACAACTAGAATATAAACGAACTCTTAGTCCGGTGGTTGTTTGCATTCAGTTCGGTAATTGATACTGATTGGTCTAACTAAGCGTTTCCTTGCTGCGAGTCTGTGACAAGTTGACGTCTTGACTCATTTGAGATAATTTATTTTGTTCTACGGCCCTCTGCACTTTAGTAGTTTGTCGCGGTCCCTACGTTGTGTGTCTCTCTATGTACGTCTATTTATTTAAATTGGTTCTCGCTCCCAATATCATAGTGGGATGGCAAATAATTGTTTGTGCCCAGTAACTACTCAAGTGATCAAGGATGGTCACGCGTTTCAATGAAGGTTCTAACTGATTGATTATGAATCTTTGATAGGTACATACCATTGCGGATGCTGTAATAGGTAATATGAAGGTACTCTCTAGAAACAACAGTAGACTAGACATATTATCCTAGTTCTCGCTGAATGACGGTACTTTACTTAATTATTTAAGCTAATAATTTAACAATGAATTCGATATTCATTTAGGTTATCTATCAAACAATACGCGCTTACGCAGTTTGTTGCTATTTCCACCTAAATAAGTATATTTTATCGCCAACATGTGATGCACCGTGTTTCTACATGGCTTGGCCTTTTCGAGTAGGATTATTAGTACAGTCTGTACAGTTATGTATTTCTCTAAGCGAGAACAACTAAGAAGTCCATATCAACAAAGTATGCGGATTACATGCAACAACGCATTAACTTTATTTCGTAACTCCGTGAAAATAGGTTGACGATACGATTGAATACAAAAGAGCATCATTACTCTTCTTGAATAGGAATGCGTGTAAAGTTGGCAAACAATTTATTAAATACGTAAGTGGGCATTTGAAGGTCGGAAATAGTATTGTGTATCGGTCGTTATGTGCACGCTAGTTAGTTACAGTGCGATCAAATTATCTTGGCAGCTCCGAACTTCGTGCAGGTCATTTTGTTACAACGAATGTATAAAAGTGTTATGATATTTATTTTATTTGTATTTCTCACTGTTTAAATTAGATATTTTCTGATCGTTTAAGTATTGGTTTATCTGGCAATAACAGTTTTATTCCCAAGTTTACATGCGTAAAATTTCGCAAAGCCTATGTTCAGAGCTGCCAAGATAATTTGATCGCACTGTACTTGGCTCAGCGAATGGACGTTGGCTAGGATTTCCAGCGGATGTCTCGCTTTGACAGTTTGACACCTGCCACATCTAGCGTACGCGGCGTACGCTGTGTACGCGTCCGTTACGGGTCCATATTGGCTCACCTAAAGTTCTTTATCCGAAATTGTTCTTCCTAACGATTTGTAATCCGAATGATCACTCTTCCTAAAATTTTTCATCCTAAAGTTTTCATTCATACTATTTGTAGTCCTACCGACGATGTTCATAACACTCATGTTTCCGAAAATTGGAATTCATAATATCATTAGTGTAAATATATTTAAACTCCTACTGTTTTTTATCCTAACGCTTTTATTCCTAAACATAATTACCATAATATTTTCACTCATACAACTGTTTAGAATGATTAAAGGTCGTTTCATTGATTTTTGTCTTAAAATAAAATAAATGAATGAAATTCAGGTCAGAGTGTCGTCTTGGGGGCACTATGAAAAAAATACTTAGAAAAATTTCGCGACCAATTTCGGGGTAGCGCTCGCCGGCCGCTGCCGCGGCACCGCTCGCTTCGCTCGCTCGGCTCGCGCGTAGTTGGTCACAGTTCTAACCTAACCTAACCTATGGATATCTTTGCATAGTATATAAGGTCCCATTAAAATAGGTGGACAAATTTTAACACAGCGATTTTAGTAAGCCTAACTAAAGACATCTAAACTAAAAAAAAACACTATATATAAAGTGATTTTATTTAAACTTAAAATAATAAATTGCCGGCACTCTAGAACAAACTCATCCTATAAAAGTAGGTATTTTATTTCTTATTCTTATATTTTTTTTTGCTATTGTCCTTATTTTAGCGGTCTGAATGATTTCTAAAATTTTGTCCACCTATTTTAATGGGACCTTTTATAATACTGATTATTATGAATAAAAAGTAATATAAACAAAAAAAAGATATGACTTTGAATAATAGTGTAAAAGATGGTTATGTTGAGAAAATATAGGAAAACAAATAATAGTGTAATAGATGTTTATTGCTACAGACATTATGAAGTTGAATGCTTCGGAATTAAAACATTAGAGACAGAGAAGTTAGGAATTGCGATTGTTAGGATGAAAAATGTTAGGAAGAACATTTTCGGATTTCCAATTATCGGAGTTGAAATTTTAGGTGAACTTTGGCGCACCCGTCCGTTACACGCATACGTTACGCTAACGCTGCGTCAATGGGACGGTCAGTCAACAAAATGTGTTATGAGCCAATATCTCAATATTTATTATTACATGGAACTGATTTATGAAAACACGAACACGTTTCAGTTTAGTAAACAAGAAGTGCATTATATCATCGACTAACAGATTGGTCCATCCATGCTCTCTACACGTAGTAGGTAGTTTAGGCTGATTACAAAATACTATAAATAATGTATTGTCTCATTGATTCACTGTTACGAGTGTTATGTTATTCTTATTATTATGTAGTGATATCTATGTAGTGAAAAGTAGTGATCTTAAATTACGAAACAGCGTGACAGGAGCATCTTCATTGTTTTGTTATCTTTAGTATCTTAGACTAGACAGTGACCTTTTTGATTTGTAAGAAGAACTGTTATGATTATGATAAACTAAGTATGTTTTCCAATGAGATAAATTAGTATGGGAGAGATAATCTAGAGAACTGTCAGGTCTTAATATAAACTAAAGGTAGTATACCTTTTCACATGCTTTTTTTCAATAGCATTTAGTCAATATATATATCGTCAGTCAGTTCACAGCCAACGGCCAGTTAGGCCGTGGCAGTTAGGGGTTAGGGGATTATAACGAAATGGTGAACTTATACGACAGCTTCATTTAGCAGTACCTAATATTCTAAGTTGTATACAAAAAAACCTGATGAAGAGACCCCACGATGATACTGCAGTACAAAATGTGTCAATATCTGATGTCCGGAGCCGCGTCCACAATTGGCCCATACCGTTTTGACCGAAACTTTACAGAAGGCAATGCTATTTCCATAATAACGCCCATTGTGTCATTTGGTTCTAGGAGCATTCGGTGACTACTTCCGCCTGCTAACGCCAGGACACTACCAGGTGACAGCAAGCAAGCCCGGCTACTTCCCGGTGTCTCGCGTGGCCACCGTGCGACAGTACCAGGGCACTGCTCGTATCCTAAACTTTAGACTGGAGGTGAGTTGTGTATGAATAGTCATACACCATACCTAGTTGACTACGGAACCTTTTTTAGGGTTCCGTAGTCAACTAGGAACCCTTATAGTTTCGCCATGTCTGTCTGTCCGTCCGTCTGTCCGTCCTCGCTTAATCTCTGTGACCGTTAACACTAGAAAGCTGAAATTAGGTACCAATATGTGTATCAATCACGCCGACAAAGTGGTAAAATAAAAATTGGAAAAAAATGTTTTATTAGGGTAGCCCCACCTATATGTAAAATGGGAAGTCATTTTTTTTTTAATTTCAACCCTAACGTGTGATTTATTGTTGGAAAGGTATTTAAAAATGAATAGGGGTTTACTAAAATCGTTTTTTGATAATGTCAATAATTTCCCTCCAACTTTTGAACCATAAGTTTAGAAAAAATGAAAAAAATCTGAAAAGTAGAACTTTATAAGGACTTTCTAGGAAAATCATTTTGCATAATGGATACCCATCTTTAAACTCATAAGTGGGAACACTTATTGTGACGGACGGGAAACTACGGAACCCCCTACACTGAGCGTGGCCCGACACGCTCTTGGCCGGTTTTTTGGACCTGTTTCTACTTTTTAGAATTTCTCAGTAGCAGCCACGTAGAGCCTAGATTTGTGCCCGGGTGTTGGCAATGGGCTCGCCCCTAAGTTTTCTCTTAATCTTTTAAACGAACTGCTGTTTATTTTCACAAATGTAATGAAAAAATATTATTGTGCAAACAGCAAAATTATATTTTTATTTAAACCCACATGTAAACATTACCATTAATTCATTACTATTCTCTTCTATTTTATTATCAAACTAGCTTTTGCCCGCGACTTCGTCCGCGTTTCCGTCGTTTTTCGTAAAAAAGTACCATTATGTCCTTCCTCACGGTTCAGTGGTTTTGATGTAACAGACAGATTAACTTTCGTATTTTAGTAGGGAAATACAATATGTCAATCCACAATACTGTTGAAAAATATCGCAAAAAGGAACCGCAGAATATTATTATTAATAGCTGTGCCCGCGACTCCGTCAGCGTGTAACTCCTTGTATGTTATTAAGTTAATGTATTGGTAATATTGTTTAGATCACTTTCACATGAGGCTTAAGTAGGTACCTATAGCGTTCTATAGGTAAAACTTCAGCCCAAAGTTTCCGGGTAAACTATGTTGAAAGTTGACCCGTCCGGCACGTGAACATAAAGATTTCTAGAACTGCTAACCCGGGAAAGAGCGACATATAACTGACCATGCGAGAAACAACTGACACCGAGATCTACTCCAGCAACACGAAAATTCTGCCCTTGAGCCTTATTAATTTAGTAGTCACTTAAAATAAATACCTAACTACTATAATTAATAAAAGTATCTACGCTTTTACCTACTCAATATAAAAATAAAATTGATCATAAATTAGTCAAAACTTACCTATCGGTATCTAAAAATCTATGCGTACCTACTACTTCCCCTAAAAAGAAATAAAATGCGAACTATTAATAATTTGTAATTTGAACGAATATTTAAACACTACCAAAATAACTACTTAATACCTATTTTATAAAATATATCAACAAAAGAAATTCAAATAAACTATTTAAAGACTTAAAAGTCACGCTGATAAGCACGGTTCGTTAATATCAATTATTGTCTGTCAATAAGGTCGAACGCTGAACGCATCAACAGCCAAATATTGAATGAAGCTCGCTCCCGTTACACAAAAATAATCCTTATGGCATGATTCAGTATTCACGCGCAGCTTATTAGCGTATTTCATATTTGGTTCAGTTTGATGTTTCTGTACCGATTACTATGATTCTTTTTTTATTGAATGAGTAATAATATTAACTTCTTATAATTAGGGATGAGCGAGAGTATTATAAACGTAAGAGTAAACAAATATAATCAGAAAGCTCCGAACTGCTAAGCTATCGGGAGTTACACGTGTTATTGTGAGTCAACCATAAAAGATAGACTTATGCTGCTGTGGGATATTCTTTAGATAATTTTATGTAAAACATTTCCGTCATAAATGATTTCTATGTAGCTTTAACCATTAAGGCTACACACGCGACGGAATCTTAAAAAATGGAGCAACTTCTCCCGTTTTCCCAACATTTCCCTTCACTGCTCTGCTCCTATTGATTGTAGCGTGATGAAAAGTATACTATAACCTCCCCAGGAGTATGAAGAATAATTGTACCAAGTTTCGTTAAAATCCGTCGAGTAGTTTTTGTTTCTATAAGGAACATACAGACAGACAGACAGACAGACAGACAGACAAAAATTTTACTGATTGCATTTTTGGCATCAGTATCGATCACTAATTACCCCCTGATAGTTATTTTGAAAATATATATCATGTACAGAATTGACCTCTCTACAGATTTATTATAAGTATAGATAGATAAGGAAACCCTGTCAACCCCTGTTCACTCAATGAACTCGATTGTTTGCGACATGTGTGTGCCCAATGACGCCACACCTGCGTTACACGAAAGCTTCCAACCGAAACTTTGACGCAATCCTATCGTCCCACGCGTTCAAAAATAAATGAATGTCGAATTAATGTGACCTACGGCACAACGAGTTGTTCCGGTCTGATCCCCCAAACCGATCCACTGCCAATATTTTTCTTTTGTTTATTCCTTTCTGATCCCCTGTAATTTATCATTCCGTTCTGATCCCCTTTTTGACACAAGTACAAGTGAAGTACAGTCAACCGAAAAACAGTTGTTAATGAAAAAATAATCAGATTTTATTTCTATAACTTACAATTTGTACGATCATCCCACAAACTACCAGGAGAACAGAAGTAGGAAGGAGGTATTGGAATCTTTAAATCAAATCTATATTATATCTTTCTAAAACCATGCACTTTTTTTTGTTGGAGATAGGAAACCAGGACAGTAAAGTCTCACAAACTACCAGGAGAACAGAAGTAGGATTGAGGTATAGGAATCTTTAAATCAAATCTATATTATTTCTTTCTAAAACAATGCACTTTTTTTTTTTGTTGGAGATAGGAAACCAGGACAGTAAAGTCCCACAAACTACCAGGAGAAGACTCCAATTTCCAATACCTCCTTCCTACTTCTTTTCTCCTGGTAGTTTGTGGGACTTTACTTTAAAGGCATAATATAGATTTGATTTGAAGATTCCAATTTCCAATACCTCCTTCCTACTTCTGTTCTCCTGGTAGTTTGTGGGACTTTACTACCTATTCTTTTTCTTAATCTAATAGAACCTGTACAAATATTTTGTTGCTGACTGTCCTAAAAATGTGTCAGGGTATCCGATTCTTTTACGGGGGATCAGACCGGAATAGAAAATAATTTATAATAAAACGGATCCCCTAGGGTATCAGTTTTAGGGGATCAGACCGGAATAACTCGGCACAACCTACGGTGATGGAGGTAGCGGCGTAAAGGTTGCACGTGATAACATTCACCGCGGGGTTTAAAGGACAGGAAAACGACATTAAAGAAAATATTAAGGACTAAAATACCATTATACCAAATCAAGATTTGAGGAAGGTTACTTTATGTTGAAACAGCTTTCGTATGACTGGTGTTTGTTACCAAACAAAACTTGGGAGCACGTTGCCGCCAATGCATCAAATTTTCAGTATTGCGCATATTGATGTGTACTCGATATAAACATATTTATTTAACGGTCATTGAGCGCTGATAACACTATCACTTTATGTGCCATCCGCTTGACCTTAAAACTTGCGCCAATAATCAATATAATCGATGAAAGATTAGACATGCGACAGATGTTCCGATTGATGTATGACTTCATTGTTATTATACCACCATATTAAGTTACGAATATATTTATCCAAAAGTTTCCCTACAGGATGTAAATCGTACCTACAGTTTTTTAGCACATCCATTTAAGTTGATCGAAGGGTGCAGTATCATATTCTTTATCCACGGATAATGCTCGAAATCCCATTAGGAAACACTCCTAATTTAATTATCTACTTTAATTACATGTATGGGACGTTTTTGCTGTTTCTTTGTTCACCCAAATTAAAATAAAGTTAGAAGCAACCTACATAACTTATATGCGTAACTGCAGCAGAAATCATTCGATAAACAGCTTGTCATTTGAAGATTATGCTACTTATCGATATACCTACTCGAATATTCGCATTCGCGAATATTTTTGCATATTCGCATTTGCATTCGCATTCGCAAACTTTCTGCGAATGTTTTGCGAATATGCATATCAGAAAAAAAAAACAATTTGATGATAATAGTAGGTTAATAAAATCAAAATTCATTAATTTCTTACGATAAAGGGAATGTAACTTAACCTCGTAAGCACATTAACAGTCTACACTTTATCATTTATTATTTATTTTACTTTAAATTTTCATTAGAACTTAGAAGACAAAAAGTATATGAATGTAATGCAATGTAAACAAACGAAAAAAAAAACAAAAATTAAGTGCAATAGGGATGTTTCCTGTTTTAAAAAAAAATATTGATTCCGTTTAGTTCGTTTGTTAGATTATCGCAGAATATTGGATACGTGTTTTTTGTTTTATCAAATTAGTAAATATTTACAAAATAAAATGTGTCAAAGATCATGAGTGGGGGCTTGTGCCGTCACTTTCTTTAAATAATTTACCTAACTGTGACGTCACAGTGTCACACGACTTTTCAAAGCACTATATCATCTTAATTTTTTGATACGTGAGAAAAGAAAAAAAAATTGTGTCCAATATTTTTTTGTAAATCTATCTGACGGACTCATTCGATTTTTTTTGTCAACTACCCTATTGAAACTAACAAAAACAAATTCTTCTATGAAACTTTTATCAGTTTTTCTTTTTTTAACATTTGAATGTTTAAATAATCATCGGTGCTAGCGGAATGATACTTCGGATGAGTTCGTATCAACTCGGCAATTCTCGGAACAAAATACAAGCGAAACGCACCCCGAGACTGCCACCAAACCATAGGCAATTGGTGCCAAATTTGAACAAAAACTGAACATTCGTATTCGCATTCGCATCCGCGAATGTTCAAAAAATGACATTCGTTGCATCACTAATACCTACATTATACCAATATTGCATCTGACTTTTGGAATGTAAATTACCTAAAAACCTTTTAAGCAAACCAAAGTAATAAAAGGATAGTCTAGAACAGCGTTAATGCACCAATTATGTTACAAGTTTATAGTATTGAGTAACGGGCGTAAAAATTCCGAAATGGACTGCTGTTTACCAAATTGAACTGAATCCAGGATCCTACACTCAACAGTTGTGCCAAGAATCATCATCAACTTTCTGCTGTCTACTAAGAAATATTTTCTTTGTGTTTCAGCCTACAACAAGCTGGTTCGACAATGACTCAACTTTCGGCACGTACCCGCAAGGACTGCGTGATGGTCAGCCAAGGATATACAAACGATCTCTTTACGAAAAAGTGGCCAAAACCATGCTAGAGAAGCCGGAACCAGAAAAACAAAAACAATAAATGATCATCACACCGCACTGAAAAAAAACCAGTTACATAAATGGCGAGAGGCAGATAATTGTTATATTTACTTCATCTATGTATGTATATAGTTTTTAAGTACCTAGGTTGAAAGGGGTAATTTAGGATATATAAATTGTATTATTAAGTACATTTTGCTCGAGTCGTAACACGAGTTCATTACACAACTTTTATGCCCAAAACTATCAATTTTGAAACCTCTATTCACAAAATATCTATATGTCGTGCCATAGAAAGTTGGATCTGTATTAGGACTTAAGACTATGATATCAAGAAGTTTAGTTTTTAGAACGATTTAATAGTATGATAATATTGATAAGAATAATAATTTGTGTACCTATATTTTTTGTTTTTGGATTATTTTATTGAGCACCATATGATGCAAGCAACTTGACGCTCATATGTTAGTTACCAATAAATTAAATATTTTTAGATATTTTAATGTTTTATAGTTATTGTTGCACATGACCATGAACTTTCTAGTCCAATTTTATAGTTCTTTTCAAGTGTGCGTAACTTAGGTGCATTTTTGAATATATATATTCTATTGTATGAATAAGTGGACATTTATTGTGACGTTGGCACCTAAAGTAAGTTTTATCAAACAAAATTATAGACCAATATTTATACTTTGTAGTTATTCAGAAGAAAGTTTGGCAACCAATCTAAATTATGTACCTACCTTTTAAAATATTCTATAATAAATATTGAAATATTCATAAATTATAATGTAACTGATATAATCTTTATCTAAATGGATTCACGTACGTGTGTTAGACACAACAATAAATATGATCTGTGTGCAAAATTCATCTGGTGTTTCGTGATTATCTACCTACTTAGTACCTACCTATCATACAGATGCTTTATTTCGAGTACCTATTAAATAATGTATCATGTAGACGGTTTACATTTGATCTCTTGTAAGGTAATATACTAAGAGCAGTACAGTAAAGAGCATAATTATGTAGAAATTAAAGCATAATGTAAAGTAGAAATATTAGATTATACTTTAAACAGGCTGATGCCTCAACAGGATATGAATGAAAACATACAATATAGACAGTGTTAAAAGAATTTATTGGTTTCACACCCAAATACACACTTATTACGTAAGTTTGGAACTTATAGTATATTCACACAGACACTTCCATTTATTTTTAATACATTTAATTTCCTAAAACTAAAAACTCGCGCTCAAAAAATATAATATCCATTTCTGAGTTCAAATCACACAAAAATCGTTCACTTAAAATTCACTTTATTACAATCCTAATTACGTTTAGGTAATATACAAACTATTAATATAAATATTATTTCACAGTGATGATGTGGTATTCGTTTAAAACTTTAAATTATTATCTACAACTAAGGTTTCGATAGAGATTGTAACCGCATTGATTGAATCGAGTCAAATAAGCACTATTTTAACCTCTACATATCAGTAGGTAATCAGTTGTATAAGATATCCTAGAAAAATCTTAAATATTTCTAGTTTTATATGTTCGTACAAAAATATATATTTTTGCACATGGTGTCTTCTACATTTAGGTAATTCTTTGTTTTTCTTGTGTAGAACAATAAATTGATCTCACAATAGATCAAAGCCAGAAAGTTGTGCATCACAAAAGCACAGTAAATGCTAACAATACTTTTACAGATAAATGTACAAACACAACCTTAAATGTACATGGATTAAAGATTACTAACAGTTAGGACCTTAAATATTTCTTCTATTACTCTACATCTCTAATGAATTTAAATAATTCACACATGAATTTGGACGGATTCGTTGTATTGATTCAGGTATACCTACAAACTGGAATAATTAAAAATAAATCATAAAATATTGCCTACAATCTTACAAACCACATAAGGTACATGCATATAAAAATGGCACAAGTTAAATTCATCATGAAGAGTTGAACGTATTTCTTCCGTAAAGGTAACATCGCTTGCCTAGTTTAATGTTTACTATTTGAGATTCAAAGCACCATTATTTTAATTCAAATAATATCGTTAGGAATATTGTATAGTTATGAATTATATAGTTAGATTGTGTAGTTATCTGTAGATACCTATCGATCGTATCCGTACATAACGCCTCTTGGTAAATCTACTATAATGATTATGTACCAACGCTTGTAGGACTCGTTATTGTATCCGCTTTCATCACAGGATCTAGTTCACTTCATTTTCTGTAATTAGAGAAAAAAAAACGGTAGGTGAAACAAGTAAACTTGTCTTCGGAAACAGGCACAAAAATTTGTTATCACACAGTTGTTAGGATGAGTGATTGGAAATATATATTGGTATTTTTATGTACCTAACTATTCTGTGCTGACGTTACAACCTCATCGTATCCAGTCAATATTAAAAAAATATGCAGTATTTTTTTCAGCACATGAGTATTCTCTCATTGACCGAATTATCAGATGATTTTACGATAGCCATATAACATTGATAGATGGACGACGGAACGCTTTTATTCATTGATCTATAAATGTCACATAATCACATTCGTGGGCAGTTTATCACTTTTGGAATACGAGACAACATTGTAACTTGGAACGTCAATCAAGGAATTTGAAAATGTGAACGTAATGTGTATACCTGATTAATGCCTATTTCGGTGCATGCCGGAATGTCGACTGCCCGGCCTTGATTGCACTATCGCGTAGTGGTCACTGTTGTCCGAAACTGACCTATAAAACATATAATAGGTACATGGTTGATCTGTGGTTATTTACAATATTAGTAGTATTATTGAGTAGTGCATAAAAATGTGAATATTAGGTGCATATTCTGTGCTACATAGGTGTTCGAGTTGAATCTTTACATTCGGCAATATCAAAGTTTTGGTGAACAACTAAGCCGACCCGAATCACATTATGCAAACGCACCTCAAATAGAGCAGAAACGTTGAAAGAAAGTGCGCAGAAAGGCAAATAATAGTCTTTCTTTGTGACGCTATTCGAGCCACATCGGGTGGCTTTTCTCAAACTTATATTTAGGTTCATAATATTATTGAATCATGCCGTTACGAACAAGTGTGTAGCACGCCTTATGTTTATTAATGCAATTAAATATTAAGTGTTGGTGCGGGAATCAAGCCTGCATAATGGTGCATATTGCAGAATAGCAAAGCCTCCTCCACGTCACTTGGATACCAGGAACCTATTGAGTGTCCGCATAGTGTGGCAAGCAGGCCGAGTGTACATACCTCGCCGAGTGAATAGTCGAGGACGGGTACCTGCTTCCGTATTGACTGCCGTGCCAGCTGCGGTACGGGTCGTAGTCCTCCACCACGGACGGGTCCTTTTCAATCACCTGTCAAAATTAATATGTCAATAGCAATCACCTCGGCCTAGTCCTTTTCTCAGCTGATCGAAATCTCGCCGGGTCTTCTTTAGTGTCAATTTATCTCTTTTCACTTTCCTAATAATTTATTGGTTTTCTACAATAAAGAGTAGTCGAATTTATTTATTAAGTACGTATTTGTACACAAATTACTTTTGTGTAGTGTTTGCTACGCAACTTCTTCGCGCTACGCGTCGGTCGTGGTATCGCATTTGCGCTACACGCGGTCTACAGTGCTTTCTTTATAACCTCTACCAACGCAGTGCCTACGTCTAACACAAAACTCTGGATAAACGCCCAAAGCAAGACACTGTTTACCAACAGGCGTAACTATATATAATTCCTCCTACAACCTTCCAGTTTTAAACAGAATTCTTATCAAAATACAGTATTAAATGATTAGAACTCACGTCGGTCCTCGCACACGAGCAGGTCATGGCGGTGCAGAGGAAGCAGTTGACGAGCAGCATCACGATGAACATGACGCCGAGCGCGATGGCCAGGTATAGTAGCCACAGCGGACGCACGCTGCCGTCACCACACGATAGTGCTGCCACTGGAAAAAAAAATGAGATTACAATACTGTTGCACATGGTTCCTTTAGCACGTCGGGAATACGCTGTGAAGACTTTTCAAAAAACTGCCCCACATCCACACAAACACACCCAATCATAGTCATACACAGTGACGTACACCAAGATAGAATACTTAAACACTTATTATCTTATACATATCCTATTATCAATATAACTCGACTGCTGAGCATGGAATCTTGGGTTCGATTCCCACTTCCCCATTCGATTACATGGAACTTAAACCTGTACCTACCTACTAGGTATACGGTAGGTAGGTACACCTCTGCCAAACCTTTCAGGGATTACAGACGTGATGTTTTGTTATGGTCTGCGGAAATGTGAAATATGATTAAGACCACGGCCCATAAGATCCATGTATGTGCTACTTTAGTGGCTATTCTTTTTTGTATTTAAGGAATACACTATGACTAGTACCTAACTCAGGTGAAATCTCATATTTCGCTTACTGTCAACTGTGCACAAACGATTATGAACGAATAATTGACCATCCTGAAAAATAATAACGATTTTTTTGCATGTCGTCGACATCATTAATCACCATTTTCCAAGATGGAAAGTAATTTATTAGAACTAACAAATTTAATACGGAACGTAGGTACTAGGTTGTTTAACTGTTCAAGGTCATCAAAACTTTATTACCCTGATTCCTATCTGACCTCTATTTTCCTACTAAGTTGTGTAAGATTACGTGGCATTGATTTATTAGTAGGTAAATTGCGTAGCTTTCGGTTGTAGGAACCTAACAAATTACCTTTTGCTCTCGTTGGAAGTCAAAACATGAAATGAAACAGTTGATTGAATATCAGCTGTCTGAGTTCTTAAACAAAGAAGGAGTACCTAAATATTGTAATATTGTAGGAGTTTAAATTAAAATATTTTTCAATCAAAATCAAAGCATGTGTTTCAAGTAGGCTAGTTACAGGAATTTTTAATTGTTGAAACAAATAGGTACCTACAAAATAAAAAGAATCTAGAGTCCCAGTCACAGATGTACCTATATGTAGTAGTAAGTAGTAATAGTATTGTAGTTAGCTTTTCAAAAGTGTAGGTCTCTATGGAGAAGAACGGGCAAGAAACTCCATGGACACTCATCAGAATATTGTTACAAAACCTTGCTTTATGTACATTGATCGTGTTCTCTTAGCAAATAAACACTTTCATCCCATAAGCTGTTACGCAATACTAAATGGCTCTACTTTGGATGATGTAAGGTGTAGGTAGGTTATTTTTTATTTACTCTGACCATCACATTACATAAACAAAAAGAGTAAATAAAAGCTATTTTTAAATACTGGGTACAAGTGCGATCAAATTATCTTGGCAGCTCCGAACTTCGTGCAGGTCATTTTGTTACAACGAATGTCTAAAAGTGATATGATATTTATTTTATTTGTATTTCTCACTGTTTAAATTAGATATTTTCTGATCGTTTAAGTATTGGTTTATCTGGCAATAACAGTTTTATTCCCAAGTTTACATGCGTAAAATTTCGCAAAGCCTATGTTCAGAGCTGCCAAGATAATTTGATCGCACTGTAGGTTACTACCGCGTTCACTGCCGGTCGACCACTTTTCAACATTATTTTTTATCGAAATATATTCAAATATTATTTCTAGTCTTTGTTTACCTCCATTATCGTTGGGATCGAGTACGAAGATTCCCGTGGACGCGGTAACTGTGCTTTCCTCGTCGCCTTTCTCGTAGCGGGCTTCCGTACTGCAGTCTATTACTGAACACGGACCTGAAATTAAACAGTCCGAGTATTAGTTATGGGGTTACGCACGCACGTAAATGAAACACTTTACACTGTCTAAAATGGGATAATCGTAGCTCTAAATCATAAATGTACTGAAAATTCAAGCCCGTGGGTTAAAAGGCCCAAAGGCTCCAGAATGGTTGATTTTGGTTGATGAGTTATTCATTGAATTACCTAATTGTAGTTAATATGTTTATAAAGTATCAATTAGTATAGAAAATAGTAAGGATATAAAATGTGCGTTCGTTTTACAAAGTAGTTTCTGCCTGCCCCATAGAAAAAAGACGGAACGCATTTATCTACGTATGTATATTATCTGTATGTTTATAAAAGCTTTCAAAGTAATTGTTTACCTTTACAAATAGCGATGTCGCACTGATAGTTGACTTGCGAGGAGTCCGGAAACCGGAACATGGACGCTATCACGAGCTCGGCCGCACCCGTCTCAGATCTCACTACAATCGACTGTTGTTTCACAGGACATCTGTAAACCATCGCCCGTGTTTAATTTTATTGTTAGTAAAATACACAACCATCCTCCCAATATACAGTAACTAGCAGTTGCCCGCGACTTCGTTCGCGTAGAAATTTTGACTCTCTTGTCTGGACTGCCTGTGGATGGTACTATGTCAAATCGAATGCCAAACGCCAATCGAAGCGATTATATTCCCTTAAACCAGCCCTGTCGTAAAATCTATTCCTACCTGAAATGTCTTAACTATATTTTATCTCTCTGCCAATTTTCAGATACAAAAAGCCAAGGATTTCATATGGACTTACGGGAGCCCTTAGTCCAGGTCTTCCTTACAAAGTTAGCTTAGATCTCCTACTCCTAAACTCTAGACTTGTTAAATTTCAGGTTGTTAGTACAAAAAAAAAACAGTACATTTTTACAAACATGTGAAAGCCCTCAGACCTCCCTATTCTGGCCATGTTGCTAAACTCGCTAAATCCGTTCTTAGTCAACGTCTACTAACTATAAAGTACCTTCCTGCCAAAATTGTAGCACAAAAAAGGAAGGACTGTCATACAAACTCGCGTGAGCCCTTAGACCTCCCTAGTCCGGCCCTGTCGCAAAATCGGTTCTTAGCAAACTTCTACTCACCTACTACGTCCCTGCCAAAATTCAAGTTAGTAGCACACAAAATGATGGACTTTTAAACAAACTTGCGAGCGCCCTTAAACCTCTCTAATCCGGCCCTGCCACAAAACCTGTACTTAGCGGAGTTCTTCTAACTATAAACTACGTGCCTGCCAAAAATCAAGTTTGTAGCACAAAAAATTAAGGATTTTCTTACGAACTTGCAAGAACCCTTAGACCTCCCTAATCCGGCCCTGTCACAAAATCTGTTCTTACCAGACGTCTACTAACTATAAACTACGTCCGTCTCAAAAATCAACTTTGTAGCTCAAAAAATGAAGGACTTTCATACAAACTGGCGAGAGCCCTTAGACCTCCCTAATCCGGCCCTGTCTCAAAATCTGTTCTAAGCAGACGTCTACTAACTTTAAACTACGTCCCTGCCAAAAATGAAGATTGTGGCACAAAAAATGAAAGACTTTCATACAAACTGGCGAGAGCCCTTAGACCTCCCTAATCCGGCCCTGTCACAAAATCGGTTCTAAGCAGACGTCTACTGCCTATTAACTACGTCTCTGCCAAAAATCAAGATTGTAGCACAAAAAATGAAGGACTTTCAAACAAACTTGCGAGGGCCCTTAGACCACCCTAATCCGGCCCTGTCGCAAAACTAATTTATAGCGGATGCCTACTGACTATAAACTACGTCTCTGCCAAAAATCAAGATTATAGCACGAAAAATTAAGGACTTTCATACAAACTTGTGAGGGCCCTTAGACCACCCTAATCCGGCCCTGTCGCAAAATTAATTCATAGCAGACGCCCACTGACTATAAACTACGTATCTGCCAAAAATCTAGATTGTAGCACAAAAAATGAAGGAGTTTCATACAAACTTGCGAGGGCCCTTAGACCACCCTAATCCGGCCCTGTCGCAAAATCCGTTCTTAGCGGACGTCTACTAACCATAAACTACCTCCCTGCCAAAAATCATCTTTGTACGTCCAGCGGTTTTCAAGATTTCGTGATGAATCAGTGAGTGAGTGAGTGAGTGACCTTTCGCTTTTATAGATATAGATTGTTGTTTTATATTTACCCTCTACTGTCCAGAAGATCAGCTGTATTATTTCGCATGTTAAAAGCAAAACAATTCTTCAATCGTATTCCGTGAGTTCCTGTAATCATAAATATTATGCATTACGCTTCTGTTGTAATACATTCTTAATGTGAATAACAATTTACGAAACAATGATAAATATCTAACCATCAGGCTTGCTGATTTCGGCTCTAAGCGTGTACGCTAGACCAAACGCTGCATTCAATACTTTTCGACCTTGCGAGTCTAACATTCGCAGCGATACAAGCGAAGTTTCGTTTCTGGAAAAATATAAGAATAATAGACATACATTAGTTATTTAATTTATAACGTGAATTGTTACGAGTAAAAACATCCAAGTAATATAAATTCAGTACAATGAGTGATGATAACATCTTTCTTTTTTTTGGTTTCATTCGAATTCCAAAGGCAATATCGGACTCAGACATCAAGTATTTAACACAAAGTGCATACCATCTGCTCAGAAACCTAACCCAAGATAAAGAAGCGTCGAGTTTTCCTTATAGACGTATAGATCTACAAAATGTACAAAAAGTAAGTACCGAGCGTTTCTGAAGCCTGCCTTCCCGCAAGTGATGACGTAGAACTTGTCATCAGCCAGTTCCAAGGTTCGGTGCACACGGACCGCCAGCGGCAACGACCGCTCGTCTGTGCGCTGAAATATGCATGTGTAATGTTGGCTAAGTACAGGGTAATGGGCGTAGAGCTTTCGAACTGTATGGATTAGTCATGTTGCGATAAGAATGTCGGGGGATTTAACGTTCCGTATGTAAGTGAAGGTAAATGTTTTCCTGATTATCTGTTAGCAGGTTAGTGTTTGAAATTACTTTGAGTTTGCTTGTTAAACCAATTGCTAGTAAACATATGTAATACTTACCTATCATCTATCTATCTATTTTACTTTCAAATGTTTAGGAACCCTTTAGTTCGATCTGAAGTCAAACCGAATTTAAGAAATGGTGAATTGATGAAGTCACATCTGCACTGATTAAAGAGTGTAAGGAAGCACTCAACAAACTAGCGGAAAAGACAGAACTAACAGTCGCATGGGTCCCTGGTCATCAAGGACACGAAGGGAATGAGATAGCAGATGAATTAGCCAGAAAAAGAGCAGATGAAACCTTTGTGGGACCAGAGCCCAGGTTACCGATCCCACATAATAACAAAAGGAATCATCCATAGAATAAATACAAGAGAGTCAAATCAAAGATGGAATGCAATAGAAGGTTGTCGACAATCGAAAATCTTCTGAAAGTCATATGATGAAAATAAATCCCACAAACTACTCAAAATGAGCAGGAGAAACACAAGACTAGTAGTAGGGATCGCAACAGGACACTGTGGACTCAATAGACACCTGACGATTATGAAAGTAAAGGAAGACCCCATATGCCCAGCATGTGGAGAAGCAGAAGAAACAAGTTTCCAGCTTGTGGCTGAATGCACAATGTATGAGCTACTCAGATGGGAAATCCTAGGAACAGATGAGATTAATGAAGAGAAGCTTGCAGAAATCTCTACCGAACAACTGGTGAGCTTCTGCAAGGCAACAGGAAGATTCGCGATGCCGACCACCAGTAACCCATGAAGGGGATCCACCAAAATGGGGAACTGGGCGAAATAATCCACAACGAAAGGACTGATCGCCCGCCTGGTGTCTGATGGCGTCCCCGAAGATAAATAGAAAAATAGAAATAGAATTGATGATGCAATGTTTTGTTTACCAAATCAGCTCTAAAGATGGGTCATGGAAAGCAAGAAAAAAATAGTACATTGTTACCTTAGGGGTGAAAGTAACTTATTTAGTCCCCGAGACGGGGTTTGGCGCCTGAGCGCAGCGAGGGCGCTAATAGTTCGAGGGACTAAATAAGTCTTTAACCCGAGGTAAACACTGTGCTTTTCATTACGAATACAAGGAAAGTTGATGGGAATAGGCTTGCGCCCAATTACCTAAATCGAAAGAAAGAAGAAAGAAAAAACAAATTGACAGAAAACATTAAAAAGTAAACATAAGAGAAACACTTAAAATCGGTTAAATCTAATCGGTGGATGGCAATAGGCTTGCTCCTAATTACATCGGTTGATGGCAATAGGATTGCTCCTAATTGGTTGATGGCAACCCAGATAGCAAGCTAGCTTGCCGCAAATTTGATTTTTGTTTGAATTTAAACTGTCACCTCAATTATGAAAAGATAAACTTACAACAATGTTGGTGCAAACTTGTTAATTTAAAGGTAATATTTCAAATTTGTGGTAATGTTGCAGCAATCTTGCATTTTGCGCTGGATTTCAATGATGAAATAACAAGTTTGTTTTTAAGTTGGTACAAACTTGCTTCGTTTTTTACAAGTTGACTTACGCATGCTTGACATAACAAACGTCATTTTGATAATTTGATTGATGCCTGGGGTGTTGTGCGGCGTGCTAGATAAACTTTAATGATTCATATCACATTTTTAAAGTGATTGCTTAGGAAAACATTACCGCGGATTCCAGAATCAACAATATTGTGTATAAGTGCTAGTATTACATGACTGTTCATGCTATTAATATGCGATGTGGACTTACGACACTACATGACGCGCTGTGGAATTAAGGTTTGTTTATTAGATTATTTATACTTAGAAGAACAGAACACATTTTATGTAACTACTATCCAACCTCTTCGACGACCAAATAGTGTCTAGATGCTTAACGTAGGTATTTGTAAAGTACAGTAACCTCTAAAATTGACAATTTTATATATTTTCTTGCTCTTGCCAATAATTGTATACGGGTTCTAGTGGTAAATCTAGTTTTCTGATTGACAGTACTATTCTCATAGCCTGGATATCCATATAACTGTTATCGAAGAGACACAATAGTTAAACAATTGTCAAATCTCCCGTTAAGATATAGTTATCTAGTAGGGTACTTAGATGGAAAAAAAACAAAGTGGGCATGGTAAAAGCTTCAGTCACTTTAAT
The DNA here is from genome assembly GCA_949775195.1 of Diarsia dahlii. Classification (NCBI taxonomy): domain Eukaryota; kingdom Metazoa; phylum Arthropoda; class Insecta; order Lepidoptera; family Noctuidae; genus Diarsia; species Diarsia dahlii. The sequence continues at coordinate 13,374,513 of OX459194.1, read as the reverse complement.
CCAGTCAACGTGGATATTTTTTTGTATGAATTCCTGTCAGTGAAACTGCAGGGTGCAATTGTCAAGTTTAAAGAATACAGAACAAATAAACCATAAGTATTTTTTGTATTCTATAGATATTGTGTTTACTGTACCTATGTAATTCAATAGAGCAGTTTTTTATTGATAGAAGATCATACATCATACTTCAACCTCTTTATTGACTGGACTATCACCGAGACAAAGTTTTGTGGTTGAGAGTGGATATTGCAATAGTATGACATGGTAGTGGTTTATAATTTTTTTTTTATTGTAAACTGTACTCTATTATTTATAGGAACTTGGCCAACATGTCTCGAAAACCTTTTTTGCTAATGTCCAGGCAAGGACAGTTAAAAAGAATTAAAAGGGAATTGACACATATTAATAACACTACCGATGTTACAACAGATGATAACCACTCTGAAAAGAAAATTCCATGTTCTTACCAAGAAACAGTACAGCCAGCTGAATCAAATGAATTTGAAAATATTAACCAAAGTTCATTACCTAGTGATTTTAACTCCCCTCAAACTCCAATCCAACAACCTTGCCCGTCCAATGACAATTATTCTATTTATCATAATATCATTGATGAAATTCCTCTATTGGATAGTGATCATGACAATGAAATAAGTGTAGATGTAAAAGATACAATTGTAACTAATTTAAGACATTGGGCTCTCAAATACCAAGTCTCTCATGTTGCCATTACTGCATTGCTGAGTATTTTAAGTAATCATAGCTGTTTTGACTTGGCCAGCAGATGCTAGATAATAATAATTTATACATATAATAAATCTGTAGAAAAAATATTTTTGTACATTGAAAATATTTTAAAAAGGAATTGTCAGGGTGTTATAGTATAACCAACAGAACTCATTTCCAGCATTTTTGGAATTTTTGTCTGTTTGTCTGTTTGTCTGTTTATCTGTTTGTCTGTTTCGATGACTAAGCATCACGTAAAATTTACGAAACTAATGTAGGTAACTTTTATACATAAATATTGTGCGTAACTTGGGGTATTACTTAGTCTTTGTTTCATCGTAATCGGTGCTCTCTATCAAAAGCTATTTGAATTTATAGTTTTCAAGAAGAACTTTCATTATGATCAAGAATGAGACATGCAACGACATCTATTAAACGAATGTGGTACTAATTAATAAATGATTTCAAAAGATAACTTTAATAAAGTTATGATAGCTAAAGGTACTCTGTAGGTAGGTAGTCTAAATGACGCTGCTTTCAAAGTCTATATAGCCTAAACCCTATAGTGTGATTTATCGCTTTCCATGCATTCAATTTTAGCAGCTTATCTTCGTCTTCGATAGATGGCGTTGTTTATTTGATGCCCTTTTCTGAACCGTGGTGTTTAAAAATATGTTCCGTGAATTTAGTCATCAAATAAAAATTTACCAATTACACAGTACAAAATAGGGTTCCGTAGTCAACAAGGAACCCTTAAACTTTCGCCGTGTCTGTCTGTCCGTCCGTCCGCACTATTGCTCAGGGACTCTTAGTACTAGGAAGATGTAATTTAGCATGATTACATGGATGAGCCGTAAAATAAAATCCCGCACTTTTTTTATGTTTTTTTTTCTTGCGAAGCCCATAGTTGTGGGACACCCCACCACTATGGGCTTTATGTCTGTATTAGATCTATAGGTCTTTGAAAAAGATTGTTTGTTTGCTCATGTACTTTTTTGATTAAGGAATTCGTTTGTGAAATATTAAGCTATAAAGTGCAAATTTTGTTAGACTCAAGTCAGGCTACATACACCACCCGTCGGGGCTGAGGGTCCCGTCGGGGCTGCGGGTTGTTCGAAAGAGATACCGCGCCCTCGGCACAAGGCCTAAGAAGGAACGTGGGTGGTTTTTAGTCAGTAGAACCCCACCCAGGGAGTGTCAATCTTCTATTCTGTTTCAAATTTCATCAAGATCCGTTCGGCCGTTCTGACGTGGTTGATTAAAAAACATCCATCCATCTAAACTTTAGTATTAGACATAGTCAGTGCTTTGCATTACCCTCTTTTTATTTTCTACAGCGTCAGTAAGTTAACGCAGGGCAATGATTTAATGTACTTTTGTCTAAGCGACGCATTTTAGTTTTCGACAACCACGCGAACGAAGTCGCGGGCACAGCTAGTAATAAATAAAAATAATAATCTCCAAATCGGTCCAGCCGTTCTCGAGGTTTAGCGAGACTAACGAACAGCAATTCATTTTTATATATAAGAAAGACGAAGAAGATAATAATTCCGTCCCGCAGCTTTGCCCACGTTTAGTGGTTTTCCTATGGGAATGAGTTTCATAGAAAACATCCAGACTCAACACAAACATTTGAAATTTTGAGAATATAGTCTTGTTTATTTGTTTCAGAGCAGAGAGACAAAAAAAGGACTCCTCGCCCGGCCCCAGCGACAAATGACTATGAGGGAACAGATGAAGAAACACACATATATACATAGCCAGTCAAAATCATAACCCTCCTTTGTCTTTGCCGTAGTCGGGTAATTAATAAATGTTAAAATAAATTATTCTTTTTTATTTTACCTATTGGTTTTTTTTCCTCATAATTAACTAATGACTGGTATAAACTTTGATTAGTGCAAGTGCGAAGTTCATACATTTGCTACTAAGCTTTGATAGTGCAAGTGCGAAGTTCATACATTCGCTACTAAGCGCTTAGTAGGAAATGTATGAACTTCGCACTTGCACTAATCAAAGTGTATACCAGCCAAAATAAGCAATTTTGTTGTGTCAGCATTGCATTTAATTTGTAAATACAACTTTGCTTAAACTTTACAAAAACAAACAACATGCAAGCTTGTTGCTTGGAAACTAGAAAGTTTGATTCATACTTGCTACAAGTGTATTCACTTGCCATAGCAAGGTTGCCACACCTCAGCATTGCATTTAATTTGTAAAAACAACTTTGCATAAACTTTACAAAAACAAACTACATGCAAGCTTGTTGCTTGGAAACTTGAAAGTTTGATTCATACTTGCTACAAGTGTATTCACTTGCCATAGCAAGGTTGCCACACCTCAGCATTGCATTTAATTTGTAAAAACAACTTTGCATAAACTTTACAAAAACAAACAACATGCAAGCTTGTTGCTTGGAAACTAGAAAGTTTGATTCATACTTGCTACAAGTGTATTCACTTGCCATAGCAAGGTTGCCACAAACCTTCACTTTTGATACATCAAACTTGTTGCATGTCAGATACAAGTTTAAATTGCTATCTGGGAATAGTCTTGCTCAATTACATCAATTGATGGCAATAGGCTTGCTCCTAATTACATTGCTTGATGGCAATAGGCTTGCTCTCAATAACCCAAATCGGTGGATGTCATTAGGCTTGCTCCTAATTAAATCGGTTGATGGCAATAGGCTTGCTCCTAATTAGATTGGTTGATGGCAATAGGCGCGCTCCTAATTACATCGGTTGATGGCAATAGGCTTGCTCCTAATTAGATTGGTTGATGGCAATAGGCTTGCTCCTAATTAAATTGATTGATGGCAATAGGCTTGCCCCCAATTACTTCGGTTGATGGCAATAGGCTTGCTCCTAATTAAATTGGTTGATGGCAATTGGCTTGCTCCCAATTACCTAAATCGGTCGATAGCAATAGGCTTGCTCCTAATTAGATTGGTTGATGCCAATAGGCTTGCTCCTAATTACATTTATTGATGGCAATAGGCTTGCACCTAATCACATCAGTTGGTGGCTATAGGCTTGCTCCTAATTACATCAAAAAATTTGACAGCTGTCAGTAGAAAGCGATTCTCCCTAGGGCTGAAAAGTAGTACTTTCAACCCGCTCCGCAGGCATGTCATGACCTACTTTCAGAGTATGAGTAATGAAAAACAATTTTCCATTTGGTATTTTCGCAAATACGAATGGTGAAAGATTTAGATGGACCCGGTTTAGATGTGTTGATTCTGTTGATCACCTTCAGTTTCAGTAGTGAAATTCGCCTTTAGTAAATTTATTAGCTGATAATTTCATATCTTCCCTTTTAGTTAATGGCACTCACGTTGTTCCAGAACACTCCACAGTAGTCGGGCGCCCCCTGAGCGGCCATAAGGTTGATGTCGAAGTTCAGCGTCTCGCTGCCGTTACCTAGCGCCATACAAGCCGGTGTTCTGAAACGTGTAAGTAAGTGGGGAACTTTCTAGATCTAGATCTTTTTCTGTATTGTACTTAAAACAAATCTTAAATTTATCCACTAACCGCCGACAATGCACAGCCTAAACCGCTGAGTCTAGAAGCTTACATATAGGGAAAATGGCCATTTTTGACGATACAAATTCCATCGGAGACACGGCTTGTGTTTTGATAAAATCAGTCACCCTATAAATTAAAGTGTAGCTGTGAGAAGACCACCCTCATTCAAGCTATTTATGGGCAAATCATCTTATTTTCAGTCTTATTTATTTTTGTAAGATCACACCCTACTCATTCAAAGTTTTCACACGAAAACTACGGTTTTGGTAGGTACTTATGCAAACCAATCGGTTCATAATTCATGGAACAGTCATACTAATCCCATTTACACTTATGGAACGCGATAAATCGTTAAAGTTATAGCAATAAATAATAATATAGATTAGTGTCTGCAACAAAGTATCGATTTCAAAAGGAATGCAATTCCATTTTCAATAACGGAAGTAGTTTGGACCTAAGTCTGAAATATTACTGGACCTAGATATTGGAAGACATGAGCACAGTTAACGTGAATTCGAGTTCTATAGGCGCTAATCCCTGATCGTCTAACATTGCCTTGCGGGTAAGGAGAAAAAGATATATTGGAATCATGAAATGCATTCGGCAATTATGGCTGTTTCAGTTAAGGTTGAATTATTTTTTTTCTTAGCAATATCAATCTTGATAAATGCACATCCGAAAATACAACGCTCCACGTAACTATCGAGGCTTTTGGTAATTTGGTTCATGTAAAGTCGCGACTAAATATCCGGGCCGCGTGCATGTTTAAAGTTGCCTTTGAATAACATAGAAAGGCCTGTTACGTATCAATATACCTATGCTCACCTGAATTCTCTGGCATGTGTAACACCATTGAATGGCTGGTTGAATTGTATGTTGATCGCCATGACGCCAGTCTTGCATGTCGCCGTGACCACCGGCGAGAACTCTCCCGTGCTTTCTGCATTCTGTAACAAAGAAATAAAGGAATTTTAAAACTATGCCAAGTTAAAGGAAAACTGCAATAATGTTATGGCAAAGCAACAAATGGGAAAACCCTAACTATGGAAATATGAATGAAACTATTATACAACTTCTTATACGTGACGTAAAGAATTAAGGCTTTGAGTGTATTTAATTTATCACTGATAACTTGTTCGGTTTACTCATAAGGAACGATATACAAGGACTTCCTGTAGTCATCGTTACCGTCAGACTCGCCTTGTAAGGCGCTGCACGCGATCCATCGGCATGTAGGACTCACATTGTTTCTGTGATTTATATGTTCACAATGGCTACATGCTCCTAAGGATAGGTGGCATCATTAGCTTGACTTATTGCCACAAAAAAGGGAAAATTATGTTCTATAGTTTCACCGTTAAGCTTCAGAGTTCTACGTCAGTTGACATTACTCCAGGAAATGATTCTCATGTAGCGTACTACCCGTTTTGAAACCTTCTTTACCTTAACGTAATCTCAAATATCAGTTACTTTAATAGGCAATACAAAGGTTGCAATAACATTTGATGTTAGAGCGCAAGTTAATTTCGAATTCTGACCTCAAATATAGCTACGTGGGTACGTTATAGTCGACAAATAAACCAACAAACCGTTACGACACGGGCACCACAATGTAAAATCTCCGACAACAAATCACTGCTCTTTGTATCGTGGACGGTTCGCGGCCTTACCAGCTGTAGGGCTGCCGAGCTCCGAGAGTACCGACCTGATGGTGCGACAGGGCAATGTCTTTCTGCTGCAGTCTTTTGTAAAATTATGATAACTATTCTAAACGTCGCACGTCGTCGTGGCGTTGGTTTTTTTTTATAATAATTTCAATTTTGTATCTTATTCTGCGTTTATGAAACGAAATGAAATAACAATAAAATCTTGGACATGAAAACAGAACAAATTGGACTTTCAGTTATAAATGGCGACATGGAAGTCATAAATAATGTAAGCCCAAAGGAGCTCTCTGCATCAAATCTATTTCGGTTGATCTGATTCAATTTCAGTACCATAGCATAAAATATTATTCATATTTTACGCTATAAAACGGACTTTTTGTTTTGACGACAAGAGTTACGGCACAGATCGTACGTGCAATTTTATTATCATTCCCATATTTCTGCACACCGCACACGTATGGAGAGATATGAAAATAGCACGAGCGTGAAAAATATAAAGATGTTATCCTCTGACGTTCGGTCTTGTTTGAATACCTTACAAAACTTTAGCGATAAGTTTTATATTAGTTGAGCTCTTATGTGCGAGAATGTAACTGGTAATGAATAGAGTATGGTCATAGTAGAACATTAGCCCGCAAAGTGAGGCGTGTCGGAGATAAGAGTTATTCCGGTCTGATCCCCTAAAACTGATACCCTAGGGGATCCGTTTTATTATGAATTATTTTCTATTCCGGTCTGATCCCCCGTAAAAGAATCGGATACCCTGACACATTTTTAGGACAGTCAGCAACAAAATATTTGTACAGCTTCTATTAGATTATGTTTTTATTATATAAATTAATTGTAAATTCGTTTTTTGGTATATACGGAACACTCAGTCTATTTTTTTATTTTTTATTATTAACTCAAGAAAAGAATCCTTTTAAATATTTTATTTCCTGAAAATAAAGAATAGGTAGTCAAGTCCCACAAACTACCAAGAGAACAGAAGTAGGAAGGAGGTATTGGAAATTAGAATCTTCAAATCAAATCTATATTATGCTTTTATAGTAAAGTCCCACAAACTACCAGGACAACAGTAGTAGCAAAGAGGTATTGGAAATTGGAATCTTCAAATCAAATCTATATTATGCCTTTATAGTAAAGTCCCACAAACTACCAGGAGAACAGAAGTAGGAAGGAGGTATTGGAAATTGGACTTTACTGTCCTTTTCCCGTCCGTCCGTCTGTAAAATATGTAAACGAAGTTAAAAAAAATGCTTGCTACGATTATACTACAAACTTAGTCCAGAAATTATTTTGTACAACTTTTTGTCTTTTTTGTACAAAAACTGTTTCCATCCAAGTTCAAAATGATTTTCCTAGAAAGTCCTTATAAAGTTCTACTTTTCAGATTTTTTTCATATTTTCTAAACTTATGGTTAAAAAGTTAGAGGTTTGTTTTTTACTTTTGAAGCGATTATTTCCGAAATTATTGACATTATCAAAAAATATTTTGGACCCCCTATTCATTTTTATATACCTTTCCAACAATATGTCACACGTTAGGGTTGAAATTAAAAAAAGATAGCACTCCGGGAGTGCCGGCAGAAGTGAAAACTTCAATATTAACTTTCAAACTCGCGTCAGGGTCACGTGATGCTGATCGAAAAATCTTACGCTTTTTCGATCAGCATCACGTGACCCTGACGCGAGTTTGAAAGTTTTTACCCATACAAAAAAAAGTGCTCAGCGCCGCTAAAGAAGTTTTCACTTCAAAAAAAAAAAAAAAAAGGTAGCACTCCGGGAGTGCCGGCCGGCAGAAGTGAAAACTTCAATATTAACTTTCAAACTCGCGTCAGGGTCACGTGATGCTGATCGAAAAATCTTACGCTTTTTCGATCAGCATCACGTGACCCTGACGCGAGTTTGAAAGTTTTTACCCATACAAAAAAAAGTGCTCAGCGCCGCTAAAGAAGTTTTCACTTCAAAAAAAATCACTTCCCACTTTACATATAGGGGGGCTACCCTAATAAAAATTTTTTTTCAAATTTTTATTTTACCACTTTGTCGGCGTGATTGATACACATATTGGTACCAAATTTCAGCTTTCTAGTGCTAACGGTCACAGAGATTAAGCGAGGACGGACAGACGGACAGACAGACATGGCGAATCTATAAGGGTTCCTAGTTGACTACGGAACCCTAAAAAGTGCATGGTTTTAGAAAGAAATAATATAGATTTGATTTCAAGATTCCAATACCTCCTTCCTACTTCTGTTCTCCTGGTAGTTTGTGGTACTTTACTGTCCTGGTTTCCTATCTCCAACAAAAAAAATGCATGGTTTTAGAAAGAAATAATATAGATTTGATATAAAGATTCCAATACCTCCTTCCTACTTCTGTTCTCATGGTAGTTTGTGGGATGATCGTACGATTGTAAGTTATAGAAATAAAAACTGATTATTTTTTCATTAACAACTGTTTTTCGGTTGACTGTACTTCACTTGTACTTGTGTCAAAAAGGGGATCAGACCGGAATGATAAATTACAGGGGATCAGAAAGGAATAAACAAAAGAAAAATATTGGCAGTGGATCGGTTTGGGGGATCAGACCGGAACAACTCGGAGATAAAGCTGCGGGGAGATGTATAACAAAAGCATACCTATTTGCATACAGGGGATAATTATCTAATTATCTTTGAGAATGAAGGAAGTTGTGAGCAAAGTCGCATGACGGCTCGGCCATGTACACCGACAGGCCATAAAGGGTCGCGCCCTCAGGCCCTCAGGGTGACACGCGCGCACGATCGCGTCCCCACGACCCGACTTGATAGCTTCCTAGAATTATCTGTGCTAGTGCAGATTACTAGATTTAGAATCTATGTTCATAAATCATATCTACATTAATACAATCGTTTGATTTCGTGCAGGCCTTGAGGGCCCGGTCACAGTTTTTGCACCTGTCTTGTCATATCATAAGATTATTGTGTCACATAAAGCACATTATTGCGTGTGTCGTAACGTGACCGAGCACTTTGATTTTCCTTGTCTACACTACTGTTTTCCATCACACTACAACTCCTTGTTTCTTTACAGTTTCAACTGTGATTTCTAAACGGTTTTTAATGTATCCAACAGCATTGCATTGTTTTCCTCGCAAAATAGTTGCCTGTAAAATTACAACGAAAACACGCTCATTTTCCTATGCATTTCGAGAGATGCTCAACCATTTATCATTCGCAGGAAACACAAGGAACTTAGAGGACCCAAGGGCTTTCTCTGGAGATTTAAGAGGATGATTGCATTGATTGCTGTTGTTTGCACAGCTCACGATCCGCCTCAAGATCTCCCCTGTTATTTATAGGTTTAGAGATGAATAGTTAGTTGATTAAAAAAGCAAAAAACAGACATGAAGTGTACCAGTCATCGCCATCAAGGTCATAAACTGGTTGATATTGTTGCTTGACAAGTTGGACGTACCAATACATTGGACCTACTAACGAATTGCCATGAAATTGCGTTGTTTAAGCGACATTTTTTTGTATGGAATGTTCTTGACTTCTAAGACAAAGGTAAACGAAACACGTGTCAGGCAAGATTTGGAATACCTAAGATTTAATTTAAAACCATCACAACCAATATTTGTGGCATTGAAATATGATTTACTCACTGTTTTTGAAGTAAACATCATAAAACAAATTTTCTATTAAAAAGATCATAAGTTACATAGCCTTTATTTTTCTCTAGGTGCATCGTACCTATATACAATTTTATTACATTCTCGTACGAGATTATGATTTGATTGGTTTTTCTTAGAAACATTCCAGGAAGGCATTCTAAAAAATGTTGTGTTTGTATTAAGTCTCGACGCAATATGCTCAACAGTAAAGGTTTAAAGTACCATACTTCGTGTAGACCCTAAATGGGCATTTTTGTTCCTTCATGTCAAGCATGAAAGCATACTTATAGGTAAACCGAAGACTATGAAAATGTCTAGAGGAAACATTTTCCTTCTTCATTAATCGTCTTCTTGATAATATAACTTTAATTGTGTAAAATAGATACTCATTTGCACTAAACATTAGAAGTACCTACATTACAGTAATTGGCTACATAACTACAGCTGCAACTCTTTTGATTTCCTGTTCTAGTCTCGAGAACGTGTCTTCCTTTATTTAGCATTTATATCCACTATTATGTCTTCATGAGCTGGTAAAAGAATGTATGCAAAGATTGGAAATAATGCAATCATGAACAGTTCAAGACGCCGATAGTTCTCGTAAAATAACGTCGGCAATTGTCAATGTGGATGTTGTCGGGCTAGCGAGGTCAACGGACGAGTGACCGCCGGGACTCAGGTCACTTCGCAACATGGGTTTCTTAAAAACACCGTGGAACAATACGCACCGCCTAATATTACCAAGAAGTTCTCCATGATGCAATCTTTTGTGTTCACATCATAAATTCCGGCAGATTTTCAACATGGGAAGCCGGTCAAACGGGTGCTCCATATACGGAATTCGTAGCGAATATGTTTACGTCATTTTTATATTTTCTTTTTTAAATGGAGCATTGCCCCAAGTTAGGTACCTATTTAGAGAATTTCAAGATCGATGATTGCCCACCTGGTTTTATAGACTTGGTTTCAAAGTTTATTTAGCGATAGTAAAATACCACTTCTTGCGGTTGAAGTGATGATGAGTAGAAAAAGAGACACACAGTTACAAAAAAAGGCGAAAAAGTTGACCACAACAGTTTAGCGATAACACTGAATTAAAACTTATAATTTGCCTATAAGTTCTTAATACAACTGCTATGTACTTACTACCTATTAGTATTTAGGTGTCCACCCATTGACTTATATATTTACTGCGTAAGGACTGGGCGGACCGCATGATAAAATGACGCCTCGAATTTGGTCCCAAATAGGTCTTGACTAAACCGAAGTTTAAAAGAAAATGAAAATTCAAACTTAAAATTTAATTTTTTTTTTATTAACATTTTAATGAAAGCTATAGTTAATTTCTTTAAATTATAATACCACGCCACGCCGCTCATACAAGGTTACGTTTACGAGCAGCCTGATTAGTTCTTATAGATGACGTTAGTGTTTCTCTTTATGGGGAACGCATCGAGCAAAATGTTCGGACGACCGTATCTTTAGTTTTTATATCAATGTGTCCACCCATTTAAAAACCAACTCCGAGCTACGCATCGTAATTAATATCACACACTTATTATGCAATTTGTACGAGATAAATGAGCTAGCCACAAGTAGATTCAATTACCCTACTACTGGAACCACAGTGGAACAGTAGGTAAACTCCGCATTCCAGCATCAGACCCTTTATAATAATAATTGTACCTATGAAGGTCTTCCGTTAGGAATATAATATTTAAGACCCGCCCCGACTTCGCACGGGTGCAAAAATGGTATTAAAACCTTCCTCTTGAATCACTCTATCTATTAAAAAAACCCGCATCATAATCCGTTACGTAGTTTTAGAGATTTAAGCATACATAGGGACAGACAGCGGGAAGTGACTTTGTTTTATACTATGTAGTGATGATAGTGATACTACAGCCTACGCATCAGACATGTACAACAAACCTTTGTTTTTGGTATTCCAGGAATTTCATGTTATCTTCCCATTGCATACACGGTGAATTTCCTTATTTGAAAGCACTAAAGAATTTATGGGATTTAAACTTTGCCATGGTGAGTATTTATTAGACAGGCTACTGGCGTATGGCTCTAATACCGAAGATGGTTTTATTAAATAAGCGGTAGCGCAACGGGTTCTTTCTGTTGGTGTCGAGTATGGGTGGGATTTTAGACCTACAACATTATGAACTTTTCAAATAATTACATTATTAGCAAACGAAGTGAGTAGATGAAAAATGATATGGCTAACAGGGGGTCACTCATATGACCACTACTAACGCTGCAACGATCTCAAACAAATTGTGATCTTCTTTATCGTGTGGTTACTGTCTAACCAGGTGGCAGTTTTTATGCCGCTTAGGCTTCTGACTTGGCTTTACATGCCGCCAAGAAATATTTCTTAAGCATGCTGGTTTCCTCACGAAGTTTGCCTCTACCGAATCCAGTAATAATAAAATTATACAATACGCACATGAATTCGAAAAATCAGTGGTCTTGGTCTTGGGTCCGAACTTGAGATCTATGACTTGGCAATCCAATGGTCACACCACGAGACAAGCACTGCTACATAAATTGTGATAATGACTGGAGAATCACAGGAGAATGTATATGTCTAACAAAGTCAGTACCAAAGCTATATGTATAGGTACAATAATTGTATAGGATCCGAACGCTACACAATAGCCGAAAGCTCGAAGGCCACTATCTTACACTTGCAATCAAAGTCCAACAATCGCCACCCGTATTACTTGCTGAGATTGTTAAGGCATTCGAACGTACTCCCATTCATCATCCCACTAATATTAGCCTTTCGTCATTTGGTCATCGGGTCAGTGTTTTATGTTCTGTGGTGAGAGGCATTCACATGTATATTTGACCTTAGACTTTAGTATTAACCTGAGGTCTGAATGTAAACTGTTATATTTATATGATAAAAGTTAATTACTCATTGTATCATTAGACTCATTTTGTTATAATTTAAAGTTGAGCAACCCGTCTATAGATTATCTTTTCAGTTTCATTAATTATTTTGTTCTCAACAGTAGTACCAACACAGTAATGTGTTTTCATGAAATCGTTCCAATATTTTTTGTTTTTTTTTCTTACGTGTAACAGGGAAGAATGGAAGGGGAAAACGTGTTGCACCGACCCCAAATAGAATGGGATAAGGGCAGGAAGATGATGATTTTTTTTCTTACCAGTTAAGAACATTAGCTTTCGAACTCAATTATATAAATAGTAAGTCACTGCTAGTGTAAACATGTTTGTAGAAGTAGTCATAGTAAATTGTATTAGTAGTGACGGGCGTAACATTCAGCTGAGCGTAGTATGAACGTAGGCGGCACGCGTACCGAGAATTAGGCCCAGATTCAGAGACCACACTTTGACTTTACTTTGATAGAAAGATCTACTTCAAGCTGTTCTTTACTTAGTAAAGGCGAAGTAGTCGATAATCATGACTTTGGCCTCAAAGTAAACTTTGCATTAGTATGCGTATAAATAATGTAGTCCTTCGTGTTAAACTAATTTCCTACAAAAGAAAAGTGTAGTAAAGTCAAAGTGCGGTCTCTGAATCTGGGCCTTAGATTTCAGGTGCTGCATGCCCGGCTGTTTCCAAATTGCATTTTGATGAATTTGGGTGGTGGAAAGGGGAGGGTGGTACCATCACTATCCTCCACCATCTGCTACTGGTACACACAAAGACAAAATAGAACTCATCAAAGTGCAATTTACCTCGTTGCGATTCTACATTTTCAGTTTTGTTTGCCAAGTTAGCTTTTGGTGCATTTACAAAGCTCCTTTATGTAACTCGGCAATCATTTATTGAAGCTGTTCATCATAAGCTTTATTAACCATTGGCACATCGACGTGGAAGTAATTTGTTATATACAAATGAACGAGCTCCGAGTATATGGGCCGGAAATAATGTGAGGTAATAAAATAAAATAATGAAATAATTAGTGGCAATTGAGTATTGTATCATAAATCTAATGATACAAGAATGGACGCTAATAATAATAGCGTGTGTTGCAGAAGAAGCCGTTTATGGAGATTCACCGCTATTTGCTTAACGGTCAGCACACTCGGTATTCAAAATTATAATTACAATAACTTGAATGTTACCTTCTATTTCTAATAGCGTGGAAGTAACTACAAAAAGTCACGCACATCCGGAGTACTTCACAGATTAGTGGTAAATCTGAGATACAGAACCGTTTGTTTCAAATTGATGGGTTTCGCTGATGGGCGTTATGTTATCGCATGACTGGACCATTTCTTCTAAGAGACTATCAAAAGCACCACTATATTTGCGAAGCAGACTTGTCGTATCCACCGTTACGATAATTGAAGACGTCGGTCATGGAAATTAAGTAGTTATTGAGTTATAAGTAAAGAAGTGTTCTCTCTATTATGGTCATATAATTATGATCAAAATAATATGGGTACATTTTCATAAGTATCGTAATTGGATAGCTAAAACTGTTCTTGGAGCGTCATTAGGTACGCGTAGCCTATACTTGGGATTCGAGGAACAACGTGCTGGCGAAACAAGGTAGCCTTTTATAGTTTTCCGTCAACCTTACCTCTTGCATCTCTAGAGTCGAGGCTCCTGAATTTTTCATGGAAAATCCATGAAAAATTCTTCATTGTTTAGAATAATAATAATGGACAAAAAATAAAGGTACACTTTATTTTTTGTCCATTGCGAGCTTAATTGCGAGCATTCTTATTTTGAATCATTCGCTAAAAGTTTTTTTTTTTTTTAATAAAATCATTGACCTTATTTATCTCCAGAAAAGATAACCGCGATTGCAAAAGGCTCTACTAAAGGTCAGAACATAAACATTTAAGAAAAAAGTAGCGCACATAATTGGCACGCAAAGTTATATAAACGTATCGGCTGCGAAGTTCTCATTCCCATATGTATAGTATTTGATGCAATGCACAGTGGGCCGACCGGTTCCGACGGCCCCAATATATCAGCCGAGACTACGTCACTGTAGCCTCAGAGCATAGTGGGTGTGCTTTACTGCTTAGGTAACTTACACACTATTTATTTTTACAAAATTGCGTTTCTGTTTTTTTTTCTCAAGTTCTTCCTAAGTAATGTTTGTTTGGAGTGCAGTGTGAGTACGATTCAAGCAATGTGCTAATGACTTATACTGGTTTTTTATTTACCTTAACTTTAGTTTGAAGGTACTTCATTCCTGATGTTCTTTTTAGTCAGTCGCGTAATTTAATTAACGAAAAATTTTATGAACGAAAGATGGTAAAAATGTCTCAGGTTTACAAGGACTGCCAATCTTCGTAAATCCGGATTTTATATAATTGAAACCGCGACCCCCTTCTAAGAAGGCTTAACTTCCTTTTCTATAAATGCTTTCCCGAAACTAAGTCGGTCTTCCAACATCCTTCAGTTTTTCCGAATTTAAAATCCGGTAATGGGTTTCCACCATTTCCTAGTGAAAAGAGAGGAAGTAAATGGGAAGTAATGAAGGAATAGCAAGGAACATAATAGACAATTAAGCTGAAGTGGGGAGAAGGATCAGTTCATTATCCTCGCTTAAGCCGAAGTGTTTTATTTTTATTCATCATGACGGACGCCATATTATTATTCGTCCCAGTCGTACGTGACCCAGGTAAATGTCGACGGATTAACAAAAGCCTAAAGCCTGGCTAGGGATGAAAACCACAGGCTATTTAAGTTAAGTCCAGCGTATTGGTGGTGCAGCTTTATTTCGACTGATTAGTCACTGTTACAAAATGGTTACTAAATATGAATGTATAATTTATTTAGCAATCTATCAATTGGGCGGATTAAGTACCTACTTTATCTGCTTATGATGAAATCCCAAGAAAATATGAAATAGAGTAACTTAACTCGCTGTTAGTCCAAATACGCTATGCATCCGGATAACTCGAAAACAACGACAATTTACGACGAAAAGGTTGATGATGATGAGGTTTCTAAGAAAAGGTTAGTTGACCTGCGGCCGGCCCATAAAATAATCATTAACAGAATGGTGTCTTAAACAGATAAAAGTAGGCAGAACGAGTCCAATTTGCGACTTCCCACGGAAAGGGTATTGTTTAGTGCCTACAACACTAGGTAAGTAGGAAGTGGTCAATGATGATTGCCGGTGTGAGCCAGTGTGACAGGTAGCTACCAATCGGTGGAAATAATGATACGTCATTTGACAAACGACGATGTCATCCGTTCACCATATCCGAAGATATCAACTTGACGACGAATTGCATAAAAACTGTATGTAAATACCACTGCATTGCCAAATTGTCGTAAGTGATTGTTTCAGAATCTTTCGACACTGTAACACAAGGGTATGATTGATGGTAAAGACTCGCTACGATTAATGATGTTGTCATTTTATAGGTCAGCGCGTAAAATATGTGCTTTGTGCCCAGTAATAAAGTTTTGGTTCGCAATATAATTCTGTGGCGACTAGCGACATCTATCGCAACACCTGCGTACTAACAAACGATCGACAGAAGTTCCTACATCGCGCTATCAACATTATCCGCGACATAAGCCTATATAGGAGTTCCCGACTTACAACTGTCGGGCAGTTAGCCCGCCGGACACAACACCCGTCCGGTCGGAGGATCCTCCCTTTTCAATGGGGGATGAGGAACTTTACACCCTGTTCCCCCCCCCAAACTGGTGACCCCGAGCATGAACGTCAGCGCAGCCTTCGTGCAAGCACTTCATACGTCGTCATCACTTCCCCTTCGCCTTCGAGCAGCGAGTCATACCGTCAGCCAGCAGCCACGGCTTCATGGGGTATCCTGTCCATCAGCATGCAGCGGAAGCGCATTCCTGGACATCACCCCCAGCCTCATCAGCGACTTTGGCACAGCACACTGCACTTCGGCCGGTCAGCAAGCAGAGACGCACTTCTCTCCTGGTCGACGCAGCAGCCAGCCACAACGCAGCACTGCATCACTCCGACTCACTGGAGCT
Organism: Diarsia dahlii; assembly: GCA_949775195.1. Classification (NCBI taxonomy): domain Eukaryota; kingdom Metazoa; phylum Arthropoda; class Insecta; order Lepidoptera; family Noctuidae; genus Diarsia; species Diarsia dahlii. Next base: position 13,357,965 of record OX459194.1, on the reverse strand, counting down.
AATATGCAGCATCACCCCAACTCACTGGGGCATCACCGCAGACAGTTCCGACTCACCGTGAACTATGCGGCATCCGGTTCCGACTCACTGGAACCTTCCACTGGCTGACAAGCGCCAAGACTTAACCTGCTTTCGACCTCCGGTCTCGGAGGGGAGTGATGTGGCGACTAGCGACATCTATCGCAACACCTCAGAAATCCTACATCGCGCTATCAACATAAGCCTATATAGGAGTTCCCGACTTACATATGTCATGTCGGGCAGTTAGCCCGCCGGACACAACACCCGTCCGGTCGGAGGATCCTCCCTTTTCAATGGGGGATGAGGAGCTTTACACCCTGTTCCTCATTACCCCCAAACTTCTATTGAACAGGACTGAATATTAACGTTATTAATGTTATTGTTTATGGGTTCTACGACAATACGCAGACATTCATCATTTCAGCCAAAAGACGTCCACTGCTGGACATAGGCCTCCAGACGCAGACATTGTATTGTGTAAAATGTGAAATATGTAAACAAAGCAAGAGTTGAATTCCTGATTTAAACAAAATCATAGACAAAACAACATCTTCAAAGACCTTCATTTGTTTTTTTGTTCAAAGACCTTCGTGGCAAAGACCGCTTCAAGTAAATTTTAAATTATTAAAAATAATACTAAATACATGCCTACCTCAGCGCACTGTCCCAAAATTAGACAAGGCTTTTGTAACACCTCAATTTTCAAAGATTTCGGACGAAAACAATGTGTCACAGACACGCTTGTAAATGCGATATGCTCGCTTGTCCGAGAAACAAGTTGGACAAGCCGTGACGTAAGATGCCAATCGTGACCAATCTCGTGGATATCTTGTGTTATTTACATTTTAGCACAGTCTTGTCATGTTTCCTGACAAATATCGATAACAAAACATCTTTGGCCAACCAAGGTTCTGTTTAAAAATAAATTATTCCATTGTGGAGTATCCTCGTAAAGATTTCAAACAGAATGAATAATAATAAACTCATAATAGCTTTCCTGGAAATTGCGAAACATTATGAATTTGATAGATGGAAAGGATGATGTTACGCTTTAATATACCGAACGTGGTGCGGCTGGGGCGCTTCGCTGGGGCAATGGATACTTCCGCGAGCGTCGTTATCGAGGTTTGATCAGCCCACGGGGCAATCAGAGCGTTGCCTGCACCGCGCATGCGTGGCGAATGTCTTAGCGCCCACTATAGCATATTCACCGAAAATGCTCGACAAGATCTATCAGACAATTAACCGAGAATAAGTAAGCTCGTGGGAACCAGCCTTGTTATTATGTCAGCAACTCAATGCTAAAATGATAGATATGAAAATAAATATGTTTATGTAACAGTTAAATGCTCTGATAACTTTGAACATTATATCATTTCGTTTCATTACCTAGTTAAAGTAAGCATTAATGAAGCCAAGCATAAATTAAACAAGGTAATGAGCAGAGGAAGATGCGACCTCGGCTCGTGTCGTGGAGGCCGCGTGTTGCCTCTCGTCTCAATCACGCAAACGTAATGTAATTTACAGTACAAACAACCAAATCATTAGACGTTTTCCCTTTCAGGAATGCTTTAAAACATCACGGTTATAATTTACGATGGGTTAGGATTAGATGTACACCCACATTTCACTGCCGACAATCTGTCCTGCAGTTTGGCAGAAGATTTGTATAATACCCACTCATGTAACTTTGTTGAAATAAATAATAAAAAAAAAGGTATGTGATTTTTGGATCGATTCCCATTTATTTATTAATAAGTTTTTCCATTTATTTTTAGAACTTTCTCAGTAACAGCCGGGAGTCTAGATTTGTGCTGGGTTGTGTGCACTTTCAGGTATACAAATTTTTCAGGACACTTCCCACGCGGTCTACTGAATGCATGCAGTCATGCAAGGCGTTACAGTTACAGAACGTAAGCAATGCATTGTGTAATATTTGTAAAAGTATTCGTAATAGTGATCGTATATGCTCTACTTGGGTGCGCCAAAGTTCACCTAAAATTTCAACTCCGATAATTGGAAATCCGAAAATGTTCTTCCTAACATTTTTCATCCTAACAATCGCAATTCCTAACTTCTCTGTCTCTAATGTTTTAATTCCGAAGCATTCGACTTCATAATGTCTGTAGCAATAAACATCTATTACACTATTATTTATTGTTTTCCTATATTTTCTCAACATAACCATCTTTTACACTATTATTCAAAATCATATCTTTTTTTTGTTTAAATTACTTTTTATTCATAATAATCAGTATTATAAAAGGTCCCATTAAAATAGGTGGACAAAATTTTAGAAATCATTCAGACCGCTAAAATAAGGACAATAGCAAAAAAAAAATATAAGAATAAGAAATAAAATACCTACTTTTATAGGATGAGTTTGTTCTAGAGTGCCGGCAATTTATTATTTTAAGTCAAAATAAAATCACTTTATATATAGTGTTTTTTTTTGTTTAGATGTCTTTAGTTAGGCTTACTAAACGCTGTGTTAAAATTTGTCCACCTATTTTAATGGGACCTTATATACTACCTATGCAAAGATATCCATAGGTTAGGTTAGGTTAGAACTGTGACCAACTACGCGCGAGCCGAGCGAGCGTAGCGAGCGGTGCCGCGGCAGCGGCCGGCGCGCGCTACCTCGAAATTGGTCGCGAAATTTTTCTAAATATTTTTTTCATAGTGCCCCCAAGACGACACTCTGACCTGAATTTCATTCATTTATTTTATTTCAAGACAAAAATCAGTGAAACGACCTTTAATCATTCTAAACAGTTGTATGAGTGAAAATATTATGGTAATTATGTTTAGGAATAAAAGCGTTAGGATAAAAAACAGTAGGAGTTTAAATATATTTACACTAATGATATTATGAATTCCAATTTTCGGAAACATGAGTGTTATGAACATCGTCGGTAGGACTACAAATAGTATGAATGAAAACTTTAGGATGAAAATTTTTAGGAAGAGTGATCATTCGGATTACAAATCGTTAGGAAGAACAATTTCGGATAAAGAACTTTAGGTGAGCCAATATGGACCCGCTCTACTTAGTACTCGGTGGATGTGATTCTAAAAGGAGAGTAGATTCTGACTAGGTTTTGTCATATGCTTTAGGTATTGAGATTTAGTTTTGTTTTACCTGTACAGATATTCTAACCTCGTTATTGAAAACTCAGTACCTTTAGTATGTCATAATTAATTGGGTAGTAATAAACCCCGAAAATTTAAGTAAAAAGTTTGTTTCTAGTGTATTTAAAGTTTTCTCTAAGATTGCTATCACAATTTTTAGAGGCTATCGTTTTTAATAAAGTATACCTCTCATCTCAAACAGGTATTACAAACTTGTCAACAAAGGTAAAGTTACTACAACAACGACAGCTGATATGAAGATCCAAACCAAAGCATAAACAAATAACCAACCATACATAAAACCAGTAACGTACGTATACAAATGTAGTGTTAATTGTCAAATCGCCTTGAGTGCCACATAGATATGCGATGCGCGTTGCACTAGCTCGGCGCGCGCGCACTCATGTCCCATTTGTTCACACTGATGTGATGTCATACTGAACGTAGCCGATGTAAACATTATCTCCGATGTTGTTTGCTCTTAAACGTTTGTACTTCATGAAATCATGACATCGGTATTGAAATGCAATATATTTGCCATGAACGAAACTGAACCAGTATTTGTCAGAAATCGTGTTCCTGGCTCTTAGTACTCGATGACAGTCAAGGAGCTCAACGACTTGACGAAAATTCCTATAAATGAAAAGGCATTTGGGTAGGAAGCATATTATATGATAGATTCTTATAACAGGAACGAAATCCACAAACCTCTCAATAAGAAAACATGGTAAATAGTACTCTCAATAGATTCCAAATAGCAGAAATGTTGATTTCTTGTACATAATTCCTTTATAGAGCATAAAACTAGCTATTAGCGTAACTGGTAATTAGCATACAATTGAAACTGGATTAAGTATACCTATTAATAGATGGTTTTAATTGACCCAAAAATTTTCAGCACATCTCCCTCAAAGAGGTTTATTGCAACATGTAGAATCTAAACTAAACGAGGGTGATATCAGTGGTGCAGCTAGGATTATCTTTAGCAGCGATGTGGTTGCGCCGTACTCTCCAGAGACCCTTACAGCTCTGGAGAGTAAACACCCAGCCCCGGCAAATGACCTCACCTTCCCTGACCCCCCCGATCCAGAAACTAACACATTGCAAATTACAGCTCAGCAAGTATGGGCGGCAGTCTGCTCCTTTCGAAGTGGCTCCGCCGGCGGCCTCGACGGCCTGACCCCGCAACACCTGAAGGACCTTATCTGTTCAGGCGCCGGGGATGCTGGTGAGTCCCTTTTGAAGGAGCTGACGGCCCTCATCAACCTTATGCTCTCCGGCGGTGTGAACGAAGCTGTCATCGACATTTTGTACGGGGCCAACCTGTGTGCCCTGCGCAAGAAAGATGGCGGCATTCGTCCCATTGCCGTAGGTTCAACATACCGTCGTATCGCAGCCAAAATTTGCTGCGTCTTTTACAGTGAATCACTGGCCAGCAAATTCCAGCCCCTACAACTGGGCTTCGGTTCAAAAGGGGGCTGCGAGGCTGCGGTACACGCACTGTCCACTTTCCTCCATAGTGATAAAGGTGAGGTCATTCTTAAAGTTGACATTAAAAACGCCTTTAATTCCGTAAACAGGGATACCCTGTTGGCAGAAGTTCAAAAAGAAATACCCAAAATTTACAGTTTTCTTTATCAATGCTACAGGAACCCCTCAAAATTACTTTATAAGGACAACCTTTTGGAATCAGCTGTTGGTTGCCAACAGGGTGACCCTCTTGGGCCAGTCATTTTTAGTTTAGCAATTGATCCAATTATTCGACAGCTAAATTCTAAATTCAACGTATGGTATTTGGATGACGGAACCTTGGGAGGTGATGTTGATACAGTCTTGAAAGATTTAATTTTTTTAAAAGATAATCTCAGTTCTATCGGCTTAGAACTGAACCTTTCAAAATGCGAGATTTACATTCCTGAAACCACGAACAGACAGTCTACCATCTCTAAATTTAACTATATAGCTCCAAATATCAAAATTACAGAAAAAAAATCTCTTCACCTCCTAGGATCTCCAATTTTTGAAGAATCTTTTCCGTCATTCATTGAAGAAAAAATTCAAAATTTTAATGAGGTTTCGGATAGGCTTTTCAAAATTACCATCCATTCGGCTTTCACTATTATTCGATACTGTTGTTTTGGCCCAAAATTTACGTATAGCCTCCGCTCCTCTCACCTTTGGAGGCATCCACAGCTTTTAGAAAAAGTAGACCAAATTATCAGGAACACTCTAACTTCGTTACTTAATGTGGCCCTGGACGACCGAGCTTGGCAGCAAGCCTCACTTCCCATTCGCTTGGGTGGTCTCGGTGTCCGCAAAATTTCAAGTATTAGTTTACCAGCCTTCCTTTCCTCGATCTACGGTACAGAAAAATTAACCAGGAATATTCTTTCTTCCTCACTGGTTGATTTTGAGGTACCGTTTTTGACCGATGCGTTGAACGCTTGGAAAATGGCTTGTCCCAATACGGATTTACCCGACAACCTGTCCTCCCAGAGACGGTGGGACGAGCCGCTCTGCAGTATTGTACGTAATACCCTTTTAAACACGTCAATCAATGCTGTGGAGCGTGCTCGTCTGCTGGCTGTGGGAGAGTGGGAGTCGGGCTTGTGGCTTCAGGCACTCCCGTCATCCACCATTGGCACTATGATGGATGACTCATCCTTCCGGGTCGCTACAAGTCTACGCTTAGGCACACCTTGTGTTGCTCCGCATCGTTGTCACTGCGGTGATGCTGTCGACAGCCTCGGACACCATGGCCTGTCTTGCTGCAGGAGCGCTGGTCGCATTGCACGACACGCCAGTATTAACGACATTATTCGTCGAGCTCTTTCCAGCGCCGGCGTACCAGCGGTTTTAGAACCTAACGGCTTGGTACGTGACGATGGGAAGAGACCAGATGGCATGACGTTGGTGCCTTGGAAGGTGGGTAGGCCTTTGGTGTGGGATGCAACTTGTGTCGACACCCTTGCGCCATCTCACGTTGCAAGCACGGCGGGCTGTGCGGGCGCTGCTGCTGCAACTGCTGAGTCCCTCAAGCGGCGCAAATACTGTAACCTCATTGGTAATTATAGTTTTGAGCCGTTTGGGGTCGAGACGCTCGGGCCATGGGGACCGAGTGCACGTGTCCTTTTCAAGGAAATCTCGCGCCGTCTAGTCGACATTTCGCGCGACCAGAGGGCTGGCTCATTCTTAGGTCAAAGGATTAGCATTGCCATTCAACGTGGCAATGCTGCCAGTCTTCTGGGCACGTTCCCGGTTGTCGGCGATGCGTAGGAGTACTGGGACGCCTAAGTGTCTTATTTGGTCTTTGTATATATGTAAGTATTAACTTTTAGTTTAAATTTTTAGTTAGGTTATTTTTTTTTTAATAAAACGAGTTCGTTTGTTAGAAAATATTGTAATATATGAAATGTCATCATAAACAGATACGAAGTATGTATCAATCTAACATGAAAATAGACTTTTCTTCGTCGAGTTTTTGCATAATTATATTTGTTTAGTATAGAATCCACTGATAGTTTTCTATGAGTACTCGTACTGGCACTCCTTATTAGATGGATAAGTCATAAAATTCCAGGGCCAATCCTAATCCTGCTGCTATGGTAGAAGTAGAAACCAATGACTCAACAGCGGAATACACTATAACTTAGCTGAATCAGGTTTAGGTACTCACGAGTATATTGCCTACTTATATTTCGTTGGGAGCTGTAATTGGAATAAAAACCTTGTTTATAACAGAAATCAACTTATTTTTTTCGTTGAAATCATCAAGATGGCTTTGTAGATAAAATCTTGAAAACCAAAAAACTACTAAACTAGGAAATTGAATGAATGCTTTAAAAATATCTTAGCTGTAAAGATAGACGATCTAACAAAAATATACAATACGCTATAGGGGTTTTAATAGTAGTACTTAGTCATCATAGTTATGACAATATTATCGTTTCAATGATAATAAAAGTTATAGTGTACTTGCAACAATAGATACCTTATAATAATATTAAGTATTATCCTTGGTGGTAGGTACATACAATCCTTGTTAATTTCTAAAGTTATTTTTCAACCTGGTGGTCTACCATGAAGTCATAAAGCAGGATTGTTTTAATCTCATTCTAGTGTAAAAAAGAGATGGTGCTAGACAACCTGAACAGCTCTGTCGCTTTCCCACATTGGAATAAGATTTAAAAAAATCCTACCTTAAGAAGTCATAATATAACCCCACTGGCACTGATCACATCACTATTGGCCATAGGCGGAATCTATCTTATAATAATCATACGTTCTTTGTGTTAAATATATTAGAAATCACATGAACTACTTTTAAATATTTTTGGCTTTTGTTTGTCTGTGAAAACCACAAGATCAAATGAGCTATAGTAAATATAGCCATTACTTTGATTTGACCTATTGTTATGGTTGATAGTGAGTGATTGACATAGAAACTTGAACAGAAGAAAGTTTTCGTATTAAAAGTTAATTTTAACTGAATGATTTGTTAAATTATGTATGACTGAAGTTCATGGTTTAGAAAATCACATATTATTATAAGCTCTCTTGTAAAGGTAGTAGAAATAACTTGATGCACACATTTTCTTTAAACAAAACAGGATTTTAAATACCCTTAACTTTATTTTTGTGGTAGTTACACTGCTCTACCTGTTTATTTTCGTATTTTAAAGTAAATAATGATTCAGTATTTAATTAATTTATGTAGGTATGTATTATGTACGCCGTATGAGTCAATATTTGCAATTTGACTCACCGTTGGTTTCCTTGAATGAATGAACAATCGTAGTTTTAGTATGCAGCGCCTACGACACTGAGTTTGCACCTTCAGACTTTGCGCTTAAGCTTTATGGAGCCACATAATGGAAAAGTCCTGATGAATAACACTAGGTTCTTAGACCTTAGACAAAATCATGTTAATGATCTTAGATCAACGAGTTATTAGTTACTCTAAATACTATTAAAGGTAAAGCATATTGCTAAAGCAAAAAAATACCGTCTCGATTAAATATTTAGAACACGGCGATTACCACAAATTCAAAAAAAAAAGCACTTTTTGCTCGGTCCAGTTAATTGCCACATAAAAGGGCAGTAATTCATAGCATTTAAAAGTCAAAAGCCTTTAATCGTTGAGTATTGGTCGAGGCGTGGGATGCGTAGGACGCAGTGACCTTGCGCCCGCGCCGCCAGACGCCTGGCATTGGCGTGCCATGCAGAACCTAATATGGCCCAAATTGGCGGCAGGGTTCATTTAGCATATGTGTACTTATAACATGTTTGCTTTATGCGTTATTTTGTGCCCTAGAATAATAAAGGTTATTTCATTTAATTTTACTGCAGGTGCAGATCCCTCAAGCGGTTGGTCGACTCTTCACGTGACAAGAGGCTGACCGTTTTTTTTTCCCAAAGAATCTGCATTGCCATCCAATGTGGTAATATTGCCAGCCTTCTGGACACTTTTCCTATTGAAAACGATGTGGACGATTTTTTCGATGCCCTATTATTCCAGTCCCATTTTGATACTTGCGCATATTTTAGTATTATTTTGTAGTTTGTAAATAATGTACCTACATACTGAATTGAGATTGTTTTTTCTCACATTTCATAGGATCCCAATTCTCAATCTTTATTTTCAGCCTGTGACTATAATTCTTTCGTACACTAACGTTAAACCTAATGTTTGTTTAAGAGAAACATAAAACTAGAGGAGAATTGGAGCAGACTTGGGAAGTGAGAGTTGGTCATTATTAGTACCTTGTTCACGCTATTATGCAACTGACATGTCGTGAAAAATATGATGTAAATATACATATTAATATATAGTACTGTAATGTACTATGTAAATACAAGTAAATTCGAACTCAAGGTGCAAGTTTGCATGTGGAACATTAACTTAAAGTTACCAAAGGTATTGTGCTCAGTTAACTATCAGTTTAACTGGGTTATGAGCAGTTACTGCTTAATGCAAAACTTGTGTAGTAGCATTGTGGCGTAACTTGGTGTCCAGTTTACTACTATGATCTATTATTAAGAGAACCGATTGTTTGAGGTTGAAAATTGAGTAGAGCTCCGTAACTAAGGACTTTGGAGAATGGGTAATTTGATACAGCAGTCAGTATCGAAATATAATTGACTAGCGGTTATCCGCGACCTGTGTAGGCATACATACTTCGATCACCAGTTAAACCCAGTTTTGAGTTTCAATAATAAGATTATAAGATTTTCTTAGTGCGTTTTACTATACCATCTGTACTTTAGACTGCATTATCTACAGGATAAGGCATGTTTTATTTTTCCTGCAGTTTTATCATTTGTAGTTACTCGTTAATTTAACACTCTATGAATATAATTAGGTGCTTCGGTATTAGATCCTACGAGGTACATACATATTTAACGATAATGTAGGGCTTCATTTCCGCTTTTCATTTGTTGTTTGACATTTTGGATACAGGATGTTAATTAAAATATACTGTACGCAAGAGATATTATTCGCTGACCTATGAATTTAAGAGTCAAGCACATTTTAGGAGTGGGTCGGTCAGCAATGGGAACACAACACTGTGCGCTGATTTTGTTACGCATAAATTAAGCTACGTAGTACGTACGTAGTTAGCTTAACTTAACCTTACCTATCAGCGCATACTGTTTGTGTCTTACAGCGTTCGACCGTTTTGTGACTATTCATTATCTGTATTTAGATTCCCGATATCAATCTGGCTCTTGGATCAGATCGTTTCAAATTATTTCAATGAACTAATATAATGCGTGTTTCAATAGAGTGGTAGAATACATGAAATCATGATAATTATATCGATATAGGCCACATGCCCACGTGCTTTACGCATTTCTACTCTCTGTTGTATTATAATGGTTTAGGTCAGATAGAGCCACATTAAGTCAATAAGCCAAAAGCATAATACGGACTAGGTTCAACTGAAACTACCGCATCTCAACATTAATCATTCATCACCACAGATAAATATAATTCTATTCTAAGAAACGTATGACGAAGGACATCATAAAATTTATAACGACAAGCATGCTATAAAAACAATGTTGAAGCAGAGGCGTAGTAAATTGAGCAGCCATTTATACAGCCGGCAGCTGATCAACCTTCCTCTAACTCATTTACATAGTACCTCATCACATACCTGCAAAAGTAAACTATACATACTTTGTGCCCCATATTTGCTTATGGCATTTGATTAAACACGTAGTGCGATGGTGCGAACTCTTTGATGCGAGATGTGGGTTACAATGAGTTACGTTCACGTGCATAACATCGTATTACAACAGTTATCAACGCAAAGAACTAACTCAATTACTGCACAAATGAGTCTCTTTGATTTCTATTTCTTCTGTCAATGAATCATCTAATAACTAGTTCTCGGAATGAAATTACAGAGATCTAGGTAACTCGCAGTTCTTTTACGTAATCTTATTTACATTTTATGTCTATTAGGTATTTAAAGAATAAGTTTTGTACAACTTCAAGTAAACAATGTAAACTTTATTAGTAGATAACTCGTGGCTATCAATTTTGTCAAGGCTATGCTAATGGTTCGGCATTTAAAGTACTTTCGTTAGTCGGTCAACACCAATTAGGTAACATTTATGTACAGTTCTGGTTCTGTGCCAATGATATAACTTGAGATAACACACACTTTTGCAAGGACTTTGTGGGATTGTAGGCGTACAGGAAACTTAAATAGATTTAGTCGGCCAGCTGCAACAACTTAGAGGACATGAATCCAAGTGACTTCGAGACCGGCCCAAAGAGTCCGTTAATCATTTTTTGCTTATTCTATTGTGTTGCGATGACGACATTTAGTTATTAACGCAACAAAAACCCGTGGATGTGTTATGTTAAGGTATAGCGAATAGATACAGGTTGTTGGAGGTGCAGGCGGTGTTGATAATAATGTGCATGATGCATGATAATGCGTTGTGTTTTGTGTTAATGTGCACTTGGTTACCTGTGCGTGCGCGGTCGCCAGGAGGGCGCCGGCGAGGAGGCTGAGCACTGGCCACATTGTTCACTTGTCAGTCGCAGGTTGTCAGTGAGTAGTTGTCAGTTTGACAGTAGGTGCGCGGGCTGTCAGCGCGACATGGCGGACCGGTCTGTGCGCCGCTCGGAGCAACACTGCGCCGCCACTGCCTCACCAAGTTTACTTTCTGTGAGCGGCCGTGTTCACACCGGACGCTACAGCCATTGTGTCTTAATCATTTTGTAAATACACACAGGTATCCTCAATATGTCTATTGGTAGGAGAGAGTATCGGGAAATAACAAATAATTGGTTTTTGATTGCTTTTTTTGTAGACTGTACTACAAAAAAGACCTCATAATACAGGTCACGTTTCTTGTATAGTCTAAGAGAACCAACAAAGAAATATAATTTTATCAGTCGATAACTGTCCCGTATGCCTATTTTGTATACTGGGATGGTAGGTGCAGCCGTGCAAGAATAATACACGGTTCATCCAGTTTTCATTGCTGCGAAGGTTCGTAGCAGCAGCGATTTAACCAATTGTCGTATTAAAAAAACAACAGCCAATATAGAGTTCATAATAGAACAAAGAAAAATAGTATACACAAAAAATCTTCCACGCATAATAGTAAAGTAGCTCCAGTGTGAACGCACAGCTGCTACGCAACGTTGCGTCGCGCGTCGGTGTGGCGGCAGGCGTTACGACACACGCCCACACCTACATCACACACACACAACGCACAGGTATACCACACAGATCCCGCCGATAATACTCCAAGTCCAGCCGTATTATAATATCTGTGCTCCAGCCTAACTTTTTATTTCTTCCTTTCGCATTCGAACTCGGGGCAAGCAGAAAACCTTGGCTGAACTCAACCACGTTTTATGTATCTCGTAAAAATATAAACTAGCACGTTTCTTAGTGCTAAAAGAAAGAAATGTAGCATTGTTTTCGAGAATTATTGTTATACCGATATTATTGCTACGAACCTACGAAACCAAACGGCGGCGTAGCACACATATTAGAATTCAACGCGCTCGCCGACACTTTCGTAGATTTATTTATTTTTTGCGGTTTATCTTTTATTCGTTTTTTTTTAGTTTAAATTAATATTATTATCATTATCGATCTAGTTCTTTTGCGCATTATAAGACGATAGTATAAGTAGTTTTTATGCTTTAGGGACTTCAATTAATTTTTATGAATAAAGTAACTTGGGTAGGTATTTAAAGATAACCGCTGAAAGTAAAACGATTTTATTATTGGCAATATTCCCAATTGCTGCGCCGAACCCAAATAAATTGGGATAAGGGCTGGATCATGATTCCCTTATGACCGTTAAGCATGGAATATTCTTTTTAGTAAGGAGGCATTTAAGGGCCTATTAAACGGGGATCGTTTAGATATATTATATATTTCGTATTTAAAGCACAAAATATCACGTTTGTATTTCGCCAGTTATGCTAAAGTCCCGTATCAGTTGCCGAGCCTATTGCCAATATCTAGGCATACAGAGTTTTTGGCTCCTACTGAGAAATTCCTGATGAAAACCCAATGAAAATTTGGCTGGCATGGGAATGTTCAGCAAAGCTTAAGAACTCTAGCTAGATCAACGAGATTCAAAAAGCCATTAAAGTAAAATTGTTTGACACAGAAAATGAACACTGATTTCAACAGAAATAACTATCAATGTGGGTTTATAACTTTAGCAAATTTGCAGTCTGTACAACTAGATAAGTAGTATTCTGTACGCACGCAGCTATATAATGAGGCCACAAAGCAAATAATACGAGTATGTAAGTTCGCAAATCGCATCACATAAACATGGGTACTTCTTATTCAAATGGAATTATGCTGAAATTACTAGGTTTGCCACTATACTTCCCAAGTTATCAACATAAACTGGGCACTTTAAGTAGGTTATTTGAGTTAATCTCTACAGTTTATCAGTGAAATGGTAAACACTATTGTTATTTAAATTAAGCATAATAGCGGGCAGGATATAAACAATAACAGTGGGTTACACAATACGGTCAAGGTTGTAGCGCCATCTAGCGGCGAGTGAAGGTAGCGCCAGAAGGTTCGTGCTTAATGTTCGTGTCAGGTAAAGATGTCGCTAGCGTGGCGGGGGCACGTTGCCGCCCAAAATCAATACCTCGTGTGGCGTGCGCCGTCCCGCCGATTTTCCTCAGTGTTTCAGGAGGCATCCCTAACGGCCCACATTTCATACAGTTCCACGCGCAACCAGTGCTCTTTAAGCGGATTCCACGCATCATCGGACTTATCCCTATAATCTGTAAGTAATCATATAAAACCATTTATATCTATTAAAAAATAAAAACATTTAAATGAATAACTCATCCAGAAACATCAATTCATTCATTAATATCCAGATATGTGCGACTAGATTGGAAGTATTACGACACAGTCAACTTAGAGTCGGTATATAGGACGGGTTTTGACCTCGAAGGGCGGAACTGTTGCCTAAACGAATTAAAACTGTAATTAAAGAAACATTTAATAATAACAGAATATGATTTAAACATTTAGAGTGAGGTTAACGGTGTCGGAAACATTGAACTACTTGCAAAATGGAAAATCGCATGTTAAATGAAAGGGTGATTTAAATGTGTACTTTTAATTAATTAACTACTTGTTTATCTATGTATAAAAATTAGTCAGAACGTTTATCAGTATGTACGTACAGTCAATGTTCCTCGATAATTGCATATCCAACTGATTTGAAAATCAAATTTAACAAGACCGATAAATACATCTAATAACGTACATTTTCATAGTCATTATAAAGATTATAATTAAGCTGATTGTGCGTCAACAATACGATGAAATTGATAATACGCGACATCAAATCAAGGAGATACTTTCATAGAGGATTATTCTGTGCAAAGAAAATCGCTGTCTATAGAATGAAAAATACCCTCAAGAGACGAGAAAATGTTGAATGAACATTTCAATTTCCGGAAAACTCCGAAAAAAGGTTGGATATCAGTTTTTTGTGAGCTTTCCTATCAATTTATTTTGTGAGTTTTTTCACAAAACAACGAAGTTGTGTTACTGCGCCAACTTTTATTTTTAGAAATCAAATGGGGTAGTTAAAAATAATGGCCAACGTTTTTGGGGTAGATAACAGTTTTATTTGCCGTCACGTGCAAAAAGGGATTCAGTTAGGAACAAAACTATATTAGTATGCATATAACATAGTTATAACCGATGGACTCGCTAATACCCCAGAGGATTAACGATAGAGTGAGGGAAAGTTATTTTACGTAACCTCCAGGGAGGAGAGAAATAGCAATTTTATGCATTACTTTATTCTGTTAGAAGAGTATTCGGACGTGATATTTTATTTCATTCAATTTTACGAACCTTGGAAGGAAAGTAAAAGACGATAGGTATCTTAATCTGCAGTAAGAGCGATTAACGAAGGGTTTCTTTTATTTAGCCGAGAATGATATCGGTCGATCGACAGCGTTTAGTGGCAATTACCCAGTGTTCCCAACTAGCTGTTACGTTTTATTAGTTTGAACATATCCCACAGCGGCCACATAAGACATCGCTTTCTATATGCTTAATGACAGCATTAGGAGCACGTTTAACTATCGAACTTGATCGCTTTATTACCTTATAAAATGCTTTCGTACCTGCTTTTAATTATTTCCTATTATGTTCAGATTTGTACCGACACAGATTCTCGCAACTCCTGCTACATAATGAATAGCAAAGAGTGGTACACGCGAACGTAACATTACTTACAGCGCTGTAGTACAGTTTGTATACTGATGTCGGCATGAAATATCGTTACTGAGACTAACTTCATGTTTTCACGAAGCGCTCGTGTTTTTTGGACTTGAACTGTAGTAGAATAGAGGTACGTATTACTGTAGTAGCTATTGTTAGCGTGCCAACTTAATGCTGAATCACGTAGCTGCTTGTTTGTGAATGTGCTAGCATTAGGTACCGGCTCCTGGGATCGATCCTTGCGTAACGTTAGCACGTCACGGGTTGGCTGCCCGCCAGCCCTTAACTAGCAGCCTCTGTTTGTATATGCGATTATTTCATAGTTTGCTTATTTTCCACTTTTTATCTTTGAATGACATTTTTTATTACTGAATACTTTATACACAAAATAGCAAGCTGTACAAACATACATACGGGATTATGCAAATGAGCTTAATAATCATAATAAATTAGAGTTATTTAGAGGGAGCACAGGCCTTAACGTATTTTTAGACACCTTTTCCAGGTGAACCTTTTTAACATTTCTGACCCTTTCATGCTGGAGTGCCTTAATTTAAAAATCATTATTAATGGTGGCGCGAACTTTGTGAATGCTAAAGCTGACAGTTTTTTGTTTTATTTTTCCTTATAAAAGTATTTTATTGTTTCATTTGTTTATTTTCCTGCTGTCTTGTGGCCGTCAACAATCGTTTATAAAACAAACTGATTTTATTTATCCAAATATATCTTTTCCCAGGGGCGTTTTGTAACTTTCTTTTAACTTGGTATCATGTTTATAACGCATTGCAAGCATTCAGAAATAGTTTGTAGTTTCATGTCTCATTTTCCTGAATTCACTACATAACTGGATAGTTTCGCCGAGTTTTGAATTACTATCCAGACTCGGGACATTTAGACTATGCGAGTTTGTACCTATTGTTTACAGTTGGGTGGTTGCTGCAGTCACTAGACAAAAAGTAATTCACGTGTTCAGCATTTATATTTTGCTAGCTGATGCCCGTGGTTTCGCCCGCATGGATGTCGGTTAAACTACAAAAATGACGATTTATGAGACTTTCACCCCTATTTCATCCCCTTGGAGACCGAATTTTGAAAAATCCTTTCGTAGTGGATGCCTACGTCATAAGAGCAATACGTGTGCGAAATGTTAAGTTTCTAACCCTAAGGGTTTGGCCTGTGCGTTGATCCTCAGTCAGTCAGCTTTGCATTTTTATACAGAAGACAGATATAGATGGTTTGTAGTCAGTGGAAAACTATTGATCATAGATATTCTTTATATTTCTATACTATTGACATTCCATTAAAAATCTGTTGTTTATCCAGCGATTAGATAAATGTTAATGACTGTAGGTGTGCAGTAAAATAAGATCTGCTTATCTGTTATTTCATATCTAAAATTGTTAAAGGTTTTTATGTAATACATTATAATTTATAAACTGCGTATTTTATCGGATGATCCTTTAATCATCATCATCATTTCAGCCCGTAATCACCCACTGTTGGGTATAGGCCTCCCCTTTCTTCTGCCAGTCCTCTCTGTTTTGTGCGTCTCTCATCCATCCACTTCCCGAGCTCCTGCCGATATCGTCCATCCAACGCGCTTTAGGGCGGCCCTGGTTTCTCACGCCCAACCTTGGCCACCATTCGGTCAGAATTTTACTCCATCGGCCATCTCCGCGTCTAGCCAAATGTCCTGCCCAACTCCACTTTAGGCGTATCGCCCTGTCCCCGACGTCGAACACTTTCGTCCGACTCCGGATCTCGGTGTTGCGTACTCGGTCTAGTAGGGTTATGCCGAGCATAGCTCGCTCCATGGCCCTTTGTGCAACTCGATCCTTTAATAAAAAAAAAACGCCAAAGGTTAGAAAACCTTTACTATTTTATTTAACAAAAACCTGAGTTGAACTTATCACTCGCGCTATTTAACACGATTCGTAGAGCTGAAGGGCAATAACGCGCCCCCCGAGGTCACGGTTGATGTAGCACCTCCTAAACACGGCCCTAACATTAGCAGCTGCAAACCCCTCGCTTTTTGTCCCTCAGAGACTTCCGACCCTTAAATTTACCGTTTATATTCGAGAAAATACTGTGTTCCTTACCATAATAGAACATTTCGAGGCTACATTTTAGGCGTAGGTATGTGCTGCTACGCCGTAGCAAACTGTGAGAACAAAACCTGTAAATTTCCGAATCCAATGTAGGGGAAAGTAGAAATGTCCGAATATAGGTAAGTGAATGGCCCAATAATAGGTTACGGGGTGGGTTGGTTGCGTAACAGGCGTCGCGATGGTTGCCGGAGGGACGAACGTTGGCCGCCCGCCAGTGCCCCCAACGTGACTGAGCGTAATGACAAAAAATAGTAGAGAGAGCACGAATATTGTGCTAGAAACTTGTGAAACGTTCACTCAAAGCGTCCAATTAGTAGTTTCAGTCAGTCAAGTGTAATTGGAAACAATTAAATTGTAGGCGGGGTAGGTAAACACAAGTTTTGGTATAGTTGAACATCAATTACCATCTACTTTGCGTTTGTAACCAAGTTATATCAATAGTAAAGTTACGCTAGTATTATATCATCTGTGGTAAAGTCATTACTGCCTCGTTGGGTTAGTGGTCGCATGTGCGACGGTTGAGCATGAGGACCTGGGTTCGGTCAAAACATGTTATTGGGCTTTTCCGACCGAAATTTATCAGTAGCACGGAGTCTTTTTTTGTGTCCAATTGATGGGAATTGGCTCGGCCCCTATTACATGGGATTTAAACATAACTGGCGAAATGTGGGTGTAGGTACTATTAGGTACTCTAAACTAGAAAGTGAGACTCTATTAAATGCGTTACCATTAAAGCACAATGTCAGTTATATTATTGGCTATGATACCATCAAGCTGCCACCCCACCCGACTGACTACATGGCTATTGTCCACGTTATGGATCGTATATCGTGTCAAATGCGAAGAGCGTTGGTGTAATAAACAAAGAAAACTAGCGATTTGTATTCCCCATACAGGGTGACATTAGGCTCCAATAAAAAATGTTATAGCTTCTACAGAATGCGGACCCGCAATGCCGTCCATTTTGCTTCCAACTTCTAGTTCTCTGCGTCTACAATAATATTATAAAGAGGAAAGATTTGTATGTTTGTGTGTATATTTGTAATGAATTAACTCGAAAACTACTGCGTCGATTTCAAAAATTCTTTTTATCCCTGTATTCCCACGGATTCGGGAACTACGCGGGTGATCCGCTAGTCGTAGATAAATTGATCAAGTTACTTCAAACCTATAGTAAAATTGTTACTCCGGTCGTTTGCAGTATTACTTCTATTGCTACTAATTACTACGTAAATA
The DNA here is from genome assembly GCA_949775195.1 of Diarsia dahlii. Lineage (NCBI taxonomy): Eukaryota > Metazoa > Arthropoda > Insecta > Lepidoptera > Noctuidae > Diarsia > Diarsia dahlii. Next base: position 13,339,709 of record OX459194.1, on the reverse strand, counting down.
TATGGTATTTTGGAACATTGCAAACGTCTCTAATTTACCAGCCAACAAATCAAAACATTACCCATTTCAATCAAAGTTCTTTAGACGTGTTAAAGCATAATTCGGCCATCCAATTATGCGCTCTGGAAGTTTACACGCACGTCATAAACTTTTTCAATTAAATACACAGTACGGATTTTGCAGAGAGCCTATCGGATCACTTCGTCCACCACCGTTACTATCAAATCTGTACATGTTGGCAGTGTGGAGTGTTGATAACAACATAAACTTTAATTACCTTTTTCGTGTAACTAACACGCACGCCGCAGTCGCAGAGGGACGGTTTAATCCGCGGCAGAATACGCAAAACATTAGATACGTTAAACTTGGAGATAACGGTTGACATTTCGGCCCTCAGCGGAGCCCAACGAATAAATTATTCCACGAGTAACATTACCCAAGTTCATGACAGAAATACAAATTGGAGGACATGCTAATATCTTGTACAACAATGATAGCACATTTTTGTGTTTAACTTTCGTTATATCTTACCTTCTAATATAGGGATGTCGCCTGACTAAAAAAAATATGATTCTGTTTAGTCGGTCAGTTAGATTACCGAAAAATTTTGGATACCTGCTTTTTGTTTTATCAAATTAATAAAAAAAGTAGTTAAAAAACTAAAAAACCCGACTGAAAAAACCGAAAAGCAAAAAACAAGCACATTTTAAATTAATCAAAACTTGGAAGCAGGCGGGGTTCTATTTTTTTTCATTTCATTATTTAATATTCAAATGGGGGTTCATTTCCTGCCTGCTTCCAAGTTTTGATTAATTTAAAATGTGCTTGTTTTTTGCTTTTCGGTTTTTTCAGTCGGGTTTTTAACTACTTTTTTTATTTCCCACTTTTTAGTTCTTTTGTGTTTGTTCTTCCGTTGGTCGCGTAAAATTCTTCGCAGATGATTTAACTTTTGTGCTTGTTTATAGGATTTGTCACTTTGAATTTCTTTTAAACATATAAGTATTGTATATATTTGTAATCTCCTTTTAAAACCCTTAATTTTGATACCATACTCAATGGTATTGGATTTTTTTTTTTAACTCCGCGTTTTGGCCTCCAAAATCCGAAATTTTTCTTCGTTTTTTTTTTTTTAATTTTAGTGTGGCCTATAACACTCGCGCCATCAAGACGAATCTAACGACGTATATTTCATTCAAATCCCTTCATCCGTTTAGGAGTTATGAGGGAACAAAAAAACGGACATGCATACATACTTACTTAGATAACAAATAACCCTCCTTTTGGGCTTCGCCGCAGTCGGGTAAAAATTGACGAAGATAAAACGCGTCAAAGATCATGAGTTGGGGCTTGTGACTTAACTTTTAGGTAAATAACCCTCCTTTTGGGCTTCGCCGCAGTCGAGTTTTCGAAGCACTGTATCGTCTTCATTTTTAGTTTACGTGAAAAAAGACAAAATATGCGTCCAATATTTTTTTGGAAATCTATCTGACGGACTAACTATATTTTCTATTACCTACCTTGTCTGGTTTTTTACCCGACTACGGCAAAGCCAAAGGAGGCTATGTATGTATGTATGTTTGTATGTATGTATGTATGTATGTGTGTATCTTCATCTGTTCCCTCATAGCTTCTAATCTACTTATCGGAACTCGACATATGAGGTATCGTTAGAACCGTCTTAATTTTCCGCTGAACATAGGCTACGTGACGTGTCACAAAAAGCGATTTGGCGCCCTCTAGCTGACAAAAAGTAAGGATTAAAAAATAAAAATGGATATAAATACGCCGTGTTTGGTATCATTTGAAAGGGCCTCACTTGTACATTTCTAAAATATTGCTCAAATTTAAAATCACACCCTCTAGTGGACAACAAGTCAAGAGTAAAAAAAAATATTAAACACCAAAATTGTTTAAATAAAAAAAAAAGTAAAAAACTAAAACCCGACTACGACAAAAAAAAACGACGCTGAAAAAGTATGAAACAAGATTTTCAGGATACAACAAAAAGAAAAGCCGTAGTCACACGTTATAGGTACCAACCTAAACACTTTAATACCGTGTGACTATACGGCTTTTCTTTTTGTTGTATCCTGAAAATCTTGTTTCATACTTTTTCAGCGTCGTTTTTTTTTGTCGTAGTCGGGTTTTAGTTTTTTACTTTTTTTTTGTATATAGAGCGAATAAGTGTTATTACTCACCTTTCATAAGTAATTAAACTTACACGTAAGTAATTATTTCTTATGAGAGGTAAGTAATTACACTGACTTATTCAGTCTGTATGTTATGTCAGCATCTTATGACAGTATTCATGTTTTCGGTATGAATATCTCGGGAGAATATAACGTCAAATTAGAGTTTTCTCCCGACTTTCAGGAATTTGAAACCTGAAATAATATTGTTAAATTGTGGCAATAGTAGTTTATGCGACTGTGCATAATGAAGGGCATTACAACACAAGTGTGGGTTTAAGAAACGAGCAGAAGGCGAGTTTCTTAATAACATCACACGAGTGTTGTAATGCCTAATTATGTATAGTTGCATACACTAATTTATCTACCCGAATATCATAAGGGCTCTATGGTGGGTTCAGGAACCATAGGGAAATGACCAGCATTGTTACCAGTGTAATGCAATAAAAAATAAACAGGTTATTAGTTGCATTCGTCATTGCATTTACGATATCTGGCGGAGTGTTCATGTTAATTTCTGAGTCACTATCACTCATTTTCGACAGAACTAAAGAACTTATCAGAAAAGTCTACTCACCTGCAACTAAAAAGCTAACGAACAAATGACAGCTCGAAATGGCGGCGTTTCGGATATCTATAATTTTTTTTAAATCATAGGCAAACGAACAAAGTCACTATTCTTGTGTCACTCGAGATCAAAATGTCGTGCGATTTATAATTAAAATCATACTGAATTGGGGTTTCGTATCGATAGGTATCTGTTTTAATGTAGATGCTAGAATAGCACACTCACTTGAATTTGACACCTGTTCCAAATTTAAACTCATAACCTACTGTTTTCAGTAGGTTATGAGTTCATTATAGTTCTGTTTATTTCTGCTGGTTGGTAATGCTGGTCATTGCCTATGGTTTTTGAACGCATTAGAGAGGGTTTATGATATTTGGGTAGATAAAATACTTTATCTCTAACCTGACATAAATAATAGTACGAAATTGACGAATTCGCTTTCTGAATGTCGTTTCTTAACGTTTTTATTATTTTTTGTCGAGAGACGAGAAAATGTAAGAATAACAACGATAAGAGAGTAAAATAAAAAAAGTAGACAGTCTTTGTACACAAAGTAAAAAGCTGAGGTAGGTATGTTTTTCCATTCGTTACGTTTCAGGTTACTGTTCAATGAGTACATTTTCCTCCGTTCATCTTTTGTACTCGTGTGATATTTTATTTGGTTTTATTTTAGTTTATCTTGTAACCTACATACGTATTAGTATAACAGCCCGTGACCACAACCAGTGGTCGTGTTCAACCTTATATTTTGTGCAATGATAAAGATGTCTGGTTTGAGGGGATCTAAGTGAAGAATGCTGTTTATTTTGTCACCTTTAACCATACTCTTGGGATAAAAAAAAAAACCTTCCGTAAAGGGTGTAAAAAAACCCTTATCAAACCCTTTTCTCCAGTCACTACGTTCATTTTCTGTTCCGAAACGTACCTGGAAACCTTCTACTTACGGATATATTGGGGGTCAAAGATTCAACTTTCTCACAAGTATTTTTTTAAATAAAACTTGTCAATGTTATAATTTACTTAGTTGGTTGCTGGATGTACGTTCCGAATAAGGTGTAAACACCTTCTATAAGCCTCTGAATGAATGAAATCGTCTGAATGGTGGAAAATATCAACGGTTCCAAAAGCAGTTTTGTAGTCCAATAACTCAATATAAAGATCAGAGAACCCTATAAACTAAACCAAAAAATACTGTAATACGTGATCCATTTGAAATGTTTCCAAATGTTTTGTCGACAGGTAGATCCTCCTTCACCCCACGCTCAGCTGTTCACCTAGCCGCGCTTATTCCATTAACACAGCAGACATCCGCGACACTTGCTTGTAGATATACCGAGGTAAGTTTATCTACATATTTACCTTGTATCGTACCTACGCAGAACGAAATATCTCTCGTATAAAAGAATAAGTCGCGTAAACATCTATGTAGGCAGATCTAAAGTGATCTTTTTGCAAAGGAGGGTTAGGTCGTATTTGCTGTTTCAGTCGTAAAGGAAATCGGCTTTACGCTTCGGTTTACATTTACCCCAAGCTTGTTCCTACCGCTATTCCGGATCCATGAAAATCGTGTTTTCGTAGATCAAGTATTCTGGGTTTATAGTAAATCTGGTTACGGTATTTACTTAGAAGCGTGTGCTTCTATTCTCCTTACGAATGTGTTTGCGTTCATATGCGAATAGTGGGTTCGCCGTTTGGTGTAATAATGGCGAGCTTTTACGAACAACAATCTTGTTATAAAAATGTAAAGCCTGGAATTTGTAATAAAAACTTTATCACTTTCACGAACATTGCCTTATAAATTAAATCTGAGCTTATTCATCTGGAACATAAAATACAACGACTGGTCATTTCATTCAGCATAACAACCTGCAAACTTCACGTCGGCTGCATGCTAAGGGCGTGTGAGTAAAAAGGGGTAGAGTAGAACCTACTTAAGTCCCACTCGTCTCCTTTGTACCACTTGTGTGTTTTTGTGATGCTAAAGAGTAAAGACTCTTAGAGCATTTACATGCTACTTAGCTTCTTTTGAAACAAACAGACGCGAAGTTGAAACGAGCAGAGTGGAGAAACGTTTGAAGGAGGCATAAGACAATTTTTCAGGTTTTGTTGCAGTTGTACATTGTAAAATAGTGATTTGATGCATGGTCTGAATTTTTATTAGTTTCTAGAGAGATAAAAGATAGATTTCTTGTGAAATAAGCAGTACCTTTGTACTAAACTGTTATATTATGTTGTTTTCCTGTGTTGTCTAGTAATTGTGTGTACATAAATAGTAAAATAAATAAATAAATAAAGTTCACATGTGGATAACCGCGACCACCAGTATGATGTGAATGGTCTCAAACGCCCTATATGATCAATAATGTGCGACCAGCTAAACTTCAGTTAATTGTAGCTATAATGTATAGCGCGGAACATTCGAAATCTATGCAGTAATAGCAGAGGTTATAAACTAGTATAATGTGTTTTATTACAGTGACAAATATCCTCCACTGCCTAGGTATGCAGGCGTATTAGAATTCCTTCGCTGAAACTAACAGGAATATGCAGCAAAACTGTTCATAGAATTCTGGAAATATCAAATTATTTTAAGACATTCTCTGGTTTTTCGTGACGTTAACATTTTCAAACAACGAATTCTTTTAAATAACTTTCCAAGTGTGCGTGTAATATAAGTAATATATTATTATGTAAGTAGTATACAACTGCGTTGCCCATTGGGACAATTTAGGCGTGATATTATGAGTACGAGAATGTTTTCAAGTTAAAATCTAAAATAATATTCCCTTGTCTCAGTTCGACGCTTCACAAGCAACACTAGCTCGGGTAAAAAGGTGATTGCGTTTTTTCGACGGAACTCGGAATTGCCATTGTCACGGGCCGGAATTGCGGCATGTACATTCTGTGATAAAATTACGGTATATAATATGTAGCTTCCAACACATCTGAACTACGAGAAAACATCTCTACATTATTTTTACAGGATTGCCTTCATAAATTCTTTGACCTACTTTGTGATACTTTTGCAGTGTTATTAATGGCTTGGTTTTTCTGAAAGGAGGCGGCAAAATAGACCGTTCGGGGTGCCCTGGGATCTGTGGCCCGCAGGCCGCGACCACATCAACCCTGTCTTTCTCAAGCTTTCGGACCTCCTTCACCAGCAATGTTAATTACCTGAAACGAAGGTATGTTATTAGTTCGCATGTTTTCTGTCCCCTACTTAATCTTGTCTCGATGAATGCATGATTGATCTTAGTATTTTAAGCATTTACAGTTTTTCAGTTTCCCCGTGATGAATGATATAAGTGTATCCTTTTGTGAAACAGGTGTCAGATTTTTATGATTTATCCAGATAAAGTAACGAGCTATTATAGTATCAGGGTATATAGCCACAATTAAAATGGCTTCAATAACTTGAATTTGTAGTTGTTTCTATCTAGTCTACGTACTTTCTAGCCTTCTTTTCACTAGCGTAGACTGTAGATAAATAGTTTACTTTGTTAACACAATTTGGGAAAAATCACATTTTTATATGAAGCTCAGTTTTATAATTTAAGGATAAAACAAAATTTATGACACCGTAAAAAGCCAGAACCGCTTCACCGCGCTGCTTCCACCCCCGTCGGCACTCGACCCGCTCCCCTCCCCCCTGGCCGCTCGCTCCCCACCCCCCCGGCTCCGGTCCACTCTACATGCCGTGTAGCACCACTCATCAGCCTCGACTGTGATTGTATGTGACCATATCACTGCTGCTACTTGTTGGGACCCTTGTCCTGTAACAAATAACAGTTCTGAATTACCTGCATTCAGTGCATGGCGCTTCCTCTCGATGTCATTGTCGTGATTCGATGTTGCTGCTTAACAAGAACTATTGTTACAGCTGGGATATTCTTTATTTTTCTTAACTGTTATGTTCGTTCCGAATAAATGAGATAACGAATAAGATAGAAAGCTTCTCAGTTGTCAGCACTGTAGGAGCTAATTCTGATTATGTTAGCTTTAATGGCAGTGTTCACGTTGGCTGGCAAGATGTTAAGGTTAGGTGACCATGAGTGGCTACAATGTGTGTGTCGGTTTTGTCCTTCCTCTGCGTGTCCCTGTGTGTTGGCGCGGCGTGGCGGTGGCGTGGGACGAGTAGTTCAGCGGAGGCGTTGCGCAGATTCAGCTCGGGAGACCTGCAGTCCGAGTGTGATGAGGGTGAGGTGGACCCCTACACCGGTCGCCCGGCCACCACCAGCCAGCCGAAGCCGCAAAACCAAAGGCCGACCTCCCAGGGTAAGACCAAAGTTCCCTAAGCCTATAACTTACACAGAGTTTAATAATAAGAAACAGTTTGCTTACTTAGGCTTCTCTTGTTTAACGTAACTTTTAATCCGGATTACGGATTACCTAAAATATTGATTAGTATTACAAACTTGGATAACAATGCATGAGTAAGATTAATATATGATATACTAGCTGATGCCCGCGGCTTCACCTGCGTGGATGTCGTTCAAATTATATACTAAAACCTTCCTCTTGAATCACTCTATCTATTAAAAAAACCGCATCAAAATCCGTTGCGTAGTTTTAAAGATTTAAGCATACAGACAAACAAACAGACAAAAATAGCGACTTTGTTTTATACTATGTAAGGATAACATGTTTCAAGTATTGTTTATTTTGATATAGCCACCGGGGGCAGCATCACCAGCGTGTCGGGTCCTCCACCGGCACCGTCGGCTTCCGTAGCGGCCGCAGCGAACAGCGGAGGAGACCTGTCGCTGAACCTGCGGGGAGGATCGCGCGGTACTTCCGCGCCTTCCTCCCCGGCCAAGTCCCGCGAGTCGCTCCTCCAAAGAGTACAATCCCTCACCGGCGCGGCAAGAGATCAAGGCGCCAATTTATTAGGTAACGTTTGTTTACAGACATCCCTAGAGGGCCCGTTTTTACACTCGGCTGGCTCAAATTCCGGGCTTTATCTTCATAACATATGCCTTCGAAATTAAAAGGCTGAATTGAGGAAATTTTGGAGCGACATTGCCTACAAAACTGTTTTTAGGCTTTTTGGAAGAGCTTTTACTGTATCGCGAAATTGCAATAACACTACGTGGTTGACCGTTAAGCGAGTTGGTTGGAAGAGCTTCGTTCGTCAGTAGCCCATCAAAAAGTGGTTTCTTAGGGAGCGTGACGTCAGTGGCGTCAGTGGGTCGCGGGTACAACCGGGACCGATGTGTGACGCTGCTGGTGGTGGATGACCAGAACACCGACTGGTCCAAGTACTTCCGCGGACGGCGCCTGCCCGGCGAGTGGGACATCCGCGTCGAACAAGCCGAGTTTAGGGTGAGTAAACACAATGTACGTATTATTGAAACGTGTGACTGAAATAATTGAAAACCTTAAATAAGTTTTTTCAAAATCGGATGAAGTATTAAACAACCAACTGGATTATGATGTTTTTTTTCATTATTTGGTCGGTTATTTAATGCTTTCAAAGGTTAACTTTGTATGTTTTCGATTTAGTTGTTGATTTATAGCAAATGTTACAGATATTTATTTTGCCCAATCAATTTATTTGTTTGGTTTAGGGTAAATGAGGTTTTGAGTTATTTCAATTAGACTCGATTACATATTAAATTCCTTTCAAACACGGCGAATATGCCTGCTAACCTCATTTTATTTCTCCGCATCCACTTTTGTCATCCGCAGCCTCCATTCAGAACTATTGATTGGCTGCCGGCGCCAGATGGTTGCCTCGTACGTATTCGGGGGTTATTGAACTATGAAAGGGTTCTACAACTGCTAAAATTAATTGGATTATAAGAACGAGATCTTGTTGATGGCCAATTAATTTATTTAAGCGTCGTAACAGTGCTTTGTAAAACATAAGATCGAGAACGAATGGAATTAATTAGTTAGATAACATGTTGCCGGGGCAAAAGGTGTACCATTTATTTAAAAAACCAACCTGAAATAAAAGTCGTGATAGCAACGACGCGCTCATAACATTCCAATCAATTATGTACCCTCGCCTCAAAATAGGTGTTGTAGAGCAAACTATTGTAATATTCAGAGCACACTGTCCACGTGCCTGTGTGCCCGTGTGCCCGTGTCAACGTCACTGTATGCCGAGCTTCCCTCGACTTATTAATTATTACAAACGTTTAACCTTACCCTCGTAAATTCCTGAAATCTTTCTTAATACCATCTTTATTAGACACCTGTATCACAAACAGGCCTTCATATTCTACGTAGGTGCATGTGTTTCATTCTACTTAGTGAAAAACTGCAGCTTTTTTACAATTGGTTGCACGTTTGGCCATTTTGATAACGTTGTTAAGTCTCCTAAAACATTTCGTGTTCTTGTCGATCGTTTGCAACCCCTATGGCAAGTTGCCACTAAGGAAACTCAGCGCTGAAAATGATATTATAAAGGCTTATTTCTACCTACTAAGATAATGCTAAGATCAAACCAGTTTCCAAATTGGATCCACGAGAATACTTACATAAAGTATTCAGAAAAGCTTTTTGTACAGACTTCAAGATACTTCACAAAGTAATTCTTAAAGGTTAAAACAGGGTCAACAGGTTTAGGGATGAAAAGTTCAAGGGGATAATCAAATGAACCCGTTCCTTTATTACACAAGTGACTAGTAATTCGTTTTATAACTTGTATCGTTTGTCCCGACAGGAGTTGACTGTGACGGCCAATGCTGACGGCGCCAACGTATCTATGGCAGTTTATCGCAGTGGCACCAAAGTCACTCGGTGCTTCAAGTAAGTAATACCCTCATTTTCATAGTACTCCAAAACAAGTAATTTCTCGCCACATTCTCCGTAGAAACTTCGCAAAGTTACTTACCTAATTTAGAGGAGCACTAAGCTAATTTTAAATTTGAAGTGAAATACGGATTCCAGAGGGATTAGTAGGAGAAACATTGTGAGTATTATTAAAGTTCTAATGGTGAGTTAATAATTAGATTTATTATCTCGCGAAACAATCTCATTAGTCCAGGTAGAGTTGTGAAGGTATTACAAGTTGGTCGATGAGATAATCCGCGCTAAGCAAACACATTAACCAAATTCTATTTATAGATAAAACTGCGGTGACTTAAACTGTATAAAAAATGTAAATGGAAGTTCGTAACAACTTTTGTTTGCGTTGTCTTAGTATGATTGAAGTGTGGGCGCTTTATGATTTACATAATAATAGACACAACCTATAACTAAGTTTGTTCAAAAACTGTGTAAACTACTTCCTCCAGCGACTAGGAAAACATTTGTGCTTACAATATTGTTTCCATTTTATGATGGTGCTACGTATAATATAAACTTGGTTACGTCTATGTTAACATAACCATGTTGTTCGCCGAGACGATCGAAATATTTTAAACAAATTCGATTTGTGTATAATGTTTCACAAAACTGTTCTTTCTTTCCGTCTTTCTGTTTACTTCAAAATTAATAAGTGTTCCTGTTAGGCCGGACTTCGTGTTGGTGAGGCAGAACGTCCGTGACGCAGGGTCCGACCACCGCGCCCTACTCCTGGGCCTCAAGTTCGGAGGAGTGCCCTCCATCAACAGCCTCAACTCAATCTACCACTTCCAGGTAATTTAACAACGGCCTACGTTATATTCAGACATTTTTCTTTTGTGATATAAAATGGGCCCATTTTTATTATAAATCGTGTTTGTTTAGGACCGGCCGTGGGTGTTCGGTCATCTTCTCCAGTTACAACGACGTCTCGGGAGGGAGAACTTCCCTCTCATCGAGCAGACCTACTATCATAACCACACCGATATGGTAAGTGCATAGATTTATATGTACCTGAAGTATTGTTAACAAGTACAATACCTGATTTTATACATAAATACTACAATGTATGTTACGTTATGAATGTTAGGGAATTACCCATAAAATAAACGTGATGTCATTTCAGTTTGTATTTGATGCAAGTTGTGCTACACTGTAGTTTATGATCGAGAATTATGTACGAGATATGCCACAGCGGTGCAACTTTGCCGTTCAATTTATATTAGGCATCGGACACTGTCCGGACGAAGTCCCCAGGCGAAACGCTTAGGCTAAAATATTAAAACTCCATATGAATCGTTTCAATTTCTTTATTTTAACCTATATATCACTAAAATTAGTTAATTTACAATCATTAACTTAAAAATAAATAATACAAAAATAACGTTACAACTATTTCTGTCTAGGAAGACAAAACAACAATTTAGAAGCGTCCAAAAGAAAAATCACAAGAGTAACAATTTTTGAAAACTTGCAACCAATAAATTCGTCACATTGCCAATAGAGCTAATTTAACGTCAAAGTTCATACACACAACATCCAACTAAATAACTTAAGGTCGAGAATGGATCAAGTGTTACATTAATGTTTGGTTTAGTATCAGCTGCTGTGATAGCGTACGATTAGTAATGAGTGTCAATGAAATTGTAATTTTTCACGAGGACGTCGTAATGAGATGTTCAAAAGGTACATTTTAGAGTGAACTTGTGCATCGTAGTGGTGAATCAAGTCATGGTGCTGTTGAAGCGCGTCGCTTGCAGGCACCTCGTGAGAGCGGGAGCCCTGCAACATAAACATTAGTGGTGAGTGACATTAGCAGCACCCGGCGGCAGTCGAACATCAAACGCGCGCCTGTTTACGACTGTAACTCGTTCCCCTTAAGAGTATTATAAACGAACAGTGACAACGTAGGTGTTTATTCGATTTTAATATTATTTGGAATGAGAAACTTAACTGCTTTACATTACGGAATTTCTGGAGTGTTTATAAAATAGCTCTGAATCGTTTATTGTATGAGTAATCGGGTTTGGCACACGGAGTGCGAATTAGTAATGTGCTTCAAGGTTGAGTTCAGTTTGAAATTTATTGTTTATGATTCGTTTACTGTACTAATTAGAGAGTGGTAGGAATTATGTGGGATTGTTATTGTTTCCTTGTGCTACTTAGGTACCTATGTTGGGCAAAACATATGAGTGTTTGGTCTAATTGCGTATTCGTGTAGGCTGTCACATTCAGACTCCTTACATAAAAGACTTGCCGGAGTATTCCAACGCTTTCATGTTGTTGTTTGTTATTATTATATACTCGACATCGCCATCAGATTGCCGTGATTTTGCATTCTGTAGTTCAAAACAAAAAACTGATTGTATATTTACCTAGACCAGCGGCACCGGTGTTCGCGGTCGTGTGTGCAGATGCCGTGTCGCTCGTAGCACTCGTTGTAGCCAGTCACGCAGGTGTTCGGTGACTTGGTCCGCCGTCGGTTCATGTGGACCTGACATCACAATCACATTAATCTCCACATACTACAGTACTACACATCCATCATCTTCATATCTCGTAGTCCGATGACGAAACAAAAGCCTAACTAAGTGCTACGCCGAATACTCGTAGCGTTTTTCGTAGCAAGCTAACCTCATTAAAACAGATACTGCTAGCTATCAACATTTTGCGCAGATCGATTGCCGTCTGACCTCCGTAATCCTTAGAAGGGAATATCGAATATTATAAATCCACTTTATATATTTTATTACACAGGTTTATGTAACCGACATTAACAAGGTATACAGCTGACCTAAGTGACCGTGAAATATCAATAAGTATGCAGTAGGCAGAGTTACACGCCTTGCTCAGAAAAATATTCATCCGTTCTACTCATGGATAATATGTGTCGGTAAACGAGCTGAGAAGAAAATAAGGAAATTGGCCCATTGACATACGGAAAAACGAATATTTATGAATTTATTCGACGCTGTTATTGATTTGTGGCAGTCTGCTACAAACTACACTTTCTTGGCGTTGCTTCCAGTTTTAAACTTGAAACAACTTTTAATAGTTCGGTTAGCAAGTAAGTAGTTATGCAAACTGAAACTTTGTAAAGCTTCCGTGCTTTTCAGTTTTCCAGGCATCTTTCGTTGCAAAACAATTTATAGGTTATTAAAAGTTCTTCAGCTCTGAAGTTGTGAATCCTTCGAAAATTCTTTCTATATGTGTTTATATTTTCCTTTAATTATCAACCAACTATTATTGTTTACACCGTAAATATTTAAAGTGAGTATTTCTCATAACCTAAGGTTAGTGTAACAATTAATTACAGGTCAGCACCGGGCACGCGGTGTTAACCCGTAATTATTACACAATATAAACACATTAGGTGTGCCACAAGCACTGAACTACAAAATTAATGTCTAATTAACTAAAATTAACAACTTTAAGTTAACATTACGTGATGGAAAATAAAACTAATTCCTATGTAGTGAAAATGATCAAAAGACAACTTACTTTGCAAGTGCAACCCTGTTTGTAGAGGAGACGGAATCCTTTCCTCTGGCGAGGAGTGACGTCACGCCATTTGCTGACGAAACCGCACAAATGCACGTGAGCTTCCAAATGGACTACTCGACCTGAAACATGAAAAGGGGGAATTATGATACATTTATAGTTTGTACCTCTTTGTGTAGGTGCGGTAATAACCCGTCAACGTCGCGTCCTCATAAATCTTCCGCGTACACGGTAGACGACTCGTAACGAAATAATAAATGAACTTTCTTTATTCTAGAACGTCGTACCTCGAAGTTTACCTACACGAAAATCCCTTTGTTACATTTATCTTATTCGGAATCTATTTTATCTGTACCAACTCTATCCGCGAAGCCTGTTTAAAATCAGAACAATTTTTCAATGAATAAATTATTCGAACAAATAGTTCGACGTTACAGGGACAGCCAGACATTGAACGAAATAAATTAAAACTTTTGAAGGCAATTCAAAGAATACTCATTCCAATTTGGTATTGTTCAGTCGCAATCATAGGCGCCAGTTTGTTTGCTAATGCGATTGCTTAATGTACTTAAAGTCTTGGATGTCTATAATAAGCATTAAACGATACCAGCAAATGCTTATCTCTCACAAAGTCTAATACTTATGAAGCTGACAAGTGTTAGATATTATCCTAACTAATATTATAAATGCGAAAGTAACTCTGTCTGTCTGTCTGTCTTTGCTTCACGCCTAAACTACTGAACCGATTTGTGTCAAATTTGGCACAGACATAGTTTGGAACTTGAGAAAGGACACAGGATAGTTTTTTTTTTTTTTTCGCGAGAAAAACCAAAAATCTGCCGGAAGTCACTATTCCACGCGAACGAAGTCGCGGGCAAAAGCTAGTAATAATATAATATGAAAATGTCTGGTATTTTTACGCAATAACTGTCAGCTTAAATTTCGAAAAGTATTTTCAGGCAACATCCGTTTGAAATTGTATTTGTTCGAATTGTATAAGAATATCGTACGCCGTACAGCAATAAATATTCTGAATGTTTCCTGCCGAGCTGGGGCTTCGTCCTCGCGCCCTGTCAGCATTTTACTTTGGAGTAATATCGATCCTTCGCAGCTTAGTTGAGGTGGCGGTGGGTGAAGGGAATTATCCTTTGAATCGAGTTGAACATTCATAATCCTGCAGCTACATCAAAATCGTATTACGTACATGTCGTAGAGAGGATATTCACCTGTAATAACATAGGTCTCCCTCGGCTGTAGCTGCACCCCACACAGAGATTCCTGAGATGGTGTTAATAGACGGCCGGATTGTAGGGCTACCTTCGCTTTCTGCGTCGCCTGTAACATAATAACATTTTCTTTAGCGTACCGAGCAAATAGAGCAAGTTTTCTAAACTTCCATTTAGTTCCAAACACGTTTATCCACAATCAAGCTATTGTATTCAAATAAGTATTGTAATTAAAATATGTATAAAAGTATCTCGTTGTTCTATCTAGTCAGACAATTGTTTCCGTACTCACTTTGTAAGTGTTTCGAATCTTCAGTTTGTACGCGTCGTAAAAATCTTTACCTCGAAATGTTTTTTGTACTCTTCCAACGATCACTGAAAAATAAAATCCAATTATTTCTCAAGTAACGTCTCAGTCTACGTTAATTAACCACGATCAACTAATTGAAACCTTCTAAATTAAGCTTTTTCTAATAGGTATACGCTTACATTTAGAAGGGCGTCCTTTTGTCCTACTCGTGCCTGTTGTAGGGTTATTAGTTTTCACGAAATTGTATTAAGGCCACCGTAAAAGAGATTAAGCACAACAGACTAATTTACTTCAGATTGATTTGAATGGTGTTGTACATCTGTACAGTACTTACACGAAACGTCTGTCGCCGATCAAAACTCATTTTCCCTAGGTTAGATGGATCTGAAGCTAGAACTGAGTGAAGTGCCCATGTCATCTTCAGATTTCATAAATGTCGAGTGACTTACCAAAATCGCTGTTACAAAAGTGTGTCTGCGGATGCGCGGGCGCGCACGTGCAGGCGTCGGCGACGCGATAGCTCGCGGCCACCAGCGCCAGCGCCAACCACCTCGTCAGCATGCTATATCTGATGATCTGAAACAGAAGACATACGTTGTAGGCATGACCTCCATACAGGACATCAGAGAATCCCATTGTTTCGGACCACTCATTGATCACGCAAATTAAATGATGAATGCCATCAGATCGACAGTAACAACACAATACGACAGTTTATGATTTCCATCGCTGATGTTCATTTGTGATGCCGTCATTACTAACGATCCGAAATTCCACAAAGTTTGGCGCACGTTATCTGCGCTGTAATCAACGTGCCGCATTCATGAAACAAGATGTAAAAGAACTCTTACAACCTTTTATAAGTATACTGCATACTGCATGTATATCGCTGCTGCAAGCTGTCCACATCTGTGATATGCGTGTGGCAGTGACTCACATGTATTCATGGTTTTAGGTTAAGTGATTAGAATAGGATTACTAACATAGGAATAAGGAAAATTGTTACTAACACAATGAGTCAATGTTACTTTAAATAAAGAGATATAATAATAATAATAATTGAAATTTAATTTGATAAGTGGCCCTTAATTTTGTTTATTGATAGTGTACGGCTTTCTTTCATCCCAAATATTTTGCAGACGACTCCATGTGTGTGACCGTTGGTGTCCTTTGGCAAGCGTTCGATATTGCCGACGTTAATGTTTGTTTATTTGTCTTTAATTTATTTTGTTTTCTCTCGTATTTTGAAGGTGACTACGTAAAACACGACGCTGTAAACCTTTCGCTGTTTGTTGTAGTTGGAAGTCAAAGTGATAACTAACTACACCTACATCAAACGTAATGTAGTTCTTCCATTACAATGTAACCGTAACGAGTAAATAATCATGTCGATTGCAAACGTTCACGTTGCATTAATATTACCTTCGGGAATGCTTCAATACATTACCTCCAATGAAACGTGAAACTATCAGTTCATTACAGTTAAGGTCCGAAGTCCGAGCAATAGATTCTCAATAAAACCAACTTATGACATCTCATTACGTTCTATTGATCGATATTCCAATAAATTAAATAGAAAGCTGTTTATGAAAGCATCTAATCTAATCTTATAAGTGATATAAGACTTCACACTTTAAATTAATTACGTTTGCGAAGGAGCCCATCAATTTGTATCGCGGGCGCGGCGAGGCGGGACCATGTTACATTATAATTTATTAGCTTAACCACCTCTGGGCTACTGCGCGATGATGCTTGTGAGCTTGTGACCCACATCCGAACCTTGTTTTTGTTCCATTGATACTTCGTTGTTCTGTAACGTGGCGATAAACTTTTATTACCTGCCGAACTTCTATTTTTTGCATCCACGAGTATAAATCGTCGCGTCGTCGTCGCCATGTCATAACCTCGTGTTCATTGTATTTGTTACTTTGTACGAGGATTGTTGAAGCTTATCCGACGCTGACAGACTAGAGCGATGTGTCTGCCGCCACGGATATTGTTACATGAGAAGTTTCTTTTATAATTGTTGACGTTAATCCGTTTTGGTCACATTAACTCACGCCCTGTGATTCTTTTGTAAAGGGATTAACTACACGCGTTTCAAATAGAATATTGTCTCACGCAAGGCATGTTAATGTTATTCTACCATTTGGAAATTGAAATACAAGGATAGGTCGGATATTGACGCACACAGAATGTTTGTCCAAGATTAAGATAATAATTCTTGGATGTGTTGTATATGCGTTATTAGGCTTAGTCGGGAACAATGAGCTAAAGCAGCTATTACGAGCCCTGCGTGGGGAGGCTGGCTCGTCGGCAGAATACGGAAATGCGCTAGAGTTGATTGCCTTTACATCACGCGATATAAACTTTAAATCCACCTCGAAAAAAATAATTATTTTCTCTCGGTTATAAAATACTAAAATTGAAACACAAATTAAACTATTCGTACCCATGTATTAACGTTAAATGGTCAATAAAAATGACAACTTTTATTTATAAAGGCGATTTGTTAAAGAAATTACATGGCTATAAAAGTATTACAAGTTTAATAAAAATACAAGCTTGACTGTATGATTATGTTGTGAATTTATTGCTTCGAAACAAACAGGTTGAATTACTGAACTATGCGTGGTATGTTTCGTAGCGTAGTCAAAATTGTACAATGAATATTTTTTAATGAAAAAGTCATAATTAAAAAAGCCAGTGGGAATTCTTCAAATACCTTACAGAATTTTATTGTAACTTCGCGATTAATGCTGGTTAAATGACGTAACCATAATAAATTAATTAAAACCTTCTTAGAAATGATTAATGTTATTCTAATCATCGTAGTTAACATTCAATTAATCATTAGTGATTCTATGTGACAGCTAAGTAGTCTACATACACGCTAAGAATATTAACGTCTGGATTTTCTCAAGATATTTTCCTGTACCGGTTGCACCTGTCAATCAATTCGTTAATTAAAATTATATGCAAATTCAGTTAAGCTCATATTAATTTTCGCTAGGTGTTGCAATTAACCACTGAGGACAGAGTACTTACCTACTATGACTGTACTGTTTAAATTAACTGTTTTAATATTTAATTATGAACAAGAATTAATTAGACTACTCACATAGACGCGAGATTAAATTCACGTAAGCCGCTGCACTCCGGTCGGCAGTATCCCTGCGATTGCGTTTTTATGCGGCGCTCATACCTTTTGTACCCCTACGATGAGTGCGGTATAATCCCGCGTTGTATACAGATATCGGATAAAAATCACAATGCGGAAATTTTATGGGTGCATTCCCATAGTCGCACCCGTGGTTCCGACCGCGGGCCGCTGCAACAATGCCTCGTTTGTCAAGGTTCGTGGAGAAACCTGAGGTGAATGTTGACATTATGTGTTTATACTTGTTTACGGCATCTAACATAAAGAGCGCTGTGAGCACGTTTGTGAAGCATTCGAGTCAAATTATATTGGTTTCCATGTGCCCAGAAGCTTCGATTGTGTGGCCCGACAATAGGATACCCTATTTTGGGATTAGATTAGTTTACTAAGTATTGTTTTAACTACCTAGTTGCAATTTTTTTTTGTGATGTCGTGATACTATCAATGTAACGGAATCTTGGAAGTACGAGTAGTCCTCAAATTGTACACATATTATATTCCTTACATTATAAATGATCTTCTTTCTTTATCGAGCGGTTAGTGCCTAACCTGTAAACCTGGGTACCTATATGATTTTTTATTGGCCTCTAGGCATGCTAGTTTCATTACGATTATATGATGATTTAGCCCGATACTGCGATCAGTATCAATAATATGTATCTAAGTTACAATTTTGAAATATACGCATATCTTGCGGGAAACCTTTAAGTACCGGTGTTTATCACATATCATAGCTGTTTATTGCATAGTAAAACGTCTGTTTTCTAGTGTTGGTACGCCAATAATGTTTATGTCCATTGCTTTGTTAGGGCTTGGGCAACCAACGATTGACCCTATCCGTTCTTTGCGGGAATATAAACACTCGAACAATAGGTACACTGTGCAATACTCGTCTCCGTGCCAAAGGGTATTCTAAGAAGCTATAATATTAATATGACCTTCGTTTATTGCAAGCTTGCATTGCTGTCTAACAATTATATTAAATCTCTATTAACAATATAGTTAGTAGAAGCATCAACACGTTTTTGTGCGATTTTTTGCTCGACCACCAACTAGCAGTGAGTATAAAAACGAGAACATGACAGGCAGGTGTTTTTATGGATAGGTAGCTAGTGTTACCACAGATTGTTACGGTAACAACGGTAATCTGTTGAAATAAATTGGAACACGTCCCTTCACGGAACCTGAGGCTGACTAAGTGGCGTGTACTGTACGTACCCACTGCACAAATTGTACAAATTGTACATACAGCTCGCGCCAAACTTTGTGACCGTCCCGAAACTAGCTTTTTTTTGTGTTGTGCGCAATGCAAGAGGCATTGCGCAGAACACAAAATCAGGTATTAGCGGGACGCACAAGAGCTTGGGGCCTGCCATAATAATTATAATAAGTATTAAAAATGTTAGAAAACGAAAATTGTTTGGTTGATTACGTTCCCACTCGACTGTACCATGCGCAAGTTCGGACTCGCGACTATACTCAGGGCGGTCACAAAGTTTGGCGCGGGCTGAACCTCTTGTACATTTTGTTGTTTCCGTACCTACACGAATTGAACAATTGTTTTGTTCGATCGTTTTCTAAGTATTGTGTAAGTGTGATTTGTTGAATAAAAACTTGAATAGTTTTATTGATTGAATTATTTTACGAAGTCTGTCTCGATTTCTAAAGTAACGATACGGATATAATACTTATCAATTGTTAAAATAATCGCATGGTAACAGAAAATGATAAGTAGATTAGGTTAGGGTAAAAAGGGGGAAAATTTAGTGTAGGGTACCTACACTAAATTTTCCCTGAAATATGAAATTATAAGGTAAATAATTTGCCGAGTTAATCAACAGAAACATATAAAAATCATGTATTTACCTGCTTGTAATATTTATATGTATATAGGTATGACCTGTGAGTTACCAACATTCTGCGGTTTTCGGTCAAGGCGTGATCGGAATTGCGGTTTGCCCAAGTTAAATCGAGTATTAAATAAGTTTTTTTTTCATCGGTTGGCGAGTACGTGGAATACTTACAGTGCGATCAAATTATCTTGGCAGCTCCGAACTTCGTGCAGGTCATTTTGTTACAACGAATGTATAAAAGTGTTATGATATTTATTTTATTTGTATTTCTCACTGTTTAAAGTAGATATTTTCTGATCGTTTAAGTATTGGTTTATCTGACAATAATAGTTTTATTCCCAAGTTTACATGCGTAAAATTTCGCAAAGCCTATGTTCAGAGCTGCCAAGATAATTTGATCGCACTGTATTAGCTGGAAGTTTCATGCCCACTTGCAACGTTAATACTTGGTGTTACCGCTGTTAGTGAACTTTAATAGTAGGTACGGAGTCGTTACTCGGAATAAATTGGTACCTAATTGTGGTTCAATAATTTAATTTCACCTTTTGAGCTAAAATAACTTGAATGAGACATTATTTGATATAATTCAACGAAAATAATACAGTCCGGTGTAGGTACTTGCATTTTCTACATTGTGATTGTGACCAATGAATGTGGAGTAATAAAAAGAAAAAGGTTTTTTCCTGACTTAAAAAAAATATGATTCTGTATAGTCCGTCTGTTAGATTATCGAAAAATATTGGATACGTGTTTTTTGTTTTATCAAATTAATGAAAATTGACGAAGATAGAACGTGTCAAAGATCATGAGTGGGGGTTGTGAGTGTTGTGACGTCACTTTCTGGTAAAAAAATGTAACAAACTGTGGCATCACACGACTATGTGAAGCACTGTACCGTCTTCATTTTTTTTTACATGAAAAATAAAAATATAATTTATGTGTCCAATACCTTTTGGAAATCTATCTGACGCATTAATTCGTTTTTTTTTGTCAACTACCCTATTGTAGGTACGACTGTTACATTCAGGTAGAGCTAAGTCCAATTAAACTTTTAAAGCGAAATCCGCTAAAATGACATGTAAATTGCTGACGCTGGCAGCATGAAATTCTATCTTTTCTTACACACTAACCCAAAGCATTCCAAACCATAATCGAATCTCCACATGAAACTAATATAAAATAAAACAATGTTTCTGCAAATGCTATTACAATAATACTCGCGTTTGCTGCGAACGCTCGTTAAAGGCGGGTTACGCAACCGGGCGCCGGTCGTCAATCGTTCCGTAGGACGCGTGGTTCATTACCAACCGAATAACGACCATGGTTGACGTCGCCAGCAGTCACAAGAACACACAAAACGCATAAATCCATCGGCCCATCCTTAGGCTGACTCGTGACACTTCAATTATACCGGTAAACATGTCAATCAATCTTCACACTGTGATCTATTCATCTCAGCCGTTTACCTGATGTTTGAATGACTGATATTTGCGTTAATAACATATTTATACGAGTCGCGGAATAATGAGGTCGCGATTTGTTGCGTTTTATTGGCTACTATGTGCGTAATCAAATGCAGAACATACCTATATTATGTTGCTGAGCTATCAAACAAATATCGAAACAGCTTTCCAGCAATATTTTCAGTACTACCTATCTTACCAACTGGTTATTCCCAATATCCTCAGTCACAAAATATGATTCAGAAAAAAAGGCAATAAAAAATAGGAGTTACTGGTTCCCAAAGTGGGGGTTTTTGACCATTGTTAGTAACAGGAAGGTACCTAAACACAAACAGCTACTTAGATATCGGATTTACCGAAGTTTGCATTTGAAAATACATAGTAGGTAAGGATAAATCTTATTTGATTGGTGGGTTTTTGATGAAAACCTAGCTACTAATAATATTTATTTATCGTATAAAATACTAATGACATAAAACTGTATTCTCCCATGAATGGCATAACTGGCAAGATAAGCAAATAATAATCGTATTAAATCAAGTACCGATGGACTATTATTCATCGTGGTCACTGCTTATCGTAAGTAGGTTTATCGGATGAATATAATTAGGATAAGAAATCTCAACATAATAATTAGTTGGAACAAATTTTATACAGTCGGCGCGCTTGACAGCGAAATTGATGGAAAAAGCTCGCTTGACGTTTCTATGTCCGCCCATTAGTTACAGTGTAGGAATGTCAGGTTTTTTCTCCACAACCTGTATGTCAGTGTCGACGAGACTATTGACAGCTTCATGCGTTTTCTTCTTGCACAGTAAAAAGTATCGCGCATTCATTCATATTAAGTGAACTAATATTTTCTAAAGAGAGAATTTGTGATAAATATTTTCAATAGAACTAAAAATACAGCTTTGCTATAGAAATAATTGAATTACAAGCATTGTCATGCCAAAGTAATTTGATCAAAGAATGGCGGTATCTGCCCGAATCTCATTCGCGTGATTACAATAAAATGTAAAATGCTATCCATTATCATTATTACAGATAAATCACGGATGAGGAACGTGATTCTTATTGTTATTAAACGAACAGAATGAATGAGATAGATGGTGTTCGTGATTTATTAAAAGGTTAAATAGAAGCAAAGATTAAGGGTCCGTTTGAATAGTTCAGCTTTTGATAGCATCGCGAAGGGTTTCGTTTAAGTATCAAGTATAATGCATAGTCAAAGTTTA
The DNA here is from genome assembly GCA_949775195.1 of Diarsia dahlii. Classification (NCBI taxonomy): domain Eukaryota; kingdom Metazoa; phylum Arthropoda; class Insecta; order Lepidoptera; family Noctuidae; genus Diarsia; species Diarsia dahlii. Next base: position 13,317,412 of record OX459194.1, on the reverse strand, counting down.
TAGACATATCCAATAAATGTAGGGTCTAGCTATCCTTGGCTAGAGATAGGTTACATCAAAGGCAAATCAAAGCTTAATCTGTAATCGAATTTTAGTTTTGTTTCAAAGAAAACTTCTTATAAGTTCACTAGGCTGTATCGTTCAAGATTTTGTAAAGTAACAAGAACACTCAAGTCATTGCTTATCGTAGTGACCATGTTAGTCAATGATACATCATACAGATGAATATCACAAGAAGTGAATGATGGTATCAGCAGAGCTACACATTCTGCGATGCACTTAGCTGCTTGGGTTTGAGTCACGCAAAGTTGAATCAATTCTTATACTTTAAGTAAAGTGGATAAATAAATCCTTTATGTAATGACATACCTACATCACCTTTATACAACAAACAACAGGACGCGAGAAGAATGAAAAGAAAAATGAGCAAACGTAACTTTCGCGTAGGGGTACTCAATCTATTGTTCATAATGTGATGAGTTTGACAAACTACCAACAAACAAGCAGTAAAAATATTTTCTAAAGAATGCAGAGAAGCAGTTAAGAGTAAGATTCTATGAATACATTAGTCGGGATAGCTAGTTTCATGTTTAAAACCTTGAAATTTGATTTACGAACGATCATATTTCACTGAAATGTAAGCGAGAGTTTTATGTCATAACTGTTGACGCTGACAGTACCTACTTGAGTGCAATATGCATATTCATTTCCACAAATGAATACGATAAAAAAAAATCTTTAAAAAGTTCATAAAATGAAGTGTTAAATGTTAAGTGTTGAATATAAAGGTAAATATTTTTTTGCTCAATTGACGTTAACACGCCTCTCGACGCCTTAAAGGAAGATATGCATACGTTTTGCGAGGAAATATTTACATAATTTGTTTAAAAAAACGTGTTGCGTGTATTTGTTGTCTGATTGTCGTAAACTTGGCCTTTCATACATAATCACAGCAAGCGACTCGCTGAAGTTTATTGTCAATTCTAACTCAGAGATACTTATCTAAGCTTGGTGGTGATTTTAACCCCGTTGATATAAAGAACTTCGAACCTTAAAGGATGGGCTTGCACAAAACGAAAACACAATTGTTGAATAAATGTGCACAGTGTAGAGAGATAACTGCCATGTACATTTTAGAACCCAAATAAAAAGTTTGACTTCATCCTTATCCGTCTCAATTTGAAATAACAACAACGTGGATACTCTATAATCTCTTTGCAATTACATTCACATAGAACAGTTAATAAAGGTACATAAGAAACACTAATTAAGTGCGACCCCAGGTGTCCAGGTGTCCGCTTGCATTGCTATTAATAATGTATTAGTGGAAAGCGTCAAGTGTCCAATGGTTTTACGGTTACACTAAGTTATCGCTACGAGAACAATTGAGGGTGCCTTATCTATGTTACTATAATCGATACTCAAAGTTTAGTAATCAAAACCGATAAGTAGATAGTTATTTAAAAGAGTCATAAAAGCACAAAGCGAATTCATTTATTTTTTTCGATTTTGTCGCGTCCATTAAACTCGATTTAACACGAGTTAATAAAATGTAAGAATAAGACATTCGCACAGTAAAAGGGAGCCGAAACCGTGCGGTAACATATAGGCTATAAAACCGGACGACCGTCAGGAAAGGAGATAATAAAGTCATGAGACGCTGAATTCGTACATTTTATGAGAATTCAAAGCTTTCACATTTGTTCGGAACCGACTTAATTTTAAAAAGCCGCCTGCATTGTGACGCTCACCGAAGTAAATTCAGCGTAAATCATTTGATGACTATCTATTATGGTGTTACAGGCATGCGATCTAGGTTACATACTCATGCAGTAACTATTGTCTGTATTATCCGAGACTCGGCCATGTCAGGACACTGCCACACAAACATGTTTGACACCATTTGACACAAATCACCATGACCGCGTTGCGCTGCACTTTTGTGTTTTTATTTGTTGGCCTTTTGACGACGCAGCCTTTCAAAAGGGCATCTCATAAAGGAAAATGTGAGTGATCACATACACGTCCTTTGATACGACTTGTTCGTCGCTTCAATTTGATAAGCCGCGTTGTCGCGGGCCTTAAATGTGAAAACAGTTTTAGTTCGCGTCATAAAAGATGTATTCTCATCAAAATGTTGAAAGCGATCCTGTGTCAGCCCACACGAGCCCACATAAACTGGAATTACTTGACGAACAACTTCCCTTATTTATGTTTAAACAAATGAAAGTATTGAGATAGTCTCTGTGTGGTATTCGGATGTTACAGTGGAGCGGCAAAGATAGATTGGTACTAATTGAGTTTATTCCCGGGTCGGGCAAAGTGTTGTTGGGTTTTTCCACCAGGAATTTCTCAGTAGCAGTCACGGAGTCTGAATTTATGCTCAGTTGATGGCAATAAGCTCGGCCCCAATTGCATGGGACTTAAACATAACTGGGAAAATGTGGGTGTGCTTTTTAGGTACACCTCTGCTTAACGCTTCGAGCATTACAGGGCGTGACGTTATATTATGTGTTTTTAATTGGTTTTAACAATAGACATAGAAACAGGATGAAGTTTTCTATATCTGTGTTTAACTCATTCATTCAGTTGAAATCACGTAGATGCATTTCTAGAGTTCAGATTTTCACGGCCATTTCTATTATAGACCGGGCACAATACCAAGTGTCAGTGACACTATGAACTGCATACTTGCAACATTGTTAAATGTAGGTAAGCTACGTACGATTAATTTAATTAAAACCCATTCTTATCGATGGCTACTATGACAAATATAACGACTAATTTATAGTATTAGGAAAGAAGTATTTCATACAACGTGAAAACCTTAATTAAAGTTTTGTTGTAACAAATTCTCATGTAGCAGACCCATACACTTGAAATAAATTATCGCGTCAACAGCCTGAACATAGGTTCATAATAAACTGCTGACTGTTCACTATAAATCCTTACATGAAGTTCATAATAATTACGCTTGTGATTACTCCCACATGAAACGAGCACTAGATTGAAAATAAATAATAATAAAAAGCGAAATGTGTTTTTATTTAGAAAGCGTCAGTTTGTTAAGAGTACATTCTTACCCCAAATGGACGGATGTAATCACTTTGATAGCTTTTATCACCAATTCTACATTCTGACGTTGGAAGGTAAACTCATTTGTTTGAAACCTGCGTACCGCTAACATGGCCTAAAGCTCGTTTTCTTTGAATTGAACCGTTCGTATGTTCGTAAGTGGCCAGTAATTGTGGCGTAGGAGTATTTGGATGCTAAATTGTTACCTTTTATTCATTTTACAATCAGATACCTATTTATGTTAAGTGGTTAAGTCAAATCTGCATCATTTTGGGCTCTAGAGGCGCTTATTAAAACTCGTTATCAACAAATAAAATGAAATGAGTACCTATGTTACGTGCGTGGAAAATACGCTGTTGTTTATTTAGAATTTTAGACTACGTACATACGCAACATGACCGAAATAATATTTCATTCTAATTATAAAAACAGGCTAATTGTGTTCACCGTTAATTTAAGATAGTTTTTATTAGATTTAGCATAGGAAAGTTGCCGTATTAAGTGTTGAAATCATACGCTGGAGTCAGTTTAAGTCGGCGAAGTAATGCGTATATACCGCGGCGCCTCTCGGGAAAGTCTAAATAACAAACACTTGCTCTTAATCAACGCTCCAGTTAAAATAATAAACTTTTTCAGCATACCAAGCTTAATGACTTAAGCACTTTAACACGAAAAAGGAAATTAAAACAATATTTTTAACAAAAGCTTCGGGACGAAGTCATAACGTTGGAGAAACAGAGCTTTATATTTATCATGAAAGTAAAAAGTAAATGGAAGTTTTTTATAGCAGTGCAATTATAGTTATTGGGTTATATGGGTTTAGTACAGTGGCAATAAAGTGCAATTGGCTCGGTAGTTTCTGACCTAATTTTATTTAACACGATGCATGCTACACGCGGCGCGAGCGAAGGGAGCGTATCGTGTTTGTTTATTAATTGAATTTCTCTGTACATGGATTCAATCGTAAATACAAATTACACCTGTAAACGACTACAAGTAAAATATTTTATATACTTTAGTGGTTTATAAACATAAGCTAAACAGTATGAAGTTGGAATTTAAAATAGGATTTGAATGTTAAAACATTGTAATTTTACAAAGTTTCACAGTGAGGTAATGTCACGTATAAGGGATATGAGTGTTTTTGGTGTGGGGCCAACTCACGTATAGCGGTGATGTGGACTTTCTGCGACCGTCGCTGTAACCGGCGCCGCACGCGCATGCACCCACTTGGCACATTACACTGATGTGCTATTGCCGGAAATACTAATATTTACAAATTCTGCACGTTAATCAAACTGTGACGGCAAGTCTTTGATGAATTTAAAACATTAAACTTGGCGTTTATCACAATTATTTTATATTCTATTGATGTTCACTCACTACACTACACGATTTTAAAATATTTTACAACGCTTTTATAATATCCTCAAGCCGTCCTTACGCTGTTACAGTTTACACTTGTTTGAAGACGAATCATTTGACCACATAATTTATACAACATTCACTATTTGTGTATCGGCACTAAGACCGCATACACTAACCAATACAGCCAATTACTGTGAAATGTGAGCAAACAACCTGTTGTTATAATAACAAAATTAGTTTCCGCGTGAGTCAGTTAGGCGGTTAGTCTATATATCTGTGCGAGGCGATGTGCGCTGACCCCGCGCCTCTAACAACGTATTACAACAGAACTAGCGAACTTGACCGCCCACGTGCACACATCACACAACAACACTTAGCCCTAGATACAGAGCAGCGCATGTACCACATCACACGCATCTGCTGCGCGTATCAATACAATCCACAGCACCATGTGTTTCACTACGTGATTAACGAATATATCTATCGGTCTAAATCAATCATTGTCACTCTTTTCACCGCACTACAGTCGATTTGGGGCTCGTCGCTGCCCGACGCACCTTCCGAGCTTTCACAACCATTATTCGACAAAGTACATCGATAGCGGCTCTCGATAACACCCTATCGGCTCTGATCGAACCATTATATCGATTTATGAGACGAGATCTCCAGTTGGCGACACGTAATAAATCTTTTCGCCAATTTTGTCGGATCACAATACTGCCACGTTGAAACGGTGTGAATATATTTTTCCTTTTGTTCCGATACTGTTATCTCGTAATCGATATGGGTGAGATGTATCGCATATCCACGCTACTTTGATCGCAATCTATCAATCTGGCCACACTGCTGTTTAAGGGGCGTATTCAATTTAATTTAATTTTTAATTGGATTTCAACAGAACTTGTTTGCGGTTTAGTTTGTAGGTTATGGTGGTTAGAATGAATAAAAAGATCTAAATTAAAAAGCCAACTAATTGGTATTGGTTACCTACATAGTGAAGAGCTTACAAACATTCTAAAAATATTTATGACAATGTTGTGAGTCATTATAATAATGCGATGTTCACGTTTGCATTATGTTGGAGGCTGGTGGGTCGCCGGGGACGCGGGGGAGTCGCGCTATGAGCATGTACTCTTATAATAAACGCTATTTGCCGGCGAAAGCAGCCGCGCGGGCGCACCGTTAATCTCACGCTGCACTAAAGCTTCAAGGTTAACTTTCGCGGCCAGCCCCTGATCGAGCATATTATCGCGGAATCGATGCAACACGTGTATTAAACACCTATCCGGGAGAACAAGATCAGATTTGCATAGAAGAATTTTCACTTCATCATTTTCATATTGAAGAATTACGAAGTGAGTAACTCTTATTTGAAAAGTGTCTCCAAAAATCCCAGTTTCGAAACATTGCATTGGATTTATTTTTCCGGTGACTAATAAAATACACCACTGTATTTTTCCTCAAACTTTCTACGCCTCAACTTGATCGTTAGTATGCAACGTTACTTAAAGTATAAGTACTTCTTAGAGACTTTGTTTGCTAAGGGGCTTAAGTACTTAATTATTTTACCAGAAAGTGATCTCGTTTTATTGTGCCGTAAAGGATAAATATAAAATAATTACACTAGTACCTGTGTGTGTGTAATTGCTACTAATCAAACCTTTATGACCAGCAACTAAAGGTATACAGAGATTAATATAATAACCGTGACGTAGAGCTTAAACGAACGACAATATGAGAACGTAGACTATCTATACCATAGACATATCATCATTGTTGGCTGACTCATCAGCTGCACCCAGTAAAGTACAAGCCCTAAGGCTGTCGGCACTGCCGCCATTGAAAAACCTACCTAAGTTAGTATGAAACTTTAACACTGTTTTAAAAGATTTCCCTCAGTCACACGTAACTTTTAATTGTTCACCTTGCACCTTGAACACTGGCGCCTTGCTGGCCCGATAGTTAAAGTTTATTGCGAAAATAATAAAATGTTATTCTTCACTGACAAGCTGAAAGTATGTCCTCGACACTCTCCTCCACATTACCATATACCGCCCCGGGGCGATATCGATACCGTTATGCTAATTTGATAATATATGGCAATTCGCCGAATATTACCTACCTAAATGGTAATGCTTCATTGTCAACATATCGATCTAACCTAATAAAGATTTTAGTATCTACTTTCATAGCTTTTAGTACAACATAAACAGATTCGATATTTTGTTACGTTGTAAATATCGTCAAAGTTAGTAGCGACAATGTAAACATTGTCTCGGCACCAACGCTACCACATGTAAACATTATAAAATTCACAATATTACAAAATTTCGTTCATCAATTAAATGTATTTCGTAGAAATTACGTTTATCGCGACGATAAGAGTTATAAAGCTGCGTCACTCTGCATAACCACTGAACGGACCATGATTCACGCAAAATTATTTTTAGCACATCGCTGTGTTATTTACTACGAACTACGATGATTCTCACGCCCACTGATATTTTTAATTGGACACGCAGTGACAACTTCATTGATGCGTTTGAGTATGGCGAAAATGCGTAAGTACTATTTTCGTGTTGTTCATACAATACATAAATACGCTTAATTAGGGAGGACTGTTCATAAAAACGATGATGAATGGACAAAAACGATCTCACTGGCTTTACGATGCGGCTTAGTATAATTATATAGTAAATATAAACCGTAATTTAACACAACATTTCACCCATATTTTTTGCTAGCTCTACAATCATACTCGCAGACACATCGATCAATATCGATGTGAGACCGATAAATCAGCATCAGTCAGCTCAACAAGTGGACAACCTCGGTTAATTCCAGGCACCGGTGACTCACGCACTAAATTAATACAGTGATCTGCCTAAAGGCTTTACGCATAAATTTCGTAATTGCAGACGCGTAGACAATGCAGGAACAAGTGAGGCAGGACCCCATGAATAATACATGGCGCTGCTACAAAAAGCGGGCGATACGGCTAACGGACGAAGGGCATAGCGGCGATACGCCACCATACTTTTATTCTTATTAAATCGAAGTATTTCAGGGTGAGCTTCGGTTCCCAGACGATATGAAATAAGTAAAAATATATTTTCTTTGTCCGCAGTCACCTGTTTATGGTAATGTTATCTATTTATGCAGACTTCTCTGGCTCAAAGAATTATTATGAGTCGCGAAATTCCCATGGAACGAAAAAGTATACTCTATGAATTATTTATTCCGATCTGTGTCATCCAATAAATGTTACTTGTAATTGTATTAAAATATGTATCATTTATTTAACATACCTATGGTTTTTACATTACATGCTTACAAAATGCATTTTCCTGGTAGTGACTAGGTACTACTAGGTGGTAGGTTTACCTAGGTACCTAATGTGTACATGAGCAATGCTTTATGAGACCATTAAGGATAATTAACCTTGAGAAAGTACCTACTTAGTTTTAGTATTACATTCTGATGTTAGGAGATTACTGAATTTCACATGGTCAAATGAAAAATGTTCAAGATTAAGCTCATACTTAACTTACTTCGAAAGTATCGGGAAAAGAGCTGAATTAGATTTTATATGAATAATGTATCAAAGATTCTTAAACAACGCACAAGTGGATACTTCACATCGAGGATCGTACGTAATGAAATATACAGACCCTAAACTTTTACTTGTTGGAAAGGTACTTTTGGGAAGAAATGGATGTAATTCATGCCTTTTTATTAATGTATTCAAATTCAAACTGAAAAGGGTATTTAATAATAATTATATACTGGATAATGGTTGGTTAAAAATACAGTTAAACTTTATGTTTGCTTTATAATTAGTTACTCAGTTAAAACTTTGAGCAGCCAACAGTCAACACGCACCTTCGTGGTATTCGTTATTTCGGTAGGAATATAGATAATGTAGTTTTGAGAAATAAATCCATTTATAGCTTTATATAAGTAAACAAAGGTCTTTGTTTATGGCATTCCGAACTTGGAATTTATTGTGTTCGTTTATTTGTACAAGCACAAACTTTGGGTTTGGGCTAACCTTATCGACCTCAGACCTTAGACTCCGGGCGCCGTTATAAGTTCCCGACAATTTACAGTTCTAGATCTTGCTGTGTGAAAATATCAATATCATATTCTCGATTTCAAATTATGAAACAAATACCAAATGTACTAAAAGTTTGAGTATATTTTTAGAATTCCAATTTATATTTTCGTTTCGTAAGCCGGAAGTATTACGAATTGGTTGCGGATTTAACGACAATTTCCCTCGATATTGGAAAATGGCTTAGTTGTTTGTGTTCAATTATAAAGTCTAATAATAATTCAAAGACTGTGTGACCGATTACTTGCAAAATTCAGATTTTATCGAATACTCTTAGGCCCATTTAAACCATGGAACAAAGTAACCATGAATCATATTTATTAGATTTCATCCGTCGACAGAAATAATGATGTAGGATTAAATGAGTACAAGAAGCATGCATCAAATGTGTTGCAAGGATAAGGAATGCTGAATATCGGCCAAATCGGTGATCAATCACGCGCAGATTAAACGACTTTCTGGTATGTTACCTTTGCCCTTTTACCAAAAATAGATCAAAAACGGAATCTCTGCATGACTTTGAGTTTTGTTATACGTTGCGTTGCTCGACGGAATATTCTTGATCCTTTTCATTTTGTTATCTGATTTCAGTGCCGTTTTAAATAAAGTGTTAAGTAGTGGATTATCTTGGGAAGGTTTTAACTTTTGCTTTTAAGATAAAACCCTCACTTAGGCCCTGGATAAGTCCCATTTTTAACGGCAATATTGTTTTTGAAGTTTGACATTTATTTTCTTCAACTTTATGCTAAATCTCTACCTCTCTGTAAAGTCGGTTTACCCTAAAAGGACTTCAAAGTTGTAATTTCTATGACATAATTCTTCAAATATAACGAAAAAATATTGAAATAGATCATCAATAGGTAATCAACTTAGAAGTTGCAAACATCGAATTGCGTTAACCTCTTAATTAAACCAATGCATGGAATTAAGTCTTAGTAAAACTCAATGCACAAATACTTGAGTGTCACTGAAACAGTCGTAAAGATACGTACATACATGTGTTGTGTCGTTTGTCTTCGGCCGTAAATCAAACATTTAACAAACCGGTCGCTGTCAAACCAATAACATGTTAAGCTCAGTGTGCAGAGGAGGGGGGGGGGGGGGGGGGGACAAGTGTTACAAATTATTACGCCTTTGTAGGTTACCCGGGAAGTACGCGTGTGTAGTTAGTGCCAAGGAGAGCATTATCATTTAATATTTATAGTTCAATAAATAACGTTCTTTAGATATTAATATTTCATGTTTGCGGTTTTATATTGAAGGCGTGGACAAATATTTGTAAAAGCAGTCGGTACGTGATGTATTTCAGTTTAGAGAGATGATTGTCATGAGCTAGCATTTTTTTTATAAAATGATGTAGGTAAACATGTCTATTATTAACAGCTAATGCAATTCCAAATTCCTGCCGGATAAACAGAATACATATTAGTGACCGAAGTGCTTGTCTTCCGACGTAAAATACTTCAAAGCTCAGGCAGTCAAAACTCTAAAGTTATCCTTAAAACCTGCTTAACGTTGAAACAATGCCTGATGAACGTCAAGAAACAATGGCAAGATGGCTCAAAGGCATAATTATCTTCCTTTTTCACTTGCATTTTCATAACCTAAGCGAAATACCAACACAGCTACAAGTACATAGCATACCAACCAACAGGTAGGTTCGTGTAGCGTGAAAAAAGAATTTATGATTATTCAATTTATTGATCAAAATGAGAAAGGCGTGTCTTGATTGACACGGCGTGGATCGTTAACGAGCGCCGGTACAAAAAGCTGTTACGAACGAGAGACATCGACAAATTATCGCGGGGCGACAAATTGAGTTAGAGGTGAAGAAGTGTGTCGCTGCAGTGTAGACGAGACCGATCCTCGTCGAGTTTCGTAATAGACTAGACGACTGGAGGACGATAATTACACTTCGATATTTATGAACAATATTTTGTGTTAAAAATTTCGTTCCCAACCTTTGAAAATGGTTGGGAAGAGGTATGAAGTACCAATTGGAGGGTCAAGCGATCTTAAGGCACATTTTTATCGTAAATCACCTCTTGGGCTCGTATCGTATTGATAGCCACTGACAGTACCAGTACACTAAATAAAATGTGGCATATAAAGCATGATAATCCAGAACATGAGCACATGACATTTATTCAGAACATAATGGATATTGATACTTTTAGGGCCGTACTTGTGACAGAATGATAAAATTTTATGATCATCTACGCTAATTGTCATGACACTTGATAAATCGTGAACCCTCGTAAATGTCAGCGTTGTCATTAGCCACTGTTTTGTTTTATTTATTCCTTGATAATGTACCCTGGTGAGCATTACACTTATCCGTATCGCATTAAATTTAATGCAACTTGTATTTTAAGTGCGCATGCGCATTAAGTACAATGTAAGTATACTCATTTACAAATAAAAGAATTACTTTATTTATAGCCACTGACTATAAATCTTTATACACGGTCTACCTCACCCAAATAAAATGTTACCGCTCTCATTCAGCTCGTATGAATAGATTTAATATTGATTTTCAGGAATTGGTTACATAATTTCTAATATTAGAACCAAACAGTTTCCAAATGTGCTGACATAAACTGAGATTTACGATCGCTCACGTCTTTAAAATGAAGTTTAGGTTATGAAAGAATGTTCAAAAACAATCGGAAAAATACATTCTCACATAAAACCAGGTGGGCTTCGGATATAAAAACAGTGTTCGGCCTTCGTCATTTATTTATGCTCTTGGCTGTTGCGAAGGAAAGTGAATGCTTTCAGCCTGGGATTGACGCGACCTCACCTGTTCTCAAAAGTCAATTTCAAGACTTATTACCCTTTGTTCCCGAGACCCGCCTGCGAGTGCCTGCGAGTGCTTACGTCGCCTTTTATTGCTATTCGCAAATGTGGTAGCAATTCCAATTGGTTTTGTTTGTGTTTTAAACTGCCAGCAGCAGATAAAATTTAATTCAGTTTTTATTATGGTCGAAAGTAGCACTTAACTATTTAAATGGATCTCATGTGCAATGGTAAGTCAATAATGGTAGTTTCCCTTCTGCAGTTCTTTTGTTGTTGTAAACATACTCAACACGGTTTCACCAATTTGCGACGGTTTAGGTACACATTGGAATGTTACAACATGTTCGTTTAGTTGCGTGCTAAACAAACGAAGCGCGACTTTCGACACGGGTGCAGTTAGCGGCCCTTCATATGGAGATGTCAGGCGCCCGCGCCGCCGCCGCCAGCCGCCACCGCCGCCGCCTACCACTAACGACATACTTCGCACGATTTCCACGACATTCTTCACTGAACAAGAGTCTCCACTTACACAAAATCATCGAAAGTACGTATATACGCGGAACCACACTCAAAACGTAAACTCATTTCCTACCTATGTGTTTACCGCAGAAACCTTTAACTTTCACGGTAAATCAGATGCTTTAGGGATCTGTGGTAGAATCTAAAAACAGATAACATGGCTCGTAAAATTGCTTACAATTACCAGAACTATAAATAAAGTGTTTCCAAGACGTAAACAATGAGCCAGTCTAGTCTAGCCTAACGGTATCACTAGTAAAATCGATTCTGTACTTTCTCCTAGACCTAAACAGGGTATGGTATGGAGTGAGACTGTTAGACCAGTCTGTTATGGCGCGTGTGTAATGCAATACTAATTGCTAACGTGATCAGCTGGAGACTTTAGTTCGTTGACAACTTGCAGCATAAGGATGAGATAACTTGATTATTTGTTTTAGAACGCGCTGACCGTTGTAATTCGTTTCACAGTTTTAGTTTACCTGTCGTGTGTTTGTGTTGTTCTCAAAGGTGCACGCCAAAACATTTTGGGGTACAAGAGTGCTTAGTAATTTAATTGACACTGTTTTTCAGCGACTTTGTAGTCACTGAAACGTGTTTTTCTAAACTAATCAAATCAAAAAGCTTAGTTATCTACTTGTTGATGATGTGAACAATCAGCATAGTGAAGTATAACTCGAAGGTATGTTCATACTTACTTAGGTATAATCAATTCCATAAATGCCATGAGTAACGCAATTCGTGTCAGAGCAACATTATGTCGAATTAACATAATTTCCCAATGCTAGATCGTTCCAGTGCTCGTAACAATAATCCAGGAATAGTTCCACTCCCAGTCCCAGCTCCAAACAATCAACAATATGCGTTTCTATATCGAGTGCCGTAATTTGCATAGACTGCTCCGTCTAGGTCACTCAATAGACTCGGCCTCGACCTATTTCGTAGTCGCATGACTCGCATGACACCTAATTTAGTTATTGTGTACAGTTATTCGAACAATCATTGAGGAAACTGGGATTGAAACATAAATTCTAATAGGACAATCTAAATATTTAAATTTCATTTAATGAATCAATTGCCATGATTCATGGGACGGAGCCCTTGAAATAAACAATTCATTAATAGAGGGAACAGTGCCGTCGTTAATCAAAATCACATTTATTTATTACTAGCTTTTGCCCGCGACTTCGTCCGCGTTATACTAAAAATGTTATCTTTGGTAAGTAGATCTATCATAAGATTTCACGTAAATTTGATTTTTTACCTAACCCCACAAAAAAAAATCAAATGGGGTGATAATATAATATCTGGCGATCTCGCATGCAGGTTTTCCTTTTATTTAATTTATCATGTTTGTTAGAGAGATTTCATCCATAAAATAAAATTGACCCTAACGATCGATGCAATAAAAGTACAGGGTATAATTTTTTCAGATTTTAGCCGGTTCGATTCCCGGGTGTGGGAGAAGAGAATTTTCGAAAATCTTTGAATGCAGTTTGCTTTCTATTCAAAAATAAAGGAATGTTTCCTTTGAGTAAAATTTTCTATCTGCAGTATTATGAGTACTTTCCCTCCAGGTGGCATTACAAAATTCCACCCTGTATAATCAGAAAGCTCCGAACTGCTAAGCTATCGGGAGTTACACGTGTTATTGTGAGTTAACCATAAAAGATAGACATATGCTGTTGTGGGATATTTTTTAGATAATTTTATGTAGAACATTTCCGTCATAAATGATTTCTATGTAGCTTTAACCATTAAAGCTGCACACGCGACGGAAGCTTAAAAAATGGAGCAACTTCTCCCGTTTTCCCAACATTTTCCTTCACTGCTCTGCTCCTATTGATTGTAGCGTGATTAAAAGTATACTATAACCTCCCCAGGAGTATGAAGAATAATTGTACCAAGTTTCGTTAAAATCCGTCGAGTAGTTTTTGTTTCTATAAGGAACATACAGACAGGAGGACAGACAGACAGACAGACAGACAGACAGACAAAAATTTTACTGATTGCATTTTTGGCATCAGTATCGATCACTAATTACCCCCTGATAGTTATTTTGAAAATATATATCATGTACAGAATTGACCTCTCTACAGATTTATTATAAGTATAGATAGATTAAATCGAATGCAACCGATTTATGTAAAATTAATGAGATATGCTGATCGTGAATTGGATTAATTACGATGCTTTTAACGATGAACAAGAATATTATAAATGCTTCGTGTGAATGAAATTAATTAGCATATCAAGTGCTAAGATCAATGTTACTGTTGATGCATACGATAATGTGGTAGCAAAGTATTTTTATTTGTAAAAGATTATTTTAATGAAGTCCAAATAAAGTATAAATCAAAGAGACTTTAAGCACAGAAAGTAACGTCTTTCACTGAATTTATAAGTGAAATACTTTACAGGTTATTTCAAGTAAATTGAGCACTCTATATTCACTAGATCGCGACAGTCGTTAAGACTTGACAACGTAAAAATAAGTAACAAGTTTTGAGAGATCTGAAGACTTCTTGACAGACGAGCATGTCTCAAGAGCCGGTCGTTATTTGCTAAATAAGTTTTATCTCCTTGACGTTCTCAGAATATCTACAATATTTTTCGTCAATTAAGAATTTTAAATGTAATAATTTCAGGACATTAATTTCGACAGACGGCTCTTGATAGTATTAATTAGTAACTAAGCGAATTTCCCGTAAAGTTGGATGAACAAGGAAAATATTCGTTATGACGGTTTCTTAGTATTTCCTTTTCTAATTCGAACGCTTTTGTTTCTCGTTATAATAAAATTGGATTAACTATGATTCATAATGTTACTAACTTTTCTAGGAGTTTTACGACATCTACCTAAGCAATCTGCGGGACAAGTTTCGTTCAAACGATATTTACAGTTCCTAGAAAACTGAAGTAAATGATTGCAATATGAATCACGCGAAATTCTAACAATGGCTACAGTACACTCGCTTTACACTGAATAAGTCAATATAATTGCATGCCTGCATACGGAAGAAAATGTTAACAATTGCAAAGGTAAACTGATGAAAAACTACTTTAAGTTTATTAAAGAAAATATATAAATATCTCAAGATGATCTCGTATTTAATTCAATAAGCTTTTCGTCCATTGAGTGATGGCTTTTTTTATTAACCTGACGTACAAATTCCTGTTCACTTTATTTCACGATCCATTATCTTGTTTATAATAAAAACAAACCAAGTCTGTCTGTTCCAATTTTTGTTTTATTAATCTTCCGTTTTTGTGAATAATTGGTGCTGGTTTTTAAAGTTGTACATCGAAGGACGACGTCTTTTCATCTGGAAGACTGTTTGTTATTTATGTATGTGATAACGGAAAAGTGTGTAATCCGTCATTGTATACAATTCCTAGGAAATGTGTACAATTCCTCAAACAGATAGGAAATCTATGATATATTTTGTAATATGCAGTTTTCCTAGGAAATCTATACATTCCCTAAATGAATAAGAAAGGAAATGTATAAAATTCTTGCTGTTTGTAAGTATAGCGGGGATAGTCCTCCTCCTTCCTCTGAGTATGTACTGAGACCCGACATACCCTGCGAACCCGCTACTAGGAAAACTTGGATGCAAGAGCGAGCGAAGCGAGCTCGGGACTTGGGGCACCTCGACTCGGACAGGTTAGGTTAGAAGGGGATGGCGGGGTCGAGTGAGCGAGCGAAGCGAGCGAATAGGCCCCCCCCATCCTCTTCGTGGTTATTTTTTAAACCGTCGACTGGGCCTGGAAGGGGCTTTTTTATATATTTACTAGTATCATCTCGGAATTGTATACAATTCCTAGGAAATACATCAATTTCCCAGGAAATGTGTGTATTAAAAAATCTTTGAAATATTATTTTACACATTTCCTAAGCAGGCTCGGTAAAGTATATATTTCCTAGGAATTGTGTACAATTCCTAGGTTTCATACATTTCCGGTAACATATGAATATGTGAACGAGACGAGAGATGTAGAAACATTATTGTGACAGCTCTTTGACTGGTCGTATCAGATACCATGTCATGTCTGTGAGGAATTGTGCCAACACATCTGGAAATAGCTTTGTTGTAGGATATTTGCATAGAACACTATTTAGTTTTATAGCTATTCATTAGAACTACGTGTTATATACGGTCTACTTATCAAGCGTTAAATGCTTGAAAGGCAAAAGATTAAATATCCTTTATTGACAAAAGGTTCATTTATCACATAAATAGTTCTGGCAATGAGTCGATTGATCGGCTGACCGGCACAGTAATAGAGCTTGAGCTCATAGGCATCGTGTGCATGATTACCGAACACAATAAAGCCGTTTGTTATTTGTCGATTAGCGATTTGATAAAGCATTTCAATTTATAGCATCATTGAGTACAGCGTCCTCGAACGCTGGCCAATTACCCCAGTTTCTGTTGATCCTTATATAGTATCGTTTCGTAGACTTAATGGAAACCGCGTCAGTATCGACTTATATATAATCCGCAGTATCAATATTATAAAAAGTTGTTTGTTTTTCGATGCAACATAATCATGCTTTGGCCTCGATACGTAGTTTAATTAATACTGGCAAGTGATTATTACGACATTTTTGTAATAGGTTCAAATTCAAATTCAAAAATCTTTATTTGTTATAAAGTCAACAAGAAAACGTCAGAAGAACAAAGTTGTGGATGCAACTATTATATGTTTTAGACTTTAGTTTGGTTGTTGCGAAACCAGATTAGCAAGCGATAGCATCACTGAGACATTATGAATATAATGAAGTGTGATTAGCGTGTCACGGCGGCTCGTTATCTTGTTAATCTTATGCACCGGTGACTCGCTGACACAATCATAGACTGCATGCCTCTCTTATCGCAGCCGCAAGTGTCTGGCCAAGGTCGACTCTAAGAACAAAACGTTATAATTCACTCTAGTTAACCATAAAACCGCTGTTTGTTTTAAATGACTGTTTAAATTAATCATCACGTGTAATTCCCACGATTTATGTACATAATACTTTCAGTAGGTACACATCATTGTCGGCCTGTTTGGACTGTTCAAATAGCTGATCAATAACACTTTTATGTTATTTCCCGGAATGTCTTCGATAGAAATGTTGTTAGAAAACTCACATGACATAATATGAGATTAGGTATGATTGGACGTATCGTACGGCGTTAAGGAAATAAATTTTATTGACTTTAATTTTTTTTCCTGTTCTGATATAGGCTGTCACATTGTTGGGTATATACACTCGAGAGCAATGAATCCGGGTCACTTAAAGAATGTTAAAAATCTCGGAAACTAAAAATGATAGGTTAATGCAATAAATTGTATTTAATAGACAATGTAATACTCCTTAAATGAAGGTATTAAAACTTCTTAGTTATTGTAAAGTTATATCATAAAAAATCAAATTTGAAAAAGGGCCACTTTCGAAGATGGAACTACGTAATTACAGCATTTGGTTTTGCTTTTGTTTGTAATCTGTCATTTATGTGGGTACATAAACCATGTTGATAGTGCTCTATATTCATTATTCAGCTGAAATTATGTCGCTTACGCCTGAAGAATGCACCAGAATACTTACAATGCTGGAAACCGGCCGGAGTCAGCGCGATACAGCCAGGACTGTCGGTGTGTCGCTGTCAACAGTACAAAGAGTTCTCCGACGTTACGAAGAAACTGGTTCTAACCTACGCAGACCAGGAACGGGCAGAACCAGGTGTACCACAGCACGAGAAGACCGATACTTGGTGAACACCATGCTTCGAAATCGCTTTCTCACAGGAACTGAACTCACAAATCAGTTTCGACGCCTCGGAGGAAGTAACCCAAGTGCATGGACAGTAAGACGTCGGCTTGCTGAATCTAACTTAAAACCCCTTAGACCTGCAAACGGCCCTAAACTGGAGCGTGGGCATCGTATTTCAAGACTAAGATATGCCCAGAGCCACGTAAATTGGAGTATTGAAGATTGGTCAAAAGTTATGTTCTCCGACGAATCAAAATTTATGCTCTACAAGCACGATGGAAGACACAGAGTGTATCGAAGACCAGGGGAAAGATTCAAGCAAGCATGCATCGAAGAAAAAGTAGCCTACGGTGGTGGGTCTGTACTTGTGTGGGCCGGAATTTCTTCTGAAAGTCGCACAGAGCTGGTGATCATAGAAAACGGCTCTTTAACTAGCGAAAGATATGTGGAAGAAATCCTCAATGATCACGTTGGTCCATTTATGGTCAATTTAGGTGAAGATGCTATATTTATGCATGACAATGCCCGACCTCATCATACAGGTAGGATTGTGAATGACTACCTTCAAGAGATGAACATTACTCGTATGGAGTGGCCAGCGCGCAGCCCGGATATCAACCCGATCGAGCATGCTTGGGACGAGCTAAACAGATGCGTAAAACAACGAAACCCTCCCCCAATCACGCTTCGTGAGCTCAAAATTGCTCTCACAGAGGAATGGGAGAATATTCCCCAAAATCGTATAAGGAACTTGGTGTACAGCATGCCAAACCGCGTAAACGCAGTAATGGAAGCACGAGGAGGCAATACGAAGTATTAAAATTCAAGAAAATCGTAATAAATTTCAAAAATTTCATGTTTCCTATTTTTGTTTTAAGGAGAGATCAGCAGTTTTTTTCTTAATGTAATTTTGTGTTAATAAAATGTATGGTGACTCATATTTTTTTTACTTTCATTTAAGGAGTATTACATTGTCTATTAAATACAATTTATTGCATTAACCTATCATTTTTAGTTTCCGAGATTTTTAACATTCTTTAAGTGACCCGGATTCATTGCTCTCGAGTGTAGTTTTTTCCATGAACTCTTTTCCCATGTGTCCTCGAACAAACCGAATAATAGGCGATCTAAACCAAAGGTGCCTATGTAAAAAAATATGTTGGTTATTTTGTTGAAAAATCTGTAAGCTTTTTCCTGTTAAAGCTTCGAATGGGGGTTTTTAATTGTGTAGAAGGAGAGAGCAATTACTGTCGGCAGGCGGGCTAGCGGCTGAAAGGCCGGTAACGCCGTCGGTGGCCCACATTGTAATCACGGTGATTAGCTCCAAACACCACCATTACTGCCTACCTTCCAGTTTGAACCAGAAACCTCCCAACCTTAGGATAGTTTATTGCTTGGCACACTCCCTTCATTTCGTTTTTGTTCAATCGATTACGTTGGTTAAAAATTCTAATGTAAGCGAGTTGGGGCCTGCCCCGCGGCTTGCACGAATACTTTATCGTTTCGGCTTGCTTTGCAAAGAAAATTAAATTATAGGTACCTACTCTAAAAGTTTCCAAAAACATTTTGCAATGTCCTAAAAATTGGCGCATAAGATGAACGCAGACGCTCTTTTCTTATGCATAGTGATTACGGTCCATTGCATTTGCCAAATAAATGATTGAATAAACTTCGTTTCTCACTTCGTACTCTCGGAACTACCAATTGAATAAGTCATAAAACTGTACATTTTCAATCGTTTTGTGTCGGCACTTGGGTGGGATCGCGACGAGCTCGCAACGTGTTCTTTATCTGCATACCCACCTAGGAGTACAGTCCATGTGGGTGTTTGAAAAATGCCATTTATCTTCTATTGGGTAGTAAAACCAGAATTTTACCGTACCTATAACACAAGTACATACTTCCAAAATATTTTGATCAGGTGTATTTCCATAACAGCATTCGCGTCACTAACGTTTTCGCCCACCATATATTGATGCGCTGTCAATTTAGGAGCAATCGACTGACAACAATACATAAACAAACTGATAGTTCGCAGAAACAACTAGAACATCATGAGTAACTACCGCATTAACGTCACCAATGTTATTGTAACTATTAATATTTAAATTTCGTGAAATTATCTTAATTTTGCCATTCATAAATAAACATTATGACGCTAATGCAGGAAAGAACGTCTGGACAATATTAATATTATGAAAAGAGGTCTTTGTTTAATACCATCGGTATGTTGGTGACGTGCATAAAATAATTATGATGTGTGTTCCACTTGTTCTACAAACGGGGCATAATAACCACGTGTATTGGTCAGAATAAATGGGGCAAGAATTTGCATCGTCGATGCGCATATAAGCTATCTGAGTCGCGGTCTAATTATAGCGCTCGGCATCTTGTCGCGATACCTGACGCTCGATGAAAAATATACGCGACATTTACAACAACTATACATGAATACGACAACTTTACCAACATGAATTAATCAAGAACACATTTACATGTGCTTTAATTAGTTGTCTATTAATTTATTGTATGGGAAACACTGTTGTACGCTGCTGCTTCCATTTTCTAATAAACAACGTCTGACAGCGCACTATAATGTATTATCCATTCATAACCGTGACACATTCGAAAGGAACATAATAGAGATATTTTTAGTGTCTGCCCTTTGCAACAGGTCATTAAGGCTTGATGACTATGTATTGTGTTTATTGTATACCTACATAAACCTAAGAATATTTTGCGTAAATGTTGAAAGTCACGCTGATACTTTTGAAAAGAGGTATTTATGGGATATATGTATCTAAAGTTTACATTTTATGGGTATTCTTCCACGTCGAGTGAATAATGTAGCGAAACCCTCGAACGTACGTAAACAAAACTCATGTAATCTTTTCTGCCTCAGATACAAATTCAATATCATATAACAAGTGTATCAAATTCCAACATTATTTTGAACAAAAAAGGTTATTTTGAGGAAAGGTTATGTGTTCACATTTTTGGACAGACACCATTTTAGTTGACAAGTTGAGCTAACGGGTGATGAAGAGGTCATTAAAATGAGATGCGCGTTAAAGAATATTTGGCGCAATGTTCGCATAAATATTACGTTAGGCATGAACGAGTCTTTAACTTTAGCACAAAAATAATGTTACAGTACAGGACAAAAATACGTCAACAAATATCTCTAAAAAAGTCGCTACGCTTTTCGTAGTTCTACGCACGCTATGCTACGCCAAGCTACGCGACGCTACGAACCACGGTTAAATGTTTCATCACCTTTTCACATCGATTAGTCATGGAGCTATGCTTTATTGGCTTAAGTAAGACAGTAATCTTGTAAATGACGTCAACGTTTTCATAATTTCACCACATTACTTATTGTACTGCGTAAGACAGACACTTTAAAATCGAAAGGCTTAAACGTATTCAATATCGTCCAGTTTTATAATATCTCTTTAAAAAAAGAGCAGTACAGTTCGTGCAGTTGAAAGTGAGCCAAGAATAAATTGCACGTAACGTAACACCAAAAATAATGCCCGATAATTGTACATGATGCTTAACGATAACACATGAGTAACAAGCTTTTAAAAATCGTTTATTGCAAGTATTCATCGCGGCAGTTGGTCTTAATTGAAACATTGCAGCTAACCCGTTTTAGAAAGTTTTGGCTGCATGCCAACAGCTGTTTTGCATCAACTTTTTGTGCCTACCCGGATTTTTAGTTCACCTTAAAGGTCAAGGTTACAAATATAGGTGATAATTGACTGTGTAAGTTTACGTAGCCGCATTCTTTATAATGGTATTAACATATTTCTTATTTCGAAAATTAATTTCTACAACGTTTTGTATTATAATATTGTCGCTCACTCCTTTGAATTCACTCATAGGTTATAATAATTTACATCCATTAGGTACATTAATGCATCACCGTTACGATAAATAAATTCATAATAAAAGACATTTAATATTATCTTCGTGTGGTTATCAAGATAATGATTACAGTTCATTGAATAACAATAGACACTTAGACAAGCAGTTACAAGAAAAACACTCAAAGGCTAGATAATAATTATCTCAGATAACACTTCCCTGTATCTATTTAATTAAATCTAACTATAATTACGGCAGTGTTATTAATATTATTGAGATACATAATTTATAATTGTTTTTTATATATAAAAGTCAGTCATTCAGGTGTAATTACCTGCATAAAACTCAAGTACGTACATAAGTCTGCATTCTTCAGACTACGTCTGTGACAGTATGCACTTTCACAATGGCGCGTAGTGTAAAAAGATTTCATTACTGCAGCTCTGCAGTTTATTTACTCGTAAAATGCGGAATATGTACGTATAAATGGGAAGTTCTACGCGTTTCCCGTGTAACGTGGGATAGTAAAGCGACGCGGCGCTAACTCTGGCTATAATCCAACGGGTTTGTATTAATGGATGATTAATAGCGCAACGCGCCGGAACGATACATCAAGCCCGGTATGTTCCTGCCGAACATGTTTCGTAACACGTTACGATTCCAATTGTGATTCAATCTCAACTTAGAATAATGACCATCAGATGACGACATCTATAAAATTTTACAAGACAACGATGCGAATGGTTACTCTGTACCGAGCGGTATGTGTTTGCGTGGCCGTAGAGTAAATATTTTGTTCGCATGGACTAAGAATTCTGCATACCAAAGATGTAATACGAGCAAAATACGAGTGAGCTGGATGTTTACTCCCCTTATCTGATTAATGCTATAGTCAGGAATTTGGTCAGGAATTAGGCGAAAGCAAACTACAAAATAGTTTAAACAATAATTATTTCTAAAACAGCACTCAACCTTGACCGACTACTGTACCTGGATCATGTTATTCACACTCCGAGACTTTTGCAGGATGTTTACATTAACAATTGTTTTACAAAAATAATACGAAAAGTAATGATTCCGTTTTAAAATGATAATTTATTTTTGTGTTGGAAATATTATAAAAGAACATAAGATTTTTTCTGATGCCAAAGTAAAATATTGCATGAAACAAAATACCCCTTTGCGTGGGCGACGTGATTGAATAAATAATGGTAATGTAAGCCATCCATCACAATATGACTACTTGTAGCTTAACACCGACGTCAAAGTTCTGACTGCAAAGTGCGAAGAACTGTACACTCAATGTTAATGTAAATAATGGTTAATGACCAGTTGTCCTTGGCGATTACATGTAACGAACATCTCTTGGTACAAACACATAAAATAACATAAAGTATCGCCATTCTTGCCTTTATCGTCATCTGCTTATAGCGGTGACGTCAGGGTGCATAATTGAAAGAACTCGCGCTGCCTCAGGTCTCTGTCCACACCATCGACTTCGTCTGTTATATGTCTAGACTTCAACATTTTCCGGAACAGGAATTCAAAAAATTGTTGTGATTCAACGTCGACATCAAGGAAAACATTTATCTATGTAGTTATTTTATCGATGTAGTTTCAACCAAAATATATGTGTATTTTATTTGTTTTCGTTTGTATCTATACTTGGTCTTATAATACAAGAGCTCACCACTTACGTTATGCTAGCATAAATGTAAATAAGCATTAGTGGTTTTTAAGAGACGCTCGAGACGGAAATATTCATAATAAATATTATTTAATATTTGGCAAATCCTTGAATAATGAGTACAGACAAAACGTTACTTACGCATTCGAAAAATTAACATGTGAGTCACGCGTTACGCACAAGTATCGTCTTAAGTTCAATTCATTCAGCTAATGAACCGTAGTAATCGTGCTCAACTGTGAAAAATGTCTGTCATTAATACGGCTACTGTTTATTTATGTGGCTGCATTCACATTATCGGCTGGTATGACGCCTTTCCCAAAATCGTCATCGGTCACGTTTATTTTGGGAGCCACAAACATTGGCCGCGTCGTCGTAGGGAGTACGGTACGTACTACACGCACCCGCGGCCAAGCGTGACCGATGCACCTCGCCGTAACCGAAGCTGTAATAGGGGATCGGACTGGGTCAAAATAATATGATTCTGTTTAGTCCGTAAGTTAGATTATCGAAAAATATTGAATACGTGTTTTTTGTTTTATCAAATCAATAAAAAATGACGAAGATAAAACGCATCAAAGATCTTGGAGTGGGGCTTGAAACGTCACTTGTGGGTACAAAATGTACTATCATATGACGTCACACGAGTTTTCGAAGCGCTGTATCGTCTTCATTTTTTGTTTACGTGAAAAAAGAAAAAATACGTGTCCAATAATTTTTGGAAATCTATCTGACGGACTAATTAGTTTTTTTTTGTCCGATCCCCTATTGCCGCATAGTTCCTACAACTCGCACTATTACAATTAAACACTTGATTGAACATCTCTGAGATCTCGTACGTGGAAATGTTCAACGTGACGTAATCACGTGCATTTAATTTAATATCCGGATTTGATACGGAAATTATGACTTTATGGCTTTTGAGATGATTTCATTTTCTCTGGAGGTGATTTTCATGTCATAGAGCTATTTATGGGTAGATTAAGTAACAGTATTATCATGATGACTGTGTCTTATTGATCTCATCATCATTAGAAATACTATTAATACTGAAAACGGGATTTATAGTAGTACTTAGTGTCCGTGACCATGTCAGTTTAAAAACTTATATTATTAGAAATGTTATTCAAAACGATAATACTGGCCACGAAGCCACGATGAGCTAATTTACTCCGTTAATTGGTGTGACAAAGTAGTCTTCCCAAAATTCAAAACAAAATAAACAGGTCTGAAAGCTTCACCATCAAAAAACCTATGTAGCAGCTAGTTTCGAAGAAAACCCTTTACTATGTTTCCAAATGAAACCATGTAACTGATACTCTTCCATCACTCATTTCATAATTAATAAAGGAGTAAAACCATTTCCATAAAATTTACATTTTAAATTATTATTTTTAGCCGTCTTGGTTCACTGATTACAGAAAGTAATTAAACATATTTTAAGGCATTAAAATTCAGCATCGTGTTCGTGACTTTATCAGCGATGTCGCAAGTGCACGCTAGGGCTTACTTCAGCGGAGTGTGTACCTACCGGACAACCTTACATAAGGGCTACCGAGCTGAACCGGGTCACACAATAATGTCACTGACTGAGTTTTAGGTTTATCAGTCGAATGTCGCGCTGAATTAACAGACGATAGAGATATAATTATCTAGCTGGAATACGTCGTCACACGTCAGGGATATGCAAATGTTAGTCGGTGACAAATTGCGATGTTACTAGACATATATATGCAGATATTAACACTCATGTTATATCAAATAATCTTGACGAGAATACTCATATTCTAACTAACGATGTCGGCATCGGGGCATAATGTTTATATTTTCTAAGTGGAGTTTAGTCAGCTTTTCATGTAATATTATGAATTGAGTTTAGTTTCTAATGCGCACTATTCATTATACTAATTTGCTAGTCAAGTATTTGCGGATTCGTTATTTGCTGCTAAAACTTTCGAGTTCTCGTAACTACTCATTATATTTTCAGTGTTCCCTGTACAAGTTGTAGAAACGCTATTCACAACATTTTCTCATTTATTTCTCATCAGTGAAGGTTCACTATCACGTTGGACCGTCATAAAACTAATAGTTTTTTTATTAAATTTGGTGTTCTGTTATACTTTTAAAGCAATATTCGTTTTAATAACTTTTGTCTCGGTGCCGTGAGTTTCATTGCCCTGAATTTGTTATTATTACGACACCGAACAAGCTGACGTTTTATTACCAAACAGATTCCCTTGACGGTTTCATTAAATTCTTTGTAAGCTTGTATTTATTCTCACCGTACCTACATTGTTTGTTATCTTATTATTAAAGGAAACGTTGTTTGTATTAAGTAGAATACAGCCTTATACAGCTTTAATTGCTATTCTAATATTCATGCTCGTATTACGTTTTGGAATTAACGTAACTGAGCTATTATAAAGGCCAGTGTCTAGTTTCTTATTTCTGCTTGGCCATGCTATGTATTATCTACCCGCATCTTACGGCTACATTTCCCTCGGGAGAACTTTAATTATAAGTTACAATAGATTTTCCTTTTCTTGTTTTTAATGTAGAATCAATACTAGAAGCATTGGAGACTTGTGTGTTTTATGTTTATAGAAACCGTTAATTTTATTGAAGGTATACTTGTGAGATTATTAGGTCAGAGCAATAAAAGAAGATGCATACTATATGAGTACGTACATAGTCGTGCAACACAGATCGTGCGGGTGCGCGGGCGCTGGCTGCCGCCGTCGCCGTCGGCGTCGCCTAAATACCGCGCGTTTCCGATTGCGACGTGAAACTAATTCAGTTTCACACCACTCGTCATCATAACTAGCTGATATAGTTTACTTGTATACTTATTAGGTATCTACTACATTAACAATATTTGAATCATTAATTCATTGATCTAGCCTTTTACCTATGTTGAGAATGCAGCTGAATACAGTACACGGTAACAGACCTACACTTGTTAATACTTTAAGACTGGTTGTCACACTTTTGGAGCCGTTTACTACCTGTAACGACTGTCAACATTTCCAGGCACGGAGGAAACTCGACATCTAATTGGTCCATGAAAATCTACCCGTGTGGTTCTTATAATTTAGCCACGAGCTTCTCATTATCATTATTTTATTTTTATGATAATAAAAATAAAATTTCGCTTCATGAAAGCAACGGCGGCCGCGGAAGTCATACTTTATGCTCGAAAATGCAGCTCGTCAAAATTTTATGAAAAGTGTAATGCGCATATAATCATGTTTAACACATTAAACTAAGAAAACGAACAGGTAATTACCATAACTTGCAGTAGAAATACATTTCACACCTAATAGGAAAATGATATGAATAAATCAAAATTACTAATGCAACTAAGTGTCATTTGATTATGATCTATCTCGTCGACTTATTCATCTATAATTCCTCATATCCTGCATTTAAATGCTTTTTTACCTGTCAGGTATGGACCACCCGGTAAATATAAGTAGTATCGTTACTATCAGATGATCCGAATATAAGGGAAGTGTCAGAGACGGTCTGGAGTGAGCTTAAGCTAGGCATCTTGTATTACCGTTACTGCGACGAGGCGCCAACCACTGGCCGCGGCGGGCGTGCACTTGGTACGCGATATCACAATATTATAAATTGAATACTTATCACGATCTGAACAGCATACATGCTGCTTACCTGTATTTATGAGCAATACACTCTAGCCTGTTTGCTAGCATTGTCTCTTCCTACTGGGCTTTATAAGTTTATGGAATCTCATTTGATGCAACTTATCCATGTTAAGGAAGCTTATACACTCGAAAGCTTTACTCAAATCCAAAACTATTAGACTTAAAAGATATTGAAACTTTACTATAATTTATGGATAGATGAGATTAAGCTCAGCGGAAGATATAACCGGTATTAGATTAACAAAGGTATAAGAAATCGGAAAAATGAAGTGTCTATTATAATAGCGTGCATTTACTGGTGCCTCACGTCCAGGATTACATATAAATCGTCGGCTTACGTGGGCGGGACAATTGTCGGTCTCTACTCTCTACTGATAAACGCTAGAGATGACCCGCGCCCCCGAGGAAACGTTATCGTGAGAAAGTGACTCACATAAAATAAATCCGAATGCAATGAATATTATTCCTATTCTTTCCACGAAAATGACACCAACTGCACGTTACATACTCGTATGTACGTGCAGTTGGTGAAATGTGGACGACATTTACTAGCATTCACAATTATAATTTGCTGAAATGGCGCATGTCCCAGTTAGCAACACGTAATGGACTAATGGACACTCTTTAGTCGGTGTCTGTAAATTGTGAGTTCTGACGCAATCACTTAATTTTTTAATCATTTTGCGTGATTGTTATGGATAACCAATGATTAAGATGAGAGTTTGAAGCATCTGTTCAAATATTTATGCAAGTCCTCAGATAGATTGACGTGAGATTTGTTTGAAAATAAACCTTCAATCATTTTCACATTCGCCTTGGCTTTCACTCACTCGCAATCTTTCACATTACGTAACTCTTCCTGGGTTGCTTCAGTCATTAATCTTCTGCTGTCCTTGCTATGGTACTTATGTGTCGCAGTTTGCTGCGGCTGTGGGTTGTGCCGCGCATACTTATTATTAGGTGTTTGTATAGTTGGTTCACCGTTCAAAAGCTAGCCACACAACCGCTTTTGTCACCTGCATTCAATAGATGGGCTCATTGTTTTCATTCCTTCGCAATGTAACGTGAGCTTACAGCTCACTTGCGGTCGCGGCGACCTACGCGCGCTCACACTCTACACTTTGCACATATTTCCTACACTACGTCGAAGATTCCTAAAACAGGTCCCGTAAATATTAACATGAACATAACAAGAATATTCATTTGGCGTTTTGTGTTAATGTATATCAATTCTTCTAGTGGGTTTACGTTAGTAAACTCGATCAATAAAGGGGAACGGCTCGCGGCATTTTAAATTAAGATAACAGTTTTATTGGCTTCTAATTCAATTCGTGGCGCATTTTTGTTATCGTTTCCACTTAAAGCTCTTACTAGCTTTCACGTTAGTTGCAACATTGCATAGACAAGAATCGTCGGCTGGTTCTCAATCACGAGTCGTGTTTGAACTTGGCCCGTGTGCTGCGACACTGGGTCAACGAGGCAGGGCTGGATACGGCGCGGCGCATTGCTTTAAGTGTGTTCGATCCGCGACAATTAATATAGTGCACTGTGCAATAAGCGCAGGCGGCATGTGGGTACTCGCTACTACATTCGCGATTGACCTTGCTTCGCTGTCAACTACGAGATTATTTAGAGTCAAGAATTTAGCTTCAACTGTAACAGCCTCTTTTGATTGAAATTATTAACTGCAATTGAAGAAAACAATATACCTAGTTTAGATAGCTACTGCCATGTTTACTCAAATGCCGCTATGATTGAACTTGATCTCACTAACGACTTCAGCCACTTAACCATGACCTTTTAGCTGTTTTAAGTTAAAGACTTTTTCAGAAATTGATTGTTTTACTTATGTAGGCATATTCCGCTGAAGTTATGCATTAGTCACCTAACCACAAAAATACTGAACGAATTTGATGAATTAAACAATAACATTGTAAATATGTTTTGATTAATTAACCACACGCCTCTATGTTCAAATCCCAATTAATCGTGCGTCGTGTGTGTGACCGTGAATGAATAATGTTGGACAAATGCTCAATGAATTACTGGTTATAATGAGTAATTATTATGCACGTAGCCATCCTTAATATTGTTATGGGAATAAAATATTACAGGTGCTATCATAGTCGTAGAGAGTTATATTACGTTACATCCTGAAGCGGGGCTCATGATTAACATCTTCCGTGAGAGGGTCAACGTGCAGGGGTTACGGCCTGACGGGCCCTGTGACTAGACCTTCTGGAAATTTCTAATAAAACATGATTTGTGGCAATGGATTATAAGCGCTGCTTATACGCTACGGTACTCATAAAATGCGATACGAATTTATCAATATAAATTACGAAACTTATGTAACAGAAATATTATTATGTTGTTTACAGTGGCGTAATAATGTGAACTGGTTTTGTTGTACCTTTTCAAATAAGGGCCATGAGACGGAAACTAACAAAACATTGTGAACAACCAAAACAGAGTACGATGATCTAAACGCCTAGTCAACCAATTCGCTTCAAATGGCCATTATGCAATAAAATCATTTGAATTCATCAATAGACAGAGTGGGTCCTGGCACTACAATCGACTAACGACAGACTTCCTCCTGCTGGCAGGCACTACATCGCCAGCTCCCCGGGTTCTGCACCCGACTCGCTGATTGTTGCAATTGAGCACTATAACATACTTAATACTGCCATAAATAGAACTCCGGCTTCTCACGACGCTTAAAAATTATGTTAACATAGAAATCAATGTCAATATTACGTTTTACTATTGACAGTATAGTCTCTATATGGATGTTAACGATGTCCTTTCTTAAAATATTGATGCTGTTTTAGAAGTTGGAACTATAAACTTTAGAACTTGCTTCCCTTCGATTGTATAATGTTATAAAATAATAAATAAGGCGAACCAATATTCTTTTGGGTGACTTTTATAGATTTCGCTAAGCTACGAATGTGTAATATAATATTTTTAAACCGAATAAATATTTTTGACGCATATTGTTTTAACTACGCAGATCGTTTCGACTGTTTTATGTATTACCATAAAAAACTGATTTAGGAAATATATAATCCTGAATAATAAAACTAGCAAAATACATAAATCTTAAAGGCTCTGTAGATATTGCTAAGGCACAGTATGGCATTCAGATCAAGTGCGCATAATAGCATGTAACACAGATACTAAGAATATCACCTGTTTGTATAGATTTCTAAACATGTGTAGTTAACCTGTAGTGTGCAGAACTCCTCGGTACTTCAGTAGCTAGTCGAGGACGCTAACCAAACGCTAACGATGTTTACAAAATGGATCACGTACTTCACAAGTTACATATATATCATATTATATAACTACAACTGTGCAAACACCTCACAACGATGATAAAGTTACATTCTTAATTTAATTGTTAACGATTAATTATAATTTAAAGGGAAATTGAATCTCTAGGCCACATTTTTCTGTAGTCTTAAAACTGCGGATGTAAACAAACCTTGAAACATTTGTATAACGCAAACAAGCAGCTGATTATTAATGTAGCTCGCGACGTAAACCTATTCTCTAACATTTTGTCTCGTAAATAATAATTTATATGTAAACTATGTTATGATTTTATGATAGGTTGCAGACTCGAAACGGTGCCAACTCTCAAATGCACATACGTTCAATTGTGTAATTAGGAACAGATTGTATGTACCGCATATTTTAAAAGTAAACGTTCCTTTCTGTTGTGCAACGAATTTCAAGTGAAATATGACACATTACATATTAATACTTCGGTAATTAAATTATGCATGTGCTACGAATTTCGACACTCAAAGGTAGCGTTGTCACGATCGATATTATACATATTATATAGGGCTTGTTAACTCTGTACATGTAGCGTCGTACACTCTTCATACTTATACACCACTCTATTTAAAGTTCATCATTGCATCACAATACACAGCGATTATCTGAAGGTAATAATGATATGCTCATATTGCATTTGACTTAAATAAGATTATTAACATTATTGCACTAATGTAACACAAAATACAACCAGACACGTCTGACCTAGTATTATTGTGTCTTCCACCTTGAAACAATACAAAACAGCACAATTTCCTTAAAGAAAGCAAATACAAATCAGCAAAATTAAATATGTAAACAAATGCACCTGCACTCGTAGGGTTTTCGATTCAGCTGATCAGGTCAACTCATCCAATGAGGAAGCACATACACTGCCAAAGACACACTGGTCCCTGTTAAATCAATGTTCAAACAAATTGGTAAGTGTCAATAAGAATGGATGTGTCGTGTATGCTCTCGCGCACCGGCTCGTGATCGCAGGCGACACGCGCTCCCCGTAACGGACAATCAGTAACTGAACGCTGCGTTGAGTCGGACCAGTTATTATGCGCCCACTGATGCCATCAATAACTTCACCAACACGTGGGTCCGGCGATGTCGGCCGACTCGGCGAGATATCACACATGCACGGCAATGCGCTTATCGGTGCATCGCCTGTAAAAAGCTCATGATTCATCAGAATTAGGTTTTGCTCGTGACATCACCAAGCTATGCGAGTAATGTAAACAATATGGGCTCGAGTCGCGATCTGCTTCAGCAGGTTCATGTTCTGTGCCGGTATATATATACACTATTCAAATGCACACCCAACTATACTGTATGCGTTATAGTCACCGTTGTAACTTGTAAACATTTGTCTCTACCGAGCCATGTGTGAAAATCATTACTTGGAAACGCAGAATTCCTGACATACTTCTCAGTAATAATATCGTTAGGATTTAAACTCGAGCCGGATTCCGGAATTACTGGAAGTGAATAGCATTGCGTAAGTTTCTCTAGATATAAAGACTATTTATTAACTGGTAATGGAAAGTAGGTACCATTTTCTCGATTCTATATACATAAACAGAGTAAATGATTGTACTAATAAGTTTGGGCGGGGTAGGAAGGAAACAAGCTTAATTAAAAAGTTGCTCATGAAAGTTGTTCTATTACTCTGTACAGATTTTCCTTATATAGTTGGTGAACCTCCCTTGTACGATAGGCCTCTATTTGAGTAGATATCGATAAGCTTAATATTCCAGCAAGAAACATAATTCATGCTACGCATTAAGGCGAAAATTAAGTTGTTAAGTAAAACCGAAGGCTTGGTGTTATAAATTTGACATGGGCGTGATGATTATGTCGTTATATTGAAATTATATAATTGTAGGACACAGAATCAATAAATAAATGATTAAGATAGCCATTATTTTAACAGCTGTGTTAATGCGTATGCCCGTAAAAGGAGTCACAGGTAGCTTTAGTACGGGTTGAGTCAGTTCTAATAAAGATTTATTTCTCTGTCTTCTTTGACAGCAGTTAATATAATAATGTAACAGACGATTAAGGCCCTTATCACACGAACGTGCGAAGCGTGGGCGGTTTTGAAAGTGTGAGCGGGCTATAATGTTGCATGTATGTGTAAAAGCTTTCCTCTTCAAATCGTTTCTTGATAGAACCTAATAATACTGTAATTAACAAGAGAACCTACTACATGGAAAATAGAATACACTGTCATGAAAAGATAGAAAATCTATCATGTGCAATCCTTCGCTTCTTTTTAAAAATCCACGAGAAAAGAGGAAATGCAAACTTGATTTCGAATTTAAATTCAGTAACAGCGCTTGCAACTTGTAGGAAGGCGAGCAAACAAATTCAGTTGTCAGCTCTGCAAACTTTGCTAGTTTACTTTGATCTCGCAGACATCTACAAAATACCTAAGTAGATTTACAGAACGGTCTCATGAGTTCTTAGATTGCAATGCACATACATAACTTAAAAAATTATATATGTATATCATTAAAATACAGTGGCATTAATCTATCCGTAAAGAGGTAACACTTGTGTGCAATCTATATCTTCGGCGGAAAAATGCGCTCCATCTTTTCCTGTGTTACAGTCTTTCTTGATGGAAATCTACAGTACCAAATTACAACAAAACATTGACACTATCATTTGCTTCTGAGTAGAATAAACATCTTGAGATAAAAGAACAATAGAACGTACCGACGATTGTTTGCTTTCGCGAGAAGGGTGGCCGTAGGAAGTACTTATAAATTGTGATCGAATACTCACCTGGCGTTATCTTGGAACACAATGCTTCGGTACTACTTCTGTTTATAAACCTGGTTTTATCTTACTATTCTTCTTTTTCGTGTCACTGGCACGTCATTTTTAAAATTTTGTTGGCCTAGTACAGTCGAACAAGCTAATAAGTATACAGGGTAGAGATCTTTATAATTCTATAACACTGAAAATATTGATTGTAATTTTGTTTTTTAAAGTGTTTCGCATTAAGCGACTGATGTCAAACACTGTATCGTTTCGCATCAGTCTCTAAATGTACCTGTATAATCTTAAAAGTAAATAAAAGTTAGCTGGCTGTATACTTATTAGCTTGTTCAACTGTACTTCGCCACTTCCCACGCCACTTTCGATACGTCATCGGTGGCAACGCAAAGGTCATTACGGTTGCATCTTTTAGGGCTAAGCGGCCAGGATAGGAGGTGAAATATTATTTTAGAACCTAGAGCGAATGTTGATGCTAAATGCATACTTATGGGTAGATTAGATGAGGTCAATCTTTAGAGTGTAGATAATACGATCCATAATATTGTCAGAGGTCGCGCGGTTATGAGATAAACTTACACAAGACAATGGAACAAATAAGATCATTGTTTTAAGGTTTTGCAATTTACGACGTAGTTAGTTAAATAGCATTGCTCGCAGAACGGATGGCCGATGGGGCCGAAAAGTTCTGGAATGGCGACCGCGAACCGGAAGACGTTGCGTTGGAAAGCCTCCCACTAGGTGGACCGATGACCTGGTCAAGGTTGCAGGAACCCGCTGGATGAGAGACGCACGGGACCGGTCAATGTGGCGACGCCTGGGGGAGGCCTATGTCCAGCAGTGGACGTCTTTTGGCTAAAATGATGAGTTAAATAGATACATAAGAATATAGGTACGAGCACAATCTAATTTCAACGAAACGGAAATCTTTTGTATAAGTATCAACCACAAAAACATAAAATTGAGAAATTTTGTCACCGTTTTGAAACATTTTACCATGGTAAAAAAAGTAAAAAACTAAAACCCGACTACGACAAAAAAACGACGCTGAAAAAGTGTGAAACTGAAAAAGTGTGTTGTTTCATACTTTTTCAGCGTCGTTTTTTTGTCGTAGTCGGGTTTTAGTTTTTTACTTTTTTTTATTTAAACGATTTTGGTGTTAAATATTTTTTTTACTCTTGACTTTTTGTCGCTAGAGGGCGTAATTTTAAATTTGAGCAATATTTTGGAAATGTACAAGTGAGGCCCTTTCAAATAATACCAAACACGGCGTATTTATCTCCATTTTTATTTTTTAAGCCTTACTTTTTGTCGCCAACCCGCCTGCCAAGCGTGGCGATTATGGCAAACCCCCCCAAAAATGCCTGGGGGAGGCCTATGTCCAGCAGTGGACGTCTTTTGGCTGAAATGATGATGATGATGACTTTTTGTCCGCTAGAGGACGCCAAATCGCTTTTTGTGACACGTCACGTAACCTATGTTCAGCGGAAAATTAAGACGGTTCTAACGATACCTCATATGTCGAGTTCCGATAAGTAGATTAGAAGCTATGAGGGAACAGATGAAGATACACACATACATACATACATACAAACATACATACATACATAGCCAGTCAAAATCATAACCCTCCTTTGGCTTTGCCGTAGTCGGGTAAAAATGAATCAGAATCAGAGGAAATACCAAAAAGTAATCAAAAGTAACATCGTGAACATTTCTGAAAACACGTAAATGAATTATAAGTTCTATGGAATGTAGAGACTCATGTTAATACAACTTTGGAGCATCGCGGAGACCTTTCACGTGAATTTAAATCAGGCGAAAAGATTTTGTTACATAAAGTCAGGTCAATCAAATTATCGGCATCATTTCATAGTTATAAAAAAGCAAAATTAAACGTCCGTCGGGGGCTGCCATTAAATGAACTAGTTTTGCAAGGTTCAGCTCCCGACGGACATTCTTGGGTTTTTTTAAGGCGGGTGTTTTATGTTATTTTATCCTTTTTTCAATTAAATTTTAACCGTCGTGGGTTTTTTCAAAATTTTTAATTTTGCTTTTTATTTTAAACTTTTTACTTTTATTTTTTTTATCTAAGAACATGCACCAATCAAACCTAAACCCGTAACTTAAAACTGCATCAAAATCAGACTTGTAGTTTTGGAAAAAAATGGCAACTTTGATTTGCACAAAAAATGTTTGCTGCAGCGCCCCCTGGTGAGTTGTCACCGTAACAACTACTAAGAACATGCACCAATCAAACGCGAACCCATAACTGAAAACTGCATCAAAATTGGACTAGTAGTTTTGGAGAAAAATGGCAACATGTATTTGCACAAACACACAAACAAACAACCTCTCACCCCAAACGCATATACCGTCTCCGTTCCGTCGTGGGTAAAAAATCGCTGCAATAATCCGACTTGAATGTCTAAACATGTACAAAATTCTTGTAACATTCCCAACACATTTGCGTATGACGTTCATTAGGGATTATAAAGTGATTCGGGTTAACGTTATTTCTGGCTGAAGTAATTTGGGAAACGGTTCTTTTTTTGTTTTTCAGTATTTCAGGCTTACATTTTTCGAAAATGGAATACTTCACCAACTTCGTCGTACATCATCAATCATCATCATCATCAACAGCCTATAATGTTCCCACTGCAGGGACTCAGGCCTCCTCTCTAGGAGAGGGATTGGCTATAATCTACCACGCGGGCCCAGTGCGGATTGGTAGATGTCACATGTCTTCGAATTTTTGGTTCTAAGACATGCCGGTTTCCTCACGATGTTTTCCTTCACCGTTTTGGGAGCAGTGGTGATGAAATAAATTACACAAAGTAATGCGCCTGACGGGGTTCGAACCCACGACTCACTGTTCGTAAGTCGGGGCCGCCACCACTGGGCCACCACTGCTCTTCGTCGTACATCGGAACCTAATTACATGTCCTCATGATGAAACCTTTTTTGTTGTAAACTACACCGGAAGAAGACATAAAGAGGCCACCTGGTTTCACACGGAGTTCTACTTAACGCCTTACATCACTCAACTAGTTAATTACGTGCAATTTATCAAAGGGCTCAATAATTCTCGATGCGTGTACCAAGCTTGTTTGTAGACACGAGCTATCTCTTATCAATGTGGGTCGAGACAAGTTGCCGCAATGTTTCCTTCTCCGTGTGTACCTTCATGGATCCTTGTGTAGTGGAAACAAACGGACTCAGTAAGAAATAGGACAGTTAAAAATTTCTGGATCTCTGAATGGAAGACAAAGAAAGGCTGGTTTTTTTGAGAGATGAGCAAATGATGGTCCACATAACATTCATTGATGTGTTTTCAATTAATTATAATTGGTTGATGTTTATAGTTTGATTAATTCATAATTAAAGTCTGAGTTGTAAGGAAGGCAAGGTATCTGGATGAGATACTCATAAGTACTAGCAGTGAGAGTTAAATCGACTTACACAACGTCGATCCAATTTATGAACGTTGCCCTACATAACCTTCCTTACTTAAGTGATTGTTTTACGACATCACCAGAAATTATCCAACATAATAAGGGTCATAATGGTGAACTTATATATGGCTGTTTAGTTTTGAAGGCAACGTTAATAGCTACAGTTCGCGTTTATTGTTTGCGTTTTATTTCAGCCACGTAAAGGCAGTTTTATAGCATCAGTGACGCATCGGGCAGGTGACGGGGCCTATTAATCTGGGATATAAGCCGATTACCGTCACTATTGGTACTTCAATCGTTCCCGTTTCTCTCGTTTCCGTTCCAATAGCTTTCGCATCAATATCAGAATGCGTTATGAGTTATGACTCATCAATATTTTACGATTGACTATTATGACAATTTTAGATTCTTGTTGCCCACATATTTTGTTGGCATTCCATGACAAGGCCACCATGCTTTCCATGTAACAATAATACTTTACGTTAAACTTATTAATAATAACTAAAATATCTGAAAACCTTTAAAAACAAATGTTAATGCAATATCACATCACATGAATCACGTAGTGTGGTAAAAACAAATCGGTATGGTGGCGCACAAATGAAATTTGATAAACAACTATGCAAAAATGGTGTTATTTTTAAGAACAATGTATAGTCGTTCCATTAAGGGGGTGGAAACATTGTGGTCATCATCAAAATATTAACATTCTCTTTCAAAGGCATGTGCATTGTAAAAACGATTATTCCCTGATATAGTAGTCCATCTCAACAAAAAGTAATTGAAAAGGGATGCAATAATAAACTTTGTTATGTATAACGGATATAGCTATAGTTTAATTTTACTTTTTTTTATATTATTCAATTTATTTGTGTCTTATTATAGCATCATATTGGTGTACCTCTCTGTAATGTTGCTATAATAAGTGGTAAATAATTAATTAAATGTTTATATAGCCAACTAGCCTACTGTAATCATAGTTTTCCAGCTAATATAATGCGCAATGCATAAATAATGTAGGCAGGTCAGGAAAATGATACTTCTTTTAATAGGACTATGTCCTATTAATTATTGCTATTAGGATTTCCTGTTAATTTAACATTTACCTACTACAGCTTCCATCGATTTTTATTAGGAATACAAAGTCGAGTCGATGAGTCGAGGTAACTACTCAAATTAAACGACATTCCATGCATACAATATTAATAAAATTTATAGACTAGCTTTTGCTAGCAGTTTCGTTTTCCGTGGAAATCGGTAATTATTCTATGAGAACGATCTTTAATCTAGGATTCTCATATCCAGGTTGTCCTAACGCAGCACATGTCGTAATCGATCAATTAATTATTATGCTTGCAATACAAACTCCATTGCGCATTTCTAATATTCTTTAGGGATTATAATTATATGTTAGAACTATTTGTTACATATTGAGAGATTGAGATTACAGAAATAAATAATTTAGCAATGCCTTTTTTTAATCAATAGTAAATATCGGTAGTATCAACAGTATTTATTTACAATAAAGTGCGTATAACTTTAACCACTATAATAATGTTTTATAAGTTAATGACATACATTGGAATTTTCTGTAATAATATTTAGTTTAAAGACGTCCTTATAAGTGTATGAGTAACCGTTCCGTCGTAAACTTTTAGGTCCCCATAGAAATATTGATAAAAAAATATTACATAAAATGGTTCTGCACTTTCCCAGAAGTAAGCTAAAGTCGAGACTATGTTAAAATTTAAATTATTTTATGTGATTGCAAATTAGAAAGCGCTATTTCTTGAAAATATTGTAAAAAATTAGGTTATTTTATAATAAAAGTTATCTTAGCTTACCAATAACTAGAAACCTTCCTTTAAATAAGCGAGGCTCGTCAACATTAGACATGAAATTACTTGCAAAATGTGGGTTTGCCTAAGTACCTCTATTAGGTAAACCACTGCCTAAACCTTCGGGGATGACAGGCGCTATATTATCTGAGTTACATGACAGACTTACCATCTCGGTGGACAGAAGTATGAATAGATAGACAGTCCAACTGTCGAATGACATTATATAGGTATACTCAGGTTCCTAAAACAGGACACCAGGACGCCTTCTGACTATGTCAGAGCTTCACATAGTGGGCTTTTGGCGATACGCAGACGATGGCGGGATAAGCTGGGCAAAACGACCAGTTGTCAGCATCGAACAGTTTCGAAGTCATGGACCTAGTCTGGGTCAGCGGGATGACGCAGGCTAACAAAGTAACAATATAGAAAAACCAAATATTACTTAAAGATAATAGCTACATGATCTCACTTTAGTTCTTAACCATGAACTCAGATCCTGCATAACAGCGCAATGGTCATAAAAAGCACACGAATTTAAAGCAGCGACTGGCGCCGTGTATTTTTTGTTTAATTAGCACCTATTACACATGTACATTAGAAAATGTAAGCTGCACTAAAGTGATAATGATCGCCGACGTAATACAGGCGATGAACACATCCCTCACCTTGAGTGAGGTCAACCGCGTCAATACAGATCAAAATCATATAATTATTGCGTAAATTACCAAGACTATGAACATTTTGCTACGCTTTATACTATTTGCTTCCACAGCAAACGCGAACTTAGAGGTCTTACGTTTATGATTTACAGGATAATGTATTAATCAATTTCGTACAGATAGGCGGGGTCGCAAACAATTTCGATTGTCTTCGAGTCGTTCAAATTCAAAAGCATGTCCTGCCTGATTGATCTCGATGATACCATTACCGGATTTATTGCAGGAATACAGGTACAGATGACAGACCCGGCCATTCAATTTCGTTGATGTAGCACCGATCACATAGAACTGATTTATGATCGCATTCATACAAGGCGGCAAGATAACATCAAACTTCAAAGGCGGCAATTACAGTGATAAATGACAATTATTATTGTCTTGTCCTTTGCGGACAATAAATACACCATCGAGGACCGCGCGTGCGATATTATTTCTCGCCTGTTTATGATCATTAAGAACTATTGTCAGTGAGCATACACCGATATTTGAATTGAATGCTACCACAGTCGCCACTCCACTATCAGCTAGATTGATCAGCAGATAGTTCACAGATAAAGTGATGCCGCTTAAATTAATGCCATACAACAGTAGCGCCAAGGAATTCAATTACTGGGATACATACAAGGTCTTTTACGATGGAAGATTGCTGAAACGACGACGTCAAAAACAATACAATTAATATTTATTTACTCTATTATCAAGCAAATATGCTCAGAAAATGACTCATCTGTAACAAACAGTGTTTGTTTTCTTTACCATATTTGCATAAAGTCAATATACCCTGACTGAAACATAATGGAATGACGATAATATTGTGAAGAGTAAACTAGGCATACATACCTAACGCAACATATATTCCTTATCTAGGAAAATAGCTCATAGAATGAACTTATAATAGACATTCACCTACGTTATAATCAAGTAAACATGCCTTTTAGAACAATTCTGCAAAGCTTCAAGTATGTTTTCATTTCTATATTGGGGTACCTAACACCTATAACCACAACATTCTGAATAAACGAACGATGCAAATAGAAACAACGGACATACAATCAGAACTTTAAACTAGAAAAATTGCTCATGGATTGCCTATACCCACTGGCTCTATCATCAAGCAAACATGCCTTTCTGAAGAAAACGGTAACAACGCATGTTTCCATTACCATATTTGCATAAAGCCACAAAACTCTGACTAAGGGACGCAAATAAACCGAACGGATATACAATCAAAACGCGGAATCCCTGAACTATGCGTATGCTATGAGGCTATGTTGGTGACGGTCCATAAATAGTCATATACGAGAGAATTCTTTCGAGGACGTGCGTCATCGATACGGAGAAGGAAGTGCGTGCTGTTGAACAGCGAACAGTCAAACACTTGACGCTGAGCCGCCCACGGCGACGCCGCATCACCCGCGCGCCATCCGCCTGCACTAACTGTGATTGACACCACATTAATACTATCCCGAGATGAAATGCAGACCTTTCTTAAGATAACGATATACATAGAACACGAAACAATTATTAGCCCACGCAATGATTGAACAAGCATCGACGGCTAACAATCGTTTGACGCAATTATAAAGCCTATTTACCTAACGCTTCAAGAACATCGAAAAATGAACGACTTTATTATCAACTACTAGGCTATAATCGATATCAAATATTTGCTATCCACTTTTAATGAGTGGCTCGCGTCATTGTTGTCTTTCAATTAGTGGAAAACCGCAGTGGCCAAATCGGCATAAACTCTTATACCGGACCAAAACTAAACACATGAATGTTAGATATTATATATCTTCCCACATAACTCTATGTGTGGTTTTGGCTGATATTAGGTAACAAACACCACTTCTAGTTAGGCAACTGACCACAAGTTGGTATAATGTTATTACCACAATTGCCGAACCTGTGCAAAAACAGACATAATTACTATTGTTGTCGTTAATTTAAATTCTAAGTTATTCTAAGAAGCTTTCTACGGCTACGTAGCGTTCGATAACTAGCAGATTTATGAAAAATACGCAAAATGAATTGCCTCTTGTCAAAACTGCACGGAAATAGAAAACGATTGTATATTGAAGCAGTGTCAAGTGCCAATTTATTCCAATCTGCCAGTATGAATTATGCCGCTAGGGTGGGCAGAGTTATTACATTTAATATATTCAATTTGAATAATAACTGCTCTTGCTGTTATTTCCTTATTTTTAAAACAATTAAACCAATCACTTGTAAATCGTTCCTCAAGACCGTTAAATGATTTATTGTCAACATCACAATATCTACGATCATAGCGAGTAATTATGAACAAACAAAATTGAAGCCTATAAATTTGATCGCAAAAGTCGATGCTTGGAGGCACAATTACCTTCTCCGCGCGATCAGTAAGAGGGAAACGAATTAATGATCTGCGTGGACCAACCCGTGCCACCAACCTACTTAAAAAACAATTGCAATCCTATCCATTATTGTTAAATACGTAGAAATGTAGCAGTAATATTCAATATTAATTTCCATAAACTCTATTTATAAGCACTCAACAATAAAATGTGAAATGGTAATAAACGTTGACACGTAAATTTCTTATTCGGCAGGCAGTAAAATGAACAGAAATCAATTACACCTAGCGGGTTTAGAGTAAGCAATAACGTACAATTCTCCAAGTAATATTGTATTTCTAAGAAAAATGTTGTTTCGATAAAATAAATATTTGCCGCGGAAACATAACAATAGTGTTTCGCTGAAAAGGAAATTATTTTTCCAGCCAGACCGTCTGGGGATACAATATTTTTTTGTTTTTATTTTGTTTGACTTCGTTCGTAGAGCTGGCTTTCACCGTAATAACGGCTGTGGATTAACAGACACGATATGATCTAACCGGTGACAATACAATACATAGATGATCATTCCGTGCTCCAAACCTATTAAGATTTTTATCGACAACATTAAATTAACTGAAGGTTATGAAACGCGAACAGCACACGTTGCATATGATTTACTCATAACAAACCTATAATTACATTCATGACTTACACAATACGCCCTTATTAATAGAGCTTTGTTTTCACGAATGCACTGCACAGAAATTTCCCAAAAACAGTTTTCGTAATTCGGGAAATTCGCCAATTTCAACAAAAGCCATGAAATGTGCTTCATTCCAAAACAAATCGAACGATAATTCATGTCAACGTAAAATAATCATGACATAAATCAAATTAACGATCCTTGAGAGATTTGCGCCTTAGTTGAGTAATCTAGCGACCACGGAATTGATATAAATAATACTTCGTAACTTATTGATTGTTTGAATATTTCTAAGATTTGTTTGATCTTACACCGTTGGACGGTAAAGGTATTGCTGCAAGAGAAAATATTGTAGGCAAAAGGTTTTATGCTTGAATACTTTCTGAAACAATGGAATGACAGAAAGGTCTTGTGAGATCAGGCTCGCTGTCGGCTGCGCTCAGTGATCACGATAATGACGTAACGGCCGCATATGATTGTCGCAGGTCACGGCGGCCAGGTTCCCGGTGGTGATCAAGATAGGGCACGCGCACAGCGGCGTCGCCAAGGTGAAAGTGGACGCGGTGGCTGACTTCCAGGTAACGATGCTCATCACTCTCTCACTTTAATAATGGCGTAATGAATTGGTATGCATCTCACGATCCTCGTCCTGTACTACGAAAAGTACTACATATAAGGCAAAATATTTAAGGGATGAGTAACAGAATTTAAGAGTAACGTTGTGGTGATTCATTGTGGTTCCTGCTCATGTTGTTTGCAATTCTAGGACATTGCCGGAGTCGTGGCCATGCTGGGGACCTACTGCACGGTGGAGCCTTACATCGATGCGAAATACGACATCCATATACAAAAAATCGGCACTAACTACAAAGCTTTCATGTAAGTATCATTATACTATTTATAATCGCCAGTAGTCTGGCGCCTACGAGAAAGATCAAAGTAGTCTGCAATTCTGATTACAAACAAAATGTTGCAGGCGTTCTCAATGTTAGCAAACACACAATTACGTAAAATAGATTTAAGAATGGCACCACGTGCGAAATGTGATATCACACTTGGTGTTCGTACCAGCCGTCTATAAATAATCCTGAAATATTTTGCAGGCGCAAATCTATATCGGGAAATTGGAAAACCAATCAAGGATCCGCGATTCTGGAAGCTATCGGCATGAACGATAGATACAAGATGTGGATTGACGAGGTTCGTATTTAGCTTACTTATCCGTTTTTTCATTAGGTCTATTAATTGGTGGGCAGCTTTTATTAGATTTTAAAATATCACGATAGAAACTTTAAAAAAAAATATGTAGCTTGGTTTAACTTCAGAAGAGTGCTAAAGACAAGCATAGATACACGGCATAAATTTAAATAAGAACCGGGTGTAAACCAGTCGGGAATAGACTTTCAATTTATATTAATTCGCACGCGCAACAAGTTTGTTTTATTTATTCGTTGTTAGCCTTTTATTGATTAATTGATATTTATTTTACATAAATCCTCGGACATGAAACACTGCATAATATTAGCATATGATTTCAATTCATTTGATAATGCCACGCTTAGCCGCGGTCAATGAATGACATTTTATTTATTTTTTATTTATTTTACTCTATTTGGGAAACTTACAGCTAATACAGACAATACACTTAAAACATAAACACTTGAAGGCCAATTATAGGTTTCCACCGTTAAAACACGAAAACAAAGAAAAAAAACAACAAAAAAAAGGTAACAATAAGCAAACAAAGTAACACAATCGGAGAATATAAACAAATAACCAAAATACTTTTGTGCAAAAAATGATTTCACCAACACATTCTTAAGTCGAGATACACTGGTGTTGAATATGTCCAAATCATGTTCACTAATTACTTTGTTAAAACTTCTGCTGGCACGGATCAGGAATGAATTCTGCCTGTACGCGGACTTGGAGTGAGAGACATGCAACAAACTAGGCTTGCGAAACATTTTGCAGTGTGTAACCAATCCCATACCACTCAACAGCTCTGGGCAATCGATGGTACCATTCGCAATCTTAAATAAGTACTCCAAGTCAGCAATGCGTCTACGCTCATGCAGTGGTAAAGTGTGTACATGGCAGGTTTCTTGCACCTGTCTTGTAGGAAGTAAGGTGACTGAGTAAAAGAAAAGTTAAAAGTTTTGTGTAGCAATTAACGAGTTGGGAATTTAATTGGTAATTGCTAATTAGCAAGTTACTTCCAAACAATTTTTCTTTTTTGTTTATATTTTTGACAACCAGACCTGTGAACTGTTTCTGTTTATTGTTACATGTCACTCAAATCCAAAACAATCGTCGCTATAACAATCTCGAAGTCCCACTTTTGCATTAACTGGATCTTGCCTTAAATTATATCTTTCCTCTGATGGAGGCTAATAAAGCTGCCAAACTCACCGCCAAATTCTGGGGAAGATTCAATTTAGATTGCCATCGACACGCTTAGAAGGACAGAACTCTGTTAACTGATCTTCCGTTTATAAATTACAGGTAAGCGAGATATTCGGCGGTCTGGAAGTATGTGCACTTGAGCTGGTGGTGGGCAAGGACGGTCGTGAGCACATCATCGAGCTCAACGACTCCGCCACGTCTTTCATGGGAGACTCGCAGGAGGAAGATCGGCGCCATCTTGCTGAACTGGTGTTGCAGCGTATGCAGGTAATAGAAATTTAGATATTGTGGGTGTATCATTCCTTCCGAACAAAAATCTGTGATGATTTCGGATGGGATAAAGCAGAAAGTTATGTCTGTCTTTAATAATCGGCAGCAGAAGCAACGGTTCTTGGCGGTAGTTCCCCAT
Organism: Diarsia dahlii; assembly: GCA_949775195.1. NCBI lineage: Eukaryota > Metazoa > Arthropoda > Insecta > Lepidoptera > Noctuidae > Diarsia > Diarsia dahlii. The sequence continues at coordinate 13,272,580 of OX459194.1, read as the reverse complement.
AATAAGTATTTCCCCGGCTAGAGAACTTACGATCTCATAATAATAAAAGGCAAGGAATGTTGGGTTTTTCTAGAATATCTAGGCAGAGTCACACCCTTAGATAGCTTAACCAGTGTTAAACCGTTTACCTAGACATTTTTATTAAACATTTCCAGGCGGTCTGCCGTCCCGGTATAACAAAGACCACATCTCGGAGCTCTGTATCGGGTAGCTCCGTAGCCGGGTCCCCGACAGAAGAGCGCGCGCCCCCAATTGGAGCCCCGGGCCCGCCGAGCGCACCACCACCGGCGCCCCTGGCGTCAGCGGCCAGCATCGATCGCCCGCTGCCACCGATACCCGCTGAGCCGTCCCAGCCACCGCCGCCACCACTCACCCGCCGTGATTCCCAGGGTTAGATGCCACACCATTTTCTATAGCCTTTCTCATGTTCAGCAGACCTATATACACAGTTTATGATGACCAATGTCTAAAACAGCCTGTCACTACAAATCGTGATCAACGGGCTGAATGCGACTACAACTCAATAAAGATTATACATTGGTTCTCCACTTTTACAAAAAAAAACAATTAAAAACAAAAAAAAAGTAAAAGTAAAAATAGTACATTGTAATACAAGGGCCTAAAATGACCCATTATATACGAGGTAGTTTTACTACCGAGCTTTAGCGAGGTAGTAAATAGGAACCGAGTTATAATGGGATTCTAGCGCCGTGTGTTACACTGTACTTTTCACTACGATTGCGAGAAAATAAAATAACCATGTTCAATATGAGTTTATTTTATTAAAAATTTAATTCAATTTACTAATACAATTTCAAAAATTTCGCGCCAATGCCTTTTTTTTATTTCTTCTGTAGCTGCAATGCAACGCACACATTCTACCAAAGAGTTCGGCATTCAGCGCGTTTAGTTCCATTTTTAAAAATAAAACATTTTTTTTACTTGAAGCTAAATCACGCACCAGCTGGCTGAACAAGTTGTCGTACGAGATTTGCTTTTAGCCCTAGGGCAATATATCAATTTTACGCCCGCTCTGGTATGCTATTATGACGTTCTTTTTGAGCAAGAGGAGTGAAAAAACTATTTTCAAGCTTTTTTGTTTTTATTTCGTTAGTTTATATTCCTCATTCCCTTTCAATATAGTGTACATTATTCTAAAAATCAATCTCTTTCATTTTTTTTTTGCTACCCATATTGAGGGAGTTGTAAAACAAACGTAATACGTCATTTTGTAGTGGCGGCCATCTTGGATTTGAAATTTGTTATACCTAGTGTATAGTATTCTACTAGTCAAGCCCTTTCATTTGATACCCATATTGATGGAGTTGTGAAAAAATATGTAATCCAGTATTTTGTGGCGGCGGCCATCTTGGATTTGAAATTTGTCATAGTGTATAGTATTCTTTTGATTTTGATTTTTGACTAATTCACCTTCCAAACAAAAAAAAACTAAATCAAAATCGGTTCATGCGTTCGGCAGCTACGGTGCCACAGACAGACACACACATAGACAGATACACAGATACACAGCCAGACAGACACGTCAAACTTTATAACACCCCGTCGTTTTTGCGTCGGGGGTTAAGAAGAAGTGCGTGCAATCAGTGCTATCCGGAAATCCGGACGCAGACATTTTAAAAATTGTAACGAGCGCCACCTACTAACTTTTGTTAGATATCTAACACACACAGATAACGACGCTGGAGGCATCAACGACGTAAAGTAATTGCCTCTCAATTAAAATTCTTATTCTATGACTAAAATCGCCATCTATCATTCGTTGAACCATCATCAAGTGCACCGCGAAAAAAATAAAAAACTTTTTTGCAAAAAAAAAAAACAACCGACATTTGTTTGTTTCATTTAGTTTTTTGCCACCGACTTCAGAAGCTTATTTTTCTTCTGAAGTTTATTTTTCACTTTTTGGTGTTTTTGAAGTCAGTTGTTTTTTTTTGCAAAAAAGATTTTTAATTTTTTCATTTTTAGTTTTATATAATATAATATAATATATATTTCATATAATATCGTATAGAAATATTTACTATACATTTAACATTCGACTAAGAAACCTAACATTAGACAAAAAAACACGAAACACGTAATACGTGCCTATGAAATTTGAGGGTTGCCCTCGAGTTCTCTGGGATTCCATCACCAGGTCCTGGTTTCCATATCATAGTACCACCCTTAAAATATCTCCTTCACAATAAAAAAAGAATCATCAAAATTGGTTCATATACGACGAAGTTATTCACACACATAAACGAAAAATGTTCATAAATTAAGAAAAATCTTCTTAAAATGAAAAGTACTGGGCCAAACTATACTAAATTTTTATGGAACCAAATGGCAACTATTCCGCATCAAACTAAAAGGAATCACGTAAATCGGATCATAACTCGCAGCGTAATCGGTGTACATACATAGAAAAAAAAAAAACATACCGATCGAATTGAGAACCTCCTCCTTTTTGAGAAGTCGGTTAAAAAAAATAAGATCACTGACGGCAGATGAGATTCAAATTAAACTCATTAACTTGTAACATGTATAAATAATTTCTTGAGATAGTACTATTTTCTGCCAACAGCATCTCAGTCGTCCACGGTGTCGTCGGTATCAGCTGCGCCCAGCACCACAAGCAGCGCGGCGCCCACGGCCACGCCTGCCGCCGGCTCCACCCCCGGCCGCGGGGGCTTCGCACGCCAGGGTTCACTCAGTGCGGCCCTCACCGAAGACGCCGAGGACACCATGAAGAATCTACGCAAGACATTCGCTGGAATATTCGGCGACATGTAAAAAGTCAACCAAATATTCGGAAAATAGACGATGTACTGAAAAATATACGAATGATAGACAACGTTTACTTACACGACAACCTGATCGCATTTACTTGCGGACAAGCTCCAAATTTGGCAATGGCAACATAAAACATTCACTACATGTCTGTTGCCCGCAGCACTAACCCGTAGATAAAGATCAAACTAAAAGTTCAGTGCGATATCTACTGAAATAAGCAAAATATATAAGAAGTAAACAACCGGTCCAGAATTTGCATCTGAAGTTGTAACCCAAATGTGTTTATGCCGATTTAAAATACAGGAAATCCCAGCCAGCTGCACCTAAGTATTTGAAGGGAACATCCCTCCCCCTCGGTTGAATATTGAATGCATCCTTGTAAGAAACAGAATGTTAAGCATAGTTTAATGTATGATAACTATAGATTTTTACAATAAGTTTATTATAAATATGAAAATACGAATCAACTGAGCTGCATTGTGATCGAACCCGTTCGGTGTCCGCGAGGCGCGTTGCCTCGCGAGTCGTAGTGTTTCTCTCTGTCTCCGACTCTCTTCTACACTTGCTGCACCTTCGTACGAGACTACGAGACCAGTCTACCATGGGCATTCTATATTAAACACTATTCTCTGTTAATAGTTGTTATGGAAGACAAATAATTCAAAGCAATACTAGGATTGGGATGCAAAGACGACGTGTAACGTTACTTCGAAATGATTGAAAGTATAGACATCGATGCTGGAAATCGAACAATAATTGATGACATTCCATGTAATGTTTAAGTATCTTAATAATATTCGGGAAATAACGCATTTTGTAAACGTTGAAAAGGCTAAATCATTTGACGCCGTCGTCCTGTTAGATCTAAAATTGTTGGCAATTGGGATATGAGCAATGCTATTGAAGACAATATTGTTAAACGCAAGAATTGATCCACATTTTATATATATATTATACCTTATTACTAGTTGTATTTCATAGTATTAAGAATATATTGTTATTATTATGTACGTCTTCGTATGTGTGAACCACGCTTCGTTTATCACGTAGGCATCTTTAATCAATATTATTTATGCTACTTCTTCATAAACTATTGTATTAAGCATATGCTATGGGGACTTACATATATCTATGTATTTATAACATGTTAAGTCATATTCATGGTTGTATGGAGAGACGATGGGGGTGATATTAACGAAGTGTGATGATACGTCATATCAGAATGACTCGATGTGCATCTTGGCTTTTGCATTGTGCTATCATAAACATTCAAGTTTAAAACTTTATACTAATATATAGCAATGTTATACTATTTTTTAGCTATTGCGAATCAAACGTAGACATTTCAATGTGTAGTTCAATATTAATTTACCTAATCACACTTTCGTAGAACATTCATAAATTAAATATTAGTAAATTTTAAGCGTTTTTATATAACAAACAGATAATATTATAACCAAGCCCACTTGTTATCGTAGATTTTACAACGAAAATAGTTATGTACGTATACAAATGTAAGTTAAATAACTCATTACGTTAAGGCAGTGGATCAGGAGCAAGCGTTAAGTTTGAGCAAAACAATAGGTACCTGCGTTTAGTTCGTTGACATTAGTTTATCATATTTTATAACTATCCTTCGTTGTTGACGCCGCGGTACGGGCATACTATGTAGTACCTAGGTTACGTTTAGGTAAATATACTATAATTTACTCTCTAAGTATGCACCGGTAGTTAGATTTTGACACGAATCCTTAGTATCGATAGCCACGATGTAGCTACGTGTAACTAATTACGTGTCTATAAAATGCGCAATTAGATAATTATTACGACTTTTTCATACATATGAATTAAAATATTAATTGAATTATATTTAGTGAGTGTTATGTATTCTTTTAGTACGGCCGTTTACTTGTAATTTAGGTATAATTTATTTTATTTATTTCCTTTAAAGACTTCGATATTTGTTAATTGTTAAGAATATAATATTAACACTCAAATTAATATAAATGCTGTTGTTGTTGTTGCTAACAAGTTATACAATGTGTACTCAGTACGGAAGAGATGGATAATCATTTTAAGATGGTCACGGTAAGGGATGCGACCTCGGTCATGGGTTCTCGAGTCTTACCTGTATACCGTTTTATCGTGACTTAATCTTCTATAGGTAATAAAAGGACATGGCGTGTCACAACATTAGTAGTTAATAATCTGCTTTGACAGATTTAAATTTAACCAAAGGATTTATGGAACTTCCATATGATCCTTATTATAGTTAAAAGTTATTAAACCCTGAGCGGTTTTTTGTAGAAGTTTGCAATAAAATGATATTTTTATCGAGTGTGGCATCCATGTCCTAGTTCGGATGGAATATGTTAATGGAATTTGAATGCATGTTAATCTATATAATATGAATAATAATAAATACCTCTTTTGGTAAGTCAATACCGATGATGGTGATTTCATTTGAACTATCCCTTCCATACTCTTAACACGGAATAGAAAAATAAAAAGGCATAACAGGATAAATATACGTACATATTTTATTAAATGATTTATAAGCATTTTTATTGCGTGTTACATAAAGCTATTTAAAAATTTACATGTAAATATAAATTCTATTAAAAAGTGCATAGCATGACCTCACTTTTACACGCAATTTTATGGAAAGTTACAGTTTTACTATTAGTATATAAAGTTTTTATGTAAAACAAAACTAGACTCAAAAATAAAATGTACTCTGACAGAACTACGTACGAGGTCCTGCGTAGGCCCGCGTAGATCCTGCGTAGGCCCTGCGTAGACCCCGCGTAGACCCCGCGTAGACCCCGCGTAGACCCTGCGTAGACCCACGTAGAACCCGCGTCGACGCCAACGAAATGGGTTTACGACTTGCAATTTAACGGTAGGCGTTTGCACCTACATGTGGGTTAGCCTTTAGTTGCAATAGTTTGTGTTATTCTAGTTGCAATACTATGTGCTCTTTTAGTTGCAATTGTTTGTGTTCTGTTCTAATACTTTGCGCTCTTTCAGTGGTAATAGTGGTTTTTTTACTACCATTTATTTTTTATATATTGTGAACTAGATGCAAAATAATGCATTATTTTATTTTTAGTACAACTTATTGAAGAGATAGGTAATACAAATTAATAACAGGTGTTACAACGATAAACAAGATAACCTGAAATACGAATAAATAAATTTTTCACTAACGTTTAGCAGTGCCGTTAATAATAGATACCCAGAACTTTGCCAGTAAATCTTTAAGTAAAACTTAATATTCAATATATTAAACAGCACTTGAATCAATTTGAACGTTACCGAGTGCGCTACGAACAGCTTAATATTAAAACTTGATTATTTGATTATAATCCCAAGATGCCAAAGTCGTTAATTTATGCAACCTTTTATGTTTGAAGATCAATATTTAAGAAAGTTGTTCACGTCTATTTGAAGGCGCATAAAATCAATGACTCTTCCACCTTGCTTATTGATAAAATGAATGTCAAAAATACGCCTAATTGATGATTTTAGGTACTAGTTGATGATTCTTCAAAATTTCTTATAAAAACTACTTTTACAGCATCAGAAGCAATACTACTCATGACCTTAATTTGAGCTCTTCCCTTGCCTTAACAGCCTAACGAACGGCGCCAATTTTGTACAAGTTAACATTCGGCAAATTATAATGGAACTTAGCAGGTCACATCTGCCGCACATCGCATCAAAATTGGGGCAAAGTGGGGGATTGGGTTCCAAACTACACAACCATAGGCCCAGAAGGAGATGGCGTGACGAGCTGGACTCTTACCAAAGGGTTAGGCTCAAACTGCCATAGACAGAGATAAATAGAAATATGGAAGGGGGCTATTGCCCTGCAGTGGGCCACATTAGGCTCATAAAAAACATTCGACATAAAAGATGCAGAGACATAATAGGGGATCGGACTGGGTCAAAATAATATGATTCTGTTTAGTCCGTAAGTTAGATTATCGAAAAATATTGAATACGTATTTTTTGTTTTATCAAATCAATAAAAAATGACGAAGATAAAACGCGTCAAAGATCTTGAGGAGTGGGGCTTGAAACGTCACTTGTGTCGTCAAAATGTACTATCATATGACGTCACACGAGTTTTCGAAGCAGTGTACCGTCTTCATTTTAAGTTTACGTGAAAAAAGAAAAAATACGTGTCCAATAATTTTTGGAAATCTATCTGACGGACTAATTAGTTTTTTTTTGTCCGATCCCCTATTGAACAAAACAACACTGATACAGTCTCACCATGCATGTCTGCCTTACATGTACAGTTTACTTTAGATTCGACTGTTCAGTTTACTTTAGAACGCACAGAATTGTCAGTTCGCGTTGATCTCTCCATGCAATACATTATTACTTCACTAAAATTACATAACAAATACGAAATTTTCGTAAATAATCGTCGGATGAATCATTAAACGTGGATCAATAACTCTAAAGTAGCTGTATACTCTCTTACTGAGGCAGTCCTAGGCAGGGGGAGTGCGAAAGTGCTGGTTGTACACTTTTTTTAAAGTCGAGGAACAACGAGGATATGTAGGGTCATAGTAGGGTTCTAATGCAACACGTTAAGATCCTGCGCTCTCAATCAACGAATCAAAAATAGTGCACATAAGATGTTACAGTAAATTTGTTTTTAGCATATCCTGCCATGTAGAGAGATGTCAATTAATCTAACTTACAAATTATAGATTTTATCTCGTACTCGCCCTGCCTCGGAGTGTCGCGGCAGAGTATACAGCCACCTTTACATTGATTCATTACCTAGTTATTACTATAAGCATGTAATTAAAGTACTGGGGTGTGATTATGGCACATTGAGTTTTAGGAAACAGATTTCACGGAGGTCTTATTCAAAGAGTCGATAACCTCATAGTCAACATAGGCAAAGATGTTGTTTAATGGTTCCGTCAAACTACTAAGTAGGTAAGGTCCAGCAAAGATTTCGAGACTGTGACAAATATTGTCCGGTGCCTGCATCTGGTCCGCAATCCGTCCGTACCGGTTTGACCGAACCTTCACTCGATGTGCCATATTATCATCAGCCGCTTCCTGTATTTACTGGTACCCTCCTTGATCCATCCCGGTGTTGAGGCTGTAGTTCCGGTACATGCCCGCAGCTGACAGGGCATTTGTAAACCTTTGTCCGGCGGGGAAGAACACAGACGGTACTGAATAATATCCTGCAATTATTATTAAAAGAAATTATTATAGATACCTATCACTATGTTTTGAATACCTAACTAAGGCTGGCTTCCCAGGGCACGCCACGATAGTGGCGGTAAGTCCCCTCTTTGAGGAGTGGCTAGAGAGGAGCCACGGCGCCCTCACCTTCCGTCTGACGCAGGTCCTTACCGGACACGGATGTTTCGGGAGGTACCTGCACCGAATCAGGCGGGAGGAAACGCCCGGATGCTTCCATTGCGAGGATCGACCGGAGGACACGGTGGAGCACACTGTGGAAGTGTGCCCTGCTTGGGCGGAACCCCGCCGTGTTCTCGTAGCGGCGATCGGCGGCGGTGACCTCTCGCGTCCGGCCCTGGTGCAAGCCATGGTCCGGGGCGAGGAGGAATGGGACGCCGTCGCCTCCTTCTGCGAAGCAGTGATGCTAGCGAAGGAGGTGGCGGAACGAGAGAGGGAGCGAACCTCTCAACGTCCCAGCCGCCGCGGAAGGCGCGGAAGGCGCTCCGGGCGTCGGGGGCCACGTGATGGCTTCCGGCCACCGTAGACGCGGGCCTGTGGACGGTGAGTAATGGGCTAGCTCGCCGTCCGGCCGTCGTCATGACGGCAACAGACCGTGTCGGCGGCGCGTTCGTGTTCCACGCGCGCCTCAAAGAGATGTCAGCAAGGAGGGGCCCGCAAGGGCCGACGCCCGTCGGGGCCGCGGATTTTAGTACTAGATGACGTGGCCTCGGCACAAGGGCAAAGAAGGAACATGGGTTCGGTTTTTATTCAGTAGAAGTCTGACACTCCCCTTCGCTCTGCCCAAGAGCGGGGGGGGTCATTCGATGATTTTCCACCCACCAAAAAAAAAAAAAAAAAAAGTGGAAGAAAATTATCGCTCGCTTTGTTTTAATAATTTTTTCTTCGCAATTTTCTCACGTGGAAAGATAGACTAAATAATTCGTTCTTCATGCAGGAAAACTACTTAGATACAGAAACATATCTTCTACCATGCAAGAAAGACAGAGCTGTGATAGATCAAAACAACCTTGTGCTAGTTGATAAGCGATAGGCAGCCGTTTGACATCGTGCATTTTTAATAACTAAAACATGCTGATTCAATATATTACAGTACTAGCTTTTGCCAGCGGCTTCGCCCGCGTGAAAATGCAACCCTCTAAATATTTTCTAGATATCTAGCTGACCGCAGCACAACGCCACGAAAAGGGCGAGTTATGCGTTTCTCTAAATCTCTGTTTTATAAATAAAAGATTACAAAACGAAATATATGCCGTGCAAATAACACAAACAAGTGCTTAAATAACACGGTTCAATAAATTTTACCCGTCTTTAACAAATCTTATGATCGGAGCCAGTATTAAGAGAATAGTTCCGATACATGCCAGCGCGAGCCAATTCAGACGAAAACTTTTGAGCTTTCGGGAAATACTCAGAAGCAACCGTGTACCAGCCTAAAAATGGAAACAGAAACAAGAAAATAACCGAGAAGAATGAGTACGAAATCCGGGTTAACAAAGGTTTGGTTACAGATACTGTACAAACTGTCGTTTAGTTTAGTCGGACATCTCCATACAAATACTACTCACTGAAGTATCTATTAGGGTCCCGGGACGCTATTTCTTTATTTGAGTTTCAACGTTGACAATTTTCAAATGGTCCATTGCAGGTTTTGAAAAAAAAAATGTTTTCCTTATTTCACCATCATAAAATAGAAAACAAGAACTAAGTAAGTCGAAGTCATTGAAATAGCCAGCAAAATACATGTAAGTAGGCTGTGACCGACAAACTAGAAGAACAGACGGAAGATAATTTTCCCTTTACACCTTTCAGTACGAAACATCAATATTAATTTGCTTTTCTCTGCTTGCTTTAGTTCCGTACGACAACTAGGTAGGTACATTCGGTTTACTAAAAACTATTTTAAGACACGCTTGTCTTTATTATAATTAAAACAAAAATCTGTTATGAATATGATCATAGTGATTTTTCTTAAATATATCCCTCGAAAGGACTGAATTTTGGGTATCTGATTGCCTTTTTCCATAGGTTGAGTTATTGAATATCAATGTGGTACAACAACAGTCAAACATCGTAAGGAAACCGGCATGTCTTAGAACTAAAAAATTCGAAGACATGTGACATCTACCAATCGGAGGAGAGGAGGCCTGAGTCCCTGCAGTGGGAGCATTAAGGCTGATGATGATGATGATGACAACAACAGTTGGTTGTGTACGACACATTGCATCTCATCGCCGCTTTCAAATATGTACACCGGTCCTTAATCGTTCTTGGTCGGGAATTCGAATTAAGTGAATAAATTCGTACCTACGTATAATGTAGTTAAATTGTAATCTGTGATTACCTGGAGGGTACCACCCGTATTCGCTGGAAGATGTTCTGTAGAACGGGTGTTGGCTGCTCAGCTGACACCCGTAGCCGTTAAACCAATCTGTAATGTTCATCATTTTTAATGTTTCTACTAATTCGCAAATATACATTGTCATACAAATCCGTATTATAGCTATTGTTTAGGTATAACCCGACAAAAAGATTAAAAGTAATTGAAATATTGAAAAAAATACAATTTTAAAATTAAACTATCAGAAAGTGGAAACGAACTAATGAAACTGTTCTCTCGTGTATTAAATTCGGAATTCAAAAAGCATTTCGCTTCTATATGTATTATGTAAGTTAGCACGTGCTGCTGTTTCGAAATTCATCCCCCGTGAGATGTGGTTAGATATATTTTCATTACGTTAAAATGAGAGTCGAAAGTACTACCCTTAATCAAAATATTCTACGTATGTAATCCTAAAAGAAAAGGAGTGTTACTGAAGCTACATTTTCGTTCGTTCATTATTGATTACAAGTAAAAGCCCGCATGCCGTTTTAACGAGTACAGGATCAATGACACTAGTAAGTGTTTGTTGTTAGAATGTTAGATTACAACGATAATGTTAAACAGAAACCTTAAAAAAAAACAGTTTTGCTGGAGATTTGTCATATTTCAAGCCTGACCGAAACATAGACGTCAGAAACAAGAAACAGTGCGTAACGATACGTGCACGATAGAACGTAACCACAAAACGCATCATCAATAGAATGCTGGCGTCAGTCTGTCGGAATGGTCTTTGTGAAAACAACTGTTGTAGAATACTGATTTGGTATATCAGCATGACTGTGCAGAATCCTTATGAGCTACGAAAAAATATGAATACCTAGTATGAATTACTAGAATCTCCAGAATCCCTAAGACATTTCACGCACAGCTAACATTCTGTTGTAGGTAGTCTCTGTGGTTTTTGTTAGTTATAATTAGCCTTTTAGTTAGTGTTTGAAATTGTCAGAGCTCGCTTCGTCCCTGACCGAGTCCCAGAATCCGGACTCAAGGCTAGTCAAAGGCCGACAGCGTAAAGAATTTTATTGGCCCAGAGAGGACGACTATACGAGTATGACGCAGCTATTGTGGACAAAGAAGCAGAAGGCTGAAATGAAAGTCGGTCTCTGCAAAGCTTATCACGACAAGGAATTGTATGCTATAAGGATTTTTATGGATGGGGTCAGACAGAACAATAAGTGTTTGAGAACAGTTATGGTTGCACGATAGATCAATCTGAAAATCGGGTGGAAGAGCCACACTGGGTTCGTTCTAAAGTTTTAAAGTTTCCCACATCACAAAACTTTTGTGAATGAAAAAAAGTCAGTTGTTCCATACGTTTTGATCGTGTAAGTATTGGGATTTTTGTAGGAAACAGCTGGTTTTTTTTTTATATATTTATTTCTATGTAAGGGGTTTCACAATGATGTACTAAATACGTGGCAACCGTTTTTTCGTCGGTTTCCCTTCCACCCTGTTTAATTGGAATATTGTTTCGGGTAAAAAAATTATGTACAGTAGCATATTTTTTTTCAGTTTAACATAGAACTCTAAAAAAAATTAAGTTCAAAAATCTAAAACCCGACTACTAACAAAATCGCGAAGAAAAAGTAGAAAACAAGAAAATAATTCTTATCTGATATTCTTCGTAGTCGCATGCCACTGATACCTGATGCTCCTTCATGGCGTTCTCATTGATACAGAAGTCAGCTAGCTGCTAATTGCCATTAGCAAGGTGGCATGCGACTACGAAGAATATCAGACAAGAATTATTTTCTTGTTTTCTACTTTTTCTTCGCGATTTTGTTAGTAGTCGGCTATTAGATTTTTGAACTTAATTTTTTTATTTGAATTTAATTTTTGTGTGTACTTAAACTATAATATAATACATAATTTTGTAATGTGCTCGCCAAGACAAAGGTCTCATTTGATACCAAACTTGCTATGATTATCTCAATTTAATATTTTTTGAGATAAGTTTTTGACATTTAAATTCTGTTATAATAAGAATTTATAAAATTTATATAGCCTATGTCACCCAGGCTATTCTTACGAATCTATTGACACCTAATTTATTAAAATCCGTTCAGTAGTTTAGGCGCTACGGTGGAACATACATACATACATACATAGACTGCCAAAATCATTACCCTTCCTTTTGGCTTCGCCGTAGTCGGTAAAAATAAACCATTACCTGTACTTAAACATATTTTCGCGGTCTGACCATTTTAATAAAACTTTATAGAAAAGTTTCCTTGCTTATTGATTTATATTTACATTTATTTATACCTATCAGTAAAACGATATCGAAAATTACTTGGCCAACTCGGATCGAGTGCTGAATGAAATTTGATTTCATAGAAATCCCTGTTTACAGAAACTTTTTGATGAATTAATTAAAACTAATTCAAAGGTACGTCTAAATTATTTTCGATAGGTCATATTTGAAGAAAGTTCTAAAGGCTTTTGGTAAAACAATAAAGCTATTTGTATCTTCCTAAGATAAGAAGAGATTTTGCATAGACAAATGGATATACCTATTAATAAAAATATTGTGCTGAAACTGTTGTCGTTATCTAGAATTAAAATGTTAAACCCAACAGAGCCAGCCCAGAACTTAAATACGACTACAGCGTTCATGATCCTTTTATATTCGCATTATCCTAGAACTAAATAGTGCCATTTATTTGTTTAGATGTATGCTAGGCTATAAACATAGGGCTGCGGGTTGTTCGAAAGAGATACCGCGGCCTCTATACAAAGGGCTAAGAAGGAACATGGGTGGTTTTTAGTCAGTAGAATTCTGACACTCCCAAACTCAAACTCAAATATTTTATTTCAATTAAGCCATTACAGGCACTTTTGAATGTCAGAAGGACGGTAGAAGAACGAAACTACGAGTGCAATACGTCATTCCGAAAGTCACCACCCGCTGTCAGTCCCTTCCGCTCTACCCAGATCGGGAGGAGTCATTAAAATTTGATGATTTCCCAACCCCAAAAAAAGAAAAGGCTGTACACATAAAGTTGATTGATATTTTTATTCTAGAATATGATGAAAAATGTTCAACTCACGGGGATGTTCGAATCTCTTTGGGAGGTTGCAGGTCACAAACAGATCTGAAGTCTTCAGGTCGGGCTGTTTCATCTGTGCTCTACCAGCCAACTTGTCAGTACATGTTGCTGAGCAGAAACCAGGCTGAGCATTATCTGGTGGCGGACCCTGAGGCTGTCCTTCACTCATTGTTTCTTCAAAAGTTCAAATGACAAAAAATTCGAGAGTCGAGGAAATATCGTAGAAATAGCGATAAAATAGGTATAAATTGATTCGCAAATAAAGGCGTTGTTAGTTGTCGTGACAACTTGACAGTTTTGTTTTCCTTGGAAACCACTTGGAAACAATAATTTTGTTATGGTTGGTAATTTTGTGTTACCAATTTTCATGAAAGTACGAATTGCAATGTCGAAACGACATAATGAAATTGCTTATTGTATTTTCTGAAGTTGTTTTTTTTTCAAATACCTAGTTAAGTTTTGCCTTTTTGATGCTATACGCTGGGATCAGCCTCCCAAAACCCAGTTTTGGGCCATAGGTATGCTCTCCATGAGAGGGCCTAGGTTATAATTTGGCCATAACCCACCTCGGGAGCCCAATGCGTGTGGTTGTATGACACGTGTTTTTCACATTTTTGGTTCTAGGACATATCAGCTTCTTTCACGCAGTTTTTCTACGCCGTTTTGAAACCTGTGCTGTGTAATGTGGAAATACATTATTACTAAGTGAAGTTCTTGCCTGAGTATGAACTTACGACCTTACGACTTACGATGCGTAAGTTAGAGTCTTAACCACGGATCCTATCTACTGCCGTTAACAGTCATTGCATTAATGGTGATCCATAGTAAAAATACGTTGGGCAATGTTAAAGTGTCATTAGATAGTGACACACTCCAGGATTGGTGTGCAATAATTAAGTTGGGCTTCACGAAACAAGTAGCTTTATCGGAACCACATACTTAAAATATAAAGCTCAACGTACACATGTCATTTCTAATAAGTGAAAAGAAAAGAGTACTAAAGTAAAGAGAAATTTACATAATAGTAGGTACATTGTTCAAGTGCTCATGGAACAACAAGGACAGGATGACAATAAAATCTTGTAATTATATCTACAATTTTTACTATGAGGCACTGTCTGTTTGCATGGTCTACTATCCTCCAACAAAATGCGATGGATGTTTAATTACTGCACGTCAATCCAATACGGTCGCGCATCTTTGCATATTTTCCGTTCTAAATGACATCCCGCTATTAGATCACGGAAAACCCCCATTTTAATTATAAAATCCTATAACCGTCGACCTTAAGCGCGTTGGGCATGCATTCGAATGAATATATTAGCCGTTATCATCGCTATCAGGAGCCAGCCGACACAAACGTGGGTGAGTATCGCGCCTCCTCCCACCCCGCTGTGTCACTCACTACTCGACTGCTAATAGCTGCTCACAGTTTAAAATTTAATTAGGTACCAAACAGTTCAGTGGATACTAGTGGAACTAAAGTGGAACTACACGATTGTGACCAAAAAGTGCTGATAACAAAGTTTTCAGAACATTAAAAATATATTTGAAAAGCCAAAGATTTGTTTACTTGTATCTGTCATTAACAAAGTCAAATAGCTATCAATAACGACAAACCCCAAATAAAATAAAATACACAAATCATAATTATTAAGTAATTACAAATCAAACACAAAAATGCAAACGATAAGTGTACAGCAACCAATAAATCTAAAAGTCGTGAGGTTTGAGTTAGATTTTTCAGATTTAGTAAATGAAAAACGAAGCCCAGAGAAAAAAACCAAGAAAATTAGGATACCGAAGATCAACAACAAAAAGCAATCTCCGATACCGCCCGCACCGTTTATAAAGAACTCTTCGCAGGTACGCAATTGATATTCAAAGGTAATGGAAATATAATACATCGCAAGCATGGAAACGACAGGGAAAATATTATAAAACAATTTAGGTACCAGTTAGGTGGGTACCTACACTACCTACCTATCTATAATTTTTGTGGAAGCAACAATGATTTGTAGGTAATTCATGAATGTTAACTTGATACTGGAAAACTACGTTTTCCTGTAAGCCATAAATGTTATTTGTTTTTGCCATTCTCTGTATTTGTATCTGTTTTAGGAGAAAGGGGAGGCCCTTTCCCAGCAGAGTGATACTTTTAAAGCTAACAAAAATCCCTGTTCTTATTATCATCATCGTGCTCTTGTCTCATGTTAGAGTCGACCCTTCAAGATTTTTCTGTACAATACCAATACTAAATTAAACTTGACTAATTTGTTGTTACATTTCCAAATCCAGAAAAGAGATGTTAAAGATTTGGTTGAAGATTTACTCGACGAGTTATATTCAAACCAGCGTGACTGGGGCGGCCATAGTGGAATCGACTGTAGTCATGTGTAAGTTAAACCTATACGTAGGTACTTATATTACCGTTTTGTTTTAGAACTACTAAACGTCTTCAGAAGCCACTGAAGAAATATCAAAGCTCTCTAAAGTGAAGCTCATTTCTTTTTAACCGACTTCAAAAATCCTCTCCTTTTTTGTACGGCTGTATATATATATACTAGCCGTTGCCCGCGACTTCGTTCGCGAGGAAATTTTGACGTATGTATGTGTGGGACTGCCTCTGGATGTACTATGCCAAAGCGAATGACAAATGCCAATCGAAGCGATTATATTCCCTTAAACTGGCCCTGTCATAAAATCTGTTCCCACACATACAAATACATGTCTTAACTATATTCTATCTCTCTACCAATTTTCGGCCCCAAAACGCCAAGGATTTCATTTATATACTTGCGGGAGCCCTTAGTCCAGATCGTCACAAAAAAAATTGTTAGATAATACACTTGCTAAGTTTCAGGCCGGTAGTACAAAAAATCAAACTTACATACAAACTCGCGAGAGCCTTTAGAGCTCCCTAATCTGACCCTAATGCAAAGTCTGTTCTTAGCAAACCTCTACTCACCATAAACTCCGTCCCTGAAAAAAATCAAGATTGTTGCACAAAAAATGAAAGACTTTCAGACAAACTTGTGATATCCTTTAGACCTCCCTTATCTGACCCTGTCGCACAATCCGTTCATAGCAGACGTCTACTAACTATAAACTCCATCCCTGCCAAAAATCAAGATTGTAGCACAAAAAATGAAGGACTTTCATACAAACTTGCGAGGGCTCTTAGACCACCCCAATCCGGCCCTGTCGCAAAACTAATTCATAACAGACGCTTACTGACAATAAACTACGTCTCTGCCAAAAATCAAGATTGTAGCACGAAAAATGAAGGACTTTCATACAAACTTGTGAGGGCCCTTAGACCACCCTAATCCGGCCCTGTCACAAAATTACTTCATAGCAGACGTCGACTGACTATAAACTACGTATCTGCCAAAAATCTAGATTGTAGCACAAAAAATGAAGGACTTTCATAAAAACTTGTGAGGGCCCATAGACCATCCTAATCCGGCCCTGTCGCAAAATCCGTTCTTAGCGGACGTCTACTAACCATAAACTACCTCCCTGCCAAAAATCATCTTTGTACGTCCAGCGGTTTTTGAGATTTCGTGATGAATCAGTGAGTGACCTTTCGCTTTTATATATATATATATATATATATTTATTATGTAAGTTCATGGATAGGATATTTCAGTCAATTATGGACCGATTTACGAAATTATTTTATCATTTGGTAGAAAAAGCTCGCTCGGTGGGCTCACATAAATTGGTGGCATAATAAACAATGAAACAAACCAGTCAACGACTTCCAAATGTAAAGTAATTTTTCGCTTCTTTTGTGTTTTTTGGGAGACGGATGTTTTTTTTTGCTAAAATGTTTTTTTAATGCAATGGTGTTCTAAAACAAGAAGTTTACCTAGGTATCTGTTTTTCCAGCCAACTCTCACAAACCACTCTTTCTTGACGCAGATCCATAAATATTTAAAAACAGCATACATAAAAATGTAAACACGTTTAGTGCAAAAGCGTATAGCCCTAAGTAGATTAAAGTCAAAGTGCTTTAAGTAGTATCAAAGAAAATGCAAAATGTTTTTGTTCTAGACGCGTCAATAAATCCGAAGTAATAATTTATGATTTGAATGTCTACTGTCTAGATCTACGTCAGCATCGTTCACCTCGTGCCAGTCAAACTGTGGGGAGAAAACAGAAGCCATTGAACGCAACTTTTTGGAATCATTAGGTACGAAACCTTTCACAAAATAGCTGAACTTTCGGTTTGCTTTATTATTTTAATTAACTCTCTCAATGGAAATTGGACTCGTTTGGAAAATAACAGTTAATTTGTTTTTTTTCAACACATTTTCTTGAAACTGTTCTACGCATCATATTGTGAACCTTGTCGTCTTATTGAAAAACTAACAAACGTTACTCAATAAAAATCATAGACGAACTGGAACGCCGAAATAAACGGAAATGAAACCCATTTTCCTACAACGAAATACGACAAAATACTGCCAGGCAGTATTGTAGAAAAATATCGATAAGATTATTATTATTTAGATCAAGCATTATTTATTCCGTTAATGTTAATGTGTAAGTTAATTTGGTTCCGAAACAATAGACTATGCCTATTAGTTCGTAAATTATAGCGATTACTATCTGGAAATTGAACCTCTATACTGTAAGTAGGTACATGTAGTCACATTCATTAATTATTCAGGGCTGAACTGATACTGAATTTTCTTTATTTCATAGAAATTATCGAACTTCGGGAACAAAAAATCGAATGGGAAGAGAGACTTCAAATAGCGGGAGAACGGCTTGCGAAGAAAGTTCGTATCCAGGACCGACTGAGGCGGCAACAGAACCGGCTTTCCGCAGCTATGACTGTTCTGCTAAAACATATCAGTAAGTTGTCAGTTGACACCAAGGAGTTCCTAATAATACATGACATTTCACGCAATCCTAGTATTTTCCAAAAATCAGGTTTTCCAAAAAGTTTAATCAGCAGCAAAAATGTTTTTCCACTAATTTGAAAGCAACGTTTTTGATAGGGTTATTTGAGCTATCACAGAATGAAGTCAGATAGGTATGATGTCTGGTATTGTTTGTTGTTAGACTTCTTCTGAAACTGTCACAATTGCCTCACAATGTTACCTCATCGATATAATGGATACTATATCAATAGCATAACGATCAAAACGATAAACGTGTAAATTATTGTCAATTTATGGAAATTAATTACCACTTAATGTCCGTAAAAGGCCTCCGGTTCCGTAACTCGCAGAATCTAATTTCTATATTACAGCTATTTAATGGGTCGTGCATTTTCATTAGCAAATTGTATCATAACCACAGAGGAGCGTAAACAAAAAGCTCTTTAGACAACTTCAATAGTTGAACTATGAATAGTTTCTGAATTACAATTTACAATGAAACATTTATGAATCTTATTTGTGGATAGCCAATATTACGACAGTTTCATTCATGGGAGCTTAAAATAGATTTACGCATATCAGAGCTAACTTTACTGGCTATGGGGTGCTTTTCCCTTCTATCTGTTTCCGAAACTGACGTACACAGCGGCGCTCAATCGATACATAACGCACACAGACAACCGGCCGGGGTCCCACTGCGCATGCCCACTGCCGTGTACCACGAAACACTGTCACAAAACAACATGACAAGATTGTATTTTCCCTCTGAGCATACAGGCAGTTTGTAGTACCGTAAATTGAAGACAGATTCAGTATTGTGGTAGGAGGTTGGAAGCCCCGCCGCTTCGTTTCACGAGTTTCCCAGTAAACATCACATCAGCTGGTCGACTACGCAGTCTCAAATGCTCTCGAGATATGGCTCATATTTTTTCACAATTCTGTTATAAATCATCAGTGTCTAACCTTAAAGTAGCTGATAAAGTTAGATCTTAGCGCCAGGATGTCGTGTCCGTATCCGCCTGCAGTGCCACTGCATAGACTTAAGCCGTCAGGTCGTTAACTTAGTGCTTAGTGCAGTTATAAAGATATGCGTTTATTGTCAAATGCGTGCCACTTACAAGACAGATGAGTGCACTCCTAAACTCCCTGAGGAGCTTGGCAGGTGCATCGAAGGCCGGTTCAGGTACGTCCATTCATTTATTTCAAACGTAGATGCTATCATCAAGAAATTATCCTTAGGAAACCTTTGAAGTACCGCGTTTGTGATCTCTGTCAAATGCCTATGATTGAAGATTCGTTTCTAAGTTTAAATGTCAAAATCCACCTCAATGTTATTTCATAATTTTGTTCCTTTGATATACCAATTAGAATCCTAAGGCTAGACACTCCTCCTTTACTGTCTGAACCAAATTACATTATTATGTAAATGTGTAGTGTGGTTCCGTCATCGGCGACTCTTATGAAATAGTCCTGATTGTGCATGTGTGGGTTTCCATGAAAACAATAACGCGTTACGCGGTTATCGGTACAGTTTTCAGTAGATAGTTAAGTAATGTTATGCACTGTAGATACACACAACTAACCTATACGTACTCAACGAGCTATGGCATCATTGTTGACCAAATATAGATTTTCCTTTAGACAACTGTTTACGGAGATGAAGTGTAAAAATAAATTTTGATCTGCAGTTTGATGTTATTGTTTTACTTTCTTTGATGCCTAAGGAAAAAGGGAATACCTACCTAGTTTTATATTTTTTCGCTGCATAAATCTGAACCTAAGAATCCTTAGAGACCACTTCTCTAAAAGGCCTGTTAGATAATAAATTGTTGCTTAGGGCTGCTTATAAGTTGTAAGGAATGAAAATGTAAATTAGGTCCTGCTTTTTAATATTTTTACCATGTACAAAATCTAAAAATCCAGAAACTTTTAGAGAGCCGTGTTCTCAAGGACTTGTTTGATAATGTCATAACTAAGGCGGTTTCTAATGTGAACCGGGCAAAGCAATTAAGTATTAGAAGGTATAATATGAAAATGTTTCCGCTGCATACAAAACCTAAGGTCCTAAGAAGCTTTAGAGAGACATGTTTTACCTGTTTTCTGACCTGCTTGATAATTATAATGAAGTGGATTAAATCCACCTCAGTTTTTCCGATGACCTCAAAACACACGTGGACAGCTTTGGCGCGGAAGGCGAAGGACAGTGTGTAGTAAGTAGCGCAGCTTGGGAGAGGCCTATGCCCAGCAGTGGTCTACGATCCGCAGAGTTGATTGATTGACTGATTAAAGGTGGCTTTTGATATGTAGCGGGCGAAAGTGGTGCTCGTTTCGGCGTGACGCCGGGCTCTGGAGAGGGGTCCGGCGAAGGCGGCTACGCGGAGTGGCTGCATGCGATGCGCCTGGTCGCACGCCTACCCGCCGGCGTCCCCCAGCACTTCCGCAGAAAGGTAACTCGTATTTATCAACAAACAAAACATCACACCTGTAACCCCAGAGGGCGAAATCCCGAGGTTAGGCAAGCGTATACCATTGCCAAAAAATGAATCTGCTTATTTTTTTAACAAAATCTCGTGCACAGATGACCACATCTGTTTACCATGCGAACAATAATAGCAAGTAGGTGAATCCTTCAAGGTAACCCGTGAAATTTGCTTTTTTACGATTTTTGCAATTTGCCGGTCAGTGTCAGGTTACCTACAATGTATGTTAAATACAATAAGATTCACAACCGTAGTAAATGTGACTTTACAGCGCCTTAGCCTTGGAGCCTTAAAATCACCAATACAACCCTCTCAGTTCATATTACTTCCTTGAGTGAATATTTTATGAAAAAGGCATTGATGACAGTTAGGTATATGAACTGAGAGGGTTGTATTGGGAATTTTAGTCATTATTATTCAGTAAAGTCACATTTGTTACGGCCGTGAATCCTATTTTATTAATTTATCATTTTTTGGCAATGGCATATACGTACACTCACATTTTTCCAGTTAAATTCAAGTCCCATATCATAGCGGACGAACCTATTGTCACCAACCGGGCACAAGTCCTACCTTCGGCATACTAAGCACAATTCCCTGATGGGAAAACCCAAACCAACAAAATACACTGGTTTTTCTGTCAACAATGCTTTTGGGTGCTATGTTTTTGTTGTCTACTTATCTCCTTAACAAGATAAACACTGCGAGAAACACTGTTTTTCACTCGGCATTGAATTATGTACTTACTTAGTTTTTATATTAAACTATATGGTTTTGTCCTAATTATCTGTCAAAATAGCTGGTCAGATAGACAGTTTCGACTATAAGCCAACCCCAACTTAGATGGGAGAAGGATGATGATGATGCCCTCCGGACGTGATCGCAACTGGGTTTCGTAACCAGTTGATTGTCGATCAAATGGAATAAGTTACATATTTTTAAAATTAACTGTATCAAAAAGTTTTTGATCCTGGACTAAGTTCCTAACGCCCAAATACTCGAACGTTACTCAATTTTAAGTAACCCTCAAAACTGCTGTTATCTCTGTCACTCTGCATTAAAGTAACAAAGACAAAAGATCCAAAATTTCATCAAGCTGAAATATTTGAAGGTGAAGGTAAATCAATTAATGTCGCGTAAGTTTTTATGTACTGGCTGGAGGCCTCTTGGCACGCACAGGATAGTCAGGTACAGGCGAAGCCACCCTCAAAGTACCTAACCTTGCGATATTCCATTTAGAAATAAAAGCGGTGAATACTGTGATTATGACTACTGAAAGCCTTAAAACCTTTTTCACCGAACCACCAACATCCCTTAACGCCGCACTTCACAGTATCTTTCCCGCCGATTAGCCACCAGTTCAGTAAAAACAACCTCATTCTAAACGGTTTTGTCGGGAGTATAGATTTTTAATATTAATAAATATAGCTTCGGTCACCGAATATCGAGCTACCTAACCTACTGAAATAATTTTCACCCATTTTCACTATACATTTAGTCCTAATCGAGTAACACTTCAGGATTTAGGACTTTTGATTGAACTTTCATTACCAACCTAAATATATTTCCGAATACGCCAACAATCTCTATCCAAATAGTCAATACAAGCAGATAACTTCGTTTCGTCTTACTGAAACGAAGATATCATACGTAATATAGGAACCGGGAGCATATATCTAAAAATCCTTGTCTATTTACTCGAAATCATAGTAGCGCGTGTTCGAAGAGCTCACTCACCGTCACGTAGCACAACCTTACGTAAAAAGGGTTGCTTTGACGTCATTCCTATTTACATCTCTTTCAAGATCACGTATCCTTGACTTTCAGTAGGAAAATTAGAATAATTTAACAAGTGAATGACCACAAATCAAAAGATTGCCTCTACGTTGTTGTTGAGACTTGGTTAAAAGATAGCAATCTATGGGCTCTTTGTAACTGACCATAACAACTGGCAACGGAGTCCATTGTGGCTTTCATCCGCGACTCCACACAATTACGGTCGAACAAAGTGAGAATACTGCGGTCATTTCCACTTTAATTTATGGTATAATAGTAGTTGTCAGTTTATGATTTATCTCGGGTGATTTCGGTTTGTGGTGTGCGCCCTGTTCACCTAGATTTTAAATGGATGCCATGCCAGTTTTAATGTCTTTGTTTTCTTACAATTCTGAAGTAAATGAGAAGGTTTGCCACTTCAAGCAATGCCGCCATTCAGACGCCCACTTCTTATTCGACGAGTCCTGAATTAGTTTCTATGTATAGTTAGGTAATCTCATGGCATAAAAATACATCTTCTAGTTTTAACTGTTTTGTTTATAAGTGCCATGATATTAGGTATACGGTGGGTACACTCGAACGAGCTAATAAGTATACAGACAGAAATCTATAAATTATAGTACACTGAACATATTATTTTTATTTTATAACGTGTTTCGCAATAAGCGACTTAAGGCTGAACGCCCACGACAGACTTTTTGTAGGTGACCGATTTTTTTTACGAACAAATTTAAAAAGGGTTATATTTAAATGCACATCTGTTTAATTTTTCAGCACACTAGGTAAACTCCACTAATTAACTGAATGCATACCAGAAAAATGAATGCTGTGCAAAAAAAACCAATTGATTAACTAAACATGTCCTACAAAAAAGTCTAAAAAATCACACAAAACGCGATGACCTTTTTATCGAATTCACACCAAAAATGTAGTTAGTACATCGGATATATGATTTGTAAAACAAAAATACTAATTGCTTATCAAAAATACTAACTTGCACTCTAAATTGTACAATCTTACTACGGAATTTCTAAAACTGATATCTAATACGACCGTCTCGCGACAGTGTCCTTTATGGGCGGCATGGGCACCGGGCCGTAGGCCGACGAAGGAGGCCGGCGGAGGCCCGGCACTTCGGGGACAGAAGATATTAGTGTTATTTAATATGCGAGCGAAGCGAGCGCGCGTCATGGAGTAAATCAGGTGTAGGTTTTCCTTAAAAAAGTTTTAAAATGTTTGTTAGACTAAATAATTATTAGATAAACTATTTTGATAATAGTTATTCGTTCAGTAAAACAGTTCTGCAAATGCCATTAAAAAGGATACTAAATTTGATTTCTTTAGTGTGCATAATTTGTGTGCAAGTCAGTATTTTTGGTGTAACTTTAAAATATTTTGTTCGAAAAAAGGGAATATACAGATAACGGTTTAAATACATGCCATTTAAAAATCGGCCCGACAAAAAGTCTGTCCTGGGCGGGAGCGATTAGATTGAAGTCAAACGCTGTATCGTTTGACATCAGTCTTTAAATGTAGGTATCTGTATAATCTTAAAAGTAAATAGAAGTTAGCTGGCTGTATAGGTAGGTACTTATTAGCTTGTTCAACTGTACATCACCATTGATTGTAGTTAAAACTATTGTATTTCGGTGAGTCAGACAATCTGATGAAGGTTGCGGGATTCCGTTGTTTGTGAATGGCGTTTGATGTAACAATGCTTGAAGGCCTATGTGTAACAAAGGACGTCTTTCAGCTGAATAGTGATGATGTAACCGAAGCTTCTTTCTAAAACTTAATTGATTGTTATCCCAGCTATGGCTGACACTGTCGGAGCGTCACCTGACGGCGAGGAACATCGACTGGCCGGCAGCGGAACGCGGCTGTTTCCGCGGCACCGCGCAACCCGATGACACGGAGCTTGGCGCGCAAATATTAAAAGTAAGATGTCATTCAAATCTAGACCTTAAGTGGTCAATCTCCGCTTCAATCCCAAATGCGTGTGTCAATATCTTAAGGAATGAATTTGCTCAAAGTATAAAACAACATAAACACGCACAACCATCGTTAAGCTCTGAATATTCCGTCATATATATATTATGTAGATCCATTTATTATTCACATATTATTCATATGATCAAGCAAATTGGTCTGTCTAGCCTAGCCCTAAGAAATAAGTGTGAATATGGCGGTTTTGTGAAGGTTGTCGGAAGCCTTGTTAGAAAATAATACTGAAGTTGGAAATATGATATTCTTCGCGAGATTAGAAGAGATTGTTGATTAATTTTTCTCATTGAAACTTAATATTTTCCAAGGATTTACACCGCACCGGGTGCTCTCTGTTCTGCGGGGCAGAGGGGCGGGAAAATCAGGCGATGCTTCGAAGAGTGTTGTTGGCTTACGCAAGGTATTTATTTCATATCTTCGTCTTTTAAATTGCATTGTTATAAAATATAGAAAAGATGTAATACTTTTGTGACAAAATATGTGAACTCTGTTTTAATCTATCACGGTTTGTAAATAAACTTATACTGACTGACACTTGCGGGATGTTTTCCGTTATAATCGGGAGCTCATAATAAAGGATAATCATGGAAGCTATCCCGTAAATAGGTAACAGTTTAATTTTAAAATATGAGAAGTAATAGGGGATCGGACAAAAAAAAACTAATTAGTCCGTCAGATAGATTTCCAAAAATTATTGGACACGTATTTTTTCTTTTTTCACGTAAACTTAAAATGAAGACGATACAGTGCTTTGAAAACTCGTGTGACGTCATATGATAGTACATTTTGACGACACAAGTGACGTTTCAAGCCCCACTCCAAGATCTTTGACACGTTTTATCTTCGTCATTTTTTATTGATTTGATAAAACAAAAAACACGTATTCAATATTTTTCGATAATCTAACTTACGGACTAAACAGAATCATATTATTTTGACCCAGTCCGATCCCCTATTGTTTAACTTGGGAGAATATTGCAGATCTATTTCGATTAATAATCGAACTCATTGTTTAATTTTAGATGGAACAAAGACGTGGGCTACTGCCAAGGTTTCAATATGTTAGCTGCCATCATACTAGAAGTTATGGACAAATCTGAGTCGGATTCACTGAAGGTAAATATTATTACAGTACTACAGCTAACTAGAACAGTGAGCTAGATACCAAACCCTAGATTTGATACGCCTATTGAATGCACCCATGTCTTAATTATGTATGAGGATTAACAGATAAAAATTATAAAGTACTTAGTGCTTTCCATATATTATAAATATATAAAAAACATGTTTTTTTAGTTCTGATTCTCATTATTTTGAATTCACAATAAGTAACTATTGATTTGTAGGTTATGATCTACCTAGTGGAGGCCGTTCTCCCCGAGGGCTACTTCGCAGACGATCTTCGCGGCTTGTCAGCAGACATGGCAGCGTTTAGAGACCTCCTGCGACTACGCCTGCCCCGCCTAGCCCAACACATGGACCATTTGCAAAGGGTATCTGATGGTAACGGCATTTCCATTCACATGTACTTTTAAGACTGATTCGCAGATTTTGAAAGCGCAAACAATAAAGAGTAATAAAAACTAAAACAAGCTATTTCGCTGAGACTTTGAACGTCTTAATAAATACCGGCCGGAAACATAAAAATAATATTACACGTGGAACTTTTAAAGCACTTTATTTTTATTTTTTTCAGGTGGAGGTGTAGAACCCCCTTTGCCAGATGTGTTTACTATGCAATGGTTCCTTACACTGTACGCGACTTGGTTGCCGAGGGAGTTTCTGCTGAGGATATGGGACCTTGTCCTACTAGATGGAAATGAAGTGCTGCTTCTAACTGCGCTGGCTATTTGGGATATGCTCCAAGAGTGAGTTTCAAATACAGTAGATATTATATTATAAGTAAGATAATATTACAAAGATCTCCAGTCGTTTATATTTTGGCTGAAACAAGACAAGTTCTTTCAATCTCTGATAAATAGACTACCTATTTATTACATAATCAGCCTCATATGAATAAGTTTCATTCAAGAAGTACTTAAATTACTTAATTGAATCTAGCCATTGTAAAGTATGAGGAAAATTCTTCCGTTTGAATGGATGACATCATCAGCCCGGGAATCCCGAATTTATATGCGTTCCTCTTTTACGTTTTTGTATTTCAACACACATGAAGGTTGTTATAGAACAGACAAGGTTAGTAGAAAGAAACATTTCTTCTGCATCTTGGAATCTGTGTAAACAATAACGCAATTTCTGTCTTTACTCCACAAAATATAAATGTTTAACAAACAAAAGCCATGAAAGAAACTCTAAGTCTAAGTTTAATTAAACATAGACATAAAAACCTATAGTATAAGTGCAACTCTTAATGATATGATTGAAACTGATATGAAACGCATAATCGCATAGCCACCCCCGCTTTCCTGATATCAATGTTATCTATATCCGAATGTGACCGATAAACGATAAAAATGAATATTACTCATTCTTGTTTGAGTAAGTATATATTTTCCCCATCGGGGCTGCGGATTATCGAAAGAGATGACGTGGCCTCGGCACAGGGGCAAAGAAGGAACATGGGTTCGGTTTTTAGTCAGTAGAAGTCTGACACTCCCCTTCGCTCTGCCCAAGAGCGGGGCCCATTTGATGATTTTCCACCCACCAAAAAAAAAAAGGGATTGATATTTTGAGATTCGCAAATGTTTACCAAAGGCCCCCTTCTATCTAAAAATAAATTCGCTGAAATATAAAATACGAACTGCATAGGTACTGTACATACAAAAAAGTATGAAAAGGATTTTTGCAAAAGAGGAGACTACAGTAGGTACGGCCCAGCATTAGTGTCGAAACTGACTGTAGATTATAATGACTATCATGACAATAAATTTTTTTCCATACGCTGGCATCTACCTAGATACTCGTAATAGATAGATACTAGAGTACGGAGGAACTTTTCAACAACCGTAAAATGAGTAAATGGAGTAAATGCCCCGGCACCGTGACGTCTAAGAGGAAAGAATCGAAGAAGAAAACGTGTTGCCGGGCCGACCCCAAATAGAATGGGATAAGAGCAGGAAGATGATGATGATGATACTAAAATAATCTAAATGTAGTTTTTTATTTTCAGTCGTATTCTATCGGCCCGTTCAGCAGACGAGTTCTACAGCTGCATGGGGGGAGGTGCGGGTGCCGTGTGGGAGGCGGGGGATTCGCTCGTGGCGAGGGTCGTGGCGTTCGGCTCCGCGCCCGAGCTGCCTCGACTGCGCAGCCTGCACCGATACCGCGTGGCACCACCAGCCCCGCCCATTACAGCACCCAATTATCATCCACCTTTACATTCTGCTGTACGGTCTAATTTTACATCTGCTTATCGCTAGCCCCGGGAAATAAAGTGGTAAAGGCACACGTATAAAAGCTACCCCAAGGCCTAAGAATGCGAAAAATGGTACATCACAAAAAAGGCCGTAGCAGACTATTACCACCGTATTGCTCGGGCTAACGTTATGTTAACGTCAAGGAGTTATGAAGTAACCGAAAATGATCTATTTCAGGTGCAGTCAATGACAAAACGCGGACTTCGACTATTCTATTCAGAAGATGAAGGAGATTCCAGTGACGATGGCAATAAAATGGCATTAACTACGGTAAGTAAATCATAGGAACTATTGAAAATGATAATGTGTGATATCCAACACGGATATTTAAAATACGGTGACTTGTTTCAGTTCGTGCCTCGGCGTGAAGATCGTTTGGCAGCAGGCGACCGACTTTCTTTAGACATTGGGGCCTTGAAACGTCAATATGCCCGCCTCCGCGAAAGGCAGAGACAAGCTCATGTTATATTAGCTGCGGCTTGTGCTCGCCATGCTGCAGGTATAAAACACAAAGACTTATTGTGAACACTTGATAGGGGCATTTTATACATTGTCTACATAAAATATAATTTATTTTCAGTGGGCGTCTCGACCTCTCCAACGTCCCTTACGGTAAACAACCTACTCCTGGGCAAAAGTGCACTAGTTAGTTCTAGAGGACGAAGACTTGGTCCACCTCCTGGGGCAATACCACCTTCACGGCAAACGTCAACAATAGATAAAATAGAACTCCTTTCACGTCGACCTTCCACTGAAACCATCAGTTGGAATGAAGAAAAAAGTCGTAAAACACTAAATAGGCGAAATTCAGTTAAATGGAAAGATATTAAGAAAGATAAAACCAAACCAAAGGAAAGAAAAGCGTCCATTGACTTAGACGAGGCTGGCGACGGCACCATTGTTTCTGAAATAGAAGCCAATCGAATGATTGCAACAGTGAGATCTCGTAGCTCTAGTGAAACATCTACTTACTCATCACACAGTGCTTCTAGTACAGATACAAGTCTTTGTGATGAGAATGAACGTGGTAGTGAGTCTGAGACAGAAATTCCAGAAGATGAAAAAGAAAAGCATAGTTCGAAGATTAAGAAGATTTCCTCCACCCCATCTCTTAAACAAACCAAAATTAGTCGGTCACAAACCAAAACCGAAACAATTAAGATACGTAGTCCTGAAAAAGAGGCAGAAATAATCTCTTTTGATAAACCAATCAAAAGTATTTCTGACTATTTGGATTCTGCAGCGGGGGAGCCGCTACGAACTTATATAGATGGATTTGAAAGTAAATTGAAAGACAGTCCCAATCTTACTAAGGAGATCACTGTGTTCAATCCTACAAGTCTGTCACCTTGTTCTCCACGCATCACTTCAGACAGAAACGAAGTATTGCAGAGACTCAATACAACAAAATATGAAGAAAACTCTACAAGCAGAGAAATATCAAGGCCTACAAGTTTTACGAAATCACCAAATATATTTACTGAACTCAGTCCTATTGACTTATCTCCTTGTAATTGTGGCATAGGTCATAAATCCCCGTATGAGTATGATTTTGAATCTAACTTTAAACGGCCCCCAGCAAGTGAGTCCTTACCTCGACCTCCAGATATCATCGATAGCTTCACGATGTATCCAAATTTTGTGCCTGACATAGATTTATCAGATAAAAATGTATCTGACTTTGAAAGTCCACCGGGAAGTCCTGGTTCTGAAAGTATTATAGTAAGCGAAGATGAACCACCGATACCTTTAAAAATTGATAAGTACTTTGAACATAGTCCGGAGTTCTTCGGAGCTCGAGTAACAGATCCAAATAGCGTAGATATTCCAAATCGGCGTTCCACCAAAAGACTCTCACGACTACCGAAAAAGCCAGACTCATTGACATTACAAAGTAACCACAACGATAAACTTATCAAGGAAGAAGTAGAAAGAGCATCATCATTGCCTCAAAGTCATAGTTTTGCAAAGAAGATTATCGATGACTATAAAGAAACGACAGATTTCTATTCCACTCAAAAACAGCAAACGCCTGAAAAAAGTAAAGAACTAAAAGACATATTTTCTCCAAAGGATTACATTTTACAAACAGGGCGAAAAAATAGTGAAAGAGCTTTACAGATAATTCAAGAAAATTCAAAAATTTTGAGTAGGATCTTAACAAAACAAAATATTACTGAAGTTAAGAGTCCTGTAAGTAAATATCAAGTCACGAAAAGTGACGAGAACGTGCTCGAAAAACAACGAAATCTTTACTCCAAAACGGTTCCTGAAAAAACTGTGGAGACTAAACTAATTGAATCACCTTTACTGAAAGAATCTACCTCTGATTCGTTAATAGGCTATAGAAAAAGAAATGTCAATGCAGGGGCAAATGAAAACAATGATTTTGTGCGAATACGACCTATTTCTATTGATGACCCTTTTTCCTTGGAAGTTCGTAATTCAACCACCAGAGAAGAAGAGTTTTCTATCAAAAATACAAAAAGTCCAAGTAGTGAATGTTTAGGTAATAAGACCGATTTATATGGATGGGAAAACAAAGGATTTTTAGCAAAATGTGATCACAAAACTTTTTTAGAGAAAACTGATAACTTTGATTTCGATTACCAAAGAAAAACCAGTGATCTATCAAGTTACGGTGACTTGTCCAATAAAGAACTCAAACCTGCAACCACGTCGGACTGGACTCGACATTCTTTTTCGGGCGAGTCCAAACCATCAGTGACTTTACCGTCTTCGGAGCAAAAAGATACTTCGACATATGAAAAACGATTCACATCCGATGATTATAATTATCCATTTTCAAGCAAATATAATGACTTTGTGTTGTCTAAAGCTAGTGATATTTGTAGCAAAACGGTTAACCAAGGACCGAAAGTTTGCGAAAATGTATCTAAGACTGAAAACAGCCAAGTTAGTGACTTTGCTCATGTTGTGACTTCCTCTATAAGTTTCACGTACGAGGCATCAGCGGAGGACGACTCCCCGACCGGCGCGAAGACCAACTCTAGTGATACTCTGTGTCAAATCACGTCGTTGGACCAAGTGTCTACGCCAATATCGCCTAAGATATTTCCGAACAGAGAAACTCCCACTATTCCCAAAGACTACACAGAAAAGAGTGACAGAACTAAAGTAGAGTCAGACGATACTTGCAGTGCTATCACTTCGCTCATCGAGACGGACACGCTGTCGTCACTGTCGTACCCCCGTAGTCCGTCGACAGGCTCGTACCACCCCTTCCCCACGCGCCCCGTGCTCCGGATGCCTAAAGAGTTAGGAGTGAGATTGGGTATGTACCCTAAAGATGTGATCAGTTCCCCACCAAAATAAGAATAATTTAATAGAATTTACCGATAGTTAAATACACTATTTCTAAGGTTGTTTTGTGACTTGAACATTCAAGATCAATTTTATTACGTGAAAATGTTTTTTATTGATATTTTATGCTTTAATAAAAATCTAGATAACTTCAACACAGATTTTTAGAATTTTATTGTTTGAGTCTAGTTTTATGTTTTACCTAATTATGTTATAGTCTATTTTTTGAATTTGAAACTTGTCTGCTACTAGTTTACATATTTAAATCTTTGTTTTGGTTTAAAGCTTTGAAGCTGAAATGTTTGCCCTATTAATATTACAGTTTAGAAATATTATACGTACATTTGAAATACAGAAAGTTTCACTAAATATAAAATGCACGCGGGAAGTTTACAAATTAATAATATTGTTATGTAATGTGAAGCCTTTGGTATTTCAGATAGTTATTTGAGCTAGTAACAAAACAAACACGTTGCCTTGAATCCAATTTAAATGTTATGCGTAATAAATAAATAATAATCCTTCGCAATATTAAAATATTTGTACAATAATAAGGTAGATAGATTACTGTTTGAAGTCAATATAATTTACGGCAATTACTTATTTGTACTGCTATAGATTAATATGCAAAATGAAGAAGATTATGTTGTTAGAAGACAATATTTTATTCTACAACAGTATTGAGAAAATATACATAATGCGACAGACGGTCAACCTGTTTATTATTCATTGTCACAACCCTACATTACAAAGTAATAATACATAAAGAGAGAAACGAGGACTTTCAAATCTTTAATAGTAATATCGTCCTTTAAATTAAAATTTAAATATATGTTGTAAATAAGTTAGAAGTCGTCGAGCACCGGTGGGCAAGTGCAGACAAGGTGTTTGTCTCCGTACATGTCATCGATACGACCAACTGTCGGCCAGATTTTCGTCTCTCCTTTTACGAATGGCTGAAACATAAAAATGTACTTTTAACACTAGTTGACTTAAAGGAGTCAATGATAGTGTGGCGCTTCTGAGGAGTGATTAATCAACAAAACATAACATAACGCTTGTAATACCCGAAGGGTTAGACAGAGGCCCACACCCGCATTTCGCCAGTTATGTTTGATTCCCATTTAATAGGGGAAAGCCTATTTCCATCAACTAGACACAAATCCTTGCTCCGTCGCATACCAAAAACAGTTCGGCCGACCTAGGAATCGAACCCAGGATCGCAGGCTAGCGACCACTAGACCCACTTAAAAATTCATAATATCATGAAAGCTACAACTCACTGCAGGGAAAGCAGCTTGTTCCCGAGTGTATGGGCGGTTCCAATCTTCAGAGATTACTTCAGCTTGCGTATGTGGCGCCATCTGAAAATAGACAACATGTTACAAACAAACCACTTCAAAACAATTTTTTTTGTACAACATAGTATAACAAGGAATATCGATGCTCAAACTTTTACAAACATTTTTGCCTCCTTCATACATAATACCTACAAGTCTTAGTTTGTGTTACGATTTCCTTTACCTATTCACGTTTATAAATTCAAAGGCGTTTCCTCAATTAAAACAAATGAAAATTTCTACAATATACCCGCGGCTTCGCCCGTGTAGTGTGGAGATCGTACTACCGGAATAAAAAGTAGGTATTCTTTATAAACTACCTGTGACCCAAATTTCATCTATATCCGTAGTTTTGCTTTACTCTTCACAAAAAACTACTCAACAGATTTGGATTCACAAACAAACAAACATGATGTTTGTTTGTTTTAGGACAAACGTTCGCATTTATAATACAGTACTTAGTAGTAGTCTGACACTCCCTTCTGCTCCGCCCAGAGCGGGAGCAGTCATTTGATGATTTCCAAGACTAAGTTGTAGGTACCTTCAAAGGATTTAGCCGTTTGTCCATGGTTCCGTCTTCGATGTCTTTAATTTCCTTTCTAATTGCGATAAGAGCTTCACAGAAGCGGTCCATCTCCTGAAGATCTTCAGACTCGGTGGGTTCTATCATCAGGGTGCCCGCTACTGGCCACGACATCGTGGGGGCATGGAAACCTGCAACGTCATATAATTATTGTTTGATCTTGATTTACATAGGTATGTGTGTGTTTTTGTCATCATCATCATCATCAGCCTTTAATTGTTCCCACTGCAGGGACTCAGGCCTCCTCTCTAGGAGAGGGATGGGCTATAATCTACCACGCGGGCCCAGTGCGGATTGGTAGATGTCGCATATCTTCGAATTTTTTGGTTCTAAGACATGCCGGTTTCCTCACGATGTTTTCCTTCACCGTTTTGAGAGCAGTGGTGATGAAATAAATTACACAAAGTAATGCGCCTGCCTGGGTTCGAACCCACGACCAACTGTTCGTAAGTCGGGGCCGCCACCACTGGGCCACCACTGCTCTAGTCGGGTAGAGCAGTGGTGGCCCAGTGGTGGTGTGTTTTTGTACCTACATATTATTATGTCAGGCCTTTTCCCCTTGGGGATAGGCGGATAATCTACAGAACTCTTTTTGTTTCCTCCTCCTTCGTACACGTACTGCGAATATTTCACACTGAACTATTCTGAAGATCACCACCATAATAATTATGTCTATGTCTGTGTGTAATATGTTTTGTTACCCGTTATAGGTAGTATATACTAATAGGATCACAATTTCGTTGAGAAAGCAATTCTTATTATTTCGTTTTGCCAAAGCTTTCGAACTTACCAAAGTCCATAAGCCTCTTAGCGATGTCTCCCGGCTCTATATTGGCAGTCTTCTTCAAATCCCTCACGTCTATAATGAATTCGTGAGCAACAAGTCCTCTCTCGCCCTTGTACAAGGTTTTGTAATGACCTTCAAGTCTCTTAGACATGTAGTTTGCGTTGAGAATGGCCACCTGTGTCGCACGTCTCAATCCTTTGGGACCCATCATCTAAAACATAATAAGAAAGTTTTTACATAAAACTTCTTGCTTGTTAGTTTATAATTATGGAAAAGTTTTCGCCTCAAAACAAAGAAGTCTCATTGTTTTACGGTACTTACTTTGATGTAAGCCCAAGAAATCGGCAGAATAGCTGATGATCCAAAAGGTGCAGCGCTCACGGAGCCGAAACTATGCGCTGCATCACCCAAGTCGGCTAAAGGATCGATTACTGGATGTGATGGCAAGAACGGCGCCAGGTGAGCTTTCCTATATACAAGAAAATCATTAAGCACGGGAATCAAAACAGTGGCAAGTCGGGAATATTTTAATTAAAAAAAAAAACAAAGGCTGAACAAAATGTTTTGAGGTATGTATGTAGTTTTATTTAATGATGCTTACACTCCTATGGGTCCCATGCCCGGGCCTCCTCCACCGTGTGGGATGCAGAAGGTTTTGTGCAAGTTCAAATGTGACACATCGCTGCCGTAGTCTCCAGGACGGCAAAGACCCACCTGAAAATTTAATATTTTATGAGTTACGGAACTCAAATAGTCTGGTAGGACACCTGACGAGGTGTGATGGTAGGTAGAGTAAAGCTGTGACCGAGTGCGAGTGGCTTCCAAGGACTGGAAAGAGAAATTTTGCTCGTCCGGCGGTGAGATGGGCAGACAATTGTTGCCATCACGGGAATATACACTGGCACAAGAACGTGAAGCTTGGCACAAGCTAAGAGAGGCCTTAACCAGCAGTGGGTGAAGTCGGGCTATGGCTGACGATAAAGCTTGTTTGGGAGTAATTTTCACCATAATATAAGACTGAAGGCTCCATAAAAGTCGTACAAACCTGTGCGTTCATATTGGCACCATCCAAGTACACTTGACCGCCATGTTTGTGCACCAATGCGCACACGTCCGCGGCACGCTCCTCGAACACGCCGAACGTACTCGGGTATGTCAACATCAAGCAGGATATTTTGTCACTGTGCTCCTCCACCTGAAACGATGAATGATGAATGTTTATTTATTTCAAAAAACTTTTTTACAAAAAATATAACCGACTTCGACAAAAATAAAACACAAAAAAGTGAAAAATAAAAATCAGCTTCTGAAGTCGGTGACTTTTGTTTGTTTGATTTCATGTTTTTGCCACCGACTTCAGAAGCTGATTTTTATTTTTCACTTTTTTGTTTTATTTTTGTCGAAGTCGGTTTTATTTTTTGTAAAAAAGTTTTTATTTTTCACTTTTTAATGGTTCACATGTGCTTACCCCTTCACAACGTACCGGCGTGATGTTATGTTATGAACTGGTGTAAACAATAGACAGACAATATGAGATTTCAGCAATCCCAGTCCATTTGCTATCATTTATTGAGGAGTTCCGTTGCCTATCTCCGAAGTTCTTCATCAGATCTTCACAACCTTTGTAGTGAGTACAGGCGTGATATTATGTTGTGTGATGGCGTAAACAATGCTTAGATATGCTATAGCAACAATCGCGGTTAATCTGCTGTTATTTATTGAAGAGCCCCGATTTCTACAAGATCCCATCATCAGATATTGAAATGGTGACAATGAGACCACACGGGAAGCACCAGCTTTCAAATGAAAAAAGAATCATGAAAATCAGTTCACCCAGTCGCAAGTTATGAGCTAACAAACATAAAAAAAAAAAAAAACAGTCGAACCGCCTCCTTTTTTTGAAGTCGGTTAAAAAGTACGGTAAATTGAAAGGTAAAGTAAATTAACCAATACAAGTTGATTAGTTAGTAAGGGTACTTATGAGGGCACCAATAACAGGTGTACCTACACAACATTCTCATAAGTTTGATAGCATGAAAACAAAATTATTTGAACTACAATAGGGGATCGGACTGACTCAAGAAAATAGAATTCTGTTTAGTCCGTCAGTTCGATTATCGAAAAATATTGGATACGTATTTTTTGTTTTATCAAATCAATAAAAATTGACGCAGATAAAGCGCGTCAAAGATCATGGAGTGGGGCTTGAAACGTCACTTGAAGGTACAAAATGTACTATCATATGAAATCTATCTGACGGACTAATTGGTTTTTTTTTGTCCGATCCCCTATTAACACCTAGTAGTAGGTAGTATATAAATGTAGTACTTACATCTAATTAAACCTACTACTTTTCGTCTGGGTGCTATGTGACAGTTTTTTTTTTATTTTATTCGTATTAGGTATTTAGAATTTAGAATTTATATTTAGAATGTTTAATGTATTTGAGATGGACGTTTTTTGTTGATGATGCTCATTTCAAGATTAGTAGTAGCATTGCCTTGACAGTATTTACTTACAAAACCTGAAGAACCCTTACCTTTTCTTTAAGATGCGCCATATCTATATCACCAGAAGGCGTAACTCGAATGGCGCAGACCAGCATACCAGCCATATGCGCGGACGCAGGGTTGGTGCCGTGCGCGCTCACGGGGATCAAGCAGATGTTACGCTTTGTGTCGCCGCGGAACTCGTGGTAGCGCTTTATTGTCCGTAAACCAGCGTACTCACCCTGGGCACCACTGTGTACACAAATTCAGGTATTAGTAATCATCTGTCTAGTTTTTTCTCATTTATGTTGGGGTCGGCTTCCAGTCCAACCAGATGCAGCGGGATACCAGAATTTTACATAGAGCCATCCCATGCAAGGTGAAGGCTTTCGCTGACACAGTGGCCATAGATCGTCCAGCTTACGTCCAAAATCTGATCTAGGCAATCATGTCATAACCGGAGATCGTGGAAGGCGCACTAGTTCCCATGATTCCCGGTGCAAGTGTGGGAAGGGAATACCTGGTTGGTTTTTAGCCATGTTAGTCTGACAGACCCCTCCGCTCGCCCCAGGGTGGAGGAAACAGATGAAAATTTTTCATCCATTTATTGAGGCCATATTGGTAAATAGGTATATCTAATTTCCTTATTTCGTATTTAACCATCGACAGTTAACATCAACTTGCCTGTTAGGTTGGAAAGACACACGGTCGTATCCTGTCACCGCGCACAGATCATTAGCTAGCTCTTCAAACAGCTGATGGTATCCCTTGCACTGGTCTAGTGGCGCGAACGGATGGATATCAGTGAAGTGCTTGAACGAACACGGCATCATCTCCGTCGTAGAGTTCAATTTCATCGTACAAGACCCCTGAAAAAAAACAACAGTCATTTTGTGATTAGCAAAATAATCACGTGCAAATAGCCTGCTGATAAAGACCCCCCGAACGGTTCATGTTTCGTTCTTATCTTATTTATACTTGTTTTCTTACACTTAAAGGTCAGCCGATACAGATATTTCTTTAAAATTAACCATACTTCACGTTCACACAGCATAAAATACAAAAGAATATTTAATTGTACTTACCAAAGGTATCATAGAATGTACAAGAGACACGTCTTTGTTCTCAAGACGCTTCATATAGCGAACTATCCTTGTTTCCGAGTGGTGCATATTGAATACGGGATGAGTAAGGTATGGAGAAGTCCTCCTGAATGGACCTTGCTGCACGCTTTTGGCTCTTACGTCTCCAGTCTTTGTTACCTGGAAAAAACCAAGAAATTGTTTGAGAAATAGAGAGAAAACAGCTAGGCTAAAGCCACAAATGAAGGGTGGGGTATTCTTGGCGGACATTCCTGCTTAAAAAATATCCCTTGAATTTATAGATGCAAACTACAAACTTGGTATTAAAGTCAGTCAGTGCCATGTGTTAATTGGTTGGCTCCTATCGGTTTAAGAAGTTAATCAGGGTTCAACTAATCAAATGATTTGATTGGACCTATCCCACATCTATCTTATAAATAGTTTCATTAAACATCGACAGTTACTCTGAAAGAAACAGTTAACTTTTAACTTATACCTCTTCAACAGGCTTGCAGTCAAATATCCACAGCAAGTCATTAACATCCTCCTCGGTCGTGGTCTCATCTAGTGCTACACCAACAGCACCGTCATCGAAGTACCTCAAGTTAATCTTCTTCTGCTGAGCGCGCACTTTAATCTCAGTAGCGTCGTGTTCAGAAAGAGGTACTACATGCAGTGTGTCGAAGTATACGTCGTTGGATTGTTTGTGGCCACGTTGTCTTATTCCTGAAATATCACAAGTAGAATTATTTTCTTTGTTTCAATAGTATTTTTTCTTATGAATAAAAACTAAGCAGCGTTGCCTATATGTTTAAAAAAAATATAGCATATTTTAAACTTAGTTTTGTCGACTATTAGAATGCACTCAAACTTCATGTTAAAGTTTACAAATGAATATTTTACTGAGAATATACGAAGTAAGATGATGTTTTAGTTGCGTTAGTGTATATGGACATTCCCCAATATAAAGAATTATTTAATTGCATTGCGCTTCCGATAGTTTTGTTTTGTGTTGCCTTACCATGATCAAGTACTAGTGTAGCGTTATGAACTCTGGTGGCAATGTCCCTCAGACCTTGAGGACCGTGGTATACTGCGTACATAGCGGACATATTGGCTAGAAGTGCTTGTGCTGTACAAATGTTGGACGTCGCTTTGTCTCTTCGTATATGCTGCTCTCGTGTCTGAAGTGCTAACCTGAAAAATTAAAAAAAGCACTTTACTAATGTGATGGGACGATTACTTGCAAAAAAATGTTCTATTTATTTATATGCTAGTGTTATATGCTAGTCGCCTAGTAAATCATCGTTAATTGGAAGGAACTTACATAGGCGATCAAGTATTACACACCTAATTCTAAAATCGATTGCATTATGTAAAGCACCTGTAAGCATCTCTTCCCGTAGCGTCTCTGGTAACACCAACCATACGGCCGGGCATAAGCCGCACTAATTGATGCTCAGCCGCAAAGAAGCCGGCATGCGGTCCTCCGTAGCCCAAAGGTACTCCTAAACGTTGTGATGTTCCCACTGCAAGGGCTGCACCACATTCTGCTGGTGGACGCAGAAGTGCCAGAGCAAGCAAGTCCGTGGCCACCACCACTAAAGTCTGTAAACATAATTAGGTACATTCAGAATGTTTCAGTGTTTGTTGTCGTCATGCAAAAAGCAATAAAACTTCTGAATAACTCACGCCGTGTTCGTGAGCAGCAGCGGCTAGTCCAGAATAATCATACACCAAGCCCCTGGTGTCCGGACACTGCAGCAACACTGCAGATATGTCTCTCTGAGCGAAGTCTACTTGTCGAACATCTGGTACCACGTCAACCTCTAAACCTAAAGCGTCCAAGCGTGTTTGGACTACAGCTAGTGTTTGCGGGTGTATCCTCTCTGATACCACGAATTTCATTCTCTTATTGAGTCTGTGGAATAAAAGTGATTGTTTTTTCTGTCTTAATTTATCTGTACTACAGTACCTATACTTGCATACTTTGCGCGCCATCGATGCATGCATCGATGTGAACCGTGGCGACATATCGGATACAAAACATTTTGCAAAAATATTTCGTTTCGCGACATTTCAACATAAGCATCAAAACAATACCAAGTGTCATTAAATTAATTATTTTTTAACTCATAAATGACTACAGATACCTATGATAGAATATATTAATTTATTATTATAGTAATTCAATTTCATTTTCAATATAAATTCAATAAATTTCGCAATATCCCTTCTTTCTTTATCATGTTTAGTGAAAGAACTTATTAAATAGTAATATGTAATTAATAAGAATCAATTTTATAATTATGTAATTTAATAATTTTAAATCTAACAATTTTCAGTTCGCTTACAGAGTTAATGTTAATAAGTATCGACTTAGACATAAATGACTACAGATACCTGTAATAGACTAAAATTATTGTTCATTAAATTCAATTGCCAATCAATGAAATCAATTTCGCAATGTTCATTCTTTATAAATGTTTAATGTAATTAATAACGTAATAATTAATAAGAATTAATAATAAATAATGACTGTTTTAATCTATTAATTTTATATGTAACAATTTGCAGTGCCCTTACAGGGTGCATGTTAATACTGTGCCATGAAATTGTAATGCATGCCTACTAACCAGTGTTTTACATGTAAGCAAATAAATAATATTAAGTAACTTGACTTTTATCGCAATTGATATTTCATTCCATCATTCGGATAGTAACAGAATAATTAACTATAACATGGATGAACATACCTATGGCAAAGCGATAACGCTTCGGCAGCAGCAGTGCCTTCATCCAACAATGAAGCATTGGCGACATCTAAGCCAGTGAGGTCACTGACCATGGTTTGATAGTTAAGAAGACTCTCTAATCTTCCTTGAGCAATTTCTGGTTGATACGGGGTGTATTGTGTTGTCCTGAAAGTGTATTAAATCGAAGCTAGAAAAATGTACAGCATATTTATAAAAGGAATAAGAGATATTATATGTTCGCTTGTCTCGCTTAGCTTAATAGTCGAATGTACAGTTTACGGACCGTAATATAAGAGTTATAGAAATGACAGGAAGGACACTTCTTGTATCTCGAGTTGTCGAATGTGGACGAGGCAAAAGGAGCATGTAAGGATCGTAGCAAGTGGCGTTCTGTGGTTACTGCCTACCCCCATGGGAAAAGAGCGTGTGTTTATGTATGTATGTGTATGTAATTAAAAAACAAACTAACCATCCTGGGTTCTCGAACATATTGCGCATAATGGAATGAGGGACACAGCAGTTGTGATATCCCATACCTATGTAAGACCGCCATATTTGATTCTTCTCTGATAGT
Organism: Diarsia dahlii; assembly: GCA_949775195.1. Lineage (NCBI taxonomy): Eukaryota > Metazoa > Arthropoda > Insecta > Lepidoptera > Noctuidae > Diarsia > Diarsia dahlii. The sequence continues at coordinate 13,231,646 of OX459194.1, read as the reverse complement.
TTTCGTACAGTTTTAATAAGATCATATTCACCTGAAAAACGTGTTTATCTATTAGCAAACTGCAAGCGATTATAAACGCATTAACATTTAAATCATTGTTAATAAGGTACTTAGTTACTTACTGATAGGGTCACTGATGTCCATGAGACCTTGTAGTTGGATTTTCTTTGGGACTGCATCGTCTGTTAGTTTATCTAAGCTCTAGAATATACGAATTAATACTTAAGTTAGTAAACAATGATCAATTGAAAAATAACGATGTACTATAAATGTTGGGATTGACTTACCTTGTAACCGAGCAAATCCAACATAGTCACTACATCTTGATCTCTTGGTCCAATATGCCTGCTAGGAAAGTCTACACGCTCGGGAAATAAACTATCTGATTTTGTGCTTTGGGTTATACAACGAACACCACTTCTCCGTAACTTTTCATACGAAAAGTCTTTTTGGAGACTAGCAAATGCATTTTTTGGAACTAAACCACGGTTAATAAATCTGTACATTTTTAATTGTGATCAAATGTGCAACAATTAAAATGTCTTAACCATTTTATTGTCCGACTTACGAAAGCGACAGTAATGTACTGATAGAGGGGTCAAAAGGACTCTCACGTAGGTACAGATGATAATGAGAAATAAGTCAGATCTCAAGTAAGTAGTTCACAATTGTAGTCATAAAACGGGTCATTATTGGTGTATCATTATTCAGTTAATGACGACATACTACGAAAACAGTTTTAGAAAACATTTTTTTCCACTGCATGTAATATTTGTTGTATACTTACCTACTTTATAGGTACTTACTTCTAATATCAACCTATCCAATCAATAGATCATTATTTGAACAATGACGTATTTGGATGTTTAAAATAGCTTCGAAGCTGAATTTCGCAATCTATTTCCACGTAGTCTTCTGAATTTAAAAATGATTACTGCAGTCCCTTATCACTTTCTGATTCATTAAATCAAACATTTTCCTATAAATGTAGAAAATTTGCCCAAAGTAGCATCTTCTATCGTTGTGAAACATTCAATTAGGTACCATTATGACTGTAGGTAATTACCAAACAACTTTAATGAATAAGTCATCAAGTTTTTGTGGATTTTATAATTATGATGTCGGTGCAAAGGTTATAAATAATTATTTTAATCAAAGATCCTACTAATCTTACTATTAAGTATGTAAATGCGAACATTTGGATGGATGGATGTTTGATTCCATCCAGAACGATTCCAGGCGGAACCGATCTGGATGGAATCTGGCCCAGACAAAGATTATAGTCTGGAATGGCATTAGGACTTCTCTGTTTTTCTCACAATTTCACATTAAATTAATTACACGCAAAATATTAAGTCGCAGGTAATAACTAGTAATAAAAGTGTCTGTTGATTACCTGCTCAATCACACAAAATAAACTGAACAAAAGGTGAAATTTTGCACATACACACATAGTTTAGACCTTTGATTAACATAACGATTTTTGTTCCCATTGCAGCATTGTTGCAACAAAAATCGTTACGTCCCGCAGCAAAAGTCGCAGGCCGAAGCTATTTATTAGAAAATAAATAAGACCCTTTCAACTAAACTGTGCACCCTCTGAACTGTCAACTCTCTCGGTCGGTTAATCGGTTTCCGTGACTGTTTGTCTATTGTGCTTGTGCCCCATACCTCCGTTATGCCCATTGCCCGGGACACACGAGGCCAGTTTTTCAAACCAGGACAGTAACCTAGTTCTCTACTAAGCTATCCTGTCTTACTGCCCTGGGCCTGCAGTCTCTACACTAATAACGACGCTACGAATGTCGAGAAATCGTAAACTTTCTGTAATAGATTTTCAGCTTTATTTCAACAGCATAAGGTTCAAAATCTATTAAAGAAAGTTTACGATTTTACGACTTAGCGACAGATTTTTATCGTTATTTAGTGTAGAGACTGCAGGCCCTGGCTTGGAACATGCTATGAATGAAGCTAGTTTTATCTACACGAAGCCAAATGTACTAGTTTACTACGTTACTGATACTAGCTTGCTATCCTGGCTTGAAAAACTGGCCTCGTGTATCCCGGGCATTAGATCGTAAAAGTAAAAAGAAAGAATATTTTCGTCTATTGCCCTACAGCCCCTGACTAAATAATGCTGTAAATTTTAAACGCATAAACATCGAAGGGTCGGTTACCGTTTCTTTTGTCTATGATTGGCCTCTTTAGCTGTACCATTTTTGTTTATTTCAGGGACTTTCTCAAATTACCTACCATTCGCAGTATACTTAATACATAATTAGTTTCTATGTTAGATATAGGGTTGTCTCATCATGTCTCGTCCCACATCATCATTTAGGTATACCTACCATTATTAGTAAAATTAAGGTACCTACTGGTGAATTGTGATGATTAGGTTTCTATCTGTTGTACCTATTGTATGTTAAATCTCTAAGCGGTAATTTAGCGTGAGAGGGACAATGATGCAAAAACGGATACCACGTAGCCTCACGTAGGTATTCAATAGGTAGGTACATCATTCATCATTCTAAACACTTAAAAAGAGCAGCTGGTTCCTAAAAAACTTTAATATCTACAATCTACATGTTCAAAAATTCAAAATATATTGAACAGTTGATTTTTCTTAAGTTACCGATGAAAAAATTCTATGTAGGAGGGTTCAGCTTTATTACTGATACGTGGTTGGTACCTGTTTTAGCGTCCGTGTCCCATATATCCACCTTGTATGTAGAAGTCAGGTTGGCTTAATGTATCTAGACTACGTAACCTGAATTAATTCATAGTAGCATAGTACCTACCTACCTACATGCATAACCTAGTTAGCAAAATTAAAACTTTCCCTCACTCATTTAAAGTCTATAAAGTACATAGTTAGATAGTTTGGTGATGAAGTGTAAACTAAAAACCAAGGCACGTAGTGCCGTGTGGCACTATGGTCTACTTCCAAACTCCGGGCTAACAGACTAAATTCCTCATAGAAAAACTCGATAAGGTTACCCCACAGCGAATTAGGACCCTGTCTAAATGCCTATTTCTGAATTGAGTAGGTTATACCTAATGGAGGTGAAGGACCTGTGTCAAAATGTATTTAAATTCTATAACATTTTGTAGGTATTTCTAGTGTTTTTCATTCTAATTAAAAAAAAAAACCTATAGTTAGAATTTGACAACCTTATGTTATCTGCCTAATATAAAGGAATACAACTAAGCATTTCGTAACCCGATAGCTACTATAAACAATTAAATAGTGCAATACTAATGGTAAAATGATGCATTTCTACGTAGTGTTCATTCCATGTGAAAATGGGATCATGGGAAACCCCCTTTTCGTAAACAAAAGTCAATGACGAAAATGACGAGACAGTTTCTTTATACGTAGTCACTGTACCAAATTTTTTGTTTTATAAACCTTAATAATGTTAATATTAATCCATAAAATACAAAAAAAAAACAGAAAATATTGTAAACGCTTATATCACATAGAATTCTATTAATTAAATCAACGGTGTTTGCTTTATTTTATTAAAAGTCAAAAGCTCTCAATTGAAATGGAACGTTATAAATGTCACTGTAATTTTTGACAGATCATAAATGTTGTGCCCTCTCTCTTGTGTTCTTGTGTAGTTTTCAATAAAACTAAACTCGTTGAATTAGGATAGTATTATTTAAGTTGCGCATTGTCTTTAATTTACCTTTGTTAAACCTTTCTTCAGAACAACGTTGTATTCAGTATTACTTTGAGAGCAGTGTTCAATTTCTGCGATACGTCATACGACTGAAATAGCCATAAAATGACTTTATCGGAATACGATCAATTAAAACAATACATAGTGTTTTCAGTGGGAACAAACGAAAGACATAGTGAAATACTGAGTTCCATGAAAGAGTTTTTCAAAGACACCATAAACTCAGTGAGAAGGTTTGAACAAATTAGCAGCATAGGACAGCTGTTGAAAGTTTTAGAAATACGAGACTTGTTGTCTGAGGACAATGTAGACTGCCTCAAGAATATTGCTTTGAAACTCACCAACTCAAAGGATGTATTGCAGAAAATAACAGACTATGAGAGCCACCACATGCCAAGGGAGTTTGGCAACTACTACAGTGAGTAATATTTTACCTACAAACACAAACAGTTATTCCCAATGCTTTTAATTCAATACTTTATCACATTACTCTTTTTCTTCCTTTTTTTTATTTTATGACTTCCTCGTTGATCTTGTGGGTGCAAGCACAACTACTGAACATTTGGTCCTGGCTTCGAGACCCAGGTAGGGCAGTGTTATTGGGTTTTTCCATTAGGAATTTATCAGTGACAAACACGGAGTCTGAATTTGTGTCTAGTTCAGGCAATAAACTTGCCTTTGTAATATGGGTATTACATGAGACTTAAATATTACTAGCTAAATGTGGGTGTACTATTAGGTATACCTCTGCTAAACCCTTTGGGGATTACAAGTGTGATGTTATGTATGTATGTAATTATGTATTACTTTTCCAACGTTCAACCTTCTGGAACCAGCTATATAATGCAATTTCTACATTTAACATTCATTGAAAATAACTAATTATTGTTTTATGTTACAGCACCATCAACCCAAAGTCATAAGAAAGAGCCCGAAGACAGCTTCATTACCAGCAGTCCCTTGGGATCCTTTAGTAAAAAAAAGAAACAGAGGATTTTTGACACTATTACAACAGAAATTGGTAGTTTCTGGCGTGATCTTGCTAGGAATTTGAAAATCCGTGAACGTGATATTGATGATATTGATTTTCAAAATAAAACATTAGCTGTAAAGGCTACAAAACTAATGGAAAAATATGATGCCATTGCAGACCCACAAAGATGGTTTTTTGTTCTCAGCGATGCATTAGAGAGGACTCGAAGGAAAGACCTAGTCAGATCCATACAGGATATTATGGCAATGAATATCTGATTAAATGTATTGTAATTTTGTTATTTCCTAACAATAAGTTATGTTTAAACCAACACTTAAGGACTATACGGATCTAATCTATGGTATAAATTAAATTAAATGTTAAGTGTAATGTACTAAGAAGGAATAACGGTGCTGTTATGTTGTGCTTCTACGGAGAGCCATGGAAGATTTACACATTACATGAATATGTACCTATTTTAAAAGGATAGAAATCAAAAATGTGTTTCTTTAAAAATAATAAGTACTAATTTTAGTAAGTAATAGTTAAGTAAATACTAAGTAGTTATTGTAGCACATAAATTATTCACTTTATAAAAATATTTTGATTTAGTTTGTACTTAATCTATTCAAATAAATAAAAAATTGTTTCGTAATTTCAAAATAACAAGTTTTTTATGTTTGCATTTGTAAATATACAGGGTAATAAATAACGTCAATAGGATAATAAATTAAACTGCGTATACACTCTAGGTACCTCATGAGTACTCATGCACGACGTTCCTAGTCTACATAAAAAACCTCATTCAAATATATCCAGTAGTTTATTCACAGGAAAGCAATATATACATAAATGGTGTTATATTTCGTTAACAGTTTTATGCTATTTAGTTTTTTTTCAAATTCAATGTTTGGATTTATTTGATAGTTTGAAAATATTCCTATAAACTCGTATTACGGTTTATTTATTGTCGTATTATTGGCACCACCATCACATACATAGCGTCATACTTTTATAACAAAAAATCATTTATGTCTGTCCATCTGTTTGTTTCTGCTAATCTCCGTAACGGCTGTAAAACTTGATGGGGAATTTTACTGGCAGATTACTAATTTTATAAGGCTACTGAACGTAACTTGGCTAGTTTTTTTTTTTAGAAAAAGGATAAGTATTCCATGCAAAAAAGTTAAAACATTAACTTGATATTGTAAACAAAATCCGATCCAAATAAATAAGGAAGTATTTTTTTATAACAATATCAAGGGCGAAGGTAAAAAAAAAGTACATATATTAAAATATTATGTAAGTATAGATATCGATTCGGGTTTTCTTATCTATTTACTTAACTTCCCTAATGCGTCTCATTTTTGTCCTACTGCCTGTCTACAAGGGTAGGTAATAGTCATTGCCATGGGAATTTCAAAAAGCGTGCTTCTGTATGAAACGATTCATAAGGGGTAAACTTAAAAAAAGTCGAATAAAGCCAAATTACAAGGATATTAAAAACTTTTTCCTGTGTTTTGTTCCTATTTAAAATTCTCCACGTCTAAAAATAATCTTTACCTATAATTATGTAACTACTAGCTGTTGCCAGCGGCTTTACCCGCTACAACTCGAAAATTATCCCACAGGAAGATAAAATCGGGATAAAAACTATCCTATGTGTTAATCCAGGTTATAAAATATCTGTGTACCAAAGTTTATCCAAATCCGTTCAGTAGTTTTTGCGTGAAGAAGTAACAAACATATACAGTCACACACTCACAAACTTTCGCCTTTTTATTTTAGTGTGATTGGCTTGCTGAAAAGCTATACGAAAAACGGACGGAATGTCCTATACAATTTTAGTATTCGGCCAAATACATACATTCAAATAATAATATTATGTAGGTACGTCTTAAATCTCTTTATATTCTATAACGGTCCTCCCAGAGATAGATTAAGTGTCTATAATAATTATGGCTGAAAAGAAAAATAAAACATGAAATAAAAAACACGCAGCATACTATTTTTACCACGAAATAAAAAAAAAACCAACGTTTATTGCAATGGGGAACACAAAAGGGTCAGAATATTCGTATCAAATACACCTAAAATCGAAGTGTAGAACGTGTACATTACATTAGTTTTTGTTTTACTTCGATACATGCAGTATTTCCGAAGTTATAACGCCGAGAAGTTTAAGGCGAGGTTACCCTACTTTGAAACGCACGACCTCACCCCCCGCCCTGCCGCGCGAGCGATATAATGCCTAAATTTTGTCTGTTTTTTCTCTCTTGGAGAAAAATGATAAAGAAATTATACATTATGTGAACCGAGATAATACACATTTTTTACGACCTTTATTATGATAATAAGTTTTATTTTTCAAAGCCTAATATAACTCAAGTAAAACGATTATTTAGCCATCATTTGGACATGTCTTTGCGATTTAATTGGATGCAGTGAAGTGTAAGTAATCGTGTATCGCATGCCCGACATATCATGATCGAAGAGTCAACTATGTAATACATTTTTTTCAAAATTTAAATCCGTTCCATGTACGAGTAAAACGCTATTGTTGACGACGTTTATCGGGGTAACCCCGCCTTAAGTAATTTTTTGAATTTCCGAGATTACGCGCGCTCGTACTAATACGTCACAGCCCGCGACCGCGTCACTGCGCGGCACTTAGTCCGGTGCGTTGACCATAATAACTTAGGCGCGTCTCGTTTTATTTTATTTCGATCGTCTTCGTTTTCCTATTATGTACTTATACATACACATACATACATAAACTCACGCCCTTTTCCCATGGGGATAGGCAGAAACCACAGATCGCCACTTGCTTCGATCCTTACCTAATACATAGGTACTCCTTTTGCCTCGTCGTTGTCGTCGTACTTATAGTGTCCTTGTATTTCAAAGTAATAATAATATTATCCTTTATATCCGATTACACTAAAGTGAAACGTGTATTGTTTAGAATGGAAGGTTTTCTAATATGTCAGTCGAACAATCTGCCAAGAGTGGATATAGTTTGATGGTGACTTGGTGACACAATATGTCATGAAAAATCAGGATTTTATGGCTGCTGAAAATCGTGGAATAACGATGAAAAGGTATAAGTATAGGAATGTTCTAAGTAAGCCTTACCTACTCCTGGGTAGGTATTTGTTCAAACTTAAACCTAACTGAAAGTGTGTCTTTCATTTAGTTAGTAGGTACCTATAGGTACTCGCAATAGTCGCAATCAACATCTCGAATCTCGAGGTTGTCGATGATTATTTTATGTGTTTTATTAGTAGGTATAAACTAAAAGAAATAGTCACTATTTACCCATAAACAGAATGTAGTAAGTCTTAGCAGGTATTTACGTAGTTACCAGTTTTAGGCAAATACCTACCATTATTATAGTTTTATAGGTACTAAACCAGATATTTTTGATTAATTTTATTTTTAAATGAAAAGAAAATAAAATCGAAATTATCTTCACAGCAGTGCGCTTTAGTTTTAGGACCTATTGAATCAACTCTTTTTACGGGTCATCCACTTTTTCTTCATTTTTTGGGTCCTCAAGCACATAAAAAAAGAGTTTAACAGGTGTTTAAACTGTTGAATTGAAGGTGATTGAAGCACCGAGGCACAATACAGTATTTTTTTTCCATTTTTACCACAGAGACCTTTATAATTTTGATTTTTACTGCGCACGGGCGTGCAAACGAGAGCGTGGTTGTGGGAGTTGTGACGTCATCGTGTAGTGAGCGCCCGCCCGCGTTTTTAAAAACCTTCGGGCGGAAATACGCACTTTGATCGTAAATATCTCAGTCATTTTTTAAGATATAAAAAAAGTAAAAACACAGTTCTTCTTGTATTTTTTTGTAGATTTATTTGGTGTGTAAAGTAAAAAACGTTTGTCAGACCCATTGCTCGGTCACGGAAAAAAGTCGGGATAGAATGAACTTAATGAGTTTTATTAATATTTTAATTATTATAACTCTGTAAAGCCATGACACCGGCAAATTGCATAAAACGTAAGACAATTTGAATTTCGCGGGCTACTTTGGTTCTTCCCCCTAAACGGTTTGAAAAAGAGAGCGATAGGTATGACGTCACTCACGTTATCATTCTCAGAATAAGATAGGTAGTCGTAGTATATAATTATGTTCTGTGAGTCGTACCTACCTACTTGCTAACGCCTTACTTCTTGTGAATTATTTTATTGATAACAAATAAAATATACTTATATTGTTATTACATAATACAGTTACTGGGTGCAGTAGGTACCTATTTCAAGTTCCCGGATAAAATCGACGTCTTAAAATGACTTTATTGGAATATTCTCAATTAAAACAGTGCATCTTAGAAACCTCAGTGGAAAGATATAGTGAAACACTCAGTTCCCTAAAAGAGTTTTTCAAAGACACCATAAACTCAGTGAGAAGGTTTGAACAAATTAACAGCATTGGACAGCTGTTGAAAGTTTTGGAAATACGAGACTTATTGTCTGAGGACCATGTAGACTGCCTCAAGAATATTGCTCTGAAACTGCCCAACTCGAATGACGTATTGCAGAAAATAGCAGAATGTGAGTGTAAGTACCTACTGTTTTATTTACCTACATATTTACTCGACCACAGAAACAGTTAACATCATAACATATTCAACACGTTTATCAGCTTGTGTGTCCATTTGTTTTATTTTAATTTTATTACTTAATATTTTTAAAGTTCGTTAGGTATCAATAACGAGTAATAACATCGTTTGTTGTATGGGAGCTGGGAGCCCCCTTAAATATTTATTCTATTCTGTTTTTTAGTCACGGTTCATGTTTTATACAGCCGTGACAGACGGACAGCGGAGTCTTATTAATAGGGTCCCGTTTTACCCTTTGGGTAGGTATGGAACTCTAAAAATGCTACACCTACACACAGAAACACTATCTGGGGGCACGGCAGTGCCCCCGCCAAGTCGAGCAATAAAGCGGCACGGCCGTACCAACCTTTTCTCGAAACAGTTCAGGCCATTTTCGACCCCCTATAACTTCGTTGTCGATGAAACTAGAAACCTGATTTTTTAGTAACCAATTAGGCATTGTATAAACACAGTATATTTCAAATTTCATTCAATTTGAACCAGTAGTTTAAGAATTATAAAGTTCCTTAATTTTGTCACTCACTCACTCACTCACTGACTCACTGACCGATCATCAAAAGTCTAAGGCACTTCTAGCAGACCTAGAAGCTTCAAATTTAGAATACAATTAGTGTTTAGTGTATAAACCAAGGAAAAACTTTAAAAATATGCAATTTCAGTCTAGTTTTCTAGATACACTAACTGCATAAATAACTTTGTAATCTATACTTATAATAAATCTGTAGAGAGGTCAATTCTGTACATGATATATATTTTCAAAATAACTATCAGGGGGTAATTAGTGATCGATACTGATGCCAAAAATGCAATCAGTAAAATTTTTGTCTGTCTGTCTGTCTGTCTGTCTGTCTGTCTGTCTGTCTGTCCTCCTGTCTGTATGTTCCTTATAGAAACAAAAACTACTCGACGGATTTTAACGAAACTTGGTACAATTATTCTTCATACTCCTGGGGAGGTTATAGTATACTTTTCATCACGCTACAATCAATAGGAGCAGAGCAGTGAAGGGAAATGTTGGGAAAACGGGAGAAGTTGCTCCATTTTTTAAGCTTCCGTCGCGTGTGTAGCCTTAATGGTTAAAGCTACATAGAAATCATTTATGACGGAAATGTTCTACATAAAATTATCTAAAAAATATCCCACAACAGCATATGTCTATCTTTTATGGTTGACTCACAATAACACGTGTAACTCCCGATAGCTTAGCAGTTCGGAGCTTTCTGATTATATTTGTTTACTCTTACGTTTATAATACTCTCACTCATCCCTAATTAAAAGAAGTTAATATTATTACCTATTCAATAAAAAAAAGAATCATAGTAATCGGTATAGAAACATCAAACTGAACCAAATATGAAATACGCTAATAAGCTGCGCGTGAATACTGAATCATGCCATATGGATTATTTTTGTGTAACGGGAGCGAGCTTCATTCAATATTTGGCTGTTGATGCGTTCAGCGTTCGACCTTATTGACAGACAATAATTGATATTAACAAACCGTGCTTATCAGCGCGACTTTTAGTCTTTAAATAGTTTATTTGAATTTCTTTTGTTGTTATTTTATAAAATAGGTATTATGTAGTTATTTTGGTAGTGTTTAAATATTCGTTCAAATTATAAATTATTAATAGTTCGTATTTTATTTCTTTTTAGGGGAAGTAGTACCTACGCATAGATTTTTAGATACCGATAGGTAAGTTTTGGCTAATTTATAATCAATTTTATTTTTGTATTAAGTAGGTAAAAGCGTAGATACTTTTATTAATTATAGTAGTTAGGTATTTATTTTAAGTGACTACTAAATTAATAAGGCTCAAGGGCAGAATTTTCGTGTTGCTGGAGTAGATCTCGGTGTCAGTTGTTTCTCGCATGGTCAGTTATATGTCGCTCTTTCCCGGGTTAGCAGTTCTAGAAATCTTTATGTTCACGTGCCGGACGGGTCAACTTTCAACATAGTTTACCCGGAAGCTTTGGGCTGAAGTTTTACCTATAGAACGCTATAGGTACCTCATCATCAACAGCCTATTAATGTTCCCACTGCTGGGACACAGGCCTCCTCTCTTAGAGAGGGAATGGGCTATAATCCACCACGCGGGCCCAGTGCGGATTGGTAGATGTCACATGTCTTCGAATGTTTTGGTTCTAAGACATACCGGTTTCCTCACGATGTTTTCCTTCACCGTTTTGAGAGCAGCGGTGATGAAATAAATTACACAAAGTAATGTGCCTGCCTGGGTTCGAACCCACGACCTACTGTTCGTAAGTCGGGGCCGCCACCACTGGGCCACCGCTGCTCCTATATAGGTACCTACTTAAGCCTCATGTGAAAGTGATCTAAACAATATTACCAATACATTAACTTAATAACATACAAGGAGTTACACGCTGACGGAGTCGCGGGCACAGCTATTAATAATAATATTCTGCGGTTCCTTTTTGTGATATTTTTCAACAGTATTGTGGATTGACATTATTGTATTTCCCTACTAAAATACGAAAATTAATCTGTCTGTTACATCAAAACCACTGAACCGTGAGGAAGGACATAATGGTATTTTTTTACGAAAAACGACGGAAACGCGGACGAAGTCGCGGGCAAAAGCTAGTCCCATATAAATGTATAGGATTACAAAGAAGTTACATTTTCAGTGAATGAATTTCACCGATTGGTCTGAAATTTTGCACGTATACGCCTAACAATGCAATATTATGATGACATGGAACTGATCTGATGATGGAGCTGGAAGGTGGCCATAGGAACTCCGTTATAAAACGACGCAAACCCATCGAATTTGGACTCGTTTGATTTGTCTTGAACATTAGTTTATCTTTAGATTATGTCCTGGGTCTGATGATGGAGCTGGAAATTGACCACAGGAACTCTATTCTTGAATGTCATAACCCCACCGAGTTTGGACTCGTTTGATTTGTCTTGACAAGTACTTTGTCTAAGATTGCTTCCAAGGTCTGATGATGGAGCTGGAAGGTGGCTATAGGAAATCCATTTTAGAACGTCATAACCCCATCGAGTTTGGACTCGTTTGATTCGTCTTGACGAGTAGTGTCTTTAGATGATTTTGAGGGTCTGTTGATTGGGCTGGAAGGTGGCCATGGGAAGTCCGTTATAAAACGACTTAACTCCTTCGAGTTTTGACTCGTTTTATTCCGTTTGTCGAGTAATTTATCTTTAGAAGGTATCCAGGGTCTGATGATGGAGCTGAAAGGTGGCCATAGGAACCCCCTTATAAAACGACGCAACCCCATCGAGTTTGGATTTGTTTGATTCGTTTTGTCGAGTATTTTAGCAGTTCTTTAAATTGATGACTATGACTGTCCAAGTTCGAATAAAACTAGTGTTGTTGATTCATTAACACATTCGACTCCACCCCCATTTCATAGAACTCATGTGCCATCCCGCCATACATATTGCAAGTGGGCCCGCCCTCCACGGGGGTCACTGGCATTACGTTTGGGAAAATGTGAGCCCTCCAAAAAAATAAGTGGTGCTCAACCTTTTGTGATTTTTTTAAATCTTGTAGAATCTTTCGTTGGTCTAGTGTTCACAACCGCGACTGGTGATCATGAGATCGTGGGTTCGATTCCCGGGTCGGGCAAAGTGTTATTGGGTTTTTCCATCAGGAATTTCTAGTAGCAGCCACGGAGTCTGGATTTATGCCCGATTGATGGCAATAGGGTCGCCTCCTATTATGTGGGACTTAATGTTGGTGTACCTACTATTAGGTACACCTCTGCTCAACCCTTCGGGGATTACAGGCGTGATGTTATGTTATAATCAGTTAAATTAGCTAGCGATACTCCACTTAAGTGATGAGTATCGCTATCTGCCTATCTGACCTCCACAACCCAGTTAGTACTGGGTAATGCGATCACCAGTCAAGTCCTGACCACCAGTCTTACCAAAAGTAAGACTAACCTACTAGTTGCAGACCATAACCTACTAGTCTTACCTTTGGTTTACCTTTGGTAAGACTAGTTGTAGTGCTGTCTACTAATCTTACCTTTGGTAAGACTGGTCTTACTAGTCTTACCTATGGTAAGACTGGTTGCAGACCAGTCTTACTAGTACCACCTTTGATAAAACTGCTTGCAGACCAGTCTTCCTAGTCTTACCGTATGACTGTTTGCAGACCAGTCTTACCTGTGGTAAGACTGGTTGCAGACCAGTCTTACTAGTACCACCTTTGATAAAACTGCTTGCAGACCACTCTTACTAGTCTTACCTTTGATAAAACTGCTTGCAGACCAGTCTTCCTAGTCTTACCTTTGATGAAACTGGTAGCAGACTAGTCTTACTAGTCTTAATTTTGGTAAGACTGGTTGCAGATCAGTCCTACTAGTCTTACTTTTTGTAAGATTGGTTGCAGACCACTCTTACTAGTCTTATCCTTGGTAAGACTTGTTGCTGACCAGTTGTCAGACTTGACAGGATGATCGTATCACCCAGTATATACTAACTGGATTGTGAAGGTCAGATTTTTCCGTTTTATTATCAAACATTTTTTTTTTCGGTTCTTGTGAAAAAAAAACATGGAATAATATATACTGGCCAATTTTCTTGAAACATTGGAAAAATTCTATAAATAAATATTTTTAGAAAATGTTGAAAATCGTACCAATGGTTTTCCACCTCTGAAATAGAACCTATCACGTGGGCTCTCGGCGTCTAGGAAGAGGTAGAAAATTAATTATAAATAAAAGTGCTTGTAATTTAAAACTACGGCGTATTCTTATAAATCTTGTTAAAATATACAACTTTTTTTTATTTTTACATTATTTGATGCTGTTTTCGCAAAGAAAAACCTACATTTAAAATGAGCCCTCCAGGAGGGCTCCCGGCATCGGTGATACGATTTAAGTGAGCCCTCCAGGAGGGCTCCCGGCACTGAAGGTGTGTGTCTACAAAAAGAAATGAGATCCCACTAAAAACAAAACTTGTAAAAAAAAGCCAAGTCGTACAACTGTTTTCTTTCTACCGTAAAAAGTAGTGAGATCCATGTAATACCAAGTCAATTTATTTATTCAGTCTAATAAAAGATTGACTTGGCCATCGTATCATATTGGCCAATGCAATGGCGAATAGCCATAAGAATGGCCTGTTTAACATTGGCGAATGCGATGCGATGGCCAAGTCAATCTTTTATTAGACTGAATAAATAAATTGACTTGGTATTACATGGATCTCACTACTTTTTACGGTAGAAGAAATCAGTTGTACGACTTGGCTTTTTTTACAAGTTTTGTTTTTAGTTGGATACCTTTATTTAAAAAAGTTTTTTTTTTATGTTACAGCTGCAACACTCCCAAGTAATAAGAAAGAGCCAGAAGATAGCTTTTTTACCAGTAGACTGTTGGGATCCAAGAAACAGAGGATTTTTGAAAAAATAATTAATGTAATTGGTCGTTTCTGGCGTCAACTAGCAATAAATTTAAAAATTCGTGAATGCGAAATTCATGATATTAATATTCAATACGCAACATTCGCTTTAAAGGCTACAAAAGTAATGGAAAAATATGACGTCATTGCAGACCCACAAAGATGGTTTTTCGTACTTTGTGATGCATTAGAAAGAATTGGAAGGAAAGACGTGGTACGATCAATACAGCTTATAATATGTGAATGAAATCCGACTGTTAATAATACCACTCAGTTTCCTGTTTTTATTATAATTATGATTTAGAGGCATAGACCATTTTCAAAAAGTAAAAATGATAACTAAAAAGATGTGTTTTTATAACAATTTAATATTGAAAAACAATACTAACATTTATATTATATAAATATAGTGTTGTATACATATTTTTTATTTATTACATCAAAATATTTGATTTTGTTTGTACTTAACCAACAAATAAATCAACTGCGAATGTAAAATTTATTTTTCCTTAAAAATAGTAAAAAATATGACACTTATAAAAATAGATTTCATAAAAAAGGCACAATGCATTAATTAGATGGAATGTAACTTGGAAGACAATGTGAGGGCTCTTTTATATTTTGCCCGCAAACTTTTATCTAGATTATTATCTCCTTATATAGAAAAATTATAATTATTATTAGCTCAACTAACCTTAACAATATTCGAGAAAAATAGGAATTCCTTTTATAGGTATAACGGTATAACAATATGGATGCCTGAAAAATACTCTTATTTATTTAAAAACATATAGCTTCAAAAACAGGGTGAACTGATAAAGAATATAAGTGACCGACCGAAGGTCCGAATGTTTTCTGTTTCGGTCAATTATCGACCGAATTTTCGGCCCGGCCGAAACTCTGTAGTTGTGAATACATTGCCGTTCGGCTAACTTCAGCTGAGTTGGTTGCTTGTGATAGCCGTAATGTTGTTAATTTAACTTATATATACTTTAATTGTATATATTTTACTTAACACGTGTTAAAATCTCGTGTTCGGTTTCGGCTTATACTGGGACCAAGGCCGAAGATCCGGTTCCAGTTTCGGCTAAAAACCTTGTTTCGGTCGGACACTTTAAATAATGGCTGTTCCCTATATCCACATGCAGTTAAAATGGAATGCTGGACAAACTCCTCAACGAGAGAGACTTCGTATGTGTTGTATCTCAATCTATTGTTGTGAAGCCCATGAGTATGCGTTTTGGAAGAGTCTGATCCAGGGCGAGGCCTGGCTGGCGGCCTGGCTGGCGGCCTGGCTGGCGGCCTGGCTAGCTGTGCGAGCAGGCGCCGCGCACTGCCAGCGCAGCACGCAGCGCTCCGGGTGCGGCATCATGGCCACGTGCCGCCCGTCCACGGACCTCACGCCGGCGATACCAGCTGTTGAAAGGAAATGCGTTTATTTTATAATTGGCACTTAAAATAGAACATAATAAAAACAGATCTATACTTATATTATAAAGCTGAACAGTTTGTTTGTTTGAACGTGCCTATCTCAGGAACTACTGGTTGGAATTGAAAATGTCAATGGTTAGATAGTTTTGGATAGTCCATTTATCGAGGAAGGCTTTAGGTTATTCCAGTCGCGGACAGCTAGTAGAGAATAGTGCTGATAATGCCCAAAGGGTCGCAGTTCAGCATAATGTTACATTTACTTCATTTCGAATTAAATTAATAGTTTAAAAAAAAGTTTTTAACACTAGTTTTCATTTAAATGCCATAAAAAGAAGAAAATAAATTTTAAATGAAATCAAACCCATATTAGAGGTAAACCTGTCTTCTTTTAATTTAGTTTAAGTTTCCGCTGGTTTCGTATTCTTCGTAGCATAGCTTTTCAATGTATACCCTGCCCATATCATGGGCACAGAACATGCTAACACGACCCAAAGAATGTTTTAGAGCCACAATAACTTTAAACAGATCCTTACCTGGGCTTCCATTAGGGTTCATAGGATAGAGTTCAGTCGGCGCTCCATCATCGTCCACATAGTGCATGGCGACCTGCCCGTTGCCCTGTAGGCGCTGCAGCAGACGGGGCTCGCGGACCGCGAACCGTCCCTCGCCGTGCGCCACCCACACCCCGAGCACACTGCCGCCCATACCGCGGAACCATACGTCTGACTTGTCTTCCGTTATCTTCACTGCGCTCCAGCGACATTCGAATCTAGAGTAGGAGAATTACTACATAAAATAGAAATGGAAAAGTATTTCGGTATGTTTATCTGTTACCTTTTTCTCATCAATGGAAATACTAACACTAAGTGACATCTGATCTCTTTAACAGAATGTCTACGATAAAAGTTGAAACTACTTGGGTTGTGAGTATAAAGGATTATTTTTATTTCGGTAGATTACTACGCAAAATTCAGATGAGAGATTTATGATGACTTGTATGTACAGACACCGAGCCCAAATTAATTGGGATAATTGCAAGAGAATGACACACAGATGATGTTGATGATGTACAGGCGTAATCAAGTCAGTTGTCTAGTTCAATTAATGCGACAATTAATTGACCCAATTCAATCGATTGACAGCAGTGAAGCAACTCCACAGATTCTGAAGAATAGGACAGCAGTAATATAAGTGTCTTATACCAACAGTATAAATCAGATTTTGGTACCTTTCTGAAGCATTGTGGTCTAGGAATACTTGAGTCTTGTTAGCGCTCTTCGCAGTGGTCTCTGGGTCTACCCAACCGAGTAAGGCCATCAGTTGACATCCATTACAGACTCCTAATGAGAATGTATCTTTTCTGTTCTTGAAGTTGGAGAACTGAGAGCTTAGAGAATCAGAGAATAGAATGCCCGCTGCCCATCCCTTTGCTGAACCTAACGTATCTGTGAAAGAAAAACGATTTTTTTGGTTTTTAGTGAGACAGGTAAAAACTTCTCACGCAGAAAAGGACGCTGTATGGTGCACAAGAAAGTTTAATGTCACAGTTAGTTAGTAAAGTACAGTAAAAAATAATCTCGGTACAGGTAAAACAAAATAAAACGTGACCAAATGAGACAGCGATAGGAGCCTGACTAGCCGGACTGGCTAGGGCCGTGGCCCTAGCCAGTCCGGCTTCTATCGCGGCGAAGCGAAGGAAACGTTCCGATTATACCCACGCTCGGCTAATGGACTACGATAATTTTTCGTCAGATTCTTCAGCCGGCGCCGTCCCACTGCTGAGCAAAGGCCTCCCCCAGGACTTTACAAGTAAAATAAAATTAGGTATACTATAAAAACTAAAAAAAAGTGGTATAGCTTACCAGCATAACTGAAGCCACCAGGGAATACCAAACCCTGGAATGCATCCAAAGTGATCTTCTTGTTTTGTAGATCACTCATTGTCACATCGAAAACATCGAAGTTCGCCATCATTAGGGACGCAATCATCTCCCTGTCACCATTTGTGCCTAGAAAGAAAAAGATTTTAATAATAATTTATATCAACCTGAATTGTCTTATTGCTGGGACTTTCAAATAATTTTCTGTTAGGCACATTTATAATTTTTTTTGTAAAATTTATTCTAAGTAATATTTGTATGCCATTTACTGTGGCAGGACACAAAGAATTAAAGATACATTCACAATCATAATGTAATACTCTATTTTTTTTTCGAATAAAGATGAGTGTGATGAATCTCATACTATAATAGTCCTCCTGACCGTTTTTCGGCCACGGCGGCCAATCTCAGCGGAGATTAGCCATCTGCGCGGGAGATATTATAGTGCAGGCATGTGTGCGCAGGCACAGGTGCACTCTCTGTTCCCTTCTCTCATAGTCCTCAGGGGCGGCAATCCGACACGACCGGAGAGAGATCAGGCGTGTGCGGGGTGTTGGTCCTGCTCATACTATACATAGTGCTCGAAAACCACCAGACCGTCAACCAGACTAAAAGTAAAGAAACTAGCCTAAATCGTGATTAAGTTTCAAGTTTTTTCACGTAAAAAGCCTTTGGCGGTTTTTGTTGCTGCTTTCGCTCTCTATTTTTTTTTGTGATCATAATACTTATTTTCCTACCTTCCTCACGAAGTACGGCTACTCTTATCGGTTTCGTCTTAATGACAGCCGCCGAAGGGTCGAAGGTAACATTGTAAGTCACTCCCTTGCGCTTCTCCAGTCCTATAAAGAATTTTAACCATCGTTAGTTATACAACACTAGCTTTTGCCCACGGCTTCGCCCGCGTGGATGTCGGTTTAACTACAAAAATGACGATTTTCCATACAAACTTTCATCCCCTATTTAACTCCCTTGGGGTTTTGAATTTCCAAAAATCCCTTCTTAGTGCTCCCCTACATTATAATAGGAAGCCGTGTGCAAAATTTCACATTCCTAGCCCCAGTAGTTTCGGCTGTACGTTGATATGTCAGTCAGTCAGTTCTCCTTTTTAAACGGTTTTATTTATATATATATATAGATATAAGGAGCTCGTGGCTTTATAATAAGAACTGCCACTCAGGTCGATCTTTAGGTAAAGCTGTGCTTGCCTAGGTCGGTCTGTGGGTGGGTGACCGCCCGACATACCGAGTTTCCTCCGTGCCTCGGAAAGCACGTTAAGCTGTTGGTCCCGGCTGCCATATATATAGATCTTTGGCAGTCGTTACAGGTAGTCAGTGACCTAAAAGTCTGACAACCAGTCTTACCAAAGGGTATTGTATTACCTAGTATTAACTGGGTTGTGGAGGTCTGATAGGCAGTCGCTCCATGTAAAATACTGGTATTCAGCTGCATCCGGTTAGACTGGAAGCCAACCGCAATATAGTTGGGAAAAGGCTAGGCAGATGATGTTAGTTATACAACATAATATACTACAAAAATTACTGTTACTGTTAACCTGTGTTAACCCACTGCTGGGCAAAGGCCTCCCCCCATGATTTCCAAAGTTAGCGATCCAGGGCCAATGTGGACCACTGGTCGTTAGTTCTGTCCAGCTCGTCCCGCCATCTTCTACGCAGTCTACTGTGTAGCCTACAAAAATTATAAAAACTTTTAAATAAAATATTACCTTGCCATTCCTGACGAACGCAGTCAGTGTTTGCTTGCAAACATTCTAATTGATAACTTGTTTCTTCCCACATTCTGAACACATTGATTAACTTTGTGTCTAGAACTTTTTTACCATTGACTTTTATTGTGACCTGAAATTAATTTAAATAGTAAATACAATGAGTCAATATAATCAATTTTATACAGTACATTTTCAACTAAGAAAAAGTCCATACCTCAGAATTCATTCCATATTTCCCTGTGGTACCAATTTCCTTGGCATTAACTCCATTTTTCTTGAACTCGGTGAGTACATACGCTACATTACTGCGTGAAACTTCGAGAATGATTCCAAGTTCTTCATTGAAGAGGGCTTGAATTTCGGATACATCCTTTTCCACGTTGATATCTATGTTCAAACCGCGAATGCCAGCAATACCCATTTCTAGAGCTGTGGTTATGAAACCTCCTTCGCTTACATCGTGGCCAGATAGCAGCTTACCCTCTGAAATTGATATAATAGGTTAGTTATTTATCAGGCATGGTAGAAGTCAAGAGCATGCCCATTTTGCAATAAAATCAAAACCGATCTGAAGAACAAAAAGGCTGTTGTTAGTCTAGTCTAGCCGCAAGTTCGACTGCTCAGCATGAGGTTAGTTCGAATTCCAGGAAATTCAAGCAGTGTTATTAGGTTTTTCCATCGAGAACTTGTTAGAAGCAGCCACGAAGTCAAGGTTTGTGCCTGGTTGAATACTAAGGCTTGCCCTGTGTTACAGTGGCGGAATTCGGGTGTATAAGGTACACCCAAGGTGTCTAAAACCTATGGTGTTTCGGAATCTGAATCTGAAATGTTATGTAGATGGGTGAATGTTTGTAGCGATTCGGTTGAGTTGTCTAAAACAAGCCACTGTATCAGTAATACTATTCTACGAATGTACGCAACTTACCCTTCAATAGTTTCTGAGTAACCTTGAACAAAGATTTAAGAACAGCGGGGTCATCAAGGTCTGGTGGGTTGTCACCGAGTTGTTTGTAACATTGCGCAAGCGCAGAACCACCAAGTCTGAAACAATCATTATTATTTGTTAGAACAATATTCTAAGTATTTCTATGGGAACAACCTTTTCAAAGCATCAATGGTTGCAATGTTTGTGCCCGGTTGATGGTAATAGGCTTACCCCATAAAGGGTGTAATAATGGGTACATCTCTGCGTAACCCTTCGGGGATTACAGGTGTTATGTTATGTGATGTAAATGGATGCAAACATATCATTTCACTATCTCAATTAGATTTTATAGGGGTTTTCTCAATTACGAAACTATGGCTATTACAAAGTTTTACAAACCTGTACTTTCCAGGACTAACAGGCACATACACGAGAGCCGATCCTTCTTCTAATAGTGCTGGTTCGATCTTTACTGTAATATCTGGGCACGGTGCGTACGTTGACACTACCAATGTTCCAGGAGATTTCACTGCAATACAAAACTTAAAATAATGAAGAA
Source organism: Diarsia dahlii (assembly GCA_949775195.1). Taxonomy (NCBI): domain Eukaryota; kingdom Metazoa; phylum Arthropoda; class Insecta; order Lepidoptera; family Noctuidae; genus Diarsia; species Diarsia dahlii. The sequence goes on along the minus strand of OX459194.1, from coordinate 13,210,433 downwards.
TCCAAATTGACAGATAAAAACAACTGATTAAACATTTTAATAAATTAGATTTTGGGTATCATAATTCAGCAAAATCACGCTTACAGCCGGACAGAGACCTCTCGCGTCGGGACTGCGGGTTGTTCGAAAGAGATACCGCGGCCTCGGCACAAAGGGCTAAGAAGGAACATGGGTGGTTTTTAGTCAGTAGAAGTCTGACACTCCCTACCTCTCTGCCCAGAGCGGGAGGGAGTCATTTGATCAATTCCAATTTTATGTAAAGAAGAATGGGTATATTTGTATAGACCCCGTCCCTTTCCTTGTAACACTTTCTCCTATATATCAAATGAAAGAGCGTTAAAAATACATCATTTTATTGTATGACAGTAAATGTGTGAATAATGGGGGAAAAAAATATTCACCGATAAAGAAAGAAAATATATATTTTTTTTTTCGTAGAACCTGCTTGAGTGTGGTGTCTATTGATAGGTCTTTTAAAATGACACTGAGGTTACTAAAACCATTTCTTCTCAAAGTCAATTGTTTGAAAGATAGACACTTCCAAAGTGCAAAAATGTGCCCCCACCCCCTCTAACTTTTAAACTAAGTAGGTGAAAAATCTAATAAAAATATATGCTGTAGATCGCAATGAAAACTCACAACCGAAATTAGTTTGAACGAGATATAGTCGGCAGTTTTTTAGATAAAGCTCATTTAAAAAACCGCAAATATAACTTTGTCATTCATACAAACACTATGAAAACCAAACTTATCACAAAATATGTATTTATGTTGCCGCTTTAACAACAAATAATACAAATTAAAGGGGACTTCCTACGATGATACAGAACCTTTCATGTGGGAGTCCGACTCACACTTGGCAAGTTTTTTTTACCCAATTAATTTTTTTTCAATTATTCACACGGTTACTGAACCGTGTGAATAATTGAAGAATTGAATTGAGGAAATGGAATACTTCTATGGTGTATACACCATAGAAGTATGTCTAAATTAAAGTCCAAGAATGATTGACTAAGAAATCAGAATCGACGGATCCGTGTTGCTGAGAGGCCGCATTTTATCGTGCCCTTTAATTTTTATTACTTGTTGTTAAAGCGGCAACAGATATACACATTTTATGATAAGTTTGTTTTTCATAGTGTTTGTATGAATGACAAAGTTAAATTTTTGGTTTTTTGAATGTTCTCTATCTCAAAAACTGCTAACTATATCTCGTTCAAACTAATTTTGGTTGTAAGTTTTTATTGCGACCTAGAGCATATATTTTTATTAGATTTTTCACTCCCTTATTTTAAAAGTTAGAGGGGTTGGGGGACACCTTTTAGCACTTTGGAAGTGTCTATCTTTCAAACGACTGACTTTGAGAAAAAATGGTTTAAGAAACCTCAGTTTCATTTTAAAATACCAATCCACACAGTTTCATTTTAAAATACAAACACCCCACTCAAGAAAGTTCGATGAAAAAAAAAAAATATTTTATCTTTATCGGTGAATAACTTTTTTCTCCCATTATTCACACATTTACTGTAATGCAATAAAATGGTGTACTTTTAACGCTCTTTCATTTGATATATAGTAGAAAGTGTTACAAGGGTAGGGACGTTTTGCCCCTTCTTCTTTTTATTCCATTCAAATATCTACTTTAGCGATACGTATTCTAACTTGATTTTTGAGTGATCACTTGCACTGGAAAGGTCCTAAGAAATTGCAATTAAAGAAGTTTATGACAGACACATTCAAGTTTCTTGATACAAAACTTGATAATAATCTCATACCTTTCTCCCCGGCGACCTGCGCACACATGGACAGCGAGTCCTTCCCGCCGTCGACGGCCACCCCGAGACTGCCCATGACGTCACACACGGCGCGACACGCAAGCAACAACGAGCCTCCCTCCGCGCCCGTCTTGCCCGCCCACATCCAGTTGCCCGAACACTTGACGTCTTCTAGTTCACTTATGCCCGCGAATACCTGGATTTGTGGGATGTTTTGGGAGATTGGTAAGTTAAGTTGGTGTGATATTAAATTTAGGATAAATAATAGTTATCAGCCAAGAAAATTACAGAAACACTAAAATGGTAATTTAGGTAGCAACTTTTTTAAATTCGTTGTTGCTCCCCGAGGAACCTAGACAGTGCCCTATGAATATTGATTGATTGTTGTCAGATTGTCTCCTATCTGATAATCCAGTGGCAAAATTCATACATATTAAAAAGTTACATTCACAAACATTTTCATAAACATTCCCATCTAGAGCGGTAAAGGGAGAAATGACCTTTCAAATCTAGCAATCTAATAAAGCTTACCAAATTAGTAAGAGCTTCTCCAAGCGACATGCGAGCACCGGCGGCGGGGTCCACCAGACCCTTGATGTTCTGTGTGCCGATGGACGTGGCAGACCCGACCAGGTCGTAGTACGACAGCGCGATGATGGCGCAGTCTGCCAGCGGAGTGTGCAGTGGACCCACGCACTGCTGTTGAGCTATCAGGCCTGAGACGCAACGGTCCACCTGCATTATAAATATAGTTGTAAAATTTGTTGTTTTCGAATGTCAACTTAAATTAAATAGCAGATTGGATGACCATTGACCATACATGTGATCTAATTACATTATCACCCCAAAGGAAGATACGACTTTTCCCAAGCTCGCACAAGATTCGGAATAAGTGTAAAGCATTTTGATTCTCTGCAGGAACCGTGATAAGTCGAGAAATGACGGAAATTAAGCTCAAGCTGACATGAAAACTAGGGCTCTTTTCGAGATTTTCAGTGTTACAGAAGATCAACAAAAAAAAAACTTAATCAACCTACCTTATTGGTCAAGTATCTCTTGCTAGCAACATTGACGAGCCTCAACACTCTGTTGAGAGCATCATGAACTGTTATATTTTGTGGCAAAGACAACGGCAACTTTGTTCTCTTCTCAGTGACCAAGTCGAATGTCTTGCGCGGCATATTACCTAGTTTAAAAAAAAAACATAATGTTAGTGAAATAAATAAGCGTTTTTTTTTGGAGGTTGGGCGATCATCAAATAACCCCTCCGGAAGGGAGTGTCAGACTTCTACTGACTAAAAACCACCCATGTTCGTTCTTAGCCCTTGTGCCGAGGCAGCGGTATCTCTTTCGAACAATCTGCAGCCCCGACGGGAAATAAATAAGCCTAGCTTGGTGTCACTGGTGTTAGAGTTTTATGTCGCCCAAGGTCTTCTGACTTGGCTTTACATGCCATCGAGAAATATCTCTCAGTCAGCCGGCTTCCTCACGATGTTTTCCTTCACTGAAGCAAATAATAATTTATAAAATCTGCACATCTCAATAATCAGAGGTACGTTTCTTGGGTTAGAACTCGAGACCTATGACTTACCTGTCTGACGGTCACATAACTACACATTTTGCACAAAACTAGGAAATACTAGGGATCGAACCCAGAACCCCATAGTCAGCTATGACGCTTGCGACCTCTAGACCAATTAGGCATTAACTTATTTAAATAAATTATTTATTACATACAAGATCATTATTTATGTAGGTACCTACTAACGCGTAAAAACAGATGATTGTTGTCTGTCGTTTGACGTAAATGCTTAATTTTAACGCTCTTATCTACACATCGGTATTGATACCAGTAAATGTTATGTGTATATTAGATGTACCTATATACCGAGATTTCCATGAGTAGGTACATTTATGACGCAAAAGTGTAAGTGACCTCATACAAGATAATCATGTGGAATATTTACTTAAAAATAAACACAACTGATGAGTGATGACATACCTAATTAGAACAGATCAAATAATATAATACAGGATAAGCCCACGTTCGCCAATGTGGGGTAATCGGTTATCGTAGTATGGACATGTTATGCAAAGGAAAATGTTGAATATGAATGTAGATGGCTGTAAGAGTAGAAGAAGACGAGTGGACTACTGAGACGACTAATGTGGAGAGTATGGAAGTAGAAGAAAAGCTGCACCAACCCCAAATAAATCTGGGCGAAATAATTCACAATGAAAGGACTGATCGCCCGCCTGGAGTCTGCCGGCGTCCCCGTAGATAAATAGATAATAAACCCCAAATAAATTGGGATTAGGGCAGTAGAATGATGAAGATAAGCCCACCTTTGCACAAACGATATTTTCACACATACACGCAACATTTTTTATCACGCACTAGAGGTTCAGCGCTTAATCTCTGAGAGTCAAAAATCAGCACATGGTAACATACATCGCCCATGCGAAAATAGGCATTACATACATTAAAATTAAAATCAAAAGATGTACATACCTAGTACAGCTTCTAAATGAAGATCAAATGGCAACTTAGACTTAGTGTCAGGTTTGAGCCTCTCGGTTCTGTTCAAATACTTGTCGGTGTAAGAGTCTTCCACAAGACTCATGTAACCATCTCCAGTGACTTCCCCTACAAATGATACAGGGCATCTTTCACGACGGCAGATATCTGCAAAGAGGAAGAATACAATTATGAACCATCACGTAGATTTGACCAGGTTATTGATATGCTATACGTAAGCAAGAGATAGGTACAATTCACAACCAAAAAGTTTAAATTTTCGCGATAGAAGTTTTAATCTTCTAGATTTAGATGAAGCTGAGGATAATAATATTAATAATAGTCTTCGTACCTTCAAGAATGGGTCTGTTTTCTTTAGAACAAAGTAAAGCATCATTCTCCTGGTATTCGGCGCCCCAAAGCTCCAGAGTCGTGATGGTCGGGTCTCCTAACTGGAACTCTTTGGTGTACACGACTGCGCCTTCTGGTTCCACCAACTCTTTGAGCACATTGCCGTTACCACCAGCGCCTTGGTCATGGATAGCTGTGAAGAACACAAGAAGATTAAGATGTTTGTCTTATTTGTAAGTATCCAAGGCTCAATTTACATTGTACATACATTCCACAGGGTTGATTTCTGCTTCTAGACAACCGCGAACTACTCGATTGAGACGATTTCCCATTTCAGCATCACCTGTAAGAATTAATTTGATTCACTTTAAAAAGACACTCATATGGTAACTATTTGAAGTAATCTACTTATTATTAGGAGTTAGTGTATAGCTTCAATACTGCATCCAAGATTTAAAGGTTTTTTTTTTTTGGTTTTATTTGTAGTCTCACCTCTCTGAACTGCTCCAAAATCTAAGGCGTGATCCCTGGAGTCTCCCCCTTGCACAGCAACAGACGAAGCAGCGCCCCCACCAACACCAATGCGGTACACTGGACCACCGACCTTCACCAACATCATGCCTGCAAGGATTCATTTATTAATAGTAGACAGAAAAAAGAGAGTGGAATACATATACATAGAATAAAGATCTAGCTAGAGAATAGAAAGACAACTAGACAAGTTATAAAAGGCTGTCGGGAAAATATATGTTTACTTTTTCGTTAATCTTCTAATGTAAAGGATATTTGAGTACTAACCTTTTTCTGGTTTATTTTTTTTAATCATGTTGTGTGGCATGTATCCAATACCACCACTAAACATGATCGGTTTCACGAATTCCTCTCTCACATTATCGCCATTCTTCAATCCGTATGATTGGACGAATCCTGCAACAAAACGAATATAATTATGAACCAACAAACTCAAAAGAATTATTGTAGAAGAAAAAAAAATACATATAAATATTGTGTTACCTGAAATTAATGGCTCTCCGAACTTGTTACCATAATCGGATGCACCGTTACTAGCATCAACAATGATTTGTAAAGGGCTTGCAAAGTTGTTGGGGTATTCCCAACCCTTCTCTTCCCATGGCAGTTCATAGCCTAGAAAATAAGAACATAAATATTGGTAAAATTATTTGATACACACAAGCAAATAGAAGTATGTGTAACTGAGTTTGTGTTTTAAATATTTACTAACCGGGTATATGAAGGTTGCCAACACTGTATCCTGCGGTACCAGCAACCGTGTGTCCACCACGGCCCACACCCTGCACATCTCTGATACGACCACCGGTACCCGTAGTGGCTCCACTGAACGGTGCCACTGCAGTCGGCATATTGTGAGTCTCAGCCGTGAATATGATGTCAGACTCGGTCACTTCCTTAACAACCTGAGATGCATCCCGGACATTTGATGGCCGCAGTTTTGTATGTTTGAAACCTCTGATGGCACTGTAAATAAATAAATAATTAATTCAATACCTTTTTTCTTTCATGTTTAGATAAATCTAGTGGATGTACAACATACCTGCTGTTGTCACCGAATTTGATGACATTATTATCATTTGATGTTTTTTGAGTTGAAGCTACCATATCAATAAGAGACTCATCTATCTCTTGCCCATCTAATAATAATTTCCCCTATGGAAAAAAACGAAATCATAAATAATCTTGTAAGCTTTTTTATAGGTTGAATAGTGATAACACATTTCAATAGAATTTACCTTGAAGAACCAATGACGCGAATGTTCACTATTACTCTGAGCAAGGTCAAATAATTCAACACTTGTTGGGTCACGCTTCAATTTGTTAACAAACATGTCCATATAAAAGTCCATGTCCCAGGAGTCAAAGGCAAGACCTGTAAGAAATAATGAGATAGTTCACATTTACAACTGCCTCAAAACCTTAATTTAAATATATCATGTTGTAGAAGTGAATTTCAAAACACTGACCCAATTTTTGATTAACTTTCTCCATAGCTGGTCTACCTTCTTTCTGGAGAGGTACCACATACCAAGGTTCTAGATCCTTTGGTAATCCTTCATTGAAACTAGTCCTAGGGAGATTATCCTTGGTGTAAATACATTGAGTCATCCTGTCATGCAATGGTGCAGCCAAAGCCTCATGTAGCTGTCCAGGGATATTCTTAGCCTTTGCAAATGTGATAAGGTACCGTGTTGAAACTTCCAAACGTATGACATCACGCAGGCCAACACTTTCACAGATTTGAACCGAGTTACTTGAGTCAGCTGTTGAAAAATTAAACCTGTAACATTTAATTTACGTTAGTCTTCAACAATTTTGTACACTACTAACCTTGCTTTTAATAAAGAACATATATGACTAAATATGGAAAACATACCTGGGTCCAATCTCAATAATAATTTGATTTCCTTGCACACTCTTGTACACAGTTTCATTTCTCAATGCTTGAGGCTGCAGTGGAGAACTGAGCAACCACTTCAGCACTTTAATCTGATTAATGTTGAGATAATCACAGCCATCACGTAGCTCCACATGGTAACATAGTTCAGTTGATAATTGCGATACATCAACGTCTACTAATTGCAACTTCTCAAGGATTTCCTTCGTTTTATGTGCACTAAATGCCTCAGAACAGAAGAACCGTATTATACACATGTTGAACTCAATGTAGTAACAGAACAATATTCAAATTCAGAATGATTGAAGAGTGAAGTTCATAGACGTCGCTAGTAAATATCTTACATCAATGTCAGAGTTCAATTGTTATCAATTATTCAATGTTATCTGTAACAAATAAAAGACAAACAACTTTAGCTTATGCAACTCTATTAATGAGTGTTCAACTAAAAGTAACACAGTAGTTTAGGGGGTCCTTAGCAAAAATTTGGTCAGTGGGTCGTCCTAAGGGCGTGAATTAATAAAAATTAATTTGAAGCATTACTATTTTTTAAATAGTAATTCTTCAAATATCTTAATAAATGTACATTTCCAAATAAAAATATTTTTAAATAACCTAAGTAAAAGGTTTGGAACTTTGGACTACAAAGTTTAGTTTACATATTCTTTCAGCAGTCCATTTCCTCTGTTTTAAAAGAGACTGTATGAAGGCCGCTATTAATAAAATGCTCAGAATACTTGTAATTATAGACTTACAAACTTGTATTTGTACTACTAGCAAACTTTTGTATACAAACTTTTTAACCTTTTTGATTGTTAGATAACTTGTTGTCTACCTATTGTTTATTCAGGGTATCGCGTTTAAAACTGTTTCTTAATCTTTATTATTTCATTTCATGACATTTACTCTCAGGGAACTTCAAGTGACTTCAACCAATGGGATATTTGCCGCCTTGCCGGCAAAAAAATATTGACAGCACGCGTGCTCTGCTCTCCAAAGACTGGTTTACTATTTTACAACACATACACAACCTTCAAATCAAATTAATCAAGCATGAAATTGAGATTAACACAATGTATAATGTTCTTAGCAACATTTTTTAAATTACGAATCTTACGTGAGTAGTTGACTAACTAGAAGATTTGTAATTGATCTACAACATTATCACCACAAAGTAATAACCTTTTGCTACTAACCTGTTTTAGCAAGTCTTGTCTTATTAGAAGCCAGAAGACTCATTCATTCCTTCAGTAAATTATCTATTCACTACTACTAGTGTTTAATATCCAATGAAAATGTTTTAGCAAATTATTTTTTAAATCAAAATCAAAATGCGCCAAAAGCAAAACAAAAACAATATAAACAGAAAACGTAGCTGGGCAAAGGTCACAATAAACATACAGCCTGCCATGCCATAGTATTTTATACTATTTGCATACATCCGTCACCTAATAATAATAAAAAAAATGTTGTCTGCAGTATAACAGTCACCATCTGACCCTTGCTCGTGCCACCTCATGATTCCCTTTATATTACTGTACTCTGTGCTCATGATTATGTGCCAGTACTCCAGTAGCCGTACTATTTATCCAACATGTCCCTTTGTTGCTTTCTCAAGCGACGCCCTACTAAGCCCTTAGCGCACTGTCACATAAGTTTTAACGCCATGGCTGAAGCCCATCAAGGCATCCACAGGATTGTCCGGTTAAACAGAATTCAGCCCTATTGGCTAACCTGTGAGTTCCCATCAGAAAAAAAATGCAGTATAGTAGAAGACTACCTGTAAGTTGCCCAGTGCCTTCGGCCGCGTGTTTTTTTTTTTCACTGCTGGGCAACAGCCTCACCTTTCTCCTTCCAAACCTTACATCCTTATTTGAATAAGATTTTGTTAATAATTTCAAGGGATTTCGCGTTTTTGTACGGAAGTTTAATACCCTTTATAACATCATCAATCTGCCAGTAAATATATCGTCATAATCGGTACAGCCTTTTCGGAGATTAGACGCAACAAACAGACAGGGATACTGTAAAAAAAAAAAGCACTCCGGGAGTGCCGGCAGAAGTGAAAACTTCAATATTAACTTTCAAACTCGCGTCAGGGTCACGTGATGCTGATCGAAAAATCTTACGATTTTTCGATCAGCATCACGTGACCCTGACGCGAGTTTGAAAGTTTTTACCCATACAAAAAAGTGCTCAGCGCCGCTAAAGAAGTTTTCACTTCAAAATGTTTTTTACCCGACTGCGGCGAACTCCAAAAGGAGGGTTATGTGTTTGCAGTGTATGTATGTATGTCTGTCTCTTTGTTCCCCCATAACTCCTAAACGGATGAACGGATTAATAAAATATACGTCGTTAAATTCGTCTAGATGGCGCGAGTGTCTTAGGCTACATTAAAATTAAAAAACAAAAATTGCGGATTTTGAGGGCCATATCGATGGTCATAGGTTGACAGCTCGTAACTTACATTTTTTCACAAAATGAATTTTATACACCAAAAATTTTTATATTAATCGCCGGATCTTTCTATTGTTAACTCGTAATTTACAAAAAATGTCATTCGAACAATTTATGCTACTCACAGTTAACAGGTATCAACTTGCCCTCACTAGCGCGCGAGTTACGAGATGTCAACACAAATAAAGTTCGCAAGAATTAACTGACAGAATAAGATTACGGTGCGAGTTTTAATTGTTTTAAAATAGTTTTACGTTTAATTAGCACTTTAAATACGTCTATTTATTTCCGAAAAGTGTCGATACAGGTATTTTTTGAGTCTTTTTATTTTATTTTAGGTACGTAAAATGGTCAATAAAAGCTCACTATTGAAATTTTAAGTCAGTCTATCATCCGTACCTTAATGTAGGTAATACAATTAATAAGAACTATTGAGTTAATCAACAATATTTGAGGTATAATCACAATAAAACCATATTTAAAAGTAGTATTTAATAAGAAGTAGGTGTGAGACAGGGAGACCTGGAGACGTCATATCTCCGAAGCTGTTCACCGCTGTACCTACTGGAGCATATCTTCAAGTTTCTGGACTGGAGAGGACTACGCGACTAATCAACGTCAATGGCGAGTACAACACTCACCTTCGGTTTGGCGATGATATATTGGTCATGGCTGAGACCATGGATGACCTCAGCACAATGCTCAATGACCTCAGTAGAGCTTCCGAAAGAGTGGGTCTTAAAATGAACATGGACAAAATCAAGTTCTGTTGAATGCCCATGTAACATTAACATTAAGATCGAAGACTACACTCGAAGTTGTAGACGACTATCTCTACCTGGGACAAACGGTCCAGTTAGGTAGGTCTAACTTTGAGAAAGAGGTCAATCATCGAATCCGACTCAGCTGGGCAGCGTTGAAGTAGCGGGGATGCTGAGTCTTCTTGTCCAACTTACCGCAGTGTTTCAAGACGAAAGTCTATGGCCAGGGTGTGTTACCAAAGATTACATACGAGACCGAAACGTGATCGCTCACAATGGGACTCATCAGAAGGCTTAAAGTCACCCAAAGGGCAATGAAGAAGGCTATGCTCGGAGTTTCTTTGCGTGATCGAATCAGAAATGAAGACATCCGCATGAGAACCAAGGTTACAGACGTGGCCCGAAGAATTGCCAAACTTAAGTAGCAGTGGGCAGGGCACATTGCTCGCAGAACGGATGGCCGATGGGGCCAGAAAGTGCTGGAGTGGCGACCTCGAACCGGAAGACGTTGCGTTGGAAGGCCTCCCACTAGGTGGACCGATGACGTGGTGAAGGTTGCTGGGATCCGCTGAATGCAAGACGCAAGGGACCGGTCAATGTGGCGACACTTAGGGGAGGCCTATGTCCAGCAGTGGACGTCTTTCGGTTGTCGTGACTGCCTCGTTGGTCTAGTGGTCGCAAGCACGGCTGCTGAGCATGTTGGCTTTCTCCATCAGGAATTTATCAGTAACAGTCACGGATTCTGGATTTGTGTTGATCGCAATAGGCTCGCTCCCGATTACACGGGACTTAAAAACATAACTGGCGAGATGTGGGTGTTCTATTAGACGTACACCTTTGCCTAACCCTTTGGGGATTACAGGCGTTATGTTATCCACGGGCGTAGCCAGGGGGTGGTTTGTGGGGTTCAAACCACCCGATAATGGGAGGTGAGTGGTATACCTAAGTAATAATTATATGTATTTTGAATTTGCCGCCACCGGCTGTCGATACTCCGATCGCATTCGGTAACCTTCGTATATTATCATGTAAATACTACTATACTATAATGTAAATTTATGTAAGTGTAATATGTGTTTATGTATGTATATGTATGTATTTATTGTATATAATTATGTAAATGGTACACCACAGGCTACCTGCAGTATTGTTTCTCCTTCTTCCATATATCCATCCAAAGGTTGTCTTTAAAAGATCGCTTTAAGCGATAAGACCGCCCATTGTGTCACCCCTTGTAAAATGTTTTACTATTGTTTTTTTTTGTAATTTGGTGTACATAATAAAGAGTATTCTATCTATCTATCTATCTATCTATTATCGTGCCGTATCATATCCCACCCGTACTCGTCGCATTTAGTCAGCTAGTCTGTTGCCAGTCATTACCTATTAGTAATAGGTAATCACTGGCAACAGACTAGTAATAGGCTATTACTACCGATTATCGAGTGAGTCTAATACAGGAGATTGCAATTTGTACGTGTAAAACCACTGTCAAAGACGTTGTCGAAGAACCTCCTTCGTAGGCGCTTAGTTCCGAAAGTAGAGGATTCATGTCAATTTTTAAGAGTAAGCAGTTATCTTCTTGAAACCAAGTAAAACAGTCCTTTATCCGCTTTCCTCCCGATGACAATTTTATTTGCCCCCCCCCCCCCCCCCCCCTCCAACCCCTAATCTATAAAAATGTACAAAAATTTCCGCGCTCGCGCTTAGGTCCTGTTTCTATGCGTTCTGTTTCGCGACAGTTCGCTCGATCAATTATTACATGTACTGAAAGTTTCAGTTTTCCATTTTCGAATACATTTTCGGGACCTTGTTCTCAGTGATCACTAAAATCGTTTGGCTTCTTTTTATTTTCCTGAACCCCCCTGAAACTAAAACCTGGCTACGCCCGTGATGTTATCCCTCTTTTTATGATAATTTGCCGCACATATAATCTAATGAAACATTGTCTTTTTTTAAATTGACACCACTTATGTAACTGTTGACTGCTCGTAACACGTCATCATTTCAACCAAAAGACGTCCACTGCTGGACATAGGCCTCCCCTAGGCGTCGCCACATTGACCGGTCCCGTGCGTCTCTCATCCAGCGGGTTCCTGCAACCTTGACCAGGTCATCGGTCCACCTAGTGGGAGGCCTTCCAACGCAACGTCTTCCGGTTCGCGGTCGCCATTCCAGAACTTTTCGGCCCCATCGGCCATCCGTTCTGCGAGCAATGTGCCCTGCCCATTGCCACTTAAGTCTGGCGATTCTTCGGGCTACGTCGGTAACCTTGGTTCTCATGCGGATGTCCTCATTTCTGATTCGATCACGCAAGGAAACTCCGAGCATAGCCCTCTCCATTGCCCTTTGGGTGACTTTGAGCTTTCTGATGAGGCCCATTGTGAGCGACCACGTTTCGGTCCCGTATGTTATCACTGGCAACACACACTGGTCATAGACTTTCGTCTTGAGACACTGGGGTAAGTTGGACGAGAAGATACCGCGCAACTTCCCGAACGCTGCCCAGCCGAGTCGGATTCGACGATTGACCTCTTTCTCGAAATTAGATCTACCCAACTGGACCGTTTGTCCCAGGTAGACATAATCGTCCACAACTTCGAGCGTAGAGTCTCCGATCTTGATAGGAGTGGGTGTTACATGAACATTCAACATAACCTTGGTTTTGTCCATGTTCATTTTAAGACCCACTCTTTCGGAAGCTCTACTGAGGTCATCCAGCATTGCACTGAGGTCTTCCATGGTCTCAGCCATGACCACTATATCGTCGGCAAACCGAAGGTGAGTGATGTACTCGCCGTTGACGTTGATGCCAAGTCCTCTCCAATCCAGAACCTTGAAGATATCCTCCAATGCAGCGGTAAACAGTTTCGGAGATATGACGTCTCCCTGTCTCACACCGCGCTGCAGAAGGATATGTTTCGAGGTCTGGTCCTGAAGTCGGACTGACATGGTGGCGTTTTTGTACAAACACTTCAACACCTCGATGTACCGGTAGTCGATTTGGCACCGTTGGAGAGACTGCAGCACAGCCCAAGTCTCGATCGAATTGAAGGCTTTCTCGTAGTCCACAAACGCTAAACAGAGAGGCAGGTTATACTCTTCGGTCTTCTGTATAACCTGTCGCAGCGTATGTATGTGGTCTACGGTACTGAAGCCTTTTCGGAATCCGGCTTGTTCGGGAGGCTGGAAATCGTCAAACCTGCGTGCGAGACGATTCGTGATGACTCTTGAAAACAACTTGTAGACATGGCTTAGAAGTGAGATGGGCCTATAGTTCTTCAACCGGGCATTGTCACCCTTTTTGAAGAAGAGCACCACCACACCCCTGCACCAAGCCTGTGGCGTTTTCCCCTCGAGTATGACGGAATCAAACAGCTTCTGTAGGGCCTTAAGGACCGGTTTGCCACCCGCCTTCAGAAGTTCGGCCGTAATTCCGTCATCACCCGGCGCCTTGTTGTTTTTAAGCTGTTTCAGAGCCATCCTAATCTCGTACAGGCTGACGTCCGGGATGTCTTCGGTATAGTGTCGGGTCAATCTAGCTCTGGGGTCTTTCGCTAGATTTTCGACGGGTTGACTAGTTGACGTGTACAGCTGCCCATAAAAACTCTCGATCTCTCTCAGAAGCTCCGGTTTGGCGGACACGATCCTGCCATCGTCGGTCTTCAGTTTCGTGAGCTGGCTCTGCCCAATAGCCAGATCTCTTGCAAATACCTTGGAGCCTTTGTTGCGTTCAATCAATAATCAATCGTAACACGTAAATAGTGAGGATTTTTTTACATTGTTTACTCATAACTGTTTAATTATTGACTAGCTGATGCCCGCGGCTTCACCCGCGTGGATGTCGTTCAAATTTTATACTAAAACCTTCCTCTTGAATCACTCTATCTATTAAAAAAAACCGCATCAAAATCCGTTGCGTAGTTTTAAAGATTTAAGCATACAGACAAACAAACAGACAAAAATAGCGACTTTGTTTTATACTATGTATTACGACTTGACGCTGACCGGGAAATTGCAATAAAAAAATTAAGTTCAAAAATCTAAAACCAACAAAATCGCGGTCTTAAAAGTAGAAAACAAGAAAATAATTCTTGTCTGCTATTCTTGATCTTCGTAGTCGCATGCCACTGATACCTGATGCTCCTTCATGGCGTTCTCATTGATACAGAAGTCAGCTGCTAACTGCAATTAGCAAGGTGGCATGCGACTACGAAGAATATCAGACAAGAATTATTTTCATGTTTTCTACTTTTAAGACCGCGATTTTGTTAGTACGTAGTCGGGTTTTAGATTTTTGAACTTAATTTTTTTTTATTTGAATTTTATTTTTGTGTGTACTAAAACTATAATATAATACATATTTGTAATCTGCTCGCCAAGACCTTTCATTTGATACCAAACTTGCTATGATTATCTCAATTTAATATTTTTTTAGGTAAGTTTTTGACATTTAAGTTCCGTCATAAAAAGAATTTATAAAATTTATATAGCTTAGGTCACCCGGGCTATTCTTACAAATCTTTTGACACCTAATTTATTAAAATCCGTTCAGTAGTTTAGGCGCTACGGTGGAACATACATACACACATACATAGACTGCCAAAATCATTACCCTTCCTTTTGGCTTTGCCGTAGTCGGGTAAAAAGCGTAAGTAAATTCGAATTTCGCGGGCTACCTTGTCGCATCAACCATAACTTACTTACAACTCGTTAAAAATCACTAACTAAACAGAATGTAAATAATCGTCGTTCTAATCGATTCACCACCACTATGATAGTATCAGGTTCATTGGCTTCAATAGTAGTACCCAGTCGTCCACGTTGTTGAAGTCAACGAGAAGATGCTCATACAGAAAATCAAAATATTTTATGTTATTATTTAAGTGGTTCTTTCGAGATGAATTCCATGTTATTGACTGCGCCTGGTTTTTCATTTGTCCATGCAAGGTACTTATGGATGACATTTGATAAAACCGACACGCTTCGGCCAAGTCCCAACGGTGGTGCCATTAAGCTATTTTCTAAATGCACACGTTGAATGAGTGGCCAATGTGTGACACTGCACCGGCCTGAGAATTTTGGCTGGCCAGACGATACTGGCGACATCTGTGGCTAAAATAAATATGAACTATAGAGTTACTAATTCCATAGACCGTTTCACCGTTTCATAGTTACTTATGTTGTGCACATCACTAACGATTTTACTACTAATTTCATATCTATTTAGTTTGTTTTCGCTTCTCTACTTATTCCTTGATTTTCCTTGATTTCAATATGGCGGTTAGTCACATTTTCGCGTTTTGCAGTTTTTTGTAATATTGTGTGGATTGTGCTTAAATGTATGCTCTTACGTTGTGGTATTTTCAGAAAACATCTTAAGCTAAATACGGGCAACTGTAGTTTCGTGTTTTAAGAGAAATAGAGTGAGGACGACTTCGGCGTCCTCACGCCTTGGGAATCTTCACCCTAGGCTCCATCGTGGGATATATTGATTTTATTCTTACATCTTAAAAATGATGATGTATACGGTAAGACAATCGAAATTTATTAAATTTGCATGTTCGATGTGTTTATAAAATGCATGTTTATTTTGAGACAAATGAATACGATACTTGAATGAAGATCACAGTCATTAAGCATGAACTACAAAACAATATTTCGAGCTAATGTCGCCCTGCTTTTCCGTAATGACAATATATTTTCTCGGAAGTTCAGTAATTACGATCGAGAGCTACACAATTAGGGAATCGCAATCGTAATTGTACACGAAGTGCATAAATTATGGTTGACAACGTATTGATTTCATATTTTCATAATCGATGAAGTGGTCTTTTTAAATGAGCCAGAACTGTGTCACGCAATAACCAAAGTAATCAAATATTACTGGAATGTGGAGTCCAGTAGAACCACGGTCACTTCTGTTGTTGTTTCTCAAAATAAATGTAATGTTTAAATTATAACCTCAAATGTTGCTTCAGGGTACGAGTACGGAGCAGGACACTCGCTTCAGTGACAAGGAGAAAAAGCTGATGAAGCAGATGAAGTTCGGTGACTGTTTAACTCAGCAGGTACATTAAAAACTTGAATAAACAAGAAAATCTTAAAGAAAAAACAATGCAGCGTTTGAACTATAAAATATATTTAAGCTCTTGTAAATAAATTAAATATGCATCACAGACCACAGTCTAGGTAATAGGCTAATTGATTGAAAAATGAAAGATTTAAGGAAAAGAAACATCATCATCAGCTGATAATGTTCCTACTGCCGCTCACTTACTGGGACTACTGGGTTACTGGGGCTCAGGCCTCCTCTCGAGGAGAGGGATGTGCAGTGGGGATGAAATAAATTACACAAAGTAATGTGCCTGCCTGTGTTCGAACCCACAACTTACTGTTCGTAAGACGGGGCCACCGCTGCTCTAATGAAAATATACATAATAACTTGTAATTGGAGTATCTTTTGTAGAAACAAATCATGTTGTTAATAAACTTTTAATGAAAAGTTCCTATGTTATTAATAAACTGTTGTATGTAGGTGGATATGTCCAAGGTAAAGCTGGATGTGCTGAAACCTTGGATCACCCAGAAGATCACAGAAATACTCAAGATGGAAGATGATGTAGTCATTGACTATGTCAACAACCAGCTTGAGGAGAAGGTGAGTGACTATCCTTTATTTCCTTTATTGTGTATTTCTATTTATAACAAAATGTAATCATTGCAGTTTCTTTACAGTTAGACTTTAGATTATATTACTTACTTAATTATTAAATAATAGATACTTATGCAAGAAGTTTATATAATCTATCACTGTTCAAAAGAGACTGCAATTGAAGTATGATGTCAAATGTATATTGATTGCGTATGGATATTTTTATGGTCCACACCGGTTAGTGCGCCGTCGAAGCCGCCTCAGCCCGCTGCCGCCAGCTCTCCGCCGCTGCCCGCCGGCTCCGCTCTTTCGGAGGCCCTTAGCATTCTCAATCGGTATTTACGGGGAAATTAAATACTATAACCATGCTAACTGTAAAGCATCAATCGCAGTGGAATTCCCTTATTTGCGACATTTAAATAGTCAATGTATAGATAACAAATTTGTTAAAGCCGTTCAGAGATTGATTGATTTGACTCGAGGGATGGAAGTCCCGTGTTTAGGCCTTGCGTTCAGCATAATGTGGTTGTGTTCGCAAAACCCTTACAGGTGCAAGTGGTTGAAGAGACGGAAGAAACCCGCGCGGCATCGTCGTCCGGCGGCGCAGCGTTAGCAGAGCTTCGCACCAGCCAGCGCGCGACGCGGCGTCTTCTCGCTGCCGACGCGTCGTCGTCGCTGTTGCTGTTCCGGCTCCAGCACTAATGAAAATTAATATGACACAACATGTACATACCACAAGCTTCCTTACCCGAGTCATTTCGATGCTGATCAATTGAATTTCAATTACTTAATCGTGGCACTCTTAACGGCTTTTCAATTATTATTTTTTCCTTAAAACCTGTTTTATTTATTTGTGCAACTGATAAAATTTTAAGTGAAACAAATAGAATAAAATATATCAGCAAAAAGGTAGGGTGTAAAACAATGAATTTTATGAGGATTAATAATGCAAGCTCTTTTCTTTCCCGATCCTGTATCCTCGACTCCTAGTTCCCTTGTCCCAAGAAAATGCAGATCAACTTAACTGGATTCTTGAACGGGAAGAATGCGCGTCTCTTCATGGGCGAACTTTGGGAGCTACTGCTGAGTGCGCAGGCCAGCGAGAATGGTATTCCAGAGTCATTCACACAACAGAAGAAAGAAGAGATAAAGAAAAGAATGGTAAATAAATGAACTCATCACTTGTTCATGTTATCAAACAATAAGTGGTCCATTTATAATTTTATACGCATCTAGCTATAAAACAATAGCTACTGTTTTAATACTGGCCTTATCTTGCATCTTTATGTATACCTATGTCTAAACTAATTATAATATATTATGTATAACTCAAGGAGGAACAGCAAAAGGACAAGGACAAAGAAAAGGATCGTCGTAGATCGCGAACCCGGTCGCGGTCCCGGCGTCGTTCCCGGGAGCGGCGACGTTCACGATCAAGGACACGAGACCGTTCTGCTGATAGGAAGTGAGTCATATTTTTATCATAGTAATGGTGTCGATTATAATATCTCTTTCCATCCTCTTTTCATGGTAAACATGTTGAATTCATGCTGCAGTTATACCAAAGTAAGCTAACCAGCACATTTATGAGAACACTAGCTGACCCACGCAACTTCGTCTGCGTCACATAAATATAGCTTATAACCTTTCTCGATATCGACTATCCGACATAAATTAAGCTAAATCATAACAAACAAAAAATCTTATCTTTCCTCTTTATTATAATAGTTCAGATGGTTTAGATTAGCTTAGATTATATTAAAGTGTGAATTACTATAGGTATCTCTTACTGTTAAATATACTATAAAACTCTATACTTACTTGTAAACATTACGAATACGATGCAGTAAATATTTTGAATTTGAATTTCCCGGAGGCCAGCCAGAATCCCCCGTACCTACATTGCGACGCGCGAAATATTTTGCCGCGCGGATATTTTTACATTGCGATATCTTCTAAGATATTTGTTTAAACTGTATAGAGTAAAAGGCACAAATATTCTATAATTAATTTCCGTTCTAACAATTACATTTATTTAGATATAGATTAATACCATATGAGTTAAATAAGCTTCGCAAAAAGTAATTATTTTTAACCTAACAGTTTAACTGTAAAAAAAGGTTACAGTGAGTCAATCTTAAAAGATAGCTATATGCTGTAGCGGACTTTTTTTTAGAACTTTTAAAGAGGAACAATTCCTTCATACATGATATTAGCGTAACTTAAACCGCTTTCGCAGCGCACGCAGCGGAAGCTCTCAAAAAGGAAATACCTTTTCCCGTTTTTGTAACATTTTTCATTTATGCTCCGCTCCTATTAGCCGTAGCGTGATGTTATATAGCCTATAGCCTTCCTCGATAAATGGAATATCCAACACAAAAAGAATTTTTCAATTCTAACCAGCAGTTTCTGAGTTTACCGCGTTCAAACAAACAAACAAACAAACAAACAAACTCTTCAGCTTTATAATATTAGTATAGATTGTTTACCATGAAAATATTTCATATTGCTTGTGATATTCAAATTGCTATGTATTATGCTAGTCAAGTATTCACTAACTAAAAAATGTTATGGAATTAGTTCAGGGCTTATAATTTAATGTATTAATCTGTTATTTAGACATCGCAACGGAGGCAGCCCGCGCCGCTCGAGGAGGCGCAGTCGTGAGAGAAGCAGTCAGTCGAAAACTTCACATGTAGAGGAAATCAAAGCAGCTGAACCTAAAGGTGTGTATTTCCTATTATACTTATAGTATTTCTTTCTATGTATGTTATTGGTATTAAGTGTTACACACAATTCAATTTGAGAACAGCAACATTTCTATTTAGTACTTCAAAATGATCACACATCACACAATCGACTTTCAGAAGTTCACTCAATACTTCAATAGTATAAATTTTCGAGTGAACTTCTGAGTTTATTATTTTTGTGTATTTCGTAAGTTCAGTATTTCATAACATTAAATGTGTTTTCTTGGTAGAAAATGGAAAATCTCCAGAGAAGGAGAAGAAAGAAGAGCCGGAGGTAAAAGAGGAGGTCAACCATAACACTTCAAATGACGCATCCAAGGACGAGAGTAAAGAAATTGTCTCCAAAGAAGATAAAACTGAAGACGAAGGGCGCAAGTCTCGATCAGCTTCACCTGCCAAGTAAGTTCCTGATATTTCAGAGAATTAAATTCTTAGCAAATTACATAACCGCATCTTACGTTAAGTCAGTTTAAAAGAGAGTTTATATTATTTTAATCGTTACACTTTATTCAGGTCCACTGCAGATAAAGCCGCCGATGAAAAACCAGTTGAAAAGGCCAGGCGCTCAGCGTCAACTGAAAGACGATCCACTTCTGTTTCATCACGTAAGTATAATTGAAATCACTCTTTGATGTTAACGTTTTTACCTCCACTGTTAGTTTGTGGATTGATTTATAATTTAAATTTTTTTTTTTCTTCTGTGTTTTATCTGCAATCAGTCCTCGGACTATGAGCGGATGAGTTCCGTGTTGCTTGTATTGTAGAGTGTGGCTTCCAGTGATGCCATCTACTCGCAGGTATTACGGCCTTACTGCCGGTCTTCTAGTGCCATGATACTGTGGCGCTTCAAGTGGAGCACGTAGTCTCGTTGTGTCAACTGACGGGCTAGCTCATTTGGGTGGATGGCTAGTCGTTCGTTATATTTCCCTGCTACATTCCGAATCTCCTCATTTACTGTGGGAATGGCTAGTTGTTGGTGGATTTCAGCGTTTGTAGTAAACCATGAGACATTGGCTATTGTGCGTAGTATTTTGTTTTGTTGACGCTGCAAGATGGCTATATTGGAATTGCTTGCACTTCTCCAGAGCTGTATCCCATACATCCAGACGGGCTTCAGTACCACTTTGTATATTAAAAGCTTGTTGTCTAGTGATAATCTGGAGTTGCGACCGAGTAACCAGTGAAGATTATTTAATCTGTGTGAGAGTTCATCTTTTTTTGCTTTGATATGTTGTTGCCAGTTCAATCGGCGGTCCAAATGAATTCCCAGGTATTTAACACAACTTTTATGTGGTAGGGTGGTATCTCCGAGTTTAACCGGTGGGCAGTCCTCCTTTCTGAGTGTGTATGTGACTTGGACAGACTTTGCAGCACTGGCCTTCAGTTTCCATCTTTTCATCCAAGAGTGTATTTTGTTAAGTCCACTCTGCAAAAGATTTGATGCGACTTCTGGGTTTGTGTGACTCGACAATATTGCCGTATCATCTGCGAATGTTGCTGTAACAACTCCAGGTTCCGTCGGTAAGTCTGCTGTGTACAATATGTACAGAATTGGCCCTAAGACAGAACCCTGGGGTACACCAGCTTCAATTCTGTGAATAATTATACATTAGTAAAATGATTCCATTGTTATAGGTGGGAGTGCTAAGAAAAGATCATCACATAAGAAACGCCAGTATCGTTCAAACCGCGATTCCTCAACTAGCGTCAGCCCCCGCCGCAGTTCCCGGAGAGAAAGGTAAATAAGCGAAACAACTATATTTGTATTATATTTTACGGGGTTACCCGATTGAGTTGATGAAATCAGTTTTTACTCATGTTCTTAACGCGGCTAGGTCGCGACCGCGCGAGACTTCGGCTCGTCCGGCGAGTCCGAAACTGTGAGTATAGCCGCACAAGGAATGTATGTTGACGAGTTATACTTGTGCAATGAATCCACTAATCGGCTTTTATGAATGATACAGGAGCAAATCTCGTCGTCGCAGCAGCCGTCGCCGGTCGCTGGAGCGCCGCGACAGGGAGCGAGAACGGGAACGCGAGAGGGAGCGAGAAAGAGAACGTAGGCGACGTGAAAGGGAGAGGAGAGAAAGGTGAACTTGCCTTACCTTACTTTTTATTTTATAAAAAAGGACAAAGTATCTCCCACTTTATTGTCACATATAATTACTCAATTATAAAACTACTTGCTTTTTGAATATTTATTGTACTTGTTCACTTGCCTAAATAAATAGCCATAATTATGGCTAAAGCAAATAAAATTAAATACTAATAAACTCTTAATAAAAAATATCTCTCCTTGTCATTTTAATTTAAATCGATTTTTTTTTTAAATTAATTTTGTTTACGGGGATTAAATTGATTCGTTACTACTAATAGCATTGCATTGACCGCGGCGCATTCAAATATCGATACAGTCGTCGTCAAATGTGAACACTACACGTACACAATACAGGCGAAGAATGCTTTTTTATAACTTTTCCAATTTTTTTTAATAGGTCTCGAGAACGTCGCCGTTCACTGGAGCGACGCAGGCGTTCGCGTTCGCGTTCACGAAGACGCGTAACTAGGGAGAGGTAATATATTTTTATTTTGTGTGTTTTACTCAGATGAAGTAGCTTCTATGCTGAATAGCTTTGTCTTCACTTGGAGTTGAATGTATGTTCGTTTGTGTGATGAGGTCTCCTGATCGCCGACGTTCAAGGTCCCGCAGGCGGAGCGTATCTCGTTCCCGTCGCCGCTCCGGACGCGGCTCGCGCGAGCGACGCTCAAGAGATCGGCGATCCAGGGATAGGCGCTCGAGAGATAGGTCTAGGTAATCACAAATTGGCTTTTTTTCATAGAATCTGTCAGTTTCATATAAACTGCGATCACAATAAAATTAAAATGTTCAGTTAATGAAGTTTAGGAAAAAGAACAACTAATACAATTTCGTTTAGATTGCACTACAACTTCAACTTTAAGCCATTTTCAATAACATTAGTCAGTTTGAAATCAACTTAATTTAGACTTCCTTTGAATTTTATATTTGTTCAACTGGAAATAATGTCAATTGAAAAACAAGGATTTGAAAGGCTCCAAGTGATATACATAATTATTACTCTTACCACAGGGAGGTCAGGAGGTCCAAGGACCGCACTAAGGAAAGAAGATCGAGAGACAGGAAGTCACGTGACAGAAGATCCAGTGACCTGATCAAAGAACGATTGGAAAAATCTGTCTCTATTCCCCGTAAAGGTTAGTTAAATTCTTGATTAAATTTATAACCTGCTATGGGGGTAACTTGCCATTTAATTTTTTCTTTTATATGTCGCAACGTCATTAAGAAATAGTATAACAACCTTTCTTAAGAATTGGGCTATTAATCAAATGCTTATCCTACTGTAAGTTCTAGAGATTAGCGCATTCAAACAAAGAAACGAATTTCTAAAAAAAATAACTCTTCGGATAATTAATAAAAATATAATATAGATATTCAAAATATTTCATCATCATCATCAGCCTACAATGTTCCCACTGCAGGGACTCAGGCCTCCTCTCTTGGAGAGAGATGGGCTATAATCTACCACGCGGGCCCAGTGCTGGTTGGTAGATGTCACGTCTTTGAATTTTTTGGTCCTAAGACATGCCGGTTTCCTCACGATGCAGCGATGTTTCCCTTCACCGTTTTGAGAGCAGCGGTGATGAAATAAATTACACAAAGTAATGCGCCTGCCTGGGTTCGAACCCACGACCTACTGTTCATAAGTCGGGGCCGACACCGCTGGGCCACCGCTGCTCCTCAAAATATTTAAAAACCAGTAAATTAACACTTTGCCTTTATATTATAGAAAACTTGGAGAAGCTGCGTAAAAAGTCGTCCGAGCGAAAGTCATTGCCGCGCGAGCAGTCTAAGGAACGAGCTGTGTCTAGTTCAAGCAGGGAATCATCTGTAGCAAATGAAAAGCCTGCTCCACAAAAAGATGAACAGGCTAAGCCAGCGCCATCATCTGATGACGAAGAAAAAGAAGATATCATTGCAATTCCGACGTTACGTGAATTTTCAAAGAGTTTATCTCGTACTCCATCTCCATTCTTAAGAAAACACGAAATTGAACTCAAGAAGGCCGATAGATCTGGAGATGAAGTCTCAATAAAAGAACAACACGAAGAAGAAACAGCTAAGCCGAGAGAAGCAAAGAAGGGAAAACGCAAAACGCAACAAACGGAATCAGAGAGTGAGAGCACTGAAGAAGTCAAAGCTAAGGCCAAGCCTAAAGTGAAACGCAAGGAAAAAACTTCGTCTAAAAAAACCAAGAAACCCAAGAAAGAGAGTTCCTCAAGTGAAAGTGATTCAGAAGATAGTTCGTCAAGCGATTCAGAAGATGATAGGAAGAAGAAGAGCAAAAAGAGTGCTAAAAAGAAATTGGCAAAGAAATCGCGTAAGAAACGAGCGCGTTCATCTAGTTCGGAATCAAGCTCGGAAGAAGAAGTTAAAGTCAAGAGCTCGAAATCTAAGCAAAAGAACATTCCAGAAGAATCTGATGTGGACAAAAAGTCCAAAAAACGTAACAAAGATACTTCCGTAGAACACTCTAAGTCAGAAAAGAGTGAAGGAAAGCAAAGTAAGTCAAAGAAAATAGAGAACACTGATGATTCACATGATGACAGTTCTGAAACTGATGAGAAGTCTAGCAAGAAGAAAGTTGTTAAACGAGACACAAGTTCTGAAAAAGAATCTAGACGTTCTAAAAAGGTTGAACCTTCGAAAGAACGTGCAACTTCACCAGATGCTGGTGGCAAGAGTAGAAAAGCAGAAGAGAAAGTTGTTAAAGCTAAACACTCAGAGGAAGTCAAATCCAAATCACGTGACGATACTGAAAAGAAAGGCAAGAAACGTGAGAAAGATGAATCGTCTTCAGACAGTGATCAGGTGTCAAAGAAGAAAGCAAGGAAGAAGGTCTCTGAGTCTGATTCAGAGTCAGACAGTGATGAACCTAAGAAGTCTAAAAAGGCTAAAAAACATAAGAAGCATTCTAAGAAGCATAAAAAACACAAGAAGCATAAGAAAGCTTCAAAGAAGAAGGATGACTCGTCAGACAGTGAAGAGGCCGAGGAAGAGGAAGAGGAGGGAAAGGTGAATAATGAAGATTTGGAAAAAAAACTTCGTGAACGAGCATTAAAATCGATGAAAAAACAAACAAGTGTTTCAGGGTCTGACTAGCCCATGTTTTTCTTGTCCACCGCGCTTATAAAACTGACTTTGAACTGATGTTCAGTGGTTTAGAATAATTGTCTTTATTTTACGGTATGTTACGATTTTAGTATGAAATAGCATGTATAATTTTAAGATTACTTGTATGTCACACTGTTAGTAATAAAGTTTTAATTGTGCATTCTTTTTTTATTTCTAAATGATAAACATATTATAAAAGTTTAGATAACAAATCTGAAATAATTGTTAAGGGCAAGGTCATGTCAAGAAAACTAGTGTTACAATTTAAAGTACATAATTTATTATGGATGTGGGTTATAGGTACAGTTGGTAACGAGACTGTGATGATTACTTACAATATAAACTTTGGATGTACTTTGGTAACTTACACTGAAAATAAATAGTTGCATCTTAATTAGTAACTCAGCTCACTTTGAGTAACCTCTGTATCCGGTTACTAAGCTTGGAGTAATACCGCTGTTGTAAATGTTTCCGTAGCCGGGTCTCCTATTATAATAGCCATATCCTAAGTGGTTAGCTCCAGCTCCCTGGTACGCTGGGTTGTTGTAACCGTAGTAGGAGTTGATGCCACCATTGCCAGCATAACCACCGTACCCTCCGTAACCGCCCTTGTATCCACTATATCCTGGGCTCCCCGCATAACTGCCGTAGCCTGCGTTACCGGCGTAGCTGCCGCCATAGCCCGCGCTGCCGCCATAGCCCGCGCTGCCAGCATAACTTCCATATCCTGAGTTGCCAGAGTAGCCACCGTACCTCGGATCACTATCATAACCGTTGTAGCCGTAAGGGCTCTCGTAACCTCCGTATCCTCCGTAGTTGGATCTGCTGTCTATAGAACCGTATCCCGTTACTCCTTGAGCACTCGGGTATCGACCCCAGTCTGAATACCGATCTGCTCCGTCTGAAAAGTCAAATACAGTTATTATCATCGGTTTCTGTTCAGGCAGAGGCAGCGATCATTGATACAAAAACTATTGTCTGAATAGAATACTACACTTTTTGTACCTAACTGTGCCAGAGGGAGGGTTATGTTTTTTTATTGATGAACACAATTTGAAATTTCCACTTACATCCACTGCTGGCAGCAGTTTTCAAGTCTTTGTCATCGTTCAGAGGTTGTGAATCAGCGACTGATTTAACGGATCCTAAAGCATCGTTAGCAGGCGCTGCACATGTGACTTCAAATAACAGTACAGCAGCCAGAAGAAGAATGACTCGCGACGTCATCTAGTGGACAAAAGCATTCATATCATTAAAAAAATATTATTTGTGAAAGTTCAAGGCTGTCTGAGCGATGGTCACCTACCTATTATTACATTATAAATGCTAGGTATATCTGATATACCTAGCATTAGGTATTAGCGTTGATATACTATATCAGGGTAGTGCCAACCTCAGTGCCAACTATAAATTTTCAGGAATCTAGAAAACTTGATCGTGAGAAAGCATTAATTTATCTTATTGCGTTTTAATCGTATTTTTTCTGTTCTGTGGTTTTATTAAAGAAACTACTTTCCTAGTTTGCTATTCCTAATTAAAAATTAAAAGTACGGTCTATTAAAAAAGTGCATACCATAGTAATCAATGAAATACCGCAATAATATTCTGTGTATCAGACAGATACCTATTTAATTACATAGGTAATCAGCTTGTCGAGACTATGGCTCCGTAAGCGGGGGGGATACGCGTCAGTGCATTCAAGTGTAAACATATCACCTTCGCGGTCAGGCACTGGAAACACCCCTCCTGTTACACTTGGACCCACAGAACAGCTTTTTTCGGTTCCATGTGTCCAAGTGTACTTAACAGATAAATTTTATAGGAGATAAACGATAAGTTCCGCAACCTGTATTGGCTCATGGGAAGATCAAGAAACTCTGTATTCTCTGTAGACTATAAGCTACCTAGTATATGTACCTAGTCATCTACAACTTGGTTCTTAAACCAATGTGGATAAATGGATAATTATATGGAATCCAATTGTGGGGTTTAGGCAGGAAATCTAACGTTATATGGTAGGAACGACGAAATCCACAACTACCTAAAAACGCCGCCCGTGAATTCCCAAATTGAGCAGTGCAAACATCAATCATGCATCACTGCCACCCTCTTGATACATGTGTGCTATAGTTTGTTGTTTTGATATAAGGACTGGGACGAACAAAAGAAAAATAATAAAAGCGGTAATCATCGAGTATAAACACGCTTGCTCAATTAATGTCACATTGTTACTTGTCAGTATTCGAACCCGTAACCTCGCGCTCGAGCAGCAACCACTTCCGTATCGTACATCACGACATTTCAATTGTTTAATTATGATAAGTGGGACATATCCATATAATATAATATTAGTAATATGCATGCACCTTTGTCTCATATAATTACAATTAATTACGAAACCTCTTCATCATCCGCTAAGCCTTTTTCAAAAACTACCTACCTATGTAGGGGTTGGCTTCTAGTCTATGCGGGTACAGTTAAATACCAGTATTGTACATGTAGCAACTACCTATTTCACCTCAAAAACCCTTTTAGTGCTTGGTTATTAAGATACCCACTGGCGAGACTGGCTGTCTAACTTCTACAACTGACTACCACTATCGACTGCCAGCCACTTATAAATGGCAGCCCGGACCAACGACTTAGCGTGGTTTCGGACGCACTACGTATGAAACTTGTTAAGTAGTGAATGGTCTTCCTCAACGAACCGTCTTAGGCAAGGAAGCGCGGTTTAACCTAGACAAATTACCCCTGTGGCTATTATAGTTTAGCCCTGAACTCGGCCACAAAACCTCATGATCCTATGAATAACAACTCCAACCTACCTATTAATGTTGTATCGCTCATCCCTGTATAATAGTTCCGTTCTTCCTTAGTTCCGTTGTATTTTAATTAGCGCTATGCGAAGTTGTTAGTATGCCAACACCTTTGACCCTCGAAACAATAATGATCACGTTGTTAAACCTATGTTATTCTCACGCAACGCTTATGAGTAGGTGCAACAGTAGTTAGATAACCTACTCAATTATTCATTGTCGAGGTTCAAGTTCGAATTGGGACTTGGCTGTGTTATGTGAGTAGGTAGTTAAGTCTAGGCGGTTTGGGTGGTTCAAAATGATGTACTGAATACGTGGTAACCGTGTTAACGTCGGTGGGGACACCGACATACCTAATCTTACAAGATGGAAGGGATTATAGGTTTGGTCGGCCTGGGTTCGAACCCACACCTTACTGTTCGTAAGTCGGGACCGCCACCACTGGGCTCTCATTATCTATTATACTTATTAAACTGGCGCATTACTTTTGTACCGTATGGTGTCGGACGCAAAGAATAGCACCATCCCATATCTTCCCGTGGGTGTCGTAAGAGGCGACTAAGGGATGTACCAGAGAATGGGCAGCAGCGTTCTCTGTGCTTTTTGTATCGACCGTACTGCGATCGCCAACCCGCCTGCCAAGCGTGGCGATTATGGCAAACCCCCTCTAAGCAAAAATTACACTTAGGGGAGGCCTATGTCCAGCAGTTTACGTCTTTCGGCTGAAATGATGAATGATGATTACTTTTGTAATGTATTTTATCAACACTGCTCTCAAAACCTGTGATGTAAAACATCATGAGGAAACCAGCATGTCCTAGAACCAAAAATTTAGAAGACTTCGGTTTAACGGCCGCCAGACCCACCTGTGTACCTACATGAACCATTGTATTTCCTTCAAATTCGGATTTCCCACCAAACCGCACTTAGTAGCTGGCCGTTATAAATTGGTTGGCGCCCGCAGTCTGCTACCTGAGACTAGAGCACACTCGTGGTAGTAGGACGTGCGTATAGTTTTCCAATGTGCAATTTGGAAAATGGAAAATATTTATAGAAGTGATGAAGACTGAATATTCTTTAGTTATTTATAAGTACATATAAGTGCCTTTATGTTTATATATAGTCTGATTGATATCTCTTTCGTTTTTAATAAGTAAAGTGTGTATGAGTAACGAAGTATAAAAACTTTTTTTCAACACACTTGCTCATATAGTGGCTATAATTTCACCGCAATTAGGCACATAATGACACCTATAATCAAACTGTGACTTTTTCATTCCTATTATTCACTAGTGAGTTATAGGGGTTTTTTTTTAATTTTATTGGTGGAGTTCGTGGAGTTGCTATGTTCTTATAAAAGTTTCGATTCAAAAAAGATAGAAAAAAAAAAAAAAAAAAGAAAGTGCGATAGAGTGCGGTCGCGTCCAATTCAAAATATATAAATAGTAAAAATAATCATTTCAAGCAACTTTGAATTTAAATAGATAATTTCAATACGTTTTTAATAAATGAAACTTTCACTCAAATAAGACTTTTGTTTTCTCTGTAATGAAGAAAACTTCGAATTCCCCATTTTGTTCTTGGCTAAAACTCTATCCGCGAAAAGTCAAAAATAAAGAAACCTCATTCTTTTAGTCTATGGCCGATCGCCATTGTCTGAATTTGATGGTGGCGCCACTGGTCAAGAAAAAATGCTTCGCAACGTCAAACTTAGTACATTTATTTTAGTTCCGTGTTTTCCTGCTTGCACAGATAAGTTGGTAGAACTGTAGATGCGCGCGCATAGGAAAAACCATCGAGATAATAATATGTACGTTAGTACATAAATCTCGATGGGAAAAACGATTATTTTTTCCCGCTATTGTGAAAAAAAATTCAGAACTCGTTTTAACTGTTGAAGGTGACTTTTTAGTATTATTTTATTCACAAGTGTGTTGAAAAACGTCGTATGATACACGTGTGTATTGATGATTACCGTCCTCGGCTCTCTTAAGGCGAGACCTAACGCACCCGTTCGACTATACTATAGGCGTAGTGCAGCTACACTCCACCTTAGTCGGATTCAATAAGGTTGCTTTTTGGGCGTACAGTGTTAGGCTGGCTAGTCTTTGTTAGGCGCTTGGGTTTATTGATATTCAAGGGTTTTCCTTTAATTATGATAAATAACTTAACATAATTTGAAAAAATAACCGGTATTAAATTAAATAATTGTATTCTTTATTTATTTCTAGAAAAAAATACTTATGTTATCGCTTAAATTACGGAGATTTTCGACGATAAAGTTAAAAAAAGAGGCAATTGTATATTTTTTTTTATAGAGTTAGTAACTTTATTCGGAGATTTGATTCGGTATAATGCAAGTTTAGTTCTTTCTCTTTACAGGATATTTTTCCCACCTCAGTACTTCAAACCTATAGTTCACACTTGACGTTCAAAGACAGTACGTTTTTGGTAAATCCTGGTTGGGTCTCGCCTCCTGACGGCTCGGGTCTCAATGGCGCCTCAGCGGTAATCACCAACATTACACACTTGTACCATAATGTACTATAATACTACTTAAGTTTAATTGGCATTATAATTATTAAAAGTTGTTGATTTGCAATATTTTTTTTATTTAATTTTCTATTATACACCTCTAATAAACATATGAGTACATTTAAATAACTTATTTATCAATAACTACTTTAGAAATTACAAGTTAAAAATCCGGGTCTGATAAACCCACCAGGCATACCGTGTAACTTTTGGCCACCAGGCATGCCGAAGGTTAAAGACATTTATTTCTCAAAGAACATTTACAGTTCACATAAAAGAGAAACTTAACTAAATTAACAATAGTAGGTTTACATTAGATACGACGTTCAGGTTCAAGCCATCGGTCCAAGAGACCGAACGGTAAACACCAAGGTTTATCTATCTACACTAATATTAAAAAGAGGAAAGATTTGTACCTATTTTTGTATGTTTGTATGTTTGTAATGAATAGGCTCAAAAAGTACTGGGCCGATTTAAAAAAATTTTTCACCAATAGAATGCTACATTCTTCCAATTTGACATAGGCTACATTTCATTTTGAAAAAAATTAGGGATCCTTGGTAAAATTTGAACAATGTAACCGAAGGTGTAGAAAAATGAGTCTTAAAATGTCTTTCGTCGAATGTTGTCTACCCCGTGCGAAGCCGGGACGGGCTGCTAGTTTAAAATAAAATAACATATGGTTTAAGAACTTAATTATTCCCTAACAAGAATTACTAATAATTCACTTACTGGTACACTAAAATAACATAATCTGAAGGTACAGTGACATCTACCAATGCGCACTGGGCCCTCGTGGTAGATTATAGCCCATTCCCTCTCTAAGGGCGAGACTCAACCAAAGAGTGGAGGAGGCCTGTGTCCCAGCAGTGGGAACATTAATAGGCTGTTGATGATGATACCTAAGTTAATTACCTACCTATGTCTTGTCTATAGTTACCTATCATCATTCTCCTGCCCTTATCCCAATTTATTTGGGGTGGGCGCAACATGTCTATAGTTACCTATATTAATCTTAAAAACCACATTAAATATCCCCGGCACGGTTTCGCAAGGTTGACATGGTGAAAAGGGGTGCTGGATTAGGCAGGATAGGTTCCAACTACCTATAGAATACTGCTGGACTCCAACCGTTACTGAAGTAAAAAAGAACTATTATTTCGAAGGTTTCGAAGGTCTACATGTAGGTATGTAGGTACCTATGTGTGTTTGAGTCACTGTATGCCTACTTTATAGGTGACTCAAGCACTTGACTCCAGAATATGCCCTACCCATTGTTACGAAATCACGAAGGAGTTGCTCGAGAAAATTCCTTTCCTACTCAGATTAAATACAATGTATCATACAACTATTTTTGCAGCATTGTTTCACATTGCAAGCACTGTTGAACGAAATTTGACTATCATTGGACAGTCCTACATTCAAACCTAGAGCGCAGTAGGTAAATGCGACAAGGTAGCCCGCGAAAATCGAATTTTCTTACGTTTTTAGTAATTTTCCGGTCAGTGTCAGATTGTATGTTAAATACATTTAATAGGATTCGCGACCGTAACTTATAAAGTATTATGTACGTAATAATGATTAAAATCACTAATTCAACCGTCTCAGTTCATATAAGTCTCTTATTGACTATTTGATGAAAAAGGCAGTCTCATATTATACCTTAACCATACTGCCTGACACTGACCGGCAAATTGCAAAAAACGTAAGAAAATTCGAATTTCGCGAGCTACCTTGTCGCATTCACCATAAGTAGGTACTACCGTAGAACTAAAAGTCCTGAGTTCAGTAAAACATTCGTTCAGTATAAAGATGAAGGTAGTATAGGTACCTAGGTACGGAACTGCTGCAACTTAAACCATACAAGAACAAAGAGTAACACTAACCCATATAAGCCCAACAAAAGCATTAAAATCAGTTATTCATATAGGTAGGTGCCTGGCAGCTAGCTAGGTATCTACTTAACGTTGTCAGACATACAAATTGCTTGAATGAGAATTCTATAGCCTACGTATTAAGGTTTTCTCGTAGATCGTTGTTTACTGTACGATAAAATACTGACTGAGTTGTGGAGGTCAGATCGGCAGTCGCCCCATATAAAATACTGATACCTTACCGATTCAGCTGCATCCGGTAAGAGTGGTAGTGGGTAGCCAACCCCAATAAAGTTGGGAAAAGGCAAGGCAGATGACGATGACTTTACGATAAAATAATAAATTATTTCTTCTAGCACTAAGTAATATTTAATACCTACTCGTGTAAAAAATGTAATATAAATTGTATTGCATTATGGATTCATATCAAAGTAAAAGTGAAGGTCACTGCAAAAAAGCAACTTACACTTGAATTGCAAACTTTCACTGAATTGTAGGTATATGAAATTGTAATTCGGGGATTAGATAGTAAGTTGACTACTACAAGAAATCTGACTGACAGATTCTTTTATAATCTCGTGGCTTCGAAAGATCAGATGCAGAGTTGTTTCGAAATTAAAGTGTGAAGAGAAAGAAAAAATATTTATTTGTTGCAGATCATACAAGACGTGCATACAAAATGACAAAAAATAGACAGTAAACACAACGCCAAATATATATAAAAACAAAAAGACAAAACAGAAATTAAAGTTAATAGCTTGCACGTGAACCTAAGCGTTTCTATGATGATACTGCACTGTACTAAGTATATTTGTTTACATAGGTATGTTGAATATTAAAACATAAGTAATAGTTTCACAATTATAAAACATTGTAAATAATGCATTGCTTTAATTCCTTCACTAGTGCGTTCTACCATAAATAACTTTATAGATATAAGTATTTTCAATTGTTAAGGACAGTATTTTTGAAAGTAATTTACCTACGTATTATTTTAAATGATAACACACACTGAAAAATCCTGAAAACGATCTCAAAAATAAAATTAAAATGTCAACTTACGGTGGTATTTTTTTTTCAGAAACAAACTTTACTTTAGAATTTGACGAACAGTTTAGAGTAAATCACAGACACAGGTAGTACGTTACAGGTGGAGATGCGCTCTGTGTACGTGTGCGTACGTTCCAACCTTTATAAACCGTGGGAGTTTTTGTCTTGTAATTGACAATGGTCACTGGGGAGGTAATGAGTCCGTTTGTAGGCAGCTCGTCCTTCTGTCAAGAAGAATATGACGCATACGTACGTAAACGTAATACAATCATCGTAAACATATAATGATACTTCTATTCTCCCAGGAGTACTGCTGTGGTCCCAATCTGCATGCTCGACAATATACGGAAGCTCTGCGACTAACCCTGAAGGTGACTGACTATTCGCATCGGAACACGAAATGGACAATGGCAGTATATTAATGTTTACGTCGTAAAATTATAGATGGGATTTTTTTATACTGTGTCATTAATTCATTATGAATAAAATGCACATAATTTTGAGGAAATGTACAGATTTCCTGTAAGCAATAAATTTTAATCATCCGAGGAAATTCTGGTATTATGGAAAACCTTTTCTTCAATTCAGCATTCGCATACTCAACTGTGTGATTCTCGGCGTGCATTGCAGAATTCCCAATCCCGACACTGCCCGACTAGCGACTGTCCGATATTTTGATATCCATTTAACGAGCATTGTTTATCGCTACACTGCATTGGATATTATGCACCTAAGTTTAAATATTTTGACCGAAAAATTGCTGAAAATTTTCCTATCGCCAAAATTATGAAAATGGTACTCCCATATACTTATAAACATAATTACATAAGTAATATATATAAACAGCAAGCCAAAAATTGTTTTCGGTCACTGGTAATTTTTGAGAAGATTACTTTGCGCACAAAGTAAACATAAAATACTATAATTAACAAAAATAATTGGTGAAATGTGTATGGGAGGTGATGTACTGTCCCGCTTGACTGGCTGACTTGGAGGCCGAGTTGCCAAGGTTGCACTCATCCCTTCGTTGGACACACACCTTTTTCTAACTGTTCGTCATCATTTGCCTTAGTAGGTACGATCGGTAGTTAGGCTGCTGTCCTACCGCCGTCAAAGAGGAAGCGATGAACCGCCGACCCTTTTCTCGGTCAATAAAACGTAATATCAATAACCTCCTTTTGGGCTTCGGCGCAGTCGGGTAATAAAACAGATACACGATGATTGCTGATCGCCGACTATTCACACTGGCAGCAAGAACCATCTCCACTGATTTGTCGCAACGACAAGAGCTATTAAAGGAAATCTCGTTCAGCGACGCTTGCGAGTAGAACATACTCAAGGCAGTGGAACAGACTCTCGCTTGGAACATACAAATATTAGCAAGCAACTGGGCAAGTAATCGCCCGCCCTACTCGCTTTCGCTCGTACCCAAAGCTCGTACCCCATCGAAAAAAAATATCCCAATTACACGCTCACTGCAATTGGAATAAAGTTGCTAGCATAAATCGCTTATCGCTCACCGTTTACGGTGGGACGGTACCTAACGCGTCTAACGATCTTACCTCTCTGCCAGAACAAACAAGCTTGTTTTAATTTTCAATGCTAAAAGAACGAATACGGGTGTAACCGTAACCATTGCATATTAGGATTGCACAATGATGTACTTAAAGTTGTGTTGTCAGTAGGGAAACCGTTTTCTTGTGCGACATAAAGTTCACGACACAATTTGTGTCGAAATGGTGGATTAGTCATCCGTGTTTAGTTCTTAGTCAGTTAGTTACCATTATAGTCATAATTCTGATGACAAGCAATGCTCTGGGAACAATCAGGTATAATTAAACATTTATCAAGCTCTATCAAGTTAGTTACGTGAGCCATTATGTCATTTGTCATCTTGCTGACTGGCAATCGGCGTTAAAAGGTTCATTTCCTGGTTGTATAAAAACACACTGTGGGATTTTATATTTCGTACAAAACTGAACTCTTAAAGGAACATGCACGCAATTAAGGTGATAGGTAAGTGACACACTTACTTTCTTTTGTTTCCCTGAATCTGGTGCATTTGGATGAAAACAATAAAAACTGTCCGTAGGAAAAAGAAATGGTCAGAAATATAATTTAATCTAACAAGCTTAAATCTGGTGAGCTGATCATCATACATATCGAGCCTTTTCAGGAAGAACATCGTAAGCGCCAAAATTCCCAAAAACCGGTTTTAATTATTAACAGCCAGATCAACTGATTTTGGATCTTTTGTCACTTACTTGAGTTCATACATTTGAATTAATAGGGAGGTGCCCATATAACACCAAGTAAAAATTTCAAATTGATACTGTAATAGTACATTACTGCAGAATCCAGTAAGTAAGCCTTCCTGGCCAAGTATGAGTTAACCGGACCGAACCGCAGGTAAGGTCTGGTTATATACGAGGCCAGGATGGCTTTCTTACTGGTTGAGGTTTGTATAATGCTTTTCTCAAAAATTAAAGAAAGTTTAACAACAAATTCGTTTAATTAATATTGAAGGTTACATTCATATGTGAAAAACACAATAGCACTTTTTGGCCGACCCGGGAATCGAACCCAGGACCTCACGCTCTGCAGTCGAGCTTGCGACCACTAGACCAACGAGGCAGTTTAGGAAACAACTTTAGAAAAAACTTTTTAATAAACTGAAATTACTAAATACAATCATAAAATCCCACACTATACTTCTACAACATTACTAAGTACAAAACGCAACGTATAAAATGGCTGTATATGGTTCCAAAAATATATGTATCTCATAAAATGTCATACCAAAAAGAGAGATAGATATATATTTGGAACCTCCCTTCTATACCCATGTTATAATGGCTAAACTCTAATCTGTGTCTGGTACTATGTTTTTTTTTCTAAGCAGATCTAAAGAGGATGACCTAGTGTCCAGTAAGTAAATTACATACTTACTTACTGGACAGTAGGAGATTCCAAGTTTAAAATCTCGATTCTTACTGGACAGTTGTGAATAAGTCTCCGGTAAAGTTCACTTTCTGGATACTTTTTAGAGATGTTATGGCAACATTACATACCATTTTTGAGAAAATATTTTTTTCTCAAAAATGGAGACTTATTCACAACTGTCCAGTAAGAAGCGAGATTTTAAACTTGGAATCTCCTACTGTCCAGTAAGTAAGTATGTAATTTACTTACTGGACACTAGGTCATCCTCTTTAGATCTGCTTAGAAAAAAAAACATAGTACCAGACACAGATTAGAGTTTAGCCATTATAACATGGTTATAGAAGGGAGGTTCCAAATATATATCTATCTCTCTTTTTGGTATGACATTTTATGAGATACATATATTTTTGGAACCTTAAACAGCCATATTATACGTTGCGTTTTGTACTTAGTAATGTTGTAGAAGTATAGTGTGGGATTTTATGATTGTATTTAGTAATTTCAGTTTATTAAAAAGTTTTTTCTAAAGTTGTTTCCTAAACTGCCTCGTTGGTCTAGTGGTCGCAAGCTCGACTGCAGAGCGTGAGGTCCTGGGTTCGATTCCCGGGTCGGCCAAAAAGTGCTATTGTGTTTTTCACATATGAATGTAACCTTCAATATTAATTAAACGAATTTGTTGTTAAACTTTCATTAATTTTTGAGAAAAGCATTATACAAACCTCAACCAGTAAGAAAGCCATCCTGGCCTCGTATATAACCAGACCTCACCTGCGGTTCGGTCCGGTTAACTCATACTTGGCCAGGAAGGCTTACTTACTGGATTCTGCAGTAATGTACTAGAGAAATATTAAAAATAAAACGTTCCTGTAAAATTATGCAAAATGGCGGTTACGATGTTCTTCCTGAAAAGGCTCGATATATTATTTAGCCTGCAGATACCATAATTGCCGGAAGTGCAAAACAAATTGTTCATGTAGGTGGATTCACCATTCTGACATGGAAAAGCGTATCTAAGTAAACCATACTTTGTATAAAAAAACATCTGTCTGAAAACGTAGGGTATTGAACCCGTTTAAAATGACGAAAAACTGTGTTTGTGTAATGTGTTTAGCATTAGCATCTCTCCGTATTCCCATACAGTTGCAAGCACTGAGATAATAGAAAATGCCAGTTTATTTTTACAAAGTCATCTCCATTAATGGTTACCTTTGGTGATATTTGCATTTAGCATCTCTAACTGACTGCTATTACTATTGATGATGATTCGTGTGTTTTATTATGAGGTCGGTTAAAAGTCTAATAACTACACGTATTCAGATAAACATCCAGCATATGATATGTACCCATTCGAGGAACTTAGAGTTATAATATTCAACTCGCTACAAAAGCCATTATAATGTTGTCATGAATTCCTCAAAATTGTCGTTTTTGTACAATTTGTGTGACAATTACGAAGTTGAAAACAGTATGGCTGATGATTTAGTATGGTGCTCTCGGACAAGGTCATGACTCACATAATATTGTAATGGCCATGTCTTAAAAAATATAAGATTGTCGTATTTACGACATCATTTTTTTTAATGTAGGTATGAACATTTTGTTATTTTGGCATGGGAGTGGAAGTCATACGAGTAAATCTTATTGTTTAGTAAAAATGTCTCAGTTGTCTGGTGATGGCTTCTACCATTGAATTCTTGGCGATGTTCCTAGTTTGTGTCAGCTTTTTGGGCGAGATTGTATTGAAAAAAAAAATTACTTTATAAATTCCTAGCCATACAGTATTGTAGATAGAGCAGTCTGAAGGGTACCATTTTTTTTAAATACTGGCAGGTTCCCGGTCCCTCCCTTCCAAAAATAAAGTCGTATATCTGAACTCATATTTTGTACAGTCATCTACAAGAGAACCGACCCATCTGATCTACTATAATATCCATTTTGTATCGTAATTGCCATTATTATACAAATAGTCACCATCAAGACTTTGATATCAACAATCATCTCATTACCATTTGCTTGAAGTTGACACCCATTTATTAAGTACGGAGGCTCGATGCAACCACAACATGAAAAAGACGCTTTGTTCTGCATTAGCTGATAAATAGATTTGAGGACAAGGCCGCAAGGTTCTCTCTCAGTACGGTCTAGCATTGTAAAGCTTGGTATTCACTAGGCTACAACTGTGCCGCCACACGACCGTGTTTCATTCCCGAATCTACCGGAGACATAAATAAGCGCCTTGTGAATAGCTCAGTTGTACAAGTCA
This sequence comes from Diarsia dahlii, assembly GCA_949775195.1. Classification (NCBI taxonomy): domain Eukaryota; kingdom Metazoa; phylum Arthropoda; class Insecta; order Lepidoptera; family Noctuidae; genus Diarsia; species Diarsia dahlii. Next base: position 13,172,042 of record OX459194.1, on the reverse strand, counting down.
AAAAAGCTGCCCTGATAAAATAAGACAACTTTATAACAAATACGGTGTTGAAAACGGTGCTATTAGTTTCTATAGAAATTGTCAGATTCTTAAACTTTCGTAGAAAGTTATCGCAAACGAGATATCTTATTAAAAAGTATTCAAAAGTTGGTATCTATGAAAGTTGATTCTATAGCCTTACATTTACTTGTTGGATCATGTATTCTGAGTTATATGGAAGCCCTGTGAGCTGTAGGATAATGTCTAGAGCCTCGCAGTGACCCGTGACGACGCATTGGAGTCACGGCTGTTGTGGTACACAATGCATGATACGTAATTCACTACTTACATGCATATATGCGAAACGTGTGATAAGCGGGTTTTGTATACAAATGTTCTTTATTCGGCAATATATTGTAAAGCGATTATATTCCCAAATCTGTTCATTGATCCGGTTACACGTTAGGCAGCGACCGTTGACGCTGGGTAATATGAAAGTATTGTGTATTTTGGTTTAATAAAGGTAAAATGCCAGAATTCTTACTTAATCTACTTAATCTTTTCTTCTTACTTAATTATCTTTTTTCTTTTTTCTTCTTCTCGTCGTTTTTTTTTTTTTTTTTTTTAATTTTATATGGGTCTCTTGACTTCAATCTTGCCCTAAGGGCAGAGATGAGGTCGACGATGGAACGAGTTTACCCAGAAGAAGCCTATTTACTCGCGACTTAAATAGATTGGGGTTATATGAACTCGGGAAAACCGACGCAGGCAGGGTGTTCCACTCCTTGGCTGTACGAATAATGAAAGACTTAGCAAAACGCTTCGTACGAATGTGTGAAACATCGATAAGGTATGCTGCCCTCGTAAATGAAACCACAGTAACTCCAAAAGTGCCATTTTGAGAAAAACGCGGTTAAAGTTTAATTGTGAAATCGTTTTGTTCTAAAGAAAATATTTAAAATAGGTTGAAAATTATGTTTTTATATGTTGGAAAATAAATAAAGCTTTAATTTAGAATATGAAGAACTAATATTGTATTGTTATTTAATTAATAAAATCAGTTAATGTGTTGTGAACTAGGAACAAAATTCATAAAACTTTATTTGTTTATGCTAAAATCCAGTAACTCAATGGTTACTGTGGTTTAGTCTAGGTTTACACGTTACTGTGAATTGAACATTTAATGACAGGTACTCTCGTGATAATACGACACAGTAACTGTACACATACTGGGTTGAAACCTAATAAGAGTAGGCTCCGATAACCTAGCTGAATACCTAATATGTGAAGATAGAGAACACCCAAATACTCCGAAATATTTTATTCCGAATTTCAATATTCCGATGTTCAAAAGTCCGAAAGTCATAATACCTAAAATTTATATTCTCTATTATTCAAAATCACGAAGTTTATTTTACCGAAATTCATAAATGCGATTTTTTTGTTTACCGATGTTCATATGTCCGCAGGGTCAAGTGCCAGACGAGATGTCTGTCCGAAAAACGGCATTCCGATTTCCAGTATTCCGAATGGCAACACCCAAATACTCCGAAATATTTTATTCCGAATTTTAATATTCCGATGTTCAAAAGTGCGAAAGTCATAATATCTAAAAATTATAATCACTATTATTCAAAATCACGAAGTTTGTTGTACCGAAATTAATAAATGCGATTTGCTTCTTTTCCGATGTTCATATGTCCGAAGAGTCAAGTGCCCGACGAGATGTCTATCCGAAAAACGACGTTCCGATTACCAGTATTCCGAATAAACTGCTAATATTTTGATTATATATATAGGATAGACATAGGATATTAGTTTAATCCGCGTAGGCGCGGAGGGGCAAGACGGGCCCCGAGCTGAGGATCAGGTTTACCAAATATGTCACCAAAATAATTATCCGATAAAATTTTATTTAATATCGTATTATTTGACAAACATTTCATAATTTTTTGACGGATGCTGACGGAAGTCGACGTCAAGGGCACCCCGAGGTTCGTTTAGATAGGTTCCTTTAAACCCTGCAGACAGAAATAGGAGCCTCGCGCAACGGGCCTCCGTCGACCTGCTGACGGAAACGCTAACCTCAGACGGTCAACGTCAGGGGCACCCCGAGGTTCGGTTAGTTAGATCCCTTTAAACCCTGCAGACAGGACGGAAACGCAAACCTTAGACGGTCAACGTCAGGAGCACCCCGAGGTTAGGTTAGTTAGGTCCCTTGAAACCCTGCAGACAGAAATAGGTGCAACGCGCAGCGGGGCTCCGTCGACCTGCTGGCGGAAACGCTAACCTTCGATGGTCAACGTCAGGGGCACCCCGAGGTTTGGTTAGTTAGGTCCCTTGAAACCCTGCAGACAGAAATGGGTGCCCCGCGCAGCGGGGCTCCGTCGACCTGCTGACGGAAACGCTAACCTTAGATGGTCAACGTTAGGGGCACCCCGAGGTTCGGTTAGTTAGGTCCCTTGAAACCCTGCAGACAGAAATAGGTGCCCCGCGCAGTGGGGCTCCGTCGACCTGCTGACGGAAACGCTAACCTTAGACGGTCAACGCCAGGGGCACCCCGAGGTTCGGTTAGTTAGGTCCCTTGAAACCCTGCAGACAGAAATAGGTGCCCCGCGCAGCGGGGCTCCGTCAACCTGCTGACGGAAACGCAAACCTTAGACGGTCGACGTCAAGGGCACCCCGAGGTTCGTTTAGATAGGTTCCTTTAAACCCTGCAGACAGAAATAGGAGCCTCGCGCAACGGGCCTCCGTCGACCTGCTGACGGAAACGCTAACCTTAGACGTTCAACGTCAGGGGCACCCCGAGGTTCGGTTAGTTAGATCCCTTTAAACCCTGCAGACAGAAATAGGTGCCCCGCGCAGCGGGGCTCCGTCAACCTGCTGACGGAAACGCAAACCTTAGACGGTCAACGTCAAGGGCACCCCGAGGTTCGGTTAGTTAGGTCCCTTGAAACCCTGCAGACAGAAATAGGTGCCCCGTGCAGCGGGGCTCCGTCGACCTGCTGACGGAAACGCTAACCCTAGACGGTCAACGTCAGGGGCACCCCGAGGTTCGGTTAGTTAAGTCCCTTGAAACCCTGCAGACAGAAATAGGTGCCCCGCGCAGCGGGGCTTCGTCAACCTACTGACGGAAACGCAAACCTTAGACGGTCAACGTCAGGGGCACCCCGAGGTTCGGTTAGTTAGGTCCTTTGAAACCCTGCAGACAGAAATAGGTGCACCGCGCAGCGGAGCTCCGTCGATCTGCTGACGGAAACGCTAACCTTAGACGTTCAACGTCAGGGGCACCCCCAGGTTCGGTTAGTTAGGTCCCTTGAAACCCTGCAGACAGAAATAGGTGCACCGCGCAGCGGGGCTCCGTCGACCTGCTGGCGGAAACGCTAACCTTCGATGGTCAACGTCAGGGGCACCCCGAGGTTTGGTTAGTTAGGTCCCTTGAAACCCTGCAGACAGAAATGGGTGCCCCGCGCAGCGGGGCTCCGTCGACCTGCTGACGGAAACGCTAACCTTAGATGGTCAACGTCAGGGGCACCCCGAGGTTCGGTTAGTTAGGTCCCTTGAAACCCTGCAGACAGAAATAGGTGCCCCGCGCAGCGGGGCTCCGTCAACCTGCTGACGGAAACGCAAACCTTAGACGGTCGACGTCAAGGGCACCCCGAGGTTCGTTTAGATAGGTTCCTTTAAACCCTGCAGACAGAAATAGGAGCCTCGCGCAACGGGCCTCCGTCGACCTGCTGACGGAAACGCTAACCTTAGACGGTCAACGTCAGGGGCACCCCGAGGTTCGGTTAGTTAGATCCCTTTAAACCCTGCAGACAGAAATAGGTGCCCCGCGCAGCGGGGCTCCGTCAACCTGCTGACGGAAACGCAAACCTTAGACGGTCAACGTCAGGGGCACCCCGAGGTTAGGTTAGTTAGGTCCCTTGAAACCCTGCAGACAGAAATAGGTGCACCGCGCAGCGGGGCTCCGTCGACCTGCTGGCGGAAACGCTAACCTTAGATGGTCAACGTCAGGGGCACCCCGAGGTTTGGTTAGTTAGGTCCCTTGAAACCCTGCAGACAAAAATGGGTGCCCCGCGCAGCGGGGCTCCGTCGACCTGCTGACGGAAACGCTAACCTTAGATGGTCAACGTCAGGGGCACCCCGAGGTTCGGTTAGTTAGGTCCCTTGAAACCCTGCAGACAGAAATAGGTGCCCCGCGCAGTGGGGCTCCGTCGACCTGCTGACGGAAACGCTAACCTTAGACGGTCAACGCCAGGGGCACCCCGAGGTTCAGTTAGTTAGGTCCCTTGAAACCCTGCAGACAGAAATAGGTGCCCCGCGCAGCGGGGCTCCGTCAACCTGCTGACGGAAACGCAAACCTTAGACGGTCAACGTCAGGGGCACCCCGAGGTTCGGTTAGTTAGGTCCCTTGAAACCCTGCAGACAGAAATAGGTGCCCCGTGCAGCGGGGCTCCGTCGACCTGCTGACGGAAACGCTAACCCTAGACGGTCAACGTCAGGGGCACCCCGAGGTTCGGTTAGTTAAGTCCCTTGAAACCCTGCAGACAGAAATAGGTGCCCCGTGCAGCGGGGCTTCGTCAACCTACTGACGGAAACGCAAACCTTAGACGGTCAACGTCAGGGGCACCCCGAGGTTCGGTTAGTTAGGTCCTTTGAAACCCTGCAGACAGAAATAGGTGCACCGCGCAGCGGAGCTCCGTCGACCTGCTGACGGAAACGCTAACCTTAGACGTTCAACGTCAGGGGCACCCCCAGGTTCGGTTAGTTAGGTCCCTTGAAACCCTGCAGACAGAAATAGGTGCCCCGCGCAGCGGGGCTCCGTCAACCTGCTGACGGAAACGCAAACCTTAGACGGTCAACGTCAGGGGCACCCCGAGGTTCGGTTAGTTAGGTCCCTTGAAACCCTGCAGACAGAAATGGCGGGGCTCCGTCAACCTGCTGACGGAAACGCAAACCTTAGACGGTCAACGTCAGGGGCACCCCGAGGTTAGGTTAGTTAGGTCCCTTGAAACCCTGCAGACAGAAATAGGTGCACCGCGGAGCGGGGCTCCGTCGACCTGCTGACGGAAACGCTAACCTTAGATGGTCAACGTCAGGGGCACCCCGAGGTTCGGTTAGTTAGGTCCCTTGAAACCCTGCAGACAGAAATAGGGCTATTCAGTTTTACTAGGCGTTCCTATGAATTCGGAGTTTTAAATAATCGGTACTTATTTAATCGGAATTCGTATTCTTGATGATTCGAATTATCGTTAAGTCGGATTTTTTGTTTTTCGATTAATTGAAACTCGGCATTTTGAGAATAGTAATTATAAACGTTAGGAGTTTAGAAAATTTGGATTTATAAAAATATGATGAATGATAAATCGGAGTTGTTAAATTAGGAATTTTGAATCATTCGGAATTATGAAAATCGGTATTTTGAAATTCGTACTTGTGAATATCGGAATAAAGTTTTTCGTATTATTGTAGTGCACCCATTTTTGATGATTCGAATTATCATTACGTCGGAATTTTTGTTATTCGATCAATTGAAACTCGGCATTTTGAGAATAGTAATTATAAACGGTAGGAATTTTGAAATTTTGGAGTTATAAAAATAGGATGAATAATATATTGGAGTTGTTAAAAAAGGAATTTTGAATCATTCGGAATTACGAAAATCGGTATTTTGAAATTCGTACTTGTGAATATCGGAATAAAGTTTTTCGTATTATTGTAGTGTACCCGTGAAGATACTGTATTAAAGACTAATTTATGACTATTAAATCTAAAATTCACTAATAGGTATCTAAATATACTGTGTTCTAAGTTAACCTTTGTCATTTTTATATGGTTCCTCAAAATAATAGTTACGCTGGTTTTGTCTTAAAAGGTATGATTTAAACAATAAAACCTCTTAAGTTAAATAAAAATATTATTTTGAATCGACATAAAGTAAAATTACGTTCATAACTTTAATTACTAAACTCACTTAACTACTAAACTTACTAAACTAATTGGTCTCCTTTAATAGTCTCCATTGATTTTATTTCTCTATGTGGAATACAATTGCAAAATGAGCAGATAGTGAGATCAAATATTTTAAGTTATTGCGCTTTGCCAGTAATTCATTTAAAATTACTTTTTTAAAAGTAAAAAATATTGAAAACATCATAACGAATAAACTGTTACATTTATATAAATGCAGCAAATGAAATAAAAAAAATACAAAATAGTCACAACCATCATCATTATTGGTACGTAAATTGATGGTCAAAATAAAAGTCGATTTGAAGACATGAGTTTCCAGTGAGGTTCCAGTTTAATAATTAAATTGGATTGTCTTTGTTACTTCCACGTCGCGCTGTAGTTTTTTTAACAGGCTCAGGCATTCCGTTTTTTTTTAATTAAAACACTGATGTGCAATATAATTCTGATCAATGGAAAGCTCAAAAACTACATCAAACGTGTCCATAGTAAAAAAAACGTATTACAAAATCAAGGACGACGTTGAAGATGAAGAAGTTTGGCTTCATCTCCTACGCATGTGGTTTCCCTGGTAACAAACAAACGGCAAGAATATATGAATGTTTTAACTATTCTCAACCTTATTTTTTCTTTTCTTTTTAAAATAGTTTTCAATCATTTATACGCTTTTTACCAAGAATAGTTACAGCACTGATTTAACAACATTTAAGCCACATATTAAATTTAGTCTTTTCATAATATTTTCTTACCTTGAATAGATTTTTATCTATTGTTGCCTTTGTAGGCCCTTGTGAATTAGAATATTTTGATTTTTATGAATGATTTCTTTAGAACCTCTACGAATTAACGCAAATAAATTCTGTACGTGTTTCTATGAAGGTGTGCAGATGAACATTCCTCGTAATAGTAAAAACCTACAACAATGATTATGGCCGTTGTAGGTTTTTACTTTTACGTCAACTTTTCCAGTTTATACAGACTGTACAGTATTGTGAAAATGATTGAAGTCATAATTTTTTGGGTTGTATTTCATTGTTTCATTTCTTACTTCACTTGGTAATGAAAGCTATCGACTGACAAGAGGCTACGTCTAGGCTCAAATTACTTTATTGTGTTAGTTTTAGCAGCTATAATATATGCAAAGCTAAACAGTTACAAATATTTATTTTGTGAAGCGCAGTCAGTCCGAATCAACATGTCTTTTCAAAGTCTCTTTTACGGTTAATAAACTGGATAATAACTAAACTAAATAATAAAACCGCCCTGATACAGCTTTATGCTATATTACGGATCCGGACCCCGTTACATGCAATCGCAAAAGGTTAGCTTAAACCCCAGTAAATCATAAGTTGCTGTGGTTAAGTTTTGTATTTTTAAATAAATATAGAAACTGCAGGCGTCTTAAACCGAGTAATTAAGATACTGTGATTAATTTAAGGATAACTATTACAAATTTTACGCTAATTTTACTGATAACCACAGTATTCGAAAAAGCCGTGTTATAGCCAAGTAAAACATATTTATAAAAATAAATGAACACATATTACAGCACAGTAAATACTAATTTACTGTGTTCAAAGCTAAAAATTCAGACACACTGTGTTTTGTTTTATAAATGTCTTGATTTTTAGCAAAATACTGCGTTTTTATCTATCATATCTCCCTAACGGTGCTAGATACAGACATACCGAAAATTTTCCCAGATAGCGCTCGGCCTCCTTGTTAGAATAAGGTATACACGCATAAACACAGTAACTGAAGTTACTGTGGTTTCATTTACGAGGGCAGTATGGGTGATAATCCGCAGTACGTCTAGTCTCTCGATGGAAGAAGGGCGATGGTGGAATAAGCTCGTGGAGCTCTTGCGCACACTCTCCGAAGTACAGTCTGTAGAAGACCGACAGACATGCAACTTTGCGGCGGTGGGCCAGGCTATGTAGCTTGGCAACCAGCTTAGCGTCACCAATTAGCCTCCTGGCTCTACGCTCTACTGAGTCGAGTGTGGCAAGTTGGTATTTGGCTGAGCCATCCCAAAGGTGACAGCAGTACTCCATGCCGGACCGGACTTGAGCTTTATACAATATTGAAAGCTGTCCAGGCTTGAAGTACCGCTTGACCCTGTTTAGGATACCCAGCTTTTTTGCCGCAGTTTGAGCTTTCGACTCGATGTAGGCGCAAGTTCAGATTTGCACTCAACTTCGTGCCAAGAAGCTCGAGACTGTCAGTAACTTCTACAGACGCACTCCGGAAAGTGGGGGCCAGATTGATTTATTATATACTTCAATTTTGTGTAAGGTAGAGCTGTTAATGCTAATTCTATAAAATATACATAAAATTCATATTCTACTACAATTATGTATAATACAGGCCCATTGCTTTAATTTATGTGATGGTGGAATGGTCATTAATTAGCTGGTTTTGAGTAAATTCAGTTTAATGAAACACACGCATAAATATTTGTGCTTTACCTAAGAGTAGTTGATATGACTGTGTTGTTGCTGCATGCTATTTTAAGCTAAATTCTTGCTGAACCAAAAAGCCTCACCTAGGTCAGGTATTGTACTGTTACAAGTGTTCGTACCAAAAAACACGCTTGGATGAACTTGAGGAGAATGGGGCAGCTCAGGAGATTGGTTAAAACAACAAGATTATTATTTGAAAATATAATTTATTATTTCTTTTAATTTCGCATAAATGATGGCGCTAATAATAAAATTCAATTAACAACATAAATGGCAACATTGAATTGGAAATTTTAATTTGTAAATATTACATACAGAAGCGTATCATGAAATAATAAAATACTAGTATACTTAAATATCATACAATTTACTATAAACCTATTAATTATGACGTATATATTTTGTGGGTAATAAATATTGTGTGTTACGTCATGTTCCAAATTTTGAGATCGTCCAAGAATTTGTACTATCGGACAGTCTCAAAATTATCTCAGGTCGTATGTACCCGAAAGAGTTTACAAAAAAGTCTTGGCATACAACCATTAACCAACGCTCCTAGTTTTTTTAGTTTTTCCTGACCTTAAATCTTCTCGTTCTGTTTTCATTTTTTATTTCAATTTTAGTGTTATTCTTGTTTTCATTTTTATTTACATCCTTTTTCTTATCATTCTTTTCGGTAGTATCATCAAGTATTCGTGGATGAGCAGCAATAGTTCGTATACTCTTTTCTAAAGGTTTGATTTGGTTTCTGAGAAGGTCGTCTAATTCATTAAGAGATTTAATTTCTTTGAGATCTTTTAAGTAATCATTGCCTGTGCTGCGTCCTCTATTAAGTCTGCCTAGGTATTGGTAAATATCTCTGTTTTGCTGGCATTGTGCGCAATTGTATTGCACAGGGACTGCATTCGGGAAGTTTTGTTGAGCGCTGTTCATACCGGAACCGTTTCCTGGGCAGTATGGTACAAATACTACGGGGACGAATCCAATGATACCGTATGGTGCGTACTGCGGCTGGTTTTGTTGGTAATATGGCGGAGCCGTTCCTTGGGGCGCTTGTCCTGGCTGTCCTTGTGTCGTGTTGTTCTGTCCAGGATTCAGGAGATAGCAGGGGCATGACGCTGGACTAGGGACGATAGGCAGTGGGTACGGAATGACGTAGATAGGGAATGGCGGCATTTGACCAGATGGATGGACAGTAGCAGGTGGCTGGACTCCAGTGCCCGATGGTGACCCTTCGGAATCTGTAATAATCAGAAGACAATTTATTGGTTTGAATGACAAATAGCTATTAGGCACTATTTACAAAAAGTTTTTTAACTAGGTAGGTAGGCCAAATAAACACAATTTTCTTTCTTTCTTTCCTTATGTTTAAAGAAATAATTCTGGACTAAATAATAACAGCCGCTCGGATTCAAATTGCCAGGTTAAACAGCGCTTGCCTGGTCAATAGATAGGTGACCATACATTGCACTTTTTTATTTTTGTGTTCATTTTATTTTTTATTGTTGGTTGTGTGCGCTTGTGGCATATTGTGCTAAATAAATATGTTTTCTTTCTTTCTTTCTTACATACCGAGTTCCCTCCGTGCCTCGGAAAGCACGTTGAGCCGTTGGTTGTTATAGGTTGTCAGTGACCGAAAATCTGAGAACGTTTTCCCACTACGAATATTTACCGTAATCCAATTATACTGGTTGCCGACACCAACATAATTGGGATAAGGCCAGGCAGATGATGATAATTTAAATAAAGAAATGTTTTGATTGAAAAATTCTTGAAATAATGCAATATACCTGGGTATTGTCCTGGGTATCCTGGTTGTCCGGGCTGTCCTGGGTATCCTGGTTGCCCAGGTTGTCCAGGGTATCCTGGTCCACCTGGTTGTCCTGGTTGGCCCGGTTGTCCAGGTTGGCCGGGGTATCCTGTTTGGCCGGGTTGTCCTGGCTGGCCTGGTTTGCCAGGTGTGCCTGGTTGTCCTGGATAGCCTGGTTCCCCAGGCTGTCCTGGCTGGCCTGGTTTGCCAGGTGTGCCTGGCTGTCCGGGTTGTCCTGGGTAGCCTGGTTCTCCGGGCTGTCCTGGCTGGCCTGGTGTACCAGGTTGGCCGGGGTATCCTGGCTGTCCGGGTTGTCCCGGGTAACCTGGTCCTCCGGGTTGTCCTGGCTGGCCTGGTTTGCCAGGCATGCCTGGCTGTCCGGGTTGTCCTGGGTAGCCTGGTTCTCCGGGCTGTCCTGGCTGGCCTGGTGTACCAGGTTGACTGGGGTATCCTGGCTGTCCGGGTTGTCCTGGGTAACCTGGTCCCCCGGGTTGTCCTGGCTGGCCTGGTTTACCAGGCGTGCCTGGCTGTCCGGGTTGGCCGGGGTAACCCGGTCCTCCGGGCTGTCCTGGTTGACCTGGGTATCCTGGCTGTCCTGGTTGACCTTAAAAATATTGCATTGATGTTAGTTATTTATTAGTTAAGCATGATTCAGAAACGTACACATACTCGTTCTTTATTAGACGAATATTAGGCATTGATTTTAGAACTGAGGGGCAATAGAGAAATGACAATATTAATAGTACAATAATTAATTTTCTTTTTTTTGAAAATTCTCTTTGTTTTTTCAATATTCCGCTTACTGTATTTGTCGGCTGGTTTTAAAATAGGTGACTGTGCATATAATTATGAAGGAATTTACCTGGGTGTCCTGGTCCTCCCGGTTGTCCTGGCTGACTTGGTTTACCAGGTTGGCCTGGGTATTCTGGCTGTCCGGGTTGTCCTGGGTAACCCGGCCCTCCAGGTTGTCCTGGCTGGCCTGGTTTGCCAGGCGTGCCTGGCTGTCCGGGTTGTCCTGGGTAGCCTGGTTCTCCGGGCTGTCCTGGTTGGCCTGGTGTACCAGGTTGACTGGGGTATCCTGGCTGTCCGGGTTGTCCTGGGTAACCCGGCCCTCCGGGTTGTCCTGGCTGGCCTGGTTTGCCAGGCGTGCCTGGCTGTCCGGGTTGTCCTGGGAAGCCTGGTTCTCCAGGCTGTCCTGGCTGGCCTGGTGTACCAGGTTGACTGGGGTATCCTGGCTGTCCGGGTTGTCCTGGGTAACCTGGTCCCCCGGGTTGTCCTGGCTGGCCTGGTTTACCAGGCGTGCCTGGCTGTCCGGGTTGGCCGGGGTAACCCGGTCCTCCGGGCTGTCCTGGTTGACCTGGGTATCCTGGCTGTCCAGGTTGCCCTGGATAACCTGGTTCTCCTGGCTGTCCTGGTTGACCTTAAAAATATTGCATTGATGTTAGTTATTTATTAGTTAAGCATGATTCAGAAACGTACACATACTCGTTCTTTATTAGACGAATATTAGGCATTGATTTTAGAACTGAGGGGCAATAGAGAAATGACAATATTAATAGTTTAATAATTAATTTTCTTTTTTTTGAAAATTCTCTTTTTTTTTCAATTTTCCGCTTACTGTATTTGTCGGCTAGTTTTAAAATAGGTGACTGTTCATATAATTATGAAGGAATTTACCTGGGTGTCCTGGTCCTCCCGGTTGTCCTGGCTGACCTGGTTTACCAGGTTGGCCTGGGTATTCTGGCTGTCCGGGTTGTCCTGGGTAACCCGGCCCTCCGGGTTGTCCTGGCTGGCCTGGTTTGCCAGGCGTGCCTGGCTGTCCGGGTTGTCCTGGGAAGCCTGGTCCTCCAGGCTGTCCTGGCTGGCCTGGTGTACCAGGTTGGCCAGGGTATCCTGGCTGTCCAGGTTGTCCTGGGTAGCCCGGTTCTCCTGGCTGTCCTGGTGTACCAGGTTGACCGGGGTATCCTGGCTGTCCGGGTTGTCCTGGGTAACTTGGTCCTCCAGGCTGTCCTGGCTGGCCTGGTTTGCCAGGTGTGCCTGGCTGTCCGGGTTGTCCTGGGTAGCCTGGTTCTCCGGGCTTTCCTGGCTGGCCTGGTGTACCAGGTTGGCCAGGGTATCCTGGCTGTCCAGGTTGTCCTGGGTAGCCCGGTTCTCCTGGCTGTCCTGGTGTACCAGGTTGACCGGGGTATCCTGGCTGTCCGGGTTGTCCTGGGTAACTTGGTCCTCCGGGCTGTCCTGGCTGGCCTGGTTTGCCAGGTGTGCCTGGCTGTCCGGGTTGTCCTGGGTAGCCTGGTTCTCCGGGCTGTCCTGGCTGGCCTGGTGTACCAGGTTGGCCGGGGTATCCAGGCTGTCCGGGTTGTCCTGGGTAACCCGGTCCTCCGGGCTGCCCTGGTTGGCCTGGGTATCCTGGCTGTCCAGGTTGTCCGGGATAGGCTGGTTCTCCTGGTTGACCTAAAAACAAGTTGGTTGTCTATGAAGTCGGTTTACGAACGATAGTTTAACGTGACAACGTCATAACAAAACGTTGAATGCGGCGCAAGCGTACAATGAGCGTAACGGGACAATGAGTCATCCTTTGCTTGGAGCGTTCATCGATGTATTAGACGTTGTCAGTTGTCACGTCAAAGTATTGCATTGATGTTAGTTATTCACTAGTTAAGCATGAGTCAGAAACGAACACACTCGTCCTTGTTTAGACAAATAAAAGACATTGATTTCAGAACTGAGGTGCAAGGTGCAATAGAGAAACGACCATTTTTTATTCAATTTTCCCCTTACTTTACTTGTCGGCTAATTTTAAAATAGGTGACTGTTCATATAATTATGAAGGAATTTACCTGGTTGTCCTGGCTGGCCTGGTTTACCAGGTTGTCCTGGGTATTCTGGCTGTCCGGGTTGTCCTGGGTAACCTGGTCCACCGGGTTGTCCTGGCTGGCCTGGTTTGCTAGGCGTGCCTGGTTGTCCAGGTTGTCCTGGGTAGTTTGGTCCTCCAGGCTGTCCTGGCTGGCCCGGTTTGCCAGGTGTGCCTGGCTGTCCGGGTTGTCCTGGGTAGCCTGGTTCTCCGGGCTGTCCTGGCTGGCCTGGTGTACCAGGTTGGCCGGGGTATCCTGGCTGTCCGGGTTGTCCTGGGTAGCTTGGTCCTCCAGGCTGTCCAGGCTGGCCTGGTTTGCCAGGTGTGCCTGGCTGTCCGGGTTGTCCTGGGTAGCCTGGTTCTCCGGGCTGTCCTGGCTGGCCTGGTGTACCAGGTTGGCCGGGGAATCCTGGCTGTCCTGGTTGTCCTGGGTAACCCGGACCTCCGGGCTGTCCTGGCTGGCCTGGTTTGCCAGGCGTTCCTGGCTGTCCGGGTTGTTCTGGGTAACCCGGTCCTCCGGGCTGTCCTGGTTGGCTTGGGTATCCTGGCTGTCCAGGTTGTCCTGGATAACCTGGTTCTCCTGGCTGCCCTGGTTGACCTAAAAAAAAAAATTGGTTGTCTATAAAGTCGGTTTACGGACGACAGTTTAACGTGACAACGTCATAACAAAACATTGAATGCGGCGCAAGCGTACAATAAGCGTAACGAGACAATGAGTCATCCTTTTTCCTGCATGGAGCCGGCGTTCATCGATTTATTCACTAGTTAAGCATGAGTCAGAAACGAACACACTCGTTCTTTATTAGACAAATATTAGGCATCGATTTCATAACTGAGGTGCGAAAGCTAATAGAGAAACGACAATTTTTATTTCAATTTCCCCTTACCGTACCTGTCGGCTAATTTTAAAATAGGTGACTGTTCATATTATTATGAAGGAATTTACCTGGGTGTCCTGGTCCTCCTGGTTGTCCTGGCTGGCCTGGTTTACCAGGTTGTCCTGGGTATCCTGGCTGTCCGGGTTGTCCTGGGTAACCTGGTCCTCCGGGCTGTCCTGGCTGGCCTGGTTGTCCGGGTCGTCCTGGGTAGCTTGGTCCTCCAGGCTGTCCTGGCTGGCCTGGTTTGCCAGGTGTGCCTGGCTGTCCGGGTTGTCCTGGGTAGCCTGGTTCTCCGGGCTGTCCTGGCTGGCCTGGTTTGCCAGGTGTGCCTGGCCGTCCGGGTTGTCCTGGGTAGCCTGGTTCTCCGGGCTGTCCTGGCTGACCTGGTGTACCAGGTTGGCCGGGGTATCCTGGCTGTCCGGGTTGTCCTGGGTAACCCGGCCCTCCAGGTTGTCCTGGCTGGCCTGGTTTGCCAGGCGTGCCTGGCTGTCCGGGTTGTCCTGGGAAGCCTGGTTCTCCAGGCTGTCCTGGCTGGCCTGGTGTACCAGGTTGACTGGGGTATCCTGGCTGTCCGGGTTGTCCTGGGTAACCTGGTCCCCCAGGTTGTCCTGGCTGGCCTGGTTTGCCAGGCGTGCCTGGTTGTCCGGGTTGTCCTGGGTAGCTTGGTTCTCCGGGCTGTCCTGGCTGGCCTGGTTTGCCAGGTGTGCCTGGCTGTCCGGGTCGTCCTGGGTAACCTGGTCCTCCGGGTTGTCCTGGCTGGCCTGGTTGTCCGGGTTGTCCTGGGTAGCTTGGTCCTCCGGGCTGTCCTGGCTGGCCTGGTTTGCCAGGTGTGCCTGGCTGTCCGGGTTGTCCTGGGTAGCCTGGTTCTCCGGGCGATCCTGGCTGACCTGGTGTACCAGGTTGGCCGGGGTATCCTGGCTGTCCGGGTTGTCCTGGGTAGCTTGGTCCTCCGGGCTGTCCTGGCTGGCCTGGTTTACCAGGTGTGCCTGGCTGTCCGGGTTGTCCTGGGTAGCCTGGTTCTCCGGGCTGTCCTGGCTGACCTGGTGTACCAGGTTGGCCGGGGTATCCTGGCTGTCCGGGTTGTCCAGGGTAACCTGGTCCTCCGGGTTGCCCTGGCTGTCCTGGTTTACCAGGTTGGCCTGGGTATCCTGGCTGTCCGGGTTGTCCTGGATATCCTGGTTCTCCTGGTTGTCCTGTTTGACCTTAAAAAAGATTGCAATAAGAAAAAAAAGAAAGAAAGAAAACATATTTATTTAGCACAATATGCCACAAGTGCACACAACAAACAATAAAAAATAAAATGAACAAAAAAAAAGAGTGTGTGCATCTCACGGCTGCGCCAAATAGGACCAGTTCAGCAAACTGCCGAGCAATGATGCAATGA
The DNA here is from genome assembly GCA_949775195.1 of Diarsia dahlii. Taxonomy (NCBI): domain Eukaryota; kingdom Metazoa; phylum Arthropoda; class Insecta; order Lepidoptera; family Noctuidae; genus Diarsia; species Diarsia dahlii. The sequence goes on along the minus strand of OX459194.1, from coordinate 13,156,705 downwards.
TGTTAGTTATCCATTTTATTTTTGACAAATAATTACGTACTTATAGGGAAATTATGAATTGTCCGCCTGTAGCAAAGTCAATTGCGTTTTTACTAATGCTTCTCAGTTAGTAATAAGTAACTTTTTATGTAATTATTAATCAATTTACCTGGTTTTTTTGAAATGAAAACTTCTTTAGCGGCGCTGAGCACTTTTTTTGTATGGGTAAAAACTTTCAAACTCGCGTCAGCATCACGTGACCCTGACGCGAGTTTGAAAGTTAATATTGAAGTTTTCACTTCTGCCGGCACTCCCGGAGTGCTATTTTTTTTTACTGAGAAGCATTAGTAAAAAGTCAATTGCGTTTTTACTAATGCTTCTCAGTTAGTAATGAGTAACTTTTTATTTAATTATTAATCAATATACCTGGTTGTCCTGGTCCTCCTGGTTGTCCTGGCTGGCCTGGTTTGCCTGGTTGCCCGGGTTGTCCTGGGTATCCGGGTTGTCCTGGCTGTCCTGGTACACCTTAGCAAGGGGAGAGAACAGAAAATTAGATTTACTTACTCGTGTAAGTGTCCAGAGTAATGTCGTAATGATTCAGTGCAACATAACTTACCATGACCTTTGGATATATGGTGCTTGGAACGGAAACAAGGTTACAAGAACATGTTCACACGAAAAGTAACTAAGTAACATAACGCTGATTTAGATAGTAGAAACAGAGACGATCAATGCATGTGAATATCCTGATAATCGGATTTTGAGTAATCATCATATACCCTACTAGCATCAGGTATTATAATAGGTCTGCTGGGCAGTTTCCTAAACTAAAAATAGGCCCTATTTGAAGCAGCCGTGAAAGAATAGTAGATTATACAACAAGTGAATAAAAGGGAATTTAATTCGAGGTATTAAGTTGGATCCCGAGAGCAGCGAAGGATTCTAGATTAGAACCCTGAGCGGAGCGAGGGATACAAATTCACGTGTTGTGTACTCTACTTTTTACCATTGACTGTGAGAAAATAAATAGGAGCATAGTATTTATATTTATCACATTTTATTATATAATCAGTAATAAAACAACAAAGGATTAAATATTAAATTAAAATCAATATTAAAAATGTATAGTAAAATTAGAAAATTTTCTTAATTTAGTGTTAAAGGCGTGTTTGGGTTTGAAACTGTTGTATTAGACAACACTTGTGTATTTGGCAAAGTCGCCGTATTTTGTGGTTGCTGTTCATTATTAGTAAGTTGTTACTTGTAAGTAAACTTGTTAGTTGTTACTAGCAAGTTGTTCTTGCTGCTCATTTTATTATAATTACTTATGTTTAATGGATTTTCCAATAACACAAAACAACCACAAAAACAGACAGAAAAGAACGTAACATTATTGGCAGGATATTTTTTTAAAATTTGGAATGGAATAGCTCCATTCAGCCACCCAGTACGTACCTACTTTCAGCAGCAGCGATTTTTTTGTACTTAATTCGTGTTTGTTCCTAATTCAAAATGTCTTTCTTCACTCAGCGATTAAAAGAGCGTTTTATTCACTGTTATCGATGAATAAAATGCCCTTTTTCGAGTGGCAATGGTAAAAACGATTTTTGTTCCCTTTGACCTTGGATTGTAAGAGACCATAAGATTTCAGAACAACTTTTAGGGTGTCAAAATACAAGTTTATATGAATTTGTAGCTGGGTATCCCAAATTCCGAGATTCTTACCTAATTTTGACTAATTTGACTGAGCCCACTAAATACAGCGAAACAGTAGCACTTTTACGAGAATTCATGGAACAATTTATTGGACAACACTAACACGTAAACTGGCTTTTATGACATTGGGGTGTTTGAATTCACCACTGTCACAGTTCTTTAAAAGACTTGCGTTCACGTGTCCGGATAGGTCCGAGTATGAAATAGTGGGCTAACCTACCACGGCCAGCGTGACTGTACCTGATCGCTGTACCCTTACAACCCTAAATTCAAGAAGTAATTTAGAATTATTGTTACCTGGTTGTTAAATTCATTCTAAAGTTAAAAAAAAATCTACGCTCTTGCGTTGATATTTATTAAAAAAGTAAATTGTGTATGGCAAGTAAGTTTACCTGGTTGTCCTGGGAATCCTGGTTGGCCTGGCTGTCCTGGGTATCCGGGTTGACCTGGTTTGCCTGGTTGTCCTGGGTATCCGGGTTGTCCAGGCTGTCCTGGTCCTCCTTCTTGGCCGGGTTGGCCTGGCTGTCCTGGGTATCCGGGTTGACCTGGTTTGCCTGGTTGTCCTGGGTATCCGGGTTGTCCGGGCTGTCCTGGTCCACCTTCTTGGCCAGGTTGGCCTGGCTGTCCTGGGTATCCGGGTTGCCCTGGTTTGCCTGGTTGTCCTGGGTATCCGGGTTGTCCAGGCTGTCCTGGTCCACCTTCTAGGCCAGGTTGGCCTGGCTGTCCTGGGTATCCAGGTTGTCCTGGCTTTCCTGGGTATCCAGGTTGTCCAGGCTGTCCTGGTTGACCTAATAAATTGATCAGAATTCAAATAAATATTGCTACGCATAATGACACAAATGTTAAAAGTATTCAAACAAAAATCGTTATTAGGTTAAAAAATCTACGCTCTTGAATGTTGAAATTCCTTAAAAATTTGGATTGTGTATTGCAAGTAAGTTTTACCTGGTTGTCCTGGGTATCCTGGTTGACCTGGCTGCCCTGGGTATCCGGGTTGTCCAGGCTGTCCTGGTCCTCCTTCTTGGCCAGGTTGGCCTGGCTGTCCTGGGTATCCGGGTTGTCCTGGTTTGCCTGGTTGTCCTGGGTATCCGGGTTGTCCAGGCTGTCCTGGTCCACCTTCTTGGCCGGGTTGGCCTGGCTGTCCTGGGTATCCGGGTTGTCCAGGTTTGCCTGGTTGTCCTGGGTATCCAGGTTGTCCAGGCTGTCCTGGTTGACCTACAAGAAAAAGGCAGAGTTAAAATAAATTTTCTTGAATGACTATTTGATGAAAAAGGCATTCTTGACACTTATCTCCTGAACTGAGATGGTTGGATTGGTGATTTCAATCATTATTACTCAGTAAATAGACATAATATGTTACGTCCGCGAATCCTATTTTATTTAACATATGACTTGACACTGACCGGCAAATTGCAAAAAACGTATGAAAATTTTAATTTTGCGGGCTACCTTGTCGCATCAACCTTAAGTAAAAAATCTACGCTCTCGAACGTTGATATTCCTTAAAAAATTCATTTGTGTATCGTAGGTAAAATTTACCTGGTTGTCCTGGGAATCCTGGTTGGCCTGGTTGCCCTGGATATCCGGGTTGTCCAGGCTGTCCTGGTCCTCCTTCTTGGCCAGGTTGGCCTGGCTGTCCTGGGTATCCGGGGTGTCCTGGTTTGCCTGGTTGTCCTGGGTATCCGGGTTGTCCGGGCTGTCCTGGTCCTCCTTCTTGGCCAGGTTGGCCTGGCTGTCCTGGGTATCCGGGTTGTCCTGGTTTGCCTGGTTGTCCTGGGTATGCGGGTTGCCCAGGCTGTCCTGGTCCTCCTTCTTGGCCAGGTTGGCCTGGCTGTCCTGGGTATCCGGGTTGTCCTGGTTTGCCTGGTTGTCCTGGGTATCCGGGTTGTCCAGGTTTGCCTGGTTGTCCTGGGTACCCGGGTTGTCCTGGTTTGCCTGGTTGTCCTGGGTATCCGGGTTGCCCAGGCTGTCCTGGTCCTCCTTCTTGGCCAGGTTTGCCTGGTTGTCCTGGGTATCCGGGTTGTCCGGGCTGTCCTGGTCCTCCTTCTTGGCCAGGTTGGCCTGGCTGTCCTGGATATCCGGGTTGTCCTGGTTTGCCTGGTTGTCCTGGGTATCCAGGTTGTCCGGGTTGTCCTGGTTCACCTTAATAAAAACAAGTAATGTTAAAATATATACATGTACATCTGTAGCTGTCAAGGAAACAATAACATCGTGATAGTATCAGACGGCACGGTTGGCGCAGGGGCTGAGCGATTGGACTGCTGCGCTGCGTGTCGCGGGTTCGATCCCCGCACGGAACAAATATTTGTATGGCCTGCAGATAGTTGTTTCGGGTCTGGGTATCTGTGTACGTACGTGAGTTTATATGTTTGTGCACGCACCCACGATACAGGAGAAATTCCTAGTGTGGGGCAACGTTTTTAAAAAAAAGGAAAGGAAAGGAAAGGAGACGAAGATAATACGACATTACTAACGACGCGACGGCGTGCAAAAAGTACACACTTGAACGAGATGCTGAGCTGACGTGTCTTTTGTCCGGAATAATGATTTTTATTCGTAAAATAGAGAGCTATATAGTATAGCTATTTGTGCGTATTTTTTTTTATTTATGACCCTGACGACGGATATAATTACAGAAAGATTGCCACTGTTTGGGGAAAAATTACATTACCCGAACTAAAACCCAATAAATGGTCTATGATTATGGTGGTCCATCCAGTCCTGGGTATATAGCTTAATAGAGAGTTGACAATGTTGACATACAATATCACAAGTAATATACAGTTTGAGAGAAGAACTAAGAAGACAAGCAAATAAATATGGAACCCAAATAAATTGTATACGGGCAGGAAAATGAAGATTGTTAGTATGTTTTACCTGGTTGACCTGGGAATCCTGGTTGTCCGGGTGTACCGGGTTGGCCAGGCTGGCCTGGGTATCCGGGTTGTCCTGGTTTACCTGAAACGAAACCGTAAAGTTGAAATATTTAGCCGCAAAAGAGACAATTTCATAGTGCTGCAGATGTAGACATCACGGATTTGGTTTTTATTAAAGTGTTTGAAAGAACATACTTGAACAGAATGCTGAAGAGCCTATACTACCTCAAATTAGCAACTCTGTTTGTGGTGGTTCAAACTTCGTTTGAAATACTGTTAGAATAAAGTTATGATCAGCTTGCACTACAAAGCGGTTGTTACGACTTTCGCTGCGGCCGAATAGTGCGAAATTAGTGGTATATTTTGCGATTTACAAAATAACTACTGATTGGACTAAACAAGTAAAACACCAACCGCCTTATAAATAAAAATAGTTAAACCTGGTTTAACTTAGACTTGGTTTATCTCGCATCAAAAACATTCAAAAGAAAGTGACGGCATGCGAGATAAACCAAGCCTAAGTTAAACCAGGTTTAACTATTTTTATTAATAAGGCGGTATGATTTTATTATGTTGCTTGTAGAATTATTTGGCAAAAAAATCAGAACGATGACATGTATTTTAGTATGGTTTTTTACTCGTTTTAAAAGACATTTTTAGAGGTATCATCGTGATTTTTTTTCTATCGAGCAAAGTTAGTTGTATGTATGTTTTCACAAGACTATGTTACTAGCATTTATCCTGAAGAATATATATTTTTCCGATTTTGTTTACTGCTGTGAATCATATACTTTTACGCATTATAAAACTTGCGTTTTACGTCTGCGTGGTATGTGCCAGAACCATTCCTAAGCGGCCGCCTAAGAATGGTTCTGGCACGATCACTCATTGGGTTAAAATGATTTGTATACTGTAAATGAGATTTACCTGGCTGTCCGGGTCCACCGTGTTGACTGTCTGGTACTAGCTGTCCTGGGTATCCTGGTTGTCCTGGGTATCCTGGCTGTCCTGGTTGTCCTGGTCCACCGGGTTGGCCGGGTTGTCCTTCAGTTCCAGGGTATCCTGGTTGACCAGGCTTACCAGGTTGTCCTGGGTATCCTGGCTGTCCTGGTTGTCCTTCAGTTCCAGGGTATCCTGGTTGACCGGGCTTACCAGGTTGTCCTGGATATCCTGGCTGGCCTGGTTGTCCTGGTCCACCGGGTGGTTGACCGGGCTGTCCTTCAGTGCCAGGGTAACCTGGTTGTCCGGGCTTTCCAGGTTGTCCTGGGTATCCTGGCTGGCCGGGTTGTCCTGGGTATCCTGGCTGGCCGGGTTGACCGGGTTGTCCTTCAGTGCCAGGGTATCCCGGTTGTCCGGGTGTACCAGGTTGACCTGGTGTTCCTGGCTTTCCTGGTTGTCCAGGATATCCTGGTTGGCCTGGTTGTCCTGGTCCACCGGGTTGGCCTGGTTGTCCTTCAGTGCCAGGGTATCCTGGTTGTCCGGGCTTTCCAGGTTGTCCTGGGTATCCTGGCTGGCCGGGTTGTCCTTCGGTGCCAGGGTATCCTGGTTGTCCGGGTGTACCAGGTTGACCTGGTTGTCCTGGCTTTCCTGGTTGTCCTGGATATCCTGGTTGGCCTGGTTGTCCTGGTCCACCGGGTTGACCGGGTTGTCCTTCAGTGCCAGGGTATCCTGGTTGTCCGGGCTTTCCAGGTTGTCCTGGGTATCCTGGCTGGCCTGGTTGTCCTGGTCCACCGGGTTGGCCGGGTTGTCCATCAGTTCCAGGGTATCCTGGTTGACCGGGCTTTCCAGGTTGTCCTGGGTATCCTGGCTGGCCTGGTTTTCCTGGCTGTCCTGGTCCACCGGGTTGGCCGGGTTGTCCTTCAGTGCCTGGGTATCCTGGTTGACCGGGCTTCCCAGGTTGTCCTGGGTATCCTGGTTGGCCTGGTTTTCCTGGCTGTCCTGGTCCACCGGGTTGGCCGGGTTGTCCTTCAGTGCCTGGGTATCCTGGTTGTCCGGGCTTTCCAGGTTGTCCCGGATATCCTGGCTGGCCAGGTTGTCCTGGGTATCCTGGCTGTCCGGGTTGGCCGGGTTGTCCTTCGGTGCCAGGGTATCCTGGTTGTCCGGGTGTACCAGGTTGACCTGGTTGTCCTGGATATCCTGGTTGGCCTGGTTGTCCTGGGTATCCTGGTTGGCCAGGTTGTCCTGGGTATCCTGGCTGGCCGGGTTGACCGGGTTGTCCTTCAGTGCCAGGGTATCCTGGTTGTCCGGGTTTTCCAGGTTGTCCTGGGTATCCTGGCTGGCCTGGTTGTCCTGGTCCACCGGGTTGGCCGGGTTGTCCTTCGGTACCAGGGAATCCTGGTTGTCCGGGCTTACCAGGTTGTCCTGGCTTGCCTGGCTGTCCGGGATATCCTGGCTGTCCTGTTTGACCGGGTTGTCCTTCTGTTCCAGGGTATCCTGGCTGTCCTGGTTTGCCAGGTTGACCTGGTTGTCCTGGGTATCCTGGCTGGCCTGGTTGACCGGGTTGTCCTTCTGTTCCTGGGTATCCTGGCTGTCCAGGTTTGCCAGGTTGACCCGGTTGGCCTGGGTAACCTGGTTGTCCTGGACGTATTGGCTGTCCGGTTTGGGAATCTGGAAGGAATAGCAAAAGTAATATTATAGTCACAAAATAAGAGAAACGCTTTAATAGGCAGTTGATGATGATGATGAAGAGAAACGCTGTGAAATACCACTAGTACAGTTAACTGCACATCAGGAGACACTCGGGTTCACTAACAAAATCGTGAGGTGGCTCGTTCCGCTCGCCCGCTCCCCCCTTCGCTTTACCGGTACCGCCACAAGATAGGTTTCGACGCCTACTATAATACGCTACGGAGGTCGCCGGCTCGCTTCGCTCGCCACCCTCCCCTCTTCCTTCCACTCAAGACCTGCCTACCACCGAGAAAAAGCTATCGTGACCTTATCCCTACGCTACGGAGGTCGCCGGCTCGCTTCGCTCGCCACCTCCCCTCTTCGCTCCACTCAAGACCTGCCTACCACCGAAGAAAACCTATCGTGACCTAATCCCTACGCTACGGGGGTCGCCGGCTCGCTTCGCTCGCCCGCTCCCCCCTTCGCTTTAACTTCCGAGCCTCCTCTATACGAATCCGTAAACAAAACAAAAAAAGGGGTGAAGAGAGGGGGGGGGGGGTGAAGGGGTGGGAGCTTTGAAAAATGATTTCTACTAACGCATTGCCCCTTCCAATGAATTTGAAAAAAAAAATGTTCCAAGTCTCTTAACTTCTGAGATCCGCCTAAAGGGGGGGAGAAGGAGGCAAGGGGGTCAATTTTGAAAAATGGTTTTTACTTTCCCGAGCCTCCTCTATACGAATCCATAAACAAAACAGAACACGGAATTAAAAAAAGGGGTAAAGTGGGGGGGAGGGGGTGGTGAAGGGGGGAGAGGGGGGAGCTTTGAAAAATGATTTCTACTAACGCATTGCCCCTTTTAATGAATCTGAAAAAAAAAATGTTCCAAGTCTTTACTTCCGAGATCCGCCTAAAGGGGGGGTGAAGGGGGGCAAGGGGGTCAATATTGAAAAATGGTTTTTACTTCCCTGAGCTTCCTCTATACGAATCCCAAAAAAAAAACACGTAAAGTCTCTTTGTTTCCGAGATACGATAGGGAGGGGGTAGAAAGGGGGGAAAAGGGGTTTGGCACTTTTCCCATACTCACGAGAGTTACTTGTTTACGAATCTGTCAAAATATACCCACCTCCCCATCCACCATTTTAGAACTCAAATAATACAAAGTATAGTGATGCTACAGCTTTGGTGTCATATAGAGAAATTCTAAGGCGGACGAGTTCTATCAGAATAAAACACTTTTTTTATTTGGCCGGCACTTTTACTTTTGGACCAAAACTGTATGAAATGTGGATGATGTCCTTTTAGAAATTACCTGGTCCTCCTGGTCCTCCCGGTCCACCAGGTCCTCCGGGACCACCTGGTCCTCCTGGGGTGCCGGGTGTACCTGGGTAGCCAGGGGTTCCTGGTGTGCCGGGTTGTCCTGGGTAGTTACCACCAGTAGACGGTCCGGATGGGCCTGGGGGACCGCCTGGGCCTCCTACAAAAGCAAAAGCTAATTTTTATATAAATGCTTATTATATGTTTTCATCATACGGAAGTCTGAAGTGGATAGAAGTGGAAATCGAAGAAACGAATGATCGTAGTTTGTTTACTATTAAAACGTACGCATATAAATAAATACATAATGGAATAATTCAGGTCGAGCAAAATGTTCACTGATATCTGCATTAAGAATTTCACACAGTCAGCACGGAGTGTGGCAATTGATGGTATGTCATCACCATGTCTCGGAAAGCACGTAACACTCTTGGTTCTGCGCTTGATCTTTCTTCGGTCGTGGAGGATTGGCGTCTTATCGAACGTTGCGAGTTTACGTAAGGAAGAGTACTTACATGTGTCTGCGCACACACTGTAATTGTGCGTTACTGTTTTAATTGGGTACTTACCCAGGTTCCTTGAGACCGGTCACAGTTTGAGAATTTTGTTATTAATAGAAGGATTAAGAAAAAAAAGAGACAAACCTGGGCCGCCTGGTCCTCCCGGTCCGCCGGGTGTACCTGGATATCCTGGGTAGCCTGGGGTGCCTGGAGTACCGGGTTGTCCTGGGTAGTAACCGGTGGAAGGTCCATCGGGACCGTTGGGACCTCCTGGGCCTCCGGGTCCTCCGGGACCGCCTGGTCCTCCTGGTGTTCCTGGGTAGCCTGGGGTGCCTGATGTACCGGGTTGTCCTGGGTAGTAACCAGTGGAAGGTCCGTCAGGACCGTTGGGACCTCCTGGGCCTCCGGAGCCGCCGGGACCGCCTGGTCCTCCTGGGGTGCCGGGTGTTCCTGGGTAGCCTGGGGTGCCTGGAGTACCGGGTTGTCCTGGGTAGTAACCGGTGGAAGGTCCATCGGGACCGTTGGGACCTCCTGGGCCTCCGGGTCCTCCGGGACCGCCTGGTCCTCCTGGTGTTCCTGGGTAGCCTGGGGTGCCTGGAGTACCGGGTTGTCCTGGGTAGTAACCAGTGGAAGGTCCGTCGGGACCGTTGGGACCTCCTGGGCCTCCGGGTCCTCCGGGACCGCCTGGTCCTCCTGGGGTGCCGGGTGTTCCTGGGTAGCCTGGGGTGCCTGGAGTACCGGGTTGTCCTGGGTAGTAACCGGTGGAAGGCCCATCGGGACCGTTGAGACCTCCTGGGCCTCCGGGTCCTCCGGGACCGCCTGGTCCTCCTGGGGTTCCTGGGTAGCCTGGGGTGCCTGGAGTACCGGTTTGTCCTGGGTAGTAACCAGTGGAAGGTCCGTCGGGACCGTTGGGACCTCCTGGGCCTCCGGGTCCGCCGGGACCGCCTGGTCCTCCTGGGGTGCCGGGTGTTCCTGGGTAGCCTGGGGTGCCTGGAGTACCGGGTTGTCCTGGGTAGTAACCGGTGGAAGGCCCATCGGGACCGTTGGGACCTCCTGGGCCTCCGGGTCCTCCGGGACCGCCTGGTCCTCCTGGTGTTCCTGGGTAGCCTGGGGTGCCTGGAGTACCGGGTTGTCCTGGGTAGTAACCAGTGGAAGGTCCGTCGGGACCGTTGGGACCTCCTGGGCCTCCGGGTCCTCCGGGACCGCCTGGTCCTCCTGGGGTGCCGGGTGTTCCTGGGTAGCCTGGGGTGCCTGGAGTACCGGGTTGTCCTGGGTAGTAACCAGTGGAAGGTCCGTCGGGACCGTTGGGACCTCCTGGGCCTCCGGGTCCTCCGGGACCACCTGGTCTTCCTGGGGCACCGGGTGTTCCTGGGTAGCCTGGGGTGCCTGATGTACCGGGTTGTCCTGGGTAGTAACCAGTGGAAGGTCCGTCGGGACCGTTGGGACCTCCTGGGCCTCCGGGTCCTCCGGGACCGCCTGGTCCTCCTGGTGTTCCTGGGTAGCCTGGGGTGCCTGGAGTACCGGGTTGTCCTGGGTAGTAACCAGTGGAAGGTCCGTCGGGACCGTTGGGACCTCCTGGGCCTCCGGGTCCTCCGGGACCGCCTGGTCCTCCTGGGGTGCCGGGTGTTCCTGGGTAGCCTGGGGTGCCTGGAGTACCGGGTTGTCCTGGGTAGTAACCAGTGGAAGGTCCGTCGGGACCGTTGGGACCTCCTGGGCCTCCGGGTCCTCCGGGACCGCCTGGTCTTCCTGGGGCACCGGGTGTTCCTGGGTAGCCTGGGGTGCCTGATGTACCGGGTTGTCCTGGGTAGTAACCAGTGGAAGGTCCGTCGGGACCGTTGGGACCTCCTGGGCCTCCGGGTCCTCCGGGACCGCCTGGTCCTCCTGGGGTGCCGGGTGTTCCTGGGTAGCCTGGGGTGCCTGGAGTACCGGGTTGTCCTGGGTAGTAACCGGTGGAAGGCCCATCGGGACCGTTGGGACCTCCTGGGCCTCCGGGTCCTCCGAGACCGCCTGGTCCTCCTGGTGTTCCTGGGTAGCCTGGGGTGCCTGGGGTCCCGGGTTGTCCTGGGTAGTAACCATCTGTTGCGGGACCGCCAGGACCGTTAGGACCACCGGGGCCTCCTGGACCACCAGGGCCGTTCGGACCACCGGGGCCTCCTGGGCCGCCTGGGCCTCCTGGACCTCCTAAAATAAAAATAATCAACCAATCATTTCCCGACTTTATTTTCATCTTTTATTAGAAACTTACCGGTCAGCAGTGGTGTCTGCTTCCGGCCATTAGCGATCACTGACAATGTGACCATTCTGATCTGGGTTATATTTACCTGGTCCGCCAGGGCCGCCGGAGCCACCGGGTCCACCTGGTGTGCCTGGCGCGCCGGGAGTGCCGGGGGTTCCTGGATAGCCCGGATAGTATCCACCGGGCCCATAATTTGAGCCATCAGGACCTAATGGTCCTCCTAAAGCCACACGGTGATTGGTTAGACACACAAGGTTAATAAGCTGCTTTATGGTAAGTCACAGTAACTGTTAGCATTAAGCTACCTGATTAGAATGCACTACGAACTTATTATTTTAGTACAAATCATTATATTGATAAAAATATTTTTATGCTGTTTTTGATTTCTCAAGTTAATCTGAATGGCGTTTCTTATTTGCCCTTCAGAATATGCACTGGCAGTTTTAAATCAGACAACAGAATTGGATTGCATCCAATTTGGATGCGAAATACATACAATATCCTTTCATAGAGGCATAGCAACGTGTAGTATTTCTAGAATATTAAATTTTCTATTTTAAACAGGCGATTGTTCGTAGTGCGTTCTAACGTTAGCGTTACATATGAAAAGCACACTGATAAATGGACGTAGTGTGATTTATGGAACTACGCCAAAATCTTTGGCCACATCACGTCGTGTCAATTTCAGCAGAGTGCCTTAAAAAAGATAAGTATGACTACGATACGACCCCAATCTAATTTAGTTGCGAGTTAATAGGTTTCTTTCGGGTAAAATCGTACCATCGTCAACCTCATCTCTGTCCTCAAGACTAGATTGAGGTCAAGAGAAAGCCCATAATAATATAAATGTATATTAAAAAAGTGACTCTAAGTTTTGGATTTGAAATACAAAAAAACTCTATGACAGAATTTCTACTATAAACTTTTGATCATTTTAACAGTGAGCAAGGTGACAAACTTATTTATAAACTGCACGGTTGAGCGTGACAGCCGTTTTATTCTTTAGTCTTTTATTTATTGTAGTTACCCAAAATATGCTCTATTTGAATTTAGCTCAGTTTCTCTGAAGTGAACTTGATGTTATGAAAGTGGATTAGTGGTTGATAACGTACCTGGTCCTGTTGTTTGTCCTGGGTAATATTCTCCTGTGCCTGAAAGAGTTAGCACAAATGGATGGGTTAGCGATAAAGCTGCGATTCGTTAAATTGCATTAAAAATGTTGCAGGCGCTTTTTTAATCGTTAAAAACATGTTGTTTTAATGTAAATTGATATGATTTTGGATGGCACTGAATTTGTCACAAAGTTAAACTGTGAAATAATTCGAATAAGGAAACACGAACTTTGATTAAACTATTTTGAGAATGTCATAAAGAGATATCAAAACAAGCTTGTATCAATTTCCCGCGCTTCGAATGAGCGAGCAACCAAAATGAACCCAACACTGAACGTTGTCAGTGGAACCTTTTCGTCAAGTTAAGAAATCTGTCGTTACTTTGCGAAAATTCGTGTTTGGCAAATGCAAGATTATTTCGCTCAGTTTTAATAGATTTGTGCATCTTTCTGCATTCAAGTCTGGATTTTTTTGCGGAATTGGAATTAATTAATTTTACAAGTGGTCGCAAGTGTTACTGCTCAGCATGAGGCCCTGGGTTCAACTTCCAGGTCAGACTTAGTGTCATTGCTCTCAGTTTGGATTTTTGCTTAGATAATGGCTCTGGGCTCGCCCCCTTACAAGGAACTTTTACAGAACAGGCGTTGTGGGTGTACCATAGGTACTCCTCTAACCTCGTGGTGATTACAGGTGTTATATCATGGTAATGAACGTTAGTCACGACTTACCTGGATAGTAGCCGGGGGTGCCAGCCGTGCCAGGGTATCCGGTTGTACCTGGGGTACCGGGGCTACCGGGTGTACCTGAGGTGCCTGGAGATCCAGGTTTGCCTGGGGTGCCAGGGGTGCCGCCGCTGCCGGGGTAGATGCCGCCTGATGGGCCGCCGGGGCCGCCTGGACCACCTGTTACCAAGACAATATTAGAATACTTGTAGTACTTAGCCGTTGGGAACTTATTCTGAAATTGTCATGATGATAATATTCTAATTTTATTTAGTTTTTCTATTTAACCCAGAAAGTGACTGTTGTAAAGCGACCTGTGAGCCATCATTGTACATGAAGTTTGAATAAACAAATGAAGAATTATGGGGTATGAATGCGACCAGAATGAAATGAAGAATATTTATTGTTCCGCTGAAAGTCGAAATTGGCGGGTTCGTCTTTCCATAGCATTAAATCAACCCCTTGTGGCTCTGAGGCATTCGTAACGCACTTGAAGAGGTGTCTGGGGTTTGTTTTTCTTTGGAATTCCCAAGACGCTCAATTTCCGACTGAAATTCTTAAAAGCCTCAATGCACAGTGGCGACCAGCAAACAAGAGTCGATGCCATGAAGCTTAACAAGTACGGAGCCCGGAGAAGCGATTCATCTGTCATCTTCATTTGGCTGCCTAGCTTTTTCTAACCTTGAATAACAGTATTTTACATGGAGCGACTGCATTTCCGACCTCCACTACCCAAATAGTATTGGGTGGTAAGACTGGCAGAATCGATTCAACTGTTTAGAATTGAATAATGTTGATGGACTACTGTTAAATGTTTGATGTAATTATTATGATAAATATTTACCTGGTCCGCCTGGTAAGCCTGGTGATCCGGGTGTGCCGGCCGTTCCTGGGGTTCCTGGGGTCCCTGGGGTACCAGGAGTTCCTGGTTTACCGGGAGTACCGGGCTTGCCTGGCTGGCCTTGCCCTGGAAAAAAATGAACAAAAAAAATAAGGGATATGAAGCTTTAGGTTAAGAGCAAACGAGTTCTGGAGTGAGATCGTATCGGTAAGCGAGGCGTGGTACAACCCCACGTATAGATGAAGACACATCCTTATACAACTGGCTGAGTCCGACTGGATACGGGAGATGGAGGACACGTTGTGCAACTTGGGAGAGGCCTGTTTCACCAGCGATAGGCTGGGTGGTTGATTGGTATGAAGTTTATGTTTACACGAAGCCTCAAGCATATAAAAGGCTGACTTTTCATAAGAAACTCTCAGAGCGTTAGAGAAAGAAAGTCCCCCAGAAACCATTAACTAACAGGATTTCAAGAAATATTTTTCGTTCAAAATAAATTGTAGAAAACTAACATGAGCCTCCGTTAGGTCCTGAAAAGATAGGAAATAAATTTTGATCAGTCTCAATACTAGGCGCATTTATAGTAAAAGGATACTTTTTCTCATTTTATTGAGAAAGAAGGTCATGTAGAAAATGTTATTACTATCACTATCACTACATAGTATAAAACAAAGTCGCTTCAAGTTGTCTGTCCCTATGTATGCTTAGATGTTTAAAACTACGCAACGGATTTTGATGCGGGCTTTTATAAATAATAGATAGAGATGATTACTGAGGCTAGCACTTTTTTTACTATCTGTGATACAGTGCACAGTATAAATTGGCCAACACAATTGAAATGTCAAAATTCCTTACTAAACTTTCAAAACTTGCATGTAAAGATTGAATTTCTTCATCATCAAAACTGTGCAATACTCGTGTTTGTAAATAGAAATTTGTTAGCAGTTATTGCCGTCCATACTTTTAACGAAAGCTAAGGGTTTTTTTTTATGTTCATACCTTGTTGTACGGGTTTGACGTTGGATGTTTCGCCGCTGCTGTCTATGGGACGAGGGGGTTTCGGTGTCGGTTTCGGCAAAGGCTTGGCTGGTATTCCACCCGGAGTACGACCACAACCTTTCGGGAAGTATAGTTTCTTCCACGGAATAGTTTGTCCTGGCACAGAGTTTGCCGCTTGACCCGTTCTGAAAATGAATTATATTATTTAGTTTATTTTTATGGCTTATTTTTTATTGGCTCATTGCAAAGAATAATACCAAACCTGATACCAAAGAACACAATTGTATCATTTTGTAAAAAAAACCCACTTAGCATCATAGCTCAGAATAAAAGTGACATCAGATCATCGTTAAACAAATGAGACTGCCTGACTGACAAAGTTATCGGCAATGTGCAATATTGTTATGAAGGTATTGTAGTGTATTTGTATCCACTTACGCTTCATCGTATTCATATTTATCGTCAGGGAAGACTTCGACTGGTTTCTCAGGCTCCACTACTCTGTATCCATGGCTGTCAGCCACGTAGTGAGTAGCGCGGAGGAAGTTGTCCGGGTCCAAGTAACCATAGCAACCGTAGGTGACGCCGTCCGGACCACGGTTCTCGTGATGGAACTGCCCGTTCGGACCAACGTCATAACCGAATCCGTATGCACCTGGATCAAAGATAAAAACCGGTTTAGACGAAATTATATAAGACTAGCTGAACCCGCGCATACGTTGCAGTGCGTTTTTCCTACCTACCTATCTACTACCCTACCGACTACCCTACCTACTACCCTACGTACTACCCTACGTACTACCCTACCTACTACCCTACCTACTACCCTACCTACTACCCTACCTACTACCCTACCTACTACCCTACCTACTACCCTACCTACTACCCTACCTACTACCCTACTTACTACCCTACCTACTACCCTACCTACTACCCTACCTACTACCCTACCTACTACCCTACCTACTACCCTACCTACTACCCTACCTACTACCCTACCTACTACCCTACCTAAAAAAAAAGTATCCTATGTCCTTCTCCTGGTTTTTAGCTATCTCCCTACCAATTTTCAGCTAAATCGGTCAAGCCGTTTTCATGCTATGTCGTGACAACGGAAAACGGGTTTCATTTTTATAATACACTAGCTGAACCCGCGCATGCGTTGTAATGCTTTTTTTCCTACTTACCTACCACCCTACCTACCACCCTACCTACTACCCTACCTACTACCCTACCTACTACTCTACCTACCTACTACCCTACCTACCTACTACCCTACCTACCTACTACCCTACCTACCTACTACCCTACCTACCTACTACCCTACGTACCAACCACTTTCTCACCGTTAAAACCTTCTCTGGACTTCCGCAAATAATTCAAGACCAAAACTAGCCAAATCGATTCAGGCGTTGTTGAATTATGCGCTTACCAACACATTTTGCGATTCATTTTTATATAATACATAGATAGATATAAAATTAGCCACAGCTATGATGCTGCGTCTAAAACCTGTCCGTCTAAACTTGGCAACAAACATTCCAACGCGAATATTTCGCGGATTGCGATAAAATATTGCGACATTTTTTGTGGGCGTAGGGATGTGACGAATTTAGAACATTTGTCTCACCAGGCGGCGCCATTTTGATAAATTGCAAAGTTTACTACTAAAAACGGGAAACTAGCTAGTTTTGTTATAGTCTGAGCGAATCAAGAAGTTCACAGTTTTAAATAATAGATCGTTATGTATTCAAATATAAAAAAACAATCAATCAAAGACCCACGGAAAATCAACATCGTAAATCTATGTCAAATTGGATAATAACTTTATCAATTTATTTTGTGCCAAACTATTCAGGAAGTATTTTAATTTTATTTGCCAACTAATAAACGGAATTAACGTAATAAGTTAATCACAGCAGTAGCTCAGCATTTATCATATCAATGTAATATTTCGTTACTGGTTTCGCAAGTTTTAAAATAGGTAAAACTTCTAATAAGTTTCTACAATTTTGTAAATCTCTATCTTTCTATTCTAACAGTTTTCTATAAGTTGTCATTTATAAGTAGTCTTCGATACTTTAGAATATTCCTGTTTTTTCACAATGACAAGATATAACAATGATTTAAGAATAAGAAGATTTATGTAAACACTTCTATACGGTTGTGGTCCTTGAGTTGTCATAATAAAACACAACAAGTGAGCCGGATATGTTGAATCATCTTTTTAGTAATAAAACGTGTCTAGATTAATACGAAAGTTACAGTAAACGTGTCTCACGAGGAATGATTACTACAGCGACTGTCGCTCGACAACAAGTATCATACGCGACAAATGGGCATAATTTGTAATTATGTCTTCCTTCGTGTTAGTAACATTTTATGACCATATTCTAGACTCTACATACGTTTATTAACGTCATTTTATATACATTTTATGTCGTATTTCATAAACTTTTATGAAACACTTTTTAGTTTCGTACTAACGAGAATTCAGTTTTTGCCTTATCACGCTTTATTCATGGAGTTGGTATCACAGATAAAATATATTTTGAGACGAAACGGTATATTTGCATAATATCAATAAGGTAATGCTATAAAACTGTTGGTCCAAATATGCGTAAGAGTTGCAAAACGGGTTTGATTCAGTCCCGAACTATAAAATAAAACCGAGTTGGTATATTTCCTGGCGGAATTTATTTGTCTTAGTGTGGTCATGTCGGTATGTTTATCAGGTACACACGGCTACACATCAAGCTATACAAAACCAGTATAATCTGATCGTTCATTGTGCGAAAAGATCTAGTAAAGTGAGGCCAAGATTAACTGGTTTTGTATAGCTTGATGTGTAGCCGTGTGTACCTGTGTGGGAATTCGTATCTATTTCAAGCTGTCTCATTAAAATTCACAATACGAATCCCGACCACAATTAAGTCGTGAGTGTGCTGACCACCTGGGACTATCCATTAAATTGAACGAGTAGGCGGTATCTACTGTGTTGTCTGGTGTATGCAACAGCATTTATTCTAAGCCCAATAATTTAAAATCAACACATTAATGATTTAATTATGCAGTTTTGACAATGATCAGAATTTAATTAATTTTATTTTTGGGATTTTATAGTGTACTGACCTTAATAAATATATAATTTTTAGTTTAAATTCGCAAATCAAAAGCAGGTAAACCTTAAACCTATACCTTGCTACCTGGTGAAACATAATCTTGAGTGTGTTTGGGTAAAGAGTTTTCTCAAAGGTAGCATGTAATAAACATACGCGGATCGACTCGTTAAGTACTTGCTACTTTGCTTTTACAGTTTGGACTAAGACTTGTTAGAGAATACGCACTTAGGCAACTACTTACAACTTCGGAAGTGGGTAACTTGCTTGATGTTTTACGCACGAAAAGTCACGATTTGCGGCTGTGGTTGATATCTAGGTATGTGACAAGTTGGTCACAGTTCTTAAAATTAAATGCTAGGGAGTGGCGTTTCGCCACGTCATCTGGCGTATTAGGTAAATATCTACCTGATTATATCTGATAGATGCCCTACACGAACTGATTGCAAAACACCAAAAAGTCAAAAACGTTTCTTTTTCTCATTAATAATTCAAAACCTTTTTATTCCCGTAGCCTTAATTAAAATTCTTTCCAAAGAACCAGAATTAGCGAAAATATCAATCAGTCTTCTTCAAAACTGACATACCTAGGTATTAATGTGTTTCTTGCCTGAATAGGATGTTTTAATCGGAGGATGATAGATAGCACCTAAAGAGTTGACATGAATGTTGAACGCCGCTCAGGGACGTAAAGAGCCGGTCTCTCCACAATGACATAATATGGAATCGAGACACACCTAACAAGGTATACCTTATCACACAAATAAAGAATACCGGTTTGATACCAATTTAAGATCAGACTAATTTGTAATGTAGTCGCGTGGATCTAATAACCCGTGTTGATACTCTGTAAATCGAATGCTTCTTTGGTGTAGTGGTCAAGAGCGCACCTACTGAGCGAGTTCGATCCCCAGCTAGATGATATCATCGTTCCAATTTGGATTTTTCAGTAGCAGCTTGGAGCCTGCATTTGCCCATTTGATGGCAATAATCTTTGCCCTTGCGGGCCTGTGCGTCGAGAGGCTTGTTCGCGGCTCCTTTTGTGCGTACCCAAACTGCTCGATATGCGCCCACAACCCAGGCGATGAATCTGCTAAACGCCCTGATTGCTCAGGAGCCGGATCTAGATCTTTTTATGAGTAGCAATAAAGCTATGCTTAATAGTTGCATTCGATTTTTAAGTTAGTAAGTGATGTTGACTTGCTGCACGCGTTGGTGCAAACTGTAAGTGTAGCAAGTACCTGCATAAATAAATAAATAAATGGGACTTTAACATAACTCTCGAAATATGAACTCTCTCCTTCGTACCCCATCAGAATGTTCAGGCATAATGTAATGTTTTACAAAACTGTACTTACTTGTGTCGTAGTTAGTTTCATAATACTGTTTCTTCTCATCGTCTTCAATGTCCACGACCACTTCGTTGTCTATCTGTCCCTGGTAAGGAGTGTATTGTCGAGCCTCTCTTTCCTCTGCCTCTGCTTTGGCATCATTTTTTTTTGGTGGTTCTTTCTTTGGAGTAACCCCACTGGCTTGTATTAATGCCAGTGCAGCCTGGGAACAAAAGAAAAAGAAACATTAATTTATTATTGAAATAAATTCGGTATCATCTTCTTCGCGCTCTTTATTATCGTACTTGGGGTGAGTACAACACGTTTTATCCTTCCATTCTCCCTTGTAAGCCGCCACGCTGTCATTTAATTCTTAAGCTTTTAACTTTAGTATTCATTTAACATAATATTATGCACCTAAACCGTGCTTAATCTATTGCAACATCAAAATATATCTTTATCTCTTTTGTAATTACTTTTCTAATTGCTTGCTTCAAAAGGCTGTCAAAAGGATTTGTTTACCGAATTAGACCGGATTAACTCGCTTGTATTTAATTATCTCGCTTTATAGGCATATGGTGGAATTTTAAATACACACAACAAAAGTCAGCCTAATTTATATAAAACAGCTATATTGCTTATTTCACCAACCTATAGTACAAAGTATGTAGAATGAGCAGTAGTTAGTAATTAGGCGACTGCTTTTTTAGAAAATTCGTAAACATAACTTTGAAAATTCGCTTGTCTTTTCTAAGTTATGTTTACCCCTGACATAAACCAATTGGCAATGTGAACAAAGACTAGTGTTCTGCCAAATCTGAGGTTTAATCAACAATTAAAGAACAGTAAGGTTGAACCTATCTTACTGTCACTGTCATAGATATAAATAACAAGTAATTATTGTAGATTGTGAATGTAATTGAATTTATGACGTGTAAGAGAAATTCAACTTTAGAGTGATAAAGCAATTACGAGGGGACGCTGACCATAAATAGACTTTAATTAGTTCATTGTTAGGTACTATTTCCGTATCCCAGTAATTTGCATTAAAACGGCCGGTGTCGTGTAGTCTAGTGCCTAATTAGGAAAATTGGGGTAATTAGCCAGTGTAGCTGGTACCAAAATGTTTAGACTACCTATCAAAATATCATCAGACTACTTTGTTATCCTTAGAATCTGCGTTATTATACTATAATAAAAAAATAAATTGTGAAACTAGGGTTGCCTATACGAATTTGGAAACTTAGAAAAGTTTTCAAATTCTAAATCTATATTGAAATGAATTGTATAGGTAGATAAATAATAGGTCTTTACCTATGTAATTGCAGATTCTACAACCGGCATTTTCAGATTTAATTATCTGTGGATTGGCGCGTAATTCGAAATTCAAGTAAATTTTATTCGAAAGACGTGATAATTTAATTTCAAATTTAGTCATTTGTTTTTTGATAGTTTTTTGTTTTTGTGACTTTTTGGTAGTTTTTGGCGCCATGGATAAACTACAAATTCGTACAATTTTCGAATATCAGTTCATACGTGGAAATACCGCTGCGCAAACAACACGAAACATTAACGACGTGTACGCTTGCATAAACACGGTCCATTAATGGTTCAATCGTTTTCAATCTGGAAATTTTGAGTCGAAGAACGAGCCTCGCGGTTGGCCGGTTAACATTGTCGACAACGACGAATTGAAGGCGATAGTGGAAGCGGATCCAACTCAATCTAAGGCTGAGCTTACTGCAGGCCTTGGAGTTAGTGTCAAAACAACATTGAGGCACTTGCGTCAAATTGGAAAGATACAAAAGCTAGATAAGTGCGTGCCACGCGAACTAAGCGACCAACAGCGAGATTTACGCGTCGAAGCATGGATAGCACTACTGAATCGGCATAGAAACGATGAAATTCTTATCAAATTGTTACCTGCGATGATAAGTGGATCCTGTACGACAACCGTTAGCGTTCGTCTCAGTGGGTGGACCCGGGTACATCACCTAATCAGTGCGCTACAAAAAAGATTACTCATAGGAAGATGATGGTGACTGTCGGGTGGACCAGTGCCGGACTTGTACACCACAGCTTCTTACCGAATGTCACAACAGTGACGGCAGATGTCTATTGCAAAGAATTGCAAACAATGATGGAGAAGCTCGCAATTCTACAACCAAGACTAGTCAATCGTTCTTCCCCATTGCTTCTCCACGACAACGCGCGAACTCACACTTCACGAAAGACCATCGCAAAGCTACAAGAGTTACAGCTGGAAGCTCTCCGTCACCCACCGTACTCACCGGACCTTGCCCCAACAGATTTCTACTTTTTAAGAAATTCGACACCCGAGAGGCAGTACAAAACGCTTTCGCTGACTTCATCGCCTCCCGTCCGGCAGACTTTTACAGTTAAGGGATAAACAAACTGCCATCAAAATAGCAAAATTGTATAGATCATTTGGGCCAGTACTTTGATTCGCTGAAATAAAAAAAATACCAAAATTTTTATATTTTAAAATTCTCATACAAATCGGCAATTTCATAGGTAAAGACCTAATATTACTTAAGTAGCGTAACTTAAGTAGAATCCTACTAATATTATAAATGCGAAAGTTTGTGAGGATGGATGGATGTTTGTTCCACTTTCACGCCAGAACGGCTGAACGGATCTGTATGAAATGTGGCACAGAGATAGATTATAATCTGGAATAACACATGGGCTATATATTAGCGCTATAATAGCTTAGGGGGGTGAGCAATATTGCAGTATGTGCATATTTTTCAACTGTTTGACAGCTATCTTCTGTCATACTATGAATTAAAAGCGAACGGCTATTTCAAACTTTCTGATACAGATGAAAGTAGTCTAACGGTTCGGCGACCTACCTGTAAACAAGGGTATGCAAGTTCAAATCTCAGTCAGTGCCTTCTTTTTGTGTTTTTTATAATGATGTAAGATTTCCAAAACTGTTTAAACATGTTCGCGAGTTCGATCCCCAATCGGTTTTCACTTTTTGTATTTTTTTGGTATTTGTTTTTATTTTGATGCTTTATGATTTTAAAATAATTATAAAAACAACAAAAAGTGATAATAAATCTAAATACATAATAATAATTGTGTAGACGTGGATTTTCTCTACATTGAACATATATTTAAAAAAAAAATGTTTTCAATTGGCGTGTTTTAGAAATTTTTGTCTGTAGTCTGTCGGGAGGCCTTCCAACGCAACATCTTCCGGTTCGCGGTCGCCACTCCACAACTTTTCGGCCTATCGGCCATCCGTTCTGCGGGCAATGTGGCCATTGTCACTGAAGTCTGGCGAATCGTCGGGCTACGTCGGTAACCTTGATTCTCATGCGGATATCTTCATTTCTGATTCGATCACGCAAGTAAACTCCGAGCATAGCCCTCTCCATTGCCCTTTGGGTGACTTTGAGATTTCTGATGAGGCCCATTGTGAGCGACCATTTTTCGGTCCCATATCTAATCACTGGCAGCACACATTGGTCATAGACTTTCGTCTTGAGACACTGTGGTAAGTTGGACGAGAAGATACCGCGCAACTTCCCGAACGCTGCCCAGCCGAGTCGGATTCGACCTCTTTCTCGAACTGGACCGTTTGTCCCAGGTAGACATAATCGTCCACAACTTCAAGTGTAGTGTCTCCGATCTTGATAAGAGTAGGTGATACAAGGACATTCAACGTAACCTTGGTTTTGTCCATGTTCATTTTAAGACCAACTATTTCGGAAGCTCCACTGAGGTCATCGAGCATTGATTGATTAAAAAAGAAGAACTTACCTATCGTCATCACGAAAGATACATGCATGCAACGACATCTATTACATCAAATTGGTACTAATTAATAAATGTGTTCACAAGATAACTTTAAAATTATGTTTAAAATCTATTTTTTCAAAAAGTTATGATAGCTAAGGTACTCTTATATAGTCTAAATGACACTGCTTTGAGAATCGACATAGCCTATAATATAAACCTTATAGTGTGTTCGCTTTCTGTGCATTAAATTTTGACTTCGTCTTCGATAGATGGCGTTGTAGATTTGACGAATCAAATTTTGTATTTTCTGAATAAAAAAATTACGAATACACACAGTACGAAAGTAAAATAAGGCAAGCAGCGCCACAATCAATCGCCCAGCCATGCCACTTCGCCAACCGTGCCGTCATATAGCTGTGTGGCTGTGGGTTCCTCGGGCATTGCTGCAACTTTGTTTTACAATAGCCCGACTACACAATAATTGCACATTCCGTTTCCAAATTGCTGCTGAATCTTGCCCTAAATTGCAACATCACCAAAAACTGCTTATTTGCAAATAAACTGAAAAAAGGAGAGATAAGTCTGGAATCGGACGCAGATGGGCCAATTCTATTTTCCGAATATTTTTTCCATCCAGTGCCAACAGTACTAATATGGGACGAGTGCACAATATCGCACAAGCATGCATTAGAGGCGTTGAACCGCAGCTTGCAGGACAGCGTTGTTGTGTTGATCACAGGCGACTGTAGTCAGACCCTTCCAGTCATTGCAGGGAACACACCGGTGGATGAAATAAACACATGTCTTAAAGCGTCGTCGCTGTGGTCCAGGATCAAAAATCTGCGTCTTATGTTAACTGTACAACGACCACGAAGCAGGCGTCTTAGCAAATAAACTGATTCAAATAGGAGAGAATCGTCAGGAATCTGGAGGCAGATGGGAATATTCTATTTTCTAAAGATTGTTTTCAGCCAACAGAGGATGAACTTATTATGCACGTTTTACCTATTTTTGAGGTTCATGTAGGTAAATAAAATAAGAATAGTGGTTTTTAGGGAGGCAGGTGCTGTCACCAAGGAACGTGTGGATGATGATCACAATAAAATAACTTAGACAAGATTTGGCAGTTCAAAAGTACTTATGCACATCTATAGACATGATCACGCCTGTAATTCCGAAAGGGTTAGGTAGTGGTGTACCTAATCGTACACCGTTATTTCGCAGTGATCTTGAAGCGCCATGTAAATGGGGACGATTGACGTTTTGATGTACTATGGGCTATTGCCATCAACCGGGCACATAAAGAGACTCCGTGGCCTCTAATGAGAAAACCCTTTGCCCGTATCGGGAATCAAATTTCGGACTTCATGCTCAGTAGTCGCGCTTAGGGCTACTGGATCAACAAGACAGACACACATTTTTCCACGTGAACGAAGTCGCGGGCATCAGCTAGTATTTAATAAGACTATGAATTTATAAAACAAATATATTTCAAATAAATGATCTTCATCATCATCTTCCTGCCCTTATCCCATTCTATTTGGGGTCGGCGCAACAAGTTTTCTTATTAAAAAAAAAATAATTGAAAAGATATTTTTATTTATATTATTTTCTTTTCCTTTTATTTTAAATAAATATTCTACGAAAAATCTGTCTCTATTAATATATCTTTGTAAAAAATCTTAGCATTAAATTATACAGCATGATTCAAAAAAAACTCCGGAATTTTCTTAAAATGTTCAGATTCGCCCTTTTTCGATCTGAAAACCCTAGTATTTACACAACAATCTTGACGAAGGTGAAGTACCTATAGCTCTACAAGTAAGGTGTTTGAAGTTTTTAGTTGAAGTTTAGTGCCTACAAAACTGTAAGTTTATGGAAATAGGCTCGCCCCCTATACTTGGGGCTCAAACATAACTGGTGCAATGTGGGTGTATGTACGACTCTCAAGGGTGGATCCAGTATTTTTTCTTTAATTAAAGACTTGTGCCCCCCCCCCCCGAAAAATCCTATTTCAGCCAGAAACGCGCAAGAGTTTCACTCATGTTCTGTCTGTTATTTTATTTATAATATACTAGCTTTTGCCAGCGGCTTCGCCCGCGTGCGACGATTTTCCATACAAACTTTCATCCCCTATTTAAATCCCTTAGAGGTGAATTTCGAAAAATCCTTCCTTATTCCTTGTCTACACTATAAAGGGAACCTCTGTGCAAAATTTCAGCTTTCTAGGTCCAAGAGTTTGGGCTGGGCGTTGATGAGTCAGTCAGTCAGTCAGTCAGGACTTCTCTTTTTATTTATATAGATTTTCACAACTCATATACTCTTAATAGGGATGTTTCCTGACAAAAAAAAATATATTCTGTTTAGTCCGTCAGTTAGATTATCAAAAATTTTTGGAAACGTGGTTTTTGTTTTAGCAATTCGATTCCTACTCAATTTGTCTATAAGTATGTACTGTGATGGAAACTCCATAACCGTCTGGGGGAGCCCCTCCCCTGGATCCGCCCTTGCCTACTCTTACTAACAATCCGCGGAAAGACAGGCGTGTGGCGTGAGGTTATGTGTTACGTAGGCTTTAATCCTTTATGATTAAATACAAACATTACTCCACAGTGCGGTCGACTGTACCTATACTATATTAATTCCAATTATAATTATAATTTGGTGACGACATTAATTAACAAAACAGATATAAAATATGGATAATTTAATTGAAATCGATAGAGATGATTGAATTCCCAAATTATGGCAACTAGAGAGTGGATCAAGTTCAAGGACGAGCGATCGCAAGCGCAACTCTTGAGCGTGAGGTCGATTCCCGGGTGGGGTAAAGTACTATTGGGTTTTCATCAGAAACTCAGTAGCGTGGATTCTCGCCGGTTGATGGCAACAGGCTCGCTCCCTAATACATGGAACTTAAATACACCTGTCGAAATGTGGGTGTACCTCTGGCTAACCCTACGGGGACTACAGGCGTGATGTTATGTGAATGAATTAATGGCTACCTATTTCTTTTTGAAGAATGGAAGAAACCCTAAAGAGAGCAAGGGTCTTATGTCAATTCCACGAAATTCATTTAGGTTGTCGAGCAGATAAACTTTGCAAACTTACAATTGTGTGAAGCAACGGATGATGCATTTTTTTCAACATCCTTCGTATTGTGATTGTACGTAATTTGGATGCTTCATCATCAGCCTATAATGTTCCCACTGCAGGGACTCAGGCCTCCTCTCTAGGAGAGGGATGGACTATAATCTACCACGCGGGCCCAGTGCGGATTGGTAGATGTCACATATCTTCGATTTTTTTGGTTCTAAGACATGCCGGTTTCCTCACGATGTTTTCCTTCACCGTTTTGAGAACAGTGGTGATGAAATAAATTACACAAAGTAATGTGCCTGACGGGCTTTGAACCCACGACTCACTGTTCGTAAGTCGGGGCCGCCACCACTGGGCCACCACTGCTCTATTTGGATGCTTGTTTGTTTAAAAGAATATGAATTTTCGAATTTTACGATAGTGAAGCAATGAATAGTGCATAAGATTTTTCAATCGACTAGCTGTAGGATCAGTTGAGTGATATCAGTCTCACAGATGTTTAGGTCATATTGACAAACTGCGCCGGCGCCGTCAGGTTGCACAATAAAACTATTAGGCGAGGCACTATGCGCAATCGTTCACAAATATTATTGTCTACAGACACTTCGATGTCATCTCACACCTTTCAATCTATTTACCTACTTAGACAATTTATTCGGCAGAATGTTTAGCACTAGAATTTTGCAAAACTATTGATTTCATCATATCGTATAAAACCTATAGCGTTTCTCTTCAGTACCATTGTCCTTTAATTTGGGGTCAGATGATCAAGGATACATGACCTCACTTACTTTAAGGTTTTAACACCTCAAAAATTCTAAAGACGCGTGAGCAAGGTGTGAAAAAACAGGGGACCTAAGTATCTCAAAACATTATTGTTTGCTCCTTGATTTAACATGAGTCGCAAGGCAAGGCAATGCATTGCAAAACTGTCAAGGAGCCACTCAGCTGAGTACATCGTAAATACCAAATGCTCAACAAGTTTTATTGATAATAGAAACACATGATGGCGAATTGAGCCTTACTTGACGCATCAGGCTCGTTGCGTGAGTACCTATTGTATAAATCGAAGTATTTAAGTAAAGGTTACCCTATCAGGCGTACATTAGAGTTGTTATGGTAATTTTATGAACACATTTATTGATCGTGTTACACTGTTACGAAACACACAACATACGTTGCGTGATATAGGTAGATACCTATTACACATTCGCAGCAGTTAAGTGCATATTTACAGAGTTTGCGTGAAGGGAATATTGAAGAATGATAATACGGAAGCAAAGATCGTCGCAAGGACAAATACCGATGATGTTTGATTGAGATTCACCCTAAGATGACTCAACTCGGTCGGTCGGTAGAATCATTAGATGGAAATGGTTTTGTTTTTGTGTCAATTCTATTTTCGTAAACAAATCTGATCACAGATAACGATCAAGTCGGTCAAAGTAAAAGAAGTAGGTACCTATTCAGTTAACGTTTGGGCTTTGTATAAATTCATCCCATTGTAAGGCCGAACACGTCTGGTTCAAACTTTTGCAATGTCCGTCAATGTCCGTGACCGTAACCCCCAAAACTGTCGCCTTATGTTCCAATCTCACGTACCGGCGAGACAAGCATCAGAAACAAATTGTTTTTTGATCTGGGACATAAACGTGTAAGCATTTAAAAAAGGATTCGCGAGTCACGTCCTCGACTTGTTAAAGAGAAAAACCGCCAAACAATGGAGTTGACACAGAAACCTAAAGTTACTGCTGATCCTCTGAATGGCGGCACGTGGTCTAGAGTGGAGCGATTAAATTTACGAGTTCATAGTCATTTGTCAAGTTACTGAACTCAAACTACAGTTTATCATTATTAGAATTTGGAGTCACAGAATGTTTAATAAAGTTTAAGTGGGGGGAAGAGGGGGATTTGTCGATGTAACGGTTTGTTACTCCTGCTTTAAGTGTCGCCGCCCGCCATATAATTGTTTTCAATTACTTTGGAAACTTTAAGATTAATAGTTTCAAGTCTAGTCTTTCGTGAAGACCTCGTCCTATTTGGCGCATTGTTAAAAAGAATTAGGATGCTTCGATATGAAGTATATTTTCTTTTTTGTCAGCGACATCAGTCTTGTTTCCTTTGAGTATGTAGGTAGGTTGCGTCATTTCTATGTATGTATTAAGCTGTATTCTGCATTATTATTGCTGTAGGTAAGTTAGTAATGTATGCAGTATGAAATGTTTCACCGTAAACACGTCGCGTTATCCCTACATCTTTATGGCTCAGCGGTTACTCAGGTTTTATTTCCAAGCGGATCTCTTCAGCACGCGTGCCCTTGCTCATTGCCATTAAATATTTATTTAATTGCAACTTTAAGCAGTTCATAAATGCAAATATCTATTATGATTCTCTGCCTCAACGTGACATTAAACATTGCGATTATTTTAAGCATCGGTCCTAGTATAATGTTGCTAAGTAGTACTCGTCAAAGATTGTGCAAGTGGAATTAATAATTACAATACCTTGTGATGCTCCTACATAGCATACCTTGTCGCCATCCGATACTGTATTGTCACATTTTGTACAAACCCCATTGGAACGATAAAATATCTCTGCATGAATCGCGATTTAATCTTTTACGTAACGAGTTTTATTGTTTTATTTCGTCAATAGCCCTTCAGTGTACTCTGTCTGGCTGTTAAGGATTTCCATACTTTATTGCCAAATCCAGCACACGATCCTCGACATAATTCGAAGCTGCAAAAATGTTGTGGAATATTGAGGGCGAGAGCAAAATGTATTGTGTGGACCCTCTGAATTGTCATAGCATATTATCATACTTACATACTTATATCGAAAAACTTGTTTTTTTAAGAGTCTACAAAAACATTGAATTAAAAGGAGCGCCATTAATCAACGCATAGTTTTGGTAGTTTGTAATATTTTTTAGCAGTTTAGTGGGAGTGTAAAAGGCTATAGTTCAAATGTCAACATTTGTGTTAGAGTATTTATTCGTCTAGGTCGGTGGTACTTGTTATTCGAGGACATTCCATGTTACCGTATTAGGATACAAAATAAACCCGGTATTTTATTTCAAAGTGTAATTAACTTGCCTTTTTGCCACTCATTAAGTTTCTGAAACCCTTCATAGAAAAGCTGTCAGTGGTTAAATGTACTGGTAAATAAAGTACTAGAGCCAATTACAATTCTTCGATGTGATTTACGTCCGAGAATTATAATTGTAATAGGTATAGAGTTCAGGATGTAGTAATATAAATTGTTTATTAAAAAACATTAATTTATTGTATCAATTTAAAATCAAGGCAAATTAGATTAAAATCTTAATTTTGAATCAAGGTGAATATAAGATGCAGATGACCTGACCAGATGCGTTTATACTTTAATGAATACTTGTGAACTTTATAATTAGACAAAATATTCCCCTGAATCATAAATAGATTTTTGATCAGTAGACGTTAACTAGTATGTATATTATGTCAAGGTGCGGTTGGGTGACGCCAGCGGGTTATGTCACACACTCTCCGACGCTCGCTTCTAATCTAAGCGCTAAGTAAGACTGTAAACTGGCGAAGGTCGCTTGCATCCGGCACGGGGCACCCATAGCACTCCGAGCTTATTTACTTACTCCGTGACTAACAGTGAAAGTGGTTGGACTCTTTTAACCTTTGCTATTGACCACTTTAGATATCAATAGGTCATAATTTTGTATTATAAAATGTGTAACCTACATTTTCCCATGACACAAACTTGCATCACAGGTTAAATCAAATATTTTATCGTCCATCAAATCGGTGCCGATGTCGTCATTGATCAGAGAGGTCATCCGTGGTCTTCTTATGTTGTTTTTATTCTTTGAACTTTAATGATGAAGTCATCAACAATAGAGATTTTTAATCTGACATTTCACGACGAGTCATTATTTATATTTTCAACAGTTATTGAACATTATTAAAAAAATAAAGCGCATGTTTTATGAATTGATCGATATCAATCGGGCAAGCTATTTAGCAGTATTAGGTATTTATAATATGATAGCTTACTATGGTTAACGATATTTATAATCGTGTTTGTTAATTAATATGTAGGCATGTAAAGCGATCTTAACCTTGTATGCCTGCTCTACTCATTAGACTCGATTTGGTCATTAAGAGGACAATTAGAATTTCATAATAACGGTCAAACAGCGTGTTTTGCCGGAGTGGTGTCGTGAGAATTGGTCGCGATTGCTTCATCTGCGGGATCACGATAAGGCTTGCGACGTTACACAGATCGATGGCGAGCACACTTCGGCCAGATTAGTCCAATTTTCCTAACATTGTTGTCTAGTCTAGCACAATCCGACCCAGTAACGCTGGGTGAATGGGGCAAAGAAAACGACTTTGCGATCGTCTGACATAAATGTCTGTGCGTGGCGTGAGAACTAGAAAGAGTTGCCCAACTGCGCCTATTATACCCGATAATACGTTCATCTTCAGTTTTAGTATGATGCGTAACATGCGAGGAATGTCAAACATTTTTGTAGCTTTGGCCATCGTTTCTTGAGTTCTAAAGCTTTTTCAAGCTTACAAATTTTACTTTTCATTGCGTTCCAGTGTGTATTGATGTAAATAAAAAACGACCTATTGCGTTTTGTTGATATTGCAAAACAGATGTAGGTACATTTAAATTCTATATAAATATTATATTTTGTTAAGTGACCTCGGAATACGTTTATATTATTATTCTCTTTCATTTGTTTGATTAGGAGATTCACTTTTGTTTTAACTTCTGTCACTAATAGTTTGCCTTCGTCGTTGAAGGCCAGTATTCTAAAGAATAATTAATTGAAAGCTTTGTTTGGGTATTGTAAAACTTTAGTTGCTTACTAAATTAATGGGAGACCCGGAAGTGATTAAAAACAATATCAAAACGGATCCTCTCAATTGTCTTCAGACTTCAAACTTTTCATGAAGAAGAAAACGAATAATATAAACGTAGTTATAATGTTTATTATCCAGGTATAAGCACACTTGTAACCTCTCTTGTGTACGTACACAAGCGAGGTTACAAGTGCGAAGTTAAAATATTTCTAAAACTAGTTAAGTTTGTGTTGTTGCTACTGAGTCACAAACTAGGCAGTTAGTCTTTGATTTTCAGAGTGGAGACAAAATTAGTGATGAGGAATGTGGTGGAGCCGAAATGTGTGTGCATGCGTGGTGTGACCTGTGATTGTATAGTGTGATGTATAAGTGTGTCCTTTAATAATACCTACTCTTGAGACAGATAAGGATGACTAAATGATTTTTGAGGTAGCTTCCGGATATAATAATATTATTTATATGAGGTCTTCAGAAACGAAACGGACATGACCAATAAAATCAATATAAAATCAAAATTATAATTATGTAAAATTAAATACATTAATAAATTCAAATTTATACTTAAAGAGACTAATTTAATAATAACCAAAAAAAGCGTCAAAAAATGCATTATATTAAATGCTTGAATTGCTGTATTATTTTATGTCTTATTGCACATAAATATATAAATATATTACCCTGCAAATGACCCTGCTGATGGTCCATTAGAAGCATTGATGTAGGTTTTCAATAATATTATGTTAATCATAGCTCCTAAAGGGTAGAGGTATTTATTTGTAAATTAAATGCATCATCTAGCTACAACGTACTTATGTAGACAATTGTTGTAATAAAATTCTAAACAAGAATCCTATAGTTATTTGATTATAAGTAACTAGCGGACGTCCCGCGGTTTCACCCGCGTAGATCCCGTTCCCGTGGGAATACAGGAATAAAAAGTAGCCTATAACACTCAGCAATAATGTGGCTTTCTATTGGTGAAAGAATTTTTAAAATCGGTTCAGGATCCCGAGATTGCCCGTCGGGGCCGCGGATTTTTGTACTAGATGACGTGGCCTCGGCGCAAGGGCAAAGCAGGAACATGGGTTCGGTTTTTAGTCAGTAGAAGTCTGACACTCCCCTTCGCTCTGCCCAAGAGCGGGGGGAGGGTCATTTGATGATTTTCCACCCACCAAAAAAAAAAAAAAAGGTTCCCGAGATTACCCCTTACAATTTAACAAATAAACAAACACACAAACTTTACTTCTTTATAATATTAGTATAGATAGTATAGAAGTATAGATATGCTACTGCGTCAAGGCTACATACTCTAAAAGGTCTGAGTAAATGGGGTAAGTGGTATATACTAAAGGTGTGATTTGATCGTTTCTGTTAGAAAACCCTTCGTGATTGATGACAGTAAAACCATCTACAGTAGAATATAATATTTTGTATTTGTGCACAAAATGTTTAGTTAGGTAGGTAGTGCTTATTTGGAGAAGCATAATCATTTTCAAATATGTTAAGCATCATTCATCGAGTTAATATGCACCTGTCAGACTGTTAGCAAGTTCTTGAGTTAGACAGCCTAAACCTTCAGAGATTGATATTTTCGAAAGGCCGCTGTAGTCGCATCAGCAAGGAGTCTTACGTCATGCCATGACCCGGCAGTCGGCCTGCGACCTGACTAGCAAACATCCTCAACCTTTAAACTATTTGTATCCTCCTGTACAAATGACATTACTTCACTATTTAATACTGATCCAAACAACCGGTATCTCTGAATTCGAAGAGTTTAAAAGTAGAGATGACTCACATTACGCATTCCTAATATGGTAATTTAATGGCAGTGACGGATTCTTGTTTTATTAGGGTCCAATTTAAAATAACTTTGGCCAAAGCGTGATCTCATTTATGTCGAATATTTAGCTTATAATGAGAGTATTTCGGTAACGATAACATTCATTTCATTGTCTTTTATAATAATAGATTTTATAACACTTTCACAAGTATAAAGGCTGGTTTTGAAGGCTGTGTTGTGACCTCCCATAATTTAAAAAGATCTTCTATTGATGACCTTTGAGTTGATAATATAAATAAATGTTTATTTAAATATATGTTTATATGACATCATATGTTAACTCGGTACATAGACAAACAACCGGATTTTTATAATAAAAATAGCGTCTATATATCAAAGTCTGAATCCATGAGCTTTCATGCTTACAAAATGTCGTAGGTCTGGGAGGTATCTTTATGAAGGTACACAATCAGACTATTAAAAGGCGAAATAGAAATACCACAACGTTTATAACAATTTCAATAACAATAACAATATTATGTTCACTGTATTTTTCTCATATTGAATTGTAATCCGATTATAATGAAGACCTGGCATGAGCTTGCGATTTACTTGTCCTGCATAATATTGACGTCGGCGGTAAAAAATAACAAGTTTATGTGTTAATGATATTACGATGTAAGTGTCCGATATTAAGCGGTGCTTTTTAAATCCTGCCTTAGGTTTTTGACGAAATGATTGACAGGACAATGGAGGGGACAGATCTCGCTTCAGCCGGTATCAGACCGCCCATCTGTAGTTCCTCGCGATAAAACAATGTCAATGTCCTGTTATAAGATCCCGTGTGAGTCGTTAACCTTCTCACGTAAACCAAGTAGGAAACTTAACGCGGCCGTCCCTCCCAAAACTGTATTTGTGGGGTTTCTCTTATTTTCATGTCTCGTACAAAAAACTGTTTAACACTGGTTTTTACAAAAACGTTCATCGTCGCGCCATGATGTGGGCGACTGGTTCTCGTTGGATTTAGGAGACATAATTAACATTCTATTTCTTATTATTAATAGATTTTATTGAAAAGAGTTTTTATGTGTCGGAAGTTAGAAGAGGTAAATGTCAAAGTGAATTATTATATCTATATTTTAGGGTCAAGCGTTTCCGCACGAAGCGAGGGGTCGTGGGCACTCGGTCGTCGAGGAAGCGGAAATGAAGAACATCTAGCGAGAGCATGAGAAGTGCTTAGTGACTGGAGACGAGACAAGTGTAGACTGTGAGTCAGACAGTGCACGATGCACGTCACTGACGACGTCGACACTCACAGATCTGTAACGGAGTGCCATTGTCGCGTGGTACCGACGACACGCTCCGCTATCCAATCATTTGTTATGTAAACCAAACAATGCGTTGTAACATTTAACTTAACGATGTCTGCCGGTATACACCATGTCAAAAAACCAACCTAGTTCTTTCCACTTTTGTCTTGTAATCTATTCACAAATTACGGTTGAATGTCACTGAATACAATTCAGCCGTGAAGACTATGCTAAATTAATATTGCTTGGGGTTTACCAGTTCAAATATTGATCTTTATTTTATTGTGAAATGACAGCTAATTAAGGAGAGTAAACCAAGCCAGTAAAAATGGTATACAGCAGATTATCTTAAAAAAGGAGCTCATTTACCATTTGCGTCTTTTCAAAGCTACACTACATTTATTTACTTTGTTAGTAAAAGCGAGGAAAATGTCGTGGGGAAAGTTTTGAGTTTTGAAGTGGTGGGGCACTTAGACTAAAGTTTGAAATGTTTTTATGTAAATGTAACAGTGTACTCATTGTTGAGGAGCCAAATTAAATACATAAATAAATATGGATGGGTATAATGGTAGAGGTATACCAAAGAAATGATGTATGGACGGTGTGAAGATTTATATGGCAAGAAAGGAGGTTTCTGCTGGGTTGGCTAGTAGGTAATAGAAAAGCATGACAGAAGAAGACATTCTGCGCCGACCCCAAATGAATAAGGGCAAGAGAATTATGATAATATCGTTAAAAGGAAATTCTCTGTTTTTGCGCGAAATTCTAATTAAATTCCGGTGTAGTTTAATTTGATTGAAATACAATTGTAGTTTGTGTTTTAATTTAGTTTCATTCATCTTAATTTACATACACACATCAAAAGTGTCTAGGGATCAAGCATTTTTATGCGGATTTCTTGAGATTGAGATGTGGCTTTGTAATAAATTTATGATTTTATAAATTTATATGGATCCTTTTTGGTGCATTTCATAATTTGAATCAGGAAATGTGAATCAAATTCGAGTAAAAGATGAAAATCAGCTGTCAATATTTTCCCTATAAAAACATACAACGCATTGAAGACATTATTAGTGCTACTGTTTCCCTACTACTGATTAAAACCAACGTTATTATGGAGCGGCGACGTCATTTAAGCAGGGAAGAAATGCTCAGAGCCGTGGGAATAATAGAAGCTGGTTCCCGGCAACGTACTGTGGCTTTAGCTCTGAATACAAGTCAGAGTGTTATCAGTCGACTTTGGACACGTTACCGAAGCACTGGAACCGTGGCTGAGCGCCATGGAGGACGGTATCGCTGCACCACACGGAGACAAGACCGATACATTCAAATCTTAACTCGAAGAGCTCCAACAATAACCGCCATGATGTTAGCCGTGAGGCTTCATCACTCTCCAGGGAACTTAATTAGCGACCAAACAGTCAGAAACCGCTTGCATGAAGTGAACCTTCATTCCCGAAGACCGCTACGGGTACCACCTATAGCAATGCACAATCGTAGGATTCGATATCAATGGGCTCTTGAACACAGAAATTGGGCAGAAGAACAATGGCGTTTCGTGTGCTTTTCTGATGAGTCTCGTATTGGTATGAGACCGGATACAAGACGTATACGACACTGGAGAACCCCTGGACGCCAACAGCGATTAAAATCCTGCCAGGAAGTCCATCCTTATAGTGGTGGAACCATCATGGTATGGGCGGGTATTTGGATCGGCGGAAGAACTGAGTTGATTTGGATCAGAGGCAACCTCAACGCTCAAATTTATGCTGAGACGATTGTATCAGACGTCATCGTTCCTCTACAAGTGCAAATCGGTCCCTTATTTCAGTTAATGCATGATAATGCACGACCGCACACCGCAAGAGTTGTAAGACAGACTCTCGCCGCAGCTAACATCAATGTCCTGCCCTGGCCTGCTCAGTCGCCAGACTTGAACTCGATTGAGCATGCATGGGATATGCTACAGAGAAGAGCTCTGCCGAATATGGAGGGTATCCAGTCGCAAGAAGACCTTTTTTTGTTGTTGCAACGAACATGGGCGGCCATTCCACAGCGTGATTTGGATGAACTCATTTTGAGTATGCCAAACCGATGTTCTTGTGTTGTTAGTGTTCGCGGTAGAAACACGGATTATTAATTGTTTAAGTTACCCAATAAAATTTTAAAGAAAACTGTTATTTCAGTCTTTTTTTCGAACTTTAATGTTAGTGGTTCAAATGTCAAAAATCCCTCTAGTAGAAAAATGGCAAATTTCTTTATTAATGCAAAGGTGACTTGGTTTATCGTTACTGTGACAAACGAAAACACTTTATTTGATGAATCCTTAAAGAAAATTTTAATAATATCAATCAGGAGAAAATTTATTGCAAAAATATATGTTGATCCCTAGACACTTTTGATGTGTGTATTTATGCATGATTGTTGAACAACAGAGCTGCCACAATAATCGATGTATTTGGCCAGTCGTCTATTGAACAGTTAAAAGTATTGCAATTTCAACGGCCTTCAATTGATTACGCTCACGCGTTATCCGCACGAAAAAAATCAATGTATGGTTCATACTATTAAAAGATGCGTGGGACGAAACCTCCCTAATTCGCGAATAAAGCTGATGTCATCGAGGCTCTATTGCTCTGTTTCTGCCAACAGAGAGCGTTCAACTCTAGTCGTTATTATATTAAAATGTCACACTGATCGATGATGTTCCCACTGTAATCGTAGACTTAAAGAAAAATACGACACTAATGTAGATGGCAGATACAATTCAAACCAAACAGATGAATGATTGCAATACAGAAGCTATGTAGCTGTCGTTTTATTCAAATGGGCGGTCACACTAATCTGATGTTTCATCTATAATAATACCCAGGTAACGCACTTAATAGATTTGATTCATTTATTGAGAGATCCTGTGATGGTAGGAGTTCAAGAAAAGTACTTAAGAAATATTTTCCGCCCAATGATCCTATGATCTATTATAATTGATGGTTTTGAAATCGCGTGGAAACGAATTTACGACGGCGATGATTTTGTTTTTTTTAGGTTTTCGCGGGTGTTTTTTTAAATGTTTGTTGTGCTCGTGGCAAAATAATAACAGCCGATCGGGTCGATCTTCAGGTAAGACTGGTTGCATCCACAGACCAACCTTGGCACGCCATGCATGCTAAGGTTGGTCTGTGAATGGGTGACCATTACACTTCTCCGTTAGCCAGTCGGCCGAAAGTCTGACAACCAGACTTACCAAGGAGTATCGTATTATCATGTAGGTACTAACTGGGTGGTAGAGGTCAGATAGGCAGTCGTTTCATGTAAAATACTAGTATTCAGCTGCACCTGGAAGCCGATCCCAAAGTTAATAATTGGGTAATGGCTAGGCAGACGATGAACTTAGCTTCTACTAAATTGTAGAAGTTGGGTTATTGCATTTTGGGTCATTTTCTGGAACTTTAGCAGGTATCATTCTAATTAATAAAGAACCGTCACCGGTCGATCTATTTGTTTTGTAGGTAAAAAATCTGATTCAAATAACGAATTTATGTGAGAGATGTTTTTTTTTTTTTTTTACAGGAACTTGTTCAAATGTTAGGATGATATAATTTTAGAGCAACGTAGCTTGAAGCTTTATCTAAATTACAGTAACTGGTTTGTTAAGTTTTGGATAGAAGTGGGCCATTTCCAAAAACTTCAGTAGGTACCATTGTGACTAATAAAGGGTTACAAATTAATTTAGCATATTAAGAGACTCCTTCCATCAGGTAGACCGACGACATCGTGAGAGTCGCAGGCAACAGGTGGATGCAAACGGCATGTTTCCGTTCGTTATGGCGTTCTAGCCTTTGTCCAGCTGTGGACGTCTTATGGCTGATGATGATTAAGAAACTTGGAGATCGACAAGAAAGATAAGGTGATTGCTCATCTTTAAACACGCTTTTGGTACGTCTTCGTGACACACGAGGTGACAAGATACAAGATCGTGATTGAACTTTGTATGACCCGTTCAATTGACAACTTTCCAAATACAATCAATATAACATTTTTTGTCACTATGCGTTTTCGTCATTTTTGATTTAGCAAAAATAAATTACATAATTTTGATTCGTTACATCACTTTAGTATTCATAAAGTTAGTGATAAAAGGGTCAAAGTGGACTTGGTTTTGCAACTTAATTATACTAAGTTGGTTTTGTTTTTTTACTTCTGATTTGAATATATTTGCCTTAGATGTGAAGCTTGTACACATAATGTTTAATTTATTAGCCATATGTGTCATAATTATAATATGCACACAGTAATAAAATTTGCGCACGAAAAGTTCAAGGACAAGATTTACGTTTAATTCCTTTATTACTTTACTTTGAAAATCAATAAAATAAAGGAATTAAACGTAAAATTCCTTTATTTTATTGATTTTCAAAGGTACAATTTTTCAAAGTTAAGGTAACTTAAATACTTTTAAAGTAAGTTAAGGTAAGTTAATACTTTTAAAAGATAATCTAGTGGAACTTTGGTAATGGTTGACCTATTAAAGAAACTTGTTTGAATTAGGTTATGGTCTTGTTTTCTGTTTCCATAAACCAGTTGGAATTCAAGGTAGGCTTTATCGAGGCGCGATAAGTTATTGAATCGGCGTTTATTAGTACGTCGGTCACGTATAACAAGCTCGTAAACGTCTGAATTGTCATCCCGCATTGAGATAAAGTGTGAGCGTATTTTAACTTCTGTTCAGTTGTAGATTACTTTACAAACAAAATATGTTACTTCTTCTTACAGTAGTCAACTTAGTTGCTTAGTTTAATAACTTTATTCGGTGATACTTTCCAAGTGTGATTCAAATTTAGATCAGGCGTCGCTGGCATTGTGGGCGGGAATAAGTAGGTAATTCTGAAGATTACATTTACACTCAAGCTTATGATTATAATGATAATAATAGAATAACAGTGTTTTGTAAACAATCTATTTCAGTAAGCAATTTACCTAGTCTTAATTCAGTAGCTAACAGTAAACGCAACAATTTTCAGTAATTGAATTTCAGGCAGTTGTAGTTGTGCGCAATGGTGACGGCTAGATCAAAGGGTGTTTAATACAGACTAATTAAATGAAAACGTTAGCATTTGCAGAGCCTATTTTCATTCCTGAAATAGGAACATTCGGGAACATTCATGAGTGAAAAGCTCAAAGATCAAAATAAATGCCTTCGATTTCTTTTTGATTTGTGCCCCTAATGGCACAGTCAGGTCAACTTAAAACGTATTGCAAAAGATAATTTATGAAAAATATTTAGTTGCAAAACATTCAGAGAATAGGATATAATATTAGATAACCGAATACACACATTAAAACACACTTTTGTATTACTATTAAAAGTTGTGAAACACTAGAAAATAGGTAGCTTTTAAAGAAGAAAAAGTAAAACAGAAGTTGATAATAAAATTAGGAAACAATCTTCTCACTATTCACAACTTATAAAATCAATATTCTAACATCTATTGACATTTAGAAAAATCTATGGAAAAAAAATAACATCCATTCAATAAATATGTCTACTGTTTTGAAATAAATATTCATAAAACCATGAATTATCAAGTATTTAAAACATTCCGATACCTATTTTATCTATTGACAAATTATTAAAAAAAACTTACCAAGAAATAGAAGAGTGTTCCCGGCCCCATGGCACGGGATCGGCCCTATAGGCCTGGCAACGACCTTGAGGCGCAGGCTGCCCGACACAACCTCAGTCCCGACAACACAAAGAAAAGCCTATAAGGCGCAAATTAAGCATGTATTTTGCTTAAATTCGCTAACATGACCCGCTCTCCAACGGCCGGCTTTTAAAACTAAAATGTGCAAACTCGAAGATGCGCCTCTTATATTACCTCTTACGTTAACGTCGGATACCGCAACGTATTCGGCATATAGGTGTAGTCTCGTGTTCATGTGTGGGTGTATTTCGGCGATGAAGCCTCCGGCGAGTCTCTAGTGTGCGTGCTGTTGGCGACACGCGTGATAACGTCGCGTCTGTGTGCGGGCCTGTGGCGGGAATATATGTCCTTTTACCATATTTTAAACTAAGTAGAAACGTAAATCTCTTATCGCCCTAATTAATTTATTATTAATCCCTTTTGTAATTTTCCATTATACTGATTTATTGCATAGATTAAATAAATCCTGGATGAAGGTAAAACATAAAAGCTTCTGTTTTATTTTTATGATGTTCTTCAAGTATATTATGACTATGTTCGCTTCTCAGCTAGTTAAATAAGACATTTAATATTCTTGTAGCGTTGGCACATATCATGTGAAACGTTAAGGTATAAAAACATTTGTCTGTCGTGTTAGAGCATAGAAAGAAGTTAATTAAAATTGTTTCTTCGGCCCATCAGGGAATGACAGAGGCCTCTTTAGTCGGTTTGCTTTAATTTGAGCACCACACGATAAGAGAACATATAAATTCCCACGAACTTAGTAATGCTATAATAAATAACTTAGATTTTACTTGTCACCATACTTTTGCGTGAAAGCTCTTTAAACATTTAGTGATGAAGTTAGGGTATTAAGATAAATAACTCAGTAATGTAATATTATGTACAACTAGCTTTTGCCAGCGGCTTCGCCCGCGTGAAAAAAAACGCCTTTCCATACAAACTTTCATCCCCTATTTAACTCACTTAGGGGTTGAATTTCGAATAATCCTTCCTTATTCCTTGTCTACATTATAAAGGGAACCTCTGTGCAAAATTTCGGCTTCCTACGTCCAAGGGTTTGGGCTGGGAATTGATGAGTCAGTCAGTCAGTCAGTCAGGACTTCTCTTTTTATTTATATAGATAGATAGATGTAGGTACGTTTCTTTCTTATTTTTCCTCAAAAGTGGTTATTTCCTAACAATAACAGAAGCTTTGATGTAGCGCTTTTCTATTTACATCTAGGTAGGCATAATATTTTACAGATTAGTGACGTAGATGTGACACAGATAGATATTGTCGTGAATGTCGTTAATGAATTCTTGGTGAAATTTGTTTATTTGGCATCGTTATAATGAATCGGTCTATTGAACTTGAGCAGTGCGAACATAACGCGGTCGTGCCGCCCGCCGCCGGCGCGGACGCATAAATTAATACATATTTTAACAACCGTTTAGCTGTTACTATGTAGCTCT
The DNA here is from genome assembly GCA_949775195.1 of Diarsia dahlii. Classification (NCBI taxonomy): domain Eukaryota; kingdom Metazoa; phylum Arthropoda; class Insecta; order Lepidoptera; family Noctuidae; genus Diarsia; species Diarsia dahlii. The sequence goes on along the minus strand of OX459194.1, from coordinate 13,115,371 downwards.
ACAACATGTACATATCATAAAAATATACTCTGACATTTTAATAATATCCTTTAGTTAATCATCTGATGGGAATCTAAGTATAATTGCATCTTCATCTATCAAGATATAAAATGATGTAGGTAGGTAGGTATCGTACGGTCGGTCTGTTGCCGAATAAAAGCTTTATAAGATACATTTTAATTATTTAGTATCCCATGAAATGTTATTTTATCTGAACATGTTTGAATTTCCGGTTAAAGTCAGGTATCATGAATTTACTGGAGTTAAAATATTACGTGCGGTTTTTATTTTATACTCTGCTGATGTCAAGTTGCGGTTAACATTTGACACCGCCAACATTTTCTTGGAAACTTTGGCAACAAATAGCATAATTTCTACGCAGTGTAGGTGCTTTCCTTGTTTTAGGGTTTTCTTTTTAAGTTTGTCTTGGATTTGTACTATACACGCTTAGGTATATGTATATGTTATAAATTTATAATACATAATATGATGTGGTGAATTTAACATACGTAACATTAAATTCATTATTTTCTCCATAGGTATCTATTAAAATTAAATATTTTAGTGTCTCGTCGGTCTAGTCGTCGCAATCGCGACTGCTGAGTATGAGGGCCTGGGGTCAAGTACCGGATCGGGCAAACTGTTATTGGGTTTTTCCTGTAGGAATTTCTCAGTAGCAGCAAGGGAGAGAGCAGCGGTGGCCCAGTGGTGGCGGCCCCAACTTACGAACAGTAGGTCGTGGGTTCGAACCCAGGCAGGCACATTACTTTGTGTAATTTATTTCATCACTGCTACTCTCAACACGGTGAAGGAACACATCGTGAGGAAACCGGCATGTCTTAGAACCAATAAATTCGAAGACATGTGACATCTACCAATCCGCACTGGGCCCGCGTGGTAGATCATAGCCCACTCCCTCTCAAAGACAGGCCTATGTCCCAGCAGTGGGAACATTAATAGGCTGTTGATGATGAGCAAGGGAGTCTGGATTCGTGCGGTTGCCGGGAAAAGGTCAGGGACATGGGACATATACATAAGTGGCTACAGATATTACAGGCGTGATGGTACAATGAAATGTTTTATTTAGAAAAAAAAACTACTTATTGCTTGGCATAACTAATCTAGTGTCTGTTAAAGTACGTAACCAGGCAGAAATCGTAGAGATTCTACTTGAAATAACCCTGAAATATAAAATTGGACAAAAAGCTGTCTATTACTTCTTTACTTATTACTTTGTGACGAGCTTAAATTCCGATTCAAATCCATCGCTGATTCGAAGAAATTCCTTACTGATCACGTAATACAATATGCACATAATTATTATTTTCTACAGTTCGGGCGGTTGTATTGATCGAAAATTTCTGCAATGAATTTCGTACAGGCTATATTTCTCCTTTTATTGCACGTCAATTCCTCAGGACTGACATGAAGGGTGATGGTGCAAGGTGCTTGCGTTAATTTGACAGCGCTGGGAAAAGTTGCAGAGTGGCACAGCCTTTATGAGGTAAAACGCTGAGTCAGATTATTGTTTCCACTATGGGCATTGCCCGTTTGTATGTTTTTTTTTTATATTCATCAATAACGGGCTGTTCCCCGCGACTTCGACTGCATGTTATTTGAATTCTATTATTTTTTTAATCTAGAAATATCTGGAAGAGAAAACAGTCGAAGTTCTCTAGGTTCCAAAAAACCTATATATAAAACAAGGATCGGTTCATTATTAGGGCGTGAAAAGCTAACAGTCGGACAGGCAGTCTTGCATATATACAAATAAATAAATTAAAGTGTCTGTTTGTGTTTTCAAATAACAGTTTTTACTGAATGAATAAAAAGGTATATACGGTACTCATAACATTTTTTATTTTGTCTGTCTGTCGGCCTGTCTGTTTGTTCCGGCTAATCTCCAAAACGGCTGAACCGATTTTGACGGGACTGTCAGATAGTTGATGTTATAATGAGTAACTTAACTTTTATTTTAGAAAACGGATTAGGATTCCGTGCAAGAAAATTGAAACCTTTGAAAACCTTTATATTGCATTTTGTTTGATGTTAATTTTACTATTGTGAGTGTGTATTTGTCTGTATGTGTCCTGTATGATTTTATCTATTTACTAACATAATTTTTAATGTAATTACTAACAATTTTTTGGATATTGTATGTCTGAAACAAATAAATTAATTGAATTGAATTGAAATTGTTAACAAAATGCAATTCTCATAGGTTAGCAATACTTTGACGGGGACGAATGTCGCGGGACACAGCTAGTTTAAAATATTAGTTTGAATAAACTATAAGTGTAAGTTCATAAACTATACGCGCAACTCGTTATTTATACTATTTAACCGGATTTACTGTAAGTCATTGAATATTACTTCATTCCGTCACCATAATATGACTTCAATAACCAGTGGTCAAGTAATTATGACAGCTATTCAAAACGACTGTAATTCAAAGAATGCGTAATGCTTATTACTATGCATATGACATGTGATCGTTTACCTATGACTTGTTGAGCAGTCCTTGTAAAATATTTATCTTTAAGATTGCATCCGTATGTTTGCGGGTGCTCTGACTCAACTAATGTGTGGTTATTGCAAAAGTTTTATTGTTATTACAAGATAAAAAAAAATTATATAAGGCAGCGAGAACAGGAAAACAAAATTATGCCATCTTTATTTTGTCTCTTGAACAAAAAATCCAGGAAAAACTGGTCAAATAAAAAATATTATGTTGAATTATTTACACATCCCATAAACAGCCCGTCTTTGTGTTGACGTGTCGATTGATCAATCTTTGTATGGTGTGTGCTAGAAAATTATTAGCGTCCTCGATTCAAAGTTGTATGATAACGTTTTGATAAACTCAAGTTTTGACTAGAACAGTTAAACGACTACATTTTAAAGTAAGTTGGTACCACTTACTTGAAAAACTCAAGATTAACACATTCCTAAAATATTCATGAATATTCCATCGTATACTAAAATAAAAAGTGTATGTATTTTTTCGCAATACGATCCATATCATAGGTGCGTAGCAAACATTGTAGTAAGTAAAATAATTAGAGCTACGTGGTTACGTAGCTATTTGATCTATAACTCTGGATGTCGTAGCAGCGTAGCAGCGGTCTACGAGGTCTACGCTCCCGTAGATCCCTTGAAGCCATGCTTTCCCTTGTAGCCATGGACATTTTATCCACAGAGGTGGTCGGGGACTATATTTAATTCTGTGGAACATTCTGGTTAGGTTGCTTGCTTATCTTTCCTTCGAGATTAATGTGGTGGTCTAACCTATGTTAGAGGGTTATAATTTCATTTAAAGAAATATTTATTTTGTACGCTTAACTTAATTACAAGACAAGACGTGAACGAAAGTGAATTTTACGGCAGCAGGTTGTTCGAAAGTGACACCGCAGCCCCGTAACACAAAGGGCCAAAAAAGAACATGGGTGGTCTTTAATCAGTAGAAGTCTGACACTCCCTTCCAGTCCGCCCAGAGCGGGAGGAGTTATTTTGATGAATTCCCAGGCACCAAAAAATATTAATGTGGTGTAAAGATTCACTATTATTTTCACTTAGTGGTAAGGATTCTCAAAAGAGACATTACGAGACACGATTCGATATGAATGTGAGTATTTCTTTTCAATACAACCCAGTCATACCATTCTTAAAAATAATGTCCTTATAAAGCGTGCGTAATGTAGCGTAACATTTATTTTGGTCCCAACAACGAGGTAGCGGTACATTCGTGAAAAACACGCGGTAAATTTGGGTCCATCGTCCATTCTTCGAAGTCAGAGGACGAGAATTTCAAGATTCGATAAATGGAAGATTTTTTCCTCTCGATTTTGTGGGTCGTTGTCCTCTCATCAGATACGCCCTCCTCATAAGAAGTTTTCAATTTAAATGCGGACATAAAGCGAGATTATAAAAACAAAAACAAAGCTATCTTGTTTGTTTCCCCATATTCTGTTATTTAACGAAGAAATTGCTACGTTGAATGCACCGTCCTCTCATTAATATTATCAAGCTGAGTGATCATAATTACGGTCTTATTTACTTATCAAACTGCTCGGTGCCTTTTATTTTAAACCATGCGTCACCAAGCTTGCTTTAGAAATCGTTATAATTAGGTGTTTATCTATTCTGCTCCCAAATATTTGTATTCCTTCGATAAAGGTTCTTTAAAAGTCGAAAGTTACATTGTTATTCATGGAACGTATTTAAACGTAGATCGAAATCGAAACTGAATCTAATACTTTTTATTTACGAGGGCAATACTTTTATATTCTAGGTCTACGTTATCCCACATTACTGTGCTAGATTTTGAGAACTTCTTTGTTTTTTGCAACATTTAAAAACAAACAGCGTTTTAAGGACACACGGACAAACAGTTGCGAGCAAAGTAGGTGGTATACAGTAGTTGATGTTTGTTTGCCTACACGCACTGTATGACTGTATTCTTGGTGTTGAGGTAAAGAATGAGGAATGTGCTGGATGTACCGTTACAGGCACAAAATTATCTGTTTGTTCAGGACACCTGTATCACATTGTCGCTGAACATACACAAACAATTTTATTATTATTTTCCGCAAGTCTGACAATGTAATTCATGACCCAAGTGTTGCTGTTTTATTAAGTTATTGGTGATCCTTTTTCTGAGATTTCCCAAAGGTATGACCTTATTTTATTAAGTCTCTGATCAGTAAATCTGTAGTCAATTCTCAGGATTTTGATTAAAAAAGTATAAGTTGGCAGGTAAAGGGAGTAGATATCACTTTCATTATCTCTCCTCTTGGACGGAAGTTATCTCAAACAATTTTAATTAGAATTACTTTAAAAGTCAATATATCTTTGTTTTAAGTCTATACCTGAATGAAAGACGGCGGAGGTTCACAAATGTTTGAAATCTCAGCTCAATTCGGAATAAATTCCGTCAGTTATTTAATTTATGTAAGCTTAAATGAGCTTTCAGGATTTGGTACACCCAGAAAAACTTAAGTGGAGGATATAGTAACTGAAAAAAGTTTCTGATATCAGCAAAGCAAATAGAATTGCAGATGATACATACAAAATGGTGCAAAAAGTTGTGATTAACTCCAGAAGTTTCTCGAAACAGGGAACCAATCTGCTGACTCGCAGAACCCATTAAAAAGTTTGTGCATTTAAAGTTTGTAATATACACGATGTCTTCTACGGGACGTAAATTTTATGAATAATGTATTTGATACAAGACGAGATGAGGCGGTAGTTAACTTGCCTAGTTGTGTCGGAATCAGCTTGATAACGTACGAATGTCACCTGAAGGACCGCGTCTGCGTGTATCAGCTTGCGTGACAGCTAATATTACCGTTATTTTAGGCGCCCCCTAACTGTAACACATACCTGTAATGTAACAATCCAAAATTCGATTTTGAGCATTACGTAATAAAGCCATTTTACACATTGTTACAGGTTGCGCACTGTAACAGTATTATTCGAAATCACTTGTTTATGAACAAAATCGAATTTTGAATTTATTATACCATAAGTATCTATATCCTAAGTGCAAACCTGTCACAATCCTGCGGTAGGGGAAGTGAAAGAATTTGTAAGTTTCTTTTGAACTCAATATCCCTTCTGAGCATCGCGCATCGTTAGCGCGCGTGCGTCAACGCAGTAAAGATTCAAGCTTTTGTTGCCTTCTTCTTCATTTTGTTTCGACTTTTTGTAATACCTAATTGTTTGATTGATAGGGAAGTGAAATATTATCGATTTTGTTGTAACGTAATTTTATTGTTGTAACATGATTATGTATCAACTTACCTAATTGTTTATGATTTAATAAGGTAAGTTATAAAGCATTTAATATATCACTCAGCAGGTGTAGGTCTTGTGTACCTACAACTCAAAGGCCGTAGTAGGTAAGTTGTTATTTTCCTTTCTTTTCCTTTTTTTGGAAAACGCGTTGCGTTCACAGACATTTAAACTCAGATACACAAATACCCAGACCTGAAACAATTATCTGTAGGCCATACAAATATATATGACGACCACCATTTTTACCATTTTGGTTCGATGGTAGAGGGTTCATTTTGTAGGTGTCGTTGAATTACAACACAACGTGTAAATATAACCTCACTTTTAATCAGATACTAATAATCTAAAACTAACACACTTAATAAACAATACCAAGTGACAATAATAATTTTACTAGGCAAACCGACAGTTTTGTTTTGGAGAAGAGTCTCGGTCCGTGTCTCGATGCGAAGTGACCGTTCGACAATCCCCACTTACCAAAACGACTCTGTCCACGTGCCGCCATTACAAAAAAAAACCGTCACGGCGTTTGCCCCTCTACTACAATATCAATTGAGCAACTTTTATTAAAAACAATATCGTTATCCACGACATATATTTGTTCCATGCGAACCCGCGACAAGCAGCGCAGCAGTCAACTGTTTGAGCCACTACGCCAACCGTACCGAAAGTTGTTACTTGGATGAGAGGACAAGTCTGTCATACGCCTAGTGCAAAACCTGCAATGTGTATTATATACAGAAAATAAAATAGACAGAAACAGTAGATGATATCCTTTTTCCTAGATAATTTCGGTAACAGCCAACTTCGATCCATGGAAGTTTAAGATACTTATCACCAGATTAAACACTGCAGCAGGTGCCCCTGCCGGAATTATCCTGTATGCCATACCTATGTTTAAAGTATTTTTATTAATATTATTTTTTGATGTTTTTACGTTCACATAACTAATAAAATTCTACCTAAAACTACAGTATTAAAAAGAGGTAATCTAAAATCAAGCATAAAATACACAATGCCATTAAAGATTGAGGTTGAACCTATAGAATATTGCTAAAAAAATAGGTACTTATAACTTAAAATAGAATTACTTAGTAACAACTTTGAGTAAAGTAATCATAAACATAAAATTATACACAGAGAGAGAGCTAGTTTTGTTTGTATGTGTGCGGAGGGCATGCAATTTCCAGAAACACGAAAACCGTTACTTGAAATTATTTGTATGGTACAATATTTCCTGTGGACATAATGCTACTTTACTTTATATCCGGGTAGTATGCGGGCGAAGCCACTCACAAAAGCTAGTTCATAAAAAAAAGATAATTTTCGGCTATTATAAGTTAGTATGTCACAGAAAGAAAGACAAGATACTTTAAAATGTTAAAATATCAATATTGACTACACGAAATAAAAAGCTTCAGCGTGCCTAACAAATGGATGCACCAAGAGGCGGTCGATTCGCGTGCATGTCAAAATAAAATCAATTCGCGATTGTCTCTTTTTTCGGGTGATTTATTCCGTTTCGTTAACACTTTATTTATAATCAGAAACGCGATTAATTTATGCATGATCACTGTATTTACGCTTATCGTGCATAAAGTTTTAATTGACATAAAGACTTTTATCATTCTGAAGCTACTGGCTGATGTATTCTTTGATGTGGGACTTGAGACGTTTATCGTGATGTGATTAAAGATTAATCACTCACTTTTACGCAATGATTATGCAAGTACCTAAGGTTGTTGGTTCTTCCAAACTTTGAAGATTCGTAAGATTGACAAGGCATTAGTTACTTATTAAGCTTTGTTTACCTGTCTTGTATTAGTAGGATCGTTATTCAATTATGCCTACTTGCAAATTTGTACTTTGAGACATGACTCAACAGTGTCAACCTATAAAAAAACAATTATATAAAAGTTTCAAGGGTCATCAACACCAAACACAGGCCAGCAATGTAAACTTAATCCTGAAGTCGATGTGATTAATGAGGAGACTGCTTATAAACTGTTGTTCACAGTGACGTTTTTTCGGTCACAATACCATACAATACTAACGGCAAAGATACGTTATCCAATAATTTGATTTTCAAATAAATGATGTGGTTAATATTGACAATAAAGTTAGTATTTATCTCCAATATAAATGATCGTGTAGTTGGACTCAAACACCTTCTTTATTAGTCCAATTTTGTATATATGATGTCAACAGGAAGTCATTCTGAAACAAAATAATACTTAATCTTTAACAGTCACTCTTAAGCTAAACCCATAGACGTATATCTATTATTTCTATCTGAATTGTTATGCGATCATTAAGTCGATCTTATTCACGTTTCAGTTCCGTTGTGAGCGGGTCTTTAATAGTTTGGCGATCGATTTATATGATAGAATTAAATGTTCTTTGAGTGTTCACCGGTTGATTATAGGGGTGAATGACCCAACATGTGACAAAGAGGGTATCCACCTACATTCGACTATTTTGAATTGTAAATTCTTTGCGGAAATTTTGTTATGATTCCCTTATTTATGACTTTCAATGCTCATAATAGTGGTATTTTAGACATTTGCGCCATCACGAAACCACAAACTCCAGGATGTAGACCGTTAACAATTTTAACCGCGACAAGATTTTTATCTAACAGGTAAAAAAACACGACTTAGGTCGTCTTCTCACATTATGTAGGTGTAGGCTATATGGAATTCTGTATGTAGATTTAAGATTAAAGTCTAACGTAGGTACAATCTGGTACAAGTATCTAAAAATAAAGCATAATTTCACAAATTGTAATTTTGGAAAATAGTCTTTAGTTGCCTTTCTGTTAACAGTGATTGAGTTTAAAATAAGACTGCTAATTTAATGTCGAAAGGCTTTTTTCTTAGAAGCTCATTCAAATAAGTAGGAAAAATAAAGATGTTAGAATCGTGGCCGTTTGTTCAGTCTTCTTTGCTACCCTTTGATCAGTAACCCTGAAAATAGATGTAAAGATAGTCAAGATAGCCTTATCATTCGATCATAAATATCTTAGCAGCTAGGCTACAGACATAATTTTATACGATTATGCTACTGCGGATTTGCTCCTAGTTTTTTTTTAATTTTATGGCTAAAACTATTTTACATTTTGGTGTTGCCCCAATCAACCTGTTACGGTCCATTTAACGGTTCCTTATAAAATGTAATTTATTCGTCACTTTTTACAAACTGTTTTAAGCTATTATTTTAATGTTATTACTGGATAGTAACCTTGGTACCGTTGTCTATGCTTATTAAAATAATTAGTTTCGAATTATTTAACAAGTTAATTACATACTTTTCAGAAATTTCGTCGACATCATCTCTGGATTGAAGTCAAGAGCAAGCCCATTTATAGGTAATAATAATAATAAAAAAATATTTTCATATAATAGGTACACAATTTAATTATTCATGCTTTGAAAAGTTTTATAATTTCTGAAGCTGTCACATATCACATAACATACAATCATCATCATGTGACAGTGCATACATTTTCAGGTTTTTCACTCATCTTTAATAGATAAAGTTGACGAATGAATGTATTCAGGTACATTTGTTTTTCTTTCAGAAAGACAAATTAATGTTAGTTTATTCTTAAATTGAAGGCGTAACATAATTTAAATGACTTAGAAATACCTATGAATGTCAGACGTAGATGTTTATGCTATAAAACATTTGGATGCTAACGGTAAAAATCTAAAATTGTTGTATGGAACTTGCGTATCCTGTCGGTTTAACTTGTAAATGGTTTGCTGTTTATACACACTAGATAATAAATGACAGGAAAATTAAGTATAAAATATTTTTAGCAAAAACACGACAAGAGACGACGTGTAAGTGTTGCTAATTTTGTCTATTGATGTCAGTTTATCAACAAACCACACCTTATGCCGCCGAGAGACTAATGGCGTCTATTAAATTTCTATTAAATGCCGAAACACCAAAAATTTTTATGATAATTTCCGTATGGTTCTATTAAAAAGGTCCTTTGAGGTAGGTATCTCTAACGATTACGTCATTCGAGAATAAACGAATGCACCGTCTTTTATTTTAGTTGTTCCCTGTTGTGGTCGTTAGTTCGATAGCAATCTTGTGTAATTGAAACACAGATGCTTCCTACTTCGTACCTTAGACGTTTTCTCTCGCGGGATCATCGCTCTTATCACGAAGACTTCCTCATTCTTCCTTATTTTTGTTTGAAAGCGTTTACATAAACCAAAGTTATTCTTGAGTGTATTATCAACTGTATCAATATGACTAGCAACATAAAATCTCACACCATGTAGCCATTATATATTATCACCTGCTTAAAATTAAATCTTTGACGAGGTTAAAGAATCCTAGTAGTAGATAAAAAAGGACGTTTTTCGGGAAAAAACAACCGTACAATCGGAAATCTATCCAACACCTAAAAGTTTGTTAAACTTAACTACTACCAGGCCATCTAATCTGACATTATTTTATAATAAATGGACATACTTTTGAAACACTTGTAAACAAAATAATGAATACTAAGAGACATTTGATTTGCATATATTTCCTTGTAGAGATATTTCGTAAAAAATCCTTACGGTTTTCTTTCATACACACATTGGCTGACTTTTAGCACCGAACTATGAAAGTATTATTGCAGTGTTAACATTATGACACTTATAATATTATATTATAAAAAGTTGCAAAATAATAAAGTATTTTTATTACTTTATTTATTTTACCAAAAGTCTATCAGTCTGACCATTTTTCTGAAAGTATTATTTTTTGACGATTTGTTTATGTGCTTATTATATAATGAATGTAACCTATTGTAAATTGCTTACGCAATGTTTATTTTGTTTTGGAAAAATTATAAAATTTTATTAACATCACATTGTTAAATAAAATTATTTTGGAATGTTCTATAAAATTAGCACATTAGAATGTCCGTAAAAGGAAGTCGGTCTCGCGCTTACTAATTTGCTAGTACATACAGAGAGGTGCACTAATAGAGATACCAACTAGGGATTCTACATTCAAACGTTGGGATTTTCTCAACAATAACGAAGCGGAACTACTGACTTGAGAGACATTTATTTACTTACTGTAACCTTGGTTGTACATCATGTGGTACCTACTTTATACAATTAACACATGCTCGGTGATTCCTCGGTAGGATTTTGAATAGTAAACAAAGTCTGCTATGTTAACGATATTTTTGTAAATTGGAACCTAGATCCGTTTCCAAACGCAGATTCGAGTCTTCATTATATTTTAATTATTTTCAGATATACACCTACCACTGTTTGTCTCTGCATCACCTAAAGGTGAACTTGTAGAAAATGCCTACGGCTTTAAGTCCACCTCTGTAATTGGTGCTTGAAATGAAATGTTAAATATATACATAATCATAATATACGTAACTAATACTAAAATAAGTTAGACTGAACTTCACCAAAGTAGGAAAGGTGTGTGTTGAAATGTAAGTTTAAATAATTTTAGTTTTAAGTAGAAGTTACTACATCATGGGACATTTAGCTAAGAAACTGACAACTCTTGTAGAGTCGCATAAGTTGATATACCTATTACCTACGTAAGTACATAATAAGTAACTGCTGAGCACATTTAAAAACATTAGGAACGACTGTTAGCTTAAAATAAAAATGGATGCAGTCCTTATGCTATTACCAAGATGCCTTGAGGATTTTAAAATGAATTTACATTTCAATAACTACGAAAATATTTCTAAAATTTAATTTATCAGTTTAAAATTACCATTAATTAATAACACTAATAGATTAATTCGATTTTGAAACTGTTATTTCACTAAAACGGTTTATAAATGTTAATTTATTGCGGCGACAAGAGTTCGAAGATCTTTAAAAATTGTTTATAAATCATAAATCCTCGAACTTGCTCTTACTATCTTCGGAAGTACCGTTTTTATTAGTTTCATGTTAGATAAAACTATCGTACTTAAACATACCTAAGATCAGGAACCAGTTTGAATGAACGACATACAATCGCGAGCTATGAACAGTATACACAGGCAGCAACATATAAGTGATTTCCTCCTACACCGATGCATACCGATACACCGATGAACGTTCAACGTTTTCACCACGTTTTCACGAACACAGTATTTCAGACGCCTATTACGATATAGCTCTTATCACAAAGTGGAAACCTTTATTTCCCAAGAAAATCGCTCCTGAATTTTGCGAAGTGTTTACATCATCATCATTGCTTTTGATTGTACATACATCTGCTTCTTATAAAATAAAAATATTTTTATACTGGACAGTAGGTCTTGCATAAACGTTAAAGAAAATAGAAGAAGCTTGAATTTGTCAGCCTTTTTTGGAGAATAGAATAATTCTGAATAGAATTAGGCAGTTGGTTAAAAATAACTGTTGATCAATGATAATATTAATAGGTAGGGCAGAAAATACTTATTTTAAGAGATCTGTACATTTAAATTGAGTTTTGTCCCTCGTTGAGATTCTGGTCCAACTATTTAATCGATCATCCAGTATTAATGTTATTTTGAGACGAACAGGTTTATCTTGCGTAGGCGATGTTGATGATTAACTTATTCCTTCTGTATCGTGTGGTTAGTGCCTAATCTGGTCTCAGAGCTTTTATGCCACTCATGGGCCTCTGACTTGACTTTGCATGCCGTCGAGAAATATCTCAAATTCTCGCAGGTTTCATCACGATGTTTTCCTTCACCGCAGCAAGTTTGTGATAATTTATTATACAAAACGTACATGAATCGGAAAAATCAGAGGTGCGTGTCTTAGGTTCGTGCTTGAGATGACCAATGACATCACGACTTGGCAGTCCGTCGGTCACATGACTAGGATATTACTACTTTGATGATTTAGGTACTGAAAATTGCAAACATTCTCACATGATTGCGTTGAACAAGTGACACTCCGTGTCAGTTCCTACAATCTCGGAGTGCATCCAGTGTAAGAGTGTTAGCATTAAACCAGCTCGGCACTCAAGACACGTCCCTGAAAGCCATGGCATCTGATTGTAATTTTCCTGTTATCACAGAAGCTGTTGCTTGAACACGTTATATCAGCTGCTGAATGAGATTTGAATCGTTAACACTGGGGATGAGTGTACTATGTACTCGTGAGGAGAATGTTTGCTAAATACTTAAAATATTTATTTTTGATAGCGTTCATCATAATATTGTTGACATAAATCATACATGTTTACATTTTTATGAATTTCAGATCGTTTATTGTTCAATAGTCTATTCATATTTTATTGCTTTTATTTATAATTATGACACTTCTTTGTGTTTTGTTTGAATTCGATTTTTTGGAACTAGAACATGAAATAAAATACATACGATTTAAAATCTACTCGATTTCCCGTCGTGCTTGTGAAAAATGTTGGCGGAAAAAATTGAGTAGGTAAACTTATTACTTACGTGTACTACGCGGGTTCAACGTGTTTGTCATCGTAAATGGGGAATTCACATTTACTTAAGGTGTAGGTAACAGCACAGAATGTGTCCCTGTTAACATTATGAATTACAGTTTGTTGGACTGATTATCACGTGTTGTACGAAAAAAACAAAGTATACTCACCTAATAGGGGATCGGACAAAAAAAAACTAATTAATCCGTCAGATAGATTTCCAAAAATAATTGGACACGTATTTTTTCTTTTTTCACCTAAACAAAAAATTAAGACGATACAGTGCTTCGAAAAGTCGTGTGACGTCATATGATAGTACATTTTGTACCTACAACTGACGTTTCAATCCCCACTCCATGATCTTTGACGCGTTTTATCTTCGTCATTTTTTATTGATTCGATAAAACAAAAAACACGTATTCAATATTTTTCGATAATCTAACTTACGGACTAAACAGAATCATATTATTTTGACCCAGTCCGATCCCCTAACATTTCTGCGTTCTGATACAGAAATGTTAGTTTGTTGGTAAGCACAATGCTTACTAATTTTCAATATAGGAGGAGGCAATTTTCTGTTCGTGAAAGCTTCGTCCTTTTAGTTTGAATTATTTATTTAGACAGATTCTGGTACCTTTATGGGACCTGTCACTAATAAAAAGGTGGATGCAGCTTCATGTTAGCGCTTCTCCTCGCTTTTTTTGACATTTGTGTTTGTTTAATTTTATAATTGATTGATGTGTATTATTTTAATTATGATTGAATTTGATTGTACTTGACATTTTTTATGTAATTTTTATTGTGTTTCGTTTACAGTTTTATGCTAAAAATATTATATAAACAAATTACATAAAAAAAATTCGGTGTTAGGATTTTTTGATAGATTAAAAATGTTCCTATGAACTAGTACTACCAGTGGTTTCATTTATTGTCGTATCATCGGCACCACCCTGTATATACTCGTACAGTTAATGAGTGATGACATCAATTACGATCCATTTTGGAAACGTCAACATTGATGGAGCACTGCTTGATATAACAGGTGTCTGGGGGCGTACTTGATGATACGTACGCCTGCTTTGTTTTATCATCCGTGTTCGAAAATGTCATAGATTCTATCTCAAACTGCGACTTGAATATTAAAATCCTATAGGTAGGTAAACATTAAAAAACGGTAAGCCGGAGGATAACTGTAAATACGAGCTTAGTCATAATATTGCTACACGTTTGTCGCTTCTATAGTCGACTGGATAAAGTCGTTCGACAAAAGAAAAGTTCCTAATGTTTCGAAAACAGTCTATATCTATACCCATAGAGGTTAATTTTAGCGAGCACTGCTACTTTTAGAATAAACGAGCTCTACATAAATTAGACTATGGCCTATACAGTCACGCAGACTATAAATTAAACATGACAGAATAACAATCTTTATAGCATGTGAACGTATTTATAACCGTTAAAAGAGACGCCCAACGCAATTTATTTGTGCTAGCGTTAGGTAGGAAATTTAGTTTCGGTCGTCGTATCCACATTATTATTTTAAAATTGTTAACAAATTATTGATATCCTTCGACACACACGAATCTATGAACCTTCTGTTATCCTGCTACATCTTGCTCCTAGGCCGAGGCTTTCCCGTTCCTTCTTCCTTCCATGTCTTTTAATGCTGTGTTCTCGAAAATTCAAGAGAAAGTCATCCAAGACGTTCCACCATTTTCTTCTTGATCTGCCGCTACCTCGTTTAGCTGTCTCAGGGTTTCGCGATATTCGCACCTACTTACTGCAAGCATAGGGCAGACATGGTTTGAATGGTACCATTTTAGCAGATTTATGAATTTCCTTGGCAATCTGTATTCTAGACTATTTGGAGTGCAGTGTGGTGTTTCTTTTCCTGTCATCGTTTTTAGTGTAGCATAAACCTTAGACAATTTAATATGACATGCTTGATAGCATCTAATACCGAAAACGGAACAATGCCTTTTACTTAATTTAGATAAGTGACCGTGTCCATAAATAAGATGTACCTTGCTCTTAGAATATTATATACTCGCGCTTACTGTTTCAATAAATGTGTACATTTTTGGTAGGTTTACAGTTACTAAATTAGTTGATTGAGAAAGCAACAATTTAAATCGTGCGTGTATATACATATCTGCTCAATATCTTTAAAGGGCAACCTACAGCTGAATTCTACGAATAAATGTAAAATATGCAAATAAAACATTTAAATAATTTGAAACATAATATATATTAAAAAAAAACAGTTTACTTTGCATTTGTAGTATTAATTATTTAGAACCTGTAAACATATCCGGAATTCGAGGCGTCAACATTAGCGTTGATGCTGGCGTCGTCATCATCACCGTCGTCATCTGCGTTATCTTCTATGTGGATGATCTTCTCAACGTTCTCATTGAACGTCACTACAGATTTTCTTGGCTTCGCGCTTACTTCTCCAAATTCGTCATCCGAGAACTCCTCAGCATCATTTAGTTTGTCCATTGACTGAATGACTACAGGTGCGCTGGGTTCGACTATAGGCAAATCAAGTATTGCTTCGACAGGGGCCTCTCTTTTCTTTGGATTGTTTTCTACTGTAACGGTTTCAGTAGGAGCTTGCAACATATCTTGCAGTCTTTTTTCGCTTCTTCTCAGATCATCGATGTTAAGACGTGGTTTTTCAGCTTCAGGCTTTGGTAGCTCCCCTAGTGATGCATTTCTTGAATTTAAGCTGTTCTCATCACAAAATTCATCATAGTTTTTGTTCTTCCTCCTAGAAATAACGGTATGAATCAGTTTTCTATTTAATAGAGGCATATTAGGTAACATCTCATTTAAATAACTGTCACTTACCATCTAAGGAAGAACCAAATGGCTACTAGCACGATAACAGCAAAAAGTAGTACGCTGAGGATTATCGTGGCTACTAACAAGCCAATTTGAGGATCTAACATGTTCACATCTTGTAGATGATCTTCTAGTGGGATAGTACTTACAACACCCGCTATAGCGGCATTAGCACTTATATCTCTGGAAAAGAAAGTGTTTTAATGAAAATTGTTGTTTATTGCACAGTAAATATTATCTACTATCATATATGTATTCTTAAAATGCTTACGCGGTAAGGCGATCCACAGTGACGGGTTCTCTCTCATTAAGTCCATAGACATAAACTTGTAGTGAAACTCTAGGAGTGCCAGAATCACGTTCATTCCTGGAAACGTCTCCATCTATGTCATCTGATATGACGACTGACCTCAAAGCCTTAACTTCATATCCGACGGCATCACTCAACAGAGCCAAAACAGTCGTTTCATCGTCTAGGAAGGCATCTCTTATTGTCACTACAGCTATTTGGTTCAAGTCTAACAGTTTTACCTGGAAATAGAAACATTATCATGACTTCAGGTTATATGACTGTGCATGGATTTATCAGGTTAACGCACTGCTGGTTACAAAAGACTAAACCAGTTTTAGTTTATATTTAAATTAAATTAAATTAAAGTTTAAGGTAAGAAATAAAAGATTTTTAGTTTGGCTTGTGTTGTTATTCCGTTGATTAAATTATCATAAGTTTAATGTTTTGTAGTTTATGAAGTAACGTTGATGAATAAGTTGTTTCTTTATTGCATGCAGGGCGATTATTTGAACATTAGCAGGATGTTGTCCCATCCGGTAAGTTCTGTTGCCCCCGAGCAAGTTTTTTTGGTGGCGCAATCTAACGTTGATTTGTTACTGGAGTAGATTTATCAGGCGCAATAAATTCTAAACAAATTGGAGCCGATCCAATTAACTTAGAATATCACTGTCTTCTCTTTTAGTTTGGTTTAAGAGATGGTAGAAAGAAGAAACTGATTTGTTTTGTAAAATTAGTTGAAACTTAAGGACACGATACATTAGAGATAAATAACTGACTAAACCTAAACAAATGTTGAACTTTAATGGCTAATTAAACTCACCTAGTAAATACAGCAAAGCCTGTTTTTTTATATTAGCATAGGAAGTAATAAATAATTTATTATAGTACTAAACACGATTTGGCAAGGCTGACAGTTTTGCGGTATTTCTTTTATAGTAGGAACCCTATTATTTTTGAGGAATAGCGATAATGACAGAGTTGACCAGTCAATCAATCTTATAAATGTTATGGTGTTAAGGCCATTTATTTGTGACGATGGATCGTTCATAGAACATTGTAAAAACTTCCACCATGCGCGTTATGGTGTCATTGTATAAATAAATCAAAAATTCAAGAATGAGTCAATAACGAAGCGTGTATCTTATTTAATAGAAGCCATAAGACTTCTATTAAAATACAAGGCTTT
This sequence comes from Diarsia dahlii, assembly GCA_949775195.1. Taxonomy (NCBI): domain Eukaryota; kingdom Metazoa; phylum Arthropoda; class Insecta; order Lepidoptera; family Noctuidae; genus Diarsia; species Diarsia dahlii. Next base: position 13,097,828 of record OX459194.1, on the reverse strand, counting down.
TATTATTTTATCAAGTTAACCGATGTTTGACCAAATCCGTACAAGTTGAAGGTCCCGGGCATATTTGATGACAACTTGTTTATTCTTTTTCGAAAATTGCCACGCATCAAAATAATACTTTATATTTAAATAAATTTGATTGTCTGGTTGGGCATGAGAATCGGCGCATGACCTCAATTTTTTATGCTATCCTCTTCAAATTGCTCTACTGATGATATCAATGCATGTTACCATGGAGTAACTCCGTGCCATATTTTTAAACCTTGTTTTTTTCCCTCACCACCTACTTCACCACTCGGCTTCGTGAATGGGCTTTAACACCCTGTATTTAGAAACAAATAGCAGGTTATTATAATTACCAGAAGTCGAATATTTCCCGAACGTCCTTGTCCATTTTCATCAGTGGCGGTGACGATGAGGGTCTGGTCGTGCGTCAGTCGCGCACCAGTGCGCACGTGCACAAACCCAGTTGTCGGGGCGACAGCCAACACGCTTTCACTACTCCCGTACCTCAATGCTGCATTAACCCCAATGTCCGCGTCGGTTGCCTGTTTTAAAAAGCATAGGAATATAATTATTGTAAAAAGTTTAGGTTGGTCGTTAATAATGAAATTACTGTTTCAGTGTTTTCGACACAGGCCTTTATGACTGAGGAAATGTTTCTGTAATTTTCTAGTTCATTATGTATGAACATGACGCAAACTCAGTCTATCAGTCGCATTAAGTGGCAGGACCGTGTCTCTATCCCTATTACAGGTTGTGCACCATTCCGAAATGTTTGGCATAGAGGCTCTGCTTATGCAGTGCCATGGGCATGTCCTTGCCTTGGAGAAACGTTTGCCCAAATTTCTATTCTGTTCGGAGGTGACCGAGGGTAAACGGAAGCATAGTAGTCAAAATCTCAGCTATAAGGACGTGTTCAAAGGACATCTTAACGCTTGTGCTATAAGTAGATCCTTTCGGCTGGCTGGGAGAAGCTCGGTTCACATTCGAATAATTCATCTTGGCGCTCTACTATTCATAAAATATACAATACTAGCTGAACCCGCGCATGCGTTGCAATGCGTTTTATCCTACCTACCTATCTACTACCCTACCTACTGCCCTACCTACTGCCCTACCTACTACCCTACCTACTACCCTACCTACTACCCTACCTACTACCCTACCTACTGCCCTACCTACTGCCCTACCTACTGCCCTACCTACTGCCCTACCTACTGCCCTACCTACTGCCCTACCTACTACCCTACCTACTACCCTACCTACTACCCTACCTACTACCCTACCTACTACCCTACCAACTACCCTACCTACTACCCTACCTACTACCCTACCTACTACCCAACCTACTACCCAACCTACTACCCAACCTACTACCCTACCTACTACCCTACCTACTACCCTACCTACTACCCTACCTACTACCCTACCTACTACCCTACCTACTACCCTACCTACTACCCTACCTACTACCCTACCTACTACCCTACCTACTACCCTACCTACTACCCTACCTACTACCCTACCTACTACCCTACCTACTACCCTACCTACTACCCTACCTACTACCCTACCTACTACCCTACCTACTACCCTACCTACTACCCTACCTACTACCCTACCTACTACCCTACCTACTACCCTACCTACTACCCTACCTACTACCCCACCTACTACCCTACCTACTACCCCACCTACTACCCTACCTACTACCCTACCTACTACCCTACCTACTACCCTACCTACTACCCTACCTACTACCCTACCTACTACCCTACCTACTACCCTACCTACTACCCTACCTACTACCCTACCTACTACCCTACCTACTACCCTACCTACTACCCTACCTACTACCCTACCTACTACCCTACTTATTACCCTACCTACTACCCTACCTACTACCCTACCTACTACCCTACCTACTACCCTACTTACTACCCTACCTACTTTCAGCTAAATCCGTCCAGCCGTTCTTGAGTTATAAATGGAGTAACTAACACGACTTTCTTTTATATATATAGATAGATTTTAAGACTCGATTTTTTAAAGAAAAACACCGTTACTTTGCTGCTCTACTCGTAACCGTGTATTCAATACTAAATTCAGTCTAACAAGTGATATTCATGCTCACGACAAGAAATTGTATAAGTTTATTTAAGAGTTGATGGGCTATATAACTTTTCACTCATCGGTCCTAACGACTATTGCCACTGCTTTTTTTTCTATATATTTAATGGGTGCGCCAAAGTTCACCTAAAATTTCAACTCCGATAATTGGAAATCCGAAAATGTTCTTCCTAACATTTTTCATCCTAACAATCGCAATTCCTAACTTCTCTGTCTCTAATGTTTTAATTCCGAAGCATTCAACTTCATAATGTCTGTAGCAATAAACATCTATTACACTATTATTTGTTTTCCTATATTTTCTCAACATAACCATCTTTTACACTATTATTCAAAGTCATATCTTTTTTTTTGTTTATATTACTTTTTATTCATAATAATCAGTATTATAAAAGGTCCCATTAAAATAGGTGGACAAAATTTTAGAAATCATTCAGACCGCTAAAATAAGGACAATAGCAAAAAAAAAAATAAGAATAAGAAATAAAATACCTACTTTTATAGGATGAGTTTGTTCTAGAGTGCCGGCAATTTATTATTTTAAGTCAAAATAAAATCACTTTATTTATAGTGTTTTTTTTTTTGTTTAGATGTCTTTAGTTAGGCTTACTAAACGCTGTGTTAAAATTTGTCCACCTATTTTAATGGGACCTTATATATACTATGCAAAGATATCCATAGGTTAGGTTAGGTTAGAACTGTGACCAACTACGCGCGAGCCGAGCGAGCGAAGCGAGCGGTGCCGCGGCAGCGGCCGGCGAGCGCTACCTCGAAATTGGTCGCGAAATTTTTCTAAGTATTTTTTTCATAGTGCCCCCAAGACGACACTCTGACCTGAATTTCATTCATTTATTTTATTTCAAGACAAAAATCAGTGAAACGACCTTTAATCATTCTAAACAGTTGTATGAGTGAAAATATTATGGTAATTATGTTTAGGAATAAAAGCGTTAGGATAAAAAAACAGTAGGAGTTTAAATATATTTACACTAATGATATTATGAATTCCAATTTTCGGAAACATGAGTGTTATGAACATCGTCGATAGGACTACAAATAGTATGAATGAAAACTTTAGGATGAAAAATTTTAGGAAGAGTGATCATTCGGATTACAAATCGTTAGGAAGAACAATTTCGGATAAAGAACTTTAGGTGAGCCAATATGGACCCATATTTAATACAATATGAATGATGTCCCTTGCGCTTACTAATGTTTTGGAAAAGCTTATCGAATTTTATTACGTACGGTTACTTGGTACCAGCCGTGGGCAATGTAAATAACTTACGATAAGCTTTTGTATTCGAAATCAGATCCGTTCATTTATAAGCAGCATTACTGGTCTTTCATTTGTTCAATATTTTCTTGCTTAACTGAACTTGTAATATAACATAACGGGACACAACACCTGTGATCTCCAAAAGCTCAGACAGAGGTGTAAAGAATATATTTTTCATTACTCATCCTCTGAAAGTAGTTCATAACATGCCTGCGGAGCGGGTTGAAAGTACTACTTTTCAGCCCTAGGGAGAATCGCTTTCTACTGACAGCTGTCAAATTATTTCATGTAATTGGGAGCAAGCCTATTGCCATCAACCAATGTATTTAGGAGCAAGCCTATTGCCACCAACCGATGTGATAAGGTGCAAGCCTATTACCATCAACAAAAATGTAATTAGCAGCAAGCCTATTGCCATCAACTGATGTAATTGGGACCGAGCCTATTGCCATCAGCCAATGTAATTAGGAGCAAGCCTATTGCCATCAACTAATGTAATTGGGGGCAAGCCTATTGCCATCAACTAATGTAATTGGGGGCAAGCCTATTGCCATCAATCAATCTAATTAGGAGCAAGCCTATTGCCATCAAACGATGTAATTAGGAGCAAGCCTATTGCCATCAAACAATCTAATTAGGAGCAAGCCTATTGCCATCAACCGATATAATTAGGAGCAAGCCTATTGTCATCCACGGATTTGGGTAATTGGGAGCAAGCCTATTGCCGTCAACCAATGTAATAAGGAGCAAGCCTATTGCCATCAACTGATGTAATTGAGGGAAAGCCTATTGCCCTCAACCGATGTAATTAGGAGCAAGCCTATTGCCATCAACTAATCTAATTAGGAGCAAGCTTATTGCCATCAACCAATGTAATTAGGAGCAAGCCTATTGCCATTAACCAATCTAATTAGGAGCAAGCCTATTGCCATCAAACGATGTAATTAGGAGCAAGCCTATTGCCATCAACTGATGTAATTGGGGGCAAGCCTATTGCCATCAACTGATATGATTAGGATCAAGCCTATTGTCATCCACCGATTTGGGTAATTGGGAGCAAGCCTATTGCCCCCAACCGATGTAATTGGGAGCAAGCCTATTGCCATCAACTAATCTAATTAGGAACAAGCCTATTGCCATCAACCGATGTAATTAGACGCAAAGCCTATTACCATTCACCGATTTAGGTAATTGGGGGCAAGCCTATTCCCATCAACTTTCCTTGTATTCGTAATGAAAAGCACAGTGTTTACTTCGGGTTAAAGGAAAGACTTATTTAGTCCCTCGAACTATTAGCGCCCTCGCTGCGCTCAGGCGCCAAACCCCGTCTCGGGACTCAATAAGTTCCTTTCACCCCTAAGGTAACAATGTACTATTAAAGTCCAATGTAATAAAGGGCAAGCCGATAATGGTCTTGTAATACATTCTGAAGAAGTAAAGGAATTTGTTATCGATATTACAATTCAAATTATTTTGCAGTATAATTATACCTGCCTTAAGGTGAAATACAATAAATTACTCATAGTTTTTGCTAATAAAGTGCGGGTTAAAATGTTACAATAAACGCTTGAAATACAAAACACCCTCGTCATTAATAACATTGGGATTGGCGGCAATGAGTCAGTCAGGTAAGACAGTCGGTTTTATATTCAAAGATAAAACTCTTTCCCGACGTGAATCATGTTCCAACGTGGGAACTTAAAATAAAATATAAATGCAAGGCACAGAGTTTACGATGTTCATGTTGTAGATATCCAAAGTATTTGCATAATGCAACCCTACCTTTAATTCCGCCAAAGAACGGGGTAATATCCTCTCCTCGAGCTCATCGGTGGGGTATCCGACGACAATTGGTTCGTATTCTTTACCGACGAATATGGGATCGTTGTCGTTGATGTCGTTTACTATGAGATTCACTAAGCTGCGTCTCGAGTTGTACGGAATCGTCTCTGTAAGAATCCATTTATTTGAGCCGTAGTCGTAGGGACCGAGTCGTGCAGTTGTTTCTGAGCGTTTTTCACGGATGGCGCCATCAGTATCGCTTCGGCAATGTAATATAAGTTCCACTTGGACTTGTGACTGCGCCATAAAGGCTATGGATGGGTGTTCTCTATCGATGGCGATTGTGTGCAGTCCGAATTCGTTGACGTACAGCCACGGCTGGTCAGTGGGCCAGCGGTTCATTAAGGTGAAGTGGCATCCAGCATGTTGCGTAGAGTCAAGAACAACTAGGTTACTGTGAGACGATTCCTCATCTCTCTCCAAAATAACCAGCGGGGGCATGACGATGCCTTTGTCCTCACATACCGTGACTGATTGCACTGTTAAATGTACCTGCAAAAACAAATTTAAACATTGATAATAATGCTCGTTTTAAACGTAATTTATTGAAACTTAAAGGGTCAGTAAATCAATAGAATGTATTTCAACTACGTATAAACTGATTCATACCGAAGCTGTTCCCGTCGCTTGTGTAATAGCTGTAGTGGCAATAACTTGGAAATTGTAGACTCCACTGTTAGCCGGAGCAGACAAATACAGTTCACCTTCATTGTTTATGGAAAGACGAGTCTGAAGATGCGCTGCAACAATATAAGAAATTTATATTACTTTCACGTTAGATCGCGTTTCCATCGGCTTTCTTTGAGAAAACATATATGTACATTATGTACTATCTATGTCTATTTTCCCCATTTAAGATAGATCTCTGCTACATAGTTACTTTCTACGAATTAAATTCAAACTTTTGTGCATATTGCTCGTCGTGTTGCGTAGTGAGGGAGAGATCAACTTCATCTTGGCGCCTACTGAAGAATAACAGTTACTTCCCAAATTAAAATTGCTATTGATGAATTTAAGGTGCGCCGAAATTTTATGATTGGGAACGATAAACAACTAAAAGAACTCAGTTTAAAAGTTACAACACTAAAAACGTTAACAAACTAGATGAACTTTCTATTTCTTGATGAGTTGACCGTTAAAGAATATTCGAGCAATTTATTTGTAAACCATTATTAACTATTATCTACTATATTACGCAAAAGGCTACTGAAGTACTTACAGATTTAATTTAATATCTAGACAGAGTGTAATTATGTTGTGACTTCATGTATTCCATTTAAACACCAGAAAAAAATAAGTTTGCACCCAGGTACGAATAGGACTAAATTATGTTTACTACATTAATCTTACTACCTCATTACAGCAAATATTGAGCTGTGAATTTTATAAAATGTATTTAAAAATCAAAAAAATAAGTGTTTACCCGAAGGGCGTCAAAGTTTGGCAAGACTTCGGTCGGTATGACCGCACCTTGAGCGTAATACTTTAAACCTGGGTAATGAATGTGGCCGAGATGTGGGTAATGAATGTGGCCGAGATGTTTCTCCCGCGTAAATCTTGAAGAAAAACATTTTTCACTAAATATAATAAATCTGCCAAGGGAGCTCCTCGGGCTGAATAACAATGTAGAAATATTACAAACAACTTCTGTCTTTTACCATTTAGACAGCAAGTTTATGCAAATGCAAAACAGATTGTGAAGTTTGATCCTGCTCACAACTTATAATAATACAACAACGAAGCATTTTTTTGCTATAGCATTTCATGCCAACTTTTGTATTTTTGGAAGTTATTCAAGGTTTTGGGAGCAGAATGCAAAGTTAAACATACTGTGTCATGAATGTGGAATAAAGATCTTACGACCCATACTTATTTAAGTGTTGTCTCTGACTATCACATGCTTCAAAGCATTCGAAACATTTAAAAAATATTTAAATGGTTTTTCATAATGTATGAGAAGAAATAGTGAACGTCTCTTTGTTGGGAGGCATGCAGGATAGCATAGTTTTCTATCCGTACCCGATAGCCACCAAACTAGCGCAAGGCTCGGAGCATCTCCCAGCTAGTGCCTTTGCTAAGGACCAAATTGCTTACCATCGTCCGTTTCGAGTGAAAAAGTGACCACCTCTCCGTTGTCAGCAGTCGCCGAGACGCGTCCCACGACACCAGTCTGCGCCATGTCCACAGACACCAAGTACGACTCCGAGGAAAATGTCACGGATGGCAAAGGTAAATCTGGTGGAAATTAAATAAGACACTTTTGTGTACATCGTTGTTTAAAATCACGTTTGATATTGTTTACGATGATAACGGCTCCTACTAGGTAGACCGATGACCTGGTGAAGGCATCTAGCAAATACCCGCAGGTATTTGCTAGATGCGTGACGCACGGAACCGGTTAGTGAAGTGATACTTGGCTGAGACCTATATCCAGTAGTGGACGTCTTTCGAAATGATGACGATGGCGTTAAAAAAGGACAGCCGTGTCGTTGCGGACTCTCAATGCGTTGTGTACTTTGAACTAAATTAGTAGTCATCTGTTCTTCCACCCGCCACCCGCTTGCTAGCCAAATCGTCTTTCACAAAGTCAATCCATGATTTGTTTCGGTCTACTCTTATGGCTGAATAAATGGAATTTGCGTTACAGTAAGTTAAGTACCAGACTTTAAGACGTTTAGAAGCAGCACAGTCCTGGCACTAGCTGCATGCAGTTGAAGGGCCAGGTGGGTTATGTCAGCGGGCAGGGTCTGTGACTCCTTCACCTGCACCGTCACCTCGCCATCCGACACGCTGCTCTTGAACATGTCTGCGTATTCTGAAAAAAAGTAGTTATTATAGACTAAGTTCCCACTTTAGGCCGATCTTCATTGATCTGTTTACCGAGTGACACTTACGTCCGATTATCTCCACAGTTGTTCCATTGTAGCCAGTTACTGTGATCGCGTCATGTCGGATCTGATCCTGATCTACCACTCCTCCGTAGAGAACTCCGCCAAATGATACATCATCTCCAATTTGCAAATCTGCAGGGAGACACAAAAAACCAGTTACTGGTATTTCATTCTAAGTAAAGGTTAAACTACTGAACGAAAAACACTTCAAAATATTTGTAGCATAAAAGCTTATTTTACTAACGAATACTTTTGCTATAGGTTTTACTGACTTAAGCAATATTAAAATTGATCGTAATCCTTAGATTTTTTATGTTATCGCAGACATATGTCTAGTATTGTCTAGGTACCAAATTGTTTACGCAGATAAGATGCTTTGACGCTCTATGGTGCCATTTAATGTTTCCCTCGCTTTCCTTTTTGATCTCATATCAAATAAGCGTGCAAATGTAAGCTATTAATCGAGAATAGTCTTTCCATTACAAAGATAAGTCAATAATAAAATTCCAGCTCCTACTTCAGTTGCAGCGCAGGTTAGGAAACCATGATCATTCTCCTACCCCCATCCTAACCAAATTAGTCGTCATCTGTTTAAAAGTCACCCGCTTTTTAGCTAAATCGTCTCCCGCAAAGTCAATCGATGATTTGTTTCAGTTTACTCTTATGACTGAATAAATGGGATTTGCGTAACAATAAGTTTAAGTACCTGAGATTGGGACGTTTAGAAGCAGCACAGTCCTGGCACTAGCTGCATGCAGTTGAAGGGCCAGGTGGGTTATGTCAGCGGGCAGGGTCTGTGACTCCTTCACCTGCACCGTCACCTCTCCATCCGACACGCTGCTCTTGAACATGTCTGCATACTCTGAAAAAATATAAACATGGAATAGTCTAATAGTATTTTGAACAATCCTACCAATTTTCAGCTGGGTTGGAATTAATGTAACCTTACCCCTATTTTTGGTCTAATTTGACCGGACTATCTACGAAGGAACACAAATATAAAAATGAGGTTTTCATTTAAATTATGCGAGTCTCACTTACGTCCGATTAGCTCCACAGTTGTTCCATCATAGCCAGTTACTGTGATAGTCTCATGTTGGATCTGATCCTGATCTACCACTCCTCGGTAGAGAGCTCCGCCAAACGATACATCATCTTCAATTTGAGAATCTGCAGGGACACACAAAAACTTATTACTGTAGTTCTTTCTACTCACTCTTAAGTTAAGGTTAAACTACCGAACAAAAGCACTTGTTTTTTTTTGGAGGGTGAGAAATCATCAAATGACTCCTCCTGCTCTGGGCAGAGCGATAGGGGAGTGTCAGACTTCTACTGACTACAAACCATACATGTTCATTCTTAGCACTTTGTGCTGAGGCCGCGGTATCTCTTTCGTACAACCTGTAGCCCCGACGGGGACAAAAACCCTTTAAAATCAGTCTAGCATAAATGCTCATTTTATTAATGAATAGTTTTGCTAAGAGTTTAACTGACCTAAGCAATATTAAAATTGATGGTAATTCTTAGGTATTGCTTGCATGTAGGATTTTTTACGTTATCGCAGACATAATTATAAAAAAAAAAACAAACAAAACAAATTATGTCTAGGTACCAAATTGTTTTCGCAGATAAGATGTAAATTTAATATTACGTTCTGGTGCCATTAAATGTTTGCCTCGCTTTTCTTTTCAATTTCTAATCAAATAAGCGTGCAAATGTTAGCTATTAATCTGGAATAGTCCATCCATTACAAAGATAAAAGTCAATAATTCCAGCTCTTACTGCAGTTGCAGCGTAGCTTAGGAAACCATTATCATTCTCCTGCATTATCATTCTAACCAAATTAGTCGTCATCTGTTAAGTCACCCGCTTTCGGATCATTCCCACTAGTTCTACTGCACAGTTCTATGATAGAACTAGTGGGAACTTTTTTTAAAATATTTTTCCCACTAGTTCTACGATTCAAGGTGGTACGAAATCGTAGAACTAATGGGAACGAAAAGTCAATGATTTTTTTCGTTTCCACTAGTTCTACGCTATAAGGGTGTTACAAAATCGTAAAACCAGCGGGACTCAAGTTTCTCATTCGTTCTACCACACAGTTTAGGGTACAACTACGGTCCAAACTACCTAAGGAAGGAGGTATTGGAATCTTTTAATCAAATCTAAATTATTCCAATAATATTATTTGCTTTAATAGTTTTTTTAAATAAAGAAAAAAAGATTCAATACCTCCTTCCTACTTCTGTTCTCCTGGTAGTTTATGGGACTTTACTACCTCCATCTTTTTTTTGCATTTCCAAAAAAAATATGTTTTCAAGACCTTCTGCCTTCTTCTATTCTCCTGGTAGTTTGTGCCGTAGTTGTATCCTAAACTGTGTGATAGAAGGAATGAGAAACTTGAGTCCCGCTGGTTTTACGATTTTGTAACATCCTATTGTAGCACTAGTGGGAACGAAAAAATCCATTGACTTTTCGTTCCCATTAGTTCTACGATTTCGTACCACCGTGAATCGTAGAACTAGTGGGAAAAAAAAATAAAAAAAGTTCCCACTAGTTCTATCGTAGAACTGTGCAGTAGAACTAGTGGAAATGATCCATAATGTTCCCACTGCAGGGACTCAGGCCTCCTCTCTAGGAGAGGGATTGATTTCTTTTAGTTTACTCTTATGACTGAATAAATGGGATTTTCGTTACAGTAAGTTAAGTACCTGACACTAAGACGTTTAGAAGCAGCACAGTCCTGGCACTAGCTGCATGCAGTTGAAGGGCCAGGTGGGTTATGTCAGCGGGCAGGGTCTGTGACTCCTTCACCTGCACCGTCACCTCTCCATCCGACACGCTGCTCTTGAACATGTCTGCGTATTCTGAAGAAAAAAAAACAAGTTATTATAGAATAAGTTCCCACTTTCGGCAGAACTTCACTCATCTGTTTACAGAATTAAAAATATATGAAGCAATCCTAAAAAAATATATTACGAACAGTTGACCGGAGGAAGTAAAGTCAAGACTATTAAAAGTTACGACAACTGTGAGTCTTCACCGATTTTAACTGACAACCTGTTACGTGTTCGTATTGAAAAAACGCACACACTGACTTTCAGTACGAAAAAGATAAGTTTTTGTATATATTATTTCGAGTGACCTATTTATACTTGATAAAGTTTTATTTATTTATTTATTGCCGACGTTGATGAGAATGATCAGGGGGAAGTGTCAGACTGATGCACTGAATACGTGGAAACCGTTTTAGCGTCCCTACCACTGTAAGTAGCTAAAACGCATAAGTAACTTCTTCGTATTAATATAGTAAAACTAATGTTATTTTAACATCACCCAGGAATGGCCCCCTAATATAAAAAAAGTTTTACTTAGAACTACGTGAGTGACACTTACGTCCGATTATCTCCACAGTTGTTCCATCGTAGCCAGTTACTGTGATCGTCTCATGTTGGATCTGATCCTGATCTACCACTCCTCCGTAGAGAACTCCGCCAAATGATACATCATCTCCAATTTGTGAATCTGCAGGGACACACAAAAAACCAGTTACTGGTATTTCATTCTACTCTTAAGTAAAGGTTAAACACTTCAAAATATTTGTAGCATAAAAGCTTATTTTACTAACGAATACTTTTGCTATTGGTTTTACTGACTTAAGCAATATTAAAATTGATCGTAATCCTTAGATTTTTTATGTTATCGCAGACATGTCTAGTATAATTATTGTCTAGGTACCAAATTGTTTTCGCAGATATGCTATTACGCTCTGGTGCCATTAAATGTTTCCCTCGCTTTTCTTTCTGATCTCATATTAAATAAGCGTGAAAATGTAAGCTATTAATCTGGAATAGTCTATCTATCACAAAAATAAGTCAATAATAAAATTCCAGCTCCTACTTCAGTTGCAGCGCAGGTTAGGAAATCATGATCATTCTGCTGCCCACATTCTAACCAAATTAGTCGTCATCCGTTAAGTCACCCGCTTTCTAGCCAAATCGTCTCTCGCAAAGTCAATCGATGATTTGTTTTAGTTTACTCTTACGACTGAATAAATGGGATTTGCGTAACAATAAGTTTAAGTAGGTACCTGAGATTGGGACGTTTAGAAGCAGCACAGTCCTGGCACTAGCTGCATGCAGTTGAAGGGCCAGGTGGGTTATGTCAGCGGGCAGGGTCTGTGACTCCTTCACCTGCACCGTCACCTCGCCATCCGACACGCTGCTCTTGAACATGTCTGCGTATTCTGAAAAAATATAAACATGGAATGGTCTAATAGTATTTTGAACAATCCTACCAATTTTCAGCTGGGTTGGAATTAATGTAACCTTACCCCTATTTTTGGTCTAATTTGACCGGACTATCTACGAAGGAACACAAATATAAAAATGAGGTTTTGATTTAAATTATGCGAGTCTCACTTACGTCCGATTAGCTCCACAGTTGTTCCATCATAGCCAGTTACTGTGATAGTCTCATGTTGGATCTGATCCTGATCTACCACTCCTCGGTAGAGAGCTCCGCCAAACGATACATCATCTTCAATTTGAGAATCTGCAGGGACACACAAAAACTTATTACTGTAGTTCTTTCTACTCACTCTTAAGTTAAGGTTAAACTACCGAACTAAAGCACTTGTTTTTTTTTGGAGGGTGAGAAATCATCAAATGACTCCTCCTGCTCTGGGCAGAGCGATAGGGGAGTGTCAGACTTCTACTGACTACAAACCATACATGTTCATTCTTAGCACTTTGTGCTGAGGCCGCGGTATCTCTTTCGTACAACCTGTAGCCCCGACGGGGACAAAAACCCTTTAAAATCAATCTAGCATAAAAGCTCATTTTATTAATGAATAGTTTTGCTAAGAGTTTAACTGACCTAAGCAATATTAAAATTGATGGTAATTCTTAGGTATTGCTTGCATGTAGGATTTTTTACGTTATCGCAGACATAATTATAAAAAAAAACAAACAAACAAACAAAACAAATTATGTCTAGGTACCAAATTGTTTTCGCAGATAAGATGTAAATTTAATATTACGCTCTGGTGCCATTAAATGTTTGCCTCGCTTTTCTTTTCAATTTCAAATCAAATAAGCGTGCAAATGTTAGCTATTAATCTGGAATAGTCCATCCATTACAAAGATAAAAGTCAATAATTCCAGCTCTTACTGCAGTTGCAGCGTAGTTTTGGAAACCATTATCATTCTCCTGCATTATCATTCTAACCAAATTAGTCGTCATCTGTTAAGTCACCCGCTTTCGGATAATTCCCACTAGTTCTACTGCACAGTTCTATGATAGAACTAGTGGGAACTTTTTTTAAAATATTTTTCCCACTAGTTCTACGATTCAAGGTGGTACGAAATCGTAGAACTAATGGGAACGAAAAGTCAATGAAGTTTTTCGTTTCCACTAGTTCTACGCTATAAGGGTGTTACAAAATCGTAAAACCAGCGAGACTCAAGTTTCTCATTCGTTCTACCACACAGTTTAGGGTACAACTACGGTACAAACTACCAGGAGTATAGAAGTAGGAAAAGGTATTGGAATCTTTGAATCAAATCTAAATTATTCCTTTCTAATACCATGCACTTTTTTTTTGTTGGAGATAGTAAACCAGGATAGTAAAGTCCGAAAAAGTACCAGGAGAATAGAAGTAGGCAGGAGGTATTTAAAACATATTTTAAGGAGATGAAAAAAAAAGGATAGGTAGTAAAGTCCCACAAACTACCAGGAGAACAGAAGTAGGAAGGAGGTATTGGAATCTTTTAATCAAATCTAAATTATTCCAATAATATTATTTGCTTTAATAGTTTTTTTAAATAAAGAAAAAAAGATTCAATACCTCCTTCCTACTTCTGTTCTCCTGGTAGTTTATGGGACTTTACTACCTCCATCTTTTTTTTGCATTTCCAAAAAAAAAAATGTTTTCAAGACCTTCTGCCTTCTTCTATTCTCCTGGTAGTTTGTGCCGTAGTTGTATCCTAAACTGTGTGATAGAAGGAATGAGAAACTTGAGTCCCGCTGGTTTTACGATTTTGTAACATCCTATTGTAGAACTAGTGGGAACGAAAAAATCCATTGACTTTTCGTTCCCATTAGTTCTACGATTTCGTACCACCGTGAATCGTAGAACTAGTGGGAAAAAAAATTAATAAAAGTTCCCACTAGTTCTATCGTAGAACTGTGCAGTAGAACTAGTGGGAATGATCCATAATGTTCCCACTGCAGGGACTCAGGCCTCCTCTCTAGGAGAGGGATTGATTTCTTTTAGTTTACTCTTATGACTGAATAAATGGGATTTTCGTTACAGTAAGTTAAGTACCTGACACTAAGACGTTTAGAAGCAGCACAGTCCTTGCACTAGCTGCATGCAGTTGAAGGGCCAGGTGGGTTATGTCAGCGGGCAGGGTCTGTGACTCCTTCACCTGCACCGTCACCTCTCCATCCGACACGCTGCTCTTGAACATGTCTGCGTATTCTGAAGAAAAAAAACAAGTTATTATAGAATAAGTTCCCACTTTCGGCAGAACTTCACTCATCTGTTTACAGAATTAAAAATATATGAAGCAATCCTAAAAAAATATATTACGAACAGTTGACCGGAGGAAGTAAAGTCAAGACTATTAAAAGTTACGACAACTGTGAGTCTTCACCGATTTTAACTGACAACCTGTTACGTGTTCGTATTGAAAAAACGCACACACTGACTTTCAGTACGAAAAAGATAAGTTTTTGTATATATTATTTCGAGTGACCTATTTATACTTGATAAAGTTTTATTTATTTATTTATTGCCGACGTTGATGAGAATGATCAGGGGGAAGTGTCAGACTGATGCACTGAATACGTGGAAACCGTTTTAGCGTCCCTACCACTGTAAGTAGCTAAAACGCATAAGTAACTTCTTCGTATTAATATAGTAAAACTAATGTTATTTTAACATCACCCAGGAATGGCCCCCTAATATAAAAAAGGTTTTACTTGGAACTACGTGAGTGACACTTACGTCCGATTATCTCTACAGTTGTTCCATCGTAGCCAGTTACTGTGATCGTCTCATGTTGGATCTGATCCTGATCTACCACTCCTCCGTAGAGAACTCCGCCAAATGATACATCATCTCCAATTTGCGAATCTGCAGGGACACACAAAAAACCAGTTACTGGTATTTCATTCTACTCTTAAGTAAAGGTTAAACACTTCAAAATATTTGTAGCATAAAAGCTTATTTTACTAACGAATACTTTTGCTATTGGTTTTACTGACTTAAGCAATATTAAAATTGATCGTAATCCTTAGATTTTTTTTGTTATCGCAGACATGTCTAGTATAATTATTGTCTAGGTACCAAATTGTTTTCGCAGATATGCTATTACGCTCTGGTGCCATTAAATGTTTCCCTCGCTTTTCTTTCTGATCTCATATTAAATAAGCGTGAAAATGTAAGCTATTAATCTGGAATAGTCTATCCATCACAAAAATAAGTCAATAATAAAATTCCAGCTCCTACTTCAGTTGCAGCGCAGGTTAGGAAATCATGATCATTCTGCTGCCCACATTCTAACCAAATTAGTCGTCATCCGTTAAGTCACCCGCTTTCTAGCCAAATCGTCTCTCGCAAAGTCAATCGATGATTTGTTTTAGTTTACTCTTACGACTGAATAAATGGGATTTGCGTAACAATAAGTTTAAGTAGGTACCTGAGATTGGGACGTTTAGAAGCAGCACAGTCCTGGCACTAGCTGCATGCAGTTGAAGGGCCAGGTAGGTTATGTCAGCGGGCAGGGTCTGTGACTCCTTCACCTGCACCGTCACCTCGCCATCCGACACGCTGCTCTTGAACATGTCTGCGTATTCTGAAAAAATATAAACATGGAATGGTCTAATAGTATTTTGAACAATCCTACCAATTTTCAGCTGGGTTGGAATTAATGTAACCTTACCCCTATTTTTGGTCTAATTTGACCGGACTATCTACGAAGGAACACAAATATAAAAATGAGGTTTTCATTTAAATTATGCGAGTCTCACTTACGTCCGATTAGCTCCACAGTTGTTCCATCATAGCCAGTTACTGTGATAGTCTCATGTTGGATCTGATCCTGATCTACCACTCCTCGGTAGAGAGCTCCGCCAAACGATACATCATCTTCAATTTGAGAATCTGCAGGGACACACAAAAACTTATTACTGTAGTTCTTTCTACTCACTCTTAAGTTAAGGTTAAACTACCGAACTAAAGCACTTGTTTTTTTTTGGAGGGTGAGAAATCATCAAATGACTCCTCCTGCTCTGGGCAGAGCGATAGGGGAGTGTCAGACTTCTACTGACTACAAACCATACATGTTCATTCTTAGCACTTTGTGCTGAGGCCGCGGTATCTCTTTCGTACAACCTGTAGCCCCGACGGGGACAAAAACCCTTTAAAATCAATCTAGCATAAAAGCTCATTTTATTAATGAATAGTTTTGCTAAGAGTTTAACTGACCTAAGCAATATTAAAATTGATGGTAATTCTTAGGTATTGCTTGCATGTAGGATTTTTTACGTTATCGCAGACATAATTATAAAAAAAAACAAACAAACAAACAAAACAAATTATGTCTAGGTACCAAATTGTTTTCGCAGATAAGATGTAAATTTAATATTACGCTCTGGTGCCATTAAATGTTTGCCTCGCTTTTCTTTTCAATTTCAAATCAAATAAGCGTGCAAATGTTAGCTATTAATCTGGAATAGTCCATCCATTACAAAGATAAAAGTCAATAATTCCAGCTCTTACTGCAGTTGCAGCGTAGCTTAGGAAACCATTATCATTCTCCTGCATATCATTCTAACCAAATTAGTCGTCATCTGTTAAGTCACCCGCTTTCGGATCATTCCCACTAGTTCTACTGCACAGTTCTATGATAGAACTAGTGGGAACTTTTTTTTAAATATTTTTCCCACTAGTTCTACGATTCAAGGTGGTACGAAATCGTAGAACTAATGGGAACGAAAAGTCAATGATTTTTTTCGTTTCCACTAGTTCTACGCTATAAGGGTGTTACAAAATCGTAAAACCAGCGGGACTCAAGTTTCTCATTCGTTCTACCACACAGTTTAGGGTACAACTACGGTCCAAACTACCTAAGGAAGGAGGTATTGGAATCTTTTAATCAAATCTAAATTATTCCAATAATATTATTTGCTTTAATAGTTTTTTTAAATAAAGAAAAAAAGATTCAATACCTCCTTCCTACTTCTGTTCTCCTGGTAGTTTATGGGACTTTACTACCTCCATCTTTTTTTTGCATTTCCAAAAAAAATATGTTTTCAAGACCTTCTGCCTTCTTCTATTCTCCTGGTAGTTTGTGCCGTAGTTGTATCCTAAACTGTGTGATAGAAGGAATGAGAAACTTGAGTCCCGCTGGTTTTACGATTTTGTAACATCCTATTGTAGCACTAGTGGGAACGAAAAAATCCATTGACTTTTCGTTCCCATTAGTTCTACGATTTCGTACCACCGTGAATAGAACTAGTGGGAAAAAAAAATAAAAAAAGTTCCCACTAGTTCTATCGTAGAACTGTGCAGTAGAACTAGTGGGAATGATCCATAATGTTCCCACTGCAGGGACTCAGGCCTCCTCTCTAGGAGAGGGATTGATTTCTTTTAGTTTACTCTTATGACTGAATAAATGGGATTTTCGTTACAGTAAGTTAAGTACCTGACACTAAGACGTTTAGAAGCAGCACAGTCCTGGCACTAGCTGCATGCAGTTGAAGGGCCAGGTGGGTTATGTCAGCGGGCAGGGTCTGTGACTCCTTCACCTGCACCGTCACCTCTCCATCCGACACGCTGCTCTTGAACATGTCTGCGTATTCTGAAGAAAAAAAAACAAGTTATTATAGAATAAGTTCCCACTTTCGGCAGAACTTCACTCATCTGTTTACAGAATTAAAAATATATGAAGCAATCCTAAAAAAATATATTACGAACAGTTGACCGGAGGAAGTAAAGTCAAGACTATTAAAAGTTGCGACAACTGTGAGTCTTCACCGATTTTAACTGACAACCTGTTACGTGTTCGTATTGAAAAAACGCACACACTGACTTTCAGTACGAAAAAGATAAGTTTTTGTATATATTATTTCGAGTGACCTATTTATACTTGATAAAGTTTTATTTATTTATTTATTGCCGACGTTGATGAGAATGATCAGGGGGAAGTGTCAGACTGATGCACTGAATACGTGGAAACCGTTTTAGCGTCCCTACCACTGTAAGTAGCTAAAACGCATAAGTAACTTCTTCGTATTAATATAGTAAAACTAATGTTATTTTAACATCACCCAGGAATGGCCCCCTAATATAAAAAAAGTTTTACTTAGAACTACGTGAGTGACACTTACGTCCGATTATCTCCACAGTTGTTCCATCGTAGCCAGTTACTGTGATCGTCTCATGTTGGATCTGATCCTGATCTACCACTCCTCCGTAGAGAACTCCGCCAAATGATACATCATCTCCAATTTGCGAATCTGCAGGGACACACAAAAAACCAGTTACTGGTATTTCATTCTACTCTTAAGTAAAGGTTAAACACTTCAAAATATTTGTAGCATAAAAGCTTATTTTACTAACGAATACTTTTGCTATTGGTTTTACTGACTTAAGCAATATTAAAATTGATCGTAATCCTTAGATTTTTTATGTTATCGCAGACATGTCTAGTATAATTATTGTCTAGGTACCAAATTGTTTTCGCAGATATGCTATTACGCTCTGGTGCCATTAAATGTTTCCCTCGCTTTTCTTTCTGATCTCATATTAAATAAGCGTGAAAATGTAAGCTATTAATCTGGAATAGTCTATCTATCACAAAAATAAGTCAATAATAAAATTCCAGCTCCTACTTCAGTTGCAGCGCAGGTTAGGAAATCATGATCATTCTGCTGCCCACATTCTAACCAAATTAGTCGTCATCCGTTAAGTCACCCGCTTTCTAGCCAAATCGTCTCTCGCAAAGTCAATCGATGATTTGTTTTAGTTTACTCTTACGACTGAATAAATGGGATTTGCGTAACAATAAGTTTAAGTAGGTACCTGAGATTGGGACGTTTAGAAGCAGCACAGTCCTGGCACTAGCTGCATGCAGTTGAAGGGCCAGGTGGGTTATGTCAGCGGGCAGGGTCTGTGACTCCTTCACCTGCACCGTCACCTCGCCATCCGACACGCTGCTCTTGAACATGTCTGCGTATTCTGAAAAAATATAAACATGGAATGGTCTAATAGTATTTTGAACAATCCTACCAATTTTCAGCTGGGTTGGAATTAATGTAACCTTACCCCTATTTTTGGTCTAATTTGACCGGACTATCTACGAAGGAACACAAATATAAAAATGAGGTTTTCATTTAAATTATGCGAGTCTCACTTACGTCCGATTAGCTCCACAGTTGTTCCATCGTAGCCAGTTACTGTGATCGCCTCATGTTGGATCTGATCCTGATCTACCACTCCTCCATAGAGAACTCTGCCAAAAGATACACCATCTCTAATTTGCGAATCTGCAGGGACACACAAAAAACCAGTTACTAGTGTTTCCTTCTACTCTTAAGATAAGGTCAAACTACCGAACGAAAAACACTTCAAAATCTTTCTAGCATAAAAGCTCATTTTATTAATGAATAGTTTTGCTAAGAGTTTTACTGACCTAAGTAATATTAAAATTGATCGTATTCCTTAGATTTTTTACGTTAGTGCAGACAATGTATATTATTGTCTAGGTACCAAATTGTTTTCGCAGATAAGATACTATTACGCTCTGGTGCCACTAAATGTTTGTCTCGTTTTCCTTTTTGATCTCATATCAAATAAGCGTGCAAATCATTATCATCATCATTTCAGCCGAAAGACGTCCTTTGCTGGACATTGGTCTCCCCTAAGTGTCGCCACATTGACCGGTCTCGTGCGTCTCATCCAGCAGATCCCTGCAACCTTCACCAGGTCATCGGTCCACCTAGTCGGAAGCCTTTCAACGCAACGTCTTCCGGTTCGCGGTCGCCCGTCCAGAACTTTTCAGCCCCACCGGCCATCCGTTCTGCGAGCAATGTTATGTGCCCTGCCCACTGCCACTTAAGTTGCAAATGTAAGAAATAATCAGGAATAGTCTATCTATCACAAAAGTAAGACAATAATGAAATTCCAGCTCCTACTTCAGTTAGCGTAGGTTAGGACACCTTGATCGTTCTCCTGTCCCCATCATCATCATTCTCTTGTCCTTATCCCGATTCATTTGGGATCGGCGCGACATGTCTTCCTCTTCCATATCTATTATTATTAGCACCCATTCTAATCAAATTAGTCGTCATCCGTTAAGGCGAGGTTACCCCGATAAACGTCGTCAACAATAGCGTTTTACTCGTACATGGAACGGATTTAAATTTTGAAAAAAATGTATTACATAGTTGACTCTTCGATCATGATATGTCGGGCATGCGATACACGATTACTTACACTTCACTGCATCCAATTAAATCGCAAAGACATGTCCAAATGATGGCTAAATAATCGTTTTACTTGAGTTATATTAGGCTTTGAAAAATAAAACTTATATCATAAATAATCATAATAAAGGTCGTAAAAAATGTGTATTATCTCGGGTCACATAATGTATAATATTTTTATCATTTTTCTCCAAGAGAGAAAAAACAGTGAAAATTTAGGCATTATATCGCTCGCGCGGCAGGGCGGGGGGTGAGGTCGTGCGTACATAAAAACAAAGTAGTGCAACCACGCCATAAGTCACCCGCTTTCTAGACAAATCGTCTCTCGCAAAGTCAATCGATGATTTCTTTGGTTTACTCTTATGACTGAATAAATGGGATTTGTGTAACAATAAGTTTAAGTACCTGACATTGGGACGTTTAGAAGCAGCACAGTCCTGGCACTAGCTGCATGCAGTTCAAGGGCCAGGTGGGTTATGTCAGCGGGCAGGGTCTGTGACTCCTTCACCTGCACCGTCACCTCTCCATCCGACACGCTGCTCTTGAACATGTCCGCGTATTCTGAAAAAAAAAGAAGTTAATAAAGAATAAGTTCCCACATTAGGTAGATCTTCACTCATCTGTATACCGAATCAAAAATATTTGAAGTAATCTTAAAAAAAGTATATTACGAACAGTTGGCCTGAGAAAGTAGGGTCAAGACTATTAAAAGTTGTGACAACGAGTCTTCACCGATTTTAATTCACAACCTGTTACGTGTTCGTATTGAAAACGCACGCACTGTCTTTCAGTACGAAAAAGATGTTATTTTTTTAAAAAACGTTAGCGATAAATTTGTGCACACTATTTCGAGTGACCTATTTATACCTGATAAATCTGTAGTGAGGACAAAATACTATACAACACACCAGTTCCATGTTCCTTATGCTTTGTAGTTTAAAATAATGATTTTCAACTTTTTCATATTCTTACTTACAAATTAAACATCAAAGTTAGAGTTGATTTAAGTTCATCAGAAAACGTATGTGCAATATTTTTCATTCGGTAAACAGATAAGTGAAGGCAAATCATAGCAACTTACCATAAAAAGAAACTACATATTTATGCCATTTGCCCCGAAAAAGATAAAGTGATAATCAACTTTCTTTTGCTTATTTACAAGGATAATGTTATCGGCATATTCGGCATTGCTTTGTCACGATGACATCAATACCTTGGAATCTTAGTGTTATCTCTACCATATAAAGAATCAGATTAATAATCCGTCTTGTCTGGCTTCTTGGTACAAACAATACAACAAAACAATTAAGATAGTAAGACCCATAAAATAATATATGGATACCGGAAACAAGATTTTTATACCTATAAAAAGACTATTGCACCCAAATCCGAACATCAGCTAACAAGAATAGTATTAGATTTTTTTAAATTATATTTACAAATTTTTATTTACTTCTTTATGCCGAAGTTGATGAGAATGAACAGAGGAGAAGTGTCAGACTGATGTACTCAAACCGTTTTAGCGGCCCTGCAACTATAAGTAACTTAAACCTGTAAGTTACTTATTTATATTAATAAAGTAAAACTTATGTTATTTTAACATCATATCTACGAATGGCTCACTAAGATAAAAAAAAAGTTTTCCTTAAAATTACGTGAGTTACACTTACCTCCGATTAGATCCACAGTTGTTCCATCGTAGCCAGTTACTGTGATCGTCTCATGTTGGATCTGATCCTGATCTACCACTCCTCCGTAGAGAGCTCTGCCAAACGATACATCATCTTCAATTTGCGAATCTGCAGGGACACACAAAAAAACCTGTTACTGTAGTTCTGTCTAGTCGTAAGTTAAAGTTAAACTACCGAACAAAAACCCTTGTTTTTTTTTTTTGGTGGGTGAAAAATCATCAAATGGCTCTTCCGAGTGTCAGACTTCTACTGACTAAAAACCATACATGTTCATTCTCAGCCCTTTGTACCGAGGCCGTGACATTTCTGCGAATCTGCAGGGACACACAAAACCAAATTAAATATAATTTTAGAACTTCGGTATTACTTGAATTACTTTCTACTCTTAACTTAAGAGGAAAGCGGTACCCGCGAAATTCAATTCTTACGTTTCTTACATTTAACTGGTCAGTGAACGGTTTTTCCTTCTTAGCCCTGTTTGTTTCGAGGCCGCGGTATCTCTTTCGAATAGTCCCGCAGCTCCGTCAGGGACAAAAATCATCCTGAAGCGCAATTGTGATTATATCAATGCATTTATTTTAGTATTATCAGTGATACACAATAATTTGGATGAAAGCAGGCAAGAATCTATACCTATCGTTGATACACATAAACCCTGCGGGATACCACTAGGGATAGCCGGGACAGGCATCCAACAAGTTTTATAATGGGACCTGACTTGCAAAGCAAGCTAGAAGCATCATCAAAGTTCACTTTTTGATGCCCCTTTTTGACGATGTTTTACAAGTGCCCATAGGTTTATGTGAAATAAAATATTTTGACTTTGACTTGACTTTGATGATGACAAATGACCTAAGATGTTATATTTTATCATCCATGAAACAAAACAAAAATATATCAGTAAACAAAGAAATATAAATGATATCATCATTGTGTTGAATATGTTCGATAATAAGTATATTAATCACGTTTAATACTGATTAAAAAAATGTAGCTTTATCAAGCCAAAATCAGGCTTATCTTAGATAGGTATGATTGAGAAAATCCCCTTGTGAAAATATGGTAATTACCTACTTCT
Source organism: Diarsia dahlii (assembly GCA_949775195.1). Lineage (NCBI taxonomy): Eukaryota > Metazoa > Arthropoda > Insecta > Lepidoptera > Noctuidae > Diarsia > Diarsia dahlii. Next base: position 13,074,419 of record OX459194.1, on the reverse strand, counting down.
TAAACGACAGCACACAGTGCATTTGTATGTCTACATGATGATAGACAACAAAACAGCGATATACCTACAGAATAAGTTGCTCTTTCAAATTCTAGAGGCGCCACTGAAAAATATGGTTTTTGGTAAGCTTCATGAGTTGGTACCTACTTGGAGGTTTTTTTTCTGATTCTGATGGTAAAAGGTAAATCAGAGCATTAGAATCAGCCGGGAGCGTAATATCTGCTGAAAATGCTCATAAATCCTTACTGTTTTGACCTTTTTTATCAAGATTCTAGTGTTTACTATTTGGAAGTAATACAAAATTAACCTACTCACCTTTAAGGGCTTCAGGTAACCGCAGTACGATAGTTGTCGAAGCTCCGCTCGTGAGCTCTCGATCTGCTGCCACTATAAGGTGAATGTTGGTTTCCATGAGATCGTCAGATGCTAGCGGCTTATCAACATGGATTGATATCTTATTGTCCTCATCTTCTACAAGCTTAAAATGTTCTAACCACCCTGTGGAGTTACAAAATTTCAATTTAAAAAAAATACCGTTAATGTTTTTCAAGTTACCAAATAAAGAAAAGCGGCTTAATTTTTTTAAATATAATTATGGCGTTTTAGAAACTCTGACACTCGGGTGTGTAGCATCGTGAGACCTTACTGACCCTACGATAAGAACAAGCAGAATAAAGAAAAAGCGGCATTTCATTGTAAATATTTGTTTGTAATTTGGGTGTTATCAAGGAAACCATTTCCGTATACTTTTACTGATCATGATGCATTTATATGGTTAGAAACATGATGTATCCCTCCATTTACCTAAAATATTACAAACTATAAATTCTTGTAGATTTATTATGGGACCTTTATTAATATAGCGTAAGTGTTTATATAGTTACCCCCTCTGATATTAAACTGTACAAGTTTGTCATAGCCACTTTGTAGAGTAATCGGTTCAGTTAGAACCACTCGATTGTCATCTGTGTAGTCAGCCAGGTAAAACGTCTCGGAGAACACTGGCTCTTCAGGGAGCACGAAATCGGTATTTCCAAGAAATCTTACAATCGTTGTCTTATTTCTTGCTTTATCATTTGTTTTATCAGAGTCCTGACGAAAATGAAATATACTTAATTAATTTCTTTTCACCTTTGCTTTCTTATCTACTATTTTTAAAGTAAACGTTATTCTGTCTGCAACCTTTCACACCTAAACCTAGGCTTATACTTTTTGTTCAGATAGATAACGTGAGACCCGAACTTGAGCGAAGTAAATTTTGTGTATTTTAATAAAATGATTTTCTGTTTAATTTGAGTAACACTGGATCGCAAAAAATCCGGGTCACTACACTAATAAATGGCGTGATAGTTTCTTAAATACATACATAAGACTAATGTGAGAAATAATAGTACCTTCATTGCAGATGACTGATTAATATATACAAAAAAAATGTGTAACACGTTTTGTACACTAAATATCCTTAATTAAATATAAAAAAAAGAAAATTTTGCTTCTATAATTGACAACAAAAACATATTTCGCAGTAAATCTTAAAAAATAAAACATATTTTGTAACTTTAAAATTGTGTATTTCCTCCACGAGCCCATATCACTTCATTAAGACGATTTGGCAAACTGTAAACCAAATTTTTAAATACGATTTTAGTCTAAGTTTGACCGTTCTTCCACTAGCGCATACTTTAATTCGCCTAAGGTAAGCGTTGTCTCAGAGTGCGCCAAAGTTCACCAAAAATTTCAACTCCGATAATCGGAAATCCGAATTCCTAACATTTTTCATCCTAACAATCGCAATTCCTAACTACTCTGTCTCTAATGTTTTAATTCCGAAGCATTCAACTTCATAATGTCAGTAGCAATAAACATCTATTACACTATTATTTGTTTTCCTATATTTTCTCAACATAACCATCTTTTACACTATTATTCAAAGTCATATCTTTTTTGTTTATATTACTTTTTATTCATAATAATCAGTATTATAAAAGGTCCCATTAAAATAGCTGGACAAATTTTAGAAATAGTTCAGACCGCTAAAATAAGAACATTAGTAAAAAAAATATAAGAAAAATACATTAAAATACCTACTTTAATAGGATGAGTTTGTTCTAGAGTGCCGGCAATTTATTATTTTAAGTCAAAATAAAATCACTTTATATAGTGTTTTTTTTTTATATGTCTTTAGTTAGGCTTACTAAACGCTGTGTTAAAATTTGTCCACCTATTTTAAAGGGACCTTATATACAATGCAAAGATATCCATAGGTTAGGATAGAACTGTGACCAACTACGCGCGAGCCGAGCGAGCGAAGCGAGCGTTGCCGCGGCAGCGGCCGGCGAGCGCTACCTCGAAATTGATCGCGAAATTTTTCAAAGTATTTTTTTCATAGTGCCCCCAAGACGACACTCTGACCTGAATTTCATTCATTTATTTCATTTCAAGACAAAAATCAGTGAAACAGTTGTATGAGTGAAAATATTATGGTAATTATGTTTAGGAATAAAAGCGTTAGGATAAAAAACAGTAGGAGTTTAAATATATTTACACTAATGATATTATGAATTACAATTTTCGGAAACATGAGTGTTATGAACATCGTCGGTAGCACTACAAATAGTATGAATGAAAACTTTAGGATGAAAAATTTTAGGAAGAGTGATCATTCGGATTACAAATCGTTAGGAAGAACAATTTCGGGTAAAGAACTTTAGGTGAGCCAATATAGACCCGTTGTCTCACGCATCTCCCGAGCTCGTCCCATGTTCTATGGGATTTAATCACTTTAGAGATGTAGAACAAGCATAAGTAACCTGCGTACTACATATTATTTATTCTAGCGGTCTAGTCTAGGTATATAATTTTTGGATGGAGATCACGGATTTTATTAGCGACCCGAAATTTTTGCGATCCATTGTAATTTGGAAAATATATTATCAACAATGTTCATGATTATTTTATTATGTTTTCATTTTGGTCGATAACCTAATTCTAGTGAGTTTACTTAACAAATTAGCTTTATAAATAAACATGAGCCAGTATTACCTACTTGTAGTATAATAAAATATCATTTAAGAATTATACATTTAAGGTGAAGGCGACAAGGTAGCCCGCGAAATTCGAATTTTCTTACGTTTTTTGCAATTTCCCGGTCAGTGTCAAGTCGTTTATGAAATATCAGTTCATACAATCCATTAACTATTTGATGAAAAAAGCATTCTTGAGGATTGTATGAACTGAGACGGTTGTATTGGTGATTTTAATCATTATTACTCAGTAAATAGACATTTTTCATTGCCGCGAATCCCATTTTATTTAACATACGACTTGACACTGACCGGGAAATTACATAAGAAAATTCGAATTAAAACATTAAATCGTATAGGTACGAGAAGTGATTTTAGTGATTAGAGTTAAAATATCGATTTAATTGTGTTTAGCTTATTCAAGATTAGTTGAGGGTATATCATTGCTCACACAATCCATCCATATTTTTTTTGGTCTTCTTCTCCCTCTCCATCTATCAATATTTATATTTATCACTTTTTTAGTCACAAGCAATTCGCCGTTAATACGACGTTTAAAAATAATAAGCTTACCGTAGCCCTTATGGTTAATTTGATTTCCTCCGGAAAACTTCTTATGAATTTCTTTGTTCTTAATATTGCTTTAAACTCTTTAGGTGTAGAGGGATTAGCATAAATTTCTTTTTCAATTTCAAAATATTGGTTGTCTTGGATTTCAAAGATGATTTTGTCAGTCGTGAGATCGATATCTCTCACAATTAAGTCTAAGCAGCTAGTGATGTCGTAGCCTGGTGGCATTGGTGCAGCAATGGTGAAAACAAACTCATCAGACGGCGGCAGGAGGAAAGTTGGCGGGTTATTGTTTGTATCAATCACATGAACCGTAATTGCCTGGAAAATAGAATAAGGACGAGATACTTGAGGTTAACTGGATAAGGGAAATGTAGCTTTTGCGTTATGATATTATGTCTAGCCAAAAGCAAAATTATGATGGAAATTTCGAAAAGATGGGGTACCTATTCCATTAAATCTGGGACTTAAATCAATACTTTCTGGAAAGGCCTCCGGACGTATAAGATTGATTTCTGTAGTAATCACTGAACTGAGCTCTTACAATGTAAGAACCCGTAAATAAATAACTTACTTGAGGCGGACGACTATAGCTGCTGTCTGTACATCTGAATATCACAGAGGCTGTCATATTTGGTAAAACCTCGTTTTCTTCATACTGCTCGAAGAGTTCAGTCGTAAACAACTCGAATCGAGAATCGACGATGTCGCTACCAAGATACCTATCACCTGTCACGCCACCTACATCGAAGCTGTTAATACCTGAAATTCAAATTTGTATTGAATTTTTGTAAAAAAAATTGTGTACAGTCAATATTAGAAGTGGATTAACACTACTCAAAGTTTCAAAGCAGGTTTTTTAATAAAAACTTATTAGATATTACTCGTAACTAACAAGTTATTAAAGAGTAAGGAACATTTTAAAGAAAAATCTTCTGAAAAGGTTCTAAACGTAGTCATCATCTTCCTGCCCTGATCCCATTCTATGTATTTGGGGTCGGTGCAACACGTTTTGTAAAGGTAGTACAGAATAAAATTAATAAGCAATTATAGATATCATGATAATAATCAAAGGTGAAATTAATTTATTTTGATAAATTAATACTCCCCCTAAATTGGGTAGTGTATTTTTCCAATTTAGGGATATTTATTATTCGTGTCACTTGTTAATATTTTTATTAATTTGGAAAAACAGCTTTTTGAAAAATGGTTCTAGGTACCGATAGTGTTTTTTGGGGTTTCATACCTCAAAACGAGAAAACGGAACTCTTATAGGATCACTTTAATGTTCGTCTGTCGGTCTGTCTATCTGTAAAACCGTTTTGGGTAAAAACTAAAAAACCCGACTGAAAAAACTGAAAAGCAAAAAACAAGCACATTTTAAATTAAACAAAACTTGGAAGCAGGCGGGGTCCATTCTATTTTTATTTTTTCTTTTCATAATTTAATATTCAAATGAACCCCCGCCTGCTTCCAAGTTTTTTTTAATTTAAAATGTGCTTGTTTTTTGCTTTTCAGTTTTTTCAGTTGGGTTTTTTAGTTTGTTAACTACTTTATTTATTTTCAACTTTTTAGTTCTTTTGTGTTTGTGCTTTCGTTGGTCGCGTAAAATTCTTCGCAAATGATTTAACTTTTGTGCTTGTTTACAGGATTTTCCACTTTGAATTTCTTTTAAGGTGTTAAATATTTTTGTAATCTCCTTTTAAACCCTTTATTTTGATACCCTACTCGATGGTATTGAAAAAAAACCAATATTGTTAAACGCTATTGGGCCCCCAAAATCCGCAATTTTTCCATCGAGATATAAGTACTAACGTACTAGAGAAGCTACGTCAAATAACTGAATTGTCCTATTTCGTAATTTGAATCTTTAGTTCGCTGCAGCGCTAAAATAATAACAATTCGTCTAAACCGTAACTAATTTACCACAAGTTAAAGAAAAGTAGTAAATTAGTTCAGTTTCCGGTCATAAGCGCCATGTAAATCACGGCACTTACGCGTTTTCTTCGGCGACGGTGCGGCGCGATCGCCGCAGTTGAACGGGACAAAGTAGGAATTTACGGTGTCTTCTCTAGTACGTTAGTACTTATATCTCGATGATTTTTTCTTTGTTTTTTTAATGTAGCTTATAACACTCGCGCCATTAAGACGAATCTAATGACGTATATTTCATTCAAATCGGTTCATCCGTTTATGAGTTATGAGGGAACAAAGAAACGGACATACATACATACTTACATACATACACATAACCCTCCTTTTGGGCTTCGCCGCAGTCGGGTAAAAACACATAACCCTCCTTTTTGGCTTCGCCGCAGTCGGGTAAAAAAGTCTTATTTAACTAAGTCTGCGGGCGCAGTAATACATACATTTTATTCTTTCAACAATTATTTTCAGAATGTATCGGAGCTGCAGCTGACACATTTTTTTACATCATGTACCAAGTTATTTCTTGTCATTGCCCTTATATTGGGTACATTTAATAGTTCTCTGCTATTTCTCTCTATAACTCACTACTAGTGGTAAACAAATTAGCTGTACAAATACTGCAGGCCAAAAAGAAAACACTGCTCCAGAAACCGATGACATTCCGACCGTCTATATGGGTTCTACCATTGGGGCTCTCTTGCCCCGCGATTAGTAGGACTCTTAAGTGCAAGTTTGAAGCGGGTTACGTTTCCACACCAGTGGAAACGGAAAGCAAGAAGAAAAAGCACCCTGCAGACTACCCATCTGATAACGAGATGCTGGATGAGGTGGGCCGACTCTTTGAGAAGAAATTTGCAGATCGGGTCCTGATCTGGTAGACCAGTGAATAAACAGTTTGACAAACTCCTCTCCTCCAGAGCGGAGGATTTTTAACTTGAGAAAAAAAAATTGGGAGTTATCCCACACAACTATACAAATCTAAACCGTCACACCACTCCACCGTGTCCTCCGGTCGATCCTCGCAGTGGAAGCATCCGGGCGTTTCCTCCCGCCTGATTCGGTGCAGGTACCTCCCGAAACATCCGTGTCCGGTGAGGACCTGCGTCAGACGAAAGGTGAGGGCGCCGTGACTCCTCTCTAGCCACTCCTGAAAGAGGGGACTTACCGCCACTATCGTGGCGTACCCTGCACGGGGTTGCGACAGTCGCTGTCTCCATGCCGCCATGAGATGGATCACCACCCTGAGATCTTGATTTTATAGTGCTTGTGTGGAGTGAGAACCTGATGCTTCACCAGGTCGAGGTGTACAGGGTTGTACTCCACCAGATCCTAGTCGTGTGATGAGAGCAACGTCATGCGTTTAATAATTTGCAATTTGGGTTTGGGCCACGGATTCCGAATTTGTGCCCTGTTGGTGGCAATAAGCTCGCTTACGTGATGAAATGATTTTATGGAAATTTGTCCAATGTCCTTTGGCAAGTCTCAAGGTATAACAGCATAAGTAAAGGAAAAATCCAAAAGTTGATATGTTTTTAAGTTCAATTGTACCATCCCACAATATTGTGAGTAGGTATAAACTTACATAATAATATAATAATATAATGAAATGTAGCAAACATAATAAACACCTTTTTTATTTTTTGGTGGGTGGAAAATCATCGAATAACCCCCCCCCCCACTCTTGGGCAGAGCGAAGGGGAGTGTCAGACTTCTACTGACTAAAAACCAAACCCATGTTCCTTGTTGCTGACATCACTTTGAGGCGCGCGTGGAACACGAACGCGCCGCCGACACGGTCTGTTGCCGTCATGACGACGGCCGGACGGCGAGCTAGCCCGTTATACTCACCGTCCACAGGCCCGTGTCTAAGGTGGCCGGAGGTCATCGCGTGACCCCCGACGCCCGGAGCGCCTTCCGCGGCGGCTGGGACGTTGAGAGGTTCTCTCCCTCTCTCGTTCCGCCACCTCTTTCGCTAGCATCACTGCTTCGCAGAAGGAGGCGACGGCGTCCCATTCCTCTTCGGCCCGGACCATGGCTTGCACCAGGGCCGGACGCGAGAGGTCGCCGCCGCCGATCGCCGCTACGAGACCACGCTCTGCCCAAGCAGGGCACACCTCCAAACATAATAAACACCTCAACAATAAAAAGCGTCTTCAATAAAAATTTAATTCTTACCCTCAACAACTTCTGTCTGAATTTGCAAAAAACTGCCCATGTGTGTGTCGTTGACCCATACATGCATGGTTTCTCCTGTGATAGCACCTTCTATCAGGCATGCTGAGAAATGTATAAAGGGGTGGATGAAGCTCAAATTAAAAGATATATTATATTTTAGTACCGTGAGTTAATTTAAATATTTCTCTTACCGTGACTGTAACAAAAACAGGCCATAAAAATAAGTGAAAAGGAAATAATATTATGTCTCCGATGATTACATTGCCCCATTGTTTTATTTACTTTGGTTTTATTTGCATGAATCACACCAAGTTTTAGAGAATGGCGTAATTTACACCTTTTGTACTGTTACTTTAAACTTTTTGAACTTTTTTCACTTATACAGTAATGTCATCACTTACACAGTAACACACTTATATTGCCGGATAGGAACGTAAGTAATAGCACAAAGCAAATAAACAGCAATAATGTTGAGCACTAAAACACCCGGAGTATACCTAAATGATCAAGGTACATACGTCAGATACCCAAAAAACGCCACAAAGAACTGAATTTTGTGTTGATAAGCATCGATGAAATTGATGACGATTACAATATCGATGTTGATATCGATGACGATTAACGTCTGAAAGATAAAATATAGGAGTAAATAAATAAATAACTGCATGTTTCGATCTTGAATGTTAAGCCGCGCTTACCAAGGTCGGTTCGTGGATGTGTGACTTTCTTTTGTGAGCCGCAAAGCACATTAAACTATTTGTCCTGGTTATCATGCCAGGTCGTCATTGGCCCGAAAATCTGACAACTAGTCTTACCAAGCCTATTGCATTACAAAGTACGAGTGCCAATTGGGTTGTGAAGGTAAAATAGGCAGTAGTTCCCTGTAAAATACCGGTATTCAACCCCATTCGGTTACACAGGGAACCGATACCAACATTGTTGGGAAAAGGTTAGCCAGACGTAGTATGTGAAAGTAATAGGGATGTTTCCTGACAAAAAAATAAAAATCTGTTTAGTCCGTCAGTTAGATTATCGAAAAATATTGGATTATTTATAATATTTTGTTTTATCAAATTAATAAAAATTTACGAAGAGAAAACGCGTCAAAAATCATAAGTGGCTTTTGACGTCACTGGCCGGTAAAAATGTACTGCAATGTGACGTCACACGCGTTTTCGAAGGACTGTATCGTCTTTATTTTTTGTTTACGTGAAAAAAGAAAAAATAATTATGTATCCAAAAAAAAAAAAAAAACAATATTTTTTGGAAATCTATCTGACGGACTAATTATATATTTTTGTCTACTATCCTGTTAGCCGCGTACTGACTGAGCGCTCAGCCCTGCGAGGCAGCCTCGGGCGTATGCCGCGCGACACGATCATTTTAATTTTTTCATTGTTTTCCTCTGGCGAGGCACGTACTGACCGACCGCATGAACTGCCTCGCGTGCATGCCTCGCGAGGCTGCGCGCTCAGTCAGTACGCGGCTATTAAATTTTAAGTTGAAGCTGTCAAGATTACGCAGCAAATTCCGAAAGATTGATAGCAGCCCTGTGTAATGATTTAATTTCAAAACGCGGCTTTTTCTGGAACTTTACTTGCAGCCACTAGATCCTGTAAGTTTCTATTAAATTTGGGAATAATTTCTACCCTCATCAAAATTCCACAAAATTAGTAAACCATGCAACTTGTTTGCGGTAAATGAGCTTAATACAGGATGTTAGTTTAAACGAGGGACATAATTATTGAAACCCGCAATAGGGCTTGCATGATATTAGGTACTAATAAAAATATGAACAAAAAAAAACACTGATAAATAACAGACAGAACCATGCCAAATATTTCGGAAAAAGTTTCGCAACCTTTGCGCTTATCACAGAAAATGTGCACGGGTCGATAGCTTCTAGGTATAATCCATTGTCCTTTCATATTTTAAACTGGTGTAGGATCATTATCCTACGCCAGTTTAAAATATGAAAGGACAGGGGAATAACACACGTCTAATAAAGTGAGATCTGGAGAGCGTGTGGCAAAATTACGTCACAAATTAAGGTTATAGTTTTTTTTACATATTTGGGACGAGATCGAATACTGAATACTCTCCTTCAATATGTCTCTCGTTTAACCTAACACACTGTATAAGTATAGAATCGCCGAGAGTGTCCTAAGCAAAATTGCAAGTAAGAACCTTCTTGGTGGTCTGCGTTAGATCCTTTCGAGTTCTAATTGTATAGTTGACGAAATTCAACTGCGCGCTTTAGATTAGATTCTGGATTCAGCCCCAAAAATATCAATATAAGACCAACTCTGGTAACGAGCTCGGGCCTGCTCCACAACCATAGGGACAATTAAATCGATTATCATGTGAAGTTATTGTAGAGGCTGCAGAAGATTGTAAAAATATCTTTGCATTGTATAGATTCAATGTCTTAATATTGTATAACTGCATGGCACATGTGCGAGTACTATGTACTATAAAGCCACTTTTTACATTTTTACATTTAGTTATATTTTAGTGACGTTGCCCTGGTGGCTGAGAGAATGTCATGCTCACTCAAATGTCTCGCTGATGGTGGCGGGTGTGTCGGATCATTTAGTTCCCTTCAAAATGGTAGAGTTGAATGGTGCTGATCCATGCGTCATGTTCGTGAACGGGCGCTGTCAGTGGAGACTGGTCATTCCTTAGTTGCCATGGTGTATTTATATATGTCGCAGATTCAACACCGAGGCACAATATTTAGAGTTGACAATTTAGAATAACGCCATCTATCATCGTTTCTCGGAAACGTCAAGCAGTGAGCTTGGGTGAGGTCGATACAGAGCGTGGTAGGTCTGGTTTGACAGTTTTCGGTTGACAGATGACAGCTGTCAGTTGACAGTGGTGGGTTGTCGTTGACATTAGAGGCATTTGACTTAACGGATGTTACTTTTTGGTGAGACACGAGCGCGAACGGTTGTTCTGCCCGCCTGTATCGAACTTACCGCGTTTCCGTACTTTAATCCATTTCCATCGGCTTGATCGTTAGAGATTTTGTTAATTTGTTATCGGAAGTGAAAAAATAGGCGGTCGTAATAAGTGTTGAGACTATTATTTCGTACATCCACCATGTTGAACTTGGACTCTGACAACGATGTACCCGAAATAGTTGAGCTACCTTCGTTATATTTATATATATATATTTTATTTGTTTATTATATCTTTTTACTCTGGACGCTCTTAACTTGCACGTCTTGCTACATAGTTCTCACATAATATACCATCTCAACATGAATGATATAATGTACCAAGATTTTGTAACAAATTCTGATTTAAAAGAGTGTCCATGAGTTTCTTGCCCGTTCTTCTTCATCAGATCTAAGTTAGGGAACTGGCAACTACAGTACTTTCACAAGTTATTATGCCTTGTGATTGTGACTGTAGCGTAGGAGTGTGTTAGAAAGTGTATGTAAATCTATATGTATATGTATTAATATCCACCAATTAATGAACTGAGTGCCAAGATGATTACTCGTTATTTAATGTGTTTGAAAGTATCTCTAAATAAGTGTGTAGGGAACAGGGTTGTTATGAAATAAAACCACAATAGACAATACTATTAATTTTATTTATTTAGGTCTTGTCAAACTCAAACTCGAAACTCTATTCCATTCACTAAGTCCCTAGGTCTTCGTGGAGAAGAATGGACAAGAAACTCCACGGAAACATCTTTTAAAGTATTATACAAGGAAAACCTGACGTTGTCCTTGACTGTAGTCGCGGCGCGGCCGCTAGCCGCGACATTTGATATTAATATATATTATTATGTATGTAAAGTTTCGTGGGTCAATAGAGATGTACCTGGGTTCTGTTGTTATAGATTTGGTTTTCCGAGAACAATCTTCAATGGTTAACGAGGTCTGCTTCGCATACTATATCAGCTGTTCGTTCTTACTGGTCGCGCCCCGTAGTCCACCATCTGTTGATTAAGTTTAAAATGATTCCTACCATTCTATATAATTTGTTATACAAATATAAAATATTTTTGGTGTCTTAGGTTAAGCTTTGGATTCCCAGCACAGAAATGCCTCACATGTCTGGCTGAGATTAATTCAGTTACATGTACTGCGGGACTATTCCTACGCAGTATGCTGTTTAAGTATTACTGAGGAACTGTATGTCTTTCCCAGTTAACCCTCCTGTTTAAGTATTACTGAGGAACTGTATGTTTTTCCCAGTTAACCCTCCTGTTTAAGTATTACTGAGGAACTGTATGTTTTTCCCAGTTAACCCTCCTGTTTAAGTATTACTGAGGAACTGTATGTTTTTCCCAGTTAACCTCCTACTATTATCTGGGTGCACCGCAGAACCATTTCTTGTAATATACCTCTTTCCCATATCTTCCCGTGGGTGTCGTAAGAGGCGACTAAGGGACTTACCAGAGAATGGGCAGCAGCGTTCTCTGTGTCTTTGTAACAACCATACTGCGATCGCCAACCCGCCTGCCAAGCGTGGCGATTATGGCAAACCCCCCCAAAAATGCCTGGGGGAGGCCTATGTCCAGCAGTGGACGTCTTTTGGCTGAAATGATGATGATGATGATGACCTCTTTGTATGTACCCATCATTGTTATACATACATATCCCCGTTGCATGCATCCTCAAATGCACACAACGGCAGATCTCTTTGTGTTGGGAGATTTCGTATTACAACACCGACTTTCTCCCAACCGACTGATCACGGCCTTTCGCCCAGTCTACTTCATGACGCTTCGCATTGCAACATCAAACGACTTGCAACACGAAGGTCCTCTTAAGTAACCGACTCCTTCGGCCACCAGAATCTTAGTTAAGTTTGAAATCTAGAATCTGAGCAATTAGGTAAGGAATCACTACGCTATTTTATTAGCGTTAACCACTTAGCTTTATATCTCTCAGGTGGGCTGACTTAGGCTGGAAACATCCTTCCCAACACGAACCACTGTACTTATTCACTGGATATACTATCGAAATATATGATTGACATTCGCTAGTCTACACATGTCGGCAAAAGGGCGGTAAAAGAACCACAATAACAGATACTATGTAAACGTCATAACCATAAACCATAAATACTCTTTATCTAAGTGAACTCTTTATGGGTTCGGTGTTGCCAGCATATTACCTATGCTGTTATGCCTGACTAGTTAGTTTGTCACACGTTTCGCTTACAATAATAATTATACTTTCGTTACCTATTTCATTCGCAGACTGCACGTCGCGACACTCCCGCCCGAATAGTTTTAAAGCAGAGTTAGTAAGCTACGCGTCCACTCTGCAATTTTCTTCAGAGCTCTGGTGGCCGCGCCTCTTCTTCAAGCCTTGATAAGGTCGGATTTTGTCGTAGTGCCTTGTACTAGAAAGTCTTCGGTTGAACCTTCCATCATTATGCATTTTCCCATAGTTAAGAAGTCAGACGGTTTTAGAATATGTACTAATTCGGAATCGACCCAAGTTAATGGTCTAGTATTAACGGTTGCTTCAATTTCTTTAACTAATGTGACCAATTGACTATCCGTCAACATGTGTTTCTCTAATGTTCTTCGCATACAGTTTTTTACTATTCCAATTAATCGCTCATAAAATCCCCCGAACCAAGGGGCTAGTTGGGGTATGAACTTCCAACGAATTTCGTGTTTAATACAATAAGAATTTGTTAATATTTCTGACATGAGCTTAAAATTTGTAGCATTATCTGATGTAATTATTTGTGGCACTCCTCTTGTCGATACCATTCTTCTCAAAGCATGGAGTCCTTCTTCCGCTGTGAGATCTTGGACAACCTCTAAGTGCACTGCCCTGACTGCTAGGCAAGTGAAAAGTGCTATCCAAACGTTTATTTGTTTCATTTCCATGTTTGATTAGTGCAGGGCCCATGTAGTCTAGGCCTGTAAATGTAAACGGTGAAGTGTAATTTACTCTTTCAGTGGGTAATGCAGGGGTTGGTGGTAGTTTGAACGGCTCCGTGTTTCTGACATCTAGGACATTTCTTTATAATCTTCTGGACTTGGCGTTTTCCGTGTGGAATCTAAAAGGTTTGACGAATTATAGTGAGGGTATGGTTAACACCTACATGATGATTGTCGCTGTGAGTCTGGTTGATGATTTTATTAGTGTAGTCAGAATCCTTTGGAATAAGTATTGGATAGCGTTGGTCATACGACCAATCCGTGTTCTTTAAACGTCCTTTGCAACGTAAAAGTCCATCTACGTCCAGAAATAGTCCAAGATTATTTTTTAAGCTTGTTTCCTTCCCTTCTTGTTCTCTTGGAAAGTGTTCGGCTTGTAACTTCTTAAGTTGCGTAATCTTGTCACCCTTTTCTTCACTTGTGTCTACATCCATCTTATTTTGGTTACTTGCACTGTCTCGATTTTCTGCATCGAGTGTATTTTCTGTATCCATCGTACATTCTTTTAACTCTTTCGGGAGACTCTTTCGGGAGACCCTCCCCCGCAAAGAGTGAAGAGACTTCCTTGATTTCCGACGGCCAAGAATCTGGATGTTGTAATAAAAACTGAGGGCCTGTCAGCCACCTTGCTCTATCTTCTTTAGAGCTGAATGGTCTTGTAGCAACATCCGCTGGATTTAGTTCTGATGGAACATGTCGTATCGTTAGGTTTTTATTCCTTTTAATTTCTTCTACTCTTCTGGCTACGAACGGTGTGAGAAGTTTGTCCGACTTGCACCAGTCGATAACAATTTGACTGTCGGTCCATAACGTTTGACTTGTGATGTTAAACTGTAAAAATTGTGATACGTATTTAATCAGCCTAGTTCCAATTAATACGCCTAGTAACTCCAACCGTGGTATTTTTAGATTGTCTTGATCCTTCAAAAGGAACCAGCCTTGATTTCCCTAGGACAAACTTTACTTCCTTGTCGTTAGCTATGTATATTACAGCTGCATAGGCCTTCGAAGAAGAGTCTGTGAAGCAGTGAATTTGACAAGTGCTTGTAGTGGCGTCTCTGAAGTAACATCTGGGCAAAGATATGTCTCGAACCTCTTCTAATTTGTTACATATCTTTGACCAATCGGTTTTAAGCATCTCAGAAAATGGTGTATCCCATTTTACCTTTTCTTTCCATAGGTTTTGTATGAACAGTTTGCTAGACAACAGTGACGGTACAGCAAATCCACATGGATCATAGATTGACGCTATGACTCTTAAGACACCTCCTTTTGTTAATACTGGTTTACTAATAACCTTATCTTTTAGTTGAAGTGTGTCTTCCTTCAATTTCCAGTTCTAAACTAACGGTAAGTTCGGTCTAACCGAGAACCTTGATCTTACACTCTTTGCAAGAATCAGGTACTTGTTTCGTAAATTCTTCAGAGTTGGAACACCAATCTCTAAGATTCATGGATAGTTGGTTGAATATTTCCTTGGAATTCTTATAAAGCTGAAGTGCTTCTTTCACTGTTTTTGCTCCAGTGACGACGTTATCAACGTATATATCTTTAGTTAATTTCTTGACTTGTTCATCATCCGAACTTTGTAGGTGCAATCTGATTGTTGCATTAAGTAAAACTGGGGTTGAAATAACGCCAAATGGAACTCTTGTAAATCTTAAGTGAAGCAGATTATCTTCTGTAGCGGGTTTCTTTGCATCCTTTAGCCACAGGAATCGAGTTACATCGCGATCTGGTTCATTGAGTGCAATCTGTAAGAACGCCTTCTCGACGTCTGCACATATACCTACTGGTTGACACCTGAACTTTATAAGTAATCCGGTCAAGTCCTCTAACATCATTGGTCCGCAATACCTAACTCATGTGATGTCACGTCGTTTTCTTTCTAGTGACCACCACCCTCAATAGCTCAAGCGATGTCACGTCGTTTTCTTTCTAGTGACCATCACTCTCCTCGCCTTACCTCCGGTGAACTCACGTCGTTTTCTTTCTAGTGATCACCACCCTCTAGATGGAGATAAGGAGAGGGAACTCGTTCCTCAGTACTACATTCTCATAGTTGTACATAAAGTCATAGTTGGGTTAGGTATCTTACTGATTAGTAACTTAGGGAGATACATCATCATGCTCATGGGTTTCTAGTCTAAGCGCTTTACCAAGCTCACCAGTCTCTCGTAGGCTAGGCCATAATTAGATTGTAGAGCTGGAGGATATTCGTTCCAGGGCCAGGCAACAGTATATCGACCTTCGATGATACTCGTTAATTCCGATGGATTCAAGTTTCCATAGGAATGAGATATTACCTTGTTCAATAGGTAAGTCCGGTGGTTCTAATTTTGTTTCCATCGAGCTTTGAAAGAAAGTAAGTACTGATAGTGTCTCTGTGGGTTTAGTTTCTAGTTTCCTAGATAGTACCCAACCGAATATAGACTTCACTATTTACAAATTTTCTCTTAGTTTAATTTTCTGTTCTGAGATAAGTGAGAAGTAATAATCGTTACCAATTAGGATGTCCACTTGGTCTTGTAAAGTACCATCATCAGCTAATTCTGATTTATCCTTCCAGTGGTTGAGGTCCTGACGAGGATATGGAACACTATGCGATATCACCGGTACCACATTAGCAAGTAGTGTGATTGTCTTACCCGCTCTTGTCCTCAACTGCACTCTGACCACGGGACTGTCTATTTCTTGAGGAGTGTCTGATCCAAATGTAAACACAGTTAGCGTGTTTTCTTCTTCAAATTTGAGTTTAAGACTTCTTGCAGATTTCTGCGTGATGTACGTTCTTTGACTTCCAGAGTCCAAGAGAACTCTGCATGGAAGTTCCTTAGAAAAATCTCCTACTTTATTTGCTGTAACTACTGCTGTCTGAAGAACTGTGAGTCCCTTATCTCTTGTGTACAGAACATTGGTTGTCTTTACCTTTTCTTCTTTTTTACTTGAGAATTTAGCACGACATAAAGCACGATTATGACCTACTTTACTGCAACGAAAGCATTTCCCTTTGTATCTACATTCCGCTGAAGAATGTCCTAATCTAAAACAACTGTAGCATCTATTTTTTAATAGGGATTTTCTTTCCTCTATTTTTCTGAATTTAGTACATTCGTCATTGTAGTGTGACTCTTTGCAGAAGACACATTGAAATTTAAACTTCCTTTTAGGTGGTCCCTCCTTCCTTTGGTTTTTTCTAGGATGGCTTGAATAACTTGACTTGTTCCCGTTGTTTCTCTGGGAAGTATTTCTCTTATTCTGCGTTGAATGGTATCGAGTTCCTTCCTGTTTGTTTTCGTGATTACTTTTCTGTGGTCTTCTTTGGTCTTCTTCTTTCTTTTGATTAGTATGATCACCCCTTCCAGTTGAGTGAAGCGTCTTCACAGTGTAATACTCCTTCTCATTCAGGTTTTTCTCATGTGTCAATCTGTTTGCGTCTTCACGTGCTGAAATAATGATTTCTAAACAGTTCTTTATCTCTTCAATCGATTCTTGCTTCATTTTCAATTTCATTTCATATATTATGTCTTCTGGGAATTTCTCAATTACCATAAATCTCAAGTGGTTGTGGTTAATATTTTCACCCATGGAATTCAAAACTCTCAAGTGTTTATCAATATCAGTTAAAACTCTTCGACAATCTGATACGGTTTTGTTTGCTGGTCTTATTCTGTAGAGTGAGGAATAGTATGCATCAATTACTTGTGTTTGTTTCCCATACCTATCTTTCAAAGATTGTATGGCTATGTGATAATTTTTATTTGTGATATCTAACCCGTCTATCACTCCCTTGGCTTCTCCTTTTAAAGAATTCCTTAGGTATAGCAGCTTGTCGACGTGTGGTAAATTCCGATTGTGAGTATTGGACTTAAATTGGTCCCAAAATTGGTGCCAGTCCAGAATATTACCTTCAAACTGTGGCAACTCTAATTTTGGTAGTTTTCCTGACAAGAAACGTTCTTCATTCTTGTTGTTATTTGTCGTTGAGTTTTCATATTCTTCCAACTTTACTTTAAATTCACAGCTGTTTTCTTCAGCTTCCAGCTGTATCGCAGAGATGGTAGATATTTCATCTACTTGTGGTTCGCTAACGAGTCGGAAATAATTGTTTAGTTCCCTCTCCAATCGTTGGAGACAGGTATGAGGTTTAGAGAATACAACCTTTCCTTCATGAAAGGTTAAGTCATTTGTTTCATTAGTGAGTTTGCCAATTGTATTTCGAGCGCATTCGGACAGAGTTTTTATTATGTCACACAGGCCGCGAAGAATGATGAGTATGGATTCCTCCATATTGACGTCCTGTAGTATAATGTTACACTATCACGGCTACCTGTTTTAATTATAACAACCTATCTTAAATTTAGAGAATAACAAATATAATGTTTGTATTATTTTCTGAAATAATTTTGTATAATATTATTTCTGTATTGGTACTCATTTGCAAAAACTCCCAATTTAATTGCAATAGATCACATGTCAACATAATTAAATAATTAAATAAGGGTATTTTAAAATTTACATTATATTCCTGAAAATATAATTTCAGAAATTCAACTCCCTATTCAGGAAATCTTATTCACCATCATGGAAATAATCCCTTTTTAGAATTATTTAGGTAATTTAGGTAAAGGCAAGTAAATGCTACTTAGTACCTTAGAACTAGGAGCGTTCTATCTAAATGCTCAATAACCAAGTGCACATGATTAATCATAGAATAAATAATGCATGCCCCAGTGTCTAAACAACATCACTATTCTTATACGGTGTGCCTTCAACCAATCGACACTACTATGTACTTCTAGAGTACAAGAATTTATAATCTCTGTATTATTACTTATTTGTTTGTTTTGGCGACACCTCTGCCTAGCTCTTATTGCCTTAGTTCAGTCAGTCTTGGACCAAATGGCTATGCAGGAGATGTCCTACTCAAGCATTTATTTATTATGAACAGGGTGGTAGCTATGGATACTCGTCCATTGTCAAGATATGACATTATAAATTATTACTCACTTCGGATGTTGTTGTTAGTTATAACTTAATTTCACTAGTTAATTCTTTAGGTGTCTGTAGGCGGTTTAATCTGATTTTCCCCTTTGAGTGGCAATTACTTCCAATGTCTAATATCCTGGTCCTGTAGAAAATGATTGGAAGTATGAGTACACAGGTTTTATTAAATAACTTGTCCTCTCTAAACAATATATTTTATTTTAATGTAGGTATGTAGACGGTTGCTCGTGAAGCCTCGTAGGTTTTAATACGATACGTGCCTATGGTCCTTTCCTTTAGGACGCGCCCAATGGCGCTGCCTCACAGACATGCCTCATAAAGTCGTGCGGGTGCGGTTCATGACCGTCAACATACGAAGGGATTTCGTCGAGAGAGAAGTGTGATTTACCTGATTACATGTAATCTTAGTCACAGATAATATAATACTAGCGTCTTAGTACATAGATCAGAGTATTTATCAATTTCACATAAAGCATAAGAACTGTGAACATAAATTCGAAATCGTAATCAACACACATTTAAGTTATACTGACCTTGGTGTTCATTAAAGCACACTTATTTTATCCTTTACTCGAGATAAACAAATAAGTTGTCGATATTTTATCGCAAGCACTGACAACGTTAACTTTTTTGAAAACAAAGTTACAAACGAAAACTTTAAACTTCGCATCTTTACACAGACCACAAAGATGGCGGTATACAGAGAATTTATTGTTTTGTCAAATTTGTTCTGTTTCCGGTTGATGTGAGGTTGCAAACTTTGACAAGTACAGGTCATCATTCCTTGTTCGTTCCTAACTTCCGTTTTACAATTAATCTGTTTAAAGACTTGTGAAGTCGTATCTTTGTTAACTAACGAGTATTAATGATTAAATCCCTCAGATAAATCATAAATGAATAAATAAATAACATTACTTAGTTTATTTCTCAAAAACAGAATTAAACTTATCACCTTGTTTTACATTTCAACAACAAGTGGCGCCATCTAGGCGTTTTGTCATATCAGCAACACTCATTTATAAACCTTTGATATTTAATTCTGAGATATATATATTGAGAAACATTCCTTATTATCAGAGTCAATATCAGCGAAACGTGTATCAAACCTATTCAGCCTCTTAGTATAATTTTATCAACTTTGATCTTCGATCAATAATGTACTAGATTCCCGATAAGCGCTTCAAAAACGGCCCGAAATATAAGACCACAAACGTATTTGTGGTCTTATTTCAAATCAGTATGGTCCAATCATAGCCAACATTAAGACGTCAAAATACCGCAGTATGCGTCTAAGAACTGCGTAAATAACCACCGTAACACCAAGGTTTTGGAAGGAATATCTTTATTTTCGGTAATTTAATATCATTAAGTGCTTTTTCATAATATTTTAACATAATTAAACTGTAAATATAATTAAATCATCGAATATTAAAATTGTTTGGCCAATGTTTGCTACAACGCACCAACTATTGTATCATGTTCTTGAACAGGGAACGCTAGTTCCGCAATAGAATAAGCACGACATTGTACACAAAATGCTTTTAACCGTATTGCTTAGAGTTTAAGTTTCATTTTAGAATGAATATTTTTGTACTGATGACTTTTTACTTTGGAGCGACATTTGAAATGTTTTGCTTCTAATCTTTCTCCGATGAAAGGGCTTAAATAAATATACTCTACAATGATAATTGAACGTTATGTTTAAGTGATATGGTTTATAATCATCTGAAGTTGTTAATAATATTGAACTTTTTTCTAAGATGCTATGTAGATGTTTACGTGTGTGCAAACGTGGCCACTTGAGCGACTTAGTTTTGTTCCTGATGCTTAATCTAGCACTATTATTGATCGAAGACTTTGATATAGTAAGTTTGACAGAGCATTCATATAGATGGCAGCACCAGTAAGAACTCAGATTTATTTTATCAATTTAATTTTGTTTAGATAAATTTGTTATTCATTGATTATTACTCTCGGATCCCAGCATCTCCACCAAATGTCGCGGCGCGGCCGCTAGCCGCGACATTTGATATTATATTAATATATATTATTATGTATGTAAAGTTTTGGGGGTCAATAGAGATGTACCTGGGTTCTGTTGTTATAGATTTGGTTTTCCGAGAACAATCTTCAATGGTTAAGGAGGTCTGCTTCGCATACTATATCAGCTGTTCGTTCTTACTGGTCGCGCCCCGTAGTCCACCATCTGTTGATTAAGTTTAAAATGATTCCTACCATTCTATATAATTTGTTATACAAATATAAAATATTTCTGGTGTCTTAGGTTAAGCTTTGGGTTCCCAGCACAGAAATGCCTCACATGTCTGGCTGAGATTAATTCAGTTACATGTACTGCGGGACTATTCCTACGCAGTATGCTGTTTAAGTATTACTGAGGAACTGTATGTCTTTCCCAGTTAACCCTCCTGTTTAAGTATTACTGAGGAACTGTATGTTTTTCCCAGTTAACCTCCTACTATTATCTGGGTGCACCGCAGAACCATTTCTTGTAATATACCTCTTTGTATGTACCCATCATTGTTATACATACATATCCACGTTGCATGCATCCTCAAATGCACACAACGGCAGATCTCTTTGTGTTGGGAGATTTCGTATTACAACACAGACTTTCTCCCAACCGACTGATCACGGCCTTTCGCCCAGTCTACTTCATGACGCTTCGCATTGCAACATCAAACGACTTGCAACACGAAGGTCCTCTTATGTAACCGACTCCTTCGGCCACCAGAATCTTAGTTAAGTTTGAAATCTAGAATCTGAGCAATTAGGTAAGGAATCACTACGCTATTTTATTAGCGATAACCACTTAGCTTTATATCTCTCAGGTGGGCTGACTTAGGCTGGAAATATCCTTCCCAACACGAACCACTGTACTTATTCACTGGATATACTATCGAAATATATGATTGACATTCGCTAGTCTACACATGTCGGCAAAAGGGCGGTAAAAGAACCACAATTACAGATACTATGTAAACGTCATAACCATAAACCATAAATACTCTTTATCTATAGTGAACTCTTTATGGGTTCGGTGTTTCCAGCATATTACCTATGCTGTTATGTCTGACTAGTTAGTTTGTCACACGTTTCGCTTACAATAATAATTATACTTTCGTTACCTATTTCATTCGCAGACTGCACGTCGCGACAACTGTCTCAAGTTATAGCAATTAATCAGTGTACCTACATAAACAATAAGCAATAACCATATTATGGTACATATTTCTAACACATAGTAATCAGGAATATTCACAGAATAATATCAAATAACTTACATAAACATTATGGATCCTTTAGAGTAATACAAATAGGTTTCAGCTTTCACACATTTGGTATCTTCATAACTAGGCCACAATATGTAAACTTAATTCTCTCTATACACAGTTTACACAATAATACACAAATGGAATCCACAATATACTACTTTGGGTCTGTCTTTACCCTTCAACAGTTGCAGCGTAACTGACCCTGAATTGGCGGTACTTCTACTTTTATAACCGTCAAATATTAAAAAGTACATGAACGACTACCGCCATAATAAACCAATGGCAAATGGTTTTACATTATAGCTAAATAACTAATAACATAAATAATAACTAACAAATCTTATGTAGTGAAACTATTTTAAAACGTCATTAGGTAATTTAGCAATTTAGTATGTTTTTATTTGTAATCTTTATGACTATCGGATAAAATATGAATATCAACCGATAGTTCAGAGAATTGATTGAAACTATTTAATTTATTAAAATTGCAAGATAAAAATAAATCTAGGAAACATTATAAGTATCGTTTAATAATAATTAAACAATTTATTGGCAATTTATAATAAATAAACATTTAACTTGACTTAACTATTCAAATACCACAATAGTATTTGTGGATCGGAAACCAACTCTTTTAAGCCAAAATAAAAGCTACTTCTATAAAATACGTCGGGATATAAAATATCCTTAGAATAATGTAAATTAGGTTTATTTGAAATTAGAACCTTTGTTTTTAATATATTTACGATAATTATTAAATCAACAATATACTTGACGCAACGTCGCCCTACGTCATTGTCACTTGACATCTGACAGCCGACGTTGCTACGTTATTTTGGTCAATAATGAGAGTTTCTAAATAGTTACCTAGATATTCTTATACATATTGCTATGCCACCAAGTGCAATGTGTCGTTTCGGGAGTTGCTTGCGTCGGGCTGCGCGGCGCCGGATTTTACCGGCGGCGAGTGCTGTGGGTGCGGGGGCGCGCGGCGGCATGTGCCGTGGTGGCGGGTGTGCGGGGCTCCGGCGGGGCTCGCGGGGCGGCGGTTGTACGTTGCGGCGTGCGTTCGTTGTTCCGTGATTTGGGGTCTCGAGCATTCGTTGTTGCGGTTTGCGTCGCTGCGTGCTTTCGTACTCGCAGGGGTTCGTTGTTGCGGGCATTCGGTGGCGTGTGGTTCGGGGTGGTGGCTTTCGGAAAGACGTATTGCACTCGTAGTTTCGTTCTTCTTCCGTCCTTCTGACATTCAAAAGTGCCTGTAATGGCTTAATTGAAATAAATGATTTGAGTTTGAGCTAGCCAAATAGACCAAAACTTGCGCGAATTCCCACAAAGTAACGTGTTGATGGCAGGGTTGGCGTAGTGCCTCAAGCAATTGACTGCTGCGCTGCGTGTCGCGGGTTCGATCCCCGATCTGTTGTTGTTAGCGTCAGGAAGATCAGTTTTTGACCTACTTTACTCGCGGTCTCATCAAGTCACTATAGGTCCTATTAGCGAACACGCCATCCACCTGGGACCTGACCTGAACTATGTGACTACGAGAGCTAGTGATTGACTGACAACTAACGGGAAGTATAAAAAGTCCTCTCTTAAAGATGCTGTGCATCATCTTTGCTAAATAATACAAATTTTAGTTTCACTACAAAACTTGGAAGCAGGCGGGGTCCATTCTATTTTCATTCCATAATTTATTATTCAAATGAACCCCGCCTGCTTCCATGTTTTGTTTAATTTAAAATGTGCTTGTTTTTTGCTTTTCCATTTTTGCAGTCGGGTTTTTTATCTACTTTTTTATTTTCAACTGTTTAGTTCTTTTGTGTTTGTTCTTTCGTTGGTCGCGTAAAATTATTCGCAGATGATTTAACTTTTGTGCTTGTTTAAAGGATTTGTCACTTTGAATTTCTTGTAATCATAAAAGTGTTGTATATTTTTGTAATCTCCTTTTAAAATTCTTTATTTTGATACCCTACTCGATGGTATAGGATTTTTTTTTTGAACTCCGCTATTTGGCTTCCAAAATCCCCAATTTTTCTTTGTTTTTTAATTTTAATTTAGCCTGTGGCACTCGCGCCATCAAGACGAATCTAACGACATATATTTTATTCAAACCCGTTCATCCGTTTAGGAGTAATGAGGGAACAAAGAGACAGACATACATACATACATAGATACACGTCAAACATATAACCCTCCTTTTGGGCTTCGCCGCAGTCGGGTAAAAATATAATAAATAGGTACACACGCACACACACGTGGAGTGGGATTCCTCGCTCGACATTTGTAGTCCACCTTAAATATATTTTTTTTGTTTTTAGTATTTGTTGTTATAGCGGCAACAGAAATACATAAATTGTGTAAATTTCAACTGTCTAGCTGTCGCGGTTCTTGAGATACAGCCTGGTGGCAGAAAAACGGACGGACAGACGCGAAACGCGAGACGGACGGACAGCGAGCGAAGTCTTAGTAATTGGGTTCGTTTTTACCCAATGGGTACGGTACTTGATTGGTATAAGTATGTATAAAGCTGTGGAAGTAGTAGATTCAGAAAGCAACCATTTCAATAGGTACGTTAGGTACCGGTTTCTATGTATGCATGATTCTGTTTTACAAAAATAAAACAATAACATAATTAAAAAATGAATTAAATATATTTTTGTAAAAAAATTAGTTGAACTTAGAATTAGTTAAAATTAACATACAAGTAGTTTCTGTACATTAAATTAGTTTGAGAATTTTATCTTTATCTTTCATTATTTACAATCTGTAAATTTCATATCCAGAATTGGAAGCGTCAACGTTAGCGTTGATGCTGACGTCGTCGTCATCATCGCCGTCTGCGTTATCTTCTACGTGGATGATTTTTTCAACGTTTTCATTGAACGTCACTACGGATTTCCTTGGTTTTGTGCTAACTTCCCCAAATTCGTCATCCGAGGACTCTTCGGCATCTTTCAGTTTGTCTATTGATTGAATGACTATAGGTGCGCTTGTGGATACGCTGGGTTCAATTAAAGGTAAATCAAGTACAGCTTCGACAGGAGTCTCCGTTTTCTTCGGCGTTGGTTCTACTGTAACTTTTTCAATAGGAGCTTGCAGCATTTCTTGCAATCTCTTTTCGCTTCTTTTCAGGTCTTCGATGTTTAGACGCGGTCTCTCAACTTCGGGTTTTGGTAGCTCGCCTAGTGATGCATTTCTTGATGATAAGCTGTTTGCATCATTAAATTCATCGTAGTTTTTATTCTTCCTCCTAGAAATAAGGATATGAATCATTTTTTTATTTTATAGGATACGCATGTTACAGCTCATTTATTTGTATAACCGTCACTTACCATCTAAGGAAGAACCAAATGGCTACTAGCACGATCATAGCAAAAAGTAGTACGCTAAGTATAATTGTAGCCACTAACAAGCCAATTTGAGACTCCAAAATGTTAATTTCTTGCAGATGATCTTCTAGTGGTATAGTACTTACAACACTCGCTATAGCGGCATTAGCACTTATATCTCTGAAAAAGAAATTATTTTATTGAAAATGTTGTTTATTGCACAGTATATGTCATCTTCTATCGTATTTTCCTAAAATGCTTACGCGGCAAGGCGATCCACAGTGACGGGTTCTCCCTCATTAAGTCCATAGACATAAACTTGTAGTGAAGCTCTAGGAGTGCCGGAATCACGTTTTTTCCTAGAAACGTCTCCATCTATGTCATCTGATATGACGACTGACCTCAAAGCCTTAACTTCATATCCGACGGCATCACTCAACTGAGCCAAAACAGTCGCTTCATCGTCTAGGAAGGCATCCCTTATTGTCACTACAGCTATTTGGTTCATATCCAACAGTTTTACCTAGAAATAGAAATATTATCATAACTTCATGTTATATGACACTACACGAAATTATCAGGTAATCACTGGATGCAAAATTTACAGAAGGTTACCATTTTAAAACAGTAGGTATATATTAGGTCCTTACATTATGAAATTAGCGTTTTAACATACTGACCACTTTGATCTGAAATACATTCATTTGTTTTTTCCTAATGGAAAACATGAAATATCGATATATTTACGAGTACGAGTTCTACCGTGGCACCAGTGAAAAATTAAGAATTAAAGGCTATTGTGGAAGCGGATCCACCACAAAGCACTTCAGAGATAGCTGCAGGCTTTCGGGGTAAGTGATAAAACTGTAATAATCCACTCGGAGCAAGTCGGGAATAGTACATTATGGTACAAGTGTGTAATGTTGGTGATTACCGCTGAGGCGCCATTGAGACCCGAGCCGTCAGGTGACGGTCTTAAGAGAGCCGAGGACGTAATCATAAATACACACGTGTATCATACGACGTTTTTCAACACACTTGTGAATAAAATAATACTAAAATATCATTTTCAACAGTTAAAACGAGTTCTGTTAAAACATTCGCGATGGCGGGAAAAAATAATATTTTTTCCTATGCGCGCGCATCTAACAATTGCGATCGGCCATAGACTATTTAATAAGAATCAGGTTTCTTTATTATTGTCTTTTCGCGGCTTTCCGCAAAAAGCCAAAAATAAAGAAACCATTTAAGGCGGGGTTACCCCGATAAACGTCGTCAACAATAGCGTTTTACTCGTACATGGAACGGATTTAAATTTTGAAAAAAATGTATTACATAGTTGACTCTTCGATCATGATATGTCGGGCATGCGATACACGATTACTTACACTTCACTGCATCCAATTAAATCGCAAAGACATGTCCAAATGATGGCTAAATAATCGTTTTACTTGAGTTATATTAGGCTTTGAAAAATAAAACTTATATCATAATAAAGGTCGTAAAAAATGTGTATTATCTCGGGTCACATAATGTATAATTTCTTCATCATTTTTCTCCAAGAGAGAAAAAAGAGTCAAAATTTAGGCATTATATAGCTCGCGCGGCAGGGCGGGGGGTGAGGTCGTGCGTACATAAAAACAAAGTAGGGTAACCTCGCCTTAAGAAACCGAATCGTTTTAGCCACGTACTCGTACAAAATGGGGAATTCAAAGTTTTCTTTATTACAGAGAAAACAAAAGTTAATTTTTTTGAGGGAAAGTTATTTATTAAAAACGTACAAGTTAAAATTATATATTGTACTATTGAACACAATCTTTTTTGTATCGAAACTTTTTTAAGAACAAAGCAACTCAACCAGTAAAATTTTAAAAAAAACCCTATATTTCACTAGTGCATAATGGCAATGAAAAAATCACAGTTCGATTACAGGTGTCATTGTGCCTAATTGCGGTGAAATTATAGCCATTTTATGAGCAAATGTGTTGAAAAGTAAAAAAAACTTGAACGATGGGTATGTACCTCATGAATTGAGTGAATCGAGCTTGCAAACACGCGTCGACTGCTGAGTTACTTTGCTCAACCGACACAATAATGAATGAAGGGATTTTAAATCGAATCATTACTTGTGATGAAAAGTAGATACTGTACAATAATTAGAAGCGCTCGTCGCAATGTCGGAACCCTGAAGACCCAGCCAAATCCTGCCCTAAACGAAAGTTGACTCAGGAAAAGTTACTTGTGAGTGTTTGGTGGACTAGCGCTAATTTCATATATGTATAAGGACCTAATACAATTATATACATGATAATTACCAGAAGTCGAATATTTCCCGAACGTCCTTGTCCATTTTCATCAGTGGCGGTGACGATGAGGGTCTGGTCGTGCGTCAGTCGCGCACCAGTGCGCACGTGCACGAACCCAGTTGTCGGGGCGACAGCCAACACGCTTTCACTACTCCCGTACCTCAATGCTGCATTAACCCCGATGTCCGCGTCGGTTGCCTGTTTTGAAAAGCATAGGAATATATTGGTGGAATTTAGGTTTTGTAGTGGGTAATAGATACTTTTCGTTATCGGCCACCCTACAAAAATCATATTGCTATAGGTTTCTTGCCTGAGAGTAGTGAGGCCATACTCCATTCGTGTCGGTTTCATGATAGTTGCAAACTTTCACTTTTCAGTTCTAAGGCCATAAGGCGACGATAGACGCCAGCACGCTTGAGCGAACACACATTTATTTCTTTTACTCTAAAATCACATCAAATTTAAAAAATCCAAAACTTTATATTTGCTCTAGTAAATAACCTGTAGTATTTTTAAAATCACTTTTCATTATTCTAGACTTGATAAATTAAGAGAATTACTGATTAAAGCCACTTTTATCTTTAATCATTAATTCTCTAAATCTCTAAAAGAAGTAAATGTGTGTGGGCACTTCGTTCAAGGTCACTGGCGTTTATTGTCGCCTTAATAGTTGTGTACTGATTCTGCTGTACTAACGCGTGATTAGCTGTAATGATTCTTACCTAAGTGGGTACCTACTACACGATAAAAAAAAACGAACTGAAAGTTTGTTAATGAATTTAAGAAAAAATATCACAAAATCAAGTTTTCGCGCGAAAGGAAAACATTTCAAATACCTGCTTCAATCTGGCAAGTACCTTTTACTTGTAATGTATTCTAATGAAGTGAAGGAAAACGTTATCAATATTGCAAGTGAATGATTTTGCAGTATCAGCATTATTGGAGCTGAAGATTAAAAATACTTAAACAAATATCTTAGGATAGTATGTTTAATTTTCTAAATAGCCGTAATAATTGACCTATCGTCATACTTTCAACAATTTCGGCATCAATGGGCGTTTGAAAAGTAAACATCCATATTTATAGTGCAGGGAATTAACGCCCATAAAATAAATCCTAAAATTTCTTGCACTCGATCTTTAAAAAAGGTACTTCATCTGTAATTTACAAGGTGTATCAAAAGAAAGTTTATATTTATTTAGCGTACTGCGTGAACGCA
This sequence comes from Diarsia dahlii, assembly GCA_949775195.1. Classification (NCBI taxonomy): domain Eukaryota; kingdom Metazoa; phylum Arthropoda; class Insecta; order Lepidoptera; family Noctuidae; genus Diarsia; species Diarsia dahlii. Next base: position 13,045,648 of record OX459194.1, on the reverse strand, counting down.
ACGAGTCCAAGGGGCGCAGGGGTTCGGTAAGTCCCCTTTTTGAGGAGTGGCTAGAGAGGAGCCACGGCGCCCTCACCTTCCGTCTGACGCAGGTCCTCACCGGACATGGGTGTTTCGGGAGGTACCTGTACCGAATGAGGCGGGAGGAAACGCCCGGATACTTCCACTGCGAGGATACGGTGGACACGGTGGAGCACACTGTGGAGGTGTGCCCTGCTTGGGCAGAGCCCCACCGTGTTCTCGTAGCGGCGATCGGCGGCGGCGACCTCTCGCGTCCGGCCCTGGTGCAAGCCATGGTCCGGGGCGAAGAGGAATGGGACGCCGTCGCCTCCTTCTGCGAAGCAGTGATGCTAGCGAAGGAGGTGGCGGAACGTGAGAGGGAGAGAACCTCTCGTCCTAGCCGCCGCGGGAGACGCTCCGGGCGTCGGGGGCCACGTGATGGCTTCCGGCCACCGTAGACGCGGGCCTGTGGACGGTGAGTAACGGGCTAGCTCGCCGTCCGGCCGTCGTCATGACAGCAACAGACCGTGTCGACGGCGCGTTCGTGTTCCACGCGCGCCTCATAGAGATGTCAGCAAGGAGGGGCCCGCAAGGGCCGACGCTCGTCGGGGGTTGCGGATTATCGTAAGGCATAACGCGGCCAAGGGCGAAGAAGGAACATGGGTTTGGTTTTTAGTCAGTAGAAGTCTGACACTCCCCTTCGCTCTGCCCAAGAGCCGGGGGGGGGGGGGGGTTCGATGATTTTCCAAAGACCAAAAAAAAAAAAAAAGGGGCGCAGGGGTTATGTCAATCGGTAGCCTGGCTAGCGCGTAGAAGCTTCTGCAGTGTTCGAGCTTTTTCCATTTAAATGATGCGCCAAGCAATCTTCTTATTCGAAAATGGGTCAAAAATTTTGAAGAGATCAGTACAACGCTGGAAAAACCAAAATCCAGGAGACCAAGGTCATCAAGAACGGTAGAAAACGTGGAGTGTTAATCAGTCTTTACTGAGTCCACCTGCTGAGCCGTGATAAGTAATTTTACTGTTCGATAAAAAGAGTGCCGCGAACGCGAGGGTCCACGTTTGGAAAATATTATTTTTAAGAAATAAATTCCCAAATTGTGTTCTTTAATAAACATTTTTTCGATACACTGCTTACTTTTGTTTTAATAGAACTTCTAAATATAAACTTTTTTTGAGACACCCAGTATCTCATTACCTCCTACACCAGCCATCCTTCCATTCCATAGCTGCATTCTGCTTTAATCAATGCTAAAGTTGTCAAAAAAAAATCTAATTACTCCGTCAGGTAGATTGCCAAAAAATATTGGACACGTATTTTTTCTTTTTTCACGTCATCCATAAATGAAGACGATTCACGATTTAGTACTTCGAAAAGTCGCGTGTCGACACAGTTTGGTAATTTTTTTACCAGAAAGTGACGTCACCAGCCCCCACACAGGATCTTTGATACATTTTATTTTCGTAAATTTTTATTAATTTGATAAAACAAAAAACTCGTATCCAATATTTTTCGATAATCTAGCAGACGGACTAAACATAATCAAGCATATTTTTTTAGTCAGTCAACTACCCTATTCATGAGGTCGGGCAGGAAGTGCCTCGCCCGAGGAAAACAATGAAAAATCGTGTCGCGATGCCGACGCCCGAGGGTGCCACGCACGACTACGCGCTCTTTCAGTACGCGGCATACGTTGAGCATCGATTCTATACTCAAAGCCAGAGTTTTTACATTTTCCGAAGTTTAATCATGTTTATGTTGTTATTTGCATTATGTACATAATTAATTTTGGTTATTTTCTAAGGTGTTATTTCACCTTAGATTTTTCAGAAAAACGTCTTTATTTATGCCAAATAAAGACGTTTTTCTTTCTTTCTATGTTACAACTTGGGAACTTAAATAAAATATTAAAACAATGCACGACGTTCATGTTTGAGATAAACAAAGCATTTGCATAATGCAACCCTACCTTTAACTCCGTCAAAGAACGGGGTAATATCCTCTCCTCGAGCTCATCGGTGGGGTATCCGACGACAATTGGCTCGTGTTCTTTACCGACGAATATGGGATCGTTGTCGTTGATGTCGTTTACTATGAGATTCACTAAGCTGCGTCTCGAGTTGTACGGAATCGTCTCTGTAAGAATCCATTTATTTGAACCGTAGTCGTAGGGACCGAGTCGTGCAGTTGTTTCTGAGCGTTTTTCACGGATGGCGCCATCAGTATCGCTTCGACAATGTAATATAAGTTCCACTTGGACTTGTGACTGCGCCATAAAGGCTATGGATGGATGTTCTCTATCGATAGCGATTGTGTGCAGTCCGAATTCGTTGACGTACAGCCACGGCTGGTCAGTGGGCCAGCGGTTCATTAAGGTGAAGTGGCATCCAGCATGTTGCGTAGAGTCAAGAACAAGTAGGTTACTGTGAGACGATTCCTCATCTCTCTCCAAAATAACCAGCGGGGGCATGACGATGCCTTTGTCCTCACATACCATGACTGATTGTACTGTTAAATGTACCTGCAAAAAGAAATTTAAACTTTGATAATAATGCTCCTGATTTTAAAAGTAATTTATTGAAACTTAAAGGGTCAGTAAATCAATAGAATGTATTTCAACTACGTATAAACTGATTCATACCGAAGCTGTTCCCGTCGCTTGTGTAATAGCTGTAGTGGCAATAACTTGGAAATTGTAGACTCCACTGTTAGCCGGAGCAGACAAATACAGTTCACCTTCATTGTTTATAGAAAGACGAGTCTGAAGATGCGCTGCAACAATATACTTTATTTGTATTATTTACAATTTAAAAACTTCGTAGGTAAACGATCGCACTCTTTTGGAAAACACATAATTATGTACTATGTACCGTTCTTGGCACTTATGGTCATTCTCTTATTTTAACATTTTATTTATACTAGAGAGGCATGTTCTAAGATTTAACTTCTAACATCAGGGCGGCATAATCGCATGTGCGACAAAGCCTTTTTTCTTGAAATTAAAAAAAAAAACTTATTTTATGCATTATTGCTTATCGTGCTACGCTTGGCACCAAATAAAAACAACATTTTTTTTTAAGAATTTTAGGCGCCCTATTCAAGATTTATTTGCATCATTAAGTATGGTTTTACAAATAAAAAGGTTTCAAATATTTTTCCCTTACTTCATTTAGAATGCAAACTTAAAATTGAATAAACTTACTTAGTATGTACATACAATGTACTCGTAATTTAGGCTACAAGTGCTCGTAAGCTAGTTATAAATTTTACAAAACATTTAAGAAAAATAAATAATTTTATATAATAAATAAATTATTTCTGACAATAATTTTTTGAAAAGTGTAGCACTGTGTAGGATAAATTAATAAAATTTGTCGAGATGAAACACACTGCATGCAGGTGTCTTCTCATCGGGAGCATTCGTTAGTAGTGTAATAATACCTCATCATCATCATCATCATCATCATCAGGCTATAATGTTCCCACTGCAGGGACTCAGGCCTCTCTCTATGAGAGGGATGGGCTATAATCTACCACGCGGGCCCAGTGCGGATTGGTAGATGTCACGTATCTTTGAATTTTTGGTTCTAAGACATGCCGGTTTCCTCACGATGTTTTCCTTCACCGTTTTGAGAGCAGTGGTGATGAAATAAAAATATTACACAATGTAATGCGCCTGACGGGGTTTGAACCCACGACTCACTGTTCGTAAGTCGGGGCCGCCACCACTGGGCCACCACTGCTCCGATAATACCTCGGTGACCGGATTTTATTATAGTGACGTATCTAAAAATGAAAGCTATGTTGATTAATGAATTGTCCTCGAAACCCCTGTATACTAAATTTCATGAAAATCGTTGGAGCTGTTTCCGAGATTCGATTACAAATAAACATAAATACAAGAGTTGCTTTTTTAAGGTATTAGATCCGATTAGATAACATAGAAATATCTATCTTATCTAATCGGATCTAATACCAAATGGAATACCAGCTCGTTCAAAAACAGAAAATCTGAACTGTTACATTACAAGTGGTTGCTCACGATGAGGAAGCGCCTAACCACATACTTGGACACCTAAAAGTCACCGATATTTGTTTACGTTATTATGTACTGTACCTACATGGTTTCTTATGATGTAAGAAAAGAAAATCTGTTTCTATCTTTGTGGAGAGGCATGCAGGATAGGATAGACTTTTATGTGCACCTAATAGCCACCTATAATGGGCACAACTATCTACCACCATGAATGCCATCGCTAAGGACCATATTGCTTACCATCGTCCGTTTCGAGTGAAAAAGTGACCACCTCTCCGTTGTCAGCAGTCGCCGAGACGCGTCCCACGACACCAGTCTGTGCCATGTCCACAGACACCAAGTACGACTCCGAGGAGAATGTCACGGATGGCCCCAAATCTGATGGAAATTAAATTAGACACTTTTGTGTACATCGTAGTATGAAACCACGTTTTTTTGGGATAAAAGAAGGAAGGAGGGGAGAAAATAACAATCTCAAACATTCACTCCCAAGGAATTATTATTAAATAAAAATTTATTTTGTTCCAAAAGAGTTTTTGGTCAACCGGACCCACTCGAAATGGACCCGAGGGTCCAGTCGACCAGTTCAAAATTTGAATTGGTCGACTGGACCCTCGGGTCCATTTCTACTACCTAATTTCATTATAAAGTACAGTCACGGAGTAAAGCCCAATGCTTTAGTTTTACAGTGAAACTTGGTTAAGTGGGACCTGGATAAGTGAGAAACCTCTCTATCTGGAACTCATGCTGAGGTCCCTTGAGACAGATATTGGACATCTGAGACACTGGGTAAGTGGAATACCTCTATAAGTGAAACAAATTTTCAGGTCCCTTGAAGTCTCACTTAACCATGTTTCACTGTATTTTTACAGCAGTACAGTTATTGTGATTTAATTTCACCAACTACCAGGAGGTTAGACTTATGAAGAAGTATTTATTATCTTCATTACATGATGCACGATAATAGAAATGTACAAACATACATTATATTAGATTTGATATTGAGATTTATAACACACTTATATTATAAAGGCAAGGGGGATAGAACCGATGTGGCATATCAACCTGTCCGCCATTTTGTTTTTTTTTCGAAATTGCGGCCAACAACGAAAGTAGTACGAATGGATAGAGGACATATAGACGAACAAAAAATGTCCAGTAACACGGTACCTAAAGTGTCACGTTACCGAGATATTATATTTGAAGTTATAGATCGACAAATGTGTACACACGGCTACACATCAAGCTATACATTTCCAGTAAAAGCTGGTCTCGCATTGTACAGGATTTCCGTACAGTGCGATACCAGCGTAAACTGGAAATGTATAGCTTGATGTGTAGCCGTGTGTACAATGACAATCATCATTCATCATTTCAGCCAAAAGACGTCCATTGCTGGACATAGGCCTCCCCCAGGAGGGGGGGGTTTGCCATAATCGCCACGCTTGGCAGGCGGGTTGGCGATCGCAGTATGGTTGTTACAAAGACACAGAGAACGCTGCTGCCCATTCTCTGGTAAGTCCCTTAGTCGCCTCTTACGACACCCACGGGAAGATATGGGATGGTGCTATTCTTTACGTCCGACACCACACGGCAATCATTAAATATTTTAAAAAATAGCCTTTTTACGTGTATAGGCGTTCAATTGTATCCAAACAATAGTTCCCAGGTTGATTATTATTGTACGCACAATAAAATAGCTTCACATCGCAATGAAACACTATGTTTTGTCAAAAAATTGTTTTCTCGTGCTCCTAGTAGTATGTAATGTGCCTACTCTCTTTCAATAACCAGAAATAATAATAATCAACACCTATATACACGTAAAAGGTCTATTTTTTATGTGGTCATTGTACTCATATGTCCATCTTTGCCTTCAAATATCTCGGTATCGTGACACTTTAGGTACCGTGTTACTGGACATTTTTTGTTCGTCTATATGTCCTCTATCCATACATACTACTTTCATCGTGGGCCGCGATTTCGAAAAAAAAACAAAATGGCGGTGGGTCGATATGCCAGCTCCCATACAAAAAAGTTCAAACCCCTTTGTATAATATGTGTAGGTATGTATGTTGGTTACTCCATCACGCTCAAACAGCTTACTTCTTCATAATTCACACTATTTCGAAATTGACAGGAGTACCTGTCAATTTCGAAATAGTGTTTTATTTCACAAACTACCAGGAGGCCAGAATTATGAAGAAGTTTGAGTGGTGTTTGAGTGTGATGGAGTATTTCGCCTAATTAGGAGATGAGAAACAAGGATAGGATAGTAAAGTCTCACAGACTACCAGGACCCCAGAATTATGAAGGAGGTATTGTATATTGCTAACTGGCTACGCCCACGGTGTTACCTGTGGTGAAAAAGATTACATGCGCACACGAACTAAAACTCAGAAATAAGTATGACCACAAATATTTAAGAACATTGTTGTTACGATATACCAGATACCAAATGTTATTAAAATGTTTTAAGCCGTTGGATAAAACCCAATTACACTCAGTAATTGGGTTTTATCCATATTGGGTATCCGGGTAATTTTATTTACAACATTTAAAAACTACTATTTACAGAACTAAGATAATAATAAAATATATACAAGTATCAAAAAGGGGAGTAATTACAGGGCGTCAAAAAATTCGTCCACACCGCTGTCAACAGGAAAAGTGCCCAGAAGGCTGGCAGCATTGCCACGTTGGATGGCAATGCTGATTCTTTGCCCAAAAAATATTCCAGCCCTCCGGTCACGTGAAGAGTCGACCAAACGCTTGGCAATTTCCTGATAAATTAAGTGGGCACTCGGACCCCATGGCCCCAGTGTTTCAACCCCAAACGGCTCAAACACATAACTACCAATTAAGTTATTGTATTTGCGCCGTTTGAGGTTTTCAGCACCGGCAGCAGCCGCCCCAGCACAGCTCACCGTGCTAGGAAGATGGGATGGCGCAAGGGTGTCGACACAAGTTGCATCCCACACCAAAGGCCTACCCAACTTCCAAGGCATTATGGTCATACCATCTGGTCTCTTCCCATCGACGCGTGCCAACCCATTGGGTTCCAAAATAGCTGGCACACCGGCGGTAGCCAGAGCACGTCGGATAAGATCATTAATGCTGGCGTGTCGCGCAATCCGACCTGCGCTCTTACTGCAAGATAGGCCATGGTGTCCGAGGCCGTCGACTGCTTCACCACACTGACAGCGATGTGGAGCCCCACATGGAGCACCCAATCGCAAACATGTAGCGAGCCGGAAGGTAGTGTCACCTAACATAGTGCCTATATTAGGTGACGGTAGTGCTTGAAGCCAGAGGCCCGACTCCCACTCACCCACAGCCAGCAGGCGGGCGCGCTCAGCAGTATTGGTAGACGTATTAATAAGGTTATTCCGTACCAACCTGCAGAGCGGCTCATCCCACTGTCTCTGGGAAAATGGGTTTTCGGGCCGATCCGTGTTCGGGCAAGCCATTCTCCAGGCGCTCTCTGCATCGGACAAGCACGGCACTTCCGAGTCAACCAGGGAGAGGGTTAAAATTTTCCTGGTTAGCTTTTCAGTGCTGTGGACAGACGACAGGAACGCCGGTAAGCTTACACTAGAAATTTTGCGGACGCCGAGGCCACCAAAACGGATTGGAAGGGTGGCTTGCTGCCACGCTCGGTCGTCCAGGGCCACATTAAGAATGGATGTAAGTGTGTCGTGGATAATTTGGTCAATTTTGTCCAAAAGTTGTGGTTTCATCCACAGAGGTGAAGAACGAAGAAAATACATAAAATTTGGACCAAAACAACAGTATCTGATAAGGGTGAAAGCCGAATGAAGGTTAATTTTGGAGAGTCTATCTGAAATATCAAGAAAATGTTTAATTTTGTCATCGATGAAAAATGAGAAACATATTTGAGTTATTTGCTCATCCCACGGAAACACCAAGATCAAAAGTAGTGTGTAGCGTAGTGTACCTAACTTCATTTAAGTAGGTTCAGTAGCTTTAGCGTGAAAGGACGACAGGCAGAGTTACTTTCGCATTTATATTATTAGTTTTCATCTAAATTCGTAAACGTAACATTTTGTCTAAACAATTTGGTGATCGACTGTTCCATTACTAGCTTTAAACAATAGATGTTTCTTAAAGTTTGCCTGTGGGTCCAGTTGACCAATAAAAATAAATAAAAATAATGGTGTGGTCAACTGGACCCGCGGGTCCAGTAGCGAGTGGGTCCAGTAGACCAAAGACTTAAAGTACCCATTATTCGCTATAATTAACATTAAACTAGTAGGACACAACTTTATTCACCTGAGTGAAACAAAAATATCACCCAGGTGAATTGAGGATACTACTTTAGTGTCCTGTGTTCACCTGAATGATATGATCCAGTTATTTTAGTTTTAGTACCAACTAAAACAAGGCAAAGGCCTCTCCCTAAGAACGCCATAACGAATGGCAACCTGTCATGCATCCGCCGGTTGCTTGCCGGCGACTCTCACGATGTCGTCGATCCACCTGGTGGGAGGCCTACCAACGCTGCGTCTTCCAGTTCGTGGTCGCCACTCGAGAACCTTTCTTTCCCATCGGTTGTCGGTTCTTCGAGCTATGTGGCCTGCCCATTGCCCCTTCAACTTGCATATTCTGAGAGCTATGTCGGTGACCTGGTTCTTCGGCGAATTTCCTTATTTCGGATTTTGTCGCACAAAAAAACTTCGAGTATAGCTCTTTTCATGGCTCGTTGCTTGACTCTGAGTTTCTCTAAGAGGCCAGCAGTTAAGGACTACTCTGTGCATTTGTATTATTTTAAATAGGCAAGCACAAGTTGGAGATGAGAAAAAAGGACAGTTAAGTCCCACACACTACCAAGAGAACAGAAATATGAAGGAGGTTTTGTATATTATTATTAGGATTCTTACAATCAAATCTATATGCCTTTCTAATACCATTGCAGTTTTTTTGGTTGGAGATGAGAAAGAAAGATACTAAAGTCTCATTAAATTAAGTAACAGGAGGCCAGAAACATAATATGGATGTATTGTATTATTGAAAATCTTTATACATTTTTCCGTGTTCCTTCTCAAGGCCCTTGCGTAACGGGGCCGCGGTAAACTTTTCAAGAAAATTTCGCAATCCTGGCAGTTCGTGCCTGCACTGGATTGGCTACACAACAGATTTATAAACCACAAAATAATTAGTAATTATTACCCCGTCTTAGGTGCAACGAGAAGTGTATAATGCTTCAAGGGGGATAAAAGTGTCTTCGTCTTGGGTGACCTTGACTCCTTCGTTTTCGATTACCTCTTCTATTTGACATGTGGCGAGCAACACAACAAGCCTACGATGCAACGCAACATTACATAACATCACGATTGTTAGTGCCGAATAGAAAGGAAGATAGATACCTCTACCCTCTATTAAGACACCCACGTCGTAAGTTATGTTTAAGTCCTATGTAAAAGGGTCGGGTGTATTGTGCACAAATTCAGACTCCGTAACTGCTGTCAAGAAATTTCTAATGGAAAAAGCCAAAGAACCCTTTGTCCGACCTGGGAATCGATCCCAGGAACTCATGCACAACAGTCGTGCTGCGATCACACGACCAGCGCAACACATCCAGCCATCACGAGGCAGTGCAACACAAATTGTGTTGAAAAAAAACATAAGAATCCTTGACGCAGCTATGAAGACCAGCGTAGTTAAATAGACATACACGGAAAGTGACGTGTTATTTAAATGTATAAAACAAAGAAACTGTTCCAATAATTATAATTATGTATCTCACTAAGAAAGTCGCGCAAATCAGTTCTTCTACCGTAAAAAGTAGTGGGATCCATGTAATAACAAGTTAGTTAATTTATTCAAGTAAATGGCCAACGCATCGCCTTCACCAATTTCTTTAAAAAAATCGCATTGGCCAATGTGATGAGTTGTAACTAGTTAAAATTAGGAAACGTTGACTAGATAAACTACTCTTTCAAGTTGAATAAAATTTGAAATATACTGTGTTTATACATGCAATGCCTAATTGATTACTGAAACTTCAGGCTTTTAGTTTTATCCACAACGAAGTTATATAGTTTGAAAATGGCTTGAACTCTTTCGAGAAAAGGATGGTACGGTAGTGCTGCTTTATTGCTCGACTTGGCTGGGGCACTGTCGTACCCCCAGACTATTTGAATATCAATCCGGAAAGTATAACAACTGAATTAAGCTGGAATCAGACACAACACTATATACTCCGTTTTTATTTCAATGTGAATTCGTCACCAAGCACTAAGGTACCTTTCCCATTTGATATGTGGCATCAAATTATTGGTGTCCGCTTCATGTCAAAAACTTACTTATGCCTTATAGCGGCACTAACCTTTTTCAATTTCTATGGAAACAGCCGAACGTGCAGCTAACGCTCCGGGCTTCGTAGCGACGACGGTGAATAGGAACTGGCTGTTTGCTTGTAGTACCTCATCTGCTATAGGCAACGGAGCAACTATGCTATATGAATTAATGTCCCTACGAACCAAGCTGAAGAGCGTATGTAAATCTGAAAAAACGTGTAATTTAAAATACTATACGGACGTTAAATGTAAACTGCAACTTTTGGCGAATTATTTATTCGAAGATTACCTCCGTCCAAGTCAAAGGACACCGTGTCGTCGTAGCCGAGTGATAAGGAAATTAATTGGGTAAACTGCAATCCCGATTCAGCATTATAAGCACCCCTGTAATACGCTTGCGGAAATACTGGAGGAATAATTTCATCTCTAACAACTTCTATGACTACACTTGTCCGATCGGATATAGCTCTTTCTCTACTGGCTTTTAGCTCCAACAGTATAAATGCGTTTTCAGTCGCCTCAATCGGCAGAGTATTGAGAACCGAGAGCGACACAACGTGGTTATCGGGTGTCGCTCTGAAATAATCCGCGTACTCTGAAATCATAGAAAGAGGATACAAACATAAATATGTAGTCACATTGATTATGCAAGGCAATTTTTTTTTGAGAATCAGTGGCTTGTTTGCTATAGAAAGAAACATACCTCCAGTCAGTATAAATTCAGTGCCAGGTGCATACCCTGAGCTGAGCACAATGCTATCGGCCGTTAGACCACTGCTTCCTATAGTACCAGTGTAGGTACTCTGCGCGAACCTCAAAATGACGCGATCCGTTAAATCTAAAACAGATAGATGTTTCACGTGAATACAAGCAAAATGACGCCTCAATGTTTTCAAAATTGTGTGATATTTTATATCATTTATTTAACCTATCAGACAGCTTCCGATACAAAATGTGTTGAAAATCGCTTTAGAATCTTTTACGCAGTTTAGAAGAATACCGCAGTTACATAGACATACGCGGGAAGTGACGTGTTATTTACAAGTATAAAACAGAGAAACTGTTAAAATATTAAAATGAAAAGTCAGCCCCGAAAGCTAAACAACTAAAATAAACTGAAATTATACACCACATTTTACATAACGTTTTTATTTCAATAGAAATTCGTCGCCAAGAACTAAGGTCCCTATTCCATTTGATATGTGGCTTCAAATTATTCATATCCGTTTCATGTGAAATACTTAACTGTGACTCATAGCGGCACTTACCTTTTTCAATTTCGATGGAAACAGCCGAACGAGCAGCTGACGCTCCGGGCTTCGTAGCGACGACGGTGAATAGGAACTGGCTGTTTGCTTGTAGTACCTCTTCCGCTATAGGCAACGGAGCAACTATGCTATATGAATTAATGTCCCTACGAACCAAGCTGAAGAGCGTATGTAAATCTGAAAAAAACGTGTAATTTAAAATACTATACGGACGTTAAATGTAAACTGCAACTTTTGGCGAATTATTTATTCGAAGATTACCTCCGTCCAAGTCAAAGGACACCGTGTCGTCGTAGCCGAGTGATAAGGAAATTAATTGGGTAAACTGCAATCCCGATTCAGCATTATAAGCACCCCTGTAATACGCTTGCGGAAATACTGGAGGAATAATTTCATCTCTAACAACTTCTATGACTACACTTGTCCGATCGGATATAGCTCTTTCTCTACTGGCTTTTAGCTCCAACAGTATAAATGCGTTTTCAGTCGCCTCAATCGGCAGAGTATTGAGAACCGAGAGCGACACAACGTGGTTATCGGGTGTCGCTCTGAAATAATCCGCGTACTCTGAAATCATAGAAAGAGGATACAAACATAAATATGTAGTCACATTGATTATGCAAGGCAATTTTTTTTTGAGAATCAGTGGCTTGTTTGCTATAGAAAGAAACATACCTCCAGTCAGTATAAATTCAGTGCCAGGTGCATACCCTGAGCTGAGCACAATGCTATCGGCCGTTAGACCACTGCTTCCTATAGTTCCAGTGTAGGTACTCTGCGCGAACCTCAAAATGACGCGATCCGTTAAATCTAGAACAGATAGATGTTTCACGTGAATACAAGCGAAATGACGCCTCGTTTTCAAAATTGTGTGACATTTTATATCATTTATTTAACCTATCAGACAGCTTCCGATACAAAATTTGTTGAAAATCGCTTTAGAATCTTTAACGCAGTTTAGAAGAATACCGCAGTTACATAGACATACGCGGGAAGTGACGTGTTATTTACAAGTATAAAACAGAGAAACTGTTAAAATATTAAAATGAAAAGTCATCCCCGAAAGCTAAACAACTAAAATAAACTGAAATTATACACCACATTTTACATAACGTTTTAATTTCAATAGAAATTCGTCGCCAAGAACTAAGGTCCCTATTCCATTTGATATGTGGCTTCAAATTATTCATGTCCGTTTCATGTGAAATACTTAACTGTGACCCATAGCGGCACTTACCTTTTTCAATTTCGATGGAAACAGCCGAACGAGCAGCTGACGCTCCGGGCTTCGTAGCGACGACGGTGAATAGGAACTGGCTGTTTGCTTGTAGTACCTCTTCCGCTATAGGCAGCGGAGCAACTATGCTATATGAATTAATGTCCCTACGAACCAAGCTGAAGAGCGTATGTAAATCTGAAAAAAACGTGTAACTTAAAATACTATACGGACGTTAAATGTAAACTGCAACTTTTGGCGAATTATTTGTTCGAAGATTACCTCCGTCCAAGTCAAAGGACACCGTGTCGTCGTAGCCGAGTGATAAGGAAATTAATTGGGTAAACTGCAATCCCGATTCAGCATTATAAGCACCCCTGTAATACGCTTGCGGAAATACTGGAGGAATAATTTCATCTCTAACAACTTCTATGACTACACTTGTCCGATCGGATATAGCTCTTTCTCTACTGGCTTTTAGCTCCAACAGTATAAATGCGTTTTCAGTCGCCTCAATCGGCAGAGTATTGAGAACCGAGAGCGACACAACGTGGTTATCGGGTGTCGCTCTGAAATAATCCGCGTACTCTGAAATCATAGAAAGAGGATACAAACATAAATATGTAGTCACATTGATTATGCAAGGCAATTTTTTTTTGAGAATCAGTGGCTTGTTTGCTATAGAAAGAAACATACCTCCAGTCAGTATAAATTCAGTGCCAGGTGCATACCCTGAGCTGAGCACAATGCTATCGGCCGTTAGACCACTGCTTCCTATAGTTCCAGTGTAGGTACTCTGCGCGAACCTCAAAATGACGCGATCCGTTAAATCTAAAACAGATAGATGTTTCACGTGAATACAAGCAAAATGACGCCTCAATGTTTTCAAAATTGTGTGATATTTTATATCATTTATTTAACCTATCAGACAGCTTCCGATACAAAATGTGTTGAAAATCGCTTTAGAATCTTTTACGCAGTTTAGAAGAATACCGCAGTTACATAGACATACGCGGGAAGTGACGTGTTATTTACAAGTATAAAACAGAGAAACTGTTAAAATATTAAAATGAAAAGTCAGCCCGAAAGCTAAACAACTAAAATAAACTGAAATTATACACCACATTTTACATAACGTTTTAATTTCAATAGAAATTCGTCGCCAAGAACTAAGGTCCCTATTCCATTTGATATGTGGCTTCAAATTATTCATATCCGTTTCATGTGAAATACTTAACTGTGACTCATAGCGGCACTTACCTTTTTCAATTTCGATGGAAACAGCCGAACGAGCAGCTGACGCTCCGGGCTTCGTAGCGACGACGGTGAATAGGAACTGGCTGTTTGCTTGTAGTACCTCTTCCGCTATAGGCAACGGAGCAACTATGCTATATGAATTAATGTCCCTACGAACCAAGCTGAAGAGCGTATGTAAATCTGAAAAAAACGTGTAATTTAAAATACTATACGGACGTTAAATGTAAACTGCAACTTTTGGCGAATTATTTATTCGAAGATTACCTCCGTCCAAGTCAAAGGACACCGTGTCGTCGTAGCCGAGTGATAAGGAAATTAATTGGGTAAACTGCAATCCCGATTCAGCATTATAAGCACCCCTGTAATACGCTTGCGGAAATACTGGAGGAATAATTTCATCTCTAACAACTTCTATGACTACACTTGTCCGATCGGATATAGCTCTTTCTCTACTGGCTTTTAGCTCCAACAGTATAAATGCGTTTTCAGTCGCCTCAATCGGCAGAGTATTGAGAACCGAGAGCGACACAACGTGGTTATCGGGTGTCGCTCTGAAATAATCCGCGTACTCTGAAATCATAGAAAGAGGATACAAACATAAATATGTAGTCACATTGATTATGCAAGGCAATTTTTTTTTGAGAATCAGTGGCTTGTTTGCTATAGAAAGAAACATACCTCCAGTCAGTATAAATTCAGTGCCAGGTGCATACCCTGAGCTGAGCACAATGCTATCGGCCGTTAGACCACTGCTTCCTATAGTTCCAGTGTAGGTACTCTGCGCGAACCTCAAAATGACGCGATCCGTTAAATCTAGAACAGATAGATGTTTCACGTGAATACAAGCGAAATGACGCCTCGTTTTCAAAATTGTGTGACATTTTATATCATTTATTTAACCTATCAGACAGCTTCCGATACAAAATTTGTTGAAAATCGCTTTAGAATCTTTAACGCAGTTTAGAAGAATACCGCAGTTACATAGACATACGCGGGAAGTGACGTGTTATTTACAAGTATAAAACAGAGAAACTGTTAAAATATTAAAATGAAAAGTCATCCCCGAAAGCTAAACAACTAAAATAAACTGAAATTATACACCACATTTTACATAACGTTTTAATTTCAATAGAAATTCGTCGCCAAGAACTAAGGTCCCTATTCCATTTGATATGTGGCTTCAAATTATTCATGTCCGTTTCATGTGAAATACTTAACTGTGACCCATAGCGGCACTTACCTTTTTCAATTTCGATGGAAACAGCCGAACGAGCAGCTGACGCTCCGGGCTTCGTAGCGACGACGGTGAATAGGAACTGGCTGTTTGCTTGTAGTACCTCTTCCGCTATAGGCAGCGGAGCAACTATGCTATATGAATTAATGTCCCTACGAACCAAGCTGAAGAGCGTATGTAAATCTGAAAAAAACGTGTAACTTAAAATACTATACGGACGTTAAATGTAAACTGCAACTTTTGGCGAATTATTTGTTCGAAGATTACCTCCGTCCAAGTCAAAGGACACCGTGTCGTCGTAGCCGAGTGATAAGGAAATTAATTGGGTAAACTGCAATCCCGATTCAGCATTATAAGCACCCCTGTAATACGCTTGCGGAAATACTGGAGGAATAATTTCATCTCTAACAACTTCTATGACTACACTTGTCCGATCGGATATAGCTCTTTCTCTACTGGCTTTTAGCTCCAACAGTATAAATGCGTTTTCAGTCGCCTCAATCGGCAGAGTATTGAGAACCGAGAGCGACACAACGTGGTTATCGGGTGTCGCTCTGAAATAATCCGCGTACTCTGAAATCATAGAAAGAGGATACAAACATAAATATGTAGTCACATTGATTATGCAAGGCAATTTTTTTTTGAGAATCAGTGGCTTGTTTGCTATAGAAAGAAACATACCTCCAGTCAGTATAAATTCAGTGCCAGGTGCATACCCTGAGCTGAGCACAATGCTATCGGCCGTTAGACCACTGCTTCCTATAGTTCCAGTGTAGGTACTCTGCGCGAACCTCAAAATGACGCGATCCGTTAAATCTAAAACAGATAGATGTTTCACGTGAATACAAGCAAAATGACGCCTCAATGTTTTCAAAATTGTGTGATATTTTATATCATTTATTTAACCTATCAGACAGCTTCCGATACAAAATGTGTTGAAAATCGCTTTAGAATCTTTTACGCAGTTTAGAAGAATACCGCAGTTACATAGACATACGCGGGAAGTGACGTGTTATTTACAAGTATAAAACAGAGAAACTGTTAAAATATTAAAATGAAAAGTCAGCCCGAAAGCTAAACAACTAAAATAAACTGAAATTATACACCACATTTTACATAACGTTTTAATTTCAATAGAAATTCGTCGCCAAGAACTAAGGTCCCTATTCCATTTGATATGTGGCTTCAAATTATTCATATCCGTTTCATGTGAAATACTTAACTGTGACTCATAGCGGCACTTACCTTTTTCAATTTCGATGGAAACAGCCGAACGAGCAGCTGACGCTCCGGGCTTCGTAGCGACGACGGTGAATAGGAACTGGCTGTTTGCTTGTAGTACCTCTTCCGCTATAGGCAACGGAGCAACTATGCTATATGAATTAATGTCCCTACGAACCAAGCTGAAGAGCGTATGTAAATCTGAAAAAAACGTGTAATTTAAAATACTATACGGACGTTAAATGTAAACTGCAACTTTTGGCGAATTATTTATTCGAAGATTACCTCCGTCCAAGTCAAAGGACACCGTGTCGTCGTAGCCGAGTGATAAGGAAATTAATTGGGTAAACTGCAATCCCGATTCAGCATTATAAGCACCCCTGTAATACGCTTGCGGAAATACTGGAGGAATAATTTCATCTCTAACAACTTCTATGACTACACTTGTCCGATCGGATATAGCTCTTTCTCTACTGGCTTTTAGCTCCAACAGTATAAATGCGTTTTCAGTCGCCTCAATCGGCAGAGTATTGAGAACCGAGAGCGACACAACGTGGTTATCGGGTGTCGCTCTGAAATAATCCGCGTACTCTGAAATCATAGAAAGAGGATACAAACATAAATATGTAGTCACATTGATTATGCAAGGCAATTTTTTTTTGAGAATCAGTGGCTTGTTTGCTATAGAAAGAAACATACCTCCAGTCAGTATAAATTCAGTGCCAGGTGCATACCCTGAGCTGAGCACAATGCTATCGGCCGTTAGACCACTGCTTCCTATAGTTCCAGTGTAGGTACTCTGCGCGAACCTCAAAATGACGCGATCCGTTAAATCTAGAACAGATAGATGTTTCACGTGAATACAAGCGAAATGACGCCTCGTTTTCAAAATTGTGTGACATTTTATATCATTTATTTAACCTATCAGACAGCTTCCGATACAAAATTTGTTGAAAATCGCTTTAGAATCTTTAACGCAGTTTAGAAGAATACCGCAGTTACATAGACATACGCGGGAAGTGACGTGTTATTTACAAGTATAAAACAGAGAAACTGTTAAAATATTAAAATGAAAAGTCATCCCCGAAAGCTAAACAACTAAAATAAACTGAAATTATACACCACATTTTACATAACGTTTTAATTTCAATAGAAATTCGTCGCCAAGAACTAAGGTCCCTATTCCATTTGATATGTGGCTTCAAATTATTCATGTCCGTTTCATGTGAAATACTTAACTGTGACCCATAGCGGCACTTACCTTTTTCAATTTCGATGGAAACAGCCGAACGAGCAGCTGACGCTCCGGGCTTCGTAGCGACGACGGTGAATAGGAACTGGCTGTTTGCTTGTAGTACCTCTTCCGCTATAGGCAGCGGAGCAACTATGCTATATGAATTAATGTCCCTACGAACCAAGCTGAAGAGCGTATGTAAATCTGAAAAAAACGTGTAACTTAAAATACTATACGGACGTTAAATGTAAACTGCAACTTTTGGCGAATTATTTGTTCGAAGATTACCTCCGTCCAAGTCAAAGGACACCGTGTCGTCGTAGCCGAGTGATAAGGAAATTAATTGGGTAAACTGCAATCCCGATTCAGCATTATAAGCACCCCTGTAATACGCTTGCGGAAATACTGGAGGAATAATTTCATCTCTAACAACTTCTATGACTACACTTGTCCGATCGGATATAGCTCTTTCTCTACTGGCTTTTAGCTCCAACAGTATAAATGCGTTTTCAGTCGCCTCAATCGGCAGAGTATTGAGAACCGAGAGCGACACAACGTGGTTATCGGGTGTCGCTCTGAAATAATCCGCGTACTCTGAAATCATAGAAAGAGGATACAAACATAAATATGTAGTCACATTGATTATGCAAGGCAATTTTTTTTTGAGAATCAGTGGCTTGTTTGCTATAGAAAGAAACATACCTCCAGTCAGTATAAATTCAGTGCCAGGTGCATACCCTGAGCTGAGCACAATGCTATCGGCCGTTAGACCACTGCTTCCTATAGTTCCAGTGTAGGTACTCTGCGCGAACCTCAAAATGACGCGATCCGTTAAATCTAAAACAGATAGATGTTTCACGTGAATACAAGCAAAATGACGCCTCAATGTTTTCAAAATTGTGTGATATTTTATATCATTTATTTAACCTATCAGACAGCTTCCGATACAAAATGTGTTGAAAATCGCTTTAGAATCTTTTACGCAGTTTAGAAGAATACCGCAGTTACATAGACATACGCGGGAAGTGACGTGTTATTTACAAGTATAAAACAGAGAAACTGTTAAAATATTAAAATGAAAAGTCAGCCCGAAAGCTAAACAACTAAAATAAACTGAAATTATACACCACATTTTACATAACGTTTTAATTTCAATAGAAATTCGTCGCCAAGAACTAAGGTCCCTATTCCATTTGATATGTGGCTTCAAATTATTCATATCCGTTTCATGTGAAATACTTAACTGTGACTCATAGCGGCACTTACCTTTTTCAATTTCGATGGAAACAGCCGAACGAGCAGCTGACGCTCCGGGCTTCGTAGCGACGACGGTGAATAGGAACTGGCTGTTTGCTTGTAGTACCTCTTCCGCTATAGGCAACGGAGCAACTATGCTATATGAATTAATGTCCCTACGAACCAAGCTGAAGAGCGTATGTAAATCTGAAAAAAACGTGTAATTTAAAATACTATACGGACGTTAAATGTAAACTGCAACTTTTGGCGAATTATTTATTCGAAGATTACCTCCGTCCAAGTCAAAGGACACCGTGTCGTCGTAGCCGAGTGATAAGGAAATTAATTGGGTAAACTGCAATCCCGATTCAGCATTATAAGCACCCCTGTAATACGCTTGCGGAAATACTGGAGGAATAATTTCATCTCTAACAACTTCTATGACTACACTTGTCCGATCGGATATAGCTCTTTCTCTACTGGCTTTTAGCTCCAACAGTATAAATGCGTTTTCAGTCGCCTCAATCGGCAGAGTATTGAGAACCGAGAGCGACACAACGTGGTTATCGGGTGTCGCTCTGAAATAATCCGCGTACTCTGAAATCATAGAAAGAGGATACAAACATAAATATGTAGTCACATTGATTATGCAAGGCAAATTTTTTTTGAGAATCAGTGGCTTGTTTGCTATAGAAAGAAACATACCTCCAGTCAGTATAAATTCAGTGCCAGGTGCATACCCTGAGCTGAGCACAATGCTATCGGCCGTTAGACCACTGCTTCCTATAGTTCCAGTGTAGGTACTCTGCGCGAACCTCAAAATGACGCGATCCGTTAAATCTAAAACAGATAGATGTTTCACGTGAATACAAGCAAAATGACGCCTCAATGTTTTCAAAATTGTGTGACATTTTGTATCATTTATTTAACCTATCAGACAGCTTCCGATACAAAATGTGTTGAAAATCGCTTTAGAATCTTTTACGCAGTTTAGAAGAATACCGCAGTTACATAGACATACGCGGGAAGTGACGTGTTATTTACAAGTATAAAACAGAGAAACTGTTAAAATATTAAAATGAAAAGTCATCCCCGAAAGCTAAACAACTAAAATAAACTGAAATTATACACCACATTTTACATAACGTTTTTATTTCAATAGAAATTCGTCGCCAAGAACTAAGGTCCCTATCCATTTGATATGTGGCTTCAAATTATTCATGTCCGTTTCATGTGAAATACTTAACTGTGACTCATAGCGGCACTTACCTTTTTCAATTTCGATGGAAACAGCCGAACGAGCAGCTGACGCTCCGGGCTTCGTAGCGACGACGGTGAATAGGAACTGGCTGTTTGCTTGTAGTACCTCTTCTGCTATAGGCAACGGAGCAACTATGCTATATATATTAATGTCCCTCCGAACCAAGCTGAAGAGCGTATGTAAATCTGAAAAAAAAGTGTAACTTAAAATACTATACGGACGTTAAATGTAAACTGCAACTTTTGGCGAATTATTTGTTCGAAGATTACCTCCGTCCAAGTCAAAGGACACCGTGTCGTCGTAGCCGAGTGATAAGGAAATTAATTGGGTAAACTGCAATCCCGATTCAGCATTATAAGCACCCCTGTAATACGCTTGCGGAAATACTGGAGGAATAATTTCATCTCTAACAACTTCTATGACTACACTTGTCCGATCGGATATAGCTCTTTCTCTACTGGCTTTTAGCTCCAACAGTATAAATGCGTTTTCAGTCGCCTCAATCGGCAGAGTATTGAGAACCGAGAGCGACACAACGTGGTTATCGGGTGTCGCTCTGAAATAATCCGCGTACTCTGAAATCATAGAAAGAGGATACAAACATAAATATGTAGTCACATTGATTATGCAAGGCAAATTTTTTTTGAGAATCAGTGGCTTGTTTGCTATAGAAAGAAACATACCTCCAGTCAGTATAAATTCAGTGCCAGGTGCATACCCTGAGCTGAGCACAATGCTATCGGCCGTTAGACCACTGCTTCCTATAGTTCCAGTGTAGGTACTCTGCTCAAAACTTAATATGACTTGATCTAAAACAAATAGACATTTTACGTGAATTTCAGCTAAATATCACGTTTCATGTACGTAGGGTGAACTCATCTAATTCTGTGATTCGCCTAATTCGGTGATATTTGATACTTAGTTAGTGCTTTATTTTTATATTTGTTCAAATGCCTTTATCACGAAGTTAGATGAGTTCCCTTTACTATATAAAACCTGTTTGTTTTACACAAGAGCAGTGGTGACCCAGTGATGGCGGCCCCGACTATCAAACAGTAAGATTTGTGTTCGAACCCAGCCAGGCGCATTACTTTGTGTAATTTATTTCATAGTTACTGCTCAACACGGTGAAGGAAAACATCGTGAGGATACGACCTACGCATGTCTTATAACCAAAAATTCGAAGAAATCTACCAATCCGCACTGGGTCCTCGAGGTAGATTATAGCCCATTAGCTCTTAAAGAGAGGAGACCTGTGTCCCAGCAGTGAGAACATTAATAAGGTGAAGATGATGATCATGACTTAACGTAACCTCTCCTACACAAATTCTATAAGTTGAGTTGGAAATCGCATTGAAATCTGTTACGAATTTTAGAAGACCATTATGGTTACATACAGACACACACGCATTGTGAATTAGTGACGTACATGACATGTGTTATAGCTAGAATTGGACACCATATTTTTTATTCCGTTTTTATTTTTGTACAAATCCATCGCCTAGAGCTAAGGTACCTATTCCGTTTGATTTGTGGCGGCAAATAAATTGTTGTTTGTTTTATTGACAAGTACCTACTTAATAGGGGATCGGACAAAAAAAACTAATTAGTCCGTCAGATAGATTTCCAAAAATTATTGGACACGTATTTTTTCTTTTTTCACGTAAACTTAAAATGAAGACGATACAGTGCTTCGAAAACTCGTGTGACGTCATATGATAGTACATTTTGACGACACAAGTGACGTTTCAAGCCCCACTCCAAGATCTTTGACGCGTTTTATCTTCGTAATTTTTTATTGATTTGATAAAACAAAAAATACGGATTCAATATTTTTCGATAATCTAACTTACGGACTAAACAGAATCATATTATTTTGACCCAGTCCGATCCCCTATTGTGTATTATAGCGGCACTTACCTTTTTCAATTTCGATGGAAACAGCCGACCGAGCAGCTGACGCTCCGGGCTTCGTAGCGACGACGGTGAATAGGAACTGGCTGTTTGCTTGTAGTACCTCTTCTGCTATAGGCAACGGAGCAACTATGCTATATGAATTAATGTCCCTCCGAACCAAGCTGAAGAGCGTATGTAAATCTGAAAAAAACGTGTAATTTAAAATACTATACGGACGTTAAATGTAAACTGCAACTTTTGGCGAATTATTTGTTCGAAGATTACCTCCGTCCAAGTCAAAGGACACCGTGTCGTCGTAGCCGAGTGATAAGGAAATTAATTGGGTAAACTGCAATCCCGATTCAGCATTATAAGCACCCCTGTAATACGCTTGCGGAAATACTGGAGGAATAATTTCATCTCTAACAACTTCTATGACTACACTTGTCCGATCGGATATAGCTCTTTCTCTTCTGGCTTCTATCTCCAACAATATAAATGCGTTATTAGTCGCCTCAATCGGCAGAGTATTGAGAACCGATAGCGACACAACGTGGTTGTCGGGTGTCGCTCTGAAATAATCCGCGTACTCTGAAATCATAAAAAGACGATAAAAACATCTGCAGTCACATAGATTATGCAAGGTAAAATTTTGTTGAGAATCAGTGGCTTGTTTGGTATAGAAAGTAACATACCTCCAGTCAGTATAAATTCAGTGCCAGGTGCATACCCTGAGCTGAGCACAATGCTATCGACGGTTAGACCACTGCTTCCTATAGTTCCAGTGTAGGTACTCTGCTCAAAACTTAATATGACTTGATCTAAAACAAATAGACATTTTACGTGAATTTCAGCTAAATATCACGTTTCATGTACGTAGGGTGAACTCATCTAATTCTGTGATTCGCCTAATTCGGTGATATTTGATACTTAGTTAGTGCTTTATTTTTATATTTGTTCAAATGCCTTTATCACGAAGTTAGATGAGTTCCCTTTACTATATAAAACCTGTTTGTTTTACACAAGAGCAGTGGTGACCCAGTGATGGCGGCCCCGACTATCAAACAGTAAGATTTGTGTTCGAACCCAGCCAGGCGCATTACTTTGTGTAATTTATTTCATAGTTACTGCTCAACACGGTGAAGGAAAACATCGTGAGGATACGACCTACGCATGTCTTATAACCAAAAATTCGAAGAAATCTACCAATCCGCACTGGGTCCTCGAGGTAGATTATAGCCCATTAGCTCTTAAAGAGAGGAGACCTGTGTCCCAGCAGTGAGAACATTAATAAGGTGAAGATGATGATCATGACTTAACGTAACCTCTCCTACACAAATTCTATAAGTTGAGTTGGAAATCGCATTGAAATCTGTTACGAATTTTAGAAGACCATTATGGTTACATACAGACACACACGCATTGTGAATTAGTGACGTACATGACATGTGTTATAGCTAGAATTGGACACCATATTTTTTATTCCGTTTTTATTTTTGTACAAATCCATCGCCTAGAGCTAAGGTACCTATTCCGTTTGATTTGTGGCGGCAAATAATTGTTGTTTGTTTTATTGACAAGTACCTACTTAATAGTGTATTATAGCGGCACTTACCTTTTTCAATTTCGATGGAAACAGCCGACCGAGCAGCTGACGCTCCGGGCTTCCTAGCGACGACGGTGAATAGGAACTGGCTGTTCGCTTGTAGTACCTCATCTGCTATAGGCAATGGAGCAACTATACTATATGAATTAATGTCCCTCCGAACCAAGCTGAAGAGCGTATGTAAATCTGAAAAAAACGTGTAATTTAAAATACTATGCGGACGTTTAACTGTAACTTTTGGCGAATTATTTGTTCGAAGATTACCTCCGTCCAAGTCCAAGGACACCGTGTCATCGTAGCCGAGTGATAAGGAAATTAATTGGGTAAACTGCAATCCCGATTCAGCATTATAAGCACCCCTGTAATACGCTTGCGTAAATACTGGAGGAATAATTTCCTCTCTAACAACTTCTATGACTACACTTGTCCAAACGGTTACAGCTCTGTCTCTTCTGGCTTCTATCTCCAAGAGTATAAATGCGTTTTCAGTCGCATCAATCGGCAGAGTATTGAGAACTGATAGCGACACAACGTGGTTATCGGGTGTCGCTCTGAAATAATCCGCGTACTCTGAAATCAAAAAAGAGGATACAAACATATGTAGTACATTGATTATGCAAGGCAAAATTTTGTTGAGAATCAGTGGCTTGTTTGGTATAGAAAGAAACATACCTCCAGTCAGTATAAATTCAGTGCCAGGTGCATACCCTGAGCTGAGCACAATGCTATCGACTGTTAGACCACTGCTTCCTATAGTTCCAGTGTAGGTACTCTGCTCAAAACTTAATATGACTTGATCTAAAACAAATAGACATTTTACGTGAATTTCAGCTAAACATCACGTTTTTTAAATAATTATTGTTGTTTATTTTATTGACAAGTACTTACTTAATTGTGGGGTCCATAGTGGCTCACCTAAAGTTCTTTATCCGAAATTGTTCTTCCTAACGATTTGTAATCCGAATGATCACTCTTCCTAAAATTTTTCATCCTAACGTTTTCATTCATACTACACACATCAAAAGTGTCTAGGGATCAAGCATTTTTATGCGGATTTCTTGAGATTGAGATGTGGCTTTGTAATAAAGGGGTTTGAACTTTTTTGTATGGGAGCTGGCATATCGACCCACCGCCATTTTGATTTTTTTTCGAAATCGCGGCCCACGATGAAAGTGGTATGTATGAATAGAGGACATATAGACGTACAAAAAATGTCAAGCAACACGGTACCCAAAGTGTCACGTTACCAAGATATTTAAAGGTAAAGATGGACAAATCAGTACAATGACCACATAAAAATTAGACCTTTTACGTGTATAGGCGTTGATTATTATTATTACTGGTTATTGAAAGAGAGTAGGTACATTACATACTACTAGGAGCACGAGAAAACTATTTTTTGACATTACATAGCGTTTCAATAAGATGCGAAGCGATTTCAATGTGCGTATAACAATAATCAACCTGGGAACTATTATTTGGATATAATTTAACGCCCAAACACGTAAAAAGGCTATTTAAAAAAATATTTAATGAATGTCGTTGTACTCGTTTGTCGATCTTTAACTTCAAATATCTCGGTAACGTGACACTTTGGGTACCATGTTACTGGACATTTTTTGTTCGTCTATATGTCCTCTATCCATACATACCACTTTCACCGTGGGCCGCGATTTCGAAAAAAAATCAAAATGGCGGACAGGTTGATATGCCACATTGGTTCTATCCCCTTTATGATTTTATAAATTTATATGGATCCTTTTTGGTGCATTTCATAATTTGAATCAGGAACTGTCAATCAAATTCGAGTAAAAGATGAAAATCAGCTGTCAATATTTTCCCTATAAAAACACACAACGCATTGAAGACATTATTAGTGCTACTGTTTCCCTACTACTGACATACTACTGATTAAAACCAACGTTATTATGGAGCGGCGACGGCATTTAAGCAGGGAAGAAATGCTCAGAGCAGTGGGAATGATAGAAGCTGGTTCCCGGCAACGTACTGTGGCTTTAGCTCTGAATACAAGTCAGAGTGTTATCAGTCGACTTTGGACACGTTACCGAAGCACTGGTACCGTGGCTGAGCGCCATGGAGGACGGTATCGCTGCACCACACGGAGACAAGACCGATACATTCAAATCTTAACTCGAAGAGCTCCAACAATAACCGCCATGGTGTTAGCCGTGAGGCTTCATCACTCTTCAGGGAACTTAATTAGCGACCAAACAGTCAGAAACCGCTTGCATGAAGTGAACCTTCATTCCCGAAGACCGCTACGGGTACCACCTATAGCAATGCACAATCGTAGGATTCGATATCAATGGGCTCTTGAACACAGAAATTGGGCAGAAGAACAATGGCGTTTCGTGTGCTTTTCTGATGAGTCTCGTTTTGGTATGAGACCGGATATAAGACGTATACGACACTGGAGAACCCCTGGACGCCAACAGCGATTAAAATCCTGCCAGGAAGTCCATCCTTATAGTGGTGGAACCATCATGGTATGGGCGGGTATTTGGATCGGCGGAAGAACTGAGTT
This sequence comes from Diarsia dahlii, assembly GCA_949775195.1. NCBI lineage: Eukaryota > Metazoa > Arthropoda > Insecta > Lepidoptera > Noctuidae > Diarsia > Diarsia dahlii. Next base: position 13,019,317 of record OX459194.1, on the reverse strand, counting down.
GATTTGGATCAGAGGCAACCTCAACGCTCAAATTTATGCTGAGACGATTGTATCAGACGTCATCGTTCCTTTACAAGTGCAAATCGGTCCCTTATTTCAGTTAATGCATGATAATGCACGACCGCACACCGCAAGAGTTGTAAGACAGACTCTCGCCGCAGCTAACATCAATGTCCTGCCCTGGTCTGCTCAGTCGCCAGACTTGAACCCGATTGAGCATGCATGGGATATGCTACAGAGAAGAGCTCTGCCGAATATGGAGGGTATCCAGTCGCAAGAAGACCTTTTTTTGTTGTTGCAACGAACATGGGCGGCCATTCCACAGCGTGATTTGGATGAACTCATTTTGAGTATGCCAAACCGATGTTCTTGTGTTGTTAGTGTTCGCGGTAGAAACATGGATTATTAATTGTTTAAGTTACCCAATAAAATTTTAAAGAAAACTGTTATTTCAGTCTTTTTTTCGAACTTTAATGTTAGTGGTTCAAATGTCAAAAATCCCTTTATTAGGAAAATGGCAAATTTCTTTATTAATGCAAAGGTGACTTGGTTTATCGTTACTGTGACAAACGAAAACACTTTATTTGATGAATCCCTAAAGAAAATTTTAATTAATATCAATCAGGAGAAAAGTTTTTGCAAAAACATATGTTGATCCCTAGACACTTTTGATGTGTGTATTTGTAGTGCTACCGACGATGTTCATAACACTCATGTTTCCGAAAATTGGAATTCATAATATCATTAGTGTAAATATATTTAAACTCCTACTGTTTTTTATCCTAACGCTTTTATTCCTAAACATAATTACCATAATATTTTCACTCATACAACTGTTTAGAATGATTAAAGGTCGTTTCACTGATTTTTGTCTTGAAATAAAATAAATGAATGAAATTCAGGTCAGAGTGAAAGTGTCTTGGGGGCACTATGAAAAAAATACTTAGAAAATTTTAGCGACCAATTTCGAGGTAGCGCTCGCCGGCCGCTGCCGCGGCACCGCTCGCTTCGCTCGCTCGGCTCGCGCGTAGTTGGTCACAGTTCTAACCTAACCTAACCTATGGATATCTTTGCATAGTATATAAGGTCCCATTAAAATAGGTGGACAAATTTTAACACAGCGTTTAGTAAGCCTAACTAAAGACATATTATTATAACCAAAAAAAAAACACTATATAAAGTGATTTTATTTTTACTTAAAATACTAAATTGCCGGCACTCTAGAACAGACTCATCCTATAAAAGTAGGTATTTTAATGTCTTTTTCTTATATTTTTTTTTACTTTTGTCCTTATTTTAGCGGTCTGAATGATTTCTAAAATTTTGTCCACCTATTTTAATGGGACCTTTTATAATACTGATTATTATGAATAAAAAGTAATATAAACAAAAAAAAAATATGACTTTGAATAATAATGTAAAAGATGGTTATGTTGAGAAAATATAGGAAAACAAATAATAGTGTAATAGATGTTTATTGCTACTGACATTATGAAGTTGAATGCTTCGGAATTAAAACATTAGAGACAGAGAAGTTAGGAATTGCGATTGTTAGGAAGAACATTTTCGGATTTCCAATTATCGGAGTTGAAATTTTAGGTGAACTTTGGCGCACCCTAGTTGTGTATTATAGCGGCACTTACCTTTTTCAATTTCGATGGAAACAGCCGAACGAGCAGCTGACGCTCCGGGCTTCGTAGCGACGACGGTGAATAGGAACTGGCTGTTTGCTTGTAGTACCTCATCTGCTATAGGCAACGGAGCAACTATGCTATATGAATTAATGTCCCTCCGAACCAAGCTGAAGAGCGTATGTAAATCTGAAAAAACGTGTAATTTAAAATACTATGCGGACGTTTAACTGTAACTTTTGGCGAATTATTTGTTCGAAGATTACCTCCGTCCAAGTCAAAGGACACCGTGTCGTCGTAGCCGAGTGATAAGGAAATTAATTGGGTAAACTGCAATCCCGATTCAGCATTATAAGCACCCCTGTAATACGCTTGCGGAAATACTGGAGGAATAATTTCATCTCTAACAACTTCTATGACTACACTTGTCCAAACGGTTACAGCTCTGTCTCTTCTGGCTTCTATCTCCAAGAGTATAAATGCGTTTTCAGTCGCCTCAATCGGCAGAGTATTGAGAACTGATAACGACACAACGTGGTTATCGGGTGTCGCTCTGAAATAATCCGCGTACTCTGAAATCAAAAAAGAGGATACAAACATATGTAGTACATTGATTATGCACTGCAAAATTTTGTTGAGAATCAGTGGCTTGTTTAGTATAGAAAGAAACATACCTCCAGTCAGTATAAATTCAGTGCCAGGTGCATACCCAGAGCTGAGTACAATGCTATCGGCTGTTAGACCACTGTTTCCTATAGTTCCGGTGTAAGTACTCTGCGAAAACTCCATAATGACTCGATCTGTTAAATCTAAAATAAAATGTGATGTTGATGCTTTAGGAACGCCTTTGATTATGTTTTTAATTTACTAAAAATAGGTTTTTTGCTTAAATTTTAAGTTGTTGGGTTAAAATACAATTAAAAATAATAAAATACTGCGAAGAGGCCCGCACTATGGTGTATGCTGTTAAAATGTTCTTGTCTATGAAGATAAAAGTGAGATCAAGAGGCTTTAGTTTAGTTAAGTTTAGTTTAACGGGGCTTTTATCAATACTTAGCCTCTTGATTGGGCCATTGTGCGTGATGTTTATAGAATACCTACTCCAACCAACATAGGTCGTCCCAGAATTGTAGCAGCCTTCCCAGACTACTGCAGTCTTCCGGGAGAGTTAATGGGGACCGTAGAGTTTGTGCCTGCACTTTAAGAGTACGTGCCGTGGCGTTTCTTCCGCCTTCGTGCATCCTGTGCACAGTGAGCAGTCTTTTACACCTATGTTATGTAGACGTTTGTTTAGGGAACAGTGACCCGTTAAAATTCCTATCATTTTACGGAGTTTGTCCCTTTGAAGTTTGATGAGATTGCAAGTAAACTTCATTGATGCCGCATCTTTTGTTTGCCTGCATCCTTTTCTGTTTCTCCATCCGGTGAGGTTTTTTTTTTCTGTGGTTCTTGAACGCAGCCATGTTTTTATTTGGGCCTGAGGTATGGGCATTAGTGGTTCCGGTCCAAATACTGTATCGCTTGAGCCTCTCCTGGCCAGCTCATCTGCTTCGTCGTTACCCAGCGAGTAGCTGTGTCCTTTTATCCATTGCAGGGTTACACTATTTTTGGTTGCAATGGATTGGAGAGAATTGTGGAATTCCAGTATTAGGCCAGAGGTAATTGTGTTGTTTTTTAAGACTTAAAGCACCGATGCACTGTCTGAGATGATCTTTATTTTAAAATCTCTGACGTCTCTGGCTGCAACTGCTTGTGCCGCTCTGGTGATACCTATACCTATGGTGGTGCTTGGAAGATTGTGTTTAATTTATCTAGGGTATTTGATATTGAAATGTTTAAAGATCATTCGAGAAGACGCCGCCGTCTCCTGTACCATATGAGATCTTGGAGCCGTCCGTAAATATCCTAACTTCATTGATGCCAGAGCTATCGACTGCTTCTGCAGTGAGTTGGTTGTTGTAACTTCTATCGAACACATGGTGACATGAAGTTTTATCCATGGGCGCCTCAAGGAGTGGTATTTCCTTCAGAATCCCCTGCAAAACTTTTGAGTGTGTTGTTTCTGTATTTACTTTCCATAGTCCGTTTGATCTTAGTCTTAAGGCGGTTGCCTGAGCTTCCTCCTGTATGACCAGATCCAGAGGTCTTAAATTCAGAAGATACTCTAACGCTGCTGATGGAGTTGTTCTCATGCATCCAGTAGCTGCCACACTTGCTAGGCGTTGCAGACTCTGGAGTTTCGTTTTCACCGTGGTCAGTTGAGTTCTGGGCCACCATACAACTGATCCGTATGTAATAGAAGGTCTGATGACTGACGTGTATAGCCAGAGTGTGATCTTTGGGTTAAGACCCCATCTCTTACCAACTAGTCTTCTACACTGATTAAAAGCTATACAGGCCTTCTTTGTTTTTGCCTTTATGTGACTCGCCCAGTTCAATTTTGTTATCAAGAATTATGCCCAGATATTTCACTTGCGTTGATAGGGAGAGTCTTGTGTTAAAAAGCTTTGGTAGTTGTAATTATGGTAACTTCCTTTTGTTGGTAAAAAGGATAAGTTCTGTTTTCTTGGGGTTTACTGAAAGTTTGTGTTCTTCACACCAATCTTCTACTAGCATATCTTCAGCATTCCCATTTATCAATATAGCAAGGTTGTCTGCATAATCAATAGTGTATCCTCTTTCATTCAGTTTCTATATGAGGCTGTCCACTACTATGTTCCAGAGAAGTGGAGATAGAACGCCTCCTTGGGGGCATCCTCTTACTACCTTGGCTCTTGTGGTAGTATTCCACAAGAGCCACTATCTGAACCGCCCTTTTGCTAACCAATTTAGTGATCCAGTTTCTTATTACTGGTTTTACAATGAATTTTTGCAAGGCGTGGTTAATGCTGTTGTGTATGGTTTTATCAAAAGCCCCTTCAATGTCTATGAAGGCAGCAAGTGTTGAGTTTTTATTTGTTATAGCCGTTTCTATTTTATGCACTACCATGTTGAATGCCGACTCTGTTGATCTGCCTTTCCTGTACGCATGTTGTTGGGGACCCGCAGTGGTTTGCTTTTTAGAGCTCCATCCCTTGATCTAACAGTCTTTTCAGTGTTTTCTGAAGAAAAGATGTTAGACTGATGGGCTTGAAAGATTTGACGTGTGTGTAGTCCTTTTTTCCTGGTTTAGGTAGGAAGACTACTTTTGTCGAGATCGAGTGTCTTGCGGAGGGACGCGACGGGAGGTAACTCCCGTCGCGTGAGACTGACCCTTTCTACCGGAGTTACTTGGTAGACCTATATAGACGAGTTTAGATTGAAGAGACGAGGGAGCAAAAGCGTCCCCGAACATTTGGCACGTTGCGCGTTGTTTGGTTTAAATAAAGGAGATTGGCCAAAAATGTATGGAGTTTGGCCTAAACATCGACCAGTAAAGAGACCTATGTAATAAAATAGACTTTTAAATATTGAGTCTTTGTAACCAGACAGCAACCAAAAAGATATCCTGTCAGTAAAAATTTGTGACTGAATGAAAAGTCATTTGAGTTGACCTTTTTATGCGAAAAATATTGTTAATAATTATGATTCTCTGTCTGCCTGTTTGTTTCGACTAATCTCCTAAATTGGTGAACCGATTTTGACGGGAATTTTGCTGGTAAATTAGCTGATGTTATAAGAAGGAACCAATACTTTTATTTCAGAAAACTAAAGTGGGTTCTATAAAAAAATAAATACTATTATAATTTTACAAAATTAAATAGTCGTAACTTTTTACTGACAGCTTATTTTTTTTTTGATAGTTACTCTCTATTACACTACATTAATAAGTTAAAACAGGTCGCGTCAGTGGTGGAAATTTGGACCACTTTAGGTCATTCTGCTTTACTTAGATAATACCTATATGGTCGATTATATGGCCTTGGAACGGGGGAGGCCCTTGCTCAGGGGTGGGACAGTTCCAGCTAACGATTATATCGTTTTTTTCAATTATATCAAAACAAGTAAAGATAAACATTATCGATATTTCAGGTTTTTTAATAGCAGTATTGTGCATTCGTATCGCCAATGCGAATATTTTTCTTGGTAGAGTAAATGGAGTATCTAGGGACGACAACCTTCATAACAATTAAGTTAGGAGTTAGTGAGAATATACCATCTCATTATGAATGATATAATGTACCAAGATTTTGTAACAAATTCTGATTTAAAAGAATGTCAATGGAGTTTCTTGCCCGTTCTTCTTCATGAGATCTACGTTAGGGAACTGGCAACTACAGTACTTTCACAAGTTATTATGCCTTGTGATTGTGACTGTAGCGTAGGAGTGGAATGCGTCGTTTCGGGAGTTGCTGCGTCGGGCTGCGCGGCGCCAGATGTTACCGGCGGCGAGTGCAGTGGGTGCGGGGGCGCGCGGCGGCGTGTGCCGTGGCGGTGGGTGCGCGGGGCTCCGGGTCGCGGGGCTGCGGTTGCACGTTGCGGCGTGCATTCGTTGTTCCGTGATTCGGGGTCTCGAGCATTCGTTGTTGCGGTTTGCGTCGCTGCGTGCTTTCGTGCTCGCAGTATTCGTTGTTGCGGGCATTCGGTGGCGTGTGGTTCGGCGTGGTGACTTTCGGAATGACGTATTGCACTCGTAGTTTCGTTCTTCTTCCGTCCTTCTGACATTCAAAAGTGCCTGTAATGGCTTAATTGAAATAAAATATTTGAGTTTGAGTACGTACAATAAAGTAGTTGACAAAAAAAAACTAATTAGTCCGTCAGATTGATTTCCAAAAAATATTGGACACATCGCACATCCTCTAAAAAACTGTCATAACACAAACAAAATGATGAACACAGATAAAAACACAGTCTTATTACGTTTTTCATTTTCTACCAATCATAAAAACCGCCATAATTGTAGTGTGAAAACAAGCTACTAGATGGAGCTAGTGTCAGTTTTTTACGGAGCGAGAACGCGCGCTCCCTCCTCCATAAAAGTGACGTATCAGAGCTTGTGTCGTGTGAACGTGTGCCAGTGCTCTAAAAAATCGCCATAAACTGTCTTGTGACAATATTTTAGGTAAGTTTCTTCGCATTACTTGCTAATTTATTAGTGAAAACTATAGTATTCCAATATGATACTGTTTTTTCGATCCTAATTTGAAAAGATGATATTTTTAAACTGTAAAAAAGTGTCATATCATAGGTTATAACACTATTTCAATCATTGTAATCTGTGTTGTGGCACTTTTCCACATTATTTTTGCAAAAAAATTCTGACGAATGTTTACAAAAACAGGCTTGCTGAAATCTCTACCGAACAACTGGTGAGCTTCTGCAAGGCAACAGGAAGATTCGCGATGCCGACCACCAGTAACCCATGAAGGGGATCCACCAAAATGGGGAACTGGGCGAAATAATCCACAACGAAAGGACTGATCGCCCGCCTGGTGCCTGCAAATCTGCAATCCTGAATCACTTTTAAAACTTCTGAAAAATAAAAGTTTTAAAAGTGATTCAGGGTGAATTTAAGAAAATATTCTTTAAATATTCTTAAAAAGATATTGATTTTAAAGAAGCGGAAATCACAAGAAAACAGTTAATCCCAAAAAAAATATTAATAAACTTTATTATTTGAGTTACAATGTGTTTCATTTCATAAAATATTTTACAATAAAATGTAAAAAAGTGTCACATTTTGGGTATTTTTTCAGTTTTTTTTTAATTTAAAAAATTCCATTCATTTCAAAAATATATTTTTATATTCTGCAAAGAGCTTGTTAAATCCTCTGTTGATTAAAACAGTAAAAAGCTATAAATCTGTAACCTGAAAGTCACATTAACATTAGTTTATTGGAAAATAATTAAAACCGCCTTTTTCTCAAAACTTGGTTTTGGCGTGTTACGACAGTTTTTTAGAGGATGTGCGACATATTTTTTTATTTTTTCATATAAACAAAAAATGAAGACGATACGGTGCTTCGAAAAGTCAGAACGTGACTTTACAAGCCCCCACTCATGATCTTTGACACGTTTTATTTTCGTAAATTTTTATTAATTTGATAAACCAAAACACACGTACTTACGTATTTGTCCCTGATACAAAATTTTTGTTTCTATGTAGACGACGCGCGTCGTTTGATCGGTTCAAGAAGATAATTATCTGTTGTTAATTATCTTTTTCTTTCCGTAGGTTATTGATACTCGCAAGAATATTCCTATCGTTCCGTTTCGTTTATTTGGGCGACAATGTATAGGTAACGAAAACATGCTATAAATCGACGTGTTGATAAGCAATGTTCCTTATTACTAAAACTTTTGTGGAGTTGATTTAGTATTTAGCTTACTAACCTGACGAGAATCTAATTGAAATAGCTGCGCTTGCTCCAACAGTCAGAGCTTTCATTGCTAAAATGTTGAACACCAAAACCTTCTCGTTAAAAATAACGTCTTCAGGGATAGTGGACCGTGGAAAAACCACTACATCGTCTCCTTCAATTTTATATTCGAAGTATTGAGCATGGTCTGTAAAAAGATGGTTCTAGGTATTAGATGTGTTTTAAAAAGCAATAAAGATTTTGAAATAGCATCTTGTTACTTACTTATGTGTTAATAACTTACCTCCATCGAGTCTGAAGGTTACGCCAGCAGATCCTTGTGCCAAGTTAATGTTTTCTATATTAAAGTTCGATATACCCAAGTATGTACCGTAGTAAATATTACGACTGAATACAGGTGTCGTCGTGTCATCCTTTATTATGTCCAGAAGCACATTTGTGGTAGTCGTGACAGCATTAAGACCAGATGCGGCGAGACTCAAGATTACGATATTGTTGTCTAATATAACCCCACTGGGAAGTTCTCTATCCAGAGTTATAATGGCCGGATTTTGATCATTCGTTACGCGGAAGTATTCTGCGTAAACTAAAAAAACAATTAAACGTTAGATATATTTGGATTTATGGATTTTTAAAACAAACATTTTTCCCAGTTAAATATAATATAAAGCAATCAATCTCATGACAATAACCAGATGTTACTTGTTAGCAGTAAACTACTCACCTCCATTAATAGCGAATGTTACGGTATTGTCATAACCAACCGTTAATGGAATTGGATTAAGAGTTAACTCATTATTCTGCAAACTTCCTCTGTAAGTGGATGCTCCAAACTCCAATTCTCTAGCTGTAATTGGTGAAAGAAAAAGGTTAAGGAAAGATACGCTAGCAACAGTAGCAGCCCACTTATAATAGGTTGTAAGCCAAGTGGAGGCCTAAAAAAAACGAATTAAATTTTATAAAAAACCGGCCAAGTCCCATATCTCAAAAGCTATATCAACCTAAAAGTTTTTTTCCATTCTACAAACCTACGATTTTTCTTCTCGTAGGTACATCAGAAATTAGAGGGTGGGGGCATAATTTTTAAGGCCTTAGTAGAAACGAGTCCGTCATCAACCATTAACTTAAGAAAAAATGTATTTGAGGAACCTTGATGTCGGCGGCGACCTCTTGCGACCGACACTGGTTCGATTCAAGTTCCAGAGCGGGAGGGAACGGGACGCCGTCAACTCCTTCGGCTCCTTCTGCGAAGCCAGTCATGCTAGCAAAGGAGGTGGTAGATCGTTAGAGGGAGAGAACCTCTCGTCCCAGCTACCGCGGGAGAAGCTACGGGCGTCGGTGACCACGTGATGGCTTCCGGCCACTGTAGGCGCGGGCCTGCGGACGGTGAGCTAGCCTATTACTCAGGTCAGGTCTTATGACGACAGGCGTGTCGATGGCGCGTTTGTTTTCCACGCTCACCTCGAAAAGATGTCAGCAACATGAAAGGGGTCTGCAAGGGCCGACGCCTGCCGAGGCTGCGGGTTTTTCGAAAGGGATACCGCGGTCCCGGAACACAATGGGCAGTAAAATCAGTAAAAGTCTAACACTTCTTTCCGCTCCGCCCAGAGATGGGGAGTCAATTATTGATGATTTGTCCTTTGTATTACATAACAATAGTTTAGTGTTAGTATAAGTAAGTACGGTGATAAGCATATTACTCACGTTTATTAAGTAAAATTATCAAAAAATATTTCGATCTTGGCATTTATCAAGCTTATCTCAGATATCACTGAGTACATTCCCTTGTCCAAACATGGTAATTATCTATTTCGTGAAAGACATTAAATGCTAACCATATGACAGCATAACAAACTATAACATTTTGAGAATCATAGCAACGATGAACCTGCAGAATAGGTAACCATGTTTGTTAACTTTTCACTTAACCTTAAACCATCAGTTTTAACCCGACAGCAAAGACAGGGTTATTTTTTTACCTACCTTTGCATTTATATGGGATAAAATGCCACAATAACCTCAGGTTACACTGTGCGAGTTTACACTCAAAGATTACGTAGTAGAAATTGGCAACGATAATCGATAAGTAGGAGATAAGAACAATAATTATTGTAAAGTCTCACAGACTACCAGGAGGTCAGACACATGAAGGAGGTATTGTATGTTGTTAATAGGAATCTCATAATCCAGCCTGTATACATTCCTTATATCATGCAGTATACAATGAAGATACTACTACTTTACGATTCTGGCCTCCTGGTAGTTTGAAATTATGGAACCTATCAGTGGTTTGGTGTGAACTTCCTACAATAACTACTGGAGTATCAGCCAACGACGCGAATACCCCAACAATAAAAAAACTGAAAAGGTTTTCTTACGTATAAATTTTAACTTGTTAACAATACAAACATGTCATGGTTTTATTTCTTTTCGATACATGACAGGGTAATAGACTTATCCCCAATTAAAAAAAAAAGTTTCCGGTGAATTGCGACCCTCCACCTTTTTGAAGTCGGTTAAAAATGGAACTAAGGCATCGTTCACACCAAACGTATTGTTCGCCGCTGACTGTGAGCACGCGTTACGCAGTTTATCGCTTTTCAATATAGGTATTTTTAACTTCTTGTTCACACCGAACCATTCTTCATGTTCATACGATATTACGTAGATCCATAGAGACAGTGAGCATATTCACAGTTGGCGGCGGACAATACGTTTACGTTACGTTGGTGTGAACGATAAATGGCGAAAGACGGTATAATACGTAGTACCTACGTACAAAGCATTATGGAATCGTGTAAAAAAGTAATCATAATCTAGGCGCCTGCAACAATCACGACAGATTTGCTTAATATCTATTATTGAGCTATCTCAGAATGCTAGTTTTAGATCTTCACCTGAATCTATCAACTTGTTGCCGATTTCTGAATTAGTATTTGAAGTCGAATAATTTTGTGTCAATTAAAATAATATGATGTGTCCTTTAGTCCGTTAGTTGACTATCAAACGACATATTATGTATTATCTATTATCATTTTGAAAGTACCATTTACGATAATTATATTAAATTAATAATAATGACAATTTGCCCAGGAATGGGACAATACGAATAACTAAAAATAGAAATAATAATAATTGACGCTTAGCGTAGACTTCTTAGCATCCGTAGCCTGGCTACGTTCCGGGAAACCCTTCGGAGGAACCGAAGATTTTATCTCTGCAATAGTTAATTAATTAGTCCGTCAGATAGATTTCCAAAAAATATTGACCACATATTTTGTATTTTTTCACGTAAACAAAAAATGACGACGATACAGTGCTTCGAAAACCCGTGTGACGTCATATGCTAGTACATTATGTACCTTCAAGTGACGTTTCAAGCCCCACTCCATGATTTTTGACTCGCTTTATCTTCGTCAATTTTTATTGATTTGATAAAACAAAAAACACGTATCCAATATTTTTCGATAATTTATCTGACGGACTAAACAGAATCATATTTTTTTGGGTCAGTCCGATCCCCTATTATGGACTAAGTTATGATGACGAGTAACTATCAGAAATTTATTGTGAATTTAAGGACGGTACGGTTGCACCGATAGTCGTTACAGCTAATGACCTAATTGCAGCCATGAGCCTCGACCAACACCTGAGGAGGCTCTCGTTAGTCAGCTGGATCAAGGACTTGATGCAGAAAGAGGTACTCCTGGACACGACTCGTATTGTTAGGAGGTTCCTTTCTCTGGAGCCCTGACCGGCCGGTAGCTTGGACCCTATTCCCAATAACGGTGGGTTACAATTTTTTATGTTTTTTTTTATTGTTTTTTGTAAAGAATGTTTAAAGTTCATATGAAAATAAATAAAAGAAATAATAAAATTGTAATAATTACCTGTTGGTAAATTGATGATGATTGTAGCACTAGCACCCACTGTTCTCAGTTTCCTGACTTCTAAGGACACCACTATGCGTTCTCTGTTATATATTTCTGGTGGAATAGTTTCAAAAATCTCTATCCTCACTGTAGCTCCGACTAACACCGGTCTGAAGTATTTATTGTCTTCCCCTTCTAAACAAATGTTTTAAGTTACCTTTTAAACATATTGTTACAAGACACTATTTTGAGCAAATGTGACCAAATGTTGTGGAAGCTTCAAAATTGGAAGAGAATTCTTTACTTAGATATTAATAATTACCTCCATTCAAGACTATTGCATCAACTCCAACATGCCCCTGAACTAATATAATTTCATCAAGGATTAAACCAGCAGGGCTATACGATCCTGTATATATGGGCTTATTGAAGACCGGTGTAACGTTGTCGTCCTTTATGATCTCGAGGCTGACGATAGTCGTCGCGGAACTGCGGCCATTGGTGGCTAATATCTCGAGATTTAGGAAATTATTCTCCATTATAATGCTTTCGTCTAATGATGTCATTGATAGTGTGACTGTATTCCCTTCGACGATGGCACTGAAGTATGATGAATGTTCTGGAAAACAATGATTGTTTAAGAAGGCTTTAGACGGCAAGTGCCATACCACGTAACAGCGCCGTTCGGTTTCAAATCTTAGGCACAAGTTGCGGCAAACAGATACTTAAAAGCCAAATCTTAACGTGTAAATATTTATCAAAATAACCGTCAATTGGCCAGGGTATCGGTCCATGGATAAAATTTGCTCGAGGAGCAAATAATTACACTAAAACGAACTTACTTCGATTACTCATTGTGACTTTTACAAATCACTCTATTTGTTTTTTTTTTTTAACTTTATTAGATATCTCCTAATAATGCCTAGGAAATAATATAATTACCTATGGTCAAATTATACCAAAATAGGGGTAAGGTTACATTAATTTACAACCAGCTGAAAATTGGTAGAATTGTTCAACACACCATTATAAATGAAGAGTAAAAAGTCCTCATCGATCCGACACCTGGAAAAAAAATTACTCGGGGTCAAAGGTCTCGTGAGATACAGAAAGTTCGGCGGCTATCTCTCTCAAAGTTGAATATAGATTTTCAGTCACTATTGCGATGTTAACTTCAGTTGCAGACCTAAACCGTCAGTAAACCTTCTGTAACATTTTCAGTGACTCCAAACACGAAATTCCATTTGTAATGCAAGGAATCATAAATAGCATCCATTCCCGATATTTATTTGACTGAACGTAATGTATAAGTACTTTTTACTCTTCATTTATAATGGTGTTATGAACAATTCTACTAATTTTCAGCTGGTTGTAAATTAATGTAACCTCAGATGTCTAAATTAACCGGATTACCATATTATGAATGTTCAATTTACCATTTATAACAGTGGCATATACGGGGGCATCCCCGTACCCTTGACTTAAAATCAGCTGTGTGACGGGCAGCTTATTGTCCTCAATCGTTCCTTCATAATGAGCTCTTTCAAATTCCAGAGGCGCCACTGAAAAAATTTTTTTTGATAAGATTCATTCATAAGAATAAAATGATCGTGGTAATTTTGATGGTCAAAGTATTGAAACTAGTGACCGACCGAAATTTCAGTTTGGGACAGTTTCGGCCAAAAAAACTAGTTTCGGTTTCGGCCACAATATAGCCGGAACTTTTGACAACTTGAGTCCTCGTAAGTTTTCGTGCGTCGCTGTCGCGTCGTTTGGTAAACATCGCAGCTAACTCGGCTCGCCGGCAGCGCGGCCCCGACTCAGTCCGCTGCCGTCCATTTAATCGTGAATTGAGGTTCGTTTTGCAATTGAGTGATTTGGTAAGTATTTATTGTAAAGCACTCTAACTGAAAGTTGTTTCTATTTTTTAAGTTTACTTCCAAGAGTAAGTCTTTTATAATTATTCATGATATAAAAAACAAAAATTTGTTACGACTTTGTTTTTTTTTTTTTAACACTATTTATCTGTCTATATATTATATAATAATACATGTCAATATATTGTTTGTGGGTACAAAGTTACAAACATACATAGATTTTTTATATTTTAGCTAGGATAGGGTTATCTAGAGATTGCCAAACTACAGAGTTTTTTTTTGTGATTATGTGATATTTAAAATACATAAAAGTGCAAAAGTCACAATTCACCTTCAGGTAACCGCAGTACGACAGTAGTCGAAGCTCCGCTCGTGAGCTCTCGGTCTGCTGCCACTATAAGGTGAATGTTGGTTTCCATGAGATCGTCAGCTGCTAGCGGCTTGATAACATCGATTGATATCATATTGTCCTCATCTTCTACAAGCCTAAAATTTTGTAACCACCCTGTGAAGTTTAAAAATTAAATTACCGTCTACGTTTTTCAAGTTAAGAAAAAAAGATAAAGCGGAATTTCATTGTAGAGCGGTCAGAAGCATGATGTATTTACCGAAATTATTACAAACTAAAAGTACTTGTTGATTTACTTTGGAACCTTTACTAATCTAGCGCATAACTTTGTGTTTATAGTTACCCCCTCTGATATTAAACTGCACAAGTTTGTCATAGCCACTTTGTAGAGTAATCGGTTCAGTTAGAACCACTCGATTGTCATCTGTGTAGTCAGCCAGGTAAAACGTCTCGGAGAACACTGGCTCTTCGGGGAGCACGAAATCGGTATTTCCAAGAAATCTTATTGTCGTTTGCTTAGTTCTCGGGTCATCATCTGTTCGATCAGAGTCCTGAAAAAAAAAAGAAATACACGTAAGGAATTTAATTTCATCTTTGCTTTCATACTATTTTTAAAATGGAAGTAACTCAGTCACTGTCAATCTTTTCACACTTAAATCAACACGCTGCCTTTTTTATGGTGGGTGGGATATCATCAAATGACTCCTCTCGCTCTGGGCGGAGCAGAAAGGGGGAGGACGACTTCTTATACTGACTAAAAAACCACCCATGTCCCTTCTTGTGCCTTTGTGTTCTGGGGTCGCAGTATCTCTTTCAAACATTGCCGCAGCCGCGACAGGCGTTTGCCCTTGCGGAACCCTTCCATGGTGCTAACATCTCTTTGAGGCCCGCGTGGAACACAAATACACCGTCGACACGGCCTGTCGTCATAAGACGGACAGTTGGCGAGCTACCTCCCGAAAAAAAACCGTGTCCGATGAGGACCTGCGCCAGGTGGAAGACGAGGACGCCGTGGTACCTTTCCAGTCACTCCTCAAAAGAGGGGACATATCGCCGCTATCGTGGCGTGCCCTGCACGGGGTTGCGACAGTCGCTTTCACCTTTCGCTATGAGATCGCACCGGGGAGGTCTGAGCGGACTTGCGTATCCACAGTCCACATACAGAATCATACCTGGATTATATCACTAGGCCAAATGTTCTTTATAAATGAACAGCCAATATTACTTGTAGATACTATACAGTGTCTTTGATTAATGGTAGCTGATACCTTAAGGGCATATTATATACTTATCTTTATGGAAAATACAGGGTATGCTCATAATTTCAGCCAAAAGACGTTCACTGCTGGACATAGGCCTCCCCCAGGTGTCGCCACATTGACCGGTCCCGTGCGTCTCTCATACAGCGGGTCCCCGCAACCTTGACCAGGTCGTCGGTCCACCTAGTGGGTGGCCTTCCAACGCAATGTCTTCCGGTTTGCGGTCGCCATTCCAGAACTTTTCGGCCCCATCGGCCATCCGTTCTGCGAGCAATGTGCCCTGCCCATTGCCACTTAAGTCTGGCGATTCTTCGGGCTACGTCGGTAACCTTGGTTCTCAAGCGGATGTCCTCGTTTCTGATTCGATCACGCAAGGAAACTCCGAGCATAGCCCTCTCCATTGCCCTTTGGGTGACTTTGAGCTTTCTGATGAGGCCCATTGTGAGCGACCACGTTTCGGTCCCGTATGTAATCACTGGCAACACACACTGGTCATAGACTTTCATCTTGAGACACTGTAGTAAGTTGGACGAGGATACCGCGCAGCTTCCCGAACGCTGCCCAGCCGAGTCGGATTCGACGATTGACCTCTTGCTCAAAGTTAGATCTACCCAACTGGACCGTTTGTCCCAGGTAGACATAATCGTCCACAACTTCGAGTGTAGTGTCTCCGATCTTGATAGGAGTGGGTGTTACATGAACATTTAACATAACCTTGGTTTTGCCCATGTTCATTTTAAGACCCACTCTTTCGGAAGCTCTACTGAGGTCATCGAGCATAGGGCACGCCACGATAGTGGCGGTAAGTCCCCTCTTTGAGGAGTGGCTAGAGAGGAGCCACGGCGCCCTCACCTTCCGTCTGACGCAGGTCCTCACCGGACACGGATGTTTCGGGAGGTACCTGCACCGAATCAGGCGGGAGGAAACGCCCGGATGCTTCCACTGCGAGGATCGACCGGAGGACACGGTGGAGCACACTGTGGAGGTGTGCCCTGCTTGGGCGGAGCCCCGCCGTGTTGTAGCGGCGATCGGCGGCGGCGACCTCTCGCGTCCGGCCCTGGTGCAAGCCATGGTCCGGGGCGAGGAGGAATGGGACGCCGTCGCCTCCTTCTGCGAAGCAGTGATGCTAGCGAAGGAGGTGGCGGAACGAGAGAGGGAGCGAACCTCCCAACGTCCCAGCCGCCGCGGAAGGCGCGGAAGGCGCTCCGGGCGTCGGGGGCCACGTGATGGCTTCCGGCCACCGTAGACGCGGGCCTGTGGACGGTGAGTAATGGGCTAGCTCGCCGTCCGGCCGTCGTCATGACGGCAACAGACCGTGTCGGCGGCGCGTTCGTGTTCCACGCGCGCCTCAAAGAGATGTCAGCAAGGAGGGGCCCGCAAGGGCCGACGCCCGTCGGGGCCGCGGATTTTAGTACTAGATGACGTGGCCTCGGCACTAGGGCAAAGAAGGAACATGGGTTCGGTTTTTAGTCAGTAGAAGTCTGACACTCCCCTTCGCTCTGCCCAAGAGCGGGGGGGGGGTCATTCGATGATTTTCCACCCACAAAAAAAAAAAAAAAAAAAGGTCATCGAGCATTGTACTGAGGTCTTCCATGGTCTCAGCCATGACCACTATGTCGTCGGCAAACCGAAGGTGAGTGATGTACTCGCCGTTAACGTTGATGCCAAGTCCTCTCCAATACAGAACCTTGAAAACATCCTCCAGTGCAGCGGTGAACAGTTTCGGAGATAATTATGACGTCTCCCTGTCTCACACCGCGCTGCAGAAGGATAGGTTCCAAGGTCTGGTCCTGAAGCCGGACTGACATGGTGGCGTTTTTGTACAAACACTTCAACACCTCGATGTACCGGTAGTCGATTTGGCACCGTTGGAGAGACTGCAATACAGCCCAAGTCTCGATCGAATCGAAGGCTTTCTCGTAGTCCACAAACGCTAAACAGAGAGGCAGGTTATACTCTTCGGTCTTCTGTATGACCTGCCGCAGCGTATGTATGTGGTCTACGGTACTAAAGCCTTTTCGGAATCCGGCTTGTTCGGGAGGCTGGAAATCGTCAAACCTGCGTGCGAGACGATTCGTGATGACTCTTGAAAACAACTTGTAGACATGGCTTAGAAGTGAGATAAAAAAAAAAAAAAATGTATGCTTCATCTTAAATAACTTATGCTAGTTACAATTGGGAGAATCCAATTAAGCAAATAGTATGCTTGTTTTAGGATGCTCCGCCCTTCCCCAGGTTTTGTAATTGTTATTTAAAATTTGAAGTTATACAAATAAAAATTAAAAAGGTAAGGGATAGAACGGTATTTTTTAATGAAAATAACTAACGCGCTATGATGTGTGTTATGTGTGTATATGTGAGTAGTGTGCGTGTGTGTGTGTGTGTGTGTGTAGTAGTGGTGAGAGTTAGTGTGTGAGTCAGGGATTGAGATTGGGGGATGCACCCGCACCTTATAATTACAGTTAGAGTTACTCAAAGTATAATTTATATTACAGTCTCATTGATTGCACCATATTTTCCACTTCGTCATAGGTTTTTGACTTAATCCATTTAGACAAAGTGTTTTTGCATTTGCGGTAAGTTAGTGGGTATATGTCAAGTTCTTTAATATTATGAAGATTGTATAAATTGGATGATTGCCTAGGGTATTGTCTTTTTGCGAATGTAGACTTTACTGATACATTAGGAGCAACCGTGTCTTTCCTTTTGCCTTTGGTCTTCTGTGGGTTGAACGATAGAGTTTTATGCTTTGTCAGAATTATATTAATTATGTAAAGCTTTCTAACGGATAGGACATCTGAAATATGGTAAAGGTTCTCGGTTGAAAAGCGGAAGGGTTTAAAAAGCATAACTTTTAGTAGGGTAGTATTTATTTGATTCAAGATTAGTTGAGAATACTTATGAAATACTTTTAAAATAATAAGCTTACCGTGGCCCATACAGTTAATTTTACTTCCTCCGGAAAACTCCTTATGAACGTCTTTGTCCTTAGTATTGCTTTAAACTCTTTAGGCGTAGAGGGATTTGCATTTATTTCTTTCTCAATTTCAAAATATGGGTTTTCTTCGATTTCAAAGATGATTTTTTCAGTCGTGAGATCGATATCTCTCACAATTAAGTCTAAGCAGCTAGTGATGTCGTAGCCTGGTGGCATTGGTGCAGCAATGGTGAAAACAAACTCATCAGACGGCGGCAGGAGGAAAGTTGGCGGGTTATTGTTTGTATCAATCACATGAACCGTAATTGCCTGGAAAATAGAATAATCGAAGGATGAGAAACATAATGGTAACTGGATCAGGGAAATGTATTGCTTTTGCCTCATGATATATCTAACCAAAAGCAAAAATAAGGTGGAAATTTCCAAAAGATGGGATATTCCAAAAAATCTGGGCATCGATACGTTCTAATATAAGATTCTAACCTAAGTGAGAAGAGGAAAGCATTCAAAGCTTGATTGATTCCTATAGTAATCACTGAGCTGAGCTCTTACAATATAAGAAATGACCTTACTTGAGGTGGAAAACTAATGCCGCCACCCGTACATGTGAATATCACAGAGACTGTCATACTATGTGAAACCTCGTGTTCTTCATACTGCTCGAAGAGTTCAGTCGTAAACATCTCGAATCGAGAATCGACGATGTTGCTACTAAGATACCTTCTGTTATCCGTCACGCCACCTACATCGAAGCTGACAATACCTGAAATGAATTTTTTTATTTAAAATTAATTTTGTAAAGAAACGAAATAATTCAAATATTACAGGATTTCTATTTAATTGGCTCACAGTTGAATATTCACAACTCACCAGTGACTTGGTTTAAAAACAAAATTTTATTTGACACTTACCTTCAACATCAATCGTCTGATTTTGCCAAAAAGTGCCTCTGAATGTGTCTTTGACCCATCCATGCGAGTTCACTCCTGTGGGGGGGGAACCTTCTATGAGGCATGCTGAAAAATATATAACAATAACACAATTGTATATTTATCCAAGAAATACACACACACACAGTTCACAAGAAAATAGCAGAAATACAATCAGCATAATAATATTTAATTACTAGCTTTTGCCAGCGGCTTCGCCCGCGTGAAAATGACGATTTTCCATACAAACTTTCATCCCCTATTTAAATCCCTTAGGGGTTGAATTTCGAAAAATCCTTCCTTATTCCTTGTCTACACTATAAAGGAAACCTCTGTGCAAAATTTCAGCTTTCTAGGTCCAAGAGTTTGGGCTGGGCGTTGATGAGTCAGTCAGTCAGTCAGTCAGTCAGTCAGTCAGGACTTCTCTTTTTATTTATATAGATAGCTTTTGTGCACAAACAATTTAAGTCTACAATTAACACTCCTTTTACTAAAGGCTTCGCCACAGTCGGGTAAACAGTCTATACTTACAAAATATTAAATTAACCCCGAAGACAAATGAATGGGTTCAGGCGCGGATCCAGTCCTCAAAAATGGTTGTGGGCACAGTCACCCGAAATATAATACAAAAAAGTTCAAACCCCTTTGATTCTTTTCATACATACGGGATTGAGAATAGAAAGCACTGGCAATTTTTGTAGACACGAGACAGGATGGATTTTTTTTTTTTGCGTTCTGCCTTGGATAGGTTAATCGCTTCGATTTCGGGGGAAAGTGAGGAGGTTCCCCGAGATGATTTCGAATTTCAAATATCAAATTCAAAATTAAGACAACACAAGAGCGAGAGGAGGAAGCCGGCCGTCGAAAGGATTAGGTTCTAAGGCACATCTGAAACCGCTTTTGAAAAAAACAGAATACCTACAGGAGCGAGAGAAGTTAAAGCTTCAAAATTTAAGCATCCGACCAATATATTATTGGGTTATTTTTGTTTATTCATACAGAGATGACAACAGAACTAAACGTCAACTTATAAAGGGCAAAATACAGTAACGAGCGAAGCGAGCTTACAAAATTTGGTTCCTGCCTTGGAATGGTTAGTCTCTGTTGTGCAGAAAGTTAATAATTTATCAAATTTACAAAAAAATGCAATTTTCTGAAGATCTTGGGGGGATCATGACCCCTGTGACCGTGAAAATGTGACGTCACAAGTCAATTAGGGCTGTGGGCATGCCCATAGATAGCCAACGGTGGATCCGCACCTGAATGGGTTTGAAGCGTTTTAAATTAAAATGAACTATTTGATAGGTAGGTACCGTGATTTAATTTGAATCTTACCTTTACTATAGCAGAAACACGTCGTAAAAATAAGTGAATAGAAAATAATCTTATATTTCCAATGCCCCATTGTCTTACTTTGGTTTTAAATTCATGAATATTGTCATACCTAAAATGTGACGAAACTGTAGGGAAAGGAAGATATAATTAATTATTCACAGTAAAAACTTTTTATCATTTCACTTAGTTTATCACTTACATGCACTTTCACTTACCACATAAAAACGTAAACACAACACGTATTAAAAAGTTATATAAAATATTTAATGACACAAAACAAATAACGAACAATAACTGTTGAACACTGTAACATCCGGATGGTATACTTTTATTATCAAGGTATTAAGTACGTCAGATACCCGAAAAACTCCACAGAGAACTGAATTTTGTGTTGATAAGTATCAATGAATAGATGATGATTACAATATCTGACGATTGATATCTGCGCGGAAACGACGTGATAACAATGTCATTATACATACAAATACTTAGTGGTACCAGATAATACATACATTATTATAGCATTTTGTGTCCCACTGCAGGGGAAAGGCCTCGCCTTTCTCCCTCCAAATCCAGGATTCCTGACCAAACTTGCCCCACGAACATAATCAGATTGTTACACCACCTTCGCCGCGGTCTACCTTCGCCTGAAGGTGGAGGTGGACAGCAATTATTTTTTTAATTTACAAAATGCACAAATGTATTTTATTAGCTATTGACGGGAGTCTCCAATGCTGGCGACATTGGATGAATCTCCACATAAAATAAAACATTTATGTCTCTAAACACTAGTAATTCAAACCATTTTGTTACAAACACTATGTGCGTAACCCGAAATAAATGCTTAAGTAATAAATAATCCTTTATTACATATTTAAGCATTTATGTAATGTCAATATCAAAGAGCTCAATATAAAGGAACGGCTTTCGTATACTGTGCAACTACGAATATTAAAGTTCTTTGGTGACATCATTAGCAACGAACACCCGATGGAGAGACTGGTGGTTCAGATCTGGGTGGAGGGCAAGAGATCAGGCGGCCGATCACCGACTCGCATTGACCTAATCAAGAAAGCTACTGAGTTCACCATAGTCGTAACGTCTCCAACCGGCAGAAATGGAAACAAATTGCTAAAAGAGCAATCCTCGGGAAAGTCAACGATCCACCGAACATCTCTCCATGTACCTCGTCGGCGGCGCAACCACGACCGGGCCTGAAAAGAGTGTTTCGACTAAGAATAAGCCATTAATGTTCCTACTGCTGCTCTGCTGGGTCAGTTTTGTAATTCTGTACGACATGATATCGAAGTTGAACAAGTTTATTTTTAACAGTTATTTATTGTACGTTTGTGATTCTGTTTCAGTCTCTTAAACTTAGTTGTTGTTTCAGACCGGTACTTGTATCAGATCTTTTAACCTATTTAAGGATAACATGCGGGTTTAAAAAAAACTGTTTTTTTTTTCTTACAAATTCTTTACCGTAAATGAAGGTGCCATACAGGGATTATTTACACTTTCATCAAATACTTTTTGTCAGCATGCCTTTTCCATCATATGGTGCAATTCACGCTTGCTTATAGTTTCGATGACTAACAAATAAAATTTGAATAGATAACAAAATAAGACGTTTTGTATCAGTTTATACATTTTGTTATCGAATGATAAGAATTTCATTATTTTAAAAACTAACATGACGTACGCGGATAATCGAAAATGTTATCGGTTTTATCTATGTACATATTATATAAAGCTTAGGTAGGTATGTACTTAATAAACAAATATATTATTTATTGGCAAATGTTTATAAATAAAACAAGAGTTAGACTAAAGAACCAGCGACTAAGCTAAGTCTGCTATGAGTATCTGCTGTTTTTTGTACTGTACTATAAAATACGTCGAACTCTTCTACAATCGTCGGATTAACGTCCTATCAAAAGTAAACATGATTATAATGAATTATATTGGTTACGGTTGAGTTCAAAATACTACTGAACTTTAGAGTCTCTTTGCCAGAGAATTGTCATTGTCAAATAATATTACATTTGAAATTTTCTGAACAATTATGTTGATTGACAACAACTGACAGTTGTGTACTTTGTGTGACTTGGTTTGGTTTGTAAACAGCCGTGACTTCGCAATTGGCAATAACAGCAGATGAGTAGTCTGTGTAACTTAATCTTTCTAGGTTGAAAACAGTCTTTGTTTTATTTGATAGAGAATTAGATATTGTTGATAAGAATTTGTTTTGAAATAAATATCTGTGGATATCGAAAGGTTACTGCGGCTCCGACACAAGGGCGAAGAAGAAGGAACATGGGTTTGGTTTTTAGTCAGTAGAAGTCTGACACTCCCCTTCGCTCTGCCCAAGAGCGAGGGGGGGGTTATTCGATGATTTTCCACCCACTAAAAAAAAAAAGGCTGGTGCACCTGTCGGATTCTGTATTAACAATCAAAAACTTGGTGACTTTTTTTGTTAGATTTTTTTTTGCCACTATTTTCGGCCTTTGTGTTTTTGAAGTCGGTTTTACTTTTTGTTAGAGTTTTTTATTTTTCCATTTTTAGTTGTAATATTCAGTACAAAAATATTTCCACTTTTCACGTATTTATTTTAAATTGATACCAATTATGACAAAGTCATGGTTTCGGTTTTAACAAAAGTTTTTAGATTTTTCATAAACCGCACGACTGATTTCGGTTACGTTACCCACGACGGAACGGCGACGGTATATGCGTTTGGGGTGAGAGGTTGTTTGTTTGTGTGTTTGTGCAAATACATGTTGCCATTTTTCTCCAAAACTACTAGTCCGATTTCGATGCAGTTTTCAGTTATGGGTTCGGGTTTGATTGGTGCATGTTTTCAGATAAGTGTAACGGTGACAACTCACCAGGGGGCGTTGCAGCAAACATTTTTTGTGCAAAAATGGCAACTTTGATTAGTTGCCATTTTTCTTCAAAACTACAAGTTCGATTTTGATTCAGTTTTCAGTTATGGGTTTAGGTTTGATTGGTGCATGTTCTTAGATAAAAAAAAAAAGTAAAAAGTTTAAAATAAAAAGCAAGAAAGAAAAATTTTGAAAAAACCCACGACGGTTAAAAATTAATTGAAAAAAGGATAAAATAACATAAAACACCAGCCTTAAAAAACCCAAGAATGTCCGTCGGGAGCTGAACATTGCAAAACTAGTTCATTTAATGGCAGCCCCCGACGGATATTCTTGGGTTTTTTTAAGGCTGGTGTTTTATGTTATTTTGCTTTTAATAAATGTATATAGATACACTTATTAAAAGCAAAATAACATAAAACACCAGATGTAACAGATGCGGTGAATTAATGTGCAAAATATGGGCAATCTGCAAGGAAGAAGTCATTTATATTTACTGTGTAATCAATCTACAATAGATAAGCAGCCATCAGTGTTTATTCATAAAAAAAAAATGAGAAGAGAAGTCCAAATGTCAAAAAGTATTGTAAATAAAACAGTCTTTTTTTTATTATAAATGGGCTTGCTCTTGACTTCAATCTTGCCCTAAGGGCAGAGATGATGTCGACGATGGAACGAGCTTACCCAGTAGAAGCCTGTCAGCCTGTCTCCCAGTCGCGCCTTAGGAGGAATGAATTTCTCTACGATAAATATCAATGCGGTAGGCATTGATATTTTTTGTATGTACCATTAATTGTTATCATTAAATGTCTAGAATCATCGAATAAGTTTTATTTAGTGCGAGATAACATCATATCTTTTACCCATTTAGCTTACAAATGTTATTAAAGTGAGGAAATACCGCTTTTCACGTTATTTATTTAGGAAAAATTCTATTATTAATTCTATTAGTAATGTTCCACAGAAATGTAGGTCTTGTGTAAAATAGGTTACCGGAACAGGGTTACCTAATCGTTACGATACTTAATGTCACATACAAAATAATATAATGATGGCAAAGGAGCTACTCTACAGTGAGAAAAACATGCCTACTTATTGCTATGCCTGCATTTCAATAATATAATAATAATAAATTTTATTTATTTCTCTCATCATCATAAATTAAACAACGTCAAAATAGTAACTACATAGAGACTGGTGTCTGTTTTAGGTAGAACCTGTATTACAGATCACCAGGCTAACCCTCCGTCGGACATTTCTCCTATGACATAATAATTAAAAATTAAGTTAACAATTCGGTGAATTTAACAATTACATTAAGTTATTGAAATAACATAAATCAAATTCGATGACTTTAAGCAGTTCAATTAAGTTAAAATAAATTAAATTAAAAACAATACCAAATCATTCTAGAAAAACCTTTGATTTTTACGCATATTTCTTTATTGCATTGAGATTCAAAGTATATTTTAGGTGTATCCTGAAACTACCGAAAGATAAAGATCAAATATTATGTTTATTAATACTGACTTTAAAAAATATAAGTTTTTAAAGTTATTCTAAGTAATTTTATCAATCGATAAATTATGATATCTTTCCAAACAAACCATTACCGCCTTTATTTTCTACTTCTGACATACGCTTATGATTGAAAATATAATCTGTGATGTTATCTATCATTACATTTGAGTTAAAAATAGCCCTTAGGTATAACAAACAAATAGTATTTTTAACCGACTTCCCAAAAGGGGGAGGTTCTCAATTCGATTGGTATGTTTTTTTTTTTTTTTTTTCTATGTATGTACACCGATTACGCCGAGATTAATTCAAAACATTTAATTCAGACTTTTCGGTCCATAGTGTTAGTAGTACAACAAGGTGACTTACAGCTATGTTAGTGATTCACAAAATACAACAAGAGGATAAAAAAATAAAACACGCCAGTCAGCTTACAATATATGCAGACCAATCCAATGCCTCCAAATAGGACTATGGATGTAGTCTGCAATCACACTCAGGTAATTAATGATCCGATTTACGTGTTTCTTTTTTTGTTTGATGCGAAATAGTTGCCATTTGGTCCCATAAAAATTTTAGATAGTTTGGCCCAGTACTTTTCATTTTATGAAGATTTTTCTTAATTTATGAACATTTTTTGTTAATGTGTGTTCGCGAATAACTTCGTCGTTTATGAACCAATTTTGATGATTCTTTTTTTTTTGTGAAGTAGATATTTTATGAGTCGCACTATGATATGGAAACCAGGACCTGGTGATGGAATCCCAGAGAAATCGAGGGCAACCCTCAAATTTCATAGGCACGTATTATGTGTAAAAATCAGCTTCCGAAGTCGGTGGCAAAAAATGAATCCAAACAAACAAATGTCACCGACTTCGGAAGCTGATTTTTCTAGTGAAGTTTATTTTTCACTTTTTGGTGTTTTTGAAGTCGGTTGTTTTTTTTTGCAAAAAAATAAAAAAAATAATTTCATTTTTAGTTTTAATATCCTATAGAAATATTTACTATACATTTAACATTCGACTAAGAAACCTAACATTCGACAAAAAAACACGAAACACGTAATACGTGCCAACAAACAAATAGTATTTTATCTACCCAAATATCATAAACCCTCTCTAATGCGTTCAAAAACCATAGGCAATGACCAGCATTACCAACCAGCAGAAATAAACAGAACTGTAATGAGCTCATAACCTACTGAAAACAGTAGGTTATGAGTTTAAATTTGGAACAGGTGTCAAATTCAAGTGAGTGTGCTATTCTAGTATCTACATTAAAACAGATACCTATCGATACGAAACCCCAATTCAGTATGATTTTAATTATAAATCGCACGACATTTTGATCTCGAGTGACACAAGAATAGTGACTTTGTTCGTTTGCTTAAGATTTTAAAAAAAATACAGATATCCGAAACGCCGCCATCTCGAGCTGTCATTTGTTCGTTAGCTTTTTATTTCCAGTTACGAGTAGAAAAAAATTCTGGTAAGTTCTTTATTTCTGTCGAAAATGAGTGATAGTGACTCAGAAATTGACATGAACACTCCGCCAGATATCGTAAATGCAGCGACGAATGCAACTAATAACCTGTTTATTTTTTATTGCATTACACTGGTAACAATGCTGGTCATTTCCCTATAGTTCCTGAACCCATCATAGAGCCCTTATGATATTTGCGTAGATAAAGTAGTGTATGCAACTATACATAATTAGGCATTACAACACTCGTGTGATGCTATTAAGAAACTCGCCTTCGGCTCGTTTCTTAAACCCACACTTGTGTTGTAATGCCCTTCATTATGCACAGTCGCATAAACTACTATTATTCATTGGCATATTATATTATACATAAAACATGCTGATACAAAAGACAAGAACCCTTAAAACAAAATATATCATATGTTACAATAAAATAAAATAAGCATGAAATACGAAGCAATTTTAATGCCAAGTGTCGATCGTAGTGACATCATGATTTTGCTCCATACTGTCTTGGGGTTTTCTATTTACAGACACATTTAACGCTAATAAATGTGATATTGGTAACCGAGGTGAAAGATTTACCATGCTAGCCCATTGACCGGCACAAAGTTCCGGAAACTTTAGTTTTTTTAGAAAGTGACCTTCAAGGTACCAGGGTGATACGCAGGTCGGAGAGTAGTCCCATATCTTCATCTCATTCAAGCGCACCCATCTAGAATGGAAACCAAAACAAATCAGTAAATGTATAGAACTTCATCACTGAGTAAATATAAAACCTACAAAATGTCGAAGTAATCCTCGCGCGCATGGGCTGCCTGAATATTTTATGCATTTAGCTTCATGCATCGAAAGAGATAAATATAGAAATCTCCTGTTCCCTATATTTTGACGGTGTAGGTATTGCACTTCTGCAGGAAAATGAGATTTTTTTTAAATAAAATTACCTATGGTTTAGAATGATGTACTGAATAGACAGATGATTTTTACAGATTGTGTAAGATTAAATTTGAATAATGATTCGATTTCTTATAAAATCTGAATCAAGCCCATAAATATCGATTATATCTATTTGATTAAGATCAAACTGATATACCTCTAAGTATATTTAATTGCTCGGCTTAGAGATAAAGTTTTAATCTAGCTTTATAAGAACCGATTGAAAGCAACTTATTAACGACAGCGACATGACACATTGTTGTGTTTTTTAGTAACCGCAAGACGTTTGTCTACAACAAGATAATGATTAAATACCTAATGCTACGACTAGTTTACCAAAAGTTAATCATACAGTCACACTCATAAAAAAATTAAGTGTTAGAGCTCGTTTACGGAGACGCGGGGCGTCGCGCGGCGCGTGCAGAAGGCTCGTCTCGTGTTTTTTTATTAATTAACTGAGAGACGGATCCACCGCAACAAACGCTGCATTTTAAACTAACGAGCGAAAAATGCTTCTCGTAAAATCGAAGTTTGAAATCGTTAACTTTTTCATACATCGCCATGTGTTTGAAATAAAAACGCAGTACGCGCCGCGCGACGCCCCGCCTGTACGTAAACATGCACTTAAGGTGGGAAGTGCCTTGGTGGTGGTGGTATGCTGCATTCTAGAAACTACATTCGATTGTGAACCGATTCTCAAGAACGTATTATGAAATAAAAATGCTAATTGCAACATTGAATTATAATAATAGCACCATAAAAGAAAATAGAGCCAAAGTCAGTTAAATATTTAAAACAAAGCGCCTATTCTTGGAAACGCTAACCATTTCTTCCACAATCTCATTCTAGTTTTATTCCTGCTTATTCCTTTCAATTTCAAGCTCCCTATTGCCTGAAATAATTTGAGAGGCAGTTTCGCGTAAGGCGCGACGGAATCCATGTGCAAAGTTAGCGATACGTTCGCAGGAGCGCAGTGGAAATGGACTTTGCGACCTGCATCTGGAGATAATGTCATTTGCATTTGAAATGCAACGTACTTACGCTGATATATACAATGCATGGCAGTCACAATGCCACGGGTTCCCTGATAGTTTTACGATCGCAAGTTTGGGCATGTAATCCAGCGTGCGGGACGGCAATGAAGGAAACATGTTGTTGTCCAAATGCCTGTAATGATTTTTTTTTATTAAATATGTTTCTCTTAAACCACAACATTATTATATGGCTGCTTTCGTAGTTATGTTCACTGAATTGTTATTGTAACCCGTATCTGATACATGCTGTTTACTCAAAAAAACTTACAGAGTAGTGAGATTTTTCAAAGTTGAAAAAGTTTTGAAGTGAACCTCGAACAATTTATTTTCTGACAACAAAAGCGAGGTGAGTTTTTCCAATCCTAGGAATGTCGTCACATTTAAGAACCGCAATTTATTTTTCGATAAGTCGAGCTTCTCCAAGTTGGTGCAATTCGAAAACGTGTAATCTGGAAGTTCTATGAGAACGTTATCCTTCAAATCCAACGTACGTAAAAGCTTCAATTTTTCAAATTCTACACCCGTTAACTGAAAATGTTCAAACGGAATTATTAAAAGACTTAAACATTTCTATAGGTAAAATATAATTATGGAGAGCACAAACTTACACTCATCAAATTGTTGCTGGATAAATCAAGAAAGGTTAAACAATCCACATTATGAAACAGACGAGTTGGAATGCTTTGTAATTTATTTCGCTCCAACAATAAAGTTTCCAAAGCTTGCAAGTTTTCAAAGGCATTTTCACTGATATTACATATTTTATTGTCTGACAGTTTCAATATCTGAAGTGTCTTCAATGAAAAAGTTCCGTTTTCTATGCGTTGAATTTTATTTTTAGATAAATCTAATATTTGCAACGATTTGAGGCCCACGAAACTATCAGAAGGCATATACATAATATGATTATTAGAAATGTCAATGGTTTCTAGAAATGAATTATTAGCAAACAATTTTTCGGGAAGAAAATATAAGAAATTGTTCGATAGATCCACATGGAACAATTTTTTCGTTGACCTGAATGCGAGACTATCAATTTCTTCCAGGTAATTTCTTTGGAGCCTCCTGAAAACAGATTATTTATTATTAGTGATCAACGATATTAATATGATTTAATAGCATATCATTCGATGATGTCACCCTGTGTAGTTCCGCCTTAAAATTCATTATCATGAAAAGAAAATACTTATCTAAGATAATTTGAGGAAAATTATAAAATAGCTGAAAGTTTCTGCCTAGGTTAATATGTATGGTTATTACACTATTGTTAGGAATATTATCATCGGTAATAAGTGTGAAATTTTTAGACAAACATTTGATAAAGTTAAGCCGTCATAAGCAAGCCCACGAAAAAGCTACAGTCAGAGATATTTAGTACATTTACTCACAGAATCCTTAAATTGACCAAAGAATCGAATATCCCAGCTGGCAGATATTCCACATGGTTGTCGAACATGTCCAGTTCGGCA
Organism: Diarsia dahlii; assembly: GCA_949775195.1. Taxonomy (NCBI): domain Eukaryota; kingdom Metazoa; phylum Arthropoda; class Insecta; order Lepidoptera; family Noctuidae; genus Diarsia; species Diarsia dahlii. Next base: position 12,989,504 of record OX459194.1, on the reverse strand, counting down.
AGTGAGCGCATACCTTTAAATGTCGTCTTATGTAGAGTCCGCAGTTTGTTAGTGCCCAAGTCACTGGAAATGATTAAGGTGGCGTTTTGAAGATCCAAATTAAGTGTACTAAGTACAAGACATAAACCAGGGTTGAAGTGATAATTATATTGATAAATAATTTATCAAAAATCGTTATCAATGAGCTTCACATATAAGTGAATCAATTGAGCAGAAACTTGTTGAAACTCTGGGGTCTTATCTTGTTCAAGGAAATCTCAAAACGCTTAGTTGACGCTACTCGTGACCCAAGGGCTGGCTTTTACCTTGACCGGAGGCTAAGTGTTACAACGTGGCAATGCCGCCAGTCTTTTGGGCACATTACCGGCTGACAGCGTTGAGGAACAGTTTTTGCCCTTTTATAGTTTCTTGTTAGTTTATTTAATCGCTTTTATTTAATGTAGTACATAGTTGGTTTATTCTAATGAATATTGCACTATCAATGAGCAGTAAATTCGAACAGGATTTGCTGCTCTTATGCGTATCTAAATGTGTCAAGTGTCTGCTTAAAAAAACACGGTCACCTACATTGTATATAATTTAAACGGTTTTTTTGTTAGTACATTTAAGTTATGTTTTCTTTATTACTATTTTGTACTAGATTGATATATGTAATTAAAATGCCGATAATTAAAAACCCTGTTTGGACTGAAATCGAGTGCGTTAAAACAAGAAAGCAATTTGAGTTTAAAAAACCAGAGAAGTTATGAATCAGCATAATTAAATAATAATAATAATTAAAAGCGGAAAGCAAAATGGCTTCCAAAAGAGCTGTGCGAAAGCATTTCTTAAAATCGGACTGAATTACTCATAATGTGTGGTAGTCATGGTAATTATTGTTTGGTTTCTCGTTTTGTGAACTATTTACTCCATCTTTATATATATGTATTAGTATGTACGATTTATGTAGGTATATTAATTTATGTTATATGTTAACAAAATAGTATTTATTTATTTTTGTTCTCTACCATAATGATGTCCTATTTGACCCTAAGGTTGACTGGTAAAGAATGCCTTGTGGTATTAAGTCCGCCTATGTACCACGTTTGTGCATGAAGTTTAAATAAATAATAAATAACTATAATGAAAATTCCGAACCATAAAATAAACCTAAAGGATACATAATTTTATTATGTATAAAACATAGATTTACAACGTGAAGCAGGTCAACTACTCGTGACTTGAAGATATGCGAGATTTGTACTAAATCATAGAATTTAAACCGGACTCATCTATCTTGTTTATCTTGTTTGTTAGCAGCTAAGTAGGCAAATAGATAACAGTGACTAACTGGCAGGTATGAAATTCACAGAATTGTACCGAAATATTTTATTTACTTCAGACACAACACAGCAGTTACAGCTTGAAATAATAATACTATTATTTATACAAGTGCTTTTTATTAAGGTTCCGTAGTCAATATGGAACCCTTATTAGGTTCGCCATGTCCGTCCGTCCGTCCGCACTATATCTCAAAGAATCTTAGTACTAAAAAGCTGTAATTTAGCATGAATATACAAATGAGTTACACCGACACAGTGGTAAAATAAAATTTTGAAAATATGTTTTTTTAGGGTATCGCCAGTACACATTTGCTTTGGGATGACTTTTTCTCGCGAAGTCCATTGTGTGAGATGTCGTTGGATAGGTCTTTAAAAAATATTGCGAGTTCGCTCAAACAGTTTTTCGATTAAAAGGCCAACAGGCGTAAAACGCGAGATTTTTAATGCGTAAAAGTATATGATTTACTGCAGTAAACAAAATCAGAAAAATAAATCATATTCTTCAGGATATTTGCCAGTAACATAGTGTTGTGAAAACTTATTACAACTAACTTTGCTTGATAGAAAAAAATCACGAAGATACCTCTAAAAAAATCTTATAACGAATAAAAACCATAGGTACTAAAATACATTTGTCATCGTTCTGATTTTTTTGCCAAATAATTCTACAAGCAACATACTAAAATCATAGTGTTTTACTTTTTTAGCCCAATCAATAGTTTTTTTTGTAAATCGCAAAATATCACTAATTTCGCACAACTCGGCCGCAGCGAAAGACGTTAGAACCGCTTTGTAGTGCAAGCTGATTAGAACTTTATAACTTTATTCTAACAGTATTTCAATCGAAGTTTGAACCACCACAAATAGAGTTGCTAATTTGAGGTATTAAAGGTTCTTAAAGGATTCGTTTGTGAAATATTCAGCAAATTTTTGCTAGACTCAAGTATGGCTACCTATTATTTATCTATCTTCGGGGACGCCGGCAGACACCAGACGGGCGATCAGTCCTTTCGTTGTGGATTATTTCGCCCAGTTCCCCAATGGCTACCTAAACCACCCACAGGTTGTGTTTGGGCGTGTGAAAAAATACATGGCAGTAGCATATATAACGAAAATAAAAGGAAAACTATCACAGCTAAGTAGGCTTTACAAGTTTACGAGTAATAGTTGACCAACTTATAAAATGTACTTATATAAATATTTTCCTCTATATACCTATTTTATTTTTACAACAAAAGTCATCGTTCGGAGGCAGGTAGGAGGGTTGTTAATCAGCGTATGTAATTTCACATATTTTGATGGGCAACTACGGAACCCTACATTGTGCGTGGTCTGACATGTACTTGGCCGGTTTCTAGTTGGTTTTCTACGGTGTTAGTTATAAACCGATCCATTACCTATATAAAATTCTCGTGTCACAGTGTTTCCATACTCCTTTGGAAACGGAATGACCGATTTTTATGAAATTTTGTGTGTTTATTTGGCAGGTCTGAGAATAGGTCGTGAAGTATTTTTCACCCTCCTATACCCATCCATAGGTAGGGTAGATAGTAATATAAATTTCACTTTTAAAGTTTGATTTGGCTTTTCAGAAATACAGACAGACTTAAAAATACAAACTAGAAATCTTTTTTACGATGCCAAAATATTAAGTAAATGTTGGCGCCTAGTTTACCTAAACAATATTGTTGTTATTGGGTGGAGAACAGAAGAAAATAATAATGTCTACTGTCGTTGTCAAGAGGTAGTTAAGTAGTTACAAAGGCCTGTGTACATAGTGTTTATTCGAAAATTATACGACAAATTGTTGACATACTTGTGATGTGAGCACCAAGTATTAAAATTTAAGCGTGTTCAAGATGGTCTCTCAATATTCGCCTTACAATAAAACGTCCCATACAATAAAAGCAAATTGAATATCTAGGAAGTGGATACTGCTGGTATGTATTATACAATAAAACGTTCCATCTTAGGAGTTACGAATGTAAATTTTCCTATTTACCTTTAGCCTTACTATAGATTGACAAACAATTAGATCTTAAGAAAACATAGTGAATTAAATACCAATATCCATGAAGATTATTGAGATATTTTGTTTTTAACTACTGACGAACGTAAATAATTAACACTTTAATGTTATCTTTGCAAGTATATGAATTTAATATATAGTAATCAGCTCAGTTCACTAATTGACATAGAAGGCAGGAGGAAAAATGATTTCTAAAATTGAAGTAGAGTCAGTACTCAAGCACTTAAAATAATAAAGTTTAGTTTTCAGCATTGCCATCCAACGTGGCAATGCTGCCAGCCTTCTGGGCACTTTTCCTGTTGACAGCGGTGTGGACGAATATTTTGACGCCCTATAATTACTCCCATAAAGTTTAGACAATATTGGCCACTTCGGGGGACCCGCAAGAAAAGACCGCAGACCCCAGACATGAGATTCATAATAATCATCAAAACTCAAGTAAATTTCACGTTCATGTAATTTTTCCACCACAATTTTTTGAGATGTGTTGTTTCAACAAAAAAAATGTGGTGGAATTATTACACTAATTGGCGTGTTATGGAAACAAATATGCGGAGGGAAAAGTGCTAAGGCCAGATGTGACCTAGTATTGCCCTTGTAGTCCTGAAAACATTTCGCTACAGGATGTTGCAAAAATTTATTAAATATTACACAAAGTATGAAAAGGTTTACGAAACTACACGAAAGAGACGAATGTATGTATTAGTAACCTAAGTTAATGTTTTATCGATTTGTGACATTTTGATAAATGTATGTAATAACTCAAAAAGGGTTGAATTGAAAGCCCACAAAAAGTGATAAATGGACAACCGATTGTTTAAACTATTCGGGATATTTTATACACCGCTTCATTATCTATTTTATGTATTTTTGTTTAGTATATTCAACTTTTGTTTATTTGAAACTTACAAATAGGTAAATTAACTTTTTATGTAGATTTAACAGTTCATTCCAAGAGTACATTCCAAATATCTAAATGATTTCTGCGTACACGTTATATGTAGGTACTTTTCAGAAATAGATAAAAACATAATTTATTTAAGCACTAGAACGAACTACAAAATGTATAACAGTGTGATGATTTAACGTGGCGTAACGAACAGTAGATACTTAATCAAAACAATTTGAAGTGGAATAAAAAATCCATCCATACTTTTATTAGAAATCTGATAGTAACTACCTATACATAATCTTTTGACGTTTTACAGGTAACAGTGACTATCAACATTTTAAGATATCGGGTAATACCCGTTTTTTCTTTGGATTGGGAAATCATCAAATGATTCCTCCTGCTCTGGGCAGAGCGGCAGGAAGTATCTGACTTCGACTGACTAAAACCCAACCATGCCTTAGCCCTTTGTGTCGAGGCCGCGGTATCTTTTTCAAACAACCCGCAGCCCCGACGGGGTACTATATATACCCTGGCAGGTCTGGCAGTACGTTCACGTCGGATAATTTGTGCCCACCACGCGGGTAACTCCGCGGCAAAAAGCTAGTATGTAATAAAAACTTTACTCACATATTAACCAAGTCAGCAGGAACGATCAGGTCTGGTGTGAGACTGGTGAACCCAGCTCTCCAACAATTAAGCGAACGGCGAGCCGAATCGCATTGGCAAGCACTTTTCGCACATTGTCTCCAACGAGATTGGCCGAAGCTTATTGTCCATGCTGTGAAAAACCAATCGAATGTTGTAAGCATCCTAGGGAAATTGCCAATTCTATAAAATGTCTCAAACTATTTCAGCGTTTGAAATGTCTGTGGCTTTTCAATCGCTAATATAATTTCGATGGCTTTTTCCCAACTATGCTAAAATCATCTTTGGGATGGGCTTACATAACATCACACCTTGTAATCCCTAAAGAGCTAGGCAGAGGTGTACCTAATAGTACACCAGTCATGTTTAAGTCCAATGAAATACGGGACGAGCCTATTGCCATCAACCGGGCACAAATTCAGGCTTCGTGGCTGCTACTGAAAAATACTGATGGAAAAACCTAATAACACTTTGCCCGACCCGAGAATCGAGGCTAGGACCTCATACTCAGCAACCAACGAGGCAGTCACTGGACGGATGGGTTTGTTTCATGAAATCGACTTCACGAAAACAAAATTCATCAAAATAATCAAACTGTACTACTGCAATTTTGTATGTTCAGCAAACAGCATAACATTTTGTTGTATAATTTATAATTAACTAGTGACCCGTCCTGGCTTCGCACGGGTGCAAAAAAGTTATTAAAACCTTCCTCTTGAATCACTCACTAAAAAACCCGCATCAAAATCCGTTGCGTAGTTTTAAAGATCTAAGTATACATAGGGACAGACAGCGGGAAGCGACTTTGTTTTATACTATGTAGGTAGTGATGATTAGGAACGAAATCTATTGTTCTAATATTTTATTGGTACATACTCACACCGATCTCATCACTAAATTCCTTAAGTTATTCAGAAAACGCCTAACTTCTTCATTTTTTTTCCAAAAAAAAGAGTTTGGCAAAACTTTTCTCAAGCTTTTCTCATTTCCAAGCGTTGCTGTAAAATCTAACAAAAGACGCGCGAATCTGGCGGGCTAAGCTATTTTTTTTTTATATATAGGCATCCTTTAATATAATAAATACGTACAGGCCTATGTGAAAAAGGTTAGTTTTCAATTGGTAATTATTTTGATACTTGAAAAGAGAGTTTAATTATTTATTTTCCATAATTCTATTATTTTCTTTATTATTATTAAACTAAATCACTTTCAAATCAAAGACAAAATAAGCAAATGAATAAAAAATAAGGAGTCCCATCAAACATTGTTTGTTTTTTTTTCTCAAACTAACAAATACTGGCCACATTAATTTTCTTTTAACAAAATAAGTTTCAATCTTGATTTTACGAATGGCCTATAATTTGTTCATTAAATTCATCACTCTTGAAGGCGTCGTGAAAATTAATATTATTGAAATGATTTTCTAAACAATTTAACAAATGTTACAATTTACTTTGTGAAGCATTTACCTCGAACTTTAATATTTTTAGGATATTACTTTGGGATATTTAGCTATTCTGTACTTCACCTTTCTTAGAAGGACTAATAAATTAAAAATATATATTTTGTACACAACCAGTGCCTTGTGCTATATATAAAAAAAAAATAAGTAAGTACTTGAGTTTGAAAATATCAAAAGAAAATGTTTAAGTTTTTGCCGTTTTACCAGGTTGTTCAATAGCCCTTAGTCGTCGGTCCAGTTGTCGCCAATGCAGGTCGGGATTGCAGGCACCCGAAGGAGGAGCGGTTTCTGCTGCACGGTTGCTCCTCGTAAACATCTCGAACACATCACACGCGTTCAAGCCACATGGTGGCTCAGCTGCCTGGAACACTTCCCATAAAACAAAATGAGCTATAACCTCTGCATGGCTTTATGTACACGTAAGTCTTTATGATCCTATGCAAAGAAGGAAGGAACGTGATTTAATTAGGTAATATTGCTCACTGTATTGGAGGTAGAATGTCGGCGGTTTTGACAAGGAACTGGTGAAACTTTTGTTTATTAATTGCTACAGGTATTTTAGCTTAAGAGCTTATACTACCTCAAACGCGAGTTTTATAATGCGTAAAAGTATATGATTCAATGCAGTAATCAAAATCAGAAAAATATATAATATTCTTCAGGATATGTGCTAGGTTAGATAGTTGTGAAAACATATAATACAACTAACTTTGCTCGATAGAAAAAAATCGCGAAGATACCGCTAAAACAATATTTTAACGAGTAAAAACTATACTAAAATACATGTCATCGTTCTGATTTTTTTGCCAAATAATTCTACAAGCAACATACTAAAATCGTAGTGTTTTACTTTTTTAGTCCAATCAATAGTTTTTTTTGTAAATCGCAAAATACCACTAATTTCGCACTATTCGGCCGCTGCGAAAGACGTAACAACCGCTTTGTAGTGCAAGCTGATTAGAACTTTATTCTAACAGTATTTCAAGCGAAGTTTGAACCATCACAAATAGGGTTGCTTATCTGAGGTAGTAGCATACGCTCTCAGGAAAATTAAAAGTGGCTTAATATTTCCAATAATTTAAAAAATATTTTTGATGAAAATAAAACAATATTTCAATACGGATAATATTGAAATACTGTTATTTTTTTTAGATTTTAAATGTAACGTGTAGCATTTGTCAAAATTAGTTACATAGGTACGCGTAATTAAAACTTTTTACAGTAACCTCAATCAAGGCCTGTTAGTATACGTTCAACAAATTTAATCATATTTAATTTTGTGGAAACAACTTTGAATCGGCTAGTTCATTAATTTTGGTATACCTAAGTCAAGCAACCAAAGTTTTCATTATTTAATATCAATAACCTTGATGGAAAATTACCGCAAAACTCGTTTTTGAACGACATGACTCACCTGCAGGTTTCTAAACTATCTTTACATAAGGAAACAACTTTAATGTTTAATCATGAATATTTTAACGATTTGTCGTCGGAAAATGTTTAATGAAAACTGAGCTTTTATGGTGGTGCTATACATAAACACATAGGTACTCTAAATTGAGTTACCAAAGTTTCGTGTATCAAAAACACGCAGTTAAAGAAGTTACTAACAAACGTCACCGTCTAAAAGGTATCTTCAAATAAGTATTGATAACATGATGGTGAGACTGGCAATGATATAATTTTTAAGTGAAAACTTCTTTAGCGGCGCTGAGCACTTTTTTTTGTATGGGTAAAAACTTTCAAACTCGCGTCAGATTGAAGTTTTCACTTCTGCCGGCACTCCCGGAGTGCTACCTTTTTTTTTTTTTATATTCAACAACTATCACACAACGCCATCTAGTCCCAAGCTAAGCAGAGCTTGTGTTATGGGTACTAGACAACTGATAAACATACTTATATATTTCTAAATACATACATATTATAGATAAATTAATGCTTCATCATTGACATCCTTAGGAACCATCGACTAAGCGAAGGTTGGCCATTGCAAAACGAATTTATTTTACCAATGAGAAAACCATTTTTCGCTAGATTTCCAGCGTTAAATATTTTTCACCGTGGAGGTATCCCGGTCGGAGGGTTTTTAGGGTTCCGTAGTCAACTAGGAACCCTTATAGTTTCGCCATGTCTGTCTGTCCGTCTGTCCGTCCTCGCTTAATCTCTGTGACCGTTGGTTAGCACTACAAAGAAAGAAAGAAAGAAAAAGTATTTATTGATTTCACAACAGGACTTGAACGCATTGGCATTAACAAAGTAAACATGAGATACACTTAAAATTAGGACATAATTACATATAAATTAAATTTAAATTAGTCCCGTGCGAAACCAAAAGGCCACTATCTCAGCATGGTGCTGTAACATTTGAGACAAATGTCACAGCGCTGGTATTCTGATAGGGCCCATTGGTGACGCCACGTTTACAGAAAAAACAGACACAAAATAACTAAAATTAAAATAAAGTAAAAATAAAACAAAAAATAAACTAATAAAAACAAGAAGTTTATTAAATAAAATATTTATTGTAATATCGCTTGTCTATGCCAAGAGAGAAAAATGGCAACACTGACTAACGAACGAAAATTTTATGACGCCGCAGGCGGCAGGCTTGCGGCAGGCGCACGGTGTCTATGGATCAATTGATCAAAAGTAATACAAAGCTACAAAGCTGGGTACCAATATGTGTATTAATTAAGCCGACAAAGTGGTAATAAAAATTGAAAAAAAATGTTTTATTAGGGTAGCCCCCCTATATGTAAAGTGGGAAGTAATTTTTTTTTTAATTTCAACCCTAACGTGTGATATATTGTTGGAAAGGTATTTAAAAATGAATAGGGGTATACTAAAATCATTTTTTGATAATGTCAATAATCGCTCCAAAAGTAAAAAACAATGTGTCCCCTCTAAATTTTTAACCATAAGTTTAGAAAATATGAAAAAAATCTGAAAAGTAGAACTTTATAAGGACTTTCTAGGAAAATCATTTTGAACTAGGATAGAAACAGTTTTTGTACAAAAAAGACAAAAAGTTGTACAAAATAATTTCTGGACTAAGTTTGTAGTATACTCGTATTTGCAAGTATTTTTTTTTAACTTCGTTTACATATTTTATTATCCTGAACGTATCTTTTTTCAAACAAAAAAAGAATTATTACTACGGAACCCTACACTGAGGGTGGCCCGACACGCTCTTGGCCGGTTTTTATTAAATACATTTATTAGCTTTTAGCTTGCTGATGTTGGCCACAGGCTGGAATTTAATAAGTGGGAAATTGTAAAAATATGACTTGGACACATTGATATAAAAACTAAAGATACGGTCGTCCGAACATTTTGCTCGATGCGTTCCCCATACAGAGAAACACTAACGTCATCTTTAGGAACTAATCAGGCTGCTCGTAAACGTAACCTTGCATGAGCGGCGTGGCGTGGTATTATCGAGGTATAAAGAAATTAAATAAAGCTTTCATTAAAATGTTAATAAAAAAAAATGTTAAATTTTAATTTTTCATTTTCATTTTCTTTTAAACTTCGGTTTAGTCAAGACCTATTTGGGACCAAATTCGAGGCGTCATTTTATCATGCGGTCCGCCCAGTCCTTACGCAGTAATATATAAGTCAATGCTTGGACAGTTATTGCACATACCGGTCAAAAGTTTGTAAGCACACTTGTTTTTGAACAAAACAATATATTTGCTGACTATGTAAACTTGCATTTTTTCATAAGCTTTACGACCTTTTACGATAGGTTTTGGGGTGTTTGGAACACAGTGAACCCGGAAATCTTGTGAGAGTAACTGAAAATCTTAACAAGAGAGGTTATTTGGAACTTTTTCAGGATTTCGCCGCACCCAGTGAGATGAATCTCATTAGTCCTGGAATAATTTTTCAACATTATAATGATTGAACCTCTGCCGAAATTTAATTAAAAAAAATAAATAAAATAAAAATCTCAATCTCCTGACTCAAATTTTATTAAATTTTGTTTGTATGTTGTATGTTGATTTTTTATTTATTTTAAATTAGTCTTTGTTTACTCACTTTTTATATCAATTCAAATAAATGAAGATGGCTTTATTTAATTTTACCATGATGCTTCCAAACTTTTGGAGGCTAGTGTATATTTTTATAGCCCTAGCATTGACAAATGAAACTAAATTAGAAATATTTACATAAGCTTTCTATCCCATCCTTACTATTATTTTACTTAATTGTGAAAGTAACTCGTTTCTCTATCTATAATTTTATATCATTGCCAACTGAACGGATTTGGATAGTGTCACACACAGATAGGCTATGACTATCTGACCTGTGGAACAACATATTTTTATCGACATAGCTACATTCATCATCACCAGTCTCTCGCACAAGCGTATCTGTGTCATGTAATTTTAATCTGTATTTATACGTGATTAGTTAAGTTATGTTTGCGAATGGAAAAATTAAATAAATTGAATTGAATTCATGTGTGATCATTTCCGCTAACTCATGCGACTGAAACTACGTTCAAAAGCTAGTAAGTTCTATATCAGATTATTCGTGAAGTCGTGTGATGCGAAGGTTTACGAGAGATGAAGTTTCCTTTGACGGCGAGTTCGCTAGGAGCGACAGTTTACATCATATTCTCAATACGTTGACTGTCGTATGCAAACGCTTGCATTCATCGATTCTGATATGAGTTTCCGTAAATATAAGCTGGCTCTGAAAGCATTTATTAAGTGTGTTCAAGTTAGCCTGCTACAGTACTTACACATTTATTTTATCTATGATTTTTAGATCATAGAGATTCATTAAAAACTGTGAAAGGATTGTTTCTAGTGGTATTCCTGGCAGTGGCATAATAACACTAATTTTCAAGTTTTAAGACTAAAACAATAAAAATCATGCTATTAATTAGATTTAGACTGCCTCATTGGTCCAGTGGTTAAAATCGCAACTGCTAAGCATCAGGATTTGGGTTCGATTACCGGGTCAGGAAAAGTGGTACTGGGTTTATCTATCAAGAATTTCTCAGTAGTAGCCATTGAGTCTGGGTTTTGATTGATGGCAATAGGCTGGCTTCCTGTTACATGGAACGTTAACATAAAAAGCAAAATATGGGTGTATTAAATACTCCAGCTCTAACCCAACCCACACAGCACTAGCGTTCAAGTATCATCTTCATAAATGGAAATACTCGTAGGGAAGCGCGCTGTAAAATGTATATTACTAAAAGCTAATATATTCATGTAGCATCATGGGAGGTAGCACATTGTGACAAGTAACCTAAACTTACATTTAATTAAAAATCTTTTAATAAAGAACTTGTTAACGTAAACGCGTTCAACCCTTTCAGGAAAGTTAGAATTATAAGCGAATAGCGATAGAGCCTCTATATTTACATAGTAATGGTAAATGGGGATATTTCTAGTCTAAAGCTATGCTAGAGAAAGTATCTTAGGAAGTTCTAACGAGCCATTTTCTTTAGGGCCTCTGGAGTGTCCTACGCTCCCGTCGGGGCTGTGGATTATCGAAAGGTTAACACGTACGGCTCCGACACAACGGCGAAGAAGGAACATGGGTTTAGTTTTTAATCAGTAGAAGTCTGACAGTCCCCTTCGCTCTGCCCAAGAGCGGGGGGGGGGGTTATTCGATGATTTTCCACCCACCAAAAAAAAAAAAAGTGTGTCCCACGCTTTTAGGGTTCAAAAGGTTTATGATCACATTAGTGCAGAGCCTCACAAAAACCTGTTTACTGCGTCTCGTCTTCAATACCTTCCGCCTAGTTCCTTGTTCCTGATGTAAAACCATGATGGAGCTTTCAAACATTTCAAGTCAAAATCAGTAAAACAACTATACGATTACTAAAGCGAAACTTTCTAGCATCATACTTGACAAGAATCACCTGATATGTTTGATACAAAATCCTATTTGGTTTTCCAAATAAATCATCGGTGTTACCTACTCCTCTATGAAATGGGAAAAGTGTATAAAAATAATAATGTTTGGAGAGCATGTCACCACGCTTGACTGAAGCCGAAGTTGTGTCAGAAACTATCGTGAGCGTTCGCTAGTTTTGTTTTTTTAACACTAAAAAAGAGGTAAATAAACGCAGCATACAATCACAGTAGGTGGTAATCTTCCAGTCCGATATCGGAGAATTTATGAGGACTAACAGTAAATAACTATATTGTGTGTACCGTTAGCTTACGAATTACGATTTACCTACAATCTGTGTAAGATTGTAAATCGTAATTCGGAACAACACAAGGTCCAAGGTCAAACTATTCATGTATACAATGCATAGAAAATTGTCGTACCTACAATGTATACCGACTATTATGTGGTTTAAACCCTAATATTGTTTTATACAAAAGCTATTAGTAATTTGAAACGTTTACATAACTTAGTGTTAGCGTTAATAGACAGGCGCTTGATCAAAAGCTTCTACAAATTTAATATAATATTGGTTTATTTTTTAAACACATTTAGTTTACGGACTTTATATTATTTTCAAAGGAACTCATTCCACTTTCCAATGACTGGTATGTTGTAATATGGTTTTATTAACTGCTTAGTTTTAAGCCTCTTTAAGCCAAATAAGATTTTACCACCATATTTTACAGCTGAGAAAAATTAAATATTTTTTTTCTGGTAGATTTATCAATTACCTACTCATTAAACATTCAAAGCACATTAAAAATTGTTTTGTACTAATCATTTTTATGCGTTTTTGGAATTTCCGATTGCCAGGTCGGTATGCACGGTATTAAATGTTACTTTGGATTGGATAATTATATATATCAAATCATTACAATAATTGATAGTCTTATGCAGCATATATTATAACAGTTGTAAATAGTATTCGACTTTTACAAACCTTACTTTTAAAAAAGCTAAATAAATAATACTTAACTGATATGAGAATTTAAAATAATCAAAATCATTACCTTTTATTTTCACAGCTACAGCTATAATTATTTGCAGCAATTTGAAGTTCATTGTTTGATCCCGTCCGAACGAAAGGGTAGAACTGCTACAATGGAATGACTTGCTTTTGTTTCACGTATTACCGACGTGTAGTTTTGTGCTTTATGCAACATTGCACTATTTTATTAAGTGCTTTGAAATTGCGACTTGAAACATTCCGCAGGGATTAACCTGTATATACAACTGCTTCAGACGGCTATTGTTGTTAGAACTGCGTTACTGAAGGAGACTGTTTAAATTTTTACAGTTTGAACTGTAGCAGTCACTGCATTAATCTGCAACTGCTAGAGGCTCTCAATATATGTAATAGGTAATATGCAATAGGCTGCCAAAATACACTTGCATGCAATTATGATACAATTTTGGTCTTAAAAGACCAGACATACTACTTTCAAGTTTACATCCCGGTAATTTATAGTCTGATGGACGTCGATACCTTTAAAAATATCGTTTGTTCTCGAAAACCATAATGACATTTTTCAGCTTTAACTGTATATTTTTATCGTGTAAAATGTCTCTGGCACACATTCTAATGTAACGTGTAAAATTTTATGTTTAGACTACGTAGAAAGTTACGTCCTTTAAGTTGTCGATATAATTTGTACGCATTATGTATGACCAACACAGCTACAAACTGACTCACTCAATGCACACTCAATGCCCCAGAGGCTGAAAATTCGTAAAAGTGGAAGCGGGAGTGGGTGCGATGACTCAGCTAGTCCAGCTAATAGCAACACCTACACAGCCAGATGCGACCGCTGATGGGAACTGCTGAAATCCCCTGCCAGTTTCAATGAGCCGTCTGAGGGTTTTCCATCCGGGCATGCGTTACCGTGGCCGACTTAGAAGTCCCTAAAAATACTTCAAACCCAAGTTTACAGTTAGAAGCGACTCCACATATAATGGCTCTCCTTCCATATTGCACGACACGTCTTTACACCTGCGTACCCGACGGTCTTATGACTGTATCAGCGAGCAGAGTTAGCATAGCTGAATTTTGGACAAGGTTTTAGCAGAAAATGCAGTTTCTTTTACCTTCAGGTTATGTTGTTTTGGTTTAGAATGCTCTGGATCAAGTACATTTATTAAAAAGTAATAGAATTTATAAGGATCGTTATAGACAGAGTTCTATAGTTTCTGCCCTCCCCCATGAGAAAAATGCGTGAGTTTATGTTATACATACAATGTTTAAATACCAAATGTCAAGTACAGAATGTTTCCTTATTTTGTACTTTAGATTACACAAGAAATTATGAAATGTTTCTATGTTTTACAAATAAAATTAACTTCGTTTTGACCACATATTGGATAGTGTTGTTTTTATTTTATTAGTGATATACAATTAACCAGTTAGCTAAATTGATTGCGTCCGCTGTCCACGTGCAGTTAGGAACGAACGCCGGAACCAAAGAGCGATCGGGGACACAGAATTGATTGAATTGAAAAACCAATTTTTACAACAATTTATTTCGTAACTTTTACGAGAAACGAAATTTATAGCTAGTAACATCCCTCTCGGAATATAAATAATAAATACATTCTTTATTATCATAAAAAGGGTTACAGAAAAATGTGAGACCCTGGGACCAGAGCTAGATTTGAGTATCTGTATTTCAGGAGCCAATGACTACTTACATTTAGGTTACAATTGGGTAAGTTTTATGAAGCAAAAGGTGAAAAATAATATTACTTAAAATTAAGTTAATTGTTCTACTTTAATCTTTAGGACTTTCTAATATATAAAATTCTCGTGTCACAGTTTCCGTTGCCATACTCCTCCGAAACGGCTTGACCGATTTTGATGAAATTTTTTGTGCCTATCCGGTATCTATGAGAATCGGCCAACATCTATTTTTCATCCCCCTAGGAAATTATTTATATGGCAAAACAACGTTTGCCGGGTCAGCTAGTAATGTATAAGAAATGTAAAGCATGTAAGTATTTATAGTCCGGTCAATATAGACATTTGAAATAACAATAATTCCAACAGAGCCAAATATTGTTGGAGAGCTGGGGTATACCATTACAAACAAAGCCTTAAAAATCCCCATCGATCCTATGTGTGCTACAAAAGTTATTCGGGGGCAAAGGTCAAAATTTGAGGATTTTTTAATTTTTCTCGAAAACGGTAAGTTTTATCAAAAAAAATCTCAACCCAAAGTTGTAGATCATAAAATTTTCTACAAAAATGTTCTTCTTTATTATTTTCTAAGAGTTACCATTCCTGAGATATCGCGATTCTAACAGTCACATTATTCTTCACTAAATAGTATAAAATAAAGTCGCTTTCTCTGTCCCTATGTCCCTTTGTATGCTTAAATCTTTAAAACTACGCAACGGATTTTGATGCGGTTTTTTTAAATAGATAGAGTGATTCAAGAGGAAGGTTTATATGTATAATAACATCCATTTGCACCCGTGCGAAGCCGGGGCGGGTCGCTAGTTATGTATAAAAGCGAAAGGTAACTCACTCCTCACGAGATCTCGAAAACCGCTGGACGCTAGATGATTTTTGGACAGGAGGTAGTTTATAGTTAGTAAACGTCCGCTAAGAACGGATTTTGCGACAGGGCCGTATTAGGGTGATCTTAGGGCCCTCGCAAGTTTGTATGAAAGTCCTTCATTTTTTGTGCTACAATCTTGATTTTTGGCAGAGACGTAGTATATAGTCAGTTGACGTCTGCTATGCATTAATTTTCTGACAGGGCTGGATTAGGGTGGTCTATGAGCTTTTGCAAGTTCTGATTCATACAAACTTGCGTGGGCCCTTAGACCACCTTAATCCGGCCCTGTCGCAAAATCCGTTCTTAGCGGACGTCTACTAACTATAAACTACCTCCTTGCCAAAAATCATATTTATACGTCCAGCGGTTTTCGAAATTTCGTGAGGAGTGAGTTACCTTTTGCTTTTATATAAAGGCTCTTAGAATCGCGATATCTCAGGAATGGTAACTCTTAGAAAATAATAATGAAAAGAAATTTTTGTTGAGAATTTTAAGATCTACAACTTTGGGTTGACGTTTTTTTTGATAAAACTTACCGTTTTCGAGAAAAAATAAAAAAATCTCAAATTTTGACCTTTGACCCCGAATAACTTTTTATCACACATAGGATCGATGAGGATTTTTAAGACTTTGTTTGTAATGGTATACTCCAGCTCTCCACCAATATTTGGCTCTGTGGAAATTATTGTTATTTGACCACTACTTTTATGTCTAAATTGACTGGACTATTAAGTCTACGGGCATGAAACCGAGCGATGGCGGCAGCGAGGCGACGCGACGCGACGGCGGCGATGTAAACAAAAGCATTCCATTGCGCGGGTTCTACAGTCTTTTATTTTACGGGTTGTTTCGTGCCCGCGTGAGATATCGCCACCTCGCCTCGCTCCCGCCATCGCTCGGCCGCCGCAAGTTTTGTGTCTGCATAGACTTAGGCTAACAATTAACCTACTTAAATATTGAAAATTATCTAAAATAATGCAATCCAGCAATGCGTTTATCGAAAAAAAAAACATTATTTCCTTATCCTGTATTTTATCTTTGTCTATCTTTATAATCGCTCAGTTGATTGCGTATTTTTTATTGCACGAGATTTGGTTGGCCTCATTATCTTAGTTTTGTTAGTACAAAACTAAGATAATGAGGCCAACCAAATCAATTAATATTTTATAGATAACATTAGTATGTTAACTATAAAATACTAATATTTTAAGGTACTTTCCCTCCAAGGTAATCGAGGAGGGGTGGCGTGGTCAAGGTCCGTCAGTCCCATTTCGCAACAAAAACGGACGGAGGTATTTATTTTCAGGCAGTCAGGTTTACGCTCTTGTTTTACACTTACGGAACTAAAACTAGGTATTTAATATACATACCGTCTTCTCGCGGCAATATAGTATTCCATTTTTACCCGACTACGGCGAAGCCAAAAGGAAGGGTAATGATTTTGGCAGTCTATGTATGTATTTTCTTAATGACTAATTAAACTAATGATGACTAAGCAGCAGCAATAAGTTATCTGCGCATACATTTAATGGCACCTTGTTGCAATTAATTTCACAATTATTATGCATCACAGCTACATGTAACAATCAGTACCTAGCTATCTAGATTTAAATCTAGCTGATAACCGTGACAGTGTCTGCGTAAAAAACCACCCATGTTCCTTCTTAGCCCTTTGTGCCGAGACCACGGAATCACTTTCGAACAACTCGCTGCCCCGACACGACGGGAACCTTTTGTCTTTTTTTATCTTTTGTGCATGTTCTTATTTATCATTTAAGACAGACAGTCAAAAAAAAGTTTAATTATGGAGGTGTCTAGGAACGTTTACAATTTATACTGATTATCATAATGTTTTATTACTACCCCCTGAACTTCCACTGCAGAACATAGGCCTCCCATTGACGTATGCTATATTATATTATTATATGGGCGTATGCTGCTCTTATTGTATTATCTATTAAGTGTTAACTGCCGTTTTTTACGACCCCTTTCCAAGAAGACTGGAAGAAGAAAACGTGTTGTGCATTCGTTGTTGCGGTGTGCGTCGCTGCGAGCTTTCGTGCTCGCAGTGTTCGTTGTTGCGGGCATTCGGTGGCGTGTGGTTCGGCGTGGTGGCTTTCGGAATGACGTATTGCACTCGTAGTTTCGTTCTTCTTCCGTCCTTCTGACATTCAAAAGTGCCTGTAATGGCTTAATTGAATAAACGATTTGAGTTTGAGTTTGTTGCGCCGACCCAAATAGAATGGGATAAGGGCAGGAAGATGATGATGACTTGTTGCCATTATTGATATCGAGCAAAAAAGGGAAAAGTTGTTGTATGGCAGCGCCCCACCTTAAGTATTTATTTTATTATTTTTCTAGTACATATTTGTTGTTATAGCGGCAACAGAAATACATCATTTCTGTAAATTTACGGAACCCTTAAAAGAGGTAGGGAGGAAACGAAAGAGGTGAAAGGCTCATCCAATTTTCTGCCGAGAATAACCTGGCGATATCGAACAGTTTCTTCCAACATCATACGAGAAGACTGTAAACATGGACTTCACCTGACGGCAACTATCGAAATCAAATCGACTCTATTATGATCAGCTCGAGATGGAAAAGTTTCATAAGAAATGTTCACACTCTTCCAGGATTGATTGTGGATCAGATCATCAACTGCTAATAGCAAAATTCCAGCTTAAGCTCAAAGCCGCTAGGAAAATGAGAGTTAGAAAAGAATCCAGCCCATAGACAGTCATAAATTCTTGGCTGCGATTGACCAAAAATGGCATCAATGGACTGATCTAGATACTCGATTGGTATCCCCGGACCAACTATGGGGCAAGGAAGAGCTAAAGAGCTGCTCGAGAGTCCATTCGAATCTAAACCCAGTACACGGGCCCGCAAACTTCAACACTGGATGACTGATGGGACTCTTGCCCTTGTTTAAGAGAGAAGAACAATGAAAGCTGGAAGAGCAGACCTGAAGACACTGAACGCAATATTCGCTCATATACAGGAAGCTTGTAGGCGTGACCGCAATAACCATCTGCAGCACTTGTGTGCGGAAGTTGAAATTCACGCTGACAGACACGAAACAGGGGGGACCTGCATCAAAAAATGAAAGCCATCACCAAAACTCTTTCTTCCAAAATATGGGCTATAGAAAACTCTCAGGGTGAGCTGTTAACCGAGATAGGTGCGATATCTGAAACGTGAAGGGACTACTGTCAATCGCTATTTGAAGATTCTCAAGCTCACAACTATCTCCCGACAGAGCCCCAGGACGAAGAGAAAGAGCCATTTATATTGAAGGATGAAGTGCGAGCCGCTATCAAACGCCTTAAAATCGGAAAAGCCACAGGAAGGGATTTTTCACAAGTTACCACGGCCTCGACATACAGGGCTAAGAAGGAACACGGGTGGTTTTTAGTCAGTAGTGGGAGGGGTTATTTGATGATTTTTCACCCAAAAATAGAGATACCATACCGAATGAAACTATCAAAGCGTATGGTGTAGCGAGTATGGTGTCGATATTTTTCATATTCTGTGTAACAAAATTTGGGAAAAAGGAACTTGGCCCCAAGAATTAACTCACATAGTCGTGGTGCCTCTGCATAAAAAGGGCTCTACAAAAATATGCAGTAACTACCGACTATCTTAATATCTCACGCAAGTAAAAGTCTGCTGCATATTCTTAACGAGAGATTAAAGTCCTACCTCCTATCCTAGTATCCAGTGAGAACGCTCCAAAACAGGCTGGTTTTGTGAAGGGGAAGGGTAAGGGTACTCGTGAGCAGATCCTAAGCGTGCACCAGATTATTGTACAGGCTAGAGAATTTAACAAGCCGACCTATATTTGCTTTGTTGACTTCTCAAAAGCGTTCGATTCGGTAACATGGCCATTACTTTGGGAAACTCTCCTGGCAATGGGAACACCCAAACACCTTGTTCATCTCCTTAGAAGACTCTATGAAGAGGGAACAGTATCGGTAAGAACAGACGACCTGTTATCGAGTAAATTTAATCCAAGTGCCGGGGTCCATCAAGGCTGTATCTTATCACCGCTTCTGTTTATCATCTACACGGAGCTCATTATGAGAATAATACTCGAGAACTGGTCAGACGAAGTCACTATTGGAGACCATACAATCTCCAATTTGGGAACCTGATCATACTTCTACCTTGGAGCATTGATCTCGAACAATGCGCGGAAGAGATCAAACAGGGCATGGTTATCATCAGGTCCGCCATGAATCGGCTAGAGAAGATATGGTGAAACTAGTGATTCCCATATTTCTTTATGGTGCCGAAACGTGGACTTTAAGAGAAAGTGAGAGAAAGAAGAGATACGTTTTAGAAATGTGGTGTTGGAGGCAAATGCTTCGCATAGCCTGGACACAGTTCCGAACCAACGTCTCAATCCTCGAAGAACTGGATATAAAACAACGTCTTTCATCCATCGTTCAAGGTCGTATTATTACTTTCTTTGGACATATTTCACGTCGAGAGGACACGTCTGTGGAGCGACTCGTGGTCCAGGGCCAAACCGAGGGCACGAAGGCGCGCGGTTGATCAGCAATGCGTTGGACCGACCAAATCAAAAATGCACTAAATGGTCCACTCCACGAATGCACGAAGCAAGCAACAGTACGAGATTAATGTCGCCGAATTGTGAAGCTTGCCACCACCCTTGTCATGACGACCACGACCACTCTGCCAAGAGTGTGACGACAGAGAAGAAAAAAGGTGTGACAAGTAAT
Source organism: Diarsia dahlii (assembly GCA_949775195.1). Taxonomy (NCBI): domain Eukaryota; kingdom Metazoa; phylum Arthropoda; class Insecta; order Lepidoptera; family Noctuidae; genus Diarsia; species Diarsia dahlii. The sequence continues at coordinate 12,968,936 of OX459194.1, read as the reverse complement.
CTGTGGTGGGGGCCAAAATAGAGTTCGAAGGATGATTGGAGAGTAGGTTGTACTGCTACTGAGGTTCACTGACCCTCACGTGTTACGATACTGATGAGCCTACTTGTCAGGGGTAGACGGTGGCTAGTTTCTTTCGATTCCAATTTTTATTATGAACGTTAGTTATAAGCAAAATTTTGGTAACTAATAACCTTCCCGTGCTTATAGACATTTTTGTCCGCAATAAATGATGATGCCTGCGTTTTTAAAAATGTTTTTTTATTTAAACTTGATTGGTATGATGATGATGATGATGGTATGAATAAAGCTGTGGAAGTAGTAGATTCAGAGAAAGCAACCATTTCAATAGGTACGTTAGGTATCTATGTATGCATGCATATTTAACGGTTCCACATCTGTTATAGCTAAATAAAACAATTAAATAATTAAAATGTGAAAGTAAAGCGAATATAAATTTTTATTGTAAAAATTTTTTTTTTTTTTTTTATAAAATATATTGTTATAATTTTCGTATACAAGTAGTTTCTGTACATTAAGGCGCTTTGCACATGGAGCAACTATTGCAGCAACTGGCAACTGGCAACTAGCTGTTTACACATATTTCAATTGGACTGCGCACACATAGCAACTCGAGTTTCGAGTTCCGGTGATCGTCAACAGTTTTCAGTTCCCGCACTTTTATTTTTATTACGGTTGCCGCAATTTTATGGCAATCTGTGGGAGGAGAATTAGGAGTTCCTAATTGCCGCAACTAGCAACTGTTAAATATTATACCTGAACGCTGATCGCTGCGTAGATTGAGCAACTTGGCTATGAAAGTAGCTCACAGATTGCCATAAAATTACGGCAACCGTAAACGTCATAGCAACTATCAACTAGTTATAGAACTTTTAAAATGTTGTCTCAACTTAAGTTGCTCCATGTGCAAAGCGCCTAAATTAGTTTACAACATTTCTTACAATCTCTTTTCGCTTCTTTTCAGGTCTTCGATGTTTAGACGCGGTCTCTCAACTTCAGGTTTTGGTAGCTCGCCTAGTGATGCATTTCTTGATGATAAGCTGTTTGCATAATAAATTTATAGTAGCTTTTGTTCTTCCTCCTAGAAATAAGGATATGAATCAGTTTTCTATTTTATAAGATACGCATATTAGGTTACAGCTCCTTTGTACAACCGTCATTTGCCATCTAAGAAAGAACCAAATAGCTGCTAGCACGATAACAGCAAAAAGTAGTAGACTCAGTATAATTATAGTTACTATAACAAGCCAATTCGAGGCTCTAAATATATTTCGTTTTTATTTCAATGGAAATTCGTAACCAAGTACGAAGGTACCTATTACATTTCATATGTGGCATCAAATTATTGGTGTCCGATTCATGTGAAGAACTTAATTGTGACTCATAGCGGCACTTACATTTTTCAATTTCTATGGAAACACGCGAACGTGCAGCTAACGTTCCGGGCTTCGTAGCGACGACGGTGAATAGAAACTGGCTATTTGCTTGTAGTACCTCATCTGATATGGGCAACGGAACAACTATGCTATATGAATTACTGTCCCTCGGAACCAAAGTGAAGAGCGAATGAAATACTGAAAAAACGTGTGATTTAAAATACTATACGGACGTTCAATGTAAACTTCAACATTTGGCAAATTATTTGTTCGAAGATTACCTCCGTCCAACTCAAAGGACACCGTGTCGTCGTAGCCGTGTGATAAGGAAATTAGTTGGGAAAACTGCAATCCCGATTGAGCATTATAAACACCCCTGTAATACGCTTGCGCAAATACTGGAGGAATAGTTTGCTCTCTAACAACTTCTATGACTACACTTGTCCAAACGGATACAGCTTTTTCTCTTCTGGCTTCTATCTCCAACAGTATAAATGCGTTTTGTTTCGCCTCAATCGGTAGAGTATTGAGAACCGATAGCGACACAACGTGATTATCGGGTGTCGCTCTGAAATAATTCGCGTACTCTGAAATCATAAAAAGAGGATACAAACGTATGTAGTCACATTGACTATGCCAGGCAAAATTTTGTTGAGAATCAGTGGCTTGTTTGGTATAGAAAGAAACATACCTCCAGTCAGTATAAATTCAGTGCCAGGTGCATACCCTGAGCTGAGCACAATGCTATTGACGGTTAGACCATTGCTTCCTATAGTTCCAGTGTAGGTACTCCGCTCAAAACTTAATATGACTTGATCTAAAACAAATAGATATTTAACTTGATTTTCAGCTAAACATCACGATACATGTACTATTTAATACATGTTAGTGTTACACAAGAGCAGCGGTGACCCAGTGGTGGCGGCCCCGACTAACGAACAGTAAAACGTGGGTTCGAACTCAGCCAGGCGCATTAGTTTGTGTGATTTATTTCATCATCACTGCTCTCAAAAACGGTAAAGGAAAACATCGTGAGGAAACGTCGAGGTAGATTATAGCCAATTAGCTCTCAAAGAGAGGAGGCCTGTGTCCCAGCAATGGGAAAATTAATATGATGATGATGACTTCATGTAACCTCTTCGACACAAATTCTATAAGTTGAGTTGTAAATCACATTAAAATCCGTTACGAAGTTTAGAAGACCATTATGGTTACATACAGACACACACGCATAGTGAATTAGTGACATATGTGTTAAAGCTAGAATTAGACATTATATTTTTTATTCCGTTTTTATTTTTGTAGAAATCCATCGCCAAGAGTTAAGGTACCTCTTCCGTTTGATTTGTGGCAGCAAATTATTGTTGTCCATTTTATTGTCAAACTTGTGTCATATAGTGGCACTTACTTTTTATAATTTCGATGGAAACAGCCGAACGTGCAACAAATGCTCCGGGCTTCGTAGCAACAACGGTAAATAAAAACTGGCTGTTCGCTTGTAGTACCTCATCTGATATAGGCAATGGAGCAACTATGCTATATGAATTACTGTCCCTCGGAACCAAGGCGAAGAACGAATGAAATTCTGAAAAAACGTGTTATTGCAAAATATGTACTATACGGATGTTTAGGGCACCTTCAAATTAGCCGCAAAGAGCAGGACGCTTGCAACCGCTAGGTTCGTGCATCATAGTGTTATACATTTCGTTTTACGATGGTTTCAGACGACGAAACACTGCTGCTAGTGTTACTATTTATAACGAAAAATTATTTTGGAAAAAGAAAAAAAAGGATACTTGTGGAAACATTGCAGTTATTTTAAATAAGTCAATGATCTGAGAAGTCAACGAACTGAATTTCACAAAGTAAAAGGCTACTGAGGCCAAAAATTTCAAAATTTGTTGTGATTTACAAGAAAACAATTCTACGAATTACATCCCCGCTTGGAAACAAAATATTCCAAAGGCTTTTTATTTTATTACTGTACTTGTCCAGCTTCGAATCCCATATCGCTGAAAACTCTCAACCTTATCGATAAATTGTTCTACCTGATTTTCGTCCATGTTTAGACCTGAACAAAACTACGTGCGCATCGTCATTAGTCGAACGATGAAATGACGCGTGGCCGCAGCGCGGTTGTAGCGATGCAGTCACGCGTTTGTTATTTATATTGATTTACAAAGAAATCAGCGCGGCAGCAGCGCTGCAGTCGCGCTGCTCCTGCGTGGCACTTTGCGGCAAATTTGAAGGCGCCCTAAACTACAAGTTTTGGCGAATTATTTGTTAGAAGATTACCTCCGTCCAAGTCCAAGGACACCGTGTCGTCGTAGCCGTGTGATAAGGAAATTAGTTGGTTAAACTGAAATCCCGATTCAGCACTATAAGCACCCTTGTAATACGCTTGGGCAAATACTGGAGGAATAATTTCCTCTCTAACAACTTCTATGACTACACTTGTCCAAGCGGATACAGCTCTTTCTCTTCTGGCTTCTATCTCCAACAGTATGAATGCGTTTTTAGTCACCTCAATCGGCAGAATATTGAAAACCGATAGCGACACACTGTCGTGGTTAAAGGATGTCAATATGAAATAATCCGCGTACTCTGAAATCATAACAAGAGGATAAAAACATAGCCACATTGATTATGCAAGGCAAAATTTTGTTGAGAATCAGTAGCTTGTTTGGTATAGCAAGGAACATACCGCCAGTCAGTATAAATTGGGCGCCAGGTGCATACCCTGAGCTGAGCACAATGTTATCGGCCGTTAGACCACTGTAGGCACTGTAGGTTCCAGTGTAGGTACTCTGTGCGAACCTCAAAATGATGCGATCCGTTAAATCTAAAACAGATAGATGTTTCACTTGAATAGAAGCAAAACGACAACTCAATGATTAAAAAAAATGTGTGATAATATTTATTTAACTTGGCAGACAACACCGATACAAATTGTTACGAAAGCGCTTTAGAATCCTTTACTCAGTTTAGAAGAATATCGCAGTTATATATACATACACGGAAAGTGACGTGTTATATACAAGTATAAAACAGAGAAACTGTTCTAATATTTAAACGAAAAATCAACTCCGAAAGCTAAACAACTAAATTAAACTGGAATCAGACACCACGCTTTATGTAACGTTTTCATTTCAATAGAATTCGTCGCCAAGAACTAAAGTACCTATTTCATTTAATATGTAGCTTCAAATTATTCGTGTCCGTTTCATGTGAAGTACTTAACTGTGGCTCATAGCGGTACTCACCTTTTTCAATTTCGATGGAAACAGCCGAACGTGCTGCTAACGCTCCGGGCTTCGAAGCGACGACGGTGAATAGAAACTGGCTGTTTGCTTGTAGTACCTCATCTGATATAGGGAACGGAGCAACTATGCTGTATAAATAACTGTTCTTTGAAACCAAGCTGAAGAGCGAACGAAATTCTGGAAAAACGTGTGATTTAAAATGCTATACGGGCGTTTAATGTTAACCACAAATTTTGGCAAATTATTTGTTCGAAGATTACCTCCGTCCAAGTCAAAGGATACCGTGGCGTCGTAGCCGTGTGATAAGTAAATTAGTTGGGTAAACTGCAATCCCGATTCAGCATTATAAGCACCCCTGTAATACGCTTGCGCAAATACTGGAGGAATAATTTCCTCTCTTACAACTTCTATGACTACACTTGTCCAATCGGATACAGCTCTTTCTCTTCTGGCTTCTATCTCCAACAGTATAAATGCTTTTTCAGTCGCCTCAATCGGCAGAGTATTGAGAAGCGATAGCGACACAACGTTGTTATCGGGTGTCGCTCTGAAATAATTCGCGTACTCTGAAATCATAAAAAGAGGTTAAAAACATAGTCACATTGATTATGCAAGGCAAAGTTTTGTTGAGAATCAGTAGCTTATTTTACATAGAAAGAAACATACCTCCAGTCAGTATAAATTGAGTGCCAGGTGCATAGCCGAAGCTGAGCACAATCCTATCGGCCGTTAGACCACTGTAGGCACTGTAGGTTCCAGTGTAGGTACTCTGTGCGAACCTCAAAATGATGCGATCCGTTAAATCTTAAACAGATAGATGTTTCACGTGAATAGAAGCAAAACGACACCTCAATGATTTTAAAAATTGTTTGATGTTATTTATTTAACTTAGCAGGCAACCCCCTCGCTTTAGAATCCTTTACTCAGTTTAGGAAAATATTGCAGTTATATAGACATACACGGAAAGTGACGTGTTATATCTATATCTATAAAAGCGAAAGGTCACTCACTCACTCACTGATTCATCACGAAATCTCGAAAACCGCTGGACGTACAAAGATGATTTTTGGCAGGGAGGTAGTTTATGGTTAGTAGACGTCCGCTAAGAACGGATTTTGCGACAGGGCCGGATTAGGGTGGTCTAAGGGCCCTCGCAAGTTTGTATGAAACTCCTTCATTTTTTGTGCTAAAATCTAGATTTTTGGCAGATACGTAGTTTATAGTCAGTGGGCGTCTGCTATGAATTAATTTTGCGACAGGGCCGGATTAGGGTGGTCTAAGGGCCCTCACAAGTTTGTATGAAAGTCCTTAATTTTTCGTGCTATAATCATGATTTTTGGCAGAGACGTAGTTTATAGTCAGTAGGCATCCGCTATAAATTAGTTTTGCGACAGGGCCGGATTAGGGTGGTCTAAGGGCCCTTGCAAGTTTGTTTGAAAGTCCTTCATTTTTTGTGCTATAATCTTGATTTTTGGTAGAGACGTAGTTAATAGGCAGTAGACGTCTGCTTAGAACCGATTTTGTGACAGGGCCGGATTAGGGAGGTCTAAGGGCTCTCGCCAGTTTGTATGAAAGTCTTTCATTTTTTGTGCCACAATCTTCATTTTTGGCAGGGACGTAGTTTAAAGTTAGTAGACGTCTGCTTAGAACAAAAATGGACGTTCAATACCAGAATAACAAAATACATGACGCAAAATTTCTTGGTCTGATAATTGACAGACAGCTAAATTGGAAGGATCATATTGAAGCGCTTTGCAAGAAAGTTAGTAGTTCATCCTATGCTTTGTATAAACTTGCCCCCACAGTTAACATAGATACACTACTTACAGCGTATCATGGTATTGTAGCGTCAGTGCTAAGATATGGTATTATATTTTGGGGTAACTCCACAAATAGAGAAACCGCTTTTAAAGCACAAAAGCGATCCATCAGAGCCATGTTCAGACTGCAGGTAACGGACAGTTGTGTACCATTTTTCAAAACATACAAGATTCTAACACTGCCGTCTATGTATATTTATGAAACTGCCTTATTTGTGAAATTGAATTCACACCTGTTTCCCAACCTATCTGATACAGTTGAACGTAACAGGCGGAATGATATGTTGCGCGGACGTAGAGCCAAAACAGCATTAATGTGGAAAAGCATATTTTGTATAGCCCCGCAAGTTTTTAACAAAATCCCAAAGCAAATTAAACTGTTAAATTTAAATGGGTTTAAAAAAGAGCTTATAGAGTTTCTTTGTAAAAAGTGTTATTATAATTTAAATGACTTTTTGAATGATACTTTGACATCCTAATTTGATTGTAATCTCTCCTTGATAACATTTAATTAACTTGACATTAATCTTGACATTGACATTTTTTATTTGTATTTATTTAATGACATAATTATAATTGCTCTGACTTGCCTCATAATGTAACATTAATTCTTTTTTATGTGATTTGTATCAATAATAACCTAATTTTTCTATCTTTGTGTTGTAGGTAATAATTTATTATGTGTACCCGATATTTGCACGCCCTTTGTGGCAGAATGTGATGAGACCGTTTATTATATAATTTAAGACCATGTATTGTACCATGTTCGGACAAATAAATGAATTTGAATTTGAATTTTGAATTTGAATTTGAACAGATTTTGAGACAGGGCCGGATTAGGGAGGTCTAAGGGCTCTCGCCAGTTTGTATGAAAGTCCTTCATTTTTTGAGCTACAAAGTTGATTTTTGAGACGGACGTAGTTTATAGTTAGTAGACGTCTGGTAAGAACAGATTTTGTGACAGGGCCGGATTAGGGAGGTCTAAGGGTTCTTGCAAGTTCGTAAGAAAATCCTTAATTTTTTGTGCTACAAACTTGATTTTTGGCAGGCACGTAGTTCATAGTTAGAAGAACTCTGCTAAGTACAGGTTTTGTGGCAGGGCCGGATTGGAGAGGTTTAAGGGCGCTCGCAAGTTTGTTTAAAAGTCCATCATTTTGTGTGCTACTAACTTGAATTTTGGCAGGGACGTAGTAGGTGAGTAGAAATTTGCTAAGAACCGATTTTGTGACAGGGCCGGACTAGGGAGGTCTAAGGGCTCACGCGAGTTTGTATGACAGTCCTTCCTTTTTTGTGCTACAATTTTGGCAGGAAGGTACTTTATAGTTAGTAGACGTTGACTAAGAGCGGATTTAGCGAGTTTAGCAACATGGCCAGAATAAGGAGGTCTGAGGGATTTCACATGTTTGTAAAAATGTACAGTTTTTTTTTTGTACTAACAACCTGAAATTTAACAAATCTAGAGTAGGAGATCTAAGCTAAGTTTGTAAGGAAGACCTGGACTAAGGGCTCCCGTAAGTCCATATGAAATCCTTGGCTTTTTGTACCTGAAAATTGGCAGAGAGATAGAATATAGTTAAGACATTTCAGGTAGGAATAGATTTTACGACAGGGCTGGTTTAAGGGAATATAATCGCTTCGATTGGCATTTGGCATTCGATTTGACATAGTACCATCCACAGGCAGTCCAGACAAGAGAGTCAAAATTTCTACGCGAACGAAGTCGCGGGCAACTGCTAGTACAAGTATATAACAGAGAAACTGTTCTAATATTTAAATGGATATAATCAACCCCAAACATCGATCACTAATAATGTCCCAACCGAATGAGCACCACTTCAACATTTAGGTGCGCTTTTAATTTAGTAGCATTCGAACGCTCGCGCTCCGACGGTAACCGTGCGTCAGTGCTCGTTTAAAAAGAGTAAAAATCACACATCTAGGACGCTAATAAAGGGTGGAATTTCATATTTTCGGTAAGTATTAATTTTATCATTATTTAGTTGTTATCACTGTGTTGAAAATACTGATACTTTGTCAAGATATCACTGTTAACACATTTTTTTAATTAAGTCGTAATAAATACCAGGAGTTATAGGCACCTCAATTATTATTTTTTTTTTTGTTTATTATATTACAATCTAGCCCAATAAGGCTAATAAGCAATTTTAATCTAACTTAATTTGCTAAAAGTAAAAGTATATCTAAGAGCACGTCCATTGCGTTTACTTAGCGTCTATTAAGGTGAAGTCACTTTGTTCTTGTGTCCATATAAATATGTAGCTAGGTACTATATTACCTCGCGGTAAAGTCACAGATATTATTATGTTACACTATATTACACTACACTAACTCAAAAGGTTTAGTCCTTTTGAGCCTTCTTACTATGTCCGTGTTATCGAGGAGCTGGATGGCCTCAACATTAACATGATGATGAAGTCGATGTTCATGAGCTTCTGCATATTTTTGGATTATGCTGTTTACGAACTCTATATTCAGGTCCCGATGGATGTCGTCAATTCGTATATACCAAGGCGCGTTCACGATGTTCTTGAGTACTTTATTCTGGAATTTTTGTATAATTTCTACATTGCTTTCTTTGGCACAACCCCATAGTTGTATACCATAGGTCCATACTGGCATAAGGACTGATCTGTAGATCAGGATTTTGTTAGAAACTGACAACGCGGAATGCTTTCCTAGTAACCAGTTCATGCTTCTGTAACGAATTTCTAATTCTTCTCGTTTCTTTTTGACATGGGCTTTCCAGCGAAGCTTTGCGTCTAAGGTCATACCAAGATATTTGGCAGTGTTTTCGTACGGTACACTTTTGTTGTTTATGTATACTGGGTTGTGTTCCGATTTCTTGTTAGTGAAGTCAATGTGAATGGATTTTGTTTCATTCAACTTTATCTTCCACTTTTTGGTCCAATCATAGAATTGATTTATTGCTGTTTGTACTTTTACCACAGCTTCCTTGTGACTAGATCCTGTGGACATTATTGCGGTATCATCAGCAAAAGTAGCGATAGTTGCATTTTCTAGTTCTGGTATATCACATGTGTACAATAGGTACAGGACCGGACCTAGAACACTTCCTTGTGGTACACCAGCTTTTATTTCTTTTAGTTCAGAATAGGCGTTTTCTTGCCTTACTCTAAAGACTCTTCCAGTTATATATGATTCTAATATATCTGCGAACTGTTTTGGCAACATAGTTCTTAGTTTATAAATCAATCCTTTGTGCCAAACTTTGTCAGAAGCCTGGGCTACATCTAAAAATACAGTGGTACATACTTTCCTATCTTCAAGGGCTTTTTCAATTACTGTTGTAATTCTATGCACCTGATCTATCGTTGAATGTTTTTCTCTGAATCCAAATTGATATTCTGGTATTATGCTGCTATTTTCTATAATTGGTTTTAGTCATTTTAGAAGTAGTTTTTCGAAAAGCTTTGACATCACTGGCAGCAAGGAGATAGGCCTGTATGATGATGCATCTTGAGGTGGTTTCCCTGATTTGGGGATCATGATCACTTCTGCAACCTTCCATAGGTCTGGAACATGCTTTAGTCTAAAAGAAGCATTGAGTATCTTAGTAAGTTTCACCAAGGCTTTTCTTAGTAGATTCTTTAGGATTTCCCCTGTGATAAGGTCATAACCGGGGGATTTTTTTGGGCTGATATGATCTCTGATTTCTTTAAATACTTCTTTTGGTGTTACAAGTTTTATCTCTTGGTCTACTTGTAGTAGTTGTTCCCAGTGGAGATCTTGGTTAGCGCTCTCGGTTTGTGTAAAAGTGTCCTCCAAGTGTTGGGCGAACCTTGATGCTTTTTGCTCATTACTTATTGCCCATTGTCCATTTAGCTCTTTTATTGGCGGTATGTGAGCAATAGGTCGTTTTTGGTTCCTTGTGGCTTTCCAAAGTGAATAATCAGTCGATCGATCATTAGTCAGTTGAAGAAGATGCCTATTTAAATTGTCGTCCCGAAAGTTCTTGGTTGCCTTCCTAATTTGTTTACTTATTCTATTTAACAGTGTCTTATCTTGGGGAAACCTGTTTCGCTGCCACTTTTTTCTCAATGTTCTTTTTTCTCTGATCAGATCTGTTATTTCTTTTGGATAAGTATTAACCTTCACAGTTCTTCTTTTCTCGGGTGTATTAGCCCATGCAGTTTGTTGGACATCCTTACATAGTATAAAACAAAGTCGCTATTTTTGTCTGTTTGTCTGTATGCTTAAATCTTTAAAACTACGCAACGGATTTTGATGCGGTTTTTTTTAATAGATAGAGTGATTCAAGAGGAAGGTTTTAGTGTACCTATAATTTGAACGACATCCACGCGGGTGAAGCCGCGGGCATCAGCTAGTCTACAATAAATTTGCTTAGTTCTATCAAGATAGAGATCAAGTCGGTGCTTATCATTTATGAATATATTTAAGTCTATTTTATTTTCTAAGTGTATTTTAAAGGATTCCCAGTCTGTGAACTTGTTGACGAGAAACGGATTGCTTTCTCTCTGTTTGACATATTCACTAGTGTATAAAATTATTGGTGAGTGATCAGAGTTCATATTAAATCCTTCTTCGGCACTTATAAAGTCAGAGGATATTCCTTTATAAATAAAAAAGTCAATTAAGTCTGGAATTTTTCTTGAGTTTGTTGGCCAATATGTCGGTTTTCCAGTTGATAGAACCTCTGATTTGGTTACTTGTATGGCACTTAGTAGCTCTCTGCCTTTTGTAGTAGTTAGTCTGGAGCCCCAATAGGTATTCTTGGCATTGAAGTCTCCACCTAATATAAATCTGTTTCCAAGTAGCGCTAAGAGTGTCTTGTATTGCTCTTTTTTTAGTGCGTGTTTTGGGGGGATGTATATAGCTGCTATAGTAACGGAGTCGTTTCTTTTCATTTTAATAGTTACACCGATCACTTGTATTTCCTGATCTTCACATTTGGTCTGTTCATAATGATGTATGTTTTCTCTTATTATGACGGCGCTGCCTCCTCTCGCGGAGTTATCAGGATGCAGGGCATGATATATCTTATAGCCTTGAAATTTAACAAATGATTGTCGTGTAAAGTGTGTTTCGGAAATTAAGCATATATCTATGTTTTCTGTATCTAGGACTACTTGTAACTCATGTTGGTGTTGCAGCAGTCCATTAGTATTCCAAGCCATGATCTTGAGGTTATTAATCATTTTCGCAGATGAATTGAATTGGAGCTTTTTTGGCACTCATTTCTAGTTTTTTAAGTCGTTCATCAAATGTTGACATTAGACTTAAGATTTGGTCGAGTTTTGACTCCGAACTTGTCCCCATATTATTTTTGACTACTTGAGAGTACGAGGACGGCTTGGGTGGTTGGTGGGTCATTCCCATCTTTACATTAGCTTCTTTGGTTGCTGATGGTTCGGTATGCTTCTTTGGTTGGGATACAGTTTGCTTCTTAGTGTATTTACTTTTTAATACTTGCATCTCCTTTGCTACTATACACCCTCTATAGTTAGCTGGATGTGGCTCACCACAATGGACACATTTTGGTTTATCTTGAGCCGGTTTCACGCAGCCTCTTGTGAGGTGTTTGCCCGTGCACTTGACGCACCTTGGTTCTTTCGAACAGTACTTTTTGGTGTGTCCATAGGCTTGGCATCTTTTGCACTGAGGAACTAGCTTAGATGCTCTAAGTGGGTGGATTTCAACTTTGCACCCTAGAATATTAGTGATTTCATGAACTTTGTTTATATCTTCATCTTTTTCAAATGTCAACATAAACATGTTGAGTGGTTCTTTTTTCCTCCAACTCAATTTGCTTACGGCATTTTCAATTTTGTAGCCCTTGTTTTTCAGGTACTCTACAATTCTTTCTGGCTGGCATGTATGATGAAGCTTTTTGGCCATCACTCTTATCGGTCTGGTTTGTTTGTTTTCATACGTGTGCCAGAGTAAATTGTTTGAAGTTAGAAACTTCGTAATCTCTCTATAGGCATCTTCATTTGTCGCATTTATTTTGACGCTATCCCCATTCATCATTTTTATGGTGAACGTGTCGCCCTGAGTACTGGCTATTGAGTCATAGAATGACTGGTAATCTTTAACACCCTGCACATTTATTGGGGGTGGCTTTGGCGTTTTTTTGGGATTTATGCTCCCTTGTTCAATATTAGCATTATTTTGGGAGGGGGGAGTCAGCGTACAACTTACGTTTTTTCCTTTTGTTTTCTATCCTAATCCACTCCGTTTCTCTAGCTAGTTTCTCCTCATCCGTCTCATATTCGATTGGTTTGGGTGAACTTTCTTTGTTGGCCTTTTCAGTGGCCTTATTTTCCTCTTGATCAGATTGGTGTTTCAAAATTTGCCGTAGCTTTTCCATTTCGGTTTTAAGCTCTATTACTTGACATTGTAATCCTTCTCGCTTTGCCTTTTCTTCGCTGTAATACTTAAACAGCTCATGTTCCAAATTGGTAGTTAATTTTATTGTTTGCGTTTGCGAAGCCATGTCGGTGAAAGATGTCTTCGCCTTGACAAATGTTGTGATGATTAAACATGTTTCGCATAAACAGTATCTGGGTCATCGCGACCACTCCGAGCGAACTGATGACGCACGGATCGGCCACACTATTGTGATGCGTATGCACTTTGCTAACTAGAGCACGCGATCGCGAGAGGCACGTCCGTCCTCTAGGTAAGACCGAGCTGACTATGAACCTCAATTATGAAGACGCTTACTAAACGTATTTAATCATACTATCGCATGCCCACTTAAATTGTTCGAGTTACCTATGTGTGTTGATTCTGATCCATTTTTTCGAGTTTCTTTTTGTTTAATGAGACTTCTTTTTTTTCAGAAAAAGGAATAGACTACCACAAGACATTTAGCCCTGTTGCGAAACTAAGCACGATCCGAGTATTATTAAGTATAGCTGCAAATGAAGGTTTATCGCTAAAACAATTTGACGTCTCAACAGCTTTCCTATATGGCAAGGTGAAGGAAGAGATATACATGCGACAACCTGAGGGATACAATGACGGATCTGGCAAGGTGTGCAAGTTGATAAGAAGTCTTTATGGACTTAAACAAGCGCCTAAATGTTGGAACGAGTGTATTCATGATTTTTTTATTGAATCTGGATTTACACAGAGCGAAGCAGATCCATGTTTATACGTGAGACAACGTGGAAAAACAAAGATTTTGCTAGCTTTGTACGTTGATGATGGATTATTGGCTTCCTCTGATGACGTAGAAGCTGACAATTTCATTGTGAACGAACTCAAAGCACGTTTCAAGATAACGACTAAGCCGCCATTGTACTTTCTTGGACTAGAGTTAGAGCGACACAATGATGGGACTATAAGAGTTCATCAAGCCGCCTATACTTCAAAGGTTTTGGAGAAGTATGGAATGGGTGACTGTAAAGCCGTTGGAACACCAATAGATAAAGATATTCCTGTAAAAAAGTTGGCGGAAGAGATCTGTGACACTAAATTTCCCTATAGACAAGCTGTGGGAGCGTTGGCTTATCTCATGGTGGGTACAAGGCCTGATATCGCCTATGCAGTCGGAGTCGTATCCAGAACCTTAGATAACCCTACTAATACGAATGTGTTACAAGTGAAGAGAATCTTTCGTTATCTCAAAGGAACAATCGAGACTGGTCTAGAGTTTAAAAAGAATGAGAAGCGACTCATCTGTTACAGTGATGCGGATCACGGAGGCGACAACTTGAGTGGTTGTTCTACAAGCGGGTTGTTATGCATGTTCGCTGGATCAGCAATCTCCTGGAGAAGTGTGAAGCAAACCTCAGTTGCGCTGTCGTCCACAGAAGCAGAAATAGTAGCTGCCAGTGAGGCGTGCCGTGAAATGGTTTGGCTAAAGAGATTGTTTAAAAATGTAAGTGATAAATTAGAAACACCAGTACTGCGCATTGATAATGAGTCTGCAATAAAATTAGCTCATAATCCGCCTTACGAATATCATCGGAAGACAAAGCACATTAAGCTAAGACATTTCTATGTAAGGCAATGTGTGTCTGAAGGAGATATCCAAATTGAGCAAGTGCCTACGCAAGAACAACTGGCTGATATATTTACAAAGCCATTATTCAAACCAAGACTGGTAAAGCTTTGCGAAGACTTCGGTTTGAAAAAAAAGAGGGAATGTTAGGAAAGCACTTCCAGCGTAATTCTATGAAGTCTTCCCTTCTAGATTAAAATAAGATCTGTGTTGTGGTTGCTAGGTGATGTCTCGTTATTCTTTGTATCTTTGATAAAGCACGCAATATATTTACTAAACCTAATTTACACTTCGTTTACTTTAATATATTATATTACCATTTTAAACAGAATTGCAAAATGGAGAAGTTTTTAATTCGTTTGTATATTGTTTTTATTTTATATAGCTGATGCCCGCGGCTTCGCCCGCGTGGAAGTCGGTTAAATTATATACTAAAAACCTTCCCCGAGAACTACCTACTTTATCCATTGGTGAAAACAGCATGAAAATCGGTGAAGTAGTTTTTGAGTTTTTGAAGCGTACACAAACCAACATAACATTTATATATACATAATATATACACACATCAAAAGTGTCTAGGGATCAACATATATTTTTGCAATAACTTTTCTCCTGATTGATATTAATTAAAATTTTCTTTAAGGATTCATCAAATAAAGTGTTTTCGTTTGTCACGGTAACGATAAACCAAGTCACCTTTGCATTAATAAAGAAATTTGCCATTTTCCTAATAAAGGGATTTTTGACATTTGAACCACTAACATTAAAGTTCGAAAAAAAGACTGAAATAACAGTTTTCTTTAAAATTTTATTGGGTAACTTAAACAATTAATAATCCGTGTTTCTACCGCGAACACTAACAACACAAGAACATCGGTTTGGCATACTCAAAACGAGTTCATCCAAATCACGCTGTGGAATGGCCGCCCATGTTCGTTGCAACAACAAAAAAAAGTCTTCTTGCGACTGGATACTCTCCATATTCGGCAGAGCTCTTCTCTGTAGCATATCCCATGCATGCTCAATCGGGTTCAAGTCTGGCGACTGAGCAGGCCAGGGCAGGACATTGATGTTAGCTGCGGCGAGAGTCTGTCTTACAACTCTTGCGGTGTGCGGTCGTGCATTATCATGCATTAACTGAAATAAGGGACCGATTTGCACTTGTAGAGGAACGATGACGTCTGATACAATCGTCTCAGCATAAATTTGAGCGTTGAGGTTGCCTCTGATCCAAATCAACTCAGTTCTTCCGCCGATCCAAATACCCGCCCATACCATGATGGTTCCACCACTATAAGGATGGACTTCCTGGCAGGATTTTAATCGCTGTTGGCGTCCAGGGGTTCTCCAGTGTCGTATACGTCTTGTATCCGGTCTCATACCAAAACGGGACTCATCAGAAAAGCACACGAAACGCCATTGTTCTTCTGCCCAATTTCTGTGTTCAAGAGCCCATTGATATCGAATCCTACGATTGTGCATTGCTATAGGTGGTACCCGTAGCGGTCTTCGGGAATGAAGGTTCACTTCATGCAAGCGGTTTCTGACTGTTTGGTCGCTAATTAAGTTCCCTGAAGAGTGATGAAGCCTCACGGCTAACATCATGGCGGTTATTGTTGGAGCTCTTCGAGTTAAGATTTGAATGTATCGGTCTTGTCTTGTATCGTGTGGTGCAGCGATACCGTCCTCCATGGCAATCAGCCACGGTACCAGTGCTTCGGTAACGTGTCCAAAGTCGACTGATAACACTCTGACTTGTATTCAGAGCTAAAGCCACAGTACGTTGCCGGGAACCAGCTTCTATCATTCCCACGGCTCTGAGCATTTCTTCCCTGCTTAAATGACGTCGCCGCTCCATAATAACGTTGGTTTTAATCAGAAAAATGTGTTATTTCAGTCTTTTTTTCGAACTTTAATGTTAGTGGTTCAAATGTCAAAAATCCCTTTATTAGGAAAATGGCAAATTTCTTTATTAATGCAAAGGTGACTTGGTTTATCGTTACTGTGACAAACGAAAACACTTTATTTGATGAATCCTTAAAGAAAATTTTAATTAATATCAATCAGGAGAAAAGTTATTGCAAAAATATATGTTGATCCCTAGACACTTTTGATGTGTGTATATAGATAGATGTTTGTTTTTATTTATTTTATTTATTGTTTCCGCATATCTCCGTCATTCATGAACCGGCTTGATTTTTGTTTATTCTAAAGAGAATACTCCCGACTCTCGAGGTGGTCCCATTGTCACCATCTCAATCTGATGATGGAATCTGGAAATCGAGGGCAACCTTCAAATTTGATAGACACGTATTACAATACGTGTTTCGTGTTTTTCTTAAGTTATTCAAGTATCCGCATCTAGCAGTCATCACCTCATGTTAATGAACTGATGGTGGAAGGTATAACTCTTGGAGGATAATTTTATAACACAATTTTATGGGGACGCATTCATTCCGGTTATGAAGATAGTTTTAATGATTTTAATGATTACAATGTCTAATAATACATACGAGTACGCAGCACGTGCGCGAATCATATTTTCATCAACATAAAACTTGACACTGAACTGCAAATTGCAAAAATCGTTAGAAAATTTGAATTTCGCGGTCTACCTTGGCACATCCACCTTAAGGCTACATTGTGGAATGTTATTTATTGCATTTCACAATTAATGAGTATATTTTACAAATACTACTGTTCTTACTTTTTTGTATTTAATAACTATTGAATTTAGATTTAAGTTGTTTTTTAAGCGATATCTTTAAATTTTTGACACTAAATAAAGAATTAATAAATTATTATGACTGGTCGAATTATGAACTTTCATTATTAAATGAATGTGGGCACCACATTCATTTAAAAAAAAAGAGTTTTTAAAATAACAAAAAAAGGAGCGCATCGAAAAATCACACGAACACACGGCTACACATCAAGCTATACAAAACCAGTTAATCTTGGCCTCACTTTACTAGATCTTTTCGCACAATGAACGATCAGATTATACTGGTTTTGTATAGCTTGTTGTGTAGCCGTGTGAACACCATAGGCGAACTGTAATTTTGGACTGATCGTGTCACGCAGGTCACGCTCTGTGTTACAGTGCTAGTGCTTTGGGGTTTTCGTATTTAGGTGCGAAAACTAATCAGCTTTTTGAAAAAAAGCAATACATGCTAGAATATTATCTTTTTTTCTTTTTTTTTTATATGGGCTTACTCTTGACTTCAATCTTGCCCTAAGGGCAGAGATGAGGTCGAGGATGGAACGAGTTTACCCAGAAGAAGCCTATTTACTCGCGACTTAAATAAGTTGGGGTTATATGAACTCGGGAAAAACCGACGCAGGCAGGGTGTTCCACTCCTTGGCTGTACGAATAATGAAAGACTTAGCAAAACGCTTCGTACGAATGTGTGGAACATCGATAAGGTATGGGTGATAACCCGCAGTACGTCTAGTCTAAAAAAAAAAAAATGCAATGTGTTTAATTAAGGTTGAATTTACATTACTGTTTATTAATTTTAACTAGAATTAAGTGATAACATTTAGCGACAGTTTTTGGAGAACTTTTGCATGGGATTGTGTTTCTAATTTTTTATTAGTGATTGATGACTCCAAAGGTTTCATAGACAACTAAATTAAACTGGAATCAGACAGCACACTTCAAATAAAGTTTTTATTTCAATAGAAACTCTAACTAAGGTACCTATTCGATTTGATATGTGGCTTCAAATTATTCGTGTCCGTTTCATGTGAAGTACTTAATTGTGGCTCACAACGGCACTTACCTTTTTCAATTTCGATGGAAACAGCCGAACGTGCAACAAACGCTCCGGGCTTCGTAGCGACGACGGTGAATAGAAACTGGCTGTATGCTTGTAGTACCTCATCTGATATAGGGAACGGAGTAACTATACTGTATGAATTACTGTCTCTCGAAACCAAGCTGAAGAGCGACCGAAAATCTGGAAAAACGTGTGATTTAAAATGCTATACGGACGTTTAATGTCAACTACAAATTTTGGCAAATTATTTGTTCGAAGATTACCTCCGTCCAATTCAAAGGATACCGTTTCGTCGTAGCCGAGTGATAAGGAAATTAATTGAGTAAACTGCAATCCCGATTCAGCATTATAAGCACCCCTGTAATACGCTTGCGCAAATACTGGAGGAATAATTTCCTCTCTAACAACTTCTAAGACTACACTTGTCCAAACAGATACAGCTCTTTCTCTTCTGGCTTCTATCTCCAACAGTATAAATGCTTTTTCAGTCGCCTCAATCGGCAGAGTATTGAGAACCGATAGCGACACAACGTGGTTATCGGATGTCACTCTGAAATAATTTGCGTAATCTGAAATCATAAAAAGAGAATACAAACATATGTAGTCACATTGATTATGCAAGGCAACATTTTGTTGAGAATCTGTGTTGAGAAACATACCTCCAGTCAGTATAAATTCAGTGCCAGGTGCATACCCTGAGCTGAGCAAAATGCTATCGACGGTTAGAACACTGCTTCCTATAGTTCCAGTGTAGGTACTCCGCTCAAAACTTAATATGACTTGATCTATAACAAATAGATATTTCACGTGATTTTCAGCTAAACATCACGTTACTTGTACTATTTAATACATGTTAGTGTTACACAAGAGCAGCGGTGACCCAGTGGTGGCGGCCTCGACTAACGAACAGTAAAACGTGGGTTCGAACCCAGCCAGGCGTATTAGTTTGTGTGATTTATTTCATCATCACTGCTCTCAAAAACGGTGAAGGAAAACATCGTGAGGAAACGTCGAGGTAGATTATAGCCCATTAGCTCTCAAAGAGAGAAGGCCTGTGTCCCAGCAGTGAGAAAATTAATATAATGATGATAACTTAATGTAGCCTCTCCGACACAAATTCTATAAGTTGAGTTGTAATACATCACATTGAAATCCGTTACGAATTTTAGAAGACTATTAAGGTTACATACAGACACACGCATTATGAATTAGTGACGTATGTGTTAAAGCTAGAATTAGACACCATATTTTTTTTTCCGTTTTTATTTTTACCCGACTGCGGCGAAGCCCAAAAGGAGGGTTATGTGTTTGACGTGTATATATGTCCGTTTCTTTGTTCCCTCATAACTCCTAAACGGATGAACGGATTTGAATAAAATATACGTTGTTAGATTCGTCTTGATGGCGCAAGTGTCACTGGCTACATTAAAATTATAAAACAAAGAAAAATGGCGGATTTTTGTGGCGCCATATCGCGGAGTTCAAAAAATTTATTAATCAAGTTTTGTTTAATTTGAAATGTGCTTGTTTTTTTGCTTTTAGGTTTTTCAGTCGGGGTTTTTAGTTTTTTAACTACTTTTTTTTTGTAGATATCCATCGCCTAGAGTTAATTCGTTCTTCCGTTTGATTTGTGGCGGCAAATTATTGTTGTCCATTTTATTGTCAAGTACTTACTTGTGTATTATAGTGGCACTTACTTTTTTCAATTTCGATGGAAACAGCCGAACGTGCAGCTAACGCTCCGGGCTTCGTAGCGACGACTGTGAATAAAAACTGGCTGTTTGCTTGTAGTACCTCATCTGATATAGGCAATCGAGCAACTATGCTATATGAATTACTGTCCCTCCAAACCAAGTCGAAGAACGAATGAAATTCTGAAAAACGTGTTATTGCAAATACTGGATGATTATGGCACCTTCAAATTAGCCGCAAAGAGCAGGGCGCTTGCAACCGCTAGAATCGTGCATCATAGTGTTGTACATTTCGTTTTACGATGGATTCAGACGACGAAACACTGCTGTTAGTGTTACTATATCTAACGAAAAAATATTTTGGAAAAAGAAAAAAAAAGATGAAAACGTTGCCGTTATTTTAAATAAGTCAACGAACTGAATTTCATAAAGTAAAAGGCTACTGAGACCAAACATTTCAAAATTAGTTACGATTTTCAAGAAAACAATTCTACGAATTACTTCCCCGTTTGGAAACAAAATATTCCAAAGCCTTTTTATTTTATTACTGTACTTGTTCGACTTCGAATCCCATATCGCTGGAAACTCTCAGCCTTATCGATAAATTATTCAACCTGATTTTCGTCCATATTTAGACCTGAACAAAACTACGTGCGCATCGTCATTAGTCGAACGATGAATTGACAGGCGGCCGCGGCGCGGTTGTAGCGCTGCAGACGCTCGTTTGTTATTTATATTGATTTACAAAGCAGCGCAGCAGCAGCGCTGCAGTCGCACTGCTCCGGCGCGTCTCTTTGCGGGAAATTTAAAGGCGCCCTTAACTTTAACTTTCGGCGAATTATTTGTTCGAAGATTACCTCCGTCCAACTCAATGGATACCGTTTCGTCGTAGCCGTGTGAAAAGGAAATTAGTTGGGTAAACTGCAATCCCGATTCAGCATTATAAGCACCCCTGTAATACGCTTGCGCAAATACTGGAGGAATAATTTCCTCTCTAACAACTTCTATGACTACACTTGTCCAAACAGATACAGCTCTTTCTCTTCTGGCTTCTATCTCCAACAGTATAGATGCTTTTTCAGTCGCCTCAATCGGCAGAGTATTGAGAACCGAGAGCGACACAACGTGGTTATCGGGTGTCGCTCTGAAATAATCCGCGTACTCTGAAATCATAGAAAGAGGATACAAACATAAATATGTAGTCACATTGATTATGCAAGGCAATTTTTTTTTGAGAATTATTGGCTTGTTTGCTATAGAAAGAAACATACCTCCAGTCAGTATAAATTCAGTGCCAGGTGCATACCCTGAGCTGAGCACAATGCTATCGGCCGTTAGACCACTGCTTCCTATAGTTCCAGTGTAGGTACTCTGCGCGAACCTCAAAATGACGCGATCCGTTAAATCTAAAACAGATAGATGTTTCACGTGAATACAAGCAAAATGACGCCTCAATGTTTTCAAAATTGTGTGACATTTTATATCATTTATTTAACCTATCAGGCAGCTTCCGATACAAAATGTGTTGGAAATCGCTTTAGAATCTTTTATGCAGTTTAGAAGAATACCGCAGTTACATAGACATACACGGGAAGTGACATGTTATTTACAAGTATAAAACAGAGAAACTGTGAAAATATTAAAATGAAAAGTCATCCCCGAAAGCTAAACAACTAAAATAAACTGAAATTATACACCACATAACGTTTTTATTTCAATGGAAATTCGTCGCCAAGAACTAAGGTCCCTATTCCATTTGATATGTGGCTTCAAATTATTCATGTCCGTTTCATGTGAAATACTTAACTGTGACTCATAGCGGCACTTACCTTTTTCAATTTCGATGGAAACAGCCGAACGAGCAGCTGACGCTCCGGGCTTCGTAGCGACGACGGTGAATAGGAACTGGCTGTTTGCTTGTAGTACCTCTTCTGCTATAGGCAACGGAGCAACTATGCTATATGAATTAATGTCCCTCCGAACCAAGCTGAAGAGCGTATGTAAATCTGAAAAAACGTGTAATTTAAAATACTATACGGACGTTAAATGTAAACTGCAACTTTTGGCGAATTATTTGTTCGAAGATTACCTCCGTCCAACTCAATGGATACCGTTTCGTCGTAGCCGTGTGAAAAGGAAATTAGTTGGGTAAACTGCAATCCCGATTCAGCATTATAAGCACCCCTGTAATACGCTTGCGCAAATACTGGAGGAATAATTTCCTCTCTAACAACTTCTATGACTACACTTGTCCAAACAGATACAGCTCTTTCTCTTCTGGCTTCTATCTCCAACAGTATAAATGCTTTTTCAGTCGCCTCAATCGGCAGAGTATTGAGAACCGAGAGCGACACAACGTGGTTATCGGGTGTCGCTCTGAAATAATCCGCGTACTCTGAAATCATAGAAAGAGGATTCAAACATAAATATGTAGTCACATTGATTATGCAAGGCAATTTTTTTTTGAGAATCAGTGGCTTGTTTGCTATAGAAAGAAACATACCTCCAGTCAGTATAAATTCAGTGCCAGGTGCATACCCTGAGCTGAGCACAATGCTATCGGCCGTTAGACCACTGCTTCCTATAGTTCCAGTGTAGGTACTCTGCGCGAACCTCAAAATGACGCGATCCGTTAAATCTAAAACAGATAGATGTTTCACGTGAATACAAGCAAAATGACGCCTCAATGTTTTCAAAATTGTGTGACATTCTATATCATTTATTTAACCTATCAGGCAGCTTCCGATACAAAATGTGTTGAAAATCGCTTTAGAATCTTTTATAATAATAATAATAATTTATTCATCAGACTACAAAAGAGGTCCACTGTGTTAGTAACAATATAACTTAGCCTATGTTAGTACTAAATAACTTGGACAGATCGAATGCGATTGG
This sequence comes from Diarsia dahlii, assembly GCA_949775195.1. Taxonomy (NCBI): domain Eukaryota; kingdom Metazoa; phylum Arthropoda; class Insecta; order Lepidoptera; family Noctuidae; genus Diarsia; species Diarsia dahlii. The sequence goes on along the minus strand of OX459194.1, from coordinate 12,946,080 downwards.
TTAGTAACATTATAACTTAGCCTATGTTAGTACTTAATAACTAAAACAGAACGGGTGCGATTGGTTAGCGCCCACACTAGCGGGCTATCTGCCCGGTTGGCTATAGATTGCAGTATAGTGTTACGACTGCCACGCAGCCTGCGGAGTAAAGAGGCAGATTTTTTACGCCACAACGCATCAAAGCCATCAGTGCGTGCGTTGGAAAACATTTCCGAGGCACTACAGAAGCGTGGCAGTCGCAACAATATCCTGAATGCATTATTATACTGGATACGCAGAGCATTATAAGCTTTTTGGGTATATGTGAACCACAGGGCTCCCGAGTACAGTGATGTGCAATATGCTTTAAAAAGTACTATTTTAATTGCGGCTGTACATCGAGAAAACCTGCGAGCCAGCATATTCGCCCTGACTGATAATGCTCTGCGCTCCCTTTCCAAATCCAGGTCATCTTTCAGATCATCCGTGACCAGGTGGCCCAGGTATTTAAATTTGTACACCCTGTTCACCGGGTTACCATTCATAAAAATAGGAGGGACTGTAGTGGGACACCTTGTGCCAGACCTGAAGACCATGAATTCTGTCTTATTACAATTATAGACTAACCCATGAGTCACAGCGTACGACTCGCAAACTTTCAGTAGCTTTCGGAGAGCACTGATTGAGGGAGCCAGCAGCACCATGTCGTCCGCATAGCTAATGTTGTTAAAACAAACTCCATCCACGTAGCAACCGACACGCATGCTGCTGAGTCGCTCAATCAGCGCATTGATATACAGACCGAAGAGCAATGCAGTTTTATGCAGTTTAGAAGAATACCGCAGTTACATAGACATACACGGGAAGTGACATGTTATTTACAAGTATAAAACAGAGAAACTGTGAAAATATTAAAATGAAAAGTCATCCCCGAAAGCTAAACAACTAAAATAAACTGAAATTATACACCACATAACGTTTTTATTTCAATGGAAATTCGTCGCCAAGAACTAAGGTCCCTATTCCATTTGATATGTGGCTTCAAATTATTCATGTCCGTTTCATGTGAAATACTTAACTGTGACTCATAGCGGCACTTACCTTTTTCAATTTCGATGGAAACAGCCGAACGAGCAGCTGACGCTCCGGGCTTCGTAGCGACGACGGTGAATAGGAACTGGCTGTTTGCTTGTAGTACCTCTTCTGCTATAGGCAACGGAGCAACTATACTATATGAATTAATGTCCCTCCGAACCAAGCTGAAGAGCGTATGTAAATCTGAAAAAAACGTGTAATTTAAAATACTATACGGACGTTAAATGTAAACTGCAACTTTTGGCGAATTATTTGTTCGAAGATTACCTCCGTCCAACTCAATGGATACCGTTTCGTCGTAGCCGTGTGAAAAGGAAATTAGTTGGGTAAACTGCAATCCCGATTCAGCATTATAAGCACCCCTGTAATACGCTTGCGCAAATACTGGAGGAATAATTTCCTCTCTAACAACTTCTATGACTACACTTGTCCAAACAGATACAGCTCTTTCTCTTCTGGCTTCTATCTCCAACAGTATAAATGCTTTTTCAGTCGCCTCAATCGGCAGAGTATTGAGAACCGATAGCGACACAGCGTGGTTATCGGATATCGCTCTGAAATAATTCGCGTACTCTGAAATCATAAAAAGAGGATACAAACGTATGTAGTCACATTGATTATGCAAGGCAAAATTTTGTTGAGAATCAGTAGTTTGTTTGGTATAATAAGAAACATACCTCCAGCCAGTATAAATTGAGTGCCAGGTGCATACCCAGAGCTGAGTATAATGCTGTCGGCTGTTAGTCCACTGTTTCCTAAAGTTCCGGTGTAAGTACTCTGCGAAAATCCCATAATGACTCGGTATTTTAAGTCTAAAACAAAATAATATGCTGCTTCAATTCAAAACTACCACAAATAAGAAAATTTCAAAAACGTTTTCATTGCAAAAATGCCACCGTAATCCTTAATTTTAAAAAGACACTCATTGATTTTGCATTTAAAGTTACGGTTTTACAAAAAAGTTATTCGTAAAATCCCTAAAACTAAAATAATGATTAACTTCGAAAAAGCATTAGAAAACCTAGCTGAAAGTAATTTACATCATTTGTTAAATTTTACCGACCCTAATACAATTTGTGACCGACTAATACTTGCAATACAATCTTGTATAAAAAATAACACCATAACGACAGTAATTCCGCAAAAATGTAGATTATTAAAACCATGGATGACAATTAGATTACTGCGCTGCATACGTAACCGCAACGCCATGCAACTTAAATTAAAGTCTGAACCTCATAACGAAATACTAAAGATTACCTTTAGAAGATACAGAAACTATTGCAATTGTATTATTAAAAAACAAAAACGTAAACACGACCGGGACCAATTATCTAAAGCGCATAAAAATCCCAAAAAATGTGGGAAACTATAAATAACATTACTCACCGAAAGCCAAGCAAAACGCCCAATACGGATCTATTAGAGCTTAAGGCTACTCCAAAAGAGTCAGCTGACACTGTGAATAAATATTTTTCTAACATAGGTAAAATTCTCGCAAACGAAATAATTACCAACTCCACCACAGGATACCCTCAAAACCATAGTTTGCGTCACTTAACGTTCAACCTCTCTCATCATTTGTACTTTTAAACACTGACCAGGATGAAGTTCACCGCATTCTAATGCCCCTGAAATTGGATAGTGCCCCGGGCTGGGACGGCATAGCTGTCAACTTCCTGAAGACCGCTCATGCTGTTGTCGTCCCAATTATAACCCACTTAGCGAACCAGTGCTTTGAACACGCTACTTACCCGAACGCCTTAAAACTAGCTCTTATAACACCAGTGCATAAGAGTCAAAGCTCATCCGTCGAACTATAGGCCTATATCTGTACTGCCATCAATATCTAAAGTACTGGAAAGGTTAATAAACTCACGTCTCTTATCTTATCTGAACATAAACAACTTACTATCCCCATCGCAGTACGGTTTTAGACAAAAAAATTCAACGGAGGATGCAGTACTGGCGCTTGCCTCCGCTGTAGCCAGTCAAGTGGACAGCGGAGGAAAGTGCCTTGCTGTCTTCTTAGATCTCCAAAAGGCTTTCGACACAGTTTCTGTCTCCACTCTGCTTGACAGGCTGGAATCAATTGGAGTAAGAGGTGTTCCTCACGCCCTGTTTAAAGACTACTTGAGTGAACGCAAACAAAAGGTTAAGATCGGCAATACCGTTAGCTCTGAAGAGGTCGTCCAATTCGGAGTTGGTCAGGGTAGTGTTCTCGGACCGACATTGTTCCTTATATACATAAATACCTTGTGCAGCATGAGACTTGTGGATGGACATATTCTATCATACGCAGATGACACTGCCATAGTGTTCAGTGGTGATACCTGGGACAATGTTCGGATAACAGCTGAGCGTGGACTGGCACAAGTAGCGGCCTGGCTTGACCTTAACCTTTTAACCCTAAATAGTACCAAAACCAACTTCATCTGCTTCACAAAGTACAACACCTCTAAACCCTCTCCAGTATTCATAATTAAGATTCATAAATGCAATTTCCCTGTTAACACAATCTGTTCTTGCACAGAAATTGCTAGAGTTCAATCTACCAAATACCTGGGCATTATGGTTGATCAACGTTTATCCTGGCATAACCACACTGAACTAATAATGAAGCTTGTACGGAAGCTAATCTGGACTTTCAAGACCTTACGTCATGTCATCTCGAAAAAACTCCTCCTACAGATTTACATTTCACTGGCTCAGTCCGTTTTGGCTTATTGCCTTCCCGTCTGGGGAGGCGCCACTAAAATCAAATTTCTAGATTTCGAGAGGGCTCAGAGATCCCTACTAAAAGTTATGCTTTTTAAACCCTTCCGCTTTTCAACCGAGAACCTTTACCATATTTCAGATGTTCTATCCGTTAGAAAGCTTTACATAATTAATATAATTCTGACAAAGCATAAAACTCTATCGTTCAACCCACAGAAGACCAAAGGCAGAAGGAAAGTCACGGTTGCTCCTAATGTATCAGTAAAGTCTACATTCGCAAAAAGACAATACCCTAGGCAATCATCCAATTTATACAATCTTCTTAATAAAGAACTTGACATATACCCACTAACTTACCGCAAATGCAAAAACACTTTGTCTAAATGGATTAAGTCAAAAACCTATGACGAAGTGGAAAATATGGTGCAATCAATGAGACTGTATTATAAATTATACTTTGAGTAACTCTAACTGTAATTATAAGGTGCGGGTGCATAACCCAATCTCAATCCCTGACTCACACACTAACTCTCACCACTACTACTACACACACACGCACACACACTACTCACATATACACTCGCTTACACACATAACACACATCATAGCGCGTTAGTTATTTTCATTAAAAAATACCGTTCTATTCCTTACCTTTTCAATTTTTATTTGTATAACTTCAAATTTTGAATAACAATTACAAAACCTGGGGAAGGGCGGAGCATCCTACAACAAGCATACTAGTACAAGCATACTATTTGCTTAATTGGATTCTCCCAATTGTAACTAGCATAAGTTATTTAAGATGAAGCAATAAACATTTTTTTTTTTTTTTTAATACCATTTTTTCTCAAAGCTCCTAATGTATCAGTAAAGTCTACATTCGCAAAAAGACAATACCCTAGGCAATCATCCAATTTATACAATCTTCTTAATAAAGAACTTGACATATACCCACTAACTTACCGCAAATGCAAAAACACTTTGTCTAAATGGATTAAGTCAAAAACCTATGACGAAGTGGAAAATATGGTGCAATCAATGAGACTGTATTATAAATTATACTTTGAGTAACTCTAACTGTAATTATAAGGTGCGGGTGCATAACCCAATCTCAATCCCTGACTCACACACTAACTCTCACCACTACTACTACACACACACGCACACACACTACTCACATATACACTCGCTTACACACATAACACACATCATAGCGCGTTAGTTATTTTCATTAAAAAATACCGTTCTATTCCTTACCTTTTCAATTTTTATTTGTATAACTTCAAATTTTGAATAACAATTACAAAACCTGGGGAAGGGCGGAGCATCCTACAACAAGCATACTAGTACAAGCATACTATTTGCTTAATTGGATTCTCCCAATTGTAACTAGCATAAGTTATTTAAGATGAAGCAATAAACATTTTTTTTTTTTTTTTAATACCATTTTTTCTCAAAACTTTGATTGCCTCCATGCAATTTAATACCTACACGGTCTGCTCGATTGTATGATAGGATAAATAAAGAAATAGGTATGTTTATATAAAAAAACAATATTATGAATGCAAAAAAGTATAATGAAATGGATCGAACCACTTACTTATGAGGAAACGTAAGAACTCCTGAAAGTAACCACATAACCTATACTCTCACACACAGGCACTCAAACACACAACACACACACATACACACGCACGCACACACACACAAACTGTACTTATATCAATCTTGTCTGTATTAAATTATTGTCTACTTACCGTTATCAGAGTTATTAACATTTTTCTTTCTATTAGAGGCATTTTTTTCTTAAAAGAAGGCTCCAATCACAAATTATTGTTGTAAACTTGTTAAAGAAAAATAAACAATTTGAATTTGAATTTTGAATTTGAAAGAGTCTCTATTTAGTACACTAAAAGTTAAAACAGGTCTCGTCAGTGGTGGATATCTGGACCACTTTAGGTCATTCTGCTTTACCTAGATAATTTGAGATCAACATATCTACCCATATGGTCGATTAATCAATGACTGTTTGTACTCTATCTAGAGATGCCTAACTACTGAACAAACTGATGGATTTTTGCAAACAAAAATCTAAAACGTAAGATTATAGGAAATTTATAATTCCTTTATTTACCTCTTAACAAATTTTATACACTTTTAAATACCTATTTCTAGATAAAAAAAAATATATATAAAAAGTTGTAGCCCACCGGTATCGGGAACAGGGAATATTTTGCTTTTATAGTTATTATTAATGAAGTATCTGTCTAAAATATAAAATAAAATAAAAAATGTAATACTGAGAGTTAATTAATTTTTTATGTGAAATGTAAAATACGTAGAAGTGAGAGTGAAGTGAGTGGTGAGTCACAGTTCACCTTCAGGTAACCGCAGTACGACAGTTGTCGAAGCTCCGCTCGTGAGCTCTCGGTCTGCTGCCACTATAAGGTGAATGTTGGTTTCCATGAGATCGTCAGCTGCTAGCGGCTTGATAACATTGATTGATATCATATTGTCCTCATATTCTACAAGCCTAAAATTTTGTAACCATTCTGTGAAGTTTAAAAATCAAATTACCGTCTACGTTTTTTAAGTTAAGAAAAAAAGATAAAGCGAAATTTCATTGTAGAGCGGTCAGAAGCATGATGTATACCTCCATTTACCGAAATTATTACAAACTAAAAGTACTTGTTGATTTACTTTAGAACCTTTACTAATCTAGCGCATAACTTTGTGTTTATAGTTACCCCCTCTGATATTAAACTGCACAAGTTTGTCATAGCCACTTTGTAGAGTAATCTGTTCAGTTAGAACAACTCGATTGTCATCTGTGTAGTCAGCCAGGTAAAACGTCTCGGAGAACTCTGGCTCTTCGGGGAGCACGAAATCGGTATTTCCAAGAAATCTTATTGTCGTTTTCTTAGTTCTCGGGTCATCACCTGTTCGATCAGAGTCCTGAAAAAAAAGAAATACATATACGTAAGGAATTTAATTTCATCTTGGTTTCATACTATTTCTAAAGCGGAAGTAACTCTGTCTGTAGACTTTTCACACTTAAACCAACACGCTGCCTTTGTTATGGTGGTAGAAAAATCATCAAATGACTCATCTCGCTCTGGGCGGAGCAGAAGGGGGAGGAGGACTTCTACTGACTAAAAACCACCCATGTCCCTTCTTATGCCTTTGTGTTCAGGGGCCGCGGTATCTCTTTCAAACATTCCCGCACCCTCGACAGGCGTTTGCCCTTGCGGGCCCCTTCCAGGGTGCTAAAATCTCTTTGAGGCCCGCGTGGAACACGAACGCACCGTCGACACGGCCTGTCGTCATAAGACGGACAGTCGGCGAGCTAGCCTATTACTCGACGTCCAAGGCTCGCCCCAGATACCTCCCGAAAAAACCGGAACATGGGTGAGTTTTAGTCAGTAGAAGTCTGACACTTTTCGCTCTGCCCAAGAGCGGGAGGGGTTATTTGGTGATTTACTACCCGCAAAAAAAGGGCTACAATCGAATGACTTTAACTCTGCGACATTGTGGAGCCTATGCGCTGAGACAGCCCAGAGCGTATAGACTCCAAAATGTCGCAGGTACCCAGATAAAAACAAAATGGCTACCATATAACAATTAAACTACTCCTAACCCAATGCTAGTACTCACATTTCTCTGGTCATGTTTAAGACACTGTGTGATTTAAGTAATTTTTACATATTTTAAATCGTATACGAAAAATGATTATTATGTGCTGAACTTAATTGATTGTGATTGATATATTTGTTTGATGGCATTATCTGATTCAAGATTAGTTGAGAATGCATATGAAAGACGAAATTTAAAATAATAAGCTTACCGTGGCCCATACAGTTAATTTTACTTCCTCCGGAAATCTCCTTATGAACGTCTTTGTCCTTAGTATTGCTTTAAACTCTTTAGGCGTAGAGGGATTTGCATATATTTCTTTCTCAATTTCAAAATATGGGTTTTCTTCGATTTCAAAGATGATTTTTTCAGTCGTGAGATCGATATCTCTCACAATTAAGTCTAAGCAGCTAGTGATGTCGTAGCCTGGTGGCATTGGTGCAGCAATGGTGAAAACAAACTCATCAGACGGCGGCAGGAGGAAAGTTGGCGGGTTATTGTTTGTATCAATCACATGAACCGTAATTGCCTGGAAAATAGAATAATCTTAAGATGCGATACATAATAGCAACTGGATCAGGGAAATGTATGCTTTTGCGTCATGATAAGTATATCTAACCAAAATCAAAATTATGATGGAAATTTCCAAAAGATGGGTATTACAAAAAAAGTAGTTAAAAAACCAAAAAACCCGACTGAAAAAACTGAAAACCGAAAACAAGCACATTTTAAATTAAACAAAACTTGGAAGCAGGCGGGGTTCTATTTTTTTTTTCATTTCATAATTTAATATTCAATTGAACCCCGCCTGCTTCCAAGTTTTGTTTAATTTAAAATGTGCTTATTTTTCGGTTTTCAGTTTTTTCAGTCGGGTTTTTTGGTTTTTTAACTACTTTTTTTATTTCCAACTTTTTAGTTCTTTTGTTTGTTCTTTCGTTGGTCGCGTAAAATTCTTCGCAGATGATTTAACTTTTGTGCTTGTTTATAGGATTTGTCACTTTGAATTTTTTTTAAACATATAAGTGTTATATATGTTTGTAATCTCCTTTTAAAACCCTTCATTTTGATACCATACTCGATGGTATTGGAAAAAAATTTTTTTTTGAACTCCACGATTTGGCTTCTAAAATCCACAATTTTTCGTTGTTTTTTAATTTTAATGTAGCCTATAACACTCGCGCCATCAAGACGAATCTAACGACGTATATTTTATTCAAATCCCTTCATCCGTTTAGGAGTTATGAGGGAACAAAGAAACGGACATACATACATACACGTCAAACACATAACCCTCCTTTTGGGCTTCGCCGCAGTCGGGTAAAAATCTGGGCATCAATACGTTCTAATATAAGAATCTAACCTACGTGAGAAGAGGAAAGTATTCAAAACTTGATTGATTCCTGTAGTAATCACTGAGCTGAGCTCTTACAATATAAGAACTCGCAAAGAATTAATGATCTTACTTGAGGTGGAAAACTAATGCCGCCACCCGTACATGTGAATATCACAGAGACTGTCATACTATGTGAAACCTCGTGTTCTTCATACTGCTCGAAGAGTTCAGTCGTAAACATCTCGAATCGAGAATCGACGATGTTGCTACTAAGATACCTTCTGTTATCCGTCACGCCACCTACATCGAAGCTGACAATACCTGAAATGAAATTTTTTATTTCAAATTAATTTTGTAAAGAAACGAAATAATTCAAATATTATAGGAATTCTATTTAATTGGCTCACAGTTGAATATTCACAACTCACCAGTGACTTGGTTTAAAAACAAAATTTTATTTGACACTTACCTTCAACATCAATCGTCTGATTTTGCCAAAAAGTGCCTCTGAATGTGTCTTTGACCCATCCATGCGAGTTCACTCCTGTGGGGGGGGAACCTTCTATGAGGCATGCTGAAAAATATATAACAATAACACAATTGTATATTTATCCAAGAAATACACACAGACACAGTTCACAAGAAAATAGCAGAAATACAGTCAGCATAATAATATTTAATTATAGCTTTTGTGCACAAAAAAATTAAGTCTACAATTAACAATCCTTTTTTAAACGGCTTCGCCGCAGTCGGGTAAACAGTCTATGCTTACAAAATACTAAATTAACCCTTGTCTCTTAGACAAAAAGACCTACAGAATGGGTTTAAAGCGTTTTAAATTAAAATTAACTATTTGATAGGTACCGTTATTTGATTTGAATCTTACCTTTACTATAGCAGAAACATGTCGTAAAAATAAGTGAATAGAAAATAATCTTATATTTCCAATCCCCCATTGTCTTACTTTGGTTTTAAATTCATGAATATTCCTAAAATGTGAAGCAGCTGTAGAGAAAGGTAGATATAATAAATTATTCACAGTTAAAACTTTTTATCATGTCACTTACTTAGTTTATAACTTACATGCACTTTCACTTACCACCTACAACGTAAACACAACACGTATTAAAAAGTTATATAAAATATTTATTGACACAAAACAAGTAACGAACAATAACTGTTGAACACTGTAACATCCGGATGGTATACTTTTATTATCAAGGTATTAAGTACGTCAGATACCCGAAAAACTCCACAGATAACTGAATTTTGTGTTGATAATTAACAATAAATAGATGAAGATTGCAATATCTTTCTTTATTTTTTGGAAGGGTTCATAATATCATCAAATAACCCCCCTCCCACTCTGGTCAGAGTGGAACGGAGTGTCAGGCTTCTACTGACTAAAAACTCCACCGTGTTCTCCGGTCGATCCACACAGTGGTAGGTACCATCCGGGTGTTTACCCGCCTGATTCGGTGCAGGTACCTCCTGAAACATTCGTGTCCGGTGAGGACCTGCGTCTGACGGAAGGTGAGGGCGCCGTGGCGCCTCTCCAGCCACTCCTCAAAGAGGATTACAATAGCCCTATGATTACAATATCTGACGATTGATATCTGCGCGGAAACGTAAATAAACGTAATACATACAAATACTTAGTGGTACCAGATGATACATACATTATTATAGCATATATTGTGTCCCACTGCAGGGCAAAAGCCTCCCCTTTCTCCCTCCAAACCCAGAGGGATTCCTGACCACGCTTGCCCCACGAACATAATCAGATTCTTACTCCAACTTCACCGCGGTCCACCTCCGCCTGAAGGAGGACAGTTTTTTTTTTTATCTAATTCACATGTATTTTATTCGCTATTGATGGGAGTCTCCAATGCTGACGACATTCGAAGAATCTCCACACATAATACCTAAAACATGTATATTTTATTTTATTTTATTTTATTTATTAAGGGATAACAAACAACTACAACATATCGTCAATGGAAAGGCAAAAGTACTAAAGCGCCAAAATACCTAAAATGCGTTATTTATATGTCTGAATTCGTATTTTTTTTCTCTATACATTGGTCTAGGCCTCGTAACAATCTGAGCATTATTTAAAAAGTTATTGGCGCTTTAGCAGTGGCTTTTTTTGTTTTTGTCGATACAATTCTTTTACTTACCTAAAGAAAATTACATGATTTTTATTGTTATTGTCGATTAGTTTTTTTTCCTTACTGCCATGTGCCCGCTGAGCTATGATTAGAAACCTAAATTGCATCATTCAGTTCATTGTTGTCGTTTAAGTGTTATTTACATTCCGCAAATTGTAACGAAAAGATCGTTTAGTAAATTTGCCTTACGTAAAAATTGATGGACGTAGATGCTTAGTACTTTTCTGCCGTCATAATGAAAAAAGGCACAACTAACATTTTATAAATATGGATAAAATCGACTTTAAAGTTTTTATTGGTTTTTGGCGAAAAATATTGACTTACACATTAATTTTCGAAAATAGATGAATTAAAATAAATTCATTGTCACGATTCTTATACAAGTAATGAAATGTAAGTTATTATTTTATTACTATTTATTAAATAATCAACATTTTCCCTTTCAAAGTAACAAAAAAAAATTAACTAAAGTTATCAATATTACGAATAAAGGGCATAACTAACCAATTGCGACTTTTCATTCTGACATTTTGGGAAAAAAAATATGAAATATTACAATGAAAAGGCATATTTATTAAAATGTGCCTTTTCATTTAAACAAAAAAAACTTTCTTAATATTCAATAGTTATTTATAAATTACTAGTGACCCGCCCCGGCTTCGCACGGGTGCTAAAAAGGTATTAAAACTTTCCTCTTTAATCACTCTATCTATTAAAAAAAACCCGCATCAAAATCCGTTGCACAGTTTTAAAGATTTAAGCATGCATAGGGATAGACAGCGGGAAGTGACTTTGTTTTATACTATGTAGTGATTAGGGATAGCAGTAATAGAACTTATTAATTAGAAACAAACAGTGCTAATACTTAAACTCAATTACACTTTTTAGTTAGTTAGATACTTAAGGAAAGTAAAAATTAAATATTTTATTCTTTTTACTAATAGGTTGGACTAAATCTATAAAAAAAATGTTACTCTAAATCACAATATGAAAAATAAATCAAAATATTCTTAATTCTTAATAGAGGTAGTAATAGGAGCATACATTTTGGTTTTGAACCTTTATTAAGCTACTCTATATTTATTTATTTATTGTTCGTTTACAGGAAATAGCTTGTGCTTATACCCGTAATTTATTTTAATTTTATTTTTTTATTTGTAATGGGCTTACTCTTGACCTCAATCTTGCCCTAAGAGCAGAGATTAGGTCGACGATGGAACGAGCTTACCCAGAAGAAGCCTATTTACTCGCGACAATAGATTATAATAATAATAATAAATAATATTCCACAACTATCACACAACGCCATCTAGTCCCAAGCTAAGCAGAGCTTGTGTTATGGGTACTAGACAACTGCTAAACATACTTATATATTTCTAAATACATACATATTATAGATAAATTACACCCAGACACAGAACAAATGATCGTGCTCATCACACAAACATTTGTCCTGGGTGGGAATCGAACCCACGACCTCCGGCATAGCAGTTAGGGTCACTAACCACTAGACCAACAGGCCAGTCAAATCGATTGGGGTTATATGAACTCGGGAAAACCGACGCAAATTAGCAAAGCGCTTTGTTCGAATGTGCAGCCCGTGGAGCTCCTGCGCACACTCTCTGAAATACAGTCTGTAGAAGACCGCAGACATGCAACTTTGCGGCGGTGGGCCAGGCTATGTAGCTTGGCAAACAGCTTATCGTCGCCTCCTGACTCTGCGCTCTACAGAGTCAAGCAAGTTTGGCAAGTTGGTATTTGGCTGAGCCATCCTAAAGGTGACAGCAATGCTCCATGCCGGACTGGACTTTAGTTTTATATAATACTGAAAGCTGTCCAGGCTTGAAGTACCGCTTAACCCTGTTTAAGATACCCAGCTATTTTGCCGCAGTTTGAGCTTTCGTCTCAATGTAGGCACCGAAGTTCAGATTCGCGCTCAACTTCGTGCCAAGAAGCTCGAGACTGTCGGTAACTTGTACAGTCGCACTCCGGAAAGTAGGGGCCAGATTGAACGGACTCCTTTTAGCGGTGAATAGACACACTTGCGTTTTGGTGGCGTTAAAATCAACCAGATTCTCGTTACCCATTCGTTACCCCACTAGGAAACAAGATTTAAGGTTGAATTCGTTCGCTCTACCATGGCCTCTCTCAATGAGCGTACTTCATCACCATCGCTTAGAAGTATAAGTATAAGTACGACGTGCTGGTGTCTGCAACTCCACGTTCGATGCTCGTATTTTGCGTGCGGGTGGGTCACCGCCGCCTTTTGCGCTGGATGTATAACTCTCCATGACATTGCTGTCATCTGCGTACCCAACAATACCAGGAACAAGGAGGTCATTGATATGCAGCAGGAAAAGTATCGCGGAGGTAACAGACCCCTGAGGAACTCCGGCATCAATAGCCATAAGGATAAGCGTGGAGTCACTTCAACGTCGCAGGCACAACTGGCGCGTTTCAATCCAACCCTGCCCTCCTTTCCTCACCCTTAATCGTAAATAATTTAAAGAAAAGGCACAACTGGTTATTTATGCCTTTTATACGTAAATTAATTGAGACATGCATGGATCATTAATTAAGTAGATAGGGCACATCTGGCATTTGAGCCGTTTCTTTGTGTTATGTTGGTTCTTTATGTTAGGTGTGCCTTTTCAAAGGAATTTTTAGTTAAAATCTGTATGAAGAAATAGTCACATCTACGTATTTGTGCCTTTTCAATTTATTGGTAAATAAATGTGCCTTTGCATTCTACAAAACATGAATATTAGTGTCATTTGTGCCTTTTGAGCCTACTGTATCTCCGAATTCCTTGAAGATAAAATTCTACGAAAAATTAAGCAGATGCGCCTTATTTTTCTGATTCTTAATATGTCTATAACTCATTTTTTTTCAAAATGTTAGTTGTGCCCCTTTTTCTTACGACGGCAGTTTTGCCCTTCGCGATTTTTAAATGAAACTCTTTTTAGTAACTTTGCGGTAATGATCTACATTTCTACATCAGTATTTAGCGTTTTTGATGTTTTATTTATTTTATGAAAAAGTGTTTTAGTTATATATATTTTACCCCAAAATACTGTGGTGGTACGTTAAGTATTGAAATTAATACAAGTTGTGATAAATTGACAGTTAAGTCTATTGCAGCTGTACTATTAAAGCGATTTTGTTATGATAAGTACGTTTAGGATCATACGTTCGAAACATATTGGAAGAATGGAGTGAAAGCCTGGAAAGATTTGTTAGGAAAACCAGCGTTGAGATAAGGGGTATTCCCAAGAAGAAGAAAGAAAAGAAGGAAGAATTACTCAGCATGGTTACGAGTCTCATAAAAACCACTGGATTAGAGTACTCCCCCTATAACATAAAAGATATTTACAGACTACCTTCGAAGGAGAATGCTACCACAGCCACAATTGTGACCGAGTTTACCAACAACTTTTTCAAGGATAAATTCTTAAACAGCGCCAAACAATATAATAATGCTCAACGAGATCGACAACTGAATACATCCCACATGGGGCTCATAGGGCCCGAAGCACCCTTATTCATTTCAGAACATCTAACCACGAAAGCAAAAAGACTCCACTTTCTTGCTAGGGATTTTGCCAGAACTGAAAAATTTCAATATTGCTGGATTGCAAATGGTCGCGTTTTTTTGCGGAAAAAGGAGGGAGACAAGTACACAGTTATTAAAAACGAAAGTACTTTTCAGCAACTACGAGAAACATACAAAACTGATAATTAACTTTAAGTATAGTTTAAAATATTTTGTTTTACCACTATTAATTTTATTTGTTACACAAATTTTTATATCTCACAAATATCCCTACACTCAAACTCAAAACACACCTATCACTAACACCGTGCCTGCACTGTCACAATTCTTTATTATTAACTTCGCCCTCCCCATCGCCGTTTTGTTAACACACTTACCAATCTACCTGTTTAAAACTATTAAAATATGGCCAATTGCTATAAACTAATTAGAGACTTGGATGAGACTCACCTATACACAAGCACGAAGCACAACGACCCCCAGAAATGCATCAATGATATCGGAGATATGAACTCACAATTGACTATTATCAGTCAAAATATTCGAAGTATCCAGAAGAACTTTGATAATTTCACTGTTTTCTTATCATGTCTGAACTTCTTGCCCGACTTGATAATTTTGACTGAATGTCGTCTGAGTGATGCCACACCAGTTTTTGATCTTGAAAACTATGAGTGCTTCTATTCTAAAAGGTACCTCAACCAAAACGACGGTATTGTGGTCTTCCATAAAAGCGATCTCCAAGTAGCAATCGAAGAACCACCTTTCAAAGAAGCTAATTGTTTGCTTATTCACGTTGGTAAAGAGTTTGTGATCTGTGCTATTTACAGGTCACCACCTTTCCACAACACCAATACTTTTTGTAGTTCACTTGAGAAAATTATGCAATTATACGATACAACACCTAACTGTGCCATAGTAGGCGATATCAACATAGGTCTTAGGTAGGCCTTGGTTCTGGAGACAATCGTGCGAGCGATTATCTGGATATTACTGGGCATTACGGTTACTATCCTGGCCATCAGCTTCCTACTCGTGACCGCACATGTTTGTATCACGTAATGCTCAAAACCAAGAGAACTGCTAAAGTAACTATATGTGACTCGGGAATAACCGATCATGATACAGTTATAGTCGGTATCTCTAAAACTACTCACTGTCCTGAATCACTGTCACTGAATCTTTTTTCGCAATGCCAACTGATGACGTAGAGGTTAAAAAGATCATTACGAACCTCAAAGACAACTCAGCACCACGATGGGACGGAGACACGAACAGGATACTTAAGTTGAGCAAAAATTACCTTGCAGCGCCAATTACCTTTTTGTGCAACTTAAGTATCTCGACTGGGAAAGTTTCAACATCAATGAAAACAGCGAATGTAAGTCCAATTTTTAAATCGGGTGATAAGACAGCCCCATCGAATTACCGCCCGATATCATTACTCACATCCCTGTCTAAGATTTTGGAAAAAATGATGAACAACAAACTCCTCAGTTTCCTTGAGAAAAATGGACTGCTATCACAAAATCAATACGGCTTTCGCAAGCTCAGGTCAACGGAGGACGCAGTCACTAACCTTGTTGATTTTGTAGTAAATAAAATCGACAATGGCTATAAGTGTACTGGTGTGTTCCTTGATCTGGCTAAAGCCTTTGATACTGTGAATGATACTGCCTTTGAATCTGACAGGAAAAATATCAAAGGTATATAAATATTAATAAGGATGTCTATAATCTTCATAATTATTATCTCCGTGTGAGTCATTCAGGTTAATCAGACTTCAATCACAGGTGCAACAAATTCATACAATTTTCGCCTCAGACTAAAAATTGGTACTTACACTTCACTACACTACCCCACCCTACCCTACGTTACGCTATGCTTCCCTACGCTACCCTACTCTGCGCTACGCTACGTGATGCAAGTCTACGCAATTCCACACTAAGCTTCGCTACTCTTCGCTACACTAGGCTACTCTTCGTTACACAAAGTTACTCCACGCTACTCTTCGCTACTCATTGCTACATTACGCTACGCTAAGCTACACTACCCTATGTTACATTAGATAAACTACACTACTACGTAGTACTACAAAATGAAATTGTCTTGCTATTCGGGATAGACCAATCCAACAAATCAAAGATCATCCAAAAACAGTCTAGCCGTTGAGTTATAATTTTTATTTTTGTGAAATTGATAGAAGTACTAGGTTAGTTAAATAAGTTTCTGAAAGGCATGTTAGTTTTTTTTCCATTCCTAAATTTCATTGGATGTTAGGGATTCATATTTATGCTTTACGGTTTCTGAATATGTTTATGGAGATAAGTGCTTTTGCCTTACGTAGTGGTCAGAGTGTTTATACTAAAGCGACACTATTTTCGGAAATACAACAATAATAGGCCATATTTCCATTTCATAACGTAGATACTAATTTAAGAAAGATTTTTTGCCTTCAGCATATTTAAATTGGAATAAAAGAAAAAAAGATATGCCTGCTTGAACAAAAAAAATAAGTTTAATTCGCTCTCCTGTAAAATGCACTTTTGACGCTTTAGTATTTTTGCCTTTCCAGTGACGATATATATAATGCACACGGTTTACAAAGTTAGAGTAATAATGTTGCAGTCAACTGCATTATCCGCAGATATACATGTTTATAGATCAGTGGTAGCCACTAGACGACATTACCACAATTAAAAATTAGGCAAAAAATAAATAAATGACAAGTATAAAAGCTATAGCTACAAAATCAAAACAGATAAAATAATACCAAATAATAAATTCATTTACAAATCAAATTAACAGTAAAAAATATATATATATATATAATAATCTAAAACAATAATTTCATTTACCTACAGTTCAATTATACAATAAATAAAAAAAAATAAAACTATTTGTAGGATAATAATTACGATAACATTTTTATAATATTAGATTTAAATTTATTCTTCGAGCATGCAAATATGTCAATGTCATTGAAATTAGAATTATAAGATTCCAACATTCTATGAATAGGGCACCGTAAGCCAGAGTTCGTTCGACAAGAATTTAACGCGAACAGAGTACGTGGTCGAACCTGACGTACATGAACCGTTCGGGGGATAGAATAGCACAGCATACTCGTTAGATCAATGGCGTCAAAATTATTGTTAACAATATCATGAAGCACGTTAGCCTCCAGGTATTTGCGCCGGTTCTCCAAGCTTAGAAGTTTGTACTTTTCAAGAAGTTGGGAGTATGATAGATAAGTTCTAGTCCCATGACATCTGTAGAACATAGTACGGAGGTACTTGCGCTGGACCCTTTCTATTGCAACTACGTACTTTTGGTAGAATGGGTTCCAAATAGGGACTGCATATTCCAACTGAGACCGAATGAGTGTCTTATACAGATAAAGAAAGGTAGAGGTACGCCTAAATTCGGTTGCCGATCTCATCACAAAGCCATACATTTTAAAAGCACTATTGACTATGGCTTCGACATGCTGGTTAAGGGATAGTTTGACATCAAAGAGAACACCTAGATCCTTCACTATAGAAATATTATTTAAGGGGATACAGTTAAGGTTGTAATTTAAATTGAGGATTAGATTATTCTTTGTAAAGTGAATATAGTTACACTTAGGGATACTAAGATGCAGTTTATTTTCAATGCAGTAGGCAGCAAGTCGATCTAGATCCTCCTGAAATGAAAGGCAGTCGTCCATGGTGCGGATCACATGAAACGCCTTCAGGTCATCAGCGTACATTAAGAATTTAGCCGTTTTAAAACATTTCTTAATGTCATTGATGTAAAGTATAAATAGTAACGGCCCCAGAATAGAACCCTGTGGGACGCCTGAAGTAATATTGACAGAGACCGACTGATGACCGTTAACCACAACCCTTTGCGACCGATTTTCGAGGTATGACACAAACCAACGCAGTAGATTTCCACGTATCCCATTGTACGCAATTTTACTAAGGAGAATCTCATGATCGACCTTGTCAAAAGCCTTTTTGAAATCAGTGTAGACGACATCTACTTGCAATCTCTTATCAATATTTTCAAAAAGACAATTAGCAAAAATTAACAAATTAGATGTAGTCGATCGGCGCTTAACAAACCCATGTTGTTCAGGAATTATAATATTATGCAGAAGAGGGTAAATCTCGTTGTGAACAAGTCTTTCAAAAAGCTTTGACAAGGTCGACAGAATCGAGATGGGTCTATATTGCTCAACGTCATGCCTAGAGCCACCCTTATGCACTGGGGTAATATTAGCCTGCTTCCAAATTACCGGGAACACACCTTCATGCAGACATCTATTAAAAAGAATATAGAGCGGCTCGCATATATTATCAGCCGTAGCCTTAAAAAAGGCCGGCGGAAGACCGTCAGGCCCTGCGCCCTTGGAGGGGTCCAAGCGCTTTAACGCACTGAGTATTTTGGATTTATCGATATGCAAACTATGAATTAAGCTACCATTCTCTGCGCACTGCTGCGGTGGACCCTGCGTAGTGGGTGTTGGTGATACGGGTTCAAACACGGATAAGAAAAAGTCCGAAAACATATTACAGACAACATCAGGGTCACTTGACTTGACATTCTGGTACTTCATCGAGGACGGAATGCCCGACTTATTTTTACGGTTAGAAATATAGGACCAAAAATGCTTTATGTTACTAGATAGACTATCTTCAACCGAGCTAATATAATTTGAGTAACAGGTTTTACACATGTTTTTGAAGATAGTTCTGCATTCGGAAAAGTTGTTATGGTCTTTGACGTTGTTGAACTTTTTCCACTTTACCCATAGACGTTGCTTCTTTTTAAATATTTTAATTAATTGTGGCGTAAACCAGATTGGGAAGTCAAGTGATCTAGTTCTTGCAGGGGGGACTAGTGGACTAATAATGTCACTCAACATGCTATAGAAAGCCTCCACGGCGTCCTCGGATGATAAACTATCAAACAGCGCGGACCAATTGACCTCGCCCATATGTTTGTTAATAAGATCATAATTAGCTTTACGGAAATTATATTTGTTAATCGGTTTTCTCTTCATCATTTGAGTAGATAGGCTAATAGGTGCGGTCATAACAAAAGGGGGGTGATGGGGGTCAACTGGTAATAATGGATCTTTAAGGTGGTTAGCCGAACAGCAAGTGTTCGAGATAAATAAATCCAAGGTCTTTCCTCCACCATTGGGAGTACTGTTATATTGGTGAGCATCTAGCGAAGACATAAGATGCGTCAGTTCCGAGCATATAGGATGTGTACAAACACATGCCACACAGGCCCCATGCCGTGCCGTGTATGTCTCCTAATACTAGTAATTCGGACCATTGTTACAAACACTATGTCATCATCATCAGCCTATTAATGTTCCCACTGCTGTGACACAGGCCTCCTCTCTTTGAGAGGGAATGGGCTATAATCTACCACGCGGGCCCAGTGCGGATTGGTAGATGTCACATGTCTTCGAATTTTTGGTTCTAAGACATGCCGGTTTTCTCACGATGTTTTCCTTCACCGTTTTGAGAGCAGCGGAGATGACATAAATTACACAAAGTAATGTGCCTGGGTTCGAACCCACGACCTACTGTTCGTAAGTCGGGGCCGCCACCACTCGGCCACCGCTGCTGTCAACACTATGTGCGTAATCCGAAATAACTGATGTAGGTAATAAACAAGCCTTTAATAATTAAGCATTTATATAATCAGCCTTTGATGTCTTTTGTGATTTCGGCGGTCTCTCCAGTCCTGTGCCCATAAATCTTGCCGAAACGCCCATACCGATATGTTCCGATTTCCGGAACCTCAGGTCGCTTGTCCAAGTAGACCGAGACATAACGCACAGGATCAACTCAGAATGGATGAAATGGCGACAGATCACTGGAACAACTTGCGACCCACGGATGCCCTTCAAGTTAAAGGAGAAAACATACAAGTCCGTGATTAGACCTGTCGTACTGTACGGAATGCTGGGCTATGAAGAAGATGGATGAAAAAAGATAGCATGTAGATGAGATGAGAATGTTGAGGTGGATGTGTGGTGTGACAAGACTAGATAAGGTAATTAGGAATGAGTATAAGGAAGTTTAAAAGTTGCGCCAGTTACAGAAAAGTTGAAAGGGAATCGAATGTCGTGGTATGGACATGTTATGTGGAGGGCGAATCGCATGTGACTAAAAAGTTGATGGATGGAGAGAGAGCGAGGAAGGCCAAATAAAAGATGGATGGATTGTGTAAGGAATGATATGAAAGAGAAAGGAGTAAATGCAACCGTAACGTCTAACAGGGAAGAATGGAAAAGAAAAGATGTTGCGCCGACCACAAATAGAATGGGATAAGGGCAGCAAGATGATGATGAATGCCAAATGTCAATAATAATAATATATAAAGGACCAGCTTTCGTGTACTGTGCAACTACGAATATTAAAGTTTTTTGGTCACATCATTAGCAACGCTTTCGGGATTTTCGTCTTCTGGGTTCGATTCCCGGGTCGGCCAAAAAGTGCTATTGGGTTTTTCATTACAAATTTCCCAGTAGTAGCCCGGAGTTTGGAAGTTGGTGGTATAATACCCCTGTGCCTCGGAAAGCATGTTAAGCCGTTGGTCCTGCGCCTGATCTCTCTCCGGTCGTGTCGGATTGTCCCATCGGACTATGAGAGAAAAGGGAACAGAGAGTGCACTTGTGCCTGCGCACACACTTGTGCACTATAATATCTCCCGCGCAGATGGCTAAACTCCGCTGGGATTGGCCGCCGTGACCGAAAAACGGTCAGGAGGACTATTATTATTATTAGCAACGAAAACCCGATGGCGAGACTGGTGCTTCAGATCCGGGTGGAGGGCAATAGATCACGCGGCCGATCACCGACTCGCTGCATTTAGTCCATTAAAATGTTACATTTAGCGTGCAATTGTTAGAGGACGCACGCTGTCTACCCCCATAGTAGTAGTTCTAACACAATGAAAATTGTTTGATGAATAAATAAATGAAATGAAATAGTAAAAAGGCATGAGTTTATGTTATACATACTACAATGTTTAATTACCAAATATCAAGTACGGAATGTTTCCTAATACTTTAGATTACACAAGAACTTATTAAATGTTTCTATGTTTTACAAATAAAATTTACTTTGTTTTACCACAATATTTTGGATAGCGAGTTATCTAAATTGATTGTGTCCGCTGCCCACGTGCAGTAGGACGAACGCCTTAACCAAAGCGGAATCAGGGACACAGAATTCCAATTTCACTAATCATTTATTTTGTAATTTTTACTTGGAGAAACGAGTTTATAGCCATCTCGGAATATAAATAACTAGCGGACGTCCCGCGGTTTCACCCGCGTAGATCCCGTTCCCGTGGGAATACAGGGATAAAAAGTAGCCTATGTTACTCAGGGTGAATGTAGCTTTCCAAGGGTGAAAGAATTTTTGAAATCGGCCCAGTACTTTTTGAGCCTATTCATTACAAACATACAAACATACAAAAATAGGTACAAATCTTTAATTCCTCTTTATAATATTAGTGTAGATGTAGATAAATAAATTATTTATTATCATAAAAATGTGAGACCCTGGGACCAGAGCTAGATTTGAGTAGGTATCTGTATTTCAGGAGCCAATGACTACTTACATTTAGGTTACAATTGGGTAAGTTTTATGAAGCAAAAGGTGAAAAATAATATTACTTAAAATTAAATTATCTAATTATTCTACTTTTAATCTTTGGGACTAAAATATATAAGAAATGTAAATCGTGTGTTAAGAAATGTAAAGGCTAACAATTAACTATTATTAACCCACTAAAATATTGAAAATGATCTAATGCAACCCTGTAATGCGTTTATCGAAAAAAACATTATTTATTATATTTTTATCTTTGTCTATCTCTATAATCGCTCAGTTGCTTGCGTATTTTTTATTGCACGAGATTCGGTTTTCCTCATTATTTAATTTTGTAGTACCTAATGTAATCTATAAAATACTAATATTATAATAAGGTACTTTCCCTCCAAGGTAATCGAGGAGGGGCGGCGTGGTCAAGGTCAAGAGCAGTCCCATTTCGCAACAAAAACGGACGGAGGTATTTATTTTCAGGCAGTCAGGTTTACACTCTTGTTTTACACAGTTTACAAAACTAAAACTAGGTATCACTACATAGTATGTCTGCCCCTATGTATGCTTAAATCTTTAAAACTACGGCAACGGATTTATATGCGGGTTTTTTTAATAGATAGAGTGATTCAAGAGGAAGGTTTTAATACCTTATTTGCAGCCGGGGCGGATCACTAGTTATTTAATAAAACAAAGTCCTCTGCCAGTCTGTCTGTTTGTTTGCGATAAACTCAAAAACTGCTTTACCGATTTTCATGCTGATTTTATGAATGGATAGAGTTGTTCTTGAGGAAGGTTTTAGTATATAATACGACCACGCGGGCGAAGCCGCGGCCATCAGCTAGTTTAATATACAGTGCGATCAAATTATCTTGGCAGGTCTGAACATAGGCTCTGCGAACTTTTACGCATGTAAACTTGTGAAGAAAACTGTTATTGCCAGATATAAACCAATACTTAAACGATCAGAAAATAATCTAATTTAAACAGTGAGAAATACAAATAAAATAAATATCATAATACTTTTATACATTAGTTGTAACAAAATGACCTGCACGAAGTTCGGACCTGCCAAGATAATTTGATTGCATTGTAAATACCGTCCTCATTCGTAGTCAATATTTTTAGACAGACTTAAGGTACTTTTTGGCTTGTCGGAATGAAAAACTATATTAATGATGACTATTATGACTAAGCAGCAACAATAAGTTATCTGCGCATACATTTAATGGCACCAATTGTTGCAATTAATTTCACAATTGTTATGCATCACAGCTACATGTAACAATCAGTAGCTATCTAGATTTATATCTAGGTGATAACCGCGACTGTGCCTGCATACAAACGTCAAGTCGCCCTTTGGTAGGTTGACTTTATAAAATACTTTTTTTCCTAGTAGGTGGTGCTTACACCGTACCTACGAATGTTTCCTGTGTCGTGGGTGCGTTTACAAACATTTAAACTCACATACACAAACACCCAGACCCGAAACAACTATCTGTTGGTCATCCAAATATTTGTTCCGTGTGGGGATCGAACCCGCCACACACAGCGCAGCAGTCGAATCACTCCGCCACTGCGCCAATCGTGTCGTCCAGTAAGACAGACAGTCAAAACAAAAGTTTAATCGTTGTAGGGTTAGGTGCGTATTCAATCACACTGACTATCATAATGTTTTATTATCATCCGTAAACGTCCACTGCAGAACATGGGCCTCCCATTGACCACCATTCACAACGATGTGATGGGCGTATGCTGCTACTTATTGTATTAACTACTAGCGGATGTCCCGCGGTTTCACCCGCGTAGATCCCGTTCCCGTGGGAATACAGGGATAAAAAGTAGCCTATGACACTCAGCAGTAATGTGGCTTTCTATTGGTGAAAGAATTTTTAAAATCGGTTCAGTAGATCCCGAGATTACCCCTTACAATTTAACAAATATACAAACACACAAACTTTACCTCTTTATAATATTAGTATAGATAGTATAGATAGTATAGATTAGTATAGATAAGTATAGATTAAGTGTTAATTGCCGTTCTTTATTACCCCTTAAACTACATTAAATCTAATGACATTATGGTGTCGACCCTTACTTGACGACTTCGAAGGTCCAAGCCCTTGAACCCATAAACATTATGACATGGAGAAATGGACGAGGGACAACATACATAAACTTACTTCGACGGCTTATATACATAACAAATATTTATGTAGATCACACTACATCAATAATAAGTTTAATATTTGTTTGAAGGGTCTTCGATACTGTTTGGACGTTATTAAATAACTTAATTTACGTGACTTTTTGAAATATTTAAACACATTTCAGTATTTTATAAAGTATGAAATTCAGATGGTAAATAGAATTTTGTTAACTCTTTGAGATTCAAACGCAGCGTTGATATTACATTGTGAAATCCCTAAGGACTACGAAGGCTGTTTGCCCTTTTGGAGTTGGTCTACGTTATGTGCCTAGTTCATACAATCATTCCTTATTTGACTACCTACCAAAGTTCAAAATATGAATATTCGGTCAATTTGAAATCTAGAATTATCGACATTATAACTGGGTGTTGAACGAACACTCGCTCCTGCAAAACTATTCAAGGCAAATCTGATATTAGAACAATCTGCTAATGTAGACTGCGTTTATGACCAAAAGTAAAAGATTGAGGTCAAGAGTAGGCACATCTCATATCAAAAAATAAAAATCTGTAAGTTTAAAAATAGATTTATTTGTAAAAGCACTTATCTGCTTTTTTCTGTCTGCTTCCTTATAAGCAGTCGATCAAGCCATTAATTATCTCTTAATATTTGTTTTCTAAACAGCTCCATGTAAAATACCGGTATTCAGCTGCATCTTTTATACCATGTTTTTATGCAATTAAATATATTCTATTCTATTCCGGCTGCAACCTTGAACATTTTGTTTTCAAAACAGACAAATCACCACTCTACCTTTTACACCGCTGTTACAACAATTAAGGCTCCATTCAGAGACTTAATATTGGAACCCTAATGGGATTATTATTTGGTTCACAAATAAACGTATGTCAATAAGGGTCCTTCTAGACAAGATTAAATTATTACAATGAAATGTAAGACAAAGCTGTCGTCTTCGAAGGCTTTGTATAGATTTGTGAGCAGACGGCGACGCGACGTAAACTTCCATTAATTTATTCATGTCGAAGGCAGAATATGTAAGTATTAT
Source organism: Diarsia dahlii (assembly GCA_949775195.1). Classification (NCBI taxonomy): domain Eukaryota; kingdom Metazoa; phylum Arthropoda; class Insecta; order Lepidoptera; family Noctuidae; genus Diarsia; species Diarsia dahlii. Next base: position 12,920,763 of record OX459194.1, on the reverse strand, counting down.
TCTACATTCTACGTTATAAAGTAGGCGAAAGTTTTGAAGAGTATAAATATCAAAACATTTTTGAACGATGTCTAAGGTCGTTTCCATGCGTATCATGGTAGGTTTCGATATCACGACTGATTTTGTGATCTTGATAAGTCAAATGCAAAGCGTACAATCATGAGCAATAATGTATACACTTGGTAAAGTTTAAGCGAGATTGTGTCGTGAAATAATGATTGCAACTATGAGATATGACCTATAATTGACTAGTGACCCACCTCTGCGGTGGGTCACTAGTCGATTATAGGTCAATAAAAGGCGTGATTGATAAACAAAAAATAGATTTTTATTTCATGTATTTATTTAAGTATTTATTCATATTTAATATTGTAGGTTATCCTAGGAATTAAGCACATTATTCTCTTAATTTTCTCCCACCCTATCGTCTACATTTCTCTTATCATTTTTCATCTATTATCTTAAATATTATAATATGTTATTTTCCAGTGTTGTCTCCTGTAAAAACACTAATAAATACATAAAAGTAGTTATCCTCATACGCAACAATACTTGGTGTGGGAAACAAGGATCATGCAAGCGAGGTAATAAATGGCGAAACGCGAGCTCCTTCTCAAATAGCTCTTTATAATGTGCGCTGAGAGCAACTTCATTTTATAACTGGACTATAATGAATATTATTTTAAGATACGGTTATTTAGAGAGCAGCGGTGGCCCAGTGGTGGCGACCCCGATTTACGTACAGTAAGTCGTGGGCTCGAACCCAGTCAGGCGCATTACTTTGTGTAATGTATTTCTTCACCACTCATAAAACGGTGATGGAAAATATCGTGAGGAAACCAGCATGTCCTAGACAAAAAATTCGAAAAAATGTGACATCTCCCAACCCGCACTGGGCCCGCGTGACGAATTATAGCCCATACCCTCTCATAGAGAAGAGGTCTGACTTCCCATCAGTGGGAAGATTATATGCTGATTATGCAATGTAAAACGGGAAGCTATATTACCGTTATGACTGCTTCGTTGGTCTAGTGGTCGCAAGCGCTACAGTTACTGTAGAGCATGAAGTCCTTGGTTCGAGTCCCGGGTGGAAAAAAAACTGTTATTGGGTTTTTCCATGGAATTTCTCAGTAGCAGCCACGAAGTCGGGTTTTCTGCCCATTCAAAAGGCAACAGGTTCGCACCCTATTACATGTGACTTAGACTAGACTAGACTTACTAGTACATGCACTTTTTCACGGAAGAGGTATAAGAATATACTTAACGTCTTTCGTTCATTATCTCACAGAAACTAAAGTTACATCCACAACATGTTCTGATTGTTAAACTGTAAAAATGCCTTGCAACAAAGCTCAGCTAAACCACTTAACTGCTTTCAACAAAACCAGGGTATTTTCAAAACTTTTCACAACATACAATCTGAGCGAACTGAACACGGTAAAGTTGAGCTGTAGCCATTTGCCAGCTGTTGCCGTGGAAAATACGCATCACTGCCTCGTTTCGTCCATCGAAGTGTCGCAGTTCTAACCTATCTCAACCAATCAATTTGTCACAAACCGAGTTTGGTAAACTACCAAATGCAACACTGCTACATGAATATTTGTTTCAAGTATTGATATACTTTCAATACTAAAAGCTAGGCAGATGATGATTATGGCTAGGTAGTAATCATCAGCATCTGCTTAGACGTTTCCTAACTACGCAGGAGTCGGTTTCCAGTCTAACCGGCTATCCAGTCTATGCAGCTGAATACCAGTATTTGACATAGAGCGACTGCCTATCTAACCTCCACAACCCAATAGTATCGGGTAATATGGTACCCCTTGGTAAGACTTGTCATCAGACTACCTGTAACGACTGTCAATGATCTTCAAATGACAGTCGGGACAACGACTTAACGTGCTTTCCGACGAGGTTGTCATGCTCACCCATCCACAGACCAACCTAGGCAAGAACCAAACCGAAGATCGACCCGAAAGGCTGTTATATACAGCCACTCCTTTTCACTGTAGCTAGTATTAAATTTAAAAATATTTTTGAAAGAATGAGTTATCGTAATTTTATTTGCATCATAATCACTTTTACTGCTGTTGAACGAACGCTAGCTCTCCCTTAGGAATTGACTTAACCGTCTTGAACCCCGTTGTAAAATTAATCAGAATAATAATGAGATGTGAGAAATTGGGTTGCAAATTAATTTTCTTCCTTCCTTGCTTATCGGGCGGAAAAAAGTAAAAACCCATAGAGAAAAAAAGATTTTTCGAGATTACGTTTATCAATATTTTATCGGGATCAGTTGCTGAGCATAGGCTGGGGGTTTTTATCCCCATCATCGTACTAAATTAAACATGAGCACCCCAATGTCCGCCATAATGAACTGTCGATGTCTTTCTGTAATCTTGATGATCTGGGAAAAAGAGACCATAATAATTTAATTGACTGAGAAATTCCTTAAATCCGTATGTAGGTACATAAGATCACGCCTGTAATCCCCGAAGGGTTGAGCATAGGTGTACCTAATAATACACACACACTTCGCTAGTTACGAGTATGTTTAAGTCCCTGTGTAAGGGGGGGCGAGCCCATTACTGCAACCGCATATAAATTGTATCAGAGAAATCTTGTAGCGAAAACTCCAATAACACTGCATGGCCCGGGAATCGACCCCTGGACATAATGCTTAGCAGTCCCAGTAGCCACTAGACCAATAAGGCAGCCATACATATGTGACAATAAAAACAAAAAGGGAGGTAACTTAAATCGTCCTTTATCACTCACGTAACTACGGCATAAAGCTAAATAAGCTACTGTTCGGCAACTAAAGAAGTAAAGTGAAAGATCCATTAACCTGAACAACCTAATTTAAGAAGAAAGAACTACAAAAGAAACGCAGTTTAAACGTAACAGTAATAGTTTTTATGTGTGGGGACAAAAACTTGTGGAAAACCAAGTCTTTGTGGAAGTAACAATCCTGAATTACAAAGTTGAGCCAGATGGATTTAGAAGATTATTTTGACTTCTGTTTTGGAAATCGTTCTATCAATACCAATGAAGTCTTGCAAATATTGGGCTGCGGGTTGTTCGAAAGAGAAACCGCTGCCCCGGACACAATCGGTTAAGAAGGAACATGGGTGGTTTTTAGTCAGTAGAAGTCTGACACTCCCTTCCGCTCCGCCCAGAGCGGAAGGACTCATTTAATGATTTCCCATCCTTAAAAAAAAGAAACCTTACAAACATGAACCAGAAAACTCCTGCCATCATTGCGCTAGTTGGCAAGACGTAATGTGTGTACCTACATGATTGATGGTGCGATTTACCAACGCGAACACTTGTTTATGTCGAGAAAACTAGCATATTTTGTGGTTTTTTCTAAATGCTATATTGACAAAAGGGAAAGAACCAATAAAAGGCAAGCCTGTTCACTAAAATATGATTTCCATTTCAGTGATGCCACTATCGCAAAAGTATAAACCTGAAAAGCACGACGGGACTTTATTATCCATCTGTACGAAATTGACCATAAACTTTTAACTTACCTCTGGCTGAATTCAGAATTATCTTCGTACCGTCAGCTTTAAAATAACTGGGAAGAATACTGTTTCATACAATCAGAACAGTTAATAAAATTAAACAATATCGCGGTTGTCGCTGTGTACAGTTTGAAACACTTAATGACATGTGTCAATAAGATATTATATTGAACTAGCGAACCGCCCCGGCTTTGCACGAGTGCAAAAAAGGTATTAAAACCTTCCTCTTGAATCACTCTATCTTTTAAAAGAACCCGCATCAAAATCCGTTGCGTAGTTTTAAAGATCTAAGCATACATAGGGACAGACAGCGACTTTGTTTTATACTATACTAGCTGATGCCGCGGCTTCACCCGCGTGGATGTCGTTCAAATTATATACTAAAACCTTCCTCTTGAATCACTCTATCTATTAAAAAAAAAACCGCATCAAAATCCGTTGCGTAGTTTTAAAGATTTAAGCATACAGACAAACAAACAGACAAAAATAGCGACTTTGTTTTATACTATGTAAGGATAGTGATATATTTATATATATAGATATATATATATATATGTAGTGATGATAGTGATAGTGATACTTACACCCGCATCTATAACCAAAAATAATTACTTAAGATACAATTTTTATTCAGAAGTTTAGTAACTTACTTCTTGAAGTTACAATTGTTTGATCTAGGAGACCAATAACATACCGCACCGCTGGCTCCGAAGCTTTCTGTGATTGTTTGCCGGTTCCACGTGCTAGGGTGTTACACAGAATATAGATAAAATACACAAATGTAGCTTATTACCTAAACTCACCCCAGACTGCCACAACTCCTAGATTGTATTAGCACTGCACAAAGTGTTTTCTTTTGGTTCCGCGTTATTCTTATTAGTTTCTTATTAGCACGATAACCGCCATGCTTCGTTTTTTGGTTCCGCTTCAAAACAGTTCTCTCCGACGACCGTCGGTTCCCGATTTCTTCACATCTGTCAGTGGCGCTAGCATCGCCCAAACATCGCAGGCGCATGGCGTATTTCCGCTTCCGTGATTTAGATACACGGCTTTTGAGATGCGTTAACATTGGAGACCCATCCCAAAACGTCAAAGAGGGAGAATAGACTAATACAGATACAAAATAATGTGTAATGTGCATGTGTGTGTTCCGCGAACTCTGTATTCTCTCATATATATTAAACATCCCCCCGCCCGAGAAAGGCTGAAAAGCCTTTATCAAATATAAACCGCAAAATATAAAAACTACCTACATCTTAAACTAAACTAAAATAGAATAAGTTCGTAGCAACCGAACCTAGTCCAGCGGGAACCTACAAATTTTTACCACTGGCCTCATAAACGAGCCTGAAAGAGTCTTCAACCGAACGGCACGGACTACCCCGTCCTTCCCAGGCAAAAGCTCTATCACTCTACCGCGTCTCCACTTGAGACAAGGAACGTTTTCTTCTTTAACCAACACGAGGTCCCCTATTTTAGGTGGATCCGTAGGTGTTGTCCACTTATTCCGGTTCTGAAGACAATGCAAGTACCTGTCACTCCATTGCTTCCAAAACCGTTGAGAAATGGCCTGTACTAATTTAAACCGACCAAACCGCGTGTCGGGAACATCCACCAGATTGTACTCTGGTACCGAAAGTAAGGCCTTACCGATAAGAAAATGTGCTGGCGTCAACACTTCGAGATCTTGAGGATCCTGTGATAATGGACAAAGTGGCCGAGAGTTGAGTACCGCTTCAACTCTGGCAAATACCGTGGACAGTTCCTCATATGTCAAAACCTGCTCTCCTATCATCCGCTTTAATAGAGTTTTTGCAGATTTAACAGCCGCTTCAAAAAGACCACCGAAATGAGGAGCTCCTGGTACGTTAAACAACCAAGTTATACCGCTCTTGGCTGCAACGTCCTCCAGAGTTTTCTCAACGTCTTTGCTATTTATAAATTTTTCAACCTCGTTTAAGTGCTTGTTCGTCCCTACATAATTGGTACCATTATCGGACCTGATAACACTCGGGAGACCGCGCCGAGCTGTGAACCGCGACAAGGCCGCTGTAAAGGCCTCCGTTGTTAGGTCACTTACGACCTCCAAATGCACCGCTTTTGACGACGAGCATATAAACACGCATAGATATGCCTTTAAAACCTTCGCGTTACGAAGGCGCGATGCTTTAATAGAGAATGGCCCTGCAAAATCCGTTTGTACTGTATGAAAAACCCCAGTCGCGTTAACTCTATCGCTTGGTAGCGCAGACATCATGGGTTCAACAGGCCTCGCCTTGGTCCTAAAACACGCAATGCATTTAAAAACGCGACTTCTAATGGCTTGCCGAGCCGATAAAATCCAAAAATTTGGTTGTATAATTGCCTGTAGGGCTGTTGGGCCCACATGACAATGAACCCGATGCGCATTGTCAATAACCATATTAGTCAGAGGGTGGTTCTTGGGTAAAACAACCGGATGTTTCACTTGAAATGGCAAGCTCGAATTTTCTAGGCGTCCCCCTACCCGCAAAAGACCCGCATTGTCTATGAAGGGAAACAACCGCCGCAACCGCGTGGAACACTGCTTGTCCCGCTTTAAAGAGTCTAAATCCGCAGCAAATTCCGTTTGCTGGACTAGATTAACAAGCCGATCCATGGCCGATTTACGTTCTTGAACCGTCAGAACACCTAACCTTTTGTTGGATGGATTCCTAGCATTATGCGCAAACCGAATGCAATAAGCTACGACCGACTGTAGCATTGCTAATGAGCTGAACCGAATAAAAATGGGATCTGGTTCCGCCGTACCCACATGGACTTGAACCTGCAGGGAGGACTTCCGCATTCCTGGCAGGTCTTTGTCCTGCCTAATTCTATCCACTGGCCAAGTTGATGCTTCGCCGTGAAGCCATCGTGGGTCCCACCATAAGGTATGTCCGAGCAGTTCCGAAGCTCGACAACCTCGACTCGCGACGTCCGCAGGGTTCAGCTCAGATGGTACGTGCCGCCATTTTAAATCTAACCCGCAATTAACAATTTGGGAGACCCGGTTCCCCTCAAATGTTTGCAATGTGTGAGGAGGTATCCGCAACCATGAGAGAACAATAGTGCTATCCGACCAACATACTATCTCTTCTATCCCCACTTTCCCCTTGATAGATTCAGCGACGTATTTAACGAGCCGTACCAATAAAGCCGCACCTAATAATTCCAGTTTAGGGATAGTGACCTTTATCTTAGATGGCGCTACTCGTGACTTTCCCATCATAAGAGACACTTTCACTTCACCCCCTCTGTCAATGGTTCTCAGATATACCACTGCGCTGTAACCGCTTTCAGACGCATCTGAGAATCCATGCAAGGTGCAAGTGTTGGTATTATTGCCTAGAGCAAAACGCCCCATACAAATATTTTCAATTTTAGGTAAATCCGCAATTATTTCACCCCATTCCGCTACCACATCCGGTGGTGGAGTCTCATCCCACGACAAATTCAACCTCCAAAGTCGCTGCATTAGAACCTTGCCCTGAAAAAGCACCGGTGCTACCCAACCTAGTGGGTCGAAGGTTCTTGCCAAGGTTGACAAAATAGTCCGCTTTGTACAACCTTTGTTGTCCTTTATTTTACAATGATAAGAAAAGGCATCTCTATTGGGATCCCATTCTACCCCCAAGATTTTGAAAAAACCAGGCCCGTCTACCTTGTCAAAGGTCCGTGGTTTCTCTAGGTCCTCCGCAGGAACATCATCTAGCAACCGCTCACTGTTCGAGACCCACTTGCTCAACTCAAAACCGCCAGAGCGAAGCAAGTTTGTTAGGTCTGATTTCAGTTTTTTAGCTTCCTCTTCAGAGTCGGCTCCCCCCAAAATGTCATCCATAAATACTGAGGATCTTAAAAGGTCTGCCGCAGCTGGATACTCAGCAGCACCATCATCAGCGAGCTGACGCAACGTCCTAATCGCAAGGTATGGACTGGACTTCATACCGTAAGTCACAGTGTTAAGCGAATATAGACGCAAAGGCTGATCCGCAGCCTCCCTCCAGAAGATGAGCTGATACCGCCTGTCATTTTCGTGGGTAATAATTTGACGAAACATCATCTTAATGTCGGTTGTGAACACGAATGCCGACATCCGAAACCGACAAATGATCTCCATAACGTCCCGCTGTAACTTTGGCCCCGCATGCAAAGTATCGTTTAATGACAACCCCGTGGTCGTCCCGCAACTGGCATCAAATACCACACGAATTTTCTCGGAGTCTGCCTTGAAAATACCGTGGTGGGGTATGACGTACCCCTTTCCGCTGGCATAGTCGGCCGGGTCCCGGTCACAGACCGACATATGCCCCATTTGCTCATATTCCCGCATAAACTTAATATATTTTTCACGTAGTGCGTCATTAAAGGAAAGCCGCCTTTCCATAGCTAAAAACCGCTTTTTGCCTAACAAAACCGAGTCACCTAACTCCGGTTTATCATCCAAAAAAGGTAACCTAACGATGTACCTACCCGACTCATCCCGCTGATGAGTGTCCCTAAAAAATGTTTCGCACTCAGCATCTTTAGGGTTAACAATAACCGTATCCGGAATGTCCTCTACCTCCCAGAACTTCTCCAGGATCTGATCTGTAGTGACATGCGCCGCAAAAATAGAATGTGAATAATGAACCGCATTATATTCACTTGGTGGAACCGCATAGGTCACCGGACCCATAAGTACATGCCCGAACACCGTGTTCATCGCACATGGTAAGTAGTTATTTACTTTTATTATGCCACCTATCATAATATCACCCATCAAATCCGCCCCTATCAGAATATCTATTGGTCGGCTAGCATAAAACTGTTCATCTGCCAGGTAGATTCCCCTATACCAAGCCGCCATATTCGGCGATAAGTTTGTGCTAGGTAAATTATGAGTAATGTTACCCAAGATTGTGGCCGTAGTAACAAGCCGAGGGTGGTCTGCATACCTGGGGCTAATCGTTAAATTAACTCCCCCCCTGCAGTCACTAACCGGTAACCCCCCTAATCCTGTAAGCGTAACGATCTCAGACCTAAACCGCCTCAAACCTAGCCTACTAGCACAAGCCTCGGTAACAAAAGTGCTCTGACTCCCCCCGTCCAGTAGCGCGCGCACTTCCTGATATTCACCGCAAATATCCATTACACGCACTACGGCCGTCGCCAGTAACACTGTTGTCCGTTGAGAAGGATTCCGAACCGCTGCCTTATTATGTGACGTTAAAACCGCCCCTTGGTCCAAAGTTACCGAACTTCCCCTATTCGGTTCATGACTAGGACCGCCTACCCCATTTGGCGCATTTACCCTATCCGGTCCGGGTAAACTTGACCGACCTGTGTTGGCAGAAGGAGTACGAGGTCCACCCCTCGCTGGTGGCTCCTCCGCCCCCGCACCAGCCGCCGCCGCCGCCGGCTGTGGCAAATCAAAATGGATGAGGTGGTGATGTTTGGTCGATTTGCATTTGTAGCACGACCAGCCCGATGTACACTGAGCGAAGTTATGTTCTCCTAAACACCTGAAGCAGAGCCTGAACTCTTTGACGCGCTCCTTCCGCTGGCGCGGCTTCAGTGACAAAAATTGTTCACATTTTGCTAAATTATGGTTACCCTGTTTACATAACTTGCACCCATTTGTGGTACCCTGAGAAGCACCATGGTGTGCCCTAGATGTGGAAGCACCACCTTTACCGCTGTGGGCTTCCCCGCTTGATTCCAAAATTCTCACCTCATTTTCTAAAAACTTGATGAGGTCCGCAAAGTTAGGTAATTCTTTATCAGAAATCTTGTCCTCAAACTGCTTCTTCAAACTTGCCTCTAACTTTTGAAAGTTGATGAAGAAGAGGAGGTATGACCAGTCCGCTACTGGAAATTTCATATTTTCTAGAGCCTTGGTGTTCTCCAACAATGTGTTCAGAAATGGCTTTAGCGAGCTCAAATTCTTATTAACATGGGATGTCCCTAGCAAGTTATGTAACAACTTATCCGCAAGTAACCGTTTATTGTTATACCTATTTTTTAATAGATCTAAAGCAATTGAGTAATTGTCCCCGGTGACTGATAAATGTTGGGTGAGTACTTTAGGCTCTCCGGTCAATGACCCTACAAGGTAATACAGCTTTTCTGTATTGGTCAGTGCCGTGTCCTGTCCCACCAGTGCCTCAAATAGGCCCATGAAGGACACAAACTCTTCTATTTTACCTGAGAAAGTAGGTAACTGTACCCGTGGTAAAAACACCCGCTTGCTTTTACTTGTTCCATCCGTGGAACATGCAGTACCATATTCAGAAGAATGACTACTGATCCCAGGAAACAAGTCTAAATACCTACGCTTAATATCATAGTATTTTTTATTATAACCTAAATATTTTATTTTAAAATTATCAGGCTCCTCATCTCCCTCAAGACCAGCCTGCAATTCAAGATGTGTTGATGTGAACTCTGAATAAATGGTTTCCACATCGTTATACCTTAACTTGAACTCATTCCTTTCAGCTTCAGAGGTCAAACCCGACTGTGAAATATCATGCAACAGATCTAAATTCATTATGGCCATATCATACCGCACCCTGAGGAGCTTATTAGCCTGAGTTTTAGGAGGCATTTTGACTGATTGAACACTCTTTCAGTCCCAATTTAAAAATAAACACACAACAATTTGTAAACAAAAATAAATTTCCCCCGATGGGAACTAAACCAGAATGCAACTTGGATACCAGCTCTAGACCGCTTAGATTGCTGGATAATCTGCTGACTACTAGGTAGGTATACCGCTTTCGAAGGGCCGATAGGTACTACGAATCTATTCCAATTATGTGCAACAAAATAAAAACAGTGATTGAAAAGTGTACAATGTTTCACACAATTTACCCCAAATAATTCACTGTTTTACACACAAATAAATCTTAAATGGCACCTGCTTACCTATCCAGAGCCGCTAGATAGTAAGCCAATTAACATTGAATAACTACCCACGAAAATATAAGTATCTACAACCTATAAAATACCAATAAACGATATAGGTGTAAATGTTTGATAGATGTAAACCTATGGAGGCTGTAGGTATATATATTATTAGGGGACACTACTTATATACTATGTGTAGCCCTACCGCAATACCGTCGATAAAGTGTGAGTTTCTCTGTGCAGTGTAACTTGGTAGGCACCTTACCACTTGGTAACCTCAATAAGAGAATTTAACTGAAAATACTTATACCGCCAAGTATTTTCAGTCGCCGCGTTCCGCATAAATAGGAGTTGGGTTTAAAGATTCCGTGCCAAAGCTACTCATAGACCGCCAGAGCACTTGGACCACGGAACCGACCGCGTGTTTTGTGTGCTAGCACGGGATGACGACAAAATCACAGGGCTTCGGAATTAAACAAATCCGCGCTCGAGTAAGGACCAATGTTTGATCTAGGAGACCAATAACATACCGCACCGCTGGCTCCGAAGCTTTCTGTGATTGTTTGCCGGTTCCACGTGCTAGGGTGTTACACAGAATATAGATAAAATACACAAATGTAGCTTATTACCTAAACTCACCCCAGACTGCCACAACTCCTAGATTGTATTAGCACTGCACAAAGTGTTTTCTTTTGGTTCCGCGTTATTCTTATTAGTTTCTTATTAGCACGATAACCGCCATGCTTCGTTTTTTGGTTCCGCTTCAAAACAGTTCTCTCCGACGACCGTCGGTTCCCGATTTCTTCACATCTGTCAGTGGCGCTAGCATCGCCCAAACATCGCAGGCGCATGGCGTATTTCCGCTTCCGTGATTTAGATACACGGCTTTTGAGATGCGTTAACATTGGAGACCCATCCCAAAACGTCAAAGAGGGAGAATAGACTAATACAGATACAAAATAATGTGTAATGTGCATGTGTGTGTTCCGCGAACTCTGTATTCTCTCATATATATTAAACAACAATCTTAGGTTTGCTTTCTTTAACGGTTCTTACTTCAGTCAAATTCTTATCTGTTGCATAAAAATGGTTGCTTATGTAATAACTATAACTCAGGTAATTACTTTAACTTGACTATAGATACCTACAAGTGTTAGTTGTTCTCATCATTTAGAAGATGAATAGCCTGAAGTTAATGTAAAAAATGGTCTAAAGGACTTATATTTAAACTTTAGGTTAACCAACTTAATAGCTACCAGTAAAATATTCGTGAAAGGGCCCTAGTCTGTTGGTCTCCACTTTTTTGATGATGGCTATAAAATATCCAAAAGAGTTAAAGATAAGAAATAGAATAGCCCAGTTTCAAGATGTTATGGCCGAGTTGAAAGCCTATTCGGATGTTCGTGACTCTTCATGAACGTTATCAAGGTCAATAGTTCTGTTTACTTGAGATAGAAAGCTAAATGTCAAACAATTTTTAAAGTTCTCGTATACATCAAACTAACCACACTGGGTTTCCTCTGGGACAATTTAATTTTAAAAGTTCAAAGGTAACCTTGACAAGTAAGTATTTATACCTTAACTGGTCTAGTTTACACGATTTAATTTGTGAATGAAATAAATTGATTTTTATTCTGTTGCAAGATGTAAAAGTTTGTTTATAGAAATTTTCATGATACCAAATAGGTACTTATTTGCCTAAGGCAACGGTGTTTGTTTGTTTATTATCTTTCTTATAAATTGCAGAAATTCATATTTCTTAGAACTTGCTCGTTGAAGGGGAGCAAGTTGCACTTTGTCCAAAAAATAATATTTAAAAAAATGGCCCAACTTGCGATGTGATGGGATGCAAAGTAGCTCTTCATCCAAAAAATCATGGTTTTGGAGTCTGTAGAGATCAGTGTATTTTAACAAAATGTTTAAATCAAAGGAATCACTCTTTTTAAGTAATTTATTTATTTAGTCTAAAATTCATGTGCAAGAGTATAGGCTATTATAGGCGGACTTGATGTCACTGGTAGAGAACTACCAGTTAAATACAAAAAATACCTTTAATATAAAGTTACTACAGTGCATTTTTAATCCACACATTTAATTGTCCCGCCATAATTAGCCATGCAAACAGTTTACTACTATAATCATTGTGGGTGCTATCTGCGTGTACTCGAGTTAATGAATATGTCCACACGGCTAAGTTGACTAATAACATTTTCAGCGCTAGTCAGGCGTAAGGCATGTCGCGGCGTTGTATAATAGAATGCGCCGCCAGCCGCCTACAGCGTAGCCCATTCGCCTTCGAATACGCGACGCGGCGCGCCGCTTCCGTTGCGACCCGCTGAAACTTTCCCTCGCGCGATTTTCCGCCGCGACTATTTGAAACGAAAATTTGTAAATACTTACTCGCATTATTTTGGTGACGCTATTAAACTAAAACACTAATATCAACTTTAAAATATATTTTTTATTGAATTTAGTATAGTTAGGATTTCTCTTCTAATATTTCAAAATAAATAGCAGTATTAATAAGTTTTAAACTATTGTGATATAAAATACGAAATTTTAGTAGTGATAAATATTTACTTATTTAACATTACAACTCTCTCATTAGGAGTTGAAGTGTTGTGATTTCGGTAGAATAATATGTGAAAACAAACAAGTTTTATTGTGTTTAGTGATCACAGACGTGTAAATCAAAGTAAAGAGATACCAAATATCAACCAAAGTTTACAGAAGTAATTTCTACGTGAAGGTTAAAAAATCTGTAAGTGCGCAATGTCAACTTTGGGAGCGGGGACCAGCGTGCTAATCGTTCTGCAAACACGCTGTAAAGCGGTGTCGAGCTGTGCACTCGCTGTGTGTCGAGTGTGTTAGCACAGTCAGCCAACGAGGCCTTAGTGAAACAAGAACAAAGAAAACTGGCGTTTTCAACAGCCACCATTCTGCTCCAAATTGTGGCCTCGTCGCTCTTCGCAATGGACACTAGGCAAGTTCTTTTAATGAAGTAAAAACGACTAGGTGCTAAGGATTTAGATAAGGCAGTTAATAAAGGTCCGTAAATCCGGCTCCGCTAGGTCTCCCGTCCGACCGTTTATCGCAGTAAATCAAGTAGAAAAAATATCCTTAGCACGGCTAGTCTATACCTTCTTAAGGTGATTTAGCATTTGGGTAAATGAAAAGGCAGGATAGTCTTAACAGATATATACCACGATTAAAACCATGACTTTACAGCAACACTGGAAACTTTTATAATTAAATGTATTGTTTTCGAAACGAATCAGAATCAATGACTAAATACGGTACACATACTTAAATCCTATTTAGATCGTAATTACATTTGGGTGTACGTGTTAACTTTGTTACAAAAGTACCACATTGTGCGGAAGATTTGTTTCGCTGTTTATTTTATAATTTGCACGTTATTGAGATGTACAAAACATGACTTTGTAATTTGGAACATAGATTATTTAAACTGCCGTGTATGAATAAATAGGTAATAATAAATAAGTGTTACTGCATTAGATCATTGAGCTTTGTGTACCTATATCTATCAATCCGTTAACAAACGCGGGGGCTAACATTGGCCAGTTGTAAAGACATTTAAAATAATTATTATATATATACGATAAATGGGAAACAATAATATAGTAATATGCTACGTATGTTGGTATATAAGTTATATAACGTATCAAACTTGGCAAATATGTTATTTTTCGTTATTTTAGGGCATTTTGGCTTCATGTGACCACGGATACAGGCTGTAAGCGAACCTTTCACGAAGCCATAGTTACTAGGTAAAGCTACGTAACAATTTGTTCTGGGAAACGACTTCTTTTGTGGGTGAAAAATCACGTTTTGCGGTATAACTCAACGTAACCCACTCAAAACGTGTGTGTACTGATGGATTCTTTCAAACGCTTGCAAACGGGACAAGGAGGGAAATAAAATAAAGTTATAATGTAAAAAAAGTATTTATAAAAAAATTTAACTTTGTCCTCCAACACGAGTAACTAGAAGGATTTTTTTTGGAGCTTGGGAAATCATCAAATGACTCCTCCCGCTCTGGGCAGAGCGATAGGGAGTGTCAGACTTCTACTGACTAAAAACCAACCATGTTCCTTCTTAGCCCTTTGTGTCGAGGCCGCGACATCTCTTTCGAATAACCTGCAGCCTTGACGGGAACTAGAAGGTCCCGGGCACCTTTTAGCAATAGTATGATCCAGAAAAAAATATATATTATATCGCAAAGACGCGCGGGGAGAACAAGTATCTTTGGGCTTCTAGCTGATAGCCCGCTAGCTCTACATAAACTGTCTTAGATCTTTTTAGTTTAGTTATGGTACATAAAATAGAGGCAGTGTGATCCGGTGAGTATAGATCCCTGCCTATACTTTAATTCCTCACTTCGCTTCGTCTTTTATCATAACAAAGCGGATTGGAACCAGTGACCGTTGTTCAGGTCTATTAATCTTCATAGGAAAATCTCTTTCATCCTTAGTTGGCATGTTGTTCAGATTTCCCTTCCAATTTTGTTAAGAAACTTTTTCGAAGTACACGTCAAATTCTTTTATGGCCGTGTTTTTTAGACTGAAATATACTGTGAGAAGTTTGTAAAATGGCTACAGCCTCATTTAACATAGAAAACATGAACTTGTAAAGTGATATCTAATAAGTCAATGAATTTAATAAAAAAAAAAACTACGTTACGTCCTTTAACTTTACTTATATTATAAAGAAGAAGACGAAGCAAGGAGGAAGGTTTTAAAGTTAAGATGTAGCAGGTTATATCCGAAACTATTCATTTGACGAAGGTGATGAAGCCGCGCGAAGAAACTTGTTATCTATCTATACATACATAATGTTATTAGGAACGTGCTATGAATGAAACTTTTAATCTTTATTATTTTCTCTTCAACAGATCTCTTAAATCGTGTTATCTTTTTGTCTTTTTCTACCATTATTTTCGAATTTATTTCTTTTGCCATTCCATTTGGGTGGGTACACCCAGTCTCACTTAGTGCAGTGAGTAATGGGCTGAAAACTGCTAGGTCAAGGACTTAATGAAACAAGGCGGAAGTGTCAAATTTTGAACCATTATGTCTAGACCTAAATTTATTTTTCCGAAGTTTCGAGCGTATTAATGATTTATCTGCCAACTTGGCTCCCAATCAAGATTACATTGAAGTACCTATTCATCTGAATTTTTATTAGAGAACGCCATTTTATTTTCATGTTTCGTTGTGATTATTATTTTGCAGAATTAATATAATTTCTAAACAAAACTACCTATATTTTATAATACTATGTAACTGAATAAGTCATAGTATTGAGTGTGGAGAATGGCGCAAACAAAGAGAGGCTTGTACCCAGCAGTCTGTGAAATTGGGCTGGGGGTGATCATGAGGTATGCTATTTACAAGTTGATAATACAACCCTTCTCGATGAGGGTAGGTAACTACCTACTTGTATCACAACAGAGACATCACGTCTGTGTTACAGAAAGGGTTGGCGGGGGAACTTATTAGAGGTACACTAACAGTTCGCTCATTAGAGGCAAGCCTATTGACATCAAACGGGCACGAGTCCCGATTGTAAGTCACTATAGTAAGCAACGTGTAACCAGCGACAGACAACAGTGAAGTATTCATAATTATATTCTGATGAATTATTTTTAAACTTGGAAAGTAAAACTTAATATTTCAACACTAACACAAAACAGATTTTAAGAAAAAAGGTATAATTCGTTCTACTTTAATAAAATCTATTTGTCTGTTATTTATTTATGAAATCAATGTGAAATAAATATATTTTATTATCATTTAGTTAAATAAAGTGTTATCAACATCATGAAACATTTATATGCGGGAAAAGTCAAAATTGTATTGTACTCGACCGCTAATAGGGCTAACGAGTATTGACAACTCAATCATAAACAAAGACTTTTGTCGTTTGTACAATTACGAATTCTCAGATTATTTGGGCTACCTTCCCGCAACAATGACTTCATGGAGCGTTTACTAATTCTGGGTCTCTACTCTGAATCAGTACCATGTGATCACTATTTTGTTAACCAGCAGCTCGCAGTTGTAGGCAAACCCCCCTGACCACGACCACTCTGTCAAGAGACAACCACTGAGAAGCATAAAATTGAGTATTCACTCGTTTTCCATTAAAAAAAATACTATTATTGTTTTCCATAATCGTCCCAAAACAGTTCATATTAAGTTAAACATTAACTCGTGTACATAATATGATAGTAAGACAACCTGAAAATGTAAACCAACAAAATGACTTAAGCAATTTTATAGCCTTAAACGTTAATGTATTTGACTACCATGAACAATAAAAACTATTAAAACCTTTTAAACTTCTTTTAACATTCGATTAGACCCAAAAGATGAGCTGACTCGATAAAAAAACAATCATCGGCCGTTTATTTACAATCATAGCAATATTAGTTTCAATATATGTTACAATGAAAATACATAAAATTGACGAAGTAACTCAAACAAAATTTCTAGGTGTCACTTTAGATCAAGACATAAACTGGAAGGCACATATTGATACTGTCTCCAAACGAATAAATAAGTTCGTATATGCACTTAAAAAAGTTAAAAATATAACAAACGTTAAAACGGCAGTAACGTCATATCATGCATACGTTGAATCGGTGCTCCGCTATGGTTTGATAATATGGGGTAATAGCACTGATCAAAATAGGGCATTTATTGCACAAAAAAAATGCATTAGAGCAATAACTGGGCTTCGACCTGACGAATCATGTAGACCGATATTTAAAAAGCTTGGCTTGTTACCGCTACCGTCTCTTTACATATTCGAAACATGTATGTTTGTGAGGAAGCATCAAGTATTGTTTAATAATGCAACTGATTTATATCCTCGTAACCGACGAGACCCCCCTAAGCTAGTTCTGGATATCCTTCCAAGACTAGCTAAATATAATAAAAGCTGTATTTCTATGTGTGTGCGTATATATAATAAGATCCCAAGCAATCTAAAAATGTTAAATGTAAGATCATTTAAAACTAAATTGCATGAGTATTTGTGTAGCCATAGTTTTTATAGTCTCAAAGACTTCTTTGAAAATAAATGTTAAGAATTTTGTAACAAAATTTGTACGCTTAACACTATTAAGCAAAAACATGTAGGCTCTTGATTTTTTGTATTTTTTTACCATCTTTTATACCATGTTTTTAAACAAATAAATATTATTCTATTATGATAGGAAAACGGAAAAATTTAATCATCACGTTTTGAAAGATATTGTTTCGTCTGCTTAGCCTTATCACAACTATGATCGGGTCGGCTTCCACTTCCACCTGACACAGCTGAATACCTGTATTTGGCATGGAGTGACTGCCTTTCTATCCTACACAACCCATATAGTGCTGGGTAGTACGAAACCATTTAGTAAGACTAGTTGTCAGACTTTCGGGCCTCTGACTGCGTGTAACGACTGTCAAAAATCTACAAATACATTCGGAACCGACTGCTTAAGGTGAAGGCGACAAGACAGCTCGCGAAATTCGAACTTTCTTACGTTTTATGCAATTTCCCGGTATCAAGTGACTATTGAAATAAAATAAAAAATATTTCGAAAGTCACTCTTGAGATTTATATGAACTGAGAAGGTTGTATTGGTGATTTTAATCATTATTACTCAGTAAATAGACATTTGTCATTGCCGCGAATCCCATTTTATTTCACATACGACTTGACACTGACCGGGAAATTGCAAAAAACATAAGAAAATTCGAATTTCACGGGCCACGTTGTCGCATCAATCTTAACGTACTTTCCGAGGCACGGCAAAAACCTCGATAAGCAAAAGGTCACCCATCCACGTGGCCAACGTGATCAACCCGAGCGGAAGTTATTATTTAGCCATGAGCTCTTCCTCCTTGCAAGCTCTGAAAGATATTCTTTGTATTCATAATTAATAATTCCCAGAAAACTACCCACTACAATTTGCCAATAATCAACAACCTCAATCTGAACCAATGCTGGCGCATTTAATATCAAAATTCTCCCGTTCGACTATCATGACCGGGTTTGGCCAAATGAGTTTTGCTGGAATTTGCAGAATCATTTACCGCACTGATACAAATAACATTCTTTCGTCGTAAACAACATTCATACAGGGTATGTAGTGGAGTATTTCAACCGCTATTGTTTTAATGAGCTTCCACGTGTGATGGCAGGTGCTTTCAAACGTTAAGATAAATAAATCTTAGTATATTCACATCAGTTCCCATCGCACACAAACAATACAAATAATTTATATGACACTCTAAGGCAGTCTATGGTATACATAATTAATAATTATATAAGTAGTATCTTGGGTTCGCAGCATAAGAAATGAGTTACATAATGCCACATTACTCTTCTACACATATTTTATTGATTTTTATATGACCGATCCTTGGTTTGTATACTTCGGTGTCTCTAAAACTGGAATCGATATTTTTTTAAGTAGAATGAAGAGAAAAGGGAATGTTATTGGTTTATCTTTAAACATTTACAATATTTTTTTAAATAATTCATTAATATATGATTTGTATATCGACGCAAGAAAGCAATCTTGTAGTATCTCGAAAAGTTGAACTTTACACCAGAGCCAAAAAACTATTTAAAAAATTCATAACTCGTAAACTAGCTGAATCAGAGTGGTCATTTTTGGAACACTTATTTCATGAAATTTATCAGATGGCAATAATGATAGCATTCTCAAGTTAGTCTAACATGCGTTTTATACTAGTTACAGCAATTGGTATTTCAATTTGAAGCAGCAATTTTGCTGTATCTTGGTAGTTGTAACCCAAGATACAGCAAATCGGCAAGCGAAATAGGTTTAAAATTTAAAAAAAATACTTGTAGCTATTTTGATGTATCTATGTATAACTTAAAATAGTTGATTTTATGGTATTTACAGCATTTTGAAGTATCTTTTGTTAAAAAAGTTTAGAAAAAGTCAACGACGTATCAAAAAAAAAAACACATCGTAGGAAAACGTTGATCAGACCGTCTGACGCAGTATTTTTTTCTTATTTCAATGATGCAATAAAAAAAATGCCATTTTTCGAGATACGACAAAATCGCTTTCCAGCGTCGATATGTACTTAAATTATTATAATGATTTGGTGGTAACTATGTTGACTTCATAGAATAACTTGAATTGGCCAACAAAGAACAAATAGAAAATTAATTACTTCTCACAAAGTTATTCCATCAAAGTTATTCTCACAATAAAAGAAATTAGATTTCATAGAAGGCCGTTTTTTTTAACCTCCCTTTATATTAAATAAGGAATACCTAAACATCAATCTTTAATTAAGGAACTCATTTGTAATATTATTTAGTAAAGCAGAACTAAGAGAAATGCGTGTAATTCATTACATGTAACAATTCAAAGCTCTGTATGATTCACTGTCTTGCAATGATGACTACAGTTTTACATAAACAGGATTCATCAAGTAATAAATTAGATGTAAACAAGAAAATAAATAAATCATTTTGTCCGTGTCAGATAAATAGGTTATAACATCGTTTCATGAACTGTTCATATTTTTATGAACCAAAATATTGATGTTTTCCAAAGCATCAAAGTCGATATTTATTTTATGTTTTTATCAATGAAAATAATCAAGCGAAAATCAAGCAAATATAATTTAAAGTAGTGAAAAAATAAATTGCAAGTAGACTAAGTGAATTTTAAAATTTATACATACCCCTAGAAAAGAGATTAGTACTGAGATGATACCTAATAAAAGAGGTGTGGAAGAGGAAGACATGCGTCGACCTCAAATATCAACAAATAAATTGGGATTAGGGCAGGAAAGTGATGATGAGTTAGCCAACAATAAATCAATCTTAAGTACATCTACACTAATATTATAAAGAGGAAAGATTTGTACCTATTTTTGTATGTTTGTATGTTTGTAATGAATAGGCTCAAAAAGTACTGGGCCGATTTCAAAAATTCTTTCACCCTTGGAAAGCTACATTCACCCTGAGTAACATAGGCTACTTTTTATCCCTGTATTCCCACGGGAACGGGATCTACGCGGGTGAAACCGCGGGACGTCCGCTAGTAGTTTATAAAGCCAGAGTAATAAAACGTAAACCAGTGTGCTCGTAGTTTTAATTCAATTATTGTAGTGTTGCGTGCGGAGTCGTGATTAAGCATCCTTAACTTATTTACCGTGGCTCTTACTTGAGAGTAGCCGGGAAATCTCTGCATCAAGTGTTGTAGGTTAATTCGAAATAGAATTGTGTCCTTCTTTTTTCCTTATATACACAACGTATTTCACGAAACGAGACCTTGGATATTATGTCAGGAAATAGTTTTTATCGCTAGAGTAGTTGTACTTGTTTAAAAACTCTGATTTCATCAGTCAGCTTTCAGTTTATTGTTGCAAATTGAATTACAATGTTTATGTCGTTCTTTTAACATGCAATTGTTCTCTCTTCTATCAAAGTTTTCGTTTCTTTTCGGTCAAATTTTAGTTGCGAAAATACATTAAAAAGTTAGAACTCCAGTTACCTTTTATGACAATGCTTCTGAAAATATTACAGGACGTAAAAAAGTTTAATTTTATGTTAATGTCAGAGCTCCGGATGTTAGTTGTTACTTAAATGTGTCAAATGGTACTTTGTTGGTTCACCCAGCTAAGAGAGGTCGACAGCTAGTGAGTTAGAAGTATAGGGGTCGGCGTATGTGTCGCACACGTGACCAAGTGGCGTGTTCGAGATAATGTGACCGCCACTGGGCTCCGAGCCGCCCTATATAATATCAAGTCCACTTGTAACATAAAAGTTAGTAATGTTTTGTAGCGAGTTAGCACAAACCACCATTTTCTCTGCACAACGTACTATTAATTAACATTTCGTCATGTTTATAACAAAGAACACAAAAAGCATGTTTATATTATAAACGCTCATTTGTAGGTG
The DNA here is from genome assembly GCA_949775195.1 of Diarsia dahlii. Classification (NCBI taxonomy): domain Eukaryota; kingdom Metazoa; phylum Arthropoda; class Insecta; order Lepidoptera; family Noctuidae; genus Diarsia; species Diarsia dahlii. The sequence goes on along the minus strand of OX459194.1, from coordinate 12,899,356 downwards.
TCCTAAACGACTCCTACGCCTGAAAAAATGTAACTGCTTTTTAACGCGATCATTAACGCCGCACATAAAATTAAATTTAATATCCTAAAAAGTCTTTCTTCACTGTGTATTTGGAAGTCTGGGTTGTATTTTTATTCTGTTTAGCTAAGAGCCGAAATAAACATTGAACGGTGTTCATTAAGCCAAGTTGTACTGTTTTTTCCGTTGTGTGCTCGCAGTGGGGGGAGCGCCTTTGTCGTCCACAAATATAGGGCATGTGGATGTAGAGCCAACTTACTTAGTTTAATGCTTTTAAAGCTTGAACTGGAAATAGATTCTTATTGTTGGCTAGATATATTTTAAGCTGTATCAATGAATTCACTAAAATTGCCTTTTTCCTTGTTCGTAACGTCTTATTAATTGAAATATGGCCCTAGTATTTTAGAAGTGTCCCAAAAATGTTAAGTTGTGTTATAAAATCCTTCAACAAATACCAAATACCTATTGTAAATTAATAGTATCAAACTATTCAGATCATAAGTAGAATTTCCTGTAAACCTCTCGGTACATAAATTTATTACAAATATTCTATAACTAGCTTTTGCCAGCGGCTTCGCCCGCGTGAAAATGACGATTTTCCATACAAACTTTCATCCCCTATTTAAATCCCTTAGGGGTTGAATTTCGAAAAATCCTTCCTTATTCCTTGTCTACATTATAAAGGGAACCTCTGTGCAAAATTTCAGCTTTCTAGGTCCAAGGGTTTGGGCTGGGCGTTGATGAGTCAGTCAGTCAATCAGTCAGTCAGTCAGTCAGTCAGTCAGGACTTCTCTTTTTATTTATATAGATATACATAAAGGTGAGACATGGACCAAAAACATATTCTTATTTCCTAAATCATTAATGACAAAACGGAAAACATGGTACAGTCAACAAATAACATTGTTAGCGTCGCTCGGTCTGATTTTCGAAACTCGTCGATAATGATTGTAACCTGAAGGAACAGAACAAAATAAATGTATTTATTTCATAGTCAGTTATTACGTTTATTTAGGCAACCATCAAACAGAATGATATCAAGTCACGTATTTCCTAGGACCTAATTATCGTTAATTTGTTTCTTTATAGTGATATTCAGCACGTTAAAAAGACATTAATAAGAAATTAAAGTCATCGATAAAAGTCAAGTGTAGAACAGAGAAAGTTCGGTGAAATTCTTGTCACAAATTCATTCTTTTAATTGATTTATGCTATCAGATTTCCAATAGAGATTTGACGTGAAATATTTTTAAAATGTCTTAAAAACACCCATCTCATGTATTATTAAATCTTGACTCATTTGGTGTGCTAGAATTGTTACTTTGATATTGAGATAAGATCAAAAGATTTTTCTTTCATTTTGCCTTCTTACAAATATGGATAAACAAATCTTTACGTATACAGAGGGCTGAGGGTGATTCGAAAGAGATACCGAGCGTGATCCCGGACACAAAGGGCTAAGAAGGGACATGGGTGATTTTTAGTCAGTGGAAGTCTGACACTCACTATCGCTCGGCCCAGAGTGGGAGAAGATATTTGAGGATTTCCCACCCTCTAAAAAAAAGGTTCTCGTTCCTCGAGTTGGAATTTGGTTCAAAAAGCAACTCTAATTCCAGTATATCTAGGTGTAAGGTATATGTACACCAATTAGGTTATGATATCTTTGTTGTAAGGGGAACGACAAGGGTCAGTCTGAAAATGTAATGTTGTGATGTTACCAACATTTTTATCAAAGAGATTATGAATATCTTTTTTAATTGTTTCAGATTTTTTATTAAAAAGGGCCCATGTAAGCCTAACCCTACCGGGTGTTTGTGTGATACTACGACTAGATAATTTTAATTGCTTTTAGTGAGGAGCAGTTTAGTAGTACATAGCTAGCTATCTGTTCCTTTTATCATTTTTCTATACTAATTCTTATCCCTTAAGGCCCGCTTGCACCATTCATAATTTCATGTATTTTATTATTTGTTATATGAAAGTTTGGAGCATGGCAAAGACATTAACAAATAACCCTCCTTTTGGGCTTCGCCGCAGTCGGGTAAAAAAGATCGCGATGAATCCAGCTTGAGTGACGACATTTTGAAATCAGACCATATTTCGCAATCTATCTAGTCCCGTCTCACTAACTAGTGTGTTCTGCCCACAATGATGATCGGTACCGGAATATGGACGCTCACACAGGAAGCTGTGTACATGTGGAGAGTGCAATTTCATGTTCAGGGCTCTGTGAACTTCCACGTTCATTACTAGAGAAGCATGGAGCGTTCCATGCTTGGCATAAAACTGATGGATCGAGTTCCGAAGACAGTGGAAATCGCGTTACGGATCTCAAATAAAATTGGCACCAAAGGCGCCGTGATGACAGGTGAAGTAAAACTATAACCGAATGGTATGCAAGGACTGAGAAAAGAAATGGTTGTCGTCCAACGGCAAGATGGGCAGACGCCATTGTTTTTATCGGGGGGAAGAATCAGATGAGACCTACACCCTGCAGTGGGTTAATTCAGTCAATCGACGATGATTTAAATCGTACGATTTAATCATTTAAACGTATTTAAAACGCTTTATGTATTTCAAATGATTAACGGAAAAAGGACTTTATTGAAAAACGTTTGTGGGCAATTGGGAGCTAGAGCTCAAGTTGTGAATACTGAAGGTTTTAGTTATACTTTACCTTATTATCAGTATTTAATCATTTAACTTCATAAAGCCGAGGTAACACATATGAAAATTACAATCGCAATACCGGTTCATGTCGAAGTTCCGTAATCCCACAAGCCCAGTAAGTAAAAATGATAAGGCTCAGTCTACTCACGCTTTTTCGAACTACGTGACAATCATGAGGCAACATTTCCCGAGCCGATGACCTTAATTTTCTGGGATTGTACGGAGGATTCTGTATATATTTATACAGTGTCTGGTCGACAGAACTGAAAACGGAACCGTAAAGACGTTTCTTTTACTGTCGTAGCTATAAGAAAGTGATTTTGGAGACGGGCCATTAATTTTGCAAATCTCATTCCTAAGCAAAACGTTTTGGGAGTACTCACTTACCAATATACGTTTAATATTTAAGTAGCCCTCGTGCTTAAATGTCAAACGTATGTTTAGACGTATGCCCGAGCTCAGCTTGAATGAAAAAAGAGAAAATGAAAATTCCTAGATATGAGACCCAGCTAAATCGATTTTTCGCCCCCGTAAACCGCTTTATTGCAACTTTCAACTTTCATTGTTAGAGCCGTCTTCGAGAACGTGATTTCAAAATATACCTACATACAAATATTGCTCATTTAATAGTAAAGTATCAGTAAAGACAAAGCGAATGGAAAGAAATATCTAGTTCAAGTCATAGTTGTCTTTTGATCATCAGGCAAATGTTTATACATCTTAATTTTATTTGCGTAGGAATATAACTAAAAACAGATTAAATTATTAGTCGTAGTAAAGACTTTTCCTGAGATGAATACCACTATACCAACATGGAGTCTGCTAAAATTCTAGCACTGTCTTGCCAAAAATAACAACCCACTAAATTATTTCATGATGTTAAAGAAAATGAAACAGCCAATAATACAGTTTTCAGTTGTTTTAATCGTGAAGCATGCTGAAATACGTAACATTGACCTTTACTCGACTCATTAGAGAGTTGTTCATGCCTGAACATAAGATGTAGCACAAACAACATTGTTATCACCTGGCCGTATCACGGGCTTGCCGACAACAAATATGTATTGTAGGATCTTATTGTTAAGATACTATCCTGCCTGATTATATGCGCGACATGAAAATCTTTTTTGATGCATTTGACCTGACATCGGTAAACAATTTCTTTGCTCTTTCCATTTGTGTTTTATTTTGCTCTGTAAAGTTTTATTAACTTACATAAAGTTTATTTTCAATTTCGTGAAGAATCGAATAACAGGCAGCACAATTAGTTTTATATTTATTGATTTATTACAAACCCTACTTGGGCATAATAATCTTGAACATTTTTATCTGCTGGGAGACTTTAATTTACCCGAAATTGACTGGGTCACGTGCACCGCGGGTACCTCACAAACTGCTCTGACTTGTAGAGGGAATTCTCCTACAGGTGTCCATTTATGTGAGTTTATGTCCTTTCTCGACGCTCATCAATTTAATAATGCAAGGAATCTGAATGGGAAAATATTGGATTTGGCCATTAGTAACCATGACTGCACCACATACTCGCCCACGGATTACTTATTGCAGTTAGATAGCCATCATCCCCCATTTTGTGTGTTGGTATCTGTTTCATTACCCAGTTGTTCAATGGGTCGTAAGATAATTAAAAAATACAACTATTATAAAGCCAATTATGAAAGCATTAATCATGATTTAAAAGATATCAATTGGGAGGATGTGTTTTTAAATGATCAATCACCTGATGCGTATTTAGGCACGTTTTATAATACTATTTTTGGTATTATAAGAAAACATGTACCTTTGGTTAATAGTAGGTCTTTGAAGTTTCCCGCATGGTTCTCAAAATCACTGGTACACATATATAAAAACAAAGCCAAAGCATGGGTTAGATGGAAAACGTACAAGAACTTATCGGACTATGAGCAGTTTAAACTATACCGCACGAGATTTCAGTCTGAGTGCAAGGAATCATATAAAAAATACATTAATTCTGTAGAGGATGGAATTCGAGACAACATCAAACATTTTTGGACGTTCATTTCCAAACAAAAATCCACTAATGGAATTCCTTCCACCATGAAATATAAAAATCAGCCAACTAATAACCCCGAAGACATTTGTAACATTTTTTCTGACTTTTTTCATTCGGTATATGAACCATCTACCTTAACACATACACCTTCTTCGCATACCGACTGCTCCGCTACCTGCTCGCTTATAAGTGACATTGAATTTTCAGTGGCTGATGTACTGAGAGGGCTCGAGTCGTTAGACCCATCAAAAGGACCTGGACCAGATGGTTTGCCAGCAGTCTTTATTAAGAAGACTGCCACTAATCTATGTGCACCTTTGCAAACCATATTTAATTTATCCATTTCAAAGGGTATATTTCCACAAGCTTGGAAACTCGCAAACATAACCCCTGTGTACAAGTCAGGACCTAGGCATGATGTCGAGAACTATCGACCAATTTCTATATTGTCAGCTTTGTCAAAGGTTTTCGAGAGATTGGTCCATGATAAAGTGTACCCTCTACTTCACAACGTTTTATTACCACAGCAACATGGTTTTGTAAAAAGGAGATCAACCGCGACTAACCTGGTGACTTTCGCAGATTATTTATTTAACAACTTGGATGCCCGTGTTCAAACTGACACGATATACACTGATTTTAAGAAAGCCTTTGACAAGGTTGACCATGAACTACTTTTGCAAAAAATTGCGTTTAATGGGATACGTGGGGACCTGCTGAGATGGTTCTACTCATATGTGTGCAACAGGACACAGAGAGTTGTTATAAACGGATTTTGCTCTAGCACTGTAGATGTTACTTCTGGTGTACCGCAGGGTTCCATTCTGGGACCTCTCCTGTTCATTTTATTCATCAATGACGTTGATAAATGTTTCAAAAATTCTAAATTACTTTTGTACGCTGACGACATTAAAATATTTAGGTCTATTAAAAGCCACCGCGACTGCGTTCTCTTACAGGAAGACTTAGATGTATTTTCGGCATACTGTACACGCAATAAACTGCAACTTAGTGTATCCAAGTGTCATGTCATCAGTTTTACCAAAAATAAAAATAAAATATTATATCCCTACACCTTAAAAGGCGAAAATCTAAAAAGAGAAACCCTGGTCCGTGACCTTGGAATTCTGCTGGATGAGAAACTCCATTTAGATTCCCATATTAACAAAATTGTTAATAATGCCTTCCGTATGTTTGGTTTTATCATGAGAACGGCTACAGTATTTACCCGGTCCTCTACCTATTTGTATTTGTATCGGTCGTTAGTTCGCTCTCAGCTAGAGTATGCTGTTTCGGTATGGAATCCCCACTATGATAAATATTCTGATATCATCGAAAGAGTACAGAGAAAATTTTTAAAGGCCATGCATTTTCGTTGTCATCGTAATTATTCATCCTATAATTACCTATTGCAGAAGTATAACCTGCAAAGCTTAAAGTCTAGACGAATTATGTTGGAAACTAAGTTCTTGTTTGATCTGTGTAACACATATGACTGTATTGAAATTCGCAACAAAATCAGCTATGTAGTGCCCAGAACAACGATATGCCGTGGGGTGCGCGCAAGACCTTTATTTGCAGTAAGTTCCTGTCGCACAAACGCGGGCTTGCGAGCACCCCTACGCCGCATAACCAGTCAATACAATGAGATCTTTGAAGATATCGACTTCTTCTTCGTCTCTGCTCAGAAATTTAGAAATCTTACCAACAAAATTATTTTAGAAAACAATAGTTAGTTCAGTTAGTTAGTTTAATTTTTTTTTTTTCATTCTTTCACTCTTTTTCTGTTGTTTGCATGCCTGTTTTCTTTTATGTTTAAGTTTGCTTTTAACTACTTTTTTACTTTTTATGTTTTAATAGCGTAGAATAGCGCACTTTTATATATAACTTTTAATATTTTGTGGAAAATGTCGTAGGTTATACATTTATAAATCTTGTGTATTTATAACTTAGTGTAAGTTTTTAATGTATAACTGTTTATTTTCCCTAATAAATAAAATAAAATAAAATAAAATAAAAAAACAATACATTTTTTCATTAAGTTTTCTTCAACTTCCCTACTTTTTTTGGTACCAAAATTAGACTTCAATATAACCGTAGATGACTATATAATAAAGCAATAACCAATAACTCACTAATCCCACTATCTAGGGAACCATTTAACATACAAAAATCTTAAACCGGTTTCTTACGCAACGTAGACAACCGCTAATAAAAGATTTTTTGAAACTTCACTCCCAAGAGGGTCCTATGGCGAGGTAAAATTTTGCGAACAAATTCACGAAAATCAGATAGAATACAATAAAAACAAATTCCCTGCACTGATTTAAACCAGGCAATATAAAGAACCTACGTGATAAAGTCTGATCCGTACATCATCTCCCCAAGTTAATAAAATTGATTGATACATCGAACGGGAGCTTATTTCAAACTTACCTAATATCGTATGACCATCCATGTTTTATTAAACGTGGTCGTACTAAAGCATGGCCATCATCACTCACTTTCAGCTCCACACAACGAAAATCATTAATCTTGAGAGGTAATCAATTTTCTCCATGGTGTAAAAGCAGAACAGATTTAAAAATAAAGCTTGTTATGGTACAGAGACATTTTTGGCTTGACCCGCATTTCCGAGTATGGCATTCCATTGAAGGATTGCGAATTCTCTTGTTAGGTATGCGCTTAAACGTTTTGTTATGGAATGTTTTTGTGTGACATCTTAATCTTTTTCATGGCCTTTTGTAAAGGTCGCCAGGACTGAAGAACCTTTTTAACTTTTAATAACAAACGCGAGCACAAATACTTCGTCGACGTTTGGTATTTTGATTACTTGAAGAAATGCGGACCTTTCGTTTAACATCAGTTTTCGAAGTGATTATCAACGTACGTCACAGTTTAAAACGAATCCATTGTTTTATTGACCTGCTTACTTTACTACCAGATAGTAATTCTTAAACAAAAGAAAATCCGTTATTTATTTATTTTAGAGTGAACTTTCAGCCAAGTCTCACCCAAGACTGTAAACAAATGGGTTGATTTATTATTGTCTAGCCAAATTCGTTTCCAAACAACTTTAAAATCATTTGTGCCAATATTTCACGGATTTCTATTAGGAAAGTTTTGACACCAATAATTTACTGGTGTTTAACGTGACTATGAAAGCGCTAAATAAACAGTTTTCGTAAACGGTTAGGGGGAGTATTTTCCTCTAGGTAATAAAAAGGTTATAAGAAAACGTTTGTTTTGAAAAAAAACTGGATTCCAATTATGAATCCACTATCAATTTAGGTACTTTCTAATAGCTCATAAGTAGTAAGTCGTGGGTTCGAACCCAGGGAGGAGCAATATTTTGTGTAATTTGTTTCATCACCATTGCTCTCAAAACGGTGAAGGAAAATATCGTGAGGAAACCGTCATGTCTTAAAATCTAAAACTCAAAGACATGTGACATCTACAAACCCGCGCTGCGCCCGCATGGTGAATTAAAGTCCATTCTCGCTCATAGAGGGGAACCCTATGCTATAAAAGACCACAAGATTAATTGTATTTCTTATTTAAATAAAAACCACTCTATGCATTTTCCACTATAGTGTCATTTTCATTAAATAAGTATTAATTTAATAAACGTTCACACGAGCAAACAGTGTGTTCTTTGTTTTGTTATAACGTGTTTATTTTGTTACAGTACAACAAATTCATCACAGGATGACGATGCGGACTGGTCAAGGAACCGTTCCATTGACGAGTACATAGTACACAATGGAACGAATGACACTTACGGTAACTAACTTTTTCGTGTATTTGAAATCGTCAAAAATTACCCTTCCCAGAGCGAAGGGAGTGTCAGACATGCACTGACTGCCCGTCGGGGCTGCGGGTTGTTCGCAAGAGATACCGCGGCCTCGACATAAAGGGCTAACAAGGAACATGGGTGGTTTTTAGTCAGTAGAAGTCTGACACTACCTTTGACCAGCCGCCAAAAAAAAAGACTTGCACTGACTAAAATCCACCCATGTTCCTTCTTAGCCTTTTGTGTTCCGGAGCCTTGGTATCTCTTTCCAACAGTTCCGCAGCCCAAACGGTAAAGTACCTGCGAGATACATATATAAGTACAGGGGCCTGAGCCTGATAATAGCTTTTTCTCGTTTATCGCGGCTATAAATTTTGGGAGCCCGGTAGATAAATCTGGCGTGATCAAGCGTCAACCGAACCATATTGACTAGCGATTGAATCTCTACGTATTTTGTAACCGACAGAAAACATTTCGTCTTTGTTGGACCATTCCACTCGTTCACCTCTCAGACTCGGAGGGCAAGTTTTGAAAATAATATTCTTACAAGTTGCTTATTATAAAATAATTTACGAAATAGCCGACAAAGGGCCTCTTCACGAATTTCTTATTTGTTATTGCAAAGTCTTCAAAACTCAAACAGCTTATAGCTTGTTGTTGGTATTGGTGCAAAATATATTTTGTTGCATGTTCTCTGCTGACAAACATCCTGAAGTCTTCAGCTAGTTAGGTACTTGGAAAATATCATTTAATTATAAATATAAATTGTGCCTAATTGTCTATGATTTTATCTCTTTGATGTTGAGTAATTCCAATTAAAGCAATGACTATCTTTTGAAAACATCGAGCTTGAGCGTTTGCAAAGTAAACGAGAGGAAAATATATTTTGAGATATTAAAGAAATCAAAGCCGAAAAAGGTCGCAACATGAAATATATTTGTAATAAAAAATTTGTTGCTGGTCTTTTGATCACCAATGATGTTATAACAAACAGAATAGTTGTATTTTCCTTACCTATCAGATGTACATCTGCCAGCTTTCGTTTACCTTCAATTCAATGTTATCCGATACCATACCTATCAAAGGTCACGTTAATAGATTTAATGATAACATATTATATGTTTGTTTCAGAAACGCTGTATGACGTGCCGACCGGTATGATAGTATTACTGTCGTTTCTGTACGGCTCGATATCGGTGCTGGCCGTGGTGGGGAACTGCCTTGTGATGTGGGTCGTGGCCACGTCCAGGAGGATGCAGAGCGTCACTAACTGCTACATCGCCAATTTAGCTTTAGCTGATATAGTCATAGGATTGTTCGCTGTACCATTTCAAGTAAGTAACTCGTGATATGACGCTAATTTGTATGATACTCGTAGCAAATATGGGGCGGAAAATTGTTTTAGTAAATATGTAGTTGTTACTTGGTACTTAGTGCTTATCAGATCAGGTAGGTAGCTGTAAAAGGAAATACTTAAACCTTTGTTGTAAGTACATCAGCTGCATGCTTCTTTAACTGGTAGCTAAAGGGAATCCACCTTTAAATTAAAATTATTTTAATCAAGTGTTGAAGAATTTCTGGGAAATAATTATATTCTGACTGTAAAGAAAACCGAGAGTCACTTTTATCTCGGTTTGTAAAATAATGGAGTACATGCGACCACAGTCCTCGTATAAAGCGGGATCAACACCCACTTGCAAATTTTAAAATTTCCGCGTTTATTAAAAACCACTTCTGAGCATCTGTCTGCGTTATAAAAACATAATAAACTTATTCGGTATATCTTGGAACATTGAACGAGGGATGTTTCAGTAATAAACTGAAAAATAAAATTCAGTTCAAGAAAATTCTTGCACTGAATTTTTATTTTTCAGCTAAATAATGTCACATATTATTATATGTGGCTCAGTTATTCCGTAATACCTACGAACATTATTTATTATAAACTTAAAGCATAAGAGTAGAGTAGATTTATCTGATCTAGTTATCATTAATTAATAATAATCATCATCATCATCAGCCTATAATGTTCCCACTGCAGGGACTCAGGCCTCCTCTCTAGGAGAGGGATGGGCTATAATCTACCACGCGGGCCCAGTGCGGATTGGTAGATGTCACATGTCTTCGAATATTTTGGTTCTAAGACATGCCGGTTTCCTCACGATGTTTTCCTTCACCGTTTTGAGAGCAGTGGTGATGAAATAAAATACACAAAGTAATGCGCCTGACGGGGTTCGAACCCACGACTCACTGTTCGTAAGTTGGGGCCGCCACCACTGGGCCACCACTGCCACATCATTAATTAATAATAATAATAATAATATTTATTTGTTTAAAAACATGGTTTATAAGATGGTAAAAAATACAAAAAATCAAGAGCATACATGTTTTTGCTTAATAGTGATAAGCGTACAATACTTAACATTTATTTTCAAAGAAGTCTTTGAGACTATAAAAACTATGGCTACACAAATATAAAATGATCTTACATTTAACATTTTTAGATTACTTGGTATCTTATTATATAAACGCACACACATAGAAATACAGCTTTTATTATATTTAGCTAGTCTTGGAAGGATATCCAGAACTAGCTTATGTGGGTCTCGTCTGTTGCGAGGATTTAACTGTGGTGTCAAGGTAAAGGGGGATGAGTCTAAAAACACAACTTTTCACCAGGGGCTGAAGAAAACGCTTATTTGTTTTTTATGATAAATGCAGTTTAATCAAAAATATATAGAAATACTTAACACAAATTGGTTTTAATTTTCATTTAACAATTTAGTGGTCTTTTATATGTATCAGAAAAATATTTTTATTTATTAATTATTATAATAATTGACATATCTCCTTTTTCCATAACAAGAAAAAAAAATAAAAAATCTTTCTATTGACTCGTCTCTTTATGTGTTATTTATTTATGTATTTAATATTGACAGTTTGTAATTATAAATCATCACACCCGACTCCCATTGAGGTAGGCAGAGACTATGGCAAATCAATTGCTTCGTTCCAAGCAAAGCTCTTTTGCTTCATCATTCATCAACCTCTTAACCCATTAGAGGTCAAACAAAAAGTACCAAAATATTTTTTAAATTTTCTTTATTTTCGTGTTGAAATAAGAATACATAAACACAAAATACAAGAAAAAAAAAGAAAATTACAGTTTTCATGAAGTTACAGGGGTGTACTTAATTGAGTACACTGACCGCCTAAGTATGAAAATTTTCAAAACAAGATTTTTCAACACAAAGTGTTTTATGGCTTTTTTTACATTGCCAGCGCACTCTTGAATGACAAAGGACACATCGCAGCTGTTTTTTATTATTTATAGGATAATGTCCAACTTCATCTTGAGGCAGGCTTCGACTATTGATCGGCCTGACGCAATTTTCTTTCGCCAAATTGGGCTCGAATCTGAAGTGGATTGGCGGGTAGAATCTAGTCGCCTTCTTTTTGACTCCAGACGTTCCAGGGCTCCAGGGGGGGAGTGGCTTGAGAGGCATCACGGTGACCTCACCTTCCGTCTGACGCAGGTCCTCACAGGACACGGTTGTTTCGGGAGGTACCTGCACCAAATCAGGCGGGAAGAAACTCCCGGATGCCACCATTGTGAGGATCGGCCGGAGGACACGGTGGAGCACACAATGTGTAGGTCCGCCCCGCTTGGGCGGAGCCCCGCCGTGTTCTCGTAGTGACGATCGACGGCGGCAACCTCTCGCGTCCGGCCCAGGTGCAAGCCATGGTCTGGGGCGAGGAGGAATGGGATGCCGTCGCCTCCTTCTGCGAAGCAATGATGCTAGCGAAAGAGGTGGGGGTCGGGGGCCACGTGATGGCTTACAGCCACCGTAGACGCGGACCTGTGGACGGTGGGTTAGCTCGCCGTCCGTCCGTCTTATGACGACGACAGGCCGTGTCGACGGCGTGTTTGTGTTCCACGCGCGCTTCAAAGAGATGTCAGCAACATGGAAGGGGCCCGCAAGGGCCGACGCCCGTCGGGGCTGCGGGTTGTTCGAAAGAGATACCGCGGCCTCGACACAAAGGGCTAAGAAGAAACACGGGTGGTTTTTAGTTAGTAGAAGTCCGACACTCCCTTTCGCTCTGCCCAGAGCGGGATTTGATGATTCCCCACCACCAAAAAAAAAGCCAAGTCACATTCATCATTATCGCTATTTTGTAAAATAGCTTCAATAGCTTCTCCAAGCCCCTTATAGCTCATTTGCGGTGTAAATTGCTGCTTCTTCATTGCAAGGAATCTGAACGAAAACAACAGTTATTTTACTTACGTATGTTGTCATTGTACTCAACCGAGTACAGTAACATTTAAATTACCTTAGTTTTTTATTTTAGTAATAAATAATCAATTATATTGTTCTTTATAACTTACTCTAACATGTGTTTTATACAAGCAAAATGAAAATAACAACTTCTAGGCAATAATCTACATCTACACTAATATTATAAAGAGGAAAGATTTGTACCTATTTTTGTATGTTTGTATGTTTGTAATGAATAGGCTCAAAAAGTACTGGGCCGATTTCAAAAATTCTTTCACCCTTGGAAAGCTACATTCACCCTGAGTAACATAGGCTACTTTTTATCCCTGTATTCCCACGGGAACGGGATCTACGCGGGTGAAATTATTTTATAAAATCAAAAATCATTTACTTACCTCCACAGTGTTTCGGTAACAAAACTTCAACAGACACTTTTTATCAAAAAAAGTTACACTACCCGTGTATTATTTATAAATATAGTTAGACAGTGTTATAATGAAGTAAAATAACAAAAATACCCTCATTAACTTTACGATATTTGTAATTTGCCCTTACGGATATGGCTGTACTCAATCAAGTACAGTGACCTCTAATGGGATGATAATAATAATGATAATCCTATTCATTTTTATATGTTTCAACACTCAAATACATAAGTAAACCAAAATTTTGGGTGTTTCACACAGGTCAAAACACGTCAACTTCGCGCGCGAAATGCAACTAACGTGGAACGACAAATACGAATTTAGGCACGAGTCGACTTATCTCACTATGCTTAATTTTATAAGTTAAGAATTACGTATGTAATAAGAAGATGACTACACATAACTCCTTTTTACTTTTTAGGTTTTGCTATTTCTGACTAAACTCTATTTGTTATTTAAGATTCACTAAGTAAAAATTCATTATATTGACTCATCTCTTTTTTACCGTAATACTTAGTAATATATTTTATCCGACTGTGTAATTAACTCATTTTTCAAAATTTCTGACTCATCCCCTTTTACCTTGACACCACAGTTATATCAGTTGCATTACTAAACAATACTTGATGCTTCCTCACAAACATACATGTTTCGTATACGTAAAGAGACGGTAGCGGTAACAAGCCAAGCTTTTTAAATATCGGCCTACAGGATTCGTCAGGTCGAAGCCCGGTTATTGCTCTAATGCATTTTTTTTGTGCAATAAATGCCCTATTTTGATCTGTACTATTACCCCACATTATCAAACCATAGCGGAGCACCGATTCAAAGTATGCATGATATGACGTTATTGCCGTTTTAGCGTTTGTTATATTATTAACTTTTTTAATTGCATATACGAACCTATTTATTCGTTTGGAGACAGTATCAATATGTGTCTTCCAGTTTATGTCTTGATCTAAAGTGACACCTAGAAATTTTGTTTGAGTTACTTCGTCAATTTTATGTATTTTCATTTTAACATTGTATTTAGCATTATTAGATTTATTAAATTGTATATAAACAGATTTTTTAAGATTTATAGATAATTCAATTTTATTTAGAGATTCAATTAGTCTTTCAATAGTATTATTAATTTCAGTCTCATGATCGTCAATTGTATTGTTTTTCCTATCCGTTGTTACAATAATAGAAATATCATCAGCAAAAAGTATACATTTATGGTTGGTTATATTAATAATTGAATTTATGTACAAAATGAATAAAATTGGTCCTAACACACTTCCTTGCGGGATGCCATATTTAATAATAATAATAATATAAAAAAAAAAAAAAAAAAAAAGCTGGCAACTCTCGTTGACACATAACGTCGTCTGAAAAAAGCCCAATTTTATTTGATAATATTTATTCCAAAAAACCCATTTATATTGCAGTTTCTACAGAATCAATTAAAACTCCTCTTAATGTATCCTATAAATAAATTAAAACTGCCAAAGTCCAAAATGAAGAAATAGAAATAGAAGATATAATGAAGTTGACAATGATGACAGACATCAAAAAAATTCTGAGACTCAATATTTACGACGAATAATGAAAAAAAGATGATTACGAGAGCAGCTGCAGCTAGACGACGCGCACGCCCACCATCCCCGGACTCGTCGCTCAGCTCCGCCTCGCCACCGCCGGACCTCGGATCACCTGCGTCACCGGCGGCGGCAGTAGCGTCGAGCTCGAGCGACGAGTATTTCTCTCCGCCGATGACATCACGAACACCGTCACCATCTCCAGAGCGTCGGCAGGGGAGAGGCCGGCCGCCGAACAGCTTGAGACCTAGGGGCCAACCGGCCCCGAGCCGGGTCCCCGCTACCGGTGGTTGTGTGCAGCGCATGAAATGGACTCGAACAATAAATGAGAACGTCATGCGCGCATACTACGGGTCTACAGAGGGGGGAACTAACCTCACTGCGTACCGTGCTAGGATGCTGTCTCTATTCCAGGGCCTTGAACCAACCGTCAACGTGTCAAGCCAACGACTATCGGATCAGGTGCGCGTCATCCAGCGCAATCACATGTTGGACGACGCCGCACTTGATAGGCTGCGCTCAGAGGTACTAAGCAACCGTATCATCTTGACTCAGGCACAGACTGCGGTACCAGCGTCAATTATTGACGCGACCACATCGCGGCCCAATACTGTTGCTGTAGAGGAAGATGATAGGGTTGCTACGGTAAGTAGCCAGTACAACGACCAATTGAGGAGCGCACTGGAGGATGCGCTTCGCGAGTATCGGTCTACTCCTACCGAACTTAGGCCCCGATTGCCACGGTTACCCATGCATAGGCGTAATAGGGCGTTGGTGTGTGCCCTGGACTCGCAACTTAAGAATATATTCGAGAGTAGCGAGGACCTCGTTGATACACACTCGATCTTGTACTGTGGGGCTGTTGCGGCATGTCGACTAGCTAATGTTAAATTCCCAAATTGTGACTTAGCTAGTCGACCAAAACCAGCCGTACCGGCCTGGCAGCGCAGGATCGAGCGTCGTGTCGACGGGGCCAGGGTGCTCATTGGCAAACTATACTGCTTCAGGGAGGGCAATACACGACCACGTGTGATGCGCTTTGTGAAGCGGGCATTCTCGGGAACTGAAATCAGTCCCCAAGATTACATGTCCCGTGTCACGGAGCGCATCGACTTCCTGAAGCAGAAGGTTTATGCATGGGCCAACCGTATTCGGCGGTATAAGCGGCGGGTTGATCGTTACTCGCAGAATCGCATGTTCCAGAGCGATGAGAGGTGGGTATACCGAACTTGGGAGCGACCCGAGCAAAATATGACGGACGTGTGTCGCCCGGATGATGCTGCTACGAGTTCATTCTGGCGCAGCATCTGGTCGGTACCCGTCTGTCATACTGAGGCTGACTGGTTGCGTGATGTCGAGCGAGTGTGTGAACCTATTCCAGAAATGGAAACTATCTTAATAACAGCACTAGATATAGCCAGTGCAGTTCGTCCGTTACCGAACTGGAAATCACCAGGTCCGGACGGACTGCACAATTTCTGGCTCAAATGGCTCAGCAGTTCACACACTTGCCTGGCATCCCAATTCCAGTCGGCCTTAGAGTCTGCGTCGCTTCCGCAGTTTTTAACCACAGGCGTTACCCACCTGCTCCATAAGTCAGGTAGCCCCGCGGAACCCAAGAATTATAGACCGATCACATGTTTGCCGACGGTCTATAAACTTCTTACATCCATCTTGAGAGTGAAAATTAATAAACACATTGTGAAAAATTCAATTATGTCTGCCTCTCAAAATGGATGTAGGAACGGGTCCCGCGGTACTAAGGAGCTACTCCTCATCGACATGGCCATTAGCCAACAGGTTCGTCGAGCCCGCAAGGATCTGTCGACATGTTGGATAGATTATAAGAAGGCCTATGACTCAGTGCCACATACATGGCTCGTGAGGGTGCTGGAGTTGTACAAAATAGACGCAACTCTACGCACCTTCCTTGAGTCGTGTATGGGGCAATGGAGGACGGTCCTTCGATATCCAGGATGTCGACGGATTCAGGGGAACGATGAACCTGTATGGATTAAACGGGGAATCTTCCAGGGCGACAGCCTGAGCCCGCTTTGGTTCTGTCTGGCCCTGAATCCTTTAAGCACATTGCTAGAGGATTCAGGTCTAGGCTACCGGATGAGGAGAGATGGTCAGGTCACATCTCACCTTCTTTACATGGATGATCTGAAACTCTTTGCCCCCAACAGATTGCACCTGATGGAGCTACTGAAACTAACTGAATGTTTTAGTAGCGCCATCAGGATGGAATTTGGTGTGGACAAATGTGCAGTCATGCATGTAAAGAAAGGGGGGATTATGGAATCCGAGGGAATTCAGCTCTCGGATTCCATACACCTCAGATCCCTTTCCTCATCTGAAAGCTATAAATATTTGGGTATGTCGGAAGCGTTAGGCATTAACGTAGCTGACATGAAGCAATCGTTGGGGGAGCGTTTCTTCGGACGCCTAAAGAAGGTTTTAAATAGCCTTCTTTCAGGTGGGAACAAGGTGCGCGCCTTCAACGGTTGGGTCATGCCAGTTTTAATGTACTCTTTCGGCATACTCAAGTGGACTCAGACTGAACTCGATGCCTTGGATAGGAGAGTCCGTACATTGCTGACCGCAAATCGGATGCATCACCCACGATCATCGGTAATGAGACTGTACATCCCGCGGAAGTGCGGGGGTCGAGGCTTTTTAAACGCAAAGACCCTCCACAACCGCGAGGTGTGCAGTCTCAGAGAATATTTTTTAAAAGCCGATGCGGGTATGCACCGAGATGTGGTCGCAGTGGACAAGGGACTCACCCCGCTGTCCATGGCTAACGAGAACTGGCGCAAACCTGTGGTACTTACTGCTGATGACCGCAAGGAAATATGGCAAAGCAAGGAGCTTCACGGGCGCTTCTACCGGGCTCTTCATGGGCCCGATGTAGATTTTCTAGCGTCCGTGTCCTGGCTACGTTTCGGCGACCTCTTTGGGGAAACTGAAGGTTTTGTCTGTGCAATTATGGGCGAAGTTATGTTGACGAACAACTACCGGAAATATATTATGAAGGATGGGACGGTTGACGTGTGTCGGGCATGCCATCGTCCGGGAGAGTCCATCAGACATATTATTTCTGGTTGTTCTCGTCTGGCTAACGGCGAGTACTTGCACAGGCACAATCAAGTAGCCAGGATTATTCACCAGCAACTTGCCTTGAAATATAAACTTGTGGAGTCAGAGGTACCGTACTACAAGTATGTGCCCGATCCAGTTCTCGAAAAAGACCATGTAACGTTGTACTGGGATCAGTCTATCATCACTGACAGGACTATTGTTGCCAATAAGCCTGATATAGTGGTGATAGACCGATCAGTGCGCCGCGCAATGATAATCGATGTTACCATTCCGCATGACGAGAACCTCGTGAAAGCTGAAAAAGAGAAGCAAATAAAATATCTGGATTTAGCACACGAGGTTGTCGATATGTGGCATGTGAGCTCGGCTATCATTGTGCCGATAGTCGTAACGGCCAATGGCCTTATAGCCAAAAGCATGGACCAACATCTATCAAAGCTTTCGCTCGGCGGTTGGATCAAGGGCCTGATTCAGAAGGCAGTACTTCTTGATACGGCTCGTATTGTGAGGAGGTTCCTGTCTCTGGAGCCCTAACCACCGGTGGCTTGGACCCTGCTCCCGTCACCGGTGGACGACTATTTTTTATATTTTTAAATGTTTTTTGATATCTTTTTTAACAAATATTTAAAAATGTAAATTAGTATGTAAGAAAAATAAATAAAGAGAATAATAATATAATAATAATAATATTCCACAACTATCACACAACGCCATCTAGTCCCAAGCTAAGCAGAGCTTGTGTTATGGGTACTAGACAACTGATAAACATACTTATATATTTCTAAATACATACATATTATAGATAAATTACACCCAGACACAGAAAAAATGATCGTGCTCATCACACAAACATTTGTCCTGGGTGGGAATCGAACCCACGACCTCCGGCATAGCAGTTAGGGTCACTAACCACTAGACCAACAGGCCAGTCATATTTTTTCAGTCATATTTGTTGTACATGAGTTTGGATAAGTGTGGTGTCATGTCGTTATTTTTATCTACCTTTGTAATGATAACCCGCTGTCGTGTGTTATTTAAGTATGACGATATCCACTGAAGAACTATGCCTCTAATTCCAATTGGCTCCAGTTTCTGTAGTAACAGGTCATGAGACACGAGGTCAAAGGCTTTAGATAAATAAAAAAACAAGCCTGTAGTAAGCCGGTTTTGGTTAATATTCGTCATTACATTTTTTAAAAGAGTGAAAATAGCTAGTGTTGTGGATTTGTTTTTTTGGAAGCCGAATTAAAGGAATTTAAATAGTATTAATTGACAATGCATCCATTGCAGCATGCATTGCAGTTAATCACATTTGATCAGATTCTGTAATTAATTACGCTAGGTACTGTTTATGAGATGAGTATTTAATTTCCAAACATTAACATTCCATGCTGGAATTACATTAAAACAAGGTTCTTATATTTCACAAAGGTACCGGTATTTACCGGTAGGCGGTTTCACAATATATGTGCATACGTGAAAGCGCAAGATAAAACTATTTATGCTTACCGATGGAAATGATAAGCCCTGAATATACCAATCCGTGTAATTTGTTTCAACATGGTCTGCTTTTTCTTATCTTTCAGTCACATTGATTTATTCGTATATTTTTTATTTGAACCAACTTTTCCATTTTACCAACTCCATTAAATCGCATATTGTATAGCAACTCAGATTGATTAATTGTGCCCAAATGTTCCACAAACCGCTATGGCCTCATTCATTCACGGAATTCAAAAGGGGGAAAAGTATTGTAAAGGAAAACCTATTAATTCATCAATTGTCCGGAGCAGTCATCATCATGAATAATTTTCGATTAACCGTTTTCTGTTTACTTTGCAACAATGGAATAAATGTTTAATCGCCAAAATGTGCATAAATCTTCTTCTTCTTCATCGTGTGGTCTGAAAGCTTTAGCTTACCGCAAGCTTCTAGCAAACGCTAAAGTGGAGGCTGCCTTACTACTTCTTCTTTATCGTTTACTTATCTCCTACCCTAGTGCCAGAGTTATTGTGCCGCCCATCAGCCTCTGACTTTTCCTGCACGTAATTATACAGTAAGGATATTATGAATCCGAAAAATAAGAGTTGCGACCTAAGACTTCATTTTCACTAGGCTATGAACGTTTAAATTATAAACAATAAGCAAACAAAAAGAAAATGCAAATATGCATATAAATTACTAGCTCAGTACAAATGAGAACGAAATCATATATCTAACGATCTAATAAACCTACACAGTAAGAAACGTTTGGTTACAATAACATTTACAAAGTAACTCGAAGTGCCGACACACATTTAGCCTCAAGTAGACAAATACAGACGACTTCCCTTTTAATTAATATTCTACAAATCCTAGACGGTTACACTGAGACGTAACGTAATACAATGAACGCACGGTTTCTCTATTATCTTGTAAGTAGTCACTTCACAAAGAAGCCGGCGAGGTGTGGTACCTAGTACGTATATCATTAGAGCAGTTTAGCTTAGGGGCACATAAAAGGCGGCCTCCTTTCCTTCGTCCCGCCGTACAACCGCGTTTGATGTGCCAAGCAAGCTTCTTAACAGTGAGCTTGTTACACATTGCCAACACTAAAATATTTTCACAGAACCGAGCCAAAATATAATTAATTAAAAACTTGTTTATTTTTACAACAAACACTGAAGCTGTCGCTTCCAAGACTTATAAAAACCATTTCGAAGTTACTGAGAAGCGATGCGGAAGAAATTTTTCTGAAGTTCCCCCTTGAAGTTTTCGGGAACCAATTGGTGGGAAAATAATAAAGTGGAGAATATTTTTTAGAACAAATTTTCGCGCCTCATTTAAGCCTCGCCTATTTTATATAATAGTCTATAAGTAAGGCATTTGTGTAAATAAGTACTTGTAGTTGCTAGGATTATACATGTAGTGTGTTCAAGCCTTAATTTATGGTATTTCAGCTTAAAACGTAATTAAAACTAAATATTTAAATACTCTGCAAATAAATGAATGTTTTTTTACTAAACATTTCTGGATTCCGGAAATACCTCATTTGCTCTACTTATAATAGTGCCCAAATAGTTTTATCGTCAGAGTACACTACATTTTCCGTGAAAAATTCGTTTGTATTCGGTACCTATCTACATCTACACACATACTTGTAATATCACCAAAAAAGCTTTTTCATAATGGAACAAAATAGTTCTTTCCAGAGAATATAAATGTATGCATGTTCGCCAGCACCTTTTGAAGCAAAAGCTAATGTTATTCCTGCAATGGGTTCTATGCACATTCTTTGCAGAAATGTATACACGTGGAATACAAATTAACAATAAGTATTCAATATACCTTTATAAATACACTGTCAATCCCGCATTTACATAATATATTATTCTCCTGAATCCTTTCAACACGAGACGAGGCCTAGCGTTTGTTTAGAATCACTCTCCGGATTATCAAAGTTAAAAAGGTTTTATGGCTTGACCTTTACGAGTGACAAGGAAAGGTTTCACACACGACCTACAAGCGCACGCATCATGGGCTTAGAAACTCTTAGAAAGCTTAGTACCTAGGCTGTTACTGGGTCCAGTGATTTTTTATGAACAATAAATTCTTATCGCGTCGGCCCAGGCTTAATATGATGATAATTTTTGACAAAGGGCGACAGATATACTGGAACAGTTAATACCGCATGATATATTGTACCTAGTGCTTCAATATACTTTATCCACTGCAGTGGATTTATCTGAGCATCAATATTTTAACATTCATTAAAATGAATATTTTAACAAGTCCTAATGCTGTGACTATTATTAATCTATCGGTACATTGAAGTGTTGAAGCGCCTGAATGAATTACGTCATGTTGTTAGATCGATTACAAGAACTGGAAATTAACTCAGCGGGGAGTCAGACAAGGAGATGTAATCTCTCCAAAACTGTATTTCGTTGGAAGATGGAAGATGATAGATATTTTCTAGAAGATGTTTTCGAGGTAAAACTGATGGCCGATAAAGTCGAAGAGTTCTGAAGTGGTAACAGCGTACTGGAAGACACAGCGTTGGGGAACCCCCCACAAGGTGGACCGACGACCGAACAACGTAGCACCGGACGTTAATTGTAGCGATTTTTTTAGTTCTATATTATAAATATAGCGTGTTCAACCAAACAAAAAAACTGTTCAGCTTTATAATATTAAGAATAGATGGTGATGAATTTTAATAAAAGAACACATTATATCTTATTCCAATGAATCTGTTTCATTTACTTAGTGTTTATGAATAAATCTACAATTTAAATGGGTGAACATTGAATTTAGTTTCCCATTAAGTAATAATAAATTATAATATTAGGTTACCTATGAAATTGCCGATTTGTATGAGAATTTTAAAATATAAAAATTTTGGTATTTTTTTTATTTCAGCGAATCAAAGTACTGGCCCAAATTGATATAAACAATTTTGCCATTTTGATGGCAGTTTGTTTATCCCTTTACTGTAGAAGTCTGCCGGACGGGAGGCGATGAAGTCAGCGAAAGCGTTTTGTACTGCCTCTCGGGTGTCGAATTTTTTACCACTTAAAAAAATTTCTAAATTTTGAAAAAAGTAGAAATCTGTTGGGGCAAGGTCCGGTGAGTACGGTGGGTGACGGAGAGCTTCCAGCTGTAACTCTTGTAGCTTTGCGATGGTCTTTCGTGAAGTGTGAGCTCGCGCGTTGTCGTGGAGAAGCAATGGGGAAGAACGATTGACTAGTCTTGGTTGTTGAATTGCGAGCTTCTCCATCATTGTTTGCAATTCTTTGCAATAGACATCTGCCGTCACTGTTGTGACATTCGGTAAGAAGCTGTGGTGTACAAGTCCGGCACTGGTCCACCAGACAGTCTCCATCATCTTCCTATGAGTAATCTTTTTTGTAGCGCACTGATTAGGTGATGTACCCGGATCCACCCACTGAGACGAACGCTTACGGTTGTCGTACAGGATCCACTTTTCAACGCAGGTAACAATTTGATAAGAATTTCATTGTTTCTATGCCGATTCAGTAGTGCTATCACGTAAATACGACGCGACGCGTAAATCTCGCTGTTGGTCGCTTAGTTCGCGTGGCACGCACTTATCTAGCTTTTTTATCTTTCCAATTTGACGCAAGTGCCTCAATGTTGTTTTGACACTAACTCCAAGGCCTGCAGTAAGCTCAGCCTTAGATTGAGTTGGATCCGCTTCCACTATCGCCTTCAATTCGTCGTTGTCGACAATGTTAACCGGCCAACCGCGAGGCTCGTTCTTCGACTCAAAATTTCCAGATTGAAAACGATTGAACCATTAATGGACCGTGTTTATGCAAGCAGTGTTCAGTCCGTACACGTCGTTAATGTTTCGTGTTGTTTGCGCAGCGGTATTTCCACGTATGAACTGATATTCGAAAATTGTACGAATTTGTAGTTTATCCATGGCGCCAAAAACTACCAAAAAGTCACAAAAACAAAAAACTATCAAAAAACAAATGACTAAAGGACATTGGGAACTTTAATATGGGAAAAATCCCCACGGCGGCGGACAGAGATGAAACGGAATTTATTTGAAAGTCTTAGACCTGTAGGTATGTTTACTTAAAGCGCTATGTTGTGACATAATGGGAATTCTGAGGTAGGACGAGTCTAAGTTGGAAATATTTTTGTCTTAAATGGTTTGTTTTTTTTTACATTTTATGTTATTTTGCATCGCAGAATAACTAGCTTGAGCAGCGCCGTTCAGTAAACGCGCGATGTTCGCCGGCTTAATAGATAATCTGCCGTAGGGCACATTATCATAGCTATTTTTTAGCTTTGGGCCCGCAAGGGCCGACGCCCGTCGGGCTTGGCCTCGGCACAAGGGCTAAGAAAGAACATGGGTGGTTTTTAGTCAGTAGAAGTCTGACACTCCATACCGCCTGGCCTGGCCAGAGCGGGAGAAGTCATTTGATGATTTCACAGACCCAAAAAAAAACAACGGTGTAGGTAATGTGAAGTGTACAAGTAAAAGTATCAAAGTGTTGAAACCTTATTTTCTGAATATTCCCATATGTAACAGAAAAATGAAACGCACGGCAATAAAGTGGATAACAGTATCTATCATCTGTGATAGGTTTTGTTTGTGTCCGCTACTTTTCGAAAAGCGGGGCAGAAAGTTCCCAATGTCATTTGAAATTAAATTAACACGTCTTTCGAATAAAATTTCCTTGAATTTCGAATTACCCGCCAATCCACAAACTCACACAGATAATTAAATCTGAAAATGCCGGTTGTAGAATCTGCAATTACATAGGTAAAGACCTATTATCTTGAGTGACATATGTGAGTGTGCTATAGAAATTGCGGTTCTGAAATTAAAGTTCATTAATTAATAAAGTTTCTATTTAAGTCAAACTTAGATTGGTTATTATGTTACCGGGTAAGTACTACGGCGTATTAATAATTCGTCTCCGTTATTTAGAAATGAGGAATACAGTTACCTTCAGGATTACCATAATTTGTTCCATGTTTCCTGCTGCCATTGGCAGACTCCACGTTGCTTAATAAAGGCCCTAGGCACAAGACTTTTACATTTCATAAATGGTATTAGACGTCATGTCCCTTACAATTGTTCAACTGTGTGGTAATCTTTTAAAATCTTTTTGCATCAATCCTCCGTTGTCACGTTTCTGATAAAATACTTCTCACCTTAAACCCAGACCTTTCTCCCGCGTTATTTCAAACCATTTCACGGTACATTAAACGAATGGTTTTTACGTGCCACCACAAAGATATAGGAGCAGATTCTGTTATCCCACCGAATAACATGAGACCTCAAGTGTTTTAAAACATGATCACAAATAAAGACATCATTATTTTATTTCCAAGGGCAATTTTTTTTTTTATGATATTTTTACATGAAAGTTGTTACACAGACATTTTTATTCCATGGTTCAAACATAATTATTTATGTCGAAAAATGGGTTCTAATTGTATAACTGACGCGCAAAATATAGAGCGGGATTGAAAATGTCAAGATATCCCTGAATAGGCGGATTAGTAGTGTATTATATTTAATCGGGATTCATTAGCAACGATTGTGATGTTCCATGTGGAAAATACACGCGAGTAACAAAATTATGACAAATAGTGAGCGCATTTGTAATATAGAAAAACATTTGTGAATATCTGTTTCCTTTTAATGAATAATTTTAAAGTTCATTCGAACGTTAGAGACATTTACTGCATAATATTGTCACTGATTTAATGAGTCTTTTGAATGTAACTGTATGTAGTACGTAGGAACTGGGTAATAATTGGTTTGCAGAGAAAGTTTCGTATAACCAAGGCAATGCACCACTGAAAACCTCGTTAAGGTAAAATCACCCGATAAGACGGTACTTTGCAACGTTAGGTTGACAGTTTATCGATGCTACTGCCATTAGTTGACTTCGTGGAATGTTATATTTCAGTTTCAACCCAGAAAAGTGCATTTTATTTTGTACAGTATACAAAATCTGTATACGACCCAACTTCGTAGCCTGGCCGTCAGCCCAAAAATTCTTCAGTTGGCTAATGGCTTTAGTATCCCACAGCGTGCCAATGCCAGTTCGGTTATCAATTATGATCCTTACCGATCCGCTCAATATTTTCGGTACAAACAATATACCTAGTTAATACTACGTGGAATCCCCTTTTTTTTTTTTTTTTTTTGGTGGGTGGAAAATCATCGAATAACCCCCCCCCGCTCTTGGGCAGAGCGAAGGGGAGTGTCAGACTTCTACTGACTAAAAACCAAACCCATGTTCCTTCTTCTTCGCCCTTGTGTCGGAGCCGCGGTAACCTTTCGATATCCACAGCCCTGACGGGCGTCGGCCCTTGCGGGCCCCTCCTTGCTGACATCTCTTTGAGGCGCGCGTGGAACACGTACGCGCCGCCGACACGGTCTGTTGCCGTCATGACGACGGCCGGACGGCGAGCTAGCCCGTTACTCACCGTCCACAGGCCCGACGTGGAATCCCCTCACCTTCACTCCGGGTTCAACGTTAAATTGCTGGTAACATCATGTCAACGATATCAAACTGTCAATGAATGTTCACAATATTATACTTCAGGACTCATTTACGAACACGCGGTGCGTGAAGTGGCGCGTGCGAAGCCGCGTGCGACCGCGCGTGCTCTGTCACGGGTAACACGACGCTTTTCCGCGAACTAAATATTAAAGGAACTGCGGGCTTCGCTATAAGTAACGCTGCATTTCAAGAAATCGCGCGTTTAACGCTTCTCCGTAAATGCTCTCAAACATCGCCAAATGATTGAATTAATTGCGAGCAGCACTATGCATAAATGAGGCCTAATGGTTCATGACTTACATGTCATTCCTATAATCCAGTGCTTGATGTTAAGCCAAAAATCCCAAACTAGCTTTTTATACATATATCACATCGATTTTAAAGATAAGCGGATACTGAACTGCGTCAATCTCATGTCAACACATGGATGAACATGTGGGAAAAACTGGATAATATTTTAGCGTGGCAACATCAAGCAATGAAGTTTGACATTTACATATACCTATTGACTATTCCGGCCGAGGTCTACCTTATGTTACAGGTTTCCTATAACATCGTGTGTTAAATACCGGTTTATTCTGGTTTGTTATTCTTATTTTTGATCTTGAATTTTCTGGGTATACACGATGGCGACAGGAATGTAATTTTACGAATTACTCATGACTTGCCTACAAATCTTTCACCGGTATCTAATCAAGAAAAATACAAGTCGTTGTGATTACTTGAGTAAAAGTCATTATATAAGATACGATTTTTTCTCTGTAGTTTAGAAATTCCTTGATGTTAGAACTGTCAAAGGTTAGAATTCTTAAGTTTGCTTTCATTGACGGTTCTAACTTCGTTTAAATTCTTTCCCATTGCATAAAAATGTTGTACTTAATTTCAAGTAATTACTTTAACTTGACTATAGATACGAATGTTAAACTAGTAGAAAGTTATGTTTATTATTACTCGTAAAATATTTACAAGATGTAAACCAAGTAACCGCCAGTAAATGGTCAGTGACAGTAGCTGATTGTCTCATCCAGAATAGCAATCATACTTAAGAAGTCTCGCCTACAGTCTAAATGATTCATTCTGTTTCATTACAGCAGAATTTATATGAAATCTTCACGCAAACTTTGACGGAAGGTTTAAATACAATGAACTTTAAACAGACATTCTATATTTTGTTTTGCATAAATTATATTCCAGTTCTTTTTGCATTATCCTGAAATGAAACCTACTACGTTTTCTTGTTCGTTTTTCTTGCATGTGTGAAAAACTTCGCCCTCGTTGCGTTAGAGCGCAGCGCTAACTGAATGTAGTGTGTTAGTAATAAACAGCTGTTCGTCAGACTGACGTTATCACTTTGTTTAAACTGGCCATTCTATTTCTTAAGTCCCTTGACTTATAAGTACGTGACCTAGAATACTGTTATTTTCGCCATGCCTTGAAGGAAAACGTCGTGAGGAAACCGGCATGTCCTAGAAACAAAAATTCGAAGATATGTAACATCTACCAACCCGAATTGGGACCGCAGTAGATTACAGCCTATTCCCTCTCATACAGAGGAGGCCTGTGTCCCAGCAGTGTGAACGTTACAGGCTAATTATGCTTCTGAAATATCACTTCGCCAAACATTTAAACATTTTAGCTAATTAATGTTTCTAATCTTGTCATTGTTTGTCGTGATTAATATTAATATTTGGTTGTTTGTTGACAGTTCCAAGCCGCGCTGCTACAGCGGTGGCTGTTACCGCACTTCATGTGTCCATTCTGTCCGTTCGTGCAAGCGTTGAGCGTCAACGTCAGTGTGTTTACGCTTACCGCCATCGCGGTTGACAGGCATCGGGCCATTATCACTCCACTCAGGTAATTTCATATTAAATTGGTTTGCTTTTCCATTTTGTTACATTATTTTCAACACCTTTTAGGCATAAAATGTGGTCTAAGTGCTAACATTAATACAGGTAGTCGTAAGGTATAGCCGACGACAAAGTGGTATTGACTCTACAGTAATATAATAACGTTCTAACATTACAAGTTCAACTTATGAATTGAGTCCATTTCATAGTAAATAGCGATACAAGCTACGGCCGCCAAACAATGTAGAATTTCATTGAATACAAAACTATTTATATACATCGAGAAGTTTTGCTTGTTTGCATGTAGTACAGAAACTTAGGTATTTGATGTTCCGTTTTATATCAACGTTATTATAAAAAAATCGGCACTACATTTTTCTTAACCAAATGAAGTATATTTTTTCGCAACGTGTACCGGAGAAAAACTCTCGGGGTGTACATTAGTCTCGTGTAAATGCTTATTGAAGATTCTAAAAGCGGCTCATGACGTCATCATTTCTTGCGAAAATGACGGGAAGGGGTTTCGCCGGTCCATTAGGTAAATGATTCTTTGGACAAACAAAACTCCGAAAGTCAAACTGAAAGCTGTTTAGTTAAACCGTATCGTAAGTTTCGTAAGTCACGTTGTTATGCTTATGGACCCTTTTCGGTCGATACCAATGTACTACTACATCGGCAACATGATGTAAGACAAGTGAAGGTACAAGGTAGACATACGAAGTCCTCTTTGCTCTTATAAGAACAAAGAAAGTCAGAATTTATAACAGGGATTCCAGGTCCTTTTGGCTCTTATTTCTATAGGAACAGGACTTGGGATCTCTGTTGTGAATTCTTGCTCATAACACATACATACAAATACCCACAATACTATTGTTTGTCATCACATTGGTACATAATTTCCCTATAATATTGTACAGGGTAGGTTACTGTGTTATATAATTTGTGGAGTCGGTTGCCAAGGAAAATAACTTTGCAGGAATTTATATCGTGAAAATACATAGTCGGTTTATTTTATTAAAGTCAGTTTCGCACAGAACCGGGAAGTATGAAAAAAGGGGAGGCCTATATTCAGCAGAGGGTGATTCCGGGCTGATATGATAATGATGATGAAACTCAGTTTTCCATTTCCTAGAACATTGGTTATGCAAAATGAACAGAAAACGAGCATAAATGTCGGTAAATGAAATATTTACACACGTTAATATTTGGAAATGTCATTTGACTTTGATCTGAACATACAGACATTGGAGGCACTTATGATCCCAACTCAATCGTACGCGGCAACTGACAAATAAATATGTTTACATTTCGAAATGGTCTTATTTTTCATGTCTTTTGAATAAATCTGTTTACATGATATGATGAGAGTATGTTACAACTGAAAGGCTAAATAAATAATCAACCAAGTGTTGTTATGGGACTTTATTCTGAACTGAGGCCTTATTTTACTTACTTTATTGTGGTTTTATGTATTTTTCTCAATAAACGTGTACTAAATTATAAGTACCAGATGCCACAAGTGCAATCGGATGATGCTCTTATTTTTGCTTTTTTTTTGTATTTTAAAATATATTTGCGAAATAGGTAGACAGATGTAAAATACATGGTTCGCACACAATGGAGCGCCGTACTCCACAAGAACGCGGAATAATTGTCTTCCGGCCGTTTCATCTCTAGATTCGACGATTTGCAGTGTCCCGCAAGATTGCCCGATTTTATCGCTACAATTGAAGATTTTTCTTTTTAATTTACGCGGCTTTTGTGAACTTGCTGCAAACCTTGACCCTAAAAGAAACCACCTAAAAAGAAGTGGTGGTGCTATAGCTATAATTACTGACAAAAGTGCCGCAAAATAAAAAAATAAGGTCTTAAAATATTTGACAGACCTTGTGTGGTTTTGTCACACACGCAACACTTTTAGTAACCATAAAGGCTTCTAGATCATACGAAAAACAGCCCAACATATTATTCAGGGATTCAAATACACTGCCTAGCTTACGTACAAATTTCCCAGAAACCGTTGTCGACACAGTCTTGTAACGTAAAAGCCTTAAACCTAAACCCAAGAGAGAGCGATGACAAGCTATCTTATATATTAACAATTTAGCACACTGACTGATAAAAAATAAATTCATGTAGGCTCATAAGATCACATGTTGTGTTTCTTTAGCAAACTTAATGTTTCAGATTTGAGGATTATAGCTTGTTTTAACTGCATTGGTTTGAATGGAAATCGAATCGATGTAATTTGAAATAAACTTAAAGACCATTCTTACTGAAACTTAATAGTTCATTAGATTCTGAACTGGTTGTCATCTTCCTTTCCTTAATAATAATATATTTATTTGCGTAAAACATGGTATAAAAAGATCTTACAGTAAAATTAATGGAACATGCATGTTTTGCCTAGAATAAACACAGCATGCAAATATTTGAATAACAATTTCCTTAACAAAATTATTATTATTATACTACAACAACGCTATTTTTGTTCTAGAAATTGTTTTATACTATAGAAGTTGTTGTTAATTAACCATTTAAACAATTTATTCTTAAAAGTATATCTGGAGTTTAACATTTTCAGATCAATAGGTAATTTGTTATAAATTCGTACACACATAGTCAAGCAGCTTTTATTGTACTTAGCAAGCCGGGGAGCACTGTTAAGTACGAGTCTGTAAGGATCTCGTCGGCTTCGAGGTTCCTATTGTTTGCTTTTTTAAATAACTCCTTGTTTTTCCATACAAACATACATATTTCATGCAATTTTACGTCTACTTGGGGTCGGCGCAACACGTTTTGTTCTTCCATCCTCCCCTGTCAGGCATCGTTACATCATTTACTCCTTTCTCTTTCATATCATTCCTCACATAATCCAGTCATCATATTTTCTTTGGCTCTCCCCTCTCCATATCAACAGACCAACAGTCCGGACTGTCACATTTTTCTGTACCTACACTACCTTTCTCTAATTTTCATATTATGCAGTATGTGTTTCTCTGCAAATAAGATTTTGATCAACTCGTTGCAAAATACGGACACTTCATCATTTTCTTACGATGAATAACCAAACTTTAAAACTATTCAATATTAAACTGATAGAAACGGGTCAAGCGATAGATTCAAAATACTCGTGTTATATTTTCTCTAATATGTAAGACTTTCAGCTGCGAACTCAATCGTATGATTTACGTAAGCCCATGTATCAGCGATAAGCACCCTTGTGTTTATTTCGTACGGAGAGATACATTATAAATACGCCAAGGCCCGCGACGGAACGACGTAAAAATGCTCTCAATTTACATTATTATGCGTGATTCTTATCCGATATCCTCTTTTCATACAATTTCTGAGTTAAATTTTAATGAAGATGCACAAAATTTGAATATAAATTGACTTATATATGGACATTGAAATAATGTGTATCAGTTACCAAGTTAGTTAGAGCACTATGTATTTACATACATAACATCACGCCCGTAATCTCTGAAGGGTAAGGCAGAGGTGTCCCTAATAGTAAACCTACATTTCGATATAGTTATGTAATATGTCCTTTAAAATAGGGGAGAGCCTATTTGGAGTCAAACCCAGGACCTCATGCTCAGCAGTCGCGCCTGCAACCACTAGACCAACGAGGCACTACACAACACAACCGGGTGCGCCAAAGTTCACCTAAATTTTCAACTCCGATAATTGGAAATCCGAAAATGTTCTTCCTAACATTTTTCATCCTAACAATCACAATTCCTAACTACTCTGTCTATAATGTTCATATTCCGAAGCATTCAACTTCATAAAGTCAGTAGCAATAAACATCTAATATACTTTTATTTGTTTTCCTATATTTTCTCAACATAACCATCTTTTACACTATTATTCAAAGTCATAATAATATAATTTTTGTTTAGATTTTTTTTTATTCATAATATTCAGTTTTATATACTACTAGCTTTTGCCCGCGACTTCGTTCGCGTGGAATAGTGACTTCCGGTATCTCGCGAAAAAAAAAAAAAAAAAAAAAAAACGATCCTATGTCCTTTCTCAAGTTCCAAACTATGTCTGTACCAAATTTCATCAAAATCCGATATTGAAATACAAAATTCTATGTATTTTTTTCATAGTGCCCCCAAGACGAGACTCTGACCTGAATTTCATTCATTTAGACAAAATCAGTGAAACGACCTTTAATCATTCTAAACAGTTGTATGAGTGAAAATATTATGGTAATTATGTTAGGGATAAAAGCGTTATGATAAAAAACAGTAGGAGTTTAAATATATTTACAATAATGATATTATGAATTACAATTTTCGGAAACATGAGTGTTATGAACATCGCCGGTAGTTTTTATTCATACTATTTGTAGTGCACAAATAGTATGAATGAAAACTTTAGGATGAAAAATTTTAGGAAGAGTGATCATTCGGATTACAAATCGTTAGGAAGAACAATTTCGGGTAAAAAACTTTAGGTGAGCCAATATGGACCCAGTTATATCTACATCTGTCGATGTTTAGCTCACAAGAGTGTTGTGCAACCTTCCTTTATTTGGCAGTAAACAAATTACTACCGACTCGTAATATTGTTTCCACTAACTGGAGTGGAATAAATACGAGTTCCGGAAAACTAAAAGGTTTCTCCTATTTAATAACATTACTATTAATCCAAAGAGCTAATTAAGACGAAGTAATAAAGACTTTATAACTGTTTTCATAGAAGTAGGTACATGTTCAATTATTAACGAAAGGATTATAATAATACCGGGCTGCGGGTTGTTCGAAAGAGATACCGCGGCCCCGGACACAAAGGGCTAAGAAGGAACATGAGTGGTTTTTGATTAGTAGAAGTCTGGCACTCCCTTGCGCTCCGCCCAGACCGGAAGGAGTCATTTGATGATTATATTTTTTGCATTTTTTTTGGAGGGTGTTAACCCTCCAAAAAAATGCAAAAAATAATAGCTAACTAATTTAGTTCAAAATAACATTTTGTAGTTAGTAATATAATACACTGCACGTGTACTATTTGGGTACTAAAAATACATTACATTGAGATATTGCTTTCTATAGTTGTGGACACACTTATCAGTCGTATGTCAATTGATTCTTAAGTCCACAACCCCAATAATGAACCTTTTAACAAAATCTATGGGGAAATCGCGTATTGACAGGCCAGTCAAAACGCAATTTCCCACATGTGACGTCACTAAATTGTCAATTCAATTACTCAAAGTAACTAAAATATAATTTATTCAAAGTAAGTAATTGTTTTATAGAATTATTAGGTAAAACCTTAAGCATTTATAAGTATCATCAAGCCTGGTATCTTACGATTCTCCAGTTATATTTAAAGTTCTTTTACATGACCAGAGTATAATAATTAACCCTTCTTGGGAATGTAAATCTGGGCCTCATACTCAGCAAGCAACCACTAGATTCACGAAACATAAAATTAATAAATACTTGATTTAGGAAGGTCGTTTAAATATCGTTTTTATTTTAATTAATGTCCAGCCTCCCATTTGCGTGCTGCTTATCTACAAGCTGATAAGAATATTTAACTACTGACAATCTTAATAGAAGGTACATGAATCTTAAATCGTTAAGTAAATTTTCCGTTTGCATGAGTAAATATTTTGCCTGTAGCGTAAGACTTTAATTTGGGTTCCGACGTTTTTATTGTATGCTTTTTTAGCATTCCAACATGGGTTTAGACAAATATTAAAATTTTTAATAATGACCTGGATGAAATATCATTCTCCTCCTGATGAAATACCCTTCTTCTCTAATGTATTAATAGTGGGCGCAGAATGTTATCCTTCACACAGTTCATTCATGGCTTCTTTGATCTTCTATTTAATTTATACCCAAAACTTTTCTCACAACATACAAAATAAAGCTTTGTTTACTTTCTTGCAAATGAAGCCTGTGTAGTGTTAGAAATACAATAATATTAGTGTAATTTATCCCCATAATTAGATATTAATTTCAAGATAAATACCAAACATTACTTCAAAACTTTCAAAGGTGTTACTGTAATTCATGAATCATAAAATATAAACAGAAAGAGTTAACCAAATCCACTGGGATTTAAAAATTAAAAGGTCAGAAGGATTATGTGAGCGGATTTTCATTTTCCTAAAAGCGTGTCAGCATTTGAAACAAACTCTAGGGTGATGTTAGAAATGTTGATAATGGACGAATGAAAATACGTACAAATGTTTTTTTATGGTGCTATTCCACTAAACATTTGTACCACACATTTCGGTGAACACGCGCACATTTTGTTCATGTTCACTTGAGCGAATCCACCGTAGCAAAAAAAATATGCGGCATACTGTGTGGCACTGTGCCACCGGTGGATCGCACTATAACGATTGATGAAACGGAAGAAAATTTTCACTTTCACAGGTTCGTCACCGACAAGATTTGACCGACCATTTTGATTTCGACTCGATATTTCCGGATATCAACCACCCACATCTATGGCAGGTGGTATCCTTGTGCTCACGACAGACCCTTCTCCGATGTCCAAATATCAACCGTACTAATTTTATTGTGATAATACTGACCGTTGAAGTTCAAAAAGGCAATAAAATACCACCCACGTGTGCCTACGGTATCTTAATGTTCGGTACTCTCCTATATTGTAGAACAGAGACCGTCCATTCTCTTAAACATCTAGGTGGGATAGACTATTATTTCAGAGATGAAGTTAAGTGCTTATAGTCTATCGAATAATCGTTAACCTTGACCCATTGTCTGGAGCCTCAAGGGTTAGGTTTGGCCCAGAGGACAATTAATACATACATAGCCAGTCAAAATCATAACCCTCCTTTGGCTTTGCCGTAGTCGGGTAATAATAAAAGTCAAATAGGCACCCATTAAACTGCCGAAATGAAACCAGACATCAATACGTAACGTACGTTCGTCATCGTACGTGTCGTTTGTATTGTCTTTATTTCTATTATACGAAATGTTCCTAAAAGTTATTGAGAAATAGAAAATTTCGTAGTCGTTGTTAAATAAAATCAAATTGTCCTCTTTAAAAGGACTCGACCCCACGATGTAGTTTACAAATCTTATTCTTCTACAAGACTGCAGATATACCGAACTATTTCTTCTTCATTTATCTCTTGGCATTTAACAAGGTTTAACAATCAGATTTATAGTCTTTCTTACTGAAAGAGATTCAAACTTTAGTACCACAGGTTTATATAAATGTACGGCACCTACAAATTGTCGTAATGAGATTTACACAATCCATTTTCAGGATTTCCAGTATCTGGATTTCTAGATTTTGAGCATCCTGAATATTTATGTACCTAAGCTTCATGTACAATAGTGGTACATAGGCGATTTTTACATGACCGACCCATAGTCACACTAAACTACCACACCAGTGTGACTATGGTTAATTATATTTATCCGTAGTTACACTGGTGTGACTACGGCTGATCCGTAGTCACACTAGTATGACTATGGATAATTTAACCTGATCCGTAGTCACACTGGTGTGACTACGGCTGAACCGTAGTCACACCAGTATCGTAGCTTTTGGTCACGTCACTCATACATGCAACGCATGTACTCCATGACGCGCGCTCGCTTTGCTCGCATATTAAATAACACTAATATCTTCTGTCCCCGAAGTGCCGAGCCTCCGCCGGCCTCCTTCGTCGGCCTACAGCCCGGTGCCCATGACGCCCATAAAGGATACTGTCGCGAGACGGTGATTCATCCACTTAGCGGACGACTAGCAACAGCCTATAATTTTGGTTATTCATCCGGGTGTGACTACGGATCAGGTTAAATTATCCGTAGTCACACCAGTGTGACCACGGATAAATAAAATTAACCATAGTCACACTGGTGTGGTAGTTTAGTGTGACTATGGGTCGGTCACTGAATTTTATGCCACAAGGCATTCTCTACCAGTCTCATAACTTACTGAGCTTCAAGTAGGTTTTGTGCACATGAGGTATCTGCTAAAATCAAACCTGTTTATAATTTCTATACTAAATGCGTGATGTTTGTTCCAGTGCCCACACTTCAAAGCGTGTTGCCAAAGTTATAATAGTAGTTATATGGTTTCTGGCGCTTTCTTTGGCTGCGCCGATGGCCATGTCATGGGAGGTCATCATGGAAGACGAACCGGATCCAGGTACGTAGATTTTCATAACAGTATAGAACTCTAATTCCCACTACACCGTACTATACCCAGACCGTGCAAGGAACGTGTCAGGTATAAAAATATCATTAGTAGGTATTGAATAGACTGCCAACTAGAGCTAAACCGAGGAGCGTCACCTTAATTGATGGTCCGAAATTAACGAGATTATTGGAGAAATTATATGTACCTGCATTACCTAATGCGTTATTCGTTACTTATTATTTTATCGTAAATTCGACCTTTAGTACCTATCTACCTTTAATTTCCTTTCCCTAACAAAACTGAAAATACCGTTTTGTTTTTTGTGTGTTTGCAATATCACTGCGATTTGCATTCGCAGTCTATGCAGAAACTTCCAATAAATGGTTTAAATTAAACACGACGTGTCGGGTTGAAACAAAACCCACAAAAGCAGAGCAAGCTTTTCAATCAAAACCAATTAAACCTAGTTTCTAGTAGTTACAGCACCGACTAATCAAAGTGAATCCATTTACGTTTGTTATGGACAGACAGCTGTGATCTATTTCCGTTGTGTTACTTTTTCTAGATAACTAACTTGGTGACACAGACAGGTGAATTGTATTTTACTAAACTAGACTGAGTGTAATATGGCCAATTCAGAAGTACAAGATAAGTATGCATCAGCAAAAAGTCATTCTTGAAAGTTACATGAACTTGGAGGGTTGTAATAATGATTTTGATGATTATAATTCTGTAACTGCATACCTACGTCTTACATCCGCGAATCATATTTTCACTAAGATGTAGTGTAATAATCATCTTTACTTATATTATTTTGCTTGTAAGTTTGTATTTAGGCCGTAAACACCGGAACTAATGATCAGAATCTAAAAATCCAAAGAATACAAAATTTCAGATTAATCGGTTGACAGGAAGAGGGTGAAATTTGAATTACTAAATTTGACCTAAGAATAAAAATATTTTTACTGATAGTTTGATACAGTTATTTGTGGGTGCTATAGGTTATGCAATAATAATATATTATATGATGCGTATTAGCCGTGCTATCGCAAGTATCGCAATGTTTGCGGATGAAGTCGCGGGCGAAGACTCTACACGGTTAACTTTACATCGTTCTGGAGCCGAAGCACAGTAACTCCAGTTCGCATTGTTACTTGATTTTAAGACATCTAATAAAGAAATACTTACGAACAATAGGTCGTGGTTTCGAACCCGGGCAGGTGCATAACTTTGTGTAATTTATTTCATCACCGCTGCTCTCAAAACGGTGAAGGAAAACATCGTGAGGAAACCGCCATGTCTTAGAACCAAAAAATTCTAAAACATGTGACATCTGGCAATCCGCACTCGGCCCGCGTGGTGGATTATAGCCCATCCCTCCCCTAGAGAGGAGGCCTGAGTCCCTGCAGTCTGAACATTATAGGGTGATAATGATGATGAATAAAGAAATTAGGAATGTATCAAATTTTCCGTCATTGGAGTTAAATCTTAGTAGCGCGTCCACTATCGCATTCATAAACGCAAAGTCTTCTGCGATAAACGCGATCTGTAATACATACTCATATGCATCGACCGCAATGAAACGTTACTTCGAGTTCTCATATTCCAAAGAAAAAAAAACAATACAATTAATTTTCGTGATTTTTCATTGATATTTATAGAAAATAATGGGTACAATCGATTCGAGTTCGATGATTAAGTTTATGGCTTCCGGTTCCTGAACGACCTTAAATTAACCGTGTATAAAACAGTTATTATTTGTGTATAACTATATTGATCACCTAAAAAAGTGCTTTACATTAGAGCAGTACATTTAGTAAGGTTAATATTGAGTAATCAATAGTAAAATAATTACTATTGTAGCTTTTAAATTCAAATTCTAAAAGTTTGTTTATATAATTAAACTCTCGTTAAGCAGTACGTACGAGTAGGATACGTAGTAGTATAGTAGGATACGAGTACCTATGCTTTTTCAACAAGTAGGTCGGAGTTTCCTGAAAACTAAGCGTTAATTCTTTCTTTCTTTGCAGTTACAAAAATCTTTTACAAAAAGCCTTTTTGTGCTCCCACCGAGTTCGGCTCACATTCGCTGGCAATATACAGGCTATTACTGTATGTATTCCAGGTGAGTTTTATTGGCCCAATTTATTTGTTGATGTTACAATGTAAGTTTCATTTTTCGATTTTCATTCCACTGCATAAAGTATTAAGGTTTATTGTTTTTGTTTGATG
The DNA here is from genome assembly GCA_949775195.1 of Diarsia dahlii. Lineage (NCBI taxonomy): Eukaryota > Metazoa > Arthropoda > Insecta > Lepidoptera > Noctuidae > Diarsia > Diarsia dahlii. The sequence continues at coordinate 12,861,184 of OX459194.1, read as the reverse complement.
AAAAACGTTTTCACACTGTGATTGATTGTTTTTATTGTCGCATCATTGAACAGCAAACAAAATAATGTTCTATCACTTAGCAAAATTTGAATTATTTTATGAATTCATTTTAATGTATTTAATAGCGGTTATCTGTACGTAAATACGATACATATATTAAAGCTTCAAGCTGTACCTACTCATAAATAGGCCTTATTTATAGGTTTCATGTATCGATATACGTAGTTCACATAGTAACAAAAGCAGTTTGAAATAGTTGTAGGTCTACATTTACATTATTTTGAGACATGCAATAATTTTAGATCTCATTCATTCCCTCACAATGTGAAGATCCCACGAACCATGAGATACCTTGGTGGCCGCCGCTGGAGGTGACACTGTAATTTTTTTCCATGAAAACCACAATGAAAAACAATGGACATTCACCAAGGTTCGAAGATAAAATAATAATAACTATAGAGAACGTTTATCTTCATAATTTCGAACAAGATAAATACCACCACGCATTTTGTCACGAATCTAGAAGTTGGCATCAGCGATGGCCATTCTGTGCGTGCTCTGTGAAAATAATAAACAACACACTCATATTTTTCTTTTTATTTCTTGATTTGCATGCTCATAATCTACGAACAACAATCAAGAAGAAGCTTTATTTCATCTCGGTATCTGACCTTCGTTTATTATGAATTGACTTGTAAAAAGATAGACAGACCGTATAATGAAAAGACTTGTACGACCTTGGACGTAGGCATAGTTCAAATTATTCTCATTAAGCTACTCTAATAAATAACTCCAAAAATAAGTGTTTTGATTTAAGTCCTCCTCTGTTGTCCAATATTGACATTTTAGGTGATATTATAATCAGCTGGGGTGATTCAATTTCAAAGGCTCCTAATTATTAAAAGGGACGGCTATAACATTTCACGAGGGATTTTTTTCAAGCAGAATTCTGAAATAATTTCACAAATAATGTGGGATGCTGATGATGGAAGTATGAGTATAAAATTATACTAACGGACGAAGATCAATGAATAAATGTTTATTTTTCTTTTAGTACGTAATCCCGTTGTGCGTGATTACGTTTGCGTACGCGCACATGTCTATGAAGCTGTGGGGAGCGCGTGCACCTGGGAATGCGCAGGAGACGAGAGACGCCAACCATATGAGGAATAAGAAGAAGGTGAGCTACTTAATCTAATACTCTAGGACAGGGCTGTCCAAACAAAGGCTTGTTTTCATGCGGCCCGCGACACACATTTTAATCTAAAAATAGTTTTGGACACAAATAGTTTGGATAATATTATTCGTTGTATTATACTTGGTATAATTATTTATCTTCAGTCTTGCAACATTCCATTCGCATGATCACTTAAAAGTGAAGCTACTTTTACTATTATTGGGGGAATTTCCGGAAAGTATTTTGTTTTTGTCGAGTGAGGATTTGCTGTTGACCGTATTAGTTAAGTTTGTGCTTCCACTTAGTTCGTATCGGAACTTCTTACTTACACCGCTTTGAATTTTACACATTATAATAATTAATTAGCAGCAGTTTTTAAAAAAAACCTTAACTAACTGCAATGTCTACGAAGAAGCGAAAATTAAGTGATGAACATCGAGTATTTAATGAGAGGTGGGAACTTGACTATTTTATATGCAACAACAATAATAAAATTCAGTGTATGATTTGTATGCTTGACCACTGAAAATATTTTTCTGGCCCTCCAGCTTTTGTATGAAATTTAATTAGCCCGCGAAGGTGTATAGTTTGGACAGCCCTGCTCTAGGACATAATCATAGAAATCGCCGAGTTGCAACTCCAAGGGACTCACACGGTGAGGTTATATTAAATGACACGTAAGAAAAGTGTTTCTTTTGTAGAAAAAAAAACATTTATTTGTCGCAGATACATCACGTGCAAAGAAAATGAAAAATAAAACAATATTCCTACAGCACACAACAAATATTTTTAAATAGAAGACATGAAACAAAAATAAAAAGTTAGCAGTTTGCACGTGCGTCAAGCAGCAGGTTACCACTCCGCGTGATGCGTAGTCAGTATGTAAGGGTTTGTTCTTTCGCCACGAAATGGCTTCCGGTCACCGTAGACGCGGGCCTGTGGACGGTGAGTAATGGGCTAGCTCGCCGTCCGTCCATCTTATTACGACGACAGGCCGTGTTGACGGTGCATTCCTGTTCCACGCGCGTCTCAAAGAGATGTCAGCAACATGGAAGGGGCGCAAGGGCCAACGCCCGTCGTAGCTGCGGGTTGTTCGTAAGAGATGCCGCAGCCTCGGCACAAGGGCAAAGAAGGAATATGGGTGGTTTTTAGTCAGTAGAAGTCTGACACTCCCTTCAGCTCTGCCTAGAGCAGGAGGGGTCATTTGATGATTTCCCACAGGCCAAAAAAAAAGGGTTTGGACTACTATAATTTTCCAGTGCCTAGATAGTCTACATAAGAGGTTAGACTTCCTAAACACTTACACCCGTATTTATAAACAAGTCATTACTATTACTTGAGTAAATGTCACTGTTTAAGATACGATTTTTTCTCTGTAGTTTAGTAATTCCTTAATGTTAGAACTATCAAACGTTAGAATTCTTAGTTCTGCTTTTATTGACGGTTCTAACTTCGTTTAAATCTTGCCCCCTTGCATAAAAATATTTGCATAAGTAATTACTTAAGTTCAAGTAATTACTTTAACTTGACTATAAATACGAATGTTATACAAATTCATTGTCACTGGATATATCTGTTATTATAGTAAGTAAGCAATGTTACCGAAAAAACAATTTTCTTTCGTCACATGTATCGTCACGTCTTGGCAATAATGTACTAGTTTCAGCGAAGATAGAGTACATCAGAAGCCAGATCCATCAGCAGGATAAACAGCAATAACAATTTATTGTGTTGAGATAGTGACAAATAACGACAAACAAAACAAACAGTACCTCTATTTCCCCTATTTACATTTTACAACTTTCACAGACGACGATAGACAACTTTTTGTAGATAAACAGCTCCTGCAAAATACGAGTTGATGTAATTTTATTGTACACGATAAAGCTAGCCTTTCTGTTGAAGGTTTGAATAAATCCCGTCGGGGCCGCGGATTTTTATACTAGATGACGTGGCCTCGGCGCAAGGGCAAAGAAGGAACATGGGTTCGGCTTTTAGTCAGTAGAAGTCTGATACTCCCCTTCGCTCTGCCCAAGAGCGGGGAGGGGTCATTCGATGATTTTCCACCCACCAAAAAAAAAAAAAAAGGTTTGAATAAATAAGGAAGAGGGGAAAAGACGTACTTGAGTAAAAACAAAAGATTATACATAACATAACATCACACCTGTAATCCCCGAAGGTTTAAGCAGTATATCCACACCCACATTTCGCTAATTTAGTTATGTCTAAGTTCTATATAATCAGTCAATAACAAATTCAGTAGTCAATTCCGTAGCTGCTACGGAGTAATTCCTGATGAAAACACCCTAGATCACTTTGCCCACCCTGTGAATTGAACCCAGGACCTCAAGCAGAGCAGTGAATCCTTGTGACCACTAGACCAACGAGGCGATCATTGGTCAATACATAAATAAATCAAAGTGTTAACCGTTTGAAAGACAGCCAACACCAACATACATCAAACGTTTACGATTCTACAATTAATTAAGACTTCAATTAAACCTTTGTAAATAAATATCATCTACTATCGTTTCTAGTGGTCTGTCCTTTATAAGCCTATCCGGCAGAATTCACTGGGTGCGACAAGACCGCCTTTGATACAACCTATTTAATTTGTCTGTTTTCTTTTCTATTGACTTGACGCTTATTAGGCGGATTATCCATATTAGCCAAGAATCGACTTGAGTGGAACAAATGGCTTGACTTTGCTCTTCACTGGGTTAACATATAGATAGGTCCTTATAATACTTTTCCTTTGAGAAAGACTTAATAAGAGACGATGAATGGACAGTGTAATGGATGATATGGCAAGAAAAGAGTCAGAGTCAGAGATGAGGAGTAATAGGGAAGTATGGAAGAACAAGACATGCTGCGCCGACCCCAAATAAATTGGGATAAGTGCAAGAGAATGATGATGAATAATTTTCCTTTTTAACCGACTTCCAAAAAAAGGAGGAGGTTATCAATTCGACTGTATTTTTTTTTTTTTTTTTTTTTTTTTTTTTTATGTTTGTTCGCTCATAACTTGCGACTGGGTGAACTGATTTTCATGATTCTTTTTTCATTTGAAAGCTGGTGCTTCCCGTGTGGTCCCATTGTCACCATTTCAATATCTGATGATGGGATCTTGTAGAAATCGGGGGAACTCTTCAATAAATAACAGCAGATTAACCGCGATTGTTGCTATAGCATATCTAAGCATTGTTTACGCCATCACACAACATAATATCACGCCTGTACTCACTACAAAGGTTATAAAAACTATTTTGTGAAGATCTGATGAAGAACTTCGGAGATAGGCAACGGAACTCCTCAATAAATGATAGCAAATGGACTGGGATTGCTGAAATCTCATATTGTCTGTCTATTGTTTACACCAGTTCCTAACATAACATCACGCCGGTACGTTGTGAAGGGGTAAGCACATGTGAAACACTAAAAAGTGAAAAATAAAAACTTTTTTACAAAAAATAAAACCGACTTCGACAAAAAAAACACTCAAAAGTGAAAAATAAACTTGACAAGAAAAATCAGTTTCTGAAGTCGGTGACAAAAAAATGAAATCAAAGAAACAAAAGTCACCGACTTCAGAAACTGATTTTTCTTGTCAAGTTTATTTTTCACTTTTGAGTGTTTTTTTTGTCGAAGTCGGTTTTATTTTTTTATGCAATGCATTGTGAAAAAAATATTCTCTATTAAAATTTATACCTATCTAATGAGCCGTTCCTAATCCATCGCTAAGTCCACATTATTATAGGAAATAATAACACTACGCTGTCACAAAATGCCGATCCATCACCACCATGATAATGATGTATCTACTTAAGGGCAAGGCCGATCACTTTGGCCGCATCAGGTTTATAGCTGCTTAAAGGAGATGTTACAGCTGAAAATAGCGTTCTATTTCCGTTTAACAGATGGTAAGCCATTTAAATCCATCTGGTGCAAATTGAATGCAATGCAATTTAATGTAAATAAACACGGTGGAACATTAGCCTGTTAAACCACATGTTACTTTGGAATTCTAATGTTACCTACTGTTTTAGGGGTTAATGGATATTATTTTGTTAATACCTGCTGTATTACCTACCCTTTATAAGATAATATGTAGTTATAAGCATTATTGCCTACCATCCTCAGTTTTGTAAAGGTATTTGCTCTACCTACTTCCAACTCTCTTTATTGCTTAATGTAAGAAGAGTTTTCTCAGGGGTTGGATATTTGGGCAATTTCAATGAGTCACGTACGTTATATTAGTAAAAGTAAATTGTAAAAGAGTAAAACACAGAACTATAGGTAAAACGAAACAAACAAACAGGGGTTAAACAGTAAATTAGAGAATATTAAACGAGCGTTTCGCGGATGTGTTCAAAGCGCACGCAAATCGTACTCCAATGGCTTTGAGTTCACGCGTCGCGGGCTGCGTTGCCAGGAGCCATGGACGGTGCTGCCAGGTCACAAAAATGATTTAAAAGGTAGTGCTACAATAATTATATCAACGGAAATAAAAATATTTTTTAATTTCAGATTTAATTTACATTGTGTAAATTATGTCGCCTTTTCGTTCACAATAATAATTTAGTCCAAGATCGCAGGGCCGCCAGACGTCACGTATTTTCTGACGAAGGAAATGCGGACAATTGGGTAGCGTTAGTATGTACTAATAATAATAATAATAATAATAATAATTTATTTTCAGTAAAAACACATTTTAGTTTCACAATAACAATTTTCCAAATAAAAATGAACATTACAGATAATAGAGATTCGTTGGTGCCTGTACTAATGAATATCATTGTATCACAGACACCAGCGCCTTCCAAGATGGGTTACATAAAAAATCGAACGTGTTACAAGGTGAACTCGAGAAGAGTATTTCTAATAAACTAAAAAGTAAATAGTAAATGAAAATCTAAAAAATAATAAAAAAAAAAACAAATTGATACTATAAACTAACTATAGTTACTTAAAAACTAAAGTTAGGATTTAAATTAAATTAGGATTTAAATTAAATTAAATTAAGCTACTTATTTACTATGAGGAACATTGGTGCACGTGGTGCTTGCGAGAACAGGTGAGTGTTTCTGGATGTGTGAGTGAGTGTATGTGTAGTGTGAGTGTATATGTAGTATGAGTGTGTGGTGCGTCTATTTTATAAATAAATAAATCTATAGGATTAGTTTGAGAAGATCTTCAGTCTCCCGGTAATTTAAACTTAATAACAGCGTTTGTATTTCTTGTTTGCATTTATTTTTTGTAAGATTATGTATATATTTTATTTTGTTAATACGGTTGTAGAGACGAGAACTATTTATATAAAAATTTCTACTGGCGAGAGCAGTTCTATGCGACTGAATATCGCACACTATATCCTTCCTGCGCTTGCTGTGCGGCTTGTATGGAATTGAAGCATGTTTACGCATGACGGTCTGAAGCACGTAGAGCTGTCTTACTGTGAGTACAGAGCATTGTTGGTACAAAGTTACAGTCGGGTACCTAATAGGCTTCTTAAGAAGAACTTTTAGGACTGCCCTCTGCGCCCTCTCCACACGCAGCATACTAGTAGCAAACGTACCTCCCCACGCCGGTATACAGTACATTAGTATTGACTGAGCTAAAGAAAAATACACTAACTTTAATGTCTCTAGGTCAGCAGAACATCTTAATTTTTTGAAAATGTATATGAGTTTTCTTGTACGGGAAACTATATTTCCTATATGTTTGTCCCACCTAAAATGAGAGTCAATTTGCACTCCCAGATACCTTATGTCAGTTGTACGTATAAGAGGGAGGCAGCTACAGTTAAGGCTAGGGTGACGACAGGTGTGAGCAATAATTTTTAAGAAGTCCGATGGTTGAGATGCGGAAGAACTAGAAAAAGTTATAAATTTTGTTTTTAGTGCGTTTAGGGTCAACAGGTTGTCGTTTAGCCAGGTTATTACAGACGACAGTGCCTTTTCGGTTTCGTTATAGGCTAGCTGCCAGTCCTTGGCATGCACAATCAACGCCGTGTCATCTGCATATGTGATTATTCTGCAGTTGTTAATTGCTAGTTGACACAGGTCGTTAATGTACACCAAAAATAAGGTGGGACCAAGCACACTGCCTTGTGGGACTCCGTATGTGAGAAATTCTTCATCGCTACTATAATTTCCAACTCTGACATATTGACTACGTTCAGTGAGGTAACTACGAAACATTTCTAGGACCGTGCCCCTAACGCCTATCGATTCCAGTTTGTTTAGAAGGATGGGAATTGACACCGTGTCGAATGCTTTCGACAAGTCCAAAAATACTGCAATGGTTTTACGTTTAATATCTAAAGACTGAATTACAGTGGTAGCCAAGTCCATTACAGCGTCTTCAGTTGACTTACCTTTAATAAACCCATATTGGTTTTGAGAAATGATGTTGTATTTGTTTAGATAATTAGTTAATTGTTTATTTAAAAGTTTTTCAAAAACCTTAGAGATGGTAGTGAGTACTGAAATTGGCCTGTAATTTTCGACACAGTCTCTATCCCCAGTTTTAAAAATTGGGTGAACAATGGCCTTCTTAAAAACTTTTGGAAAGGTCCCAGTAGTAATTGCAAGGTTAAATATATATTTTATACCTGGTATTAAAAAGTGGCGGGCTGATTTTAATAAAGATCCAGATATACCATCCCAACCGACTGCACAATTGTTTTTTAGGCCTAGAATAACTGTTTCTATCTCTTGTTCTGACACCTCAAAGATACCCATTGAGTGACACGGAATGTTTTCGTTTTGTGACCTAGGAGCTGCGGAAATTGGAATTTGGGCTGCTAAAGTTTTTCCTATGCTTGTAAAGTATTTGTTGACTATATTGACTGAGTCTTTGGGGTCTTTACTTATACTCAGTAAGTCGTTTGGTACGGTCTTTTGTTGCTTCGTATCAGTAATATTCTTGATGGCATCCCAAGTTGCTTTGGTGTTACCCTTGGCCTCCTGAAGCAAGCTTCGATCATAAGTGGTTTTAAGTTTTTTTAATAAGTTGTTAAGAAAATTACGATAGCGTTTGTAGGTGGTATTATGTATCATATTATTGGGATCTTTTTGAGCTTTAATGTGCATTGTGTCTTTGTTTTTTATACACTTCAGAAGTCCAGGGGTAACCCAGGGTTTTAAGATCCTTTTTTTGTGTGGAATTAGAACGTCTGTAGTGTGTGATTCTATTGTAGATGAAATTTTATTAATTAGAAACTCTGCAGCTTCATTAGCATCGTGAATACTAAACAGATAAGACAAGTTTGTTTCTCTCAAATCATCTATCACAGCTTGTTGATCGGTACGCCTAATGTAATTATTTGGTTTGGGTGACGTACTTGTTGTGCCGACGCTCAGTATAGTTGGGTAATGGTCCGTGATCAATGTGTCCAGAACTAGTGTAGTTGCACTTTTTTGCGTCTTTAACATGACATGATCAAGACAAGCCTGCCCCCTTGTAGGGGAGACGTGAGCAGGTAACATACCATGTGAATAAATCATATTAAGGTATTCCTCAGATTGGTTATTTAAGTGCTCTGGCATGATGTCTATGTTTAAATCCCCAGTGACAACTAATGTTTTATATCCATTTAATGATGCCAACACATCATTGAGGTTCTTAATGAAACTTTCTAGGTTCTTTTTTGCCGGCGAACGATATATTGCCACAATAGCGACTTCGTCAATGGTACAAACCAGACAATTAGCATCAAGTAACAATGGTTGATTAATTTTGTGCCTTAAATATGATTTAACATAAATAATTACACCATCATTCTGATTACAGAAGGATGATTTGTGGTTTATAAAGCCATCCAAAGTGGGTGCATTAACAGTTTTACTAAGCCAGCACTCTGTCAGGACAATAACGTCACAAGGTGTATTTATTGAATCCAAAAGAAGAGTAAGTTCGTTAAAATTTGAGTTTAAGCTGCGTATGTTCATATGAAATATATTAAGTTTTTTATGGGATTGGTTTAGGTACTTGGTGCAATCGAGGGGAGAACAAGTGAAAGACTTCGAAACACTTATTGATTCCAATTCATTAGATATCTCGGTTATATTATCTACAGTGAATTTGAAGAAATATAATTAATTGGGAACACAAGGGGCACCGGAATGATCGAGAAAGATGAATGTTAAAACTCGGACATTTTACGACGTCTTCTCTGAGAGTGGGTGTGTATATGTGGTGTGTGGTATATAACATTTTAAGATAAGTAGCAATTAAAATAATATTAAACAAAAAACAGAGATAATTTAAAAACAAAAGACCATTAGCAATGCATGCGTGTTGAAAGATCAGAGACAACAAAGACGAATTTCTACGTTTTTTATCTAGTCATTGATCGCAATTTATTGTCTTAAGATCACCTTCAACCTTAACGTGAATCGACTGCATACCTTCTTTTTTCCGAAGGTAGATTTTACCATGAGCTGTCCAGCAGAAGGAAAATTCATTCACCTTAGCAAAATCTCGGGCAAGGTAAAACAACCGCTTTGTTTTAAATGTCAGGTTTTCAGCAATATAAATGGGAATATGCGGGCACTGGAGTCCCAACCCTAAGTGGTTGGTGCTTAATCTGTTCCCTTTGTTTTCCTTATTGAAATTTTTGTACGAACTTAACAAATTGTCCCTCTGCAGGACACTAACAAAATCAACAATAATGGGTTTGACAGCCGAGGATTTGGTATTAGCACGGTAAATGTCACGGATATCGGAGTTTAGAATTCGGCAATTCAGACCTTTCCCAACTGCACAAATAACCTGCAGCAGGTCCGTTTTAGTTTCCCCTTTTTTTGCAGGTATATTTCTAATCTCAATGCCAGTGCTCTTCTTACTCCTTTCCAGACCCTCAATTTTTTCTTCCAACTGTTGTATGTATGACCGCTCTTCCTTTCGCTCTTCCTGTACCTTTTCGAGCTTTAATTTCATTTGGTCGTACTGTTCCGATATCATGGCAAAAGACTCGCGAAAATCATTATTTTGTTTAATAATGCCATTAATGGAATCCTGCAACGAATGGAGCTTTGCATCCTGTTGTGCTGAAAAGCTTCTGAAGAGTTCCTTCATTTTCTCCATGAGATCATTCTCTAGAACGTCTCCATGTTTACGTTTGTACCTGCAAGTGATATTGCTACTTTCGATACTTTCAGCCATGACTTGCAAGTTCGGCTCTGACGCAACACGTGGAGGCGATGAATTTGAAGTTTGCATTATTTTTTATTTTATATTTAGTATTGGAAGGTAATAATGTGCAAAATCTATCAGTAAATTAGTCAAAGTACCAGGACGGCAGTAAGCCTCAGAGGTTACACGTAAGTGATGTCTCTTACGGTCGTACTCAGTTAGACAGGTGAAGAAAGCAAGTGGCCGTAGCTGTAGACAGGGACCAGGATAGCAGCAAGTACGAAGACAGTAACCAGCCAGTTACGTACTCCAGTCGTTCCGTCCGCACACGAGTAAACCTCTCCTTGTATTAGGTTAAAAACATCAATAGTCTCTGGGGCTAGGCACCAGGGCAGCAGCAGATTGCGGGCGCAGTTAAAGGTTGTCCAGATAAATAGTTAAATACTCTAGTCGTTCCGTACTCTCATGAGTAAACAATTAAAAATCTCTCAAAAACTTTGTCTATGGTTAAAAACAGCAACAGTTCTCGAGGCTAGGTACCAGGGCAGCAGCAATTTGAGGGTGTAGTATAAAAGCTTGTCGTGATATTGCTAACACCCAGTGACAGAGATAGACAATAGCACCAGCGAGCGGGTTAAAGCGAGATAGCAACAGTGCGTAGGCGTTGCGTACCTGTTTCTCTCTAATGTTGTCTCTCGCTCGCTCGTTCTTGCGCCGCGCCGCGTACTTGGTGTGGACTCGAAGTAAAACCTCTTGCTGTTTATGCACTCCTATTTTTATGCATGTATTATTTTGAGTAAAAATTGATTTAAATACGTTAAAAAATTGGTAAACAGTAACAGAATAAGCGTCCGATCTGAACGGAGGTCCGGGCGGAAGGGGTACTAAGAACGCACGACTACCAGCTAATTTGCTAAGACTGCCAATTTTCAGATATCAGGTACTCGGGTTTCCCATATCTTCCCGTGGGTGTCGTAAGAGGCGACTAAGGGACTTACCAGAGAATGGGCAGCAGCGTTCTCTGTGTCTTTGTAACAACCATACTGCGATCGCCAACCCGCCTGCCAAGCGTGGCGATTATGGCAAACCCCCCCAAAAATGCCTGGGGGAGGCCTATGTCCAGCAGTGGACGTCTTTTGGCTGAAATGATGATGATGATGATGAGGTACTCAAGGTACATAAAAAAATTACTTACTTCACGTATTTTCTCCAAGCTGATTTTTACGTATATTTTAGGCAATATCCTTAAAAATAAGTCGCCAATACTCCCAGACACTTTCCGTCGGCCGTAATGCTTAACAGACTCTTTAAAGAAAACTAAACCCCTTATGATTTAATACTTAAAGCTAATTGATCGCGTTTTTGCCATGCTATATGGGGCAGGCGCTCCAACATGCACCCGAGTGTTGCAACGTTTCCAACAAAATCCTGAAAACACAAAAAAAAAAATAATAATAATTATGCACCTTTATAGCCTGATACCTGAAAATTGGCCGTCTAAGCAAGCTAGCTGGTAGTCGTGCGTTCTTAGTGCATATTATCACTACTCAATCGTCCACATTTCCTTCGTCAGAAAATACGTGACGTCTGGCGGCCCTGGGATCTTACTCTATAACGTCTAACAATAAAATAAATTCAAAATAAATATCACAAAACATTCAAAGTAAAGGTCCAATTTATGTTACGTTAAACCGAGCATAAAATAATATTATTAGATTGGAAAGAAAAATAAGTAATATAATAAGATTTACGAGTATTTCGGAAAAAAAGCGATAAAGAGCAGGAACAAAGGCTGGCATTTTCGCATAGCGGACGTAGTAGCGCTTAGAAACACTAGACCAACTAAGAACACGCGATTATGGGTTCGCTTCTATTCGAAGCCGGGCGAAGTTTTATTATCTTTCTTTCAAGAACATCTCAGTGGCAGCATGAAGTCCGGATTCGTGCCCACTTATGGCAATAGACTCGCCCTTACCACATATAAACTATAGCGAAATGTGGGCATACATAGGTACGATGGATACTTTTCTGTCTAATATTTCGACGTATACATGCGTGATGTTCTTATTATTTTATGTTAAGGAATAATTTAGAAGGACGTTTCATATATGTATTTATACACACGAAAAAACACTGACCTACAAGACTTGTTGTCAAACGTTTTACGATCAATTAATGATGTAACAAAACCGGCGGCAAGGTGGCCTACATTACACTGAACATACGGAAGATTTCACACGCTATTTCCTTTCCTAATTAATCGATCAATTATCCTCGTTTAAGGCAATTAAGTAAGGCTGATAATGTTCGAAGTTCAAACGTGTCAGTCAATATAGCGTGCAGATACTTTATCAAAGTCTTGATGACGTCATTGTGACGTAAAACGTCAGGCAAATACAGACGGTGCACGGGTGGTAAGTATAGACCTGTGCCTTCGTATGATGTCATATTCTATCATTTCCGCTAAGTACAGACTAATAGTTGCTATTGCTGATTCATCTAATACTCTACGACCTTCCGAAAGATAAAATAAATGGCAATGTCTTTACTTTATAATTTTCAAGTCGAAGAAAGATTTATTTCTTCACTAAAAGATGTTTGAACCCCTTATGAATTTCGTTATTTGACTCAAACTATCTTTAGAATGTTAGTGGAATGTTTACTTAAAAGCTTTCAGTGAATAAAAGTGCTTATAATAGAAAGCTTTTGGCAGCTTTAAATTTTAGTGTTTATTTAAACGGAAAAGTTCAACAGTAACTCTCACTCCATTACACGACTAAATTGAGAAACAAATCATTTTTAAGTAAAATGTTTCCGAATTGTATTTCAACTATTTGTTACTACTTTTACTCGTTTCGTTAATATTTTTACACGACTGCCCCAAAAAACAGTGTTATTAATCGTTTTGCTAGATACTGATAAGTCAATAGCAAAGATGTAAATATTCGATGTGAGCTCACCATAGACTTTATTTCGCGCAAAAATAAAATTCAGTTCATACACGGCGTTTGTAACTTTGTGTGTGTGCCAAAGTTATCAAACAGAAACGCGACCATCTATTGAATCGGGGAATCTATCAATACAAATCTTTTGAAATAAAACTAACAGCACCTGCTATAAATTCTATCCTCCGAACATCTGTTTGATTGAACCAGGATGCGGATTTATAAGGGTCTGGGCACCTGAGCTCCACGAAATGGTAATATTTTCATTATTTAAAAAACTCCGAGACGTGAAGTAGGTCGTAGAGGTCGGTCAAAAATAAAGAGGTAACGCTGGCTAATTCAATTTACCCTATTTGTTTATTTACCAAATATATTATGCTAGTCAGACGCTCAAACGGATACCAAGGTGGTTACTGAAAGTTTAATTTGGGCTGCAAGCACCGACACCAATTTCAACTAGGAGAAATATAGATTAGGCACTTGAGAGTGGAATGAGATAAAAAAAACCATCTTTAATATACCACGTGTTTTTTAATTCTCCATAACTCTAGTCTATCGTCAGAATTATTCTATAAGTAAAACTAATAATACAAAAATTCCTGGAATATGTGGTTCAAAAATGCATAATTTCGAAGATACCATGGCTGTTTCGAAGGTATCTAAGTTTCATAGATAAATACGAGTAATTAATTTTAATTCAAACCAATTATTTATTTTACGTGAGGCTTTTCATAATAATCGTGAGTTAGTCGAATTACTTTGTATGAAAATTTAAGACCGAAAAATCTTTTTTTCAATAATTTATATGCGGGTCGATTCTTTAATAATTATAGTCTCATATTCATACCCAGGAGTTGTGGGATATAAAAACACGTTGTACAGCTATCTAAATATAGTTTGAATCTTGGTCATGAGGTCCATACCGACCGATTTATCTGACGACATCGTTTAATCAACTAGACACTTCAATAGAGGGTACCTAATCCAAAATGGCATAATAACTCAAAGTTATGGATCCCTTAAATTTCCCCTTTTACCCTCACAATCTTATTTCGCGGAACATTATTTGGGTTAGGTCTAGTGATTCCATTACGAAGGCTTCGTCAATCGAGACCCAACATATTTTTAATCACTTGCTTTACTATTACAAGACTTCGTTATATACTTTTTAAACGACCTATCTAGCTGATCATAGGTGAAATAAGTGACCGTAACATTTTGTCTGTTATTTAATGGCTACTCTTCTCAATGACTTTACTTCCGTTTAGCTTTCACAATGAACTGTTAGACACAATTACATTTTTCATTGTGAAGTAGAATTTTAATATGGGAAACGCGATGATTATTATTAGGGATATTACATATTTTACTAGCTTTTGCTACCCTAGCGTTCCCGTTGTAGTCGGAAATTAACCCACGGTAGCGTCCCGTTAGTGCAATTATTTTTGGAATTACCTAGATTAGTACTTCTGAAGATTACCTGTAGGTAATCATACAAACTTCTAACTTTTACCTCTTTTACCCGACTGCGGCGAAGCCTACGAGGGGTTAAGTGTTTTTTTTAATAATATTAGATTAGATTGATCCGTCATCCGGCCCCCTACGCAGGTAATAAAATAAAGTTGGACATAGGGTAGGTCTTTAAATAAAGGCTGTTTTATTTAAACGCATTTTTTGTGTATCCATGTCTTGGCTGTCATGGCTTTTATTTTTGATAAATATCTTTTATGTTACATTCTGATATCGACATTTCAGTTGAAAGTTCTGCACCTGTAAAAAACAACTGTTATATTCCCATAAGATGAAACAAAACCAAAAAAATGTAGCAAACGAAGACACCGAAAGTCATAAAGCGAGCTAGCTTTTCGTATAGAAATATCTGCTTAAAACGCGTCGATAAACAAAAACAATAACTCAGATTAAAATTAGGCGAATATCCGACAAAACGTGGTGTGAATAAATTAATCTTTCACAGCTGTTTACCACATTTTAATTAAATACGGAGTGTACTCGTTTTATAACAAACCCAATTGTCCACAGGTTATAAAAATGCTTGTCTTGGTGGTGGCACTCTTCGCATTGTGCTGGCTACCGCTTCAGAGCTACTTGTTGCTACAATCGTTCTTCCCGTCAATAAACGAGTAAGTATCCAACATAATTTGTACGTTCGTTCCTACCCGCAAACAAAAATTTCCTAAATCAATGTTCCGCCCTGAAATACCAATGAATCTACCAACTTTCATTAACATTATTACGCTCCCACTTCAGGGCTTTCCAGGTGATACCTATATCGATATTACGAAACTTTATCGCAGAGACCATCGATTTGCTCAAAGTTCCAACTACACTTAAATCAATGCGAAAATGGAACACTAAACAAGCTTATATCTA
This sequence comes from Diarsia dahlii, assembly GCA_949775195.1. NCBI lineage: Eukaryota > Metazoa > Arthropoda > Insecta > Lepidoptera > Noctuidae > Diarsia > Diarsia dahlii. The sequence continues at coordinate 12,845,533 of OX459194.1, read as the reverse complement.
TGTTGTTAACATAAACAATATCAAAACAATTATAAACTTTGTGAGGTAGAAGCTTTCCGGGAACCTGACTCAGTTTAGCCTTGTTTTGGTACTTGACATTCAGAGATGGATGAAGTCTTCGTCATACAAGTTGAAAGCAAACAGACGACAAGCGGATTAGCATTACGAGACCAAGTAAACCAGATCATTTAAATTTTTCTTTGTCAAAAGTCTTAAGATGAGCTGTATTATTATAAAACCGCCGAAGGAAATAAAACTTTATGCAAATAAATGTTTGAATATATAAACAACAAATATTTGGAAACTTACTCCGTTGAACTGCCAAAATTGAGGAAAACAATTTATTAGTTCCAATGCTTTGCATGTTCGGAATGAGGAAAACACAAATAAAACTTCCATCAATCGTGATGTTCCTAATTCAAAGCCTTTCATTGTGAATTTTGGGATCTCGTTATTCATAGCCATTTTCTTCGAAGCAGTTCTATTTTATTTTATGAGAGCAATGTTGTGGAGGATTTTATTACGAATGAATTGAACGTTAAATATCAAGCATGATCAGTTCAATGAATTCTAAGAGGCCTATTACTATTCAACAACCCATGTCGATGGGGTAAGCGAAATCCTGCGAAATCACTATCGTTTTTCGAATGAGAAAGCCTCAATTTTTTTGCAACGCGGTTTCACGCCTGCACCTAAGTACCCAATAAGCACCCTTAACTCCCCGGGAAGGAATTTAATGAAATCGGTAATGCATTATGGAATTGTCTGCTGAAGACGTATTTCTAGAAGGTGACTCATTGTGGTATTATACAATATTATACAGTGTTGTATCAACTTATTCAAATCAAACGAAATCGCAACAATCTCTACTAGATAAGATGGTTATCGCATTGGTAAAGAAGTCTAAGTATTTGCACATAAATTACATTGATTTTGTTTTCAGGTACAAGTACATCAATGTGCTCTTCTTTTGTTTCGACTGGCTGGCAATGAGCAACTCATGCTACAACCCTTTCATCTACGCCATTTACAACGTAAGTCTCTCTAACACGAATCTCATTTGTGTCAATACAGTATCTTCTATGTACAAATATTATAGATTGAACATAATCTACATTTTAGATATTCCTTTTATAATCTTGTACCGTTTTCCTATGTCAATCTTTAAAGAGCAAAAGTGATTTCAAAGGGCCCTCGAGACTTTCTACAGCCGTATCACTTATGGATAATTTTACTGAAGGCTATTTATAATAATAATAATAATATTCCACAACTATCACACAACGCCATCTAGTCCCAAGCTAAGCAGAGCTACTGCTGAGCTTGCTATTTCTATAAATAAGATAATTAAAATTGAAATAATAAAACCATTACTGTCAAAACTACCTTAACCGCAATTAAATAAATCTCAAGATTGCGATAACATTTATTGTAGGCTCTTTTTACCACAAGAATAGTAAACCAACATTCAGTAAAATTATGCTTTACGATGTAGCTGATATGAAAGTTTCTACCTTGCTTGATTATTTGGTTTCCGAAACTTTTCCACTTATCATTTTATAAAATCTTAGTGGCATTATTGTTTTATAACGTAAAATACAACCCTTTTTCACCAACACGCAACTACCAAACTGCTACCGTAGATTTTCTGTAAGATCTTTTTCCCACCTTCACAAATTCATCATACGTGGAAAGCCTTTTATAGGCTCTCGTGCCTCGTGCCGCACGTTGCCCTTTCAGCTTTGTTCTTACAGATTTCCCTAAAGAGACTTCCACTAGGAAGGGCGCGCAAAATTGCCACACTATATCCGAAAAACTGATGTTTAGAACTAGTACAAAAATATTCCTATTGGTTTATGTCGACGAACTCTTTGGGAAAAAACAAGCTTCCTTTTTCGTGATTCAATATAATATATTATGTACAAAACAAAGGCAATATTCTCTTCATACCAAACAAACGAGCCAATTAACAACAAACTATTCTTGTTTCAGGAAAAATTCAAAAAGGAGTTCAAACAACGCTTCACTTTCGGGAAAAAGCCAAGCAGATTTGTTAACGATAGCTACGAGGTAAGGCTGCCGGTGTTTTGTAAATTTATTATCGTTTGTGTGTTAAATTTGAGTTAGATTAAAGTCAAATGAATTGATTACAGGATGGCCAGTCGTACCGAACACGAATTTTATCGTTCCGATCAACAAACGAACGAAGTGGCTATTCAACCAGGAAATCTATAAACATGCCACCGCCCGGGGACACGTTAAAAGTTCCGTCAAGAAACTCATGCCACTGCATGGGTAATCAGAGCAGAGAAAATGGATTTAACTTTATGAAAACTGAAGACATGGAAGGACACGGCAACAGCAGGAGGTATCTGAACATAAGAATGAGCAACACAGATATGGGTAAAAGAAGATCAGGAAAGAAGCTATCAAATGGAGAAGACTTGCCTATAGGCGACGAGAGAGTCAGTGAGCTGTATATATTCCCAAACAGTAATATTGTAGAATTCACAGACATATCATATGATGACAAAGTGTAAATACGTTGAGATTTCCATTACATTTAGGATTAAATAATAAGTAATCAAACATGTGATGTGATAGTGTAAAATTATTAATATAATGTTAATCTAAGAATACGTTAACGCAGTAAATATAAATAATAAGTCCTACGTTTGTGGTTTCATTCCTTAAAATAGCAAAATTAATTAACAGGTTTGTTTTCCAGTGATCGGCACCCGAAATAGGTACCTGAGTAGGTTAATTCAATTAACGACCTGAAAATAAATCTGACAAAACGGAAATCACAACAATTCATTTTAACTTAAATTCATAGGTATTTCATCGTAATTCATTCCGAAAGCAGGATTTTCAATCCAGCTTTATTGACTGACAATGTGTTAAAGACTTGGGGAATTATCTATTCAGGTAATTCTGAGTACCTAATCATCAACCGATTTCAGATAGAACACAAACGTTTAAATCGAACATGTTTTCATGGATTCATTGACTAATCAAAACTGAATCACGGGATGTTTTTTTATGTGTGGGCTATTCAACTGTATTATAAACAAACTCGTTCTAATACGGGTTTTCTCAGAACTCTAAAGAAAAAGTAATAAAAATTCCTTTCGCTAAACGCAGAGGAGATAAACCCCAGCACGTTACACTTTGTTGTGGGATTGTGGCAAAGAAACGAGAGGAATCAGATGAAAAATTTAATACAAACACAGTTCAGCCACAGATTGACAATGATTTCATTCGGATGTAAACCTAACGCGGTGTCCTGCGTGAGCGACGAACGCGATGCGACGCGACGCTGCGAACGCAACGAACGCGATCAACTCAACGGCATACCCTACATGCGGCCTATATGACAGTCAGCGGCGAGACGCGACGTAACGCGCACTTGTTTTGAGGGCGACCAGATGCGACAACACGAACTATAGTCTGTACTCTGCACTACTCGCTGTATCACAATATTTAAAGATGGAACACTTTCATCAAAAAATATTTGTTAATTTGTGGTTCGTCGTACGTGTGCTCTAGGGCATGAATATCGGAATATCGGAATCTCGTAAATCGGAATCTCGGAGCGAAAGTTCCGATATTACAATTCCGATATTGGATCACTCAATATCGGAATTGCAATATCGGACCTATTTTTCTTTAATTTGAGTTTTAAACTGAACCTGTATTTTAGATCCATGTGTAGCGCCGAGCGCGACAGCGTGCTACCGTATCCCGGTTGCCAGTTCACTAATGATGCGATAGAAGAGCAATATAAGTCACGAGTGACATTGAAATATCAAAAAACAATTTAATCACTAGAGTCAAGGGTGTAAATGCCACAATTTTCATCAAAACATCTAGGGAGTAAAAGGTACGAAATTATGATAGTCATAGAATCTCGTTGTTTCTAAATGTCATGGTCGGTTTCAATATAATTTAAAGCATTGATTTTGTCATGAATTTGGTTAGCTTCCGAAAGAATGGGTCTTAAAATGAACATGGACAAAACCAAGGTTATGTCGAATGTTCATGTAACAACCACTCCTATCAAGGTCGGAGACTTTACGCTCGAAGTTGTGGACGATTATGTCTACCTGGGACAAACGGTCCAGTGGGTAGATCTAACTTCGAGAAAGAGGTCAATCGTCGAATCCGATTCGGCTGGGCAGCGTTCGGGAAGTTGCGCGGTATCTTCTCGTCCAACTTACCCCAGTGTCTCAAGACGAAAGTCTATGACCAGTGTGTGTTGCCAGTGATTACATACGGGACCGAAACGTGGTTGCTCACAATGGGCCTTATCAGAAAGCTCAAAGTCACCCAAAGGGCAATGGAGAGGGCTATGCTCGGAGTTTCCTTGGGTGATCGAATCAGAAATGAGGACATCCGCATGAGAACCAAGGTTACCGACGTAGCCCGAAGAATCGCCAGACTTAAGTGGCAATGGGCAGGGCACATTGCTCGCAGAACGGATGGCCGATGAGGCCGAAAAGTTCTGGAATGGCGACCGCGAACCGGAAGACGTTGCGTCAACAACCAAAGTTTGAACCAAATGATATAATATTATTCACTAATGTTTTTTATTGCACTCAATTGACTCAATCCAACCTCATACCGAATTTGTGCACTTTATAAATAAAATGTGCAATTTCAAATTAAATAACGAAATTCCGATATTGAGATCTAATATCGGAACTCAGTATCGGAATTGAAAATCTTCCGATATTACATGCCATAATGTGCTCTCTGGATACCTGTCATCATTTTTCACCCTAAGAAGAAAATTAATATATGTAATGGTTGATTCAGAAGCGTTGATCGCCGCAGTGCGTGAGCAAAGATTGTTGTGGGACAAAAAACATAAACAATAAAGGAATCGTTTATTAGTACAAAGAAGTTGGAAGAATGTTGCCGAAGCAGTAGAATGCACAGGTAAGTTTTATTTACATTATTATTAATGTGATATATTCGTATAAGTGGGTATTTAGATTTAAGTCAATGGCCGCGCCAGTCTCCAAATATACGTGTCTTGGTGAAGTCCATCTTTCATTGTGCTCCCGATTGTTCCCCAAATCCTTCAGCGGCGACGAGAACAGACGATTCCACGCGTGAATAGTGCAATAAAACAATAATAAGTTCACAGTATCGTAATAATAATTAGTCGAAATGTCGATCGGTAAAATCACCGAGTTCAAAGTCCACAGTGACGATTGGCGGTTGTACGTGGAACGCTTAGAACAATATTTTATAGTGAACAAGATTCCTAACGAATTACAAGTGCCAACATTGATAACAGTGATGGGGGCGGAGTGTTATGAACTTCTCGTTAATTTGTGCACGCCGGCTAAACCTAAAAATAAAACGTTGGCACAAATCATTGACGTCATGGAAAAACACTTGCAACCAAAGCCAAGTGAGTTAGCGGAGCGGTACAAGTTTCGACATAGAAAACAAAAAGAAGGTGAAACTATTTCGGAATACGTGGCTATATTAAAGAAAATGTCCAAAACATGTGAATTCGGAACTTGGCTGGAAGAAAGCTTGCGAGATCAGCTGGCGTGTGGCATAACAAATGATACCATACGACAACGGTTGTTCGCCGAGAGCAACTTGGACTTTGGAAAGGCGTATAAGTTGGCGGTTAGCATGGAGGCAGCAGAAAAAGACGCCGCGGCCGTTGAAGGGCAGAGCGGGTCGAGAAGCGAGGGTGCATCCACGACGTCGGTGACGTGTCAAGCGATGTCAGCGGGGGCGCGGCGGAAGGGTACGACGCCGATGGCCACTCGTGACGTCCGCGGAGCGACAACACCGTCAGATTCGGCGGCTAGCACTCAGTGGCGCGGCGCGCGCGCAGCGGCAGCGCCCGCACCCAAGCAGGGTGAGCGCGCGCAGCAACAGCAGTGTCGCGTGTGCGGCGGGCGGCACGACGCAAGGAGGTGCAAGTTCGGACGTTATGTGTGTCGTGTGTGTAACCAAGTAGGACATTTACGACGTATGTGTCCCAATGTATCGGAACACCACAACGTGGATATGGACGTCATTCAAATAAGGAATGCTAGTGAAAGTGACGGTGCGGAGAGCGATGAGGAAATAATTGTAAATGTTTGTAAACTTTCAGCGACCCAGTGTAGCCCTATTTATGTCGAACTGAATGTAAATGGTATCGACATTAAGATGGAAATCGACACCGGCAGTGCGGTGTCGTGCATAAGCTGGGAGTGTTACTGTAGATTGTTTAATGAAGTAAAACTTAAGTCAAGTAATTTAACACTAAAGTACTATACGGGCGAGTTAGTAAAACCCATTGGAGTTATACAACCATTAGTGAAGTATAGAAATTGGCATAAACAATTAGATTTATATGTTGTTGAGAATGGGAAAACACTTCTATTAGGCCGACAGTGGATGGCATAACTAAAAATACAAATTACCTACAGTAACCTATGATTGTAATAGTAATGATGTTGTGATGTACAAAAATAATGTATTTGACGTGGCTGCTTTCAGTTCCAAATACTGTGACGTGTTCGCGGACGGGCTGGGGCGGTTCACCGGCGGCACGGTGAGCGTGCGCGTGCGCGAGGGGGCGCGGCCCGTGTTCATGCGCGCGCGCCCGCTGGCGTACGCGCTGCGCGAGCCGGTCGAACGCGCGCTTGACCAGCTACAGCGGGACGGCATTCTCTCTCCTGTGGAGCGTTCTGACTGGGCAACACCCATCGTGCCGGTCGTCAAGAAGGACGGTAACATTAGAATTTGCGCTGATTATAAATTAACCTTAAACAAAGTGATAGAAGTTGACCGTTATCCGTTACCCAGAGTAGAGGAATTACTACTTAATTTGAAGGGTGGCCAGCATTTCAGTAAAATTGACCTATCACAGGCATACGCTCAATTTGAGTTGGATGAAACGAAAAAGTTTACAGTGATTAACACTCTTAAGGGATTATTTATGTATAACAGGCTAGTGTACGGGTTAGCATCAAGTCCGGGCATTTTTCAAAGGCATTTAGAGCAATTGTTTGCAGATGTACCACATGTGGGGGTATTTTTGGATGACATTATAATAACGGGCCCGACAAACGAAGCACACATGCGTAACTTGTGCAAAGTATTTGATCGTCTAAATAAATACGGGCTCAGAGTAAAAAAAGAAAAATGCGTATTTTTTGCGGAATCGGTTAACTATTTAGGTCACACGATTAGTAAAGAGGGGGTTCACACGTGCCAAGACAAAGTAAAGGCAATAGTTAAAACTCCAGCTCCCACTAACATATCCGAACTAAGAGCTTTTATTGGCATGGTGATGTACTATGGAAAATTTATAAGAAATGTAAGTACAATTCTCGCGCCATTGTATAAGTTGCTTAAAGCGGGAACCTCGTATAGCTGGAATAGAGAATGTGAAGATGCGTTCAGTAATGTGAAGCATTTATTAACATGTAGTGAAGTGCTAATGCACTACACACCGGAGTTACCCATCATTTTAACAACAGATGCGAGCAGTGTAGGCATAGGAGCAGTGATATCGCACACTACGGCAAGGGGCGAGCGACCCGTCGCGTACGCATCGCGCTCTCTCACTCAAGCCGAGCGCGGCTACTCACAAATAGACCGAGAAGCACTCGCTATTGTGTTCGGAGTTCGTAAATTTCATCAATATCTTTATGGTCGTAAATTTATATTAAGAACCGATCACAAGCCACTCACTTATATTTTTGGTGACAAAGTCGGTATTCCGGTGATGGCCGCGTCTAGGTTACAGCGTTGGGCAGTGTTATTGGCTGGGTATACTTATGACATTGAATATGTATCTTCGAGTAAGAATTGCGCCGACGCATTATCACGACTGCCGTACACAGAGTGTAAAGGAAATGTAAATATACAAAACGAAAATACCTATGTGAATTTCGTGGAAAATTTTTTGCCAATTACGAGCCAAGATGTTAGGAAAGCGACGGCTGTAGATAAAGTGTTAAGTAGGATTTTAGTTTACATACAATCCGGGTGGCCATCAACTTGTGTTGATACAGAAAATATTAAACCATACTTTATGAGGCGAAATGAGTTATATACGGAGTGTGGTTGTATTATGTGGGGTTATCGTATGGTTATACCACCTGCGTTACAGAATAGCGTATTAAAACAACTTCATAGCAGTCACATGGGGATTGTAAAAACAAAAAGCATGGCACGTAGCTATGTATGGTGGCCTAACATAGACGCTGCGGTGGAAGCGTTATGTAAACAATGTGAGACTTGTGCAGCGGAAGCGGACGCGCCGCCACGGGCACCGATACAGCCATGGCAGTATCACGCGCGCCCCTGGACAAGGGTTCACATTGACTTTCTAGGTCCATACAAGGGTCTTACCTTCTTGGTTATTATTGATTCTTCTTCAAAATGGTTAGAAGTTTTCGAGATGACAAGAACTAATGCATCAAATGTTATAAAAGTTTTAAGAGCAACATTTGCTAGGTTTGGGTTACCGGAAGAATTAGTATCTGATCAAGGCCCACCATTTACCAGTATGGAGTTTAAAACCTTCTTAAAAAACAACGGCATTAAACAGTCTTTTTCACCAGTCTACCACCCATCATCAAACGGGGCGGCAGAGAATGCAGTTAAACTTTGCAAACGGGCAATTAAGAAAGCGTACAGGGATCGTGTAGATGTCGAGACAGCACTACAAACTTTCCTGTTAGCATACCGAAACACCGTGCACAGCACCACCGGGGAAACCCCGGCTATGTTGTTGCAAAGACGACCATTGCGCTCCAGACTAGATCTACTGCGTACCAACCAAGTCACCAAAGATAGGGTCCAACAAGCCCAGACACGACAAATGGAATTCGCGGGGGGAACACACCGCAGTTTCAGGGAGGGTGATACAGTTTGGGCTCGTGAGTATGGCGTTAGTGATAGGTGGGTAAAAGGTACCGTAGAACGAGTAGACAGTGCCCGTCGATACTCAGTGGTAAAGGATAACGGTCAAACACTAAAAAGACATGTAGATCAAATGCGCCGCAGGTCACGCTTATCTGATGTTACCTGTCCAGAGACTGTGGACAATAGAGGTCATGGGGGAGAGAGTGTGGTCGAGCCACTTAGCAAGGGGTTAGAACGGGTGGTAACGGTAGCCTCGCCAGAGGTGACTATCGGGATTAAGGGGGATAGTACAAATCCGGAGATTAGCACTCCTGATGATTCTTTAGTTGACTCACAACCACGACCTCCGCCGCCGGATAATTGTTCCCCTAAGCGAACACGTAAACCAGTAGATAGATTTAGAATAGAATAACTAGTTATGAATTACTAATCTTACATTATATAGATATTGTTGATATGTATAAGTTGTAGTTGCTTAATGTTATTAAAGTGTTATTAGGTTAAAGGTATTGTTAAGTATTAGTTGTAATATTGTTAGTGTATTAATTATTATAGATACTTATAGATATACTGTTGTATTGTGGTGGAGGTGTGATATATTCGTATAAGTGGGTATTTAGATTTAAGTCAATGGCCGTTGCAAGCCGCGCGCCAGTCTCCAAATATACGTGTCTTGGTGAAGTCCATCTTTCATTGTGCTCCCGATTGTTCCCCAAATCCTTCAATTAAGTTTAGTAATTTACTCTTGCAATCATTTTGTTAATCGTTAGGTGGCTGGCTGTTCTTCTGGCCTGCCACTTTCGCTAAGTAACGAAACCTTCAATGTTCATTAAAATAATTCGCGAATATCTCTCTTGTATGTATGGCTGCTTGACTTGATGCATTATATCTTCTTGATCTTCGAAGATCAGGGGATGAAGTTGACGTCAAATTTTCGCAATTACTCTCAAGATCACGTATTATACTTATTGTGAAGTAGAGTTATAGCTTTTATAGTGTTAATTGTATTTTCAATATCTGTCTCAATTGGCGTATTAAGTAATCCAAATCTTGACGCTATTAAAGGAACACTCAACGACCATCCTCGCTCGAGACAATCTATAGTTGAACCGCTCTTTAATATCTCCCTCACTGACATTTTTTTGTGCATAAGGCTTCAGAAGGTATGTTTTTAATGGGAATGCAGCATCACCCACAAATACAAAAGGCGCTTTAATGAGGGTATTAGGTAAAAAGTCGGGTTCCGGTATTTGTAATTTTTGATGTTCTATTGCTTGTCTTAAAGTAAATGCGTCAAAAACTCCAGCGTCGTTATCTTTTCCATAGGCCCCAATATCAACCATTATAAATTTATAGTTAGCATCAGTTAAGGCTAGTAATACAATAGAGAAAAATCCCTTATAATTGTAGTACATAGAACCAGATTTACATTGAACTCTTAAGCACTCGGTCCTCTTAAGCACTCGGTCCTCTTAAGCACTCGGTCCTCTTAAGCACTCGGTCCTCTTAAGCACTCGGTCCTCTTAAGCACTCGGTCCTCTTAAGCACTCGGTCCTCTTAAGCACTCGGTCCTCTTAAGCACTCGGTCCTCTTAAGCACTCGGTCCTCTTAAGCACTCGGTCCTCTTAAGCACTCGGTCCTCTTAAGCACTCGGTCCTCTTAAGCACTCGGTCCTCTTAAGCACTCGGTCCTCTTAAGCACTCGGTCCTCTTAAGCACTCGGTCCTCTTAAGCACTCGGTCCTCTTAAGCACTCGGTCCTCTTAAGCACTCGGTCCTCTTAAGCACTCGGTCCTCTTAAGCACTCGGTCCTCTTAAGCACTCGGTCCTCTTAAGCACTCGGTCCTCTTAAGCACTCGGTCCTCTTAAGCACTCTTGAGTCTATTTACACTCTTGAGTCTACTTTTCTTATTCTTATAATTTATTTTATCTTTTTACTTTTGTAGGTATATATTTATGTAAATAATTTCATTCTTCATATTATACTACTCACACTCAGCTCACTCTTTCTTGTTCATTTCGACTTTCTTTTTTATTTTCCCTTAGTCTATAATGCATTATTTTTCTTTTGAGCGGTAGCAAAGCCCCTAATGCATTATCTTTTCTTGGAGGTATTCTAAAAACCCTCTAAACCTTAAACTCAAGTTCCTCTTGAGCTCTCTTAAACTCAAGTATCTCTTATACTTGAGTGTCTCTTAAACTTAAGTTTTCTCTTAAACTTGAGGTTTTTCTTAAACCTTAAACTTTTCGAGCGGATAAGCAACTCGTTAAATAAGCCCTAATGCTCTCTTCTAAATTGGGTTTTCAAACAGGTGCGGGTTACGACACCTAATTAAAAAAAAAGCCTTCGTAATTACAACTAAATATTTCTTTGTTGGAGTATATAATAATAATAATAATAATATTCCACAACTATCACACAACGCCATCTAGTCCCAAGCTAAGCAGAGCTTGTGTTATGGGTACTAGACAACTGACAAACATACTTATATATTTCTAAATACATACATATTATAGATAAATTACACCCAGACACAGAACAAATGATCGTGCTCATCACACAAACATTTGTCCTGGGTGGGAATCGAACCCACGACCTCCGGCATAGCAGTTAGGGTCACTAACCACTAGACCAACAGGCCAGTCGTGTGTAGTATGCGTCATTGAATGTGAACCATATCTCCTACGTGTGATTGAATGAGTGTTTGATGAAAGCATGAAAGATGTTGTGTGATAGATCAAGGAATTATTTTAACCTTCAAAATTTTCAATGGAGTTGAAAATTTTCCGGGGTTGTTGGGGAAATGTGGTATTTCGCTATTATATTTATTTATGCTATTCTATTTCGGCACAGATACTACATGATACCTAGATACCTGGACCGTCGTATACCCCATCGCGAGCTATTAGAACGTTGGCTAACCAAAAGGTACAAGAAGGTGCAGCAAAAAGTATTGAAGAAATCTTAATAACACTTGAACGAGAAAAGATGGACCTAATGAAGAAAAATTTAAATGAAGACGCTCACGCAGGACACCGCGTTATACGCAGTAAAACCATAGTATAAAAAGGAGAAGTAGGGTATCTTCATACAAACGCACCGCGCGCGGCTTGTATGTGTGCGCCTAGTATCTTTACGGTCGCCGCACGCACACTCAAACAAAATCTCGGTTGATTTCACACTGAGCCAGTCAAGGTTAACATCGCACAAGGTTCGCGCGTCACGCACGGCTTTTCGAATGAAAAATGTCTGATAATCGCAGGAGAAGTTATTGCTGTGTGTTTGGGTGTCTAAACAATTCATCGATTCCAGAGTTGAGTATGTTCAGATTACCTACTGAACAGGAAAGGGAAGCAAGTCTTTATTCTAGCAAGTAATTTATACTTGATGAAGAGATACCTACTTATTTTTTTGTTGTTGGTATTAGTTTTCTATCAGACAGACGAAGTAGGCAGGCCTATTTTCCCACTAGAATGTATTAGGTACTTTTGATGATATGCCGCTATTGCTTTGTTTACGTTTAGTCATGCCGATTTCTCAGTATTGTAGGTAGGTATAGTAACTAAGTATGTACCTACTTACAGTTATAAAATCTAAACTATTAGGACTACATAGTTGAAACTTGGTAAGTAGATGTATGCTGTGAATAGCCTTACGTTTCTTTTACAAAAAAAAAAAAATGTAATATGCTGTACATACATATCAATGAAACTCAGACAACACAAATAAAAAAATACAACTTCCCGGCCCTTGCCAATTTTTGGCACTGTATTAAAATTTAGCTGAAAGTGACAACCCTGAGACAGGCAAGTACGGTGGGTAATTATGTCGCGGATTGGGCCGGAGATACTCTACTTCCCCTTTTTATACTATGGTAAAACGATACAATCATACAAAGACAATACACTTAAAAATAATACAATTTTTACTCATCAAATATGCAAGTTTTAATCATGATTTCTATCACTCGGTAGGGGTCAGCATTGGCGGCAGGTCGACGATCTTCAAAATATCCTTTCTTTTCCTCCGAGACGTGACGAGGAATGCGCACGGAACAGCCCCTGTTAGCCACACCTGTAACAAATTACTTATGCTAATTATCAAGTAGGTAGCAGACCTTACGCCCACAAAAGTTAACGTCTGCAAATGACGCTTAAGTTACGAGCTTTCTTACGGTTAGCTAGTAAAACGACGAACTGAAAGTTAGCCTTTGTTGGATGTACCAAACCGCAAGGCAACGGACAAGGCTATCGCTTCATAATCACAAAAGAGTATTTTGTTAACGTAACAAGTAAATAGGAACCCTTTTAAACAAGTACGTTTATTTAGCTACCTCGGTAAAACGGTCACGAAAAAACCTTTTTCAATTTACGCTTAGCTTACTGGCAGCGTTTGTTTTGATTTGCTTTTGTTCAAAAAAGCTGCGTCAATCACAACGCTACACGTGAATTGAATCTTTCTTTCCAAAATAAACAAAACGCTTTTAAAGTCATGTTTGACGACTGTAAAAAAAATAACCATTCCAAGTATATGATAGAAATAGTAGATTTTACAACAAGTGCACAAAACGAACCGACAACCAAAATACTACTGTTTTATTTCCTCGCATTCGAAGTGAAAAGCAGAGTTTATAACTCGTCCACAAAACCATTTTTATCCGAGACTTTTAGCAGCCCAAGCCGAAGGCGAGGGCTGATAGTAATGTCGTAGACCTCCCTAATCCGACCCTGTCGCAAAATCTGTTCTTAGCAAACATCTACTCACCATAATCTACGTCCCCGCCGAAATTCAAGACTGTTGCACAAAACATAAAGGACACATATTATTTATAAAGGACTTTCAGACAAACTTGTGAGGGCTCATAGACCACCCTAATCCGGCCCTGTCGCAAAATTAATTCATAGCAGACGTCTACTGACTATAACTACTACGTCTCTGCCAAAAATTAAGATTGTAGCACAAAAAATGAAGGACTTTCATACAAACTTGCGAGGGCCTTTAGACCACCCTAATCAGGCCTTGTCGCAAAATCCGTCCTTAGCGGACGTGTACTAACTATAAACTACCTCTCTGCAAAAAATCATCTTTATACGTCCAGCGGTTTTCGAGATTTTCGCTTTTTTATAGATATAGATTTCTTTAATTAAAATTCAAATCAATTTTGTAACAATAATTTTCATTAATTAATTAAATATGGTTCGCGCCAATTAACTTTTTTTATTTTTCAACCGATGTGATTTAGGTGCAAGCCTATTGCCATCAACAAATGTAATTAGGAGCAAGCCTATTGTCATCAACTGATGTAATTGGGACCAAGCCTATTGCCATCAACCAATGTAATTAGGAGCAAGCCTATTGCCATCAACTGATGTAATTAGGGGCAAGCCTATTGCCATCAACTGATGTAATTAGGAAAAACCTATTGCCATCAACGAATCTTATTAGGAGCAAGCCTATTGCCATCAACTGATGTAATTAGGGGCAAGCCTACTGCCATCAACCGATGTAATTAGGAAAAGCCTATTGCCATCAACGAATCAGATTAGGAGCAAGCCTATTGCCATCAACCGATGTAATTAGGAGCAAGCCTATTGCCATCCACTGATTTAGGTAATTGAGAGCAAGCCTATTGCCATCAATCAATGTAATTAAGAGTAAGCCTATTCCCATCAAATGATGTAATTGGGGGCAAACCTATTGCCAGCAACGGGTGTAATTAGGAGCAAGACTATTGCCATCAACCAATCTACGATTTAGGTAATTGGGGGCAAGCCTATTCCCATCAACTTTCCTTGTATTCGTAATGAAAAGCACAGTGTTTACCTCGGGTTAAAGACTTATTTAGTCCCTCGAACTATTAGCGACATCATATTAATATCGTAACGTGATCCCTTGTTCTTAGAATACTAACGAAACGAATTGAATAAAAGAAGTTATTCTATGAAGTTGAAGTTGTTCCTGTGGCTGTTGGTCCGATTACCTGTGCCGATTACCTTGGTCTTCGACGAAGATTTTACTTTATGCTCTAGAGCATAAAACGCGACTTTATGTCGCCTACGCACGACATAAAGACGAAAGAGCGAGAGGAGTGAAATAGTAGATTGTACACCAAGTGCTTATAACGCACCATTTTGCGCGAGACGTTTATCCATCCGATGCGAGCTTACGAGCGAGGATGGATATAAAGTAGAGAGCAAAATGGGTTTTATGGACGAGTTTTACACTCTACTTTTCACTTCAATTGCGAGGAAATGAAACAGCAACTTGTAAATATCGTAAAAATAATTAAGGTTCCCGCCAATTAACTTGTTTTTTTCAGTAGGAAACTTGACATAACACCTGACTTATGTCGTTACTCATACTGCTCAGTTATAAAAACATTTTGAGCAAGCTTATTGCCATCAACCAATGTAATTAGGAAAAGCCTATTGCCATCAACCAATCTTATTAGGAGCAAGCCTATTGCCATCAACCGATGTAATTAGGAGCAAGCCTATTGACATCAACCAATGTAATTGGGACCAAGCCTATTGCCATCAACCAATGTAATTAGGAGCAAGTCTATTGCCATAAACTGATGTAATTAGGGACAAGCCTATTGCCATCAACCGATGTAATTAGGAAAAGCCTATTGCCATCAACCGATGTAATTAGGAGCAAGCCTATAATATTGCCATCCACTAATTTAGGTAATTGAGAGCAAGCCTATTGCCATCAATCAATGTAATTAAGAGTAAGCCTATTCCCATCTAATGATGTTATTAGGAGCAAGCCTATTGCCATCAAACAACCTAATTAAGAGCAAGCCTATTGCCATCAAGCGACTTAGGTAATTGGGGGAAGCCTATTCCCATCAACTTTCCTTGTATTCGTAATGAAAAGCAGTAATCCCTTGTTCTTAGAATACTAACGAAACGAATTAAAGAGGTTATTCTATGAAGTTGATTCGTCTTTATGTCGCCTACGCACGACATAAAGACGAATTTTAGAGCGAGAGAAGTAAAAATCATATTTCGAACGATTTCTACATGTGCCCCAAGTTTACATGGATACCATTTTTGCGTTACGAGACATTTAAGGTCAACGCTTCATTCCCTTGGTAGTATATTATAACCTTACCCAAAAAACCTATTCGTGAACTTTGACCTTAATATCTCGCAACGATGCATACGCTGAAGTGATGTGGATGGGGATTTTCACGCGGCGTGTTTTTATAAAGGCGCTCCCCCAACGGAGCATTTGCCTGAAATTGTCACAATCTAAGATTCGATCTTGAGCATTACACGTTATTACGTTAAAAATAGACGCTCCTGAGCATAGCATGAAAGCATTAGTCTCAACTAATGTTCCAATCCAAGATTCGTTCTTTAAAGAAACAATAGTCGGGAAATTGTACCTCGCTCACTGATGAAATGCCCAAATCTGAACTGTTATGTTGCAGGCTAAAGATTATGGTAAGGGTGCGCTTTAACACCACATGTTGGAAGACATAACTATGATATACCGGTGGTTATGTTTTTTCTTTCAGAATAGGTTTTTACAATGTTTGGTTGTTTTGCTGCAATTTCGTTATAGCTTAAACAGTACATCATGAATACCTACCCATAATAATTATAAAACCTTATTTTTTTTAAATCTATTGTCTCAAAAACACAGCCCCATACACACAACAGCCTCAGCCCCTACATTTCAGTAAAACTAAAAAATATAAGTCTTTCCAAAAACCGAGGAAACTGAGGTGAGGAGGTATCTGACGAAGTGGTTCTCTACTGTGTAACATGAATATTGCACTTTCTAGTTAGCCAATGGATATTTACACAATGTATAAAGCAAAAAGTAACAGCAACCGCCAGCTATCAAATAAAAGTTTACTACAAGAGAGAGAGGTTTACACGGCCTGGCCAAAAATTCAGCGGAAATGAGAGACGCCGAATATGAATGATTAATCTCTAAATCTGGGGTCAAACTCAGAGATAACGGAGAGTATATAAGAATAATATGATAAATTTACAAAATTTAATAAAGTTAAATTTGACTAAAGTAGTTTTTCTTCTCAAAAAAATCAAAACTTCAGAAAGGCGGCCCAAATTGGTGACCATCATAATTATCTATCAAAAGATTAGTGCTTTGTGCAGACTTTCCTCGTCTTCAAAATACCTATTGTTACTAGCCCACCCCTAAAATCTGACGTCAACTCTATATATTATTGTGATTCAAGCAAAATGATAAATACGAGTATCATGGCCACACCGCCCGCCGCCAGCCAACAAAGTACGGCTGGATATCTGGCTAGCGTTAGCACTCATTACTATTCGAAATAAAGCGTTCACATCGTACATAGTTTCCGGCTTTAACAAGCAAAATCTTTCAGTGGGTAACTGATACAAAATGAAACTGGTGCACAAATGAGTCCACATATTTGGAGTGTTACAGTTATAAAATCCAATGAGAAATGTCAGTCGGCCTTAGAGTATTTGGTGCGTATCTACTAGGACCCAGTTACAAAACAATTTCATGAAATACAAACATATTGAGTAAAGTGTGTAAGCAACGATGTATAAGAGTATTATCGGGCCTATGCTGTCTTCCCACACTTAAACACTCTGTAACAATGTATTGTAAACCAAACACACAGGTTGAGACACAGAATGATTAGCTTAAATGAAAGACGTAACCATTCCGACTTACTAATACTTCATAAAATTATAAACGGTTCCATAGATGCACAGTTGGTAAACTATTTTAACTTTCGGTCCAGCCAACGTAGTAAGCGTCATCGTCGTATCTTTGAGTTGCCTACATCCACATTGAATACCACATTTAATAGTCCCCTAACACGTATGGCAAGGCAATATAATGAACGATCTAATTCTAAACAGATAGATTATATTATCCCATTGATATTTTCTCCATGAGTTTCGCTTCCAGACGTTCCGTATTTAAACAATGTGATGCGTTCATGTCTACATAGAATTGATTTGTTTTGTAGTGATCTAGATTAAGGCCTACTAGGCACACCTTTTAATGTTTTCCTTTGTCTCTAATGTTTATGTATCAATGTCATGCATACCTGTTATCTGCATGGTTACTGAAATGACAATTTTCGATATGTAATTGGAATTATAAGTGATTGTGCTGTTGGTGTGCTTATTATAAATAAATAAATAAACATATTTGAAACAGAAACCATGCAGTTTTGTGACGGTTCTTCTCCATTGAAAACCGTGCACGTGCACCTTTTCTCAACATTTTATAAGTGCCTATATAAGTCTATACAAAAAAGTTGATGTGGCACTCGGAGACTGCCGCGGTAAAGCTATTGCATAGCATTTTTTATCAACTTATGCAAATAATTATTTATTTATTTTATTTATGCAGTATTTTTAAAAAGAATTTAAATTATATAAGTAAATCAAAAGTAACTTTCATAGACTAAGCTAGTAAGAAACTCTATGACAGGAAATTTAAAAGAAAAAGTATTGACAGCTTGTCAGCCTGACGTAAGTGTCATAACATTAATTTATTTGTTTGTTATAAATTATTTATTTTATTTTAGATATTTTATAAGAAAACGAATTGTTTTCTAAGACCAATTCGCAGAATAGTAATGCAAAAATCAATAAAACGTATGATAGATGCGTAATAATAATAAAATTAATGTATATAGAGTACTCGAGGAGTACTCACTCATTATCTTTCACTATTTTTCGTGACTTTCTTTATTAATAAATGCACTTTGTTTATTCATATTTAAAACACTTTGTACACAAATTATACGAGTAAGATATTTTAGAAGGAGAAAGCAGAGAGACAAAACAGAAAAACTTTACAACTTTACACGTGAGGTTATAAATTATTTAATTTGACAACCTCAGTTGACAACCTCGTTATTTTCCGTAACCATAGCAACCTGGTTGAATACTGAATATTTTCGTTACGGAATTTCTGGATTCGCTCTCCACGCTCAAGGCCCGCGATACAAGCTTTGCAATAGCTTAAAAAAAACATGCGTGGCAGTCTTTGGGGACTCCCGATAGAAGTGAAAACTAAGTAAATAATATAGTTATATGCACACAGTATACATATAGCTGATGGGAAGCGTGAAGAATTAAGGCGCACTTATCGCGTTGGGGTTACCCTCTGTGATGGTAGATGTTGTAAGTTGGAAATAAATAAATAAATAGCTCATAGAAAGCATTTGCGACGCGCGATGCGAAGATGCGATGCGCGATGACGCGAATGTCATGATTTTTGTTCTACCAAAAAGTTCACTTTAAAAACTCGATTTAAAAATTGATAAAACAAATTCCGGGGTACCATTACTATATAGAAATATCCTACTATAAAAGTATACTTCTGCTGGAATGCTTAAAGAATTGGTACTTCCATCTATCTATAAAAAATACGATCAATAAAATTGTATTAAGCTAAACAGTTTTGACTAGAGCGGTGTGTCTAATGCGATCAGCAGACTTGAATGCTCGGATAAACTAATTCGGATGTAACTTGTGTACAGAGTATTGCTTTTTTGGCAAAACCTCCTTTATAAATAACTTGTAATCTATAGGAAATTGAAAAGGCAATCGCAAATTGAACACATTTTGTTGTTGTAGTCACAAAGGTAATTGAAAGTTAGTCATTTTTGTAATAAAAGATGAAGACGACAGTAAATTAAACTTCGTATACTACATGACGTTCTCAGTCTGCAAACCAAAAGTCAATCGCGTAATAATTTATGGTCTATCTATTCGCAAAAAAAAACCAGTTGTTCTACAGGTACATTTGACGAGTTATGCAAACATACGTATAATTGTAGGGAACAGGTGTTTTTGTTTCGCGATTTTTGGGTTTGAGTGCAAAGTCCCCAAAGTTAAGAGATTTCGAGTATGAATGAATCGACCTTATAAATATATTTAATACATTATTATGACCTTAAGACATTGTTTTATTAAGCTATTGCATAGCTTCTATCGCGGGCCTTGAGCGTGGAGAGCGAATCCAGAAATTCCGTAACGAAAATATTCAGTATTCAACCAGGTTGCTATGGTTACGGAAAATAACAAGGTTGTCAACTGAGGTTGTCAAATTAAATAATTTATAACCTCACGTGTAAAGGTGTATTTTTTCTGTTTTGTCTCTCTGCTTTCTCCTTCTAAAATATTCTTACTCGTATAATTTTTGTGTACAAAGTGTTTTAAATATGAATAAACAAAGTGCATTTATTAATGAAGAAAGTCACGAGAAAATAGTGAAAGATAATGAGTGAGTACTCCTCGAGTACTCTACATACATTCATTTTATTATTATTACGCATCTATCATACGTTTTATTGGTTTTTGCATTACTATTCTGCGAATCGGTCTTAGAAAACGATCCGTTTTCTTTTATATATCTAAAATAAAATAAATAATTTTCATATTTTTCAATGTTATGACAGACTGACAAGCTGTCAATACTTTTTCTTTTAAATTTTCTGTCATAGAGTTTCTTACTAGCTTAGTCTATGAAGGTTACTCTTGATTTACTTATATGACGAAGGTAGCTCAACTATTTCGGGTAAATCGTTGTCAGAGTCCAAGTTCGGCATGGCGGAGGTACGAAATAATAGTCTCAACACTGTTTACAACCGCCTATTTATTCACTTCCGATAACAAATTAACAAAATCTCAAACGATCAAGCCGATGGAAATGGATTAAAGTACGGAAACGCGGTAAGTTCGATACAGGCGGGCAGAAAAACCGTTCGCGCTCGTGTCCCCCCAAAAAGTCCCATCCCTCAAATCAAATGTGTCTAATGTCAACGTCAACCGACCACTGACAACAGACCCCTGACATATGACAACTGACAGCTGTCAAACCAGACCTGCCACGCTCTGTATCGACCTCACCCAAGCTCACTGCTTGACGTTTCCGAGTTTTCCGACAAACGATGATAGATGGCGTTATTCTAAATTGTCAACTCTAAATATTGTGCCTCGGTGTTGAATCTGCGACATATATAATTTAAATTCTTTTTAAAAAATACTGCATAAATAAAATAAATAAATAATTATTTGCATAAGTTGATAAAAAATGCTATGCAATAGCTTTACCGCGGCAGTCTCCGAGTGCCACATCAACTTTTTTTTTAGTATTTTCAAAATGTGGTTTCAAATAGAATAACGATCCCCGTGTCAGTATAAACGAAAACAAATGTTGACTCAACTCGCTACCACAAAAACCTTTGCCAATTACATAATTATTTGCGAATTAGTGCAAATTAAATCTGAAAATAAAGGTACAAATAATGTTAATTTATGAAAGGACAACGTTGGTGCGGACCACATCAAAGAAAAGACTGTTCGTACACAAATACAGAATCCTTGTTCATTATCAAAGTAAAAAGTATTGTCGTATACCAATTTAAAACTTTATGGACGAGCGAGTATCATTTGAGAACAATGATTGCTCCTACAATACAAGACGCCTTCAGGCTTTCAGTAAAATTGAATATTTTTTACTGGGTACCTATCAACTTATTTAAAAGTAGGTAAATGACTTATATTTTCATGGTGTGGTAGGACTTGGAGTTATTAGCTAATGGTATCACCGTATCAAACTCAAACTCAAAACTCAAACTCAAATTCTTTATTTCAATTAAGCCATTACAGGCACTTTTGAATGTCAGAAGAACATTTCACAAAAAAAAACGAAACTACGAGTGCAATACGTCATTCCGAAAGCCACCACGCCGAACCACACGCCACCGAATGCCCGCAACAACGAACACTGCAAGCACGAAAGCACGCAGCGACGCAAACCGCAACAACGAATGCTCGAAACCCCGAATCACGGAACAACAAATGCACGCCGCAACGTGCAACCGCCGCTCCGCGACCCGGATCCCCGCGCACCCGCCGCCACGGCACGCGCCACCGCGCGCCCCCGCACCCACAGCACTCGCCGGCGGTAACATCCGGCGCCGCGCAGCCCGACGCAGCAACTCCCGAAACGACGCATTGCACTCCTACGCTACAGTCACAATCACAAGGCATAATAACTTGTGAAAGTACTGCAGTTGCCAGTTCCCTAACGTAGATCTCATGAAGAAGAACGGGCAAGAAACTCCATGGACACTCTTTTAAATCAGAATTTGTTACAAAATCTTGGTACATTATATCATTCATGTTGAGATGGTATATTATGTGAGAACTATGTAGCAAGACGTGCAAGTTAAGAGCGTCCAGAGTAAAGATATAATAAACAAATCAAAAAAAAAAAAATCTACACCATGGCAACTAAGGAATGACCAGTCTCCACTGACAGCGCCCGTTCACGAACATGACGCATGGATCAGCACCATTCAACTCAACCATTTTGAAGGGAACTAAATGATCCGACACACCCGCCACCATCAGCGAGACATTTGAGTGAGCATGACATTCTCTCAGCCACCAGGGCAACGTCACTAAAATATAACTAAATGTAAAAAGTGGCTTTATAGTACATAGTACTCACACATGTGCCATGCAATTATACAATATTAAGACATTGAATCTATACAATGCAAAGATATTTTTACAATCTTCTGCAGCCTCTACAATAACTTCACATGATAGTCGATTTATTTGCCCCTAAGGTTGTGGAGCAGGACCAGCATTGAGCCAAGCATTTTTATCATCAATGTAATCCCCCAACTTATAGTATGCTTGCCTACATAGTGTGCGTTTTACACAAGTTTTAAATTTCGTCTCACTCAGTTGAAGAATGTGAGGGGGTATTTTATTGTAACATTTTAAACAGTACCCCATGAAAGATGAGTCTACTTTAGCTAGCCTGAAACCTGGCTGAACTAGTTGGTCCCTATTCCTCGTATTATAGTGGTGTCTATCACCTCTTTTGCTAAACAAATGCAGATTTTTCCTAACGTACATGATGTTTTCATAGATGTATTGACAAGGTACTGTCATGATGTTAATTTCCTTAAACAGTTCTCTCAGAGAATCGCGCCTTCGTAGACCATATATGGCTTTAATGGCTCTTTTCTGCAGAATAAATATAGACTCGATGTCTGCAGCCCGTCCCCATAGTAAAATACCGTATGACATAACACTATGAAAATAGCTAAAATAGACTAGTCTCGCGGTATCTACGTCAGTAAATTGGCGGATTTTCCTAACAGCATATGCTGCTGAACTCAGCCGTCCTGCAAGAGATGTTAAATGCGGACCCCACTGTAGCCTCGAGTCAATCGTTATCCCCAAGAAAACAGTTTCATCGACAAATTCTAGTGTCTCTTGATTCAATACTATGTCACAATCAGTACTTTTGACATTTGGTAGAGCAAATCTTATGCACTTCGTTTTTTTCCCATTTAAGACTAAATTATTGACGGTGAACCAATTATGAACCTGCAGTAGGGCGTTATTTACGTCATCTAGATTTGTGGCACGTCTGTTTACCTTAAATATTAAAGAAGTATCGTCGGCAAACAATACCATTTCAGGTTGGTTTTTAAATAAATGGGGTAGATCATTAATATAGACTAAAAAGAGAAAGGGACCTAATATGGAACCTTGTGGCACACCCATACTTACTTTTAAGCCCGTTGAATTGACACCATTTATTTGTACTTGCTGATGTCTATCGTTTAAATACGATTTCATTAAACTGAGCGCAAGTTTCCCTAAACCGTAATGTTCAAGCTTTATGAGAAGGGTTTCGTGGTTGACGCAATCAAATGCTTTCGAGAGATCACAAAAGATCCCTATGGCATCTTGTGACTCTTCCCACGCAGTAAATATATGTTTTAATAAGGTGACACCGGCGTCAGTCGTACAACGTCCTTTGGTGAAACCATACTGTTTCTCATGTAAGATTTTATTGGTGTTAAAGTGGATGAGCATCTGATTAAGCATCACCTTTTCAAACACCTTGCTGAAAACTGGCAAAACGGATACGGGTCTATAGTTATTGGTGTCTTTACTGTCACCGGATTTGAAAAGTGGTATTACCTTGCTGTATTTCATAAGGTCCGGGAAGACTCCCTGGTCCACACACAAATTAAATATTAAGGCTAAATACGGAGCTACAGTCTCAATAATAGCTTGACAAACTTTAATCGACAGTCCCCATAGATCTTCGGTTAATTTGACTTTAATTTCCTTAAAAGCTTTAATGACTGCTATGGGGTTTATATGTTTAAATTGAAACTCAACCGGGCAGGCTGTAACGTTCGCTCTTAATAACTCAATAGAAAGCAAGGGTGATGAATTTAAGGTTTCAGTAGTTTTAAGTGGGATACTAGTGAAGAAATCTACAAATTCTTGAGCAACTTCGTTTTTAGAATTTAAAGGGCCACGTGAAGTCTCTAGAGTGATATCATTATTAATTTTTTTATTTCTATTCGTTTCACTATTGATAATTTTCCAAACCGTCTTTATTTTATTATCGGCGGATTTAATCTTGTTGCTATCAGAGGGACATGAGTTTTTTTTACTTTACTAAGTTTTGTCGCGGACACTCGGGACTGTCTTGTTGTTTGGAATAGTGACTACTGTGCATGAGGACCTTGGCTCGATTCTCAGGTCGGGCAAAGTGTTATTGGGTTTTTCCATCAGGAATTTCTCAGTAGCAGCCACGGAGTCTGGATTTGTGCTCGGTTGATGGCAATAGGCTTGCTGCACACTGAAAAAAAAAGTTGTTGCCACAATCAAGATTTGGTATAGATTGACTAAGTAACTTGTTTGCATCTGAGCCTATCAAGCACAATGATCACAGCAATTACCTACTTTTATTTGATTGAGATATCTTGTTTAGGGCAAACACGCAGCTTTATTAGGGTAAAAACCTTACTTGATAGCTGCAATCAAGTTGTATTTGATAAACACAACCAAGGAACTTATTTAGCGCAAACATTTAGCGCAAGATTTGATCAAGTTGTATGATTAATACAATTAATTGCAATGATAGATGCTATCAAGTCAAACCAACTTAATAAAGTTTCAATGATCTTTATTGAAGTAATCAAAATGCTTGATTGACACAGCTAACTCACTTTGTTACAGTTAACATTTTTTGAACTTGTCTCTTTTTTAACTCTTCTACTATGATGTCTTGTTATAGGTAATCGAGAAACTTGTTTGGGCGTTCAATCAAGTGAACTAGTATTGCTACAATCATGTCGTGATGATCAACTTAACTAAGATTTTGATTGATCTAAACAAGATATTGTCAATCAAGCTAAAAAGTCACTTGATTGAATTGCATTTTTTTCAGTGTATATTACATTAAACATAACTGGATACATGTGGGTGTACTTATGGTTACATCGCTGCCTGACCCTTCGGGAATTACAGGCGTGTTGTTAAGTTATGTTTTATGTAGGTTCTCTGTTTTCATAAATGAGACTTCATTACGCAAATATACCTATTATTAAATTTTTGATGAGGACTTCTTTGTTTTAGTGGGCACACGATTTCATTATTCAAACAATAAAGCGTTTTATGCCAGTCAACGAGGCGTCAAATCGACATAAACAATTTTGAGGCGTGAATATGTTCAATTGTCGGGGCGTTACTACCAAGTTTATTTTCCTAATAAAATGCGTGGGACTGCTAAAATAATACCCAAAAAGATTTATAAGCCGTAAATCTCCTTAAGAAAATCCAATAAACTATTCGAATGTCTATTGCTCGATAAATAATAGAATAGGTAAGAAGGCAATAGTGATATGCGAAAAAATATATTTGATTCCTATAGTAGGTTTGGCAAAAAAAGCTTGTTATTTATTCTAGTTTCTATCTTTAACCTTTTGACCGCCACAGTCAAGTAAGACGACGAGCCAAAAAGTAATTTAAGTCGTCAGACTTAAGGCACTTTTTTGCTTGTTCGGCTTGTCGTCTATACGTGACTGTGGCGCTCAAAAGGCTGAGTTAAATCTGAGTTAACTCCGGATTTATCTAACCTGTACAATGTCCAACATAATATTGCATTCATTTTGCCACAGACCATACTTTCATAAAAAAGCTATAAGGGTTCCTTGTTAACTTCGGAACCCTAAAAATTGACATAGTCTGCAAACAAGTACGCTAATTGTTAGATAAAAAGCGGTTTGTGTTGTTCAGATACATAATAATATACGTTATAACGTTATGTGTTCCGAAATACGAATCCAGTTTTCTTAACATTTTCTTTAAAGCATCGTTCACACCAAACGTATTGTCCGCCGCTGACTGTGAGCACGCGTTACGCAGTTTATCGCTTTTCAATATATATTTAACTTCTTGTTCACACCGAACCGACTATATGCTATTACGTAGATCCATAGAGACAGTGAGCATACTCACAGTCGGCGGCGGACAATACGTTTGGTGTGAACGATGCCTTACTCTTGCGAAAGCACACTTGTTTAGCCAGAGAGAAAAGCCGATATAAAGCAATCTCGACGTTTCTCGAAATAAATAAAGTTAGCTTTTAGGTCTGTGACCCGTATGAATACTTACCTATACTCCAGTCGCATTACTTTTATTTACAAACTTATAAGTACGGTAACGTACACTTTTCTATAAAATCCGAGTTTATTTATACGACGATTGAAATAACCGTTTATCATTTTGAGCATTAGCTTAATGAAACTAAAATTACTAACTAAATAACTTTTAAGTGGCAGTGCCCGCACATCGCTCGCAGAACGGATGGCGGATGGCGCCGACAAGTTCTGCAATGGTGACTGCGAAGCGGAAGACGATGCGGTGGAAGTCCTCTCAATAGGTGAACCGATGACCTGGTGAAGGTTTCGAGGATCTGCTTGATGTGAGACGCTTGGGACCGGTCAATGTGGCGACAGTTGGGAAAGGCCTATGTCCAGCTGTGGACGTCTTTCGGCTGAAATGATGATGAAAAAACTTTTGTGCTTATGGAATGTAACTGCTCATCACGCCTACCCTGTTCCAATCATATAACGCAAACTGGCAAAACTATTTTTAAATATTTAAACGCGTTATAAAGAAAGAAATATAAAGTACGAGGCAATAGACGTATATTTGTGGTTGGCACATAAATTATATAAAATAAATAACTTTTCCAACTATGTCAATGTCAGCTTCCAATCTAACGGGATGCAGCTGAATATTAGTATTTTATATGGAGCGACAGCGTATCTGACTGACAACCCAGTTAGTACTGGGTAATACGATACCCCTAGACTGTCACTTCCCGTGTAACATGCATATTTTATTTACTACTTTCACAACTATGCAACACTGTTCTTTTATCATTTTACTGATTAATCGAGTCTCTAAATATGCGAAGTCGTCCTCTAAGATTAAAGGCCTGTCTACAGCATCGAAACATAAATCCTATTATGATTCAGTATAAGGTAGGGTTTAAATTTCGTATAATTTTAGACTCCCGGTTTACAAACTTATTATAAACACGAAACTCAAAGAAAGTTTTAATCGCTGGAAATACGTGGGTGGAGCTTCAATTTGTTTTCGAAATTTTTGTAATACCTAGGTACAGTTATGTATTACGTTTATTTCTTACGAGATGATACTGATTTATTATTTTGTTTTATTTTATAAATTTTAAGAAAACTTACAGCTAAAACATTTGAGTAGCCGAATTAATATGTAGAAGAAGGCCAATTACAAGTTTATAAGTACCAATTTAAACACTGCTGTCCTTACGTCTCAAAGACCTTTTTTATAATATTGCCATTTTATTTTTTTTACATTCCTTAAAGATAAAAGAAAAACATAAAAGTATCTAACTGCTCCCTAGAATTGTATTGTAGAGATATTATTAGACAACTTAAAAAAATACCCAAATATGTACTCGTTCCAAATGACTTTGACCATTTTGCTTACTTATCATATTTTTTTGGTTTTTGTATTGGAGTCACAAAATTAAATACCTTGCAGGAATATAAAATACATCTAAATCAAACATTTCATGTTTTGATATAAAATAATGACTTGTTGTTATTTTTCAACTTGTAGAGCAAAACCTTTAAACAAAGTTAAGTATTAGTTTGAGTGCCAAAAACACATAATGTAGCACATGACATTGATTCTTTATTGGTAGTAAAGTTGGTTGGCGTAAATATGGCGCCTCAGGGTTTGGAAAAAGACTGTCCCTGTTTAAGCTTTCACGGTTAATAACTAAACTAATACTGTCACTAGAAAACATCGTGAGGAAACCGGCATAATTATCCTAGAATTAGAAAATTCGAAGACTTGTGACATCTACCAACCCGTACTGGACCCGCGTGGTAGATTATAGCCCATTCCCTCTCAAAACCTCTCAGAAGAGGCCTGTGTCCCAGCAGTGGAAACATTAATAGGCTGATGATGATGGATATTCCGTAAGTTATATTATTAGTTTAAGAGACAGTATTTCATACAGGTACAAGTAACAGAGAAACTGCTTGACAAAATCAATTATTTACCAAAACCGGAACCCGTTCGTAACAATGGCATAATATTGGCCATTT
Source organism: Diarsia dahlii (assembly GCA_949775195.1). Lineage (NCBI taxonomy): Eukaryota > Metazoa > Arthropoda > Insecta > Lepidoptera > Noctuidae > Diarsia > Diarsia dahlii. Next base: position 12,817,165 of record OX459194.1, on the reverse strand, counting down.
TTACCAACGGTTTCAGTACAAATTCGAATGGCTAGTCCATTCCTACATTGTATTCATTTACGTTTTTGGTCCGAACCAATAAATCTAGGAGATACAAAGGGCTTTGCACAAAAGCGTAACTCGTGCAACACTTTGGAAACTCACGATTCTTGTGCAACAGAGCGTTGGAGATTTGTATAAATCATTGTAATGCTTGTTATTTCAGCATCATAAATATCTACGTTTTGGTTGGTGTCTCGTTGAATTTGTAATATTGTACAGGGTGATATTTGCTATAATGCGAGCAATAAATAATATTAGACACGACAGATGTAGTTTGTCATGCGAAGGGAATTTACCTATGTTTTAAATGTTGTAACACCATTTATTGCTGAGAGTGCCTGAGAGCATAGGCCTATATGGAAGCACACTGGAGGCAGAAGTGCATAAGTGACATTTGAACTTTGAAGTTTAACTAAGCTAAATAAAAAAATACGAGCTTTAGAAAGAGACCATATTTTTTAAAGACAAAGTCAACGATAACGCTTGTTATAGCTAATATTTTCTTAAAAGTCAAAGTCAAAGGCGTTATAAATCTCAGCCGGGTTTTATTCGATTACCTTAATTCTTCCCCGGAAAAGCTTTACGCAGAGAAGTCATAGCTGAACCCGGACTGATGTGATGCCGTTATAAGTGCACATTGTAATAAGAAGTTTCATAGAAAGAATCTTCAATGACTCGAGTTGGGGCAATGCTAATTCCGGTAGTTGTTTTACGTACGTAACTCTTTATCCTCAATAGCACACTATGGCACAGTCTCGAGCACCAACATGTATAGGTACAGTCGAACAAGCTATTAAGTGAACAGGCAGAAATATTTATAACTAGGTGTTGCCAGCGACTTCGCCTGCTACAACTCGATATTATCGCACGGGATGATAAAATCGGGATAAAAACTATCCTATGTGTTAATTCAGGTTATAAACTACCTGTGTACCAAATTTTATCCAAATCCGTTCAGTAGTTACTGCGTGAAAGAGTAACAAACATCCATCCATAGATATTTACAAACTTTCGCGTTTATAATATTAAGTAGGATTTTAGTAACTTCACTGAAAATATTGATTGCAATTTTGTTTTATAAAGCGTTTCGCATTGAGCGACTGATGTCAAACGCTGTATCGTTTGACATCAGTTCCTAAATGTATGACATTAAAAGTAAATTCAAGTTAGCTGGCTGTATACTCATTAGCTTGTTCGACTTGTACACGAAGCAACTTTTAAAAGTGATGTTCTGCTACTGTGTTGATTAACGTTTTATGTTTTCACGAACAAAGCATTAAGGAAGCCATTGTTTTATGAAATAGGTCACATCTCAAAGTAGAAACTGATATTTTCCAAGAAATTTGCTTTCGAATTTTACTAAGGGTAAACATAAATTCGTCCTTGTGACTGTACAGCTCGGTGCTTTGACCTAAGGAGAAATCGACCTTAATACTAATATTCATCATCATCAGCCTATAATGTTTTCACTGCAGGGACTCGGACCTCCTCTCTGGGACAGGGATGGGCACCACGAAGGCACAGTGCGGGTTGGTGACATGCCGGTTTCCTCACTATGTTTTCCTTCACCGTTTTGAGAGCAATAATAATATTAAATTAATATGATTTAAACGAAAGTTTTACCAGCCTGGGGTAGTGGGGTAATTAAGAATCAGTCATATTAAAACGTTACCTGCAGTAAAATCTTTAATATGTGGCATTCCATTCTTGCCGGTGAGTCGCTTCGCGTTGTCCAGGCCATTGTTGGCGTCATACTCGTTGATATGAGCCCCATGGCGACGAGCCAGTTTGTCTATGCAGCGCTCTATCACTCTGAAAAATGATCTTTTTTTAATCAATCATGTGCATTATTTGCGATCAAGTAATATTCTTAGCTGATGATTAGGTACAAGAAAGTTACAAGTACGATTAAAAAAAACAGATGGATGTGTCGCATACAATAACATCACACTTTTAATCCCCCAAGGGTTAGATGCAGGAGCAGGTGCATCTAAAAAGTACACCCACACTTCGCCAATTATGATTAAGTCCCATGTAATGAGGGGCGAGCCCATTGCCATCAACCGGGCACAAATCCAGACTGCATGGCTGCAATAGGGGATCGGACTGACTCAAAAAAATATGATTCTGTTTAGTCCGTCAGTTAGATTATCGAAAAATATTCTATACGTGTTTTTTGTTTTATCAAATCAATAAAAATTGACGAAGCTATAGCGCGTCAAAGATCATGGAGTGGGGCTTGAAACGTCACTTGAAGGTACAAAATGTACTATCATATGACGTCACACGAGTTTTCGAAGCACTGCACTGTATCGTCTTAATTTTTTGTTTACGTGAAAAAAGAAAAAATATGTGGTCAATATTTTTTGGAAATCTATCTGACGGACTATAATTAGTTTTTTTTTGTCCGATCCCCTATTGAGATTTATTTGATGGAGAAATCCAATGAAACTTTGATTGACCTGGGAATCGAACGCAGGACCTAATGCTCAGCAGCCGCGCTTGCGACCACTCGACCAACAAGGCAGATGTTTTACAAAGCCTAAAATATTATTAATATTCGAAGAAGACATTAAATAACTTTTCTTTAGAGACAGTTTACACGTGGCGTCTAGTTTCACTTCAAACTAATGTAGTTAAAGACGTGGGTGTTCTTAGTCAACTAACCAATAAAATTCTGAAAGTAAAAGAACATCTGATAAACTGCTTTATGGCTATATTTTAGATTTGTTTATTTTATTTTATTTTTGGGCGTAGTTTCTCTCAATCTAATTATACTCGTTATACTAGACGTATTAATACTCGTATTATTAAGGACGCGTTTACGGATTCTCGCGGTTTATGTTTCTTTTTTTTTAGTTTTACTACTACAAATATATTGCGTTCGTAGAGCTATGTTTTTCAACACAAGATCCAGCTAAAAAACGACACAGGGTCCACCCACAACGGCGGCAGAGCGCAGATTAAGTTCTACATTTAAAATTTTTGCGTAATTAATCATGACAGTGACCGCTAAAATGAACCTTAAGTCAAGCGCTTAAAGTTCACGCAATAACGATAAATTTGCCGAAAAATTAGCTTTGATTGTTATTTTTTTTCTGGCTCTGCTTGTAATATTTTGATACCATTTATAGAAATTCCTGGAGTTGAACATGTCTACTTCCATAAAATATTTTTAAATAAATAAATTTATGTCATAAAAGAGAGAGTAATGTACCTAAAGTCAACATGATATCGCTAATTTTGTGCGGAGAGGCACAGAAAATATTTTTTTTACAATATTATTAACCAACATTTTCGAATAAAAAGAAGTAATTATTGAAAATGAAGGAGTAATCTATATGTGTTATTTATTGGTTTCATTTGGTTTAGTTTCTTTTGTCCACATAAAGTACCGAAAAACTGCTTATTTTCGTCAGATTTATAAACACGTCCTTAATAGATATGACTGATAATATCAAAAAGTTTAATAGTCATTAATATTCCCGTATTTCGCCGGTTATGTTTAACTCTAATGTAATAGGGGGGCGAGGCTATTGTCATCAACCAGGTAGATATCCAGACTCCGTGGCTATTACTGTGAAATTCCTGATGTGAAACAATAACACCTTGTCCAACCTGGGAATCGAACCCAGGACCTCATGCACAGCAGTCGGGCTTGCAACCACTAGACCGACGAGGCAGGAGAACAACGAGGATCAGATATGATGTTATGTTAAGTTTTTTAGAATTAAGCAGTGACGAACAGATACCGAAGTGTTCCTGGTTGTTCCGAGAACAAGACAAAGAACAATAACAACAACTCACAGTATACCATCGTCTTCCCTCATGTCCTTAGTAGAGAAGTAGGTGAAGGTACCATTGCCCGGCCAGTCAGGGATCGGCTGGGGTTCAAAGCTAGCCACTGTCCCGTACTCCTCCGCCAACCGCGCCAGTATGTAGCGTGCCATCCATAGATCATCCGCTGCCTTGATGCCCGGACTCGGCCCCACCTATACGTCGTCATAAGATAAATATTCATGTAGCAAAACTACATCTTCGAAATACTCCATCATTTATTTGTACAGTCACGAATAAATAATGCGTCCCTCCGCTTAAAGCATATAGGTACTACTTTTTGAGGAATTACTATCTATTGCTTATTTCAATGTTTTAGTACGGCTTCCAAAACTCTTAGTCCGTAACCACATTTTTAAATCAATACAGGAGGAGAAAATCACTAGTCGCTGCGTAAACACATTAGTGGGGCGAAACTGTACACTTACATAATTATACAAATACCTATTCAGAAGAAGATAATATAATACGTATACATAGTCTGAATAAAAATATCTCCACAGTTCCGGAGCAATTTGTAATTTTTGTCACGTTCCACATGTATGTTAAATAACCCGGTTTCCCCAATTTGCCTTCAAATTTGTCCAAATTTCAGTGTAATGCGCTATTAGTAAACCCGGTGGTAGACTTGGAATGTTATTGTAAGAGCCAAGATTGGAAAATCTTGTTCGTACATTAACATATAAACTGGACCAAATTATCAGATGTCTTTGTATGCTAAGTAAGATAGAAACTAATTTGAAGAGAACTAAATTGATTTTGTAACCAGGCACCATTAGAGGAAATAACAGTAGCATCTGGCGCACGTGACATAAACGAATCGAAGAGGGTTGAAAACCAAGAGCCCGCAATCCCCGTTTTGATATATAGTGCACGGATATGACCCTTCTGGGACCTTGTTTGGCGAAGAAGCCCAGTTGTGTTTGCGACGAGCGAGGTCAGACATGCACGAAGTGAAAAAAACTATCACCGTAACAGAACAATACAGAAATGGGCACACAATACCATGATGAAAAGCCTCCGTAACACTTTTCCTTTTTTTTTTGATGATATAATATTTCAGGCTAGTCACGCACCATGTGGCTACAGAAATTGTAATGTTATTTTAATTTCAATTGATAGAAAAGAAATAATTTACCTCACACGTAGTTTTTGTTTACAGTTCGAATATGTTCAATACTTTGTTCAAAATCAAACTTTCAACTATTTTTAGGCATTTCCTGATATAATGAACAGTTCAATATTGTTCGTGATAACTACTACTAGAATATCAATTACTGTCATGGAAAATTTTAGATCTTAGAAATTTAAATATCGATATAAATAAAATATAGATAAATATTTATATAAAAAAGTTGATGTGGCACTCGGAGACTGCCGCGGTTAAGCTATTGCATAGCATTTTTTATCAACTTAAGCAAATAATTATTTATTTATTTTATTTATGCAGTATTTTTTAAAAAGAATTTAAATTATATAAATAAATCAAAAGTAACCTTCATAGACTAAGCTAGTAAGAAACTCTATGACAGAAAATTTAAAAGAAAAAGTATTGACTGCTTGTCAGCCTGACGTAAGTGTCATAACATTGAAAAATATGAAAATTATTTATTTTATTTTAGATATTTTATAAGAAAACGAATCGTTTTCTAAGACCGATTCGCAGAATAATAATGCAAAAACCAATAAAACGTATGATAGATGCGTAATAATAATAAAATGAATGTATATAGAGTACTCGAGGAGTACTCACTCATTATCTTTCACTATTTTTTCGTGACTTTCTTCATTAATAAATGCACTTTGTTTATTCATATTTAAAACACTTTGTACACAAATTATACGAGTAAGAATATTTTAGAAGGAGAAAGCAGAGAGACAAAACAAAAACTTTACACCTTTACACGTGAGGTTATAAATTATTTAATTTGACAACCTCAGTTGACAATCTTGTTATTTTCCGTAACCATAGCAACCTGGTTGAATACTGAATATTTTCGTTACGGAATTTCTGGATTCGCTCTCCACGCTCAAGGCCCGCAATAGCTTAAAAATCTCAAAGCATCATTTCACACAATCTCAAATTTTACAAAGTAACAAAAATATATCGAGATCATAACCGAGTCGCAATAAATTTCCCGCAAACGGAATATCGTTCTCAATCCATTCTTAAATGAAACATTTTCACTTCTGGAGCATTTACCTGGAAATTCCACTGGGATGGTGTAGTCCCGGGATTTATACCGTTGATCTGTATCCCCGCATAAAGGCAGCATCTACAACGTATTACAGAGAGTGAAAACATAAAAATCGAGACTATATCCCGAGCTATTGCTGTTAAATAAAGCACATTTAGTTTATTGGCCAGATCCCTGTTTCTGTCTATCTTAGAGTGAGTTATATTCTATTGTCTTAGGCTCTATACAATAGTCCTAAGCACAAAACACACAATGTAACAAAATTTTATTTGGCTGGCTTTTATCATGTGAAAAATACGAACCACTATTCGAACATGTCATATAAGAAGTCAGTCGATCAGAAAATTTTATAGCATGTTACAATATTGCGGAAAATTGGAACAAAACTAAATCTTACAGTTTATATGTTTTCTTTGAGAGTCAAAAGTACCTGTAGAAAGCCTCCATAAGATCTCTTGCGACGATTTTGTTGGCTCCTGTGGCACAGTAGTAGGGTCCCGGAGGGGCGGGGTAGCCACCGGGGGGCCACCCAAGCGGACGGTTGTCAGGCGTCGTGAGAAAGAACTCTTGGTTGAAGCCAAACCACGGCTCCTCAACTTCGCCTTTCTCGCATAATAACAAGCAGCCTTTGCGGTGGTTTGTCTCTGCACAAAAATTTGTTTGAGTTTACTATCTTGGGAATACAATGTTTCGTCGAAGTAGGTGAATGCGTATGAGTACATGGGCAGTTTTGAAGCCTTTGTTGTTATCAACCTAGGACAGTAGACACTGCCCGATGGATACAGAGGATGTATAGAGAGAACTGCAGCCCCTGTTCAGTACAAGAGTATCTTTTCTGTGTACCTACCTTGAAAAACACAATTGGGACTTTTCTCCTGTGAATCATAACATTGAAGTCGACAAAAGAAACTTACTCACTAAGGTAAGTTAGTATTTTGTTTCCACTCAATGCAATAAAAACAAAAGATGACACATTCGAAAGTTAGTTAGAAATCTTTGATTTAGTTAGGTTAGGTTAGGAGCGGTGCTGCTAACTTAGTCAAGTGCGATAAATGTGAGAAGTTCGTGCTCGCCAGTCCATTGGATTTCCGGTCACGACTCAAGACTGCCACTGAAAAATTTCATTAGCTCTACAGTGTATGTACTGGTTGAGTAAAAATCCCGATTTTATTGGACCTTGTTAATTAAAACCGACACTGTTTTTAACCGAATACCGAAACGTCTGTTCATACGGTAGGAAAGTTTAATGGTTTAATAATTAGGTACCTGAAGAATCTAGTCAAATAATTCAGCTTGATTAGGCTTTACAAAAAGTTTCTTTTGGTGAGAAAAATCATCCCTTTTCGAACCTTATTCACCAGGCATAAGAACGAAAGTCAAAAACAAAAGTATCTAGTAATTTAGCCAATATTATTTTACTAAAGTGAGAATTAGGTTAGGATATAGTTTCACTTTGTGCTTTGATTTACTTGATGAATTCTTTGTTTTTGTTTAATAAGATTTGTAAAATAATGACGACAATTTCCACGAATCATTACGACTCATTAAGCTCGACTTTCAATGTGGATTGGCGCTGTTGGCTAAATTACCAGACGCCCATTTCGCGTTGATTCCCAGTTGTCTAATTTATTTGTTTGGTGATCCACCCCTGCAGATGTGGCTAATAGCAATAAAAATAACCTTTGATTAAAGAGCACCCTGAAGAATATTCAAGATATAATTTGGAAGATACGTGAAGTATTTTTTTTTTATTACTTATTACACATTGACACCGTATACCGAAGTATACACTAAATTGCTTTGGGCTCAGTTCTATTGTTCGTTTAAACAGGCATATGCTGGGATTAAAAAAAAATCATGTACTATGCCCTATCTGTGCCCGCGGTGGGTTCCCAGCGAGTGCCAATCGCGCCACTGTTCGAGTCACACACGGGTCACAATGTGATTCGTTGCAACCTTTTTCCAGGGACTAGTACCCAGGAAGTCACACTATTGCACATAGTAAAATGAAATTAATGCGAAGCTACGGTCCTCAAGCTCTTTTTAATTAATGTAATGTAAAGTAAAGTATTTTGTGAGTACAATAACAAATAGAGGCAATAGAATAGATACAAGTCTTACAACTCACTTTCATATAACAGCATCTTTATAAAAGCAGACACCATTTAACTTTATAGGTTACAGTATTAAATCTGCTACTACCCTTTTCCATAAAAAGTAAAAGTAAAAAAACAAAAATTAGACTCAGTTACTGAATGCACATCACGACACACAAACCAAAATTACGTACGTCTTTAAACTACTACAATTCTGCTGTATTTGACGGACATTTTCATCATAAATTCCATCACTAACACCAGTATTCCTTAATTTTCAGGCGACTTCAGACTAATTATAATTTACTAGCTCTCTTCGTCACTTGAATGCTAAATACTTTACATTCCATATACATTGTACCATTTATCATGCAACCTATTTCCCATTTCCTATAAATCTGTTACAAGTTGTGGGTCTGTAAACGTATCGAGCAACGGAAAATCACGTGAACCGCGGCGAGGCGCATATAATCGAGTTATGAAACAGGTAATGCTAGTAGTGGGTTGTTCGGAAATATCTGAAAGCCACCTTTTAGCGCCAGCGGGGAATAATTGACCCCAGCATTTGCTGTAATGCGTGGCCTCATTTTCTGTATAACGTTTCTCACTCGAAACACTCACAGCAAATTAAAACTCTCTGGGAAATAAAAGCTTTTGAAACAATTTAAAGGCCATTTTCATCCATATATGGAGCATACACAGACAGTTAATTGCTATAAAAAAGTACGATCAAAAATAAGATTTCTTTTTAACCAAATGTATGAATAAGTTTTGTTTTGACTGTTTAACCCGTCCTCTTCACGGTATTAAACACTATAGTCGGCGCGCCTTTCAGGGGCTGTTTACAACTCTGAAAATCTTGCCTTCTCTGCGGGCAATTCTCGAGAACAAAGTATACATATATGCATAAGATATTTTCAATTATTCAGGCACTCTTCAGTCAGGTTATATTATAATACCGTCTTATTTGACTATGGCAGCAAACGAAAGTAGAGAATGCACTTGTGCCTACGCTAACACTTGTGCACTATAATATATCCTGGTATCTAGGCTCTGCTGAAATTGGTTGCCAATCGCCATGGCCGAAATTCGGTCAGGAATTTCAATTATTATAAAATCAGGAATACATTCACTAAAAACGAATCGAATTACCACAACAACGTCCAGTTAAAACTGTCATTACTTTGACTGTATTTCACATGACATAGACAGCTCCAATTAAGACGAGGTAAAAACGAAAACTAATAAAGTGAATTCCACTGAAAACTGAAACAAGAGGTCTCTTTGTCCTATTTAGAATTTCACTGTCATGATGTCATTCTCGCCTTTCCCCATGGGGTTAGGCAGAAACTACAGAACTGTGTTGTACTATAGGATTGATTATTATGAATTACAATGGATAACTTAAACCTTTTATAATATGATAATTAACGACAAAAAATACAACAATTGAGCATTAAACTATGGATCAAATACTGAAGAATAAGAATGCTAGTGGGGGGGCGCCGTCAACCCAACTGAAGGAGCTTTTTTACATAGTTGTACATAATATTACTATTTTAGTGTCAAATTGGTATAAAAATTACTTACGTGTTGGTTGGTAGTTGAACGTATATGTGTCAGCCAGCACCAGAATATGGATTCCGCGTCTAAATGGATCGTGATAAATCACTTGTGGAAATATATACGTGTCGGAATTCTCGTCTTTAGCTTGCGCTGTGTTGCTGCCATCAAAGTACCAGATCGGCAGATCTGTAACAGTAAAACTGAGTAATTAACGTGATTTAAACGTTTCCAGACTTTGAACTCATCGCTACAGACCGGATAGATTATAATACCAAATAGCCCATTTGCTTCAACACTAAGACCCAGTATTAAAATTTGTTCTCTGCGGTGTTTCATAATTTTTTTGTTTACCGAATCAGTCTCAAAAGTTTTTGTAAGGACACTTCTTCAATGAGTTCTTCTTCCGTTTTAACAAAACTTGTTTGTCGTAAATATAACTTGTTACTAGTAAGTCTAGATCACCGACGACAGGTACGCCTGTAAGGGTATCAAAAGAACTCAACTGCCTCAACCGACGAAATCCGTTTTGGCGGTATTTATACATTTTTGGTTTATTCATGTCATTTGATTGGCTGATACATACATCACACCACATAAATATTTCGCGTGTCTCCGACACTGTTCTAGAAACTGTATCTCATAGAGTATAATCATAACACGCGCAAGGGAATATCCTGTTTCCATTCAATTCCGAGTGTTCCGATAAAAAAAAATGAAACAATGTAAGATGCGAGTTCACACGAATTACCCACACGGTTCAATAAAATTAATTCTTTGTTTAAACAGAGCAAACATGAAAGGCAAGCTCTAAAGTTTGTTGACTTCACGATAGCCAGAAGTACACGAGTTAAACTTGAATTATTTAAAAGAAAATGTTGGTAATAACACCTACCTAATATAAAAAAGATGCTTTAAAGGAACTCATAAATCTATCTATAGCACGATATAAAAGCCGATTTTATGTGTACAGCGTCAATATTCATAAAACCGGACGACCGAATGAGCTGGGCTCAAACAACGTGACACATGTGATTTGTTCTCTCTGAGGCCTTAGCATGGACGCACCATACACGTAACCGTCGTAAATTCGAACGATATTTGAATCGAAAATATAACTGTATTTGATTATTATAAAAAGCTGAATATTAGTACCTTTACGGTAGACTTTATACCGAGACACCTTGTAAAGTTTTCAAAATAATTTAAAACAAAATAATTATGTACGAAACGAGTGTTTCTTAACATTCTAGTCATTTGAGTATGCGTGAAGTTTACTCCGCTCGTTTGAGCTCATCCACGAGAGAATGACAAAGTAAGGTCGTTGAAAGCTGGAACTACTAAAATTAGTGCAAGTCTGTAACAACGAAACCAAACCTGGACTGGACTATCTATCTAAATTGTTTGTGACATCAAGTATTTAGCTCCTCAGGAGCTGAGCTGTTCTACCAACAGTACAGCAAACGGATTGTTTCGAAGTTGAGGTTCCTTTAAGTTGAAGTTCTTTGTGATATTCATGATACCGAATTCATTTTAGGTTTAGGAACTGTAAGTGTTTTTTCACTTCTCTCGCTCTAAAATTCGTCTTTATGTCGTGCGTAGGCGACATAAAGTCGCGTTTTATGCTCTAGAGCATAAAGTAAAATCTTCGTCGATGACCAAGGTAATCGGCACAGGTAATCGGCCCAACAGCCACACGAGCAACTTCAACTTCATAGAATAACCTCTATACCTAATTAATTCGTTTCGTTAGTATTCTAAGAACAAGGGATTACTGCTTTTCATTACGAATACAAGGAAAGTTGAGGGGAATAGGGTTCCCTCAATTATTATATTATTTATATTAATTAGGTTGGTTGATGGAAATAGGTTTGCTCCTAATTACATCATTTGATGGGAATAAGCTTGCTTTCAAATACCTAAATCAGTGGATGGCAATAGGCTTGCTTTCAAATACCTAAATCAGTGGATGGCAATAGGCTTGCTTTCAAATACCTAAATCAGTGGATGGCAATAGGCTTGCTCCTAATTACATCGGTTGATGGCAATAGGCTGGCTCCTAATAAGATTGGTTGATGACAATAGGCTTTTCCTAATTCCATCGGTTGATGGCAATAGGCTTGTCCCTAATTACATCAGTTGATGGCAATAGGCTTGCTCCTAATTACATTGGTTGATGGCAATAGGCTTGCTCCTAATTACATTGGTTGATGGCAATAGGCTTGCTCCTTATTACATTGGTTGATGGCAATAGGCTTGCTCAATATGTTTTTATTACTGAGCAGTATGAGTAACGACATAAGTCAGGTGTGTTTTGTCAAGTTTCCTACTGAAAAAAAAAGTTGATTGGCGGGAACCATAATTATTTTTACAATATTTACAAGTTGCTGTTTCATTTCCTCGCAATCGAAGTGAAAAGTAGAGTGTAAAACTCGTCCATAAAACCCATTTTGCTCTCTACTTTATATCCATCCTCGCTCGCAAGCTCGCATCGGATGGATAAACGTCTCGCGCAAAATGGTGCGTTTTATGCACTTGGTGTACAATCTACTATTTGGTCACTAAGAGTAAGTAGGTAGGTAGGTAGGTTTTTACGAGGTCTGTCTAGTGCCTTCTGCCTGTACTGATCAATTAGCATAGTTATTAAAATATAAACCTTTATTTGATTTGGGGACAAAATCGAAAGTCCTATCCTTAGCACGGGTATGTATCCCTGTTCCGTCGACCCATACGTAGCTGGCCAGCATTGACTCGCACGGGATCTCCAGATCTTCGTACTTTCTCATCGCCGCCTTGTTCACGAGAACTGGTACGGTATTCATCGTGGTGCCTAAAAATTTAAAAAATATTAATATTTAATTCCATGGATAAATAATGAGTTAGGTAGCCTGTCAACTGAACAGTACTTACCGGTATATTATGTAATTATAACAAATCTGTGAATTCTTGATTTGCCTGCAAATGTAATAAGAATTAAGAACAAGAGGACAAATTTCACACATCCTACATAGATCTTAGAACGCTCGAATAACATTGACGGAACGATACGCTGTTGGTGAATATTTGATTTTTTTCTGAGATGAAATTAAAATTACTTGGCTTTGTTGGCTCTGATTTTAGCAACTCAACAAAGATCCTTTTACAGCCACCTGCAGGGAACTACAATATTTACTCGGGACGTGTAAACCTCATGAAAAGGCGTGAGTCTTTGTATGTATGTGTCAATCTCAGTATTAAGTTTATTATTTTTGTAAACCCCGCTGTGTTTTCGCTTTTCACGGCAAAGAAGATATAATAATATGAACAACTGAGCTGCGGTGACTTTAATATTGAAACTAAATTTTAAAGATGAGTTGCTATGCTATCATGGTTTAATCCAACAAACCAACCCAAACAGTTTTACCGAATTGGCAAAATTTTACAAGGAGCGACTGCGTATTTGACCTCCACATCCTAATTACTGGGTGACGCGATACCAATTACTTTTGGACATAAACATAATAATTATTATGTTAAATACCATTTATAGTATTTTTTATTAACGTTTTATTTTAACTTTAGTTTCACAACTTGTACAATTTGTTCGAAACGTGAATGATCTGTAATGTATCTATTTTAATGTTAGTCTAACGCGGTGTCCTGCGTGAGCGTCGAATACGACGCGATACAACGCTGCAAACGCGACGAACGCGATCAACTCAACGGCATGCCTTGCTTGTGGCCTATGTGGCAGTCGACGGGCGGCGCGACGCGTCGCATTCATCGCTCACATGGTGTCCTGCGTGAGCGACGAATACGATGCGACGCAATGCGACATGATGCGACGCGATGCTACACGCGACAAATGTCTTACGTGAATTTGGCCAATACTTCTCAAATCATGGAGAAATACAGTACAATTTTGCCTGAAAGTTCATAGTTTATGGTGTCGCGTCTGGTCGCCTTCAAAACAAACAAGTACGCGTTACGTCGCGTCTCACCGTCGACTGCCACATAGGCCGCAAGCAAGGCAGGCCGTTGAGTTGATTGCGTTCGTCGCGTTTGCAGCGTCGTATCGCGTTGTTTACGTCGCTCACGCAGGACACCGCGTCACGCAGGACACCGCGTCACGCAGGACACCGCGTCACGCAGGACACCGCGTCACGCAGGACACCGCGTCACGCAGGACACCGCGTCACGCAGGACACCGCGTCACGCAGGACACCGCGTCACGCCGGACACCGCTTCACTCAGGACACCGCGTTAGTAAACACTATCTCACTGTCACTAATGTCAACTGTCTGTCACCACGAATGGCGGGAAGATGACAGGTAAAAGCATACCCTGGACTGAAGCTTGGTTGTGCTGGCGAGCCTGTGTTATAGTAAATTAACCTAGTAACTTTGCTACAAGTGGATATTATAATGTATCTTATTATAGATTACCTTCTGGTTTGTAGACTGACAGGTTCACTCGTTACTTTTGAATTGCATCTGAAAATGTTTTAAAATTAATAATAAGAAGAGCTAGGAAAAGCTTTGTAATCCAAACTGTCTAATATCGATTGAGATAATACATCAGTTCCAAACTTCTCATTGAAACACGTTCATAGCTAAGTACAATTTTATTATTTATGCCCATTGATGTATTAAAAGCGGTTTATGCCCAACATATTTATAACATAGCAGTAAAAGCGATTATTGTGGTTCACAGTAAGTTGGCAGTTCCTGCGATTTTCTTACGTTATATAGGATTATATTTTAATATTTTCACACATTTTTTTACAGATTTCTCATTAGCCGCCACAGAACATGGTTTTGTGACCGATTGATGGCAATAGGCTCGCCTCCTATGGGTGTACTACAACATATTTTTACAGGCGATTACAGGCTTGATGTTATGTATATTTTCTAAAATTTAGTTTTCTTACCTTATGCGAAGGAAGTCTCACAAAATTATATCACACAAAACATTTAGTTTCAAAATAAATTGATAAAAATTGCTAAAAGATGATTTCGATGCCAAGAAGATGTCAGATGCTCTGGTTCATAGTCTAAAATAAATACTTTTGTTTATATTCGGAATTCAAAATTATCATAATGAGACTAAGTAATGAGATCTAATATCAAAAAATAAGTTTGTTTTTGGACGCAAACTCTTTGATATTCATAAATCATAATCAGTGTGGTAACTTCAAGTGTGTCACACGCGTGAATTATTCATTCTTGTCACAGTTGTATTGTCACAGAACATATATACCCCTTGTATTGTAGTCTTTGGAAAAAATTGTAGTGTTTTCAGTAGTTACTCTAAATCTCACTCTAAATATAATATTTTTTTACTAAACATCATGAAACTAGCAGCATTCCATGAAATATTTTTTGTCTTCACTTTTGTGATAGTTCAACATTGAGGTATATGTACTTCGTACTAGAGAAGCTATTTCAAACAAAATAATGTGCGCGCACTTGATGACAGCGGGGCGGGCGGGGGGGTGTCATGTACTCATAGATTACTAAATTACTATCAATACGTACAGATGCGACATAATGTTATTATTCGGCCTACTTGATATAATATTGTACGTATGTACTTAGAAAATAAATAAAAATGTACTTAAACTGTAACAATATTTTTTATTTTTTCTGTGATTGAATGTTGATGGCTGATTCGAGTGCGATACATCATTAAGAAGGTTACAACGTCGAATCACATGGCGCCGAATGTTTGCGACAACGAATACTGTGAGTACGAAAGCACGCACCGACGCATACCGTTACAACTGTTGGAAATAACTAATACGAGATAAAGTTTAACAACGGTTTATTATCCGGTAAAGGTTTTGCAGAACAGCGAAACACAATGCACGAGACTTCGAATCACGGAACAACGAATTCACGTTACAACAAAAATCGTTACACCGAAGTCTCGTGCATTCGTTGTAACGGTATGCGTCGCTGCGTGCTTTCGTACTCACAGTATTCGTTGTCGCAAACATTCGGCGCCGCGTGATTCGACATTGTAACTTTCGTAATGACGTATTGCACTCGGCTGATTCAGTGAATGTTGATTCAAATTTACAAATACTTCTTTCCTAATTAAATGCTTTAGGGTGTGACATATAACTAAAATCACATTTCGAGGCAAGACTTCCACCACATTGCCGTATTAAATTACGTATGATAGATATATGAAGTGGAAGTTTATAGTATAGTCAAACTTTCAATACAATCTTCACATTTAAACTTTTTTGTTAATTGTCTTGATACATATACAAATATTATATAACCTACTAGCTTTTGCCCGCGACTTCGTTCGCGTGGAATAGTGACTTCCAGCAGATTTTTGGTTTATCTCGCAAAAAAAAAAAACAACAATCCTATGTCCTTTCTCAAGTTCCAAACTATGTCTGTACCAAATTTCGTCAAAATCCGTTCAGCCGTTTAGGCGTGAAAGAGTAACAGACAGACAGACAGACAAGAGTTACTTTCGCATTTATAATATTAGTATGGACTATCAATTTTGACTTACATGTAGAGGATTCGTGGCCAAGCATTGAATACGTCGATAGTGTCAGGTCTGTGCATGCTAATGTTTTATTCTTTGACTTTCACGTAAATATGGCCGCCACGATGACACATTGCAATTGAAAAAATATAATTAAATCAAATGTGTTTTAAAGATAATAGTTATATTTTAATTACTTGTGATTTTTACTTGTATTTCTTGAATTATTTGTACAGTATCTCAATGCACACGAAGGCATATTTTAAAACAAAAAACTTCACTCAAATGTGTCACGTCGCAGCAACCGCTCGGCATAGACTAAATGAGGTTCAGTGCACGCACCGAAACGTGTGTTACAAAAAATCGAGTTGAGGTGTCTCCTCTAGTACGAAGTACATATACCTCAATGTAGTTCAATTCACAGTGAAACCAGTTGCCAGCAATCTCTCATATGAAAATAAAATCTTTGTTAAAACCAAACAAGATCCAACTAGGTACCAACTGGCATCAGGATATCGAAACCAAAACAACGATTATGCCACTAGATATCTTAGAAATACCACTGCTCAACTGAAAAACAGCAATGAAAATCACCAGGGGACAGATGATAACTACAACCAAGACAAAGATAAGATTGGTCAAAATAGTAATAAAGCCATTCCTCAGGCAAGTCATACTAAAAAATGGCAAGTTGGGAGAGTCAGCCGAAAACAGTACGAAATCATAAACATGCTGTGGAGAAAAACAAAGATATTTGTCGATGTGGAGCCCACTATCGCTAATAGCCTCTTCAGACAAAATAATGATTCTATAATAAATATTCGTCAACCTTATATTCGGCATTCATCACGGCCTAGTCTGTCATCAACAACCCCAAGTTACATCGAATTTTATTACTTGGACGAGACTGATGAACATGTCAAACAATTTTCAACTCAAAAGCATATCCAGATTCCAACAATAAGAGATCATTTTATTAGAAATCATGGCAACAGTAAATTTGTTCTCTCTGATTCTCCTATAATTTCTTTTCGGATTCATGAGCCGCGTTACAAGCGACCCAAAGTAACCACTAGACATGCACAAACGACAAGCAAAAAGAAACAAAGTAAAGGTAGAGCCCGTGATGGTTCTCAACTAGGGTTGGATTATATTAAATCTCTGACTTCTTCACATAAATATCCACATACAATTACGCAACTAAATATATTAGTAACGAATGCCATCACATCAAGCACTCCGCAGAGAAATAATATTCAGACTCCGACAAGCACGAAGTCTTCTCGAGAGTCTGTCGATGACAACGAGACTTGTCCCGCTACAGTCGATTTTGAATCTGTAAATAATACAGCTGAAAGTGAAAATATTACTAATGAAACAGTTACCGCGATCCAAGACGAGAAATATACAACAGCTTATGACAAAATTAAATTTTTCGAAATGTATGATAAGCACACTCCCATCTCACACTATGATGAAAAGGAAAAGTTACACGATATAAATAATGTTGACACATTTATAAAAGGAAACGAACTTAATGATAATGAACGCAAAATCCTTTTAGAACATGTAGACCAGGGCGTTAATAATGGGCACAGTAAATATCACAAGGTCAAACATGCTAAGAAAAGCATAGTTGACAATTACAAGATTCAATCTATTAACAAAAGTAACGCAAATCTGGAAATACCACCAAAACTCAAGATTCCAAAGCTGAACGTTTTGAATGTGAAACAAGATTTTACCAATAAATCAAGGATTAAATCGTTGCAAACTCATCCTAAAGTGTCTCCAACACAGAAATATTTCAACAGCAAATATGTACAATGGTCTGAATATCCGTTTGCTGCTGTCTATGTTTACGAACCGTCCCAGGTACTTTTTTAATTAATCGCTTCTAATTTAAGAAAACCTAGCACAAACGCACTATTTAGTCCGGTCAATGAAAAGACATTTCAAATAACAATAATTCCCACAGAGCCAAATATTGGTGGAGAGCTGGGGTTTACCATTACAAATAAAGTGTTAAAAATCCCCATCGATCCTATCGTGTCTACATCTGTGTGCTACAAAAGTTATTCGGGGTCAAAGGTCAAAATTCGAGGTTTTTTGAAAACGATAAGTTTTATCAAGAAAAACAAAAAGCTGTAGATCTTAAAATTCTCTACAAAAAATGGTCTTTGTGATTTTTTTCTAAGAGTTACCATTCCTGAGATATCGCGACTCTAAGAGTCACAATTTCTATAATATAAAAGCGAAAGGTCACTCACTCATCACGAAATCTCGAAAACCGCTGGACGTATAAGGATGATTTTTTGGCAGGGAGGTAGTTTATAGTTAGTAGACGTCCGCTAAGAACGGATTTTGCGACAGGGCCGGATTAGGGTGGTCTAAGGGCCCTCGCAAGTTTGTATGAGAGTCCTTCATTTTTTGTGCAACAAACTTGATTTTTGGGAGGGACGTAGTTTATAGTCAGTAGAAGATTTTCACTATTGTTTATTTTATTTCATTTTTATTTTCAAATTTTAACTGTTTTATGGACTTGTATTTATATTGTGTCTCGTAACATGTAAATTGATTATAGGGATAACTGAAATAAATGGATTTTGATTTGATATCTCAGGAATGGTAACTCTTAGAAAAAAATCATACAGACCATTTTTGTAGAGAATTTTAAGATTTACAGCTTTGGGTTTTTGTTAAAATTTACCGTTTTCGAGAAAAATCCAAAAAAACTCGAATTTTGACCTTTGACCCCGAATAACTTTTGTAGCACACATAGGATCGATGGGGTTTTTAACACTTATTTGTAATGGTAAACCCTAGCTCTCCAAGAATATTTGGCTTTGTGGGAATTATTGTTATTTGAACACTATTTTTATGTCTAAATTGACCGGACTAATTGTTTGTAAAGGTATGTAATGTACGTGAAATATTCGTATTTTATAACACAAATACAAATTATATCCTTGGCATTTAGGTTTAAAGTATGATAAACATAATCAGTATCATCTACAGGTATAAAAGAAATTACCCTTATTGTAACGTTATTCAAGGTACACTGTGATGCAGCTGGAATTAGTCCTCACTGGCTGATAACTTCAGGGTCATGCTTATCAAGACACCACAAGAATCCTGGAGGAGTTGGTCGTTCTGCCTTCGTGACGTACTGCGGATCCACTTGGTGGGACCCTGAACGAGTGGCTTACGTCAGGCACAGTATCGTACACCCACGTTTCCATCCAAGAGATAAAACAAGAAAGCACCTTTATAATATTGGTATTATTCAAATTCATCTTTCCTATAATATTTCCCAGCCACGTTTGTAGTTTGATCGTACATTGACATGGATGTGGTTAAATTTATAGCAATAATCTTTTAACATCAACATCAACATTCAAGCCATACTACATCACATAATATATTAATTATATTCGACTCAAAGTCTACGACCTGCGTAGAGGGTGTTTAGGGTCAAAAGTATTGGATACACACGTGCACCGAAGACACGATGATAACCAATTATAACCTATTCGCAAAGTTCGACCCAATGCGGTGTCAGTAATATTTGTTTTTGTTAATAAAATCGCAAGAACTAAGTTCTATGTGACTGCTATGCAACTTTATTTAATAAAAACTTGCATATGGCTAACGCTTTTGTCAGTACGTAACGATAATTAAGATGAAGACTACGTATTTCTTCGGCGTTAATAAAATGACTAAACTTATCACTAATAACGCAACATAATCTTTATTTCATTTTAATACTTACTTTCATAACTCTTCACAAAGTTTTATTTCTTTTTAGGATTAATTCAAGTAGTAACTTCAATGCAATCAGCATGTAGTGGTTGGTCATCGATCTCGTTGATGTCACACCAAATAATAACCGAAGAGGAGAGCGCTGTAGCTAAGGCCATAGGATGGGGTTTGGACAGGTAACTAACAAACACTGTCGTTCATAAATAACATTAAGTTTTGAGGTTCAAGTTTCTAGAGCGTCATATCTTCTGCTTAAGTCAGAAATGATGGGATGATGATGATGGGTCTATTGTGCATTGATAATACAGGACACTACTGATTGCTGCTAGGGAGAAGTAGCTAAAATACTGGTTTCGCCTATATTCCAGAACGGTTTTTAATGACTGATAATTACTATCAACAGTTTAAGAATGATCTCCGTTCTTTCTTGATATCGTAATAGATATTCAGGAGAAAATGAACTTAATATGGTTACTAAGATGGGTTGGTTATGTTTAGGGAATGAGTGAGAACGTAACGAAATGTATTTAAAAGGCAACGCCGTGAGGGGACGCCATAGAAGGGTACACACAGACCTTACTAATGAGGTTATTTAGAAAGGTCAAGTGCGTAGGACTCGCAATCGGCTTGCGTGTACGAGTATGACCAGGTGTATGAACGTGGACGAGGCAAATAGAATACGTAAAGATCGTAGCAGGTAGCGTGCTGAAGTTTCTGCCTATACCTATAGTAAAAAGGGGTGAGTTTATGTATTACATGTACGGCGCGACTCACGAGGTAAATATTGTTACAGATTCGATACGAGATATTCGTCTAAAGAGTTACCAAAATCAGTCCTTACCTCTTACCAAAATCATGTCTACACTCATTCTTGCCCTGGAAATGTTGGATATGAGTAAGTAAGATAATGTCTAGATATTTTTAGCATAGGTGTTATCCCGCAAAACATTTTGTAATATGATATTTTTAATCAACTTTCTAACATAAACAGATTAGGATTTTAAATAAATTCATGTTTTCAGTAAAGCGAAGCGCCTGGACGATGAAGGTGGCATCAAAAACGTGTACTGCCTCGCTTTGCCGCCGTATTTAGGGGAGCCCTCCGACCCGATACATGGAGGCTTGCTTCTGGTGGGAGGAAAATTAGTCGCCTTATACCTACAGGTTGTTGACACCGTCTATTTAAATATTCAGATACGTAAACGTACGCAATTTATATTAAGCAGATAATAGCCTTGGTAATTTATTTCGGGATTCGTTTCATTCGTTGCTTTCGGCTGTTATTGGACTTATTTAATTACAGAAATATCAAATAAAGGTAGGAAGTTTAAAAACACGAGTGATCCTATAAGGGTTCCGTTTTTTCCTTTTGAGGTACGGAACCCTTAAAACCAAACGATTTTTTAAATTACTAGCTCACTCGCAGTTTTGGCGTGACAATTTTAATATGTCATCATCATCTGCCCTGCATTTTCCCATGAACTATGTTGGTGTTGGCTTCCAGACTAACCTAACACAGTTGAATACCATTATTTTAAATGGAGCGACTGCCTATCTGACCTCCACAACCCAGTTAGTGCTGGGTAATATAGTACCCCTTGGTAAGACTGCTGATTGCCAGACTTTAGGGGCACGAACTATTCTTCTGTGCTCTTCTTCTGTGTATATTTAGAAAACTCAAATTTCATCCAGATCTGTTGAGGTGTTCTGGCATGATTGAGTAACATAATTATACTTTCGCATTGTAAAGTAGTCGGATGACTTACATCAACTACTTTTTATTGAAAAGTTCAAAAACGTTTTTCAGAATTTTATTTAGATTCTAACAAATCGAGTTGGTGTCCGGTTCTCCAATACAATTTGCATTTAAATTGGTCGCGTATCCAGATGCATTAATTGGGAGATTTTCAAACTGCATTTCTTTATAGATGACACTAACAATTGATACACACTAACAAAGGAAAGTGAGCATTTCAGGTGTACTTGTTATTGGATCTCAAATATTGGCAGTATCTGCGTTTTGTCTAATTAATTTTCAAAACACTTTCTTGAAAACTGGCTCTTATTGCACCACGATAAGGTTCGATATTTCACCCCCCCGTGGGGTTTTTTATTTATCTCAAGGGTAATTAAACAATTTATTGTTAAATTCTTATAGTCGGCGATGATTGCTTTTGAGGCCTTAATATTCAATGAAAATCTAAATTGTGTTTATTATTTTGTGAATACTTATACCTAAAATAATTTGCATTTGTCAACACATTATTTTTGTCCTAAATTCAAAAAGATTAAAGTTTTTGTTTTTTGATATTAGACTGTGTGGCAGCTTTGTTTCTCCTTCAATCTAAGAAGGTTAGACGCGAGGAAAACATAGTTTCTGCTATTTTATTTCTTCGTAAGTGTATTGAATAACATCGTTTGATTCACGTGGGCCACCTGTCACTGCGGTTCTTGGCCCCATAGTACTCGACTGCAATGAGAAAATTTCTCAATTTATATCAAAATGTAGGTAGACACAATTTAAAGTAGTTTTTTTTAAATAAACAACGATATTTTTAGATTTTTTCCAGAAATAACTGCAGTGAATCCATAGCCAATATGACAATACAAAACCAATCCGTTTTCCCTTTGTCTCAGTGGCATTCAGAGCTCTGCTTTGCGGGGCTTTTCATTTCCTGTTATCATGTCAACTTAACTCGTGTTGAATAGAAAAGGCGTTAGCGTTGGCTTACGCGGTTGCTCCGTAATCTAACAGGCGTCGGATTCACACTAACGTTCTGCAATATAGCGAGCCTTGATTTAATCTCTGTATATCTACCTAACTGAGCCCCGCGACTTTCATCCACGTGAAATTCAATTCAATCATTGAGGAGCCCTGAGTCGCTGCAGTGGGAACATTATAGGCTGATGATGATGATGAATGTTTGAAAGAGACGTGGCAACATCGATCTATTCTCATAAGAACGTTATTGTTGTTTTACTCGGGAACAGTACTTTTTGGGGATGAAAGGTATCCTATGTTCGTTTCTGTACGCTTGACCGTGCCACATTTCAGGATGATTGGTTAGGCGTAAGAAGGTTGCAAACAAACTTAAAAGGTTGAGGTTGTCGGTGCACAAAATCTGAATATATTTCTTCATCGATTTTTCTTTTATTTCGTCAAGTAACCTCTGACCAGGACGCCAGTGTCCCAGCAATAGGAGCATAGTAGACTCATTACGCCAATGGATTACGCTCATGCTAGCCTTCGACCTAATCCTTCCATAAATATTTATTTGAAACTCTACATTTTAATCCTGTTTTGCGTGTCGTAAGGTATTTATTATGTAAATTGATGAAACAAATTAGTATCTTCTAAAGCAGTGTCTGACAGAAATATTTGCACATTAAAATTGTAGACATCGTTAAGAGCGAGATTACAGAAAAATTTCTTGTTATCTACAACGAGTCTTCGTAAAGTCTCCGATTCGAACTTGTAACCAAATAACAAAGATCATTAAACATGGCCTCACTTAATATGCGAACGCAGGTTTTGTGACGAACAAAAAACTTTTATCCATTCTTAATACTCTTCAAATTCCATAAAAAGTGCAAAGTGCGGTCAAGTGCGTGTGGGTCTCGCGCTAAGGGTTTCCAGCCATGACATAGATTTTTTCTTTTTTTTTGGTTTCTTGGTGTATTGTTTTTTTTTTTTAGGATCTCGTGGCTGTATAATAATAACATTCACTCGGGTTGATCTTCAGGTTAAACCACGCTCATGGTCCGTGGATGGGTCTCGGAAAGGACGTTAAACCGTTGGTCCCAGCTGTCACTTGAAGATTTTTGACAGTCGTTACGTTACAGATAGTCAGTGGTACGAAAGTCTAACAACCTCTTCTTTTAGAGTATCATAATTATTTTCCAGGGTTGTGGAGGTCAGATAGGCAGTCGCTCCATGTAAAATACTGGTATTCAGCTGCCGCCAGTTAGACTGACAGCCAGCCTCACGTAGTTGGGAAAAGGCTACGCAGATAGTAATACTGATTGTTTTGTCGATTGATGTTGTAGACATGCATAAAATATTCTATTGCAATAGGCAATCTAAACGTTGCGGCAAATAGTAAATAAACAGAGAGTGAGCCTACGACATCAACATTCGAGTGATTCAGCATCGGCATAGTAACAGCAACGTCTCGTTGACACCCCAAGGAAACGGAACCCTAAAAGATTCTCGCCTTCGTGCTAATGAACAGACATTGAGAGCCTTCAATTTATAACGAGGCTCTTTTACTTGAGGGTGATCTAAAATTTTATAAGCAGAATGCTTGACATCTTGCGAACCACTGAAATCGGCCTCAATCTTAATTGGCTGTGCGAAGAACAATAAATGTTAACTTATTTTTAATTTGACACTTGTAAATTATTGAAAAACAAACACTTTTCTAGGTTTAAAGCTCAACAATGAACGGAAAAATCGTTTGTTTTTCCATCAATTTCCACCGAAAAATAAAAAAGGTTGAATGCTCATTGCGCACTTAAATATATACTGCACCAGAACTTCATCGCCCCACCACATGTTTACAAGCAGATGCCGTAACTATGCTTTGTAGAGCATGCAATTTCACTGAAAAAACCCCAAACTGCTAAAGTTGAGGCAATAATAATCCTGTGATGTGCCTATAACGCACATTGTTCTTTAAACTTCAATTAATTCAAGCGCGACCTACGAGGCTACGACAATTACCGCGGCAGCTACGTGACTTTGCCTTAGCAAATTCTGTAGCAAATTCGTAGGCCTTTACAGTTTTTCTAAACAGACGATTTACAAAAGAACATCTCATCTGATAGATAGGTGAAAGTCAGAGACCTTAATATTGTAGGAAAGTGTACGGCTATTAAATTTATTTTTCAATTATGCCAGTGACTAGTATTGACGACAAAGGTTATAATTATGATTTTGTTTTGATACATCTCAGCATAAATGTTTATAATGGTTTTCAAGAGTCAGAACACCCATTGTTTATTACCAGTGTCCAGTTCTTCATCCTATTACGAATTTATTTCTTCTTTGTCACTCGTTTTAATTAAATTCTCATCTGGAGTAAAACACAGAACATGTAAGCATAAAGTCCTTCAATTTTGCAGAATTGTTTTTTTTTTTTGGAAGTTCTTTATTTGCTTCGATGTTTTTTACCCGACTGCGGCGAAGCCCAAAAGGAGGGTTATTTCATATTTCATGGTTATACTTTCTCAAAAATCAATTTTATTTTTTAGTTAGAAGTTTGACTTTTATAGTTACGATTATACAAGGTCCTTATACTCCTCTTTGTCCTTGTCCTTGTTTGATACAAATCTAAAGAGTATTCAGTGGTTTAAATTTCAAGCCATACTTACCGTTGTTCCGTTCACTATATTACATAGACAATCGGGCTCCAAAGTCGGCTCGGTTAATCATTTCGACGACCGCCCGTGCCGCCGCCGCCAAGTTTTCTAAGCTAATCACTGCCATGACCTAGCTATTTATTTAGGAACACGCGAAATCCAAATTGAGTACAGGCAACATAGTAGTTTGGTACACAGGCAAAAATAAACGTCTACTACGATCTTATTGGTGACGTCCTTCATAATACCAAATGCGTAGTATCTGTGCGTGCAAGAATTTTACCATACATCGTCCTGTAGTTTACTAACAGTAGACTAACAGTTTAGTAATAGTAGTAAACAGTGTTACTGTAAATTAAAAAAATAACGTCAGCGCACACACTAGGCAGTAAATGCTTACTTTTTTATAATTCAGTCGCGTAACAAATACAACTCACACCACGGATTAAATAGCAATAATTTTATTATGTACCCATTTATGTAGGAATCTGTTTTGCCATCTGTACCGACCCAAATAATTTAATTCCACAAAACCCAGTGTAAAAAGTTAGTGAGACATGTAATGGCGAGAAAAGTTGCTACTGAATATATAAGATGAAATTAAATGTTTTGCTACCTGCAATTCCACCTGGGAAATTGCACAGAATGAGTTCTCATTCACGGCGTTTTCATTGTAATGTTTCTACTTTGAGAGCATTTTGCAATTTAATTAAGTAAAACAGATGAGGAATTAACCCTTATGAATGAACCCTTAATAACTCTGAGTTCAAAGTCTTTAGATCTGCTAAATCTAGGAAATTATACTTAATGGATTTTGTACCCATAGCTCTATAATTTCTCTTCCATCTTTTGAAATATCCCATAGCTAGTGATAACGTCATACTCGTAACAGAGGTTTCATATTCCGATTTGAATCTGTACTTTCCTTGACATTGACACTCGCCCTTATCAGATGAAACTAAACGACTACGTAAGAAGAAGCGGGATTTACGCTGAAACAATCTTTTCGCTTTCTTCAAACGACCCCCAAGTATCATCTATTGTAACAGTGAAATACCTACCTTCTTAATGGGGGTGTAAATATTACTTTGAATACCTTTGTTTAAAATGGTAAAAAGCTTTTGCATTACAAATTCTAGTGATGAATTATTGTTACATTTTAACTAGAAGTCATGTCAACAGAGATCAAACGACTGAACCGAATTTTATGAAATTTCTATGGGATTCATCGAGAGCTTTAAGATAAATAAAAGAAAAGAAGTTAAAAATCCAAACCTACTATCGATCTGTCGGTTGGTGATGCGGTTCTAAACAACTGTACTACGTTCCATTATTTTGGCTTTCATAATAACACAAATGTCTTTTCCATTTTTGGAGACGGTAAAAAATAACTTCGATCGCTTAACTTGCAGGAAGAAAGACGTCCTTGGGGTGAGCAGTGTGCTCAGTACACAGGCACTTGGCGCCTCGTCCCCTGGATACTTGACGTGGCTCGTGAGAACGAAGACGTGGACACTTTCACACTTGACATCTAATTCATGACAATGATTAATTTTTTAGCTATGTTTTTTTTTTAGATTTTGTTTCTTGTTATTCTATTTTTAAATTTCTTATTTATACGTAATTGTCTTTTTCAGCTTTTATGTTTTGTGACTCTATTTTTAAATGTTCTGTTACTTGTACGTTTTCGTGATTGTTTTTAATGTTGTTTGTGTTTTTGTATCAAGTACATATTTATATTAATTTCCAAAGAAACCATTTTATTACCCCAGGTAGGGCTTTCTAAATCCAATTAGGTAATTATGCAGTAGACGATGTTACCCTTTAAATGAAAACTTTATTACTCAAAGTACAATATAACAGAAACTTGAAATCTGCTAGGTAGGTATACCCAATATTATTATAAGTAAAACTTTCAATCAATCGGCCTTTGTGGGAAACTTAAATAGGAAATACTTTCCTGTGGATTTAAGGTAAGTATTACCGGGTTTTGTACGTGGAGTTGCGGACACCATTCCGTTATACAATACAATACAGGGTATTTTCCAAATCTCTACCTTTTAAAGCTTGGTTAGGGTAGAGGGACGTCGAACCCTGTTTATGCAAGGATCAAATAGGTTCGCACCACATCTTTTTGCACTAACAGAGTATTGAACCTGTCTCGACTTTCGCACCTTATGTACAATTAAGTGATCTCATCACAATGGCGTCAGAATGTCTCGTATAAGGTTTTAAATCAAACAACATAATACAAAACTTAGAGAGACTTTATTTATCATCTTAACTTATATATACTTAGATTAAAACAAAATACAATGTTCAAAACAAGTTTCGCAAAGTGCTCACACAGTGTGATTATAAATTCTAATAAAACTGTAAACAAAATTCAACATAATCTTGTATTTACATATTGGTTTAAAAAGAAAACAATACATAATAAAATTGTTCTTGTTCTTTTTGAAACTTCTTAAGAACTTAGATGTAAACGGTGCTGTAAATTGTTTACAAACTGAGGTTAGTAAAAACTTGTAGGTATTTCGTGTAATGTTTACAAAGTCTGGTTATTTCGTCTTATTCGGCCAGATTACTAGGAATTGTTATGGTCACCATAACATCACAAGGTTCAGTCGGTAGGACTCGTTCATCTTTCTTTCATAAATTCCTTTTTTAGTGAAAACAAGTCGTCAATTTATCTTCGCTCTATAAATTCGATAACATATTGTTCGGAAAATGAATTGTGTAACATACAACGGCTTTCAATATGACAATCAATAAAACTGTAGTAACGATAACATCAAACTATCTGTCAAAGTTGCGAATACAGCATAAATAAGGCAAATAAAAGATATTTTTCAGCTCTGGTGCTGTACAGAATAATGAGATTTCAATTGAATTTGGCAACATTCAGTATATTGACAGGTTTTTATTGCAGACACAAAATTATTTGAGTGTTGTTAATCTTCCAAATAAAAATAATTGAATAATAATAAATCTTGGTAGTTCACCAAAAATCTTCTTTTGTCTTCCTAGTGACAACCACTGTCTGGATAATCTCATAGTAAGTTAATTCCCGTGAAGAAACTTAGGCTTATGTCTCAGGCAAGCAGGAAAATAAAATGATTGAATAATTTACATTTCAATAATCAGCATTTTTTACATGAAATGAATGCGTGAGTAGGAAGTATTTCTATACACGATGTTTACATGTTTTTCTTCGTCAATACGAGGAATGAATAACATGCGAAAGTCTGAACATCTTTTCATGTAACTTTTTTAATCTGGCCTCCTCGTATACAAAAACACATTTCAGCCGATTACAGAACAAAAGCCGCTGAGTCAGAAGACAGATTAAACATTTGACAGGCGTCTATACAATACCCTTAAGAATGAATGGATTTCATCAGCTTTTCCTCATATTTTACTCGCATGTAGAACACCTACTTAATACTTAAGTAGGTATTAAGTCAAAAGGCTGTTTCAGCACCTCCGGATTAGTGATGTGAACAAAAAGGTGTTCCGTGGCAGATTATTTTGAACAAATTCTGGTATATTTAACTTTATCTGGTGAATTGTGCTATAACGGGGATGATGAAACAGGCA
This sequence comes from Diarsia dahlii, assembly GCA_949775195.1. Classification (NCBI taxonomy): domain Eukaryota; kingdom Metazoa; phylum Arthropoda; class Insecta; order Lepidoptera; family Noctuidae; genus Diarsia; species Diarsia dahlii. Next base: position 12,788,220 of record OX459194.1, on the reverse strand, counting down.
CATTTAATTAAATATCGATCACAAATGGGTCCTACAAACCACAGGTATGCCCTGAAGGAACATAGCTTCGTCACACCTTTTGCGGTTTCAATCAAAATACTTGTTGTTCATGACTTCACGCATCCACGACACGTAGCCCGCGGTTCGAGTGTAAATTCCGTATTTGCCTCGTTTGCCACAACCATCGCCGAAACTCGTGATCCCCTGTCAATGCAAAATTATAGACGATTATTAACATCATCAAAATTACATGCCTATTGGTAACGCTTTCCCACCAGTTATCATAATACATTTACTGGGAGTATAACATAATATAACATGGAATAACATTCATTATTAAAACGTATTAGAAAGTACATTATTAAATCATATTTAATTTATACGGATAAATTAAATTAACTGGCGAAACTTCACAAAGTTGACAGGTCCATCAAAGGATCTATCAAAATCTTACACAATACAAAACAAAAGAACAAAAACAGTAGCTGTTGTTTTTAGACAAGACAAATTACGTTAACCCCAAAAATGAGACGGCAGGAGCATGACTACGATTATAAAGTTTTCTTATTTTCTTGTTGAAAATTAAAACTTTATGGTTAAGATATCCTAATGACTTTGTCATAAAATGTTGCAAAGGTATATCTACTCAATACTTAATACTTTATTGCATTTCTCATGTAGTACTTAGGTCATAAAACTTAAACTAAGATCACATGAACCTTGTCGGGCACAGCAATATAAGTGAGTAATCTACTAAGGTTTAATAACCAGTAAAAGATACAACAACGCAAAATCAGACAGCGTACATATAAAACGCACTATGATATAAAGGGCCTTTATATGTATGCAGTCAAAATATATTGCATTGTTGTTGGGCAAGGGCCCATCTGTTCCCACGGACGGTGACATCAATCTGAAGACGACTGCACAATGATTTGTCTTGACGTCTCAGGCGCAACTTAGAATTTCCAACTGGAACCTAGCTGTTAATATGCACATATAAATCAACTCTACTTCGTGGCCTGCTCGCAATTCAACAGGTGGGACTCAGAAGGTTCATATTCATAGCATCATTAGTACGGTCAGCATCAGAAGTATATTAACATTACTCAAAGTTTCGAAGCTGTTTTTTTAATAAAAACTTGTTAGATATTACTCGTTACTACATGTTATTGGAGTGTGTAAGACTATTGTAACGAATAATCTTCTGAAACATTAAAAATAATATATAGCGAGAGTCCTGTACATAAAAGAATTAAAATTCCGGAATGTTCAGCTACTTCTGATGCTGACCGTACCATGGGGTTCAGACGTTAGTATTCTATTTAATACTTGCAATGTAAGAAATCGAGTTGGTCATGTTTTTATCTTGATGGTAGTTCTAGAAAATTAAATTATGGTAGATGAAATGATACTTTTTACTTGGAATTTATGAATAATGATTTTAAAATAAAAATAATTGGCAGAATAATATTTTATCACGATAGGTATAACATGTATATTTCCATCATGTAATCATAAGTCAGAGGCCCAATGAGTGGCATAAAAACTCTGACAACGGGGTAGTCACTAACCACATTATAAAGAAGGAAAAATGTTATCGTAGTATTCGAGTAGCCTATCTTAGGCGCTTTGCACATGGAGCAACTATTGCAGCAACTGGCAACTAGCCGGCAACTAGCTGTTTACATATATTTCAATTGGACTGCGCACACATATCAACTCGAGTTTCAAGTTCCGGCAATCGTCAACAGTTTTCAGTTGCTGCAATCGATGACTAAGTTATTTGCTAATTGCCGCAACTAGCAACTGTTAAATATTATACCGATTTTTAAAGTTAACGTAGACGGCGACGACGTAATAAAATTAGAGCAATTGCTGCTTCTTCGATGATCATCGTCACACTGAACGCTGTTCGCTGCGTAGATTGAGCAAGTTGCTCACAGATTGCCATAAAATTGCTGCAAACGTAAACGTTGTAGCAACTATCAACTAGTTACAGGAAACTTTTAAAGTTGCTTAAGTTGCCTCAACTTAAGTTGCTTCTTGTGCAAAGCGCCTTAAACTACGAGCAATCTCTTCTTTGCTCACCTTTGGCCGCCTAATGCTGAGTATAGGTCTCTGCCAAATCCCTCTACTTCTGGAGGTTTCAAAGTCATACAAATGAAAGCAAATTCTGTACTTTTTAATATAGGAAAGTAAGTATCTGTATGTAAAAGGTTTAACGGTCTCCAGTATCCTAAAACGGGTCATTAAACTCAAGATAGCAAATAAAAAATCTTATTGGGTTGTAACGCCTACTCTCTGTGTATAAATATAGTCTGCACGTATTCGGCTTATATCTTGTAGGAAGATTTAATAAAAAAAACTCAGTGTGCTTAAAACTAAGGTAACAAAATATTTTGAATTTTTTAAATGAAAGGGAAAACGTGACACGTAAGTGGCGTATACTATTTTGTTTACTGACAGAAGCTTAGAATCAGAATAAGCTTAGCTCAGAATAAGTAAAACTTGTTAAAAAACTTTCGCGTAGGTAATGTAACTCACACTCGTAGTGTTTAGAACAAGTTTGATAATAATAAAACTTTAGCAAAGGTTAGTTCGCTAAATTCAAATTTTCTTACGATTTTTGCAAATCACACTTTGAATGTATTTAATGAAACACTCATTCAATGGAATTAAATAGAGAGATGTATTTAATTGATGATTGCAATTAATCTCACTCGTAAAACGGTGTTACGGTGGCCATCGTAAATAAATCAACATAAAATTTGACAGTGACCTGCAAATTCCAAAAAACGTAAGAAAATATGAATTTTGCGGGCCACACTGGCGCTTCCACGATTAGTTGGAATAACGACACTGTTCATCTGAATGTCCGTCGCATCATTTCCGGCAGGTGTGTCGCTAACAGCAAAGCAACAAATGAATTTATCAATGTCTTTTCCACTGCGGACAAAACACAGTCCAGGCGAAAATGAAAATATAAATGTCACTTACATCAAAACGTGTTCCCATAAATGCAAATTACAAAGGACATTACCCTAGTTACGTTTACGGCTCTGTGCCATTTAATTCGGAATCCTCAAAAAAATTATCCCTCTTTAATGTTCGATAAGCTTCTTGTTTTCTCGTCGAATTGTGAAATGTCACGTCCATTTTATTGTGATTGAAGGAAACCTTTTAAAAGGTACGGTGTTTTATGTAAGCCCCAGTGCGCTGTAGGGATGGGATATCCGTTATTGGCACACGATAATCGTGGTCGCTACCCTATCAAGGGTAATAAAACATGTCGATAAAATTGCGCAATCATTGTTTATTTTATGACTAAAAAGGGAACATGAATTTGCAGTCATTTTAAGTCTTGTTTGGGATTAAACAGTGATCATATGTATGTTTGTAGGAGGTAGGTAAAGCCCTTTTCTTATCCTGAACAAAAAGGATGACTAATCTGTTCTGCAAAGTCGAAAGTAATATTTAATTGAGTACCACTGGATCGTATTGCAGATCGTTCATTATGTTCATAGTTTTTTTGTTTTCGATCAAGTTATGTACCTACTCATATAAGAAGTGAGTCATAACGAGAACAATGCATTATTTAAAGTACCTACTTTAAAAATAATGCAATTATTCTAAATATTCAGAAGTAGACAGATAAAAACTTTTTTGCAAAAAATAAAAAGTTTTTTTTATTTTTTCATTTTTAGTTGTAATAAGTACCTATATATATCCTATACACATATTTACTATGCATTTAACATTCAACCAAGAAACCTAACCCTTAAGATTCCCCTATTTTTGCTTTCAACTCTTAACCGCTGAGGAGTGGTACTACTTCTCAACGGTTTTATCAGCTCATCAACATGAAGACAAGTGATGACTGCTAGATGCGAATACTTGAATAGCGTCAGAAAAAGTACGAAACACGTAATACGTGTCTATGAAATTCATATATAACAACTAAAAAAATGTGTATTGTACACATCTGCATACCCCCTCAGAGCATACAGGCGTGACGTTACGTCATGATAATGTATATTCAATAAACATCCAAGCGATTCCAGCAATTACGACAGATTTGCCGTCTATTTTTGAAGAGTTCCATTGTATATCTCCGAAGATCAGCACCAGATCTTCACCAAATTAAAATGGAACCACCTCAGGAGTATACTCTTTCAAATAAAAAAATAATTTTGAGAATCGGTTCACAAATGGGGGAGAAATCAGGTAACATACATAAAAAATAAAATAAAATAAAAAAATACATACACACGAACATACCTCCTCCTTTTTTGAATTCGGTTAAAAAGGATAATAAAGGAATTTTACATTACCGCGGTAGGAAGTGGTCAATAGTTTTTACAGCTAATACCCTATTCAGATTGTAGTACAAATTCTATGAAAGCGCACGTCTCTGTTAATTCCGCGGAAGTAAATCCAAACATTCACACAGGGCTGCTCATTTTATCGTAAAAATATACTTTATTAAATGCCTTTTTATAAAAAGGTATACGAAAGTGGGTTACTCTCTTTTGTTTGGAAAACGCGCCTAATAAAAACAGTAGCCATAAAACTTTTTACGCTTTCCTTTAAAATTAACTGATGAAAAGATTTCCACTGTTTTTCATATCGTTTCATGGTAGTGATTTGTTTATGTAATATGGCAGTGTCGTCACATTAGCTTAGCCTTTTCCTATCTATGTTGAGGTCGGCTTCCAGTCTAAATAGATACAGATTAATATCAGTGTTTTACGTATAGCGACCGCTTATCTTACCACCACTACCCAGTTAGAGCTCGGTAATACAATAACCCTTGGTAAGACGGGTCAGACTTGCGGGTCATTGACCACCTGTGACGACTGTTAGGCCCGGTTTCCACCAAAGCGGAGAGGAGCGGAGACGAGAGGAGATGTGCGGAAATCGGCCAATCACATTAGTTAAAATTTACATCTGGTCTTTCGCCCTTTCTGTGATTGGTCGAATTTGGCACATCTCCTCTCCGCTCTGCTCGTCTCCGCTTTGGTGGATAACGGGCCTTAGAGATCTACTAATGATAACCGGGCCCAACGGCTAGTGCTTTCCGAGGTAGGAGAAAACTCAGTATACGACGTAACCTAAAGATCGACCCCAGCGCCTGTTATTATTTAACTACGAATCTGTCGAGATTATAACGGGAATAAAATAGAAACGACGAAAACACTCAATTCATTTGTTAAATGCCGTGAAGACCTCGAATCCCTAAGATTAGATATATATCAAAAATTATTACTGCGTACCGGATATCGAACTATTACCATAAGCAATTTCATACCGATCTGGTCAAGTAATGTCATTAAATAAGTGATCACTGCACCCTTATTACATTTCCGTTGTCTCTGACTGTAGGTACTATTCTATAGTCACATCAGACTAATAATAAGCCAGATATGACAATGCATTGTAATGATAATTGCGTCGACAGATGCAATGAATAGACAAATGTCATACTTGCAAACAAACCACGTACCTACTTAACTACAATTTTTTTGATATCACAGCGCAGCATGTCTTCCTTCTCCATACATCCCAGTAACCATGCTCTGCCATTTCGCCATTCTCTCTTTCACACGAGTATCACCTTTCTATTGGCCTATCAAGTTTAAGCTTCGTGTCCCGTCCACTCTTGGAAACTCCATCGATCAAAGTTCCGTATAGTAACCGAGCACAATATTTTCGAATACCAAGAAAACGAGACACAGTCGTTTACGAACTTTTACGTTTACGTTTGACTACGGCAGGATTTTTGAAAGTTTTAACTCAAAGGCACAGCGTCCTTTTATTCCGTGTTAAATATTTTGTGAGAGGGGTGTATAGAACACTGAGCAAGATGTCAGATAATCGTGGGTTAAAAAACTCACATCGCCATCTAAACCTTTTTGAAATTCGTTCCACTGTGTGTACGACCATCCTACTAAAAGTATAAATATATAAATGCGAAAGTTTGTGAGGATGTTTGTTACTCTTTCCCGTAAAAATTACTAAACGGATGTGAATGAAATTTAGAACACACATAGTTTATAACCAGGGCCCAATTCTGTAACTTAGAGTTAAGCAACACGCCATTGACACTCTATCGACACACTACAGACATTATTATGCTATAGGGAAAAGAGGTGTCGTTGTTCGATGGCTTCACAATGGCAGTTCGATAGCCAAACACGATAGACACAACTGTCAGATTTCACCATTGAGGTATAAGATTTCACTTGAAATATATTTACAGATTACCATATAGTCCTACCGTTTCAATGTCACTACAGTGGCAAGTCAATGACCATAAATAATTTGTAGAATACCAAATGTCAATGACTATTCTATTGAGACACTGCTTACACACTATCGACACACTATTCACAAATTGATTATTTTATAGAATTGAGCCCCTGGATTAACACATACGATACTTTTTATCCCGGTAGTATGATCCCGTAGGACAATTATCAAACTCTACGCGGGCGAAGCTGCTGTCACAAGGTAGTATAATATTTTAAAGTTTTATTCGGGGATTTAATCATTCCAAAATACCCCACATAGACCGTTTCAATCTGTTAAGAAATCTGCTTGTTGACAAACGCTTTGCCCGATGCGGGTCTATGAAATGAAACCTCATGAAATTCGCCGAAATTATTGTTTGTATTGAAACACCTGGCTGAATTTTTACAAGGCTGTTCTTTGATCTATTGTACATTTTCTGTAAATTTTCCTGTTTTCGTAAGGTTTTATAAGGTTGAAGATTACTTTCGATGAACAAGTACCTATCTTGATAAACAGATTAACAATTATAAATTTATTTAGGACTCCATCTACATAAGAGATCAGAGCTTTGAGAGATCTCCATTTCATTGTAACGTTAGATTTATCGTAAACAATTATATGCTTTGTCTATTCCCTTATCAGAGCGACAACCCTGTTTGCTGGTTTATAAAGCGATTAATTTCACTAGAAAATATTTACTTATGTATTTAATTATGTTTATTAAGAGAGCACTGGCACAAATAAAACCGCATAGGTACATTTAAATAAATTAATATCAAAGGACATTTAATTCAAATGGCTTTTCTCTTAAGATTATGCTTTATACCGTTATCAAAAGATGTTATTACGAGTATAGGGTTAGAAAATCATTAAAATAAATTACATAATACCTACTCGTATTTCCAAGACGAAGATATTGAACAAGAACCAGTGACCGAAAGTATTAAAACGTTTGAAACTAATATTAAAGGAGAATATAATTTTGTGAGATTAAATACGTGTCGAAGAAAATATGAATTACTTAATAAGTTCGAGAAATAAATTATTTGTTACTTATTAATGGAAATAAAAAGAAACTTAGGGACGTGACAAACAAATGAATATTATAAAATCAGAGCATTTGCTCTTAACGTTTTTTAGCACATGAGAAGTTTGACAACATAATACTGATTTGATGGAATATAACCAGTCTCGTTGGTCTACCAACTGCTGACCATGGAGGCATTTGCCTAAGGAATGAATCTACAGAGTAAGTAGAACCACGTGCCGGGATTTGTACGCGATTATTAGAAATAACACCGATGTGGGCGCGGAAAAACACGGAAATTATATATAAACAGGAATTATAATACACGTGCCAGCATTTGTAACTCTCCCGTAATGCCAGCGTGTTGTCTCTTGAATATTCAATTCTTGATTTCCCAAAGTCACGTCATTCCAGTTTATTAACAGGTCTTAAGAAAGGGTCGCCCGTGATTACGTGGCGGCTACCGCCAATTCCTTAATTTTCTAGTTTTATTTGTTCTTAGTTGATTTCATTTAGAAGCCCTTTTGTTAATTTAAAAATATTTTTTTAATTCAGGGATCAGAAAGGAAAGTGTTATGAAAGGCTTATTGTAGAGTTAGATTATTTTTCGAGATAAGTGTTTAAGAAGATACATTTTCAACGGATAACTCGTTTTACATTTGTTAAAGGGTTACACTCGTTTTATCAAACAGTCGAGCCCCTATGGGCACGGGTGAATTCACAAGGTTGTAATATAACTTAAATGTTATGAAGAAACTTTAGCTTCTTTTGTTTGTTTATCAAAAGGTCTCTCCTTTGAGACTATTTAAAGGTAATTTCCAAGAAATAGGAATCTAAATATATTTATCGACACACTTTGGCACTCGTATTTTCTTTGTTCTCATATTTTTCGATTTCTAAAACGTTGTTATACTTAGCGTTTTCTTCTTAGCTTTATTATTAATTAGAAATACTTACTTTCTATATCAGTGAAATTATTATCTTAATTGGACTGATCCAATAAAGAAAATAATTTCACTGATAATATTTAATCTCTGGAAATACTGAAATTTCCAGAGATAAACTTTTATATTCTTACATTTTTATCTACACTCACACCTTTTTCCCAAGTACCTTTTACATATACCACAAAAATAACTTTACTTTTTTTGTACTACCAGAAGTACAGATAAAAGCTGTTACCTGTAAGAAATATCTCATGCTGCGATCCCTGCAAAGTAGTGGGCCGCCCGAGTCACCTGCGCAGGAGTCTCGTCGACCTCGCCCCGCACAGACCATGTCATCAGTAATGGCGTATTGCCAGTACGAACGACGGCAAACACCTTGCTGTATCGTCGATACCTGTACACAAATTTATAGAGAAAGAGTTATAGGAAGTTATTCATCAGTCATCATCTTTCTTTTTATTAACCTTTATTTTACAAGTGAGCTTTAGTTAAAAGGTAACAATTAAATAGGCAGACAACGTTTTGATTAATCAATACTTTCATATATAGTAGTGCAGTATCAAGTTTGTTTGTTTTTTTGTTGTGTTGAAAGTTGGTAGTTTTATATTATTATTGTAATTTTGGAAGTAACTATGAGGAGGTTTATAATTTTGAAGTTATCTGTGGAAGCTTATTATTAGCAATTTAGATCTAAATATGATTGTTATAATTATAGTTATTAGTCTGTAAGCTTTCCTAAAAATAAAAAAATAAATAAAATATAATATAATTATCTTAACGAGTTTATGGGCTAAAATCCTGTCATAGAAAGTCGTAACTGGTAATTTTTAGGTGCCTATATTACAAAGGACGACCCAAGAAACAACTATGACCTGAATAAAATGCTAACAAAAGGCAGTACTATTAGTACGTACAATGGAGATCTAAAAATTAAGAGTACCTATGGGTTTCACAGCGGCCCCAAAAAGATGATCAGATTAATAAAATTGAACAAACTGTTTAATAAAACAACGTAATAAAGTGTATGGTATTTACTTATGCCATCATTTATAAGACTAAATTGTTTATTAAGCGGCCCTACATATACCCTCATCTAAATTCTTAAGAAAACACCCTTTCTTATAATAATATGATTCTTGAAAACACTCGAAGTATCCGGCCATAAGTGAATATAACCGGCATTTCTCTTCCTTTAAGGATCACGAGAAGCGATGAAGTGTTTACATTTACAATACAATACAGTCTTCAAAGACATGATAATAATATAATAATTATGTGTATGTAATTCATAAATCAAGACAGCCTACAATGTTTAGGTATATGCTAAGTCGAAATATTATTGTAATGGTAGTTTTAAGATACATATTTGTTTTTGTTTTTTATCTACGCTAACTGGCAGATAACATTGTAAACTTAGTTATGTTTTTCTCTGTAAGTGAATTTGTAATTCTTTTGAGAAAATAAATATCTTTAACCGTAGGTATTTCATATAAAAATATAATTTTTCTTTATCCTCATAAGTATACCTATGTATTTCGTATTGCGTACCAAGTACATACCTATAGCAGGTATACAGAATTATTAGTACCTAATTGGTTGCATTATTTGCCAAATAACTTGGGAGTCAATAAGAGTGATTTTGAAGTTAACTTTTTTTGTAAGAATTCTACCTCTCGCCCTAAAACTGGGTACCTAATTGTATTTAAAATGTTCCGTGATTATTATTTGTTTTGAGTTCCCGATATTTCGACGCTGTTGCAAGCGCCATGATCGCGGGTTAATCCCGTAAGTGACATTTTAAATATAGTTATGAACCGTGAAAGCTTAGAACAGTTTGGTACCTAATTGTACGAAATCAACACTATATGTTTCTCAAGCAAACACTAACAGCGGAAATCTATAGCTGTCAAATAATTGACAAATTGACTCATAAAACGAGGTCATTTTTCCATCGCGATTTATTGGAATCGGCATTATCCCAGTTCGTTGGCCGCATCCACCATCAGTTTTGTCAAGATAGGGTTTTTCCATTATTGAAGCCGAATAACTTGGGCATTGCTTTATAGGTTTGTCACTAAAATTATAACTAACGATTTCGAGTAAGGGTTTTTTGGAATTTTTCCACCTCTCTGCCTAAAACAGTTAAGTAACTGTGGGAAATCTACTCTAGACGTGTAGACGATAAGTTCTAGAAATCACATTTCAAAGAATTCTCTCAATTGCCAATCACTGTATTAACATACCTACGTCTACAGATATTATTCAACCAAATCGAAATGTGATTAAATATTTAATACAATTCAAAAAATATTATATGGAACACATGTTTTTCTTCAATGAAAAGTATTTAATTTATGGTACTATCACTCACCTTCGGTTTGCCGACGATATAGTGGTCATGGCTGAGACCATGGAAGACCTCAGTGCAATGCTCGATGACCTCAGTAGAGCTTCCGAAAGAGTGGGTCTTAAAATGAACATGGACAAAACCAAGGTTATGTTGAATGTTCATGTAACACCCACTCCTATCAAGATCGGAGACTCTACGCTCGAAGTTGTGGACGATTATGTCTACCTGGGACAAACGGTCCAGTTGGGTAGATCTAACTTCGAGAAAGAGGTCAATCGTCGAATCCGACTCGGCTGGGCAGCGTTCGGGAAGTTGCGCGGTATCTTCTCGTCCAACTTACCCCAGTGTCTCAAGACGAAAGTCTATGACCAGTGTGTGTTGCCAGTGATTACATACGGGACCGAAACGTGGTCGCTCACAATGGGCCTCATCAGAAAGCTCAAAGTCACCCAAAGGGCAATGGAGAGGGCTATGCTCGGAGTTTCCTTGCGTGATCGAATCAGAAATGAGGACATCCGCATGAGAACCAAGGTTACCGACGTAGCCCGAAGAATCGCCAGACTTAAGTGGCAATGGGCAGGGCACATTGCTCGCAGAACGGATGGCCGATGGGGCCGAAAAGTTCTGGAATGGCGACCGCGAACCGGAAGACGTTGCGTTGGAAGGCCTCCCACTAGGTGGACCGATGACCTGGTCAAGGTTGCAGGAACCCGCTGGATGAGGGCCGCACGGGACCGGTCAACGTGGCGACGCCTGGGGGAGGCCTATGTCCAGCAGTGGACGTCTTTTGGCTGAAATGATGATGATGATGACTAATCTTTTAATCATTTAACACTTTGCTATTTGAGTAAAGTTTAAATTGAAAATAAAGTTAAAGCTATCACGATAAAAACTTTTTAATTAATAGAGGCAAGACTTTTTACTGGTTAATAAAAGCTCTATGCATAGCTGTTCGAATGTATATATTAAACTAGCAGTTGCCCGCGACTTCGTTCGCGTAGAAATTTTGACTCTCTTGTCTGGACTGCCTGTGGATGGTACTATGTCAAATCGAATGCCAAATGCCAATCGAAGCGATTCATCATCATCATTTCAGCCAAAAGACGTCCACTGCTGGACATAGGCCTCCCCCAGGCGTCGCCACATTGACCGGTCCCGTGCGTCTCTCATCCAGCTGGTTCCTGCAACCTTGACCAGGTCATCGGTCCACCTAGTGGGAGGCCTTCCAACGCAACGTCTTCCGGTTCGCGGTCGCCATTCCAGAACTTTTCGGCCCCATCGGCCATCCGTTCTGCGAGCAATGTGCCCTGCCCATTGCCACTTAAGTCTGGCGATTCTTCGGGCTACGTCGGTAACCTTGGTTCTCATGCGGATGTCCTCATTTCTGATTCGATCACGCAAGGAAACTCCGAGCATAGCCCTCTCCATTGCCCTTTGGGTGACTTTGAGCTTTCTGATAAGGCCCATTGTGAGCGACCACGTTTCGGTCCCGTATGTAATCACTGGCAACACACACTGGTCATAGACTTTCGTCTTGAGACACTGGGGTATGTTGGACGAGAAGATACTGCGCAGCTTCCCGAACGCTGCCCAGCCGAGTCGGATTCGACGATTGACCTCTTTCTCGAAGTCGAATCGAAGCGATTATATTCCCTTAAACCAGCCCTGTCGTAAAATCTATTCCTACCTGAAATGTCATAACTATATTCTATCTCTCTGCCAATTTTCAGGTACAAAAAGCCAAGGATTTCATATGGACTTACGGGAGCCCTTAGTCCAGGTCTTCCTTACAAATTTCTTAGCTTAGATCTCCTACTCCTAAACTCTAGACTTGTTAAATTTCAGGTTGTTAGTACAAAAAAAAAACAGTAAATTTTTACAAACATAGCCCTCAGACCTCCTTATTCTGGCCATGTTGCTAAACTCGCTAAATCTGTTCTTAGTCAACGTCTACTAACTATAAAGTACCTTCCTGCCAAAATTGTAGCATAAAAAAAGGAAGGACTGTCATACAAACTCGCGTGAGCCCTTAGACCTCCCCAGTCCGGCCCTGTCGCAAAATCGGTTCTTAGCAAACTTCTACTCACCTACTACGTCCCTGCCAAAATTCAAGTTAGTAGCACACAAAATGATGGACTTTTAAACAAACTTGCAAGAACCCTTAGACCTCCCTAATCCGGCCCTGTCACAAAATCTGTTCTTACCAGACGTTTACTAACTATAAACTACGTCCGTCTCAAAAATCAAGTTTGTAGCTCAAAAAATGAAGGACTTTCATACAAACTGGCGAGAGCCCTTAGACCTCCCTAATCCGGCCCTGTCCCAAAATCGGTTCTAAGCAGACGTCTACTAACTTTAAACTACGTCCCTGCCAAAAATGAAGATTGTGGCACAAAAAATGAAAGACTTTCATACAAACTGGCGAGAGCTCTTAGACCTCCCTAATCCGGCCCTGTCCCAAAATCGGTTCTAAGCCGACGTCTACTAACTTTAAACTACGTCCCTGCCAAAAATCAAGATTGTAGCACAAAAAATGAAGGACTTTCACACAAACTTGCGAGGGCCCTTAGACCACCCTAATCCGGCCCTGTCGCAAAATTAATTCATAGCAGACGCCCACTGACTATAAACTACGTCTCTGCCAAAAATCTAGATTGTAGCACAAAAAATGAAGGAGTTTCATACAAACTTGCGAGGGCCCTTAGACCACCCTAATCCGGCCCTGTCGCAAAATCCGTTCTTAGCGGACGTCTACTCACCATAAACTAACTCCCTGCCAAAAATCATCTTTGTACGTCCAGCGGTTTTCGAGATTTCGTGATGAATCAGTGAGTGAGTGAGTGACCTTTCGCTTTTATAGATATAGACTAGTATTTGCGTGGCTGCGCGAGCTGCGCGCAGCTCGCGGGGCGTGAAGTGGGGAAGAGCGGGAGCTTTTAAAAATGATTTCGACTAACGCAATGCCCCTTTCAATGACTTTGAAAGGGACCTACACCTATCTATACCTATCTACACCTATCTACACCTATCTACACCTATCTACACCTATCTACACCTATCTACACCTATCTACACCTATCTACACCTATCTACACCTATCTACACCTATCTACACCTATCTACACCTATCTACACCTATCTACACCTATCTACACCTATCTACACCTATCTACACCTATCTACACCTATCTACACCTATCTACACCTACCTACACCTACCTACACCTACCTACACCTACCTACACCTACCTACACCTACCTACACCTACCTAAACCTACCTACACCTACCTACACCTACCTACACCTACCTACACCTACCTACTACCTACCTACACCTACTACCTACACCTACCTACACCTACCAACACCTACCAACACCTACCTACACCTACCTACTACCTACCTACACCTACCTACTACGTACCTACACCTACCTACTACCTATCTACACCTACCTACTACCTACCTACTACCTACCTACCTACTACCTACCTACCTACTACCTACCTACCTACTACCTACCTACCTACACCTACCTACTACCTACCTACTACCACTAAAAAAACATTACCTTAAAGTTTGCTTGTCGTCGCCCCTGAGTTACGCTTCACCCACTCAACCTTCGTTACGCTAAGGAGGTCGCCGGCTCGCTTCGCTCGCCACCTCCCCCCTTCGCTCCACTCGGTCTCGCAGGTTCGCTCCACTCAGGACCTACCTACCACCGGAAAGCTATCCTGACATTATAGCTACGCTATGGGAGTCGCTGGCTCGCTTCGCTCGCCCGCTCCCCCCTTCGCTTTACCGCTGTACCACCACCGGACAGGTTTCGACGCCTACTATAATATTTGTTCAAACGCCTAATGGCTATCTCTAACCGTTATGAAGTTTCAGCCCTTTTAATTTTAGGGGAGGTTGGGGAGGGGAGGGTATACAAATTTCAACGCCCCTCAAATAGATTTAGGTAAGAATCAAAAAAAAATTCAGGAGTAAAAAAAGAGGTGAAGAGGGAGGGGGGTGAAGGGGGGGAGAGGGGGGAGTTTCTAAAAATGATTTTGACTAACGCAATGCCCCTCTATATGAATCTGAAAAAAAATTCGTTCCAAGTCTCTTAACTTTCGAGATCCGCCTAAAGGGGGGGAGAAGGGGGAAAAGGGGGGCCACTTTGAAAAATGATTTTTACTTTACCAAGCCCCCTCTATACGAATCCCTAAAAAAAAACACGTAAAGTCTCTTTGTTTCCGAGATACGATAGGGAGGGGGGAGAAGGGGGGGGAAAAGGGGGGGTTTGGGACTTTTCCCATAGTAATGAGAGTTGATTGTTTACGAATCTGTCAAAATATACCCACCTCCCCATCCACCATCTGGGAGAACAATTCTGTCAGTCAGTCAGTCAGTGAGTGGTAATTTAGCTTTATATAGTATAACTAGTATTTGCGTGGCTGCGCGAGCTGCGCGCAGCTCGCGGGGCGTGAAGAGGGGGTGAGGGGTAGCTTTGAAAAATGATTTCGACTAACGCATTGCACCTCTCAATGAAACTGAAAAAAAAAATGTTCCAATGCAGCTCGCGGTACTACCTACCTACACCTACTTACACCTACCTACACCTACCTACACCTACCTACACCTACCTACACCTACCTGTACCTACCTACACCTACCTACTACCTACCTACACCTACCTACCTACACCTGCCTACTACCTACCTACTACCTACCTACACCTACCTACTACCTACCTACACCTACCTACTACCTACCTACACCTACCTACTACCTACCTACACCTACCTACACATACCTACTACCTACCTACTACCTACCACCTACCTACCACCTACCTACTACCTACCTACTACCACTAAAACAACATTACCCTAAAGTTTGCTTGTCGTCGCCCCTGAGTAAAGCTTCACCCACTCAACCTTCGTTACGCTAAGGAGGTCGCCGGCTCGCTTCGCTCGCCACCTCCCCCCTTCGCTCCACTCGGTCTCGCAGGTTCGCTCCACTCAGGACCTACCTACCACCGGAAAGCTATCATGACATTATGCCTACGCTACGGGGGTCGCCGGCTCGCTTCGCTCGCCCGCTCCCCCCTTCGCTTTACCGCTGTACCACCACCGGACAGGTTTCGACGCCTACTATAATATTTGTTCAAACACCTAATGGCTATCTCTAACCGTTATGAAGTTACAGCCCTTTTAATTTTAGGGGAGGTTGGGGAGGGGAGGGTATACAAATTTCAACGCCCCTCAAATAGATTTAGGTAAGAATCAAAAATTTTTTCAGGAGTAAAAAAAGAGGGGAAGAGGGGGGGTGAAGGGGGGGAGAGGGGGGAGTTTCAAAAAATGATTTCGACTAACGCAATGCCCCTCTATATGAATCTGAAAAAAAATTCGTTCCAAGTCTCTTAACTTCCGAGATCCGCCTAAAGGGGGGGTGAAGGGGGGCAAGGGGGTCAAATTTAAAAAATGGTTTTTACTTCCCCGAGCCTCCTCTATATGAATCTGAAAAAAAAATCGTTCCAAGTCTCTTAACTTTCGAGATCCGCCTAAAAGGGGGGAAAAGGGGGAAAAAGGGGGCCACTTTGAAAAATGATTTTTACTTTACCGAGCCCCCTCTATACGAATCCCTAAAAAAAAACACGTAAAGTCTCTTTGTTTCCGAGATACGATAGGGAGGGGGGAGAAGGGGGGGGGAAAGGGGGGGTTTGGGACTTTTCCCATACTCACGAGAGTTAGTTGTTTACGAATCTGTCAAAATATACCCACCTCCCCATCCACCATCTGGGAGAACAATTCTGTCAGTCAGTGAGTGAGTGGTAATTAAGCTTTATATAATATAACTAGTATTTGCGTGGCTGCGCGAGCTGCGCGCAGCTCGCGGGGCGTGAAGAGGGGGAGAGGGGGCGCTTTGAAAAATGATTTCGACTAACGCATTGCCCCTTTCAATGAATCTGATATACTACCTACCTACACCTACCTACTACCAACCTACTATCTACCTACTACCTACCTACACCTACCTACTACCTACCTACACCTACCTACACCTACCTACTACCTACCTACACCTACCTACTACCTACCTACACCTACCTACACCTACCTACACCTACCTACACCTACCTACTACCTACCTATACCTACCTACACCTACCTACACCTACCTACACCTACCTACACCTACCTACACCTACCTACACCTACCTACACCTACCTACCTACCACTACTTACTACCTACCTACACCTACCTACTACCTACCTACACCTACCTACTACCTACCTACCAACTACCTACCTACTACCTCCTACTACCACTAAAAAAACATTACCCTAAAGTTTGCTTGTCGTCGCCCCTGAGTTACGCTTCACCCACTCAACCTTCGTTACGCTAAGGAGGTCGCCGGCTCGCTTCGCTCGCCACCTCCCCCCTTCGCTCCACTCGGTCTCGCAGGTTCGCTCCACTCAGTACCTACCTACCACCGGAAAGCTATCATGACATTATCCCTACGCTACGGGGGTCGCCGGCTCGCTTCGCTCGCCCGCTCCCCCCTTCGCTTTACCACTGTACCACCACCGGACAGGTTTAGACGCCTACTATAATATTTGTTCAAACACCTAATGGCTATCTCTAACCGTTATGAAGTTACAGCTTTTTTAATTTTAGGGGAGGTTGGGGAGGGGAGGGTATACAAATTTCAACGCCCCTCGAATAGATTTAGCTAAGAATCGAAAAATTTTTCAGGAGTAAAAAAAGAGGTGGAAAGGGGGGGGGTGAAGGGGGGGAGAGGGGGGAGTTTCTAAAAGTGATTTCGACTAACGCAATGCCCTTCTATATGAATCTGAAAAAAAATTCGTTCCAAGTCTCTTAACTTTTGAGATCCGCCTAAAGGGGGGGAGAAGGGGGAAAAGGGGGGCCACTTTGAAAAATGGTTTTTACTTTACCGAGCCCCCTCTATACGAATCCCTAAAAAAAAACACGTAAAGTCTCTTTGTTTCCGAGATACGATAGGGAGGGGGGAGAAGGGGGGGGGAAAAAGGGGGGGTTTGGGACTTTTCCCATAGTCATGAGAGTTGATTGTTTACGAATCTGTCAAAATATACCCACCTCCCCATCCACCATCTGGGAGAACAATTATGTCAGTGAGTCAGTGAGTGAGTGGTAATTTAGCTTTATATAGTATAATAACTAGTTTTTGCGTGGCTGCGCGAGCTGCGCGCAGCTCGCGGTTCTGTCGTGCTTTTGAGGTGTTTTGGTTACCCTTGTAAAATTTAAATGAATTGGAAAATCCATTATGAGTCCAAAATTCCAAATGGTCTTTTAAGTAAATCAACTGAACGATTTTTTATTCCTTTAGTTGATGTACTTTAAAGACTGTACAAATAAACTGTAAAATGTTTGCTCTAATCGTATGCAACATATAGGTAGTATAAATAAACCTTAAACGTGATGTCAAAAAGAACCCTAGTCTTCCACTTTTCGAGGAGCTCGTGGCTTAATAAGAACTGCCACTCAGGACGATCTTTAGGTAAAGCTGTGCTTGCCTAGGTCGGTCTGTGGATGGGTGACCGCCCGACATACCGAGTTTCCTCCGTGCCTAGGAAAGCACGTTAAGCTGTTGGTCCCGGCTGCCATATATAGATATTTGGCAGTCGTTACAGGTCGCTTCTCTGGGACTTCGTCGAGCTTCATTGTCTCGGCGCTTTTCTTGTGGTCGCCACTGTTGATTCTGGCTAGCAGGAGTTACAGTGGTTTGGGAATAGTGTGGCGGGCTTGTCCCAAACAAAAAAAAAAAAAAGTCGTTACAGGTAGTCAGTGACCTGAAATTCTGACATCCAGTCTCATCAAAGGGTACCTATTGTATTACCTAGTATTAACTGGGTTGTGGAGGTCAGATAGGCAGTCGCTCCATGTAAAATACTGGTATTCAGCTGCATCCGGTTAGACTGGAAGCCGACCCCAATATAGTTGGGAAAAGGCTAGGCAGGTGGTGAGTCTTCCACTTTTCAAACTCTAGTGAAATGCCAAATAAAGCCCAGAAGAGACCCGAAAGGTTTCTACTTCATTGAACTCTTAAACGTAGTAAGTCTAGAGAAAGCTATAAGAAAACCTATTATTGTTTGAATGAACTCGTACAATTTTTTTAGCGCCATCTATCGTGGTCTTGGGAATTACTATTTTATTTTGAAAACAAAATTCGTCATTACTAAGTAATAAATCATTATGATAGGCACTTAACTACCTCTATTACCCAATCGTGGAAAGTTTTCTTACAAAGGTTCACCAAGGTGGACCTCAGGAAGGGTGACTGTGTGTATTTTTTAGTAGTGATGATCAGCTACATGGACCGGACCAGCTATTTGGACCTCTCAAGAGAGCTTAGCAATATTAAATTTATGATGATTCAGTTATCTTATATTTTAACAGTTAAGTCAATGGCTGTGCTGTTGATTGGGTAAAATGTATCATGTGAATTTAAGAATAGTATTAAAACCTATGACTAAGTTATTCGAAAAACACATTCGATTCCTCATCGTTTTCACAGGCGATAGTAAACAAAACTGCTTTATTGATAAATTAAATAAAACTATGTTTTACTTGTTACGATATAAATATAATTTGAAACAGTTCCATGTTATTTTAACATAAAAAAGTATATTTAGAAAACATAAAAAGGCATTTATGGCATCTTCTCCGGTACCTACATTTGTACATTAATTTCTTAATTATTGATATAGTCTTTTTCGCCCGTCGTCCCGGTCCCTGGAAGGGACCACGAGTATTGTTTTGCCCGTGGTTCCTTCTAGAAATATATACCTACTGCCGAATTAAATTGTACTCCATGACGCGCGCTCGCTTCGCTCGCATATATATTATATATAACACTAATATCTTCTGTCCCCAAAGTGCCGGGCCTCCGCCGGCCTCCTTCGTCGGCCTACGGCCCGGTGCCCATGCCGCCCATAAAGGATACTGTCGCGAGACGGTCGTATTATAGGAACACGAAGAAAAGAAAGGGACCACGGCATTTTCCAGGGACTACGGGCGAAAGAATAAAGTAATTTACAATCAAAACATTTTGATAGATTTTTTACTCTGGATGTCGATTGTCGATGCTGATTGTGATTGTGACCTACTTATTACCCGACTGCGGCGAAGCCCAAAAGGAGGGTTATGTGTTTGACGTGTATGTATGTAAGTATGTATGTATGTATGTATGTACGTTTCTTTGTTCCCTCATAACTCATAAACGGATGAACCGATTTGAATGAAATATACGTCATTAGATTCGTCTTGATGGCGCGAGTGTTATAGGCTACATTAAAATAAAAAACAAAGAAAAATTGCGGATTTTGGGGGCCAAATCGCGGAGTTCAAAAAAAAATTTTTTTCTATACCCTCGAGTAGGGTATCAAAATAAAGGGTTTTAAGAGGAAAATGTTTAAAAAAAATTCAAAGTGGAAAATCCTATTTATTACATAATAAAATCAATAATTATTGTAGATATATGATTATTATTGTAAATGTGAATGTAAGTTTGTTTGTTACGTTTTCACGCAATGAACTTTGTACACAGATTCTTGGAGGTATTAGAAGTAAACAAAGCGAGCAAAGCCGCGGGTAAAAGCTAGTGAAATAATAAATTTTATGATTTTTCAGCATATAATTATGTCCCATGCACATCCAATGCCAATGGCTAGGTACTACCTACATAATTTTGTAAGGTAGGGAGTAGTACCTACCTACTGTTGAAATTGACGGAGGTGGCCTCATTTTAACTTTCCTTTCATCAACAATAGGACAAGTAGGTATGTTACAGCCTCCCCCTGTTGAGATTTCCTCAACATCATCGTGGACAATTTGTGGACCGACTTTATTGTAGTGTCCATATTTGGGCAGTAGGTAGGTATAGATAAAACATTACAGATAGGAGACGCATTGGTTTATGTCTCGTCTTTAAACATAGATGCTCTGTGCTTATTGTGCTTCAACTATTGGTACTCTCCGGCTGAGCTTTCTCTTGTAATTGTGTACCTACCTACATATTTTATTGAGCGATCATTGTTTTTTAGTAGGTAGATAGGTATTAAAGCTGTTTGCGAGAGCTCGCCTGCGGAAGTATTCACCATGCTTATTTCTATCGTCAAGCAATATCCTGTTTCGGTTTGAAGGGTGTGGGTACCGGTGATTACTTCTGGCACGTAAGGCTTAGCATATATAAGCCTCAAGTTGATGAACGCAGAGCAGTGCATCGTAGGACACATTCTATAGGTACGTGCCTCAACTGCGAAGCAAAGAGTTACCATTTAATACCAATATTGACCATAATTTGCTTGTTCCGTCAGTTTTAGTAGATAAATCTACAAGTAAAGGTAGGCAGAACCAAATAAGTAGATAGGTACGTAGGTATATCTTTGTTGTCCAAGTCTTAATAAGTTAGGTTACATAATTATCTATAATTATTAAGTATTAATTGTGATGCCCTTATACTTACTTACGTTAGTTGTTATCCCAAGTTTTCACGATGCTCTATTCTAGAAGTAGATTTGTCAATAATTATAATACTTAACCCAGTTTCTCATATAAATAGGTCAGGTAAAGATAACAGTCCTATCTGTATTAGTAGGTTCCTATTAAAAGTACCTGTTTATGTACTTATACCTCAGTCGGATTATTCGTTTGAATGACCTCTTACGGTAAATTTTTGGGAAACTTGGGATTTTTCATCATTTTTCCAAGATGGCCACCACACTGTCCGCCATCTTGTTTTTCTGAAAAGTCATAATTTTTCTGAAATATCGAGGATGCAGGCTACCGACTGGTGTACTTGGTGTTGCCAAGTTTTAAGTTTGGTAGAACAAAAGAATTCGCCAAAGTCTGTTCTGATCCGAAAATTCAAGACCTAATGACTCTCGGGTTTGCCAGCTGAAAAGAATGAAAATGGTCAAATGTCATTTGAAGCACCCCATTTTTGGTGTTTATGTAAAATTTCCATTCGAAATATCGTTATTTCCACTATTCATGTTTTTGGGAAAAATCTGGGAAAATACCCTAAAAATGGGGAAAATTTTTGCGTAAAGTAACACTTCACAACAAAGTACACAATCGTTTCATACAACACAATCCGGTCGGGGGATGCCGGCTGTCCCATTAATCGTGTCGAAAATTAGGATTTTTCATCATTTTTACAAGATGGCCGCCACACTGTCCGCCATCTTTTTTTTCTGAAAAGTCATAATTTTCCTGAAATCTCAGGGATATAGGCCACCAACTAGTGTACTTGGTGTTGCCAACTTTTGAGTTTGGTAGAACAAACTAATTCGCCAAAGTCGGGTCTGACCAAAAAATTCAAACGCCAATGGCTCTCGGGGTTGCCAGTTGAAAGTGATTAAATTGGTCAAATGTCATTTGAAGGACCCCATTCTTGGTGTTTATGTAAAATTTCCATTCAAAATGTCGTTATTTCTACTTTTCATGTTTTCGGGGAAAATCTGGGAAATTTCCCTAAAAATGGGAAAAAATTTTGCACCAGGCCACACTCCTTGACGAACTACATAACCGGTCCATGCAACACAATCCGGTCGGGGGATGCCAGCTTTCCCAATTATCGTGTCGAAAATTGGGATTTTTCGGCCTTTTTACAAGATGGCCGCCATGGAATCCGCCATCTTGTTTTTCTGAAAAGTCTTAATTTTCCTGAAATGTCAAGAATATAGGCCACTGATTGGTGTACTTGGTGTTGCCAACTTTTGAGTTTGGTAGAACAAACTAATTCGCCAAAGTCAAAAAGTCCCAAAAATTAAAAAGTTCAATATTTTTTGGGGTTGCCAATTAAAACGAACCAAAATGGTCAAATGTCATTTGGGGGACCCCAATGTTGCCGGCTAGTCAAAGTCTTTATTTAAAATGTCATTATTTCTACTTTTCATGTTTTCGGGGAAAATCTGGGAAAATACCCTAAAAATGGAGTTTTTTTTTGCACCAGGCAACACTTGTCAACAAAACACACAACCGTTCGCTACAACTCGAACCCGTCCGATGTTGCCAAGTACCCGAAAAATGGATTTGAAAAAAATCGAAAAATCCAACTTTTTACAAAATGGCCGCCGCAGCGTCCTCCATCTTGGATTTTCGCAATGTCATAATTTTTTCCAATTGCCAATACAAACACCAACAAATTGGATAACTTTTTATTGGTGGTTCTAGAATTTGGTAGAAGAAAACAATTCGTCAAAGTCGAGTGAAAAAAGTCGACAATTTCAAAACGTCCTGGCGCGGCCGCCATCTTGTTTTTTTTTTTTTTTACTTTTTTTTTTAAATGGTTTTAAATTTGGTATAGGACCTCTGAGTCGAAATTGATCCAAGTCTTTCCCCCACCGAAACCGGAAATGGACTCGCCCACCATCTTGGATTTGAACTTTCCCTATAATTTTCCTCTACTCGATTGGTCAGATGACACATTTTTGCAAAACATACCCCTAACCCATCTCTCACCCATTCCGAGAAACGACATGTCAATGAGTCAGTGAGTGGCTTTGTAGTTTTATATAACTATAATAATTCAGATAACTAATCGATCTAGCTTCGCTAACTAAAATATTTGCTTGGATGGATATTTTTGCTTTGAAGTTATCTGATGAAGTGCTATTGAGTTTTTCCATTAGAAACTCAGTAACAACCCGGAAGCCACTAGCCACCACCTGCCGTCCCATCGGACTATGAGAGAAAAATAATAGAGAGCGCATCTGTGCCTGTGCACACACTTGTGACTATAATTTGATTAGCCGCCGCGCCGTGACCGGAAACGGTCAGGAGGATCCATCGACCACGACACACCTCTATACTATATTTATTTATTTATTTACTATGGAAGACTTACAGCTAAGACAAATAGATTCATAAATAGTATGTGAGACTGACAGCCAATAGGGGATCGGACAAAAAAAAACTAATTGGTCCGTAAGATAGATTTCCAAAAATTATTGGACACGTATTTTTTCTTTTTTCACGTAAACTTAAAATGAAGACGATACAGTGCTTCGAAAACTCGTGTGACGTCATATGATAGTACATTTTGACGACACAAGTGACGTTTCAAGCCCCACTCCAAGATCTTTAACGCGTTTTATCTTCGTAATTTTTTATTGATTTGATAAAACAAAAAACACGTATTCAATATTTTTCGATAATCTAACTTACGGACTAAACAAAATCATATTATTTTGACCCAGTCCGATCCCCTATTAAAAGTCCTCACTTCTAAATACAGACTACCTATTAAGAAAGAGTGTGAACAACACAATACAGCCACAGAAAAAAATACAGAAAAACATTCAAGCTTAAACTAAATACACATGGCTACTTGAAACAAAAAAGGTTGAAATAATGAAACCAGATATCACCACCAGGTATATGTATGAACCAGAATGATCAGATTGTACTTTCAATATTGTTATGTAATTTTTACGACCTTGAATAGGTAATCTATACATATAATAAATCTGTAGAGAGGTCAATTCTGTACATGATATATATTTTCAAAATAACTATCAGGGGGTAATTAGTGATCGATACTGATGCCAAAAATGCAATCAGTAAAATTTTTGTCTGTCTGTCTGTCTGTGTGTCTGTCTGTCTGTCTGTATGTTCCTTATAGAAACAAAAACTACTCGACGGATTTTAACGAAACTTGGTACAATTATTCTTCATACTCCTGGGGAGATTATAGTATACTTTTCATCACGCTACAATCAATAGAGAGAGTGTGTGAATGCAGAGCAGTGAAGGGAAATATTGGGAAAACGGGAGAAGTTGCTCCATTTTTTAAGCTTCCGACGCGTGTGCAGCCTTAATGGTTAAAGCTACATAGAAATCATTTATGACGGAAATGTTCTACATAAAATTATCTAAAAAATATCCCACAACAGCATATGTCCATCTTTTATGGTTGACTCACAATAACACGTGTAACTCCCGATAGCTTAGCAGTTCGGAGCTTTCTGATTATATTTGTTTACTCTTACGTTTATAATACTCTCACTCATCCCTAATTAAAAGAAGGTAATATTATTACCTATTCAATAAAAAAATAATCATAGTAATCGGTATAGAAACACCAAACTTATACATGAAATACGCTAATAAGCCGTCGCGCGTGAATACTGAATCATGCCATAAGGATTATTTTTGTGTAACGGTTGCCGCGCTCGACACGGGTCGTGGCTGTTGATGCGTTCAGAGCGTTCGACCTTATTGACGGACAATAATTGATATTAACAAACAATGCTTATCAGCGCGACTTTTATTAGTCTTTAAATAGTTTATTTGAATTTCTTTTGTTGTTATTTTCTAAAATAGGTATTAGTTGTTTTGGTAGTGTTTAAATATTCGTTCAAATTACAAATTATTAATAGTTTGCATTTTATTTCCTTTTAGGTGAAGGTAGTAGAAGTAGAAGTAGTACGCATAGTTTTTTAGATACCGATAGGTAAGTTTTGGCTAATTTATGTTCAATTTTAGTTTTGTATTATGTAGGTAAAAGCGTAGATACTTTTATTAATTATAGTAGTTAAAGGTATTTATTTGTAAGTGAAGTAGGTATAGGTAGATGGTATTGCACAGGCGTTTCATCTTTATTTTCATTTCTTTTTTTGTTGTAAGTTGTACATATTTCTGGGTATAATTCTATTAGAATATTTTAGTTTAAATTGGCACTTAGATTTTAAGTGTAAGGTAGCTATAGTTAGGACCTCTATCGTAGGTTATTTTGTTACCTAGGTAACTGACAGCCTTTCCGTTACCGTCGATTAAAAATAAAATACCCAATGCCACCTAAAAACGCAACTGAACCGTGAGAAAGGACATATATATGGTACTTTTTTTACGAAAAACGACGGAAACGCGGACGAAGTCGCGGGCAAAAGCTAGTACATACATAATTGTCTCCACAGGAAGGTACATACATAACAAAACATATCACCTGTCTTAGTGACAAATGTACATAAAATAAGGGGTTTAACAAAGTGAATCCCGAATAATAGCGATACAATCCCGTGAAACAATGAGACTTGGGTATTGTCCGAGCAAATGGTGATGGATGAACGATGTAGATTGATTGTCGGCTTAAACGTTACATTTCCTCCTTCTGGGAATTCTGAAAGTTTTAAGACTGTTCATGCCCGGCTTTTGAGGTCCTTTGATCAAGTCTGTATTGTTCAATGATAAGCAGTTTTAAATACACAGGGGAGAAGGCTCCCTGCTCCCAGTAAAAGAGAGAGAGTAGTCCGTAATCTTCCGTGAGGGCCGTCATGGTCTCGTAGATGTCACAATTGTCACGTCTTTGTTTTTTTTGTTTTTTAGAAACATAATTTGACGAAATGTCGAATGCTATGTTTTATGGATTCTAAAATGGGAGTAGGTTATGTATTTCACCGATTTTTATAAATTTAGTTTATTTGTTTTGTTTTGAGTAGCTTTTGAGTTAACTGCTTTAATACATATTTTTTCCATCATGTCGTCAACGCTTCATTGAAGATTATACAAAACAGGTATCCAATTCATCCGTCCATCTATCTATTTTATCGATACACTCCATTTAAAGCACCTCATAAGAGTAGCATTACTTAAGTAAAACATATTTCAATATAGTCATAGTCAAGGGTTGAATCCCAACCAGAACCGCCCACTCTAGTTATTCCAGGCAACAAGTTAGCCATTAATCTCTGCAGGCTAGCTCCATCGTACTATTAATAGATTCATTGATACAATCTGCTATTACATAATCATGTTGATAGCCTGCAGCACTTTATCTTGTCTTAGAACTTTGACGCTACTAACTAGACAAGTATTGATTACTTGAATAATGAACTTAAAACTGTATTTTTAAATAGCCACCAGCTTACTTGTATTTTTATTGATTATGGTATTAGTTGAGATTGAGAAGCTTGTGCCTAATGACAGCCGCACGGGTCGTTTCGATTGCTAAGATCGGTGTGTGAATGTGTTATTTACGATTACGACATAGGTACTACATTGTTTACTAAAACTTGAAAATACATTTCAGTGTTAAAGCTTGCATGTTAGTTTTAATAATATTTTTAGAAACCAGAGTTATTTGCGGAGAGAAGTTGAGTACTCTGTACTCATCAGATTCTAACACCCGTATTTATAAACAAGTCATTACTATTACTTGAGTAAATGTAATTTTGCATAATTAATTACTTAAGTCCAAGTAATTACTTTGACTTGACTATAAATACGGGGGTAAGTAGGCACTCAACGACAAATCAGTAGTGAATGATGAGCTTATCTATAAGAGGTTGATACTTGTCTGTGACTCTAATGGATTTATCTCATATCTTTGAAGCAGTGTATTCAATTGCTGGTGAGCCAGATAAAGAAAATAAAATAAATATTACATAGCGATTTTCCTCCGTATATACCTACCTCAGAAACTTCGTTACGTTAAGCCGTTGGACTAAGCTGCAACTACGCACAGTGACGGCTGCCATCACTGGACAAGGTACTTTTAATAAGCACCTCTTTGTTATACTTGTCACAGATAGTCCTCTGTGTCGAGCCTGCATGGAGGAAGAAGAAACAGCCGCCCACGTGCTTCTGCACTGTCCGGGCGTTGCCCGGTATAGGACCAAGTACTTCGGTGACCCTGGTACTCTCCGCGAGATTGCCAGTAACACCAAGGGACTGCTGGCTTTTCTCGGGGAGCTAGGGTGGATCGAGTGATATTCCCACCTGCACGCAAAATACGCGCATCGAACGTGGAGTTGCGGACACCAGCCCGTCGTACTTATACTTATACTTATAAGCCGTTGGTTACGACTGACATTTCTAGATCTTTGGCAATAGTTATCGGTAGTCTCTGGCCCGAAGACAACCAGTCTTGCTAAGCATCGAATCTATTACCCAGTAAATAACGTTTTAATGGCCAGGATTGACTTCACGTAAAATACATACGTAAATATATATCAGCAAAACAACATAATGAAATGATTAAAATTCAACTTAGAAGTTGCCGAATAATAACATTTGGAAATAATATGTGACTATTCCCCCTGCGCATCCATAACAGTATGGCCTCTTGGTAGCCCTAGGCTTCGGCCAAAATTGACCGCAGGTGGCCTATGCTAAAGGTTCGGTAGGATATTGCTTACCAGATACTTTTATCACTAAAGTTTTAAGTCCAAATTATAGTTTATTCGAATTAGAAGATCTTTGCAAGCACATACCAAAAAATCTTCATTTACAGAACAAGTTAAACAAGTTACTAAGCAGAATAGACACTATCATAAAATCACAGATTTATACATGTTAGAATTCCCGCTGTTATTTCACAGATGAGTACCTGTGTAAGTATACTTATTGCTATTTTTGCTAATTAATATTTTGCTCTTCCAATTTCCATTTCTGTTTGAAGTTAAGAAAATAAGAAGATATAAAGGAAAATTAATACAAAATAAGCTCTCACGATCTTAATTAATATAATGAGTTATCTACATATCTGACGCTGAAGGTATGTCTTAAATTAAGATTTAGAAACATAATTAATATTGTATCCACATGCGGTTAAGGTACGTGATGAGTTAAGTAAGGTTTCAATAAGACACAAGGTCAATAAATCCGGCGTGAAATTGAAAGATTAGAAGATATTGTACATAACATAATATCACATGCCTCTAATCCCTGAAGAGTTAGGCAGAGGCACAGAATACATAATAGTAAGTTAGTACTTACACCTCTACGTAGTCGTAGAGGTGTACCCGATAGTACACCCACATTTCGCCAGTTACGTTTAAGCCTATTGCGATCAACGGGCACAAATCCAGACTATGCAGCTACTACTGAGAAATCCCTAATGGAAAACCCCAAAAACACATTGCCTGACCCGGAAAGCGACCCTAAGATCTCATGCTGAGCAGTCGCCTTTGTGACTACTAGACCAACGAGGTAGGCATACATATGTAAATTTATAAATAATGGTTTTACATAATATACTTGAACACTTGAACCTACATAACAAGGATTTTCACATGGAAATAGGTACGCTTTCCTGATAAACTGCGTAATCCCGAAAAATATGTGTATGAGCCCTTGTGAGTCCCCAGGGGCGCATACACTTTTTTAGTAGAGTAGAGCCTCGACTCAGCCTCTTCGCAAGAAAAGGTTTCAACGAAATTATATTTAAGACCATTAGATACACATTATTTGTCAGAATTCATTTCTTTATATGGGTACGTGGATTTTATCAGGATTCCATTTTTGCGTACCGAAGGTTAGAAGTTTGATAGTAAAATTGAACCTCTAAATGTTCTCGAAAAGAGATCACTTAAATTGTTAAACTATAAGTCTTTATGGTAAAGACGACATTCTGCGCCGACCCCAAATGAATTGGGGCAGAAGTCTAGCATGAAGTCTATATGAATAGACAGTGGCGTGCAGTGGTCCGCCACGGTGGGTAGGCCACGAAATATTGACAGCAAAAAAAAATTGTCACATTTATAACATTTGAAAATAAGCCTGTAAAAGTTATACCTAAAATACAATTCAAAAACTCACCACATTATTAAAGGTTCAACTCATGATTTTTTATCGATGCAAACAGAAGAAAGATTCGGCCACCTCAAAAAACTCATCCAAGTGAGTGGGTGATAGTTACAAAAGTACAAAACACGTCACTTGCAAGTTAATATCCGAAGCGACCTTCACACATCTACCTTTAGATACAACTTGCACCTTATCATTACTTACACGATAATTGAGAAAACTTATTACCTTTAACATCTAGCAAACACACATTATCAACACAAACTTCACAAGTAAATACCTAGGTACCATTGTTATTATTTGCTAAGGGAATAAACAATTAATACACAACAAAGCTAATATTTACACTACTGTTAATAATGGTATCTAATAACTGACAATATCTGTACGTTTTCGGTTTCAAAACAAATCGCGCTATAAATTGCTTGTCACAACAATGAAACAATAATAATGGCTTCCTCGTATAATATAATTTCTAATTTGCCGATAGAAAAATACTACCAAATAAAATTGCATCATTTTCATATCGAGTTTGTTCACAACAGCGGTCAACAAAAATTTGCAGGATTATAGGTACAAAATCAATCAATGAAATGTGTTGTCAGTGCTGCACTCTATCTATGGACGGGAGAGCGAAGACCGCAAACGCGCGAAATTCAAATTTCTTAATTTCCTTACATTTTTGCAATTTGCAGGCCAGTGCTAGGTTGTATGTTGAATGATAAAATATGATTCGCGGCTGTAAGACGTATGTAGACAGTATTCAAGCTAGCACTGGCCTGCAAATTGCAAAAAACGTTAAAAAAAAACAAATTTGAACTTCGCGCCGGAGTTCGCGGGCTGAAGATGGCACGCATGACGCATCCAATCGTAGCCTTGTGTTGTTGCAGCCAATTACAGGCCACCTCCACTCGCAGGAGCTGGCATGCATGTGTGCGGTTCATATACACGAAAATATGCACCGATCATTCACCGATGTGACGCTGTGTGCGTAAAATTATGAATGGGTTTTAGGCTACTCGAATGCTAGCCTAAGCAAGCCTGGAAATATAAGATTCGTACGCGAAAAATTGCTCTAAGTATTTTAACAGGAGTTTGAACTTTTTTATTATTATTTTGTACATGGTGTTATTTTATTACATAGTTAATTAGTTATAAGAAATGCTCAGTTGGTAAGTTAGGCTAAGCCTAAGAGCCTTAATAGAGCGCACGCCACTGTGAATAGACTTCATCATCATCATCTTCATCATTTTCTTTACCATTCATAGGTCGTACAAATCAACAGCTATAATATAACCAAAAATGATTGATAGGCATATCAATCGTTATTAGGTATATCAACTGATATCTACAATAGGCGTATTGTAGATATCAGTTAAGTAAACCATATGTGAACAGGATACTAAATGGTTAAGCAGTTACTAAAACATTCACAAGACGACCAAAACATCTTACACAAGCTTACGAATTTCCAGTCTTTATTCGTCTCTCGTGGTTTAAACTGAGTGTCGCATAGATAAACTGCGTACATGAAACACAAAGTGTATCAACTCCTTATCACTGTGTCCCGTACAAGTTGCAAGAGTCAATTGAGAACTTTGAAAGCCACAGTAACTTGTTAACTACACGACTTATGCCGCTGGTGAACCAGTACGTAGGGCTTATTACGATCTTAATAATGTTTCACCACATTGCTCGTGTGGGGTTTTAAGTGTCTACGTACACTTAAAATGGGGATAATAATGCGTAAGATGAATATAAACTATGAACTATGGAGATATAATTCTCGGTTTATATTTACAACAGAAAAATATGGTTAAAAGTGGGTTTATTGGTATACAGTGGGTGTTTTGTTATATTAAGTTTACTTTTTAGAAAGTTATAGGTCCTTAAGCTGTTAATCTATGTAGCAGGGAAATTTATAGTTGGAGTATTAGGAGGAAGTCAGCCCACGCTTTCAACCCGTTTGTGTGGGTATTTTATTTGATATTATCCCTTGATCAACAATGTTTAAAATACTACATTTTACTTGAAACGTGGGTGGATTCAGCCAAAAAGCCTTTCAAGTTTTGTCAAGCGGCGATAGCCGTTTGATTCTCGTAAACTATAATTATGAACAAACCTGTGCTTCATGCAGCACTCGAGTCCCGTGGACATCCGTGGGCCTCTTCTTGCCCCAACCCAGTATAATGCAGGAGGTATGGGGCGGCAAAGGCTGATGGGGTGAGGGCAAACACGCCACACCGTGCCCCAGATCTGGCCGGGCTGGCCCCGGCAATCTGTCAATTAACAAAAAAAAATTAGTACACAGTAAAAGTAAAGAATGATTAATTATCCAAAAAAATATAATCTTACTTCTAAGTTGTATATCGCTCGCTGTTTTAAGTCCTCTACAATAAAGTGTAAGAAAGTTGTTCGTTGTTTCTTTTTGTATTACCATATTAATAAAGGTCAGTTTTGAAATATTTTTTCTCCAGCTTTATTTTAAATCATTATTTAAGCTTTATCATTTCATCAACATTATTTTACATACCTTCTTAAAATGGTAAATATTTTTTGATATTTTAAGAAACCTACTTAAGGTGCGTGGGAAGATATCGTTTTGTATATTTAGCTCATCATAACGAATATACTCTGAATAAACAATAGGCCTAAATTATGTCAGACTACTAAACAGTACACTGTACTGTAATATATTTGGTAAAGTTAATATTAGGTTACCATAATTTTCGAGAGAAGCACCCGTTATTCCTATAATCATTTTTCATTCTCGAATTATGGAAATTTATTTCAATTTATGGCTTCACATTCCAGTTTCAGTTCGCTTTTCACTTATGCATTACTTTCTCAACTCGAAATATTGCCAATAATAACTTTATTATTGTCGAACTTCAGCAGTACGAATTTAAGGAGGAAATAAGATTATTATAGGTAAATGGCATAACGCTACAATATATCATACTCCACTAGAGTGGAGAGTCTCTCGAAGAATGTTAGAGCGTTGTGCCAAAAAGTTTCATATTATTCGATGCTTACCAGTGTGCTCGACAAAGTATATTAAAAATCTGTCAACCATGATACTGGTATTTCTCTAATTGGAAGGTATCTACATTTCTTAGACCTTAAGTGTAGTAGACCATTATACAAAACAAAATTGATATGCATTCCATATTTAATGGGTGACTGATTTCATAATTTTCGTTTACGTATCCCTGCGATATAGATGTACTTAGGTACATTAAAAATGTTTCGTACCTGGTGGATATAATAAAATTATTCTATTCAAATCCAAACAAAGACAAGCCGATTCATTGAAACGCGATCAAAAAAGTGACGTTACAAGGGTTCCCCTTTTTCATTATGAAGCCTTAAAAAGATGGAAAATATTATAAAATTCCAAAATCTTAGTCAAAATAAAGAACTAAATTCCTCAGTATCGTCTATATTAATATTGTAGATGATACTGAGGAATTTAATATAATTTCTATTGAATTTTGCTACGAAATAACTAGGTTAGAACATTGCTTATATACAGATTTCATCGATTTAATATTTGACCGTAATTGTAACTTCTTTTTCAATAAAATATAGATAGCTATAGTACGATAAACCGTCATAGGCGTGAGGTAAATATTTTCACTTTCTGTTATTGGGTGGGATAGAACCGTAAGGTATATTGAAAAGGGATCTGATGGCTTAGATATTTGCCATCAAATGGAATATTTATTCATGGCATGTATTTGTACGCAAGCTGGGTTGAATAATATCGCCCGAAACAATCATAAAGAGACGACCCACATCAGTTTAAGTACAACTGCTGGTAAATTTTCTGAACCCTAAACCGTTCAATAGATGAAAATGTGATTAAGGCAGCTGCTCTCATTTATTTACTTTATAATTAAATATTCAACCTAGCCCTTCACGGAATACAGGCGATATGTTATGTTGAAACATTTGATTACGTTTCTTTAGTTTACCAAACTTAAGGCTGAATAGGGCTTAATTTCAGCTACTGTTATTAATTTGATAGTCTCAATTAACTCTCCAAACGAGTGCCTGGAGACAGACTTTCACAAATTCTAGACTCACAAATGTCTTCTACAAAAACTTTTTGTTTTGTAAATTAGTACCTGTATCATAATAAGTTAGAACAGTCGTACTAACAGCACAATTTTTCTCACCGACTTGGTAATTATAATTACAATATACGCAACGGCAGTCGAGGGGTGGTAACATAACCCAAAATTACTCAGACTGTAAAGCTTAGGGTTGACGCTAAAGGAGGTCCTACAGTCCGTCATAAAATTGATAACTTCCTATTAAAGCCTCTTGGAGAAAAAAAGAACGCGATAGCCTTGGAGATTAGACCCGGGCGATATTGTGATACTATAACGTATCTTATCAATTTCATGGTTATGAGGAAATGAAAGCGCTATTCAATTCACTTGTATTACAAGATATAGAATTATAAACTGTATGTTAGGTTGCAAGTTTTCCCAAAATAGCAGAGACACTTCAAATTGATAAACATGATCATAAGCCTGTTTACCGAAAGCGTAGGAGTTCGCCTAAGGGAAATTAATCACCTTGGTTACATGGCGCGAAAGGTCATCTGACTCATCAGGGCACAGCACGGTTTCAAAACTATGAAATCTGTCCTAGTTTTAATGTTACCTACGTTAACCATTTCAAATAGAAGAGCTTTTGCGCGAAATAATCTGCCGGGTCAATAACCTTCTCCTTTTTGAAGTCGGTTAAAAATACTTCGTCGGTTAAGTTACTTGGATACGGTTAAACGACTCGTAATGTAAATGATATTGGAGTCATCCATTACAACCAGGAATGTTAATACTGGAATTTAATGTCCCAGCAATGCAAAGTTTGCGATCATTTAGGGCTAAATTACGGGGCCTACAAAATAAGGCTTTCGCAATAAATCGTAAAGCTCATTGCACACTTATAAGTACTGCGCAGGTATGGGATAGCCTCATTCCATTTACCTAGCTGATCTTAAGGTGAAACAGTCTTAGGATCAGGAGCGGTCCGTAGCTAGGGGATCGGACTAGGTCAAAATAATATGATTCTGTTTAGTCCGTAAGTTAGATTATCGAAAAATATTGAATACGTGTTTTTTGTTTTATCAAATCAATAAAAAATTACTTGAAACGTCACTTGTGTCGTCAAAATGTACTATCGTATGACGTCACACGAGTTTTCGAAGCACTGTATCGTCTTCATTTTAAGTTTACGTGAAAAAAGAAAAAATACGTGTCCAATAATTTTTGGAAATCTATCTGACGGACTAATTAGTTTTTTTTTGTCCGATCCCCTATTACAGCCACACCGGTTGAGCTTCAACCGTGGATCGATGACCATCCATTACATACCGAGCTTCTTTCGTGCCTCGAAAAGCACGTTTAGCTGATGAAGCCAGCTGTCATTTTTAGATCTTTGATAGTCGTTATAGTTTGTCAGAGACCTGGCCTGACCTGTCCATGTAAAATACTGGTATTCAGTCAGTTGCATCTTGCATGACAGGAGGTCATCCTCAACGTCGTCGTTACAGAGCGTTAATAAGTGTGCGTTGCAGTATGTACTTACTACCTACTTATGTAGTATCACAGAAAGAATAGGGTATTTTACCAAAAAAATCTAATTAGTCCGTCTGTTAGATTATCGAAAAATATCGGATACGTGTTTTTTGTTTTCTCAAATTAATAAAAATTGACGAAGATGAAACCTGTCAAAGATCATGAGTGGGGGTTTTTCACGTCACTTTGTGGGTAAATAAAAACTTTTTTACAAAAAATAAAACCGACTTCGACAAAAATAAAACACAAAAAAGTGAAAAACAAAAATCAGCTTCTGAAGTCGGTGACTTTGTTTGTTTGATTTCATGTTTTTGCCACCGACTTCAGAAGCTGATTTTTATCTTTCACTTTTTTGTGTTTTATTTTTGTCGAAGTCGGTTTTATTTTTTGTAAAAAAGTTTTTATTTTTCACTTTTTAGTGGTTCACATGTGCTTACCCCTTCACAACGTACCGGCGTGATGTTATGTTATGAACTGGTGTAAACAATAGACAGACATGAGATTTCAGCAATCCCAGTCCATTTGCTATCATATAATGAGGAGTTCCGTTGTCTGTCTCCGAAGTTCTTCATCAGATGTTCACCAAATAGTTTTTATAACCTTTGTAGTGAGTACAGGCGTGATATTATGTTGTGTGATGGCGTAAACAATGCTTAGATATGCTATAGCAACAATCGCGGTTAATCTGCTGTTATTTATTGAAGAGTTCCCCCGATTTCTACAAGATCCCATCATCAGATATTGAAATGGTGACAATGGGACCACACGGGAAGCACCAGCTTTCAAATGAAAAAAGAATCATGAAAATCAGTTCACCCAGTCGCAAGTTATGAGTGAACAAACATTAAAAAAAAAAAAAAAAAAAAAAAAAAAAAAAAATACAGTCGAATTGATAACCTCCTCCTTTTTTTGAAGTCGGTTAAAAAGTACTATCCTTGTGACGTCACACGACTTGACACGACTTTTCGAAGCACTGTATCGTCTTTATTTTTTGTTTACGTGAAAAAAGAAAAAATACGTGTCCATTATTTTTTGGAAATCTATCTGACGGACTAATTAGATTTTTTTGGTGAGATACCCTATTCTGAACAACTCAAGTCAATTCCGTGCAGTGCTGAAACTGTGCCTTGGTGTAAGTTACCGTCCCGTTGGGGCTGCGAGTTTTTCGAAAGAGATACCGCGGCCTCGACACAAAGGGCTAAGAAGGAACATGGGTGATTTTTAGTCAGTAGAAGTCTGACTCTCCCAGAGCGGGAGGAGTCATTTGATGATTTCATACCCTATAAAAAAATGTTATAAGTTACCGTAGCATGGCGACGTCATTGACGACGGTGTCAGGGTCATAGCTGGGATGGATGACTGCCTCCGTGACCTTCATCTCCAGTTCCCCACGGTTCCTGAGCAGCAGGTCGTGCTCGCCTAGTCGCACGTACAGGCGCTTGCGCACGCAATGCGCTGCTGTCACCACCCACCGGAGGGAGACGAGGGTGCCTCCGCAAAATGCTTCCTATAATAAAATGCATATATTTTATTATTCATTTTTGCCTCATTTTTTTTTGGAGGTAAAAATTTATGTTATGTCTATTTTACATCGACTTTCAACATGAAATTCGATGTAAAATGTATTAAGTTATGTCAATCATGTTTAAAGTCGATGTAAAATGTATCAAGTTATGTCAACAATGTTGAAAGTCGATTTATTAAAATGCATAAATTTTATTATTCATTTTTGCCTCATTTTTTTGGAGGTAAAAATTTATGTTATGTCTATTTTACATCGACTTTCAACATGAAATTCGATGTAAAATGTATTAAGTTATGTCAATCATGTTTAAAGTCGATGTAAAATGTATCAAGTTATGTCAACAATGTTGAAAGTCGATGTAAAATGTATCAAGTATATCAACAATGTTGAAAGTCGTTGTAAAAACAACGAAACGCTTTAAAAGTGTTTGCTACGTATTTTCCAAGCCCACAAGTTTTACTCCACCTTTTTGGGCCGGCCTCCATATTGCTGACTTGAAATTTTTCCTATATTGAAAAGTAAAAGAATGTTATACTCGTAAGACAAGGAAAAAGGTTTCAAAAGATTCAAGTTTTCACTTAGGGGGAAAAGTTTCAATACTTTCTCTTCGTTTTATTAAGTTGTTATTTAACTTCCGTTTAATGTTCAGGCTCGTTGAAAGTTGATAGTTTTCCATTCTATCACTTTTACTTACCGAAACACTTTTTGAGTAGGTACTAGCTATAGTAGTTTGAAAAAGTTTTCTTTACTTGCTTTTTACGAACCATTAAATGTAAAAAAAATATAAAACTGTTGTTGTTGTTGTTGCCGTATTATATAATACTTCTACCATGATTATGTTTCCGCAACCGAATAAAGCAAACTAAAAAGATAGCAGGAAAAGTAGTAAAGAACCCAAAAAGTAAAACCAAAAGTAAAGCCAAAATAAAATCTGAATTTCAAAGCAGAATATAGTGCTGTGTGTACAATAACTCCTTTGGCTATCTTCCATCGTGTGCAATAAATAACATTCTGCACACAAGGGCCTTTGTGGCTATAATAGCCATGATAGACCATTTGTAGTAGCTTACTACGACGTTTTTGGCTTTGAATGTGTATCACATTTACCTTGCTAACGTGTTAAATGACGGGATCATAGTTTGTCACATTGCATTAAACTAAAGTTATTTTAACTACCTCATATTAATTTTCGACACACTTGTATGATATTGGCTTTTATTGGCATCGCTTTTATGTTTACAATGCATTCTATTTCATCATCATCATCATCAGCCTCTAATGTTCCCACTGCAGGGACTCAGGCCTCCTCTCTAGGAGAGGGATGGGCTATAATCTACCACGCGGGCCCAGTGCGGATTGGTAGATGTCACATGTCTTCGAATTTTTGGTTCTAAGACATGGCCGGTTCATCATCATCATCATCATCATCATTCTCCTGCCCATATCCCAATTCATTTGGGGTCGGCGCAACATGTCTTCTTCTTCCATACTTCCCTATTTCTCGTCATCTCAGCAGTCACCTCCTTTCTAGCCATATCATCCTTCACACAGTCCATCCATCGTTTCTTTGGCCTTCCTCTCCTTTTATAGCCATCTACATTCATACTCAACATTTTCCTCACCGCCGGTCAACCCTGCCGCCTGCCGGTTATTTACCCGTTTTTAAATCAGCATTCCCACACTATTGCCAAAAAATCTGATTTTCCACATGCATATTTTGCGTCGGGGTCCCAAACACTGTTTTACTGATATTTAACAGTAGGTATACCTTCGTATCACTACCTACCGAAGCAATTTGCTAATTATGGACAAGAGACTGTAACCTGATAGCCCTTCTCTCGAGCCAGACCTTTATCAAGAAAATGTCTCATAGCGACTGCACAATGGTTACATAATACGTCGGTTCCTTACTTACCTTAATTAGCAAATACGTTCTTATGGCTCTGGCAACAGTGGTTATAATAGATAAAATTGAATTATCTCCGCTCTTCCGAATCTCCCAAACAGCCAGAATTTTTATTTCCGATGAAAGTTTATCTAAGCCACTGTAATACCCGGATTTATTTAAAGGAATTCAATTTATCCATGCCTTAAGCCGTCTTAAAAACTTATCCAGGACCTTATGTTGGGACGAAATTAGATAGGTACATAGAAATAGTAATTTATTCCGAAACCCAATTTGATATTTACTTGCGTAGTAGACGTACATGTACTCTCTGCTAAGTAAATATACTTACTTTCTATGAGACGAGTAAAATTAAGATATTTAATTTTGAAGAGAGCCCATCCTACATCGGCTTAATTGGCGTTTCAGCATACCAAGATCTACTTTATGGTAGTCTAATGTGAGGCCCAAATAAATAGAGACCCTACTTTGTAAAGAAGAATCCATTACTTCAAATATGAAGTAATTACTGAAATAATTACTCAAAACCAAATCATATTTACTAATTTATTTGAGAAAAACATGTAAAATCTATCAGAAAATCCAAACTATTGTCCATAAAAAAGACTTAACAGGTGCAAATACAACAAGGTACTATGAAACAAATATTAAATGGGATAGGTACTCGTACTTAAAATGAACAAGAAAAAGTGAAATCATCTTCGCATTCATCCTCTCACGGAAACTCAAACATTCACAACATACGTCTACCCTGCTTGTAGCAAAGAGATATTACATGGCTTGGTGCAGTTCAATTTTGTAAATACTCTTAATACCGTTACTTCTGTGAAATACATCACGTCAATCAAGTACCGATCTAGGAATGTATCAAATTATACTCATAACAATCATGTCTAGAAATAAATCGCGTGATTATGCAAATTACGGTTACATCAACTAAATCGTGCACAGTAATTTCCAAACAAATTAGTTAAACAATTAAACGAAATACTTTTGTGCGTGACTCTGCTTTTACTGCGTCTTTCTTTTGTATCAATTACTTTTATTTGAGGTTAAGACTGACGCAGGTATGCTTGATTACTGTTCGTGTCACAATTTGAACGGAAACTATTATTCATTAGGTTTTTCTAATAAAAGAAAACAAAATGCTGCATCATTACCAAAATACTTTATCTGTAATCAATTTCAATGTTGAACACAACCTCAACGTTGACCCGCTTTAGCCCACGTACGATTTATGTTCAAATACACATGCGTTTAATTACTCTTCCATTATTTATCCTACATTCTTTAAACGACGAGAATTTAATCCTAATTCTGCATGAAATACTCGAGTAATTATTTAGCAGCTACAATTTTATTACCGAGTCGTTTGTTTGTAGGTATAATAAATAATATCGTCCGTACTTTTTTACAAATTGTTGAATAAAATGGCTTTAGTAATTTCAGACTCAACCGACAGAGGTCTGTAAAGTAGAAACTTGTTCGTTGCTAAAATAAAAATATAGGTAATTAACTCATAATCCAATTTGGCGACCAAATTTGAAAGACCCTTTCAATACGCCGGTTTAACGCGGCCCTTGGATGACCTGCAGTGGTCGTTTATGGCAGGTATTACATGGCGTGCGGTATAAATGGTTAGCGGAATACGCTGTCCAATTAAGCGACAATGGATTGACCCTAATAAACACAAACTACCTGTCTCAAATGTTTTGTAATGTATTCCTAGATTATTAAGCATATTTTACACACATTTTACAGGACTGCAGGGCTATAATTGCGTATCTTTTTAAATGACAGTGGCTGTCGTAGTGTCCATCAATTAACTGTCAAATGGTTAGTTTAGTATACCAAATCATAACCCTGCTGGTCTGATATATATTTAATTACCTTATAACGGTTAAGCACAGCGACCTGCCAGGGCCACTTGCCGGGCGGTGCGGGCCGTCCACCAATGATACGGACCATTTCGCGCATGCGCTGTCGAAGCCGCGCAGGCGCAGAGCCGCGGTACCTGCCGAGCCTGCCACATGGAGGAGGCGCCGGCGACGCCCGAGAATCTTCAGGGTGGATAGCCGGCGCAGGAGTCGACATTGACTCCACTACTTTGTATCCTGCATATGCTAAGAACATAAAAGTACATTTTAATACAAGTGAGCTAACTTTGTCATTCCAGCCGAGGCAGAATTCACACCAGAGCTGAAGGTGAGGATATTGAGCCGAGAACTACAGTGACCAATATCGTTTTTCAATACACTTTCGAAGAAATAAAATAATAGAACGAAAAATATTTTGACATTCATTTTAAGAAACTAAGATTGAAGTTTGCTTTTTTTTTCGCGCTTTACTTTCGCAGGTTGGACAAAATTTTAATATATTTTAATTTAGAACTTGTATAAAATGTAATATTGTTTATTAAAGCAAACCAGTTTATATTAATACTAATGTTCGTTTATGATATTCTGTTTATAAGAAAAATTTAAATATTTAGGCCTTTAAAGGCATGCTTGTCATTGCTGAGATTAAAAAAGAAAACAATAACCGACCATAAATAAGAAATAAATCACGTCGGACTTTGTTTAATAGTTATTTCCAGATATAAAATGCTTGTGAAAATAAATATAGATAGTATCACGACTATGAAAAACGGCGCAAAGAAAGCGAGAGGGAGCGTATTGAAAAATTACTTTCAAAATCATACGTAGCTTAGTATGATATACAAGGAAACTGTGCTTTAGTTCCGAGATAGTCGAGAAAACTACTCAGATTTATTGAAAGTTTAAGTTGTGCGGAAAAGGGTCTTGACAACAAGATAAAGTATTTACCTGAACCCTTAAAAGGGTTTATTTGCCTTTTATTTTATTGAAACTAGTTTGTTATACCGCCGACTTGCGTAGGGACTGAATCTAATCACATAATCGTCTTACGTTACATTCACGTCAAAAGAGAATTATTGTGTTCGCTCTACAAATCATTGCTAAAGAACACAGATCAAACTTACAATATAACTACTAAATAATCCAGAACACCTACATAAAAAAGCTGTATTATGAATATGATAAATAAAGTTAGTAAGTGTACACAAGCGAAGAGCAATCAATAAATTTTCATTGAGTTATAAATAATAATAATAATCATTCTGATCATCGCCATATGTTTGCAACACCTGGCCTATTCTCTCGTCGAAGATTATTTGCTTACATAATGTTGAAGAAACAAGAACATTTTATGCACAGTTAGTTCCATGCTTACGGCAACAAAAAAAACATCGTAAACATTTCACAAAATTTCAACATGAAATTCATGTTGTGTGAACAACTTGGCATTTCGTAATATATTCACGACTTTGTAAGCTTAAGTAAACACATCTGTGTTTCAATTTGTGAACTTATTTGCAAAATTTGAGCGAATAAGTGGAACCAATCTACACAAAACCACAAACAAAATGTTTTCTATATTTAGGTAAGTAAGTAGGATGCGACAACTTTTGAACAAGATGAGTAGTTTTTGCTGACTGACATTTGACGAACATACTATAGGTGTTTGACACAGAAAACTGAAAGAAGCCAACAAGTGATGTTTGTCTTGTAAATGAGCTCATAAACGCTAAGCACTCCACTGAATAGAAATGAAATTACCCATACACAATACACATGCCGCAACCTGAACATAATGTATTTTCACGGAAATCTAAGTTATAATCTCTGCATGTGTCGGGTGTCAGACATAAATCATGCTTCTCGCAGCCACTTCGCCAGAGTTTTGTTGTACAAAGTCTGAAAGCGTGTGCCATATACAAATAGCCTACAGATATTTCAATGTTCTTTATCCTAGCTCTTTCTCGATTTGTTGCCGAGTTCTTAGTCTCACGAGAGTACTTACTTCAACTTACGACAAACTGAGAGTTTCGGGTTAGAACAAATAATATGTCACAAAACTTCCTACTATATTTTTTATGGGTCTACCTTTTATAGTAGAACTTCTTGTTTCCGAATTTTGTTTTGCATAGCAGTGGATGGCAGAAACTTCATTTCGTCGAAAATCATTTGGCGTACACTCATTTACCATAAATTCAAAACGCATAATTTTGTAATTAAAAATCATCTTTGAGCATAAACTTCATTTCCAGAACCATCATTTCGCCGAATATTCATAATCAGAATCGTCTTTTGGCACGCATTTCATTTCATACATACGTGTAACATGCAGCAGGCATGACTTCTGTCACGGCTCCGGCGCTGTGGTGCTCCGGCGGTCCCTCGCAAGGTTATCGTCGCAGATGGTTTTAACACCACCACACACCACCGCAGCTTCGGCTTGCTGTCCGGCTCCGCCGGCCAGCCTCAGCCGCGGTGGCGCGCGTTTAAGCCAGGCTGCTCCTCAGCTTGCGGGCCGCCTAGCCCCTCCCCGCCTACGCGGGCTTACATTACACTCTCGAGGTAGGGCAGAAGAGACTACGTGGAGTCGGTTTTGCAGCGATTCGTTTCTGTCACTAACTTTTGTAATAAAAGGCAAAATTGACTTTTAATTTTAAATTAGTTCAAAAATATTGTAATAGAATTTATTGGCCTTATACCTAATAAAAATCTACCAAATAAAATTCTGCCATCTTAAAGTTTGCCATTGAAAATTCGGCCATTTAAACATTCGGCGAAACGATAATTCTATTAAATAATTGTTTTGCCTTAAACACATTCGTTCAAAGAAGAATATGCCAAGTGTGTTATGCCAAATAAATTTCGGAGCATTAAGTTTCTGCCAGATAGATGGTACCCCCGTCGGGGCTGTGGTTTGTCGAAAGGTTAACGCGGCTCCGACACAAGGGCGAAGAAGGAACATGGGTTTGGTTTTTAGTCAGTAGAAGTCTGACACTCTCCTTCGCTCTGCCCAAGAGCGGGGGGGGGGGGGGGTTATTCGATGATTTTCCACCCACCAAAAAAAAAAGATAGATGGTACCCATTTTTTATACTCGTTTCACTTGGACATACTGAGCCCATCGTAATAGATCATCCTGTGTAATGTTTACGAACTAACCACACGATAAAGAGCCTGCGTAGTCTCGAAACTGACCCCAAACCCCCTTGTTTTCATAACCTTCTAATAAGTAGATATTCCATAATGAGTTTACATAATATATTACTAGCGGTTCTTCAACTTTTAATATAAGGCGATTCAATCTCATCCGATAGGAATTTATGTTTCTACCCACTGCGAGCATAAACCCTCAAGGTAGGAATTTCTATAACAACATTCTTACCCGGCCTACGCTAGGGAAAACGCGTGTCTACTCGTCTAGGTTATTTATCCAATGCCCACTTATCGATATACCACTTACCCAAGTTTGAACTGGATATTCTGTTCATTACATAACAAGTTCGATTTACCTCAAGTATTCATAAAACATTCTAGTGGAAGGGACAGTAAATACGTAGAAGGAGTATTAAGTTTTGCAATTAAAATAAACACGTAGACGAATATAACGACAATCGACTACAATCAAGATCTCAAAGTAACATAACACTGTGAGAAAGTTGAAAGGTTCCGTATTTTCAAGCCAACTAGATTGTTCTACATACACGAGCAGATAGGGTTTCCAAACAACAGTAGGTAATTTATTATCAACTAGTTGTTACCCGCGACTTTTTTCGCGAAGAAATTTTGATTTGAATGACTAAAAAAATACCATTGTGTTTTCCTAGTATACAGTATGTTAGTTTAAACGAGGGGCATATTGAAACCTACAATATGGCATGCTTACATGATACTAATTAAAATATAAACAAAAAAAAAACACTGATCAATAACAGACAAAACCATATCAAATTTTTCGGAAAAGTCTCGCCACCCTTGCGTTTATCACAGAAAATGTGCGCGGATCAATGACATTTAAGTATAATCCGTTTTCCCTTCATGTTTTAAAACTGGCGTAAGACTATGACAAAAAAGAAACATCTAATAAAGTGAGATCTGGAGAGCGTGCGGGGGCCATCACCATGGGACAATTACGTCACAAATTAAGGTTATAGTTTTTTTACATATTTGGGACGAGAATCGAATACTGAATACCCTCCTTCAATATGTCCCACGTTTAACTTAACACCCTGTATAAACTGTCTAATCGCCAAATTTCATTACGATACGATCAGTCGTTTAGTCGTGAAAGGTAAGAAACATCAGGTGATGTCCCACTGTTATCGATTTCTCCCTGTGGTTTCCCCTTACGAGTTGTAGACTTGTAAACCGTTAGTTAGACAACAGCTCTCAAAACGATCAATGTGAGAAAACAGACATGTTCTAGAATCAAAATTTCGAAAACATCCACCAACACGTGCACCGTCCGAGCAGTGCGAACAATACGAGTATAGGCTAATTATGTTATGCCTATGCAATACAC
Source organism: Diarsia dahlii (assembly GCA_949775195.1). NCBI lineage: Eukaryota > Metazoa > Arthropoda > Insecta > Lepidoptera > Noctuidae > Diarsia > Diarsia dahlii. Next base: position 12,743,623 of record OX459194.1, on the reverse strand, counting down.
CGCTACACCGTATACACCGCCGAGAGCAGTGGTGGCCCAGTGGTGGCGGCCCCGACTTACGAACAGTGAGTCGTGGGTTCGAACCCCGTCAGGCGCATTACTTTGTGTATTTATTTCATCACCACTGCTCTCAAAACGGTGAAGGAAAACATCGTGAGGAAACCGGCATGTCTTAGAACCAAAAAATTCGAAGACATGTGACATCTACCAATCCGCACTGGGCCCGCGTGGTAGATTATAGCCCATCCCTCTCCTAGAGAGGAGGCCTGAGTCCCTGCAGTGGGAACATTATAGGCTGATGATGATGATGATGATGATGAATACACCGCTAAACAAACTGGTTAGGTATTAATGGAGTAAACGTGAATATAGAAGCGTGGTTAATGTGAATAAATACTGTTAGCGTAGTACCTATGTGCTAGATCACCTGGGTCCTTTCGCCTCTGCATCCTGCTTCGGATCCAGAGGTGGCAGTAACTGCCTTCCAAGTAGCAGTAGGCTGACTGCTTCACAACTTGTCGGCCGCATATCGCTCGTCTTAGACAGTGCCTGGGAAGTAAGTCATCATAAGTTACCTTTTAGATTGGTTTGATGCGTAGATTGTACTGAGACCGTCACTAAATACATTCATTTTATTGATTACTTATTTTATTGCACGCTTATTGCCGTGACCGCGACCCTGGTTCGCACGGAACCTTAATTATTTTTCTAAAATAAATAGGGTGCCCATCGCAATCGGTCCAGCCTTCGGAGATTAGCCGAAAAAGACAGATAGAAAAGAAATATAAAAATGTGGTATCGTAATGTGGCAATCAGTAAAAAGCTGAAATTTTGATATTACCTACAACATTTCAAGTTTATTTATTTGTGTAGATTATTATCTTTCATCAATACAATACAAGTAGTCATCAGCTTTCTCGATTGTTTGCGAAATTTAATAAACATTAACGTAGCCACGCTCCAAGATGATTAATGTTGATCCGTACCGAGACTGTCATTTAACGTTAATTAACGAATTGTTAATTAAATATTGTGCTGAAATACTGAAATATTTAAATTGGATTTTCATAATAATAATCATTAATTTTGTCATCTTTGCCATTGGTTACAGCGCTTGATCTGTCTCTCTGGAGTTTTAGATGATGAGGTTTTCTTACTTTCATTGTTACAGATAGTTATTTTTCATGATGCGATTTTTTAATAAATAAATGATATACGGAAATGGAAAAGGTTCAGTGAGAATGTAAATAGCTATAAGAGTAGAGGACGACCAAAGAAACGATGGATGGATTGTCTGAAGAATGATATGGCTAGAAAGGAGGTGACTGCAGGGATGACTGATCTTCTTCTTAGCGTGTCGATGACAATTTAAATTGAGTCTGCCCAAAATTTAGCGACGAGTTTGGCATTTTCAGTTCCAATCATTAGCTCCTGTGATGTGCAAGTAGCTGGACAGGCAGGACACGATGTCAAGTGTATCATCGTCTGTGGGGTAACACCACATTTGCAGTCCAGGGCAGAGTCATCTATGAGTCTATGAATTTCCACTTGAACAGGTTTTCCGTGCTTCGACCGACCTGTGTCCGGAGTCTATTTAAGGACTTCCAGGTCAGCCATGGCAACTCGTGTCCAGGTGGGAGATGTTCGGCAAGTGGCACAAATGGGTTGGGTAGGAAAACACTTTCACGCCACAGCTTGAGTCTTCGGATGACTGATGGAAGAAGAAGACATGCTGCGCCGACCCAAAGTAAATTGGGATAAGGGCAGGAGAATAATGATGATTATTTTATTAATTATCCAAATCGGTTCGGCCGTTCTCGAGTTTTAGCGAGACTCGGTTAAAGATATTTATTTTCTCAAAAGAATTACAAATTCACTTACAGAGAAAAACATAACTATAAGTTTACAATGTTATCTGCCAGTTAGCGTAGATAAAAAACAAAAACAAATAATAATATGTATCTTAAAACTATCATTACAATAATACATATTTCAACTTAGCACAACAAGTACAAAATTAACAAATCAGAAGGTAGACTAACAAACAGCAATTCATTTTTATATATTATATAGATAGGCTTTGGTAATTATTTAGAAAATTCAAACCTAGACATGAGCAAGTCGCAATAAAGCGTCATTAATTAATATTAACAAGCCAATCAGTAACATATTATATAGTACAAATATGTACTTGATTCTGTTAACTGTTGGTTTTGTGGTTAAATTAATGATGCCACTATTATATAAAACCTTATAGTACCTTCCACTATTATATAAAATAAGATGGATTATGAAGGCAATAAAAGGCAGTACCAATATTTATTTCAGAAAAGTTCAATATTTGAAGAGATATCCACTTTAAAATTTTGATTTAAAGTTGCCGGAGCGCGATGCGAAGCGGGCACATCGATGCGAACGTAAGTACAATATTTACAACGCAATAAAGGAAATTTGATTTTTATCTACGATAAATAAAGTGCATATTTGTATGTGCTTTATAGAATTAGTAAAATTTTTGCCTGGCTTGTGAACGTCTCCAGTCCAGTCGCACTCTTGCAGTGAATCGAGAAAAATTTGAATTGGACATTCCCGCGTATGCCAGCGGATACCGTCGTCTACTGGCGTTTGTGACAGAAATACAGAATATACTCTACACCTACTTGCTACAAGTAAATATCAAAAAGGCATCCTGCATGCTTCATTGAGTACATCCGACTACATTATTTTAAAATTTCATGGTATGCACTTATAAATAAACCTACTATACCGGCTGTAAACAAACTCTTCACAAAACCGTCAACCAAGCATTATGTACGTTACTATATCAAACTAAGTAGCCCTAAGCCTTCCTAAGCAAAAGATATTCCTGGGAAACGACTTTTTATTTGGGTGAAAAATCACATTTTACGGTAGAAGTCAATGTAGCACTCTTAAAATATTGTGCTAGAGGATGCGAACGGGTCAAGGAGGTAATTAAAAGTTTTAACCTGAAACACTACATTATATTAAAAAAAAACAGCTGTGAAAAATTTGAAACTTTGGCCAATATCTCCGTAACTAGGGGATTCCCAGGTATGCCCTAGAACAAAAAAATATCGCAGTGACGGGGAGAACAAGAACCTTTCGCCTTCGTAAAGGGTACTTTAACACCTTTTGTTTAACATACTAAGTATAACTATACCAACTCCTGCGAGTGCGCTTCCCATTTCGTTTCTATTGACTCAAACCATAACGTGTTAGAAACACTTTAGTAAATAAATGAACGTACGTAGTTAATGCCTTACCTCTTTCTCACCGTAATACATTTTTTCGAACAAGCACTCCAGGAGCTCCACTGTGAGAAGCCACGGAACCTCTTCTGCACATCCTCACCCCTCAACTGTCGTACTTGTGGCTGTCAATATATTAATCATTATCATATAATCCTGTCTGAACTTCGTGTCCAAGTTCAACCTAGTCTAAACACAAGGTGTGGTCCAGGTTCCAGTTCATATCAACATCATTTCAGTCGTAAAAACGTTCACTCCTAGACATAGGCTTCCCCAGGCATCGACATGGTATTATTTGTGGGTAAACACAAATTACACCTTTACAAGTTCAATGGGATGACAACCCGACGGGAGAGGTTAAACCCAAGACGGCGTTTCGCAGTCATTCCGAGGATAGTTCAGCGCCTGTTTTCGAACCCCGAGACACTGCTAATAACATTTTTTTGACCCGATTAGGGCGTCTAACCCAGGGCCTCAAACTCAGCAGTCGTGGTTGTGATGTACGAGGCAGTCAATATACTATCGAGCGTTCAACTCGAAACAGTCTCTTATCACTCATCGCCGCCTACCGGTGCTTGTACTTCAGTCAGTAAATACTTTATTCGTTAGGTATTCACCGCAACCACTTCAGACGTCTACGCTGTTTGTTTTACGTATCCAGCATTATATAAACAAACATGATACATGCCCATTAAACTTACGAAAATTTCATCTATTTTGAATATTATTCATAACGTTGAAATTATTCACAGACAAATTCTGTAACTTTGGATGTAGGGAGTGAAGGGATTTGTCGTCGTATACTTTTGATTACTGTGGTACAAGGCTGTATGGCACTCCCAGACCTATTTATCTTAAATTAATTACTTGAGTACATACTGAAGCAACAGTTTCTTCTGTTTGCGTTTCGGCTGTCGAGTTCAGGTGGCGTGGGTGAGATGATTCTTTACAACTGTAAACAAAATAATATTACTCATGCGATATTACGGTGAGTCAGTTTTGTACCTAAAATTCTTGGAGAATTATGTGATTTTCGCTGAGAAAAGAAAGATGTAATGAACAGATAGGTTTGAAAAAGCTTTAATGTTTACTTCGAATTTGTGATTCTTTAAATTCTGTAGCCGAACTAGACAATCGTATCTAAATTATCAAATTCAATTCTGAACGTCTCTTTGGACTATTATTTGTAAACAAATCAAATCTATTGCGAGCAATTGTGTGATGGTTGACTCATACTTTAGCGTTGTTTATTATTCAATGAAGATTTTTGTTTCACAACATTAAGATGTTAACAAAATATTATTGCAAAAGAATCTCAAAAGCTTTCGTATTGCCACCTACTGTGTACTTTTACTCACACCGACGTATGAAATCGTTTCGATAAAATATTCAAACTTCACCTTGCGATTTCTATGCGGAGTGAGTCCCCGCATATCTGACGATGCAGGCAGTGTCGCCGGCGGGTCCTGTGCCCGCCTCGACACGAGCTCCATCGACCCCACGAAGAATATAAACTCTGCTTTAAATGTAAACCTGCAATTGGAAAATAAAAGTAGAAAATAACTTCAGATAGATCATAATACTGTTAGGGCCAGTTTCACAAATAAGACCTAACAAGATATCTAAACTACAATCATTAACAACTCTTTAACGTTTAGATGACGTGTTATTCGCGTTCAGTTTCAATTGTGAGATTGGCTCTAAATACGTGTCAATATTTATGGATATACCAACCTTTTTTATGTTTATCGAAATATTCTAAGTCGTTATCAATATCTTCGGAAAAAATCATCTGTGTGCTTTCATGGTGTGTTGTCACCTCGTTTTCAATCTGCAATTCATAAGTCCCAAACAATATATCAATATCCTAACAATACATAATAGCTGAGATAACAATCAGTCTCCTAACATGGATAACTAGGTCAATCGTTTTGAAAAGCCACAGTTTCCATACAAGCGCTGCAATCAACCAAGACATATTTCAATTTGGCTGTGAGCCAGTTATTTTTTGTGATCGGAAGTGCATTGTCAGTTGCACTGCTAGTAATGGATCTAGAACTTTTCAAATCTGTGGCATCTATGTGCAATATTATGTGCATTACCGATTGGGTACAGCGGAAATGAAAATATACTTTTGTATTCTAATACTTTTGAACTCCTGCATTTGAATCATAACTTTAGTAGGCAGGAGCCCTACCTAATGCTGATTTAACTCCTACCGTATGAATTAAACCACGGAAGCGTTAAAGCACATAATAATATATTTATGGATAATAGCGACGGGCTCCAGGCAAACTCTGAATAAAGCATCTCATTACCAGACAGAACCAGCTGATTTATAGTGGGTACTTACTTTACCTGCGTTGGTAATTTCTAGAAAGAATGACCACAGACTTTTGTAAAGTAATTGCAAAAGTTTAATGAAATTGTAAGTATTTTTATTGCCCAGTCTAGGAAAAAGCGCTTAAGCATTCAATGTTTGCTACAGCAGTTACCAGTAATGCTGATGTATCTTTCTCCACTTTATGCAAAATTCACTCTTACAGGTTTTTGGACAACCACCCAGTCAAGTCGTAAATATTCCACCAACACACAAATTCAGCGAACTCCGCCCGCTGATGCAGCAGGTACATAAGTGCATAAGATCGTCAAGTGCGCAGGTGTCAGGGCATACAGTGCAAGATGGAAGGTGGGCCACGGTGGGCCATTGTCTGTGGAGACACGCCGCATACACACTTGACATCTGAGCCATCAGATGAGATTGTTTTCGCTACGGCCGACTTCCTAGCTGAGTTTTCGGCCAAATATATTTAAGATAAAAAATCCATCTACATGTTGAGAAGAAGAATACACAAATTCTACTTTAGAAGGAGTACCTGTGTAATAATTATGTACATGAGTAAAGGTGCACCTATTACTTAGATTAAACATCACTCACTTCGTGTCCAGGAACGGTTTCGACGATGATGATGCTAAAAATGATGACAGGACATAGCCACTTCATATTCCTCAGTCCTGGCAACTAATTCTCCATCAAAATTCGGCATCTAAAAGAAGAAAATAATTGTCACAATCAAAACAAACAAATATTTTCGAAATCTATTTCTGTTTTTTTTTGTATTCGAGAAATGTTACCCTGATGAATAAATAATGACTGTTATTTTCCTGCGGGTAGAGTTCATTAAACCGATATCCCTTTTGAGTAACAAATCCGTAACACGTCACATCGTTAGTACTCGTTAAAGCTTAGTATTCCGGCTATTGAGGTTGGTTTAATGAATCTAAGCGTGTCCTAAACATAGAAGGTGGGTAGGTAACTAGGTAGGTACTTTACTACAATAATTCCAGCATTTTTCTGTAAAACTATCTGGGGAAAACTCCTTTTTAAACAGATAGTAACGAAAATTGATTACCACGGACTAGCAATGAGACACAGTTAAGTAAGTACCTACCAAGTTTTGTTTCACTCATTTATCTTCATCACCTTTTGTAACGTATACCTACTAAGAAAATAACATAACGTCTGCAAACCCCACAAACTTTAAATAAAACACAAAAAAGTGGATATTTCAAACTTTTCAAGAAATCGACGCCATCCATTGGATTTCAGGAATTTATTTTCTTAATTTCGAACAATCTAAAGAGCTTTATTCTGTCCAAAAATTCTCAAATCAATGTGTTCCTGTTCTATTATGTCTGTCTGTTAACAAACTTTTATTTTAAACTTTCAAAATACAAACACTTTTGAATTTTTAGAAATTTCCAAAAAAAAATAGTTCTCTCTTACTAAAACGAGCTGTATTTTCCTTTAAAGCTTAATTTTATTGAGAGGTGGTGCAAATTAACATTTTTGCTATTAAAAAGGAACAGAAATAAGAGAGAAAACGACTCCTAAATTAGCAACAAGTGCTTTTAGAACAAAGACAAAACTGTACAACAAAAAAGTTTTATTTTGTTATGTAAATGTAAACTAGCGTTCGTTTGCGTAAAACTTTATGTCTCAGTACAGCAGACTTTCTTTTCGGCACTTAAGCCCATCCACTTATCATACTAATATTATATAGAGGTGAAAGTTCAAGTATGTAGATAGTAATCTCCAAAAAAAAGCGATACAATTCTAAAAACACTGTCAAGACACTACATTTTTCGTGGGTGGTAAAGGGCTATAAATAATATTTTATAGACCATTTTAACCGAGTTATTACAATTCTTGCCGACGAAGTCGCGGGCATAGTCCTAGTCATTAATACGACTCTTCTACAAGTTGTACTCTAACCGAAGCCTGGTAACAACTCAGCGTTTTCCTAACATTAAACCCCAATTATAGGCACAATGACCTTGACCTAGAAACCGAACCTGAGACCCCATAGTCATCTATAGTCTAGACCAGACCAATAATTGTATTTATGTCAAATCAGTAGGTCTATTGTGAAGGTTAGTAATAAAATACATCACCTTATGTCTATGATGACATCCCATATAACCTCAGCCGTGGCCCTGATAGGTCATGCATAACATTACCAAATTCGGTATGACCCACCGGTTCACTCACGGCGTATCTAACTCAACACACTTCAGGAAATGATGGTTGGTATAAATGTACCTTACTTGGTGTTACAGCGATAAACAAATGAATAGGGTAGTTGACATAAAAAAAATCTTATTAGTCCGTCAGATAGATTTCCGAAAAATATTGGATACGTGTTTTTTCTTTTTTCACGTAAACAATAAATGAAGACGATACAGTGCTTCGAAAAGTCTTGCGACGTCACAGTTTGGTACATTTTTTACCAGAAAGTGACGTCACCAGCCCCCACTCACGATCTTTGACACGTTTTATTTTCGTGAATTTTTACTAATTTGATGAAACAAAAAACACGTAGGTATCCAATATTTTTCGATAATCTAACAGACTAAACAGAATCATATTTTGTTTGTCAGTCAACTACCCTATTCCATCCGCTCTAGTATAAAAAATATGTAATCACCAGAGTTTAAACAAGTATACCACCATATAAAGTAACATCACGCCTGTAATCCCCAAAAGGTTAGGCAGAGGTATACCACGTTTCGCCAGTTCTGTTAATCCCGTGTAATGGGGGGTGTACCTCTTGTCATGAACCGGGTACATATCTAGACTCCGTGGGTACTACTGAGAAATTCCGGATGAAAAAAAAAACTCAATGAAACTTTGCCCGACCTGGGAAGGACCGAGGAGTTCATGCTCATCAGGTAACCAAACAGGTCAACCAACATAGGTATTCCCTAAACTTTGTCAATTAAATACAATTTCAAGAGACTTCTACGACTTCTTCTTCTCCCACATCTTCCTTATCCTTACATAGTATAAAACAAAGTCGCTATTTTTGTCTGTTTGTTTGTCTGTATGCTTAAATCTTTAAAACTACGTAACGGATTTTGATGCGGTTTTTTTTAATAAATAGAGTGATTCAAGAGGAAGGTTTCAGTATATAATTTGAACGACATCCACGCGGGTGAAGCCGCGGGCATCAGCTAGTATATATATAAAAGGAGAACTGACTGACTGACATATCAACGTACAGCCGAAATTACTGGGGCTAGGAATGTGAAATTTTGCACACGGCTTCCTATTATAATGTAGGGGAGCACTTAGAAGGGGTTTTTGGAAATTCAACCCGTAAGGGAGTTAAATAGGGGATGAAAGTTTGTATAGAAAATCGTCATTTTTGTAGTTAAACCGACATCCACGCGGGCGAAGCTGTGGGCAAAAGCTAGTATAGTATATAAGTTACCATAGGAAATGTAAGTATCCTACTAATATTTTATATTCGAAAGTTTATAAGGATGGATGGATTGTTTGTTACTCTTTCACGCAAAAACTACTTAACGAATGTGGATGAAATTTAGAACATAGATAGTTTATAACCTGGATTAACACATAGGAGTTCGATAATTGTCCCACGAGAATATCTTATTCCGGTAGTATGATCTCGTGGTCTATTATCGAACTACACGCGGGCGAAGCCGCTGGCACAAGCTAGTACTGAAATAAACCTTTAATTGATGCTAGCAAAAGTCATATTGTACGTTGAAGAGCCCTTAAAACTTAAGTAGAATTTCATTTCGTGCATAGGTCTCTAAAATGGAACCATTGCCGCGTTGGAACAAAGATAACTGCATCGTTTGCGAAGAATGTGGATGTAGTTTCTAGTGCCGAGTTACGATTTCCATATAATAGTCTATAGTTTTGTCAGTTTATTTCATGAAAGACTATTAAGTTTACAACTTTAGAACAGAATTGTTTATACTCCTTTAAATAAGTATTTTAGTGATATTTTTTTATTTCCACTGTGTTGTATCTTGAGACAAATTACGGAAACTTACTTATGTACTTGAATACGAATAACGAATATTACGAAGTTCGTGAAACGCTCTTAACTTTATCTATTAAACTTTTCTACTATTCATCATTACTCACTGACAAAAACATCTAAATAAATCATGTAAAAATTTTGGCAAAAATAAACAGTTTTTACCATTGATATAATAAAACCCAAGATACACACTCCGCGTCTCAAAACCGTCCGCTTAAAATGAGTTCACAATGAACTCATTTCAAATAGTCTCGCGTCGCTCGCGTCTCTGCACGCTCGTACAAAATACTTTTTATATTGCTTTTTATAACTGCATTGTAAAATGAATCTGCGTAAGGTTAAATTTGCCAAAAAAAATATGTTTATAGTGACGATAACTACACGTAGTAGTGCGTGTATTGGTGAGTTTTTGGCGACAGCTTCGACTGTTTGTTTTGTTCGAGACTGTGCATCTAGGGTTTTATTATATCAATGGTTTTTACAGAATTATTTTCAGTACTTACGTAAAATTATAAAAGATAGGCATTTTGATAGAGATCAATTTTTGAAAAATGAAATATTTCCTCCATCGATGTCGCTGATATAACGTTGCTATATCCACCACGTCTAGACAAGCAAAACAAAAATACTTATAGCGTAAAAGACGTGTGTGAAAACCATACATCACGCCAGTAATCCCCGAACAGTTAGGCAGACGGTTACCTAATAGTACACCCACGTGTGTGAATAATACATAATTATCACTTCTTAGAAGCCCATCCTCCACAATCTCTAGAAATATCCCTTTATTTCGACCATAGACATCGTTGTAATATACTCCCTACGCCATTATGCCCTAACAAAGTAAGTAGCTAAACAGATTCTGACAGAAACTGAATGATTCTGTGAAAGTCCACTCGAAATAGAACTGAAACTCTATGAACAGCAATTAATATTAAGCTGGCGCTTAGTGTTACGCGATTAACGCCACTAAAGACACTTTGATTGAGTGAAGTCTCGGAAAATTTGGAGAAATGCTAATAAACTAGTTAGAGCTAAAAGTTTGGCTTTGACAATGTAAGTATGTGATATAAGCCAAACCAAAATATATGAAACTCCAGTGTTCTCTGCAGCTCCAGCAGTGACATATTTTTATTATTATCAGCCATTTGTGTCCCACTGCAGGGCAAAGGCCTCCCTTCTCTCTTTCCACTTGTCCCTATCCAGTGCTCCGGTTTGCCAATCCCTGCAAAACGAATCCAGTTCGTCCCACCATCTCCTTCTGGGCCTGCCGCGTTGTCGTTTGCTGTTGTTTGGGACCCATTGCGTGGTTGCTTTGGCCCACAACTCCTCCGGCATGCGGCAGATGTGGCCAGCCCAGTTCCATTTGAGCCCGGCAGCCGTGTGACCTACATCGGCAATTTGAGTTTTGGAACGCAGTATCGAGTTTCTTATATGATCGGTGAGCTTAACTCCAAGGATACTACGCTCCATGCGGAGGTACAGGAAATTCTTTCGCAAATAATTTAAAGACAGCAAAGACACTACTTGGAAATATTGCGAGAAACTTAACTTATTTTACTGCGAGACATAAAACTGAATTTAGCCCATGAGGATATTCTACTTACAGACGTCTGGCTTTTATGCTGAATAAAGTTAAGAGCTATTTAAGTAACACAATAAACTTTTTTTGTTTTTTGGCTTAATTTAGAAAATAAAAAGAACAATAGAGTGCACTCATTTTAGACTGTAGGTAATAAAACTCATTTTTGTAAGAAATGCATGTATTGCAGTCATAGCTGTGACATTTATGGGCCGTCTGTGTCTATTCTAATGCACGAACAATGCAATTAGAGCCCAAGTGCTAATAGGGTGTCTCTATATGTCTAACAATTCACATCTACATACACCGTATTAGGTGTCTTGCATTTGATGTCATTGTTTTTCAAAATCCATGGCTCGGTTATGAACATTAAAATGGTAGTAATTTGTCAAGAACAAATATAATACTACTAGCTGATGCCCGCGTGGATATCGGTTATGGTGACCAAAAGTAATCCTGAAATTTTGATCCCGTTCCCGCAACCTATGGGGACCTATTCGAGGGATAAATTATATACTAAAACCTTCCTCAAGAACCCCTTTAATACATTGGTGAAAACAGCATAAAAATCGGTGCAGTAGTTCTTTAATTTATCGCGAACAGACAGACAGACAGACGCGGTGGAGGACTTTGTTGTATAATAGTAGTGGTTATTGTCCTACAGTGGGACAATGATCTCTTTTCAAACGCAATAAAGAAGTGATCACAACCCAGCATAGTAAAATTGCAATTTAAAGCGATTTTGGTACTTAGAAATAGTAGTTTATGCGACTGTGCATAATGAAGGGCATTACAACACAAGTGTGGGTTTAAGAAACGAGCCGAAGGCGAGTTTCTTAATAGCATCACACGAGTGTTGTAATGCCTAATTATGTATAGTTGCATACACTACTTTATCTACCCAAATATCTTAAGGGCTCTATGATGGGTTCAGGAACCATAGGGAAATGACCAGCATTGTTACCAGTGTAATGCAATAAAAAATAAACAGGTTATTAGTTGCATTCGTCGCTGCATTTACGATATCTGGCGGAGTGTTCATGTTAATTTCTGAGTCACTATCACTCATTTTCGACAGAAATAAAGAACTTATCAGAAAAAATTTCTACTCGTAACTGGAAATAAAAAGCTAACTAACAAATGACAGCTCTAGATGGCGGCGTTTCGGATATCTGTCATTTTTTTTAAATCCTAAGCAAACGAACAAAGTCACTATTCTTGTGTCACTCGAGATCAAAATGTCGTGCGATTTATAATTAAAATCATACTGAATTGGGGTTTCGTATCGATAGGTATCTGTTTGTAGATACTAGAATAGCACACTCACTTGAATTTGACACCTGTTCCAAATTTAAACTCATAACCTACTGTTTTCAGTAGGTTATGAGCTCATTACAGTTCTGTTTATTTCTGGTGGTTGGTAATGCTGGTCATTGCCTATGGTTTTTGAACGCATTAGAGAGGGTTTATGATATTTGGGTAGATAAACATAATTATAATCATATAAGCAGAGGGGTAAGTAATAGTAAACCTACATTTCACCAGTTGTAGTTAAGTCCCAATCCCAACAGGAGGCGAGCCTATTGCCATCAACCATCATCATCTAAAGCCCATATATTACTATACTAGCTTTTGCCAGCGGCTTCGCCCGCGTGAAAAAAACCGACTTTCCATACAAATTTTCATCCCCTATTTAACTCCCTTAAGGATTGAATTTCAAAAAATCCTTCCTTTTTACTTGTCTACATTATAAAGGGAACCTCTGTGCAAAATTTCAGCTTTCTAGGTCCAAGGGTTTGGGCTGGGCGTTGATGAGTCAGTCAGTCAGGACTTCTCTTTTTATTTATATAGATTTTAATTCAACTCAATGAAGTCTAAATTACAATCATTTAGGAAAGAAAAAAAAATAGGTAAGTATCAATAAATTCTCGTTGTTACCTCTAGCTGCCACAATAACGACAAATTTATACATTTTTAATGTCTTATTTTCAATTTTAATATATTTTTTTTTAATTTATTTATATAATTAATTTGCATACTTTTGAATTAAATCAGTGATAACTTAATTAATGACCGAATAAATCCAAATATGGTTATAAAATGTGCAAAAACCAAAAGTCTTTCATAATACGAATTAAATCTAAACATTTGTGATGCTATTTATTTCTACTTAGAAGCTTCCAGCGGTACTTAGTTTGAGTTCATAACCATTCTTACGAATTGTTTTCAACCGGCTTTTTTCCCTTTACATCCTAGTTCGTTTGCATATTGCCTTTAAATAAACGAAAGTTTTAAGCTTTCTCAGTTTTATTTTTATGTCGGAGATAAAAATAAAAATTACACAAATAACGTACAAGGTCAAAGGCAACACCGGTCAAATGCATGTCGGAACACGCACAATGTAGGATTCCGTAGTTGCCCATCAAAATATATGAACTTACTAAACTGATTAACCACCCTGTCAGGTCTACCTGCCTCCGAACGATAGTTATTATTGTAAAAACTAGCTGACCCACGCAACTTCGTCTGCGTCACATAAATATAGCTTATAACCTTTCTCGATAAATCGACTATCCATCAGAAATTAAGCTAAATCGTAACAAACAAAAAATCTTATCTTTCCTTCATAATATTAGTTTAGATGGTTTAGATTAGCTTAGATTTATATTAAAGTGAGAATTACTAATGGTATCTCTTACTGTTAAATATACGATAACACCCTGTACTTGTAAACATTATGATGCAGTGAATAGGTATTTTGAATTTGAATTTCCCGTAGGCCAGCCAGGGCCCTATTTAATAAAACTTACAAGTCTACAATTTTGTAGATAACTGACATAATTGTAAAAATTTCTTACAAGTGCCGTTTAATAAACCTTACAATTTGTAAAAATTCTACAAGTAAAAATTTTACAAATTGTACACTTGTAAATGCTGTCTAATAAACGTTTACAATTGTAAAAAACGCCTGTAGATTTTTATGACAAGTTTGTAGCTACAAATATGTAATTGTAAGTTACAATTTTACATTAAAATGTAAGTTTTGTTGAAGATTCTTAAATCGAGAGTAATTTCATAAATCTTAAACATTTAGAATTTTGTTTAACTTCTATAATATTTGTTTGATTTATAATAAATTTGCCGAGTGGATGTAAGAGCTGCATTTCTCTTAAAATCGAATTTAAGATCATGTCCTATCTTCGTTATAAAATATTCGCCGGTATTTTTTTTTCATTAAACCTAAAATTTGACGATTCAAAAGTAAAGTTAACCCTTTATAAAAAAAAAAATCACCTTTACCGTTCACTCATAATATTCATCATCACTATTTCAACCATTTTTTAAAGAATAACAATAAAATTTCTTTACTTATTTAATTGAGGTACAAAATTGTAAGTTTCTGACACACGGTGAGTCCACCTGTCGAAATTTTTCTACAATTTACAAATATGTAAACTTGTAGCTACAATTATGCGTTCAATAAAACAGTTTTCCCTACAAATTTGTAAATTGTCACCTGTAGAGAGAAAATGTTTATTAAACAGAAATATGTAGAATTGTAGCTACAAGTCTACAAATTTGTCAGTTTTCCACCATGGTAAAATTGTAACTTGTAGTTTTTATTAAACAGAAACTTGTAGAATTGTAACTTGTAGCCTACATTTACAATTTACAATTTGTAAGTTTTATTAAACAGGGCCCAGATCCCCCGTACTACATTGCGACGCGCGAATTATTTCGACGCGAGGATATTTTTACATTGCGATATCTTCTAAGATATTTATTTAAACTGTATAGAGTAAAGCGCACAAATATTCTATAGTAAATTTCCGTTCTAACAAACACATTTATTTAGTTATAGATTAATTCCATATGGATTAAATAAGCTTCGCAAAAAATAATTCATTTTAACCTAACATTTTAATAGTAAAAAAGGGTTACAGTGAGACAATCTTAAAAGATAGACATATGCTGTCGCGGACTTTTTTTTATAACTTTTAAGGAGAAACAATTCCTTCATACATGATATTTACGTAACTTTAACCGTTTTCGCAGCGCACGCAGCGGAAGCTCTCAAAAAGGAAATACCTTTTCCCGTTCTTGTAACATTTTTCATTTATGATCCGCTCCTATTAGCCATAGCGTGATGTTATATAGCCTAAAGCCTTCCTCGATAAATGGACTATCTAACACAAAAATATTTTTTCTAATCATTTTATAAGTTGGTCGACTATTACTCGTAAACTTGTAAAGTCTACTTAGCTGTAATAGTTTTCCTTTTAATTTCTATATAATTAAATACTACTACCATGGTTTTTTTCACACGCCCAAACACAACCCGTTTATTAGGTTTAGGTAGCCACACTGGAGTCCAACAAAAATTTTAACTCTATGGCTTAATATTTAATTATCATTATAGGTATTATTAATCGAAAAAGTTTTTTAAAGTTTAAATATTTTTAAAAGACCTATTCAACGACATACCCTGTGGACATACCACACAAACACAATGGGCGCGCGAGGGAAAAAAATCATTCCCACACCAAAAAAATATATTTTCAAAATGTTATTTTACCAGTTTATCGGCGTAACTCATGACAAATTACAGCTTTCTAGTACTAATAGTTGTATTTGTGTAATAGTGCGTACAGGCGAAACTATAAGGGTTCCTTGTTGACTACGGAACCTTAAAAATGGGAGTTTATATTTTTAAATATTTCCAGTATGTTGTTTGTTGGTTACCCTTACGAATTTGCATAATGTTATTACTGGGTGTATACTATATTATTATAAATGTAGGTAGGTACAGGTCAGTTTGTGAAGGCGGATTATGGGCTGATTGTCGCAGCCACAGAAATATTACAGATAGACCTAGATAACGCAAGTATCACGATCTGTATAAAAACTAAGCGTGCCATTTTTTGAGTACCTATTATGACGTCACCAGCACTATAAAATCGGAAAATCAAATCGATTCAAAGACGCCGACGGCGCCTCCTTTGCCCCAACCCCTGCCTTTTGCACTTATAGCGCCGACATCCGACTGGTGCTATGCAAACTGAGCTCGAAAGTGGCCACTTACGATTTTTGTACGTAAGCTAGGCACGAAAAGTGGCACGCGAAGTAGTTGCTCTTGCGTTATCTAGGTCTATCTGTATCTGTGGTCGCAGCATTTTTTTAATTAATTTTTTGCTTTTATTTAATTTACAGAGAAATTTACAAAGACTTTCATAGTCATTTCCTTCTAAAAAACATAACTGTAGTTCCATATAAATTGTAAAAGACCGACTTTATGTTCGTAATAGTTCAGACCATTTAAAGTTTTGCGAATGCACAAAAGCATTTGTTACGACTGCAAAAGATAATGAAAATAGAAGTTGACGAATCCATTTCCTTTGTCCGAAGCCAGTCGTCTCCAACATTAAAATGTTCACACTTAGTTTAACACACAGAACGAATGTCGCCGAGGAAGAATTGTTTCAAATAAAACGTTAATTAAATTTTTGCACTATGATTCGTTATGTTTTGAACGAGCTCGTAGATAGATGATTCAGACGCTCGGATCAAATTTCAGGTTAAGCCGGGCTTGCCTAGGTTGGTCTGTGGATGGTTGACAATGACAACCCATTATAATTATGCCGAGCCTTCTCCATGCTTCGGAAAAAACGTTAAGCCGTTGGTCGCAGCTGCTATATGTAGATCTTTAACAGTGGTTACAGGTAGTCAGTGCCCCGAAAGTCAAGGGTATTATATTACCCAGTACTAACTGGCTTGTGGAGGTCGGGCACAGAGCAGACAGAGTATAAGCTTTATACAACCTCGTGAAATGACAAGCACGCGGGGCATGTGTGCGTGACCACGGGCCGCTTGGGCGCTTGTCGCGTACGCGGCGAGGTTGTATGAAGCTTATACTCTGTCTGCTCTGTGAGTCTGGTAGGCAGTCGCTCCATTTAAAATACTGCTGTTCAGCTGCATCCAGTTAGATTTGAATGGATTTGATGATGACTTTGATTTGTTTTAGTTCTGATTTCAAACAATTCCATTAAGCCTTGTTAAATGTACAGTGTGATAATAAACTTTAAATCCTATTTAATGTTTCTTTTAATGTTCGCAATAAAAATGAATCAGTTTCGTCTGGTTCAATGATTGTTATGATGCGGGAATTCTTTGCACGTTGGTAATTTCATTAATGATGGTTCACGGCAATAGGTTCACTGACTATTAATATTGTTATAGTTTTTCTTGTCAATTCGGCATGTCGTAAAGCTGCGACGCTTTTACGAGCTCCAGACATATACTTTGTATCAGAATATATCCTTGGCACTCAAGACCCAACATTCTGTGAAATCTATACCTCGTTTTCGAGAACGTGATATTTCCAATATGAGAGGGTAAAAAAGAATGAAGAAAAGGAATTGAAGGTGACAGGCTTATTATGTGAATCGGCATCGAGAGACTTGTTTATATAGACTTTTATTATAAACTATCGCCTACCTGACAACCTGGCTTTTTCGAGGAAATAGGGACACTATTCTTTACTATTACTGTCGGTTTGAGGAAAACTCGTTACATATTATTATGAAAAGTCGGTTTGTTTTTATCAGACAGAAAGATTAACATTGTACACGCTGGGTCTGAACGGTAACCATAAATAGATTTACAGTCATAACAAAAAGGAGATTCATAACATACATAAACTTAATATAACATCACGCCTATAGGCGAAGGCTTTGGCAGAGATGTACCTAATAGTACCAACACCCACATTTCACCAATTATGTTTAAGTCCCATGTAATAGGGTGCAACTGTGCAAGCCTATTGACATCAACCGGCCACAAATCCAGAATCCGTGGCTGTAGAAAAGCTTTCCCAACCCGGGAATCGAACCCCAGGACCTCATACTCAGCAGTTGCGCTTGCGACCACAAGAACAACGAGGCAGTTAACATCGTGCAATACAAGTCTCAACGCTTACTAAAAATAGATTTATAGTTTAAAAAGGAGATTCATTTCACTTTAAATAGGTCGCTCAGTTTTGGCTAAAGTCATTCAACTATAGGTATGATTGATGGTTTAATAACCTCGCATCTATCGCGCTGCAGATCATTATGACCGCACGAGTTCATGGTTAGGTCATTGATACAGCGTCATTCAACGCGAGCTCGTAAAAACTATATTCCCACAGCGATTGCTTCAGTAAACTATCTGTCATCCTTCACAAAACGTACCTACTTATATAATTTTAAACAAATGGTCGTCGTCAATCATTGTTAAACTTTAAAAAAAAAATACGTTATTTTGAATTGCAATTTTTGTTATTTGATCAAGTTTTAAGACAAATCCCGTTGGGGCTGCGGGTTGTTCACAAAAGATACCGCGGCCTCGACATAAAGGGCTAAGAAGGAACATGGGTCGTTTTTAGTCAGTAGAAGTCTGACACTCCCTTTCAAGGGCGGGATTATTTGATGATTTTCCACCCGCCAAAAAAACAGTTCTAATACAAATGCAAAAAGCGGTCGGTCTTACTTTATCAGCTTCCATGAATTTCATAATAGTATTTCGCTTTTCTAAACAACTGTATTTTACTGGGAACTGCAACCCTTTTAACAAACTTTCAGTTTCCCCGGAGAACTTACTTAATGCATTTACTTAAAGAGTCAAAGACCCTTGACGTTGTAATTATAGCTCGTAGCTATCTACCTACACATTAGTACTGATATTCTTACTTCTAAAACCATGTAACTATAATAACTGCTTTATTTAATAACAGGAAAATTGCAATAGTCAAAAAAGGGGCTTAACTCAAGCAATTAAAATGTTCATTAACAATAAAGAAAATCTCATGAATCTTATAATCCATAAAAAATACCATCCGTCGAAAGATTAAGTTTATTTTTAAAAATATATTGAAGATCATTCAACCCGGTCCTGTTCGAGCTGATTAGGTAGACATCCACATAAGAATATATTATCCAAGTTTCAGCAATAAATATTTAGTTTTACGCAACTTGTTGCATTAGGGACAACTTTATCGTAACTTTTGCGTAAACCTGTTAGATGACAAACATAAGCTTGATATGTATTAGAACTTTACCGTAACATCGAAATATACGTGGTTACGACTCACACGTGCCCGTAAATGAAGTTCCCAAAAAAGTGTAAAACGAGATTTTTTATCTACATTGACACAAGGCTGTGGCATAAACAAGGCAGACGTGTGTGTTCGGTAATGTCATAATATCACAGTTTTACGACGAGGCGCGGCGGCCGTGATGTAAACCTATAATACCGAATATCCACGTCCTCATCTAAGTACCATTCATTTACTTGGCATCCAGCTGTGCGTAAACAATGACGTACTTACGTGTTATATGGAACTAATTGCATTCGTGAGACAAGTGTGGCGAAATCGATAATGTTCCTAATAATTTATCTTATTACCATTCGCCGTTATATTATGTAAATGAGTCTACGAAATTGGAAATGTATTGAAAATAAATTAAAACAAAACCTGGTTTATTAGGCATCCATTTTGATTTATTGGATTTGCTTCTTGTTTGTTGCTTGCTTTCATTATTTTAATTGATTCGATTCGATATTCAAATTAGTCAATCAAGAGCTGCCAGTTCCACGCTTCGGATCCAACCACCCCATCGCTTTCGATGAATGTCAAAAGGAGGTTGACCGGATTAACGCAAGAGATTGCAATAGACAATTATCAACAAAGCCGCTGTTTTGACCAAAAGTCAAAGGTCAACACACTTAGGTATCTTCAATCTGCATAATATTCAAGTTATTAGAATCTATTAGGGTTAAGGGTAATATTAAGGTCCACTGTTACCAGTGAGCGAAAAGTACCAAATGTAAATAAGAATAATTGAATCAGCATTGGGAATGTTCGTTTTAAATTCTATGACTCAAATGTTTGCCCTTAATAATTCTATTAGGTTCATCAACCATCTCATTAGGTGGCTCCGAACAGATGTTACACGTACATTACGTACAACTAGAATAATAATAATAATAATAGTGTATTAAAACAAAAATAAATAGTTCACTATCAAAGGGCATTTCCGTGCTACTATCCCAGATATGTTAGATTTTTCTCCGTTGAATCATATGCTGAAAATATCTCCCGCATACTAATACCTACTCCATTGAAAATATTGCATTGATATTTTATTCGCGTTTGTGTAGACTGTGTAGAGAGTAACCCCAAATCGAATCTTTTGGTGAACATCTGTGATATTTTTCAAACGAGGTTTATTTTCTCGTATACAGTGTTAGTTTTCCGGTTGTCAGGTTTACCTCCTGTCCCTTTCTACTGTCGATATTTATTGACATGACGGCGTAACTGTAACAATAAACTTTGATTTAAAACTACTTCAGTGTCCTACTTTGTTGTGTTTATGGTCCTTTAATACTCATACTGGAAATAATTATGTTAGTGGTTATTTAGTATATTGTCGTCGTAAAAGGTACGCCACCTATTTTAACATACTCTTTGTCATCAATAATACTAGTTTTAATTCTGTATTTAGTAAGTACTAACTTTAAACAATCATTTGCATTTCTTGGTAGGTCACTATTGTGATAAGCTTGTATATCTTGACATCAACACTTTTGTTGATAAGCTTAAGTCGACTCCAGGTAATGTGTATCTACCTGTTAGGCTTAGACACAAAATAGCTTGACACTCAAACACTAGGCTATTAGCTTTTAATATTCACACAGACATAAGTAGTATGTCGAAGTTTGCTTATATTGTGGACACTGCGACTATTAGTCATGGTACTAATGTACAGGAGGTGACCTTAGAAAAATATAGCACTAGTGCTATAAATGTTTACAATCATTGTACGGAGGAGGTTCCATATGTCACCGTGGAATACTCTCAATTAGAAGTTTTAAGTGATAGTATCTTGTTGTCTGGTGATGGCACAGGAGACTCTGGGCTCACTCCAGATATTAATATTAGTTTAAACTAGGAAGTAAGACAACAGAAGGTACCATTAACAATATTGTTAAACATATCAACAGAAAGGTATCTTCTTGCTCTAAATTAGTTAGTAAAAAAGGGCCTCAGCAGAACACTTTGAATTTATTCCACCAAAATATCCAAGGCATTTCTTCCAAATTATTAGAAATAGAATTGTTTTTAGAGAAAAGTATGTTTGACATTATTTGTTTTACTGAACATTGGCTTAAGGATTACCAAATGCTTATTAATTATGAAAACTATACGGTGGGTAGCTGTTTTAACCGTAAATCAATGCTGCGAGGAGGTTCATTAATCTTAATTAAAAATTCAATTAAATTCAAAACTCGTGATGATATTGTTAAACTATCGATTGAACATAATATTGAGCTATCTTGTGTTGAGCTGGATAAGCATGTAATAGTGTGCGTTTACAGGCCCCCAAATTATCAAAACTACTCTACATTTGAGTCAGTAATGGAAGATGTTTTAGCAAAACTTGTAACTGGGAATAAATCAGTGGTTATATGTGGCGACTTTAATGTTAATATTTTAGATAAAAATTCAAATAGCAGTAGATTTTTGCATCTTTTTAAATCATTTAATTTATTAAACGTGTTTTCGGATCCAACCCGAATTACTACAAATACTGCTACATGTCTGGATAATGTTTTTTGTTGCTGCGACTACTTGGATAAATTCATTGTAAATTACCTTCCTTCGGATCACAGCGGTCAAGTCGTTGTGTTTGAATCCTTCACACCAGTACAAAAAATCCAAATAAAATCTAGGCAGATAACACCCAGCAATTTAAATAAATTTAATGATAATTTAATTAGTAATTTAGGCATTCCAAGCCAGATTATCGACAATGTAAATCTATTTTATGAAGAATTCTTTTCGGTGATTCACACGGAGTTCAATAATACAATAAAAACGAAAACTAAATCTATTTGCCCTAAGTTTATGTTCAGTGACTGGGCAACTAAGGGCATTAGGAAAAGTAGGGAGCGATTGTTTGAGTTGTACGGTCTCAAGCCCTACATTAACTCAGAAACTTTCAATAAATATGTTGCAAGTTACTCTAAAATCTTTAAAAACGCTTGCAAAGTAGCTAAAGCCTTATTCATTACTAACAAGATTAAATCCGCCGATAACAAAATAAAAACGGTTTGGAAAATTATCAATAGTGAAACGAATAGAAATAAAAAATATAATAATGATATCACTCTAGAGACTTCACGTGGCCTTTTAAGTTCTAAAAACGAAGTTGCTCAAGAATTTGTAGATTTCTTCACTGGTATCCCACTTAAAACTACTGAAACCTTAAATTCGTCACCCTTGCTTTCTATTGAGTTATTAAGAGCGAACGTTTCAGCCTGTCCGGTTGAATTTCAATTTAAACATATAAACCCCATAGCAGTCATTAAAGCTTTTAAGGAAATTAAAGTCAAATTAACCGAAGATCTATGGGGACTGTCGATTAAAGTTTGTCAAGCTATTATTGAGACTGTCGCTCCGTACTTAGCCTTAATATTTAATTTGTGTGTGGACCAGGGAGTCTTCCCGGACCTTATGAAATACAGCAAGGTAATACCACTTTTCAAATCCGGTGACAGTAAAGACACCAATAATTATAGACCCGTATCCGTTTTGCCAGTTTTCAGCAAGGTGTTTGAAAAAGTAATGCTTAATCAAATGCTCATTCACTTTAACACCAACAAAATCTTACATGAGAAACAGTATGGTTTCACCAAAGGACGTTGTACGACTGACGCCGGTGTCACCTTATTAAAACATATATTTACTGCGTGGGAAGAGTCACAAGATGCCATAGGGATCTTCTGTGACCTCTCCAAAGCATTTGATTGCGTCAACCACGAAACCCTTCTCATAAAGCTCAAACATTACGGTTTAGGGAATCTTGCGCTCAGTTTAATGAAATCGTATTTAAGCGATAGACATCAGCAAGTACAAATAAATGGTGTCAATTCAATGGGCTTAAAAGTAAGCATGGGTGTGCCACAAGGTTCGATATTAGGTCCCTTTCTCTTTTTAGTCTATATTAATGATCTACCCCATTTATTTAAAAACCAACCTGAAATGGTATTGTTTGCCGACGATACTTCTTTAATATTTAAGGTAAACAGACGTGCCACGAATCTTGATGACGTAAATAACGCCTTACTGCAGGTTCATAATTGGTTCACCGTTAATAATTTAGTATTAAATGGGAAAAAAACGAAGTGCATAAGATTTGCTCTACCAAATGTCAAAAGTACTGATTGTGACATAGTATTGAATCAAGAGAGACTAGAATTTGTCAATGAAACTGTTTTCTTGGGGATAACGATTGACTCAAGGCTACAGTGGGGTCCGCATTTAACATCTCTTGCAGGACGACTGAGTTCAGCAGCATATGCTGTTAGGAAAATCCGTCAATTTACTGACGTAGATACCGCGAGACTAGTCTATTTTAGCTATTTTCATAGTGTTATGTCATACGGTATTTTACTATGGGGACGGGCTGCAGACGTCGAGTCTATATTTATTCTGCAGAAAAGAGCCATTAGAGCCATATATGGTCTACGAAGGCGCGATTCTCTGAGAGAGCTGTTTAAGGAAATTAACATCATGACAGTACCTTGTCAATACATCTATGAAAACATCATGTACGTCAGGAAAAATCTGCATTTATTTAGCAAAAGAGGTGATAGACACCACTATAATACGAGAAATAGGGACCAACTAGTTCAGCCAGGTTTCAGGCTAGCTAAAGTAGACTCATCTTTCATGGGGTACTGTTTAAAATGTTACAATAAAATACCTCCTCACATTCTTCAACTGAGTGAGACGAAATTTAAAACTTATGTAAAACGCACACTATGTAGGCAAGCATACTATAAGTTGGGGGATTACATTGATGATAAAAATGCTTGGCTCCATGCTGGTCCTGCTCCACAACCATAGGGGCAATTACATCGATTATCATGTGAAGTTATTGTAGAGGCTGCAGAAGATTGTAAAAATATCTTTGCATTGTATAGATTCAATGTCTTAATATTGTATAATTGCATGGCACATGTGTGAGTACTATCTATATAAATAAAAAGAGAAGTCCTGACTGACTGACTGACTGACTGACTCATCAACGCCCAGCCCAAACCCTTGGACCTAGAATGCTGAAATTTTGCACAGAGGTTCCCTTTATAATGTAGACAAGGAATAAGGAAGGACTTTTCGAAATTCAACCCCTAAGGGATTTAAATAGGGGATGAAAGTTTGTATGGAAAATCGTCATTTTCACGCGGGCGAAGCCGCTGGCAAAAGCTAGTGTACTATAAAGCCCCTTTTTACATTTTTACATTTAGTTATATTTTAGTGACGTTGCCCTGGTGGCTGAGAGAATGTCATGCTCACTCAAATGTCTCGCTGATGGTGGCGGGTGTGTCGGATCATTTAGTTCCCTTCAAAATGGTTGAGTTGAATGGTGCTGATCCATGCGTCATGTTCGTGAACGGGCGCTGTCAGTGGAGACTGGTCATTCCTTAGTTGCCATGGTGTAAATATATTTTTCTTTTTGATTTGTTTATTAAGTATATCTTTTTACTCTGGACGCTCTTAACTTGCACGTCTTGCTACATAGTTCTCACATAATATACCATCTCAACATGAATGATATAATGTACCAAGATTTTGTAACAAATTCTAATTTAAAAGAGTGTCCATGGAGTTTCTTGCCCGTTCTTCTTCATGAGATCTACGTTAGGGAACTGGCAACTGCAGTACTTTCACAAGTTATTATGCCTTGTGATTGTGACTGTAGCGTAGGAGTGCAATGCGTCGTTTCGGGAGTTGCTGCGTCGGGCTGCGCGGCGCCGGATGTTACCGGCGGCGAGTGGTGTGGGTGCGGGGGCGCGCGGCGGCGTGTGCCGTGGCGGTGGGTGTGCGGGGCTCCGGGTCGCGGGGCGGCGGTTGCACGTTGCGGCGTGCATTCGTTGTTCCGTGATTCGGGGTCTCGAGCATTCGTTGTTGCGGTTTGCGTCGCTGGGTGCTTTCGTGCTCGCAGTGTTCGTTGTTGCGGGCATTCGGTGGCGTGTGGTTCGGCGTGGTGGCTTTCGGAATGGCGCATTGCACTCGTAGTTTCGTTCTTCTTCCGTCCTTCTGACATTCAAAAGTGCCTGTAATGGCTTAATTGAAATAAACGATTTGAGTTTGAGTTTGAGTTTTTGAGTTTGGTAACTCTACTCATTTGCAATATTTTCAAATATCAACTCTCCTTATAATATTATTTCTCTAACAGTTGGTTCAAATCTGATTTATTTTGCTATTTATATATTGCTATAACAAAACGGGCGCGGCGTACTATACAAATACTAGCTATCGATAAATCACAGGCACTTGTCGAATAATAATATATGTTATTATGCTATGCCCTACAGACCTACAAACTGCCGGTCGTGGATCATAGCGCACGAAACGCTCCACTGCCTCCCGAGACTCGGAACTCAATACCAACAAGATAATCTGATGAGACATCAAACCTTGTTAACTGTTTGGCTAAGTAGAAACACAAACACCCGCTGGCTGCAGTACTATTAAAAACCAGAGGTTGAAGATAAAACTACTTGAGAGCTTCATTATTGAAGACATGTTTAACCTCTAAATTTTGACTTTTGGTGGATTTAAGATTAAACCTAAGTGCACTCTACAATTTATAGTCCAGGCCACAGCCCTTCTAAATTCTTCTTCAAAAATGTGGTTGCAGCCCGGCTGTTGTGTGCAAAAATACGAAAGCGATGTATGCAAGGGTTTTCGCAATGCACTGCGGTGCGCTTAAATCCGCATCAATGTTAAAAGCATTTTTTTAAAGTGCTTTTAAAGTTATAATATAGTTAAGTGGTATATAATAATTATCCAGGGCTACCTACTACCTAATAAGACATTCAGCTTCATTAACAATATTTAGTACCTAACTTCTTAGGAACTGCCAACCCTGAGCACGAAACCCAGAGGAAATCGTAGCAATCAAGTAGTACCTACGTACTTGACATATAAGATGACTAGAATGTAAGTCAATATTTTTCCCAGACAACTACGGATCGACATGTTTTTGCCAGACATTCCGCAGACGACCTTTGACATAGGTATTTCATCAAACTACAATCAACATTTCGTGTATAAAAGTCTGTACTTACATAACTGTTATGTGCTCAAACTACGACTGTGTAATGTGTATCGTAAACTAAGTCATAAAACAACTTTAAGGAATCGCAATGATTATTCTTAGAAGTTTTAAGGTTGGTTGTAAACTGTAGTTCAGTGACTCTGGAAGTATGCAGGAATTATTTAAAAGAAAGCCGTAAGTAAAAAGAAATAAACAAGCAACTGTTCCTTATTTATGAGTGGACATGATCTGATAGTCAGACGTAAAGATAACACGATATAACTGTGACCAATCTCTCGACTCAAAGAGATGAGTTTTCGAATCTTCGGTCCCGCTTGTCATACATAAACTGATCACATTCATCACTAGTATCCGGGCTTACACTAATTTGCATCATAGTCGCAATGTGCAGAGCGACGGTATTACTGAGCACTAAACTCCAAACTACTTCAGCAAATGTTAGTACAATCAACATCGAAAGCGTTGCGTAAAATCCTGATTATAATTGCGCCATCGCTTCACTGATTGCATGTCATCTTCGAAATTAGGCCTATAGACCTTGAAACAGAACAATACCATACCGTCACCCTCTTGCATATTACTCATAAATTAATTATTCCCACAACTGTACTACCTATAACAAGCCAAAATTAATTTATGCTCCATAAAATTACTGCGTATCGTACACAAGTCATAATTTTCTAGTTAATTTAGGTGTTAGAAGCGTTGTTAAAAGCTCTTATAAAGCTTGACGCCTAACAAAAATATCAATGATAATAAAAAAAACCAGTCATTCATTTTTATTTTTGGGACCACATTCATTTTATAATTGATGCAATTACAGCAAATTGTGTACCATTGGCTTTGATTACGTTGAATTTGTTAATTATTTAACATTGTGGGTGGTTAATTAAATACTTACCGGTAACTTTGTGGTCCAATTAAAAAATACGTGAAACATTGGTAAATACCTATCCCTAGTATAATTAGGGAAATGGAATGTTATTATCCACCTATTATTATCACCTATTATTTATTTATTTTGTATACCTACTATTTTACCAGTCTTCCCTCTTCGTTAGAAATTTACAAGAAGAACCTTCCAGAGAAGTATAAATAGCAGTAAGAATCCTTTACCTTTCTAGAGGGTAACCTCCAAGACATTTCTGCAGCTTTGTACTGGTTTAAAGATTACAGTTCTTTGCCATCTCTGCGTAAGTTCTAAAGCTCCATTTAGGGGCCGCTAGATAGTTCTCTAAATTAGATGTTTCTGGTCTGACTGTTGATCCAATTTCAACATGTAACATCTAATAGGAGTATAAGCAAATAGCTATTTACCTACGTGATATAATTATGCTCGTTTTTAAAGCATCTTCTCTTGTTTGTACTCATTAGAAAGGTTAGCCTCTTAACTTTGGTAACTAAATACCTAAATACCATTGACATTTAAAGCCTTAAAATATATTTATATTATACTAGCTTCGTCTGGCAGCTTCGCTCATGTTAACTTAAGAGTGTTAATCTAGGTTATAAACTATAAAATATGTGTGCCAAACATCCAAATGCGCTTAATAGTTTTTGCGTGAAGAATTAGATTATTTGATGAATATTTCTTATCCATCCAATCACCCAATGATCTTACAAACTTTCGAAGATTATATT
Organism: Diarsia dahlii; assembly: GCA_949775195.1. NCBI lineage: Eukaryota > Metazoa > Arthropoda > Insecta > Lepidoptera > Noctuidae > Diarsia > Diarsia dahlii. Next base: position 12,715,608 of record OX459194.1, on the reverse strand, counting down.
TATTCAAGTATAAAAGCTAAGTGAAACCTAGATTACAAACAATTCAGTCGACGTTGAACGATGCTTGGAGCCATGCCTTTTTGGCAGGCCCGCCAACTTTGATACAATATTCAGAATTTAAGACGAAGTATAGGTATTGCTGGTAATTAAATTAGGTTGACTTGTTACTAGATATTATATAAATCGAGAATGGAACTTTTGTAAAGAGCTGTCGAAGGTAGAATAACAAAAGGTTGTGTTGTCACTGATACCTTTCCGTTTCAGGATTATCAGAATATTAATATCTGTAGGTACCGTAGCAAAGCAACTGCGTCTTTTAGATCTAAGTAAGTAAATAATCTATACTAATATTATAAATCAAAAAGTTTGGATGGATGGATGTTTGTTACTTAATCACGCCAGAACGGATCTGAGTTAAATTTGTCACAGATAGATTATAGTCTAGAATAGCACATATAGTCACGTTTACAAAGTCGATAGAAATACATCATACATCCCTTCATATTTATAACAGTAACAGTCAATTGTTTCATTGTTCCCATCGCATTCGACAAGTCCCGAATAGAACACGAGTTCCTAATTAAATTGCAACCACGAGAAGGCGAGTGTTCATGTGTCAATAACGCAGCAACACTGTTCACTGCATTTGTGTCCCGTATCGGTGTAGTTAGGAACTTTGACGTAGCACAATAGTTACGACAGCTGTCGCCACCACCGCCTTGGCTTCGCACCGTATACTGCTAAACTACATAAGTCCACACTGGCATACAAACTTACCTACTCTGTTAGTCACACCGTTTGCCAAAACTCAACGCTGTTGTATAAACGTTCATGTTTATTTAGCTATGTAATTACGCGAGCAACGTTTTTTGTGTTATACATTAATTTTAAATCTTTTATTGATAAGCGTGAGTCAACTTTGGACGTAGAGCAGAGCAGAGGACAAAGTTGTAACTAAAACATTTATTTGAAGTAACGACAAAAATATCTACGATTATATCTTAAGGCCTGATAAATATAGAACTGTATTTCAAAACGAAGAACTATCATGACATTTCCAGTCTATTATAACTTTGTAGAATCTTCAAGTCGACCTACACAGTGAGCTAAAAATAAATCAGCTCCATCCGATACTTGGTAGCAGATCAAAAATAAGCCTGAACCTAACTCCAGTAAGCACTTAACAAGAAAAGTTAAATAACACAAAGTACCTAAGTAACAGCGATCGAGACGTAGAAGGGATTCTGTGAGAAGTTCGTCGGTCCATTGGAAAACATTCTGAGGGAAACCGGTAAACCGCAATCTTGGCAAACGAGCAAATTCCTTCAATTGGACTAAGAACTGAAATAAAATCTCAGTGCCCCTAGATAAGAATAAATCGTTATATCCAGCGGTATTTGAAATCTTTTGTCGGATTTTGACTAAGATTCACGGATTCCCGTTTGTCTTTCATGTGTTAGATTATTCACACAAACACGGCTTTAGACATTTCTCACTAACCAAAACCTCGTTCCCGGAATGATTGTGGCTATCAAACAGCCAAATACTGGGAAACTGTTTTCGCGGAAGATGAGTGTCGCTGCTATAACAACCGAGATTACATCACTATTCTGTTTTCTATACTACTGTCGCGTGTGAGAATATTCCTTAAAAGTCAATGTTACACATAGTCTTACAATACAACCTTCACCAGGGCTAACCTTAAAACGCTTCACTGGACGACTGGGCACTTTGACGTTTAACGGGTAACTATTGAGCTACTGTTTGCAAAGTGCCAGGAGCCCACTTACCGTAAACCGATAACGCCAAAGTTTATGCGACGAGAAGATGATAATAATAGTAGAGTATTAAGATAGTTCAGGTAATAGAAGTTCTTAATATTGGTATGTTACGTTCGTGGCTATAATTTTTTTTTTTATAAAAGGAGCTTAATGAAAAGCTACGAGATATGTTTCCTATTACAAAAGTTTCGTAATGTCTTTATAATAACCTCAAGATTGTGTTACACATTAACGTATAGTTCATTTAAACAAGTTAATCTTTCTTTGGTTGAACTCACAGCTCCAGTTTGAATCGACAATGCAGTAAACTGAAGTGAAATATGAACAACTTTAATTCGTAATGTTTATGAAATGCATTTTTTTTTTATTATAAATGGGCTTGCTCTTGACCTCATTCTGGCCCTAAGGGCAGAGATGATGTCGATTTAAACTTTGACGACTTATTTCAAACTTTCAAAAACGTACAGACGTTTGCATTTAACTATGCACAAACAGCTTCAAAATGAAGTTTGAAGGAATGAAGTTTTTACTAGAAGTGGTTGAAACAACAGTGTCGCTTGCAGCAACACGACGACCTTTTTTTCTTCTTAATTAATTAATTAAATCCTAGTACTCCAACGGAAATATAAAATAACATAAAACTTATGATAAACTAAGTTGTGTTAAGTTTTAATAACTCAACGCTAACTAAGTTTAATATTATAAATAAGGATGGAAACCTATGGAAACTTATCCCACCTCATTACCTACTTACCATAAATATTCTGAGCACATGAAGTTAATTATCCAGGTGTTCAAATAATTACGTAATTCTATCGTTCATGAGAATGTTTTAACCGACCAGAGCAAGTTTAAGGTTACTAAGAAATACTATAATCTATTTTTACCAGTCTATAAAAAATCTTGTCTAATAAAATATCAAAGTGATGTTATCGACAGTTTGATCATGACTGCACTCGAACTCAAATATTTATTTTAAACAAATCAAGATGTTACGCCAACAAAAACACTTTCTTCTGAAAAATAATTACTTTTTGATTTAAGTGCAATCGACTTAGGTTTTGGCAGATGAGTGAAGTATATACAAGTTTATTTTAGTATCGCAAAACTGTTAGCAACAGCGAATTTGGCGGAAAATGTAAAGAAGTGCTGATAGCGTCAATTATTAATTGCACATAAGCGTCTATTTTCACGGCCCAATCCATTGACCAATTAGATTCACAACGCTTTGTTTACGTCATGTTCATTGAAAAAACTGAAAACTAAACAGATCCCGAGTTAGCAAAAACGATGGCTTGTAACAGTAGAGTTCCACATTATGTTTCCATAATTTATCTATTAGTTTTTCTTATTGCGAAAAATCAACAGAGGTGGTTTTCTTTTCTTGTAAGTAGCTACATGAAAAAGTTACGATACTGTAGGAATCGTTTATATGTTGGCTAAGCTGTTATATTTGAGCACGAGTTTAATATATTTATGTTGAGTGTAGGTATTATATAAAGAGTAAAGAAAAAAAAATCAATTTAATTACATCTCACTCTTTGACGGACGCCACCCTCTTTTCTTTTCTTATCCTAATTTGAACCTTATTGTTTATTTATTTGCTAAATGACCACAAAGATTTAGGTCTCTACAGTACCTACTTAGTAAATTCAAAGTATTTCTGAACATCAGATCGTAAGACAGACAATTAGCTCTATTTGTCTATTCCTAAAATAATTGTTTTACCCTTGTCGGTACGATTCCAAGAAGGGTAAATGCCTTTTTATAGAAGTTAAGTGATTCACTCTTTTGTTGTTGACTGTTCAAGTTTTTATAATTCTTGGCAAAGATAGCAAAATTTACTAAAGATATTCTTAAGAGTCTTTGATAACATTAAAGCTGGTACTCTACATCTTCTTGTTCGTCTAAAATTATGCCCATTAAACACTCTACGGTTTCAAGTTTAGAATCATTGTTTAACAGAAATTCTAACTTTCCTTTTGAAATGATTTTGGCCTCTACTACTATTTCAAAGGCTTAAAACCTAACACGACTTGCCTGTGAGGAAAACCGTAAATAGTTAAGGACTTATCGATCCTAAAAATATCTATAGACATACAACATTACGCTTATGCCAAGAGATTATGTAGATACCCCAGCACATCAACTTACCCGAAACTCTTAAATTTTCCCAATCAACCATGAACCTAATGCTTTAGCGATAGTGATGAAAATCAGTTAAATGAATTTGACTGATTGTAGTAGCTTGATGTGCTGGGGTCTGTACAAAAGTGAAGATTTGACTATGGTCTACGGTTCTTTGGACAGATGAGCTATGTTTGGGGACAAAATTATTTAGGAGTCTGCCCAAGAAATAATATGTTTCGAGCTACGTTTATTATCCTTAAATAACTCTTAATTCGAAATAGTTTTGAATAATGAACGCGTTTCAGACTTTAATTTGATTTATTTCGTTATACACTACGCTATTCAAAATATATATATATACATATACCTGTAAAAGTTTATACATATTACATTACCTTAGCTTATAAATCGTACCCTAGTATAATTTTGGTGGGCCTTACCTTCCATGAAAAATATTGAGAACGATATATTTGTCGGTATCTACGAAAATCTCAATGTTTTAGATCATAACATTACATTTACAAAACAAAAAGTCAGACACTATTATCACATTGTTTCCGTAGATTAATATATCAAAATTCAGCTTCTACGTTATCAGAAAAAACAATTATGTGGATCATCTTATGTAGTACATAGTCGGATTCTAATAAGAATTTGTTCCACTTAAACATTGATAATGAAACCCTCGAAATTGACAAACCTATTTTCTACAACCTTGTGCGAACTTAAACAATTGATATTATTTTGAGCTAAATAGTAGAGGTAAAAAGTATTATCATTACAATAAATTAATTTTTATCTCTACCTATTTTTTTAGAGCTAGCATAACCTGTTTTATATAATTTTTTTGTTATACCTATTTCTTCTTATACTTTATTTACACAGTTGTGCGACCTTTTGACCTAATTAATTAAAACTCATTATATTTTTAATGATACCTACTGATAAAAATATTATTTAACCGTTGACAAAATAAATAATTAATTATAATAATATATTATAATATAATTGTTTTTTTGTGATGGGTAAACTTACACATACGATCTCTTCAAAAGCGTTCACAAAAAACATCAAACTTTTACAACATAACAAAACCGTAAGAGTTCGTGTAACAGGAAAGTACCTACCTATCTTGTGATTTAGAAGTTCATTATTTTAAAAATTTTATTCAGCGTTTAGTTCTAAGTCAAAAAAAATATTCTAACGTTACCGTTTAAACTAAAAAACTAGGTTAGAAGGAGTTACCTATGAGTATTTTTATTAATTGAATTTGTTGTAATAACCTAATACAAAGTATCTAATACAATATTCAAGAACTAGAAACAAATTAACTTTAGTTTCTGTGAATTGATTCTAGGTAGATTAATGTAAAGTGTTAAATTTAAATAACTGGAATTTGCTGTAACTTGAAGGAGTCGGTTAAAAACCCAAACTTTAAACTTACAATTATTTGAGTAACAATTTAGTAATACCTAGGTATATGGAACAAGTCTTACCTCAAACGTTCGGCTGTTTATGAGATACGCACAACATAGATGCTTATTGATAACAAGTACAACACTATAATAGATAGCGGGATCGAGGCAACGCGTTCACGACTAGAGGAGCACTGGAGCTGCGCGCGCGCCGCTTGCCGTCTACCGTCGTCGCTCGTCGCTCGACTAAACTATACCCCATTTAACATAACAGATCTGTTAACATTGTTGTTCCTAAGAGTTCAATGTTACGCTTTTGCTTCATTCAATTACGCACGGCACATATCGATAATTTGATTATGTATTGTCGTGATCTAGAATTTTAATTGGCACTACTTTTTGCTATGATGCCTTTAATTAATTTGCAGCAATATAATGCGGCATTTTTTTTTAAAGTCTATTTGGTACAATTTTTGTTAATAAATTCACACACAAGTCACAACACATCATTTATTCTCAAGAACTATTTAAATGAAAATCGGAACTTAAAATATAGTTCATTTTGTGTGGCATCAGATTTCTTTGGTGTTCCCTTGTAGGTAGGTACATAATTGATATAAAACCTAAGATAAGCCTAGCAAAAAAGTAGGTTTGTTTGAACGTTCTATTAGTAACATAGACGCAAAGTTGCTATACCTAGATAATAAAATGGGTACGAACAGAGTAAATTAATGGATACTCTCGTTACTAGCTCAGATAATTAATGTGATGAAAATAGCTAACATCTGCACGTTTGGAATAATCGAATTTCGATTAATTTTAACTAACGTACCAATCTAGATAATGTTTAGCTAACCCGTACTACGTATAAACAAGTTACAAGTGAATATAATCAAGACATCTATTTTTTCCGAACTTGATTTTAGCATCGCTAAAATAGAACTGCAAATTGTGTAATTCTTAGTTTATTTCTGGATCTGAAGCGGATAACGGAGATTTTATGTACTTAATTAATTAGAGAAAAAACAGGTTCGTCGAATACAAGACCGATCTTTGATAAATCTCCAAGAAATGTTAGTACCTAATTAATTAAAAGTACGATATCATAACAAAACCATGCCTTAGCAGATTATTTCACTACGGGAAGTGATAACGCGCGGGCGGTGACCGCGTAATCAAATATTGAAACAGCTTCTACCAGATGTAGGCGACGCGATTACTGTTTTAGTTTTTTTCTTTTGTTCAACCTATTGTTAATTAAAACCAATAATTGATGCCAACCAATAATCGTGACCGATATAAATTTGAATTGATATAAACATTAATTTTAGTTTTGTAGAGGTGTTTGTATGTTATTGCCTGGCTCATTCTATGAAATTTTACTATTCCATATATGTATATACAATTATAAATCTAAGTCTTAGTGATTGGTACTAAGTGTTTTTTTTCATATCCCATAGTTCTAGTCAAAATAATACAAAAAATGTTAGAAGTTTTAAGTCTTCCGTTTTCTCCGAGTCGATATTATATATGGTCCCATTAAAATAGGTGGACAAACTTTTACAGATCATTCAGATCACCAAAATAAAGACAATGGTGGAAAAAGAAAACAAGAAAAACGCATTAGATACCTACAAGAAATAAAACAGCTAGCTAAAATGTACTAAAAATGTTGGTTACCCAACATGTTAGGTCAAAATAAAATCACTGTATTCAGTGTTTTTTTACTGGGATATCTTTGGTCAGATGTTCTGAATGCTGTGTTAAAATTTGTCCACCTATTTTAATGGGACCTTATATACATAGTTGAGTCCGTTTGATTCGAGTATATTTAGCATAGTTCAAACAAAATGACACTACTGCATGTTTCCGTTATCGAAGTGAACTACTTTGGCATGAATAGATTATGATTAAACCTAATGGTACATTCAAACCGGCCTCCAGAATCCGTGATTACAGTGCAATCTACACACAGAGAAAGGTTAAATTTAATAACAAATATTATAATGTCTGTCTGGTAGCATCTGGTGGTGTCTGACTGCTGAGCATCTTTTTTACCTAGTTTTCACATCTCATAAATTACTTTTCACAACACCCATGAAAAGATCGACGATAGAGTTCTAGCATTTAAGTCATCCGCCTATTTGTTAGCAACTGAAGAGTTGAATATGAATAACATGAATTGAGCTCCAATGTAAACAAAATCAAATCTAAAATTGATTCTTACCTATATAGATATAGGAAAACGAAATTCGATATGTGCCTTAGGAGTCTGTAACGTATTACCAACAGTCGATTGGTCGATGAACCATTGGTCAACATTATCTTTATTAAACCATTAACTTTTGATCCAAAGAACTTTTCACCCACGAACGTTTCGCCAACAGAACCCTACGTCAGTGAATGCTTAACCAACAGAATGTTTTGACCAATAACTATTCAAAGAACAATTGGCCAACTATGTCACTCACTCGTACATGCAACGCATGTACCTACTCCATGACGCGCGCTCGCTTTGCTCGCATATATAAGGTCCAATTAAAATAGGTGGACAAATTTTAATACAGCGTTCAGTAAGCCTATACAAAGATATCTAAACAAAAAAAAACACTAAATAAAGTGATTTTCTTTTGACATAAAATAATAAATTGCCGGCACTCTAGAACAAACTCGTCCTTTATGAGTAGGTACTTAATGGGTCTTCTTTTTTTTTACCATTGTCCTTATTTTGGTGGTCTGAATGATTTCTAAAATTTTGTCCACCTATTTTAATGGGACCTTATATATATATCACTAATATCTTCTGTCCCTGAAGTGCCGGGCCTCCGCCGGCCTCCTTCGTCGGCCTACGGCCCGGTGCCCATGCCGTGCACTACGGTCGTATTATAATTTTGGCTAATCGGACGACTAGACATATTGTACTTTGGGTGAATAGTTATTGGTCAAAATATTCTGTTGGTTAAGCATTCACTGACGTAGGGTTCTGTTGGCGAAACGTTCGAGGGTGAAAAGTTCTTTGGATCAAAAGTTAATGGTTTAAAGATAATGTTGACCAATAGTTCATGGACCAATCGACTGTTGGTAAAACGTTTCACGTCCGTGCCTTAGTCCGCGTATACTTTGTTTAGACAAGACATAAAAGATATCCTTTGCCACTCGGCAATAATCTAGCTACCTCAATTAGCGATTTTTTTAACCGGAATGAGTTTCGAAGATCAGCTCGTTCATTCAAACTTACAAACTTTCCTTGTTTTTAATACATATTTAAGTGCCGTTAAAACATAGATTACGTCGTCTGTAATTTAACTATTCCTGCTGAATGACCCTGTGACCCTACTAACTACCATGACAATACCAAAACGCTATTACACCAATGTCAAAGTGGAAACTAATAGTCTAAGCTCAAACACTGACCACACAAACAGCTATCTATTACCCTAATCAGAACCGCTTTGATTAGGGTTAATGGTGGACTTAATCCGCGGTTAGTTTCGTTGCCGACACTCGAATTAATTGAGGCCCTACTCTAAACACCACAGAAATAATGAGTATTGTGTAATCTTTCTGCCTTTCTTCATGTTCCCACTGTTGGGACACAGATTTTCTCTCTGGGGGAGGGGTGTAATCAAGCATACGGACACAATGCGGGTTGGTAGATTTCACATAAATCTTAAAATATTTGGTACTAGGCCAATTTTTTGGGACAGTTCCCCCACACTATTCTTAAACCACTGCAACTCCTGAAAGCCAAAATCAGCAGTAGGCATCACCAGAAAAGCGCCAAGACAATGAAGCGCGATGAAGTACCAGAGAATTAAGCTATCTTGGATCCCGCAACGAAATTATTCAGAAAAGAATAGCGGAGGAGTAGGAAAAACATAATCCACTTCTCTCAATGGCAAGAGGTGATAGAACAACACCGAAAACGACGGGTTTTGGACATGAAATTTTCCTAACGTTTACCTTCACCGTTTTGAGATGTCTGCCTGGATTTATAGCAACTCCACTGCTCTAATAAAGCAGGTTGAAATCTTTTGTTAACCTAGACTAATGAATTACAGTTAGTACTTAATTGTTTATTTTGGTGTTGTGTTTATAAAACTGAAACTTTTCTTACCAGGGTAGAATTGGTAAGCGTTGCTGCATGGAATACTGGGTATTGTCGTTGTTTTGTAACAACATTTTTATTTAAAAGAGTTTCTATGAAAATGGTACAGGCAACTACAGTACTTTTACAAGTAATTATATCTTTTGACTGTAGTTTCGCTCGTTCAAAAGTGCCTGTAATGGCCTAATTGAAATAAATGCTTTGTTTTGTACTTCATATTTTATAACTTTTCTTTTACTGTTAAACGCAGATTTTTTTTACTATACTTTAGAAGTTTAGACTATTCAACGTTTTGTTTTCTATTTAAATTAATTGATTTTAAATCCTAACTTTACAGCCAGTATTTAAGAAAATTATAAGTTACCTTCGGCTTACCAGACATTACAACGTCTGACAACAATAACTATACCTTGAGTTCGTTACTTGTAAATTACTTGTATAAATAAATGGTATACGTAAGTTACTAGACACCTTTAATAATACATTTAAGCCGCGCACGCGACAAACTCCAATCACCGTAACTTGTGTGAAAATCCTAAGCAATGGCGGTGTTTAGGGAGCCCGGGGGAACGGTAAATTGCCGCAGGGTCTACAGTCGACTCGATCAACAACTTAATACGAACGAAATAAGAAAAGCTATTGTCCATGTCCTTAACCTTTACCTTTGGTAACCTGAAAGTAAATATGAAGTCGGAATAAAGAAGACAATCCATAAGATGTGTTGTCTATATTTTTCTTAAGGATTAGTTTCAGTATATAGGCAAACATGAGTGAAAAGCAACGCTAAGTACTACTTATACCTACGATTTACAAGTGTTACATTTATAACATAACATCACACCTTTAACCCCGTAAGAGCCAGACAGAGATAATTGAAAAAAGTACATATACAGTCATATCACGCCAGATTAGTTTAAAAGACCCTATTGTTACAGGAAGCAAGCATTTATCAACTGGATAAATCAAATCAGGCAAATCCTGGCTCTGGGCAAATAAAATTATGATTAAGTCAATGTAGATAACCTACAAGCCTAAAAACTTTCGACACTACAGATCCTTAGCAACCCTAGTAACCAAATCTATCCACTAAAAGACATGTAAATATATCTTAGTGCAGAATGCCACGAGGAGACAAATTAACACTGCATCCAAACTAATTTGCAATTAGGTAACTTAAGTTTGCCTGTTTGTTACTTAGTCTCTCCGGAACGGTTTCACGGATTTCGACGAATTTTGGCACACAGGTAGAAGACTCTACCTTAATCCAAAAATTCATCTTTAAATAAGGTTTATCTTCCACTATAACTACACAAATACTACTAACTGCTATATGATGTGCACGCAGAGGTTTAACACATTGAGTCGGGTACACATTATTTGCAACACAACTTGCAATGTAACATTTTCCTTAAACCGGATCGCACGTAGCGTGCACATTGTATTGCATGTTGTTTTTCAAATCAATCTGCCCGGCTACCCGGCTTTAGCAGCTCGATTCATTTGTTTGTTATTGCGTAGGGTGAACATTGGCCGCGAGTTGCAATGGACCATCCCGCTTATCTTTTAATAGTCCTGACCGTGTTCAGTCACGGCAGCCAATCATAGTGGAGATTAGCCATTGGCGCGGGAGAAATTATAGTGTACAAGACAAGTGTGTGCGCAGACACAGGTCATAGTCTGATGGGGCAATCCGACACGACCGGAGAGAGATCAGGCACAGGAACTACAGCTTTTTTCTTTCCGAGGCACGGGGTAGGTAACATCCCCCCAACTTCAAAACTCCGGGCTACTGCTGAGAAATTTCGAATGGAAAAAACCCAATAGCACTTTTTGCTCGACCCGGAAACCTTTTCACACAAGCTTTGCTATGACTGCTCAGCTTATCCGCGGACAACTGTGGGGTAGCGCCTTAATACACTGAATACGAATGTTTATCCCCGTTAGGATTACCCACAAACACTTTCTTTCAACTGGATCAAGTTACGGAAAAAGTTAGGATCCTATACAAGCATTTATTTTTAAAGAAATTGTCGGTTTTCTTCCTAAATCCCTTCTTCCTACGCAATTTATCTAATTAATCCTTAGTGTTTATTTGCTCTTATTTTCTTTTCTTTTTCTTTGATACGGTAATATAATATAGAAGTTCTATTAATGTTTTTTTTCTTTGATAGGACTATTGTAGTATTTAGATATCCCGGTCGATATTCTTTTTTCTAAGTCGGTTTAGTTTCGTCTAATAGACGAAAATAACACAAAATTAATACCCATGTCAAAATCGGAACAAGTAAATAAAAATGAAAACACGAGGAAAGATTTTAATGATGAAAATGTTACTCCAGACAAAATAATTAAAATAAATTATTTAGAATTCAAATGACAAGATTAATTCGGAATACGATCTTGTTTCTAAAAATACCTGTTATATTTTCGCAGGTTTACATGAAAGCTCGAAAAAGTAAAAATATCACATAGCCAAAAGGCATACAAAAGACAAATCCATTAATTAGGAAACAGGAAGACTCGTCTCTTTTGTAATCTGAATCTTAATGAACCATTAAGTAGTAAAGTTTATTATTACACAATGGCCAGTGTTCTTTTCACACTACTCAAAAACTTGGTATGAGCATTATGGTTGTCTTTTTTTATAAATAAATTAAATTAAATTGTTTATTTCTATTATTAATGTAACATCTTTTTACTGAAGTGAACTTCCGGCTCCTAAATAGATGTACCGATTTTGACAAGGTTTTTACTACTGGTAGGTTGCTGATGTTATAATATAAGGAGTAACTTAAGCCTTATAAAATGAGACCTAGGGTTTGGTGCAAAAATTAAAATCCTTGAAATTGGAAACAAATCTCGATTCAAAAAGCGGAATACAATTTTTTTATAAACATTTCACGTAAACGAAAATAAAATCACAAATTCTTTTTATTTTATATTTTGTTGTAGTAAATTGTAGCTTGTTAACAATTCTCTGCAAAACATAAAAGCAACATTTGCTGTCGCCCGTTTATCCGGGGTTCTGATCCAGACCTGCAATGAATAGCCAAAATAAAAGTCTTTCCTTTGATAGTTTCATCACGTCTTTGACGTCTTAGACCCCACCTTCGATCCGATTACTCTGTATTTTTTGTGCGTACCAAATTAAATTATTGTACTATTATTTACAGTAACACAAACTGACTTATAGTCACAAATTTTACCAGCGATAAGGTATATTTTAGAGCAGAAAGTACTGAGGTGGTTGGTATTAATAACTAAGTCAATTAAAATAGTTACAGGTGTTATGAGCTAACGCAATAATATTGAACGTGTCTATCTGTCGTAGTACGATAGATAAAACCAATCGCTTACGTATAACTATGTTACGGTACATAATTTTATCCCTAGGGATATAACCATATTACGGCTTTACCTATCATACTGCGACAAATCCATAGACAATCACGTTATTCCAGAAGAATTATATTCACAATGTAAAATTTAAGCTTTTGATAAAACAGTTTGCCTCCTGACCGGCTTGATGGCAACTTGGCAATAAATAAAAAATCCACCTGCAGGACAGTAGGATTATTTTTCATTCTGTAACTATAGTAATGAAATTGACAGGATCGATTAGAAAGGAGGAGTTTTTAGACGTCCATTTTTTTTATTAGACGTCCACTGCTGGACATAGGCCTCCCCCAGGCGTCGCCACATTGACCGGTCCCGTGCGTCTCTCATCCAGCGGGTTCCTGCAACCTTGAACAGGTCATCGGTCCACCTAGTGGGAGGCCTTCCAACGCAGCGTCTTCCGGTTCGCGGTCGCCATTCCAGAACTTTTCGGCCCCATCGGCCATCCGTTCTGCGAGCAATTTAATCGTATTTAATTGTAATAATGGATGGCATCATAATCATCATCATCATCATTTCAGCCAAAAGACGTCCACTGCTGGACATAGGCCTCCCCCAGGTGTCGCCACATTGACCGGTCCCGTGGTCCCGTGCGTCTCTCATCCAGTGGGTTCCCGCAACCTTGACCAGGTCATCGGTCCACCTAGTGGGAGGCCTTCCAACGCAACGTCTTCCGGTTCGCGGTCGCCATTCCAGAACTTTTCGATGGCATAGTCAATAAAAATTAGAAAGTGTTAACTTTCCTTAGAACGAAAATAGCACAGAAAGATATTTTATTGAACTTATTTTTACCCGACTACGGCAAAGCCAAAGGATGATTTTGACTGGCTTTGTATGTTTGTATGTGAGTATCTTCATCTGTTCCCTCATAGCTTCTAATCTACTTATCGTAACTCGACATATGAGGTATCGTTACAACCGTCTTAATTTTCCGCTGAACATAGGCTGCGTGACGTGTCACAAAAAGCGATTTGGCGCCCTCTAGCGGACAAAAAGTAAGGCTTAAAATATAAAAATGGAGATAAATACGCCGTGTTTGGTATCATTTGAAAGGGCCTCACTTGTACTTTTCCGAAATATTGCTCAAATTTAAAAACACGCTCTCTAGCGGACAAAAAGTCAAGAGTAAAAAAAAATATTTAACACCAAAATTGTTTAAATAAAAAACACTAAAACCCGACTACGCAAAAAAAACGACGCTGAAAAACAAAACAAGATTTTTTTAAACAAGATTTTCAAGATAGAACAAAAAGAAAAGCCGTAGGACACACGTTAGGTATAGGTATACCAACCTAAACACTTTAATACCGTGTGACTACGGTTTTTCTTTTTGTTCTATCTTGAAAATCTTGTTTCTGAATACTTTTTCAGCGTCGTTTTTTTTGCGTAGTCTGGTTTTAGTTTTTTCAGAAATACCTTAATTTTAGGCGTATACCAGTGTAAACAAACAGTTTAGTATTTATAAACCAAGCTAAAGAGCTCCGTTTAGTATCGTATATCAATCGCACCCATTATTAACCGTGTTTACTAAGTTTATTATTTACAGTGTTTGACCGAAGATTGGTTTTTAGCCGAAAGTGATTAATCGGATATCGCTACAACCTACGGTCAAAGCGGAAGCGGAATTCAGTTCACGATTTTCTAAAAGTTAAGTATAAAGTTTTTTTCATTTAATTATTTTAAAACTATGTTACTTTGACTGTATTTGAACAGTTTATGAGATGATTAAAATTACCTTGTTTATATTTATTGTCAATAAACATAATCAAAGAATAATGCTTCTAATGCATTTCCTCGAAAACACTAAAGTTTGAAATGTTTGCAGCAGTGTTGTGTGGTGTTTCACACTCATGGTTTTATTTTTCTACAGAATTTCGAATTTAGTAATTTTTATTTTATATTCAAAGATCATTAGGTCCAGTCATAATTATAGTCGGCGGTGATATTTTTACTTAGCATACAGGTTGGTGCCGACAATACAACAATAAATAAAACCACTGATAGTTCTAGTTTATAGCAACATTTTTAAACTATCAAATAAATCCTAACACGGAAATAAAAAAAATTAAGTAGCATAAAAATTTTAACGAAATACATTAAAACTTTCAAAAACAAATTGTTTTACTAACCTAAGCAATAATTTGCACCGATGAACGTGTGGAAATACAAGTAATTAAATTAAAAATTTAAAAAACCCCCAACTCAATAAAGATAAAACATTGGTTCTCCACTTTTACTCCCTTTAAATCAAAGTTTGACCAAGTTTAAAGGGAGTAAAAGTCAAAAAACAATTTTCAAGCTTTTTTGTTTTAATTTCAATAGTTTATTATCCCTCATTCCCTTTCAATATAGTGACCATTATTCTACAAATCAATCCCTTTCATTTTTTTGCTACCCATATTGAGGGAGTTGTAAAACCAAACGTAATTCGTCATTTTGTGATGGCGGCCATCTTGGATTTGAAATTTGTTTTAGTGTATAATAATCTACTAATCAAGCCCTTACATTTGATACCCATATTGACGGAATTGTAAAAAATATGTAAGTAATCCGCCATTTTGTGATGGCGGCCATCTTGGATTTGAATTTTGTTATAGTATCTGTCTATTATTCTCCCAATCAAGCCCTTTCATTTGATACCCATATTGATGGAGTTGTGAAAAAATAATACTTATGTAAATCGCCATTTTGTGGTGGCGGCCATCTTGGATTTGAAATTTGTTATCATCATCATCATCATCACCAGCCTATAATGTTCCCACTGCAGGGACTCAGGCCTCCTCTCTAGGAGAGGGATGGGCTATAATCCACCACGCGGGCCCAGTGCGGATTGGCAGACCGCCACCGCTGCTCTCCAATTTTTCTCTGCTCTGAAATTTGTTATAGTGTATAGTATTTTGCTAATTAAGCCCTTTCATTTGATACCCATATTGATAGGAGTTGGGAACAAATATGTCTCCGCCATTTTGTGGAGGCGGCCATCTTGGATCGATGTTTTTCAAACATAGCTAAGAACACTCTCGACTAATTCACCTTTCAAACAAAAAAAACTAAATCAAAATCGGATCATGCGTTCGGGAGCTACGATGCCACAGACAGATACACAGATACACAGACACGTCAAACTTATAACACCCCGTCGTTTTTGCGTCGGGGGTTAAAAATGTAACGAACGAATTTATAAAGGCACACAACACAACATTTTATGAATATTCTAATTCAAATCTGGTATCTTATAAATAGATAACAGAAATAAACATTGTTATTTATATAACTGCTTTTATTAACAAAGTCGAAGGTTTCGCCGAAGGTGACCGAAGCCCAAGCTGAACCTTCAGTTGGACACTAGATAATATTATTAATTTATCTGTGACCCACGACCATCGTCTCCGTGAAATTATTATAAAAATATTAATTTTCTATTTAATTTGGATTTTGTAACAATGTCAAGGGTTTTAATAATTTTACTCGGAACCCTTACTATTTTACTATAACAATCCTAAGTTACTCTTAAAATAAAAACCTGTTTCAATTTTATTTATTTTTATAGTTAACATTGAAATACTAAACCGCATTCGGTTTAACCAACATTACATGAAAGCTAAACCAGCTCCACCCAACTACATCAATTTAATTTAATTTAAGTTGCTCGACTACGGTTGCACGCAAATTGACCACTAAATTACCAACACACATAAAACTTTCTACATAAATACCTACTCTGGTTTCTAAAAGCACATAGTTGTAGGTACCTGTTGTCGAGAATATACTCAAGTGCTTTGATTGGCTGTTGAATTTCCTTCAACCAATCACAAACGGTCTTGCGGTTTGACAGCAGCTTTGCTAAGTGTTCAGAAGCCTGGAGCATGTGGATGGGAACGTTTGAACACAGGAGTAAGCAAGTGGCTAAGAAAGACGATTGACGTTTCAACATCGCTTTGCAACAACCCTGCCCTCAGCTGTGAGCCTGTGACAGCCAACCTCGACATTCATAATAACAGAACTTGCATACTAAGTAGGTACAGCACTGACCATACCTGCTGCCTGCTGGTTACATTTATAGAGAAGCTTCATTGTTGTAAGTTTACCTAATGGGAAAACTACATTTTCTATTTTTAGGGAAATTCATGAAATCCACTCATCTATTTCGTTATTCATGGGGTCATCGTGGGGAAGAAAGGTTCTCGAGTGACGACCAGGAACTGGCAGACGCGGCGTTGATAGGCCTCCTACCAAATGGACCGACGACATCGTCAGATTCGCGGGCAAGCATGGTGGATGCAAGCAGCAGGTTGCCGTTCGTTATGGGGTTCTATAGGGGAGGTCTTTGTCAGCAGTGGAGTCTTTTGGCTAACGATGATGATGACGTATAAGTCATCATCCGTGACTTACATCATACGTGATATATTTGATGGTTGTTCGAAAGAAATACCGCGGCCCCGGACACAAAGGACTAAGAAGGAACATGGGTGGTTTTTAGTCAGTAGAAGTCTGACACTCCCTTCCGCTTCGCCCAGAGATTTCCCAACCTCCAAAAAAAACAAAAAGGGATCTATTGGATGTAGTATTCCATTCAATTATTTACCACCATACCTTCAGTAATGTGGCCACAGCTTTAGAATTTGCCAAAAGCTTGCGGTAAGCTAAAGCTTAATGGATGGAGTTTTCAGACTTTTATGGCGATATTTTGGTGGAAGTTGAGGATTTACTTTTGCTATAAAATCTCTATGATAACTGTACTAAGCCAAAAACTTTACGCTCGTGTACTCGTAACTAGCGGTTCAAAACTGTGTCCTGGGTTAAATTTTACTCGTTACCTTACTTCAGTGGGGCACAACAGACTCATATAATAATACTTTCCTTCTCGTGGATAATAATCGCGTGTAAAACTTTCGTCCTTTTCAGGTTTAAAGAAGTATTTTAGGATCTGGTCGCCTTGTAACTTTTCCTTTTATATGTATACTAGTTGTTCTTTTTTTATTTCACAAATATTACAACTTTGTATTGAACAGAACAGTTTGTCGGCAGTATTCTCGTTGACACAAGAACTTCTTTACCAGAAAAATCTTAACACGGATTAGTAGCTATAAAAAGGCATTATTTTCCTTACCTTAACACAACAAAGTTGCCATCCCTTATAATGCATACCTACTTTTTAACTGCTTTTTTAAACAATCTTTCTGGCACTGATTGTTTTTGCCATGCCAACATGCGCAGTGTCACACATAGTTACACATCACAGCACCAAACCCCGCCGATCTCGACGCCATCACGTCCAATGTTCTTTAAAAAGCCAAGTCAGAATACGATTAATTAGATCCAATCGAATGGCTATTCAAATCAAATCTGATAAATCGGCATTCCAACAAAAAGTGCATGTTTAATCATAATTTTGATTAACATACACTGAACTACATTGCGATCTAACTAGTGCTTGACCAGTAAGTTAGCACTGCACACTGCTGCACTGGTTAGAATTTCATGCAAGATTTACGACCAATAACACCACTCCTTTACCAGATAATTATGACTCTAGGAAATGTTAGACGCTTCAGTTTCTTATTTATTTGAAATGGCGACCAGTGGATGGCTTATAATAAATCACGAAATCTTGACAGATATTTAAAGTATAGGTACAGTCAGCATCAGAAGTATATAAACATTGGGTACTCAAAGTTTCGAAGCTGTTTTTTTAATAAAAACTTGTTAGATATTACTCGCTACTTAATGTTATTGGAGTATAAGGACTATTTTAACGAATAATCTTCTGAAACATTAAAAATAATAGCTAGAGTTCTGTACACACGGCTACACATCAAGCTATACATTTCCAGTACAAGCTGGTCTTGCATTGTATAGGATTTCCGTACAGTGCGAGATCAGCGTAAACTGGAAATGTATCGCTTGATGTGTAGCCGTGTGTACATAAAATAATTAAAATTCCGAAATGTTCAGCTACTTCTGATGCTGACTGTACATCGAGTTAACACTACTTGTTTTGCGTTGCCATAAGTTGCTGAAAACTAGGGTTTTTTTTTTAATCTGTGTCATTCAAGTATCTTTATCACCAGAACCAATTTAAATAATTTTCAGCAGCCACGGAGTCTATTGTACCCGGTTAGGTAGGTAAGGTAGTGATGCCATCAATAGGCTCACCCCGTATTACTTGAGACTTTAAACATAATAAACATGTTATGTTACAAGTCCAACTCAGATCAATCACCATAGAACAAATCGTTCAGCATGTAACACAAGTAAGTAGGTACCTAGTTAACCTGTACGTACAATGAATGTTGGGTCCCCGAAGCGCCTGTCGAACATGCCATCAATAAAGTTAGGCGTGAATTGCTGGAACGTTGTGGTTAAATGGAGTGTCAAGTGATGCCGAGTAGCGAATGGTCCACGTGCCAATTACGTTACGAGTGTAACAATCAAATGCAGTTCAATAGGGAAACACAAGAGGTATGACGCGTTTGTAGCATTGTACGATTTAACGCGTGTGCGATTTGAAAATGTAATTTATGTTCTTTTATTTGGCGACTATAAAGAAATAGAAGTAATGGATGAAAAAAACTGGCCAAGTGCAAGTCGGACTTGCACATGAAGGGTTCCGTACCATGGCTTCTTATAGGTTTTCCTGTAATCTATAGGTGTTGAACTAATTTCTGTATTTATTTTTTCAGAATTTTAGGTTCAGTAGTTTTGGAGATAAGTGGGGGGGTGGAATGGTCGGACAGACAGACAGACACACGAGTGATCTTATAAGGGTTCCGTTTTTTTCCTTTTGATGTACGGAACCCTAAAAACGAGATGCGCCGACCCAAAGTAACAAGGGCTAGGTTAATGATGATTTGGCCACTACTCGTATAATCAAATACCGCTGCACGTAGTATATTCGACCACCATTATTCAATAACCGGTTTATTTGGTCTTCATTTTGAATTTACTCTGCCAAATAATTAAATTCCTGCGATCCTAAAACTAGACCCGTGTAAATCCCGCATTAGTAGCGAAATTCCCACTAACAGAGTGAGTTGCATATTACGAGATATTCTGCCCTATTTAATTGTCTGCATTTTGTGAAACGCACTGAGAATTTTCAGTGGTTAAACGACTACAAAATGGTAATTTGAGTTAATTTCATTCCTTAAGCCACTGCCAAGCCACTGCAACACGTTTCTATGAACGTGTTTGGTAAACACGTTCATAGAAATGAATATCGCAAGCATTTCCTATTATAATGAAAAGCAAGAGGAGATGGTGAATGATGGTTCATGCAATGGTAGAAGAATGAGGATGGAAGTCAATTTCTATGCCCCACAGTTAATTTGTTTGACAGTGGAAATACCCCAAAAGGCAAGACTGTAAAGATACTGCATATTTAAAACCACGACATATGTCTTGTCTCTGTCGTGGCCGGTTGAATCACACACTGGAAGATATTTCATATTGACTGTTTAACGACTTTTCTTAATGAACCGTGTCGCCGAAGCTACTGATTACCTAATACCTAGATACCTATTACGTAAGCTAGACGTTACACGAGTATTGGGCATGTGTTGTATACCCGTTTTCAATCTTAGCAAATTAACTGAATGTTTAATTGAATTCTGTACAAGCTTGTTACCTTAATCCATGTGTGATGCCGTAAATCCGTGACGTATCTTATAACAGTAATGAAATTATGCTTGATCGCCAGTAGATTATACCTACACACATCAAAAGTGTCTAGGGATCAAGCATTTTTATGCGGATTTCTTGAGATTGAGATGTGGCTTTGTAATAAATTTATGATTTTATAAATTTATATGGATCCTTTTTGGTGCTTTTCATAATTTGAATCAGGAACTGTCAATCAAATTCGAGTAAAAGATGAAAATCAGCTGTCAATATTTTCCCTATAAAAACATACAACGCATTGAAGACATTATTAGTGCTACTGTTTCCTTAGTACTGATTAAAACCAACGTTATTATGGAGCGGCGACGTCATTTAAGCAGGGAAGAAATGCTCAGAGCCGTGGGAATGATAGAAGCTGGTTCCCGGCAACGTACTGTGGCTTTAGCTCTGAATACAAGTCAGAGTGTTATCAGTCGACTTTGGACACGTTACCGAAGCACTGGTACCGTGGCTGAGCGCCATGGAGGACGGTATCGCTGCACCACACGGAGACAAGACCGATACATTCAAATCTTAACTCGAAGAGCTCCAACAATAACCGCCATGATGTTAGCCGTGAGGCTTCATCACTCTTCAGGGAACTTAATTAGCGACCAAACAGTCAGAAACCGCTTGCATGAAGTGAACCTTCATTCCCGAAGACCGCTACGGGTACCACCTATAGCAATGCACAATCGTAGGATTCGATATCAATGGGCTCTTGAACACAGAAATTGGGCAGAAGAACAATGGCGTTTCGTGTGCTTTTCTGATGAGTCTCGTTTTGGTATGAGACCGGATACAAGACGTATACGACACTGGAGAACCCCTGGACGCCAGCAGCGATTAAAATCCTGCCAGGAAGTCCATCCTTATAGTGGTGGAACCATCATGATATGGGCGGTTATTTGGATCGGCGGAAGAACTGAGTTGATTTGGATCAGAGGCAACCTCAACGCTCAAATTTATGCTGAGACGATTGTATCAGACGTCATCGTTCCTCTACAAGTGCAAATCGGTCCCTTATTTCAGTTAATGCATGATAATGCACGACCGCACACCGCAAGAGTTGTAAGACAGACTCTCGCCGCAGCTAACATCAATGTCCTGCCCTGGCCTGCTCAGTCGCCAGACTTGAACCCGATTGAGCATGCATGGGATATGCTACAGAGAAGAGCTCTGCCGAATATGGAGGGTATCCAGTCGCAAGAAGACCTTTTTTTGTTGTTGCAACGAACATGGGCGGCCATTCCACAGCGTGATTTGGATGAACTCATTTTGAGTATGCCAAACCGATGTTCTTGTGTTGTTAGTGTTCGCGGTAGAAACACGGATTATTAATTGTTTAAGTTACCCAATAAAATTTTAAAGAAAACTGTTATTTCAGTCTTTTTTTCGAACTTTAATGTTAGTGGTTCAAATGTCAAAAATCCCTTTATTAGGAAAATGGCAAATTTCTTTATTAATGCAAAGGTGACTTGGTTTATCGTTACTGTGACAAACGAAAACACTTTATTTGATGAATCCTTAAAGAAAATTTTAATTAATATCAATCAGGAGAAAAGTTATTGCAAAAATATATGTTGATCCCTAGACACTTTTGATGTGTGTATTTCCAACGTATTCATTTAAAATATTCAAATTCAAGTAAGTAATTAATGTGTCTGTAATTAATATGTATTGGTGTCAGACATAAAGTGCATCGTAGTGTACTCACCACACGAATAAATACATACAGGCATACAGGTACGTAAATTAAAGTAAACAACTTTGGTTGATAAGCGCCTAAGCATTACTTGCGCCTACGAATCTGCCCGTCTGGAAAGTTTTCGACACTTCAGAGATCTAGCATTCTACTTGTATCTAACGTTTGATTCCAATCTGTTCAACCGCCACTGTTACAGAGAGATTGAGTAACAAAGTCGCATAAATTCAAACTTTCTCATTTAAGTATAATATCCATGACTTGCTACCTGAACTTTGGTAAGCTTCTTCTCTAATGAAAAGAGAGTTCAATAACTTTGTAGATTGGAGTTTAGAAATCGTTTAAGAACATTGCCGGATTTTACATGAAGCGACTGCCTGTCTGACCTCCACAATCCAGTTACTGCTGGGTAATACGATACTTCTTAGATGGTAAAAAACACATCAAAATAATAGCATAATAAGATTTTTTTTTTCATTTCTTTTTAAAATAAATTCATTAATACTTATGTAATACCAACAATGAAAAGCTGAAACTCTCAACGCTTTTAGTGGATACCATTAGCCCATAAGCTTATTTAAATTCACAGCTTCAAAATTGCAATTTATTTTAATTAGCGCGCTTTACGTCCGAACACTTTATTTTTGGACACTTATCATCATTTTAAGGAGACATTACATAAAAGAAGCCAGTAATAATTAAGCTTATCTAAGTAAGCCACAGATAAATGGGAGTTAGTCACAAAAGCTGTATTTGGTACTTCATTATGCAACATAGTAAACCGTCTTTAATTCACTGTAGTGCAGTAGGTACAGGCGTCATCACAAGCCACCCGAAACTGTCAATTTGTTCCAATCAATTTTTAACCTAAATTATAATAGAGGATCGGACTGGGTCAAAATAATATGATTCTGTTTAGTCCGTAAGTTAGATTATCGAAAAATATTGAATACGTGTTTTTTGTTTTATCAAATCAATAAAAAATGACGAAGATAAAACGCGTCAAAGATCTTGGAGTGGGGCTTGAAACGTCACTTGTGTCGTCAAAATGTACTATCATATGACGTCACACGAGTTTTCGAAGCACTGTATCGTCTTCATTTTAAGTTTACGTGAAAAAAGAAAAAATACGTATCCAATAATTTTTGGAAATCTATCTGACGGACTAATTAGTTTTTTTTTGTCCGATCCCCTATTTGTGTGACCTTTGACTTTAGATTTTTAATAGATGCGGACACCCTACCATAAGTGAATTTTGAGACACTTTCTAAGATGTCAAATTACAAGTTCATACGAGTTTGTAGCTGGGTATCTCAAATTCCGAGATTCCTACCTAATTTTGGTTAAATTATTTATATATTATGTTACGGCTAAAGGTGGGTGTGAACATATACTTAAGATTAGCCGGCTAAACTTAGGCTTATCTTCGAGAAGCAGTCAAAGTTCGATATCATGTTAGTTTGGGTCGTGATATTCCATATTTAATTTTAGCCTGCTAATGTGCACATTAACCGAAACAAAACGGCTAAAAATGTATTCGATGGACGCGCCGGGCCGGCGCGGCGGAGGGCTTGAGGAGGCGGTGGGGCGACAATTTATTTTAATGATTAGGTAGATATTGTTTTTGTTTTAACGTTTTAAGTAATTAATATTTTGAAATTGTAATAATTGTAATTTTGAATACCTACATAGATATTTTATGTTACCGGCCAAACCCGTTTTTAGGACAAACTAGTTTCGCCTAGGCTTAACTAGTTCTTACTATACGCGATAGTGTGGGCCTGCTGACGGAAACGCTAACCCTAGACGGTCGACGTCAGGGGCACCCCGAGGTTTGGTTAGTTAGGTCCCTTTAAACCAGGGATGCACAGACTTATTGAGACCAAGGGCCACTTGGGCAAATGATGAACTAATGGCGGGCCACCAGCACAAACTAAAAATATAAAAATTGCCAAAAAATTAATTACTAAAATAATATTATTATACTAGTCTGAAACGTCGCACTGTTTTGCGCTTAACATCTTTAACATTCGTAAAGTTTCTTCCAAAGTTCGTGAGCAGTGTAACTTTTTGAAATTTTATTTCGTTTCAACA
The DNA here is from genome assembly GCA_949775195.1 of Diarsia dahlii. Classification (NCBI taxonomy): domain Eukaryota; kingdom Metazoa; phylum Arthropoda; class Insecta; order Lepidoptera; family Noctuidae; genus Diarsia; species Diarsia dahlii. The sequence continues at coordinate 12,691,320 of OX459194.1, read as the reverse complement.
ATTCATAGACATGTTTTTTTTTTTCGAAATATGCATGAAGCTTCAGACAAGAGGGCACTAAAATGCAAGAGCGAGCGGAGCTAGCTCGAAAATGTTTGGCCTTCACCTAGGAAAGGTGATTTATATTATTTGATGTTCATGTATTATTAAAAAAATGCATATTTAACTTACTTTTACTAGTAACGTATTCAAGGATTCGACACCCAGAAAACGCGGCGGTAAGAGCGAGCGTAGCGAGCTAGAAAATTTAATTTATTTTTCCACTAAAGTGGAGACGAGCAGAGCGGAGAGGAGATGTGCCAAATTCGACTAATCCCAAGAAGGGCGAAAGACTAGATGTGAAAGGAGATGGCTAAATTCAGTTAGGACACCTGAACCAAGCATCTATAAACATGGCACCTAGCAAAATGCAACGCTGAATAGCTGAATATTAGTATTTCATATAAAAAACACTTTCGGAAGTTGATTTTATGCTGAAAATCCTGAAAATAAAATCGTTTAGCTCCTACGTCAATACGTATAAAACTGCAAACAAATGTCATTGCTATGAACTTTTACTTAGGCATTTGGATGTATCTGCATTGAAATTTTATTGATATAATTGTATTATAGACTAAACGAGCCACCCCGATTTCGCATCGTGGTACTTTAGTAAATATACACAAAGGGGTAATTGCACCTAAAAATGTAATACAACGGCCTTTCTGCAATCCGCGCAAAAATTACTCCCACCCGCGCATTATTTTACTCATCCAAATGAGTAAAATAAAGACGGTTTTCACAGATAATGTTCATAGGTGGTGTTCTGTCTGTGTCGAGTAGCGAGAGGTCCGTAAGTAGGCGAGCGAGGGTCATTGAAAATCCAAAATAAATAATCCAAACGAACATGCAAACGGCAAAGCGTTCAAACGACAACTGACATTATGACGTTTCACGTTTGATTTTTATAGAGATGGGATTGAAATTCAAGTGTAACAGAATCGATACAATAATAATCTAAAGTTTTTAACATAAAAAATTCTTCCGCCCCTTCCGTCTTACGCAGGTCCTCACCGGACACGAATGTTTCGGGAGGTACTTGTACCGAATCAGGCGGGAGGAACGCGCCCGGATGCTTCCACTGCGATGATCGACCGGAGGACACGGTGGAGCACACTGTGGAGGTGTGCCCTGCTTGGGCGGAGCCCCGCCGTGTTCTCGTAGTGGCAATCGGCGGCGGCGACCTCTCACGTCCGGTCCTGGTGCAAGCCATGGTCCGGGGCGAGAAGGAATGGGACGCCATCGCCTCCTTCTGCGAAGCAGTTATGCTAGCGAAGGAGGTGGCGGAACGTGAGAGGGAGAGAACCTCTCGTCCCAGCCGCCGCGGGAGAAGCTCCGGGCGTCGTTGGCCACGTGATGGCTTCCGGCCACCGTAGACGCGGGCCTGTGGACGGTGAGTAATCGGCTAGCTCGCCGTCCGGCCGTCTTATGACGGCAATAGACCGTGTCGACGGCGCGTTCGTTTTCCACGCGCGCCTCAAAGAGATGTCAGCAAGGAGGAGCCCGCAAGGGCCGACGTCCGTCGGGGCTGCGGATTATCGAAAGAGATAACGCGGCCTCGGCACAAGGGCGAAGAAGAAACATGGTTGGTTTTTAGTCAGTAGAAGTCTGACACTCGCTTCCGCTCTGCCCAAGAGCGGGAGGAGTTATTTGATGATTTCCTAGACGCAAAAAAAAGGTGAGTCATCTACAGTTAGGATAGTAAGTAGAGCAGCAGGCAACGAAGTGATGATTTTGCCGCCGCAGTCTTTGCGTGCTACCGCAGTACATGTATAGCATGATGAATATACTGCAAGTCAAGTCCGCGTTGAGAAGCAAAAGGGTCAAAGCGAGGGAGGAAATTCAAAATATAAAAGCACAACGAACAAATAAACGGCAAAGCGTTAAAACGACGTCTGACATATGACGTGTGCGTTTTTTAGAGATGAAATAAAATAATCGAAACGATTAAAAGAAAACACACGTACATATTTTTCGCAAAATATGTAGCACGATTAAATGAATAACCATAATTCGAAGCTATCCCTTGTTTTATTTGATTAGGATTTAATTAAGTTGAATTGGGTAGAATCGACAGTCACTTTCAAACAACCCCATTTTCAAAACACAAGGAACTAAACAAGACACTGAATTGCACGCCATAGATTCCCACCAAAAACTCTGATTACCACTTCTTAGTTTCAAGTAAATAAATCGTTTTGATAACTGTTATCAAGAATCGATATAAGTACTACTTCGATTTAACATTCTGAAAAGCGATATGGACCATCCTTAGCTTGCAGTTGCTATAGCAACTAGCAGCTGTATTACGAGTATTTCACCATTTTATGTCAATGAAAAGAGAGATTTAATTTTTGCTTTTTCTTTAGTTCATGCAACTTCTAGGAAATTATTAAACACTAAATAATTAATGTTTGATTGTTTAAATACTACGAGTCAGTGTGGGAATCCTATACTTGCTGGAGGCAGTCATTTAGCCATCTCCTTTAACTAATGTGATTGGCCGATTTCCGCACATCTCTCGTCTCCGCTCCTCTCCGCTTTGGTGGAAACCAAATATATATGTCGCCGCAAGAATGTCTTTCGGCTAAGATAATTATTCAATCTCATTGATAACCAGCTTAAATTGATGAACCTGCCATCTCGTGAGATGCTGGCACAATTATTACAAAGGTCAATAGTGCGACAGTGCCATCTATTGACTTTTCTGCTAAAACCACCACTTAAATAGATGGAATGTAATTAAATGTTCCACAACTCGAATAGTAATTTATTAAACAGAAGTCTCTAACTAGAACTATAGTTAAAATTAAGATAAGCTAATGTTTTATGAATATTGGGATTTTAATGATTGCCACACTTGGAATGAGGCTGTCTATGAGACGTCATCGCACAATGTTGTGATGATGGCGGCGAATACGATTTTAATGGTCAATAACTCAATTTATAATCTGAAACTACAACTAAATCAGTTTCTTTATGTAATTATAAACTTAAAAAGTCATAAGATCATTTTGTAGAGCAATTCAATAATAGAAAACCCATTGTCTGTTTTAAATCCTAAATCAACCGGAAATGCTTTGTAACATTTTGTTGTAAAGAAATGAACCTATTAACTAGACATTAACGCCATTGCATTAATAATGGTATTGTTTTATTGTAAAATAATTAATAGAATCAATTGTGAAGTATTTTAGTAATGATTGTTAGTTTTAACTAATTAGGTCATTAATTACTATACTGGTTTTGTGGTACTTCCGCTGGGGACTACAGACGCATGCGACGAAAAGACGAGACTCACGAGACGCTAGAACAAGTTAAGTCGCGCTTAGCGAATAATTGCAATTCAAGTAAATGAAAGTGGTTTTTGATGTGATTAATGTTAATAGTGCAAATGATAATTGTAACATGATTTAAAACAGTGTTTAAGGAGTTTCTTTGCCTATTCTTCTCCTAAAAGACCAACCATGTATTCGAATGGGCGATTCAAACCGCAAAGTTTATAAGTGCCTGTAAATGGAGCAATGTAAATAAACGTTTGGTGTTTGAGTCAAGTAATGTGTGTGATTTCAACTACCCATTTACCTATCAGCCACGAAAAGGAATCTAAGGCGACGACAATATGGCGGAGCCTAGGAACAGCGTCCCTCCAGAGGGTTTCCCGCCGCGTCATCAGAAGTGGGATCGCCCCCGCGATCCCCTTCAGCCCGCACTGCTGGACATCCAGAACAAGGAACTGCTTCTGTGACCATGGCCGACGGCGTGTCAAAGGAATTTTTCGCCGAAATGGTCACCATGATGCGTTCTATGAGTGAACGGCTTACTACCCCGCAACAACCGCCAAGAGTTAAGAACACACTGAAATATTTCTCCCGTCTTACGATCTGGATGGAAACATTTGCGTACGTGAATGGTGTGATCATCCAATCAAAATGACAAACATACAGGACAACACAGAATGACCAGAGCAGCAGAACAAAGAAACATGGACACTCTGAAAGCATAATTATCAATAAATGACCTGCGAGATGAATCATCAAACCCGGGAAGTATAATTGTTTTATTAATTTTAGTAACTTATAAACTGTAGATACCTATTTACAGTTAACAATATTTTACATCACACACTGGCAAGGTTGATGCCTCCTTAAATTGACACCTGTGGAAATGAAATATTAAGAAATCTTATCACTTCTTTTAATTAGGTCATTACCCGTTCAATGTTATTATTAAAATATGAACCAGTAATGTGTCACAAACAGATCTCATGAATCAAATGATAGTTACTTGCATTCATTAATTAATTAACTAAGTATCAACTAGTATTAAATCTTGTTGTGTCATTCAATAGAAATAATTCTTATTAGAAATGCCTCGTACTCGACATTCCAGTGAGAAATTGCAATTAAGTGCAAGCTTTAGTGCTTTGTACAAACTTCTAAACATTTGTATTGGACAACATGTTTTAAGATCATTAAAATAAACAAAGTTGTCCATCACGGGACACCCGGCAGATGTGAATCTTTGTATTGTAATGACACATGATAAAATTAAATATTACAATAATTATTTCTTTAATGAATATCTATCAATCAAATTTGCATCTGACCATAATTCATCACTAATTGATTAGCTTAAACTTTAATTAATAAATAAATAGATTAAAAATTGATACACAATAAACTTAATTATATTGGAAAAACACAATTATAGCGTCATACTATTTCCTATTATGGCATAGGAGTCAGATTCAATGCCAGGGTGCACATGTTTCACATAAATGATGCTTTGTTATGTAACGTAACTGATTCATAAAACAATTAACAATACATCAACGTTGTTCAACAAATTGTGACTATGAAATTCAGTGCAATATTTCAATAGAAAGCAAAGCTTTAAATAAGTTAAATTGTGAATGTTTCCATAGTACAATACCACAACCAATAGTGTTTTTAAAGTACTTTTAATCAGATTAACTTACCCATCTTAGTTTGATTAACTGAATCTAAGTATGATAACTATTTCAAAACAATTGATTACCATAATTATTTTCATTACTAATTCAAGCATTTAGTCAGACAGCTTCGTGGGTCTAGTGGTCATAAACCATACAATTAAAGCTTGTGGGTCTGGATTTGATTCCCAGGTCTAGCAAAGTGTTATTGGGTATTCCCATGAGGAATTCCTCAGTAGCAGTCCAAACTATAAATATGAATGGCAAACAGTCTTGCCTTTTAACAAGAGGCTTAGACGTTACGCTGGCAAAGTGTTGATGTACACCTCTGCCTAACCCTTCCGGGATAGCAGGTGTGATGTTTACATAACATCTTTTCTTGTTCTATTATTTACCTGCATGACTTCTCACATTCCAGATTCGAGCAATTATCTTATCGTAGAGGAAATGATAACCTGATGCTTCAAGTACTACAGCCTGGTGAACAAAAATGACCGTGTCGCCGGCTATGAACCTAACAAATGCGAAACAACATGAAGACAGCCAACCCGGAATGACTGTTTCAGTGTTCACACACCATAAGTTAACATAAAAGGTGAGGAGTTTTCAAACTACTTACACTACACCGCTGATACCAAAAATGTTGTGTCAAAAGGTTGTGTCAATACAATAGCCTCCTGCAACAAGTAGTACAAGAGCAACCTACATGATGCTCATGTGTGATGAGTATCAGTATCATTTTCATTATTTTAATGTTATTGTAATCCTGCCAGTTGTAAGCAACAACTATTAACAATAACAAAGTTTTAGTACATACAGTAACTAATGAAGTAAAAAATAATAATACTCACAAAAAGCTATTAGTATCCGTGGAGGAAACAACTAGCTCAATAAGTAATACTTACAATGAATCACAAATAATCTATCAGCAGCCGTGGAGGCAACTGGTAAAGAACAAACACAGCAAATTATCTATCAGAAGCCGTGGAGGCGACTGATAATGAACACACACAACAAATGATCTATCAGAAGCCGTGGAGGCGACTGATAATGAACACACACAACAAATGATCTATCAGAAGCCGTGGAGGCGACTGATAATGAACACACACAACAAATGATCTATCAGAAGCCGTGGAGGCGACTGATAATGAACACACACAACAAATGATCTATCAGAAGCCGTGGAGGTGACTGATAATGAACCAACAAAACAAACGAACTATCAGCAGCCGTGGAGGCAACTGATAAAATAATACTCTCATGTTATCCTGCTGGGTCCACGGCGTACTAAACGCCCAGAGCCTGGTTCCTTATATCCTGTCAAATCAAAGACTTCGTGCCTGTCACGGAGCAATGGTCCTAAACTCCTTATCCTTTAATCCTGTCAAATCAAAGACTTTGTGTCTATCACAGAGCGGTGTTCCTGATCCTATCCTTTTATCCTGTCAAATCCAAGACTTTGTGTCTATCACAGAGCATTACCTTCCCGTGAGAATGAACAAATAAAAACATACTACTCACACTACATTTACCAAATACAAATCACAATGGCTAAAGCTATCAATAATTTTATTTAAAACGAATTTAGTAGAGAGTAGATCTATTACAAGGTTTCAAAGTCAAGTCATAGTAAGGTCAATTTAATGAGTATTGTTGTTGCTTGTACAACAATAATATTATCTGTTTGATGAAAAAGCAAACAGCTGATCAAACAATATCAATAGATTCTATTAATGTTGTTAAATAATTTTGCCAACAATATTCTATTTAGGTAGTAGCTAATCAAACAATATTCTATTCAGCTAGTAGCTGATCAAACAATATCAATAAATTCAATTAATGTTGATGAATAATTTGGCCAACAATATTCTATGTAGCTAGTAGCTAATCAAACAATATTCTTTTCAGCTAGTGGCTGATCAAACAATATCAACAAACTCAATTCAATTAATGTTGTTGAATAATTTTGCCAACAATATTCTATTCAGCTAGTAGCTGATTAAACAATATCAATAAACTCAATTCTATCAATGTTGTTGAATAATATCGCCAACAAATTTCTATTCAGCTAGTAGCTGATCAAACAATATTCTATTCAGCTAGTAGCTGATCAAACAATATCAACAAACTCAATTCAATTAATGTTGTTGAATAATTTTACTAACAATATTCTATTCAGCTAAGTAGTAGCTGATCAAACAGTATCAATAAACTCAATTAAATTAATGTTGTTGAATAAGTTTGCCAACAATATTCTATTCAGCTAGTAGCTGATCAAACAATATCAATCAACTCAATTCAATTAATGTAATTGAATCATTCAGGCAACAATTGCTTATTAAGCATCCATAAACTCAAATAAAAATTGCAAACAGCTATATGTCTGTATCTGTGCATGTATGCCTAGCAAGGTGATAAAAAAAAAGCATTGAATGTCAGATCTATGACAAGGTTTCTATATTGAATGAACCTTTTTGTTACCAAATCCTACTATTCAATGAACATTGTAGGATAATAAAAGCAACAATAATCTGCCGACAAAATATTATCTCCACTATTTCAGATAACAACCACGAGACTACACATACGACAACGGATGGACGAGCGGACGGCAACGTCAGGTGCAGAGCGCGCACCGCCGATCAGAATGGCCGTGTCGCCGCAAGAATGTCTTTCGGCTAAGATAATTATTCAATCTCATTGATAACCAGCTTAAATTGATGAACCTGCCATCTCGTGAGATGCTGGCACAATTATTACAAAGGTCAATAGTGCGACAGTGCCATCTATTGACTTTTCTGCTAAAACCACCACTTAAATAGATGGAATGTAATTAAATGTTCCACAACTCGAATAGTAATTTATTAAACAGAAGTCTCTAACTAGAACTATAGTTAAAATTAAGATAAGCTAATGTTTTATGAATATTGGGATTTTAATGATTGCCACACTTGGAATGAGGCTGTCTATGAGACGTCATCGCACAATGTTGTGATGATGGCGGCGAATACGATTTTAATGGTCAATAACTCAATTTATAATCTGAAACTACAACTAAATCAGTTTCTTTATGTAATTATAAACTTAAAAAGTCATAAGATCATTTTGTAGAGCAATTCAATAATAGAAAACCCATTGTCTGTTTTAAATCCTAAATCAACCGGAAATGCTTTGTAACATTTTGTTGTAAAGAAATGAACCTATTAACTAGACATTAACGCCATTGCATTAATAATGGTATTGTTTTATTGTAAAATAATTAATAGAATCAATTGTGAAGTATTTTAGTAATGATTGTTAGTTTTAACTAATTAGGAGGCCTTGTACAGACAAGACTTGCGGAACTTTAGGCAATTTCTATGTTTGTGTGCAGCGATAACACCGACGAACGCACACACGGGCATTTCGAGCGTTGAACTACGGTTGAAAAATTTGATCATTTAGACGATTATTATTTTAGGTGACATAATTTTATAGTAAGTAAGTACACGCGTACGGCTTTGAAAAAAAGTCTGGAATGTGTGTTGTGTATAGGTACAGTATATCAATCAACATAAAAATGGTTCAATTAGGTGTTAGATGAATTAAAATCAAAAATTATGATATCTATTTTAATCACAGATTTTAATATTTGCTGTAAATTGGTTGTGAAAGCACTTTAACACGTCAAAAATAAATAATGTTTCCGTCTCTTTTTAACCGACTTCTAAAAAGGAAGTAGGTTCGTATGTTTTTTTTATGTGTGTCCGCGCATATCTCCGACAAGTGTGGACCGATTTTCAAAATTATTTTTTTGTTTGAAAAGGTATACTCCCAAGGTGGTCCCATTGTCACCAAGTCAGTTTCTGATGATGGGAACTCTGAGAAATTGAGGGCAACCCTCGAATATCATAGGCGCACATAACGTTTTCCATACATTTACAGAAGCTGTTCAAGTATTTGCGTCTGATAATCATAATTTCATGTGGCTGCGCTGATGACGGAAGGTGCAACTCCTCAACGGTCAGGACTTAAAAGAAAATTCCTTCAAAATTACACGTACTTATGGATCGATACTTGTATTCTTTCAGGCTATTAGGTTGAACTGATGATAGACGGTAAATCTCATTAACCGACTTAAAAAAAGGAGGTTCTCAATTCGTCGGCTAGGAAAATTTTAGGTTTCTCCGTCATGGGTGTCGTTTTCATGGTTTTTGGGGTCGCTGATTACGAAAATGAGGTCAAAATGAAAATCCAAGATGGCGGTCAGGATTTTTTTTGGTTTTTCCGTCATTGGTGTCGTTTTCATGTTTTTTGGGGTCGCTGATTACGAAAATGAGGTTAAAATGAAAATTCAAGATGGCGGCCAGGAAAATTTTTGGTTTTTCCGTCATGGGTGTCGTTTTCATGGTTTTTGGGGTCGCTGATTACGAAAATGAGGTCAAAATGAAAATCCAAGATGGCGGTCAGGATTTTTTTTGGTTTTCCGTCATGGGTGTCGTTTTCATGGTTTTTGGGGTCGCTGATTACGGAAATGAGGTCAAAATGTAAATCAAGATGGCGCCGACGAAAATTTTTGGTTTTTCCGTCATGGGTGTCGTTTTCATGGCTATATAGGGGTCGCTGATTACGAAAATGAGGTCAAAATGAAAATCCAAGATGGCGGTCAGGAATTTTTTTGGTTTTTCCGTCATAAGTGTCGTTTTCATGGTTTTTGGGGTAGCTGATTACGAAAATGAGGTCAAAATGAAAATTCAAGATGGCGGTCAGGATTTTTTTTGGTTTTTCCGTCATTGGTGTCGTTTTCATAGTTTTTGGGGTCGCTGATTACGAAAATGAAGCCAAAATAAAAATCCAAGATGGCGGCCAGGAACATTTTTGGTTTTTCCGACATGGGTGTCGTTTTCATGGTTTTCGGGGTCGCTGATTACGAAAATGAAGCCAAAATGAAAATCCAAGATGGCGGCCAGGAAAATTTTTGGTTTTTCCGTCATGGGTGTCGTTTTCATGGTTTTCGGGGTCACTGATAACGAAAATGAAGCCAAAATGAAAATTCAAGATGGCGGCCAGGAAAATTTTTGGTTTTTCCGTCATGGGTGTCGTTTTCATGGTTTTTGGGGTCGCTGATTACGAAAATGAGGTCAAAATGAAAATCCAAGATGGCAGCCAGGAAATTTTTTGGTTTTTCCGTCATGGGTGTCGTTTTCATGGTTTTTGGGGTCACCGACTACGAAAATAAGGTCAAAATGAAAATCAAGATGGCGCTGACGAAATTTTTTTGTTTTTCTGTCATTGGTGTCGTTTTCATAGTTTTTGGGGTCGCTGATTACGAAAATGAAGCCAAAATGAAAATCCAAGATAGCGGCCAGGAACATTTTTTGGTTTTTCCGTCATGGGTGTCGTTTTCATGGTTTTCGGGGTCGCTGATTACGAAAATGAGCTCAAAATTTAGTAATACATAAAATGGGTTTGTTAAACATGAAATCGAAATAAATATTAATAAGTTATACTAGACAAAATGTAAAATAACTGTCATGAAAAGGAAAAACATGGAATTATAGGCATTGTCATTCAAATAGTCCGTTAGCCGTTATCACGTTTCCACCGGGCACCACGTGGAGGTGGCCTGACACCCAGCGATTTTTGATTTTTATACACAATGTTCAAATCAGGTTTTAAGTATTATACGTGATGAAGGGAAAAAAATATTTGATTTTTTGTTAGGTTTTGTGTTTGTTTTGGTTGTTTTTTTTCATTGATTTTTATACACATGTTCAAATCAGATTTTAAGTATTATACGTGATGAAGGGAAAAAAATGTTTGATTTTTTGTTAGGTTTTGTGCTTTCGAGGTCAAGAATCTCGATCACGCCTGAAGGAATGCTGGCTTATTTTGTAAAAAAAAAAGGTCATTGGCCGTATGCAGCATGTAGACTTTGACCCCAGATAGATATGATTATTTCTTTTAAATTTTTATACTTTTTAGTTTTTTACGTTTAATCATTTTGTTTGTTTCGTTTTTTTTTTAATGTATTTTTTTAATCAAATTTGTTGGAATTCAAAATTATGAGCAATGGCCGGTAAGTAATCTGGGAGTGGTCTTTCCTCAAATGATTCAACTAAATCTTTCAATCTTGCTGATGTTTGCCTATATCTTGGCCGACTAGTTGTGTGTGATCCACGAGACAAAATTTGCTCCAGTTTCAGCTCTGTCAGGCTTTGCTGCCGACGAAGTTCATCCAAAAACTTCCATATAGATGGGTGATGAGCCGTTAGAAGTGACGAGAATCCCCTGTGAAAGCCTTCAACGGAGTTGTTCGGTCGAGGAATTTCCTGAAGAAATGCATCAAAAGTATTCCACAGATCAATAGGAAATCTAGGAGCTCACCTGCCCCGTCTATCCAACCTTCCGATCCAGTTATCTTCAAAATAATCAACGACTTGTCGGAGGAGGCCAGAATGCACAATATAAAACTGAGATTCGAGCAGTTCGTCAAAAGCGTTGATAACTTGTTCTGATGGAACATACGCTAAAGCACATAATTGGCGAATATGCAATGCGTAATCAGGGGTGTGTAGTGTACTCAGTTTTAATAAACAAAAAATCAAATATTTTCTTCCCTTCATCACGTATAATACTTAAAATCTGATTTGAACATTGTGTAAAAAAATCACTGTAAAAACAACCAAAAAAAAAAACGCTGGGTGTCAGTCCACCTCCACGTGGTGCCCGGTGGAAACGTGATAAAGGCTAACGGACTATTTGAATGACAATTCCATTTTTTTCCTGTTCATGTTATTTAACATTTTGTCTAGTATCACTAAATTAATATTAATTTCGATTTCATGTTTAACAAACCCGTTTTATGTATTACTAAATTTTGAGCTCATTTTCGTGATAAGCGACCCCGAAAACCATGAAAACGACACCCATGACGGAAAAACCTAAAATTTTCCTAGCCGCCATCTTGGATTTCATTTTGGCTTCATTTTCGTAATCAGCGACCCCGAAAACCATGAAAACGACACCCATGACAGAAAAACCAAAAATTTTCGTCGGCGCCATCTTGATTTTCATTTTGACCTTATTTTCGTAATCAACGACCCCAAAAACCATCAAAACGACACCCATGACGGACAAACCAAAAAATTTCCTGGCTGCCATCTTGGATTTTCATTTTGACCTCATTTTCGTAGCAGCGACCTCAAAAACAATGAAAACGACACCTATGACGGAAAAACCAAAAATTTTCCTGGCCGCCATCTTGAATTTTTATTTTGACCTCATTTTCGTAATCAGAGACCCCAAAAACCATGAAAACGACACCCATGACGGAAAAACCAAAAATTTCATCGGCGCCATCTTGGATTTTCATTTTGACCTTATTTTCGTAGTCGGCGACCCCAAAAACCATGAAAACGACACCCATGACGGAAAAACCAAAAATTTTCGTCCGCGCCATCTTGATTTTCATTTTGACCTTATTTTCGTAATCAGCGACCCCAAAAACCATCGAAACGACACCCATGACGGAAAAACTAAAAATTTTCCTGGCCGCCATCTTGGATTTTCATTTTGGCTTCATTTTCGTAATCAGCGACCCCGAAAACCATGAAAACGACACCCATGACGGAAAAACCAAAAATTTTCGTCGGCGCCATCTTGATTTTCATTTTGACCTCATTTTCGTAATCAGCGACCCCAAAAACCATCAAAACGACACCCATGACGGACAAACCAAAAAATTTCCTGGCTGCCATCTTGGATTTTCATTTTGACCTCATTTTCGTAATCAGCGACCCCAAAAACCATGAAAACGACACCCATGACGGAAAAACCAAAAATTTTCCTGGCCGCCATCTTGAATTTTCATTTTAACCTCATTTTCGTAATCAGCGACCCCAAAAAACATGAAAACGACACCAATGACGGAAAAACCAAAAAAAATCCTGACCGCCATCTTGAATTTTCATTTTGACCTCATTTTCGTAATCAGCTACCCCAAAAACCATGAAAACGACACTTATGACGGAAAAACCAAAAAAATTCCTGACCGCCATCTTGGATTTTCATTTTGACCTCATTTTCGTAATCAGCGACCCCTATAGCCATGAAAACGACACCCATGACGGAAAAACCAAAAATTTTCGTCGGCGCCATCTTGATTTACATTTTGACCTCATTTCCGTAATCAGCGACCCCAAAAACCATGAAAACGACACCCATGACGGAAAACCAAAAAAAATCCTGACCGCCATCTTGGATTTTCATTTTGACCTCATTTTCGTAATCAGCGACCCCAAAAACCATGAAAACGACACCCATGACGGAAAAACCAAAAATTTTCCTGGCCGCCATCTTGAATTTTCATTTTAACCTCATTTTCGTAATCAGCGACCCCAAAAAACATGAAAACGACACCAATGACGGAAAAACCAAAAAAAATCCTGACCGCCATCTTGAATTTTCATTTTGACCTCATTTTCGTAATCAGCTACCCCAAAAACCATGAAAACGACACTTATGACGGAAAAACCAAAAAAAATCCTGACCGCCATCTTGGATTTTCATTTTGACCTCATTTTCGTAATCAGCGACCCCTATAGCCATGAAAACGACACCCATGACGGAAAAACCAAAAATTTTCGTCGGCGCCATCTTGATTTACATTTTGACCTCATTTCCGTAATCAGCGACCCCAAAAACCATGACAACGACACCCATGACGGAAAACCAAAAAAAATCCTGACCGCCATCTTGGATTTTCATTTTGACCTCATTTTCGTAATCAGCGACCCCAAAAACCATGAAAACGACACCCATGACGGAGAAACCTAAAATTTTCCTAGCCGACGAATTGAGAACCTCCTTTTTTTAAGTCGGTTAATGAGATTTACCGTCTATCATCAGTTCAACCTAATAGCCTGAAAGAATACAGGTATCGATCCATAAGTACGTGTAATTTTGAAGGAATTTTCTTTTAAGTCCTGACCGTTGAGGAGTTGCACCTTCCGTCATCAGCGCAGCCACATGAAATTATGATTATCAGACGCAAATACTTGAACAGCTTCTGAAAATGTATGGAAAACGTTATGTGCGCCTATGACATTCGAGGGTTGCCCTCAATTTCTCAGAGCTCCCATCATTAGAAACTGACTTGGTGACAATGGGACCACCTCGGGAGTATACCCTTTCCAAGACAAAAAGAATTTTGAAAATCAGTCCACAATTGACGGAGATATTCGCGGACATACAAACACGAATAGAGAACCTCCTCTTTTTTGGAGGTCGGTTAAAAATATATATCGAAGTACAATCGACAATAACAATCGATCTTGAAATTCGACTTCGATTTGAAAATGAAAAAAATTTTAGCAATCTTTACAAACTAGCAAAAAAAACATGTTTGATCAAAATTAATAAGTGTATCAAATTGTGGTAATCGGCTTACAATCTCGAAAATATGTTTACGAAAAACACGGGAGCGTTTGTGACACAAAGCGATACGTCCGTCCTTTGGCAGTGGCCGATTCGTACTGGCGAGAAAGAGTTTGCGCGGTCGATAATATAGTTAACTTTGGATTAAATTTACGAAATGAAATTATAGTATATTGATAAAATAAAAATACGATTCTATTAGAAGGTTACCTTAAAATTAATACGTAGTTTTTGAATTTTCTCTAAAGTGATTCTAAGGTATAGAAAAAAAATCTTAGTTGTCGAGACATTTTGTAAAAATTGCGATGTTTTAACATTTTTTTTCTGCTATTTTTTGTATTGAAGTCGAAAATGTGACTCCTTGGTACACCAGTAGACCATATGGTGATGTTATTTATATTTTTTTTAATGTTTAGAATCGTTTGTAGTGTTATGTTCGGCTAAGCCAAACGTAACTCGATCGGTATTTTTGCGGAAAAGGGCTTTTGAATACGGGTGATTGCCATTAATATAAACATTATTTTGAAAATTCTTGTTCACTATTCACCAGAAAAAGAACTCGTCTCTTATAATAGCCAAAAGGAAGCTTCAAATTCTTCATAGATTTCCCTCACGAACCGATCAAAATTGATCAAAATGAGATGATTTCGTGGAAGGAGCCTTAGGTCATTAATTACTATACTGGTTTTGTGGTACTTCCGCTGGGGACTACAGACGCATGCGACGAAAAGACGAGACGCTAGAACAAGTTAAGTCGCGCTTAGCGAATAATTGCAATTCAAGTAAATGAAAGTGGTTTTTGATGTGATTAATGTTAATAGTGCAAATGATAATTGTAACATGATTTAAAACAGTGTTTAAGGAGTTTCTTTGCCTATTCTTCTCCTAAAAGACCAACCATGTATTCGAATGGGCGATTCAAACCGCAAAGTTTATAAGTGCCTGTAAATGGAGCAATGTAAATAAACGTTTGGTGTTTGAGTCAAGTAATGTGTGTGATTTCAACTACCCATTTACCTATCAGCCACGAAAAGGAATCTAAGGCGACGACAATATGGCGGAGCCTAGGAACAGCGTCCCTCCAGAGGGTTTCCCGCCGCGTCATATATGTTACGGCTAAAGGTGGGTCTGAACATAAACTTAAGATTAGACGGCTAAACTTAGGTCTAACTTCGAGGAGGTGTTAATGTTAGTTTCTTCTAGCTTGGATTTTCTAGTACAATAACGGTTGATTCGGATAACACCTATTTTATAGTAACTATCATCATCTGCGTAGCCTTTTCCCAACTATGTTAGAGTCGCCTTCCAGTCTAACCAGATGCAGCTGAATACCAGTATTTTACATGGAGCGACTGCCTATTTGACCTCCACAACCCAGGTAATACTGGGGAATACGGTACCCTTTGGTAAGACTGGATACTATATTATCAAGCGCGGATCCAGGGGGGGGGTCAGGGGGGTCATGACCCCCCCCTGGGCTGAGTCCAGTACCTAGGCGGACCACTAATTAAAATTGTTAAACATCATGTTTTAATTATATGCTTTAACACAACTACCCAAAAAGAGTGTTTTAGGGTTCATGTATATTTATTTGTGAGTTTCTTTATTCCACCATAACTTCCAAACGCCTGAACCGTTTGAAACTATCGTTAGATTCTTTGCGTTATCCCCAGTGTTATAGGCTAGTGAAAATGCCACGCTAAAAGATTCACGTACGTTATCCCAAATATGTATGTTGTAGTTGACTTCCAGTCTAACTGGATGCAGCTGAAAACCGGAATTTTACATGGAATGATTGCTTTTTTGACCTGCACACTGCACAACCCAAGTAGTACCGGGTACGATGAGATATCCCTTAGTAAGACTGGTTGTCAGACTTTCGGGCAACTGATTACGTGTGACGACTCAACGACTGTCAACCTCAGTAGCCGTCATAAACAAAGGACACGTTCCAGTTTCCTCCCAATGACAATATCTTTACCACCCCCTAAAATCTATAAAATAATACAAAAAATTTCGCGCTCGCTTCGCTCGCGCCTTCCTCTTGCTTTTTCTCCGTTCGTCTTGCTTGAGGCGCTCGACTTAATTCTCATTTCTATTTCTAAATCGTCTATCCAGGGGAAATTGTTCAACGCTATATCCCCCTGGGTAAGGCTCAGCAATTCCGCAATTCGAAGAATCGTGGCGAAGAGCTTCAATGATGCTGAAGAACGTCAAAACGGACTGACACTTCTCCAAAACGAGTTTCGGGAGAAGACGTAAAAGAAAAATTGATTTTGTTATTTAAATATAGGTATTTTTACCTACAGTAAGTACCTAGTTATAAACATTAAAAAAATACCTACTTTTTACTTGTATCTATGATTATAAAAATTAAATTATAATTTCATAATTTTGACTTGACAACGACTATGTGACCCCCCCCTGGCTCCAAAGCTGGATCCGCCCTTGTATATTATATACTGCCTATCTATCTATATAAATAAAAAGAGAAGTCCTGACTGACTGACTGACTGACTCATCAACGCCCAGCCCAAACCGTTGGACCTAGAAAGCTGAAATTTTGCACAGAGGTTCCCTTTATAATGTAGACAAGGAATAAGGAAGGATTTTTCGAAATTCAACCCCTAAGGGAGTTAAATAGGGGATGAAAGTTTGTATGGAAAATCGTCATTTTCACGCGGGCGAAGCCGCTGGCAAAAGCTAGTTTTATAATAAAATGGATTCAAAATACTTAGTTTTTAATATAGAGTCGAACAATAGTCACTAAGTTTATACATACTGGAGCTTGTCACTGTAGTACTCTCTGTGTTCCTGGAATTTAAATGAGAACGTAATACAGCTTAAGTAGAAACTCGTGAAATGAGTTCTTATAAGCGCTCATTAATTAAATCGTTGAGAAATAGTTTTCCCTCTTGGTTCGCTAGTTTTGAAGCGCTCGAATTTTTTTTGCCTACATTTTATGGTGAAAACTAAATTGTAAATTTTTTGATGAGTTTTCCCTGCTACAAATACTCGTACTTATATAACTTAATCACGACTGTTCTCCCGGAAGTTTAGACAAAAGCGTATCTCATAGTACTCCTATACTTTGTCAGTTATGTAATAGGGGGGGATTGAGCCTATTGCTATCAACCGAGCAGAAATCCAGGTTAAGTAGCTGCTACTGAGAAAGACCTGATGGAAAAACTCAATATCACTGCCCGACCCGAGAATCGAACCCAGGGCGTCATACTCAGCACAGCAGTCTATCATAACACTTCTTCTGATCCTGGCTAGTAACAATTTTTTTTTTATCCTACATCGGGCATCCGGTTTATTTGGCCACTTTGCTCTTCTCAGCGATATACGAGTACATTATAGAAAAAACAAACATATGAATATTTTGGCAATCCTATTGCATATTGGTAAGGACCTTCCGTCAAACACTTCATACAAACATTGTGGCAAATCGGCAGTAAAACTGTGAAAGCTTTTCTGGAAAAATTACTATTTACAAATAAAATCTGGTTAAAGCTCGATACCTCCAACAACGGTTGACTTGGCACAAATTTATAGTACATTACTGCAGCGGCCAGCAACAGAGGCATTGATGGACGAACGTGTAAATGTGGGCCAAGGCGAAGCCGAGGCACACATACGTAAGTCCATCAATGCCTAGTTGTGGCCAAGGCTTGTATAGTACTTTTCTCAAATAATGCGAGGAAATTAAATACAATTTACTTTTCAAAATCACATACAACAATAATTTTTCACGCGTTGAAGAGTTCAGCCAATTCGAAATTTAAATAAAACCTTTAATAAGTCACCTCCTTGGTTGCTATGGTTCAGAGTAAAAGATCGTTCCATTTTTAAATAACACGACAGATATGAGTTTAGTATGTAATTTATTTGGCCGCTAAACACGACAGATATGGATTTTCATACAACTTTTGCCGGCCGCTGGTCGCATGTATCTGGCCAGTACAGCAATTTCGATTTATCTCGAAGAAGGTTGTCAAAATAATGCTCAAATTTCCAAGCATGTTTGAGAAAAACCCATTTACAATTACAAGCAAATAGCCTGGCTTTTAATCATACGCAGCTACAACGGAAATGATTTCCGCATTTTCAGTGCTTACTAGCCATTTATCCCAGATTAAATGTTGTGCTAATAACGTCATATTATCCACTAAATTGAACCTTGCATTAATAACAGTAGTAAACAGATTATTCAGGCCAGATGCCGTGCGTGAACCCATCCAGCCATAATACTTTTTATATATTTTTTTTGATCACAAGAGGAAGTTATGTTCGACTAGTAATAATTAGGGCAGGACTCCACCAAAACGGAGATGTGCCAAGCGGAGAGGAGATGCGCCAAATTCGATCAATCACAGGAAGGGAGAAAGACCAGATGTAACTGTGATTGATCGAATTTGGTACATCTCTCCGTTTGGCACATCTCCGCTTTGGTGGAGTCCCGCCCTTATGGTGGAGCAGTCAAATACGTGTCGGATTGACATTAGCTTGCCATAGCGTGGTTTAGCGGTCGCAAGCGACTGATGAGCATAAGTTCTTAGGCTCGGTTCTCAGGACGGGGAGTGTCATTAGGTTTTTCCGTTATGAATTTCTGATCAGAAGCCTGGGCTTGTGGCTAGTTGATGGCAATAGACTCGTCCCCAATTACTGATGAAATGTGGGTGTACAATCTGTACACAACTTCCTAATCAAAATCAAAATAAAAAAATCAAAATGTTTATTTGCCAGAAATACATACAAATTACAGGAAAAGATCTTATAGCCTAAAAAGTCAATGTACT
The DNA here is from genome assembly GCA_949775195.1 of Diarsia dahlii. NCBI lineage: Eukaryota > Metazoa > Arthropoda > Insecta > Lepidoptera > Noctuidae > Diarsia > Diarsia dahlii. Next base: position 12,672,105 of record OX459194.1, on the reverse strand, counting down.
CTGCCTGCAAGCAAGCGTGCAAATATTTACTTATATCTATAATTATAATAATCATTATTAACTATGTCATTATTATAATTTACAGGTTAAGGTGACGTTATGTTGTGAACCAAGCTACGAAATTGTTGTTGCTATTGCTCGTCTATTCTCTAGATTTTCTACGCCACCTATAATTTTCTCAATAGCTGTCTTTTGTTTTTATTGGTTTTTCATATTGTCAAGCGAAAACCTGTTTTTTCTGTTCTGATGAGCGAAAATCATTTTGTAGTATAAAATTAAACCGTGATGCCGGTAGATAATGAGAGTTCACATCCCTAACTCTTAATTATAATATCCATTATAAACTGGCTTGTGTAACCAAAAGTTTATACATCAGTACTAACATACAATTAAAATGTATGTCTTCTGCACTATAATTACAGGCCGTGGTTATAAAACTAACAAAACTAACGAGCTGGAAATAAAATACGACTATGTAAATATGTGAAGTTAAGGGCCTGTATACACGTCGTTTTAACGAAGCTTTTTTCAAAACAAAAAACATATTATAACCCGATACTTCCACATTTTGTGCACATACTTTTGCACATTTTGTACACAGATTTTTGCACATTTTATACACAGATTTTTGCACATTTTTACATATTCAGCTTCACGTTTTCCACAACAATATGTTGAAATTTCGCTACAGTCGAACGCACTCAGGTACGATTCGTTTTATCGAGGAAACGCAATTTGATATGAAGTCAAAATAAAGTGTGTGTGTTTTCCGAGTCGGGCAAAGTGTTAGTGGGATTTCCACCAGGAATTTCTCAGTAGCAGCCGCAGAGTCTAGATTTGTGCCCCGTTGATAGCAATAGGCTCGCCCCCTGTTACATGGGACTTAAAAGTAACTGCCAAAATGTGGGTGTATTATTATATTCACCTCTGCCTAACCCTTCAGGGATTACAGGCGTGATATTATGTTATGTTTATGTTATTTCAAAATAATGTGGTCTGTAAAACTTTGACTCTTTAGAAAGCACGCATCGACTGCGCTTATAAAAACTTTGTATAGCCCTTGAGTAAAGTATGTGAAATCTAATCCACGTAATCAGCGCTTTGTGAAAATTATATGCTTGATGAAAACCAGCGGGGCGTGAAAACAGCTTAGCGATTACCAACCTGCCAGTCAGTGTATGTCCTGCGTTGAGCTATGTATGGACATGATGTATGGCTTGTGAGAAGCATAGAGACATTGATTTCCGGGCCTTACTACTGCTGTGATCGATATAACCTATCGATATAACAGTCTAGGATTATATTATATAGCTGTTGAATGAAAAAGAGGAGCACGTATCTAACAGTAAACTGGTATTGGGTAATGGTGATGTAATTTTTTATCGCATTGGTTAAAAACCTCGTAATTACGCGATATATCTTAATTGATATTGCTTTGACAAATCTATTTTTGGAGCTTACACAAATGAAATGATAATAAAAACTGGTACGAGTAAGAGCGAGGCCACCCAAGTGGGGCGATACTTTTATCTCTGCGTAGACGACGATCAAAAACCGATGACTAAAGGCTCTAACAATACTCCTGACCCATTGACCTGGTGAGAGTTATCTCGGTTAACGTCTATTATACCTCGTTAGTGGACCTATATAATTTTGATGAAAACCAGCGGGGCGTGAAAACAGCTTAGCGATTACCAACCTGCCAGTCAGTGTATGTCCTGCGTTGAGCTATGTATGGACATGATGTATGGCTTGTGAGAAGCATAGAGACATTGATTTCCGGGCCTTACTACTGCTGTGATCGATATAACCTATCGATATAACAGTCTAGGATTATATTATATAGCTGTTGAATGAAAAAGAGGAGCACGTATCTAACAGTAAACTGGTATTGGGTAATGGTGATGTAATTTTTTATCGCATTGGTTAAAAACCTCGTAATTACGCGATATATCTTAATTGATATTGCTTTGACAAATCTATTTTTGGAGCTTACACAAATGAAATGATAATAAAAACTGGTACGAGTAAGAGCGAGGCCACCCAAGTGGGGCGATACTTTTATCTCTGCGTAGACGACGATCAAAAACCGATGACTAAAGGCTCTAACAATACTCCTGACCCATTGACCTGGTGAGAGTTATCTCGGTTAACGTCTATTATACCTCGTTAGTGGACCTATTACCTAGGTACGTGGGTGACCATTCACACTGAGCCACGCCATTCACCACCATATAAAGGCAGAAAATGGCGTTAATTTTAATTAAGGAGGCATATCGGTACACTTCTAGATATAAAACTAGAACTATAGACTGTTAGCCTGTTCTCAAAGCGACCGATATGGTAATGTTTCGATAAACAGTCAATTAACAGTAGCTGTTTGTTAGTCATTGATGTCGAAATATAATCATAGATACATGTATCAATTCTTTAGGAGCAGGATATCTTCAGGTTAGTTTGGTCTGTGGATGAACAACCGTCCATTATAATACCGAGTTTCTTCTTCCCGGCTGTCACTTGTAGGTCTTTGACAGTCTTAATAGGTAGTTAGTGGCCCGAAAATCTGACAAACAGTAGCAAGGGGTATCGAGTACAATCCAGTAATACTATAGTACACACTGGACAATTCTTAGTAACATCAGAAACAAAGACAAATTGATAAAATCTCGACGAATTTTCGGAAAGATAAAACTGTTTGAATTAATTCGCCCAGGGGAAGTTGCGATCGCGTGATCAATCGCTCGTTTAAACCTAACTGAAGTCTATGAATACTAATAAAGCCTGGCCCTAATACCTAGCTACACTTTAGTTCGCACCCTTCCTCTGAAAATCACGTCCCATAAATCTTCAATGTAAACGTATTTACGTAAAATGGTCGCTTTCTTAGAACTGGTTCTAAGTGAACCCAGATAGATTGGACCGTAAAAATCTAAAGATCGTTACACACACCGGCGGCGGTGGTTGACGATGTTAGATAATAAGATAATAGTGACCGAAACTAATAGTAGTGTAACTTTTATAACTTATATGTCAGTAGAACATAATATTCCCAATATGTTACAGACCGATATTACGAACAATAAAAACAAATCAAGTAAAAGAAAGTGGGAAACGAGTATTTACGCTTCATTTGACCTTACTTTGTGAGTAGCTCACACAAATATTATACATTTGTTTGTACTTTTAAATTTTATTTGAAAAACTTCAAAAATACAATGATTATACGGTCACAAAAAACTGGTGTCCTTTTCGTGTTTTTTTAAACCCAATTCTGGTTTGTTAATTCAATTACGACTTACGACCTTTTCAACTGTGTCTTCGGAGAGTGTGCGCAAGAGCTCCACGAGCTGATCCCACCATCTCCCTTCTTCCATCGGGAGACTAGACGTACTACAGGGTATCACCGATACCTAGTCGACATTCCACACATTCGAACGAAGCGCTTTGCTGGGTCCTTTATTATGCGCACAGCCAAGGAGTGGAATTCCCTGCCTGCGTCGGTTTTTCCGAGTTCATATAACCCTAATCTGTTTAAGTCGCGAGTAAACAGGCTTCTACTGGGTAAGCTCGTTCCATCGTCGACATCATCTCTGCCCTTAGGGCAAGATTGAAGTCAAGAGCAAGCCCATTTACATTAAAAAAAAAAAAAAAAAAAACGGTGATAGTATAACTTATGAAGATACCTCTCACATCAGTAAATCAACGTCGGCGTATACACAATTCACAGACTTACAGTCTACGGCTGACATTAAATTATGAAATAGCATTAGCTCGGTTACTGTATGGAGCGGCTTGCCATTCTGAAACCAGCAGGCGTCTGAACAGTTATGACGTCACTTACCCGCGTAGGTACCTATGTAATACCTCTATGTAGCCCATAACTGTAGGTATTAAAAGTCTGGCTCACAAAGACCATGATTCACAAAAATGCAGTACCTGAAAGAGTGAAGCTGTAAAACTGAGGTGGGCTTTGATTACAACTACGAAACGCGTGTGTATGGTTTGCTTTTCACAATGTCGATGGCTGGTCAACTGAAGCAAATATTCGTGCGAATTTCACAGTTCAGACACACTATGTACAGTTCTACCGTATTTATTCGTCTATACAAAGTCCGGAAGGATTTAGTGAATAGTTCAGGTGACTGGTTTAGAAAGTCCAATCGGATTGTCTGCCCAGATAAGCAGGCTTGGCCCACTGATATCTTTGAAAGCTTTAAATCTCATTCAATGTTTCACTTGGCAAGAGAATTTGAAGACGAATGTTGTGGTATTAACGAACAGGTAAAGGGAATGAAATGTGTTTGGAATATTAAAGCAGATGATGAAGGTGGTAATATATTGCCGGGTGGAAATGAGGTGAGTAGATACATAAATATTATGTAATGTAGGTACATAAATAAAATCCTAAATAGTAGTTTTTTTTTACTGAATAATGTTTTCTTCTACATCATTAAAAAGGCACTAACATTCATATATGATTTATTTATTCATCAACACATACATTTGTTTTAACAGGTAAGACCCAAGCTAACAAAAGTAGTCATAAATTGCTAATAGCCCAGTCCCAAGTAACGGGTCTGGCTGGGTAGAAACACAAGTTATACAGTGGACAACATACTAAGTGTCACCCTCTGGAATTCCGCCAAAGAACAAGAAAATATGTCCAAACGCCGAGACACACTTTTCAGTGTTCTCATTGCACGAATCACTGGTGCAAACTTTAATAAATTAGTACGCGATACCGGGACTTATAATGTTCTCTTAAAGGAACCGGAAGTGTCTACTTTTAATCAAATTCTCTAGAGTTCCTTCAGGTATTATGCTATTAAACCTAAGTAGCAATATTAAAGTTTGAGTTCAAACTAGGTCAGTTTCTAACAGTTTCCTAATATCAAGACTGGTGTTTTGATAATAAACCACAGTGGGCCGGAATGAAATATTATATTTACTATTTGTCCGCCTTAATAAATAAACCGATAAGCCGACATGAACCTTTATGGTCAGGCAAAATCAAAAGGATAGAGCGAAAAAATATCTCAAACGTGGACCAATATGTTACCGATTAGTACCGGTTAATACTATCTGTTTTCCACATCAAAGCTCTTTTCGGTTAAATCCACATCAAAGGTTAATCGTTCAGTTGTTTAGGTTCTGCCAGATATATGAGGCTTAGGCGTTTGATGGCATGGTTGGCGCAATGGCTGAGTGATTGGCTGGTGCGCTGGCTGTGTGTCGAGGGTCCCGCGATTCTCGCATGGAACAAATAATTGCTTAATATCCTAAAGCTGTTCCGTATCTGTTTATTGGTGTTACGGGATTCTAATTCCTTCAAATATAAATGACATCCACAAATAACGTAGCTTCCTGCCAGTAAAAGAATTTTTAGAGTTGGATTTAGTTCCAGAGATTGTTCTCTAAAAACAAATTTTACCTCTTCATAATTTTAGTATACACTCATATCCATTTTCACATACACTAAACGACACTAACGAATGTCCAAATATTATTCTGTTAAGATTTTAACTCTCATCGCTATGCGGTAAAAACTCACAGTTATTTCATTTTCTAAACAGCTAAATCGTAACTTATACTACATCCATTAATATTAAATTGTTATCTTTCAGCTTCATTCGTCCTCTTCATCCCTACGATCAAGAAAACAGCCGTAAAATAGTCGCGATCATCCCTTAAATGTTTGTGCTTTGACCCGTCAAACTTTGGAAAATCCATCCCAGGTTTACTCGAACCAAGTTTGAATGCCGCCGCCAACGGATGCGTGTGATACGGAAGGCTTTTTGCCATTCCTGTTTTTGTCGCCAGCTGTCTATAGAGTATAGGACTAATGGAGAATCTTTTTTTCATTTAGTTTTTAATCTGTCAGTGTATAGCGTTGATAACCCTAAAGACCCTGAATTAAAGTTGGATATGGTGGAATATTTGTTCTGGGTGTGTGTCGAAATTGACCCTGATGCAGCACGTTAAGCCGTTGTTCCCGGTTGTCATTTGTATATTCTTAGTCGTGTCAGGTAGTCAGTGACCTGAAAGCCTGACTAAGTAGTAATCATCATCTGCCTAGCCTGTGTTGTGTCGACTTCCAGTCAAACCGGAAGCAATCGAGTAACTAGCTACTATACATAGAGCGACTGCCTATTTGATTTACACAGCACAATATTCCTTTGTAAGACTAATTGTCAGAATTAGGGCTTCTCTCTACTATAAACGAACACCAAAATTTACAAATGACAGCCGGGACGAACGGCATTATGAATCGAGTATTACTTGAACGCCGTACCCCTCTCAAATAGACGAGGCTCTGCTTCCAATTTGTCAGTTTCAATAAACTAAGCCCTTGACTGCGAAGCGTAACTGTATCCTTTAAGAGTTGGTATTTAGGTACCTACATTAGTGGAAGTTTGGCACCGTGGAGATTGGCACAAGAAAAGAGAGGCCTATACCCAGCAGTGGGTGAGTTCGGGCTCTGGATGATGAGGAAGTTTGAAAGTTGCGCCAGTTACAGAAAAGTTGAACGGAAATCAAGCAGTGTCTTGGTATAGATATGTAATGAGAACAGACGGATCGCATGTGACTAAAAGAGTGATAAATGTAAATATTGATGGCTGGAGCTGGAGAGTAAGATCAAGGAAACGATGAATGAATTGTCTCAGGAATTATCTGACAAAAAAGGAGTAAATGATAGCGTGCCAAAAAAAAACGTGTTGCGCCGACCTTTAGTATGGACAAGTCCAGGAAGATGATGATTTAGAAACATCTGCTCACGTCTGCTTGATAAACTGAACCGGAAGGATGTGTCCTTTCTAAATAACTAAAACAACATAACATCACACGCTGTTATAAGTGAATAGATAAGCACAAATGTACCTTAGTAGACCCACATTTCGCAGTTTATGTTTGTGTTCTATTTATTAAGGACGCAATAGGGTTAATTCAGCCGGACATAAACACAGATCAAAGCTGCCACTTCTTGGCTGCGAGTTGACCGAAAGAGATAACCCGGGCACAAAGGGCTAATGGGCCTACTACACGCACGCACTTCCCCACAGTTTTGCCTGCGGGATTACACGGTGCACACAGTACATCGCGCGTGTGGTTTGTAATGGTAATACAGTTTTACCAACCATACGCGCGATGTACTGTGAAGTGTGAACGAAAACTGTGGGGAAGTGCGTGCGTGTAGTAGGCCCATAAGAAGGAACGTGGGTGGTTTTTAGTCAGTAGAAGTTGCCAAGAGCGGGAGGAGTCATTTGATGATTTCCAATCCTCCAAAAAAAAATTGCTCCAGTTTTATCTATTTTCGCGTTGTAAATACCCGGGTAATAAATCAGAAAGCATTATGGGTCATGGCTGGAAATTATTCTGATTACAAGAAACACCTGTTTCTTATAAGGATCCCAATTATTATCGCATTATTTAATAAGCCTATTTGGTATTAAATCAGCTTATTACACCTGGGTACCTTGTTGTGGGAAAAAAATATAATTCCGATATGTCAATTTCGAAATAGCTTCCTATGAAAACCTCAAAAGGTAGGCAAGGACTAGGTATTTCCGTTTGTTTATACAACGTCTAATGTCAGCACAACTTAAAGTAGAAACTACCAACCATGATTCACTCTCGAAGTTTAAAACTGGATTAATATAAATTATTATGCTGCAAGATTCCGGAACTGCTTGAAGCACCCTGAAAATTAATTTTCCTTCTTATAGACTTGTGGAACTTTATTTTCTCATCTCACGAAAACATCAACACTTAGACACCTGAAGAAAGTTTATTTATCTAAATAAATAAACTTTCTTCAGGTGTCATGAAAGTTAAAAGCTGAAGTATCTAACTCAATCTCTTGGTAATATGTGTGTAAACATGTAGGTAGATACTTAATAGAATTATCATTGAATATCTATACTTCTATACTAATATTAAAAAGAAGTAAAGTTTGTGTGTTTGTATATTTGTTAAATTGTAAGGGGTAATCTCGGGACCTACTGAATCGATTTTTAAAATTATTTTACCATTAGAAAGCTACATTCATCCCGGGTGACATAGGCTACTTTTTATCTCTGTATTCCCACGGGAACGGGAAATACGCGGGTGAAACCACGTGAGGTCCGCTAGTAGTAATATAATTTGCTTCAGTTACCTCTGAGGCATTAAATATCGTGATCTTCAATATTTTTTCTACTGAATAACGATACATGGTTCATTTGTTTTGGTTCGTACGAAGAGACAGAGATATTAGGGAAAGGGCAATGACTGTTATTGACATCTTCACTGGCAGCAACTAAAGTTAGTTGTAACATGGAACCTTGGATTCATAATATCGTATATTCATAAAAAAATACACAAACAGACATTAAAAGAGACTTGGATTCATAAAATGTATTCTACTTCAATAATAACATGCTTACGTGAGTATGTATGAATGGACCAAGTCAGCAGGTACCTATGTAATAATAATAATAATTTTTTATTCATAATTATAAGGTATAAGTAGGTAGGTAGGTAGGTGTAGGTGTAAGTATGTACTTACCTTATTAATTTATCATAATTAATACCTAGCTGTACCTGAATAATAAAACGGGTATTATGGAATAAGATGAATAAAGTTATAAGCCAGACATAAGGTACATCTAAGATTTATTATTAGGGTCAGCTTTATCCGTCTAATTTGATTTTAATCAGAAACCAATTAGCCAACTATGAACAAAACTTTTTGTAGGTACCTAACTAAAATCTGTAACATTTTACACCAATGATTGTTTATATAAGAACCACTATAAAATTAATCCTAAATATTATGAAAATTCATTTTCTATTCCCTTTCAAAATATTAACGACTACTGTCAGCCGCAGAAACATTTTTTCAGTGATATTAATCGGGAACATTTTATTCCGGTCTAGTGGTTTTATAGATTCATTTATTGCTGAAAAGTTAATGAGTGTGCTAACGTTAAACACTTACTAAAACGTTTCGTGACTGTTTTACGAGTATAATTCGTCTGGGTTATAATTTTAACCTACACTTACGATAAAATGCCTCGACTCGTTGGTCTAGTGATCGCAAACGCGACTTCTGAGCAGGTTCTGGGTTAGATTTCCAGGTCAGGCAGTGTTAGTGGGTTTACCATCAGGGTTTTCTCAGTGGCAGCCACGGAGTTCGCAATTTGTGTCCGTGCGATGGCAATAAACTCGCCCCTTTTACATGTAGGGTTTAAACATAACTGTCGAAATGTGGGTGTACCATTAGGTATACCTCTGCCTAACATTGGAGATTACAGGCGTGATGTTATGTTCATCATCATCATCATCAGCCTATTGCAATCCACTGCTGGATATAGGCCTCTTTTACGCCACTCAACTCGATTTCCGGCAACTCTCATCCAGTTGTTACCAGCCACTCTGCGAAGATCATCGCTCTACCGAGCCTGCGGGCGTCCCACCTTACGCTTGCCGATTCGCGATGTTATGTTATAAACCATAAAATATAAATTAGAAGTAAGATCTTGTCAGGTTTTATTACCAACTTCTTAATAAGAAGTCAGGCTTGAAGGCCTTCGGGGACGCAATCACTCCGGGGTTTCAACTTTTCAACCTATGTTTGTAAGACTGGCTACAGAGAACCTTAGGCAAAGTTTCCGAAAAGTGAGTCAGAAAGTAGGTAAGTAAGAGCAAAGTTAGAAAGTGACGGCTAAAGGTACCTTGACAACTTATAGAACTTAGGACTTATAAGTTGATAATGTGCCTGCTGCTTGGTGCCCCGTAAAGGCAACGCTTGGAAAACGATTAACAAGTTAACTATACCTACCTCGATTGCCTGTTTTGTCTATATAGTGGTCAAACGATCTTAGCTTTAGGTCGGTGTTTCGATTTCCAGGTTGGGCGAAGTGTTGGGTTGGGTTTTGCTTTCAGGAATTTCATAGCAACCCAGAATCTGGATGTGTGGTACCCTGATTGATAGGAATACGCTCTCCCCGGATAATATGGGACTTAAAACTAACTGGCTAACTATTGCTGTCAACACACACACCTTATACCTTACCCGTCAAGATATCGGCATGATTTTATGTTTTTCTTTATAAATGAAGTAGACATACAAATTGCAATAATATAGGTAGCTTATGTGCAACAGCTTAAACCAGAACTGGTTTTATTTAACACGGCAGTTTGGGGCAGTTTGGGGAGTATGTATTTTGTTTCTATTAACTTATCTGTATTTACACACTGAAACCGAAAGCATAACTTACGGAAAGACAGCCATGATTGGGGTTCTTGTAATATATGATTACAATAACTTTTAACAAGCTCTGGGATCTAACCCTTGTTAGTGTTACAGTTAGCTTAGTTCGTGCTATACGTTAACTTGTCAATCGATAAAATGGATCAGTATCAGTTAATGATAACTGGATCACGTACACCACCATTACCAGTCTATTCATATATGACGAAGGTAGCTCAACTATTTCGGGTTCATCGTTGTCAGAGTCCAAGTTCGGCATGGCGGAGGTACGAAATAATAGTCTCAACACTGGTTACAACCGCCTATTTATTTACTACCGATAACAAATTAACAAAATCTCAAACGATCAAGCCGATGGAAATGGATTAAAGTACGGAAACGCGGTCAGTTCGATACAGGCGGGCAGAACATCCGTTCGCGCTCGTGTCTCACCAAAAAGTAACATCCCTCAAGTCAAATGCGTCCAATGTCAACGTCAACCGACCACTGACAACAGACCCTTGACATATGACAACTGACAGCTGTCAAACCAGACCTGCCACGCTCTGTATCGACCTCACCCAAGCTCACTGCTTGACGTTTCCGACAAACGATGACAGATGGCGTTATTCTAAATTGTCAACTCTGAATATTGTGCCTCGGTGTTGACTCTGCGACACGGCCATCTTGACATTTCACACGTCCTCGTGTGAGGTATCTGCAACAAGAAGTCACGGAAAGTAAATCGTCCCTTACTCGGCCTCCCTGGCCAAGACGTCGAAATATTATCACTCACACACACAATTCAAAACAAAGTTTTGTTCTGATCCATATTCTCATCAAATCTCATAAAGAAAATCTCAACATTGAAATCAACATTCTTCAAGAATCATCAACTTTCGACCAAATCTAGTATCCGATCAAATCCAGTATGCAATGCTCTGCTCGGTACCATACAACACACACAGCTTCCAACAGGCAACCATGGGACCTCCATTCGGTACCCAACCTCAACACATCTCATTGCCTCCATCCGGCAACCATGGGACCTCCATCCGGTACCCAACATCAACTCAACACATTGCCTTTATTTAGCACCTTTAGCTACATTGCCATGCTGGACATTGGCCACAGCCCTCAAGTAAACACTTACACGCGTGCAGCAACGAACAGCATTGCAATGTATGGAATCTGAGTCACTTGCATACTACATTTGCATCTTTTACCTCTCACTTAAGGTCTGACCCCTTCATCATCACCCGATCTCGTTTTGGTAGTGTCTATCGTGTCAAAGTCAAATTTACAGTCAGCAATTGCGTCACATGTCGCAATTGACCGTATTTTCTCAAATCGTATCTCATTTGATGACATTATGAACCGAAACTAATCTCAAATAACTGTCGGGTAAAACGTGAAATAGAATTTCTAGAACAATTCCATCGGTCTCAACAGAAGTCAAAATTTGTACAGTTGACCTTACAGAAGTCTGCCCAATACCAGTCGTTCGGCCATTCCTGGCCCAAGTGGGTGGGGAATACAAGGTATTCTTGTCAAAATCATTACCGGTTCTAATGAAAATCATAACAAACTCTTTTGTTTAAAGCTGACATGTCGAACAACACCCATTCTCATTTAAATAATAGGAAACCCATTAAAATATTGCAGTGCTCATACTCTGACTTCCATCCGGTCTTCATCATCACACTTATAGCCTCCATCCGGCCATAAGCATCAAAACAATCGACCTCCATCCGGTCTTCATCATCACACTTTAACCTCCATCCGGTTATAAGCATCAAACCAATCGACCTCCATCCGGTCATCAACACGTAACCTCAATCCGGTTACATACACAACAGGCAACCTCTATCCGGTCACCTCCACATGTAACCTCCATCCGGTTACATACACAACAGGCAACCTCTATCCGGTCACCTCCACATGTAACCTCCATCCGGTTACATACACAACAGGCAACCTCTATCCAGTCACCTCCACATGTAACCTCCATCCGGTTACATACACAACAGGCAACCTCTATCCGGTCACCTCCACATGTAACCTCCATCCGGTTACATACACAACAGGCAGCCTCTATCCGGTCACCTCCACATGTAACCTCCATCCGGTTACATACACAACAGGCAACCTCTATCCGGTCACCTCCACATGTAACCTCCATTCGGTTACATGCACAACACCATCAAGATAATCATTTCGAGCCTTTATCAAAATAATTTTTAAAGTAGGGTTGTTCAACATGTTACTTTATTTTTCCTGTAACGCTACAGGTTATAAGAAAACTCTAAATGTTAAGTTGACCACTTAGTATTCAACTAGTCTTGTTGTAATATGGGATCTAGAAGTCACTAGTAAACAAAGATGAATATGCTGTCAATAGATTAATTAATTGGGAACGAAATTCTAACGAAACATCTGTATCAACTGCATTGAAATCAATTTGAATATTAGAAGCATTCTTGAGCTTATTTGAAACATCACATAACCTAACAACCTTTTCACGACACTAAAACAACACTATCACACGTCTAACTAACATTAAATCCTTGTTGTAAAATCTCAACGCCAATTAAAATATATTTTTTTTTAAAACAACTATCCGGTACATACAACATGAAATAAAATCTCTAATAGTAAATCGATAATCATAACCTCAGTAAATAATTGTGAAGTACAAACTATCATGACCTATCCCGGGTCAATTTACAATGTTATTTACACGCTTGCCACTGAACTGTAACGAAACATTTTTGATCAGAGAGCATTCGGCACCAGAAACATAATAAAATGAATACGACTCACCAGATATTCATCAGCACACTGCTAGGATTGCTCACATAGCAAACTTCAACACGTCACACGTAGCACTCTGCTGCAGGCTGCAGGCACTGCTTGGTCAGCCTGCCGCGCCGCCGCGCTGCCAACCACGCGCCGCCAAGCCGCGTCCCGCCGCCGCGCCGCCGGCGCCGCTGCCGAAGTAAATTCTCAGCGCACCGTGACGTCATCGCGCCATTCTTCCTATTTTCTTCAGCTCGAGTGAATCCCGGTTCTGATGTCGCATCAGGGTCTTCGCGATCGTCATCACCATACGGGGCACTCCAGACTATAAACAGCTCCTTAAAATCGCTCCATTTCATCCCAGGACAAGATATGGACGACCGCCATGACGAAACTTCTCCCATGAGTCTCGTGGAATTCGCTGCTTCCCCTGTAGGCACGCCACAGCGCCAGTTTCACGGCGCTGCTGTCTTCACAGCACCCCGGCGGTCCATCCCCACCAGGTGAGACCAACGGCTACCCGGAGGAGGCCCAGCGGAGGACGACCAGCGACAGAGGTGCCGACTTACGACGCACCTACAGTGGATGTGTGACTCCCGTCCGTCCCGTTTCTCCCATGAGTGCGCGGTTCAAAGCAATCATCAACGATGCACCTTGACTATTCAGATCGATAACACACATGTCGGCTGTTGCCAACCAAGCACGCGGGACAATATTCCGTTTTTCAGGGTCAAAATGCGGTAGGCGAATATACCCGCAAAAGGTGATTTCATTGCTTGCACAATAGTCATAAAGTTTTTGTTTATTTGCTCGAACAGAAAACACCACATTTCCGTTTCTATGTCACTTTCAGACGCACGCGCATTGTCTTTACACTTTTCCGGCCTAGTACTGTCACTTACACTATGTAGGCGTTAAAGTTACATCGCACTTCTGATGACGAAGGTAGCTCAACTATTTCGGGTTCATCGTTGTCAGAGTCCAAGTTCGGCATGGCGGAGGTACGAAATAATAGTCTCAACACTGGTTACAACCGCCTATTTATTTACTACCGATAACAAATTAACAAAATCTCAAACGATCAAGCCGATGGAAATGGATTAAAGTACGGAAACGCGGTCAGTTCGATACAGGCGGGCAGAACATCCGTTCGCGCTCGTGTCTCACCAAAAAGTAACATCCCTCAAGTCAAATGCGTCCAATGTCAACGTCAACCGACCACTGACAACAGACCCTTGACATATGACAACTGACAGCTGTCAAACCAGACCTGCCACGCTCTGTATCGACCTCACCCAAGCTCACTGCTTGACGTTTCCGACAAACGATGACAGATGGCGTTATTCTAAATTGTCAACTCTGAATATTGTGCCTCGGTGTTGACTCTGCGACATATACATATGTTTTTATTACATTTCTATTATCATGCAGCGTGTAATGAAGATAATAAATACTTCTTCATAATTCTGAACTCCTGGTAGTTTGTGAAATAAAATCAAAATAAATATTCCGCTGTAAAACTATTTAATGTTGGTACATATAAATAAAACTAAAATATTCGACTTTACTCCGTGACTGTACTTTATAATGAAATTAGGTAGTGGGTCCAGTCGATTGGACCCGCGGGTCCTTTTCGAGTGGGTCCAGTTGACCAAAGACTTACAGTTTCTAAGTTATTCATGTCCAGATATAAAACTAAAGCTTTCCAATCATCTCGGAATTTATTTAGATTTTTTTTATATTACCAAGACAAACTTAATTACTCGTAAAATTATTTCGTTTGACGAATAACGTTGCGCTCCATTACTCAATACCAACTTTGACAGAACACAAACTTGGTCACTTACTTAACTAAATAACAGAAGTCTCACTACATAAGTAGTTCCAGTAGCTAATACATAAGCTGGAACTGGAGCATTGCCAGCGCATACGTTGAATATATGAACGAAGTCACTCAAGCGAACATAGTCAAAGTATAGCTAATCGAACCTAGAGTTGATAAAACTTTTTTTTTGGTATGTGGGAAATCATCAAATGACTTGTCCCGCTCTGGGCAGAGCGGTGAGCGGTAGGGACTAAAAACCACCCATGTTCCTTATTAGCCCTTGTGCTGAGGCCGTGGTAAAAACGTTAGAATCGAGTTTATGCGAACTGTGGTTAGTGATCAACAACTCACTGTTTGAACACCCCATACCAAAAAGCTTTCTACAACTAATTCCGAACTTTATTCATTTTGTGCAAAAACTTTCGAGACTAGATGTTTTTGAACTTTCAACACATCGTAGGAATAGATTCGTTCTGGTCTAACTTGTGGTTACAGTTTGAGCCGAAACATACCTAAATAGATCAGCACATAAATGTTGGGAGGTTCCTAATTTACCACCAGACGACCTCAGCATACGATATAGGATCCCCCCTACCTCCAAATTGGGGGCCCTCCTTTAAATCACGTAAGGTTTTTTAGGCCACTTTTATACCTCTCGCTCCCTCTTGGTGATACATCGTGAAGTTTTATGTTACCCCTCTTGCCTCCTCCCAGCAGCACGTGTACATTTATTATTGGAAAGATCTAATAGTTTTAGAATCGGTTTTAGTAAAAAACGTTTCGCTTTCTCGGATTTTTACATGAACCAATTCGTTCTTGGTAAAAATTACATGTCACACGTTCAATTATTTAATTTCGAAGCACATGATTGTCAAAATATCCCCGCCATCCACCAACCACCCATGTTTCCTTAGCCCTTTGTGTCCGGGACCGAGGTATCTATTTCGAACAACCCTCAGCCCCGACAGTGTCGGCCCTTGTGGGCCCCTGCAATGTTGCTGCGTTGAACACAAACGTGCCGTCGACACAGTCTGTCGTCGTCATAAGACGGACGGACGGTGCTAGCCCACTACTCACCGTCCACAGGCACGCGCATAAGGTGACCGGAAGCGAACACGTGGCGGCTAGGAGGAGAGGTTCTCTCTCTTCTCACGTTCCACCACCTCCTTCGCTAGCATCACTGCTTCGCAGAAGAAGACGACGACGGCGGCGGCGTCCCATTCCCTCTTGCCCCGGACTATGGCTTGCACCACGGCAGGACGCGAGATGTCGCCGCCGCCAATCGCCGCTACGAGAACAGAGCGGGGTTCCGCCCAAGCGGAGCAGACCTCCACGGTGTGCTCCACCATGTCCTCCGGCCGATCCTCGCAGTGGAAGCATCTGCACGGGGTTGCGACAGTCGCTCTCTATGTCGCTATGAGATCACACTGCAGGTCTGTCCACTGAGCGGTGATTTGCCGCGGCAACGAAGTTTCCCCCAGGTGTAGGGCCTCCACGCGCCATTCGTGCAGGCGCGCGAGGACTGTTGCCTCCAAAGGACGACCCCTTAACAGTACATTACATAACACAACATCACGCCTCTATGCAGACCTGCCCGACCCGGGAATCGAACCCAGGACCCAAGCCGCAAGCGCGACTGCTGAGGCCATTTGACCAACAAGGCAGACACTGCATTAATATCGTCAATAATGTACAATCAATGTCGCTTTATCAGCTGATCTATCACATCTAATTGCAATATAATCAGAACAGTAGCTACATTGTCATTGTCACACCAGGAGCAATTAACATTCCCAAATTAATTGCTTTAAGGTACACAATGGCGCACAATATCACAACAGCTACAAGCGTGTCAAGATAACAGCCATTACAGCTGTAATCGAGTATCCGACACCAAAATATCGCATTCGGGTGTTGGTTACTCGATTTCATCATACGAGATTCGGGCCCAAATGTTTGGTAATTATTGGATTTCATATTTGCCTCCTGTTTGGATTTGTACTTACTTAAATATTTGCTTTTCCAGGGTAAATAAACATCGCATAAATTTAATTTCGATAACACAGCTCGGTTTGTTGTTTAGTTAAGTTAGGTACTAAGTACATTAACATCGTCGTCTAATTTAGTCCCTAAGAGAACCGTTTAAAATTCAAGTCGTCTATTTCACGCTGTCGTCGGTACTTACTCTGTCATAGAACAAGATTAGAACATAATGCTTTTGAAGAAAATTGCACTGTACACTTTTTAGTCAAAGAAAATCATCTGAAAAGTACTTTCGAAGTTTCGACAATCAGACTTTCGATTGATGGACATTAATGTCTTCAGACTTCACAGCTTCACTCATTTCTTGAAAATTCTGATGACGATGAATAACATGCTGGTTTCAGACAAAGATGCAAAGCAATCTGTCTTCTAAACTAAACATGACAAGCTACAAGTTTAATTATAAGCCTTGGACTATTCAACACTGCCGGCCGCCACGCTGGGCCAGTCATATCCGACCGTCCCCATTCATTTTCAAAACGTTCAAAAGGATTCTGTCTGAAATGGATACAGGACTCCAATTTACTCTTTACAAAAGACTCAGATTAGAAACGAATAAACGTAGCTAATGAAAAGGATTTTATGTAAAAAGTTGCCGTTGCATACAAAATGAAAAACCCTACGCTAGCCATTTCCATGGGTTACATAAATCCATTTGACTAATTACCCTACTGACCGGTAGGGTCACCACACGAGTAACTCTGCTCAGTTAATGATAAATTCATACATTTATCAATGTCAGATGATTGTGGGCTTCATCGTGATAATACTCTTAGGGATCTGTTGTAGAGTTGATAAAAATAACTCCCACCTTAATGTTAGCGGCACACACTCCATTTTTAGATGATTGACGACCGTGTACTGTGTTCATGACTCTGTCCTATGAAGTGAGCTTTCAGTCCAGTCTAGACAGTTTAGTACAAGATGCAAATGTTTTTGTGACTTGTGAGCTTTCCCCTTTCCATAATAGGAGGGTCTTATTCTATCGCACGACAAGCGCCTTACTAGATAAGATAAATGGGTATAATAAGTTAGGTCCTAGTGTCCAACTTACCCTTGTCCAAGTAATTTGAAAACTTCAAGTAATTCAAATGTTTTCACACAATACCACGTTGTTATCGTACGAGTATTTAGCTCACATAGGCCCTCACTAGAGAAGATATATTTGAATTCTTGTTTGGCAGGACACAGTAGCCGCTCGAACTAACAGACATAGGTATCTACAATTTCGCAATTACGGCTCGCTCAAACGTAGACATCGTATCTACAATACCCCCACATTGGAAACTCGAATCTCCTGGGAGTCGAAAATCCCGAGTACGAATTGTCGACATAATAAAATCGGGGATTGCTGACTTAAATTCGATTTATTATAGTATGGCTGAGGTCGCATTAGTTCGTAGCTCGTAGCAAATTTCGTAGCCGCGGGCTACAAGTCTACGACTTCATTTCAGCCGTGTCTAGTTTGCTGTAGTTGTGTGTAAAATATGATTTATTCGTAGCACGTAGAATGTAGGAAAATATTTTCATCTCAGACTGTAAGTGAGATACTGACCTTGCGTCAGAAATCAGTGTCTGCCGTATAGGTGGCCTACCTATACGGCAGACAGGTAGGTAGAACTATTTAATTATACTTAGATGATTAAAATATGTTCTTCTATAATCAAATAGTTCTACCTTTGGCCTTTCGTGTTTAATAACACCACACTATCTCATATCAGCTTGTTCGCTGCCATCAAAATCTGTATTAACTGTCTGTTTATTAGACTCTTAGGTGGCATATGTTGAAGTTATTATTATAACACGACTTCCTCACGGCTGTTATATGTAGAAACCCTATTAAACTGGTAATTTTCAAGAGAACCATATTGAAATAATGTATCCTTGGCTCACAAAGCTTGTGGCTACGCATAATGAATACAAATCACATGTTTACATAAGAGTTTGACTAAATCAAATAACATTGTAACCAACAATATGAGATTTGGGTTGAAAACTAACAGAATCGCTTTCAAAGCTTCATCACAAAAGGTTCTATTGACCTAATATTGTTATACTGTACACCCTGCATGGTTTGTTTAACAATGAATACAATATGTTAAGTTTTCACACAATAGTTGTCAAAATAATGTTCTTACTACATTAGAATAAGGGTCGGTCACCCAGACCCCTGTGTTCCAAACTTCTAAGACCCAAGATTAAGCAACAATGAATTGGCTAGTTAAGCGTAAATACAACAAGCTTAGGCTTGTTTCACAATGACGGATGTGTGGTCGTGTTTGACCAAGTCTGATACTTATTTAAATGTGTTAAGTAGATAAAATGTTTATTCTTTGTGAAATCATTAAGGTAAAAAAATGTCCTGTAAAGATCATAGCGTTTTTTAGTTTCTGCTTATACATATTAAGGCGTAAGTTGGTGTAGGTATGAATATATCTTTAAGACGGGCTGTGATTCTTTATACAAATGTATTCCCCATTTTCCTCCTTAATATTACCTATAGGGAAATCAATTTTTTTTTCATAAAATCAAGAGTTTACTGTCGACGTGTCCTTGTCATTTCCTTTTTTCAGCAACTAAGTGATAAATAAAGAAAATATGGCTTTCCAAACTTTGCAAAAATACTTCATATGTATGGCCTTAATTAGCAGACTACCAAACTTTGATAGGAATCGAGACATACCCTTTCATAAAGTTTTAACGTCAAATATAGGTAATTGAATACACTCAATTTTAGAGGATAAAAAAGGGAACATAGTCGGTCTGAGACCTGCTGTCTCCGAGCTCTGTCAGAAGAGTCTGGACTGGATGCCACTATTATGAATTGAGTCACATACTCTTCCTTAGCCATAACTTCACGGCTGTATGAGGAAGGGATAAGCAGTGGCACATCACAGGTGTAAAACTACAGGTAAGTACTCCATCTATATATATACAGTTCTTATTTCTATGAAAAAAAAATACATTTTCGTATAAATACAGGTACCTACAAGGTCAGCATCAGAAGCAGATTAACACTACTCAAAGTTTCAGAGCAGATTTTTTAATAAAAACTTTTAAGATATTACTCGTGTTAACAAGTTATTGGTGTCATGCAAAGGAAGGAAGAGTAGGGAATATTTTAAAGAACAATCTTCTGAAACATTTAAAAAGCTGGAGTCCTAAACATCAAATAATATAATTACGAATAGTTAAACTACTTCTGTTGCTGACCGTACAAAAATGTAAACACTACGTTGTTGACACAAATACCTCTAGCTAGTTATTGGTGGTTCCGGTAATTGGGTGGCGGACTTCGGAATATGGCAGCCGCTGATTTACTCCGCCGCTATATTGGCCGACAGACTGCGAGCCGGACGCTAACTTAGTTAGGAACCTAAACGATAACAGACTGGTATTGCAGGTTCAATGCAGTTCTAATAAAAGATTGACGAAACCGTCAACCAAACATTATGTAGGTACAAAAAAATCACGAAAGGACTCAATATATCTAAAGCAATCAAAACATTGTGCTGATGGGGAGCACTGAAAAGTTCGGAGATCTTGGAGGTACCTACCTAGTTAAAAAAAGTTAAAACTTGTGAAAACGTTGGAACTTTGATCTCCAAGGTTGTAGGTATGAACTATAGTGCTCTTAAGCCTCTTTAAGCGTATTTTTACACTCATTATAGGTACTTACTTACCTACCACTTTTCAGTCATCATAAAACCTTCATTAGCCTACTGTTAAACCTAAGAAGAAGTAGACTTATGTTAACTTCTCCAACCACATGCAATACGTAGGTATATATTATGTAAATTCTCAGCAACTTCAGCAGGCTCTGATGAATCATTCAAATTTCAATTTGTCTGAAATAATTGTAGGTACAGGACGCGACGCCAGCACAAGCATCAAGTTACCCGAAACTGTCAAACCCAATCAACCTTGAATCTAATGCTTTAGCTCATAAAGTTGAGTCACCAGACAGTGCTAGTTTAGTTTTAGTACAAATTAAAGTTTACGATAACACGATCGAATAGATATAAAAAGTCGCACTAAGCCCTCTGGTTACCTCACGAGGATTGTTATACTTGTATCGAATGGCGTACTTTTTGCTTGGAGGAAAACTTAAAATTTAAAATGTTTTCAGAAAATCCGACGATGAAAACTCAGAAAGGTAGGTAATGTGGTCAGATCCAAACTTATGTTTCTGTTGTGATTGTTTCTTGCAAGTGTTCGTTTCTGTTCAGCTTAGCTTTACATCTACAAAACGCGAAGGATCATCAAGAAAAAATAAACAACCCACATGCCTGTTCTATTGCTAGGATATTCACCACAATAATAAAACGAGTCGCTTGCGTACGAGCACGCCCTCTCGATCGTATGACACCCACGCTTATCACGAGTCTATTATTGCACGAAATTAATGTGGTGCTGAAAATAAAGAAGAGAAATGCGTTCACCATAACTCACATGTGTAGATTTATCGAATGACTACAGTCAATTATTTTTTCTGTAGTTTGCGTTAGATTATAATATTATCTGCTGCCTACGATGAGTTACAGGACTTCGTACGTACGCACGGTACGTCAGAGGATGTAGTAGGTACGTAGATGAATGTCACATGATTTGCTTTTTGACGCCACTATGCTGACGCATACTACTCATAAAGATTAAGATTCTTCCAAGAATATTAATTAAAAGGTTTTATAAAAAATGCATATAAAAAATTGCCGAATTTGGGCAAGGAAAAAATAAAGTTTCCCACACTATGTAAGTAGGTATCTATTTATTTGTCATCTTCGAGTAATAATTTAACTTGCGAGTACGTTGCTAGGTATATGAAAAGTTGAAAACATAAGTATTCCTGATTCAGTCTGGGTTAAATAGAGTATTTCGCAAAATGTAAGAAATCCCGATATGTCATCGATCCTCAGTAAATAGGTACTAAAGAAGTAAATTATGAGTATATGATAGCACCATAATAGCACTTATAATTTGAATTTATTATTTTTCGGGAATGTTCATTATTCGAAAAGTAGTAAGTTAGGGTTGGAAATGACCAAGGAGGTCTATTGTGAGGTGGGTACAGAGGGCAGTATTTATTACTGGTCGTAAATATCCTTTTTTTCTGAAAAAAAAGGCTACCCATGGGGGCAACCAAGGAATTTGATGGCAAGGACGAGCAGCTCGTAATTTTCTTAATACCTATTATACTTTACTGTCGCGTTATACTTGATGATATGAACATGGAACATAACTAGTAGCAAAGATGTTAAATTACTGAAAGTTGAGGAGGATCATCATCATCATCATCATCATCAGCCTATAATGATCCCACTGCAGGGACTCAGGCCTCCTCTCTAGGAGACAGATCTGCATAATCCACCACGTGAAACGTCCAATATGGAGGATATTAAGAGGGAACAAAGGCAGCCACTAGAAAATGGGGGAACACGAAACTTCGACTTTGTCAATTTTTTCTGATATAATCGGTTGTCTAAGCTGTAGCTGCAGCCATCTCTACCTCACTCTACTGGGCAGCTTGACGCAGCGGGACGGCAATAATTACTTCATATATCTATTTTTCAAATTCCTCGCAAGCCCTTACTAACCAGAAAAAAATATTGGTATAAAAAAATGGTAGGTCATTTCATTTTGAGAATTTCTCCTAGGCTCTTTTAGAAAAGGTTTGACTGTCTAGGTCCTTAGAGGCATACAAAACTGGGAATAAACGGTTTGTAAAAAAGGTTCTACTTTCGATTTGATTCGTAAATGATTGCACATTATCTATCGTGTTAAAATACATTTATCATCATCACTTCATGGTTCATTAATTACCTACTCCTTCATTTCTAACACACTAAGTACTACCGCCGCTAATGCAATTTTGCCGAACAAACAGATTCACAGATAGTGATGGGCAATTTTTAAGTATCTACCTACTTAAGTTTTGTATAATGGTACGAGTAGGTACCTACTGAGAAATAAATTCAGGTGTGGATAGGAACAAACTTATAACAGCAGGGATGTCATTTAGGTATCGTTGAATTGCAATTATTTGCAATGTGTACTTTTTTTATATAAAACGTTGCTCCACACTAGAAATTTCTCCTGTATTGTGGTACAAACATTTAAACTCACATACACAAACACACCCAGACCCGAAATAATTACTATCTGTAGGCCATACAAATATTTGTTACGTGCGGGGATCGAACCCGCGACACGCAGCGCAGAAGTCCAATCTCTCAGCCACTGCGCCAACCGTGCCGTATGCATAATGTGTTGGCAATAAGAAGTCTAAAACCATCTAAAACCAGGTTGAAATAAAACTTATTACATCAGATCAAGCATCCTATCATTCAACAAACTTGAAATAAATTGTCAGATACTTATCCACTCCTGAAACGCTACAATACCAACACAAATTAAGTTTGCCAATATAACTCCTTGTAAACTGCCCCTGTGCATTATTGAAGTAGTTTAATAAGACCCAGTCGGAGTTGAAAGCGAGAGGTTCCGACTCCGAGGGTAATATTACGATATTGCTAAAGCTCATGGATTAACAATATTATTTTGTTGACAATTTTCAGGATACCTTGTACAAGACAATTCTCCAAACAGCTCTTTCCGACTACAATTTTGTAAGCTGCACGGGCTGCACCTGTTATTTTGCGACAGTTTAGACTTTAACTGCAAAATACACAGTACAAACTGTGGTTAAGTTTAGCCCACGTAGGTACTTTGTAAAGTGGGTGGCGCTCACATTGATGACTGTAATTAACGTCCATTTAGGTAACTTAACTATGTAGCTACAATGTAGATGTTCTCGAACAAACTACAGATGTTACCGTTTGTCAAGCCTTTTCCGAACTGTCTTGTTTAAACTATTAAGAACGGGATATTTACCATGTTTTCTTATTGTTTCGAGTGAAAACATGGTAAATATCCCGTTCATAGTACCTATTAATAGTAGCCCATGTCAGTTTAAAAACTTATGTCTTGTATTATATTTTACACGTAGGTACTGGCCGGTCGTAGCTGAATAGGTAGGTACAAGCATTTTTACCCACGACGGAACGGAGACGGTATATGCGTTTGGGGTGAGAGGTTGTTTGTTTGTTTGTGTTTGTTTGTTTGTTTGTGTTTGTGCAAATACATATTGCCATTTTTCTCCAAAACTACTAGTCCGATTTTGATGCAGTTTTGAGTTATGGGTTCGGGTTTGATTGGTGCATGTTCTTAGATGGGTGTTACGGTGACAACTCACCAGGGGGCGCTGCAGCATACATTTTTTGTACAAATCAAAGTTGCCATTTTTCTCCAAAACTACAAGTCCGATTTTGATTCAGTTTTCAGTTATGGATTTAGGTTTGATTGGTGCATGTTCTTAAATAAAAAAATAAAAATAAAAGTAAAAAGTTTAAAATAAAAAGCAAAATTAAAATTTTTGAATACTAAGGACATGTGTATTCTCCCCATCTTGACCTACGGTGCACAAAATTGGTCTTTGACTAACATCCAAAAGTCCAAACTCAAGGTTTGCCAACATGCTATGGAGCGCAGTATCTTAGGTGTAAAATTAACCGATCGGGTTCGAAACACTACACTGCGCTCCAAAACGCAAATTGTTGACGTGGCTCAAAAGGCCTCCATACTAAAATGGGACTGGGCAGGACATGTCTGTCGCATGCCGAACGAGCTGTGGGCCCGTAAAGCTCAGGATTGGTGCCCTGAAACAGTTACACGAGGTCGTGGCAGACCACGTAGGAGATGGCGGGACGAACTGGATGTCTTCCTTGAGAATTGGAGAGACGTTGCACAGAATCGCGACCGTTGGAAGGAATGGAGGGAGGCCTTTGCTCAGCAGTGGGACAACATAGGCTAGCTATAATAATAAAATAATAAAATTTTTGAAAAAACCCACGACGGTTAAAAATTAATTGAAAAAAGGATAAAATAACATAAAACATCATTTAATGGCAACCCCCGACGGACATTCTTGGGTTTTTTTAAGGCGGGTGTTTTATGTTATTTTATCCTTCTTTCAATTAATTTTTAACCGTCGTGGGTTTTTTTCACAATTACAAGCAACCACAAGATAACAAGACTGGTTGTCCTTATCAGACTGGTTGACCACCTTCTAAACGTAATTTCCAAGGCACGGAGGAATCTCGGTACCAATGTTATGGATGGATGGTCCCATCATAAGGTCAACCGCCAGCATACGTGTGTGCATAACCGTACAGATTGGTCCTGCTCAATGACCAATGCTGCTATTATTTTGCACACAACAAAAAAAAAACTTAAGTCAATTGAAAAATATGAGATAACTTTGTGTGCACGTCTGTACTAAATTAGGTACCAAATGATATTTATAGAACCATGTAGGACCTACCAATTTATTTATAGATCATAAGAGTTTCATAAAAAGAATTTCACATTTTTCTCTGTACCATTTATTCTTTTGATACCTAAGTATATACGAGTAGGTATACGAACGAAAATAACAGAAAGTACCTACCTAATTTTCTATCATGTGGAATGACTGATAAATCTGACGTTAAGTAGACATACTGGAAATATTGCTGAAACTTATTATTAGTTTCATCTCAGGCTTTTCTTAGTAGCCGTATACCCGACCCGTACTATATATTGAACGTAAATTAACGAAACTATGTTTATTGGTACATATGCTTTGACGTAAATAATACCTACGGGCGGTGAACCTTAACAGAGGTTAACCAAGTACCTACGCAGGAGATAATATAACTAAGTAGGTATCTAGGTAGTGCACAAATATGTTCGCAAACACAGGTGCGCACATACTGTTACTCTGTACCTTTAATGCCTTTGTTGGCGTTGGCACGGCAATTCGACACGATTCGGAGGAGAGCAGGTGCAGATGTAACAGCTTTATGTGCTTTCCGATTCCGAGGCGTTATTGCAGAACGAATTTCCAATATCGGTGCTGCTACTAACACTCGTCGTTGACACTGTTCACGCAGTGGCTGAGCGATTGGCTAATGCGCTGCAAGTTGCAGGTTCGACCTCCACTTGACAAATGTTGGTATGACCTACAGGTAGTTGTATGTACCACGTCTGGTTTTGTTTGTATATAGAAATACAGAATAAATTCCAAGCGTGGGGCAGTTTGCTAAAAAAAATCGATAGCCTCGACATTTATCCTTGCACTATGATCATTTGCACGTCTCTAGGTTTCCAAAGATATTAGCATTTTATTGCACATACCCTAGATCAGCCGATTAAAAAAACACGATAGCTGCCATTCGCGGGATGTAGAGCTGGCTAGGAATATTTAAACATGTATTTGCCGATAAAATGGAGTCTAACATGCGTTTAAACTTTAAACGCGTGTTAGACTCCATTTTATCGGCATACACCGATATTATACTTTAAACTTTAAAGTATCGGTAACCTTTAACCAAACACGGTAGAACACCTCAAAAGCCAGCAGACGCACTTGCGATCGTGATACTAACGGTCTAGTAAGGTTAAATAAATTACAATCGTCGATACTAAAACATCTCATTCGTCTATCTGTCACCCAAACACTAAATAACTGCTCTGTCTTCGAGAAAAAGCAAAAATAGCTAAGTATTTACTGCTCAATCTACCATAGTCTTGTAGAAGGATTTATTTGGGTCTTGTTAGATTGAGGGACCCCAATTTATTTGGTCTATCAGTTTGATGTATCGTGTGCAGTATCTCAGACACCGGAATAAACGAATACCTACTTATCAATACTTATAGCGAAAAGTAAAATGATTTAGCGTTTAATTTTAAAAGTACCTAGTTGTGTACCACTCGTAACATTATTTTTTTTTCTTTTTGGTCTATGAGGTCATGTTAATTAAGGGTGTAGTTAAATCTAATAAGCAGATGAATTCAATCTAATAATTACTAGGTTTATCTAGGTTTGTGGTGTGATTAGGGTTACCATCCGTCCGGATTTGTCCGGACTTCTAGACCTTTGTCCGGTTCTTTAATTTGTCCGGATTTTTTGGCTTACATGGAATACGAATAATAAAACGAATACCAAATAAGTCTTTAATCTGTATTAACTTCTCATTCATCTAAAAACAACTTCTCTATTTAACATTCAACTTAACGAGATAAGACATTAAATCTTCTATTGCAAACAATCAACTAGTTCAAACATAAAGTATCTTCTTCAAAAGAAAAAATAGTTTTACGTAAAATAATCAAACTTAACGCTAGTTTTCGGGATATTATTTTGTACCTATATTTTTCAGTGCCATTGCCCATGCCCATTTTTTGACTAAAATGTCCGGACTTTATTGAAATGCCAGGCTTTTTGTCAGGACTTTTCAGATTTCTAAATGGTAACCCTAGGTGTGATAAGTATGGATAAGGTTAGGAAAGAGTATTATAGAGGAAGTTTAAAAGTTGCGCCAGTTACAGAAAAGTTAAAAGAGAATCGACTGTCTCGTTATGGATAGGTATGTGATGAGGAGGGACGTACAGTGCGATCAAATTATCTTGGCAGCTCCGAACTTCGTGCAGGTCATTTTGTTACAACGAATGTATAAAAGTGTTATGATATTTATTTTATTTGTATTTCTCACTGTTTAAATTAGATATTTTCTGATCGTTTAAGTATTGGTTTATCTGGCAATAACAGTTTTATTCCCAAGTTTACATGCGTAAAATTTCGCAAAGCCTATGTTCAGAGCTGCCAAGATAATTTGATCGCACTGTAGTCGAGAAACAAAGAGTGTAGATATAAATGTTGAAAATGGAGAGGGAGAGAAGGACCAAGGAATCGATGAATGGATTGTGTGAGGAATGATATGAAAGAAAAAGTAGTAAATGATAGCGTGACGGTGAACAGAGAAGAATGGAAGAAATAAAAAAGTACCTATAGGTATTGCGCCGACCCCCAGTAGCATTTGAAAAGGAAGATGATGATGATCGGCTTACGGCGCTGATATATGTTGTGGTTGTATTACAGAAACAGAGAGAATCTTTAAAATGAACCTAAGTTCAGCAGGCAAGGAAAAAGTGATTGTTTGTGTTGACACACTATTTTTCTTCTTTACCTATTTCATTTTAACCATTTTTAAGGAAGCATGGCGTCCTTCTTTCCCTGTGACACAATCGATTTCAAGATTGAAAAATAATAAGGGTCTATAAAAATAATAAGGGTCATACTGGTATTCGTTCAAATTGCATAGGCCTCGCGATCTCTACAACACTGGGAATGTGATTGATGCCCCCTCGTTCGATCATTCAATTCGGACGCATCCCTTCTGATTCCATAGCAAACCCCTTTGACGGGCAATATTTGCCATTTTGTCACCATTCCTTTTTGTAAGCCTCTATTTTTTTCCCTTAGTTTTGGAAGAATTCGGAACTATATCGAAACTGCGTTTTACTTCCTGAATATAAATCAAAATGCTTTTGGGGTTCTAGCGTGTTTTTTATACAAATCCATAAAATATGTTAAAATGCTAATACCTACTGTGAAATTTCATAGATAGTGGCCTACCAATAGACAAATCGCCTTTATGTAAGTAGGTACATAACAGGTAGGGCGTAACATAAACACTACATAACACACTACTTAAGTTGAGCTTTGCCTTTCCTAGTTGTCTGAAACGACTTATGAAACTCTGATATTTTTATTTTATGCTTTATAATTAATTTAGTGCAGGTATTTAGATTACATAATATTAATAACATAACATCACGCCTGTAATTCCCTAAGAGTTAGGCTTCAGTGTACTTAATAGTAATAGTACCTACACCCATACCTACTTCACCACCTATTTTTAAGTCCCATCATCCCATGTAATATGGTGCGAGCCCATTACCATCAACGAGGCACAAATCTAGACTCCGTGGTTGCTACTAAACCCAATAACACTTTGCCCTATTCGGGAATCGATCCCAGTACCAGTATGCGTATCCCTTCGGGGATTACATGCTAGATGTTATGTATGTATGTACCTACATATAACTGTTAATTTAAAATTATTCGGTTTGATTTGAAATTAGCACCAACCAGTCAACATTTGTAGGTAATTCGTTCCATATTCCACGCTGAAATCCGGTACACGGCATTGTGACACTCCATCATAAAGGTCACGATCCGGTATGCGTCCTTGACGGAACACCAAAGGTAGGTACTCACTGTTTACGACTTATTGTAAAACATTCACACATGCACAACCGTAAACGTATGCGATTGGATGCGGAAAATCCGTATGTCGCATAAGCCGTGGCTTATGTATCTAAGTAGCAGGATAAATGCGAACAAGTTTTTCCGCAATATTTTTTCGCATTAGTATTCATAGTGATTATCATGTTGTTGAAGATAGATCAATCAATTGATAAATTCATTCGATCACAGATTAGTTACAAG
The DNA here is from genome assembly GCA_949775195.1 of Diarsia dahlii. Lineage (NCBI taxonomy): Eukaryota > Metazoa > Arthropoda > Insecta > Lepidoptera > Noctuidae > Diarsia > Diarsia dahlii. The sequence goes on along the minus strand of OX459194.1, from coordinate 12,642,816 downwards.
ACTTCTTCACAACAACCCACCAGGGTCTACTCATTCCGTATGCAAGATCCATCCAACTGACATAGGTCGATCATGCACATCCATAAGTATTTTTTATGGATAGAACTTCTTCTGCATATGGTATCCTAGTACCAATGCAATGCTGCATTAAATAATATTCCTATACTTAACTGAATGCTGTTTGAATCATCATCATCATTTCAGCCGAAAGACATCCACTGCTGAACATAGGCCTCCCCTAAGTGTCGCCACATTTGACGACCGGTCCCGTGCGTCTCGCATCCAGCGGATCCCCACAACCTTCACCAGGTCTTCGGTCCACCTAGTGAGAGGCCTTCCAACGGAACTTAGAACGAAATAATATGAAGATCATCAGCAACTAGGCAATTAAGGACTAGGTACAGTCGACAGCACATAAAGTTACCCGAAAGTGTCAAATTTTCCCAATCAACCTTGAATCTAATGCGTTAGCCAGAAAATTGAAATCTATTAAAGTTTGACAGATTGTAGTAGTTGGATGTTCTGGTGCCATGTCTGTACAAGTACCTACATACGTTCCTATCTCATTAACAAGGTACTGTTTAGGTACCTAACTCATCACTTATGTGTCTTCATACAACCCCTAATTATTTATCATTCCGTGAATTTACGCACAAAGTTTCCTCACTTAGCTACCATCCAAAATACATTTTCTAACTTCCAAAATACTTGAAATACACATTATTATTTCACATCAGCCTCTCGTGCTTGTTTTTATTGTTAATTTAATCAAGCCTTCACGTTCGACCTTTGGTAAACAATTTGTTTAACGCCTTAAGTTAGGGACTTCTAAAATGTCAGTGACAGACGACTGTTACAAATAATAAATGTCGTGCCTGTTAAACGAAGTCCCCAAACTGTGTTTGAAAGTTTCAAGGGGACTGAAATTGCGAAGATGTTGTCTATATTGCTTCGTTATAAGGCAGTAATTTCAAAGGAGCAACTTACGCCTGAGAGATACTTAACTTTTTTTACCGATAGTACTTACTTAATAATCGCTGCTGACTTATTTGACAAGACCCAGTAGGGTATTTTACTATTCATAATAATTAAAGTTCGATCTATGCTAAACTATTATCTATATAAATAAAAAGAGAAGTCCTGACTGACTGACTGACTGACTCATCAACGCCCAGCCCAAACCCTTTGACTTAGAAAGCTGAAATTTTGCACAGAGGTTCCCTTTATAATGTAGGCAAGGAATAAGGAAGGATTTTTCGAAATTCAACCCCTAAGGGAGTTAAATAGGGGATGAAAGTTTGTAAGGAAAATCGTCATTTTCACGCGGCGAAGCCGCTGGCAAAAGCTAGTAGTGAATATATTTGCAAAGGTGGCAAACTACATTCGTAAAAGCGGTCGATATAAAATGAAGGTTAAAGTTAATCGATTAAATTGTCTACTTGTGTGAACTAGCACCTGGTATAAAATGTTCCTCTACAAGAAAAAGAATCAAACTATAAAACAATATCAGTACAGTGTATTATCGATTAAGCTTTGTGATATAAAAATTAACATTAAATTTTTCTTATTTAAAATTAAATTGTTGTCATAAAATATTTAAGCATAACAAAAATTCACAACGTGCGTAGTCATTAGTTTGAACAAAACGAATTATATTCACAACTTCGTTCTTTCTGGACCTAATCTAAGTTCGTCATAGTTGCTCTTCAAAAAAATACTTGAGACCATTATTCGAAATTGACCCAAAAACTTTTTGGTATTCCCGGTTGACGGAGACACTCGTTCCAACTGTCTGCGTAGGCAGATTTTTCGTCAATCGTCGCTTTCCCCAAGATTTCCTTCTTCGCCATCTTTGTTTTACACCCGAGGCTGATATAAATACTGACTTTATTCAAACTAGCTTTGAAAACTATCAGTTTCACTGTAGCAGATTTTGGGTCCCATCTGGCAGATATTGCGGGGGCAAATCTATCGCTTTTCCAATAGCACTCGGCTTTGCTCGCCTCTAATATCGTTGCTTTCAGGTACAGCGGGGCTGAAAATAGAAAATTAATAAACGTTTTATTAAGTCATCCACTTGGTGTATATGCTGAGATTTTATGTGTAAAGTTTTATATTAATTTTACACAAAACGTTTAGAGTACTAAGACAAATATTAAGAAGGCTGCATATATGTATGGAAGACATAATTGTGTCTGTCTGTCTGTGTGTGACGTATTTACCAAAATATGTTTTTAAAACAGATGTAACTCGAAAACAATATAATAAAACACAAATCGGTCTATAGACATGGAGCAAATACCCTTGTAAATCTTGTTATTAATTTACTTTATTGGTTAATAAATTTGAACATGATATTCTACGCAAAAAAGGGTCGTAAAACAATACTTTCACTCGGCTTTGATTAACGTCCCATTGTTCAGAACTTTTACTTCAATTTTGTTGAAAACATTCCTATCTAAAAGTTAGCGACGATCTTTTAATGAGCTTCGTATTTTATATTTCTTTTGTAATCAGACTCCACTCCACACAGACTATAGATATAATTGGGAGCACCTATATATAACACTTCATTAGGCTTGTGTTCCTACTTCCTAGAAGGGATAGGTAGAAGTGTTTACCATTCATAATTGGCGACATTTGGGTACCTAGGTACCACATTTCACCAATTATAATTTTAGCCCCATGTTAGGCGATTATCACACCGCTCGTCCGGTCGGTCGAGTGGTGAAGCGGATCTCACGTCACATTGGCTTGTATGAAGTTGTATGTAAAGCGGTAATTCCGGTGCCCACCACACTATATTAATAGTCCTCAGAAATATCACAAAAATAGTTGAGAAAGGGTGGTTCCTTGGAATAATATTACAAGTTAAGTATCCGTCAATGGTGGAAAACGAGAATATTTATTAAAAAAAATTGATTCGCTTTCCGCCGGCGGTGGTGGCCAGCAGGAATATTTAAAAAAAAACATGTCTCTGTCCAACGCTGCCTGGTGGACAAGCCGGGGGTGGACATCGGGAATCACCTGTATGCAAGCCATTAATGCCTAATACATGTACACCACCCATCGATCACTAATCCGCCGGGACGAGCGATGTCGGATGAAAATCTCCTAAGGGGAGAAAACCTATAATATGATTTAATAGCTATCTTTTTATGGCATATCACGTAGTTCTCAACACGTACGTATTGATGGCTGACAAGTAGAGAGCCCCAACAAAGACGGCTCGACGGCTATGAATTATAATATGGATGTAATACCATACTTGATGAATAGAAGCAGCATCTCTGGCTGCATACAGATGAGCTATGTGACCATGAACAACTTATCCTTAGTCAGTCATAGATAAAGAAATAAACAGAAAAACCTGACAGACTTGTCAAAACCAAGCCTAAAATAAATGAATCACGCCAAGATAAAGATCTAGATTACTTAGGATATCCTACCGACACACTGCAATTTATTATGATTGGATTGAATCTGTGGCTACATAGGGTAAACCTCGCTGTTTCAACATGTGAAGAGAATATTCCATTGATATAATATTATGTTTTATTACTTTTTAAACGATGGATATACGGCCACTATAATATATGTAAGTACATAATTATATCGAAACTCAATGACTCACGTAAGGATAAAGATCTAGTTTACTGTATTGGGATTTCCTCAAGTTAAGGATAAGTCTCGAATCATGAATTTGAGTTTTTCTCTTCATAATTTTAACAAGCGGTTGCCTGTGACCTTCGTCCGCGTGAAATTATTTTGAAATAGTACTTCTCTAATTACGCCAAATGTTAACAATTTCAAGGACTAACATGATTTAACTGTAGCCCCGTATCCTCAGATATTCTTTATAGCATTAGATATCTGCCTATTAAATTTCCGTCAGAATTGGTCCAGCCAGCCGTTTTGGAGATTAAACAAGAGACCGACATATAAAAATATTTTATTATAAGTACCTACCTACCGTATTATACTTCTTTAAGCATTCAGTAAAAACGTTTTGTTATGAAATTACAAACTGACACAAATAGACGAGGAAAGTTTATCTTAAAATTTGGGTTTTATGATCCTCGTCAACATGTCAACAATGTCAACAATTTTTAATTTAACTAGACCTGGCATTAAAATTCGCATTATTTACCAATTTTTAGATAAATGTTATCTACGAGTACCACATAGATAGTGCCTATTAAGGACGCTGTTACATTTTCGATCAACTCATGTTTAGGTAACTAAAGTCGCTCAAAGCAAGGTCTCACAATAGCGCTCGGTTTTAAACCTCCTATAAATAATCTTGATCTTTGATATTATTTTTTAATTGTATTGAAATAGAATTTGGTAGATTACTTGGAACTTTGAAAACGCATTTGGTAATTGTTAATTATTAGTATCGTCGTCATGATAAGTAGGTTAGTATTTTCAACCGAGTCGAAAAAAAAGAAGGTGCTGTATTTGTATGTATCCGCGATTTTCCCAAAAGCTACTGATCCGATATCAATCGGATTTTCGTTGATAAATGCATATTGTGTTTTTAAGGAAGGTTTTACTGTAAAATATGATTATAATATAATAATAATAATAAGTTTATTTATTTCTCTCACAATGGTTTTGTAGCACGTTTTGAACACTATAATATTCACATTGTGAGAGCTGGTGCCTGAAGTAGGTTTCAAAAAAACCTGTATTACAGGTCACCAGGATTGGAGATCTTCCGAAGTAGAAGATGGAACTCTTCAATAATATAGACAGCAAATGACTCAAGATAGCTGTGATCGTATGTTTATGTAGTGTTTTCGCCATTTCATAATATAATATCACGCTTGTTCGGGTTTAAGGGGCAAACAGATGTACACCCAATATGGGGTACCTACCAACCAAACTTAATGAAAAAGAACAACCGGTACCGACAGCGACTTCCGAAAAGAAAAATACGCTACCTACGTGAAATAACCATGTGAAATAAGTAGGTACTTAAAATGAAATAGGAATTTCAATTCCAAACCTCTCCGTCGAAAGCTTGACCTGACCCATCCATTTCCAAACCTCACCGCCGACAGCTTGACCTTACCCATCCATTTCCAAACCTCACCGCCGACAGCTTGACCTGACCCATCCATTTTCAAACCTCACCGCCGACAGCTTGACCTTACCCATCCATTTCCAAACCTCACCGCCGACAGCTTGACCTGACCCATCCATTTCCAAACCTCACCGCCGACAGCTTGACCTGACCCATCCATTTCCAAACCTCACCTCCGACAGCTTGACCTTACCCATCCATTTCCAAACCTCACCGCCGACAGCTTGACCTTTCCCATCCACTTCCGAACCTCACCGTCGACAGCTTGACCTGACCCATCCATTTCCAAACCTCACCGCCGACAGCTTGACCTTACCCATCCATTTCCAAACCTCACCGCCGACAGCTTGACCTTTCCCATCCACTTCCAAACCTCACCGTCGACAGCTTGACCTGACCCATCCATTTCCAAACCTCACCGCCGACAGCTTGACCTGACCCATCCATTTCCAAACCTCACCCCCGACAGCTTGACCTTACCCATCCACTTCCAAACCTCACCGTCGACAGCTTGACCTGACTCATCCATTTCTGAACCTTGTCAACAAACTGCTTAACCCCACCCATCCAAATCCCGGTCGTACCCAACATAATTTCTAAATCACATTCTAATAATAAAAGTATGAAACTCGTACTTACTTTTTTCTCAGTCCTAAAAAGTATCAACTCCTTCCGGTCGTCGTCGGTCGTCGGTTGCCGTGGTAACCGTACACTAAAATCTTTTTCTATCACGTTTATCGTACGTATTTTTTGCGAGAGAGCGATACACCCGTCCTTCCACTAGCGCTGCTGAGCGCGGAATGATGAACCGGGAGCGAAAAATGTATGAAGAAATTGACAAATGTTTTTATTATAGCTAATAATTGAATAAAAAAATTTATATAAACAAAAAAAATATATCTCAACATCTAAAGGACTATATGTACCGCAATTTATAATAATTTTGGAGATATAATATGCTGTAAATTTACCTATAATGGGTACCTATTCGGACCCTACTTTTTTACATTTTCTGCGATTATTGTGATGGAAAAAACGTATTTGTGCGATTTTTTTGTATGACGTCATACAATTTTTCTGATGCCAATCTGGAGACGAATAAATTATCTTTAAATTAAGACCATGATATCTTCACATTTATGATTGCTTATACGTTAAAATGGTACCTGAAAACCACTGTTATTTGTAGAAAAATGTTTTAGCGTCCTTAACAGTCACACAAGTCCTCTTATCGCATTATCCCTAATTCCATTGATATTGTAGAATATTGATATTCATATTGATCATGACGAGGATCGAACCCTGTAGTGTTGTGGTTACAACAAACTTTGTTAGAGTGACGTTCAGGTAATCCCCTTATCTAAACAATTAGTGCCGTCAGTTAATTGAATAGTCTCATTAAACATGTGCTGTTTAAAGCCATTCTCAATAATTCGGAATGACGGAACGTTGAGTAGGTATATGTTTGGAGTTATTAGTTTTATGTTTTGAAGGATTACTGAGCGTCATGTTTACTCATTTTGTAAATTGACTGTCATCTGTTTATTTGTTGATATTAGGACGTAATCTATTTATAACTTTTATAGCATGAAAACACACGTGCAAGTAGACACACGCGGTATATAAGGTATATATCTATTCATACTGGAATTCTCTTCGCTTCTTCATTTTCTTCTCTCGCGAAAAATAAACAGCTATTCCATACATTTTGTAGGGAAAAGCAGTTTTTTTTTAGATTCAGTTTTGGTCCCGTAGTAAAAGTTTTGCCCAGCAGTGGGACAGAATAGGCTAATTAATAATAATAATAATAATAATAATATTCCACAACTATCACACAACGCCATCTAGTCCCAAGCTAAGCAGAGCTTGTGTTATGGGTACTAGACAACTGATAAACATACTTATATATTTCTAAATACATACATATTATAGATAAATTACACCCAGACACAGAACAAATGATCGTGCTCATCACACAAACATTTGTCCTGGGTGGGAATCGAACCCACGACCTCCGGCATAGCAGTTAGGGTCACTAACCACTAGACCAACAGGCCAGTAAATAAAAGTTGTGCATAATGATGAGTACAGCGATCCATAAGAGATTTCGAGTATGAATAGATAGACCGTATAGAAGCATGCGGAAACTGTCCAAAGTATACACAGACTGGTCATACTATACAGCCACGATATAGGATGTCACCTACTGGTGTCGGGACAAAAGCCAATAAGGTTTGGCTCCATTCAACTGCAAAATGAACCCTTTATGAATCGACGGTCACTTGATCATGCGTATAGCGAATATGAGGCCTAAGCCACGGGAATGCTGAAAAACAGTGTCGAAAATGTAAGATTTGCTTGCGAACCTTTCGTAATTGTAAACGTGGCCTTAGCTATTTGAGTTGTGATTCAACGCACATTCGTCTTGAGCGTAACTCTCTCCTCTTTAATAAGCAAACAGCATTGCGTGGGCCGCCGCGCGCCGTGTCGCCCCGAGTGGCTGTCTCTATAGATAAATAATATTATGAATGAAGTTTAGTTACGGACGCGGCCAGTACCCGCCTGCTGAATCTCTAAACAGGTCGAGGTTCAGCTGTTGGAATATTCATGAAATACACCTCGATACTAATCGAAGTGAGACAACCAAACAAAAAATTAGGTCCTTATACCCCGATTAGGAGACAACATTTTTTGTTCGTTGTCACACGTCACAAAAAGATTCATTACTCAATCTAATTCTGGCTTGGCTGGTCCCTTGCCTACGTATTAAGGGTTTGTGTCCAGTTGACACCTAGGTTACCCAGCAATAAATCAAGAGGTCTTACGAAACTTAAGGCCACTTAATATCAGTGTCTCAAATAATAATATTGTTCGTTGTCTCAGTTATTTGGGTCACCATATTTTCTTGGAACAAACAGCATAATAATATAGTAAACTTTTATAATAACTTGTAAATATTACACCTTTCTCGTGTAAATAATGTGCAAGTGGGGTTAAATTGCCTCGTATGATAAATGTCAAGCAGATCTCCGCATATTTATCTAAGTTATATTTGGATAAAAATGTAACCTTTGCTCAGTACTAAACTGCTACAAAGAATATCCACAATGTTAACCACATTTTTATCGTGACAACTGAGTTTATAGTAGCATTTACTTTACCTACCTACATGATATTATTTTGGAGACATTTCTTTTTGCTGTGAATCCTATTAGGCCATTTCCATTTCAAATTTAACTACGCATAGATAAACATCATTTGCGCCTGTAAATGTATTCAGAACGTAAAACCTCTCAACACAAGACATTGTTTCTCCAAATAGTTTGTAGAGGGGTGTGGTATAGTATAACCATAATCCTAAGGACCAACGATAGATCCCTTCCTTCGATTAACTTCGATATCATTAGGCGAGGGTACAAGCAAGATACATTGCATATTAAGGCACTACCACACGCGTACAAAATTGATGGAGTCGAAGTGGCAGTTATCTTGCCCATTTTCCTGTAGTTACATATAACACGATAAGTACCACAATAATGCCGGTTCACATAAAAGCGCTCGTATCGGAACTAACCGAAATACAACTAATTAGCGACATAGCGACGTGTTATCGAGCAATGCGTATCGGTCTAATGCGTAACTGTTATTTAAAAGATCATGTTGTGATAGCGTCTATCCTCGGGATATTTTCTGTTTTGGAATGAGCGCAGTCAAAACAACTGTGTTTAATTTTGTTTGAATGTAATGGAAAAGTAACTGGTGGATTGATACACACTGCTTTTAAAATCGCAGTATAAAAAAAGTAATGACAGGTTATTTTACAAGCAAACGTCTCAGTATAACCTTCGTTTTCTTCATGTGGCATGTGCAAAAAAACACAAAAGTGGTCTTAATAACATTAAATTAGGTACAGTAAAAAACAGTAGTCATAGTTACCTTTAAACTGCTCTTGGTGCTGCATCGTCTGCACACTGCAGCGTAGCCTGCTGACTGTAAGCTGCACTATATCGTTCAGCCCATCTTCGCTCGCCGTGTACAACAGCGTCACTTCCAACTGGCCCTTTTTGTTTTCCCGCTGTAGACACAAATTGCACGGTGTTCATGCTAATTGACACAGATTAGAGGCCCGCATGGGCTATTTGTACACAATCAACCATATCTGAACTGCCTTGGAATGTACAAGATGTAGATAGAAGATGTATTTTACTAGACCGACGAGGAAGGAAACTGGGCAGAGCTCCAAACAACACAAAGTGAACGAGTATGAATAAATGGAGGTGTTGTGTTACTCGTAGTAATAATATTAGGGAAATGGTATAAAAACTACATGACCTCATTGTCCATGTATTGCAAACATCGAGTTTTATTATCCTATAAAAGAAATATTACGTAGCTCCCTACTGTATCGTTTTTCCCAGCTGTTATTTAAATAAAGCCGTGACGTTAAGCCGTGAGTGAGAGTGTTTATCTAAGAAACCGATTTTCTTCAGTTTTTTCATGCGACAAGATAAGACACTGATAGTGATAAGTATAATACTAATGACATTGAATATTTTTATTGCATTTCATGTAAACAGAATTAATACCTAGTTGTCTATTAATACCTAGTTACGCAGGTCTATGTAAATGACTATAACGTGTTTAGTGGGTCGCATCTTAGGCGCTTACTCAGGACCAAGGTCTACCAGACGAACATTAAGTGGTCGCTCTATAACGAGATTGTCTGATATTTGGTTTCGAATGGTTGGTTTAATACAGAACGCATTAGGAATTATGTCTATTTAGGGCCAGAATCTTATCAGGACAGTTATATATTACCGAAAAGCTTATATCTTGAAAGCCTAAAGACAGAGGCACGTACATAAACTTCTTTAGCAGTTTCATTTTCATTAAATTTTACTAAGGGTACTTATCTGGATTTTAATCAACGTTATTACAAGAAAGCTCTTAAAGCGATTATGTCCAACTTTATCGGGGTGAGGCTACCACTGATTATGTAGTACAAGTTTTACTCTTGCAAATTGGCTCATTTCAAAATGCCACATCAGTATTATAAAACAATCTAGCTCTATACAAAGTAGGTGTGTAGGTACTTTAGCAATTAGCAAGAGGAATCAAAGATTTATCAGTAGTACATACATTAACATCGATAAAACATAATTATACCGAATTTGTGCGCACGAAGATGTAGCATGCTTACAGCCTTACATCATCGCAATAAACGTAGGTAGAAGATCAGATGGGACCGGCCGAGGTCAAAACTATTCTATTGTACAGTATTAAGATTATATTCACACGAATGGTCTTCGTGTATTCATCATACATAACTAGAATGACTCGTACATTAATTGATATCGTTATCTTCTACTTAAAAATTTCTAAGGCTCCTTCCACAAAATCATCTCATTTTGATCAATTTTGATCGCTTGGTGTGGGAAATCTATGAAGAATTTGAAGCTTCCTTTGGGCTATTATAAGAGACGAGTTCTTTTTCTGGAGGATAGGTTTCAAGAATTTTCAAAATAATGTTTATATTAATGACAATCACCCGTATTCAAAAGCCCTTTTCCGCACAAATACCGATCGAGTTACGTTTGGCTTAGCCGAACATAACACTACAAACGATTTTAAACATTAAAAAAAATATAAATAACATCACCGTATGGTCTACTAGCGGACCTATTTGTCACATTTTCGACTTCAATACAAAATATACCAGAAAAAAAATGTTAAAACATCGCAATTTTAACAAAATGTCTCCACAAATAAGATTTTTTTTCTATACCTTAGAATCACGTTAAAGAAAATTTAAAAACTACGTATTAATTTTAAGGTAACCTTCTAATAGAATCGTATTTTTATTTTATCAATAAACTATAATTTCATTTCGTAAATTGAATCCAAAGTTAACTATATTATCGACCGCGCAAACTCTATCTCGCCAGTACGAATCGGCCACTGCCAAAGGACGGACGTATCGCTTTGTGTCACAAACGCTCCCGTGTTTTTCGTAAACATATTTTCGAGATTGTAAGCCGATTACCACAATTTGATACACTTATTAATTTTGATCAAACATGTATTTTTTGCTAGTTTGTAAAGATTGCTAAAAATTTTTTCATCTTGAAATCGAAGTCGAATTTCACGATCGATTGTTGTTGTCGATTGTACTTCGATATATATTTTTAACCGACCTCCAAAAAAGAGGAGGTTCTCTATTCGTGTTTGTATGTCCGCGAATATCTCCGTCAATTGTGGACTGATTTTCAAAATTCTTTTTGTCTTGGAAAGGGTATACTCCCGAGGTGATCCCATTGTCACCAAGTCAGTTTCTGATGATGGGAACTCTGAGAAATTGAGGGCAACCCTCGAATATCATAGGCGCACATAACGTTTTCCATACATTTTCAGAAGCTGTTCAAGTATTTGCGTCTGATAATCATAATTTCATGTGGCTGCGCTGATGACGGAAGGTGCAACTCCTCAACGGTCAGGACTTGAAAGAAAATTCCTTCAAAATTATACGTACTTATGGATCGATAGTTCTATTCTTTCAGGCTATTAGGTTGAACTGATGATTGACGATAAATCTCTTAACCGACTTAAAAAAAAGGAGGTTCTCAATTCGTCGGCTAGAAAAATTTTAGGTTTTTTCGTCATGGGTGTCGTTTTGATGGTTTTTGGGGTCGCTGATTACGAAAATGAGGTTAAAATGAAAATCCAAGATGGCGGTCAAGAATTTTTTTGGTTTTTCCGTCATGGGTGTCGTTTTCATAGTTTTTGGGGTTTCTGATTACGAAAATGAAGCCAAAATGAAATTCAAAGATGGCGGCCAGGAAATTTTTTGGTTTTTCCGTCATGGGTGTCGTTTTGATGGTTTTTGGGGTCGCTGATTACGAAAATGAGGTCAAAATGAAAATCAAGATGGCGCCGACGAAAATTTTTGGTTCTTCCGTCATGGGTGTTGTTTTCATAGTTTTTGGGGTCGCTGATTACGAAAATGAAGCCAAAATGAAAATCAAAGATGGCGGTCAAGAATTTTTTTTGGTTTTTCCATCATGGGTGTCGTTTTGATGGTTTTTGGGGTCGCTGATTACGAAAATGAGGTCAAAATCAAAATCAAGATGGCGCCAACGAAAATTTTTGGTTTTTCCGTCATGGGTGTTGTTTTCATAGTTTTTGGGGTCGCTGATTACGAAAATGAGGTCAAAATGAAAATCCAAGATGGCGCCGACAAAATTTTTGGTTTTTCCGGCATGGGTGTCGTTTTCATGGTTTTTGGGGTCGCTGATTATGAAAAAGGGGTCAAAATTAAAATTCAAGATGGCGCCGACGAAATTTTTGGTTTTTCCGTCATGGGTGTCGTTTTTATGGTTTTTGGGGTCGCCGACTACGAAAATAAGGTCAAAATGAAAATCCGATAAAACGGGTTTGTTAAACATGAAATCGAAATAAATATTAATAAGTTATACTATAGACTACTGGCCCGTGTTGAAAAAATTATGGGTCATGTGAACCACCAGGTGACCTATCTAGAACGATATAAGAGCATAAAATTATAAGATTCAGCACTATGCCGTCACTTGTAAGCTGTCCAACCGAGTGCAGGTGAGAATTCAAAAGTACAGGTAGAGTGGGTACATTTTGGTCATATATTTTTGTACGGCATTCTTACCATCGATAGATCCATGAAAAATAATAAGAACACGCGTAGTGCCGTAAAAAAATGGTGCGCCACAAAGTCGGAATTTATTTTTTATTTTCCGACAATTTCCAGGGTAAATTTGGTCATTTGATTTTGTACGGCATCAGTTTCATACTATTTCAATACTGCTTCTAATCCATTATTCCGCAACGCCGTACAAAAATCATGCGACAATGGGAAATAATCGAGGGTTGCAACCCCCTCTCTTTCCGTGGTCCAGGGGGTGATTTGACACAACATAAAATTAATTTATTTTGAAAGTATTTTATGCATAGATAATATTTTTTCATATGTCGTACATTTTCGTTGGTCCAAAGAAAACCATTTTTTTTTTTCTAAAAAGTGATTGTTTTATTTATTCACATCATTAGAATGAAACAAATCAATTATATATATGTATCAATAATGTTTGAAGTATATATTAAACCAAAAAGTATACAAAACTGTTGATACTGGGATTGACAGTTTCAATTCTTGGATATAATATAAACACCGTTTCAGTTCAGTTAGACGTCATAGTGATTTTATCATATTATCAATAATTGTTCTCTTCAAAAATATGTTAATGCCGTACTGTATCAGATGGCCTATATCAGTACCCTAGGCCTGTATCAGTACCCTTAAAATGGTAGCGTCATTTTATCAGCCTAAAAGATATGGTCTGCATTAAAATGAACGGCATCATTTTTTCCTAATTTATTTGTTAATACTATTTAAAACAAGGGATAAAATTTAGAAAACTGCTATATTTCATTAATCTATGATATTTAAACTTTTGCAATAATTTGCAAAATTTCAGTTTTTGTATTTCTCTATAACTTTTTTTAGAACAGTTTCTTTTGAACGGCAATACTATATAGCAATTGTATTTTACAATATCATGTTTAAAAAAAGTTCCCGTACAGGATCAAATGACTTTACAGCTTTAAAAATCAAGGATACGAATAAATTGATATACATTTAAAATTAACAATAATTTTTTGACGGCATTATTTTTAATAGTAGGTACTTTTGAGTGCTAGATAATGTTTTGGATCGGAAGGTTGGAAAGACGGGGCAGGCGAGCTCCTAGATTTCCTATTGATCTGCGGAATACTTTTGATGCAGTTCTTCAGGAAATTCCCCGAACGAACAACTCCGTTGAAGGCTTTCACAGGGGATTCTCGTCACTTCTATCGGCTCATCACCCATCTATATGGAAGTTTTTGGATGAACTTCGTCGGCAGCAAAGCCTGACAGAGCTGAAATTGGAGCAAATTCTGTCTCGTGGATCACACACAACTAGTCGGCCAAGATATAGGCAAACATCTGCAAGATTGAAAGATTTTGTTGAATCATTTGGGGAGAGACCACTCCCAGATTACTTACAGGTTACAGGCCATTGCTCATAATTTTGAATTCCAACAAATATGATTAAATAAATACATTAAAAAAAACGAAACAAACAAAATGATTAAACGTAAAAAACTAAAAAGCATAAAAATTTAAAATAAATAATCATATCTATCTGGGGTCAAAGTCTACATACTGCAAAACGGCCAATGACCGTTTTTTTTACAAAATAAGCCAGCATTCCTTCAGGCGTGATCGAGATTCTTGACCTCGAAAGCACAAAACCTAACAAAAAATCCAATTTTTTTTTTTTACTTCATCACGTTTAATACTTAAAATCTGATTTTGTGTATAAAAATCAATGAAAAATAAAAACAACCAAAAAAAACACAACCTATCAAAAAATCAAATATTTTTTCCCTTCATCACGTATCATACTTAAAATCTGATTTGAACATTGTGTAAGTATAAAAGTCTATGAAAAAAAACAACCAAACAAAAAACGCCCAAGTCAGTCCACCTCCACGTGGTGCCCGGTGGAAACGTGATAACGGCTAACGGACTATTTGAATGACAATGCCTATAATTCCATTTTTTCCTGTTCATGTTATTTTACATTTTGTCTAGTATAACTTATTAATATTTATTTCGATTTCATGTTTAACAAACCCGTTTTATATATTATTACTAAATGAGCTCATTTTCGTAATCAGCGACCCCGAAAACCATGAAAACGACACCCATGACGGAAAAACCAAATATTTTCCTGGCCGCCAACTCGGAGTTTCATTTTGACCTCTTTTTCGTAATCAGCGACCCCAAAAACCATGAAAACGACACCCATGACGGAAAAACCAAATATTTTCCTGGCCGCCATCTTGGATTTTCATTTTGGCTTCATTTTCGTAATCAGCGACCCCGAAAACCATGAAAACGACACCCATGACGGAAAAACCAAAAAATTTCCTGACCGCCATCTTGGATTTTCATTTTGACCTCATTTTCGTAATCAGCGAACCCTATAGCCATGAAAACGACACCCATGACGGAAAAACTTAAAATTTTCGTCGGCGCCATCTTGGATTTTCATTTTGACCTTATTTTCCTAGTCGGCGACCCCAAAAACCATGAAAACGACACCCATAGAAAGAAAGAAAAAAAAAATTATTTGTGACAAGCACAGGAACTACAAAAAATAATAATAACAAAAAAGAATAGAAAGCTAAATAATAAAATAGAAAACCTGTGCGAGGCCAAAAAGGCTACTATCTCGGCATGATGCTGCGATAAATGAAAACAAATACCGCAGCGCTGGTATTCTGATAGGGCCCACTGTGATGTCACCCATGACGGAAAAACCTTAAATTTTCCTAGCCGCCATCTTGGATTTTAATTTTGGTCTCATTTTCGTAATCAGCGACCCCAAAAACCATGAAAGCCACACCCATGACGGAAAAACCTAAAATTTTCCTGGCCGCCATCTTGAATTTTCATTTTGATTTCATTTTCGTAATCAGCGACTCCTATAGCCTTGAAAACGATACCCATGACGGAAAAACCAAAAATTTTCCTGGCCGCCATCTTGGATTTTCATTTTGGCTTCATTTTCGTAATCAGCGACCCCGAAAACCATGAAAACGACACCCATGACGGAAAAACCAAAAATTTTGTCGGCGCCATCTTGGATTTTCATTTTGGTCTCATTTTCGTAATCAGCGACCTCAAAAACAATGAAAACGACACCCATGACGTAAAAACCAAAAAAAATCCTGACCGCCATCTTGGATTTTCATTTTGACCTCATTTTCCTAATCAGCGACCCCTATAGCCATGAAAACGACACCCATGACGGAAAAACCAAAAATTTTCGTCGGCGCCATCTTGATTTTCATTTTGACCTCATTTTCGTAATCAGCGACCCCAAAAACCATGAAAACGACACCCATGACGGAAAAATCAAAAAATTTCCTGAAAGTCATCTTGGATTTTCATTTTGACCTCATTTTCGTAATCAGCGACCCCAAAAACCATGACAACGACACCCATGACGGAAAAACCTAAAATTTTCCTAGCCGACGAATTGAGAACCTACAATTTTGAAGGAATTTCATCAGCGCAGCCACATGAAATTATGATTATCAGACGCAAATACTTGAACAGCTTCTGAAAATGTATGGAAAACGTTATGTGCGCCTATGATATTCGAGGGTTGCCCTCAATTTCTCAGAGTTCCCATCATCAGAAACTGACTTGGTGACATTGGGACCACCTTGGGAGTATACCTTTTCAAACAAAAAAATAATTTTGAAAATAGGTCCAGAATTGTCGGAGATATGCGCGGACACACATAAAAAAACATACGAATAGAGAACCTACTTCCTTTTTAGAAGTCGGTTAAAAAGAGACGGAAACATTATTTATTTTTGACGTGATAAAGTGCTTTCACAACCAATTTACAACAAATATTAAAATCTGGGATTAAAATAGATATCATAATATTTTATTTTAATTCATCTAACACCAAATTGAACCATTTCTATGTTGATTGATATACTGTACATAAACACAACACACATTCCAGACTTTTTTCAAAGCCGTACGCGTGTACTTACTTACTATAAAATTATGTCACTTAAAATAATAATCGTATAAATGATCAAATTTTTCAACCGTAGTTCAACGCTCGAAATGCCCGTGTGTGCGTTCGTCGGTGTTATCGCTGCACACAAACATAGCATCGCACCGAAATTGCCTAAAGTTCCGCAAGTCTTGTCTGTACAAGGCCCCTAATAACAAAGAATGTTTGTCATTTCTACTAAGTATTCTTCACTTGCTATTTATTATAGTCACAAAGGATGCCATTTTGAGCCCATTTTTACGACGTCGTGGAAAATTATGGGTTGGTCTTATTCGTAGCCAAGACTACAACGACATTAGGTAATTAATTAAAAGAAAATGAAGCGCTCTCGTTAAACAATATTTACCGATATTTACTGAAGTCTTTGAAGTCATCATTATTTTCTACTTACCTAATAAAGCTTTAACTTGAAATAATGATCTCATTTATACTTAGATAGAAAAAATGCTTTGATGAAGCTGAAACTACATAATATTTATTTATAATCATTCCTCTGTCGGCAATCAGCACAAGATCAAGTTCATTATGACCACATGAACGGAAATAGGTTTAACCATACAGCGACTTTATGTTTTACTTGGACATTTACGACTATTTTTATCACGTAGTGATTAGCATCGCTCGTCGGCTCGTGACAGTGACTTATAATGTTGCTGTTAATTACCCTCCACTTGAATAGTGTGTACGTACCCGTGAGTCAGACGCAGTGATACCACTCGTGATGGCGTTGATCGGTCGCCAAATGTCAGGAGTCCCTGTCAAACCGTTCTTGAGGTCGTTTTGAAACAACTTTGAGTCAAAGTTCCACGTCGCAGCTCCAACTGTTCGTCGTTTCTCCAAAATTGACTTCTGTGCTAAAGCCTCAGATTTTGACGACTTGAAACTACTAAATGTCTTTTCTAAAAACCCAGTCTTCGGTTTCGGCTCTTCTTGTTCCGCCACCTTGGATGTTTTTTTCGGGTCTAACGTTTTGCTATTTTTTCGCTTGTCTGATTCTTGTTTTGGAGGTTCTAATAGAGCATAAATGGTAAGCGACAAAAAGTGGCCGGCTAGCAAACTTTGAAGGTCGTTTTTTTCTGCTCCCTTCTTCGCATCTTTTTGTTTTAGTTGGAATTTAAAATCCTCATTCCACACTGGCCAAGAACTCTCCTGTAATGATGTCTCAAATCTGCTATCTCCGGGAAATACTTTGACCTGAAAAGATAAAAACGTCGTTATTTCAACCTGAATATATAAATTACGTGGGGCAATGTCTGAAACTGGTTTCAAATAGGTGAAACGACAGCAATTTCATTGAGAATATTTTACATTCAAGAGTATTTTAGTTTACGAAATATTATCGTTACCTAAGTATGTATTCTTATCAACGTTGTATTGAGCAGACAAATAAGTAAAAATACGGCAAATTGTCATAGCCAGCTGCCATATAATAAATAGCCCCGGATCAGTTGGGGTAAAAAGTATCCGTGAACGTTGTTAGTGGACGCTAAGCCTCCAACACTGGTGCGCACATAACTTTTTATCCCCAGCACAAAAAACCGTTTAGGAAGGATAAAGTTATTTGAATGTTAAAGTTTTTTTCAGGCACACGGTAGCAATTTGTTATAGGTACCTAGGTATTCAAATTATGTAACAATTTCATATTGCTTTTGTTCGAAATGACTAGCTGCTAGCTTCGTGGTCTAGAATCAGGTTACTTGTAATACTTCGAATCTTCATTGAAATAACCCACATTGAATTTTTATTCACCAAAGGGTTTAGCACACAAGGGTCTTAGTGGCCGAATCTGTCAGCAGTAAAGAAGAATCATAAATCAAGTCCCAAACCCTGATTGTGGTTCAAATGTTAGTGAAATTACATACCTAGAAACATGCTCCAAACTCTAGCCATACAAATAGAAACCTATTGATTGCCTTTAGCACACAGCCATTCAGGAATTCGGAGTCAGACCATTTGACCCCGCTCATTTTACCAGCAAATTGGATTTAAATTAATGACCCATCTCTATAGTTGTACCAACAATGCTCACTTCGGGGAAGGGCTTGTATTTGAATAGGATTTTATTTAACGAAATATGTCGTCTTCTCTTCAAATAAATAATTAACATCTAATTGAGTAGGTACCTTTTTATGTATGAATGGGTTATATAGAATATGTTGGCCCTTTATTCATGACGATTGACGACCTCGTGTCTGAATTTTCTTAAGGAATAGGCAGGGTTGACAAGAGATGAAGTGTGGTCTAGTCGAATGGGGAGAAGGAGACAAAGACAACGGAAAAAATTAATAGTTTAAGTTTTTTGACTTTTCTTTCTTTTTTAAAGTCAAAATTAAATTACGGATCGTTCAAGTTGTCTCTATTTCTGAGCTGAAGTGTAAACTATGTGCTTTTCAATTATAATATTTGATTGTAAAAGCGTGGGGCGCTGGAGCAGGAAAGACTTTCTTGTAAACAAATACACGAACAAGAACTCTACATTTTGCCACTAATAGTCGTGCTGCAACTCTAGTTAGAGCGCCGATCTCTGTAACCTGCTTCCCGAACCTGATTTCTCAGCAAGGTATACAAAAAATCTTTCCTGTTCCAGCGCCTCACGCTTTTACAATCAAATATTATAATTAAAAGCACATAGTTTACACTTCAGTCACCTTCAGCTCAGAAATAGAGACAACTTGAACGATCCGTAATTTAATTTTGACTTTTACGTGCACCTATTGGTGCACGTAAAAGCGTGTTTTTTAGTGTTTTTTAAACTATTAATTTATTTTATACTTTTTAGTCTTTGGTCAAAGTTCATTTCGTGGTCAAAGTTCATTAAAAGACCTTTCTAACAAGCCCAAACACGGCTTTAATACGATCATCCATCATGAAGTTCCAGTTCATATCTTCCGGCTCCATCATCAGACCAGCTCGACAGTACCATATTATTGTATTCAGACCTTGATACATAATCGTGGTCAAAGTTCATTACAAGACCTTTCTAACAAGTCCAAACACGGCTATGATACGATATTTCATCATGGAATGCTAGTGCCTATCTTCCGGCTTCATCATCAGACCTTGAAACCTAATCATGGTCAACGTTCATTACAAGACCTTTCTAACAAGTCCATACACGGCTATGATACGATCATCCATCATGAAGTTCCAGTTCATATCTTCCGGCTCCATCATCAGATCAGCTCGACAGTACCATGTTATTGTATTGTCATCAAAATCACATACAACTGCCAATTTCCATAACGCTACGATCTTGAGAAGATGGTTAAATTAGTTTTCTTAGATTTGATTACATAGTTAAGTACATACATACAGGTCAACCTAATAAAAGCGTGTTAAAGGAAATGATGGATGGACCGTGTAAAGAATCTTATGGCAAGAAAGGAGGTGTCTGATGAGACGACGAGTCATAGAGAAAGAAGTAAGTATGGAAGAAGACATGCTGCGCCGATCTTAAATGAATCACGATAAGAGCAAGAGAATTATGATGGGTAGAGGGAGTCAGATCTTTTGAGATTGATAAAATTAGAACCCACAAAGCTTGTGGTCCAATGTTGTGCTTGAAGATGGGCCAGTTGAATACACTATGACCGTTCCGGGGATCAAATCAAATCCATATCACCCCAATCACTTTCACTTACGAAGTTGTGATTACTAAATCAATTAGGCAATTTATTGGTAACTTATTTATATAAACAATATTGGCTAACTGTCGAAGATTTAATTGTTAATCAAAACAGAATAAGTACGCTACCAGTGTTACTATAACATCCAGGTTAAATAATAAGTAATTACAATTTTTGATTATTTCTACACGTGTACACGTGTGATGACAATATATTTATTTAAAAATGAAATTTTGTACATTTATTCACTGTGTCAGATTTACAGATTCAATTAATTTTAATGAGGTTAATATGCTTTTCACAGATTACCGCCAAGTGAAAAGGAACAGTATTTCTATTCATTACTGATCCTATCTGCACCTACCTCATTGGTTAAAATTCGATAGACTCATAGGAAAAGAAGCATAAAATTGCCAAAATTTTCCATATTGCCCTTTAGGGTAATAAAGTATGATATGAAAATTTGGCTGTGATTCAATAAGCCTCGTAAAATTGAACAATTTGTCAAAGGTCCTTTATCAGTTTAACTTATTTCTTCGTGGGTGAATTTCAGATCTATCAGCCATTTAAGAAATATTCTCAAACCGAAGCATTTGAGCACAGACAGAGTACCTTTTTCATGTACTTAAGTATTACTTTTTGAACGGTTACTTTCAGCAAAAGCCTTTTTTGACCTAAGTGTGTAATACATGATAACATGACCCTTGATTGAATATGCTCTCTGAAAGGCAGACAAAGAAATAAACTTTGATCAAGTTCATTGTCGTTATATTCACACAAAAAGGAATTCAAATTTATTTAAACCGAGCATGGTTATCGAGGTTTACAAGTATAACAATGATTTGAGGTGCATAGCAGAAAGATAACAGCAACGATAACCATACCATAACAAGAACTGGTGACTTCCATTATTAATGCCGCAGATAAAACGCTCGTAACTCGTAACGCTCACGTTGGTCGCACTTATCGACGATAGCGTAATGAGTGCCATTGACTTTTCCTTAAATATTTAGTTCTAGCTGATGCCCGCGGCTTCGTCCGCGTGAATTTCGGTTATCGCAACCGATGTCGGTTATGTTATCGCAGCCAAAAGTAATCCCTTTCAAACCCTTACAACCCATTTTTCACACTAAAAACTAGCCTATGTCCTTTCTCAGGCTCTAGCCGATCTGTGTGAGACTAAACATTTCAAGCGGTTCAGTAGTTTTGGCGTGAAAGCGCGTCAGACAGACAGAGTGAGTTACTTTTGCATTTATAATATTAGTAAGGATAGTAAGGAAGTAAGGATAGTAAAGACGATAACACTAACAAGATATTTATACTATTATTTGGGTAATAGTTCGCAGAACTAAGATCATGAAAAGATAGCAGTGTTGCTGGAGTGAATGGCTAGGGCAGACGAGTTCTTGCGTGTGAACAGATAAGTTGAAGCGACGACTTAAAGGTGGTGCAGATGGCATGCAGAATCCGTAGGTGGTGCAGATGGCATGCAGAATCCGTAGGTGGTGCAGATGGCATGCAGAAAATTGGAATTGTGTGCTGTGAATCTAACCTATGACTATGATAGGCTTCTTCGTAGTGGTTTACATTTCCATAATTAATTAAACCTCGACCAGCATTCAGGTTTAGCTAGTACTTTGCTTACAATTCGGTTTAGTGAAACTGTTTGTATGCGTATGACGACATGAATTACGCATAACAAACTCATTCATTAAGGACAATCGGTTATTGATTAATTTGGGCACACATAAAAATGCTGACCATCATTTTACAGGAAATTAGTAACTGATAAACTTCCACCATAACCAACAAAGTTACAGACGTACCTACTTACCTACTTATTCTTACTGTTAAATTGTTGTTTATTTTTTACACGCGCTGCTTCTTTTATGCACCCGACGGACGTAAATTATGAGCACCTTAATTAGTTAAGATTTTTTGGACATTATACAAAATTAATGAGCGGAAACGGGGCATCGTCTCAGTTTTAGACAAATTTTCTCTATCTTGGGTACCGACTCATTTGAACTCATTACAGTCAACGAACCACTACTATGGTTGTTTATTGCCATTGCTATGCTCAGCTGTACTAAATGAACGGGCAGACTTTTTATCAGAACCCATTAATCATTAAACAATCAAACTATTTGGTGCGTGCCAAAAATATCGAAGCAAATGGCTGGGTTACAACATCGATGTAGTTTATTGAAACGTGTTCAATAGTAGGATTTATTTATTTAAAAACAGTCATAGTAAAAAAAATCTTATGAACAAGGAATGAACGCATGTCTAGTATGAAGTTATGTAGACGATGTACCTAGTACAAAGAAGAAGTACAGGTAAGAAATGTAAGAATCGTAGCTCAAGGTGTTGTGTAGTTTCAAGTTCGACATGTCAACCCCTTGGGTAAAGGCGGTGAGTTGATGTATTTACATATACGTATTTAACGGTGACCTACGAGTTATAGAACTCATAGATCAAAGTCAGTAGGGGATGTCATATCTGGGCGGTTAGATTTGCTTTCTCAGGAGGTACCTATCTAGTTTGGATTTGAAACTAATGCAAAGCAATGTCTTCAACAATTTAGATCAAATTGATGGATTACCTTTGCTACCACTTAGGCAAGTCTTGAAGACTGAATACCCACGGGGAACATGTAACGTGTGCCGTCACCGGTATGAAGTGTGCAAGGTTGACTTTGCGACTTTTAGATGTTGCCTTGGGTCACCTAACTGTGCAAACCATAGCATAATCAATCAGCCTTTGACTTTCTTACTGCTGGGACACAGGTCACATAGGCCTCGTCATTTTGAGAGGGTATGGGCCGTAAACCACAACGTATGCTGTAGATAGGTGCGAAATTACAGACTTCGATTTTGCATCAAACATCAGGATGTGCGGTCATGAAAGAGAAAGTGAATTAGATGTCATGTACACTTCTAGTATGGGTGCTATTATAGTGCCTGATTTTCACTTTCTCAAACTGTATGAGGATTATGATTGATGATGTGAGGAACGTCAGAATCTAAGTTAAACACTAGACATTATGTAGGTACACGGAGGTTCCTACGAACACTAAGTACACAGGCTTGTTGCAGTTTTCGCCTCAATATCAATTTAGTGAAGATAAACAAACGAGTTTGCCGCGGTAACGCCGCGGTTGGCCTCAATTAGGAAAACAATTAAACGGATGTTAATAGTAGATGTAATGTAGGTAGACGCCGTGTCAGCGACCAGCAGCGCGTATGACGCATTGATGAAGATAGTGTTGTTAATTGCAAGATTAACAAAGAATGTAAGTACCTACGGCTAATGTCTATGGTACTTACCACTACCAAATAGGTAGGTATGCCTTCTTGGTAAATTACCACATTTACCACAGTCTTCACAGTTCACGTTTGTACGCTTCGCCTTGTACATATGCAGTTATTTTAAAGCAATTAAAAAATAAGCGAGAATGTTAGTGTTTAGTGTTCATGTGTAGGATTAGGGAAGGAAGGTGGGCCACTATTTTGATAGGTTCACTTTTTGGTAGAAAAAAATCGATTTCGAGTCTTCTTGATGGCTATGGGTTCGAAGATGAATAAGTTGTAGGTATTCAACTTAGATGTCAGTAGGCTGCTATCATGATTTCAATGTAGGTAGGTAGTAGGTAAGAAATGGACTTTATTTTAGTTCCTCAAGTAGGTACCTATCCTGTGTTTATTAGTACCGTACCAATAAGGGCAATAAGGGTAAGTAACAGATTAACCCCAATTGGATGACAGCCTGATGAAATTGTTAATTGTGCTATCAGACCTTGGCCCTTTGTTATTACCTATGTCATGTAGGTAGGTCCCATAACATGCCTAGGTAGGTACTAGGTAAACCTTAGGTAAACAGATAGGTAGCCTACCTATCTGTTTATAACCTACTATTAGCGTATTAACTGGGTACATAAGGGGACTTATTAGGGAGAAAAGCACCAAATAGGATAGGTAGGTACCTAGTACCTACCTAGGCGTGTTTTTTAACGATTGTTAAAAGGTATAACAATTATATCTATCAGCGGTAATATACTGATGCGTCTTATTATCGCAACATCTCATCATTGTGATACAGACTCCTGTAACGCAGTTATTGGAAATTCTAATGCGTCCCTTAAAATAATAACACAGAACATTCGGAGCATCTATAAAAACTTGGATGGCTTTCGGGCACAATTAGCTAGGCTAGCATTCGAAATAGATATTATAATTCTAACGGAGTGTTGGCTTGGTAAAGACAAACCAATTCCCACCTTAGAAAATTACGTCACTCACTCTTCTAAAAATTGTCTCAATCAAAATGACGGGATTGTAATTTACACAAAGGATCACATTCAATGTACGGTTGAAGAACCAGATTCAGAGGGTGCTAATTTTCTTTTATTAAAAGTAGGCACACACGTATGTATATTGGCAGCCTATAGGTCTCCCTCGACCTACCGTATTGATAGTTTCCTGAACTCCCTCGAAAACATAATTGGTAAAATAAAAAGTAAAACCATTATTCTCACTGGAGACATAAATATAGACATAAAACCGAGCAACTCAGACAGAAATAGTGCAGCCTACCTCAATCTAACCGCAGAATTGGGCCTCCTACCCGGTCATACATACCCAACAAGACTACACAACTGCCTTGATCACCTCATGATAAATGCCTCAACCGGTTCGACCGTGGTGGTGATGGATTCCACTGTAAGTGACCACGCCTCTGTATTATTATGTCTAAATAAGGAGCCCTGTAAAACTAATAAGAACAGATCTACTACAAAACTAAATATTGAAGCTACTGTTGAACACTTAAAAAATGCTGATTTCTCATTTATAACAAATGACTCCGATGCAAATGAGGCGGCTACATTCTTTGTGGATTGTATAATGACTGCAATTTCACTACACACAAAAGTTATTACTGTGCCCAACCGTAAGCTAATCATCAAACCTTGGATTACTCCAGGCTTATTACGTTGCATCAGACATAGGGATAATCTCCATAGAGAGGTTTTAAAAAACCCAACAAATACCACTATGGAGATTTCTTATAGACGATACCGTAACTACTGCAATTTGCTACTTAGAAAGTTACGAATACAGCATGAAAAATCTGCTTTAAAATCCTCAAAAACAAACAAAGAAACATGGAGCATAGTTAAATCCATTACAAACCAAGTTGAGAAAAAAACAGTGGCGACTGAACTACTGCCTGTTACAAAGGATGCATCGAAAGAAATTGAGACCATAAATAGGTATTTTTCTGGTATAGGTAAACAACTTGCAGATACTATCACTCGGAAACGAAGATCTCAACCTGGATCATATAATTTTAATTCACCGCCAGTACTTAATTCAATTGTTCTACTTTCCCCCGACGAGGCTGAAGTTGAGTCTGTAGTTAACAATTTAAAAACAGACTGCGCTACAGGGTGGGACTCTATCTCAGCAAAATTACTTAAAACTGGTAAAGCAGTTTTTATACCCCAGATCACAAAACTCATTAGGATTTGCTTTGAGCAGGGAGTCTTTCCCAAAGTCTTTAAAAAATCTCTAATCACGCCAGTTCACAAGGGCGGGAACCGTGACGAAATTAAGAATTACAGACCCATATCAGTTTTACCGGCACTGTCAAAAATACTAGAAAAGATTTTGAATACTAGGCTCATTAGTTTTTTAGAGAAAAACAATATACTGTCTGAAGGTCAGTTCGGTTTTAGGTCTGGGAAAAGTACAGAAGAGGCGGTTGGCCAACTAGCTGATCACGTTGCTGAGAAGGTCGATGCTAAACAGAAATGCATAGGGGTTTTTCTCGACCTGGCGAAGGCCTTTGACACCGTCTCTGTTCCCACTCTTGTGACTAAACTAGACCACATAGGAATCCGGGGAGAGGCTCTCAGTATATTTACGGAGTTTCTGAGTGATAGGACACAAAGGGTAAAGATAGGTGGAATCGTCAGTAGCGAAGCAAACGTTACCTGTGGTGTGCCGCAGGGCAGTGCCCTCTCCCCGAGTCTCTTCCTGGTATATGTAAACGATCTGTGTCAGCAACAACTTATTAAGGGTAGAATATTTAGCTACGCTGATGACACAGCACTCATATTTCATGGAGAGACTTGGGAGGAGGCGCAGCGCGTGGCTGAGCTGGGACTTAGTAAAGTCAGTAACTGGCTGGAAGAAAACCTACTTACCCTAAACATTGCCAAAACTTCATACTTGCAGTTCAGGTTTGCCAATACCAAGCCAATAGCAGTAACCCTTAAGGTACATTCTTGCAATTTTCCTGGAAATAGGCTCCAGTGCTCATGTCTTACAATATCACAAAAAACAAACATAAAATACTTAGGTGTAGTATTGGACGAAAAACTGAGTTGGCGGCCCCAAATCGAACTAACTGCCTCTAGGGTGAGGAAACTTATTTGGGCCTTTAAGAAACTTCGACTTGTGGCTGATTTTGATCTTCTCCGCACTTTATACATCTCTTTAGCCCAATCGATAATTGGTTACTGTATTACGGTGTGGGGAGGAGCCTGTAAAACAATTATGATACACCTTGAAAGAGCTCAAAGATCATTGCTCAAAGTCATGACCTTCAAACCATACCGTTTCCCGACCGTAACTCTGTACCAAAATTGCACAGTGCTCACAGTGAGACAGCTATATGTGCTCAATATCACATTGAAGCAACACCTAATCACACCTATAAACAACAGTTACAAAAGTAAACGAACAGTCACTAATGTTTGTAAATACGTCAAATGTAAGACTGCCTCAGCTAGACGGCAACATCTTTTTCTCGCTTCGCATATCTATAACAAGATAAACAAGACCTTAGATATTAATCCATTTCCTAAAAATGAAATTAAAAAGAAAATAAACACCTTTCTACAAACACTAGATTACATACAGACAGAAAAATTAATAACGTAAACCCTGCAATTAGCGCTTCCCATTATAAACATGCACAATAAATATAAATACCACGATACACACCACTCACACACACACACACACATACATACGCACACACACACAAATACACACACACTCACACACATACACACACATGCATACACCCCCCACCCACACGCCTCACGCAGATTTTGTATAATGTAAAATTGTTTAAATCTTATTGCATAATATCTGTACAAACTACTGGGAGAAGACACTGATTCCTGTAACACAGGTTACAACCTAGCGCAGGAGTCAGGGTTTCCATATAATAATGTAACTTACTTTATGTCAATAAAGATTATTATTATTATATTATTATTATTATTATTTTTTCTTTAATTTACAGGACTCGCAATAAATTCCTAAAACAATAATCGGAAGTTTACAATTACTTAAATTGTCTTTGTCTCTTTTTAGTTTTACAGTAGCGAATCGGTATTTTATGGCCTAGCGTTTTGTTAGTATTTTTATAGTGAAGCAAGTGTAAACAATGGTTGAAAGTTACCTTAACAAGGTATCCATGGGCGCGACTCAACCCAAACAAGGACGGAAGGTGCCGGGCGCCGATAACGGTCACAAATAAATTTTTACTGATTGGATGCAAGGCCAACTTGAATCCTATCTCCGGTTCCAAACTACCACTGCCCGAAAGCTGACTCTCCCGATTCGTGTTCAAAATGTTCTTCAGTTTATTAAGTGAAAATGCCATTGTAAACAGTCTTCTCTCTGCTAACTATCGCGTATCACACTCGCATTAAACCGGTTTTACTGAATAATTAATCACGCAATCCGATCGATAGCGTAAAACCTCATCGTTTCACGATCACAACTACTCGCTGTCACATGAAGTTGTCAGAAAACACAACACAAACACTCGTAAGTTTAGTTTAGGACATCATTGCACGACAATAATTAAACTCACTCAATGAAAACCCATACAACGCTGTAGCTATGTACGAGTACTGTATGACTGACTTAAGATGAGCGCATACATACCCACCGTAGATAGTGTCACTGGTCTCACTATCAAATTGTACGTGCATGAATGAAGCATTCATATGTTTTGGAAACAATCGGATCTCTCTTTCTAACACTAGCATTCAGCCGTTACACTAGCGCCACAAAAAATAGACGTGAACGAGTTAACTCTTCAATGCCGTGTGGCATGAGTGCCATCTGTCAGTAGACGTAGTTTTATTACTTTTATTACAACAGATGGCGCAACTAAATCGATAAACAATGACTGGTGGACATTTTTTAATATTTTATTGTTACAATTTGGGTTACTGGATGGAGTTATTACTTAAAGTACGTTTATAGGATGGCATAACTACTAATACATCGTTATTAAGAAAATACAGAAATGAGCATGTCTCACCCACTTTATGTTTGTAATAGAGAAGTAACTAATTAGATTCTCAGATTCTCAGCTATCAGGCTTTTTGTTTGTAGTCAAATAAAAATTATCTACGCAAAGGACTATGGTGCTATGATCCCTTTTGGAAACTAGCAGTAAAACCGTATTGTGTGTTCTATAGCTTTCTGAATTGTTAACTCCAATTTAACTTTTACAACGACACATGATAATATCACGCCTGTAGTCGCCGAAGAGTTGGGCAGACAGACAGAGGTACATTTTATTGAATATATACACACTTCTTTGGTCATGCTTTGTTTAGGTGCGTTACTTTTATTGGTAAGAGTTATAATAAAAAAGAGGAAAATCAGTTGGGTAAATAAAACTTGAGATAAGAGTTAAAAAATGTTATTTATTAAAATGCCACATTTCAAATTACACGATGAGTCTGCACCTAGATAAAATAAATGTCAAATAATAGTATCTCATAATAAATCAAAATTATAATCTGTTACGCAAAAGAAATTAAACGACGAACTTTACACAAGTCATTCACAACAATAATAAGTCTTTTAGGCTTCAACAGTAATTATATTAATAAAAATATTAACTATTTTAAACTTGCTTTTGAGAATAAATTACTGTAAAAGTGAGCAATGCCGTCGTAGTAGTGAATGATGATAGAGACAATTAGGACGAACATCGCAAAACAAATGCCGGTGATGTACATAAACTGGCTTGCTTCTTGAGGCGTGGCCAGGAGCTCTTCGCTACTTGTATCCCTGTCTAATGCGTCGAACTCCGATGTATCTGCGAAAGAAATGGTAGATGGTTAATACGATAATTAAAGCACATTACAAAAACACTAAATATCGTCTCATCTGACTTGGACAGGCTTAACTTGCAAAAAACAACTTATCAATAAAATTGCAACAGCAATGGAATACGTAAACACTTAAAAAATGTTTTACCATGGGGTATTGTGTTACCTACCCCGTGATTAGGAAGTGGAGATCAGATAGGCACTCAATAGTTCAATTAAAAATATCAGATTCAGCTGCACTTGGTTAGACTGGAATCTGATGCTAACAAAGTTGGGAAAAGACTAGGCAGGTTTCATCATCATCATCATATCAGCCCATAATCACCCACTGCTGGGTATAAGCCTCTACTTTTTCTGCCAAATTTCCTGGTCCTGTACATCTCTTTGGTGTTTCCCGTGACTTTATGATATCGTCAACCCAACGAGCTTTAGAATGGCCATGGTTTCTATGGCTTAATTTTGGCCACTACTCAGTCAAAGCTTTGCTCCATTGGTCATATGCGCGTCTAGCCAGAAGTCCTGCCTAGGTCCACTTGAGGTAAGTTTAATTTTTAATAAAATAAAATAAATATTTACCAGCTGGTGTTTCCACGTCGCAGACTACGTCTGCTTCAGTAATCTGCAGGTCTAGCAACTCTCGTACCGAGAGGAGTGCTTCAGCAGGCGCTTCGCCGGGAAACAGGTAATCACAGAGGTACAGGGATCCCACGGGCACTAGCACTCGGCGCGGTGGCTCGTTGAAACACACCTTTTCTGTAAAAAATAAACACAAGAATGAATGAATTGCTTCATGACTTTCTTCATTACTATAAAGTTAGACTTTTTTTTTCAAATTCAAAACAAAACATAAAATGCGTATCACTCGCGCCATTTAAGACTCGCCTTTGAATTGTGGCTATATACCTACTCCCTGTATTTCCCCAAAAAGCTAAGTAGAGTTACCATTACACCCACATTTGGCCAGTTATGTTTCAGCCCCATGTAAAAGAAGACGAGCCTATTACCATCAAAAACACAAACCTAGACTCGAGGCTACTACTGAGAATTCCTGATGGAATTCACAATAATACTTTGGACAACCTGGGAATTAAAATCTGACCTTCATACTCAGCTGAGGGCTTACAATAAACAAGAACTTAAACGAAAAACGAAATTATTATTTTTCTAACCTTCTGGAAGTAAATTGTCATCAATCAAGGCATCGCAGTGCATAGTGAACCGTGACGCTAGTGATCGTATTATATCTTCTTTTACAGCTGCAATAGTTTCACTGACTGTCGCCTTGGGGTACATGAACACACTTGAAGACACCACCCCACTGAAGTGTATGCTACCATCACATTCCAAGTATTCCACTGTTTCAGGGAGAGAATTTTCCTGAAATGTTTAGACAAGTTTGGTTAAGAAAACAAGTCATTCAATTTTATGAGATTTTAGTAATGGTAATTTGATGCGGAGGAATGAGAAAAATGTTGCAAGGAAAGTTTGGAGTATGAATGTGGATTTGTATAATAGTCCTCCTGGCCGTTTTCCGGCCAATCATAGCCATTGGTGCAGGAGATGATGCACTCTCTGTCCCTTTTTCTCTCATAGTCTGATGGTCTGATGGGACGGCAATCCGGCAAGAAAGGAGGTGTCTGATGAGATAACAAGTATGAGAAGTGTGGAAGAGAAAGACATGCTGCTCCGTCTTCAGATGAATTGGGATAACGACAAGGGAAAGATGATACATTTATTTAGTGCATGATCAATACTTAGGTAAACCATAATAGCTAGGTAATCACTACTAATGATACTAAAACGGGATATTTGCCATGTTTACTTATTGTTTCGAGTTCAAAATAATAATAAGTAAACATGGTACATATTCAGTTTTCAGTATTAATAGTAGTGTCAGTGACCATGTCAGTTTAAAAACTTAGCTAGGTAATCACTTTACAATATAAGAACAATCAGTATAAAGCATAACAACACATTCATCTTAATGCCATATGTGTGCAACAGAATCACTTGCATAATACAATATCCAATCATGAACCCATGCATGAGGGATGAGAGAACAATGAAATAATAATACTGTATTGTATTCACTTACAAATGGCACAAATAAAGAAACATTCATTGATTTGGGTAGTTCTTGTTGCTGTAGCTTAGAGCTACTTTTAGATTTCTTCTTTTTTATCAGTTGTTCAAGTACTTCTGAATTATCTTTTAATTCTCCATCTATGAACATGATACTGGATTCAATTGTTTTGTGAGCAGATTCCAAGATTTGCTGAAAATTTAAAAGTGGACATGTTAAGAAAAATACATAATTCTATGCATTGTCTATCAGTTGCGATGATGACTACAACATGCTGATGATAACAGTAACACCAATATTTTTTTAATGATTAATTTTATAATTAAGATATTAAAGCCTTGGTATCATAGTTCATTTAAAGAATAGGGTACCTGAAACTGTTGTTTAACAGATATTCCACTCTTCTTCACTATCACAGGGTAGGCATCATCAAACTCATAGTAGCAGTCCAACCGCTGCCACTGCTGTGCCTTGGGCAAGAACTTCCATTCAACCGGGCTCATAACTGTGCTCTTGACTGGAGTACCTACTTGAATACTCTTACAAGTAAGGACTTTTGTACTCGTAGACATATGCAAAATAAGTCTTTCATTTGAATATGAGCAGTTCCCGTACATGTACTGATTGGAACTCATAACTTTATATATGTGATTCACAACAGATTTCACTTTACTGAAACTATTTGGATCCTCAAATACGTCTTCATCGCTTGTAATGAAGATACCTGAAATGATTGAATAAGTTGAACTTAGTTTTAAACAATATCGACATTCATATACTCACTGTTCCTAGTCATACTCATGCCATTATACAATACAATATTAAGAACT
Source organism: Diarsia dahlii (assembly GCA_949775195.1). Lineage (NCBI taxonomy): Eukaryota > Metazoa > Arthropoda > Insecta > Lepidoptera > Noctuidae > Diarsia > Diarsia dahlii. The sequence continues at coordinate 12,610,362 of OX459194.1, read as the reverse complement.
TTAGTTTTTATCATAATATATCATAATAAATAGGAAAAAACATAAATATACAACTTAATTTTGTTTTGTAATAAAAATAAATAACCATATCAATATGTGCATGCAAATCAGTGATGTGATGTTATGCATCACAATAATATTATGTGAACTTTGTTCTTATGTTTATTCAACATATAACTAAAAAATGTTGTCTTACCTTGAACAAACAAGCCTCCAGGAAGCATTCTAGTAACATGTTTAGCATGGTCGGCGACCCATGCCTCAGACACACTCAATAGTGTCTTTGATTCTAACCTGTCCAAATCATAATTTGTTTCTGATGGACTTTCTGAACCTTTCTCGTCGGGTGTGCGAGCCAGATGGATGACATTCTCCCGAGCACCAGTTGTCTTGAAATTATAATGGCAGGTTAAAGCTTACCATAGTATTCATTGCTACATAGTTTCATGGTGTAATAGAGGATAATCTTGTGCATAGATAATTATACTAAAGAGAGGATGAATACTAAACTTCACAGATAGAGCTTGAAATATACACATTTTCGTAGCTTATTATACATGCACAGGAAACAAACATGTTCGAATATTATGTTTGTTACTATTTATTAAGATGTACGGCTTACCTGGCCCAGAATTAATCCTATTACGAATATTTCCTTAGAAGCATATTGCTCTAAATATTGTAGGCAATATTCCGGAGAATAAACTGTCCGGACCATCTTTTAAAATTTATATTGATCTGGTTGCATAAGCTGCCACAACACGTCTAAGATTTTCTGTTTTATTAGCGTATTTTTAACAATATAAGTAATTAGAAGCTTTGTTTTGTCGTGTCATAGAATTGAGATTTACAACATGTCTCACTAATGTCTTGTCAATGTCATCTGTCTGATCAGACTGCTGTCACTGTCATCCATTATTTTTAGACTGTCAGTTTGTTTATGGTGAAACTATAGAGAATATTAAAAAAAGAATTAATAATTATTATTAAAAAGAATTATTTGTCCCTACATATTATTAGAAAAAAACGAAATCCTCCGCCGCGTCTGTCTGTTTGCGATAAACTCCAGAACTACTGCACTGATTTTCAAACTGTTTTCACCAATGGATAGAGTGGTTCTCGAGGAAGGGATTAGTACATAATTTGACCGATCGGGATCGGGATCGTTAATAACAATTTATGATATTGTTAGATAATAACAATTTATGCTTTTATTTGGACCGCAGTCGAAGGTTATTATCGATAAATGCTTGCACTGACTGGACGGGTCCACTCAAATCTGTGTGGTGCTTTATTCAAAAGACCATCTCAGACACTAATCTGCATGATCTTCATGTATTTTATTATTTTCATATTGTGAATGTGAGGACCGTGTGGGTTTTTATTTAATTTTAACGATTGTTTGGCAGTTTGAGTACTTTAAGCGACCCACCCAAATGTCCTTTCTTTGGTATTGATCGTCGTGTCGTTGAGCTCCTTGAGTTATAAGTCGAGCTCCACGATAACTGACAAATGCTTGCACTGACTGGACGGGTCCACTCAAATCTGTGTGGTGCTTTCTTCAAAAGACCATCTCAAACACTAATCTGCATAGTCTTCATGTGTGTATTATACCAAGATTATGTTTGTACCTTGAACATATTGTAAACCCAAACGATTTTAAAAGAGTGTCCATGAAGTTTCTTGCCATTCTTCTCATGAGACCAACGCTTTGGAATTGGCAACTACAGTACACTCACGAGTTATTATGCCTTGTGACTGGGACTGTAGCTTAGTTTATTTAGCTTCAGTAGTTCAGTAGTTTACTGCCGCACTCGGAGAGCTTCAGTGGTTGCTTGGGCCGTCGCTTGGTAAGGGCTTTTGGCGGTTTTGTCATACAAAACTATGTCAGGCCTTTGCTGGGTGGCGGCTTGAGTAATCGTTGGATATCTCTGAGTGCTGCAGTTAGTTTAATTCGACTATTCATAAGTGCCTGTTACTGGCCTACTTGAAATAAATATTTTTGACTTTTGATATTTTTTTCGAATATAATGATGTACTTTTTCATGAAATAGTCATAACTCTCTCTCGTCAGGGCTGCGGGTTATTTGAAAGAGACACCGCAGCCTCAACGGGTTAAGAAGGAACATGGGTGGTTTTTAGTCAGTAGAAGTCTGACACTCCCTTTCGCGCTGCCCAGAGGAGGTTATTTAATGATTTCCTACCACCAAAAAAAAAGGGGTCGGTTCCAGTCCTTGGTTTTAATCTTTTCTGTAACTCGCCGTTTAGTTAGTATTCTGCAGTAAATTGCTAATAAACTTGTTGATAGATAACTAACATAGACATATCTTGAATAAGTTAGTAAGTACAGTACCTAACCCTTTTGGAGGGGCGATTAATTTACGCGCATTAAATTTTACTTGTAAGACAAAGAGATATGGCCTCGTTTTTATGGTACAAACCTGTGTAAACCTCACAATGCGGAAACAAACAAATACGGATATGTATCGCAGTTGTAGTAGCTTGTCAAACCTATTTTGGCCCTTCTTTTAAGTGGCTAAGGTCGCATTTCTATAATTATAGCAAAACTGAAAGTAGGTACCTTTATTCAGGGAGATTTTAAAAATACAAATGAAAAGCCTAGGTAGTTTCAAAATTGTTTATTTATTCAATAAGAATACAATAGTAAATATGATATTGTACTAAAGTTCGCTTAAACAACAGATAACGCACTAAGCAACCAGGCCGTGACATGGATGCGTTTGCCAATTCAATGGAAAAAGGCATCCAAAATCACAGGAGGTGGCGGAACTCGGGCGTTTGACTCTTCAGACACGTGACAGAGATGGCACTAGAAATTCGAACTTCCTATAAATATTCTTTTTGTTTGGCGGTGTACGTTACGTTGGCCGGCCTAGTCGCTTAAAACGCCATCTGTCTTACAGTACACCATTTACGCACTCTTAAGAATATAAAATCATACGTGCAGCAACCGCAAGTCTACAATAAGTTGACGTTTATGTACATCATCTACATCACGAATGCGCAATGAAAAATACTTGTAAAATAAATTGTTTTGTTGTAAATTAAACTTGACATTAAGACCGCAAAATATATTATTGACGTAAGAATGTAACAGCGTGAGAATGTGGACCTTCTATTAGGTTTAGTTGAATTTGCACTTTGTGAAATCCATTTCGGGATGTTGTTCCATAAACCTGTAAATTAGAAAAAACAGGAATTAATAAAGTAGGTATTAATTTTGTAAATCCGGTCTTCCTACGATCGATCGATCGATCATTCGTTTCTCCTATTGTGATTGCATAATTTTATCTATCTATTACCAGTCAAATCAATCTGAGATTCCGACTGATTCCATCTAGATTGCCATCAACACACTAAAAATAAAAAGAATCTGAGATGAGTTCTTGCAATACTTTACGATATTATTTATCGGCTCGACTCGGGAGCCAAAGATAGTTGTAATTGCTGGAGTACTTCGGACAAGGATTTGACCGAGTGGTGGCCAAGATTAGTGAATAGAAACCAGAGCCGTCCTAAAGCTCGTTGGATTGACGATATCGTCAGTCGCAGGAAACACGAGGATAAGCTACGAACAGAACCGGGAAGTGTGGATTCTGGGCTGATATGATGATGATGATGTAGATAGGGTAGTTGACAAAAAAAAACGAATTAGTCCGTCAGGTAGATTTCCAAAAAATAATGTACCTAAACGTATTTTTTCTTTTTTCACGTAAAAAAAAATTGAAGATGATACAGTGCTTCGAAAACTCAAGTGACGTCACATCAAACTACATTTTTTTTTTTACCACGTAGTAACGTCAAAAGCCTGATCTTTGACGCGTTTTATCTTCGTCAATTTTCATTAATTTGTTAAAACAAAAAACACATACTTAATATCCAATATTTTTTGATAATCTAACTGATGGACTAAACAGAATTATATTTTTTTTAGTCAGGACGCATCCCTATTATGGACTGAAATATTAGGAAGACGTGAGGAAAACGACCATCCTGCGCCAACCACAATTCACAAATTCCGTATTTAGCATTTTTATTAATAAGTACTGTTGAAACTTACTTTTTGAGTACATCTTGTTTCTTTTGTTCATCGCTTGTGGGTAGACCCATTTCCTTCTGTCGCTGATCGTACATCATTTTTTCAACTAGGCCGCGAGTCTCGCCGTCCAAATCAGACAGTTTCGATGGTTCTGAAATATTTAATTGCTAATTAATTTCCGAAAAATATATCCTTCCTTCCTTCCTATTGTCACCCCCTTGAAAACAAAATGCTCTCACTTTAGGTTTAAAAATAATGCAAGTTCAAGCAGTAGTAATTCAAGTTCCATTTCCCGACAGTCGAATCTTAAGGTCACAAAATAAAACCCATGTTTATCAAGATAACCGTTAAATTGGCAAATTGAATGTAGTTTCCGGAAATGCTCAAAAACAATAAGTACGAAAACAGACTCCATTTATTTAACTACTGTCTATTTAACGGGCGTATAAACCACGATGAAGTACGGAGCAAGTTGTGCGTGAGCAATTAATTACCATAAATACATGCTTTAACTTCACCAAAATGCTTACCTGGGTTGATCTTCCTCGTGGATATTTCCGGGTCGGTAGTGACTAGCCTGCCCCACCAATTCATTTTATTGACCTACAAGATATAATAAAAATTTACAACATTATTCAGTAAACTCATCATTACCTTAAATTGGTTTCTACAAAAAAAAAACACCGTTTTAAGTTACATAATGACAACTTCATTAAAATGTTTAAATAATTGTACAAAGCAATTTTAGAAGTGTTACAAGGTTTGTTTATGACATTTTAGAAAAAAAACCTCACGCATTAGCATTAACAATGTTTGGCTCACTTATTTACTCAGGTATGGATTAAGACGAGCAATATGGTATGCTTGGTTACCGACAAAGATTCAGCTCTATTTTCTCATCTGATTAGTCTACCTATCCTGTTTAAGGTGGAAGTTCCAGGGTAGCCCGCGAAATTCAAATTTTCTTACGTTTTTAGCGAAGCCAAGTTCATGTAACTGTCAAGAATGAGTATTTCATCAAAAGGTCGTCATTCTTGAGAGTTACATGAACTTGGAGGGTTGTAATGATGATTTTGATGATTATAATTCTGTAACTGCATACGTCTTACACCCGCGAATCATATTTTCACTAACATACAACCTAGCACTGGCCTGCAAATCGCTAAAAACGTAAGAAAATTTGAATTTCGCGGGCTACCCTGGAACATCAACCTTAAGTCCCTTTAGATTTCTAGGATTGTGTGTCCTGCTGTTAATACAATCAACATCATACTACGATGCTGTCAATAAGCGGCCAACGGAAACTCTACTTGTAACCGTCAGTAATCATTCAATAGAAAGACCTCTGATTTTTTGGGATCATGTGCGTATTGTATGTTATCACATGCTTCGGTGATGGAAAACATCGTAAGGAAACCAGCATGCCTGAGACATATTTCTCGACGACACAAAGTCAAGTCAGAAGAACATAGGGGTATAATAAACTCTGGTCACCAGGTTAGGCACTACGCACATGATGAAAAAGATGAGGAAGTCAACGTTCAGCTGTTTATTACAGCTTGATATGATAGCAAAAACAAACATTGCCAAACGGTAAAATCAACATAATATTGACTTAAAATTACCATTTGCAAAAGCCAGACGATTGTATAAGATAAACTTATATACCTACACCTATTACTCATATCTAAAAGTACGCTCACGTACGTAGAGCTACACACCTTTTCTATGTTCAGAAGTAAGTTGCGTCCATCTTGCAACACCCACGTGGACTCCTCAATCTTGACTTCGGCTTCGAGTTCGCCGTCGATGATAAGCGGCTGGCCCTTGATGCCGACTTTGAGATGCTTCTTGCTGATGACCACCGTTAAGTCACGTGGCCTAAGTACTTGACGCAGTGGAACTCGGACCTGGGAATAAATAAAACTTGGTTATATGTTATTCACATTGCAATACCTTCAACGGTTGTTTCAAAATGTTTACTTAGGATTGGTAACAGATTTGCAACATACTCAAATATTTGTAAATTAATGAGGCAGTTTAAATTTAAACAAATAGGTCTCAATAATAATAAAATATTTTGAAATCAAATACAAAACATCCCAGTCTATTTATAAAGTACCAGAACTATATTTATAAAGTCGTTGCTAAGATGATAATACTTTGGCATAAATTACATTATGTTCTCCGAAGGAACACAGGTATAATTAAGTAATGTATTTATGAATCAGTTACTAAGTTCCACGCCAACAGACCTCCAGTCCTACGCGGAAACCTAAAGAAGCCAGTTTAGGGTTAGCTAATGTAAGGTGCTGCTCTGACTAAGCCCCAAACGAGTTATTTGTTACAACAAAACTCGACTGAAAGGTGCAGGATATTGAAGTAGTTCCAATTAATGTAATCGACATACCTCACATCGTCATAATTGTCATTTAATTGGTTATTTGCGTAAACGGATATAAACAATATTATAAATACAGTGGGGTTTCATTCACTACACGTACGTAAAGTAAAGGTAAAAGGTCAAAATGACACCTTAACATTTCAACACTTGGAAAATGGTAACACGACAATTTCGTTACGTTGCGTCACAATTACGAATATTATGTGTGACGTCGAACTCAAAAAATAACCGTATTAAGGTTTATCAAGAAAATAATTGAATCGCAAGTGTTTAACCCAATTAAAATACTTTCACATGATTGTGCGTTTACTTCACCTTGTTTTATTTAAAACTTAACTTCATGTCCTGTTTGGTACAGACTGAGATACAAAATTCAGTAATTGCAATACTGAATATGTAAGGAACTTTACTGCTTGTCTAAGTTTATACAATGAAGCATCACAATCTCGCAACACTACAAAATACACGGGATTTTCGAATCAGAGTGTGTCTATGGGAAATTCTCATTGAACATCCTGTTGATTTCCTAGACTAATAAACATAATAGACTTATGGAGAATCCAATGAAGAATATATTTTATCATGAGATCAATTATTTATGGATTAAAAAACAAGTTTGTTTTTCGGACAATAGGAATCTACTCAAATAACATTTTATTGTTTCGAGAACGTAAACGAGACTGCTGTAAGACCTGTCGTACAGCCTCCCAATACCACAAACGCAACCCTCGTTAATATTTTTCATATCTTTGGATATAAGTACAATGATATGCACTGAAAGTCGAAACCCTATAGGTACTATAAATAATGTAGAGGTACGAGTCACGTAGTAAACCGTTTAAGTACAATTATCAAGCTAGGCTGCTAGGCTGAACAGGACAACTCGCTAAGTAACAAGGTGCTGGCCGCGAACTGACATCATAATGACATGCATAGAATACGGAATGAATAAGTCTAAAAACAACAATAATTATGTTTCACAAGAGGACCGCCAAGACAGAACGCGTTCTTCGATCGAAGGCGTGATGACCTCGCATTCCTGGCAAGGACGATGTGCATGAATATACCAGCGTCCGCGCAGCCGAACCGGACCGGACAATATACCTACGTTCTTTGTGAATCATTAACGTGACCCCATAATGACCATCAGTCGGTATTAAGATGCCGAAATGATGACCAGCTGCTGCGAAACGAGTTTTAATGAGGATGGCAATTTTACATTTTCCTACTTGAGCGTCCGACGGGTTTGTCTGTCTGTATTTTTAATGGCTAGATCCATTAACATCGTGTAAAAGCATTTTAGTTTTTTGGTGACTCTACGTACATTTTAACCCACCAATTAAATAGTTACATTGCCGTAAATGAAACCGCTATTGGAAGTTCTATATTATTGATAACAAACTACGATTATTAACCTTGGCCTTGACAATTTGAATAATGAAATCTGCGTTGACACAAAATATGTAATTAGTGATTCGATCTATTAATATCTAAAATAAACAACATAATGTTTAGGTGACCCGTGGCCATGATCATTATTCAGATATGCTAAGACGATGCATAATAAAAGGATTAAGCGTTGTTGATACGACCCAGTTCAATGTTAACTTTATCTAGAAATTCTGTGAGCTACTAAATTATTCTCAATTTAGTATGTTTTTCCCCAAAAACCATTTACACAATGCTTTAGCCTTATTTCTTGCAAAATCTCGTCGCAGCATCCTCAAATTACATACATAAATAAACTCACGGCCTTTTCTCATGGGGTTAGCCAGAAACTACAGGACGCCATCCTGAAATTAATGTAGGTATTATTAACTACAGGACGCCACCTTCAAATTAATTTATTACTAACTATAGGATGCCACCCACAAATTAATGTATTTATTTTACTATTCCTACTCAATCAATATATCAATCGTGTAATATTGTATATAGCGTTGTTGATACGACTTAGTTCAATGTCAGCATTGTCAACTTTATTTAGAAATTCTATGAGCCACTAAAATATTCTCAAATCAGAATGTTTTTCCCCAAAAATCATTTACACAATGGTTTTACCTTATTTCTTGCAAAATCCCGATCGCAGCATCTTCAATTATTAATGTATTAATTGTATCATACTCAATCTACGTATAACATAACTAACATCACGTCAGTAATCCCCGAAAGGTTAGGCAAAGGTGTACCCATATTTCGTCACGTTACGTTTAAGTCCCATGTAATAGGGGGCGAACCCTGTTTACGTCAACAGGGCACAAATCCAAAATTCCTGGTGGAAAACCCAATAACACTTTGCCCGTCCTGGAAATCGAACCCAGGACCTCAAATGCACAGCAGCCGCGCTTAGACCAACGAGCTAGTCAATCTATTTATAATATATCAATCGTGTAATATTATGATGTACCTAGTACGAGCTTCTTATACAGTGATTGAATCAAATCAAATAAATCATGGTTTATGCCACCGTTTGGAAAATTTTGCACCTTTGTTATTAAAATAAATTCAAATCATGTTTAACATCAAAATATTGACATTAGATACTTAACTTAGAACTAATTGGACATCGTTTGCGAAACTGTTCCCCTATCCTGAGATGTGTCAAGAAGTGGGCGTTATCGGAATTATTCATAGCGACTGATAATTGGGCAATGATACAGCTAACTTAATGATATAATTGCATTCCAATTAAGCTGGAGTCGTGCGTGCGACTGAGAAATTAAGCAAGCCTTCAATCCTTTGTTGCTTTAACGAATAACTTCTTATAAGAACCTTGTGGTAACTGCGCTCAATAGCGTAGTGTTATAATACCTTCACACGATTACGCGCCGATTACGGCCCCGTTCTAATGGAAGCCGAAGTCGTCGGAGTCTCTGCACCAAACACATGATAATAGTATTCAACCAGAACCGTAATTAGGCGCCTCGTTGTCGCCGCACGAAATTCTCAGTAGATTAGATATCAACGCGCCTTAATACTCCTACTTGATATATAAACGATGGTCATCTAAGATATAATATGAAATATGTCTTCATTTCGGTCTGAGTCAATCGATATTATACATATTTGGAATATTTATAGCCTTACGCAATAGTTGAAGCACAACAAATCTTAAATTGACCGTAATTATGTAGGTGTTCTAGCGTAGCATATCATATTATAGCTAAAGTGTTACATCTTCAAACTAACAGAGCAGGATGTTAATAAAATAGGTTGAAATCATAAAATCAGCTATTTCATGCAAATTAAATCAGAAACAAACATTCTGCATTAAAACCGTTATATCCTAGAATATATGGACATAAATATTCTTCATTAGAGATTAGGCATTTAAAGTTATAGGATCAATCAATTATGGAAGCGACTCTCCCTCAATTAACGAAAAGTTAGGTTTGTTTTAGAATTTCACTTTGAAAAAGTAATACAATTACCTACAAGGTACAGACCAAGTGCTGACACCAAGTTGCACGTTAGGGGAAAGCAAGCAACGGTACATGGTCAACACTTATGATATACTTCAGCAGTCAATCAAACCCCTCCAGCATTAATAGCATTACATTTATGATACTCAGTACATGAGTAACACTAATGACTTGGAATATTAATTGGTAGTTTCGTACATAATAGTGATAACGATCATTCTACCCAATTGACAATGAAACGCTCGAAGGCACTGAATTCTGTAGCAATATCGTATAGCCTGTGATATCATTGAACTCTTGATTCTCCAAGCAGATTTATTGCAAATATACGTCATGGTCATGGGAGGTCATTACATAGAAGCGTAAACTTCACACCTAGCGTAATTACAAAATCACTACTACACACACGTTTCCGAACGTGTGTGTACTACCAACATAGAATAAATAAGCACTTTATTTTCGTTTGTATGTCCATATTAGTAAAGTATATTTGCTCTTTTCAGATTTGGAAACCTAATTAAACTAAGTCATGGAACGAACCGCTTGGAGTTTGAAGTTTGGACCTCGAAGAAAATATTCGGAAAAATCGGACGAAGCGAATTATTGTGTGCTATTCTTTAGCATTAAATAAATTATATTTTTAAATGAAATTTGTATAAAATAAAAACTTATAAAATAAGATTTTTTTTAAATCTTCGGTATAATTTACTTTTGTTGTTGGCGGTACAACTCGAAGTGTCTGTGTCAAACGTGTACATAAGAATATTTTATTCTAATTATTGTTTATTATAAAATCAACACACAATTCAAATTATAAAATAAATATTGACCGAATCGCACTTTTATTGTTACTGCTACGCCGCGTAGCTCGTAGCAGCTACGACATTTTTAATTTAGTAGAAATATTACACATAGGTATAATATTATGCTAACAGGAAAACATCTATACGAGCATAATTATATTCTTACAATTGTTAATTACAAAACCAATAAAGACATTGCACTTTTATTGTATGGCTACGACGCGTAGCTTGTAGGTACTACGGGTGTTTTGTCCAAATAATGAAATAAATATACTAATAACCCTCCTTCTGGCGCAGTTGGTAAAACATAAAAACGTTAACTGGATGGTCACCTGCTGCCCTTCGATAAAAGACGACGGCAGCCTACAAGCCTGTGCAAAGAACATCAATCTATTGAAGTCTATAGGTTTGTGAATGCATTGACGAAATCGTCTACCTATTAAGTATACCTTTTAGTATACATGAAAGAACTTATAATAAACTTTGTTTCGAAAGTAATGTTGTATTGTTTCGTCTTCACAATGGCCGTTCTTGCATTTTGCATAAAGACCGGAATATGCTGGCGTCAAGTATAGGCTTATTACGGCATTTTATTTTCTTCCTAGTTACGGAGAATCTAGATCGTTTGATTATTCGTCGATACCGGCGCAATAGTGCAAGAGTGTATCGGTTTCCTCTATCGTCATTGGTGTCGTCATCTTTTATGTTACCTAATAGCAATGTCATTCCCTTGTCTTTTTCTGCGAAATTAGTCCCTCAACTATACATAATGTTATAAAGAGGTAAAGTTTGTATGTAGGTAGGTAGTCTTAGGAACCACTGATCCAATTCCGAAAAATGTTCACTAATGGGAAGCTACAATTATTTTCAAGCGTGCGAAGCCACGGTCAAAAGTTAGTGTTAAGTATTATGATGCAATCTTAACAATCTGGTTCGCAACAAACAAAGATATATTTCTCTTATCATAACCAGATTTATTCCTCAACATTCATCATCTAACGGTTTAACTTTCTAACTCTTACATCTTTTATTTATAGTGTTTTGAAATTGTCATTAAAAATTAATCATGATGACATTTAAAACTGAACATGTGATGGACATGTGATGCGAAAGAATGAAGAAAATGATGTGAGGAAAATTCAACATTTTCCTCATAACATTTTCTTCATTTTTTATGTATGTATGAATGTAGATGGCTATAACAGCAGAGGAAGACCAAAGAAACGATGGATGGACTGTGTGAAGGATGATATGGCTAGAAAGGAGGTGACTGCTGACATGACGAGAAATAGAGAAGTAAGGAACTAAGACATGTTGCGCCAACCCCAAATAAATTGGGTTAAGGGCAGGAGAGTGATGATGACATTTAAAGCTGAAATACAGCGTAAATCCCAAAACTTCAAATGGGCCTATCTTAGACCTTCCGTAAATCTGATAGTAATTGCGTAGAGACTACATGAAATACTAGTGTCTTTAGTAAACACTGAATCAAGTGAAGATCACAATATCGACGATTAGCCGAATGATAATAAAAAACGAGACACGTACGTACTAAAAGTAGTAGCATAAATCTAAACTACACGGAACAAATATCTGGAAAAAAACTGTTAGGACAAGAAAAAACCACCCAAAACTTAATGGCTTTGAATTGATACCATAATTGACTACTTCTAAAGTTAATCGAAGGTCAATTTGTCTTAAAATTACACAAATGAAATTGGGAGATCTATCACCATTAGAGGCGGTGTAATCAGTTTTCCAATAAAAAACTTGTAAGAATTTCAAGTTGCTATGCGCAATGTCCGGTTGATGTCGTGATCGTGATTGGTTTTTTGGCGATTTTAATAGTCATCGGAGTCCTGTAATGAAATTCCATGAGCGGAGAGTTCGTCCTCGCGATCGCGAACGATTACGCAACTCCTGGCATCGGCAAAGGATACGTCATACGGACTTGACTTGCCACAAACCGATGCACACAAACGTGACATCGCCACCGTATTGCTTCTTTACTATTTTCCTGTGGGCTAGAGGCTATCGGCAGTCGTCGTACATGGTCACACGAAAATTGTCCTGATCCTGACCACTAGTGTAGTGTTTTCTTGTTTGTTTTTTTATTTAATTAATTTGATGTGTTTAAATTAATTTAAATATTTAAAAATGAAAATGGCAGTGAAAAGGCCTTTACAGGTAAGGACATTGACACCCATCAGAAGTAGTACACATTCAGACTAACGACTAAAGTTTTTCTTTATTTTAAATTACTTTTAAGATTAATTTGAATGTTGTGGTTGCATCTTTATTTCATTTAATGTTTTTATACATAAGATAGATTTACGGAAACTAACTGGACTAACTGTGTTTTGGTCATTTATCATAACCATAAATATTCATACAAAGTAGAAAAAAGGAATAAAATAAAATAGTGGCTTTAATAAGTTCGTCATGAAGACCTTCATTTGACAAGCTTTTTAGCAATCACTGCTAGTGATATTGATTATAAATATTATTGTATGATTAATTTATTATTCAAATTATACAGGATCAGCGGACGTTAGATCATTGTTTACAATGGGCTTTAACTGACAATATGCATAATTTACAAATAAAATGCAGCTTGTTGTCAAACTGCAAACATTTGGAGTACGTGACGAATTTGCTTACAATTGTACGATAAATTAATAGATAAATAAAACTTTTTAAGAGTATTGTTTCAAGAAAGTAGACCTAGTACGATTTATACCAAATTCTTATTAAAAAAGGCAATATTTTTCAAAATACTATGAGAAAAAAATCTGTATACAAGTCGGCAGCGTGCAACCTCATATATAAACCTTGGTGATTGTTGCAACACTCTCAGTACGACTCTAGTCGCTTTGCCGCTTGGAGCAGGCGCGTTATACGACGCCGGCCACACGGAGAGGGCGAGAGAGGTTCAACTCGAAACTACAACCTAACGCAATTTTGACAGACATGTGGACCGAGTGAATGCAGTGTTCAGTGACGTAACATTAGTGAACAGCTCTTAAGAGAACAACAATAATACAGTGGAGGTGGCACAGTAAACAATGGATACCAAAAGCACGGTAAGTGATGCATGCAACTTTTTTAATTTAAACAATGACTTGTCTTAGTGATTATCCCATAGAGTCGGTAGATTTTTGTCAGAATAGTAGCTAAAACTAAGTAACCTTTGATTTCAATCTTATTCATTGACGTTTAAAACTTAATCAGCTGATCAGTCTTTGCATGTTAATTTTACAAACGAATGATATTCTGTTGCATAAACAAGTAAAGTTAAATATAAGAAGACACAATAATTGGTATAGCCGAGTTAGTTACAAGATATGTAGTCAATATGAACAGGTTTACCGAAAAGGATGTATATAGGATTCATTTAAGAATAACCTACTCTGGCACAAGAATGCCATATAAAAACATATGTTTTTGGCGAAAGAGATCCGCATTCATAAATAAATAATTAATGACTATACTACATCATATGGGTGTTAAAGTAGTTCAGTGCGATAAACCTGTATTGTAATCCATTATTAAAACAAACAAGTGAACTTTAAGCATTTCTTTTTCTGATTAATGATTATAATAAGCTTAATTATATTTGCATGACGGATATAAATAATTAAGGCGTAAGTAATGATCATTTCCCAGAACCGCTTTATCTATGGATATCGAATTCATCATTTGCGGTTGAGAGCACAAGAAATAAATTTAAATGTATCTACAGCATTATCGGAAAATGTATTATTGTGGTTAGCATCAATAGTAGGTAAGTATATAAATGTACATAATATGATAATATTATAAATAGACTAGATACTGACTGAAATAGATGTAGTTCGTGATCTATATTAACATAAAGGAAAGGATATTATTCAAGAAAACAAGGAACATTGATTGTTGACATTTGATATTGAACTAAGAGTTTTTAAAGATCACACAGTAGCCAGGACGTGTGAACACTTGACCAAAATTGACATACACAAAACAGCTACAGTAAATTTAAACAAGAATATACAGTAAAACTTGTTGATGCTAAGTTGCATTATTTTACTGCTTATCAGAAAACTCAAAGCTTGAATATATATGAGTTTTTCCTTACCAATATGGGTGGAGCAACACTTAGCAAAGCTTTTAAGTATGTGAACAAGGTCACCAGGAACCTATTTAGCAACTCATCGACTTGATAAAAAAGTGGATTGTCGTAAACTTTGAAACAAATATTTGGAATATCATTAGGTCTGCGCAACACATCGCTAGCGTGGGAATAGATAGAGATACTTCATCGGCTCACAAGCTTTTCAAACAAGTCTCCGTACATAAGGTGACCAATCTCTTTCTTAAACACTCATCTAGTGGCATATCTGCCCCTGCTATCGTAGTTAATCTAGGGCATCACTGATTACGCCATGTGGAGATGGATTTTACAGCCAAACCAACACAATGAAGGGTCGTCCTCGTCCCTACTTGTTTCAAACTTCTTTTAAAAATGTCGATTCATAGGCTACTGTTATTCTTTGGTTTCAACATAATTTTTAATGACACTCATTTTCCTTGATTTTATCTCTCAATTATGTATTATTATTACGAAGTACTACAACAATAAAAGATTGGAGACATCGATGATTTTAATTTTCTTGTTGATGACCTAAAAACGATTTTTATGAAAGAAGATAGTTTTTTTTTCTATTTTATGAATTTGATATATGAAGAATTCCAGTTGGTACTCGAACTAACTAAAAGTTTCTGGGCACTATCATATACGAATCGATAAGATATTAGATATCAACGTAAAAACAAAAAAAGAGTTGGTACCGGTATGCACCCTTGAGGGAGACAATATTTGAAAAGAGTATACTTAGCAGACTTTTTATTTTGTTCGGGTGTATTCTTGAAAGCTGCACACACGTAACTTCAAATAATACTCGGACTACAAAGGTATGTAGGCTCTGCTTAAACTTTAAAGAGAAGTCATCGTATATTGATGGTATCGTAGGCTGCTGACACGTGTTCGTTTTCGTAGTTCATTGGAACGAGGCAAGAAAATCGTAAAAGTGACAACACCAGGCCTGTAATCCCCGAAAGGTTAGGCAGAGGTGCACCATTTCGCTAGTTATGTTTAGGACCCATGTAAAGGTGGGCGAGCCTATTTCCAACAATTGGGCACAAAAAATTATTAAGATTAGAAATCTTAATATGTTTTTTAAATGGTCAGTGTAAGATTCCTTTGATAGAATAGATGTATTTAGTTAGTCTCGCAAAAAGCTTAAACCGAACTTGCGAATACGCTGACACACCATGTTTGCCATTTAAAGATAGGTAAAGATTTCCTTAACGTTATATTATTATCCTTACATAGTATAAAACAAAGTCGCTATTTTTGTCTGTTTGTTTGTCTGTATGCTTAAATCTTTAAAACTACGCAACGGATTTTGATGCGGTTTTTTTTAATAGATAGAGTGATTCAAGAGGAAGGTTTTAGTATATAATTTGAACGACATCCACGCGGGTGAAGCCGCGGGCATCAGCTAGTTTCAAATATAATCAAAATTAAACACTAAAGGATCTTGTGAGGTGGGTTTATGGTGATAAAGTATTGTCATAGACCCACCACTTATGTGATTAATGAAGAATATTGATTTTCCTTAAAAATAAGTGATTAATCATTAACTGCCATGTAAAAGACAATGGGAGCCACCTTTAATTCTACAAGTGGTTGGTGACTATAACCTAGCAATTTGATATTACAAAATTACATTGATCTCTTTCGACAGTCATTAAAGAACGTATAACCTCTAAATCAAGTTAAATTCAAACTGTATATATCTACGAACGTAATTATAATTATAAATAATTATCTAAATTCAGCCTCTCAAGCAGTAAATTGTTTTAGTAAGTAGGTTTGTTTGACTAAGCAATTTTATGATATAGACATACTAGGTACTTTTCAGTCCCCAGTTCCCCACATCCTATGATTACATCTATCAAGATAGTTTTAAGAATGTGATTGACCATTCGTATGTCCGTAATTATCTTTGCAGCGCAACTATTTGATGGTCGCCGTCAGTGCAATTAAACAAAATGCTTTAAACAGAAAACGTAAGCGATTTTCTTTCAAGCGATCAATCTTGGTTCGTGTGTGGAAAGAATGTAAAGCCTTATAGGATTCTCATTAACATCAATTGACTTGCATGTCGTATTACATCAATCTAGCCACTGATTACCTAAATCAGCTTGGGAATACATAGAACTGACGTATGCTAATGACGTAGGTATACATCATAAAAAATATGTTGTAGAGCCTGTATCTTCTGAACTATAAAAAATGCAATAGCATTTCCTCCTTAACCATAAAGAGACTAAAAGTTGTTTGGCAAATACATACATGTATGTAAATTACTATTATATAACAACAACTGTGAATCACTTCAATTGAATTGACAACAATATATTCTTACATAGTATATCCTATTATGAAACTGAAGGTTAAAAACCCGGAAGAATAGTCTTCTTACAACCCTTCCGCGTATAATAGAACTGAATATGAACTGAAATGTCGTGAAAAGCGACTGAGCATTCATTCTAGAGATTGCTTTGAATGTAATCTACTTACTGGGATATAAATTCAAAATGATAAAAATTCTCAGACAATTAGTATTGCAATCTGGTAAGCACTTGGGCTTTTCAATATGAGCGTCTGTATAAACCGAATCGAGTGTCGATGGTTACGTGCGCCAGGGCTAGTTCTATTAGTCCGAGGTAAATGGCACAGGGACTGACAACTAAAATTGCCCTCGACGCGCGGCCTTCACATTTCACAACACCCGGACTTAGCGTACATCCAGCCGGTCCGAACGGTTGCAGTGCATTCATTTATACAAAATCTCTCAACAGATTGAAGGATTTCGAGAAGTTCATTGTTTAGCATAACTCGAACAATTATGAACCAAATCAGTTTATATTCTGAGAGAGTTGATCTGTGAATGTTTTCGCTCGTGCTTTTGCATAACGTTGGCAGTGCATGCCGAACGTGACAGGTGGCGCTTGAACCGGCGCTTATTAAAATTATGAGCTAACTTTAATATTACTGGCAATCTAGGTAATTCTCTTTCCCGATACTAACATATTCTACGTTTATATAATTAAAGTAAGTATAAGTAAAGTAACCACAGACACCAATGTCTACGGGATAATTTTCGTGATAATTATTTTTATTTGGAATGGTCCGGAAATAGACGCGAGACATGCCTCAAAAATATTCTTGTTTATTTACACAAATAAATATGTACGATTATACCTAATGGCGGAAATTTCCGTTATGCTAATTTTATAAGCTAGCAGTGTCACAGCGAATTAATGAAATCTTGGCCACACTGTAATATAGTAGTTCATGGTCAACTGTTTGCACAACATCTAATGAATAATGACCCGATAACATTATAATATTTCTAATATTCAATGCCTCTACGAACATCTTTTGTTGTTTTATATTATTTTCCGTTTGCGTAGTTGTAACGTAGTGAGTTAATTACTCATCAAGTCACGAATGTGGAAATCCTTAGTTCCCTGATACATTAAAACCGAATTAGACCGGCCCTTAAGGGTAAACAAGCCAACGGCACGAACTAGTTGGTGGGCGGGGCTAAAATGCATGCTATTTCATCCGACATCACGAGCAAAATGCATAGAGCGAAAGAGACACAACTAAAATGGGCGCGCGAAATTTTCTATGCAGACCTTTGGTATATTTGGTTTCATGAAAAATCTATTGAATGTATCTGTTCAAAATCAAATTATTTAAATTTTTTAATAACTAATCTATGTCCGTATGGTTTCACTTTTTTCTTTTTCATACTATATACGTTACTTATTTACGCCCAAAGATGAGTTAAAATCAGTGCTAAAATATGAAAGTTTTGACGTTCATAACTTCCAAATCAATATTTTTTTTCCAATTCTGCTTCCATACAGACCTAGATAATGATAAGACCAGTAGATACAATTTTTAATTTTGAACCTACACCGTCAAACAGAGGAGTAATCACCTTCATAAGTTTGTATGGAAGAATGACTGGCTTGTTCAACCTTAAGGCCAAATAGCATGTCAAGTCTTAGTAGAGCTGCCGAAATATTTGGCACGGTATGACAAGTTGACAATCCCAGAACCAGAATGGAAGAGTTACTGATTTTCTTCTTTTACCAGTAAGTAATCTGAAAATCCTGCCCTTGAAATAACTAACATAAAAGTATTGGGTATAAGAGTAGTGGGGCGAAGCAAATTCGTGGCTGAAAGAGATACGATCTTCAATTTTGGAGCTAACAAAAACCAACCGACCGGCGACCCTTCAAAACTAGGGTACAGAAGGAACAAATAAAGCACAGAAAATTTATAGAGAAACCAGTAGGGACTTTTTAATTTTCTGCAATCTTTATGCACAGTTCAAGTACCTCAGTAAAGATCAGCCTCATAATGACCTTTTTATATTTTGCTAATATTTATCTGAGCACCACGCCCCCATGGGAGGTAAGATATCTCTGTTACGTCACACGTAACGTATTGCTCAAACGTCTTTGGGCCATATGTCATAAGTTTCTTGTAAGAGTAGGTCAGGTTAGCAACAACTCAAATTAGCCTTTATCCTTCGCGTTATAAAAGGATTTTATGTTTTTTGCATCGAGATGTTTAATATCCACAAAGCAGTTGTGAATCGTGCGAAAGTCAACGACATTTTGTTCAAATAAGATCCTAGTCACAAATGGAATGGGTATTCATGGGTATGCTTAGGATTTCCCACTTACAAGCGGATCTAACAACAAAGTTTTGTATGATGTAATTGATAACAGGTATTCATGGAGTCAAAATATATGGCTTAAATAAACACTTCAAGGAACTACAGTTAATATTCTTTGTACCAAGTACACTTGTAAACTAAATGCTCTTTTTATGAAGAAGTATGTAGATATGATGTTTATATTTTTATCTCTGTACAGTGATTCGTAAAGTGTAATGACGACATCTTACCGAACAAGTTTCGGATTACGAAATAATTGGTAAACAAAATTTTTCGCGCCGCTGAATGTTCTTCACACAACAAATAATTAAGGTCGTTCGATTTACTTGGCTTGGTTTCCGAAACGTGAAATATTTTGTTAAGTTATCGTGGGGCCCGTAAGCCAATCAGAACCAAAGCATAATTAATTACACAAACACCTATAACGACGGTAAAATTCTATTCCGTCTGAAAAATGTGCAACACATGAACACAGTAACATAATTATAGGAACGTTAACCGGTTGCATTAAAGAGACGGATGAAATGTTGGATTTCTGTAATTTATAAGTAACGGTACGAGACCTCATTCCCAATAGCTGTAACTTGGTTTTTCCCACTTTTTAAAGTCTTCGTTTTGGGTATATTGGTCATATAGTTAGTCACAAAGGCGGTAACAAAGTTACCATCAATCTGTCTACCTTTATATAAGTAAAGGGTGGGATGTTGGATGTTGATGGCAAGCATGTTTCACAGCTACCGCCCAAATCAAATACACACGGGTATACTGTTTGTGTTTACAAAAATGTTGCCAGATTACTATTGATATTTACCAATACTGACCTTACACTCAATTGACACAAGTAACAGTGGCCGATGTTATATTTGTCATACATTTAACATCATATAGTCAGGAAGCGATTTTGTGGCTACCTACAATTTTTTCAGAGAGTCCAATCTGTCAAGGTAAAAAGCTTTGACATTGAACTGTGCAATTAAATTACTTATTGGATCTTAATGTCCTATTTGTCTTATCTTAAAAAACAGATACATGTAGGTGGTACATCTGTATATTAATCAGAACTGATGCGTAATGATTACGCGTAGGGATGTCCATGTTCAATCACGTAGTATAACAGCAAATCACGGACGTCAGAATATTATGATGTCATCGTATCGTACTTAAATGATAGGAGAATCCGGCTAAGTAACCTATCTCATGGCCACTTTTTCTATTAAAACATCACTCACGCTATAGACTACACAGGTACCTCGATCTAATAGATAACAACTAAAAGAATGCAGTAATTACTTAACACATACAGGGAAGAATACCGTAGTCATTAATTAGGGAACCAGCAATGCCCAACACAGGAATGCACGACACGAGAACGCGCGACATAGGAATGTAAGTGTTTTGAATTCCAATGTTGTACATTGTCATGTCGTGCATTCTCGGCCCGAACCTCGATTGTCCGGGCAAGAATGTACAGCACGAGAATTGGAATCAAAACAAACAGTGACGTCACATTAAAAAAGTAAAAAGCCATGTGACAATAGGGACGGGTGATACAATAAAATACTGGAAAATTCCGTGGTTCCTTCTTTTTTTCTTCGTGTTCCTATAATACGACCGTCTCGCGACAGTATCCTTTATGGGCGGCATGGGCACCGGGCCGTAGGCCGACGAAGGAGGCCGGCGGAGGCCCGGCACTTCGGGGACAGAAGATATTAGTGTTATTAAATATGCGAGCGTAGCGAGCGCACGTCATGGAGTACAATTTAATTCGGCAGCACTACCTAGCTCAATTACCTAGTATCCAAGTCCCAAAATTTCGAGTTGCCCAACTAGTCGGCCAACCAATCGCGCGATGTCGCCGATTACTGTGTCGTACACTCCTGTGTTGTACATTCTTGGGCCGGACCAGCAAGGTACACCCCAGTAATTGGCGACATCGCGATGTCGCCAATTACTGTGTCGTACACTCCTGTGTTGTACATTCCAGTGTCGTGCATTGCTGGTATGTGCATTACTGTGACGGGCATTATAGGGACTCATTAATTAATTATATAATCGTCTCAAATAGACTCCGGAAAATCTATTTCAAGCCAAAGTTCAATCAACCTACTACCTATGTTTTTTAACGACTGATTGATTATAATTATCGACGTCACGTCAGTACCTACATATAATAAACGCTGATTGGTTTTTTTTTCCTACATACTCCTTTCAAGAAACCGTTGAATCGCTTTTTGACTTGTTTTGTAAAATATGAAATTAAAAATCCTCTGCAATTTGCATTGACACACATCCCGTTAGCTACATAAATACAAGCAATTGAGTTCAAGGACGAGCATAAGCATCATGTCAATGTTTGTGACCAGCGTGAACAATGAGTTATGTTGCGGCGTCCTCATGCAATCGCGTATAAAATATGATAATTGGATGCTCAATAACACGTCTTGCTTTTGTCGACCTAAAGTCATAACTGAACCTCGCATTGTCAAAGACGAGTCAGAGTCATATTTCGAGGGCCTTGCCGCGTTTTAGCATAACTGCTGATACTCAGTGATGCATGTAAATGGACTACTTACTCATTTATTGCTACACAAAGCTATGCAGCTGAGCAAGTACATACAGAGGCGTTTCAGGAGAAACTAAAACACAGTTTGCAACCTAGCCGTATCGCCGGTGGCGTTGATAGAGATCAATATTGCAACGCCATAATTCAGTTACGATAAGTCAGCCTGACCACAGAGAGACGTGAAATTAAAAGTATCGAAATCGTGGACCGTAACCCGTTAGGTATCCATTGTGACATTTGCAGCACCGAAAGTATTCTAAGAAGAGACAAGAGCCATGCATGCACGCTTTCTCTTATAAGGGGAACACTCTAGTTAGTCTTTAACTGATTATCATAGTAAGTGTAGCGACTATTGTTTGAGATTATGAAAGTTGTCGGAGGCGTCACTTCTCCTTTTGAACGAAGTCCATCTCAAAGAAAAACAATATCGTGAGTTCGTGACTTCAAAACACTTAACGCAAGATTCAGTTTTTGAAAAACTTGTTAGTAAAACCAATTACGTTGGTAAGTAATTAAATTTTCATTACCTCCGGCAAAAAATTAAATGTCTAATGATGATAAAGGCAGTTTTTTTTTCTTAGCCCGCTCTGTCCCACTCCTGGGCAAAGGCCTCCCTTCACTCTTTCCATTTTTCACGAACCCGCGCGTCTTCCTTCCAGCTTTGACGGAACCTGTCTAGTTCGTCCCGCCATGTTATCTTTTAAATGTCACTATTATATATATTTTGCTGTAGAGGTAGACCAAAGAAATGATGGATGGACTGTGAAAATCATGATATAGCAAGAAAGGAGGTGTCTGATGAGATGACGAGTATAGAGAAGTATGAAAGAAGAAGACATGCAGCGCCAACCCCAATTGAATTGAGATACGGGCAAGAGAATGATGATGACATATTTAGCTGTAAACTAAGTGACGTGAGATCGAAGCGTTACAAACGTACAAGCCTAAGTTGGGTTTTGTCTAATGATTTCCGCGATTACAATGAACCGTTATATGAGCATGCAGCGTGAGCACGCATTGACTGTTGATTCGTAAAGATTACATGTTGCATAACTAGAGCGTCTCGCCAACGTGCGCGACGTACCGAACATGTTCTACGACTATACACCTGTCGTTACTGCGCTAACAGGTTCGGTACCGTTAATTATTCACAATTACAAACACTGAACATAGTGACACAAATTTAATAAAAACTTTCAGTTAGCAGAACTTTGACGCAATCGTTTTCAGGGACGTTTATTTTTAAACTAATGAACCATACATAATCGCTCTATAAATGTACAAAACGAAGGCGAATACTCTGAAGATGAATGGTGCGATAAGTCAAGCAGATTGTCCAGATAAAAATAACGAGATGAACCCAAATACGACACAAATGTACTTGCAGTCAGATTTACCTTCACGGTTTAATGACAATGTCCCAACTGAACATAACAATAATTTATATGGACACAATGTCGTGTGCGAAACAAATTTATCCATTATTAAGTTTGACGTCTTCATTAAGCTCAGAACTAATGGAAAGGTTGAAATGTGTAGGCACCGTCATTAAATAGGTTTGATCACAACAACAAAAACCACAAAAAATCGTAATTGATGATTTTTTGAATGTCAAAACAGAGATGAATGATTAGTATAAGACATAGCTCAAGATGAACAAATCCATCCACCTTAGCTGCATAAAAACACGTTATTTTGTAATTGGTATGACAAATAATGGTTATGACTTGAGTCTTGAGCACACTACATGTCAGTTAGCACGTGCTTTACATACACGTGGACGAACAGACGTACGCATAATAACATTTTAATATAAACGCATATTCAATACTTGTTCTCACGGGGTTCTTAACGTGTGCTCACCACGTGTTGATAGCAATTAAAAGTTGATTCATGTGGGCATAGCCGTAAGTACGCACGTGTCCTCACTGGTGCACACAACGCTAATATATACCAAATGCATTACCTATATTCTAATGAAGTAAGATAAAATGACATCGACAAGAATTAAATAGTTGTTAAGGCCATATTGTAAATATTTTTGTATGTCACTTTTTTCAATAAACAAATTTCAATTTCAAATTTCAAATCAATATAAAGCACTTAATTCTTTTTTTACATAACACTTGGAATAATACATAATATGCTTTTTTTTACAAAATCGTACGAAACTCATCTATCTATCTATATAAATAAAAAGAGAAGTCCTGACTGACTGACTGACTGACTCATCAACGCCCAGCCCAAACCCTTGGACCTAGAAAGCTGAAATTTTGCACAGAGGTTCCCTTTATAACGTAGACAAGGAATAAGGAAGGATTTTTCGAAATTCAACCCCTAAGGGAAAAAATAGGGGATGAAAGTTTGTATGGTAAATCGTAATTTTCACGCGGGCGAAGCCGCTGGCAAAAGCTAGTTATAAATATTAATATACTTTAATTAATTTAAAAATAAAGTAAGTAATTATCATGTTGACTAATACCTAGCAACATATTCTAATCAGATACCATTTCCTCATAGGCACACACAATAGAACATAAACAAATCGACCGAGTTCCCACTTGCTACATCTTATCATAATCTACTTTATTTTGTAGTGCAGAATGAATTCTCACACAAAGAGCGAAAGTGTATGCATTCTGCGCGTTGTCAAGACATTGCTGAACATTACAGTATAACAGCATCGACGTAGACCCCGGAACCGGTTCTTTGCATTTGGCGAAACGTTTTGCAACATCGCCCACCGCCTCTATCGTCGATCTGAGACGAAGCTCTCGTGCCGACACTCGACTGAACAATATTGTTCGAAGTTTTAACAATGAAATATTTCAACTGCACAAAGTAAATACTTTGCCAGACACTTCGTAACCCTCAGATAAACAAAAGATTGTTAAAATATCACAATAATGACGCGACCTTGCCTTATAACAATAAAAGTAAACCGAATTAATGATATGACTACCTAAAATGCTTATCCATCATGTTATCAGAGTAACAAAGAGGACCATGAAGCCGAAAGCAAAGCTAAGATTTATTGCATCAGAGGCCGACGAAACCAGACCGCAAATAAAGAGAACATAGACCTTGAATACCGTATCTGACAAAATCAATCGGACTTCGAACAAAACTTGACCTAAAATGTAATTGATGGAACTGAATAAGATCCTGTCGGAGAACAATCGCAGGAAGAGAATATGTTTTATATCGATTATGTAAAAGTTGTTTCTCAGATCAACAAAACGAACAGCAAAATCAAAAAGCTCTATTTGCGTATATCATCTCCATAGCATTACATAAAGCGACATATTGAGATTGAAAGGCGATCTTAAGATGAAACTAATCTCCAAAGACGCGACAAGGAAGAGTGCCGCAATGATTTCCGTACGCATTCAGTAACACCCAGACAAAGTTGCACAACACAACGACACTACAGAATGTGTGGATGTATGTATGCGCCTGTTACTTTTATGTCGACGGCTTTGTTTGATGATCAATAGCAGACTCTTTAATCGACAAAACAAGGCATGAAGCAGTTTTGCAAGAGCCAGAATGCGAAAATTACAAAACGTGACAGCTGCAGCTTTGTACTGAAAAGAATTATGAATTTTTAACAATTAGGTCAGCACTTGTAAGGCTTTGCAATGGTCATTAAGCAACGTCGCGGAGGACACTAGTTTGGAAAAAAATCTTCGTTGTACTGTCAACAGTAATCTATTATCATAATGCGTGGGTTACTTAAAAACCCAAACAACACAATTCAATTGAATTATTAAATAGGGGATCGGACAAAAAAAAACTAATTAGTCCGTCAGATAGATTTTCAAAAAATATTAACCACGTATTTTTTCTTTTTTCACGGAAACAAAAAATGAAGACGATACAGTGCTTCGAAAACTCGTGTGACGTCATATGATATTACAAGCCCCACTCCATGATTTTTGACGCGCTTTATCTTCGTCAATTTTTATTGATTTGATAAAACAAAAAAACACGTATCCAATATTTTTCGATAATCTAACTGACGGACTAAACAGAATCATATTTTTTTGAGTCAGTCCGATCGATCCCCTATTTTTGTGCTTGCATGATAACAGCTGACTAGCAGGCTATTGCTAGTCAGCTGTGTGTGTGTCTTCCTATACATATAACTCAAACAAATAAAACTATAATATTAACCGACGTTGTAGATGACGATTTAACTACAACCAATCAATTAAAAACCAATTAATGCTTAAATACAAAGGCTGCAACCACCAGGGTCATACAATTCTTCTTATGCAGACAAGCTCAAAAAGCCTCTTTTTACAATATGACGAAGTAAATGCCCGTCTATTGTTAGAGTATGTGAATGTTTATAACTTATGTGCTGATCAAGTTGATTTGCTACCAATTAAATATCAATTTGAAGGTATTTGCCAAGATGGAAGGAAAGAGAATGTCTAACATGTCGTCCTTTTACTGTAATATGAATATGTATGCAAGGACCTGGTAAATAACATTATTTTAATACTACAGCATGAACGCTACGTCATGGCTCGTCAACTAGACGAATAGATAGAAACTCAGACTATCGATTGGTTTTGCATATTTTAAATGTACTATGACACACTTGTGAACACTCGACCTACTTTCTGCTACCAATGTTTAAACTGAACATAACGTATTATAAAAACATTTCTTGTCTATCATGTAGATAATGAAAGTTTGAAACTGAAAGTACTTTCATAAGTTAATATTTATAATGCAGCCTTCATTGTCCGGGACAAGCCATTTCTAAGCGCTTGCGTTGGAGATAATAATATACAAAACTGCGTAAAAAACAAGTTTAAAATTTGCATTGAATAGATATAGTTTAAGCCTTATTTGATTTGTGTTAAAAAATGCGGTTCTCATGTTTATTAATGTGTTAATTTCAGATCTCATCACAAGAGTGGCACATACCGCGGCCATCTCTTTCGGGCAGCAGCGCTGCTGGGAGCCTGAGCGACTCGAGATCTCGAGGTGGCTCCGCTTCCAGCCAAGGCTCAGCCAGCAACCACAGTACCCACGTAAGCTGACCTTCATAACCGTGCGTCACAACGATTACACACGAAGTTTCCGCTTCAATATTAAGACAAGATTCACGCTGTGTGTCGATGAAGCAGAGTTTATACTTTATAACATAACATCACGTCTGTAATTCCCGAAGGGTTAGGCAGGAGGTCATTAGTAAATCCACATTTCACCAGAAGTCCCATTTATTAAGGGGCGAGTCTATTGCCAATGCCATCAACCCAGCACAAAATCAGACTCCGTAGCTGCCAGTGAGAAATTCCTGATGGAAAAACCCAAGAGCACTTTCCCCGCCTAGGATTCGAGCCTTGGACCTCATTCATAGCAGTCGCGTTTTGCTACCACTAGACCAACGAGGTAATATTTTATGCACCTAGATTTTTTATTCCACCTTGTAGTGATAAACTTTAGAAGCACAACCACCTTAGTAACAATAAAGTCATTTTTTATTCGCTGAATTAAATTGATGGTGTTTTTGTATACAAATTAGATACACATTTTTGA
Source organism: Diarsia dahlii (assembly GCA_949775195.1). Taxonomy (NCBI): domain Eukaryota; kingdom Metazoa; phylum Arthropoda; class Insecta; order Lepidoptera; family Noctuidae; genus Diarsia; species Diarsia dahlii. The sequence goes on along the minus strand of OX459194.1, from coordinate 12,582,747 downwards.
TAATTGACGGGGTCAAGAAACTGGTTGATATTGCCGTGTCCGGTACAGGATCCACTATAACTTGTACGTTCTCGTACAGCATTCCACAGATTGCTTAATTTGGCCTGACAACTGTTGCAAGACTGACGCACGAAAATATCGTTAACAAGTCTCTGATGATAACAAGTATTGTTGGATATTGGATACTTATAATGTCTATGCAAACAAACAAGTTATTAAATATCATCAGCTTTGTTACACACGGATCAAATATGTTTTAGATCACGTCAGGGTTGAGAGACAATGTTTTCCTTATTTTGCCGATTTTGGCTTGTTGGTGGCCTCAGTATGTTTTTTTTTCTATGGCTACATCACTACATGGTATAAAACAAAGTCGCTTCTTGCTGTCTGTCCCTATGTATGCTTAGATCTTTAAAACTACGAAACGAATTTTGATGCGGGTTTTTTTAATAGATAGAGTGATTCAAGAAAAAGGTTTTAGTATCTTTATTGCACCCGTGCGAAGCCGGGGCGGGTCACTAGTAATTTTATAATAATGTGTCAGGAATTACTACGAACGGACGAATACCTACGAGGTAGGACTGTCTCGTTGGTCTAGCGGTCGCAATCGCGACTGCTGTTTTTTTTATTTGGAATTTCTCACAATATCAGAGCAGGCACGCACGAGTCTGGATTTGTGCTCCATTGATGGCAATAGGCTCAACTGGTAAAAAGTAGGTGTACTATTAGGTACAATTTATGCCCAACTCTAATTACGCGTAATTTTATGTATGAATTAGGAATTCAGGAGCAACTTGTCAGTTATATTTTCGCAAAAAAGTAGTCATGAATGTTTCTCACTATCCGTAAATTCCTGCATAGCGTAGACATTACCATAGAATATCAATTAAATTATTATGCGTATTTTGGTAGCATTCCATATGAAGTTACTTATTAGTATTTTGATAAATGTGTAGGTCGCAAGAATTTGAATTTCATTCTATGGAGCAATATTTCGCTATTGGCGAAACGTTTCGTCGTGTGAAGACTTTTGAGTCATACCGTATTCGTTTTGAAATAGAGTTTCATATTTATTTATAAAAAAAGGCTACGGAATCTAATTGAGTAGAGATTATTTTTACGAAGAGTTTTGCAACGAGAACTCTCGTCATGTATCGCTTTTTTTGCAATTTCATACTCTCAAAAAATCAAATGTTAGGTGTTAAATTAAGCAAGATTTGTACTAGCTAATTATATGTTAGGTGATTTGATGCAAATACCATGAGTTTATACGGGTCAGAATTAGATAACACTAAATAAGAGCAATGTTATGTTTCAATTCAAAATTAATTTAAAATGTAGATTAGATGACTAACCGATAATACGCACGATCTGGGCGAGTTAAGTATTAAGTTAGTTTTTTTCTTGATTCTAAGCATTTAAATTCTTATGGAACTTTCAGAATGTCAGTTTCAATTTACGAAACTAATTCTCACCCAAATTATCTCTACATATTATTATGAAAGAAGAATACCCAAATTATTTCTCTCGAACGAAATGACTCTACTTCACATTACTATGATAAGTTCAAAGGTTCCGTTGAAGAATCGTGACATAACTACACATGGTAACAGCGTCCCACGCAGCTCTTCATAGCACTTAATGTCGACGAGTTCAAATCGATTAGACAATGAAGTTACTTTTACTACGCACGCGTTTGTTATCGCATACTATTTTGTTATAGGCTCGTTATGAACATTATTTACATTATTATAAGATTAAAATTAATTAACATCTTTATTTTGATTACAGAGTGTATCATCGGGCTCACTGCTACTGAGTGCGGCGCATTTAGCACGCATGCACGGCAGAAATTCAGAGCAAGACGATCTTGGCAGCTACCCCACCAAATTAGGAAGCTATGGTCGCAAATCTGGACATTCTGAGGCAGTAGTTGCCATTCCTGAAGAGACGCACGAAGGTTTGGATTCTGTTTGGAATGGCGTTAAGCGGAATTCGGGGGCCGAGCAGGACACGCAGTCAGTGGCAAGCTCGACCCACTTCACTGTCGTCAACGGTTATACGAAGCACCACACACGGAAAGAACCCAAATCCTGCTGTTGCGATCATTCGCATCAGATAACAGTTCTGGTTATATCAATGACTATACTGTTCTCCGCGTGTATACTTGCAGCCATTTGCTTCGTTGAAAGTAAGTACCTCTACCTATTCATTTATAAAATCACAATATTCCAAGCAGAATTATTATGTAAAAGCAGTAAAACGTAAGCTACTTTTTAAAGTTCCAAATGACTCTTCGAAAGGTCATGTGTAAGTCTGCTCGTACTAGATAATAATATTGTAGGTGTAACATGTCTGTTTTCAGTCGAAATGTCGACCAAAAGTAAACAAGGACACGTCACTTAGCGAAAGTAATCTGTTCTTGTGTGATATAAATATTAATATATTTTTTCTTTTGTTTCAGTGCGAATGCGTAAGGAGACGGGGATGTACAAATATTCATAGATACTAGAAAATCAGAAGTTGTGATCAGCGGAATAAGTATTAATTGTTTACAATTAACTAGCTATCTTTAATGTTACTTATCTATTATGTTAGTAACATAACATTAATTTAGCGAGACACAGTTATTTAAAATTGTTAGGCAATTTGTTCAATATTCAGTAAACACCAATAGTTAGACAATAAAATAGTGCAATATCTTTCTTACCCAGTACATTACAATAACTTAGTTTTTTAAGTAACATTTTATTTATTTTTGATAAGTCTTATAAGTTATTATGCTGTGATGTTCATGTTATTTTATAATAATCTGAAGGCTAAATTCGTTTCCTCTAAATTGTATGAAATATTAATATCATGAATACCATATTCAAATTATTTAATAAGTATTAAGTGAATTCTGTATATGTAGTTTAAATTATAATGTGATTAATTTATAAATTAAGTATTATTTAGATATCAGGATTGAATGTGTAAAAGTTGCAAATTTTCGTAGGTCTCATGAAAATCTGCATCTTTAGTATTTTGCCTATATACATCATTACTTTTGTTATAGGAATATTTTGTAATCAGGCAGTGGCATAATTATTATTATTGTAATTAATTTGGTTTTTTTAAAGTAAATTAATTCAATTGTTATCGACAAACTGTGATAATATACGAAAAAAAACGAGTGGTTTTATTTATTTTTCCTAATTCAGTACAACTGTTCCACTAAAATTATTATTTGCACATCAAATGAGAACCTCCTTAAGCAGGCCTCGAAAATCCCTTGAGCAATAAGTCGCACTGCCAACCAGTGGAAGTGCTAACTGGGTATTCATGAGAATTGAGAAAATCCATACAGAGTGGTTCCAGCAATGAATTCGACTGCGTTTATAATTTGTGTTTATTTTCCCTGACTGCTTGCAAAAATTAACTACGAATATATCCAGTAGTTTAGCCACAGGACGTTATGGCGCTTTGCACATGGAGCAACTTATGTTGAGGCAACTATCAACATTTTATAAGTTTCCTGTAACTAGTTGATGGTTGCTATAACGTTTACGGTTGTCGTAATTTTATGGCAATCTGTGAGCTACATTCATAGCCGAGTTGCTCCATCTACGCAGCGATCAACGTTAACTTAAAAAACCGGTATAATATTTAACAGTTGCTAGTTGCGGCAATTAGGAACTAACTTAGTCACCGATTGATTACTTCAACTGAAAACTGTTGACAATCACCGGAACTCGAAACTCGAGTTGCTATGTGTGCGCAATCCAATTGAAATATGTTTTTTTTTTTTTTTTTTCATATTTATTTCCAAACATGCGATCGGTTCTTGAACCATAAGCAGTTGTTTTCAATGTCTTTGGCATGTTAGGCTTGCCCTCCCACTGTTAGGCTGCCTTTGGTTATTGCCTTACTCTAAAGTATATTATCCCAAGTGTGCAGTCTTTTAAGACGTCTTGTTGGCAGCGATTCACTTAGAGCCTGAGCAAGGCTGTTTTCGTGATTTATTATCCTCTCTCTGTAAGCTTTTGTCATGGTTTTGATTTCCTCTTTGATGGTAGGAACTTTTAAATATTCGTGGATTTCATCCATTCTTGTGTACCATGGGGCACTCACTATGGCTTTAAGCACGCCATTTTGAAACCGCTGGAGTATTTCAGTATTGGATGTTTTTGCTGATCCCCACAGCTGTATGCCGTAAGTCCAGACTGGTTTTATTACTGCTTTGTAAATCAAAACTTTATTGTTGACAGAGAGTCGAGATTTTCTTCCCAATAACCACTCTAGTGTTCTCCATCTGTGATTGAGTTCATCACGCTTTGTTTGGATGTGGGTCTTCCACGTTTGTTTGCGATCGAGGTAAAATCCCAGGTACTTTACTACAGTGTTGTGTGGTAGCTGCTCATTACCCAGTTTCACAGCAGGGCAATCTCCTTTTTTGAGGGTAAATGTGATGTGGTTAGATTTAGCTGCACTAGCCTTGATGCGCCAGCTCTTCATCCAGGTATATACCTTATCCAGGTGCGACTGTAGCTTACTGGAAGCTACTTCTGGGTTGGCGTCAGATGTCAGCACTGCAGTATCATCGGCAAAGGTGGCTGTCATTACAGTTTCCGATTCAGGAACATCTGCTGTGTATATCAGGTACAGGACGGGCCCCAGGACAGAGCCTTGTGGGACTCCAGCTCTTATGTCGTAAAAATCTGAGGCGGCATCATTAATTTTTACAAAGAAGATACGATTTTCCAGGTAAGATTTTAATATCAGGAACAGGTTGTGTGGTAATGTTCTTTTCAGTTTATACAGCAGCCCAGGGTGCCAAACCTTATCAAAAGCTTGCTGTACGTCGAGAAACACCCCTGAGCAGTATTTTTTACTTTCGAGTGTATCTCTAATATGTTCACACACTCTATGGACTTGTTCAATGGTCGCATGTCGTCTTCGAAATCCGAACTGGTGCTCTGGGATAGTAGCGTTTTCGTATAGGTGCTTACTAAGCCGTGCAGAGATTATTTTTTCAAAGACCTTCGACAGTACAGGAAGCAGGCTTATTGGTCTGTATGAAGATGTAAGGTGCGGTGGCTTACCTGGTTTAGGGATCATAGTTATTTGAGAGACTTTCCAGATGTTGGGGTAGTACGAGGTTCTTAGAATAGCATTGAATAGCGAGGTGATGAACATTATTACTTTTTTCGGAAGGTTTCGCAATATTTCCGCTGTCACAAGATCAAATCCTGGAGCTTTTTTTAGTTCTAAATCAAGGATGGTACGACGCACTTCTGCAGGCGTGCAGCATTGGAGAGGGGGGCTCAGTTGGAGGTCACTTTCAAGATATGAGCTTACTTCACGGTCTGTAATTTCTGTTCCTAGGTCCTCATTTGGGGTGAAGACGCTGCTAAGAAACTCCCCGTATGCTTCTGCTCTCTCTTCATCCGTTTTAGCCCATTCACCATTTTCTTTTTTGAGCGGGTGCCGTGCTAGCTGTGGTTTTCTTTCTGATTTTACCGCTTTCCACAGTGAGTACTCGTTTTTAGCAGGAACTGATGGCGTTAAGTTTTCGAGATGTAGTTGCATTGTTTCATTCTCCATTTCAACCAGGTTCTTTTTTAGGTCAGCTGCTGCTTTGTTGAACGCTCTTTTGTCAGCAGGGTGTCGGCTACAGTGCCAAACCCTTCTAAGTCGTCTTTTTTCTAGAACTTGGCATTTTACTTTCTGCGGCAAGTTGCGATGAGTTTTAGTTTCAGTAGATTTTTTGTCTGGTGGAGTACAAGTCCATGCCGCTTTCTGTATTAATTTAGTTAAGTAGGAAGTGGCACTTTCAATGTCATCGTCGGTTTTAAGAGGAATCTTCAGGTCTATATTGACATTGAGGTATTGCTGAAAGGCTTCCCAGTCAGTAAGGTTGTTATATAAGTATTGATTTCTTGACCGATTTATTACAGATGTGCTCATTGTAACAATTACTGGCGAGTGATCTGAAGAGCTGTCGTGACAGCTAGAGACTTCTAAGAAATAGGATGGTACCCCCCTTTGTAGACGAAGAAGTCTATAAGGTCGGGCAGTCTATTTGGGTCTGCGGGCCAATATGTTGGTTGACACGTTGTGAGGATATTTATACGGTGTTTGTCGATGCTATTCTTAAGGTTACGGCCTCTTGTCAGTGTAAGCCTTGATCCCCATTGAGAGTTTTTAGCGTTCCAGTCTCCACCAACAATAAATCTGTTGCCTAGAGTTTTGAACAAATCGTTGAAATCCTCCTCACTGGTTTCGTGTCCTCTTCTCTTTTTTGGCGGGCAATAGATCGATGATATTAAGATAGAACCTTGGCTATCATGCACCATGATTGTTGTAGCTTGTATTTTTGAAGTTCTGTATTCAGGAATTAGTTGATGCTTAATGCAACTTCTTACTATGGCTGCGGTTTAAATTGTACGATCCTTTACAAACGTGCCAACGCTACAAACTAGCTGTTTAAATTGAATGTTTACCATCGGTACACATAGTACACATTTCAATTTAAACCAGTCAATAGCCCTGTAATGTCACTTCTGTCAAAAATTATAACCTCGGGAACTAAGCCGAAAGCACAGAACATAATATTATACCCCTCTCGGAATTATTTATTTACGTACTTTTACATTTTTCATTGAATAATATCTAAATAATGGTGCAACAACAAACAACATCTAAAAGCAAAATAAAAACAAGTCAATTGCTTTCCTTGACACTTGTCAAATTCGAATTTGACGTCTCCGCACACACTGTACTACCAAATTTTTGTGTGCGCCGTTGGTAGCGATCGATGACGTCAATCATGACGTCACGCTGCTAAGAAGAGCTCACGTTTGTACAAAATAAACCGATTTTATGCACGAACACAGTACCAATAGCGCACATCGTACAATTTAAACCGCAGCCTATGACTGCGGTGCCAGCGTGCGCTGTGTTGTCCGGGTTATTTGTAACGTATGTACAGTATCCGTCTAGGTTAAATGTTTTTTCATCTGTAAGGTGTGTTTCCGATATAAGCACTACATCAAGGTTCTGCACTGTAAAGAGTATTTTAAGTTCTTGTTTTCTGTCCAGCAGACCATTTATGTTCCAGCTTGCTATTCTTAGAGCTATTTTAACGAACTAGTTTATGGACGATTGTTGTCAATAGGGACATAAGGGTACCCATTTGGTCAATTAGACGGTCTAGCTTTTCAGCTTGCTTTGACATAATTTTTTCTAGGTTAGTCGCGTCTCCTGTTACGGCTTGTGCGTATGTTTTACCTGATTCGGTGTTGGTAGATGATTTTTCTGACAGGGTTGGTATGTTTCCGATAGTTGGAAGGTCTTTTTCTTCAACATGTTTCCGTGGTCTTGTTTGCGCTCTTGAATAAGACTTTCTTTTCTGGATTTCTTGAAATACTTTGCATCCTTTGTAACTGGCCGCATGGTCCCCAAGGCACAATGCACATTTTGCTGGTTCTTCTTTGGTCTTAGGACATTCTAGCGTGTTATGGTTTTCTGCGCACTTAACGCATCTATATGGACGCATGCAATAATTTTTTGTATGCCCATACTGCTGGCACCTCTTGCATTGGGGGATGGTTTTCTTACGTTTAGGGTCTTCAATATTGACAGATGTGTGGTATATGTATTTCAGGTTTTTTATTTCACTGTTGTTGGGGCCTGGCTCAATATTAACGAACCAGGTTGACAGTGGTTCTTTTGTTTGTCCATGTCTGGCGTTTATAATTTCACCTTTCACTATATTACCAGTACTTTCTATTGCCTCTTTTATAGCTTCCATGGGTGTCGAAGAATGAAGGTTCTTGATGACGATGCGGTATGGTCGTTCATCTTTTGGGGTGAATGTGTGCCCTATCAACTTCTTCTCACGGACTAGTACCATTAGTTTTTTGTAAGCTTCAATGTTGTCAGCCGTCACACGCAGTTGATTCTTGGTTACAATTTTGAAGGAAAAGTGAGTTATATCTAGAACCTCTTCAATCAAATATTTGAGCTTAGTAACATCCTTAATGCCATAAAGCATTAGTGGTGGAGGCTTGTTGGCTCTTGCTTTTGGTATTGTATCTTGTTTTCCATCTACTTCAAGATCCGAGTATCTATTTTGAGTTGGTGTTTCTTCCGGAGATGGAGTTTGGCCTAATCTCATTCTTTTGCGGCTATTTTGCATATCCTCACCAGTCTGGGCAGTGTGTTCACTTAGGGATTTCTTCCTATACTGTCGCAGTATAGGGACAGATTGCCACTCATTCTCATCATCCGAAGTTTGGTTAAGAGGGTCTAGGTTGACTTTCACTGTCTTATGGTGTTCTTTGTTTTGGTTAATGTTGGTATTTTTTCCACCAGTAGCATTATTTTTACCGAGAGCCTGGTCAGCCACTCTCGTTATTTTATTTCCCTTGGAGGAGTTTATGATTCTGGTTTGGCAACACTGGTCGAATTGTCAGCTGTCATACTGACAGCTTATTTTTATTAGAGATAATAAAAAAAAACAAAAAGTTGGAGGTAGAAGAATAAAATTTTCGGAAATGTGGAATGTCGTCCGCGGTTCTTATGCACTATTTTCGGTCGAAATCCAGTGATTTACGCACGAATAACACTATCACATGTTCCACAGGTGTTTATCTTCACTTTGGTAATGTTTTTAGTTCACAATATCAATGATTAATCACTAAAACTGCTAATTCTTTGGGAGCACTTTTGCTTCCTACCAGAGTTGACAGATGACAGATGAAATATATGTAAACATCTAGTTGCCAGTTGCTGCAATAGTTGCTCCATGTGCAAAGCGCCTATAACGCGCGCAATGCAGTTTAAAAACATTGATTTCGCTGTTTCAATTAAGTAGATTGAAGTCCTAATTACTCCTAATGAAGGTCGAGAGAACCTCCTAGATCGGAATCTGTAGCGACACTAAGTGGAGAACAATGTAAACTTCAGGAAATCAATAGTAAAGCAAATTGAACAACAATTAAAATTGTATGTACAATGTCAAGGAATGACAGTTGTATGGCAAGTTGATGTAGGATGTCAATTTGCTAATTAATAATTAATTTATTAATATTCATGGTAGTTAAACGAAAAACGTCCTTCAGCATATATGATAATGGTAACGATGGCAGTCTGCATCAGATTTCATGATGCTATGCCACCAAAATAGTGTCAAAACTTACCTCAACTTCTTCTAGGGTTTGGGTCCATCTGTAGTTTTCGAGATCACAACCGTTGCCAGCATTGGGCTTCAGTTTGCCTTTCTCTTTGGGATCATCTTCCTCGTCGGGTACTGCGGCTGTGTCACCTGAGGTACTATCTCCACTGCCCACTTCAGTGCCTGTGTAGATTTAAAAAAATATTTCGAATAAATATACCATTAAACAATAGAAACTTAAGTATAACATAACATTTTTTTTAAGGGTGTGAAATCATCAAATGACTCCTCTCCAGCGGTAGGGAGTGTCAGACTTTTACTGACTAAAAACCAATCATATTCCTTCTTAGCCCTTTGTGTCGAGGCAGCCCCGACGGATCACATTATGTATAAATCCCGAACGATAAGGCAGAGGTGTACCTAACTAATACACCTACTAGTTATGTTTAAACTGAAGTATTAATAATAATAATATTTATTTAATTGATAGTTGTAAATAATGTAAATGGAGTCAATTCTAGATGTTGTCGAACAATTTAACTTTTTAATTAGGGTATAAGTAAGTACTACACTATATTCTACTGCAGTCACAACAGACAGGGTTATAATAAGATGGCCCACTATGGGGCTTTCATCATGCCTATCAGAAACAACTTTCAGGCCACTGAGTGTTTGTTACACCTCACCATTGTATTGAGTCTGGTTCTTCTAATCTAACAGACAGATGTGTTGCTGGGGAGTTTGTTCCGCCACTTTTCTTCCCAGCTAAAGCAGAAGGCACTAGGAAGTGTCAATGTGTCAAAAAGGGTGGGCGTTTTGGGGGACTGTCTCTTGTAAATAAATTTTTTGATTGAAAAATGCTGTGTGCTGGTTTGAATCCATGACTTCTGATTTTGATTTTGTTGCTACTGGCCAGCAATCGGGTGAGAGGAGATGTATTCTGTTTGCACACTACAGTTGAGAAGCTGTCTACACTGGCTCGTGCAATCCATTGCAGTTGCAATTTGATGACACCAAGGCAATGCAATACAATACAATACAATGCAATACAATACAATGATTTAGATGCAACTTAGTGGCAGTCACAATAGTGGCTTGGGAGCGTTGTTATATTGAACACGCGACACATTGTATAGATATCTATTTTACTGTGGAAAAATCTATACTTCACAAGATAAGTGCAAGCATCATTTCATCATATTTTTTTTTTGCTTCATTTGTAAGTCAGGACTCAGGACATCTAATACTGCAAAGTGCAAAGCGTTATTGTGTTTTTCCATCAAATATTTCTCAGAATAGCCGCTGAGTCTAGATTTGTTCCCAGTTGATGGCAATAGGCTCATCCCCTATTTCATGAGCCTTAAACATAACTGAAGAAATGTGGGTGTCCTTTATTAGTAGCAGAAACTGGTAGCAGTCAAGGCCTGTAGAGTGAGTATTAAGAAATGTTACAATGTAAAGCAGTTTCGGGACTACATTAATACTGATGTAGTTCCAAAACTGCTCCATTTAACTGTATCTCCAATCTATCAGCCATACATGGCAATTATTAGTTCATTGAATGCAATATCAAAACAACATTGAAATGTTTTCCAATACAATCAATTTCAATGATAAAGAGGGGCCTAGAAAATATTTGATAGCAATAACACACTTGTGCAACATTGCAAATTAACATATTACTTACTAGTTTTCTTTTCTTGGTCAATATCTTCCTGTATTTTAGCAGCCTCCTGCTCAGTTAGTTCAGTAACAGAAGCAGGTTCAAAGTCCTGGGCCATTCTTTCCTGATCTTTCTTCTGTTGAATTTCTTTCAATCGCTTGTCTGCCTCTTCTTTTTCTTTCTTAATTCTATCAGCCTCTTCCTTTGCCTTCTTGGCATGAGCATAAAATGTATCTTTTACTACCTGAAAATTATATTATTAAATAATTATAATCTTATATATTTAGTACATAATAATATTCTTCTTCCTGATTAGGAAGAAATTCCTAATCAGGATAAACAATATTTCAAGCAAAGAGATTGAGACACGCATAGGTCATGCATGGAAGAGTTACTGGCACACAGAGAGATAATCTATACTTATAATAAATCTGTAGAGAGGTCAATTCTGTACATGATATATATTTTCAAAATAACTATCAGGGGGTAATTAGTGATCGATACTGATGCCAAAAATGCAATCAGTAAAATTTTTGTCTGTCTGTCTGTCTGTCTGTCTGTCCTCCTGTCTGTATGTTCCTTATAGAAACAAAAACTACTCGACGGATTTTAACGAAACTTGGTACAATTATTCTTCACACTCCTGGGGAGGTTATAGTATACTTTTCATCACGCTACAATCAATAGGAGCAGAGCAGTGAAGGGAAATGTTGGGAAAACGGGAGAAGTTGCTCCATTTTTTAAGCTTCCGTCGCGTGTGTAGCCTTAATGGTTAAAGCTACATAGAAATCATTTATGACGGAAATGTTCTACATAAAATTATCTAAAAAATATCCCACAACAGCATATGTCTATCTTTTATGGTTGACTCACAATAACACGTGTAACTCCCGATAGCTTAGCAGTTCGGAGCTTTCTGATTATATTTGTTTACTCTTACGTTTATAATACTCTCACTCATCCCTAATTAAAAGAAGTTAATATTATTACCTATTCAATAAAAAAAAAGAATCATAGTAATCGGTATAGAAACATCAAACTGAACCAAATATGAAATACGCTAATAAGCTGCGCGTGAATACTGAATCATGCCATAAGGATTATTTTTGTGTAACGGGAGCGAGCTTCATTCAATATTTGGCTGTTGATGCGTTCAGCGTTCGACCTTATTGACAGACAATAATTGATATTAACAAACCGTGCTTATCAGCGCGACTTTTAGTCTGTATATAGTTTATTTGAATTTCTTTTGTTGTTATTTTATAAAATAGGTATTAAGTAGTTATTTTGGTAGTGTTTAAATATTCGTTCAAATTACAAATTATTAATAGTTCGTATTTTATTTCTTTTTAGGGGAAGTAGTACGCATAGATTTTTAGATACCGATAGGTAAGTTTTGGCTAATTTATAATCAATTTTATTTTTGTATTAAGTAGGTAAAAGCGTAGATACTTTTATTAATTATAGTAGTTAGGTATTTATTTTAAGTGACTACTAAATTAATAAGGCTCAAGGGCAGAATTTTCGTGTTGCTGGAGTAGATCTCGGTGTCAGTTGTTTCTCGCATGGTCAGTTATATGTCGCTCTTTCCCGGGTTAGCAGTTCTAGAAATCTTTATGTTCACGTGCCGGACGGGTCAACTTTCAACATAGTTTACCCGGAAGCTTTGGGCTGAAGTTTTACCTATAGAACGCTATAGGTACCTCATCATCAACAGCCTATTAATGTTCCCACTGCTGGGACACAGGCCTCCTCTCTTAGAGAGGGAATGGGCTATAATCTACCACGCGGGCCCAGTGCGGATTGGTAGATGTCACATGTCTTCGAATGTTTTGGTTCTAAGACATGCCGGTTTCCTCACGATGTTTTCCTTCACCGTTTTGAGAGCAGCGGTGATGAAATAAATTACACAAAGTAATGTGCCTGCCTGGGTTCGAACCCACGACCTACTGTTCGTAAGTCGGGGCCGCCACCACTGGGCCACCGCTGCTCCTATATAGGTACCTACTTAAGCCTCATGTGAAAGTGATCTAAACAATATTACCAATACATTAACTTAATAACATACAAGGAGTTACACGCTGACGGAGTCGCGGGCACAGCTATTAATAATAATATTCTGCGGTTCCTTTTTGCGATATTTTTCAACAGTATTGTGGATTGACATTATTGTATTTCCCTACTAAAATACGAAAATTAATCTGTCTGTTACATCAAAACCACTGAACCGTGAGGAAGGACATAATGGTATTTTTTTACGAAAAACGACGGAAACGCGGACGAAGTCGCGGGCAAAAGCTAGTGAAGAATAAAACAATACATATCCTAACATATGGGTGCCAGACTTGGGCACTTACTAAAGCTCAACAAACCAAACTTCGAACTTGCCAGTGAAGCATGGAACGAAGCATGATGGGGAAAAGAAAAATAGATAAAATCAACCACAGCAAAATTAGAAAAGCTAAGACCCAAGATGTAGTATTAAAAGTAAGAAAACTAAAGTGGAAATGGGCTGGCCATGTAATTAGGGGAGAAGAGAAATGGAATATAACGATAACATTATGGTACCCAAGAGAGGGAAAGAGGAAAAAGGGGAAACCATTCAGAAGATGGGAAGATGATATTGTTAAAACAGCTGGAAAAACATGGACTAGACTGGCGCGGGAGAGAGAAGATTGGAGAGTGTTGGAGAAGGCCTTTGCCAAGGGGCACACAGATTAAATAAACAAAAAATACAAAAGAAAAAAAAAAATCTTCATTATGTGGATTATTTGATTTTTTAGATGGATTAATTGGCTGCAAAGGTATCTAATGAGAAGCTGCGCTGACCCCAAATGAATAGGGATGAGGGCAAGAGAATGATGATGATGATAACATATGCTATGACCAGAACTCTGTAACCTCATAGCATAGGTAGTAGTCTCGAAATGGTCTCTCAAGGTGCAAGTGGCATCGGTGAGTAATGGGCTAGCTCGCCGTCCGGCCGTCGTCATGACGGCAACAGACCGTGTCGGCGGCGCGTTCGTGTTCTACGCGCGCCTCAAAGAGATGTCAGCAAGGAGGGGCCCGCAAGGGCCGAAACCCGTCGGGGCCGCGGATTTTTGTACTAGATGACGTGGCCTCGGCGCAAGGGCAAAGAAGGAACATGGGTTCGGTTTTTAGTCAGTAGAAGTCTGACACTCCCCTTCGCTCTGCCCAAGAGCGGGGGGGTCATTTGATGATTTTCCACCCACCCAAAAAAAAAAAATGTGCAAGTGGCATCGCGGATTTTAGTACGAGATGACGTGGCCTCGGCACAAGGGCAAAGAAGGAACATGGGTTTGGTTTTTAATCAGTAGAAGTCTGACACTCCCCTTCGCTCTGCCCAAGAGCGGGGGGGGGGGGTTATTCGATGATTTTCCAACCACCAAAAAATATAAAAAGGTGCAAGTGGCATTGCACAGGGAGACAAGAGGTTAGTCATCGTACAGTATTGAAAATGTTAATTAGACAGAAAAAAAGAACCAAACCAAATATATAAACTTGTAAGTATTGATTGAAGAATAATTTGTGGTGTTAAACTGCTTTCACAGGAAGCCAAACCCAATAAAGTCAGAAAAAAGTTTGATGATAATTCAAATATAAAATTATGTTTGTAACTTACTTGCTCCCATTCACCCCCTCTGCCCCCAGTGAAGAAGTCCGTTTTCCTTGAAAGAAAGCTGACTATTGTAGCCAGCAACTGAAATAGATATGAAAAACATCCATAATATAGTAAATACTGCTACAACTACAATAGCTATGTGGATAGGCATCAATAAAAGCGATAAAGGTTTATGAAACATTTTTTCTAGTGTGGAATTACTATACTCATTAATCACACTGAATAGGTTTAAGTAGTTAGAGGATTATTATTATGTATTCTTTATTATTGTAGAAGATAGTTGTATGTATGAGCCTCATCAAATGAACCCCCCCCCTTTCTTGGGCAGAGCGACAGGGAGTGTCAGACTTCTACTGACTATAAAAACCACCCATGTCACTTCATAGCCCTTTATGTCGAGGCCACGGTATCTTTGTGACCAACCCGCAGTCCCGAGCCAGTAGCCTGACTATAAAATGATAGATTGATTGATTTAAACGCAAACCAGTGCTTTGTGTAAATTATTGCATCACTAGTGCTTTCAAAGCTGAAAATTGGAAGATGTGCCTGTGCCCATCAATCCACTTAGAGGTCTGGCCAAGCAGTAGAAGTAGGAACAGCAGCAGCAGTGGAGGTAGGTTTCTATTCTATTATAAGCAGAGTAAATTGGTAAAACAAAACTTAGTTATCCTCAAACAGGTGAGCCTCTGCCTAACCCTTCAGGGATTAGAGATGAGATGATAACTATGTAAATTGGCAAAAACTTATCATAATAACATATCTCCATAAAATGTGCCTATCAGGTAAGCTTCTTTAGCAATATTAAGATACATCAGACAATGCCCTATATCATCCTACTCCCTTTATCGTGCTTGCCAATTTCGTACTAAGTAATCCTCGAGTATAAGCTGGCACAGTAACCTGAGGCTATTTGTGTACCAATATACTACTAGGAAATCACAGCGGGGTAAATTCCCATTGGTATGAGTATTGCACACTGCTCACACTATAAATAATTTTATTACTTAACTATACATGAGGATTTGTAATTGGCTTTCTGGTGACTATGGTTTCTTTTCTTTTTGTTTGTTTTTGTTAGCTGTAAGTCCTCCAAGTACTAAATAAATAAATAAATAAATGAGAACTTAAACCCCATTCATTTAATAAATTAGAAGTCGGTTAAAAATACAGGGGGAATAACCTATTGTTTTTAAATTGAGGGTATTCCCTCAGTATATTTTTGATCTTTATAACGATTGGTCATTCTAAATGGGTTAAAGTCGAATTTTGTAATAGGACCAGTATAACTTGTAAGTGTAATTTTGTTCTACCTTGAATTGTAGAACTAGTGGGGAAAAAACCCGCACTAGTTCTACTGTAGAACTGTTCAGAATAACTAGTGGGAAAGAATCTATACCACACTCAATGGGCCCCTAAGACACTGATAAAAAAAAAGCTGCTAAAATATTAACAAGCTGGAAAAACTACTGGGGGAATACCCTTAATTTAAAAATAATAGGGTATTCCCCCAGTATTTTTTTGGGCTTAATAATGATTGGTCGTTATAAGTGGGTTAATCAGTTAGTAGGTGAATGAAATACTTTATTTATGCTCCTATTGGAGAATATACAAGAATCTTATAGAGAAGCGGTTGCAAAGGTGTAAACATTTTTTTAACTACATAGATGCTCAACTGGTATTGGCAATCAGACAATCCAACATTTCTAACTACTTTACCCGTTTTTGATATTGTAACCGCGCGTTTTGATGTGTTTTTCAATATTGTTCCGGTAACCTAGCAAACCAGACTGTTGAGTCACATGTGATCAATAATCTAAAAGAACTTGGTAGAACAATCGAGAAAAAGAGATTAAATTTTAACCTCGGGTAGGATGGGCTAGAATTTTAAAATACAGCTGTTATATGAGTGCAAATGGAATAAAATAAGGGTTTAACGCTAAATGACTATTAAACTTACATCCTTTACACCGCCTTCGTGCTGTTGGGCCATCGCTAACAGCATTGAATCGAATCTTTCAGGATCATTAGCCATTGTTAAGCAATATCAGGTATCAATAGTCTACAGAGATTTAAAACAGACAAAAGAGCCTCAAGAAAACAAAGATATTGTTGTCTTTTTGTCTTCACTCACACGAGCCACAGCGTCACGAAACGAACAAACAAAATTTTAGGGTGTTTGAGTTTGTTTGACAATAATGACAATACGATGACATTTGAATTTGACGTTGACATAATAATTTGCTGTTGCCAAGGAACTTATATAGTAACTGGAATGTAACCGTGCAACTAAAAAGTGTTCCGAGCGAGATTACCTCGAAAGTGGATGTCATCTCTTTTAATAGCGTGTCCAATATTTTTGTATGTACTTACATTTGGGACAGTTGTTATTATGTCTTAACTTTCTAGCACCCAGCTCCTACATCGGTAACAATAATTATTATTGTATTATTATTTACATTGGCACAAATAACTTGCTACTTAAATATTATCATTTTTTATTGGAATCTTAATTTTAATTATTTTTATGCACATATACTTAATCCTACCTTACATACACTCTAATGAAACTTACATTCTAATATAACAAAACAACAAAAACAAAACTAAAATGTGTAAACTCAATAATTTCTCTATAAATCACTATTAGCTCTATAATTTATATAATAGTGAAACACAATATTGCCATTAAACTTAATAAAAATATGTTAAACTAGCTTTTGCCAGCGGCTTCGCCCGCGTGAAAAAACGATTTTCCATACTAACTATCATCCCCTATTTAACTTCCATAAGAGTTGAATTTCGAGAAATCCTTCCTTATTCCTTGTCTATATTATAACGGGAACCTCTGTGCAAAATTTCAGCTTTCTAGGTCCAAGGGTTTGGGTTGGGCGTTGATGAGTCAGTAAGTCAGTCAGGACTTCTCTTTTTATTTATATAGATAGATAGAAGTGTTAGAAGTGTATGGTATATCTAGTACTTATTTGTCTTGAAGAAACTCTGTTACCTTTGTAAAGTCATTTTCTCCCTTTGAAAAAACATTAATTTGAAAAGTAAAGTAATACGAGCTCTAATCGTTTGAGATAAAGGGGTTTGAACTTTTATATATGGAAGCTGGCATATCGAACGAACCATTGCCATTTTTATTTTTTTTAGAAATCATGGCCTACGATGAAATTGGTATGTATGGGTAGTAGACCTAGACACTTAAATGAACAAAAGATGTCACTTATCATAGCAACCTAAAGTGTCACGATATCTGAAGGTAAAGATCGATTTAAGAGTACAATGACCATTTAAAAAATAGACCTTTTGACCAAGATTTTGTTCGTACTTATTCCAGTTAGTATTTAATTTCCTTGGCTGTTGCATGTTGCCAGCAAGGTTGTTATCTCTCAGATTATTATTAAACTCTTTGGTTGCCAGTCCCTACACTCTTTTCCAGTGGCTGTTCCACAGAACACAATATTATTATAATTATACTCTAGGTTCCTGACGACACGATATCGACAGGGCGTTTCAAAAAAACAAAAAAAGCATCTAAAGGCCGAGCTGCGCGGTGAAAAAGCCGTGCGGTTTATAGTGGGTAAAACTATTAAATAGTGAAATCATGAATTATAACAATGAGTTCAGATCACTGGTTGACCTGGGGCCTAGGTCAACCAGTGATCTGAACTCATTGTTTTGGAACTACCCTTTCCTCAAAGTGATCTATGTAAGTTCTAAAATTATACTTTAAAGTTCCATGATGCGATTCGAAAGTTTTCCACACACTTCTTTCGGGATCTCGATATCTCGTACTCGGTCTAATCAACCCTAAAACTTTAACATCGAGTGCTCCGTCCGGATCAAACAATGCCCCAGTTGCTGGAGAGTCCTAGGTGTCCTTTTTACCTATGAAGAAGGAGTCCAATCAGGCGGGATATCTGAAAAAGTTGTATTTCTTGCTGCTACGTTTTTCAATCAGTGACATCAACTATATTTTAGACGATTTCTAAACTTTTCTTTATTAGCATCTTTTTTTTTATTAGCACCACTATTCCATAAAAAAAATATACTTATTTGTCTATGCACGTCATAGACGAAGCATTTTGCTTGCAAGAAAGTGAAAGAAAAAGAGCAGTGTCAAGCGTATGGAGGTCATGCCTTGCATTTTTATGCATTTTACAAAATAGTGAATCTTGAAACAACAATATTTAATTAAAACTAATGTTTTCGGTTACTGTAATGAGCGTTTTACCACAGGTTTGTAAAAGTTTTCACTAATCGTGTGGTTTGTACGGTTTCGTTACACTGTCAATTGTCAAAACTAGAAGTCAGCGTAAATAATTTTGTTTTGCAGATTATTCGACAGAAACCATAGGGATGGCTGATCAATTCTGTTTACGTTGGAACAACTTCCAGTCGAACATAGTGAGTGCCTTGGATTCTTTGAAGTGTTCAGAAGATTTGGTCGACGTTACGCTCACCTGTGAAGGCAGAAATATCAAGGCCCACAAAGTCATATTGTCAGCGTGCAGCCCGTACTTCAGGAATGTGTTCAAGGTGAATGACTTAGGACATTAATAACCTTCATATTTATACCAATGAACATATAACATGTACACATACTTTTAGTTTTCTATTCTGTTTGACCCTATTATTGTCAAGCTGTTGCATTAAATTGCAGCAAATGTTATGTCAACATTATATTAGACATAGATTTGTTGCAGTCAATTCAAACTGATCTTCTAAATTGACTGATTCATTAACTTGTCAATATTTATTATTGCACTTGGATTCATCAATCAATGATGTCAATTGAAATGTTTCTACCATGGAGTTGACTTTCGATAAAAAAAGCTGAATTTTAAATTGAGTTGTTTGCAATTTCAGGAAAATCCCTGCCAGCATCCAGTAATAATATTAAAAGATGTTTCGGCTGACGATATTGTCAGTCTGCTATCATACATGTACCAAGGAGAAGTGTTCATTGAAGAGAGCAAGCTGTCTTCGTTCTTGACTACAGCAGCACTATTGCAAGTGAAAGGATTGACTGGTGTGACACAACAGGTATATAATATTTGGGGATACTTGACAACTGTTGTTAAAATGACTGTATACCACATCAATAAAAATAAGTATAGTAGTGTTCTTAAAAGTTGTAATGCTAATTGGTTTTTATCTTATTTTTCTTACAGAAAGAAACCTTCTCATCACCTAACACATCAAATAAACTATACACACAACTAACTATTTCATCAAAACCTCTTTTTGGTGCTGCACATAAGGAGACAAAACTGCCAGCTTTGAAGAAAAGACGAAGCAGCACATCAGATAAACCTAATGATGTGACCATTGCGGAGGCCCCCAAGAAGAGCAAACTTTTAGAAACATGTGATATTTATAGTAGAAGTAATATTTCGCAAACAACTAAACTTGATAACCCAGTGATCATACCAGAAAATAATATTGACAAAAAATGTGAGGGAAAGAATGAATCGGCAACAATAACAGCTAATGGAAAAAGTTCTGCCTCATCTCAGGTATTTTTATATTTATGTTTACAGTAGATAAACAGTACAATTCCGATTATCCGAACCACAATTATCTGGATATCCTAATTACTGTATCGTTATATCGAATTGTCTAAATGATGACACTATCTTTAATAAAAGTTTAGTAATATTGTTTAGTTTTACTTAGAAATTGATTATCTGGAATACCCCTGTTTTAATTGATCCGAATAATCGGGATTCTACTGTACTGTCAGTTATTAGTGGACCACTACATATTATTATAATGAAACTTCCGCAGAAACTTTGTCTGTGGAAGAAGCTTACTACAGGTAACAACAGTTGACAAACGTTTCATAAACGTTTACTGGTTAGCTGTTAGTGCTAGGTTATGTCATTATAAAGCAAGATTTTTGGTATTAAGGAAGGGAGTTTTACATACTTTTAAGTCACTCGCAGCAGTGGGTTGCCAGTTGCCACCACAAAGTGTCTGGCAGTGGACAAGGTGAATTATCGTACTAACACTTGCGTAATATATAAAAAAATCACACTATAGATTGTAGCAGTAATAGCTTTTAGCAGCTTTTTAGCACACCCTTGTTGTTAGTGAGTTCGGCATATTGTCAATTGTTACCTGTATTAAGGTATGTACTTCTGCCAAAATAATGTAGGTTTGGTGGTCACAGGATCTTCCTTTTCAGTTATATTGTGTTAAACTACAATGTTCATCTAATATTTGTACTGAGCAGTGGACTTGTGATTCACTATTGAATTGATATACTTAAATGTGTTTCTTAACAATTTTCAGATGAATGCTCAAGGAGAAAACATTCCGATAACAATCAAAACTGAACGGACAGACGACAACAACTCACCCCCATTATCAACAAATGCCAACTCTGAAAATGACGATAGTCTTCCTGATTACGAAAACAGCATGCTTGCCAGATCCCTGCTTTCAGGTAATATCATTTAGCCTCCATTGAGATAGAATAGAATATAGATAGATAGATGCATCGGGCTAGTGTCCGCAACTCCACGCCCGGAGCGTGTGTTTTGCGTGCGGGTGGGAATCTTACTCGATCCACCGAAGCTCCCCGAGAAAAGCCAGCAACCCCTTGATGTTACCGGCAATCTCGCGGAGAGTACCTGGGTTACCGAAGTACTTGGCCCTGTATGGGGCAACCCCTGGACAGTGCAGGAGCACGTGGGCTGCTGTTTCTTCTTCCTCCATGCAGGCTAGACAGAGGACTATCCGTGACACCTATAACAAAGAGGTGCTTGTTAAATGTACCGTGTCCAGTGATGGCGGCCGTCACTGTGCGTAGCTGCAGCTTAGTCAGCCGGAGCGCTTGTTTGGTGAGGCGGGCGTCGATGGCGGGAAGCGCCTCCTTGGCCTGCCTGCACTCGCCGTGGTCTTGCCATAGCTTGGCGTGAAGATCTCTGGTACGTTTCCTTACCAGCGTACGAAGATAACCGAAAGGGAGCGGCACGATGGGTTCTGGTCCCACCGCCGCCATGCTTGAGCCTCTTCGAGCGAGCTCGTCCGCTGCATCGTTGCCTCGGGAGTCGCTATGTCCTTTAATCCATTGAATGGTTATATTGTTGAGGTTACCTACCCGGTTCAGGCGTTGGTGGCACTCGTATATTAGCCCGGAATTGACCGTGTGGCTCCTTAATGCCAGCAGCACCGCCATGCTGTCAGAGAGTATACGGATGGATTGATCCTTTACCTCCCGAGCCAAGATGGCTGATGCCGCCAGGGAGATGCCCATGCATTCTGCCTGAAAGACAGTGTTGTGGGCACCCAAAGGTACGGCTATGTGGATATTGAGATCCTCCGAGAAGACTCCGGCTCCAGTGCCAGTACCTGTTTTGGATCCATCCGTGAAGATCCGCAATTCTGCGGGGCTAAGTCCCTCGCAGCGGACAAAGCAGAATAGAATATACTTTATCATACACCAAGATTGAAACATAAATGTTTCACAGTATTGCTAATTCTATAGTTACAATGGAGACCTCATTCATTTTTTTTTTTTTTTTTTTAAAAAACGTTGCCCCACTAGGAATTTCTCCTGTATCTTGGGTGCGTTCACAAACATTTGAAGTATATTTGTCTGATTTGAAAGCACAAATATTTTTGTTATTTTTATTGTTGTATTTTCATTACAGGGATCAATCCATCGAAAAATGAAGCCAGTGCCAACAATTCAACTCTCAAAAAAGTGTCAAATATCATGGTGGATGTACATTGTTCAACACGGTCAAAGGACATGAACACAGACACAGTTACATTTACAAATGCAGCATCTAAAAGTCCTATTAAGTCTATACTAACTGAAGAAATACATTTGAAACCAGAAAAGCACTCACCAAAATCTGATGTGGAATATGAACCAGAAGTTTTACTATCAGAACATCAAGATGGTACAGATTCAGATAGTACTTATTCTCAAGATCAATCTCAAGCACTACTGATGCTGGCGGGAATGTCAAACGTGCCTACGTTGGGTGGCGGCGCTTCGACGTCGCAGGGACTCTCACACCAGCAGTCGAACCACGCCGCCATTTGCGGTGACTGCCCTCACTGCGGTATGAAGTATTCCAACCAGTCGGCCTTGAAATATCATGTGAGATTAATGCACTCTGACTTGACCAACAGACTGTGTTGCTACCTTTGTCCAAGGTCATTCACTATGCGTGAGACATTCAAAGAGCATATGTGGACAAGTCATGGTCAACGGAATTAATTTTCATTTATTATCCTGCAAATATGTGCCTTAGATTCTTTGTCAATTGTGGTAAGACATTGGATGGGTGATGTGGAAAGCTAATGTGCCTTGTTGAACGAAAATTAATGCCTTGCTAAACTACTTTAGGTCAAATTATGCAGTGGATGAGACTGATAGCTTTTGCTTCTAATTCAAAAGTTGAAATTTTTGTAACATTTTGAAGGACTATTTTTGTCCCTTTAGTATCACCCAGTTCAGTATTTTAAGAATAAATCAGATCCAGTGCTGCTCTATTTACATTATACACAATGGAAGAATAAAAATAAAATTGTGTAATGTTTCAAATGCATTTGAAACATAATATTATGTAGTTGTCATGGAACAGGAATGTAAGATGTTGGCAAAATTTTAATATCTGTTGTCATTTATCAGTACATTTTGAGGTGCAGATGTTGTTACCATAGAGACAATCCAAATGTGGTATGAAGCTGGCTGAAGTTTGTTAGATTCATTGAATTAAGTGATATTATAGATATAATTGGCTGTATTAAGTTTAAGAAAACTATATTACGAGAGGTTGTCTAGTACAGCCAGAGCCGGATAAACGATAAGGCAGCATTCTCATATCGGTCAACAGAGGCGACAAAATAACGAATGCTCTAGTGTTTATTTGAAATATTTTAGTTTTTAATATCAGATAAAATACTTTTTTGATGCTGA
Source organism: Diarsia dahlii (assembly GCA_949775195.1). Taxonomy (NCBI): domain Eukaryota; kingdom Metazoa; phylum Arthropoda; class Insecta; order Lepidoptera; family Noctuidae; genus Diarsia; species Diarsia dahlii. Next base: position 12,559,337 of record OX459194.1, on the reverse strand, counting down.
TTTACAAATATGTTAGCTTAGGAGGAATTTCTTAGATTGTAATTATTGTTTGATAGCTGATACAAGTTGATATCAGTGATCTTTAATGTTGCAATTACAAATTAATAGGTGCTTACCATCGGTCAAATCTTTATATGAATTTCATTGTTATAATAAATGCCGTAAATGAAGTACATAATGCCAAACAAAAAATGCATGTTAAAGAATGTTTAAATCATGATTGATATTCCTTTATTACTTTGTAAGTTGTCCTTTTATTGTTGATAAATGTTTAATTAAGTTATTACTTTCGAATAAAATTAAACCACTTAATGTGGGTGTTCTATTGATAAGTTAATCATATGAAAATTATGTATTTTGAAATTTCTTATATATTTTGGTATACTGTGCCAAAATAATATTTTTATAAGTTATTCAATTAGTAAGATTTTACTTGGAATTAAAGTTAGCTATCTGTAATTATCTGTTATTATAATTTTTTTAGGTTTAATGTTAGAGTTGAAAAAGTTCGTAAGTAGCTATGACAAGTCCTTATTTCTACTTACTGTTATCTCAAATATTTTTATAGAATGAATTGTTGATTTGAATTACTCCAGCGAATGCCATTAGTGAAAAATGTTAATTATTTTACGGAAAATTACCTATAGATTTTAGGTTTACCGAATCTAGATAGCTATAGATATATTTATAGTTAGGTTAAATTAAATATTATATTTGCGTTGATATAACATTGTTGAATATTTTATTCAGATTTTACACGATTTACATGATTTTCAATTATGTTATAAATAAAAAGTATGCTTCATACATAAAATGTATTATTTCTTCTAGTTACTACGTTTTTTATTTAAATTCAGTATTTACCAGGGCTCGGAACCGGTTTCAAAAGAGCGGTTAATTTCGTTAAATACCGGTAAATATATCGTTCCTTCATTTACCGGTTAAACAAGTGAACAGTTTTTTGTAACCCAAATGATAAAGATTACCGGTTACATACCACAAACAATTTTAAAACCGTTATTAACCGGTTAATTCAGTAAATCGCTATTTAACACTTCTAACATGTTAAAGTGACATTAATCGGTAAAATATAGCCGGGAAACATAAATGGTGCGCGTAGATTCATGTTTCGACTTGGCAGGGGCCGGGAACTCTATCAAAACTTGACTTTAACCGGTTCATTTTAAATACCAAAACCAAAATTCATGAAAAACCGGTTTGCCACGTAAACCGGTAAATTACTACCTTTAACCTAAATCTATTTCGGTTTGGGGTCAATGACCGTAGCCGGTTAAGAATTTTAACCGGTTTCCGAGCCTTGGTATTTACAGACGCCAGCACATCAAGCTACTACAACCTATCATATTTTCGTTAAAGATTAAACATTTTCGTTTAATAGATTTCCAACGTTACGGCTAAAGTAAGGTTCAAGGATGATTGGGAAAATTTAACAGTTTCGGGTAACTTGACGTGCTCTGGTGTGGTTTTTTGCAAACTACAAACAGATTTTATGCCACATAAGACGCCGCGTTGAAGTGGCAAAGTTCTGGGCTAACTAAATATTCTCGATCATCATCATATCAGCCCGGAATCATCCACTGCTGGGTATAGGCCTCCCCTTTCTTCTGCCACATGTCCCGATCCTGTGCGTCTCTCATCCAGGTGTTTCCCGCGACTTTGACGATGTCATCAACCCAACGAGCTTTGGGACGGCCCTGGTTCCTATGGCCTAACCTTGGCCACCACTCAGTCAATGCCTTGCTCCATCGGCCATCTCCGCGTTTAGCCAGATGTCCTGCCCACGTCCACTTGAGGCGCACCACCCGGTCCCCGACATCGTAGACTTTCTCCCGACGGCGGATTTCGGTGTTACGCACTCGATCTAACAGGGTTATGCCGAGCATGGCTAGCTCCATGGCTCTTTGTGCCACTCGGACTCGGTGGACAGTCTCCTTCGTGAGCGTCCATGTCTCGGCACCGTAGGTAGGTAATTGTTGGTAGAACACATTGGTTAAAAAGGCGGGTTATTTAGGCACTGGGGGATCTTTTTGGACCGAAAAATATGTTCCAGTTTACCAAAAGCCGCCCATCCGAGTTGTAGGTAGGTACTCTCCTAGAAGTCTCCTTACTTGAATGCTCCTTGTCAAAAGACAGAACATGTCCAAGATAAACATAATGGTCAACCATCTTCAGACGCTCGTTTCCAACCGTAACGGCTGAGACAGAGTCTCCCTCGTATTGGACATGTTCATTCTTAAGCCAACTTGTAGGGACGCATCAAAGAGTTGTTATAGCATGCGTTGGAGGTCTTGCAGGGATTCGGCAAACAACACGAGGTCATCCGCAAACCGAAGGTGCGACAAGTATATTCTCGATACTCTCTCTTTAATCTGAATCTCTTGATCAAGGTCAGTCATAGTTTTATTTTAATCAGTGGTAACTTGTACTAGAAAAGTTACGTAAAGTGAGTAATATAAAACTATAGGCTCGTTAGTGCCAGTGTCGGATTTACCAGCAGGCTAAGTAGGCTGGAGCCATAGGGCGGCAGATTTTAGAGGGGCGGCAAAATTGGCTCAATTTTTTTTTTCTGAAATATATTAAAAAATCACTCCCAACTTACGATGCTATACCCAATGGCGGCCATAGCCAGGCGCGGATCCACCGTTGTGGGCTTGTGGGCATGCTCACAACCTAAATAGACTTGTGACGTCACATTTTTACGGTCACACGGGTCATGACCCCACCAAGATTATCAAAAAGTTGCATTTTTTTGGAAATTTGATAAATTATTAACTTTCTGCACAACACAAACTAACCATTCCAAGGCGCAATCAAATATTTTAAGCTCGATTCGCTCGCTATTGCATTTTGCCTTTTTTTATTAAGGTCTTTATAAGTTAATGTTTAGTTTTGTTCTCATCTCTGTATGAATAAACAAAAAGAACCCAATCTAAGGAGGTGGGGTGGGGTGCTTAAATTTTGAAGCTCCCTTCTCTCGCTCCTGCATTATGTTATTATCAAAAGCAGTTTCAAAGTCTTCCGCCTTAAAACCTAATAGGTACTTTCGAGGGCCGGCTTGCTCCACTCACTTGTGTTGTCTTAATCTTGACAAATTCTAACTCATCTCGGGGAACCTCCTCACCTTCCCCCGAAATCGAAACGATCAACCTATCTGAGGCAGAACGCAAAAAAATCTCTTCAGAGCCCAGCGCCGCAGACGAACGAATAACACTGTGGAGAAACAAAAATCCCCCTCTCCACACTTCATCGCACCGGCAGAAAACCTACCCCTTGGTGGTCACGAACTGCAGTGGCCAATTATTGGAAATCTTTAAATAGACTACGCACCCAAGTTGGCCGCTGCCGATCCAATCTGGCTAGACGGGTATAATATAATAGACCCATCTCTGATAGAATGTGAGTGTGTAGCCCTGCCCTATTATTATTATACTCTTTGGTGTAGCCCCAACACTGGTTACACAGGACATGCCACTGATGCCACAGCTCCTCTTGCCCGTCGTGTCCAAATAAGGACTTAACGAAGCAAATCAAAGAGCGGTCCAGGTTGCTATTCGTACGTACCTACTGGGCGGACAAAATTTGAGTCGTCGACTCGAAAAAAAGAAGAAGAGGGAAACCCCCATTAATTTGTAGGTATTATTTGTTCTTATAGCGGAAACAGAAATGCACACTTTTGTGATATATTTTTTTCATAGTGTTTGTATCATCACTAGGTACATAATTATTATAAAACAAAGTCCTCCGCCGCGTCTGTTTGTCTGTCTGTCTGTTCGCGATAAACTCAAAAACTACAGTACCGATTTTCATGCTCTTTTTTAACCAATGGACTCTCGAGGAAGGTTTTAGTATAAAGTGGGCAAAGCCGCGGGCATCAGCTAAGTAGTATCTCATAAACTGCTAACTATATTATTTCGTTCTTGAAACTAATTAGGTAAGTAGGTACTTAGGTATGGTTGAAAGTGTTCAATAAGATCTACAGTATATTAAGTTTCGAGATTTTTTTATTTTGAAAATTAGAAGGGCCCCGGACACATTATACCACTTTGAAAGATAAAATGGTTTTAGGAACTTCACTGTCATTTTTAAAGACCTTATAGCTATGACCCCGCACGTATAGGTTTAGGTACTGTTTTTTTTTAGTTTCAGTTTCATTCATGTGAATGAAACTGAAAATTATTATTATTATTATTTCAATCCCTCTTTTGAAATTTTAATTTTTGAATAAATATCATAAAGTGGTTCACAGAATTCATCTAACCACCAGGGGGTCTAAAAACGGCCACTTTGGCAGATCATAATATGAATTGCGTTAAAAAGCGTAAAATGGACCTTTCATTATAATAACTGGGTCTGTAACAATTTAGTTAAATACATCATAATAGGAAAATAATATGAATTGCGTTAACATTCGTAAAATAGTCACAGACGCAGTTTTTATTATGAAAGGTCCATTTTACGCTTTTAAACGCAATTCACATTATGATCTGCAAAAGTGGCCATTTTAGACCCCCTGGTTTTAACTGTGTAACCTTAATAGTTTCGGAATAAAGTGCCTGTGACATACGGACGGTCAGACAGACAGACAGACATGACAAATCTAGTTCCGTTTTTTGCCATTCGGCTACGGAACTCAAAGAGTTTCAAAATTGTTATGGACATACTCATGGAGAACAGGGGCTCGTGGCTAAGTAAAATCCGCGCGGGTCAATCGATAAAGGGATGGGTGAACAGTTGACCATTCTTTCCATATCGAGATCCCTCCGTTCCTCCAAAAACGCTAAGCATTTGGTGGAACAGACATTTGTAGATCTTTGACTGTCGTGTCGAGCAGCCTGCGAAATTGAAATGTTCGTTTACGTTTTTTGAAATTTGCAGGTCAGCATCAGGTTTTATGTTGGTACAAATATACTTAATTCGCAAGCAGATTTTTAGCAAGAAAAATTATTACGTATCCCGGATAGATAAGGATTTTTTAATAATTTTGATACAGGTGTGATTTGGGCGCGAGTGGTAGTCAGGAGCCCGTAACAACAACCAGTAGGTACCCAAAAGGGTATCCTGTTACCCAGTAAGTAAATGCGTTTAAATAGCTGAGTTGCGGAGGTTTATTATGGGCAGAATTCCAAGTAAACTCCTGGTATTCAGCTACATTCGGTAACATTATGATGATGACCTACCTTATGATTGATCGTGTGATTATTAGGTACCCAAAATAACTAGATTATAGATAATTCCATACTTGTTAATCCTGTTATATCTACAAGTGTTATTGGGTTTTTCCATCAGGAATTTCTTGGTAGCAGCCACGGAGTCTGGATTTGTGCTCCGTTGATGGCAATAGACTCACCCCTTTTACTTACATGGTACTAAAATATAACTGGCGAAATGCGGGGTGTAGGTACTATTAGATACACCTCTGCCTAACCCTTCGGAGATTACAGGCGTGAAATTATGTTATATCTACAGATATTGCGAACTGGGGCTCACACTACCCCATACGAACCTAGATCCCCACTCTCCCTGGTTCCTAGATTGAGGAAAAATATATATTAATGGCAGTTTCTCATTTGAAATGTGACGCAAACGAGCCGAGGTTAACCGACGAGTCTGCACAAAATGAATTATGGATGTAGAGATAGACAACTGAACACATATCTATATAACTACGTACCTACCCGGCATGGGAAACAGCCGCTCGATTATCTGTCTACACCCCAAGAGGCTGGGTTGGCTCGAAAGCAGGGAACTGTTGGACTAAATATATTGGCATATAAGATTGCTTTATCTATCAAGAACATCCAGGGTTCCAACATGAATAACTAACTAGGTAATGAAGGTATTTTTATTATAAACGACGTTATACATAGAGATATAGTAGGTACATAAGTATTTCTAATCGATTCTTAGTGTATTTTTTATATTAATACTTTTATTACAGCATGAGCAAATCTCCGAAAGTAACAGAGAGATCAGAGTATAAACTCCTATTATAATTATACAAATCTGATACAGAAGTGTTGCAGAACTAGTATACAAAAATATGAGTGCACATTATCGGCCTATAGAGGGTCGCATTGCGGTTGCGGCAAAGGAATCTGCACGAATCACTTTCTCACGTTTTACGATTTAATATAAACGAATGCGCATACCACACCACTCGGATACATTACATTACAGCGTGGGATCCTGCCCGCCCCGTCTGTCAACGGCACAATGGTTGGGAGGGAGGTAAAACTCGACACGCAAAAATACAGACAGTCGCAATGATGACATTCCGTAACTGAATAATCCACTGATGCGCCACACGTAATGTGCGCATACCTTAACAGTGTAATAAGTACCTACTTAGGTATTGACGGATTGCTAGCTCATCGCAACAACCCATTTCCCATAGCTGCTTGTTACAACGACCGCGGGATGGGATTCTGCTCCACACACTCTATGTTTTCATTCCATTGCTATTGATCAGCCTGGGAACTATTGTTTAACTATGTACCTAGCTATGCGTAAATCCTAATCGGAATCTAGATCACGTGTTGTTATCAACGCTCCGATCCAGATTTTGCATTAACTAAACGAATGGTTGCTTTTTAACAAGCCAATCTACGTCAATATAAAATAATTATTATATTAACATCTTTTTATCGTATGTTAATTGGTGCGTACCTATTAATGGTCTTTGATAAAAATATGAAGGGCTATAAACTAGTTTGGCACCCCTAAATAAAATTAAGTATAATATGTCCATAAAAACGGGAAATGAACTCGATAATAAACTTGGTAACTACCCTGCCTCAGGTTTCAGCGCGCAAATCCTAAATCTATCATAAAATATAAATGATCGTTGAAATCTATAATATTCACACGCGTTCGACACAAACAGTCGGCACATTGGTCGTATTGTAACACTAAGTTATGTACGAAGTGTAGGTAGACTGTGGGTAGGTGTAAGGGCGTTCGAGGAAGCCCCTTAATGCGGAGACAGCTCCACTGGGACGCTATTGATCGTCATCCGCCGTCAGTGGCCGAGGCGCCCCTATTGATTCGCCGCAATCTGCATGATAACCCGCGCCTGGCTTCTCTACAGTTACTACACAACATACATTAGAACACAATTACCGAGACACATTTACAGACGACGTTAATGATACGTTATCGATGCGAAGCACTTGTACTGTTATGACAAACTTTTGTTTCCTCATATTGTTGCTAGCTGATGACAGTCGGGCTGAACTGAAGGTTTCATTGAGACGAGTTAGGCGCATGATACGTATGAATTAAAGTGCTAATAAAAACACTTTTTTGAGAATGGTGGTATTGCAGTATGTGTTAATTTATCAAGTTTTCCTATTATAATCGTAGATATTTTCGCGACTCGACTTGGTATGGTTCAGTGAAATTTGTTGTGTTGCCTATAATGTATTGGTGCCTACAGTATTTACAATAGAAATAAGATATTTCGGTAAACTAACTGGTTCAAAATGTTAGACGTAGCAAGTCTATGTAGTTTTTTGCTACGAGAATGCTACGCTGCACATATTATTCAGTACCTACATAAAGTTTTATAGGTCAAATTCTTAACTTACCGAAGGGAAATCATGCGGTGCGCTTAATAAACATATAATTAAGTATTAATTTACCCTTTTATTAATATTTTAACAAGTTTAAAACTGTAAATAGGCGCCTTAAAGATGTTGAAGAGAATTTTGAATGTTCGCGCCGGCGTAGTTGCTACATGGAGTGAACTCACTCCTGTAAGTAACATGATACATAGTACTATGTATACATAGCTGTAGAAGGATCTATCACACAGGCGACCGGCCTACGTACTATCACGCTTTTTTAAACGTGGAGTTGCGCAGAACACAAATATGTCGATTCAAACGATTTTTGCTAGTTTTGTCCGGATAATAGTTTATTAGGTATCATTTATTCGTTTTTTTGACGCTAACAACATGTTACGATTTGCACATACAAAATATCTGAATACAACTATTTTATTGATTTTCACTCATTGTACAACAATTACCTATTGATAAAAATGTGTTCTTTCTAGGTGTTTTATAAACTGGGCATATTGTATAGAAAACATCACGTGTTCCTGATTCATTGAAATATAATAATCGTTTTTATCTTTACGGCAGCTTACTGACAGGGTTAGCGCAGAAAACTCCCCGCCAACGTAAAGGTTAACGCGTCTACATACTTTCGTAACTTCCTCTCTGTCTATAGATTCGCAAGTTTAGTCATCTTTAGCAGACGATTGCTGCGCGAAGTTTAAAGTTAACGTTCGTAAAGTTAAGTTTATATTATGTTAAATTGTTGTAACCTTATGGTAAAGCGTAATTAAAATGATTGATTATTTGTATTATAAAACGTGACCCGCTTGGAGCATGTAGAGCTATTAAATTGATTGAAAATAATTACACCGTTTGGTTTTTGCAGGAATTTTCTTACATAGTGTGCTTTATTATTTTAAGCACTTATATATACCTAACAGTTCTTAGTTTTTATCAGAATCAATAAAGTATTTCGGAATAACGTACTTGCACACTGCGCAGTTAGGGATCTTGCAATCAATGCCTACGGTTCGACTGAAAACAGCGTGATTGCAACGTAAACTTAAGTAAATACATGGCATCAATAACGTCTGATTTGTATTGAAAGTTGTTGGTGGTGCCGGCAGAGGCAGTGGCAGGCGAAGGACGAAGGGCGCGGGTGATGCGCCACATGATTGTCGCGATGTGGGTCACTGCCGCCTACGCGCAATTCGATAAAACTTTGCAAGTATTCTCCACCTGACTACAAACACAGCGCAACTCTTGCACTACTCATATTTCAAAGTAAAGCAAACTTTTTTGCTCGCAAATTCAAAATGTACCGCATGAATCTGCGGAAACACCAGTTTCAGACATCAATAACTATAGCGAAACCCGTGCAGGAACAACACCGAAACTTAAATAAAGTAGTTAGAAAGTTGTAACAAAGTGAATAGATATTTTCCTTCAGGAATATCTAGTGAAAGTGTGTAGGTACTAATTAATAGTGCAAAGTATCGATCAATCGTTTCACCATGGTTCTAAATATAAAATTCCGTCGGGGAAGACAAAGTTCGCGCGCAATACGGGCGCAGGCAGGTAGTGCGGGCGGCAGGGCGCGAGGCGGGCGCGCGGCGGGCGGCCGCGGGCGGCGGTGGCGTATCGATTCCGCGGCGCCTTCAGTCGGCGTCCGTCGAGCGCCGCGCTGCGCCGAGCCGCCGGCGAGCGGGCGTCGCCCCTCCTCGCGGCCCGCGCCCCGCAACCGCCCTCGTCCATCGAATCTCTCGTCGTCGCCGGCAAACTCGAACGACCTCTTTTCGCTAACTAACGTCGCACCCGCGTCCGATTCCCGCCGCGAAACTGCGCTCGATCTCTACGCGTACTCATCGCACTCGGAAATATTTTTCATAGTTCACTAAAACTATTGTAGAGAAATTTTGATTGAAAGTTTTTATTTGAACGGTCGTAGATTTAATGTAATATTTTGTTTGTTTAAAAATAAAGCCTGGTTTATAGTCATGAACTTGTCGAGTTTAGTTGAATAGTGGTAGGGTTGTTGAGCGTAAGAGTGCGGTGATGTGGCGGTGCGCGGCCAGGCGAGGATGTCGGTCGTGGCGTGCGCGTGCGCCGGCGGGCGCGAGCTGCGCGTAGGGCCGGCGCCATGGACTGCTGTAACTACGGCGAGTACCGCGGGGGCGCGTCGTACGGCGCGGGCGCATGGGACGGCTACTACGCGCCGCTGCCCTACGCGCCCTACGCGCACGCCTATTACGCGCCGCACACGCACGACCCCTACGCGCGCTACTACCGCTATGATTACCCCAGCCACCACATGCACCATGAACATGTCATGCCTATGGGTTGGTATATCTATGTTTCAGCTATTTACAGGTAGAAAACACTAGTTTACTCCAGTGCACTTTTATTTAGGTAATTCCAAAGTACCTACAGAATACGTAAACTCATACACATTCCGACGCGCGACGTTTAATAGTAAACTTATTTCTGGCGTCCGGCACAGTTTAGTTCAAACAACATAATTATTGCAGAAAATCTACAGTAGATTGAAAATTCAAAATAAATAACATAAAAGAAAATATATAAGTATAGAAAATTCAATCAATAACAACTATGTTCTTCTTTCTTCTATGTTTCCGAGAAAAGTTTCTCACGTTTGAAACCTGTGCAATAAAATTATTAGTTATTACTTAAAAATTTTCACGGGCCTCTATATTGAAAATTATGGGATAAATTGCTCCTAAAAGTAATGTCCTTGAATGTCTACTACATTACTGAGACCATACCTAAAGGTTAATCCCGATATACTTATTGACTAAATTTGGGAAACGTACTGAATAATATTTTCCGACTATAATTTGAAAATTCGGATCGTTTTCCGTAGGTAACATACCATTTTTTTTTTCATCCTGCCTTCAAATTAACATTTAATGGTATATATTTATTTATTGAATACCTATTACATTAATTAAAATTAACTTAACTATCAATAAACTATAAAAAGGCATCGAAATACTGCTTCTCAACCTCCTGTCAGCCGGTAATGTGCCCAAAAGACTGGCGGCATTGCCTCGTTGTAAGGCAACACTTAGCCTCTGGCCAAGATAAAAGCCAGCCCTTGGGTCACGAGAATCGTCAACTAAGCGTTCGGAAATTTCCTTAAACAGGCTATGAGCACTCGGACCCCACGACCCCAGAGTTTCAACCCCAAACGGCTCGAAAATATAGTTTGTGATTACCAATCCTGTCTGATAGTTGAAACGCTTAGGTTTACTCCTTGTTTTTAAGGGCTCAAATATGAATAGGGAAAAACTAACAGGAAATAATTCGTAGATTAATTCAATAAATTTAACTGGGTCTATCCTTTCTTCTCTGATATTATGGGGTCTGATATGATAGGGTAATTTGAAAATACAGATAAATATTTGGCAATAGGCTCGCCCCTTATTAGATAGGACTTAAACATTACTAGCGAAATGTGGATGTACTATTAGATACACCTCTGCCTAACCCTTTGTGGATTACAGGCGTGATGTTATGTTATAGTTGAATATTTTCAAGAGCCACCGAAGTTAAAAGCATGGTATAATTTGCTGCTGTTAATTATGTTTAAACTTGAAGAGGCTATTGATCATTTTCTGTAGATACTCATACAATTTCTAATGATGTTGGTGATCACCGTTCACCAAGTGTGGTGATGGTGGACTATCACAAAGGATATTAATCTCTTGTCAACGTTTATGGCTCTGGTTTTCGGAAGGGTTACGAGTGGTCTTGTAGGGGCTGAAAAGATTTCTTAATTTACTATCCTGTAGGTAGACTGTATACATTGGGTAATAGGGCTCTTTGTTATTCGTTAAACTACTAGGTATACATTAAAAAATCTTTTCTATTTTGTTCCAATAAATAAGCTGCCAATTATTTGAAAAATTATATTTCCATCATAGCTTTGAATCTTCTGATTAACTGATCGACTGATAATTCTTATGTAAATCCTTTACATAACATCACGCCTGTAATCCTTGAAGGGTGAGGCAGAGATGTACCCATAACTACACCCACATTTTGCCTGTTATGTTAAGTCCCATGTGATACGAATGTTGATGTGCCATCAACCACAAATCTAGACTCCGTGGCTGCTACTGGGAAATTCCTGGTGGAAAACCCTAAAGCACTTTACCCGACCAGGGAATTGAACCTAGGAAACCATGCTCAACAGTCGCGCTTGAAATCAACCAAGGAAGCAGTCAATGGTTTCTTATAGGTAAAGGCTTCGACACGTGTGCATTTAGGAATCGCTGAAACCCTGTGTTTATCATGCAAAACCAAAACTGCTTGTTAGTTCAAAAGTTTACAAAGTTTTCACAGTATTTCGTCATTTGAATACTTTGTTAATACATCCTCATAATACTGAGGCAGACATGTTATGTGCTGCAGCAAAATATATGTAACTAATTCCTTGAACGTAATTGAATTACAAGTATTGAACTATTTCACGTATATTATACGTAGCAGTGGAGCTAGTAAGTACAATAACATGCCTGACGACTACACGTAGTGTGCGTCGACCTGAATTTGTTTACCAATACGAGAGAGATCGGAATCCGTGCGCGTGGCGCGAAGCGACATTCTGAACAATGAAGAATGAAGTAAGAATTAATGTTTACGTTTGGGCGGATTTCTCGGTGTCTACGTCACGTGTCGATGTCAGAGGCCGCGGGGGAGCGCGGCGAGCGGGGGGAGCGCTACAGGTGGTCGCTCGCCCCCGCCCCCCCTCGCCTCGCCCTCGGCCGCCCGCCCCCACGCCGCAACGCGATTGATCGCCTGCACAGCACAGCCACTCTACATATTGACCGGGGTACTAACACCCGTGCCGCTATCCACGCTCAACTCCTTATAAATGCTACGTAAAACATGACGACTTTTGCACCGGCGTGACAATAGGGACGATCATCTATTTCAATATAAATTGCATATGGCCCTTCTTACAAAAATAATGTACAATGCAAGCAGAAACTGTCTTGTTTACTTAATCTAGTTTATACATTCATCATTAAAAAAGTCATCATCGCCAGGTCAGCGATTAATGAATATGCAGATGGAGCTCTTTGCGCAATTTAACCCAACAACAAACAATTTGTATAATAATTTCGTCAAATTAATTTGCCAATTTGACAGATATGCGTAGCAGTTAACATTTACATGAATGTTACGCGTATTCTTTATTTAAACTTACAAAAAGTTATGATACGTCGTATGTTTGCGGGAAGTTAAATTATATCTTAATTTCTAATTGGACGTTGTTGGATTATTTGTAAAATCTGCTCTTTTCTGATATAGCAGTTTACAGGGAGTTTCAGTAATGTTAACGATACCATAAAATATAAAACGACTTTTAGTTATTACTAGTACGGTGAAGCTCAGCTAGTATCATCGGTATGAAATTATTAATGTCGAGATATAACTTACGTGGAGTGCAGTAATCTGATGTTTACAGATTTGATAGTTTACAACCATTTAAACGTTTTGCTATCGATAAAAATGTCACTGCTGTAAATTTTCTTTATGTGGTTTTCATAGCGTTTTCGATGCCTCAATACATTTTTCTTCTTTACCCAGACGAGTTTATAAAGTTATTGACTGTTAATTCATCTTCTTGCGTTGCTTTGCAACGTAGATCTCGCGCAGATCGATCTTTTTGGGAGGTTAAGCTACAGTTTCCGACACGTCTGTATGGCCAAAGTACTCTAAGAACGTAAGACGCGAACGTAAGGTTTGTCATTCTTCAGAACGTAAATGTTTACTATTGAATATGACGCGCTCCACCTTAGGTCGCATTATCACTTCATATCGAGAGGGTCGTGGCCAAAAACCAATATTTTGTAAAAAGAATGAATCTTTCACTGACCTCCTTGTTCATAATGGTGATACTAAATGCATTGACTGAAAAGGAAGTAATCAAAATTTTTAGTACAGTCGTTTAGCAACAAAATCTACTTAAAACTCTCAATTGTAATTTATATGGAACAGACGTTTTGTTTTGTGCATCTTTTTCATAGATTTTATTTATACCATCGGTATTCATTTTGCCCGTTGTACATTTAATTTCTCAGTCGATTATTTAAAAAAATGTTCGACCGTAATTTTAATTCGAACCATAATTTACAACGTCTTAGTAATTATGTAGGACACTGAGTCAGCAAAGTGAGCAAAATGTCGAAGCAGCAAAATGTCCGTCTTGTACGTTCAGGGTCACGGTTTCGATTGCTATAGCTGCATCGGTACATAAAACACCTATGATCGATTTTTAAATGGAATGGCACCTTCTATGACGTAGGTGCCGTGAGTTCTACTTCAGCTAAGTCAGTGCGAACATAAACTAAAAGTAGCTCTATACGTTACGAGTCCAGTGTTTTTGTCGACCTTTTGTGATATTCCTGTACAGTGTTTATTTATGTATTTGTGGGACGAAATGATGCGGTGGAGAAAATGTAATTATACCGACGTCTGTAATAATCGATAAGTGGCGTATATTGCTGAATATATCGGCACAACCTGTTTACTTTTATATCGCGTAGAGATGAAAGGAATTTGTCAGTCGATATGAGTTGATGTTGATCAATATTGACGCATGCTATTATAATGAGTTGGAGAGATAATGATAAACAATGCGTGTTTAGATTACGGCGGGTACGCGACGAAGGAGGCGCGCGTGCGCCGCTCGGTGGCGCGTCGCGAACAGCGCTCGCACACCCCCGCGCAACACCTGCCTCTGCCGCCCACGGTAAGTAAAGCCTTCATGAAAATTTTCACCTACTTCAAAAAAAAAGGATGTTCTGAATTTAGCAATAACTTTATGTTTCCTCACAACTCCGGTTTAAAAAATATGTGAATTGATATACTTTCTGATCATTTTTTTGATGATTTTGATAAAATTTCTATCGGACCAGCCATACAAATTTCATCAAAATCGGTTCAGCAGTTTGGTTTTTTTTTTTTGGCCTTGTGTTGACATGATGGATATAACTTCTTGTTACAATATAAAATTAATTCAAGACAAGAATTTGTTCGATATAGGTACTACAACTAAAACGGTCAAATAAAAAAAAAACTATTTGCAAGAAAAATACCGACGTCCAAAAAGACACTAAAAAGTCTAAAATAACTTTATAGTGGGAGAGCCGGCTGCAAAAATACCTACCTCATCAGGTACCCCAATAGGCTATCTTTAGATCGTTAACCGACACTTAAACACGTAAAAAAAATCAGGTCTGCCAGTGCCGATCCTGCCGGGTCATGGAAAAAATTCATATTTTTTGTCGTATTTTTTTGGTGAAAATTACGTCACAAGGTACCCGAATCAAAGTGCTGGCAACAGTTAACCATTGATTAATTACCTAAAAAAAAGTAGGTCTGCCATTGCGCACTCTGCCGGAAGTACTTGGCAGACCTCTAAAATATGGCCCCTCCAGCACCATGAACCTACCTCATCGAGTACCCTGATGGAACCTACGCCAAATAATAGCCAAGATGCCCTCGATAGAGGATCAAAAGGTCTGCCAGGTCTAATCTTGCCGGAACTTAGTGTTCAAAGCATTTCAAGTTGGTATGGTAAGTAGGCAGCATTATTTCATACAAAGAAGAAGGGGCGAAATGTCCCTTGTAACACTTTCTCCTATATATCAAATGAAAGAGCGTAAAAAATAGATCATTTTATTCCATAACAGTAAATGTGTGAATACTGGGGGAAAAAAGTTATTCACCGATAAAGAGAGAAAATATTTTTTTTATTTTTTTTTTCATCGGACATACTTGGGTGAGGTGTCTATTGATAGGTCTTTTAATATGACCGTGATGTTTCTAAGATCATTTTTTCTCAAAGTCAATCGTTTGAAAGATAGACAGTTTCAAAGCGCTAAAATGTGTCCCCACCCCCTCTAACTTTTAAAGTAAGAGAGTGAAAACTCTAAAAAAATATATGCTGTAGATCGCAATGAAAAATTACAACCAAGATTAGTTTGAACGAGATGAAGTTAGCCGTTTTTGAGATATAGCACATTTAAAAAATCGCAAATATAACTTTGTCATTCATACAGTTACTATGAAAAACAAACTTATCACAAAATGTGTATTTCTGTTGCCGCTTTAACAAAAAATAATACAAATTAAAGGTGGCTCCTACGATGGTACGGAACCCTTCATGTGCGAGTCCGACTCATACTTGGCAAGTTTTTTTTTTATCCAATTTATTTTTTTCCAATTATTCACACCGTCCATCACACGTTTACTGTGTGAGTGAATAATTGATTTATTTTTTCCAATTTTTCACACGTTTACTGTGTG
This sequence comes from Diarsia dahlii, assembly GCA_949775195.1. Taxonomy (NCBI): domain Eukaryota; kingdom Metazoa; phylum Arthropoda; class Insecta; order Lepidoptera; family Noctuidae; genus Diarsia; species Diarsia dahlii. The sequence continues at coordinate 12,543,417 of OX459194.1, read as the reverse complement.
AATAATTGGAGAGAAAAGTTATTCACCTTTAAAGAAATGATTTTTTAAATTTTTTAGACTCAAATAGTATTCGCACTTTTTACGATGACATCGTCCGAATTTCTCATCATCATTATTTCAGCCGAAAGACGACGACCCGCCCCGCCCTTTGCACGGGTGAAATTGCTGAATATAAACGTTCATCTTGAATTACTCTGTCTATTTCTAAAAACTGCATTAAAATCCATTGCGTAGTTTACAAGATCTAAACGTAGAAACGCGTTCCATATGGTGTCGGGCGTAAAGAATAGCACCATCCCATATAATCTACCCGTGAGTGTCGCAAGAGGCGACTAAGGGACGTACCAGAGAATGGGCAGCAGCATTCTACTGTGCTTTGTTATGACCTTACTGCGCTTGCCAACCCGTCCGCCAAGCGTGGCGATTATGGCAAACCTTCCCAAATGGAAATGAGCGCACAAAAATGGCCCCTAGTACCCCTCGACTACGGTAGCGGTCGAGGCAGCGGCGTGGCAAGGGAAAAGGTCCGGCTACCTAAAAGTAACGGAACTCGAAGAGGAATTGAGCAGGTTGCGATGGAGTATTGTGGAATTATTTGAGGTCCGAAGAGAGGGGGAAGACAAGATAATCCTGAAATCCGACTCTACTTCCGAGAGGGTTACCGGCAGTCCCAGGGTGGTGTTGGGATTATCGTCCACAAGTCCCTCATGAATAACGTGGTGAAGATCGAGAGTGTGTCGACCAGGGTGGTGTACCTTATACTCAGAATATCCTCAAGATGTGTGCTGAAGGTCATACAGGTCTACGCGCCGACCTCGGGACACCACGCCGACGATGAAGGGGAGACCATGCATGAGGATATTTATAAAACCACACACTGCTCGCAGAACGAATGACGGATGGGGCCGAAAGTTCTGGAGTGTCGACCGCGAACTGGAAGACGTTGCGTTGGAAGGCCTCCCACTAGGTGGACCGATGACCTGGTGAAGGTTGCTGGGATCCGTTGGATGCGAGATGCACGGGACCGGTCAATGTGGCGACACTTGGGGGAGACCTATGTCCAGCAGTGGACGTCTTTTGGCTAAAATAATCATCATCCTCAGCCTATTATGTTCCCACTGCAGGGACTCAGGCCTCCTCTCTGGGAGAGGGATGGGCTATAATCCACCACGCGTGCCCAGTGCGGGATGGTAGATGTAACAGATCTTAGATTTTTTTGGTTCTAAGACATGCCGGTTTCCTCGCGATATTTTCCTTCACCGTTTTGAGAGCAGTGGTGTTGAAATAAATTACACAAAGTAATGTGCCTGCCTGGGTTCGAGCCCCACGACTTACTGTTCGTAAGTCGGGGCAGCCACTGGGCCACCACAGCTCTGATGAAATAATGATGATTAGAAATCACACAGAAACACATCGCCGCCATTTTCAAAACTTCGTTGGCCCTGCTCGTGCTTGGGACGATGTCATCGTAGAAAGTACGAATACTTTTTGAGTGTATTGCTCATAAACACACAAACATCGTAACGGATTTGGGTCTACCTTTTTTAGCAGAATTTTTTATACCCGAATTTTGTTTTGCATAACAGTGGATGGCAGAAACTTCATTTCACAGAAAATCATTTGGCATACACTCATTTACCATAAATTCAAAACGCATAATTTTGTAAATCAGAATCATCTTTGAGCATAAACTTCATTTCCAGAACCATCATTTCGCCGAAAATTCATAATCAGAATCGTCTTTTGGCACGCATTTCATTTCATACATACATACGTGTAACATGCAATAATAATAATAACTTTTATTATTAATTATTATTATCTGCTCACCCCGGCTATAATTTCTATCTGAGAACATTAAATGTATGTCAAAAATAATAATAATAATTATTATAAATAATAATAATGACGTCACTCATACATGCAACGCATGTACTCCATGACGCGCGCTCGCTTCGCTCGCATATTAAATAACACTAATATCTTCTGTCCCCGAAGTGCCGGGCCTCCGCCGGCCTCCTTCGTCGGCCTAAGGCCCGGTGCCCATGCCGCCCATAAAGGATACTTTCGCGAGACGGTCGTTATACCGTATAAAAATCTACCAAATAAAATTCTGCCATCTTAAAAGTATGCCTTTGAAAATTCGGCTATTTAAACATTCTGCGAAATGAGTATTCTACTAAATAATTGATCTGCCATAAACACATTCGTTCAAAGAAGAATATGCCAAGTGTGGTATGCCAAATAAATTTCGGAGCATCAAGTTTCTGCCAGATAGATGGTACCCAACGGATTTTAATGCAGTTTTCAGCAATAGACAAAAGTGATTCAAGGGGAAGTTTTATATTCCGCACATTGCACCCTTGCAAAGCCGGGGCGGGTCACTAGCACTACTAAAAAATAAAATAAAAAAATAATTTCTTTATAGGTGAATAATTTTTATCTCCAATTATTCACACAGTAAACGTGAATAATTGGAGATAAAAACAAATTGGATTTAAAAAAAAACTGGCCAAGTGTGAGTCGGACTCGCACATGAAGGGTTCCGTACCATCGTAGGAGCCACCTTTAATTTGTATTATTTTTTGTTAAAGTGGCAACAAAAATACACATTTTGTGATAAGTTTGTTTTTCATAGTAACTGTATGAATGACAAAGTTATATTTGCGGTTTTTTAAATGTGCTATATCTCAAAAACGGCTAACTTCATCTCGTTCAAACTAATCTTGGTTGTAATTTTTCATTGCGATCTACAGCATATATTTTTTTAGAGTTTTCACTCTCTTAGTTTAAAAGTTAGAGGGGGTGGGGACACATTTTAGCACTTTGAAACTGTCTATCTTTCAAACGATTGACATTGAGAAAAAATGATCTTAGAAACATCACGGTCATATTAAAAGACCTATCAATAGACACCTCACCCAAGTATGTCCGATGAAAAAAAAAAAAAAAAAAATATTTTCTCTCTATATCGGTGAATAACTTTTTTCCCCCAGTATTCACACATTTACTGTTATGGAATAAAATGATCTATTTTTTACGCTCTTTCATTTGATATATAGGAGAAAGTGTTACAAGGGACATTTCGCCCCTTCTTCTTTGTATGAAATAATGCTGCCTACTTACCATACCAACTTGAACTGCTTTGAACACTAAGTTCCGGCAAGATTAGACCTGGCAGACCTTTTGATCCTCTATCGAGGGCATCTTGGCTATTATTTGGCGTAGGTTCCATCAGGGTACTCGATGAGGTAGGTTCATGGTGCTGGAGGGGCCATATTTTAGAGGTCTGCCAAGTACTTCCGGCAGAGTGCGCAATGGCAGACCTACTTTTTTTTAGGTAATTAATCAATGGTTAACTGTTGCCAGCACTTTGATTCGGGTACCTTGTGACGTAATTTTCACCAAAAAAATACGACAAAAAATATGAATTTTTTCCATGACCCGGCAGGATCGGCACTGGCAGACCTGATTTTTTTTACGTGTTTCAGTGTCGGTTAACGATCTAAAGATAGCCTATTGGGGTACCTGATGAGGTAGGTATTTTTGCAGCCGGCTCTCCCTCTATTACGTTTGGAAGTTGGTGACTTTGTTTGTTTCTTTGACGTCATCGTTTCACCGACTTCCTAACGTACGGAAAGTCAGATTTTTCAAGAAGCAAAAAGTTTTTATACATATAAGTAGTTTGGATAAAACCAACCATGCACAACTATTCTGCCTGAAAGCGTTTCCAATGTGACAATAAAGGATTCGTTTAGGACACTTTTTTGTTACATTTGGGTGTGGTCTACTCATTGTGATTTAGGAAACGATTTCATATACCTATTTTAAAGGAGATTATTAAATCGTCTATTTTATTTAGACAAAAAATAAATCAAACAAACAAAAGTTAAGTACCGACTTCTGAAACTAAAGATGTTATTTCTCTTTTTTATAGTTTTTGCGGTTTTATTTTTGCAAAATAGGTTTATTATGAACCTAACATTAAGATTGTATTGTTCGAACAATTGGTAGAGGTATTAAATAGTCTCTTATTTCGTAATTCTCAGACAACTTTTCGGAGCATGTAATTATGCACCACGTATTAAAAATACATTTTTTTTTTAATTTTACAAACTTTGCACAAATTGTATTTATTGCAAAGCTTGTAAAATAAAATAAATAAGTTTAATCAGCATCAGCATATTATAAAATGTCGCAAATCGTAGGCGTAACGTGGTTCTCAGTAAACCACTTCAGAACTCTTTGGGGAAGCAGCCTGACTTAAACGTCACTTAATTCGCAAGGAAAATGTACTTTGCGGCAATCTTGCGAAAACCTAATCTCAGCTCAGAAGTACTTACTTTATGAACTTGCAAAAGTTACCTTATTTTTTTTTTGCACACAAAAAAGTGAGCATACCATTTGCAATAATAATATAGGTTATGTAGGTACCATGGTGAGCTTAACCCAGAATTGAGGTATCTTGCAGCAATCCTAATTTCGATTGCAAGATTTCCAGAACAGAATATACTTATGTGCAATAGCAGTACATTTTATTATTGTTTTTTTCCTCATGTCATTGCAAGTACAAATATAATTTTGGTTATGTTAACTTCCCCGTGAGCAAGCAACACCAATGAGAAGTGCTTTGTTGTATTATGTCGAGGTCGCTTGGAGTAACGCATAGAAATTGAGAATAGAATTTGAATAGAATATATCGTAAGTGGCTGAGGTAGTTGACTCACAAACAACTAACACAATTAATAATGCCCTATTCCCCTCCGCTGATCTTTACAATACGCTCAAGAACGCCAACCAACTGATACATATCTATTATCCAGTCAGTTTACAGCAGTATGTAAATATTTTGTTACAATGAACCATGGAAATTATGATGTAAATATTACATGAAATAAATGAGTACTTATCTCTTCTCGCGATACCGTTCGAAGGTTTTATGGTGTAAAACGAACATTATCCTTGCTTGTATAAAAATAGAACCAGTCAATGACAACTTAAATGCGTAAAATATTCCAAGATATAACTTATTAATAATAATGGACAAAAACTTTTTCAAATAAATTAGTTGTCTTGAATTTGGTAAGTCCCCGCTTATTGAATTACGGCGGAATAGGTCATCGGCATACAAAAAAGACTAGTTAAAATTATGTAGGTCAGTGTCAGAGGACAGTTGACATCCTCATTCGCGACTAACGCTCACTCCTCTGTGCTGCTATACATACATTATCAATCGTAAGCAATGCGGATAGAGTTTAAATTCAACCGACACACTATAAAATTCAGTCAGGGAAAGTTTGTTGTGCAAATTCTGAAATGACTGCTCATTGAAAACAAAAGTTTGTTGTCATTTCTACTCAGACGTTACAAATTAGGTAAATGAGGTGTATTGTTAGTAAATATTTTACTTGGTAGGTAATATTAATATATTTGTTGCTATATTGCGACCCTTTTAGAATAAGTTCCAATAGTTTTGTTCGTTTAGTATATTTAAATTATAAAAATAATATAAAATTAAAAAGCAAAAAATGAAAGGGTCATTTCTGATTTTGGCAGTCAACTAGTAGAATGTTAACGAATAATCGAGTCGTAAGTGGTATCATTACGGCGTCATATTACGAGACAAGTGAGCGTCACAAAGGCGCTAATGAGGGCGGGGAGGGGTCGCGCGGCGTGTTCGAAGGGAGGGGTAAAGGGGGGGGGGGGAGGGGGCGAGTGGAGGGTGGTTGTGAGTCGAGAGGTGGAGGTGGCCTATGAAAGCTGTCAGCGGTTGATTTTTCCGAGTGTCGTGGGCGCCGCGCTGATCGATAAGTCACGTGGTTCGCGCTCGCCGCCTGCCGCTCGATAGTTAGTTAGCCTCTGCAAATCTCCCGTCACTATTCTACTCGTACTTCCCCACACATGAACAGTTTTCAGGCCGTTACGAGTTTATATAACGGCTGAGCGATTGAAATACCTAGCGTGAGAATTGGTTTATGTATGTAGGTACTTTGTTGTAGTATAGGACCGAAAAAGCACATTTTCATACATTATCATGTACTAATTTATAACAATGTCAATATTTACAAAATATAAATCAATTAATAGTAAAAAAATATTTTGCGGAAAACAAAACAAATAAAAAAGTTTTAGGAATAGATTTATTTTGACATAATTTGATTAAGCAAGTAATCAAAGACTTTCTAAACCAAAGGAAATTCCTTCATTGTTTACTAAAAATAGTATTCGAAAAAAAAGCTTATGCAGAAGCTAACAAATCACTAAAGTTGAAACCGCGTAGCAGCTCGTAGCGCCGGCGTAGCAACGTAGCAATTATAATTTGGAGTATCAATAATCAAGTATAAATTAAAAACATTATTAATCAATAACTTCTAAATGCTAGGGTTATTCTATTTAATCTAAAATAATCGTTTGAGTAATATTAAATTTTTTAGTCAAGTCGTAGCAAAGCGTAGCGTTGGCGTAGCACCGTAGCACTATTTATATGAAGTTTCTAAAATGTCCGATTTTTAAATACTCTGTGATAATGATTGTAAGAAATGTTATTATATTAGGATAAGAGTTTAAATAATAGTTTTTTTGAATGTTAAATGGTAATGCTTACGATTCGTCAAGGTAGGGTGGATTGGTGATGTGTGATGATGAATGCAGTTGGTGCAACGCAACGTTGCACAGGGAGTAACGGACATCGATCGGTGGAGCGCCCCTCCTCCCCCCACGCTACGCCCACACCCTCGCGCCACTAAGCATTATCTCGTGTACAGGTTGTGCACATATTTCACCACTCAATGTAAATATTTACTAACAAAAACGCCGTAGCGTTAAATCGTCAACAATTTTGTTATGACTTTGTTTATATTGTATGGTAATTATTTTTATATTTTTACTTTATAAAAATATTTAAATATATATTTTTCGTCGGGTATAATATATTTTATTTTTACAAAAAGTATAACATATTGTGATTACTTCATACCTGAGTAGTCTGGAGCGAGACAAGTTTCTGAGATACAGATGCTACGGTACTAAGCGCCTGAAATTGTATCAGACGTTACAGTAACGAATCTGTTTTAGATGTTGTAGACACGCTTTACTTTGTTAGTCGCGTTTTGTGGTCAGTTTCGTGGAAACATAGCAAACTGCTCAGACTTTTATTAGACGATAAGGTGAAAACTTTTAGTGATATTCTGCCAGCTAACGGCTCATTAAATTATCGAAAGACATAATAAATACTCAGTAAATATAACTTTTATAACGTGTTAAATATAATTAAAGGTTGAATACGAGAGCCCCTTGACGTATCAATATCAAGGGCTACGCAATACTGGCTGCTACGAGTAATAATACACAGCCACCCTGTGTATTAATACTCGTAGTAAAGTTTTGTAAAGTTAATTGATTTTTCAAAATAGAAGAGGTTAAGTGTTTTTATTCTTGGAATGTTTACGTAGGTAAATTAGCAAAATTCACATTCACATTTACAAAAAAAAGAAGTAAAAATAAAGATGAAATGCTGAAAAAAATGAAGACTGAAAAATATGCCATATGCATAATAATACAAATAAATTAGTACAGCAGTCATTGTGGCTGGCGATAGTCGTTTATGCCAATGGCTTAATAGCCAAAAAGTCTCGACCAATATCTGAGGTGGCTCTCGCTTAGTACTGGTAGCTGGATCAAGGGATTGATTCTGGCAGTATTATTCTTCTAACAAGAGCCCGGACTACCGGTAGCTGGGACCCTGTTCCCAATGCCAGTGGGCTACTATTTTTTATATTTTTAAATGTTTTTTTATAAGGTTTTGTTAGAAATATTTTTAAATGTATCAAAATGTATGTAGATAAATAAAAAAATCCCAAAATATATTTACACTTAAAAAAAGTGTAGTATTCCAAGTTCAAATACAAAACAAAACAAAAACGTTAAAATTAAAATGTAATGCTGAAAAAAAAAACAAAGACTGACTTTGCAGACCGTAAAGTCAGGGTGTATCGGAAGCAATCTTAGCGTCAAATTCGCTGTAAGCTGTCTGTTACGAACCTGTCTGAATCGATAAGTACGCGTGGGACAGACGCGACGGTCCCCTCCTCGGTAATCAATGGCGCTCAACTCTTTTTTGTACTTTGTAAAATAATAGGCGAAACCCTTTCAACAGTTCATGAAAGCGATGATGTTATGATAGTTTTTAAAGTTACGGATTGTAAAGCAGAATGTTGCGAAACTGAAAAATAACTCTATTCCGTGTAGAATATAAAGATCGACTGAAAAACGAGACGAATAGCTATAAATTCACACATAAATATTATACACGCTTTCTTTTTGGAGGGTGAGAAATCATCAAATGACTCCTTCCGCTCTAGGCCGAGTGCAAGGGAGTGTCAAACTTCTACTGACTAAAGACTACCCATGTTCCTTCTTAGTCCTTTATGCCTGTAGCCGCGGTATCTCTTTCGAATAACTCGCAGTATATTATTATACCCTGGGTTCAAATGTTTATGTCATTTTATATTTTAAAGACTACCTTTTTTATTTAACCCTAAACAATTTGAAGGGAGGAATTTATCGAGTTGTCGATTTAAAATGTTTTTATTAAGTGAAAGAGGGTTAATAAAGTTGTTTGTTTTCATTTTCAGCCACCGCTAGAATGTGGAATGAACGGTCGAGGTCCCGCGTACTGCGAACCGCAGATGTGGCCACATTATCAGGTATAATAGCGTCATTTTGTGATAAGCAGTAGTCGAAGTTCATCAAGACATTTATTTTTTTGTAAACAAATGTAATAGATACATAAACAAACTGTCACATGGACATGCAAATAGTAGGTTTACAAAATAAGTACCTAGCATGTCATTGGAATTACATATAATAAAATAAATCATCTAAACTAAATATTATCCAAAGGCCAACTTGATTGTTTGAATAAGGTAATCTCTGGAAGTATTATTTCGATAACGAAAATCTTTCACTTACCGAAAACTACTCTATGGCCAAGTGTCATAGAATATAATAGTTTGGTTGAAGTAAGAAACTTCACGCGGTCCAAGTTGTGAGCAGAAGCTAGTAACTACGAGTACATACCAAATTTTCAAGTTAGCTTTGACAAACGTTTAGTAAACAAATTCGATAGTATTTCAAGTACTTCCTTAGATTATTATTAATGGGTGCTTAACGAAGCCGAAAGGCACTTGGTTTCCTCATCACTATGATCATTTTATAAATATATCATACCTGGGAACCTTCTAGTTACATAGACATAGGAGGACAAAGTTCCTACTTCTTCACAAGTATGTTTTTGAAATACAAGGTTTAATATTATAATTTTACTTTAAATACTTCCACGACCGGGTTTTATATTATAACTAAGTCCTACTGTAAAACGTAATTTTTGCTAAAAGTTAGTTTGATATACAGAAAGCTTGGTTGACGAAATCATGTAGGATCCGTTTGCATCCTGTTTAATTACAACTCTGGGCTCTTTCGGTTAACTCTTTTAGAAGTATATTATATTTTTAATGAGAAATTGTTATTTTTTAGCAGATGGGTGCTATGAGCGGCGGCGGATGGAGTGGCGCCAATGCAGGCACCGGCGGGTGGGCCCCGCGCAGTGCGTGCTCGCGTGACCACATGCGGTATCCTCCCGAATGCCGACCAATGAAGGTTATTAATGAGCATACTCTTTAATATTGTTATGTAAACATTTATACACTGTGAGTGACAAAGACAACGCTCTATAAATACTTAGATCATTGTATGAAGAATTGATGACCGCTTACCGTGACAGGTACGGTAATTTTACTGCTTCTCGACAATCTTTAACTTCAATGTATTAATAATGTTCGACCTGAAAAAGAGGGCGAGCAGGAAATTCGTAAAAAACTAATTTAAAATTCCCTTCGATACGCTAAGAGAATTTTAAGTTTATTTTTGCGAAAATACATAGTTTTCTTTTCAGATGTTCGTTTGTTCGAAAACTTTTCTTTCACATACGATTAATATGACAATAAGGAAATAAACAATTTGTTTTTTTTTTAAATATATTTTCAGGGTGCTCATTTGCATAGTCAGAACCAGGCTTGTCAACAAGATGGGAGATCAACGCCTTATCCTGTTTATGAAGAATCGTCTTTCAACGGGGAAGTTGGCTCCAGGCAGAGACATACGCCTGAATTCCCGCAGAGCGTGCCGCAGAGCGATACAACCCGGGCAGTTCGTGATCGCTTCCCCGTCGGCGAACCGCGTCGCTCCCCGCCTGAGGAAAAGCGTCCGCCGCGCCCGCCTGTCGTCCCGCTACCCGCTTTCCAACAAGCGTTCGGCTCCACAGAGATCGGGAAATTCGCCGAAGCGTTCAGTCGGACCGAGATCGCGGTTGACGACACTCCCGCCGATAATTTTATGTTTGAGTCTTTTCCCGAATGGGACGGACAGGCCGAGCCGCAGTGGTCCTCCCAGCCTGGCTCACAGCCCACCTCACGGGAGATCAAATGCGAAGATAACTTTTAAGTGGTCTTTGCCCTAGTTCTAATTCGTAGGCAAATATGCCTTTTAGTTTAATTAGACAAATTGTAGTTCCACCACCATGTTGCCAAAATGAGTAGAGTTGAGATGAGGAGTTGAATGTCATAGGACTATTATGATATGATGTCAAAATTCCTAAAGTGTACGAAAATTTAATCGACCGGATAAAATAGTGGTGTGACTTTTAATTCATATATAAAGTAGATTATTAATTAGTTAATCCCTTTAACTAGTTCTAGGCCGACCTTCAAAAAATGAGAAATATTATGAAGAGGAAGTGGGATGGTTAGGTACTGCATGTAGGATAACAAATGAATCATGACTCAATGTGCCTTTATTCGGAGAGCCCGGCAGCTACTCGCGCGGTGTCGTCCGCCCCGTTCTGCGTTGCTATGTACGACATACAATTACAATAGCAATTATAGGGACCAACGTTTAGACAAATATACACGACCCGGTCGCGTGCATGCTCGATGCGCAATAAGCTCAACGAAATACTTTATGAATGTTCTTGGATTTTAAAGAAGATTATAACAACAATAACTTATAAATTATTAAAAAAACAACAAAGACAAATTAGTAGCTTGTAATTAGCATAATCTAAATAAAATAATTAAATCTTGATCTTTCAATACTACAAACTGACAGTTCTCTTAAATCGATCTCTCATAAGCTCTCCTTTTTCATTTTCAAATAAAATACAATAAAAAATAAAACTATTTGATAATGTTTTATTTTTAAATTTCGTTGAAGGTACATAATTTATCATATTAAAATGATTCATAATACAAATGTTTGAAGGGGCTTTAAGACGCCGCGCGGACTTATTATAAACATTCGAAAATTTTCAGGAAGATATGAAACAAGTCATGTGTGTAGGTTAAATAGGTAGTTAAATTTGATAAATTTTTTAAAGAGATTACTTATGAATAAAATGGCTTTTTAATTGAATATTTAGGGGTCCAACAACGTTGATGTAAAGTGTTTGTCGTGATTTTAATTTTCCATTTAGAATCATAACTACGGCAATAATACATAAGTAAACACTGTGTGGATAGATATACATCAATGGTCATCGATTATTTGAGTACCTACTTAAATTTTTAACAAATTTACTGTTATTTTTAATTAAATAAATGGTTGATTGGTGCCAGAAAACAAACCAATGTCGTTTCTTGTTCAGAAACAGAGTATAATTATATAGTTATTATATTGAGTTTTGTAAATGATTAGTGTCTGTGATAGAGTTGTTCGCGTATGTATATGTTTTAATATAGGTTGCTGTGTAAATTTTATCCTACATTATTAAAATTTGGTATTTTGTTAAAATTTTGTCATTTATTAGATTTCTAATGATCCACCTGCAGATTCATTTTATGTTTATCGGTGAAGAGCTTTCGTGGACGTCTACGAGGAAACGAAACTAATGTTAAAGTAGATAAACCTAATAGTTCCGAATTATTTCATACCCGTTTTTAACCCACAACGAATCCAGCCGTTACACTAACAGTAGGTACATGGGACTACGTTTGTATAGCGATTGTCCAATTTGTTGTTAGATTTGTTCGTTTAAAAGCAAAAGCTAAAATTGATGTTAGTTACTTTGTTTCGAGCTTAATATTTAAATAAATTTATCTTATAATGTGCGGTGCATGGATAACAGTAACTTCCAGTGGTCTTCATTTTTATAGAGGAAACTTGTGTGAAAGTATTTTCGGTCTTTTTCGATGAAAAAAAAACAGCAAAATTAAATGGAGTGCCTTACGTATTTAATATGATATGAAATTAGGATGGATGAATTTTATTCTAGCATAATTTGATGAAACACCATAATAAAATAATAGCGTAATTTAACTTCTTTTAAATCGAGTATTTCATTAATTGATAGATAATTTAATGAACTTAATAAGAGTTATTTAAATATTATCTTTACATGTATTAAGATAAACATCTATAAAATATTTAAAATAATCGTGGTGTGCACTAAATTATTTAATTGCAAAGTATATTAATTTAAAATATTTTGTTATTTATAGTAGAAAGAAACGAAGTATGATTTTAGCGTCTAGTGTTTATTACTAAGATTGAATTAAAATTTAATTCTGATTGTATTTATTTATAGTGCAATCAGCTTAGTTTAATCACTTTGTGTAATTAGGGTGTACACCATTTCTTCCGATTTCGAGAGTTATTTAGAAGGTGCGTTATACTTTCAGACATAATATTATATTCATGCAAGGCTTACATTTAAAGAAAATAAACATGAGTAGGTAAATGTTAAATAGCTCAGTCTTGAAGGCCAACAACAGCATCGAGGTGATCAGTTGATCATCACAACTATGATAATACATTACCTACATATGTAGCCAGTGCCACATAAATTATGTATTTTATGATATATACATCTCCTTAGATAGTCCTATTGTTATTGTTTAAATATTAGAAAGGAATATAATTTCTAATGTAGAGAGATGTAAAGATCGTAATATAAAGTTAAAACGATTTACATTAAATAGGTGTTCACAAATAGAGCTTCCCGAGTGAGTAAATCACAATTATGTCTACCATGAAAGTTTTTGCGTGATACGTAATCATGAAAATTACCTTTGAACCTACTGCTTCTCGATGTAATATTCTTTTATATATCACATGTGTATTTACGTTTTGCAAATTCCAACTCAGCTGTCATTGGCCCCTTTGTCCGTAAGTGTGTAACATTTTTTTTTGTTTATTGCACTAATTTTTGGAAATTAAATAGGATTCAGAACTAAATCATTGCTAAAAGTAATATTTTTTAATCTTACCTACTTGCCACAAATAGATTCTAGAGCATTTTTCACGTAGAAATTTTTCAAAAAAATATTTCTTTTACTCTTCAATCTAATAGCTAAAATCTTAAAACATTAAATAATAAAGAGGACTGTGTAATGAACTTAAATCGTTTAAATATATTGTAGTTATTAGACCTCCATAGTTTTTTACCTAATGTTGAGGTCAGGTATGAGTGAATTGTTCTTTAAGTTTTCTTCAAGATTCGTTAAAAATATTAGGCCAACAAAATTTAGATGCGTAAGTTTTATGTAAATTTGTTGAGGCAGTTAAAATTACTGAACAAAAATATATAATGAAAAAAATATTGTGTACCTATCTAGTTATAAATATTATTAATCTTGTAAATACATAATTAATTATATTTTGAATGTTTCACTCATATCAATTTAGAAAATCTGTTTTATTAGCAAATTGTAAGGTTTTGAATCCGGAAACACTGAAATGTTTGATTTATGAACGTCGATGTACGATTTAATAAACACATTGTACCGATTACATGCATGCGTTTTATTCATTTTTATAGATACCTTAGTAACCACATTCAGTAATAGTAGAGCTCACAAAAAAGTTAAAATCGGTATATCTTGGCAAGTGAACTAATAATATGTCGTACGGTGGTCGGTGCCTAAGGTATGAATGGATGTAATTACACAACGTTACTGAGCAAATGCTACGGGATAATTAAATAAATAAAAAGATTATATCATATTTTATTTTTATTCATAAGCAATAAAAAGTAATTTCCATACGTGTCACAAACTTTAACATATCAAATACTTATGAAAACAATAAATAAATACATCATTAAAATTGTAAATTAGACTAGTTGTTTTGGAAGCCACTAAAGGATACTAGAATTTATACCATTTCCCATTTAGCAGGCATTGACAAACTACTTCAAAGATTTTTGTATTTTCATCTATGAAACTTAAAACATACGTGCACGTTTTTTTAAATGTGAAGGCACTTTAAATTTAGATAATCGAACAAAATGGTTACCTAGAAATGTGACACGATTAAGCAAATAGATTCAGTCTAAAAATCGTTTTATCTATAAACGACTTTATGGTGACTACAAAAAAAAATGTTTCAGTTATTTGAAACTAAACTAGGAATCAAAGAAGATATGATTAGTTAGGATTACTTTACGGTAATACATATAGGGAAATGACACTTAACAGTGCACGAAAGTGACTCACTGAGATTCGAAGTTCCGTACTCAAAATCTGTAAAGTAGTTTGACAACGGTAATACATACCTAACATTGTATACAGGTGAGATTATTCTCGACAATACACTGACAGATAGTAATAACAAAACAACGGAATTAGCAAATCATAACAACAACAAATTATAAAAGTTCAATACTTATTATAACATTAGTTACTTTCGTATTTTACTTCAATAAGTCTTTCTAAATATTCATTCATTTTCCTACTTTACTTTCAAATGTCATTGAAGTATGAAATACAATCGCAATTAATGAGTTCATCCTTCATTTAATTTTCACTCATATTTGTTTATTCATTTTATTAATTATAATTTTCTTAGTATAATAATAATCTATAAATTGATTGTATAAGTTCGTAATTATTAAATTCGAATATTTTAACATATGTATATTAATAAACGGTTTTATTTCAATAAGTCACAAAACAAACACTTAAACAATATTTAAAGTTCAAAATATAATGTGGTCACAATAATATACATATATATTACACAGGTATTATCTAAACATCATAGTGCATACTGTGTATACATACTCCTGGTAACTGCAAAATACAATACTTAAAATAAACAACACAACAACAGTTATTAGATCACGGGGAAACTTATAACCTGAACGAGATAGCTCTGCCCCCGTTGATATGTTCCGACGTAGAAAGTGTCGAAGTGCTACGAGACACTCGACTTCGCATATAAACATCGAGATGTCTTCATAATATATTATTACAAGTCTTTATGCAACTCTTCCTCTTAACAGTTTAGATCAGTAGTCAGTTATACATACATACATTTACAAGGATATTCAAACTGCTGTCCATATGAGTCAAGCTCCGGTAATAATATATTATTGAACGCGACGTCGTTTAGCGGTCTAAATATCAAGGTTTCAAAGTATTTCATCGATCCAGTTTACAGTTCTCCGCGACTGCAGTCAACACATTTACAATATATTACAGCAAACAACCAATCATACATATTATAATTATTATAATACATTCAATTATATTAAAACTCAATTTGTGGATACATGTTATATCATTCACCTAGCCTATGATAGAACTTTCGAATTTGATCACGAAGAGAAATTATTATCAAAACTACCTAGTGTATATTTCCATTTGGGTTAGTGCATTTTGAACTATAGGGTAGTGAGTTGCCAATGTGACGAAAATCAAACGCAAATACATTACAGCTAACTACTCTCACGATATATTTATTTATTCAGGAATATCTTCACGATAAGTATTCAAGCATAAGGGATGTAGAGAGTACCTAATTTGGCACAGAGCAGTCCGTATCAAACGAATCTATAGAATATTCGCATGCTTAAACAAGTATTAAAGGTATTTCTTAAATAAAGCTATAAAGTAGAAAGTCTTCACGAGATTAGATATCTCTGTTTAGTGGTGGCATAGACTACCTTCAGTGTAAATAAATTTACGGTTGTATGATATTCGAACAATACGGGTTTACGTTCTACGCGAAGGTTTCATTTAAAAAATAACATGTCCATTAACAATTCATCACTGAAACTAATTACGCAATGTGACTCAATAAAATTTATGATTTTCTATTGATATTGTCATTTATTTGTAGTTATAAAATAGACCTACCTAAATAAATGTGTCATGTAGGTCGATTTTAAATAAAACTTATTTTCTATTAATGTGAGGTTATTTTCATACCCAGTGGATATTTATATACTGAAACAACAAATTATATTCATCGTGGAAGTCATAACAGGATGCGACACTATTGCTGCGCGTTTTGAGTCAACATGTTGATTCAAACTGCAAACCCCATAACAAATGCATTGCGATATATTTACGTCCTATCAATTACAAATGAATCATCAGGGCACATCATGTCATACCTGGTAGAGCCCTCAGGCATTTTCGACTTTCAGACGAAGTGTCTGGTTAAATTTAATAAGATTGCGGTTATTTTACATAGAGGGATCTCACAAATAAATGAGTTGATTAACGAGGGTATTGTCAAAATATTTTAAATATAATTAGATAGGTACACTATACCTCACAAAAGAGCCGCACGCAGTCTTATTCGTTACGGGCACAGGATTATGCACCTAACACAAACATACTTTGAGCTCATTTAATGAAATAAATAATTACCGGTCGACTGATTTAAGGTAATATTTGAGCTTAAAAACGTAAGTTTAAGGGAAGTTTTAGGCAAACTAATACAAAACTGAGGGAAACTCGAAGGAAAGACGATAAGAGGTACACTTCACATCTCACGGTCGAGTGATTAACTATTGCGGGGTCTGTAGGCGTCGGGTAACAAAACTCGTGGTCGCCGTCCGGACAGCCGGAGCGGCGTCGGTAGTGAGGCGCGGCGGCTAGTGGCGGTGGTCGGGCGCCAGCGACTTGCGGCTGGCCGACAGGTGGTGCGGGCGCGGCGCCGCGCGCGTGGACCGCGGCAGCGTGGTCGGCGCCGCGCCGCCCGCGGCCCCCGCGCCCGCGCCCCCGCCCCCGCCCGACGAGCTCGACATGTCACGCGGTTTCCACACGGGCGATCCTACAACACACCAAACACCGAACTCTTTATAAAGCCTACGTCACACCTCACTTGTTCCAAAGGTATGCGGGGATGCCACAGTACTGTAACGACCTCTGTCGTTGTACCGATAATTAATATTAATAGTTGAAAAAATTATCATAATTCTTTGCTTGTCACCGTGACTCAATACGTATCATAAGTATCAGAACTTCCAGGCGTTAATAAATAAATGTATTTAATGAAATGATTAAAATTATTGTCAAGAATGAACTCCTTAGGAACTATTATTTTTCGTATATTTCAGTGTACTGTGGCATCCGCGTATGCAAAATCAAGGAAACAAGTGCCTTGTGATCTAGGCTTCCATCATCTCACGGCAGAGGGCGCACGAGGCGCCAACGGAATTTGGACGGATGGGACCGATCGCCGGGAAGACGCGCGCGCGAGCAAAGAGTTGAATGTTTGATGAGTGTGGGGGGGGCGGGGGGGCGCGCCGCCGCGGTCGCGTGTCATCGAACATTCAAGCGGTTCAAGGAGGCTTGAGAGCTTTGGCGGCGTCCACTATTTTAGATAGAACATCTACTTACTTTACTTAAGCGGTAGCCTAGATACACACAGTGACGATAGAATCTACGGTGCACCGATCCATTATTTATGCATTGAATATATTTACTTTACTCACTATTGATTAGGTACTTATATACGATGACATTCATTTCTGCTCGTGGGGTGCAATCATCTAATTCGACAGAGAATCTGTGCACAGCTACAGAGGTTAGGTAAAGCACTACGTGAACAAAGAGAGTGTATTTGCCTACATTGTTTTTTTTGTTAGATTATAATTTTGGATACACAGCTAGCCTATTTATTAGTAAAGTGTATAGTATTATATTTTACCATATATGTTTATTAATGCATAGATATAATATTATGTCGTTCGACGAATACTTTAAATGTAACGGTTAATAATGATTTACTAACTGCATAAAAACTGAAACACTTTTTGGCTACTTGCACAGATCCAGAATATTCGGTTCCATTACTCGTTGTGTGTATCCATAAAAGTAGTTCAGTATTTTTCTATTAGAGTAAGATGAACAATAATAATTGCTGCTAAGTATATTTTTCTTCCATAATACAATGCTCAACCAGCCTATAATGCTACTAAGCTTTGATAGTTGGCCACAATATATATATTTTAATGTATTAGTGCAAATATTTGGAAATAACCTATCTATAAATGTATAATTATATAAATATATTCACCAACGAAATAATATTATTACGTATAGCGTAAAATGGCATGTAAATATTGTTTGGATTGTAAAATATTTAGGTACTTAATAAATTGATAAGTTTAATACTAAATTGAGCAGGTACTGAAGAGATGCGAGAGATAAAATAAATTAATATCAATACTTATACATACTTAGAATTGGAAGACTTAATTAACGATACAAATCCATGGCCATCTACACAATAATACATTAAATCTATTGGGATGTATAATAACAGTATAAATTAACAAGAAGAATACTATGACGAAGGTGATAAAGGATTAATATCAGTACGATACCACAGCCATTATTATGTAACACTTAGCACTTGGATTTATCTAGAATTAGGATTTGATTAACTTTAATATTATTATGCTATATTATACGGTTGTTATTATTATTGTGTCTACTTATATTACGGAGGTACATTTATTACTACATTGAGACTCGTGGAATTACTTTGTGTCTAAATACAGTTTCCTACAACTGTGACATTGAATTTACGATGAGTTTAAAATTTTCACGTATACATTTATTTGAACGTCTAATTGATGAAATCTTGTCTTGCGGCTCGAGTGTATGATTCATGCCTTATACGTTTACAACTTGAATTAACGTTTAGGTAGTCTGATAGTCACAAATCGGTAAAACAGTCTTGTAAAGTGGTGTATATTTTGTCATTATAATTAGTCTGATTACTGAAAGCATTCAATGAAAATCCCAATACGCGAAAGCACTTTGTAGTAAGTACCTATTACTGAAAACCCTGTAATAACAGGATTGTATGTTATTGACTGGATTTTTTATTGAAATCTTTCAAAATCGTGTATCATCCGAGGTTGTCATATTCCGGGTGTAGTTTGTCGCTTTTCAAATTTGTTTATACATGTATTTGATCAAACTCGTTCCTGTCATTCCTGTCATGCTGGCGAGTGGGTGTGCATCGCACCCGCTCTTGGGGCATGTCGTCCAAGGTCTCGACGCTGCTCCGGTCTGATGACGTCATATACGATTGAGCAGTCATTGACTTCCGTCGAGATTTGGGCGACTTGCCCTTGGCCTTATGCTAGGAAGTTTTACTCTGCTTTTTCCCCGACAGGTAACATTGAACACAAGTCGGGTGCTCGATAGCCTTTGCAATCGATTCTGTTGACTTCGATACTACAATACCCATTTTAATTGCTTTATCTTCTGCCTTAGCTAGTTGAGAATAGTGAGTCATTCTATCTAGAGAATTTGTCCCCAAACGCGCTAATTTCTCTCCGCTAGATTTAGAAGACCTTCGGCTTAGATTTGGCGACTTGCAGGGCGATTTGTCGAAGCTGGCCTGCGGGGTTCGCATTATTCCTTTTTTTGGTACTGGCTTCGGTGATCGGGAACGATCGACGCTATTCTCACGTGATTTCATGATGCTACCGCGCGGCGACCGAGATCCATCAAAGCTCTGCTGCGGAGATCGCGACTTGTCGATGGATCCTCGAGGAGATTTTGATTGATCGAAACTTCCTCTAGGAGACCGATGCAACGTTTTGGTTTGCTTCAGGCTCGATTTGTTAGGAGACTTGCAAACAATTACTTTGGTTACACGATCGCGATCCGGTGACGTGCGGTCTACGGAGCGATTGGGAGATCTATCTCTATTGATGCTACTGCCACTGCATGATCGTATGACCTTGATCCTCTTCTCGGGTACGGTGGTAGAAGAACTTTTTCTTTCTGGTGAAGATTTGAGAGACTGCGATTCTTGCTTACCTAGTTCCTTGACCATGGTGGGTTGGTACTGGGTTGGTTGATGTGACGACTGGATGAGCCGGGCCTGGCTGCCTGTGCTGCCGGCGCTCAGCGTCGAAGTCGTGCTGTGGAAAACAGAAACATATTTATGTAGAACTCTGGCTGAGGACACTTAAGTAAATCAGTTTTATTTAAAACCTGAACTAGGTAACATATAGCTAGTTAGTCTTCGTCGATCATACCTGAGCGTAAGATGGTTAGGAGTCCGGCCGAGGCCACGCTTGGCGGGTGGTGGGGGCTGCTCATCCTCACCTTCGGACTTGCACCCGGGGTCGCACCGGTCCATGTCGCGCTCGGGCGGTGGCGGCGGTGGCGCGCGCTTCACCACATTCTCTGTTAGTTAAGCGTTGGTTAGTGCGGACATGGCATGCTATTGTTAGAATAAACTACGTTTAAGTTTTGAGTCTGGTAAAGCTTGGTGGCTATGTCAGTGGAAAGAGAAAGCTGGGTTATCGCGTAAGACACTCGCATTCTCAATTCTTTTTTACTATTTAGCTGTACTCATTACGTATTTGACGTAGTTTTTCAAAATTTGAAACAGTATTTATACGATTTTTTTCAACATTATTTTTGAATGCGATTGGCAAGTGTTACGCGATTGGGGTGGAGGTTAGTATTTTTTAGTGATACGTATTATAGTAGTTTATGCGACTGTGCATAATGAAGGGCATTACAACACAAGTGTGGGTTTAAGAAACGAGCCGAAGGCGAGTATTTAATAGCATCACACGAGTGTTGTAATGCCTAATTATGTATAGTTGCATCCACTAATTTATCTACCCAAATATCATAAGGGCTCTATGATGGGTTCAGGAACCATAGGGAAATGACCAGCATTGCTACCAGTGTAATGCAATAAAAAATAAACAGGTTATTAGTTGCATTCGTCGCTGCATTTACGATATCTGCACACAAGACCCGTGCGACACTGCGCTGCCTTACTGTGGCTGGTGGCGAGCGGCACCGACTCTGACGCATAGTGCGTCTTCGCGCCGGTCGCTTTCAAAGTCGTTTGACCGGCAGCGCGCGCGCAGACTCAGCGCGGCGCGCGGCGGTGACGCGTGACGGTCGCGGAAGGGTGGGGAGTGAGCGAGGCAAAATACGGTATCACTCAAAATGTACCCTAATCCTTATTTTTATTTTAATGTCTGTTCTGTTCATGCAGATCATACTTTTAGTTGTAATTTTGTTATTTATTTTTTGTAACTCTTTATTTATTAATTGTAGTCTTACTTATATTTCACTGCTTATTTTATTTTTCTAGTATTACCCAATATTAAAACTGTTTTGGCTTTCGCACGTCTTTTTCCCACGGGTGACCACTGAAAACCAGCGCTGTGCTGTGGGTCTACATAGACGGTCCATAGCACAGCACCATGCTGAGTGGGTAACCCCTTTGTCGCATTCATGATATAAGTAATTATGTATCCTATACTTAAACTTACCTATACTTACTGTTGTTCTTCTTTTTTGTAACTATTTTTTTTAATATTAGTTGATGTTTACTGGATTTAATTTTGTTTGTAATTGTATTTCGGCGACAAATAAATATTTTTTCTTTCTTTCTTTCTTTCTATATCTGGCGGAGTGTTCATGTCAATTTCTGAGTCACTATCACTCATTTTCGACAGAAATACCTAAAGAACTTATCAGAAAATTTGTCTACTCGTAACTGGAAATAAAAAGCTAACGAACAAAATAATGACAGCTCGAAAGGGCGGCGTTTCGGATATATCTCATTTTTTTTAAATCATAGGCAAACGAACTAAGTCACTGTTCTTGTGTCACTCGAGATCAAAATGCCGTGCGATTTATAATTAAAATCATACTGAATTGGGGTTTCGTGGTTTCGTATCGATATCTGTTTTAATGTAGGTAGATACTAGAATAGCACACTCACTTGAATTTGACACCTGTTCCAAAAAACTCATAACCTACTGTTTTCAGTAGGTTATGAGTTCATAACAGTTCCGTTTATTTCTGCTGGTTGGTAATGCTGGTCATTGCCTATGGTTTTTGAACGCATTAGAGAGGGTTTATGATATTTGGGTAGATAAAATAGTTTGAACTCTAAAAAAACGATGGCTAAGGGAGTTCGATAAACACGAAGAAGAAGTTTATAACATTTGTACTAGGGTAAAAGGAGGTGATAGAAACTAACCGGTAGCATCGCCGAGTGTCTTGCTACGGAGTCTGAAAGCGGGCTCTTCGGGCAGAGGGTCTGGCGGCGGCTCCTCAGCATCCTGCGAGTTGTCGCGAGATAGATCACCCACCTGCAAGAATTGTGTTATATCTGTCAGGTTTTTATTATTAGTGATGGTTCAGCTAAAACATAGTCATAATTTTGTAAATACTGTGAAACTTAAGACCGATCGGGCTTTAATATTGAGGGTTTAAGAAATTCAACATACCTCAATATTTCCAGCCGATAGCCGTTGTCCAGTGATTTTAGGCTTCTTTGTTTTTCCGAGGGTTTGCGATCCTTGCATCACTTGAACCTGTGCAAACATAACGTATTTTAAAAACCGAAAGATTAGCATCTTAAAGATAGATGAACGCTGCAATTTATATGTGCAACTGTAAAATACAGATATTATTGCATTTAAGCCAAACATTTACTGGCATAATTTTGAGTGAAGTTGTCTTAGAACCGAATGAATCAACCTAAACTTTTTTGTGTTGTGTTGTGGGAAATCATCAAATGAGTCCTCCTGCTCTGGGCAGAGCAGTAGTGAGGAGGAGTGTCAGACTTCTACTGACTAAAAATAACCCATCTTCGGTCTTACCCCCTTTGTGCCGAGGCCGCAGTATCTCTTTCGAACCTGCAGCCCCATCGGGAATCAATCTAACCTGGTGTTATGTTAAGAAAAGGCGAAATTAAAAAATACCTGGTGCTTGGGCCTTTCGCGCTCAAGCGTGTGTGGGGCCCGCGGGGGTGCGGGCATGGGGCGCGTGGTCGGCAGTGACATGTTGCGCACTGACTCGCGGATGATCTGACGGATCGTCTTCAGGAACGCGTTGCGGAAATCAGCCGTGCTATGGGGAGAAAACCTGAGATAAATATGGAACTACATTTTGATTTTTTGATAACTTTGGGTCTTTCGAAAGTTACGAAGCAGTAAAGATAAACTAAGTTGAAGTTGGCGAGATTTTATTACTTGTGTTAATTATTGAAGTTAACGAAGCTTAAGGTGACCAACTTTTATGAGTTTCGTTCCTTAAGTGTTATTATGGTTAACTAATGAGTAGCTCAATCTCGAAAGAACGTAATACAAGCTATAACCTCAAAAATACGTATCAAAACAACTTGAATTCAAATTGATTATACAACACGGCGCCTCAATCCATCATTAACATTTAAATAGTTTCAAAACTAAAGTCGGACTGGAATGATAATCGAATCAATCATAGTTTCAAACTCGCACCTGTTAGACAGTACGTAAACTTTCTCGGAGCGGCGCTGCAGTTGGCTGCGCAGATGTATGAGCTCCCACAGGAAGTGACTGTCCATGTCTTTGGCTGAGGAAGCCCGAACTTGCACCTCGGTCACTGGTATCAGTACCTGGTACCTTATGATTTCTACCTCGTTGGAACTATTCTTAGATGAAACACCCTAAAAAAGATTATACAAATTAGTATTTTGCAGTTAATAAACAAGAGTTTTAGGCTTCTGAATTATAAGTATAAGCAATGGTTGTTTACCATAAGTTTCTTTTTCTGCCTCAGTCTTTCTTTACAGAGGAAGACAACAGCCGATTTAAATACAAAGCACATTGCGTGTAATTCCAATCCCTTCTTTATTTTTCCTAAAAAGTCTGAAATATTTAACCATTCTACTCCACCGTAGTATAACAAATCACCTGAAAAATAAGACAAGTTTAGTACACAACCCGGAAATACGTAATGGAATAAAGTTAAATATTTTCATTGTCTGTGATACAAACCAGGACTTAGATCTATAGGTTGCTTGCAAGACTTTTGATGTTGTCTAAACAAGTGATCAAATATAGCACCATATTCCTCATGTATCCGTTGCATTTCATTGATGTGTTCTGCAACTTTTTCCATGCCTTTCAGAGCCTCTGAAATTATTAAAAATCATCGAGATATAGTTCGTATCTAAAGAAACCAATAACAATATATAATAAATTTAAATGTTAAGGTCCTTACCCACTAAATGGAGATGCTCCTCCGAATTTACATCAGTCAAATTTCTCAATTGTTGAAGTAACAACGGATATTTTAATATCCGCTGAATGGGTTTTATTAAGTACGACTCCAACGTTGATGAATGTTGCTGTTTTGGATTTCGAGCCGCAAGAAACTCTTGTAAAGCTTGATTACCTTCATCTATAATACGACGGCAAAACAAACGATTAATTTCGTACACTAACAACACGAAATCATATGAAATATCGAAGATACGAGTACTTACTTGGGTGTAATACTTTCTGCGCCTTACTGTGACTAGCACAGAAAGAACTGTATAATTTGAAATGATTCACGTAGTACAGGAAAGCATTTCCAACTGAGAAGAGTACAACCTGCAAGAAACAAAGGCGCTTTTGAATACTGAAAATACGAGTAAATTTAAAGGTTTTAACACAAAGAAATAGGTAATGAGTACCTTAAACTGGTTTGAAAATTCAAAGTGATGGAAGTTAGGTTCAGCCTCAAGCGCTTCCTCTAAGTTTTGCAGGAATTGTCTTTGGAAAGTCACTATCTCCTGTATATTGCCGAACAAAGCGTTGATCTCGGCGTTTGATAAAAAAGTTTCCTTCTTGAGGGGCTCCAGGTAGTTTTCCAGTAAGTTGTTCAGGTGCTGGAAGTAATAACGTTCCGTGTTATATTCTACGCGTGTCTGAATTAACATTTAAACTTTTTGTTTGAAACTCCATTCAGCCGAGTATTACAAAGTTGTCGTGTTGTTTACGTTTATAGTTGGATTAGTTTACTATCCAGTGTATTCATGTATGTGAGAGAGCTTGGTCGAGACTTAATACTGCACAAAGGGTATCTTAGTGCTTTGATATAGGAGAGCCCTGTTGCGCGAAGCAATTAGTAAGAAACCTATATGCCTGCAGTGGACTACGTAGTTGTGGTATTATTGTATCCTGTCCATAGTTTCCATGTATCGAGAGTAATGATAGCTTGTTTGACACCTGAAACTTCGGAAAGGTTTCCCTGTAATAATTTAATACTCTGATATCGAAGAACCTTGTGTTGTAGAACAATCAGAACGGCGTCTTTGTTTCTTCTAAGAAAAAACTTCGTCTTTCCTCTAAATCCATCGTGTTTGTAATATCTATCAATCAAAAGAAAAAACACTTAATGTTGCGCGTAAAAAAGTGACACGTCTAATTTTTCTTACTCGACCAAGATTACAAAGTATTTTGTTTTTTTTAATTGGCACTGTTTACGAACATATTAACCTCATTGCTCGACTTTTTTTGACTAAAGAGACAGGCAGACAAAAAATAATGCAGTTAGTACCGTATATACATTCATATAAAAGGCTGTTATTTTGATAATGAATACAGACACTTCTAGTTTATTTATCTGTATAGATATTGTATAGAATAGATAAAAGTAGAGGTCTAATAGCTTAACTTGTTCATTTCCGTCATCCATTATTTTCATAAGCGCCTTGGTTGCGGTTAAAAGTTTTTATGAATACCGCAATGTAGCTCTAAATTTTAGATTAACCCCATTTAGGATTTATTTTAAAAGTAACTTTTTAATCGTGAACCGGTAGTTATATAGCAGCAGGTGCGACCAGGTTTACCAAGTTTTAAATACGTTTTATAAATCCATCAAAACTTTTGGCCGGTGATGAATATTTATATGGACGAAGTTGACTTTTACTATTGCTTTATCTTTCATTCTATTTGAATCCGAAGATTGAATCGTGCGGCAGAAATGTGATTCAGGAACCGTAACAGCCGTTTATTACGTTAGGAAGCAGCCTACCCGCAGCTGAAGTTATTTCAGTTCATGAGTTCCGAATGAACTACGAGTAACTACTCGCGAATGTGTCCCAAAGTTGTTACTTCGTAGATATTATAAGGATAACTAGTTACGGAGTTACAGTTAGTACAACTGTACTAACTAGCCTGAATGCCAATTCAGGCTAACTAGCCTGAATTGGGACCTGAAGATATACATCAAAACGTAGCGTTGAAATGTTGACGTGATTTACAGGTCAATCATCAAAATAGATGAGGCTGAAATGCTAAAATAACACAGGTGTTAAGCACAAAGTTACTTAAATAACAGCTTTGTAGATCCTAATTGAAAAATGCGGCAAGTAGGTAATCTACAGCAGGTCTGTTTTTTAGATTGACGATTATAATTGAAGACGATTTTCCTTGATATTATTCAATCTGTTCCGTAAATATGTTTAGGATCCGATTGGTAGTTGTACCGAGTACCAACTTATCTATTCAGTTGGTAGTTACCTTGACATAGGCTCGTTCGGTGTCGACGAGCTCGAGCAGCACCTTGCGCAGCTTGTCGGCGTCGGAGAGGTGGCGCGAGGGCGTGCCGGCCGCGGCACTGGCCACGCTGCCGGTGGGGCTGCCGCGACGGGTCTCCGTCGGCGACCGGCACCAACCCGTCACCTGCTCCGCACTCTGTACGTGCACACAATCCAACCATAATACATAATGCTAGTACAGTGAAACTTGGCTAAGTGGGACCTGGATAAATGAGAAACCTCCATAACTGGAACTCATACTGCGGTCCCAACACCTTGGCACTAAATTACCTCTGTTAGTAGTGGGACGAAGTAAACCTCTATATCTGGGATTCGTTCTTTCGATTTTATCGTCATATTTACCTCTATAACTGACACAGCGAGTGAATTTTATATACGTTAACCTCTGTAACTGAGATAACATCGTTTTGTTTGTTTACTTACTCGCAAATTCCGCACTTAACTAATTTTGAGCCTCAATGACCTGCAGTTTTAGTTTTGCTTTACTATTATACCGATGTTTGATTATACAAATGCCGTAACGAAGGCTCAAATCATTATCAGTACGTGAAAACCTTAAGTTAATATCCGTTTATGAAAGTTTTTACGTTTTTGTACGATTTATAAAAAAAACGTGCTGCAATATTTTTGTTTTATTACATTTAATACCGTTTTTTGATTCCCAATAAGGATAAAAATCACATATAACGTTTACATAATACGTTATTTTATTTAATCATCGCACTTCTATAACTGAAATATCCTGTATTCTGACCTCTATTAATGAAACCCTCTGTAAGTGAGACAGATTTTTATTTATACCTGGATATCTGAGACACTGGATAAGTGGAATACCTCTATAAGTGACACAAATTTGCAGGTCCCTTCAAGTCTCACTTAACCAGGTTTCACTGTAATTTGCAAGCCATCGAGTCATCTCGTGAATGGCGGACGATGTGGAACTAACTAGCATGTGTGTATTTCGAGCTTTAGTGAACCTACGGCTTTGTGCCCGAAAGTATCTACCTACAAGTATGAATGTTGATACATTTACTGCTACCCCTAATAATTTGACCCACCCACAAAAACACTAACTCTAAGGTACGATGAATTAATCCAATAGTAATCGTTGTATTTAATACAGTGAAACTTGGTTAACTGGGACCTGGATAAGTGAGAAACCTCTTTAAATGGAACTCATGCTGAGGTCCCATGAGACAGGTTTGGATATCTGAGACCCTGGGTAAGTGGAATACCTCTATAAGTGAGACAAATTTTTAGGTCCCTTGGAGGTTTAACCAGGTTTCACTGTAGTAGGTAAATGAACTTGAAAGATTATGATATTAAACAAAGAGACACTTTCGGCAATGATAAAATCAATAGATATCTATAATTCGAGAGATATAAAGGTAGAGGAAGGGATATAATAGGGGACGCTGGCTGAATCTCTTGAGACGATTATTATTTTCGAGAGAGACATTACCATGCGGGTACGCTAACGAAATAAAACGGGAATATTCTCGGAGAGCTAGATAATTGAATCGGGGATTAAGTCGCAGAGGCGTGCATGTGACGAGCGTAGTAATGTAATTTTTTGTTATTTTGTAAAATACCTTTAGTAGATTTTCAATCTCGAACGAGTTAGTTCTGGAGCTGACTTTGGGCGGGCCGGTGACGGAGTCGCCGCCGTGGGCGTCCGCGTCTGGGCTGTACAACTCCTTACCTGTGCCGCATTACATTTAATATGAGTTACACTTATTAGACATAGCTATAAAAGTAGACATTGACTTAGGATGGGTTGGTTTCTTAGAGGAAATTAAAAAAATGTGAGTATTTTCAGTTTGGTACACCTCTGCATAACCTTTCCATGATTACAGCCGTGACGTTATGTTTCGGTTTAGTACTATATTTATAATTTTCTCCCACACATTGAATTTATATATTACAGATCGTATACCTCTAGTGTTAACTTATCCACGTAAGACTAATCATTATTAAAATTTATTTAATTCTTAGCAAATAGGTATATATTAATCCGGTAAACGTAGATTGACAAAAAAATACAATCTCATTTCATGAAACTCGTTGTTCAAGGTATGTAAATCACGGTTTCCAGACGTATCTATAACAAACGAAGAAATTGCAAAAGTTTTATGAATATCCATCATTCAAGTAGATGGATAACATCAGGTATACAATGTAGGGAGCATTACTTCGGCATGATAAATACGGAAGACTTTATTATAGAGACGCTCCGACGGGGTTTTATTATATTCTAAACCGAAATTTTAACGTTTGTAAGAGCTTCCGCGAAATCAAAAGTGAATAGCTCGTTTTGTATACAGGCCTGCCCTTACTTTACTTTACCTTTTACGTATAAACGTTGCTATATAAAATCATATCCCTTATCTGTTTGATATTTGCACTCGCCCGATATAGATCTAAGCTGTAAAAATATGTCCTTTGGCATACATCCTCACACAGTAATATATGTCTGTCAATATAATACTAACGATCTCTCCAGAAATCCTCTTTTAATACGAAAAGATTAAGAAATGTGAAATCAAAATGTTCAATAAAACTGGTTTGAAAAGAGATGCTCAGATTTCAATAACATGAGAGGAAATTACACTGTTCGTGATGAAACTTTCATGTAAAGGCCGCTTTATGACAAGAAGTCACACAATGAGTTTTTGGCCGCGGTAAGTCAACATCGGGCACAAGCAAATAGCCGCAGGGGAGGTCGTGGCCTCTATTTAGAGAACCGGTATTTTTGTTGCAGAATTAGCACAACACTGTAAGCTGCTATTTTTATCTGTCATTGTAGATTTAATGAAGACCTCAGCACGTTTTAAAACTAAGAGTAATGTTGCCAATTACTTTTTTATTTAGTAGTATAGGTTCACCAACAGCTCCTGTGTACACATGTCCTAGATATACATAGGTTTTACAGTCAACAATGAAAAATCAACAATGTGATCAAAATGACATTATCCACGATGTGGATTATTTATCGATCATCTCTATAAGTCCTAGTTTTCACTTATTGTCATTATTTAACCCTAGGCTAGTTATGCGAAGGCATTGTTCACCGTATTCACAGTCATCAGATGGTCTGTAAGCCGCAATCAGAATGCGATACGATTGCGATGTAGATGGAGCAAATACCTCTACAATCTCTCTTAGCAAACGGAAGATATGGCATTCGTTATCCTACAAATACAAATGTTAGTTACATTTCAACCCTTACTTATAGTACATAATAGGAGATAATGTAATAATTCAGAAATATACATAGGTAATTCGTCATGAGCAAGTTTGGTAACATATCTATCAATAGTAAAGTATTTTTCTGTTCAGCGTTCCATTAAGTGAGAAGAGTAGTTTCATTAGTCGGGAATGTCATAATAAATAATGTGTTTGCGATAGTGGAAGCCTCCCATTGTTACGACCACCCGCGATTCGAAGTCAGGCCGCGTCAAGCCGCACTCCGATACTCCTATAGCCGTCATAAAACAAACAACAACTACACGTCGAGTCAATATGTAGTCATAATTGCCTCTTGTACGGCTAGGGCACGAGCCGTGAAATAAATGACTGCAAACCTGTAGAGAGGGCAGCTATTTCGGATCGGTAAGTTTAAATAATGACCGGGCACGACGTAAACGCCTCCAGCCAGAAACAAGGATGAAAAAGGGGTGCAAAAAAATTCGTAAGGAAATAATCATTCTCAATTTACTTCTTTCATAAGGAAAACCAGCCTGACTTTCTCAGAATGAATTAAATTTAAATATGATCCAAACAAATTTTAACTGCCTTTTTGGGGATTAAAAATGGTGGTGCTGTCTTAAATATCAAGCTTTAGGACTATTTTACATTCTCACTTAGGGAAAATACGTGTATCCAGTTAAGTAGTAAGTTATTTGTCTATGGGGTAGTTGCTGTGAACACGAGGGGAAGACGTTATATCTGTATAAACGTTCTATTGTTACAAAGTTAATAACACACAATGATGAGCGAGTGAAACGTTCAATAAGCGAACTGGCATATCTTCCGTTTCTAAGAGAGCTTGTTGAGGTTTATTTGCTCCATCTACATCGCTATCGTATCGCATTCTGATTGTGGCTTTCAGAGCATCTGATGACTGTGTATGCGGTAAACAATGGATTCGCATAACTAGCAGAGGTATAAATAACGACTATAAGTGGAAACTGGGACTTACAGCGATGATCGATAAATAATCCGCATCGTGCGATAGTAGGTAGTTGTTATGCACAAAGCATTACTGGCTGACAGCCACAATTCGAAAATGAAGATTCAGGGTTGTTCCGAAATGATGCCAAGTATTACGTAAAAGGAAATATTGAAGAGTTGCTTGTTAGGCGATATGGCACAACAAATAAATAATAAGTACTCATGTCAATTTATTCCATAATTTTATTATATTATTCGACATACGTATCTACTTGATATGTTAATTGGGTTGTCCAAGCTTTCAAAATCATAAATGGCTGATGGAGCTGTACATTTATTTAATTGATGGTGGAAATTTAGTTCGTATGAATGTTTCATAAACTGGTTAAAATACTGTTTTTAAGGTACCTTTCGAAAGGTTAAATACTGCATTACTCAAATTATCATGATGACGTTGCGGTTACTTTCAATAGCGAGCCCACACAGGACGTAAGCTAAAAACGTTTCGCTAAACAATCTGCCTCGTCATCGAAAGTGAAAAATAGGCAACGGGTCGCAAACATAAGGAGTGTTCATAAATACACGATGTTATGTACCTACGTACTTGTATACAATTTATTAGAATGTTTTACTGAATCATTCTCTATTAACCTTTTCGTATACGGGTGATTGATATTAAAAAAGTATCGTTTCAAAAGTGAAAATGCTGAAGATTGACGACCTGCGGGGGACACATAACGTACAAAGGCACAAGTAGGCGCCGATTTCCTGACAGGCTGAAAATAGATCAGAGTGGTTGAGTACTCACTCCAGGCGGGTGCGGGCACGATGAGGCCGGATATCATGTCGTCGGAGATGACTGGCGGCTCGCTGGGTGGCGGCGGGCACACAAGGGAATCGATTATGTCGTCGGTGGCCGCGCGCATCACGCCCGTCAGCTCTGGAGGCTCCGTGCGAGACGACCTGGGTACAAATCGCTGCTCAAACCACTATCTAAATAACAATCTTCTTTCGAACAATAAAACGGATTACTCGATTTACAGAAACAACACGTGATGTGTTTACTCCAGATTTTATATACAATAAGCGTCTCGATACTTGGGAAGGAAGGGATATAAAACTGGCACAAAGATAATATCAAAGTACGAATCACTCATTTCCAGCGTCGCGATCATCAAAATGAAACGAAAACGATTTATTTTTTCTGACAGAAACATGAAAAGCTCAACAATTATCAAGGCAACGGCTGAAAGCGCAACTCACAAATGAAAACGGCATTGGGAAAAGCCTTTTATAGTGATATTCCATTTCTGTGAAAAATATGTTAGGTGTAATTCATATTTTTGAAATTCCCTGCAGTTTTTGACTTGTACTATTCGAGATGGAATATTTCAGGATAGGTCGTTACAAACACGCTTACCTACATACATGTGTGTAATGTAAGTTACATAATGCTTTAATTATTCGCATAAACTTCACCAGGTTTAACAAGACAATAAAAGCGAGCGCCTTAAAGCCGGAAAGGCTTTATATGAACTGGGAGATGAAACAACTCACAACAATAATAATATCGTGTCGCGAGTACTTGTTTCGAGATGACATTTGTTGGGGAGCATTATTTCACGCGGCGCGGGTGCGGTAACGTCGAGAGGCTCAATTGCGGTCGTTCACAATGGCTGCGGCACGATGGCGCGGTGACGCGGTGACGAGGCAACGGGAGGGCTGCGAGCCAGGTGGTGGCCGGCGCAGGGCTGCAGGCACACGACTATGTAGGTCGCACCGAGCGCTTCAGTAAACTTGTCGCGGCCGCGAAAGGTCAGGTGTATGAGGGCGGGAAATGCCGATGAACAGGCCTTCCACCCTGCCCCGGCTGCGCGCTCTTTAACTTCCGTTTTATTAGGTGCTATAGGCGCCCGCTTTCCTGTTTGTCGGTGGTACTTCGAATCTCTCGCAAAATGGGAACGCTGTTCGACCTTTTTTATATTAAGAAATATTCTCGCTGCCGTCTGCTATGAATTATTCTATTTTAACGAGCCCTCGTAGCCGGGCTCGTCAATTAATGAACACAAACTGTTTCTATTGATGTTGGATAGACTTCAAAAAGTTAAAGCAAAATACTGGATCACAATATTGTGTTTACGTTGTTATATATAATAGGGTGAAAATAAATGGGTTTATGAACACACACCGAAGGCCACAGAAGTAAAAATAAACAGCGTCGACGTGTATAAATACCTCATCATCATGACGAGGGACAGTTCCTCTTGCAAAACGCTCTCCAGGTACATCATATCTAGGTCAGACACGATCGCTCCGTTGATTACCATTATTTCGTCGCCTTTGATTATACCTGACAGAAAAATGAAAAAGACTGTACTCGGAATGATTGTTCCTATTTTGTTCACATTAGGGTTTCTAGTACATAACGTAGATTTAAATTGCAATACCGGCTCCATATGATTATGATATTTCACATTGCTACGTTTTGAGAGCGGACGTCATTTAAAATGCTTATGCATTTTCTATAGTTTAGTTAGTTAGTTTAGTTTTATTTGGTAAGAAAAGAACTTGAGGTTGTGTACGTAGCGGAATGGCGGAATGCGGCTAGCGGCTGCGTTGTCTGAAAATATATTATGCAAGCTAGAAATTTTGTAGAACTTTTACCACAAGAAATATTATGACGTATTTTACTTATAAACTTCAGCGAAATGCAAGCGGTAAAGATGGAAATATAACGTTGAACGATGATAAATTACCATTTTGCATGGCGACGCTCTTGTCTTCAACCCGGCTCACGTAGCAGCAGAGCTCGTCTTGCCGCTCCGCGTTCTCAATGAGTTCGGCTTCCACACTGAAGCCCCACATTTGCTCCAGCGTTGTGCGTTGTAATTCTACTTGATACAGGATCTTGGCGCACACTTCCACTACTTCGTGGGTATGCAACTATAAAACAATTAGATTGTACTAATTAGGTTAGCGCTTAATGTACCTATTTATATAAATATGCCTAACGTTTTCTGAAATTAGTTTTGATGCTTGGAGTAAACAGTGCTAGCTGTCTGTGTTGCGTCATTTTATTCAAATTGCGATTCAAAGGGTTAGCTTTTACGATGGTGGTTGAAAACATGTGTGTCAAACGCGTGCTTTTAAATTGCTCCTCTACTTTATAGTAGCAGTAGCTCAAAGTGGACTAAACAAATAACGAGAGTAGTAGTTATAATATTGAGGTTACAGTTGTGTTTATTTTGAAGACAAAGTGACAAACCCGTCCACATGGAGCACGGTCCGAAAATTGATGATGGGCTTACACGGCCTTGTGCGACACACAAGATAATTAGCCGTAGCTATTCCTTTGCAGAATGTGTGACTATATGCAACAAATATAACTTTGAATACCTACATTGTTTTCGTTCAGCAAAAGGAAGAATACATTAATTCATTTGTGAAAATTTACACTTTCCTGCTCTTTAATAACTTTTGCAAAATTTGGTGACATTTGCATTGTTTGTTTGTAGAGCAGGTACCTACTTATTGTAATTTATTCGCGTGAAAGTATTTAATTGTGGGCTTCTGTTTTCATTACGAGCTGGTAATTAAGTCATTATCATTTTAAAATATCACCAACCTATATTGCTTGTAATGGAGGCAAAACCTTTTTTATTTTGTGCCTCTTGTAACAGACTTTTTAATGGCTTTCTGTTTTAAAAGTTGATGAGGGAGAGTTACATACATGGTGAGTATAATAAATATAATCCTCATACTGTCGGACCTCAATCAGGGCAAATCCTTTCCTACACAACTAAAATGCTTTGGTTTAAAACATAATTAGGTGGATTAAGCACCAACTTAGTAGGTTAAGTATTTCATTAGACTCGAATTCATATATTGTTTAGCTGTAGTCACGAAATCATTATTTTGTCATAAACAGCTAAAGTTAGTCTAAAAATGTTGATGTGAAATAATAATTCCTGTCCGTACGACTTTTGTTGAGCTCTGTTCCACCTTCCACTCAAAGGATTATGCGATCTTTCCACAAATGGAATTCGTCGAACAACAAGCAAAATAGGATTTAACTTCGTCATATGCATTCCGCATTTGTTGATCCTAAAGTAACAGTAATATAACTTTTTGATAACCTTTCCACGCTATGTCGCGCCAAGCCTGTGACGGAATGGGCGCTGTCAGACCCTACTCACGTCAACCTCGGTCACAAAACATTTATACTTTTATTTTCACTTCCATGAATGTGTGGCATATTTGTATAATTTTAAAGTAACTACACGTTCATGTTCAACACTATCGTGATTTTAAATAATAACATTGGCTATCTTAAATTGTATCTTGTATAATTTTTGTGAATACAAATAAGGTTCGCTACGAAATCGCTACGAAATGGCTACGAACATTTAAAGCGAGGGAGGAATTTGTTTTGCAG
Source organism: Diarsia dahlii (assembly GCA_949775195.1). Taxonomy (NCBI): domain Eukaryota; kingdom Metazoa; phylum Arthropoda; class Insecta; order Lepidoptera; family Noctuidae; genus Diarsia; species Diarsia dahlii. The sequence continues at coordinate 12,508,148 of OX459194.1, read as the reverse complement.
CGCTTCTTTGTATGTTCGTGTAGTTTACAAAGTTTGTTATAACTATTTCATGGATTTAACGAGAACATTACTTGGTGTTGCTAAGACTTTCTTTTGAGTTGAAAAGTTTAACGTAAACTAAGAAACAAAACAAAAACATGCGCCTACAAACTGTGCTCTTTTGAATTCATATGGCTTAAGCTTTGAGCAACCAAAACGCGTTTAATTCATAATTATCTGCTATATGGGTATATGTAACTAGGTGCGCAATCAAAAAAAAAAATGTTTTTAAGTTTTTACCCATGTGTTCAGAAATACCACAAGTTATACTAGTGGATCAAAATGCGAGTCCTAATTCAAATAATTGTTTATCTACTAATTATATAATTTCCATAGACATCGAACTGTTAATTTTTTTAAATATTAACCGTCGCTGAAACTCGTAGCTGAAGTATGAAAAACCGATTGATACTTACATAAGTTTCGATTAGATCACTGCGATGAGGAACGAAGTAGTTATGGTCTTCCATATCACGGCGTTTCTTGACTCTGACGAAGTGTTCGAGAGCATTGAGCGAGCGGCGTGCGCATGCGGCTGCTAGGAACTCCTCGACAGACATGCCCTCGCGCACACCCACCGTAGCTGTGGTTCCCTCTGGAAGAGACACGCGCACCGCGGCCTCACCATCCTCGCGGGACATCTAGTACCATATAGCTATGTTCAAGTATGGATTGCAGTTAACTGGTAGTTAAAAACCAGTAATTTTGTTATTTCCAAAGTGTTTTTGTTAATACTGAATATAAGAGTTGTATTGAAACTATTTTTTTTTTTTTTTTTTTTTTATTATTGATAGGTTCGCGTTTGACCACTATCTCACCTGATGGAAAGTGATGATGCGGTCGACGATGGAGCACGCTTACCTAGAAGTAACCTATTCACTCTTGACTTAAAGACCCCTAGGTTATAGCTATCAGGAAATACAGACTCTGGCAGGGAATTCCACTCCTTAGCTGTACGCACAATGAAAGTATTCCCAAACCGTTTAGTGCGTATGGGTGGGATGTCCACCATATAACGGTGGCGCATCGCCGTACGTCTTGTAGTCCGATGATGGAACGGGCTTGGCGGAATTAGATCGTGCAATTCCCCCGCACACTCTCCGAAATGTAACCGATAGAAAACCGAAAGGCTAGCTACTCGTCGCCGATGTTCAAGGCTCTGGAGCTTTGACTTGACAAGCGCGTCATATTTGTCTAGAAAAGTAAACTTCATTGCAATGTTTGACTGATGACACAATCTATTTCCTAAATATCTTAATTTATAAAACGTTCCGCATTCTTACCTACCTATTTGTTGAATTGAAAATATTTCTTCAAAGAAAATTCGAAGACAACTTAGAACAAACGACATAACTAAACTGAATCAACACTTGGAAGCAAATCCCTATTTCAAATTAAATTATAGCGAGTCAGGGAGAGCAAATCTCGTGCTCTGTTCACTAGCGCCGACACTGCTATTCAAATAGCCCCCGAGCTGGGGTTGAATTGGACCTATAAGAGTTTTGTTTTGATAGGTACCTATATAAATTAGTATTAGCAAATTATATTATTTTGAGATAACTTCACTACACTCGTAAAGCAGAATAATTAATTTAATGCAATAAAAAAACGTTTTATGTCGATTTCAGAACATTAATTCCAAACATGTCACAAAATACAAAAATATTTATTTCACGATAATACCAATTGTTCGTTTCTAATTTCCGGAATGCAATAACAGAAATATTCAATACTTCTCCACATTCACGGCTGAATAAATTCAGAATGTTGTGACTAAATTGGCAATTCACCTATTTCCCCGTAACTGGTATTAATTACATTTAGTTCAAATTATTTAGCTGCTATAAATATTAAAACATTCCAAAATAATGTTGATGAATTCGGATAACACGATTCCGATAAATCTAGCTTCAGAGAATTAACAAGTTTGTCCAATCTGCTCGCAAATAATTTAATTATTACGTTGGGATTGCTGAAACAACAACATTAAGTAATGACAGGCTGTAAGCGGCGAGCAGTTTGTCTCGAGTAATAGTCTTTTTTCGTGACGTCCTGTATTACGGCCTCGCCAAGGATTATGGGACACGCCACATCGGCATTTCCAATTCAGAAGCTTTGTTGTGGTTTTTATGTTCTTTCTTTATGAGCCAACATAGGAATGGATAGGAAAACGTTTCAGAACTATAATGAACTATACTCGTAAAATTACCAAAAGAGCTTTGTTAGTATTATTTTAAGTAGTTCCTGAAAGTAGTTAAACAGGACGATAATGATTTTATGTTTTTCACATCAAATATAACGTTGGCATACGTTTGAGTAGGTATTAATTATATAACGCGATAAAAACTACAATAACATGGAAATATTTCAACTTAGGGCAACTATAATAACTTTATAAATCACCTTAGTTTTGAGTATCAAAAACTTGCATTTAATGACAACATTAAGCTTTTATAAATCCCAGTACAACATTGAGGCAACACTCATAGTGGTTTTTATGCGCTCCGTGCTCTCCTATAGCTATTAAACAGAGTAAATGATTACGAAAGCACATTCGAGCTATACATGTGGCTTTATACGAGGCACGTTTGTACACTTCCAAATGACTCAGCTACCTGAGAAGAAAGCGCTCACGTATATTACTTACGGCCATATTCAGTAATACAACTGCTTTTATAGCTATTTGCTAAGGTAAAGAGCTAAGTTTTTTTTTTCCTCACACAAAGATTTTATTACCAAATTAAGAATCGTTAGGAAAGACATTGTATAGAGTATTTAAGGCTATAAATAGTTTTACAACTTTCGTTACAAAGGAAAAAAAGTTTTTTTTAGGAATATATCCAAACCAAAAACTTTCAATCATACATATTAATTAAATCCAAGTTACCTCAAAGTAAAAAAAAATCATTTCGAAATCCAAAACATTTTTACATTTCGTTGGGTGAGTGGCTGAGTTAAAGACCCTTTACGACGCCGCCGCCGCGCGCCGTAGCAACTGGCGTAGCCATTGGCGTAGCACGGTCTACGAAATAGTTCACTAATTGTTCTGAAACGTTATTATTTCCAGGAAATTTCACATAATTTCATTCTCAACGATGTTTTCTTTGAAGTTTACGCTTCTGTAAGTGGAGTGTTTCAGCGAAATACCATATTATTATAAACATTTTACATGATAGCGCTTTAAATTCAAGATCCTTGAAAATTTTCAAGACGCTTGGTATTTTAAACGCTATGAATATACTTTGTTGAATGAGTACATAGACACTAATAAAGAAATATCAACTCATATTCCAATTCAATATCGTACATCGTATTTAAATAAATACATTTTAAACAATTCATTTTTTACAGACTGAGTATCTTGTTTCAGCACACTAAGTATTAAAAAAATTAAGTCCAAAAATCTAAAACCCGACTACTAACAAAATCGCGGTCTTAAAAGTAGAAAACAAGAAAATAATTCTTGTCTGATATTCTTCGTAGTCGCATGCCACTGATACCTGATGCTCCTTCATGGCGTTCTCATTGATACAGAAGTCAGCTGCTAATTGCCATTAGCAAGGTGGCATGCGACTACGAAGAATTTCAGACAAGAATTATTTTCTTGTTTTCTACTTTTAAGACCAGATTTTGTTAGTAGTCGGGTTTTAGATTTTTGAATCAATGTTTTTGAACTTCATTTTTTTATTTTAATTTTATTTTGTGTGTACTTAAACTATAATATAATACATATTTGTAATGTGCTCGCCAAGACCTTTCATTTGATACCAAACTTGCTATGATTTAATATTTTTTGAGGTAAGTTTTTGACATTTAAATTCCGTCATAAAAAGAATTTATAAAATTTATACAGCCTATGACACCCGGGCTATTTTTACGAATCTATTGACACCTAATTTATTAAAATCCGTTCAGTAGTTTAGGCGCTACGGTGGAACATACATACATACATACATAGACTGCCAAAATCATTACCCTTGCTTTTGGCTTCGCCGTAGTCGGGTAAAAAAACTGACCTGCATGGATCGCCTGCTTGATCCTGAGTTAGATCGCGACAGCTGTGGCGCTCGGCGCTTGGTGGCGCCGCGCCCGGCCAGCAAGTTGTTCAGCAGCGACGGCGACCGCGCGCAGATGAACGCGTGGAAAGACGACACCGTGAACACGCCGAGCTTGTTCAACGTGCTCTTTGTACCACGGGACACGTGTGTCAGCAGAGACTGGGACAAACATATCTATAAGTATCTCACTTCAGACATTTCACTGTACACGGTGTAGTATCCAACGGGCAGATAGTACAAAACCACATATCGTAAACCATATATAAAAATAAAAGCAATAATAAATATACAGAAGTTAATAGCCTAATAACTATAGCTTATGTTGCAAGTTCTATTATTATTATTATAATATGTAGTTCTTATCTTTTGCTCATAACATATTGACATAGATATTTTTATCCTCAAAAGGATATTGATATATCCGTTAATCAAACCCATTTCTGTGCAAAATTGTAAGCAACTTTTATTATTCGCATGTTGGGGACCATTATGACGTCCCGTGACATGGGTCGTGGCGTAACAGATTTCAACCCCGTTCCCCCGGTCAACGGAACTGTCAATTTGATAGCGAAGCCAACAAATTTCCTTTCTCTGTCACCTCGATGAAATCACTTGACAATTTCAACACCCCTCTCTTGTCTTATTATCGGGTGATAAATTACGAGCAGCGCGTTGTTATCGTTATCATATTTGGTAAACTGGATTATGAACGACTGGTGAGTTAGCATAAATAAAACTCAATAGAAGTGATTTATCGAGGTGAGGCTGACATGAGTTACGTCGAAACTAATAAATAAAGTCAATTTTGTCAAACTTGTCATATTCAATAAAGAATAGTTGAGAATCGCAAGGATGAATCCAAACTACTGCTGCAAACAAACTTGTTGTGGGCCAACACCAAATAAAAAGTTATGGAGATTTTACTACTTCATTAGGTCAGGTCACTTTTGTAGGGAGAAACGGAAAACTCAATTTTGTTGAACATTTACCTTGGGGTTAGGGAGTTCGCCGCTTTGAAGGCTCGCCATGTAACACCGCAATCGGAATTGTTCACAATGTAGACGTTCGAGATTTTCTTCCCACTGGAGCATTTGGACAGCTAGTTGTGCCCGAGTCTCGGGATCAGAGACTACTGATTGTTGCAGGTCTGCCATGTGCTTTAGCTTGTGGTCCTGCAAATGTCAAGAGCGTTACTTATGCTAAAAAAAATAAGTTCAAAAATCTTAAACCCGACTACTAACAAAATGGCGGTCTTAAAAGTAGAAAACAAGAAAATAATTCTTGTCTGATATTCTTCGTAGTCGCATGCCACTGATACCTGATGCTCCTTCATGGCGTTCTCATTGATACAGAAGTCAGCTGTTAATTGCCATTAGCAAGGTGGCATGCGACTACGAAGAATATCAGTCAGACAAGAATTATTTTCTTGTTTTCTACTTTTAAGACCGCCATTTTGTTAGTAGTCGGGTTTAAGATTTTTGAACTTAATTTTTTTATTTGAATGTTATTTTGTGTGTGTATTATATTATAGTTTTAACTATAATATAATACATATTTGTAATGTGCTTGTCAAGATGATTATCTCAATTTAATTTTTATCGATGTTATAATCTGACATTTAACTTCCGTCATAAAAATATTTGATAAAATATCTAAAGCCTATGTCACCCGGGCTATTCTTACGAATCTATTGACACCTTATTTATTAAAATCCGTTCGGTAATTTAGGCGCTACGGTGGAACATACATACATACATAGAATGCCAAAATCATTACCCTTCCTTTTGGCTTCGCCGTAGTCGGGTAAAAAATGTTGCTTACAGACAACTGAGCTTAAAGTTAAAGTATGCATGTGACATATTTTGAATAGTCCGGATGCGGTCCTCGAACTCGCGCCCGAGGAAGACGTGTGCTATGAATATTAATGAGCGCCTGCTTCCACCTGCTCGTGATAACTATCATGGTGATAAAATAGATTGTTTCAACTACAAGCATGTGTTCCCGACCTTAATTACGGTATCTATTTTGAATATTTTGCAACACAAGAAGTCATTTGAAATTCATAAAGTCATAAAACTTTGTGGTTTCTAATTATGATGGCAAATTGTAGCCAGGTCGTACTATTTTTCCGACCAGTAAGACATTAGCTCATAATATTTATTTACGCTGTAAAACTAGTTTTATTCAACCATAATACCGTTTAATTGCATCTTAGCCAATGTAGAGCAGACAATCGTATTTACTTCATTTCCGTCACAGTTAATCGAAAAGATGTCTGACAGAGCATATTCGCATGTGGTAAATATGTAGTAGCGGCCACAAAGGCTTTGATGCGTGCTGCGGTCACCCGGTGCGGGTCAGAAATTGGCGCGATGTACACGACGAACGTTTCGAACCGCACGCCACCGACTCGGCCCGGAACCTACACATATGTATTCAGCTAATACATAGGTAATACGCTCGTACCTAACTGAGAACCTTACAACTGACTTATAGTCTACCGTCTAGTAATTTTCTTCGACCTCGCGGTCTGTAAAACCACTGCTATTATACAAATTTAAGAAAAAAATCAAGCATAAGTATCTCTGATTAACTTCGGACACGCATTCTAATGTTCTGAAGATTATTTTAAAGACAAGAGTAATTTTTCCTTATTTATTATACTCAAACTATGACGTCTACTGGACATTGGTCACATTAGGTTTTCATATACCTACTGTGTATACATGCGGTTATTGCTTTGTTTTCCAACAAGTATTCAAATCTAGCTCCATATGGGTTGATCAGAGTTGTTGCATTCGCAGAATTTATGATTAATCCAGGATTCACAACACAAAAGGACGGTGAGGTACGTGAAATTGGACTTTATGACTACGTGTGTTGGTGTAGGCCTGTGTAGGTCGTGTGTGGGCCTCGCGTAAAATCGCTCAACGAAAGTAGATTCATGGTAGTCAAACAATGGCCTGTTGGTTTAGGCTATGCGATGCGCTGTTTGGGTCGAGCGGTGCATAATTTCTCAGCGAGTTCACTTTATACTTCAGCACATTTTCATTTGTTTAGCTGCGAACAATATTAAATGAGCGTTCAACTTAATACTGAGCTTTTCGTGCTTAATTTATACCGGAAACAATAAAGCTATAAATAACATCAACGATAGAAGTTAATATAAATATATTTTCCTTTTATTAGGCCCTATCACACGGCATATTTTAAACGCGCCGACGACGCGCGTGTAGGTACGCGTTTCAAACGAGATTTGAACGCAACCTTGTAACCTAAGCACTCAGGGCGACCATAAAATGCGCGTCTACGCGCATGCAACTGCCAACTACTTCCAACCGTGTGCTAAGGGCCTTACATCTCATCAATAAATATCTAGGGTGAACTCATCTAATTCTGTGATTCGCCTAATTCGGTGATATTGAGCGGTATAAGCTGCTTTTGCTATACGAGTGCACAAATGCCTTTATCACGAAGTTAGATGAGTTCACTATACTTATTTATAAATGTATTCGATAGACGTATTCGTAGTTGTCGATGGTTATTAGAATGAAAATTTTAAAAAATATGAGTTGTATGTGCATTTACTTACAGATTCGATAGCCTTTTCAAGGCGATATATTTCCTCCTGGAGTAAATGAAGTGTCCCGGTCTTGCCACGGTGACGAGCAAATGCAGCAGCACAAGCACTATGTATGCTGTTTACCCAGTTTTCGAGCTCAATCTAAGAGATAATTTATCAATGTTAGCAACTTAATTATCTGCAATGAATTTGTTTCAGAAACTAAAGTCAAAAACTTACCTGACACGGTGCTTGGAACAAGTAAGCGTCACCGAATGCGGTGCTCAGACAAAATATGTGGTCGCGCTTAGGGTGCTCTGGAATCGGCTGCATGATGGCTCCATCGACTATGATCAAATGCTTGGGAGCCGCTTCTACGGAGCGTCCTTCACGAGAATCGCAAGGATAGAAGAGTAGTGTAGTACCCTTCAAACACACCCAGTAACCCTTCCAGCCGCGTTTGCGAGCCAGTTCAATTTGATGCTTCTTACGGAGTAGCCATTTCTTCACACTCAAAAACCTAAACAAAACATCAACTTTATTCCAGTTGTTTGAATTCGTTCATACGAAAGTTACGCTGCAATGCGGTTTGCAAAACTGAATTTCAGTTTTGTCTGAGGTTGAAATGGACACTAAACTTTTGACATAAGAACAAAAATATAAAGAGAAAATTGTTCAAAACTTCAACGGAACTTCTAGGGTTTAGAAAAAGTCAGGAATCGGTTAGATTCTTGCAAAAAAAAAATCTACCCCGTGTGCAAATATGAGTTATCTACATCACGTGTATTTTAAACACGGGTAACAAATTTATCCGATATCAGTATACCATGGGTCGTTGGGCTTCGTTACTGTAACTAAGTGTGTGGCAGTGGCTTACGGCTCGAAAGTTTGTTAATAAGTTTACCTGTTTCGTGTGACAACGTAATAACGGGAAATTGTTTTCTAGTTAAAGAACGCTTTTGGAGTCAAAATACTCGATTTACTAACATTTAAGACTCGTAACATTACAGTAGGTAGAATTGAATCGGTTTAGAATACTGTAAGTTCAATTCAAATTGATTACTGGTTTTTCTCAACATGAAACAAAAACAACGGGCAAACCAAATTCTGTATGATTAATGTAAGTAATTAAGTTTAGAAAAAAACATAAAATGTTGTAACAGCTTATTAATTGTACCCAAACTAAATAGTTATTTCAAAAACAGGACATAATTTATTACTTCAACGCGATAAAGTTCCTATATTCTGTCTCCATGGTACACAACATTAAAAAGTGGTAATTATAGCTCTAGTGATGGTACATGGAGACATTCAAATAAAATTTAATCGTTTTTTTTTTATGAATTGTGTTTATTTTATCTTTCAGATGCACACTAAATTTAACATTTACAACATTTCCACTCATCTGTTTACGTTACTATGACTGGAAGGTCGATTAAACTCCGGGCGCTTCAGAAAAAACAAACTATTGCATTTTTCAAGAATACCAAATTCAACTGCCAACATTACAGTAGTCTCTATCTTTTTATCAATATCTTTCTTCTTGCAAGGTAGATAGAAGTGCTTTTTAATCAATGTCCGTATTTTATCTATCTGTACACCTTGTTCACGTTTGCCAAGCAATTTCATAGCCCATATGATGACGTTCACTGGTCGTTGTTGCTTCTTCCATTTTTGTTCCTGATCCTTAGCTTTAGTTATACGCCTGCAGTTACAATCCTTATCGTTAAGCCTGCAGTCAGAACGTATACGTAAATCTGTTGTAGTGGGAAAATCACGTGTCTTCATGGCAATAACATTTATATTATTTAGCCCTGACGTGGGTAATATTAATTCAGCAGAGTATAGATAGACTACTTCTAATATCACAAGTTTTCATTTTTTTTCCTCCAATTTACAATATTTACTATTTTTATTAAAAATTTGGTATTATGAAATCATTGACAGCTGTATGTTTTAATTTGTCAACAGTTTGTCAAACATAGCATTTGTACCACAGCCTAACGCAATAATAATAAGTCCAATTGCGCAAGGAGGACCAAATAGAGTAATTTAATAAATATATATATTTTTTCGTTCGATTTATTTTGTGAACTGTTCTCGTCTTTAAACGATGTAGACAAAGAATTTCAATCACTTCTGATAAATACTCACTAACTCAAAAATAATAGACTATGTATTACATAGGTAACGAATCTTGCAATAATATCCTGGTTCATTTCCGAATAACAAATAAAAAAACCAATCAAGGAAAGCTTCGGAAATTAATCATCATATTTTGATAGGTAGTAGCCGTAGTAGGTACCAAGGAATTATTGCCTCTAATAAATATTTATATAGACTGAGTTCGTATTCATTGCAAATAGATAAACTAAAACGCTGCGAAATAAGCTTAGGTACTTCATTAAAAGCCCAATGCTGAGGTCGCGTTACTGGTATTACTGTGCAATACAAAATAAATGAATGCTTTTGAAAATTAATTACAACTGGATTTAATTTGCTGCGAATGAATTCTGAACATAAATCATAAGTCGAATGAAAGAGAATAGGATCTGGGAACACAAAGCTGTCTCAATGTCCTGGGTGGATTTGTAAGGATGCTTGGTCGGCAGTACACCATCATCTTGTCTGCTCACTCTATACGCGTTTACCGCGTTGAATAGGTCACGGCTAAGATTTCCCTCAGGGCATTTGGAATTCATGGAAGAGGAATTGTAGCCTCAAGGAACATAAAGGACGCCGTAGGCTTTTCCTAATAGAGACTACGACACTCGACAGAAGGCGACACACAACGTCATCTTCCTTTGGTCCTCTTCACATCTCGCTTACATTTATTAAGGCATCTTGAAAACGACACAATGGACAGGTATTAATATGAAGTCTTTGTTTTGATCTTACGGGCGCTACAGTGCACAATGAAGTGTCGATGTAAGCACACGATGCGAAAGCTGAATACAGTACATGTAACATGTACATTATATGCTGTGGAGGAAGTCATTTTATCAAGTAGAAAAAGAACATAGTAATAAGTATTATGTAGGTTTTAGTGAAAATCTCAGTTGTAAAGGTAGATAGAAAACAGTTACAACAAAAAAAGACAGAATATCTTTTCTACGCAGAGGGAAGCAAATGCCTATAATGAGGATAATGGTCCATTTGAGAAGTAGTCCCGTGGGTGTTATTGTAACGGTAGACCGAAGGGAAATCTTTGTCTTTTGTCTCTCTACAAATTAAACTCTACGACTCAGCGAAGTCCTTTTAAAAAAAAAAATTCCATTATACGTATTAAATGTGTGAATTATAGTTAGTTCCGTGTTTTATAATAAAGATAAACCTCGCACAAGTTCAATTAGGTACAAGCCAAAACTGTCAGTTATGAAATTGCGGTTCACCTAAATGTAACTACGGTTGCCATGTAATAAATTAAGTCACACAAAATATATATCTCGTGTAACATGTTTATTCGCATGTTCCCCGTTTATTGGATTATAAATATTCCTAGACTTCACCAAATAACTCAGACACCGTCTTGAAATATTACCACTCACAAACTATATCTTCGTTCCCATAATATATTATGCAGATTTACATAAATTCTGTACACATATAAGTATTTTATTGGACATTATGTATATGGAATTTCCGTTGAGCAAAGAGGGCCTTGGCAGTAGGCCGAAGGAACGCGGAGACGAAGGTCATATTTCAGACGTATAGATTTAGCATCAATATTTTGGCTTTCGCTCTTCCGTTTACCGTAATATATCATTTTTATTTTGCCGATCCGTGGTTCGATGAAAGAGAGTTTGGTCTTAATTATTATTACAGTCAGACAAATACTGACTTATGTTTATGTAAAGTAATAATCAATATATTTGTAGGGATAAACATGTATTTCGTTTAATTTTGGTTAATTGGAGCAACATTATTAAAACTAAATAATAAAAACTTTGTATTTCTACAACTGAATTTTATAAATAACAAAACATTTTATAAATTATCATTTTTTGGATTTCCGGATTATCATTATTAGATAAGTTGAGTCACTCACTGGGTATCACGGTGATCATTTAATTTATTAATTTAGGCTCGCGAAATATAAATGGGATCACAACTCATAATTAATTAATTGCTTTATTCCAAAAGGGACACAGACATTGTGAAAAGTCGTAAGTTATATAATTAAGAATCTCATTAAGTATATCAGAATTAGTTGGGTCACTAATATTTTTGTGAGAGACAATCTTTTGCAAATTGATTGTGTTATTTTAATAAGAATATTTCGGATTGATAAGGAAGTTAGTAGAAATTGAGATTAAATATTGTCACATTTTTGGTGAAACAGACTGGAACCGATTAAGTCCGAAGACGAACTTGCTCCGAGCACGATAGCACTAAGTAGAAAATTACATTTAGATCTCTGAAAGGCTATAGAAGTACTTACCCGGCTTTCCTGACAGCTCCGGTGCAGTTGAAGGATGCGGCTGCAGCGCCCGTCTGCTTCCCTTTGTACGGAGAATTCATTGCGCTCTCGCCGGGGTCCTCTTCGTCAGACACAGCCGTTGTTAACGACATGCGATCGTCGTCCGATATCTATATACAGATTAAATATTTAATTACCATGATTTTTTAGGTGTAATTTGTCGATAATGAATTAGTGTTTATCTTTTTTTGGGTTATTATTGTCTTGGTGTGATTATAAGGTCACTGCTTTTATCGGCTTATTAATAAGACCGTAATATACTGTATCTGTTTGTTGATTTAATAGGCGTCCTTTATTGAGAATCAAAAAGTGTTTTAAAAATGATAACAAAATATTATGACTAAACCAAAACAGTATCGTTCGTCAAAGCGCGAGATAGAAAAAGTGATATTTTAAAATAAGAAAGTGAAAATGTCTGCTCTGACGTCATTTAAATCTCGCGCAAACAACATAAGTTCAAGCTTGGACACTTTTAACATTTTACAGTATAACGCAGTTTTCACCCCCAGACCACCCCTCGTTTCCACTTTTAAAATTGTTACCTCGCTTCTCAGGTACGAGGCTAGGTGTGCAGTGGTGCAAAGCACAAGATTGAGTGGTAAATGTGACTATTTTTATTCGTTTACCAGGTCTAAATTACTTTGAGATGAAATCTTAATACTTTATAATAAGTAATTATACAACTTCAAAGTGATGTTATCAAGTTTAGTGAAATTGTTTGCTTTTAGTTTGAATTTTTTAAATCACTTACATTAAAAGCTTCCTAGACCACTTAATTTTTTGTACTTTATATTTACCCTAACGGACGTGACTCGCTGTAAATAGATTCCTACTAAAAATACAGTGTATCGTTATCACGTACCGTATAAAGACAGAAACAGTGACTTACTCTGCTGAAATGATGAAGGAATTTAGCAGAATAACCGTTGTTTGCATTAGAACTACGGCGTGGTGTGAAAAAGTTTTGGAATGTTCAAATAATAGCATCGTAAATGTATGGGAGGTGAATGAGCAACTTTTGTTTTGACGACGTGTGTAGTGTGTTTGATGCTTGCGTTATGTAAATCTAAAGCGTCTAAATTTTTTTTTTAATGGTTCATATTAAAAGAAAAACGTGTTGCGCTGACCCCAAATATAATGGGATAAGGACAGGAAGATGATGATGATGGTTCATATTATTAGCGTACATTTAAGTTTGTTTAAACTATTTTACAATATCTTTTGTAATTTTATAAGAATATAGTTTTTGTGATGTTGTGTCTTGCGCTTTTGATCACAACACAGTATATAAGAAAAGAGTTGCTTTGAGGCGCATGCGGCCCGCGGTAGCGCGCTCTCGGCTCGATGGCTCTTGACGCCGCACAGCGCCCTTGCCACCGCCTTTCACGAAAAAAAGAAGACTATATGCCACCACATATTATAAAATATACAATAATTGAGTCATGTTCCTTTGAAGACCTATGCTTTGATATGGCCCCTCCTAAATTCATAATTTCTGCTCGATGAGCTTCCTACCGTTTTACAAGAAGGTGATTAAAATTAATTTTATATACTCTCCCAGTTGATAAATAAACTGCAAAGGATTTTGTTGTGAGTCGGCCAACCGCTTTAAATGAAATTGAATTTAATATGAATTCCTTTTTGGCACCTCAAAGCTTACTACCGGGCAACTCCGCTCTACCTAGATAAAATACTTAATTGCACCTCGCTTAGTTAACTGGGAATCGCAACTCCTGAACAAACTTTAACTTTGGTATAGTTTGGCGTAATACCTACACATTTTGGTAATACGTCCGTCCGTTTTTTTTCGTTAAAATTAGATGGTGACGTTAAATAGGTCAGTAACTTTCCCTTATTTGAGTTTTTACTATGTCGAGATATTGAGATTCCGGAACCCATGCGTGTTTGTAACATGCGAATATTAGCAGTCTAAAAATATCTTGGAAAATCTCTTTAAATAAGTATACAAAAGCTTTCGATTCATTTCAATACTTTTTGTCCTAGATATTTTCAAAGACGAAGACAAAATGAATGGAAACAAAAGATTAATTCACTCTTCGATGAAGAAATGTGATTGGAGATTTTTTACTTTAAGGTTGTGAAAGTAAAACATTACTAAAAGCATAAACTGTGGCTTTTTTTGTGAAGCTACACAAACGTATAACATTATTATTTTCTTAGTAAGTATGTGTGTTGCTTAGAAGATATTCTAAACAGTTATGCTATTATTTAAATTAACTAAAAATACAAAGAAGATTTATTGTCGTCGTCATTGTGACGAATTACTTCTGCTTTGTTTTGCGAAAAAACGATAAAGTTTTTTTTTATGATATCCAAGAGATAACGTGTGTGTTTACATAATCGAAATACATGTGTGTGAACAAAGAACAAAAACAGTTATTAATGTAAAAGAAAACAATACCCACAAAGCCTTATTAAAGCTTAAATAGAGTAAAGAAAATAAAAGCCCTCATTAGCAAAAAGGAAATTGCAGTTTCCACTCAGAGGAAACTAAAATAAGGTCAAAATGTTAGGTATCTTCACCGTATTTTCTTCTCAGCCCTATTGTTACGTCTTACTTCCAACCTTGTTATTTATTACAATAAGACCCATTATACGTTATGTAGGTATCTTTATGCTACAAGTACCTACCTAACATTGATGTTAATTTTATAAGGACCGTAATATCTCACCTTCCTGAGAAATGCTTCATTACAGGTTTGTGCCGTTCCTTTCCAATGATAATGACGAAATCTTACATTGCCAAGTAGTCTTGTTCCGCGCAAAATGGATACATCATATGCTATGCGCCTTATATTTAGCACATCAGTGCGCCTCTTGTACTTGTTTAGTCTACGCCTACGCACCATGCGTTCATCTGGCTCTGAATATTCACCTGTACTCGTGAGACCCTCTTCAGCTGCCCAGGCGCTCAATACGCTTTCTATAAAGCTAAATAACTGTTGTACGTTTGGCTCTAACTTACTAGGTATATAGAGATAAGGCGAAACGGTTTTTTTGGGAACAATGGCCTTTTCATCGGGCTCATATTCGGGCGGTGGCGCGACGTCGTGGTAGGGACAACTGTGAGTTTTATGGTGATGGTGGTGGTGGTGATGATGTTTAGATTTCCGTTTTGGCTCCTTCGACTTTGAATTGTTGCCGCCGCCGCCGTCCCCTTTATCTGCAGCTTCTCCACCGCTCGATTGCGAGTCAACACTGCGCTCTCTGCGCGGTTTCGGTCGATCGCTCGACGTTAACGCCACCAGACCTCCAGCCGCTAGACAGCAGTGATGGGCAACACAGCAAAAGCGGGCATCTCCTTTGCCAAGTCCTGTATGTGCTTTGTGGCAAAATGAAACATCGGGAACCCGCGCCCCAAGCGCTGCTAGATGGGCTCGGTCTGCGCAGACTTGCATCAGTAAATTTTCGCCAAAGTGAACAGTCTTGTGTCGGCGTCGCCGCAGGTGCATCATGACGGTTCCGCTGCCAGCCAGCGAGGGCGGCGCCGAGACTGAAGCTTTCTTGGTGCGAGGCTCGAGCGCGCGCGCACATCGAGGCGGCGGCGCGCGGTGCGTCTCCACCATCATTGGCAAGGAGCGGCGTCAGCGGCCGGCTCGCGAGCGTCACCTCATCACGCCTCTACCGCTCTCTGCTATTCTGTGCTTCCGCCTACTCTTCAACTTTTTATTTTCCTATTATATTATTGCGAACATTATTAATGCACTTTAATTCTTTTTAAAGTCATTTTGAAGATTGAACGTAATTTCGTCACGATTCAAACTTCTATTATTTATACACTAAGCACAATGCTCAAAGATTCATAATAAAGAAACACATCATGCTAGCATAAATTGTCTTTTAATGTAATCATTTCAGGTAAAGTTTAGTTAAGTTTGTAATATAAAAGTGTTAATGAGAAGAAGTGTGATATGAAAGGCAGTATTCTACAAAAATAGATTGGTTGAAGAATTGTATGACCGCTAAATGTCCATGTAACATACTAATCCATACACATACATAAGACGAGAGCACTCGACTGTTCCTTCTTCCGAAAATCCTAATATTCCAAGATGAAAGAAAGTTCGGGCTAAAACCTTAACAGATTCAACAACTCATTTCCACGAAAATGATGTAACCTTCATGGTTTGATTGACTAACAAACAAAGATTAAACTTCCGCATTTACATTTTTTATACAAAGTTTTAATAAATCTCGATGTTAGATATCTAAAAGATTTAGTGTCTTCGTGATTGGTATCAGATATTTATGAGAGAATATGGAAAGCACAGAATGATAAGTAAATAGGTAGGCGTTTATAATAAAAATCCGATAAAACGTTCTGCGTTTGAAGTGGCTTGTTCCCGGCAGAGACGTTAACAAGCTGTCAGAATAATTGTTAACCAGATATTTTTATACCATTTTGTGGAGTCTTGCCGTAGTTAGATTTAGTCCAACATTAGTCAAACGATACGCCAAAAGAAAAAAATACGTATACACGCTGTGTAACAAACACTTTCTTTTTAATTATAACTAAGTTTTTTATTAGCCAAGCGACCAAGACGAAATTTTTCGAGGCAGCGACTCTGTAAGTTTTTCTACTAACAAAATATAAGTTGGACGTATTTACGGCATGGTAGTGATGAATCTTTTTGTAGTTTGGTAGCGTTTTAATTACGCTAATAGCTTGCGCGAAGTTTTCCAAGTGAAGTAGGGCGTGATATACCACAGCAAAGCGACATCCCGTTTGGGCGATGAGCTACTGGGCTATTTTATATATTGAATAATGAAAATATGACATTTAATATCTAACATTTCAATATAGCTATTGTATTATATTTATATAGTGACAACAAATTAAATATCCATTCAAAGTCTAAATTAATACAAGTTGAGGCTTTAATTAGTAAATTACTGACCCGTTGGTCAAGTAGTTGCTGATCATGAGTTAACGGATTGGTTACCCAGGTCCGGCAAAACTTTAAAGAATATTTCATTAGTTTCTTAGTGACAGACTGTAGACTTTAAATTTGTACCCTGCTTGTCGTTAACGTGACTTACACATTATTATGGTAAAATGTGTGTGTAACTACTCAAAACTTTTATCTAAACCTGGTAAAATAATCAGTGGCGTGCCTAAGGGCCAACAATATGAGAAGCCCGTAAGGCAAGCAAACAGTTCAGAAATTCTAAAATCATGAAGAGTAGTATGTTATAAGAGCAAATTAAGATTTTAGGCTTCTATGAAAGTACTACCACTACTAGTACCTAATACCGGGTTTAGTTATTATATCGGTTCTTATAAATGAGTGAGTGTGGTGGCGTGACGTAAACTGAGATATCCATCGTTATACTTTCCTGCAAAGAGCAGAACTGAGTAGCAACTTATAATGACGTAGAAAATTTCTCAAGAATAGATATTGTGCTAGAAAGCTAAAAATTATATTGTAAACTAAAAGAAGATTTGTGTGGTAATGTATAACTTATAATCAAACTTATCCAATACAAAGTACCCAATTACTTTTGGTGTCTTTAACCTCAATTAAGAATATTCAGCAACCCTAAGTTTTTCTAAATACAACTGAGTGATAGACAATATCTATTTGACTAACTTTATCATCTGCCAAGCTTTTTCCCAATCATATTGGGGTCGGCTTCCAGATTTACTAGATATAGTTGAATACCAGTATTTTACATGGAGCAACTGCCTGTCTGACCTCCAGAACCCAGTTAGTACAGGGTAATACGACACCCCTTGGTAAGACAGGCTAGACAATGTGAAATGGAAAAAAACTAGAAATATCCACTATAAAAAACATAACAGAGTCAACATATCGGTAGGCATTCATTGATAGGTCTAACGATAAAAGCCTTCGCAACAAATCACTTGAAAATAACGCAAAGCGATAAAGTAATGGAATTTAATCTCCAATAGAATCTGATAAATTGCCCTCGTTAAGCCGTTACCTTCTGTTTGCTGTTTTTGTTATTACCGAATCCATTAAAGGAAAAAGTTTTTGAATAATTGATAGACAAAGCTCCTGTTGTACAAGTGTATAACGTCTTGTAACAGACAGAGATTAAGCATTTGTACTGAATAAGCTAAGCATTTCCATGGGAGTAAAAAGACCTTTGAGATTGGCACAAGAAAAGAGAGGCCTTAACCCAGCAGTCGGGAAATTTAGGCTGTGGATGATGATGATGAACCTAAACAGTGCTAAGTTCCCTCAAAGATGTTATATAGATTCTTTCAAACTAATTCTCTTAACATAGTAGAATTTTCAACCGATATCGCCGAATACCTATCGCAAAGTAAGATCAAACACATAAATATAAAATGTCCTCGACAATAATGGAAGTCCAAATACCGACTTGGCATTGACAATACCGCAAATCGTATCTAGCGCTTGCATTACCTTCCAGCCCGAACGCGATATGAAATGTCGGAAATGGAAAATGTCATGTTTTATTGAATCTTTTTTTGCTTCTATATTGAGCTCATATGAAACATTATAAGCGGCTTTGTTTGTATCGTATTCAAATACACAAAGTCTTCTTGCAGTTCTCTCCCCGTTCCGACGGGAGTTTCGGTAAACACAAAATCATAGAGATAAAAGCTTTTCTACATAAAGTTACAACGTTTGTAAGGGATTAGACGTTTCGCCGAAATAGTCACTGGTATCGACGTCGACGTGTGTACAATATACGCGTGTGATTGAGATTGCATTGAATGTAGAATCCGCTAAGCAATTATGGATTCGGAATGAGTCACCGCAACTCGTGGACGTTTCCATCCAAGCGCCCTGCATTGCGCCAAATTCAGTTTGGTTTGATTCTATTTGTTCTTTTAATTGGAACAACAACGAAAAGCGTAATCTGCAATCTACATTTCCACAACCCTGTTCTGTTTAGTATCATAAGTTAAGCTCCTTCAATATTCACCTGACGTTTGTCACGTTTCATATTTATAATTTTTCAACAACAATATTATTCTATGACAAAATTTAAAACAACTGCCTTAAATATCACACTTCAAATATGTCACTAACGGTTTAAACAATTTTAATATGTTCTGTTTAAAACGTCTAAGTGCACTGAATGCAATCGAATATTTTAAGTAAACGATAAACCTGTACAGACTTTCAATCGCTTCGAGGATAGGCGTACACATCACTTTTGCACACAATACGTAAATGGAGAGCACGAACATTAATATTTATTTATTTAACCATTGTTTATCGGCACACCTACAGTGAAGTCACGAGTCGATTTGTTTAAGTTAATAAATAAATAAGTTTTTTGAGTTACATAACCAAGCACTAGGCACACACAGAGCCGCTCCAACGCCCTGGCGGCCCTCGCTGCGACTGGATCCAGCACGCGTCAACGGAGGGTGGTCGCGATCGTCGAACTTCGTTACGATTCGGAATGAAACGATCGTAAGTCCTCGGGCGCTTTCGGAGCAAGCGCGCCTGCGGGCGGGCGGCGCCCGTGTGCCCCGCTCTCCCGCCTACCACACGATATAACAACCCACTGTTTAAATTTATTTCTACTAGAATTAACGGATATTTCCAGATAAGTGTTGACATTGATAAAGAGATTAATTAAATTATTGTAAAGAACAGCAATATGGCAGGCTATTAATCCCTTTTGGAGAATCTCGTGTCGCTTTAAGTTATGGCTTGAGTTAAGAAGAAACAGATAAGATAGATTTAGAAAATGAAATGTATTATTTATTATGACAATAATACGTTTTACATAAAAATATATAAAAAGTATTATAACTTTATATAAAAACTTTTTTATAGAGCATTTATTGTGAAAGTAGTATTTGATATATTAAGTTGCGATTACCTATGTTACAGTGAACGCGTTACATAGGTAATTTTAACTAAAAATATCACGACTAAGCTACATTGTAAATGCAGATTTCCTTATTTGAATAGAGTGATATAGGCTAAGTAAATAGTATAATGCAGACGAAGTTCTGCTCAGTGGCGGCTTAATCTAATTAGAGTACAACATAGTATAACGTTATCGCGCGCCTGTCATGCTCCGCAACCGAGTTCTCCCACGCGGAAAATATTCTTGCCATCTTCGTGTTACGCTGAAGAAGTAAAAAGATATAAACCGTGCGCTTTACATCTACATTTGTACTACATGAGGTGAATGCACTTCCAGCGGATATTTACTCTGTATCAGATTAGTAGGGCACGCCATGGGATATTATTGATTGATATAATTTTTTCCGCTTTGATGTCGCCCGTATATACGTTAATATCAACAGCCAAGTACGGTCCGTTAGTGATAGATAGTCGTCCATCATTTTTAATATTCGTTAGCGAAGCGTAAAACTACGAAAATAAGTTAGCTCGAGGCAATTTTTACGTTTTGATAGCGGATTGTGTATTGAAGCAAATAATAATGTGTCTGGGGATGGAAACCGCGGGGGCTCACGGCGCCTTCTTCCTAATTCACAACTTTAAGTATTTATTCATGTTCTTTTGCAACTGTTTACATCATATATAACTTACGTATGAGGAAGTTTACTGTAACGTTTATTTAACGTGGCCTTGTTCTGTATTCAGAACAATGAAATGGTTTGAATACGTGTCTACTTTTAACACCTTGGTAATTAGTAACTTTTGAAATGTTGTATAATATAATTGCTTGTGTGTACAATGCTGCCATTTCTTCACGAGTTACTTATTGTATTCATAAGTGCTTTTGATATCAATTATTATTAAACTAAACACAAATATTACTTTTCATTGTATTTACAACCGGCGAAGAATTCAAGACCAGCCAGTACCCAAACATACATTACCTTAATTTAGTTATAACGTTACATTTTGTTTCCAACCAGAATCTTATGCTAAATTCATGAAGAGCTTTCGACTTGTAATAAGAATCGTATCAACAAAATACATGTCATATTATAAAACATCGACTAAATTGTCATCAATAATACCTGCTCGGTCGGCGGGCACTCATTGACTCTACAAAGTTCGCCTGAGCTCGTAGACTTGCAAAACAAACGACCCAGGGGACGACGGAATGGTTAATGTCATAATCTTGGAGGTAAGGTTTAGTGCTATCACCAAACCGCCTTACCTGCTCCGATTATGACAGGCCAAGTAGGTATTAGTAAGATGATATTTAAACCACAGGTATGCGGTACAAGGTAGGGTTAAGGATAGATCTTTTGGACCGAGTTAGGATAGTCATCGTTCTTGATACTATGTTATATTATTTATTGAGTCATATGATCACACGTTGTCATAATAATACAATGAAATTCAAACAATCTATGAGTTGGAAAGATTACATACTTTCGAGAATTAATAATGACTCTTAAATAATTGGAAACCAAAGTTAATAAAATACTGACTATTACAAAAATATTGTCGATAGTTTTCGCACAAAAACTGGACTCATAAGTTGATTACGAATTCTTCCCGTCAATCTTTCAGCAGCTCAACACTTTCATTTAGATTCAAACGATGGGTCTTCATAAGCAGTAAATGGAATTCGTGCCTACATGAAATCCTTTTGAATATATTTTTTGTTTTATTTAGCGGAGGCATGGAAACGGTCGACCTTTTAATACATATATTCAGAGTCATTGTACCTGTATTGGGTTGAAAAGGGTACTATAATCCTACTGATTAGGTATTCGCCCCGTAATATATTACACTGGTATTGGAGAGCAAGAAAATATCGCGCCTATTTCGAACGTAGCTAGTTAATTAATTTGTGAGACATTGGTAAATGCGCGGTAATATAGACGAGCTCGTTTCATCGTGGAACAGTGGTGTGAAACTAATAACATTAACGAAAAGTGAAACGAAGCGTTGTACTGGCAACGACCGTCGCCATCGACCATCTAGGCTGAAATCAAGATGGTCGTGTGCCTTCTTAAGTATTTTATTAAAAAGACAAAGTAATTAGTAACATTCCAGCAATTGTTGATCTTTATTGAAGTAGATTGACTTTAGAATTATTTGTCGATACGAACTTGTTTACAATATAAATATCCTCTATCATACGCACAATTGGCCAGCGATCAATCATTAGCGATCAAAATGTCATCAGAGCACTCTCCCCGAAGCCTGCTTGTCGTCTGGACCTCACACCCTATTATTTTTTATGTGTTTCAAACGTGCCCCATGAATACGAACGTATTTCTCACAGATGTAGTACGTAACCATTACAACTAACTAGATTTATCCATTTCCATAATTAAAAGCTCTCGGGCAGTCGAGTAAAAACTTAGTTATTATTATCAGCCTCCCCTCCCGTCCACTTATCCTTTAAAACTTAGTTAAGCTAAAATAATTAATTTCTTTTCCCATTACGCAACGTCTTGAAAACACATTTAAACTTAATCAGTTAGAATAATTGGTAGCTAGCATTTCCATCGTCTATCTATATTTTCGAGGAAGTTGGGAAATCACGCAGTGAACAAGCAAAGTTAATTAATCATAAATTATGATCGCTTCTCTGACTGAGCATCGCAATCGATTTAATGAACCTCCTACCTTTTCAAAATTTATCGGACGTTATTATAAATGACTTAGCTTTTATGAACAAATGTGATTAACTACGTAAGTAGGTAATACATTCATTTATAGGAGCTAGACGAGTATACCTTTCATTAAACTGTAGCTGAATCAAGATTTATTACAAGCAACCTGTAACTGTAATAAGTTTCATCCTAGCTTCAATACGTTAAAGATAATTGACCTAGCAAACGAACCAAGAGTATGTTACAAGAGGATAAATGGCGCTGGCGGCAGAGCGCATGCGTAAGGCTTCACAGTACCCCGCGCGTTACGCGTCCACCCCGCGCGCGTCCCGCTGCCACTTCGCTTGCTACGTGCATTGGCCGATGCACGTAGACGGTGTGAAACGAAGCAGAGTTGATGCGACATCGATGCGAGCGACCCGGGTGTCAGAGGGCTATCGGCCTGCAACACGGTCTGGCAGGGCCAGTGTATGACGTGCTCTCAATTTGATTTTCAACGAAACATCCGTTTCGCAGAATTTTGTGAGACTGGCCAGGCTATTGAATTATGGAATAATGACGGCCAGTGCGGTCGATATAACAATCTTGTGTATACGGGCTTCAATTTTAAATGTGAACTAGCTATATCGAGCATACACAACACATTTTAAAACTACAGGATAACATAAGATTTTATTGGTACATTGAGAAACTAATCCTAAATATAAAATCAAAAATCTATCACAAATCGTAATTCTTACTATCGATAAGTAATCGTTGTGCAAATTAATTGCTAAAGTAAAATTTCTAAGTATCTTTATTAGATTTCTACCAAGATAGAGACGCTTGTTGTACAAACGTAGTTTTATATTGGTAGGTAAAAGTACTTCGTGGCCAAAGATTTAATTTTAATGGCTCCACTCTATAAAAACTGGCTTTAACCGTACTTGAAACTCAAGGGCAAGGAAAAGGGGAGAACGTATTTTAGAGTAGTTGCCGTGGGGTAGGTATAAAATAAATAGCAACAATATAAGGCGGGCCACTTTCACGAAATGGCTCTGAAACGTATTTTTATACGGACCGTATTTGGGAAAGGAAAGAGCTATGTTGTTTTTTTTCTTATATCACTGCAATTACAGTGAGAAAATAACCCTGAATAATGTACGTAGTTACTAGACACGGCAAGGGTAGAGGAAAAGGAGACGGAAAATGATGGGTCCCCATGTAATAAATTGAGATATGGTCTAAAAAATTGTATTTTACTTTATTTTATATTATCTAAAATTAGCTCAATTCTCAATCTGGAAGCGGAGAAAAATGAGAAAGATAGTTTTCATAACAATATCGATTTATTAAATACATAGATTACAGAATTACAAAAAGACAAACTTTGCACTAGGTAACTAACTCACTTACAGTATTTAAATGTGCTTTTAATACCTATATTCAATTTAGTGAATTTAATTACAGGTACATTAATAAAGAAAATGTCAATTAGTAAGTTCTGAAAAACCAAAATGAATATCGATTAAAATCAATCATTATTTAGAATTCGAATCGATTAAAATCAATCATTATTTAGAACTAGCTGACCCACGCAACTTCGTCTGCATCACATAAATATAGCTTATAACCTTTCTCGATATATCGACTATCCGACATAAATTAACTTAAATCGTAACAAAAAAAAATCTTATTTTTCCTCTATAAAATATTATTTTAAATTGGCTTAGATTATTATTAAAGTGAGAATTTAAGTATCTCTTACTTACTGTTAAATATACGAGTATACCCTGTACTTGTAAACATTATGGTGCAGTAAATATTTTGAATTTGAATTTCCCGGAGGCCAGCCAGAATCCCCCGCAATATAGGTAACATTGCGCCGCAACGTGTGTAATTATTTTGCCGCGCGGATATTTTTACACTAGCTGACCCACGCAACTTCGTCTGCGTCACATAAATATAGCTTATAACCTTTCTCGATATCGACTATCCGACATAAATTAAGCTAAATAAACAAACAAAAAACCTTATCTTTCCTCTTTATTATAATAGTTCAGATGGTTTAGATTAGCTTAGATTATATTAAAGTATGAATTACTATAGGTATCTCTTACTGTTAAATATACTATAACACTATACTTGTAAGCATTATGATGCAGTAAATATTTTGAATTTGAATTTCCCGGAGGCCAGCCAGAATCCCCCGTACCTACATTGCGACGCGCGAAATATTTTGCCGCGCGGATATTTTTACATTGCGATATCTTCTAAGATATTTGTTTAAACTGTATAGAGTAAAGGGCACAAATATTCTATATTAAATTTCCGTTCTAACAAACATATTTATTTAGATATAGATTAATACCATATGGGTTAAATAAGCTTCGCAAAAAATAATTCTTTTTAACCTAACAGTTTAACTGTAAAAAAAGGTTACAGTGAGTCAATCTTAAAAGATAGATATATGCTGTCGCGGACTTTTTTTAGAACTTTTAAAGAGGAACAATTCCTTCATACATGATATTAGTGTAACTTAAACCGTTTTCGCAGCGCACGCAGCGGAAGCTCTCAAAAAGGAAATACCTTTTTCCGTTTTTGAAACATTTTTCATTTATGCTCCGCTCCTATTAGCCGTAGCGTGATGTTATATAGCCTATAGCCTTCCTCGATAAATGGACTATCTAACACAAAAAGAATTTTTCAATTCCAACCAGCAGTTTCTGAGTTTACCGCGTTCAAACAAACAAACAAACAAACAAACAAACAAACAAACAAACTCTTCAGCTTTATAATATTAGTATAGATTGCGATATCTTCTAAGATATTTGTTTAAACTGTATATAACTAAACTGTAAATATTCTATATTAAATTTCTGTTCTAACAAACACATTTATTTAGATATAGATTAATACCATATAGGTTATATAAGCTCCGCAAAAAAAAAAAAAAAAAAAACATTTTAATAATAAAAAAGGGATACAGTGAGTTAATCATAAAAGATAGACATATCCTGTTGCGGACTTTTTTTTAGAACTTTTAAAGAGGAACAATTATTTCATACATGATATTTGCATAACTTAAACCATTTTCGCAGCGCACGCAACGGAAGCTCTCAAAAAGGAATATTTTTTCCAGTTTTTGCAACATTTTTTATTTATACTCCGCTCCTATTAGTTGTAGCGTGATGTTATAGCCTAAAGCCTCCCTCGATAAATGCACTATCCAACACAAAAAATTGTGGAAAAAATTGAATTTTTCAATTCCATCCAGTAGTTCCAGAGTTTATCGCGTTCAAACAAACAAAGAAACTCTTCAGCTTTATAATATTAGTAAAGATTGACAGCTGACCAGGATTGACATTGACACCCACCGATTATTACTCTCATTTCTGTTGGTATTTTCCGTTACGATTTGAGTGTTTCCCGATTATTTTATTACTAGCTGACCCACGCAACTTCGTCTGCGTCACATAAATATAGCTTAAAACCTTTCTCGATTTATCGACTATCCGACATAAATTAATCTAAATCGTAACAAACAAAAAATCTTATCTTTCTTCTTTGTTATAATAGTTTAGATGGTTTAGATTAGCATCTCTTACTGTTAAATACATATACGATAACACTCTGTACTTGTAAACAATAAGATGCAGTAAATATTTTGAATTTGAATTTCCCGGAAAGAATCTCCCTATATTGCGACGCGCGAATTATTTTGCCGCGCGGATATTTTTACATTGCGATATCTTCTAAGATATTTGTTTAAACTGTTTGGAGTAAAGGGCACAAATATTTAATATTAATTTTTCCTTCTAACAAACACATTTATTTAGATATAGATTAATACCATATGGGTTAAATAAGCTTCGCAAAAAATAATTATTTTTAACCTAACAGTTTAATAGTAAAAAAAGGTTACAGTGAGTCAATCTTAAAAGATAGATATATGCTGTCGCGGACTTTTTTTTAGAACTTTTAAAGAGGAACAATTCCTTCATACATGATATTTGCGTAACTTAAACCGTTTTCGCAGCGCACGCAGCGGAAGCTCTCAAAAAGAAAATACCTTTTCCCGTTTTTGTAACATTTTTCATTTATGCTCAGCTCCTATTAGCCGTAGCGTGATGTTATATAGCCTATAGCCTTCCTCGATAAATGGACTATTTAACACAAAAAGAATTTTAAAATTCCAACCAGCAGTTCCTGAGTTTACCGCGTTCAAACAAACAAACAAACAAACAAACAAACAAACAAACAAACAAACTCTTCAGCTTTATAATATTAGTATAGAAGTATAGATTAGTTTAGTCAACATAAAACGTTTTACATTGCGGTCAAACAGTTCAGGCGGTCTAGTCTGTATTATTTACTCGTATTATGTAAGTTACAAACCAACATTAAGTAGAAGGATTATTAAAGTAATATATTATTACGTATTTATTTAATAACACAAAATAAAATTCAAAAAAAAAACATAGTTTAAAAACTAAAACCCCACTACGAAAAAAACTGCGTTGAAATAGTATGAAACAAGATGAACACGTTATTAGAGTGTTTAGGTTGGTACTTAAAACGTGTGAATACGGCTTTTCTTTTTACCCGACTACGGCAAAGCCAAAGGAGGACTGACTGACTGACTCATCAACGCCCAGCCCAAACCCTTGGACCTAGAAAGCTGAAATTTTGCGCAGAGGTTCCCTTTATAATGTAGACAAGGAATAAGGAAGGATTTTTCGAAATTCAACCTCTAAGGGTGTTAAATAGGGGATGAAAGTTTGTATGGAAAATCGTCATTTTCACGCGGGCGAAGCCGCTGGCAAAAGCTAGTATAACATATATATGGAAAACGTGCGATTAATTGCGTCATTCCACTAATCACTCGTGTAACCGGAAATATTTTCGAGATGGCCCAGCAATACTTACCAATAGTGCAAACAAGTATAGCCCATTTAGATGCGTCAACGTAAAAAAGGAGTAAAAAATATTAGATTAAGTTTTTTTCTGTTTTGCTGTCGGTGATACGTTCGTTGTTACGTTATTTCGGGATCACGTGATTCGGTGTGACGATATTCGTTGTAACGTGCATTCGTTGTTCCGTGATTCGAAGTCTCGTGCATTCGTTGTAACGTGATTCGTCGCTGCGTGCTTTCGTACTCACAGTATTCGTTGTCGCAAACATTCGGCGTCGTGTGATTCGACGTTGTAACTTTCGCAATGACGTATTGCACTCGTTGTGGAGGTCAGGGAGGCAGTAGCTCCATGAAAAATACTGTTAATTAGTTGCATTCGGTTAGACTATGCGCCAACCACAACGTAATTGGGAAAAGGCTAGGCAAATGATCGTAAGATTCATTTAGGTGTAACGCCCTCACAAAGAAACCGTAATTGAAGTTGTTTGTATCCCATGACGCCTCCACACGTATACTTCAGCCATTTATAACAAAGTTTTGATTTGGTTTTGGAATGAATAATTAAATTTTTTGGGTGTCCAAAGTATTTGTAGTTAAATTGTGTTTGAATCTGTATGTCCATTTAAATGAATATTTATGAATGAATTGATTAAAAAGAGGTGGGTTGAATCTATTAAAAGGTAACAATTCCAGTCAATTTCTCAGATAACTACACTAATATTATAAAGAGGAAAGATTTGTATGTTTGTAATGAATAAACTCAAAAACTACATTCACCCTGAGTAGCATAGGCTACTATTAATCCCTGTATTCCCACGGGAACGGGAACAACGTAGGTGAAACCGCGTGACATCCGCTAGTTAACCGACTTCCCAAAAAGGAGGAGGTTCTCAATTCGATCGGTATGTTTTTTTTTTCTATGTATGTACACCGATTACGCTGCGATTTATGATCCGATTTACGTGATTCTTTTTTAGTTTGATGCGAAATAGTTGCCATTTAGTCCCATAAAAATTTAGTATAGTTTGGCCCAGTACTTTTCATTTTATGAAGATTTTTCTTAATTTATGAAAAATTTTCGATTATGTGTGTTCGAGAATAACTTCGTCGTTTATGAACCAATTTTGATGATACTTTTTTTATTGTGAAGGAGATATTTTAAGGGTGGTACTATGATATGGAAACCAGGACCTGGTGATGGAATCCCAGAGAACTCGAGGGCAACCCTCAAATTTCATAGGCACTTATTACGTGTTTCGTGTTTTTTTTGTCTAATGTTAGGTTTTTACTTATACATTTGTAACCAAAAAAGAAGGGGCAATTCATATGAAGCCTGGGCCCAGAGTTGTGAAGTGAAGGTCTAATTAATAATAACATTTAATG
Organism: Diarsia dahlii; assembly: GCA_949775195.1. NCBI lineage: Eukaryota > Metazoa > Arthropoda > Insecta > Lepidoptera > Noctuidae > Diarsia > Diarsia dahlii. Next base: position 12,479,203 of record OX459194.1, on the reverse strand, counting down.
AGAAGATACCATGACGCTAATCAATAACGTAAAGAAACACACTTTTAAAATACCTATTTTTATCACTATTGCCTTAATTTAATCATTGTATTTACCATGTAACTTCATAGCTCACAAAGATAAATTATAAATTTCTGAACGTGTATACCAAGTCAGTGCTATTGGACATTGATAAGGGATTCATGCGGAAGCGGTCTTGGATGCTTTATTGTTCAGTTGCTGTATTAGCAGTGCTCATAATCACTACTAAGCGACCAAAACCTTTGACATTGTCCATCAAAATGATTCTTATTAAATTGGAAACAAAGAAATTAACGCATATAAACTGTTTGAACTGTTGTAACTTTTTTATTTGATTAATTAATTAGCATGACACATGCTGTTAGCATATACGATGTTAGGATTGACAAGATCTTAATTTTGATGTGAGTTAGAAAGTGATACAGTGTTGAGACGAAAAAAATAATAGGGGAGACCCTATTCTTTTTGAAACAGTATTTATTTTCTCATTCCACTTCGATTGAGTAGTTCTGTGAATATTGAATACATACTTGTGTTTCTTCCTTTTCTTCATCTTTGATCATCATTCTTTCATAGCTTGTAAAAAGCTATGAAACTCAAAATTATCAATAAAATCATTAAATCAATCGTGTGTGTGTGTGTGTGTTTATTCGAATATCAAACTGTTTCACCTTCATTATTAAAATACTTAATTAATTAAGTTTTAGGTGTAAGTTATAATTATAATTAAGTACTTACCGCAATGTTGAGTACTGGAGCATAAATTAAAAGTGACTTACCTGTAACAAAAAAGTTATGATTAATAAATTGATCTTCATTTAAAACCTTCTGTGATGTTTAATTTTCAATGGAAATGTCAAACTTGGTCATTTCTTGTAAAAAGAATAGCGCTGTTAGTTTATGTTTCCCTCTAAAAGCTTTCCCAACAAATGGGGTTTGCTTTAACAACGATATATATCCTGGCTTCAACGTATTACATGTTTCCTGCGGATATACATCATGTTGAACTGTTTTCTCAGCCATTTATTTAGTCACTAGCAAAAAATGTTTCATATTTGCTATAAAGGCACTTATAAATGGTTTTGTTATCATTCATGTGATATTTTTATGTCCCATGAATAATGAAGTCTACTGTTTTATGATTCGACTTCAGGAAAAAGCAAAAACTACGCTGTTTTATGAGCAACGGATTAGAATCTTGGAAGATTTATTACTGAGTAAATAAGAGGGTTATTTTGGAGAAAAATAAAACAAAATTGAGCATTAAAAGAGTAATCTAACAACAAACTGTAAAAAGGTATAAAAAACTGCTCCTCAACGCTGTCAGCTGGTAATGTGCCTAAGACTGGCAATTAAAGAAAATTAATTAAAAAGAGGAAGTCATTTATAAGGAACCATTGATAAATTACGGCTCCACCACATATTTATCGTATAAAATTAGGCAACACGAGTTTACATAAGGCTAACTTTTCAAAATGTTCAAAGGGACTTTTACAACGAACGCCCTTTATTAAGTACTCCAAAAGTATGGCCGTTGCCTTGGAGTGACTATTTATTATATTTTGTAAAAGGTTTAACCAACAAGAAGATTAAAAGTGTTAAGAATGCTTAATTAATATAAAAATAGTAACAGCCATAAAATTATATGAAATAAAAGTTAGGCGGGGTCGCGGCAGGCCACGAAGGAGATGGCGGGACGAATTAGACAGGTTCAGAACTAAAAGTGGAAGGAGTGGAGGGAGGTCTTGGCCTAGGAGTAGGACAGAGAAAGCTAGAAAAAAAAACATCCTTAAGATTAGTAAAAGAAAACTTATAAACTATGTTAGTAATATATGCCTGTTACTATTTTTTATTAATTAAGCATTCACACACTATGATAACTCACGAAAAAGCACATTTAAACTTCAAGAGATCATATTTTGTTTCATGAAGTTTTTAATAAACATTTGTACATTATTAAATGTTTGAAGTATAACTTTTCTCTAAATGTAATTTAAAAAGTTTTATGATTACTTACTGTCAATAATTAATTATCCTAATAGATGCTAGGAGCCTTTAAGAGTCTTCTCTAAAAGAGTCTATTTATAGGTTTATCAAAACAAAAAAGACATCAATTAGGCTTTTCGAATAAAAGGAAAATAAAAAAGTACTCCAATAAATAAACATATAATGAACATTAAGAAGACAAAAAGGATCGTATACAATAAAAAATCACTTCCAAGTATCCAACCCTTTTGTATTCAATTTGTCCTCTGGGTCTTGAAATAATTATACACATCAGAATGTATAAACCGGAAAACACATGGGACGGGCCGGCTCTCGCTTCGAAAGAAGGGGATCAATAGAAGCTCGACCTTGACACAATTTACAGTGGCCGTACCTTCGCGGCCGCGTTCAAGAATAAACATTAGGCCTTCAGTATCCCATTACAGTGAAATAGAGAGGGTGGCTCAATAAACAAGCTAAAATAAACTTGCCTTTTGCCACGGAAAGTGTAAAAGTACCTAGCAAGGTTTTTCATTTATAGCCAAGGTCATAGCTACCTACTTACTTATAAAATTATAGAACTGAGAGTCAAATAGTATTCGATTGTTTGATATATGTAAGGAGTCAAAACAAAACAATCTTGTCCATTTAGATAATGTCGTATGTTGGAATGGTTGATGTTGTTCATAGTTAATTTTGTTTTGTTATCAAGCTAAATTGATCAAAATAGGAGCCTACTGAGAGTTTTCATAACATGTTAAAGGATTAAGCAAATTCACGCCTTGTTATTTGTGCAAAGATTTTAAAATAAATATATATATCGATAACATTATTTGTGATAAAACAATACCTTTAAGATTTCAGGAGCAGCGTGCTTAGATTTGACGCCCCCCATGCAAGTTATAGTGTGAACACCATTTATTATTAAACGTAGAGATTGTCTTGAAGTAAGTCTACTTTTTATTTGTTTATTTTATTTGTTTATATTACATCTAACAACAGTAAATATTTACGAATCTGAGTTATTTTATATTTAAGTATAACCTCAACGACTGATTTTTATTATTTATAGAATATTAACAAAATAACATTGAACACTCTATGAGTTACAATAGAATATTAACGTAGACTTGGCAGCTTTAGAAAACACCTACACACAGAAGTTAACATTCATTACGAAGACGAAATATCACAGGTGGATCAAGCGATATACAGGCAGGAACTCTACTTAATTAGTAACACGTATATTTAATTATATTAAATATTTTCTTATTGTTTATGGAAATAGAACATTTATATATATGTCAACAATTCACTCGTACGTAGGCCTTTGAATTGACTTCACTTCAACACATAGGATATGTTTATAGGTAATTTACGTATTTTCACAATAGTTTCATTCGATTACTGGTTTAACTATAACAACCGTGAAATTACAACTGCGTTTCACTGCAAAACGGAGCGAGTACGACACAATCCTTCTTTGTCCGTGCACTTGACAGTAAAAGCTTTGTATTTACACACACAAAACGTCTCAATTTTCGATTCAATGTTCTTTTTCGCGACATTCGACACGCCTATTTTGCAACAAATTTGGGTGTTTGGAACCCACGATTAGCCTCAATTCATTGTAATATAAGAGAGAAGTTAACCTCAAAATAATATTTTTAATACTACGGATAGGATACGATTGGAGGAGTTGGAGTGCGCAGCGCGCCTGCCGCGCAGGCTCCGCCGACTGCTTCCGAACGCGGTCGAACATCCCAGATCTCGCTCCTCCGGACCGTTCGTCGGCCATCACTATTTAACATTTTGTTTGGCTTGTGTTATGTACGTACTATACTATTCATATCTAGAGAATCGTTAGACTAAAATTTTGTCACTTTTGAATAAAAACTAGTTTTCGACAAGCCTAGACGCCTAACAGAAAAGTTAATTACTTACATTTGTTTCAATATATTTTTTTGGTTTATCTTTATTAATTTGACTCCTGGAGTTCTCAATCATTCTGTTATTGAAGTGATAACAAAAAAAAAACTAGCCAAGTTCGAGTTGGACTCGCACATGAAGGGTTCCGTACCATTGTAGTAGGAAAGCCCCTATTAATTTGTATTATTTGTCGTTTTAGCGGCACCAGAAATACATATTTTGACAAAGTTATTATTGTTGAACATTATCAAAATGTGTTAATACATATTTTGATAATGTACTATATCTCAAAAACTGTTAACTTACTCTCGTTAAAACCAGTTTTGTTGAAAGTTTTCATTGCATATATTTGTTTTAGGTTTTTCACTCTCATAGTTTATAAGTTAGACGACACATTTTACCACTTTGAAAGTGTCTGTCTCTCAAACGATTAACTTCAAGAAAAATTTGTTTTTGAAACCTCAATGTCATTTTTACAGACCTATCTAAAGACACCCCACACAAATAGGTTTGATGATTATTTTTTTTAGTTTTAGTTCCACATAAGGGGAGTCCCGTAGCCTTTTTTTAAATTTTTGTATAAATATCGTAAAGCGGTTCACAGAATACATCTACTCACCAAGTCTCATCTGTGTAGTCTTAATTGTTTCCGAATAATGTTGCTGTGACAAACGGAAAGACAGACATAGATAGACATGACAGTTATAAGGGTTCCGTTTTTAACCATTCGGCAACGGAACCCTAAAAAACAGCTTTATTAAGATCGTCAATCAGGGCAGGGCAGCATAGGCAAATGAGATAGTACTATTTCATTAAATACATAATGGCACAAAAAACATAAAATTAATTCAGAAACCAGTAGGCTGGCCCAGGTAGCTACTTTGCATATAGATGACCCACTGATGTGAGATTATTAAAGCTCGGAAGTGTGTTCAGCTACAATTTATAGGATTTGAAAGCATAATGCCACCATAATCTAAAATGATTGCAGATTTTAAGGTACACGATTTAATTTTCTAGTTTACTGAAAAAAACACAGGAAGAAGGCACCTTTCTGTGATTTTTCTTCTTCTAAAGCTAAAAAAAGATAATTTAAACAATTATTATAAGCAATGGGTTTTATTACAATAAATCAATCACGTACTCAAATAAATTATAAAGAAGTTCAAATACACGAAAGTAGCAAAATGAGGCTAGATATTTATAACGATATGTCATGGAGAAATAGGCAATGTTTTTGGGAAACTTAGTAAGTTTTCCTTTTTAATTATATGCTGGGTACGATTGTACCTAAACAATGCCGCACTATTGGTACTCGTACTACCGCATCACGGTTATTCGCGTCTACTCTGCGGTATGGACTTATATCTTGGAGTAATGCCTATAAGGTCCATAATGTACTTACAGCACAGAAAAAGTGTATTAGAGCGATATGGAAAATATAATATATTGAATCATGCAAGCAACATTTTAAAAATTAAATATATTGACAGTACCATCACTATAATATATTTAGGTACCTATAAGTCGTGTATTTGTCTCAAAAACAATATGTACCTGTATAAATCTGTTTAAAGTCTAGATCGCTCAGATAAACTGCACACATTGCCTACTAAAATAGAGTATATCATGCATAATATTGTGTTTGCAATGATAACCAAATTGTACAATAAAATACCTACACAAATTGAAGAGTGTAAAAGCCATGCCAAAGAGAAGGCCAAAGAAAAGATGGATGAATTGTGTTAGGAATTATATGAAAGAGAAAACAATAAATGATGATGCTGTGACGATTGACAGGGGAGAACGGAAGAAAAAGTTGTGTTGCGCCGACCCCAAGTAGAATGAGACAAGGGCAGAAAGATGATAAAAGCCGTAATGAATTTAAAAACAGACTTTCATAATTGTTGGTAGACAAAGTATTACATTATTATGTTACTCCGTATTATATTACTGTCTTAGCGAATTCCTAAGTGAAAAACTGTTATAATGTTGACATTTTATTTATTAATTCTATTGGCCTTAATTTTTTTCCTTATACACATAACTGACATTTTTTGCATGCAATTTTAATATTGACATAGCTGGCAGTTTAGGTAATGTAATGTTATTTGATGAATTTAATTATGTGGTGAACCAAATTGCATTATTATTTATTGATACTTTTTTTAAGTAATTTAATTGCATGTACGAGTAAGTACCCAAGTAGGTACCTAATTTGAGAAACATTTTGTATGCATAGATAGTTTCTGAATTTTATTTATTGTAATACCAGCTTCTTTTTCTTATGTGCACATAATAAATTAATTTGAATATTTTTATAGCTATTGCCTCAAAATGAAAGAGAAAACGGGGAAATCTGTGAGGAAAACTATGAACGAGGAAAACCTTTAGGCGATAACGTAGACGTCGTCAAAAGGTGGAGAAAGAAACTCGGAATATGACAAGAAGTGGACGACTCAGTGAAAGGCCTTTTCGTAACAGAGGGGCGATAAGGACTAATTAATAAAGGTAATGATAATGAAGGCCCTTGCTTGATAATGTTAACGATACATTTTCATTATTTCTTTGATGGTTTCCTATACTACTCGAAAACGAAATTAAACTCGGTGCAAGCTGTTTCATTAAATCGATTTGCTTTTGGATTCTAATACGTGAATAGATTTAGTAAGACGTGTATTAGAGCACCTCATAGAATTCACAATTAGATTTGGAACAATTTTGGAACGATTCAGCAATAATATTATTAGATTCATAATGTTAATGTATTCATTCGTTTAGTTTGACTTAATTAACTAGAAGATTTATCATTTTACATGTATTAATGTATTTATGTGGAAGGTGGAAAAACCAATGATCAATAATAATATAGGTTTTTAGCACATTTAGAGAAAAAACTCCTAGTTTCTGCAGAGTCCTATTGGCACGTTGGCTCTACATGTTGGTAGTTCAAACGATCAAGACTGTAAGATACACATTTTTATGAGGTTGGGAAAACTTCAGAAACATTTGTTATACTTGTATCCCATGAACTAATAAACCGAGCTCACCAGGTATTGTAGTTGTTATTTTTGCCACATACTGCAAAACCAGACGATAGTGCCTAGATCTAAATCATTGACTTGAGCTGTACTATAAGCTCACCTAAACAGTCAATACTATATTAGCTCATTTTTAGAAGCATAAAACTCATGTTTTTACTAAGTAATTGACCCACGGAACGGAACATGAATGTAAAGAAAGCAATCAAGTCTTGTTTCCTTCACAAAATGCTTAAAATATAAATGTATGAGATTTAATAAAACGTAAGGTATGTCCGCAATAAACCAGATACTTACATGATACATAAATTCTTCTCTTAAGATAAGCTTGTCTTGGTAAGAGACAGTAAAACAATAGGATGAGGAGGAGGGAGAAATCAATAGAAGTAACTTACCTCACTCGATGTCAAGTAGCAAATCCTGGAGTCGGTGCTATCAATGGAGGCTTGCTGAACAATCCCATAGCGCGCAGATTCGCGATCGCTTGCATATTCCGAACGAACACTGTCTTGACGGTCGAAAGTACCCCTGTAACAGAAACTAAATATTTACCCTTTCTTAACTTTACTTGATTAACGGATCTGTGTTTAACATTCGCGCGGGGTTTTAAATTAAAATGGAAAATAAAAGAACAGTTTTTAACGATGTTGGTACTATGACCAAATATTTATCTTTCTTTGGGTGATAAAAGGACCCTTTTTAGCTAGTCAGGAGTACGTTGGTTGACAAGACAACTTTGATAGAATGTGGAAAATGTTCGTAGTCATGTTTCATCAGCAAAAATGAAGACACATGGGACCGTCGTTCCTTGAAAAAAAAAACACGAAATACCTTTTGGCTTACGTATTGGGCAAACTTTCCAATTTTCATCCTCCCGCGAGGATTAAGGAAATGTCTTTTGAATAGTTATATTGGTCGTCAGAAATGTTTGCCTGCCTGTTTTAAAGTAAACAAACATTTTGGTACTGAAATCGTGATTTTACGTAGAATTACAAAACTTTTTTATCGTGAAGAGAATGAACCTATAAACAAATTGTACTTCCTATGGGAGTTAAGTTAATTTTGTTTTTAGATCACCGTCAGATCCTGAAAAATAATGAAACATTTTATTGGAGTCGCGAGTTGAGATACTTATACTGAGTAATTCTCTGAATTGGTATAAGAATGGTTTTCGTAAGGTATGATGTTTACCCAAAGGACGTTTTCTTTACTATTTCTCAAAAGCTGCAGGAAACTTATTCAAAATTTGAGTAAGTAAGTACTTCTTAGTTGTTCTCCAGACAAATCCCAAATTACCAATTATATAATTCGATAAGAGATTTGCCAACAGAGAAGATTGAATAACTTTCTGCTAACCGAAACTATGAAATTTATCAAAATCAGTGATTTTATTGAATAAGAATCATTTATTTGCATTTTGAGCGTAGCTTTAGAAAAATGCCAGTAGCACATAGGTTTATTTATCGGCCTTTTTAACTTAGTTTTCAGAACAAATTAAAGTTAGTCGTAGGTATTGGAAACTTTTCGTTTCTCCATTTCAACTAATAAAATAGGTATGAAAAATGAACCTGTCAAGGGGAATCAAAATCCGTTCATTCCATTTCGGGCCGGGTTCGGATAGACAGGCAGTAATGAGAACTTCATTTGGTCTCGGATTTCAATGCCAATCTTCAGTGACATAAATTGTTAAAAAGAACATTGGGTTTCGGATGAGGCCGTATTTATGATATTTAATTTGAAATAAATAAATACTACGTGAGGGACGACTGAAATTACGGTTTCAGTACATTTTGTTTTAATTCCAGAAATACTTTCATAAAATGTTTAACGTATATGTAATTTGCTAAGTAAGGTCTGATGCTCGCCACCGGCGCCGTCAAGTACAGTCAGTGCAGTAAAAAACATTTGAAGTAAGATGTATCTACATCGTAGAACTGTATCATACCTTTGCTCGAAGCTGTCAGCCCTGTTGCTCCTGTAGCCGGAGTCGTTAAGGCTGCCCTCGTGGCGGAGGCTGGGGAGGGAGTCCCAGGGGGAGCGGCGCGGGCCGGGGGGTGGGGCGCCGCGCCACCCGTCTGAGTGGCGGTACCACGCCGCGCGGGCTGACTCACCGATGCATGAAGCGCACCGGGCTGCGCTCACGAAACTGTGCATAACGTACATTATAATTGTCATACTGCTTTTAATACTCGTAGCTATGATTAACGCAGGCGCTATTTCACGTTGAATACAAATTGAAATGATCCTGTAATGGGTTTGTGTTTCGGATCGTTACGGAACTCAGAAACATCTGAAACGTAACCAAGGCTGTATTTCAATCCCGTCGGGGCTGCGGGTTGTTCGAAAGAGATACCGTGGCCTCGACATAAAGGACTAAGAAGGAACATGGATGGTTTTTAGTCAGTAGAAGTCTGACGCGCCCTTCTGCTCTGCCCAGAGCGGGAGAGAGCGTAAAGAAAAGAGAAAAAAGGCTGCATCTCAAACCACATTTCAGCGGTTGGGACTAAAGTATACCTAATATGGTTTCTCAAGTTTGTTAACCTCTAATATAAAAACCGCAACTAAAACGACTTATTTTTTTACTACACGAACAAAGGGACCCAAAAGTGAAGATCATAGTTAGCCTGTATTATAAGTAAAACAAAAAGTTTTACAGTAGCTTTTGCTCTGACTTACAAATATGTGCACTAAAATTGCATCTATCTGTTAATTCACACAAGCGCTCTACAATGTAAAACTTCCGTTTACCGTGCCTCAGATAGATGAATAATACACAAACCGTACAAAGTTAAACTAATTCGAAATGGACGTATCCTGACTGCGATGGACAGACCAATGGGATTGGACGCCATTGTTCCGTGTCAGATTAACGGCTCCTAGTTTTTGATGTTGTTTAAAATACGCAGTGTTGATACAAACTTTAGCAACTCGACTTTTGGCTCTGGTTTTAAAGCTAAAGGTAAAACTCACATGTAACACAGGAATGATGTTTGTATGAAAGGGGAAGAAAAATACTTAGCCAAACAGTTCGCCATCGGTCTTGGTTTGGTTAAGATTTTTCCTACCTTTTACTAACCTCTTCCTATACTTGGTTCCTTTGTATGATTACGGTTCGCTATCTAAAGTGCAGTATTATTTTCGTACAAAAGCGTTTCTGATAATAATACTGCACCTATTATAACGAACCTTTACAAACGGAACTATAATAAGTAAATTGAATAACATAATATGTTCACAATATTTTGGCATGAATACGGTGGTTTGGTACTCTTTTTTTTTTTGGTGGGTGGAAAATCATCAAATGACCCCCCCCCCCCCGCTCTTGGGTAGAGCGAAGGGGAGTGTCAGACTTCTACTGACTAAAAACCGAACCGTTCCTTCTTTGCCCTTGCGCCGAGGCCACGTCATCTAGTACAAAAATCCGCGGCCCCGACGGGGTGGTTTGGTACTCTATGGTGGCCTTTTGACTCCTCCTGCTCTAGGTGGAGTGGTAGCTGAGATTGTCAGACTTCTAGTGACTAAAAACCACCCATGTTCCTTCTTAGCCCTTTGTGTCAGAGGCTGCAGTACCTCTTTCGAAAAACGGTGGCTTTCAAAAAAATCACAAATTATTAAAGCAAACTCTGCTTTAATAATTTCAAGAGTGGCTATTTCTCGAAAGATAAAAGGGTAGGTACTCTTTTAAATCAGATTTGGTCATGTGCAACTAGGTACCTATAAATAACATTTCCAGTTTATAAAGCGCTGTTTGTACACATGATTGAAGAGAGTTTCCAACACTAAAACTATTCTGTATTCCTCAAGAATCTTCACGAAACACTACGTGTATGTATTTGTTCATAGTTCGAGCTCAACACAACAACGGCTTTAACGTAGGCAGACAAAACAATTTTGTAATAACAGGATCATGAATACCTGTCTTTGAAGTAAACAGCGTAGTTTTCAAAGCGGTAAGCACAGATATTTTATTTTCCAAATACGTAGCAAAGGAAGGACATTAATATGATATACCTTTTTCACTTACGTCATTTATACGGGCAGGGAAGATTCTTTTACCTAATCAATCATTGTGCTCGAGACCAAAGAAAAAATATCGTAACGAATTTTTGTCAAGCACTTTATTAAACATCGCTCTCACAACAAAGCAAAATACTTTCATATAATTTGCAAAAGCATCTTCAACGTTTCCATCATTCAATCATCTAATAAGACCCGACTTGCCAGCCTTAATATCCTTATAGACCTCGAGGAACAGGATTATAGATCGCAAAATTGTGTAATATTATCAAAAGCATCATAAATTATTGTCGGCCCTTTAATATTACAAAAATTGCTTGGTTCGCGAATGGCTAATTCTGTCCCGAGAGTATACCCTGGAGCATACGTGACGCAGGAAAAACGATAACTACGACAATAACTGAGTCGCACGATCGATACCTAACCCTACTTACACGACAATGGGTCTTGTGGGATAAAATATCAACATTCCTTTACCGAAATAACATATGTTACCTACCAATAATGTAATTGATAAAAGTGTACGCGGTGACTTTTTGGTCGACCTCAAGGGACTAGCGGCTGCTTACTGCATATAGTATTATTGATATGTTAATCGAAGAATCTGAATTAAATTAAAATACGAGCTCGACATAGGAAGCATTCAAGTTACGAACACTTTACTGACTTCTTAAAAGTTTAATAGACTTACGTGGTAACAAAATAATATTCCCAAAATGCCTTAGTGACTACTACAAGCCTATTCAAAAGTTGATGAGACGCTGTTGTGAATTACCATTTAAGTCACAACAAAATCATCATGCAAATATTTTTAAGGAAGTCATTCTTGAACTCTATAAAGATTATTGTTTTTTTAATAGATTACTCAATAATTTTATTTGTTGTCGGCTCCGTTGGCCTAGTGGTCGCAAGCGACTGCAGACCATGAGGTCCTGGGTTTAGTTTTCAGGTCGGGAAAATTGTTATTTGGGTTTACCATCAGAAATATCAGCAGATACGGAGTTTAGATTTGTGCCCGGTTGATACCAATAGGCTCGCCCCCTATTACATGGGACGTAAAAACGTTCTTATGTAATAGGTACCTATTCCTCTGCCCAAACCTTCTGGGAATACAGGCGTGATGTTATGTACGTATGAAGATTAAATATACGTGTATATATAGCAATGGCTGAGCATGAGGTGCGTTCAACTATATTCCCCCGCCAGACAAAATGAAGGCGTGTCAGCAAATAAATCAAAGGCAACCGAGTACGTCTCCGGGTAGATGCATTACTAGAAAGGTCAACTTTTTATCCAGCAAATAGGATATTTTTTGTACAACGAAACCCTTTTACTTTTATTACTGCAGATACTATTTATAATAAATCAAAAACTCAACTGTTTAATCCTCTTGATTTTTATACACCAACATAGGTATCTCAGTTCCATTAAGGGTATCTATAAGCGTTATTTTCGCCTTCTATTTCTAAGAGAAAGAGTGAAAGGAAAACCCAACACGCCGAATTCAGTAAGCTGACCACTTTGTAAGAGATATTTTTCCTCGCGCTAACTATTGTTATTTTTCAAGTAAAGCCCTTTGCTAAGTGGTTGAGCGAGGGATGAATTGAAATCGTTATCTCTATAAATGTATCGTAAACACGTAGCTACAATTTCGTATAGCGATTACGGAGATTCCTTGTATTCTACTAAGCATTATTGTTTTCGGAATGGAGCTCCTTAATCCGTTTAGATACCTCAATGCTTATGAGGACATGTTACTAAACCTCTGTGAATAAGGTATATTGTTACTCTGCGTTTCTACATTTCTAGGTGAACATACCCTCTGGGGAAATACCAGCTACACTACTATGGATTTGCAGTACCGTACCGGTTAGTTTTTTCTACGATTGCGAAATAATAAATGTTTCTATAAGGCAGTATTGATGTGTAAAAAATAGTAACACAATTTTGTGCAACGTTTTTTTTTTTTAGTAGGTTGAGCTCGTGGCTAAATAATATCAGCCACTCGAATCAATCTTCAGGTTAAGCCGTGCTTGCCTAGGTTAGTCTGTGAATGGGTGACCACTCATTACATACTGAGTTACCTCCGTGTCTCGGAAAGCACGATAAGTAGCTGATTTCGGCATCTGACAACCTCTTTTACTAAGGGGTATCGTATTACCTATTATATACTAACTGGGTTGGGAAGGTCAGATAGGCAGTCAGTCCATGAAAAAAAAATTTTGGGAAAAGGCTAGGCAGATGATAAATTTTGTGATCGTACAAAATAGAAATACGCCTATTGCTAGTTACTGCCAGGAAATGAAACCATTGAATTTCGATAGACCCACAAAGTTAATTACAGATTTAGTGGGTAAATTAGCAATTCAGCTTCGTAATTGAAAGCAATGTTTTAAATGACATGAGTTGGTGTTTGATTCGAACATGTTGTACACAATTCAATTATTAGGTGTTGATTGAACTTCTTTCGGAAATATTGTTTGTAACGTTATGAGAGTGTATATACCTGCCTTCTTATAGTACAATTATGTAAGCGTAACTTAATGTATCGCAGCTAGGTTTACATGTTGTAAGTTAAGCTTATATTTCGTGTGAGAATATTAACAGGCACCGACTTACTTACGAACTTATTTTGTTAGGAAGTGAAGATATTCTTTGCATTATAAAACTATAATAACTGGCGAAATGTGGTTGTACTATATGTTACAACTCTGCCTAGCCCTTCGGGGATTACAGGCACGTTGCACCTCCTCGTAAACACGTTTTTGTAAAAAAACGTACAAATCGATTGAATACCGACATGCTCTTTCCAAGCTTTTTCTCTCTATTCACGTATTTTTCAGCAAAGGCTGATGCAATGGAATTCAGCAAAGCTTTTTCACACTAATGCATACCTGCAACCGAGGGTCGGCTGGCAGTCATACATTCAATCTTTATGCATTTGTACACGTAGCTCAAACGTGACAGATGCATCTCTGTTAAAAATCCAATTTTATCTTTGTCCATTTCCAGCGAATTCGAGATCCATCCATTCGTAAAAAACATTAATTGAACTAATTAACAATTGACGTAATTCTCAGTACGCGGATGGTTCAACTGAATTGTACTTTAATTATCCGGAATACTTTTGAACGTTTTCATAATAAATTGGCCAATTAATTAATTCGACGAATACATTATCAGAGATTGGTTTACACAAATCCCCGAAGGGTTACGCGGAGGTGTACTTTAAACACCCCTATTTGACCAGTTATGTTTAAGTCCAACACCAACAACAGGGGGCGAGCCTATTGCCATCAACACGGGCTTCATTCCTGATTCCTTTACACACGCAAGGGCAATTTTGGAATTAAAAGGTACTATGGAGGGAGTTTTAAGGGCGATAATTGGGAGCATGTGATTGTGTTTTTTTATACTTAATATACTTGAATTACGCTTGCCTAGAATAAACCGATTCACTCAAACTCTGAATAGATCCAGTTTATAATAAAATCAGGTGCCGGAAAAGTCGGTAGTGCATTCCGCAGACTGATGGTTCGCATAGTAAACGTGGAAGCATAACGCTTTGTTCGGGTTCGTGGAACTAATTAAATAGTGAATATATTCATTGAATAGCGGTTGTATCTATCTCATTGACTGGTAAGGTAAATTGGACAAACAACATCACCACTACACTTCAGACACTTTTCAGTTTTTCAGTACATTGAGAAAATAAAGATAACCAATAGTAGGTCTGTGCCCGGTAGATGGCAAAAGGCTCTCTCCCTACCGCGTGGGATTTAAATATATAACTGGTGATGTGTGGGTTTGCTAACAGGTACACATCTGCCTAACCTTTCGGGGTGATAGGCGTGATGTTCTGTTATATAATAGTAGTTATGTATGGGCACTCTACTTTTGTACAGTTACGGGTTCTCGGCTTTGATATTCAACATTTTTTACGCAAAATAATTAAGATATACAATAAATTGTAAATACCTATATATTATGTAAGTACTAACTTTTAATTTATAATTACTATTTCTGTATTTTGTTACAACTTAGCTCAGTTATTTTCACAGAATAAATAAAGATTAAGATATGTAATAATTAATAACAAAGCATAGCATTTATTTATTTTCAGGCAACTTTGACCCATAGACAATACATACAAATGATATACCTGTTCGTGTTAGTAAATTAGAACCTTAAAACTAATGTCCTTAACGTTTTGTGGGCTATATTAAAGGAATCTTTTTAAGTACTAACGTACCAAGAGGTTGGCAAGTTCTTGACTATAAATTCTCAAATCTGTAACGGATTGTAAGCGATACTGTTTTGGGAAATAAAAATGGGCCCAACCCAACGACTGTTAAACTAAAATCTAAGTTTGCCGACCAAATGTTTTTACCGCATTGAAAGGAATGAAAGTTTTATTTACAGTTATTTTAATGTGAAAATTTCATTTATTGAAATTCAGAGTTCGGCGATAAAAGGTTAATCTTTACAAATGCATCCGCAATGAGGCTATTAATTTATACATTGAATTTATTGTGGAATTATTATTTTTTATGTAGTGTATTTATGTAACACAGGGAATTTGTTATTGGTAAACTGTTTTAGTGACACGTAATTGAATTCACTTAAATTAATGGATGTAGTTTGTTTTTGAAAATAGGGACACCGATACCACTATTTATATTGGTTGCGGTTTTATCCACAGTTTGTGTCAATAAATCATGCATCAGTCAAACAGTTCAAATACTAGTGTATCAGTTAGCAAATTAAGGTTCCATTTGATTTTAATATAAGTACTTAATTTGATTATTAGGTAAATAAATATTTATTTATTGAATTTACAATATTATTGCTTACAGGTTCCGATTCGAGCATCAAGCAGTCATAGGTTCCATAACTTCTCTTTGCTTGTGTGGTCAAAGGGTGAAGAAGAAGAAGAGCTTTCTAATTGTTTAGGGCATGGGTCAGTTACTTTACTATTTCAAACTTTAGAAGACAATTTGCATATATTCATTTAGTTGCATGTTGTTAAAACCGTCTTAGACGTGGTTATTTCGATAAGAGTATTTGCTTAATATAGCAATTAACAAGCTCTACGGACGATACAGAGTTCAAAATTAAAATTCAGACTAAATGTGCTAAGTGATAAGGGTAAATACACTAACATAGCTTTTCACTTTAGATAGACAGATAGGTATGTATTTTTGGTCTTCTATGCTATTTCGGTATAAAGAAACTTTATTCCCAATAACGACATAGGTATGTCAATAACTTGAGAATAATACTAAAAATATACATATATATTACAATAAGTTCGTCATCAGTATTATAAGTTACCCATCCATCAAATTAATTTCTCCAGAAGTGATCGATCCGCAATTGTGTGCTGACTTAGTTGAGTTTTGAATGCATTGAAAGAGTGTACATTTCTTTTAAAGGACGGTAATTTGTTACATATTATAATTATATATATATATTTTGGGGATCCATTGTAACAATAGCAGCATTATGATAACAATAGGTGAATTAGTCTCTATCATTAGATCACCGTACACGTATTTCTAGAAACCACGTTTGGAATAAGTAGCTAAACGCGGTAGGTTGAAAATGGGAAAGTTTGATCATATTTTAGTTTTTCGCGTTGGTAAAAAAACTAAGGTGTCTGTTAATTTTAACTTGGCACACTTAATTGCCATACCACATAGTCACATAGAATGAAAGTAGGACGCAACGATTTAATTAAATAATTGCTAAACATTCAGAGCCTGATCAATTAATTATATCAGAGGGCGAATTCTGCGAAGTGCTAGACCGTATTATTGTAATTTTTGTTCTACGCGTAGTAGTCGAATGAACACTAAGTGCGCGAGCTTAAATGACAATAACGGCAAACAATACGAAAATACTTATATTGATCAAATCTAACTGCAACTAAACTTATTTAGTGACGTGAATAATAGTCCACGGTACAGTCGCCAGCACGTCAATAAATAATAATAATCAATACTTGAAACAGTGATTTTTTCTCATTCAACCTTGAAAATATTGCTTCAGCGATAAAGTCGAATATAAAGAGAAAGATTGTAGTACCTTGATGTGCTGGCGTCTGTACATAACTGCAAGCTCCCTATTGTTATAATAACTTGGTACATAGGTACTCAAGTACCGATAAATGCACAATACCTAAAAGATGATTTATTTAATTGTAAAGGTTTAACACCATTTGTAAATAATGCAGCATTCAAACGCGTGACATATGTTCTTCCGAAATCCGAAAAAAATTGTTATCCATTGCTTCATACGTTTGCCAAATTCATTCATTGAGATTGTGAGTAATTGTGCAAATCACTCTGTCGATTTAATTAACGTAGGTACATACCTTTTTGGAAAGGCAGTATTATTTTAAAAATCTCTCAACTGTAACAGATTGAAGGAGTAAATTGACACAGGAGCTGCGTTGTTTACAAGTGTAGTTATGATTTATTTTGGTTTGTGTAGACACTTACCTTGATTGGTGATCACTAAGATATCCTTGATCACGATCTCGCACTCTGTCCCTAAAACAAACGAAACGATTTTTTACTAATACATCAACGATTGGAAAACTTGGATCATTAAAAGGGTATTTTTCCTTTATCTTTAAAGCATACTGTTATCGAAATGTTTACTAAGCTTTGCTACAGTGTATTTTGATCTTGTATATACGAGTACTAGCTCAACGCTTTCTAAGAATGATTAGTCGAAAGGGTCCTTAGCATTTATTCATTGTGTACCTCCTCTAGAAAAACCGCTATACGATCTACGAAAAGCGATATGAACTCAAACCCAAACACAAAGAAAATAAAACTACAGTCACAATCACAAGGCATAATAACTTGTGAAAGTACTGAAGATCTCATTGGAGAAAAATGAACAAAAAACTCCATGGACACACTTTTGAACCAAAATATTGATACAAAATCTTGGTAACATCACTCATGTTGAGATCATACATTTAAGTGAGAACGATGTAGAAAGACGTGCAATTTAAGAGCGTCCACAGTAAAAAGAAATATTAAACAATTCAAAAATAAAATAAACCATGTCAGCTAAGAGATGACTAGTCCGTACTACAGCCGTTTACGAACATGATGCATGAATCCCACGTCACCATTAGCGAGACATTTAAGTGAGCATGACATTCTCTCAACAGTCAGGGCAAATTCGTCTCAATGAAAAATAACTAAATGTATGTAAATGGTAGCTTTATTGTTCATAGTACTACATATCGTCGTATCCTACGAATAAGGGCGTAACTGCAAAACAGCTACTTTTCAGGAGACACAAATTAGTAAAGTAGAAGAGAGACACAAACGTAATTAGGGCATCGTCTCTTTTACAGATACGCAAAATAGCCATTCCATAGAACACGGCCCCAACCACCATTAGGGTATTTTCTATGTACGCAATATGGAAAATTTTGACTCTCACAATGAAAATGACGTAATTAAGTACAAAATCCTTGAGGTTTAAAATATTTTGTTTTACGTACTTGCTTAAAAAATCTCTGTTACCGCTGACTGGTGGCCAAAGGGCCCTAGCACTCGAGCCCGTGCAACTTCACTACTTACGATGAAAGAGGGCGCGAGGGCGATTGTGGCTTTATTCTTCGTTGAAAACGGAGTACTCCAAATTGTGTGTTTTGAGAAAACCTAATTATTTCACGACCTGTACCATTTTTAATTGTTTTGTTGGACTGGTTACATGTAGTATGACGGGCAGAATGTAATTATGCAATAAAAGATAAAAGCCCTTATGTTCTTTACGCCCTTATTCGTAGGATACGACGATATGTGTTCACACGTGTTCTATGCAATTAGGTATATAACACTAAGAGATTGAATCTATACAATGCAAAGACATCATCTGCAGGTTCCACAATAACTTGACATGGTAATCAATTTGTTTGCCCCTGTGGTTGAGGAGCAGGACCACGCTCACAGTATTCCCTCAACTTATGATGAGCTTGTGCACACATATAGTGTGCGTTTTATACAAAGTTAAATATCATCTCATTCAGTTGTAGAATGTGGAAAGGCACTTTATTTTAACATTTTAAAAAGTTCCCCATGAAAGATGGGTCTACTTTGGCTGGCCTGAAACCTGTACTAGGTGGTCCCTCTTTCTAGTATTATAGAGGTCTTTGTCGCCTCTTTTACAAAATAAATACAGAATTTCCTAACGCACATGATGTTTCCATAGATATAAAGGTACCGTCATGATGTTAATGGACAATGGTATATTAGCCTCAATCGAAATTAGCTGGTTCATTTTTGTAAGCATAAGCAACACATACCTACACGATATGGGGCGAGACTTTTACCCAAACTGTTGCTCATTAAAGGTAACTAATCAGTTTTATCGTTTACCATACCTAATACAAGAACAGGTACAGCCAATGCACCGTAATCTGCAGGTAAAAATGATACAGAACTCAGAATACTTTCAGAAAGATCAAATCATAGTGATATATTTCTTTGGTTTAAGTAGTAAATTGCTTGGTTTAAGTAGTAAATTGCTTGGTTTAAGTAGTAAATTGCTTGGTTAAAGCCTTAACAAGTTGTTTTTGTATAGTGGATAACAATCTTGATGGCTCAATGTAGCAATTAGTACTACGTCATGCTGAGTCAAGGGTGTTTACTCTAAAACACCGTACACAGAAGGCTTGTTATTGCCATTAATATTATTCGTGATTGATGGATCATAAATGGGAATATCCTATATTTGATGGATCATACCACATGTTATTTCTTTACTCTAATCAGTTAACGAAACTGTTGTAATAAATAGTCTTTATGGCCCGCACAGATCGTATAGCAATTGGGCTATAAAATATTCTACATTCGGTAAGTATAAGTAAAGTTTTTTGTTTACAAACTTAAACACAAAGGTTCTTCAAAGTGTCAAATGTGGGAAGCATATTTTGCAATTTGCATGATGTTGTGATAATAATGTGCTCATTTCTTAGAAAATAAAGTTAGGGTAAGTATGGTTTAAAATATTAAATAGATAAATAAGGTATGTACAGGTACACGTGATAGCAATTCAACATTTGAATTTCAGGTGTTCCGTCTATCTATTTATTACTTTACTAATATAATTTCAGTTTTACAAACCTGGTGTTGTGGTCACTCAAGTAACCCCGCTCTCGGTCCCGCTCACGTTCCCGCATCAGCTCGTTGCGATCACTAAAAATATAACGATTAAAGTAATTCATGTGTCGGATTGTCAGGATTTATTCAGTTAGGCTCGTACTTAATGTTGGAAGAAGATGGGTTACGTGAAATTTCAATTTAACACAATAACACGGGGGACAATGTAAACAGTTCCAGTACATCTCAACTCTGCTGTAATCAGGGGGTACCTATACTGTCTAAGCACGAAACCCGACTTCTGCCCACGTGATAAATATGAGGCTAACGGAATAAATCCTGACAATCCAACATCAGAACTGAGATCAAATCGTGCTAATGAAACCACACGTGGTGAATGACAATAACAATCAATGACGGTTACTTATTGAAATGCAGAACCAACAAATGCACGCTCTGAAACAACCTCTTAAAACCCAGCGTGAATAGCAAGCAAGAGTTCGATCCCGACAAAACCGAGTCCGATGGGCGCTCGTGGTGCGTCATCGCTGACTTGTTTCTTGTTGTGAGTGCAGTGGAATGAACCTAGCTTATTTTGACATTAAACAAGGCGTTGAAGAAATCTGCATCTACATGGTTGTAACCTCTCCAGATATGACCTGTGACCAGTTTAAAAAGTAGTTTAAAGTCAGATTTGAATCGTCTATGTATATCCTCATTAACCTGACTAGTTATAAAACAAAGGAGAACAGCTACGTAATGACGCCGGGAACGATAAGCGTCAGAAGTTTTCATCGCTATCGCCAATCCAGTGTCACGCTTGCGGTAAACCAGAACAAACAAGTCAATTGTAGTACGATGAAGATCGCCGTCACGAAGCCATTGCCTGGGCTGGCTGCTATAGGCGTCGGGCAGCGACAACAAGCCAGGAGCACCTCACTGGTGGGCTTCAAGTGCAGCACGCACAGGCCACATTACCAGTCACTGCACAGCAGCATGCAGCAGGCGTGGAGATACGAGTCGACCTTTGCATCGTCGAGCCCCACCATTCAGAATATTAAAGCACTTTGGTGGGCGTTTCAAATTTGATTTTGATTCGGAACTGAACGTTCCATAATTGCTTGTAAAATTTGGGTGATTGAATTTGGAAAATTGAAAAAAAGAAATGGATTTTGGAAGGTGATCGTTATACACAGAAAGCTTTGTATTCTAAGCTTGCCTACACAAATATGCACACGGTGGGCTAAGGAAGATGCCAGTGGGTCAGGAGTTCAGTCCAGTCCAGTCGAAGTTGATAAGGATTTTGATGATGATGGGCAAGCTTAAGTTGTGGCAGAAAGTCGGGTAAGGAATTCTATCGACCGTTTTGATCCATGCGCTGGATGTGTGAGAGCAATGCAATTGTTGGAGACTGTAGAGCCGTTAGAGGTTTTACTCGAGGGTTTCTGTAAGCTTGGCAGTTTTTGTTGCAGTGGGGTTTCAAAGGTTGATTCAAACAACTATGTGTACATGGCCCAGCGTAGTGCTTGTTGTATTTTAGATTATCTGCGACAAATCCATGTATGATTTAATCAAAGAGAAGGATTTGCTTAAATTAAAATAGAGTTCTAAAATTCCTTACCTTCACTGGCCATTGTACACAGAGTTTGATCAGGAGTGACCGAGTAAACAAAATTCTGTCGGGAACTATTTGTTTGCAGGGTAACTATCACACGAGGAGGTGAGCAAGCAGGATGGCTAATTCGTTAAACTAATATGCATTTCTCGATTACTAATCTAATAAAAAAAAAACAAAAAACTGAGAAGAAAAAAGAATTGTGACAGAGATTGTAGCGGGAAAACATATTTTTTTTCATTTTATGACATCCTTCGGAATGGTCAGTATTTTCAATAAGAAAATAGGTCGACATGAGTTAAGAACAGTGGAGTTTATACTCCTTCGTTAGTTATATAACGCGTTACAAAATTAATTAATAAACATTTCTTACGGAGGCGCTGTTCGTAAATATTTGTGTATACGGCGTTAGTTCAGATTTTAGGCACGTATTAATTCCATGATAAATTAATGACGTTTTTTTTTATAAATACCGTTAACCAAGGTTAAGGTTTTCTAGATAGATTATATCCTTATTTTTTCTTTTATCCTTTAATAATGAATTTGATTCATTTTTGCTACCTACATTAATTTGTAAAACTAAAAACCGTAAACGCCACTACATGCGAAGAAGCTTATTAAATATGGAATAAGAGTAATATAAACCTGTAGTATCCATCGCGGTCAGACCTCGCGCTATGCTGTCTCTCAACGCCTAGGCGATGTGGCAGCGGTAATGTTGAAGATCGGCTGCCTCCTCCCGAGCACTGTGACGCTGCTTCTTTCCGGAACACCAAAATTTATTCATTAGTATTAATAATAATTACAATATTTACATCTAGTCATTATAACTCTATTTATGTATAACCTCTTTTCGATTCCAATTGACCATCTTGTTTCATTACACATGCAACCATTATTAAAAAAACAGTTTATTTTTCTTTTTTAGCAAATGGCTTTTACACGATTCATGATTGCTTGTTGATTTTTTTAACCAGTCAGTAGTATGTTTTTTTTTATTTATCTTGCTACCAGTTATATGCAAACTTTTTTGTTGCGAAGGGTGATTGGTATAATTACCGGCACGGTTCTTGAGCGCTCGGCGGAAGAGTGGGGATCGCTGTGCGCATCGTACACTTTATGACAAATAAAACACACACCCGTTTATTATTTATTGGTCGTGAGGTAAGTGCAGCAGGAGTAAAGAACAAATCCCGAGTGACGGCTATGACGCGATGCGCTACGGGCCAATCACTGCACTTTCCCCGCCCCGCGTCTCACTTCATACCACCAAAGGGACCTAATAACTCACTTTTGCGTCAGCGCTCAAGAATCGTGCCGATGATAATATTCGTGGTATTCAGCATTATTTGTAGACTTTTGTTTATTGCCACATAATGTAGGTATTGGTATGCTTTTTTTTTTAATTTCCTGACCTTGTCTTCTTTCTTCCAGCTTATTATAAATACTATTATTTATTACAAATAAAAATCGAATTGACTTCATTTGGTTGAAAATATAAATATTCTGGATGTTTAGTTGAGTTTTATCTAATATCCTAGCATATAATTACGTGTAACAATTTTGTACACTCGTCTGAGAACATAATCGTTATACATTAGATTTCCCACATTGGATTGTATTTTAGTCAATATTCTACTTAACCCATGAAGTAATTTTATTTCCTAACATGGCCATATTACTTCCGTTTGTAACCAGTAGATACTGTGAGAGGTGTTACTAATATGCTTACTTACAGGCTACAAAAGAGGTAGGTATACAGGCAAAAAAATATCCACTTCGCTTAAAATATTCACTAATATTGTGCCTGCAGTAAAATAAAGGACCTTCGGGTATGTATTAATGAAGGATTACAAGCCTAGTAAGCCATGTACATGAAAGAATTTGTCAAATACTGAATTACCAACCGGTTTACTGATTTGTGCGCACAACAAAATTTAATAAAAAAGTTTATTTTGAAGTTAACTGCCTGTTTACGAACCTCTTAATTTGACTGATAAATGATACGTGGTTACTTGAACATCTACATGGATTAAATATATGACTATGGACTTAAGATACAGTGTGTGTGTTATTCAGACAATAACCCCTATGGAGCGAATCATAAAATAAATTATTTGTTAATTGCTCATAACAGATGCTTTAAATTAAGCCGCTTTTAAATGGGAGTCGAAGAGAACTTCACCAATGATACTGAATGCCATTAGCATATCTAAAGCACTATCAAGAACCCTTAGTATCAATATTACCTACATACAATGTCAAGAACATTTCTTTAAACATAAAAGAGAGAAATTCGCCTTTAAACATAAATGGCGAAATCTGGTGCACATTTGGTATATCTCTAACTAACCCTTTGAAGATTAGGTATACCCGTGATGTTACGTGTCTATGTTAGAAAAAATTTTTAATTGATTCACTCCATAGGTGGCAAATTATATTTATAGTATGTGGAATATAGTTTTGTGAGTAACATGCTTTTCCTTTACAAGAACAAAATGAAATGTTCATGTTAATAAGAAAATGAACAAAACAATTAACGGGTAAGGTTAATAGAATACATAGTTATCAGCATTCCAACATAGGTACATATTGCATAGATACACACGATAATGCAATGATACCACTCATACAATAAATAATCAATGTTTATCACCTCTGTCCCTTAACGCTGCCTCCTTAAGGTGTCTCAAAGATTGTAGAATTGATTCTTGGGTCGGTCCTCAACAAAACAAAAACAGGGTTCAAATTAAAACCAAACGAGGTTAAATCGTGTGCAGTTTATGTTGTAAAAAATGTATTTTAATATTAAAGACAGAATTATCAAAGTTGGCTGCATGCTGTTTATTTTTTATAATTTTAAAAGTGTCAAAAGCCAAAGTTTTTTAAAGTTCAAAGTCCAGTTCAAATACTTACGTCGTCTTGGTGGATACGGGCTTCGTTGATTAGAAGATGACACGTTATCGTTGTATTCTAGATTAAAATGAACATATTAACAAGTGTATGTCATAAAAATGAAAAGTAAAAGTGACGACTGTTAGAGTTCATGAATTGGACGAGCATATATTATTATATAATTTTTGTGAGTATGATATAATAATATAATGCAAGTCTGTCAAGAACTCATGGGTTTGTGTTTTCAATTGCATTAAATAAAAACAAAACAATATTATGTAGGCACTCAAAACCACTTGAAATCAGATTGATAGCAATGTCATATCGCTTTTCCGTCAACGATGATTAAGGTAACTGAAGCGGAAAAAACAATCGCGGAAGACTCATATCAAAACATAGAACGATAACTATTACGTGATCATGCCAACGATTTTTGAAAACCCGAGTATTAGAACTAATTATGCTAAGGGTTAAACAGCCCATATTTTGTTAAGGCTTGTTAAATAAGAATAGTTTACCTAAATCTTCCATGCTCTGGCTCAACAGGGCCTCGAAAGTGTGCAGACTGTAGCTTTCGGCGTCCATACCCTTAGCTAGGGTGTTCCTCAGATGCATCTCGTATTCCAGCAGCAGTCGGGATGTGGGTGAGCCAGGCGCGGGTGTGGCACTCGACTGGGACGCTTGACGAGACAAGCACGGCTTCTGATTCAAAAACAACCGAATTAATAAAGTCAAATTGAGGCTCACTTAAACCGGGGCTGCGGGTTGTTCGAAAGAGATACCGTGGCCCCGGCTACAAAGGTTAGCCCTTTATAGCCGGGTCCTTTGTAGAACGAACATAGGTGGTTTTTAGTGAGTAGAAGTCTGACACTCCCTTTCCGCTCCGCCTAGGGGAGCGGGAGGAGTCATTTGATAAATTCCCAACCCCCAAAAAAAAAGGCTCACTTAAAGCGCAAATCATTGAGTTCTTTAAAGATGAATGTTACATGTAACTCATCATTCAGGGTTCAACGCTTAATGTGTTGATTTGTAGTGCAAGCGGGCTCAAAGTTTGAGAACGACACTAATCGGATGGAAATTACATAAATGTTCATTTGAAACAGAAGAAGTAATGTTAATAGCCATATGTTTGACCTAATACTAATAATGAGGATTTAAATGATTAAACTCAAACTCAAAGCACATACCGGTATTTCAATTATACCATTACAGGCACTTTGGAATGTCAAAAAAGTCAAAGAAAGCAACGCTACTGTCACATAACTTGTGAAAGTTCTGTAGTTTGTGGGGGAAAATGGACAATAAACACCAAGGACTCTCTTCATCATCATTCTCTTGCTCTTATCCTAATTCATTATGGGGTCGGCACAGCATGTCTTCTCTGTTTTGTCTTGTCTTGTCTCTTTTAAATCAAAATATTGTTACAAAATCTTAGTAGCATCATTCATGCTGAGATTATAAATATTCATTTAATACGAGTATGTAGAAAGAAGTGCAAACTAAGTAGGTCCAGCAGTGCTTGAGCTTCTGTTCGGAATACAACAATACAATTTGACTAATTTAACATGAGCTCTATTTCCTTTCGATCTACACTAAATCTAAGTTTGGTTTGAAAAACCGTTTTCAGAGTTCAATGTAAGTGTCAAGTTGAGCTTTCAATACTTACCGAATGATGATGCGGCTGTCTCGAATCGCGGCGTTGACATGGCTCTTGGTCCGAGTTGCCGTTTGACGAAGATGGCGTAGTGGCGTAGCACTGGTTGTCAAACATCACGTTGTCAGAAGGTGGAGACATGTCGCGTTCTCCTCCACCGAGTTCGAGGTATAGACCACGGCCAGGATAGCCGCTAGGTGCTGCGCCGACTCCGACTCCACGGCTGAGACATTGAAAGAAATTTCAGTATTTTTCCGATAGTATATCACTTTTGTGAAAAGCCCAGAAATGTACGGAGAAGAAAAAAAGCTATTTGTATACACACTTGGTCAAAACTGCATTTATACAGGTTTGTCACAGATAAAGGATGTTAGAGAAACATTTTTGTCACGAAATAACTGTATACGTACTGCACGTGTATAGCGAGACCCCAGTTTTATAAGTAGGTATACTGTGGTAGTTTAAGTTGATGCAGAAATAATTAGATCTTCTTGGGAACATCAATTGTAGCAAACTCTTAATATGTGACCATGTTAATAGGCTGCAGTGAAAAGAACTGAGTAAATGTGAGTCTGACTCATCAAACAACCACTAATTCAACTTAGTGGCTACAGTACGTTCAGCTGTAAACTATGCCGACTGTTTTGGTTACGAATGTAAGTGTGTTGTTTGTTGTGTAATGAGATTTCGTGTGTTGCAGTTAACGGCGGCCGCTGGCCTGTCTCCGGTGACGTCACCAGACTCTCAACCTAGTGGCGCTACATTAGGTACGTACCGTTGCGAGCTTTGGCGACTATTATTGTTGACGATGTGCGAGTAGTGTCCGTGATGCATGTGCTGCTGCTGCGGCTGCGGGCGGTGCCCGTGCGACCCGCAAGACGGTGGACATGGGGGCATGCCGCCGTACCGTCGCCGGCCCATCTCCGGCGAAGTTACCGGACTCTCTGTTGATGGCATCGGCTTTAGCATGCGCTTGAGAGTGCTGGGGTCTGAAAGAAAGATAAGCATTGTATAAAAGTTTATTTCTGCCTACCACCATGGGAAAAGGGCGTGAGTTTATGTATGTATATGTGAAAGTTTATTTTTGTACCCGTTTATAATAAATCTTTCAGAACCTCTGCGTACTTGGAAGAATATGTTTTAATTGAAGTATTTAATTGTAATTACCTACGTTATCTTACTTTTTTTTTACCCAACGTAACTCATACTTGCTTAGTTTTCAGCAAAAAACTTTAACTTCAGATGACTTCTGCACTTAAACGATTACTTTTTTACAAAACACATGAGGGACACGGTTATAATATATTACGCAACAGGAAATGAAAAATTATGATTGCTCACGAATTTACTATAGTTCTTCCTCTTTTTTTCCTCAATCCCTTTTTTTTTCAAAAAGCGTAGCCAAAACGATCAGAACTTATTTCTATCACTTTAAAACAAGCGATTTATCATTATAAGCTTTTGTTCAACTTGCTTTGTTAGTTTTGGTCAAATCATGCAACTGCTTTTCAAACCAGTTCCGAGAAACGAATACAGATTAAAGAAGATATTTTGATTGAAATTGAAATTATTTTCTCTTTTCCACTAATTCTTCTAATTCTTTTCCATTTTTTTCACTTTTCCGTCATCATTACAGTAGTAAGAGAGTGATGCTGAATGTGCCGAACGCTTTACTATTTTTTTATAGTTACCTCCTGTGTGACGAAATAAACTACTTATAAAAATCTGTAAACCTCACGAAGGCAATATATTAACTCGTTTTCACATCTTTCCGAATGATGATTTTATAATTGGTATAGGCAGTTGTTTAAAGATGGGAGCGCTATGGTTAAGATTAGCCGGCTAAATAATAATAAATAATAATAATAATATTCCACAACTATCACACAACGCCATCTAGTCCCAAGCTAAGCAGAGCTTGTGTTATGGGTACTAGACAACATCGTCGTCAACAAATATTTGTAGATCTTTGATAGTCGTTACAGCTAGTTAGTGGCTCGAAAATCTGACAACCAGTCAACCAAGGGATATCGTATTACCCAATAGGTACTAACTAGGTTGTGGAGGTCAGCTAAGCAGTCACCGTGTAAAATACTGGTATTCTGCTGCCGGCTTGACTGAAAGCCGACTCTGACATAGTTGAGACAAGCCTCGGCAGATGATGATAATTAGCTGGTAAAACATAAACAAGTGTAGCCGCCAGCCCTTGGGTGAAAATGAAGAAAGTACACGACGATTTGAAAATAACATCACGCCGGTACGTTGTGAAGGGGTAAGCACATGTGAAACACTAAAAAGTGAAAAATAAAAACTTTTTTACAAAAAATAAAACCGACTTCGACAAAAAAAAACACTCAAAAGTGAAAAATAAACTTGAGAAGAAAAATTAGTTTCTGAAGTCTGTGACAAAAAAATGAAATCAAAGAAACAAAAGTCACCGACTTCAGAAACTGATTTTTCTACTCAAGTTTATTTTTCACTTTTGAGTGTTTTTTTTTTGTCGAAGTCGGTTTTATTTTTTTGTTTTCAAGATTAGTTATAATCTCACTCTTTTGGTGGGAATACCCTAGCTTAGTATCTGCGACTATCTTGTTGTACCAAACATCTAAATGGAACCTATCCTAATAAAAGTTACTATACTTTCAATGATAAGCCGATCAAAATCGTACTAGTCTATTCATTATTCACACGTTCATGTTTAGCTGTAACGTAAATGTACGGAATATTTTAGAGTGTTGAAAGCAGTAGGTAGCCGTAGAACTTCTACGGCAGTCTATTTCATGCGAAACTACCTTTGCGAATAAGCAATTAAAATTAAATTTTCTATTTTAAAATTAAATATAACTTTCGATATTTGTTATCGAAAATTTCGCTAATCGAAATAAATGGTTTGACTTTGACTCACCCATATTCATATCTTCTGTGCTCTTGGACTTACTGCGCCGCGATCCCGATGTATTGTTATTGATCACGTTGTGGTGATGAGCTGCGTGCCTGTCCGATTCACGGGACTGAAAATTCATACAGTCCTGTTGAGTTTCCAAGGTAATTAGCATTTAGATTATAAGAAGTCACAGTCAAATAGTAAAAGGAGTCGTTTCACCCAGATGCGGCTTGAATTGATCCACAAACTGAGTTTGGAGTATTTTTTACTTTTTCTTTATACAAGCTTCAATATACTGCTCTGATGCTTAAAACGACAGTACTGAAAACAGCTGCACATAAAACTACCATTAAATAAGTGAAGTAATACGTACTGATTCATTGCCATCTCCGTAGTCGACGCTCTTGCCGTGTTGCAGATGCTCCTTGCCGGGCCGAGTAGATGTGGCCGAGGATTTAGAAGACGTTAGGGTCCCGCCAGCCTGCACCCCCTCCGACTTCAGGTCTTGAGCGTGCTGTACTTGGGCCCCTGCACCCGCGCCACCAGCTTGGTTTTCGTCGTTAGTCTGATGACGAAATGAAATAATTATACGATTTTTTGCTGTTGTTTGGTGTGTCATAATTTTGAGAGAAAAAAAATCTCTGTTTTCTCATCTATAGACAATCACCAACAACGAACACTGTGATGTCAAAAATATATCAGTATTAGCATTTTTGTTTTCATAAGAAAGTTCTTTAACTATCTGAATGAATGTGTGCCTTGACAGTTTTTTTTCCATCTCTTATTTCCATAGAATAATATCACTATAATATGACTTGCTTTGTTGCAGAAAAACATCGTGTAGAAACCAGCATATCTGAGAGATATTTCTCGACGGCATGTAAAGCCAAATAAAAGGCCCATGGGATGGCATAAAACATCGATACCAGGTTTGGCACTAACCACACGATAATAAAGACGAAGAAGTTTAAAAAAATTCCAAAAAAAAACTACGCTGGCCACGTTATTTTCTCGTAGATCGCAAACCCTGCACTACTATTAATAATGGTAGTCTTACGTTAGTGGCGTGTGTTCCCACTGAAGCCGTCACCGTCTTGGGTGCAGTGGAAGTGTTAGTAGTCATGGTTGACGTCTCCTGCGACTTCGGGGGTCGAGTCGGAGGCTGTGAGGCTGCGTCACCCTGTCGTGATGCCGCTGAAATTGAAGGGGAATGTAATTAGAATTGTAACACAGATCCTCCTTCATTTAAAGAACAAAAAAAAACCTTGTAAGATATAAGAATGCTTACTTTCCTATGCTTAACCGATTCTAAAATTTCTACCTTGATCTGGAGGTACCTTTATTTCAGTAGAATAAAATGTAGCAGTTAAAACCTTGCACTCATTGACTAGCTTATTGGAAGCTAAGTATGTCAAACACTGCTTTAAGGGTTCACGGTTTATAACTAAACTAATACTGTCACTTCCGTGATAATCCGCGATCATTGCGCTTGCAAAAGCGTCGAAATATCGTTCGTATCGTAGGTTATAACCGTGAAAGCTTAAACAGTGTACTTAACTGTGCTAAGTATGTGTTTTTCACCACACTGCACTGGGCCCACGTGGTATTAAGGCCCATTCCCTCTTACAGGGAGAAGATTCAGAAACATGAAAGTTACTGGCTGTATTTGTGTGATTATCAAATGTACTAACGTTTCGGTGGCGCCTGGTGTGCGGGCTGCGAGTTGGACACGTTGTCATACAGTGAGGTGGACGATGTGGCGGCAGCAACCTTCTCGGAGCGTCCGGTAGTCCCTCCAGCCGCGCCTCCCTCTGTTTCGATAGCGCGAGCCGTGGTTCGAGGCAGGGTCGATGAACCTACACCAGTCAGAATCATTAAATGGCAAAAATGGGAAATATGAAATCGCCGCGAGCGATAACATACTTCATATATTTCCGGGAGGAGGTAAGGGATTCGTCTTTGGAGTGGGATTTTAACTATGGGGGTATATCAACGCACCTTATGTATGGAAATCTTATTGCACTCATTAGTCCGCAGTCCCTATAATTCGTTAAAATTACAGTTGACAGATACACTCATGTTACCCCTAACCCCAACTGAAATAAGTATATCTCTATAATAGTGATACATCTCTCGCTGTGCGCATTCATCAAAAATTCCTCTGAAAAATCTTTGTCGTCCTAGATGGAAAATACTGTGTTATTTGATAAAATTACTATGCTGGGTGTAATTTTCTATAATTATCATAATAATATCTAGTAATTATAGGAAATGTACTCACGATAGCGAGGATCCTGTGCCCTCAGTCGTGCATACTGCTCTTGCGACATGCATGTACACTGAGGTTCTCGGCCGTAGGTTAAGCTACAATCACAAAGGTGCATTACTCACAGAACTTATGGTTGAAACTAGGTTTGTACAATAGGTAATGTGCAACGTTCCATCGTATACTACAATGCAACGTTGCGTAACATCAACCTACTCCCACTTGTGCTATACAAGTTGTTTTATGTAATTTTGCAATTTTGTTGAGTGTAGTTTTCAAAAAAAACTTTTGAGCAATAAAAACAACATATATCCGAAAAAACACTATAAAGTATAGCTTCGCTTTCGGAACTCGGTGACTCTTGTTTGTTTCATAGTTTTTGGAAGGCGGTTATTATTTGCAACAAAGTTTTTATTTTAGCCTTTTTAATTGTGGTATGATGGTAGCACAAATTCTTGTCAAGTATTAATTTTCCATTGTTACTAAAAGTTATTATTTGATCATCCACATAGACAGTAGAAAAAAATATGTATTATAGAACAAATATAAACTATCTAAGCAAAATGAATAAAATGTAGTATGGGACCACCGCGCGTGTGTACCGCGAATGGATAAATTAAGGAATGAATACCTACATTAGAGGAAGTTGGAAGTGGCGGTGATGACTGAAAAGTTGTGTGGTACCTAATTGGTTATCGTGGTATGGACATGTTATGCGGCGGAATGAGAAAAATATGTCACTACATTTGATCTAGCTATAAGATTAGAGGAAGACCAAAAACACGACGGATGGACTGTGTGAGAGATGATATACCTAGAAAGGAGGTGACTGCTGATATGAAGAATAATAGAGAAGTATGGAAGAATCCATGCAGCTCCGACTCCAAATGAATTGGGATTAGGGCTGAAGATTGATGAGGATGGAACCACCGTGCGAGCTTTCTCTACCAAATTAAAAATAATCACATAAATCGGACCAGTCGGTAATCACGAAGACATGACGTAATAAACATTTTTTTTTAAATAAAGCGGAATTGAGAACTTCTTTCTTTTTAGAAGTAGGTAAAAAATAGGTACCTACAATTCTGTAGGTACAAAATTAAATGATTCTGAGAATCAACAATTCAGTGGTCTATGACCAGACTAAGACTCAAAAAATACGGAACAGTAGGTACAGATTCTCGTAATGTTAAGATATTGAAGATTATGAATAGTAGGTACTCGAAACAATTGCGAAATATACTTTAGCTACTACACACATCAAAAGTGTCTAGGGATCAACATATATTTTTGCAATAACTTTTCTCCTGATTGATATTAATTAAAATTTTTTTTAAGGATTCATCAAATAAAGTGTTTTCGTTTGTCACAGTAACGATATACCAAGTCACCTTTGCATTAATAAAGAAATTTGCCATTTTCCTAATAAAGGGATTTTTGACATTTGAACCACTAACATTAAAGTTCGAAAAAAAAGACTGAAATAACACATTTTTCTGATTAAAAACAACGTTATTATGGAGCGGCGACGTCATTTAAGCAGGGAAGAAATGCTCAGAGCCGTGGGAATGATAGAAGCTGGTTCCCGGCAACGTACTGTGGCTTTAGCTCTGAATACAAGTCAGAGTGTTATCAGTCGACTTTGGACACGTTACCGAAGCACTGGTACCGTGGCTGAGCGCCATGGAGGACGGTATCGCTGCACCACACGGAGACAAGACCGATACATTCAAATCTTAACTCGAAGAGCTCCAACAATAACCGCCATGATGTTAGCCGTGAGGCTTCATCACTCTTCAGGGAACTTAATTAGCGACCAAACAGTCAGAAACCGCTTGCATAAAGTGAACCTTCATTCCCGGAGACCGCTACGGGTACCACCTATAGCAATGCACAATCGTAGGATTCGATATCAATGGGCTCTTGAACACAGAAATTGGGCAGAAGAACAATGGCGTTTCGTGTGCTTTTCTGATGAGTCTCGTTTTGGTATGAGACCGGATACAAGACGTATACGACACTGGAGAACCCCTGGACGCCAACAGCGATTAAAATCCTGCCAGGAAGTCCATCCTTATAGTGGTGGAACCATCATGGTATGGGCGGGTATTTGGATCGGCGGAAGAACTGAGTTGATTTGGATCAGAGGCAACCTCAACGCTCAAATTTATGCTGAGACGATTGTATCAGACGTCATCGTTCCTCTACAAGTGCAAATCGGTCCCTTATTTCAGTTAATGCATGATAATGCACGACCGCACACCGCAAGAGTTGTAAGACAGACTCTCGCCGCAGCTAACATCAATGTCCTGCCCTGGCCTGCTCAGTCGCCAGACTTGAACCCGATTGAGCATGCATGGGATATGCTACAGAGAAGAGCTCTGCCGAATATGGAGGGTATCCAGTCGCAAGAAGACCTTTTTTTGTTGTTGCAACGAACATGGGGGGCCATTCCACAGCGTGATTTGGATGAACTCATTTTGAGTATGCCAAACCGATGTTCTTGTGTTGTTAGTGTTCGCGGTAGAAACACGGATTATTAATTGTTTAAGTTACCCAATAATATTTTAAAGAAAACTGTTATTTCAGTCTTTTTTTCGAACTTTATTGTTAGTGGTTCAAATGTCAAAAATCCCTTTATTAGGAAAATGGCAAATTTCTTTATTAATGCAAAGGTGACTTGGTTTATCGTTACTGTGACAAACGAAAACACTTTATTTGATGAATCCTTAAAGAAAATTTTAATTAATATCAATCAGGAGAAAAGTTATTGCAAAAATATATGTTGATCCCTAGACACTTTTGATGTGTGTAGATGTGATACTTTAGCTTGCTCGTGGAAGGATGTAGATGATGTATTGAAAACAGCATTCATCGCTGTATATTTTGTGAAATTCGTGCCACATTTTCTTAAAGGCCCGTCTACATTTCCGTGCGAATTGCGCGTGAAACCGCGATCGCATCTTGTTCCACGATTTTTGTCAGTTTTTACTCCACGACAAAAGGTGACAAGATGCGAACTTTTGCGAGAGTGGAAGAGTGGACAGATCTTGCCGCCATACAAACCGTGAATTCGCATTACAATGTGGAGAGGCCTTTTGATCTAACAGTCAAATTAATTTAGTATTTAGTTTACCTAGATCCTCCACGCGTCGATAGCATAGTTGTCGCAGGCACTACTGCTAGGCAGGTTCCAATTTCATACCCCAGCTCGGGCAAAATGCTATTGAGTTTTTCAAGCTGGGTTTTTTCCTTAAGGGCCATGGGGTCTGGATATGTGGTCGGGTGATGGATACTCGTTCGCCCCCTATTACATGGGACTTAAACATAACTGGCGAAATGTGGATGAACTAATTAGGTACCTACACATCTACCTAATTCTTCAACTATTACAGGACTGATGTTATTTTTATCTAGATTTTTTAACAGAGATTTCACAAACCACGGGGTCCAGATTTCTGATCGGTTTTTGGAAACGTGTTCGCCCACTCTCTATCATATGGGACTAAACATTATAACTCGCGAAATATGGATGACCAAATCAGGTAACTACACGCTTGTTTAACCGTTCAGCTATTACAGGTATATGTTACGTTATGTTGTTATTTTTATCTAAATTTTCAAGCAGGTATTTCACATTACCAGCGGGGGTCCAGATTTTTGATTAGTTTTTGGCAACACCAGCCCCTATCACAAGGGACTTAAATATAGCAGGTGACATGTGGATGAACTAATCAAGTACACTCTTGCTTAACCCTTCGGCTGTTACAGGCATGATGTTATATTATTATGTTATTTGTATCAAGATTGATAAGCAGGGATTTCACATTACCCGATATACATAACTGGGGAAATGTGGATGAACTAATCAGGTCCCTAAACCTTTGCTTAAACCTTCGGCTAATACAGGCATGATGTTATATTTACCTAGATCGATTGGGGCTGGCAGGTGTGGAGAGCGGCTTCCTCTTGGCCTTGAACTTTTGCTTGTTGCCCGGCGGGTCCAGTTTCAAGCTGTAGCTCGACGAAGCCTTGCGGGAGAATTTGAATGATGGTGACTATAAGCACAAAAATTGTTCATTGATTACAAGTAAACATGAATCTATTCTTGAGTGCTTATTTTACAATTAGTTTATGTTGCTTGAGGAAGATGAGAGAAAAGATGGATGCATGTTATGACGATTGGTACGAAAGAGAAAAGAGTAAATAATATTGTGATGGCTGACAGGGAAGAATGGAAGAACAAACCAGTGTTGCGCCGACCCCAAGTAATATGGGCCAACGGGAGGAAGATGATGATATTTTTGAGCTTTATAGTTTTTGATTTCTACTTTTAAGATACTGCATTCCGAAAATTGGTGACGTCGCATAAAACTGTCAAATACTGCTTTTAGAAAGGGCTTTGAATTATATGGCCTGCCTAAGTTTCGTAATTTTATTTTTCAAAATAGCGGCCACGCATTAATCTGGTAATGATCAATAGCTAGTATCAATACAAGCCAGTTATGTGTGACACCAAACCTTCGCAAACGTAATTTAACGTTTCCGAAATATTCAGCCATCAAAGACACAATCTTCGCCATCAGTACAACATTGATGTTATTATTAGCCGTTCATAAAACTTGTGTTGATAAACAGCTGGCATTAATTAAAACATTAGTATTGTAGGTGTTCCACCTTCTAAAACGTCAAGTTTCCGAGATATGTAAGCCACTATCTTCGCCAGAAAGCACAACTTTGATAGGTCTATACCTCGGAAAAGTGATGCTTTGGAATTTTTTTTACCATACAAAACATGTGTGTGTAATACCAGCCATTGATTAATACATACTTTATACGTAGCAGCTATTTTTTTCATAAAATAAAATGGCGGAAGTTGGCCTGCCATGCTTTATACAAAAATGTTCCGTTCTTCTTAAATATAAATTATGAATTGTAATCATGACACTGAATATTAACCTTAAAGATGTGAAATAGTAAATGGAAACCAAATTCGTTTTTTACCCCTAAAACTAAAACAACATCTAACCCTTCAGTGAATTCATTGGAATTCATAACCTTATATCTAGTGTAACATAATTATTGATTTATCATTATAGATTAGCAAAATATTTGACAGCTATTCACGACATGTATTGTATTACTAGTGCATATATTTTACATTACTTACCTACACTTTACATAAAATAAGATGAATTGTGTCACTATGTTTCTGTTACTTTACCATGACCATGCTACTTAAATTCCTGACCATACAACCATTTTTTTCACTTACACGTTTGATACTTACACAGCATTCTCTGAATTGTTTGGCATCAATGGGAGAAGTGAAGTTGAGTCCCCAAGTATCATTAGTCATGGGATCCTTCCAGTACACGAAGCATTCGGACGCTTGTCCGATACGAGTGCCTGAAACGAGAATGCGTTGATGTATTCGAAGATAGAAGCATTTAAAAATAAGTTACGACGGTGCTAATTTTGATTTGATTTGATTGAATTCGTGGTCGACAAAGTACGGTAGGTATTGTCATTTTTTGCTTTAATACAAAAAAATATAAATAAATAAATATAAAATACAAAACATAAAACAAAGACGAAGCAGACCGTCGTCGTCTAAAAACACACAATACAGTTATTGTATTCAAATAACCTACCCCATACCGAACTGGTCTTCCAGTATGTAAATAAGATTTAGCTTGCACGTAAATAAAATATATACTGGTTGCAACACCAGAAGTAGAGTCAGCAACAAAGTCAATAGATACGTAGTCGCAAGTTGTTTTCATATTTAGCTGTTTACGTGTTCAGCAACAGTTTTAACGCCATGAGCTTGTTAAGAAAGTAATGTATCGTTGGTCTGCTTCGGTACGTGCTGGTGAATACGGTCGATTACTCGTCTAACTATCCCGTGTAAATTTAAAACTAGGTTAGAGCCGCTGGCGTCGTGTCTGCCGAATTGCCCCAGTAAAATGTAGGTGTTGCACCGTCAGTGATCTCCACGTTTGTTACAAAAGTGTTTATTTCGGGAACTGTTTTTTAACGCCCTACATGTATGATGTAAGTCCGTCATGTTAGTGGTGTTGAAACGGTACATTGCAACGAGGAAGATTGATTGAGCCAAATTAGTAGATTTTTGGTTGGGCTTTCATTTAAAATTAGTATTTGTCTTTGAATTTTAATTATTGCAATCCATTCAAGCAACTTAATTTAACGTTGTGTTCCAACATCAAAAATCTAATGAAAATCGAATGTTTTTACGTACTTATTGTATTACGTTTTACCATTAGTGAACATTTTAGAGACAAAGTACATCAAATGTTTAATGCGCTGCCCCTACTAGTGTTATGGATTAATAACTTAGAGCTTATGACACGAACAGCTGTAACGTCCCACTTTGAAACCGTGCAGTAGGCGGCCTGCCCACACCAGGTTATGATTATTATTAGCAGCCCACAATTTGTATCAATATATCAGTCAGAAGATTTATGTCGATATTACATTAGCTTACCCACAAGTTAGGCTATTTTTAGCCGACTGTTATGGAGGAATGAATGTCAGTATCTATGAGGTTTGGTATTGAAAAAACGTGATAAAAACTATAACAAGAAAGACAGAAAACATTTTTTTTTTCGAGCGAGTCTTGCTATACACAGCACAGTGAATAAAGTACAAAATGGCGTGTGCAGTGAAGGACCACCTTTATCATTTATCCGGGCCCACTTGGTTTGAACGCACTATCAAATCAGCCCATCGCAGTCGCCTATTGAAGATAAGTTCAAACTAAACCACAAAAGCCGATCCTCTTTATTCCGCATCTAGTCTGACCCAGCCGCCCTTTAAAAGAACCATGGACCAGATAGAGAGCATCCCATGCAAAGCTAACCGATACGCGGTCTGCACTCCAGATCAAATTTGTCAAGCCTTTTTTTTGTGTGTTGGGAAATAATCAAATGACTGCTCTCGCTCTGGGCAGAGTGGTAGGGAGTGTCAGACTTCTACTGACTAAAAACCACCCATGTTCCTTCTTAGCCATTTGTGTCGAGGCCGTGGTATCTCTTTCGAACAAAACGCAGCCGCGACGGGGTATTTGTCTAGCCTCATTGAATAAACAGCAAAGGAAAATTAAGTACCTGGTTGTAATAGTCTGACGTCGAGGATCTTGTCGACCTGCGAGTTGTAGGCGGTGATGTGGAACACGCACTCGGGCGAGTCCTGGATGCAGGTGATGTTGACGGGCACGAGATCCTCGGACACCTGCTGCCACTTCACCGTGCCTGCGCCGCTGGCGGACACGTGGAACACTTCCGCCCATAGTCTGGAACGATTCATACGTTAAAAATACTATAATAAGTATACCACGACTATTCATTGTTCAACTTTGGACTGGTATAATATGTAGTAGTAAGTACTGACTTTTTACAACGGCGAAAATACTGCTGGAATAATCTGGACATGCCAATAAGATAGAAGAGCACAAGAGTCATTGTTGTTTGTTTTAGAAAATATCATATTAAAAAACACTAATTTATGTTATGCTTTATACTATTGAAATTATTGCATTTGAAGGATAGTAATTAGTTTTAAAATTTAAAAATACTGAACAGCTTCTTCAGTACAGTTCATTCTTGCATTTCAGTTTTCAACTCAGTAAATATGTCCGCCTATTATAATATTAGTAACATTATTATGTTTAGAAGTGGGCTCATGTTCCCACATAAATAAAAATAGCAAGCTATCCTTTTACAGGGACAACACCTATCTCTGTCTAACTCAATAACTTGAAGGAATTACTTGTTAGATGAAACAACAAAAAAACAGGTAATTAAATGAAAACATTTATTTAAAAATAAACATATTACTACTGTCGCAACTTTCCCATAAAACGTCGTTAAAACTTGTGCCGCTACGTTTGGTTGCATAAAGTTTACTTAGAAACAAGTTAGGAAGTAAAATGAGAACGAGCTGCTTTGATGCAAGCAATAGAGTAGTCGCGGTATATTGTGTTTATTCTGTGAATGTGTATATCGGGGAACGACATCAATAGACCGGCGACATAGTTGCTTTGTAGAAATTATTAGAATTCCATCACATTTAACATGCGCGATAATTCAATAACTATAAGGCATCGTTCACACCAAACTTATTTTCCGCCGCCGCCTGTGAGTATGCTCACTGTCTCTATGGATCTACGTAATAGCGTATAGTCGGTTCGGTGTGAACAAGAAGTTAAATATATATTGAAAAGCGATAAACTGCGTAACGCGTGCTCACAGTCAGCAGCGGACAATACGTTTGGTGAGAACGATGCCTAAGAATTGAATCTACTTATTTAAATTCTCTTCGTTTGTGCCGTTAACAAGATCATTACTGATCAAATTATTTCAATATTACTACTTATTATTATTACTTTTTAAAGTTTTTGGTTCAAATATCTATCAATTCAAATACTTTTAAAGCAGTTAATGTGTTTATTTCATCAATTTAATGAACCACTAAAGTAAATTGATTGATTGAATGAAACACTAAACATGAAACAAAAACAACGACAAGATTCTGACGTATCAGCATGAGCTGTATGTGAGAAAATACGTAATAGGTACCTCTTGTTTACCACCGAGTCAATTTGTCAGTACGGAGATCATGGCAGCATGCCTGGAAACTTTGCTGTTAAACCATGCCATGGTAGAGGCTCTTAATTGATAGTTATATCATGTAGCAAGTTAGCTAACTGATAACTGGTGGAATAAGGGTGTAGTAGGGAAACCACTTTAACTATAACTATTGGAAAAAACTAAAAGTATTCGTTCAGTTGTAACCTTAGCAAATGTCCGTCTCTTCGTCTGGAGTTCTGCCACGGGCTGTCTTCATAGCGGTACGCCTTGCGCAGGATGGGCGCGCAGGAGCACGACGAGAGCTTGTTGCCCATCGTACGCGTGCCACACTCAGCGCACACCGCTATGCTGCCTGCAAACCAACACTCGTTACAACTTATTATAATACACATGAAAGGAGCCTCCCAGAGTGGCGTTAATATTAAACGAACTACAATTCCAAACGCCCGGTGCACCTTGGACAGCTAGCACTCGGTAACGCAAAGTCTAGCTGACTAATCTTTCACCAAGATGACCCAAGCTTAAATCCAACTTCAACGGCACCGATCATCACCTTCCACATCGGTAATTTCATCTACCATCCCTGATTTATCAATTAATCAACTGCCCTGACCGTAACTTATATCAATAAAGAAGGCTTCTCAAGTAATAAGGTCCAGCTTCTGGCGAACCTATGCCAGGGATCACGCCGTGATGCCGTAGTGCACAACTAACTGCACCCTCCAAGACATGAATAAAACAAATGGCGGAGCTGTTCAGGTTGCTACGGTCGTTTCCGTCATCGATTTGAGAACATGAAGAAAATAATATACAGTCATTATAAGGTGGTCTTCTTCATCAAAATGATGATCTATTGACTGCATATATACAAGGTGGGCAATAAGAACTGGGTAACTTGAGATAGGACAGTACAAACAGCTATCTTAACAGTTTAAAGTGTTGTACTTTAACTGTATTTGGTTGTCAAAAGCTAAACCAATGTTGTTGAAATTTCTTCATTCTTAAAATACATAAAACAAACTGTTTGAAAGTTGAATATTTTATTATATAAAAATACCTATTTGTACTACTTATACTTTTCAACTATGCACTTATTTGTCAACTAATAGCAAGCAGAAAATTGGAGGTATCAAATCCATAAATTGCTTCTCACAGCTGCTTGTTCTTAATTAGAAGTGTCCAAAGCATCTAGACATAAAATGTTGTACAGACACTTCCACCTGACCCCTGCAACCCAATTTCCAGTTAGTATCGATGTTTTCTCTAATTCTAGACTAATTACTTTATCATACAGATATTCCGAGCTTCTGGCTGCCTTGATGAGTGCATTCACGATCTCTAATATGTACACACTTAGCAAACCTCTAAGGCAATTATCTCACGGAATAACTATTGCAACTTTGAGATAAGGTCTAAGGGCCCTCGCAAGTTTGTATGAAAGTCCTTAATTTTTTGTGCTACAATCTTGATTTTTGGCAGAGACGTAGTTTATAGGCAGTAGACGTCTGCTTAAAACCGATTTTGTGACAGGGCCGGATTAGGGAGGTCTAAGGGCTCTCGCCAGTTTGTATGAAAGTCTTTCATTTTTTGTGCCACAATCTTCATTTTTGGCAGGGACGTAGTTTAAAGTTAGTAGACGTCTGCTTAGAACCGATTTTGAGACAGGGCCGGATTAGGGAGGTCTAAGGGCTCTCGCCAGATTGTATGAAAGTCCTTCATTTTTTGAGCTACAAACTTGATTTT
This sequence comes from Diarsia dahlii, assembly GCA_949775195.1. Classification (NCBI taxonomy): domain Eukaryota; kingdom Metazoa; phylum Arthropoda; class Insecta; order Lepidoptera; family Noctuidae; genus Diarsia; species Diarsia dahlii. The sequence goes on along the minus strand of OX459194.1, from coordinate 12,437,412 downwards.
TGAGACGGACGTAGTTTATAGTTAGTAGACGTCTGGTAAGAACAGATTTTGTGACAGGGCCGGATTAGGGAGGTCTAAGGGTTCTTGCAAGTTCGTAAGAAAATCCTTAATTTTTTGTGCTACAAACTTGATTTTAGGCAGGCACGTAGTTTATAGTTAGTAGAACTCTGCTAAGTACAGGTTTTGTGGCAGGGCCGGATTAGAGAGGTTTAAGGGCGCTCGCAAGTTTGTTTAAAAGTCCTTCATTTTGTGTGCTACTAACTTGAATTTTGGCAGGGACGTAGTAGGTGAGTAGAAGTTTGCCTGAAAATTGGCAGAGAGATAGAATATAGTTAAGACATTTCAGGTAGGAATAGATTTTACGACAGGGCTGGTTTAAGGGAATATAATCGCTTCGATTGGCATTTGGCATTCGATTTGACATAGTACCATCCACAGGCAGTCCAGACAAGAGAGTCAAAATTTCTACGCGAACGAAGTCGCGGGCAACTGCTAGTTGGTTTATAAAATTAATATCAGTGTGTCACCCACGTTTAGCAGATCATTCGGTACATTTCCAAGCCAAGTTCTCTAAATCATCAAATTCCTTGTTGCTTCAATATCTCATCATCAATATTTAGAACATAACCCAATATTAAAATTTATTACTGTTAGTTGAAAGATGTTTTGATTACACAACAAGCTGACAAAAATATTTACAATAACATGATTTAATACTATTTTTCCCAATAGTTTACTTTGCAACCCAAAATATTCTAGGGCCTAGATGTTTTGACGTACCAAGGACAGTTTGAAGTACATTGATTTAGTTGTAACCGGTCTTGAATGCAATGATTTCCTAATTGAGAAAAATGCCCAGCAAATATTAGTTCAATTTGCAATCTTTAGGCACCTAGTCTTGGCAGTCCATTTACGGTAACTATTAAAACTTTAAAACTTCATAAAATACTTGAAAACCATTTTGTAGATTTCTCAGTAAGGGATTACATGGTATGAATAATGGATAAGCAACCAAATGGAACCTTACTTAAATAGCTATAGATATATAGCTATAGGTATAGCTGCCAGATAGGTTAAGCAAAACTTTTCGGGTTGTGGCAAAACTGATCATTTCCGTTGTAAAAAAATCAACGGATTCAATCAAACGCTCGTTTGTAACTAAACTAAGATAAGCTGCATAGAAACTAAACTATAATATATGTAGAAAAATACCCCATTACCTCATAAGTAAGCCCAAGTCAGTTCTAGTAATTAGCTGACCTACCTTTGCATAAATGGAATATTATAATTCTATTATTTACTTTGCTTTAAATTATAAAGTTCTATTTATTCAAATTCTTAAAAATCTCAACCATTTATGCAAAGGTGGATCAGTTAAGTGCTATTACTGACGTGTGTACAGTTGTAATACAACTCAACCAACATCGTACGTGTCTATCGGTCAGCTCACTCTACCAACGTGAACTAGTCTACAGAGGCGTCGAGTACGCTTCAATAAATACTCATAGATGGTGCTGCACATGAGTGCACGTGCACTCACCCGCGGTCCCGTGATGTCACCAGGTGCCATCGGTGCGCGACAACGAGTGTCCGCGATTCAGGCTCTGCGAACGCTGCGTGCCGTGGCGGTACGGATGCTTCACAGCAGCCTGCTGCAACCCACAACACAACCTTCTTGCATTCAAACACAACAGACTAAACTACACACACAACAGGATAGCCTTACCAACTTCTCCTACATTTTTGATACGTTCAACCCAACCCTGTTCCCCCAAAAACTATAATTTTCGATGCATACTTACTCTATTGAGAAACTTGTGTATCAAAAGTGTTCGGGCCAGTATTATAAAATACATTTAAGAAGCATTTCATTAAAGGAATATCAGGAAAGTATATTTATAGTTAAAGTTTGTTTATTTAGAGGTGAGTTTAGATGATGCACGATAGAAAAGTGTGTGTATGTGAAGCGATATATAGAAAAAGGCATGCATGAAAACAAAAAATATATAAATACAAACTACAAAAATATTATTATATATTAAAATTTTGCCACAAAATGTTACAACATAGCGTTATTTATAATATAATTATATATTTCGGTAATATATTTGTAGGACCATTTAACGTTGCCACTTGATATTTATACACTGGAATTCATAAAGTGTGAAAATTGACTTACTCTAAGGCTTCGCCTGCCTATAGTTAACTTCACTTCGGTTGCCACTATTTCTACCAAAAACTATAAAAATACGTTAGATGCTCAGTTTTTCGCAAGACGTGGTAATCGAAGTGTCATTGGATCAACACAGAGCGTTGAGATCTATCGAAGTTGTACATGGACATTATGAGTCATAATATTAAGTCACCTACAGCTAACACGCCTTGAACTTGGCTAAATAACATTAACATGGATGGCATCATCTTATATATGGCATTTTAACTTAGAATGCATTTTTTAATGTATGTGATGTAAATATAGAAAAACAAAACACTAAAATTCGTTTACCAACCACAATGTATAATTTATCAAAACGTAAGTTTTCGACCACCTACGTAGCTATCGATCGTCACTTTCTTTTTACTAAGATGCAAGTTTTATGAACCAAGTTTCATTAGATACGGATCAGTTGATATTGCGTTTTCCCCAAAATTTCATCTAGGGGGATTTCTAAATCATTTTTTGTCAATAAAAGTTGGGATAATATTGAAATAAATCTTTTATAAAAGGTATCTATTTCAATTCTCCATGTTGATGGTGAAAATATTTTGACAGCTGTTGTGGAAGCCATATGAGTCAAAATTTACGAGCATCCAAATGTACCCATGTGCTACATTCACTATCAATGTATGCACAAAATCGATTGGGATTGGCTTTTTTGTATTGTAGGTATATATTAATTTATACATGTCCATTAGTGCTTTCGACTGAATGATGATATAGACAGTCAATACTATCAGTCAAGGCTAAAGTTATTTGTTTATTTCTTTATCAATAAATTGCTCTCTATAATACCCACCTGTGTTCCTATAGGTAGCCAAATAATTTAAACAAATATTATAATAGGTTAAACTGAGAAGATGACTATTTAATTTGGTATCTAGGTTATCGATACGTCCAAGTCCAACTCCATCCTATGAAATGGTAATTAAAATTCTAACGCCGCATTTCGATCTCCACAGCAGTGCCTTCAATCATGTTAGATTAGAGCGACTGTATGTGGGTCAGCTTAGTTTGGCTTCTTATTTAAAACTGGCTATATACCACCTACTCATAGATAACTTGTTCGTGTTCATTAAACAATTCGTCAACTGACTGCTAATTGATAGTCTTATGTCGTGTGTTTGTTGAACAATTACTTATTCACCTTCATAAATGATGATTTTAACAACAACATTCAATAAATCAATGGATGTCTGTATGAATCTAATATCAAATGTTAAGTTTTACTACTAAGTGGACATTAATGGTCTAGCCACAGCAGCGTATCTAACTATATGGTATGCGACAATAGTTTCATTAGAAGGCGTTTGTTAGCATTGTACTACTCTAACGGTGTCAATTAAATCTCACTATGTTATGTTATACAATCTATCTCTATCTGTTCACATATAATATGATCTGAGGTAATAAACGTTAGGTTAATCGTACACACGACGTCCAGATCTGTCTGCGTGACCCCAGCTGGCATATAGGTGCGCTCCACTGCCGTCAGCGGGTAGATTACGTGTTACACGTTAATTGGCTATTGAGTATTTAGGATCCTCTAGCATACTTATAGTAAAATGGACATATACTAAATATTATATAGCGAAACTGTAATTGAATACATAAACTTATACACACATTAAAATATATAGGTATACTTACTTAATTCATATAGGCTTAGCTTGTTATTACATTTTAAAATTAGGCATATTTTAAATATATTGTGTGAACATGCATATATACTGCTCGATACAAAGTGTGCATGAAATTTTAATTATGATTTCACATAACGTTAATTTATCATCATTTTAATGGCAAAACGCCCCATAATACAGACATTCACGAGGGAGGTAGGGGAATACAAACACTCCATGTGCAAATCAATTTAAAGGTATTTACGAACCTCGAAATTGTTCCAATTTTGCGAAGAAAATTTACCAGCATCCACGCTTTCTTTAGCACCCATATTTACGAAGTTGTGAAATCACTCGTATGAACTATGACAATTCTGTTTCGATGCGAATGCTCTGAGCTCGTGACACTAATGTGCACTACGGTCGGTCTCTCTGCGAGAGTCAGCTTTGATAAGCATTTAAATACCTCTATCTTCGGTCGTTCGCAAAGTTAAAAATTCACAGCGTTGAATAGTAAATGAGGGGTGTTGTATGTTGCAGCTCGCAGCGCACGGAGCGCACGAAGCGCTAGTGCGCACAGAACACACAACGCGCACGAGCCACTCGGGCACGAGGGCTCGGGGCGCCGGGCGCTGGCGCTGAGGCTGGGCGCTGGCGGCGGATGCAGGCGCCGCGTGTAAACACGGCCAGCTGCTGTGCGGCGCGCTCCTGCGGCCGGCACCCTGGCCCCTGGCCGCACCGTCCGCGACCCTACCACCCTACGCGTGACCTCACTAGCACCGGCAACACCGACACACTTTCGATTATCTCCGGGTATCTCTTAGTGCGCAGAATATAATGTGCGGTGATACGTTTTAGCGAACAGTGCGGCAGGGCGACACCGGCGACTCGGCTACACGTCAGAGCAGACTGGGTCGCGATACAAGCGTGCGTGGCGGCGCCGAGTGCGCAGCCCGCGCCGCCGCCGCGCACCGCCGCCAGCCGAGACGCAGCGACGCCCAAACCTAGCAAACGATACGGTGGCCAGCGCCCTCCATCTCAACGAGATGTGTCGACCCCGTATTTTCCTAACTTTATCTCGGCTCACTTCCTCAATAAAATCAATCTTTAGTGAAAAAATGAGGAGATGTACGCCTTATACGAGTTTGCATACGAATAGTATTAATAACATGTATCGAGATTAAGAAGATCATCAATGGACGTTCGGAGCGGTGCGGCGTGGGGCGGGAGTTGCGCGCGCAATCTCCCCGAGACAACATTCGATTTTGGTCCATGACTGTTGGATGCTTACTGTGGCCCAACCAAGCCTTTAATAGTTCATTCTAGACTACGACCGAGTACACGACTATTTAATCATTATGGCTTATTACATTTAAAATCAAAATTACACCTATCATAAAAACACGCAGTAAGCTTTGCCCCGTTACTTAAATATGCACTGAAGCACACGACTTGTCCCATCACCATCAAATTACGTAAAATCAGTAATCACACCAACTGGTTCATCAGCTTTGCTGTAAATTCGATGTAGTCAGATAAAGTTCATAACGTGAATGGTTAGGGGTCAATGGAATATTGACGCTCATGATGCGCAGTTAGTCTGTTTTTTTGTGGAAATTATTATCTTATTACAAGGGAATTCACACGTATTTTAAGACATATAGTCATTGCATTGGTAGGGTGAGGAACAAGAACGATATTTTTGAATCGTCATAGGGTCGGTAATATAAAACATAAAATATCAAGTTAAATTAACTTTAATGGAAAAATATAGAACCTAATAACACCAAGAATTGCTACAGTAAAGTAACAATATTTCATGCAGCAAACTATCAGATGGCAGTTTTGATAGTCAGCTGTTATGTTAGGTAGGTGCTAGTACGGAAATCGGGGATGGTTTCGCGAGAATAGCAAAAATTTGCAAAATTGGGTCAGACTCGGGGTCCACAGCTGGTTATTTTGAAGACGCTCAATTAAATGTGAAATTTAGGTCGGAAGGTATATCAACTATTCTCAACTAGCAGATTGCATCTCGTATCTCTATCAAATGATAAGGTTTTAACAACCATATTGGTTACTTAATTTTGCTACTTAAGATAGAATAGGCAATTTTTTTAACAATATTTTTTACTAAAATTCAAATGGAAAATGGAGTTAACTATACTTCGAACTAGTCAAAAATCACATAAGTAACTGTGCCAAAACGTAATTACACATCAAAATCGAATGAGAACAGGGTGTTAAAAATGTTAGAACCTTAATTTCTGTAATCGTAATATTCTACCAGTAGAATAGGGTACATAATTTTTGAAACCCATTGGCAAAAGGAAGTGAATATAACAAAAATTAAAGGAAAAATAAATTACGGTCGGTCTGAGGTCGGGAAGTAGAGGCTGTTTTAAGGGGGGCAAACGGTTTATCTCGATTTCTGCCAAAACTACATGCCCTGGTCTACAGAGCTGACAACGTGAAGCATATGTGTGAAAACACAAGGACAATACATTTTTCATGGGTTTTACAGGTTCATGACATACAAAGTTGTTTTAAATTGTCCATGATATCACGGTCGATTCCATATCTACGTATTATAATGATCTTGATCTTGTTAATTTTTTTTTTTTTTTTTTGTATTTTTAACCGTCGTCGTCCAAAAAGGAGGAGGTTCTATATTCGTGTAATGTATTTTTTTTATGTATTATAATTATGTCCACGCATATCTACGTCAATTGTGGACCGATTTTCAAAATATTTTTTGTGTTCGAAAGGGTATACTCCCTAGGTGGTCCCATTGTCACCAAGTCAGGATCTGGTGATGGGGTCCCTGAGAAATCGAGGGCAACCCTCAAATTTTATAGGCACGCATTACGTTTCCCGTATATTTTCTGAAGCTATTCAAGTATTTACGTCAGGTAATCATATTTTCATGTGGCTGCGCTGATGATGGAACAACAGTTAGGAGTTAAAAGAAAATTCCTTCAAATTATACCTACATACTTATGGACCGATAGTTGTATTCTTTCAGGCAATTAGATTGACCTGATGATAGAAAGTAAATCTGAGTAACCGACTTTAAAACAAAAGGAGGTTCTCAATTCGTCGGATTCTTGTTTTTAGTATATTCACCGATTAAGTACTCGAAGACGCCTGAACCGATATATGTACTTGTCTGTCTTTTTCTGAAGCGTTTCGCATCTACCAGTCATTACTTCATGTTGATGAGCTGATAATGGAAGGTTAGGAGTTGGAGGATTACTCTTTAATTAAATATTTCAAAAATATTTACTTTTCAGACTAGACAGATGAACAACTCCGAACTCATCTGGTTTAAAAATAATGTTGCATGCCGCTCAATTTTTTGCAGGCAAAAGATAGATAGAATACATTATGCGCGACAACAACATTATACCAAACTACTCTATGCATCTTTTTTATCTTGACAGCCGTGTTAAGTTTCTTTGTTTAAGTTTTACTTGGGCAGAGGAGATGTAAAATTTGAATACTATTTGAATTTGAATAATTTGAATTTTGATATAATTAGGGAAACTTTGTTATTGCATTCGGGGCAGAATTCACTCCCGAGCCGCAGGTGAGCTTGTTATGGAGACGAGAACTGCAGTAACAAATGTCCAGTGTATCAAACAACATTTTTCAATACTCTTTCGAACTTTCTTATATTCGATTTTAAATGTTAATTCCTTGTCCCGTTTAATTTAAATGAAAATTAAATACGACAATAAGAAACGGAGGACGAAGACGAACATTTTCCAAGGACCCCACGAAAATGTTGAATTGACTTACAAATACGTTAATTCCTCCTAAAAGTGCATCGATACAGCAGAGATGGAGCAGTATCAAGCACTAAACAACGCCCTTTTGTTTCCATGGTATCGTGAGGCAGCACTCAAAGCACTCCCCATACACACAGACGCGCGACTAGGTCAAACATTAACTATGATAACTGAAAGCAGTAGCAACTTTGTATTATCTTGGCCAAGTAACTTGTGGGTAGCAAATGAGCAGTATAAACGTATAAACGTCATTTGTCTCGCTAGACGGCAGCAGTAGTGGTAAGGCCTGTCAAATTTTAAGATAATTTCTGGCTCTATATTGTAGCTTGTGCAAAATGTTTGCCCACTTGAATTTTTTTTTAAATTTGCAGATAACTTTTATAGATTTTAAGGAAACTATTTCTATAAAAAAAGAGAAACTTACAGAAAGTTCAATATTAAGACAAGTACATACACAGATTCATTGAAAGTACATTTACATTTATTTTAATTTAATAGTTTTTTTTTACTGTTTACAGAATTACAGTTTCTTTAACACTGAAAAAGCGATTCTAACCATGTTCACTATTTGAATGAAAGCCTAAGTGACGCTGAAAGGATAACTAGGTTTCCGACAGAACTCTAGTCCACAGTTTCCAGGAATAGAGATCAAATATACGGCAAACCACATACAGTACTTATAATAGTTAGGGACAAGCAAATTGTCTGGTTTACCAGCCTTGATTTTTTCATAATATTAGGGTGACATTGGTTTTGTATCGAGCTATCTTAAATCCCTTTTTTTGTGTTTTAGGCAAACACTTTGATGAGACAATAATAATACTTTTGTTGATACTTTTAAGAACAACATCTACATGATGATAATGTTAATAAGATCATCAACTCGGAAGAACACCTGACGCCCGGAAACGAACTGCAGTGGCCAATCTGGAAATCTATTAACCGACTGCGAGCCCAGGTTGGCCACTGTAGATATAATGTGGCTAAATGGGGTATCCTCGGTCCATCCCAAACAAATATCGCGTATCCTGCAGATGGGCTCCACACTGGCATGGATATGTGCCACCTCCTATCCTGTACAACCACTTGTACCTTTCAGGACTTACTCGAAGCAATGATGTATACTGGTATAACACGATTTGAGCTCATCAACACGTAAAGAAGAAGATAGTAAGATTAAAGTATTTCTCAAAATAAACAATACACAATTCGCTGGTCCAAAATTTAAAAGCGATTTTTAAGAATATTTCATCGTAATTTCCTATTATTTATTCTTAATTTAATTCGAAGACATGTGATATCTACAACCCCGCTCTGGGTCCACGGGTTGGATTACAGCTTACCACCTTTCACAGAAAAGAGCCCTGAGTCCCAGCTGTGGGACCACTATAAGCTGATAATGATATTCTCAATTCAAGAAAGTAAAATGAATATTAATTTCTACAACATATTTTAAACTAGTGACCCGCCCCGGCTTTGCACAGGTGCTAAAAAGATATTAAAACCTACCTCTTGAATCCCTCTATTTATAAAAAAACCCGCATCAAAATCCGTTGCGTAGTTTTAAAGATTTAAGCATACATAGGGACACAGCGGGAAGTGACTTTGTTTTATACTATGTAGTGATAGTGATGATAGTGATAGTGAAGAACCGTAATATTCGTAACATGCTTTTTTTGTAAACTCGACATTGAGCTTTCACCTTGCAAACATTAAAATAAGTGAATATAAACGATTACAATTATCTACAGCGTGTACTAAGAAGGTGAGATCATATTTAATTACGTGGTACAAACCATTAAACTGAACAACTATCTCTATGGGACCACCATCGTAATCACAAAAACGTAACTAGCTATGGAAGTCATACAATGGATTTCATACGGTTAGAGTAGGTATTGAATATTGTACTGGACATTTGATATTGATAAGTGATGTTTATTTTGCAAATAGGTTTTTACAAACTCTTAACATAGTGTTTTTTTTTTTACTAGAGGGGGTCGGTACCTGACTACTCTGAAAAGAAACATCCGGAACAAGCTCAGAGGTCATATACTTATGTGAGTTTATAAGTGTATGATGTACAATGCACATCTACATATTATAATGTTCCAAAAAACTGTGACTCATCTGATCGTAGCAATCGTAGACATTTGCTACGCCGCCTGCTACGCGTTTGTAGACATGACATAAGCTCTACGTCACTTCCGCTGTAGTAACGGTGCGTTACAACACTATACATTATTATTTTTCTCTTTAATTATTTTTATACATATTACGTTACATTTTTAAATATTAATAATAATAAAGATATAAAAAACATTTAAAAATAGTGGTCCACCGATATTTGGAGCAGGGTCCAAGCTATCGGTGGTTTGGGCTCCAGAGACAGGAACCTCCTCACAATGCGGGCCGTATCGAAGAGTACTGCCTTCTTATTATTTTAATTGGTATGAACCATTAATAATTAATATAAAAACCGAAAACCGTAAACCGAACCGAAAACCGTTGTTTAACTATGTTTTACCCAGATCGGTTTGTTTTGTTAGCGGCGTTACATTATGCCAAACATTTGTAACCTGTTTTTTTTTATTAATATGATTGAGACGAATAATAAAAACGTTTAAAAAACCACCTGATTTTTTTGAAAGAACATAAGTACTATTTTTTGGTTAGAATAAAGTAAGTGTATTGTAAATACTGTTGAAATGACAAGTAATAAAGAAGTATGGCAGAAAGAAACATACTGCACCAACACCTCATAAATGGGGATAAGAGCAAGAGAACTATGAATTCTAATGCGACGGAACTCGCAGCCCCGATGGGTATCCCGAATGACTTGGTTGACGAACGTTGATTTCAACGACAAAATGATCGTCAAGCTAGCGATCACCTGTGCAAAGATAGTGCTTTAGATTACCCGCACTGACATTGACAATAGATAATAAAAAAGTACTTTATAACTAGGTCCTCCTATGACTACCTGCTTGAGGAAAAATAATTAAGGGAACTAAAATTTGATTTACCTACTAACTGAAAAAAATAATTTTAAATTTTAATGGCAATGAAATCTGGGACACGATAGTGCCCTCGCCAAGTCTAGCAACACAAAAATTACACAGCCAAAAAAAGTACCTACTATATTTTTCAGCCATTCATAGAGTTTTCACAAAGTTATACCGTGTACTTCTGCTTGTAGAGTAGAGAACTTTGACTTTTTGGTTTTATGTGACTGAGTTAAATTACACAGACTAGTCAGAAAGAAAAGGTATGAGAAGTCGTCTACGATTTAAGATAATATTATACATTTATGGACCTCAGTTGCCTGATAACGAAATGACCATTACTATTTACATGGAGCGATTGATCTGCCTTCTACTACTCACTACACAGGCCTAACGGTTACTATTATATTATACGATACTTCTCGGCAAGAATGGTTATCTGCCATTCGGAATTCTGATTATTCGTTAAGACTATTAAAGATGCAGATCTTTAGTAGTCTTTATGACCCGGAGAGTCACCATGACGTCTTAAATAAGTACATATTGTTTTACCGTCACTCTGTTCTGGGAAAAACACGGAGCTATCGAGGTCATCTAGCGCCATCTTTTTCTAACTCTGGAATCAAATTCAAACAACACTGTTTTATGACGTCATGGTAGGCCACCTGTCTCTCGGCTAATAGTTTTCCCTACTAATGCAAGGCCCGACTAAAAGCCTTGAAGATTGACCCAAGTGACTGTGAATATTAAAGCTACGAAGACCTCATCCAATTGATTCCTGTATCTATCTATAACCTAGAAGATAGGTCTATGTCCGAAATTTAGACAAGTGCAATAGTATTCTCGCATATCGGTCCGATCCGATGGTAGTCTTTGACATATAATATTCCCCGACCATTTCAAAGCAAATTCTAATATGGTCAATAATATGTTTTATAGCAACATAAATCTAACAGATTTTCAGGACTTAATTTTTCAAAATTTGTTGCTGTAATGGCCAACATTAAATTGTTGCTCTTACTCTTCTTATTTTTCTTGAAAGTAGTAGAAGTAGTTAGGAGGGGAGCTCGTGGCTGGTTCATAACAGCAGCTCATACCAATCTTATAGATAAGCCGCGCTTGTCTAATCACCCATTTGTAGAAGGTGGTCAGATTAGATGGTCCAAATAAAATATGGTTGCAATATATTGGATTTATTTAGGTCAGAGTAACTTTCTCACTTGACGGTTACAAAACGACAGCGTTCAAATACGCGACGCTTCGACTTTTATACAGTTCTACAAAAATCTTAATATTACAGTCAAATCATTCAATAAGCTGTGTATTATAAATTAAATGCTAATAACAAAATTATTGATCAAAAATCATTAAAATCTCAACTAATTATATTAATGTAATATTGTAAAGGATTAATAAAATAAATAATTCGGCGCACCGGAAGCTGACAAGCGGAAGGTGCCCTAACCAAACTAAAAATCAGTAAATAATTACTTTACAGTTAAATACAACTTATTCAAATCGAATCACAATTATTGACGTTCATTAAATATCATCGATAATAAAATTAGGTCGAACTGGTATAAGCAGTACCGGAAGTCTGTAACACATTACATACCGAGTTTCCTCCGTGTTTTGGAAAGCACATTAGGTCATTGGTCTCGGATGTCATTTATAGATCATTGACAGTTGTGACAGGAAGACAGTGGGCTGAGAGATTGAGAATTAGTCTTACCAAAGGGTACCGTATTATCCAGTACTATAGTCCTCCTTACCGATTTCGGTAACGGCGACCCCAAGCTATTTCCTAGCGTGTGCCCTTATGTGGCTGGCCAGACCGAATTTGGTTTTAAACACCCGGTCACAGTTAAAGCAGTAGAGTTGACCGGCAGAGTTGTAGGTGTAGGCGTAGGAGGGCTTAGGTCTCTCTTTACGTATTTGGCGCTTTCCGTTCAGTTTTTCGACTCGCTGTTTTTCTTGGGTTAGGGTTGTAGAGGTCAGATAGGCAGTCGTTTCATGAAATATACTACTAATCAGCTCTGTAAACGGATAAGACTGGAAGCAGATTACACATGAAAGTGGGTTTCAACTCAACATGCTCTATTATGTATAGAGGCAGATAAAGTTATAGGTTACACTATATACATATACTTGCATTTCAATTAGTTTCTTAGTACGTAGCTTTTATTCGACATTCATTTGTGCTCCCGACTCACATTTCCGTTCATTATTTTCACAAACATTTAATTTTGGCTTAAAATAATTAGAACACAAACTTGCAAAACAATTATTATTCGTGTATTAGTTACGAGGGAGCTGGAAAGTGCATAAATAGAGAAAATAACTAAGTTCATTTTAATTATTTGCGTGTTTTCTCGTCGAATGGAAAGATCAAAAGTGATACTTGCATAATAACATTTTTCATTTCCTTTATTTTCCAGCCTGGTATATAACTAAACTTTTTCATTTTAAAACACAATAATAGTATTTAAGAAGGGCAGGTTTACCCAGTATACTTTTCTAGAACTAGGTGGAGCTCGTGGCTAAATAAGAACTGCCACTCAGGTCGATCTTTAGGTAAAGCTGTGCTTGCCTAGGTCACTCTGTGGATGGGTGACCGCCCGACATACCGAGTTTCCTCCGTGCCTCGGAAAGCACGTTAAGCTGTTGGTCCCGGCTGCCATATATATAGATCTTTGGCAGTTGTTACAGGTAGTCAGTGACCTGAAATTCTGACATCCAGTCTTACCAAAGGGTATTTGTATTACCTAGTATTAACTGGGTTGTGGAGGTCAGATAGGCAGTCGCTACATGTAAAATACTGGTATCCAGCTGCATCGGGTTAGACTGGAAGCTGACCCTAAAATAGTTGGGAAAAGGCTAGGCCGATGATGACTTTTCCATAACTGTAAGTATCGACTGTCCTGCTATAACTAACTCTTTTAGGTACTGTTGCAAAAGCAACTTGAATGCGAGTAGCAAACATATTATTCACGTTAAAAAGTTGTTTAGAAAAACTTTTTGATCGTACCTAATACTTGTTAATTCGAGGTAAGTAATTATTTCTACTGTGATGTTGATGATCAATTGTTAATTCATTTACTACGTCTACTTGCAGAGTTTCATTTACAACTTCTCCATTAATTAACTGTATGATATGTAGTTTAATGAAGTTATGAGTGAACGCCGAGGCCACACCAACCGTCTAGCAATTTTATTGTGTATGACGTTTCACGGTTAAAAACTTTTTGTTGAAACGGGTACAACATAGTGTAGACTACCTGTGCTACTACTGTTCACAAATGTAATTTAAGAAAGAATTCAAAAAGTAACTGTTTCATGTAGTCAAACACTGTTGTTGTTGTGTTCATAAAAGGCTTCAGTGGCCTAGCGAGCCAACGTCTAATTTAACCCTAGATCGTTAACCATTAATTTCATGGGCAAACAAAACTCTATCACACCGTAAATGGTAACTTTGAAAAACTATGGGATAAATACAAAATGTCACGTACTACACTTTTTGCATTTATCCTCATTCTATACCAAATTTCACGTTAATACGTATAGGCTCCATAATCTTTATTATTTATTTATGTACACACAAAATACAAAAAAAAAGGATAAAAACATAAAACAAATACACAAAGGTACTGCTTATTTCATGTCATCCTTCCTAGAGGGGGTAAGTTTTAAAACTAACAATTATCTATCTATCTATCTATATAAATAAAAAGAGAAGTCCTGACTGACTGACTGACTGACTGACTCATCAACGCCCTGCCTAAACCCCTGGACCTAGAAAGCTGAAATTTTGCACAGAGGTTCCCTTTATAATGTAGACAAGGAATAAGGAAGGATTTTTCGAAATTCAACCCCTAAGGGATTTAAATAGGGGATGAAAGTTTGTATGGAAAATCGTCATTTTCACGCGGGCGAAGCCGCTGGCAAAAGCTAGTGTTAAATATTTGTGTAATGGTTTGTTTGTAAACCCAGTGAATGAGGTTAGGTAGGTGCATATACACAAAATCCTTCCATTTGACCACCATAACTACCCGATAGACTGATGATGATGGTAAGTATATAAAATTCTGCTCTACACTGAGATACAAGTAATTAGCGCCGCCGGAGCTAGCACACTTTAAATTGTTTCCTTTAAGGGGATGGTGAACGAACATTTCTCCATACAAACGTAATACCAAAATCATTCGCGATACGAATGCATTTCGTCAATAGTAAATAGCAATTCGCTTGCATTTCGTAAATAGTAAATGTTTAAAAAAAAAAGTTTAATAGGAACCTAGATAAATATCGTCTGTATCCGAATAACATAATTTTAAGTTGGTAATATGTTCGTATCGCGAATGATTTTGGTATTACGTTTGTATGGAGAATGTTCGTTCACCGTCCCCTTAAGTTAACCTTGTTAGCAATGTTTCAGCTCCATAAATCGGTTAGCTGCTGCATTAAATATATTATAAAATATTTCAGAAATTAAAGACCCTAACTTAATAAAAACATGTAAAAGAACGTTACTGCTAGTCATGAAAACGTTATGAAAGACATGAAAGGAAGTCTTTTTAATTGCATTACCTAGTATTTCGTTACGCGTTATCCCTTCATATTCCAATACGTTAACTATTAACCCACAACATTTGTATCGAACAAGGTTGGGAGTGTTTTGGCAACAATCGGAACACTACATAATGTGACATGTAAAATTAGGTAGGGGTTGCATGTAATAATAGGTAGGTTCTAAACAACTAAACTTGCGCCAAGAGTGGTATGATCATTACTATCATCAAATCATCCGTGTCATTTTGTTCAAATCACCATCAGTGCTAAGCCTCTTACCAACTATGTTGGGATCGGCTTCCATTCTACCCGGATGCAGCTGTATTTTAAATGGAGCGACTACCTGCCTGGTCTCCACAACCCAGTTTGTAGTGGGCAATATGATATCCCTTGGTAAGATCTGTTAAGACTGTCAAAGGTCTACAAATGACTGCTGTGACCAACGGCTTGTCATTTTGTTCAAATGCCGCACCAAAATTACTTCACTTTTACAAATGCTGGTTTCTCTGACCAACCTGGCAAGGTTCTCTTGGTTCCCACGGAGTTTAAAAATACCTTATCATAATCTGGACACTAGGCTACCGAAGCCGTCACATGAATTGGATTAGCCCTTCTTATGTGGAGCAACATAAGCAACAAACGACCTCGGTACTGAGTCATAAGTCATAAGTCATAAGTCATTTATTCATTTGTTTAACATAGGTACAATAATAGTGGTAGGAAGGTAATAATGAGTGCGCTATGTTATGCCAGAGAGCATACAAATGTTTTAAAGTATTAAATTAATCAACCCAGACAACTCACAATAATTAAATTAAATAATCCTGTTCACCAGAAAAATCAACTTTAAGTGAATGGCATAAAACAAATTAATTAGTAATAAAAAGCAATATAAATCAATGTCAATAAAAGTGAAATAAAAATAAAAACATTGATAATATTAATATCAGAAGAGTACATGTCAGGGCAAACACTGAAATCAATGAACAATACTAATGTCAATATGCAAAACTAATGTCAATTTACAATACTAATGTCAATATGCAAAACTAATGTCAATTTACAATACTAATGTCAAAAAACAAAATCGAATGTCAATATACAATATTAATAATGTCAATTGGCAAGAACTAATGTCAATATACAATATTAATGCCTGACTGCTTGTGTGGTGTTTTATGGCGCACGTACCGTGAATTTTTATAAGGGCAAATGATGATGATGATGATGAAAGATGATTCCGTGCTTCGGAAGGCACATATAAGCCGGTGGTCCCGGTCACCAAATGGCGGTCGTCAAACCATGTCAGAGGCCCTTGAGGCGGTTTAGAAACTCTGACACTAGGGTGTGTGGGAGGGACCTTACTGCCCACACGATAAGAAGAATCATCATCATCATCAGCCTATAATGTTCCCACTGCAGGGACTCAGGCCTCCTCTCTAGGATGGGCTATAATCCACCATGCGTGCCCAGTGCGGTTTGGTAACAAAGGCGAATTTAAGAAGACGTGTACGAGAACGTTTTGTGCCAACCCTAATTAACATGGGACGAGGCCACAAAGATGACGATGATGATGATGATTAACAGAATAGAAAATAAAGACCAAATACCTAGGTACCTGGCTCACTCACCTCTTAATTTTTTAGAAATTGGTTAAAAACAGAATTACATTTCAAGAAAAGAAGACGATACTACACGAAGATGATCAATTTAGTATGTTCTAATATGTACCTATAGTGTCCAAGCCATTGTAGTTCGTCTCCACTTCTCCAGTCCCAGTAGTTAACCGTAACTCGGTACTGTCTGTCTAATTGGATAGGTATCGGTTCTATATTAAACTATGTCAGTTGCATATTGCGCTTGTGAACTGTTAATTTTATATCTGTGTATGTTAGAGATTTACAGATATTACTTTTGTTTGAATGTACGTACCTTTTGTGCGGTAAGATGTATGAGCTTTCTTTTGTTTTAGAGGTGTACCTCTGTCTAACCTTTCAGGGATTACAGGCGTGATGTTATGTTATGTTAATATTCTTATCCGTAGGGTTATGCCATAAATCTTAGACACAACTACTTAGACTAAAAAAACATTTTAACAAAAAATAAAACCGACTTCAAAAAAAAAAACACAAAAAGTGCAAAATAAACTAAAGTCGGTGACTTTTGTTTGTTTGATTTAATTTTTTTGCCACCGACTTCAGAAACTGATTTTTCTTTCTAAAGTTTATTTTGCACTTTTTTGTTTTTTTTTAAAGTCGGTTTTATTTTTTGTTAAAAAGTTTTTATTTTTCACTTTTTAGTGATTCACATGTTCATGGGTCAATGTGGACAATGTAGTTTTTTTTTGAGTTTTGTTGATTTTTCAAAAACCGCTAGTCCGATTTCGATAAAAACCACCAAGGACCATTTCGGAAGTATACCCTTTCCAACAAAAAAAGAATTTTTCAAATCGGTTAGCAAGTGACGGAGATATGCCCGAACAAACAAAAAAAAATACAAACATCCGAATTGAGAACCTCCTTCTTTTTTTAGAAGTCGGTTAAAAAAAAGACCGAAATCCGAGTTAAAAGTACCTATTATAATTTGAATTAATTGAACTGGGTTTAATCAATTTTGTTTTAAACATGAAAAATCAGCAGGCATAAGAAATAATGTCGTATGAATTCTCATTGAAAATACGACTACTTTATTTTATTGGCAATACTGCAAAATATGACCAAATATTATGAATATGAACGTAGACAGAGGTGGATACATTTTACGAGGCAGCCTTTCAAATTTCTTCGCTTATACGAGTAGATATAAATATGTGTGAGTTGCAGCTCTGGCTACTAGTATCGATTTCCGCAAGGCTAAGCCCAAATGTCCCTATCATTTCACTCATGTGCTCATCTAAAACTTCACTACGTTCCTACTGCACCATTTTCTAGGACACTCTAGTCTCTCTGCATTGGTTTCGTAATTAGGTACCTCCAATTACAAATCGAGTTACTTACTGCATTGAAGATGTAACTACCTAGTTAGCTGTACTACTACTCCTATTAACCGCTAGAATACCTTCTATTAGGTATAGTCAAGACGTAACCTTTATGATAATTTAAGAAGAATATGGGGCATTATTAATTAAATGGAGATAACAATATCTTTATAATTAGAATTATAAAAGTATATAATGAACTAGAAGTCTGTAATACGAAATTAAGATACTTTATCCTAATAATATTACCTACTACTAACTTAGTTTCTCATCTCTCCTTTTCTTAGTTATTCTCATAGTATAGTACCAACGTAATTCGATTCTAAGTCATAGCGTCAGCAAAATTAAATCATCAAATTCAACATTATTAACTGATCTTTGATTGATCTAAGTCAACCTTTATTGTGATTTAAATTCATGATCTAGAATCTAGATTGACTGTATGCGCCTGTACTAGTTACCTTTGCAGTGAATCTGAATAGTGATCCTTGATTTTGTGCACAAATCACGATCAAGATTTACTGAGTAAGTACCACTCATAACCAGCTTCTTGACAATGATCATTCCCATATGAACCTAAAGGCCTTAAGCCTAGGGTATGGTTGAAAATAAAAAGTTTGTGATAGTAGGTACCGCATACTTCTACAACCAATTGGGTTCATATAGACATACAATTATGTATGACACTTTCACCCTGCTATCATTTGATAAATCTTTCACCATCATGTGCCTAGCCTTTTCCCACTACGTTGGGGTCGGATTTCAGTCTAACCGGATTGAGCTGCTTGATTTGACATGAAACGTCTGCCAATTTGCCCTCCACAACCCCGTTTGAGTACTAATACATAATAACATACACCTTGTAAAGACTGGTTGACAGGCTTTCAGGCCACTAACTGACCTGTAACGACTGTCAACAATTTTTAAATGACAACCGGAACAAACGGCTTAACATGCTTCCAAAGACACGGAGGGAAGAAGAAAAAAAAAGGAAGAGAGAAAAAGAAGAAGATACAAAATGATCACCACACCTCACTGTAACATACGCACACACACCCATTTGCAACTCCTACACATTCTTCCGCGCTGTACTCTTAGCAATGTATTGTATAGCAGGCTATTACATCGTAGATTCTTAATTGGTTGTAGAATTATATAGTTTATATATTTTTAAATAAAATTTAAAAGTGCTGTGGATTTTTTGAATTATAAATAAATAAGTAACAAGTAATGGGTGGTCACCCATCCATAGACCGTGCTAGATAAGTGCGACCTAACCTGAATATCGACCCAAGCGGATGTTCTTATTAGCCATGAGCTCCTTTAATCTGTATAAGAAATATTTATATCAAAATGAAAGATTCTGAAAGTAATGCATATACTAATATCGGCTCGGCTGACAATCAAAAAAACATTACCTATAAGTCAAGGGAAACAGACTTCACTTTTAAAATTGGTATTCATCAATAACTTGCGATCTTTAATCTCACTTTAGTTCAACGAAGTGCAAGTCCGTATTTGATGAAGACTGATTAGTTCTGGTCATCCTCGCCATTCCATTCGTCTCAGTTTTAGATGACTTTATGGTTAGCCAGGTGGTATTTTACGGTTTTTATCATCTGAAAGTGGCGACTGCTCATTTTATTTTATTTTTATTTTATTATTTTCGGGATACTTACAGCTTAATACAAACAGTGTTCTTAAACAATAGGAATTTGAAGGCCATTTACAAGTTTCCACATATAAATATATTTGTTTGGCATCTTCATCTAGGTACAAATATAAGGTCATTTTTTTATATGGTCATTCATTAAAATAGATGGACAAATATCCAAGCAAAAAATACATTGATTAAAGTGATTTTATTTTGACCCTATATGTTGGGTAACTAACGTTTTTTTAGTGTTTCGTTAGCTGTTTTTATTTTTCTTGCAAGTATCTAATGCGTTATTCTTATTTTTTTACCATTGTCTTTATTTTGGTGGTCAAAATGATTTCTGGAGGATGTCTTCAAGGTTCTGGATTGGAAAAGACTTGGCATCAATGTCAATGGCGAGTACATCACTCACCTTCGGTTTCGACGATATAGTGGTCATGGCTGAGACTATGGACGACCTCAGTATAATGCTCAATGAACTCAGTGGAGCTTCCAAAAGAGTGGGTCTTAAAATGAACATGGACAAAACCAAGGTTATGTTGAATGTTCATGTAAGACCCAGTCCTATCGAGATCGGAGAATCTACACTCGAAGTTGTGGACGATTATGTCTACCTGGGACAAACGGTCCAGTTGGGTAGGTCTAACTTCGAGATAGAGGTCAATCATCTAATCCGACTCGGCTGGGCAGCGTTCGGGAAGTTGCGCGGTATCTTCTCGTCCAACTACCACCAGTGTCTCAAGACGAAAGTCTATGACCAGTGTGTGTTGCCAGTGATTACATACGGGACCGAAACGTGGTTGCTCACAATGGGCCTCATCTAAACGCTCAAAGTCACCTAAAGGGCAATGGAGAGGGCTATGCTTGGAGTCTCCTTGCGGGATCACATCAGAAATGAAAACATCCGCGGTGGGCAGAGCACATTGCACGGATGGCCGATGGGGCCGGAAAGTTCTGGAGCGGCGACCGCGAACCGGAAAACGTTGCGTTGGAAGGCCTCCCACTAGGTGGACCTGGTGAAGGTTGCGGGGACCCGCTGGATGCGAGACGCATGGGACCAATCAATGTGGCGACACCTGGGGGAGGCCTATATCTAGCAGTGGACGTCTTTTGGCTGAAATGATGATGATGATGATGAAATGATTTCAAACAGTTTGTCTATCTATTTCAATGGGGCCTTATATTAAGGTTTTAATTGGTTTAGCTTGACATAAAGTGGCCTGAAAAAGTAAGTTAAAATGTTTCTCATCAAGTGTTTCCTTACATTGTCATCAGAAATCTTAGTTTTGATTGTTTGATCTGTACACTATGGTTTGGCTTCAGTCTAATCCAACTGTATAAATAAGTGTTTTAATTGAGTTTCTTTAGTTTTGTTTTATTTTTTTATTTTTGCCTATATGCTGACACTTTCGTTTCGTAAAATCGTTAGGTAACTGTGTGTGAGGTAAAAACTCAAAATCAAACTTTGGTACGGGTTGTCAGACTTTCAGGTTACTGACTGCCTGCAACGCCTACCAAAGGTCTTTAAATAGCAGCCAGGACCATCAGCTTAACGTGCTTTCTGAGGCACGGAGGAAACTTGGTATGTAATGGGTGGTCATACATTTAGAACTAGAATTTAAACTGTTAATGCACTCGTAACGTTACATTTGAAGTGATAAAAATCTCAAGTGACTTTTGGAGGTCACGTTTCTAATTACAATGGCACAATGTGTAACCATTTACACATTGTGCCATTGTAATTAGAAACGTGCTAAAACCCTACACGAAGCTGTCATTGAAGCATTCAGTACATCAAATTCCTTAGTTTGACGCAAAAAATATTGCTGGAAAACGATTTTTATATGGCGATTTTTTTGGAGTGAAAAATCACTGAACTGCACTTAAAACATTATGCTCGTGGATGTATTGTACAGGTCGTGGTAGATATTAAAGTGTAAACATTAAAAACTTGGAATTTTGTAAACTTGTGAAAAATCAGAACTTTGACGACTTTATCTCCCTAACTAGAAAGCATGGTTTAGAACCAAAAAAGATCGCAATGACGATGAGGACAAGTGCCTCTATGTTTTATTATGGGGTTTTACAGTCATTAACCCATAATATTTTATATTTAAACAAACATGATATTTACTATTGGTATAATTATGGTAAACAATATGGTCGTCTATAATTATAATTTTGTGTTTAATTGTTAAAAATACCTAACGATTATCTATAGCGTACCAGAGTACCTAAAAGGTGCTTTAGGTCTATTGACTTTGGAATAATTATTTAAAATCAAAAAGTACCACTGCACATGGGTGCTATCGAGATTTCTAAACTACCTATCTATTGAAATTCATCATCATTCAAGGCTTTTCCCAACTATGTTCGGGTCGGCTTTCAGCCTAACCGAATGCAGCTGAATACGAGTATTTCATCTGACCTCCACAACCCAGTTAGTTCTGAGTAATGAAATACCCCTTGGTGTGACTGATTGTCAGACTTTCAGGCCAATGACTAATTGGAACGATTGTCAGAGATCTACAAATGAAAGCTGGGACCCACGGCTTAATATGCCTTCCGAGGTACGAATGAAGCTCGGTAATGTAAAGAGTGGCGACCCATCCACGGGGCAAACTAGGCAAGCGCGGCCTAACCTGAAGATCGACCCGAGTTATTATGTAGCCACGAGCTCCTCCTACATAAAAAAAATTACCTTTGCATACCATTGAATTTATCTAAAGTATTGAACCTATATTTTTATCCTTAAATGCACCCCGTTTTTTTTTCCATATCCACTATCAAAGAAAACGATTGCTATATTTATTGTAGCACCTTTGCATTTTTGAAAGTTTATGATTGTAACGAAAAATTTACGGTACCTTATTATCACGGTACGGACCAGGGGTGTAGCTACCGCCGTATCCGCCGTATCAATGATACGGGGCCCGGGGCCCCCGGGCTCGAAGGGCCCCGAACGTGTTAGAAAAATTCGTGAAATGTTCTTCCAAATCTCACATAATTATACTCTGAGGCTGAGAAAAAATCATATCATATTTTTTTTAAGTGTTACTTCAAAAATGACAAAAGTCAAGAAAGGAAAAATCTTGACCCTTCATTTGGGCCCCTCAAAAATTTATAATACTTTACTTGGCAGTCGTTACAGGTAGTCAGTGACCTGAAAGTCTGATACCAGTCTTACCCAAGGGTATCGTATTAACCAGTATTAACTGAGTTGTGGAGGTCAGATAGGCAGTCGCTCCATTTAAAATACTGGTATTGAGCTGCATCCGGTTAGACTGGAAGCCGACCCCAACATAGTTGGGAAAAGGCTAGGCAGATGATGATGAATTTTTAAGTTAAATTCGTACTTTTTCTTTGATATTGAATCCACCCCAGAGCATGTTCCATGCGATTTAATTATTATCATGAATACTAAAAAACCATTCATCAGCAAGAAAATTCAGGGATCTTAAAACGTAATAAAATATCATTCATAGGTTAAGTTGACAAATACAAGTTGATGATTTCATTTATTTTTAATCATTAACTGTAATCAGTCCGTGGTTAAAATAAAAACAACAAACAAAACGAAAACAACTGTTATTCAAGACTGAGTTAAGAGTTATGAATTGACAGTCATTGATAATAGCTGGTAGCGACCTCTGCCTCCGAAAACATAAACAAACGGATATTAGTTGCGGTCGTTATCTGGCAGATGGCGCCCTCAAACAACGTACTTACTTTCAGGAACGAATCTGAAAACCTGACCACGAATGTTAATGATTCAGTAAAATTGACTGAAACTTTTGTTCAGTGAGACTAGTTTCCCATTTCAATGTAAGTTTTAACGTTTCAGAACGTCACAGAGTGCATTTAATTCTAATTATCAAGAGTGAAATTCAGGTAAAACTTAACCTTTTAACCTTTGCCAACCAATTCCGTAAGTGGAATAGAAGTATTACAGGAATATATTTTCTATTGCACAATGTTGTAGTGCCTTCATACGTAATTGGTATTATACAATACAATGTTTAAGCAATAAATACGTATTATCAACAACAGTTAGTGTTATTTTATGTTAAGTCGTAACTAATCAATATTAATTTGTTCAAAATTCATAGAGTTGTCAAAAGCTTCACTGAAATCAAAAAGCTTAGAGAAAACCAATATGTTTGACGTTAATTATTCATAATTATGATTAAGTAAAAGTACATTAAAGATGATGAACCAATAACCGGATCGGCCAATCAACGCAACATGACAGTCGTCAGTGCAACAAGTCGTGATGTTCTACAAAACCATTAGTTACTACCACAAACGATGTTCCTATTCCCCTTTGACCAGTAAATAGATAGTTAGTTTTAATTATATACAGATCGATATTATGTTAGCTATCTCGATGCTCTCAACGTATTCACCGCTGCATTTTAACTCCTAATGCCGTTATAACTGTAGCTATATTACAACGTATTCCACTTGAAATAACAGATCGAGTGGCTGAGTTACTGCTGCATTACATTTGTAAAAATAACGAATACATTCATCTAAATTCAAGGCCATCGATGCTGCTGGAATAAATAAAACTACAATGAAGATGGATGATGGTATGCACGAGGCAGTCACCAGAGGACTCGTTCTGGGAAGCTCGAAGATATAAAATGCAGTAAATGATGCTTCTAATCACTAAAAAGCTTAATGTTTACACTACATACGCTTGTCAGGATCGATCACATCTAACTTACCGTATGATCATATCAATGGGAACTATTATCCGACTATCAATACTGTGTAAGAGCTGATTGCTGGTCTATGTGATACACATTGCTGCTGACAACACAGTCTCTCAGATATTATAATCCGCTTAGTTGTTTAATGTTACACAACTTCGGATATCCTAAGACCTAGAAGGAAATATCGTGGAGTTATCTCTTTTGCTCCCAAAAGTCCGAAATTAAACTGATCTTTATACTATTTGGATACTACGTTTTTTAGTAAACAATTTAACGTGTCTGTATTTTTACAATTATTCAAGTGTTTAATTCAATCACGAACTAAATCTCGTTACAAAAACTAACATCAATACTCCTATGCATGTCATTTTCCTACTACGGTTCTGTTGAAACTGTTTGAACCTCCTAATCTATTTAAAACACAACGTAAGTTAATTATCATTTAAATAAGGGTCCCATATACTGTAACCTAAGCTACCAACGCCTTAGAAAAATTTAAGAGCCGAGATTTTGCAACGCGATAACTCATTTGAGAATGACACCAATGCATCCGGCCTTTAAGGGCGGTGTCATATGTTTACGACAATTACAAATTAGGGTAAAAGCTAGGAGACGTACATAAGCAATATGCACAACCTCGTCATGCACCTCATTCACTTTTAAAGCTCAGAACCAGAGCGCAAAAACGGGAAACGTCAAGTGATTAGCACTGATGTCGTTTGGGCGCGGCGTGCGTGATGGCCCGGTCGGAGCGCGGCGCGGCACACACTAGGGCGGGCGGCGGACACGGCAGCGTTACGTCAGCGCGGGGCCGCGGCGGGGGAGGAGAGCCGGAGCCGGGGTCGAGGGGAGGAGGGAGCCCCGCACTACTGCATCCTCCGGGCGCCCATCTTCGCCCGGCTTCGCTGAAAAACGTGACATCTCTGCTCCGCGCCGACGCTCCCCGCGCTACCCTGTGCCCCCCGCGCCCCCGTGCCGCTCCATCTCTCTCCAAGGACCTTACCATCACTCACTCGTGGTCATTTTGTGTAGAAACTCATTACGTCGATGCAATTACGGATATGGTTCCCATTATATTAGTTTATTTAGTTATAATGCGACAATAATTTCTCAATTTATTCGAAAGTTTGTTTAAGAAAAAGTAAACTTTATCCATAAAAACGTGTGGCACTCGGAGACTGCCGCGGTAAAGCTATTGCATAGCATTTTTTATCAATTATTTAATTTGACAACCTCAGTTGACAACCTTGTTATTTTCCGTAACCATAGCAACCTGGTTGAAATGATGATTTTCGTTATGGAATTTCTGGATTCGCTCTCCACGCTCAAGGCCCGCGATTGAAGCATAAGCAATAGCTTAAAAAAGTTCTATGATTGGTAATTCGGTGTTGGAACTTAAGTAATGTTATTGTAACGTATGTTACTCTTAGCAACTTTTATAATAGGTATCTAAATATTCTTGGAAACATGTAATTTTTAAATCGACTTTAAATTTTTAAAGTCGATTTAAAAATTATTTTGGCATTGTGAAATGCCTCCCTAAAAATTTAAAGTCGATTTGAAACATCTACTGAAAACTGATGTGTATAAAATACAACAGAAGAACTTTCCAACATTTCATAACGTCGTTTGTCCTGTAATAATTTCAAAAACTGGGGTATACAAAAAAACAACAAAATATTTTTATGATTTATTTTTCTTTGAATAATAATAAAAAACAAAATTTAAACTCTAAGAAAGAAATTCGGCATTCAGCAAAGATATAATTATGGAAAAAAAATAATTGCTAGAATTTTTAATGTTAATTAACTTATCAATAAACTCTATTTAACGTAATTAAATTATGAGGTAGATGTTTGCAAATAGTCTTTCATTAAAATCTTATAAATTAAAACTACATTACAACTACTGCTACATAAAATGAAATGCAAAAAGACCCGTAGTGTATAATATCTCTAAACCGATCTGCCTCTACCGTGATGTCACATGACTAAACTTACTACATAATATTATGTTAATCACTTGTTTCAAGCCAGGATACAATTGAACATTTTCAGCTGCTATTGGTAGCAGTAGGTCAAGTTTAACACACATGCGAGTTTTCGAACTCCCTGTAGAATTTGATAACCTTCATTTTTATTACGTTTACTGTACACACGGCTACACATCAAGCTATACAAAACCAGTTAATCTTGGCGTCACTTTACTAGATCTTTTCGCACAATGAACGATCAGATTATACTGGTTTTGTATAGCTTGACGTGTAGCCGTGTGTACGTCCAATATCAAATGTAAGGGACAAAAAAATTGTTAAAGTTGTTGTTGAGTAAAAGCTTGACAAGAATGTTTATCTTGCTAACAAATTTACATCGTGTTCTGTGAATGAAAATAAGGTCAATCGTCATTGATTGATCTAACAAAACTGCTGACTTCCATCTTATATGACTCGAAAATTTAAAAAACATGATACCTAAGTATTTTGTACCAAACATTTGAAAGAGAATGTAACTAATTAAACATATCGATATATTTCAATTTTACGATTGAGTGTGTGGGCACCACTGTTAACTGAGCCATTGTATATTGTATTATTTTAAACATGACTTTATTAATAATAATTAAAACAACTCTTAATAATTGTTTTTAAACAACGTTATTTTACGAAACATTTAGATTCTTAAAACAAAATCTCAAATTCATTGGTATCTAACGCAGGCGGACGTTACACATTATTATTATTCCTTAACTACATCAATTGTACATTAACTTGTGTATGTGTCGTTTATCTATTTGGTGTCTTAATATTAAAATCATTGAAGAAGTGCGCAAATATTACAGTTTAAAATGATAAAAAAGAAATTTAGACAGTTTCAGTGGGCCTGTGAGTAATGATAGTAATAACTTGTTGGTGTCACGACAGTCAGTTTTATAACCTAAAAACAAATACAGTTAAACATCACTACAGTAACTAAGTCATATTATTATTCATAAATATTGAGGTAGATTATTACTCCTTATTATTTGAATCTAAACTACCTTAATAGATTTTGTGTGTAAAAAAACAAAGTCTTAAATTAACATCGATGGGTAAATGAACGTTCTGCAATAGCAATAATAATATAAAAAGAATTCAAAACATATTCCCATTGTTTCAAATGATGAATTTGTGTGAGCTTAGTAATAGGATACCGTTGGAGCATGGGTGCAGCACCCCGAAACTCAGCTACCTAAGGGGTAGCTTCGATAGATTGTTTTGATTGCATTATTGATAGTACACGCCTATATATGTTCTTCACAATTTGTAATTTTGATAATAGTTTTTTTTTATGTATTAACGTGTACATTAACTGATGGGATGTTCTGTCTAATCGATACAGCAAAACTTTTGCATGAAAAACAGTTGCGTGTTTCTTATAACTTTTGTAGCTTCCTAACATTACGGGGGCCATATAACTGTTTGACATTTACTAATTAACCCAGCAGCATGTCAGTTACCTATAATATAGGAACCTGCCCCACCTTTAAAATGTACTAATTTTGCTCTATATGAGTCCGGCAATATATCTTGATCCATGTTGGCTTTCAATGAAGTGCGCAACCTAACAACTGGGAAAAAATGCTAAACTTTCATGATTTCAGGATTGATTAAGTACCCCCACTACACTCACAACTTGTTCTACTTAATTATGATTAGACTCTTGAGCAAACATAAGTCGCAAATGTTATACATGGCAAAGTTAATCTAAAATACTCGTAGAAACATTATATTTGTACCGTCTGGTATCTGTACAAAGTAAGTATAGCACTCTAGTATGCTACGGCAAGTAATAGAAATAAAATTCGTAAGTACTGAATCTACACTTAATTAAAATTATTTTTACAATTATTGCAACAATGTTAATTTGACTTTGGCACATTAACTTCAACGTTTACATTGTATTAAGCATCTGAAAAATATACAAACAAATTGATATTATTTTCTTTCCTACGTGAACCTTCTAATTTTATATTAGGGGCTTACATTTACTTAGCAACGTACATGCAGGATCTACTCTTACCTCAAAGGTTTTGAACTTTAAGTTACGATATAGGTATTACATATTATTAATTTGTTTTGATCATTTTACTTTATTTTTCACGTTCATTGGTAAGCGTATATTGTAAAACCCTCTCAATTTTCATTTTGTCTCATAGCCAGTTATAATACTTCTTACTTGTCGTTGATTATGAGCTAAAATTAACATAAAGTTTGTCATATAATATAGCAACAAAATAATAATAATATAAACACACACTTAACTTTGGATAAACACCAATATACGTAAAATAATTAAGGTCACTCGAACACATAAAATTTGTACTTACGTTACGTTTGCAAACTTAGGTTGTAATATTACTATCATTAAAATTATTATGTAAAAAGTATATATTGTATAGTTTGTACTAGAATTATGGATTTGTACCGATCAGTCTTGTACTTAGTTGTATAGTTTATCTGTAACTATATTGAGGTAGATGCGTTCTTACAATGTTAAGTTATTGATGAAAGCTGGTCGTTGATAAAATATGTATTTCTTGAAGTAAAACCTGTTAAATCAATTAAGTCGTTTCAATTTGGAATGGAGTATCTAGACGGAAATAAGCTTTGTCTAAACTTATAAAACGTTATAACATAGTTAAAGTAAGAGTCGAAGAAATGCCGTTAGAAAGTCTACAAGTTTCGTCGGGGTTTGGAATACAGTATGTGTGTTGATGGAGTTACGAGTGCGGCGGACTATCCTGCTGTCCCCCCTGAGAACTGCTCGAACTGCTCTTGCTTGTATCGTCCTTCTTCTTCTCCACCTATAATTTAAATATTTGTTTAAACAATCTTATTAGCATAAATTATTAGTCGTTTAAGAGGCAGACAGTCTGCCTCGACCAGTTTTTGATGAAGACATCATCAGACGATTAGTCTGGTATGGCTTATTAGGTCTTTGATAAAAGCTTTAACTGCCCTATCTAGACTATGTAAGTAAGGGCAATGACAGCTAGCATTAGACCTTTGGTTTTTTTTTTTGGTGGGTGGAAAATCATCAAATAACCCCCCCTGCTCTTGGGAAGAGCGGAAGGGAGTGTCAGACTTCTACTGACTAAAAACCAACCCATGTTCCTTCTTCGCCCTTGTGCCGAGGCCACGTCATCTCTTTCGTTAACCGCAGCCCCGACGGGCGTCGGTCGGCCCTTGCGGGCCCCTCCTTGCTGACATCTCTTTGAGGCGCGCGTGGAACACGAACGCGCCGTCGACACGGTCTGTTGCCGTCATAAGACGACCGGACGGCGAGCTAGCCCATTACTCACCGTCCACAGGCCCGCGTCTACGGTGGCCGGAAGCAATCACGTGGCCCCCGACGCCCGGAGCGCCTCCCGCGGCGGCTGTGACGAGAGGTTCTCTCCCTCTCTCGTTCCGCCACCTCCTTCGCTAGCATCACTGCTTCGCAGAAGGAGGTGACGGCGTCCCATTCCTCCTCGCCCCGGACCATGGCTTGCACCAGGGCCGGACGCGAGAGGTCGCTGCCGCCGATCGCCGCTACGAGAACACGGCGGGGCTCCACCCAAGCAGGGTACACCTCCACAGTGTGCTCCACCGTGTCCTCCGGTCGATCCTCGCAGTGGCGACATTCGGGCGTTTCCTCCCGCCTGATTCGGTATAGGTACCTCCCGAAACAAGCTAGCATTAGACCTCAGTGTAAAGTAAGTAAATGGCACACGAACGTGTTCGAATGATCTGTAGCTAGGTCCTACCTACCCTCTTACTTTCAGTATACTTCGAAAGGGTCCTTACTTTGATAGCCGCATCGTTCTTAAAACCAGATACCGCGATTACCAATACGTTTGCCTAGCAGTAATTTCATCTACCTATACCTATGCTCATTTCTCGTAAAGGCTCTTGATGATATGAGATTAAGCAGTCACACTACGAACGATGATGAAAACTTCCCACTTGTTTTGTAAGTGACAAGATAACATATTCACAATTTAAGTTAAGTGTCATTCGAGTGCTTATGGTGTCTTATTATAGTGAGTCAGACTGCTGGAATATATGCTTGTTTGAGTTTATCTACCAAAAGACCTTTTTTATACCTATTCTTTAGTCGTGCCGATAGGAGCTCAAGTGAAGGAAATAACTCGTAACATGGTCTAAAGACAGGCTAGTCAGCGAGGTTCTTGTCTAGGATTGACCAGACGTCTGTGAGTAGCTTCTTAAAGGAAAATATAAACGTAGAGGAAGTAAACGAGAATCCTTACCTTTATTGGGCAGTCGGCAATGAGGTGATCCTCACTCTTGCAGTTGTGACATCTCTTTGGTTGTGGGCCAATGCTGCACTTAGCGGCTATGTGGTTGGCGAACTCACCGCAGTTATAGCAACTGTAACCAACCAAACATTACCTTTAACACAGTTACAAACATCCATAATTCTATATAAGAACAAAATACACTTCTGTTTCTAAATCTTCATGAACGTCGATGATACTAAAACGTATCATCAATGTACAACGTGATTTTTGAAAAATGAAGTGTAAAATGCAAAACTAGCTACAGAACTCAAAGCCAAACCAAACTATACCTAAATTACCTACCTTCCTATGCATAGTTGCTAAACCTCATTAAGAAACCGTAACTAATGGATCTGATAGGCCCTGAAACGTACAAGTGCATTTTATTACCAGGCTTTCATTTTCTATTTTACAGCCTGAAAAAAATGAAATAGCGTCTTGCTCATTTGCTGCACTCACAACATAGTTTCACGTTGCCTGCCTAACTCACTTCTCAAATATGACAGTGTACTGAATATTTTGAGAAGTCACCGATGTTTTAAAACTGAAATTAAAATTACCTTATGAATTAGTTGAGCCAACAACAAAGCTGTTTGATTTTCCTCATTCTAGACTGGCTCTAAGCCCTCACAACCATTTCAGATTATCTATTTATATTTTTAGATAGGTGATCCATGTATTATAATGGAAGAATCAATCTTAGACTAGCATAATTTACGACTTACATTTTTTTTAAATAAAACTGTCAAAAAATCTAGTAGATAAATAGACATATTTCAAGTTCTATTAAATTTTTCAACTAATTAACACATTACGATAATCCTTATCTATTAACCACTGCCTTAAATAGAATTTTATCTAGCATCTGCCTATGCCGTGTAGTAAAAAAGATTTCGACTGTATTTCCAAGAAAGTTAATATGGCTTCGTAGCTTCGTAGGCTCGATAGTTTCCCATGGTTAGATAATGCGATAACCCTCCGATTAAGTGTTTGACTCGGCAACAAGTAACCAGATAGAATAAATCTAATATGATATTCATATTTACATATATGAAATTTGACACCATGTGTACGTTTGAAGATATTGCAGTTTCATTTTGTTATAAGTATTATTGGTACCTATCTATATTACTATTATGGCTGTTGTCAACCAGTGAATAGCGCAAATACAAAGCTACAATATCATTGAAATAGTCAAATAATGGCGTAATCGTTTGATATTAATTTCAATAGGTTATCGTTTGACTATTACTTCATGAAATTGTTTGATAACTGAATGTTTGCCTTTTAATTATACATATACGTTTCACATGTAAGTAGTTCATAGTAGGATACCAACTGGATATCGAAATATACCCTGTCATACTTACTAGTTAATATTTAAGTACTTTACATACAAAACTTTTCGATCACTAAAATAACACGTGTTCTTTTTTTGCTGCAGTACGAAGGCTTTTTCGGCCAATGGGATTTGCTCGAGTACCTAAGCAGTTTAGTACGAGTGATGGAAAACTACCGTTATGTTGGCAGATTCATGTAAAAAAGAAACATTTTTCTTGATACATTGAAATTTCTATCGACATCATAACACACCAAAAGTCTTGGTCGTGATATCATAATATGTTACTCCCCATGTTACTCCCAACTATGTACATGAACTCTACTACCTACTCTACTCTTTTATACGTTCAGCAATGGCAAACAGCAAGCGTGGAAGTATCGTCCATACAAACAGGCGTTGAGATACTTCCTCCTACACTACTTAGCGAAGATTACCGTATCTTTCTGAACCGTTTCTTGGAGAGCGGGCGCCGGTGCGAACCCTGGCAGTCCACCGACGAGGGTCCGGAGACACGCGTCGCCTCCAGCCCCTTGTCTGACTCCTTGCACTCGAACTCCACCTCCTCCTCGTCTCCTAGTGACCGGAATCCTGGCATCTGGATCACACTCTGGAAAGAAATGAGTAAATGTGTTAGTTGTGCTACTTTGCCAGTGGTTCTGGCAACGAAAGCTACAAACAAGAAATGTATTTCAAAATTAAAGCAATGAACATTTGAGGAAACGGTTGGAATTAAGACGTTTCATGGAAAATGGTCGGATTTTTACACCAACCGTTTTTTGATTTTCTTGGTTCAAAATCTGGTTTCAAGTGTTAAACCACAAGTTCAGAAAAGTATTGAGAATTGTAAAAGTAAATAGTATCGATGAAGCAGTCACAAAGTTGTAATAATATTTGTGCGTACGACAGCGGCGCTGCGAGGCGGCTCGCTAGTTCAGTATAAAAATAACAACTTCGTGCTAACTATTATTATTGACTGGGGTCCCTTCAATGGGCTATAAATTTACTTATCGCTTATGAGAAAAAAATCAACGTTATCGGCATCCAGTAACATAGTCTTGACCTAATATAAGTTTTACCGCTAGCGTCGCTGCAGCCGAACGAAGTACAAGTTTGGTGGCGCAAATGTATAGAAAAAACATCCGGCCTTGATAAGCCGAGCAAACAAATAAGCGCACTATCGGGTCAACCGCTAGATACGCCACAATATTTTTTCTGAATGGATTTATTTTCCTATTTTAACTATTGTAGAGAACGGAACGATTCAATCAACTACGTAGGTGTGCGTCTAAAATTTTGCGTCAGATCTAATTTAAAATTGTGTTCGTTGCATGCATGCTTCGTGGAATAAAATGATAACAATCACCTGGTGCACAAAAACATCTTGCCCGCCATCGTCAGGGGTAATGAACCCCCAGCCCTTCGCGACGTTGAACCACTTACATCGTCCGCGGCGCGTCACCCCTGTGACGGCGCTGCCGCTCGCGCCCGCTGCACCTGCAAATAATATACAGTTGGGTTAGAGTACCGCCACACCGCGCACCGACCGCCAGCGCCACGACCGCCGCCCGCTGGTTCGCCCGCTCTCGCCTCTCCTGCGAGTGTCTACAGTCCCTACAGTCCCGTGCGCCCGCGCTGGCCCGCGCAACGCTCCCCTTCTTACCTGTTACGGAATCTACAATCTAATTGACTTTTTTACAACTTAGTTCCTTCACAAATAAAGCCTGTGTTTCCGGTACATACCTAGCTTTTACGACGCACCGATGTTAACAGGCTTTGACGAACATGCGCCCATTGCATCCAATCCAAAGCATGCTATCTTATTAAATCCAATTTTTCTTTCCGTTTTAAGGGTAGGAGGAAGTAATCATTAAAAACGCCAAAGGATCAAATGTAGCAAATAGTATTTCATTTGTATCCGGATGGTATACCTATCATTTATTTGTCAGTTCCTTTGTCGGAAAGTAAAATAGTAAGACCGGGACCGCATTAACATGTTTTTATTGAATAGAAAGGTCATAAAGAATTCACTAATAGTCAAATTGCATTAAGTGGGTCGTAGTCCCTTGCTTCTAAACGTATGCATAGACATTTTAACGTTCGGAAATCTATTAGCAATAAATAAGGGCCTACAATCGTATACTGGACGAAGAAAGGGTATACTGTTCCCCTTATCGGGCACCGAGGCAACAAATAACGTGGGAACGGAATTAAATAAAAGACAACTCCTTTTACACCATAGCTATTAATTCCACGTGTATTTAAGCATATTAAGTTACATACAAATTAAAAGAGAGTATAACTTTAAATGGTGGTAGTAAATAAGTTATCGAAAACATCAATTGTAGCGATGACTAATGTAACGTTACTTCCTTGAAAAAAATAGAAGTAGTGACTAACAAGTTTATTAGAAATATCCGGAAATACTTCAGATGACAAACACCGATTCTCATACTCACACTGATTAGCACCTACTATTTTTTTATTTCCCCGTAGTGAATGACTTATCTCCAAATACCAAAGTTGTATTTTTGTTCATCATTTAAAACAAGGCTATAATTTCTCTTTAGGTTAAGTCGTTGAATTTTATTTTAATTGAAATAATATCTTAAATTTATTATCTAGAATTATACTAAACAAAATGGCTAAAGCATTTTATAAGCGGCCGCATATGATAAATATGTATAACGCGAGTCCAATCTAGACCATAACAAACCAACATTTAAATAAAACAAGCTGAAAGTTCTCACGACGACGTTCTCTCATCAATCGAGCGTTAGTATCGCGGAGGCTTACTCAAATGTTAGTTATATGAGAATTTATTGGTGGGTTTGCTAATTCGATATACATTTCCATGTGTTGGTATGTAAGCTAAGCATATTATTTCGGGCGGCGGCAGCGGTAAAAGCGTGGAGGCAGCACACGTGGCGAGTGTGGCGACGGCAACGGGCGGCGGGGACTGGAAGAATGTTCGGTATTTAGGTTAAGTTTCTGGTACCTTTTTCATTCATTGCCGTAACACTGCACCTAGCGGCCTCGTCGCCGCCGTACTACCTCGCCATCGCCAAGCTCACCATACTCAATATTTATTATTCCCTATCCCATATTAATGAGAAAGCTTTTAGACTTGTTTCTAAATAACGTGGGATCCATTTAAACATGTTGCATATAACTTAATTCTATCGGACGCTGAGTTAATACGTATACGAAAATCGACTTGTATCTTAACTGTTTGCCGTTACAAAAAATATGTATTTTCTTTGTAGAGACTTGTTTTCTAAGTATTTAAATATTTATTAAAGTGAACTCAATGTTTACACAAGGAACGGGTAAATTCTTGAAGGCTTTGTGCGATAACCATAGTATTCATTAAAGAACAAATGGTTTTCATTATTAACTTGAGTTTTTTTTTAAAAGCGTCAGTGATTGTAGAGACCGCATATACCGTGTTGTATTTCATTCATACATGCACAAGCACGGGAGTTAATCTGTTTGTTTTGGTTTTACGGTTTAACTATCAATTCAGTTTTGATTCCATTTCCGAAATGAAATCCTTTCACGCGGATAAAGCGGTTGCAAGCTTAATTAGTTTTATCGGTTTCGTATATTTTATACCGTCAGTAGGTACCTACTCTTTAGGGCTTTAGAGTGAAGTGACAACGAATATGGACAGTGTTGCCATACATTTTTCGACGTTGCAGAAGAATATTACTTTTCAACACGTTTGTTAAAAACCCAGTGCTTAAAGCTCTATAGCTGACTACCGAACGAACTTTTCCGTGCTGATGATCATACTCAATTAATCTTCACGATTTTTTTTCCTTTTACTTTGGAAACATTACGTGACATTGCCCTTGTACGAAGCTATTTTAAAAAGGATGCTAATAAACCCGGCTTCTTTTTAATAGCATTATTTCCATCTAAAAATCTACATTGCCTTCTAAATTACTAAGTCAGCCACAATTAACGAGCATCTAAATAATACTATCTTAGCCACAATTTATTTTTTCTGAAGCTACTCTAAATACAACTCAGCATCGGGGTTATTTTTTAGCACCTAAATTTGTAACATGGATTCAAACAGTAAACTTCTAAAATAATAATATATAGCATCAAAAAAATATTCTATTAGCTTCTAATTTATTAACTCAGTACGTTTATATTGTAACTCATGCCACATTAACTGAGCATCAAAATTTAATTAAAATTGTCATCAAATATTATATTATAGGTAAGTCGTGGGTTCGAACCCAGGCAGGCGCATTACTTTGTGTAATTTATTTCATCACCGATGCTCTCAAAACGGTGAAGGAAAACATCGTGAGGATGTCTTAGAACCAAAAAATTCGAAGACATGTGACATCTGCCAATCCGCACTGGGCCCGCGTGGTGGATTATAGCCCATCCCTCTCCTAGAGAGGAGGCCTGAGTTCCTGCAGTGGGAACATTATAGGCTGATGATGATGATTACATTAGGGTGCTAATTAAACCGGCTTCTTTTTAATAGCATTATTTGCATCTAAAAATCTACATTGCCTTCTAAATTACTAAGTCAGCCACAATTAACGAGCATCTAAATAATACTACCTTAGCCACAATTTATCTTTTCTAAAGCCACTCTAAATACAACTCAGCATCGTGGTTATTTTTTAGCATCTAAATTTGTAACATGGATTCAAACAGTAAACATCTAAAATATTAATATATGGCATCAGAAAAATATTCTATTAGCTTCTAATTTACTAACTCAGTCCGCCTTATTACAAAACGTAGTTAAACCTGGTTTAACTTAGACTTGGTTTATCCCGCATGCTGTCACTTTCATTTGAATATTATTGAAGTGAGACGTCATGCGAGATAAACCAAGTCTAAGTTAAACCAGGTTTAACTACGTTTTGTAATAAGGCGGAGTACGTTTAAATTATAACTCATGCCACATTAACTGAGCATCAAAATTTAATTAAAATTGTCATCAAATATGATATTACAGCCACTAATAGTACGTAGAAACTACTGACGTGTCATCGAAAGGCTTAAATATAGAAGTTAAGAATATCTAATGACCTAAATATCGAAGTTCAGAGTATCGAATGTCCTAAAGATCGATATTTATTTACATGTTTTGCTAAGTTATCGACAGAATCGCTGCAGAAATTTATTTTTATCGGATAACTAGACAATTGTGAAAAATTTTCTGCAAGCAACTCGGAAGTAGCGTTTGCCGGCCGCTGCCGCGGCACCGTTCGCTTCGCTCGCTCGGCTCGCGCGCGTTTTGTCACAGTTTTAACCTAACCTAATCTATTTCCCTAAGTTTACAATGACGTCTCATACAATCTGCCTGTGACTAGTCAATTAGACAATAGTAAAAACATTTCTGTAACTAGTAGGTATTTTTAACGTAAATGTAATAATCTAAAGTGTATCAAAAGATGACATTTTAAATATATGTGACTATCTGGTCAGTACACGAATCGAATGGCGCTCTCTGATTGGTGCAAATGGCCGGTCACTGTAGTCTCGCGCGCTCGCGCCAAATCTTGCTGTTGCTATTTTCACGATAAAAGAATGTTAAGTATTATTTTACATGCTAAGTTATAATAAATGATGTTGACTATGGTCGCTTCAATTATATTTTTTGAGGGCCTTGTGTTGAAGCTGTAAAATGTAAAATGGTGGTGAGATATAAATTCCGTGGCTGAGTTAGTAAATTAGGTGCCTATGTATAAATAACAAGGACAAGTTAATAAAATTGTTGATCTTCACTTGACGCTTTCTATAGAATATTTAGTGGGCATTGTAAAAAAGACGAATTAGTATATTAGAGGCTATATAATTTTCCCGTGGCTAAGTTATAAAATTAGAAGTTTGATCACGTGGCCAATTAAAAAAACTGTGGCTCGATTTATTATTTCTCTTTTAAAAACAGGGCCCAAATACAGGTGGATACCACGTATACTACGGTAAAATGGTTTGTCCATACTCAACAAATATTGATTACCTAACTATTTGTGTACCTATTTAATATCCTAGTAGTATTTCAGAACGCTTTTTGAGACTGAAACTGTGCCATGCAAGTCATTAATGCATTCAGATTGTATTGAAGACAGAAGAAAAAGCTTTCGTCAGTTAAACAATTAAATAACTACCATGTTATGCAAGTTTCTATATCTAAAGCATTGAAGTGAAATGCAGACGTTGTTATCGTGTTAGCTTAAAGTGTAGCGGGGTGTTCACTCATTACAATACATGGTATTAGTGCGCTAGTGCGGTAGCAGCACGTTATTTATATACGTATATGTACCGAGTGAGGTAGCACTCCGGCGCATCCGACTGCTGTACTATGTGCCTGTTTTGTAGTTTTGTTTACTCAGCATGGTGCGCGCGAGCCCCCTCCCCGCCCCACCTCCACCCCGCACAACTACGCACATTCCACGCTACACCTCAACATGCGCCGGAATTTCTATGCAACAGATGCATTACACGGTATTCGTCTAATGCAACACTGACGCGCCTCTTCAAATATTGAACCATTACTTTGACTCTTCTACTTCGTATCAAATTACCACAACTGTTGTGCAACGAACTGTTGTGGTGCAGATTAAAATGTCTCAGTTCTACTAAATATAACGAAAATGTTTAGCTCCACGTTTATAACAAAACACGAGACAGAAATCGTGACGTTTCTGGTTTATTGTCAGTTCCTAAAGCGATTAGGTGCACTATTTTTAAACTGGAATTTAAATTTAAGCTCGTGGTATTTTAAAAGCAGGAAGGGGAAATTCTACGCATATTTTAAGTGGAACATTTGCAGCTCGCACGCACCCCCATGTCTTGTTACATTAATTTACGAATAGACGGTGTAAGTTTGGCTGACCTGGGGCAGGTGCAAGTAGTTGTGTTTTTAATACAAATTAGACTATCTAGTTGAGCTTTCCCGTGTTGTTTACATCTGCAGCCGTCCAAGTCCGAAAAGCCGTCCAAAAGACACACTTCAACAGCCTTTTCATGAATACATCAATCTACGTCACGAGGTAAAAGATCACTTCTATGAATGAAACTAAAGTTTAGTCAATAAACGAACACGTGTTGACCCACGCATCTGTTGTCTCAGTCACTAATATTGCGTATTTGACATTATATTTCTCAATGGTGTTTCTATACGAGCGTAATCGCCTTAAGTTTTTTAGATAAATATTCTCAGAAATTTGGTAAAAGTGGGCCCTAGCTTGAAAGCGCGCCACGAAGTTTAGAGAGCTTTTGTAGGGGGCTTGAGGTTCAATATGGAATGGTTTACAAGCCATTTAATATTTGATTTTTTCCAGTACGTACTTAATGCTTTTATGCAGTGATGGTGTCTACGCCGGGATGCGGGCGATGATTCGTATCACACGCGTAGAGCGACATATGAACACATTGCCGATCAGATGCAGCGCCCGTTGACACGCGTGGGACGAAGCTGACACTTACGTTTATTTATTATAGTTTAATTTAAACAAATTGTCTTTTTCCAGTAATTAAACGCCTATCGATAACACGCCTTGATATTTTAATTAAATGGTACTACACTACATCACGAACATCGATAAAACAATTATTTATCAATGTTAAAGTCTATCTATAAAACTTTGCATTTATTTTGTTACTAGCTTTTGCCCGCGACTTCGTTCGCGTGGAATAGTGACTTCCGGCAGATTTTTGGTTTATCTCGCGAAAAAAAAAAAAAAAAACTATCCTATGTCCTTTCTCAAGTTCCAAACTATGTCTGTACCAAATTTCACACAAATTGGTTCAGTAGTTTAGGCGTGAAGCAAAGACAGACAGACAGACAGAAAGACAGACAGACAGACAGAGTTACTTTCGCATTTATAATATTAGTTAGGATTATTTTAACTATTTAAAACCCTAATTATAGCGTAGCATCGCCTCATTCACAGAAAATGTAGGCTATACATATTGAGGATATAAAAGAGTTCAAATGCTCATTCATTATTTGAATGGAACGAGTCACACGTGTAGTAAACAAAACGCATACCAATATGATTGTAGGACGCATGTCCAGCAAGCAAATGAAATGACCTAAAACATTGTGCCATTCACCACTTTTTGCTGTTATCAATCGTAGGTATGGAATTTGAACGTGAATCATCGTCAAGTGGCGCTTGTGCTTGGCTATCTTGAACTAGGAGGGAAAGAGACAGCCAAATGTACCACCATTCGGATTTAATTGACTGGTTACGAAGTCGGACCCTGCCGTAGGGACGTCACCTCACTTTACATCGACTTTCTAAAAATTCCGGATGGTACTTCAATAACTCTCTATGATAATTCCTGTTTGGAAGAATGCTCTCGCCATGTTTGTGTATATGATTTGTACAAACGAATTAATTTTACAGATCAAGCGAGACTTGGTAACGTTTTCCAAGCTAAAATGATTTCCTGTTTGGAACTACTGCGACGCACTACGCCGCAGATACAAGCCCAAAGGTATTATGCATATTGAGGATGTACTACAAAACCTCGCGCTGTATAATGTTGTTGCGTAAGAATGTAAACAATATTCTAATCAGCACAAAAATATCGATAGTGCGTTCGTCACTACAGCTCTGGTATGTCGACGACAAAAACACGTAGTGCAGGAGTAGTGGGGAGCGAGATTAAGGTCCTTCTAAAATGCAGTCGGCTTACCTAAACACATTCAAGCTTTTATCACTCACACACATAAATATAAATAGAAAGTATTTTGGTAGTATAAAACTTATAAGAGTGTTGTTAAAGTCGAAAACAGCGCAGCAGCGGCGCCAAGTCGCAGGCAACTAAAACGGTATCGTAGGAATAGTAAACAATTAACTGCTCGATGCGTAGACCTTGTTTGATAAAATGTTCACGTCACATGTTTCCAATTCAATACTTGATACTCATGTTCTACAAGGACTGCTGGTACGTCCATTCATGAATATACGCACTTTGTTTTTAATTCAATTCAAATCGGACATAACAGATAAGTTATTTTTTTCATTCCGTAGTCCTTAAAATTAAATACACATGTTTATCACGAGAAAATACAAATTATTGCGTATAACGTGACGTCATGCCATACAAGACATTCTCTAATTAGGAAGTACGAATTTATAATTAGGATATTTTGTTGTTGATCAACTTGATACTCAGTAAACATGGCACACATATGTGTGACATCAGTAAAACGAGACTCTATTAACCTCAATTTGAATAATTTCAATGATGAACTGTTTGTGATTGCCTCCCTGGGCACTGCGTACAACACATCCGTTCGATAAGGGCCATGTCAAGTTCTAACACATGAAACAGCTTTTTGACGTGCCTTAATTATGTTCCTACTGTACTTTACGTTTTATTTTAATCGAAGTAAACAACAGAACAGAAGGCAAAACAAAATTAAAATCTAAGAAAAAAATATCTTATGTATCTACTTACTTGAAGAGGGAACTGCATTTCCGCCTTCCCTCCCGCTCATGGTAACTAAAAAATATCAACTGGCACCACAAATATCACCTCTCCGTAACATACATCCTCTGATTGAAAAAAGGCACTTTGTTTATAATAAGTTCATTTACCTTTGCACGTTTAAAACTTATTAACTATCAAAATGTGTTAGGTGCATAAAGGCGGACGCGCGTGCGCGCGAAGCGACCAACGACGCGTACGCAGGTCGACTGCATCGAAAATGAGTGACAGTGGTGTAGAGTCGACGCCGCGGTGATGCGGTCGGTCCCTTCCCGGATATCGTCAAGCAAGTAGTTTTTAAAATAGAGAAGCTAACGAAACGTGTACACCGCCCGAAAGCGCCGGCCGCTTTACCCCAACCCAAATTGTGTCACTTGTTGGCGCGGCGGCGGCGGCGCAGCGCAGCATGGTTGCGCGGAGCACTGTGGAGTGTGGAGCACGAGCGTTCCCAACAGACGCGACCATGCAGGGTGAACGGCTTCTACTGCCTACCTCACATATTGCTTACAAACACCCAACAACATCTTCAAACCTCACAAAAAATATTCTCAATAGAAGCCGCGTACGACCGACCGCAAAAGGGATCTTTTGGGAATGACCAACTTCCAAAGTCTTTTTGTTTTTATGTCCAGCCACGTTAAAAATGGTTTTTGTTATGCTATTCTCAGATTTCTACCTAAATAAAGTGTGTTACGTAAAGTATAACTTGCGATTTCCTGTGTAAGTACTAAAAATTTCGCGCTGAAATAACATTGAATGAGCTTTTGCTGGGTTCTTAACTATTATTAAATTTTTGAGGAGATTAAAGTGTTTACCTTCATTAGAGGAATATAAACGAAATTTTATCAACATTTCACAATAAATTGAATGTAAAAAATCGTTTAGTTTTCACTTCCTCGTACCTATATTTAATATCTCGTGCTGGATTTTTCACGATATTTTCCGCCTAAGAATGTACACACCATCATTAAAATTTCAACAGCATTGATTTGACAATGCTTAATGCATAAATATCAGTAATATATTAATTATAATCCTGAAATAAACAAACCTTAGAAATAAGGTGTTGCGAGGAAAAAATACATACAATTATGTCTCCGCTATCATTTCAACTGATATTAAAGGGCTGAGGGCTAATACGTGAATCAGATTAATTGTTTTTTTTACAGTTCTATACTCGTAGACTAATACTCTATCATGAAAGATAAATGTTAATCTTTTCTAGGTCTAGCTTCTTTCAGTAAATCAAGAATTTTTTAACCAAATGTAATGACGTGAAATAACACCGGTTTTGAACATAGAGTAAGGTATACCCGATCATTGATCAGTTTTGTTGAGTACCTAGATATAAGTAACACCAGAAGTAGTAACATGTAAAGTATTCCCAATTATCAAACTATTTGATATTAAAAGAATTCAAACGTGTATCAAAACGTGTGTGTCACCGTAACTTCTGAGAGACAACTTTGATCGGAATGCAGAGTTCGCGTCCAAGTTTATGGCACGCATTAAATCGAGATACCCGGCTCTGTCGGAACTGAGACTGAACGGAATTAGTTTTATTGAATGAGCCCTTTAACTATCTCCAATATATAAGTTTCAATAATTTTGATCTGTAAAGCAGCCTTCGCTTTTGTTGATTGATATGACTCAATCTACTGTAGGGCGTACTTTACAACAAAGTTTTCTGTTAAACATATTAGTGCATAAACAAATGTCGCAATCATCGTGAAAAAAGTTAAGCACTGGAAATTAATGTCTGTAATAGTACTTTATTTTATTTTATTTCAATCATTATAACTGCACTGATTTGAACTAGTTTTTTAGTATCCGTTCAATCCAACTGAATTGCATCGAAATATTTATTTACTTTCCATGCCTAGACTACAAATAACGGACAATTCGCTTAAGAAAGTGACTTAATGGAGAAAATACTAAAGGAAGATCCCAGGCTCGTACAAAAGTCAGAAAGTTGAATAAACAGAACAATGAATAATTATTCATTTGATTATTTAAATCCGCGATCCCCTTCGAATTTGTATTAAATTCATTATCAAGCTT
Organism: Diarsia dahlii; assembly: GCA_949775195.1. NCBI lineage: Eukaryota > Metazoa > Arthropoda > Insecta > Lepidoptera > Noctuidae > Diarsia > Diarsia dahlii. The sequence continues at coordinate 12,393,657 of OX459194.1, read as the reverse complement.
GATGTTCATTGTTACAAGTGTGACAATTTCACGTTTGCTTTTCTGAATTTCGGTTGAGAATCAGGTATGGCGAAATTTGAGGCGGGTCCTCCCCAACCGTTAGAGGGAGTCCCCTTCGGTCACGTCACATGCTGACGACCTGGCCGACCGGACCCATTGTTACTGATCTAATCCACGTATGATTATGCATCAACAATATTTGACAATAGTTGCGTCACAAGAAAAACACGTTTTGGAAATAATGAAACTCGACCAATTGTCGTATTCACTTTCTCTGATCTTTTCAACCCAACTAAAAGCTAGTTAACGATTTTTTAAATTTCTATGACTTGATGCAAATTAAAACTGGCTGATTAATCGTTTGTTAGTATTCCCTTCTTCGAAATGTGATTCATATTGTATCGAAAATGTTAAAAAACAAGATGAGTAATGCGTTCATAGATAAGGGTTTAAAGAAATGATTTGATGACCTTGAAATAGTAACTCAGCTACTTCTGACCGATCTACCTACTATAAAGGTCAATCAAATACAATGTATAAACTTGGAGGAAATATTAATATGTAATTCAAAATGGTACTAGCATTTGTTAGGGACACTTTGGCTATTGAGTGATGATCGAAGTTACGCGCAAACTATTTACTAATGGTACCTTTAAAATATCTTTACCATATTTTTTTCTTACAGTACAAAGATGAGCATGTCGGTATAAAAATCGTTAATATTATCCGAAAAATTAATAAGACTTCATTCAAATATGCCTGAAAGAGTCCTCTAGTGTTAAACACCCATACGAAAATATTTCGTGGTGGGCTTCCCAATTTGTGAGTTCATCAAGTTAACTGCAGATGGCATTGGTATCGTCAATATCATACCGCCATCTGCATTGGTATAGAGGAACTTTAAAACGAGAGCCAAGCCGAAGGGACCAGCCGTCGACCCCACTGTGTTATGTTAATTTAGCTTTAAAGGCGTGCCTTCGAGGGGTGGCGCTTACTGGCACCCTCAAATATAAAAATAGGTATATTTGGGCTTCTTTCGTAAGTCGTTATGAGTCAGAATTCAGTCGGTACGCATTTACTACGACCTTCTTCAGCATATTCTATTAAATAATCGACTTCATTTGTCTTAGAACTGGATAACCTATTGTTGATTTGTTATCAATAAAAACATTAGAAAGTTTATCACAATCATCTCAAATATTGCATTATTGTCTACGTACTTACTCATTTTGTACCGACACTAAACCTCAAGACAGCAGTGTAAAAAAAAGGACCACGACTCAGGTAGCTAGTTCAAAGAAAGGATCAGTTTTATAAAGTTTACAGCCTGTTCCCCTATAGTTTGGATTGTTGTCGGTAAAAAAACACTATTATGAAGGCTGGGTATTGATTTGGTCAAAGTGCTACTTTTACGCGTAACTCTATCAATTTTATTTTTTTAAACCAAATCTGTGAATCAGACATTATCGACAGTCAAAATAATCAAAAACAAACGCCATAGCTTTAATGGGTAACTTAGTTTTTTTAAATAAGTCTTTCAAACAAGTTTAAAAATCTAAAACAAATTATTTTATTCGTAGTCGGGACTACGAATAAAATATTGGTTTGTTATTTACATAATACGAGTAAATAACACAGGCTAGACCGCGAGAACTGTTTGACCGTAATCTAAACGTATATATTGACTAAAACTATAATATGATATACATATTTGTAATGTGCTCGCCAAGACCTTTTATTTGATATCAAACATGTTATGATTATCTCAATTTAATATTTTTTTAGGTAAGTTTTTGACATTTAAAATCCATCATAATTAGAATTTATAAAATTTATACATACATACATAGACTGCCAAAATAATTACCCTTCCTTTTGGCTTTGCCGTAGTCGGGTAAAAAAGCTATTTGTTGCACGTAGATGAAACAAAACAAATAGGTAAGTAAAATAATTAGATTGCGCACAGTGCTACGTCAGGCCTACGCCGCTGCTACGAATCGCAAAATATTTACGTAATTTTAAGAAATACTTGCGAAAGTGATCGCTCTGTCTCCTGCGTCACTGTATTGCTCTTACTTAACATATTAATAAACTTAACATATTAAACTTAACATATTAATGTATGACGAATCATTAGATATATTTGCAAGTACGGAACTGAGTCTCCTTAACACTGCTTCCCGATACCTGGAGTCCATTGCCACTCCCAGTACTATCTCCTCGGGTTAAAGAAATTGTATTCCGAGCAATAAAATATAATACGATATAAGATGATGAGTTTTTGTTAAATTTTTATTTGATTATTTTTTAAATACCTATCTATGTTCATTAAGTATTCCAATTTTTTCCACTAAATTTTATGTTTATTTTATTGTATTATTGCTTTTATTTTCTCGTTTTGATATTATTTTTATATTTCTAATTATTTTGTTTGTGTAATTTTTATGTTCGACCTATAACTTATATGTGTGGTGTTACTGTTAGTATAAGTTGGTTATAAATAAATAAATAAATACTTTTTGTAAGAAATTAAAATCTGCAGAAGCGTAGTAGTGCTACGCTGGGTCTACGCCGCTGCTACGGAGCTACTACGATTCGCAAATATGTAGCGAATATTAAAAAAAGCTTGCAAAATCAAGTCATTTGTTTTCCTGGTTACATTTTTTTTTATTTGACCAATTCTTCAAGTTGTGTTATTGTGTGTTATGTACTTATGTGTCATGGTCATGTTGCTACAAAGTTATTTATGAAAAACATTTTTTTCGGTTTTATTATGGTTCTGTAAACTAAGCCGTAAGCTTAGTTTTATAATTTACTTAACATTAAAACAGTTAATAGTGTTATTAGTATTTTTCTACAATATATCTTTATAATTTAACGCCTATTTGTTATTATACCTTTTGTATAATGTATAAGCTATAGATAATATTGGCGAGTTTTATCAAACTTCGTTCAACAAACATCCATCCATCCATCCCTACAAACTCCTGCGTTTATTATATTAGTTAGGATAAGCGAAACATTTACGTATAATTAATAATATTTTTACTAGAGGTTCAGTACTGATTATATTGGGTTATTGTATAATGGAAGAAGAGAGAAGTCTCTTACAATACCAACAAGAAATTAGTTTTATTTATTTTTTCCAATAAGCGCATAACTGCTACTGGTAGCTGGACATTATGTAGTTCATTTCTGACTATGAAAAAGTGCCCGTCACGGGTCTTTTTCATTAAGACGCTTTGATTTTGAAACTTCTTGGTCTGAAATTAGGTTTGGCCGGTTCATCATCATCATCATCATCAGCCTATAATGTTCCCACTGCAGGGACTCAGGCCTCCTCTCTAGGAGAGGGATGGGCTATAATCTACCACGTGGGCCCAGTGCGGATTGGTAGATGTCACATGTCTTCGAATATTTTGGTTCTAAGACATGCCGGTTACCTCACGATGTTTCCCTTCACCGTTTTGAGAGTAGTGGTGATGAAATAAATTACACAAAGTAATGCGCCTGACGGGGTTCGAACCCACGACTCACTGTTGGCCGGTTACATATCGATATTGACATTGATTATTATCTTACAGTTTCCATTATACTGCGCAGTTCCTTTAAGAGTGCCGTTGGTGATGATGATGGGCGGCGAATGTTTGCTGATCTCTGCTGCGTGATTGGCTGCCCATGAGGCTGCCGCTGCTGCTGCTGCTGCGGCTGCGGCCGCTGCCGCTGCGCACACGGTGCACTCTGCAAAACAACGATACATTGTTACAGTTGATAGACTCATAAACAAAATTTCCGAAAGGATAGGCAGAGATTTATGTAATACCCGTCGGGGCTGCGGGTTGTTCAAAAAGAGATACCGCGGCCTCGACACAAAGGGCTAAGAAAGAACATGGGTGGTTTTTAGTCAGTAGAAGTCTGAAACTCCCTACCGCTCTGCCCAGAGCGGCAGGAGTCATTTGATTATTTCTCACCCTCCAAAAAAAAAGTTTATCTAAAAATACACCCACAATAGGGTAGTTGACTGACTAAAAAAATATGATTCTGTTTAGTCCGTCAGTTAGATTATCGAAAAATATTGGATACATGTTTTTTGTTTTATCAAATTAATAAAAAATGACGAAAATAAAGCTTGTCAAAGAACATGGAGAGGCGGCTTTTGACGTCATAGGCTGGTAAAAATGGACCAACCTGTGACGTTTCACGACTTTTCGAAGCACTGTATCGTCTTCATTTTTTGTTTACGTGAAAAAAGAAAAAATACGTGTTCAATATTTTTTGGAAATCTATCTGACGGACTTATTAGTTTTTTTCAGTCAACTACCCTATTTGCCATAATAGTAAACGAGCCTATTGTCATCAACCGGGCACAAATCCAGACTCCTTGGCTGCTACTAAAAAAATCCTGATGGAATAAATCAATGACACTGCCCGACCTGGGATTCGATCCCAAGACCACTTGTGACCACTACACTATCGAGGCAGTCCTATTTCTTAACAGAATATTATCTAACAGAATCTTCATCATCATCATCATTTCAGCCGAAAGACGTCCACTGCTGGACTTAGGCCTCCCCTAAGTGTAATTTTTGCTTAGGGGGGGTTTGCCATAACCGCCACGCTTGGCAGGCGGGTTGGCGATCGCAGTACGGTCGATACAAAAAGCACAGAGAACGCTGCTGCCCATTCTCTGGACACACAAACAGAATCTTAATAGAATATTATATTCCATTAAAAATCTTATTATTGAAATATCTGCTTTATCTGTTTCTTACTGGTGCACAAAACTGCGTTAAAAATATCAGAACGTGTGTAACCAAAGAAGCCCCATAGTTCATTCAGTTACATGAATGATATCTTATTATTTTCAATGGATGTCATAAACAGTGAATTATGCCAACCATAATATCAACAATGCATAAGAGCACATTACTAATAAGTGTATCGAATACGAGTATGTATACAGTTCGTTCGTTTAAAGGAGAGACATATAGAAATCCGCAGTAGGGTATGCTTACATGATACTAATAAAAATATTAACAAAAAAAACGCAAAAAAATAACAGACAGAACCATACCAAATATTTTGGAAACTTCTCGGAAATCTTGCGCTTATCACAGCTATATAATGTACGCGGATCAATGACTTTTAGGTATAATCTATTTTCCCTTCATATTTTAAAACTGAAAAGAAATGTCTAATAAAGCGAGATCTGGAGAGCGTGCGATGGCACAATACCTAGGAAAGGGTTATAATTGCTCACCACTTTACGTTAATTACTAAGTTTTAACTATTTAAACGTAAAATGTAGGATCCACCACAATAGTGACAGATGAAGCGTGCGAATTTCAAAAAAATCCCACCTTTTAGGTTAGTGCTCTAACTTTTCGTTGTTGTTCGTTGCGAAGCAGCCAAATTTTTGATAGTTTATTAAAAATTCAGAACATTGCGGTGTCATGATTGTTTGTGAATTATCAGAAAGTGTTTTACTGAAAATAAAAAAAATGCCAGCATTCCAAATGTTTGTCCATGGAGATAATAATTTTATGATGGATTTTATTTATTTATTTAAACTTCATGTACAAGAGTGGTACAAAGCATTCTTTACCAGTCAACCTTAGGGTCAAATAGGACAGCACTGTTGTAGAGTACAAAAAAATAATAATAAGGATAATACCATTTTGCAAACATAATACATAAATCAGTACATACTAATACACAAATATTTAGATATAATTAAATAAACTAAAGCCGCCTTTTGACTGAAGAACCGTCATACTGGTACAAATGACCTAATATTTTGTGTCACCATCGGGGGTCTAACTGTAAGATGTATATTCTAACGCAGTGTGAACGGTCACGTACAAAATGTGTGGTGAGCGATAACATATTATATCTCAAGATGTAATATTTATTACATTACATCCCATAGTGAAAAGGCGGCTTTAAAGATATTTCAATACATACAGACAGACTAAAATACGAAAACCTCATAATAATTACCAACTAAGACCTACTAAGACTTATTTTATGACAACTAAAATAAAAGTTTGTTCATGTTGTGGGAAAAGTAACTTTTTTATTTATTTTTTAATGGTAAATAAATAGACTTTGCACACGGCATGGAGGTGGCATTTTCGACATATTAAAATCGTAATTCAAAATGGGCTTTTAATTTTGTATCAACCAATATGAAACCTAAGAATATAATAAACCAGTTTTTTTGAATTTTGAAGAGAAAAGTCCTGACTGGCTGACTGATTGACTCATCCACGGCCAGCCTTGAACCTAGAGATCCGAAATTTTGCTAAGTGGTGGGAACCACTTAAATTTTTTTTTATAATGTAGACAAGAATCTTGTAGTCAGTTTAAATTTAGTTTATTCATGTGTTTTCTTTCTAAAAAAGGTACGAATATATTGAAAAGATGCTTTTTAATTGTTACCGACCCACTAAAATAAATAAATATTCTGTTCTGTTTGATCTCCGTCTAACTCTTTGGAGAAACACGTGATATTTTGTTATTATTGAAATTCCAATAAGAATATGAAACTGCCTATTTAGAATTTACAGGTTGTTTGAGTTTGTTCTGTTAGACTCATACATATAAGCATACCATAAGCACCAATTGGAATTATATAGTCAAAATAAAATAAAATAAGCCTTTATTGTTTTTTGTTAGAATTTAGCTTACAAAACATTACTTAAACATTAAAACAATAGAGGTAAGAAAACTTAAAAAATAAACATAAAACTTAAACTAAAACATATTCTCGGCAGTCGTCTCTTAACAATTATATAGTTAAGCAAACTTGAATAGTCCGTTGCTATACTTGAAGGTTGTCATCATCATCCACTTAGCCATTTCCTTATCATATTGGAGTTCGCTGCAGTCTAATCGCAGTCTAACCGGTTACTGTAGAATACCAGTATTTTACACGGAGTGACTGCATATCTGACCTCCACAACACAATTAGTACTGGGCTTGGTAAGACTCGTTGTCAGACTTTCAGGCCTTTGATTACTTGTAACGACTATCAAAGATCTAAATAAAAAGTAAAGCCGTTGCATTTTAAATATAACTGAATGTTGTAATCTGAGGTTAACTGTGATTAATAAACTAAGACTTTAAATTTATAAAACGGAAACCCCGCAGCAAGACGAGACATAGCGTAATTACTAAGTTTTAATTATGAACTCAAGTATCAACTTGGAAAAGTAACTTTACTAACTAATAAAAACAGTTGCTCAGAACTATTGATTATACGGACTTTAAATAGGTAATTTTAAGGCCAGTTATGTAAACAATTTAATATTTTCAAGCAAGGGCTTTCTTGTTTAGATATTAAACGCTGAGTAATAAATCAATTGTCATAAATACTCTATATATTATTTTCTTTTGCACAAAGTAAACGCAGTTATAATCCTAAAAATATAATGAACCATCCAAACATAGGTAAGGTTAAAAGCATTGAATAAGTTCTAGATATTTTTTCAAAATATTTTGTAACATAACAACAGAATCAAATAAGGACTGAATGAATGTTAATATATGACAAACTTATCGTACATATATTATATATATATATTCATGGGTTTTTTTTTCCTTTACCGGTATACCTACTAATTAAGAATCACCAAATGTAGATTTTTGTTCATTAATTACTTGGGATAAGAAAGGAGCATGATGATATTATCTTGATCTAGACCTACCCTAATCAAAATATGTTTGTGTTTAACATTGAATATGTTTGTGTTTAACATTTACTTGATGGGTGACAAAATTGATTAAATGTGAAATGTATCTAATAGTGTTTAAATTACTTTTAAAGTTAATAACAATTTATTAGTATTTTAAATTTGTTCAAAAATTTTGTGTGTCTACGTTATTCTTTTAAGGTTCAGTTATTACAAAACAAACTGTTTTAAATCACAAGTATTAAATGTAGCGCTTCAAAACAAAATAATGTGATGCCTTCATTAAAACACAGATTACTTGAATCATTGACAATATTAGTTATTTCGAATGATTAATATGTGTGTATTTACAAAAAGATAACATGGCTAGGCATTTTTTATCTACTTATGTATTTAATTTGAGGTCAACGTATACAATGCATTTAGGTATAGGTTATTGCGCCAAACCTACATATTGATAAATTTATTTAGGTTAATAGACATTAGTATGCACTTTATACAAGGTTATCGTGTATGATGCACAAACGTTCCTATTTTTTTGGATTAAATGAAGTAGCACAATAATCTTTAGGAATTATAATAGGATGTACTTTTATCATTATTATTTTATCATTTTCTGGGGCATTGGTTTGTGTGCATCTGTTTTGATCCAAATTACTAATGATAAACAGAGGACAAGTTAAACAAATGAAATTCTCAATTTCATGATTCGCAATTTTAGATTTGACGATCTAGTGATCATAGTCAAGCAAGTAGGTATATAAAAGTATCTCACCCTTCATATACGCCGCGAGCCGCCCCTCGATAAAGAAACCCCAACGCGCGTATCACATACGCACTGCTACTTAAAAATACTGATACATAAGGCTTTGTATATTGTCAAACATAATTCGATAAAAAACACAATAACACCACACTTGTTACTTGACGACGGAGACGAAGCCGAAAGGGAAGAATATGAAATTTGCACGCTGATGTTCTTTAGACCCTATTTATTGATTGTAAGAAACATTTATTAGGTTTTTTATGGTGCCGTAATTGTGAAATGATAATGGTATACATGCTCGAGCTCTGGCCCGCTTGGCGATTACCGAAAGACTGCGTGGTGCGTTTTGATTTGGGGTGACGCGCATGGACGGGGGATGCTGCCTACATTTACTACAAGTAAATACAATAGTAACAGTTGTTGATACGAGCCAAATATATTACTCCAGAATTAATAATTTGTGGAATAAGACAGTGGCTTAAAACCTAAGACTATCTTTAATCACATGACGATCTTAATAACGAGAAACTGTTTGGCGTGTCTCAGATAAGACTTCTTACAAAACTGTTAAAAACCATTTTATTGTTAAATAGTTACAACGATACTCAAATACAACCTACATAGACCTCTGACCAAAAATCCCAATGGTGGTTAAACTACAACTTCGGCTATTTAACAGGCTTTAGAAAACTTTTGTATGTGACGCGTGAAGATAAACGAATGTGCCGTTCATAAAATAAATTGTTGTGTAAACGCGTTCGATTTGTATAACATTATTTTCATTCATAATGGTAAGAAAATACTTTATTTAGTACGTTTTACATAGGTAGGTACTAATACCATTAATAAGTATCTCTTTCAACGAAAACATCATAAAGCTTCCATGGTTCTTAAAAAATGTCTAAACTAAACATTGTTTGTTTCCTCAAAGCTTTTATTCAACATACCTAACTAACCCAACACTTTGTTCTGTTATTTCTACTTGTGGTATGTTTGTATCAGTCTTACCTATTAAAATAAATTTCAATTATACATAATTTTAAATTAAAGACACAATGATGTTTTACTCTATTGTGAATAAAAATTATATCTTAAATCGTATTATTACAATTGTTACGGATACCAGCCAATACGTCATAATTAATTATTATTTTTGAAACTAAAATGAATGAAAGAAGTGTGTTGGTCGGCGGCCATGTTTGCGAAAGTTCGCGGAGGGCACGCATGCGCACAGCGACGAGTGAATACAAACAGCCGGCCGCACATCTGCTGGTCAGCTCATGGACACAATGCCGGCTACACTCACCATGCTACAATAAATCTGAGGCCATTTTAAAATTATTATTCTCATACCCCTGTCTTGATCAGAACTAAACTGATTTTTTTTGCATGCGTTTAAGTCTTTTGTACTTAAAAAAAATTGGGCAATTTTTGCACGAATTTTTGTTTTTTTTTTAATTGTATTACATCATTCACTGTGGTTATTTTGATTTTAATCCTTATCATGAACGTTTCTTATCTAGACTGTGTAAAACAAACTCGTTTTCTTTGTTAATAACATAACAATCATTCATTTTCTGGCTACTTTGGCCCATAGATAAACACCTTACAGACTATCATACAAATAATAAATTACATTATGTGTTACTAAATAGAACCTTACAACAATAAATTACAATCACTACACTTGTGCACTATGTCACTGGGCGTTTATGTGGTACTAGTCCGCGGAAACGACGTAACACGGAATATTAAACGGCGTTAATAATTGTTGCTCTTTCAGAATTAAATATATCTTAGTGTCAGTTTCCTACTACTAAAACAACTACCAATGTAACCCAGTACAGGACTGTCTCTCATTGCACAAAATCCGGGACACAGTACGATTACCTGACCCATGCGACGCTTGGCGCGCGTACGTCATTGCTCTATTTTTTTCCACTACCAGTTCGCTAAAACCGATTTATGCGATTTGATACGTACATTTCGATCATTTGCACATTTCAACTTACTGTTAACAGTCAAGGTGTATTTTAAAAATCTTAAATCAAAGTGCGTAAAATTAGACCACCAAGATTAGGGTAAATGTCAATCAAAATCAGTACATGGACATACACATTGTCTGCTGTAAGCAAACCCTGAATTTTGGACTTTATCTTGTTTTTACGATATTGTTAAATTCTTTGGTGGTAAGTGTTTTCACTAGAATAATATGAAAATATAATATGAAAATACATATGTTTAAAGTGTAACCATAGAGTTTCATTCTAGCTCTTGATCGTTCCTAAGTTCAGGTTTATGTGAAAGAAAACAATTGCTGCTGATTGTCATCACTATTGCTGGAGCTAATGTAGTACCTAAATTCCTAATTACAGTTTCAGTAAAACCAATAATTTGATTAAAAGCAGGGTATGACCTCCGACTAAATCGATATTTTTTACCCAAAAACGTATAATTAAATCACAATACTAAAAACACCATAAAAATCCATCACGATAATATTTCATGAAATATTTACATTTAATAAGCGTTCGGATTAAAGGTCCCTGTTATTTGTCAATAGGGGAGGTTTTTTATCCATTAATGCAAAAATATTAGCTGTGAAAAAACCGAATGTGACAAAAAATAGAGATCGGGCGCGTGTCAAAGTGCACAATGGACACACTGTGCCCGATAATGAGGCACTATACAATGAATTAGAAATATAAATAAGTAATAAAACTATCTCAATGTGAAATTGCTTTTATCTGGAGTATGAATTCTGAGATAGATTGGTTTGTATGTTGAATAACTTTTGAAGTGTTTTAACTTATACATGAGTAATACAGATAAGCAACTGCGCATGTGGAATTTTCAGTAATTCACAATGAAAACGGTTGTGATAATTAGATCTATCTGTCTATCTTCGTTCATGACTGAAATACAATCCCTGTATTCCAAAAAAAAGCCCCTTTGCCGATATCACTGGGTATTATTTTTATTATTTTGACGTGAATGCAGATGGCAATTTGCGAGTGACCGTTGCCTGTCAATCAATCTCAACGAGGCAGGGGCCCAGCTAAAAAACTGACCCCTCATTGACCAAACAAAAAAACCCAGAAAAAAATATCACAATAGTCCCAAAAAACCAAATTGAGGATTGCGAATAAACCCTCACATTGAAGGAAGGACTATTCGCTAGGATTGAGTCGCGTGCCACCCCTCGTGCCAATAAAAAGTGATATATTTTAAAATTAGCAAAATAATGTTGAAATCGACCACTGATGTATTCAATGATTTATGTTTCGATCACTGTGTCTGCAAAAGAGATTTAGTTTACGGCCCTGCACGATGAGCGTAGCTGCGGGCCACTCTACCAATACATTTTAGTGACTTCGGCGTCTGCATAAATTCTAGTGTAAGCTTAGCGGCAGCGTTCCCATCCTTTATCCACAGTACTGAAAAACTAACCAGGAAAATATTAATTCATTCACGGATTGAATCGAAAATGCTGTATTTGACCGACTGGAAAGCCACTTTCCAGGCGTTCTCCAACGCCTGGAAAGTGGCTTTCCGAATACTATATTTAATCGAGTAGTTTTGACTGCCTCGGATGGCGAATAAATCTGGTTGGACTTAGTAAGACTGGTTGTCAGACTTTCGACCACTGGCTACTTGTACGACTGTCAAAGATGTAGAAATGACAGGCATGATCAACGGCTTAACGTGCTTCTAAGGCTCGGAGGAAACTCAGTATTTATTGGGTGGTCATACATCCACGGGTCAACCTAGGCAAACCAAGAGATCGACCCGACCATCAAACAACGTTGCCGGCAATGACTTCATTGACACAAAAGTATCCTGCCCCCTTGGTATAGTGGCCGAAAGCGCCACTGACTGACTAATTCGATTTCCAGCTCGGATAGTTGTATTATTCGGGTTCTGCATCAAAAAATTATCAGTAGTGGCCACGGAGTCTGGATTCATACCCGGTTGATGGCAATAGGCTCGCCCTCTATTACATGGGACTCTAACACAACTGATGAAAATGTGGGTGTACTATTAGAGACACCTCTGCCTAACCCTTCGGGGATTACAAGAGTTATGTTTCAACCACTAGACTAACGAGGCTTACAGGCAGACGTGTGGTTTAGAATACGTTCAAACGGACATGGTTAATACTAATCTGAAATATTACATTGGTTTAGTATACGTAAAAACGAACATGAATAATAGTTCTGAAGTAATTTACTGGTTTTGTATGCGTTAAAAAAACTGATTTCCGTGATGGCAACAATGTCGTCTGCCCATCGCGCTACTGTACGACCAACACATCTTTTTTTCAGTCCTTGGACGCCACTAAGTCACAGATTTACTCCACCTGTCATTACCGAGCCTTGCTAGTAACCTACCCAACTGCATTTGAGTTCCATTACTCGATTTCCAATATCGAATACCTTCGTACGTCTCCGAATTTCGACATAAAGAATTCGGTATTGTACTTTTATACCGTATTATGAGTATTTCACTTGTTTAGTATACGTAAAAAAGTAAAAAACTAAAACCCGACTACGACAAAAAGAACGACGCTGAAAAAGTATGAAACAAGATTTTCTGGATAGAACAAAAAGAAAAGCCGTAGTCACACGGTATTAAAGTGTTTAGGTTGGTACCTATAACGTGTGACTACGGCTTTTCTTTTTGTTCTATCCAGAAAATCTTGTTTCATACTTTTTCAGCGTCGTTCTTTTTGTCGTAGTCGGGTTTTAGTTTTTTACTTTTTTTTATTTAAACAATTTTGGTGTTAATTTTTTTTTTACTTTTGACTTTTTGTCCGCTAGAGGGCGTGATTTTAAATTTGAGCAATATTTTGGAAATGTACAAGTGAGGCCCTTTCAAATGATACCAAACACGGCGTATTTATCTCCATTTTTATTTTTTAAGCCTTACTTTTTGTCCGCTAGAGGGCGCCAAATCGCTTTTTGTGACACGTCACGTAGCCTATGTTCAGCGGAAAATTAAGACGGTTCTAACGATACCTCATATGTCGAGTTCCGTTATGTAGATTAGAAGCTATGAGGGAACAGATGAAGATACACACATACATACATACAAACATACATACATACATACATACATACATACATACATACATAGCCAGTCAAAATCATAACCCTCCTTTGGCTTTGCCGTAGTCGGGTAAAAAATGAACATGACTGTACTGCTAATTTTCTTTACAACAATAAGAAAACCCACATTTAGGAACCTGCAAAAATAAACATATTGAAAAACATATTTTCACCTATAGATGTCACAGTTACCCAGGCACTAAGCATGTAATTTTCAATTTATATTTTCACATAGAAATATTGTCAAGTCATCGTCTCGTTGAGTCACACTCGAGCACTTCATCCCATAAGGGCTGCGGGGGTGTGCACACTATATGCACCCTCGTTGTAACAACTTTGCGCCCACACACACAATGTCAGTCATTCGCTCCATCATCGTCACTTCCACAGTTTACATATTCGCGAAACAAACTCTGGCGAACAATGACGGCATCAAAATGTGACATGTTGAAGTCATGGTGAGTTTGTTTATTGGTAGGTTTAGCACTAATATTTGATAATACTTAGGGTGTTTTCGTGTTTTCAATTGAGCTGTTTGAGTGGCTGATGGGATGGAATAAAGTTAGCAGAAAAATTTGAGTCATAGTAATGTAACCCATGTGTGTTATTGTAAATTCATGGGCACTAGTTTTCCAGAAAACTGTTTTTAATACTTGGACGACCTTTAAATACTTCTTAAGAAAAAATCTCCTAGCTAGAAGCTTTGATATATAATGGTCATGTACATTAAAACGCACAGTCACTAGCACCAACACAAAGCTATTTTAAAAGTGATTTTCTCCCACTATGCTGACTAATGTTTTACATTTTGACGAACATAACATATTGGAAGCCATGCTATTATGGAATAGGTCTTATCTCAAAGTAGAATCCGTGTATTTACAACAAAATAGTATTCTATTTTGTTAGTGTACTTATACATATTTTTGATCGTTACATTACATACATTTACCAGAATAGAATATCTATATCTTAACTTATTAGTTACTACCTATTGGTAGTCTTATTCTAGAAGTAGAGTGTACTCTAGATTTTTAATACATAATTGTTTTCACGAATGGATTTAGATATGCTTAAAAACTACCTAATAGTTCCTAAGCTGGGTAGTTGTTCGGAGAAGAAGAAATTATACTGTATGTTGTTAGCTTAAATAAAATAAGCACTAAGTCACTGTTTTGATCTCTTAACTATAGCCAGTGAAAGTTAACAGAAAAAGTATAAAATTGCAACGAAAATATTGATTAATCCTGTCAATTTGCTCCGTTGCCAAAATTTGCCATAGTAGAACAAAATTATTTTTTGTATAATGATAAAGGGCGAGCACCCTCGCGAGGTCCTTTGCTGCCATTGGTCGTTTGGTGGAGGGACGCTGCGCGCGACGCGAGGTCGCTGCCAGACCCGCGCAGCCAATCAATTCACTGGTTTTTTAAATAAAGAACAAAAATAATAAAAAACGTTCGTGTTTTACGAACCACTCGTAGTATGTACCCTTATGTAATATATGATTGATGATTGTCGACTACGTACTGACGTTTTTTTGCTGAGTGTATGAGGTCAAATATTAATGTGTTACAGGTCTGTGTTCGTGACTTTTTTACTGTTATCAAAATAGGGTGACTATGTGCTATATTAAAATGTCCAATGAAACCATTTTAGTACTTAAACAAACCTATCTAGTAATTTAATTTCAGTTCAGTTCAGTTCTTTTACTTTTTTTATGTATAAATAAAGTCACAGGAAAACTAAGTGGATGAAAACGATCATAAAACATATACTTCACAGATTAAAAATATACTGGGCTCTGGAAATAATCAAGGGCTGTTATGTTTACCAATAAGTCCAAGAGAAAACCTGTAGATTTTTATCATTTTTTGTTACTCTCATGAAACTAATATCGTATATAATATACGTAAGTATTCTGAAACAGCACCTACTGCTATTGTACGAGAGACGACCATCCCACCGTACCAGCCCGTGTTCATGTACGGCTGGAGCCCTGACTACCAGGTGGATGACCAGCTACAGCGCAGGTATGTCTCCACTCATGTTCACGCTGCCAATATCTATTTGAAGAATGTTGCTTCACGCATAGATGTGAACCTTACGTCACTTCCAATCATAGTCATTCCAAGTCTGACTTTAGTTTTTTATGTTTTGTAATAACTCAACTAGCATCCTAGGTTTCTAGAAAATTTTAAGATAAATCTAGCACAAACATTTACGTCTGACGTCTTTACTTAGACTTTACCGATGATTTCAGCAGCTCTACAATGTGCTGTCTGTTAACGTGTTAAAGTCGTTTATGCCATGGCAACAGAGGTTTTAGTAGTTTAACGTCAGCTGGTACAAGTTTTCTTGTTTTAGTTCATCCCAAAGTGAATTTAAATTTTCTAAAGTAGGGAATATCTAGTAATAGTTAATATTTTGACCGTAGTTAACTATAGCTATGATTAAAATTATTCATATCTTTAAGTGTATTCTTTATTTTGTCAGAGACACTAGATTCTAGTGACTAGATCTACCTACACGGTCTTCGTAGTAGCTATCTCTTTATAGAACTATTATAGAACGGACAAGCGCGGGTCAACACGCAAAGGGTTCCGTAGCACCAAACAATATAATAACAATATTTTAATGCACATTTGCAGATGTCAATTTACACTGAATAGTCAAACTAATTTTGATTTTCATAGTAAAAACAAAGTAACTGCTGCAGTTTGACTAAAACGTCCCATACATGTACTCAAACTTTTCATTGAAAGTTTTTACGTCTATAAACCCAAAAAAAAAACAAGAATTTTCTAGTACTTACTTTTGAAATTAGAGGACACAATTTCTACGGCTTCAGAAGCGAATATCTCATCATCGTTACAACCCACACAGTTATATACGTTGTTTTTTTTTAAAGCTCAGTTACATGTAGTTATACCCCTAGTTAAGGTTCCGCAATCAACATGAAACCCTTATGGTTTCACCATGTCCGTCCGTCTATCTAACTGTAATCTGTAATTTGGCATTAATATACAGATCAGTGACGCCGACACAGTTGTAAAATATAACCTATATTTTTTTAGGGTATCCCCAGTGCAGCAGTGCACGTAAAGTGAGGATGTTTTTTTGTCTCGTAACCATAATGCGGGATGTCGTTGGATAGGTCTTTTAGAAAACATAGCAAGTTTATTGAAATACTTTTTCGATTAAAGAAGAAAATGCATTTATTTGGCACATGCCACAAAAACACACAATGTAAAACAAAATTAATATAAAAATAACTTAAAACTAAACAAATCGTCCCACTGTGTGCCTCACGGCTGCGCCAAAAAGGCCCAGTTCAGCAAAATGCCGGGCAACTAGTGCCCGACGCTGGTTTTCAACTGAACCTAAATTAGAGTGGTCACGGATGTTAATCAGTTTTATATGTTGTGTCAATGTTGGGGGTGAATATGTACTTAAATATATAATCGAGGCGTGTACAATAAAATAAAAATAAAATAGAAAAGCAATGGGTTAGTAGTAAAACAAACTATGACAACAAATATGGTGAGTGTATAAAGCAAACCAAAACAATATAATATACATATAGGTAAATAGCACGGGCGCAAGATAAAAACCTGCATGCAATAGCTTTACCGCGGCAGTCTCCGAGTGCCACATTTAGTTTTTTCGGGATTAAGGGATTTCTTTGTAAAATATTAGGCTAAAAAGTGCTAACTTTTGTTAGAGTTAAGTGTCCTCCAAAAAAATCACGGTGGTAGTACCTATGCCTAACGAAATTAAAAGCAAAACATTATTGTAGCTAATAAAATGTACATGTATAAAATATTTTCGAAATATAACAAGGTTTTTTAAACTGCATAAATGTAAGTTTGTTTTTTTTTACAGTAAAATCATCACTCGGAGGCAAATTTGCAATGTTGATGTACTGCGACGGAACGCCTGCATTATGCGTGGCCCGACACGCACTTGGCTGGTTTCTTGTTTATAATTTAACATCAGTTTTGTTTAGCACTTTGTATAGAAGCCACCTATTCCCTAAATTTCAACGGTGTGGTGCCAACACTGCCAACACTCCCAAAATGAAATAGCTGTGATATACGGACGGGCAAACAGGCAAACAAATAGGACGAATCAAATAGACTTCCGTTTTGAGACATTAACTGCGATACTCAGAGATATTTAATGATTACTAAGTGATGGTCTAAGTAATCATTAAATCTCTCTGAGTGCGGCAAAATGCTACGGATCCTTAAAAAACTTGTCAAGTGCGAGTCAAGGTTCCGTACCACGATACCATATTTTATACTTACTTTTTTATCGAGTAATATCTAACGCCGCCCGTCAAAACACGCGTTCATCGTATAGGAATCCTCTCAATTTTTAGCTTTACTTATTTTTAGGGTTCCGTACCTCAAAAGGAAAAAATTGAACCCTTATAGGATTACTCGTGTGTCTGTCTGTCCGACCATTCCCTGCCCCCCCCCCCCCCGTTATCTCCGAAATTACTGAGCCTAACATTTTGAAAAAATACACAGAAATGAGTTCAACACTTATAGATTACAGGGAAACCAATAAGAAGTATATGGTGCTAAAATAACATGGAAAATCTCTCAATATCTACTAAAATGGTACGAAACCCTTGAGGTGCAAGTGCGAGTTGCTCTTGGCCAGTTTAATTTATAAAACGGTACCTAGTAATGCATACTCTAAGAAAACATTAAGTGTCTTAGTACCTATTGCGATTCAGTAAATACATTCTACGGAAAGGGCAGCGGAGGCTTAGTAATTATAGACCGTTGGGTACGGAACCCTAATAAACTATTCCACATTTACTAACAATTGCTAATATTCCAGTTTAATCTATTCCTAAAACCGTGTTCGGATTTACTGAACATGATCCTACGATATCCTATTTATATAAAACCAACGCAGATATAAGTCGTCATGAGATTATATCATGAGATATCCTAGGAATACTTGCACATGATGGCTCTGTTAGACTTATAACTAACAGAGCCTAAGAAAACCACCTCTGTCGGTTTATTATTTCCCAGAAACTACAAAATACTAAAACAGACG
This sequence comes from Diarsia dahlii, assembly GCA_949775195.1. Taxonomy (NCBI): domain Eukaryota; kingdom Metazoa; phylum Arthropoda; class Insecta; order Lepidoptera; family Noctuidae; genus Diarsia; species Diarsia dahlii. The sequence continues at coordinate 12,375,013 of OX459194.1, read as the reverse complement.
AGTATGTCACATAACAAACCAACAGAGCTGTTAAAATGGAAGAATATTTAGGACATGTTATCAACATAACAAAATAATATAATCGATCGCCATACAAATGCCATGAATCATGGTGCAACCGTATAACGGTAAAATGAACAGTCACGAACATAAATACCTTTTTCTTACGCAAGATTCAAAAACGGTTCTCTCTAAAGTATTAACAGGAATTCTATGATGTTAAAAACATAGTATTATTATGGAATCGATGTTTTCTCAAAGTTCTAATCGTTATTTCACGAGGACGTCACTTTAGAATGTTGCGTTAGTGTACCTTTTTATGCCCGTGACTATATCTGCTTAATATTTTACAGTTGCATTTACACAATCTAAGCTTCGAGAACTTGCATCTGTTGTTTATAAACAAATTATGTAATGGATTCAAAAAACTTATAGTGTATTATTTCATTTACGGTACATAATTATTTGAATGCTTTCATAATCACTAGGTGATATGATAACATCAGGAATTGGTGGTTTAGTATTAGTATGGAGACCTATTTTGTTAAATTTCATACAAAATGATTGTCCTATAAAATTGTTTACCCTGTAAAGATCATAAGGGAAAAATTAAATTAAACAAAAATTTATATTTTATTGCGGTGAGTGATAGTAACATCATAACGGTCAAGCAATTTTGTATTTTAAACTGACATTGTCACTATAAGCGGGATATTTACCATATTTACTATTTAATTTGAGTTCCCGATATTTCGTCACTGTTGCCAGCACCATGATCACGGATAAACTTAAGTTATTGCGGGTGGGTTCAACAGTGCCGAAATATCGGTTAATAAGTGCTTAAAATAAAGACTAAACAAGGTAAATATTTTTTTTTAGTGCAAGTATAATTTTGTTATTATTTTATTAGAAAATCGTGATGTGCTGCCATCTGGAGGATATAACTCGAACTGCTAAGCCACCGCACAGTATAGAGCAGCTCTACCACTAGCTGCAAATACTCAACTCTATCGATAGGGAGAGTCGAGTAATGGTCTATAGAAGCGCCGCTAGATGGCGACGTATAGAGTTACTTCCAGCAACTATGTAGAGTTTACGATTGAAAGTTATTTGAGTTTTTTATGTTATCAGAATACTTTCTTGTAACATGCTTTAATTGAAGTTGAGTGTACCAATTATGTCAGGCGAATCTCATTAACTTTATTACTGTAAATAGATGCGTATTGGAGTATTAGACATGTTCTATTACATGACAATGCAGTTCAGGTTCTTTGCTAACTTTCAAAGTAACGGTAAATGTAAAATGTTTGTGATCTTATTGGAACGGTTGTAATAATCCTCATCATGCACGTGTACCGTAACGTGCATCCAATTTCATAAACAAAATTGAACAGATCTAAAACTGAGCTTAACTACTTTGCAAAATTACAGTCAACTGCGAAAACTATGCACTAAACCAGTACAGCGGAAATTACGAGCACTAATACGAGGTAACGGCGGATCGTCGGCTGTGAGGCTGTGATTTACCAAGATTATCCCGGCAGGCTCTTAGGGCGAGGGCCGTCTAACGGGACTGCGTGTTTCGATTTCGTAGAGCATTTCTCCGCGCGGTCCCGTTACTCGGCCGAAAGTACTTTTGTTGGTTGCTTGCACCGCCGCCGCTCCGCCACACCGCCGCACCGCCCGCACCGCTTACACGAGCGATCGCTCGAGTTCACTGTATTGAGAACAACGTCGTTGTTTAGTATGAGTTCGCTCAAAACAAAGAGCTTTTCAAAATAAAATTACTCTGCAAGGAGAATGTTAAGTTCAGTTACACGAACAGTTATATCTTTCAACATCATTTGCATAATTTTCGGACGATTTAAACACTTGTCAAGTCGACTATCTTACGCAATGCGCATAAAAGTCGATTAGATCGGTTAAGTTAAACATATTAAAGGGGTCCAAAAGAAGTAAGTCAATAAAAATTTAGTGGCGAGTTGTGTAAGCGAGTGGCCTTGCGAGCGGCTCGGGTCGATGACTGCCGCTGACTGGATGATGTTTACCTTATCGACTGAGTGAGCGTAACCAACGAAAGTTCCAGCGCCAAACTTTGTGCCCAAAATTTTGGGAGCGCTACAGCTTTATTGCGTGAGTTTGAACGACTACGGCGTAGCACGTTCATTACCTTGCTATGAATACATTGTCTATCCGAGCTTAATTGCGGTCACCAATAAAAACTATCAAAAAACTTATATTGACTCTTATTAATTTCTAAACGCAAAAAATACATGACAGTTTTAAATCTCCACGGCTCAAAAAAAACTCAACCATGAATTTCAGCTATCGATTTTGAACTTGGGTCCTTCGGCAAAAAGTTTAACGAACATTTTTTTGGGCAATAGAGAAGTGTAGGAATATTCCATGGCTCGTTCGTCAGTTGGCACTAGGCGTCGCGGCGCGGTGATCATGCCGGCATGGGGGGGAGGCTTGCGCGGTGACGTAATCCATGCGGTTCGATACTCTCGAAAGGCTGCGGGGTCGACGGCCGCTAGACGCGGAACCGCAGCCTACACGACTGCTCAATTAAACATTCCGCATGTACATTATACCCATACCCACACCATGGAACATCATCACGTTCAAACAATCATATTGATATAATAATACATCACTGATCACACGTTCCTGTTGACACTGTAACAGTTTCATGTGACGAATGTAATTTAATACCATAAGTCAAAGACCGGTTAATAAATGCAAGAAATTATGTTATGCATAACATAGACATTTTGTTCTAAAGTCAATATTTACCTCCACTGTAATGTAGATTTTATAAAAATTTAAACATCTGAAATTATTAATAAAACATAAGGTCAAGAACCGTACAATTGTGATGTCACTCCTTATGAGTGGCAAAGACAATTTGTCTGTATATTCTGTAACCTCATCGTAACTGTACATAAATATATTGAATGTTGCAAAATATGAATAATAGCCCACAATAAATGGAGGCCTATAATTAAACAAATGGTGACCAAACCTACGCGATTAATCAAACACCCACGTCGCGGGCGGCCTACAGATTGAATTGTTCTGTCACACGTCTCACTGGAGTTACTAATTATATTATTTAACATCGAGATTGGTTCGATCTAACGCGTCCAATGGTAGAGTGCCACGTTACAGTGAGACATAGAATGGGCAATTCGAGAAAAGTAAATAAGTGCAATAATGAGTCCAAGTGAGAGGTGCGCGAGAAGGGCCGAGAGCGAGTTACACAAGAAGGGTTACAAAACTATGGCAATGAACTCGAGTGAACCTAAACCTTGCGAACCGCTAGCCGCCGATGGCGACAGGCGTCGCCAACCTGCAGGCTGCGGCACCACGCAATGCACTTTATTGATATTCCGTCAACCACGCGTGTCGTAAAATCGAACGTTATTTATAGGTCTACCGAGAACTAAAACGTTCCTGCGGTTCGCAAACGAGTTTTCAAAATTGCCTTTTTTCAATACATCGACCGTTATTTTATCGCCGTTTCAGCTCATTTCTGCATTAACATGTATTCGTGCTGCATGGAAATATGTTTTCAGCTTTAATATTCAGAAACAGTTAGAGGCCTGAAATAATGCGAGCGTAAATTCAAATACTTTAACATCAATATTTATGAATCCGCTTATCTGATACGTCAATACAACATCTATTTTTTTAAAACAAGCTAACTCTCTAACCTAACCATAGCTAATTCAAAAAAAATAAAAATTATGATTCACCAAAAAAAATTTATGAACAAGCATTATTCCTGAAATTATTACTTTGATATATCACAAGTTTATCTTAAGTACACCCACATAATGATTGGAAACTAAAGCGAAATTGGGAATAGGGACGGCACTACTTATCTACAAAATGTAATCAGTATCTCAGGATGTTAATAAAAACTGTTTGCCTAGCCTCTTGAAATTGAATCTTTTTTTACCGTTTCAATAATACAATATTTCTTTGTTGGTAACAAAAAATGTTGAGGTTTCCCTCCGCTCGTGTTGCAGGCGGCTCGACAACGGGCGCGGAAATGTTCCCTGCAGGCTGCAGCGAGCGGCGCGGGCGGCGATCTGCGCGCGCAATGCGGAAACTCCGCTTTTTGCTGCGCCGGCGCACACCACCACAGCGACATTACCTATCAATTAAAATTTTAAAAAAACTATCTTACGTCTACTTGCATTAGCTGATCACTTTATTATGTCGGTAAAAGTGGACAGCCCAACTGCGAAACTTAAAGTTCAAAACAAATGAAAATGCAATTTTTCCAGCTATCTTACCAAAATCACCCCACTCAACACAACCAACACTGTAACTTGAGACATTTTCAGCAGAAAGTCGAACTTCAAAATGCGTTTGTTATTCACGAAGAAAGTTTTCTTAGAAAAGTAACAGTTAGAGGTTAATTCCCTCGTGACAAAGACTTCTAGTCAGAAGACGTTTGTTTATCCTAAGTTCACGGGAAAAAAAATGGTTTTACAGCTACAGCATTTAATATCCATCAGAAAACACGATATTACGGCTGTCCACAATATGCACGCAAATAAATTGCAGGTCTCAGTAATACGAAGCCTTCTTTCTTTATGGTGATTCCAGCTTGTCGTGAACTTTTTAGCATAAAGAAAGCTGCCAAACCATTGAAAAAGTATCCCTTGTTTTTCAAGTTTCACAAAAACCATGAAAGGACAGAAAACGTCTATGGGCAGGTCCGCCTATTATTTTATTTAAATACGAGGGTCGTTGTTCTTATTAACGCTATATAAAGTGTAGCTCATTCTGCAAAGTGAAGTGAATAAATATCCGTAATGGATGAACCTATAAATCCTACATAGTCACCTGTGGATTCATTTTATTTATAGTTTCATCCCACACCATAACATGTTTCTAATGTCTCCAAGAGGCTGTATCCAACTAAACACAGTAATTATATACAGTATTATATCCACTAAGCTTACTGATAAGCTCTTACTGTAGTTAATGCCTACCTAGGCTGGTTTTGTACTATACATTAAGCATGCTTACTTCCGCAATGAAGATTCGATTATGATAAATTATTAACAACTTGTACAGTATTAATGAATGTTGATTAGAAATAGATTTACCATGATAATTAATAAGTATTTCATAGTTTTAAAGTCACTAGCATAAAAAATGTTTTTATAGTGCATACTATATTTGGAATCTGTATTAAGAACAAGCTATGAGTTATATGAAAAATGGTTTTAAACAAAGACGAAGTTCCACAATAGGCGCGAAGCAATTGCTAGAACAAACGACATCAACGTGCGCGCAGCACACCGCCCTGCGCATGCGCCGCGCGCCTTGTTGCCTCAACAGATAAATGTTGATACCACTCATAATTAATAGGAGTATTAATATACGCCACTTCCTTGCTCACTCTATGATTCTACAGTCATTGACTTCAACTCGTCATTAACTGCTTTAGACCAACTTAACTCTTTTCTCACACTGCGATTATTTATATTGGAAGCTTTTTGCTATCTTTACTTTTACAATGTTTTATTAACGCTAATCAAGATTTACATGTATAATTGTATAATAAATGCGTGGATAATCATTATTTGTATGCATCTGCCGTTATAAACTGATTACGTATGTAAAATGAATTTCCTTGGTAAACCATTTATGCATCGATTTTATGTAGGTATTCTATAATTATTGCTTGTTTTTTTTTATGTTTATCCATTTTGGTTAATTTACAGTGAAATGTAAAAGTTCCTGCGTCATTGTTTTTAACAATGAATCACACATGAAAAATAACAAGAAGTAAAAACCCAAGTGGTCCTGATAAAAGTCGTCATCAGGCTTCGTCACGTGTCTTGTCAGAAAAGTGCGCGCTCGCGAACTGTGAGTTCCCGCCAAACGCGGACACGCGGGGTCGATGACCGCCACTCACATGCTCGATAAAAGTAAAAACTCATACTTTGCGGGTTATTACAAAATGATAAATATTCATCCAGTGTGCGAGACGAGATTACAGGATGAATTATGAACAATTAACGTGTATCGATTAGAGTCTAAACTAGCGCCTTCCTGTTTCCCTTTTCCTAAAGAATCTACTAAGGTTTTTCAGTTCCATACTGCTCCCTACCCGGGTTTTAGTTCATTTTATTTGTGGATAACTAGAAAACCTACTCTCTACTTGTGCAACCACATGTATATGATACATTTATCAACAGCTTGTCTCAGTTTTACAGCCCGCTGTTGCACATAGCAACTCGTCTCTGCCAGAAGGCGGCGACTTCTTATTTCCTATTTTCTTATAAAACAGCTACTATGTAGCTTCTATTGATATATTCTTAATTGTTTCTATGTTACGCCGTACATTGTTAACTATTAAGTTCACTATAAAGAGTCCCTGAAACGAACTATTTTGAATTCGTGTGTCATCTGTTCTATTAATTTAAGCTTAAAGTGATTGTTCAATGTGTTACTTATAATCACAGATAAACTCCCAAAAGCAAGAAAAGTGCAGCAGTGCGTCAAAAAGAAAAAAGGAAACAGATAAAATGTAAAAAGTGAGTTTTCATTATAACCAAAATAAAGAAGTTTACAATATCCATAACAGAGTGAGCGTAGATGAAAAGTGAATCAACCTGACGTTTGGTTGCGCGGCCACTTGCGTTCGTTCACCTCACAAATTTTCGTTTCGTTGGTGTAGTGTGCGTGCCGCCTCCCCGCACCCCCCTGACAGCGAAGCCCCCCATTCCGCCAACTTAGATCACGACTAGCCATACAAGTCATTGTTCAAACAGACACAAAAAATTGAATGCTTCGACAACATGTCAGCCAAACTCATATTTCTTAGACAACGTCAATCAGGACCGTGTTAGAAAGAAATCCTAATATTTATGAAATTCAGGATATAAATTACACCCTTCTCATATAAAGAACAATACATAAATTATGACAATAGATGGTATACTTGTCAGTTTTGCAAAAACCGGATGTCATGCAAAAACATCTTAAGAAGGATTTCATTAACACGTATTATGTTTCCATTACTCTTCATTAGAAAGAAAACTGATGTAGTGGGAACAGAGCGTTGAATAAGCATTGTTGATTCAAATGGTATAATGGTGGTGCGAGCTAGGCCTTGTCAATGACCTCTATTTCGCCACCGAACATTACAAATGGCGAGAGAGGTCGATGATTCGCGTCACGCCTGCCGCGGTAGCGCGTCCAAACCAACACTTACAACTAAACTATCACGGATTCACGGCCCACGGCCATCATCATTTTTATAATATTAAGGCTACATTAAAATATCACACTAACTTATTTAATTGTTTTCTTACAACTTACTTTTTCTTACAACTTACTTACTTTTTTTCTTACAACTTATTAGTTTATTTGGCTGAAGTATAAATAAGCAAATAAAGTTTTAGAAATAACAAAGTAGATTACTCAAGCTTACCATAAAAAAATATAAATGAATTATAAACTTGATGGCAAACCTGCCTAGTTCCAGTGCGAAAGATGGAATACATATTGAAAACGACCATTTTGTGGACCAATTTCTAAGATCAATTTAGAAACAATGCAGTATTGCATTTGTAACAATCAACTATAATTCTGATGGACATTGAGCTTCTTAATTAAAATATTGGTATTTGAGCGTGATCTCGACGATGCTGTAATAAGTGGCTTAAGACTAAGCTTTACGAACTCAAAACGAAAACAAGAAACAGTGCCAGTACATTTGCCAAATCTCATTAGGACAAAGAAGAGTTACGGTGAATGTGACGGGTAATATCGTTCAACGGTAAGAGCACGACACGTCTTGGAGCTCTGCAAATGTACCCTTCAGATGGCGAAGATAAAGTCATGGTGACGGATTGATAGAATGACAATTTGGTGAGTAGGCCAGGCACCGCGGAAGACACCGGTCGCGGTTCACCATGGTTCAACGTGACACTTTCCGACGTCATAAACAACTTTCCTACTAGCAATGCGCTCGCGCAGCGACGCCAGCGCCGCGCGACGCGCACGCCGCCCACGAGAATTATTGTGCGCCACTTTTCTAGAAAAATAATTAATTTATACTACGTCTATGACTTTTCTTTACATTGCTTCGCACACTATTAATTGCTGATGGCTGAAAATATCTGGCAGGTGAAAGCATTGCACTGATCCATTTCTCGTCTTGTTTGGTCAGGCCAGTAGCATCGAAACTTATTAGACCTATAAGAATTCAGACTGTGAGCCGGTAACCTAGAAATTGTTACCTCACGCTGCGTAAAAAGTAGACCTAATCTATTTTGAAATAAATTCAACTTCGAGCTCAATGCTAAGACACAGTTTTTGACACTTATTTAAATCAATATAGTTTTGAACCAATAAATCTTTATTATATCATTTTTTTTTTGTAGATCTAAAATGAATATGAAATGAAGCCATTGTATTTTGTTTTACGTTTCCCGTTGAATCTTATAAGAATTTCTCTCACCCTGGAACTTTGGTACTAATTAGCGCCCTTGAACCTTTTATTTAAAATTTACTAGTAGTTCATACGTCACCATTTTTTAAATATTTTACACTGCCTTCCACGATGCTCGGCGTAAATTATCTAATAGAAAGATACATAAAAAGGCTGAGAAAATTCCCAAAATATTTCTTGTTAAAACTTATTTGATGACGGACAAATGGTCTTGTGTGGTATACAATTTTCAAAGGATTGAAAGATTTATGTGCTAGTTTTAGAACGATACGTTACGCTTAGCTGAAATGCATGACGGTATAAACATCTACGTTAATATCAAAACAAAAAAATATATATGTATTTTCAATGATTTTTTTCAGATTATGAAAATCTTTAATCCGTTTATGGTCCGATGAGGTTTCTTTAAAGTATAATCGAAGGTTGTCCAGGAAACGCGTCAGTGGTATCCCACATAAACAGGCCGTTGCCATCCGACCACTTAGTCCCTCTACTCAGATTGAAATTTAATGAACGCTGTATACTTCAGAATTCCATTTAGGCAGATACTTTAAGTGCCACTCAAATTGTAAGGCTTTTATATTTATTCGTAAAGATGGAACACTGATTATGATTTTTATGTTTACTCAAATAATTAAAGTCTAATTATGGCTGAGCGAATGAATTGTGTGGGTGTGATTATATATATTTATGTGTTTAGTACACAATTAATTTATGGGGTACCTACTTCTATCAAAAAAACGTGTCACACCTGCATTGATACATCACAGTAGAATAGAAAAACAATTTTTAAAAATCAAACAGACAAAGCATTATGTTATCAATGTTTTTTGTCACAAATTCGAATGTCGAGGTTAGTGATAGAACCTAGGTTCCCTCGCTAACCCCGAGTGTAGCAAGAAAGTTAACTCCTACTAGAATCTTGAGTTCAGCGAAGGTTTAAAACTTGCTCAAAACGAAGCCTCTTTTACAGTACAGGAAGTAGAGAATGCTCGACACACACCTTCTGTTAGATAGTCAATTCTCTTTTTTATTAGTTTATTCTTTAATATATAATTTATACGCGATTTTAGTTCAATTCCAGATTCACATTAACCACCGTGTTATGATAAAATTAAGAACAACGGCCTCGCTAAACTATAAGGGCTACATTAGGCTTATATACGGTAAATTTGACACATATTATTGGGCGGCAATTTTTTGGTCAGCTGGTCCATAAATGAGTGAGTCTATAGATTTTATGAGAAAACGCGGCACCCATTTCATTTTAACGTCATAAATGAAAAATTATGTCTCAATTAAAAACACTAGATTTAGAATTATGCTACGATAAAATCTGCCAAACCATGTAAAAAACTAAGCGACAGTTAAGATCAGGGTCGTCATCTATATACATATTAATTTGATTTATTACGCTTAGAATATAATTTTCTTGTGCCACTTTAATTACCTATATTGCGGTATCCGATCTTGCTTCCAGATTTCTATCTGATCCGATCATTCTGTTCTTGTCTGCAATTTGTCCCATTGTCATATATCTTGCGACGTGTGACACCGGTTGTCTAGCTCGAAATATGACGCAGGCCATATCAAATATGGATCGATAAGTGTGCTGGCTGTGTGCGTCTCATTCCTACGGCTACGCTCGTAAATGCACTAAAAACATGAATTTGAAAAGATTGAATGTTATTTCTTCACGTACGCAGGTTTGTTATTTTGGGAAAATAAAAAGAGCAAATAAAATCGACACCACAGACCAGACTGCCTCGTTGTTCCAGTGGTTGCAACCACGGCTACTGTGCACGAGGACCTGGATTCCATTTACAGATTGGGCAAAGTGAATTTCTCACTAGCAGCACCAAAGTTTGAATTTGTGCCCGGTTCATGGCCAGTAGGTCTTTTACATGGAATGTGGGTGTTCTAATAGGTACACTTCTGCATAACCCTTCTGCTTTTACAGGGGTGATGTTTTGTGTAGAAAAAATAAAAAGCAAAATATCTCATTGCTTTATGTTCATATAATTTATTCTATCTACAAAATGTGAGCACGCGTCGACGATGTAACTGTAAATTCCATTACGTAATAGAAGGTAAGGCAAGCCATCAGGTAATAACCCGAAGCCTCCGACCTATCTATCGGTGCATCCACCGCCGCATGCCGCGGGATACCGGCCGTAACGGGACTCATACCTTCTTTTTACTTTTTTTCAACCTCGGCCCATCGGTATGCGTTCACTTTTAATGACGCCTCTCTGACTTTTCTTCAGTGTATTTTAATTATGATAATATTTGTTTTGTTTTGATTCTCTGTAGCAGGAAAACGTCATATTTTAGTTTACATAACACACTGGAATCGCATAAATAAGTATTATGTATAAATAAGGAGACAGTGAGATTCTCTGTAACTTAATCTAATCAAGATAGAGTTAGTGATGCAATCAACAAACAAAACGTGAGTAATTATTGTGACTTAACTTAAATAATGTACGTACTTCTTTGACGGCAAAACAAACCAGTCTGTTACATATGGATGTTAACAAACAAACAAGATTTCCCGTTACCGATTGATTTATAGCTTTACGCTCAAAACAATGTGCAGTGAGCAGCTACTTTGTGGTCAAACTAGAGGTCCTTTGTTTACGAGCCCTTTGTGCGAGTAACGGGACGTCAGCCAGCCCAGCCGCCCCGCGCCCCCGAGTGACGTACTCTCAGTGACGTCACACGCCTGAATTTACAAAAAAAATGCACTTTTGCCGTCATGCAGTGCCCACTACAAACTAACAGTTCCTCTTGTGAACCGGGATCTATAGTAATAGCTGGTTCTCAGAACCAACGGACCCTTAAGTACAAAAGATTAAGAAGATATATGGCCGCTCATTTTTACTCCGGTCTGTGACCAATTTGAGGTTTAAATACCATATTATCTTCGGACCACGTACACTTTTTGTTTATATTCGACACTCAGGTAGTTTTTGTGGTTGAGTAGATATAAAATATTGCTTAAATTTATTAATAACAAATATTTGGCCGTTGTGGTTTTGCCTATCTATGTATATTAATGCCTAAACAAAAGTCAGCTGATGAAAAGCTCCAAGTTTTTACTAGTACGTCAGTTTTGTTTGTGAGTGACAGTTGAATTAAGAAAGTATCGGTATTTTTTGCGTCTATCTTTTTGCCATTAGGGTAAATATAACGGTGTTCAAATGCATCTGTCTACAATGTATGTATAAAACCACATCTAGATATCCGGTAAAGAAACCTATCAGTTATTTTTAATCAATATATAAGGTCCCACTAAAATAGGTGGACAAATTTTAACACAGGGTTCAGTACGTCTAATCAAAGATATCCAAGTAAAAAAAACACTGATTAAAGTGATTTTTTTTCACATAAAATGTTGGGTAACTAACACTTTTAGTGTATTTTCGCCATCTGTTTTATTTTCTTGTAAGTATCTAGTGCGTTTTTCTTATTTTCTTTTTTACCATTGTTCTTATTTTGGTGGTCTGAATGATTTCTAAAATTTTGTCCACCTATTTTAATGGGACCTTATATTAGTAGTTATATATCGAACATCGTTCAGTTGCATCAATTTTAGCGCAGATTTGAGACCATGTTCAGTGGGAAAACTAAGTCTGGTAGTATAATTAGCGCAACGATCAGTCATTTAGTAAGCCTTTGTCTTTATAATCTTGTAAAATAGGTTCTTTCTCCTCCGAATTCTGGTTTACTTATTTTTATATAATACTGGCTAATACGAGTACAGCAGTGGTGGCCCAGTGGTGGCGGCCCCGACTTACGAACAGTGAGTCGTGGGTTCGAACCCCGTCAGGCGCATTACTTTGTGTATTTTATTTCATCACCACTGCTCTCAAAACGGTGAAGGAAAACATCGTGAGGAAACCGGCATGTCTTAGAACCAAAAAATTCGAAGACATGTGACCTCCGCCAATCCGCACTGGGCCCGCGTGGTAGATTATAGCCCATCCCTCTCCTAGAGAGGAGACCTGAGTCCCTGCAGTGGGAACATTATAGGCTGATGATGAATACGAGTACTCAATGTCAATGCTATAGATCTCTTATGAATAATAAGTTTTCTTTTACCTAAAACATATCGATATGTACGAACTGTGATACTACCAACAGATGCAAATATATCCGTTCATTGGTAGAGTAAATATATAATTAACGAAAAAAGCATCTGTTGATCTGTAGTGATGAGCAAAAAATGACATTAGCACGCACCAAACTAGGATGGCATCGATTCGAACCGATTCAATTAACATACCGCCCATACGTGCAAACGCCGACTTTTTTTATAAACTGTACTGTTATGGCATTAACAAAAGAAAGGGGTTTAATAGAGAGGATGCAAAAAAACGCCTGTGATTACTTAACCCATATCCGGCACCAGGCCATATGGTCGCGTAACCCTTTGGCCCCGTTATACCGCGTTTGTTTAACTGTTGCATAATCATTATAATAGCTGGCGTTTTTTAAAGTTACCAAAGAAGAACAACAATGTGCGCCAGGTGATGTGTTTTTTACAGAAGGTCCACAATGTGTTCTACTTATTTGGCATAGACATCGATAACGATTACGTACTTAGATAACTCATGTGTGCTTAGATAAACTAATATATGAGATAACATTAAAAGTTCATGTGATTGCAAAAAGAGTACGTATAGTATGCATTGCCGAGTTGTTGGTGTTTAGTATAATTATTTTCACTTTTCGCGTTATGGAGCGCGGGGCGAGAGCGCGAGACGGGCGCGCGACGATGTGTCGACGTGCCGCCGATTCCTGGAAGCGCGCGCTTTCCACGCACGCTGACTGAACTGCATCTTCCCGATGAAATGCACGCGAGTTCGTTGCACTTACAAACTCATAACCCCCTTTCTAAAGCGCCGATCCAATTATGTGCACTTTCGCAAGCCGCTACTGTCACTCGCCTAGATACGGATAGGAAACTCGGCGCACTGCGCTCGCACCCACCTGCCGTGTAACCCTCAACACCATGATTTACAACACAGTGTGAACACAAAAGAATTAAGCCTTGTTAAAAATTTAATGTAATTTTTATGCTACTCTGAAACTTTATCGAGCATTCAGCAAAAAGTGGGTTCTGTCCAATTACACCTAAAGCAACGCACATTAATAAAATAAGTGTGTTGGTGAATTTGAAGACATATTAGGTGCTTTCAGACAACCCACGTCATATAAAGCAATGTAGAGAGTGCACTGCACCTGTAGAATTTGATAACCATAAAATACCGCAAATACCTAGTTGATGTCGTCCCAGGAATTTCCAAAATATTGATCTCATCCAAAGTATGTATTAGATAGATGGCTGATAAAGACATGTGCGATGTAACATGAAAGTTTTTCAGTCGTAACCAGCGTCCGTGGCGCGAAGGCGCACGCTAATGAAAACGAGACAGGCTAACGAACCCGTTTATTGCATCTCCCAATGTCTGACGCCTATCACTTCACTGCTTTAATTGCAATACATCGTTCATTAATTTCCTCTTATTGTTATAGTTTACGATCACATATTGAACACGGAAACTTGTTTCAGATACGTACTTAGTTTTCCAACCTTCTTCAAAACACGGTGTTGGAGTTTCAAACTTTTTAGCAAAACAGTCGTTATAACATAGTGAGTGTTAAATTGGTTAAGCGATTTGGTAAGAACTGAAATTGTTTTATTTTATCATTTTCACGGTAGGTGTTGGAAAAACTGCTGTTGAATATACAAGTATTTGGAAATAAGTATTTCTTGAATCTAAAAAAACACTTGTCTATTCACTTATCTTATTTAAGATGCCTTTTAAAAACTTTATGTAGAAAGATGTATATTATCATTCATTAGTGCATTAATACCTGTGAGTACGAAGAGTTTTTGCGAGGTAAGTTTGTTCCACATAGGGCTCGGGGAGACTAGACGAGTTGAACTTGTCATGAGTGATTGCAGAGAGAAGGATGGGGGGGATTAGAGTGCATTGACACACTTACCTACTGCACACTCCAGCGGCGAAATGCATCGGCGGCGCGTCGTCGCTCGCTTCTGCGGATACGTCTAGACTTACCAGCATCATTAGACCTCCCGCGGCCCCTCGAGCTTCCTCGCAATCACTTAACAAAAGGAAAACCGCTTCAATGACGGAGCTCAAATAACACAGGTTGCCTTATTAATCACCGACGACGCCTCGGAAAAGTGGAATGACGTCCGCGCGGCCATGCGGTTTTCACTCACCAACACGAACTTAGAGAGAAATGGAAAAACGTGTTAATTTTATATAGTCTTGTGAGAAACAAGGCCAGCTTTAAACAGATCATAAGAAAATAGTTATGGCTTGTAACACCGAAAAAATCATTGTTTTAAACGAAGTTACATTGTTATGATCAATTAAATTAATTATGCAAATGTTGTAAGTACAACAACACAACACAATTACATAATATCAATTTTATCGATAGTCAAGAATGAAAAAAGGTTTACTGTCAAACCTAATTACAGGTACTTTGTTGCCAATTTCTAACTTTCACCTAAAAGTATGTAAAATGTTACTATTATCCCATATAATAAGATCCCAAACCGCACTTTCCTTCTCCGAGCTTTAACAAAAACCCCTACAACAGTCATCGAGGATAATCCTAAACATTTCCACGGCCAAGAGATTTGATCTAAATAAGAAGTATGACTGTGCTCACTGTACCAACACTTGCTCTAACAACGTGTCCTTATCTCCGAGTAACAACAATAAGTAATAGTTAGGACTGTACCTAGCTAACATTATCACTAACTGTCGGCCTTTAGTATCAACGTAAAGACGCATTAGCACAGCTCCAAGCCTCACTTAACAACAAGGTGTTGCCTTACACTTGAATAATGAGTAGAAGGCCTCTTAGAATATCATCACAAGTGTAATGAACCTACTTCCTAAGAATTCTAATACCCATTTCCCACAATCAATACGCTTCGATTTTCTTCACCTCCCATATCAACATAAAAACTGAAAAATATTTAGAAAGTGGCATACTTTCGGGGAAAATGCATCACTTGTGGCACGCTTGCAGAGTGCAAATATTATATATTATCTCCCGTATACATGTTGATGGATTGAGAGGGAGAGGAAAACCAAAGAAAATATGGATGGATTGTGTGAGGAATGATATGAAGGAAAAAGGAGTAAATTGAGAATGGAAGAACAAAACGTATTGCGCCGACCCTAAATAACATGGGACTAGGGCAGAGAGATGTGAGAGAGATGATGATTACTAGGTTTTATTTCTACAAAAGTACTAGGGAGTATAATCCTGTGCTTAATAAATGTGCTACCATTCATTGTGCGCCCTTTTAATATGAGAACAAGGCTGAATAAAAAAAAATTAAGTTCAAAAATCTAAAACCCGACTACTAACAAAATCACGGTCTTAAAAGTAGAAAACAAGAAAATAATTCTTGTCTGATATTCTTCGTAGTCGCATGCCACCTTGCTTATGGCAATTAGCAGCTGACTTCTGTTTCAATGAGAACGCCATGAAGGAGCATCAGGTATCAGTGGCATGCGACTACGAAGAATATCAGACAAGAATTATTTTCTTGTTTTCTACTTTTAAGACCGCGATTTTGTTAGTAGTTGGGTTTTAGATTTTTAAACTTATTTTTTTTATTAATTCCAAAATGCAAACGTTTTTTTTGTTCCAAAAGTTTGTTAACACAATGTTGACATAACTTCTTATAAATATTTACGTACTCTATTAAGTGAAAAATGTCTAGTTATAGTCTAGTTTGTTTCATGAGAATGTTGAAGATACAAATTAAAATGAATAATTCACTTGCATTCCCAATTGTTTGATTAAACTTAAACTACAGACTGTATCGTTGATGTTGAAAAGCACTACTGCTAAGCGTACGAGTTTGGTTCCCTGGTCGGGCAGTTTTATTGAACTTTTCCAATATAGGAATTTCACAATAGTAGCCCAAAGACGGGATTTGTGGCTCATTGCGACAGGCGCTGGCCAGTGAAGAATGGCACAAAAAGAGCAGGGCTTTTTTTGGGGTGGGTGAAAAATCATCAAATAACCCCTCCCGATCTTGGGCAGAGCGAAAGGGAGTGTCAGACTTCTACCGACTAAAAACCACCCATTTTCCTTCTTAGCCCTTTGTGTCGAGGCCGCGGTATTTCTTTCGTACAACCCGCATGCCTGACGGGATCTCTCAAGATCTTCAAGACAAGGTTAAAGTCAAGAGTAGGCTCTTTTAATGAACAATAATAATAAACATCATGGTAGTGGTTTAATATTGTTTCTAGATAAGAAATATTGCACAGATCATCTGATTTTGTGTCATGGTCGTCTTCTAATACCAAAGAGAAAAAGTGAAAAAATAATAAAGCACAGAAAGCGAGTGTACCTCCTCAATTTATTCTGCAACGTAAAAGCAAGCAACACAAAGAGAACAACTGAAACCGATAATCGTCACCGAAATGTAAACATCAACACTGACATCGAAACACAGTAATGTGGAGCAGGTCATTATCAGCGTAAATCCAATACAGTAGCGACCGTAGCACTATTGCAGATATTTGTAACATTTTGCTCGTTTACACTGTATAATTTATCATATTATTGAGTTGAATCATCATGGTGAACTGTTTAGTGAGATAGACTCTGCGTTGATCAAGGTTATTCAGAATTGACTGTGTACTGTGTGTGTGTGTTTACTGTGTACCAACTCAGGGTAGCACAAAAAGCCATGGAGCGGCCCATACTCGGCATTAAAACTAATAGACCGGGTTGCAAATTTTGAAATCTGAGGGTCTTCGATGTTGGAAAACGCATTATAGAACTGAAGTTGTCTTGGGCAGGGCACCTAGCAAGGCGCGGTGATGGCAGGTGGAGTAAAGCTGTTACCAAGTGGCGTCCAAGGAATAGAAAGAGAAGTGTTGGTTGTCTTGCGGTGAGATGGGCAGACAACATTGTAACCATTGCGGGAATATCCAGGATGAGGCTGGCACAAGAGCGTGGAGCTTGGACCCAGCAGCCGGTGGATTCGGGATGTAGATGATGATTCAGAGATTTCTGAACGTTTACTTCTAGGAGGCTTCTTCCAAGCAACCCCTCATAAGTATGGTACCAATAATAGCCCATTTATAAAATATCCCTTTTCATATTTTCTGTTCATCACGCACGACCACTGTATCTTCCAAAACTTTAATGAGGTCCCGGAAACGATAAACTGCTCAGACAATACGAGTATTCACAACTTCGGCCAACATGCTTGGCAATGGTGGATGATCAAAGGAATGCTGTATATAATTCTCTTTACATAACCTCCCGTCCGCTAATAAATCTCCAGGAGATTTATAACAATGGCTTTTTAATTGTGTCTACAATAAGGCGTATGAGCTCTTATTACTGCAATATTACTGCTACCAAGTACTATTTTGCGCTTAATATGGAAAATAGATACATTTTCAGTAAAATTATTATTGTACTCAAGATCAAAGCAGTTATCTGAGCTCGATGCACTTGACACTGAGTGACGTAGACGCGCGACTGGCGACTGTTGCGCCATTGTTACCGCCGCCGCCGCTTCGCGCCCGAAACGTACAATCGTATACCGTAGCTGACCTCTCCAGACAGATCTCCTGCTCCGATAACATGACTGTATTCGCATGTACCTACCATTTATAATGCCAATGACTACACATCGAAGTAGCAACAGGTTATTTACCGAAAAACATTAAGATAGCTACCTCTCTATGCAACTAAATGAGATAAAGTTATTTGCTAATTCACCAAAAAAGCGTGGTTACATCTAGACTGCTAACAAAATCACGTAAAATCCTACGTGACGTTAATTAAATCTTTACTAAGCTTATCTTTTTTATCTGTGCAACCTTGACTGATAGAGGCTGGTTTAAATGTTGAGTGGCGGTGTGCGTACAGCGAGGTGACAATGAAAGTACACGTCGCGTTTCTCGCTTGCGATAGTTTGCCGGAATAAGGCCAGCGGCGTTCATCGGCCCCGATCGCGCCGTTACAGCGCACAGCGCGGGCTGCCGGACCGTCCGCGACACTCTCCACTGCAAGCCTCATACTCACATCATATAAAAATGTACATCTAGGCACCTAGGTACAGACATATTGTATTTATAGATAAGACTTTCCTTCCTATATTTTCATTTAGAAGTGAGATAGCTTCAAAACTGTCAGTTGAATTTTCTGGAAAACTCTTGCATCAAGCAGTTTTGTAAACGTTTCTGGGACATTATGAAATAAAAGTTCAACCAAATCTTCAATTAACCACTTAAAGATGATTTCAACATAAGAACTGCTTACAATAAATCTCGAGCAGGAACAGGAAATTAGGAAAATTCATCAGCTTCGTAGAAAGTAATAACGGTGTATGTATAATACGAGTCGTGCGTGAGCGCATGATTCACGAAACTTGCCCGCTCGGTGACATAAGACAACAAATTAACATATTTCTGCTGTGAATTTCTGCTAAAGCCTTTCCTTCACTCTTACTCATACTGTTTACTCCACGAGTCATTGCTTTATCTAACTTAAGGAAACTTGTTCTAGCGCTGTTCTATTTGCCAAGTGCAAGCTCTTAGCAAAGGTCAATTGTATACCTACGCTCATTGTGTAGGCAATAGGCAATCGCGTTATAATAATGTTGATACGTGAAGTAATAAACTACACTGCTGAAAGAAAATTTCACGTTTTTCAGCTCATACAACACAAACAAACTTCTAGAAGATACCTTCTAAAGAGCTGTTTTGGATCCCGCTTTGATTACTTGTAATTTTGCAGTGACCTGAAAAATATGTACGTGTTCTATAAAAATAATTGAAGAATAAACAGACAACCCATGTAAATATAAAATCTTACATACATATTATCGAATACAAATATTTTTAAACACCGTATTATTTAATAACGTAATTATATTCATTATATGCAGACAAACCAGAATCTGCGTAACATAATCCAACAACGTCTAGCTAAAATTGGCCGCGATTTGGTTAGCTCAAGACAGAGTTAAACCCTATTTTGCGGAGCGGCCGATGCTGCGAGCCTGTAGGTGATTGCAACTGCTTTCCGGTAATGTAACCGTCGCGTATGCCTGTAAGAATTCTGCTGGAGGTTCGTTGAACTTTCGCGAGTGCAGAACTGAGCAGCAGGGTGGGGGAGCCGCACTAGGTCATACCCGGCCGTCGGCACACTTACCTTGACTCGACGCACACCGTCGCTGCCGCCGCCACCGCCGCCACCGCCGTGCGTTCAACTTCGACGCATAGAAAACTAGGCAATACCTCGCCCGACATTTTCTTCCAATTATTTTAATGCAACTCTCGTTGCGTCTGTGTCACTTACGATATTTGGTTGAAAGATGTACGTCTGCGATATTTCAATATTATCAAGAATACTTAGGGTCATCCGAAAAGGAAAAGTATAATTTTGCACATTTACCTTTAAATACCCAAATGTTTTTAAACTACTATTTTCAACAAAAACCTTGAAATCAAATATTACAATTACTTCGACGAAATTATAAAGAAAATTCTTAGAATGCCCTAATTATTTTCAAAAAGAAGCCATTCTCATTGAATTCATAATTATGACCAATATTCTACCAAAAAAGTAAATAAGTAATATAATTACTATCCTCATTTCACTAATATTAATCATCATTACTGCATATCTTATCCGTCAATAGTCGCATGCACTCGATGATTCGACACACTCCACATTTTTTATTGAAAAATATACAAAGGGGGTCGCAGCTTAATTGTATGCGCGAATCGTACGACCAGTGCCGAGTGCGGTATTGTCTAGTTGCTTTGACCAGATTACCGAGAACGATCTATGACATCAGATCTACTTTGTATTGCGAATAGCCATCATTCTCGTCTGGTGGTCACTTCGAATATTTATTGCAGCAGTGTTCGTTGTTGCGGGCATTCGGTGGCGTGTGGTTCGGCGTGGTGGCTTTCGGAATGACGTATTGCACTCGTAGTTTCGTTCTTCTTCCGTCCTTCTGACATTCAAAAGTGCCTGTAATGGCTTAATTGAAATAAAATATTTGAGTTTGAGTTTGAGTTTATTGAACATTTGGCTGTGTAAAATAATTCAAATTAAAAATATAGTATTTCATGAACCCTCTACATAAAGAGAAGTAAGTGACTTGACGCTGGGGTTGGCATATCCGTATGCACGAAAACCCCCTTTTGTTAACAAAAGAATTAACAAAGTGACTTGACTATATAAACTAGGATATTGATATTGCCTTAGCCAAATAAAACCTTTTGACTAAGGCTTAGTCAAAAGGTTTTATCTATCTTAGTCTAAGTTTTATAAATAAAACCTTTTGACTAAGGCTTAGTCAAAAGGTTTTATTTATAAAACTTAGCATCATGTGATATACATATATGACGCTAAACACAAGTCGCAACCCCAAAAGCAACGTGTAATTGTCGTGAGACGAAACGACGTGACAACATGGTAATTCTCTGTGTTATGAGATTATATAAAGCAAAGAAAAACAAAAGCAACCTACCTTAAACATGCATCCTCGGACACACGGGTAGCTCATATTATTGCGCAGTTTGCCTTGAGATGAAATCTGTAACAAAATAAAGAGGTTTAACTTCTAACGCAAACATCCTCAACAATATCATTTTGCAAATGCAACATCATAATAAGACAATTACGTGGCGCTGTTTGATCCACTTAGTTCTTATCAAAACATTAATCTTGTGTCGAAAAGCATTGACCTCAAGCCTCGACGTGCGCTCGCAATACATACCCACTAGTCGCATAATACTTTCTTCTTTATAAACTACATCATCAGAATCATTTATGATGCTAAAATTCGTAGTACAAAATACTGATATTTTCTATAGGTACGACAACATGAGCTTTTGACCAGATCCTGAATAAGGATTCGTGGCAGGTCAGGTATAAGGAAATATAAGTTTTCAATTAATTCTCCATTTACACTTGCACATAGAGAGAGGATGAACTGGAGGCTTAGATGAAGATAAAGATAGTGTGTTTGTCTATCTTCTAACTATATCTATCTATCTATACTTATAATAAATCTGTAGAGAGGTCAATTCTGTACATGATATAAATTTTCAAAATAACTATCAGGGGGTAATTAGTGATCGATACTGATGACAAAAATGCAATCAGTAAAATTTTTGTCTGTCTGTCTGTCTGTCTGTATGTTCCTTATAGAAACAAAAACTACTCGACGGATTTTAACGAAACTTGGTACAATTATTCTTCATACTCCTGGAGAGGTTATAGTATACTTTTCAACACGCTACTATCAATAGGAGCAGAGCAGTGAAGGGAAATGTTGGGAAAGCGGAAGAAATTGCTCCATTTTTTAAGCTTCCGTCGCGTGTGCAGCCTTAATGGTTAAAGCTACATAGAAATTATTTATGACGGGAATGTTTTACATAAAATTATCTAAAAAATATCCCACAACAGCATATGTCTATCTTTTATGGTTGACTCACAATAACACGTGTAACTCCCGATAGCAGAGGGAGAAAGGGCAGACTTTTCGTGTTGCTGGAGTAGATCTCGGTGTCAGTTGTTTCTCGCATGGTCAGTTATATGTCGCTCTTTCCCGGGTTAGCAGTTCTAGAAATCGTGCCGGACGGGTCAACTTTCAACATAGTTTACCCGGAAGCTTTGCGCTGAAGTATTTTCGTTCTATAGGTGCTTAAGCCTCATGTGAAAGTGATCTAAACAATATTACCAATACATTAACTTAATAACATACAAGGAGTTACACGCTGACGGAGTCGCGGGCACAGCTATTAATAATAATATTCTGCGGTTCCTTATTGCGATACTTTTCAACAGTATTGTGGATTGACATATATTTCTCTACTAAAATACGAAAGTTAATCTGTCTGTTACATCAAAACCACTGAACCGTGAGGAAGGACATAATGGTACTTTTTTACGAAAAACGACGGAAACGCGGACGAAGTCGCGGGCAAAAGCTAGTAATAAATAAATAAGAGTTTTAGTTTTTTCAATCATGTTTGAGTTAGCCAAGAGTTTGGGTCGATATTCAGGTTCAGCCGCGTTTGCCGGGTCAGTCCGTAGATGAGAGACCTCTTACATACCGTGTTTCCTCCGTGCCTCGGAAAGCACATTACCCCCTTGTTACCGGGTGTCATTTGTAGATCTTTGAAAGTAGTTACAGGTAGTCAGTGGCCTGAAAGTCTGACAACCAGTCTCACCAGGGGGCATCGTATTACGCTTACGCAGTACTATCTGGGTTTTGGAGGTTAAATAGGCAGTTGCTCCATGTAAAATACTGGTATTCAGTTGGACCTGGTTAGACTGGAGCTCGACCCAAACAAAGTAGGGAAATGGCTGGGTATATGATGATGTTATCAATGTGTATTTTACAATTATTTTACTAGCAGCCCAGGATATAAAAAGTTGAGATTATTGTACTTTTTTCATAATGTGTATCAATGCTGCGTGTGCTTCATGTCGACTGAAGTAGATTGAAACAAAACTTCAACGCAAGTTTGAACATGTTTAATAGGCAGCATCTACGATATTAATATACAACAATTGATTTTTAATTTAAGCTTTCATGGTTTATAACTAAACTTAATATCTTCTGTGATTATCAGTCATCGGAATAGGTAGAGCTATTTAGGTTCATTGACCGCAAACATTGATGTTAATATGGATATTCCACGGGATTCCGACTGATACTACGGGATTTCATCTTTTTGTCAATATGTATAAAATGATTTATTTGAGTCAATAAGCACATAGCGACGTTGTATTTTTTACGTCAACAACACGCTATAAAACTTTTTTCTTACCCGTCAGAAAGGAAGTGTAATCTTTCATTAGTCCCAAAAGCGAGAATAGTTTTTTTATGATTTCATTTTTGTTTCTAAAAGCCACCGTTTTTTAGATATATCGATCAAAAAGTTGAAAGAGTAATAGTCTAAGCACGTAGTTTAATATACGTGGTGTACTTTTTCATATTATAAAGATTATAACTACTTTTTAATTTAGTTATAATGGTGTTTTGAACAATCTTACCAATTTTCAGCCGGGTGGGAATTAGTGTAACCTTACCCCTATTTTCTGGTCTAATTTAACCGGACTCACTCGAGGAATATATAATATTATTCTTACCTATAGCAAGTACATAAAACAGCTCTACCTTGTAACGCACCGTGCACCCCACAATTCCGATCTCTGGTGATTATCAATTATTCTGAGCTTCCGATATTTCGTCGCTGTAAAAGAGTACAAAAAGGCTGTGAAAAACAATTATGTGCAAAAATCTGCCATGGCTTATTAGTGGAGTAAGGGTGACCGGATCGAGTTTCACAAGTCACGTATTTTGTCGAAGGGCTAGCATTACATACTCAGTATTACTCAGGCTGATAAGAGAGCAATTGAAATAGCAAAACACAAATATTTCAATCGAGAGGAGATCAAGTTCCAGTGTGACTCCACTAAACCTAACGATACTGTAAGTTTGTTTTGCCGTAACTTTGTATCATAGCTTTGTATCGAGTTACAGTAGTGCACGCAGCAAAAAACTAAGAAAGAAGGTAGGCAGAATCGTCGGCATCTGATAATTTATTTCTCATCCTCCCACATTCTCCAGTCATCCCGCTTGCAACAGCGTCGAAATATCGGGACCTCCGTATAATTGAAAATCACAAAAGATATTCCGGAATAACAGTGTAAGTTTTTATGCTACATTTAAGTTTGTGTAAGTTGAGGTCATTTTATTCTTTAAATTTTGAAGTTCTACCAATCAAATTATTAGTGCAGGAAATAATAACAGAAGATCAAAAAAAATGCGCCATATTTTCAAACCGTAATCTTCAATCCACTTAGTTCTTGTTAACTTTGCTATTAACATATCTATATGTAGGCCAAACAAGCATTGAAGAAGTGTTAAGTCACTTAGATACACGCAAAACTGACCGTAAAATTAAAGTTTCGAAAACTCTAGATTTTTGAGATGGAAATATTGAAATGTACTGAGTTTTAGTTTATTTTTGAGCTATTGAAAGTTAAATACATTAATTGAATCATCAGTAAATTTAACTTAAAAAATATCAAGCTTTTAAAATTGAAAGGAAACATAACAGGTGTATGTATCAACCTGTATATAAAAATCATAATTTATATTTAGGCACTAAATGAGAACATCGGCCAAAAGTACTGGATCTAGAAGGATGAGATATTTCAAAAATTCACCCAGAAAGGGGATTAATAGAGTTTAGTAGACAATAAGTGTCTAATTACTAATCTTCAATATTAAAATTAGAAACGTTAGGTCGATACTTAGACCCTCGTTCATCATTCATCATCATTATCAGCCTATAATGTTCCCACAGCAAGGACTCAGGCCTCCTCTCTAGGAGAGGGATGGACTATAATCCACCACGTGGGCCCAGTGCGGGTTGGTAGATGTCACATATCTTTAATATTTTAGTTCTAAGATATTCCTCACGATGTTTTCCTTTACAGTTTTGAGAGCAGTGGTGATGAAATAAATTACACAAAGTAATGCGTCTGCCTGAGTTCGAACCGACGACTTACTGTTCGTAAGTCGGGGCCGATACCGCTGAGCCACCGCTGCTCATATTAATTATTTGATATTTATATAACAATTGATTAATATTTTTTTATGTGTAAGTAAGTATAGTTTCTTCCATCATGAATAAGAACTATTAAGACGATTTAATTTTTCTACATAGGTATTTTTTTTTTAAATAGCCTAATCTTTCCCACTCCTGAGCAAAGGCCTCCCCCCATTCCTTCCACTTTCCTCGTTGATGCGCCTCTTCCCGCCAGTTAAGAGTTCTGGAGCGCAGTGTGGTATTCCTTATACGATCGGTAAGTTTAACGTTGAGTATGCTTCGCTCCATTGCCCGTTGGCAAACCTTGAGTTTGGACCTCTGGATGTTGGTCAAAGACCAAGTCTGTGCACCATATGTCAGTATGGGGAGAATACACATGTCCATTAGCTTAGCCTTGAGATTGGACTAAGGATGAACATGTCGAAGACTAAGCTCATGACCAACAGCTCACCGATCAACGTGCACATAGACGGGGAGAAAATACACTATGTCCAAGAATACATTTACCTTGGCCAAATAGTCTCATTCCAGGCGAGACAAGACAAATAAGTTGCAAGACGCACGGAAAACACCTGGAAGACTATTGGTCAATGAAAGAGCTATTTAAGGGCGACCTACCCATCCCCTTAAAACGTAAGCATAGAAGGTTATACAAGTATTTTTATTTCATTTTTTTGTTTCGTTATTTTTTTTATCATTTCATATAAGGTCACACCTGTAATCCCCGATGGGTTAAGCAGAGGTGTATCTAATAGTACACTCACATTTCGCCAGTTTAGTGAACATCCCATGTCATAGGGTGCGGGCCTATTGCCATCAACCAGGTACAAATCCACGCCTTTGTTGCAAAGTGCTGAAAAATTCCTGACGGAAAAACCCGATAACATTTTGCCCGACCCGGGATCTCATACACAACAGTCGCGATTGCGACCACTGGACCCACGGGACAGTAAAATTTTAACATATCATCAATTTAAAACCTTCTACTCATTCAGAGCTCAGAACTTAAAAAAATATATTAATAAGCACTTTGCGTGGTAGATTATAAGCCCATCCTTCTCTTAGAGAGGAGGCCTGAGTCCCTGCAGTGGGAACATTATAGGCTGATGATGATGAAGCACTTTTCGTCGTCCTTCCTATTTTATTTATAAGCTCTAAATAACAAAGTTTTACCTGACATCCTCGTAGTATCAGAATAATAATAATTTATTATGTTTTGTTTCCGTCATTTACTTATTATTAATTTAAAATTATGTAGAAGCTTTCCTTAAGTTATCAATAAGAAATTTTTAGTTTATAATAGTCCTCCTGACCGTTTTCGGTCACGGCGGCCAATCTTAGTGGAGATTAGCCCGATGCGCAGGAGATATTATAGTGCACAAGTGTGTGCGCAGGCACAGGTGCACTCTCTGTTCCTTTCCTCTCATAGTCCGATGGGACGGCAATCCGACACGACCGGAGAGAGATCAGGCGCAGGACCAACGGCTTAACGTGCTTTCCGAGGCACGGGGGTATT
The DNA here is from genome assembly GCA_949775195.1 of Diarsia dahlii. Taxonomy (NCBI): domain Eukaryota; kingdom Metazoa; phylum Arthropoda; class Insecta; order Lepidoptera; family Noctuidae; genus Diarsia; species Diarsia dahlii. The sequence goes on along the minus strand of OX459194.1, from coordinate 12,348,336 downwards.
ATACCGCCAACTTCCAAACTCCGGGCTACTACTAGAATATTTCTAATGAAAAACCTAATAGCACTTTTTGTCCGACCCGGGAATTGAACCCAGGACCTCATGCACAGCAGTCGCGCTTGCGACCACTAGACCAACGAGGCAGTTAGTTTATAAGGGGAACACGAGTACGTCAGTGACAAAGTCTTGTAGATATAAATATCATTTTCTCAAACATGCTTGGAAATTTGAGCATTATTTTGACAACCTTCTTCGAGCTAAATCGAAATTGCTGTACTGGCCAGATACATGCGACCAGCGGCCGGCAAAAGTTGTATAAAAATCCATATCTGTCGTGTTTAGCGGCCAAATAAATTACATACTAAACTCATATCTGTCGTGTTATTTAAAAATGGAACGATCTTTTACTCTGAACCATAGCAACCAAGGAGGTGACTTATTAAAGGTTTTATTTAAATTTCGAATTTTCTGAACTCTTCAACGCGTGAAAAATTATTGTTGTATGTGATTTTGAAAAGTAAATTGTATTTAATTTCCTCGCATTATTTGAGAAAAGTACTATACAAGCCTTGGCCACAACTAGGCATTGATGGACTTACGTGTGTATCACATTTACACGTTCGTCCATCAATGCCTCTGTTGCTGGCCGCTGCAGTAATGTACTATTACCGCACCACCACAGTGTTATAGTGGTAAAAAACATTGTAGTTTAGAATTCCTACTATTGTATACATATTTCAGCATGCATACAATGGGTACTTCCTCTACATTCATAGGTGCAGACAAGTCCAATTTCTTTAATAGATTTTCAATTTTATCGCTAAAGCATTAGGTTCAAGGTTTATTGAGGAAATTTGACTGTTTCCGGTAGCTTGATGTGCTTGTCTGTATTTCAAACAATACATAATAATATAAACGTACGTGTGTTTTAAGGTACTTGAATAGTTTAACTGTAGATTTTCTTAATTTTCTAAAAGTTGTGTTATTTAAAAGATTGTGAAATGGAATGAAATTAGATTCAGGAAGTCTATAAGAGTAATCCTTGAGATCTAAATCATCAGCAGTTTTTAAAAGTCAAAGTTTAAAAGAGACACAAAACCCTCACCCTTCGCTGATGAGGAGGGATTGGCTTGATTGCAGATAAGGCTAGTATTTAAATTATAGGATCTGTAACTTCAACCCTAAATAGAATCTATCTATCTATATAAAAAAAAGAGAAGTCCTGACTGACTGACTGACTGACTGACTCATCAACGCCCAGCCCAAACCCTGGGACCTAGAAAGCTGAAATTTTGCACAGAGGTTCCCTTTATAATGTAGACAAGGAATAAGGATTTTAAGGATTTTACGAAATTCAACCCCTAAGGGAGTTAAATAGGGGATGAAAGTTTGTATGGAAAGTCGTTTTTTATCACGCGGGCGAAGCCGCTGGCAAAAGCTAGTATTGAATCAAATTAATTATTTATTACGACATAGCAACCTGTTTAGAATAAATGTTGAAGTATGTATGTTTGTATGAATTTATGGAATGACGCATTATTTAATTCGAAAATCAAATAATTTTAAATGAAACTGTTTCTGTGTAGCAGAACAAAGACTTCAAAAATGGTTGCTATTCAATAGACAATACCACAAGTGTAACTACACGTAAGTGTATGTAACAACTGTACTTACTGAAAAATCAATAGTAATTTCCGCAGTACATACCTACATATATAAATAAATGTCATTTGTGTTTAAACATGGCATTTTTTTCACGGTCTTTGTCGCGAGTGTCAAAAACCTCTACTTATGCGGGTTACATGCACGTTATCATGAAACAATACATAACAAATTGGCTACAAGTGTGGAAAATAACTACAAGTCTTTGTGCTCCCTTTGAAGTAGTTTGTTTCATGTCAGTACGAGTGGGTTGTCAAAAATATTCGCTCACATTCACTGTAGGTTGTTATGTGGAGTTTGTAAAAGCAATTCAAACGTCGTTAGTTCGTCATATAAATTGGCTAATAGCAGGCATTGACTCTGTTCGGCTCTCAAAAGAGTTCAACGCTCGTGGACTTGAGCTAGCTAGTCTCACGACTCTTTACACAATGGCTTTTTTGTGCATTCTTGCTTTTGGTTATGACATCACCCTGACTAGCAACTTGACGCTATTTTAGGTATAAGCTATGAGTATGTCTTATAGGTAGTAATACATATGTTTGTTTATACAGCTTGAAACATTGGAAAAGTCTTTGAACGTCGCTACAAATTTTTCTTTTTTCGATTTCTGATTTTTCGATTAATGGATAATAAAAGCAATAAAATATTTATAGAGAACTGTCATATGGAATCGTAAGATACACATTTAAACTATAGTAACTATGAATTAAATTTTACACGCTGTACAGAAGTTAACTCATTAAGCTACTACAATCTGTCAAATTTCCTTAATCGATTTTCATCTTTATCGGTAAAGCATTAGGTTCAAGGTTGATTGGGAAAAATAATAGTTTTGGGTAGCTTGATGTGCTGGCATCTGTATGAAACTTAGGCCAAACTTTTCGGAGCTTAATATATTAACTTAGTCTAAAGAAATATAGTAGTTATAAGTGACAGTGACGCCACTTATAATTACTATATTTCTTTTTAATATTGAAAAATTATTTTCTTTATTTGTTGTGCCATTTATCGTTAGAAAATCAAGTTTTCGTGCACGGTTATTGTTTCAAGAAGAAAGAAAAGTTAAGCTTGAAACCTTCTTTATATAAAATGAGCCATACAGCTTTGGCTACAACATTCAGGCTTAACAATCCAGATAAAAATCTTAAGCTTTGTAAAATAGAACTCACTCAACTAAGAACCGGTGAACAGTCGAAGAATAACATTAACACAAAAATATTAACAGTAATCAGTGGTTCATAAACATTTATTATTTTATTACTCATTGCGCTTATTTATCCTTGGTTACACAATGACAAAGAACGACTGTTAATTACTGCAAACATAATGTCGGTACTCATTTTAATGTTGGAGAAGAGAACCCAAAATTATTACCTCGGAAATGCTTTTTTAGTCATCTGTTACTTTTCGTAGTTTCAGTACTTAAAGGTGAGGCGATACACTCGTATATTTAAACATGAAATATATAGATCTAATTTTATTTTTAGAAACGTGATTGATAACATAAATTATCCTACTTTATGGCTCAGTCGAACAGTTTTTGCGTGAGTATTCAATTAACATAAAGTTTGATTAATTAGCGAATAAATAACCTACAAAAAGATACTACAGAGAAGAAATATTTTTTATACTTCAACGGCTCGATTTTGTTATTTCATAGATATCTTTACTTGACATATCCATATAACAAACAAAAAATGATATAGCCTTGTTTTATGACTACGCAGACAACAGGCAAGTTATTATTTAATATAAAAGCTAACCTATTCAGTTGTTATAACATCAAACATTTATATTTACTGAAGGAACGATTACGCCTTGCGCCATAGCAACCAACTGAAAATATGCGAGTAGAAAGGATTAATGCAAGACTTGCATTTACTTTTCGCAAAAAAAAGAATACCATTCACAAACACATACACTCCCAAAGATAAGGAATACCATTGAATCTTTATTAGGTATACACATAGTAAGCCTTTTACTTTTCCACTACTAGAACATTTGACGGCACGGTTGGCGCAGTGGCTCAAGCAATGGACTGCCGCGCTGCGTGTCGCGGGTTCGATCCCCGCACGGAACAAATATTTGTAAGACCTACAGATAGTTGTTCCGGGTCTGGGTATTTGTGGATGTGAGTTTAAATGTTTGTGAACGCACCCACGATACAGGAGAAATTCCTAGTGTGGGGCAAAGTTTAAAAAAAAAAAAAAACATCGGTACATTTTAATTGAATCTAAGGTTTCCATTATTTTGTTTTCATCAAATAAAAAGGCCAGTCCATGTCAATAATCATAAAAATAATAAAAGTTTTGGAAAAAATGTTTGCACTGTCTGTAATATTAAGAATTTATAAAGATGCTAGAAAATCAATTTAAAATAAAAATAATCCAGTGCAAACGACCACTGATTTACAGCAGTTTCCGATTGCCCAGTGGCTCACGCGGCGATACCACGTGGCTCTTAACTCGAACATAAAATCATTGAACATGAATTAGCTTTAATTTACATTTGTAACCAAATGTAAATATAATAAACAATACCTGAAACTTGACTATTTCTGAATATGAAAATAACGCAGCGGATTATTCAGTCAAATACGCCAATAAAAACCCAATCGCGAACGTTTTTGAAAACCCAAAAATATCGTTCTGAATTAATCTTCGCAAGATATACCAATAACGTAGCGTGCCATAAGTCTGGAAGTAAAGGCATCATAATGACTAGGATTGTCAAGTTTTTATGCATAGGTTGTTATAATCTGGCGGGACGTGCAAAAACTCAAGGAATATTTGGTGGAGGAGGCTCCGTGCCCTCGGGCCGCGGCGGTTACATAAGTTCATCTATTTTCAAGGTCGAGGACATTGCTCCCAAATCGCTGATCGCGTCCTGCCGGCCGGTGGAGGGGAGCCTCCAACTGGCCAGTTTGGGCGTTCACTTCTTTTTTTCCTAATACCGTCTATTATACACTATGTTAGGTACTTCGGTCAGGTTTTTACATAACACACAAGGAATCGTATAGTTCGGTGTTCGTTAAAGTTAAATGTGATTCGGAATTTTAATTACGTTCCTAGATGTTTATCAAGTTCTTGTCCAGAACAAAGAATAGAAATGCTAATTTTATTCGAGTTTTATACAAAACTCTATTGTGTGAATGACTTCTCTTTACAGATTTCAACACAAAAACTGTAACAATTAGTCGAATTAGGAGAGGAAGGACTATTGTGTTAAACAGCTACTGTCGTAGCATAATAAATCAATGAGAAAGTCGTCTGACAATTTACAACTACATTCTCCGCCCTCGGGGTGGCCAGTAGCTAAACAATGGCAGGAATCGAGGGCGCACCCCTTTCTTTTACAATCGGCTACTGCGTAATAAAACTCTTTCTTAACGTTTTTTCATAAATAACAAGTGAAGATGCGGGTTACAAGATTACTACTTTTAATTCCACGTTTAATCCTTTTCCTACAGAGAGCTTAATTTAATCTAACTCGGGAAAAAGCCGCCAAGGCTAAACCAAACAGCGGCCGCAAAGTTTATTGTTAACTTAAGCTATTTAAATGAAACTGAAAAGGTTTTAATAGAGCCGCAAGTATGGCAATTATTAACGAACCTTCACAGGTTTTTGCGAATGGAAAACGAAGGACACTAATCAATCACTTTCAAAAAGTCTTCAAACAAACAATAAGTTGTTCCATACTTTTTTAAGGAAAACAAGATGAATACGAAACATGTTTTTTACATTTCTCAAATTGCAAGTATTTCGTCGCAGGAAACATAAAAGTTTCTATGTCATTGTGTTTTTGTCATTGCAATGTGTGTTTGGGTGGAAAGGGCCCGTTAGATTTTTTTGACTCCGCCATTATAACGGGCACCCTTTAAAAAAACTTAAGGGTTCGGCAGGTAGAGCAAATCTTTTGATCGAAGCCTGCGATTAACGCTGCGATTGAGCATATATAATGTAGATTTTTTATTGTTCAGATGTTCCAAATTTCTGTAATGGGCCTTACGTAACTGTAAAATCCCATTTCATAAATTCGAACATTTACCTCTTTGTCGTTTCTTTGATTGCACCTGATAACTGTGCGGCGGAAGACATATGCAACATTTTATTGTTGATGCATATGTGCGATACTGTATTTTATTTTGATTTCGAAAAAAGAGAACTACAGATACAATTTCTGGTGAAGTGGTGACATGATAATGTCAAACTTGAAGTCTCTGGTGGTTTTCTGCTGTATACCCAGTAAATACTGTTCAGATTAAGAAAACAAATGCAAAACCTACAATTAGGTCTCTACCTAATTCACTTTACAACGAGAGACGGATTGAATCACTATTTTGTTGAAACCTTTATTACGAATGACCACATTGCTGTTCATCGAAAAGTTCAGAAACGTCCCTCATTGCTGTGTAAAAATGTGTGGTCGTGGTAGAAATTGGCGGTGAACCAGCAACTAGGCTGCGTATACTATTCTAATCTTTATCCTAGCAGTAACTGCTACACGTGGCTTGGAGCCCTGCCAGCTTGCCAGCCTGCCAGCCTGCCAGGCGGTCGCTGCTGCTAACAGCTTTGTTCAGTAAAGGGAAATAAACGACCTGGCTTTTACCAGCTTGCCACTTGTAAGTGTTTTATCCTGTAAGGTACATGAAATAGCTTTAGTAGTAAGTAACTAGTGACCTGGACATTAAACATCAGTAGTGTAGGGACTGTTAACCTTACTGATAACATTGATAAAGGTGGTATATAAATTATCTTCAAATAAGACGTAAAATGACTGGCGGCCATTTGTTAGCTAAGAAAAGGATTGCAAATAGTGTAAAAATAATCACTTATCTATCTGATAGTAAACGGTAACAATATTATAGATCTACTGACTGCCTCGTTAAGGCGAGGTTGCAGTACTTTGTTTTTATGTACGCACGACCTCACCCCCCGCCCTGCCGCGCGAGCGATATAATGCCTAAATTTTGACTGTTTTTGCTTACTATAAAGAAATTATACAATATGTTTTCAACATTTACCTCAGAATAAAAAGTTCTATCTATTGATATAACTTTTATATAAATTCATGATGAAATGTCTTAGCAGTACACATTTGAAATTGTGATTTAGAGTCATGTTTGATAAAAAAAAGTATCGAGCCGATCATTCTAAATCGCGTTTCTATCTTTACGATTTACTAGAGAGTATGTTCAATTTTTATGGAATGATTTTTATATATTAAAAAACTCGTATTTAGTTCGATTTTTATAGGTTCAAAAATCTTAAAAAGCACTGCAACCCCGCCTTAAGTTGGAGTTCGCTAGCGTGACTTCTAAGCATGAGGTACGGGGTTTGATACCCGCGACGGGCAAGGTGTTATCGGGTTTTTTCTAACAGGAATTTCTCAGTAGCAGCCACGGAGCCACGAAGCCACGGAGACACGGAGCCACGGAGCCTGGATTTGTTCCGGGCTCTGCCCCACATACACCACCCCCACATGGCACTTTAACATAACCGGTGAAATGTGGGTGTACTTATAAGTACACCACTGCCTAACCCTCTGGAGATTACAAGGCGTAATTTATGTTATTATAGATCAAAAGAAAAATGACATGGTTACATTGAGTCCTCCTTTTTCTGCTTCAAATAAGTTTTAGTAGGTTTCATTTCACGGAATAGTGAATTGAAAATTCAATAGTTAAAATAACCTTTGATTTGTGCTGTTGTGGCAAACAATTATACATAGTAATACAGTGCTAATAGACCTACGAGTATGAACTCAGCTTTGAACCGTAATAGTGCTAAAAGGTTTAAAGCTTTTTTTTTAAAGCGATGGCCATTAATAAAATCATTGAAGTTTATATCTACAAACAATTTTATTTCAGTCTTAGAATGATTCAAAATGAAACTCATCATACCGGAACTACTTTAAGTATATTATAATTCTGTATAGTATAGTTCATTTCTGAGCAAATTACCGAACTTTATTAGTAATAGAATTCATTAGAAGTAAATCATCGCGAATGCATTTTAAAAACTATTCGAGATTCGAGGTGATGTATAATAAATTACCTAATAAGGTCACAGAACCTGAAGAAATTCTCCGAAAGACGTGCTCTTACAAAAAGAGGTATGAAATTGTTGAGAACTAGAGAATCCGTGTAGAGATCGTTGCTCTTTACCGCTCGACTACCTCTACCAGCCTCGAACGGTTTGCCGTGATCACCCTTACAATTTTACTCGTATTATATAACACTGTTGCTTATCATCATGATTTAAAGAAAGGAAAAGCACGAGGGAAAATTCCTGAAAAACCTTATTCAAAATCGCCTTATATTATGTAACCAAATCGTAACATAATGAACGTAAGCAAAGTGTTCAAAAATATCAGCAGCTATGGACATGCTGGTCTATCCATCTTAGGAAAACTGTTTGATCTTGGTGAAAGAGATGATGCAAAACAATGAAAAACATGGTTTATAATTATCGATATTACCATTATTTACATTACCTTTTCTCTATGGTTTGTTATTTTTTAATCACGAATCACTTTAATGGCCTATTTCAATTAAATTTATGTCACAAGTTTCATGCAATACATAGTTCCTTTAATAGGCACACTTGTATGGGGCCGTGCTTATTATACCTACCCTATTAATTTTAATTCAAGGTCTAGTGCAGCATTAGCTAAAATAAGCTAAACTCTCAGTTGTTATTTTGCTTTACATTTTATTCTATCAACTGCTTTTATTGTTTCCAACGCCAATAAAAGGAATGGGACGACCATATTTGGCAGTGAGCTGAATTTTGGCATTATGATGTCATCAGCCAACAGGTGGTAGCGGCCGGCTATTTATCCAACATAACCTCTAAACCAATTGCGAATTAGGTGGATGATGAAGAAAGAAATTGTACTCAAAATTATATTTAGAAGTTGATTCGACAGGCCGTCAACCGCGGGGCAGATTGAAGAACGGTGGTATGGTAAGAAACAATTTAGCCCTAAAATACGACACTCTTCGATTGCAATTTATGTGTTAGGTTTCAATCAAATAAAAAGTTTTCATTACACAGATTCATGCGACAATTTTTCTCGTAGATTGTATTATTGATATGAAATGTGACATGACACGTCGTGTCTCGTCACGGCAGTACTCACGGGCGTGAGACGACTGCCACACGACACACCACACACCCTCTGAGGTACCGTGTGTGTCCTGTCGTTGACACTAGATCAGCTTGTGTAACAAACCTGTATCGGATGTGAGTGTTTTACTTCTTAAATACAGATTGTATACCTGTTTTCTTTCGCCTGAATGTGTACATATGCTTAAATATTATGACACTTAATGTGTGTGACACTTCGAAATTAGACATTATGCATGTATGTATAGTGACGATAGTTAGGAAATAGACATGAATGATTTTTTTTTCATTATCTACTCTAAGTCTTTTCGGGTCATGTTTTGTGGATCTTAGTTGCAAGAATCTGTGTGATTCTTCTAATTGGCGGCCATTTAGGAACCCCCTTTTACATCGTGAATCGAGGTCTTACTCTACCTCCACGTTCTTTCACGTTTTTCTATGAGTAACAGTTGCGTTCTTTACGATCATCAGCTACATATCAGGAAATATAGGTACAAGTCAGCATTTTGTTTTCTTATAACTGTATTAGTTCACTATGGAGTTAAAGTTAAACCAAAAAGTTGTTGATGAAACTACAGAACTGACTTAATGAATGCTTGCAATCTGGTGAGAACCGAATTCAGTTAGCACCTTGCGGTGACCAATTGACTATCTTTGTGAGCGCTCTGAGCTGATTTCATCATTCATCATTTCAGCCAAAAGACGTCCACTGCTGGACATAGGCCTCCCCTAAGTGTCATTTTTGCTTAGGGGGGGTTTGCCATAATCGCCACGCTTGGCAGGCGGGTTGGCGATCGCAGTACGGTCGATACAAAAAGCTCAGAGAACGCTGCTGCCCATTCTCTGGTACATCCCTTAGTCGCCTCTTACGACACCCACGGGAAGATATGGGATGGTGCTATTCTTTGCGTCCGACACCATACGGAATGAGCTGATTTCAGTTTCAGCGAAATCGAAGTGTGAATTAGGCAAAAAATCTATTTTGACACTTGTACTAGATTATCTTGTCGATACAGGAGTAAGATTCACTGTCAGCTTCGACCATGGCATTGGAGTGTGCGGGGGGTGATGAAGTGTGCGGGAGGAGGTGCGGCATGGTGTTCCGTCTCGCTCTTGCGCGCAGCAGTTCATTCACCCGCGCGCGGCGAGTGCGGAAGAGCAGCGTTGCGCGGGCGCAGGTACCGAGGCGGGCGGACGCTGGCGCTGTACGCGGGTAGTCGCGCAGGAAGGACGTCTCCGACCATGAACCGAGCTATATTTTATCAGTTATCCGGAGGTGTCGGTGCGCCACGCCGCGTCCACGAACGCTCCAACATGACCCTCTAATATTACGATACTCAGTGACGTTTTGCATTTATAACTAGACTGAAAGCAACATAGATCTCAAGATAAGACTTATTTTTATAAATCTCTTTATTTTTAAGTGACGGTTTTATGTGAGGTGTGGATTTATTTTTAAGTGTTAGTGAAAACATAAACAAACATTTCCCATTAGGATTTTACAATTTGGATTTTCTTCTAATTCATCATCACATCAGGACTGTAAGCCTAATGGTTAGTATACAAACATTAAATTATAAGTTAAGAATTAATATAGACTTAAGTTTGGTAATCTTTACTAATCACGTTACTTACGAAATTCTTCGCGCTATCAAAAGACATCAACGCGCGTCTTAGTTAATACTTAAAATAATAAATTAACTTTTTGAAGGCTTTGATAAGGTAATTAGTGGTTACTTATATTGACCTTGAAAACTAACAAACTCATTGGTAAACTCAAATAGAACTTATTTAAATAATGTTACAGAATCAAGGTTATTACCTTGATTCTGTATAAAATATTTGAAATAGCAATACCAAATTGAGTCAATCTAGATAATATTACTTTGATTCTATAATTTTATTGATTGCACATAAACTAAAACTACTAACTTAATTTAATATTAACATGGCAAAATAAACCTAGGTATATAGATTAACGAGCACACTATAAATCACTTCAATCAATATTATGCTAATTAATTGGTTATGGCGCGAAATAAACAAACTAACACCAACCTAATTTAACACAATTCCTCAAGGTATCGTTGCAAACATTACGTAACGATGAATTTATATTCAGGACGGCCGCAGCAATTTGGAAGAGGACTCCATGTTTTTTGGGCGGCAATTACAGAAATCATATAGAAGATGCGCGGGAGCACGCACACATGCGCAGGCATTGTTGTTGCGTCGTTGTTGGCTGCGCAAAAACAAAGCCTTGAACTTGGCAGGTTCAAACTCAAGGCGAGCATTCGCACACGTGACGTGATCTACCTCCTACGTACTACGCCGAAATTACGTAATCCTTGCAGCGATTTATGTAATGCAGCCGATTGATTTATTTATTTATTGACTGCAGTTCTGTTGTTATTTCTATAGGTTGAGATTATTATCCGATTTTAATATAATTTCTGTTGTCAAAGTCCAGTTCAATAGTAAAATAATTTACGTTAAGATATGTAGATATCTAGAAACCTAGACTATTTTAAAACCATTTTGTTAAAACGAATATCTTTGAAATTAAATATAATATCATCATCAGCCTATTAATGTTCCCACTGCTGGGACACAGGCCTCCTCTCTTTGAGAGGGAATGGACTATTAATCTACCACGCGGGCCCAGTGCGGATTGGTAGATGTCACATGTCTTCGAATTTTTGGTTCTAAGACATGCCGGTTTCCTCACGATGTTTTCCTTCACCGTTTTGAGAGCAGCGGAGATGAATTAAATTACACAAAGTAATGTGCCTGCCTGGGTTCGAACCCACGACCTACTGTTCGTAAGTCGGGGCCGCCACCACTGGGCCACCGCTGCTGTCACAATTAAATATAATAAATTTACCTAATAAGTATGAGTCGGTACACATGCACTACGCATAAGTAATTAATGTACGAACCTAAGTATTGTTCTTCTAAGCCTTTTTGTTGTGCCTTGAATTGCACTCTATAAATTATGTCATGATTATTATATCATGTTAATCTCACTTGACCTTCGAAACAAGAATCCATCGAGCTTATTTTATTTCAAGCATATGTATTGAATGAAAGAATAAATTAGGCAGCCATGTACATAAATAAGTATTAAATTATTACATGAAGCACGCACACTGATGTAGATGGAGCGAAAAAATAATAATTTAGACAAGCAAAAGTGGTCTCAATCGCAAGCGCAAAAGTTACAAATTAGCATGCTCGCCGCCCGCCGCGATTTCGGCAATGACAATGACAACGACCGATGATATAACAGAAGGCTGTCAAACCCGTGAAAACTCGGTCATTGAACCGCGCTTGCGACTCAGCCCCACTTCTTGACGCTTTCGCTCATGCGATTTTTATGTTTACGCTGCTGAACATAAAGTTAATTTTGATTTGACAAATAACCTATAGATAGTTACAGTTAAGATGTAGACTGAAAACTTGTGACGGAAGTATCTGTTAATATTTTATTCATATGATTTAGAGTAGTTTAGCCTAATTAAATATACGATGAAGGTTTTGGACAAATCTTCACGCTACACATATCAAAAATGCGATGAAGTTTCTCTACTCCTGAAAATAGAACAGCTTTTCTGGATTTTGAGGATTGCATAAATATTATGTGATGATCTTCATTACTTTATGCAATTTTTATCATCAAATTTATTTGGAAAAATAACTGACAATGAAAGTAGGTGACACTGATTTCAGGGCAACTCTATTATGACGCAGGCAGCTGCTCCATAGTTTTATTATAAAAAGTTTGGTGTTGTATTCTACGAATGCATTACTAGTTAGAAGGTAGACCTAAACAGGATGAACAAGGCAATCGGAAAACTCGACACGCTGAGGTCACCGCCATCATTTAGATTAACTAAGTGTTGACATGGATGAGCCAGGAAGGTCCTTGATGGGTAGAAAGTAAATGTTGAGTGCAGGCACACGCGCGTGGCCGGCGGGGAGTGCGCGGGCGCTGGGAGGTCGGGGGAGGGAGAGGGCGCTGTAATGCGTGGAACCTGTTCGAACAACGGTACCTCGTATCGTGCCCCGGGCGCACACGCACCCATTATGTAATAAGTAATAACCTTTTTCTCGCTCGACTGACTCGTCCCTTCAACATGTGACCTTAACTTTCAATCGCGATTTGTTTGTTTTTATTAAACATAGGGGAACCCGATTACGTGAACATACAATGCGTATTTTTTTTAGCTCTTTGTTATGAGGACTTTTGCATTTAATTGCTAATTCTAACTAAGTACTTTCGTCTGTCGTGACTCAGATTAACATTGTTGCTAAATAAACGATAATAAAAGTGATACAGTTTGATTACATTGTTTTAAAGATATAAATCTTTAAATCAATGTAATCAAACTTTATCACTTTAGTACTTAGCAAATTCTCATTTGGATAACAGGCGCAGTTAAACGCCTGAATACTAGATGAATCACTTACTTCTAGCTTCAAAGTAAGCCAATAGAAACGAGCACCTTATACTACCGAGAAAAAGAGATATCAACGTACGAATGTACATGCAAAACAGGTGAGGCTTGCATTTATTTAAATCCCACTGCAATGCAATGCAAGTGTTCCCAGGCGTGTAACGTAATAAACTATTTATTATTCTGTTTAAGTTATGAAAGTAAATTTACAGGAAATGCAGCAGCACGTGTTTATAAAAATATCGATGACAGTGTGTCCCATATGCATATGAGTAGCTATAATATGTAAGCCAGCAGCCTTCCGGTGGCAGCCGACCAACGGTTACCGCACCATAATTTGCAGCCAATTCGTGGCAAATAGACTTACATAGCATAATATAATAACTTGTTCATCTATTATTTATTTATTATTCAATGCCAGAGGCAATAAATATTGAGCAAGGGATTTTCAGAATATAATTTTCTAGGACTTTTCTATTTCGTAACCTGAAATTTAAATTAATGAGTGTTAGTAAAGATGACAATAATTGCGATTATTCACAAAATCACTAGTCAGCCATACTACAACTGCGTTCCACACTAAAAGGCTCTTGTGAAACGTACAAGAATCGATTTACACTTCGATACATTTCCCTGGAGATACGTTCTAAAAGCAAGACTTTTCCGTACCAGCGGCATTCTCATTTGTTACAACATACCTTAGTAGAAAACTGTTTAAACTACTATCATCGAAATAAAATAAAACTCTACCAGCATCGAATCTGAAATGGAAACTGAATTACTCAGTTAATAATTTCATCAAGAGATCTTTTTTCTTTACACCTCGGAAATGAGTCTGAAGGCGACGATGCGTCCCGCCGGGCTCTGATTTCACCCTCCTATTTTGATTTTTTATGGAAATCACCTAACGGTAGTGGAATGCAATGTAATAGGTGCCCCATGAATAAAAGCACGCGTTACACCTTGTGCTGTGACTGATTGCCATATGTACATGTTTATCAAAGTATGTATATGCATAAATATGGAAGTGGTCTGCTACATTGTAATAGAGAGAGCTTCAACTATTACCAACAAAGTATCGTAAAGAATGCAAGAGTAACAGATTGAATTACCATCTTCTGCTTCTATAGCAATAAATTACTCCGATAGTTAGCTTCTTCTATTCACGTTAAAAGATAGACATCTACATAGCAGGGTTCAATCTTCTTTCCCATATCAGTTACTTACTTATTTATGAGCAACACACGCTTTCGTCACACTTTACCGACCACTTTATACATTTTACCTCTATATTCTACGAAACTAGGATAACACAACTGCATACATATGCAGTTCTGTAATCCGAGTCCTGTTGATCAGCACATTGTTTGTGCTTAGCGGTATATTCCTATGCGTGCTGATTCACAATCTATGAATCAGCGCTGCCGTAAACTTTGTAAGGTGAGGTATAACAGGACATCTCTAATATTTTAGCAAACAATTCTGCAGGTGAACTGAACACGGAGCAACAATAAATGGATGGTCATATTTCATATTATGTTGATAGTCGTCTCAAACCGATCTAACGGTACGTCCCTATACAAAGGCTCTGCGGTCCCGTCTTATTTTTTTCCGGATGCGGGGCCTACCTGCGATTTAACCATACACTTGACGTCCCTTTCGATTTTTTTTTTGGAGGTAGCCACCATAGATAATCTCTTTATACGTGTCCCTATTAAAATTCCCGTTTCAATAGCAGATTCGATTTTTTTATACATAAACGTAAAATTATTACGAATGAGTGGTTGTAATCTACATAACGATTAACATGACATAAAATTAAGTATGTAGATTTGGTAGCCTGCGGAACCCAAAACTAACAAAGGAAAGTAAACCGTCGATGTGGTTTGTTCGATCGATGAAAGTAAAGGCCCGAGTAGACGGTCGAGCAGTCCCGTTAGCCGGCCCGAGCTCGGGCTCACGGAATACTAAACGCTGACATACTGCGCGGCTTTTGACCCTAGCCACATTCTAGTCTAGTACTTCAACACCTCTGTGCACTGATTCATCTAGGTACCTCACTGTTATTCTGCACATTTTTACAAATTATTCAGTCAAGCGCAAATTCGAAAAAAAACTTTCCTATTCAAAGTTAAGTAAAGCCATGTTACCGTTCTTTCTAGAAACTTGTTTTATACTTTAAAGTTGGTAAACCATAAAATAATATAATTAAGGAGTCTACTGTTGCAGGCAATAATTGTGGGTAAAATGTAGCCATCAAACTAACCTTGGAATATCCATTCGTCAAAACATAAATATGTAAATAAAAACTCAGTTTTTTATTACAAATGGTTGTCTTCAAACGGTTTTTCATCCTTCCAAGACTTGCGTTTTTTTAACGGCACAGACGCATTGTTGCTGCCATTTCGTGTTTTCTTAAAAAACACGCACTATTCAATTTTGCTAAAAGCCAGAAATGCAATTTGTGCAAATGGCATTTTTTAGTGCGTCCCATTATATGACTGACGTAATTGCCCATAAAACTCAGCGGTTCGTTGTTTCTTAAATACCTTTCCTATCCCAGCGACCTTTATTATTGTATTGAACAATCGCAAAAATGAACCGACAAAGGAAATTGCACAGTTTGTGTTAAAAGTGAAAATTATTCACAAATCGTAAAAACTTCAAAGCACAAAGGGAGGCGGCAGCGGGTGTCGTGGGATTAGAAATTTAGCCAGACTTATCGGGACATTTAGTTACATAGCTAGGTAGAGATGTACGAGAGGACAACGACCCTACGCAAAATTCGCTGCATTGGGCTAGGTCTAGTGCATGCGCGTATGTAGCGGTACCAACGCGGAAGCGGCGAGCGGGAGCGCGCTATGCGCCCGCTTCCAGCCAGAGCGGGAAAAACGCATGAATGAGTATTGAAGCCTACCCCAAGAAGGGGGAAATCGAGTTTGCGCTGCGGGCACCAGCACTTGCACAGATATAGACGAGCCCTATAAATTATACTAAATAGGATCAATAGTGCTTTACCATCAAAACTTTTAACCCAACTATGGAACCGACGTGTACGACACTTTACATCCTCGTTATACCTATGTAGATGTGTAGATAAAAAACTTATTGGAGAAAGATTTTGTTTATAAGTCCTGTATGCTCGTTTCACGAACCAAAAAAAAAATACAAACGCCTATCGCCTGTATAAATATGTACCTAACATGCGAAAATCAACCATAATAACCAAACAACAATTCAGGATGCACGGGCTCGTTAATCACATAACTTATAGTTAGAGGAAACATGTTATGCTCGTGCTTTATCCCCCATACATAAACACAGAATAATTTAACAATTAGACAAACGTCAATGAACATCAGTAACTACTCAGTTTTACTTTTATAATGCCCTTGCTCGGGAGCGGGAAGTATATACTTACGAGCAACTTTTTTATAACAAGAATTACTTGTTTGTTTTTTTTAAATGGTGATGATAATTCCAATAAGTAAACTGTAAAAGAAAACAATTGTTTTAATTTATATATTTGAAAAGAGATTTAGTTACTTTCGTGGTTTATTTTGTTCTAATTAATTAAAAACAAAATTTTAAAATGATTAGTTGCTTAAATAAAAAAGATGTATTTACGAGAAAACCAATAAACAAACCAATCAAAACATTCCCTTATCTCAAACACCCTCAACGGAGTTACGTAATAAAAAGCCGTTTAAGTTTCTATTACTAGCCTAAAGAAAATTTTTGATGTGATGTCAACGACCGTGTGCCCAATACTCGTACAGAAAACGCATTTCCCGGAGCACACGAGCGCAGCGTGCGATTTATTCGCGCGGCGGGTGCGGCGAGCGGCGCGCGGCGTCTCGCTCGCGCGGGTGCCTCGGAGTGGGACGAGGCGCCTCGGCCGTTCACCCCGGAAGATTCAGTGTTTTGATACCGCTCAAGCCTCTGCCGCCGCTGGAAAACTGCATTTTCTTTGATGCGCTTCGCTTTTCACGCTCTAATTGACCGACAATCGGATAATTTCGTTTTTTAAATGAACGATTTGTCTCGTGGTCTGGTATAGGCCCAGTTAAAGAAAAAAATGATTTTTTTTTTTAAGATTTTCTCTCTATTTTCGAATTAATAGATTAACAAATTTTATATTTTCGGTTATACTTCAGGAATAAAATTCAGACAAACATTTTTCGAATTCATTAATTCAACATAAAAAGTACCATAATTCTAGTATTAAGTATTTGATGATAACTGCTAAATTTAATGGTTAATTAGTTTAATTACTAACCATTGGTACTATTTCATAAAATACGAGTCAACGAACCTACAAAAGAAGTTACACTAACTTTAAATATATTATCAGTGCATCCCACGCGCCCACATTCCGACACTTATTACATACTAGAATTGTCTAAATCGATAGACACAGTAACAAGTGCGTGCAGGGTGCAGACACAGACGTTCAGTGAGCCAGTCTGCCTGAAAAATGTTACGCATTGGGGTAGATCACGAATGATCGGAAATTGCCAGACGTTATCATAGGTCGTGGTTGCAAAGGGCGCAAATATACATAAATATAGCTGCTAACTTGGAGGGCTGCCACTGCAAACACGTAATAGAGGGTGCGTTCAAATTCGTTCAAAGTTTAACGTAAAATTATTTACGAAGTCTGATCATGGTTATGTCTCGTTTAATTCTAATTTTACATATATTACTTAGAAAATAATAGTCATTTATATGTATCTCTAAACTTCTCACAAGCAGCAAATTCATGGCATAATACTGTAGATATAAAGCACAAGCTTCCGGGTTCCACGACGAACATAAACGAAAATACATAGACGTACCGAAGTACCCGTACCTTTAGCCGCTCACACTGAAAAGCAAAGCTAAGCCGAGTAAAAATTTACGATGTACAATGCGATTCATTCTAACTAATTGAAAACGCAGTATCTAAGTGAGGACAGTCAACCGGCTGCTCATTTACACGCCGAGCAGTTTGCAGCTGTTGTTGGATTACAGGCTGTAAATAGTGAAATCAATATTGGATAATGGTAGGCGGCAGGGTGCGCCGTGGTGGTGGCAGAGAATCAGATACACCCTTACCATGAACCTTTTACTCGAAAGTATAACGAAAGTCTCAATACGCACTAAAATAAGATCAGAGCCGTGTCCAAACTTTAAAAGTTTGTCAATCAAAAAAGTCGCTGAACTGTATTTTTATTACCGATCGAGAATCGAAGGTAAGGGTGCTTGTGCAGGCTGTGTCGACGACCCATGAGAGTGAAAGCGTGTTCCGGGGAGGCGCGCAGGCCGCCGCCCGCCCTGCATGGCTTTCGCTGCCGTTCTCACGACACCCGCGACCACGTTGTTTTCAACTTGGATTAATTACGCTCTATGCTGTAATTACGAATTAACGTATTGATATATTGTAATATACTGATACGGAAACGGTAGCGATACAGTTTTATTGAGTGCTAATGTGTGGATGTCGTGATTTATTTTCAGTGTGTTCCTAAACTTTTATTATGGTTGAAAGTAATGGTAATTCATATTTATATTCTAATTTGATAAATTGTCATCTTGGAATTAATAATTCCATCATCATATTATTATTTTTTTTCGTTTATAGTATTTATTAGTACAGTGTTAGTTGGTGGCATACAGTGTGCATATCTCGGCTCCGCTCGCAGATCGTCAGTGATCGTGAGATCGAGAGCACGGTCAGGGCGCGCGCGGTCGCTACACTACGGAAGTAATGAACTTGAATGCAGTCCGCGGTCGCAATGCGCTGTGCCGTCCCGCTCTCCTCTAATAAGAGAATAGGAGGCGCGAACGTGACGTACTCACTGCATTTGCTGTCAAATTCGTCCGCATTCTCCGTCACAGGCCGCTTTCGTCGTCGATGCGTTTATCGGAACGAGACGCGAATATGTGTGTCGATTGCATTCTCGGCGTCGTAAAAGTGCATCTAGGTCGGTGGGCATAGCGGCGCGGCCGTCGGGTTAGTGCTCGGCGCTCGCCGGCTAGACGTGAGGCAGGTCGGCAGAGGCGGCCTGCGGGTTGCATAATGCGCGCTGCGCTCCGCCGACTCGCACGGCAGCTCGCGGCGTCCGCGCGTGCCAGCCGCAGCACGACATGAGAGCGGCGCGCCGGCTGCGGCCCCTCGTCCCTCTGCTGGCGCTGCGCATCCTGCTCGAGTACCTCAAGTCGCTGCACCTCGCGCCCACCTCCTAGGCCTCCATCATCATAATACTACCGAGCCAAAGACGATAATACTCGTTGTTTATTCGCGGTAGTACTAACATTTAACGCGTAAACTATGAACAGTATCTCAAGAATGCCATGAACGATGATATTTATGATTGTAAGTATTGCTATATTTTACTCCATTTCTATAAACTCTCCAGTCTAACGCAGTTTACTATTATAAACATTCAAAAGTTATGTGAAATCAAAAATTGTTGGTGGAGTACGATACGTTTAATACCGGAAGTAGTATTTTAATTGAGCATAATTATATCAAAGATTTTTGAGACCGATTGATTGGGTTACTATGAATACTAAAAGGGTACTTAAAAATGAATAAGTATGCCTTATTCTGTGTGAAACAATAGTCATAATTTTAAAATGGTCCGATAAATAGTGCATTCAATTCCGCATTTACATAACATATTTTGCTTTATCTAGCCGATAGGTACTCGCGTCTATTTGTAGTGGAAATATGTACGTATTAAATGTATTATTAGCGTGCAAGGTTAGTGTTCCCGTTGCACTCTCGCATGGCTATGTTTGTGTTGCACTCATCATCGCTATTTTACAACATCACTCTTATTAGTGACACTTTTCAATCCGCGACCTTGCGCTCTTGGCTTGGATAAGGATAATATAATACCGACGTTTTCTTTCGTAGAAATCGAAAACTTTAAGTACACAGTGTATTACGAAATGTGATAATTATATTTATCTAATCTGTCTGAAGAACTGTTAGATTCAAAAACGTTAAAACGAGCTGATTTAATAACTTCCGTGTTTATGAAGTACTTCAGTCGCGTACGTATCATTGTTACAAACTCGATCGGGAAATAATAAGTATATAGATAAAGGGACCTTGTGGAGTCCGAATAGATCAAAACAATCGATTCATGAGATCGTATTAATCACTGAATAATAACGTTGAGCGTCAACGCGCATCGCCGCCGGTAGGGTTCCGCACTCGCATTCAGGGTCTTGTAGGGGGGTCCATATTGGCTCACCTAAAGTTCTTTATCCGAAATTGTTCTTCCTAACGATTTGTAATCCGAATGATCACTCTTCCTAAAATTTTTCATCCTAAAGTTTTCATTCATACTATTTGTAGTGCTACCGACGATGTTCATAACACTCATGTTTCCGAAAATTGGAATTCATAATATCATTAGTGTAAATATATTTAAACTCCTACTGTTTTTTATCCTAACGCTTTTATTCCTAAACATAATTACCATAATATTTTCACTCATACAACTGTTTAGAATGATTAAAGGTCGTTTCACTGAATTTTGTCTTGAAATAAAATAAATGAATGAAATTCAGGTCAGAGTGTCGTCTTAGGGGCACTATGAAAAAAATACTAAGAAAAATTTCGAGACCAATTTCGAGGTAGCGCTCGCCGGCCGCTACCGCGGCACCGCTCGCTTCGCTCGCTCGGCTCGCGCGTAGTTGGTCACAGTTCTAACCTAACCTAACCTATGGATATCTTTGCATAAAATAAGGTCCCATTAAAATAGGTGGACAAATTTTAACACAGCGTTTAGTAAGCCTAACTAAAGACATCTAAACAAAAAAAAAACACTATATAAAGTGATTTTATTTTGACTAAAAATAATAAATTGCCGGCACTCTAGAACAAACTCATCCTATAAAAGTAGGTATTTTATTGTCTTTTTCTTATATTTTTTTTTGCTATTGTCCTTATTTTAGCGGTCTGAATGATTTCTAAAATTTTGTCCACCTATTTTAATGGGACCTTATATAATACTGATTATTATGAATAAAAAGTAATATAAACAAAAAAAAAAAAGATATGACTTTGATTATTAGTGTAAAAGATGGTTATGTTGAGAAAATATAGGAAAACAAATAATAGTGTAATAGATGTTTATTGCTACTGACATTATGAAGTTGAATGCTTCGGAATTAAAACATTAGAGACAGAGAAGTTAGGAATTGCGATTGTTAGGATGAAAAATGTTAGGAAGAACATTTTCGGATTTCCAATTATCGGAGTTGAAATTTTAGGTGAACTTTGGCGCACCCCTTGTAGGGACTTACAAGTATCCGGATTTAGTGGTGAATATTCTTAATTTTTTAAACATAGTATATCACCATGTCACTAATCCCCGAAGGGTTATGCAGACGTGTGCGATGGTGGAATGTCGGTGTGCTATTAGGTGCTCCTCTGCCTAACCCTTCATAATTATTATTTCTAATTGGCCATTATATTCCTGCTTCATTTCAAACCAATTACAGCAACATATATTATGCATCCAAATTTTTCAATGTTTTTTAACGTATCTACTAAATTGCAATATATTAATTACTATTAAATCAAAATGCAAGCATTGAACCGGAATATCTCATATAATTTTTGAATCTATTTTTTAATTGCCATCGAATACATGGGGGTAATAAGTTAAACGTGCGTATTTGTGTAATGTCCCGAACACGTAAACTGTCTCGTTAATATATCCATAAGACAATCGAGTTCTGAAGTTGAATGTTTAGTAGCTGAATATCTATATACATATAATTATTTACAAATTAAGTATTATGTGTATGTTAGTTACATTTCCAAATACTCAATTTTAAAACATTTCTAAATACTTAATTACATATCATAAAATTATAAGTTATTCTTTAATTATTCAAAGCACGAATGTCACAGTGTAGAAATAATTTTTTGTTACATTTTTAACACTGTTATCTGGTTCCCACCTACAACAACATTATGTCAATATTTTGTTCAAATTAAATTACTGGAAAAGACATTTTCATAAAAAAAAAAAGTAAACGTTGTCAGCCCTGCGTGGTCGCAACGTGTGCGCGTAAAGGGCAAGTTCAAGAGCGAGCGCATCATGCGCGTGGCCAAGGTTGCTTCCTGGTGCGCGTGCGACGATGCGCGCGCACTGCCCGCCGCCCGCCGCGGTGCGCTACCGTGCGCGCTACGATTTAGACGGCCGCCTTTCATCCGTAACTGATGCTTAACACGTCGTGTGATTATGTAAATGTCAACGTTCATCGAGTTTTCATTTTTCATGAAATTAATTATAGAGACTGAAAAATTGTAGAGGCGTTTCACCAAATACTGCAGTAAATTTGTAAAATTATACTTTTAGAAATTTTTCTGTTGAGTGATGTCACTTAGGTAATTAGAAATACATCATCATCATTCCCTTGCACTCTTGTCTTCTAGCCCAATTCATATGGGGTCGGCCGCAGTTTCTTCTTCCGTACTTCTCTTATAATTATTTATTAGGTAATTAGAATTACAGTCAAACATAAATATGATCTATGAATGGCTAATTCAATGAGTGATAACAAATAATCACATAACATTGATATGTCATGTCTAGAACAAAGTTGTTAGTATTATCAGGAAAAGTACAAGTACTAAATAGTGGTTGCCGGGCGGGGTTGCGTGCGATGTGTGACATTGCGCGGACGCATTGCGCAACCTGCACTCACGGTCACGTGCAACCTCCCCCCTCCCGAGCTGCTCCTCACTTCTTCACACGATTCCCCCCCCCCCCCCACCACCACTGCCAGCGACGTAACTGTGTAAACATCAGCCCTTACGCAAGAATTAACTACATACATCATACAATTCGTTCGTTAACATTCACACTTTAGACTTCAGGACAAATCAGAGAAAGTGATAATGTAATTATTATTTTCTCATTCAGAAATGAGCTTGGATATGAATAATGACTTTTTTAAATAGATATGCAGTAAATTCGTTATTTTGGCATGCATCGTTTTCTCAAAATACGTTCCAGAAATGTTAATTCTATTACATTCTAAGTATGCATTATTAAATCCAATAGGTAATATGTAAACGTATGTACAAAAAGTACAATAAAATAAATACTTAGCGATGCACTACATTGGTTACAAAACTCATACATAAAGGCATTACAAATGCAGCGCATAACGTTTACAATACGGAGCTCGGCCGGCGCTTGCGCAACTATTTGAATGTCAAATGGGGCCGGTTTGGAAAACAAAATTTTCGTTCTCATCGAGAGAAGTCGTCGGCCGCAAGCCGCCTCGCTTCCGCAATTATGCAATGAAATGTTGAACTTCAATGTTGCCTCACTACACCAACATTCGAATGCATTCTTTTCCGAACCTGCCCATACTTAAAACTCTTCGCTACGAGTCTCGTTTGTTTATTTATGTCGCTTTTACGTAACAGTTTGTTTTAATAAAAGTCAATGCTTTATTTATTTAAGTGTAATCTGAAGAATCGTAAAACAAGATCATCCTAATCGTAACCAACAGAAATTGTTGTTTTCTCACAAACTATTTCAACTGGTACTTACTCAGTATAATTGTACCTGATGAAACATACTTTCAGGTTTATTTTAAAAATGGTAGTTAGAATTACAAAGAATTTCAATTTCATGATCAATTCACTGTTCCGTATTCCACATGAGTAGTGCCAAATTGGCAAATATTCAATGAATCCAACGTCAAGAGAGGAAAACGCGATCATTTTGATAAACATCCTACATTCAAATCGATTTGTTGCCATCGAATTACATAAACCATGATTTCCTTTGACATGATTGGGTATCTACCTAATAAAGCTTGATTGCATCTTCAGGGTTAATTAAATTGTAATTGATCAAACACTCTTTCTAGATACTCCTGGAGTGTCAATCATTTCAATCTTCTCCTTAGAGTGTCGATAAATTTAAATTGTATCAAACATAACAAGTTATAAAACATATCTGACTGACTAATGATTTTATCATTTGTTTTGTTCGATACTGTATTTGAAATGAATCATTTTGTTAGAAAGAGTTGGGCTTTTCTTGAAAAATAAAACGTTTGTATGTGCAGTGTTTTCTTTTGCTTTCACTTGTGTTGTTATAATCTGAGCAACTTGTACAATGATGCCTTATTCAATTAAAGACACTTATTAATAGAGTTTCAAAAATAAATTTGCAGTGTACAGTAGTAGTTTTGCTTATAGTTTTCCTATACATTTTAATCAGCTCTCTTAAAATAATGTTTGAAGTAGGTATAGATATATTCAATCTTCGGTACAAATTCAAATGCAACGTTTAAAAATATTCAAATTAAAAATGTTTAATTTTGTTCCAGGTACAAGTTACTTCAATACGCAGAAAATAATTATGAGAATACAAGTTTAAAGGACCCACTGAAATCAATCAAAATGAGACTGGTAAGTAAAATTGTAGGTTTCATTTATTTTATCACCAAATTAAGTAGCATGTTAACGTCATTGAAGCCGGATTTCGCTGCCTAAGTGTTCAATAGAATTTTGTTAAAAATATAAATAGGCAAAGGGGAAGTGTCGATGCGCAGTGGAAAGTGCGCACTTATCACAAAACTGGGTCAGTAGTGGCGCCGCCCCTTTATCGAACGTCGCTTCTCGCCTCTCACTTAGGAAACTAAACTCTTTCTCGAGGAAATAACACTCAAAGTTAGACGGCACGGCGGGAAATGCACACGGCTGTAAAGAGCGAAAACGCATTTCGTTACGACGCTGTTTGCATATTTTTGGGGTCTGAAAATGACCGAGTTGCGAACTAACAGTGCTAAATCTTCACTCCAATGAAAACGTTCTGGCTGAACATTTTTTCTGGTGATTTAGAAATGTTTTAGAGTGAAATAATTAAAAAAAAGTCTTGATAAGTGTAAAGGAACGGAACCATAATTTAAACTGGAATATATTGTCAACAGTCAACAAGCGAGGAAGTTCCAAGCACAACGGTGGTGGGCCGCACGGGGAGTCCCGGCGGCGCAGATGTGAGCTGCGTGTCCAGCGCAGGCGCATACGATGTGACTCGTATGCGCGAGGAGGAGTTCGAGCGGCTCACAGTGTACATCGTACCCGACGTGCCGTGCGAGCGTGGCACGTCCAACCGAGCCGAGAGGACGCTCCCGCGCAGCCTGGCGCTCAGACCATCTGCAGTATTATCCACTCCAAATACACCGGTACGTACCCTATCTATATATACCATCGGAAATCGAGCAACCAACTCCATCTTAACACACGGAACCGAGTGAAACACATTCTGATTCTGATTCTGATTCTGAAACACATCGTAACTTATTACAATAATTCCAGACTGAGGGTGTATGGAGTATAGGTGTAATACCACGTGGAACACGCTTCGGGCCCTTCGAAGGCACCCGAACACCGAACAAACCTAACGACAAAGTCTCCTGGAGATATTATTGGAGGGTAAGTGTAACTATTAGATCCATCATAATCAAATCATGTGAACCCGTAATCGCAACCCGCTTTGCTTTTATTATTATAATTTGGTTGAGGCTTGTATCTGTACATTCAGCAGCACAACCATATAGACCGCAATCCAGACTATCCTCAACTAAGCCAACTACTAGACTAATATCTCTGGCGTATTTTATAATTTATCTGTTTACAATGCACTATTATTTTCTTCTTCAATTAACCGAACTCTCTCTTTGGGCCAGGTACAGGAAACTGTGAGACATCATACTTATGGAAATATTAAGGTGAGATTGGGCTTTACATTCGATACCAATGGTGGTGGATCTAAATTATATTTCCTGTAAATTGAAACTTTTATCTCAAACACAAGACATCATAGTTCATGTCACAATGTGTGTGAGACACCTGATTCGAACAGATCGCTTACCGTCACGCTCAACCTAGGAAGTAAAAATATTTGGATACATATTACTAGTAGTATAGGCAATGTCATCAACGTACCACAATGCATGTTGCAGATATCCCTGTTCACAGCACTAGATGAGCTCACAAGTATTGTTCAAACATAAATCATTGTTGAACGCGCGTTATCTTCCGCGTCCTATATTACCTCTCGACTGACATTGCATCTCGTCCTTGACTCCCCACTACACTACTATAATGTAAGCGTGCCACTATCAGTTGCACGCGCACTGTAAATATCCTGCACGTGCCACGTGCACGAATAACATGACGTGTTCAGCTCAATTATATAAGTTTGATTTCAAACATACATAATCATCATAATGTTAGCAAATAAACAATTCATTGCATTATAATTGAATTGGGAAAATTCTCACAGCGTAAGTGATATTGTAAGGCAATGATTACATACAACAAGTAATTATTTTTACAAGAGTAACTAACAAACAATTTATTCAAAGTAATTTACATTCAAATGAATAATCAAATAAATCACAAAGTCAAAGTCAAAATTATTTATTTGCAACAAATGTGGTAAAAGAGATGGTAAAATAATAAGTATAAGTAGTGCAATGACACATTTCGCCATTAAGTTGGCATGCAAACATTGAGGATTATGTTACGTAGTATAAAACACATTAAATTAAATTAGATATAACGTGCATTTCTAAGTTTAAGTTTAACTCAGCACAAAACAAATTTTGCTGTTAAACAATAGAAATTTTTCAAACAAAGACATTTTTAACACAAACAGAGAGAAAACAAAACAAAGATTATAAAATATATAGAAAATTTCCAAACAAAACTCGCGTTGTGATAACTATAAATTAAAACATTGTCTTATTTGATAGTTCTGTAGGTTCCCCATTATGTTTACATGTCTAATAATCGCAAGTGTTATATATTAATTGTTGTTAATTTATTACAGATATTCAAGGATAGTGACTATTATTACCTGGACGGGTCAGACACGAGCGTCGCGAACTGGATGCGATACGTCGCGTCAGCGTACTCTCTCTCCGTGATGAACCTCGTGGCTTGTCAACATCAGGAACACATCTACTTCTACACGATCAGGTAACTTCACTTCACAATAACAACAACACGCACACTTATCACACACTTTCACTTTTTTCATTTCAATTTAATAATCTTATTATTTCAATTTTTTCAGAGACATAATGCCAAACGAAGAGTTGATGGTATGGTATTGCAAAGATTTTGCAACGAGGTTGGGCTATGATATTGATCCAGAGAGAGCGACTTACTCTATCTGTAAGTATCTATTATTATCTTATCTGCTTTTTCCTTTAAGTGATATTAAGTTACACAAATAACGATTTTGATATTCTGAATATTTTTCTTACAGGCAAAGAAGAAACAATAAAGAAAGCTTATGGCTTGCCACCTGCACCAGTGCACCCTGAAATTGCCTTCAATCATATGAAATATGTTCTTGGATTAACAAACACTAAGGAACTGCTGGAAGCTGAGGTCCCTAGCCGACGACGAAAACGAGAAGCAACAGATAAGCCTTTTCATGAAAATTCAGCAACCATAATCCGTGAAGACCCGAGATGCATCAATAAAAACGACAGGGTGGTACTCCGAGCGGATATTTCTACCAACATCATCCATAACAAAACGGAAAACTCACTTGTTAGTGAACAGAGATCACTTTCGCCGACCAGTTTAATGCCTTCACCATCACCGGTAAAAATGCATAGAGAAAATCCTACTTTAATAATCCATCAACACAAAGAGAGCACATCTCAAGTGGTCATACACCAACTCGAGAATCCAAGAATTCTGAGCAATAGATCACCTGCCCAGTGCCAAACATTGTCTCACATGCGTGGGCCATCTCCTATGGCACAAAATAATCAAGAAAAGTTAGGAAGTAAATCTCCAGTACTTACTCATTGTGTAGGACCGCACTATGAACATCAACTGACCCCTAACGATGGATCGGTACGATCAGATGAAGGATACCACAGTAACGGTTATCACGATGAATTCACACCTCCTGAAGATTCGAGTGATTCCGATGTAGAAAATTATGTTCTCGACTGTTCCAACAAAACCAAT
This sequence comes from Diarsia dahlii, assembly GCA_949775195.1. Taxonomy (NCBI): domain Eukaryota; kingdom Metazoa; phylum Arthropoda; class Insecta; order Lepidoptera; family Noctuidae; genus Diarsia; species Diarsia dahlii. The sequence goes on along the minus strand of OX459194.1, from coordinate 12,320,059 downwards.
GAACCCAAAGAGACAGTAATAGTCCAAAAAATGGACCAAGACATGCATCGCAATGAATATAGGAAGGTGAAAATAAAAATGCCAAGAGCATACCAGTATCAGAATCACAAAGATATGGACTGTGACAGTGAAAAGGAGTTAGTAATAGCTGAAGAAGTTCCCAACACTCCACAAAATTTAACACCACCCAGACGTGATCCAGCTACATCGACTGTTATTGTATTGGAGTCATCTCAAAATACGGTTGTGCCTCTAACCAAACCGTATTATGAAGACGGTGCCATTTCACCTCCGCCACAACCAGCTTTTATGAGATATTCCCCACCAGACACTAGAATACTTGAAACAATTTTAACTGGTAACAGAATCGATACAAATAATAATGATCCTAACCGCCGTCAACCAAACGCAACACCACCGCCTTCATCTCCAACTGAAATGGCTTATTCATACAAGAAGAGTCAGAGATACGGCAATGCCTGCAGTCCGGACTCCAGCTCCAACCTGACCCCTCTGCCGTCGCTACTGCCACTACCACAGCAGCTGCCTACACCCAGCGCTGCCTCAATCTATTCATCATCACCACCTCACACGATCCCACATACAACTGAAATCCGGGAAATCAGAGAAATAAGAGAGATCCGCGAGACCCGATATGAAAGTCACTACCCCAACTACTCATATAACTTATATTCTCCTCCAAACTCTACAATAATCACTCAACTGGGGTCTCCACCCAGCAATTACTCGCCGACGGTGACTTCATCTCACCAGTACGAGAGATCACAGAATGTTCAAAGTAACCACCACTACCCATCGTCGACTAGTGTAATTACGCTCAAAAATTGTTCACAGTTAAGTTTAATACAAAACACGAATGTGAACAGTCAAATGGTTCCTCAACACGGCAGCGTCAGTCCTGACGGGTCGTGCGGACTCATGGGGGCGCCGATGAGTCCTGGCTCGCAATCCTCACGGGGATACAGGAGCTTGCCTTACCCACTAAAGAAAAAGGACGGGAAAATGCACTACGAGTGCAATGTTTGCTGTAAAACGTTTGGACAACTTTCGAATCTGAAGGTACACTTGAGAACGCACTCTGGCGAGCGGCCTTTCAAATGCAATGTATGCAGTAAATCGTTCACGCAACTTGCACATCTACAGAAACATCATTTAGTACATACCGGAGAGAAACCGCACCAATGTGATATTTGTAAAAAACGGTTCTCCTCGACGTCGAATTTAAAAACACATTTACGTCTGCATTCTGGACAAAAACCATACGCTTGTGATTTGTGTATGCAGAAATTCACACAATTTGTACATTTAAAACTTCACAAGCGGCTACATACGAATGACAGACCATACGTTTGCCAAGGATGCGACAAGAAGTACATCAGTGCTTCTGGACTACGCACTCACTGGAAAACTACTAGCTGTAAGCCAAACAACATTGAAGAAGTATTAGCAATAACTAATGCAGCAAACACTGAATGCATCGGTAAGTTAACAATCCACTGATAAACAATATTCATCGTTTTTTGATCACTTGTACATTTTTAATAACAGCAAAATTTAAATTTAAACCATTATTAAATGAAATGAAAGAGAATGGACGCGACCACAGTCGCGAGAGCAACTGCAGCGCGCTGCACTTTCTCTTCGTAGGTGAACCGCAACTTTCACTTGCGCTCTCGCTGAACGCGGCCGATTTCATTTTCGCGTGCACTTTGCAGGTACCGTCGACAAAGACTGCCACGAAAGAGAGGGGCACGAAGCATACGAGGTGCACTCACCATCACAGGGAGGGCTGGTGGGAGCCGGTGGGGCGCGAGTGGCGATGTCGCACGGCGAGCTGCTGGCGCAGGCGCACTCCACCACGCCGCACCTGGCGCCGCACGCGCCTCACTCGCCGCACTCGCCACACTCGCCGCACGCGCCGCACGCGTACCGCGCGCTGCCCGAGCACGAGGTGCACTACGCCGCGCCCGCCGAGCCCCGCGCCTCCGTCATCGAGTCCAGCCAGCCGCTCATCATCGAGTGCACCTGAACCTGAGCCAGGAGGGCCCTGGTGCAGCACGCACTCGCCGGACGCGCGTTTCCCCGCCGCATCATGTGATTCCAGTCTTGTGATCAAACGAAAGTATTTCGTAAAAACATTTGGACGAGGATATCGTCCCTTGCAGTGGCTATGAGATTACGATATAAACTTTAAGTTGTACATTTGTAAGAATTATTACTTGTAAATGCAATGCGATATTAATAAGTACTAAGTACTTGAGTATAATGTTAGTCCCTTCGGGAAGTGTATCATATTTAGTTAAGGATTTAAATATTACATCCTCGATTTCAGCAGCCTCTGTTTATACTAATGCTCAATTTTATATGTATAATTAGAATTCTATTGTAAATAGGATTTTGAGACATCGACTTATGTATTTAATTTTTTACGCGATTACAGATGTATGTACCTACTTCCAGATATAAAAATCTTCATAACAGTGTTATCGTGATTGAAGATAATCCTTAATGATTTGTTGTTCAATTATAAGTATGTCAAACATCAGCACGTACATAAAAGTGTTACTATAATAAAATGTCACCAAAGAATATCTGAACAGCAATAAAGTGCAGAGAGAAGAGAATACTGTTTTGTGAAATTATTTCAAATCAGTCCGAAACACGTAATTAAACAACTGATTAGCGGTAAGTGCCAAAAGCACGTGTATTTTTAAGTTAAAATTAAAGAGATGAGCGTATAGTATTTTTAAATTGTTGTTCCTAATGAATAATCGGAAAGTAAGCGCATGATATGTGCAACAACGTAATTCTAATGTTATTTAGACTAAAATTGTCAAATTGTGTACATTATCCCTACGCTAGAACAAATGGTGCTTCACATCGTAGAGTAGTGGTTGCTGGCATCGCCCGCGCCGCATGCGTGCGCGCCGATGGACATGTACTACATCGTAATGTTAATTCACCGAGTCTACTAGTTACTATTTTATATTCCCAAGTAATTATGATTCTCCTATTCGAAAAGGCTGAGATAATTAAATGTAATGTAATGTTTGGCAAATATTAAACGTAAGTAAGTATTGGTTTACATGATGTGTAACTTGTGTAAACGTGGCTTGGAACTAAAAGCCTGTGTGTAATATTGTGTATTCACAACTTATACGTGATGTAAAACCAAACGATAGCGTTTTGTATATTTCTATTGTTCATACGAATAAGATTTTTATACGCAATCCTTAGTAGATTTATTAACGGTATATTTTCTACTGTTTACAGAGCAAAAGAATTTGTACTAAAGCAACTATCGTGTATGCCTGTATGGCTTCAAATAATGTGTCCACAGTCATGATAAAAGTTTCACTGGTTTCGACGTTAACGTTTCTTATTACCTACAGTTTAAAGTTACTATTCTTTTTACTTGAAGACATAAATATTCTATTATATAACCCTCTTCTCAATTCTTAATTTATCTTTAACTTAAAACGGTAACTCTTTAAAATAAACTCTGTATTAATACTTAACGTTAGGGACATTACTAAATATAGGAAATTTAGAAAAGTTAAAAGAATTGTAACGAAATTAAACATCTTCGTGTAACATCGCATGCCATAGGTAAGTATACGGGTGATTTTATCAAGTACATTAAATTTTGATGAATGAACAAAAAAATATGAGTATGTACAGTCACCTTCAAAAATGCATGGACAGTTCTGAACTCTATTCACAAGTAATAAAGACTAAAAGTATCCATGCAATTTTGCAGGTGACTGCACAGTAGGTATCTGCTATAACATAATAATAATAATAATAATAATAATAATATTCCACAACTATCACACAACGCCATCTAGTCCCAAGCTAAGCAGAGCTTGTGTTATGGGTACTAGACAACTGATAAACATAGGTACTTATATATTTCTAAATACATACATATTATAGATAAATTACACCCAGACACAGAACAAATGATCGTGCTCATCACACAAACATTTGTCCTGGGTGGGAATCGAACCCACGACCTCCGGCATAGCAGTTAGGGTCACTAACCACTAGACCAACAGGCCAGTCAAACACACATGGAAATTGAACGTAATCTGTAAGAGATCACCTCTGATTTAAACCTTTTTATATACATAATTTTATTCATCCTAAATAGTTATATTTATACATTCTTAGAAAAGTAAACATACAGGGTTATGAATATTGTGAACCTAATTCAGAGGTCACACATTATGTAATCGATTTACAGAACTACTTACGAAATGCTACATAATTATGTAATATTACAACTTTTGTTGTAGGTATTGTTTATAATAACTTTTCTTATTTTTCTCATATTTTTTACTAAATCGCTTTCAAACGTCGAAATCATGAGTTGATAATCATCTCAACGTCAACACTTTTGTACAAATATGTACGCAACCATTTTATTATTGAATTAAGAAATTAACAATTGTTGAGTGACTTGAGCATGTTGACTACGATATTGTTACTATACATAAACTCGTTGACTTCTCGCCATTCCTTATACTTATTAAATATTATAGTTATAGTGTTTTGTTAGATTTTTAATTATAGTATATTTATTTATCTTTCACGTCGTATCAAAGTGCTGTCGAAGAACTTAACAATCATTAATTTCTTGAAGCTTTAATTTGGGACACTCATTGTTTATATAAAAAATATATTTTATGTTTTACAACTGAAAATAATATAGTAGACATCGAACTCAGTCCAAATTTTATATGGAAATAAAATAGTAAACATCGCACAAATCTCGCACTAAGACAAAATTAAGAATGTTAAGTATGCTGAACAGTCCGTAGGTACAATAAACCATAGTATTTTATTTCTTTATTGGATTTTGACTATTTTGATATTTTTTGTAAATCGCAAACAGGAACGTAGCAACTAAATACACTGTAAATAATTCCGATGAATTATAAAATAATGTGGTATATTTTTAAATTATTTACATTTAATGATATATCAGTCACTACCTACGTTGTAACTATATTTCAATAATGTATAAACTTGACACCTAAGAGAGATTGATGGTCATAATAAATAATATAAGTACAATACGTTACTTGTGGTACCTACTGCAAGGTAAGCAATATTATCACATGTATGTATTTAATACCTTTTGCTACTATTATGTATAAAATAAATATAATGTACTCGCATACACCTCGTAAGGAGTATAGGTAATATTGTAACTACTTAATGCGCCAGAAACTTACCTACATACTGTAAAGGCCTGTAATTTTGTACACCTTGATCGATAATAATTATTTTACAACACCAAATTCATTAAAACGGGAGTAAAAATATAAATTATGGTTTTATTATGTTTTAGTACCCCATACACTATCAATTAGATTAACAACACAGTAAATTCATTGATCTGAAAAACTTTATTCAAAAGACATAAAAAAATAGTTTATATGACTACGACAACGCAGACAGTAATTGACCTTAAAATTAAAGAAATGCATACAAACTCATAGCTAGGGAGCTGGCGACGCGTCTGCCACCATGGTAGCGCTGCGTTGTCAATTCAGACTTCAACGAGCTGTAACGGTTAAAGTCAGTAAGTAAAATGTCTACCATTTTTTTTTGTATTCAGCCTAATTGACCTAATTAAAACTACGAGCAAATGATTTAGTAGAGCTTTTTCTCTTACATTTTTATATCTACCCCCTGTGATAATGCAGAGCTCTGGGGCCCAATTCTGTAACTTAGAGATAAGCAACATGCCATAGTCACTCTATCGACACACTACAGACATTATTATGCAATAGGGAAAAGAGGTGTCGTTGTTCGATGGCTTCACAATGGCAGTTCGATAGCCAAACACGATAGACACAACTGTCAGATTTCATTTGAAATATATTTACAGACTACCAATAAAGTCCTACTATGGCGTTTCAATGTCACTACAGTGGCAAGTCAATGACCATAAATATTTGTAGAATACCAAATGTCAATGAGTAGTCTATTGAGACACAACCGACACACTATCGACGCACTATTAATAAGTTAGCTATTTTACAGAATTGGGCCCCTGGATGTCTGCCTCATAGATTTTCTTCGTTATCAAAATGGTATTGACCATTAACCCCAGAAGCAGACACGAGCAAATGATTTAGTACTGTTTTTATTTACAGATTTAAAACTGCGTTGCTGTGTATATTATATTATTATTATTTATTTCTTTTACTGTGCTACAGGGCTAAAAAACGCAGCAACGTACGAATTTAATTCTACTTAAATGCTCGCCAGCTCCCTATGAACCATATATTTCAATTAGACCATTACATACACTTTAATATGTCAGAAAAACAAATAAAACAAAGCTACAGTCACAGTCAGAAAGCATCTTAACTTGTGAATGTACTGTAGTTGCCCATTCCAACGCGTAGATACAGTAGAGTCTATGGAGAAGAAGGTTCAAGAAACTCCATGGTCACAGTTTTTTTAAAACATTCAATCAAAAAGCAGACATAGAAGTACGATTACATAAATCGTAATAAACAACATCGGTGTCATAAAAGAGTACGTAACTATCTGTATGATATCGTAAGTATGACTTTCATTTTCTATCACTCTCGTTGATAAAGAAAACTCTCTCGAACTTTGAACGAGATACAGCTACAGATTATACGGTTTCAGTTTCAGTATATATACCTAGCGCTGAAGTTGTCTTGCATTATTTAATTTTTTGTTTATCGTGTGGTTAATGCCTAACCTGGTGTCAAAGTTGATGAGATGCTTCCCATGGGTCTCTGACTTGATTTTATATGTCGTCGAGAAATATCTCTCAGGCATGCTGGTTTCTCCTATTTTATTAATTAAATTTAATTAATTACCATCGACTACATGTAGGATTAACAGTATACACCTCATTGATAGTACAATAGTCAATAGTTACGTAAAGTAAATATACTTAAAACTGCTCTCTCTCTCTCACTCTAATTTGGAGGTAACTAATGAGCTTCATCATCATCATCATTTCAGCCGAAAGACGTCCACTGCTGGACATAGGCCTCCCCTAAGTGTAATTTTTGCTTAGGGGGGGTTTGCCATAATCGCCACGCTTGGCAGGCGGGTTGGCGATCGCAGTACGGTCGATACAAAAAGCACAGAGAACGCTGCTGCCCATTCTCTGGTACATCCCTTAGTCGCCTCTTACGACACCCACGGGAAGATATCGACTAATGAGCTTATTCATTTATAAATGTCTAAACAAAAGGATTATATATCTAATAGTACATTACATGTTTAAGTTTCTGCTTGTATTTACAACTTTCCAGCTTTTGTTTAGAGAATCAGCACCTTTCAAGTAAAGAATTATGATGATTTTGATTGATCTGGTTTCTGTTACTAGTTTTACGTACTATATCATTAGTTTTATTAACCTCGTATTAATTTTGAGTGTGACTCCTTTTCTGAATAATAGCGAGAATGCCTTCGTTCTTTCGAGAATGAAGTTGAGAAAAGTTTATTTTACTTTAGCATACTCGTGCCTTATATTATTAAATAGCTAGTGACTTATTTTATTAACGACTATATTCCGACACTTCTTCTAATAATATTATAATAAGTGTCGGAATATTGAGTCGTTACTCTTGCTTGACTTGCTTTCTTTTTACCCGAAACTTGAAATATTTTACCCAACATCTATATACATATTTCATGTTTTAACCATATAAAGTTTTGTTAAAATCAAACAGCAATCCTGATTTCTTCATTTATTAGAGTACAATGTACGAGTACATGTAATACAACAGGATTAAATAAAAGTACAGGCAAGTAACGTTTTAGTTTCGATATAAGTTTGTGACCAGTTGGTGTGCAGCTACACCGTCGTATCTCCGTTGTGTTGTGGAGTGTCACTGGCGACTGGTTCAGGCGCGCGGCACTTCTTGAGGTGCGTCCTCATGTTAGACGACTGGGTGAAGGCGAGCTTGCAGCGAGGACACGAGTACGGTTTGGAACCGGTGTGGAAGTTCAGGTGCGACTTCAAGTGATGCTTCTTTGTGAAAGACTTCGGGCACAGCGTGCAGGAGAACGGCTTTACACCTATGACAAAAAATAATGCTCTTTTTCTTACTGCTTAAATATTACAAATTGAATGACCGAGCCAATTTGTACAATGAAATTATGAAAAACTAAAGATTTACGAAAAAAAGTACGTATGTATATGTATAAATTATGTATATTCAATAAATCTTCGTGGATGCCCTTTCTATTACGTAGTACGTAAAAACTGATAACGGTAACCAATTAATTTCATTGACCGTGAATGTCGAGCACAAGGTCATATCACACAAAGTAATCAGTCTCCTTATCAGAAATACTAATACTACATGTCTTAATTGCCACATATTTATTTGTTGTCATTACTCGTCGTATTAACATGTCACAACAATAAAAACTGCACTCGATTGAAACATTATCTATGTAAGTCAACCAATCAACCAGAAATCGGCCAAATTAGGAGTAGAATAGACGCTAAAGACAGAGGAGAGCGAAATAAGACTTATGACTATACCTTTGACGTAGGCAAACAATAATGTCAACCACATATTATCACCTCTCTCTTTGTTTATTTAACCTGTGTGTAGTCGCATGCGAAGCGTCATGTTTTAGGTGTCTCCGAAGCGCTTGTCGCAGTGCAGGCAGGCGGAGACCGCTCGCCCGAGTGCGTGCGCTGGTGCTGCTTCAGCAACATCTTGATAACTGACCTGTGTGCAGTCGCAGGTGTAGCGTCATGTTGGAGCGGTCTGCGAAGCGCTTGTCGCAGTGCGGGCAGGCGTAGGGCCGCTCGCCCGAGTGCGTGCGCTGGTGCTGCTTCAGCAACATCTTGATAACTGACCTGTGTGCAGTCGCAGGTGTAGCGTCATGTTGGAGCGGTCTGCGAAGCGCTTGTCGCAGTGCGGGCAGGCGTAGGGCCGCTCGCCCGAGTGCGTGCGCTGGTGCTGCTTCAGCAACATCTTGATAACTGACCTGTGTGCAGTCGCAGGTGTAGCGTCATGTTGGAGCGGTCTGCGAAGCGCTTGTCGCAGTGCGGGCAGGCGTAGGGCCGCTCGCCCGAGTGCGTGCGCTGGTGCTGCTTCAGCAACATCTTGATAACTGACCTGTGTGCAGTCGCAGGTGTAGCGTCATGTTGGAGCGGTCTGCGAAGCGCTTGTCGCAGTGCGGGCAGGCGTAGGGCCGCTCGCCCGAGTGCGTGCGCTGGTGCTGCTTCAGCAACATCTTGATAACTGACCTGTGTGCAGTCGCAGGTGTAGCGTCATGTTGGAGCGGTCTGCGAAGCGCTTGTCGCAGTGCGGGCAGGCGTAGGGCCGCTCGCCCGAGTGCGTGCGCTGGTGCTGCTTCAGCAACATCTTGCGGGAGAACGCCTTACCGCACTCCTCGCACACGTGGGGCTTCACACCTAGAACCATTTACATATGGGTAAACTAAACATTGTAATGAACTAAATATGAGGTTGTATTTAACAGAATGTAGACAATCTTCTCGTCTATCGGAAGTTCCCAATGTTTAATACGGTAATGAAATTTGCAAAACAGCATAAAGTACAGATAAGAATAATGTTAGGTAAAGCACACTTCGGCCTGTGTAGGCTTTAGTCGCAAAATATAATGTTAAAAGGAACAATAAAATGCTATCACCGTGTCAATTGGAAATATATATTTTATTAGCATTTTATGTCTCAATAATATTCGCGTACGTAAGATACGTTTACTATGAAAGACATTTAATCGTATTGGTATGACAACCTTTCGAATAAGAAACTGTAGATCTGTTTGAGGGATCTAGAAATCGTTGCACGTTCGGGAAAGTACAAACTTAGCACTACGTAACTAATTTAATGTGTACTTAGTTTGGTCTCGGCACCACTGATCAGTTTTATAAACAAATAGTTGCTTGAAAACTTGTTACAGATTGAGACATATATACAACTGTACTGGATCATCAAATCAAAAATTAATACTCTTCTCGAAAAGAAACTTGTTGTTGATATAGGGATTTTTAATTTTATAAAATGTTTTTAACAAATAGGGATAGGATTAGCTAGTCAGCTATCTTTTTATCCTTTTTTATGATTGGTGGTAGATATGGTAGGTCCACAGGTGCAACCCAAAGACCAAGGATATGAAGAACCTATCATATTTAATACATATAATTTCCACAACCTAATCCATTTACCTGTGTGGATCCTCACATGCATATTGTATGCAACCCGCTGGTTGAAAGACTTGGGGCAAAGAGTGCATTTGTACTCTTTACGGTTCCTGAAAATAAATAGAGCGAATTTTATACCAATTATTTATAGCTTCCCAAGCTTCTAAAGCTTTAATAAAGGACTTTTTATATGAAAATCTTTATAAGGATGGGAAATATTGGTCTATCAAAAGAATATTTTGTAGCTGTTCAAATATTTTTTTAAAGAAATAAATACGTATTATATATAACAATGTCTCACCGATGGATCTTCATGTGGCTGCTGAGATATCCTCTGTCGTTGAAGTACTTGCCGCACACGGTGCAGGTGGCTGCGAACTCCCTGGTCCCCCGGTGTATGGACATGTGGTATTTGAAGTTCCGCAGCTGGGAGAACGTCTTGCCGCACTCGCCACAAGAGTAGCGCGCGGTGCTGGAGTGCCGCCGCATGTGCACCGCCAGGGACTCCGCGCTCGTGAACACCTGGAAATTGTACATTTTGGAAAACTATACAGCAATCAGCCGTCTTACGAATGCAGTTTAAAGACACAAAAAAGTTTATTTCGTTGTCCTAACTGAGACACAAAAAAGTTTATTTCTAAATCGCTATACCAGAAAAGTGGGCGTGATCACTCAAAGTAACATGACTTTATTTTCGCAACCGAGCTAGTAATCGACTTAGGTATTTACTTTACAGATTTGAAGGAGCTCGAAACTCGAGTGTCTATATAATTATGTGGTTCTAGTTTCAATTCTTGTATTTTACATTGATAAACTTACAGTTTACAGTTAAAGAGTGGTTAGATATATACGCAACTTCTATATTTATATTAAGTTATGTGTAAGTTACCTATAGTTCATAACTTTGACTTGTCCAAGTAAACCGTATTCTTCAGAATAATGGAAATTTCTATAATTTATGTGCTTACCAAGAAATATTACAAGTTAGTTACGTGACTTCACATATAACAAATAACATAAAATTACTATAAAATAATACATAACATGTAAATGTATTGTTTATACAGGCATCCCGACTTCAGGCACTTTACTATAGACCAAGAAATAACAGCTTAGTCGACGTAGCATTTCAACCGTGAATGCAAACGACTACATGAATATAAATGCATTTTAGCGTAAAACATTTCCACTCAGTTTGGTGAAAGCAAACCTAGGTTTTAAGGAAACGCTATCGTTATTGCTTCAAGAAGACGTGTTTGATTTAAACACACCTCAAGATAATGTCAATTCTATTTCAATAGGTGTTATTCTGATGCATGCACGAATCCATCCATTCATAATACGCTGCGACGCGATGTTCATACGTGCATCGCGAGTGCAGTTTGGCCTATTGCCATATTCCAAGGAACCAAATCCACCACAAGGTTGTGAAGCATCACCGTTCTTAGACCAATTTTCCAGGTAAACTGATTACTGGATTTTTTCAATCTTGAAAATATCCAATTTTCACCCTTGCACTTGTTTGCACCTTAAATGGTGAACACTATCACCTTTTAAGGTAGCTAACTTATTTAAAGAGATCTGGGATCCAAGTTGGGTGGAGATAGAAATGGGGTCGTCGTCAGGGGTATATATTTCTAACAAAAACCCGACTACGACAAAAAAACGACGCTGAAAAAGTATGAAACAAGATTTTCAGGATAGAACAAAAAGAAAAGCCGTAGTCACACGGTATTAAAGTGTTTAGGTTGGTACCTATAACGTGTGACTACGGCTTTTCTTTTTGTTCTATCCTGAAAATCTTGTTTCATACTTTTTCAGCGTCGTTTTTTTTGTCGTAGTCGGGTTTTAGTTTTTTACTTTTTTTTATTTAATTATATTTTTTTTTTACTCTTGACTTTTTGTCCGCTAGAGGGCGTGATTTTAAATTTGAGCAATATTTTGGAAATGTAGAAGTGAGGCCCTTTCAAATGATACCAAACACGGCGTGTTTATCTCCATTTTTATTTTTTAAGCCTTACTTTTTGTCCGCTAGAGGGCGCCAAATCGCTTTTTGTGACACGTCACGTAGCCTATGTTCAGCGGAAAATTAAGACGGTTCTAACGATACCTCATAATAATATGTCGAGTTCCGATAAGTAGATTAGAAGCTATGAGGGAACAGATGAAGATACACACATACATACATACAAACATACATACATACATACATAGCCAGTCAAAATCATAACCCTCCTTTGGCTTTGCCGTAGTCGGGTAAAAAGTAACAAATGCCCTACGGCAGTATTTTCCATTTTTGTCATGTAACTATAAATAACCACTAACTTATGTTAAGTTTACCTGATTGCAAATAGTGCACTTGAAGTCATCTCTGCGATTATTTGGTAGACATGAAACATTGGCAGTTACTTTCACGTCGCCTGTAGGCTCTATGTCGCTAACTGCTTTCGTATTTGATAATACATTTGGTTTGGGAACATTATTGTTACTATCATTGACTATGCTGCTTTCGTTTCCCTGAAAATGAGGTAAATGATGAATTACTTAAAAATGAAGGAAGGTCTTACTTCTATCACACACTACGAAAAAACTTCTTACTTTTAGTTTGGACGATTGCAGCTGCACAGGATTTTCAGTTTTTCTACGGAATGGTTTGTAATTGTTAGGTATCCGAGGACTCCATGGACTCTCTAATACTTGATTTAAAATAGTTACTTTGGCAGACGTAGTCACATCCATTTCTTTACTACTCTCATCACTAACATTGTTAATGACGGATCTATTTCTATGAACTGGCATCGGTTTTATCGAATTGAACATTGACGGTGCGATACTAAAGTCCAAAGAAGGAACATAAAATCCTGAAAGAATCTGCTCCTGTATCCCCAACTGGATTAAAGGATTTGCTGACATAGGGGCATGGTTCATTAATATATTCATCGGTAAACTATTAACGTTAGCATGTGTCTCATTACTTTTAGTAGACGAGCAAACTTTTAGACAAGATTGGTCATATAATGTTTTGTTAGTTTTACTGTAATCTGGTTCATCTCGAGTGCATCGCTGCTTGTGAAGGTGAAATACTGTAGGCGAATGACTGATGTGTTCGTTCGTTTTTTTATATGGTTCTAAGAGTGGACCGTCGGCGCTGAGATGTTTGCCATTTGCATTCGTCAAGAGCACAGATGCCGGAGCACGATAGCATTCATTTGATATTGCTAGCACGCCTGCCGTCAGACCGTTAACATTACCGTTTCGAGGATATGTCTCGATAAATAAATCACGTAGAAAAGAGTTCCTTTGTCGGTCTCCATACGGTGATTTCAGATTTCCTAAAGAAGACTTACGCTCTCCTCTCGGATTCTGACTACGTACCAGCTTATCTTTGCAATCTGGGTTGCTAACTGAATACTGTAATACATCCTGGACTTCCTTGCCTTTCTTTATATTTATGTATCGTTGATCTCTACAGCCTTCAAATCCTAAAGTGTATACATTCCTTCTCGACAGATCCGTTTCATAGAGAAGACCTAAATTGGAATTGTTATACTCCAATGTATCAGACATTGGCGGCAAATGTTGAGTGTCAACAAATATTTGCATGGCTCTTATAATGTCTAGAAACATTTCAAGTTTTTCTTTTTGTACAGTGACTTCTCCATTATAAATGTAATAAAGCACAGATGACATAGCCTCGAGGTCAAAATCTGGTAAAACGATAAAAGTTGGCGATTCATCTGAGGGACAAGAAAGTAGGAGCCGCTGAAAGAAAATATTGCTAATTAGTCATTGCACGATTTTTCTAAAAGTTGATAAAACACGACAATGCTGCAATAGGAAGTGTTTGCTTACTCTGAGAAAAGCGCTGACACTGGCGAGCACAGCGCGGTGTGCGCTGAATGCGCGCCCGCCGCACAGGAGTTTCACATCGCACCACTCGCTGTGCGACAGCCATTCACACATCTGAAATATCAATGAAAGAGAAATCCATTAATATTTAAAACTTATCACTACTCTATGCTATGTTTACTGTTAATTGCCTGGTTTTTCTCATTGCGTATAAGTTATTTATCTTAATATTTACTTGATTAAAATTTCCGATATGTAGCTTTTTCGAATATTTGTAATTGTAAAAGAAGAAGTTAGGTATTTTATATACCTAACTTCTTAGAAAGATAATGACTTTTAACAATTTACAATACAACAATCTAATCGCACTCACAACACACTTGATAATAGCCTGTGAAAACACACCGTTACAAAATGGATTTGAGAAATAATTTAAGAATTTCTTTCACGCAATTTTCGAGTAATTTGGATGGATCTTCAACAGTGATCCGGTGAGTGCGGAACCAAACTCGGACGTCTGTAAACACGCTATGTTTGTGGCACACTTTTAATTCCTCGCCGATCGTGCAAATAGATGCCTATGCTCGGTATCTGTGCTGTAGCAGTGACATGCACGCCCGATGTCTCGCATGCCAGTAAAGGCTAAATTAACCAAACACACCCGACCAGGTCAACGTTTTTAAAGTAGCACCACTCGTGAAAGTGTAGAGCAAATAGGTCTAATCAAACAAGAAGAAAATTGGAAGCATCATCTCGCCAACCTATACACTTCCTTCTACCTACGTCTAACTTGACAGTTATTCTTAACCTAAAACGTCGCTATTTAAGTGAGCACTTGAAATTGGTATGCTATGTTTTGTGTGAGAATGAAAGCCTGCTCATTTAATTAATTCATTAGCAGAATTCGCTATATACTTACTTAGAGTATTACATGAAACATACCATTGCGAGATTTACAAGATCATTAACATAAAAAGCGCATTGTCCGATAATTTATTACCAAATTAAGTAGGTGTGAGCATGCTGATTTATTGGTTTATCACATTGCTCTGCGGGGATCAAGTCTCAGTTAGGTGATAAAATCTGTAGCGCTCCACTTCAAACACTAAACACACATGATTCATGTGGGGAGCTTCTTTATGCTTAAATAGGCAACACGAAAAGAAAGGATATGCTAAAACCACAACGAGTAGGTAAATAGAAGTAGTTCTTGCGAATACAAATATATTATGTACAAATATATCTACGCAAAAAAAAGCTTTGAAAGAATAGGTATCTCTGTTGAAGAATAGCGTCAAAAACGCTTTAACCAAATAGCTTACTACTCAAAATAGAAAGCTAGGGTCAGATTAGTTTCTAGTACATTATCAATTATCTACAGCATATTCCAGTAACCAGAATACACATGCTATCGATGCTGTAGTATTGTAACGTTAATTACCGATTTGCCGATATCAATTAACTCGTGAAGATATTTTAAGATTAAGATTAATAACCCGTGATCCGTGAAACATTGCAAGCCTCTTTCTTGTCCTACTTGTCATGACTTATATTGTTTACCTAGCGGATATAATATATGGCTAGTATTTTAGGCTTGATATATGTGCAACTGTTTGCGGACTGCCACCGAACAATACTTACGACTATACATTTCTCACAGAAGAGAAATGCAAGTATGACTCTAGCGCATTAGAATTCTACGACCAGGTAGTAAGATAGTGAGGACATCCTCATTAACACTACTGAAAAGTATTAGTAAAAGCAATGTATAGACGCCACCACATTAAGCTATGCGAAACTGTCAATTTTTCCCAATCAATGTTGAATCTAATGCTTTAGCGATAAAGTTGAAAATCTATTTAAGAAATTGTAGGAGCTTGATGTGCTGGTGTCTGTACTTAGTAGAACACTCTCTTTTTGTTTTTGATAAAGGTTTCCCCACACTAGAAATTTCTACTAAATCGGGGGTGCGTTCACAAAATTTTAAACTCACATACACAAATACCCAGACCCGAAACAACTATCTGTAGGCCATACAAATATTTGTTCCGTGCGGGGATCGAACTCGCAATACGTACCGCAGCAGTCAACTTCTTGAGCCACTGTGCCAACCATGCCATCAAAATTTATGGGCCGTAACTTTACATGGAGCATTTTGTTAAAATATCAACTGGTTCGCTATTACGGTTTGAAAGAGGTAAGCACAGAGTCAGACGGTCAGACGGTGCCGTAAACTTAGTGCTCACTTGAAAGGGTCCCATTGGTACCCCATGGACGTGCGATTGTGCGTACTGCACAAGAATTTGACCCTCAGGGTTGTTACCTCAACAACCCTTTTTGGTTTATTCAGTAAAGAAATATCTTTTTCGAAGCACAATCTCTGAGCAAGACCAATGGCCATCCTATACCGATTTGAAGTCCTGGGCAACAATCACCAGTTAGGTTTAGCATTTTTTTTTAGCAGTTACAATTTTGTTCAAGCGCAAGTAGGACAATAATTGGGGATTTTTTTTTTGCAAAATAAAACCGACTCCAAAAACGCAAAATAGTGAAAAAAACTAAATCACAAAAAAGTGAAAAATAAACTTCAGAAGAAAAATCAGCTTCTAAAGTTGGTGACATTTGTTTGTTTGATTTGGTTTTTTTTTGCCACCGACTTCAGAAGCTGATTTTCCTTCTGAGTTTTATGTTTTGTGATTTTGTTTAGTCAGTATTTTGGGTTTTTTGAAAATATATGGTAAACGTAACAAAAGCCTATTTTGAGAGTTGTCCTCAATTTCCCTGGGATCCCATCATCAAATCCTGACTTAGTGACTATGGGACCACCTTGGGAGTACCTATACTCTTTCGAAAACAAAAAGAATTTTGAAAATCGGTTCATGAATGACGGAGATAGGTATCCGATAGCAAACATACAAAAAAAAAACATAGAGACGAATTAAGAACCTCCAAAATTTAAGAGAATTCGTGTTGTGATTACGTGCAACTCGTTGAATTTCCTATCAACTACTCTAATATGTGCTTCGAAAAAGCGCTATTTGATAAAGCTAGGTTGTCAATTAGCCAGAGTTAGATCAGTTATGATTCAGCAGGTTGCATTTAATTGATGTAGGTAGGACTTCAGTGAGGTGGATACACACGAGGGAGGTCCACGATCAAAAAAGTAGCTCAAATGGCACACTTAGCATCGAGTGGATACAGCTTAATGAGAGAGGAGATTCAATCGGTTAGAGGGGTACCAAAATCCATCAGGCTAAAAAAATATTTGATTTTCTCAAAAGTAAAAGTAGATTTGTTTAAACATAGGTACAGACTGAACGAACTTTGTATTTTTTTAGTTCTAGCATTCTAGTTCTTACTTCCCACTTGACTAAATGCAAACACTATAAAAGTTATTGGACTCAAAAATAAACATGGAGTTATTTATGTTTTATCTAAAGTTCAATCTAGTGTGTGGCTAAGTATTTATGTAGATAGATAGATATTTATTCAATCCATCAGTCTTAACTTCTGCGTAATTTTGACTTGGGCGAGTTTTACAAACCGCTATTTCCAAAGTACCTTAGTAGGCTAGGAAACCTATTAAAGAAGTAAGAACTTCCTCTGCCAGAAAGCTGGAAAAACTTATTATCTATTATGGGTTGTTCATGCGGTAGGAGATCGCTTCATATGTTTATTTCTCGACTTCTGAAGCCCAAAAGAAAATTAAAGAACAAAATAAAGTAAGTCCGGGTAGTTTACTAACCCATACCACGTAGATTGATTTAATTATTATGACATTTTCTACTGCTTAATATACAGAAATTGATAAAGTTAATACAACATCATACTTTCAAGACAGGCGGGAACTGGAAATAAAGGACTCTAGAAAACGATTTTTCACACATTATGAGAAAATTAAACCATCACGACGGAGCACAGATTGTAAATAAATAGATAATAATATTAAGATGGGAAGAATTATACATTTAGTATAAAATCTACCTATTGCTCTAAGTAACTCTGAAAATTATAACTGTACCCTACATGAATAAGTAATACACATGCGATTTACCGGACGTATTTAAAAACGAAGAAGAGTTATTGTAAAATAACTTTGATCTGGACACTGAAATACGTACTTAGGTACATACGTTGCATTTTTTTTTAAATACGGTACCTAAGAAATTGATTGCCCAAATGCATGCACCTCCTGAAATACCTTTCCCTTTTCTTCCTTTGGAAATAAAACATCAGTACCTTGTTACTTAAGCTATAGTAGATCACCAACGTGACATTTGTAGGAGACGATCTATAGCTTAAGTATAAAAATAATTAGGCACGCAATAATTAACAAAATATATTTTAAAACAAATAAAGGTAGATACTGAAAAGTTAAATTAAAATAAATTAAGGAAAATCTTTTTCACTCACTGTAAAGGTTTAAAATCACCAACATGTAACATTTAATTTCCACTTCCATAAGTACATAAATATTTTTTCGTCCAAAAGCGCGGGAATTTCACGAACAGGGGACTGAACCAATGTGTGCGCGTGAGTCCTCCACACTGACGGTATCCAACACCGTAACACGCATGCTCCAATGTGTGTTACCGCCTTACCGCTGACCGCTGACCATACACTACTACCATTTTTAATGGCATGCGTTATTCCATACTTCACGTGTGCCAACAAAACCCGTATATTAAACTTTCAACAAAAATATTCGATTGCCTACTAACTAAATAATACTTAGATTCTTGTTTGTGAATATTTCTAACAAGAGCTTTTCAGTTTTATTTAAAACTCGTTATGCAAATAAGTGCAAATGTGCGGGACACTCATGGAACTTACAGTTATTGGTATTAATCATACAGATTTAGTTGTTACTTTGTCATTTATACTTACTAGGTGTTATTAAGTGCATAAATATTTTACTTTGACATTCATCGGAAAGTAGGTAGGACTAGGAACATTAGAACATACCTTTACAACTGAGACTACCTTTAATCCCACGCTGTTTTTTTTTTACAATTTATTTGATAATTTCTAATACTTTCTGCGCAAATAAATTGAAAAAAAAATAAAGCTACATGATCAGTCAATCTATGTATATTCCATATCTAGACTCTACCGCCCTAGAAATCTAAGCAGACAGAAGGATTTGGTAGGACATAGGGATGTTTCCTGACTAAACGAAATAAGATTCTATTTAGTCCGTCAGTTAGATTATCAAAATATTGGATACGTGTTTTAAGTTGTATCAAATTAATAAAAATTGAGAAAGATAAAACGCGTCATGAGTGAGGGCTTGTGATGTCCCGTCAGGGCTGCGAGTTGTTCAAAAGATAACGCGGTCTCGACTTATAGGGCCAAGGGTGGTTTTTAGTCAGTAGAAGTTTAGTCAGTAGAAGAGCGGGAGGGGTTATTTGATGATTTTCCACACGCCCAAAAAAAAAAGGGCTCGTGAAGTCACTTTCCGGGAACAAATGTACTGAAATGTAAAAAAAAAAAAAAAAAAAAATGTGACGTCAAGACAGTTTTCGAAAAGCTGTATCGTCTTAATTTTTTGGTTACCTACGTAAAAAAAGAAAAATTATGTGCCCAATATTATTTGAATCTATCTGACGGACTATTTAGTTTTTAGGGTTCCGTACCTCAAAAGGAAATAACGGAACCCTTATAAGATCACTCGTGTATCTGTCTGTCTATCTGACCATTCCCCCCTTATCTCCGAAACTACTGAACCTAAAATAAAAATAAAACTAAATGTGGCACTCGGAGACTGCCGCGGTAAAGCTATTGCATAGCATTTTTTATCAACTTATGCAAATAATTAATTATTTAATTTGACAACCTCAGTTGACAACCTGGTTATTTTCCGTAACCATAGCAACCTGGTTGAATATTTTCGTTACGGAATTTCTGGATTACCTCGAAATTCTACCTCGAAATTGGTCGCGAAATTTTTCTAAGTATTTTTTTCATAGTGCCCCCAAGACGACACTCTGACCTGAATTTCATTCATTTATTTTATTTCAAGACAAAAATCAGTGAAACGACCTTTAATCATTCTAAACAGTTGTATGAGTGAAAATATTATGGTAATTATGTTTAGGAATAAAAGCGTTAGGATAAAAAACAGTAGGAGTTTAAATATATTTACACTAATGATATTATGAATTCCAATTTTCGGAAACATGAGTGTTATGAACATCGTCGGTAGGACTACAAATAGTATGAATGAAAACTTTAGGATGAAAAATTTTAGGAAGAGTGATCATTCGGATTACAAATCGTTAGGAAGAACAATTTCGGATAAAGAACTTTAGGTGAGCCAATATGGACCCTCAATTCCTATCTGCATTATATATCCCATAGAAGCAAGACTGCCCAAGATCATATGCTGAGCAGGATCCAGCTGTACTAGCTGTCTACACTGCTGACCTACCCAAGACTGAGCAAATTGTAAGTAACTGCGAACAATTCTGACGACACAGCAGTCCTATCCTGTAATCAAGACCAGATAAGAACATCCAAATAACTACAATAACACCAGACAACATTGAATCATAGAATATAGGTATAACGAAAATAAAAGGCAAACTATCACATATGAGTAGGCTTTATAAGTTTACGGGTTATAGTCGACCAACTTATAAAATGTACTTGTATGAAATATTTTCCTGTTCATAATGTATGGGAGCGCAGGTATCAAAACTGCAAATGTAAGTTTGTTTTATTTTTAACCGACTTGAGGTCAAGAGCAAGCCCATTTACAATTAAAAAAAAAAAAAATATCCCAAAAAGGAGGAGGTTCTCAATTCGATTGGTATGTTTTTTTTTTCTATGTATGTACACCGATTACGCTGCGATTAATGATCCAATTTACGTGATTCTTTTTTAGTTTGATGCGGAATAGTTGCCATTTGGTCCCATAAAAAATTAGCATGGTTTGGCCCAGTACTTTTTATTTTATGTTTTTTTTTTTAATTTATGAATATTTTTCGTTTATGTGTATCGCGAATAACTTCGTCGTTTATGAACCAATGTTGATGATTCTTTTTTTATTGGAACGGAGATACTTCAAGGGTGCTACCATGATATGGAAACCAGGACCTGGTGATGGAATCCCAGAGAAATCGAGGGTAACCCTAAAATTTCATAGGCACGTATTACGTGTTTCGTGATTTTTCTGACGCTATACAAGTATCGCATCTAGCAGTCACCACTTCATGTTGATGAGCTTATGATGGAAGGTACTACTCCTCAATGGTTAGGAGTTGAACGCAATAATAAGGGAATCTTGAAGGTTAAGGGTTAGGTGTCATAGTAAGTATTTCTATAAGATACTAGCTGAACCCGCGCATGCGTTGCAATGCTTTTTTCCCTACCTATCTGCCTACTAACCTTCCTACTAACCTTCCTACTACCCTACCTACTACCCTACCAACTACTCTACCTACCTACTACCCTACCTACCTACTACCCTACCTACCTACTACCCTACCTACCTACTACCCTACCTACCTACTACCCTACCTACCTACTACCCTACCTACCTACTACCCTACCTACCTACTACCCTACCTACCTACTACCCTACCTACCTACTACCCTACCTACCTACTACCCTACCTACCTACTACCCTACCTACCTACTACCCTTCCTACCTACTACCCTACCTACCTACTACCCTACCTACCTACTACCCTACCTACCTACTACCCTACCTACCTACCTACCTACTACCCTACTTACTACCCTACCTACTTACTACCCTACCTACTTACTACCCTACCTACCTACTACCCTGCCTACCTACCAACCACTTTCTCACCGTATAAACCTTCTCTGGACTTCCACAAATAATTCAAGACCAAAATTAGCCAAATCGATCCAGGCGTTGTTGAGTTATGCGCTTACCAACACATTTTGCGATTCATTTTTATATAATAGACTAGCTGAACCCGCGCATGCGTTGCAATGCGTTTTTCCTACCTACCTATCTACTACCCTACCTACTACCCTACCTACTACCCTACCTACTACCCTACCTACTACCCTACCTACTACCCTACCTACTACCCTACCTACTACCCTACCTACTACCCTACCTACTACCCTACCTACTACCCTACCTACTACCCTACCTACTACCCTACCTACTACCCTACCTACTACCCTACCTACTACCCTACCTACTACCCTACCTACTACCCTACCTACTACCCTGCCTACTACCCTGCCTACTACCCTGCCTACTACCCTGCCTGCTACCCTACCTACTACCCTACCTACTACCCTACCTACTACCCTACCTACTACCCTACCTACTACCCTACCTACTACCCTACCTACTACCCTACCTACTACCCTACCTACTACCCTACCTACTACCCTACCTACTACCCTACCTACTACCCTACCTACTACCCTACCTACTACCCTACCTACTACCCTACCTACTACCCTACCTACTACCCTACCTACTACCCTACCTACTACCCTACCTACTACCCTACCTACTACCCTACCTACTACCCTACCTACTACCCTACCTACTACCCTACCTACTACCCTACCTACTACCCTACCTACTACCCTACCTACTACCCTACCTACTACCCTACCTACTACCCTACCTACTACCCTACCTACTACCCTACCTACTACCCTACCTACTACCCTACCTACTACCCTACCTACTACCCTACCTACTACCCTACCTACTACCCTACCTACTACCCTACCTACTACCCTACCTACTACCCTACCTACTACCCTACCTACTACCCTACCTACTACCCTACCTACTACCCTACCTACTACCCTACCTACTACCCTACCTACTACCCTACCTACTACCCTACCTACTACCCTACCTACTACCCTACCTACTACCCTACCTACTACCCTACCTACTACCCTACCTACTACCCTACCTACTACCCTACCTACTACCCTACCTACTACCCTACCTACTACCCTACCTACTACCCTACCTACTACCCTACCTACTACCCTACCTACTACCCTACCTACTACCCTACCTACTACCCTACCTACTACCCTACCTACTACCCTACCTACTACCCTACCTACTACCCTACCTACTACCCTACCTACTACCCTACCTACTACCCTACCTACTACCCTACCTACTACCCTACCTACTACCCTACCTAAAAAAAAAAAAAAAAATATATAAATCCGTCCAGCCGTTCTTGAGTTATAAATGGTGTAACTAACACGACTTTCTTTTATATATATAGATTACAACTCAAAATTAAAAAATTAAAAAACTTTTTTGCAAAAAAAAACAACCGACTTAAACTTCAGAAGAAAAATCAGCTTCTGAAGTCGGTGGCAAAAAAACCAAATTAATCAAAAGAAATGTCACCGACTTCAGAAGCTGATTTTTCTTCTGAAGTTTATTTTTCACATTTTGGTGTTTTTGAAGTCGATTGTTTTTTACAATAAAAATCATCGTTCGGAGGCAGGTAGGCAGGGTGGTTAATCAGTTTAGTAAGTTGATATTTTGATGGGCAACTACGGCACCCTACATTGTGCGTGGTCCGACATGCACTTGGCCGGTTTCAAAATTTCAGTTCAGTGTCAGGTCGTATTGATAAAAATATGATTCTACTGTTCGCCGCTACTGTTGATTCTGGCATTCAGGAGTTGCAGTAGTTTGAGAATAGTGTGGCGGCCTTATCCCAAAAAATAAGATACTTCTATGTTGTAATATTATGAATACTCCTATTTAACTAAAAGTCACGCTCATCTAATATCCCCGTTCACACTGTATTTTTTAAAATAAGCGTAATATATTTGTACTTAATGTGCTCTCTAATAGGCGGTTGACACACTCTGTGCTACACGTAGACATTGTAATTGTAACTTAG
Source organism: Diarsia dahlii (assembly GCA_949775195.1). Classification (NCBI taxonomy): domain Eukaryota; kingdom Metazoa; phylum Arthropoda; class Insecta; order Lepidoptera; family Noctuidae; genus Diarsia; species Diarsia dahlii. The sequence goes on along the minus strand of OX459194.1, from coordinate 12,296,110 downwards.
CACAGCAATTAAAGTCCGAGGTAACGAGGTAACACAACTTCTTGGAATCACATTTTCGACTGATTATGTACGAGTGAGGGATGATAAAATCTAAATTAGAAAGGCTTTTCAGACTAACTGTGACCCGCCTGACCGGTTATTCTACGTAACACTGGTAGTTTTAATTAGTCAATGTGACTAAAAATAAAGTAGGACTGTTTGAGCCAAATATTTATCTAAAATATATTCAAGTGTTAAAAGTTTATAAGTCTCTTCTAAGTTTAAAAGGCTCAATTTCAAAGTCTCTTAGTACTAGAAAGCTGTAATTTGGCATGAATTACATATTGATTAAAATATGATTTGCGACCGTAACAAATTTGGCTTTACCTACTGCGTTGTGTAATTATTAAAATCATCAAAACCACCCTTTTTTTGGAGGGTGAGAAATTATCAAAATATGACTACTCCCGCGGGCGGAACGGAAGGGAGTTTCAGACTTCTACTCACTAAAAACCACCCCATGTTCTCTTTCAACCCGCAGCTCCGGCTGGCGTCGGCCCTTAATGTTGCTGACATCTATTTACACTTCAACCAACTTATCCGTGAAGCGGAAAACCACGGAACTATAATAAATGCACCTATTTTGACATTATCGAAGTAACTTTTCTTGACAAGCAGCGCCACTTTAAATTCACAGTGAAAGTGGTCAGACTGTAAGGCGCGCATGGAACACGAACGCGCCGTCCGGCGTTGACACGGCCTGTCGTCGTCGTCATAAGACGGACGGACCGTGAGCTTCACGTTAAAGGGCCCCACAGATTAACAGTTTGCCGGACGATATCAGACTGTCAGTTAATCGCAATAGGTCACACACTAACAGTTACGGTTAAGATTTCGGACTGTCGACTTATACGAACTGTCAGTGTGTGACCGCGAGCAGGTTGCTGGATTTCAGGATTATCGTGTCCTCCCCCTCTCTTCGGACTTCAGAAAATCCCACAATACTCCATCGCAGCCAGCTTAATTCTTCCTCGAGTTCTGTAATCTTCCGTAGCCGGATCCCGTCTGGGGATTCTTAGCAGTGGCGTGCCTAGGAGTAAGCAATACAGCAAGCACAACTACAACAAGCAGACTGTTTTGTTTAAGTTTTTAATAACGGCTGTTTTATTTTACTAGTTATTTTTAATATACCTAATCATAAACCTTTTCGTAGTTCCTATTTAATATTACGTCACAATTTAAGAACAACATTTAGGTGCATTACACAATAACGAATCCACACTCTTTAATCTTTCACAAGGAAATATTACATTAACCACTTCAAAACAAAGTTAGGTAATTCCATCAAAAACTAATGTCAAACTATAAATCACTAGAAAAAGAAACACAGAAAGAAATGCACTCACTAGTAATCGCTCAAAACAAATATGAACTAACTTGAAATCTACTTTGTGTCAAAATTCTCGCCACACGCATCATCCATCGCGCGAACCGTGAAACACACATTCTCTCTCAAACATACACTGACTTGCCACGCACACATTCAAATAAAATAGAAGCTCGGCTTATTCCTCATTCATAATTTCGAATGTTTCCTAAAAGTATTATTAAAAACAAACCAATTTATGAATGAAAAATGCAGTGGAAACAGTGCGTGCTTTCGAGAAAGGACTACTGGGCTAGCCCCGCCCACTGGCTCACTACTTAACTCTTCTTTTGTTAGTGCTAGAGCGAGCTAGAGACTCGCGGTCGCAGCGGAGAAATATGAAGTTTGACAACGCCGCGCGCTGATTATTGCACGCGAATTTATAGTAAATGATATTATTATATTTTGTTAGTGTTTATAGTACGACTGTTTTTTTATTTGTTGTTTTATTTTAACCCTTAAATTGGCAGAGTACTCCACCAAAGACATACACTTTGAAAACATCAATTGTGGTAGTAATCTAAAAAAAATACCTGTTATTATCATTTTTAGCTTGCAATAATTGTGTATTTTAGTAGATAAAATATTAGGATGTGATAAAATCAATAATCATCCGTCAAATTCAAAATATCTTCGAAGCGGTCTGACGTCTCAGTGTCACATGAAACCTTTTTAAGTTTTTCTGCGCTTTTTTGGTTAAGACTTGTGGTTATTAGGCTTTACATTGCACAGGGACATTATAAACAACATCAATCGTCCATAATTTTATGTGTAAATTACGTAATTGCAATTTTATGAGTTTGAAACTTTGTGTGTACTCTCTAAATACCGTTGCCAAGTACGCGCAAAATAGACTTCGGTATACACAAAGAACATTGCCAAGTATACAAAGAAATTCAAAAGGGGTTTTTTTGTTTGTTTTTGATATATAATGATATCGATTTCATGTCGTATAGCATGTTATTTTCTCTTTTCCTGCAGCACTTGAACCTGACACAATCATATAAATTCAAGCTTTGATCCCGAAAGAAAATGCATGATCCGATGACAGTTCTTGTTTTGATGATGAATCACACTTCCTCCACCAAGCTCAATTCTCACCCACTATGAATGTTCAGTCTTTGAAAGTCAAATACACATACAACGTTATAACGTACTCCTTACACCAATGCTTCAAGAGGTTTTTCCGTATTCATCCATCAATATTATAATGCCATGCCAACATTGAATTAAATTCAACCATTATCTACTCCATCTGTAGAACTTCTACTGTCACCAGTTCCATAGCACATTGAAATCTTCACCTGTGCCGATCTCTAGATCTAAACGCAAGTAGCTTTCAATTTTCACTTTTTGCTCCATGTAGTACAAATACAAGAAAACATATTTCACACTATAGTTGGCAATGTACTCCCGGTAGTACATCGAATTTCGCGAAAACTGTAAAATTCAGTTTTTTTTCACAATTTTTTTCAGTCTTCTGGTATCATAATAAACCAGGAAATAACAAAAAAACATTAAATTTTAGAAATAATTTCATTTGCCAATTTAAGGGTTAAGGCAAGCACAGCTTTTCTGCTTGTATGGGAGGCCCGCCACTGATTCTTAGCACCCCTTGCTACCGTAGCCGAGGATAGACGGTAGACGGGCTACCGGGTACTAGGGGCCTTTTCTGTGTTGCACTCATTTTTTTTTTGGGGGGGGGGGAGAGTTTGCCATAATCGCCACGCTTGGCAGGCAGGTCGGCGATCGCAGTATGGTTGTTACTCTCTGGTAAGTCCCTTAGTCGCCTAGGGTGATGTAGGGTAAATGTGGTAGGTACCTAGTTTAGTTAAGAAATACTTATTTACCCTAGAAATGCATGCGTAACGCACCCTTGACGCAGGAGAAATTACTTGTTGATAAAGTAGTCATTTGGTTCGAGAAAAGAGGTTATGTGGAAAGTTTTCTTTGTTTTATGGATTTGATAATTATTAAATTAATTAGGTACTTTTTCCGAATTTCAACTTTGCCACCTAGTATCTTTGCCGCTTTTTCGCGAGACATGAGACGACGCCTAAAAGCATTTTTTTACCGTAGGTACCTACCTAACTCCTTTCTTACCCATTTTACGATAAAATCATCAAAATGAAGTTAAGGCTAGGCCCGTCGGGGCTGCGGGTTGTTCGAAAGAGATACCGCGGCCTCGACACAAAGGGCTAAGAAGGAACATGGGTGGTTTTTAGTCAGTAGAAGTCTGAAACTCCCTTTCAGAGCGGGACGAATCTTTTGATGATTTCCCACCCCAAAAAGAAAATAAAGGCAATAGGCACATGACGAGACCTTCGAGATTTTGTTCGAGTAGTTACAAAACTTTTTTTTTTCTTCCAAATAATAATTCGTTCCCATCATGATAATATAGGGTAAATTCACCAGTAACTGGCCACTTTCATTAATTGGCCACTATCCACTTCAAATGCATAAATTAGAGTTTTTCACACAGTACGCAATTTATGATTTTTTATTCATACTACATTTAAGTAGCTTTCATTACATTAGCATATTTTTCCACTATGACACTAGCGACAATAATATCGACCATTTTGTGACAGTCGGTGTTCGTGATCTGACATTTATGGCAAATCATTACAAAATTCAATACTTTACGTAAAAATTTCATTTTGAGAAGATTTTGTGAAGTAATCGTGAGTGGATTGTCTTTGATGTGTTGTATAGATAGTAAGTGACCCTTCTCAATAGTTTTATTCTGTCAGCATCTACTGTTAACCGAGATTGGTAGGTGGCTAGTATCTGAACGAAATTTTTGCACATTTTCAATTATTGGCCACCCATGCCAGTTACTATAGGTTTTAACCTAATATCCGAATTTTATGAAAAATCAAACGTATTTAGAAGCCGTTTAAGGTACACTATTGTATAAAAAAATATCTAGTAAAAATACACACATTTATTAGTAACTGGCCGTGGGGGCCAGTAAGTGAAATTTGAGTGACCGACCCATAGTCACACTGAACTACCACACCAGTGTGACTATGGTTAATTTTATTTATCCGTAGTCACACTGGTGTGACTACGGCTGAACCGTAGTCACACCAGTGTGACTACGGATCAGGTTAAATTATCCATAGTCATACTAGTGTGACTACGGATCAGCCGTAGTCACACCAGTGTGACTACGGATAAATATATTTAACCATAGTCACACTGGTGTGGTAGTTTAGTGTGACTATGGGTCGATCATCGAAATTTGCATGGCCAGTTCCTCACGGAATGTTTCTTGTTGCTTACTAGACAAACAACCTGTGGTATAATGATCTCTATTAAGCTAAGATGTTGATTTTATAATCGAACTAGGTGACCCGCGCAACTTCGTCTGCGTCACCTGAGAGAGAGTGGTTTAAGGAATAATCCCGTTTTTGCAACATTTTTCATTTATGCTTCGCTCCTATTGGTCGTAGCGTGATGTTATATAGCCTATAACCTCTCTCGATAAATGGACTATCCAACACAAAAATATTTTTTAAATTCCAACCAATAGTTCCTGAGATAAGCGCGTTTAAACAAACAAACTCTTCAGCTTTATAATATTGGTATAGTAGAAAAAAATATAATTTTCTTTAGTAAGTTAACATTTTAAGTTAATTGTTTTAATAATTTGCTGTTATTTTTGTATTTTTATTGTTTTACTAGCTGTGCCCGTGACTTCGTTCGCGTGGTTGTCGAAAACTAAAATGCGTCGCTTAGATAAAAGTACATTACATCATTGCCCTGCGTTAACTTTCTGCCGCTGTAGAAACTAAGAAGAGGGTAATGCAAAGCACTGACTATGTCCTAGACTAAAATTAGTTACCTAGAAACAGAGGTAGATTATAGTCGACAGGCCCTATCGTTGGCGCGTTCGTGTTCCACGCGCATAATTATTACTGGAAAAATGAGGTTGTAAGTACGATTAGGTACATCTCTGCCTAAGGGGATTAGAGGCTGTTTCGGGAGGTACCTGCACCGTATCAGGCGGGAGGAAACACCTGGATGCTTCCACTGTGAGGATCAGCTGGAGGATACCGTGGAGGTCGGCTCTGCTTGGGCGGAGCCCCGTCGTGTTCTTGTAGCGGCAATTAACGGCGGCGACCACTCGCGTCCGGCCCTGATGCAAGCCATGGTCCGAGGCGAGAGAGAATGGGATGCCGTCGCCTCTTTTTGCGAAGCAGTAATGCTAGCGAAAGAGTTGGCGGAACGTGAGAGGGAGAGAACCTCTCGGCCCAGTCGACGCGGGAGACGCTCTGGGCGTCAGGGGCCACATGATGGCTTCCGGTCACTGTAGGCGCGGGCCTGTGGACGGTGAGTAACGGGCTAACTCATCGTTCATCCGTCCTATGAGGATGACAGGCCGTGTCGACGGTGCGTGCGTGTTCTATGCGCGCCTCAAAGAGATGTCAGCAACATTGAAGGCTGACGCCTGTCGGGGTTGTGGTTGTTCGAAAGAGATACTGCGGCCTCGACACAAAGGGCTAACACCACACCACATTTATATGATGGCATGGTTGACGCAGTGGCTGGACGATTGGCAGTAGCTCTGCGTGTCGCAGGTTCAATTCCCGCACTGAACAAAAAATATTTAGTTATCTAATTTTAATGTGGTTTATAAAAAAATGAGTTTTTTTACTGAGTAATTGGTCAATTTTTATTTGTTGACTATTCACGGAACATTTATCTATACATATAAAAGGCTTTGTCCTGAATGACTGACGGATCAACGCACAGCCTAAACCGCTGATCGCAGAGACCTGAAACTTGGAGGGTGTGTTCTTTGTATGACGTAGGCATCCGATAAGTAAGGATTTTTCGAAATTCTACCCCTAAGGGGGTGAAAACGGGGGGCAAAGTTTGTATGGGACAAAGTGATTCCTTGGTCCAATCTACTTCAAATTTTGCATAAACCTTTATTAACAGAATTGATGGAAGACGTGTTTCGTATTTTATTGAAATTCATCCCCTAGCGGGGTTAAAAAGGGGTAGAAACTTATTTTGGCGGTGATTTGCTTCGAAGTTGATATCAATACTCCTTAGTGATTTTGATTTAAATTACTTCTTTTTATTTTGACACATGTCTAAAACTCAAATTCGAATTTATTCAAAAAAGGTTGAACTCACTTAGAAATCCTATTAGAACCATTTTCGACTTCTACGCGGACGAAGTCGCGGGCAAAAGCTAGTTATATATAAGTTTTTAAACTGACATGGTCACTGACACTACTATTAATATCATAAACGGGATATTTACCATGTTTGATTGTTGTTTCGAGTTCCCGATATTTCGGCGCTGTTACAAGCACCATGATCACGGATAAACTGAAGTCATTGCGGGTGGATGTTTATGAGCAGACAAATCGGTCTACCCTCTTTCTAGTTCGTTTTTTGCGTTCGGCACCACTACCATTAATTGTCACTCACTACACGATTCTGTTCCCGACACACGAAACTCACTGTGTCCACTCGCGAACTTTTTTCGACACTTTTTCGGTTTTTACACAGTTGAACCACTGGATTCCAGGCTCTCGACAGTTGAAACCCGTCCTCCCGGTTAAAGTTTTTGTATTTGGTGATTTCAATGGCCTCTCTAACCAGACGAGGTATATAGTGGCGTTCTGTCGAGATGACCTGAGGATTATGCAACTCAATCCAGTGGTTCGATCCCGATTCCAGAAGATGCTCAGCTATGGCCGATTTGTGAGTGTTATTATTCTTCACCGCCCTAATATGCTCGGATATACGACAAGCCACCGTACGTTTTGTCTGACCGATGTACGACTTGCCGCAACTACAGTCTACTTTATAAACACCGGGTTTTTCCAGCGGAAAGTTGTCCTTCGGCGAACGCAGCATCTGGGATACTTTCCTGAAAGGAGTGAAGATTTTGGATGGAGCATTTTGAAGAGTTGGCAGTCCCCATTTCACCTACACCAATAAACCTATGGAAGCGGTATGTTGATGACGTCTTTTGTATAATTAAAGGGGACGAACAAGATGTAAAAGTATGCTTGGAACATCTTAATGGCATACATGGTAAAATAAAATTTACCTACGAGATGGAAAAAGAGAGGACAATTCCATTCTTGGACGTAAAAGTAGGGGTTCGTACTGACGGTGTTCTAAGCCACTCAGTCTACAGGAAATCGACTCACACGGATAGATATCTGCACGCTAATTCTCATCACCATCCCAGGCAGCTGAACTCTGGAGTGATTTCACTCATTAACCGGGCATATGATCTATGCGACGAGGAACATTTACGTGTTGAGTTAACACATGTGCAGGAGGTCCTACGGAGGAATGGATATACAGGGAAGTTCGCACAATCTAAACGAAAAACTTATCATAAGCACCGGAAGTGCGAGGTTGAGAGGCAGCCAGCATTTTTGCCATATGTGAGGGGAGTGACAGATAAGGTTGCGAATATTCTTCGGAAATACGCCGTAAAGACCATCTTCACTCCTTTCAGGAAAGTATCCCAGATGCTGCGTTCGCCGAAGGACAACTTTCCGCTGGAAAAACCCGGTGTTTATAAAGTAGACTGTAGTTGCGGCAAGTCGTACATCGGTCAGACAAAACTTACGGTGGCTTGTCGTATATCCGAGCATATTAGGGCGGTGAAGAATAATGACACTCACAAATCGGCCATAGCTGAGCATCTTCTGGAATCGGGATCGAACCACTGGATTGAGTTGCGTAACCCTCAGGTCATCTCGACAGAACGCCACTATATACCTCGTCTGGTTAGAGAGGCCATTGAAATCACCAAATACAAAAACTTTAACCGGGAGGACGGGTTTCAACTGTCGAGAGCCTGGAATCCAGTGGTTCAACTGTGTAAAAACCGAAAAAGTGTCGAAAAAAGTTCGCGAGTGGACACAGTGAGTTTCGTGTGTCGGGAACAGAATCATGTAGTGAGTGACAATGGTAGTGGTGCCGAACGCAAAAAACGAACTAGAAAGAGGGTAGACCGATTTGTCTGCTCATAAACATCCACCCGCAATGACTTCAGTTTATCCGTGATCATGGTGCTTGTAACAGCGCCGAAATATCGGGAACTCGAAACAACAATCAAACATGGTAAATATCCCGTTTATGACATTTATTATATATCCGCGGTTCAGAAAATCAACAACGCCATCGTTCAAATAAACAACGCCATCTATCGAAGACGAAGATGAACTACCAAAATTTAATGCATGGAATGCGATCAAATCATCAAACACACTAAAGGGTTAGGTAGATTTTGAAAGCAGCATCATTTAGACTAATACCTACAAAGTACCTTTTGCTATTATAACTTTTTTAAAGTTATTTTGTGAAGGTATTTATTAATAAGTACCATATTCGTTTAATAGATGTCGTTGCATGTCTCATTCTCAGTGATGAATTAACCCTTAATCAAATTAAGCAGTTGCCTAGGGCATCACGTCTGGGGGGGCACCAGAAGAAGCACAAAAAAAAACCGTCCTTAGGGCATCACGTCTCACTCTCATGTCACCAAAAACCACACCAAAAAAGTTTCTAGGGCTAATTTGAAAATTCGCGCGTTTTAAGTTGACACAAGAGTCAGACTAATGGGCCTACTACACGCACACACTTCACCTCAGTCCGGGCCTTGCCGGGCCTGCGCGCGCTTACCTCACGAAAAAACTGAACGCTCCCGGCGCTACCACACGCTCAGTGAAGTACGCGCAGGCCTCATTTTTGTCAAAATCGTCGTCGTGTAAACAACGTTTCCCAGTGAAGAACTATTTCTTTAATCCTTCGATTTAATTTTTCAAATTGCAGGCAGGGATTTCTATAGACTTAAAAATTCAGTTAAAAAGTCGCGATATACGTACGTAGGTCTGCCCAATGACGTATTCTATAGACACGTTATCAACCAACATCTCGGCGCTTAAAAACGGCGAAAATACTAGATAACTACCTAAACGCGTACCGTAACATCGGGGTACATTAGCCCTGGGGTGTAACTTTGGCCCAAAACGACAAAAAGTTGAAATTCCCGCCACGCCGCACTTTAAGAGCTATTGAAGTAGTTCGCGCTATATATCGATAAATGGGGCAGTCGGTAAAACAGTTTCACGTTCACAAAGCGGATTGGTCAATTTGTAATTTGAGTGACTCAAATTACAAATGACTCAGATTACAAATTGACCTGTTTTACCGACCGCCCCATACCACCATCTATCGATATATAGCGCGAACTACTTCAATAGCTCTTAAAGTGCGGCGTGGCGGGACTTTCAACTTTTTGTCGTTTTGGGCCAAAGTTAAACCCCAGGGCGAATGTACCCCGATATCACCGGTAAAGAAAGGGAAAGAAAATATGACACCGTACGGCGGGATGCCTGCTGCTAGAGGGAGATAAATAAACATCTTCAGTTACGTCACAGGATAAGTAATAGTCAAATTACATGCTCATTAGTCGAGCGCAAGAGTGACGTAGCTAATTAGGTATCATGATTAACTTCATAGCATGCGCCGGCCGCCATTAGACGCAGCGTCGTATAAAATAAAATAATGTAGTTTTGTAAACATACGCGTGAAATGAAACATTTTTGTCTTTAACTTTTAAGGTATAATTTGTACATCCTCTGAAAACACACGACGGCATGTTTTCTTTATGTTTTGCACAGGTTTTCACACACGATATAAATTAAAAACAAACGTAGCGTCGCGCGACAGGTTGGTGCGTGACTGAGCGCAATGTGGTCAATTGCCTTCATTTCATGTTGCCATTTTAGAGTGCGGACAACGTATCTATAGTTTTATACATCATTGGGTTTGCCATTTTATAAATGACATTTTTGATGTACGACAAAACGCCTCGACTGCGGTGTGAGCACTGAACGCCCAACCAGGCAACCACACGCACAGAAAATTACGCGCAGGCCGGGCTCGCAGGTAAAATTTCTAGCAAATCAAATATCGTTCAAGCCGCGCTCAGGCCGCGCCGTGGGGTTTGCGCGGGGCTTGTTTTCCCAACCACACGCACAGTGTTCCGCGTTCAAGCCAGTTTGCGCAAGTAAACCCATGGGGAAGTGTGAGCGCGTGGTAGGCGCATTAGTCATAACCCCGCTCCCGCTTGCCCAGTTGCCCACTCCCTGCCCGCTAGTGCATTCGGCAATTCGAATGCGTGTCACTCTCTCTGGCAAGGCCACCATCAGGGATTTTAATTGTGATAACACAAAATTTTCTTAGAACTTTTAAAAGAGGAACAATTCCAATATACCTACATGATATTTGCGTAACATAACACCCTGACAATTTTTTTTTAAATATTTTCGATGTACAAAAACGGATTTATTATAGATATAAAATATAAATATAAATAATATAATATATATATATAGAATAGAATAGATATAAATTTTGATTGTTTTTGATGACAATTTTTAGATGGCCAGTTATTAGTATTTTGGTGGCTACTTTCTAAAATTTTATGGCCAATTACTAGTTAAAATTACTACTTTTTCTTTTGATTAAACTATTTCTACGTAAATCTGTTCTATTTAATTTTTTACACATCAATTTCGATTCGCAAATAGACGCTTTAACCAAAGGTATTAAAATAATAATGATTTATTTACACTTACATGAACTGGCCGATGACCTTAAGTGGCCAGTTACTGGTGAGTTTACCCTACATTATGATATAACCTAAGGAATTAAATATCAAAGTATTTATTATAAAAATAAATATTTATATATTTCAAAATAAAAAACACAACTATTTAGCAAGTTTCATCAAATATATTTAAGTTCATAAAATCAAGAGAATCACTATCTTTTACACAAGATACAAAGTAATTCCCATCCGTTCTATTGGAATCATATTTATTACAAATACAATAACACACGCTTTTCCCACAACCCCTACATTTACTGGAATGTTTAAGGGTTATTTCATCAGCAAATTCACAATCAACAAATTCATCTAGATTATACCTAAACTCTAATCTATCATCTACAGCATTTATTAAATAATTATTCAAGAAATTATCAACAGTTTCAAATGTATTCAGGTGATTGAACACTAGTTTTTCTTGTTTTGTCAACACTTTCTCTAACATAAAAACTAAATGATGATGATAACACTGAAATGTTATTTTATCACTATCTTGATCTTTCATATCCATCCACATTTTTACACAACTTAAAGGAGTCCTCATTGCCCCACTGAAAAGTCCTGGATTGGTTAGAAGCCCACTGGCAGCCATAACTCCACTACATTTCACTTGTTTGTGCAAATCATCTGCATCTTGTAATGTCTTGATCCCACCATTCGCAATGATAGGTATTTGTACTGACTCAACTACGTCACGTAAAGCTACTGCATTTACTTTATCACCACTTTTCTGTGTTGGCGTCCGTCCATGAACTGTCAAAAAACTAACTCCACATTTTTCTAACTGCTGACACATTTCAATAGTCCTGTTCAATTCTTTCAATATCCTTATTTTGACAGACACACTAAAGTTATTAGGCAAACTGTTCCTGATACCTTTTACCAAGTCATGAATTACTTCAGGTTTTGATAAAAGTGCACAGCCATAACCATCCTTCATTGCCCACTTTTGTGGGCAACCACAGTTTAAATCCACACCATCGGCATATGCGTAAACCAGTTTCGAAGCATCTACAAAATCATCTCGGTTATTAGCTGCAAACTGCACAATCATAGGGGTATCATTGACTGTTGTTGCGAACTCACTGAAACGAGCCTTTGAATTTTGGCAAAAAGAGTCCGCTAATATCATTGGAGAGAAGCATAAGTCTACCCCATAGCTGAAACAAACTTAATAATGATTAGCACATTCCGACCTACCCAACCCTCTGAACTTATATTTACTAGAAGACTATAATAATATAATGCAGTACTAGCATTGCTTTAGATTTATTAGTGCACTAAGCTTACTAACAATATTATCTTACTTTTTAACAAGAGTTCTGAATTGCACTTTACTATATCTGACCATGGGAGCACAAACTTTAACATAGCTCTGTTTAAACTCCGCCTCGCGAAACAAGTCAGTAATATTTGTTTTGTTCTTCATTTTAATAGTTATAAAGTCTAAGTTCAAGTGATCAAGAAAAGTTAACCTAGAAAATAATAAAAGATAAACAATGATGGCATTTGACACTTGACAGCTAAGCTTTTTTTTTAAATTTTGTTCGACGGAACAGGCTAAGGTCTAAAGACCGTACCATACGTTCACATGCATTCAGTGGTTGAGCCTAGAGTATATGTGTTCTGTGGTTGAGCCAGAACGGTCGGTGGCCGTAGACAGAGAATGGTATAAATGGCATTCTCTGTCTACGTCGGTGGCACTTGATTTTGGCTAATATTTCATTTTTTTCATAGACGCGACAGTTGACGATGAAATAAAATAATTGCTAGTTTTATATTTATACAGCTAGATCCGGTTAGACTGAAAGCCGACACCAACATAGTTGGGCTAAGGCTAGGCAGATGCTAACTTTTGTGTTTGTTTATAGGACTTGTCACTTTTAATGTCTTTTAAAGATAGAAATGTTTTATATTTTTGTAATCTCCTTCATTAAAACCCTTCATTTTGATAGCCTACTCGATGGTAACGGAAAAAAAATTGAACTCGAATATGGCCCCCGAAAATCGCAATTTTTCTATTTTAATCTAATAGCCAGTGACACTCGCGCCATCAAGACGAACCTAACGACATATCTTTTATTCAAATCCGTTTAGGAGTTATGAGGGAAGAAAGAGACATACATACATGTCAAACACAACCTCCTTTTGGGCTTCGCCGCAGTCGAGTAAAAATAAACCGTCCGTGCCAGCCCTTAAGCCGCGTCCCCACTAAGGCCCCGTGGCTCCGTAAGGATGAGCTGTGCAACGTGCCTCGTTAGCCGCGCGGCTTATCTGAAACGTTTCGCTACGAGTCACGCAGCTCAAAAAGCCGCGTAGCCCGTAGTGGAGACGCGGCTTTACGTTAGTCAATGTGTTCCGTTTCAAGTATATAATGAATAGTACGCTAATTCAGCAAAATTATCATAAACCTTTCGAGTCATGCAACCTAGAACTATCCTGGAGAAGTTATTAACATCTATTACATACTTCGATCAATAATGTACTAGATTCCCGATAAGCGCTTCAAAAACGGCCCGAAATATAAGACCACAAACGTATTTGTGGTCTTATTTCAAATTAGTATGGTCCAATCATAGCCAACATTAAGACGTCAAAATACCGCAGTTTGCGTTCAAAAACTGTGTGAATAACTACCGTAACACCAAGGTTTTGGAAGGAATATCTTTTTTTCGGTAATTTAATATCATTTAAATGTGCTTTTTCATAATATTTAAACATAATTAAACTGTAAATATAATTAAATCAGCGAATATTATAATTGTTTGGCCAATGTTTGCTACAACGCACCAACTATTGTATCATGTTCTTGAACAGGGAACGCTAGTTCCGCAATAGAATAAGCACGACATTGTACACAAAATGCTTTTAACCGTATTGCTTAGACTGTAAGTTTCATTTTAGAATGAATATTTTTGTAGTGATGACTTTTTATTTTGGAGTGACATTTAAAATGTTTTGCTTCTAATCTTTCTCCGATGAAAGGGCTTAAATAAATATACTTTACAATGATAATTAAACGTTATGATTAAGTGTTAGGGTTTAAAATCATCTGAAGTTGTTAATAATATTGAACTTTTTTCTAAGATGGTAAGTAGATGTTTACGTGTGTGCAAACATGGCCACTTGAGCGACTTAGTTTTGTTCCTGATGCTTAATCTAGTACTATTATTGATCGAAGATTACATATACAAAAGTAACCAAAGTGCTCTGGCAACGCGGCAACGCTGCAAATTAGATTTTTCATTACAAAAATTTTTTTTGTACATGCTACCATTCTCTGTCTACGATGCTACCTGAATTTAACCAAACCAGCTGTTTATTTTGACATAAGATGACAGTTGACATTTTCTAACAGTTTGACAGATCATCATCAATGCTATCATTATCGAAAACCGCGGCTATTAGAAAATATAAATAAAAAATTATGTAAAGCAATGGATACTGTGGAGAAAGAAGAGCGTCTCCACCGAATAAAAGTTAAGTAAAATTCAACAATATGCACAAACTTATGTAATAGTTTTATTCTAACCTTTCGTATCATCATATCTTCTCACTCATTTAAGTACTTCTGTAAACTTTTACTTACAGAGGCAGATGGGAAACCAGTCCCAATAAACCTAATAACATCCTGAATTCTAAAATATCATTGTCTATTTAATTACAAGAGCTAGGTATTTACAAGATGTGTGCAATACATCACAGAATTTATTTGTTGTTGTACTGATTAGTATAAACTAATCAGTACAACAACAAATAAATTCTGTGATGTATTGATGAAGGATAACCTTCATCCATGTTTGTCTTTAACTTATTAGTTACACTACAATTTATTGAAGTAAAGCGCCCTGAGATAAATTGGTAGATGTCCAGGACAGGGTCTGACTTAGTACTGTTATTTGTTAAGTTTTGGTAAAAATAAGACAACCTTATATCCATTAAAAAACCAAGCTTATTTACACTTTAAGGTGCTTGTTTAACGACAATTTAAATTTACAGCTGGAGCATTTTTGGCAACGGTTGCTGGGATTTCAGCTTTTGTAGGCTTTGGTGCTTCATTAGCTACAGCCAAGAAAACAGATCCTAAATATTTTAACAAAGGTAATAACAATTATTCACCTGTTTGGCTTCCAACAATCATATTTTTTATTATTAATTGTCTTTTTGTATGTTTTCAAGGCTTACATGGCAGTCCTGAGTTAGCAGATGCAGGTGCTATCCTTGCTCTAAGGGCCCTAGGCTGGGGCACTGTTTATGCTATAACAGGCACTACATGTTTGTGTTATGGAATATGGAAACTATCAGGTGCTAAAAATGTGAGTAATATAAATAGCTTATTACAATATTACTCCTCATTGGTTTAGTGTTAGCAGGGGAACCTGGTGAGCTTGAGTCCCTAGATTGAACAGTATTATTAGATATACCTTTGCAACATTACCCCTGTAGCGTAATATTAAGTTTTAGTAATTCACCAAAACTGCCTACCCACTGTGCAACTATCTACTTCCTCAACTAATTAATTAATCAATTAAAATTACAGCTTAAGGAGTTCAGAATAAAAATGGGTAACATGTTACCTGTTTTACCAAGGAGTAACCCACCTAAATCAAGAACAGAGTTCACAGGCCTAAATGACCTAATGACCTACTTATCAGAAGACTATGGGAAGGCACCGGTGAAAGAAAAATAGACATTTGTAGTTTTAATTTTATTGAATAGTAATCATTAATGTTTAACTTGATAAATCTTGTTTCATAATGACTTCGTTTTTGTATGCTGGTCCTTGATCACAGCTTGATTTACAAGTGTAAACTACTAGTACTCCCCAGTCAATGCTATTGAGTTCTATACCAACATCAATGAAGTTGAGAAGTTGTGGCATTATCTGAAATAAAAATTGCTAAGATTAGGAAAGATTATTTAAACTACTACACAATTGGCATCATTATTATTTATTTACAAAGTCAAACATTAATTAAATTATGCTCTTTTAGTTGACAGGAACGAAATTAGGAATTAAAGTTATGTCAAACTTATGTAAAGTCGGAAGTCCACTTCCATCAAATGCACCACAAATCACGAAATACTTGTGCTTTTTAGTACTTATAGAATTGTTAAAATTGCAATTAAAATATTGAAATCAGCCTTAGCTAATGCCTGTGACTTCCCTCACGTAATATTCAATCCTTCATCATCATCATCAGCCTATTGCAATATGCCACTGCTGGATATAGGCCTCTTTAATTTTACGCCACTCAACTCGATTTCGGCAACTCTCATCCAGTTGTTACCCGCCACTCTGCCAAGATCATCGCTCCACCGAGCCTGCGGGCGTCCCACCTTACGCTTGCCGATTCGCGGTCTCCACTACGGTATTCAATCCTTATTGCACAGCATACTGGATAATGTAGATTCCCAATAGTTAAAATTGTATGATGAAGATTTACCCATACTTTCAAAAAGATAAACTTTGCTTCTTTAACTCTTTAACATATGTAACAAGTGCTAAATTTTAAGGCTATTTATAAAAAAAAACACGATTATTAATTTGAACCCCCAAAAATCGGGTAGTTTCAACTAAGTAATACCTACTGTTCTTCCTAAGTACATGTAGTATGTGTAATGCAACTTACTTGGAATTCAAATTGTCTTTCCCCATTACAGTACTGACAATCTGGTATATTCACAATGCTGTTGCTAGAATGACCAGTAATCCACAGAGGTTGACCTCCTCTGTCATACCTCAACACTTGGTCTGGGTGTCTTGCCACTCTTTTGTTGAATTTATTGAACACTTTGTCTTCAGGCTTTGTCTTAGTGTACTGTTCCAGTTCATCTTCACTAACATTGCTTAGAGTACCAGCTCTTTTCTCTTCCATCAGTTTTCTTAACTTAACCATTTCTTCATCAACATTCACATCTTTAGGATCCTCCTGAAAAAAATTAAATTTGACATTTGTTTACCTTATGTAAATATTAAATAAAAAAAAGTAAAAAACTAAAACCCGACTACGACAAAAAACACGACGCTGAAAAAGTATGAAACAGGATTTTCAGGATAGAACAAAAAGAAAAGCCGTAGTCACACGTTATAGGTACACACGGCTACACATCAAGCTATACAAAACCAGTATAATCTGATCGTTCATTGTGCGAAAAGATCTAGTAAAGCGAGGCCAAGATTAACTGGTTTTGTATAGCTTGATGTGTAGCCGTGTGTACCAACCTAAACACTTTAATACCGTGTGCTACGGCTTTTCTTTTTGTTCTATCCTGAAAATCTTGTTTCATACTTTTTCAGCGTCGTGTTTTTTGTCGTAGTCGGGTTTTAGTTTTTTACTTTTGAAGTGAAAACTTCTTTAGCGGCGCTGAGCACTTTTTTTTGTAAGGGTAAAAACTTTCAAACTCGCGTCAGGGTCACGTGATGCTGATCGAAAAATCTTACGCTTTTTCGATCAGCATCACGTGACCCTGACGCGAGTTTGAAAGTTAATATTGAAGTTTTCACTTCTGCCGGCACTCCCGGAGTGCTACCTTTTTTTTTTTATTTAAACAATTTTGGTGTTTAATCTTTTTTTTTACTCTTGACTTTTTGTTCGCTAGAGGGCGTGATTTTAAATTTGAGCAATATTTTGGAAATGTACAAGTGAGGCCCTTTCAAATGATACCAAACACGGCGTATTTATCTCCATTTTTATTTTTAAGCCTTACTTTTTGTCCGCTAGAGGGCGCCAAATCGCTTTTTGTGACACGTCACGTAGCCTACGTTCAGCGGAAAATTAAGACGGTTCTAATGATACCTCATATGTCGAGTTCCGAGAAGTAGATTAGAAGCTATGAGGGAACAGATGAAGATACACACATACATACATAGCCAGTCAAAATCATAACCCTCCTTTGGCTTTGCCGTAGTCGGGTAATTACTATAGAAGATTCATTAATCAATTTCAAGTACCTACCTCATCTTCTTCATCTACTATGAGATCCCACTCCTTGAATAGAACAGATTTCCCTGCTTCTGTCACTATAAAATTATTAGGTTTTCTGTCAGCTATCTGCAAAAGATGGAACACACACATCAATGAAAACACTAGTTCATCTTCAGTTAATTTCTGAATAATATGTAAAGAGGTTTCAAACATGATCTCACCTGTAACTCTGGACACATTTGTTTGTGACCTTTTTGCCAGTCCAAGATTTGATGTTTACGGCTGCAGTAATGAGTCTTTTTGCATTTGGAACAATGTGAAGGGCCTTTACTACCACAGAGATTACATAATTTGGGCCACTCTTCCATTGGGAAATCCTGCAAAAAGTCATAGTAAATAAAGGTACTAAATAATGTCATAAGGAATAGGTTCTGTTTCCCTCTGTCTGGATACCAAATAGGATAGAACAGAATTTGAATCAAATTTTTAAGACATGCGGTCAGTGGATCGTCTTATAGTAGGTAGCAAAAGTTATGCATTTGGAAGCTGGTAAAATTAATTTTCTATTGCAAATCATACTTCAGTTTCTATCTCTTCATATGGTTCAAAAGAATAAAAATCATTCTTCCTTGGAAGTTGGCAGCGCAACACAATAAAATTATCTGAACTGTTTGTTTGACAACATCCTCCATTTCTGCATACAAATAAAAATATTGTCCTGTGAAAAGCTGTGCTGGACTCTTCATATGGCGCATAGATCTGAAATGTAAAAATTTATGCAATACATAATACCTTTTTATAACCTATGTTTATAATTTTTATTTTACAATATCAGCTAAACATTATTATCACAATATACTTCAAGATAATTAAAATATACCTGGCAGAGGAAGACCATAGGGTCGTCGCATTTTTTGCAATGTAGTTCTTTTGGGCTTGGCAAATCTTTTAGATCTAACCATGCTGGTTTCCCTCCTACTTTGCTTGGAAAGAACTTTGGGTGTAATAGCCAACTATTCTTTTCTTCTAAGAACCCGATATCCACGGTTTTATTCGAAGCCATGTGTAATCTATTTATGTTTTAGAAAATTTAATAAAAAACAACAATTACAATTTCCAACTTGAGGCAGCGCAATAAATCAAAATTCAACCAACTGCTGGTTTTTTTTTTTTTTTTTTTTTTTTTGTGTTTATGGCAATCTGCCGAAGATTACGGCAATTTCTGCCAGTGTCGCGTAGTGACTGTACATGGGAATTTTATTAATAAATATTTACAGAGCTTTTTGTGGCAATCCTTTTAGCCCTGAAACAAACACAGAACATAAAAGTTAGTAATAGTTAGTAAGATACAATATGTATATACGTCTAAACAATTTATAACTTATAAATATATTAGAGTTTAATATTGTTATTAGAAATAAATTTAATAAAAGCACGTATAATTTGGGGATTAGGGAAAAATGAGAGGAGGTGACGGACATTAATGGGTTTTTGGATGTTCAATTTTTTAATAACTTTATCAAAAGAGGAAAGATCATTCAAAGGGCAATTTAAAAATATGTGATCTAAAGTACCATCATCCAGCCCACACTCACACAAAGAACTGTCGCGAACCCTAATTTTATGGAGAAAAACTGGGGTACAGCAGTGGCCAATACGGATTCTGCATATAACGGATGTGACGGTTTTGGATGTTTCTTTGTATTTATAAAACCAGGGCTTGGGGGGGATGGTAGGTTGAATAGATGCAAACAAGCTACCCTTTAATTTGGAAGATTGAGACCAGTGGACTTGCCAGGATTTAAAAAGATCTGCTTTGGCCTTGTGAATCAAGTCATAGACCTGGACAGCATAATGTTTTTTATCTGCGAGATTGCTGCTGACCGCATTCTTAGCTGCTATATCTACCAGCTCATTGCCCTTAATATTCATATGACTAGGAATCCATACTAATATTATCTCAATGTTTTTTTTAAAACAGGAATGTAGGACAGTTTTGATTTCAACTATAATTGGGCTACGTAGGTTATCTTTAAATGAATTTTTAACTATTGCCTCCAGGGCACTCCTAGAATCAGAAAAGATGACTGCTTTTGTAATAGTTGAATGAGAGGAAATAAATAAACACGCCTCCAAAATTCCAATGCACTCCCCGGTAAAAACCGAAGACTCAGGAGGGCACTGGAACTGAAGGAATATCTGGGAGTTGGAATTATATACAGCAATGCCTGTTTTACCGTCGGAGGTCAATTTAGAAGCGTCTGTATAAAATTTGTAGTGATCAGGCCAGTTGTTATTAACAGTCGAAAGAAAATGGTCGTTAGCATTAGTGGTGTCCTTATTTATTCCAATATGAGCGATCTTTGGAACAAAATTAAGGATTTCATAGGGGCATGAGTAAAGTGGGAATTTATTACACTGGGGAATGGGAGATTTATCTTCCACATTCCGGATACTCCTAAATGAATTAAGGATCAAAGGGGGGTCTTTATGTTTCCAATAGTCGCTTTGTCTACATAAATTATCTAGTGAGGAAAGCTTAGAGAGGACTATGTGATTACTAAGAAGATATGCCTTGTACAAATATTTATCGGCTAGGTATTGTCTTCGAAGGAGAAGGGGAGGGTCACCACTCTCAACTTGTAGAGCGTTGGTAGGAGTGGATCTCATACAACCTAGTACAATGCGGAGGGATTTCGACTGAATGGTTTCCAGCTTGGCCAATGCAACCTTACCACAGGGTTCCAGGAGGAAAGACCCATAGTCCAGTAAACTTCTTATTGTAGCATTGTATATGAGTTTGAGAGTAAAGGGATGAGCACCCCACCAAACACCCGCTAGAGCACGTAGCATATTAAGGTTCTTCTCACATTTATTGATTACATAATTGAGATGAAAGACACCAGATAATTTACAGTCCAAAATTACCCCCAGGAATTTTACATTATCCTCAACCTTGATCGGGGATCCTTCAATTTCAAGGTGGACATTGGGAGTTAAACGTTTACGTGAGAAAACTACAACGGAGCTTTTAGGAGCTGACAAGCTAAGACCATGAGAGATTAACCACTGGTTTAGGGAGTTAAGGGATATTTGCATGGATTCCGTAGCAATTTCCACAGACGAGGTAGGTATATATAAGCATAGGTCATCTGCGTATTGTAAAATCTGGCAGTCGTTATTAAGGGACTTGTGAAAATCCGAGGTGTAAATACTGTATAAAAGAGGGCTTAGTACTGAACCCTGGGGAAGCCCACGCCAAACAGTTCTGGGGTCATATGATTCTCCTGGAACATGGAGTTTAATACAACGTCCAGCCAACAAGTTACAGATACAGTTAAGTATCTTTACCGGGATACTCAGCTGGCGTAATTTACTTCTGAGTACGGAAAGAAGGACACTGTCGTAAGCTGCTGAAATGTCAAGAAAGACCGCTAGAACTGACTCATTTTTGCTGAAGGCAATCCGGACATCGGTCATAAATATTCCAATGCTATCCATTGTGCTAGCTCCCTTTCGGAACCCAAATTGAGTTTTTGCTAGAAGACCTCGGCTTTCAACTAACCACTCCAACCTATTTTTTAGAAGGTGTTCAAGGATCTTACCTATAACAGGGGATAGAGCAATGGGTCGAAAGTTTTCAGGGCAGTCAGGTGTTTTCCCTGGTTTTAGAATGGGAATTATTAGTTGCGTTTTCCAAGCATCAGGGATATGGGAGAGAGTAAAACATGCATTGATTATTGATAAAAGGTATCGGCGACTGTGGGACCCCAATTTTTTAAAAAACGAATATGGATGGCCATCTATGCCTGGGGCGGAATCGTGAACATGTTTGAGCACTGCATCTAGTTCGCTCAACAAGAAGGGAGCATCTAAGGGGTCATTGGAAATTTCACCCTCCCCTGGAGGTGAGGGGCATTCTCCCAAAAAAGGAGCGAAAGGAGGAGCAAGTTTCCTCAGGAAAGGTTCTGCAATGTCATCAGGCATAGATGAGTAGTTTCGGACGGAGCAGCCACGTTTAAATCGTTTGAAATTTTGCCAAACAAGAGAGGAAGGCGTTGAAGGGGAAAGTGAAGTACAGAATTTCTTCCATCCTTCTTTTTTTTTTTTTTTTAATAGGCGCCTAGATCTCGCACTAATCCGATTGTACTCGATCAGGTTTTCAGTGGACATATTTTGAGCATACTTCAGTTCCGCTTCATTTCGAGATTTAACCACGCTGGTACATTCCCGATCCCACCAGGGCGGAGATGATATTTTTCCGGAGGCTGAATTTTTAAGCGGTATGTTGTCATCCGCGGCAGAAGAAATTGCACCGGAAAATTTCAATATACAGTCCACTAAGTTGGCTGGGGAAACCTGGGGCAAAGTGGAAATTATATCCTCAAGAGTTTGAGTGTACAATTCCCAGTCCGCGCCAGTAAGCCTATATTTTAAAAGAGGAGGGTTATCCCTATGAGGTAAGGACTTATTGATCAGAGTAGTGCATATTGGGTAGTGGTCGCTACCATGCGTGAGGTTTATTCGTTTCCACTCCAACTGGGCGGACAAACTAGCTGAACACAGGGTAAGGTCTACACAGCTTCTACTCTGGCCAGGTCTAGGCAGCCGAGTGACGGAACCATCGTTGACAACACATAAACCCAAGTCTTCCAACAGATCAACTAACTCAAAACCAGGGAGATCAGAATGGTCAGAGCCCCACAGGGAATGATGGCAATTAAAATCTCCCAAAATTATAACAGGATTCAGTGAGGAACATATATTATGAATGTATTGAAAGCAGGAGGGATTGGGGGAGGGAATATAGACAGATATAAAATTAATGCCAAGGATATTAACACCTACAGCATTAATCTCATCTCCGTGGGGGGGCAGGGATAGAGGGGAGGAAGAAAGAAGATTGTTCACTAGCATAGCAGCCCCGCCATAACCGTCAGAGCGGTCATCCCGGAGAGTGCTATAGCCAGGGAAATTAAAATGGAGTCGTGGAGTTAACCACGACTCTGAGATTGCAAAAATTGCAGGTTTATATAAATTAATGAGATGGCAGATTTCATGTTTTTTGGGGAGTGCGCTTCTGGTGTTCCACTGCATGAGATTGAATGTTACGTTTTTTAATTTTATTGACTATGTTGTCAGCTACGTGGTCAGGTAAAGAGTAATTTGAGAGTAGGGTGGAGAGCAAAGTAATAATTGTGTTGAAGGTCTCTTCATTCTCATTATGAGTGGGAGGGTGGTCCATCAGCGCACAACCATTAGGAGAGGGGGGGAAGGAATAACTGCTAATAATATCCTGATGGGCCCTACGGTCATAACCAGGATGGGGGGGTGTGTGGGCCTTTGGGCGGGAAGTAACCAATTTCTTGCTGGAGGAAGAAGTAGGGGGTTGGGAATGATAGGTATAATTAGGAATTGGGAGACGGGGAGGGCGGGGATCATGGTTAAGAGTCTGGTGGATAGTCAGTGCAGGAGGGGCTGACGCCGTAACGTCTGCAAAAGATCGGTAGGAGGGGGCGTGACGTTTGGATGCTTCAGAGTAAGGTATGTTTTCCTTAGCCATGGTGGACTTGATGTTACGCTGACGCAGGTATTCCGGGCATTGACGACTGTTCGCAGGGTGGGCACCCGTACAATAGAAACACTTAGGCTCTTCAATGGAACACCCGTCCCCAAAGTGGTCACCCCCACAGCGGTAACACCGTGGCTTTGACCGGCATTGAGTCTTGGTGTGTCCATATTTACAGCACCCGAAGCACTGGACAGTGGGAAAATTATAAATCTCAACTGGAAGGGAATTAAAACAGCAAAACACTCGATCCGGGAGGCTCTGACCATCAAATGTGATTACTACACTCGGTGTAGGAATCCATTCCGATTTCCCATCTTTCGAAACTCTGCGATTTAATCTCCTCACCTTCAACACCTTACCAAGTGGGGACTTCAGGGCATCAAAGACTTCAATGTCAGTCCAATCAGTAGGGACGCCCCTCACAACACCCATCCTGGTGATGTTGAATGTGGGAATCATAACCGTGAAGCCTTTTTGTTTAATTGCTTCATTGTCTATAAATGCATTGGCATCTTCCGGGGCCTTGAATTCTACCGATACCCTGTTTCTTCCTATTCTCTTTATACCCCCATCAACAATATTCACAATATTCAATTTCTGTACTAATTGGCCGAATTTTATAGGATGGAGGGTAGTGCCAGAGCTTGGGTCGGATTCATTAAGCGAAGCGTAGACTAAAAAAGGGTGACTATCTAAATGCGAGTACTTGGAACGTGAGATCAACGACGGAGCCGTGACCCGGTCGCGTTTAGACGCTGAGGCGTTTTCGTCCGTGACATTCGTAGCATCGTTGTGATTGACAATGAGTTTCCTCTTTTGAGAAGTTATTTCAACTTCCATTGTCTCAAATTGAGACAGTGGTGCCGTCAGAATAGGCGCATGTGTAAATAAATCTTGCGATTGTTGCTGATCAGGATGAGGGGGGTCTGGCGGGCGACCAGGAGGCCGCTCGTCATCCGCCATTGTCAGACAGCATAGGCCAGTGGCCGGTAGAATAAAATATGTATAGAGTAAAAGCTTACCAAATGTAAGATCACGTACACAAACAAAAACAAACACAGGACGAGAACAAACACGTTAAATAAACCCACAAACCACCAAAAAAAGCAGAGAAAGAGCCAAAAATCAGTGCGAGAACCAAAACAACATGTACTCGCCACAAACGCCTTTTGACACTCCCATCAACTGCTGGATTACTGGTTACTGGAGGAGCAGGAGCCTGTCACATGCCTGTCACTGCCTGCCAGCTGCCTGTGCCTGTCTGGGTGCGTTCCGAATTACGCTGTAATCGATTTGAGCGTCCATAAACCCGTACCGAATTACTGTGAGCGCGATATCGATGTGCCTTGAATCGTCATAGATGACGTCATGACATGCGCCATCTTGCGATTACACCGACCATGCCCCAAATTAATATCACCGTGAGCGCTGTCAAAATCAAAGTAAAAAATGACAGATGTCTGATGCGTGTGTGATTGTGTCTGGGTGTGTGTGTGTGTTCACAGCTGAGGTTCACTGGCTGGAGTCGCACAAATACATTCAATTAGTTCTTTGAAATCTCTTTGGAGTCTCATAACCATGAGTATTCAAGTAAATATACAAGACGAGCCTAACGGGCGACGAATTTCTCTCATGCAGGTTATGTTTTTGTTATCACGTGACGAGTGAGCACTTTAAACGCGTTTACGAGCGTTCCGAATTGATGACAGCTCCTACCTGTCATAATCGTGATATCTAATTTGGAACGCAAAATATAGACGTGAGCGCTGTGAGCGATTATTCTGTAATACGGAACGCGGCCTCTGTCTGGTCTGACGTCTCTCATGTCACCGTTGTCGTTGTCAAAGTCATTGTCAAACTCACAGCAGTGGGCTGCTAGCAGTGTTGTCACACTTTATTTTTTCAATTATTTATTAAAACCCAAAAAATAAATTAGTTACATCGAGATATAAGTACTAACGTACTAGAGAAGACACCGTAAATTCCTACTTTGTCTCGTTCAACTGCGGCGAGTGTGCCGCACCTCACTCAGTCGCTCTCTAGCTCTTTCGCGCCTAGCACTTCCGACAATAATAAATTAATTCCTAGAAAAAATCGACGAAAAATGCCTGGGTGTGTGTTGAGATATTGTACTAATAATTCAAGGAACACGACAAAGTGCAAAGGAATTACTTTTCATCGGTAAGTAAACTAATTTCCTTGTTTTACAAATTAAATTATTACCACGCGCCATATTGTATTGTTTGTCATAGACTAATCAAACAGAGTGCAATGTAGGTAGATTAGACTGACATTACGGTGAAAATATCGTATGTTGTGTTTTTAATGTTGATATTAATATTTATTTATTTAAACTTCATGCACAAACGTGGTACATAGGCGGACTTAATGCCACAAGGCATTCTCTACCAGTCAACCTTAGGGTCAAATAGGACAGCATTGTGGTAGAGTACAGAAACAAATAAATGAAGAGAATTCTATTTTGTTAACATAAATTAATATACCTACATAAATGGTACATACTAATACATATAAGTAAAGATGTATGTATGTGTGGTATTTAGTTTTTTAAACTATCGCACTTTAAACAGATAATTATTAGTCTTAACGGGACTTAGCACGAACCTTTCATTTATATATTTTTTTCTAGTCTTGCGCAACCACAGTGGATGTAACTACATCGAAACGTCAGCAGATATAAATAAATGAAAGGATCGTGCTATGTCCTGTTAAAACTAATAATTTAAATATATATTTAGGTAGAAAAAGATTTAATATATTTTCCTTATTATCATAATTATTAACCAGAAAGTTTTTACACTAATGTTAAATTAGTTTTGGATGTAATTAATTATTTTAAATTCTTATCCAGATTTCCACGTCCAAGTCATAAAAATAGAGAAAAATGGATCCGATTTGTTTAAAACAATCGCTGTGAAGAGAGCTGGCTACCATCCGATCATAGTTACATATGTTCGTTGCATTTTCGTGAGGATGATAAGTATGTTACGTAAGGGGGAAGGCATTTTCTAAAGAAGTCTGCTGTGCCCTATGATGATGTGAGTATCAATAATATTTGATGCTCCGTTTGTATTAATTCCGAGTATGGTGACAACATTTCATTTAGCCGCCACTAACATTGTGTTGTTTGTTTTAGCAAGACACTTTGTGTCATAGAGCCATTGAGCCGATTTCAGAACCTGTCAGTGAGTCCGAATCGATTTTTGATACCCCAAGAAAAATCATCCTGAGACGTCAAATTCGAACCATGACGTCGGCTAAAAAAAAATTATCAGAAAATTTTTTGAAAGTTCAACGCCATAATAGAAATCTTAAGAAAAAATGTGAGTCATTGAAGCTTCTTGTAAAGTCATTAAAAACAAAATTTCCACTCGGTGAGGTAGCTGAGAATAATTTACTGGCAAAGGCAGAATTACTCGAAATCTATAAAAGAATGTCAAAGTGTAAAAAGAATACTAAAATCTCTTTAAAATATCCTCCATTATTACGTAAATTTGCATTAACCCTCCATTACTACTCGCCAGCTGCATACAAATATGTGAGAGATATGTACGGCAATCTTCTACCACACACAAGAACTCTCTGTCGCTGGTATGGAACAATTAATGCTGAGCCAGGATTTACAAATGAATCGTTTGAAGCTCTAAAAAAGAAAAGTACTTTAAGTCAGCAACCTCTTATGTGCAATCTAGTATTCGACGAGATGGCTATTAGACGCCAAAAGCTTTTTCACAATCAACAGAAGCTTGGTGCTGTGAATTTTGGTGCTGGTCCTCAAGAAGGTGATGGAGATGATCATGTTGCGTCACAGGCGTTAGTATTTATGTTGGTGTCAGTGACTGAAAATTGGAAACTTCCTGTAGGCTATTTTTTAATATCAGGTATAACTGCAGAAACAAAAGCTAATTTAATCACTACATGCTTGCATAAATGTCATGACGCCGGAGTTACAGTCGTAAGCATGACATTTGATGGATGCCCTGCAAATTTGTCAGCTGCAGAAATTTTAGGGTGTAAACTGACGAACTCAAATGATTTGGTGACCCATTTTCCACATCCATCTACACAGGAGAAAGTGTGTATATTTCTTGATCCATGTCACGTCATCAAACTTATAAGAAACTCATTTGAGAAAAAAAGATTATTATTTGACCAAGATTGTAAGAAAATAAAGTGGCAGCTATTGATTAATCTAAATAAACTGCAAATGAAAGATGGTCTTAGGTTTGCCAACAAACTTACACCACGGCATGTGTACTTCCGTAACCAAATTATGAAGGTCCGTCTTGCTACTCAACTCTTAAGTAAGAGTGTAGCCAATGCATTGCAGCTATGTGACGAGGATTTGAAGTATACACAATTCGCGGACTCGTCGGCTACAATACAATTTTTGGAAACGTTTAATGATTTTTTTGACACAATGAATTCAAGAAAGTGTTATTTTTATGGGTTCAAGCGACCAATTGACGCCATAAATAAGTCAGAAGTACTAAATTTTTTGTCAAAAGTAAAAAGATACATATTAAATTAAGAATTTCATATAAAATGCAGAAGAGTCGTAAAAAGAAAAGATTTAGATCCACGTATTACTTTGTCGATTTCAAAAAAGAAAATTGTTGAATCGGCTAATAAAACAGGATTTATAGGAGCTTTGATTTGTATAGAATCTTTAAAAACTTTATATCAACATGTAGTAGAAGAAAAAAAATATTTGACATATATTTCTACATACCGTCTAAGTCAAGATCATCTAGAGCTTTTCTTTGGGGTCATAAGAAAGCACGGCGGGTACAATAATAACCCCAACGTCTTACAATTTCGAGCTGCCTACAAAAAAACCCTGAACCATTTGGAACTTCGTTCATCATTCACGGGTAATTGTATACCTTTAGATAATATAAACATTCTATGTAATTCTTCAACAAATGTTATTAATAGTACGACGCCCTTAAACAGACACGACGATGAGGAATACGAAATATTGTCAGCAACTAGATGTTTAGAATCTGATATAGACGCTGAACACAACTGTTATATTTTTTTTTCCCGATGCTCTCAGTTCTCAACAAATACCATTTGGTTCTCAATTGATAGTCGGTTACATTTCTGGCTACATTGCTCGAAATCTCACAAAATCATTAAAATGTGAAGAATGCGTGGACGCATTAACAACAGCAGAAAGGCTGCCACACCATAAACTTATTACTATTAAAGACATAGGCAGATTGTTATATTCTTCAGAAGACGTATACAAAATATGTGTGATCACGGAAACTATCATACGAAAACTTATAAACCAAAGTGGTGGAATTAGCCTCTCCACGAAATACTATTACAGTTACATTACTGTAAATACTTTGGAGCATTTTATTCACACGGAGGTATTTCTATCTTTGGTTCAGCATTCATTTTGCCAACCAAGTACACTGAATCATAGAATTCATTTGATTCGGGCGATTATTAATAAATATACTACTATTCGTTTAAAACATGAAGCAAAAACAGATCAAAGCGTTGATTATTCCACAAAAAGGCAAAAGATGACTGAACTCATATTATTTAAGGGTAACTAAATAAAATATATCAAAAAAATAAATTGTCTATTATTTATGAAATAAACCCTGTAGGCAAAATACCTACGTTGTCCATTCTGTAGTACTCCTGTCATAGTCTATAGGGAAGACATGTTGTTGCACTTTGTCGAAGAAAACGCGTAAGTGCCGTGATTTACATGGCGCTTAAGACCTTTTTGCCGAGAATCAATACACTTCCGCAGCAAATCTAGCGCTGTGGTAAATTAGTTACGGTTTAGACGAATTGTTATTATTTTAGCGCTGCAGCGAACTAAAGATTCAAATTACGAAGAATAGGACAAGTCAGTTATTTGACGTAGCTTCTCTAGTACGTTAGTACTTATATCTCGATGATTAGTTATTATAATATTAGCGCAAAGGATTTCTGCGAGCGGGATTGGAACTAGATATTATTGCAAACTAGTGTTCGAAATATCTGACATAGGATTAAGGTCCAAAATATCAAATGGATAGACCGTACGTTGTAGGTACTTACAGGATTCCAAGCATGAAAATCTTCCAGGGTGCGCAGTGGCGCACATCCAATGGTTTTCGAGATACACGATTCTGCTAAACGTTACTCCAACAGAAAATGCAATATCTCTAAAACCTGAAAACGCACCAATTATATATTCGGTGCACAAGCACATTCTTAGACAAATATAAGCTATCTGCCCATGTACCTACAATATTTCTCTCTCCGATCATTCGTTTAAATTTTCCTGCTAAAACAACGTTATACTCCAGCAGCGCATAAATTTTTCATGTTGTGCACATTTATAGCAGATTACAGTCACTAATTATTGGTTCTACTACTTCCTCATGCATGTCACTCTAGGAACAACTTTCCTGCTAGGGTAACGCACACGCGTCGTGTTGGCAGGTGAAGCAGAGCCCTGCTTGCACTTGCAGACAGTACCAGACTATTTGTTGATTAGCCTCTCAATTAGCCTGAACAGATTGTGACATCCTAGCGTCCATCCTAGCTGGGCGAGTGGAAAATCATCAAATAATCCCATTGGGCTGAGTGAAAGGGAGTGTCAGACTTCTACTGACTAAAAAACCATCCATGTTTCTTAGCCCTTTATGTTGAGGCCGCGGTTTCTGTTGTGACCAACCCGCAGCCCCGACCCAACGCGCAGCCCCGACACACATCCTAGCATTTCCTCAACTATACCAGGGGTAGGCTTCCATCCAAACCAGATGCACCTGATGCTGCCGGCAGTAGGTATTTTATTTACATCTACATAAGTACTTTGTGGTGTGGTGGCAAAGACTGGAGAATGTTGGCCTGAAATTGAGTAGAACCAAAACCGAATACTTGTTCTGCGATTTCGTTTAGTGCCGATAACTCTTGCCGGAACGCCTCGGGTGGCCTGTCGAAGGGGATGGTGCAATCGTTACGTCCCGGTCTACTGCACCGTGCACTGTGCAGTAGACCGGGACGTAAGTAGGTAGTTAAAAGGGAAAATATATATAAGTCCGTGATTTAGGCCTGTTGTACTGGGTACGTATCAAAATCCCGAATTTTAATAGACCGAATTTTAAAATACCGATAGACGAAATCCCGATAATTGAAACGCCGAATGGTTGTTTGGTCGAAAGTTTTAAATCCCGAAAGTTCATTTGCCCGAAAAAAATCCCGAAATTGCCACCGTTTCCGAGAAAAACGATTTTTTGTAAACCAGGTTAGGTCAAAACACTTAAAAGTTGCCAAAAAAGCGTAGTCGGAGCCTACTGGAGTACTAGGGCTCTAGGGTTTACTAGAAAAATAACCACGAAGGTTGACGGAGCCCCGCGAAGGGCACCTATTTCTGTCTGCAGGGTTTCATAGTGGGAGAGCCGGCTGCAAAAATACCTACCTCATCAGGTACCCCAATAGGCTATCTTTAGATCGTTAACCGACACTTAAACACGTAAAAAAAATCAGGTCTGCCAGTGCCGATCCTGCCGGGTCATGGAAAAAATTCATATTTTTTGTCGTATTTTTTTGGTGAAAATTACGTCACAAGGTACCCGAATTAAAGTGCTGGCAACAGTTAACCATTGATTAATTACCTAAAAAAAAGTAGGTCTGCCATTGCGCACTCTGCCGGAAGTACTTGGCAGACCTCTAAAATATGGCCCCTCCGGCACCATGAACCTACCTCATCGAGTACCCTGATGGAACCTACGCCAAATAATAGCCAAGATGCCCTCGATAGAGGATCAATAGGTCTGCCAGGTCTAATCTTGCCGGAACTTAGTGTTCAAAGCATTTGAAGTTGGTATGGTAAGTAGGCAGCATTATTTCATACAAAGAAGAAGGGGCGAAATGTCCCTTGTAACATTTTCTCCTATATATCAAATGAAAGAGCGTAAAAAATAGATCATTTTATTCCACAACAGTAAATGTGTGAATACTGGGGGAAAAAAGTTATTCACCGATAAAGAGAGAAAATATTTTTTTTATTTTATTTCATTGGACATACTTGGGTGAGGTGTCTATTGATAGGTCTTTTAAAATGACCGTGATGTTTCAAAGATCATTTTTTCTCAAAGTCAATCGTTTGAAAGATAGACAGTTTCAAAGTGCTAAAATGTGTCCCCACCCCCTCTAACTTTTAAACTAAGAGAGTGAAAACTCAAAAGAAATATATGCTGTAGATCGCAATGAAAAATTACAACAAAGATTAGTTTGAACGAGATGAAGTTAGCCGTTTTTGAGATATAGCACATTTAAAAAACCGCAAATATAACTTTGTCATTCATACAGTTACTATGAAAAACAAACTTATCACAAAATGTGTATTTCTGTTGCCGCTTTAACAAAAAATAATACAAATTATAGGTGGCTCCTACGATGGTACGAAACCATTCATGTGCGACTCCGACTCATACTTGGCCAGTTTTTTTTTTATCCAATTTATTTTATTTTTATTATTTTTATTCAAATGGAACAACAAACAGCTACAATATAAAACATAGACAACTATATACACAAGACTTATTAACAATATTGCAGCCCACAACGCTGTTCACAGATTAATTAAAAGCATACATAATAGTAAAAATAATAATCATCGCTAAGGTAACAAAAACTTAGTACAAATAGGTAGTGTATAAATGTAATATAAATATTCACGAAAGTTCATTTAGAATTAGACTTTTAAACTTATGGGGAGTACATGTAAATATATCGATATGTTCAAAGGTGCTGTTGTAGGAATCGACCATTCTGCGAACAGGCGAACGCAAACCAGAGTTGGATTTGGATATACCAACTGAGAATAATTTGCCAGCGCGCACCTTTCGCTTGTGGATCGTCCTAGGAACCGCATAACATATCATATTGGACAGTTCCATGCAGTCAAATTTATTTCTTACAATATTATATAGGTTGATAGCTTCTAAATACTTACGTCTACTTTCAAGCATTGCGATCTTATACTTCACAAGTAAATCTTGGTATGGTAAATAATATCCACAGCATCTATAATGCATAGTACGCAAGAATTTATATTGAACACACTCAATCATTTCAACGTACTTTTTGTAGTAAGGACTCCAGACGGACACGGCATACTCCAATTGAGAGCGTACGAGCGACTTATACAAGCAGATATAGGAAGATGGCTTTTTAAAATCAACTGTTGCACGCATTACAAATCCGTAAAGTTGATACGCTTTATTAACAATTTTTCCTATGTGTAAGTCTAAGCAAAGCTTCGAATCAAGGATAACACCGAGGTCTCGAATAGAATCCACTTTAAGTAGGGGTGCATTGCACAACGAGTATGTGTGGTTTATTATGCTTTTATTTTTTGTAAACCTTAAGAAGTTACATTTGGGTAAACTTAGATGCAATTTATTTTCCTGACAATAACAGGATAGTCGGTCCAAATCTTGTTGCAGCAGAAGGCAATCGCTTGATTGTCGAATGGTTCTATATACCTTTAGGTCGTCGGCATATAGTAAAAATTTCGTATTTCTAAAGCATTTGCTGATGTCATTTATATATAAAATGAACAACAGGGGACCAAGTATAGAGCCCTGAGGTATGCCAGAGGTAACCTGTGCGATACTAGATTTATGACCATTGATTACAACCATCTGACTGCGGTTGGTAATGTAAGACATGAACCACCTCAGAAGATTTCCACGAATTCCGTTGTACGCTATTTTATTTAGTAGTATTTCATGGTCCACCTTGTCGAAAGCCTTACAGAAGTCGGTATACACTGCATCCACTTGAACACGGCTGTCAACACAATCAAACAAAAAGCTTGAAAATAATAATAAATTCGTATTTGTAGACCGACGTTTAACAAAACCGTGTTGTTGTTGAATTATGATGTTGTGGAGTACAGGATAAATTTCATTATGAACTAACCTCTCAAAGAGTTTCGCCAGTGTAGACAGGATGGAAATGGGACGATAGTGTTCCACGCTGCGTTTGGATCCACCCTTGTGAACGGGTACAACATACGCATGCTTCCACAATTTAGGTACAACTCCTTCAGATATGCATTTATTATAAAGAATAAATAGAGGTTTGCAGATGGAAGTCGCAGTATTCTTAAGGAAGTAAGGTGAAAGTCCATCAGGACCTGGACCCTTCGCTGGATCCAGGGTTTTAAGCTCCTTCAATATATTCTCTTCACTAAAAGAAAGGTCGCAAATAGAGACATCGTGCAGTGTGTTATTGTCCTGCGGAGGCTTCCATTGAGGCAGCGTAGGAGATGTCGGTTCATATACCGAGTAAAAAAAGTCCGAAAACATATTACACGCCATGTTAGGATCATTGGTTTCAGCATCTTTATATTGGAGCTTAGATGGGATTCCAGGCTTGTCTTTTCGATTGGAAACATAGGTCCAAAAGTGTTTTGTGTTTCTACTTAGATTGTCCTCCACAGAAGCGATGTACGAACGGAAGCACTTAAGGCAT
This sequence comes from Diarsia dahlii, assembly GCA_949775195.1. Classification (NCBI taxonomy): domain Eukaryota; kingdom Metazoa; phylum Arthropoda; class Insecta; order Lepidoptera; family Noctuidae; genus Diarsia; species Diarsia dahlii. The sequence continues at coordinate 12,262,019 of OX459194.1, read as the reverse complement.
CTATCACTAAACTGTTTTCTATAGTTAGAAAACAATTCATAATCAGAAATGTTATTATATTTCTTCCACTTGATCCACGCCTTTTGTTTCTTTTTAGCAATATTTATTTTTTTCCAATTATTCACACCGTCCATCACACGTTTACTGTGAGTGAATAATTGATTTATTTTTTCCATTTGTTCACACGTTTACTGTGTGAATAATTGGAGAGAAAAGTTATTCACCTTTAAAGAAATGATTTTTTAATTTTTTGGACTCAAATAGTATTCGCACTTTTTACGATGACATCGTCCGAATTTCTCATCATCATTATTTCAGCCGAAAGACAACGACCCACCCCGCCCTTTGCACGGGTGAAATTGCTGAATATAAACCTTCATCTTGAATTATTCTGTCTATTTCTAAAAACTGCATTAAAATTCATTGCGTAGTTTACAAGATCTAAACGTAGAAACGCGTTCCATATGGTGTCGGGCGTAAAGAATAGCACCATCCCATATCTACCCGTGAGTGTCGCAAGAGGCGACTAAGGGACGTACCAGAGAATGGGCAGCAGCATTCTACTGTGCTTTGTTATGACCTTACTGCGCTTGCCAACCCGTCTGCCAAGCGTGGCGATTATGGCAAACCTTCCCAAATGGAAATGAGCGCACAAAAATGGCCCCTAGTACCCCTCGACTACGGTAGCAGTCGAGGCAGCGGCGCGCGGCGTGGCAAGGGAAAAGGTCCGTCTACCTAAAAGTAACGGAACTCGAAGAGGAATTGAGCAGGTTGCGATGGAGTATTGTGGAATTATATGAGGTCCGAAGAGAGGGGGAGGACACGATAAGCCTGAAATCCGACTCTACTTCCGAGAGGGTTACCGGCAGTCCCAGGGTGGTGTTGGGATTATCGTCCACAAGTCCCTCATGAATAACGTGGTGAAGATCGAGAGTGTGTCGACCAGGGTGGTGTACCTTATACTCAGAATATCCTCAAGATGTGTGCTGAAGGTCATACAGGTCTACGCGCCGACCTCGGGACACCACGCTGACGATGAAGGGGAGACCATGCATGAGGATATTTATAAAACCACACACTGCTCGCAGAACGAATGACGGATGGGGCCGAAAGTTCTGGAGTGGCGACCGCGAACTGGAAGACGTTGCGTTGGAAGGCCTCCCACTAGGTGGACCGATGACCTGGTGAAGGTTGCGGGGATCCGTTGGATGCGAGATGCACGGGACCGGTCAATGTGGCGACACTTGGGGGAGACCTATGTCCAGCAGTGGACGTCTTTCGGCTAAAATAATCATCATCCTCAGCCTATTATGTTCCCACTGCAGGGACTCTGGCCTCCTCTCTGGGAGAGGGATGGGCTATAATCCACCACGCGTGCCCAGTGCGGGATGGTAGATGTCACAGATCTTAGAATTTTTTGGATCTAAGATATGCCGGTTTCCTCGCGATATTTTCCTTCACCGTTTTGAGAGCAGTGGTGTTGAAATAAATTACACAAAGTAATGTGCCTGCCTGGGTTCGAGCCCCACGACTTACTGTTCGTAAGTCGGGGCAGCCACTGGGCCACCACAGCACTGATGAAATAATGATGATTAGAAATCACACAGAAACACATCGCCGCCATTTTCAAAACTTCGTTGGCCCTGCTCGTGCTTGGGACGATGTCATCGTAGAAAGTACGAATACTTTTTGAGTGTATTGCTCATAAACACACAAACATCGTAACGGATTTGGGTCTACCTTTTTTAGCAGAATTTTTTATACCCGAATTTTGTTTTGCATAACAGTGGATGGCAGAAACTTCATTTCGCAGAAAATCATTTGGCATACACTCATTTACCATAAATTCAAAACGCATAATTTTGTAAGTCAGAATCATCTTTGAGCATAAACTTCATTTCCAGAACCATCATTTCGCCGAAAATTCATAATCAGAATCGTCTTTTGGCACGCATTTCATTTCATACATACGTGTAACATGCAATAATAATAATAACTTTTATTATTAATTATTATTATCAGCTCACCCCGGCTATAATTTCTAGCTGAGAACATTAAATGTATGTCATATGTCAAATAATAATTATTATTAATAATAATAAATAATAATAATAATAATGACGTCACTCATACATGCAACGCATGTATTCCATGACGCGCGCTCGCTTCGCTCGCATATTAATTAAGAGTTAGTATGATGCTGTTTTGGTGATATTGGGCGATCTAGATCTCGGTATCTATATGACCTAAGAATTCGGTATTTGGACACCATTAAAATTGGACTTATAATCTTTAAATCTGTACAAGCGAAAACACGATTAGATGAAAAAACCTCGATAGAAAAAAAATACTAAAACAACTCGGTTTGCACTTATTTAGAGTTGGATCTCTGAAACCTTAAGGAATTTAGTGACGATTTTTACATAATAGATAGGTAACTATATTATCTCAAATCGTGCAGATTTTTTTTTTTAATTTTCTACGTGGTTTTCTCGTAATTAGCATTCCTGTGATTGGCGCTTACGTTATTTTATTCTAAGCGAGCGCACATTCTTTCTGTCTCACGTTTGGAACGCGGTAGTAATAGCGCTGTCCTTTTCAATTTGTTCAATTCAGACATTCAGTCTGCTGCGGCATCTGTTGCGAGACGAACCTATGTTTGGCGACATTACAGACAGCGAACTATTTTCTACGCAATTATTTTGTTTAGTGGTAGGCAATATAGGTACCTATGATAAAGTTTAGGGACAGTATTTACTGTAAAAAGGAGTTGAAAACGTTTTGTGTAAATATATTATATACCTATCTTTTAATGATGATTGTCACCCACCTGATGATGGACTCCGAAGGTAGGTATAGGATCTCGGTGTCGGCACTACATAGAACCATCGTGTTTGGACTCATTTGAAAGGTCTAACGGAGATCTTGTTGACTAATGATGTCACCCACCTGATGATGGACTCCGAAGGTAGGTATAGGATCTCGGTGACGGCACTACGTAGAACCATCGTGTTTGGACTCATTTGAAAGGTCTAACGGAGATCTTGTTGACTAATGATGTCACCCACCTGATGATGGACTCCGAAGGTAGGTATAGGATCTCGGTGACGGCACTACGTAGAACCATCGTGTTTGGACTCATTTGAAAGGTCTAACGGAGATCTTGTTGACTAATGATGTCACCCACCTGATGATGGACTCCGAAGGTAGGTATAGGATCTCGGTGACGGCACTACGTAGAACCATCGTGTTTGGACTCATTTGAAAGGTCTAACGGAGATCTTGTTGATTAATGATGTCACCCACCTGATGATGGACTCCGAAGGTAGGTATAGGATCTCGGTGACGGCACTACGTAGAACCATCGTGTTTGGACTCATTTGAAAGGTCTAACGGAGATCTTGTTGACTAATGATGTCACCCACCTGATGATGGACTCCGAAGGTAGGTATAGGATCTCGGTGACGGCACCACGTAGAACCATCGTGTTTGGACTCATTTGAAAGGTCTAACGGAGATCTTGTTGACTAATGATGTCACCCACCTGATGATGGACTCCGAAGGTAGGTATAGGATCTCGGTGTCGGCACTACGTAGAACCATCGTGTTTGGACTCATTTGGAAGGTCGAACGAAGACCTTGGTCACTAATGATGTCACCTATCTAATGATGGACTAGTAGGTAGGTAGTAGGTAGGTAGTAGGTAGGTGGTAGGTAGTAGGTAGGTAGTAGGTAGGTAGTAGGTAGGTAGTAGGTAGGTAGTAGGTAGGTAGTAGGTAGGTAGTAGGTAGGTAGTAGGTAGGTAGTAGGTAGGTAGTAGGTAGGTAGTAGGTAGGTAGTAGGTAGGTAGTAGGTAGGTAGTAGGTAGGTAGTAGGTAGGTAGTAGGTAGGTAGTAGGTAGGTAGTAGGTAGGTAGTAGGTAGGTAGTAGGTAGGTAGTAGGTAGGTAGTAGGTAGGTAGTAGGTAGGTAGTAGGTAGGTAGTAGGTAGGTAGTAGGTAGGTAGTAGGTAGGTAGTAGGTAGGTAGTAGGTAGGTAGTAGGTAGGTAGTAGGTAGGTAGTAGGTAGGTAGTAGGTAGGTAGTAGGTAGGTAGTAGGTAGGTAGTAGGTAGGTAGTAGGTAGGTAGTAGGTAGGTAGTAGGTAGGTAGTAGGTAGGTAGTAGGTAGGTAGTAGGTAGGTAGTAGGTAGGTAGTAGGTAGGTAGTAGGTAGGTAGTAGGTAGGTAGTAGGTAGGTAGTAGGTAGGTAGTAGGTAGGTAGTAGGTAGGTAGTAGGTAGGTAGTAGGTAGGTAGTAGGTAGGTAGTAGGTAGGTAGTAGGTAGGTAGTAGGTAGGTAGTAGGTAGGTAGTAGGTAGGTAGTAGGTAGGTAGTAGGTAGGTAGTAGGTAGGTAGTAGGTAGGTAGTAGGTAGGTAGTAGGTAGGTAGTAGGTAGGTAGTAGGTAGGTAGTAGGTAGGTAGTAGGTAGGTAGTAGGTAGGTAGTAGGTAGGTAGTAGGTAGGTAGTAGGTAGGTAGTAGGTAGGTAGTAGGTAGGTAGTAGGTAGGTAGTAGGTAGGTAGTAGGTAGGTAGTAGGTAGGTAGTAGGTAGGTAGTAGGTAGGTAGTAGGTAGGTAGTAGGTAGGTAGTAGGTAGGTAGTAGGTAGGTAGTAGGTAGGTAGTAGGTAGGTAGTAGGTAGGTAGTAGGTAGGTAGTAGGTAGGTAGTAGGTAGGTAGTAGGTAGGTAGTAGGTAGGTAGTAGGTAGGTAGTAGGTAGGTAGTAGGTAGGTAGTAGGTAGGTAGTAGGTAGGTAGTAGGTAGGTAGTAGGTAGGTAGTAGGTAGGTAGTAGGTAGGTAGTAGGTAGGTAGTAGGTAGGTAGTAGGTAGGTAGTAGGTAGGTAGTAGGTAGGTAGTAGGTAGGTAGTAGGTAGGTAGTAGGTAGGTAGTAGGTAGGTACCTACTACCTACCTACTACCTGCCTATTACCTACTACCTAACTATTACCTACTACCTACCTACCCGGTTTTATTTATTTATGGAAACATTTGTTTTGAATAGTTATAGTTTATTTTCGACGGAACATTTATTTTTGTTATTTATGGTACTACCTACGATATTTGTGTAAGTACCTACGAATGTTTGTCTTTTATTTTTTTATGGGATTTTTATTGTTTTTGTAATGGTACCTATATTGTATATTCTGAATATACTTACATATTAAACTGTTTAATAAATAAACATTGATGATTAATTACATAAAACATTTTATTTCATACTAACCTTTAAGGTTTATAGATTGAGTACCTACTTACTTACCTACTTTTATCTACGTGAGGAATGATAGATCAGTCTGGATCTTCGATCAATAAGTTTCGAGTCCACGAAAAAAAAAAACCTCTAAATTTCGAAACTTGAATCTCGGCCCTAGTACCTACCTATCTATTATTTTACCTACTATTATGTATAGTGTTTAGGTGTGTCATTAGTTTGTACCTAGGTAATAATAGGGTTATGGACGGAGCTTCAAATAAGTATACCGACAATAATTTATTATCCTCGCTTGATTGTCAGCTCCGATCCGTCGTCGTACCGTGAAAATAGGTACTTCCATGAATTTCAACTTTATTTGAATGATTTTTTTACGAATACGTTTTATATATAATTATATAATATGAATCAAGCTGTCGACCAGCTGGGCGGTCGGGGCACCGCAGTTCAAACTCGTACTCGACTCACACTCGATCGCGGCCTGTGCGCGGAGCGCGCCGAGCTGCCGCGCCGGGCGTCAAGCCACCGCGTATTATGGAAGAGGGGGCGCGGGCGAGAGGTACGAAATCGCTCGCGTTGGGCTATAATGCGCGCTCTTAACACTAATATCTTCTGTCCCCAAAGTGCCGGGCCTCCGCCGGCCTCCTTCGTCGGCCTAAGGCCCGGTGCCCATGCCGCCCATAAAGGATACTTTCGCGAGACAGTCGTTATACCGTATAAAAATCTACCAAATAAAATTCTGCCATCTTAAAAGTATGCCTTTGAAAATTCGGCTATTTAAACATTCTGCGAAATGAGTATTCTACTAAATAATTGATCTGCCATAAACACATTCGTTCAAAGAAGAATATGCCAAGTGTGGTATGCCAAATAAATTTCGGAGCATCAAGTTTCTGCCAGATAGATGGTACCCAACGGATTTTAATGCAGTTTTCAGCAATAGACAAAAGTGATTCAAGGGGAAGTTTTATATTCCGCACATTGCACCCTTGCAAAGCCGGGGCGGGTCACTAGTACTACTAAAAAATAAAATAAAAAATCATTTCTTTATAGGTGAATAATTTTTATCTCCAATTATTCACACAGTAAACGTGAATAATTGGAGATAAAAACAAATTGGATTTAAAAAAAAACTGGCCAAGTGTGAGTCGGACTCGCACATGAAGGGTTCCGTACCATCGTAGGAGCCACCTTTAATTTGTATTATTTTTTGTTAAAGCGGCAACAAAAATACACATTTTGTGATAAGTTTGTTTTTCATAGTAACTGTATGAATGACAAAGTTATATTTGCGGTTTTTAAAATGTGCTATATCTCAAAAACGGCTAACTTCATCTCGTTCAAACTAATCTTGGTTGTAATTTTTCATTGCGATCTACAGCATATATTTTTTTAGAGTTTTCACTCTCTTAGTTTAAAAGTTAGAGGCACATTTTAGCACTTTGAAACTGTCTATCTTTAAAACGATTGACATTGAGAAAAAATGATCTTTGAAACATCACGGTCATTTTAAAAGACCTATCAATAGACACCTCACCCAAGTATGACCGATAGAAAAAAAAAAAAATATTTTCTCTCTTTATCGGTGAATAACTTTTTTCCCCCAGTATTCACACATTTACTGTTGTGGAATAAAATGATCTATTTTTTACGCTCTTTCATTTGATATATAGGAGAAAGTGTTACAAGGGTCATTTGGCCCCTTCTTCTTTGTATGAAATAATGCTGCCTACCTACCATACCAACTTCAAATGCTTTGAACACTAAGTTCCGGCAAGATTAGACCTGGCAGACCTTTTGATCCTCTATCGAGGGCATCTTGGCTATTATTTGGCATAGGTTCCATCAGGGTACTCGATGAGGTAGGTTCATGGTGCCGGAGGGGCCATATTTTAGAGGTCTGCCAAGTACTTCCGGCAGAGTGCGCAATGGCAGACCTACTTTTTTTTAGGTAATTAATCAATGGTTAACTGTTGCCAGCACTTTAATTCGGGTACCTTGTGACGTAATTTTCACCAAAAAAATACGACAAAAAATATGAATTTTTTCCATGACCCGGCAGGATCGGCACTGGCAGACCTGATTTTTTTTACGTGTTTAAGTGTCGGTTAACGATCTAAAGATAGCCTATTGGGGTACCTGATGAGGTAGGTATTTTTGCAGCCGGCTCTCCCTCTATCAAGGGACCTAACTAACCGAACCTCGGGGTGCCCCTGACGTTGACCGTCTAAGGTTAGCGTTTCCGTCAGCAGGTCGACGGAGCCCCGCTTCGCGGGACACCTATTTCTGTCTGCAGGATTTCAAGGGACCTAACTAACCGAACCTCGGGGTGCCCTTGACGTTGACCGTTTAAGGTTAGCGTTTCAGTCAGCAGGTCGACGGAGCCCCGCTTCGCGGGGCACCTATTTCTGTCTGCAGGGTTTAAAGGGACCTAACTAACCGAACCTCGGTGTGCCCCTCATGTTGACCGTCTAAGGTTAGTGTCGTCTAAACGGAATGCATCTGTCACCCCACTTTGTCCCCGTAGGGTGACGGATAGGAAAAAAAAGTTTGATCTGTCCCCCTGTTTGCAATGACAGTTCGAACTTTATTCACTCCTTAACGGTTTCATCTGTCCCCCTATTGGTGATACGGGGACAGATGAAACTTATTTATTCCTTTTTGTCCCCCACAAAATTTAATATATTAATTCTTAATAGTAATGCCACACATAAGACTAGTGGTTTAGGTTTATAATCATCTGTTTTTAAATAACTTACAAATAATTCTTTTGTTTCTGTATCGATCAGTCACAGTCCCATAAATCACGTAGTAGGTATTCCAGGTATAATAAGTATAACAATCAGTCCTCTGATTTGACTTCATATTACAAATGTTAATTTTTACTAACAATGTTAACTTTTAGATGAGGAAATGTTCCTAATAAGAATGAATGAAGTAAATAAATTCAAGTTTTGACGTTTTCATTCCTGTAAGAGTTATCAAACAAAATAAAAGTTCTGTCTGTGATCTGTATGTCAGTACAGAACAACTCCACTTGTATGTAGTCAGTACTCTAATTAATATCAAAACTTATTTTGCGAATAACTTCTTAAAGATTTAAAGTAAGTCTTATTAACCGACTTCCCAAAAAGGAGGAGGTTCTCAATTCGCAATCGAATTGAGAACCTCCTCCTTTTAAAAATCAGCTTCTGAAGTCGGTGGCAAAAAAGCCAAATCAAACAAACAAATGTCACCAACTTCAGAAGCAGATTTTTCTTCTGAAGATTATTCTCACTTTTAGGTGTTTTTGAAGTCGATTGTTTTTTTTTTGCAAATAAGTTTTTTTATTTTTTAAGTCCCCTCTTTATGGAAACGGTAATGAGGCAAAAAAGGGCGCTCGGTTGCTTGCGCCGCTAGCTCGCTGTCGATTGGGGAGGGACGGGGGGCCTTAAAGACGCAGTTTGCATCAAACGGTAACGTCACATTTTTTAATTATTTGCATGGTTCATTGTTAACCACTCGACTAATATGTACAATACCTACTGTGATTTATCGGACTGTGACTGATTCTATCAATCAATAACAAAACAAAATATTCTTATTATTAGTATGTTTTTTTTATTGCAATTAAAAAACAGATGATTATATAAACCTAAACCACTAGTCCTATGTGTGGCATTACTTTTAAGAATATAATATGTATATTAAATTCTGTGGGGGACAAACAGGAATAAATAAGTTTCATCTGTCCCCCTATTGGTGATAGGGGGACAGATGAAACCGTTAAGGAGTGAATAAAGTTCGAACTGTCCCCTCATTGCAAACAGGGGGACAGATCAAACTTTTTTTTCCTATCCGTCACCCTACGGGGACAAAGCGGGGTGACAGATCGGCATATTCCGTCTAAACCTGATCCTCAGCTCGGGGCCCGTCTTTCGGGATTTCGTCCATTCGGGATTTCGTCCTTTCGGGCATTTGAACATCGGTATTTTGTGTTTCGATATAACGACTATCGGCATTTAAAACTTTCGGTATTTTGAATTTCGGTGTTTTGGACGTCGGTATTGTTAAAATGAGTGACAGGCGCTAGTGTGAAAATGGAGCTTCTTCGTAAGGTTTCTTGAAAATAATTACACCACGATGTAGGCAGATAATTTCCACATATATTCATCAAAATATAGATTATTATCTACACTGATTATTTACATAATTAATAGATACAATTCAGTATTGATCGAGAGAACGGCCATAGTCGGGGAACCGATTTTAAGCAAGTGACATTGACAATTGAAATCGGTGTTGCTTGGTTACAATAAAATATAAAACATACACATGAGACATTTACTATTACCATATTTTCTAACAGGTATTTCAATCATAGGTATTATGAACTTTCGGGATTTTGATACGTACCCGTTGTACTGTATGTGATATGGATCAGAATGCTGAGCTTTGAAAAAGATGGATGAAAAACGATTGCATGTAGTGGAGATCGAGAATGTTGAGAATTGAGATGGATGTGCGGAGTGTCAAGAATGGACAAAGTTAGGAATGAGTGGCGCCTGATACAGAAAAATTTAAAGGAATTCGTCTATCTTGGTACGGTCAGGGATGAAACCATGTGACTAAAACATTGTTGGATGGAGAGGGAAAGAAAGGCTAAAGAAAATATACTATGATCCACATGATTGCCTCGTCCACGTTCATACATCTGATTACACACGCACGCACGCCTGTTGCGTGTACTGACCTTTCTGAAGAAAATTACCAATTCATTAATACTGGAAGCATTGAAGATTGAGTGGCAACGCCAGGATGATATTCCGGATCTCGGCGTTGCCACTCGCATCTGCCTGGTACCTTTTGTTAGTCGCCTTACGCTAGTATTATATTATCTGTGACATGACCAAATCATCTAAGCATGTAAATTTTTGTCAGTACCTATGTACAGCTTGGCAAAAAAGAGTAGAAAATCCGGGGGGCGCCACTGTGCTGTTCATATGGCAACCCGTTGTGACCGTATCGCGTACCAACCTATCGTCTTGATACTTTTATTACTATTTTTTTTATACTTAAAATTTATTTATTGAACCAGAATTTATTCTCCTCATGTAACTACCTAAAAATAAATATATGTTAGTAGCACTGTTTTTTAAATTTTCTGGGATTAAAAAAAGGCGTAGAAATAATTATTGTAATTTATTCTAATAAATCTTCCAACTCTTTTTTGGGACGACCTTTTCTGTTTTCCGGGTGTAGAAAATACGCCTTTGTTTCGATCTCCTTCCAGGACGACTCTTCTTATGGTGCTTACTGATTTACCTAAAGTGAATAAATAAATATACTTACATAACAAAATGCATTTTGCTTCTAATAAGTGATTCATATGAAATATTAATTTATGTTGTTAATAAATAAAAAATTAAAAATAATACATTTTTGGTAGGTACATTTGTAATTCTAATGATATAACAAACAGTTATCACCTTGAAATCACATTCAACAATAAAGTTATGTAGAAATCGAATTTAAATTCACTTAATGCACAGTACGCCACTCAAGTATCAACATTAATCTGACACGCTATACCAAGGTAATGTCAGACAAAATGTAAACATAACCTATGTGCTCGATGATTATTGTTCAAAATTCCACTTATTTCGTATGCAAGCAAGTCAAAACAGAATGGGGTTCATAAATTAACACTTAATTCATCTAAAAACAATAAAACAAACAGTTACATACCTGTCATTTCAGCGGTTCTTAGGTAAACATCGTTGAGATCGGAGAGAATGGTTTTGGCCTCTTTTTCTGCCAAACATCGCCTATATACCTTATAAATTATCGCTCTGCCAGCACTTCGGATGGTTTTATTCATTTTGTATTACTCTACGTTGCTTTAATCACGTTTTTAGGGCACAATTATAAATTTAATAAACTTTCGAACTTTGTTTACACCAAACGTCATAAGTTTTTAATTGTTGCCAGCAAACAAAAAAATTAGTTCCGTTTCTAGACTTTTTTGCCAAGCTGTACCTACATATTTTACAACTTTCTCGTATACTTCATTCCTCAATTTATTATTTAGAGTTACACCACACATGCTCCACATCCACAGCATTTAATATTGCATAGTATGCCACACCCAATCACTTCCCTAAATACGTGTAGGCCCCGAGCACACCATTGTAAGCAGTCAGACGAGCCTTTTTTGAACAAAGTCTTTGTCTCAACCGCATTAACGAACCATTTACTTTTCCCCACACTGTGATTTCTCATGTAACGTTTACATTAAACTCACATACACAAACAGACCCAGAACCCGAAAAAACTATCTGTAGGCCACACAAATATATGTTCCGTGCGGGGATCGAATCCGCGACACGCAACGCACGCAGTCCAATCGCACAGCCACTGCGCCAACTGTTACCGTTTATTTCCCGCATTTACTCTCCCTTCCACATCTATGTCCATTCAGCGGTCGATATGATGGATACGGCTCACGTGACCTATCTAATCCTAATTAGGCCCAACGCACACGGCGCGGTTCTTGATCGCACGCCACATAATCAGAGGGGCGATGAAGCGCACACCGCGGCGCTGTCAAGAGCCGTGAAGAATCACTCGTCGCGGCGTGCGGCGGCTCTTCGCGCCGCCCGCCGAGCCCTTTAAATATACTTCGGCAGTTTTGTTTGACACTATATCCAGTGCGACTGGAAAACTCCCCGCGCCGCCCGCGGCGGTCGCCAAGCGTCACGAAGAGGCGCGTGGAGCCGTTCGGCGCCGACCGGAGCAGTGGAGCGCGTCTGCTCTCGTGGCAGCTTGACGGCTCACCGCGCGCGTCTTGCTTTGCATGCCATTTTCAACCGCATGTCATGGGAGTTAAAGTTTATTTTAAATTGATTTATTCTCACTCGCCGCGTTTCCGCCGCCGTTGTGCGTTGGGCCTTAGAGCCAGGCAGCCTCTTTGTTTACGTCTGTAATTCCTGTTTTGAGCGCAGCGTAGCTTTAGTACTTTGTTCATTTAGGTACACCCAGAATGTTGCACTCCATTGCTCTTTAGACCAGCCCGGAGGCCCCAAGGCGGAACCGGCGGGCTTAGCGAGTTAGTGACCAGTAGGTTTGAGCACCGTAAGGACGAGCAGGGTACACACATCGATGAGTTTGAGCTTCAAGGAGATCGGGACCTCCCATAAATTAAACAACTTCATGGACCAGCATAGCTATTCACAAGCACTCGATTGTCAGTCGTATCCAATCGATCCATTGCACTATCAGAAATCGCCAATTCGATTTTGATTCGAGATGAAGATATGAATCCTGCCGACAGCTATTTGCTATCAGAAGTGCAATCCAATCAGAATTACGACGCCATTCTGTACTATACCATAAGCAAGAGTCGTTGCGTATCCATTTAAAATTAAAATCATTTTTACCCGACTGCGGTGAAGCCCAAAAGGAGGGTTATGTGTATGCCCGTTTCTTTGATCCCTCATCACTATCACTACATAGTATAAAACAAAGTCGCTTCCCGCTGTCTGTCTCTATGTATGCTTAGATCTTTAAAACTACGCAACGGATTTTGATGCGGGTTGTTTTAATAGATAGAGAGATTCAAGAGGAAGGTTTAAGTATCTTTTTGCACCCGTGCGAAGCCGGGGCGGGTCACTAGTTAACATTCATTTTTAATGACAAAAAAAAAACCACTACCATCGAGTAGGGTATCAAAATGAAGGGTTTTAGAAGGATATTACAAAAATATATTAGGTACACATATATGTTTAAAAGAAATTCAAAGTGACAAGTCCTATAAAAAAGTTAAATCAATTGCAAAGAATTTTACGCGACCAACGAAAGAACAAACACGAAAGAACTAAAAAGTTGGAAATAAAAATTGCGTTTCACGTTTTTCAGTCGGGTTTTATAGTTTTTTGACTACTTTCTTTTATTAATTATATTTACTTACTCGAGGGATATTCAGTACAATTTATAGTAAAAGTTATGGTTTACCCTTGTTTGTAACAACGTTTTGTCGAAAATCACTTCGACTAATTTCAGTACAATAAAGTCATTTCGCGTATAATTATTCATTTGACCGAATAATTAATTGGTAGATTTTTATTTAGCATATTTATTTTTAATAATATAAATAATATCATTTGACCGAATTTTCAAATGCACTAATATTATTTAAAGTAATGTTTCACTAGACTAATAATGATATTTAGTCGAAAGATCGTATCGAATATTCAGTTCATTAATAATTCGTTTCCTTTCATCTATATATATAAAAATGTTATGTTGGTTTGTGTACGCTTCAAAAACTCAAAAAGTTCTGCACCGATCGAGCTGATATTTTAGAATGATATATAATCCGCATCAAGGATTGTTTTTACAGTATCCACGCGGGCGAAGCCGCGAGCATCAGCTAGTTGTCTATAAATTAACATTATTCCTTTAAACTAAGCGGGGCTCCATTGACCTGCTGACGGAAACTCCAATTGAATATTCGATAAAATACATGTTATACCACCTGAACATTACAACAAATGAACATTATACCTTTTGATGGTTCGTTGTCACCCGTATATATAATGTACTCTGTGACTAGTACCATTGACAGTTCCATGATGGAACTACTGAATGTTTTATCACTAGTTCCATGGTTCAATAGCGCAAATAAATATTCGATGAAATGAAAATTATGTTAACCGATATTATACAAAATGATTATTTTCTTAAACGTTGTTCGAATTAGTTACATTTCATCAAAAGTTGTTCGACGAAACAAGGGTGAACCAAAACTTATAGAACGATTGTTTATAAACTACCATGTCGATCGAATCTGTGAATAGCATTTGCTAATCGTTCGATCAAAAAATCTGGTTCGATTCGATTGTTTGTGAATAGCTATGCTGTAGCTTTTATACTCACATTTAAACCATTGGATGGTACGACTCTAAGGACAATATTAACGCTGAGTCCAAATCCCACATATCGACAACCTCGCGAGCTGATCTCTCAGCTTTCACTAGGTTCTCGTCGTGTGAGACCATTATGTCAACAACCACAGCGTACCGCGCGCCGCTCTGATCGATCTACCACCACTATTTATCAGGCTTCTGGTTTATGAGACCTTGGGAAATGGTTGGAGATCTCCAAGAGGAAATACTAATAAACATAGCAACATTTAATTCATTTTGTTTAATTTTTTCTTCTAATATCTTATTAGATAACTATAATTAAATAAAAAAAAAATCACAAAACGAAAGATAGTCATATTTTAATTTTCTTTCAGTTTTGTATTTTGTGTGGGAAGCTAATATGATACACAAGTAAAATTTTAATCTTTACAGTTATCTTTATAAAATAATTAAATACAAATTGTTAATAGTATTATTTACTAATATTTACAAGTCCATAAAACAACTATACACTTTATTAAATTAATAATAATTTAATAGACATGGTGTAATTGACAGGCATTAACATTCATTCTTTTTGAATTTTTTACTTGTTTCATTCATCACATCATCGAGTTTGTTTACCCTTCTCGATTTCAGGAATGAATGATGGCTGTCACTTTCACCAATGCTTTGTCGAATACAGTTTACATTGGATACATTCTGATTATGTACACCATGCTTTTTATCACCCAAAGTTTTATTATTCTTATTAACTATTAAAGTATTTTGAATGTCTTTAACCAAGTCACTTGTTTGTGTATGTAACTTTATAGGAATCAAGATTTGATTTTCGCTATCACCTTTCTTGATAAATTCTTGCTTTATTTGGACCATAGATCTATTTTCTGCATCACTTGAAAGTCTTATAGTTTTCCGCAAGTGAATAGTGTCGGAAGAGTCAGCATAGTTTCTCTTCACTACTATGTCACCTGTGGGCATTTGTTTTACGATTGTGAGTGTTGCAGTTTCAGACTCTTTTCCTTCGGCTTTTTTGCTTGAATTTCCTTTGTCGCCGTCAGAACCTTCTTCTTGTTGATCCTCAGTTTCGATTAATTTACCTAAAACAATATAGGACAGAATTAACACATGCACTGCCGGGACCAAAATGAAGTTTCAGTGTTGAAGATGTGGTAGCTAGTGGATTAGAGATGTGTCCATCTGTTTACCAATTCTATTTTATTTATGGGTTAGATTCGCCAAGCATGGAATGAGCCTCAGCCTACCTTGCCCGCTCCCAGGTTCCTGCTGGAGGAACACCCAACATCTCCAAAGTTGCGGTTGGAGCTACCAACACACTGCGCGCCTGCACAGCACGAGCCCGTTTTGGCTCAGACGTGCGCGCCATAAAGTTCGGCACGGACTTCCCACGTTGGCCATATTTGCCACGTGGGCCTCGCCGAGCATCACTTCGGGTCGACGCGACCACCTATCGGCCTACACCCCTGGCATCCAGCGTGGCACCTCGCTGCGGTCATCGCCACGCCAGCTATCAGGGCAGTAACGTGCACCTCACAAGTGAAACGCAATAGGGTGCGCCATAAACCTACCCACACCCATAGTTGGTGACTTTATTTATTAATTATATTTTTTTATGATGACAAGTTTCGTGGTCTTATTTTTATAACCTGCGCCACGCAAACCTTCTCTGTCACATTGGCGAGCCGCTAGCTAGCTTACTGTAATGTATGGCCAGTACTGCATTGTATAAGCTCTGTTATATCGGCCGCTGTGACAGATGTGTGGCTGTCATGCCTGTCTCCATTAAACCGTGCTACTGGAATAACGTAGTTTTCTTTTGTACATCTCACTTACCTGCTAGGAACTTTCAGCTACCTATTGAGTGGTGCAAGTTGTAATGGTGAGTTTAATGTGCATTCAAAGTTCAAAATTGCTGTTGGTTTATTCTAGGATCTTAAACATTATAATCGTATTACAATATTCTTACACTAATACATACCATTTAAAGTAGGGAATGTAATATCAGGCAAAGCCAAATGCGAATCTGGGTTATATCTGTGCATCAATGTTTTTAATAAAATTGAGATCTCTTCACGTTTGCGAGTTACGACTATTTCGTCGAACCAACTGGCTAGTTGTTTTATAGGCAATGAGTAGTCTACTATAGGATCCTGAAAATAAAACAATATTTAGATAGACAATCATTTCAATAGAATATGTATATCTTGAAGTTATATAGCTTTATTCGTGTTTGAATACTCACTTTAAAAAATTGTTCAACATACTGCAGTAAGTACAACCCACAATCTGTAAAATTGTTTTGTTGAGGTATTTTAGGGCAACTTCCTTTGATGTTGTCTTTATTGAAAATTTTATTTTGGGAGATCTGTAACACAAAATAATTCATGTAAAGACTGATGTTAAATGGATATAACCTACTTTTGATGTTTTACGGGTTAGACAAACATACGTACTTTAGCTTGATATTCACAAGTGAGGTAATCTCTTAAAGTAGCTACAACTCTGGATCTAGATGCTCCAGCTAACGAATCAAATATCAGTATACATGGCCTGAAATTAAAAATATTCATGAGCATTTTGAGTACATAAAGGTTACAAGACAAAAAAAATATATTGTTTTGTTAGGTGTTAACACACCTAATGATAGAATCTTTTCCATGTTGATTTACGGATGTATCCAATGCTGATCTGAGAATGAAAAAAATTTTGTTTAAAATTGCTTTTTAATGCAACAAAAGGTGCAATAATTAATATACGGAAATAACAATGTTATCTCTTTAACCCAAGAGATTAAAAATTAATTAAATCATAGATAGATACATACTGTTTGACAGGTTCAGTTTTTCTGACTGGTTGAGTTTCAACTTTCTTTTCAACAGGACTTTTTTCACCTTCTTCTTCATCTGAATCGCACTGCATGTCCAAATCGCTTTCCTGTAATGACAAAATATATAAATAAACGGCCTTTTACAAGTTTAAGTCAGAATTACAAATAATTTAACTGTGGCTACCTCAGCTTCAGCCTCATCTCGTTCACTAAGATTGTCAGAGTCACAGTTTAATGTAAGCTGTTCTTGTTTATTTAATGGTGTGATAGTTGTGCTTCCTATTTGCATAGACGATCTTCGTTCTGAAAGTGGAAGAAAGTAGTTGAGATATTAGTCAGATTCCTAGGTAATAAAATGAAACAAGTCATAGTACATTAAGTTATCTTGCATCTCACCTTTCCTTTTGATCTCCTGGGGAGTAACAATCCTGTTATCTATCGTACTCCGGCAGCCGTCTAAGCTTGGGTAGCATATAATAGCAACAAACCAGTGACAATTTTCATTAATAGGAACTACAATAAAATCCTTCTCGAAAATGTTAACATTTTTTGTCCACGTCTTGACCCTTAAATGTCGCTTCTGTGCTGGAGTCAAATTACTATCCCATTCATGAGGATTTGAACTTCTGTTTACTTTGCTTGGCTTAGTAGTAAGCCTTTTATAGAAAAATGTGCTAAAAATATGAGTCTTTTCTCTCTGACGAGGTGTTAATACATCATGAACTAAATGTTTCAAATAAAAATCAATTATGACATCATTCAAAAACTGATCTTGGGCTAGGCACATGTAGTCTTCAGTGTTTATAGGTATACCACCTTTCCCAGGTGGATAAATTAAGATTTGTCTTATTTCTGCAGGGTTGGAACTGGAAATATACAAAACACCTATCAGTCTAAATATTATGAATTCAACACAAAAATTTACTGTAAAATGAGAGCCCATAAATAGGATAGAAAGAGCTGACACATAATTATGAACCTCTAGCCTTCTTACCTCTTAGCTCCAGATGCAACAGAGGCACTTGACAATCTTGTTGCCATTCTTGCAACATTATTGCTTTCTTTAGGACAGGTTCTCACTAATATATCATTGGCTTCCCGAGCACTCAAATCATCCATCACTTTACCAAATAAAACTTGTAATGTTCTTTTGGCTTCCTCTGATATAGTTTCTGGTAGCAGGGTAATCCGTTTGAAAGGATCTATCTTTGACATTGGATTATAATAAGGACCTGTAATAAGCATTATAAAAAATTACAAGTTATTTAAATGGAAACTACAGAAAAAAACATATGTTTGTTTATGAAATTACCTGAATCCTCTGTCATATCCAATGCTTTCCTAATATAGCCACCACATCTGCTCATGGTGTATAAAAAAATGACAGGTAACCCTTTACCAAAATGTACTAAAATTCTGACAACTTCTTTGAGTTGTATTTGTAGAGCTACATCTCTTGATTCATTTTTAAGTGAAGGAGCAACAATTTTGATGCCTTTTGCTGATATGTAGACCTACAGAATAGAAACATTAATAAATTCCAATTTTAATCATGAAAGAACCTTATTGTTTCAAAACTCAATTACATTTTAATAAAGTAAATGACAAAAAAATTCACACAACAAGTGTAACAAAATGTTTAGTGCCACCTTGTGTGGCACTCCAGGAAGAATGAAATACCATGTATTGTACAAATTAAAAACTAAATCGTCTGTTGTCTAGATTTCATTATTTAATTACCCTCTCATTCTGACTAGATTTGATAATAATGCAATTAATGTAAACAAATGATTATTTTATTTTTCAAATTTTTATAAAAAAAATACCTTTTCTTTTGGTGTGTATCTGTATGACCCAATTCTAATGGTTCGACAATTGATTGATGAAACTTGTAAAGAACTTTGACTGATTTCTTCTCTGCTGCCATCTGTAGAAAGAATATTAATTTTAAAACACATGTGATCAGGCCCTTCTCTCTTCGTGAACATATTCCGGGTTTATGAGACACAAAGCCATCTCTGTAGTAATTCTGCCTTCCCCTTTCTAAAATAAAAAAGCAATTAGGCCAGCAAACATTAAAATCTTGCAATTTTGACAAGTGCCTATATTTTAATTTTAGCAAGGATGGGTGGAAATTGCAAACAGTGAATTCTTATGAATTGAGGTGGAAGTGTCAAATAATTAATATTTGACACTTCCTAGATCTAAACTAACAAAATGGTGAGCCTTTATAATTTAGTATAGATAAAATAATCATCAAATCAATTCATTACTTTTTTTACTTGCACTTTAACATACATCTAGAATATCAAATTAAATACAATAAATTATGTGACTATGAAAACAGGTTACTAGAATGTGATGTTATCTCTAATTGCAATTGAATTATATTAGAGTATGTGACACTACCACCAGTATGTGACTGTTAAAATTCTGATTTAGTTTTTTTTTTCCTGTTTCATCTACATTTAGTGCGTTCACTTTTAGCAGATGTGTTGTCTGTTTTCTCATTCCGAGTGTGTCCTCCAGCAAGAACATCTACTCATACATTTCTAGTATGTCTTTTCTTTTAAGGCGTTTGGCATAGCTGCAAACTGACTTAGTAGCTTACAAAAACTTCATAAGGTTTTGTTTGAGTGATAAGGTTAGAGTTGACACTAGGTGTGGACACCACCGAACGCTGTCAGATACTCCAGTATATTTTATCATTAAGAGTTCTTCATCCTGAGCTTCAACCACATTTTTTTGGTACCAGTTTGACTGAACTATATTATATTTTCTTTACTTGCTAAATATTACTACATAGTATGAAATATATTTAACCACAAAAATTACCCACACATATCCCTTCAAATAAGGTAGGTATAGTAGAGCTCTATTTGATTTGACTGTCAAGTTGTTTTTGGTATCGAACCTCAGTTTAAGATGACTTTCTGACCCCTTAACTTTATGTCCCCTCCTTGCGTCGTTTTTCCTCAATGCTGAGGGTCGTGGCCTCTTCGGATCACTTTCTCTCTGACTGTCTTGCGCCAGCTCACTCTGTCTTCGGCAGCATGTAGGGCATCGCAGACAGAAGTGTTTAGGGCCGAGCGGAACTGGTCTGACCAGCGCATTGGACTTCTGCCTCTGGGTCTTCTCCCGCCCACCTTGCCCGTTATCAGCAGCTTCTCCAAGTTTTCACCTCTTTTCCTGGCAATGTGCCCAAAGAACTCAAAGCTTCTTCTCGAGCATATGGTGCTGAGCCTCATTGGTATCTTGAGCTCGGTTAGGATTGCTTCATTGGTTCGGTGTTCTGTCCAATGAATTCCGAGCATTTTCCTCCAGCACCACATCTCAAACGCATCTATGCGTTGGCGGTCAGCTTTCCTGAGCGTCCAGGTCTCTGCGCTATAAAGAAATATGGAAAAAACTAGGGTGGTAATGAGCTGCTTCTTCGTCTTCCTCGAGATGTTCCTGTCGGTCCATACACGGTCCAGCTGGGCCATAGCAGTTTTGGCCATGCCAATCCGTCTTCTAATGTCCTTTTCACATGACCCGTTGTTCGCTATAATTGAGCCTACGTATGTGAAGTCGTTTACGATCTCTAGGTTAAGTCTGTTGGTCATAGTGAGCGACATGCTACGATCGACTGTCATGACTTTGGTCTTGGCTCTGTTTATGAGTAGCCCCATCTCCCTGCTGGTTCGTTCCAATCTCTCCAACAAGATGCACATTTCCTCTTCATTGGCCGCAAAAAGTGTGGTGTCATCAGCGTACCGCAGATTTGTGATCTTTTTACCGCCGATGGAGACGCCGCCCTCCCAGTCTTCACACACTCGTCGCATGACATACTCCCCATAAATGTTGAACAAGATTGGGGAAAGTATACACCCTTGTCTGACCCCCTTTCTGAACGAAAACGGCTTGGACAGTGTGCCATCAATCCTGACCACGCCTTGGTTGTCAGAGTACAGAGACTGAAGTAGGCAGATCAGATGTTCCGGTACCCCTAGTTCAAAGAGTACTTTCCACAGGTTCTGCCAGTCAACACAATCAAACGCTTTGCTGTAATCGATAAAGCACATTACAAATGAGGTGTTATATTCGTAAGACTTCTCAATGATTTGCCTGATATTGAGAATTTGCTCTCGGGTGCCTCTACCCTTAACGAATCCAGCCTGCTCCTGCGGGATCTGCCAGTCGAGGAAGTGCCTTATGCAGTGGTTTATAATATGCAGAAGGATCTTACTGCTATGAGAGATGAGGGCCAGGGTCCTGTAGTTGTTGCAGGTTCTGGTCGAGCCTTTTTTATGCAGGGGTAGAATAACCGATTCGGTCCAATCCTTTGGCCATTTGCCTGTTTGCCAAATGCAGTTGCAGATGTGATGAAGACAGGTAATGCCTCTGTCACCCAAGGCGCTTAGTATCTCGGCCGTTATTTGGTCTGGTCCAGGGGCTTTCCTGCATTTTAGTGCTGCAATTGCTGCTGTTACTTCGGATCGCAGTATTGAGGGTTCTAAGTCTAGGCTGCTCCAACTGGGGCCTGGTACCTTCCGAGCGCTTAACTTTATGTGTTGAGTTATTATAAATACAATCTTTAAATTATTATTAAAATATTGCATTATTTTGTGTGATGCATTAGAAAAAACCAAAGATTATTTTATTAATCACCATGAGCATTCCTTGAAATGTGTCGGATCACTGTATTTTATTTAAACAACATGCTTGATTAAATAAAATTAGTTTATTTATTATAATCACTGTACATCACTGTAACATTCTAAGATGTCTCACTCTCACATGTTCATGCCTTGATGTTTCTATATTATAGCTATAGCTATAAGTACACCATACGCACTATTCCTGTGCTAGCAGCGATACGTAATAGGAGATACTAGGGATATAATTATTATGTAGAATTATAAGAAGTTCATCAGAATAACGTAAGTTTTTATTACAAAGTATTGATTAAAATCACTGTGACAGATATGGATGTTATGTCTAGCGCTCATGATCGCGATCACTGTACATACGAGGCGGTGCCTGTTTTATTAAAAATAACCTTGAAGGGCGAACACAAAGTTATTTACCTGTATCACGATTGAAGTTATCCCTGAACATTTTCGTACATTCAGTGAAAATTGATCACAAAGATATTAATTTAACTAAACAAGACGCATTGCGACCTATCCACGTCTTCCACAGATACAAAATACTTTGCCCCACGATGAGCGTGTGACAGCTGTGTACGGTAAAAGAAAGGTGCCAATATCGTTGAATTAGTTATTCTCGGCGACTTACTGAGCAATGTTGCCAGAGTAAAAACATTTTTTGAATACACCGGTTTTCGTTAGATTACGGTATTTATTAAAAAAAAAAAACTTTTTCTGGGCAGTTAGTGTAAAAAAGAACAGGACATAAATAATAATTTAGTGCTACCTCTACCTGGTTCTTTTGACGCGTGGCCATACCCGAAACTAACGCAGTCGTTTTTATTTCTTCCGTATCATTTAAAAACTGTAGAAACTTACGAATACTACATTATTCCGACGAAAGTATTGAGTTTTGTGGGCAACATTGAAACAAGGCGGTCTATTTAAATTTGACGCCATCTCGACTAATAAAGTAAATTCGTATACAAGGGGTAATCTCCGGAACAAATAATCTAATTCTAAAAAATCCTTCACTGGCAGAAAGTTTTAAGTTACATTATTCATGGGTGCTTATAGGTACGGCTACGGCTAAATCACTACATAATTATCATAAAACAAAGTCCTCCACCGCGTCTGTCTGTCGTCTTCGCGATAAACACTTAAACTACTGCACCGATTTTCATGCTTTTTTTGTTTTGACCAAGGAAAAACGGTTAGTCGGTTGGTCCTTTTTTTCTTGGTCTGAGCATATAAATTACTGACTTGCCAGATTTTGGGGTGGAAAGTTTTGAGACTCCTTGAGTAGTAGTTCCAGTGAGTGGTATCTCGCATAAAGATCATAAATTGATGAAGTTAGTAACATTATATAGACTTTAGACATGATTCAATAACATATTTGTTGTTTTTTTATTTATTTAAACTTCACTTGATGCACATGGGACGCCTCTTACCCACTTTAAATCTTCTAGATTAGGAAATAAAACTCGCAATAATACGCATGTATAATATTCTATTTTTCTATTTATCTTCGGGGACGCCGGCAGACACCAGGCGGGCGATCAGTCCTTTCGTTGTGGATTATTTCGCCCAGTTCCCCATTTTGGTGGATCCCCTTCATGGGTTACTGGTGGTCGACATCGCGAATCTTCCTGTTGCCAAAATCAAATTGAAAAAGAATAAAATAACTCAAAATAAACATAACTAATAAATATCCGTCGGGGGCTGCCTTTTCTATATGAAATTTCAACAAAAATTTAATCATACTCATACGTGTATTTTATGTCGTCGTTAAACATCTACAATAATTGTATTCACGTCACTAGAAAACCTTTAGCTGGTTTAATGGCAGCCCCCGACGGATATTCCTTAGGTTATGTTTATTTTGAGTTATTTTATTCTTTTTCAATTAGATTTTTACCGTCGTGGGTTTTTTTCAAAGGGGATAGAACCAATGTGGCATATCAACCTGTCCGCCATTTTGATTTTTTTTCGAAATCGCGGCCCACGGTGAAAGTGGTATGTATGGATAGAGGACATATAGACGAACAAAAAATGTCCAGTAACATGGTACTCAAAGTGTCACGTTACCGAGATATTTGAAGTTAAAGATCGACAAACGAGTACAACGACATTCATTAAATATTTTTTTAAATAGCCTTTTTACGTGTTTGGGCGTTAAATTATATCCAAATAATAGTTCCCAGGTTGATTATTGTTATACGCACATTGAAATCGCTTCGCATCTCATTGAAACGCTATGTAATGTCAAAAAATAGTTTTCTCGTGCTCCTAGTAGTATGTAATGTACCTACTCTCTTTCAATAACCAGTAATAATAATAATCAACGCCTATAGTTTCCTATAGACACGTAAAAGGTCTAATTTTTATGTGGTCATTGTACTGATTTGTCCATCTTTACCTTCAAATATCTCGGTAACGTGACACTTTGGGTACCGTGTTGCTTGACATTTTTTGTTCGTCTATATGTCCTCTATCCATACATACCACTTTCATCGTGGGCCGCGATTTCGAAAAAAAATCAAAATGGCGGTGGGTCGATATGCCAGCTCCCATACAAAAAAGTTCAAACCCCTTTTTAATTTTGTTTAATTTTTTGTCGAAGATCTTCTCTTTTTTTGATTAAGTCATTGTTGGCCATAATCATTGATAGATTGTCTTCGTACAGATTTGCTATCTCCGAGTGACCTTTATCCATAAAATTGCCTTTCCAGAGGTTTAAGCTTTTCAGTTTGAAGTGTTTGAACCACTGCTCCAAGGCTCTTTTCTTGACTTGTAAACTAAGCGGTATCATTCCTAGTATGACATCCAGGGCCGCTGAGGGAGTCGTCCTCATTGCCCCAGAGATCATTAACCCGGCCATTCTTTGAACTTTTGCTAGCTCTGTGCCATTAGTCTTGATTTGTGTTCTGTGCCACCATACTATTGCTCCGTGTATAACTCTGGGTATGATGATGGCATTATATGTCCAGGCTACTATGGCCGGTTTCATTCCCCAGGTTCTACCTATAGCTCTTCTGCATTGTAGTAATGCAATTTTTGCTTTCTCACATGTTTCTTTTATATGACATAGTTTTGTCTAAGATCACTCTTAAGTATTTTATTTCCTTAGTTACTTCTATCCGTTCACCGTCTATGTTTAATGGTGATAACTCCGTGTATTTCTTCCTATTTGTAAAAAGGACTAGTTTCGTTTTAGTGGGGTTGAGGTTCAGTCCCCTTTCCCTACACCATTCGAGGGTAGCCCTAATTCCTTTCTTCATTACGTCGCTTATGGCGCTAAGTACTTTTCCAGTAATAAATAGCACTCCATCGTCCGAGTATGCTTGTATATATATATGCATTTTGTTTAGTACAATATTAGTAGGATCAGAAGATCCTACTAATATTATACATGCGAAAGTTTGTGAGGATGGATGGAAGGACATTTAATATGTTTGTTACTCTCACACAAAATACTGAAAGGATTTGGATCAAATATATCACACAGAGAGTTTATAACCTGAATTAACACATAGGATACTTTTTATTTTGGTTGCAAGGTCCCGTGGGAACATTACCGAACTCCAACCCAGTGAAACTTCGGGTATTCTATTCTAATAAAACAACATTTTGTCATCAACATGCGTTTTCCTACTAACAGTAGAAGTCGACTCTAAAAACCCTAAAATCGCAAAGCTTAATGTAGTTCTACATTTTTGATATATGTAACTAATCTTAGTTAGGGTGATGTGAATTCAAATTTGCAACTTCGAAAAACTTCTGCTTGCTGTGCACTTTAATTTAAACACCATCAAAAAATGCAGGACTATATCTTACTTCGTGATATTGATGTTAATTTCACACAAAGAATTTTTTAATTTCTGTTTACTCTTTGTGGGTACTTTGTATGATGTACAAAAAATATAGACATGCAAACTTACCATCCATGTCTTCAATGCCGATGCCACTGTCTGGAGTCCCACCTTCTATTTCGCTTACTGATGGTTCCTTCATACTTATTGAATGTTCGTGCTAAAAACAAAGCAATAGGTTACAATAATGTTCATTCATATACATCACATAATTATGATTAAAGAAGCTGTCATCTTAATACTGATGACAGCTTCTTTATTAATCAACTAGCTGAACCCGCGCATGCCTTGCAATGCGTTTTTCCTACCTACCTATCTACTACCCTACCTACTACCTTACCTACTACCCTACCTACTACCCTACCTACTACCCTACCTACTATCCTACCTAAAAAAAAAATTAAAAAAAGTATCCTATGTCCTTCTCCTGGTTCTTAGCTACCTCCCTACCAATTTTCAGCTATATCCGTCCAGCCGTTCTTGAGTTATAAATGGAGTAACTAACACGACTTTCTTTTATATATATAGACTAGCTTTTCCCGGCATGCGTTGCAATGCTCTTTTTCCTACCCTACCTACCTGCTACCCTACCTACTACCCTACCTACTACCATACCTACTACCTTACCTACTACCGTACCTACTACCGTACCTACTACCGTACCTACTACCGTACCTACTACCCTACCTACTACCCTACCTACTACCCTACCTACTACCCTACCTACTACCCTACCTACCTACTACCCTACCTACTACCCTACCTACTACCATACCTACTACCCTACCTACTACCCTACCTACCTACTACCCTACCTACTACCCTACCTACTACCCTACCTACTACCCTACCTACTACCCTACCTACTACCCTACCTACCTACTACCCTACCTACTACCCTAGCTACTACCCTACCTATACTACCCTACCTACCTACCTACTACCATACCTAAAAAAAAAAAAAAAAGTATCCTATGTCCTTCTCCTGGTTCTTAGCTACCTCCCTACCAATTTTCAGCTAAATCCGTCCAGCCGTTCTTGAGTTATAAATGGAGTAACTAACACAACTTTCTTTTATATATATAAATAATAAATAATATATATACTAGCTGAACCCGCGCATGCGTTGCAATGCGTTTTTCCTACCTACGTATCTACTACCCTACCTACTACCCTACCTACCTACTACCCTACCTACCTACTACCCTACCTACCTACTACCCTACCTACAACCCTACCTACTACCCTACCTACTACCCTACCTACCTACTACCTTACCTACCTACTACCCTACCTACCTACTACCCTACCTACCTACTACCCTACCTACCTACCTACTACCCTACGTAAAAAAAAAAAAGTATCCTATGTCCTTCTCCTGGTTCTTAGCTACCTCCCTACCAATTTTCAGCTAAATCCGTCCAGCCGTTCTTGAGTTATAAATGGAGTAACTAACACGACTTTCTTTTATATAAATAGATATATAGATTATGAAGTAAATCCTTTTTAATTGTATCTACATAATGAGAGCAACAACTCTATTATAGAATAACTCTTGGGCTACTAGTCCGGTCAATATAGACATTTCAAATAACAATAATTCGCACTGAGCCAAATATTGGTGGAGAGCTGGGGTTTACCATTACAAATAAAGTGTTAAAAATCCTCATCGATCCTATGTGTGCTACAAAAGTTATTCGGGGTCAAAGGTCAAAATTCGAGGTTTTTAGGATTTTTCTCGAAAACGGTAAGTTTTATCAAGAAAAACAAAAACCCAAAGCTGTAGATCTTAAAATTCTCTACAAAAACGGTCTTTATGATTTTTTTCTAAGAGTTACCATTTTTTTTATTTTTATTATTTAATATGGGCTTACTCTTGACCTCAATCTTGCCCTAAGGGCAGAGATGAGGTCGACGATGGAACGAGCTTACCCAGAAGAAGCCTATTTAATCGCGACTTAAATAGATTGGGGATATATGAACTCGGGAAAACCGACTCAGGCAGGGTGTTCCACTCCTTGGCTGTACGAATAATGAAAGTCTTAGCAAAACGCTTCGTACGAATGTGTGCAACATCGACAAGGTATTCCAAGGTAGACCATTCCTGAGATATCACAACTTTAAGAGTCACAATCTATATCTATAAAAGCGAAAGGTCACTCACTGATTCATCACGAAATCTCGAAAACCGCTGGACGTACAAAGATGATTTTTGGCAGGGAGGTAGTTTATGGTTAGTAGACGTCCGCTAAGAACGGATTTTGCGACAGGGCCGGATTAGGGTGGTCTAAGGGCCCTCGCAAGTTTGTATGAAACTCCTTCATTTTTTGTGCTACAATCTAGATTTTTGGCAGATACGTAGTTTATAGTCAGTGGGCGTCTGCTTTGAATTAATTTTGCGACAGGGCCGGATTAGGGTGGTCTAAGGGCCCTCACAAGTTTGTATGAAAGTCCTTAATTTTTCCTGCTATAATCTTGATTTTTGGCAGAGACGTAGTTTATAGTCAGTAGGCATCCGCTATAAATTAGTTTTGCGACAGGGCCGGATTAGGGTGGTCTAAGGGCCCTCGCAAGTTTGTTTGAAAGTCCTTCATTTTTTGTGCTACAATCTTGATTTTTGGCAGAGACGTAGTTAATAGGCAGTAGACGTCTGCTTAGAACCGATTTTGTGACAGGGCCGGATTAGGGAGGTCTAAGGGCTCTCGCCAGTTTGTATGAAAGTCTTTCATTTTTTTGTGCCACAATCTTCATTTTTGTCAGGGACGTAGTTTAAAGTTAGTAGACGTCTGCTTAGAACAGATTTTGAGACAGGGCCGGATTAGGGAGGTCTAAGGGCTCTCGCCAGTT
This sequence comes from Diarsia dahlii, assembly GCA_949775195.1. Taxonomy (NCBI): domain Eukaryota; kingdom Metazoa; phylum Arthropoda; class Insecta; order Lepidoptera; family Noctuidae; genus Diarsia; species Diarsia dahlii. Next base: position 12,233,676 of record OX459194.1, on the reverse strand, counting down.
TGTATGAAAGTCCTTCATTTTTTGAGCTACAAAGTTGATTTTTGAGACGGACGTAGTTTATAGTTAGTAGACGTCTGGTAAGAACAGATTTTGTGACAGGGCCGGATTAGGGAGGTCTAAGGGTTCTTGCAAGTTCGTAAGAAAATCCTTAATTTTTTGTGCTACAAACTTGATTTTTGGCAGGCACGTAGTTTATAGTTAGAAGAACTCTGCTAAGTACAGGTTTTGTGGCAGGGCCGGATTAGAGAGGTTTAAGGGCGCTCGCAAGTTTGTTTAAAAGTCCATCATTTTGTGTGCTACTAACTTGAATTTTGGCAGGGACGTAGTAGGTGAGTAGAAGTTTGCTAAGAACCGATTTTGCGACAGGGCCGGACTAGGGTGGTCTAAGGGCCCTCGCAAGTTTGTTTGAAAGTCCTTCATTTTTTGTGCTACAATCTTGATTTTTGGCAGAGACGTAGTTAATAGGCAGTAGACGTCTGCTTAGAACCGATTTTGTGACAGGGCCGGATTAGGGAGGTCTAAGGGCTCTCGCCAGTTTGTATGAAAGTCTTTCATTTTTTTGTGCCACAATCTTCATTTTTGTCAGGGACGTAGTTTAAAGTTAGTAGACGTCTGCTTAGAACAGATTTTGAGACAGGGCCGGATTAGGGAGGTCTAAGGGCTCTCGCCAGTTTGTATGAAAGTCCTTCATTTTTTGAGCTACAAAGTTGATTTTTGAGACGGACGTAGTTTATAGTTAGTAGACGTCTGGTAAGAACAGATTTTGTGACAGGGCCGGATTAGGGAGGTCTAAGGGTTCTTGCAAGTTCGTAAGAAAATCCTTAATTTTTTGTGCTACAAACTTGATTTTTGGCAGGCACGTAGTTTATAGTTAGAAGAACTCTGCTAAGTACAGGTTTTGTGGCAGGGCCGGATTAGAGAGGTTTAAGGGCGCTCGCAAGTTTGTTTAAAAGTCCATCATTTTGTGTGCTACTAACTTGAATTTTGGCAGGGACGTAGTAGGTGAGTAGAAGTTTGCTAAGAACCGATTTTGCGACAGGGCCGGACTAGGGAGGTCTAAGGGCTCACGCGAGTTTGTATGACAGTCCTTCCTTATTTGTGCTACAATTTTGGCAGGAAGGTACTTTATAGTTAGTAGACGTTGACTAAGAACGGATTTAGCGAGTTTAGCAACATGGCCAGAATAAGGAGGTCTGAGGGCTTTCACATGTTTGTAAAAATGTACTGTTTTTTTTTTTGTACTAACAACCTGAAATTTAACAAGTCTAGAGTTTAGGAGTAGGAGATCTAAGCTAAGTTTGTAAGGAAGACCTGGACTAAGGGCTCCCGTAAGTCCATATGAAATCCTTGGCTTTTTGTACCTGAAAATTGGCAGAGAGATAGAATATAGTTAAGACATTTCAGGTAGGAATAGATTTTACGACAGGGCTGGTTTAAGGGAATATAATCGCTTCGATTGGCATTTGGCATTCGATTTGACATAGTACCATCCACAGGCAGTCCAGACAAGAGAGTCAAAATTTCTACGCGAACGAAGTCGCGGGCAACTGCTAGTTTCTATAATATAAAAGCGAAAGGTCACCATGAAATCTCAAAAACCGCTGGACGTATAAGGATGATTTTTGGCAGGGAGGTAGTTTATAGTTAGTAGACGTCCGCTAAGAACGGATTTTGCGACAGGGCCGGATTAGGGTGGTCTAAGGGCCCTCGCAAGTTTGTATGAAGGTCCTTGCCTTTAGACCTCCCTTATCCGGCCCTGTCGCAAAATCTGTTCATAGCAGACGTCTACTTACTATAAACTACGTCCCTGCCGAAGATCAAGTTTGTTGCACAAAAAATGAAGGACTTTCATACAAACTTGCGAGGCCCCTTAGACCACCATAATCTGGACCTGTCGCAAAATCCGTTCTAAGCGGACGTCTACTAACTATAAACTACCTCCCTGCCAAAAATCATCTTTATATGTCCAGTGGTTTTCGAGATTTCGTAATGAGTGAGTGACCTTTCGCTTTTATATTATAGAAAATGTGACTCTTAGATTCGCGATATCTCAGGAATGGTAACTCTTACAAAAAATCATGAAGACCATTTTTGTAGAGAATTTTAAGATCTACAACTTTGGGGTTTTGTTTTTCTTGATAAAACTTACCGTTTTCGAGAAAAATCCAAAAAACCTTAAATTTTGACGTTCGACCCCGAATAACTTTTGTAGCACACATAGGATCGATGAGGATTATTAACACTTTATTTGTAATGGTAAACCCCAGCTCTCCACCAATATTTGGCTCAGTGCGAATTATTGTTATTTGAACACTATTTTTATGTCTAAATTGACCGGACTATACGTAGGCAATGGCAGGTGGCTTGCTTGATGTCTAGTGGCTTAACATCTGGTTTCTTGGTAGTGACGATGACACCAAGCGCGCAGTGCGGCACCGTGTGAAAATCTTAAAGCGTTCGTTTCACGCTAGGGTCTAGCTAAACAAGTCACCTGTCAGTGCGTACTGCGGTTTGCTTAGAGCCCTCTTATTTACTATTCTGTAACAAAATCCTCGAAGCTAATAATGTCAAAGTTTATTAATTACCTGACTCAACATGGAACTATTAGAATCTTCTTCATCTGAACTTAAAGTTAATATGACGGGCTCTGGATCTGGTTGTTTCCCCCGCGGCTTTCTTACTCTAGGCTTCTTTTCTTGTACAGGCTGTAAAAAAACAATGGTTGGGTTAAAATTCTATTGGGCATATGAAATGGTATTGTTGATTAATATTTTGAAGCAAGATCATACTTACTGTTTTATTATTTAGCGTCTTCATTGTAGTCTTTAATAAATTTAACTTAATTCCTTCCCCACACATGCTGTAACAAGATAAAATATATAAAATGTTATCATAAGTATTTATATAGAACTGGTAATAAGTGACCGATACTTAAACACTCACTTCATACAAATCGCGAAAAATAAATCATCTTTTCAGTTCATTTTGACTAGTTAGGTGAACAGAAATGTACTGAACAGCTGTTTTTTTTTCGCGATTTCAGGGTTGGTCTCATAGTAAAAGTTGTTAGTTATCATGAGTATCATCGCCTCAAACCAAAAGCTATTAGAATATGAATATATCAAAATAATCCTAAAAAATCTGTCAAAAACTTACCTGTTCTGTTTGTCTATGACTGATACTGTTTTTTCTGGTTCTTTCTTTTTTTGTTCAACTTTTTTACTAGGTACACCTTTAGGCTCTTCTGTGAATACACGTTTACACCTACGAAAAAAAAACATGTTAATACAATAAAAAAATCGCGTGATCCCCACTCAGAATCTAAATGGCTGAGCGGGGATCGCGAATTGATAACCGTAGCATGGCAGGCCGGACAGTTATATGGCACGTCGAGATTAAACAGGAGCTGGGGATGCCTGGAGCCAATGCAAAGTAGTGACTGCCATTGGATGTATATGGTTGATCGATTTTTAAAATTTCTACACTGCACTCTAAAACGCAAATTGTTGACGTGGCTCAAAAGGTTGCCATACTTAAATGATACTGGGCAGGACATGTCTGTCGCATGTCGAACGACCTGTAGGCCCGTCAAGCTTAAGATTGGAGCCCTGAAACAGTGCTACGGGGTCGCGGCAGACCACGAAGAAGATGGCGGAACGAACTGGATGTTTTCCTTGAGAATTGGAAAGAAGTTGCACAGAATCGTGACCGTTGGAAGAAATGGAGGGAGGCCTTTCCCCAGCGGTGGCACAATATGGGCTTGATAATTAAGATAATAATAATTATTTTGCATACCGTTCACAACGACTGAAGTCGTATCCCGTGTATCCACATGATTTACAAACAGCTAGCATGCCGTCCACTAGCCGTGGCGGCGGAGACCGTGCTCCTGGAGATTCTGGACTGTTGCTTGCTACTAAAAATAACAATAACATTTATAAAAGAACTTAGTTCATAATAGGGTAGTTGAATGACTAAAAAAAATATGATTGTTTAGTCCGTCAGTTAGATTATCGAAAAATATTGGATACGTTTTTTGTTTGATCAAATTAATAAAAATTGACGAAAATAACTGGTGACGTCACTTTCTGGTAAAAAATGTACCAAACTGTGACGTTGCACGACTTTTCGAAGCCCTGTATCGTCTTCATTTATTGTTTACGTGAAAAAAGAAAACATATAACATAAACAACGTGATCTGACGGACTAATTAGATTTTTTTGTCAACTACCCTATTTGATTTTGATGATATTTTCACCACCATTAACAGAAGTTATAAATTGTAGCCATTCTAAATACTGAGGCTTAAAATTGTAATTTGCCATATTCCGTTATGTGACAAAACATACCATTATCTGGACACTGGGATTTCTCGGGTGTAGACATTTCACTACTTTGAGGTAATGACATCATTGCAGGGGAATTTCTTCCACCCATATCTGCTCCTGCTCCTACCAACATCTGAAACAATCATTTAATAAAATTGTTAAAAAAGCTGGCGAAGTTATAGCTACGATACATTAAATAAAATAAAATGTTTATTTTAATAACATAGACTTTTAACAAACACGATTTGGAGGTCACCGTTTAAGGAAGGAGATACTTTTGATAGGTGACTCCGCACTTAACATTAAACAACGTATGCAATCGAAAAATAAAAGAAATTACAAAAATACAAAAAGTAGCACACAAGTGTAATGTATGCGAGTGAAGTTTTGAGTGTGTGGGTGAATGTGTAATAGTGTGTGTGCCATGTGTAAATGATATAATTTCGTTAAGATTTAAGTTAGCCCTGTGACTATGTCTTGGGATCGGAAGAAGCCAGAACCAGCTTCCTCCACTAACGATTTTGTTACTGTGGACCTGTTAGTTACTGCACAGATTATGGAAGCGATGATACCAAAGTCTCACTGTCGTCGTAGGATTTATTCGTAAGCCAATCAGTTACAGCTAGTTTACAGTCACGGAGCTTCTTGGAGATGTTTAGCTCTTTATTCCGGAGGTTGTATAAGTGGGAAGATTGTCTTTCATACTGCCCCTTATCAAACCCAGATCTTACTGGGACATTTGGAGCGACCAGGTAGCTTCCTCTGCTACTCGTATTTGGCCTCGCGGATTTGTGCTTCCTCAAAATTAGATTAAGTAAATAAAGTTTCCTTACGTCTGTAAGGAAACTTTCCACAAACCCTTTACATAACCTCTGGCCTTCTAAGGGTCTGTGTTGGGAAGCTATAGGGTTTTAAGAGCATTACTTTAAGAGATCTCTGCGCCCTCTCAAGTTCCAAGAATTTAATTTTTGTCGTTCCACCCCAGCATGGCAAACAGTACGTAAGAATTGATTGGGCAACGTGTCGCAATGTTTTAAAAGTCCATTTTAATCTCCTAACCCTTTTCATGATGATTTCAGTATGCATGTGTATGGTGTTCGCTATGTACACATTGTATATAATCTAACAAAATAAACCTTTTAAATAGTTATTTTTATCATTTCATTGAATCAATTTTGGGATTTGTTCAAATGGATTTTCTATACGTATAGTAATATACGTGCACGAAAATATGTTTTTTGCGACATCACATTAAAAATCTTTAAAACACTCGGCTTTATTTCTACTAACATAATTGCATGTATTATACATATAAATTTTCATCCGAGATCACTCAGTCTATTAAATAAAACCGCATTAAAATCCCTTGCATAGTTTGAAAGATCTAAGCATACTGACAGTGAGATTATACTTAGTTTTGTACTATGTAAAGATGTCATTGGTATACCTATATAGGATCCCTCCATCTCGGATAGGTTTTCTACCATATTGTATTTATAAAAGTGCCGCGTAAGTGAAAGCAACACATTGATTTCTTGAAAAACGGTTTAATATTTACTTACCGGGTGATTTTCTAACATCTCCTCGATTCTAGTTGATGAGCCCACAGACACAAAGTAGTCTATCTCACTGCTTGTGTTTTGCATACATTGTATATGAGTCTCCGCCGTAAAAGGAACATTAACCTGAAAAGAGATAAAACAAAATTACAACTTATTGGAACAAAAATTGTTAAGCTAAAGATTTAAGGTAGGTAGATCAAGACGCAAAATAGTTTAAGATATCGATATTTATAAAAATGAATTGCTGTTTGTTAGGCTCGCTAACACTCTGAATCGGATTGACCAATTTTTACAAAATTTGCCCAGTGGTTCTACATAATGGTAGTACACAAGTAGGTAGGTGGAAAAAAGAAGGTGGTAGTACCAGGTAGGAAAAAAATGCATTGCTATGCATGTTGAGTACAGCTAGTTATTAATAATAGTCAATAAATGGATGAAATGCATACCTGTTCAAGAACTTCTTGAAGTGTACAGCTTTCTTTAGGTAGTGTGAAAGTAATTAACCTCTGTTCACCATTTTGGAGGAATATTAACATTTTTGCAGATTGCGCCTCCACTAGCTCGGAGTATCCAGGTATGTCGTTGTTTTCTAAAAAGAGAGCTATTAGATATTAGGGAAGGGCGGCACCTCAAACACTAAGTTTAGAATTTAAATGCATTTTTAGGTGTTATAGGTACTTTTTACATCTTTTTTTGTGATTGCAATACGACAGACTACACAGGACTTGTAATCTTTATTGACATGGTCCATCTGGATGGAAAGCACTATAAATTAATATTGAATGCTATTTATTATTATTATATAAATACCATGGTGAGGGGATACTATAGAGGTGAGGTGATTTAGCGGCTGTACTCGTTGTATAGGCCTCTGCAATTCTTTACCTCTCACTAAGGTTTGTCTTCCAGCATCTCTGCAAATAATGAAACATCCTGTGCTGTAGCATTTGGCGATTCAATAAAATGGATATTATTAATCCAACCCATATAATTTAATGACACATCACAAGGTTGACAATAAGTATTACATACCGTGATAGTTGTATAGGCGGCGGCGGACGTGGTGGTTGTTGCAACCGTTTATAGTCGGCGAGAGTTATTCTCTGACCATTACTTAGGGTTAATACTTGGCGTTCTTCCTCCATGTCAGGGTCCATCAATAGCTGAGTGAGTGTTTGGGGATGTTGTTGCACGTGGGGTTGTTCATATGACAGTTGCGGGGGCTGGAAGCCGTGCTGCGAACTGAAGTTCAGTTGCTGGTGTTGTTGCGCGACGTTGCCAGCGACATGGTTGGGCCGCATCGCTGGTGGAGGTGTGTGGTACTGCTGCGGTGATGGTGTCATATTTTCAGTGACCGAGTGTTTGGTAAGTATGGCGGCTGTAATACTATCTTCAAGATCGTCCATATCGTTGGCGTTGTTAGGTTGAACTACGACCTTTTTAACTTGCTGCTGCATTTGTTGCGGATGGGGAGAAGATCTTTGCGGAACGTTCGTGAGTGTGTTCTGTTGAGGTAGAGGTCCATTGGTTTGATTCGCCGGAACTACTGAGTGTTGGGTCATTGGTGTAGGTACATTTTGCGTCACTATTGTCCCCTGTGGTGTTATTATTCGAGTAGTCTGTTGTTGTTGTTGTTGTTGTGGATGCGCCTGGTTTTGTTGATTGAGAAGCTGGAAAAGATAACAAATATTATGTAAAATGATTTAAAACTAAAATGAAGTACAAGCTTTGGGTCTATTGGAAGTTGAAATAACTGGATAGAATAAATGAAAAATCGAGTTTTTTTAATTAAGAATAAAATGTGACGATCTCGAAAGATGAGACATAATATTCATCCAGTCCCTTCTTAAAATAATCTGTTGTCACAAAATTTGGTACTACATATTGAGTTTCATAAAGAGATAATTTGTCTCACTTGAGTGGAGAGCTTGAGTTGATTCAGTTGTTGCGGATGAACCTGTTGTCCTAAGACGTGTTGTGCGAGTTGATGCTGCTGGTGTTGTTGTTGGGCGTGTTGGTGCTGCTAAAACGACACACAAATAAGGAATAAGCTTCGGAAAATTGGAGGAATATCAAGGGTGCGAACAAATATAGGTCTCGCATGCACTAACTACCAAATTCGAGAATTGAACCAGCTTTAGTAAAATAAAAGATTCGGTTTATCGTATGAGCATGCAGGCACCTGTAGAGAGTGGTGGAGCGGCGTGCGCGGGCGGGGCGGGCGGTGCTGCGCGTGCGCCGCCTGCGGGTTGAGCACGCGGGGCGGGGCCGCGCGCGCCGGGCCCGGCGTCCCCGCCCCGCCGGCCGCGCTGCCCGGCGCCGACGCCTGGCCCTGTCGGTCCGTGTATACGCGTGTTGAGTTGTGTGGAAACACTCGTATAGCCAATAATGTAGTTAATCGAAACCATGACTTGCGACTTTTTAGCGTTAACACAAATGTAACGCAAATTTCACAGCACACAAGGTCAATCACACGTGCACACCGATTATTAGGGCTCAATCGATCGACAGCCCTCAGTGGTCGAGAAAAATACAACATATTCTATCTAGTTTCATGCACGTGGTGCTAAAGATCAAAATCTATAAAATGAAGAACTAAAAAAAACTTAATTTGAGAGCTACTAAGGGAATCAGGAGTAACATTGCGGAAAGACATGAAAATAAAAGTTATGCATAATATTTTGTCTTCATTCGGCAAAGAAGAACAGACTTGTGCTGGATATTTTTCGCATTTCATTAAACTAAATATTTTGCATAAGATTTGGAGTGCTACTTTAATAAAATGCTGTTTTAATTATACAACTATATATAGTATACTACACCTGCATCCAATTCCACAGCAACCATCAGAATGAAAACTAAATTTAGTTGGCATCTTCCTTTTTTCCTCGTCCTCCATCCTCGATGGACAGCTTAGGTACTAATAATATGGTTACTTGAGCCTGGTAAGTATTGGCCAGCCAGACAGACTGACCACGTCATGGCGCCACGAAAGAGACGAGACGCTTGGACGCGTAAAAGTGCAACGTCACATGGTGTGCAGTCGGCGAGTCGACACAGAGTTGGGACTTACCGGCTGCATGGTGTTGAGCATGCGCGGCATGGCGGGCAACGCGTGGGCCGCGGGCGAGGCGCGCTGCGGGGGCAGCGTGTGGGCCACGGGCGAGGCGCGCTGCGGGGGCAGCGTGTGGGCCGCGGGCGAGGCGCGCTGCGGGGGGCGGCGCGGGCGCACGGGCCGCGCGGGCGCCCGCACCAGCGCCACGCCGGCGCCGCCCAGCGACGGGTTCAGCATGCGAGGTCGCGCTGCACCCTGTGGGACACCACAAGCTGTACACTCGCTTCACTGTGACGTACGCACACGCTGTAACTCGCGGGTTAGCCCGACTAGTTCTACGCACCTATCCGAAAGATAGTCTAGTTAGGGTACTCGACCGTAAATATGGCATTACAAGTTTTTGAACCGACTTTGTACAACGACGTCTCGTTCGACGTATCGTTCAAGCCTGTGTGACGGTCTGTTCGTAAAAAATCGATGTGCCATATTTACAAGTGGGTTCTACTTCTGAGTAGAACAAGTTGGAATAACCCAAATTCACCACCTACGACCGACCATAAGATAGATCAAACTTACAGCTTGATTTATGTATGCTGCATGCATAACAACCTGCTGATGTGGTATTTGTTGTGTCTGCAAGTGTTGTTGGTGTTGCGCCTGCTGCTGCTGTTGTTGTTGTTGCAGCTGGTGCTGGTGCTGCAACTGTTGTTGTTGTAGCTGCTGCAGTTGAATCTGTTGTTGGTGCTGTTGGAATTGCTGTATAAGTTGTGGTGACGCTCGCGACAGCTGCTGCTGTTGTTGCGTTTGCTAAAATACAAAACAATATTTTTAAATTATTTTTACAAATATTTATACATAAGTATAACTAGTTGACTCGTTGTATACCGTAGGTTGAGGAGCATGATGCGTCGGGGGAGGCGGGGGCGGAGGCTGCGGCGGCGGCGGCTGCGCGGGGTGTATCACAGTTGGTTGCGACAGCACGTGTGCCGGGCTTACTAGCTGCTGACGTCAACAACAAGGTTTAGATCATATCAACATGTGAACCCAGAAATAATGGTCTAACACCAGTTTTTTTTAAACCGCCAACCAAGTTAATATCTTATTTCCTGTAGAAAATGTTATTTCTGATAACAGTAATTGATTCCATTGGCTGTTACACCCACTCAAATGACTTCACAAGGGGTAGGAATTGAACAGGCTTTCGAAAACCAGGGGTAAATAAAACATGTTTTAGTGTTTTCGGCAGTATGAACTGTTAGCACCAGCATGAACCAATCAAGACTTAAATAAAAGAACGAACAACTACATTTTTTTTTTTTTTTCATTTACTCCCTGTAGATCGTGCCAGCAACAGCGCAAGCCCAGTTTCACAATAGTAGGTCGTTTTTATTTATACAATTTATAGTAGTGCTCCCATTCCTGTGTAAGTTGCACTTAGCTTGAAGCCATTCAGATTAGTATTTTTTTACACAATGGGAACTTTGTTAACAAATAATAGTACCTTGTCATAATGCCTATGAGGCAAAAACGTACAAAAGAAGATGCTGACAATATTATAGAGGGAAAGGCAGATTTGAACTATTATCGTAATAGTTTAAATGATCCAATCCATCATAACATAGGAAATGTTACATGAAGATATGACAAGTTGTTATTTTTGAATAAATTTCACCATGGAAGAAAATTGCACCATTCATTATCAGGAAGCACAGCATTAATTATTTTGAGTTTTGAATATAAATAAATATTATTTACATCTAGAAAACCACATCCACAATAAAAACATACTATCTAGATTAACAGAAAATAAGTGAAACATAATTTTACTAAGCTGCATAATTTCAAACTAGGTACCCTAGTACCTAGTTTGAAATGTGGCATTTGAATGACAAAAATATACATTGAAATTGATAGCCTATGTAAACCTTCCTATCAATTCTATATCCCTACCTCTCTACTAAGAAGCTTAAATGAAAATGCTGTTAATGTGTTACAAATGAATGTTAGAGCCTTGCACCATAACTTAATGTATTGCCAAAATTATTAGTATGTTGAAAAATAATGTTCTTTTGTCTCTGTCACTAGTATCTGGTAGAACACAATAGAAGTGTGTGTCTCTCAATCATGTTAATTTTTTTTGTAAATGTTTTTATACCACAAGGACAGAGGACTGCCAAGGATATTGACACTTAAGTATCCTCAATTCCTCACACATATAATTTGAAAAGTCAGTGCAATTGTTTTGCTTGCTTGCCAGTTGCCACGAAACAATCTCTGATGTTATTCATTAAAATTTATCTTTAAAAGAAATCAAATAAACATAATATTGAACTATTATGATAATAATTCTATGTACTGGCTAACCAAAAAGAAATAAAATAATTTAACCAAATGAAAAAGTAACATGCTAAGCATATTAGACCAAGAAGTTCTAAAACCATAATGCAATAGTTTGTTTTTAGTGCATAAATGTAATACACAATGATCTAGTCAGGGGACATACATGTTGTGGTCGTTGTGGAGATGCCTGTTGCATAATAGATGCATCAATGATCTGTTGGGCCTGTTGTAACACAACCTGAGCATCCACAGGTAATTCAGATGTGTAGTAAACCTACAAATAAATTAAATTACACATCACAACTTATGCCACACTTGTTATGAACGAAATATATTTTCATCAGGTATACTTTTATCTTGGACAGCACAGACATCGCTGAAGGAAGACATCATAAGGAAACCTGGACTTCAATAGTTGTAAGTCTGAAATTGCCAACCCACCTGCAAGTGTGGTGATCAAGGCCTTTGCCCAGAAGTGGGCCATTATTAGGCTGATAATTGTCATTTTCAACACATAACTTATAATGCAACCTTTAGTTGACATTGTGGTGCCCAAAGTTTAATGAATATAAAAACTTATTTAGTTTTATTCCTTAGAATCAACAATTTATGTTTACAACATGTTTTTTTGATATCCCTTATACTACAAAAAGTCTTAGAATGTATGTCCAAAAATGCATAGTTTGGAAGGATTTTAAGTTTCATTGATAAATAGGAGTAACTCATTTTCATTCCTATTTAAAACTAAAAAAATGTTGAGATAAAAAAAATGTTGTATAAATTGTTGTGTTTACAACTATAATAGTTTAAATGATACCCACTTGGTGCCTATGTAGAGCCTGCTGCTGCTGTTGTTGCTGCTGCTGCTGTTGTTGTTGTTGTTGCTGTTGTTGTTGAAAGTCAGCACGGGGTGGTGGTGGTGGGGGTGGAGGGGCTTCATGTCGGATAATATACTGAGGTTGGTACTGCAAGCCATCACTCACAACTAGTTGAGACTGCACACCTTCGCTTACTATAATATCATTCTGCGGGTCTGCTTGCTGTACCACAACCTGGCAAAGAAAAAAAATGCTGCTGTAATTGCTACATAATAATTTAAATTGAAAAAAAAAACACTCAAAAGTGAAAAATAAACTTGAGAAGAAAAATCAGTTTCTGAAGTCGGTGACTTTTGTTTCTTTGATTTCATTTTTTTGTCACCGACTTCAGAAACTGATTTTTCTTCTCAAGTTTATTTTTCACTTTTGAGTGTTTTTTTTTGAAGTCGGTTTTATTTTTTGTAAAAACGTTTTTATTTTTCACTTTTTAGTGGTTCACATGTGCTTACCCCTTCACAACGTACCGGCGTGATGTTATGTTATGAACTGGTGTAAACAATAGACAAACAATATGAGATTTCAGCAATCCCAGTCCATTTGCTATCATTTATTGAGGAGTTCCGTTGCCTATCTCCGAAGTTCTTCATCAGATCTTCACAAAATAGTTTTTATAACCTTTGTAGTGAGTACAGGCGTGATATTATGTTGTGTGATGGCGTAAACAATGCTTAGATATGCTATAGCAACAATCGCGGTTAATCTGCTGTTATTTATTGAAGAGTTCCCCCGATTTCTACAAGATCCCAACATCAGATATTGAAATGGTGACAATGGGACCACACGGGAAGCACCAGCTTTCAAATGAAAAAAGAATCATGAAAATCAGTTCACCCAGTCGCAAGTTATGAGCGAACAAACATAAAAAAAAAAAAAAAAAAAAAAAAAAAAAAAAAAATACAGTCGAATTGATAACCTCCTCCTTTTTTTGAAGTCGGTTAAAAACACACATTCAACATTTTATTTTGTCCTATTTTATACATTTTTTTCTATTTTTTTATACTTTTCCCTTACCTGTTGTTGAGCAAATTGCTGTTCATCTTGGTTCACTATAATTCTATCCAAGCATAGGTTTGGACAATATCTTTGCAGATCCTCAAGAGTAAATTGTTGTCCTTGTCCAACTATCTGGTAATATTGCGCCATTGCAAGTGCTTAGCCTAAAAGAATACACAAGTTAGAAACTCATTTCAAAATAATACTGTATTACAGTGCACAGTATACAGTAAGAAGAAAAAAAAAACAATACAGAACTTAAATATCGCCTAAATTGTTACGTATCACAGCTAATTATGAACTTCAACTAGGTAGAAAGGACAGCGACAAACACTTATCACGAATTCAGCACTTGAATTCAAAGCATTCGTCCATTTCCTCACCTACACAAAATTTAATACCTACAGGGTCAAATGGAATGGCTGATTTTGATTTAATTTATCCAGGAAAATATATTTTTCAAAATTGTACTTGATTTTTATACACTAACTCAAAAGTATTCAAAATGAATTATAATAAGCCTTTAATTAAACATCATGTTTTTATGAATGGACTTCTTAGTTATTCTATTGTATGTTCTCTACATTTTTACAGAATTCACAAACCCTAGGATGCAGTTTACTAAATTAAACATACTAAATCAAATAACTGCTTGGCTTTTAGTATAAAATAAGTTATTTGTGTTATACATTCCTATAACAAACTATTTTCAGTTAGAATGAAAGATGACTTCAACTTAGTTGGGAAAAGGCTAGGCTAGATGATATTCATGTATGTAATGAGAAAAAATGTCAAATTAGTAACACTTGATCATTAATTTACAGAATGCTGTCTCTATGAGATAACACAAAACTACACTTTATTCCATGATACAAAATTTCAATTGCATAAAAAAGATCAAGCTGAAAGCTCCTGTGAATTGTTTTTTTTTTGGTATATATTTAATTAGAAATGATTAATTTTATACTTTATCACCTAACTATCATATTTATCAACAATTGTGTCATAGATTATGTTTTTTTTTCACCAATAACAACAAAAGCCACTAAAAACTGGCAAAATATATTTAAACATAATACCCTTTTACTTCAGAATTTTGCAGAGAAAAAAGGGTATCTATCAGTTTCTCAAGACATTACAACATGCACCTAAGGATTTGTTTACAAGTATATCTGGTAAAAAAAAACCACAGTGGCTGGGTTTTAGCTGCAGTATTAAACAAAATGCACTCGTATTTTTCATGATTAACACTTTTTAGTGAAGTAAAAGATATAACATGCGAGAGACACCTATTTCTCGATGACAGTTATTATGCCATACTCCCTGAACACTACATACGGTGCAATAACAGCAGCAATGACTTCTGAAATCGCACCAACACCTCAACTATGGCGACGAGTCAGCCATCACCTTTTCAATTAAACTTTTTGTCTGTCCTAAGAACATCACCACTTGCGATTTTAACAATAGGAACAATAAGAAATTTGACTTCAATAACGTTTACACGAAAAGAACGAAATGGCTTCGATTCCTTTGATCCAACCTAAATACTTTGAAAGGAGAATGTTTAACACAGAGTATATCTATGCTATAGATTTACTTCTTACCAACATATAATAAGGACATTTTAAATGTCTTATTTATGCAATATAAACGAATTTTTAACATCAAAATGTATTTTTTAACTCAAACGCCAAATCGAGAAGCAATTTACATTATGGCGTGTGTGTCACTTTTTTATAAATGTTTTTTTTTGTTTGGGGTTACAAACTTACAACCAATCAAAAATTTCAATGAATGTGATGGATATTCTCGATAGTAATGATCATTTCCTCAAAAATACAAGACTCAAGCAAGAGTAAATTATAACGTTCTATAGATCATTGCTGCCTCCTTTGTGCTCTAGTTTCTCAAAAATATGATTGTACTTTCTACAGTTGTAAAAAAAAATGATGTTTCTCAACTTAAAACCGTAACATGTACGGAAAGTTAGTTATCTGTATTTAAAGACAAAATAATCTAGGCACGTCTCTAGTTGAGCCTGCAACAACGAGACGGTTTTCGTGTGTTTTAATTTATTAAATTGCACTGTAATTCGTTTTCCTTTGGTTTTTACTCCAATAATTTGATGGAAATCATTTAAAAAATATTGTCTTCGTGTAAAAATAAACGCACGTAGTAAATTTCAACTTATATGACATTTTGTTGCCGTCCTCATCACTCGTGCAAATGGATGATACAGTGATTTCGCCAGGTACACTGCAGATAAAACATGTAAAAAAGTTTATACCCTTGATATTTACTTTCTTTTAATGAACCATATTCATTGTAGGTAATAAGATGGGAGATTCAGCGTCTGAAAGCGACTCCAGTTCATTGGATGGCGGAGCTATGTTGCCTCCAAGCACAGTTTCTCGTGACCAACTACAGAAAAGAATTGAATCTCTGCAGCAGCAAAATAGGTATGTTTTTGTCGTTGGATTAGATTCTCATGAGATTCTGATTAAATAGAAGGTACGTCCATTGAAGGTACCTGGAAATCTGTTTCTTTTACGTTTCACCAAAATGTGGTTTGTGTTTTTGGTTTACTTAGTAATAAATTTATACTGTACAGATGCACTGGTCACATCACTGGTCATTCTTTTTGACTATAGTAGGGAAAATTACGGAATTGTGTTGTAAATGCCATTTTATGTTTTCTAGTCCACTACAAAATACCTTGACAAAGAGTAAGTACTGTACAAAAAAGCCTTTTGGTAAAGAAACAATGATTATGTTTTTCAGGGTTCTAAAAGTGGAGCTGGATACTTACAAGCTAAGGGTAAAGGCTCTCCAAGAAGAGAATCGTGCCTTGAGACAAGCATCGGTTTCAATTGTAAGTTATCATACCTCTTCCAAAAGTGAAACAAAGTTTTCCAGTACCTAGGTATATTTTAATATAAAAAAAAATATAAAATCCCTTAACTCACAAAAGTAATCATAAGTATTTTTATCATCATCTCTTCACAGCAAGCTAAGGCTGAGCAAGAAGAAGAATATATTTCTAACACGTTATTGAAAAAAATTCAAGCACTCAAAAAAGAAAAAGAAACATTGGCACATCATTATGAACGTGAAGAAGAATGTCTTACCAATGATCTCTCCAGAAAACTAAATCAGGTATGTTTAATAGATTAATTAAAACTTAATATTCCTTTGGAAATTGTGACCAAGTATTGGGATTATAGTTATGATCTTATTCTGAGTATTGAGTATAAGATCATAAACTGACATGCATGCATACTCAGAAATGGTACATAATATAAGTATGTATGCATGACATACTTATATACCATTTGTTTAGTTGAATGATTGGCTCACTACTGCATTAGTCAGACCATCATATTTTTAAGAGAGACAGCTATAAATAATGTGTTGTTATCAGTATATTTATATACATACATATATTAACTCACACCTCTTCACATGGGGGTTAGGCAGAAACCACAGAATGCCAACTGATACAATCCTCACCTCCCTTTGCCTCGTCCACATTGCTAGCAACATGAAGGTTTTAAATAAATTAATACAATATTAAACTGTAAAGTTTAAAATTATATCTTATCTTTGTGATATCATTGTTGTGTGCTTAAGATTCAATAACTAAGTAATTATGACTAATGAGTATTAATGGGCTTAACCATGTAAATGAATTTTTGTCCTATTTTGTGTATAATTAAAGTAAAACAATGATCTTTCTCTGTAGAAATAATATTTTACCTAGACACCACTTACAACTTTCTATCTAGAATGAGCTGGAAAAAACTCTTGGCTAGTTTTAAGATTTATTTAGAAATAAAAAAAATACCTTTAATTACTAATTATTTTCAGTTACACCAAAGGAAATGCTAGTTGCAGTAAATAGAACTCTAGGCCTGTTTTATGATCCCGTCGGGGCCGCGAATTTTTGTACTAGATGACGTGGCCTCGGCGCAAGGGCAAAGAAGGAACATGGGTTCGGTTTTTAGTCAGTAGAAGTCTGACACTCCCCTTCGCTCTGCCCAAGAGCGGGGGGGGGGGGGGGGGGTCATTTGATGATTTTCCACCCACCAAAAAAAAAGGCCTATTTTATGATTTATTTGATCACAAGTTTCTACATACTTAAAAATACAATGTTAAATTATATTTCAGTTACGCCAAGAGAAATGCCGGTTGGAGCAAACTCTAGAGCAGGAACAAGAATGTCTGGTGAACAAATTGATGAGAAAAATAGAAAAACTTGAAGCTGAGACACTTGCCAAGCAAATGAATTTAGAGAGGCTTCGCAGGGAAAAGGTAATACTTAGATTATTCTGTTTGTTTCATCTGGATAGTATAAAGGTCAATAGAGTTTGGTCATTTGTCTGTCTTTGCAACCACTTAGATCTTCTAAACTTTACACTTTAGAAGATCCAAACAAACCAGGTTTAATAAGCAAGAAGGTAATAAAATAAAAAATGCTGGATGTAAGCAGTTGATCAGAAAAACTTAAATCATATCTCTTGCAAATTACTGATTAATATTTTCTAAATACACATTGGGTAGAGAAGCACATGATTATTTAATATGAACGAAAATTTTTGTTTTCAGGTGGAGCTCGAAAACACATTGGAGCAGGAACAGGAAGCTCTAGTGAACAGGCTGTGGAAGAGAATGGACAAGTTGGAAGCCGAGAAGAGATCGCTCCAGATCAGGCTTGACCAGCCAGTGTCTGACCCAGCTAGTCCTAGGTGAAAATCCTATAATTTATCATCCCTATGTTGTGTTGTTTGACCTTTGTTTACTTATTCTTCTAATATTTTGTTACTATTTTTTTGGGGTTTAAACCCTAACACGGTATCTTAAATTTTACTCAGGGGCATAGTAATTTGAAACTCCTTTAGTAAAATAATTAATTTCAGGATTTCAATTCACAAACTACCCTGAACCCAGTCCTGAAATTATGTCATAGTTCTTGATATAAATGCATGATAGTTTTAAGGCATGGTACTCACTTATTTTATAATAATTCTTCATGCATCTTGCTATATTTTCATTGTTTTATTATTAATGGAGTTTTTTCTTGCTAGGGACATTAGTAATGGTGATACAGCATCCAATTTAAGCAATCACATTCAGACCCTGCGTTCTGAAGTTGTAAAGTTAAGGTGAGTTAATAACACAATTATAATTTATTTTAAATACATGATTTTTACATACTCTAGGACAGGCATGTGTTTTATGTGCATTGAGTCTCGGGCCCACTAACGAAGCGCAGAATATCCGTTCTACACCAATTTGAGTCAAATGTTTTCTGGACTAGTTATTATTAAAACTGGACTGAGTAAGTCACTTGTCAATATTATAAGTCTACATCGCGTTGACAAACTAACTGCGCTTTACCTAAAACATGGTGTTGTGTGTTTCTCAGATGCTAATTTAGTCAAAACATTAGAAATGGTTCTAGATCTGTATTTATTTGAAGGCAACTTCATAAAATCAATTAATAGCATCCCCCCCAAACAAAATATTGCCATATTGTCATTATCTCATCATTACTGTAGTGCAAATAGGTAAACAAAGTGTATCAAGAGATACTATAGTATGGTACTTGAAAATTATATACTTAGTTAAACAAAATAGTATTGTATTGTCATGATATTTGCAGATAAAATAACACAAATAAACTCTTCTTACTTCCCCTGTAAACCATAATATTCACACGAAACAATTTGCAACAGAAATCAGCTGGCCGTCTCACAAAACGAGAACAAGGAGAAGATGCATCGCTTCGCGCTCGAAGAGAAGCACATCAGAGAGGAGAACGTTCGCTTGCAGCGGAAACTGCAACAAGAAGTGGAGCGTCGCGAAGCGCTTTGCAGGCATCTGTCCGAGAGCGAGTCCTCGCTCGAAATGGAGGAAGAGAGGCAGTTCAATGAAGCTTTGAGTGTAAGTTGCCTTCTGTCCATTATCACACTGGGTGAAATAAAGGAACTGATATATTATTAGACTCTATTTGCAATAAAACCCTGGCGCGTGATATTGCAATGAGTGATTGGAACAGAATTTTGTAAAATATAAGATAAACAGTACCAATAACATAAGAGTATCTAACCAATGAAAATGATTTGTAATTGTCAATATGCAGGCACGATCGCGGAGCGTGTCGTCGCCAGGCGGGTCACGGCCTCTCTCACCATACGCGTCACCGTTGTTGCCTAACGCCGCCGGGATGCAGATGTCTCGGCCTTCACTGCATCTCAACTCTCAGGTAAGTGACATGACGATTTTATGCCTATAAACATGACTATCTTCCGAAATCTGAGACCATGACCTTGTATGATTTTGCTAGTTGTTTAATATGGATGCGTTGTGTCAGAATAACAAGGATGGATATAACGTGACATTTATTCATCGGCTCATTTTAAATAATGTTGTTTTTTGTCGACAGACGCGTCGTACAAGCGACAGGTTCGTGAAGCCGGCGATCCCGGGCGGCGCGGGGCTGGCGGCGCGGCCGGGCCCGCTGGAGCCGCCGGCCCCACTGGCCCCGCCGGCCCCACTGGCCCCGCTGGCCCCGCCGGCGCCGCTGCCCAACCCCGCGCTCATGCAGCCCGCCAGCCCCATGGACACGTCCTCCAAGGACTAAGTTCGGCCGCCGTCCCTTGAACACACCACGACGTAAGAGCAGTTCGTCGGCTCGCGTAGGCTCGGTATCGTCGCGAACCCTCGTTTCAGTTTATATATGTATTTGAAAATACTAATGATTAGGGTGCAGTGGCATATATACGACGGCTGCACGGTATAGTGTTGTAGCCGCATCATCGAATTGAATTATAAATTATACTGGGATTCCGTGAATTTGCCCTTACGTCGGTGTGCATTCGAAGCTGTAAGATTCAATAATAACTGTCGGGTGCAGTCGTGAAGTTTTGACGGCAGGCTATCCATCGTTCCATCTGTTTTGAAGTACAGACATATTGAATCGCGACTGATTCTGGCAATGCTATTGTTTAATCTTATGTAAACCTACTGTGCACTCTGCTCACTGCCCTGTCGACTCGGCACGCTCCTAGGATTTCATTCTTATTTCTGCTCGGTCGTGATTCATTTACTGATAAAATTGGTAATGAACGAGTTAATGGAATACGATTGTATTCTTGTTTATCGAAAATGTTAATGAAGAGGGATGTTGTGACGACGACATTGTAACTTTCGATTAGGATAGTAATAGCTAGTTCTGATTAAAAATCAATTTTGGAAATATATCCGGGCTTAAATTTTGCGGCAGTGGGTTTTATTTATCATAAGGCTGTGTATAAAATTCACTTGTGAGTAAAGTTAGGAAAGGAGAAGGAGATAAAGATTGTAAGCTATTTGATATATCACACTCGGGGTCTAGCAATACTACTCCTACGCAATGTTTTTGTGATGGAATGTAAAATATGTTACGGATGTTGTGTTGTGCCCGCAGGGCAAATTGTTGTGTTCGAATTATGCTCGTAGGAGTAGTGAGTTATTGTCCTCGGACTCAATTCAATTATGCAAATTGTCACATAATTTTTTTTTCATGTTATAATAAAACAAAATATATGCATTACTATTATAAAGCCTTTTATTTTATTTAAACCTAGGAAACTCCTTGGTATGTATATAAAGGTTTGTTATAATATTCATTATCCCCCAAACTGTTCTCCGCAGTATTAGAACATGTATTTAGAAAGCTAAACTGGGACTATTGTGGCTTATGCATAGATGGGAGAAATCTGAATCACCTGAGATTTGCCGATGACATTATTCTAGTTGAGGGAAATCCAACGACCATACAGCCACTAGACGCCTAATAACAGGCGACCAATGTCTGTCAACACATTAGGGCTATAAATCTTATAGCCGTCGTCACTCACAAAGTTCGTATTAGTTTCGACCACACCTGTGAGCCGTAAACACTTCCGCACTACACCTTTGAAAATTCGAGAAAATAAACATAATATGGCCCCGTGTACAGTACGTTGGTGTGATAAAGAAAGCCGGACTTCAAGTTTCCTGAAAGACGGTATCACATTTCATCGGTAAGTTAATGGTTCCTTTTAATCTAAATAAAATTAATTTTCTGACATTATTTTTCGGAGTTCATCTTATACTGGTCATACTTGTATGCAGTGCACAATCTTGGAGCGCGCGTTGATGTCTTTTAAGATTGCATCTCTTTCTTTTGAGAGTATTTTTTTTGCCATCTCTTTTCCTCGATTTTAAGTAAAAATAATTAGTGTTGCTCCAAATCGCATGACCACCCCTGTTATCGATAAAGCAAATAAACCTATAACTATTTAAGTAAAAAATATATTATTAGTATTTAAAAATTACAACAGGATACAGCTAACAAATTGTGAAACTTTAACGATTAATTTTAGATACCCATACGATCCAGATTTAAAAAAAAAATGGGCAATTGCAACCAAGCGATTTTTGAATGAACTTACATGATTCAATCATATTCAGAATAAAGAAGGTACTTAAATGCAAGTTATGTATGTAAAATGTAAATACATATTTTATTAAATACAATTAAAAAATATCGATACGTACTTGTTTGATTTAAACCTGTCTCATCCCTAGTGAAATGCAATGACCTTGAAAGGGCCAATCAGAATGCAGTACCCCGTTCCCCCGCACCTCAGCGAGTTGACAGAATTTGTTTCGTGCGTTAGATCAAGTATTAGGCGTCTAGTGGCTGTATGGTCGTTGGGGAAATCCGAACAAAGTACAGAAAATGATACGACGAACTGAACATCGAAAGCAATAAAGTTTGAACATAAATAAGACAAAACTAAAAAAAAAAACAAAGCAAACTCTGAAAATCTAGTGATAGCAAATTTTTTTGACTCCTCCCGCTCTGGGCGGGGCGGAAGGGAGTCTCAACAAAGACTACAATATATATAAGGAGAAGTCTCAAGACTTCTACTGATTAAAAACCACCCATGTTTCTTCTCAGCCCTTGCTCCTGCAGCCGAAATAGGACAAAATACGCTGTAGGCAAACTGTACACAATCGAGTCTTGATATCGAGTTGGGAAAGGATAGACACATTTGTGCGTTTGGCCGTCCATGGAATTCTGAGCATCCGACTCCAGAACCATATTTCGACTGCGTCTATTCTCTGTCTTTCTCTTGTTTGGATTGTCCACGTCTCAACGCCATAGAGGAAAATCGGGAAAACTAGTGCTCTGACCAAACGGGCCTTCGTTTTAAAACTTATACCACGATTTTTCCAGATTTTCTGGAGGCGTGTCATAGCATCTTTAGCCATGGCTATCCGCCGTTTTATTTCTGGAATACATACAGCTACCAGTTACATCTACATTACTTATGTTAGAGCCCAGATACACGAAGCCGTCCACAGTATCGATGCCTTGGATGATATAGGCACCCGATAGCTTTCCCATACGATCTACCACCATAAGCTTGGTTTTCTGCCTATTTATTACAGGCCCCAATTTGCCACTTTCCACCTCCAATCAGTGCAGTAGGGTGAACTCATCTAATTCTGTGATTCGCCTAATTCGGTGATACCTATTTGGTTTGAGCGGTATCATAGGGCTGTACGAGTGCACAAATGGCTTTATCACGAAGTTAGATGAGTTCATTACCTATGTCTCTTTCATGTCCCCAAATGTTGTAGCAAGGAGAACAGTGTCGTCAGTGCACCTCAGATTGGAAATTCGCTTTCCACCAACATCAAACCCCTTGTCCCAGGCCTCAAGAGTCTTGCGAATGATATTATACTCTCCATACACATTAAAAATCATACTTAGGTGAGAGGATGCATCCCTGCCTAACGCCTTTCTTGTTGGAGAACACATTTGAACAGTCGGTGTCTATTTTGACGAAAGAGCGGTTGTTGATGTAGAGGCATCGGACAAGGTCAATAAGATGTTGAGGCGTTCCCATGTCCTTTAGAACCTCCCACAGCTTGTCCCACTCCACACAATCAAAGGCTTTGGTGTAATCTATGAAACACAACAATACAGGGCTGTTAAATTCCCGGCTTTTCTCTATAATTTAGCGAACTTTCAGAATTTGTTCCGCGTGCCTTTATTGCCTTTATCAAAACCTGCTTGCTCTTCTGGAATTTGTGGCTCCAGAAACTGTCTTAACCTGTTGTTTATGATGTACAGGAGTATTTTGCTGATGTGTGGAATAAGTGCCAAAGTCCTGTAGTTGCTGCAGTCTTTGGTAGAGCCTTTTTTAGGGTTCCGTAGTCAACTAGGAACCCTTATAGTTTCGCCATGTCTGTCTGTCCGTCCTCGCTTAATCTCTGTGACCGTTAGCACTAGAAAGCTGAAATCTGGTACCATTAAGTATCAATCACGCCGACAAAGTGGTAAAATAAAAATTGGAAAAAAATGTTTTATTAGGGTAGCCCCCCCCCCCCCCTGTATACCTATGTAAAGTGGGAAGTGATTTTTTTTTTAATTTCAACCCTAACGTGTGATATATTGTTGGAAAAGTATTTAAAAATGAATAGGGGTTTACTAAAATATTTTTTTGATAATGTCAATAATTTCGGAAATAATCGCTCCAAAAGTAAAAAACAATGTGTGTCCCCTCTAACTTTTGAACCATAAGTTTAGAAAATCTGAAAAGTAGAACTTTATAAGGACTTTCTAGGAAAATCATTTTGAACTACGGAACCCTACACTGAGCGTGGCCCGACACGCTCTTGGCCGGTTTTTTTATGAAGTGGAACAAACACGGACTCTGTCCACTCTTCAGGCCATCTCTTGGTCTTCCAGATAGAATTTTAGATGTTAAGGATCTGTTTGACACTTTTGGAATCTAGGTTTTTAGTAATTCGGCGGGAATTCCATCTATATCTGGAGATTTTCTTTCCTTAAATTGAGACATTCAAGTGCATGCACCTCTGACTTTTCGGGTTCTTGCGGTGAAAAATCTGTCTGCGCGCCGACTGTGATAGGTTGACCGGTGTCTTATAGTAGGTAGTGCAGTACTGTTTCCAGCGTTCAGAAACTTGATTTTTATCAGTGAGGATGTTTAGGTACCTGCTTCATCTGCGATTGTGCAAGTTTTCGGATTAGGTACGAGTTTTAGTCAGCTCTTTGACCTTGCGGAAAAGATCTCTAGTCTCATGTATCGCAGAATTCTGTTCGAGATCAGCATAGACGTTGTTGATATGTTGCATGGTCATAGTTTTTGCGGAAAATTTTCTGGACCTCTGTGCTGAGTCGGTCGTATTACCTTCTATTCTCCTACAAGGTAAGACCTTTCTCCTTCAAGTCACGCCTCTGAAGAATTTGGTCAGCTCATCAGCTGTTTTGTCTGATAAGGGGCCATCCATTAATCACGTGACGATTTTTTTGGCATTTTTTGACCCCCCCTCCCCCTTGGTGATACGTGATGAGGTTTAAGACTACCCCTCCCCCCTCCCCCTATATCACGTGTATTTTTTCGTACCTGCAAAGAATCTTTTTTTTTATTTATAAAAAATACTGTTATACTTATCATCTAATTTTATTATAGAAAATTAAAGACTACTATAATAACGTTCAGAGGTATACAGAAAGGTTGCAGTTTGTTTTTGACTGACATAAAAATAATGAAAGAAATGCGAAAAAGTTTTTTGTACTAGTACACACGGCTACACATCAAGCTATACATTTCCAGTATAAGCTGATCTCGCATTGTATAGGACTTCCGTAAATGCGAGATCAGCGTAAACTGGAAGTGTATAGCTTGACGTGTAGCCGTGTGTACATGAACATTATTTAATGTACAATATTTTCGGACCACGGATTAGCAAGACTTTCTTCAACACCAATAACTGGATAAGCATCTTGCAAGTCAGTTGTTGGCACAGTGCTTTGTTGAAGATCAACATCGGTTTCATCAAGCCACTCGGCGTCATCATTTTCGCGCACTACGCAGAGAATCTCTCTCGATCTACCGTTCGATCGTCGCGTGAGGATGCGGGAAGGACGAACACTGTGCATCTCTGGAGTATTATATTGCTTGTGACAAAAATTCACATGTTCCTTAGCTTTTTTCTTTGTACAGAAGTACAATGCACACCGCTGGCATGTCCTTTCTAAAAGTATCTGCCGATCCTTCTGCAGGCTAGGACAATACAGGTCATAAATCAATTTTCCGAAGCCTTCATACGTTGGAGTAATTTCAAGAGACCGACGCAGAAGAAATGGAGCAAACGTCTTGCCATCATGCTTTTGAGGCTTTGGAGTATATAGTTAAACGCCGCTTTTCGGTTGAGTATCGCACGGGCGTAGCCAGGTTTTAGTTTCGGGGGGGGGGGTTCAGGAAAATAAAAAGAAGTCAAACGATTTTAGTGATGACTGAGAACAAGGTCCCGGAAATGTATTCGAAAATGGAAAACTGAAACTTTCAGTACATGTAATAATTGATCGAGCGAACTGTCGCGAAACAGAACGCATAGAAACAGGACTTATTGTACATTTTTATAGATTAGGGGTTGGGGGGCAAATAAATTGTCATCGGGAGGAAAGCGGTTAAAGGACTGTTTTACTTGGTTTCAAGAAGATAACTGCTTACTCTTATTATAATTGACATAAATCCTCTACTTTCGGAACTAAGCGCCTACGAAGGAGGTTTGGAAGATGCGACTGATACCTTCTCGACAACGTCTTTGACAGTGGTTACACGTACAAATTGCAATCTCCTTTACTAGACTCACTCGATAATCGGTAGTAATAGCCTATTACTAGTCTGACTATTTACAGACTAGCTGACTAAATGCGACGAGTACGGGTGGGATACGATACGGCACGATAATATACGAAGGTTACCGAATGCGATCGGAGTATCGACAGCCGGAGGCGGCAAATTCAAAATACATATAATTATTACTTAGGTATACCACTCGCCTCCCATTATCTTAACTTTTCGGGGGTGGTTTGAACCCCACAAACCACCCCCTGGCTACGCCCGTGGAGTATCGCGCGCTTGCCGAAAAAATAAGTACACGTGATATATTACTTTACCCCACCTCCCCCCTTGTGATATTTCGTGATTTTTTATGGACCCCGCCCCCCCCCCCCTTTTCGAGCCTCACATGATTAATGGACAGCCCCTAAACAAGTAATTAAATTAAAAAAAAACCCCGATTCAATAACTTTTCAAGGTCTCAAAGGGTATGGCAACATTGAGAGAACAATGTTTCTGGTTGGGGTGTTACTGTACCTACATAAGTTGCAAGGAACCACAGTAGAAAAGGCTGTTGTGTATTTGTGCAATAAAACTTTTGCAAAAGGCCAAGCCTACGTGACTTTAAGCTGCGTAAAACGTTTAAATGGTATCGCTGTTTGCGAGCTTGACCAAAGGAAGCCATTTAATAATCCTCATGACAAACTGGCTTTGGTAGAAGTGCACAGACTGAGAAGCAATAAAGATAGAGAACATTAATTGGTTCTCAACTTTTACTCCCTTCAAATTAAACTTTGACCATGTTTGATTTAAAGGGAGTAAAAATCAAAAAGCTATTTTCAAGCTTTTTTGTTTTAATTTCGTTAGTTTATATTCCTCATTCCCTTTCAATTTTTTGCTTTTAATATTGAGGGAGTTGTAAAAACAAACGTAATTCGTCATTTTGTGGTGGCGGCCATCTTGGATTTGAAATTTGATATAGTGCATAGTATTCTGCTAATCAAGCCCTTTTATTTGATACCCATTTTGATGGAGTTGTGAAAAAATATGTAATCCGCCATTTTGTGGTGGCGGCGGCCATCTTGGACCGATTTTCTTCAAACATATCTAAGAACACTCTCGACTAATTCACCTTTCAAATAAAAAAAAAAACTAAATTAAAATCGGTTCACGCGTTCGGGAGCTACGATGCCACAGACAGACACACACATAGACAGACACGTCAAACTTATAAAACCCCGTCGTTTTTGCGTCGGGGGTTAAAAAAGGTTTCATGGTGGGTTTTGGTAGCGTGTTCTCTTTGGCAGTAGTTTGCACAATAAGTTTCTGCAAAGTTTTCCAAGCGACGCACAGTGATCAATTCCTAAAAGTTAGGGTCACTAAATTATTTTTGGTCAAGGTGTCGAAATTTCAAATAATATTTTTTTTCAGACTTGGTGGTAAATGTTGTACATTATTCTAAAACATGAACATTATGCAGACAGTACCTAGTTAAATAGATATGTAATTTCAAAGTTGTCTCGAATGCTAAATTATTGTAACATGACTGATTCTTCGATATAAGTTTTTAAACTGACATGGTCACTGACACTACTATTAATATCATAAACGGGATTTATAGGTAACATGATTGATTTTTGTTTCGCCGAAATATCGGGAACTCGTGACAAAAATCAAACATGGTAAATATCCCGTTTTAAATGATATTAATAGTAGTGATTCTTCGATGTTTTGCGCTTCTATTCAAGTTAAGTTAACTAAGTATTCAGAGAATACTGTGAATTGAAAAAATGGTGTAATTTTTTTTTATAATTGATCAATTCGAGACAACTTTGAAAGGACATATCTTTTAGGTAGTTCTACTGTCTGCATAATGTTGATGTTTTAGAATAATGTACAGTCGAACAAGCTAATAAGTATACAGGGTAGAGATCTTTATAATTCTAAAACACTGAAAATATTTATTGTAATTTTGTTTTATCAGCTGTTCCTTACCATGATGAGTACGAACCATAAAATAGCGGGTGCAGCGAATTGCGCAAAAATTGCTTCTTGACGGAGGTTTGCATTTGAGTTCTAGGTCAATTTATAGTAGATACTAGCATATATTGATATAACAGTTACGACAGCGGTTTTGAAGATAATTTTGGATTTATTACTTTGGAGCGATACAAAGTTTTTTTTTAAATTATTAATAGGTACTATTTATTTGTATTTGAACTATTTGAGTATGCATGATTGCTGAAGGCAAATAATTAGAAAAAAAAATGCCTATGAGGCTGTATTTAGCCGCCCCAGACCACGCCCGCCTCGCGCCACCGCCCGCCGCCACCGCGCGCCGCCGCCGCCGCCGCCGCCGTCGCGCGTCGTCGGCGCACCTTTTCTATAAAACTTAGAACTGTAGTTTTAGTTTTACAGACAACTTAGGTACCCTTTTTTCATTTTATTGCTTCCAGTTGGTTACCTTTCTATGATTATGTAGCTAGTTACCTACCTAGGCACTACATGAAACTCTAACTAGCTCTCAACACAATTTCATTTTAATTTAAAACGTCCAGTATACCAAAGGCAGGTGACTATTTAATTCGTGATTATTTAAACAAAGTGTCGGCATTTTGTAGCTAGACTCTTTGGTCATTCGGCAAAGAATGGTCAAAGAAATAATCGTGTTTTACACACGCATCGTAAACCTAAGTAAACCAGGATAAGGCATATTTTTATTTGACTTGGATGCTAGGGTTACAGGTAAAATAATTTGCATAATACCCCCCACGGTGATGATTTTTTGCTTTAATAAAATTTTGTTTTGGCTGGCACCGTGAGTAAACGGCAAATAGCTGTTATAAAATGTTGAAGTTCATGACGGTAATAATTGTAATAAAAGAAATTTTAATGTGACTGTTCCTAAATTACCCCAGGCTAATAAAATTTTAGTTTTTCCTAAATCATATTAATACATTATTAGTATTACAATCGGTTTCCCCACCATAAGAAGATCGCGCTAAAACTGTCTGAACAACGTCATACAGCAAAACTGTAACATGCTATATTCAATCGAGAAATCCAGTTAGATCTATAGGTATCTACTAGGTATTAGAAGTTAACAAAATTTGAGTTTTAAAAATAGGTATATATATTTGTAGTAGGTAGAGATAGGTATCTGTATGCTAAGATTAAATAACTAAGTGTGCAGATAATTTATTTAATTTACAAACTTAGGGTCAGGGATCGATTTTTTTTTGTCGCGCAAGATTACCGTAATATAAAGGTATCTTTCGTAATTGATAAGTATGATTACTAATTAATGATTACAGAGGTAATTTTATCACAGCAATAGAGAATAGAAGGAGAGACATAGATGCCAAAGTGATTAAATCTCTTATACTTTGGTTTTGTAGTTTGTCTTTAGCAATTAAAGGCTCTCTTATATTACTAGTGTGTACCAACACTGGGGTGTTGATTGCCTTCCACTCACAATCTGTATTCTTATGTATTTCTAGCCACAAGGACAAGGCAGGGCATAATGTATAACGGTAGGTAAGTCTTTATTTTCAATTAGTTCAGTTTAAATTTATCTTGCAATTTTGGATTCTTAAAAACAGAAGTTATTGAGGGTAAAAACCGACAATCTTGCTGTAGTTAAAAAACAAACGGCAACTATTAGGCGACTTTTACAAATACCCGATAACTTTTACGTTCCCTCACGTCAGTATTATTGAGTTACTTAAAATAAACCGAGTTTGAAATTAACATTCAAATAGAAACGTAGGTCCAGCGTCGGACGCTGCTCATAAAACATGTTGACAGAGAGACGAATAGTTGGCGTAGCGTTATTGATCCTTCCAATAATTATCGAACACGTTTCATGTCACCATAGACAAACACTAAAGTGGACGAGTATGGCGGATACTTGCCGCGACGTTGTTTGTAAGTTTACGCACGGAATCGTAAAGTAGAGGCAGGCAGTAGGTAGAGCTAACAGAAAATCTGAGACAGTGAGAGCGACGTGTTTGGTTCAATAAACTTAGCGAATGGTGTTTTCTTACGAGGGTCTGTACGTTTTCCAATTGACTCGATAATAAGTTACCACTAACATGTTGTTAGGTTTTAGTGATTATAGTCTCTAGGAGCTAATAACTAACTAAATAAGTACATAAGCCATTATTTGAAGTACCTAAGTACATAAAGATAATGTTTTGTGGACATATCATATTCTGTTACAATATTTATAAAGATGATACTGAATTATAACTTTCTAAAGTTTCTATCTATCTTGCTTTCATAAAGTATTTAAGAACTCTGAAACAAAAATGTCTTTGAAATAAAAATTATATCGGTTTGTTGGCACTTTCTACGGAACCCTAAGTATAGACTGTATGTATCTATGTATGTATTGTATGTAGACACATCTGGGAAGTTGAGAATTCAAAATGGAGGTATGTAAATGTTGATTTTCTATCATGACAGTCCGAAACTGCTATCTTTAGCGTTTTGTTAACGCTTTAAATGACATTAAAATATTAGGTGTTTCTAGAGTTAAACGAGCAAATATAAAAAAAATATTTTATATGTTTTCAGATCGTATTATTCGTATTTATTTAACCGAAGAGACTTAATACATATTTACTATAACGGATATCGATATTTTGGAGGTTTATATTACAACTGGTTTGTTCTTGGTTCCGCATAATGCCTGAAAGACCTGAAAAAAATGTGTATAGAACAAAGTTATAGGTACAGTCATAAACGTCGTCCCGTCGGTGTCTGCACCAGTAAGAGTTTTACCAGACAGATAATGATAGCTTCTTCTACCTTCTTCTTAAATAAATATAAAGTATTATACCAAACAAGAGAACAAGGGGTTTGTTTAAATAAACCACAATATTCATACAAAATTGTGGTTTATTTTATAAATGTTAAGTATTTCTTTTATAATCTTAACAAAACATAATCGTTCAAGTTATCCAAACCAATTAAATAAGCAAGTAAACCAATCAAGCAATCCTATTAATTAACTTAAAAACCGATAACGATACAGAACGGCAACAAAATAATAAAGTAGCTCGCGCGGTCACAGCTACGCTTGTCGAATAGGTGGCTAATTGGTCTCATACGTATTTGCTGGCAATTAAACACGACCGCCAACGTAATCTCGTGAACCATAAACGACGCGACCATTCAACAATCCACTGAAGACGACATGGCCTCACTCGGCGCAACATGACGAGACTAAATACTATTTACGCTAAGGTGTTAATTTCAGGAGGTTAGAGTAGCGTGAATTTTATTTATATGAAAAGTTAATTCATGCCCTGCTAGCACGTAGTGTTTAAACGGCGGAGTTAGCATGGGGCTCCGAGTAAACACTGCGCCTGAGCTTACGTGCAGCCGAGTGCGGTGCGCGTGCGATGTCCACGACTCCACGCTACTCCCACAGAGTCGCGTATCCTTCGGTTATCTTGTTTGTTTACTATTTAGCTTAAAATATGTATGGTCATTAGAGTCTGGTAGAA
The DNA here is from genome assembly GCA_949775195.1 of Diarsia dahlii. NCBI lineage: Eukaryota > Metazoa > Arthropoda > Insecta > Lepidoptera > Noctuidae > Diarsia > Diarsia dahlii. The sequence continues at coordinate 12,202,315 of OX459194.1, read as the reverse complement.
CTTCCGCGAAGTAATATCAATGCCTAGAATATTTACCAATTGTCAATCACAGTAGGAAGAAACTTTTGAATACATAATGAGGTTTTTCTAATGCGGATGTATCTGGTAGACAAATAATGCGGATGTATCTGGTTAAAATAATTTAATTTACTATCTTAGTTAGGGTAATTTAAAAAAGTTAAGTGCTACGCTGCTACATGGCTTCGTAGCACTAGCTACGAAAATCAGAAAAGGTTTCAAATTCACTAATAATATCAAGTCCCAAGAGTTACTCATTTCAGTCAAGACAATAAAATTTTATTAGACATCTGCATTTCTTAATGAATCAGTTTATTCCTGAAACAAAGACAGGATCATTACTATAACCATATGAAGCCAAAATCATAGCTATATTATTGTTATAACTGCCACTAATGCCCCGAAATTGTCCACTTTGTATCTATCGCTGTGTAAACAAACGGACCAGGGAATTTCGGTTCAGTAGTTTCTAAGAAGGGACAGGGTTAAAACTAACCAGCCATAGCAAGTTTTTGAGACGAGTTTGTCTAGTGCGCATTAGCTTAGATGTAGAACATCGTGGTATACTTGATATTTCATCTCGTACACATTAAATAAAAGTTTATAGGTTCTTTAAGGAGCTATGAACTTTTCATTGAAATACTAAATCGATATACTTAAACGATTTGAGTCGTTATTTGGATTAAAAAAAACAAAAGCAGTGCAGAGCTGATTACTTATAACTGAATCATCAGTTTCTCAAATCGGTTTGTTCTGAAAGCACATAAACTAACCTGCTTGGTTGATTGGGAATACTTAATTACATATTCGTTTTCTTAACTAACCTAGATCTCACACATGATCATTGGTCAACGACCAGCCACCTCATAGAAGTGCAATGAGTGTGCCTATGTATCGGTTATAACACTTATAACGGTCACTGAGATGTTTAAAAATGAAACATTTCTGTGGAGAGCATTGAGCTGGCTCGTTGTTTGAGGTTTCCTTTTCCAATTAGCACTTGGTCGGCCGGCAGACCGTAACTGGGTGAGGCGGGCCCGATGCATTGGAATGCTGACTAGGTGTCTACAGCAGTTCCTCGCCGGAGGTACATTTAACTTCGTATATATGACGTGCAACTATCGTGTAGCTTGTGAAAGCTGGTTCAGATTTCATTGATTGGTATTTTAGGATTGTGAAATGTCTCCTTGTTCAATTCTACATCACAATATGTTAACTTCCACAAGTTCCTACTGTTTTTAGATCGACAGTAGGTACTTATTTTCATCGATGAGTGATGACCCATGTTATAATTTCCTGTTACATAGAATATGAAAGCTAAAAACTAGACCATTTATTTTGCAACCGAAGAGTCGAAAGTTTTCGCAACTAAGGTACAAAAGTAGGCAATCTACTTAACTCGTGAGCAAGTCTTCAAGTTTGCAAATCTTCCTATATGTAGGTTTACGAATCAGGACGTTTACAGTTTTACAGTCATGCAAGATCAAAAAGTAAATTTTAATGACTTTCAAATCTCTTGCCTACAATTACAACGATGACTAATGGGTTTTATGGATAAGTTTTTGTTTGGAATGGAAAATTTTATTATACCTACCTTCTCAGTTTTTGAGTTAGTATTTTAGTATCAAATTATCGAACAATAGTTTCATTGTTTGATTTAGCGATTGAAAGCAAAATCTTGTAGTCTGTTTTATTAGGTAGTCAGTTGATAAATCAAATATAGATAGTCTTCATTTTATAAGATAAAATAATAAAATGTATACAAATTATTAGTTTTCTGATTACATTAAATGAACTGTCTGTGTTCTTCTCATCAGTTCATGGGAGGAACTATCGCTTAAGTACACTACATGACGTATAGTCTTGGGAATACTCATGTCACGCACGAATGATATCCAGACCTGTGACGAATTTATTAATAAATCTTGATCCAGTTGCCAACAAGTAAATCTGCTGTGAAAATCTGTAAGGAATTACCAAATTCATCACGAAGTTTCTTTTTACAGAGCAACATTTTACAATAGTGGTATGTTATACTTTTTCTATCAGAATCTGAAATGACAATAACCGAAATTCTCTCCTCCTCAGACTTAATTTCGGGTGAGCACCAGGACGCTTTAGCGGATGTCACTTTAGCGGAATCGTAACAATAATGTGATCGTCACGAATCGTGAAACCGTCGCAGACGCAGTTAATATTATGAATTGTCACTTTGTGACCATCCTCATCTACCTAGACTTTTCCAACTATGTTGGAGTCGGCATCCAGTCTAACCGGATGCAGCTTAATTCCAGAATTTTATATGGAACTATGGTCCATGGATATACCAAGTTTCCTCCGTGCCTTGGAAAGCACGCTAAGCCGTTGATCCTAGCTGCCGTTTGTTGATCGTTGACAGACTTTACAGGTCCGAAAGTCAACTAGTATTACCAAGAGATATTGCATTAGCCAGTATTAACTGGGTTGTGGAGGTCAGACAGGTGGTCACTTCATGTAAAATACATGACAGTGTAAGTAGAAAAGAGTTGAGGGAACCACTTAGCATGAATCTTATGATAATATAATGAACATGCGACTTAACGAATTATTTGAACATTTATTTGTTCATTGTCTCCCCGTTGTCTACCTATGTTTGATAGTAACATATTAGTACTAATAAGTAACACTATCAATAATAAGGTGCTAGTCCAGTCCGATGAAGTTATTTCTAACAGTCGAGTTTATTTCATTGTAATCTATGTTTTCTAGCTGGACTAACGATTTTAAAACGGTGTCTGAATCAGCGTGGATGCGGAAGGCACCGGAACGGCCTATGTCCAGCAGTGGACAATAATAGGTTGTGTTGACTGATTATTATTTGATTGAATCCATTTTGTCTTCCTGTAGAGCAAATGGAGATTTTTAATGTGCCAAAGCCTTTCGCTCTTTTTCCGACCTTCTAAATTTAGAATAGATGGGTTCATGGGAGTGAATGTCAGTCTTGCATAGGCCCGTAACTGCCCGTTATACGCTGTCCATGCAGGGCTCTTCGTCTTTCCTCCCAAAATTAAATAGATTTATAGAAAATATGGTTTTGTTTAGCCCATTTTCATTTAGGAGAGCTTGACTTTTGGGTGATGTTTAGTGATTTGTTTGTGTTTTAGAGTGAGACAATATTCTGTTTCCGAGCTGAACATCACACACTAAGGTCACTTCATTGTTCTCTGATAAACCTTGAGTTGGAACATCTACAGGACTTCATTCGAATTTGCATATCCGACTGTATTATTTAAATGCAAAAGTTTGAGGGGATGGATAGGTGAATGTTGGTTACTCTTCCACGTAATAGTTAATGAACGAATTCGGATGAAATTTGACATACCGATAGTTTACAACCTGAAGTACCTAACACATGACTTTTTTATCCCCGTAGTATGGTACCATTTCCGAGCGAAGCTGCGGGCATTACTTAGTTTTACGATAAAAGTACCTGTACAAAACCACTGAGGGATCATTTTAGAGCTGTTTTGACATGGAATGTGTGCGGTGTGTAAATAGTGACTGTTTTAGGAGTTGTAATTTATAACTAATCTCTAGTTTAATGAGGATTGTTATTTTTTTTTGTAAAATGCATTTAGACAAAAAAAAATTGCGAATGTTTCAACCCAATCAAAATTTGAAAGATCACGAGAATAATTGAATGATTAATGCATAAGGGTACCTACTAAGTTTTGTGTGGAATTTCAAGAATCATTATTTATTAATTAATTTATAATATACGAAAATATTTCTGATCTCAAAGTAGTGCTGAATATCTTAAAGGAGGAGAGGCAAATAGCGAGTATATTATATAAATGACACGTTATTTATAAGATGGCACAATACATCCAAGAACTGAATTCCAATAATTTAAGATATTTCATAAACTGTAATTGGAGGTAAAATTTATGGAAATATAAGTGTTATCTAAGTGACCGCCTCAATGTTGCGCAGGATTGCCTTGCTAGCACGCTCGTCTCGCCGCCAATCGCTTTGTTTGTCAATACGTCAGGGGCGGGGCTTCGCGCAGTAAGCCTGTTGGCATCATCTTAACCAGCACAAAGTGATTCAGAACTCTATAGTTACGGGCGTAAAGTGTTTTCTCGTCTGTCATCAGGCAGCAGAAGATCTAAACATTTTACAGGAAAAGAGGTTCTATTATAAGGCTTTATGAAAGGTTATCGTATGCTACATTCAAATTTTAGTGGGTATGTTGTGCTGTATACGCGCTAATGAAGTGTAGTGCGGTCGAGTTTGCGGTAGTTGCTCATGCAGTTGGCACGCCACCACTGATTTGTGATTTGTGACAAATATAGGAACTAATTTTCAGCATTTTCAGAATATTGAAAAATTTGGTTTATTCATTGTTGTGGCTACTATATTATTCTGTGTCAAAAATAGAGCTGTGAATAAAATGTATTTTATTTGAGTTAATGTGAAAAAACGTGGACTGTGAACTGGAGTGGTATAAAGTACTTTTATTGCTTTAAATGTGTTTTATGAACCGTCGAAATTGAGGAAAAAGTAACAGGAGACGGAAGGTAAGAGTAAATATATTTTATAAACTTAAAGTTAGCTAACAATGATGGACGCAAAGTGTTTGCTATAAACAGATGATTTATACATCTCTGTGAAATGAACACTGGTTTTTCATAAACATAACTTACTTTTACAAGTCGAACTTTTAGAATAAGCCGACTATATAGTTTGTACAATATTCAATTATTAGTTCTGGGTTCGATACCCAGATCGTTAATTAGTTTTAAGGACTTTCTGTGAGTGCTATTTAATTTAATTTGAAGTTTAACACAATGTTGTAAATCTATTTACCAAGCAACCTAAGGTCATGTTGACATGATCCTATGACGTGGAATCTGATAACTAACTGATCATACCTATTAATTTAGTATTGATTAAACAATCATAGGTACAGGTAGAGGTCCAGGTACCTATTAACAAAACAGGTAGGTTTTTAAATCTTGATGCTTCAAAAGTGAGCTATGAAGCAGAAAAAATCAGCTACCTATTTAATGTTTATGCGGATGTCTCATTGTGCAAGAAATCTATATAAAGCCAGGCCATGTTATACTGGAAATGTATAGCTGCACACATGTATGGATACACAGAAACTAAACGACATGGCGACAGCTAGTTTGGGTGCAACTAGTTTGGGTCCAGAAAACCTTTACGGGTGGATGCCAGCCGTATGATAAAACTTTTATGACAGTTTACGGTCGCTTGAATCCTTATGGTGAGGCATTAGAACAAAAAGGACTACTTTAGTTTATTATTTCACCTCTTGAGATTTCACATGGCTATCTCCGCGTCTTGCCATTTTTATTCACTTCTAATCAATTACTATTTTGGGGTTCACTTCCTGCCTAACCAGATGCAGCTGAATACTAGTATTTTACATGGAACAATGCAAGCCTATTGCCTATCTGACGTTGGTTCATATGTATCCTAATTTCTTCAAGGCTCTCTTTCGTCACATATCGTGAGTTAAGTTTAGCGCTGAAATTATTTAACACATCGTTCTGTTGAAAACCTCAAATGGCGCAAATGGTGGCGAGGGCTCCAGAGAAAGGAGCCTCCTAACAATACGAGCCGTGACCAGTAATACCGCTTTCTGTATCAAGCCCAGATCCTGATCCTGCTGCCTAACGTGAGCCTCCGCAGGTGTTGGTCGAGGCTCTTGACAATTAAGCCGTTGACTGAAACAACTATCGGCACAATGATGGCTGATTTCACACCCCAAATGTTCACAACCTCGCGAGCCAAGTCAAGATACTTGATTTGCTTATCCTTCTCGGCTTTCACGAGGCTGATAAATCTTTTTTTTTTGTTGAGGGGTGGAAAATCATCAAATGACTCCCGCTCTGGGCAGAGCGGTAGGGAGTGTCAGACTTCTACCACAGATTACCATCTACTGACTAAGAACCACCCATGTTCCATCTAAGCCCTCGTGCCGAGGTCGCCGTATCTCTTTCGAACAACCCGCAGCCAACCAACCTGCTGGGCACTTTCCCCGTTGACAGCGATGCGGACAAATTTTTACCCGACTACGGCGAAGCCAAAAAGAAGGGTAATGATTTTGGCAGTCTATGTATTTTTGATAATAATGTCCTCTAATTCTATTCTCCTTTTGATACTTGTACATATTTTTATTCACATTTTGATTTTATTTATAGTTTGTTAATAATTTTATAAACATAAAACTGTTTGTTTTACAAACAGCAATTTTATAAATTGTTATATGGCTGTACATTTATTAATTAGCGAAGCAAGCTGGCCTAAGTACCTAGTCGTATTGTATATACGACTAGGTACTTAGGAAACCCATAAATTCAGAACACAGTACCGGAGGAGCTCCTTTACAAAATCACAAAGAATTACACTTACTTTATTTACGAGCATGTCTAACCTAAGCTGCTATACAAGAATAGTGGAGTGCCTAGGGACTAACATTAAATAAACAAAATTAGCAAACTGATAAGGTAAGCAGGCTGTTCGGAAAACCTTAAATTATCAGGAAAGCCAAGCTTCTAGGATTGTATGACTATACACTACACCGTAACTATTTCTGCCACCAGCAGCTATGAAGTATTCTGATTTTAACGGACGGGAGTCGGTTTAATTTCATTTGCAGGAATTTGCATGTGTGATAATCGGGAAAAGATTGGGTATTTCTAAGTTGTGAGTGAGCTAAAATTTGCCGATGCTGTACGTTGAATATTTAACTAAACTATTCCGATATATCCTATAGCTATCATAATGTATGAATCATAACGATCATTGCAGGTAGGGACTGATTAGCCGGGTTAAAGGATTACCCGAATAGACCTGATAACATATGTTTGATTAACTATTATTCGGTTTGAACCGATATGTCTGATTAACGAGAAGGAAAGAAACAACGAACCGAAAGTTTCCGTATATTTCTAATTGGTGAGTGAGCTAGAATTAGCCGACGCTGTTCAATATCCAATAACTATTCCAATGTATCCTAAAACATTAAATTATATTGCATGTAGGGACTGAGATTAGATCAACCATTATTCGGGTCAAACTTTTCATATATCGCAAACAAAGACGGCACGGTTGGCGCAGTGGCTGAGCGATTGGATTGCTGCGCTGCGTGTCGCGGGTTCGATACCCGCACGAAACAAATATTTGTATGGTCTATAGATAGTTGTTTCGGGTCTGGGTGTGTTTGTGTATGTGAGTTTAAATGTTTGTAAACGCACCCACGATACAGGAGAAATTCATAGTGTGGGGCAACGTTTTTAAAAAAAAACAATTTTTTATTACAATTTTTTTTATGAAGATAAACCCTATGGTACGGGGTTTACCTTTACTGAAACTAGATGGTCGGACACTAGACGGTTAGCAGAAAGCAATTGACAAAGTCAAAGCATGGTTTCATGCATCATGACTCATAAGCGTGTAAAGTTAAGTTTCACCTTGTCATGCTTGTTCTGTTCCGATGCCTATATTGTTAAATCTTCGAAGTTGGTGCATCATGAAATGTAGAGTTATTTATGTTGGTTACTATCTACTTCAACTGGCCACTTGACTTCTGGAGGTAGTGTTGAGTCACTGAAGAAAAATCTAGTCGGTTTACTAGCTCAAATAACAAAGGGGCAGGGTCTACCGGGTTTGCTCCACGTGATCATCATAATCTTTGCCTTTTCGCGACAGAGGAAAAGGCCGCTTTATTTATAAGTGTAGTCAGTATTGTAACAGGGAGTGTCTGTATATCTGACCACCACCATTCAATTGCTGGGTAACACTAATACCTCTTGGTAAGACTTCGTTAAACTTTCGGGCTCCTGCAGCTTCTGGCATATCATCCTTTCACACAACACAACGCATTCAAACATATTTTTAACATTATTTTCCTTTAACATCCTTTGAGAAGTAGGTCGTTTCTCAAATTCAACTACAATGGGACAAGCTCGACACCAAACACCTGAAAGCTAGAATCAACAGTGGCGACCAACAGAAAAGCGCCGAGACAATGAAGCTCGACGAAGTCCCAGAGAAACGATTTAACTGTATTTGATCCCGCTACAAAATTAATGAGAAAAGAACAGCGGAGGAGTAGGAAAACATATTATCTAGTTAGGTAATTTTTAGTTGGTGATTATTAGAATTGAATATTGTGAGTACCTACTCACAATATTCAATTCTAATAATCACTCGGAATCATTCTAATAATGCTCTTCGGAACTTTGGTTAATTCCCTTGTTTCGCAAAATAATCTAACTTGAATCGTCACTCGCGCAGATACAGAATCATCTACTACATAATTCTCGAAAAAAATAAACCTGAAAATTACCTGTTTTCAGTGATATTGATATATTTTGATTTTCAATGATAAACCTATAAAACTGAAATGAAATTAAGACATTCTACATATTTTTTTTGTATAATATAAATTACTCTGGCCTTGTATTTGTAACAATGTATTTGAATATACCTACTCGTAGATTTAAACTACATAATTATAAGCGTGTTCACTAAAAGGATTCTTATGAGGTATACTCTTCATATTTAGTGGCTAAATTTATTTGTTACACTGACTATAATAGTTATTGCATTTGTACAATATGTCATTTGGTATATTTTTTTTACTAATTACAGCTACATAAATAACGCTGCAGTAGATTCTGGTTAAATTTATTCGTTGAGCCATATTTATTTATGATACCAGATTCGGATTACCAGATCTATAAAACTCTACATTTGCAAAGCGCAAAGTGATATAGAGGGTGTTGACGTACGTAATAAAGTTTTGTAATAAGACGCATCTTTTTATATTACCTAGGCAATTTCTTCCTCTCTTATTTTATGGTACAGGTTCGCAACTTAATTACATCACTGCCATCTCGGCGATGCGCGGTGCAGTACTCGTCTCCAGTTCGGGTTTTAGTTGCTGCCATAAAGGTGCACTATATGCGGCGTTAGGTAGCACCTGATGTCGGGATTTATAGAGTGAAGACGCGTGCGGTATTGTACCCTGTTCGGCGCGGGAGCAGGCACAAAGGCGGCGCGGCGCAAGCGCGCGGCTAGCGGCGGCGGTGGTTCCGTCATCGACGCGAGGCCTATCGGCGCGTCCGGCTCGCCACAAAGCCCTACAATAAACTTTTACAACGCGCATAAAACTCTGACTTTTTAACCCGAGTTATTTGAATTAATATCAATTCGGAGTTCCTCAATGGGCTTTACTCGTCAAACTTTAAAGTTTTATGACAACCACAGAATTGAGGAATAAAATTTAATTGAAATGTAGCCCGAAAAAAAGTTTGATTGTGGTTATCAGCTTCCGAATTTGAATATTTACACTGAATACAAATAAAGTACAACAAAATAAGTAAATTGTCTATGAGTCGAAGTCGAGAGTATTCGTTGCGTATTTTACAGACAAACATAAGGGATTAACATAGTTACGTTAATACTTGTTACATAATTTGTCAAATGTTTTGTGTTCATTTTTCTATACGCACTCAATAAATATAAATAAAACAGTTCTGTATAAAACTGGTTCTGACGCAAAATGATGGCCTTAAACAAATAAAATTTGAATGAAATGCCAAATATTAGTATAAATAAATCAAAATGTTGTGAAACTAGCTTTCATTAGCAAATGAAACGGTGCGTATGTTTAATAACTTACATTTTAATGATTTCGTTTTTATTCTAAACACATAATTTTGCCAGTGTGTTCATCTGGGTACGAACTTTTCCAAATAGAATATTCCTTTTTTCTCATTATGGGGAATAATGTTCACAATTTCATTGTCCTATTTATGTTCCCAATTTCTGTGGAGACTCTGCTATGATATTTAATTGGAATATTTAAAGTTACAACAATCTGAACGTCGAAAATTGTAGAGATAAACTTACGTAAATAATCTCTACTCTAAATCTAATCTAACTTACTGCAACGTTTTAGCTATGTAGATGATGATGTGTTGATTTTGATAGCAGGGTGTCTAAAATGGCCACTTTAGCAGATCATAATATCATCATCATCATCATTTCAGCCTAAAGACGTCCACTGCTGGACATAGGCCTCCTAATATGACTTGCGTTAAAATTCGTAAAATGGTCACAGACGCAGTTCTTCTATTACAGGAACAGTCAATTTTACGAATTTTGGTCATGCATGGCCAATGCTGATATTACGTTTAAATAAAGTAGTTTTGTGAACTTAATTCCAGATTTTGATTATGAATTTGCAATACGAGGTGACATGATAATATTAGTTAGTGTGTAAGTGTCGATCCAAAATGTTAACATTATGGAAAATACCAGTACCCACACATAAAACATTAGACTGTTTACATACATATAGTCGTATACGTGGATACTTTATCATGTATTCAGGTACGTATTATGTATTTATGTACATAGATATGCGTCCGCGCACATCGGTAGGTCTGCCTACAAACTAATCGAATATTGTGTCAACAGTTGGTCAACAGTAGGAAAATATATTTTATTTGTAAGGTCGAATCTTATTGATCGTGTGTTGCGGCTATTTGATTTTAGTCTATTGTTTGATTAACATATCAAGGCTGGTGGTGGTAGGTATACACGTAAAGTGATAATGAAAATTCAAGTTTGAAACACGGATGACGCAAGACCATTAAAATACTTACTTGAGTTTTCGGCATCGTTTCGTTTGCATAGCCTTCTCGGCCTTCATTACACAGCCATTCCGCAAACTTTGAAATTGGAAAAGAAAACACGAGATGTATTGTTTCAATGGTTTCAATATCGGTTTGGTCGGTCTTGCATTTGATAATTAGCACCTCTGCGGAGTTCGGGCGAGGTGCGCGGTCGTCGGCGCGGGACAATTGCGCCTCGACATCGCCCGCACACATAATACGTACATTTATCGAAGCGAACGCCATAAACGTCCAATCACTGGTCCCTGGTTCTTTTCGAAACAGCCTTCAGAGCCACTCGTTGTTATCTTTGATATTTTATAGGATCTGTAAAACGTCGGCGCTGCGACGCGATTAAGCGACATTCCATGCGCCCGCGCCGCGCTCGGTGTCCGAGGCGCGAGGGATGATACGACGCATACAGATAAAAACGTTATTACACGTAATTAAAAGGCGATAACTATTCACATTGTCCGGCACGCTCCGAGCGGGCGCAGCGAGCACAGTTTGTTGCGGCTCTATGACGCCTGGAACTGAAACCGGGGCCGACATTCGCATCGCGCATCATGTTATTTAACCTCGCCATTAAAAAGAAAATGTTCGCAGTACATCTATACGACTAAGTTTAATATTTATAACTCATGGAGTCGTAAAACGATGAATAATGACGCTGCAGTCGAGTGGGCTAACGCTGTAATTACTTTGCCTTTATACATACCCGTTGGTTGCTTTCTTGTTGTTTAATGCTTAAATGTTGTGGAATACGATCCGGACCTTCGGATCTATTCTCTGATGTGGACGTTAAAACAAATTACGAGTTCTTTCTCCTTCGCCGAGCTTTTATGATGATAAATATATAATTTTCAATAAAGTTTTGCGTCTCGGTAAACAAGAAAAGGTCTTTTAATATTTGCAATACTATTTTGTAGTTTACTGTAAGTACGTGTGTACCTATCCTTCCCTACCAGGTGAAGCAATATAACATGTCATCTATTAAATATAACCTTATCCTTCTTTGAGTGCCGAAAGTTTCATTGAACTCAGGTGGTTAACATTTTGAAATAAAACATTTAAATGTTATATCGGGAGGAACTAAACAACTACTTGCAGAACTACCACAATATATACTTTATTCAGTTACGAATATTACGACTGAAGTTGTCCATCTTCTCTGGCTAGTTTTTAATTTACTCGAATTCCACTTCTAGGTATATTGCGTTTATGGTTACTAGCTGGTTATCGGTATTCTGAGATAGGATATATTTTCAGTTTTCGGTCGTTTTCGGTGGAGCAGTCTAAAATCTGTATGATAATAAGCTGGGAATAGAAGAGTATTTTACAATAAAATATATTCTGTAAATACACCCCGCAAATCCCAATATGTCCGGGAGACGGATTTGATTAAGTTTAACTATTTTAGACTGGTTTTAGAAACTAATTTTGGTTTGTATTGGATCTGCGCATGCAGGCGCATACAGGATGTAACCCTAGCCCGGATGTAGATCCAGGCTAGGGTTTAATCCTGTATGCAGAATACTAATAAACAAAGGAACTATATTCTTGCACAACATGCACAATTCATTGACGGCAATAATGTCTATAAGATCAAAGTAACGCCCGATTCTACATCTTAATGAGTGAGGATTAGGACACATATTGGGTCGAAACAGGACTAACATAACAGTCCTCTGGAGAAAATAAGCGTGACTTTACTTTTATTTTAACGTCCATTTGAAAGTAGCTTTAGATACTAAAGTTAGTGTTAGAAGTAGCCTTCTAAAATAATAAAGAAATTCCGTTCCTTGTCTGGCACTCAATTAACACCCAATGTCGTGTACTACGACATCACTGCTGCTTTACGTAAATACGCCAAATTATCCTGGAAGATAAACTGAAGATAGATTGAACAAATGGGAAAACTGAACTACAAGATTTTGTGTAGTTTTATATATTATTATGTAGTTTTTCATTTTACTAGCTTTCCTTCTTTTATTATCATACATTATGATATGTCTGTTTTTAACCGACTTCCCAAAAAGGAGGAGGTTCTCAATTCGATTGGTATTTTTTTCTTCTATGTATGTACACCGATTACGCTGCGATTCATAATCCGATTTACGTGATTCTTTTTTAGTTTGATGCGGAATAGTTGCCATTTATTCCCATAAAAATGTAGTATAGTTTGGCCCAGTACTTTTCATTTTATGAAGATTTTTCTTCATTTATGAACATTTTTCGTTTATGTGTGTTCGCGAATAACTTCGTCGTTTATGAACCAATTTTGATGGTTCTTTTTTTATTGTGAAGGAAATATTTCAAAGGTGGTACCTTGATGTGTAAACCAGGACCTGGTGATGGAATCCTAGAGAAATCGAGGGCAACGCTCAAATTTCATAGGCACGTATTACGTGCTTTTTCTGACGCTATACAAGTATTCGCATCTAGCAGTCATCACTTCATGTTGATGAGCTGATGATGGAAGGTACTACTCCTCAAAGGTTAGGAATTGAAAGCAATAATAAGGGAATTTAGAAGGTTAAGGTTTCTTAGTCGAATGTTAAATGTGGGTTAGGGGGCAACTGGCCTCTGGTCCGCGGCCCAGATTACACGGAGTAGGATAGTAGTGGAAAACTCGGCCGAATGCGTGGGCCAGAATACCATGGTAAAAAATTATCGTAGTTAAATCGACCCGTTTGAATTTAATGTATAGTAAATATTTCCATAGGCTATTACAACTAAAAATGAAAAAATGAAAAAACTTTTTTGCAAAAAAAAACAACCGACTTCAAAAACACCAAAAAGTGAAAAATAAACTTCTGAAGAAAAATCAGCTTCTGAAGTTGGTGGCAAAAAAACGAAATGAAACAAACAAATGTCACCGACTTCAGAAACTGATTTTTCTTCTGAAGTTTATTTTACACTTTTTGGTGTTTTTGAAGTCGGTTTTTTTTTGCAAAAATGTTTTTTAGCATTATAATTTCCTTTCAGTTTGAAATAATGGACAGTTACGAGGTACACAAAGTATCTTTTAAAATTGATTTTCTCTTACTGGTCTGTGATGAATAATTATCATCGTTTCATGTTTTCACGAACATAGCATTTTGGAAGCCATAGTTTTATGAAATAGGTCTTATTTCCCAAGAAAATAGCTTTTGAATTTTGCTAAGTGTATACATACACATTCGTGCTCGCAACTGTTCTTAAGAAGTTAATTAATTAATTTTATGGTAACTTATGTAACTCTAAAACAGTGTAACAAAATTAATACTCCCTTCCGATTCTGGCGCGCGTTGATGTCTTTAGTTCCGGGATTTGATGTGGGGATGTAGTCGCACTCGAAACGTGAAATCGGTTATTTTCTCGTAAAATGTTGGTACACACGGCTACACATCAAGCTATACAAAACCAGTTAATCTTGGCCTCTCTTTACTAGATCTTTTCGCACAATGAACGATCAGATTATACTGGTTTTGTATAGCTTGATGTGTAGCCGTGTGTACGTAGTTCTATATCAATTTTAATGGGTATATTCTGAAATAATTATACTTTTACAAGATCCTCGCGGTTATTGTGGTATGTTTTAGCGGGTCGGTACAAGAATGAGGGATATAATTTTAACGATTATCTGCGGTGTAGTTCTGAACCTAAGTACTTCGCGTATAAAATATACTGGTGAGAATTACATAAGTATTGAAATTTTACAATTTAAGAAGTATAACGAAAGTAAACTCGGTGAAATAATTGTCCAACCTAACACTAAATAATAACATTATTAATGTTGTAATTAGAACTATTAATCGGTCAACACTGCTTGACTTGAAAGGTTTTGCCTGGAACTATCCAGGCAAAACCTTTATTCAGCTAAATTGCCCATTCATTATAAATTTTTCGTAACGTATTTAAACGAATGTATTAACTGAAAACACTACAAAACAATATTTTTTAAAGAACCACAATAACAACTAACAACACATAAGTTTTTGAGCAATGTTAGAGATTGTAAAAAGGTTAATTGACCTAGGTTTGATTTTGAATGATCTTTGCAATCAAAAGTGGTTATGACTAATATTAAACTGTATTTAACCGTGACATTCCGCTAAAACAAACCTCACAATAAATCGCATGAGGTTCCAAAGAGAAGTTGGTAGCCGACTGCACGCAGCAGCAGCAGACGACGTGTCGCAGCGACACGACTGGTTTCTACGTATTTCTATGAAATTCCCTCCGTAGTTAGCGGCATGAAGCTAGCGACGCGTCGTCGAGCGGCAGACGCACGTGTTGTCCGACCGCAGATCAGTGGTGCCACTGACACCAGAGCAACGACGGGTGCGCCAAAGTTCACCTAAATTTTCAACTCCGTTAATTGGAAATCCGAAAATGTTCTTCCTAACATTTTTCATCCTAACAATCACAATTCCTAACTACTCTCTGTCTCTAATGTTCATATTCCGAAGCATTCAACTTCATAATGTCAGTAGCAATAAACATCTATTTTACTTTTATTTGTTTTCTTATATTTTCTCAACATAACCATCTTTTACACTATTATTCAAAGTCATATTATCTTTTTTGTTTAGATTTCTTTTTATTCATAACTAGCTTTTGCCAGCGGCTTCGCCCGCGTGAAAAATACGACTTTCCATACAAACTTTCATCCCCTATTTAACTCCCTTAGGGGTTGAATTTCGAAAAACAAATCCTTATTCCTTGTCTACATTATAAAGGGAACCTCTGTGCAAAATTTCAGCGTTTGGGTAAGGGTTTGGGCTGGGCGTTGTTGAGTCAGTCAGTCAGTCAGGACTTCTCTTTTTATTTATATAGATAATCAGTATTATATACTATGCAAAGATATCCATAGGTTAGGTTAGGTTAGAACCGTGACCAACTACGCGCGAGCCGAGCGAGCGGAGCCGCGGCAGCGGCCGGCGAGCGCTACCTCGAAATTGGTCGCGAAATTTTAGTTTTCAGTGAAACGACCTTTAATCATTCTAAACAGTTGCTATGAGAGCGTTATGATAAAAAACAGTAGGAGTTTAAATATATTTACAATAATGATATTATGGATCACAATTTTCGGAAACATGAGTGTTATGAACATCGCCACAGCACTACAAATAGTATGAATTACAACTTAAGGATGAAAAATTTTAGGAAGAGTGATCATTCGGATTACAAATCGTTAGGAAGAACAATTTCGGGTAAAGAACTTTAGGTGAGCCAATATGGACCCAGCAACGACACGTCGAGCGTGTTTAGAGTTATTGACTAATAGTTATTTGCAGTCGGGTTCGAAATCATGACTGCAGCGACATGACGCGGCGACGGCGACGTGTCGTGCGTGACGACATGAAGCGACGACATGTCGTCTGCTGCTGCTGCGTGCAGTCGGCTACCAACTTGTACCGTTATACTAATGATAGATTCTTGTAAGGTTTGTTGTCAAAGCGACCATTCAAAGATATTCAAGCGGGATTACTGTCAGCGCTTTATAGCGAACGTAAACTTTGATGTTTGTTTTAAATATCAGTGAATATTTAGGATTACCACAACACAAAGTCTTTACACAAAACAGTCATTAAACAGTCTGTGTATATGTCTCATGTAGGCAAAATTATCTGTGCACAGGACAAAATGACTCGGTGTTTCAGGACGGTTCATGAGATCGGTAAAGTTCTGCTGGCCAGTTATACAATACAATACAATATCTTTATTTTCTCTCTTCACAAAGATTCACATACATATGCAGTTATAAAAAATTAAATTGTAAGAATAACATATTGACAAAATTTATGTTACATGTTCCCTTGTGAGAGACTGGCGTCCATACTAGGATACCCTGTGTGACGGATCCCCAGGCTCTCACCTCGAATACAAAGTAGTTACATACTATACTATAATTATAATATCTAATCTGCATACTCAAACAAATAAATTAATTTATTTCAGAGGGAAAAAACAGTCAAAATTATTTTAAATTTCAATTAAAAAGAACTTATAGAAACAAAATTAAGATTAGATAAGGTGTAGTGTAATGCGTGTGAAATAATGTGTGTAGTGACCAGTGTAGGTGAAGTGTGTAGGTGATGTGTGCAAGTGTAGTGTGTGTGATGAAAGGTAGGATGATGGTATGGGTGTAGATGTGTCGGGTGATACAGTCGTGACCAGTATTACTAAAAATTACGAGGGTACGAGAAGTAACTGCTCTGTACTGTCATAATCTAATTTTTGCAACCAGGCTGATACTTTAATTTTGAAGTGCTTAGAGGGTAAAGAGTAAATTGTCAAAATTCTGTTTATTTTGTTGTATAAATAATTACCAAGAAAACCAAAATGACGACGGGAGAAAGCGGTGTGGAACGGAGTAGTGGGACAAACTGTGTGTTTACGTCTTTTACCCTTAAAGAGGTTAGGGTCATAGCAAAGAGACGAATGCCTGCTCATTAAGGTTCGTAAAATAAACAGTTGCCGTACAGTTAATACTCCAATTCGCTCATAAAGCCCTTTAGTGGGAAATAGGAATGGCAAAAAGTGGCTAACCTTTAAAACGGCCCTTTGCGAGCGTTCAATCCGGAGCATTGTTGTTTTAGTCGCACCACCCCATACAGTGATGCAGTAAGAGATTAGCGATTGGCACAGCGCAAAATAAACTGTTCTCATTACGCCAGAGTCAGCAACATGACGAAGGTTTTTAAAAACAAAAATTAATTTCCGGACTCTAGACGAAAGAGCATTTATGTGGTGGTGAAAGCTGAGAGTACCATCAAGGATGACTCCCAGGTACTTGATTGTTTCTGTTCGTTGGAGTTGGGGACACAAGCAAGGAGCACTATGCGAAAAAATGCATGAGGATGCATGAGCAATGATTTCAAAGTTATTCGGTAGGGAAGTTGGTTTTTTTATGTAAAAAGGAATATACTTTGTTTTGTCCACATTGAGAGCGAGTTTATTCTGAGCTAGCCATGACAATACTGAATTTAAGCCCGTCTGCGCATGACAGTATACTTCTGACCACGTATCAGCTTCAAACAAAAGCGCTGTGTCATCAGCGAAGGTTATGATCCTACCGTTGTGCATCTTGAGCTCACAGAGGTCGTTGATGTAAGTCAGAAACATTGGAGGACCGAGAATGCTGCCCTGTGGCACGCCATGCACGACGGGAAGGTCACTGCTAGTCCATTCATCCACCCTGACTCTCTGGGATCTGTTGGTGAGGTAGTCAGAAAAAAGATCCAGCTGCTTCCCTCTTACACCAATGCTCTCTAATTTCTTCAGCAACAGTGTTATGGCTTGTTACTTCTATACCTATGTCATCTGTCACTGAGATGCTACTCAGTTTTAAGTAGCGGATTTAGTTTCATTGGTACTTTAATTTTAAAGTCCTCCTCCACATTCTTTTAGCATCATTAAAACCAGAACCATTATCGAACCATGGATATTATTAAGAAGCCTTTTTGCGGCTAATCACGAGAAATTGTCACATTTGTGACATTTCAACTAATAACCCCAGTCTCAGCTTTGACACCACTTTCTCAAACTCCAATTTAGAAATCGAAACTCTTGTTAAGAGAAATAAAGGAGTGTTAAAATAACCAAACGATTAACAAGTAATATGGCATTTTAAGCACAAAAGTGTAAAATTCTAGCTACATAACAAGAACCTGAATTTGTCAAAAATACCGTGTCGGAAGGATTGGGACGTTGAACCGACGTAGCCGGTGATAATAGGTACAATAAACATTGGACGGAGATCGTGCTCGAGACAAACTTACAATAAAATATCGGCTTATTTGCCACTGGCGATGGATTTCGTGATGCCTTCCGTTCGGCGACGAGTTTCAAGAACTGTATAGTTACTGTGTATTTTTCTTTACTTGTCTTTTTGTGAACAAATATCGCGTTGGTAGGCACTGAGGTTTCGATGCTGACCATTCTTACCGGATGCAGCTAAATACTAGCATTTTACATCGAGTGACTGCCTATTGAGGTTTCATTTAAGCTAAGATTATCGAGTCGGGCAAAGTGTTTTTGGGTTTTTCTAATAGGATTTTTTCAGAAATAGTCTGTGGTGTGCCACCACTGTGTCTCAGACAGCACGTTAAGGCGAGACCCAAACAGGATTTACCAAAAACGTACTGTCTTTGAACGTCAAGTGTGGTTTGAAGTACCGAGGTGGGAAAAATATCCTGTAAAGAGAAAGAACTAAACTTGCGTTATTCCGAATCAAATATCCGAATAAAGTTACTAACTCTATAAAAAAAAAATATACAATTGCCTCTTTTTTTTAACTTTATCGTCGAAAATCTCCGTAATTTAAGCGATACATAAGTATTTTTTTCTAGAAATAAATAAAGAATACAATTATTTAATTTAATACCGGTTATTTTTTCAAATTATGTTAAGTTATTTATCATAATTAAAGGAAAACCCTTGAATATCAATAAACCCAAGCGCCTAACAAAGACTAGCCAGCCTAACACTGTACGCCCAAAAAGCAACCTTATTGAATCCGACTAAGGTGGAGTGTAGCACTACGCCTATAGTATAGTCGAACGGGTGCGTTGGGTCTCGCCTTAAGCCGTTGCTCCCGCGCCCCCTTCTTCCCGATTGTGCCGGCTTTCTGTCCTATTAGACTACTGCTACTGAGAGAAAAGGAACATAGAGTGCACCTGTGTTTGCGCATGCACTATATTATCTCCTACGTACTTGACAGAATTTTGTGACTAATCCGTGAACGTTCTATGCCCTAAATTCTGTCTTGATGATATTATTATTATTACATGCAAAACCTGTATATCTTATATTACTCTAATACATGCGAAAGTTTCCGAGGATGGATGTTCATAATTATGTTTGTTACTCTTTCACGCAAACAAAACTGAAATGATTTGGGTGACATTTGGCACACATATAGTTTGTGACCTTGATTGTATGCATAGGTTACATTTTATCACGGTAGTACGATCTAGTGGGATAATTACCAAACTCTACGCAGGCGGAGACGCGAACATCAGCTAGTATAACATATCTTAATCGTCTGGAAGTTTTCGAAATCCTAATTTCAGAAACACTGTATGATTATTACTAAATGTAGGATTCGATGTTCCAAAATGAATAAGTAAACAAATGTTGGAATATTTGCTGGTTTTACAACAATACAACTTATTAAATTCAAGGACTTTGCCAATCATTTCGTCAAAAAATTGTAAAGTTATAAAACAAACACATACCTTCACTATACATGCGAACAGAAAATCAATGTTGCTGCATTGCTGCAATCAAAAACATGTCTCGCTTACAAATAAAACATAATAAACATATTCGTCGTCTTTGATATTTTTCACAACGTATTTTTTTAATTGATTGAGATGATTCTGAGATTATTTGAAAGGGAATGTAAGGAATCTCAACAATCAGGGTAGTTGTTATCAAATTCAACTTTTGCAGCTATAAGATAAGATTCTCTTGTCCGTAGAGATGCTGATGGTTTGAGGAAAATATATTGAAGGGCCAAATTTTAGAACAACCCTGTAGTAGTATATTTACTAAATCAATATAGGCACAGCACAGCATATTAAACTACTATAATCTACTAAAGACAAAGACCAAAGTCAAACTATACCCGAAGCTGCGAAGATAGTTATATATTATGCTCACTGGTGTCTGTACAGTCGATATTCATACTTCAGCATTCTTTTAAATCAAGACATTCATTTTGTTAGGTACAATTGCTTACATAAAACCTGTGTTGCCAATTTGTTTGCCAGCAGATAACATTGATGTCGTAATAGAGTAACTCGGTAATGTTTGGTTCGTAATTGAATTGATACAATGTTTGTTTTATGACAACGTTTGAGTCGCGTTGTGTGGGAAAAAACCTGAAGGCAAAGTTTGGTTTTACGAATTCCAATCAAAACGGTTGTAAAATATTACAATAAGAACAACTATGTAGCTAGGTAGATTCAAAAGAAACATTAAGCATTATCAAATAGATAGCCTTAGTAGATTTTTGTAAAAAAAATAATAGAACTTGGCATTCATTGACTGAATACCTAGAGAGTATTTGGAGTAGTACCTACTTAGTCACTTCATGTAAAGTATTGGTATTCAACTGCATCCGGTTGGACTGAAAGCCTTCCCGAACATAGTTGGGAAAAGGCATCTGCCTTTGATGGTGATGACCTAGAGAGTATTTTGATGGTGTTAATAGGAACGAATTCGGTATTAAGTAGAACCTGAAACCTTAATGCTGTATCGTTGGTCTAGTGGTTGCAAGTGCTGCTCAGCATAAGGGTATGGGTTCGGTTCCCAGGTTGAAAAAAGTGTAGAAGAGACAGAGTTTCTCAATATTAACCCGGAGCTTGAATTTGTGTTCCGTTGATGGAATTAAGCTCGCCTTCTATCACATTGGAGTAGTTGTCTAACCGAAGATGGGCGTACTATGTGTCGTTAACCTCTGCCTAATTTTCCTAGGAATGTTATGTTATGGTAATAACAATCGTGTTTGATCCCTAGGATGGCAGCATCGCACATCCTGAGCGCTGTGGAGCCGACGGTGGGCGGCGGCAGTTCCCGCAGCGGCCGCGAGAGGGAGGTGAATGTGGCGCTCGACGACAGGGAGCTATGGGTGCGCTTCCAGACGCTCACCAACGAGATGATCGTCACTAAGAATGGAAGGTAACTAGCAAAACAACTACTTATGCAAGTAAGAAGTGAAGTATGCAACTATGAAAACATTGACATTCATAGCATAGCTTAATCAGCCTAATGGGCTACTGGGACTCTAGGCCTACTCTCTCAATCGACCACGTGGACCCAGTGCGGGTTGGTAGATGTCACATGTATTCGTAGACATTCATAATCAAATATTATGCTGTGTGGCCCATTCTTTTAAAACTCTTATCTGAAAATTTCCTTTTATCCCTTAGAGGTCATAGTCTGTGAGCTAATTGATTGACTTTGATAGTGGAATTTAATATAGGGAACTAGCGTGTTTGCTTGGACAATCATGTTAAGATAATAAATTATCCCAATCCTGCTAAGTTTTTATAATCAACCGATAATAAAGCGGGCAGACGGCAGCGCTGTCAATATTCAGCCTTTAAGGATCATGCCATTGTGATTGTATTCATAATCATCGTTTTAGAGACAACGTGTTTATGATTGATTATATTATATTCTGTACTATTGAGCAATATTTGTAAACACACAAGTTGCAATGTAGGGGTGAAAAAATGATCTAGCTAGGTCCCATATCTGAGAAAATACGTTTTCACTATTTTCACCCGAGTAGAGCTCGGTCGCCCAGGTACTTTGTATTTAACTGAGAACTGAAAAATAAATAATAGTGATTTGCAACACATTAGCAGCATGGTGTTATATAAACAACAGTTCAAAAAGTAAACAACGCTTATAATATAATAATATTAGAGCAATATAATGCAGGGCTCGTAGCCAAGACAGTTTATGGCTTTTGCAATTTCATCGCTTTCTTTTTTGGTTTAAATTCGAAATTCCCTAGTATGTTGAAGAGTTGGTTATAGGAAGTTTAGGTGGTCAGATTTAAATGTCAGTCAGTTTAGATATTGGATTGTTAGACACAGGGAATACAGGGTGGAAAAGACATAGACAAACGGTTACCATGGCACGTGTTGAATTCATCACACTATACCAACATGTACTGAATACGTCAATATCCCTTGCATTCTGTATATGGCTTGCCTTTACATTTCATATTACTTTTAGAATCAGTGATGCTGATGACATACTCACCGATTTAGATTAACAAATGCGACTATTTCTTCTGATGGTTTTCGTTACAGTTATTTGAACTCGGATGATCTTTTTGCGTTTTCATCTGAGTAAAACAAAAACTGACCGACAAATATAACTCCGAGAACAATGTTGACTACACGGTCACATTTTGCCAGTGCTAACCGCTCGCCGGCCGGCGGCTAGTTTTCAGCTATTAACGCGGTAGGTCTTACTCATTAACGCTGGCTGGCTAAATGATACCGCCCGATGCAGATGAGCAATGACGGAACCCTTACCCTTGACGAAGTGACGTTTTGTTCTACGGTTACTTGGTTATAAGTACTATTGTGTTTTCCATTTGCTGTGTTGTTAACTTTTATTAATGTAAACATTAAATCGCGAAACAAAATATACAAATACTCGCAGGTACTTCAATGGCATAAGTTGATTTGAGAAAGCAATATACGTAAAGAACAGAATCCTTTTTCACTAATGGGTGGTCTTGTATTTAGTTGAGAGTTTTGAGACATCATTGTGTTGCTTTTTCGACGGATCATGTATTTTAGGTAATTTTAAAAGGCTATCGTGGAAGAGTAAACAGTTTTTCCGTGTAAAATTTGTGGACCAGCTGTTTTACCTACCAGCATCCATATTTGACCACTACCTGCCAGCAGTAGTATCCGGCCTAAGATAACAACAAAAAAAGGCCATTTTCAATGTTATCTCGCAGATATAGCTTAACTACATCCGAAACTTTGAAACCAACCTTTGTGTCTAAAGTAAGGAACGTAATAAATTCATTAAAGCTTATTTATTCAGGGTTTTATTTGTTATTTTGTTTCAGACGCATGTTTCCCGTAGTCAAAGTAACTGCCAGTGGCTTGGACCCGACGGCAATGTACACCGTGCTCTTAGAATTTGTGCAAGTGGACTCGCATCGTTGGAAATATGTCAATGGAGAATGGGTATGTAAAGAGAGTATTCGTTTGAAAAGGAGCTTGTGGCGACTAGCGACATCTATCGCAACACCTGCGTACTAACAAACGATCGACAGAAGTTCCTACATCGCGCTATCAACATTATCCGCGACGTAAGCCTGTATAGGAGTTCCCGACTTACAACTGTCGGGCAGTTAGCCCGCCGGACACAACACCCGTCCGGTCGGAGGATCCTCCCTTTTCTATGGGGGATGAGGAGCTTTACACCCTGTTCCTCATGACCCTCAAACTGGTGACCCCGAGCATGAACGTCAGCGCAGCCTTCGTGCAACTACTTCAGACGTCGTCACCACTTCCCCTTCGCCTTCGAGCAGCGAGTCATACCGTCAGCCAGCAGCCACGGCTTCATGGGGTATCCTGACCACCAGCATGCAGCGGAAGCGCATTCCTGGTCATCACCCCCAGCCTCATCAGCGAACTTGGCACAGCACACTGCACTTCGGCCGGTCAGCAAGCAGAGACGCCCTTCTCACCTGGTCGACGCAGCAGCCAGCCACTACGCAGCACTGCACACTCCGACTCACTGGAGCATACGCAGCATCACCCCGACTCACTGGGGCATCACGGCAAGCACTGCATCACTCCGACTCACTGGAGCTAATATGCAGCATCACCCCGACTCACTGGGGTATCACCGCAGACAGTTCCGACTCACCGTGAACTATGCGGCATCCGGTTCCGACTCACTGGAACCTTCCACTGGCTGACAAGCGCCAAGACTTAACCTGCTTTCGACCTTCGGTCTCGGAGGGGAGTGATGTGGCGACTAGCGACATCTATCGCAACACCTGCGTACTAACAAACGATCGACAGAAGTTCCTACATCGCGCTATCAACATTATCCGCGACGTAAGCCTGTATAGGAGTTCCCGACTTACAACTGTCGGGCAGTTAGCCCGCCGGACACAACACCCGTCCGGTCGGAGGATCCTCCCTTTTCAATGGGGGATGAGGAACTTTACACCCTGTTCCTCATACCCCCAAAAGCTCATATTGAAAGCTGAGTTATCATTTTTCTTGTTGTTCAGCTTTGTTATAGTAAATGAAATCTGTAAAGCACTTATAATGTAATGTAAAGTTTCATTAGCTGGTTTTATAAATATGTAAATGTTTATCTTTTCATAGGTTCCTGGCGGCAAGGCGGAAGTCCCACCATCCAACGCAATTTACATTCATCCCGAGAGCCCGAACTTCGGAGCACATTGGATGAAAGAACCAATCTCTTTCGCTAAAGTTAAACTTACGAATAAAACTAATGGAAATGGACAGGTATTTCAGTTTAAAATATAAATTACTAGCTGATGCCCGCGGCATCACCCGCGTGGATGTCGTTCAAATTATATACTAAAACCTTATTCCTCTTGAATCACTCTATCTATTAAAAAAAACCGCATCAAAATCCGTTGCGTAGTTTTAAAGATTTAAGCATACAGACAAACAAACAGACAAAAATAGCGACTTTGTTTTATACTATGTAAGGAAGGAAAGGAAGAATAAGGATTATTAACTAAATCATGACCAGATGTCTGAAACTCTGAACGTTTTCGATCGTTAAGTTAATACTTGTGTAAATTATTGTGAAAAATTCATTATCATATAATTTGAAAAATTAGTGGGATACGAACATCAACAATTAATAGCTCAATAACATGCCCCACTGCATAAATAAAAACACATTTGCGAATCAGACGTCTGTATATGAGATACTTTGTGGAGTTTACTGCTAGCATTTACATTGTTTCTCATGAACATAAATGAGTTTCGAGCAGGATAAACACAAATTACAAATTCAATATTTATAGCGGGATCCACGCCAGATTATGTGCCTGACCGAGCATAATAATTAGTTCACAGTATTGTCAGAATACAAATTTTATAACAGAAAGCTCTCGATGGCAAGGTGTGAGTGTGCTACAGTTTCGTGGCTACCGCTACCGCTAGTTCGGAGAAGGCAGTTCTCACGGTTGTAATCTGGTGCGAATGAATATGAAAGCAAACATCTGATACATCTAGATCCATACGTTGACGGCTCGGTGTGAAATCTGTAGCTTTACCAACTGTTTAGCGGCTGTCTGTACGCACTATCATTTGTAATAATTATTGTCTCTGCGCTATGTTTACATTACACATATCTTAAAAATAAGCTGATGCCCCTA
Organism: Diarsia dahlii; assembly: GCA_949775195.1. Classification (NCBI taxonomy): domain Eukaryota; kingdom Metazoa; phylum Arthropoda; class Insecta; order Lepidoptera; family Noctuidae; genus Diarsia; species Diarsia dahlii. Next base: position 12,176,698 of record OX459194.1, on the reverse strand, counting down.
TGGTCGTTATGCTAACAGTAATGTATACGTCTCTTTTTATTGCATTTATTACATATTTGTAAGACACGTGGCAAAGCTCTTTTGAGGAACGTCAGTACTTGTAATGTAACTTGAATACACACATTTTCATTGAAATAACCCTTCCTTGGCCGTCGGGTAAAAAGGCTACGGTTTAACTGAGGATAACCTAGCTTTCATTTTATGATGTAGTAGCCAACGCGTGAATAATGCTGAAGCGTTGTTCTTTTCATACTTATTTTGGTGCTAAAATAACTCTACAGCCCCGCAAGTATCCTGTGGCTCATTTAACATAAATAATCTGATGTTAAATTTGAAATCAACTATTGTTACAGATAATGTTAAATAGCTTGCACAAATACGAGCCCCGGGTCCACTTGGTAAAAGTCGGCACAGACCTTCGTCGAATAATGACTTACCCATTCCCGGAGACGCAGTTCATAGCTGTCACCGCTTACCAGAACGAGGAGGTGACTTCGCTGAAGATCAAGTACAATCCGTTTGCTAAAGCTTTCTTGGATGCAAAAGAAAGACCAGAGGGTTATTATCAGAGAGATTTCGTGGGCACGCATTATCCTCAACAAAGTTCTTCACCACATCAGTATCCCCAATGTAAGTAATTAACTAAAACAATTAAATGGATAAGGTCCAGTTCAATCCACTCGCGTAGCTACGACGATGACGTGGTGCATTGCGGTACCGGCGGACGTTACTTGCTTACTTGCACATATCTTCTTCTTCTTTATGGGTTTTAGGTTTCCGCACTTGATCCTTAAGGTGGACCATTGTGCGTGAGCCGTGGTGGCCGCTTACTCCAGCCAGCCCACCTCCCTCCAGAAGCAGATCAGACTTCCCGGTCTCCTTAGGGCATCCGTAAGGGATCGTGGTGTTCCCAGGGTCTCCTCACGAATCTTGGTAACGCCCGTGCACTCAAGGAGCACATGCGCCACAGTTTCCTCCGCCTCCATGCATGCCCTGCACAGGGGACTGTCAGTGATTCCTAGGGTGTGGAAGTGTTTATTCAGTGAACAATGTCCGGTGATGGTCCCCGCCACCAGGCGCAGGCTATTTCTGTCATTGGTCAGCTTTATATCTAGGGATGGCATAGCTTCCTTGGATTGCCTACATCCTGGTGTCGAGCTCCACCATTTCTCCGCTTGTATTCGAGTATGATCTTTTAGCCAGCTTCTTAGCTGCTTGAAAGGGATGGGCACAATGGGTTCGGGTCCGTAAGGTTTAGTGCTGGATCCTCTTCTGGCAAGTTCGTCGGCCGCATCGTTTCCAAGTGATCTGCTGTGACCTCTAATCCATTGTAGCGTTACCGTGTTGTGATTTATTACCGTGATTCGTTCCAGGGCTTTGTGGCATTCTAGTATCAGTCTCGACGTGATCTGGTTACTCTTCAGGGATTGAAGAACTGAGGCACTGTCGGAGAGTATTCGAATATTGGTATCCGTAACCCCCCTGGCCTCTATAGCGTGTGCCGCTTGGATGATACCTACACACTCTGCTTGGTAAACAGAGTTAAGCATTCCAAGTGGTTTGGATATCTTAATGTTTAGGTCGTCGGAGAACACCCCGACGCCTGTCCCATAGTCGGTTTTTGATCCATCGGTGTAGATCCTTAGCTCTCTTGTACCTGAGTAGTCACACCACTCCTCTGTGAGCTCTATGTTGTAATGTTTTTGGAAGCAATGGGTCTTCAGGGTTCTGTCGATGGGTGATGTCATCATTGGCTGTTCTTTGATTGCATCTTCTCTGATGCGTGTGTGTTTGATTCTCGAATCGTTTCTTAGGGTACCGGATACTTCGAGTCTGAAAGTCGCTAAGGCCGCCTCCTCTCTTATGACGAGGTGCAGTGGAGGTAGCCCCAGCATCACCTGTAAGGCAGCAGTGGGGGAAGTTCTCATGCTGCCGGTGATTGCTACGCAGGCCAATCTTTGTAGTTTCTCGAGATCCTTTTGGGTTGTACTTAGGTTGGTCCTAGGCCACCAAACTAAAGAGCCGTATGTGATGATTGGTCGGATAACTGTGGTGTATAGCCAGTAGGTGATTTTTTTTCCTCCCCAGAAGTCTCTTACATTGCCATAGAGCTATACTGGCTTTTGTGATGATGTAATCAGTGTATTTTGCCCAGTTCAGCTGTTTGTCCAAAAAGATGCCCAGGTTTCAGTCGATAGGCTTAGGGTTGTCCCAAAGAAGCTTGGCAATTGTAACGTTGCCAACTTCCTTTTCTTGCACATATATTATGTACTTACCCTTCCATTTTCCTAAACTTATATACATTCGTGGTTTTAAATACTACGAAAGATTTGCGTTACATTATTCGGATATCTAAGAAACGTACCCTCATATGTCTGCTTTCAACAAGAATAAGCGACACCTAAATTATATAAATAATAATACTAATATTTTTTTAAATTATTGTTAGTGCATAGAAATTGAATTAAATTCACACTTGGCTGAGAAGAAGAAGAGAGAAGTTCGAAATAGTCCTTTTACATGAGCATTTATCTATTTGGGTTTTATTTAGTTTCGTTAGTATAAGTGAAAACGGAAACAAAATTTAAACACATCGCAGGTACATGACTGATATTAATAATATTATTTAATTTTGCAGTCGGTGGATGGTTTGTGACGTCCCAGTCGTTGTATGGAGGTAGTAATGCCGCTTCCAGAAGACCAGCGCCTTATCCTCCGCGACCACCGTCGCGACCACGAACCTTGTCTCCTCCTTGTAAGTAAACCTAATTATTTACTTCATGTTATAGTACATTACTGCAGAATCCAGTAAGTAAGCCTTCCTGGCCAAGTATGAGTTAACCGGACCGAACCGCAGGTGAGGTCTGGTTATATACGAGGCCAGGATGGCTTTCTTACTGGTTGAGGTTTGTATAATGCTTTTCTCAAAAATTAAAGAAAGTTTAACAACAAATTCGTTTAATTAATATTGAAGGTTACATTCATATGTGAAAAACACAATAGCACTTTTTGGCCGACCCGGGAATCGAACCCAGGACCTCACGCTCTGCAGTCGAGCTTGCGACCACTAGACCAACGAGGCAGTTTAGGAAACAACTTTAGAAAAAACTTTATAATAAACTGAAATTACTAAATACAATAATAAAATCCCACACTATACTTCTACAACATTACTAAGTACAAAACGCAACGTATAAAATGGCTGTTTAAGGTTCCAAAAATATATGTATCTCATAAAATGTCATACCAAAAAGAGAGATAGATATATATTTGGAACCTCCCTTCTATAACCATGTTATAATGGCTAAACTCTAATCTGTGTCTGGTACTATGTTTTTTTTTCTAAACAGATCTAAATAGGATGACCTAGTGTCCAGTAAGTAAATTACATACTTACTTACTGGACAGTAGGAGATTCCAAGTTTAAAATCTCGCTTCTTACTGGACAGTTGTGAATAAGTCTCCGGTAAAGTTCACTTTCTGGATACTTTTTAGAGATGTTATGGCAACATTACATACCATTTTTGAGAAAAAACACATTACATTAAGTAGGTTATTCTGCAGAAGCATTTTTTCCATGCATGCTTTTTATACCAAGATTTCTGCGCTAGTGGACTACATCCTGGGTTTCAAAGCAGGTTGTGAACAAACAGGCTCTAACACCAACAACTATGGTGTCTCTATACTCTATGATCTTAAACATAAAAACAAAATCAAATCAGTTTATTTGCATACATGTTGTACATGAGTTGGAATAATTTTAGAGGTATCAAACATGCACCCTGTAAGGGCATTGCAAAACAAATACATATAAAATCAAATTAAAAACATTTCATATCATAAACAAAAAAAATGCATAGCAACAAAATAGTACATTGTTATCCAAGGGGTGAAAGTTACTTATTTAGTCCCGAGACGGGGTTTGGCGCCCGTAACGTAGTGAGGGCGCTAATAGTTCGAGGGACTAAATAAGTAATTTACCCGAGGTAAACACTGTGCTTTTCATTACGAATACAAGGAAAGTAAAAATAAGAACATACCTTAGCTAAAGAAAAAATGAGTGTTGATCGGATTGTCACTTTCCCGCTTATTTTGTTTTTTTGTTCTCTGGTCGTCCAGCTATACGGCCAGTATTTTTCATGTTCATCATTAAAAAAATGGCCAAGATTTTGCCGAAATCTGTTTTATTTTAGAGAAATAGTTAAAAATAAATTATATTAAAGTCATAATGTTTATATTATTTTTATTTTAAATCGCACTGTTATTTAGTGGCTGTATAAAAAGTTGGAACAGGGTTCAATAAAAATGTGAAAATAGATCTAGTTTTTTTAAAATAATTTGACAGCTGTCAGTTGAAAGCGATTCTCCCTAGGGCTGAAAAGATGACCTGCTTTCAGAGTATGAGTGATGAAAATTTTTTTTTTGAACCACTCGTGTATCGTGTACCCAAAAGACATCACATTGCAATGGTGCTCTCATCATCCAAGTTTGAATTCACAATTATTCAAATAGATCTAAAATTAAAAAGTACAAATTGTGTCAAGTGGGATCGGGATTGTTCATCCATACTCTGTCTGTCTCTTTTTAATAAGCTCACAAATTGTCTCAATTTTTTGTAATTTGCTGTGATACCAGATGTATGCTATCAAATATGTAACTCTAAACAGGTGGGGACCTGGTGACCTGTATTACAGGTGTTACTACCTACCACACACAGGCACCAGCGATCCACAACCAAAATTCGTTGGCTACTGCTTGTGTATAAATATTATTTGTATTTTTTGGCTTGTGATGAGAAATAAACATGTTTTATTATTATTTTTATTATTTATACTTATTTCCATTTTTGTTCCGCAGCTTCCTACAGTAACCCAGAACGTACGACTACAGCGACGAATGGCAGCGGCAGCTATACTTGGGTGAGCAGCAGTGGGTACTGGAACTCGGCGCAAGGCGGCAGCTCGCCGCAGCCGAACACCTCCCCTGCCCCTTACCGGACTCCTCCACACGCATATCCAGCCCCGCTCGAGTATGCGCCTGCGCCGCCGACCAGCACCTCGGCGCCATCGTCGGCTCCCGCTCCCCTTTACCCACTACAGTACGAAACTCCGGCACAGCATCACTCGCCATACTACCAACATGCATACGCACCGTATGCCCATCATGCGATTGAGGATATATCATATTGGCCAAACAGGTATAAGTCCCTACAAGATATTTGCCTATTTTTCAACTACCTCTCACGTAGAACAAAATAAAACCAAAACTTTACTTTTTCCAGTCTGAATAGTTACGGCTACCAGCCTTCCGAGTACGTCGGGACAGGAGAAGTAGCATACGGCGCAGAGGGCATGTCTTTTGGGCCCACAGGGCCTACGCTTGAAGCTGCCACGGCCGGCGAAGGTAGAGCCACGCCCCCTGGGCAGGAACACCCACAAAGCGAGCGAGAGTATAAGTTTAGTACTGAAGAAGAACGCCAGTCGCCGTGTGAGGAGTCCGCGCTACCACCGCGCTCACCAACCCAGTGATCATGTAGTTTAAAATATAGTTGCAAAACATATTTAATAATAAGCATGGATTCCGAGGCCTTCTGATATATATTTTTTTATTCTTCTACAAAATTAAAAATATTTTAGAGCGGCGTATACTTTCAGGAGATATTTTAGTGTAAATACGAGTAGATTTAATAATGTATTACTAAATAAGATAAATATGAATCTATGAAAGTGGATACCTTACGTATTATAATAGTTCCAATTTAATTTAAGTATTTTTTGCACTCAGATAAAATAACTTACCTACCTTTAAAGATTTATACAAGTTTCCAGAGAATTGATAATTAATGATTTAGGTACCTACATTATGTAGATTCTGCAACATGATGGAATTTTATGAAGACACATGAAAAGAAAACCGGCAAAGTACCGGTAGTGTTTTCATGCCCATTGCAACAGGCCAACAGACCTCTCCAATAACATACCATAATGCATCCGTCGATAAAGGCGTATCTTATCATCCTTCACTGAAGAAATATTGAAAATACGGTGTTGTTTCGGTGGTCGGTGTTAATTTTCTCATAATTTATTAAAACTCTGCTTTACTAAGTAATCGGACCAATGCCTATTTAGGAAGTTGTTCTCGAAAAAAATATGTGATTTTGGAGGTATCATATTGGAAACTTGGCAGTTGGTACAAGCGATGTTTTAAGAAGCAATGCATGCAGTATAATTGTTTTTTGGTAAAAATGCATTGTAATTGTTTGGTCCATTTGTACATAAAATCAGTTTCAGCCACATAAAGCAAGGAGCAAAAGTTTGGTGTTGAAATTAAAAACATTTTGTTTCTGTTACAAAATATATGTACATTTATTTTCCCTAACCTCCTAGCCCTAGCCGAAACCGATTTCGCCACAACCTCAGCCGAAGTCGAGAGTCATTATTATAACTCAGAAATTCAGTTAACAGATTTTTTTAAAAGTAACCAGAAGTAAACTGTTACCGTTAGCCTGTGTCTTCCCACGGCTGGGCAAAGGACTCTCCTCATGACTTCCAAAGCCTTCGATCCAGGGCCAACGTGAACCACTGGTTGTTGGCCCTGTCCAGCTCGACTTGCCCTCCTGCGACGTCTACCACGTCATCTTCTTTCCTATTACTTAAAATTATGCTGTAAGACAAGTCTTGCCAATTTCATGAAGCTGGGTCAACGGGAAGTACCTCACACAGATTTTGATTTACAGGCGAGTATGTGAAAATATTCGGAATAATGCAGTGAAAATACTGTGGTCGACTATCCATGTATGGTGTGGACAGGTACTTGGTAGGTGCGCTGAAATTTTTTCACAAGGATTTTAGTGCTTGTATTAGGACAAATATGCGATAAGTCCCCTCTTCGAGGACTGGCTAGAGAGGCGCCACGGCGCCATAACCTTCCGCTTGACGCAGATCTTTGAAAGATACGGTAGTTTCGGGAGGTACCTGTTTAGTGCAGGTCTTGAAATAAAAGCTTCCAAATATGAGATGGATATTATCAATGTTTATTTCATGAAAGTTATATACAGTTTTTGGTATGTAGAGGTGCACTAATTGTTATTATATAGAAAGAGTAAAGCAAATTGAAATATGATATATATGACTTATAGGATAATTATCGGGTACTGTCCTAGAATTCAGCATTCGGTAGTCACCACAGGGTCGCCAACCGTTGTTCTTCTTAGGAACTAAGTGTAATGGCGATGACCATGGTGAACTTGAGGGTCTGGCTGTGCCATCTTTCAGCATCGCTTCAAACTCGCTTTTTGCGATTTTTAATTTATCAGGGGCCAGGCGACGTGGTGTGCATGAAACCGGTGGTCCAGATGTAGTCTGTATGTGATGGACTGTATTGTGTGTAGTTGTGCGGTGTATGCCGTGTGGTCGCGTAATGTCAGGGTATTCCCGTAGTATGTTATGGTATGTGGTGTCACCAATAATTACCTTAACCGAGGAAATAATATCTGACGAACGTGTAGGTGAAGCCGGGGTCGTAAGGGTTGTAAAACTGTCAATAAGGCGATGGTTTCTGCAATCAACAATTAAATTGTAAAATGACAAAAAATCTACACCTATTATTGCCTTTGTAACATCGGCTACAATAAAACGCCACGTAAAATCACGACGCAACCCCAAGTTTAAACTTAAACTATATACCCGTATGTTTTTATCGACGTACCATTGGCTGCACACAGTTGATATTCCGAGGACTCACGCCGTCCTGGTAATACTGCCCGTGGGTAAACACAGAGGTCGCTGCCGGTGTCAACCAAAAATTCCGTTTTGGACATTCGATCGGTGACGAATAAGCGACCAGTGCTTGGGCGATCATCGGTCGCCATTACTGACCGCCCTTTGCGTTTCCCGCTACTGCTGCATTGTAGTCGCAGGGCTTGAGGCACTTCTTCGCCCGTTCTCCAAACTTATTATGATACCAGCATTGTGGGAATTTACGATAAGTCGACTGCGATCTCGACGAAACCGAACGATGACGTGAACAGTTTGATCTCTTGAATCTGTCTCGTGGTCGAGACATTCGCTCCATTTGAGACGTTAATCGTTCCACTTGCTTAGCCAGTGCGGCTATCTCTGGATTGAATGGCGGAACACGTACGCCAACGCGATACGTCTGATGAAAATTTTCACTGTCGCCGTCATGGCTTGCCACGGTTACGTTGTGCTCACCTTTCTTTGCCATCTCCGCGTTCTTCAAAAGGGGTCACCAGTTTAGTGCAGGTCTTGAAATAAAAGCTTCCAAATATGAGATGGATATTATCAATGTTTATTTCATGAAAGTTATATACAGTTTTTGGTATGTAGAGGTGCACTAATTGTTATTATATAGGAGTAAAGCAAATTGAAATGGTGAGGAATTTAGACGAATCAAATGTGGTAAATTAAATAACAAAGAAAATTTTAGCAATCGTGTCGTGAAGGATTTCACGTCACTTCAAAACTAGGCATCTGACATGCGGCCGACAAGTAAAAAGTATACATATCAAAATTCGGTTTGCTTGTCCGCCCGCATGTAAAGATTTAGTTAAAACAATAAATATCAAATCCTTAGAACTAAATAACATAAAATAATTATAAACCAATAACACTAGGTATACACATCACATTTATTTACATGTTGCTACGCCACACCTGCACCGAATCAGGTGGGAGGAAACGCCCGGATAATTCCTCTGCGAGGATCTGCCGGAGGGCACACTGCGGAGGTCAGCCTCGCTTGCGCGGAGCCCCACTGTGTTCTCGTAGCGTGATTGGCGGCGGCGATCTCTCGCGTCCGGCCCTGGTTCATATTGGATTTTGGTGTTACCTAGCAACAATAGACTTTCAGATTTTGTTGATTCTGTCAGAAGAAAATATATGTGTCAAATGTTAATTGTACTTTGTAATGTGTTTTAAATTATTTTATTGAGTATATTTGAATTTAAAGCTTGTTCTCCTTTCTTCTGCAACCACTACCTCCAATTTGTTATGGGCCCAGACCCAGAAGTTTGTAAAATGGAGCTTTCGAAAATTCAAATTGTGAAACTTGACGGCCACAATTCGGTATGTAAAGTAAAAATTAACCTACGCTGATTCCAAAACCATTTGGAGATTTTGAGGTCTTATGTCTTATTTTTCTACTTTTAGCTCTCTATATTACAAGATTGTGTTTATTTTCACAATAATACTTGTAACGATTTGACTTTCATTTGACCTCTAAATGACGTCATAAAGTTTCCTGAATAGACTACTTCCTTCGTGCTTTTCAAGATAAATTTAAAAAAAACTGTTGTTGTCAGTCCGTCATTGTCAGCATATGTCAGTGTCAAAACTAGATGCTAGCTAAGGACGGATCGCGCGCTACCTTAATTTCTCTTTCTCTACGTTTATTCTTTGTACACGACAGACCTTGCTTTCCCGTTGGACTTTGATACTTACTGCACCATTGATCGACCATTGCACGCTTTACGGAACTGCCTGCCTATTGTATGGATTAGTTAAATATGGATCAATTTGAACGCAGCGACTCTACTAACTTGCCCAAATTGGATAATGTTATGATCCTGGAGTTGGAATGTTATGCTGGAATGTTACGATCATGAAAAATGATGATAAAAATATAACATCGCTGAAATCTGAGGAACTGAAGCTCTAATGTAAGTAACAATGTAACTACTGCTGTATCTACCTATATTTATAAATACCTTGCACCCATTTACATTAGTAATTTTACTACTTAACTAATATATTTTTGGTAATCCAGGTTGTCTCGCGCTTCCTATGTGGACTCTGCTGTTGGCTATGTTGAAGTCAAAAGAGACCAAGTCAAGTGCATCGTGAGGGCCAAAGTAGTTCCAGAACACCGAGTGTCAAATAAGCAGTACATGGTAACTGTAACTCTCAACGAAAAGGATGAAGTCATATTGCAAGCAACTTGTGATGGCTGTGCTGCTTCTGCCGGTGGATGCAAACATACACTGGTGTTTTTATTTTGGTTGGAAAAAAGGAGCAGTGAACCATCATCAATACAATAGGGACCTGATTGATAAAGTGTTAATATTTTGGAAAATGTTTATAAACAAAAAGATTATTATTACTATTATGAAGGACGGGACGGTTGACGTGTGTCGGGCATGCCACCATCCGGGTGAGTCCATCAGACATATTATTTCTGGTTGTTCTCATCTGGGTAACGGCGAGTACTTGCACAGGCACAATCAAGTGGCCAGGATTATTCACCAGCAACTTGCCTTGAAATATAAACTTGTAGAATCAGAGGTAGGTATCGTACTTACTACAAGTATGTGCCCGACCCAGTTCTCTAAAAAGACCATGTAACGTTGTACTGGGATCAGTCTATCATCACTGACAGGACTATTCATGACAGAACGAGAACCTCGTGAAAGCTGAGAAAGAGAAGCAAATAAAATGTCTGGACTTAGCACACGAGGTTGTCGATATGTGGTATGTGAACTCTGCTAGCTTTGTGCGATAGTCGTAACGGCCAATGAGAAAAGAAATGTTTAAAAATGTAATCTATTAAGTAAGTGAAACAAATAAAGAGAATATATTATAAGGTGTAAAATAAGGTATTGTAATTTGTACAGGTATATTAACTGCTCGTTTCTTGTAAATTCAACAGTATTTACTGTTTAGTGCTTATTACAAATAAAACGATAATGTTATTTAATCAGTCTTTATTATTTCACTTTGTAAATTTATTAAACCACATGCAATAGGGGATCGGACTGGGTCAAAATAATATGATTCTGTTTAGTCCGTAAGTTAGATTATCGAAAAATATTGAATACGTGTTTTTTGTTTTATCAAATCAATAAAAATTGACGAAGATAAAACGCGTCAAAGATCTTGGAGTGGGGCTTGAAACGTCACTTGTGTCGTCAAAATGTACTATCATATGACGTCACACGAGTTTTCGAAGCACTGTATCGTCTTCATTTTAAGTTTACGTGAAAAAAGAAAAAATACGTGTCCAATAATTTTTGGAAATCTATCTGACGGACTAATTGGTTTTTTTTTGTCCGATCCCCTATTAACACTACAGCATCTAGGTATCCAACATGTTTGTGGCTGACTACTGAATGAGTAGGTACAGGTCTTCCTTTCATTAGTTTGTAATATTGGTAGTTTTCAAGATCTTCCAACTGCAAAAAGATTGAATGTTAAACATGGCTTGAAGTAAATTGAAAGCTGAAATTGTTCTAATATAAAAGTAGTTCACGAGATTTAATTTTCATTTCGAGAGCCCTGACCACCCGACATGTTCTCTGAATTTTTTGTAGGATTCTATCTCAGGATTCTATTAGGTACCTACTTTTCGCCTTCGTTTTTACATAGGTACTTTTTTTGTAATACTTTCGTTCAAATGATCTTCGCAACAAAAAAGACGACGCCCAGGCTTGTATTCCATATTTACCTCCTCGCACCACTTCTTTTTTAGCGTTTCTTTCACATTTACAAACAATTTGTGTCGGCTATTTGTTGTAGTGTTTCTACATGACGGTACGAAGCATTTAGCAGTAATTATCGATGACCGATTCATTGCACGGATACGCAGCACGGCTAATGGATGGAAATTAAAGCTAAAAATCGTAGGAAATCACAGCCACGATCACAGCATTAACATTTCACAACAAAATAAAAAATCAGTAAGGTATCTGATCTGTCAAGTGTTAACTGTTGGTTGGCAATGTCAAGTTTGAAGTTATATGTGTTTTTTGTATGTACTGAAAACGTGGCAAAGACTTAAAGCTATTCAGGATACGAAATGACGTCATCACGAATATTACTTTAAAAAATAATAAAAAAATAACTGTTAATGGGAAAACAAAATGCTTCAAATTAGTGGCTTAAAATTAAATGTTTTACGAAATAAAAATAAAAAAAAAATACCTAAAAAATACTTTACATACCGAATTGGATATCATGGAAGTACCGGATGGTAGCCTTACTGAGAGGTATGGATGGACTCATGGATATCGTGGATGGTAAAACACAAAGGCCAGCTAGACCCGTAGATGGAAGCGGTGACGCTGTAATAGAATCGTACAATAAAAATTTACGTAATTTTGTGAAGTTAGAGAGTACAGCCCTGCTCTTGATAACTAATAATGTGACAGATGAGACACTTGGCAAAGTAATTAGATTGTCCACACCGAAAGAAGTTTGGGATGAACTCCATAGATTATATGAGGGACCTAATGAGGGCCGACTCTATGATATATGTTTGGATTTCTTCAAGCTTAAGAGGGATCCGTCAGATGACATGTCGACTCATTTATCGAAATTGAAAAACCTGTGGCACAGTTTGAAGGAAGAGTTACTAAAAGAAGAGAAGGTAGAGTTACCTGAAGTTCTCTTGATTTGTAAGATCCTTGATACGCTGCCGGAAGTCTATTTCTCATTCAAGTCGAGTTGGCTGTTAATGTCAAAGAAGGAAAGGACAGTAGAAAACATTACGAGCCATTTGTGTGCACATGAAAAAGCGCTTAATGCTACGATGGCTGATGCTGAATCAAGTGAGACAGCGCTTTATGTGAAGGTAAATAAAAAGATTGCTAAGGAACATGACCATAGAGACCAAGGAACAATGAAAAAGTACAAATGCTTTATTTGCAAGGAACGTGGTCATCTCAAAAAGGATTGCCCAAGAGTTGGGATAAAGGAAAAGAAAAACAAAGCTCAAGGTTCTAACATGATGTTGCTGACGGTGAATTCAACAGATTCTAACAATGATTGTGATGATTGGTCATGTGGATAACGGGACCACTCACCATGTCACTATGCGAGGAGATCTGTTTCAAGATTTTGAACGTTTTGGTGAAGCTCACACGGTAACAACGGCGGATGGGAATGTGATTCAGGCTGTTGGAAATGGCACAGTCCATCTAGAAGCCAATGTTAAAGGACGGATTGAGAACCTCTATTTGAGAGATGTTTGGTATGTTCCCCAGATTAGCAAGAATCTTTTCTCTGTGCTTAGTTCACAGGACAAAAACCCAACGAGCGTATTTGAGTCTCGGGTTACAAATTGTTCCATGAAGATCAATGGTAAGATTGTTGTAACAGGAACAAGGCAAAGATGTGGCGGTTTGTACAAGATAGATTGCAAAGTCGTACGCCCTGCTGTTTCAGTAAACTTAATTGAGCATGGAGATATGCTGCAACTATATCATGAACGTATGGGGCATCAAGATAAGAAACATGTCAAACGATTGATAAAGAAGGAGCTAGGAATAGAGACGCCAAATAGTGGAGAACTATGCGAAGGTTGTATCTTTGGAAAAGCGCACAGGCAACCATAGACCTGGTGAGCGCATACACTCTGACGTCTGTGGTCCCTTCCCTTCAAGTATCTCAGGATATCGATACTTCGTTTTATTTAAGGATGAGTATACACGGTACAGATATGTGTATTTCCTGAAAAATAAGTCTGACGTTTATGAAAAGCTAAAATTAATGTTGTCTGAAGCTAGAAATGCTGGACACAATGTTATAGAGCTTTTAAGCGACAACGGAGGTGAATACGATAACAAAAGAGTACGAGATCTACTTGAACAAACAGGAATAAAGCAAAGGCTCATTATGCCGTACACCCCAGAACAAAATGGATGTAGCGAAAGGGAAAACCGGACCCTGGTCGAATCTGCTAGAGCAATGATGCACGCGCATGAAGAGATTCCTCAGAATTTGTGGGCAGAGATGGTAAACACTGCTGTTTATATATTAAACAGGACAGGACCAACTTTAGTGGAACACAAGTCGCCTTTTGAGCTTTGGCTAAACAAGAAGCCTCAAATAAAGCACTTGAGGATAATCGGAACGCCCTGCTTTGCGCATGTACCAAAGCAGAGGAGAAAGAAATTGCACAAGAAAGCTACACGTTGCATTTTGATTGGATACGACAATGATGACGGGTACAGACTTTGGAACCGAGAGAGAAATTCGCTGGTGAGGTCTAGAGATGTCACTTTTAATGAGAAAATGCTGGAGTCTTCAATGAATGAACGCGATATTGAGACAGTCTGCGATCAGTTTAATGAAATTGAAGTGGTGCCTGTTACAAGGAGTTTGACGGATGATGAACAAAGTGTTCATGTTGAGCCCAATAGGGAAAGGGTCGAAGAAACAGACTATCCTGGTATAAGCATTGATGAAGGACATATAAGTGTTGGTGAAGAGTTCCACGATGCTCAGAACATTCTACCTGAACAGTCTATTGAATCGAGGGGGAATATTATCGAAGAAGATAATGTTATTGATGGTCTAGACGATGTCATAGATGAAGATCAAGATTACGATGATCACGAAGATGTGTTCCCGGAACAGATGGTACTTCGTGACCGCTCTTCGTTACGCCCTCCAGATCGATTCAAAGACTTTATCCTGAATGCTATAATGGGATACAACGAGCCAACGTCGCATAAGGATGCGATTAGAAGCCCAGAGAAAGATCTATGGGAAGAAGCCATGGACAGTGAGATGAACTCTTTACAGGAAAATGACACGTGGAAGCTTGTAAGTCTACCTAAGGGAAGAAAAGCGATACCATGTAAGTGGGTATTTCGAGTAAAGATGAACGCTGATGGCTCCATAGATAAATACAAGGCAAGACTGGTCATAAAAGGTTTTCATCAGAAAAAGGGGATTGACTATGAGCAAACATTTAGCCCAGTCACCAGAATGGGGACTGTTCGTTCTGTGCTGAGTGTAGCAGCTAACGAAGGAATGGCGATGCTACAGTTTGATGTCTCCACTGCCTTTTTGTATGGCTCTCTAAATGAAGAGATTTTTATGAAACAACCGGAAGGTTATGACGACGGCTCCGGTCGAGTTTGTCTTTTACGGAAGAGTCTTTATGGGTTAAAGCAAGCACCTCGATGCTGGAACCGGTGCATTTTAGACTTCTTCAAAGAGATTGGCTTCAAGACAAGTGAAGCGGATTCTTGCCTTTTGATAAGGGAGAAAGGATGTGGAAAAGTCATAGTGGCTTTATATGTGGATGATGGCCTCGTCGCTGGTTCCAATCAGCAGCTCATAGACGAGTTTATTAAGGAGCTTAGTGGTCGGTTCAAAATTACGACAAAGCCAGCTTCCTACTTTCTTGGAATAGAGATTGAAAGCAGAGGAGACGGAATTAAAATAGTTCAGACGTCATAGGTACGGAAGATCTTGCGGAGATTCGGAATGGATACCTGTAAACCAGTTTCTACGCCGATCGTAAAAGATGGTACATCAAGCGAGAAAGTGGATATGAGTTATATGAAGAATAACTACAGGCAAATCGTTGGAGCCTTAGCTTACTTGATGGTATGCACTAGACCTGACATTGCATATGCTGTTAGTGTAGTTTCACGAAGTCTAGAGAAACCAGAAGAGGTAGACTGTGTCCGACTGAAGCGCATAATGCGATATTTGCAATATACGCCAGATCTAGGTATTATGTACAAGAAGCATTACAAGGAAGGTATTTTGGAATGCTACAGCGATGCTGACCATGCCGGAGATGTTAGCACTGGAAGATCCACTAGCGGGGTGCTGTGCATGTACGCGGGAGGAGCGATCTCATGGCTAAGCCAAAGACAGGCAAGTGTTGCGATTTCAACTACAGAGGCTGAAATTGTTGCCGCAAGTGAAGCAGCCAGGGAAACAATATGGCTGGCACGGCTTTTGAACAAAATTGTTGTTCTTAAGAAGATTCCGTGCTTAAGAGTGGATAACGAAGCTGCAATAAGGCTAGCTGAAAATCCCGTGTTTCATCGACGAACTAAGCATATTCGGGTACGGCACTTCTTCGTTAGAGAGTTGGTTACTAGTGGTGAGCTAAATGTAAACAAGGTAGCCAGTGAAGAGCAGCTGGCTGATATATTTACAAAGCCACTCACCAGAGCCAGAATTCTCAAGATCTCAAATCTTATAGGTCTTTGCTGAGAGGAGATATTGGATTTTGGTGTTACCTAGCAACAATAGACCTTCAGATTTTGTTGATTCTGTCAAAAGAAAATATATGTGTCAAATGTTAATTGTACTTTGTAATGTGTTTTAAATTATTTTATTGAGTATAGTATATATTTGAATTTAAAGCTTGTTCTCCTTTCTTCTGCAACCACTACCTCCAATTGTTCAAGCCATGGTCCGGGGCGAGAGGGAATGGGACGCCGCCCGTCGCCTCCTTCTGCGAAACATTCATGCTAGCGAAGGAGGTGCCAGACCGTGAGAGGGAGAGAATCTGTCTTCCCAGCCACCGCGGGAGATGCTCCGGGCGTCGGGGTCTACATGATGACTTCCAGTCACCTTAGACGCGGGCCTGTGGATGGTGAATAAAGGGCTAGCTCACTGTTCATCCGTCTTATGACGACGATAGGCCGAGTCGACGGCACTTTCGTGTTTCACGCGCACCTCAGAGATGTCAGCAATATTGCAGGAGCCCGCAAGAGCTGACGCCAGCCCCCTGCGAGTTGTTCGACAGAGATACCGCGGCCCAGCGGCCCCGGAGGCCTGGACTCAAAGGGCTACGAAGCAATATTGGTGGTTTTTAGTCTGTAGAAGTCTGACACTCTCTTCCACTTCGCCCCGTGCGGGAGGAGTCATTTGAGTCATTTGTCATTTCCACACTACAAAAAAAAAACATGCTTGTCTAATATGGCATACCAGATATGATATTATTGAACATGGTTGTGCATATTAGTGTATCCTTGACCTTTCAACCTATACGTGAATAGTTGTTTGATAGATTTGAAAGAGAGTGAGTGTGGATTGAGGATGATTAAGTAGCTAGCCTGTCCAATGATCAAGTTCTTCTTGCATCGTCAGAGTATTATGGTCGCGAATCATGTTTTAATCAACATACAACCTGATACTGATTACTGACCTGTAAAGCACAAAAAATGGCGAAAATTTTTATTTCGCTTTCACCATAATCTACGCTTGCTGAAGATTAGTCGTAGCTGGGTGAGGATCCATTACATACTGAGTTTAGCAGAAAGCAAGCTAACCCGTTGTTCCCGGCTGTTATTTGATAATCGCTACAGTTAGTCAGTGGCAACAACCTGTTTTACTAAGTCAAATTGTGAAGTATGTTCTACTTAGACATACCTTCTTTCTGTTTAGAACTAATCCTCTATGGCAATCGTTGCCATGGTAATTATATTCTCTTGAAATAAAAACTTGTGTGTCAAACATATTTATTGTATGATATATTAAAAGGTAATATAAAATGCTTCAGCTTCTTATTAAGAAATACACTAAATTTCACATGGTAGCAGAGCGTTAAACAGAACTTCACATGGTAGTGAAACTGTAAGTACGAATACCAAGTCAAAATGTCGAACATAAAAATCGATCCACTCACGAAGGATAATTACGACACTTGGGTAATTCAAGCCGAAGCCGTCCTAGTACGACATAAATTATTTAAATATGTTGAGAAAGCCTTGACTGCAGATGCAAATGCGGATGAAAAAGAAAAGGATCGATTAGCGAAATCAGAGGTCATCCTTATTATCGCTCCGTCCGAGCTTAAACAAATTAAAAACTGCGGCACTGCAAAAGAAGTATGGGACAAATTAAAGAACATTTATGCCAGTAAGGGACCTGCCCGCAAAGCGACCCTACTTAAACAGCTGATCCTAACTAAATTAGACAACCAAGATGTACGAGCACACTTGAACAAGTTTATGGACACAGTTGACAAGCTGGCTGATATGGACGTTACTATAAATGAAGACTTGTTAGCCATCATGATGTTATACAGTCTCTCCCCCGAATATGAGAACTTCAGAGTCGCAATTGAAACGCGTGACACTCTTCCTAAGCCAGATGAGCTTAAAACAAAAATACTTGAAGAGTTTGAAGCCCGTCATAACCATAACATGACCAATGACGACGAACCTGGATCCTCATATCAAGAAGAAGCTTTATATGCGTCCTGTCGAATATGCAAACGAAGAGGTAACATCTTCAAACACGAAACACACAAAATATGTACAAGCTGCTGGAAGAAAAATAATGGGAAACCGCAAAAACAAAAACAAAATTCTACATCTCATCAAAACCACATTGCTACGCAGCAGTGTCTTCTAACAAAAAATAAGAAGATTGAAGACAGCACTTGGATTGTGGACAGCGGCTGCACCTCACACATGACTTTCCAACGAGACCTGTTTAAGAACATTGAGAAAACATCCAGACAACTCAACTTCGCAACTGAAGACTACACTGCAGAGATTGAAGGGAAAGGTACAGTTTCTTTTACTACAAAAAATGGCAGCGGTGATGCACTCACACACCTGAAAGACACACTATACGTACCTTGCCTATGCACCAATCTACTATCTGTCAGCAAAATAACGGACGCTGGATGTACAGTTCTTTTCACAAAAAATAAGGCGATAATAAACAACCCAAAGGATAAGATTACTCTTACTGCCTACAAAGAAAACGGTCTCTTTTATCTAAAACCTAGCAAGCATGAGTGCTACAACCTGACCACTGATAATGATGAAACACTTCCAATCACCAGAAAAATGGAATCATCTAACATCGAAGATTGTCATAAGAAATTGGGGCACATGAACCCTAAAGACTTGAAATTAGCACTTCAGAATCAAAACATAATTGGCTTGCATTTTAATCCTAAAGAAACATTACCGGAATGTGAAGCGTGCATTCAAGCGAAATTGCATCGAGTACCAGCTCCTCGCGAGAAAACAACTCAAAGAACGACAGAACGCTTACAAATTGTTCACTCTGACGTTTGTGGACCTATGCGAACGCCCACAATAAGCGGAAATAAGTACTTCGTCACATTTATCGACGATTACTCCCGTTATAGTCGAGTTTACCTGCTGAAATGCAAGAGCGAAGTCTTAGAAAAATTCAAAGAGTTCAAAGAGTTAGCAGAAACGTACACGGGGAACAAACTCAAGGTACTACAATCCGATAATGGCACAGAATATATCAACAGGGACTTCGACGCTTATCTGAAACGCTGCGGGATACAAAGAAGACTTAGTGCCCCGCACACAGCGCACCAAAATGGATTAGCAGAAAGGAAAAATCGTACCCTAGTTGAAAAAGCAAGAGCCCTAATAATTGACGCAAACGCGCCACTAAAGTGCTGGGGAGAAGCAATCATGACAGCGAACTACTTGTCTAACAGGAACTTAAACAGTGCAATAGAAAACAAAACACCATTTGAACTATGGGTTGGTAGAAAACCTATCATTCACCACCTGTATATATTTGGCTCTAAAACTTTTGTTCTCATCAAAGGCACTAATGGTCACAAATTTGCACCAAAAGCTATTCCAGGCATGTTTGTTGGCTACTCTGAAACATCAAAAGCATTCAAGATTCTTCTGCCATCCAAAAACAAAGTGGTAATATCGAAGGATATCCGTGTGATGAAATCCATGTTTTACGACAACACAAACAAAAACAACATCACCGATATTTTCAACAATGACAGTTTCTTCGAATCTCCAGAACCTTCAAAACCGTCAAGACTACAACGTAAGCAAGTAACAATACAGCTTGTCGACAATGAAGATGGAGACGTCACACCACTAAATGACATTGGCGAAACAGAAGACGAAGATCTCGACGATACGTTGCAACCAAACTCGGTCAACAGCACTGAAGATGTTCAACAATCGGAACCACAAAACTTTAATGAAAGTGAGTACGAATCTCTTTCCGGTTCCCACAACTTTGTCGATGATGACGAACCTTCTGATCCAACTGATACAGAAGATCTAAATGAAACAATTGATCCACATGCTTCAACTTCAACTCCGACTCGAACTTTGAGAGACAGGTCTACCATCACAGCTCCAAAAAGGTATGACGATTTTATTTTGGCTGCAGCTGAAGAAGTCGAAAATCTTCATAAACCGAAGGAACCTGATACTTTCAAAGAGGCTATGGAATCCCCAGACAGTGAAAAATGGCAAGAAGCAATGAAAAGTGAAATACGCTCACTGAAAGACAACCAAACATGGGATCTGGTCGAGCTACCCAAAGGACGTAAAGCCCTACCATGCAAATGGGTATTTAAATTAAAAATGAACCCCGATGGTTCCGTCGAGAGGTACAAGGCCAGAATGGTCATCAAAGGCTATTCCCAGATACCTGGAGTGGACTACGACAGAACGTTCAGCCCAGTGGTTCGTCTGAGCACTGTACGTTCACTGCTTGCTGTCGCTACTCGTGAAAACCTGAAACTGACACAGTTCGACGTGACGACCGCCTTCCTAAACGGTAAAGTTAAGGAAGAACTATATATGAAACAGCCCGAAGGTTATCGTGACGGAACTAAAAGAGTCTGTAAATTAAAACGCAGCCTTTATGGATTGAAGCAAGCGCCACGCTGCTGGAATCACTGCATAGCAGAGTTTTTACTGGAAACTGGATTCAAGCAGAGTGAAGCGGATCCATGCCTATTCGTGCGAACCAAAGGTCAATCAAAGGTCGCTATAGCTCTTTACGTGGACGATGGACTTGTAGCGCACAACTCAACGACAGCAGGTGACGAGTTTTTTGAAGGAACTAAAAGCTAGATTCAAAATAACGACCAAACCTGCGTCTTACTTCCTCGGAATGGAAATAAACGTGCAAAAAGACTCCATATCTCTATGCCAAAAGTCATATATCAAGAAAATCCTAGAAAAATATGGAATGTCTCAGTGCAAGTCAGCACCATCACCCATGATCAAAGATAATGATGCGGGAGCGGATGAAAATATGAAGTCGAATTTTCCTTATAGGCAAGCCGTAGGCGCTTTGGCCTATCTGTCTGTAGGTACGAGGCCTGATATTTCCTACGCTGTTGGAGTCGCCTCAAGACATCTAGAAGCACCTACAAAGGATGATGTGATGCTAGTTAAGCGCATCTTCAGATATCTGAAAGGGACCCAAGATAAGGGCCTAATATTTACGAAAAAGTCAACGCCGCACTTGGTCTGCTACAGCGATGCAGATCACGGAGGAGACCAGTCAACTGGGCGATCGACTTCTGGTGTGGTATGCCTATTCTCTGGCGCCGCTATAAGCTGGAGAAGCCAAAAGCAAACTACAGTTTCCATTTCATCAACGGAGGCTGAAGTTATAGCGGCGAGCGAAGCGGCTCAAGAAATACTATGGCTGAATCAATTGTTTAACGATCTAACAAAAACAGAAAAGCCAGTCCTAAATATAGACAACAAGTCGGCAGTGTTCTTAGCGCACAATCCAAAATACGAATACCACAAGCGCACCAAACATATAAAAATAAAACACTTCTTTGTTAGAGAATGTGTAAGCAATGAGGAGTTCAGTGTCAAACAAGTTCCTGGCGAAGTCCAACTCGCTGACTTATTTACCAAGCCACTATTTGGGCCCAGACTAATGGAATTAAGTTCCAGAATGGGACTTAAGAATTTAACCAAAAATTCTTAAAACTTTCGAGGGTGTGAAGTATGTTCTACTTAGACATACCTTCTTTCTGTTTAGAACTAATCCTCTATGGCAATCGTTGCCATGGTAATTATATTCTCTTGAAATAAAAACTTGTGTGTCAAACATATTTATTGTACTAAGATATATTAAAAGGTAATATAAAATGCTTCAGCTTCTTATTAAGAAATACACTAAATTTCACACAAATCAAATCAAATCATTTATTCACGTAGGGTACCTACAGAGATGGTAGGTAATACGTGCATTACATAATACAACGAGTTGCCTTTGGGCCGACTCAATTTAAATTGTCATCGACACGCTAAGAAGAAGATAACATTTATGCACTGATAGGAACATAGTAATTATTAAGGTGCTACCTGTGGGTGCTACATTAATTTTCTATTTTTATAACAAAGGTATTCTTGGGTCGTGTAGAAACATTTATGCCTAACCAAGGAGTATCATAATATCTAACAGGGTTGCGGAAGTCAGGCAGGTAGTTGCTCCATGAAAAATAATTATATTAAGCTGCTTCTAGTTACACTGTAAATCGATTCCAAATAAATAGTTTGGGCAAAGCAAGTTAGATGATATTATCTATGCTTTATGCTATACTTCGTATTGGCAACACTAAGACAATGTTTTCTGTGGTCTTGCTAAGACTGTCAGCTGTCACTGTCACCTGTCAGTATGTCAATGTCACAATGTGACAGTCGGCCAGTAGGCGCGTTATTGAAGAATGGAGTCAACTGTGTCGGTTTCGAAGGTAAATTATTATTTACATACAATTCATGCGTACTTAGAAAGATAAAGAATTGATAAACGTTATTTTTTATGTCAACAATTGTGAAACAATAGATTTCATACTCGTAACCGACTATGCAGCCTTTACGATGATGCTCCTGCACTCACTCGCCTTAGTAACAAATTGATATTGAAATACAGTTAGCTTACGCGTGGATTTGTCCTTTAGTGGAGACGCGTTCAAATGCCAACATATGCTTGCTATTTAGAAAACCAACCATTTCCTTATTTTAACTTACAAAACACAGGAGTAAACAACATCTTTAAATACAAACAAAACTTATTGTTTATTGGGTAGTATAATAATAATATTCTCCCGACCGATATTCGGCGGCCAATATCAGTGGACAGTAGACATGAAATGTACACTGGAGATAATTATAGTGCCGTGTTTGTGCAGACACAGGTTCCTTATCTCTCATAGTCCAATGGGATTTGATGGCTAGAATACTATTGTAGCCTGTTATGATAGTTTAATTAATGTGGTGCTATATATACTGTTTGTAACAATGTACTTATTTGAAAAATAGATAACAGATACTGCATCAATACAATACACAATTAACTTTTTAAGTTGACAAAGGTTTTAATATTTCCCATATTCTTAAAATCACCATCCAAATGTTTACAAGTACTGGGATGATTCTGATGATAAGAGACTTTAATTCCAGGGAGTGTTCCTGTTCAAAAATGGATTTAAAAAAGGAAAAGCCAATAAGAATAAAAGTGGAAAAATATTGTTCGAAAAGATATTTATGAAAGAACTTTGGTACGAAACATATAAACAAAATTGGAACTACATTGAATGTGAACTGCAGGTAAGTTGCATTGCATTTATACTGCATATTACATAATTATAGCCAAGAGTGTTAACCTCTAGTGAACGTATTGGTGGCAAATGTATACCAACTGGTTTCATGTGTGTTGGCTAACTAGGCCATTTGCTAATTTGTGTTAGATTTGCGCTTGTCAACATTTTTTCATACAGAAATTGAGATGTAGTTACTCCTATTTATTTGAATAATGGAAGATGAATGAATTTTGCCTAATCAGAAACAATGATGAACAGGGAAGAATGCTCAAAGGAGTCTTGATATTCAGTCTCTGTAAAATACTGGTATTCAGCTGCACCCGGTTAGACTAGCTGGCTAGCCAGATGGTGATGGTGTTAAACTAGAAATCTTGGCATCAGAAGCATAAGGTTGGATGTACAGAACTCTCTATGTTTATACATCTGACTTTATGCTTCTTATGTCCAGAAATGTAGTTTCATTATTTCTTAATTGCAGTATTTAACTATTATTTCCAGGAACTTCATCAAAAGACATACAGCCTACTACTGAATGATATTGTGGATTATATAAAGAACCATGGTATCAGTGAATTGTCTACTTTGGAAGGGATCATTCCAAGTGCCACTTTACTGACTGGTGTTAGTCAGCCGGACCATGTGTCCCAGTTTACTTCCCTTATTGAGCTTATCAGGTAATTAATGTATATCAATTATTTGTTTCAACAAAAAAATTTAAAATAAAAGTATAAAGTTTCAGCTTCTTGCCTGACTGATGGCAGTAGGGTGTACTATTAAGTACTCAGCTTAATAAATTAGCTTAGTAATAATATTAGCTGATTATAGGCAGGTGATAATTTGGGCTGTTAAGTATTAAATTCAACACAACATATTACCACATCAAGCCTGTAATACCTAAAGGGTGAGGCAGAGTTGTACCCATTAGTACAACGACGGCACGGTTAGCGCAGTGGCTCAAGCAATGGACTGCCGCGCTGCGTGTCGCGGGTTCGATCCCCGCACGGAACAAATATTTGTAAGACCTACAGATAGTTGTTCCGGGTCTGGGTATTTGTGTATGTGAGTTTAAATGTTTGTGAACGCACCCACGATACAGGAGAAATTCCTAGTGTAGGGCAACGTTTTAAAAAAAAAAAAAAAAAACTGCATTGAGGCAGTTATGTTTAATTCCCATGTAACAGGGGGCCACCCGATTGCCAACAATATTATGAAAAATAAAACAATTTCAACTCAATTAAATACTTATAAGTACATTTTTTTTTCTATGTATTCTCAGATATACATCAATATTAATTCCTGCTAGCAATTAACAATATAATTGAAGAAATATTTTTAATATTTCAGGAATGAAGTGACTCCACATGTGGCGTTAGTAAATTCCCAAGATGCACCCACCGTTAAGCATTTAGTTGAAAATGCTGTTTGGCAGTTAATCCATGGAAATCAAATGTTGGTGAGTCCTATACACAAACCATACCTGTAACCACCATAGTGTAATTTTCCCTGCTACAGAAAGTTTAACTTTAGTTTTGTATTGTGAAACCCATTTTGCAAGTTTTACAGAAATACCTGTATTGATTTTTTTATATTTAAAAAAAAAATATATATGTTCCAGGATTATGAAGATGAATCAGAAGATATCATCAGTCAAACAAAAAAACTAAGAAAGAATCAATGCACAATGAAGACCCTCAAAAATTGGTATCAATCAAAGTGCATGTCTTCACCAATGAAGAAAAAGTCAACCAAATCCAAAAGAACATTAGTTATTATTATTCCTGATTTTGAGAGCTTTAACTGTAATGTTTTACAAGACTTTGTAATGATTGTAAGGTAATTTGGTAACCTTTTGAGTGCCACAGTCACATATAGACGACAATAAAGTTTTAAATCCCTCTTTGTAACTTTTTTGGGTCCAAATGCTTAAATTTATGGTCCCATTAAAATAGGTGAACAAACTTTTAGAAATCATTCAGAATGGCAAAAAAAGAAAAACGCATTACATACTTACAAGAAAATAAAACAGCTAACGAAAATACACTAAAAATTTTGATTACCCAACATTTTTTTGCTTGGATATCTTTGGTTAGACGTACTGAACGTTGTGTTAAAATATGTCCATCTATTATAATGGGACCTTTTAAAATGACCTTTTAAATTTTCCAGTTCGTATGTATCAACAATGCCGATTGTGTTCGTGTTTGGAGTGGCGACGTCGGTGTCAGCACTTCATAAGTCGTTTCCTTACCATGTGTCGTCCAAACTGCTGATCAAGGTGTTCCATTCGCATGCATCGCCTGTTTATATGAATCAAGTAAGTTTATATTAGAACTGGTTTCTAACAGGGCCTTTCAAGTTATTAACATTACCTTCAACTTGCAAAACCGCGTTTTTTGTATTGAAATACAATGCGATGCGTCATGCTCAGGCTGAAAATATGTTCCAGCTTTAGAATTACTGTCTTATAAACATTAAAAACGCCTCAGATTACAACAAACTAAAATATCAGAAAACTCCTTAACACTGTCTACCGATAATATGGCCAGGAGGCGGAATTGTCATGTTATACAGCAATACTTAGCTCTCCTCTGGCCAAGGTAAAAGCCAGTCATTGGGTAAAGCGAAGCATCAACTAAACGTTTTGATATTTCCTTATAATAACTTTGAGCACTCGGGCTCCACGGCTGTTTCATGCGGTTTCAACACCAATAAGCTCGAAGATTAGTTACTCACAAGGACACTATATTTACGCCGCTTCAGGTTTTCCGCAGCCGCCTGGGCAGCGCCAACATAACACCCTGAGCTAGCAAGATTTAATGGCGCAAGAGTATCGACACTGGTTGCGTCTCACACTACCCTAACAAATACATGCCGTCTGATCTTTTGCCATCGTCGCATGCCTAGCCATTGGTTTTTAATACAGATGGAACGCCGACGGTAACTTATAATATTTTTCCCCTATTTCAGGTATTGGAAGATATTTTCTTAACACACACAAGTCCATTTCATTTATCAGGCAAGGCGTTTGAACTGCTGACGGATGTCTTCCTGTTCTACGATTTTTCTGTTACTGGGCTCATTCAAAGTATTAAGGTAACTCAATTATCTATACAAGTAAATAATTGAAGTGTCTGTGCTGCTGGATGTTCAAGATAGATACCGCGGCCCCGGACACAAAGGGCTATGAACGAACATGGGTGGTTTTTAGTCAGTAGAAGTCTGACACTCCCTTCCGCTCCGCCCTCAGCGGGAGGAGCCATTTGATGATTTCCCACCGTCCAAAAAAAAATGGTGTAGCTGATGTTATGCGGTCTAATTTAGGCTCCTTTTCTTTTTGAATAAGAATATGAATCTAGGGTTCCGTGAAAAATAAATTAAAATCCTTCATACAAACGAAGGTAGCAGGCAACAACAAGTTATATATAATTTTCTGTGGTAAAAGTGCAGAAGTTACTAGCAATAGAGAGGTTAAAAATACTTTAAATAAAAAATATTTTTACCTATGTTTTCAGTATTGCATGATGGATCACTTTTATGGAGACAATTTAAAGTCGCTATGCTGTGACCGGGACAAACTTGAAGAAGTCATAATGGAGCTAACTGCAGAAGATCTGGAGAGCATACGGCAGTTGATGTCATTTAGACCGTTTTTAGAACAACAAGATTGTAGGACTAAAATCAGTCTGTTCGAAGACGACAATTTCTTCAGAGAGGCTATTTACAAGGAGATGAACAGACTTCACGATTATTTGTATAGCTTTTATATGTGTTTGAGAACGCTTTGTGTGTTTGTGAAAGACTTGCCAAGGAATATGCTTGGGAAATCTGTGAGTATCTTATAGGTTCTGTTTTAGTTTAATTTTTTAGTTTCGAACGACGCATGCACATACGAAAGCGCCTGCCTAATATCGAAATGACAAATCTGCATGCATGCGTTGGCTTGATTTGATGAAATCAAGTTATTAACAGAAGTGTAATAATTGCAATCAAGCCAGTTTATCTATGGTGTAAATACTTCCTAAAAGTAAAAACCTAAATGATAAAACTTTTATTCTAGGATATGAAATCTATTATAATTAATTTTTATTCTAGGTCCGGGAAATCTATACAAAGTGTGCTTTAGAATGTGTAACAGACACACTAGCATTCAAAGACTGCATGCAGCTACTAAAATTTCAGTCACAAACAAAGTTGGTTGAAAGTATTAAAAGTGCCCTCAAGATAGTGAACTCATACTTGCAATTTGTGTCACCAGTCAGGCCTCTGAGGTCATCTCCAATGAAAAATAATCTCAATAATTCATTACTCAATGATGATCTTGGCGAAAACTTCGTCAAGTCTTTGAGAGTGCATTTATTAACATTTCTGCGACAAATAGAACGCGCCAGTACGGACACAACTGTCGCTACAAATGTTTCACCAGAGGCGGAAAATATTGATGAAAATGTACCTGGGAATAGATATAAGTTGAAGGAGGTAAGACAACGTTTTAGGCCCAGATTCACAGACCACACTTTGACTTTACTAAGTAAAGTATGATTTTTGGAAAGTAAATAACAGCTTGACAGGACTAAGAAATATATTTTTGCGTGAAAGTAGATCTTTCTATCAAAGTAAAGTCAAAGTGTGGTCTGTGAATCTGGGCCTAAGAAGTATATTTTTGCGTGAAAGTAGATCTTTCCATCAAAGTAAAGTCAAAGTAAAGTCAAAGTGTGGTCTTCGAATCTGGGCCTTAGTGTTCCATACCTCAAAAGGTAAAATAAGGAACCCTTATAAAGGTGCGTACGGACAGCGCGTTCCTGTGTTACGCGTAGTCGGAATACGCTGTCCACGCATACATTGGATACGCGTACAGTTCCTGTACGGACCGCCGCGAAACTGAACGCGAGGTCAATCGATCCATAACGCTATGCGCACCCCGCCAGTCATCGTCAAATTCATAAAGTCTGACAATATTTTCATTATTGAAACTCGATGAACACGCGTGTATATCCATTTTGCCGTCCCCTTTGACGCGAGACCAAAAACCGACAGACGGCAGTTCGCGCTGCGAGCTAGCTCTCGCGGCACGCGTTACCCATGACAGTACGCGTAGCTGCAAGGCCTGCAAGTATGGACATGGCGTTCCAGGACACGCGTACCAATGTGCGTGCTGTCCGTTCGCACCTTGAGATTACTCTCTTGCCCGTCTGTCTGTGTCACTAACGATTTTCTCAGGAACGGATAGACCAAGTTTATATGATATCTGTATTAAATACAATGTAAATAAATTCTGCATATTTTGGGTCTGGTCAGTCACTTTTTATCGTGTTTTACGTGCTTAAGTACTAATGCTTTATATGATAATATTGCAAACCATGTGATTTTTAAAGGGAATCCATTGAGTTTCTTCTCCATAAAACGACCAATCCGAATCATGCACCTTTTCTTGACGTTTTATAAGTGCCATCATACTATGTCATCTTTGTTGTGAAGAAACTATAATTCTTTCTATCAACGACAATAACAAATAAATGGTTGTTCTAGAAATTACTAAAAGCAACAAGAGTGGACCGCGTGCAGTCCGAGTTCGAGATGGTTCGGTCTCGCTTCGTGAGTTACTTGGAGGACGTGTTCAGTAAGGGATTGCAGCCGGCCGGGTCGCGCGCACTGCACGAGGTGCTCGTGTTCAGCGACGTGGCCAACGTCAGGAAGCACATCGTGGGCTCGCCGCGCGGGGCCGTGCACACCGCGCTTAGCAATCCTGTGCATTACTTACAGGTAAGTGTTGTTCCTACGCTGTTATGTAGAGTGTTGTTGTTCAGCGACGTGGCCAACGTCAGGAAGCACATCGTGGGCTCGCCGCGCGGGGCCGTGCACACCGCGCTTAGCAATCCTGTGCATTACTTACAGGTAAGTGTTGTTCCTACGCTGTTATGTAGAGTGTTGTTGTTCAGCGACGTGGCCAACGTCAGGAAGCACATCGTGGGCTCGCCGCGCGGGGCCGTGCACACCGCGCTTAGCAATCCTGTGCATTACTTACAGGTAAGTGTTGTTCCTACGCTGTTATGTAGAGTGTTGTTGTTCAGCGACGTGGCCAACGTCAGGAAGCACATCGTGGGCTCGCCGCGCGGGGCCGTGCACACCGCGCTTAGCAATCCTGTGCATTACTTACAGGTAAGTGTTGTTCCTACGCTGTTATGTAGAGTGTTGTTGTTCAGCGACGTGGCCAACGTCAGGAAGCACATCGTGGGCTCGCCGCGCGGGGCCGTGCACACCGCGCTTAGCAATCCTGTGCATTACTTACAGGTAAGTGTTGTTCCTACGCTGTTATGTAGAGTGTTGTTGTTCAGCGACGTGGCCAACGTCAGGAAGCACATCGTGGGCTCGCCGCGCGGGGCCGTGCACACCGCGCTTAGCAATCCTGTGCATTACTTACAGGTAAGTGTTGTTCCTACGCTGTTATGTAGAGTGTTGTTGTTCAGCGACGTGGCCAACGTCAGGAAGCACATCGTGGGCTCGCCGCGCGGGGCCGTGCACACCGCGCTTAGCAATCCTGTGCATTACTTACAGGTAAGTGTTGTTCCTACGCTGTTATGTAGAGTGTTGTTGTTCAGCGACGTGGCCAACGTCAGGAAGCACATCGTGGGCTCGCCGCGCGGGGCCGTGCACACCGCGCTTAGCAATCCTGTGCATTACTTACAGGTAAGTGTTGTTCCTACGCTGTTATGTAGAGTGTTGTTGTTCAGCGACGTGGCCAACGTCAGGAAGCACATCGTGGGCTCGCCGCGCGGGGCCGTGCACACCGCGCTTAGCAATCCTGTGCATTACTTACAGGTAAGTGTTGTTCCTACGCTGTTATGTAGAGTGTTGTTGTTCAGCGACGTGGCCAACGTCAGGAAGCACATCGTGGGCTCGCCGCGCGGGGCCGTGCACACCGCGCTTAGCAATCCTGTGCATTACTTACAGGTAAGTGTTGTTCCTACGCTGTTATGTAGAGTGTTGTTGTTCAGCGACGTGGCCAACGTCAGGAAGCACATCGTGGGCTCGCCGCGCGGGGCCGTGCACACCGCGCTTAGCAATCCTGTGCATTACTTACAGGTAAGTGTTGTTCCTACGCTGTTATGTAGAGTGTTGTTGTTCAGCGACGTGGCCAACGTCAGGAAGCACATCGTGGGCTCGCCGCGCGGGGCCGTGCACACCGCGCTTAGCAATCCTGTGCATTACTTACAGGTAAGTGTTGTTCCTACGCTGTTATGTAGAGTGTTGTTGTTCAGCGACGTGGCCAACGTCAGGAAGCACATCGTGGGCTCGCCGCGCGGGGCCGTGCACACCGCGCTTAGCAATCCTGTGCATTACTTACAGGTAAGTGTTGTTCCTACGCTGTTATGTAGAGTGTTGTTGTTCAGCGACGTGGCCAACGTCAGGAAGCACATCGTGGGCTCGCCGCGCGGGGCCGTGCACACCGCGCTTAGCAATCCTGTGCATTACTTACAGGTAAGTGTTGTTCCTACGCTGTTATGTAGAGTGTTGTTGTTCAGCGACGTGGCCAACGTCAGGAAGCACATCGTGGGCTCGCCGCGCGGGGCCGTGCACACCGCGCTTAGCAATCCTGTGCATTACTTACAGGTAAGTGTTGTTCCTACGCTGTTATGTAGAGTGTTGTTGTTCAGCGACGTGGCCAACGTCAGGAAGCACATCGTGGGCTCGCCGCGCGGGGCCGTGCACACCGCGCTTAGCAATCCTGTGCATTACTTACAGGTAAGTGTTGTTCCTACGCTGTTATGTAGAGTGTTGTTGTTCAGCGACGTGGCCAACGTCAGGAAGCACATCGTGGGCTCGCCGCGCGGGGCCGTGCACACCGCGCTTAGCAATCCTGTGCATTACTTACAGGTAAGTGTTGTTCCTACGCTGTTATGTAGAGTGTTGTTGTTCAGCGACGTGGCCAACGTCAGGAAGCACATCGTGGGCTCGCCGCGCGGGGCCGTGCACACCGCGCTTAGCAATCCTGTGCATTACTTACAGGTAAGTGTTGTTCCTACGCTGTTATGTAGAGTGTTGTTGTTCAGCGACGTGGCCAACGTCAGGAAGCACATCGTGGGCTCGCCGCGCGGGGCCGTGCACACCGCGCTTAGCAATCCTGTGCATTACTTACAGGTAAGTGTTGTTCCTACGCTGTTATGTAGAGTGTTGTTGTTCAGCGACGTGGCCAACGTCAGGAAGCACATCGTGGGCTCGCCGCGCGGGGCCGTGCACACCGCGCTTTGCAATCCTGTGCATTACTTACAGGTAAGTGTTGTTCCTACGCTGTTATGTAGAGTGTTGTTGTTCAGCGACGTGGCCAACGTCAGGAAGCACATCGTGGGCTCGCCGCGCGGGGCCGTGCACACCGCGCTTAGCAATCCTGTGCATTACTTACAGGTAAGTGTTGTTCCTACGCTGTTATGTAGAGTGTTGTTGTTCAGCGACGTGGCCAACGTCAGGAAGCACATCGTGGGCTCGCCGCGCGGGGCCGTGCACACCGCGCTTAGCAATCCTGTGCATTACTTACAGGTAAGTGTTGTTCCTACGCTGTTATGTAGAGTGTTGTTGTTCAGCGACGTGGCCAACGTCAGGAAGCACATCGTGGGCTCGCCGCGCGGGGCCGTGCACACCGCGCTTAGCAATCCTGTGCATTACTTACAGGTAAGTGTTGTTCCTACGCTGTTATGTAGAGTGTTGTTGTTCAGCGACGTGGCCAACGTCAGGAAGCACATCGTGGGCTCGCCGCGCGGGGCCGTGCACACCGCGCTTAGCAATCCTGTGCATTACTTACAGGTAAGTGTTGTTCCTACGCTGTTATGTAGAGTGTTGTTGTTCAGCGACGTGGCCAACGTCAGGAAGCACATCGTGGGCTCGCCGCGCGGGGCCGTGCACACCGCGCTTAGCAATCCTGTGCATTACTTACAGGTAAGTGTTGTTCCTACGCTGTTATGTAGAGTGTTGTTGTTCAGCGACGTGGCCAACGTCAGGAAGCACATCGTGGGCTCGCCGCGCGGGGCCGTGCACACCGCGCTTAGCAATCCTGTGCATTACTTACAGGTAAGTGTTGTTCCTACGCTGTTATGTAGAGTGTTGTTGTTCAGCGACGTGGCCAACGTCAGGAAGCACATCGTGGGCTCGCCGCGCGGAGCCGTGCACACCGCGCTTAGCAATCCTGTGCATTACTTACAGGTAAGTGTTGTTCCTACGCTGTTATGTAGAGTGTTGTTGTTCAGCGACGTGGCCAACGTCAGGAAGCACATCGTGGGCTCGCCGCGCGGGGCCGTGCACACCGCGCTTAGCAATCCTGTGCATTACTTACAGGTAAGTGTTGTTCCTACGCTGTTATGTAGAGTGTTGTTGTTCAGCGACGTGGCCAACGTCAGGAAGCACATCGTGGGCTCGCCGCGCGGGGCCGTGCACACCGCGCTTAGCAATCCTGTGCATTACTTACAGGTAAGTGTTGTTCCTACGCTGTTATGTAGAGTGTTGTTGTTCAGCGACGTGGCTAACGTCAGGAAGCACATCGTGGGCTCGCCGCGCTGGCCGTGCACACTGCGCTTAGCAATCCTGTGCATTACTTACAGGTAAGTGTTGTTCCTACGCTGTTATGTAGTGTTGTTGTCAGAAAAGAAGGAAGGAGCAGAAGGGAGTGTCAGGCTTATACTAACAAAAATACACCCATGTTCCTTCTTAGCCCTATGTGTTCCGGGGCCGCGGTATCTCTTTCAAACAGTCCCGCCGCCCCGGCAGTTGGTATACGCGTAACGCCCTTTTTTTTGTTACTGCTGGCGGGAGTCTCATGTGCATAATATCCTATAAAGCGTAAAAATATTTACAAAAAATATCTTTTACTTCGTTTGCAGTGTTCTTGCTGTCACCTGCCCTCATTGGACAGCGTCATAGACACACTGCCTGACGTTTGCCTGGCGTACAAGCTACATCGCGAGTGCGGCAAACACATCAACTTGTATGACTGGCTGCAAGCGTTCGCCGCGGTGCTGCGGCCCGATGATGACGATGAGCAACGACATCAGGATCCTAATACACAGTTAGTGTCATCTCATACTTGCCCACAGTTTAGAGCCACAATATTTCAATCTTAAAACCTCTTGAGGATAGCCAAGGGGTTGGGGATAAACCTAAGTTTAGCTGGCTAATCCTATGTTTATTTTCACGCCTATCTTAAGCCTTAACATTTATAGGCTGGATTTCTCTAGTGACCACTGTCTTAAAAAATTTAAAACCCCACACGCAAATAGCGCTCCAAAACTTGCCGGCGTAGCTTATAAAGCTGCGAGGTTTAAATGGGATTTGGGGGAGACCTTTACCCAGGAGTGGGACAATGCAGGCTAACTAAAAAAACTTGAAAAATTCACTCAACTTTTCAAATTAACAACATTTCACATCGGTCAAGCGTTTAGGCGGAGAATAATTCCGGGCAAACGCACATCTATATTTTATATCTTTGTTTCAGGTTAAGATTCACCCGTGCAGTGGCCGAACTACAGTTTCTTGGCTTTATCAAGTCATCTAAAAGAAAAACTGATCATGTAATGCGATTGACTTGGTGATTGTATACGTTTTCCGTTTCTTTAATTTATTAAACACATTTTTCATAATTACGTATTTTATATATTTCTATCGTCCCTCTCCTGTGACGCCATGGATAACCCCAACATAAAAAATGTCAACAATTTCTTTCACAAAAACCTTGCTCTTTTGAGTGAATGAGAAATCGTCAAATGACCTCTCCCGCACTGGGCGGAGCGGAAGGGAGTGTCAAACTTCTACCGCCTTATTATAAAAGGTAGTTAAACCTGGTTTAACTTAGACCTGGTTTATCTCGCATGCTGTCACTTTCTTTTGAATATTATTGAAGTGAGACGTCATGCGAGATAAACCAAGTCTAAGTTAAACCAGGTTTAACTACGTTTTGTAATAAGGCGGCTACTGTTTAAACCCACCCATGTTCCTTTTTAGCCCTTTGTGGTATCTCTTGGGAACAACGGAACAACCCACAGCCCCGGCGGGATTTGGTGACCCATAAGACCATAATGGATTACATTTTATCCCAATAACTTACTACTGAGACTATTTATCATTAGGATAATTTCGATTCCGGGGGTAGAAGCTAGTTCAAGCACCACACAATGATTATAGTTAAGAGCTGGATATACGCCACTGACATTTCACCTTCCCGCAACCGATTTATTGGGCGCCAGAGGGGTAGTAGCTACGCGATTTGCGAGTAGCGATTACGTAAAATAAATCTTTATAAAGAATTAAGAAAGTTCTTGGCAAAAATAAGCTGAAGGTCCCTGCGGCATGACTTCACTATCATCACTATCACTACATAGTATAAAACAAAGTCGCTTCCCGCTGTCTGTCTGTCTGTATGTTTAGATCTTTAAAACTACGCAACGGATTTTGATGTGGTTTTTTTTAATAGATAGAGTGATTATTGAAATAAAGAATTATTATTATTATTTAAGAGGAAGGTTTTCGTGGTTTTAGTATCATTTTTGCACCCGTGCGAAGTCGGGCGGGTCACTAGTTATATTTTATAATATATTGATGGCAATAAAAAGATCCTATGATTGATAGTTTAGGAAAAAATGGCCATATTTATTTCTGATGTTTAACTTTAATTTTTATTTTTGTTGAAGCGAAGAGAATATGCTCCAAGTCTAGATTGTGTAGATTAACATACATTTTTGAAAAAAAAAAAATGGTTTATGGTTGGGAACAGAGGCGTCTCTAGCCCATGTAGCGCCCGTGTGCAAATATAACCCTAGAGCCCCTTAGAGTAAGCACTCGGTCAAAATGGAATGGTTACAAAGGACAGTAACAGCACATCAAGTTACCACAAACTGTCAAACCCCAATCTGTGGCGTGGAGTGATTTGTTGCCGCTGGGGGCCAACCCGTATTTTCATCATTAGTCAAGAAAGGTAGCAAAACGACCAAACCCTTTTTTATTATTTGAAAATGTAACACTTTTCGGTTTTATTATTTTAACAAACTGAAGACGGTCAGAGATATTTAATAACTCGAGAAGAGTAATTAAAGGATTTTTTGGTTACATCCTATGGCTGACAGCTAGTTGGGTTTTGATCTGCCCAGTGACGTAGGTACCTACCGATTAAGCATTGACTCAAACAACTTGCCGAAGGCGGATAGAACGGATATAGGCCTATAATTCATTACTTTTGACCTGAAGCCACCCTCGGGTACAGGGGTAACACGTGAGATTTTCCACTCTGCCGGATACGTTGCTGTTTGCAGAGCTAAGTACGTAAAGTACATAAAAGCGGCCCTCTAAATATTTCCAAACGGTGAAATTCCATCAGGCCCTGCAGATGAATGGGCTTTCAGGTGGCGAATTGCTACTCAGCGGTATTGTCGGCTGTGTCAATTACATTACAGCGATACGTGAGGAATATAGCGATTCATCGACGTCGACACGGTTGGCGCAGTGGCTAAGCGATTGGACTGCTGCGCTGCGTGTCGCGGGTTCGATCCCCGCACGGAATAAATATTTGTATGACCTACAGATAGTTGTTTCGGGTCTGGGTATTTGTGTATGTGACCTTATATGTTTGTGAACGCACCCACGATACAGGAGTAATTCCTAGTGTGGGGCAACGTTTTTAAAAGAATAAAATTAAAAATAATTCATATTATGATCTATAATTGTTATGATTAATATTATGATCCATATTCTGATTCATATTAATGATCTATATTAAAGTATATCTTGAAATTTTCTGGTAGCTTGATGATGTGCTTGGCGTCTGTACAAAAAGATGGTGACCGAAAACATGACCCCCTCCTTTTACTCGTAGAAGTTGGATTCCATCACACGGCTTGAATCGCGCTTTCCGAAAGTCAACTGGCCTACAGCATAACGTGGCATAACTGCATAAGGTAAGGATTTCATTCATATTATGATCCATATTATGATTTATATTATGATTCATTTAAAATCCATGTTATGATCATATTATGATCCATGTTATGATTCATATTATAATCCATATTATGAATAAATTATGATCCATATTGTGATATAAATTATGATTCATATTATAATCCATGTTATGATTCATATAATATTATAATCCATGTTAAGGTTCAATTTGGTCACCACATTACCACACCCTGCACTAAAAGTAAAGACGCCTCTGAGATCCATGTTATGATTCATATTATGATCCATGTTATGACTCATATTATGATCCGTATTATGATTCATATTATGATCATATAATGATCCATGTTATGACTATCCATGTTATTATGATCCATATCATGATCTATATTATGATTCCTATTATAATTCATGCTATGATTCATATTATGATCCGTATTATGATTCATATTATGATCATATGATGATCCATGCTATGATTCATATTATGATCATATAATGATCCATGTTATTATTCATATTATGATGCGTATTATGATCATATTATGTTATGATTCATGATCATGATTCATATTATGATCCATATATTATTGATATTATGATCCATGTTAAGATTCATATTATGATTCGTATTTTAATTCATATTATGATTCATGTTATGATCCGTATTATGATTGATATTATGATCCATGTTAAGATTCATATTATGATCCGTATTATGATTCATATTATGATCATATAATGATCCATATTATGACTCATATTATGATCCATGTTATGATTCATATTATGATCCGTATTATAATTCTTATAATTTAATTCATGTTATGATTCATATTATGATCATATTATGATTCATGTTATGATCCGTATTATGATTGATATTATGATCCATGTTATGATTCATATTATGATCCGTATTATGATTCATATTATGATCATATAATGATCCATGTTATGACTCATATTATGATCCATGTTATGATTCATATTATGATCCGTATTATAATTCTTATAATTTGATTCATGTTATGATTCATATTATGATCATATTATGATTCATGTTATGATCCGTATTATGATTCATATTATGATCATATAATGATCCATGTTATTATTCATATTATGATGCGTATTATGATCATATTAAGTTATGATACATGATCATGATTCATATTATGATCCGTATTAATAATTCATATATTATTCATGTTATGATCCGTATTATGACTCTTATAATTTGATTCATATTATGATCATATTATGATCCATGTTAAGATTCATATTATGATTCGTATTTTAATTCATATTATGATTCATGTTATGATCCGTATTATGATTGATATTATGATCCATGTTATGATTCATATTATGATCCTTATTATGATTTATATGATGATCATATTATCATCCGTATTATGATCCATGTTATGATTCATATTATGATTCATTTATTTATTTAAACTTCATGCACAATAGTGATACATAGGTGGACTTAATGCCACAAGGCATTCTCTACCAGTCAACCTTAGGATTAAATAAGACAACTTTGTGGTAGGGTACAAAATATCTAAAAAACAAAATCAACTTACAAAAAAAAATTACTACATAGGTACTTATAATGATACTAATACACATAAAAATAAAATAAACTAATAAATATTTTAACAAAAATATTAAACGAAAAACTTAACATTAAGCAATACTATGACTCGACTTATAATAATTGAGAGCTATTTGGTCTGACAAGTAGAGGTTACATACTTTCATTTTAAAAGTGAATTTGCTTTCAGCTTTTTTAATGCCAGGAGGTAGCGCGTTCCAAAGTTTTACAGTTGAGATAGCGTAAGAATTTGACAAGAAACAGGTGCGGTGTGAAGGAATTTGGAGAATGAGATTTTTGGAAGCTCGAAGATTACGACTATGACAACTGCCCAACACTTTGAAATAAGTTTTTAAATAATCAGGAGCACGTGGATCGTTCAAAATTGAGAAGAGCATGCAGAGAGATCTGAGGGATCTCCTGAGTCGGATAGGCAGCCAATTAAGCTGAGAACGGAAGGAAGAAATATGATCATATTTACGAAGGCCAAAAACAAAACGAATACAATTATTGAGAAGTCGATCCAATTTATTTAGAAGTTCTTGGGATACATCAGAATAACAAACATCAGCATAGTCAATAATGGGAAGCACAAGGGACTGAACCAAAGTGAGTTTCGTGCTAGATGGGAGCAAATGCTTGAATCTATAGAGAGACCGCAGTGAGAACGTAACTTTCTGACTCACCTGAGCGACGTGTTTATCCCAACTCAAACTGCTGTCAATGTAAAGACCCAAGTCTTTTACGTGGGGTGAAAGAGAAATGACAGAGTTCTCGTACATCAGTGGCACAAGTTAGCTAGAGTTCACATTCCTCAAATAGTAGGAGCTACCAATGAGGATGGCCTGACATTTTTCGACGTTAACAGACACCCCAAATTTGCCAGACCATTCTTCGATAGTACGAAGGTCAGCATTGAGTGTTGAAATGCAATTATCGAGGTTGGCAATGTCTGTTTGAGCGTACAGTTGCAAGTCATCAGCGTACAGATGGTAAGAGCATTTGAGGATAGCAGTAAGAGAGTTTATAAATAAGGAAAATAAGAGAGGAGAGAGTATACCGCCTTGTGGAACACCAGTTACCAGGTCGCACCAGTCAGAGCAATTCTGATCAGCACGCACCGCCTGCTGGCGACCACGAAGATAAGATGAAAACCAATCCCGTGACAACGATGAGACCCCAATTTGCAACAGTATGGCCAGAAGAATGTCGTGATCAACGGTATTAAAAGCATTGGAGAAGTCTATTAAAACTAAGACCGTTAACCTCGAATTCTCCAGACAATCCCTAATATCTTCAGTGACTTTAAGCAGAGCTGTGGCTGTACTGTGACTAGGCCGAAACCCGGATTAGAAAGTGGACAACAGGTTATTTTTAAAAACGTATGAGGATATTTGATTAAGTGCAACTGCTTCTAGGATTTTGGAAAGGAAAGGGAGAATGGAGATTGGTCTGAAGTGATTGGCTAAACTAGGATTGGAAATTTTAGGAAGAGGAATAATGTAAGCCTTACGCCACATTGCAGGAAATACACCAGTCTGCAGAGATGAATTGACGATGTGGGTAATGATGGGTATTTTCTTATAAATTCATATTATGTTTTTTTTTTATAAATTCATATTATGATCCATGTTATGATTCATATTATGATCATATTATGATCCATGTTATGATTCATATTATAATCCATATTATGATACATATTATGTATATTATGATCCATATTAAGGTTCAATTTGAGTCGGTGTTTCGGTGTGTCATACTTAGTAAAAACACACTGAAACACCGAACTCCTTCTTTTTCTTTTTAGAAGTTGGATTTTCCACATACCCGTATGTGGAACCAGGGACTCGCCGTTCGCTAGAACCGCT
Source organism: Diarsia dahlii (assembly GCA_949775195.1). NCBI lineage: Eukaryota > Metazoa > Arthropoda > Insecta > Lepidoptera > Noctuidae > Diarsia > Diarsia dahlii. The sequence goes on along the minus strand of OX459194.1, from coordinate 12,137,194 downwards.
GCGCCCGGGTGCAACGCACTCCCTGCACTAAAGGTAAAGACGCCTCTGGTTGGGAAAAAAAGGTTCTAATGTATCCTAAATTCCTAAAAAGTAGGTTATTTTAATGACGCAATCATTTACCCACCTAGTTTATAACGGCAAACAAGGTTTTTATAGGTGGTGCAACAAAGGTATGTACATATTACAGAGATATTACATATTACAGAGACCTTATGCTAAATGGACATTATTTTGTATTTCTCTCTTCTCTATCTTGTGGGTAAGGTTACATTCAAGAAATATAGGTAATTATTTTTTGCAGATGATCTAACTTAGGAGCCCACTTAAAGTTCAAAGTTCAAGCGATGCGTGGGTTAGCTTGAAATATTATGTACCTGCAACTACTGGCTTGTTTGTTCTTTTAAATTTGGTTCATAGAAGTTTAGTCCGACGGTCGGCTAGTTGTTTTGAAAGATAGCACTTAATTGATTAATAGATCTACCCAATAATTAATATTATTTTCTATGATGCAATACCTACCTACCTACTTAACCGAGACATTGACACCCCGACCCGAAGTCAGAAGGTTAAATTAAATCTGTGGCTCGGCAACACTCAACGCGCTAGCTAGATACAATTTGTCCACTCTTGTTTTATTGTAATTAGGCATTTTTTGGTAACTTAAACACAATCATTATCAAATTAATAAATCCTTCACGTGATTTACTATAAATATTTTTCACTTTGGTATTGCATTAATCTTTTTTATCACCTCTTATAATAAATAACCGGTTCTAAGTAGCTAATCCTCATCAACTTCGAGTGATCGCCCAAACCTGAACATTTGCGTAGATACTAAGGCACGTTTACATTTGTGTCTACTTATTATTTTTTTTACCAGATTGGCGCTTATTGATTGGGTCTAAAAGCTTAGTGATTCGAAAAAGCTATAAGCACTATCTTAATGTAATTGAGAGGAAAATAGTCGAGACCCAATACTAAGGAAGGTGGGTCATCATCATCAGCAATAAGACGTCCGCTGCTAGACGAAGGCCTTCCCCATAGAATGCCATAACGAACGGTAACCTGCCGCTTGCATCCACCGGATGTTGCCCTCGACTCTCACGATGTCGTCGGCCCACATGGTGGGAGGCCTACCAAGTCTACCAACGCTGCGTCTCCCGGTTCATGGAAGGTGGGTAGGGATACCTAATTTTGGGGCGTCGATTTCATGAAACGTAGGTACCATCAAATGGATGTAGTTGAGTAGGGCAGTATTTGGGAACCTTAATTGTCAAGCCTTCCCACCGTCTTTTGCACAATGCTTAAAAACTAGGGTCTGAACCAGCTTTCTCTGAATCATATGGGCACGGTAAAAAGTCTCGGACACTAACACTGATCTTCTCTCTTGGTCCACGAATTAAAGGTTCAGCGTGGCAGTTGGATACCTATTTAGCCTTAGATCAAGATTTCCATGGCCAGGGTGGGACACTAGTTATTGTTAAGCGGTTCATTTCTCTGAAGCCCTGACCGCCGATAACTTTAACCCCTATACCGGTGGGCTACAATTTTTTTATATTGTTTGCCTTTGCTGTCCCATTGCTGGGGAAAGGCCTCCCCCAATTCTTTCCAAGTGCTCTATTTTCCTGAGCCACCACGAACCAGTTAATGCGCGTCAAACGACTCGCCACCTCTTCTGGGCCGGCTTCGCAGTCCGTCTTCTGGCAACCATCGTGTAGAGGCCTTTGCCCAGCGGTCATCGTGCATGCGGCTGACGTGACTCGCCCAATCCCATTTAACCCAACAGCCTTCTTGCCAACGTCCTCTATGCCCGTTTTGGAGCCCAGCGTCGTGTTACGAATCCTATCTTGTCTTTTGACACCCAAAATGCTGCCTTCAATTGCCCTTTGTTGGCATACTTCAAGGCAGAACTTCTGAGTCCCGGTGAGTGACCAAGTCTGGGCACCGTAGGTTAGGACGGGCAGAATGCACATATCGATGAGTTTGCGCTTCAGGGAGGCGGTAAGATTTATTTTTCATATTTTTTGAAAAAAAAAAAATTGTATAAAGATGAACTTCGATCAATAATAGTACTAGATTAAGCATCAGGAACAAAACTAAGTCGCTCAAGTGGCCACGTTTGCACACACGTAAACATCTACATAGCATCTTAGAAAAAAGTTCAATATTACTAACAACTTCAGATGATTATAAACCTTAACACGTAAACATAATGTTTAATTATCATTGTAAAGTATATTTATTTAAGCCCTTTCATCGGAGAAAGATTAGAAGCAAAACATTTTAAATGTCGCTCCAAAGTAAAAAGTCATCAGTACAAAATATTCATTCTAAAATGAAACTTAAACTCTAAGCAATACGGTTAAAAGCATTTTGTGTACAATGTCGTGCTTATTCTATTGCGGAACTAGCGTTCCCTGTTCAAGAACATGGTATAATAGTTGGTGCGTTGTAGCAAACATTGGCCAAACAATTATAATACACTCGAGAGCAATGAATCCGGGTCACTTAAAGAATGTTAAAAATCTCGGAAACTAAAAATGATAGATTAATGCAATAAATTGTATTTAATAGACAATGTAATACTCCTTAAATGAAAGTAAAAAAAATATGAGTCACCATACATTTTATTAACACAAAATTACATAAAGAAAAAAACTGCTGATCTCTCCTTAAAACAAAAATAGGAAACATGAAATTTTTGAACTTTATTACGATTTTCTTGAATTTTAATACTTCGTATTGCCTCCTCGTGCTTCCATTACTGCGTTTACGCGGTTTGGCATGCTGTACACCAAGTTCCTTATACGATTTTGGGGAATATTCTCCCATTCCTCTGTGAGAGCAATTTTGAGCTCACGAAGCGTGATTGGGGGAGGGTTTCGTTGTTTTACGCATCTGCCTAGCTCGTCCCAAGCATGCTCGAACGGGTTGATATCCGGGCTGCGCGCTGGCCACTCCATACGAGTAATGTTCATCTCTTGAAGGTAGTCATTCACAATCCTACCTGTATGAGGTCGGGCATTGTCATGCATAAATATAGCATCCTCACCTAAATTGACCATAAATGGACCAACGTGATCATTGAGGATTTCTTCCACATATCTTTCGCTAGTTAAAGAGCCGTTTTCTATGATCACCAGCTCTGTGCGACTTTCAGAAGAAATTCCGGCCCACACAAGTACAGACCCACCACCGTAGGCTACTTTTTCTTCGATGCATGCTTGCTTGAATCTTTCCCCTGGTCTTCGATACACTCTGTGTCTTCCATCATGCTTGTAGAGCATAAATTTTGATTCGTCGGAGAATATAACTTTTGACCAATCTTCAATACTCCAATTTACGTGGCTCTGGGCATATCTTAGTCTTGAAATACGATGCCCACGCTCCAGTTTAGGGCCGTTTGCAGGTCTAAGGGGTTTTAAGTTAGATTCAGCAAGCCGACGTCTTACTGTCCATGCACTTGGGTTACTTCCTCCGAGGCGTCGAAACTGATTTGTGAGTTCAGTTCCTGTGAGAAAGCGATTTCGAAGCATGGTGTTAACCAAGTATCGGTCTTCTCGTGCTGTGGTACACCTGGTTCTGCCCGTTCCTGGTCTGCGTAGGTTAGAACCAGTTTCTTCGTAACGTCGGAGAACTCTTTGTACTGTTGACAGCGACACACCGACAGTCCTGGCTGTATCGCGCTGACTCCGGCCGGTTTCCAGCATTGTAAGTATTCTGGTGCATTCTTCAGGCGTAAGCGACATAATTTCAGCTTGAATAATGAATATAGAGCACTATCAACATGGTTTATGTACCCACATAAATGACAGATTACAAACAAAAGCAAAACCAAATGCTGTAATTACGTAGTTCCATCTTCGAAAGTGGCCCTTTTTCAAATTTGATTTTTTTATGATATAACTTTACAATAACTAAGAAGTTTTAATACCTTCATTTAAGGAGTATTACTTGTCTATTAAATACAATTTATTGCATTAACCTATCATTTTTAGTTTCCGAGATTTTTAACATTCTTTAAGTGACCCGGATTCATTGCTCTCGAGTGTATTCGCTGATTTAATTATATTTACAGTTTAATTATGTTTAAATATTATGAAAAAGCTCATAATGATATTAAATTACCGAAAAAAAGATATTCCTTCCAAAACCTTGGTGTTACGGTGGTTATTTACGCAGTTTTTGAACGCATACTGCGGTATTTTGACGTCTTAAGGACGCTGTTACATTTTCGATCAACTCATGTTTAGGTAACTAAAGTCGCTCAAAGCAAGGTCTCACAATAGCGCTCGGTTTTATACCTCCTATAAATAATCTTGATCTTTGATATTATTTTTTAATTGTATTGAAATAGAATTTGGTAGATTACTTGGAACTTTGAAAACGCATTTGGTAATTGTTAATTATTAGTATCGTCGTCATGATAAGTAGGTTAGTATTTTCAACCGAGTCGAAAAAAAAGAAGGTGCTGTATTTGTATGTATCCGCGATTTTCCCAAAAGCTACTGATCCGATATCAATCGGATTTTCGTTGATAAATGCATATTGTGTTTTTAAGGAAGGTTTTACTGTAAAATATGATTATAATATAATAATAATAATAAGTTTATTTATTTCTCTCACAATGGTTTTGTAGCACGTTTTGAACACTATAATATTCACATTGTGAGAGCTGGTGCCTGAAGTAGGTTTCAAAAAAAACTGTATTACAGGTCAACAGGATTGGAGATCTTACGAAGTAGGTAGAAGCTGGAACTCTTCAATAATATAGACAGCAAATGACTCACGATAGCTGTGATCGTATGTTTATGTAGTGTTTTCGCCATTTCATAATACAATATCACGCTTGTTCGGGTTTAAGGGGCAAACAGATGTACACCCAATATGGGGTACCTACCAACCAAATTTAATGAAAAAGAACAACCGGTACCGACAGCGACTTCCGAAAAGAAAAATACGCTACCTACGTGAAATAACCATGTGAAATAAGTAGGTACTTAAAATGAAATAGGAATTTCAATTCCAAACCTCTCCGTCGAAAGCTTGACCTGACCCATCCATTTCCAAACCTCACCGCCGACAGCTTGACCTTACCCATCCATTTCCAAACCTCACCGCCGACAGCTTGACCTGACCCATCCATTTTCAAACCTCACCGCCGACAGCTTGACCTTACCCATCCATTTCCAAACCTCATCGCCGACAGCTTGACCTTACCCATCCATTTCCAAACCTCACCGCCGACAGCTTGCCCTGACCCATCCATTTCCAAACCTCACCGCCGACAGCTTGACCTTACCCATCCATTTCCAAACCTCACCGCCGACAGCTTGACCTTACCCATCCATTTCCAAACCTCACCGCCGACAGCTTGACCTTTCCCATCCACTTCCGAACCTCACCGTCGACAGCTTGACCTGACCCATCCATTTCCAAACCTCACCGCCGACAGCTTGACCTTACCCATCCATTTCCAAACCTCACCGCCGACGGCTTGACCTTTCCCATCCACTTCCAAACCTCACCGTCGACAGCTTGACCTGACCCATCCATTTCCAAACCTCACCGCCGACAGCTTGACCTTACCCATCCATTTCCAAACCTCACCCCCGACAGCTTGACCTTACCCATCCACTTCCAAACCTCACCGTCGACAGCTTGACCTGACCCATCCATTTCTGAACCTTGTCAACAAACTGCTTAACCCCACCCATCCAAATCCCGGTCGTACCCAACATAATTTCTAAATCACATCACATTCTAATAATAAAAGTATGAAACTCGTACTTACTTTTATCTCAGTCCTCAGTCCTAAAAAGTATCAACTTCTTCCGGTCGTCGTCGGTCGTCGGTTGCCGTGGTAACCGTACACTAAAATCTTTTTCTATCACGTTTATCGTACGTATTTTTTGCGAGAGAGCGATACACCCGTCCTTCCACTAGCGCTGCTGAGCGCGGAATGATGAACCGGGAGCGAAAAATGTATGAAGAAATTGGCAAATGTTTTTATTATAGCTAATAATTGAATAAAAAAAATTATATAAACAAAAAAAATATATCTCAACATCTAAAGGACTATAAGTACCGCAATTTATAATAATTTTGGAGATATAATATGCTGTAAATTTACCTATAATGGTACCTATTCGGACCCTACTTTTTTACATTTTCTGCGATTATTGTGATGGAAAAAACGTATTTGTGCGATTTTTTTGTATGACGTCATACAATTTTTCTGATGCCAATCTGGAGACGAATAAATTATCTTTAAATTAAGACCATGATATCTTCACATTTGTGATTGCTTATACGTTAAAATGGTACCTGAAAACCACTGTTATTTGTAGAAAAATGTTTTAGCGTCCTTAATGTTGGCTATGATTGGACCATACTGATTTGAAATAAGACCACAAATACGTTTGTGGTCTTATATTTCGGGCCGTTTTTGAAGCGCTTATCGGGAATCTAGTACATTATTGATCGAAGAAGATGAATAAAGAAAACCGTAATATACCCACACAACACAATGGGTCAGAAGAAGAAATAAATTATAATTAGTGTGAACGCAGCATTACATTTGGTTGACAATTAGTTACCCTAAGTAGGTATGAGACAACCTCCATAGTTCTAGCATTTTAACTATGAAATAGTATCATACTTGTCTCTACGTATCTCTACAAAAGATATTGCTGATGGCACATGGAGGCCTTGATGTTTAATTAGTGGTTAATAAAACAGCCGCAATATACACATCCTCCTACCTACCTGTGTTGTAAAAAACAAACCGACCTTGAATTATAATTTCACGATATAAAGTATGGATCCGACCTCTGGAAAGGTTAAGAGCACATCACTTTTATTCGTGTCGTGCATACCGCCGGACAAGTTTTAGCCTATTTACACCTGTTTTATTTTCAGACTAATAATACGTTTCTAGACTCCAGCCATTTTGTATAGCTTGACCTTTTAAATATTAATTCGCTGGAAACATCTCTTGTTGCCTTTTGTTTCTTATTCCTATTTTCATTTATTTTTACTTATTGGTTTTTAATTTAACCTTTGTTAGTTAGGTATCGATTTCTGATATACCTACATATAAGTATATACCTAATTGACGTAATTACAGTATTCTGAGTCCACTAAAGGAGGCTGTACACTCTTGCCGAGTTGCCGACACAGATATGGCAGAGCGAGTGCGAGAATCCTATACTGCCCCGTAAGTCGTACTGCATTAGTTATTATGAGGGCAGTTTATAGTAGCGATCGTCACCTCGGTGTTTTTCGCTCGGCCTAAAAAGTTATCCTTTCTGGAACTTCATAACTTACAAAGGGGGATATGTCCCATATTTGCTACAGCATAATCTAGGTAACATGTTATTTATGTTAATTGGCTACCGAGGAAATGCACGAATTTTTTTGGGTAATGTCTTCTTACATTTATATTATAATACCAGAACAATGATTGTACAGTAAATAAGCGTGTTATTGCAAAAATATTCTTGATTTACGGTTCGTTTTGTATTATTACACGAATAAACGTGTAAACCTGAAACCTAGTAGTCAGGCATTTCACAAGAGTAAAAAAAAAAATAGTGTTTCATGAATTTCCTGACACTCGTTGATGTTTAAAAAAAAGTAAATATTCAAGTCCATAGTTTATTTATTTGGTCTATAATTCGTTACTACATTAAATAGACACAATGAAATGAGTGTAGAAACGTTTTTATTTTTTCCTGAAAAGTTGTAATTTTTCTCTTACACGTTTATTCGGTGGGGGCCATCGACATATTGGTTTTAGAGGTTTATAAATAAAGTAAATAGTGTAAATCGTCTGCAGGAGATTATAAATTAATCAATAAAGTGCTATCCCCATTATAACTGAAAAACATATGTGATAAAATAATGATTAAAGCGTCTCCATCATCAGAATCATATTTGGGGTTCACGCAGCATGTCTTTAGGTATATTCCATACTTGTCGATTACTCGTCGACACCTCGTTCATATCTTTCGAAGGAGGAGAAAAAAATATTAACCAAAAAGCACTTGTTGACTAGACTACATGTGCCCCGCCCAGAAAAAAAATCCTGGATGCCCTTGTAGGTAGTCAGTTTAACGTCCTAGTTCTGTGACATCCATGATAAGAAACGATGCACTGATCCATTTGATTGGTTTCAGTACCCAGTCAATTTCTAAGCACGGAAACCAAAATGACGTATAGTAAGACACACAGTTTAAATATGGTTTAAGTTATTTCCCTTACCACTTGACCTTGACTTGACGATTGATGTAGGCTTGGATGACCGGTAAAACACATTTAAGACACAATTCTTACGTTTATTTTAGTTTTATGTCTATTCCCTGATGGCGTCACCGGTACCACGTTAATGGTCAACTGTTGTAGACCACCCAGGGGTTGGGGGCAACGAGCTAATTATAAAAATGTGTTGTTTCTGAAAACTTCATCTGTTAATATATTTTTTAATTGCAATTAGGTAGTCAACTAACCTAATCTACTATTAAGAATTACAGGTACCTAATAAAATATTTTTATTTTAAATATTAGGTGGCTCATCAATGAACACTACAGCCAGCTACTCATAATCTGACCGTTTCGTAGACCTTTTTTTTTTGGGCGGTTGGAAAATCATCAAATAACCCCTCCCGCTCTAGGGCAGAGCGAAAGGGAGTGTCAGACTTCTACTGACTAAAAACCACCCATGTTCCTTCTTGGCCCTTTACGTCGAGGCCGCGTTATCTTTTGAACAACCCGCAGCCCCGACGGGCTTCGTAGAAACTTCGAAGGCGTATCTTACGGGTCCTGGAAACCAAACTATTTGGATTGGTTGCATTACATAATACATAATGTCTAAAAGCAGATAAATGATTAGGTAATAACGACAAAATTGTTTATAATATCACTTGCCTTCATACAAACTTCCTTGGCCCAGACGAATAAATGTAGGTACCTATGTATGTACATACCTGTATTTAAAGTTCAAAGTTTAAACTAATTTGGTATTCAAAAGGATTTTGTTTCTGAACGTGTGTATTAATTTATATTGAAGAAATAATAAAAATATATAAAATTGAAGACACAGGTAATGTGCGCGTGCAATGTGTGGTTTCGGTAATACTTGAGTGAACACATGTGTTGTAACTGTATGGCATGCTCGTGTGATCCTTCTGTCATTACTAGACCTTCGCAGAGGATTTTTTATGTATTTAAGTAGGTACTTACCAGCATCACTAACTGTGTTTCTAGGAACTTTACATTTGAATAGTCAACTGTGGACAATGTTATTGTAGGTGTAGGTACCTATTGTGTCGATCCGGGCCACAAAGAATATTTGCATATTAGTTACTTCTTGATTTATTTTCTTTTAGGGATTTCTACCAGACAAGCAAATCCTTCTTCCTGCCGGTAGTTCTTCGACCGACTTCTGACCAAAAAACACATTCTGTTTAAGTATTTGAACGAACTGCAGTACAGTACTTTAAAAATGTCATCGGTGCCTACCACTTTTCATAATCCTTGTCATGTTTACAAGGCGTGACGCGTATGACTGTATGAGGTGCACACTAATATAATGTGGTCAAACATACTCATACAACATGTGTGTGTACTCAAGCGCATGTGCCTGTGAACATTGATGACCGAATCCGGAATATCGACATCGAATGTTTGCTGTCATTTGACATTAGGTACGTTAGATGCTGGAGAAATGTATAAAAGATCATGTGGCGTCTGCTGATGCATCAGTCGCTCATCAGCCACCGAACCAAACCAAACTTACCAAAATGAAATCGGTACGTAGAAAAATAACATTATTACGAAAACATTTTATTTGTTATTGCCAGCTTTTGTTTTTATTTTTACTTGTTAGATGAATAGATGGATTTTGGCCCATTGAAATCGATTGAATTTTTGAAGATCCCATGGCAGTACCTATATTTATTTTGAAGTGTCTATAACTGCTAAAGTGCCTTTTTTGGAGGGTGGGAAATCATTAAATGACTCCTCCCACTCTGGGCGGAGCGGAAGGGAATGTCAGACTTCTACTGACCAAAAATCACCCATGTTCCTTCTTAGCCCTTTGTGTCCGCGGCTGCGGTATCTCTTTCGAACAACCCGCAGCCCCAGCAGACCGCTAAAGTGCCTTATGTCGAAGCTGGGACCGTATTTACAAAAGGGATAAAATTATCGATAGAATTTCAAATGCCTGTTTTGTTTAAGTTTCTTTAACGACTTTAATTTTACCGTATTTTCTTTACTTTTCTCACTCTCATTGTAGTTCTCACAATCAATATTTCTAATAAGACTAACCGGAAGAGATAACCTGTTTTGTTTGTGGTGTAATTGAGCACTTTCATTCTATAAAATATGTATATGTATATTATATTCTATATAATAGCATTTCTTTGCACCTGCAGATGATCGTTGTAGCCCTCGCCCTCGTGGCCATCGCCGCCGCCGTCCCCGTGGAGCAGCCCGACCCGGTCCCGATCGTCCGGTCCGAGTTCAATCAGCAACCTGAGGGTGGATACAACTATAAGTAAACATTCCTTTATGTCTAAACAAATATCTATCTACTTTACAAGTGGGTCTATGTAGTTCGACAAAAGTGGGTCTATGTAGTTGACACGAAATGTTTTTAATACAAATAAGTCAACTAGTAGATACTCTTTTTAGGGTTCCGTAGTCAACTAGGAACCCTTATAGTTTCGCCATGTCTATCTGTCCGTCCGTCCGTCTGTCCGTCCTCGCTTAATATCTGTGACCGTTAGCACTAGAAAACTGAAATTTGGTACCAATATGTGTATCAATCACGCCGACAAAGTAGTAAAATAAAAATTGGAAAAACATGTTTTATTAGGGTAGCCCTACTTATATGTAAAGTGGGAAGTGATTTTTTTTTAATTTTAACCCTAAGGTGTGATTATATTGTTGGAAAGGTATTTAAAAATGAATAGGGGTTTACTAAAATATTTTTTTGATAATGTCAATAATTTCGGAAATAATCGCTCTAAAAGTACAAAGCAATGTGTCCCCCTCTAACTTTTGAACCATAAGTTTAGAAAATATGAAAAAAATCTGAAAAGTAGAACTTCATAAGGACTTTCTAGGAAAATCATTTTGAAAAAAAAAACACATTTAAACTCATAAGTGGGAAGTGCTGGGAACACTTATTGTGACGGACGGGAAACTACGGAACCCTACACTGAGCGTGGCCCGACACGCCGGTTTTTTTTGTAGTATTATAAATTAATGTCTAGCCGATATTAATTTAGTTAAATATGGTATCTTATGTATGTTGTAGGCATGACACGAAATATTCTTTTTTTACTGCAATTTTTATTTTTGTTCATAAAAAATAAAAAAAGGACTTCTGCTGCGAAACATGGCAGAAGGTTTGTATCTATTTCTTATATCTTTGTATTTTCTACAGTTATGAAGCCGGAAATGGCATCGTTCGCGAGGAAACTGGTGAAGTTAAGGAAGTTCCGGATGAGGAGAACAACCTTCACAAGGTCGTCATCGTACGCGGTTCTTACGCCTACCCCGCAGAGGACGGCTCACAAATCCTCATCAACTACTACGCTGACCAGGACGGTTACCACGCGGAGGGAGATTCCATCCCCAAGGTCGCCAGCAGATAAGCTAACAACAACGATGCACAGATGAATAGTCAATTGATATATAGAAATTAATTGATTGTTCGTCAGCTATTACCGTGATTTGAGACTCTGATAACGTTTAAGGAATGAACATAACGGTTACCGCGACGCAGGAGTGTGGTGCGGAGTATCAGCCGTGCTAACTTCTTGTAGCTCGTTGTTGCTTGACGCTCACTGCCATATTTTTGTACGTTTTTATATTATTTGTTGTGTTTTAATGACGTGATTTACATAGTAATTAAAGTTCAATTGAAGTCATTTGCGCTCTTTTTATTTCAACGAGCTTCTAAACGCGACTTGTCCCGCATGTAGAACTCTTTCAATGGCATCCGGCAGTACTATATTATAATAATAGTTTTCCATCAGTGAAAATATTACTGAAATCGGAGGAGTAGTTTCAGACATTACCTCCAAGTTCCTACATCTAAATTCCATACCTACTAATAAAAAATAAAAAAAAAATATTAAAAAAACCCTCCCCCCTCTAAAATATTTTAATGGAAAAGTTTGTGAGAATGGATGGATAGATGGATGTTTGTTACTATTTCACGAAAAAGCGATGAACAGATTTGGATGATATTTAGCACACAGATTGTATATGACCTTGATAATTTAACTTAAGATAATTACCATCCTGATAATATGATCCGTAACTGCCCCAAGCAATTAACGAACTCCATGTGTAAAGCCGCGGGTATTAGCTAGTATTTTTACATTTCAGATAACTATAGATAGGTACATATATGTTTTGGATAATATATACCACCGTAGTAATTCACGAAGCTATGTAATCTGTTAATTTAACATCGAAGTCTTTCGTTTCATAAGGCACCTATGTGCTGCGGATTGTCGAAAGAGATGCCGCGGCCTCGGCACAAGGGCGAAGAAGGAACATGGGTGGTTTTTAGTCAGTAGAAGTCTGACTCCCTTCCGCTCTGCCCAAGAGCGGAGGGGGGGGGGGGGGGGGTTATTTGATGATTTTCCACCTAACATAAAAAAAACACCTATGTGCTACACCTGCACTTTGTTTTCAGTGCTGCTAGTTCGGAATCAGTGCTCTGTCTATCTAATATTATATTTTTTTGTCACCGACCTTTAATAACTCAGCATCAATTCATTGTAGAACTAATGATAGGTTGTATTCTTGTATTTACAAGAGCGCTTCCTTAAAATGGTATACAAGGTGCAAGTAGACCCTCCACGAATCTGTAAGTACATCGATAAGAGTAATGAGCCTACCACACGTACAAACTTCACCACAGTTTTACCTGCGAAACTGTCTTCGGGCTTTCGGCTTGTACACGGCACATCGTGCGTGTCGTTGGTAATGGTAATAGAGTTTTGAAAAACGAAAAAAACGAAGGAGGAAAATTAGTACAGAAATCAGCACATTGAACATCGTAGGCTGAACAGCTTAGCTCAAATAGTCTTAGTACAGTCGAACAAGTTAATAAGTAAGTATATACAGGGTAGCGATCTTTATAATTCTATAACACGGAAAATATTGATTGTAATTTTGTATTATCAAGTGTTTCGCATTAAGCCACTGATGTCAAACGCTGTATCGTTTGACATTAGTCTCTAAATGTATCTGTATAATATTAAAAGTAAATACAAGTTAGCTGGCTGTATACTTATTAGCTTGTGCGGCTATACTAGAAAGCTGTAATTTGCATAAAGATCCAAATTAGTTACGCCAACAAATTCTAAATATTATCTCCTGTACACATAAAGTATGCATCCGCATATTTTGATGGGCAACTATGGAACCCATTGTGCTTGCCCGACACGCACTAGCATGGTATGATGCGGTGTAGTGGGGAGCCTCCTCTGAGAGATATCTACGCATGAGTTCGTGGTAAAAATTCAGATCTATTTTGGATGTCTATTTTGGTCAGAATTTGATTCACACAGTATGTGTAGCTCTCATTTGTATATAGTTTAAGTATATTATTTAAGTTGAATGAATGCACTTTTTTGCGGGCAAGGTCCCTCGATAGTATATTATGTTTCATGTGTGTTTTTCATTTTCTTTATATAGCAAGCATACGCTTAAAATGTTATTAGTTTAATTAAACAGGCGTCAGAAATGTGATTTTCAATCATACAGGAATTATCCTCTTATGTTTTATGGCTCAGGAAGCAACGGAACAACGAATAATAATATATGTTACAATAATAATAATTGGATTAATTAATTACCTAGCCACCGGTAGCTTGAACCCTGCTCCCGATACCGGCGGACTACAACTTTTTAATATTTTTAAATGTTTTATTAGAAATATGTAAAAATATAAATAATATGTATGTACAAAAATGAATGAACGGAATAATAATAAAATTGTATATTTTTCGTCCATATTATGTATGTAATATAATATGTATCAATTCATTGGAGCTTTTTTTAGCAATTTAGTAATTGCATGGCTGTAACGGTGCAACTGCCAGTTAACATGGTCATCATAGAGAAATTAATCAAACGGCGAAAATTTTGAAGTGAAAACTTCTTTAGCGGCGCTGAGCACTTTTTTTTGTATGGGTAAAAACTTTCAAACTCGCGTCAGGGTCACGTGATACTGATCGAAAAATCGTAAGATTTTTCGATCAGCATCGAAAAAGCTCTATTTATATGATGTACTTTTGTTTGCACATCAGGAAGTACCTGCCTAGTTGCTGTTTTGACAAGTATTGCAGAAAATTAAATCTAAGATGAGGAAATCGAACGCCAGACTCTTTAATAGTCAAAGAAAAAAACAAACCATAAATAGGAAATCATAAAATAACTCCTCCCGCTCTGAGCGGATTGGAAGTTCAGTAGGTTCAGTAGGAGTGTCAGACTTCTACTGAATTAAAACCACCCATGTTCCTATTTAGCCCTTTGTGTTCCGGGGCCACACACGGTATCTCTTTCGAACAAACCGAAGCCCCGGCAGGCACCAGCCCTAGAAGGATTATAGGTACCCTGTAAAATAAAGTTAGTAGCAAAATCTGCTTGTATATAATTCTACTGTACGTGTGAATGTCACTGAACTCCTCCTGAACGGCTGGACCGATTTGGATGAAACTTTCTGGGGATGTTTTAATGGGTTTTTGGATGGTTTAAAAACACAATTGGACCCGGTAGGTGGCGCTGCTGATTATAATTTAGCTATCTCCAAAGTAAAATCTTACCCCTTTTTTGTGTTTTCTGGGGAATCCTCCAAAAGACCAGTATATAAGGCGAAGACCACAGAGTGTGGGATATTTACCTCGCTAAAACTACTCCGGTGGCCACAATCCGCACGTGAGACGAGGCAACGTTTTGTCTGCCTGAGCCTCCTCTGAGCATACACATGTTAGGGCACATCCCTGGGGCGACTATACAGAGGTTTCCTATGAGCCACCACGCCGTCATTGTGTGGTTAAATACTACCTAGTGACAATAGTATGACAACGATTAAATTTCGAATAGATGAACGAAACGTGGCGAGCTTTATCCCCACTAAAACTAAACTCTTTGAATTTCGCATCTAAAACCCTTTTTTCAAGATTGGGGGCATAAGACAATTCTGAATCAATTATAGGTAGGTAGGCAGGTATCTACATACCTACTTTAAATGGATTAGTAAAACAATAGGTACAATAGTTAGAAATCCAATAGATGTCCAAAACTTCACAGCTTATTAGCAAACATGTATGGAAGCGTATAATATTGTATCGGAATGGGCGCGAGCCGGTTGGCGGTCAAGGTCGCAGCACTGTCTGCATGGCAAGCGACTGATCACCTACGTGTGTGCATGGCGACGAATAACTGGCCAAATTAGGAACTTCCCACATCACTACAGTTTTTATCGGACGATCTAGTATTCCTAAAAATATTATTGTTCACATGATATTTCATAATGATCTAATATCCCGTTTTAATATTGAATGCTTGAATATCATTAGATCTTTTGGTGCTGTACCGAACTTTAACAAATTCAAAAGAGTTTTTTTTTATTCAGACTTGCATTTAAGTGCCGCTTAGTGTTTTTAAAAACGGGCCATAGGTTATAGGCCATTGATTGCTACGACGCATTGCTACGCCGTAGCTTCGTAGCCGACAAGCGTAGCAGTAATCCAGTCGTTCCTGTGACGTGACAATCTTGCCGTTGCGTTTTTGTTTGTGATAAGACTGCTGTTTTAGGTTTTATCGTCTTAGGGAATATAATAATATATCTACTTAAACAAAGTGTAAACGGAGCCTTCTATCAACCAAGCATTTTGTATATCAAACTAAGTAATTCTACGCTAAAAATTGTGCTAATGAATGCATTGTATAGTATTGTAGTAAATCTAATAAAACTAGTTCTAAAAAACACTTATGAAAAATTTGTAACTTTCTCCTCCAATATCTCCATAGGTAACTAAAAAGTTCACTGGTATGGTCCAGAAATTAAAAAAAGGTTACAATGACGAGGAGACCAAGCTAAGAGAAATCCAGAGAGTCTATTTACTCCCTTTAGTCCAGTCATTTGGTTCGAATATCATCAAAAAATTGCTATTATACGCCATTTTTCTAAGATGGCGGCACTAGCGGCAAAGACACGAGATGGCAAAGTTGAAATTCGAAAAGAGCCAATTTGCCAATTTTCAAAACATTCGGAAAACTTTTCATGTGAAACTGCCAAATGACTGTACTACCTATTTTATGTAGGCGACAAAAGGGAAGTTTTTAGGGTTCCGTACCTACCTCAAAAGGGAAAAACGGAACCCATAAAGGATCAGTCGTGTGTCTGTCTGTCTGTCTGTCCGACCATTCCCCCCCCTCTAAAGTCATGAAGTCATGGTACGGAACCCTTCACGTGCGAGTTCGACTTGCACTTGGCCGGTTTTTTTTTTGCTTGCGTTGCAAACATAGAGAAACGTAGAGTGGGTTGAACATTTTGTTTGTCTGTTGCCTGTTACCTACCATTATTTTTAAACAATTTCTAAATGGGTACCATCTATCTGGCAGAAACTTGATGCTCCGAAATTTATTTGGCATAACACACTAGGCATATTCTTCTTTGTACGAATGTGTTTATGGCAGAATAAATTATTTAATAGAATACTCATTTCGCAGAATGTAAATATAGCCGAATTTTCAATGGCATACTTTTAAGATGGCAGAATTTTATTTGGTAGATTTTTATAAGGTACTAGCTTTTGCCAGCGGTTTCGCCCGCGTGAAAATGTCGATTTTCCATACAAACTTTCATCCCCTATTTAACTCCCTTAGGGGTTGAATTTCGAAAAATCCTTCCTTATTCCTTGTCTAAATTATAAAGGAAACCTCTGTGCAAAATTTCAGCTATCTAGGTCCAAGGGTTTGGGCTGGGCGTTGATGAGTCAGTCAGTCAGTCAGTCAGTCAGTCAGTCAGGACTTCTCTTTTTATTTATAGATATAGATATAGATAATATAGATAACGACCGTCTCGCGAAAGTATCCTTTATGGGCGGCATGGGCACCGGGCCGTAGGCCGACGAAGGAGGCCGGCGGAGGCCCGGCACTTCGGGGACAGAAGATATTAGTGTTATTTAATATGCGAGCGAAGCGAGCGCGCGTCATGGAGTACATGCGTTGCATGTATGAGTGACGTCATTATTATTAATAATAATAATAATTATTATTATTATTTTTGACATACCAACATTTAATGTTCTCAGCTAGAAATTTTAGCCGGGGTGAGCTGATAATAATAATTAATAATAATAATTATTATTATTATTGCATGTTACACGTATGTATGAAATGAAATGCGTGCCAAAAGACGATTCTGATTATGAATTTTCGGCGAAATGATGGTTCTGGAAATGAAGTTTATGCTCAAAGATGATTCTGACTTACAAAATTATGCGTTTTGAATTTATGGTAAATGAGTGTATGCCAAATGATTTTCTGCGAAATGAAGTTTCTGCCATCCACTGTTATGCAAAACAAAATTCGTGTATAAAAAAATCTGCTAAAAAAGGTAGACCCTTTCTAAATAATAGCATCTTTGTTTCATTTGTCTTGTTATTTATGTCGCCGCGATCATTGGTCATCTGGAAAGGCTCTTAATTTATTTAAGCAAATTAAGCGGATACCTATTAAAATTCATGTCATTATAAGACCAAAAATAGATGTATTACCAGTTTCCATCTTATAATATTTTTATAAGGTCTGAAAGACATTTTTTTTTATTTTTTAGGGAAATTAAAATTGAGTTACCAACAGAGGGAATATACAGATTATTACCGATGTTGCTTAATGTTAACTAAATTATGTTTATGGATAAAATAAGGAATGAGTATATTAGAGAATTAGAGGAAGTTTGAAAGTGTCGCCTGTTAAAGAAAAAAAATCTGGCCGTGCAAGTCGGACTTGCACATGAAGGGTTCCGTACCATGACTTTTAGGTTTTCCTGGAATCTGTACGTGTTGAACTAATTTCTGTATTTTTTTCAGAATTTTAGGTTAAGTAGTTTCGGAGATAAGGGGGGGGGGGGAATGGTCGGACAGACAGACAGACACACGAGTGAACCTTTAAGGGTTCCGTTTTTTCGTTTTGAGGTACGGAACCCTAAAAATTACGAAACACATAACGATTAAACAAGTGATGGATATTAATGTTGATGGATGGAGCCGTGACGTCTGACAGATGAGAGTGGAAGAAGAAAACGTGTTGCACTGACCACAAATAGAATTTGGAAGATGATGAATTTTGTTTGTCACATGCACAAGAAGGTCTCAGAAGGAACATGGGTAGGTTGTAATCAGTACAAGTCTGACACTCCAATACAATTTTAATGACCTCTTCAGCTCTGTGCGGAGCGCACAGAGCTGAAGAGGTCATTAAAATTTGATGATTTCCCATTGGCTAAAAAAAGGCCCAAAAAGGTCAAGCAGAGTAAGCGAGCTGAAGTGAGAGTGCACTGGCACCGGCCGGTTTTTTTTCTTTAGCCTACAGTGTCCCACAGCTGGGCAAAGGCCTCCCCCATGGCTTTCCAGGTTTTTTACGATTTGCTTTCTCCATCCAATCCGTTAAGAATGAGTCCAGGTCGTCACGCCAGCGTTTTTTGGGCCTGCCTCGGTTACGTCGGCCGTCTTCAGGCACCCACTGTGTGACTATCTGTGCCCATCTGTCCGGCTCCATCCTAGAAACGTGACCCGCCCAGTCCTATTTTAACCTGGCAAATCGGCGATGCCTGTGTTCGATCGGAGAGTTTAATCTTGAGAATGCTACGTTCCGTAAATCTACATCTACACTAATATTATAAAGAGGAAAGATTTGTACCTATTTTTGTATGTTTGTATGTTTGTAATGAATAGGCTCAAAAAGTACTGGGCCGATTTCAAAAATTCTTTCACCCTTGGAAAGCTACATTCACCCTGAGTAACATAGGCTACTTTTTATCCCTGTATTCCCACGGGAACGGGATCTACGCGGGTGAAACCGCGGGACGTCCGCTAGTATATAATAAGCGTGCAAAACCCATTTATCCGAAAATACATTACTAAAATATTCAAGTGATTTGTCCATTGTTCATTCTGGTTATTTCCGGGTATGGAAAGGTATTTAACTCAAAAACTTCGATTAGGTAATGACTGATTTATATAGCACATTCAATATAACAAAACTTAATAAATAGTAACAAATGTTATGTAACTGTTTAGGCAATGGTCTACTTTTACAAACATATCATATTTATGTATTTTTTACCCACACAGTAACCTATCGTAGGATAGGTGAATAAAAAATGATTATTGTCAGCTTTAAAATAAAACGCATATTTTACTATCAATTAACGAATCCGGATTAGCGACATTGGACATCAAGCGTTACGTTAGAAGGCAGAGAAATGTATAAAAGCTCATTTTCCGATCGATCTAGCATCAGTCGCACAGCAGCCACCGAACAAAAAACATCAACATGAAATCCGTACGTGTATTAATATATTATTAAATCTAAATTTATAATTTAAATATTATTTTCATTTTTTTGTGCTAACAAAAGCTTATTTTTATATGATTCAAAAAAGTCTAGTAAAAATGTATTTATTGATTACACAATGCTTGGCCTGCAGATGATCCTTGTCGCCCTCGCCCTTGTGGCCGTCGCCCTCGCCGCCCCCGTCGAGCAGCCAGTTGCCCAGATCAAAAGTTACAATTTCGACCTGCAGCCCAATGGTGCATACATCTTTAGGTAAGAAAAATATCTTGTTTCTACTTTACAAGTAGGTCTATATAGTTCCCTGTAACATGAAATGTTATTAATTTATGCAATATCGACAGTTATGAATCCGAAGACGGCAGCAGTCGTCAAGAAGAGGGTGTCCTGAGGGAGGCTTTGGATGAGGAGAACAAGGTCCACAACGTCATCGTCGTCCGCGGCGTCTACAGCTACCTCGGAGAGGACGGCAAGCCCGTGGTGACCAACTACTCCGGTGACGAGAACGGTTTCGCCGCGGAAGGAGAAACCATCCCCAAAGCCGCCCGCCGATAAGCTACCCAACGACCACTCGCTCATTAACAATTGATTGATCCACTAAAATGTGAATTAATCGGTTGTTCATCAGCTGCTTTATTTAGTGACTCTGATAACGTTTAAGGCATACACAGGAGCACGTGGTGGTACGTCAGCCACCCTCTTCTTATTGCTCTTTGTTACTTGATGCTAACTGCCATATTTTTGTTACCTGTTGAGTTTTAATAATGTGATTCATACTGTAAATAAAGTAAAATTGAAGATCTTACACCTATTCTTTTTTTTGTGTGTCATCATTTGTCGTAACAAGTCGGACAACCAGTCTCTCCAACTAAGTGGATTGTCGAAGTCAGATAGGCAGTCGCTCCATTTATAATAATGGTGCTCAGCTGTCTCGGGTTAAACTGGAAAACGACCCTTAAGTAATTAGGAAAAGGCTAGGTACAAGATTGTGCGTTATCACTACAATTACCCTCGAAACAAAAGTACTATGCATTAGTAAATACTACTTTAGCGCATTGACACGCAAACAGAGCGAGTCGACGGACTATGGTAGGTTCCTCGTTTACGATTAAAATCTTATAGAAGTGAAAAATAAAAGAAGATAAATCGTCTGTGAAATCTTACACATTATTAAACTGAAAAGAAGGAAATAAAAAAGTAAACTTACACGGACGTATAACGTAAATAAATGAATTTTGAATATGGGGGGTCACTTTTGTAGAGCTTAACAGCTTTTTTTTTAAGTTTTGCAAACTGTACCGTGTGATATATCAATTAATGAAAAGGATTATTGTGAGGACCTCAATTATATTTTTATAATAATTGTAAGATAAATACATATAAAGATATTTAACAAAGTAGATGAAAATTGATCATTCCCCCCGCCGTTATCTCCGAATCTACTGGCCTAAAATTTTGAAAAATATACAGAAATTAGTTCAACACTTACAGATTATAGGAAAACTTATAAGAAGTCTATGGTGCTAGAATCATGGAAAATGTCTCAATATATTGCGTACAAACTTACATTTGCAGTTGGAATGTAGGTATACATGTTTTTAATTACATTTAGTTTGGTAGATGGTACGAACTCTTCATGTGCAAGTCCAACTTGCACTTGGCCAGTTTTTTTCATGTATATAAACTGACTAGCTGACCCGTGCCCACTTCGTTGGGCATTATGTTAATAATCCTTTTTTAGTACAGAGTGTTAGGTTTTAATTTCTAAAAATACTTTTTGTAAATATAAAAGTTAGACATATGCTGTCGTTGACTTTTTTGTAGGCATTTTCAAGCTCCACAACTTTTCTCTAGAACTCAAAAATATATCTTTCATAGTTAAGGCAGCGTTCGTAAGAACCGCTTTCATTCGACCGTTTTTTCTCCGATTCACTTTGCAAAACGGACTACCACGTAAAAGCCTTTTTATTTTTCGGTTTTTTATATAACCTATGACAGTCAGCAATAATTTGGCTTTCTATTGGTGAAAGAATTTTTAAAATCGGTTCAATAAATCCCGAGATTACCCCTTACAATTTAACAAATATACAAATATACAAACACACAAACTTTACTTCTTTAAAATATTAGTATAGATTTCTTTGTGATTACTCATCCGGTTTTCGTGATTCATTTTCTATTAGGTGGAAAAGCCTGCACGGTGGTCCCATATAAATTGTATTAACTTACTAGTTATAAAACGTATTTTTTATTCTTCATCTCATCATCATTGCCTAGCCTTTTCCTAACTACGTTGGAGTTTGACTTCCAGTTATGACTGGAAGTCAAACTCCATGCAAAATTCTGCTATTCAGCTGCATTCAGTATGCTGAATGCAGCTGAATAGCAGCATTTTACATGGAGCGACTGGCGCGACTGCCTACCTGACCTCCATAACCCAGTTAGTACCGAGTAGGTAATACGATTTCCCTTGGTAAGACTGGTTGTCAGCCTTTCGAGCCACTGACTACCTACCTGTTATGACTGTCAGAGATTTACGAAATACAACCGGGACCAATGGCTTAACGGAGGGAATTCGGTAAGAAATGGTTGGTCATCCATCTACAGACCAACCTAGGCAAGCTCTGTTTAACCTATTACAATAAATTGTGTAGGATATCTTAACTAGAAAGGGTCACACAAAATAAAACATTTTCGCAAAAACAATTCCGATAAAAAAACACTAGAATAGTACATTACAGCAGAATCCAGTAAGTAAGCCTTCCTGGCCAAGTATGAGTTAACCGGACCGAACCGCAGGTGAGGTCTGGTTATATACGAGGCCAGGATGGCTTTCTTACTGGTTGAGGTTTGTATAATGCTTTTCTCAAAAATTAAAGAAAGTTTAACAACAAATTCGTTTAATTAATATTGAAGGTTACATTCATATGTGAAAAACACAATAGCACTTTTTGGCCGACCCGGGAATCGAACCCAGGACCTCACGCTCTGCAGTCGAGCTTGCGACCACTAGACCAACGAGACAGTTTAGGAAACAACTTTAGAAAAAACTTTTTAATAAACTGAAATTACTAAATACAATCATAAAATCCGACACTATACTTCTACAACATTACTAAGTACAAAACGCAACGTATAAAATGGCTGTTTAAGGTTCCAAAAATATATGTATCTCATAAAATGTCATACCAAAAAGAGAGATAGATATATATTTGGAACCTCCCTTCTATAACCATGTTATAATGACTAAACTCTAATCTGTGTCTGGTACTATGTTTTTTTTTCTAAGCAGATCTAAAGAGGATGACCTAGTGTCCAGTAAGTAAATTACATACTTACTTACTGGACAGTAGGAGATTCCAAGTTTAAAATATCGCTTCTTACTGGACAGTTGTGAATAAGTCTCCGGTAAAGTTCACTTTCTGGATACTTTTTAGAGATGTTATGGCAACATTACATACCATTTTTGAGAAATAGTACATTACTGCAGAATCCAGTAAGTAAGCCTTCCTGGCCAAGTATGAGTTAACCGGACCGAACCGCAGGTGAGGTCTGGTTATATACGAGGCCAGGATGGCTTTCTTACTGGTTGAGGTTTGTATAATGCTTTTCTCAAAAATTAAAGAAAGTTTAACAACAAATTCGTTTAATTAATATTGAAGGTTACATTCATATGTGAAAAACACAATAGCACTTTTTGGCCGACCCGGGAATCGAACCCAGGACCTCACGCTCTGCAGTCGAGCTTGCGACCACTAGACCAACGAGACAGTTTAGGAAACAACTTTAGAAAAAACTTTTTAATAAACTGAAATTACTAAATACAATCATAAAATCCGACACTATACTTCTACAACATTACTAAGTACAAAACGCAACGTATAAAATGGCTGTTTAAGGTTCCAAAAATATATGTATCTCATAAAATGTCATACCAAAAAGAGAGATAGATATATATTTGGAACCTCCCTTCTATAACCATGTTATAATGGCTAAACTCTAATCTGTGTCTGGTACTATGTTTTTTTTTTCTAAACAGATCTAAAGAGGATGACCTAGTGTCCAGTAAGTAAATTACATACTTACTTACTGGACAGTAGGAGATTCCAAGTTTAAAATCTCGCTTCTTACTGGACAGTTGTGAATAAGTCTCCGGTAAAGTTCACTTTCTGGATACTTTTTAGAGATGTTATGGCAACATTACATACCATTTTTGAGAAAACGTATTAACATACTTTACGTGTACGAAACAAACCAAGTCATCGACTATGTTTTATTTAAGTATGAATGCGCTCCGTAAACAGTTTTCAGTACACACAGATCATGGTCACTTTCTACTTCATCTTCTGAATTAATAAATGCCAACTGATTAATTAATGAGAGCAGCGGTGGCCGAGTGGTGACGGCATCGACTTACGAGCAGTAAGTCGTGGGTTCGAACCCAGCCAGGCGCGTTACTGTATGTAATTAATTTCATCACCACTATTATACTCACAAAACCGGTTCTAAAAAACTTAGGAGACTTACCTATAACATGGGTGGCAATGCGGGCCCCGTGACCCGCACTGGGCCTGCGTGGTGGATTATAGCCCATTCCCTCTATAAGACAGGAGACCTGTAGCTCAGCAGTGGGGGAACGTTATAGGCTGATTATTATGCTACGACATCTGAATCTATTTTTTTTAATCGTTTAGCATGTAATTGAATAAAGGAGAAAATCTAAGAAAATTGAAGTCTCTGAAAACAACTATTCCAGTATGCACTAATTACCTTTTTCAGTAAGTGACAGAGACAAACTTTTGTACTCAGTTGAGGATTCCTCCCTACTTGAAAGAATGCATTAGGTATCTGATCGTTAGAAATCGTGCCTGTGGACGGTGAGTAATGGGTTCGCCGTCACTACGCACAACGCACCTCAATGGTGTGGCAAGGGCAGACTCCTGCCGGGACTGCAAGATTCTTTGATAAAGAAACCGCGGTTCCGGAAAACAAAGGGCTAAGAAGGAACATGGGTGGTTTTCAGTCAGTAGAAGTCTGACACTCCATTTTGCTCTGCCCAAGAGCGAGATAATTTGATGATTATCCACCCGCCAAAAAAAAAAGGGATAGGCATATGGATGGTTAAACATCAAGTGCTGATATTTTTCAGAATAGGTAAAACGTTGATTATTTACGAATCATCATCATAAGCCTAGAACAGTCCACTGCCGTACATCTTATATAAGGTACCATTAAAATAGGTGGACAAATTTTAACACAGCGTTCAGTAGGTCTAACCAAACATATCTAAATAAAAAAAAACATTGAATAAACAAATTTTTTTTTTACTTAAACTAATAAATTGCCGGCACTCTAGAACAAACTCATCCTCTATGAGTAGGTACTTAAATGCGTTTTTCTTATATATATTATTTTTTTACCATCGTTCTTATTTTGGTGGTCTGAATGATTTCTGAAATTTTGTCCACCTATTTTACTGGGACCTTATATAGGCTTCTTCAATCACACGATTCTCGGCAACTCTCATCTAGTTGCTATCAGCCACCTTGCGAAGATGGTCGCTCCACCGAGCGTCAGGGTTTGTTCCCGTTGAGTAATACCATGATGGTTACACTGTTACACATTGGAAGAACCCGATGAGTTACACTGTAACTCATTGCCACGTTTTTTTCCCGTTGAGTCAAACCATATTGTGTTGCACTGTTACCTATTGGGAGAAAAATAAATGTTAAAATACTAGGATGCAAGAAACATGAAGTAGGTATTGTATATTGTTAATAGGAATCTCTAAAACCTATATACCTTTTTTACAGATTGAGGTCAAGAGTAGGCCTATTTAATATTTAAAAAAGAATACGGAACACATTCACATTCGTGTTTTTAAAATTAATTTCTAGCATTAAATATATTGAAAAGTTTAAACAACAAAATATATAAAATAAACTAACAACGAACTATAAAAGGGCATAGAAAAACTCCTCCTCAACGCTGTTAATGCCGGTAGTGTCCAAGATACTGGCACCGTTGCCTCGTAGTACACTTAGCCTCTGGCCAAAGAAAAAAGCCAGCCCTTGCATCACAGGAAACGTCAACAAATGTGTGGCGACTAGCGACATCTATCGCAACACCTGCGTACTAACAACGATCTACAGAAAATCCTACAACGCGCTATCAACATTATCCGGGACATAAGCCTATATAGGAGTTCCCGACTTACAACTGTCGGGCAGTTAGCCCGCCGGACACAACACCCGTCCGGTCGGAGGATCCTCCCTTTTCTATGGGGGATGAGGAGCTTTACACCCTGTTCCTCATATACCCCCAAAAAATGTATTTCGAAATTTTCTTAAGAAGAAAAGAAATGAATTTCAACCCCAAACGGCTCGAAAAATATAAGTGTTTTATTTTGGTCATAGGTAACTGTAAACTAAGTCCAACGTATTGAGTGTTTTTAGGTTTCCGTAGCCAAATGGCAAAAACAGAAACCTTATAGATGCGTCCTTTCCTTCTGACTGTCTGTCTTTCTGTCCGTAAGTAACAACCATTATACTCCGAGGTTGTTGACACAGTTTAAATTTACAGAGCAGACCTTTTGTGAACTGCTTACACAAAAGTGACGTTAAATTACTGAACCCGGTATGTAATGGATGATGATTACCCACCCACGGGCCAACCCAGGCAAACGAGACTTATCTTGAGAATTGACCCAAGCGTCTGTTATTACTTAGCCACGAGCTCGACCTAAGTGATATGAAGAATCTTTTATTCAAATGTGTGTTTTAAATCATATGCATACTAAATTAATATAATGTTATGGCGGAATGTGTCCTTGTTCTAAAATAGTATTGTGTTGAACATTTTTTTAAAACGTTTTGACAATCAATAAGTATATTTACCTCTAAGGTACTTCGCAACTAAAGCCTAACAGTTGTTTAAATCAACTTACCAAATTGACCTCAATTCAATAAAATTATAATTATAGTCATAATAATTCATTCAGAGACCCTAGCACGAACGGGCTTTGAAACCGTAACGTAAATACGTCGATGTCTGTTTTGTTTTAGCTGCTATTAAATATCTGTAACAAATATTATTTTTTGTTAAAGTCTAGTGCTGGTCTTGAATGAATATTTATGAAATCTTGATGTAAAACAATATTAATGTTTATTATTATATAATTTTTCTCAAAAATGGTATGTAATGTTGCCATAACATCTCTAAAAAGTATCCAGAAAGTGAACTTTTCTCAAAAATGGTATGTAATGTTGCCATAACATCTCTAAAAAGTATCCAGAAAGTGAACTTTACCGGAGACTTATTCACAACTGTCCAGTAAGAAGCGAGATTTTAAACTTGGAATCTCCTACTGTCCAGTAAGTAAGTATGTAATTTACTTACTGGACACTAGGTCATCCTCTTTAGATCTGTTTAGAAAAAAAAACATAGTACCAGACACAGATTAGAGTTTAGCCATTATAACATGGTTATAGAAGGGAGGTTCCAAATATATATCTATCTCTCTTTTTGGTATGACATTTTATGAGATACATATATTTTTGGAACCTTAAACAGCCATTTTATACGTTGCGTTTTGTACTTAGTAATGTTGTAGAAGTATAGTGTGGGATTTTATGATTGTATTTAGTAATTTCAGTTTATTAAAAAGTTTTTTCTAAAGTTGTTTCCTAAACTGCCTCGTTGGTCTAGTGGTCGCAAGCTCGACTGCAGAGCGTGAGGTCCTGGGTTCGATTCCCGGGTCGGCCAAAAAGTGCTATTGTGTTTTTCACATATGAATGTAACCTTCAATATTAATTAAACGAATTTGTTGTTAAACTTTCTTTAATTTTTGAGAAAAGCGTTATACAAACCTCAACCAGTAAGAAAGCCATCCTGGCCTCGTATATAACCAGACCTCACCTGCGGTTCGGTCCGGTTAACTCATACTTGGCCAGGAAGGCTTACTTACTGGATTCTGCAGTAATCTACTAATACAGTTTTCAGTAGGTTTTTAAGTGTGTGGTGCACAAAATTATAATATAGAAGGAGTAAATAACAAACAGAAACGGTGAGTATAATATGTAATAGAGCTAAACGTGGCAAATTATATTATTGGAGAAAATAGGTCCGTAATAATAGTCCGGGTTCAACGGTATCGAACGTCGCTTCAAAACAAAACTATCTAATGGCATCTCCTTTGACATGCGTCGACAAGAAAAAGTATCCATATCAAAATTCGGTTTACTTGTCAATCCTGTCCTTGCCTTGCCTATCCTGTCTTGTCCAATTCCATAAAGCTTTACATGCAAGCTTTAAGGAAGACAATAAATATTAAATCTTATATTAAAATAAATTTTATTTACACGTAGCTACGCCACAAAAGCATGGCTAGACAAGCGACGAAAAATGGGGCATTTCTTTTAAGAAAGGAAGGAGGAAGAAGGTGTAATCCAATATTAGGAACAGTCGAAGTAGAGCAAATAATAAAACAATGTACTCCGGGATTTCACACAAATAATAATGAAGCCCTATCTCTAAAACATTATCGACAGCTTTAACCATTTTCCTGATGGTGGCCTACTATTTAATATTTTGAAGGTTAGAATTTAATCTTTTTCAAATATAATTTATGGTTATACAATGATTTATACGGAATAACAAAAATAACTTTTGAAAAGGAATGTCGGTTCAAAATGAATCGTCTCAATCCGACTGATTATAATATTAATATTGGACTACGAGCATTGTAAATTAAAATTAGTTTCTATTTCAAGTTTATTAAACTTTTCTTAATAATTCTAGTTTTACGATTTAGGTACACATGTGTGTGTAGGATCCACATGCTAACATAGTGATCGTGTTTCAAATAAAATTGTATCTATACACGCATCTATATTTGGATAGAAATGTATAAAAGGTTACATTAAGATCCAAAAAGCATCAGTTGCTTATTATCAAGTAGCCACACAATCAAATTCAAAATGAATTCGGTAAGTTAGTACTTACACCATTTTTTATATTTGTGCATGCAGTGACTTGTGACAGTTGACTTAAGGCTGCGTCTGGCATTTTTTTAAACCAAACTTAGAATATACGTTGTCTACATTTGCTTACCGTCCGTTTTTATGGAGACCACAGTTAGTGGAAAGTAAAATAAAAAAAGACCGAACACTATGCGAGCTTCTTTAGTATAATAAAATCGATTTTCTTTAAAACATAATGAATAATCTAATAATAAAAATCAAATATAATCTTTGTTAATGATAGCAGACGTTTGACCATCCTTTGTCGACCAATAGCAATGAAAGAGGACCAAGGAAGAGAAAGTTTATAGGGGCCCGGCGGCCGGACCCTGCAATCAGGAATAGTCCTTACGGTGGTCGGACGCAAGTTTGGATGACTGTACGCACGAGCTGCATGTTGCATCCATTTGCATCCAATGTTATCGCAATAATTCAGTGGACTGAATGATTACAAAGTATTTACGATTTTGTGAGAAGACACACAGAGAGAGCATGCAATATATTAAGCTCGTTTGAGTCCAATCATGTTTAGACGTAAGTATCGGCGTATAAGAAATAATCTATAAGCCTGAAATTGTGTGAAGGTCAATGGGAGCGTCGCGCAATGATTGTTGATATAACGATCCCGTTTGAAGAGAACCTCATGAAAGCAGAGAAAGGTAAGCAACTCAAGTGTCTAGATCAGGCTCGCAAGGTTGTCGACATGTGGGACGTGAGTACAGCAATCATTGTGCCGGTAGTAGTGTCGGCCTATGCTTAACCCTTCGTGTGCCGGAACGAAGATCTACACGAGACACAATCACTTTTTAATTGTGTCTATATACGCGGCATACGAAAGGTTAATAGTCAAAAGTCTCGACTAACATCTGAGGAGGCTCTTGCTTGGCAGCTGGATCAAGGGGTTGTTTCAGAAGGAAGTACTTCTGAACATGGCATGCACGTTTTGTTAGGTTTCTCTCTCAAGAGGCTCGTTCCCAACGCCGCCGCCGCGCCGCCGCGCCGGAGGGCTACTACTTTTTATATATTTTGTTCATATTATTTTATATAGGAATATTTAAACATGTGTTAAATGCGTATTGAAATGAATAAAAGAAACAAAATATAATCTAAAAATTACTTAGAATAAGTACACATAGTTTGCCATTTAGAAAGTTCTAAGTATCAACAATGTAACTTTACTATGAAATTTTCGTTTAATCTCCCCCTCGTTTACTCTTCTACTAACTCTTGTTGACATGTTTTGTTTTAGTTCATCTTCGCCGCCCTCACCCTAGTGGCCATTGCCTCATCTGCACCAACTGAGAAGAAGCCAACCGTTGAAATCATTAGATACAGCTCAGAGCGGAAACCAGATGGCTCATATGCTTACAGGTATTTTTATTTATGCAATCTGCTATTCGTTTTTCTCTGTTCCCATCATCATTGCATCTACCAAGCTATTGCCTAAAATTGCTAGGGTATATTGCACCGAATGTTTTCTCATGTAGAACAAATTTTAATAAAATCAACAGTTACGCGACCTCCGACGGCAGCTCCAGGCAGGAAACAGGCTTTGTGAAGCAAACTCTGGATGAGAAGAACAATCCCCAAAACGTCATTATAGTCAGCGGATCTTACTCTTACCTGAACGAAGACGGCCAGACAGACACCATCACCTACTTCGCTGATGAGAACGGCTACCACGCTGAGGGGAAACCCATCCCCAAGGTCGTCTGAAGGAGATAAAACTACATACAACCACTCACCATTCAATAGCCAAGGGCTGAAACATTAAATGTACTGACAATGATTTCGATTTAACGATTAGCCGCATGTACTTCTCGTAGTTTAACATTTTTAAGATTAATAAATTAATGTGATAAATATGGTGTATCTATTATATTTTCCTTTATTATAATGTTGTCCACCGGGGTCAGGGTCCAAGCTCCCGGTGGTTATGGCTCCAGACTTACTCCAGAGTTAGAGATCTACCCACAATACGACCTATATTGAGAAATACAGCCTTCTGAATCAGGCTCTTGATCAACCGTCAAGCGAGAGCCTAGAAAACTGGTCATCGAGGCTCTTGGCCGTCGCACCATTGGTCGTAACGAAAATCGGTGCAACGACAACCGGGAGATCTCATATTTCACAAAATTGGATATTTCATAAGTTTTTATTTAATTTTACTTATTTGGAATCCAAAGTAGTTTTATTATAATTTACACGTTATTACCAAAACAATGAAGTGTCCTGATGAACTAATTTGTAAGTTTCGAGGTGAGTTTAAGTCTGCCACCTCATACTACCAACAACATATTCAATTATTCTGAGGAGATAAAGGTCTCTTGCGTGTGTGTTAGCATCATCTACGGATTTCGTACAAGCCAATGCGACGTGATCGATCGAAATTCACTTCGCCGCCAGACCGCGTGGACAAGTAGGTATTAGGACCAAGAATCCATACGTACATAATACATAATTATATAAACTCACGTCCTTTTCTCCTTACATATACGATCCTTACATACTCCTTTTGCCTCGTTCACATTCATACATCTGGTATGCACGCCGGTTGCGAGCACTACGCAGCTGTCCTTTTTAAAGAACCCCACCAATAAGGTCAGTGTATGCCTTTCTAGGGCGTCCTCTCACGGGCTGCGTGGCCACTTACATCTATCATGTCGGTCTTGTCAATACCTTTCGTTAATCGACTTTCACTCATCCTCTCCACGTGACCAAACCAAGAATCCATTAAGGCATGTTGTTAAACAACTGCCGCGATGAGACTCATATATACGGGGAGAACTTTTCGCATATCTGGCGCACTAAGTTATATACTTCTTCTTCTTAGCGTGTCGATGACAATTTAAATTGAGTCGGCCCAAAATTTGGCGACGAGTTTGGCACTTTCAGTAGCCTCCATCAGCTCCTGTGGAGTGCAAGTAACGGGACAGGCTGGACACGATATCAGGTGCCCCATAGTTTGTAGGGCACATTTGCACTCCAGTTATATACTGCTCATCTTAATGGGAAAATAGAGTAAAGGTTTTTTTACACAGTGTATTGCTTTCTCAAAAAAAGATGATGAGAAAAAATCACCTTTTCTTCATCATTAGTCCCTGATTTTGATTGACTATATAATTATCTACACCGCATCGTAGGTCTAGACTGATGGTCGGCTGCTGAGCATGCAATGACTCCAAAATAAACCAAGAGGGATAGGTACGAAACTCTGACAAAGCTAACCATTCGAATTTTTGACAGGGGAATTATAAAACGAGCGAATAAAAAAACCTTAGTGACTGCTGATGAGAACTTTATCGGTATGAACTTGAGTAAGCGAAAAAATGACTAAACAAACGACGAATATTGATTAATAATAAAATCCAGAACAAGCTTACAAAAAGTGGGTTGTGATTAATCCATTTCAGATATTGAAATTACTAAGTGAGCGACTAGAAATATAGAAAAGGCAACTAACATAGTTTTACATAACGATACGATACTTACATAATTTAAATTCAAAATTCCTTGTATTTTATTTTCACACACGCAATCTCAGTCACTCACACAAACAGGGTGGTTAGGGAAGCGAGCGAACTGAGATCCCGACATAACCTGCGAACCCGCTACTAGGAAAAATTAGATGCAAGAGCGAGCGAAGCGAGCTCGGCACTTGGGGCACCCCGACACGGACAAGTTAGGTTAGAATGGGAAAAAAATAACCACGAAGGGGATGGCGGGGTCTATTCGCTTCGCCCCGCGATGTGGAGCTCCTTCTAATGGGTCTAGGGAGGTTAAGTGGTTTTTCTATTCGAAACACTTCATTTAAGATAATCACTTGTTAAATATTGAAAAAAATGCAGGAAGTGCCGTTGACACTCAAACAAATATTAGGTCGCTCAAAAGATATGAAGCTACTCATTTTGTATTTTAAGTAACTCATATTTTTGTTTCTTAGTTGCCGTTCTGTTGATTTCTCGTCACTCGCAGTCAGTCGCTCACTTAGTAATTTTGTAATAGTAAATTGATTATTTTTGTCACTTAAAACTTTTTAACCGACTTCTAAAAAAAGAAGGAGGTTCTCAATTCGGATGTTTATATTGTTGGCTCAAAGTCACGCCATCAGCCAGTAGCCGTCCGGTTAGCGTACGGTCGACGTGCGGCAACCGACAGAAGTTCATAAAACGAGGCGAGCGGCGTTGCAACGGTCACTTTTTGCTTGGACGGCGCTCGGAAAGAACTTGCTAGCCGACTATTATCGTGTGCTTCGCTATTTTTGGTATATGTTTTTGCTCGTGTACTGATTATTCCATTTTGCTAGTGCTATTTCTATTTGATTATTGTTTAAAATGTTTGTCGTGATATTTTTGTAAAAGTGTAATTTAAAAGATATTAAACATTGTTTATTTTGTTCACGTATTTCACTTCTGATTCCTAACAATATATATATTTTTTATTATGTTTGTTCGGGCATAACTCCGTCACTTGCTAACCGATTTGAAAAAATCTTTTTTTGTTGGAAAGGGTATACTTACTTCCGAAATGGTCCCATAATTTTTTTCTCGAAATCGGACAAGCGGTTTTTGAAACATCAACAAAACTACATCGTCCATATTGACCCATGAACATGTGAACCACTAAAAAGTGAAAAATAAAAACTTTTTAACAAAAAAAAATAAAACCGATTTAAAAAAAAAACTCAAAATATGAAAAATAAACTTTAGAAGAAAAATCAGTTTCTGAAGTCGGTGGCAAAAAAATGAAATCGAACAAACAAAAGTCACCGACTTCAGAAACTGATTTTTCTTCTTAAGTTAATTTTTCACTTTTTTGTGTTTTTTGAAGTCGGTTTTATTTTTTGGTAAAAAGTTTTTATTGAAATACTAAATTATGAAAATAAAATTCAAATAAATTCTAGTGGTCACACATAGTCATCATTACCATCAATAGAATACCTTGGAATATGTTTGTTTTAATTTCATAAAAACATGAGGTAACGTTGGCCGTTATGGTAATGGAAATAAAATATGAAAATAATATTGTGTTGGTACTAAAAAAAAAAAACCGTCTTCAAACACAAACAAAACGGAAAAATAAACTTCAGAAAAAGAATCAGCTTCGGATATTGTGACTTTTATTTGTTTGATTTGCCATCGTTTTTTTGTCACAAACTTCCGAAGGGCTGAGGCTTTTCTCTAACAGTTTTAAACATTGTTGATTTTTCAAAAACCAATCGACCGATTTCGATGAATTTTATAGGGCATTATAATATCATCCTCCTCATTTGAGACAAAAATCCTCGAACATAAGTACTTATGATAACTGGCCAAGTGCAAGTCCGACTTGCACATGAAGGGTCCCGTACCATCGACGACCAAAAAAAACACATTGTAATTGAAAAACATGTTTACCCATACATTCCAACTGCAAATGTAAGTTTGTACGCATAATATTGACACTATTGACAGATATTCCATGTTATTCTAGCACCATAGACGTCTTATAGGTTTTCCCGTTATCTTTAGGTGTTGAACTAATTTTAGTAAATTTTTCAAAATTTTAATTCAAGTTGGTCAAAAAGACATTGTCTTCGAATTTTTCATGTTTTGGAACCTCAGATCAATGTCCGAATCCTTCATATACCGTTTTTGATCAATGTAGTTGAAGAGGCAGAGTGATCACAAAATAATTACCTAGCACATTACCTCATGGTTACTGTGAGTGAATAGTTTACAGTTTGAACCAGTTGTGATGGCATTAGGACCCATGTGATAGAGACTATCGCAATAGCACTTGCACAAGTAAATCACACTCGGTTCAATAGATTTATGATGAAAGATAGATTTGAAGAACTGTACAAATTACACATGCCGATGATTTAAAGCCTCGCTTGGTCTTTCGTTTTGATGGATAGTAATATTCGTCAGGGGTCAAGCAAAAGCGGTTTTCGCGCCATAATGTGACCTTGACGCGAATATTATGTGACGTTGATAGAATATTTGAGTTACAGTGACCTTTTACACAGCGCTAGGCACTTGACATAATTTATGCCTAATTGTATTTTCTTGAACTCAAAACCTGTCGGAAGTTTACGGGAAAAAAATCATATTCTGGGCGGAATTAAGGATGTCAGAAGAAGACGATAATTAAAATTTCTAGCTTTTGCCCGCGGCTTCACCCGCGTTTATGTCGGAAAATAACCCACTAGACGTACCGTACGTACGTAATCCTTACATAGTATAAAACAAAGTCGCTATTTTTGTCTGTTTGTTTGTCTGTATGCTTAAATCTTTAAAACTACGCAACGGATTTTGATGCGGTTTTTTTTAATAGATAGAGTGATTCAAGAGGAAGGTTTTAGTATATAATTTGAACGACATCCACGCGGGTGAAGCCGCGGGCATCAGCTAGTAATGTAATAAACACCAAATTACATTATTTAAACTACAAAAAAACGGCCAAGTGCGAGTCGGACTCGCGCACCAAGGGTGCTGTAGGTACCTACAAAGTTTAAAATTATGAAAAATATTTTTATTATAATTATGATGTAACTAAAAATGTAATGCTTTTCGCAATTTTTCCTTTATCTGTGCTATAAGATGTTGCATCGTACCAAAGGGGTTTGGGTAAAGTTGGCGTCGTTTTGAAGTTGCGCGGCCAGTAATGAAACTTGGATATTTTGAAAGAACAGAATAAAGCGATCAAAAAATATTATAGATGCATTTCTCTAAATCTAATCGGAACGGAGATATTTGGTTTTGAATTGCTCATTAAAATCGAAGAAGTTATTATACTCTATTGCACTGTTTTTGTTACCTGCCATATTTTTTTGAGAATTCTAAATAAAATAATTCAAATATAATGACGTAAATGCATGGCTCGATGTCTGTCATCTATGAGCCGATGCATGCGACTTGGTTTTTCCTTGGACATCGTGATCGTTTGTGTTTTGTGACTGGCCCAACGATACGATTTACTTGTATACCGCTGTGGATATAATAAACAGTGCATTTTGCATCTGTTGCCGACGAAGTTTAAATCGTGTTGGTGGGACTCGTCGAAGATCATAATAGTTTAACAGACGAGTTTATACAAAACAATCCGTCTTTAATGACATAATATTTGGTGGAAATTGCGAATGTTGAGGCAGGTAAGTTTTGTGAAAACTAATACCTGTATATGTTCATAAGACAAGAGTGGCATACGAAAATTCACTAGCACTCTATAGCTAGCTAGCTAGCTATTTTTATTTTTTTTATAGCCATGTTCAAACCAAACATAAAGTAGGCCACCGACCGTGAGTGGTGTGGTTGAACACGGCCTAACACAAATATGGATTGCGAGTTTAAAATAATACAAGATTTCTCTATTCAGTTTATTGAGGAGGGAAAAATCTGTAGACCTTGTCTACAACGTGCTCAACGTTACGCTAGCGCCCAAGTACCTAAATGATGAAAATCTTGCTACCGATCCTTCAGATCAATCTATGCAACAGGAGCCTGCTGAAGAATATTGGGATGAAATAATAATAAATATAAATAAATAAAAATAAAAAATTATAATTAAATATTAATATTGACTGGATGCAATATTGGGCCACTATTGCTCATGTATAATTGGGAAATGGGCCTTAGGCTGCTGTTCGCATGTAATGACCATTATATGGTACATGGGATGGGGCAGATATCAAAGTAATTTGACTCCGCCGGCATAATTTTTAGATACCATTATTCGACATGATATTGAGAACGAAGAGATTTAAAAATCTCTTCGTCCATTTCGTTTTTACTTATGATGTATTTTATTTTTTTAATTTTCAATATTGTTTTTTTTTTCAAATGTAAATAACGTGTAATTTTAATATGAGGAAGCCTGAAAAAAATAGATTTTATTTTATTTTATTATGTCGTTTATTATTTTTTTCTACAAATTATATACATTTTCAAATATTTCTTAGATAATGAAATAAATAAATATTTAAAAAATAGTGGTCCACCGATATCAGGCTCGGGTCCGATACCGGGATCAGGGTCCAAGCTACCGGTGGTTATTGGTTTATGGTTATTTTATTTATTTATTAATAGAGTAAGTATAATAATGTGTTTTATTATTTCCCAAGACACAGAATACTAACATCACATTGCCAGATGGTCTAATATTTCTTTAAGCAGGACAGTAATTGAAGTATTTTGACGACATTTTTAACAACTTCAAATGCCAATATCTCAGCTTTGAAATCACTTAGGACAAAAATAATGGAACATATTATAATTATGTGTACTTAACACAGCACAACAAAATAACATGAAAATTAAAAGTGGCCGCTGGAAAAAAAAAACGACGCCACTAGCCCACAAAGTTACCCAAACCCCTTTCAAGATTCTGAGTTTACGGTAAGTACCCTGTAGGTTTTGATTCCCTTGCGAGTGTCGAAGAATTGTAAAAGAAAAAAAACTTGCCAAGTGCGAGTCGGACTCGCACATGAAGGGTTCCGTACCAAAACGGTATCATGGGGTCTCAACTCGAACAAATTATAATTAGTCTTGAAAAAAACACAATAGATGGCAGCATAGGTAGCAGTAATGAAATTAACAATCGCTTAACTGCGTTATACGGTAGATGTCGACCGAAATAAGATTTGCAAAAATCAAAAGTTCCATGTGTAACGCTTATTTATCTATTTACACTCATTTGTCACGTTATTTCAACAAAAAAGGTTACAGGAGGACTTTTACTTCAATTCGTACCCATAGATTGATAAAGTTGTCAAAAGTAAGCCATCTGTAAATCATTTTCTCTAGAGCTGTTTGCAATAGATGGCGTTTTACTCAATTTGCCACATACAAGCGTACCTTTTCGGCGCCTTGTTGATGCGTACAACGCACACTTTATGGAGCTTGACTTATTTACTCTTTCCAAAGATCGCTTCAAGGCAAGAGCAATAGAATTGCTAAATTCATAAGTTTCATTTTCTTCTTCTTCTTTTCTTTTCTTTCTTACTTCTTACTAATCTTTTATGACGGACACGATTTGTCTGTTTTCTGTAACTATTTTTTTTTTGTGAATTCGTGGACAATGTTGTTGGTTACATGTGTAATAACATAAATATGTGAGATTGTGTATTTGTGTATAAATGTATTTCTAAGTTGTGTTATTTAAGAATCTTTAGTTAAGCTGGCATGTAACTGTTTTTTGTCCCTAACAAATAAAATAAAATAAAATACAATAATCGTAACTGTTGTATAATTTTAATTAAATTTAAACATTAAAAAGCATATGTATTACTATTTATAGAAATATAACACATCTTTTAACATTTCTAAGCGAAATAATTACATATTTTTCTCATTTTACTGAACCCAAAAGTTCCGGAACTACATAACACGAAACGTGAACTCCTAGATGGCGTTGTAAAACTCCAGTCTGTGGCAATTAGTGCGACGCTGGTGCTGCCATCTGTTGAAATAATGGAGGAAAGAATATAAATCGAGCAATAAGATGACTTAGGGAGGTGTCATTTCTTTGTATGGGATTGGGTATCTGTACGAAGAATTATAATATCTGTGACGGTATGCTATAATAATTTATACAATTTTTTCTACGGGCCAATGAAACTTGACCTCTGGATTATATAGGCATTAAAACGATTCAGGGACCAAATTATATTGGTTAACTGCTGTTTCCATCTGTTGTTTCCATCCAAGTTCAAAATGATTTTTCTAGAAAGTCCTCATAAAGTTCTACTTTTCAGATTTTTTTCATATTTTCTAAACTTATGGTTCAAAAGTTAGAGGGGGGAGGACACATTGTGTTTTACTTTTGGAGCGATTATTTCCGAAAGTATTGACATTATCAAAAAATGATTTTAGTAAACCCCTATTCATTTTTAAATACCTTTCCAAAAATATATCACACGTTAGGGTTCAAATTAAAAAAAAAATCACTTGCCACTTTACATATAGGAGGGCTACCCTAATAAAACATTTTTTTCCAATTTTTATTTTACCACTTTGTCGGCGTGATTGATACACATATTGGTACCAAATTTCAGCTTTCTAGTGCTAACGATCACAGAGATTAAGTGAGGACGGACGGACGGACGGACGGACGGACAGACAGACATGGCGAAACTATAAGGGTTCCTAGTTGACTACGGAACCCTAAAAAGGTTACAGTGAGTCAATCTTAAAAGATAGATATATGCTGTCGCGGACTTTTTTTTAGAAATTTTAAAGAGGAACAATTCCTTCATACATGATATTTGCGTAACTTAAACCGTTTTCGCAGCGCACGCAGCGGAAGCTCTCAATAAGGAAATACCTTTTCCCGTTTTTGTAACATTTTTCATTTATGCTCCGCTCCTATTAGCCGTAGCGTGATGTTATATAGCCTAAAGCCTTTCTCGATAAATGGACTATCCAACACAAAAAGAATTTTCCAATTCCAACCAGCAGTTCCTGAGTTTACCGCGTTCAAACAAACAAACAAACTCTTCAGCTTTATATTATTAGTATAGATATCCATAATAATTATCATTGAGGATGCATAAATAATAACTAGACTGCCATCTTCTGGAGTCCGTACTATTGGATTTAGAATGACGTCACTTAGCTATAACTTACCATGCTTCGTATACTTACGTAGTATATACGCAGTGCAACTACCTCGTTGGTCTAGTGGTCGTAAGCGCGACTGCTGTGTATGAGGTCTTGGGTTCGATTCCCGGGTCGGACAAAAAGTGCTATTGGGTTTTTCATTACAAATTTCCTAGTTTGGAAGTTGGCGGTATAATACCCCCGTGCTTCGGAAAGCACGTTAAGCCGTTAGTCCTGCACCTGATCTCTCTCCGGTCGTGTCGGATTGCCGCTGCCGTCCCATCGGACTATGAGAGAAGCAGGAACATACCAGGAGGAGCAGGAGTGTACCTGTGTCTGCGCACACACTTGCGCACTATAATATAGATTGGCTGCTGTTACCGAAAAACGGTCAGGAGGACTATTATTTATATACGCAGTACGTAGGAAACAAAGGGCGTTAACCACCTTGTTTTCTTTTCTTGTTTCTTCTACTACCTAGTTAC
Organism: Diarsia dahlii; assembly: GCA_949775195.1. Taxonomy (NCBI): domain Eukaryota; kingdom Metazoa; phylum Arthropoda; class Insecta; order Lepidoptera; family Noctuidae; genus Diarsia; species Diarsia dahlii. The sequence continues at coordinate 12,097,498 of OX459194.1, read as the reverse complement.
CTTGCTCTCCACTTTCAGTATAGCTGTGCCAATAATATGCGTTCCTCTCAAAACTGACTTTATTCAATATCTATAAATCGAAATTCGTGAAAAACGGTTTCTACTCTGATATTAAATCTATTTCGGAATAGTATGGCTTCCAAATACAACTGGAAATTTTGTGGACTCGACGTCTTCAAAATTTCCAAAATTAGTTTACCGGTTTTTATATCCGCGGTCCACGGCACTGTGAATTGCTGATGCATCTTCGGACACTGGACTTCGGACCTCCACACACCTTCACAGACAACAGTCCAGTGTTTGCAGGCGTTCCGCAAAATAGCCGCGCAACTTCACCGGCTCGGCCGAATCTTAAAATTAATTAAGGAACTTACCACTCCTGGGGAAAGGCCTGCCCCCATTCTATTCGGGGTCCGTGTGTCGCAAAAGTGAAGCCCTGAGACAGCTAGGCGGTTGAGCCAGATAGAGGAGAAGATAGGTAGGTAGTGCACCTTTATTCATTGACAACTCAAAATATATTTCCGTATTTATTTTTGTAGACTGTTACTGAGATAAATTTAATTTATGACCTAATTAAATCGTATACAATAAAAATATACACATAACTTGTTTTTTATAATCAAAACTTAAAGTATTTTGATTTGCATTTTCTACAGAGAATTCATTATTGTTATCTATTAGGCGGTTAAAGGTTACTGTCAACTTAAAAATAAATATCACGCGCATGTTTTGTGTCGACCAAAAGATCGAATCCGGATTAGCGACATCGTACATCAGGCGTTATGTTAAAAGCCAGAGAAATGTATAAAAGCTCATTTTGCGATCGATCTAGCATCAGTCGCACAGCAGCCACTAAAGCCAATCAACATGAAATCCGTACGTGTATTCATTAAATATTTTATAACAATTAATACCTCTCTCTAATTTAAAAGCTTTATTTAGAAAAATTAAAAATAATTGCGTGATTTATAAAATTCTGAAATTATTTCATAAGAAGAACAATAGAGGGAGAAGTGAGTAACATGGGATTAACCCATTGTTAATCACTCCCTTGAAGTTTAATCAAAAACATACTATGTTTTACGATTTTTATTATCTTTTGACAAACTAATATTTTTAGAATTGGCAACATGTGTGTCCTGACACATATTTATTGGCAAAATGTAAACATTTCAATTAAATAATCATTATTAGTTATGACTTGGACTGAATTTAACTTATGTACTCTTTGATCCGCAGATGATCCTTGTCGCCCTCGCCCTTGTGGCCGTCGCCGCCGCCGCCCCTGCTGAGCAAGCTCCAGCCCAGATCCTCCGGTCTGAATTCGACCAGCAACCTGCGGGTGGATACAATTATGGGTAAAAATGACTTATTTCATGACTTATTAAATATCTATTTACTTTACAAGTGGGCACCTACAACACGAAATGTTGTTATAACATATAAGTCAATTTGTACTTTAAACCACAACACTCATTCCCCTTGGGGAATGAGTATGGTATTGGGTGCGTTCCGAATTACGCTGTAATCGATTTGAGCGTCCATAAACCCGTACCGAATTACTGTGAGCGCGATATCGATGTCCCTTGAATCGTCATAGATGACGTCATGACATGCGCCATCTTGCGATTACACCGACCATGCCCCAAATTAATATCACCGTGAGCGCTGTCAAAATCAAAGTAAAAAATGACAGATGTCTGATGCGTGTGTGAGTGTGTCTGGGTGTGTGTGTGTGTTCACAGCTGAGGTTCACTGGCTGGAGTCGCACAAATACATTCAATTAGTTCTTTGAAATCTCTTTGGAGTCTCATAATCATGAGTATTCAAGTAAATATACAAGACGAGCCTAACGGGCGACGAATTTCTCTCATGCAGGTTATGTTTTTGTTATCACGTGACGAGTGAGCACTGTAAACGCGTTTACGAGCGTTCCGAATTGATGACAGCTCCTACCTGTCATAATCGTGATATCTAATTTGGAACGCAAAATAAAGACGTGAGCGCTGTGAGCGATTATTTTGTAATACGGAACGCGGCCATTATTAGCTATCTAGATTATTATACATAAGTCATTATTTTTGGATAACAAGTAAAACAACCATTATAAACACAACTGGCGAAATGTGGGTGTACTAATAGGTACACGTCTGCCTAACCCTTCGGGGAATACAGGCGTGATATTGTTATGTTATGTAAAATGTACTAAAATGCAATACAGGGGCGTATGCGGGGACACTGCAGTCGTATTTCGGGTATTGACGACATAAACAAATAATTGACAATCGAACATACTAATGCCGAAGATGGTGATGTCACGTTTTAAAAGTTTATTTAATTTTAGCGAAATGATCGTCATTTGTTTACTTTCATGAATATTTTATGTTTTGTATGTTATTTGGTAATGTCATTGGTATACCTATATGCCCCTTTCGGATCGGATTGGTTTTTTTACATAACATGCTGGGTGCACTTCCTAGTAATTTATATTTGATTTTTATTTGCAAAAAAGTAGTCATTTGTTTTGGTAGTAAAAAATATTGCATGTGTTATTATAGGAGTGATACGAGAATTTACTTTTATATAATATTATTTTCTTTGGTATAATATTATTTTTTATACAGCCTAGACAGCAATACCTAGGTACCTAAATATTTTTTAAGATACCTCGACAGGCTGTTCCATTACTGTCAGCCCGCCACGGAGATCAGTAGGGACGGAGGAGTCTGTTTATCCTACGCTATACTTTTTGCAGCGAAACATAGCATTACATGTTTCTATCTGTCTCACATCTGTATATTTTTAACAGTTTCGAATCCGACGATGGTGTCAAACGCCAAGAAACCGGCGAGTTGGTGGAAGTTTTGGATGAAGAGAAGAAGCCCCAAAACGTCATCACAGTCCGCGGCTCCTACAGCTACAACAACCCCGACGGTGAGCTCGAGGAGATCACCTACTACGCTGACGAGAACGGTTTCCACGCGGAGGGAAAGTCCATCCCCAAGAACGCCAGCAGATAAGCTGATAACAACGACGCGCAGATGAATTGTTGATTGATTCAAAGTATTGTCATTAATCGACAATTCATCAGCGAATGTGCTCTGCCACTTTAATGACGTTTAGCAAATAACAGGACCATGACATAGGAGCGTGCGGAGGAGCATCGGCCGCACGTCTAACTCCTCGTTACTTGATGCTCACTGCCATATTTTGTTGTTTAAGCTGTTGTTTTTTAGTAGTATAACTCGTACAGTAAATAAAAATAATTCAAACAAATTACACATTCTACTTTATTTTTGGGATATAAGTACCTACTATGGGTACCATCTATATGGCAGAAACTTGATGCTCCGAAATTTATTTCGCATAACACCCTTGGCATATTCTTCATTGAAAGAAAGTGTTTTAGGCAAAAAAAATATCGTTTCGCCGAATAATTGAATGTCCGAATTTACAATGGCATACTTTTAAGATGGCAGAATTTTATCTGGTAGAATTTCACATGGCATACAATGAAGATGGTTGAATTTCATTTGCCAATTTTATTACCATATTTTTGTCCTTCTTTAAAATTAAAAGTCAATACCTGTGCTACAAAAGTTAGTGGCAGAATCGAATTGCTGCAAAACCGACTCCACGTAGTCTCTTCTGCCCTACCCCGAGAGTGTAATCTAAACCCGAGAAGGCGCGGAGGGGTGAGGCGGCCCGCAAGCTGAGGAGCAGGTGGCTTAAACGCGCGCCACCGTGGCTGAAGCTGGCAGGCCTGGCCGGCCAGCAAGCCGAAGCTGCGGTGGTGTGTGTTAAAACCATCTGCGACGATAAGGTTGCGTGGGACCGCCGGAGCACCGCAGCGCCGAAGCCGTGACAGAAGCCATGCCTGCTGCATGTTGCACGTATGTATGAAATGTATGCAAAAAGACGATTCTGATTGTGGACTTTCGGCAATATGCCATCATATTGCCGAAAGTCCACAATCAGAATCGTCTACTTTTTAATGATTCTGGAAATGAAGTTTATGTTCTGACTTACAAAATTATGCGTTTTGAATTTATGGTAAATGATGGTGTTCCGTATGGTGTCGGACGCAAAGAATAGCACCATCCCATATCTTCCCGTGGGTGTCGTAAGAGGCGACCAGAGAATGGGCAGCAGCGTTCTCTGTGCTTTTTGTATTGACCGTACTGCGATCGCCAACCCGCCTGCCAAGCGTGGCGATTATGGCAAACCCCCCCTAAGCAAAAATGACACTTAGGGGAGGCCTATGTCCAGCAGTGGACGTCTTTCGGCTGAAATGATGAATGATGATGATGAGTGTAGGCCAAATGATTTTCGGCAAAATGACGTTTCTGCCATCCACTACTATGCAAAAGAAAATTCGGACATAAAAGTTCAACTAAAAAAGGTAGACCCACCTACTATATTTCAATCGCGTGTTTTGCGCATTAGTACCTATTTACGTTTATTATTTAAGGGCTAAGATAATAAACTCTATCTTAATTAAAGTTTGAAGAATCTTAACACAAAAACACATTAATTGCAATTGTATGATCAAAAATCGTCGTATGATATTGTTCATCTGTATTAGAAAAAAAAGTTCTCAGCAATAATTTTTACGTAGAGTAACTTAGTTTGATGAACATAATGGATGCTCATCATCATCACGTTTAGACCCTGTAGATGATGACGGCTCATGAACAAAGTATTTTCGATACGTCAGCTCTTACACGCCTGAAAGCTTTCAAACGAATTCAAAGCCAGATACCATCGCGAAGTACTTCGTTATTTTAATTACCTACTTGGACAAATGGCGACATCGACCTTTAAAAACCCAAGCCTCTTTCGAAGTAGTCGGATTACTTAAACAGTGAAGTGACGACAGGTCATATTTTATTTAGCAGGAGTACAAAAAAACAAATTAGTATGAGTTAGCGCATCATACCAAGATACAGAGGTATGCGCTTTCATATTTGATAAAGGTCAACTAAAGATGGATTTTGCGACATAACGGCCTTGTTGCTGTTGCCTAAAAGTTAAAACAATTCTATGTTAATCATGAATACAAAACTGTTGAGTATAATTACCTGTGATAATTACACCTAATAAGACAATAAAATATATAAAAATTAAAAGTCTTAAATAATTAAAAGAGCATTTCTATTGGTGCATAAAAAAAGAAGAAAAGCTAGAGCATTTTTTTCAAAGTTGGTTCAGACTACAGTGGAGCGTTGATTATCCGAACGTCGATAAACCGAACGACCGCTTATCCAAACGACTACGCCCGCCCGATCCACGTGTGCTTGTTGCGACTTTTTAATTTGACTCATTATTTCCTTTTAAGTAGTCGCTAGTCGATAAACTGCCGCGTGAAATTAAACTTTCGATTCAAAATGCCTAAACGTGAACATGATGAAAGATAAATCACACATATTATAAGGAAGTTCGCTTATCCGAACGAAACGGTTTTCCGAACACCCATGTCCCCTAATTAGTTAGTCGGATAATCGACGCTCTACTGTAGTTGCCCGGAACTGTCAAATTTTCCCAATCAACCTTGAACCTTGCAGAAGCAATAAAGTTGAAAATCGAGTAAAGAAATTTGACCGACAGTAGTAGTAGTAGTAGTTTGATGTGCTGGCGTCTTTGCGTTGACATGTCTCATTTATCGACGCACAGACCTTTTATAATTTTACCGGCCGCAGATCGTCACTTACACTTACACGTACATAAAATTAGCCAAGTGCATGTCGGACCACGCACATTGTAGGGGTCCATAGTTGCCCATCAAAATATGTGAACTTACTAAACTGATTAACCACCCTCCCTACCTGCCTCCGAACGATGATTTTTATTGTAAAAATAAAACAAACTTACATTTTCAGTTTTAAGACCTGTGCTCCCATACATTATGTTTCGGAAAATATTTTATGCAAGTGAGGTTCTCCCACCTCCAAAGCAGGGTCCTCATGGTCGAATACTTCTTACTACTCACTCGTAGGCTTCGGTAATTTACTTCAGAGTCACTTATTATAAAATTAATGCAAAAATATCTGAAATTAAGAATACTTAACTACACTTAGACAATGAGAAAATGTCGACTACAGACTGAAGCTAGAAACATACAACTAGAAAACGACAAGAAAATGTCGACTACAGACTGAAGCTAGACACAAACAACTAGACAGTGCGGGTTGGTATATGTCACATGTCTTAGAATTTTTTGGATCTAGGACATGCCGCACAGTGGATCGAACTTCGAAGACATTTAAATTCTTTTCGCTTTTTTATTTTTTTTTTGTTTGTGATAACCTTTTAATTAAGCTTTTAAGGTTATTATATAATTTGGGTAATTAGATATTTCCTAATAAGTTAACGATCATATATGTATTATATGATCGTTAACCTATTATATATTACTTTGCCGCTTAAGTGTCCTATTGTCGTCGTTGTATTCATGTATGTAGGTACTTACTTTTAGTCTTATTTGTATAAATATGTTAGTTTTATTATGTATATATATATTATAATGTAAATAATAACTTTCATTTTATAATATTTAGCTTAACTACCCTTAATGATGTCATAAAACTAATAGTGAGACTAATTACAGCAATTTATGTCATCAAAATTGAGGTTATTATATAATTTGGGTAATTAGATATTTCTTAATAGGTTAACGATCATACAATACAGTATTAAAAACGAGTTCTTGGAATGCGTAATTAAATTATCACTTTTTTTTTTAAAAGATGTCATTAAATATACATACTTCTTAATTTGGATAAAGCAGTAGTGTTTCTCTTAAATACAGACACCTCCCTGCCAAATTTCAAGTTTATAAACCCATTGGTTTGGATGTAAATACAAGTTATAGTTCAACCATTTTTTTATATAACGTATATATTTTTTACAAAAAAACCGCAGAAGTCAGAGTTATATAAAATACATCAAAAAATGACAATTAATTTGTAGAACAGTCATTTGAAAGGATATATCTTGGGAGACTATGGTTTTGAAGATATTTGGATTTATTACTTTGACGCCATACAAAATTTTCGTTTTAATTTTTTTAAAATTTAGTTTGCCTATCAAATGATATTCCTTGTATATATTCATAGCTGCTGGAGTAATTAGAAGCTTATCACAAGCAAAAAAAAAATAAAAAAGCGAAAAGAATTTAAATGTCTTCGAAGTTCGATTTTCGATCCACTGTGCATGCCGGATTCCTCAAGATGTTTTCCTTTGCCGTTTTGAGAGCAGTGATGATGAAATAAATTACACAAAGTAATGCTCCTGTCTGGGTTTGAACTCACGACATACTGTTCGTTCGGGCCGCAACCACTGGGCCACCAATGCGATAATAATCCAGGTTTCACAAACGAATCCCTAAATCGAAAAAGTGTTTGAACAAACTCACAATATTTTTTAAGAACCTATCCAATGACGTTTCAAGAGAAAAAAAGGACCATCCCCACTTTAATGTGTACTGGATAAATCGAGATTTTATTTTATCACTTTGTCGGCGTAACTCATTTATATATTCATGCCAAATTACAGCTCTCTAGAGTCTCTAGTACTAACTGTCTTTGAGCTTTAGTGCGGACAGATAGACTGACAGACGGACATGGCAAAACTATATGGGTAACTTGTTGACTACGACACATTTCTCCATGCTAAATTCCACCCTGATGGCGCTACTTAATAAAACAGTCAACTTGAGTAGCTCCATTAGTCGTAATTTGTTTTTAACATAATTTAAAATAAAATAGCAAATAAGGTCAACTAAATTTTATTTACAATCTGGTTATTGTTAAATCAAAACAATTTGTACAAAAAAGTACGTAGGTATGACTATATAACTAATTATATACTCTACTTATACGTCTATGCATAAATCGTTTTAGGTGTACTTCCAAAACAAACATATTAGTTCGAAACAGCTATAAACAATCGATTAATTTACATTGTAATGGATCAATCGATTGTTTATGAGCGAGTGGTCGTTGGGTAGCTTATCGGCGGGCGGCTTTGGGGATGGATTCTCCTTCCGCGGCGAAACCGTTCTCGTCACCGGAGTAGTTGGTCACCACGGGCTTGCCGTCCTCTCCGAGGTAGCTGTAGATGCCGCGGACGACGATGACGTTGTGGAGCTTGTTGTCCTCATCCAAAGCCTCCTTCAGGACACCCTCTTCTTGACGACTGCTGCCGTCTTCGGATTCATAACTGTCGATATTGCATAAATTAATAACATTTCATGTTATAGGGAACTATATAAGTATACCTACTTGTAAAGTAGAAATAAGATATTTTCTTACCTAAAGATGTATGCACCATTGGGCTGCAGGTCGAAATTGTAACTTTTGATCTGGGCAACTGGCTGCTCGACGGGGGCGGCGACGGCGACGGCCACAAGGGCGAGGGCGACAAGGATCATCTGCACAAAAAATATCAAGAAGCTTTTTAGACAACTGACTCAACACAAGATTAGTGTTGAAAATAAAGTTATTAATAACGCAGTCTTTATAGATGAAATAACACACAAAAACACCTACCGATTTCATTTTGAAATATTTAGTTTTTGTTCGGTGGCTGATTAGCAACTGATGTACAACCTATCACGATGTCATCTTTTATACATGTCCTAGCGCTCCAACATAATGGCAACTGTCATGTCGGACAGTGTTGATATTCTGGTTGGCCATTGATAAATATTTATAATTTAGTCAATGAGATTCATTCCAACTCTTTATTATACAGATACTACGAGACATTTAGTGTTATTAAGTTTCTCGCAGCACCTATTTGTTAATTATCATAATTATGATGTTAATAAGGAAATAATGATTGGATCAAAAGATAACAGTAATTAAATTGTTCGATTATTTCAAGCACAATATTAGCCTATAATGTTCCCATTGCTGGGCTGGGACACAGGCCTCCTCTCTACGAAAGGAAACTGGTGAGTTGGCTCTGGCGCCTCCATGCATGTGCATGCACCGGGATTGGCTTATTGGCTCCACCATGGCTCCACCTGACAATAAGGTATTAAAACTTGAATGCTGTGGTAAAGTATCTATAAAAGTGAATACGAATTATGACAGCACCGCGACCCGGAGCAATACCAGTGAGAAAAGTTTTATGTGTTCCAATTAAAAACAAATTTGCTATCAGTAAGCAAAATTATTTCTAATGTTGTTGTAAAATTTACAGTCAAAATAATAAATCTGGGATCCCATCACCAGGTCCTAGTTTCCATGTGATGGTACCACCCTTGAAATATCTCTTTTCCAATAAAATCATCAAAATCGGTTCATAAACGACGAAGATATTCGCGAACACACAACGAAAAATGTTCATAAATTATAAAAAAAAACTGTTCATAAAATGAAAAGTAATGGGCCAAGCTATGTTAAATTTTATGGGACCAAATGGCAACTTTTCCGCATCAAACTGGCATTTTACTAATCTCGGAGTAAATTGGCCATCCTTTGGAGCCAAGTAAGTATCATATTCGGTTTTTGCTGTCATTTCTTATGTAACTACATAATTTATTATAATTTTTTGACGCCTTGTAATTCTTCTCTTTTTGCTACTTGTATATCATCATTTCAGCCGAAAGACGTCCACTGCTGGACATAGGCCTCCCCTAAGTGTCATTTTTGCTTAGGGGGGGTCATTCAGCAGGAAGCAACGATGACGGCGTTGCGCCTCAATACGCTACAACTCTGGGGTAAGAAATGCACGCAACATACTGCGGCACTAGAGGGAATCCAAAGTGAGCTCCCCCTGGTGAAAGCTGTTAACGATCGAGTACCCAAACAGTACGTATTCGATAAAAAATACAAAATCCAACTCCATGAAGACCACCGCTGCGAGGGACTTAACCCTGCAGAAGTACGGATCTTCACGGACGGATCCAAAACAGGTACTGGTACTGGAGCAGGGGTCTTCTCGGAGGATCTCAATATCCACATCGCCGTACCTCTGGGGGCCCACAACACTGTCTTTCAGGCAGAATGCTTGGGTATCTCCCTGGCGGCATCTGCCATCTTGGCTCGGGAGGTAAAGGATCACTCCATCCGTATACTCTCAGACAGCATGGCAGTGCTGCTGGCATTAAGGAGCCCCACGGTCAATTCCGGGCTAATACACGAGTGCCATCAACGCCTGAACCAGGTTGGTAACCTCAATAATGTAACCATTCAATGGATTAAAGGACATAGCGGCTCCCGAGGCAATGATGCAGCGGACGAGCTCGCTCGAAGGGGCTCGAGCATGGCGGTGGTGGGACCAGAACCCATCGTGCCACTCCCGTTCGGCTATCTTCGCACGCTGGTAAGGAAACGTACCAAAGAACTTCGCGCCAAGCTGTGGCTAGACCACGGCGAGTGCAGGCAGGCCAAGGAGGCGCTACCCGCCATCGACACCTGCCTCACCAAACAAGCGCTCCGGCTGACTAAACTGCAACTACGCACAGTGACGGCTGCCATCACTGGACACGGTACTTTTAATAAGCACCTCTTTGTTATAGGTGTCACAGATAGTCCTCTGTGTCGAGCCTGCATGGAGGAAGAAGAAACAGCCGCCCACGTGCTTCTGCACTGTCCGGGCGTTGCCCGGTATAGGACCAAGTACTTCGGTGACCCAGGTACTCTCCGCGAGATTGCCAGTAACACCAAGGGACTGCTGGCTTTTCTCGGGGAGCTAGGGTGGATCGAGTGATATTCCCACCTGCACGCAAAATACGCGCATCGAACGTGGAGTTGCGGACACCAGCCCGTCGTACTTATACTTATACTTATACTTAGGGGGGGTTTGCCATAATCGCCACGCTTGGCAGGCGGGTTGGCGATCGCAGTACGGTCGATACAAAAAGCACAGAGAACGCTGCTGCCCATTCTCTGGTACATCCCTTAGTCGCCTCTTACTTGTATATATTTTATCATAATTTTAGTTCTGTAAATTGTAGTTTGTAAATAAACCATTTATTATTTTGACTGTAAATTTTACAACAACATTAGCAATACCAAATTACAAACAAATGTCACCGACTTCAGAAGCTGATATTTCTTTTGAAGCTTTTTCTTTTTTTACTCTATTTGTAAAGCCCTGATACCTGATAGCAAATTTGTTTTTAATTCTGGAACACATAAAACGTTTCTCACTGGTATTGCTCTGGGTCGCGGTGCTGTCATGATTTGTATTCACTTTTATACATACTTTACACTGCATTCAAGTTTTAATACCTTATTGTCAGGTGGAGCCAATAAGCCAATCCCAGTTCATGCACATGCATGGAAGCGCCACAGTCAACACTTACCAGTTTCCTTTCGTGGAGAGAAGGCCTGTGTCCCAGCCCAGCAATGGGAACAATATAGGCCAATTTTGTGCTTGAAATAATCGAGAAATTTAATTACTGTTATCTTTAATTGATCCAATCATCATTTCCTTATTAACATCATATGATAATTATCAAATAGGTGCTGCGAGCAACTTTATAATACTTGATGTCTTGTAGTATCTGTATAATGAAGAGTTGGAATGAATCTCATTGACTTAAATCTACATCTACACTTCTACACTAATAATATTATAAAGAGGAAAGATTTGTATGTTTGTGTGTATGTTTGTAATGAATAAACTCAAAAACTACTGCGCCGATTTCAAAAATTCTTTCACCATTAGAAAGCTACATTCACCTTGAGTAACATAAGCTACCTTTTATTCCTGTATTCCTACGGGAACGGGATCTATGCGGGTGAAACCGTGGGACGTCCGCTAGTTATAAATATTGATCAATGGCCAACCAGAATATCGACAATGTCCGACGTGACAGTTGGCATTATGCTGGAGCGCTAGGACATGTATAAAAGATGACATCGTGATAGGTTGTACATCAGTTGCTAATCAGCCACCGAACAAAAACCAAATATTTTAAAATGAAATCGGTAGGTGGTTTTGTGTGTTATTTCATCTATAAAGACTGCGTTTTTAATCACTTTATTTTCAACACTAATCTTGTGTTGAGTCAGTTGTCTAAAAAGCTTCTTGATATTTTTTGTGCAGATGATCCTTGTCGCCCTCGCCCTTGTGGCCGTCGCCGTCGCCGCCCCCGTCGAGCAGCCAGTTGCCCAGATCAAAAGTTACAATTTCGACCTGCAGCCCAATGGTGCATACATCTTTAGGTAAGAAAATATCTTATTTCTACTTTACAAGTAGGTATAATTATATAGTTCCCTATAACATGAAATGTTATTAATTTATGCAATATCGACAGTTATGAATCCGAAGACGGCAGCAGTCGTCAAGAAGAGGGTGTCCTGAAGGAGGCTTTGGATGAGGAGAACAAGCTCCACAACGTCATCGTCGTCCGCGGCATCTACAGCTACCTCGGAGAGGACGGCAAGCCCGTGGTGACCAACTACTCCGGTGACGAGAACGGTTTCGCCGCGGAAGGAGAATCCATCCCCAAAGCCGCCCGCCGATAAGCTACCCAACGACCACTCGCTCATAAACAATCGATTGATCCATTACAATGTAAATTAATCGATTGTTTAAAGCTGATTCTAACTAATATATTTGTTTTGGAAGTACCTACACCTAACAATAACCAGATTGTAAATAAAATTTAGTTGACCTTATATTTGCTATTTTATTTTAAACTAGCTTTTAAATGACGATTTTCCATACAAACTTTCATCTCCTATTTAACTCCCTTAGGGGTTGAATTTCGAGAAATCCTTCCTTATTCCTTGTCTACATTATAAAGGGAACCTCTGTGCAAAATTTCAGCTTTCTAGGTCCAAGGGTTTGGGCTGGGCGTTGATGAGTCAGTCAGTCAGTCAGTCAGTCAGGACTTCTCTTTTTATTATTTAAAATATAGATAGATAGATAGATTGGTGGCCCAGTGGTTGCGGCCCGAACGAACAGTATGTCGTGAGTTCGAACCCAGACAGCCGCATTACTTTGTGTAATTTATTTCATCATCACTGCTCTCAAAACGGCGAAGGAAAACATCGTGAGGAATCCAGCATGTCCTAAAATCAAAAAAATCTAAGACATGATTGTGTCATCAACACTGGGCACACGTGGTGGATTATAGCCCATCTCTCTCCTAGAGAGGAGGCCTGAGTCTCTGTGGTGGGAACATTATAGGCTAATGATGATGATGTTGATAAACTTGTAAAATGTACTTTCATAGAATATTTTTCTAAACTTGTATGGGAGCACAGGTTTGAAAACTGCAAATATAAGTTTGTCTTTTTATTACAATAAATTAATAAATCATCATTTGGAGGCAGGTAGGCAGGGAGGTTAATCAGTTTGGTAAGTCACACATATTTTGATGGGCAACTACGGAACCCTACTAAGTACGTGGTCCGATATGCACTTGGCCGGGTTTTTTAAAAGTAGGTCAGCAAACAAGTTCTTGACGAATGCTAGAGCTTTTTAATTTATAATGCATTTCAGTGCCAAAAGTCTGTTCATAAGGTTTTTTGTCATTTTTAATTGACTTTACTACTTTTGGACTACTTTTTGGAAGTGGGAGTTCTCAATTCGTCTGTTTTTTTTATTTTTGTATTTTTGTTATAGGATATCTTTAGTGAACCGATTTTAAATTCTATTCTTCTTGAATTCGAAATTGGATACTCTCGAGATGGTCCCATTGTTACCAAGTCAGGATCTGATGATGGAATCCCAGAGAAAACGAAGGCAACTCTCAAATTTTATAGGCACTTGTTAGGTTTTCCATATATTTTCTACAGCTGTTCTATTTCTCATCTGGATGCGCTGATTATGGAAGGTCCAATTCCTGAAAGGTTAGGAGTTGAAAGAAAAATCTTTCAGAATTATATGTACTTATGGACCGACAGTTGTTTTCTTTCAGGTTATTATATTACCCTTATGATGATGGCATCCCAGAGAAATCTAGAGCAACCCTCAAAGTTTATAGGACCGTATCACGTGCTTTTTCTAAAGCTTTTCAAGTATGATATGATAAGCTGATGATGGAAGGCACAACTCCGTAACGGTTAGGAGTTGGAGAATTCTGTAATAAAATATTATGTGGATGTATATATGGTTGTACTCGTATTCTTTCAGGTTTTCTAGGTGAGCTGATTATGGAAGGTATTGCTCCTCAATAGTTAGGAGTTGAAAGCCAAACCCTCAACCTTCAAGATTTCCTTATTCAATAATAAGGGAATCTTGAAGATTAAGGGTGCTTTTCCACCAGAGATGTGCTATGTTACGCTGCTATGGATGCGTTTGTTACCACCAATCATATTCATTGGTGCACATAGCTTAGCACTGGTGGAAACAGATTCAACTAAGCTAAGTTTTTTATATGGAAAGATGCGTGCTATGGATGCGTGCTGTGTGTTGCTATGCTCTTCCTTACTATCGAAACATAGCATAGCTGTACGGGCAATAGCTCCGCACACTGATATGTATTCTGTAGTCGGACGAATCACCCGAGATGTGTACAGGAAAATAAACTCACTGTTTTGTGTCCGATAATGATTGACCATTTATTAGGTAAAACAACAAATTATATAATACCAAAAGTAGGTGGCTTGTGCCGGGCGTAATAACCTAGTCAGCGAATGTACATAAATCGGTGAATTAGCAACTGATGTTCAGGTAAAAACTAAAACAATAAATATCATGTGGCGATGCTCGTACAATAGCATCAGTGGAAACGGTCACTTAGTTTCACAGCTTAGCTATTACATCTTCGCAGCATAGCTGCATAGCACCCTAAGAGTTTGGCTTATTGGTTGAATGTATTCATAGTAAATATTTGTATAGAATACCTATTTCTAAAAATGAAAATTAAAAATAAAAACCGACTTCAAAAACACGAAAAAAGTGAAAATAACAAAATCACAAAAAAGTGAAAAATAACTCCAGAAGAAAAATCAGCATCTGAATTGTATTAGATCAGTATGTAACCTGCAAATCTCTATCACTTGCTTAGAGCAAGTTTTTTTTAAGGTAAAGGTGTACTAATAAAACAGTCCTCGTTATAAAATCTAAAACAATCATATTTTTCCCTGCATGTTTACCGGAATTTCGAAATAGATAATAATATAATCAATTAACTGATTAATTTTTTTTTTCTGGGAACTACTAAATTAATTTAGCTTGGTTTTCAAGGTTTGATATTTTAATGGTTACAAAAAAAATGATGTTTATGTACTTCAGGGATAATTGACGTGAATAACTAATACTCTAGTTTTTGCACCGTGAGATATTCAAGTATATAATTATTAACAGTGGTAAATTATCTAATAAAAAGGACAAGCCCTCACTCATACTCATCAGATGATTAAAAGAAAATGGTTTTGTAATCTCAAACTCAATGCATTTATTTCAATTTGACCATTACAGCCTCTTTTGAATAACAGAAAAACAACGAAAACGAAGCTAAAGTCACAGTCACAATGCATACTTGTGAAAGTACCGTAGTTGCCTATTGAAAAGCGTAGATCTCTAAGGAGAAGAATGGGCCAGAAACTCCATAGAAACTCTTTTAATACAAAAATGCTGTTACGAAATCTTGAGATCACACATAATGTATGTGAGTAGAACAAGGAAGATAAAGAACAAAAGTCAGTCCACATTCATTAATGGCTTACAGTTTATTCTCAATGCAGTTAATATCCTTTAGCTAAAATGAGCTTTAGCTGAACTGATAAACAGTGCCACTCAATGAACTCATATTTTTGTTTTATTAAAAATATATTGTTGGTGTCTCAACATCTCCCCAATCGATCATTTAATGATGACATCGAGTAACGAGACCATGACCGTAGTAAGTAAACAAAGCTGCGTAATTCTGAACTTACAATAGCACGGAATTACTGACTTGAGTAATACCAATTAATTAAGAGCACCCTGATCGTGAGAAATAAACACGGATTTAATTAAAATGTTGTCTAAATATAATGCATCTGTACCATTGACTTGGATTACGTTATGCTATTTCATCTCCACAATGTTTACTAACTAAATGAAGTCTAATGCATACTTATATTATGTACTAATCTTCCTGAGATTGACTATGGAATACTTAGTAATAGTGTATAGTGTAGCTACACTTTTGTGTCATTAAGATCATAGTCCATCCAATTTGGTAACCCACTTTTCTATGTTCCTATTTCTATGCTCCATATCAGCAGAAGAAAGAACATAACATGGCCAATAACCACTAAGGGACGTATACAACTGGGATAAGGTCAGTTACCTATCATTAATCTGAATGGGTTCTTAGTTGTGAGCTGTTATATTTTGTTCGTTTACTAGGAGTTATGATACTAGTATCGCGTTGACCAACACGCAGCGTTACTAAAGTGTACATAGGTAAGTACATAGGTATATTCGATTAAGGCGGGGTTGCAGCACTTTTTAAGATTTTTGAACATAAAAAAATCGAACTAAATACGAGTTTTTTAATAAATAAAAATCATTACATAAAAATTGAACATACTCTCTAGTAAATCGTAAAGATAGAAACACGATTTAGAATGATCGGCTCGATACTTTTTTTTATCAAACATGACTCTAAATCACAATTTCAAACGTGTACCTACTGCTAAGACATTTCATCATGAATTTATATAAAAGTTATATCAATAGATAGAACTTTTTATTTTGAAGTAAATGTTGAAAACATATTGTATCATTTCTTTATAGTTTTTCTCCAAGAAGCAAAAAACAGTAAAAATTTAGGCATTATATCGCTCGCGCGGCAGGGCGGGGGGTGAGGTCGTGCGTACATAAAAACAAAGTACTGCAACCTCGCCTTAAGAATAACCATTTCATTTTGACTTTACTTGACACTTTGCCTATAAAAAATATTAAATAGGCGATTTATGGTTCGTTCACACATTCTAATGTCTTCCATTTCGTGTAGTACCTATAAAATAAACAAACTTTCGTCTTACCTACTTTATTTATTTTTATTAATTGTCGATCAAAACTTCTTTACAGATTGACATTTGCACTTGCATATTACGGAGGTATGTACTTAATTATGCGGTTGAAACTAAGCAGAAATAAATAATATTATACATTAATATAATGCACATTAGAACAGGCACGGCACACATTAACTTAATCAAAAAGTTAATTTCGAGATCCGTAATAATGTACCAAAAAAACTACTAGTATAATTAGTTGGTTAACGTTGATGTAATCATGTAAATTAATTGACACTAAGATCTGTATCTTTTTGTGAAGCGTAATGAAAACCAGACTTTAGGCCTTAAAAACTGTAAGTAATGAGTGCAAATATGATAAACACAGCTAAGTACATTAGCTTCTACGCATCTGTGCTACGTCTGCACGCGTTACAAAATAATGCAGGCTATGGGAAAAAGTCTAAAATAATTTAATTAATTAGATAACGTTCCTACTGTTTTGGTTTCATAATATTATACTTAATTAATGTGGGATGGTAAAAATAGACCAATGAAACATCTGGTAATAAAAGTAGTTTTTGGGGTTCCGTATTAACGTGAGAGCTTTCAGTGTGGCTCGAACTAGAACGTTTAGTATCTAGTTTTCGATTTGTTTCAGCCAAACTGAAAGCTCTATTTTGTCTTAATCATGTGTATAAATATTATTTAATGATTCAGAGAAAAAAAAAAACATAATTTCATGTCTGCTATACTCCAAGGGTTAGGCAGTGGTGTACCCATTGGTTAAGAAGGGACATGTGTGGTTTTTAATCAGTAGAAGTCTGACACTCCCTTCCGCTTCGCCCAGAGCTCGAGTCATTTGATGATATCCCCCAAATAAATAGAAGAATAAAAAAAAATAGGTGTACCCATTAATACACCCACTTCTCGGCAGAAATGTTAAATTTCCACGTAATAGGAGGTGAGCCTATTACCGTCAACGGGGCACAAATCCATCCCTAATAAACATCATGTTTCCTTATGTCTGATGTGTACATAAATGATATAATAAATAAACCTTTGCCCGATCTGATACTCAATAGTCAATAACCAAATCTTATTTACTCTTGGCAATTCTACTCTAGTTTTGTTCGGTACTCGGTTGCGATTTACGACACAATACTTTGTCAAACGGTAGTTATTATTTTCACTCCTAAACGAACCAACTCACATCCCTCATAAACGTTTCCCTGTGTGCCTATTGGCCTTGTTCAGAGGAAAGTGGAAAATATAGTTTTTCCTACTCCCCCGCTATTCTTTTCTGATTAATTTCATTGCGGGATCCAAGACAGTTAAATCGTTTCTCTGGGACTTCATCGAGCTTCATTGTCTCGGCGCTTTTCTTGTGTTGATTCTGACTAACAGGAGTTACAGTGGTTTGGGAATAGTGTGGTGGGCTTGTACCAATAAAAAAAAAGTTTTAACTAACATTAGGCAATACCTACATAGTTGATAAAATGTCAGGTTTACCATAGGGTTGCTTACGTAGACTAAAATGTAGATTCTGTTCGCTGTTAACATTAAATAACCCAGCTGATGAAACCACGACTCAATTCTGTAATGGGGTAGTTGACAAAAAAAATCAAATTAGTCCGTCATAAAATATTGTACACGGATTTTTTCTTTTTTCACGTAAACAAAAATTGAAGACAGTGCTTCGAAAACTCATGTGACGTCACGTCGCACTACATTTCTTACCACGTAGTAACGTCAAAAACCCCCTCTCCTGATCTTTGACGCGTTTTATCTTCGTCAATTTTCATTAATTTGATAAAGCAAAAAACACGTATCCATATTATTTTTTGATAATCTAACTGACGGACTACACAACAAAATCATATTTTTTAGTCAGGACACATGCCTACTGTAAGATGTACAGATCTTTTAATTTTCCATGTTCCTTCTTCGACAATTTAAATTAAGTCAGCCCAAAATTTGGCGACCAGTTTGGTACTTTCAGTAGCGTCCATTAACTCTTGTGATGTGCAAGCAACAGGACAAGCAGGACATGATATCAAGTGTCCCATACAATATGGCAACACCTGACTTACACTCCAGGGTGGAGTCATCTATGAATCTCCACCTGAACAGGTTTTACTTGCGTCGCCCGACTTGTCCGGAGTCTATTCAAAGACGTCGAGGTCAGCCATAGCAAGTCGTGTCCAGGTGGGAGATTTTCTGCATGTGGCTCAAATGGGTTTTAAATTTTTAATGGGTTCAATTTTCTATTTAAATGAAAACACCATACAGACACCGTGGAATATAATAAAAAATTAAATATTATATAGTTTCAGAAAAAAAAGAATAAAGATATCCAATAAAGGTGCGTTTTTCTGTAATAGATTGAGAAATACATTGCAAACATTATGTAGTTCTACAGTATTTCTTAACATATTTAAATTCAAATGATTCAAAACTAATAAGTAGTACTAGATTAATAGGTAGTTCACTGTTCCAGGCGCTTTGTACACGACGGCCGCGGTCTAATAGACCACCATGTCGTTATTCTGCAACATCCTAATTGAGTTGATGTCTGTAAGTAACAGCAATGCCCTAGCTGTAACATTTTCCATAATTTTGGCTTAAAATTGCTAAATGATTACAACCATCGTGTTCGTGTTGAGCTTTGGTGGGTACTGGCAACTATAACGCAGCTAATAACAGCTGATGGGCTAAAGAGACGTGTGTAACACTCACGTTTGAGCGATGGCACAACAAAAAATATCAGCTCACAGCAACCCTGCCGCCTATAAATGGAATATTCGGATCCCACGCTAACAGTAACACTTTGTGTACAACGAGTGCAGTCCATTTGAGCATTGTTGAGGTAAATGAACGAGTTGTAAATTAAATTCTGTTATTCATTTTATTTCATATTTCGTTTAAGTGAACTTAACTTTGGACTTCGTTGATAGGTTATAGGAACTATCAATATGGGATTTGTAATAAAAGGAGTGGGTTTTCGAAGTAAAACATAGGTATAACGATTTGAGTTCAGTAAATCCTAGCTAAACTCGTAACATAAAAGCTTAGGACTTGAAGCGCGTACGATAAATAACTTCCGAATACTTTGAGTAGATTCGCGGAACAGGTTTGCTTTGTTTCCCAGTTACAATAGATTGACGACTTAATGTGATTTGATTTAGGGTCCATATTGGCTCACCTAAAGTTCTTTACCCGAAATTGTTCTTCCTAACGATTTGTAATCCGAATGATCACTCTTCCTAAAATTTTTCATCCTAAAGTTTTCATTCATACTACATATTTGTAGTGCTACCAGCGATGTTCATAACACTCATGTTTCCGAAAATTGTAATTCATAACATTATCATTATTGTAAATATATTTAAACTCCTACTATTTTTTATCATAACGCTTTTATTCCTAAACATAATTGCCATAATATTTTCACTCATACAACTGTTCAGAATGATTAAAGGTCGTTTCACTGATTTTTGTCTTAAATGAATGAAATTCAGGTCAGAGTGTCGTCTTGGGGGCACTATGAAAAAAATACTTAGAAAAATTTCGCGACCAATTTCGAGGGCTACCTCGGAATTGCGGCACCGCTCGCTTAACCTATGGATATCTTTGCATAGTATTTATGGTCCCATTAAAATAGGTGGACAAATCTTAACACAGCGTTCAGTATGTCTAACCAAAGAAATTTAAACAAAAAAATCACTAAATAAACTGTTTTTTTTTTAATTAAAATAATACTAGAACAAACTCATCCTTTATAGGTAGGTACCATAAAGAATTTTTTATTTAGTTATTTTTTTGCTTAAATACGTTTTTCTTGTTATTATTTTTTACCATCGTCCTTATTTTGGTGGTCTAAATGATTACTAAAATTTTGTCCACCATTTTAATGGGACCTTATATAATACTGATTATAATGCATAAAAAGAAATCTAAACAAAAGATCCTTTATGACTTTGAATAATAGTGTAAAGGGTAGTTATGTTGAGAAAATATAGGAAAACAACTAAAAGTATAATAGATCTTTATTGCTACTGACATTATGAAGTTGAATGCTTCGGAATATGAACATTAGAGACAGAATAGTTAGGAATTGTGATTGTTAGGATGAAAAATGTTAGGAAGAACATTTTCGGATTTCCAATTATCGGAGTTGAAATTTTAGGTGAACTTTGGCGCACCCTTTGATTTAGTTTTGGGGTAAATTATTTTTTGTATTGCATTTTATAAATTGAATAGACTTACAAAATATTGAAACCTTAAGCAGACATTTTGACGTTCAGAAGTCTGAGAACTGCTTAACTTTTGAAGTCTAGATAGATCACTTTGCATCTCTATACTGTCGCTGTTTCAGAATGTTTCGTCTCATCAGCTGTGTGGTGCTGTACAGCACTTTGACCGCTGGATATCCATTCCCGTTCCCCGCGGCGCCGGTTGTCGCGCCAACATCTGTGGTGCCGACACCGTTCCCATTCGTACCGGGGTCCACGCCCATAGTGCCGACTGCCATTCCTTATGGCCCGGGAGTGAGCCCAGTAGTGCCAACTGCCATTCCCTACGGCCCGGGAGTGAGCCCGGTAGTACCAACTGGCATTCCCTATGCCCCGGGGGTCAGGCCGATAGTGCCGACTGGGCTGCCCTTCGCTCCTGCAGCCACACCGATTGTGCCTGGTGTCAATAACCCTTACTATAACTATGCAGGAGCCCCTGCTATTCCCATCGTATCGTACTCTAGCGAGCATGCCCCAGATGGGACTTATGCTTTCAGGTATGTAACTTATATTTCTGATGATCATTTGCTTATTTAAAGTTTACCAACGTGGGGAAGCCTCTCCTATTCATAAGACTGACTTTATATTATTAATCATTGTTTTCAGTTTCTCCACTGCGGACGGCAAGCAAGCTCAAGAAAGTGGATACTTGAAAGATGCTTACATTGACAATACTGGCAATCCTCAAGGGACTCAGGTACCTATTGTATTTATTAACTTTTTCATTCATATCAATACATTCCTTCTACATATCCCGCTTTCCTTAAAACTACAAGCTCGAAATCAACTGAAGATTGTTCATTTTTTATAGTTGTTGTTGATTGTTTATAGGGTGTAGGTGGCTGTAACTAACTTGTGATAAAGTTATTCATAATATGTTATTTTGCAGGTTGTTCAGGGTAGTTATGCTTACATCTCGCCTGACGGTACACCAATTCAAGTTAGCTACGTCGCTGATGAAAATGGTAATTATATAATAATGATCAAAACATAAGAAAATTCACTACACCAATATCATAAGCACAACTAGCCTATAATGTTCCAACTGCTGGGACACAGGCCTCCTCTCTATGAGATGGAATAGGCTATAATCCACCACGCTGGCCCACTGGGGATTCGTAGAAGTCACATGTCTTCGAATATTTTGTTCTAGGACATGATGGTTTACTCACTACACAAATATTGCCAGAAAATTGTTTCATAGGTTCAATATTTCAAACAAACTGGTTATGTTAAATAATGTTTTGCGTAATGCTGGTTTTTGTTTCCTTTTTCTTATTTTTTTTTAGTAATACGTTATCTTAAAACTATGTTATCATGTAGGTACAGACTTTGTAGCTAAAAGTGACGTACATAAGATGACATCACGCAATCATCGAAGGATTAGGTAGAAGTGTATCTAATAGTTCACCCACATTTCACCAGTTGTGACATGTTTAAGTCACATGTAATAGGGGTGACCCTATGACTGCTACTCTGAGAAAAATTACTGATAGAAAAACCCATTAAAACTTTGCGCTATCCGGGAATCGAAATCCGAACCTCATGCTCAGCAGCGCTTGCGGCCACTACACTAACGAGACAGTCATAGTGATGTTGTTGACCATCAATATGACGACGCCGTTTTGTATAAAAAAATAAAAACGTTGCCCCACAGAAGGAATTACTCCTTTATCATGGGTGCGTTTAGAAACATATATGTAGGCCATACAAATATTCTCCCCTTTCTTTTGCCACTCTTCTCTATTTCATCACCATCTCATCCATGCGTTTCCCGAGCTCCTGACGATATCTTCCATTCAACGCGCTTTACGAGCGGCCCTGGTTTCTCATGCCCAACCTTGGCCACCATGGGGATTGAACCCGCGACACGCAGCGGAGCCACGCAACAGAGTGCTGTCACAGTCAGTTACACTGATTATCTTTATTTACATTTCAATTCAATATTCCAGGTTTCAGACCATCAGGCGTGCATATTCCTGCTGGCGGAAAAGCGGTTGCTCCCATCGTGCCTGCAGTGACCGGACTCAACAATCAAGTCTTCGACCCAGCGTACAACCGTTACGATCCTTACTCTAACCGAAACAGATATAGTAACTTTGGCCAGTACAATAACCGACCTTATGATCCGAGATACCCTTACGACCCGACAAAGGTCAATCCCTATTTAAACAACAATAACTATAACCCCTACCAAATTGGGAACCAAAATAGAAATGTTAACCAAGAGGCTAATAAACAGAATTCTGCTTAGATTATTGACAATACTCAATGAAAATCATTACGGAAATCGAAAAGTATAGTAAGGCATACCTAAGAAATGTATATTTTTCATGGTATATAAATAAAACCTGTGATATAAAGTGTTGTTTTTTTCCGACTTCTGAAACAGGAGGAGGTTATGTAGATAGTCCACCAGCATTACTTTTTTTTCGTGTAGGTATATGTACACCACACCAATTACTCTGTGGTTGATGGGCTTCCGTGATTTTTTTTTTATTTGGCTGAAGAAGCTTTCGCGCTGGTTCCATATTATTAAGCTATTGCATAGCTTCTATCGCGGGCATTGACCGTTGAGAGCAAATCCAGAAATTCCGTAGCGAAAATATTCAGTATTCAACCAGGTTGCTATGGTTACGGAAAATAACAAGGTTGTCAACTGAGGTTGTCAAATTAAATAATTTATAACCTCACGTGTAAAGGCGTGTGTAAAGGTGTAAAGTTTTTGTTTTGTCTTTCTGCTTTCTCCTTCTAAAATATTCTTACTCGTATAATTTGTGTACAAAGTTGTGTTTTAAATATGAATAAACAAAGTGCATTTATTAATGAAGAAAGTCACGAAAAAATAGTGAAAGATAATGAGTGAGTACTCCTCGAGTACTCTATATACATTCATTTTATTATTATTACGCATATATTATACGTTTTATTGGTTTTTGCATTACTATTCTGCGAATCGGTCTTAGAAAACGATTCGTTTTCATAAAATATCTAAAATAAATAAATAATTTTCATATTTTTCAATGTTATGACACTTACGTCAGGCTGACAAGCTGTCAATACTTTTTCTTTTAATTTTCTGTCATAGAGTTTCTTACTAGCTTAGTCTATGAAGGTTACTTTTGATTTACTTATATAATTTAAATTCTTTTTAAAAAATACTGAATAAATAAAATAAATAAATATTTATTTGCATAAGTTGATAAAAAATGCTATGCAGTAGCTTTACCGCGGCAGTCTCCGAGTCCGAAAGCTTGTCAAAGATTATGGAGTGGGGGCTTTTGACGTCATAGTCTGGTAAAAATGGACCAAACTGAGACGTCGCACGACTTTTCGAAGCACTGTATTGTCTTCATTTTTTGTTTACGTGAAAAAAGAAAAAATACGTGTTCAATATTTTTTGGAAATCTATCTGACGGACTAATTAGATTTTTTTGTCAACTACCCTTTTGACTTTACTGCTACCGACATTTTTTATGTCAGTTTATTTGCAAAAATGTTTATCGCGGCCCTAAGCGTGTTTTAATAATTAAAATCTCACTTTAAGTCTAAATGAATAAATAAGGAAAATGCATTTTATGATCAATCGTTGTGATTAATTACAATTGTAATGGCCAGGAGTTTAGAACTTTAGAAGTGAATGCGTTTACCATTACCAACCTCAGTTTAGTCTGGATTTCGAAACTCAGTATTACATCAGTCTCCCTTTAATGTTCTTCGTATCGTTTGCAAGTGCTCACTCTGGCGAGTACCTACGGTAAGCGGCTTTTAAAGATGTTATGGTTGCCCAACAATCATTCCGATGCCACGCACTTTATATTAATCAATATGGCGTTGGAGATAAATAGCCAATTTTTTAAATACAATACGATTCGTTAAAACAATTATGATATGTAGATACTCGAATTATATGATAATTATTTTATGACTGTTTTGTTGGTCTCGTACTGGGTTCGATTCGCGGGCCGGGCAAGAAGTGCTATTGGGTTTTTCCATTATAAAGGAGAATGCCAGCGTACAGTACTCTTGATAAATGACTTGTGTGTCAAAACCTAAAACGGCATTAAATATCTAAAATAAAAATACATTTTTTAAATAAGTATTAACGATTATTTACAATGGGATAGTTTTTCAAACAATAAATGAGTACTTTTATATTTCCGACGTCATAGTACGCCATTTTTTAATATCACCTGTCAATACTAGGGAAAATGTTACTCGTAGTGCGGGTACATTAACATTTATTGTGCGTTTGTCATATTTTTACAATACAGTATGACGGTATGCTATTTTTGCTGGTTTGTTACATTGTGCTTCGAGTCGAACCTTTTAGTTACTCCGTTAATGCTGCCAACCCATTGACAATAAACATACTTCTAACGCCGCTGCACCGTGTGTGTTGTTTATAACTAACTATAGGACTTTTTGTGTTGTGATCATGGCGAGTGCAACTGTGGTGCGATGTCTCAACTGCTCTTTGAGATTAACGCAACTTATGCACAGACGTATGTTGACGGAGATTCCGAATAACATCATGAACATTTTACGAGTCTGGATCTCACCAACACCGGTAAGAGTAAACATTATCTTTTAACGTAGAATGGTGTTTTTTATTTAGGAACTGTACTTTTATGTTTAGGTATCAAATAACAAATCTTAGATGGCAAAAGTAAAATCCATGTGTGTGTTAGTTTCTCACCTCACCAGTTGAGTTACCGGATTTTAATATAACTTATATAGGTAGGAACCTCATACTGATGTGTTGTTAATAATCAACTTATTAACTAAGATGGTATATCTTAATCAGTGTGTATACGAGGATATTAATTGTATGTAGTAGGTACCTATCATTTAAGATTAGTTGTAAAGAAATATAATTTTTTAAATATCTTTTTTTTCAGCTGTCATCCGAAGGCACATTGTGTCAGGAGTGTGTTACACTGTTGCAAAATACACTCACATCCCAGGGACAGTTGACACCTGCAGTAGGACAAACGGCCGTCTGCTACGGCTGTGGGGTTTCCGTACTGAGATCAAGAACTCACCGGAGTGCCATTAGACTGCCCACAAATAATTAATTATTACTGCGAGGGGTACTATCTCATCAGGTAATATATAATATTTTTTTATACACATACGATTGAGGACGTTAGCTTGTTTTTCTAGCCTATCAGCTACGAATTCCCTTGCGTACTACACTAGTCCACATTGTTTACTGTTATATTACCAGTGATTGTACATATATAGGCTGGTCAAATTATAAACAAGTCATTGTATTGATCTACAGGTGTCACGTCTGGAAAGCGTTTGCCGAACATGCTGGAAAACTGCAACCAGACAAACTCACGATGCTGACTGAGTGATGATTCTGCTACCCAAAACCGATCTCAGACATTATATTGAACAAGATTTTAACATTTCAATGCCATCCCTCCTGCCAGAACCCTGGTCGACCAGTATTATGGATTGTTAATAAGGTTAATTCAAGAACATATAAACGTGTTGCTGTCACACCAAACGCAACAATAATGAGCGTCTATTGGTATCATCAATAGTTATAGGATTATTGATACAGCGCGGCGCCACAAAATATAATTATGTTCCTTAGAGTGCCCGGATCTGCAATATCCATTTGAATAACAACTTTTGGGACGGAGAAGTACTGAAGGTCGCTCTGTGTGCATGTAATGTGCATAGTATGGTACCTATTTAGGCTGGGCACGTTATAACAATGTTAGTGTTCCAGCTCCATTTTTGGATACAATATTTTTAGATGAATAAAATACAAGTCCAGAAATAATCATTCTTTCATTCTTTCATTTATTGTATTTAGTATTGTGTGTTTTCCCTTTCCACCCTACGTACAAAGACAATTTAATGATTTGCACTACAATTTAATGATTTGAATAATATCTACAAATAACACTGAGCGATTGATTATTTTAGTAATGATTTCTTCCATGCTTTGCAATTTCATGAAACGCGAGAATATGATTTTAAAATGCTCAAAATCTAAATCAGTTAGACTTGGTGAGTTAGTCACAGGTGGTCACCAGACATGGGCCACCTGAAATAGAAACCAACAGATAAACCGTAACAGATTTTACAAAAATATGCTTTTAAGACACAAAGCTCACTCGTAAACCCATTCAGACCGTTTCAAATAGTTTTTTTCAACTAATTTTTGGTTGAGTATAACCTAAAATAGTCATTTCATTTTTGTAAATATCTCGAAAATGCCATTGTCGATTGTGTTCAATCTTTTGAGGTAGTATTTAGACATGCCATCGAGTATTTTAAAGATGATTTGATGAAGACACAACAATGTTGAATTCAGTACATTTGCCCATAGTGCCGCTGGCATTCTCCTTTCTCAGTAGTAGCCCCAAGTTCGGAAGTTAGCGGCATCATACCCCCGTGGCTCCAAAACCATGTTTAACCGTAGGTCCTGATGTGTCTCCGTTCGTGTCGGATTGCCGTCCCATCGTAGGTACTATGAGAGTAAAGAACAGAGAGTGCACCTGTGTCTACGAACACACTTGTGCACTGTAACACCTATCTTCCGCGCCGATGAAAATTACCACCCTGCACAAGTAAACGTAACAAAGGAACTCACGAAACAGAGAATCTCAGTGTGAGTTTCAGGAATCAAAGCAATGGATGTAATTTATTTAACAATAAAAATATTCGTAATATTATGCACAGTTTGTCTTAATAAATATGGGCGGGGAACGACACGGATTTGGCGGGATATAGACCTGATCTTAAATATTAGATGGAGTTCAAATCATACCAGCTCGTGCCTTTACCTCGAGAGTACTGATGTCTGTAAGAAACTATTTGCTCATGGTTATTCTGCATCTTTAAGTCCCTAATAGAGACTTTTTAAATTATTTGTTTAATAGCTTTAAACGAGTATGTCCCACTGCCTGGGAAAAAGCCTACCCCATATCTTTCAAGTCACTCTTCTCCTGCGCCACCTTGAACCAGACTCCGAAATAGGCGCGTGACCTAATCATTTTGCCACCTCTTTCTAGACCGACCTCGAAGGTGCTGCATGCCGTCTAGAGACTCATCATTCTCCTGCCCTTATCCCAATTTATTTGGGGTCGGCACAACATGTCTTCTTCTTCCATAGTTCCCTTTTTCTCGTTATCTCGTATTTTGGTCTTCCTCTACTCTTATAGCCATCTATATTCATACTCAACATCATGCCGTCTAGAGACTACTTAATTAAATTTATGTACTGAACCTCAACTTACCTACCGCAGCTGATTAAATTAGTCAGTACAGGAGACATCAAGATTTCACCAGAATACCTACACGTATATTTTCATGTCGTGTACAACATGCATAAGAATTTTTATACTCGTGTTACCAGTCATAACTTAACAGAAGTATGAATGTAGCGAGGCGTGGGGTTGCGATCAATTGCGTGTTTTATGTACTGGTTACTTAAATCATTCCCTTCGTGGTATCCCCATGTAAAATATCAAAAGTACATGAAATTAATAATAAGTTGCGTGACACCACACTTGTGTCAAAATGTTCTTAGTTCTTTAACACGAACCACAGACAAATAAAGATCGATAACTTGAGTTTATTCGTTCGCACTTTCTTTATCATAGTCATTCTGTTAATGACCAATTGTCCGTTTTGTTATTATGTTCTTTAATCAATATACGAAGTCTGAATCATTATTTTATGCACCGGAGATTTGATTTACATAATATATGTTACATGTAAAGATAGAACTAATTATTGCAATACAGAATATGCAGTGGAACAATTGAAGATGACAATAAGTTACCAAATTAGCTTTCCAAAATATCATAAAATTGTAGTTGTGAATTCGGTGCCGTAGTCGATACATACAATGTTTTATTTTATAGATTGTTAATCATTAATTTAGAATGGTGAACCCCTTAATCTTACTAATATTCTAAACACAAAAGTTTGTAAGAATGAATGGATGTTTGTTACTCTTCCACGTAAAAGCTACTGACCGAACTGGACTGAAAATGTACAGTAATGTTGCTTATACATTAGAATAACGGAAGCCGTGAGCGGAAGCTAGTCATGGTATAAATAAGTATGTATAGTATTGTTGGAAAAACGTATCTGTGACTGTGTGTGAGTCATACACAGAGTATATCGATTTGGATTGCTACCAAACATTCAAGTACTTTGTTTTTATGAAGATAGTAGGTGTTGCCAGCGGCTTCGCCCACTGCAACTCGAAAATTATCCCACGGGAAGATAAAATCGGGATAAAAACTATACTATGTTTTAATCCAGGTATTTTTTTATTTATAACATTTAAAAACTACTATTTACAGAACTAAGATAATAATAAAATATATACAAGTATCAAAAAGGGGAGTAATTACAGGGCGTCGAAAAATTCGTCCACACCGCTGTCAACAGGAAAAGTGCCCAGAAGGCTGGCAGCATTGCCACGTTGGATGGCAATGCTGATTCTTTGCCCAAAAAATATTCCAGCCCTCTGATAAATTAAGTGGGCACTCGGACCCCATGGCCCCAGTGTTTCAACCCCAAACGGCTCAAACACATAACTTCCAATTAAGTTATTGTATTTGCACCGTTTGAGGTTTTCAGCACCTGCAGCAGCCGCCCCAGCACAGCTCACCGTGCTAGGAAGATGGGATGGCGCAAGGGTGTCGACACAAGTTGCATCCCACACCAAAGGCCTACCCAACTTCCATGGCATTATGGTCATACCATCTGATCTCTTCTTCTCTTCCAGGTTATAAACACTCTGTGTACCAAATTTTTTCCAAATCCGTTTAGTAGTTTTTGCTTGAAAGAGTAACAAACATCCATCCATACATTCATACATACAAACATTCGCGTTTATAATATTAGTAGGATGTTATCCTCATGTACCTATGAGTAGTAACTAGTAGTGTATAGTGATTCCCCAAGTTATGGCACTTGGCCGGTTTTTTTCTTTGAACCTCGTTGAAGTGTGTCACAAGCGTGAGATGCGACTGGTTTCTGAGATCCGCCTCCGCTGATGTGCCTAAGATTTAAGGTTAACTTTACTGCGACAAGTTGCATCATATTACTTTATTCATTAAATTGTTTTGTTTATTTTTGGGTTCCGCATGATATCTTGGAATCCGTACGTGGTATTATAGAATATTAAAAAGCTTTCACCTCCATATGTTTTGTAAGACCGGTTAGGTACAATTAATTCAGAAAACATAATATAACATCACGAATGTAATCCCCTAAGGGTTAGGCTGAAGTGGTTACGTCCTATGTGATATGGAGCGCGCCTTCAAGTCCGTGGCTGCTACTGATCAATTCCTGATGGAATGAGAAAATTCTTAATTTAGTACAAATTTAGTTTATCTATGTGCCGATGAAATTAAAAAAAAAAACCTTGTAATTCTGGCGCTCAAACCAGACGGAATCGACTACTATTAGAAAGATATTAACAGTCTCCTCTTAGCTTTATGTCATCCATCACACTTTTTTATAAATTAGTTAGTAAAATAAAATTGTACTTATATTTTAACTTAGTGAGAATATTTATTTAGTACTAGCTTTTGCCAGCGGCTTCGCCCGCGTGAATATGACGATTTTCCATACAAACTTTCATCCCCTATTTAAATCCCTTAGGGGTTGAATTTCGAAAAATCCTTACTTATTCCTTGTCTACACTATAAAGGGAACCTCTGTGCAAAATTTCAGCTTTCTAGGTCTAAGAGTTTGGGCTGGGCGTTGATGAGTCAGTCAGTCAGTCAGTCAGTCAGGACTTCTCTTTTTATTTATATAGATAGATAGATAGATAGAAGACTATAGGTATCTAGTTAATCTTTTCTGAGAGGTGTAAGACCACATGCTATAATGAGGACCAAATTCCTGTCGTGTATTTAATTAGCACGTTCATTACCGTTCAACTTGAACATTACAAAAAACTATAGCAATAAAATTTAAATTAATGTATTAAAATTTCACGCAAAAGCTATAATTTCCAATTTCATCTGTAGCTTACGGTGTATTATTTCAGTCTTAACAGCTAGAGAATTAAGTTCTTATTCAATTGTTACTTGTGATGTTTCGGTACCATAAGGGACGTCCCAACTGTCCTTCGTTGTTCAGATGATCATAAAATATATACAGA
The DNA here is from genome assembly GCA_949775195.1 of Diarsia dahlii. Taxonomy (NCBI): domain Eukaryota; kingdom Metazoa; phylum Arthropoda; class Insecta; order Lepidoptera; family Noctuidae; genus Diarsia; species Diarsia dahlii. The sequence continues at coordinate 12,066,131 of OX459194.1, read as the reverse complement.
ATCCGCTGCGATGTGTAATTGCGACAAAAGTTTTCGGTATAAATACTGGGGGTGCATCCAAAATGCATCATTACATTGCTTTTGTTTCATACGCATCCATCTTGCAACTGTTTTGTACTTGGTTCAACATGAAGTGTGTTGTAAGTTTTCATAGCTTTCTTTCTGTCCTAGTTATCAAAGTGAAAATTTGTCAGTGTATCCTTATTTTTGTGTTATAGTTTTTATTATATTTTGTTATTCTACCAACTGTTGTTTTTAAAACTGAATACATTATGGATTGCAATAAACGATTAAATTGTTTATTAACAACTATCTGTAGGCCATGCAAATATTTGTTCAGTGCGGAGATCGAACCCTCGACACGCAGCGCCGCAGTCTAATCGCTCAACCACTGGGCTAAACGTGTCGTCGAAAACAAATCATTCATGCAACGTTTTATAACAGTTTCTAAGTAACGTTTGCACTCCAAAATGCATTTAGGAATAGCATCTAATACTTACTCTGTCATTGAAATAGATCCTACTGGCGTTCCTGGTTGGTGCAGCTCTCGCTGACGTCAGCAGCTTCCAGCAGTTTCAACAACAGCCCCTATATCAACAGCAGCAACAACAACAACAAAATCCACAGTATACCACAGAACCTATCCCCATCATCAGACAAGAACAAGTGCAAAACCCAGATGGATCTTATAAATGGAGGTTAGTTACAATCATTATTATTGACAACCTTGTTCCATGCATTGAGGTGTGTGTGGTGCCTGTTTTAACTGGAGGTATTACTATACTTTAAATAACAAATCATAATTTAAATACATCTTTTTTTCGATTCAGCTGGAGGAAGAGACCCTATTCTTTACCAACATTTATTCTGAATTTTTGGTCATCCCGCCTCTTTTAAGTCATGCTTCCCTGGGCCTGCAGTCTCTACACTAAATAACGATAAAAATCTGTCGCTAAGTCGTAAAATCGTAAACTTGAAATAAAGCTGAAAATCTATTACAGAAATAGATTTTCAGCTTTATATCGACAGCATAAGGTTCAAAATCTATTAAAGAAAGTTTACGATTTTACGACTTAGCGACATATTTTTATCGTTATTTAGTGTAGAGACTGCAGGCCCTGGACACAACCACGTCTAATCTCCTCCTCGTCTAATCTTCGGTATATCAACCCCACATCTGGCTGTTTCTCTTCCTGTATTTCATCTATCGTCTCAAAACAACCTTACTGCACATGCCTTGCGATTTTATTCACGTAGAGAATAATCGCGAAATTCTGTGCATTTTTCTGTGATAAAAAGTATGCTAGCAACAAAAAAACTTTCGCAGACGGACCACTAATTTCAGAGATAATCTTTTATAAACCCATACCTACAAGCTCGCACACAACTTGACCTCTTTATAATATCAATTTGAGTCAGAACTGTTCAAGTTTAAGTGGATAGGTCAAATAAATTAGTGTCATACACTGATTTAATTGATCGGCTGATCTTTGTACGTTCAATTGACGCATCTAAATAGGTACTTAATTAGATACTTGATACGTTAATTAGATGGGTTATTTTCAAGGTACACAAGTCTAATTATTTGCGTTATAAATCATCAATGTTTTGTATTTGTATGTACTCTTATCTGGTAGGTTGTTGTTGATTTGATGAGTTATTATTATTACTTTTGAAAATGTTCAGTGACAAAGTCACGAGGGTCAATTTACTGTCTTTTTATGCTATCTGCAGATGCACCAAGTTCGCTATTAATTGCTGGCAGCGTAGGTATTTAAATTGTATCAAAGATATTCAATGTCACTATCACGTCTGTTTTTATAAAAATAAATCTAAATGATTCTAAATTAAAATAACCACTTTGACATTCTGAACTTGTACAATATTTGTCCATCTTTTTTCCATCAATATATAGAGTTTATTTGAAGTTTTACATAAAATGTTCATGATTTTAGCTACGAGACTGGAAACGGCATTTCGGCTGAAGAACAAGGGTACGTGAAGAACCAAGGCATCCCGGAGCAAGAAGCCCAAGTCGCCCAGGGGCAATACCAGTACACCGCGCCCGATGGACAGGTAACATGTTATGTAATACTAGCTAGTTTCTGCGGCTTCACCTCGTGGAGGTTAGAAGTTCAAAAAAGATAAAAAATAGCCTACGTTTTAACTCAGGCCATGATCTATCACAAATCACACATTTACAACATTAGTTAGGATGTTGCTAAATATAGGAAGAATTATATCTCTACGGGTCACAAGTATGAGAAATCAAGATTTTCCTGTTCTAGCAGGAAAAATCATAAAAAGCTGTTAGTACCTCTTTTATTTTTTCTAAACCAGTAACTTCTAATAAAGAATGCATCAAGCAAAATATCCTAATAAGCGTTCATGAATTTCTATAATTAAATATCCAAATATGTGCATTTATTCAGCAATTTGTCATCATTTTCATATTTATGATGGTATTTGCTGAAAAGCTTGATGTTTCTTTGATTTAATCTTCCATACATCAAAAGATTGTTGTAATATTAGGATTTTACAAGGATTTATGTAAAGTTGCGCCTACGCAAACAGGTAGAGCAGCGTTTTCTTTGTTAAGCTATGCAGCTGAATCGAAAAGTTCCGCAGGCTTAGTTTAACTAGTCGACTCAAATCCACGATATACGACAATCTATATAGAACTTAGGTTGTACTTCTTTTACTTTAATCAGAATTGACATCGTTAAACAAGTTTTTAATGTATTTTAATTAATATTATTAATAGGTAATAGTTTACTTACAAGCCAACTTATGACAAACTTCTAAAAATATCAAATGTTTGTTTAGTGGTTACCGAATCATACTAATCTTAAATTTTAGTATGATGTCGTCATGTATAATATGTCTTCCGTCTGTCTCATTATTAATCAAATTATAAATATCTGTTCATCTGACTGATTGCTAAACATAATTCTTTGGATTGACAACAATCGCCAGTGTCTTGTCTCGACTTGTCTTGACTCACCGCAAATATTTTCTCTTTGTAGCGATTTGTGTTCTATTTAAATGCTAACAGCAGCTCGGCTGGTTAAGCTGTGCTTATATAGGTAAGTCCGTGGATAGATGACCGAATTTCCTACGTGACTCGGAAAGCACGTTAAGCCGCTGGGGCAGCAGTCCCTACACTAATAACGACGCTACGAATGTCGCTAAGTCGAAAAATCGTAAACTTTCTTTAATAGATTTTCAACCTTATGCTGTTGAAATAAAGCTGAAAATCTATTAAAGAAAGTTTACGATTTTTCGACTTACTGCAGGCCCTGTGTCATTCGTAGATCTTAGACAGTCGTTACAGGTAGTCAGTGGCCCTAAAGTTTGACAAGCAGTCTCACCAAGGGGTATCTTATTATCAAGTACTAAATGAGTTGTGAAGGTTGGATAGGTAGTCGTCTCGTGTAAACTACTGCTACTCAGATGGACTCTAACATACATAGTTGGGAAAAGGCTAGGCAGATGATGTGCAATTTCTGTTCTATTTCCGAATTGTATAGATAGGTGATAAAAATGATAAAATTCCAGAATCCTTAAAAATATGATAATTATAATATCCTTGCCAAATCTAAGAAGCGGCATGACCGGATACAATTTGAATAAACAAATAATGTTAAGGTCTCAAAGATTTATGCAAACGACAAATAGCATACCTGTCTATTGTTTGCTAAAATAGTCAATAGTCTGAAAATTTATCATTTTTTACAAAAAGTTATTGACTTTATGCTGATGACAAAATACTTAAGAACATTGAATAAAATAATACTATGAAGGCGTTCGTAGTAGGTAATAGTAGGTACATACTTTTATTTTACTAGTTTGCCTCAGTGATGACACATTACCTCAATACTACTCATTACTTATCAAGGCAATCGTTATTAAAAATAGATTCCTTCCATAAAATGTTGACCGTGAAACGGTAATTATGGAATTCTCCGTTTTTTTTCAAAGTCAAGTAAACAAAAACAATAATTTAAAAACGTAATTGAAAAGAGCCTATCATGAAATAGGAGAAAAAATCCTTACATTTTTGGCTTTAAAATTTTCAGTCTAGTATATTGATGAATAGTCTAGAAGTGGTAATTATACCACTTCATTAAGACTCATTAGACTAGTCTAGTACTAGTCCTTTTACGGAAGCTTATTTAACAACTAATTAATTCACTTAAAAAACATATCAGAGGTTAAATGATGCTTAGGTATGATATATTTTATTTTGTATTTAATCAAATTGTATTTGTTTCTAGGTGATCCAGTTGCAGTACATAGCCGACGAGAATGGTTTCCAGCCCCAGGGTGCTCACCTCCCAACTCCCCCTCCAACCCCACCAGAAATCCAGAGCGCCCTGGAATACCTCGCGACACTCCCCCCACAGAACCCAGAAAATAGAGAATATGCCCGGAACTAGACCACAGCAAAAGGAACTGTTCACCCTTAGTAGTAAAACACGGAATCAAGTTAACCTGTAACTTTACTCCGAGTTTGTTAATAAGGAACTAGGATTTGAACTATCGAAACTCAGTCAAATGGTAACTTAGTCACTTTTGTGATCTTAAAAAAATACAAAAAAAATAAGATGTTATGTAATGTATAATATCTGTTGAGTAGTTAAGATAGTTATATTTTTGTAAATTTTGCATAATATATTTTGGTTTTATGTTAAGCTTATCTCGTTTTATTGGAATTTCTATGAAAACCAGTTTTCGATTTATGATTTGCGGTAAGAACTTGATTTTTTATTTTTATCTATGTCTTGATTTGGATGAAAAATATTAATTGTTTTAAGATACATTAAGATGTAATTCAGTACAAAAGCAAAAAAAAATATCATAAGAGAATAACGAATAAGGCTTGCGCAAGCAAGTGTGTAGCCTGTTAAAGCTTCAATTAAAAACCGTTTATTTTGATCCAATAATTTCATTTCGCAACTCGAAAATTAAATGTTTGTTTGTTCATTTACAAGGTTATGGTTTATAATAACAGTTTGTGGTGATTATCGGCTCACGGGCTGTCAATGGTAATTACACCCTGCGCTTGCGCCACCGCGACGGACACGTGCTTAGCGAGATCTGTCAGTTGTCTAGTCAGGAGTTAAGCTTAGCAACTTGGAAGTTGAATGATAAAGCATCTCATCAAACACATCACATAATTTGTCATTCCATTAATTATTTTGTAGATGCTAAATCTTCGGAATTTTTGGTCGAAGGTCTTCATAATAGCATTTATATTTAAACCACTCTGATGTGAAGAGTAAGAATTAAATAAATTATTCAACGGCCCTGATGCTAAGACTCTTAACAATCTTAGCATCTAGTTATTGTCTGGCCCTCTAAGACTTTGAAGGCGATTTAGATGTTAAAATAAAAGGTGTGAAGGTTTCAAGAGTTAAATATACAGGACTGGTATTTTCAATAACTTTGTTACCTCCAAGGTAAGAAAAACATACAAAAGATAGAAGCTATCATAAGATCATTAAGGGCCTACTGCACGATATAGTACTCTTTACCGAATAAATAAAAAAATGGAACAGAATTTGTATGGTCTCGTACAGGTTATGTACGAGAAAAAAAGGGGTTGAGACCACATTGATGTAATGTTTGTTGAAGTTGTAGACAAAACGTTTCATTATAAAAAAATATTACAATTTGTATAAAATTATCCGCCAAGAAAGTTAACGGGAACTTAATCAGGCCCTAAAAATAATTACCTTTTTCGAAAAAACAACACCAACACCTTTTCTGGAACTGCCATCATTCCGATCCACAGAGGTACGAAGCGCATCACATATTGTGTGTTCTCGTCCCAAGCGGCTGAAGTTCGTGCGGCGCGACCCCTTGCTCAATAACCGGTCGGTTCACTTTCCCCGCACCGGCGTGTCAAGGTCGGCCGTCCATAGTTGCCATGCTCCACGCCGGTAGCCAAACATACGGAGAATACCCAAAATATGCCTGATCTGTGTAGCATGCCTAATTGTGAAGGTTCAACTTGTACTTTGCGCAACCCGTTAAGCTCCATCATCGTAATTGGCCTACCCTTTTCCCAATTATGCTCGGGTCGGCTTCCAGTCTAACCGGATGCAGCTGAATACCAGTATTTTACATAGAGTCACTGCGTACGGTGCCTATCTGCCCACCACAACGCAGTTATTTCTGGGTACCCCTTGGTAAGATTGGTTGTCTGACTTTCGAGTCACCTGTATAATGATGATAAAAATTTACAAATGACGGCCGGAAGTAACGGCTTAACGCGCTTTCCGAGGCATAGAGGAAGCTCGGTATTTATTGGATAAACTCACCCATCTACAAACCAGCCCAGGCAACCGTGGCTTAGCCTGAAGATTGATTCGAGTGGCTGGTATTATTCCGCCACGAACCCATTGAACTGTATAAGCTTAGCATAATCAGCTTATCACTGCAACGTCTCTGGCCTCTTCCTAATGAGAGGCAATGGGCTATAAACCAACACGCAGGCCAAAGTGCGGGTTCGTTAATGTAACATATCCTCCAATTTTTCATGACGAAAGGCATGCGACTGGACTGGAGTCCCAGGTTCGATCGGCCAAAGTGTTAGTAGGTTTTTCCATCATGAATTTCTCAGTGTCACAGAGCCTGGATTTGCGCCCGGCTTAATAAAAACGTAACTGGCTTCGATCAATAATAGTACTAGATTAAGCATCAGGAACAAAACTGAGTCGCTCAAGTGGCCACGATTGCACACACGTAAACATCTACATAACGTCTTAGAAAAAAGTTCAATATTATTAACAACTTCAGATGATTATAAACCTTAACACTTAAACATAACGTTTAATTATCATTGTAAAGTATATTTATTTATGCCCTTTCATCGGAGAAAGATTAGAAGCAAAACATTTTAAATGTCGCTCCAAAATAAAAAGTCATCAGTACAAAAATATTCATTCTAAAATGAAACTTAAACTCTAAGCAATACGGTTAAAAGCATTTTGTGTACAATGTCGTGCTTATTGTATTGCGGAACTAGCGTTCCCTGTTCAAGAACATGATACAATAGTTGGTGCGTTGTAGCAAACATTGGCCAAACAATTATAATATTCGCTGATTTAATTATATTTACAGTTTATTTATGTTTAAATATTATGAAAAAGCACGTAATGATATTAAATTATCGAAAAAAAGATATTCCTTACAAAACTTTGGTGTTACGGTGGTTATTTACGCAGTTTTTGAACGCATACTGCGGTATTTTGACGTCTTAATGTTGGCTATGATTGGACCATACTAATTTGAAATAAGACCACAAATACGTTTGTGGTCTTATATTTCGGGCCGTTTTTGAAGCGCTTATCGGGAATCTAGTACATTATTGATCGAAGGTAACTGGCGATATTTGTGTGTACTACCGGGTACATATCCGCCTAACCCATCGGGAATGACAGGCGTGATGTTTTATTATGTTAATTATATTTAAATGTTTTGTAATTAATTTGTTTTGTCATTCACTTTGTATCCGGGTTGGATATTTTATAATTTTTAATGTCTCCAATAACTTATAAAAATAAAATAAAAACTTCCTATCCAACCAGTGACCCGGGACGAGCATAAAAATAACGATTATTTTAACCTTTCGTTTTGTCTTCATCGTATATTTAAACTAATATTATAAAGCTGAAGAGTTTGTTTGTTTGTTTGTTTGAACGCGGTAAACTCAGAAACTGCTGGTTGGAATTGAAAAATTATTTTTGTGTTGGATAGTCCATTTATCGAGAAAGGCTATAGGCTATATAACATCACGCTACGGCTAATAGGAGCGGAGCATAAATGAAAAATGTTACAAAAACGGGAAAAGATATTTCCTTTTTGAGAGCTTCCGCTGCGTGCGCTGCGAAAACGGTTTAAGTTACGCTAATATCATGTATCAAGGAATTGTTCCTCTTTAAAAGTTCTAAAAAAAAGTCCGCGACAGCATATATCTATCTTTTAGGATTGACTCACTGTAACCTTTTTACCCGACTGCGGCGAAGCCCAAAAGGAGGGTTATGTGTTTCACGTGTATGTATGTAAGTATGTATGTATGTATGTCTGTTTCTTTGTTCCCTCATAACTCCTAAACCGATGATGGGATTAGAATGAAACATACGTCGTTAGATTCGTCTTGATGGCGCGAGTGTTATAGGCTACATTTAAATTAAAAAACAAAGAAAAATTGCAGATTTTGGGGGCCAAATCGCGGAGTTCAAAAAAAAAATTTTTTCCAATACCATCGAGTAGGGTATCAAAATGAAGGATTTTAAAAGGAGATTACAAAAATATATAACACTTATATGTTTAAAAGAAACTCAAAGTGACAAATCCTATAAACAAGCACAAAAGTTAAACGAAGAATTTTACGCGACCAACGAAAGAACAAACACAAAAGAACTAAAAAGTGGAAAATAAAAAAAAGTAGTTGAAAAACTAAAAAACCCGACTGAAAAAACTGAAAAGCAAAAAACAAGCACATTTTAAATCAAACAAAACTTGGAACCAGGCGGGGTTCATTTGAATATTAAATTATGAAACGAAGATAGAATGGACCCTGCCTGCTTCCAAGTTTTGTTTGATTTAAAATGTGCTTGTTTTTTGCTTTTCAGTTTTTTCAGTCGGGTTTTTTAGTTTTTCAACTACTTTTTTTTACAGTTAACTGTTATAATGTTTTATACAAGTATAGAGTGTTATAGTATATTTAACAGTAGGAGATACCTATAGTAATTCACACTTTAATATAATCTAAGCTACTCTAAACCATAGATGAACTATTATAATAAAGAGGAAAGATAAGATTTTTTGTTTGTTACGATTTAGCTTAATTTATGTCGGATAGTCGATATATCGAGAAAGGTTATAAGCTATATTTATGTGACGCAGACGAAGTTGCGTGGGTCAGCTAGTATTATATATACATATATAATATATGAGCTAGGCTTTGATGTTGACGACATTTTTATTCGCTTCGTCTTATTACGAAAAATGACTTTATCACAACGCCTGAGCACCTTGACAAAGATAAACACACTTGATGGTGTCTAGCGTAGAACCGAAAATTTCATAACTTGAACTCGTAAAGTTATTAGTAATCGTATCTCCACGACATGCCATCATAATTATAATAATTTTTTAAAACTTATTAATTTTATAAAAAATATTTTTTTTACAACGATATACAAAATATTAAATTAAAGATGTAATTAATTTATGTTTATGCTTTGAAATAAAAAAAAAAAACTATGTGGTACTCTTTATATGAACAACTTGTCTCGTGGAAAATTGTCTCAAAAGCGATAATTTATCTTTTGACCTTTAAATTAATCTTTGGATAATAATAGCTATGTTCAGCCATGCATCAAATCTCAATTTGAATCTATTTAGTGACTCTTGAGCCTAATTTAATCGATGATACCAAACAAGCAGCTGTGTGTCATGGACGACTTTGTACATAGGCGATATATCAAGCTATACATTTCCAGTACCTATATCCTTGCTTTGTATAGAATTTCCGTACACTGAAGGATTCACATAGAGTATAGCATTGTCTAGCTTATTATTTTAATTTATTTATCTTTATTCCGAATGGTAAGTAACTTATAAGCTAAGCCCCACAAAACCGTTGCAATGCTTGACTAGTCTTCGATTGTACGTATGATTATAGTAACCCCACCAAAACCTGGTATAACCGTATATTAATCTATTCCTTTAGAAGTCCCTGACTCCTTAGTGGAGCTTTGTGGGGTTGGATGCCAGTTTACCTCGTGCAGATGACTATCAGTATTACACATAGACAGACTAGCTATCTAACATTCACAACCATATTACTGATTAATACGATCCTGTGCCACTAGCCAAAAATCTCCCACCTGGACATGAATTGCCATGGCTGAGCTGAAAATATTTAAATAAAAACCGGTCAAAATGGAGGTTTATAGATGACTTTACCCTGGAGTGTAAATAAGTTGTTGCTACACAAACTATGGTGCATTTGTTGTCGTGTCCTGTCTGTCCTGTTGCTTGCACTTCACAGGAGCTGATGAACGCTACTGATCGACTTTGACCCATGCCAAATTTTGGGCGGACTCAATTTGAATTGTGAAAAATAATACGACACCTCTCGGTTGTCAGACTTTTGTCTTTTAGACTACCCGTAATGAATGTCATAGGTCTATGAAAAATTGCCGGGACCATTGGCTTATCGTGCTTTTCCAGGCACGGCAAGGTCTCGGTATGTGATGGTTGATCACCGGCTTGAAATTAAACGCGAAAAGTTAGACGCGAGCCCCCTTTGTATAGGACTGTTGGATTCGCAAAAGTCGTAGGTATAGTCACTTTTTGCAAATCCAACAAACTATTTTGCATACTCCACCTACATTTAGATGCTAACCAATCGACCGACATCACCGTGTTTTGAATCTACAAATTGTAGAGCTTACTACTTCCACGAAATGTGAAGAGACGCGTAGACCTGCAAAAAATCATGGAATCATTCTACAGAAAAAATCGTTGGTCGAACAAAATATGTACTAGAGCTTTAAATGTCAAATGACTTCATCAAATTATCATAGACATACATAAGTCACCGGTGGGCCACTCCCAACAAATAGATGTTAATGCAGCAATATCAGACTTTGCCTGAAGACATTCTATTCACTAAAGTGTCTACAATACGATTTACTTATGAGATAGGAGTGAAATCTTTTGTTGTCTGAATACCTATTCATAAAGGACTACCATGGATGGTATCACTTGCATAATAACGTAGGCTGATGGCTATTGATCCGGTGCCGACGATTTAAAATGATTGAGTTCTTTCGTCTTCATGACTAAGCACTTATTGTTGAAATGTAAGTATGTAATTGTAATGTATGCCATGAAACCAATACACATGCCTTTTGTTTACACAATTTCTATATGCAAGAAACAGTTTATGAACTCTTATGTAAAATTGTGCCATAGGACAAAATACGTATATGCCATAGTAAAGTGCAGATGGACACACCAAAAATTAAAATTCTAAAGATGAGGAATGGCACAGAAAGGCTTTGTGTGTTGAAATATCGTACTCACCGAAACGACCGTCGCCGGTGAAGGCAGATGGTTAAATCAGCTCTATAGTGTCAAAAAAGAAAACATTGAAAGTATTTAGTGAAATTAGAATGTAACATCTTAGCTTCTGCAAATTGATAAAATAAAGACAGCACTTACGATACCGATAGGTTTACTTTATCAATTTACAGTTTTATTTCTATGGATTGGTAACCTAATGGTTTTATTGTGCCTTTGTTCTATGTTCTTAAAAATTATATATGATTGTATTTTATTGACGTGTTTATCTAGACAAGCCAGTATTTTAAATGAATTCTGGGAAACACATTAATTTTGAGACTGACGTACTAAGTCGCTAATTAATGCAAAGCTTTTTCCTATACAGATCGCCTATCTGTAGGTAACTTAGTTGTAATCACATGTAGCCACCGATATTTCTAACTTTATGTACCAAACTTTGATTTGAGTGTGGCCTACCATACTAAACAGGAGTTTACAGTCCACCTAGTAAATGGCTTGCCATGGTACATCCCTTACAAATAGTTCCAGATGGTTTGTCTATAATATTTCAGTTACACATCAAAGCTATGAGTACGTAATGAATAGGTAGAGAGGTTAATAACCACGCTCATTATTTGCGCACAAACGATGGCGAAACTATAGACTCGATTGGATCGGTGTGTCATGGACTCAAGGATCCCCTCGAGAGCTTTACGTAATTGGCGTAGTACATACACGCTAGGTACTTGAAGCTCGCCACGAGCCATTGAAGAAATTCCGCTATCACGCACCCGCTTCGTGAACTTCACCTCGAAAACAGACGGATCGCGTGTACGTATGATAATTATACTAGTTTATTGCCTATTCAACATTATACGTCTGTTTTGATAAAAATAGATAAGCTTATTAATTCGATCTGGAAATGTCAGCTATTCAAACGAATTCAAGAAAAGTAATAATGGAAACGTATTGTTTTATGATGTAGATGTTTTTGAGAATTTGAGCAACTGTGACAAATTCGGCCGTGGGTAATTGCCAATTTGTATGAATGTAAATGTTTTGTGCAAACAGCGCGATGCTTGCGCTACTAAGGCCGCACGAATGGAAGATCCGTTATGTTTGTTGTTTACCATTACGTCGCAGGCCAAGTTGACATACACGAGGCGAGGTAATGCATCCAGTGTTTGCTTATCTCATAGATTTTGCGACACCACAATGAATTGTGAAACTAGAATCTAGGGAGGTGGGCAAATGTGATAACTATAAAAACTCAATTTTTCAGGACTGAAAGCATCAGTCGACAACAGTTCTTATCACTGCTTGTTCCACCATCACCAAACACTACAAAATGAAATCTATTGTAAGTGGATAAAAATCAGTGCTTAAAAAGTTTCCTTTGCGTTTCCATCAAACCATAGTGTGCCCAAATAAGTTTAGTGACGTTGGCATAAAGCCAAGTTGAGTGTTGTGCTCTAACATAAAAATGTTAATATCAACGATTAGTTTTGCCTACAAAACGTTATACAAATTCGAATCAGTTTTTATCTATAAATTATTTAAATAAATCATCTATTAACGCAGCACATTAAATCATATCTGTTGGTAATAGTGGCTATGTTTATTTATTTGCAATATATAACTTTAGTTTTTGTGACAGGTGTTGGCTTGCATGCTGTTCGCGGTGGCGCTCGCTGCTCCTCAAGGCGGCCCGGCCGAGCCCATCCCCATCGTGAAGGATGACAGCCAGATCAACGGCGACGGATCTTACCAGTACGCCTACGAGACAGGCAATGGTATTTCTGCTGATCAGAAGGGAGAGCTGAAGAAGGTTGGAGAAGTCGACGCTTTGGAGGTGCAGGGAGAGTTCTCTTACCCCGGCGAGAACGGTGGTGAACCCATCCACCTCACTTACACCGCTGACGAGAACGGCTTCCACCCGGTTGGCGCCCACCTGCCCACCGCACCTCCAGTACCCGAAGCCATCCAGCGCGCCCTCGCCTACATCGCCACCGCCGCACCCCCACAGAGAGCTGCTGCCCCACAATAGATTTCATGTTGGCTGATGCAACAATACTCAAAATCACATTTTGTGATGTGTATTTTATAATTTTTTACCTTAAATAAAGCTCAAAATTAATTCCAAGTTTAATTTCTTAAATCCCAACTGAATCGAATATTAATAATATCTCGAGACTTGAAAATGATAATTGAATGCGTAGAACTAGTCTAGCCACAAATCTCATTAGAAATACATTTTACTCTCTTTTCTTGTTTTGTGTAAGTTGAAAAGTGAAGGTCAGATAGTTTGAATAAGAGCAATTTGACCGACGAACCGGACAAGCCGGCAGCAGCCATATAATTATTATTATATGCAGGTAGCACCAGAAAAACACACATTTGCAAAAATATTCACTAGAGAGATTATAGATTAGGAGAATTCCTTAACCATATTTTCTTGAATATTAGAGTATAAATGGCGACACATCAAACTACTTTTCCAGTTTAACATGGCCTCGCTTTGTATAGATGTTCTATACAAACCTGGTTCTGTTTAGCTTGATTGGGCGCCGTGCGTACCTATAACATCGACATTCTAGTCGTAGCCTGTTTTGTCTTGGAGGTACCTACCATGACGGTAGGCACCAATTAAAGGTTTCTAACTATTCAATTCATTACATTGTTACCCAATTTAAGGATTCTTAATAACAAGATACTCAGGTATATAATAAATTTGTCTTTGCAAACATTTATAGCAGATTGCAGTGTGGCCGATTACCCCTGACATTATCTCAGCAAGAACAGTTAATTGGATAATCACCACACCCAGTGCTCATGCATACATTTTGTTAATGATGTTAACAATCTAAGTTGGTTAATCCAATCAACAAGCATTTAATGAGAAGCGAAAGATAGTATCCTGACATGTCGGGGTATAAGGTCGTGAATTTGTAAAGGGTACGAATACATTGATTGATATTTAGCCCACCTAACGTTTCGCGGATTTTATTTTTACACTATTATCGATATTATTTTTATGAGAAAAGTAATGTACCTACTTAACACTGTTACTGTTAGCAATGACTTCCAAATCTTTCGGTTTAGGACTCATGGACACTGGTCGATGGTTTTGTCCAGCTCATCTGTGTCAGGGCTCCACATCGTGCTTATTTTGGCGCACAGCACATCAGCTTAGCGCCTTAGCGGTCAATTAGTTTGACACCTAGGATATTGCGCTCCATTGCACGTTGGTGAACCTTGAGGTTGGACCGTTGGACTTTTGACTGTTTTCCTAAGACCAGGTCTGGGACTCATACGTCCAAATGTGTCGACAGTCGTAGTGACAAAGAAACATTTCGTTTCATAACACTAACCTTTTTAAATCCATTCATTTTATTAGAATTGGATAATTTATCAATTTATTTAGGTAAACGGTTACGCTAGCTTGATATACAATATATCAAGCTAGCGTAACTGAATTTTTCGTCAATTGTAGCCAACAGCCACATTAGCAAGGGATATAAACTATAATTAATGGTAAATCATTAATGAGCACCGGCGCGAACGCACATCAGACGTGTGGAAAGGTCATGGTGCAAGGTGAATCAAACTTTGAATGAGATTGGCACATAGTCAAGACAAACAGTTTTAGGCCACGGAGGCAAATGAGAAATTAAATACATTTTGTGTAGCAACAAATATACTAACAATGTGTTAATAAATCGCTGTCATTCAGTAGTCAACTAAAATATTATGTTAAATAGTGTACAGGTTACATCCGGAGTTATTTACTATACGGACCTTGTAGAAACTAGAACAAATTTCCGTGCGTTCAAGCATTTTTCTCATACCTAATATTGGAATCAAATATAACAGCTCACAACTTAGGACCCAGTAATATTAATGACAATAATATCCGTGGTAATAGGTAACGGGCTTATCCCAGTTGTATACGTCCCTGTGTGCCTATTGGCCTTGTTCTGTTCTGTCTCCTGCGGATATGGAGGGAAGTGGAAATTATGTTTTTTCCTACTCCTCCGCTATTCTTTTCTGATTAATTTCGTTGCGGGATCCAAGACAGTTAAATCGCTTCTCTGGGACTTCGTCGAGCTTCATTGTCTTGGCGCTTTTCTTGTGGTCGCCACTGTTGATTCTGGCTAACAGGAGTTACAGTGGTTTGGGAATAGTGTGGCGGGCTTGTCCCATATGCAGTCAACTAAAATATAACTGTCCAATAAATAAACCTCTCTCTCTTGCTGAATGTAGGCCTCTACCAAATCTCTCTACTGTTAGCGGTTTTGTGTCTTGGCTGTACACTTTCTTTCTACATACATAATAACATTTCTAATTACCTGTAATAAACTCATTACTTTTTAACTTTTATAGAATTTATTATGTGGTAAGCAAGACTGTAGACCCCCTGGATAGCAGCTCTACTGCTAGACACTAACTGGCCTTACTTGCGAAAACCTAACAAAATATCATGCCTACAATATCGGAAGGGTTAGACAGGGGTGTACTTATCTATTTATCTTCGGGGACGCCGGCAGACACCAGACGGGCGATCAGTCCTTTCGTTGTGGATTATTTCGTCCAGGGGTGTACTTAATAGTACACCCGCATTTCGCCAGTAATGTTTAAGTCCCATGTAATAGGAGACGAGCACAGTGCTATCAACCGTGCACAAAATCTAATGATTAATTACTTACGAAAAGTGTCGACGAATGTAAGATGGTCTGACAAAGACACATTCCGATGAAGTCGCGATTTTACAAAACAAGAGAAAAACCACACATTTAGATAAATATCAATAAAACGAATTGAATGGTCGTTCAGAACAATGATATTATAGCTAACATAAAAAGTAATGATTATTTACATGCGGAATAAATGTATGAAAATTGTTTTTTTTTATTATCGTTACCGGTAACTTAAGTATTGGCGTAAAATTGCAGAATGACTAGGAACTTGCAAACGTAGAGATGTAAAAAGTCGTAAAACACTATTTTTCCATTGTTATTATTTTTTATTCTGGACCGTTCCAAAACCTTCTGGTTACGGAGAAATTGAGGGTCAAAGTTCCATCTTTTTGTCACGTTTATTACGACTTACATATTTTAACTTAACTTTAAATAACACCTTGACCATGTCCTGTTTCATCATCCATAAAAGCAATGTGCATTGCGCGCGATTATAAAAAGTGATTTTGTATGTACATCAAGAACGACAGTAATTTCACAGCAATAATTTTTGCTTAATATCTTACTAGGATTGATGTACAGAATGTTTAGATGACGGATAGGTGATGTTTTACAAGAGAAAACAAAATAATGAAGTTTCAAAAAGCAGTCTTATTTCTTAGGCGCTTTGCACATGGAGCAACTTAAGTTAAGTCAACTATCAATATTTTAAAAGTTTCCTGTAACTAGTTGATAGTTGCTACAACGTTTACGGTTGCCGCAATTTTATGGCAATCTGTGACACGAGCAAGTTTCATAGCCGAGTTGCTTAATCTACGCAGCGAACAGCGTTCAGTGTGACGATGAATATAATATTGAGGAAGCAGCAATTGCTCTAATTTTATTACGTCGTCGCTGTCAACGTTAACTTTAAAAATCGGTATAATATTTAACAGTTGCTACTTGCTAGTTGCGGCAATTAGGAACACTAGTCATCGATTGCAGCTACTGAAAACTGTTGACGATCACCGGAACTCAAAACTCGAGTTGCTATGTGTGCACAGTCCAATTGAAATATATGTAAACAGCTAGTTGCCAGCTAGTTGCCCGTTTGCCAGTTGCTGCAATAGTTGCTCCATGTGCAAAGCACCTTAATGTTGGGCTCTGAAACAAAATAAATAATGAAATAATAAATTAGGTAATTTCTTTTGAAAATAACTGTAAGTGGATAAAAGACTTACCGATGACAATCGATAACTTGTATTGCTATCATTCCCAATTAGTATGGGGTCGGCGCAGCATGTTTCTTTATTCTATACTTAACATCTCTATTTTTCGTCATCTAGTTAGTTACCTCTTTTTTTTAGCATTATCATCCTTCATCTATCGTTACATTAGTCTCCCTGTAGTCTTATAGCAAGCAACAATCATAACCAAGACTTTTATCACGCGCGACGTTTTCCTCGTTTGTCCCCGTACCAAGGAGATGAAGACGTTTTAAACTTTAATCCAGAAACTGAAGTTTATTCGATATCTAGCTAATTCAGTATAGGTAAATCGTTTTTCAAACTTTAGCGGCAACATTAGCGCAGTATCTCACGAGTATGCAGAATCGTTTGGCTAACCTTTTTGTTGAGTTTAATTAATATAAATTTTAAGCCTTTAAGTCGTACAAGGTCTTCAATTATTCATTTTTTGTTTTTTTTTTTAATCTATGGATGCAGCTTATTTGAGTGAGATGCAAAACATACACCGACTAGTCTGTTCACTTTCGATAGAAAATACCACAAGGCTAATATTTGTCTTGTGGTATCCTCAGTTTGCCTCGTGTATGTACCTATTATATATGTACATACAAAATTAAATAAATATTAGCATCAGCATTATCTACTTAAAAACATAATAATAATAGTAGAACGAATAAAATTTAAATGAATGAATATCATCTTTTGCCAAAATGAGGATATCGATATATGAGGATATCTTGGTATAGGTACTTACGTACGATAAGGAAAGCCTGTTTTAAAATAAAAATCGTACCTATATAATAATATTAAATTTAACGACGACAAAAAAAACAACCTACATTAAAAAATGAAATATAGAACGGAAACCAAATGTCGTTATAATTTTAAATCAATAAAATAAGTTTTATGAATTTTTAACTACCTATTTATCAATTAAATGATGACTATCATGGTGTTACTAAATAAATTATATCATGTTTATCTAAGCAGTTTATTCATCATTTAAATAAACATAATTATTATGCTGAGCAATTAGTATAGGGAAATTACACTAAACTTCTTTCTCTTCAGTATCAGAGTTTCTTGGCGCCCTCATAGACCTCTGAGTTAGCTTAACATACCGTCAAGAAATATCTCTCAGGCTCGCTGGATTGGGAGTTGGTTGGATTTACTTAACTTACCTATTGCTAAAACATGACTAGAGCCTTGTGAAATAAAATTATAAGTAAAAATTAAATATCAATATAAATGGTGAAATGCCAAGTGGTCCGTGGTACCGTAGACCATTCTACGGTATACCGTATTTGTATCTGTCTAATAACACGGTCCAATACATCATTATTACATAACTTTTTGTCAAAATATGCCCATATTTTAATAACCGTCTGAAGTTTTTACTAGTCTTCTCCTTCTTAGCACGGCGATGGCAATCTAAATTGTGTCGACCCAAACGTGAGCCAAGGGAATGGCGATTCTTTTTTAGTTTTAGTAATAAATGTGCTCAAAAATTACCAATGACAGATCTTAATATTGCTAATAAAAAACATGATATTGTTCTTACATACTAGAGTTTACCCTACTTCCTACATGACCTTCGTATATACGCCCAGACGTGCTAATGTATGTTACCCATATAAAGAAAGATAAGAAAGAAAACATATTTATTTAGTTGCCACAAGTGCACACAACTAACAATAAAAATAAAAAAGAAATTGAAAAAAATAACAAAACAAAATAAAAGCGTGCATAATTATCGTAGCGGACCATAGATATTCTCCTTACAAACATGGCATTTTACTGCATACCTACGTTCGGATTTAAAGGACCTGATATCTGGTATTGACCTTTTGATTAGACACATTACGCAATAATGCTTAATTTAACGTTCTTTATTAAAATTCCATGGAAGATAATCTGAGTTCATAAAAAAATAATGAAGGAACCTTTACCTTTGCGCCCATTATTATTAACCTTCATCATTGTTAATATTCTAGTTTCAACGATTTTCCTGTAAGAATATTTTGTCATCTCCCAAAATCTTCGATTCATATTGAAGCATACTTGATTAGTTATTTATACTTGTATACCTACTGTCTTATAATGAGACGACCTTGTATTACCAGTTTCGTAAAACTGGTAAACTATTGTGTTTTAATGTTTATAAAACATCTTTTTATTAGAATTATTGCATAAAATTATCGTTGTTCACACATGATGTAGAGCTTACCTAATCACGCAGAAATAAACAAACGAGATTCGTTGTGAACAGAAAAGTTTTTGTAGGTTTATATTAAGAAAGTATAATCGGTTAAGAGTAGACATCGAAAGTTCTTTAACAGGTTATTTTATATAAAAAGTAATGTGCCACTGGTTTATTAGGGTATACAGTAAATTTTCAAACCAAATTATAGTATGCAAAACTGCTGATTAGATAAACTGTTGATGAAGTACAAGAAAAGAGATATTTTTAAAACAAACTAGGCACATAATTTTGTGTGTTACGGATACTTAGTATTTTTTAAACATTTTCCTGTTAGAAAGTATTCAGAATATATCTTTACGTGAGTATGTGAAAATTACTGTACTAAAAGAAAGCACAGTAGGTATTTGATTTATTCAAATTTTGTAGGTACGTAAAAATAATTTGCACTTTTTGGGGGTCTTCTTGTCTGATGTTAATATTAACTAGGAATCCATGATTTTGCGTAGGTTCGCTGGACGTTGCATCGCATCCAAAGGCAAAGAATTAACTGAGGGCCGATTAAAACATGATGCTGCAAATATCACGCAAGCGCATTGACTACAGTAAGCACTCACATATTTTGTCGAATTTATTCTGACGTGCCAAATGGTGCAATACCATCCAGAGGTGGTAGGCGGCATAGTGACTCGTCCGTATATATACCGATAACACTGTTAGATCAACATTGTCTAGTGCCTTCACCGCCAAACAAACACAAACATGAAAACCATTGTAAGTGTTGTGATAGTGCATTCATTCATTGGATACCTAAAAGAAAGTGCCTTGTGATCACAGTGTTGTGTGGAATACCTGACTCAGATTTCCAGAAAACAAACTGAAAAGCTTTATGGTGAAAGTTAAGTGGTAATATAAAATGTTAATAACGTATTGCTTGTTCCAGGTCTTCCTCGGTTTCTTGGCTGTCGCCCTCGCCGCGCCTCAGGCTCCAACTGAGCCCATCCCCATTCTGAAGCAAGCCAGTGAGATCAACCCCGATGGCTCCTACTCGTGGGAGTACGAAACCGGCAACGGTATTAAAGCCGACGAGAGGGGAGCCCTGAAGGACATCGGTGCCGAAGAGCCTGCCATCCAGGTTGAAGGACAGTTCTCATACCCCAGTGAAGATGGCGGCAACATCCAGCTCACATACATCGCTAACGAAAATGGATTCCAGCCCCAGGGTGCCCACCTCCCCACACCTCCCCCGATCCCAGAGGCTATCCAGCGCGCTCTGGCATACCTCGCCACTGCACCTCCCCAGCCTGAAAACTAAATTCATGTTTGATCTTTAGGTTAAGCACTAAACAATGTATTATTATAATTTAAATTAAAAAGTATTCCTTAATAACTCAATAGGCAAAGTCTTTTGCTATATTATGGAATACTTAAACGCCTATTAGAAATTCAGTATTTTATACCTTTTTTTATTTTGTACATAAACTATTTTGTATGATGTAAATATAAAATGTAAAAGTTAATAATTGCATTTTCTTTACCATCTATCTATCATCATCGACATTCTCTTGCCCGTACCTCAATTCATTTGGTGTCAGCGCCACATTTCTTCTTTTTCCTTAATTCTCTATTCCTCGTCATCACACCAGACAACTCTTTTCTTGCCATATCATCCTTAACACAGTCCAAACATCGTATCTTTGGTCTTACGCTACCCTTATACAAACAGATCTATCTACTAAAAAATTTTGAAAAATCTCATGACGGTTAAAAATTAATAAAAAAAATTGAAAAAAGGATAAAATAACATAAAACACTTAAACACCCACCTTAAAAAAACCCAAGAATGTCCGTCGGGGACTGCCATTAAATGAACTAGTTTTGCAATGTTCAGCTCCCGACGGACATTCTTGGGTTTTTTTAAGGTGGGTGTTTAAGTGTTTTATGTTATTTTATCCTTTTTTCAATTAATTTTTAACAGTCGTGGGTTTTTCCAAAATTTTTAATTTTGCTTTTTATTTTAAACTTTTTAGTTTTATTTTTATTTTTTTATCTAAGAGCATGCACCAATCAAACCTACACCCATAACTGAAAACTGAATCAAAAACGGACTTGTAGTTTTGGAGAAAAATGGCAACTTTGATTTGCACAAAAAATGTTTGCTGCAGCGCCCCCTGTTGAGTTGTCACCGTAACACCTATCTAAGAACATGCAATCAAATCCGAACCCATAACTGAAAACTGAATCAAAATCGGACTTGTAGTTTTGGAGAAAAATGGCAACTTTGATTTGCACAAAAAATTTTTGCTGCAGCGCCCCCTGGTGAGTTGTCACCGTAACACCTATCTAAGAACATGCACCAATCAAACCCGAACCCATAACTGAAAACTGCATCAAAATCGGACAAGTAGTTTTGGAGAAAAATGGCAACATGTATTTGCACAAACACACAAACAAACAAACAAACACACAAACAAACAAACAACCTCTCACCCCAAACGCATATACCGTCTCCGTTCCGTCGTGGGTAAAAAATAATGGGATTGAGTTTGAAAGCCTTGGGAACATTATACGATGAATACGCCTCACAAAAAACGACAGCATAATAATTATTGTGGGTAATCTCTAATATTGTCCATTTCTTTAGTCGACAGCCAAGTTGCTGAGATGAAGAGTAATCGAAAAGTATGGAAGGAGGACCTCAAATAAATTGGGAATTGGATATTTTTAATTGGAAAGTTTACCGAAATTTCCAATTGGAAGAACCTCACTAGTAAGGTCAGTGTATGACCTTCTAGGGCATCCCATCCCGGGTCGACCTTTTGTTAGCCGACTTTCGCTCCTCCTCTGACACATGACCAAACAATCTAAGCATACTCTTTTAATTTTTTAACACAGATTGTCATAAATTGGGATAAAGGAGAATGATGATGGCACAATTTAACCAGGTTTCAAGGTAAAGTCATCATCACCATAAGCCGTTATCATTCCACTACTGCACATGGTATTCTCAATTACTACTACCACTACCACTAAGTCAATAAGTTGTAAACTTAAAAAATAAGTATATTTACCAAAAAACGTTCAAGAACCCAGTACCTACAATGCTCCTGGCAATATTAATAAGCATTGCCCTTTACAACGTCAAAATAATAGCCAATCATCCTTGTTGATGCTATTGCTAATTTTAGTTTTTAGATGGCAGTTGTATTAACTTTAGTGTCCATTTTATCACACGAGTGCCTAACATTCAAATGTTAACTTTTTGACCTATAGAAAGGTTAAGGAGTTACATAACATCACGCCTGTAATCCACGAAGGGTTATGCAGAGGTGCACCTAATAGTACACTGACTTTTCACCAGTTAAGTCCCATGTAATAGGGGATGAGCCTACAGCCTTTAACCGGACACGAGACAGACTTTGTGGCGGTTAATAAACAGTTCCTGATGGAAAACTCAATAACCCTTTGTACCACCTGGGAATTGAACCCAGAACCTCATGTTCAGCAGTCGCTCTTTCGACCACTAGACCAACGATGTAGCAAAGGAGTTATCACAGTTGTAAAGCTTGTAAACATATTACAGAGCCCTAAGCGCCATGCGCCGGTAACCCTGACGGGTTTTGACATCACGTTGTTGTATCAATAAACCTATAATTAAGTTTTAAAAGCAAGTAACGCGTTTTGAAACGTTATTAGGCAATATTACAGCAGATAAAACATACTAATTACAATATTATAGTTGGATCTGTGATATGCGTACTTAATTCTCATTTTTACGCAATGTGTGACAACAGATGTGCCAGCATAATAGACCGTTCATTTTTGCAATTCCGACAGATTTTTTTAAAATTCGATAATATTCTGAACGTCATCTTCCGCTAGCCAACGAAATGATCGAAAAATTAATGCAAGGAGCAAATTAATGTTCAACATTACCTTCATCATCATCTCAGCCGAAAGACGTCCACTGTTGGACATAGGTCTCCCCCAAGTGACATTCAGTCCTATGTTCTATGTATTTTAATGGATGTCACTTGGACAGAGAATTAATCAATAATTAACAGTTTTCCAAGTGGGGTTCCACTTGGAAAACTGTTAATTTTTGTTTCCCCATGTGAAGCGTCTGATATCGGCATTATAAAATAAGTAAGTATGATGTCCAATAAAAATCTGTGTTTGGTAATATAGATATTGACGCCTGATTACAAGAAAACGACTGAAACACCGAACAGAAACAAGTCTGCACGTTTTTTATTTAATTTTATTCGAATGGGATGATGATGAAATTCAACAGATACGCAAAGTTTTCATAATCGGAAATTACTTGATAACAAATGTAAATATGCATTGAGGAATATGCAGTCAAGGATACGGCCTTTATTTATTCATGGTTTTATCATTAGTTATTGAAGAAAGTTACAGATGGCCTTAGGCTGTGTTGAAAACCTAGAATTTGTATAAATAAAAACTCCTCGTATCTGAATGTACGGTGAGCTCAGATTCACTATTGCGGTGATTCCACAACATTATATGTTTCCGTAATTGCTAATTAATTATAGTTTTGGTCGTAAAATATACTTGTTTTTGATTATAGGGTTAATCGGATTTGGTTGCTAAGATGATTTTATAACATTTATTATTTCCATAATGGTCTATCAGTACATGAGTTCTACTGTCGATGATCTTGAAGTCATTTCCTTAGCCGTACATACCTAAGTATAAGCAGCGACGCTATAGGAGAGGCTCCATTCATACAATTGTATGCACCGGGGGGCGGGGGCTAAAGTTTAAGTTCCTGCAACATTTTATTCGGAAATCGAACTTTTAATTTAATATACCTATATTTTTGTATTTATGTGCAGTAAAAAATCACAGGCTATTATCAAAACTGCATTTAATTTTTTTATATAAAAACATTAATTAGCGTAGACCGTACTTGATACCAGTAGCAACTTTTATAAATATTTTTCAGCTCCATCTAGCGACAGATGCGAGAACCATATAGTATTTGAATTAATTAGAATATCAACAATCAGTTTGATCTTCATCTTTGGCATTTTAAACAAGAAGCTGTGTTTTCTTCGTTATTTCTCGTAGAAATAGGAAGATGGCGTTGTTCTCTAAATCGACCATCTTCACGCTATTATGTGGTAATGGGTATATGAAATACCTACTGCGAATTACAGTTCGTTTGTAATACCATCTGTTACCAGTTTCTTTAGAATAAAAGGATGACTCTACGATTTCAATGACACCAATCAAAATAATGATTGATGAATACGAGTAGACAAGTGACAATCAAATGATTTCTCGTAAGTATTGAGCCATTGTTTTGCAACATGTCTATCACTTGTGCTACACGTCGTGTTAATATCAATACCGTTATGTAAAAGCTTCAATTGGGTATCTATTTTAGTTTAACCTGTTACAAGACTACTTACACCTTTAGGCTGAAATCATATAAGCACACAATGATGGTGTATAACAAGCAAAAATCAATTATTGAATGCAGATTCTATGAGTTTTAAATTAACTTTTTGGAATACCTAGCTTAAGATCGTGATCCTGGTTCATTCCTGGTGTGTGTGCAAGTGCCAGCAAGCAGTAGTGGTAGCAAGCGCTAATACTGACCATGAAGATCTGGGTTCGATTCTAGGGTGGAGCTAAGTGTTATTGGGGTTTTCGATTAAGAAGTGCCCAGTAGCAGCCACGGAGTCTTTATTCGTGCCTGGTTCATGGTAATAAGCTTGAGCCCTATTACATAATATGTAACTGGCGAAAATTGGGTGTACTATTAGGCACACCTGTGTTTAATGCTTCGGGGATTACAGACGGGATGTTTGGTTAAGCATACGTTCCTATTGCTAGTAGACTGCAATAACAATTTCAATTAGCCATATAACTACAAATCAAACCAATTTCAGCGCAAGCACGTGAGCTTCTTACGAAACTAAAACGGCAAGGCTTCCAAACAACATAATAGCATAATAGTAATAATTGGCGATGGTTTGACTACTATTAAAAGGTTTATTTTTAACCACAACCACCATGTCGCTTGGAGCATTGTTGCAAAGTACCAGCACTAGTAGTTCATCTAGAAAGGTAAAGGTTTAGGTTAGGTAAGCGTCTATTTATAACTGACGGTGAAGCAAGGGAAGGGGGAAGGTATTACCTCATCTGCCATCTTTCAGGTCAAGGTGACGTATGAGTAGGTACTGCATTCTTGCATTTCCGTTGCGTTTCCTGGAAGTTTGGAGAACTTTCGCGACTGTGACTAAGGTATGCCTATTTATGTGGCACCTTTGGTTAAATTATTTTGTAAAAGTGATGCAAGGTAGCATAAATAACAGGTGGAAGAATCTTTGGTATCACCGTTTTTAAGACCTACATAATATAATATGACTAGCTGATGCCCGCGGCTTCACCCGCGTGGATGTCGTTCAAATTTTATACTAAAACCTTCCTCTTGAATCACTCTATCTATTAAAAAAAACCGCATCAAAATCCGTTGCGTAGTTTTAAAGATTTAAGCATACAGACAAACAAACAGACAAAAATAGCGACTTTGTTTTATACTATTTATGGAAGCCTGTAATCCCTGAAAGAAAAGTTATGAAAATAAATGTGGATGGATGGAGAGGAAGAGGAAGACCAAAGAAAAAATGGATGGAGTGTGTGAGGAGTGATATGAAGGAAAAAGGAATAAATGATAACGTGACGACTGACAGGGCAGAATGGAAGGAAAAAACGTGTTGCGCCGACCCCAAAGGACATGGGATAAGGGCAGGAAGATGATGAATCCCCGTAAGGTTAGGAAGAGGTGTACCTGATAATACAAACACATTTCTCCAGTTAAGTTTAAGTCCCATGTAATTTGAGAGAAACCTATTGCCATTAACCGAATATAAATCCAGACTAGAGCAGCGGTGGCCCAGTGGTGGCGGCCCCGACTTACGAACAGTAGGTCGTGGGTTCGAACCCAGGCAGGCACATTACTTTGTGTAATTTATTTCATCATCGTTGCTCTCAAAACGGTGAAGGAAAACATCGTGAGGAAACCGGTCTTAGAACCAAAAAATTCGAAGACATGTGACATCTACCAATCCGCATTGGGCCCGCGTGGTAGATTATAGCCCATTCCCTCTCTAAAGAAATTTATGATGAAATCCAGACTCGGATATATCCCTGATGGAAAAATCCAATA
The DNA here is from genome assembly GCA_949775195.1 of Diarsia dahlii. Taxonomy (NCBI): domain Eukaryota; kingdom Metazoa; phylum Arthropoda; class Insecta; order Lepidoptera; family Noctuidae; genus Diarsia; species Diarsia dahlii. The sequence continues at coordinate 12,039,719 of OX459194.1, read as the reverse complement.
ACACTTTGCTTGAACTGGGAATCGAACTCAGAACCGTTTGATGAGCAGTTGCGGTTGATACTGGACAAACGAGGCGATTTTTAATACCTGTTTATGGAAAGATGCACCTGAAAGCAACGGTTATGGTTCAAAAAGAAAATTAAAAGCTAAAACTAACTTGACGAGTAATTTCGTAAATCTTTTTCTTTACAAAATTGCTAGTTGTGGACCAGACAACCAGCAATTTCCAGTTTGTCTAGAAAGAATAGAAAGATATTATTTTATAAAACTGGTCCAATTTATTAGGTACCTATAAAAATTCGTTAACGTATTTTTAAGATGTTGGATAAATGTGTCTTATGTAAATGAGTATTATATGTTAACCCCTGAAACATTTGGAATATTAAAAGTAATCATTCTCGCCTTTTATTTTATATCGCTAGATAAGTAAAAAAAACTCGAAAAGTGTGTAAAGGAAGGAAATTATGTAAGGATCATAGTAGTTGGCGTTCTGTGATTTCTGCCTACCCCCGTGGGAAAAGGGTGCGTTTTAAAAATTGTTTTGGCCTTATGCGATAAAATTTTACATTCTTTCAAGTTAGAAGGGACAACTCCAAGAACTAACAGAATGTCTCTCCTAAACATTAGATAAAATCACACCTTGTAATCCCCAAAGGGTTAGGGAGACGTGTATCTAATAAACATATTCCACCATTTTACAAGTAGGTGAATAGCAATGACAGTTTTCCACAAAGTCCTTGAACTGTACGACCACAGTCGGCACAAGTTCAATCACCAAGGCAAAAGGAATTAATTAATTAATCTCAAACAAAAAAAAATTATTGCACCAATTACAAAGGTGTGAATGAATAGAATAGATATCGTGCAAACATATTTACATAATATTATATTATCTGTCATAAAAGTATTGCGTGATTTATGAGCTGCAGATGGCACGGGTCAGACCCTGGTGACCCTTGGAGGTGGTAATAATAGCTGTTGACATTTAGAACATGGGAAACTAGTTTTGTAGAGGCCCTCGTTCGATTCGAGGTTCGTTCAGCGAAGTAGATGTCACGTTTCCAGAGTGTGGTGCTATCACCAAGGTTAACTAGGATGTCTTTAATTTATAGTTCATCTAACATAACTATGAGTGGGCGTGGGATACCACGCCTTATTAAAATAGTATTCCGTGTAAGAAAGGTAAAAATGAAATCCCATATCTGTTTAGTTTTTAATAACGAAATTAGACGTTTTGAAAATCTTCCTGCAGTAATTTACTTTTCAATTTAAGACACAGGAAGTGAACCTACTGTAGGTGGTATGACAAAATATTATAATTCAAGGCCGTGGGTTATTGAATTAAAAAGACAATTAAATACGTAGGCTGGTAATCTTTGTTTGAATATGGACAACTGATGACATACATTACAAGCGTGTTTTATTTACGTATTTTTATTTTAGTCTAGGCATTACGTTACTACATCGGAATTTAAGATGAATGTTAAGGTTCATCTTGATGAAAAAACACACAGATACTTGTCGGCAGACTACTTCAATAAATCATTTTCTTTTTTTTACGAGATAAATCAGGAATATAAATATGTTAATTGGAACTTTATGGTGAACTTTGTGCTTGATTAGATATAAGCTCTACCTGCGACTTCGTCTGTGTATAAGTGGGAAATCAATAAAATAGCAATTTAAGAAAAGATAAGGTGGTGGTGGCAAAGAGTCGGAGTGGGTAGAGTTTAGAGTTGACAGCAAAAACCTAAATACCTTTTTTTTTGGGGAGTGGAAACTCATCAAATAACTCCTCCCGCTCTGGGCAAAGCGGAGAGGAGTCAGACTTCTACTGACTAAAAACCACCCATGTTCCTTCTTAGCCTTGCCGAAGCCGCTGAGAACACCGTTTGCAACTCGCAGCCCCGGCGGGAAACATAAATACCTTGTAGTGAATGTGAAGTCATCCCTGATGTAGGAATCTTAAATCAAACTCTTTGACAAATGCCTGATTGAAAAAAAAGTTTTTGATCATTGTCCCGATATAAAAACTGCAACTCAAATAAATTTTTCGAAGTAACTATAACAATGTGTGCACAATGCAACGGCAAATAGTTCATGTGTGACACAGTGTGAAAAAACGATGGTTCTGCATATTTTGAATTATTATTCTACTCATCATTTCAGCCGAAAGACGTCCACTGCTGGACATAGGCCTCCCCTAAGTGTCGCCACATTGACCGGTCCCGTGCGTCTGTCATCTAGCGGATCCCCGCAACCTTCACCAGATCATCGGTCCACCTAGTGAGAGGCCTTCCAACGCAACGTCTTCCGGTTCGTGGTCGCCACTCCAGAACTTTCCGGCCCCATCGGCCATCCGTTCTGCAAGCAATGAGCCCTGCCTAATGCCACTTAAGTTATTCTACTGCTACAAACAGATTTACATGAAGTTTATTATAGTACCTACAAAACAACAGTGACATCATGTAAGTTGGTTTTAAGTTACCGCACCAAGGAGTGACCATATATCAGATGCATCATCGCTGAAAAAAACCCTGTGACACGACCTATGAAAGTTGCAGAACCTAATGATATCCATAGTAGCTTAAAATTATAAATACTTAGTGTCTCTCTCTGTCTGTTTTTACTCTGTATTTTTCAACTATGACCTGATTTAGGTAGTAAGATGGTTTTAATACCGATACTAAATTTCCCACGACATACATGGCCTAAACTGCTGCATAACGTAATCCCACAATACTGTAAACTCCACTTCCAAAAAAAAACTTTTCTAATATTATAAAGCTGAAGAGTTTGTTTGTTTGGTTGAACGCGCTAATCTCAGGAACTACTGGTTGGAATTGAAAACATATTTTTTGTGTCGGACAGTTCATTCATCGAGGAAGGCTTTGTTTTGTTGATAGTAATTTTATTAAAACAATTGTTTTGGGTTAACAGACATACTTTAATAAAAACATTGCAGGTTAATCTTGTAATACATATAAATAACTATGGGTATAGATTTACCAATTATAATAACATTTCACACCTGCACGGATTATCTTATAACTAAAAAGATAATCGGTCCAGGCAGAAAAGAGGAGAACGGAAAACAGAGAAGCTTATCGTTAAACCAGAAATTAGGTCTCGTATTAAGTAGGAAAGGAAACATATTTGGACTTTCATTAACGTAGAAACGAAAAGCGAAGTTATTACTAAGTAATAACTTCTCTTTATGAACTCTTCTCTTATGAACGATAAGTCTTATCGTTCATATTTATAGTTACAATATAATGTCATAACAAAATTAAAAGCTACGGAACCACTGTACGGTGAATGAGAAAACGACAGAATTGTTTGAATATTAAATAATGGTCTCCTATATTTAAATGATTTGGTAATAGATCCAGTCTAAATGATATTCTGTTTGACATCGAGAAATTAATGTTAAATTCAAGGTCACTATTTCGTGTCAATAGCCTTAAAATGCTAGCGCTGTTTTTTGTGAACCTCTATTTTATTATAAAAGGATAAAATTTCAATGGGAAGGTACCTGTTTGTTTCTGACATTCGTACAGATCTCAACAAAGATGAAATTCTTGGTGAGATCATCTGTTTTATATTATTAACTAGAATAAATCCAACTTTTTAAATATCTATTAATATTTAAAACGCAAAAAAATAAAGCGAATCAAAAAAATTAAAGCTTTCTTCAAATAGTTTTCAATGCGATGAAAGTACTATAAGACCTGCACTAACTAATGATTTTCATTTATTCCGCAGGTACTTGCTCTGTGCGTGTGCGCTGCCAGCGCGGCCAGCTACGGCCAATCTCCCTTCGGACAGGGAGGTTACAAGAACTTCAAGGGCGTCCCTAGTGCTGCCGCCGCTGCCGTCGCCGCTCCCTTCGTCGTCGCCGCTAAGACCGCCGCCGCCGTCGCCGCCCCCGTAGCCGTCCCCATCGCCGCCGCCGCTGAAGCCACCTACCAGGCTGGTTCCGCCACCTACCAGGCCGCCAAGAACGTCGTCAACAAGGCTTACGGTGATGAGGGCCATGCCGCCATCCTCCGCTCCGACTCTGAAGTCCGCCCAGACGGTTACAACTACGCGTAAGTGTTCACTTTTTACTGAAACCTTGTACTATTTTGACTCCGGATCCAAATCTATCTATACATATAATAAAACAGTAAAAAAACTGTGTCTGTACATTGAATATATTGAAAAAATAATAATTGAGGGGGGTTTAGGAACAGTAATAGAGCACGAATCCAAAAAAAAAAATTATGTCTGTTTGTCTGTTTGTTTGTACACGCTAATCTTCGGAACTACTCGACGGATTTGAATGATTTTTTTTTAGTTGTATAGATATTAGGTCTGGGCAACATATAAGCTGTAATTTATCTTGGAAAGTTGAACACCTGATGCAGAACTGCAACAGACCAGCTTAACTATAGGAGATACAAAAATGGTACCAAAGCAAAAATTGTTCCACGTGATGAGCATTTTCTGCTCAGACAATAAATTTGAAGATCTGGAACACCTGATGTGGAACTCCAAGATCCCAGCTACACTATCCTATCGGCTCAACGGATCTGAATGAAATTTGGCACAGAGATAGATTATAGTCTGGAATTACAAATGGGCTACATAATATCGCTATAATTACTAAGGGGGGTGACCAATATTGCAATATGTCCATATGCCCCAACGGTTTGACAGCTGATATCTGTCATACTATTTATATCAATAGAACGGCTATTTCGAACTGTTCGTCACTGATGTCAGTAGCGTAACGGTTTGGCGACCTCCCCGTAAACAAATGTACGTAATTTCAAATCTCAGCCAGTGTCTTCTTTTTGTATTTATTTTTATAATGTTGTGAGATTTCCAAAAATATTCAACATGTTCGCGAGTTCGATCCCCACTCGGTTTTCACTTTTTGTGAGTACTATTTATTTTTATTTTGATGCTTTATGATTTTCAAATCTTTATATATTTTTTTGGTATCAACGTTGCATAGCATAGTCCATAGTAGACGCCCTAGAAAGACATTCACTGAATTACTAAAAAAAAACTATTCAAAATAGAGTTAGGTGATTATAAATCTAAATACATATAATAAATCTGCAGGCGTGGAGTTTCTGTAAATTGAACAAATTATTTAGAAAAAATATTGTTTTAATTTGACTGTGTGATTAGGGTTTTAGATTTTGTTTCATTGTAATCCGATACTGATATCCGATAGATATTATATGAATTTGAAGAACTGATAATCTCTTCAACGACATCTATTGCATTAAAACGGTACTAATAAATAATACACCTTTTTAAAAAGTTACGGCACCAATAGGTACTCTTAATTAGTCTAAATGACGCTACTTTGCTACAGTGTGTGTTCACTTTCCATGCATTATTTTTTTGCAGTTTAACTTCATCGTTGATAGATGGCGTTGTTCATTTGACACCATTTTATGAATCACGGTGTGAATATTTTCCGTGAATAGATAAAAAAAAATACCAATGTACACAGCACAGTAAGAAAAAATCTCTCAAAAGTTCAAAACAAAAATGAAATTAAAATTACATTTCTTTGTTCTGTGCGGGAATCGAAAACGGGACCAGCACCACAATCAATCGCCCAGCTGTGCAGCTATTGTGCCAACCGTGCCTTCATATAGCTGTTACTGTGGATTTGTCGGGTTTTTTTTTGTTTTTTGGGGGGTGGGAAATCATCAAAAGACTCCTCCCACTCTGGGCAGAGTGGTAGGAAGTGTCAGACTTCTACTGACTAAAAACCACCCATGTTCCTTCTTAGCCCTTTGTGTCGGGCACGGTATCTCTTTCAAACAACCCGCAGCGTTGGCGGCCCCTGATGTCAGCATCTCTTTGAGGCCTGTCGTCGTGATGTTAGCAGGTGACAGACACTGCCGGTTATTTAGGGAGTACACCGGTGGATGAAATAAACGCATGTGTATACACTCCATTTACTATAAGATTAGAATTTTAAGTAAACCGTTTTTACAGTCCTTTCAACCGATTGTGAACTCTATTACGTTGACAGCAAGACAAAATGTAGCTGCAGTAAACAGTCAGTATTGTAACATTCTTTTTGCTTTTAATGCCATCCTTATGCCTACGGGTATAGAAGTCAAAATCGGTTGAACGGACTGTAAAAACGGTCAACTTGAAATTCTAATAAATTCTAAATTCTTGATATTCTATGGAAAAATATATTTTCAGAAGAATGTCCCCATCCAGTGCCAACAGATAATGAACTTAAATAATATGCACGTTTTTCCAAATTTTGGCGATTGCTATCAAACGGGCACAAAACCAGACTCTGCGTCCTCTACTGAGAAAACCTTTTGCCCGTCTCGGTAATCAAACCCCAGACCACATGCTCAGTTGCGCTTAAGACCACTCATTAACAGACATTATAATTTGCACGTGAACGAAGTCGCGGGCATCAGCTAGTGTATAATAAACAGAATTATTGAAGAGTTCTTAATTTAAATTAACGGTAATAAAGTATCAGCAGAACTTTGTGCTAAAAATTCTTGCATACTTGGTGAATAGTGGTTTTTGAATCCGAATCTGTGACGGTATTACAATATTTCCTTCTTCCTCCAGCTACGAAACCGAGAACGGCATCAGCGGTCAGGCTTCTGGCACACTCAGACAGGTCGGAGAAACCGGAGTTCTCGTGAGTATTTCCTTAACAAACTATTTTTACAAACATCATCAATTATCATAAACTGACTGATATCTATGCATATGCTTATTATGAAGATCTAGTCAGGCAACGCCTAGGCAAGAAGGTCATGTCTAAATTGATACTTTATATGATAAGTTATTGTTCTGCGTATAAGGCAGGAAATGAGTGATAATATGCATATTTGTAGCTTGACATTCTTGAGAGTTTATCATCACAGTGCTAATAATGTTTTGTTTTATAATGTAGGTCTCCGAGGGTGCTTACCGTTACACCGCCCCCGATGGTACCCCTATCATCACCACCTACACCGCTGACGAGAACGGATACCATGCACAGGTAAAATACCAACATATTTAACCTAAACCAAGCAAAATCTGAAAGGAAGTTAGATTTACAATTTATGCGTAACAAACGGATCCTCTAAGGTATTTATACGTTTATAGTACAAGCCTTTATTCCAACATTGCTACCAGAATAACTTATTTGTTTGCAAATTGTGTTTTTAACATAATATGACGATAAAAAGATAAGAAATTAACACTGAATTCATATTGGCTTATTCATAAATAAAATACCTATACCTTAGGGTGATTCACTTGCAGCGTTTGCACTTGCAATGTTACTTATTGCAACGTTCTTAATCAATAATAGCACTCCAAGAACGCTTCAGCTATATTTTGCTTCTGTTCGTGATGTTACCAAAGTGTATCAAAATAATCCATCGACAATGACTCTAAATGTTGTGTCAAAAACTTCCTGTCTATCAGCGAGGAAGAAAAATGTGTCATACAGATACTGATTGTACTTATTTATTTCCAGGGCGACCACCTCCCCGTTGGTCCCGAAGTCCCCGAATACATCCTCCGCTCCCTGGCTTACATCGCCGCCCACACCAAGGAAGCCCCCGTCCAGTACTAAATATTGACATGACCAACTACAGAGACCGCTGAGCAAGTCAGCGCCCTCATCACGAACACTGCCTAATTATAATATGAAGATGTTGATGTTGAATTGCAGCAGATTATTTTTGTGTTAAATAAAGGAACTGTGCCATCATTTTGTGCTTTTATTGAATTGAGGTTAATTTATCCTTGTAATGTACCAGTAGTATTTAATTTTAAGATTTCTTCACAGAAAAGAAACTATACGTAGACATTATTTACTAAAATAAGATAGACATTAATTATTAATTTAAATAACACAAAAAAGAATAGAATAAGAATATTTAAAATTTTAACTAAACTCACTCTGAGAAGAAAGAAAAGACTATACTTAGACAGTTTAGAAAAAATGAAAATTCCGTCAAAACGTACCAGCCAATATAAATGTACCAGAGATAAGTGACAGTACTTTCTTTCTAGTCTAGTGGTCGCAAGAGCGACAACTAAGTACCCCATACATAGTTGTCGCTCTTCTTGTTCCTTAGTTCAATCTCCAGGTCGTGTGAATTGTTTTTGACTTTTTCCACCAGGAATCTCCCAGTAGCAGCTACGGAGTCTGGATTTGTGCCCGACTGAAGGCAAAAGGCTAGCACTTTATTACACGAGACTTAAACATAATAACCAGCGAAATGAGGGTGTACTATTCGGTACAGTTCGCGGATTTATATAGCCTTATTTATTAAATTTTATAGGTACTAGAGTAAGGGTACTTTAGTCGAATAAAACTGTCTACTTATATTATGTAGTTAACTGGCACAATAAGATATTAGAAGTGAAGTAACCGGCCAATTAGCATAAATGTGGCACGTGTAAATACAATGTTGCAGTTTTTGGTTTTAATTATTAATTAATAAAGCCCAGCTGAGTAAGACCAACATCCTGGTTTTTATCTGTTATTCTGTTTAGTATATTTTAACTGAAGAACTGATTAATTCAATTAACGCGAGTGTACAAGTAGTTTGTATTTTGAGGTGAACCAAGAATTGCAAAAGACGTAGGTACCTACACTTGCTAAAGTGTTAATAGGTTGTTTCATCAGGAATTTCTTAGTAGCAGCGATGGAGTCTAGCTTTGTACCCGGTTGATGTCAATAGGTTCACCCCTATTACATGGATCTTGAACATAATTGGCAAAATGTGAGTGTACTTTTTACACCTCTGCCTAACCTTTCGTGGATTCGTAACCAGGCGTGATGTTATGTTTGTATGTATTGCACACTTTCCGTAGGAAAAAATTAGTTTGAAGTATATGGTATCCGTCTCATCCTCAAGTATAGTGCACAAACATGATCTTTGACAAAACATCAAAAGTCCACGCTCTCGGTTTCCTTAGGCGCTTTGCACATGGAGCAACTTAAGTTGAGGCAACTTAAGCAACTTTAAAAGTTTCCTGTGGCTAGTTGATAGTTGCTACAACGTTTACGGTTGCCGCAATTTTATGGCAATCTGATGTGAGCAACTTTCATAACCAAGTTGCTCAATCTACGCAGCGAACAGCGTTCAGTGTGACGATGAATATCGAAGAAGCAGCAATTGCTCTAATTTTATTACGTCGTCGCCGTCGACGTTAACTTTAAAAATCGGTAAAATATTTAACAGTTGCTAGTTACTAACTTACTCATCGATTGAAGCAACTGAAAACTGTTGACTATCACCGGAACTCAAAACTCGAGTTCTATGTGTGCACAGTCCAATTGAAATATATGTAAACAGCTAGTTGTCAGCTAGTTGCTGCAATAGTTGCTCCATGTGCAAAGCGCCTTAGGATACATGGTGCGCAGTCATTTGGGAGGCAAACTGTCTGAACGCCTTAAAATACAATAGGTACTGCGTTCCTTGCCGCTAGTGCAAAGTGATGAATCGGAGGACAATACTGGTAAGGTGAACCAACTGAAACTGGCCAGCCTTACGTCGAATCAATCACTGGGCTAAAAATCATAATGGCTGCCAAAGGAGAGAACTACAAATAGCGCGTGGTTGCAGGCTTAAGTGAAGGTGGTGAGACAAGTTAGACAGTTACATGAAAGGCTGGTCTTCAGTAGCGGACATCCACACGAAATGGAAAGAGTGTGAGGAGGCTTTTACCCAGCAATGGGACACCATGGGCTTGTATAAAAATTAACGTAACTATATTGTATTTGTACCGATGGGCTAGGGTCGTCGCGCAGTGGGTGCCAGAGGACGGGCGTCGTCGCCGAGGGAGGCCTAGAAAACGCTGGCGTGACGATTTGGATGCTTTTGTACAAGATTGGCAGGAGAAAGCCGCACGGAGAGAAGAGTGGAAGACTATGGGGGAGGCCTTTGCCCAGCAGTGGGACAATATAGGCTAACAAAAAAAAAATGTATTTTACAAGAGATAAGAATATATTTATTATTTTATCTTTATATTCTATTTTACATCTGCAATAATTACTAGGTACAATTATTTGAGAATATAAAGTATCAAGCTATGTGTGCAATAGTTCTGTTAGAGCTCTCTGTCACTCCTGCGGTGCCATTAGCTTGCAGCACTAACTTTGTTCCGTGTGGTGTCGGACGTAAAGAATAGCACCATCCCATATCTTCCCGTGGGTGTCGTAAGAGGCGACTAAGGGACTTACCAGAGAATGGGCAGCAGCGTTCTCTGTGCCTTTGTAACAACCATACTGCGATCGCCAACCCGCCTGCCAAGCGTGGCGATTATGGCAAACCCCCCCAAAAATGCCTGGGGGAGGCCTATGTCCAGCAGTGGACGTCTTTTGGCTGAAATGATGATGATGATGATGACTAACTTTAAGCAAACCCAGTCGCAGTAGCTTCGTTACAGCGACCTTGCGAGTTAACTTTGAAAATAGTCTTGCTACATAGTTCTCACATAATATACCATCTCAACATGAATGATGTAATGTACCAAGATTTTGTAACAATATTCTGATTTAAAAGAGTGTCCATAGAGTTTCTTGCCCGTTCTTCTCATGGATCTACGCTAGGGAACTGGCAACTACGAGTACAGTACTTTCACAAGTTATTATGCCTTGTGACTGTGACTGTAGCGTGGGAGTACAATGCGTCGTTTCGGGAGTTGCTGCGTCGGGCTGCGCGGCTGCGCGGCAGCGCGGCGGCCGGCGCTTGCCGTGGCGGCGGCGCTTGCCGTGGCGGCGGCGCTTGCCGTGGCGGCGGGTGCGCGGGGCTCCGGGTCGCGGGGCGGCGGTTGCACATTGCGGCGTGCATTCGTTGTTTCGTGATTCGGGGCTCGTGCATTCGTTGTTGCGGTTTGCGCCGCCGCGTGCTTTTGTGCTCGCAGTGTTCGTTGTTGCGGGCATTCGGTGGCGTGTGGTTCGGCGTGGTGGCTTTCGGAATGACGTATTGCACTCGTAGTTTCGTTTTGTTTTGTGAATTGTTCTTCTGACATTCAAAAGTGCCTGGATTGGCTTAATTGAAATAAATGATTTGAGTTTGAGGCCAGAAAGTTAGAAGGGATTCACTACTAAAAAAATTGTTTTAAGAGAATTAATTGAATATTTCACATGGATGCTCACTGGGTATCTACTAATTGTATACAACGCTAAACGGTTACTACGTATTCAGTTCATTCATAACCTAATAGTACCTATAATGGCTTATTTTTGACTGGCCTGTTGGTCTAGTGGTTAGTGACCCTAACTGCTATGCCGGAGGTCGTGGGTTCGATTCCCACCCAGGACAAATGTTTGTGTGATGAGCACGATCATTTGTTCTGTGTCTGGGTGTAATTTATCTATAATATGTATGTATTTAGAAATATATAAGTATGTTTATCAGTTGTCTAGTACCCATAACACAAGCTCTGCTTAGCTTGGGACTAGATGGCGTTGTGTGATAGTTGTGGAATATATTATTATTATTTTTTATCGGTAATTTAAAAAAAATCAGCTGTTCCATACATGTATTTTTCTTTATAACCGACGAACAATTTCGGATTGATGTACTGAATAGTGGTAGGTAACCGTTTAAGCGTCGGAGGTGCTTCCATCACTCTGTGTTATATTGGAGTAAACTAATAAATATAAAGCCAGTTAGCTTGCTTTTACTTTTAAGATTTTACAGATACATTTTAGAGACTGATATCAAACGATACCACGACATCATCGCTGGAGACGGTTCAGGCCAGTGTTCCCTACCCATTTTTACCCTCTGTAGTCGAGTCGTGAGATGGCCACAGAAATTTAGGCAATAAATAATAAGTAACTTAATATTCGAGTTCTTATTGTTTTCAAACCCCTACCTACCTACCTGCTGACACCCCCTCACAGGGCAAGTGTCACAGTGGCAGATACCGCGTTTGGCATCAGTCGCTTAATGCGAAACGCTTTAATAAACAAAATTGCAATCAATATTTTCAGTGTACTCGTATCAGAATTATAAAGATTTCTACCTGTATACTTACTTATTAGCTTGTTCGACTGTACCACTTAAAAATAAAGAGGTCAGAGAACTTAATCAATTAGGTTAGATGCTTTTTTGTGAAACCAGTAGCCAATAATATGAATTAAAAAATAAAATAAAACAACGTGGAAAGTGCAAGATGTGAACGATCTATGTTAAATGAATTTCCATAATTAATTAGAGCATTCACCTTAGAGATACCAACTTATTAATCTTCTCTAATATTAATAATTATATTATCTACTAATGATATTCTCGCCTGTTTTCTGTCTGTCTATGAGGTGTTTATATTTAAATTTGCACTGATATCCTAGTGGTGTGACCGTTTGACTACCAAGTCATAGGTTTCAGGTTCAAATCCAAGACACACCTCTGATTTTGCGTATTGTATAATAGGGTAGTTGACAAAAAAAATCTAATTAGTCCGTCACATTATTACCAAAAAATATTGGACACGTATTTTTTCTTTTTGTACGTAAACCAAAAATGTGTGCTTCGAGAACTCGTGTGACGTCACTATTTTTATTAATTTGATAAAACAAAAAAAAAACACGTATCCAATATTTTTCGATAATCTAACTGACGGATTTCTTTAAACCGAATCATATTTTTTTTACCCAGGACACATCCCTATTATCATTTGATTCAGCAAAACATCGTGAAGAACCCAGCGTACCTGAGAAATATTTCTCGACGGCATGTAAAGCCAAGTCGGAGCCCTACGGGCAGCATAAAAACTCTGACACGTTTAGGCACTAACCACTCGATAAAGAAGAAGATGAATTAAAATAACTATAAAAGTATCTTAACTTAATAATTGGTTAGTGTGGATTTTTAATCATTATGACTTGATTAATGGGTAACCTTTTAACACTATTCATTAATTAATTTGTGCCTTCTTCTTAAATGTTTTCAAATAAATCAAAAACAGTTCAAGGGAGATTCAATAAATTATTCAAATGGAGTAAACAGCCTCCGATTGTTAGGTTTCTCCATGAACTGACTAGACGATGATTACTACTAATTTCCAATACTACAGAGGGAACAATATTCGCCTTAATTTTTGACCTATCCCATTTCGAAATGACGAATGAGAGCAACGATATTTTCTTTTTTAAAGAGCAGGGATATTATTTAGATCTTGTAACGGGTCCTTATTGGCTCACCTAAAGTTCATTACCCGAAATTGTTTTTCCTAATGATTTGTAATCCGAATGATCACTCTTCCTAAAATTTTTCATCCTGAAGTTTTCATTCATACTATTTGTAGTGCTACCGGCGATGTTCATAACACTCATGTTTCCGAAAATTTTAATTAATAATATTATTATTGTAAATATATTTAAACTCCTACTGTTTTTTATCATAACGCTTTTATCCCACACTAGCTTTTGCCCGCGACTTCGTCCGCGTGGAATAATGACTTACGGCAGAATTTGGGGTTTTCGCTTAGATATCGCCTTTTCCATGGTCTATCGATTACGTATGTAAACAAACATTTAGAAAATCAAATTGTCTCTCTTTGTAATATTAGTACACATACCTACTGATTTAGAAAAGCTAGGTCAGACAATTTCTGCGGCAGATTTCTGTCCTGGCAAGTACGTGGTGGTATATGTGGCCTGTTGGTCTAGTGGTTAGTGACCCTAACTGCTATGCCGGAGGTCGTGGGTTCGATTCCCACCCAGGACAAATGTTTGTGTGATGAGCACGATCATTTGTTCTGTGTCTGGGTGTAATTTATCTATAATATGTATGTATTTAGAAATATATAAGTATGTTTATCAGTTGTCTAGTACCCATAACACAAGCTCTGCTTAGCTTGGGACTAGATGGCGTTGTGTGATAGTTGTGGAATATTATATTATTATATTATTATTATTATATATATTATTATATATATATGTATTTTCTAAGAGTATTTAGACACCACTGACAGGTGAAGATTCTCCCATACGACGTATTCTTGCTGCCCGTGCTTGAGAACTATGTTTAGAAAGTTGAGACCTGGCTCTCTTAGGCATTTTCAAATGTTTAAGAAAATGTTAATAGCGTGTAATATTCTAGCTCTGAAAAGAACTGTTGTTTAGCCCTGAAAAGAACTGTTGTTTAGCCCTGAAAAGAACTGTTGTTTAGCCCTGAAAAGAACTGTTGGTTAGCCCTGAAAAGAACTGTTGGTTACCCCTGAAAAGAACTGTTTGTTGGTTAGCCCTGAACAGAAGTGTTGATTAGCTCTGAGAAGAACTGTTGTTTAGCTCTGAGAAGAACTTTTGCGTAGGTTTTTTTTTTTTTTGGTGGTTTGAAAATCATCAAATAACCCCCCCCCCCCCGCTCTTGGGCAGAGTGAAGGGGAGTGTCAGACTTCTACTGACTAAAAACCAACCCATGTTCCTTCTTCGCCCTTGTGCCGAGGCCACGTCATCTCTTTCGATAATCCGCAGCCCGACGGGAATCCGCAGTACAGTGCGATCAAATTATCTTGGCAGCTCTGAACATAGGCTTTGCGAAATTTTACGCATGTAAACTTGGGAATAAAACTGTTATTGCCAGATAAACCAATACTTAAACGATCAGAAAATATCTAATTTAAACAGTGAGAAATACAAATAAAATAAATATCATAACACTTTTATTGATTTTTCACTTTATTTGATCGCACTGTACTCATAGATCTAAACTCCCCTCCCGCACGCGCACCCCCCCCCCCCCCCCCCGACGCTCACTTCGCAACGTGCAGCAGAAATCGTAATATTTTAATTTCGCCATAACTTCAAAACCAAACGTCCAATTTTAATCATTCAAAGACCAAATATTATGTACATAAACTGTACTTATTGATGAAATTATTTATTTTGATAACGATTAATAGCATGAGTAAAATAAATGCGTTTAAATGTAGTCAAAAAAAAATCAAGATTTTGAGATAAAAAAAAGGTTGTTGTGCCTCACTCGACATAGATAGGTATAGTGTTTCGCGGACTTTTTTGTAGATATTTATAAGATCTACAATTAATTAGAACATGGTTCTATCTTTTATAGTTTTGGCAGCGTGCGCAAAATACCTTTCTGGTTGATTATTTACACCTTGTGTCCGAAAAACCCAAACATCTTACGGAACCCTAAGTATTTTTTTCCAAAATAAAATTTAGCCTATGTTACTCGTGGATAATGTAGCTTTCGAATGGTGAAAGAATTTTTAAAAACGGTCCAGTAGTTTTTAAGCCTATTCATTACAAGCAAACAAACAAAGTTTTCCTCTTTATAATATTAGTATAGATAATTACCATAATATTTTCACTCATACAACTGTTTCGAATGATTAAAGGTCGTTTCACTGATTTTTGTCTTAAATGAATGAAATTCAGGTCAGAGTATCGTCTTGGGGGCACTATGAAAAAAATACTTAGAAAAATTTCGCGCCCAATCTCGAGGTAGCGCTCGCCGGCCGCTGCCGCGGCACCGCTCGCTTCGCTCGCTCGGCTCGCGCGTAGTTGGTCACAGTTCTAACCTAACCTAACCTATGAATATCTTTGTAATACTGATTATTATGAATAAAAAGAAATCTAAACAAAAAAAGATATGACTTTGAATATTAGTGTAAAAGATGGTTATGTTGAGAAAATAAAGGATAACAAATAAAAGTACCTATACCTAATAGATGTTTATTGCTACAACATTATGAAGTTTAATGCTTCGGAATTATGAACATTAGAGACAGAGTAGTTAGGAATTGTGATTGTTAGGATGAAAAATGTTAGGAAGAACATTTTCGGATTTCCAATTTTCGGAGTTGAAAATTTAGGTGAACTTTGGCGCACCCTCTTGTAACCTTTTACAACTACTAACAACTTTTTAACAGTAACCTTTTCAAACGGATGTATGACCAGTATCCATATCTTAAAACGTCAACCCGACACGCTCTATTAAAATAACCTGATATATTCGAAAGCGCTATTTCGTATTTATACCAATAAAATCACGGCATCGGACGAAACACGATATCTTATACTTAGACAGCCAACATAAATATGGACTACAAATTACCTATTTATAATTATTTTTGTTATTTTGTGCAACATCTGACCGTAACAATAATAAGAATATTAGGAAAAATTCTTATTACATTGTCGACAGAAAAATAAGAAATCGTAATTTGGTTATTTTTGCAGTTAAGAGAATTTATATAATATACTAATAATATTGTAAAGAGGTAGCTACTGACTGGATTCAGGAAATTGCTTCACAAATTGGAAGCTACAAAGCGGCAAAAGGAAGAAGTGGTATGAATAGGTAAAAGCTTCTTAACTAGCGAAGGTAGCTAACATCATGTCTGTAATTCCCAAAGGGTAAGAAGTGTACAGTGTACACCCACATTTCGCCAGTTAAGTCTACGTTCCTTATATGGTGATGGGCCTAGCCATGTACTACCTACTAAAAGGTACGTCCTATGTTCCAGGTATGATCAATTCATAATAATGTTAAATAATCACCATCATTATTGGTCATACGGGCTGAGTCACTTTAGTATTTAAAACAGTAAGGATTATAAAATATGAAGGATACAAAGTAGGACATACTAATTTAGTTAACACCATTTAGTTATAGAGTTGCACCATCAAATTAATTACTGCTCAATTACTTACACGTCCCTGACGTCCCACACATTCAAACAGTAAGTGTTAATATTCTCGTGTAAGTGAATAGTGTAATGCTTATGAGATTAAAATAATCTCCAACCTCAAACAGGCTGGATGTATATTTCCGAGTGCCTACCATTTGTTTGTCTATGTATAACTTCAAATAACATTGCTAATAAGTAGGTATCAGGCGTCAGTCCTCTAATGCTAACTTAATTTTTTACTAATACATTTGCCTGTCAAATCGTTAATGACAGCGCCTATTAGTTCTATTAATAAATATATTTAGTATGGCTTGCAATAATCTATAATAGATAAACCTCTCTACATTTTCTTAACTTAACCATTTAGGTAGGTGTTAAGACTGAAAAGACACGATGTGGAGTATTTCTCCGCCTATAATTATGTTATAGCAATCATTTTGTTAATAGCACTGTGCACATTTCAAA
Organism: Diarsia dahlii; assembly: GCA_949775195.1. Taxonomy (NCBI): domain Eukaryota; kingdom Metazoa; phylum Arthropoda; class Insecta; order Lepidoptera; family Noctuidae; genus Diarsia; species Diarsia dahlii. The sequence goes on along the minus strand of OX459194.1, from coordinate 12,022,592 downwards.
AACTTTTAGGGGTTAAAATAATTCTTACCAAAACATTGTAATTGATAAGCTAATAACTTATCAGGCAACTTTTACATAAATGAGGAGGAAGAGGTAGCGAAAGGAACGATGGATGAATTGATTGAGGAAAATTATGAAGGAAAAACGTGTACCTACTTACATGAGAGTGTGACGATTGACAAGGGAGACAAGACAACAAAGAGAAATAAAAAACGTGTTGCGCCGACCCCAAGTAACATAGGACATGGACAGGAAGGAGGTGACGATATGGTTAAAATACAACGTGTGTTAAGAAATGCAGCCTTAAAACTATGTAAGTAACTTTTATATGCGGTGATGCCTAAAATAGGTGGCACCCATAGCTTGGAGACAAATTCCTTGAAGTTCATTTCTTTCTTTAAAAAACATGATTTTATACAGTATTTTTCTACCCCAAATAGAGGTGGTTACTAAACTAACAAACGTCCTGTTAGTCTCCTTTCCCAGATTTACTATTGCCGTGCTAACATGTGCTTTTATGTGAGACAGCACCTCTATTTGGGGTAGAAAAATACTGTATATATTTTTTTTAAATAGGATTTGCAGATGCCTTAGTGCTTTTTGCTGAAAACTTCGAGGATACCCAGATCTTTCCTCTTTGATGTTTCTTTCAAAGTAGGACTTATAATGAACATGGGCAAGAAGAACATGATAGCAGGTGTCTCCAGGAATTCAGCTCCTACTGCCATGATCGGAATTGAAAGGTTGGAGAAAGTTGACCGTTATGCCTACCTTGGCCATATTCTTTCCTTTGGAACTGAGCATCAAACAACGGAGATATAAATAAAAATACAGCTTCGGTGACGTTCTGAAGCCAAATAAAATTCCAGACAGCCTGAAGACCTGTCTCTATAATGTGTGTTCTGCCCAACGTGACTTACTGTGCTGAGACGTGGACGCTCACCGGAGACAGTGTACAGACTCAGAGTAGCACAGAGAGCCATGGAGCGTTCCGTGCTGGGCATACAACTAACAGACAGTTTCAAACGTCAAAATCCGGAGACGTACGAAGGTCTTTGATATTGGAAATCGCGTTATGAAACTCAAAGGGAGTTGGGCAGGACACCGAACAAGGCCCAGTGACGACAGGTGGAGTAAAGCTTTTACCAAGGACTATAAAGAGAAGTGTTCGTCGTCGAAGATGGGCAGATGATATTGTTATCTGGATAAGGCTGACACAAGGACGTGGAGCACAAGTAAAGCGAGGCCTATACCCAGGATCGGGTGAAGTTGGGCTGTGGATGATGAGGATGCGGTAATAATCATAAAGTTTTCAGTTTTATATGAATGAATTTGTATTTTTATATAACTATAACATAATATTATGATTGCAAATGTAGCTGCATATATTTAGGTTACTTCCATTTCAAATGTCATCTATTCATTAAAATACAGTCTAGTTCTAAAAATGGGATGTAAGGTAGTGCAATAACTAATAGCTACACCTACATAGATCCTAGATTACATTCAATGCTAAGCTGTTTATGAAGTCAATACCTAGGAATATGGTTATGACTGCGCTCCGAGGATGTCCATGCCATAAGCGATAAAATCAAGATATTATTATGTTATCAAGTGAAAATTTACATGCTACAAATGGAGGTTGTGCCAATTAAATTGATAATTTATGCTTAATTAATGAAGATGACAGGGTTTTCAATATTACGCATCAGTGAACTTAGAAATGTGTTCGTACTTCGCAATGTTACACCGCACTTGTGAAAAATACGAGCTAATCATATACAAAATGACACAGTCCCGTGCAAGTGAATAAAATACATATTTATAAAAAATAAGTTAAGTGACATTTTAGACGTTATTGGTTTTGCAAGGATAACCGATTTATTTATAAAAAGAGCAAAAGTTTGACCTATGACATAATTCTTACTTGCCTGTAAAGGCAATTTGGATTTATTCGTTGTTATGAGAGGAAAAAACACCCTGTCTGTCTGTCCGCACTAGCTTTTAAGGTATTACGGAAAAAATATTATTTCTATGTAAGAACTCTTGGTCAATTTTAGAGCGCAGCTACTGTTTCAGCGAGATTGACATAATAATTTAAAGGGGGGGTACACGAAATGCTCTGCTGCAGGTGCTCTCTTGAAACTCGAATAACCATAACGGCTACTTTCGTACCTGGATCCTTTTTTGTATTAATGACTGTTATTTAAATTAACCCAATTCATGAATTTTAATTAGCCGTACTGGTTAGTTACGCAACTTTGACGAAGCAATAAACATAAAAATTTCGATGACAATAAATTCACGATACCTAGTGTATTTTCATTAAATCCAAGCGGATCTTAGTTTTAAGATTTAAAATAAAAACTATTTCTATTTAAAGCGATGAAGTTATTCACAGTTGCACAAAATTCGTAAAGTTTATGTTTGTATAATATGAAATGTGACAAAACGAAAATAGTTCACTTGAATGCCTTACGACTAATATTTTTTATGCTTTCAAATAAATAGTAATCAAAATGGTGCTTGTATAAGTTTGGGAGGTCTAAACTATTTAGAATGAAATACTTATAAATTACATCCGGATAAAAAATGCAGAAATAACACCTCTGCTAGAAACTAAAATCTTTGATGTAGAAGACAAATAAAAGCAAAAATATTCTCTGGACTTATCACCATTTTTTCGTGTGAAAGATACATTGTACCTATAGCGATTATTTGGCAGGCTAGCAAGGAGTACAAACATATTTCTTGTCGAAAACAAAGGGATTCTTCTTATTTCCGTGTCGATGAGCTCAAATCGTTAGACCAGTATTTAGCCTCCTGCACAGCTCTATCATTTGCTTCTAGTAAGTCCTGAAAGGTGCAAGTGGTTGTGCAGGACGGGCAGGATAGGAGGTGGCGCATATCCTGCAGAGGGGCTTCACACTGGCAATTTGTTGAAATATTTATTAGACTATTACAAATAACATAACCTCAACATGCTGACAATCATTTAAAAATTAGTACAGCCACTTAATTAATAAACGATGAGAAGCTGCTTCAAACTTGAATTGGTTCATCATTCAAATAAAAAAAAGCTTTGATTATCATAAAAATCCAATTTAAAGTCCATAATAGGCCATTACCAGGCACACAGTTATAATGAGTGGTTGTTCGGAACTACTGTTCACGCATCGAACCTTATATCATTTTAATAGGAGCGGATACAAACAGTACGTATCTTTGTCAATTACTGATGTTAACAGAATACGGCTGGATATCTTAAATTAATTGTCCGAGATTTCAAATTTTAATCCTGGTACACGTTAAGGAATACTATTTCGGGGAATTAAGGCATTATGATAATATTGTGGTGGCAAGCGTTTATTTATATTTTGTAAAAATACGGAAAACGATCCATTCTAACCACAAACACCGCTACATAAAATAATATGATTTTCAGGAAATTAGGAGAACTATGTAGTTAATATTATAATTGGATCAATTTTTACTACCGGCATTGAGGGAACTGACCTCGTGACAATGATAATGCAGTTTATCAACGTATGCTCATCTGTGTTACAATATTGTGATTTGGATTTTATTGGAGCATATAATTAATTAGTATACAAAAGGTGGTTCTCAAACTGGAAGTCTCCGGTTAACGTATTTTTTTTGATTAACTCTACTAAAAAGAACCGTATTACACTGTGCGATGTTGGATTATAGCCCACTGGCTCTCTTTCACAGCGAGGAAGTCTGTGTCACAGCATCACGGCAGTGGGAAACATTTTTTAATGGATGCTTGGAAATCATCAAATGACTCCTCCCGCTCTGGTAGGGAGTTTCAGACCTCTACTGACTAAAAACCACCCATGTTCCTTCTTAGCCTTTTGTGCCGAGACCGCGGTATCTCTGTCGAACAATCCGCAGCCCTGACGGGCGTTGGCCCTTGCGGGCCCATTACATGTAGATGACATCTCTTTGAGGCGCGCGTGGAACACGAACGCGCCGTCGACACGGCCTGTCGTCGTCATAAGACGCATGGACGGTGAGCTAGCCCATTACTCACCATCCACAGTCCCGCGCCAACTGTGGCGGTGGCGAGATTTGAATATGTCATTTTTTTTAATAATCAAAAAAAAAACTGTGTTTACGTTTCAATGGCACGGCCATGAGGTTTTAGTCTCACAGCTCTTAAAATATAAACCTAGGATATTTTTGTATTTTTTAAAATTTTGACATATTCAAAGCTAGGTTTTACAAGAAACTCCAGACCTCTAGGATGCTTTTTCAGCGAGATATCGGCGAAAACGTGGTTTTCACCGTTTCGATGGCGCGGCCATGGGGTTTTAGTTGTACAGCTCCTAAAATGTAAACCTAGGATTTTTTAGTGCAGTTTTACAATGTTTGACAAATTAAAATCTAGGTTTTACAAGAAACTCCAGACATCAACGATGCTTTTTCAGTGAGATATCGGTGATAACGTGGTTTTCACCGTTTCAATGGCGCGGCCATGGGGTTTTAGTCTTACAGCTCCTAAAATATAAACCTAGGATTTTTTTGTGTATTTTTAAAATGTTTGACATATTTAAATCTAGGTTTTACAAGAAACTCCAGACCTCTACGATGCTTTTTCAGCGAGATATCGGTGATAACGTGGTTTTCACCGTTTTAATGGCGCGGCCATGGGGTTTTAGTCTTACAGCTCCTAAAATATAAACCTAGGAATTTTTTCTTATATATTTTTACACATTTTTTACATATTCAATCTGTTGTTTACCTAAATTTCAGGTCTCTGCAACGCTTAGTTTTAAAAATCTCCGTGGCCGCGTGGTTCTCCGCGTTTCGATGGCGCGGCCACGTTCAAACCCTCCCAACTTTATAACCATAACTTTGACAAATTTATGGGTTTGGGAATCAACTTTTACAAACTTTAACATAATCTTGGCATAGTTTAAAAAAAAAAAAGTCGTGCCCGCGCGGGCGAAACGGACACGATTGTTGAATGCTTGACGTTGATTTGTAAATTACTTAGTTGCAGGTTTGCGCCTTAACCCGCGGCAACAAGACAATACATCACCTGTAATTATCGCTTATCATTACTATAAAATTATAACACACTAGCTGATGCCCGCGGCTTTGTCCGCGTGGGTACTGTAAAAACAATCCTTGATGCGGATTATATATCATTCTAAAATTTCAGGTCGATCGGTGCAGAACTATTTGAGTTTTTGATGCGTACACAAACCAACATAACATTTTTATATATACAGATGTGCTAGAAAACTCATCACCATTACTTACTGATGTCCTGTCGTTGAATACTGATTTTAACTGCATCTGGTTAGACTGGCTACTAGGTAACATGACATAGATACTTGGAAAATAGCATGGCAAAATATAATGATATGGTAAGCTTCCAGCTTGATTAAAAGCACCTGAATTTGATGTAATATAAGTTCTGCCTGCGTAATTGCACTGAAAGTATTGTAATAGGGGATCGGACTGACTCAAAAAAATATGATTCTGTTTAGTCCGTCAGTTAGATTATCGAAAAATATTGGATACGTGTTTTTTGTTTTATCAAATCAATAAAAATTGACGAAGATAAAGCGCGTCACAGATCATGGAGTGGGGCTTGAAACGTCAATTGAAGGAAATGTTTATGACGTCACACGAGTTTTCGAAGCACTGTATCGTCTTCATTTTTTGTTTACGTGAAAAAAGAAAAAAAATACGTGGTTAATATTTTTTGTAAATCTATCTGACAGACTAATTAGTTTTTTTTTGTTCGATCCCCTATTCTCAAGTTTGAAGATTAAAAGGCTTTCAAAATAATTACCAAGTAGGTAAGTAAACGTTTACATTTTACTTATGAGCTACATTTATTATAAAAGTTATGATCAATTCCCTAAAATTAGTAGATTAAGAGAGGGCCATGTGCCAGGAGTGCCTAATCTTGATCAATGTTATAAAAATGACATTTATTATATTTTGTTCTTTGTAGTATTATATCTTGGCCATTTACAAGTTTTATTTGTAATTGTACATTGTTACCTTCTGCATTGTTTACTGCGCCTGAGCGCAGCGAGGGCGCTAAAAGTTCGAGGGACTAAATAAGTCTTTAACCCGAGGTAAACACTGTGCTTTTCATTACGAACACAAGGAAAGTTGATGGGAATAGACTTGCCCCCAATTACCTAAATCGGTAAATAGACTTTGCTCTTAATTACATCGGTTGATGGCAATAGGCTTGCTCCTAATTAGATTAGTTGATGGCAATAGGCTTAATCCTAATTAGATTAGTTGATGGCAAGGCAATAGGCTTGATTCTAATTACATCAGTTGATGGCAATAGGCTTGCCCCTAATTACATTGGTTGATGGCAATAGGCTTGCTCCTAATTACCCAAATCGGTGGATGACAATAGGCTTGCACTTAATTACATCGGTTGATGGCAATAGGCTTGCTCCTAATTAGATTGGTTGATGGCAATAGGCTTGCCCCCAATTACATCAGTTGATGGCAATAGGCTAGCTCCTAATTACATCGGTCGATGGCAATAGGCTTGCTCCTAATTACATCGGTTGATGGCAATAGGCTTGCCCCCAATTACATCATTTGATGGCAATAGGCTTGCTCCTAATTACATTGTTTGATGGCAATATACTTGGTCCCAATTACATCAGTTGATGGCAATAGGCTTGCTCCTAATTACATTTGTTGATGGTAATAGGCTTGCTCCTAATCACATCGGTTGGTGGCAATAAAAGGCTTGATCCTAATTACATTGGTTGATGGCAATAGGTTTGCTCCCAATTACAACAAATAATTTGACAGCTGTCAGTAGAAAGCGATTCTCCCTAGGGCTGAAAAGTAGTACTTTCAACCCGCTCCGCAGGCATGTTCTGACCTACTTTCAGAATATGAGTAATGAAAAGATAGTTTTCTCAAAAATGGTATGTTGGGGTTATCTCGTCGTTGACTGGATACCCCGGTAGTTGTTGTAGGAAAATAGTTCACACCAAACCACTGTTATGTTCAATAGTTTAATTCCGTATTACAAGTTACGTTTGCTTGGTTGTCTGACCCGCACTTGATGCAATGTTATTATTGATCGACCCGCCTGTGGCTAAGTTTTAGTGACGACTGATTCTATATTAGAATATAATTAATAAAGTACGTTTAGCGTTATTCATTACGTGCGCATAAACGTACTTTTGCTGTGTGAGCATTATTGGCTCGTACATGCTCCCGAGGGAAAATTGTGTACGCACTCAGATGACCAAACTTGAGCTAAAAGTTAAATAGTTACATGTTATTAATAAGTTATTAAGCAATCGAAACAATAAGCAAGATACAATATAATTCTTAATTAATAAATTATAGATTAAATCTAGTTCCAATTGCTGGTTGCGGTGGCCCGCGGTTGTTCTCGGAATGTCCACCTCGTATTCTGGCGTAGGCTGGAATCTCCTTAAGTTCGATATCTTCTGTCCTCTCTTGAGTCTTGTTAGCGTTGGCTGCAGTATCGCTCTTCTTACGCGCCTGGAGACATCTTCTTAGTCGCCAAACTATTATAGCGGCGACGATTCCTCCCACCAGCAAAGAGCTTAAAGTATAGTTGCCGATGTCGTGGACACTTAGGTCGTTAGGAAGGCTCTCTCTTCCCTTTTGTGCGGTTATCTGCTCATCTAATGATTTGTGGTCATTTGATAAGCTTAGTTTTGGTAACACAATATTTGTGGTTTTCAGTGTATTCCACATATCATTTGGTGAGTCAATAGTAGGTACCTCAAAATTAATACCAATATTGGCACTACTACTAAAAACGTTATGTGAATAAATTGTGTTATCTTTGTGCTGAAGTATGCAATCCTGACCTAGGGCAAGGAGCCCTGAGTTAGTTAATATGGTTGTTGTAATTCTATTTTCGCAGACAATGCGAATCGTGCACTCATTGATACAATTATACAACCATATGTTTGGTCTTTCTTAGTTTTATCCATTGGTCAGCACATCGTTGTGATACCCAATTACATGTAATGTTATTTACATTTTGACTGAGTATTTTAGCTTCGCAGGATGCCGTAACTGCATGTAAGTTGTTGATAGTTGTAGAGGCATGGCAGATATGTTTGTCCACTGTCATTGTGGTACACTGCTGAAGATCAACTTCTTCCATCTGTATGTAGGTACTCTTTGCGAAGTTGACTCCAATGTATTGTGTTGCTGTCCGTATCACCTGACATTGTTCAGCCGTTTCCCATCTAGGGATAGCTATATTGCGATAAAGTGTATACTCGTCATCGCTTAGTAACGGGATATGTAATTCGAACAGTAAGTACTGTTCGGTGAGCCGGGCTTTAACATAAATAATTTTGTAAATATTTTGTATGCTCGACCCATTGCTGTTTTGGATTGGTAATGTTAATCTTTTCGGTATGATACCGGCGATGTAGTTGAGTTGTTCAGATAGCTGCTCCGGTGTGAATAATTTCATATCCAGATGGCCTCTATAGATATCTATCAACGCATTTAAGAGCATTTCTTGGTTTCTTCTCAGTACGGAGATAAGTAAACTAGCTGTTAGCGCCCCAGCATTGACATCATTCATTGTTTTCATTCGTTGAAATCTGTTTTCTATCACGGCCGTATTGTCTTTCGTTTCGTTCATGAATTGTTGAATTACTTCCAGTTGAGTCTTTACAAAGTCTTCATTTTTCTTGATAACGTTGTTTTCTGCCTCGATAATCAGTGTCTGATTTCGTATCAGCTGTAGTAAATATTGTTCGTTTGTTTTGATTTTTTCTATGTCCAGGGCTCGGGCAAGATTTCCTACGCCGTTGACGTAGCCCCGTCGCTTTCGCTGTTGATGTTGAGACCGCAACAATATATTGTACTCCTTCAGCTGGTTCATTTCGAACTTGAGTTGTTGTGATGTAGAGTGACATGGTTCGTTAGGCATCGTGTCGCATAGTTGACCTAAATGGTTTATGAACTCCTCTACCTTTGCTGTACTTTGCCAGAAGGTTGTCAGGTTGTAGTATACCAGAAGTTTCCATTCATCGTGGATAAGTTGAATGTTTCCGACAGGGTCAAAGTACACTGGTTGGTTTTCAGTTAACCGAGTTGTTTTAAAATGTTGCAGGGGTGTTGCTAAGCCACATGATAGCGTTGTAAATGCTACTAGTAACGTCATAAGCAGACTGTTTACCCCTTTTCTACTTTTGTTAGTGCTTTTCTTTGGCACGTCGTGGTCCGTTTCTGGACTCACTTCTTGTGTGTCAGCGCTTCCGCATACCTCAGTGTCCACGACATCGGCAACTATACTTTAAGCTCTTTGCTGGTGGGAGGAATCGTCGCCGCTATAATAGTTTGGCGACTAAGAAGATGTCTCCAGGCGCGTAAGAAGAGCGATACTGCAGCCAACGCTAACAAGACTCAAGAGAGGACAGAAGATATCGAACTTAAGGAGATTCCAGCCTACGCCAGAATACGAGGTGGACATTCCGAGAACAACCGCGGGCCACCGCAACCAGCAATTGGAACTAGATTTAATCTATAATTTATTAATTAAGAATTATATTGTATCTTGCTTATTGTTTCGATTGCTTAATAACTTATTAATAACATGTAACTATTTAACTTTTAGCTCAAGAGTTCAGCAAAACACTAGGGCTCGCATGGAATGACGCAAGCGACACATTCCATTTTATTAGCGAAGCTCCTAACGACAACAAAAATGCATCATACACAAAACGCAGACTATTGTCAGAAATAAGCAAGATACAATATAATTGTTACCCAGGTTTTGTTCGTAGTTAGCGTGCATTGGCATTTTTACCACATAACGCCCGTTGCTTAATCGTTTAGTTGTTTCTGTGTAATGTTTTTCACAGAATTCGTTTTCCGTAGTGTTTTCGGATTCCGAAGGGATGTCTTCTATTTCCCAAAATTTTGTTAGATTGTCTAGCTCTGTTAGCGTTACTAGACAGTTAAACTGCTTTGTAGCACCGCACAATATCCAGCCCAACTGTGTCTGTTGGGCTACTGGCGACCCATTGTTATGCTTTATTATTCCTCCTAAGATCACGTCGGAGTAAACATCTGCTCCCAGCAGTAAATCAATGGGTTCAGAGATGTTGAAGTCCGGATCTGCCAACTCGATATTGTGAAGATGGGTCCAGTTGTCTGTGTTGATTGTGGAGTTTGGCAAGTTGTTGATGAGCTTACTCATCACTAACGCTTCTGTTAGGAATGTATAATCAGAGTGGATAGACTTGCATTCCAATTTTATCATCCCTTTACTTTTGCCCATTATAGTACCAACACAGGTGACCGCAGCATTCATTTTATTTCGGGGTAAGTTCAATCGTTGAGCGGCATTTTCTGTGACCAAGCTTACTTGCGAGCCTTGGTCCAGTAACGCCCGAAGGATGACGTAATCTCCTTCCTTGTTCTTGACCCGTAATTGAAGAGTCGTTAAGAGTATCTCTTGTTCACTGTTAATGTGATTCGAAGTTCGCTCAACCACCGTTGATGTGGTTGGCGTTGGTTGTTGCCCTTTCTGATTATCATCATGGAGAAGGGAATGATGCTTGAAGTTACACGTGCGGCATGTTTTCGTTGAGTTGCATTTCTTTCCGCCGTGACTAAACAAACAATTTTTGCATAAGTTTAGATTTCTTGTTGTTTTGTTTCGCGTTGCGACATCCATGTTCAAAAATGTAGAACACTGCATCAGCGCGTGTTCGTTTTTGCACAGTGGACATTTCCTCAGCGTTGCATGGAAGGTTTTTGTCCACTTTTCTGTGCCTTTAAAGTTCATTGACTTGTTGTTGTTCAAACTTTTATGTTGGTTATTTGATGAGTAGTTTTGTTTCCCGCCATTCTTTTTGTTACGGGATGTTTCCAGAGTTATAAACTGCAATTCCAGGAACTCCATAAACTCCTCTAAGTCTGGGAGCTCTCTTGCATGTTTCATGGTTTTTATGTAGTCTGCGTACGTGACGTCGTCCAGTTTGGAGGCTAGTAAGTAGACGATTAGTGGACCCCATACTGGAATGTTAACGTCTATGTTTTCTAGGCCGTTTAGACACTCTTTAGTTGTGTCATGCAGCTTCTTCATGTAAGTAGAGGTAGGTTTTTCGATGGATGCTTGATTGAGAAGTGTTTCAATGTAGGAGGTGAAAAGTAATCGCTTGTTGTCGTAGCGGTGCTGAATGATATTCAGACACGAGTCGTAGTTCTCAGCACTTACAGGAAGGTGCTTGATTAGCTTTTCCGCTTCACCTTTCAGTTGAGACTTTAGGAACTTCATCTTCTGCGTTTTGTTTAGCGTTGGATTGTTGTGAATCATTTCAAAGAATAAATCCCTGAAAGAGATCCAGTTGTTAAAAGTACCGTTGAACTCCGGTAATTCCATTCGCGGTGTTGTTTTTTCATAATGGGATGTTTCAAAGATTTTTCTATTTAGCTCTTCCTTTAGGTTGTCGTAGACTTGCTCCCAATGGTCGAATTTTGCTTCATAGTCTTTGTCGTCCCCTTGCAGTAAGTAGCTTAGTTCCCAATGAATCTTGTCGATGGCTTCCCATTTAGATCGTAGAATGTTGACTTGATCTTGGAGTTGCCACTTCTCTTTCATATCATCCAAATTAATTTTGGAGACCGCTCGCTTCAAAGCGCTGAAGTTACACATTTGATTACGTAACAGCGTTGATAGGTGCTTGTCGGTTTCATCCCCGATGTGTTGGTGTACTCCAGTTGTATCAAATTGCGGTGTTCCGGGAGTTTTTAGTATTTTCGGTTTTGATATACCCGAAAATCCAGGTTCGTTCGCCAACTTGTTTCGTAGTTGACTCATAGCTTGCATTGTTCCGTCAAACATGCTTCTTGTTATAATAAATATGTCCTGCTTAAAGTAGTCATGGTCTCTTTGGGCAGATTCATACTTCTTCAGAATTTCGTGATTCGATCGAAATTCATCCCATAGTGATTGTAAAGCGTCGATGCGCTTGTTTAGGTAGTCTGTGGTTTTCTACTCACAGCATCCTTCTTGTAGTTGGTTTGTAGAGTTTTGATTCTCTCGTAGCTGTTTTGCTGTTTCGTTATAAGTTCCGCAAATTCAGCGTAGTCTTCTGTGGACATTGTTGCTGCCTTGTGGCTGCGCGTGTTTGGCGTGTTGGTTGTTGGTACTCACGAAGTTTTCGGAGCTGAAGTAACCGCAGTGGACGTGATCCTGCTGATTCTTCTTAGTTGAGGCAGTAGATGTAATCTCCGCCGATTGTTAAGTTGTAGTTGTAGCAGTAGAACTCTTCTCTGCTGATTTGTTAGTTAGTTGAAGCAGTAGATTTAATCTCCGCCGTAGTTACCGCCGTGGATGTTTTCCTCGACGATTGTTTAGTTGTAGCAGTCGACGTGGTCTCTGCTGGTTCGTTAGTGGCAGTTACTCAGTGTAGATCACCCTCCTTTACGTTATGTGCAACGTCTCAATGCTACTGGTGAGACCCGCTTGTGGGAGGCCAATAGCACCGATTTGCTAACGTAACTGGGATTTACCACACTAAGCACTCTGCTGATGACACGACGATTCACGAGGTGATATGCCGCGCCAAAGGCTCGAAGGACCAAAAGATGTTGGGGTTATCTCGTCGTTGACTGGATACCCCGGTAGTTGTTGTAGGAAGATAGTTCACACCAAACCACTGTTATGTTCAATAGTTTAATTCCGTACAAGTTACGTTTGCTTGGTTGTCTGAGCCGCACTTGATGCAATGTTATTATTGATCGACCCGCCTGTGGCTAAGTTTTAGTGACGACTGATTCTATATTAGAATATAATTAATAAAGTACGTTTAGCGTTATTCATTACGTGCGCATAAACGTACTTTTGCTGTGTGAGCATTATTGGCTCGTACATGGAATGTAATGTTGCCATAACATCTCTAAAAAGTATCCAGAAAGTGAACTTTACCGGAGACTTATTCACAACTGTCCAGTAAGAAGCGAGATTTTAAACTTGGAATCTCCTACTGTCCAGTAAGTAAGTATGTAATTTACTTACTGGACACTAGGTCATCCTCTTTAGATCTGTTTAGAAAAAAAAACATAGTACCAGACACAGATTAGAGTTTAGCCATTATAACATGGTTATAGAAGGGAGGTTCCAATAGTACATTACTGCAGAATCCAGTAAGTAAGCCTTCCTGGCCAAGTATGAGTTAACCGGACCGAACCGCAGGTGAGGTCTGGTTATATACGAGGCCAGGATGGCTTTCTTACTGGTTGAGGTTTGTATAATGCTTTTCTCAAAAATTAATGAAAGTTTAACAACAAATTCGTTTAATTAATATTGAAGGTTACATTTATATGTGAAAAACACAATAGCACTTTTTGGCCGACCCGGGAATCGAACCCAGGACCTCACGCTCTGCAGTCGAGCTTGCGACCACTAGACCAACGAGGCAGTTTAGGAAACAACTTTAGATTTTTTTTTTAATAAACTGAAATTACTGAATACAATCATAAAATCCCACACTATACTTCTACAACATTACTAAGTACAAAACGCAACGTATAAAATGGCTGTTTAAGGTTCCAAAAATATATGTATCTCATAAAATGTCATACCAAAAAGAGAGATAGATATATATTTGGAACCTCCCTTCTATAACCATGTTATAATGGCTAACTCTAATCTGTGTCTGGTACTATGTTTTTTTTTCTAAACAGATCTAAAGAGGATGACCTAGTGTCCAGTAAGTAAATTACATAAACTCTTTTGCAAAAAAAACGGGCACTTCATATTTTTTTCTCTACTTCAATGAAGAAGGACAAGTAAGAGGTTTTATTAATTTGATTGGCATGTTATTTGAAGAATCCTGGCATGATTCTGTACGTTCCAAATTTAAATTTTGAAATTAACAAAAGGAAAATAATGATTATTGTAGATTATTGTAAAATTGCTTTACTAATGGCGCGAATTGCTGAAACGATTTTATTACTGATTACTAAAATTTTAAAACTTTTTGGATATTTTCTGCAAATTAAACAATTTTATCTTTCTTTTTACATTAAATACCACTTTTTGACATGAGTGATAAAGCGATAAGGCCCGGTAAAATTATAGCCCTACTTGAAGAAGGTTGTTCGCAAACTTACGTGTCTCAGCGGCTAAATGTGAGTCGTTCAACTGTCCAGAGGACTTGGCAACGGTATCAAGAGACCGGTTCGGTCAAAAGAAGACCCGGTTCGGGAAGAAAACGACGCACAGAACCAAGAGATGACCGCTTTTTGGTGAGTTAGGCATTGCGGAATCGTAAGGCGTCAAGTGTGGACCTGAAGAAGAGCCTTGAAGAAGTAAGAGGAGTAGAAGTTAGCTTGTGGACCGTCAGGAGGAGGCTTTTGGCTGCCAATATCAGGAGTTACCGCCCGGCTCGGGGACCTAAATTACTCCGTGAGCACCGTGTTGCTCGACTTTAGTTTGCTCGAAACTGTGCTTCATGGACTCTGGAGGACTGGAATAAAGTATTGTTTTCTGATGAAGCTAGAATCTCTTTGTGTGGAGAGGACCGACGCCGGCGAGTGCTACGAAGACCACGGGAACGCTATGCGGAAGTGTGTTTCGAAGAAATCACTCCTTATGGCGGAGGCTCCATTATGTTTTGGGCAGCAATTAATTCGACGGGGCGTACGGAGTTAGTTCTCATAGAAAATGGAACATTAAATGCACACCGGTACATAATGGAAGTCCTAATTCCATATGCACAACCCGCATTGACTGCACTTGGGGAAGATTCCATTTTTATGGACGACAATGCTCGCCCGCACCGTTCTGGCGACGTGGAAGCGTACATGCAAGAAGTTGGGATCCGTCGTTTAGATTGGCCAGCTCGAAGTCCTGACCTCAATCCAATTGAGCATGTCTGGGATGTTCTAAAGAGACGGGTAAGATCAGTGCAACATGCTCCACAAAACATCAGGGAGCTAAAAAGAGTCATTGCAGAAGAGTGGGAACGTATTCCTCAAAACGTCATTAAAAACATCGTGGAAAGCATGCCCAGAAGGATTCAAGCTGTGATTTTGGCAAGAGGAGGTCACACTCGTTATTAGGTTATTACATTTGTAACTTTATTTAATTAAACAAAGTAAAAAAATCTTCTTGTCTTTATTGCCGACCACTTCTTATTGTTTGGCCGTGTACATCGGTTTTAAAGAATTCATAGATTTTTTTTTTAAATTGCCACAGTTCACTTCACGCGTATTAATTTACACGATTATAAGTATACAGACTACGTCAAACAATTAAATTTCATTGAATTAACTCAAATTGACCTTAGAACGTAAATTTCCTAAGGTGCCCGTTTTTTTTGCAAAGGAGTGTACTTACTTACTGGACAGTAGGAGATTCCAAGTTTAAAATCTCGCTTCTTACTGGACAGTTGTGAATAAGTATCCGGTAAAGTTCACTTTCTGGATACTTTTTAGAGATGTTATGGCAACATTACATACCATTTTTGAGAAAATATATATCTATCTCTCTTTTTGGTATGTCATTTTATGAGATACATATATTTTTGGAACCTTAAACAGCCATTTTATACGTTGCGTTTTGTACTTAGTAATGTTGTAGAAGTATAGTGTGGGATTTTATGATTGTATTTAGTAATTTCAGTTTATTAAAAAGTTTTTTCTAAAGTTGTTTCCTAAACTGCCTCGTTGGTCTAGTGGTCGCAAGCTCGACTGCAGAGCGTGAGGTCCTGGGTTCGATTCCCGGGTCGGCCAAAAAGTGCTATTGTGTTTTTCACATATGAATGTAACCTTCAATATTAATTAAACGAATTTGTTGTTAAACTTTCTTTAATTTTTGAGAAAAGCATTATACAAACCTCAACCAGTAAGAAAGCCATCCTGGCCTCGTATATAACCAGACCTCACCTGCGGTTCGGTCCGGTTAACTCATACTTGGCCAGGAAGGCTTACTTACTGGATTCTGCAGTAATATAAGTTTTTAAACTGACATGGTCACTGACACTACTATTAATATCATAAACGGGATATTTTATTTTTATTTTTTATTTACATCCACCCGCAATGACTTCAGTTTATCCGTGATCATGGTGCTTGTAACAGCGCCGAAATATCGGGAACTCGAAACAAAAATCAAACATGGTAAATATCCCGTTTATGATATTAATAGTAGTTTTCTGCAGTAATGTACTATAAGTATCCTTTTTATCATGAACTTTAAATATCCTCCCAGAATACAAGTTCATCATCTTTCTGCCCTTGTGCCATTCTATTTGGAATCAGCGCAATACGTTTTCTTCTTCTATTTTCCCCAGTCAGTAGACACGGTGTCAAAATCCAATAGATTCCTAAGAAAAGTTAAACTATACTTAAGTTACTATTATTTCCTTTATCAACTCCTTATTTTCAGTAAAAACTTATCTGAGGTTATAAGAATAGTAGCAACGTAATGTTTATGTTAACAGAAGTAAATTCAAGCTATTGCATACTTCTTTCACTTTAGTATCCTAAAATTTAAAGCCAAACTTCGCGGAAATATTGTCTTTGTTTTGAGTTATCTTCCTGAAAGTCTTATTTGCTTTAAATATAAAGGTTGTAATTTATACCTTGGATGGCTCCATGGACTATCCAGTACATATCCAGTTTTCTCCGTACCTCGGAAAATACGTTACGCCGTTAGTCTTTGATTCGTATATCTTTGACAGCTGTTACAGGTAGTCAGTGTCCTGAAAGGTTGACCATCAGCCCTACTAAGGGGTAATACCTAATGCTACCTGAGTTGTGTAGGGCAGATATCAGTCGCTCCATGTAAAAACTGGTATTGAGCTGCATCCGGTGACCACGACTGGAAGCCCACCTCAACCTAGTTGGAAAAAAAAGGTAGCACTCCGGGAGTGCCGGCAGAAGTGAAAACTTCAATATACACGTGACCCTGACGCGAGTTTGAAAGTTTTTACCCATACAAAAAAGTGCTCAGCGCCGCTAAAGAAGTTTTCACTTCAAAAAGTTAGTTAGATGGATGGTTAAAGGTCTACAGCCTCTATAAAAATAAAGGTTTTTACTATTTATTACGAAATTTTTATCGCAGCCTGAGGCATATTGAACGAATAGATATTCACCATTGAAACTTTATATAAATTTCAATGCTATTTTGTTATGAATAATGAACTATCATCATCTGTCTAGCAACAATGAACTATGTAAATTTAAAATGCCAAGAGAAACTTCTGCGTTACGCGCCACAGGAAATTCACACTTCTGAAGTAGGATTATCCAAGTTCCTTGAAGTTATTAAGTTTATGACAGTTTTTTATACAATATTGGATTTGAATAACTGCCCTTTACATATCTCAAAGTGCGTTATTAAAAACATTCGTACAGTATTTCTGAAAAAATCACACATTAAATTAGATCATTGCAACGGGTTAAAATTAGAACTTTAGTCATTTAAGAATCCATTCTATTTTATGTAATGGTTATTTTAAATTTCCAGTAATTAAATTTGAATAACAATAATTGCTTACGATGAATAAAAAAGAAAGATAATATTCTGCCAAATCTAGTCAAGGCTTGGAGTCCACTTTGCTACGTATATCTAAATTGTGAAGTTCACCAACAAACGCATATATTTCAAAGATTCTTATCTCAAATTGTCGCAGCTACTAAATTAATCAATGAGGATGATACTCACAGATTGAGAAACGCTGTGCTAATGAATTAGCGTCAGACACCACATTATAAATGAGACGAACTGGACAGAGGAACATTATTAAATTTGATAAAAAAGGTATAAATAGGCATTGATCTATAGAAGAGCACATTCAAGTAGTTAAGTTCGCTTGATAACAACGAAAATGCGCGGCTTTTTGGTAAGTGTCGAGTTTTGTGTGACATTGTTCAAACCATTAGTGTATGGCTTAGATTCGCCATTAGTAAACAGCTTATGACGGACACTTAGTGCTAATAAAGTTTCGCGGATTATAAAGTATTAATTTAATTTATGAGATATAAACGTCAGATCTTTGATTTTTATTATTAATATTTAAATAAATAACTTAATTTGCTGCAACTATTGTGTGTTAAGTTTTGTTTGTTTGTTTCAGGTATTATGTCTGACTGTAACAGTAGCCCTTGCGGCTGAACCTGCTGCCAGGTAATTATTATTTATTTTTTGTTATATCCGGCTTTGTTTTAATTGTATTGCATTTCTATTGCAGTGCTCAAATATTAAATTATGTATTTCAAAATTTCATGGGTGCAAGGTACAGAGTAAAATAAAGATAATAATATTATAAGAACCGTAATTTATTTTGCAACTAACGCATTTGTAAAAACTGCAAAGTATATTTTATGATCATAAAATAATCGTTACCTTTTATTATTATTCGCGAAGATGACACTGTTAATCCCACACAGAACTTGTAAGTGCCTTATTCGCAGTTTAATTGACCTTAGTCAGTTTTGGGAATTTTGCACCAGATTTTTGGTGAAACAACCACCTTCATAAACTGATACATAATAACCTTAAATAGTAACTACATTGTATCCATGACATTTGTACACAAAAAGTGCAATGCAATTTTTGTATGCAAGACGTGTTTAACATTGATTATGTTTTATCGTCCAGGGCTGTCTACACTCCCTTCTCGTTCGGTCCCACTACCCGGCGGTACACTGGCTTCTACGGCACCACTCCGTCACCCCTATTGTACAGGCCCACGACTTCGAGGTACTACTCGGTTCCCTCACGGTACGACGCCTCGGGTCGCGACAGCGCGGGACGCTACGACCCCGGCCAATACGACAACTCTGGCAGATACATACCCGACAACTCTGGCATTTACAAGTAAGTGCACATATGTTTTGCATATATTCATTTTCATCTAGCATTTAGACTGTGTGGAGGATGAATTAGAACCATAGTATACGCTGTCTCTAGATTACTATCATGGACAGTATAGCTGAAGTATAGGGCTTCTTAGCGTTAATAGTTTCCTTAAAATTGAACTTTTGCAAATCCAAAATTATAATTATTAATGTTTTCATTTGCCAGTCCACCTTGACGATAATAATTATTTAGGAGTTAAATGTTGATTGTGAATGCGCAGATTTGAATCAGTAATAAAACTAAAAATAGAATCTATCTAGGTGTTGCAACAGTTAGCTGGTTCCTAAAAAAGGTCTGTCACGCGGCTTTGTATGAATTGTGACTGTACCGCTGAAATGTCGGTTCAATGTGTTACTTCTCATGCAACATTTTCTAACTGTAACTTGTTTTATTTAGCGGCGACCGTGGTGACCGCGGTGGTGCCGGAGGTTTCTACTCTGGATCCGGATCCGCTGGTGGTCCCGGAGGTGCTTACTCCGGATCCGGATCCGCTGGTGGTCCCGGAGGTGCTTACTCCGGATCCGGATCTGCAGGTGGTCCCGGTGGCGCTTACTCTGGAGCTGGCTCAGCTGGAGGCCCCGGCGGTAAATACACTGGATCCGGCAACGCTGGTGGTGCTGGTGGATTCTACAGCGGTGGTGACGATGCAGGCCGTTACAACCCTGATGGCAGCGGTGCTTACAAGTGAGTATATCTACACACGAAACTCATATAAATCAATGAACTATCGAACAGATACAATAGAATACAGAAGGTAACTTCTGACAACAACATATTGCACTGCGCGTTGAGTTCAAAATATGTAGTCCAATAAAGCACAACCCTATGTACTATTGTGAAAATAAAATTCCTAAAAGGCGATGTAATGTACCATACAGGTTAGCAGTATATTATAGTATCCGTGGTCTATATTATTAACGAATGATAGAACAGTAAGATCATAAATTATTTGGTGCTAATTAGATTAGTTAGAATATTTAATAATTAATGACGACACTTGATTATGTTTACGATGTTGACCTGACTTAAATGAATATTCTACAGCGGTGACCGCGGAGACCGTGGCTCAGCGGGAGGCTTCTACACCGGTGACAAGAACCAAGGTTCGGGAGGTGGTAAACCCAGCAGATTCGGCAGCGGCAGTGGATTAGCAAGTGGATCCGGCAGTGGATTAGCAAGCGGATCCGGCAGCGGTTCCGGCAAATACGGTTCTGGTAGTCTCTCAAGCGGTTCCGGTTCAGGCTCCGCGTCCGGCGCCGGCTCTGGTGCATACAAAGGATCCAATCCTTACTCAGGATACGAATACAAATACGGTATCATCCGTCAAGAGACCGATGTCGCACCCGACGGTTACCACTATCTCTACGAAACCGAGAACAAGATCCTCGCCGAGGAAGCCGGTAAACTGGAGCAGATCAGCACCGAAGAGGACGGTATCAGGGCTAAGGGATTCTACGAGTACGTCGGCCCCGACGGTATCACCTACAGGGTAGACTACACCGCTGATGAGAACGGTTTCGTCCCCTCAGGAGTTCACATTCCCAAGTAAATCTAGTCCAATGGTTCCTCAATTATGTTTGGGGTTTTTAAGCTCTACTCATGCTCCTTAGCAAAATACGCTGTACCTGTCCTATATAAGTGTAATAAAGACGCTACTTGTTACTGAATTTCTTTTATTTACATATAGCTAGTCGGTTTATCAAGTTTGTAGTATTGGATCAAAAGTTTTAGCATATATGCCTATTTTCTTGTACATTTTTGCAATACAAAGACTAGATTTTAATTTAGAATATTTATGCATGATTTTGTGACGTTCAAAATCACACCACATTTTTGCAAATAACTTTGGGGCCGGTTTTTAATATAACCGGATACGGCTTGATATGTCAGTAGGTATGTCACTACTATCACGGCTATAATAATAGATTGAATAGTTTAGAACTTTGTACCTACTAACAACATAATTATAAATGCGTCAATATAAACATTTTGCATTGAAACATCAAGAAGGTACCTACACACCACAATATTTTGAGATGTCGCATATAATAATCCAAGTAACGTAACCTGCATCAGAAGGATTTATGTTAAAATCTTCAAAACTGTTGTATTATACTGACCCTGAATATTTTAAACAGCTGGATCACAATGAGGTCAGCTAAAGGTTTAAAAATATATTAGTGAAGAGGAAAAGCGGTTTCTGTTTATTTCAGTAGCAACCGAATTCAAATTCTTATAAGTAATTCACTGTCGATTTCGACACCAACACCGTCACGCTGCTTTAGTGACCATAAAAATTTACGACATCCACTTCTAATGCACGACATAAAGGTTTCTATTCGCTTTAATATTATAAAAAGTTTTGTTGGTCCGTACTATGGACCGTTTAGTTATGCTTATTCTAAGGATTGTCCATATTATGGCTTGATAAGAATTAATAAACTTGTAATTATAGTGGGCTGTATTGGGGCTGTCCCGCTTTTGCTGTACCTCAGGCATGTTTGCGCAGGCCAACTGTTTTCACACCACGATGTGCAAGCGATGACCGGCTTCCTTGGTACGGCCGGGTGTGGGGCAGTCCAATGCTGGCGGTGATCGCTTGGCATTACTGTAGCAGACACATACCCTGTAATGCTCATTTAATTGGTATATATATAATTATATAACATATAATTTGATAAATTAATTCGGAAACTTCCCACTACATGTGGGTCAAGTGAATTTCTTTAGTCGCTGAACAAGTATTCAGCGATTTACTTGGTTTTGCATTTTCAGCAGCTTTTACACATGTAGTGGACGTTTCCAGGTTTCTACGTACGCACGGCTACACATCAAGCTATACAAAACCAGTTAATCTTGGCCTCACTATACTAGATCGTTTCGCACAATGAACGATCAGAGTATACTGGTTTTGTATAGCTTGATGTGTAGCCGTGTGTACATACTCGGGTAACTATAATGGCGATGTAAACTTCTAACGCAAAACGAGTTAGGTAATTTTGTTCAATTTTGTTCCTTGTATGAGTTACAACTTTAAGGACGGGGTAGTAAAACGATTGTTTCGGGAGGCACTTGCACCAAAACGGGCGGAGTGGAGCACACCGTCGACTCCACTTGGGTGGTGACCTCCAGCGTCCAGCCCTGGTTCAATTCACGGTCCGGAGCGAGAGGGAATGGGAAGCTGTTACCTCGTGTACCTCTACTGTTCTGTTGAGCTATAGGAGTACTTTGTGGTAATATTAGTGAGGTCGTATAATACAGCTCGTCAGCATCAACGACATTATTCGTCGAGCGCTTGCCACCACCGGCGTGCCAACGGTTTTAGACCGTAACGGTTTGGTATGTGACGATGGGAAGATGCCAGAGGTCATGACGCTGATGCTTAGAAAGTGGGTGGCCCTTTGTTGTGGGACCCAATCTACGTGGACTTTTTTTTTTCGGGTGTGTGGAAAATCATCAAATGACCCCTGCCGCTCTTGGGCAGAGCGAGAGGGAGTGTACCGACTAAGACCACTCATGTTCCTTCTTAGCCCTTTATGTCGAGGCCGCGGTATCTTTGTGACCAACCCGCAGCCTCGACGGGATCTACATCGACCCTCATGTGGCAAGCATGGCGGGCTGTACTGGCGGTGATGCTGCGCTTGCAAATGGTGCGGTTGTCAAGTGGCGTCTATACTATATACTAAATAGCTGATTGGTAGTTACAGCTTTGAGCCGTTTGGGGTCAAAACACTCGGGTTTTGGGACCGGCTGGTTGTCACATCGCGTGACTCTTCATTGCCATTAAACGTGGCAAAGCTGCCAGTGTTCTGGGCACGATTACGGATGACAGCGATGTGGGGGAGTACGACGCCAAAGCACCCTGTTGTTGTTATTTTCAGTTCATTTATTTTACTTAAATTAGTCTCCTTTTTAACCGACTTCTAAAAAAAGAAGGAGGTTCTCAATTCGGATGTTTATATATATATTTTTTTAATGTTTGTTCAGGCATAACTCCGTCACTTGCTAACCGATTTGAAAAATTCGTTGTTTTTGTTGGAAAGGGTACACTTCCGAAATGGTCCCATATTTTTTTTTATCGATATCGGACAAGCGGTTTTTGAAAAATCAACAAAACAAAAAAAAAAACTACATTGTCCACATTGACCCACGAACAGTGAACCACTAAAAAGTGAAAAATAAAAACTTTTTAACAAAAACTAAAACCGACTTCAAAAAAAAACACAAAAATGTGAAAAATAAACTTTAGAAGAAAAATCAGTTTCTGCAGTCGGTGGCAAAAAAAATGAAATCAAATAAACAAAAGTCACCGACTTCAGAAACTGATTTTTCTTCTAAAGTTTATTTTTCACTTTTTTGTGTTATTTTTTTGAAGTCGGTTTTAATTTTTTGTTAAAAAGTTTTTCTTGAAATATTTAGTTTTCATTATTCTAAAAGTTAATGCGGTGGATGCGAGATGCAAAGGACTGGTCAATATGGCGACATCTGGGGGCCTGTGTCCAGCAGTGGAAGTCTTTGGCTGAAATCATCATCATCAGCCTAGCCTTTTCCCAACTATATTTGGGTCGGCTTCCAGTCTAACCGGATGCAGCTAAATACCAGTATTTTACATGGAGCGACTGCCTATCTGACCTCCACAACCCAGTCAAGTCTTTGGCTGAAATTATGAATATAATATACTAGCGGACTTCCCGCGGTTTCCCCGCGTAGATCCCGTTCCCGTGGGAATACATGGATAAAAAGTAGCCAATGACACTCAGCAATAATGTGGCTTTCTATTGGTGAAAGAATTTTTTAAATCGGTTCCATAGATCCCGAGATTACCCCTTACAATTTAACAAATATATAAACACACAAACTTTACTTCTTTATAATATTATTATTAATTATTATTATTGTTTTCGTAAACTTATATAGTTTCTTAGCTATTCAGCTATTATTATTATATTATTATTATTATATTATATTATATATTATATAAGTATAGATTCTTTAAAGTCTAACATTTTTGTTTACGTACTATTATTTATATATGTATATATATTTATTTATTTATTGTTATATTTGGTTATGAGAAATCTGGAAAAAGTTCCTCCATAGAAAAGGGAGGATTCTTTCGACTTGAAATCGGTTGGATCTGAGAGATTTCTGCTCATCAAACACACATTTTTGTAACGCAGGCACGATACAGCCAATGCTGGTTTTTGTTAGTATGTTGCGTCATAGATGTCGCTATATCACTCTTCTTCGAGTTTGGAGATCAAAAGCAAGTTTTATATCACTTAATATGATATGTTGTTAATAGATTACTAAGCGATGAATGATTTTAGTTCTTGTATTGTGTCATAGGTGTCGCTACTATTACAGCGCAGTGAACATAAGGCTTTAGAATATCGACTTTTCGATGTGACCTTTTCAACACCTGGGCCTGCAGTCTCTACACTAATAACAGCGCTACGAATGTCGTTAAGTCGAAAAATCGAAAACTTTCTTTAATCGATTTTCAACCTTATGCTGTTGAAATAAAGCTGAAAATCTATTAAAGAAATTTGACATCGATACGACGTAGAGACATTCGTAGCGCTGTTATTAGTGTAGAGACTGCAGGGCCTGCATGGAACAACATCGTAACTCACTTTCTGGCAGTTTTGAGTTATTACAAACATATTCTAGTTGCATTCACCCCTGTGTCTAAATTACTTTCCGTTCAGATTTTAATAAGTGTAAACACAATTGTAAGACACGAGTGAACTGCAGTTTATGACATTGTATATTTAGTTATTCACCGTCATCATCATTGTTTATGCACGCCATTAAAAATATTACATCTCAATTCGGGACACAATTTTGTTTTCGGAAATATTTATTTCTTATTAAATGCTTTCATGGTAACCTTATATACATCTATTTCATTCTTACGTAGTTGATACTCCAAAATGCATAAATTATCATCAATAATTATCAATTGCATCTCAGACATACAATTTTTTTTCATTTTACGAAATCTGTAGGTAGTACCACATTTTTGCGATCGTAAGTCTGTTACCATGTAATTTTAAACAGTATAATTATGTTAAGGTATGTCATTTTAACTCACAAAAGTCAATTTATTTACATTTAAACAATAATATTATCATATGAAAGTGTAGCTATTCCCTCGTTGCTTAAAATTGTCAAGGTTGGCTTTAAGACTTTAACAAAACCCGAGATATTTGTTTAAACTTTGACGCGCTCTCCTGACAAATTACTTAAAATGAGTTACGATGTTGTTCCTTGCAGGTGTCGTTTTATAATAGATGCTGCAAGCGGTCACTAAAATCTTTGATGTGCTCTACCTTCCCTTAACGATACCCAATGCCAAAATGAACGCCATGTAGGCAGAATAACGATCAGATGACTCACAACGATAAACTAGGTATATTTTTAATAATAAAGTGCTCACTTTGATGAATTAAAGAAACAAACATATAATTATGTACAGTAAATTACAAAATGCTAAAGAGTAATTGCCAATTTGCCGGTACATAAATATACATTTTTTTGTCGGTGAACCGGTGTGGCGTTTAGTTGATCGGTCATTGACGTATGATCTAATATAACTTCTTCTGTGTACATTCATTGATTCAATCTATGACTAGTATGAACCGTTTCTTAAATTAACCATTAAAGGTCATCGACCTAAAATAAACGGGTTTCTGTACCTTGTATGTACATTAATATATAGTTAGCATATATACAAGCTGAGCTTTGAGGGATATTATAAGGCATCACAATGTTACTAGCGTAAATTCTTTTGGGGCAAGGTGAGTAGGCAGAACTACTTTATGGTAATATTAGTGTACAAGAATTATAATTTTACGTTAATCCCCCTTTAATATTAATGCATTTTAATATCAACTTTAAATTAAAATAAGGGTATATGACATAAGAAAGCCAAAAAAATATATAAATGGATAGTAGAATGATATTGTTATTTATATATAACACATACTTTGCATGAACAACCTAATAATTATGTACTCATATATTCAGTAAACAATACAAAGTTACAATGACACGGATATCAGGCTTTTACTAGAATCACTCATTAAAGTATTACCATACCTAATTCTGGAAAACCCGATTCATATCTTTGGGGGGGAAAACAACAACATGGAAACGTCAATGGAATTTAGATCCTGCTTATGTTCAAGGAATTCCTAAAATTGTATAAATATTACTTCAAAGAAAGGGATGAGTGTGTGTCGATAAATGTTTTATTTGATCGTCACACTTATATATACAAGAGCATTTAACAAATATTTGTAGTCTTATTAGTATCTGTAAAACCAAGTCAACGTGTCTGCATTGTATTTTTGTTCCAGCTATTTGGAAGTGGTAAGCATCTTTTTCATTTCGCTTTGGAAAGTATTTGTGACGACGACGAAAACATTTTTTTCATTAGTATTAAAAAAGCAGGTGCTCCATTCATTTAGGTCGTGTAT
The DNA here is from genome assembly GCA_949775195.1 of Diarsia dahlii. Lineage (NCBI taxonomy): Eukaryota > Metazoa > Arthropoda > Insecta > Lepidoptera > Noctuidae > Diarsia > Diarsia dahlii. Next base: position 11,996,204 of record OX459194.1, on the reverse strand, counting down.
GTATGTTTTGCAGTTTTGTACGAATCAGCAGGTTTTTTTTTGTAAATTCGATGTACTTTACTAAATATGTGCTTACCGTTTTAGCGGCGGTGTCCCTTCCATCCTGTATATTTAATTTACATACGTAGCCTGTTTAGTTCGCAACTGCAAAATAAGTAAAAAAAAATACTAAAACTCGGTGTGCGTGTAGAATTTTATTTGCTTTTTTCATACAAGGTCGTTCGTAGTAGGTAGCATAGCATATAGATTAGGTAGTTTAAATTATCTTTTTTGGGGATGACCCTACGTTAATTAGGTAAACAATATTGAATAATAATGTATAATGTGATATGAATATAAAAACAATTTGTTAAAGTGTGTATTAAAATAAATTTTGACGACACGGTTGGCGCAGTGGCTAAGCGATCGGACTGCTGCGCCGCGTGTCGCGGGTTCGATCCCCACGTTGTTTCGGGTCTGGGTATTTGTGTATGTGAGTTTAAATGTTTGTGAACGCACCCACGATACAGGAGAAATTCCTAGTGTGGGGCAATGTTTAAAAAAAAAAAAATAACATGTTTGTATTACTTTTGGTAATATTTGCATCATTGATTGGGATAACTCCTTTTGTTTGGTTGACTCACTTGAAAATTAACGCTTCCCTGAAAATTTTATTTATAAAAAGTTCGGTCATAAAACATCAGTGAACTTTGCACGACTACTTCATCATTTCAAGAATCCTTTTACATATTTTGAACATTTCAAGTTACATAAAAATATTTCGGAATTCCAAGCTCCCACGCGGTGTCGAGGATAACTGCTGCCAACTTCAGGCCCTTGACCCAGCCGGCTAAGGATAGGAGGTGTCACCACCTTGTACCCTTACTAAGCTTTGGAGAATCCTGTCGGCATCGGTATTAAATTCGTGACGAAAATTCCAAAACTGGTTTCGTTAACAAAAGAAAACAATTTGGCAAGAGCGAGTCGAAATAACAATTAAAGGTTCTTTACACTAAATATGTATATTTTACCTAATTTTAGTAATTTGTTTTTGCGTAATTATTGACGTAGGTACCAAAAATAGGTAAAGTCAAAGGTAAAGTCATAGTCCACAAAAATGTGATGCAAAGCTAGAACTTATCAAATAAGATCAAGGACAAGACTGCATTTTATTATGAAATTGTAATTTGTTTTGGTATACAATACGTCAGAAATAATTTAGTCTAATCTGTGAAGCTGTCGTTACAAAGGAGTTATGCCTCTATATATCACATATATATTTATAAAAAACACATCAAAACTAAAAGCTCTAGGTTGATGAACAAAATAGATTTAAGATTCCTTACAACATATTAGCAATTATAACAGAGGTCCCAATCAATTTTTTTTCTGATCTTTCTAAAACTCTTCTTTAACATTCTTCAACTAGTTCGACCTTCCATAATAATAATAAAAGAAAATAAATGCGTTAAAAACAATAGAACAGTAGATATCCCTAAATAGAATTGTCAAATTGGTAAATAGGTGTAGAAAAGTAGTCTGTTGTCTGTATACTTATCTATATACTCTTATTTAAGTTGTTTTTTTTCTTTATTAAAAGTTAAAACTATGCTGTAAATAGAACAGCAGGTTTAATATTTCTTAAATGCAGCTATGAATGTGTTAGATACAATTTTTATAATCTTGTAGTAAAACAACACATTATGTAAACGGTAGTCTTACTAATAAAAGTGCAAATGGCACAATAAAGTCATTATTGAATGCATATTTGTCTTTATGGAAGGATGCCACTCATGGCACAAAACGTAGGTATCCCAACACCTACTTAAAGTCGAACGGACTAGATTTTGTATGTCAACTAAGTCAACCAAGTCAAGAACCTAGATGTAAATGGGTTAATGTGTTGTGAACGCAGTCGCACTATATTGTTGCATTTTAATCATTTTTGTTTTATGCAAATCGATGTGTGAAGTGGATCTTCAAACATTCCATAAGAGAATTACGACTCTCTTGCAAGTCGGTCGTCTCGAAACTGCTCGGGATTGCTCAGTTAGTGACTAAATATATTTATTATAAAAAATGCAAAGTTGAAGTGCAAAGTGAATGATTAATATCGCTCATCCAAGTCACAACGGAACTATTTATAATTTATAAGCTATGCTAATGCTTTAATCTGACCTCGTCACACCTTGATTTAAGGATTTCTGTTCCACTTTTGGTACGTTTTAAATAAAATTTATTATACATTTAAATGTTAATTAAATGTCAATGATGAAGGAGATCATTTTGACAATATAAATGTATTTCCTCCGAGGTGCTAACCTATGACACATTATTTGATCTAGTTTCAGATCAAGAACATAATTTGTGGTGATAGCAGGCCGACTGGTCGGAGATCTGATAGCTGTTGCTGGTGAATTCTTTTAGAATGGAGAATGCTCTGAAATTTGTAAGTACCAGTTTATTAAATAAATATTCATCGTAGTTATTATGCACAGTGATTTTTAATTTAAAAAATGTGTGGAATATTTAAATATTAATTAATATTAGAACTACTTATGATTAAAAACTTGGTCATCGATTAGAAACATGGTGACAATACAAGTATGGAATGCTGTTACATGAATAAAGAACGTTTTTGAATTTATGGTCAAGGGCTTCTTTTTCGGGACATGAACCTCTCTTGAGCTTTGAAGGGTCATTTTTTTGAAACGATCATACATACTTGAAATCAAATTCTACTTTGCATCTAATACAAATATTATTATTGTTCGAGTACGAGATATGTAAAGATCATTCAGGGTTTTACCTTATAAATAATTAATAAAGATTACATACTTGCAAGGCTTTATAATGAATTGACATTAGAAAACAATTCGTATTTAAAACAGTGCTTATGCATAAGTATTTATTTACCTAATCAAAACAATATTCATTATTTCCAGGTATTTGTGATAACTTTGTGGGCAGTTATACATTGCTCACCCTATGACGATGGGAAGTACAACCCAAAGAAATATAGAGTGTACGACGACGGAGGATATTACAGGCCCTTAGATGAGGGGAAATATATTCCAAACGATGAAGGAAAGTACACATACATATACCAGCAAGGGTTATATCCAGAAGATGACGGTGACTACAGATATGTTCATCAAGTCGGGCCCAATGGAGGATTCGGAGGCAATGGAGGATTTGGAGGGAACGGCGGCTATGGCGGGAACGGAGGAAAAGGTGGCTTTGGAGGAAATGGAGGATTCGGACCAAACGGACCCAATGGTCCATGGGGTCCCAACGGCCCTCCTGGTCCACCTGGTCCGCCAGGCGGCAGTCCAAAACCTAAGCCCAACAAAATCGATTACATCGGTTCAAGGAACTATGCCAACAGATACCCGTACATTCACAAAGTGATCAAGTCTTTAGTGGACAAGTATGTGTCGGATGAGACCGTGAACTTTGGTGATGAATCTGAAGGAAGCACAAACCACTACAGGAAGGTGTATGCTGATAAGGAGATTGCAGTGAAATGCAGATATTTGGAGCCGACATCTAACCGCTCGGAGTTTGTTACCCAGTAAGTAAAACTTTTCTTACGTTTTTTTAACAATAGGTCTCTACTGAGTACCTAATCAATATTCCATATTATGACTACAAGGATTAGTAGTTAAAGTTTCTGATGGCATAACTTACGCGTAAAACTAAAAAGTCAGTTCAATAAGTATTAATTCTATACTTTTTTTGGTATAAATTTGCTCCACACAAGATATTTACCCTGTATCGTGGGTGCGACATTTAAAATTCAGATACACATATAGCCAGACCCGTAATCACTACCTGCGGGTCATACAATTGTTTATTCCGTGCGGGACAACCAACAACACACACAGCAGCCAACCACTCAGCCATTGCGCTAACAATGCTGTCAAATTTGTTGATCTCTGATAAATAGCTTATAGAGGGGATCGGACAAAAAAAAACTAATTAGTCCGTCAGATAGATTTCCAAAAAATATTGGACACGTATTTTTTCTTTTTTCACGTAAACTTAAAATGAAGACGATACAGTGCTTCGAAAACTCGTGTGACGTCATATGATAGTACATTTTGACGACACAAGTGACGTTTCAAGCCCCACTCCAAGATCTTTGACACGTTTTATCTTCGTCATTTTTTATTGATTTGATAAAACAAAAAACACGTATTCAATATTTTTCGATAATCTAACTTACGGACTAAACAGAATCATATTATTTTGACCCTGTCCGATCCCCTATTGTTTTTTTGTACAGTAAAGGGCCATTCTCTATTTATTTTACCTGATGTTTATGAAGATTTTTTTTTCTATATATTATCTATACTTAGTAATATATCAGTTATTAAGCTTCGATATCGTGATAGTCGATGTGTATAACGCGTTAAGTAAATTGTGTTTTAATTTAATGGTCAAAGGGCTGTTACACATCGGCTTGGCTTACCACTATTTATGTCTAGCCGAACTGAATATGATTCAGATATTATAGATACAGATCAAAGTTTGCCAATTGGCTTGCGAGTCATATACGTGCAATAGTATTACATTATGGATATAGCGTCGATACCAGAAAAAAAACAAGGTCCCTTATAAGACAATTGAATATAAACACATAAATTCGTCACACAATAAAAAAAAGTAAAATACTAAAACCCGACTACGACAAAAAAAACGACGCTGAAAAAGTATGAAACAAGATTTTCAGGATAGAACAAAAAGAAAAGCCGTAGTCACACGGTATTAAAGTGTTTAGGTTGGTACCTATAACGTGTGACTACGGCTTTTCTTTTTGTTCTATCCTGAAAATCTTGTTTCATACTTTTTCAGCGTCGTTTTTTTTTGTCGTAGTCGGGTTTTAGTATTTTACTTTTTTTTATTTAAACAATTTTGGTGTTAAATATTTTTTTTTCTCTTGACTTTTTGTCCGCTAGAGGGCGTGATTCAAAATTTGAGCAATATTTTGGAAATGTACAAGTGAGGCCCTTTCAAATGATACCAAACACGGCGTATTTATCTCAATTTTTATTTTTTAAGCCTTACTTTTTGTCCGCTAGAGGGCGCCAAATCGCTTTTTGTGACACGTCACGTAGCCTATGTTCAGCGGAAAATTAAGACAGTTCTAACGATACCTCCTATGTCGAGTTCCGATAAGTAGATTAGAAGCTATGAGGGAACAGATGAAGATACACACATACATACATACAAACATACATACATACATACATACATACATAGCCAGTCAAAATCATAACCCTCCTTTGGCTTTGCCGTAGTCGGGTAAAAATAACCCTAAGCAGCTCGATTTAGTACGGTACGAAATAAAAAAACAGACAGCACAGCAATGCTAATTTCTTTGTTTAGTCTTAGTCATGTATTTAATTTAACCTTTCAGTAAAATACCAAATTCCGAATCATCAATAAGTGGACTTGATCCTGTGCAAATATTGACATAACTAAAAACAATGCTTCTTTAACATCAAACGTTGGGTTTAATTTATTTATTGAGTTAGAGGACGTTATTTAAGAGTTTCAATAATTAAATTTTTTGACTCAGGTTTTTGATACCTCCTTATGTGTATTTATACTGTACTTACTGGGTAGTGGAGGCCAGATAGGCAGTCGCTTCCTGTATAAAACCGACTTAAAAAAAAAAACACAAAAAAGTGAAAAATAAACTTTAGAAGAATCAGTTTCTGAAGTCGGTGACTTTTGTTTGTTTGATTTCATTTTTTTGCCACCGACTTTAGAAACTGTGCTCCTTCTTTTTTAAAAAAATACTGAAAAATATATTCAGCTGCTTTCGGTAAGACTGGAAGTTGACCCCAACATCGTTGGGAAAAGACTAGATAATAATACGAGTATGTAAAGTGATACACACTCATTAAACTATTAGCACACTTTTTTGGAGATATTGTCATGGTTTTACAGAATATTAAATCTATTAAAAGCATACCAAGATAAATTATGGTCAAGTCTACTTGTACTAGATGATGATGACTTTATGGAGGCTTTGTATTGTCTAGTTTTATCTAGCTTAGCATAATCAAAATAGCTAAAACATGTTCCCACCACTGAGACACAAGCATCCTCTATGTTAAACTATTACGGGATTTCTTCCGTGATCACATCCCGGGAACATGGCGTTTGCAATATCGGAAGGTCATAATACAAGATAATTACGGAAGATATACTGTATAATTTTAGGTAGAAACAGTGAAAACATAAAAAAAGTGTTTAAAATCTTTTTTTTTTTCATTTTTCAGGTATCCTCCAACGCTGAAGCTTCCTAAAGGCGAAAAGTTCGGCTCTTACTACAGTTTTAGAGGCACTAAGGTTCTAAATACCGTGGAAAACTCCCTTACGAGTAAAATAAAGTTAGAATACGAAGTATTTGTTAGAGTTGTTGATACGACTACGGAGTAAATACGCTCCTTTATTTAATGTAATATAACCGTGATATTTATAATATTTTATGATTTGGCAATAATGTAATTTAATAAACCTAATTAAGCTGTAAAATTGAAATTGTTTATTGTTTTATGGCTTTTTTTATTCCATACTTAGATACTTTAAACAAATATCAAATATTTATTGATATTCTTTTGATAATCCATGCTAATGTGTATTATCCCATGAAGGTTGTATTGCCCGTAGCCACTTGACCGGGTTGGTGACCGCAAGCACGGAGTTTGTGTCATCATGCAGTTTGTGTCTTAGCTGCCTTCATAATTTCTTTGTTGTTGTAATTTGCACTCTAATAACCCCTTTTAAGCTGCGGTCAAATCGGTATGGCCGGATTGCGGACCAGTAGCGGACGCAGGGCCCTGACAGTACATTATAATTTGTCTGAGTCCAGTGTTCTGAGAAAGGTCTGTGATTGGTCCGTATTGGTTTGACCAAACGTTTGTTATAGCTGGTTAATTTTAAATTATTTACATGCTTTCGATTTCTTTAAATATTTAAATGACACGCATAAGCAAGCAAAAGAGTGGAAAATACATAACTTTAAGTGACCTGAAATGCAAGAATCATGAAAAGTATAGCTTTACCTACGAAATTGCACTAATGAAGGAATAATAATAACAGTCCATTTAATTTGCATAAAAGCAGTAAAAATAAGTGACCATTACCGAAACATTTATACAATAAAAGATAAGAACTATCAAAACACTAATAAAGTAGATTAAATTACAAAATAAACAGAAATGGATTTAATACAATTGGGTATATATTTTTTGAGGATATATATTTTTAGTGCGATTCTAAAAAAATATATTTGCTCTGCCTTGATATACAATGCTATATTTGTGTTTCCGTTTTAAAGAGTGTAATTTCAAAAGACTTTCAGTTTTTTTGCTCGCAAGGAAAATCCTACAACCTTCCCTTTCAATTACTGTATGAATGTCTGCAATCCAGTCATTTATTTAGGGCTTAGTATTTAACAAATAAAAAAATTAAGTTCAAAAATCCTAAACCCGACTACTAACAAAATCGCGGTCTTAAAAGTAGAAAACAAGAAAATAATTCTTGTCTGATGTTCTTCGTAGTCGCATGCCACTGCTGATACCTGATGCTCCTTCATGGCGTTCTCATTGATACAGAAGTCAGCTGCTAATTGCCATTAGCAAGGTGGCATGCGACTACGAAGAATATCGGACAATAATTATTTTCTTGTTTTCTACTTTTAAGACCGCGATTTTGTTAGTAGTCGGGTTTTAGATTTTTGAACTTAATTTTTTTATTTTAATTTTATTTTTGTGTGTACATACCCAAACTATAATAAACTACATATTTGTAATGTGCTCGCCAAGACCTTTCATTAGATACCAAACTTGCTATGATTATCTCAATTTAATATTTTTTGAGGTAAGTTTTTGACATTTAAATTCCGTCAGAACAAGAATTTATAAAATTTGTATAGCCTATGACACCCGGGCTATTCTTACGAATCTATTGACACCTCATTATTAAAATCCGTTCAGTAGTTTAGGCGCTACGGTGGAACATACATACATACGTACATACATAAACTGCCAAAATCATTACCCTTCCTTTTGGCTTCGCCGTAGTCGGGTAAAAACAGTTGACAATCATTGTTTGAAAAATCACGAAGCAATATCATCATTCTCCTGCTCTTATCCCAATTTAATCGGGGTCGGCGCAGTATGCCTTCTTCTGTCATACTTCTCTTATCCATCCATCGTGTTTAGGGTTTCGTACCTCAAAAGGAAAAAACGAAACCCTTATAGGATCACTCGTGTGTCTGTCTGTCCGTCTGTCCGACCATTCCCCCCCCCCCCCCTTATCTCCGAAACTACTGGGTCTAAAATTCTGAAAAAAATACAGAAATTACTTCAACACGTATAGATTACAGGAAAACCTAAAAGAAGTCATGGTACGGAACCCTTCATGTGCAAGGTCGACTTGCACTTGGCCAGTTTTTTGGTTCATACTCTGATCTTATAGCCATCCCTATTTACACTAAAAATTTCCTCTTGTCAATTTTCTCATGCTCCGCCGCACATGTCCTTACCGCACACGCGAGTTTCTTCTCACGCGACTTTCTTTTTAACCGACTTCAAAAAAGGAGGAGGTTACATTATGTTCGTGTGTATGTTTTTTTGTTTTGTATGTATGTTACCTGATTTATCCCCCATTTGTGGACCGATTCTCAAAATTCTTTTTTTATTTGAAAGAGTATACTCCTGAGGTGGTCCCATTTTAATTTGGTGAAGATCTGGTGCTGATCTTCGGAGATATACAATGGAACTCTTCAAAAATAGACTGCTAATCTGTCGTAATTGCTGGAATCGCTTGGATGTTTATTGAATATACATTATCATGACGTAAAATCACGCCTGTATGCTCTGAGGGGGTATGCAGATGTGTACAATACACATTTTTTTTAGTTGTTATATATGAATTTCATAGACACGTATTACGTGTTTCGTGCTTTTTCTGACGCTATTCAAGTATTCGCATCTAGCAGTCATCACTTGTCTTCATGTTGATGAGCTGTTAATGGGTTTTTGCTTTCAATTCTTAACCGTTGAGGAGTAGTACCACTCCTCAACGGTTAAGAGTTGAAAGCAAAAAATAGGGGAATCTTGAAGGTTAAGGGTTAGGTTTCTTGGTTGTAATGTTAAATGCATAGTAAATATTTGTATAGTATATATCATAAGCACTTATTACAACTAAAAATGAAAAAATAAAAAGTCACCGACTTCAGAAGCAGATTTTTCTTCTTAAGTTTATTTTTGTCTTTTTGGTGTTTATGAAGTCGGTTGTTTTTTTTTTTGCAAAAATGGTTTTTACTACAGGAGGTGCAAAAATGATAATATGACTAAATAGTAGGTAACTATGACCACGAGGAAACAGTGAAGTTAGTGCAATGTAAGTCTTATTAATTTGATGGAAATCCTGACTACAAAAATAATGCTGTTTGCAAAAAAAAAAATGGTGCGTAGATGCTCATCTCCACTCTTAGCAAAATATAACAAAGTGAAGAAGTATATCGATATTTTGTGCATTTTCGGGTAATACACGACACCATCAATAACATTAAAAAACAAAAATATCGTAATTTAAAAAAGGTTTGGTGAATATTTACTAAGACTAAATGATTCACTTCTACCAAACAGGATAAAGTCGACCTTCAAATAACAATGCAATAAACAGAAATAACACATTCCTTAAACACGTTTAGACTAAAATGTTACAGATACATATGATTAAAATGAGACATCCTAGATCATTTCAAACAGAAAATATGAGATGAAACTTACATAATGGGTAATAAATAAATACAAAACATTTAAATTTTGAATTTTATCATGTAATTTAAATATTTATGACGTTTTAGTTTGGGCGGAATGTGTAGATGTTTTGTTTTGACTACCTGTACCTCACGTTTTACAAACTCGTTAGTTTCAGCTTTAGCTAATATAGCACTACATCGAATATTTCAGTTGGTGGACAATAAAGTTCAATGAACTGTGGCTCGTAAGTACTTCTTCAACCCGAGCTTTCCGGTATTCTTTCAATGTAACTCCATGCTGCAACGCATACTTATAAGAATCGTCACGACATCGCGTCGCCTCGATTCGGGATCAGTTAAAGAGCGTCACCCCGTACTCGGCGAGTCGTTGCCCCGTTTGCAGCCAGCCATTGTCGTCGCCTCACTTGCGTAGGGTCGGCACCACCATAACCCAGCCGTGTAACCAAAAGCATGGCGACGACGGCGACGTCTAGCCGACGATTTAAACCGCTACGGTTGCGCGCTGTCCTGTCCAGGCATTGTTGATCCCGCGTGGGGCTGCAGGAAGTAACATCTAGTTTCACTTACAGTCTCTTGATGATTATTTACTTATTATTAGTTTATGGTTCGTTATAAAAGATTACTTACCTATAAAAAAAATATTGAAGCGCTTGGGTTGTGACCCCCTGTCTAAGGGTTTCAATGCAATGGGTACCTGAGGATGAACCGCGCCGTGTCTCTAAAGCCGTCACCGTCTAGGAAGAGGAAATAAATAAAATGACCTGGACGCGCATCACGAAGGCTGGTTCGTCAATTCTTCGTTTATTCAAGGCCAATAAACAAATAGTAATAATTATAGATAGCTTATAAATAATTGGCAGAGGCATTTATGACTGGTTGGCAATATTAGCCAACACATCCTTGCGATTAATTGGAACTTAATTATTTTTATTACCTATGGGAATTAAAAATAAATTGCCGAAATTCTCAGACACGTCAGTAGGTTAAACTTGTTATTAACAAATCCATTTTATGTAAATCACACTAGATATCTCGCGTCTTTTTAGGTATGCCTAAGTTGAGAAAACTATAAAAACTGCTCGATTAAGTATTACGTGTTGGTTAAATAATACAAAGATATTCAGATCATAATCGGGGCAAAATAAAGAAGTATGTATGTAACTATTTTAGCTGGATATAAAAGCTAGAGCTTACATTTATATAAACATGTTATATATTATTGGTAATTGAGCCCATAAACTCGGACTGCAATGTAGAAGGCAGGTTTTGGCAAAGGTATTATAAAATAAAGTTAGCAGTGATAGGTTGTATTTTATCGCAGCGCACTTCTTTAGGCCCATTTCAGAGCGAATCCGGTGAGATTTCAACCGCGTGCGCTGAAGACTGGACGTAACATGCTTTCACAGCGTTCAATGTTCGGTGTTCTCACGGTATTGTAGTTTACAATCATGAAAATGATGTCAAGATTTATAAACGTTACTTAGCACTTAGGTGCTAAGCAATATTCCTGTCACAATGTCGCATAGCTGTCTCAAGTTCAAAATAGAGACTATAATAGACCATGTGAAAACGAGAGCTAAGTATGGTTTATATATCACGGTCAGAGTGTGCGCGCGTCAACAAATTTGTGTCGCTCTAAACAGTTCGCGTTGTGGCGCTACATAATATAAAAATCCAACGTATACTACACGATGACGCACGACGCATTCTGCCGCTGAAACACCGCACCGTCGTCGGTGTGCCCATCAATGCGGCGAAATCTACCACGACGACACTCGTCGCGTCAACCGTCGCATGCGACACGTGCTGGCTCCAGCTGAACTTTCGGCTGGCCGAGCGTGGCCAGGGTGTCGACTGAGGCACGTTCAACAGCAAACACTTTCCAACTAGTCTATGGATTACAAAACGCGCTGCCGGTATCGGTAACGCTCTGAAATGGGCCTTAGTTTGCCAACTTGGTTCGTAGTTCTCGTAAGGCACCTATTCAATGATTATCTGCCATAAAAGTTACCATCTTTAATGTCGAGTTGGCCTAGTTCTGGATAGTTATAATACTCTATAAAAAGAAAAAGAAAGCTAATATTTGTACGAAATAATAATATTCTGCAATGGACGTGTTCAGATTTGAACTTAAGGCTACAAGTCCCCCGGCCCCAGTGAAAGCCATGGTCCGGGACGAGAGGAAATGGGACGCCGCCGTCGCCTCCTTTTGCGAAGCAGTTATGCTAGCGATGGAGGTGGCGGAACGTGCGACGGAGAGAACCTCTCGTCCCAGACGCACCGCGGGAAACGCTCCGGGCGTTGGGGGCCACGAGATGGCTTCCGGCCACCGTAGACGCGGGCCGTGGACTGTGAGTAATGGGCTAGCTCGCCGTCCGTCCATCTTATGACGATGATAGGCCGTGTCGACGGCGCGTTCGTCTTCCGCGCGCGCCAACGACGCAAGGGCCAACGCCCGTCGGGGCTGCGGGTTGTTCGAAAGAGATACCGCGACCTTGGCACAAGGGCTAAGAAAGAACATGGGTGGTTTATAGTCAGTAGAATTTTGACCTCAGGTCAGTAGAAGTTTGAAGGGAGGGGTTATTTGATGATTTACCAATCCCCAAAAAAAAGCTACAAGTCCCAATTTCATTCTCCTTTACTTTCTGGCGTGTCACTTGTGAAACTACTGCCGAAACTAGCAACGGTGCACGATGAAGATTTGATTTTTATGATTGTCTTTCTTATTTATCTGACCTAATGAAAAATTGTTAAGTTATTCCTTTATTACATCAGACCCCACAAATTATAGACCTATTTTAGTTCTTTTTGAGAAATTAATTCTAGACCTATTGCAAATATTTTTAAATAAATATAAATGATTACATAGTAAACAGTTTGGTTTTACGAGGGTTTCACGAGGACGTATTTACTGCACATGGGAAGATAAGTACGATTCTTTGGGTATTTTTTGCGATTTGTCTAAGGCATTTGATTGCGTTCTTCATGACATAATGTTAATCAGGAAACTCCGCCACTACGGAATATGGAACGGCGCTCTAGATCTTCTTATCTCATACCTGAGTAATAGGATCCAAAGAGTTGACGTCAACGGGAAAAGATCTCCCGTATCTATTGTAACAATGGGAGTCCTACAGGGCTCGATTCTTGGTCGTTTCTTGTTTCTTATTTATTTAATGATTTACCTTACCTCATAAAGGATAACCACGATATAGTGTTGTTTGCGGATGATACTTCGCTTTTGTTTAAACAAGGGCGAAGAGTCGAATCCTGATGATAGCGCGGTGTTCTTGGGCTTAGTGGGGAAATTGGGAAAATCATTCAGCCTCATATGGATAAATTGTCGAAGAAGCAGAGTTCTGCAGCATACGTAGTTAGAAAAGTCGTAACTTAACTAATGTAGAGACAGCCCAATTAGTGTACTTCAGTTATTTTCATAGCGTTATGTCGTACTGCATTTTGTTGTGGGGTAATGTTGCCAATATTCAGAAACATATTTATTTATTTATTTTAACATTTTTCAGAGACTATTTCGCAGAAACGGGCGGTTAGATCGGTTAGATGTATTCAAATAATGTACTCCACAATCTCTTCCAAATATTACGTCGTGAACCAAAAAATTATTACTTTGTAAGCAATATCGAGATAACTTTGATAAAGACATTTTGCTCTCGGACTTCCTGTGTATGTCCAACCGTAAGGCCCGTAATCCACCAAAGCGGAGTGGAGCGGAGACGAGAGGAGATGTGCGGAAATCGGCCAATCACATTAGTTAAAATTTATATCTGGTCTTTCGCCCTTCCTGTGATTGGTCGAATTTGGCACATCTCCTCTCCGCTCTGCTCGTCTCCGCTTTGGTGGATTACGGGTCTAACAGTCAGCCACTCCCACGACAGTTGACATCACACAGTTGAAATTGGTTCTTCCATAAACCATCACACGAAATTAATGAGAACATGAGAGTTGTTAAAAAAAAACTACAATTATATGTCTAACTGCGATCAGTCATCATCATCAGCCTATAATTGTTCCCACTGCAGGGACTCAGGCCTCCTCTCTAGGAGAGGGATGGGCTATAATCCACCACGCGGGCCCAGTGCGGATTGGTAGATGTCGCTTAACTTCGAATTTTTGGTTCTAAGACATGCCGGTTTCCTCACGATGTTTTCCTTCACCGTTTTGAGAGCAGTGGTGATGAAATAAATTACACAAAGTAATGCGCCTGCCTGGGTTCGAACCCACGACCAACTGTTCGTAAGTCGGGGCCGCCACCACTGGGCCACCACTGCTCTAACTGCGATACTCAGAGATATTTAATGATTACTTAAGCCGTCACTTAGTAAAGATTTGACATACTTTTTACCCGACTACGGCAAAGCCAAAGGAAGGTTATGATGTATGACAGAACTGTCAAAACCTTTAGTAAGTAATGGAATAAGTAATAAAGTAAAGCTCTCTGAGTGCGGCAGTAAGTGGGGGGTGTATATCGGCAGGTATAGGAATTGTGCCCCACTACTCTCGTTTCCAAACTAAGAGGAGTAAAACACAGAACATTATAATATTATGTAGGTTTGTAGAACTTTCCACGAACATTCGTTTTGATATGATATTCAGGTTTTGAAGTAATGAACTATTTTTAGTGAAACCTCGGTAGTAATTTTGTTTTTCATGAAAAAACAAATTTAGGTTTGCTGTTGCGTGTAAATTGGCCTATGGCGTGAATAACCCGAAAGTCTGAAAACTAGTTGCATAACCCAGTAACTGGTATATGGATGTCAAATAGTTACTCGCTCGCTCCACATAAAATATTGATTTTGAGCTGCAACCGGTTACACTGGAAATTGAGTGGGAAAAAGCCTTGGCAGCTTTTATCTGCAAAGATGCACCGGAAGATGCAGACGTGACGGCACGTTCAAGTTCCTCAAACAAAATGCATGTCACGTATTTAATTCACGTGGCGAATATGCTTGCTTTTGGACCCGGGGATAAGATACGACTCACACTTATGAGTTAATATCGTAGTCATTGAATTTATTTGGCGATGCAAAAAAACTGAACTCTTGAAGATATCCTTCTGTCCTTTTTTGGTTTGCGATCGAAACAACATGTGTAACCCAAATTCAGATGCATGACCTACGTGAAATTGGATAGACAGTATGTACATACGAGTAGTGTTCTGAAATAAATAGAGCCAAGCTGTAACAACATGCCCTTGTTATTTATGTTAATGTGCATCTAATTTTAGTAAGAAGATACCTATTGTTGTCATGTTTCCGGCAAAGTATCTATACAGTGGGCGATCACCGAGTGATCTAAGTATTTTAGTTTGGGCGCGGTCAGTTGTATAATATATCACATTGCGGCCCAAATAAGCCTCACAAACGACGCCTTCACAAATAAAATTTACATTTTTTGCAATTTAAACGGAGGTATTGTTGCAATAAATACTCCATTTTCGATTTTGACGATCGTATATAAAAGAAACGATGGGCGTTTAGGCCGTATTCTATTGAAAAGAGGCTACGAGTAACAATGAAAACGATTACTGTGAGTAGGCAAAAGGGTTTAACAAAATATTTAACAAAAATCAGTTCATTTTCACTAATTAAATTTAACTACCTATCAGCATCAGTATTGTAGCTCAAATAAGGTTTTAGATCTAGATCTATCTAGAATTTTATGACCTATATACTGAATTAGGTAATCAATCGATAAATGCTAATTCCAAAAAAACTGGAACTTGTCATCATTAAAAGCTAATGGGTTCCCACCTAATTTTACAGACCTAGAAATACTGAATTGGTAAACATTTGACTAACTTTATCAGCATCATATTAGCTTACAATCACCCACTGCTGGGTCCTACATGCCTTCCCTTTGCCCGCCACATTTCTAATTCTATACCTAAGTTCAAAAATTGGTTCAAAAACGAAGGTCGAAGGCCCTATTGGCCTATATACCATGTTCAGGAATCCCAAGGACTGAAAAAAGCCTTATCTGCTCTGAAAAGAGGAAAATGAGAACTTATACTATTTACATACACCATAAATTCAAAATCATCACAGGATTAAAAATGAGTGCTTTTTGACCATTTTGCCATTTTATTTTCATGCTGCTTATTTTTAAGGTAGAAATTATACCTCCTGAAGCTTTTATCACAGCTCTATGACTAGCGACAAAATCGATATCAAATCGCCACTATTCATGTAGGCACTTTAGCAGGACACATTTGTCTCAAACAATAATTTTCTGTACATTTATCTCAATTTTTAATCTAATATTTTTTATCTAGTTCATAGTTTTGGCCCTGACCGCTGTCAGCTTATCTCAAGCTTTCAACGATGGTCGGTACCACCCTGAACCCCATGGAAACAACTATAACACCCAGGCGTTTAGGAATAGCAAATACGGATCGCTCTACAACGCTTACCAACAACCGCAGTACTATCAGGCGCTTAACCGGGAACTGCTGACTCCAGCAGTCAGCTATGGTGACAGGTGAGAAAGAATTTTGATATTTATTACCTATTAGTTGAGTCTCTATTTGTGCCCAGTTGGTGTCGATATGTTTGCAACGACGATTTGCTTAACAAAGGACGTAAACATAACTGGTGGATTTTGGTTGTACTATTAGGTACACCTCTGCCTACCCGTTCGGGGATTACGGGCTTGATTTAAAACTTTTTTTCTCAAAAAGATCTAAGGCATGACATGACAAGGCATTTTGTGTGTTATTAACAAGGAAATTTTAATAGACTTTTTTTAGTTTCTATGGTCAAAAATTAATCCAGCTAATTTTTTTTTGTTATGAGTGACGAAGAGGCACAGCAATATTTATTTATTTAGGACAAACCTAACCTTCACGTTCTCTGATAAAATCATATAAAGTTTCTTGATTCATCGTTTATTTTCCTATAAATTAGGATAGGCAATCAATAGCAGATTTGCGTAACACAAAACTTTAGTTTATGCGTGCTTCGATCTAGTGGTACGGTGCTTGTAGATTTTAGGTTATACTTTAAGTACCCTATTAGAAAAAAATACCATCATCTACTAAGTCTATTCCCTATTATATTGGGGTCGACTTCCAAAAGGTATCGTATTACCCAGGCAGTCACTTCATGTAAATATGGTACTCAGCTCCATGCGACTACTCCGAGACCGGAGGCCGACCCCAACATAGTTTGGAAAAGGTTAGACAGATGATGTTGATAGGGGTCGACGGACTCCTAAGCTCACGTTTGGGTTACACGATACCCAATATCTGGGTCTCGTGAGACTGACTGTCTGAATTTCGGATTTCTAACTAGGTAAATGAAAACAACATTCAAATTGCATTTAACTTTCTTCACTTTGGAGATAGTACTTAAGAAATAAACATAGCCATCTCGATCTCATCGCTATGTACATAATAAAAACAGGAATCTTATCAATGAGCCTACCATTTAAATGTCAAGCAGGAAGCAACTACATTTGCATAGTTCAGTGGGATTAGAATTGAACTCATGGCCTTTAGGTGCCTATGTTCCAATACTTGGTTATCTGCCATTATGTTAATAAATTGATCAGACGTGAAATGTATGTCATTTAACAGGAATATGAATTACGATATTGATATTAATATCTGTTATTATACGTTTAAGAACCAAATTACTGACCATTATAATTATGTTATTTGTCGATTTAAGCCTGGGGGCCGAATGAATTTGTATTGTTTATTATAATTAATAATCTGGTTTTAGTTATAAAAAATAAGTCGAATTGGCAAAAATACGTTTTAGTGTTAAAACACTGAAACGTATTTTTGACAATTCAAACATGTACAATGTAACGTCAGCTAGAATAATTTGGAAAACACCAAAATGATATTGTTAACTTTTAATAAGAATATTACGAGATCAGAGACATTTTCCAGACGCTTTATTGCTCACAAGACGTGTCTTAAAAAAAAAACTCGGAATGCAAAGAAAGACGTCAAACGTTTCCATTTTTTATATCACAGTAGATCGTGTTATGATGATACATGTTTTCTGATATTATCATGATGGATGCGAGGTGTTCCGTACATCCGCGTTGCCAGCTCATACCAACGTGACAGATGACATTTTCCATGACAGTTCAAGGACATAACACGTGTTAAGAAATCCTAATTAAGGCATGGGTATCTTCACGGTGACCAGAATTAAGCTGATGATTAATATTTAGACGATAAATCCAATTTATTGATTTAATTCCACATTTTGAAAATCAAAGACTTAAAACTATGTTTAAATTGTTCATAGTCCCATTAATTGCCTACAAGAACACTGTAGTCGATTTCATTAACTTATTATGTATTCTCTAGGGTTCATCGAGTTTTAATGAATTTCATTTGTTTCAGTGTTGAACAAGCCACCACCGCCGTCCCAACAGTGACGTACCGTACTCCAGTTACTCCTGTTACCTCGACTTACCGCCCGTTCACGTACTCCACTCCCAAGCCATTCACCTACTCGAGATCCACTCCCCAGCCATTCACCTACTCGAGATCCACTCCCCAGCCATTCACCTACTCCACTCCCCAGCCATTCACCTACTCCACTCCCCAGCCATTCACCTACTCCACTCGCCAGCCATTCGCCCCAAGCCCCAAGCAAGTTCATGCTCCTGCAGCAGTCTACCACAAGTCTGTATCTGATGCTGCCGCAACTATCCTCAGAGAAGACAGAACCTTCGATGAAAATAATTACCATTACGCTTATGAAACCAACAATGGAATTGCTGCTGAAGAGTCCGGAATTGTTGACGGAGTCGGTGGAGGAACCAGGGTCAGGGGCTTCTACGAATACATTGGCGATGATGGTCTTAAATACAGAGTAGACTACACTGCTGACGAGAACGGTTATAGAGCAAGTGGTGCGCATCTGCCCAAAGCTCCTTAACTCAATTAGTTATACTTAAATAAAAACGATGTAAAACATTTCGAGAACACAAATTAAAAAATGTAAGCCATCTTGTTATTTTATTACTGTCAACAACAGAGATATTTGAAATTTTATGTCCCTACCTGAGATTTTATGGGTCCGTAGGCGGAGCCACATCCTTTGCCTTACAAAGCAAAACTCGTCTCAGTTTATTGGGTAATCCTGACGAAACAAATCGACAGGTATTGCACAGATTTTCGAGTTAGTCTTTAAATTCAAATACGTTATGAAAGGTGCTAGATTGAATTGATGAACCAATTAAGTGGCTCTTGGTCATGCTATGCTAAATTTAAAAATAAAAATATGAGACTTTTTGACAGTGACACTATAAATAACAACTAATTATTGTAGCATTCTTGTCGCCTGAGTCATGAGCCATGTCTAGTCTGCTTCTTACTGGTAGTTTTATTAGTCTGGGTTTCTTGATTTATGGTTTCAATATATATCTACAATAATATTATGCAGTATGTAGTATTAGGTACACCTCTGCCTAACTCATCGGGAATCACAGGCGCGATATTATGATGAAGTTTTAGTACTACGGGTTTAGGATGTCTCCAGTTTACTGTTTCATTGTACTAAAGTCTATACTAGTATGGGGAACAGAATCAGTTCTGTATAATAACCTTACGAAGTATCGACATGTAACAAACTTATCTTACCGAAATGTGCAAGATTGTTATTTCGATATTATGATGAATAGAAGTTTTTTATTAATAGGGTGCGAACCTATTTTCGTCAACCGGGCACTACGTACTATGTGGCACGGGTGCGCCAAAGTTCACCTAAAATTTCAACTCCGATAATTGGAAATCCGAAAATGTTCTTCCTAACATTTTTCATCCTAACAATCGCAATTCCTAACTTCTCTGTCTCTAATGTTTTAATTCCGAAGCATTCAACTTCATAATGTCAGTAGCAATAAACATCTATTATACTATTATTTGTTTTCCTATATTTTCTAAACATAACCATCTTTTACACTATTATTCAAAGTCATATCTTTTTTTTGTTTAAATTACTTTTTGTTCATAATAATCAGTATTATAAAAGGTTCCATTAAAATAGGTGGACAAAATTTTAGAAATCATTCAGACCGCTAAAATAAGGACAATAGTAAAAAAAATATAAGAAATAGTACATTACTGCAGAATCCAGTAAGTAAACCTTCCTGGCCAAGTATGAGTTAACCGGACCGAACCGCAGGTGAGGTCTGGTTATATACGAGGCCAGGATGGCTTTCTTACTGGTTGAGGTTTGTATAATGCTTTTCTCAAAAATTAAAGAAAGTTTAACAACAAATTCGTTTAATTAATATTGAAGGTTACATTCATATGTGAAAAACACAATAGCACTTTTTGGCCGACCCGGGAATCGAACCCAGGACCTCACGCTCTGCAGTCGAGCTTACGACCACTAGACCAACGAGGCAGTTTAGGAAACAACTTTAGAAAAAACTTTTTAATAAACTGAAATTACTAAATACAATCATGAAAAAAATCCCACACTATACTTCTACAACATTACTAAGTACAAAACGCAACGTATAAAATGGCTGTTTAAGGTTCCAAAAATATATGTATCTCATAAAATGTCATACCAAAAAGAGAGATAGATATATATTTGGAACCTCCCTTCTATGACCATGTTATAATGGCTAAACTCTAATCTGTGTCTGGTACTATGTTTTTTTTTTCTAAACAGATCTAAAGAGGATGACCTAGTGTCCAGTAAGTAAATTACATACTTACTTACTGGACAGTAGGAGATTCCAAGTTTAAAATCTCGCTTCTTACTGGACAGTTGTGAATAAGTCTCCGGTAAAGTTCACTTTCTGGATACTTTTTAGAGATGTTGGCAACATTACAAACCATTTTTGAGAAAAAGACATTAAAATACCTACTTTTATAGGATGAGTTTGTTCTAGAGTGCCGGCAATTTATTATTTTAAGTCAAAATTAAATCACTTTATATAGTGTTTTTTTTTGTTTAGATGTCTTTAGAGGCTTACTAAACGCTGTGTTAAAATTTGTCCACCTATTTTAATGGGACCTTATATACCATGCAAAGATATCCATAGGTTAGGTTAAATTAGAACTGTGACCAACTACGCGCGAGCCGAGCGAGCGAAGCGAGCGGTGCCGCGGCAGCGGCCGGCGAGCGCTACCTCAAAATTGGTCGCGAAATTTTTCTAAGTATTTTTTTCATAGTGCCCCCAAGACGACACTCTGACCTGAATTTCATTCGTTTATTTTATTTCAAGACAAAAATCAGTGAAACGACCTTTAATCATTCTAAACAGTTGTATGAGTGAAAATATTATGGTAATTATGTTTAGGAATAAAAGCGTTAGGATAAAAAACAGTAGGAGTTTAAATATATTTACACTAATGATATTATGAATTCCAATTTTCGGAAACATGAGTGTTAGAACATCGTCGGTAGCACTACAAATAGTATGAATGAAAACTTTAGGATGAAAAATTTTAGGAAGAGTGACCATTCGGATTACAAATCGTTAGGAAGAACAATTTCGGATAAAGAACTTTAGGTGAGCCAATATGGACCCATGTGGCACACCTCTGCCTTACCATTCGGGGATTACACGCGATGTTATGATGCAGTTTTAGTACTACAGATATGGAATCTCTTCTACGTAGTACATTACTGCAGCGGCCAGCAACAGAGGCATTGATAGACGAACGTGTAAATGTGGGCCGAGGCGAAGCCGAGGCACACATACGTTCGTCCATCAATGCCTAGTTGTGGCTAAGGCTTGTATAGTACTTTTCTCAAATAATGCGAGGAAATTAAATACAATTTACTTTTCAAAATCACATACAACAATAATTTTTCACGCGTTGAAGAGTTCAGCCAATTCGAAATTTAAATAAAACCTTTTTCTCAAACATGCTTGGAAATTTGAGCATTATTTTGACAACCTTCTTCGAGATAAATCGAAATTGCTGTACTGGCCAGATACATGCGACCAGCGGCCGGCAAAAGTTGTATGAAAATCCATATCTGTCGTGTTTAGCGGCCAAATAAATTACATACTAAACTCATATCTGTCGTGTTATTTAAAAATGGAATGATCTTTTACTCTGAACCATAGCAACCAAGGAGGTGACTTATTAAAGGTTTTATTTAAATTTCGAATTGGCTGAACTCTTCAACGCGTAAAAAATTATTGTTGTATGTGATTTTGAAAAGTAAATTGTATTTAATTTCCTCGCATTATTTGAGAAAAGCACTATACAAGCCTTGGCCACAACTAGGCATTGATGGACTTACGTATGTGTGCCTCAGCTTCGCCTCGGCCCACATTTACACGTTCGTCCATCAATGCCTCTGTTGCTGGCCGCTGCAGTAATGTACTATAATAAGTCACCTCCTTGGTTGCTATGGTTCAGAGTAATCGTTCCATTTTTAAATAACACGACAGATATGAGTTTAGTATGTAATTTATTTGGCCGCTAAACACGACAGATATGGATTTTCATACAACTTTTGCCGGCCGCTGGTCGCATGTATCTGGCCAGTACAGCAATTTCGATTTATCTCGAAGAAGGTTGTCAAAATAATGCTCAATTTTCCAAGCATGTTTGAGAAAAATAAATTATTAATTTATGGTTGGATAGGTAGCTTCAACGTCAAATATCGATTAGTTATTTGTAACATGCATTTTATGAAACATTAATTATCATTTATCATGTAGATGTTGCAGGAAAACCCGTCGTTATAGAAACAGACAGTCTCGTTAGAATTGCAAAAAATCACAAAACAAAATAATAAGAATCTATCAACTCTAAAGTGATCTTGTTCCCGAAACAATGACTATACAGAAGATTGGGTGATTAACTGAGTTTCATCAAGGAGCAAAAAATAAAAGAGCTTTATATAATATTGCTTCGGTGATAGTGTTATAGGATAAGAAGTTTTAAAGTAGGTTTTGGCAGCAACCGCTAGTCGAATGATTATTTTCCATTATTAAGAATTACAGACCCATTTCGCTCCTCCTGTAACATGTATTAGCTGCTTATAAGAGTCATCATCTAGCGGAATTACGATTACTTCCAGCAAGCGTGGAAGGCCGGGTTGGGGAGAATACAGCACCAAAAAGCACTTCCAGACAGAGCGATAAATTATACATAAGTCTGAATAGTACAATTGGCCATCGTGTCTTGTATTTGAGGAATATAATAAGGGTTTAGACTCTATCGAGACCTGCTAGTAAAAAAAATTGTAGAAACGGATCCCGGGACCCGTGGAGACAACTCGCCGGGATCCGTGTTACATCAAATCGGACCCCTCAGTTCTGAGTGTCTGCAGGCCTGCCAAGTCAATTAACGATACAGTCAATTTCTGAGATGTATTTATGAGAACGCCCCAATTATATACAAATTCAGAACCAGAAAACTGAGTATATCCCATTGCGTCGGGGAGTCAAGCAAAGGGACGTAATTTTAGCGGCGATCGACGGCGGCGGCCTCTGGCATCCGGCCCTGGTGCAAACCATGGTCCGGGGCGAGAGGGAATGGGACGCCGTCGTCGCCTCCTTCCGCGAAGAAGTGATGCTAGCGAAGAAGGTGGTGGAACGTGAGAGGGAGAGAACCTCTCATCCTAGCTGCCGCGGGAGACGCTCCGGGCGTCGGGGGCCACGTGATGGCTTCCGGCCACCGTAGACGCCGGCCGGCCTGTGGACGGTGTGTAATGGGCTAGCTCGTCGTTCGTCCGTCTTATGACGACGAAAAGCCGGGGCGTAATAACAAATAAATAAATTAAATACGCACGCTGCAAATGCTCGATAAATGGTTTCATGGTGAACTTAGATAAAACCAAAGTTATGTTCAACGAACACGTCAGGACCTATTGTTATCAATGGCGGTTCTAACAAACCTCTGGAAAACTCTGCAGTTTGTATGAATAACTTTGTTTTTGTTTGGGAAAGTCTACTCACCTAGGGTCTACTCATCATGTAGTTTACAGACCCTTAAGACCAATGTCTGCAATCCTGCCTGTTAAGGCTTACGAGGCTGAAACGTGGATACTTACGGTGCGATTGGTCCATAAGTTCAAGTTCAACTATACTTGGTGTATCTCTGAGGGATCGAACCTGGAACGAGATAATCCGACCGGGAACCGGAGTTTTCGACTTAGCTTACAGAATAATTATGGTGAAGTCGCCACGGGCTGGTTATATTGGCCCGTGGAACTGATGGCCGTTGGGATGAACGTATTCTTGAGTAGAGTCCGGAAATCAGGAAGTGTACGGTGGGAAGCCCACAGGCTCGGTGGAGCGACGATCTTCGCAGGGTGGCGCGATTGCAACTGGATGGGAGCTGCCGAGCATCTAATTAAGTGGCGTACGATTGATAAAGCGTATTAGACTGCTGTTGGCTGATGATGAAGCGTCTATATAGAATTAATGAGATTTCTGACACTTGATTCTAATGTCATAAGTCATAACTTAATAAAGATGAGCCCAATTAATAAATTGATTATTTTCTTGATGAGGTGTGATACTGATAAGTTTTTTAAAGAATCTATAAAAAGTTTATGAGAAATAATAAATTTTGTGAATAATTTATTTTTATGTTAAATATATTTTGACATGAAACAAAATATAAATAAAATCAAGAGGATTACCAAATATTTGAAAGTTTTACATCAGTAACAAAAACTGACCAAGTGCAAGTCGGACTTACACGTGAAGGGTTCCGTACCATTGTAGTAGATATTGAGAGATTTTCCATGTTATTTTAACACCATAGACTTCTTATAGGTTTTCCTGCAATCTATAAATGTTGATATAATTTCTGTATCTTTTTCAAAATTTTAGGCTCAGTCGTTTCGGAGATAAGGGGTGGGAATGGTCGGACAGACAGACACACGAGTATTCCTATAAGGGTTCCGCTTTTTCCGTTTGAGGTTCGGAACTCTAAAAGAGACGTTCCCACGAAATAACATTAAAAAAAATAAACTTCAAAGTTAGGCCGCAGTTTTGCTTTAAATAGATACATGTTTATTCAACTTTACTTTTTGTTGTGGCAAAAACTTTTTGTAAGTTTATTTAGGAATCTAGTTACCTGTCCGTTTTACCGTGACTACCCACTGTGACAACTTACATGAGACTGTGCTTGAACTGTTTTTGGTAAGTTATACAGTATTTTGCCCAACATAGTCATTATAATAATAATATAATATTCCACAACTATCACACAACGCCATCTAGTCCCAAGCTAAGCAGAGCTTGTGTTATGGGTACTAGACAACTGATAAACATACTTATATATTTCTAAATACATACATATTATAGATAAATTACACCCAGACACAGAACAAATGATCGTGCTCATCACACAAACATTTGTCCTGGGTGGGAATCGAACCCACGACCTCCGGCATAGCAGTTAGGGTCACTAACCACTAGACCAACAGGCCAGCCAAATAATACATTTGTAATTCCACTGCTATAATACTTTGTAAGGCGTTGCTTTCTGTTGACAACGAAATGTTGCATCTTGGTAATTAATACATATGCAAACATTATGTCAATATCAATGCCATCTTACGTAAATATATGAAATGGATTGGTATAAAAGTACAAAAAAGCTCATCAATAGATATCAGTTAACTAACAGATCTCCAGATCTACTCTTCTATCTAGCAACACATAAAAATATTTTAAAAAATGAAATTCGCTGTAAGTGATATTACTATAGCATTGTTTTCTGGTGCGAGTGAATTGTTCAGTTGATCTATAGTTTCCTATTGTTTTTTAAGCTTGTCTTTGCCGCCGTGTGGGCCGTCTCCGCCGCTCAGTTCGCTGGTTTCGGCAGCCAGACCCGGGCGCCTCTTCGTCCGACTCCCGCTGCACCCAGGCCGCCACCACCCAAGCCTGTAGCCCGCGTCGCTAACAACGACCAGGCTGCTAACGTCCTCCGTTACGAGAACGATGTCAAGCCTGATGGCAGCTTCGTCTACGTGTCAGTATATACGAGTCCTCCATTAATTAATAGTCATGTTACTTCTAAAGCTATTACAAACGGTTTTGCTTGTATTATTATGCTTCCGTTAAGCAATCAATAGCAATGTAAATCTTAGTACCGATGTATAAAATTCATTAACTAATTTATCGTTGTAGTGTGGAGATCGACAACGGCATCTCTGCCCAAGCCCAGGGTACTCCTCGTGACTTCGGTGGAAACCCACCCGTAGTCCCCGTTGTCTCCCAAGGCAACTTCGGCTGGACTTCCCCCGAGGGTCAGCCAATCGCCATCTCATACGTCGCTGACGAGAACGGATACCAGCCCACTGTAAGTTATTCAATAATTACCTATAGCTACAGAAGAAGCATGATTCACCATTAGGTGCTTAGAATAGACTTCAATTAATTGAAATTGAGGTCAATATTGATGCCCACCAACTTAAAATGGATATAATAATAATAATTAATTAATTAATTTGTGCAAAAACTGCAAATGTCAGTGCTTCCGCAATTTGCAATAAAAACAATCTCAAACATGTCCTCTCATTTTTACTTGATCATGTTTAAAGGAACGGGTCAGGTGAGTGATATATGATCTAACAGATGTATGACAGAAGAAGACCGGTTGCTAGAAACAGAAATGTCAGTGTTGTAAAATGATTGCATAAAGTTTGAGTTTGTTGGTCCACATATTATTTAGTGTGAATTTCCTAATACAATATTTGACTTATTTGATGATAATAATTTAATATTTTCTGTTTTTTTTCAGGGTGATGCTATTCCCACTCCCCACCCCATCCCTGAGGCCATCCTCAAGTCCCTGGCGTACAACGCTGCCAACCAGAAGAAGTAAAAGAACAACTAAATTAACTTAGCCAATTTAAATCAACCTTAAGTCTCTATGATTCTCATAAAATTTTGTAAATAGGTGCATTTTGTTCATAATTATTATTTATATTCGACGCCAAGTGGTAATATTGCTACATAAGCCACTTGTAAGCAGGATGTGTTATTTAAATTGGAAATAAATTGTTATTTATATTACAATGGTGTAAAATGTAAGAAACAAGGTATTCCGAATGGTTTCCGCGATTAAATAAAAACGAACTAATTTGATATTTCATTATACGACTTCTCCTCATACCGATAAATCAAAATATTAATTATGATTTATTACTTAAATCAGATCACTTTTTGCCGTGGTGTGAAAAATGCAATAAATTCAAATAGTTATTAGTCAGTTTACTGCGTTTTAAGATTTAATGCTATTTTCAAGGAAGTTAGAGGCCAAAGCATTCTCATCAAAATACAAATTCAAAATTATCTACACCTAAAAATTGCGCCAGAATATGAAATTTATCGAATTCATACCTAATAACGATGAATTTAGTCATGCTTAATTGTCTCGTATTATAATAGATACTAGTCTCAACAAACATCGAAGATGTTCGACCTATCAGAATACTAGCTGTTGCCCGCGACTCCTTTCGCGTAAAAAAGAAAACTCAAAAAAAACAGTGGCAGGAGTAGTAGTGCTATTCCTGATTTATTTCTGTGCCGAATTTCATTCTGATCTGATTAAAGATTTTTAATGTTCATTTCCGTTAGAAAAAAATAAGTTAAAATATAGAGAAAAATTGAGATTACCCAAAATCAGTTTAGGTTTACATCATGTCGAGGAACAATAGAAACCATTTGCGCACTCCACCAATTTTGTGAGAAGTCCAGACTGCACTCTAGAACTTGTAAATGTTGTTATTTGAGCTAGAGAAAGCAGATAGGGTAGCTCGGGGTGTATTTTGATGGGCTTAGAAAGAGAAAGGTATACCTGGAAAGTTATCATCATCTGCCTAGCCTATTCCCAACTCTGTTGAAGTCGGCTTTCAGTCTCATCGGATGCATCGCAATACCAGTATTTTACATGGAGCGACTGCCTATGATTCCTCCAACACTTAAGTAATAGGTGATGTATGTGAGTTAATGTTGAGTTAATTCGTGTTATATGTAGTCAATCTCGTAACTGCTGGCAACACCGACGAGTTCAGTGTGGCTGTAGATTTAATAATAATTATTAATTTATATTGACATTGTTTCTGTCGGTGAAGATGAACATCATGTATATCTATTCATGTATATTTTAAGTTAAAGGATTCATAATAAATACCTCGTCCAATATGTAAATAAATACAAATAAAAAAAAATGAAGCTCCAGAGATCCAGAGCAGATTTGTTGAAATAGCAACAGAAGCTGGACATTGCCGGCTTGAAAATCAGCAGAACTAAAACCAAATACATGTTCTGTGGTTTCAGCGGTCTCTTCAATCATGGAGTAACAGCATAAGGTGGTGCGTTTCTCCCTGTATTGGCATACATTTTATAAATCGCAACATTTATAGCGAATGCTATTATCGCGCCTGATACAAACATATTTTGCGAATGCTTAGGCAAATGCGACACGTAAATGTAACAAAAAAAAAATCCAAGCTTTTGTTAGAATTAAAAGAAAATCAAAAGGCTATGAAAATTGAATACGTATACAAAATTGAAATGTCTGTTGCTTACTAAACGTTGAGGAGTTATCTTGTAAGTAGCTGATTCTTTTTCTTTGGGCTTGGCAGAGCGGAAGGGAGTGTCAGACTTCTACTGACTAAAAACCACCCATATTCCTTCTTAGCCCTTTGTGTCAAGCCCGACGGGAAGTAGATGATCCTGACTGCAGAATTCTGTCATGTCTGTTGTAAAAACATTGTCACCAGAAACAAAGGTGTATGCCAATTTCCAAAATTCAGTTGGGAGAAAAACTTGATTTTGTGTCATAGAAGAACGACTAGGTCATCTCTTATTTTAAAATTTTACTCATACATAAATTTGTTAGATTAACATAATTTATCACTACGAGCATCTGTTACTTGTGTTAATAAATAATAATATTTAATATATATTGTCAACGCGTTTTGTCTTTGTGTTTATCTTTTTTGCCAATAGTTTTAGTAAAATAAGCACAGTAACCGGCTACCGATTTGTCACAGTCACAGTAAAATAGAGTCGTGCTCGTGGTTTTATAATAACTGCCACTCTAGTCAGTCTTTAGGTTAAACTGTGCTTGTCTAGGTTGGTCTGTGGACGACTAACCACCCGTTACATACGAGATTCCTTTGTGCCTCGAAAAGCACGTTAGGCCGTTGGATCCCGCTGCCATGTATAGATCTTTGGCAGTCCTTATAGATAGTCAGTGGCCTGAAAGCCTGACAACCAGTCTTACCAAAGAGTATCGTATTACCCAGTACTAACTGGATTGTGGAGGTAAGATAGATAATCGCTTCAGCATCTAGTTAGACTGGAAGCCGATCTCTACATAGTTGAGAAATGGCTACGCAGATGATGGCATGGAGTCTCATGGAGTTTTAGTAATAGATCGGCTTTATCGAGCTCAAAAAACTGTATACAGGGTGTAAACGAACCCTTCACAAAACCGTCAACCAAGCGTTATGTACATCAAACTAAGTGACCTTACGCAAAAATATTACTGGAAAACAACTTTCTTTTGAGGTCAAAAATAACATTTTACGGTAAAACTCAATTTGGTACTCTTAAAACATTGTGCTAGTGGATGCTTTGAATAATAAACAAGTCATGGAAGTAATTTAAATTAAAAAAATGAAATTTGACTTTCGATAACACCGTACCTAGGGTGTTCCCAGGTATGGTCTAGAACAAAGAAAAACGATCGCAGTGACGGGGACAACGGGGGGCCCGGGGGTTTCGTTAAGAATACTTTTACACCCTTTATGCCTCATCAATGTCGAAACTACACGTAAGGCGAGGTTTCCCTACTTTGTTTTTATGTACGCACGACCTCGTCCCCCGTCCTGCCGCGCGAGCGATATAATGCCTAAATTTTGACTGTTTTTTTCTTCTTGGAGAAAAATGATAAAGAAATTAAACATTATGTGACCCGAGATAAAACACATTTTTTACGACCTTTATTATGATATAAGTTTCATTTTTCAAAGCCTAATATAACTCAAGTAAAACGATTATTTAGCCATCATTTGGACATGTCTTTGCGATTTAATTGGATGCAGTGAAGTGTAAGTAATCGTGTATCGCATACCCGACATATCATGATCAAAGAGTCAACTATGTAATACATTTTTTTCAAAATTTAAATCCGTTCCATGTACGAGTAAAACGCTATTGTTGACGACGTTTATCGGGGTAACCCCGCCTTAAATGTATAAAGCTATATCTTTATAAGTAGTTCACTTAAGAACAAGCAGAACTGCGGGAGGCACTTGTTAATCAAACTACATTAATCTGATTTCTTCAAAAAGATTTAATTTATGTTCGTGTCATAAAGTCGTAAAGACAAAAGTGAAAACACTAAAAATAAATGAATAATTTTATACATTGATGCACGATTGATTGTGGTTTTTGTACCAGATAACAACATTTTTTTTAGTCTACTCGAGCGAATGAGATGTTAGCTGCCATGAACGTAAAGACTACTTCTCTTCCCTATAATGGTCAATCTAAGATTCATTTTTGTACTGATTTTTTTTCGTGTATATTTTCAACTATATTGCTAAAGCTTTTCATTAGGTTCAAGGTTATTTGGGAAAATTTGTCAGTTTCGGGTAGCTTGATGTGGTGACATCTGTAAATATACAACTGAATCTGAACAGTTGGACGTAGGTATGCTACTAGTGAGCGAGCGCCGTTACAAAAAAAAAACCATAGCCAAAACCTATTGCGTACTTACATAAGCGACAATTCTAAATTTTATTAGCATTACAAAAGATACTGAATATAGAGCGGATTTTAAATTCTCATGTTTATTCAATAAAGCATCTATTGGTTTGATTCGTTTAAAGCTCATAAATCACCATGCAATAGCGTTTAGGATATATTGTAAAATAAAACGGGGAAGGTGTTTATTAATTGATTGAATTTTCGGCACATTTAGTTTCCCCTTACCGTCATCATAATTATATTATTATAATAACTGTATGGATTTTAATTGTTTAATGATTGATGGTTATATTTGACATTTAATTTGCATACTAGTATGCTTTAGTATAATCTATAATTTAAATGCTAATTCACGAACGTGTGTGATGTTTGTTTGTAAGTTTACGAAAGCTTTTGTTTGTTTTATACATTTCACTATAAATCACTGAAAATAAAAATAAAAAATCAAAAAACACTTGATCGCACAGTCAATGTCAATGTCTTAGCCAAAGTTTAACGATTTTAACAAATTAAACTTCAATTTAAAATCAATTAAGTGATATAGCTGTCTGCTCTATAATAATGCATTAAAAATGCGATGAAGAGCTATTAATATCATTTGTTTTCAGTAGCATACTTGTTAACTTGTAGTTGCGCTTATTTTCTGTACAAAGCAATAAAATTGTCTAATTTTCGAAGTCGTTTCTGTTGAGCGTCTCTATGTCAATCTAAATTGAGACATCCCAAGATTCGGCCCCAAGTTAGCACATTCAGTAGCGTTGATCAGTTTAGTATCAGGAAACGAAATTATGTGTAGGTGTTATCGTTTTTGGAATGAGGACAAGTATGAATCTTCACCCGAGCTGGCCAGGGCCAGAGCCTCTGTAGACTCTTCTAAGGTAACTCATGCCCTTCTGGTAGATTTTAAGCAGAAGCAAATGAAATGGTCAGGCACAAGCACTTCTTCTTCTTATCGTGTCGATGGCAATATAAATTTTGTCATCCCCATGGAAAAAACAGATTCCAGAACATGAATACTAGTTTGGACAGTTCCTATTTCGGTAGCGTCCATCAGCATGGACGCTACCGAAACAGGAACTGTCCTGTGGTGAACAAACACCAAGACACGCAGGAAGCAATATTAAAACCTAGAGTGTGCATCTTCTGCAACCCAATAAGAATTTAATAGAACATTTTGTGCACTTTTTTTTTCTTTGGGGGTTGGTTTGCATCAAACGACTCCTTTCGCTCTTTCCTTTCGGGCAGAACGGAAGAGAGTGTCAGACTTAGACTGGTTGACTGATTAAAAACCACCCATGTACCTTCTTAGCCCTTTGTGTCGATGCCACGGTATATCTTTCTAACAACCCGCAACCAACATTAGTGCACCTTATCTTTCTGTTTTTGTTCAATATCAATAACTTGTCCAGAGCAAAACTAAAATGTTTTGAGAAGTTGTCATCGACTTGGACACGCAACAGAACAATGGTAAGTTTCCGATCCGCTTCTCTATTCCAACGATAGAATGTATAAGTCGAGCTAAGTGTGACTAAGTCGTGAAGAGCGACTGAAAAGTGAACTTCAGCTATTCAAACGTGGTGGCTTTGTAGACCCAGAATAAGAAAAAATCCAAGTAAAGTCTTGCCTGGACACTAACTTGGGACTGTTTTAATTTGAATTTTGTTTTAAAATAAGTGTTCATGGGGTTTTCTTTTACATGTTGAAAACTAAGCCCCAAAGATCAAGTAGACATGATTATGTCTCATAATACGATGAGTCCATAAGATAGACCGGTGAACATATACGCCTAATTGAAACCCATGGATATTTAATGTTTTATTTGATTGTTATTACACGGCATATTTTTAGGCTGTTGCTAAAGAAGGTTGCATTCAGTTTAAAAGTATGAGTATACTACGACACAACAAAATTAGCCTAGACTAAATTATCTAGGTTAATTTATTAATTAGGAGAAATAATCTAGGGAAAAAAATGTACTAAAATACACGCTTAGTTCATAGACGCTTCTTGAAATAGACTAAGTAATGAAACAAAGAAATGTTGTTAATATTACGCAAAAATATATGACTAAATTTAGTTTATGCAAATTAATTACTCATTGTATGAGTGAATGCATTTCTTAAGCTCTTCACTTCTATGTAAGTACTTTTATTACTGAAGTGTAAAATTATAAATAATTTAATAATTAAATAAATAATCATCTTTCAACATAATATTAAGTCTCTTCTTCTTCTTCTCAGTCGATTCACTCTTGTCAGAGCGGTCGTGGTTATCATGTTCTGGGAGGTTGGGCAGCAGACAGCATCGCACGTATACATCAGCACGCTGTACGACGCGCGGCGTCCCGCCACCCCTGCTTGCTGGCCGTCAATCGGACACATTCGTGCACGGGAGCGCCCATCGCAGCCTTCACCTGGTCTGCCCATCTCATCGGGGATCTTCCCATTAAGTCTCATGAAGTTATTATTTGACTAGCTTTTGCCCGCGGTTTCAACCGCGTGAAAATGTTGATTTTCCATACAAACTTTCATTCCCTATTTAAAACCCTTTATCTCGCATGCCGTCACTTTCTTTTGAATATTTTTGAAGTGAGACGGCATGCGAGATAAACCAAGTCTAAGTTAAACCAGGTTTAACTATTTTTATTAATAAGGCGGTTCGGGGCTGAATTAAAAAAAAAAAACCTTGTCTACATTACAAAGGGAACCTCTGTGCAAAATTTCAGCTTTCTAGGTCCAAGGGTTTGGGTTAGGTTTTGATGAGTCAGTCAGTCAGGACTTCCCTTTTTAATTAAATAGATAGATTATTATTTAAATAACGGTTTTTGAAATTAATTGTCAAGACCTGATTATACTACGAATGTATTTTAACTAACAGAAAATCAATCTGCAGTCAAAAAAAATGGAAGTTTAGAACACAAGAGCTCTATATTTTGTGTTATGAAACTTCTTTAATTGTATAATTATATTTTCAAAGTCTGTACGACTTTGAAAATATATAAAATTTTGGAGTAAATTATACTTGCTTTGAAATAATTGACAAATATTGAAAAATTCGTCGTCAATGGCAGAAAAGAAGTTTAGTCCTAAGTAACATAACATATTGTAACCCAA
The DNA here is from genome assembly GCA_949775195.1 of Diarsia dahlii. NCBI lineage: Eukaryota > Metazoa > Arthropoda > Insecta > Lepidoptera > Noctuidae > Diarsia > Diarsia dahlii. Next base: position 11,962,598 of record OX459194.1, on the reverse strand, counting down.
ATATATAAATCAACATGGAAACATACTTAATTCCACCGAACAATACATTTTATGAAATATAGAACTTGACCTTTAAAGTCTTAATAGTGAGCAGGATGGATAGCCCAAGTGTTATTTTAATACAATTTTAAGTCTCGCGTCAAATTATTTAAATGTTATTGCAGTTCGCCGCCTAAAGTGGGTGGTTCCTTGAGCGATATATAAGCCTGCGCGGATTTTTTAAAAGCACACAAACTAGTTCAACGTAGCTAGATCATCTTAGATATCCAATATGAAATTCGCAGTAAGTAAATCGAACACGAGCTAGTAAAATATTTAAAAATAAAATAAAAATTGGCATTGTGAAACGATGTGAAAAAATATGGTGATTTCTCGGTTATAGTAAAATTGTATTTGGTTTTTTATGAATACAGGTGGTGATTCTGGTGTGCGTGGCTGCCGCAAGCGCGCAGTTCAATGCGGGAGCATACAGCAATGGAGCATACAAAAAGCCTAATGCCTACAACCCCTTCGCGAACCAGTACAAGTACAAGCCGACCCCCTCGCCTTTCCGCCAATACACTCCCCTCGTCTACCCCTCATCCACCGCTGCTCCCATTCGCGTCTCCCCCGTTGTCCCTGTGCCCGTACCAAGGTACGCGGGTGATGCTCCCAACGCTCAGATCCTGAAGTACGGCAATGAAGTCAACCCTGACGGCAGCTACTCTTACTTGTAAGTGCCTACACCATTTTGCCTCAAAATTTTAAAATTGCGCAAAGAAAACATTATTTAACTAATTTATAATTTTGCAGCTACGAGACTGACAACGGCATCTCCGCCCAGGCCCAGGGTACTCCTCGTGACTTCGGTGGAAACCCTCCCGTAGCGCCCGTTGTCTCCCAAGGATCTTTCGGCTGGACTTCCCCCGAGGGTCAGCCCATCGCCATCTCATACGTCGCTGACGAGAACGGATACCAGCCCACTGTAAGTAACCCAACCGTTTCTTTAAACTTTAGTCGTAGCAAGATTCTATTACTTTAAATAGAATATAGTACCTATTGTAAATCGCTAACATATTTTGTTCTATTTTTCCAGGGTGCCGCGATCCCCACTCCCCACCCCATTCCCGAAGCGATCCTCCGCTCCATCGCTTACAACGCCAGAAACGCGGCCGCGAAGAAATAAGAAGTTAAACAAACACCGAAAAATACATCAGTTTAAGTACACAATGAATAGAACCTAGAAGTATTCTGAAGTAAAATTAAAAAAATGTGATATATTTTAATAACAACTTTTATTTGCTATTTATACGTATGATAATTTATTATCAACTGTAATAAGTACGTGCAAGTGTAAATAAAAAATTGTTACCGTTTAGAAATTGTATATTTTGTCTATTTTGTTATTTTTTGATCCAAAACTTTCGATTGACGAATGAACTAGCCGCAGTCCGCATGTTACGTCAGAGCTGAATTATTTAAAAGGGATCTAACTTTCGAATACAAATTTTAAAATTAAAGTTATCTTTAACATAATATGGGCGGACCTTTGGGCGGAGTCGCGATAAAAAAATAGTTTGCAGTAACGTCATGTAGCGGCCTTGAACGTGGCCGAAGTTATTATGACACTAATAATTATTAAAATAATCATCAAATCAAAATGATGTGCATGCAGATTATACATTTATTTTTGGCCATTCTTATTAAAATAAACAATCACCACACCTGTAACCTTTTGGATAGCAAATAAAATTAGATAGGTAGTTTCTTAAGACGGAATTAGAAGAGGACTTTGAAATCGATTATTCAGAAATTAACATCAAATATCATTTTAGATTATTTATTACTAAAGCTATATATACATCATAATATTCAATGCCACTCAAGAGTACTGATCGCTTTAGTCGAAAATGAATAGGTATTCATTAATGTTTTTTCTCGGGTAATCCTGAATGATTGTACATGTAATTGAACTGCAATAAGTGCTAGATAATTTCAAGTTGTAATGTAGACATTGGCTAAACGTTACGAAGTTTCTAAAGAGCGTTAGATAGATTGCCATAAATATTAACAGCAGTTCGTTGCTCTTCGGAAACGTTAGAATCCCTTTTGTTTTAAAACGTATATATCGACATATAAATACAGATACCCCTGCCCCTACAGCCAAGCGCCTCTGGAGATAGGCCTTTTCCCATTTACATCCCTTTGGGTTCCGACCTTCGGTTTCCAGTCTACCCTTTCGCCAATTTTTAGCACGGTGATTTATCTTACAAATGTAAACCATTACTATAAAATGACTATAAACGATTAAATAATCGAAACATAATCTTAAACTAAAGGTACATTATTGAGACATCTTTGTTAACTATTTCTGTTAAGGGCCAATTAAACGTAGTTAACACGTTCAAAAGTGATCGTTAACAAGAGATAGACACTTCATGTTTACAGTATTGTTAAGATTATCTAATTCTAAAGTTAAAGCATCGGATCATTTACTTTAAATGTTAGTTGTATACCGTAAAATAATTGTTTAACTATTTAAAAGCGCCTACCAGACTCCCAAGTTTGAACTGAATTAAAATAAGATTAAACCCTAAACGATTTTATTTGATTACGTTACTTTTATGGTATGGAAACGGTCATTTGGCTGCTAATGAGACAATAAATCGATAAAAAGTCGATCGTATTATCTCTCATGGCGGAGTGACCTTAGTTTTTATAGATTCCATGTAATGTCAGTTGACCACAGAAGGCATTAGCTGCCTTCTGTGTTCAACTGTGGTTTAACACCCACGCGATTGCGCGGTGCCCATCCATCCGAACATTACACAATAGCTTAAAGTCTTTATAGCAAACAGGTTCTAAAAGATTTATTTCTCTTGCGACCTCAGAGGATTCAGATAAACAGATATTTGTAAGCTTTTAAAATCTCGGGCCACAAACAGTGACGGATTCCGTAGTCGGGATAAATATAAGGTCCCATTAAAATAGGTGGACAAATTTTAACACAGCGTTCAGTAGGTCTAACCAAAGATATTATATTTAAACAAAAAAACATTAAATAAAGTGTTTTTTTTTTACTCTAGGACAGGAATCGCTGATGTGGGTAACAAGACTGCTGGATTAAAGTGGAGTTGGGTGGGCCATGTCTGCAGAATGCATCAAGACCGATGGGCTAGGGTCGTCACGCAGTGGGTGCCAGAGGACGGGCGTCGTCGCCGAGGGAGGCCTAGAAAACGCTGGCGTGACGATTTGGATGCTTTTGTACAAGATTGGCCGGAGAAAGCAACTCATCCTTTATGAGTAGGTACTTAAATGCGTTTTTCTTATTATTTTTTCTTATATTTTGGTGGTCTGAATGATTTCTGAAATTTTGTCCACCAATAGTTAATTTTTTTTAATAGCCTGTTTTTTCCCACTGCTTGACAAAGACCCATTCCTTTCTATCACTCCCGATGTTTTGCTTTCTGTGGCCAATGGTACTTTTTGTAATTTCACTATATTGGTTTGGTGGAATCAGAATCAGAATCATTTATTCGTAAACATAGGTAATAATTACATATAAGCTCTTAAAAATTAGGTAGTGCGCTATGTTTTGCCAATTGGCATACAAATTACAAAAAGGACGAAAATACATACTATTTTTGAATAAAATGTCTTACAAAATAGTTACTTTCATGCTTGGGCTATCGTACCTATATTATTGTGGGTCTCTAGATTGGTGGGTCTCTGAACACACCTTCCTCCTATTTTTATATCGATATAGTATAAATAGTTTACGAATACAATGACTGCATGACTTCCGAACAGACGGAAAAAGAGAAAGTATTAAGGTTCCATTCGTAACATTTGGCCACGGAGCCCTAAAAATCACCGCTCTTGTTTATTGACTCACCGTGAATCGATGAACTTTATTATCCGATAATTTACATTCTGAATAACTCAAATAATAGCTTGCTTCGAAGATTCGATGAAATTTATGGTTTTGAAAGGTGATTTTTACTGATTACGATGCTGGGACATAACTATCACAGTAAATTTATTACAGATTTACTTTTAATTTTTTTCATAGTAAACACGCTCAACAAATCGCAAAATTAAAAAACAAGTTTCGCTTCCGATATAATAGATTAATGAATAAATTATGAAAAAATATGTGGTTTTCGTAAATTGGTCTAAATTTTATGTAAAGTGATCGGATTAAAATATCAATGTCAAATGCCCTTCTTCATAGATTAATGGACCAAAACGGTTTAGTTCGGCAGACTAATGACAATAACAGCAGAACGTGGCGTCGGGTCATAATTATATTATAAATATAATGTTAATTTGACACCTCAAAGTCGAATGATAGATCTGTTTTGTGTGTTTTCGTAACTAAATAAAGGTTTATAAACGGGTTAAATGTGAATAATAATCGTTTGTTAGACAAAGGCTTGGCGTGTGATGCGGCAGGTGATCTTCACCTCTCCATGAAGCTCTATCGTGATGCTATGCGGTCCGTTCGGGCGCGACCTTAGCATTTGGCATAACGCACTTAACCGCTTTATACACGATACAAGAGAAACCCTACAATGTTGCTTGTGTATTCATTATTGACGCAGGTAACGATTAAGTTACAAAAAAATATAACTCGTTGTGAGACAGTATTTGCCATATACATAGCCTTTTCCCAACTACGTTGAAATCGGTTTCCAGTCAAACTGGATGCAGCTATATATCAGTATTTTACATAAAGCGACTGCCTATATATGACCTCCACAATCCAGTTAATACTGGGTAATACGATATTTTTAGTAAGACTGGTTGTCAGACTTTCAGGTTACTACTAAAAACTACTATTTAAGTTACATTATTATCTAGAAGTATTAAAATTATTATCTACACGTGTACCTTAATAACATGGACTTCTTTTAAAAAGTGACGCTGGGTCCTCTAAAATTTGTAGCAAAAACAGTGGCCATATACTTATGTAGAACGTTTTAACAAACGAACAAGACCAGTAAACGCTGAAATACGCACAGGAATAAACAATGTGGCAACCAATGGATAGATTTCCTTGCAGTGGCCATTTCGTCGGGTGTTTTTTTAAACCCGTGGATTGCTTTGGTTAAAAAGTGGCCCGAATGTTTTCTGCAGTTGTTTGTCTACTAAGTCCCACTTCAAGGAATAAAAAAGTTGCTGGGGTTTGTTCAAAAGAGATCCCGAAGAAGGCCCCGGGCACAAAGAGAGCTAAGAAGGAACATGGGTGGTTTTAGACAGTAGAAGAAAAGAAGTCTTCGCTCCCTTTAGCTCGAGGAGTAATTTGGTGATGTCCCGCCCACCAAAACAAAGAAAGGTATACAAAAGTTTTAACATTAAATAATATACAAACAGACGAACGTTGTCGCCAACTATTATAGCTTGCATGGATTTAATAGTGCACAGTCGCTTCATGATAAATGCAGACTAACGTGGCCTATACGTGTACCTTCGCCCAGGGCACATTTGTCGTATATTATTGTTGCCTTTTGTACCATTGTGATTATTACCCGTAAAAAACAAACACAAACAAAAAACACAAAACCGCACAAACACTTAACACATGCTAACACCGTGCTGCAACTTTCATCATCATCATTTCAGCCAAAAGACGTCCACTGCTGGACATAGGCCTCCCCCAGGCGTCGCCATATTGACCGATCCCGTGCGTCTCTCATCCAGCGGGTTCCTGCAACCTTGACCAGGTCATCGGTCCACCTAGTGGGAGGCCTTCCAACGCAACGTCTTCCGGTTCGCGGTCGCTATTCCAGAACTTTTCGGCCCCATCGGCCATCCGTTCTGCGAGCAATGTGCCCTGCCCATTGCCACAACTTTAATTGATGTGTTTTGTTTCTATCAATATTATTCGGTATTGTCTGTCTCACTACTAATAACTGCTGGGCAAAGGCCTCCCCAATTCCTGCCAGTGCTCTTTTCTTGTGCCTCCTTGGACGAGCCTTTGCGGCACGCGTTCAGATCGTCTCGCTACCTCTTTCTGGGCCAGCTAGGCGGTGCTATCTTCCAGCAATTATCGCGCTGCGACTTTTGCCCAGCGTTCATCGTGAATACCGCTGACTAGACCCGCTCAAACCCATTTTAACCCGATTAGCTACGACAGCAAAATACAAACCAAAGTGAGTAGATTATTGTCAATGGGGATCACAATCGTAGGCGTAACCTGAGGAAGGTTGGGTCGAGTGACAATCTATTTGGAATCAGCAATCTTAAGTTTTATAAAATTTGCTTCAAAGTAATTTTATAACAAATTACTGTGCAATATTTAATTTAAAGTAAATAAGTGCAATTTAAAAAAGTAAATAACAACGGTCCTATAAATAATAGCTCAAGCATAGTTATGGATAAAGGTGGACAGATTTGGAAAAGACTCGGCATTGGGAAGCTAAAGGTAGAAAAAGAGAAAGATAAGATAGTTCTCAGTAGAGAAGAAGATACAAAGGAATGTTGAAAGTCTATAATATTAATAGTGCCATATGTCTCGCTACATGCACATAACATAACAAAACGCCTATGAAAAGTAACTCAGCCTAATTTAAATCCCGTGTAATAGGGGACTAGCCATCAATCGGGCACAAATTCCCACTCCGTGTGTGCTACAGAAAATTCTGATGGGAAAACCCAATCCACTTCGCCCGTCCTGGGAATCGAACCCAGGATCATAGCAGTTCCACTGGACCAACGAGGCAGTGCTGCCTCTTTATAGTTTTCTCAATTTTAGAACACTATAGATACCTTTCTCGAAACCAGAAGGATGACTTCATCATGTTGGCTGCCAGTTGACACTCAAGCCAAATATAATTACGTGAATAGTTATTGATAATATGAATATTTCTGTTTATTGATTCAAGATTATCTTGTAGTGTTTTTAATCTGGTCGTCCTGTTTCATAAATTTTCATATTTGTCAGCTTTTTATTAATTAACAATCGATTAATTTAAACGTGTTTTACCTATTGACTGTATATGCTATTTCATTTAATCAACACAAGTAATCACATTGTTTGATGAAAAATGTAGACAATCTTGATACTATGTTTAAAAGTTCAATTTAAACTATGTATAATATTTTGTCTCTCACAAAATCGAACAAACTTTGCAGCTGGTATAATGATCATTTTTTATTGATACCTAAACTATATCTTTATTTGAAAAGTTCATGGCAAAATAGTCTAGATACCTACTCATTTATACGTTTATGCAAGACACTCCGGTAAATGGGCGCGGCTAAAGATGGCTCTTGGCTTATGTCGTAACTCGTAATCTTATCATCATACGAATGGCTCTATATGAGAATTTTGAGCTCTTTTACTCCAAAATTTCCCTCAAAGAATGTTTTTCACAAAACGATCACTCAAAAGGTTAATAGCTGATGTAGCCTATTGCTCTGTTTCTAGTAGTGACATTGTAGTGAACGATACGTCGATACTGCCTTTCAATTCTGTGACCGAGAAGATGCTCGACGTCAATGTGTTTATTTATTATGCAGACCTACTGAAATAAACCTATTAATAAAGTATTATTGCGTTCTTGATAAATTGCGTTTGGATTCAGTGTCCATTTCGACCGCGCGGCCACGACGTTTTTTTTTTAAGAAAAACTATGCCAAGATTATGTAAAAGTTGATTCCCAAAACCATAAATTTGTCAAAGTTATGGTTACAATGTTGGAATTGGAAGGGTTTGAACGTGGCCGCGCCATCGAAACGCGGAGAACCGCGCGACCACGGAGATCTTTAAAAGTAAGCGTTGCAGAGTCCTGAAAATTAGGTAAATAACAGATTGAATATGTAAAAAAAATGTGAAAATATAGAAAAAATCCTAGGTTTATATGTTAGGAGCTGTACAACTAAAACAACCATGGCCGCGCCATTGAAACGTAAAACCTAGATTTGAATATGCACAGTACAAGAAACTCCAGACCTCTACGATGCTTTAACCCTTCCAACTTTGTAACCATAACTTTGACAAATTTATGGTTTTTTGAATCAACTTTTACATAATCTTAGCGTAGTTTTTTTTTTAAAAAAAAACGTCGTGGCCGCGCGGTCGAAACGGACACTGGATTCATTATTGTTGCGTTATGTGTTGAATTCGAAGACTAATTCGCGGCGAGGAATAGGTCGCAGATTTATAAATGTGGCGAGCTTTTGTCTTAAAGTTGAAGTACATTTGAAGGAACTAGATTTAAAAGTAGTCTCATCTGTCCCACGACAGACATAAAAATGAACAAATTTTCAACAGATATTAACTTTACATAAAGACCTTATGTGAACCCTTTTGATTTAACTTAAACCTTTCTTTCGTGCCTATCAACGCCAGCACCCATTATTATTAACAAAGCAGACTGTACCCAACAAAAGATTCAAAACTCTTTGATAGCCTGACTTATAAGTTTCTTGAATCAATGTAAAGTTATGTATCTAACTATAATATAATAATAAGATTGTAAATGTTATGAATGATATAGTCAAAGGTCATATCGATATTGTTTAGAAAAATCTTTATGTCTCATGTAATTTTATAAGGTCGTTACTAATGTCGTTAAATCTATTTTGTGAACTATTTAACCTATTTGAAAGACAATAGATATTTACCATTATTCTATTACTAACTAACCTGTCCTAATTCGTAACATTTTACAAAGAGTTGTTTGGAAGTTTTTATGTTGGTAATACTTGAAATAATCTTTGGGACTAGGTGATACGTTTTTTTTTCACTCATAGAAAGATTCATTATTTGTGGTTGTCATAGGCTATAAATTATATTTAGATCATGCACATAACCTGACCTATCACAATTTTTGCGGACGAATGCCAGTTTCATGATAAATTCAAATGCCTAATCTATGTGAAAACAGCTGTAGCTATTATATTGTTGAACAGCAACATACATGTATGTATAACATACATGTATGGAACAGCTAGCTGGCTTTTTGAAATAATAATGTCACAATAACAAGTTCAAAACAATATTTATAAATAGTAATCAAAAAATGTTTGCTGTCCGGTGTCTATTAGGGAAGGCTATGCAATGATCGGACATTTCATATCATTATTTTCTGAAACTATTTGAGGTTTAACATGCGTTATATAAACATACGTCGAGGAAAATCTACTGCCTACCTTTATGGTGTTTATGGGCGATAGGCTTGCGGCCTGTCAGTTGTGCAATATCCATATACAACTTTGTGATGCATCGTATATGCTTGCTTATAAAATGCATAGCATATAATATTGGCTGCTTGGACTCTGTTAACCCCGCGGAAGAATAAAAAATGTTATACCCATCCTTTTTTACTCCCAATTACGACCAATAATAACCGATTGCAGCCAAATCGACGTCACGATGATTTCCCAATATATTGGGTCAAAGTGGCGCCAATATTATCCTCTCAAGGAACATCCACATTCTTCGGTTTATGTGGTTATTTATATCGAGAGACATTCCTTACTGGCTAACACCAAAATCCGGGTAAAGTTCGTTAAACTTATGCCAGGTAGGTAGTAAAAATTACAATGAAATAATACTCTCATTGCAAAACCGTAATACACGGTTCATTCAAGTGAACAGAAACATTTTTAATCATTCATGATTTACATCTACTTATAATATTATTTAAGTAAAATATTTATTAATCTAGAAAATGGGGCAAAATTGCGCTGAGTCTATCAAATGTCAAAGATTACGTTTTTGGCATTTATTGTTGTTCGAGGACGTCGAACATGCACATGATGTCAAGGAAGCAATTTATTCGCATATTTTAAAAAGAATATCTGAAAATAAAAACGATACAATTATGAATATAAATTAAAGTGATGACAGTAATGGAGGTCACTGCGTATTCTTAGATACTAGAAATAAAAGAAACTTCTGCATTGTGTGTTGCAAATTTAAGCAATTATTTTTTAATCCAAATATTTTGTGGTTGGACACAAGTCAAGTAATTCAGTTGCATCCGGTAAGACTGGAAGCCGATAAAAGTGTAAAAAAGCTAGGCAGATGTTACCAAGTCATGTAATTTCTTATAACTTAAACTTTTTTTCCAGTGTGATTAAAGTAAAACTTTGTAAGGACAAAGACGTTTCATGACGATTGACAGCACCATAATGTCAACTTTACAGTAACATTACATACTATTACATACGAGAAAACTGTGTGACAGATACTGGAAACTTTAGATCTGGTAAAATCCTGTACATTTAAATTACCTTGTTGATTATATGTGGTGGAGTACTTTGAGAACATTTTAATATTATCATGGAGTAGTTTGGGAACTCTTTTTGGATTACTTTGGGAATTAGATAAACTTTTATTGAGTTAATGACTCATACGATGTTCTTGTTTCTTAGTACACTTCAAAACGGAGGAGCACAGATCTTTTAAGGGTTCGTAGCTAAATAGTAAAAAACGGAACTCTTATTTATTTAAATTTGAAGAGGCCACAAATACAAATATATAAAGTTATGAATCAAAAACATGTGCAGTTAGCATTACTTACTTTACTTCTGCAAAATTTCATGATTCTAGGTATGCATTAGGTTTTATTTCCTTATGGAATTGCAAAATATGCAACATATAAACGGTCATATCTTTTCAATACATTGACTTACAGGTATTTTTTTTAGCTTAAAGTGGGTTTGTGTATTTCATATGTTAATTTAAACTAGGTACCTCTACACATTCCTGAGAAAAGGATCTTGATAGACAAACGAACAACAAAGTAATTCGATACGGTTTCCTTTTTCCTTCTGAGGTTCGGAACCTTAAAAATATAGAGTTAATCCTTCACAGTCCACACAGTTCTTGAAACATGATATCGAAGTTATTAAAATCATCAGCTATTTGCCAGTGAAAGTCTCGTCAAAATTACAAGCCAGACAAAAATTAAAAAAACAGTTTTTTTGCTTTTTGTACCGTACCCATATACTTTATAAAATAAATTTATAAAATAAATAAATAAATAAATTATAGCTGCTTATTTAAAATTACAAACAGACACTTAAATTTTTTTTAATTTGTATAAACTATGTATAATAATGATGTAACATGTAGGTAAAGCAAAAAACAATTATATTATTATGTGAGTATTTATTATAAAGCGCTATTAAAGGCAGTGTCTGAGGTTTTCCAACCTTAGTATGCTAGTTACTTCCATGTATGGAAGATGAGATTACTCCAAGAATGTTACAATCTATCAAGTTCTTCGTCTCTTCATTTTATTGCCCAATTATCACTACATATTATAAAACAAAGTCCTCCACAGCTTCTGTCAGTCTGTTCGCGATAAACTCAAAAACTACAGCATCTATTTTCATGCTGTTTTCACCAATGGACAGAGTGGTTCCCCAGGAAGGTTTTATTATATAATGTGACGCGGTCGATGCCGCGGGCATCAGCTTGTTAAGTTATAAAAAGTATTCATTAAGTTCTATATTGTAATGCAGTAATGTAAATATTTATATTTTACCATTTTGATATTAATTTTGTGATGCAAATGGTTATTAAAATTATTTGCAAATTCATGCATTTTATTTCAATTAATTATTCAACATTTTTATCAATACAACGGAAGGAAAGCATAATTTGCGGTAAAAGCACAACAACCTTTTTCCAACAAAACAACGATTAAACTGTCTGGAAAGGTCAATTCAACACTGATCCCTGTGGTCAGTGTACTTTTAATATTAATATATATAAATTGGGACCAGTCGTCAGGTATTATGTCGCTGTATAATTATCGCTCATTATTGGGGCGAGGAGTTGTAAATTATAATCTTGTTAAATACGCCTATTAAGGACATCAACGCGTTGTTCAGGTGGATTTCAACACAAGTATAAATTGTTTTTCATTTTTTCGTTACAGTTTTATCCTGCTGGGCTCTAATGCCAAGGTCCTGTCAACGACGCTAGTCTTTAGATCTTTATTTCTAAAACACTGGTTTAAAGTTATTGTCACATATCGTAGCTAAACAGGCGGTGTACGTAGTATGCGTACAATAATAATTAACATGGAGGTGGCAATCCTGATTCTGGGTCAGCACTGATTAGCAGCCCTCGTGCTGACCAATTCTAGACAAAAGCAAAGACTATGATATACATTACGTTTCGCAACTTGATAATTTATTTGAAATGTTATTCTAGGTTACAGAGGTTCAATCCAGCTGGAAAATGAGCAATAATAACCGTGGAACCCGCTCGGCGACACGTTGGCGTTGCATCCTCGGCGCCGACACACCACTAGCATTAAACAAATAGGTTTGTAGGCGCGAGTCAGAGGTCGTAGTTCACTTGCACCACAATTTATTTGATTTACTTAAAACTGAGCATGAGTTTACTTGTACTTATAAATATACTCATCATTCTACTTATAATCCCCGTAGGGCTCACGAAGGATAGACAGACCGAAGTGCAATTCATATTCCGGTAATGTCCATATTTATGGCCCAACGCGATTGCAATGAACTTTATTAATAACTATTATAGAGTGATGCTAAAATCATTTTCAATTTTATATCTTAGAGGTCGCGGTTTTATGTGAATATAATGTCCTCTGAAGCTCGATGTAGGTTATACAGTTAATGCCATATGTTCATATGGCTGTGAGAAAATGTCAGAGTTCTGTTAAATATCGTGTGTGACGAGCCTAAAAAATCTAAAGAAGAAAGTAATGTTGTATGACAAAACGTTGGTGTAGTCATTGTAAACATCTGTAAACTAACTGCTTAAGTGCCGCCAAACATTTTAAAGGCTTGACCTAAAATATCCACTATGCAACTGAGTCCAACGATTACAAAACCTCTTTTTTATAGTTCAGAGTTAATTACTAGGCACGCAATTCTCTAATGATGTTGTTACATTAAATAGGCAATTATATAAAAGCTTATCTCAGTTAAAACGATTTGTAGAACAAAATACTGTAGTCTGGGATGTTTCTTAAGATTAAATGGGTAACTTAACGTCAGATTCAATTTCTGCTATTACATTTTTTACATCAGTTTTGAGATAACTCACGAGTTCACGACTGACCCTTATAGTCTTCTTTATGTTTTGATTACATCAGTGCCTGACACCAAGCGCTGTGTAATTGTGTGGTTAAACAAAGCTTCTTTTTGTTATCTGGTTAAAGTTATTTATAGGTGTTAAGACCATAAAACCTTTTTAGAACATCACATACTATTCAATATCATGACACATAGCCTCCAAATCCTTGTGTAAAATAAAATGCATCGTATCTTTGATCACGCGTCTGTTAGTGAGATTACTGCACGCATTAAACCAATTTTTTTTTTGCAAAATGGGCCTGCTCTTGACCACGATCCTACCTGATGGAAAGCGATGGATGAGGTCTATGATAGAACGAGCGTGTCCAGAAGATGTCTTTCACTCTTTTTTCAAAAGCAAGGTGGGTTTAATGTTGGAGGGAACACTACGTAGAGTTCCAAAGTTTGACTGCGCATAATGGACGTGGAGGAGAAGCGCTAAATACGACTCGTCGGGATATCGACCAAGTGTGGATGGTACGCCACAGTACACGTCTGCTAGTCTGGTGGTGAAAAGAAAAAAACAACACACACTGTCTGAAGTTTAGTATGTAGAAGTCTAGACTAGAGTGTAAAGCGCAGCCACCAACGTCTCGTCGCCCACGTCGCACACGAAATAAACTATTCACTTTAGTGCAGTGTTGAATTAGTAAAGTTTAAACATTAAACACGCATCTTAAGCCTCCTGTGGGTTCAAGACTCAACACACGACGCAACTATTTAAGGCGCGCCTCGTATTTCCAAAACTGGCTATGTTGAGGTTGAGATCTACATTTTTCACGGAATGATGTCATTTTTATCAATTATAGACTACACTAGAATGCTCTAAAGAAATGTCATAAATATCTCAACAAGTACCTACTGGATGAGACATCCGTTTAAGACTGGTTCTTTAAACTCCGAATATCAATACGAAATAATTGAAGTAACTAATAACTATTTTCAGACAATTAAAGGTATTAGTCATCTTCATTATCAGCTTATTTTTTTAATTTTTTTTTTATTAGCCTACTTTGTGTCCCACTGCTGAGCAAAGGCCTCCCCTTTCTCTTTCCATACATCTCTATCATGGGCGATCTCTGGCCATGTTAGCCCCGCAAACATGATCATCAGCTTATTATTATTATTTTATTTTTGTGTTGGTTTCCAGTTCAATCAGATAACTGTCTAACCTTTACGACCCAGTTAGAGTGTAATCAATGTAATCAAGTGTAATCAATAATCCACGGTAGGACCGGTAGTCAAACTTTCAGGCCAATGACTACCTGAAACAACTATTATAGACAAATTTTACAAATGATAAACAGAGCAGCTGTTAATGGCATGGAGTTCCTTATAAATTGCAAGTTATCGTTCTGATTTGTTTGCGGACTGAGAGGCTAGACCGAAAAATGAAAAACGACAGCAAAAAACCGACATCTTTTTGCAATGATTTTTTAGGCACTTTCCGATCACCTAGGAAACTAAAACTATTTCAATCGACTCAGCCTTCTTCAATTTGGTGATAATGCAAAAATACCTTTAAATAGGTACCTTTTTTTATTAATTTAAATGTAAACATTATTGTAAACACTGTTTTAAGCTTTCACGGTTCATAACTATATTTAAAATGTCACTTACGGGATATCTTCCGTGATTTTTATTTGTTTTGAGTTCCCGATATTTCGACGCTGTTGCAAGCGCCATGATCGCGGGTTAACTAACAGCGTCGAAATATCGGGAACTCAAAACAAATAAAAATCACGGAAGATATCCCGTAAGTGACATTTTAAACATTATTGTAGTATTTAAAAAAGAAAAATGTATAGTACTTTTTGTAAGGGACAGGTACTGTTGTTTCTTAATACAAATTATTCCTTAACCTAGCTAGGAAAGCAAAACTTCACCCATTAAATTGTGTTTCTCATTGTACAAACATTTATTATATGTATAACTTTGAATAAGCCTCTCGTACAGCTTGTACTACAATCTCCTTTTTTAGGGTTCCGTAGTCAACTAGGAACCCTTATAGTTTCGCCATGTCTGTCTGTCCGTCCGTCTGTCCGTCCTCGCTTAATCTCTGTGACCGTTAGCACTAGAAAGTTGGATTTTGGTACCAATAAGTGTATCAATCACGCCGACAAAGTAGTAAAATAAAAATTGGAAAAAAATGTTTTATTATGGGCCCCTACTGAGGTGGAGATATATAAATGACTCTGCTCTGGAGTGTAAAAATGTGGTGCTGTTCCTCAAACGATGGGGCACTTATTATGTTGCCCTGCGTGTCCTGCTGGTTGTTCACTGCAGGAACTGATGGACGCTACCGAAAGCGCTAAACTAGTAGCCCAATTCTGGGCCGACACAATTTAGATTGCCATCGACACGCTAAGAAGAAGAAGAAGGGTAGCCCCTTCTGTAAAGTGGGTAGTGATTTTTTTTTAATTTCAACCCTAACGTGTGATATATTGTTGGAAAGGTGGTTAAAAATTAAAAGGGGTTTTTCTAAAATCATTTTTTGATAATGTCAATAATTTCGGAAATAATCGCTCCAAAAGTAAAAAACAATGTGTAACCCCTCCCCCTCTAACTTTTGAACCATAAGTTTAGAAAATATGAAAAAAATCTGAAAAGTAGAACTTTATAAGGACTTTTTAGGAAAATCATTTTGAACTTGGATGGAAACAACAGTTTTTTGTACAAAAAAGACAAAAAGTTGTACAAAATAATTTCTGGACTAAGTTTGTAGTAATACGTATACGTTTTTTTAACTTCGTTTACATATTTTATTATCCTGAACGTATCTTTTTTCAAACAAAAAAATAATTATTAAAATCGATTCTCGCAATCCAAAATTACCACCAAAAACTTCTGGCACGTCTATTGTATTAATTAGTAACCCAATTCCCCGAGAGATGGCGCTGTAGGTACTTAACATTGGGTCGGGTAATATCGAATTGTTCGGTTGGTCTCTCCTTGGCATTGGCGGTATCTTATAACTACATAAAACTTCTATCAGGAACATGCTAAGGCAATTTAGAACAAAACTAAAATTAATTTTCAAATTTTGAATTAAACCTTCAAACTCATAAGTGGGAACACATAATGTGACGGACGGGAAACTACGGAACCCTACACTGAGCGTGGCCCGACACGCTCTTGACCGGTTTTTTGTTGAGAACTCTTTTCCAACCAGGTGTCCATAAGACACCTTTCTATTTTGGTTATAACCGCGAGCCCCTTCGATTAGTCTTGTATGGAAATAGGTTTACTGGTTTAATTCACACTGTCCTCAACAAATCCTCACATAAGTCACGTAGTGAGCGGTAAATGCTTGTTGAACATCGCAAAGTTCATTTATTCAGTAGGTATTTTTTGCTGTGGGTATGTTAATCGAATGTCTCTTTGATGTCACCCTTGTACTTAATGATGGTTTGATTGAATAAGACTAGGCGCAGAGTCGTCATGTCTGTGATTTGCAATTTATAGTTTATTAATAGTTTCTATATTAAGGGGTCAACATTAGCTAAACGTGAGTTTTATAACGCGATAAAGTATACTTTATCTCCTTTATATATTTTTCTGATTTTGTTTACTGCAGTGAATCACATAAGACTATACAAAATCAGAAAAATATATTTGAAACGTATAGTTACCCTACGGAATTACGAGCGTGTATTGCGGGGATGCGTTTCGCGGTCGCGGGAGTGACGCAAGCTCCAGCCACTCGCTCAAGGTCGCTGGCATTTATTGTCGCCATAGGTCCATTTCCAACAATCTAATTAAATGTTAAAAAAATCCTTTTATTAACATAACATTTTGCTTGTATTCTCCTAATGTTCCAGCAAAGGTGTAATTAATAGTATCACCCAGAATTCGCCATTTAGCCTATTTCTATTAACCTAGTACAAATCCAGACATCGTAGCCACACCAAGTTGGGAAAAGTGTTATTCAGGTTTCTATTATCGGAAATTGAACCTAGAAACTAATAAGCAGCAGTCGAACGACCACTAGATCAACGAAGCAGTACCTTTTTTCAATCTAGTTAATAAATTATCCTTAGATTATGTCAAGTGAACGGTTCTAGCACTTTTTCTTTGTATAATACATTTCGTTGTGCGCCAATTATGTCAAGATTGATGAAAGCAAAGAGCGAGTTAGCAACATATTACTTCCATGCTCCCAAAGAAATGAGAATTTTGTTACAAATATACCATTGTTATTGTTTTTGTTGAATTTGTCAATGGGTTATCAATTCTGTATGTAACTTTCTTTAGCTAAACTTAATTACCGTTGCTACAATAGGATTTTTCACACCTATAACGTTGACTTTATTATTTCAACAGACGTAACATTTTATCGTCTTTTACAAGTATCTTATTAGAGCTGGTCCTTCTTAGCCAATCTTTCTTAGCGGAAGTAGAAAAGTTGAAGAGAGGGTTTATCCGGAAAAATATTATTTCTGTTGTATCTCCGTTGTTTTAAGATAGAGAAAAGAAGGGTCACAAATTCCGTCTTTAAATGCCTAGTTTGTTATACGCCACTTCCTTCACCGGAACAAGCGTTTGAAAATTTTCCACGATATTTTAAAGTTTTGCAATGAAGACGTTTTGCGTTAATCGAAAAAGGAGCTTTACAACCTTGTGCACCCACACACTTCAGCAGATTCCTTTATTGTTAATTTTTGGTTCTACGACATCCCCCTCAATGTGCAACTCCTATAATACCGTTCGTTTCAACATTTCAGTTCTTTTAATAGGTTGGTAATAGAGTGGTGGGAGCGTGCGACACTTAAACCAAAACATAAGGTGTGAGAAACTGTCCCACACAAATGATCCTTCTAATCGCTCATCTACTAAAGTAATGAGATTAACCTCCGCTGGTATTCGCAGACGCTTACTATAATGAGCTTTTGTGCTCGAAAACAATACTATAATAGTTTTATTGTTTTAAAATTTGGTCCGATGACCTGTTAAACTAAAGTTTACACAATTGTACGTTTTTAAATGAGAACTTTTATCTGACGCATTGTGTTTTTAATTAAGTGGCAAATTGCTACGTAACGACTTATTCTATGGCTTATGAGACAAATTAATAACATGCCTGTAAACTTCTCATTTTACACTTTACCGTTAATTACCAATTTAGTTTTTAAAGCTAATTACTTTGTAATGTGTATGCCTAAGTATACGAATTTATGCAAATCAATACTTACAAACTGCTCTAATTTTTTTCAGAATATTCGTACTTTTCTGTTTCCCCTTAAACTCAAACAAAGCCTGCATTATGGAATGTCGGAATTAATCAACTGGATATGATTTGAAATCGTGTTTATTAAACCTTCAGCTTTCTGCTATGACATCTTCATAATAAATACCTTATAAGTAGTTATTTTAATTACCCAGGTATAATATGATATGACCCTCCATCATACGTTTGCACATTGTCATTGATATTGTAGGTAATAGATATTTAAGTTCATTCAGTAATGTATACAGAAGCAAAATGCTTATAAGATATAAAATGTATTATATAATAAAATATGATATTACATACACATTGGAACGTAGTTACCCATCTTTACCATAATAATCGACAATTTAAGAAGAATTTTAAGTAGGGATTTGATATTGGAAAAGCTTAATGTTCACTAATGACGCTGACCTCGAAATAATTTGGTAGTTGGTAGAGGTATATAATGTCGATGATTGATGATGATGATGACGCCAAGTCTCGCAGACAAAAATCGGAAATTAATAAGTGCAAAAAATAATTATCAACTTAAAGTTTAATCAATATTATTATTGTTCATTTAAATACCTGCCTAGTGTCTATTGAAGATTATACAAATTTCAATATCATAGATATTCGATGGTTAGCCTAAAGGCCTTTGATATTTTCCGGGTTATAACAAAGTAGAGCTATTTTTGTATATTTTTATCGTTTCCTAATTCTAAGTATGATACGAGTTATTGCCTTTGTTTGTTCAAGGTTTATTATTATATTAAATTCTCGGTGTAAAAAATCATCTTCCAGCTTACATAAATAAACTCCTACTAGTATAAACGTGCGACGGCAAAAAACGAAATCATTTACTCAAAATATTCAACACTAGCGGACGTCACGCGGAAATACAGGAATAACAAGTAGCCTTTGTCACCCGGGGATAGTGTAGCTTCCCAAGGGTGAAAGAATTTTTGAAATCGGTCTAGTAGTTTTTAAGTTTATTCATTACAAACATACACACGCAAAAATACAAATCTTTCCTCTTTATAATATTAGTGTAGATGTAGATAAAGCTGTTTTATTTAACTAAATTTAAGCAGAAGGAGCTGAGTAAGGTATGTAATGCCTACAATTACAGTACATGAAAAAGAACGATAAACAACTAAAAAGTAAATGGAGACGTGTAGAAACAAATTGTTTCCATCAATTCTCTTTGAAACTATGTTGTTCCGATAAAGTGACCCATTACTTGGCCGGTTAATGTAGTCATAAAATGACCATAAACGCCCATGAAAGTTGAACGCTATGTTTATGACGCGGAAATAGACATGTTAAGGAGTACCTAAGAATATGTATTTCATAATCTGAATGTGTGGTCGATCATGGTGTATCGAAATTAACTTAGACTGGCATAATGTTACTAAGTACCTAAGTAAGTACATACAAATTTCCAAGATGTCGACCTACACGCACATATTACGACAACTGTGCTTACGTGTCAAGTGCGCTTTGTTAGCAAAAAGTTAATGGAACTATGCAACTAATAAAATGGATAATTTGTAAGAGTTCTTAGCAGTTATTTCTTAAAATTCTCTAACTTCTGCCTTTGAGCAAAGGTGCATCTAAATGTGTAAATGTTTCTAGCTAACGAGTGAATATTGACTCTGCGTGTTTGGTATGTAAGTGTGTTGGTGTGTCAAAGCAGTTAATAAGTTCCAAGTTTAAATAAAATTGTAAAATGCCAAGCGCAGTGGCATCTTCGCGGCGGCGCGCGGCGCGGGCGCAATTTGCAATGCATTTGACATAAAGCGTGCGTACCATTTAAGTGTTGGGTTGGCCATCGTTTTACGAGACTCTTGATAGTTATTCTATTGTACGTTGAACGAGATAATGTTACGACAAAGGGGACGTACTATGGGATACGCATGATAACTTTATAATTATTTGAATGACCTACGAATAAGTATTCAAGTTTTTTTCCAGAAGTCAGAGAAATATTTTGCAACTATGGGATAACGACAATCTGTGATATTGAAATTGATGCTAAGGACAATACAAGATATTCAGCCAACTTTTCGTAAAATTTTCCTAGCTATTACTTACAACACGGTTACAGGAGCGAATTAAGTGTTTTCTGAAATAATATAAAAAAATAATAATAATAAATTTATTAATAAATTAAATTTAATAATAAATTTATTAGGTTAGTCCACAAACAAACTTATCAACTAAGTTTACTCTTAATTATTTTTCATCCCTGCCGCACGAGCAACCGGACAAAGTGTCTCAAAATCGGTGCATCGCGTCGTGCTGATCAGCTAGGGTTATCAAATACTGTTGCGGCTAGCCCTCATTCTGCCTATTAAAAATACGGTCTTTTTCCTCATAATGGCATAAAAGTCGCTAGTTCGTGCTACAGGAAACATGCTTGATTCGCTGCAGAACCTGGGCAACCTCAACTTATTTTGACGTATACTTGTACTTTTGAATGTTTTTATCTAAAGGGGTTTGAACTTTTTTGTATGGGAGCTGGCATATCGACCCACCGCCATTTTGATTTTTTTTTTCGAAATCGCGGCCCACGATGAAAGTGGTATGTATGGATAGAGGACATATAGACGAACAAAAAATGTCAAGCAACACGGTACCCAAAGTGTCACGTTACCGAGATATTTGAAGGTAAAAATCTTCGATCAATAATGTACTAGATTCCCGATAAGCGCTTCAAAAACGGCCCGAAACTTAAGACCACAAAAGTATTTGTGGTCTTATTTCAAATTAGTATGGTCCAATCATAGCCAACATTAAGACGTCAAAATGCCGCAGTATGCGCTCAAAAACTGTGTAAATAACCACCGTAACACCAAGGTTTTGGAAGGAACATCTTTTTTTCGGTAATTTAATATCAATATGTGCTTTTTCATAATATTTAAACATAATTAAACTGTAAATATAATTAAATCAGCGAATATTATAATTGTTTGGCCAATATTTGCTACAACGCACCAACTATTGTATCATGTTCTTGAACAGGGAACGCTAGTTCCGCAATAGAATAAGCACGACATTGTACACAAAATGCTTTTAACCGTATTGCTTAGAGTTTAAGTTTCATTTTAGAATGAATATTTTTGTACTGATGACTTTTTATTTTGGAGCGACGTTTAAAATGTTTTGCTTCTAATCTTTCTCCGATGAAAGGGCTTAAATAAATATACTTTACAATGATAATTAAACGTTATGTTTAAGTGTTAAGGTTTATAATCATCTGAAGTTGTTAATAATATTGAACTTTTTTCTAAGATGTTATGTAGATGTTTACGTGTGTGCAAACGTGGCCACTTGAGCGACTTAGTTTTGTTCCTGATGCTTAATCTAGTACTATTATTGATCGAAGGTAAAAATGGACAAATCAATACAATGACCACATACAAATTAGACCTTTTACGTGTCTATAGGAGACTATAGGCGTTGATTATTATTATTACTGGTTATTGAAAGAGAGTAGGTACATTACATACTACTAGGAGCACGAGAAAACAATTTTTTGACATAACATAGCGTTTCAATGAGATGCAAAGCGATTTCAATGTGCGTATAACAATAATCAACCTGGGAATTATTATTTGGATATAATTTAAAGCCCAAACACGTAAAAAGGCTATTTAAAAAAATATTTAATGAATGTCGTTGTACTCGTTTGTCGATCTTTAACTTCAAATATCTCGGTAACGTGACACTTTGGGTACCATGTTACTGGACATTTTTTGTTCGTCTATATGTCCTCTATCCATACATACCACTTTCACCGTGGGCCGCGATTTCGAAAAAAAATCAAAATGGCGGACAGGTTGATATGCCACATTGGTTCTATCCCCTTTAGTTTTGTGAAGACTAAAGTCACAACATCGGTATCATTTAGTGGTGCTGTGTTACTTAATCCATTAATTTAACTACAAGCTCGTAAAAGGTTATCAATTAAATTAATACATTCCTTTTCTATTTTATTACGAATCAAATATGTGTTACGCCTTTTATTGCCATTAAAATTTTACAATCCCATCCCATCTATAAAATTAAGTTCGTAAAGATTGGCCCTTAATGGCCAGTTGATTCGTAATGAATATTTAAATACTGCTTAAGTTTTATGTTTTATATTTTATTGTGTGAAGCACACTTCACACAATAACTTTAATGTCAATGAAGATTTTATAACTTATTTAAATAAAATAGACAAGCAAGTCATAAAGTTGTAATTTATAATATTGACTATGTAATTTAGGCCACTCATAATATTACAATAAAATTATACTAACTTACTAAAACTGTGCAAACAATCATAAAACTGACAATGAAATGCCAGAAAACAGCGGGGAATTACTATAAATGCACTTCTGTTTTTATTATGACCTGCGAATCAATAAATGCAGTGACCTCATACTATTAATATATTACTATAATTGTTAATAGACATATAATTAAGTCGTAAAATTCACTTTATAGACGGATCTACAATAAAAATCACTTTAAAATTAGTAGGTATGTGAACTGCTAATTTATTAAAACTATAATATTCTTTTGATGACCACATTGTTATCGGGTGAGACATCATTATCCACTTCTCATGGTTTGTGACATCAAGTCGAGATTCTTCGTATTTTGTTACATTCTTTGGGAAGCAAAGACGTATCATTTATACGATGACTCAAATATTCACCTGGAAATTTATTATCATTAAAATGAAGTGTAGCCTGACAGTTCTGACAATCTAAACGAACTGTCAGAACTGGAAGTGTTTTTATAGGACTCTTTTTCAGAAATCCTTTGGGTATATTTATGACGGGACCACCACCACCAGCCGACACCATCTTCCATATTTTTGTAAAAGCAAAGCCAAAGAAATTTTCAGACGACAACATTGATTCACAGTAAAATGGAATTAGGGCAGGTAGATGATGAAAGTAATTTCATAGATAAACAACAACTTTTCATGACCCAACTTTCTTAACCGACAAACTAATTTTCAATATTTTTTCGTGAAGATTTATTTATTTTCTCTCATAAGCTGTAGGCCTAAGTCCATCTCTGCGTTGTGCAGTCAGTGCAGGCTCCCCCGGCCGCATGCAATGGCTAGACAAATCCGCGTCTCTATAAAAGGGACAGGTGATTAGGCGAGTAAGTACAATCGGGCGCACACGCCGTAGACCTAACCACATGGGATATAATCACATCTGATCATCCTAAATAATTATTATCAAGTGCTCTGTTCAATATGACGACAATGGTAAGTCTTATTTGTTTTTTAAAATTAATTTTAGATTAATAGAGATAGGGAACAGGGTTATTTTGCTTTCAGGAAATTAGTATTGCGGAATTGTGTTTGTAGTTTTGATAATTACTGATTATTATTATTTGTTTTGACTGGCCTGTTGGTCTAGTGGTTAGTGACCCTAACTGCTATGCCGGAGGTCGTGGGTTCGATTCCCACCCAGGACAAATGTTTGTGTGATGAGCACGATCATTTGTTCTGTGTCTGGGTGTAATTTATCTATAATATGTATGTATTTAGAAATATATAAGTATGTTTATCAGTTGTCTAGTACCCATAACACAAGCTCTGCTTAGCTTGGGACTAGATGGCGTTGTGTGATAGTTGTGGAATATTATTATTATTATTATTATTAATTCTTCCAGGGTTCGGGGAAAATTCTTGGCCATTCAGTTAAAGTAATTTAAGACATGGACTTATTTATTTGCATCTAAGGATAAAAGCGATCTCTAACCAACCCGTATTAAATATCAGGTTCAGGACGAATCGGGAAAAGTAGGTTACGCTTTATGTACTCTAGAATTTGTTGAAATAAATTATGTATGTTACGGCTTAACATTTAATAAAACTATTAAAAACACAGATATATTTTCTGACACTCCCTATAATCTAAAAAAGGGATACAGAAGTAATTGGCCTAACCCTAATTAAATTCTACTATTAATACGGACTTAAAAGTGCTAGAAACAATTTAATCATGCCTTAAATGGACTTAAATGATTCTATAAATTATAACCCATGCTGGGATGTGAACTCCTGACCCGCGCTGTAGGATGTTGCATCTTTAACATTTAGGCAGAAGGGCATCTTTGCCATCGCAGGTAGGTCGTATTATTTTTGATGATATCGTATTAGGAAGTTAGGATTCTGTGTCCCTGTTATGGTGACATTAATTATGGTTATTTGTTAATTTTATCAATAACATGCATAAAAATTGGGTTTGTTTATTCCCTTTCCGATAAGTTATTGTTGATTAGTATTTTATGTAAATATTGAATTTTGTGTTGTTGCCCAAAAATATTCACACGTTTTTTGTATTATTTTTGTCATTTCTATTAACGTGGATTGCTTCGATAAACTTTGTTCTTATTCCCTATGAATATTTCAAATCAGATACCCAAATAACTTATTTGTAAATTAAAACGATCCAGATTAGGTAATAGTTTATATAGTTTTCTCAAGAAATAAGAACTGAAAAACCGTCGTTTGGCTACATCTCACTCGGTTGTATCGTTATAAATTGGAGATTCAGCCTTGTTTTTTCGGAGGGTAATAAATTTCGGACTCCTCCCTCTCTGGGCGGAGCTGAAGGGACGGTGAGACTTCTACTGAAAAACCACCCATGTTCTTAAATTCTTAGCACTTTGTGTCCGGGGCCACGGTATCTCTTTCAAACAACCCGCAACCCCGGCAGGCAGTTAAATCATGTCTGTTTCATCATCTACGATTATGGTCCCGTTTACCTAATTAAAAAAAAAATCATACAAATTCTGTTCCACGTTTTTATTTTTTCTGCTAGTTCGAACACGAGAAATAGGCTCTAAGAATTTCAAAGAAAAGTATTAAGTATATAGTACAAGTAGGTTTGACATGCATTTAGTTTTCACAAAGTTCATGAATAAAATGCTACCTAAGCCTTTAAAGATTCTAATGACAGACAAGAATCTAATCGCAAAAAGGGAAACCCAAATACTTAAAATCGCATGTAAATTCATCATAATTATGCAGATAACTCCCGCTCCTATCTAATTTAACCTCTTAATTAGTATCGAGACATCTTCTTAGAATGAGATCTATAAAGGGAACTTACTACCGTCGCGCAACATCCGAAATAGAAACTTATTTGCATAACGTTAATGTTCATAATTATATTCGTATGATAAGCTGGCAACATGGCTTGTAAGAACATGCACTTATTTTTTTAGGGAATAAGGTTTCCTTTCGAATGAAGCATCACTGTACTTAGCTTTAGCGAAGATTCACCTGGTTTTTATGGACTGGCTAAAGTGGGTGCATAGGGCATAGGGTCAGCGAATCGTTATGCAACGCGTCGTGCATTCATTGCACCCACAATACCTAACCTTTGCCGACAACTGTGCTGTTTACCTCAGTGACAAGCGTGCCATCGTTTTATGCAGATTTATTATAAGTTTCGTTGGCGCGTTTATTTATCAATTGCAAGTATTGAATGCGATTTATGGGTTTATAACAACAGGGTTTATCTACTGTTTTCAATGATTCTGTATTTTTCTCGTGTATCACATTTTTGTACTGCCTTTTTGGTCTAGTGGTCAAAGTGTTTTTAGGTTTTCCATCAAAAATTTCTCAGTAGCAGCCATGAAGTGCGAAAATGTACACGTTGGATGGCAATAGGCTCGCCCCCTATAACATGGGACTTTAAAGTAAGTGGCGAAATCTGGGTGTACCTACTACACCTCTACCTAATCCTTCGGGGATTACTGTCACGATCTTATGTTTTGTTATATGTGTTTATACATGTTTTTGTATAGTTTTATATTACACTAGCTGACCCACGCAACTTCGTCTGCGTCACATAAATATAGCTTATAACCTTTCTCGATATATCGACTATCCGACATAAATTAATCTAAATCGTAACAAACAAAAAATCTTATCTTTCTTCTTTATTATAATAGTTTTGATTTGCTTAGATTATATTAAAGTGTGAATTACTATAGGTATCTCTTACTGTTAAATACATATACAATAACACTCTGTACTTGTAAACATTATGATGCAGTAAATATTTTGAATTTGAATTTCCCGGAAAGAATCTCCCTACATTGCGACGCTCGAATTATTTTGCCGCGCGGATATTTTTACATTGCGATATCTTCTAAGATATTTGTTTAAACTGTTTAGAGTAAAGGGCACAAATATTCTATATTAAATTTTCCTTCTAACAAACACATTTATTTAGATATAGATTAATACCATATGGGTTAAATAAGCTTCGCAAAAAATATTTATTTTTAACCTAACAGTTTAATAGTAAAAAAAGGTTACAGTGAGTCAATCTTAAAAGATTATGCTGTCGCGGACTTTTTTTAGAACTTTTAAAGAGGAACAATTCCTTCATACATGATATTTGCGTAACTTAAACCGTTATCGCAGCGCACGCAGCGGAAGCTCTCAAAAAGGAAATACCTTTTCCCGTTTTTGTAAAATTTTTCATTTATGCTCAGCTCCTATTAGCCGTAGCGTGATGTTATATAGCCTATAGCCTTCCTCGATAAATGGACTATTCAACACAAGAAGAATTTTAAAATTCCAACCAGCAGTTCGTGAGTTTACCGCGTTCAAACAAACAAACAAACAAACTCTTCAGCTTTATAATATTAGTATAGATTCAGATTGAATATTCAGACATTCGTATATTATCCTACAGGAACAAACTACCTGGATAAAACTATCATAATGTCCTAAGCCAGGCCACTATCCACGAGTTAAATTTCATAACAGACGGAGGAGAGTAACTTTTGAATTTTAATATTTGTACATAAAGAAAAAGATAATGATGATTTCTTGGAATAATATGTCGAAATTTTATGAACCTATAATTATTATTATTTTTTTGTTAGCCTATATTATCCCACTGCTGGGCAAAGGCATCCCCCATAGTCTTCCACTCTTCTCTCCGTGAGGCTTTCTCCGGCCAATCTCTTACAAAAGCCTCTAAGTCGTCACTCCAGCCGTCTAGGCCTTCCTCAGCGACGACGCCCGTCCTCTGGCACCCACTGCGTGACGACCCTAGCCCATCGGTCCCGATGCATTCTGCAGACATGGCCCGCCCAATCCCACTTTAACCCAGCAGTCTTGTTACCCACATTCGGCGATTCCTGTTTTGGAGCGTATTGTGTAAGGGGTTCCCAATAACAGCCAAGGAACTCAAGCCAACCTCACTGTCCTGCTCGTCGTACACCCTGCTTTCGACAAACGAGGCTCTGGCGACCCGCCAACACGCGCTGGACCAGCGAGGCGGGATTTGGTCCAAACCCCCTATCTATGAATAATTATTTACCCATAGTAAAAAAAATCGTATAAATAGACCACGATTTAAAAAAACCGTGCCGTAAAATTATTGTATGTGTTGTATTAATATGGGTCAGTGACCTGAAATAAAAGAATTTTATTTATTTATTTATTTATTTCCGGGAGCTACATTCATTTGAATACGAGCCGTCGAAGGGAGAACATGAAAATGGAAAAAAAACGAAATTAGAGCTGTGATCAAAAACCTCTGTTTGAAAAAATGTCTACGAATGACATACACAACGACTTGGTGGAAACATTACGGGACTCTGCTACTCCATATTCCACAGTTGCACGCTGGGCTAAGGAGTTTAAGCTGGGTAGAACATCCACTGAAGATCAACATCGCGAGGGACGTCCATCCACGTCTCTCACTGAAGATAACGTGATAAAAGTAGAAGACGTTGTTGTGGCAGATCGAAGAGTGACCATCAGGCATATAGCTGAGAACACAGGGATTTCATATGGTAGCGTTCAAAAAATTCTTAAAAACGAATTGCATATGAAAACGGTCTCGGCGCGTTGGGTACCGAGAATGTTAACCGATGAACAAAAAACCCGCCCCCAAAGCCGCAGTTGCGATAGCTGCCATTCAAGAAACGGGATTTGAATTACTCAAACACCCAGCCTATTCGCCAGATTTACCCCCCAGTGACTTTTACCCCTTTTCTCAGCTCAAAAAACACCTCCAAGGTAAAAAATTTGAAGACGATAGCGAAGTGATGGTTGCTTTTGAGGCGTTTTGGGAGAGTCAAGATAAAGATTTTTTTTCTAAGGGAATTCTAGGTTTAGAAAAAAGATGAACTAAATGTATTGACTTGCTAGGAGGCTATGTAGAAAAGTAAATTATTTTTATCTACCCAAATATCATAAACCCTCTCTAATGCGTTCAAAAACCATAGGCAATGACCAGCATTACCAACCACCAGAAATAAACAGAACTGTAATGAACTCATAACCTACTGAAAACAGTAGGTTATGAGCTTAAATTTGGAACAGGTGTCAAATTCAAGTGAGTGTGCTATTCTAGTATCTACATTAAAACAGATACCTATCGATACGAAACCCCAATTCAGTATAATTTTAATTATAAATCGAACGACATTTTGATCTCGAGTGACACAAGAATTTGCCTATGATTTGAACTTTGTTCGTTTGCCTATGATTTAAAAAAAATTACAGATATCCGAAACGCCGCCATTTCGAGCTGTCATTTGTTCGGTATTTTTTATTGCATTACACTGGTAACAATGCTGGTCATTTCCCTATGGTTCCTGAACCCATCATAGAGCCCTTATGATATTTGGGTAGATAAAGTAGTGTTTGCAACTATACATAATTAGGCATTACAACACTCGTGTGATGCTATTAAGAAACTCGCCACTTGTGTTGTAATGCCCTTCATTATGTACAGTCGCATAAACTACTATTATAACCATACTAGCAGTTGCCCGCGACTTCGTTCGCGTAGAAATTTTGACTCTCTTGTCTGGACTGCCTGTGGATGGTACTATGTCAAATCGAATGCCAAATGCCAATCAAAGCGACTATATTCCCTTAAACCAGCCCTGTCGTAAAATCTATTCCTACCTGAAATGTCTTAACTATATTCTATCTCTCTGCCAATTTTCAGGTACAAAAAGCCAAGGATTTCATATGGACTTACGGGAGCCCTTAGTCCAGGTCTTCCTTACAAACTTAGCTTAGATCTCCTACTCCTAAACTCTAGACTTGTTAAATTTCAGGTTGTTAGTACAAAAAAAAAACAGTACATTTTTACAAACATGTAAAAGCCCTCAGACCTCCTTATTCTGGCCATGTTGCTAAACTCGCTAAATCTGTTCTTAGTCAACGTCTACTAACTAAAAAGTACCTTCCTGCCAAAATTGTAGCACAAAAAAGGAAGGACTGTCATACAAACTCGCGTGAGCCCTTAGACCTCCCTAGTCCGGCCCTGTCGCAAAATCGGTTCTTAGCAAACTTCTACTCACCTACTACGTCCCTGCCAAAATTCAAGTTAGTAGCACACAAAATGATGGACTTTTAAACAAACTTGCGAGCGCCCTTAAACCTCTCTAATCCGGCCCTGCCACAAAACCCGTACTTAGCAGAGTTATTCTAACTATAAACTACGCACCCGCCAAAAATCAAGTTTGTAGCACAAAAAATTAAGGATTTTCTTACGAACTTGCAAGAACCCTTAGACCTCCCTAATCCGGCCCTGTCACAAAATCTGTTCTTACCAGACGTCTACTAACTATAAACTACGTCCGTCTCAAAAATCAACTTTTTAGCTCAAAAAATGAAGGACTTTCATACAAACTGGCGAGAGCCCTTAGACCTCCCTAATCCGGCCCTGTCTCAAAATCTGTTGTAAGCAGACGTCTACTAACTTTAAACTACGTCCCTGCCAAAAATGAAGATTGTGGCACAAAAAATGAAAGACTTTCATACAAACTGGCGAGAGCCCTTAGACCTCCCTAATCCGGCCCTGTCACAAAATCGGTTCTAAGCAGACGTCTACTGCCTATTAACTACGTCTCTGTCAAAAATCAAGATTGTAGCACAAAAAATGAAGGACTTTCAAACACACTTGCGAGGGCCCTTAGACCACCCTAATCCGGCCCTGTCGCAAAACTAATTTATAGCGGATGCCTACTGACTATAAACTACGTCTCTGCCAAAAATCAAGATTATAGCACGAAAAATTAAGGACTTTCATACAAACTTGTGAGGGCCCTTAGACCACCCTAATCCGGCCCTGTCGCAAAATTAATTCATAGCAGACGCCCACTGACTATAAACTACGTATCTGCCAAAAATCTAGATTGTAGCACAAAAAATGAAGGAGTTTCATACAAACTTGCGAGGGCCCTTAGACCACCCTAATCCGGCCCTGTCGCAAAATCCGTTCTTAGAGGACGTCTACTAACCATAAACTACCTCCCTGCCAAAAATCATCTTTGTACGTCCAGCGGTTTTCGAGATTTCGTGATGAATCAGTGAGTGAGTGAGTGAGTGACCTTTCGCTTTTATAGATATAGATTCATTGTCTTTTATTTCCATTATCATTACTTTTGGATCAACCCTTGTAGGTACATCTTTTTGAAAAAATAATGGGTTAGGGGGAAACTGGCCTCTGGTCCGTGGCCCAGATTACACGGAGTGGGAACAGTAGTGGAAAACTCGGCCGAATGCGTGGGCCAGAATACCATGGGAAAAAATTATCTTAGTTAAATCGACTCATTGGGATTTAATTTAATTAAATTGAAAAAAGGCGCGAAATAAAACGTACTTGTATCAAAATATGTATTGAAAACATTTTTTTTGGAGATGAAAAATTAAGGATAGGTAGTAAAGTCCCACAAACTACCAGGAGATCAGAAGTAGGAAGGAGGTATTGGAATCTTAAAATCAAAGCTAAATTATTCCTTTCTTTTGTTGCAGATAGGAAACTAGGATAGTAAAGTCCCACAAACTACCAAAAGGCCAGAACGGTGAATAATTAGTGTTACCATTGCATACTGTATGTGTATGGTATTAGAAAGGAATAATAATTTAGATTTGATTTAAAGATTCCAATACCTCCTTCCTACTTCTGTTCTCCTGGTAGTTTGTGGGACTTTGATACTTACGTTTTATTTCGCACCTTTTTTCAATTTAATGAAATTAAATCCAAACGGGTCGATTTAACTACGATAATTTTTTACCATGGTATTCTGGCCCACGCATTCGGCCGAGTTTTCCACTACTGTTCCCACTACGTGTAATCTGGGCCGCGGACCAGAGGCCAGTTTCCCCCTAACCCAAAAGAATACGCATTTATTATGCAGATAAGATTATTAAATAAAATTACGAAAACCGACGAAGCTGCATGAGCTTGATGCCTTTGCTTTTAAACGCAAGTTCCTCAGACAAGGACAGAGAAATACTCAAATCAACTCATCAACAATAAATGTACCAAACAAAAATGTAACTCTCTCTAACAATATTGGACCAATGTTTCGAATGGTAGCTTTTACTTTTAATTGTCATTATTTTTAATAAACGCTTATCTCATATTATTATTGTGTTAATTTTTTCGCAAATGGTACGAAAAGTAGAGTATTTTCCTCGGTGATAAAGCTGTTTTGTCTTGGGTGAACTGAAATCCCTCGCTACACTCAGGACTCGTCTTAATACGCTCGGGAGTAAACCTCGAGTCCTTCGTTACGCTCGCGATTTAAATCGTCACTCGCGACAGAAGACACTGCTTTATCCCCTTGGTTATTAATCTACTATTCCGGACGCTACATCACTGCGCGCGCTGTATTATATACGCTGTGGTCTCGAACCACCCCTTTATTTCCCCCTTGTTTATGTTTGTAAAACGATTGAAAATAAATAAAATTCACAAAATATTCACTAAGTATTACTATGATTTTCATTTACTGAATGACTAAACTGCTAAATCCAAAAGCAAAAATTTGGCCCACGAATTTCTGAAATCGAAAGTGAGCAAGCATTTAGAAATGTTATTTGAACATTCACTCCCAAAAAGTATTATAAGGTTTATTTACAGTTTTCCCAATGAATATCCTATTGGTAATATGTCTACATACTACGAGTATGTACATACTATTACGAAATAGTTTCGGCATATTTTTGACAAGTACTTAATAACAAAGTGGGTTGATAGATATGTGAAGGTAGGTGTATAATATAATTTATTGAATTTCAACAACTCTATCGACATGACAAAGACCAAGTTTATCATAATTATAATAATTTTAAAGACATTGTCGATAAAAAACAATACTTGTCATTAATATAATTGGTTATTTGCATATGACACTTGTTTTTCGTAAGCTTTAGTGGGTTAAATAAATCATTAAGAACAATTTGTATTAAATTATATAGAAAATAGGATATGCCTTGACAGGGTTATCCATTCGGGTCATATTACGCATTATTATTATAATACTAGCTTTTGCCCGCGACTTCGTCCGCGTTTCCGTCGTTTTTCGTAAAAAAGTACCATAACATCATGGCGGTCATGCGGTGCTTGACCCTCAAGAAGCTCCTGAGTGATTTCATCCCACTTAGGATTGGTAGTTACAGTAAACTTACAACAAAAAAAGAAATGAAAATAAAGCTGAAACGCCTGTGCAATACTATCTACCTGTACCTACTTCACTTATAAATAAATGCCTTTATTATCTACTATAATTAATAAAAGTATCTACGCTTTTACCTACTTAATCTATACTTAAATCTGTAGAGAGGTCAATTCTGTACATGATATATATTTTCAAAATAACTATCAGGGGGTAGGGGGGGGGTGGGGGGGGTTTAGTGGTCGATACTGATGCCAAAAATGCAATCAGTAAAATTTTTGTCTGTCTGTCTGTCTGTATGTATGTTCCTTATAGAAACAAAAACTACTGGACGGATTTTAACGAAACTTGGTACAATTATTCTTCATACTCCTGGAGAGGTTATAGTATACTTTTCATTACGCTACAATTAATAGGAGCAGAGCAGTGAAGGGAAATGTTGGGAAAACGGGAGAAGTTGCTCCATTTTTTAAGCTTCCGTCGCGTGTGCAGCCTTAATGGTTAAAGCTACATAGAAATCATTTACCTGAAGCTGTTTGATTCCGTCATACTCGAGGGGAAAACGCCACAGGCTTGGTGCAGGGGTGTGGTGGTGCTCTTCTTCAAAAAGGGTGACAATGCCCGGTTGAAGAACTATAGGCCCATCTCACTTCTAAGCCATGTCTACAAGTTGTTTTCAAGAGTCATCACGAATCGTCTCGCACGCAGGTTTGACGATTTCCAGCCTCCCGAACAAGCCGGATTCCGAAAAGGCTTCAGTACCGTAGACCACATACATACGCTGCGACAGGTTATACAGAAGATCGAAGAGTATAACCTGCCTCTCTGTTTAGCGTTTGTGGACTACGAGAAAGCCTTCGATTCGATCGAGACTTGGGCTGTGCTGCAGTCTCTCCAACGGTGCCAAATCGACTACCGGTACATCGAGGTGTTGAAGTGTTTGTACAAAAACGCCACTATGTCAGTCCGGCTTCAGGACCAGACCACGGAACCTATCCTTCTGCAGCGCGGTGTGAGACAGGGAGACGTCATATCTCCGAAACTGTTCACCGCTGCATTGGAGGTTGGAGGATGTCTTCAAGGTTCTGGATTAGAAAGGACTTGGCATCAATGTCAACGGCGAGTACATCACTCACCTTCGGTTTGCCGACGATATAGTGGTCATGGCTGAGACCATGGAAGACCTCAGTAAAATGCTCGATGACCTCAGTAGAGCTTCCGAAAGAGTGGGTCTTAAAATGAACATAGACGAAACCAAGGTTATGTCGAATGTTCATGTAACACCCACTCCTATCAAGATCGGAGACTCTACGCTCGAAGTTGTGGACGATTATGTCTACCTGGGACAAACGGTCCAGTTGGGTAGATCTAACTTCGAGAAAGAGGCCAATCGTCGAATCTGACTCGGCTGGGCAGCGTTCGGGAAGCTGCGCAGTATCTTCTCGTCCAACTTACCCCAGTGTCTCAAGACGAAAGTCTATGACCAGTGTGTGTTGCCAGTGATTACATACGGGACCGAAACGTGGTCGCTCACAATGGGCCTCATCAGAAAGCTCAAAGTCACCCAAAGGGCAATGGAGAGGGCTATGCTCGGAGTTTCCTTGCGTGATCGAATCAGAAATGAGGACATCCGCATGAGAACCAAGGTTACCGACGTAGCCCGAAGAATCGCCAGACTTAAGTGGCAATGGGCAGGGCACATTGCTCGCAGAACGGATGGCCGATGGGGCCGAAAAGTTCTGGAATGGCGACCGCGAACCGGAAGACGTTGCGTTGACAGGCCTCCCACTAGGTGGACCGATGACCTGGTCAAGGTTGCAGGAACCCGCTGGATGAGAGACGCACGGGACCGGTCAATGTGGCGACGCCTGGGGGAGGCCTATGTCCAGCAGTGGACGTCTTTTGGCTGAAATGATGATGATGATGATGAGAAATCATTTATGACGGAAAGAAAAAAAATCCCACAACAGCATATGTCTATCTTTTATGGTTGACTCACAATATCACGTGTAACTCCCGATAGCTTAGCTTTCTGATTATATTTGTTTACTCTTACGTTTAATCAGCGCGACTATAGTTTATTAAAATATTCATTTAATGGGTTTAATCGAACTTAAACTATTAAAAGAAGATTACCTACATTATAAAGATTGTGAAATTAGTAATTTCAAAGGATTTAACTATATTTGTATCGCTACAGCAGCAACTATTGTCTTTAAACCTTACACTTATCTAAAACCGTTCTCCAACTAACAAAAAAAACACGGTCAAATCTCCAAATCCGTGCCTGTATTCCTGCGGAGGCGTGCGAGCGATTAATTAAGTGCACACCTTTTGTTTTTGCACGTAGTACATTGTTTCCGAGGCAACTCTCGAATTCTATGACATGTTCCCACAACTCAATACACTTGCAAAATGGCTGGTGTGCCGACATCTGCATACCGCAGCATCCACAGGTATTTAGGCGGTGCTAAGAATAGTTCGTGGGTGACAAACAGTGACTTGAAAACCTTTTGTCTTGCGGCAACGTACTTAAGCGTATCTAAGTGGTTAGTGCGTGTTAGTACTTTACAGTTACGTTATGGACAATTGTGTGAGCAAAAACCATTGCAAGTGTGGCTAATACAAATCGCCAAGATTTCCCTTAGTCAGGAAATTTCGAGATTCCTTGTTCCTCATGCCATGTATTTTGGTCTTTCCTTACCAGCTCTTTTGATGTTTTCTGCACCAATTTTTTGCACCCGTACCTACTGTTTTGTGTTTTTAATGCACCTGTGTCAATTGCTCTCATGACTTATTTCCATGTAATTTAAACCTAAATGTCTTTAATATGCGCGATGAGTCGCTTGTGCCTACAAGTTTATAATATGTCCTACGTTTATCCTAATATGAGTTAACACATAGATTGCCTATGATGCAATTTATATCCGCTAGTATTTACAATAATTTACATGTCTTTAGAACATAAATTTAAACTCGAGATGAGGACAAGGTGCTGGTTTGGATCTATACTTGATAGGCAGTAGTTTTTCAGTAGGCAGTTAGTATCTTGTAGGTACAATTAATGCAGTAACTATTATTTTTTTTGTTTTTTTGCAACCCTTTAAGAGAATTCCCTTTGATGAAAATATTATGTACTTACTTGTGAGATATTTCGAATCATCATTTAGCAGATTGCCAAATAAAAAAAAACGTGTGGCACTCGGAGACTGCAGCGGTAAAGCTATTGCATAGCATTTTTATCAACTTATGCAAATAATTAATTATTTAATTTGACAACCTAAAGAAGAAAGAAGAAGAAAGAAAACATATTTATTTAGTACATGACACAAGTGCACACAACAAACAATAAAAATAAAAAACAAATTGAAAAAAAATAACAACCTCAGTTGACAACCTTGTTATTTTCCGTAACCATAGCAACCTGGTTGAAAATATTTTCGTTACTGAATTTCTGGATTCGCTCTCCACGCTCAAGGCCCGCGATAGAAGCTATGCAATAGCTTAAAAAATATTTTCGAACCCCAACGTTTAAGGCTAACACGTCATACTAATCAGCAGGCGCAGGTTTCAAGTGACGGTATCTATTACTAGCTAGACTCTGCTAATGGCCCGTGAAGCGTATCAACCTTCGTAACACTAGCATAGGTTAATTTTATTGATACGGGTTTCTGAATGGTTCATTTAACAATCTATTTAGATATTATAGAGGGTCAGGTAAAATCTATTTATTTATGGTATAATACACTGATATACTTAACTATAACTAACTATAATACTTAAGACAGACCACACAAACACAGCCTTCTCCTTTTATATCAACATGTCTGGACAAGTGTAGTCTAGAAGCAGTTGCCGTTTACTGAAATTATGATGATATATAAAGAGCCTATTCTGTAGAGCTCAGGCTTTCCAAGTCTTACCTCTAGTTACAAGAGTTTCTTATGATCAGTAGACGCCAGTAGTTAGCAATAGAGTGTATTATTTTGATTTTATATAAGCATAGCTTGAAGTTAAAGAAGCTATAGCTTGAAGTTAGTTGAAGTTAATGATTAGCGACTGTTTAATCATGTAAATATATTTATCGTTTAAATAACTATTAACGTTAATAATAAACCCTTCTATCTTAATAAATCAACTAAAAGTGCGGACAACTAAACTACAACTGAATGTCATCAATTCCCAAATATGAAACTAGTTTAATTAAATAGACAAAATATACCTATAGAGTAAATATTTTGTGGCGTACTCCTAAGGCTTGTTGAAGTTCTGGCGAGGTTTATCGCCAGAACTTCAACAAGCCTTAAATATCAGTTAATTCATCGTTTGCTTTAAGTTTAATGTTTTATGTTAAAGTTTAATGTTAACTGTCAAGTACTCATAAACGATGTACGCGCCTTTACGCATATTGACACCGATTAAACCACAGTTCAAAGTAGCAATGTGACTGGTACATGGTTACTTAATTCTGTAACCAATAATCCTCTTTTATATGCCTCTGTTCTGTTTTATATGTGTGTATATGTTATAGGTTCATTGTTAGAAGGAGCAATAGGAGTTAGGACTGTTAGTCAATAATAGAGTGAAATCGGATAGAATGATGCCTACCATTTCATCAACATTCTTTGATTTTATTAATGAATCTTATAACATTGCCTAGATTTATATGTATTTAGACATAAAGTTTTACAATAATTGGTCACATTAATTGCAAAAACCTGCGCATTCTGCGACACAACGTGATAATTATTAACTTTTTAAACACTAAAACGGAGGAAACATAATATAATTATACCAGTAAAATACATCGTGAAATATTATAATTCGCATCTGTTACAGTTTGATCGTATCAAGGCTTAAAATATTCATTAATAAATTATTATCTTAAACCTGCATAATTATGTTGAAAAGGTAATTAAACACCGACATCTCTTACAAAATTAATCATCTTAGTTGTTTAAACTTGAAATGATTGCCATTATCATTTTAAGGTTGTTATTATCATCGACAAAATTGAGTTGGTCGAAGCGGATCTTTCGTAAATTTATTCTTAAGATCGTCGTTTTTAATACCTGAAGTCCTAAGTAGTACCTGAATATATGGCATGGCTCTTCTTCTACTAAGTGTGTCGATAGCAATCTAAATTGAGTCGACCCAGTCTGGATTACGAATTTGACGCCTTCAGTAGCGTCAACAGTTCCTATAACAACAGGACACGCAAGAACAACTAATAAGTACTCCAGTTTTGTCTAACAGCACTACATCTAATCTCCAAGGCCGTTAAACATATGAAATACCTAATAACCCTCAATAAATTTAATAAGTAAATGAGAAAGATATCATGTTTTAACAATTTATGTAAAGTCTCAAATTGTTCCCTAACCCTGCGTGTGTCACTCGCGTGTTTGTCGCGTGAAGGTCGCGTGCTACAAACGGCCAATTGGCTACCGGCTAATTGTATTAATTTTCTGATGTGTATACTATTAGTAAGTGAATCTTACAAGTTTGTTTATCTATAGATGCGTGCCTGACCTAAAATAAGTCACAAATATAAATATTTTAGGTCACTGACGGCATGATGTCATTTTGTTCAACTAAGTGCATACCTACGTTTTATTTACAAGTGTACTTTACTACTAATTATTAGGTAAACCCATGAAACAGGTAACCAACGATTAAAACTTAGAACAAAAGGTAGAAAGTGATGATAGAGCCATTTCTGTTTAAATTGAAACACAAAAGCTAGTTCAAAAACTATTATAACGTATTGGTCTGTTGAAAACTACTAAATACAGAGCAATATATCAACAAATCTAGATTTAAAGAACCACCGACGACTGCCAATAAATCTCAGTACACAAAAAACTCATCAGCAATAAATTTATATAATTAAAATTGATTTTATATAAATTAATTGGTTGATTGTCAATAATGTTGAAATTGATATTGGTTACAAATGGGCTATAAATCTTTCAACGACATAAGCATAGACTAGATACTATAAACTAAAGGTCTAATGTTACCATGTCCTTGTAATTGTAGGTCACGATGTGTCTTCTATAACCTTGTAGCTTCACTTATTAAATGCCTTGTTGATTTAAGTTAGCAAAATTCTATAATACATAGATTTAAGCGAATTTTATAGCCTGTAAAGTCTATGCCTGACTGTCTTTTAAGAGTTTGACGCAAAAGTTACACTCATTGGTACTAAAATTACTACAGGCGTTAAGAATGGTTCAGACAACAGAATCAAATAAAAACTCTGAACTTATGACTGTTCTTGAAGGATCATGGATGTCTACAGAAATCTATATATATATATATATATTCCACATATATATTCCACAACTATCACACAACGCCATCTAGTCCCAAGCTAAGCAGAGCTTGTGTTATGGGTACTAGACAACTGATAAATATACTTATATATTTCTAAATACATACATATTATAGATAAATTACACCCAGACACAGAACAAATGATCGTGCTCATCACACAAACATTTGTCCTGGGTGGGAATCGAACCCACGACCTCCGGCATAGCAGTTAGGGTCACTAACCACTAGACCAACAGGCCAGTCAATCTATATATAGTCCTCCTTACCGATTTCGGTAACGGCGACCCTTACACTTATTTCCTAGCTTGTGTTATATGGCTGGCCAGAAATCTACTTATTTTACGAAGGCAGTTTATTTGTTTTTGTAGCATTAGGTAGATATTTATATGATCACCCGTATTAAGGTAATGCAGTCTATTTTAATTAATATTAAAAAAGCGCTCATATTGTTTTAAACTTAAACTTTATAAATGTTATTGAATTTCTTATTTTCCTTATTTCCAGAGGGTTTTAATTCTGTTGGGTGTAGTGGCAGTATCTCTATCAGCACCGCAAGCGCCTGCAGACAAAGTCGTTGCAATCCTCTCACAAGAGTTTGACCAGCAGCCAGATGGATCTTATAGATACAGGTAAGATTTTAGAGATGAATACTACTTTATTCTGGTTATTTTTTCTTGTTGTGGAGTTAACCCCATCGAAGTATCAAAATCCTTTAACATAGGTTGAGGAATGTATCACAAACTTTCGGAAAGGTTTTAACGTATTTAGATACAATAAAAAAAATCCGACAAATTGATAACCTCCTCCTGTTTGAAATCGCTTAAAAATTAACAAATGGTGCTGCCTGAGGAGTAAGTAAATTTAGGAAGAGGATCGATAACTTATAACTAATTAGCGTGAACAGAAGGTACAGGTAAGTATCTAATTGGAACTCTATCTCAGCTTAATTTTTACACGTGCCGCTCACCAAGACATCCTAGACACAGTGTAGTGTAGAATTTCAGTGATAATCGATCTAATAATAAAAATTGAATAACCAAACACCTATATTTACTAACTAAATTGGGAAGCAAATATTTGGTACTGGCTACAACGACATAGCTCATTGTCCTATGTGTTAATCTATATAAGTACATAGGACACGAGTTTCGTGTATGCCAAACTTCGTAGCATTTGTTTAGACAACAGCACTAAACAAACAAACTCTTGCAATATTAAATATTTAGCTTAAAACAAAGATTTGGAATAATATTGATCTTAAATTCGGCTTTATTTATCCAACAGCGCCTGGTGTAGATTTAGACGTGGAAAATCGAGTAGTAGACACTGCGACCAATCAAGCTAATACGGATCTCTCATTGCGTTCAAAAACTATATAAAGCTAGACTATGATATGCTGGAAACGTATAGCGTTATGTATTGACGTGTTTACGGGTACCGGGTCAACGCTTCGAGTGGTTCAATTAAACGGCCAAAACCTGCGATTATAAAAAAATATGGGAAGAAAGAAAATACAATTAATTACGAGAAAATGGTATATTCCAGAACACCTTTTAGATAGCCAAAAAACCTATTTTTCTTCTTTATTCGGAATTAAGTGCAAATTCATGACTCCAACAATTTTTTTATTTTTTTTTAAACGTTGCCTCACACTAGGAATTTCTCCTGTGTCGTGAGTGCGTTCACAAACATATACCGCCTTATTACAAAACGTAGTTAAACCTGGTTTAACTTAGACTTGGTTTATCTCGCATGACGTCTCACTTCAATAATATTCAAAAGAAAGTGACAGCATGCGAGATAAACCAGGTCTAAGTTAAACCAGGTTTAACTACCTTTTGTAATAAGGCGGTTAAAGTCACATACACAAATACCCAGATCCGGAACAACTATCTGCTGGCCATACAAATATTTGTTCCGTGCGGGGATCGAACCCGCGACACGCAGCGCAGCAGACCAATCGCTTAGCCACTGCGCCAACCGTGCCGTAAGAATTATTGTTACGTGTTCAGGCGCTCGCGGGGAGCAAGCACGGCTTCAGAATTACATAACGGTGCTCAAAGTGTTATGTTACATTAGCGACTTCGCTATCATTGATTTGGCCGCCAACTGTGACCGCCAGAGGGTCAGTTATAAAGGTCAAGTACAAAATTAAGTGACAAACGTAAAATACACAGATCTTGGAAACACGTTTATAACTTTCAGTAGACCCCAGATAGTGGTGCCGATAATTAGGGTTCCGTATCTCAAAAGGAAAAAACGAAACCCTTATAGGATCACTCGTGTGTCTGTCTGTCCGTCCGACCACCCCCCCCCCCCCCCCTTATTTTCTTAGTCGAAGTAATTTTTAAAGTTGGGTAAAGTGCTATTAAATTTTTCCTTCATGAATTTCTTAGAAGCAGTCACGAAATCTTGATTTGAGCCCGGTTAGTGAGAATAGGATTTAAACCAGTGCGGGGCAGTGGTCCAACTGCTCTGTCCTATTAGTTGGACCATGGGTCTTTACTAGGGGCAGTTGTCCAACTTTAAAAATAGTTGGACCACAGCACCTTTTGAGAGTTCCGTGGTCCAATTCATTTAAAAATAAGTTAGCTACCCTAAAAGGACTGAATTTGATAGTTAATTAATTAAATCCCAATTGATCAAACTACCAGGAGAACAGAAACATTAGGAGGTATTGGAAATTGGAATCTTAAAAATCAAATCTATATGCCTTTCTAATACCATGCAGTTTTTTTTTGTTGGAGATGAGAAACAAGGACAGTAAAGTCTCACAAAGTAGCAGGTGCCCA
Source organism: Diarsia dahlii (assembly GCA_949775195.1). Taxonomy (NCBI): domain Eukaryota; kingdom Metazoa; phylum Arthropoda; class Insecta; order Lepidoptera; family Noctuidae; genus Diarsia; species Diarsia dahlii. The sequence continues at coordinate 11,920,730 of OX459194.1, read as the reverse complement.
GAAATATATAGGAGGTATAGAACCATTAGAGAACCTGATTTAACATTTTTTTTTCCTTTTTTTTTATTAGTTTTCGTCATGCGTATAACTTCAATATCAGTGAAGTTCTCTAATGGTTCTGGTTCAGCCCAGAAATATATAGGAGGTACTCCTATATACTCCTATAATTATATTGCACACAAGATGCAGTTGAGGTTTTTAGTGTTGGTAAGTTATTTTTAAATGAATTGGACCACGGAACTCTCAAAAGGTGCTGTGGTCCAACTATTTTTAAAGTTGGACAACTGCCCCTAGTAAAGACCCATGGTCCAACTAGTTGGACAGAGCAGTTGGACCACTGCCCCGCACCCATTTAAACATTACTGGCGAGATGTACGTGTACCATTAGGTACATCGGTGCCTAACCTTTTCAAGTTTTCTGGCGTGATGTTATATTAAACAATCTTTTATTTCAGCATAGCCCTTATATCTCTCAAGTCAAAACCACTCCGTAGTTAAGGTATTTTGATATGTATCGTGAAACGTAAAAAAACCTTGATCGAACAATAAAAATTCTTACCATTCGATTCGCACCTAATTTTGATAACATGCAAACAACAGTAGGTCGCCATCAATGCGACCTTTCTCAAGAAAGGTCGCATTGATGGCGACCTACTGTTGTTTGCTGTCAGTAAACATTGTTAGCAGAGAATTACCTTCTCGAAAACAATAAATACTACTTGAAAAATATAGAACTATTTGGTATTTTTAGGATAATCATCTACATTAAAATACGTAGACTACGTTGGTCTGATGGTCAGAAACGCAACTGTTGAGCATGTGAACCTGGGTTCGATTCCCAGGTGAGGCTGAGTGTTTTTAGGTTTCTTCTTCAGAGTTTCGGCCACCCGACAGTCACGGAGTCTGAATTTGTACCCGGTTAGGTATTAGTATCAGGCTCTAATAGGGGTCTATTTAGAGGGTGCGCCAAAGTTCACCTAAAATTTCAACTCCGATAATTGGAAATCCGAAAATGTTCTTCCTAACATTTTTCATCCTAACAATCGCAATTCCTAACTTCTCTGTCTCTAATGTTTTAATTCCGAAGCATTCAACTTCATAATGTCAGTAGCAATAAACATCTATTACACTATTATTTGTTTTCCTATATTTTCTCAACATAACCATCTTTTACACTAATAATCAAAGTCATATCTTTTTTTTTTGTTTATATTACTTTTTATTCATAATAATCAGTATTATAAAAGGTCCCATTAAAATAGGTGGACAAAATTTTAGAAATCATTCAGACCGCTAAAATAAGGACAATAGCAAAAAAAAAATATAAGAAAAAGACAATAAAATACTAATAATACATAACTTTTATAGGATGAGTTTGTTCTAGAGTGCCGGCAATTTATTATTTTAAGTCAAAATAAAATCACTTTATGTAGTGTTTTTTTTTTGTTTAGATGTCTTTACTAAACGCTGTGTTAACGCTTACTAAACGCTGTGTTAAAATTTGTCCACCTATTTTAATGGGACCTTATATATTATGCAAAGATATCCATAGGTTAGGTTAGGTTAGAACTGACCAACTACGCGCGAGCCGAGCGAGCGAAGCGAGCGGTGCCGCGGCAGCGGCCGGCGAGCGCTACCTCGAAATTGGTCGCGAAATTTTTCTAAGTATTTTTTTCATAGTGCCCCCAAGACGACACTCTGACCTGAATTTCATTCATTTATTTTATTTCAAGACAAAAATCAGTGAAACGACCTATATTCATTCTAAACAGTTGTATGAGTGAAAATATTATGGTAATTATGTTTAGGAATAAAAGCGTTAGGATAAAAAACAGTAGGAGTTTAAATATATTTACACTAATGATATTATGAATTCCAATTTTCGGAAACATGAGTGTTATGAACATCGTCGGTAGCACTACAAATAGTATGAATGAAAACTTTAGGATGAAAAATTTTAGGAAGTAATCATTCGGATTACAAATCGTTAGGAAGAACAATTTCGGATAAAGAACTTTAGGTGAGCCAATATGGACCCCTATTTAGATGGACCTTATTGTTAATTGGAAAAATGTGCGTAAATAATTAAATAACGGCAGAGATGTATGTACCTAAGTAAATGTCTACTTAACTCTTGGGGGATAACAGGCATGATGGCTATATAAATAGTATATACAATTCGCAGTTTACCTACAATGAGTTACGTAAGCGAGTTTTCAGGATGTACGAAAATAAAATTTGCTCCAAATATCAAAGCAAACATTGTCTAATAAATTCTAACTTGATCAATGACTGCTTATCACGTTATGCACGACATATGATTAAAATAGCAACAGCGGTTGTCCACACTGGAATTGTGCTCAATCATCATCTGCCTAGGATTTCCCGACTATTAATGTTTGTCGAACCATATGCAGCATTCATGTTACATGGAGCGACGCTCTGTCTGACTTCCACAACACATTTACCTGCTGGGGAAGATCTCATAATCCTTTTGTTTTCTAAAAGCCATGTCGTAAGTCTACCTATGAGACTGGCTTCTGCTTAACCAGACTATGATCTGGGTGTCTTTAGTGTAAGACCTTCAACCTATGCTTTTATTGCATTCACTAAAGAGGTTTTATGGTGCATCATCTTATTCTGCCCAACAATAGGAACTAGTACAATTTGGTAGAGCTTGGAGTTCATGTTTTAATTACGAACTTTCATAAATACACCTATACAAAATGAGGCAAAGTGTTGATCCTTCGGGGCCTCGGGTTATTCAAAAGAGATACCGCGGCCTCGACACAAAGGGCTACTTCAGTAAAGCACAGTACAGCAGTTCAGCTAATTCAGTAGAAGTCTGACATGGGTGACCATGACACATGTCAGACCGCTCTGCCCAGAGCGGGAGGAGTCATTTGTTGATTTCCCACCCCCCAAAAAAAAGGCAAAGTAATAAAGATCCGATCAGATACTGGTGCATAAGTAAACTAGTGCAAAAATCTTCGCTTAAAAACAAACAGTATTTCAGAAATTCAATCCTCCTTTTTCCCCAGCTACGAGGCTGAAAACGGTATCAAAGCTGAAGAGGCTGGGACGCTGAAGAAGGCCTCTAGTCCCGACACTAGTGACGTCATCGTGGCTCAGGGAGCCTTCAGCTATACCGCACCTGATGGCACTGTCATCAACCTAAACTACATTGCTGATGATGAGAACGGTTTCAAACCTGAGGTCAGTACTTAATAATAATTATGTTATTGTATTCCTAACATACGAAAATCTACTCTCATTGAATGAATCCAGATAGTTTAAAGTTAGTATGTCGTCACTTATTTGTATGTTTTTTTCTGCAAACAATACGCATCCACTGTAACTATGGCTGTCAGCCCTCTCTGAGCCAATCTTAAACAAAATTCGTTTGATAATAGTTATTGTGTGTGTCTTGTTATAATCTAAACAGGATGAACAAATAACGATGTTATTTTTCTAGTTTTAGTTTGTTCCGCAGTTTTTTTTATTGCGTGACCAATTTATTAGGCAATAAAACAAAAAACCAAGGTTATTTCAATTTGCTTAGAATGTAGAGGAATATACGATATTAACCTTTAGAGTAATATATTTTTTCTGTGTGATTCGCTTATCTAAGTAAAAATAGACTATTAAAACACGCATGAATACGTAATTATTTAAATTTTATGTTTTAAAAAACGGAATATTTTGACCTTATTTTTCTTATATACGTATGTAGGTACCTGTCACCTGTTATTTTGTTTTCGATTAAGATTTCCATAATAAAATCATTATTAACTATTAACGAAACTAAAACATATAAAAAAAGGATTTATTCATTTTGAGCTGACTCTTGCGGCTTAATCGGCAATTATGATAATGGTTTGCAATACATTTTGGTTTCATATTTTCATGAAAATTCTATAGGTACTTTAAGTATAAGTATAAAATACTCTCAAAATACTGCAAGTAAAAAGTATCCAACCCTGTTATTATTTCTTGACAAAAACCACATGAACATTAATTTTACCTTCTTTGTTTGTGTTCCAGGGCGCCCATTTGCCTACTCCTCCACCAATCCCAGAAGCAATCCAGAAGGCTCTCGACTACCTTGCGACCCTCCCCCCACCACCGCCCGGCAGAAACTAATTCTTTCGCCAACTGATCGCCCGATGCCCTGACGACCTGAGCATCCTACGTACCTGTTACCCCACGAATACTAGTACAGTTTTGAAAACAGAATTGTAAAAAAAAACTTTTTGATGCTAGTATATCCTTATTTTTTGTTACTTTGTGGCTAATCGCAATTGTTTTATAGTTGAGAAGATCTTGATGTGCGTTATATGCACCACCAGTCTTCTTTAGATAAGCAAATTGTTTTATAAAAATCTTGAATAAAAATAACTTGAACTTTATAAGCATATTTAAATTCTGTTGACAAAACTGCACTTACATTAAAACAATATAATATAGTAAGCAATAAAAAACATATAAAAAAGAATGTACCTACAATGACTGAACTGTGATAGACAATGATTGAATTTACGTAAAATGTTTGAATATTTATTTAAATAAAAGCAAAATCAGTGCCAAAGATGCATTGCAAAATGTAATGTTGTTTTCAATGTTCTATGAACCAAATCAACGTCTATCCTTGGTTTAATTCTCAATTTTTACCTTAATAGAACATGCTACTCCAAACTATTACAAATAAGTACTTCTGATGATTTTGTTAATGAATATTATTGAGGTAAAACAAGATAATAATTCAAGTTAATTTACATCAGAAAACGAGTCCAATTCTATAAAGAAACTTGCATAATTCAAATAGCAAGTCTCTATAACAGAGGAATTCGTTAAATATACAACAACATCCTTCTACAGTTTTTGTCGAATTTATAGGACAATAATATCAAGGTCTTATAAACTTATAAAGATGAGACAATGGCCAAATACAGTGATTTTTCATTAGCATGAAACATACAGATACATACCGTCACACAGGTGATAAATGTTGATGTCATTTCCTATAAACGGTATCAAAGGCCCTAGTATCTGATATAACGTGTTATGTACTACCAAATTTATTTACGGTCAACCACTTCTCAACTTTATTACCTGGGGCATAAAGGTGAAAAGTTTTAGACTATCTGATATCTTGGTAGTACATGCCTGATGTTTTTAAGTAATGCGAGAGAAAACCCATCTGGTTTATTCTCCGAAGTATGTTAGCAACTTAATATTTTATTCCCAAAACACTCGGTACACCAATTTAAACATTGAACAGAAAACCGTTTAATTATGTCTATAAATGAGTTGATACTAATTGTGATTTTCTGAATTGACAATCATATTATAAAGAGGAAAGATTTGTATGTTTGTGTGTATGTTTGTAATGAATAAACTCAAAAACTACTGCGTCAATTTCAAAAATTCTTTCACCATTAGAAAGCTACATTCACCTTGAGTAACATAGGCTACTTTTTATCACTGTATTTCCTCGGGAACGGGAACTGCACGGGTGAAACCATGGGACGTCCGCTAGTATATAATATATTTAATATATTGTAATAATATGAGATGTACATCAGTACATCTCATATTATTGTCATTTCAGAAAATCACTTAGGACAAGTAAAATTGTTAATAATAATCCGTACCTAAACTAATGAATCACTCATAAAATTACTATCAAATAAACAATCCTTACAACTTGCTTCACCTGCTATTAAATTATTACATAAGGAAACGTTAGTGATAATATTCGTTTCATAGAAAGCAAGAGTGGTCCCAACAATACTTGGTGTACGGCATTCCTCTCTAACCTGTTTGCAAAAGTGAGCGTCTATCCCAAGGTCAATGATGAGAACATAGAACAATGTGTTCTATCTATAGATCGAACACGATTAACTTACTGGGCTATGAATGTGAGCATATCGACGATGATGAAACGTCATGTAATGCGCACAAACAATTGATACTAATTATTTAATTAGCAGATAGTTACGTAGTTATTGATCAACTGATTTTATCTTAACTCTTTTGTAACCACTGCACTAATAGACCAGATGCTTATTTATTTTTATTTAAATATTGCACTGGATTTTGTTTACGGAAATTATAAAAACATGTTAATACTTTTTTGTTTTAGCTAAAGACAAAAAAGTGGTAGTCGCGAATCATATTCATATAATTACGCTAATTATTGTAAACTTCCCAATCGTTTATTTTTACAAAACACTCAAATGGTACACTGTAAGGCTGGTTTCACATCAAGGCATATAAGTAGTTAGCTATCACCTTAGAGTGTTTAGGACAATATTTTATGATAAGCGTTTTTTGCAAAAGCCTCTAATCATAATAATTTAAGTCATCGAACGAGTAGTGTACATACAGATGCGTCAACTTACGCAGTTTTACCAATTGTTGTGGTATGCTAGCTACTAGATAGATTATACAACAATTAATGATGTCACAGACTTAGTGACATCATTGATTGCTGTCCAATTTAAATTAATATTATAAATAAAGAGGTAAAGTTTGTGAGGTTTTACATATATGGGGAGTAATCTCTGGATCTACTGAGCCGATTTTGAAAATTCTTTCTCTTATGGGAAGCTTTATTATCCCCATGTGTCGTAGGCTATAATTATTTAAAACGTTTGGGATAATTTCCGACCAAAACGTGAGCAGTCTCATGGAAAAATGCTAGTGTCCAATAATTTGATAAAAATATCCAAAACATTTTGATTCACATTTCATGAAAACAAAATACAACGAACAATACATTTAATTATACAAATTCCTGTACACGAAACATAACTACAATTCTAATTCAAAACACTGGTACACATTTGTTATTTTTACCGAGTAGACTGAAAGCATGAAAAATGGATTCTTGGACTGTTTAAAAACATGTTTTATTATCACATGTAGATAGATATGATTAACTAGGTACCATTAACTAAACTCAGTTATTCCAGCCAGCAAAAAATGAAATTCACGATAATTTGTCAAAACCTGCTTATATTACCCGAATGCAAGGAAAGAGCTATTTTCCATCTTTCTTCTTTAGCGTTCTTAGTCTCTCAGTAGTCGGTTCTTCCGTCTTCGTGGCGAGATAAGCCAGAGCGCGTTGTATCGCGATAGGAATAGGCGGGGGTGTGGGCAAATGTGCACCTACTGGCCTGTACCCATTCTCATCAGCTGTATAAGTCAGACTGATGTCATGTCCGTCTTCTCCCTGGAAATAGTACAAACATCAAAATAATTAAATTGTCGGGAGATTTTGTTTTTTTTTATTATTTGAAATGGGCTTACGCTTAACCTCACTCTTGCCCTTAGGGCAGAGATGAGGTCGACGATGGAACAAGCTTACCCAGAAGAAGCCTATTTACTCGCGACTTAAATAAATCGGGGTTAAATGAACTCTGGAAAACCGACGCAGGCAGGGAATTCCAATCCTTGGCTGTGCGCATAGTAAAAGAATTAGCAAAGCGCTTCGATCGAATGTGTGAAACATCGACAAGGTTTGGGTGACAACCTGCAGTACGTCTAGTCCCCGATGGAAGAAGGTTTGTACCTATAGCAGCAGTGATAGTCTAGTGGTGTACCAGTGAACTGCCAAGTCATAGGCCTCGAGCTTAAACCTGAGGTACTTACGTACCTCTGATTTTTCATGTGCCTATTGTACATGCTTTCATTAAGAAAAACATCGTTAGGAAATCAGAATGCCTGAGAGATATTTCTCGACGGCATGTTAACCCGGTAAGGCACCAACCACACGATAAAGAAAGAAGGGTGATTAATCTAATAGTCGATATTATAATGAAAGCTAGAGGGCATTCCTAAAAATCACTTTAACATCTAACACCTCATTTAAGCTGATGTACTACAGCGTTCACTGACGGAGGACCACTTTTCACTCTTTTGCCTTGATTAAAAAGGTGGACAAAAGTAGTCGACCATCAGTATCAAGTTTTTGACTAATAAAACACCAATGTAAAATCTTCCCAAGATGTTGTTTACACACGAAAAGTAGTAGTAAAGACTGCCAACCAGACGATCAACATCTATTAATTGATTATGAGCATTTTCAAGAGTACTTACTTTGTATGAAAAGTTTCCTTCAACAGCACTCCCAGAACCTCCATTGATACTTCTTAATTCACCTCTCTCATAAGCTTTTGTGCCATCACCACCTTCATAGCTGCAAATGAAGTTTAAGTGGTAAATATAACATAATTAAACCTATACACAGTTAAAATCACAATCTGAAAATTACCTGTAATGAAAATCTCCCGAGTTTGAGAAAACATAGCTTTCTGACTCGATTATAGGAATCACAGGTTCCCGTATTCCCGTTCTCGCTTTAAATATTTGAGGAGCGCTAGTAGATGTCTTTCCACCACGGGTCGAAACAGCCGTTGGTATTGCTTTTTGTTGGTCTTCTTTGTTTATATTTTTAAATATTTGAGGAGCTCTAGTAGATGTCTTGTCACCACGGGTCGAAACAGCCGTTGGTGTTGCTTTTTGTTGGACTTCTTTGTTTATAGTTTTAAATATTTGAGGAGCTCTAGTAGATGTCTTGTCACCACGGGTCGAAACAGCCGTTGGTGTTGCTTTTTGTTGGTCTTCTTTGTTTATATTTTTAAATATTTGAGGAGCTCTATTAGATGTCTTGTCACCACGGGTCGAAACAGCCGTTGGTGTTGCTTTTTGTTGGTCTTCTTTGTTTATAGTTTTAAATATTTGAGGAGCGCTAGTAGATGTCTTTTCACCACGGGTCGAAACAGTCGTTGGTGTTGCTTTTTGTTGGTCTTCTTTGTTTATAGTTTTAAATATTTGAGGAGCTCTATTAGATGTCTTGTCACCACGGGTCGAAACAGCCGTTGGTGTTGCTTTTTGTTGGTCTTCTTTGTTTATAGTTTTAAATATTTGAGGAGCGCTAGTAGATGTCTTTTCACCACGGGTCGAAACAGTCGTTGGTGTTGCTTTTTGTTGGTCTTCTTTGTTTATATTTTTAAATATTTCAGGAGCTCTAGTAGATGTCTTTTCACCACGGGTCGAAACAGCCGTTGGTGTTGCTTTTTGTTGGTCTTCTTTGTTTATATTTTTTTCTAATTCGTTGACATATGCGTGACGTTGGCTTTTATTCACTTTCACTTTTCTTACTTTTTTAACCCTTCTTCGTGTTGTGACTCCTGTTCCAGATTCAGCGGATTCATTTGGTTTTGTTTCACTAGATACATGCACCGGTATTTTAATAGATCGGGACCTTGGTTTTGAAATAATTTCTTGTTTGGAATCGTCAACTCCATGTAACGGGTGTAGACCAGCTGGATGATTTACAGGAATCTCGAGATTAATTGCCTTTCTGTTACTTGCATGTTTCGAGTACTTTCTCTCCTTTCCGACAATGACATCATATTTTTCGTCATTTTTATTTCTCACTTTAACCACTTCTTCATCATCGTATACCACAGCAACCGGAATTTTATCGTAAGTGTCTATTACTGGGGGGTGATTTGAATCATACGTTCTCGTAACTAGGGTCCGTCTTCGAAGCACTTTTTTACTGTATTTTAAATTTTCACCAGTCACACCGTCAAGTAATAATAAGTAAATAGGTAATAATGACAAAGTTATCAACATTTTTAATAAATCTTTAATCTATTAAGTATAATGATCCTCTTCTCAAGCGATTAAAACAGCAAATGAAGATGACTCAATAGTCAAACTCATTTATTGGTTTTATTTTTAATCTATTCACCGGTTTGACGAGATCGCTTAATTTCTTGTTTGTAAATTATACGCACGACAATAAACTCCACGTTCCCAAACACGATGTACGTCCACATGTCGTAATATGTAAATCAGATATACAGTATGATCCTTAACATTAATTAGGAAATTAAAGTAATCATGTAGAAAAAGCCATTTCACTAAAATATTATTTTATTATTCACAGCACGTTTCACAGTGAAAGAGCATTGAGTAACTTTGTACAGACTAGTGGCGTAATTTTTTTTTCTGCGGCCTTTTTAATTTTCATGTTATTTTGTTGTGCTGTGTTAAATACACATATATGTTCAATTATTTTTGTCCTAAATGATAAAAAATTATGAGCGTCTGAAGATTACAAAAATGTCTTCATTATAAATACTTCAATTATTGTCCTACGTAAAGAAATCTTAGTTATGTACTGTGCTGGTATAACAATAATTGCCACTCGGGTCGATCTTTAGGTTAAGCTACGCTTGCCTAGGTTGGTCTGTGGATGGTTGACCATCCATTACATACCGAGTTTTCTCCGTGCCTTGGAAAGCACGTTAAGCTGTTGGTCCCGGCAGCCATATATAGATCTTTGGCAGTCGTTACAGGTGACCTGAAAGTCTGACAATTAGTCTTATGAAAGGGTATCGCAATACCCAGTATTAACTGGGTCGTGGAGGTCAGCCAGGCAGTCGCTCCATGTAAAATACTGGTATTCAGCTGCATCCAGTTAGACTGGAAGCCAACCCCAATATAGTTGGGAAAAAGCGAGGCATATTATGATGATATTAGAGCTGGCTTTACTGTTTTGCAATCGTCTGTCAATGTGAAGTTAGTATTGTGGGTTTAGGGAAATAACAAATACACATTGCTATAATTGATTGCATTTCATTCCATGATAAATAAAAACACATTTTTTATCTCACTTCGTCCATTAATTTCATTCTCAATGTCATGTCGAATAATCGTATCGAAAATTGTGCTGACGGAGTCAGATTATTTTCATATCCGCCCGACCCCATGTATCATTAGACATTACATGCGAACAGCAGCCTAAGCTCTGTTTCCCAATAATACTTACTTGAGCAATTGTGGCCCAATATTGCATCCAGCCCTTGTGTAGCTCATCCTACGAGAATGTACACGTACCTAAATGTCCATCTAGATGAATGCCCAATACGAGTCTGTCAGTACTGTGGACCATCCCTAATTAAAAGTGTTGTGGATTAGGCTTAAGATAATCTGTGGTCATCGTGGTGTGGTCGTGTGGACAGAAATAGACATGGCTGATTAATAGTCCCTGCAGTTTCATTTTATAAAATAGAATCCCAGTCTCTACCATAATAATTCAACACAGTAATTCAACATCTAAATTATAAGATGACATGGCGCTGAGGACACAGGATTTAGGCGAGTGGTTGGAGTTTTTAAAGAATAAAGGCTAAGTTGTGTAGCGGCAGCGAGTGACGCGACGCCATTACAGTACAAAAGTTATCAAAAAATAATTATTTTTTTTATAAAGTAAAAATGGAGATGACACGGCCTCCAGACCCGTTAAAGTTAAACACTCAAAATATCAAGCAATCATTTCTAGATTGGAAGCAAAAATTTGATTTGTAATTAATTGCGAGTGGAGCGAAAACTAGGTTGGAGAAAGAGCAACTGAAAGCTTTATTACTGCACAGTTTGGGTGACGAAGGTCTGGCAGTATACAATACATTCGAGAAAAAAGAGTCGCTAACATTCGAACAAGTAATACAAAGTATAGAAAAGCATTGCAGTCCACCAAGCAATGAAACTCTGATGGACCTGCAGTGCTCCGAAAACCTGACAACACGCTTACCACTACTCCAGAAGAGGCGATGCGCGTCCTTACTGAAACTCACTTCCCAGGTTGCGTTAACAGACATGTTTTCTTATCTCGTAAGCAAAAAACGGGAGAAACTTATGATGAATTTATTACGGATCTAAAAAAGCTAAGTTTGGATTGTAATTTTGATCATTTAAAGGACGGATTATTAAGAGATCAAATCATAATGGGAATAAGTGACAATAGTTTGAAGGAGAGCTTATTAAGAACAACGGATCTTACACTAGACAAATGCATAAACACTTGTAAAGCGGCTGAAGTAGCTAGTGGTCAAATGGAGAAACTTAAAGAAAAAGAAGTTAGAGAAGTTAATAAATATAATCCTCGTGGGAGACAACTGGGCCAAAATAGGTATACAGATAGAAAAAGATACCAACAATCAACATCACGGACAAGGCAAAACCCAAGCTATAAGAGGGATCAAGGAGATGGAGCACCACGAGTTTGCGGCAAGTGTGGAAGTAACCACCACTAAGGAAAGTGTCCAGCTTTCAATATTGGTTTTGCCTTGTCCGTGATGTTGATTGTTGGTATCTTTTTCTATCTGTATACCTGTTTTGGCCCAGTTGTCTCCCACGAGGATTATTTTTATTAACTTCTCCATTTTTTTTTAATTTTTTTTTTTATTAATCGTGAAATAATTGTGAAATAGGTAGATTCTATCCGGGACAAAAGGTTTATATACATGATAGAAATACTAATCAAAAATTAAAAGGGGAAATTGTTAAAGAGGAGAAATACAGATCGTAATTAATTTTATTGGAAAACGGGGAAAAGGTTGTTAGAAATAGATATCATATTTTTAAAGGTTCTCCGTGGAGACAATCTAATGAAAATAATTATAACTGTTTAAATGATTTTGTGAATGTTACAGACCAGAGTTCTTCCACACAGAAAAGAGTTACTTTTAATTTAAATAATAATGTTGAACATGTTTTACCAAACGATAACAGTAATGTTACTAATAATGTATCTAGGTTTGGAAGGACTTTGAGGCGACCTCATTATTTAGAGAACTACGAGTGTTAAGATTAATTTGTATTTTCTGTTGTAAAAAAGGGAGATGTCAGTAGTGTGGACCATCCCTAACTAAAAGTGTTGTGGACTAGGCTTAAGATAATCTGTGGTCATCGTGGTGTGGTTGTGTGGACCGAAATAGACATGGCTGATTAATAGTCCCTGCAGTTTCATTTTATAAAATAGAATCCCAGTCTCTACCATAATAATTCAACACAGTAATTCAACATCTAAATTATAAGATGACAGAGTCCCACCAACACGATTCAGACACAACAAATGCAAAATGCACTGTTAATTACATCCATGGCATTATACATCCAAATCGTAAAATATATGAGTCTAAAGAGGTAGGCTGGGTCAGTCACAATACACAAACGATCACAATGTTCAAGAAAATGCCAAGTCTTTATAATGCATCGGCCCATTAATAACAGACATCAAGCCTTGTAATCTACGTACGTATTTAATTTAATTTTTCTTTAACTTTGACCCGCAGTAGGAATTTCTCCTGTATTGTGGGTGCGTTCACAAACATTTAATCTCACATACACAAATACCAAGACCCGAAACAACTATCTGTAGGTCATACAAAATTAAATATTTGTTCCGTGTAAGGATCGAACCCGCGACACGTAGCGCAGCATTCAACTGCTTGAGCCACTGCGCCAACCGTGTCGTCTGAATTCTCAAAAAAATACAGCAGGAGCCTAAAACAGTGCATCATCATCAGCCTATAACGTTCCCACTGCAGGGACTCAGGCCTCCTCTCTAGGAGAGGGATGGGCTGTAATCCACCACGCGGGCCCAATATTTACGTTCCGATTAGATTTAGAGAAATGCATTCTTAATAACTTTTGATCGCTTTATTCTGTTCTTTCAAAATATCCAAGTTTCATTACTGGCCGCGCAACTTCAAAACGACGTCAAGTTTACTCAAACCCCTTTCTAGTACTAAGCACATATGCATGCTACTTTAAGCTGTATACTGAAAATTAGAGCATCTTCTTCTTTTCGTGTCGATTGTATTATACTTCCATTTATACGGTTTGGGCCCAAAAGGTAGCCACGTTTATTGCAGCGGCAGAGGCGCTGTTCAGGTCGCCAAGGGTGCATGTGTACGGACATCTGGGACACTCCAGCAGGTGGGGCATTGTTTGATCCGGAGCGCCGCACTCGCACTAGAGCATCAAATTAATGTTTCAGTAAGTTTGTTCAGACCTTGTTATGAGTGGTCAATGGTTGGTTTCTCTGCTCCTGTTACATGATTATTTTATTGTATTTGTTTTTTTTTATATTTAAGTATGCTTTATTTCTATACGTATATAGACATGTAACGAGTACACCATAGACTACCTGCAGTATTCTCTCCCTCTTCCTGTAATTCATCCCAAGGGTGTTTGGGCCCAAAAGGTAGCCACGTTTATTGCAGCGGCAGAGGCGCTGTTCAGATCGCCAAGGGTGCATGTGTACGGACATCTGGGACACTCCAGCAGGTGGGGCATTGTTTGATCCGGAGCGCCGCACTCGCACTAGAGCATCAAATTAATGTTTCAGTAAGTTTGTTCAGACCTTGTTATGAGTGGTCAATGGTTGGTTTCTCTGCTCCTGTTACATGATTATTTTATTGTATTTGTTTTTTTTTTATATTTAAGTATGCTTTATTTCTATACGTATATAGACATGTAACGAGTACACCATAGACTACCTGCAGTATTCTCTCCCTCTTCCTGTAATTCATCCCAAGGGTGTTTTGAAAATATCACCCTTTAGGATAAGAAAACCCATCGTGTAATCCTATGTGATTTCTTTTTCCTGTATGAACGTGCATGTATGTATGGTGTACATAATATTAAAAATGTTCTATTCTATTCCATGGTTTAATCGCGTCCAATTGTCACCGATCATGTCTTATTGTTGACACCTAGGTTATTGTGCAATTTTCCGAAGAACACATCATTCAAGCGTTAAGGTTGAAGTATTTAGCGTCCGGTGAGGTTCGCTCCTCCGGAACGCGGGGGGAGGATAGAGTAAATAACTGAATCTTACATATAAGTCTTACAACCAGTCTGGAGCATCACTCATAAGTGTAAATCAGGAGTGTTTAGAATAGAGATGTTATTAAAATTGGTTTGTTTGTGTTGGGCAGCGACGTGCGTGCTTTCCGCACCCCCCACCGATGAAGTGCCACCGGAAAGGCAATTACCCAAAGTGATACCAATTGTTTCACAGTCTGAGGAAGTCGAAGCTGACGGAAAATATAAATTTAGGTAATTTGATAATTTACTATCACATTCGCTTGACAAAATTTTACAATCATGTCGTTTATTACGATAAAGGTGTATTGATTAATAAAATCTTAACTATGCTTCTGTTTGTAAACGAAAGTAAAACTAACTTATTACCATACAGTACCATATAATGCATGACACGAACTTAAATATTATTAGTAATTATACTTTGATAACGCATGATTACAGCTACGAAACCGGGAACGGTATCAAACGTGAGGAGACATCGTATGACAAAGTGATAGATGGAAAGACAGCCCACAAGCACAGTGACTGCAGCAATGAGGGTGGAGAAGATGACGAAAGTGGTGAAATACACGTTCAGCAGGGATCCTACTCTTATACTGCTCCCGATGGAACCCTCATCAGTGTAAAGTAAGTATTGTTTTTGTTATTATGGTGGTTGCTACGAATCATTTAAGTAGTAGATGACACGTACCTATCTCATGAAGAGCCAACTGAACTGACAAGTTTTTAAGAACTTCTGCTTTTTACTATGTTTTCCTCACACCAATTTTTTGAATCAAGTTAATTAATTGTGTTGAAATCAGAGAACTTATCAACTTACTCTGATTTCAACACAATTAATTAACTCGATTCAAAGTTCTCTAATACCTATTCGTAAATTCAAGCATGCTGTATAGTGATAAAAGGTTACTAAAGCTGTTCGATAATCCTTGAAATAAGTACTAAGTTCTATAAATAAAATTGTTTTTGTAATGGTCAATGCCCAAAAATTTATGAAAATATATTTACAGTTACTCGATTGGTTAAGACCAATCGAGTTATTTGAATGATATTGAGAGGCTTTTGTGCATTCTAACTCGATCCTGTTGATTCATCTGTTTTTAAAATATTATTTTCGACGTTATAATCAGAGTGGCGCAGATATTGCCTCATTGTAAATAACTATAAACTACCAAAAAATTGTTTCTTTACTATATACCTTTCGTTGCATTTTATAATATTAAAAAAGTAAAGTTTTCTCATTTCTTTATACTAAAAAATCATAACTGCAATGTTACAGGTACATTGCAGACGAAAACGGTTTCCGACCAGTTGGAAATCACATCAATCTTGGACCTCAACCACCAAGTACTCATGAGCACACCCACAAGCACAAAAAATCTCGAAAATTTAATGGCGGTGATGAAGATAATTCCAGTACCGCATCCAAATCGAAGGGCAGCGATGAAGATAATTCCAGCTCCGCATCCGAAGAAACACAAGTATCAGAAAGCTCTGAATCGGAATCGCTTGAAAATGTATCTCCACCTAATGGTGAATATGCTAAAAAGATTGGAAAGAAAGGGTCACTTGCTACGCTAAAGGCTGAAAATCCTGTCGAGGAAGGTGAAAAGTTTGCTCAAGTAAGTAAAGAGTCAGCTAAGAAAGGTAAGAATCCTGTAGTTGAAGTAGAAAATCCTGCGAATGAAGAAAAAAAGTTCGCCAAGGAAGGGGATAAATCTACTAAAAAAAGTGAAAAACTTGAAGCTAAGGAAAATGTGAAAATTGCATCTAGAATAGGTGAAGAACCTACTAAAGCGGATGATAAACCTTTGCAAGCAGATGAGAAGACTGCATCTGAGAAAGAAAAAAAGCCTGCCGACAAGGAAGGAGAGAAGCTTGTTGCCAAAGCAAGAGAGAAATCTGCTGCTAAGGAAGGACAGAAACCCGCTGATAAGGAAGGAGAGAAACCAGCGGGCAAGGAAGGTGAAAAGCCTGTTGTTAAAGAAGGGGAAAAACCTGCTGCTAAAGAAGGAGCAAATTCTACTGCAAAGGGAGAGGAAAAGCCTTCTGCTAAGGAAGGAGAGAAGCCCGCTGATAAGGAAGGAGAGAAGCCTGCTGGCAAGGAAGACGAGAAGCCTGCTGGCAAGGAAGGAGAGAAATCAGCTGCTAAGGAAGGAGAAAATTCTACTGCAAAGGAAGAGGTGAAGCCTTCTGCTACGGAAGGTGAGAAACCCACTGCTAAGGAAAGAGAAAAACCTGCTGCTAATGAAGGAGAGAAGACTGCTGGCAAAGAAGGAGAGAAGGTTGTTGATAAAAAAGAAGAGAAGCCTGTTGCTAAAGAAGGAGAGAAGCCCGCTGATAAAGACGAAGAGAAGCCTGCGGCTAAGGAAGGAGCAAACTCTACTGCAAAGGAAGAGGTGAAGCCTTCTGCTACTGAAGGTGCGAAACCCGCTGCAAAGAAAGGAGAAAAACCTGCTGCTAATGATGGAGAGAATCCTGCTGACAAAGAAGGAGAGAAGGTTGCTGATAAAAAAGAAGAGAAGCCTGCTGGCAAGGAAGGAGATAAATCAGCTGCCAAGGAAGATGAGAAGCCTATTGCTAAAGAAGGAGAAAAACCTGTTGCTAAGAAAGGAGCGAATTCCACTGCAAAAGAAGGGGTGACGCCTTCTATTAAAGAAGAAGAGAAGCCCGCTGATAAGGAAGGAAAGAAACCTGCTGGCAAGAAAGACGAGAAGTCTGTTGTTAAAGAAGGAGAAAAGCCAGCTGCTAAGGAAGGAGCAAATTCTACTGCAAAGGAAGGGGTGAAGCCTTCTGATATAGAAGGTGCGAAACCCGCTGCTAAGGAAAGAGAAAAACCTGCTGCTAATGAAGGAGAGAATCCTGCTGGCAAAGAAGGAGAGAAGGTTGCTGATAACAAAGAAGAGAAGCCCGCTGGCAAAGAAGGAGAGAAATCAGCTGCCAAGGAAAAAGACAAGCCTGTTGCTAAAGAAGGAGAAAAACCTGTTGCTAATGAAGGAGAGAATCCTGCTGGCAAAGAAGGAGAGAAGGTTGCTGATAACAAAGAAGAGAAGCCTGCTGGCAAGGAAGGAGAGAAATCTGCTGCCAAGGAAAAAGACAAGCCTGTTGCTAAAGAAGGAGAAAAACCTGTTGCTAAGGAAGGAGCGAATTCCACTGCAAAGGAAGGGGTGAAGCCTTCTGAAAAGAAAGAAGAGAAGCCTGCTGGCAAGGAAGACGAGAAGCCTGTTGTTAGAGAAGAAGAAAAACCAGCTGCTAAGGACGGAGCAAATTCTACTGCAAAGGAAGGGATAAAGCCTTCTGCTAAGGAAGAAGAGAAACCTGCTGATAAGGAAGGAGAGAAGCATGTTGTTAAAGAAGGAGAAAAACCAGCTGCTAAGGAAGAAGCAAATTCTACTTCAAAGGAAGGGGTGAAGCCTTCTACTATAGAAGGTGCAAAACCCGCTGCTAAGGAAGGAGAAAAACCTGCTGCTAATGAAGGAGCAAATTCTACTGCAAAGGGAGAGGAAAAGCCTTCTGCTAAGGAAGGAGAAAAGCCCGCTGATAAGGAAGGAGAGAAGCCTGCTGGCAAGGAAGACGAGAAGCCTGCTGGCAAGGAAGAAGAGAAATCAGCTGCCAAGGAAGGAGAGAAGCCTGTTGCTAAAGAAGGAGAAAAACCTGTTGCTAAGGAAGGAGCGAATTCCACTGCAAAGGAAGGGGTGACGCCTTCTATTCAAGAAGAAGAGAAGCCCGCTGATAAGGAAGGAAAGAAACCTGCTGGCAAGAAGGACGAGAAGTCTGTTGTTAAAGAAGGAGAAAAACCAGCTACTAAAGAAGGACCAAATTCTGCTGCAAAGGAAGGAGTGAAGCTTTCTGCTACGGAAGGTGAGAAACCCGCTGTCAAGGAAGACGAGAAGCCTGTTGTTATAGATGGAGAAAAACCAGCTACTAAGGAAGGAGAGGAGCCTGCTGATAAGGAAGGAGAGAAAACTGCTGGCAAGGAAGGAGAGAAGCCTGTTGTTAAAGAAGGAGAAAAACCAGCTGCTAAAGAAGGAGCAAATTCTACAGTAAAGAAAGGGGGGAAGCCTAAGGAAGGTGATAAATCTGCGACTATAGAAGATCAAAAACCCACTGCTAAAGATGAACTAAAAAGTGAAAAGTCTTCTGCCGAAGAGGGTGATAAATCTACCCAAGAAGGTCAAAAGTCTGCAAAAAGCGCAGTAAACATATCTAAACAGGCCGTAAACGTCGCACAAGATGCAAAAAAAACAGCTAAAGGTGCGGTGCAATCTGCTATGGAAGCTTTGAAAACGGCAGAGACAGTAATACAGTCCATTAAAGAACAACGTGTAATTGGCGATCAAATGCTTAACAATGAAACTGTAGCTCACGCACAGCTAGCTAAGAACGCTGCTAAAGAAGCACTTCAAGCGGCACAAGTTGTTGGAAACGCAGCTGAAGCAGCGGAAAAAGCCGCGAACGAGGCCGTCTCTTTAGCTCAGTCTTTACCAACCCCAGCTCCTAATCCTGCATTAACCGACAAATCTGACGAAAAACCAATTGTAAGCTTATCAGTAAATGCCGCTCCGCCTTCAAAAGATACAGAAAATCCTGCTACAGAAAATGGAAAGTCTGCCAAACCAAATGAAAACGGTGCCAAAGCATCTGTAGATGAAAATGAAAAGGAACAACCCCCAAAGGAAGCAGAAAAGAATAAAACGACATAAACTTGAACATTAGTACAAATGAACGAATTTCTATCCTAACGGTACGGGTTATTATGAATTATGATTATTGAGTTATTGCTTAAATTATAAAAAGTGTGATACTATAACGTTTTCTAAGTCAACGATTAGTTTATTTTGATGGTGTTGATTATTTTTGTAAGAAAATACATTTGTTATTGTTGATTTTTTGTTTTAATGAGCTAAGATTTCCCTTCCTGCCACCCTTTTGTACTCATACGATTCATTATCTGCCTAGCCTTTTCCCAATTATATTGGGGTCGGCTTCCTGTCTAACCGGATGCAGCTGAGTACCAGTATCAGACCTCCACAACGCAGTTAAGACTGGTTGTCAGACTTTCAGGTCACTGACTAACTGTAACGACTGCCAAAGATCTATATATGGCAGCCGGAACCAACAGTGTAACGTGCTTTCCGAGGCACGAAGGAAACTCGGTATGTAATGGGCGGTCACTCATCCACAGACCAACCTAGGCAAGCGCGGCTTAACCTAAATATATATATATTTTTTTAATTTATATTCCGGATGATATATTTATAGCCATAATATTATTATCGCTACACAATAAAGTTCAAGTAAATCTAGACCTTAAATGGATTTGCTCAAACGCCTGCTACGTTAGTCTGACTATAGCTTGAATGAACCCATTCAAATTACCATCAGGCGCTTCCATCATATAATAAAAGTAACACAAGTTGGTTGTTCGTAATTCAAGAGGTATATGAGACATTTTGCCGCATTGATCTAAAGCTGGAATATTTTCAGATGCCGTTAACTAGACTATGATCCATACAGTTCAAATGGTAACAAAGCTGTGCTGCTCGGTGCCCTCTTATATGAAAGTAGCCCAAATGAGCTGTTTTACAATGACCACTATTAGGTACTACTGCGTGGTCCACCTATTCTAATGGCTTTGCAGTAATACACTCACATACAATAGCTATTATGTGGCATCCCCACGATTCAAAGATTTCTGTAGTCATTACTATACACCAATGCGGGAGCGGCTATACTCGTAAGCATGGCTAAATGTAAGAGAGCCGTCAGAGTATTGGATATATTATGACAATGACATGTATATATTCATCAGTATTTTTTGGTATCTAATATACGATTACTAAGTGAAATAGAGAGTGCTCAGTCATATTGAGACCTTGCTATTTTATTTAATTAAGTAACACTCTTTATAGTTCATACACTAAACTTCAATTTAATGTGTATTTTATTCAGACGGTTATAACAAGTGGAAACATTCGCTTTCAAAGCGTTTTGTTGTGACTTTAATTCGAATACATTTAAGATTTTTTCTTAATTTTTGCTGATAATCTATCCGCTGTGCCCAGGTTCAGGTTTCTAATACGTAAAAAATGTAGGGTAGGTATGAGTGTATTATAAGTAGTGCTTACTAATTTCTAGCTGCGGCCTCACCTGCATTCAGGTGGGAAATTATATCAAGAGAAAGGACAATGGGAATTTAAAGTTCTGCCGTTATTATTTAGGTTGAAAAGGTAACATACACACAAAGTGATTCGGTAATTTAAAACATTGGTAAGAATAGACTGCCTCGTTGGTCTACCTGGTGATCACAACCATGATTGTTAAACAAGGGGTCCAAGGTTCGATTCCCAGGTTGGGCAAAGTGTTATTAGGTTTTTCGATCACAATTTTTTAGGATTAGGGCCAGAAAAATGGCAATAGGAGAGGAGGCCTGAGTTCCTGCAGTGGGAATATTATAGGCTGATGATGATGATGAAATGGCAATAGGCTCGTCTCCTTACGACATAACCGGTGAATTTAGGGTGTACTGGTAGGTATACATCTGCCTAACCCTACGAGGATTACGTGTGATGTTATTTTATGTGTTAGGAAAAGACCTGGGAGTACAGTATGGCTGTATACAGAAAAGAAAGTACACGAGTTACTCTAATACACCTTGCGTGGTATACCTACCGAAGCAAATTGAAATATCAGTTCAATGAAATGTCAAGATCAGTTCAAGTGTTCGACGCATAGCGTGGAGAAGCGTTCCTCCTCTCACTTTTGTTGTGAAACCAATGACGTTGATCCTAGGTATTAGGTGCACTGATATAATTTTGTTTCGGAATGCTAATGAAAAGTCAAGGGAGTCATTTAAGTTTGTTGAAGGTGTTGATTCCAACCCGTCGGGGCTGCGGGTTGTACGGAAGAGATGCCGCGGGCTCGACACAAAGGGCTAAGAAGGAACATGGTTGGTTTTTAGTCAGTAGAAGACTGACACTTCGCTTCGCTCTGCCCAGAGCGGGAGGAGTCATTTGATAATTTCACACCATTAAAAAAAAGTTTTGATTCCATAGTTGTGTTGAATTGATAGAGTTCCAGTTTGTCTTGGTCTGTCGTACCACGACATCATCATCTGCCAAACCTTTTTCCAACTAGTATGTATAGTATATAACATAGAGCAACTGCCTGTCTGACCCCAAAAACCCTGTTCCAGGCAAGGAGGAAACCCGATATATAACGGGTGGTCCAAGGACTAACCTAGGCAAGCACGGCTAAACCTAAAGATAGACCAAACTGGTGGTTACTATTAAGCAACGAACCTCTCTATCTGTAGTCTGTTGGACCAGGACATTTCCAATTAAAAGTCATCGTTTATTATAAGAGTGAAAGAGATTTACTTGAGCATCGCATTAATTAGTCAATTTATCATCCTCATGCTCGACGTAGAACGTCAACTAGCCGTCTTCTTAGAATTCAATTCCTTCCTAGTCATAGAAGGTACTACCTTTCACACAATACTAATTATGTTTTTTTTTTATTATTAATAAGATCTACTTTACATGACACGGTTTGTAGAAAAGGTTTCGAGCAAATTTTCTAATCGTAGTAAGTACTAAATCATCCCAATGTAAAATTTGATTAGACAGGTACCAAGACCGCTAGAGGAGACTTACAAAAATACATACTCTTACTCCTTCCGGCTCGCTACATGTTTGCGATTGGGTGCTCCATGTGGGGCTCCACATCGCTGTCAGTGTGGTGAAGCAGTCGACGGCCTCGGACACCATGGCCTATCTTGCAGTAAGAGCGCAGGTCGGATTGCGCGACACGCCAGCATTAATGATCTTATCCGACGTGCTCTGGCTACCGCCGGTGTGCCAGCTATTTTGGAACCCAATGGGTTGGCACACGTCGATGGGAAGAGACCAGATGGTATGACCATAATGCCTTGGAAGTTGGGTAGGCCTTTGGTGTGGGATGCAACTTGTGTCGACACCCTTGCGCCATCCCATCTTCCTAGCACGGTGACCTGTGCTGGGGCGGCTGCGGCCGGTGCTGAAAACCTCAAACGGCGCAAATACAATAACTTAATTGGTAGTTATGTGTTTGAGCCGTTTGGGGTTGAAACACTGGGGCCATGGGGTCCGAGTGCCCACTTAATTTATCAGGAAATTGCCAAGCGTTTGGTCGACTCTTCACGTGACCGGAGGGCTGGAATATTTTTTGGGCAAAGAATCAGCATTGCCATCCAACGTGGCAATGCTGCCAGCCTTCTGGGCACTTTTCCTGTTGACAGCGGTGTGGTCGAATTTTTTGACGCCCTGTAATTACTCCCCCTTTTGATACTTGTATATATTTTATTATTATCTTAGTTCTGTAAATAGTAGTTTTTAAACGTTGTAAATAAAATTATTTTCAAGTAAAAAAAAATAAATAAATAAAAAAAAAAAAAAAAAAAAAAAAATACTCTAAATACATCCTTGAAATGAATCAGCAAATAGTTTTTAAAATGCCGATTTACTTTGAAGATAATTCTATGGTACAAGTAGGTAGGCATGCACCAGACACGATATACGATTCAAGTTTAGTTGCTCTGCCGGTCTCTCATTTTAGGTAAGTAGGTGGAATGCTACTAGTTTTTATTCCTGTAGGGCTAAAATAGACTGATTTTCCTACTAAACGTTTATCGATCGATTCATGTGTGTTGATTGATTCATGATTGGTGAAGGTGAAATGAAAGGTTATGAAATTGACCTTCTGTTTTACACGGAGCAGGTTATGTATATTTAGATATTCTACGAGTTTATGGCTTTTAATAGAATACATTGTTTCAAAACAAATATAAGGTTTTGTGAAATTGATAGCCAACTCGATCGAATGTGTGTGTATTCGATGATATAGTTTATGATCTATGAGTGTACGATCAGCATCAATCGCTCAAACTCAAAGCATAAAAAACAAAGCGCTGTTTCCATTTATTTTGCTAACCGCCTTTTTTTGGATGGTGGGAAATCATCAAATAACGGACACTCCCTTCCGCTCTGGGCAGAGCGGAAGGGAGTGTCAGACTTCTACTGACTAAAAACCACGCATTTTCCTTCTTAGCCCTTAATGTCGAGGCCGCGGTATCTCTTGCGAACAACCCGCAGCACCGACGGGTCGGCCCTTGCGAACCACCTGTCTGTTGGATTCACTATTGGTTTCTCGATTCTCTGGTAATTATAATATGATCTTTTCAAAGTTCGAGTGAATCGATTTCATGTAGGCAAGCGTGCTTCACCATGCACTTCCTTAATCGCAGGTAGTAGATAAAACTTATTCAATGCCTATAAATAGCAGGATCATAGCAAGAACGATTATACATTATTATTACTTCAGTACTGACATTCTTCTTTCTGATAGGAAGTCTTGGTACATCAACTTTCCTCTTGGGTTTAAAATATTTGTCCTTAGTCCTAGCGTTCAACAAGAAATGTAAGAATATTTTCTATTCCACTCCTATTACAATATTTTTAGGTTCTGTTTCTAGTACGGCTTACATAAGTTAAACGCCGCGAGACATCCTACGTTACAGTTTTACTTTCTCCGTTTAGTGTCTGTGTCTCCGCATATTGTTCTAGGTATTATCTTGATGGTATTACACATTGTGGCATCCGACTTTTGCTTTAAAACAAGAGTACACTTCTTTATTCTTTAACTAGCTGACCCACGCAACTTCGTCTGCGTCACATAAATATAGCTTATAACCTTTCTCGATATAGACTATCCGACATAAATTAAGCTAAATCGTAACAAACAAAAAATCTTGTCTTTCGTCTTTATTGTAATAGTTCAGATGGTTTAGATTAATTAACTGTATTAAATAATTAAAGTAAGACTAAATATTATATTAAAGTGTGAATTACTATAGGTATCTCTTACTGTTAAATATACTTTAACACTCTAAACTTGTAAACATTATGATGCAGTAAATATTTTGAATTCGAATTTCCCGGAGGCCAGCCAGAATCCCCCGTACCTACATTGCGACGCACGAAATATTTTGCCGCGCGGATATTTTTACATTGCGATATTTTCTAAGATATTTGTTAAAACTGTATAGAGTTAAGGGCACAAATATTCTATATTAAATTTCCGTTCTAACAAACACATTTATTTAGATATAGATTAATACCATATGGGTTAAATAAGCTTCGCAAAAAATAATTATTTTTAACCTAACAGTTTAACTGTAAAAAAAGGTTACAGTGAGTCAATCTTAAAAGATAGATATATGCTGTCGCGGACTTTTTTTTAGAACTTTTAAAGAGGAACAATTCCTTCATACATGATATTAGCGTAACTGAAACCGTTTTCGCAGCGCACGCAGCGGAAGCTCTCAAAAAGGAAATACCTTTTCCCGTTTTTGTAACATTTTTCATTTATGCTCCGCTCCTATTAGCCGTAGCGTGATGTTATATAGCCTATAGCCTTCCTCGATAAATGGACTATCCAACACAAAAAAAAATTTTCAATTCCATCCAGCAGTTTCTGAGTTTACCGCGTTCAAACAAACAAACAAACAAACAAACAAACTCTTCAGCTTTATAATATTAGTATAGATAAAACTTCTACATATGTGTCGACCCGATAAGCATCTCCAAGTGTCATTACGTTATAAACTTTTCTTGAAACAAAATTTGAAACTGAACTGACGTAAGAAACGCATGGTTATCGAAAGATAAAAATACTAATTATTGAAACGTAGACCTAATACGGTTAGAGAGCACATTAAAAGCATTATACTTATGATATAATACATTCCACATAACCCATTTAAAGCAACATGTTTAGCAAATGATCCAGTTTTAGACAATTATCCCTCATTAGGGATAGTTCTATTATTGCATAACATTTCAATATTTAAACACTTTGTAAATCAAAAATGTCATCAATCACTACGTTACCGATCCAACAGAACAATAGCAGTTAATACTTCTGATTATCATCATGAATAAGGTAAGTAACACTCCCGCATCTTTTGCTTAGCCTATTCCCGACTATGGTGGAGTCTGTTTCTTGTCTAACTGGATGTCGCTGACAACCAGTATTGTATAAGGACTGACTGCCTATCTGACTTCTGCCTATCCGAGTAAACCTACTCCCTTTATCAAAAAAACTGAACAGCAAAAAACAAGCACATTTTAAATTAAACAGCGGCGCGCGGCGGGGTCCATTCTATTTACATTTCATAATTTAATATTCAAATGAACCCCGCCTGCTTCCAAGTTTTGTTTAATTTAAAATGTGCTTGTTTTTTGCTTTTCAGTTTTTTCAGTCGGGTTTTTTAGTTTTTTAACTACTTTTTTTATTTACAACTTTTTAATTCTTTTGTGTTTGTTCTTTCGTTGGTCGCGTAAAATTCTTCGCAGACGATTTAACTTTTGTGCTTGTTTATAGGATTTGTCACTTTGAATTTCCATAAAACATTTAAGTGATAGATATTTCATTCAAATCCCTTCATCCGTTTAGGAGTTATGAGAGAACAAAGAAACGTACATACATACATACACGTCAAACACATAACCCTCCTTTTGAGCTTCGCCGCAGTCGGGTAAAAAATAAATTCACTCTCCAGGTCTGATATGTATTAGTGTAACATATTCTAATCCTGCATTTTATGTTTCACAGTTGGTAGCATCCTTCGGCCTTCTCGCCATTTCATCAGTTTTTGCTTCACCACTGAAAGAGCACCCTTATCGGAATCTACCAGCACTGGAACAGGAGGAGGTTCACGACGAGTTCGGTCAGTTCGCTCTGCGGTACGTGACGGCTGAGGGCACCGTGGTATCGGAGCGCGGCCGGCTCGTTCCCACGCCGGACGGTACCGGCTACGTCATGATCGTCGAAGGAGAGGTCTCATACATCGGCGATGATGACCAGGTTTACGTCACCAAGTACACCGCCGGCCTCGATGGATACCATGCTGAGGGCAATCATTTACCAGTTGCACCTGAGGTACCTAAACCCGAAACAGAAAAATGACTATGACAGTGATTAAAATAATATTAATAAATATTTACTAGAATATCTTGTCTTCATCTTTGAGATACCTAATCTTCCTTATGTCTTACCTCTTACTATTATTAATCATTTCTATAAAGAGAAGAAACAAAATGTGTAAATATAATATTTTCTAAACATAATATATAGAACGTGTACAAATTTAAGCCATTTTAAAACCATTCTATCTATCTACCTACAGCTGAAAGTAGACAGACGTATCTGCAAGGATGCACAGGGCCACAGGGTAGCATCACTAGCATCTCTGGGCTGCGGGTTGTTCGAAAAAGATACCGCGGCCTCGACACAAACGACTAAGTAGGAACATGGGTGGTTTTTAGTCAGTGGAAGTCTGACATCCTCTCCCTACCGCTCTGCCCAGAGCGGAGGAATCATTTGATGATTTCCCACCCTCCAAAAAAAAAGGGTAGCGTCTCTCAGTAAATTCCCTTATTGTTCCCATTTTATTTTCAAGGTGTAAAATAATGACCTAGTGGGAAAGAGAATGTCATGTACGAGTACGTCGACAGGATGTGTTGCGGTTAAGGTTTATTTTCAGATCAAGTCGTTACCAACTGATCTGGTTTAAATAGGCCATGTTTTATTTTTAACAAATAAAGCCATAAAAGTTTTGTATCGAAAAGGGCACGACTTGAATGGCTTATTCTGTTTCTGGTCAAAGCATATTCACGATCCAGTTTTTTTTACATATACCTACATAATTATTATTTGTTTTTTTTTTATCTCTGTTTGCTCACTGCTAGGTATCTACAGGTCTTCCCATAACCATCGTCATGTCACGGTAGTGTTTTCTAGGCTTCCCTCGGCGTTGACGCCAGCCGGCAGCCTTCAGCCACTTACTGCGTCGACGGCTCTATCCCATCGGTCCAAATTCATTCTACAACATGACCCGTACAATCTGCCTTCCACCTAACGGTCTTATTGCCCACATTAGCGATTCCGATTTTTGAGCGTATTGTGATATTATGAGTTTTGTCACTGATCAATGCGCCACGCTCCATCACCCTCTGGCAAACTTTGAGTTTAAACTTATGTGTCTCGGTCAGGAACCAAGTTTAAGCACCTTAAGTTCGGATGGACAGAATGCATATTTCGATGAGTTTGCCCTTCAACGATAAGGTCACCCTGCATCAGCTACTTCATGGACAAACTTTATAATAATAGTATCCGATCAGATTATAATCTTTTACGGGGGATCAGACCGGAATAGAAAATAATCTTCTATAATATAAAAATGAATCGCAAAATGTGTTGGTAAGCGCATAACTCAACAACGCCTGGATCGATTTGGCTAATTTTGGTCGTGAATTATTTGTGGAAGTCCAGAGAAGGTTTTAACGGTGAGAAAGTGGTTGGTAGGTAGGCAGGGTAGTAGGTAGGTAGGGTAGTAAGTAGGTAGGGTAGTAAGTAGGGTATAGTAGGAAAGTAGATAGGTAGGGTAGTAGGTAGGTAGGGTAGTAGGTAGATAGGGTAGTAGGTAGGTAGGGTAGTAGGTAGGTAGGGTAGTAGGTAGGGTAATAGATAGGGTAGTAGGAAAAAAGCATTGCAACGCATGCGCGGGTTCAGCTAGTTTATAATAAAACTGATCCCCTAGGGTATCAGTTTTTGGGGATCCGAACGGAATAACTCATATTTTTGTGTTGCAGCTGATACATTCAGATGTTTTATAATTATTTTAGTACCGCGTATCAACACCTGTATGTAGGCGGTTCAAAGACCTCCAAGTGGACCACGAAAGGTTAGACCCTACAGAAAGATGATCACTTAATGAGTGGAAGGGAGACAACTTCCTATTTTTTTTGCATGAGAAATTCACAAGCAAGTTGCAACTCTAACATTTTAATTCAAGTTATGTTGAAAGCCGATCCATGTCATAACCCTAACCTCTAGCCCCGTCTGTCAATAAAATCTTATAATTCTTAAAGATTAATATAAACATGCAAATTACGATGTTACCAAGTTTTTAGATTGAACAATCACTAAGAAAGGATATGAAAGTTATCAAATAATTCAAAGATGTCAACCTATTTACATAGGATTACAGGTTTTATGTAACTTGGTATTAAGAGTAATTATAGAATGCTAGTTGCGATTTCAAGAGTAGGTGTAGCGTGTAGTTAAAAAACTCTGACTCCTATCAGTTCTGATCATCGTCTCACGCAAATAATGCTCTATTGATAAAAACGGTTCGCTTAATTGCCGTCGTACACTATAGGTTAAGCAATCTATGAATACTTTACCGACATTACCGAGAAAAAGACCTATTTCACGATCAAACAGTTTTTTCAAGATGTTTTCCTTCAGCGAAGCAAGTAAAAATTATACAATACGCACATCAGTCTGAAAAATCATAGGTGTGTGTCTTGGTGAACTCGAAACCTTGGACTTGGCAGTCTGACAGTCACACCACTACGATATCGATCACTGCTGTAATGAAACTTTCATACATTAAATTACAGTTGTTTAAACTTTAACTCGATGACTAAGTCAATGCATCATTTAGCATCATCAGCCTACAGCTGGAACACAGGCCCACTACCTGTAAAACGCAGTAGGCCGTTGTTCCGTGATTCATCATTGGAGCATGTAAACGCATAGGTCCATAGTACCAATGCGTTTACTATGAATAATTTAGAGTTTATTAATGTCAAATAAAAGCTTATTTGAAATTAATAATTAATTCTAAATTACCATTTATCCGTGACTAAAATTAATTAATTAATTTTCTTCAACATTGATTTCAAAGTCAATGTCAAAGTTAACAAAGCGAAGACAGATGCATTTACTTGTACCGACTTTGATGAATGCATAATGAACTGGCTACGTACGTAACAGACCGATGAATGGCCATTGTAGTGTTCCTAGACACTATAGGCACTAAATAAGATGCCTGTAGAATGAGGCAACGAAGACGAAATACCTTGACACACAAAATGTTACAACAAAAAGAAATTCTAAATATGTCATTACAAATAATGATGTAACTAGTGTAAATTACACTTGCATTTGCAGTGAAAATACTAAACGATTTGAATGTTACCTACTTGTTAAAACGAGTAAGTACTAATCTAGTTACATATTAGTATTCTGTTTCTAAAATTCATTGACCTATTCGTTGTTTTAGATTGGTAAATCACTTAGCCTGCACTCATTGTGACACTGTGCGTAAAATAAATTGAGTGAGAAAGATTTTAATTGTAATAATTGCGGTAGTTTGACTTAAAGTCGTTTTGAAACAGATATAAAACTGACAGTGTAATGGTGAATCATTTATAAAACGGACGACGCCTGAATTCATAAATTCTTTTTTTTTTTTTTTTTTTTTATTATTGATAGGTTCGCGTTTGACCACTATCTCACCTGATGGAAAGTGATGATGCGGTCGACGATGGAGCACGCTTACCTAGAAGTAACCTATTCACTCTTGACTTAAAGACCCCTAGGTTATAGCTATCAGGAAATACAGACTCTGGCAGGGAATTCCACTCCTTAGCTGTACGCACAATGAAAGTATTCCCAAACCGTTTAGTGCGTATGGGTGGGATGTCCACCATATAACGGTGGCGCATCGCCGTACGTCTTGTAGTCCGATGATGGAACGGGCTTGGCGGAATTAGATCGTGCAATTCCCTCGCACACTCTCCGAAATGTAACCGATAGAAAACCGAAAGGCTAGCTACTCGTCGCCGATGTTCAAGGCTCTGGAGCTTTGACTTGACAAGCGCGTCATTGCCGATGAGCCTCTTGGCTCGTTTCTCAATTGACTCTAGCGCATCAAGCTGGTATTTAGCGGATCCATCCCAGAGATGAGAGCAGTACTCCACACACGATCGGACTTCATTAATTAGAATCTCGTGTCAATCCACCTGGGTTTATTACTATCTACCCCACGAGTTTGTCCCTACTGGTGGTTGTTACAACTATTTGTCGCACCTACCACCACTGATGGTGATTGCGTCTGAGTCAGTCGCATTTGCTACTCTGTATAGGGTATTCAGCCTGGTAGGCAGACAGCAACACATCATTTAACTATCCTTGCATACCTCTTTTGTTTCGCCTACGTCGATTAAAATCTATTCAATCACGCATACCATTCGACGTGGGTGCCCTTTATCATTATTATGTTAATAGCAAACATCTTCAAGTTTATTACAAGAGCTCATTACGAATATTGTAATAACTAGGTAAATATTATATCAGTCTAAAGTTGTGCACATCTTTCTCCTACTAACACGATTATGAAGCAAGTGCATTAGACCGCTCTACTCAACTAGTACACTATTCCAAGGTTAGATGAATCAAATAAGAGGGGGACCTCACGCACGCTTAGTTTC
The DNA here is from genome assembly GCA_949775195.1 of Diarsia dahlii. Lineage (NCBI taxonomy): Eukaryota > Metazoa > Arthropoda > Insecta > Lepidoptera > Noctuidae > Diarsia > Diarsia dahlii. The sequence continues at coordinate 11,889,657 of OX459194.1, read as the reverse complement.
GTGTTATAGTAAAGCACCGACTGATGGTAATGACTAATGAGTGCAAAACATTTAGGATCGGGTGCCCCATGCGGCACGCAGCGGTGTCAGTAACCTCAAAAACGCAGCTGCTTACGTAACAGACTCATCTCGCGTCCGCCAAAGACGTGCAATTGAAACCATATTTATGACAAAATAGTAACTACACACACGCTAACGATATGTTACGATATATAATAAGCCATATTGTAAAACTTATGTAGTAAGTGACACTGACAAAGAGCCACTTTCTCGGTAGACTTAGCTAAAGTTCATGGTTAAGACTGAGCTACAAGAAAGTGTATGCACAGATTTTAGTACTGATTATATTGTGAATGTGGGCTCACACTTTTGTTGAATAGCATTCCTGAATCAAGAAGAATGTGAAATTATGTAACTCTTTTTGAATGACATACAAGGATGTAAAATCTGAAATGTTATAGCTCAAGGGGGTAGTGATCATTTTCATGATGATTTAAATATAGCAGATTATCTTCTGTATATTAATACCATTTACGATTTAAAATACAAATTACTTTGATTTAATATCGCTACCACAAATAGTTACATAACAACAATTGATACACGTGAATCAGATTAATAACTGATCCTTATCTGGCATTATTATGCAAAGATGCAGGAAACTGACTGATACAGAAAACTTCTTATAATCCACATAATAGAATTTATTTATGCGCATCGGGCGCAAAAATGATCGGAAATGAAGCGCATCGCAGGCGTGCCTGAGTCCACGCACGCTCCCTCTCGTGCCCATTGCGCAAGTTGCCTTGATAACTGATAGTAACGTGTTGCTACACTGACAAGCGAAAACAACGCCTACAATTTATGTAACAGCTACTGGCAGCACAAGCGATGCCCCCTTACACCATGTCGTTTAAGATAGTGCCGCTAAGATGAAACACATCTCCACTCTTTAGGCAAATTCTTCGCATGAAGCAAAGGTGAGGCCGGGTAGGGTGGGGCTCATAACTCCGTCTTTTAAATATATAAATGTTCGTCAAAAGAAGTATGCAACTAGTACATGTATAAACAAATGTCACTAGGAAGCAATACGAGTTGCTACAAACTGATCAAATGAGCATCTCATAATACTCGGATGAAATATGCGTAGGTGCAGTCGCATATACCTAAGTGTTAATGATCGGTAAGACTAAGTACCAAACTATCTAGATGGTTTATAAACACTAGCCAGTCGTAAAGGAAGCTGACACTATAAACGGCCTGTAGCTAACAAAATTGATGCAATTTTTAATAGCGTCGCGGCGTCCTCCAAGGACATACAATAGAAAATAAGAAGAAAAAAGATTCTATTGCACAAGCACATCTAACTATGTAACCTCTGAATACCTATTCACTTGTTCACATCCTGTTTGTCAGCGTGACAACATGTTAAAAGAAAAAAAAAGAACTAGTACGAGGTGTATGTATCGATAACATTACTATAGAGCTTGGCAATGAGTCCGAGCAAAAAGTGTACCTAGTAATTAAATTCACCTCAAACTCAATAATAGAATTTCGCTAGCATTAAGATTTACTATGAAGGATTCCTGAAGCCTGCACGCTAAGGACGCTAACTTCTTACTTTTTTTAATGGTATCTCGTTGGTAAGCCCATGAGGCTGTTCTAACCGGACTATCCTGTGGGTGCCTGGGGTGTGAGGCCTCCAGCCAGGGGTAAAAAGGTTATTAACTAAGCGGTGCGGCTATACTGGTGGTTATGATCCTCGACTTTGAGAGTTGCTGGAATTGAGAAACAAAAACAAAAAAAAAATACTGTAGGATAGTAAGTACATATAATTAGAATTAGGACGGCAAAGATAAAATTAACTGTTACATCTCGGTATAGATCAATACCCTAGACGTATGAACCAAGTGAAAAACCGATGTAATATAACATTTTAAAACCGATTTTCACTTCCAAACGTGCGGTGAAACTGTTTTAAGCTTTGAAAATTAAAAGTTTATGTGATACGAGTCATTAATTGACTAAATTAGTTCTTTAATCATACATAACATTCATAATTAAGTCAATAAATCTCTAATGATTTGATAAACAATGCTTAAGACGATGGTTATGGCTTTTGTGGTTAGCTCTAATTATATTTTATTATACCATATAAAGACGAGCAACAAAATCATAGTGTGATGTTTTTATATAAAGCTTTGATTGATCGATCTAGTTTTTTGTGTAATTAAAGAATAATGTGACCGGTTGTCAAGAATGATTTATATTGGTGATTTATTTACATAGTATCAAACCAAACTCTACGCGTATGTAGTCACAATCAGACGCAACACAATAGCCTGATCATTGGAAAGCTTTCAGATCACATCTAACGAACCATGACAATCATAGGCATAAAGGCACAAATGAACGATGTCATGATTTTGATATCGAAATTGAAATCGAAAAATCGCGACTACGCCGGCTTCGATCGTGGCTGCACCGTATTGCAGCGGCAAGTCGGCTATGAAAGTGAGATGGCTCACAGTTCGGATAAGTGGCAGGGGTGCGGTATAAAAGTGAGCGCACTACTACCACTCTGACATAGTTCACGACACTCCACGTGCCACTTCGCTGCTGCACGACACCACACATAAACAATCATGAAACTGCTGGTAAGTGGACTCTTCCATACATTTACCTATCCCTCATTTCTTCTTTCTTTCTTTACCCCTTTCAAAATTATATATTTTTCCCCAATAATTTAAAAGAAACCCCTTTCTCTAAAAGTGAAGCAATCATAGATGATTGTGGTTATTATAATGATTGGAATATATTAGCATTACGTTAATTTCCAAGTTCTGTGAAGGATTGCCTGCAATCGTGTGTTGTGAGCGGCGGCACAGAATAGGGTCGGCAGATATGTCGACGATTGAACTTTGCCATTTAAATGTCTTCATCTTTAAATTCCTACATTTAATTATACTATTTATCGTTTATCGCGAGTGCAATCGGAACAACTGCAGTGACCTTAAGCGTAGGTTTTTGTTTGTTTTAGTATGTAATCAGGATATCTAAAGTGCTCCTAAGTGATGTTTTTAGTCGTAATGTAATCAAATTGTGTTGTATTTTAATTAGGCCTAGAACTATATTTTGTCTAAATTGACACTTATTAACAACAATGTTCTTCTGTGGACAACTACATCAATGAGTACAAATCTATTGAAGTTTTTAAAAGCTTTCATTATACTGTATGGCCTTCAGCCAACATATATCTCCATATTTCTTTAACCCATCTTTGGAAAGAGCGTCCTACACCTCTTGTCTGACCCCATAACTCAAGTTAAGGCCGATGTGGTTTTTGTTTTCTGCCCATAAAATGTATGAATGGTTGCTTTCTAACAGACTCTTTTATTTACCAGTACAGTCAAGGGCAAAACTTATGAATCTAATTCAAGATAGATTTTCTCTAACGTTAATATATCATGCTCATAGATATAGCATCTTAATACCAACCTTTTTAGATTATATCGCTTACCAACAATAGACCCGATTTTAAAATAATTCTAAGGTCATATTTACCCATACCCTTACTTTTGAATGTAGGTAATATCACCAAACATTTTTTAAATATTTTGGTCCATCTACTACATTAATAAACATTAGAGATGCAATATAGAGATACAACAAATTGCACGTGCAGTTCTAAAATAGTTAATTCAGTTACGATATTATTATCCAACATTGATCTAATAATAGAAGTAACCGGTTTAAGAGAGTAAGTAATAAAAACAATCGATACTTGATTCGTAGCGCATTAATTGGTTTCTCTCATCATTACATCCCAAAGTAAAGTGTAATTAAAATCGGTTCATTTTGTAATCGCTTATGTTTTCATCTGCGTGCTGTAATGTAACATCACGCAATCGAACGCATTTACGATATAAAACCAGATATGAACGAAGAAAGAATCATTAGCATATAAACAAGAAACTATTACTTTTCAACTGACGGTGCAACCTCGTTCTTATGAACTTTCGGTTACACAAATGATCTTGTTCTTCGTAAGTTCATTATATAACAGTTTTCTAGGTCGAATTATTTGAAAAGGTATGTGTAGGATAGATTTATTGGTAAATGAAATGTTGTCTAACTTGACAAATACCTACTAAATTATTGTGCAGTGACCATAAATATATTTTTTTTTAAGAACAAAATTCAATCAAATTCACTTTAGTAAAGTAAAGGATTTTGTGTAGATATTATGAACATCAATTAAACGTAACACAACATTACATTGGCAATAAACCGATCAACTATAAAATTAGTCTATATAATGCTTGCATGACAAAGCGATCCCACACAATGGAACAACTTGTAATTGGTGATCTTAACTACTTATATGAAGATTGTTGAGGTTGCGCTAAGACGGTTTATTTCGATGCTCGTTTGCTTAGCCCACCAGTTCCCGTCACTCATGTAGGTAATGAAAGCTTGCATAATATGTAATAACACATACATATTAGCACATTTGACCGCCGAAATAATTTTTATGTTTTTCAAACATAAGACGAGACGTCTATTTTAAGCACAGTCTATTTACCCACCTTTTGTAATAAAGTCAACGTTATATAACCTCAAACAAAGATTCTCTTTGTTAACGTAGCATAACTAAAAGTTGGTTGATGTCAATGAAAACAATGCTTGCCGACATGTAGTAAGTGCCAATACATGTTGGAGCCCACTTTCGCCCAACCTGCGTGTCGAATGAGCCGGTTTCACAAGATGCTGCCTATTGTATCTGTACCATCTTATCTTACGACATTCCGAATATGATTAAGCTCTTCTGTCTGACATCATTTCGTTATTTAAAATAACCTTAAAGTTCAAGTGTATTGCATTGTTTAAAAATTTGGGAAATTGTGGTTTCAGGTCGTTTCTTGTGCGCTGCTGTCCCTGGCGACAGCTCTGCCGCAGAGGAGAGTGTCTCTCAAGCCCGAACAGCAAGAAGTTGAGGACCAGCTGCCAGCAGAACAGAATTACAACAACTACCAACAACAACAACCACAACAGCAAGAGTACAGACAGCAAGCCCAGCAGCAGCAACAGCAGCAAGAGTACAGACCGGCTAAGCAGATTGATGACTTCAGGCCCAAGGTTTCTTTGGAAACTACCACCTTCATCCCCATCATCCACTTCGACAAGGAGCAAGGTACCGATGGCAGCTATAAGACTTCGTGAGTATTTATTTCTGATAGAATCTGTATTTAATTGCAACAAAAATGCTCCCATATTCATGTGCTCCACTTCCAAACATTTTATACTGTCTTCAATTCTAATCTGTAGGCAGATTATAATTGAAGACAGTTTAAATTAAATGATCATTTCGACTCATTTATTGCTCGTCTCGCGTATACAAGATTGCGATAACGTTTTTTTTTTTAAAGCTGTCGAATCATCACCACTGTGCACTTAGCATTATAGTGTGTGTCGTGTTTCTTATTCTGCTCTTCAAATGTCTAACCTTGACCCATCACTTTTACCATCTCGGAGATTACGCATAGGTACTCATAAAACTTAAGCAAACATGAATAAATTACACCATATTAACATATTTATTAGTTTTCATAAGAACAGCTCGATGGTGTTTGTAATTTATGAATTCGCATAAGTTTATAGAACCGAGTTTTTGGTTTAGAAGAATGGATGACACTATTATTTAGATTCAAGGATGTAGTTAATTGTGGAATTGATGGACTTAAAAATTATCTTTGCCTATCCAAAATCGATGTTTGGGTTTCCTTCTATGATTTACTAAATAGTTTTATTCGACGCTCAAGAAACGTATCTTAAATCATCAACTTTTCTACTTTCCCTACTTTAATTTAGACATCAATTCTAATTTCAAGTTAAACCATTTCCAGATACGAAACCGGCAACAACATCCACGCCTCCGAGGAGGGTTTCCTGAGGGCCGTCGGTGAAGACCACAACGCGTTGGTCCAGCAGGGATCTTACTCCTACACCGCTCCTGACGGTCAGATCATCACCGTGGAGTACACCGCTGACGAGTTCGGATTCAGGGTCAAGGGTGATCACATCCCCACCCCTCCTCCCGTATCTGCTGAAATCCAGAAAGGTCTTGACCTGATCTACGCTGGAATCAAGGCTAACGCTGTAAGTATTTTGAGTTAGAATATTCTAGAATTTATTTCTGAATGTTCTGTGGTTTCTTGTGAAAGAACACCTCGAAAGTATAACCGTCAGAAAACCTTGAAAATATTGGAACAGTAGATTTGTCGCTGGTATTTCCGGAGATTGGATAAAACTAGAAGGGATTATTTATCAGCTTCCAAGATTAATATAAGCTACTATTGGTAAGAAATACTGGAGTAGTTTTTCATATAACCGGGATGTTTTCAAGAGTCTAGTACTTTTTAATATTTAGGTGTCCAGTCCAAAAGTATTTCAGAACTAGGTAAAGGTAGACAAGGGTGAAAAGAAAATTTTGATAAATACATAAAGACACTTTGATCTATCATGGAGTATCCTTCAAAAGTTGTAAGATTATTCTGGTTCACCATGTCCTAATGTATCTAACGAGAATCTGTATGTCTGAGAATAATCAAATGTTGTTTAAATACCGTTATGCTTTCGCCCTGGAAGGGAAACGCAATGGGACTGCGTACTGACTGCAATTAATAACCGCTTTACAAATGTGAAAGGCTCTACCCACGCTTGTACACAGTATGGAGCCTACAAATTTTGTATATTTTGTACGTTATTGTAACTCCTACGCTATAAAATAATGCTAGTTAATTTGTTAATACCACAACTTATTGAAATAGTTTTGATTTTGTTTAATATTCCTTGTACGCCTAATAAAAACTTGGTTACTATTGAAAATACCAATAAAGCGCTCTACAAATTAAACTAACGATTAAATGTAATTTTCCAGGAGCGTGATGCCCTTGAAGCCAAAAACAACCCTGAAGCTGCTGCCAGGCAACAGGAAGACAGAGCAGCCCTTGACTACAAAGGTACTTACTACCAGCAGTAAAGTGCTTCACAGTGACTCTAAAGTGTTGATACCGTGAACGTTCTGATGGCAGGACCTCCAAATGCCATATACTTTAAGACTAGTTATCGCCTATCACCTGCATTATGTCACATACAAAAATTTTAAGACTTGTGATCCAATCACACAATAAACGAATCCAATATTTGGACTAATCGTGACACCTGATTGGATGACGTCAAAATGTATTCATAGCCGTATGCAGTATTCATTTATTGTGGTCATAGGCTTTAGGTATAGAGTGAAGATGAATTGTTATTTTACATGATAATATAATACTCAATATGTCAGATATTACTAGGTTTGCTATTAGTTTCTGGTAACTGATATCATATCAAAAGACTTGATCTTGAAGCTAACAAACAATGCAGTTATTGGAATCAAACTGTTCTTAAGAAACAGGTATCTTGTAAAATGAGGGAGGTTTGATTCTTATAATGTTGCCAGTGCTGTATTTCTGCTGTACGGGTGGATATGTAAAATAAAACTCCTTAGGATAATTTTCATCATTATATGGAACTCAATATAATAGACTTGAGATTACTAACACAGTGTTCTATAAAATTATGAAAATCACCCAAGATCTAATTTTCTATTTGTGATACAACACCAACAAGAGAAGTGTTCCATTACTTTTATACTTTTGTAAATACCTTACCATTGTAATTAACTTATCTTTGTATGTTTGATTTTAAATAAAAATGTTGTAAAATATTTTTAAAAGTTAATACCCTCTTTTGTAAAAAAAATCCTCTCCTTTAATAACTACGATGGGCATCAATTGACATGAAAGCTCATCCTCCTATTTGAAACTCAGATATTTAAAGATTATAATTTGTATTTTAGTCCTCTGATTACTTTTGAAAAAAAAAAACATCAGATGCACATACACATAGACATAGGTTAAAGTTGATACTGCTGATCGTCTATAACCTACATGAAAGAGTTCTGCTACACCACTAATGGAATTTCAGGCAGAAAACCAAATACAGTTATTTTATTAAACTCAAATTGCCTATGTAGGTCACACGGCTGCCAAGCTCAAATGGACTTGGTGTGGTCACATCTGTTGCATGTCGGAGGATCTATAGGCTGAAATTACCACAAAATAGGTACCAAACAGCAGCAGCACGGCAGGCCCAGAAGGAGATGGCGGGACGAACCCAACCCTTTTTATAACGATTAGCGAACAATAGCACTCGATAGAGATAAGTAGAAGGAGGGAAGGGAACTCTTGCATTGCGACACAAATGGATGATAATAGCAACTGCTATGATGTTGTACTTACCCAGTTTGCTCTTCACGAAGAAGAAAAACTCACTAAACAAAATATTCTTATAGGTGATTGCAATATTTAGCAGACAGACGACTTTATGCTGTAACTTTAAGTTATGCGAAGTCATTACTACAGTTATGAAATTGCCAGGCAAATGACAAATCGTGATGTGACCAGGCGTTCGAGCACAACTAATTCCAGATAGAAAGTATAGTAAAAAGAATTATACAATCGCAGGATTCGAAGTTATATTAGAGAGTTACATCATATGCGACTACAGTACTCGCTATTTAGCTGTCACTCAGCCTGAGTCAGTGGATTGAACCAGTTTTGTACTACAAAGAACAATCAGGTGTAGCGATACTTACATTAGCTACGTATCTACTTACGTAGTCACAATTTGCTACCACTTAGTTACGCTTCGTTTAACGTTTTTAATTAGCAAATTAGTTATTTTAAACGAACCTGAAATGTTCATTATATTTTGTATGTTTGTTATAACAGCGTCGGTTACGTTTGTTAATTTCTGCATTTCTGGTATGCTAACGTTTTCAACGCTAGGTCATAAAATGAGTAACTCTTGCCCTGAAAACGTTTAAAATTAACATAAGTTGCCACGAACTGCGTGCTTGTTACTCGTACTAACGCATAACTGCCAAACTACTGCTTTTGCTACCATCAACTAGTGCACTATTAAAACTTTAATTATTTCAAAACTATAGTCAAAACCCGAACTTAGTAATATTTACTTTTGATGTACTCTTAGTTGCAGTTGCAACTATTATGTAATATTTACAAAAAAAAACAATACTTACAGAGTCGAAAAAGGGTATAGTGATACCATTCATTGGTATCACTATTTACTCGTTATTCGACTTGTCATCCGTGACTGTACTTTATAATGAAATTAGGTAGTCCAGTCCACCAGGTCATATTTGGAACTGGTCGATTGGACCCACGGGTCCATTTCGAGTGGGTCCAGTTTGAAAATAATATGTAAAAAATGTTCATATTAAGCTTATTGTTATCTTTAAATGAGTTGGCTACTGAGATGACGAGTAATGAAAGAAGAAGACATGCAGGAAAATGATGATGAATTTATTATCAGTACTTTCCTCTCTACCTAAGACTTCATGACAATTTCATAATCCTTTTATGTGTTTATTTAATTTCATCTGTATTTATATGTGTTAGTATGTACCTATTTACGTATTTCAATGTATGTTAACAAAATTGGTTATTACTATTTTTTTTATACTCTGTTGCTTTGCTGTCCCGTCTGACGCAAAGGTTGACTTTTAAGATTGCCTTATGGCATTAAGTCTGCCTAAGTACCACTCTTGTACATGAAGTTAAAATAAATAACCTTTAAATTCATCAAAACCAAAATCAATAAGTATGCATTACTTGGAAATTATATAAATGCAGAAGCTTTAAGTTGATTACTTTATATAGTTTATGGGTTTTCATCAAATGCCACACGTAGAACTGGCTTCGTTGGGGTCAGTGCGCGTACGACGCATGTACGAGACGAGTAACTACATGTACACATTTCACAAGAGACCCTCGGTCTTTATCGGACATTAGTTCGTCTAGTGCATGACGGCTTTGTGCAACCTTAACGTGAACTCTCCAACACTCAAACGAAACTTGATCAGTTTGCGCAAAGCTTAATTAAACCTCTGAAGCCAAGTCTTTATTCACGGAAGATGATATTAATGATATTACAGTTTGTTGCAGAGAAAATTTAAGCGAAATGCAGGTTGGCAAAGATGTAGGTAGTAAACTCACAATCGTGACGGATTAAATCATGATAACTTTAAGTTATGTGGTAACAATTTTGTGAATTTCCAACTACAGGGTAAAGGCGTCTTCGCGTACAGAGAAGGAACAGGAATGATTCCATTGATTACCTTAGTGGCAACTTGCTAAATGTCGTCATAGCTTAATGCTTTTTTATTTTATTTCTACCGTGTAGAACTAATTTTCAAAAAACGAGATCTCACAAAAAATAGAGCTATGAAAATAGTTAAATTACAAAATAAATTAAAATTACATACAATTAAGATGAGCGGTACGAGGAGATAGTTAAATATTTAAAAGACAAAAATATTTTCTATGAACACATAATCTAGTGGCGAAAATAATTTATGCAGGAATATAAACATTACTGTAATCTTCGATAAGTTAGGCAGGGGCGTACCTTATAATACACCCACATATCGCCAGTTATGTTTTTTTTTAATCCCACGTAGTAGGGGGCGAGCCTATTGCCATCAACCGGGTACACCATAGATAACAGAAACAACAGGAGATATGCCCTTTAGCTGAAAATGTATGGGAACCTGTGTCGTCAGTTCACACACGCAGAGCAGTAAAAACAATAGATAAACGCTGTCGCGTACACACCCGCATTTCTTAAAACATCACGTACTACACAATCAATTATAAACCTTATCCCTTCAGACACAGCGTGTATTTACCATGCACCGTACAATTTACATAGTACATTTTGTTTTACGTAGACACTAGTGATTGACTAAATCAAAAAATTATCGATTCTGCTATTTATTTTTCTACTAAAGCTTTTATGGGGTACTGAAAATAAAATAAATAAAAAACGATAAAATACACTTTTCATACAATACTTTTTTACATTTGATCGGTTATTTAATGCCCGAATGCTGACGTTCCTAGTTACCTATATTCCCATTAGCTACTGATTTCATAAAAGATAACTCGAGTAATCAATGAATATTACCTATTTATTCAGTCAATAGTAAGCAATAGAAAGTACCTACCTACATTCTATTTTCAGTATTGTTTACAATAATAAGGAAGCGTAATAATACAAGCGTTGTTATTTGTATCTATATATTAACTTTTGTTGTTTATATTATATTTTACTAGCTGCCCGCGGTTTTTTTCCGCGTGGATGTCGATTATCGCGACTAAAAGTAATCTTTTAATCCCTAATCCCACTTTCAAGCCCTTTTTTATTTTGGAGGTTGGGAAATCATCAAATGACTCCTCCTGCTCTGGGCAAAACGTTAGGGAGTGTAAGACTTCTACTGACTAAAAACCACCCATGTTCCTTGTTAGCCCTTTGTGTTGAAGCCGCGGTATCGCTTACAACCCCTTACAACCCTTTTTTCGCACTAAAAAGTAGGCTATATCCTTTCTCAGGCTATATATTATTATATGTGTACCAAATTTCATTTAAATCGGTTCAGTAGTTTTGGCGTGAAAGCTCGACAGTCAGACAGACAGACAGAGTTACCAACTTTAATACCAACTTTAATACCAACTTTAATATGAAAAGAAGCAAAGCGCTCTTCCTCTCTCTAATTCTCTAATTATTTTATATAGAAAATTGCTGTGCCCGACAGGGTCCATAATTGTGTCTAAAATTATTTTATACCACCTGTAAAAATGTACATTATGGATTGCAATAAACGATTTGAATTTGAATTTGAATTTGAGTTACTTTCGCATAATATATAATATTAGTAAGGATAATAGTAAGGATTAGTCAATACATAATTATTTTAAGTAGTAGTAAAGAATATTGGTTTTTCTTATCTACATTTACGACAACTCTCAGTAATGCCATAAAATACGCAGTTCCTTACACTATAGTAACAAATTGTGTCTACAATAATTAATTGTATCATGCATAGTCGTACTAAGCAGGATCATCGTATAAAATATCGACAACCACAAACATCACATCTCTAGCTCTCAAAAACTGACAGCGGCCGCTTTTTGAAAATATTGTGTGAGTGAGAGCATCAGTAAAACACCTATCCATTGCGCTATTAGATCAGCCGATTCACTAATCGATTTTTACTAAGCAAGCAATGGTTTTTGTTCCTATTGAAAACAATTGATATGGTTTTTCATCATGTTTCTCGTACCACGAAGTAATGTTTTAATGAATTTAATATGAAAAACATTAATGTTATAGTACTTACGTGTGAAATGAGATACCATCTTTCGTGTAATTCATATTACAGCTATTATTTTCACAAACATTCACTGAACAACGCGGCATTTTGTAAAAAATCACGAGCAGTGAAGACGTCGCAAGTTGACATTCGACTCATTATTGAAAGTGGCATCAGGCCGCGTCGCTGCCACATGAGTTCGCATGTACCACGCCTCCTTGCCATATCTCCTGTTGTTTCTGTTATCTATGTGGTACACATAGACACAGACTACATGGCGAAAGGACATCAACCAAAATGGGCTAAGCCGGTGAACACCCGTATTGGGAAAAAATAAATTCATGAATAATTTAGTAATAATGTTAAGTAAACATTGGTCTCTATTCAGGAGTGTCAAAATAAATAATAAATGGCATCCAAGCTATTAAACATTATTGCTGCAACTGCTTAGTCGGCCGAAGGACTGTAAGTTGCTGCGCTCATATCATGTCTGTGGTATGGTATTTTAGCTGGGCAGGGTATGAAAATATCACTCCACCTACTCAGTTTTTAGACCATGTTTTATTAACATATGAAAATGAATAGTTTTACAAATAAATAATTTATTTCAAAATAAGTATTGAAGTTTTTTTTTTGTTTTGTATTATACCTACTAATCAATTTGACACCAAACTTCTTACCTATATGTTTTCTTTATACTCTAAGCCACTCAATAAAATTTAAAATAGTGCGATATTTTTATGTCCATGTTCAAGCCCAAACGCCATACAAAGTGGTTGATGTCCTTTCTGATGGGAAAACCCAACAACACTTTGTCCGACCTAGGAATCGAACCCAGGATCTCATACTAAGAAGACATTGCAAGGAAGGACTGCAAGTATACTTTTAATATTAGCCCACCCATGCCGTTAATGTAAGTTAATAAGCAATAGGCATAATCTTATGAACTTATGATCAACTCACCTTTAAAATTAATGTGTTAGAACTCATTCTATTGGATTTACGCTAAGCGATATCTACTTTAATTGCCAAACGAGTTTTATGTGTAAGGGGGAAGGTTTATGTGACGGATGTTTTATATGAAATCTGGGTTAAGGACATTGGAGAAAATTTTATTGGTCTGTGAACTTAAGTATACAAAGTATAAACGGATCCTTCACGAAGCCGGTTATCCAGGCATTCAGTACATCGAAATAAGTAACTCTACGTAAAAAGATATTATTAGTAGCCCACCGGTATCAGAAACAGGATTCAAGTTAACGGTCAGGGCTTCAGAGAGGGGAACCTCCTAACAATACGAGCCGTTTTCAGGAGTATGGCTTTCTGAACCAAGCCCTTGATCCAGCTGGCTAACGAGAGCCTCCTTGATTATTAAATTTTTTTTGGAGGGTTGGAAATCATCAAATGACTCCTCCCATTCTTGGCAGAGCGGTAGAGAGTGCCAGACGCGCGAGGCCGCGGTATTTCTTTCGAAAAACCCGTAGCCCTGACGGGAGCAAGAGCCTCCTTAGGTATTGGTTGACGTTTTAAATTATTATTGCATTTTAAGTTCTCTGCGATATAACGTTACTTGTTTATGCATAATTTTCCTCACTTACACTATCGTGAATACGGCAGACAGATCTATGACTGGTTTTAGCACAAGTCGACGCTACGCTACTCACACATGTTGCAATTCCCGATGAGTAAAATATTACATTAGAATACGACCCGGACATTATTCGGAAACCTCTTCAGTTGCCGTCGTAAGTCATAGAGCGATTCCCAAGGTTATCTGTTAAGGTTGCTTTAATATAATTAACGTAACATCACGCCTGTAATCCCCGAAGGGTTAGTCAGAGGTGTCGTTAGTACACCCACATAACGCCAGTTATGTTATTACATTAACGAGCCTATTCTATCCGCTGGGCACAAATCCAGACTTCGAGGCTGCTCCTAAGATGTTCCTGATGGAAAACTCAATAACACTTGGGAAAAGTGTTTGGAAAAGACTCGGGAATCGAACTCGGTACCCCATGCACAGTCTGTAATCGCGCTTACATCCACTAGACCAACAAGGCTGTCTGGGGCTTTACACATAATTAATCTCTTAACACTTAATATTACTTCAATTGGTAAATAAGGTTGTAACCTATCAACGATTTTTTTTATTAATCGCTTACGTTTCGCACGAGGATATATATTTTGACTATAATTAATGAATGGTTGTCCAAGGCTAGATTAAGGTAATGTTGTCGCCATTAAAATAAATATTGTACCCAAGATGTAAAACTATTTAATAAAAAAAAACATTAATTAGGTTTTTGCTGAAAATAATCTTGATAACTATAGTATTATAGCACATATCATACGAACAATAGAAATAATGTCACTTTTCGGTAAAAGCTTTAGCTCTTCAATTTTTCGATACTCAATCCTTAACTGCATGATCTTTGTAAAATTTGCATCGAAACCAGTTACGAAACTACGGTTTCGTAGACGGCCGAAGCCACGTAGCTCTGGTACTACCAAAATCATGAATACATTACTATTCATATAACGTAACATTACATTTGTGTAAAGGGTTAGACCGTAGTACACCTGCATTTAGCCTGTTAAAGTAACCTATCTATTTAAAAAAAAGTAGAGTGAATTCATATCATCTCTTTGACATGCGTTCAAAACTTTGAAAACGTACAGACCTACATTGTGGTTTCTTGTCTTGTCAACCCGTAAAGAAAAGAAGGAAGTTAAACAATAAAACCTTTCCATGGTTCGATAACTTGTTGAAGACATATTTTTCATGCCTTCCTAAGAATATTGCTATAGAAAGTTATTTTACACATTTACAAAATACATTGTTACCACGTCTTTGTTTCGTTATGTAAAAGCATATTTTATTTTCTCTTTTGTAAAAAAAATCATGATTGCTCAAGTGTGTCATCAAAAATGCATACAATAAAATGTTTTTATGGCGCGTCACATTTCTTTCAAGAAATCAAACAAAAAATAATAAAATAAATCCATGTTTTGAAATATATTTCCATGCTCATTCTTCTTCATAGAGGAGCTCGTAACTAGATCATAAGAGCCACTCAGATCAATCTCAGATTAAGCTGCGCTTGTCTAGGTTGGTGTTTTCTGCATGCCTCGATAAGCACGCTAAGCCGCTGGTCCCGGCTGTCAGTTTTAGTTCTTTGACAGTCGTAACAGGTAGCTAGTGAGCCGAAAATCTGATAAACAGTCTTACCAAGGGATTTACGCATTATTAACTGAGTTATGGAGGTCCCCGTCGAGCCTGTGGGTTGTTCGATAGACATACCGAGGCCTCGACACAGAGGGCTAAGAAGGAACATGCGTGATTTTTTAGTCAGTAGAAGTCGGACACTGCGGTCACAGTCCGGGCAGAGCGGTAGGGACCACTCTGCCTGGAGCAGGAGGAGTCATTTGATGATTGAATAATATTTGACAATCCACAACAATTTTTTTTTCGTTAGCCTGATCTTTCCCACTCCTGGGTAAAGGTCTCCTCCCACTCCTTCCAAGTTTTCTCGTTGTTGCGCCTCTTCTCGCCAATTAAAGAAAAAGTAATAAGAAAAACTACTGAAGATGGACTATTTAGTACTCTACTGGACATTTGAGTCAAAACAAGCGATTCAAATTATTGAAGGTACAATCTTAAGGCACATGTAGTGTCTATCTTACTAGGTACTAGATGTGTGCATCATCGTAGAACCAAACAGTGATAGCAGTCAGGTGAGATGGCATCAAATGTCTATCAGTGTTGGTGCGGCGTCCATACAACCGTCTACGAGGTGTCTACAACTACACCAATCAATAAATATTAACCCTTAATTACTCGCGTCCATATGGTCACACTTTCGCTCGCGTGGGGAATATATAACCCCAATTTTAAAGGTACAATAAAACATATTTTAATGACATACTTTTATTTTTATTATAAAAATTAGAAAAAGACAACATTGTTCTAAATTGTAATAGTATCCTTAATCAACATTGTTATAAACTTTAAAAAATATGAAACTTTAAATTTAGGATCTTTTTAATCAATACATTTATCACATATCATAGTGGAATGGTCGTGACAAACTTGCTGGTGGCATTTGGCACACATAAATCTTATTTTTTTATCCTTCGACCTTGGATAGATATGGCACCATATATAAGTTGTCGATGGACCACATCAGTAAGTGGGGCCTTAGGACCTTGTACTTGAGACACTCGTCCAAAAAAAAGTTGCACGAATACTCGCGTGGGGCAATATAAAATATACCCCAGACGCGAGCTCCTGACACAACCACACGACACGGAGCGGCGCTCGCGACTGATTCGCGGCGGGGGGAGGTATTTAGGCAGCTACTAAGAACGGCATGGAGGTAGCTTTAAAAATGGCGGAGATACGACGTTTCAAATACGCTGTGGGGTTAAATATACCCCAGGCAAGTAATTATGGGTTAAATATACCACGAAAACTACAAAGCTGAGTAGAGAGCTTTGCGAGAAATATTTTTCAATGCGAAAATACAGGCTGATTTTTATAAAACGATTCATAAAAACACATCATCATTATTATCATCTACTTTGCCTTTTTCCCATCTATGTTAGGGTCGGCTCCCTGACCTAACTGATGCAGCTGAATACCAATATTTTACATGGAGCTACTATGTTCAAAGATATACATACTTGGCAGCCGGGACTCACGGCTTAACCTGCTTTCCAAGGTACGGATAGTAACTACGATTATCATCATACCAGAGAAGTCATCATGTCATGCTACGTGAGAATGGTGGTTCATCGGCAACGGCCGCGACTTGCAAGTAGTGGGTTTGAACTCAATCAAGCAATTTACTTTGTGTTTATTTTCCTCAAATGAATGTAACCTTAAGATAGCCAAAAGGCAATTGTTTTTCTTGTCACTACAATCATTATTTTGTGCTAGACCATACCTGGGGGGAACCTTCTAGTTACAGATACTGGGGTCAAGTCTAACTTTCTCACAAATATTTTTAGAATACCAGTTTTTATTATACCTCTACGACTGCAGTACTATTAATTTAATGCATCCATCAGCACAATGTTTAAAGTATGTTACATGCCACTTGGCTTTCTAATGAAAAAAGTGAGTAGGTAGCCCTAATTGTGAACAGTGCGAAACTGTGGAGGATGTGCATCACTTGCTAGTGGAATGTGTCCGTAATAGCAGAGAAAGAGACGCTTTGATGGCCGAATTACACATTAACAGGCTAGATCTGGGAGCTTTTCGAAGCCTCATATCAAATCCCTGCAGTGCGGATGCTATTACAATATACCAGTTTATCTATGATAAACCTAAGTTTAGCCGGCTAACCTTAAGTTTATGTTCACACCCACCTTTAGCCGTAACATATATAATTTTTGCGTAGGAAACCGGAAAGAGAATTTTTAGAAGGACATAATTAGTTTACTAATCTATAGCGTCAAATCGAAAGGATTCATAACGAACTGCTTTAGTAGATTTTCACAAATCATGAAATCTTTATTACACGATAAAGTCGAGCTCTTTAGAACAAAAGCTAGGACAGAACTATGTTTCCATGTCCTGGATAAGACGCAAATAATTATATGATGAAATCATCTAGGTACTATTTTTGTCACATGACTAATGCTGCATAGGCTACATTAAACTTGCTGATTAACTAGGTAAATGAAAAAACATCCATCAGACTATAATGGATTTTAAACAGTCGGTAGACATTTTATTGCGGCTAGCGAGCATTAAGTGAACACATCATAGAAATCTATAATTAAATAAGTATTATTATGAACTCAAAAACCTAACCTACTATGAATCGTTTTTCTTGAAGAGAAAAAAATCCTCAAATGAAGACCTATTTATTATCGGGAAATAATAAATCGAGCCACAGTTTTTTTTAATTGGCCACGTGATCAAACTTCTAATTTTATAACTAAGCCACGGGAAAATTATATAGCCTCTAATATACTAATTCGTCTTTTTTACAACGCCCACTAAATATTCTATAGAAAGCGTCAAGAGCAACAATTATATTAACTTGTCCTTGTTATTTATACATAGGCACCTAATTTACTAACTCAGCCACGGAATTTATATCTCACCACCATTTTACATTTTACAGCTTCAACACAAGGCCCTCAAAAAAATGTAATTGAAGCGACCATAGTCAACATCATTTATTATAACTTAGCATGTAAAATAATACATCACACTCTTATACCGTGAAAATAGCAACAGCAAGATTTGGCGCGAGCGCGCGAGACGACACTGGCTGGCCATTTGCACCAATCAGAAAGCGCCATTCGATTCATGTACTGACGAGTTAGTCACGTGTGTTCAAAATGTCAACTTTAGATACACTTTAGATTATCGCTTTACATTTACGTTAAAAATACCTACTAGTAACAGAAATGTTTTTACCATTGTCTAATTGACTAGTCATAGTCAGATTGTATGACTCGTCATTGTAAACTGAGGGAAATAGGTTAGGTTAGGTTAAAACTGTGACCAAACGCGCGCGAGCCGAGCGAGCGAAGCGAGCGGTGCCGCGGCAGCGGCCGGCGAGCGCTACTTCCGAGTTGCTTGCAGAAATGTTTTCACAATTTATTGTCTAGTTTTCCGATAAAAATGAAGTTCTGAAGCGATTCTGTCGATAACTTTTGTAGCACAACAAGTAAATAAAATCGATCTTTAGTACATTCGATACTCTGAACTTCTCTATTTAAGCATTTTGATGACACGACAGAAGTTTATACGTACTATTAGTGGCTATAATATAATATTTGATGACAATTTTAATTAAATTTTGATGCTTAGTTAATGTGGCATGAGTTATAATTTAAACGTACTGAGTTAATAAATTAGAAGCTAATAGAATATTTTTTTGATGCCATATTTTAATATTTTAGAAGTTTACTGTTTGAATCCATGTCACAAATTTAGATGCTAAAAAATAATCACGATGCTGAGTTGTATTTAGAATGGCTTTAAAAAAGATAACTTGTGGCTAAGATAGTAGTATTTAGATGCTCGTTAATTGTGGCTGACTTAGTAATTTAGAAGGCAAGTTAGATTTTTAGATGCAAATAATGCTATTAAAAAGAAGCCGGTTTAATTAGCACCCTTTATTATCTATATAGACACTCGCACGTATCGGTTTGAAGTTTTTTTTAGTTTCAGCTCCATATACGGGGAGCCTCCTTTATAATCCTATAGAGCTATTTACTTTTATCCGCGCCCGTTCATAAAGATGGTGATTGTTGAACTTTACGTCTTTAAATTGATCTGACTTGTTGGAATCTTATGAAAACGGTTCATAGCAATCTTCTTGAAAGTAATAAGCAATCGAAACTGCGCTACGGACACAGATGTATAGGAAACAAAGTAAACTACTAATATAAAAAGTAATGGTTAAAGTCGTTCTTTTGAAACAAAAACTGGAAACTGACACTTGTTTTTTCGAAATACTCGTATTATCAGCATTCTTATGACGAGTAATAGAGAAGTTTTGAAGAAGACAAGCTGCGCTGAGCCGAAATAAATTGAGATAGGGGCAGGAGAATAGGGGGATCGGACAAAAAAAACTAATTAGTCTATCAGATAGATTTCCAAAAAATATTGGACACGTATTTTTTCATTTTTTCACATAAACAAAAAAATGAAGACGATACAGTGCTTCGAAAACTCGTGTGACGTCATATGCTAGTACATTTTGTACCTACAAGCACAGTATAAATATCTACAGTAGTGGGACTCGGCCGTGTCCTTGAAATAAATGCCTACAGCCGCGCGGTACGTAAACATGCGAAAGGGCTGCCCGCCTCCAGTATTTTAATTACATTTGCCTACTTTATGTTTCCATTTAGTTTTGTGATCGTAAATATACTTTTTAAAACAAATAAAATACTTTGTGAATTGAATAGAAAGTGTTCAATAAACATGCGTGTTGTTTTTTGATTGATAGATTTAATTATAAAACCATGTTTTTTTTCGGGACATAGAAATACTTATCCATTAAAAAGACACACATTATATGCTTACCTACTAGTAAGTGAAATTATTTTAGGGTGCTAATTAAACCGGCTTCTTTTTAATAGCATTATTTGCATCTAAAAATCTAACTTGCCTTCTAAATTACTAAGTCAGCCACAATTAACGAGCATCTAAATAATACTATCTTAGCCACAAGTTTTCTTTTTTACAGCCACTCTAAATACAACTCAGCATCGTGATTATTTTTTAGCATCTAAATTTGTAACATGAATTCAAACAGTAAACTTCTAAAATATTATTATATGGCATCAAAAAAATATTCAATTAGCTTCTAATTTATTAACTCAGTACGTTTAAATTATAACTCATGCCACATTAACTGAGCATCAAAATTTAATTAAAATTGTCATCAAATATTATATTATAGCCACTAATAGTATGTATAAACTCCTGTCGTGTCATCGAAAGGCTTAATTACAGAAGTTCAGAGTACTTAATGACCTAAATATTGAAGTTCAGAGTATCGAATGTCCTAAAGATCGATTTCATTTACATGTTGTGCTACAAAAATTATCGACAGAATCGCTTCAGAACTTCATTTTTATCGGAAAACTAGACAATAAATTGTGAAAACATTTCTGCAAGCAACTCGGAAGTAGCGCTCGCCGGCCGCTGCCGCGGCACCGCTCGCTTCGCTCGCTCGGCTCGCGCGCGTTTGGTCACAGTTTTAACCTAACCTAACCTATTTCCCTCAGTTTACAATAACGAATCATACAGTCTGCCTGTGACTAGTCAATTAGACAATGGTAAAAACATTTCTGTAACTAATAGGTATTTTTAACGTAAATATAATAATCTAAAGTATATCAAAAGTTGACATTTCATATATAATATACGTTGGCGCTCTCTGATTGGTGCAAATGGCCGGTCGCTGTCGTCTCGCGCGCTCGCGCCAAATCTTTCTGTTGCTATTTTCACGATAAAAGAATGTGATGTATTATTTTACATGCGAAGTTATAATAAATGATGTTGACTACGGTCGCTTCATTTATATTTTTTTGAGGGCCTTGTGTTGAAGCTGTAAAATGTAAAATGGTGGTGAGATATAAATTCCGTGGCTGAGTTAGTAAATTAGGTGCCTATGTATAAATAACAAGGACAAGTTAATATAAATGTTGATCGTCACTTGATGCTTTCTATAGAATATTTAGTGGGCGTTGTAAAGAAGACGAATTAGTATATTAGAGGCTATATAATTTTCCCGTGGCTGAGTTATAAAATTAGAAGTTTGATCCTGTGGCCAATTAAAAAAACTGTGGCTCGATTAATTATTTATCATTATTTTATAGTCTTATCTTTCAAAGTTTCCAGGTAATTAAAAAAAAGTTATCTCTGGATACGTTATTAACGAATTCATAAAACCAAAAACAACACAATATATGCTACTCGTCATATTAAATATGTACTTGTCTTATTTTTAACCGACTTCAAAAAAAGGAGGAGGTTATCAATTCAACTGTATTTTTTTTTTTTTTTTTTTTTTTAATGTTTGTTCGCTCATATCTTGCGACTGGGTGAACTGATTTTCATGATTCTTTTTTCATTTGAAAGCTGGTGCTTCCCGTGTGGTCCCATTGTCACCATTTCAATATCTGATGATGGGATCTTGTAGAAATCGGGGGAACTCTTCAATAAATAACAGCAGATTAACCGCGATTGTTGCTATAGCATATCTAAACATTGTTTACGCCATCACACCACATAATATCACGCCTGAACTCACTACAAAGGTTATAAAAACTATTTGGTGAACATCTGATGAAGAACTTCGGAGATAGACAACGGAACTCCTCAATAAATGATAGCAAATGGACTGGGATTGCTGAAATCTTATGTCTGTCTATTGTTTACACCAGTTCATAACTTAACATCACGCCGGTACGTTGTGAAGGGGTAAGCACATGTGAACCACTAAAAAGTGAAAAATAAAAACTTTTTTACAAAAAATAAAACCGACTTCGACAAAAATAAAACACAAAAAAGTGAAAAATAAAAATCAGCTCCTGAAGTCGGTGGCAAAAACATGAAATCAAACAAACAAAAGTCACCGACTTCAGAAGCTGATTTTTATTTTTCACTTTTTTGTGTTTTATTTTTGTCGAAGTCGGTTTTATTTTTAGAGAAAACATCGCGCATTTATTGTTAAAAAACAACAAACCGTCCGCTCGTCACTGCGGCACAGTCGCGACTGTCTGCATCCCAGGCGCATCCCCTAATCGAGGCGCGTAGGCATAGCTCGCGCTTCGTCCGTTTGTATGAAGTCAAACTACTGTATGATAATATTACCGTGCTACAAGTGACGTTTCAAGCCCCACTCCATGATCTTTGACGCGCTTTATCTTCGTAATTTTTTATTGATTTGTTAAAACAAAAAACACGTTTCCAATATTTTTCGATAATCTAACTGACGGACTAAACAGAATTATGTTTTTTTGAGTCAGTTTGATCCCCTATTATGATGATGATGACAAACAGCATTCCTAGGCCGATAAGAAGTTCTGAGTGCTTTCAAAGGTCTCGCTTGCCAAAATACCGATTGGGTGTCAATAAAGGCATCCAGTTTTACGTAAAGCTTTTCCTTGAAATCTTTCATTTCGACGTTAATTGATTCCAGTTTCTGGAGAATAGAATCCTCAGGTTCTTTTAGTTCCTAATAAGTTGTCAGCACTAAAATCGTCGCAAAAATCTGTCTATTTGGCTTCTACCATCCAGTTTATAAAGGATGACTTGATTGTCGACGATTACATAGTTGGAAGTTGATGTTTTGAAATGGTTGGTATAGTTTTTCGTTGCTTCTGCAATATTCTCAGTAACTGCTTTCACTCGTTCTCTAATTTCATCCAAGACTTAAGTAAAAAAATTGTAAACACATTTGTTCTCATAGTATTAAGTTAACGGTACCATGGTTACTCAAATGAGAAGTAGACTCCAAAATTAAAAAAAGCGAAGGCCTCTTCGCCAAATAATAACTAAATCTAGTAATCTCACAGTTTTATCAGGTAGGTTGATTATGCATGAGAAGAAAATAATCAACGAATACGTTAACAGCCATTTGATCGGACTATCTTGCTTTGGTATTGCGAAATATTCTAAGTAGATATTATAATGAGTTAATAACAATGTTAATTGATTGTCTATCGATAATATGCTTATTTATTTATTATGCTCATGATT
The DNA here is from genome assembly GCA_949775195.1 of Diarsia dahlii. Lineage (NCBI taxonomy): Eukaryota > Metazoa > Arthropoda > Insecta > Lepidoptera > Noctuidae > Diarsia > Diarsia dahlii. The sequence goes on along the minus strand of OX459194.1, from coordinate 11,866,135 downwards.
ATAATACTGCCCAACTAACTTCTTGGTCCTAGAAAAGTTACAAACGCTTTAAAACTTCTCTTTCGATGTTTCTAGTCAGACTGTCAAATTAATGTCAAGGTAAAAAAGTATCCCGGATAACCGCGTATTAAAGGATACCGCGGCCTCGACACAAAGGGCTCAGAAGGAACATGGGTGGTTTTTAGTCAGCAGAAGTATGACACTCCCTACCGCTCTGCCCAGAGCAGGAGGAGACATTTGATGATTTAAAAAAAACCCAAAAAATAATAATAATAAATATAAAACATACCTAATAGAACTAGTAGAGTATACATTAAAAAAAATCGACGAGTTGATATCCTCCTTTTTTAAAGTCGGTTAATGAGATTTACCTTCTTTTATCAGGTTAACCTGTACCACCAATAAATAATTCAAAGAAAGAATTTAACTATCGGCCCATTAGTAACATACCTAAAATGTTGACAGAATTTTCTTTCAATTCCTACCCATTGAGGAGTTGTACCTTCTATCATCAGCTCATCCACATAAGATTATGATTTATGATACAAAAATACTTAAAGAGCTTTAGATAACACCTATTTGAAAAAAGTAACAAGTGCCTATAAAATTTAAGGGGTTTCCCTCGATTTCCCTGGGACCGCAACATCAGATCCTGATGGTGACAATGGGACCACTTCTATTTCGAATAAAAAAATATTCATAGGACAATCGAATACAAAACCTCCTCATTTTTGAAAGTCGTTTAAAAAAAGACTGCATGATTGGTCTAGTGGTCGCAAGTGTGACTGCTGTGCGGTCCTGGGTCGATTCCCAGGTCGGGCAGAGTATTATTGGGTTTATCTATCAGGAATATTTCAGTAGCAGTTACGAAGCCTGGGTTAGCATCCGATTGACTGCAATAAGCTCGCCCCACTATTCCATCTTCTTAGCGTGTCGATGGCAAATTTCAGTTAAATCGTTTTAGCCCTAAATTCAGCTATGCGAACTCCACTCGCTGATGCAGTCATAAGGTCGTCAAGTGTACAGGTGTCAGGACATGCAGCGCAAGATGGAAGGTGGGACATTATCTGCGGAGATACGCCGCATACACACTTGAGGTCTGAGACTATTCCATGACATTTTAAAACATAACTGCCGAAATGTGGGTGTACACTAATGGGTACACCTCTGTGTAACCCTTGATTGTGGGGGGGAGGCGCGATTTTAAAACCCTAAAGAGACAGATGACTGAAAACCCTATTTAAATGCGGTTGTAAAATTACATACCTTAAGAGACCTAATAAATATTCAGATATGAAAATATGATAAAGTTCAGTCGCAAAATGGGGACCAAAATTGAGAAATCTAATTGAATAAGCTAATTTTATAAGCATTCTGTTCTTCAAAATTGTGATGATAATTCGATTTCCATTAGTATCTGATTGTTTAGCATGCGTTCGGGCACGTTTGTAAGTGAGCGTAGCGTCGCGGAGATGTACCGTCGGGATGCGCATGCGCCGGCGTCGGGTCGCACGAAGTTCATAGGTAAACACGCCGGTATATAAACCCCATGCAGTGTCAACGAGCACACATTTGTGCCTGTGATTGCATCCAGTCCCTTTGTACTGACGTCCCCTGTCCTACATCCTAACACAATGGTGAGGAAATATTTATTACTTGTTTTAAAAAGTCGCTGAAAGTTTATTTTCCTGACAATCTTTCATAACTGATAGGCGTGTGATCATCGTCTTGATATTTGATTGCTGTCGTGACTTTTCTGCATGCAGAAAGCTTTCGTATAACCATTATCATTTGTACTTAAGCGCATGATGCTTTATATACATAGATTATGGTCATTCTCAGCCATCGAGTGACAGTCAAAAGCTCTATTATTAAGTGGTATATGACTGGCAAAAGTAATATGAACTTACAATGGTACCTCTTCATGTGTGGCATTAGTATAATAATAGTACCAGGATAACCGATATCAAATAAGTATTAGCCTGCTGAAAGTTTGATCATAAGAATCGTAGCAGTCGGTAAAAGTTTTTGGTAATATTATATTGTTATTTGATCGTAAAATTATTTTTTTTGTATTAGATAAATATATTTTAGAATTGCTGTGTTTTTCGTACACAGAGGTACCTAATTAATGGCAAAAATAAAACATATCCAAATAAATACTATTAAAAAAATTATAAGTTCATCATTCTCATGCTCTTCCAATTTATTTGGGGTCGGCCCAGCATATTTTCTTCATCCATACTTATTATTTAAGAGTAATCTAAATAAAAAATAAAAATTTAATGTCTAACAGAATACTCAATTAAAAACATAAAGTGGCTGAAAGTCTTGAATTTTATTAAACTATTTACTGATCAAGGCCCTAAAAGTGACCTAAGGCTTAAATATACAGAACGATGTGATCATCATCATCTTCCTACCCTTATCCCATTCTATTTGGGGTCGGTGCAACACGTTGAAATTATCTATCTTCTATCTATCTATCTATCTATATAAATAAAGAGAGAAGTCCTGACTGACTGACTGACTCATCGACGCCCAGCCCAAACCCTTGGACCTAGAAAGCTGAAATTTTGCACAGAGGTTCCCTTTATAATGTAGATAAGGAATACGGAAGGATTTTTCGAAATTCAACCCCTAACCGAGTTAAATAGGAGATGAAAGTTTTTATGGAAAATCGTCATTTTCACGCGGGCGATGCCGCTGGCAAAAGCTAGTTATAGTATACAGAAGGATGTACCTTATTTAAATATCTTTGTTTGGTGAGGGACTACTAATATTCTGTGTATATTTAAATAGATGCAAACAAAATAATTACTGAAATTGAATGTCGATAAATGATTGGTGCTATTGCAAGCGCAAGATACACTTTGGTCATAAACAAAATAAATAACAAGTTGTACACTGTAGGCAAAATTATAATATATTGAAAGTCTGCAAATGAAACATCACCTTTAAGTCAATAATTAAATGTATTATTAATGTGAAAGCTGGCATTTTCTCACAATGTCTCGTAAATGCGTAAATTTCAGCAACACCGTTCTGAAATACAGGCCTAGGCTTAGTTTAGACTCCAGATCTCCCACAAACTTTCTGCCAAACTACCTGTCAACCTATAAATCTATCATAACGATGTAATTTGTGGAGATGAATAAACGCTTTTTACTATATTATTATTATTATTTATATTTTCTTGCATTTATCTATGCTTGTTTTGTCTTTATTACTGTTTAAATAATAGTTATACTCCTGTCTAATTCTATAAAATAAAATAACTTATGTTCCCTTCAGTTAGCTATCTTTTTTAATTTAAAGATGAACTTTAGCAATATATTTGACGGCACAGTTGGCGCAGTGGCTAAGAGATTGGCTGCTACGCCGCAAATCGTGGATTCGATCCCCGCATGGAACAAATTTTTGTTTATTTTTTTTTCAAAAAACGTTGCCCCACACTAGGAATTTCTCGTGGGTGCGTTCACAAACATTTAAACTCACATACACAAATACCCAGACCCGAAACAACTGTCTGTAGGCCATACAAATATTTGTTCCGTGCGGGGATCGAACCCGCGACACGCAGCGCAGCAGACTAATCGCTCAGTCACTGCGCCAACCGTGCCGTCAAATATTCGTATGACATAGATAATTGTTCCGGGTCTGGCTATTTATGTATGTGAGTTTAAATTTGTACCCACCAGGAAAAAATCCTAGTGTGGGGATTGCCCCACACTACGTTTAATAAAATGCTGGTACAATGTAGTTTTCAAGTTATGAAAGCTTCAGCTTTCTCTTGCTACACATAACGTTTAATCTGTCTTCAAAGAATTTTAGTATGCAAATTTATTACTGTTACGTTATCACGGGTCAGAGGTCAACACGTGTTTCATGAACAGGAGTTCACAATGCAGATAGATCGTTGTCGAATCACGGAATCCTTTCTTTCCTCAAACCGACAATTTCTACCCACCTATACCTCACGTTTTGAGACGAGCCACTTCCTCTATGTGTAAAGTTTGCACAATATCAATCGTAAAGTATAATGTAGTCGTTCTCCAACAAAGGACTTTTGTAACTGACAAACGAAGCATTGGTATGTATTGCCTAGTGACTTGTGAGGCAGTGCGTGCAATATGTGTTAGCAACGTGAAACACCTCACAGTAAGGCATTTCTGGACATTTGCCATCCATCTATTCATTAACTTTTTGTTCTTAAGTCGAAAGTCTGCTAATTTAATAGGTATATAATTAATTAACTTCTTCAAATATCGGCAAACATCTTAAGATGGATTGCGACACTTAGATGATTGGTAACTCTAGCAACATAAAGTAAACAAAAACGAAGAAGGCTATATTTTCCACGCCAAGGACTCAACACGTCCAAAGCTCATTAGTAAATCTATTAAAAGATGGATATAAAATGTGATTTATCATCAATTGATTTTGTATTTAAACGCAAAATACACATTTATTACCCCGTGCACTAATGTGCGTACATTTATTGCGACTATTTACGCCTCGAAAACATCCAAGACAATTTAAATAGACGGTTACCCTTGCAACACGAGGAAATGTCAGCAGTGATTAGACTATTCATCTTGTTATTAAAGATATCAATAAATGCATGATATATCAGCTATGTGATAGCCATTTCTACAGTGCCGATTGCAAAGCTCATTCGCATAGGTTTCCGTCAGAGTGTTGCGACCTACAGCAACGGTCATATTGTATTGAAATTGTAATGACCGCGCGAAACTGATTGTTGTGGGATAGGTCTGTGTGAAGTAATTAGCGCTTTTGTAGATTACGATAGACTTCAAATAAAGCAAGATTTTTGGTACTATCTTAAGTAACTAAAGTAGTCGGTAATTTTGATTATTTATAAGACTAAAATCCTGAAAACGACTTTAAAAAAAAGTTTTACACTGAAAAGATTGTTGGCAGATATTCATTGAAATGCCTCACCCACGGAATGGTTAACACTCCATCATGATTATCTAAAGCTTCAGGAATAATACGGCTCATTTAAGTTCCAGTGGATATCAAGCTTCCACATAATCCTAACAGAGTCTTATTTCGCATTTATGCCTTCGTCCAAATACTATTGTACACCCACATTTCGCCAATTACCATCAACATTACCGAACACTTTGTTGGTAAATGCTTCAAAATAATATATAATTTTCTTTTTATCTATTGTTTTCATAAAAGCATAAAGCGCTTCTAGTTATGGTTTGTGGTGTAACCCCGATGCATGTGCACGATAAAAAACTGGCGGTGCATATAAATCACTGGCCTGGCTGGACTGGCCTGTTGGTCTAGTGGTTAGTGACCCTAACTGCTATGCCGGAGGTCGTGGGTTCGATTCCCACCCAGGACAAATGTTTGTGTGATGAGCACGATCATTTGTTCTGTGTCTGGGTGTAATTTATCTATAATATGTATGTATTTAGAAATATATAAGTATGTTTATCAGTTGTCTAGTACCCATAACACAAGCTCTGCTTAGCTTGGGACTAGATGGCGTTGTGTGATAGTTGTGGAATATTATTATTATTATTATTACTGAGTGCGGTTAGCGGTTTCAACACACGATTTCTATAAACTTATTTTCATTGTTCACGAAGAAAGCACTTTCAACCTTTGTGCCTTCCGGCATCAGATGGCTATACGTTGGAGACAATTTGCAAACTTGTGTGAATAGTAGGATCATACCAGCTGTAATGGTGTAATGATGTCAACTAGATACCTTCATTTATTTGAGGCATCCTTTCCTGTTATCAATATTTTTTCCAAATAACTTCATTGCGTTAAAAAGTGACACAATGTATTTTTTTTACTGTGAAGCTAATTTTTAATTTACATTTAATTACTGAAGTAAAAGAAAAACAATTGATTACCTGAACTAGTAGTACCTACCTGCTGACATGGCCCGTATAATCAAATAACTATTGTCTTACTTGAATGTAATGGCGATAATATTATGTCAATTTGATGCAATGTGTAATTTTAATAAAAAAACAAAAATTTGGCTGACCGTACTAAGCTTTGAAAACCAAACGCCTACTAGTTTATGGAACCAAATATATTAAATAAAAATGCTTGAGAAAAAATGCTACCCAAAACTGTCAGGCGTTTACCGTTCACATTGGCACTTGATTCATATCGACATTTCAACCCAGACAAACATTAAGTTCTTCTAAAATATGTAGATTATTAGATAGCTGTGGATAATAAAGAACTGGTACTCCAAACCTGCTTTTTTGTTGCTGACTGTCCTAAAAATGTGTCAGGGTATCCGATTCTTTTACGGGGGATCAGACCGGAATAGAAAATAATTTATAATAAAACGGACCCCCTAGGGTATCAGTTTTAGGGGATCAGACCGGAATAACTCAACCGATCCACTACCAATATTTTTCTTTTGTTATAAGTAACTTTACCTACTTTTCCTTTTTATTTTTGGATGGTGGTAAAACATCAAATGACTCCTCGCGCTGTGGGCAGAGCGGTAGGGAATGTCAGACTTCTACTAACTAAAACCCTAACCCTAAACTCCTTTTGTGTCGAGGCTGCGGTTTCTCTTTCGAATAACCCTGAGCCTATCTATTTTTCATTCAGACTAAAGTTAAACTACGAGAACGTTTTAATATAAATATAGATATTTAGCCTATACCACTCGGAGATATAGTTTACATTAGTGAAAGAATTTTCGCAATCGGATCCGTAGTTCCGAAGATTCCCCCTAATACATATAAACTACCACTTAATAATATTACTGCACTAACTGATGCTCGCGGCTTTGCCCGCGTGGATGTCGGTCAATTTATATACTAAAACTTTCCTTAAGAAACACTCTATACATTGGTAAAACAACATAAAAATCGGTGCAGTAGTTTTTGAGGTTATCGCGAACAGAGAGACAGACGCGGCGTAGGACTTTGTTTTATAAAATGTAGTGATATATATTGCATATGTATTTAGTATCAGCAGTGATTTCGTTACGCATTTTCAGTTAAGTTGAGATAACTATATTACGGCACTATAGTTTCGAGATCTCTCAAACAAACAGTTTCCTGAGTCTCCTTTGTATATATTTGCACTTATCTCATTTACGCGCCTTCTGTTAAGCACCTACTTAGCTCGAATATTGAGCGATTGTGTATTTATTGTTTTAAATAAGACTTAACACTTATCCTTAATTTTTTGATCTTTACGGTCGAAGTCAAGTAGACATACAAATAAAAGTAAATATAATCATTTTAAATGTAAACCAGTATAGATGTTATAATAATCACAAGGATGATAATTATTAAATATGATTAGATATAGCTTGTGTTATTAGACCCCAAAACCGTTTTATAATATTTTTCATAGCTTTTGAATGTTAAAACTAAACTTAGTAGCCCATAATACTACTTTTTCTTCTTTGTGGTTAGTGCCTAACTGACAGAGTTTTTATGTCGCCCAAGGGCGTCTGACTTGGCTTTAGATATCGTCGAGAGGTATCCCTCATGCAGATAAGGATACTAATATTAACTTAGTTAGCATTAAAGCACTATGAAAAATATTGCAATCTAAGTAACAAAAGTAATGACGGTATTTGTTGGCTAATCATACTTTGTTACGTTCGTCAAATTTTATGTCCGCCCAAGCCACAAACCTGATATTATATTTTGTGAAAACTAGTGTGGGATTCATCTATTAAATCAGATTGATTAGTTCAGCCATTAATTTATAATGTTTTGTCTTTTGCAGATCTCGTTATTCTTCGTACTACTTGTAGCCGTGACGTATACAGCGGCGCAAGCGCAGTCCACACCTCCAATACCCATCATTCGCTACGAATCAGAAGGACCTAATGTTGATGGCTCATATAAATGGCTGTAAGACTATTTTTGACTTCAAAATATTATCTAATACTAGTATTTTATAATTATGTAACATCTACAACAGTTTACACAGCATGGTTTACAGTGTAAACCATGCTGTGTAAACGGAGTTACAGCATCTAGATATGTAGTCTATTTGCCAACTATCATTTGGTTTTGTTGTGGTTCACTTTAATCACTATAGCTATTCTTATAGCTTCCCAAAAACCCTATTGGGAAGCTTTATGAAGTAATTCAATATACGGATATTAGTGAACCCTTACTAGTAGGATCTCGTAGGTACCCTTTGGCTATAACCGAAACTCTAATCTATATAATTATTTTCAAATTTTTTATGAGCAATAAAGAGTCAATCTCGTCGAGTCAATCTCGTCGTCGTTCAGACGCCAAAATTGATAGCGAAATCAGAAGAAAAAGTTGCTATTCAACGAACATTAGTTTAACAGCCATGTAAAGTCAGCTACTCACTACATAGTCTGCGATTGCATGCAAGATTATAAGGTAAATAAACACTCACGTCGGTGATGTACATAAGCAAGCTGTAACCTTATGTACGTCAGCACGTCAACTTTTGAATAAAATATGAAATCTTAAGATCACTCCTTTGGGATTCAAGGTAAGATAATATTTTACACTTACTGTACAAGTTCGTGATTATTTTTTGGTAACGGGGGGATTTTTATGAGTGAAAACTTCTTAGTTTTAATAATGCCACCTTAAACAATTCCAGTGATACTAATATTAAACTACCATTTTCCCTAAAGATTGAAAAAAGAAAAAAAAAGTTAGGACAAAACCAGTAGCTTACAACATACTTAACTTAACGCCCACCGGTACAGAGGTATACCTAATAGTACACCCACATTGCAGCAGTTATGTTTAAGTCTCAACAGGGGGCGAACCTATTGTCATCAACCTGGTACAAATACAGACTTTGTGGCCTATACCCGTCTTAAATCGAATCCTCAATTCTATACATACAAACCATTTTTTTCTGATTTTCAGTTACGAGACAGGCAACGAGATCAATGCAGAAGAAACGGGTTACGTGAAGAACTTCGGGCAGGGCGAAGGTAAAGAGATCCAGACGGCGGAAGGCAAGTTCAGCTATAAAGCTCCGGACGGCTCGCTCATCGCGCTCACGTACATCGCAGACGAGAACGGATTCCAACCGCAGGTAACTCAATATGTATGCTAATGTCCCACTTCCCAGAAAAAGGCGTAGGCAGTTACATTTTCCTCCTTTTCAATCAGACAAGACTGGAATAGCAGTGCTAAAATACAAAAATGGTTAAGCCCTTTCTGTTAAATTGTAAAGTTTCACAACTTAAGGGTTATAAAAATCTTGCGACAAAGGCTCTTATAACTCAAAGGCTCTCAACAATTTAACAAATTAAACACTGGTGGTTACGCATATAACCATAAAAGGATGCGTCAAGATTAAAGCATCGTTTCAACAATTGTGTAATAATGCATAAAATAAAATGACGACTTAACACCTGCTAAATTGCAATTATATTTATACTGCTGATGCCACTGGCAAATAGAAGCCTTGACATCTTTCCACCGGGAACCACAATAAGTTGTATAATCCTCAGTAGACAGTTCACAGAATTCGATGTGGTGAACATGTTAAGGCAAGTCCAAGAAGAATAAATTAAGTTAAATATGTAGATAAAGATAAAATCGATACGCAAGTCAAACTAACCGGTTCGTTGCATTTTTATTTTCGGTAAAATGACGTTATGTTCATTAAGCGTGGTTAAATTGATTTATATTTATACCGGATTCCATTGTAAAACAAATTGCACGCTCGTGTCATAGTTTCATATTTGTTAAAACAAAGACTTAGTTAACCTCGAACGGCACATCACTCCGAATCTAGACAATACCAGCGATATCAGCATTGACCTACAAAAGAGATTTCTGCAGCTTTTTTTAGGTGCTCTATATTTCATTCAATACTAAGACACATCGTTTCGTAAGGTGACAGTAATTGTCCATTTGCGTTATGTAATCAACGCCTACATGTAGATACCAAAAGACAGTCAAGTGATACATCTTTGTTTCTGTAACGTGTAGATTGATTACATATTTGTGTATTCAAAATGCCAGCTTTACGATTAAGGTCTTCATATTATTATTTTACGTTTGCGATGATGGAATACCCACTTAGAGTTAGCAGAACCGCAAATATTCTATCCTGTTGTAATTTTATTAGCCGGTCGTCCTTGTGCAGTATTTTTTTATCAGGCTATAATACGAGCTTTGGTAAGGAAAACATTAAAGCGAATAGGTTGCCGTCAAAACTGTAGGCAAAAATCTGCATTAACATAAAGGGTAATGCCAAGATATGGCAAGGAGTGGTCCGTGTGAAGGCATCAGTGGTAAATACTCGTAAAACGTCTCGAGCCTGAATCATCATTGCGTAAAGCTTTAGGAAGATGTCTGCGGTGCGCGCTGCAGTGGCGTGGATGTGGGTCTTAGTTAGCCAACGTGTGAGCAAATGTCGCTGTAAAATATCAAACGTCGACCCGTGACCCGCTCTTGGGAAATGGGAAGGCTTCTAGTGTCGACATTGAATATCGACAGCTGGCTTCTGTCTTGCTACCTAACAGATAAGGTGACTCATTAGTGATCCACTATCGTCGCCTGCGCAACCTTTGACGAACTTATAGTGCCGGTTATACAACAAATACCTACAACACCTCTGGCCACATGTTTGCTGAAATGGTGCAACGCAAACACAATCATTTTCAACGACCACCGCCTACGCATTATATTGATTGGATAGTTTGCGTTCGAAATTAGTGAGTTGCTGTTAAAGCAAATAAATGTATTTAATCTGTCAATATTAATGTAATAGGGGATCGGACAAAAAAAAAACTAATTAGTCCGTCAGATAGATTTCCAAAAAATATTGACCACATAGTTTTTCTTTTTTCACGTAAACAAAAAATTAAGACGATACCGTGCTTCGAAAACTCGTGTGACGTCATATATGATAGTACATTTTGTACCTTCAATTGACGTTTCAAGCCCCACTCCATGATCTTTGATGCGCTATAGCTTCGTCAATTTTAATTGATTTGATAAAACAAAAAACACGTATACAATATTTTTCGATAATCTAACTGACGGACTAAACAGAATCATATTTTTTTGAGTCAGTCCGATCCCCTATTCTGTTAATTTCACTAAACCCTTGGTTAAATATTTTGTATAAAAGTAACAATACATACTATGCTTACATTTCTACGTAACAAATGTGAGAACTCACATAAATTAAAAAGTTTACTAAACTTATTCGGCTTTCTCAACGATTTATATTAAATATGGATTTGACTTTGATGTTGAAAGTAATCTAATTCAAAAGTTACGTCAAAACTAGTCGGTGAATTATGTATCGATCGGCAATAAGGTGGTAGGTATTTAAAAATAAATGAAGTCAAACCATGTCAATGTTAACAGTATCACGTTAAGCATTCGTGGTGCTTAAATTGATATCAATTTCACTTGTTAAGTTCATTCATACTGCCACGCGTGTTATGCCCCGAGGGAAAGGCATAGGTGTAACTAATACTACACCCACATTTAATAGGGGCCAGTCTATTGCCAGCTACCTACTGGGCACAAATTCAGACTTCGTGACTGATAAGAACTTCCCGATCGAAAAACTCAATAACACTTGACTGGAAATGGGTCTCATACTTGGAGGATTTCATTAATTGAAATTAATACCAAAATAAAATAAATAGCTTGCATCGCTGTTTAATTTTATAAAGTGCTTGCAAGCAATAGCACAATACATAAATAAAAGGCCTTGTACAGGTTTACGCACAAATCGCACAATAGAAGTGGACAAATCATATTACGTTATTTATTCAAGTCATATTTGACGTGCAAACAAAATCGTTAAACGATAAACCACAGTCAAACATCAATATCATATTTATTTTAAAAATGGTAAAACGTTTGACAACCTGCTAATTGCGTCGATTTTTCAAACGAACTCACCATATTTACTAAAATTATATCTTTAACAAAATTGACGAACGATGAATTGTTGGCGATGTAAAATTTGACAAGCACTTTGTAAGCTTTTCCATGTTAGTGACACTATGACCTCTAGCTATTTAAATCAATACCGTGATACGTACTTGTTGTGGTATTTTATTAATTGTTCAATTATTAAACGATTACGCCGTTAACCATGTTGAATAAGGGTGTAATAGAAAATAAATGTTTTTTTTAATTATCATCAAGTTACAAACCGTAATCATTCTTGTAAAAGTTACAGGAAACTAACATTTTGCAATGAACGCGTTCATTGAATAACTATGAATTAATAAGTTAATATTAATAATTAGGTACTTATTTGTATTTTAATTGGATATATTTTGAAACTAGAGCAATCACGTAAGAGTCATGTCAAAAACCATTCAACGGCATGAGTTGAAGGACATAAAATCCAAGTGTGTGCGTTAGCTGCATACAAATTTGCATTAATTTATAATGATAAAATATATCCTAATCAAATTATTAGTAGCTTTGTTAAATATTTATGATATTGTAGTCAATTAATCAATGTTTTTGCATAACATGCAATCCTAGCTTAGCTTCATGTGAAGTTAGTTAAATTTATCATAATCTTTGGCGTCTTATGTTCTGTCTACTCATAAACTATGTTATGAAAACTAACTTAATCTTATTTTAATTTCAGGGAGATCATTTACCCACTCCACCGCCAATCCCGCCAGCAATCGCGAAGGCACTTGAATACTTGAAGACTCTTCCTACTGGTAACAACGACGGTGCTTCATCCAACATCAAACCACAATATCAACCTGCACCCTTCAATCAAAGACCCAGATTCTAACATCTAAACACACCCTAGATATGTATACGAAACAGCATAACATTAAAGATGAGCGAATTTTGCACATTACCATAATTATTGTGTAAATATAGAAAGTTTAATATAGATACTCGTAAAATATCTGAAGTATTAAATCATTATTCATTAGTTGAACAAAGTATTCCATTCTTTTAATTTGTTTACTGAAAAGGTTAGGATTTGGTTTTTAAATATCTAAGCTATAAGTTCTGTAAAAGTATGCTAAAGTGCATCTTTTGGGTTCATACATAACCATTTTCTATTATTGCTCAATTATGCTCAAAACATACTTCATTAGTGTTAGAATTTCTATAAGAATGTTTTATTGTTAAAAACATGCGTAGAAAAATTGCACAAATAATGGTTTTTAGTCTAAATTGCACTTAGATTTAAGTAAATTTTCTTAGTTAATAAAAGTCATTTATAATTTTAAGAGATAATGCAATGTATTTGATGTCAATAAAGCTACTGAATGTAAATCCAGTCTTTGTCGTTGTCATATTCTTTTTATTTTATAAACTTCGATAAGCTTGAGAGCTACCAAGATTAACAGATATTCAATTAAAAGACTTATTTATTACTAAGTAGTTAATCAATTGTTTAGAATATTTAATTTGACATGGATCTTAAGACTTGAAAGAAACACAAAAAGAAGAAAAAAGCCACGCATTTTAAAATAGAAAGACTACTATAATTTTTTGTCAAGTTTATCCCTCAATGGCTTAAAACCTTTCTACAGGATGCAAAGGGACCCTTTAGGTTGCCGTCAAGCAAGGATTATAATGTACATCAAACTAAGTGAGCCTAGGTAAAAATATTATTGTTGTGAAACGTCTTTTTTATTTGGGTGGTGAAAAATTACAATTTTATGGTAAAACTCGACGAAGCACACTTAAAACTTTGTACTGATGGATAATTAGAATAACAACATTGTAATGGGCTCATGGAGGTTATTCAAGTAAAGATATAATTTAAAAAAAACTAGTTTTAAAAAACTTTGACCTCCAATAGGTATATGATATATGCTAAATGACCCTAAAATGTGACTAAAACATGGTCGCAATGACCGTGACGGGGAGAACAAGTGCCTTTCGCCTACGTTAAGGCGAGGTTACCCCGATAAACGTCGTCAACAATAGCGTTTTACTCGTACATGGAACGGATTTAAATTTTGAAAAAAATGTATTACATAGTTAACTCTTCGATCATGATATGTCGGGCATGCGATACACGATTACTTACACTTCACTGCATCCAATTAAATCGCAAAGACATGTCCAAATGATGGCTAAATAATCGTTTTACTTGAGTTATTAGGCTTTGAAAAATAAAACTTATATCATAATAAAGGTCGTAAAAACTGTGTATTATCTCGGGTCACATAATGTATAATTTCTTTATCATTTCTCTCCAAGAGAGAAAAAACAGTCAAAATTTAGGTATTCTTATGGATCAGAAGGGTATTTAATTTTTTTTTAAAGAAACAACAAAGTAACCTCGAACTATTTATTTTTAAGTAGCACACCACAAAACCAACACAGTTTTAAGAAACCGTCATAACAATAACCACAGGTCCCAATAGACGTCTGTCGCAGTCGAGCGCTCGAGCAAGAGTGAGCGCGCTCTGAGCGTGCGCCGGTTGATATGCTGTGTCGCCCGTTCCATTCGCTGCGTCGTCACGAACATGCGATATTTCTACCCTTCGTCTGAGAAATTCTCTAACACGGCCGTTCCTGACAGCTGAACGACCTCGTCAGCTTCGCTCACTGGCACCGAATGCTGATCCTCACTCGCTTCGTCCATCCTGCACAGATACGCTGTTCAGCGCCTGATCATCACTTGCTTGGAACTCATTGGTAGACTCGTCATCTAAAACATAACAAAACTTGAATGAGGTATTCTGAAAGTTTGAACTTTTAACTGCCCATTGTAATGAAATTACTAGCAATCGCACCAAAATAGGCAGCAGTTTGTAAATTGTATCACCAATGAAAGAGTTCGCGACCTCAATCATTACCGAAACAACCACAACATCACCTGGTAACCATCTATCGGGTTTCCAGATAGCCAAATATCGATGCCAAAACAAACAAAATTGCCACAATGACGGGGCAAATAGATATAGCTGTTGATGAAAAAGCTCTTTTTAACAAAACTCATCTCAAAAGCAAATAACTTTAAGCGACTAGCTTCGCTTAGCATAGTCTACGCGTAATAGGTGTGAAACATACAAATATCCAAACCAACCACCCGTGGCGGGACTTGTCGGAAGATCGCCATCTCACGACTCGCTAGAGACCTACGTGAGGCATAACCGTCGGGGCCGCGAATTTTTGTACTAGATGACGTGGCCTCGGCGCAAGGGCAAAGAAGGAACATGGGTTCGGTTTTTAGTCAGTAGAAGTCTGACACTCCCCTTCGCTCTGCCCAAGAGCGGGGGGGGGGGGGGGTCATTAATTGATGATTTTCCACCCACAAAAAAAAAAAAATAATGCATATCTTTGCGTGTGTGAATTGGTCCACATACAAGTACGTTTCAAACCAATCCCATATACGTGTAATGATTATTCTGCAAACAAACATATCTACGGACAAAAAAAAACAAAAACTAATTCAAGGACTTAGGTGTATTTCTTGATGCGACTGAGGAACTTCTTAATAAGCTCGAACGTCTGCAGAATTTGTGTATCCGCTTCATTTTCGGGCTTCGTAAGTACGACCACGTGTCAGAGTTTCGGAAGCAGCTGAAGTGGCTACCTATTCGGCAGCGTCGAGATTGTCACATTCTTTCTTTTCTCTTTTCCATTCTTCACAATCCTAAGGCTCCTTCGTATCTTCGGGAACGCTTTGAGTATCTCGTTCCCAGAGGTAAACCTTGTCGCTCATCATCATCTCTTCTCCTTCGTTTCCCTCCTCACTCCTCAAGTCGGTTTGATGGATCTTTCACTGTTCGTGCTGTGCGCCTTTGGAATTCACTTCCACACTCCTTGCGGGATAGCCCTTCGTTAGAGGTGTTCAAGAGGGGTATAAAAGAACATTTCCTGACATGAGACATATGTATATATGTATATAGGATTTTATAGGTATGTATATATACTATATATATTACGTATATTATATTGTATGTATGTAGTTTAGTTTATAAGTCTATTTAATCTCCTCAGTCCGAAATTCCCCATACCCGGGAACGTGATATGGACATTCAAGAGGATACGAGGAGGGGAGACGCTACTGGAGACCACACAAGTGAGGAAGACGCTCATTCATTCGGATGGCTGGTAGATAAAATTAAAAACATATTATTTTTTAGGAATGACACTTTAAAAAACAAAATTATGTCTGTTGTTCAAATAATCGTGGATTGGGCAATATCTTATTTTCTAAAGAAGACAATACCTAATAGAGGTTTTTCTTTTAAAAATATGTTTCCATCATGAATACTCAAAGATCTCGAGATAAAGGAATCTGATACAAAACGATCCAGCCGCATCCCTTGAACTCACCGTGGATAGATAACCAGTTGTTGAATAGAAGTGACACTGTTATTGCCTTCAGACTTCGTTCCGGACACATACTGTGTTAAGTTTTTATACCATGGCAAAATCAACAACAGATAGTGTGATTTTTGTAATAATTTCGTTGATGATGTTCATCACATATTGACCGTGATAAATTAAAATTTGTAAAACCAACCAGGGCGGCATAATCGCATGTGCGACAAAGCCCTTTTTTATTGAAAAAAAAAAAAAAAAGTCTATTTATTAATTTAAGTAACTAATTGAATGTTAATGCACATACATTAAGGCTGAGTTGCACCAAAAAAGTAGTTAAAGTTAAAGTTTGTGTCAAATTTGACAGTACTTTAAGGGGTACAGAAAAATTATTTATTTATTTATGCACACACAAAATACAAAAAAAGGATAAAAACGTAACAAATATAAGAGCACAAAGGTACTGCTTATCCTACTAATATTATAAATGCGAAAGTTTGTGAGGATGGATGGATGGATGGATGGATGGATGGATGTATGGATGTTTGTTGCTCTTTCACGCGAGAACGGCTGATCGGATCTGGATGAAATTTGGCACAGAGGTAGATTATAGTCTGGAATAACACATGGGCTATATATTATCCCCATAATAACTTAAGGGGGTGAGCAGTATTGCATTATCCATAATCCTCAACTGTTTTACAGCTTGATACTGGAAATACGAAATAACGCAAGGGACATCGAGCGTGCTGTGCAATTTTTCACTTTAAGCACCTGGTGCGAGCGTTGCAAATCCAAGAGAAAGCTGAAGTCCCTTACGTCATTTCAAATTTCCGGTATCGTGCAATCGAACTGTCATACTATATTAAAACAGAAGGTCTATTTCAAACTATTTGTCACTGGTGTACGTAGCCTAACGGTACAGAGACTCACCTGTAAACAAAGGTACGCAAGTTCAAATCACAGTCAGTATTCACTTTTTGTGATTTTTTATAAGATTTCCAAAAATGTTGAAACGTGTTCGCGAGTTCGATCCCCAATCGGTTTTCACTTTTTGTAAGTTCCAGGTATTTGTTTTCATTTCGATGCTATATGATTTTCAAATCAATTCAGAGTAAAGGTCATGGGGCAGAATCTGACCCAGTTAACGATAGTCTTCCTACAAAAACCAAATTAGTTTTATATTGTTAAGTATTAACCTACACTAAATTTAAGATGTTTTTTTTTTTTTTAAACCATGGGAATAAAATGTTAAAGATGAATAAAAAATAGATAATAAATGTATAGATAAATGAATTTCAGTGAAGCATTCTGTTAAATACACAAAAGAAGCGCTCGCGTCAGCATCGTCTGCTACGCGGACGATACGCTGGTGCTGGCAGCAGGGGGGGTCGTACGAGGCGGCGGCCGAAACGATGACACGCGGGGTTGCGATAGTCGTCGAGAGGATCCGGCAGCTGGGTCTCGAGGTGGCACTTCACAAGTCGGAGAGGCCATGGGCTTCCACTTGTGTAGCACTGCCAACGTTTGGCTCCCAGACTGGAGCGGGCCGGGGCTGCCTTCAGGTGGCTCTTACCCAATTTGGGGGGGCCAAACGCCTCCTGCCGGAGGCTGTATGCGGGAATCGTGCGGTCCATGGCCCTTTACGGGGCCCCAGTGTGGGCGCGTGCTTTGTCGAAGCGGGCCGCCCACTACTTGAACGCGCCCCAAAAGGTGCTGGCCGTTTGGCTAGTCCGTGGGTACCGCACGATCTCCCGCGAGGTGGCGAACCTCCTTGCCGGATTGCCGCCATGGGATCTGGAGGTGATAGTCCTCGCGCGCCTGCATGAATGGCGCGCGGAGGCGCTACACCGGGGGGTCACTCCGTTGCCGCGGCAAATTGCCGCTCTGCGGACGGACCTCCGATGTGATCTCATGGCGGCATGGAGACAGCGACTGTCGCAACCCCGTGCAGGGCACGCCATGATAGTGGCGGTAAGTCTCCTCTTTGAGTAGTGGCTAGAGAGGCGCCACGGCGCCCTCACCTTCCGTCTGACGCAGGTCCTCACCGGACACGGATGTTCTGGGAGGTACCTGCACCGAATCAGGAGGGGGGAAACGCCCGGATACTACCACTGCGAGGATCGACCGGAGGACACGGTGGAGCACACTGTGGAGGTGTGCCCTGCTTGGGCAGAGCCCCGCCGTGTTCTCGTAGCGGCGATCGGCGGCGGCGGCGACCTCTCGCGTCCGGCCCTGGTTTTTGTCTTGGGCCCGACATCAAGATCAAATAGATACGCCTGCGGCGTTTTTAAACGATACAATTATTTCTGTGGACATTGATCATGTCGAATAAAACTTTTTTACAAAAAATAAAACCGCCTTCAACAAAAAAAATAAAACACAAAAAAGTGAAAAATTGAAACTTAAGAAGATAAATCAGCTTCTGAAGTCGGTGACTTTTGTTTATTTGACTTCATGTTTTTGCCACCGACTTCAGAAGCTGATTTATCTTCTTAAGTTTATTTTTCACATTTTTGTGTTTTATTTTTTGTTGAAGTCGGTTTTATTTTTTGTAAGAAAGTTTTTATTTTTCACTTTTTAATGGTTCACATTGTGCTTACCCCTTCACAACGTACCGGCGTGATGTTATGTTATGAGATGGTGTAAACAATAGACAGACATGAGATTTCAGCAATCCCAGTCCATTTGCTATCATTTATTGAAGAGTTCCGTTGCCTATCTCCGAAGATCTTCATCAGATATTCACCAAATTGAAATGGAACCACTTTCAGAAAGTACTCTTCCAAAAATGGGGGAGAAATCGGTGAACATACACATAAAAAAGATGCGTGTTGTACTTATCTGCATACCCCCTCAGAGCATACAGGCGTGATGTTACGTCATGATAATGTACATATATTCAATAAACATCCAAGCGATTCCAGCAATTACGACAGATTTGCCGTCTATTTTTGAAGAGTTCCATTGTATATCTCCGAAGATCTGCATCAGATCTTCACCAAATTAAAATGGAACCACCTCAGGAGTATACTCTTTCAAATAAAAAAAGAATTTTGAGAATCGGTCCACAAATGGGGGAGAAATCAGGTAACATATATAAAAAAAAAACCTCCTCCTTTTTTGAAGTCGGTTAAAAACTTAAAAACTCTTCTATACTTGTTTTCTTGTTTGTATTTTTTTTTTCAAATCATGTTTACTATCAAGAAACCAATAAAATGTACTAAGTCTTGTTATAATTAACATATTCACTGTTTTTTTATTTTTTAGATTAATGGTTTTTCCCGGTATCTGCGTTAATGCGACATTTATATTCGTAAACTAGAGACGTTTATCTAAACATCCTACTTATTTTTTTTTCTGTAGGCCCTGGGTATAGATTCCATACTTTGTCGCCCAATGACCTTTATATAATCTACTTTTAATTGTAAATAAAATATTATAAATCTGTAGACGTAGAGTTTCTGTATATTGAATATAATTATTTAGAAAAAATAAAGTTTTCTTTTGTTGTGTCTGTGTGTCTTGGGTGTATTAGTTTATTATATTATTATCACGTGTACATTTTAAAACTAATAAGATTAGGGTTTTAGTTTTTGTTTCATTGGAATTGGTGCTCTCTATCAAAAGATATACGAATTTAAGGTATTTAAGAAAACTTATCATCATTTAGAAACATACATGCAATGACATCTATTGCATCAAAACGGTACTAATTATTAAGTATGTTCACAAGATAACTTTTAAATCGTATTTTTCAAACAGTTACGATAACAAAATGTACCCTTGATTAGTTTAAATGACGCTGCTTTGAAAATCTACACAGGGTTTTTTTTTTTTGGAGGGTGGGAAATCATCAAATGACTCCTCCCGCTCTGGGCAGAGTGGTAGGGAATGTGTTAGACTTCTACTGACTAAAAACCACCCATGTTCCTTTTTTGCCTTTTGTGCTGTGGCCGCGATATTTCTTTCGAACAACCCGTAGCCCCGACCAGCGGCGGCCCTTGCGGGCCTCAACCATATTGCTGACATCTCTTTGAGGCGCGCGTGGAACCGAACGCGCCGTCGACACGGCCTGTCGTCGTCTTACGACGGGCGGACGGCGAGCTAGCCCACTACTTACCGTCCACAGGCCCACGCCTACGGTGGCCGGAAGCCATCACGTGACCCCCGACGCCCAGAGCGTCTCCTATTGCGGCTGGGACGAGAGGTTCTCTCTCTCACCACGCCACCTCCTTCGCTAGCATCACTGCTTCGCCGAAGGAGGCGACGGCGTCCCATTCCCTCTCGCCCCGCAACATGGCTTGAACCAGGGCCGCTAAGAGAACACGACGGGGCTCAAACCAAGTGGGGCTCCGCCCAAGCGGGGCAGACCTCCACGGTGTGCTCCACCGTGTCCTCCGGCTGATCCT
Organism: Diarsia dahlii; assembly: GCA_949775195.1. Classification (NCBI taxonomy): domain Eukaryota; kingdom Metazoa; phylum Arthropoda; class Insecta; order Lepidoptera; family Noctuidae; genus Diarsia; species Diarsia dahlii. The sequence continues at coordinate 11,845,443 of OX459194.1, read as the reverse complement.
TGCAATAGTAGCATTTGGGCATTTCCTTCCGCCTGATTCGGTGCAGGTGCCTCCCGAATCCCGAAACAACCGTGTCCGGTGAGGACCTGCGCCAGACGAAAGGTGAGGGCGCCGTGGCGCCTCTCAAGCCACTCCTCAAAGAGGAGACTTACCACTACTGTGCCCTGCACGGGGTTGCGACAGTCGCTCTCTCCATGTCGCCATGAAATCACACCAGGGGTCTGTCCGCCATGCGGCAATATACCGCGGCAGCGGAGTTATCCCCCAGTGTAGTGCGTCCGCGCGCCATTCATGCAGGAGACTACATAGCCTAAGCCCTATAGTGTGTGTTTGCTTCCCATTCATTAAATTTTGGCAGTTTAACTTCGTCTTCGACAGATGGCATTGTTCATTTGACACCATTTTCAGAATTGCAGTGTTAATATTTGTCGTGAATAGTCAACAAATACAAATTGACAGGTACACAGTAAGAAAAACAGCTGTAAAAACTTTAAAATAAAAACCTAATTAAAATTAGATAAGACCCGCGACGTATATATATTTGTTCAGTGTGGAAATCGAATACAGGACATGCACACCACAGTTAAATGCCGAGGCACTGCGCCAACCGTGCCGTCTTATCGGCTGTGGCTGCCTTGGGCTTTGCTTAACAATGGCCAGATTGCACTTTCCGTTTACAAATTGTCGCCGAATCTTACCCCAACTTGCAACATCACCAAAAATCTGCGATTGGCCATGGAACAGATGTCTTTGCTGCTTTAAACAGGAGAGAGTCGCCTGGAATTAGATGTAGATGCGAAAATTCCACTTTCCGAAGAGTTTTCCCATCCAGTGCCAACAGAAGATCCCGAAAGAGTTAGGCAGTGGTGTACCTAATCGTAAACCCACATTTGCCAGTAATGTTCAATCGTCATGTAATAGAGGGGCGTTTGATGTCTATAGATATAATATTGCCATCGACCTGGCACGAAAACCACGCTCCGTGGCCTCTACTGCGAAAACACTTTGCAATCAAACCTCGGACCTCATCCTCAGTAGTTGCACTTGAGACCACTCGATCAACGAGACAGTCACACATCAAAATTTCCACGTGAACGAAGTCGCGGGTATCAGCTAGTTTAATTATTTAATTATATGTATATACAAAAATTTTTTTGCAAACATTCAAACAAAGTAAGTACCTATTATATTTATTGCTTTGTCTATAGCACGTATTATTTTTTGGTTGAACAATTACCTACGATGAATATCCTGTTACGCCTTAAGCAATGCAACCGTAAAGTCAGCCACCAAGCTACGTTTTTAGAGACTCGAAATCTTGGCAAGAAACATTCGTCGTTCCATGTGGAAAAACGATCGGCTCTAGGTAATCACACATTTCTTTTCATCGCTTTCGTCATCAGAACTGGTTTCTGCGAGTATTTCTTGGAGCAGGGACATGATGTCTAAAGGTTATATTCAACGCGTTTGACAATAAAATTGACAGACAATTTAACACAAACTATAACACTAACCAGCGGAAAGTGAGCGGTTGCAGTTACTGTTAAAGTTATGACGTCATTTAACTATTTGTCAAATGGCGCAACTCATTGTTGGTCTAACCGATACAAAACTGAAATTTTGATGCTTGTTTGACGTGTCATTTGACACAAACTTTAACTTTAACTACTTTTTTGGTGCAACTCAGCCTAAGTGTATCCTCAATTGCAAATCTCACTTTCAAGATTAGGTTTGCTGTAAGAAAACCCAATTCTGGGTTAAGCTCGCCTTTGTACATAAGCTATGTAATTTATGTTTATATTTGTTATTTTATGTGTGCAATAAATAATAAGAATAAGAATAAGAATCTACAACAGAATTTTGTTCCACTCGGTCAAACGGTTTCTGACCAAACTTTAGTTTTGTTGAGTTTGATTAAATCAAACGTGGTTACACTTGAGAAAAACATAAATCAACTACCCTTGGTCATGTACCATAGTCGCTCAAATCAACCTTGAAAACTGTATTACGACAAAAACTTTTAACGCCACGGCTCTTTAATCAGAAAATCAGGTGTATAACGAATCACAACGTTGCCCCACACTAGGAATTCCTCCTGTATCATGGGTGTGTACATAAACATTTAAAATCACATACACAAATACCAAAACCCGGAACATTATTATCTGTTGGCCATACAAAAATTTGTACCGTGCGGGGATCAAACCCACGACAGTTCCTTGACGATATTCAACCGCAACAAGGACTTTCGGGCATAGCCTGCATACGTGGTAAATTTATTCGAATTCGTACTCATAACGTCATATAGCACAGTGGCCATATCAACTTGACACGGACACAATGACCAACATTCGGGTTAAAAAATTAGTCCACGTTCTGTTATTGGTTACCCAATCTTTAAGCCACGTCTTAGCACCACCATGTAAACAACCACCAATGCGTCCGAGGCATTGTCGATTGCCCCAGTGACTTCATAAACACACACACAACTTATGTTGCCTGCAATCCCCGAAGGGTTAGGCACAGGTACTCAGTATACCCACATTTCGCCAGTTATCTTAAGTCCCATGTAATAGGGGCAAGCCTATTGCCACCAACCGGGCACAAATTCAGACAATAAAACTTTGTCCGATCCGAGAATCGAACCCAGAACCTTTATGTTCACGCGGTGTGCACTCGCGATCCGTAAACTGATCATAATATAACTAACACGTGCGTGTTAACCCAAAAACGCAGAACACTGACACTTCGATTAATACGTGGTTAGAGGTTACTTTGAAACGAAACGCTTTACTGCAAAATAGATGGCAAACGGTCAAAGACGCGTGTAAGCGAATCCCACTTCTGATCTTATGGATCAGAAGGGTATTTAATTTTTTTTTTAAAGAAACGACAAAGTAACCTCGAACTATTTATTTTTAAGTAGCACACCACAAAACCAACACAGTTATGAAAATATTAAGAAACCGTCATAACAATAACCACAGGTCCCAATAGACGTATGTCGCAGTCGAGCGCCCGAGCAAGAGTGAGCGCGCTCTGAGCGTGCGCCGGTTGATATGCTCTGTCACCCGTTCCATTCGCTGCGTCGTCACGAACATGTGATATTTCTACCCTTCGTCTGAGAAATTTTCTAACAGTATTATATCGCTCGCGCGGCAGGGCGGGGGGTGAGGTCGTGCGTACATAAAAACAAAGTAGTGCAACCTCGCCTTAAGAGTCAGTCTTCCAGTCTAACCTGAGGTAACTGAAAAGCTCTCTAAAAGAAAAGACTTCTAGAGAGCTTTTCAGTTACCTCAGGTTGACCATGAAAAGAACCTTTCATAAAGATGAAAGGTTCTTTTAGGCTCATTTACCTCATATTTAATCCAATAACGCAGTCATCATCATGATCCGCCATTTGTGAAAATCTTTTAACTGTAGGTCGTTCTACGTTACGTTGGCAACGTTACGTAGATTTGATATCACAGCAAGGTGTTAAAGGTTAAGGTTATAAATATATTCAAATAACCTAACCTAACGTTTACACCTGATTTAAATATATATAACCATTGCTCATTCACAAATCTATATGTATTAATCAAAGATATGAATATGTTTGTACCTATCGATAGTAGTTGAAAAGGGTGTGACAGTTAGTTTCAACATTATAGCATAAGTATTAATCTTATTGACACATTTGTGCCTATCTTGCTGACCTTGTTTTTAATAAAATTTCTTAACGAATAGCCATACGTTATGGAGGCTAATGGCAACTTTTATTTCCCTTAATACCAGAATGACAAGAAAAGTGAAAATAACTGACATAACATGAAGAAATAAACCATTAATCGGTTAGTAAAGACAATGTTGAAGTTGCTCGGTTAAACTATTACGAAAAAGAGATAGATATGCAATGGTCTGACTTGGCCGGCCTACTTTACGACGAGAAACCACAATCATCTGCCTAGACTTTTCCCAATCACGTTGGGGTCGCCTTTCTGTCTTACCAGATGCAGCTGAATACCAGTGTCTTACATGGAGCGACTGCCTAGGAAACTAGGTAAGTATCATGATACTGTACAAGTATGTTGATCTGTGGATGGCAACCTTGGCAAGCGCGGCTTAACTTGAAGATGGACCCGAGTGACTGTTATTATTGATGAGCTTTATATCGTGTTCCATAAATTAGCGAGAAAACACCTTAAGAGGATTAAATAAATTAGAATACATCTAAATCTAAATTACTTTTATTGCTGATTTATACACAAACAATGCTGTGACTGATATGAGAATGCTCATGAAAGGGTCAAGATGTAAATACTTAGTGAATGAGTAAGCGTGTCGTGGTACATGAGTTTCTCCTAGTCCTACTTATGTCTGCATCAATGAATCACTAATTAACTACTTTACATTTCTAACTTCCTATGACATCTATTTTTTTATCTGCATTTCTTTTTCTTGGGAAAAATAAACACCACACGAACACTGGCACAACATACTTCAAATTGTGTCGGCCTAAAACTGTGCCACTACTATAATTATTATTATCTGCTAATTTAGTTAAAACAACCCATAGTTTCCCAAGTACAGGGGGTCTAAAATAGTAACTTAGCAGATGTTTTTTTTTTGTTAGGTAGCCTATATTGTCCCACTGCTGGGCAAAGGCCTCCCCCATAGTCTTCCACTCTTCTCTCCGTGCGGCTTTCTCCGGCCAATCTTGTACAAAAGCATCCAAATCGTCACGCCAGCGTTTTCTAGGCCTCCCTCGGCGACGACGCCCGTCCTCTGGCACCCACTGCGTGACGACCCTAGCCCATCGGTCCTGATGCATTCTGCAGACATGGCCGCCCTTGAACGTGCGGTTGCTAGCCGCACTTGGTGATGAGGCCCGCCTGAAAGGTGGGCTGATACCAGTCGGGGGTGTGCGCGAATGTACTTGTATCTCCCGGGCCCCCGACACATGGTATTAGTAGGAACAGTGGATTTTTAGTCGGTTAGAGTCCGACATAACCCCCGCTCGCCCCAGGCGGAGGGTATCCATGAGGATTTTCCCACTCAAAAAAAAAAAAAAGACATGGCCGCCCAATTCCACTTTAATCCAGCAGTCTTGTTACCCACATCAGCGATTCCTGTTTTTGCGCGTATTGTGGTATTTTGAATTCGGTCGCTGAGCTTGATACCCAATACGCTACGTTCCATCGCTCTTTGGCAAACCTTGAGTTAGCAGATGATATTGCGGTAAAATTCGTAAAATGGTCACAGACGCCGGCAGTTACTATAACGAATAGTCCATTTTACGAATTTTAACGCAATTCATTTTATGATTCAATTATGATATGCTGAAGTGGCAATTTTAGACCCCCAGACGCCAGCCAGCACATCAGTCTACTACAATCTATCAAACTCTAATAGATTTTCAACATAATATTATCATAAAGGTTCAAGGTTTATTGGAGAATTATGTTATGGTAGCATAATATGCTGACGTATGTACATTACTTACTTTTAATTTTGCCTATTGACTCCGCCTATTGTTATGCCTGGTATTTTCGGTAATCAAATGTTCCGCTGTGGAAAATTGCACATATCCAAAGAACGTGTTGCAGCCCATAGTCAAATGTTATTCGAAAAACCGTTTAACTTAAAGTACTAAACGTGAAGTATTTCGCGTTTATGAAAAAAAAAAACTAATTACGATCCGATTTGAGGAGTTTATCGATTGGTTTAAGTATTAGGTAACCAGCAACATACTCATGATGTGAATCTGCAGCAATCGTAAAGGTTATTTTAATGAACATAAAGATACCATAGGGTTTTAAAGCCTTAATAAAGTTTAAAAAACCGAGAAAAAAAATAACAGCACTAAGAGAATTACTAAAAATTCCTCCAACGGCAACGAATCTTAACACATTTTCCTTTAAGGGTCTGAATAAGGTCTAAGGTTAATTTGTAAGAATTCTATAAGGTCCTGTTTACTCTTCCCAAGTTATCTAAAAAGGTGTTTAATGTATATTCGTGTGTGTTGATAGATGGCCTTATATTGCAACAGATGGTCATATTATTTGCAAGTAGGTACTTACCTAAATTTAAAGCCTGGCAAGTGACATCTCAAGTGCCGTGAATAAATAATTTATGACAGCGGTAAAGCTTACAAGATGGATTATGTTAATTTATTAGTATTTTTAAACGACGCCGGTACTTACCTACATACATTACGCATAATATGTACATAAAATGATTAACTTTCCATAAAACATTACACAAAGAATTCCTTAAGTTCATTGAAAATATTTTCATCATGGTACACACACAGTATTAAGCATTCAGTAACAAATGCAACTAGCCCATCTAGGCTCTAAATGGTACAAAGATCGTGAGGTCAAATCCTCCTGATGCACAGTAGACATAACGTTTAAGCAATTCTTTTGTCTCTGTTACCGAGATTAAATACAGCAATTAATGGGAAGAACTATTTCGCAACTCACTTGACTCGTAATATTTCTGTGTGTACAATTTAAGAGCGAAGCAGTCAGTGAAAATTACTTTAATATTGTTTACTTAGAAAACCATTATCAACTCAGAGCTAAAGGTCACATCCGTCCATAAACATCAATATCCAATAATGGGGATAAAATGTCTGGTAAATTAATTGGTCATCAGCTAAAACAAGTCCCGATGCGTTGCGAAACAAATTGCTATAATTTTCAACTAACAAATAGCTAAAATAAAGCGTTTTCATTTGTTTTATTGATTGAATTAGACACGCATGACGGCGAAAATGATCGAAGCCTATAATCGCCCATTATACAGCATACATATTTATTGTAGTCGAATCTTCGCAATGTAGAGATTCAACTATAAAATATTCACATTAAAAATAACTGATGGTAATCTAAAATAGAAATATCATCTCATAAATAGTCACGTAGAGCTTTAAAGTTAAGCAAAAACAATAAAAAGGCCATGACCAAGATTAATAACGAAAATAAAAGAAACAATTACAGACGGTCAATTTATCAAGTTATTATACATATTTGAAGGACGGGCGGCAACAATGCGGAACATCTTGGCATTTTGATAACCATCTGCTGCAGAGTAGGAATACTGGTCTGCTCTGTCTACTGAATAACAAAGTTTAAACGTCATTTTAGTTACTGACAGGTCTGCTACATCCGGGATATTATTATTTATTTATTTATTTAAGCAAGTACTTGCTACACTTACAGTTTGCACCAACGCGTGCAGCAAGTCAACATCACACACTAACTTAAAAATCGTATGCAACTATTAAGCATAGCTTTATTGCTACTCATAAAAAGATCTAGATCCGGCTCCTGAGCAATCAGGGCGTTTAGCAGATTCATCGCCTGGGTTGTGGGCGCATATCGAGCAGTTTGGGTACGCACAATGGGTGCCGCGAACAAGCCTCTCGAGGCACAGGCCATCGACCGTCGCAGACGGTCCGGAGCAAACAGTATAGATATGTGAGTCTAGAGCAATCTTGATTACCTATTTGATCACGTTTGTGAAAATTTGTTTAAAATAATTGTTTCCAATTATGGTTACCAGATATCGCGCGTCGTTTATTGAGTTTCAGTTCAAATTGCGATCAAATAGACGTAAAGACTCGCACTGAGAGGAGACCTGGAGGCCAGCAGTGGGAACATTACAAGCATGCTTATGCTCTAAGTCCGCAGATCCTGAATGCAGAGTCAATGCATTACGAAACACGACTTTAACGATAAATAAGTTAACTAACAAGCGTGCTCCACTCTAAGACGCATCATCGATTCGCATCAAACAAGTGGTGGCCAAACACAAGCCTATTTAGCATTAAAAAAAGTTTCATTCAGTTCTAGAATCTTACTCAATCCTGTACAAATCTTCCGAAGAATTAGAGTTCTCTGATTTAAACAAGAACACTATGATAAAGTGATGTATTATGTGCTCACCCGTTTTGTTATGTAGCGTGATGGTTTACATGGCTGTTATGTCAAGCCTTGTAACAAAATTATGAATCTAACATAATACATTTGTATTTATGTAAGGAACCGTTGTTTTTCACACATTATTAAAAAGCCTAAGAATTTGGTTTGAAAAAGATAGAGTGAATGATTATTATAAACAAATTGTATTCTTTAGAATTAATGTGGCTATTCGCGATTGATATCAAAATGATTAATATTTGATATGATTCAAGATGCAGATTACGTGGCAATGTCAGGCTATATGGATGATATTTTTGATTGTGGTCATAGGATTCTTATAATACTTAGGTATTGTGACTGCGATATTTATCAATTGATTAAGAAATCAATTATTTTCTTAACTAGGTAGCTCTAATTGTTGTTGAAAAAACCAGGTGGCCGTGTTGTTCCGGTTCAGGTTACGTGCCAAACCAACCATGTAACACCAACGATAACTCCTGCCAGGGAATCACAAAACAAAAGACGTGCCGCATCGACCCCAAATTAATTGCGATAAGGCCAGAAGGATGACCTCTCTGAACTTTTGCATAATTTACCATCCGACTGATTAATTTCAACAACAAAATGAACACTATGCAGTAAAGTACATTAGATTTGTCAGGAGTATTCAGAACACGAGGATAACTGATGCCGCCTATTAACTTATTGTGGGAACGATCGTAACAAAGTATTCACTTTTATGTGTAAATTAATTTACAACTTACAGTAATTTGGACGTAAAGATAAAGGTTACAGTTATAATTAAAGCCTAGCAATGTTACATTATAATTAAGGATGATTCAACGTGATGTTGTCTTACATTATTTACATTTTAATAAGTTACAACCTCATTGTAATACGTTAAAAGATCACTTTATTGAGTTGTCGTGGCAAACATGAAGTCATTCTTTTCTACAGTAGTTATGAAGCATTTGAAGTAAATGTCTTTTGTTTATTTGACGAATCGGGAAAGTTACCAAATGGATGTAACCTAATACTTTTGGTAAGGGAGCAATGCTATTCCAGACACAACTATGACATTTTAACTGTTGGTGTAGCGCTCTTGCATTAAATCAAGAACATAACAACGATGCTTGTCAGAATATGTGGGAGGGTATGGTAACCCAGTACCTATTTCCTAAAACACTCTCTTACAAAGAACGCATAGTCGCAAGTGCTGCGGCTGATCTGTCAGCTAGCCATAACTCGACCAGTTCGGGATTCTCTCAGCACAACTTCGACTTCAAAATGCTCAAATAAAAGCACCGAAACAACATTAAGTTGAGTTTAGTTGATGACAGTCTGGTGCAGCGCTGGTATGTATGCTATGAGCTTTTGCAATTTGACTTGAAGAAAGCTTTTAGTCTACCTAAATACTCTGCTATTACTTTTTACTGTTACTTTTAATGATGCAATAGGGTACAATTGATAAAGTTAACCTATTCTGAACGAGCATTATAATGAGGCGATTTATTATATACGCATGCGAAAACTTAACCGTTATGCCCAAACCGGGGAAGAATTAAAGCTTTATTATTCTCTTACCTAAGTGAATCGTAATCGTATTTGGAGTTGCTGTATTTATGCATAATAAGTGTATACTTATGAGCAACGCAAGATCTTAAGTATTATTGCTATTGATGGTTATGGTACTGAAAACTGCCCCAACGATGCACGATGGTCTCGTGGTTAAAGTAAGCTCGACTACTGAGAGTGAACGTAGATCCGGTTAAGTGACTTTGGTTTTTGTCATAAAAAAAAATGTGTAAGAGTTAAGAAGTGATGGTGTGAAACCTTACCTTGCGAAGCACATTATTCTGATGGTCTTACGCCTGATCTTTTCGCGGCCGCTTCCGATTGGTGATCTACAAACTGCATACTAGTTAACTAAACTCTTTTGCAAAAAAAACGGGCACTTCATATTAATAGTATTATTTTTTCTCTACTTCAATGAAGAAGGACAAGTAAGAGGTTTTATTAATTTGACGATGTATTGGCATGTTATTTGAAGAATCCTGGCATGATTCTGTACGTTCCAAATTTAAATTTTGAAATTAACAAAAGGAAAATAATGATTATTGTAGATTATTGTAAAATTGCTTTACTAATGGCGCGAATTGCTGAAACGATTTTATTACTGATTACTAAAATTTTAAAACTTTTTGGATATTTTCTGCAAATTAAACAATTTTATCTTTCTTTTTACATTAGATACCACTTTTTGACATGAGTGATAAAGCGATAAGGGCCGGTAAAATTATAGCCCTACTTGAAGAAGGTTGTTCGCAAACTTACGTGTCTCAGCGGCTAAATGTGAGTCGTTCAACTGTCCAGAGGACTTGGCAACGGTATCAAGAGACCGGTTCGGTCAAAAGAAGACCCGGTTCGGGAAGAAAACGACGCACAGAACCAAGAGATGACCGCTTTTTGGTGAGTCAGGCCTTGCGGAATCGTAAGGCGTCAAGTGTGGACCTGAAGAAGAGCCTTGAAGAAGTAAGAGGAGTAGAAGTTAGCTTGTGGACCGTCAGGAGGAGGCTTTTGGCTGCCAATATCAGGAGTTACCGCCCGGCTCGGGGACCTAAATTACTCCGTGAGCACCGTGTTGCTCGACTTCAGTTTGCTCGAAACTGTGCTTCATGGACTCTGGAGGACTGGAATAAAGTATTGTTTTCTGATGAAGCTAGAATCTCTTTGTGTGGAGAGGACCGACGCCGGCGAGTGCTACGAAGACCACGGGAACGCTATGCGGAAGTGTGTTTCGAAGAAATCACTCCTTATGGCGGAGGCTCCGTTATGTTTTGGGCAGCAATTAATTCGACGGGGCGTACGGAGTTAGTTCTCATAGAAAATGGAACATTAAAGGCACACCGGTACATAATGGAAGTCCTAATTCCATATGCACAACCCGCATTGACTGCACTTGGGGAAGATTCCATTTTTATGGACGACAATGCTCGCCCGCACCGTTCTGGCGACGTGGAAGCGTACATGCAAGAAGTTGGGATCCGTCGTTTAGATTGGCCAGCTCGAAGTCCTGACCTCAATCCAATTGAGCATGTCTGGGATGTTCTAAAGAGACGGGTAAGATCAGTGCAACATACTCCACAAAACATCAGGGAGCTAAAAAGAGTCATTGCAGAAGAGTGGGAACGTATTCCTCAAAACGTCATTAAAAACATCGTGGAAAGCATGCCCAGAAGGATTCAAGCTGTGATTTTGGCAAGAGGAGGTCACACTCGTTATTAGGTTATTACATTTGTAACTTTATTTAATTAAACAAAGTAAAAAAAATCTTCTTGTCTTTATTGCCGACCACTTCTTATTGTTTGGCCGTGTACATCGGTTTTAAAGAATTCATAGATTTTTTTTTTAAATTGGCACAGTTCACTTCACGCGTATTAATTTACACGATTATAAGTATACAGACTACGTCAAACAATTAAATTTCATTGAATTAACTCAAATCGACCTTAGAACGTAAATTTCCTAAGGTGCCCGTTTTTTTTGCAAAGGAGTGTATGAATTTAATACAAAACAGAAGACAATAATCACAAAAATGTAACAAAAGCTTCTTCACGTCGGAATATTTTGTTATCTTCACTCCAAAATGATGATGTTGTTGCATGATATTTACATGACTGAACAAGTTAATTAATTTTCACTGCAATCACTGTCTAATACATGTCTGATTAAAAAGCAATTTGTATAGTATCTGCATATATTTGCATTATTATTTCATTCTAAATGAATTATTCTGTTAATATTACGACGGGAACATTCCAAGCTTACACATTAACAAGCAATAATAACAAATTGCATTGTAATTGGATTATATTGTGGATGCAGTCAGGTTTATATACTAAACGTTGCCTTAGGGCCTGATGGTCTACTAATCTAAAGTTTAGAGATGATGGGCAATTTGTTACTCCGCGCAATCTGATAGACGAGATACTTCGTTAAACGTTTACATAATGTTTCGTAAAGCATTTTTATTGTTATGTCTATGAGAAGGTGTATGAAACTAAAGTTTACTTACCATGTTGAATCATTTGAACTTGCAAACCAAAAAATTTAAAGGTTCTCAAATAAAAATGTTGCACATGTTTCACTTAAATCATTGCGCAAGCTAACTTAAAGTTAAATTAAAATACCTATAGTACCTACAGAGAGAAGGTAAATCAAAGTTCTTGGTTTCTTACTTATTAATGGTATGGTCATTTTAATTAACTCTTAATTAATAGACACCTTAAACTCCGTCCTTTTCTGTCTATGTGCAGTTTTACGTTTGATTGATTATTGTATTATTCGTTTAATGTTTATAGGTAGAGATAAATATAATTATTTGTGTCATTTAAACAGTACTTCAATATTAAAGTTTAAATCGAATTTTATGTTTGTTACAAAGAGGTTTGGGCAATAGGTAAAGGTTTAAAATATAATTAAGCAAGTAGAATTTGCACACATTTTATTGCGTTCGTAATAATACGATATGATGGAATGTTATTATAGGTATTAAGTACTTATTTATGACACGAAAAAAAGACACGAGAAAAGGTTTACAAATACATAGTTCAAAAGGTGCTATCTTGAAATTTAACTGCGCACCCTAGCCAAACCGGGTAAAAATTTCATGCTGCTTAATCAAGAGTCGAATTTCGCTTGCATTGGGCAGAAAATTTACTAATTTTGGTCACTACAACCAAATTATAAAAACGTCAATGTGAACGAAACAGTGCTGAAAAACAATGAATGAATAATAGTGCACACATTCATTAATCAAAACTTATATGACACAGTTCTCTTGCATTACAACATTGTGTACCAAGGTGTTAGACAGCTAATAAAACAAAAGATATCTATCTATCTCCAAACTCAAATGGGAACCTAAAGATATAATTACTAGGTGCTTACCTTCCCACGCAAATTAAGAGAAGCGAATATATCACTTAGATGTTTACAAGTAGACAGATTTAATGAGCGAGCAACTTATTGCCCACGTGTTACGGCTATCTTTATTTCTGAAACATTGTTGTTACATACTTGTGGTTTACGCAATAAGTATTGAACTTTGCGGTATAGTCAAAGTTTGCACTATCAAAATCAATTTCAAAACCGTATTTGTCGAAACAGAAATACGATGAATGGTTAAATAGATTTTTGGTTATTTCAATATAGTAGATTGTACACCAAGTGCATAAAACACACCATTTTGCGCGAGACGTTTATCCATCCGATGCAAGCTTGCGAGCGAGGATGGATATAAAGTAGAGAGTAAAATGGGTTTTATGGACGAGTTGTACACTCTACTTTTCACTTCGATTGCGAGGAAATGCAACAGCAACTTGTAAATATTGTAAAAATAATTATAGTTCCCACCAATTAACTTTTTTTTTCAGTAGGAAACTTGACATAACACCTGACTTATGTCGTTACTGCTCAGTTATAAAAACATTTTGAGCAAGCCTATTGCCATCAACCAATGTAATTAGGAGCAAGCCTATTGCCATCAACTGATGTAATTGGCACCAAGCCTATTGCTATCAACCAATGTAATTAGGAGCAAGCCTATTGCCATCAACTGATGTAATTATGGACAAGCCTATTGCCATCAACCGATGTAATTAGGAAAAGCCTATTGCCATCAACCAATCTTATTAGGAGCAAGCCTATTGCCATCAAACGATGTAATTAGGAGCAAGCCTATTGCCATCAATCAGTGTCATTAAGAGTAAGCCTATTCCCATCAAATGATGTAATTAGGAGCAAGCCTATTGCCATCAACCAACCTAATTAAGAGCAAGCCTATTGCCATCAAGCGATTTAGGTAATTGGGGGAAGCCTATTTCCATCAACTTTCCTTGTATTCGTAATGAAAAGCAGTAATCCCTTGTTCTTAGAATACTAGAGAAACGAATTAAATTAAAGAGGTTATTCTATGAAGTTGAAGTTGTTCCTGTGGCTGTTGGGCCGATTACCTGTGCCGATTACCTTGGTCTTTGACGAAGATTTTACTTTATGCTCTAGAGCATAAAACGCGACTTTAAGTCGCCTACGCACGACATAAAGACGAATTTTAGAGCGAGAGAAGTGAAAAATATTTTTTTGCAATCACACCGCTAATCATATTTGGGAATAAAGCATGGTCAATAGGTCATCCATGGTTTGCATAGCTTTACATTTTTCATACATTATTTGGAAGGAAAAGGTTATCATATTAAACTATTAATTACCACAAGGGGAGATACTGATCGAAAATAGTACATTACTGCAGCGGCCAGCAACAGAGGCATTGATGGACGAACGTGTAAATGTGGGCCGAGGCGAAGCCGAGGCACACATACGTAAGTCCATCAATGCCTAGTTGTGGCCAAGGCTTGTATAGTACTTTTCTCAAATAATGCGAGGAAATTAAAACTAAGTAGTACCTAGGCAGAACTTTTTTTCACGCGTTGAAGAGTTCAGCCAATTCGAAATTTAAATAAAACCTTTAATAAGTCACCTCCTTGGTTGCTATGGTTGAGAGTAAAAGATCGTTCCATTTTTAAATAACATGACAGATATGAGTTTAGTATGTAATTTATTTGGCCGCTAAACACGACTGATATGGATTTTCATACAACTTTTGCCGGCCGCTGGTCGCATGTATCTGGCCAGTACAGCAATTTCGATTTATCTCGAAGAAGGTTGTCAAAATAATGCTCAAATTTCCAAGCATGTTTGAGAAAACGTATCTTTTCTCAAAGAACTAAATATAAAATAAATTATTTATTTATTTGAGTCTTTTCGATACTTTCGAGGCTCATGTTGGGCGCCAATTAATTTGTTTTTCTTTTATCATAAACGCACGGGTGAGTTTCGCGTAAAATTTATTGTTTTTTTTTTCTAGGGGATGTTTCTATAATATCATCCCGGGGTGTTTAGTAAATCCGTAAGTTGGTCATCCTCGTTGACATTGGCCACTTTGGACTTTTGTCTTGGTCAGGAGGACTTAATGACTACTTTACACATATCAAGATAAGAGCTCACGAGAGACATATTTATTTCATTCAATCAAAATTGAACGCCCCTTACACGGGAGTACAGTATTTCGGCCTTGGGTATGTCACTTATTAAACAAGTCATGAATCGGAAATAAATATTCTTAACCAGATTGTTATGACTGCCATTATTTAATCTCGGTATTTAATCTTTTATTGAACTGTTGTGAAAAAAGGGAAGTTACAAACAAATAATTATGGCCTGTGTTAATTGCGTTTGAAATTAATTACATTTCATGTTACAATTTCGGCATAGTCCTTAAATAACCTGTTTTAGTAAGCCTTATAAACAATGTCAATAAAACCAATGTGTTACGCAAAACACATATTGCTTGAATGCAAACATATTAATTTCTAATTAGAAGTGATTTCAATAATCTTATTGAGATACTTGATGGATCGATAAAACGATTAATGTTATGTGTTATTGACCGTTCTGCGTCCGGTTACTGGAACGAACAGTGGTCAAGTGGTCAAGCTTGCGTCGCCTGCTGTGATTGGTTAAATTAGTAATCAACCGCCAATCGTAGCACCTGATTTGTGTATAATTGTTAAGTGTCGTTGAGCTTATTTTTAAAAGTTAGATGCTTATACGTAAATTAATTAATTTAACACTTCAAGCAGAAAGTACATTTTCCTTTGGGTGATGCACAGACAAACAGTGGCAGGTGGTGGTTGGTGTAAACAATACAATATCTTTATACATAAAATCCTCGTCAATATAAGTGAGAAGATCTATCTTAAAAGTATGACCACACGGGTTGAGTTTTTACGAAAAACTTTTGAAATGCCATACTAAATCAGCTGCAACTGAAATTGAAATGCAATTTTGGAAGTAAACTAAGTGCGATATACCTTACCCTGTAGTAAAATTACCAATGAAATTGATGTTGACTGCCAATATTCGCCGAATTTTTAACCAAAATTAAACCCTATGAAACATTAATTTGTATGAACCACCGAAACAAATCATTTTCTCGCTGAGCTTCTTAATTTTACTGACATTATTATAATTATAGTAACGAACTAATTCGTTCAAGTTGAGACACCTATCTATGATGGATGAGCTTCCACACTAGGCAGCGTGGATACATTCATATTCAAGATGCTGTGATGATAACCGCTGTGGGGAAGCGACTTTAATTAGATGTTAAAACTAAGTTATTAAAAATACAAAGTAGAAGTCAACTAAAGCTGATGGATTAGTTAGTGATCTATTTGATTTCATCGTATAAAAGCTTACCACCTTATAATTTAATTGCGTCTCTTTTTGCGTGTCTTGGCTACTCCAATTTTATAAAAAAACGTAATAGATTTTTATTTTGGATGGTGAGATATCATGAAATGGCTCCTCCCGTTCTGGGCAGAGTGGTAGAGAGTGTCAGACTTCTACTGACTAAAAACCAAACATGTTCCTTCTTAGCCCTTTGTGTCGAGGACGCGGTATGTCTTTCGAACAACCCACAGCCCCGACGGGAAACGTAACAGTCAGGTAACAATTTATAATGCCCGAAGTGTGGGTTCGGTTTTTGAAATGCTTAATTTATTTTGCTAAAAGTGTGCAATGAGTTCTTAATATTAAGCTTAGATCCTGTCCCATTATTCATGTTAAAGTTATGGTTTTCATTAATGCAAAAGTGGAGTTGAAACAAAACGATGCATTGTGTAGAATACCTAATGCTTTTGCAATGAACCGGAAAATTCTAAATTCAGTTAGTAACACATGAACTTAGCAACGTACGTATATAGGTGCGTAAGAAAGTGAGTATGAACACCTACGCTAACAAATAAGATGGTTTGCGCAATCAATGAGCACATAGGTACGTGGTCTAGAACAAGCCTGAAGAAATTTCATTCACTGTCCATTATACAATACAAGTACCTTTGTTAGGCCTAACAACTATTCCTGTCCTCTTCTTCCTTTTCCTAGACATAAATTGAACTTATCTGATACATACATTATTTCAGCATAAAGGATTATTATATAAATCACATAACAATTCGTAGACTGGTCACAAAGTGACAATCTATCTATCTTATCTATATAAATAAAAAGAAAAGTCCTGACTGACTGACTCATCAACGCCCAGCCCAAACCCTTGGACCTAGAAAGCTGAAATTTTGCATTTTGCCGGTATAATGTAGACAAGGAATAAGGAAGGATTTTTCGAAATTCAACCCCTAAGGAAGTTAAATATAGGGGATGAAACTTTGTATGGAAAGTCGTTTTCTTTCACGCGGGCGAAGCCGCTGGCAAAAGCTAGTAAGTAATTTAAACTATGCCTGTGACCATAACATTACATGACATCACGACTGTAATCTCCGAAGGGTAAGGCAGAGGTGTACCCATATTCACTCACATTTCGACAGTTATGCATAAGTCCCATAGGGCCGAGCCTATTGCCATCAATCGTGCACAAATCCAGACTCCGTGGCTGCTAGTGAAAAACCCCTACCAGTGAGCATTTTAAGAATTTCAACTTGATTCATATTATAACCATATTATTATTATGATTCTGCTAAAGCGGCCATTTAAGGCCCTGATTTATTCAGACTGAGATTAATGTATTTTTCCAAAAGCAGTTGACAGTTATTAACGAAAGTGTTTGTAGTTAGTTTAGTTTATAAACATGAAGTATATTATGTTTTTTTATTTTTGTAGCTATTTTACTGGGATACCTACACTAGTCACTGTTCGATCCTCTACCACATCTTCCTAGAGAAGTCTTCTCATAACCTTCAGCTTTATTTAGTTTATGCGGCTACAATTATAATTCCAATTATCATTAATTGACGTAGATATCAAACTAAAGATTCAAAAAAAAATGCACGATCCTATCGCATTGCGATTTAAAAACAAACATTTGAAGATGATGAACAGAAGACTATGTAGTTTCGTGCGAACTCCCACACTTCATTTTAGTATGATTATGACTTTAGGTCAATAGCGCAACGCATTTGATTCGAACTCACGACATCTAGCTCACCGTTGCGTTAATGCCATCTAGTGTATAATCTTTATTAACTTAATTAAGGAAACTTAGGGTCAATTTACATTACGACGGAAGAGAAGGGAAGCGAACTATTATTTTTAAGTTTTGCATTATGAGCTTTATCTCCATTTGTAATGTTCAAATTAGATGGGACCAAAGACGGGTAGCTTGTCTTCCGAAGAATTCTCAAGCATTCTTGAGACGTTGATTTACTAACTAAAGTAGGAAAGTAACTAATTGTTGCTTGTCTACTGCTGCAATGGAAGTTGAACTTTGTTATACATACATAATTATGTTAGGTTTCCTGACAGTGTTTATAATGTCTGAACTAGATGTTTCATAAGTCAAGTCATAACACATCACGCCTATATTCCTCGAAGGCTTAGGCAGCGGTGGACCTATTAAAAATGGATTTTATTGAAATAATTTGTATTGTTTACGCAATGATTACCAAAAAGCTATTATTAAACTTCAAATAGGTATCTTCCTGCTATGAATATTTTTACTAAACTAGATAATTACATTGTTATTTTGATCGAATTAGAATCGATGTATCCGTCCGCAAACCATAGTTCAATGCAATTATGTAACAAAAGGTTAATAATTAACAATGATGACAAGCACATAGTTGGTAATCCAGAAAATAAACCCTCCTTACACTCTTTCTACTTAATAGAGACTACAGAGGAAGAAGTAGCTCGGCACATTAGTAATCTGAGGACTGAATGTTCGGTTGGCTGGGACAACATCTCTAACAAACTATTAAAACAATTTAAGAACTTCATTGTCCCGCCACTAACATTTATTTTCAACCTATGTCTCGAAACAGGCACCTTTCCTCAAGCACTTAAAAAATCTGTTGTTCGTCCGATAGACAAAGGTGGTGATAAAAAAACTTTTACTAATTATAGACCAATATCGATCCTGCCATCTTTGTCCAAAATACTAGAAAAGATTATTAATACTAGACTTGTCAACTATCTCGAGACGAACAAGCTTCTCTCAGAAAATCAGTTTGGTTTTCGCGCGGGCAGGTCGACTGATCAGGCTGTGCTTAGGCTAACTACACACCTAACCACAAAACTGGATAAAGGACAGAAGTGTCTATCGGTCTTTTTAGACCTCGCTAAAGCCTTTGACACTATTTCTGTTCCGATCCTAATACAGAAGCTAGAAAACCTTGGTGTACGTGGTGCACAGCTTAAGCTTTTTGTAAGCTACCTGTCCGAGCGTTATCAGCTTGTACGAGTCGATAACCATTGCAGCAATGAACTCCCTGTATCGTTTGGAATTCCACAGGGCAGCATTTTGGGACCTACTCTATTTCTCGTATACATCAATGACCTCACAAACTTAAGTATACCAAATTGTGAAGTAATCTCTTACGCAGATGACACCGCTCTACTTTTCTCCGCTAATACCTGGAATGAGGTCTTTGATGCTGCCCAAAATGGTTTTGATGTGGTACAACATTGGCTGTTTGATAATGTGTTGACTCTAAATACGGAGAAAACTAAATATCTAACTTTTTCTATTCGAAATAACCCGGATATTAGCGAGACACTTCAAATATTTCCTCATAAGTGTAGCAGTAGAAATAACTGCAGTTGTGAACCGCTGGAACGCGTGAAGACTATAAAATATCTCGGTATTACAGTTGACAGTCATCTCAGTTTTAAGCAACACATAAAAATTCTAGCATCCAGAGTTCGCAAACTCATTTATGTTTTCAAAAACCTAAGACACATAACAGATGCGAGTCTCTTAAAACAAATATACTATGTGATGTGTCAATCTATCATAACTTACTGTATCTCCTCGTGGGGGGGCGCCCCAAAAACTACTTTAAAGAGTTTGGAAGTCGCACAACGTGCCATTTTAAAAGTTTCAACTTTTAAACCAATACTGTTTCCAACAACTGACCTATATCAGTACTGTCAAGTGACAACCGTAAGACAAATTTTCATTGAAACAGTTATCCTTAAGCAGCACTGCTCAATAGTATACGACCCTACTACAATAAATAAGCGTAGGAAACATGAAGTTTGCTCCCGGTCGTACAAACCAAAAACAGCGTTCATAAAAAGATTCTTTACTTTTATAGCCCCCCTCATGTACAACAAAATAAACAAAATTTTAAACATCTATCAACTAAATAAAATGCACTGTAAGAAGAGAATTCATGCCTATCTCCTTAGTCTTTCTTATGAGGAAACTGAAGACCTTCTAAGAATTCAAAATTAGTAGACGCTTTACAGTTGGTTTTCGGTACAACACGCACAAAAACACATACCTACACAAAGATTCACATACCCACAGGCACACACACACCCACACACACAGATACACAAAAACACCTATATAAAATTATGCGGTACTTAAATCTTACGTTATAATTATCCTTCTTTTAATAGTGATCAATTCCAATTTTATTATTTGTATAAATTATATTAATATTTGTTTTATTGAATGCAAAATGAGCTAGCTATAATGGATGTAAATTTTAGGAATAATTAATTAATTTATATCATAAATTTTATTATCTTTTATGGAAGCAAGTTGTATGTCTAGTTTGGCTTTAACTTTGTAGTGTAATCTGTTAGGGGATGGCGCTGCTTGCCGAGATACAGGATCCGTCCTAGTTCGGCAACAGAGGATTCCATAATTTAAAATGTATACTAAGCCTATCCAGTCATGTAACATGTTATTGTGTAATTTTTGTTATGAAATAAATATTATTATTAAAATATTATTATTATAATACAAATATGGTGCATAAAAAAACTTATTATGCTTTGTTACACACATAACCTTGTAACATCAATCTTTAAATGTGTTGAACTTCTTTAAGTGGAAGGCCTAGATAGAGCCATATTTTATAAACATGGCATTAAAATGAAAAGACCGGTATGTTAAAATCTAGTCTAAAAACTTACTTTCGTCACCTACTATACTGCACTCTCTTCTCAGATATTTTTCAAGGGCGAACTCGAAGCGACGACACACGGGAAAAGACTTCAATTATATGTCTTTATCTCTCCTTTATAAGATCATATGGACAGTAATTAACCAGAAGTTTTCCTAATTTTATAGATACTATACAATGTACTCATATCCAAATTTTAAAGCTTTTAGTCTATAGTCGATGTCCGGTTGCTCGTTTTTCGATAAACTTGGAAAATCAAGGCTACACTATAAAGATTATAAATACAAAAAGGTATTTCAGTACCTATAAAAAATCTTAATAATTATGTTCTTTTCCGAACGAAAAAAGTTACAAAGCAGAATGCATGCGTCTTTGCTGCAATGCTATACCTAACTAAGTTCTAATTTTTTGTGACTCTTCAAGATTCACAGGTGTTCATAGTTGGCAAATCGTAGGATGGTCAGTGAGTGGTTTTCCCGAAATGTCGTCTGTCCGTCTGGTTTGCGGTTTGAAGATCTATCGCAACATCTTTTGATAGGCTAGGCAAAAAAATCCTGTTGTTATTTTTATCATACTTGTGTTAAATAATTAATTATTTATCATAATTGTGTATTATAAGCTTTGTAAAATGTGGGTTACCTAATTATTCTTCATCCGTATTGAACATGGCGTTTTCTTGTCCTTATTAATCGAGATCAATCCTAGCCCTTAGAAATGGAATTTAAAATAAATTTACAATGCATTAAAAACACTATTCTTATTATTTAAGTAAGGTACATTTTCACATAGTAACAAAGTCAATAAAATGTTAATAATATTAATTGCAAAATGCTGCTTGATATCCAAATGTCAATGATAAATCTAAGCTCTATACCAATTAATGCGTTGAGTTAACTTTTCATTTAACGTGTGGTTTTTAATTTGAGAGAGTAAATTGACACTTGGAAATGTCAAACTTCCATACAATGTTGTTGTAAATATATGGAAGTTTGACATTTCCAAGTGTCAATTTACTCTCTCAAATTAAAAACCACACGTTAAATTAAAAAGCACACCTTAATAGGTACGTCTTTAGAAACAGAAAATTACAAGATGAAATACCTTATTAGGATGATAATAGATTTGATTTGAAAATTAACAGGGCTTAAATATCGATGTCGTAAACCTGATGGTGTTAGGAAATGCAAGTGTAGCGGGTGTGTGACAAGAAGAGTGGTCCATATGGTCATGTAGTGAAATGTATCATTACATGGTCGATATGTCAATAAAACAATAAGATATGTGTGGATGTCGGAGTGTGTCAGGGCGGGCGGCTACGCTCGCTTTGAAGTGCCCCGTACGGGCCCGCGCTGCGCCTGCGCTGTTGTACTCCAATTTCACGAGCTACGCTGACGCCAGCTCGTATAAAAGCCGCGGCGGTCGATCTCAATAATCATTCCCGCCTCACACATCCACCGCAGATCATCACCTGCACATCAACCCACATTTTATAAAAACACAAAAATGAGATCGGTAAGTAATCTAAGTGTAAATATAGTGTTACGGGTCATCAATGCAATTAAATCCAAAAAAAGTGTTATATTTAATCGAAACGTTTATAACAACAATGCTCTTTTTGAACAAATTGATATAAATGAGTGTTAAAATCAAATTAATAAAAAATCAAATTTCTCCAATCAAAGTGCAGTTCAACAATCAAATCAAATTATCTCACAAAAACCCTCCTGGTCTGTTTATCAACAATATGGCAATTGCCTGATAGATTAGTTTCTACTGTTTGCAAGATCTTTTCATATTCGTACAATCATACAATGTTTCATTCCCGTAGCTTGTCATTACCTGAACAATGCGCGGTGATATGATACACCCGTTTGTATGATAATTCCTGACACACATAAAGCATTTATCTTGATTCACAATTTCCCACACGTAATTGATGTTTGACGAATATGAGAATACTTTTGTTTTCATACCAAAATAGTGTAACTACAAAATTCATGCCGTAATAAGTTTTTTGTTTCGCTGTAATTAGAATCAAATTATGCTAATCTGAAATTAAGTGTAGATGAAAATTCATGAATGCAACGGTTATCTTTAGGAAGCAGTTTAAAATTCTGGTTTAGTTTGTTTATTTTTTGTGCTTAGACCAGCTTGTTTTATTTGATGTCATTGGGAGTGTCCAAACAATTGCTAAGTATATTATGCGATCCAGTTTTTACATATTTCATTTACAACATAAATCATAAACCAAAAAATCTTGCCATAACTTTCTAAACTAAAAACGAGATCCTTTACGAAAGATAAAGTTCACCAAAATTAGTAAACTTTATTCGGAGATAAAACGTGAAATCGATCAAATAAACATAATACCGTTTGTAACGGTCATCTATCACCTTAATTTGTGATTAAGATTCGTCATAAGCCAAGCATCAAGGCTAAAGAAACACTTTCGATGAAAATGGTCAGTTTTGTTTCGAAACTCATCAAAAATAGTGTTTCATATATTCGGACATAAAAATGTAAATGACGTATTCTGTTGTAACGAACGATCTTTGATATACATTTTGTAAGCGAGGTCACTGCCATCTGAACTTTGCAAAACTTAAAAATATACCTAATTTATATATCTGAAATCTCCGAAAAATGCCTTTATTTTTTTATTTTATTTTATTTTATTTGCCTTGCAATCAATATCTGCCTTATTCTTCCTAATTATATTGGGGTCGGCTTCCAGTTTAACCAGATGCAGTTGAATACCCAACTCCCCACCCCAGTTATTAGTAAATAATTCGATGCCCTTTGCATTGCAATAAAGCTTTTAAAATAAAATTGCAAATAATTAAGCATAACGGAACTGATTCTATTGTTGCACTGTAAAAGTTAGACCTGTAGTTACAGCTCATCATTATCCCAGCCTCTGTAATTTCGTGATGAAATGTGCTAATCAACAAAGATAACATTGTTACATTTTTCCCGCAGTTCGTCGTCTTATCCGTCCTCGTGGCCGCTGCGTATGCCGCTCCCCAGTTCCAGGGACAGTACCAGCAACAACAACAACAGCAACAGTATCAACAAGGCCAGGTCATCCCCATCCTCAAACAAACGCAAGAGATCAACCCTGATGGCTCCTACCAATACAGGTAAATTGAGCTTTACAACGTATAAACTGTGAACGCAGAACATATGTTATGGGCCATTCTTTAGCACTCAAACTTCATTGTTGTGAAATTAAATGATCCAAGTGAAACAATAAAAATACATTTACTGAATCTGCCATCAAGATTTATGGCCGCCATAAAGTTAGTCATGACCTATCTATCATAATAAATATGTCAGGCATGACCTTAACAGTACATGAGAGCTTTTTAAAAGATTTTATTTAAAAGTGCAACCAAACAATACGCACATATTTTTCGTTTTAAATGTCACAATAAAAATGACTTCCAAACCAATTTAAGTTCTATAAATCGCAAAATAACATTCATGTCATCCGATTCACATTGACATATAGGTTAATTTAACGATTAATAATTTAATTGATGAAATTCGAAAGGTTAATCATGGCCATTTAATTAATGGTTCTCCATATATCGATGGTTCAGAGTAATTTTGTAAATAGGTACATACTGATGAGGCCAAAAATATGCATCCATATCAGTCAAAGGATTGTGAAAGGATGAGATCATGCATGGATTCCTCCAGTGTCGAGTGTATTAAATGCTTAATTTGTAGGAGGCATCTGTGCAAGCGTTCGCAGCCAAGCCCTGATTACGCAACAAATTGGCTCAGGTGTTAAGTTGTGCATGCTTAAGTTGATATTTTCTGATTCACCTGATGCAAGGCATTATTAGTAACACAATATGTCAGGGTAACATCTATCAAACTTAGTTTCATGCCGGAGTTTTATCTATCTTCTATCTATCTATCTTCTATCTATATAAATAAAAAGAGAAGTCCTGACTGACTGACTGACTGACTCATCAACGCCCAGACCAAACCCTTGGACCCAGAAAGCTGAAATTTTGCACAGAGGTTCCCTTTATAGCGTAGACAAGGAATAAGGAAGGATTTTTCGAAATTCAACCCCTAAGGGAGTTAAATAGGGGATGAAAGTTTGTATGGAAAAACGTCATTTTTGATATTTTCCGACATCCACGCGGGCGAAGCCGCTGGCAAAAACTAGTCTAGAATATATTTTTGATCTTTCTCACATAATGTGGTATATAAGGAAATCCACGACAAATCTATCACACAGGTATCAAATGCAGAAATAATTTATAAACTTTCAAATTACATAATAATCGAATTCAACATCTTCTTTTCGAAAATGTCAGATTCAACAAGTCAAAGTGCAACAAAAAACCAAGTCAAGAATCAACATATAGGTATGTGGTATGCTAACAAAAGATTCCCAAGAGCAAAAGATTGACAATGCATCATGATTGCACGACCTGAAAACGTTTTGGTGAAACATATCATTCGATTTGATCTTTTCAAGCGTGTGGCAGCGCCTTATCAGGAATCAGGTTGAGCTCTAGAGCTCAACCTGATTCTTGTTTCTTATAACCCTTGTAATTTATGAAATCCCAATACTTAAACTATCGCGTTGGTCTCTAGCATGAGGTCTTGAGTTCGGTTCCCGGGTCAGGCAAAGTGAAATTGGGTTCTTCCATCAAGTATCTCTCAGTAGCAACCATGGAATTTGAATTTGTGCTCGGTTGATAGGCTCGCCCCCTATTACATGGCACCTAAAAACTATTGAAATGTGGGTATACCTCTGACTAACCCTTCGAGGATTACAGGCGTGATGTCATGTTATGTTATAACCCAAGTGATTTAAGAAAACCTTAAAATTAAAACTATAAAGTATGTGATAATCGTATAATATAGCATACCTATTGGTAATCTCTTCGTGCTTGTATTACATTACATAGTACATTGTAAACTTAGCATTAAGTGAGTATTAGTCAATACTAATACTCACTAAATAGTCCCAGTAGTGTCAAGACACTACCGGGATGTCGCTATGTTTTTAACAGTTAACCTTTCTTAACGTACCTACTTTTCTACTTTCTGCAACATGAACATTTTAAAGCTGAAATACTACGTAGGTATCAATATAATAGGTTTCAATATCGAGAAACTGTTATTTCATACACGCTAACTGATTTGCCAAGGCATAATAAAATCTATCATAATATTATACATGTGGAAGCTTGTAATTAGCAAATGACACTACTTAAGCATGATATTTATAATTATTATTAGTCTGTAAGCTTTCTTAAAAATTAAATAAATAAATTAAATAAATAAATAATTTCACATGTCAGTTATAACAACAAAAGAATGCTCATTGACCAAGATCGTCATTAATATTTTCTATAATGTTTCTTTTCGTCATACTTTTCCGATTTAGTTATTATCATTGTTTTTAAACATTTTCCTGGCATGGCATGTCTTCTTCTTTCGTGTATTTTAACATAACATCACGCGTATATTCCCCAAAGGGTTAGGCAGAGGTGTGCCCATTTACACCCACATTTCGCCAGATCTGTGTAAGTCCCTATTATAATTTTGAGTGCGGGGCAGTGGTCCAACTGCTCTGTCCTATTAGTTGGACCATGGGTCTTTACTGAGGGCAGTTGTCCAACTTTAAAAATAGTTGGACCACAGCACCTTTTAAGAGTTCCGTGGTCCAATTCATTTAAAATGTATTTTCAGTTAGAATATAATTATGTTTTTTTTTCTATTTAGTTACGAGACTGGCAATGGCATCGCAGCCCAGGAGCAGGGATACCTGAAAAACGCTGGACAAAAGGACCTCGAGGCGCAGGTTGCCCAGGGAAGCTTCACTTACACCTCACCTGACGGCATCCCTATCTCTCTGACCTACACTGCTGATGAGAACGGTAATAATGTGTTTTATATAAAAAACAACTAACATTTTAAAAGTTTAAGAGCTCTTATAGTAAGCTTCCTATAAAACAAAGACCTATTTAGAAATAGGTACTATTGCTTAGACTTCTACAAAACGTCTTGTAATCAAAAACAATATTAAAAGTTTCTGTTACAAAACTTTTGAATCTCACTCTTCAAAAGTTCTGTTTTATGCCTTTTAAAGTATTAACTTTAATTGGAAACTCTAACCAAGTATTACACTTTCTTTATAAGGTTTTAGTAGCTTATCCGTAGGTGGTTCACACCTAGCTGTAATTCAATACCCGTGTGGGGAAACAGACCTTTTCGTTAGATACCTATGACAAAATAGTTTTGGCATCAAGCACTTAATTAACTAGAAAAAAAAAATTACAACATCTTTATAATCTAGTAGGATTATTAATTTCATCGCTTAAAAACTCATTGACCGAAACTACAGGTTACCTCAATGCCTATTTTAAACACTTAACGACTGGAACATTTAATAGCCTACTAAAGTCATAATGATGTAAATAGAGAAACGAGACGCTTAAAACACACACGATTTGAGATGAATCTTACACCTGCACTTGTAATTAACATAAGCTTATTTGATCATTCATTCAGATATGAATAAATTACATGGTGTTATGAAGTTTGCGAGTAGTAGAATTTGTTACGGTAAAGTACTTGTAATGCCAATTGCAGCATCCAAACAAGTGTTATGGGCAATTAAGTAAAAAAACTAAGCTACACGATATAGTTACAGATTCATTCAATATTTAGTTATGACGCACTAGTAGCAATAATTAATTCAACTTGCTCCAAATGAATGGAAAATTCACCTTTATTGTAACAGCGATGTATTAACAAACAATTTTATTTGCATGCAGGATTCCAGCCCCAGGGCGCTCATCTCCCTACTCCTCCCCCAATCCCAGAGGCCATCCTCCGCGCTCTCCAGTACATCGAAGCTCATCCCGAGCAGAACCAGCAGCCCACCTACCAACAACAGGGTTTCCAACAACAACAACCCTTCCGCGGTTAAGTGAACAACACGACGATATCAACCCAACAACATGACGATATCGAACGATACTCATGCACGACTGTACCTATCATCATATAGTTAAGATGTACGCGTAGAATAAGTATCTATAACGATTGTTACCTGTGATTTATTATATTTTATAAGAAGAATTAAGAGCCATAAGTAAAAAAAGTACATTTAAAAATTTAACTGTTTTATTTCCTTTGAAATAATGAAAAAAAAGTAAAATCAACCACTTAAAAGTTATTTCAAAATTGTCAAAGTCTCGCCCCGTAAAGCACCTAATCCAAGATAGTCATTGAAGTGTAGAGTCGATGAAGTAGTTCGAAATGATTTTTAAATTGTCACCTAGGTAGTGATTTCCAAATATGACACGATAATCGTTTAACAATGATTTTTAGCTATTGAAGTGAATAAAGAGGTGATACTTATTAACAAACCAATAAATTATAATAATGGACGCAACATCTAAGCCAGGAATATGTAAATAAATTACCGATTTGATACATTTGTCCGCTTGCTACATGGGTCATTGGGTCAGCCCACACACCTACTTTAACGCATAGCTTCAAAGCTGATGCACCCAATGCATTTCATTATTCTGTGTCTTGCTACATCATCAAAATTAACTCATCACTTGATTTCCTCTTCTTAACGCGTCAATGACAATTTAAATTAAGTCGGTACAAAATAGTTCGTCATAAAAGAGTTTGACATTTCAGTAGCGTCCTGATGGATGCTATATGTTGCTAGCACAGCAGTTGATACACCTATGAAAGCTAAAAGACAGACAGGACACAAAATCAAGTGTCCCATCGTATGTGGGGCAAAACCAAAGTCATCTATGAATGTATCACTTGATTTGATATGCTGCTCCATTTGCCGGCCTTATGTTGAACACATCCACAAAACCACTTGCTAAGAATTGTATCGATGATTCTGGGGTACCCGAATAGTTGATCATTCTTTCTTTCATAACACCACACAGAGCCCGGGTTTTTGGTGACACAATTAGCATCAAACATTGAAATGAATAAAGACTGTAACCAAGGCAAACATGATCTTCAATTATAAAACCTTAGTAGATACTGCTGAAGTATGCTATTAATATAGCAATAGACCGACTCAGTTAAAGATGCACATTGAGCCAAGCTGCTACCTGATACCAATTGGACTAATTGCAGCTGCCAACAAGACATGATATACTGTAAGGATGACAGGGCAACGATTAAGGTCTATTTTCGAGTACACACTATAAATTACCTAAGCGGACTTCATACAACTTGTTAGCTTAATGTTGTTGTCATTTATCACCATAACAAATAAATCATAGGGCAATACACACAGTTGACCAATGAATTATTCGTGTTTATTTCGTTATTTGACAAGGCTTTTAATATACCCACTTCTGGTTATGTAATATCTTTAGTTTAAAGCTTTTACATAAGAATTGACAAGTAAACCGGACCCTGTAGTAGGCCAGAAATAAAAATACGATGGATGTTAATTCAATGTGACAACATTAGTTGTTGTTTGAAAATTATTTATACACATATGATTTTATATGTATATAAATTCTCGACTTCTTCCATTAAAACTAACTTTTGCCGGTGGCTTTAAAAAATTAAACATTTCACAGAAACATTTAAAATAATCACACAGAATCGAGGATAATGTGACTTGTCATTAGACATCACACATAACATCACGCTCCTCACATTTCGTCAGTTATTTTTAAGTCTCATGTAATAGGGGCGAGCCTATTGCAGTCAAATGGGCACTCTACTGAGAAATTCTGGATTAGAAAACCCAATGACAGTTTGCTCTCCCTGGGAATCGAACCCGGACCGCATGCCTAGCAGTTGCGCTTGCGACCACTAGACCAATGAGGCAGTCACTAGTGGTTGACATTCTCATTACTTGCCAAATTTTCGGAATCAGGTCAGTAGTTCCGGAGATTATTCTCTAATCCAGCGGTTCTCAAACTTATTTGGCTATGGAACCCTTTTGAGATGCGGAGTATTTGATGGAACCCTAGAATCTAGAATAATTCAATTCTGATTTGTTTGTAATTCTATATTAATAATTAAAGTTAAAAAAAACGTGTGGCACTCGGAGACTGCCGCGGTAAATCTATTGCATAGCATTTTTTATCAACTTATGCAATAATAGGTATAAATAATTAGGTATTAATAGTGTAATTACACACCAAAATAATTATTCATTCAAAAAATTTGAACAAAAATAACGATATTAAGAGTTTGATCTTCGAATTTCGCGCGATGTACATTATATAAATCAAAACTAACCTTCATAGACTAACTAAGCTAGTAAGAAACTCTATGACAGAAAATTTAAAAGAAAAAGTATTGACAGCCTGACGTAAGTGTCATAACATTGAAAAATATGAAAATTATTTATTTTATTTTAGATATTTTATAAGAAAACGAATCGTTTTAGACCGATTCGCAGAATAGTAATGCAAAAACCAATAAAACTTATGATAGATGCGTACTAATAACAAAATGAATGTATATAGAGTACTCACTCCTCACTCATTTTCTTTCACTATTTTTTCGTGACTTTCTTCATTAATAAATGCACTTTGTTTATTCATATTTAAAACACTTTGTACACAAATTATACGAGTAAGAAAATTTTAGAAGGAGAAAGCAGAGAGACAAACAATTATTTAATTTGACAACCTCAGTTGACAACCTTGTTATTTTCCGTAACCATAGCAACCTGGTTGAATACTGAATCCTGAATATTTTCGTTAGGACATCTCTGGATTCGCTCTCCACGCTCAACTCAAGGCCCGCGATAGAATCTATGCAATAGATTAAAAATAATCATATAATAATAATCATTTAAAAAATTAAAAAGAATATAATGGGAGGTATGAAATTGCTTTTTATTTTTCATCAATGGCTCGACAGGGTACCGATGTAGTCTCAGGTCAGGTTCAGCATTCAATCTATTGCGATATTTTGTTTTGTAGATGCTTAGGTTGAAAATCCTGCCTCGCACAAGTATGTAGTCGAGAACGGGAGAAGAACAGCTATGCTGTTGAGGCAAGAAGTGGATACCTATCACGAATTCTGCACCAAAAAATATTCAGGGGCATTGTTTTAAATCGTGAGTTCATACTTGTGCATGACATGAGCATGAACATGTCTTCTTCAAAAGAAAATTTATATGGATATCGCCCAATAACTTGCAAGATGACCAGCAACATCAGTCAACTCATCCATTTGCAAAGCAAAATTTTTGTGGACCCCCCAGAAAGGCTTTGCGGAGCTCCAGGGCTCCGCGGAGCACACATTGAGAATAGCTGCTCTAATCCATACTAACAAACTTTCCCACTTATCCTGTAAAATTTATATACTCGTAGTTTCCAGTCCCTTGTTATAAAGTAGATATCCTATAATTTGATAAATCTCTAACTCTTCTAAGGGTAACAATCTCCCCGTCGCGCGTCGGGGCTGCGGATTATCGAAAGAGCATAACGCGGCCTCGGCACAAGGGCGAAGAGAGGGGGGGGGGGTTATTTGATGATTTTCCATCCACCAAAAAAAAAAAGGGTAACAATCTTAGATTTAGATAAGTTATGATTATACTCGTATAAACAGACGATTTAAGCGAATTACTTAAAGGTTACAAGAGTCGTATCTCGTAACTGAAGCAATTTGAATAATCGTTGACCTTATTAACTTCAAAATTAGACAGCTAATCTCATTCTTGTCTATTGAAATACATAATTATATGCTTATTTATTTTATTGAAGCATTACTCAAATGTACACAAGGCGGTAATTTTACTAAGTGATGGGCAGATAAAGCAGGCTTACGACATAATTTGATGAAATGTTAAAAGATGGTTCGAGAAATGTATTAGCAGAGCTTAATAATGAAAACGCCTTTCCATACATAGTTGTAATTTAAATATGTGATGAGAATAACACCTTATTAGTTGCCTATTACCTTGTTTTTGCTCAATATTTACCTAATTAGACTTAGTCCAGTACCGCCTTTTCCTGTCCCCTAACAAGTTTTAATGTTCTGGTTCAAAGTTCAAATGTAATTCTAACCGGGATTCCAATGTTTATTACGCATCATAATCATCTACCTAGCCTCTTTCCAGCTATGTTAGAGTCGGCTTCCAGTCCAACCAGATGCAACTGAATACCAGTATTTAACATAGTGCGAGTGCCTGTCTGAACTCCACAACCCAGCCTATACCTACTATATAGGTTATTCGATAAGAAGTCTGGCACTCCCGGTGTCAGACTTCTACTGACTAAAAACCACCCATGTTTCTTCTTACCCTTTTGTGTCGACGCCGCGGTATCTCTTTCGAACAACCCGCAGCCCTGACCGGCCAAGTGTAACGACTTTTTTTTTGGGACAAGCCCGCCACACTATTCCCAAACCACTGTAACTCCTGTAACTGAAGTGGAAATTATGTTTTTTCCTACTCCTCCGCTATTCTTTTCTGATTAATTTCGTTGCGGGATCCAAGACAGTTAAATCGCTTCTCTGGGACTTCGTCGAGCTTCATTGTCTCGGCGCTTTTCTTGTGGTCGCCACTGTTGATTCTGGCAAGTGTAACGACTACCAAAGATCTATATGGCAGCCATATGGCAGCCGTGACGTGCTTTCCGAGGCACGGAGGAAACTCGGTATGTAATGGCCTGGGTGGTCACCCATCCACAGACCAACCTAGGTAGGCGCGGCTTAACCTAAAGATCGACAAAAGTGGCAGTTATTATTAAGCTACGAGCTCAATATTTATTACGCAAATGCTTCTTTTGGTATCTATCTGAAAGTCTGCAACGTCAGTTATAGTTGTAAAATATATCACTGTTATGATGAATCTGTTTAATATTACTAAATAAAAATGAAATATCTCTCTGTATTAAATTAAAATATTAATTATAATTTACATTAATTTAAATAGTTACACATTTAATTTTGAGATCTAGTAGAAAAAGCACTTGGAAATCTTCTAAATGTTTTGTGTTACGTTGAAAACTGTTACAAGTGTTAAAATTGCAATACTTAGACAATAGTTTAGTGCAACAAAGATCCATATTTCATTCAGTAACAATAAAAACAGTGATAATAATATATTTGACCGCTATTGGCGACGCTGATGTTGACAACACTAATAATGGACCCTGGTAAGCAGTATTCAAGTAAATTGAAACAAACCCCAATACACAATAAATATTTATTGTAGTTTTATATTATGGTTGTATAGATATATTTTTTAATCTATTGCATAGATTCTATCGCGGGCCTTGAGTTGAGTTGAGCGTGGAGAGCGAATCCAGAGATTACCTAACAAAAATATTCAGGATTCAAGATTCAACCAGGTTGCTATGGTTACGGAAAATAACAAGGTTGTCAACTGAGGTTGTCAAATTAAATAATTGTTTGTCTCTTTGCTTTCTCCTTCTAAAATATTCTTACTCGTATAATTTGTGTACAAAGTGCTTTAAATATGAATAAACAAAGTGCATTTATTAATGAAGAAAGTCACGAAAAAATAGTGAAAGAAAATGAGTGAGGAGTGAGTACTCTATATACATTCATCTTATTATTAGTACGCACCTATCATAAGTTTTATTGGTTTTTGCATTACTATTCTGCGAATCGGTCTAAAACGATTCGTTTTCTTATAAAATATTCTAAAATAAAATAAATAATCTTCATATTTTTCAATGTTATGACGAGTCCCTATAATGCCCGTCACAGTAATGCACATACCAGCAATGCACGACACTGGAATGTACAACAGGAGTGTACGACACAGTAATTGGCGACATCGCGATGTCGCCAATTACTGTGGTGTACCTTGCTGGTCCGGCCCAAGAATGTACAACACAGGAGTGTACGACACAGTAATCGGCGACATCGCGCGATTGGTTGGCCGACTAGTTGGGCAACGCGAAATTTTGGGACTTGGATACTAGGTAATTGAGCTAGGTAGTGCTGCCGAATTAAATTGTACTCCATGACGTGCGCTCGCTACGCTCGCATATTTAAAAACACTAATATCTTCTGTCCCCGAAGTGCCGGGCCTCCGCCGGCCTCCTTCGTCGGCCTACGGCCCGGTGCCCATGCCGCCCATAAAGTATAGTTACTGTCGCGAGACGGTCGTATTATAGGAACACGAAGAAAAAAAGAAGTAACCACGGAATTTTCCAGTATTTTATTGTATCACCCGTCCCTATTGTCACATGGCTTTTTACTTTTTTAATGTGACGTCACTGTTTGTTTTGGTTCCAATTCTCGTGCTGTACATTCTTGCCCGGACAATCGAGGTTCGGGCCAAGAATGCACGACATGACAATGTACAACTTTGGAATTCAAAACACTTACATTCCTATGTCGCGCGTTCTCGTGTCGTGCATTCCTGTGTTGGGCATTGCTGGTTCCCGTTATGACACTTACGTCAGGCTGTCAATACTTTTTCTTTTAAATTTTCTGTCATAGAGTTTCTTACTAGCTTAGTTAGTCTATGAAGGTTAGTTTTGATTTATATAATGTACATCGCGCGAAATTCGAAGATCAAACTCTTAATATCGTTATTTTTGTTCAAATTTTTTGAATGAATAATTATTTTGGTGTGTAATTACACTATTAATACCTAATTATTTATACCTATTATTGCATAAGTTGATAAAAAAATGCTATGCAATAGATTTACCGCGGCAGTCTCCGAGTGCCACACGTTTTTTTTTCACATATTTTGCTTACTTCATTCAGCATGCAATTTAAAATTAAAATAGTACATTGAAGATTTAATAACATTCATAATCAGGGATCAACCATTTTATATAATAATTAAACAAGTTATATGCAACCCAACATCACGTATAACAAAATATTTGAATAAATGGCATACAGAGCCATCTATGGATAGTCGTGAGCACTTGCTACAAAGTAAGCAAGATGTTTGTAAAGATGTAGCCTCTAAAAATCGATGAATAAAGAGAATGTATTCTGTAGAGTGCTCAATGCCGACGCACTTCGCGAGTATACCGGTAGATGGTAGCAAATAAAATTGGGTACTACACCCTTTGTTGTCTCTCCATTAATTAGAGCTTTGGATTCTTGTTTTATCAGAAATATCAGTTTAAAGTTTTAGTAGATATTTATGAAAGTTGGAAAACGAGTAATATATTTGTTGTAAGCTGTGCAAAAGCTCTCGACTTTCATGCTTTGAGGCCTCGTGAGATATTCCGACTTCGATTTCTTGTTTGCTGCTTTCCTGTGTCTCGATTAGAACCGCAAATAAAGTTTGTTACTAGAATCGGCGAGTCCTCACAGAAGAAGTAGTGCCTTCGAGGTTGATGATTCTATCATAATTATAAGCATACGCATAGCAGTGCAACCATTTTCTTATAATATCATCAAGAACTCATCTTAATACCACAATGGTATCTTACAGCCTAAATAGCACAGATTAGAAAAGGCGCAGACACCATAATTATTAAACAAAATAATTGATACGCTTTTTTTTTTTTTTTTTTGTGGGTGGAAAATCATCGAATGACCCCCCCGCTCTTGGGCAGAGCGAAGGGGAGTGTCAGACTTCTACTGACTAAAAACCGAACCCATGTTCCTTCTTTGCCCTTGTGCCGAGGCCACGTCATCTAGTACTAAAATCCGCGGCCATAATTGATACCCTTACCAAATGAGTCGAGTGTGCAATACTGGCGTGAAATCCAACCATAGGACATATTCACGATGGGCCAGTTACCTTTGGTCCGACATCCCATCTGTCACCTTACATAACTATTGAAATCTTAGCTCGACAATACATGACGAGGTTTCACCATCATTACGTGACACATCATAAATCAATTGTTGGATAGCACGCTAAACAATGACACCTGAACTCTAATAAGTTGGTTATGTAATTAATTGTGACCTTAGAAAAGGACTCTATACACAACACATCAACAGTCTGTAGATCCTTTCCCACTGCTGCGACACAGGTCTCATATCTGTGAGAGGGATTGGGTCATAACACAGGGGTTCAGCGCCGGTTGATTGGTGTCAAATTATTCCATGTCTTCGAATTTGTTGGTTCTAAGTAGGACCTTCTGGTTTGTCGAAACTATTTCTTATACTTATACCTAGTGCGGGGATGAAGGGAGGCTTTGGCCTAGGAATGGGTTAGGCTAAAAAAACTGGCCAACTGCGTATCGGACACGCTCATGAAGGGTTCCGTACCATCGTAGTAGGGAAGCCCCTTTAATTTATAATATGATTTGCTGTTATGACGGCAACAGAAACAAACATTTTGTAATAGGTTTGTTTTTCATAGTGGTTTTTACTATTTTTGTGCAATAATCTTAAAGCGGTTTAC
The DNA here is from genome assembly GCA_949775195.1 of Diarsia dahlii. Lineage (NCBI taxonomy): Eukaryota > Metazoa > Arthropoda > Insecta > Lepidoptera > Noctuidae > Diarsia > Diarsia dahlii. Next base: position 11,809,189 of record OX459194.1, on the reverse strand, counting down.
AGAATACTCGTACATCTACTTACCAAGTTTCAACTGTGTTGTCTTAATAGTTTCCGAATAAAGTACCGTGGCTGTGACATACGGACGTACAGACATGACGAATCTACAGGGGTTTCATTTATTTCCATTCGGCTACGGAGTGAGATCCCTCGGACTTTCCTCGAACTCGTGTGTCAACATCATCAACACTGGGCTACCAGTCCCACCGCTCTAATTGCTCCAGAACAGAATAAATAATATAGATAATGTCAAATGTAATGGTTTGATAAACCAATAAGCCGGCTTTTGACTATGGGATGTAATAAATATACCTTTACATCCCGCAATTGCTGTTCACACTGTAAGATATACAGTGTACAGATGCACAGTGTGAACGGTCACGTACAAAATGTATGACGAGCGATAAAATATTATATCTCAAGATGTAATAATATATTATTATATCCCATAGTCAAAAGACACAAACATCGTCAGGTCATTCTGGTATTCCAAAATGTATTCAAATCTCTGCATCATTTCACAAGAACCGACTGGTTCTTCTTAGTGCAAATTAATTTATGAGCCGTATTAAGAGTTGAGCCTTTCTTCCTTGTCTTTTGCAAGGCTAGTATCAATTTAACTATCGCCCTTTGACAGGTTAAATGCAAGTCATGATAGGCTTGCTTTAAAATATCTAGGTGTGCGCAACGGTTTAGTTACTGCGATGATTTCGTATTAAATTTTCTTCTGCTTTAGATTTTTTCTTTTCTCTGCAAAACAGAAACTTGGGTACAAAAAAGGCTGTGAATAGTAAAAAGTAGGAAAATATAAAACTAGGTAACACTTCCTAGTTTTATACTTTCCTACTATAAATCATTTCCCACTGGGTACTAAGAAGCTTCATATTCAGTGCAATAAAACTTGATCAAAGATACAATTTTACTCGTCATGCCACTCAAACCTTCGAAAACTGCATGCTTACCACGATTATCTTCATAAGTAGCTTCGAGTAGGAAGTAATTTAAGGAAACTCATGCGAGGAACCTTTTTAGAATTGCCTATTACATTCAGTATGACCTCCAGTTAATCGTAACAAAAATGCGGTAAAAATCAATAGGTACATTATCAAAGTAGGTACATACATTAGTAGTTGCATAGTAATGTTTTTATAAGACTAGTGTTTTTAATTAAACGGTTTTATTTAGCTCACCCCGTTTGTTTTATTAAACGGTTTTATTTTTCTTTCTTGGATCAAATTTATTAATTCAAATTTCACCCTCTTCCTGTCAACCGATTAATCTGAAATTTTGTATACACTTTGGATTTTGGTGACAATACAATTATGTTTATTCATTATCATTATAAATTCAAGATGGCCGCCGCTACAAAATGGCGGATAATTTATGTTTTATTAATCCCATCAATATGGGTATCAAATGAAAGGGCTCAACAAGCAGAATACAATATACTATAAAAAATTGAAATCCAAGATGGCGGCCGCTACAAAATGGCGGATAACGTAGGTTTTATCAATCCCATCAATATGGGTATCAAATGAAAGGGCTCAACAAGCAGAATACAATATACTATAAAAAATTGAAATACAAGATGGCGGCCGCTACAAAATGGCGGATAACGTAGGTTTTATCGATCCCATCAATATGGGTATCAAATGAAAGTGCTCAACCAGTATAATACAATGTACTATATAAAATTAAAATCCAAGATGGCGGCCTCTACAAAATGGCGGATAACTTAGGTTTTATTAATCCTTGCAATAATGAAGCACTAAATGAATTAAACAGAATGCGAAATAAATATTAAAAACTAGAAAATAAAAATAGGTAAAAAAACTTTTTAAGTTAAACGGTTTTATGTTAAACATACATTGCAATGTTTAAGATAAATGTACTAAAAACCAAAAAATAATAAAATAGATACAGTCGTGAAAATTATAAACATATGCATAGACTAGACTAAAATATAAAACCGTGGGGCACGTCAAACATTTTAATCAACGATTGTAGACAATTGACGTGCCCCACGGTTTTATATTTTAGTTTTGTCTATGCATAATTATGTTTATAGTTCCCACGACTGTATCTATTTTATTATTTTTTGGTTTTTAGTACATTTATCTTAAACATTGCAATGTATGTTTAACATAAAACCGTTTAACTTAAAAAGTTTTTTTTTATAAGACTAATTAAAGTATCGAAACAGATGTCAACTTTTTGTACTAACTTTTTTGCTGTTGCAATATATTAAATGGGTATTTATGTGTAGGGTACGTATGCACAGTTTTAAGCTGCAAGGCGGCAAAAAGCCGCACAATTTTTACAATTCAACAAAATCCATTGAATAGTTGATAGTGTTGACTATTTTTTCGAACTTACGAAGCAATGAATGCGAATTTCTTTCAGAACCCCTAAGATATTTTTTGAAGGCGAAAAGCAATAGGACTGCTGCAGTTCCAATTAACTTGAACTATGGCATTTGAAATACCCACCTTGCCATATTATGTAGATATGGGGTAAGTATTTCAATGCAAGCCGGTGGATCAATCACAGATATTAACAAACATTCTATCATTTATTGAATTATCATTGAATTATGTGTGGTCAGCATCAAGTCATCCAAAGTGAAGAAAACTATTTAATTGCAGTAATTTTTTTATGGTGAAACGTTCAAGATATTATTATTCTATCAATCATAATGTCCATCATCAGTGTTTTCACATGGGCATATTATATAATAAGCAGGCCTTTCAAAGATGCAGCATTTGTAGTTCGAGCGTGAACATAATCACGAATCTTAAAATATTTTTAGTATTATTCATAATTTTAACGTAGATTTAAATTATAGCTCACGTAGAAACCGACCTTGTGCTTTAATACAAGCCCGTCTGGTTCTCAGAGCATAGAAGATAAACGTCGTTCAAAATGATTCGAATAATCATCGCGTGTGCACTGGTCTCGCTGGCTGCTGCTGCAGTCATCCCTGATGATTCTCAAGCCACAATTATCAACTATAAAAACGAAAATGATGGCTCTGGTAACTACGACTTCAGGTGAGTGTCAAAGTTGAATGTCAAGGACTTAACTTTTGTAACGTCTTTCTGAATAAATTAAAGTGTTACTTATTTTAATTAAGTATTTTTAATGAAGATGGTGAAACGAGTTGGACAAAATCAACGAAAAGTGGTCCACATAAGCCTTTAATCGTAAAATTTCGAGATAATGTGGAGAAACCTGTGCCCAGCAGTGGGATGACGCGAATTTTTTTTTTTTTTTTTTAAATAAACGTTGCCCCACACTAGGAATTACTCCTGTATCGTGGGTGCGTTCACAAACATATAAGGTCACATACACAAATACCCAGACCCGAAACAACTATCTGTAGGTCATACAAATATTTGTTCCGTGCGGGGATCGAACCCGCGACACGCAGCGCAGCAGTCCAATCGCTTAGCCACTGCGCCAACCGTGTCGTCAAACTGTATCAATATTCGTTTTTTTTAATGCCAAATAACGCAGCATGTACCTAATTAAAGAAAGAGTTCTAAACTGTGGTCAAATATGCATTAATTATTGTTATCAAACTAGGCGTTCTGTAAAAGTCAAGTTAAAAGCGTCTATGTGTTTTACGTTAACCAAGAAAAAGTGAACAAATAAGTAAACACCAAATAACCAATGCTTTTGTAATTGTTTGTTATTGCAGGTTCGAGACGTCCAATGGCATAACTCGTACAGAAACCGGACGTTTGGTCAATGCCGGGTCTGATGATCAGTATGTGGAGGTCTACGGCTCCTTCACTTACTTCGACGTTGATGGAAAACTAGTACAAGTTAATTACCAAGCTGATAAAGATGGTTATCAAGTACTTCCGAAACGAGTAAGTTTATCCTACTTTATTCATTCATGATTAACGTTAAGGTAAGTGACCATATTAAAAAAGCAAGCCCATATTTTGTAAGGTGACGTTTTTAAATGGTCCGGGGATGTAAAATTATCATTTTATGAATTTTAACGCAATTCATATTATTTTCCTATCATGATCTATTTTCTAAATGGTCACAGACGCAGTTACTATTATGATAGGTTAATTTTCCGCTCTTTAACACAATTCATATTATGATCTGGTAAAGTGGCTATTTTAGATAACCGTCTGAAGAATAAATATGGCGGATCACCAGATTTTCAATATGTCTCGAACAATCGCACACGCCATTTCATGGTGTTTATTTCTCATACAAAAACTGTAAGATGTCAATTTTAGGCTACATTTGTAATGGTGTTAGGTATCGCACATTTGAAAAACCAACCCTAAGTAGTACCTACCATACCAGTACCTTATAGTACTGTAGTCTTCAATGTGTTAGGTTGCACGTGCCGATTTTTTTTAAATTTACGTAACATTTAAAAGCATTTTTGTGTACCCAAAGAATATATTAAACCAGTTAAAATCTTATAATTAATACAAGCAAGAAACAACTTGTTCTAAAGTTCATTATGAATACCAACAACACGACTAAAATCTTTTTATAAGTTTTCCTTAAAACATTTTTTCGTACACATAAATGCGCTACAACACTATGTTTGTAGTTGATTTCGACTTTACTCCCGGAGCAAGACGTAAAGGGCACATTAGGAGCTTTCATTTGACATAATTCACAATACTGTTGGAATATTCATTCAACCCAAACGTGGTCATACACATAAACTACCATAAATAAGCTAAAAATAATTTTTGAGCATGATTTGAATTTAGATGTCATTACGAAGTAAAAATCAGACCATGTATTTTTACTTACCCTACTATTGCTTAGCTATAACTCAATTTTGTATGAGCCAAATCACTCATCCGGAAAATTGACGTGTAGTCCAGTCAACAAAGAGATTGTAGAGTGCGTGAGCAAGGCCCTAAGCAATTACTTCAGAAAATTGTTCAGGGTGCTTAGAGAGTTAACATACTAAAAGTCCTGACATCTAGGGGGTGAGGCGGAGTGGGGGGAGGGGGTTAAAGTTCCCATTTTTCATTTTTTCGCTAATATCTTTTAAACGGTGCGTCATGGAGATAAGAAGTCTTCTACGCAATGAAAGCTTATAAAATTATGTACAACTTTTATCTTATACACTTTTTCACATTCCTACCTATTTTCGAACTACACATTTCGGAAAAGTGAAAATTGAAAAAATCTGCTTGATTTGAACACTACCTTTTGTATACTACTTCCTTCACGTTATCTGGGGATAAAAAGTATATTATATCTTAAATCAACTCCTACTATATCAATTTACTAAATTTTATCCAAATCTGTACAGCCGTTAGGATATCAAAACTTTTATCTACACTTGTCTTAACACTTTTTCCAAATTTTCACCAGCGTACTGGTAATCACTGGTATCGGTACTTATTGAGGGAGGTCAGTCTTGCTGGTGCGCCATATCATTTGAGGAAGCACATCTTCCCAGCCTCTTCAACCTCACTGTGCGTGGAGGTAGGCTTGTAAAAGATCGCAGAATATTATTTTTTATATTATTTTTTAAGATTTAAGGTACTTTTTATCCCCAAATAACGTGAAGGAAGTAGTATACAAAAGGTAGTGTTCAATTCAAGTATTTTTTTTTTTAAATTTTCACTTTTTCGAAATGTGTACCAAGCCGATGATGGTACATTGGAGGGCAAGCGCAGTTTTCGATACGTATTTTAGTTGATTATTAAATGACTAACTGTGCTTGCTCGCGGGGAGACGGTTAGACCTTCCAAGCATAAAGTGCGTCACTCACCTGCTAGCCTCCAGTGGCTCTTCGAGGGAATCTTGTCCTGGTGGCACGTGGCTGGCGTTGCCACACGACCGGCCGGTCCGATTGTCCACTCACAAATTGGTGCAACAAAGTCTGTACTGCACTATATGAGCCTTCAGGAGTCACGATCAGTCCAGATAGAAGCCGTTTAGCGACGATCAACCCTCATTCCAAGGATTTTAACCGGGAGCGCGCACTTAGGCAACCGTTGCTGCTGCCATCTTGGATTCAACCCGTTTTCCATTCGTTCGCAAGCACAGTGCGCGCATAGATAAAAAAAATGTATGGTTACGGAACATTCCGCCCACCAAAATGCATAGTATTTTCACTACGTTGAAAGAGCGGAACTCGAGAACAACGGATAAAAACGAATGAAGAGTTGATGTGATCGATTGACATTAACACTAACTAAAGTTAACACTAACCTAAACTAAACTAGAATCTAATGAATTTAAGTTACGGTAAACGATCTGTCTAATCAGTCTGAGTTGGCAGAGGGCACAACTTTACAAGAGGTCTCGTAAGAAGTGATCCATTGGCCAAGCGCACGGTGGCCACACGTACCACGCTGTCAGGACCCGGATGTAATTGCGTGACCCGAGCAAGAGGCCAGTGCAGCGGTATAGTGTTTTCGTTTTTGATGACCACGATTGAATCTACAGCTAATGGTTTACAATGCTTAGTCCACTTTGCTCGCTGAGTCAACGATTGTAGATATTCGACCTTCCAGCGTTTCCAAAAGTCTTGTTGGAATCGCTGGATGAGTTGCCATCTCCCTAGCCGAGTAAGATTTATGCCTGATAGATCCTCATCAGGGACCGAAGTAAGCGGCTCTAAAGTGAGGAAATGACCCGGAGTCAATACGTTTAAGTCATTGGGATCTGAGCTCAGCGAGTAAAGAGGGCGCGAGTTCAGCATAGATTCGATTTGCACAAACAACGTTGTCATCTCTTCGAACGTTAATGTCTGATCACCGATAATACGATAAAGATGGGATTTAACTGCTTTAATTTGTATCTCCCATACACCGCCAAAATGACTACTAGCCGGAGCATTGAATTTAAATGTTATGTTTTCGAAATTAGATGCGTCCTTCATGTACTCATTTAGTTGGTTGCAAGCGCCCACGAAGTTGGTTCCACAATCTGAATGGATAACGCTTACACGACCCCGCCTGCCAACAAACCGGCGAAGCGCTGCTATGAAAGCGTCCGAAGTCAAGTCCGAAGCGACTTCCAAATGGACTGCTTTCGTTGTGAAGCACACAAACAAGCAAAGGTAAGCTTTACTTATTTTAGCTCCTCGATGTCGTCCTAACTTAATGCGAAAAGGTCCACCATAGTCAACACCGACGATTGAAAATGGCTTGACTTGGTTGACGCGAGTCGCTGGTAGATCGCTCATAAAAGGTTCAAGCGGTGTAGGGCGCGTGCGGAAACATTGTAAGCACTTTGACAAACAATGACGGATTGCGCGTTTTGGTGATAATATCCAAAATTGCTGTGTCAAAAGATACTGCATTGTATTTATACCGGCATGACAGTTCTCACGATGGAGTGCTTCGATGATCATGAACGTTAGTTTAGAATCCTTAGGTAGCAGCGCAGGATGTTTATGCTCATACTCGAGCCCAGAACGAGATAGGCGACCGCCCACCCTAAGAATTCCCGATTTATCTAAGAAAGGGTTAATTTTCTGCATAGGTTTTGAAAGAGGTTTTGAGTCTTTCAAACGAGTTATTTCCTCATCGAAGTGCAATGATTGTACTCTGCGTACGAAAATCAATAATGCGTTATGAAGCTCTGTTCGATTTAAATGATGGTCAAAACTTCGCGAAGATTTGTTGCGAGAGCATTCCACGAAACGAATGCAATAGGCGAGTACTCGTTGTGCTTTCCGAATTGATGAGAAACTTTCGAGTAAAGAATCAATGACGTTGGTGTCGTTATGAACAAACAGAGAGACCGCGCGCTCTTCAGATAATACATCCGCTTCGTCAACATTATCACTGTTGTTTGGCCAAGTGTGAGAAGGTTGAGCGAGCCAACAGGGCCCCGCCCACCATAACGAATTGTTGACCAACTCAGCAGGATAAAGACCTCGAGAGGCAATGTCAGCTGGATTATCTGAACTGGAGACATGGTTCCAGCGAGCTTCCGGAATAGTATCCTGGATATGACTCACTCTGTTGGCGACAAAAGTCTTCCAACGTGACGAATAAGACCGAATCCACGATAATGCCACCATCGAATCTGACCACGCACAAGTGTCAGCTATGGGGAAAAGTGATGAATAGGTTTCTCTGACGAATTTCAGAAGATCTGCAAGGAGGACCGCCGCGCACAATTCGAGACGAGGTAATGATATTCTTTTTACAGGTGCTACGCGAGATTTTGAAGACAGAAAGAAGACAGATACACTACCATCGACGCAAGTGACACGTAAGTAGATTACAGCTCCATAACCTGACTCGGAACTATCAGCAAAGCCATGGAGTTCACATGATTTCATATCTTTTACAGAAATGCATCGAGGGATCTCCAAGGACTTAATGACAGGTAACTGCTCAGTGTAACAACGCCATTGTTCAACGATTTCACACGGTGGAGAATCGTCCCAATTAATACCTAACATCCACAATTTCTGAACTAAGCACTTAGCTAAGAAAGTTATAGGAGTTAGGAAACCCAAGGGGTCATAAATACGTGCGAGTTCACTTAGAATCGCACGCTTTGTGCATTGGCGATCGATAGGTTTGACCTCAAACAAAAATTTGTCTCTCCTGGGACACCACTTCAGGCCCAAGATCTTCAGGGTGCTTGACTTTTCGATGTCCATAGACACAAAGTCAGTTAGACAGTGTTCCGGAGGAATATCAGCAAGCACCTCTTGTTTATTGCTAGCCCACTTACGCAGCTCAAATTGACCTCTCTTTAAAAGCTGGATGACCTGAGTTTTGACTTGGATGGCTGTCTGGATATCAGAACTGCCACTCACGATATCGTCAACGAATGTATCAGAAGTCATCACTTCGCAAGCGAGAGGTAGGTCGGTTTCATCTTCTGCAAGTTGTTTGAGAGTGCGGCAAGCTAGAAAAGGAGACGATGACAATCCATAAGTTATAGTATTTAATCGATACTCTTGAATTGGGTCTGTTGATTTGAATCGCCAAAAAATTCTTTGGAAATCTCGATCGTCAATTGACATAGTAATATTTCTAAACATTTGACGAATATCGGCTGTAAATACGACAAAATGTGTTCGAAAGCGAAGAAGGATCTCGGCAATGTTAGCCTGCAGTTTAGGACCTATGAGTAAAGCTTCATTCAACGACACACCACGAGCGTCTTTCGCAGAAGCGTCGAAGACCACTCTTAGTTTTGTTGTTGCGCTGTCAGGTCGCAAAACGCAGTGATGAGGTATGTAATAACAACCCTGGTTGATTTCTTTTGAAGGAACTAGACTCATGTGACCACTTTGTAAATAGTCAGACATGAAGTCACAGTATTGTTCACATAAAGCCTCATTTGCCGCTAACTTGCGTTCTAATGATTTAAAACGTCTTATAGCAGATTCTCGCGATCCAGGAAAAGTTAGATTCTTGTCTTTATCTTTGAAAGGCAAGGTAACGGTATACCTCCCTGAAGTATCGCGGGAATGTTCGGTAACGAATTTCTGTTCACAGAGTTCTTCATCCGGTGTTAACTTTGAAGACTGAGGAATGTTGTCCATTTCCCAGAACTTCTTAACCTGCTCATTGAGCAGATTATCGTTTGAAACGAAGAACGACCTTGGCAGTTCGTGATTATCACAGCAACTGACGTTTCCTAGTAGGATCCAGCCGAACACAGTGTTGATTGCAGATGGTTGGTGCAACCCTCCACTAACACTACCTGGTAACAGGAGTGAAGGGAAGACCTCAGCACCGAGAAGGACATCGATTTGACCAGGTAAGTGACAATCAGGATCCGCTAGGTTTAGATTTCGAATATGATGCCACGCAGATTTGTTCAGTTTAACGACTGGCATATTGCCGCAGATCTTAGGTAATGTTAACGCTTCAATACTAAACAAATCGTTGTCGTGGACACCTACGCTTAAGCTGGTTGTACCACTAGCGGATGTTGAAGCATGACCTAGGCCGTGAATCCTACGCGTTGACTGCGTTCGTTGGAGACCTAAACGCTCAGCAGCACGTTCAGTTATGAAGTGGGCCTGACTTCCGGAATCAATCAGCGCACGAAAAGTTTGATAACGACCCGATGAATCGCGAATTTCGATATTAGCTGTGGACAGCAGAACCATGGAACGATCACCGATATTGGTAAGTACACTGACCTGCGAGGTAGTGGCCTTTTCGGTATTATCGGTTTTCGAAACCTCTAGATCTTGATGTAGCAAGGTGTGATGTCGTTGACGACACACTTGACACGTGAACATTGACTTACAGTTTTTTAGTTCATGTGATGGCTTCAAACAGTTGAAGCACCAATGTTTGGTTTTCACGTGGTCAAGTCTTTCTTGAACAGATTTGTCAGTGAACGATTTGCACTGATTAATGGAATGTTCTTCCCCACAGAACGGACACTTGTACTTTCGAGGTTCAGTTGGTGGCACAAGAGCTGTTCGGGAAGGACGCGACGATGTTGACGATGATGGTGCAGTTGCGTTCGATGTGGTTGAATTCGATGATGAGGGCGCAACTACTGGCGGTTTGTCAACTACTGTATTCGATAGAAATGTCGAAGTAGGTTTTTTACTTACGACCGCGGTGTTAGAATTCCGTGAACCACTCGGCTTATGTGGTTTTTCGTTGGCACGGTTATCGCGACCACTTGCGGAGAAGTGTGTGTCGCGAACCATAGCCTCGCATCTGGTGTACAGGAAATCGTTGAGATCTTTGTACTTTGGAAACTCATGAGAAGCAGTAACTCGTTCAAAGGCACAACGCAAATTTGAATCCATTTTCGATAGTAAAAGGTAACAGATTACAAAATCCCACTGATCCGTCGGTAGCCCTTGCCGTTTGAGAATCGATAGGTTTTCGTTAAAAGAATCAAGGACACGTCGTAAATCAATGGGTGAGTTGGCTTTCAGGTTAACGTTCAAGATCTCCCTCCAGCAAGTAAAGGCAAGTTCCCGCTTGTCTTTATACCGCGCAACCAATGCAGAGTATGCTTCGTGGTAGTATAAGCCCGTCACAGGAAAGGTTCGTATAAGTGCTAACGCATCACCAGTCAGACTAGAGACGAGGTAATGCATGCGCTCCGTATCCGAAAGTGAGCCATTCTCATGAATCAGCGAGTTGAAGATATCGAAGAATTCGGGCCACAACTTTATGTTACCACTGAATTGCGGTAAGTTAATTTTAGGTAATTTTACTTTGAGTACACTCGACGGCTCATTATGAGATTTATTTGGTTCATCGTTGTATGCGTTAGGCTTATCGACCGTCGTTAAGCGTCGGTGTATCGCGAGAATCTCATAATATCGTTCGTCGAAGTCGGATCTGATACTATCTTGTTCCACTTGTTGTTCATCTGTAAGTTCGCATAAGCTAAGTATGTCATCATGGGCTTCTTCAAAGTTATTTACTAATTTCGTTAAGTCTGAGCAATGTGCCAATAATTTACTTAAATCACATTCATTATTTTCCGCTAAACGAGCGACTTCAAGCGTCTTAGATAACCTATTAAACGCTAAAGTACGTTTTCTACGCAATACCGGTAAGTCGCGTTCAGTTGGGCATTCGACTTCAACCGATTTACCTTTACTCAATCTACGTAATGATTTTTTAGAATAGTAAGGCATTTTGTTTATTAGTTAGCCTTATTAACGTTAAAACAATCTATATTTAACAATAAGATTATATAATGAACAAGTAATGGCACCGTTAAGTTTAATTAATAACAATGAAAAAGGTAAACAAACCTTTCCAAACTGAATAGAACGAAATCCGATCACCGTACGTCAACTGTTCAATCACAGTTCATTTGGCTCAGTCATTACAACGCTAATCCAACAAATTAATATTGTCGTTGAATAGAAAGAAAAACTAACTAAATAATTCAATTTGTCTATGGTTCAGTTCAATTTCAAATCTTAGAACAACGAACTACTCGAACTAATATGGCGGCGATGAAAAATACGAAATAATCAGTTCATTCAAATGGAAGAAATATTTTAAGTATGGTTAATTATGGTTATTTACGTTTCTGTTCGATGTTATATCGATTTGTATGATAATTTCGATGGAATATAACAACGAAATACGTGTAGCCACACGAGTTTATAGCGAATGAACAAGAATGCATCGGACACACAAAGAATTTATCGATGATAACATTCTGAAAAGATCGATGTACGTTTGAAAATTCACTTTTTTGTTTTTCAACGATTAACGAAATAAACTAGTGTAATGTATAGCAATCGACCTAAAACGAATATGTATTGCCCAAAAGTGGGAAATAGTTGGGGGTAAGTGGGACAAAAAATGATTTTAATTTCTTTGTGTCGAATGTTGAAAATTACCTAAGATTTTACGAGAACTTTACTGTTAGCGGGTAAACGAATGAATACTTAATCGAATTATATCCGTTGTTCCCTGGTTTCGGCACCAAAAAATGTACCAAGCCGATGATGGTACATTGGAGGGCAAGCGCAGTTTTCGATACGTATTTTAGTTGATTATTAAATGACTAACTGTGCTTGCTCGCGGGGAGACGGTTAGACCTTCCAAGCATAAAGTGCGTCACTCACCTGCTAGCCTCCAGTGGCTCTTCGAGGGAATCTTGTCCTGGTGGCACGTGGCTGGCGTTGCCACACGACCGGCCGGTCCGATTGTCCACTCACAAATTGGTGCAACAAAGTCTGTACTGCACTATATGAGCCTTCAGGAGTCACGATCAGTCCAGATAGAAGCCGTTTAGCGACGATCAACCCTCATTCCAAGGATTTTAACCGGGAGCGCGCACTTAGGCAACCGTTGCTGCTGCCATCTTGGATTCAACCCGTTTTCCATTCGTTCGCAAGCACAGTGCGCGCATAGATAAAAAAAATGTATGGTTACGGAACAAAATGTGTAGTTCGAAAATAGGTAAGAATATGAAAAAGTGTATAATATAAAAGTTGTACATAATTTTATAAGCTTTCATTGCTTATAAGACTTCTTATCTCCATGACGCACCGTTTAAAAGATATTAGCGAAAAACTAAAAAATGGGAACTTTAACCCCCTTCCCCCACTCCGCCTCACCCCGTAGATGTCAGGACTTTTAGTATGTTAACTCTCTAAGCACCCTGAACAATTTTCTGAAGAAATCACTTAGGGCCTAACTCACGCACTCTACAACTCCTTATGGGTGATTTATTGAGTGGACTAGTGAGCTACATGACATTTCGCTACCGCTTCACAATGCTGAATGAGCGTTGTTTGGTTCTATCAAAATGGTATGACAACACTGCGTATCCAGAACAGCAGACACGTGACGCTCAACATATACGGCAACGCTGCACAACAGCGCGCGACGTTGCCAGCTGGCGCGCAACATTGTAAAGTAGTAGATGCGTTGACAGACTTGTTCCGCGCTGACTTTCAACATGCTGGGCAACATGTTGTGCGTCAATTGTTGCCTAGTGGAAAAACGGCCTAATTAAATTCAGTAAGTTAGGAACTTAAGACTTATTACCAGTATTTATGAGTGAAATGCTGGAAAGCATTTGTTCTGCAAATATGCGGCACAGAAACAGTTACAGTTGTCTTTGCGTATTTTCGTGGTCCATATTTCTGGAGTCTTTACTCCAGAAATATGGACCATACAATAGATCAGAGAAATTCCAGCGTGTCTAAGTCTGACCCTAATGATCAGGCGACCTGGCAAGCGTTGTTGGGTTGTAGACCGTTCATGAGGATTAGCAATGATCTTCGGTTAGGTTCTTCAGCTAGAGTTAACGGTTCGTCAGGATGAGAACTTCGTCAATCAATCAAATGGCTTGACATGAGTTTTGATGTTAACACGTCCGTATTTGGATTCTTAGCCGCTACCTGACAAAATAATGATGACCATATAATTATAATTTTAATGTTTTCCTTGTGTTTATATAGTTATACAATAGCAATGGGTTTAAATTAGCTAAATAAATGAATAATATTTTTAAATGAAATTGGTTTGGGGATATACGGGGTGTTAGGTTAGGTTAGGGACATATTGAAGGAGGGTATTCAGTATCCGACTCTCGTCCGAAATATGTAAAAAAACTATGACTAACTTAATTTGTGACGTAATTGACCCATGGCCCCCGCACACTCTTCAGATCTCAATTTATTAATAGACGTTTCTTTATCACCATTGTCCTACGCCTGTTTCAAAATATGAAAGGAAATTGGATTACACCTAAAATTCATTGATCCGCGCACATTTTCTGTGATAAATGCAAGAGTGGCGAGACTTTTCCGAAATATTTGGTATGAATCTGTCTGTTATGTGTCAGTGTTTCTTTTTTGTTTATAATTATTTTTGTTAGTATCATATAAGCATGCTCTATTGCGGGTTTCAATAAGTCGTAAAATTATATACTGTATAGTACACACGGTGACATATATCCAGTATAACCTGTATGAGCTTTTATAAAATCCATTTTCTAATATTTTATTTTTCAACAGCGCATATCAATGGGCCTTGCTAATAGGAACTTTTCTCCATCCGTGGTGGCAACGTTATTAGGAAAATAAAGAAAATGCAGCTTCATCCACAGCATAAGATAAAACTATAAGACTTAATTTGCCAATGTACCTTACCTATTTAATTAAATCAATAAAACATATTGACCTCTAAATATTGCATTTGTTTTTTTCCATATTTAGGTATTCAACGGTGATTCTAATAGAAAAAACTACGCTAGGATTGAACTGCAGTTTAACGGTTGTTTTTCTACTGTGAACAAAATATCGCAAAAAAGGCTTTGCTAGTTGTATAATAATTCGGTGATCCAGCATGTTGAAAGATAGAACTGATCGTTAAATTAACGATTTTCTCTCCTTGAGGTAAAGTTTATCGTAATTGAGTCTCTACAGTTAGCGTAACACGTGTCGAAACTATCTAATGGAAGTTGGTACGTGGCGCCATATCAAGGTATACACATTCAGTCTAACGTGAACCCTCTTTGCATGAGCTTCCATTACACTGAGATCTTACCTTATACTGTTCAGCATAGCTTAATCGTACGTCGTCGTGCGTACTACTAGTAGCGATCAAATATTTACCTTAGGCAGCTTGCAGCGCTTTAAAAACGTTTCGACTAATTAAGTTTGTTTGATGAAACTCGAGTGTGAAATCACAGAGAATTACCAAAATAAACTTATTTTATTTGTGACCTACTGGATGTTGAAGTAATTATTTGTAAAATAATCAGTATAAATATTTTCAGTCCTTTTAATAATTTAGGTATGTACCTATATTTCCTAAAATAACTGTAAAATAATGGGGTAGATCACAGTTAAGATGTGTGTGAAATTTAGAAAACACTTTTTTTTTTTATTTATTCACAAGGGTTCACTAACAGCTTCTGTGTACAATATAATAATATCTTATGTAGGTTTACAGTTTTAAAGTAACTCTACAATTGCTGGTTAATTACTAGCATTCACAAAAAAATAAGTGATAACACAGACAAATCGACGAATCGACGATCGTGTTACTTTGTTTGTTTATTGTTACCTTTTTTTTGTTG
This sequence comes from Diarsia dahlii, assembly GCA_949775195.1. NCBI lineage: Eukaryota > Metazoa > Arthropoda > Insecta > Lepidoptera > Noctuidae > Diarsia > Diarsia dahlii. The sequence goes on along the minus strand of OX459194.1, from coordinate 11,793,674 downwards.
TTTCTTTCTTTGTTTTCATGTTTTAACAGTGGAAACCTGTAATTGGCCTTCTAATATTTATTGTTTAAGTATATTGTCTGTATTAACTGTAAGTTTCCCAAATAGAATAAGATAAAATAAATAAATAAATCTGAAATTAAAACGTGCGACCTTAGAAATGAAATACAATAGTAAACTACTTACAATTAAAAGTTTACTAAGCTTAAAAAATATAACATTCAGTACAAAAACGGAAGTTATAGATACAGACTAATTACGACTACAATAAAAAAGACAAAATATAAAAAATATTATTATTAGTTCCAAAAAACAAATAAAACTGAAGTCGATACAAATCATAACAATTAATAAAATTATAATTAAATAAGGTAGGTATTAACTGGTACCCAGATGCAAATTACTTAGAACCAAAAACACATTGACACTTAAAACCTGATCGAAATTGATTGACCGACACGTTTTGGTTTTGAACTTTTATGTCTTCTTTTTTTCTAAATTTTAAGTAATGTATTTTGTAAATGGCATGTTCCCACAAAAGTTGGGTACCTTAGCATTGGTAAATACTGGCGTAAAATAGTTGTCTATCACGTTCGGAAGGATTTTGAAAATATGTGCCTTAAAAAATAGCACGACGAACGATGTAAAAGGAGTGATTTTTAATAAGTATTGTAAATATGAGTGTGTTACGAAGTTATTCTGCAGTAGAGCTTACGACATAATAGGGTATTTCACCAAAAAAATGTAATTAGTCCGTCAGATAGATTTAAAAAAATAATGGACACATATTTTTTCATTTTTCACATAAACAAAAGAATTAAGACGATACAGTGCTTCGAAAAGTCGTGTCAAGTCGTGTGACGTAACAAGGTTAGTACTTTTTTTACCCACAAAGCGACATCACAAGCCCTCATGATCTTTGACACGTTGTATTTTCGTAAATTTTGTAATAATTTGATAAAACAAAGAACATGATTGCATACAATATTTTTTGATAATGTAGTAGACGGACTAATTAGATTTTTTGGTGAAATACCCTAATATCATAAAATATAACACGTTGAGACATCATCGTCATTCTCCTGCCAGTATTTCAATTAATTTGGGTCTGCGCAACATTTCTTCTTCTTTTTCTGTAAGTACTTCTCTATCACTCGTTATTCGCCGTGAAAAGGCAATAAAACAAAAAAGGTATCTGATGAAGTGATGAGTTATCGAGTGGTAGAGAAGTATCACTGTTACTTTGGTCTTCTCTGCTTCTACTACAAGTTGAGACGATATTCAAAAATTGCTCCAATACCTATACCTAGGAATGTTAAAATTTCATGCGTTTGTGGTAGTGCTAGCTTGAATTCACAATTTCAGGTTTTTCAGTTTTTTTTTTTCATTTTTGTATCGTGTTTCTCTTTTTTACCAGTTCGCCTTCGGCCTTCCCGCAAGTGTGACTGCAACGTTATTAGGAAAGTGAGGAGAATGCATCTTTCCTACGTATTATTAAGAATAACATTTAATTTTGTTTGGAATACTGTACGAGTATAATAAAACATAATGTTGAAGTGTCGCATTTGTTATTTTAAAAATCCTTGAACAATCAAAGAAGTTGGTGTGTGCATCCACTTGAAAGATTATATCTTGAGCTAGCTATAGCCTAATTATAGGCTATTCCCTTGACATGATCATTAGGCATCTTAACTTGTATGAATCCCATAGGTTACATTTTGAAAACTTCTTTTTCTCCTAACATTGAAAATTGGGCTACTGGCAAAGATTTCAGTATGTTAGGTTCAATCGACCACTTGCTATAGGCAGATATACAGAATATCAACGAACCCTTCATGGAGCCGTAACCAAGCATTATGTAGTCACCTTCAAAAATGCATGGACAGTTCTGAACTCTATTCACAAGTAATAAAGACCAAAAATATCCATGCAATTCTGCAGGTACATTAAACTAAGTAAGAAAACGCAAACATTTTTGCGTTTTCTTAAAACATTGTGCTAGTGCATGCTTTGAATAATTATAAACGGGTCATGGAGGTAATTTAAGTAAAGTTATAACCTGAAAAACTAGTATTAAGAAACGAACAAAAAGCAACAGCTTTGAAAAAATTGGAACTTTGACCCCCAATATCTTCGTTACTAGAGGTTTCCCAGGTACGGTGTAATTAGTACAAAAATGATCGCAGCCTTTCGGTTTCGTTAAGGGTACTTTTACACCCTTTATGATTTAATCAAATAACCAGAACTTTACTTCATAATATAAGTGGTTCCTTCAAAACAAAACAAATAATATACAAAAAACAAACACACACAAAAACCAAAAAAATACAAAAGAGACGATTAAACGAATCATATTTAGTTCCGCAACGAGATAGTTTAAATAATAAATTACGAGAACAACAAAAACTATAAAAAAACAAAGCATCACAACACAATATCATAGCGCCTGCAGAAAACACACGATTTAACCTATTTAATTGACGGTGAGCATATTTGTTAACATATATTGATAGGCACATAAAATTAAAAAGTTTCTGTCTATAATTCGGCAACGCATCAGTGAGATTAATGTGGTTGTCTTGTCTAAAACCAGTGGTGTTTTAGATAGCTTTCTTTTTCATAATTAAGGCCAGAAATATTGTCACTTTTATCAGTAATCTACACAATTCACATATACATACATAAACTCACGCTCTTTTCCCATGGGGTAGACAGAAACCACAGAACGCCACAACGTTTTTAAACCACAACGTTCTCGTATAACCTCATTTCTCAATTAATCTACACAATTCTTACTCTTTATAAAAGATTGTAGCCTCTGCGTTTTGTTTAAATTAGAAAATAAATAGTACATTGTTACCTTAGGGGTGAAAGGAACTTATTTAGTCCCCGAGACGGGGTTTGGCGCCTGAGCGCAGCGAGGGCGCTAAAAGTTCGAGGGACTAAATAAGTCTTTAACCCGAGGTAAACACTGTGCTTTTCATTACGAATACAAGGAAAGTTGATGGGAATAGGCTTGCGCCCAATTACCTAAATCGAAAGAAAGAAGAAAGAAAAAACAAATTGACAAAAAAAAAAGTAAACATAAGAGAAACACTTAAAATCGATTAAATCTAATCGGTGGATGGCAATAGGCTTGCTCCTAATTACATCGGTTGGAGGCAATAGGCTTGCCCCGAATTACATCAATTGATGGCAATAGGCTTGCTCCCAATAACCCAAATCGGTGGATGGCAATAGGCTTGCTCCTAATTAAATCGGTTGATGGCAATAGGCTTGCTCCTAATTAGATTGGTTGATGGCAATAGGCGCGCTCCTAATTACATCGGTTGATGTCAATAGGCTTGCTCCTAATTAAATTGATTGATGGCAATAGGCTTGCCCCCAATTACTTCGGTTGATGGCAATAGGCTTGCTCCTAATTAAATTTGTTGATGGCAATAGTCTTGCTCCCAATTACCTAAATCGTTGGATGGCAATAGGCTTGCTCCTAATTACATTGGTTGATGGCAAAAGGCTTGCTCCCAATTACATCAAATAATTTGACAGCTGTCAGTAGAAAGCGATTCTCCCTAGGGCTGAAAAGTAGTACTTTCAACCCGCTCCGCAGGCATGTCATGACCTACTTTCAGAGTATGAGTAATGAAAAACAATTCATATGTTTTCCTTTTTCGACAGGAAAGACCAGATGGGCCCACCCTACCAGAAGTTCCCCATTTATCGGGCGCCTTTGCCGCTGCTCTCCCCCCCAGTGTGGTAGCAACGTTATTGGGAGGGTAAGAAGAATCATCTCACTTCAGTGTTAATAAGAACCAAGACTTATTTGATATACCTACCTCTCTCTGTTCCTCTCTGTAACTTATATTGTAATAAAAGTATATTTATGCAATGTTGTATTTGTTATTTGAAAATCCTTAAAGTAAAAAAAAAAATAGTACATAAGCTACAAAAGAAAAGAACGTATAAACTTATGTGAGAAGGCATAGACAAAGTCCGAGGCTGCGGCTTGTTCGAAAAAGATACCGCAACCCCGGACACAAAGGACTAAGAAGAAACATGGGTGGTTTTTTGTCAGTAGAAGTCTGACACTCACTTCCACTCCGCCCCGAGCTGGAGGAGTCATTTGATGATTTCCCACCGTCCAAAAAAACAACGAAAGGCACATGTGACATTCATAGACTATGTGACATTCATCTCTTCTTCTCTTCTAAGCGTGTCGATCGATGGCAATCTAAATCCAGAACAGAGATATGCGTTTATTACCTTCAGAAGCATCTATCAGTTCTTGTAACGAGAAAACAACAGGACTCACATGACACGAAGTTAAGAGCGTTCCAAGTTAGAGTCATTAATGAATTTCCACCTGAGTATGTTTTCCTTACTGCAGCCAACCAGGGTCCGGAGTCTATAATTAAAGACTTCCAAGACAGCCATGGCAACTGTTCAGTTCATGTAGCATTAAGTACAAACCTCAGTGGTTTTGTAATGCTATTCTGCTTAAACAAATGTAATAATTTTTTGTAAATGGTAAATAAATGAAAAAAAAAAAAAAGTTGTAATATTTTTAACAGGTGGTATCAGGTGGGTTTGGTAGGGATGCACTACTTCGTCACAGTTTTAGACTTTGCGTAGGCCGCTCGCCAGTGAGAGGTGACATACTCCAAATAGCGGTTTTGATTTTGAGTTGAAATTGCAACGGGTGGGTATTCAGGTGCGTGTGTCTGACTGCTTAAAATGGAAGCTTTAGCATGCCACCGCTTTGTGAACTTGTAGTGATAACTTATGTTATGCCTACCGGTGGATACAGCATATGTGTTTTACTGAGTGTTACAGCTGTGCCGGGGTTGGTTTTACGCAACCAGTGACGTTTCACTCACAGCAGTATCAACAAACTGTGCATGTGGCTGAACGGCTGCACATAGGCCAATTCACCAGCTGAAAAAGATAGCGCCAGGGTAGTCGTTATTCTATCAGTCATAATGATTATCTATCTATATCTTCTATATTTATCTATTCTATATCTTCTATCTTCTATATAATAATTATAATAAATCTGTAGAGAGGTCAATTCTGTACATGATATAAATTTTCAAAATAACTATCAGGGGGTAATTAGTGATCGATACTGATGCCAAAAATGCAATCAGTAAAATTTTTGTCTGTCTGTCTGTCTGTTTTTCTGTCTGTCTGTATGTTCCTTATAGAAACAAAAACTACTCGATGGATTTTACCGAAACTTGGTACAATTTTTCTTCATACTCCTGGGGAGGTTATAGTATACTTTTCATCACGCTACAATCAATAGGAGCAGAGCAGTGAAGGGAAATGTTGGGAAAACGGGAGAAGTTGCTCCATTTTTTAAGCTTCCGTCGCGTGTGCAGCCTTAATGGTTAAAGCTATATAGAAATCATTTATGACGGAAATGTTCTACATAAAATTATCTAAAAAATATCCCACAACAGCATATGTCTATCTTTTATGGTTGACTCACAATAACACGTGTAACTCCCGATAGCTTATCAGTTCGGAGCTTTCTGATTATATTTGTTGACTCTTACGTTTATAATACTCTCACTCATACCTAATTAAAAGAAGTTAATATTATTACCTATTTAATAAAAAAAGAATCATAGTAATTGGTATAGAAACACCAAACTAATACTTACATGAAATCGAGCCGTCGCGCGTGAATACTGAATCATGCCATAAGGATTATTTTTGTGTAACGGTTGCCGCGCTCGACGCGGGTCGTGGCGGTAGGGTTTATAAAGGCGGGGGGAGGTCCGAGCGCGAGCTTCATCCAAACCACCACAACTTTGCAATCATGGAACTCGGCTAAAAGTAACCCAGTTGCAACAAAATGTAATATCGAGTCTGTAACAGGCTGCGGTGCAGGAGAGACCGTCTTTATTCCCAGAATTCCCATAATACCAAATAATTTTCCATTCCATTTAAAAGAACGCAATTCCCATTACCGGTGTGTTATGCAATGACAATTAATAAGACACAAGGGCAGACTTTTCGTGTTGCTGGAGTAGATCTCGGTGTCAGTTGTTTCTCGCATGGTCAGTTATATGTCGCTCTTTCCCGGGTTAGCAGTTCTAGAAATCTTTATGGACTGGTCAACTTTCAACATAGTTTACCCGGAAGCTTGGCGCTGAAGTATTTTCGTTCTATAGGTACTTAAGCCTCATGTGAAAGTGATCTAAACAATATTAATACCAATACATTAACTTAATAACATACAAGGAGTTACACGCTGACGGAGTCGCGGGCACAGCTATTAATAATAATATTCTGCGGTTCCTTATTGATTGATATTTTTCAACAGTATTGTGGATTGACATATTTTATTTCCCTACTAAAATACGAAAGTTAATCTGTCTGTTACATCAAAACCACTGAACCGTGAGGAAGGACATATTATTAAGGTACTTTTTTACGAAAAACGACGGAAACGCGGACGAAGTCGGCAAAAGCTAGTATTTAATATTTACGAAATTTTAAGTTCAAATTTTGTGCATGGCATGCTAATTATTATTACTTTTCCTGCATTTATATATTTTTGCGGGAGAGAGGACGGCGAGAGGGAGGCGTGTATCATCCCAGGTTTGAATCTTTTTCAAGGAATGTAAACTACATAATAATGAATGTAATGGATTCCCGAATCTTAGGTTCAACCAACCATCGACAATTTCAACCAGATATTAACAATTAACAACTAAAAGACGAACCGAATGCCTCGTTGGTCTAGTAGTCGCAAGTGCCAAGTAGGGTCAAGCGCAAATGTAGAGTCTGCCTTGTCCTTTGGGGGTTACGAGCGTGATTTTATGTTGTTTATAATAAGAGATCCTTTGTTATTTAGTGGTGCAAGACCTTGTTGTTATTAGGCCAATCACATTGATATGCGGAACCATGAACTAGAACTTAATGGCACAAAATCGGTCACGAGATCGTTTCGTTGATTCACGAAAACAATTAAAAAATATCATAAACATAACATCACAATTTCATTATATCACGCCTGCGTCAAACGTAAATCTACTATTTTCAAGAACAACTACTAATAGATTCCAGAACTTACTACAATCTGTACCATTACCTAAATACCATAAAACCCGGCTGTCATTTGTAGATCTTCACCAGTTTATACTTACCGGGTAATCAAACGCCCGAAAGTCTGACAATGCAATCAGTCTTTGTATCGTGTTCCCAGTAATGGGATTGTAGCCAATTTGACTTGACTTCGGAAACCGTGAGGACAAGATGAACAAACTCCTGAGGAGAATGGTCTAATAATAAACATAGATTAATTTGAGGTTGGAATTAAGAACGACCCGTAGTTGAGAAAAAGTTAGGCAGACATTATAATATAATCAAGGAAATGTCGTTTCAAATCATCATCATCAGTCTCCTGCCCTTATCCCAATTTATTTGGGGTTGACGCAACATGTCTTAGTTCTTCCATACTTCTCTATTACTCGTCATGTCAGCAGTCACCTCCTTTCTAGCCATATCATCCTTCACACAGTCCATCCATCGTTTCTTTGGTCTTCCTCTACTCGTATAGCCATATACATTCATACTCAACATTTTCTTCATTCCTTCGCATCACATGTCCATACCACGACAATCGATTACCACACAACTTTTTATTCACCGGCACCACTTTCAGACTTCCTGTTATGTACTACTCATTCACTCAAGGAAATGTCGTTTATCTTTATGTAATTAATACTTACACACAATTTTACAACTTAATAACACCAAATGGTTTGAATTGGCTTCATATAAACCAGTGCGTAACTTACTTGAGTTTCATGTACTAAAATCCCGCCACAGTATGCTCACAATGACTCTTATTAGTCAAGGAACTCAACTGTAACCAAAACATTTTAATTTTGCTCAGTTTTTCAATTCCGTAGTGTAAAATCGCACAAAAACACAACTTAATAAGAAAACAACCATAAAAGCTAAGTTTTTTTTTTTTAAATTGATGAGTAGGTTATATTTTTGGTCTTTGAAGGTAATCTCGAACATAAATATCTCATAGACAGACTAACAATAATAATAAGATTTCAAATCCGACCTTATTTAGAAGATTGAATAACCTTACATGGAAATTAATTAATTAGCTAATTATAGGCCTTTTGACAGAAATATTACAACACAAATCACCTACCATATTGCAGTGCAGCGCAGTTCGTCTTCAGTTAATATTTTTTGATAATTGTTCAGCAACATATAGGTAAATGCAGATAATTGTTGTTGCAACAGAAGAAATAAAAGCGTGTTTCAAAACAATTCAGATTCACTTACTTTGAAATGAAATCTGCTCATTTCAAAGTAAGTGAATCTGAATTGTTTTGAAAAAAATACTTTTCATTACTCATACTCTGAAAGTAGGTCATGACATGCCTGCGGAGCGGGTTGAAAGTACTACTTTTCAGCCCTAGGGAGAATCGCTTTCTACTGACAGCTGTCAAATTGTTTGATGTAATTGGGAGCAAGCCTATTGCCATCAACCAATGTAATTAGGAGCAAGCCTATTGGCATCAACCAATCTAATTAGGAGCAAGCCTATTGCCATCCACCGATTTAGGTAATTGGGAGCAAGCCCATTGCCATCAACCAATTTAATTAGGAGCAAGCCTATTGCCATCAACCGAAGTTATTGGGGGCAAGCCTATTGCCATCAACAAATTTAATTAGGAGCAAGCCTATTGCCATCAACCAATCTAATTAGGAGCAAGCCTATTGCCCCCAACCGATGTAATTAGGAGCAATCCTATTGCCATCAACCGATGTAATTAGGAGCAAGCCTATTGCCATCCACCGATAAGATTTAATCGATTTTAAGTGTTTCTCTTATGTTTACTTTTTATTTTTTTTTGTCAATTTGTTTTTTCTTTCTTCTTTCTTTCGATTTAGGTAATTGGGCGCAAGCCTATTCCCATCAACTTTCCTCACCAACTTTATTTAGTCCCTCGAGCTATTAGCGCCCTCGCTGCGCTCAGGCGCCAAACCCCGTCTCGGGGGCTAAATAAGTTACTTTCACCCCTAAGGTAACAATGTACTATATTTTACTCGATCATGTAAATAATGCAATACTAATAGAGTTAAATAAGAAAGCTTATAGTATTTTCTTTGTTTCGTTATTAATATGTATATGCTGAGCTATTTTAGTCCTACTTCCATTTATCGACACCTCGTTTATTCTGAAACTAAAAAGCTTATAAATAAAAGAATTATTCGAATGTAGTGCAATAATTACTAAAAAGTACGCAAAAAACTTTAACAGTCACATTGAAAGGGCTCGTTAAAAGACCTGAATGGCGAGGAACATTAGTATAAAAATATCACTCCTATTATAAAACCGGGTGAGATCAAAAAGAAACTGTAAGTATAGTAGTTTACATTTTATTATTACAGGGCTACTCAAACTTATTCGCCGCCACTCTCGTAATTGCAAGGAGGAGATAAGATGCCTTCGCACTTGACGTGCATTGAAGGCGTTTACGTCGCGTGTACGTTTGAGTAACACGACAAGCACTCATTACATGTCAACACGGCGGAATTTCCATACAGCCAAGTCTAACGCAGCGTATGCGATGAAAGAATATTGTATAGTTACGTTACGTTAAGTTGCGTCTGAGAACATCGTTGAAAACTTAAAACGTGTTCAATGCAAAGTAATAGTTGAGTACGAACTAGAGAATCATATTGTATATGATTCTAACTGCGGTACTCAGAGATATTTAATGATTACTTAAACCGTCACTTAGTAAGACTACGACTGTTTTCTAATGCTGAATTCATGAGGTATCTCAGGTTCCTAACGATATTTATTAATATTTTTCATAAAGTTTATCTTCGGCAATTAATATATTTTTGTTGTTTGCGATTTACAGACTAATGTAGAGAGTCCTTAACACAGAATTGAATAATAATGAGAGATAATGTATTATCTTTCTATTCATGTCAATCCATAAAGGTGTTTTATGAGTAAAATAAAAAGATATCAATTTAACATGAAATGGTGTAGAGCTGATTGAAGCTTATAAACCTAATAATTTGTAAAGATCAAGGTTTCTTTTATTCCTTTTTATCAATAAATTCTTCTTTATTAAAATGTTAAGCTTGTAAAGTAGTCAATAATATAATTTTTCGAATTTTATTGCAATATTCGCTAATTTGGTCTTTTGCGGAGTCCGCAATTATTTTACAGGATTGTGTGTTATGCATTTTCTAGGTAAATAGAATATTATGTCGACCATAGGGTCACAGAATTTATCGACAACTTATTACTCGTAGTCGAGATGATCACAAACAAGTTTAACTACAGTAAAAAAAAAAAATTAAACAAACTTTTGAATACAAGTGTCGTCATGTTTTATTTTCAAGCCTTTTAATTGATACGTATATCATGGTTTTGCCTAAAAAATAACTATTTCGCGATGAGAGTCCACCATATAATATTTAGATTTTCGAATTAGAATACCTAACCATGGATTGTCTTCCAAACTAAACGTGTTTGCGAAACTTCAGCTGACAGACATTGATGTATTAAATCCCTCAGAAACAATTATCCCCAGCCATTGATATATTAACCTCTTTTTTATATATCGATGGCTGGGGATAAGTGTTTTAAAATTCGCCTTTATACGCAACTACCACTAATAAGGGCCCTCAGAAACTATTCAGTGTTGTCACGCATGATATAGCAGACAATTATGGGTACATACGGGTACCAACTGATAAAACCGTTGTTGCGCACTATTAAAAATCAGTGTCATCATCTTTTTCTTGCCCTTATGCCAATTTATTTCGGGTCAGTGCAGTCTGTCTTCTTGCGTACAACTCTATTCTTCGTCATCTAAGTAGTCACTCAATTGAACGCAAATGTCAAGCAATAGGTAAAAACAGCATATTTAGTTTAAAAGCACAGTAGTAAGTTTTAAGTTTCCTGGATAATACAAATATAGTAATAAAAACATTTATAGCTACTCCTTGCGACTCCTATGCCAGTAAACAGGAGCATAATTACGCAGTTTAGCTGACACATTATGAATAGTCGGGTCCTTCCCACGTTTGCGTAATAATGATACAGTGTCAATGACTCCTTTAGTCCTTGACGTGGCACTGTACTATGGAATGAAGTCCAGACATCACATTCTTGAAGAACTGGATATAAAGTGTGGGCAGTTGTCCCCAACTCACAGTCCACATAGACCCACTCCGGCAAAGAACACGCCCAAAATGGTAAGTCAAAATAAAACTAGTTTTATATGTAAATCTGTTAAGTAATTGGTCGTATTTATACATTGATTGAATTCGAAATCCGGAATTCGAGAACCTAAGAATAGCCATGGTTTCGTTTCCGAACCTTTGGTGTGTCGTATTGCATGTAGCAATCCATTCTTGTTATGGAAGCTTGACCAATAAAAAAACTTTTTTACAAAAAATAAAACCGACTTCGACAAAAATAAAACACAAAAAAGTGAAAAATAAAAATCAGCTTCTGAAGTCGGTGACTTTTGTTTGTTTGATTTCATGTTTTTGCCACCGACTTCAGAAGCTGATTTTTATTTTTCACTTTTTTGTGTTTTATTTTTGTCGAAGTCGGTTTTATTTTTTGTAAAAAAGTTTTTATTTTTCACTTTTTAGTGGTTCACATGTGCTTACCCCTTCAAAACGTACCGGCGTGATGTTATGTTATGAACTGGTGTAAACAATAGACAGACATGAGATTTCAGCAATCCCAGTCCATTTGCTATCATTTATTGAGGAGTTCCGTTGTCTATCTCCGAAGTACTTCATCAGAATATGTTCACCAACCTTTGTAGTGAGTACAGGCGTGATATTATGTTGTGTGATGGCGTAAACAATGCTTAAATATGCTATAGCAACAATCGCGGTTAATCTGCTGTAATTTATTGAAGAGTTCCCCCGATTTGTACAAGATCCCATCATCAGATATTGAAATGGTGACAATGGGACCACACGGGAAGCACCAGCTTTCAAATGAAAAAAGAATCATGAAAATCAGTTCACCCAGTCGCAAGTTATGAGTGAAAAAACATAAAAAAAAAAAAAACAGTCGAATTGATAACCTCCTCCTTTTTTTGAAGTCGGTTAAAAATGATGAGACATGTGACTTTAGTCTGCTATTGCAACATTCTTACAACCACATCATCACAACTTATTATTAGTACTAAAAATCAAAGCCATATGTCATCGCTACTACGAGACACGACAGCAGTCTGCAACAAAAAAGAAAAAACAACTGAATAACCGCTTAGAAATGTTGCTAATGAATACCTACTTATAAAGTCATATTTATTTTTATTGAGTAGGTAGCAATAAACTAATGACTCAATACAGTCTCCAAGAATTATCTTTACCTGTCAAATGTCTAAGAATATTATTTTGTTTTACCCTCTTGACATCGTTCCTGTAAGATTTCGTAGAATTATTCATAAGCAAGTAATGCATTAAATTTTACAATGAAACTTTTTACTTCAACCTTCTCAGCTTTGAATCACGACAATTTACATATCTCTTTTATATATCAGCTCCTTGTTCTCAAGAATATTTAAGAATTTTGTTTTACCTACTGCAAACTTTCGTGCTTCTCTTATATTATCATCTTCGTAAATTAACTTAGACGCTGGTAAACTACGAGAGTATCTATACCATTCAGCAGAAAATATGTGAGGCCACAGTACTACGTGAAATACAGGACTGCTTCCTGAATTTATGAGTAGACTAGTATCCGACCATAGTTTTATTACGCTTATCAGAGCAGCTGCCAAAATTTTTAATAAACCAATTTGGTCTGCAATCACAGGCCTGCTAGGACAACAAGTCACGAATGCCGTTTATTCCAATGAATTTTTAAATTTTGCCCAAATTTTATACATATTATTCAACTGAAAAATGCAGCTTAATCAATCGTCATTGTACATCATCAGTAGGCCATGATTATGAATCATGAGATTCATATCAATATCATTTCTTACTGGGAAATTAACAAAGAAAAAGCTCTTTGATCTTAGAACTATTATTTTATTATCAATCTATACTTATTTGCATTTTACGACATGAAAATACCACAAACCTGCATTTAAATTAAACAAAAAGATAAAAACTTACCGTTAAATCTGACACGGGTGTTTAAAGCAGCATCCGGGATCTCTACGAGTTAAAAAAGACAACTGAATTCTTTTAACTTCACGCATGAACAAGGATTAAGCTAGATGTATAAATAAAACTCTATTAAGAACTAATTGCTATTTTTATCATAACAACATTCCCATTGACTTTACATGACCCAGAATTCATAACTATAATTCGCAGTAAAATAGGAAACCCCTTACTAAGATCTGCCTAGCTTGTAAAATTCTTAACACAGTGAGTGTTGCCCTTTTTTTTTGGGAGCGGTGGGAAATCACCAAATAACCCCTCCCGGAAGGAAGTGTCAGACTTCTAAGGACTAAAAACCACCCATGTTCCTTCTTAGCCCTTGTGCCGAGGCCACGGTATCTCTTTCGAACAATCAGCAGCGGGAAGTATTGCCCTTATAGTTAATTAGGTCAAATTAACATACCATCGTGCACCGCACATAACATTCCATGACTAATGTCATAAAATCGACATTGTACAAAAAATCGTCGCCGTAAACCGCAAACGCATTGAACATCTTTAAAATGGCCACGATTTGTGGTTAGATGCGTAGAAACTTATAAACTGTTTTTAAAAATCAGTGCGTGATGTTATCTATATAATAATATCTCATCTGCAGGACGCGGATGTAACATTTAGAATCTACCAGTCCTCAATCATGATCCTAAAATTTAAAAAAAACTATGCACATACCAACTTTCATGGTCATTCGCATCTTTACCTAATATATCACGGAATGTGTGTTTGCATTTTATTATATAAAGTTTTATTTTTATTTTTTATTTATTACGTTTTTCACTTCCAGTTTATCTAAAACTTTCTTCATGGGTTCAGAAGTTTTCACTGTTATTCACTCAAAGAAGTTTTTTTGCATTGAAGATTTCATTGATACAAATTGTTCTCGTATTTTTTGACTAACTCCAAAACCAATCAACAATGTCAGTAATTACTTACCAAAACCATTTTAGTACAAGTACAAACTAATTTTCTAGAAATTACTGGCAAAACGGCGAACGTAACTAGTATGTATAATGAAAAACATAGTTTGCTTGACCCGTTGGCCCTGACATTATGGTATTTTGTTGCGCAGGTAAAAGGTGCTCATCTCTGCGTCCTGCCTATGGTCTTTATGGCACTTGTCACTCTAGCTTGTTGCCTTGGAGGACAAATTAGAAAATTCACATACAACAATAATGGATTGGGCACGTACAGTTTCGAGTAAGTGTGATAATGACCGCTATTGCAATGAAGGTGTTATTATTTTGGCATATATCATTTCCGATACGCAATCCCATTCGGTTCATGACTTTTGAGGCTTATGTCTCAATCATTTCTTAACAACGAAATTATTTGGCTTGAACTTTCGTGTCGGAAATTTACTTGAATCATTAACCCAACAAATTAATATCAATTGCTAATAATAACGTATTCCAAATATTTAATTATTTTATGCAGAACAGTAGTTTCTTAAGAGTTTGATTAAAAATTACACAAGTAATTGGTAGGTATAGTAAATAGGTTGGGAAAAATTTGCAACACAGTTACTGCTTTTAAAACATTGCCAATATATCAACACTAATTGTCGGTACTAAAAGTAACGTAGCAATTAGTGTTGATTAAAGCAATAATTAGGTATTAGAGCAGTAAATAATAATTATTGGTATAAATAAATCTAATTAAAACGAGGTTTTAAATGCCACATATTCTACGCACAAAAGCTTATAAGGTTTTTCATGAACTCATACATAACAAAACAAACACGTGAAATAATGAATATTTCCAATTAATAATTATTAACTCTAAATGTTATCGTCACGATCCGTTATAATGTTTGAAAAAAGGAAGAAAAAAGGTGCTAAGATTTTAAAGCTAATAATTAATTTAAATATTTTATCTTTCTAATTTAGTTTTTTACGACCGTCTAATAACATGTTGACAGACTAATCTTTGAACCTGTGATGTGAATTTAATAATGTCACGCGACGGAAAATGTTGTGACAGGATAATGTCGCCGACGTGACGTAGGTCACTATTAGGCCGCTCGCCCACAGCGACTTTTTGTGGCAATGCAGTAGCGATGCCAGTAGCGATGTCGAGTGTTTGCATCGATGCAGTCGCGATGCGGTCGCTAGCTGTATGCCTTCGCCCACAAACCGAACGCGCATTAGAAGCGATGCTGTCGCGTGTCAGCATCGCTACAAAAAGCCGTGGGCGAAGGGCCTTATTTAAATGTTATGGAAGCCAATCTTGAGAGGCCTCGTGGCTAAATAATAACAGTGGCAATGATTGACCGAGAGCGGTCCGTGTCTTAAGCCATACACGCTAGGGTGTACCTGACAGGTTTGCCTATATAGTTGGACTATACTACAGGTAAAGCGTAGTAAGGATGTTGCAAATCTGTGCAGGTTTCTTCAAGAGGCAGGTCAAGCTTACCTGTACAGGTATATCCTAGCGTGTATGATTACCTTAGGCAAGTTTAGTTCTCCAGCCAGCTGTCATTTTTGAAGTTCTTTGGCAGCCGTAACGAGTAATCGGTACCGAGAAAAACGGACAACCAGACTTCCGAGAAATATCGTATTACCTAGTGACCTGGTTATGGAAGTTAGTTGGTCCATGTAAAGTCAAGCATTCAGCAGCATCCAGTTAAAATGTATCCAACCCAATATTTTAATTGGGAAAAGAGTAGGCTGATGATGAGAGGTCAATCCTGCATTTTAGTTATAACAATGAACAGCCAACACATAGCTTACCTTCTATGACATAAGTGTAAATTGTTTTAATGCTTTATTACTGTATGGACAAAAAGTTGTACTAAGCTCCGAAAAATATCTTAGATAAAATAAATACTAATCAATTTTATCAATATATTTTGAATGACATAGTAATTTAATCGAATAAATTCTGATTTTTGCTTCTGTCATAAATTCGTAACAATGTATTTGCACACCTCGTATGGTTATAATACAGTGAACCATAAAAACGTTTGTAACATCCTCACTACCTGTTTTATGCAAATAAATGATTTGTATTTGTATTTGTAAAATTTTTTTTTTTTTTACGTTACGTAACGCTTGAATCTGATCTAGCATAATGAACCTTAGTTAATTGGCAGGGTAAATACAAAATATGTAGGTTTTTTTTATTGATTATTTATCTATATTTTAGCATTTTGTTAGAGTCGGTTTTCTTCAGGAATGTCTGAGGATTTATTTTATAGGATTGAATTGTGTCGTAAAATCTTTACGTTAAAGCAATTACAAGTACAACAGTAATGGTTTTTCTTACGATAGAAACATTGCAAATATCATCATCATCTGCCTAGCCTTTTACCAACTATGTTGGGTTTGACTTCCAGTGTAACAGGAGGCAACTGGATACCAGTATTTTACATGGAGCGACTCTGAGCTCTAAAACCCAGTTAATACTGGTTAATACGAAGTATTTATACCCCTTGGTAAGACTGGTTGGACTGAAATAGACCAGCAAACATTGCAAATAGTTATATCATTTCATAAAAATTTTAGGATTTGTAATTCCCAAAATTAGTCCAACTGTTTGCATAACAAGAGGAGTATGAAATCAGAAAAGCAATTAAGGTTTATGAATCTAAGGTTAAGTAAAGAGTCATCGTATAATAAACACTTACACAATTCAAAAATGTGTAAATCAAATACCGTTTTATAATAATTATATAATCACACTTAGGATTAGAAATGACGCAGACACTATAAATCAATTTTGAAATTAGTCATCAAAAATGTTTCGTGCACCTGCACAAGTGAACGTTTCAGCTGACCTTTGACCATCAGGAATTCGAAAAATAATGATAGTTTTCGCGTGAGAGTACCGAAATGCAATTCTATCTATTAAGAAACCAAGCATGACTAGAACGTTTCACGACTTACTTGAATGCCTTATAAGTTTCGGATAATATTAAAGTTTAAATTCTATTGCACATTGCTTCATATATCCCTCAATTAAATGTACAATTTACTTTGTTTTGCATATGAATAGAATAATTACCAAAGTATTCAGTGATTGTTTACCAGTTATTTATTTGAAATATTTAGTTAGTTGAATTGGGTAACAATTTTCAATGTCGTTTATTTCTCAAACCTTTTTTTTCTCGCCTAAGTGTTAAAAAATATTTAGGTATTTAATTAATTAGGGACTTATATTGGTAGGTGTAACTTGAACTTGTACTCAACTTACTTTTTTCTTAAACAGGTATGAAACATCAGACGGTACATACAGAAGGGAAGATGGTGGACTTATTCCAGGACCTGAAGGTCGCTCGTTAGTCGTCCGAGGAGAGTACGGGTACATTGACTCCAGAGGAAAGCCCTATTCTATGAAGTATGTGGCAGATGCCAATGGGTACCACCCAAGAGTCAATGACGACCACACGAGATTCAACGATAGAAGAATTATTTGATGTTATGATAATAAAATAGTAGAATTTAGCGTTTATTTTATATTAAACTAACAATTAGAGCGTCAATAACCCGTACTGTTTGCTTGGCCCAGTTAATCTGAGTGGATTGGTGCTAATTAGTGCCACTCATAACAACACGCCTGTACTCGCGAAGGGTTAGGCAGGAGGTGTACCTAATAGTACACCTACATTGATTCACGTAAGTTTAAGTCCCGTATAATACGAGTAGAGGGTAAGCCTATTCGCCCGTCGGGGCTGTGGATATCGAAAGGTTACCGCGGCTCCGATACAAGGGCGAAGAAGAAGGAACATGGGTTTGGTTTTTAGTCAGTAGAAGTCTGACACTCCCCTTCGCTCTGCCCAAGAGCGGGGGGGGGTTATTCGATGATTTTCCACCCACCAAAAAAAAAAAAAAGGGTAAGCCTATTGTCATAATTTACATCAACTTGGTACAAATCCAGACTACGTGGCTGCTACTGAGAAATTCCTAATGGAAAAACCCAACAACACTTTGCTCGATCCGGTAATCGAACCCGGCATCTTGCACTCAGCAATCAGACACGGTTGCGACAACCAGACATCCGTTATTCGTACTGTTTTCCAATCGTAACAGTTTTCACGAATTTACTTAATGCATCTCCATAATTAACGGCATTCATTCTTGCTATCAGGAATGTGGTAGGCAGGAACTACAAACTAAAATAAGTATACTAAGTCTTAGTATACTTGTTTTGATTCATCAACGTTCACACAGCTCGTATGTACAAGGGTGACCATAAATTCCTACGTATAGAAACCGTAGATTGCGTAAATTAATTAAATAATTACACATTTGTCATACCTAACAATGTTAGATAAGCATTCTTCATTGATTTACACGCTTGTGATAATTCAATAACTTTGACGCAACTTCCGAATTTAAATGTTAAGTGAATTACGATTTTAACTTTACGATTCATTTTAAATTTAGCTTGTTTTTTTAAAGAATTTGTCAAATGATCGATATTATAAGTTTCACAGAAGATTTACAAATTCGTGTTCGAGTACTAAAATGTTGATGAAAATCTTGTAGATGTATCGTATTTGAACGATTTTTTTTTGTCATATTTAGTTACCTACAACATATATACTTGATTTGTGTGTTATTCTATGGTTTTGTAGGAACCGCAGCTAACTAAGTATTTAAATTACGGGCTTAAAGTCATTCATCTCGAATAAATGAGCACAAAATGCCAGCGGCTGCCTCTTTGGTCTGGGTGGTTGCTTGCAAGCATGACTACTGATCATGATTCCTGTGTTCGATTCCCGGCTCGGACAAAGTACTATTTGGTTTTTCTATCACAAATTTCTCAGCAGAAGCCTCGGAGTCTGTCTAACCTTTCGTGAATTAAGGGCGTGAAGTTATGTATATCGCCAGCCTATCACACTCGTAGCAATTATGAATTTTGTTGAATATAATAATATAGAAGAACGTGAAGGTGCCAAAAATGTTGCTCACAATGTTATCTAATAGAATAAATCTTGCATAAACTCTACCAAAGTTATTTGTGGTTACAACTAAACCAACACTTGCATGTGTCTTATCGCGTCGAGCGAGCTTGTTCCATCTTAATTTACACCTCCCATGTCCTGATTCGTATGTAAAATAAAAGTGCTCTTAAATTACAGTGAGCAGGCAAAACATACGACGTTCGAAAACATGATACCAATTCCAGGGTGGTTATTTTAAAACGTAAAGGGAATCGATATCTTATATTGAGTGATTTATTAACATCTTTGGATTTTCTGAGTAGGTATTCTGATTAATGTAGTCAGTAATGGGGAGTGTTGATATAGATGCAAAAAGCACTGTCACGTATTCGATGAAACAAAGATATGTGTTTTGGTCCCACAACTATCAATAGATGAATTTACTCCAACATAGTACTGTATAAAACAAGGTAGATGGTTAAGCATAACTCATTGAGATCTCAGCATCATATTTGAGATGTGAGCAACATATATACTATGGATCACTGTTGTCTAAATTAAATAAATAAATTATTATTATTATATATATGAGATGTCAGCAACACAAAGAGATGTCAGTAACATAGAAGGGGTCCGCAAGGGCCGAGAAGCCTGCCGGAGCTGTGAAACTCTTCGAAAAAGATACCGCGGCCCCGGAACACAAAGGGCTAAGAAGGAACATGGTTGGGGTTTAGGCAGTAGAAGTCTGACACTCCCTTCCACTCCATCCACAGGCCATGTGATGATTTCTCATACATAAAAAATGGGATGACTCATGATTTGACTCATGAGGCATTAAGTCCGCCTTTGAATAGTGTTTCGCTGTCCATAAAGTTTTAATAAATAAATGATAATGACTTCTAATTATCAGATATAAATGTCAAAAGTTTCAGAGCTAGAGTCTGCAAAGATTAAGCTATTGTTCCACAAGAAAATGAAGTGAACTATGATCTTTGGAAAAGCCAGAAAATTTTATTAAAATAAAATGTGCAATACATCGTAAAACCTTACCAATAAAATTATTGAACATTCTTTACGACTTATTTCGCAAGTCTATAAACGTATACTGCTCAAACTTAACTATATATTTGATGTGTAATTTTTAATACAATATCTCGAATAATGTTCAGAATATATTTTTGTTTTGTTACGTATTTTGTAAGTGATTTTTAGGAACGAGGGTGATATTGTATTACCCGTCGGGGTTGCGAGTCCCGTCGGGGCTGCGGGTTGTTCGAAAGAGATACCGTGGCCTCGGCACAAAGGGCTGAGAAGGAACATGGGTGGTTTTTAGTCAGTAGAAGTCTGACACTCTCTACCGCCTGCCCAGAGCGGGAGGAGTCATTTGATGATTTCCCACCCTCCAAAAAAAAGGGTGATACTTTAATGCAGTTTAAAAGTTATTATGTAACGTTTCGTTTTAGGTCCTGAACAGTCTAATCAGGAGGTGTAATTCTGCTATATACACGTAGTAAGTTAATTGTATTTTTAAAAGCTTTTCGGGGATCAGCAGCCGTAGCACAGTGGTTACGGCCCCGACTTACGAGCAGTTCGTCGTAGGTTCGACCCAAGCCTTACTTTGTGTTATTTATTACATCGCTTTCAAAAACGGTGAAGAAACGCCGTTCGTGAGGAAACCGGCATGTCCAAGAATCAAAAAAAATTAAAACTTGTGACATCTGTCCATCCACACTGTTCCCATCGCGTGGTAGAGCCCATTCTCTTTCAGTGGGAACATTATAGGCTGATAATGATGATGATTTTCTCATCGCATTTCCCAAAACTTTCGAGCAATCTCTTTTATCGTAGAACAATATCCATTTACTAATAATATCATAAACGGGATATTTACCATGTTTGATTATTGTTTCGAGTTCCCGATATTTCGGCGCTGTTACAAGCGACAAAAAAGAAGAAGAGAAGTTACTCGAAACAATAATCAAACATGGTAAATATCCCGTTACCTAGAAATAAATGGATATTATAAGTTATTAAACTGACATGGTCACTGACACTACTATTAATATCATAAACGAGATATTTACCGTGTTTGATTATTGTTTCGAGTTCCCGATATTTCGGCGCTGTTACAAGCGACAAAGAAGAAGAAGAGAAGTTACTCGAAACAATAATCAAACATGGTAAATATCCCGTTACCTAGAAATAAATGGATATTATAAGTTTTTAAACTGACATGGTCACTGACACTACTATTAATATCATAAACGAGATATTTACCATGTTTGATTATTGTTTCGAGTTCCCGATATTTCGGCGCTGTTACAAGCGACAAAGAAGAAGAAGAGAAGTTACTCGAAACAACAATCAAACATGGTAAATATCCCGTTTATGATATTAATAGTAGTGTCAGTGACCATGTCAGTTTAAAAACTTATAATATCCATTTATTTCTAGGTAACAAACGCCCATACTATATAAATACTTTTCTTAAATATTCATATCAATCAGACCCAGTGCATCCAAAAAGCTCGACCGTAGTCAAAAGCTTGCCAAAAAATCAGATGTCTTACTTTATTTCTTCTCAGTTACAGTTACTACAATTTACAGAAAATTACCAATTAATAAAATAAATTATGATTTCAGTGAAGACATTGAGTTAAGGAGAATATTTCCAAATGAATTTCCGCAAGACACAATTCGAAAAAGTGGTTCAGTAGATCCAGAGGTATATCAATCTTATCACAATTATTTTCAAACTAAAGTCTAATGCCATCAAAACTACAACAAAATACAGCAAATTAACCCAAAATAATTAGGTACAATGCGTACACAAATTATTTCTTGCGCAGTGTGACCTAAGAGAGTGGTTTAGAGGATTTGGGTTACATTACATATAATTAAAGTTTAGCAACTATGAGCTTCTGTTAAGCAAGTAAGTTTGTGTTTTAACAAACATTAGTACAGCCAATGAAACTTTTTGGTTAACCTAGTTGGGCAAAACAACTTAGCTAAGGGGCCATCCTTTAATCACATATACCGCCTTATTAATAAAAAAAGTGACGGCATGCGAGATAAACCAAGCCTAAGTTGAAACAGGTTTAACTATTTTTATTAATAAGACGGGTGAGGTTTATCAGGCAAATCATAAGTGTATTTTTTAGTATTGACAAGATCCGATAGTTTAAGAAATAAAAAGTTAAAAATTAAGCATTTTTTTACACAAGTGCGCTTGCTATGTGGTAACACAATTAAATCCAATCCGATATTGGTCAATATATTTAATAAAGACTGGCTGGACACATTCCTTTTTTTGTCGTAAGAAAAATTCACGTGATTGTCACTCTATCCCCGTCGTGATTAATCATGATTTGATACGTGATTATAGGATGATCCCCAAAAAAACCAAAATACTGACATCACAATGACATCTAAACAAACATCTTAAACAAATGATTTCTATTTAAATGGACAGTCAAATATAAGAATGCAAATATTTTCCTCTGTCTAAACCACGACAAGAAAAATGTCACACATTATGTAACGCAAAACTTAATAAAAAAATATTTTTTCTAGCACTTAGGTCGTTACGCCGAGCTAGAGAGCTATTTCAAACACCCAAAAGACAAAATCAATAGTCATTTTGAAGAGTTGGTGTGTTATAATAAGGGCGACAGCAAGGTATGATTTTTTTACGCATCAAATAAAAGAGTTGTAAGGTAACCCTTTGTAAACGTTGGGGAGCCGAGCCTTTTCTCAATAATCGGGAATGAATTCAGACCCCGTGCTGCTATCGAAAGTCAATAACACTTTGCTCGACCTGGGTAATTAACCAATGAGTCATTTTAAGTGTCGTCCTTGCTACATAAAGACCACGGCTAATTGTTCGTGAAGACAGTATTTTTTTAATTTTGTTTAAAACACGTTGGGATACAAATACACTCTAAGATTTTTTTCCTGTATAGTGTTTTAGAAACAAAATAATAGTTGTTCCGGGGCAGCCTCTTGAGTGAGTCCCTGGTCCCGTGGGGGGATGGGACCCATAATACTCAGCGTAGCAGTCAAACGCATAGCCCTTACGCAAACCATGTATCTGCTAATGAATTGCCATTCATTAAAATGAACCTTCAATTTATACAAAACGATCTGCGACGGCCATTATTTTAAATTATTAGGCTTAAATGGCATTAACTGTCCACATGGTCATTTTGCAACAATAAGACAGCGTTTTTAAAAGGTTTGCTGGTATGCAGAATAGCAGTTCATATAACAAGACATCACGCCTGAGTTCCCAAAGGCTAGGGAGAGAAAGAGAGAGAGAGGTGTACCTAATACTACTCACACACCGCCAGTAATGTTTACGTCCCATGTGATAGGGGGCGAGCCTATTGCAATCAACCGGGCACAGATCTAGAATTTCAGACTACGTGGCTGTCACTGAGAAAGTCCTTATTGAAACCCAATAACACATTGCCTCAGCAGTTGCGCTTGCAACCACTGAGTCGAAGAATCAAAGATAATGCCTCCATGATCCAACAGCAACCGACCAACATATACGGTAATTGTACGGGTTATATCACTGGGCAGCACCTACACCTTATAGCTACTTTTTATAAAAATCACTCTAGTTTTGTCAAAATTCTTGGGATGAAGTTAAAGTAACTATAACAGTAGGTAGTGTGCACTCTAATTCCAGCTATGTAGAATCGATGTTGACCGATACTCGCCGGAAGAAAACGCTTACTACCTGTCCAATGTGTTCGACAGTCACGTGGACCGACGTCGGGTTTACTGCTTCATGCTACTCTGCTTCACTGAAGATGAGCTGGATCGAGTTGTAGCTTCATTTTAAATAAAGAATTTTGAATAGAATTGACATTGTATTATTTCTACCAAATTGAACTTTAACGCATGAAACGCAGAGCTGTATTCAAATGGAAAGGTCAATTAACTACGATTTCGATACAGTTTCGTCAATAAATAAACACTGAGAAGATCCAAGTTTCACCAACTCTACATTACACGTGCTTATGCTTAGACAAATTCCTGTCTTTTTACCCGACTGCGGCGAAGCCCAAAAGGAGGGTTATGTGTTTTTACCCGACTGCGGCGAAGCCCAAAAGGAGGGTTATGTGTTTTTACCCGACTGCGGCGAAGCCCAAAAGGAGGGTTAAGTGTTTGACGTGTATGTATGTATGTATGTCCGTTTCTTTGTTCCCTCATAACTCCTAAACGGATGAAGGGATTTGAATGAAATATACATCGTTAGATTTGTCTTGATGGCGCAAGTGTTATAGGCTAAAATTAAAAAACAAAAAAAATTGCGCATTTTGGGGGCCAAATCGCGGAGTTCAAAAAATTTTTTTTTTTCAATACCATCGAGTAGGGTATCAAAATGAAGAGTTTTATAAGGAGATTACAAAAATATATAACACTTATATGTTTAAAAGAAATTCAAAGTGACAAATCCTTTAAACAAGCACAAAAGTTAAATCATTTGCGAAGAAGTTTACGCGACCAACGAAATATCAAACACAAAAGAACTAAAAAGTTGGAAATAAAAAAAAGTAGTTGAAAAACTAAAAAACCCGACTGAAAAAACTGAAAAGCAAAAAACAAGCACATTTTTTAGCAGCATAGAACTCTCTCTTCCAAATAAGTAGCTGCTCTATAAACCCGGAGAAAAGACCAGAAAGTTACAGCCGTAAATCCTAAAACAATTATACTGAAGTGAAATGATATAACACCTTAGTCATCTTACGTGAGTATAAATGAGTAATCCGATACCTTAACCCGCGGATAAGTCAAAGCCTTAACCCCGATTATTATGGGCATTGCTCTGACAGGGTAATTTGTATTCCATCTTTATGATATCTATATTTATCTCAATTGTATTGCAAGATGATGTTGTCTCTGTTGCACACTTAAAGTTACTTGAGACATAAGATTGTTATCATTCACGCCCAGACTGTACACGATCGTTACGTCATCTGAAGATAACCTGCAAGTCGTGAATCCTTTTGTTTTCACCCGAGGTATGGAGATGCGTCTTGTAACGTCTTCATACAAAATAAATGATGACTTGATCAAAAATACTCTATAGATATTTTTTTACATAAACAGAACTATTTAAAATTGTAGATCAAGTTCCGTATGGTGTCGGACGGAAAAGAATAGCACCATCCCCTATCTTCCCGTGGGTGTCGTAAGAGGCGACTAAGGGATGTACCAGAGAATGGGCAGCAGCGTTCTCTGTGCTTTTTGTATCGACCGTACTGCGATCGCCAACCCGCCTGCCAAGCGTGGCGATTATGGCAAACCCCCCTAAGCAAAAATTACACTTAGGGGAGGCCTATGTCCAGCAGTGGACGTCTTTCGGCTGAAATGATGAATGATGAAAATGATGAGATCAAGACATTTTGAATCAAACGTAATTGAGTTGAAATCAATTTAAAAAATAACTAATGAAAATACCATATTGGCATTTTTATTAGTTCTGTTCATGTAAAATTTTATCAGCGTAATATATGCCCTTTTATAGTTTGTTGCTAGTTTATTTAGGTAGTATTTTTAATTGTAATAATATTTAAAGCTAGTTTACAAAATAACAAAAAAAAGTTTTAACGAATTGAATATTTTTACACTTTAAATATTTATTTTGTATGAAAAAGCCACGAGTGCATCCTCCAAAGATTGTTTATTCAGATTCTGACAGCAGTAGGTAAAACAATTTTATAGGTTCCCATGACCAATAAAGGCATCTTCGCAATGGTCCCGCGAATCACGCTGCCAATGAAGCAACAGATTCTTTGCAATCAAAAATTAGATGGACGAGCTGAACACATCCGTGCATCTGATCTCGAATGTTCTAACAAAATTCAATAAAGATAGTATCTATGAATGTATTGGCATTATAGAGAGACATGGTATTTGTAAGTAGATCATCGATAAATGTTGCAGTAACATCTTCATTTTACACATAGGACGGGTCCTTTCACCTTATCAGGCATTTTTTTTTTGGTGGGTGGGAAATCAACAAATGACTCCTCCCGCTCTGGGTTTCCCGCGCTCGATTTTAACTGACTAAAAACCACCCATGTTCCTTCTTAGCCCTTTGTGTCGAGGCCGCGGTATCTCTTTTGAACAACCCGCAGCCCATCTTGTCATGCCTGTTGTTATTTGCCCAACGTAGGCGGCGCTGATAGATGTAACAGAAAGTTCTAAACCGGTCGTCAAGTATTGGCCTGATTCAATGTATATTGCCATCGACACGTTAAGAAGAAGATGTTCAACTCATATTGACCACTGTTCGTCATACAATCCGCCTCTGGTTATATTTATAACATCACAAGGGTTCTTAAATCAAAAAACAATTTGCAGTTGAAGGTCACACGTGGTGATTTGATGTGTAATAAATTAATTAAGAGGTCATACTTGACCATGGTTGGACGGTGTTTTAAAGAATTTATGGAGGTGCACTATGATGGAGTATTTGAACAGATCTCAGCAACATAACCTGGACTTAAGAAAACATAAAATGAATATTGCCAATAATTGCTTCTTACCATTTGACATAGAAAGACTTAGGCAACAATGGGGTTAAGTCAATGGGGTCTCACCTCACGAGGCTATGCTAATTTATTATGATGTTAACTTTTATCAGATCTTAGCGACAAAGGTAGCAAGCTATCCTATTTTTAACTTTAAAAGGATCTTTCCTCACAAAGCTCGTCTTTTAAAGCTAAACGATAAATAAATTACTGTTGGGTTCCATTAGTGTCTACCCCAGGTACAAAGCTCCAATAAAATGTCAAAAACATGGCTAAGCTATAGCAAACGCATAATCTCTCGACGCATAAAACTTGACCCACTCAATGGAATGTAAATATTTATATAGATATGTAAAATAATGAGGTGTCATCTTGGTGCCGACAAACTGTTATGTCATTGTAACCTTGTACTACATAATATTTATGTAGGTATATGAGTATTATGCTAATTAATGGTGCTTTATGTCATTGTAAACTCACTGTGGTGTTCTAAAGCGGCCATATTAAAAGTTTGACCTAAAATGTGAGAAGTATATTCTGTAAGGAAAGCGACGGGTGTCAGAGGTCGTCAGCGGTGTATGGTTCTACGGTTCAACAGACTGTGACGTAAGCAGACCGGTTGGGAACTAACCTCCGCCATCGAAGAGGATGAAATATATTCAAAAAGCTTTTGTAATCCACCTACATTTGTGGCAATGTGTCACAATATTTTGTTTTGAATCGGGAGTTGTGGAGACTACAATTCCGTCTACAGCCAATAGAGCTCAAGTAGTAAATACATTAACTATAAATACATTTGCACTAAATTATAGTCGCTGAACAGGCCGTTATATAAGACTCATCCTACGAGTCTGCGAGACTGATTGTGCACTTCTTATCATGCTACTCTCATCAGAAACCAATTGGATACAATGTTCAGACCAAAATGTGAAACCTTGACCTTTCCACTCAATTTTCGACTAAGCGTCGTGGTTTGTACATTTATTAATAAATTATCTTCTCGCCCTAGGCACTTTAGACCTTATTTATTCGTAAATAAAATCTATTTTCACATTTACATTTTTACGAAATGCATCTTCAAAATAACTTCGGCCAATGAAAATGCTAAAGGCCGATTTAGTGGCTCCGGCTGATTGACATTTCCCATAACCTTAATATTATAGCGTCCACATTCCTTGAATTTTTCTTAGTAAATTATTGGTGGTTTTAACAATTATTTCCACTCGTTTAGAAGTTATTATAATTTGTCCAACGTCAGTTCTTTGAACTAAGGAACAACCTTGAACTGATGTTAAACGGAACATTTACCGAGTATATCGTAAATACGTAACTAAACGCTGCACTAAAGAAACTATTTCCTAGCAAACAACCGCAGAAATAATAAGTAGGTGGTAGGATACTACTACTTTTAGAATTTGTACGTAGTTAACGTACAAATTCTAAAAGTAGTAGCAGAATTAATATACGTATCTCTATTCTCTCACTTTACGTGAGCATGAACTTCTAAGTTAAGGTTTTCCACATAATCAGCCTATAGTTATGAGTGTGTTCTGTGACTCAACACTGTTAACACCATAAGTATTGCAGTTTTGTACCTTCTTTGCTGGTTTACTCTTCGTTTACCTGTGTAAGAGAGGACTTAAACAGCAGTGCTTACATTTATTTTACAGCGTCTTAAAACAATCATACGAATACTTTTATAAGCCAGTTAAACCAACTTCTGTACTAAGCTAGAAATACATGTTTAAAAAAAATTACTTATGTTCAGTGTAGTTATCGTACAACATTAGTAAGTTTATCCCACAACATCAATGACCTACTAATTATACGCATAAAAAGCCTGTTTAGAGGTCATAGGCGGCTCTTCAATAATGACCTACTTTATATCTCATTTAGTTTTTGCTATTAGCATACCTACACATCTTCATTAGTGTTACCATTAATCCTGAATAACAAATTATAAAGTAAATGAACCATAATGTTTCTTAAAACGAGCTCATACAATAACATTGATTGAGTGAACGTTTCTAAAACATCGACTTGACATCTTAACGTCAGAAAAACTAATGACGGTCCAAGCTTTATGATGTCTAGCACTTTGTCTGCCTTTGAACAAGCTAGACGAGATTACAGAATGGGTTCATGTGGCAGTGGTATTGCATAAACGGAGTCACTGTGCGCTCCACCCAATCAATGTCTGAACTTTCAAAAGAAAGCGGTGAGTTACGACCGAACTATATCGGAATATCGTGAGCACACATCGACTTATACAATTATTATAATGCTTTATGTAATGTCTATTGACAGAGTAATCGCGTTTGATATCTATTGTGGCAATAATTTAATGGATGCCTTCTTCTAATAAGCTGTTTAATGAAGCTATTAGTCGGTAATGCGTCATAAAAAGCCACACCTTGCCTGCAGGGTTCTAAGGTTTAAGAGGCAACAGAGCCAGAAAACAGGTATTTGAAGAAATTATTACTGCCAAGCCAGATCGCACCGTAGAGTGCGATCAGACCAAGTATATTACAAAAAAAAACGAGATCTTCGTATTCCTCTTTTTTTCCCTGAAAACTGAACCGATTCAATTATTTTTGACATTGAAATTTTAAGAAAGAGTAATGTCTAGGTCCCATTTAATATTTCATTGTGTTGAAAACTTTTTGAATTTGTCTGATTGGTAGTCTTCTAATCACGGCCGTAGAAATGGGTAATTGTATACAGGTCATATTTTCTTTACGTCTTAGTTTCTGATAAGAAATAGGAGATGACAAGAACTGCTAGAGGCATTATTCCGGAAAAAATCAGAGGAATACGAGTACATACTGAGAATCACCACATGTGCCCTCTCTAACAGCTGTGCTAAGTAGCGACACAAGTTGTTAACCTATTGCCTTCAAACACCGCATGACTCGCAAAGGTCAAAACAAATGCACAAGCCGCCAGTTCTTGAAAGAATTGGACATAAACAACAATTTGGAACATCGCGTCGTAAATCTGGCCCTTTTACGACTGTGTTACAACTAAAGTTTCCACATTAGTCATTATGTAACTGAATTTATATTCTAAATTTCACTAATAGACCATTAAATAATGTGTCAAAATCATTTAATAATTTCACCAGTTTCTAAAAGATGCAACAAATCTTATTGTAAAATGACTAATTAGTTATATGTCTGAGCCGTTTCTGAAAAGCTGTTGACGCCGTCGACTTACGTGGATAATGTATAATTGTATAGGTACAGTCTAAAGTTCAATTGTGACTGGGAAGAGAGTAAAGTCGTGGACAAAAGTCAGTCTTACTTAATTTATTACAAGTGAAGCCAGCATGTAATCCTATCCATTCACTACAATGCGGCTTACATTGTGATTCATCCGAACATGAAATCTTGAACTAGGTCCATTAACTTTTGTACCAAATAATGTAATGTAAATTAATGTTTTGTGAGTGCTAACTATTACCGTTACAACATTACAAGTAGGCGTTTAATTTAACTCTGCTACTGTTATGTAATTTTTATTCAAAAATTAACATAGTTTCCAGGGCAAATGTTACTTGGCCATGCACCCACAGTAGTTATTATGTAGAAATATAATACTAAATTAATTTTACCATTTGTGGATTTACCATCCTGCAACTAGGAAGTGTCTGTCTTCAATTAATGTGAACTAGATCTACTGATGGCGCTGTAACCTGGGAAATGAAACGAAGACGAGTATGAATTTATGTCACAACAGAAGATGAATCCAGAGAGTCCGTTTATTATTATTTCAAATTCGATATTTTAGAGAAGACTTATTATTACGTCCATTTATCATATTACCTATTAATATTTTATCCACATTCTATCTATTCCGTGATTAGGCCTGTCGTACTGTATGGATCGTAATGTTGGGCTGTGAAGAAGATGGATGAAAAAAGGTTGCATGTTGCTGAGATGAGAATGTTGAGGGGATGTGTGGTGTGACCAGAATGGATAAAGTAAGGAACGGGTATATCAGGGGAAGTTTAAGTTTAAGAGAAAAGTTATAAATAAGGGAATCGACTGTCGTGGTATAGGCATGTGATGAGGAGGGATGAATCGCATGTGACTAAAAAAGTTATATGAATATAAATGTGGATGGATGGAGTGTGTGAGGAGTGATATGAAGGAAAAAGGAATAAATGATAACGTGACGACTAACAGGGCAGAATGGAAGGAAAAAACGTGTTGCGCCGACCCCAAATGACATGGGATAAGGGCAGGAAGATGATGACCTATTAATATTCTATACGTAATAATTAAATAGGCTAACAGACGATTCCCTACAGCTATCCCTATTTACACAAGAGCTGTTGAGCAATAAAATTTGTCGTGACTAGAGGACAGAGATACCTATAGGATAGCCTAGTTAAACAGACAACATACACAACAGTGGAGCATTAGAATAATGATTAATTTTAACAGCTGTAGGTTACATTTAAGAACACAAAAGCTTCAAAAAAGGAGACGATTTATTTCTATTTTTTTAACTGCCATTCTTCAATAGCTGTGGATGTCGAAATATCGGGAATAGGAACAATCACAGATGACCGGTCAGGAACAATGTAAACAAACCGATCTGGTTTTCATGGACTTAAGTTGAAACCGTGGGTTTTAAGTAAAACATTGAGACAAGAAAAACACATCGCCCACATGTGTAGGTATCTCTGGAATGTCACGCCAAATGTATGCATTGACCTATGCAGGAATGGGTCCTTAGCCAAAATATGCGAATTTTATCACACAAAATTTGAAATCTCATAGATATTTTTCTTCAAGAAACTAATTTGGATGCAGTTAAGAATAATGAAAATTTAAAAAGGTCAGTAGCTGGCTCTTCCTACCCAATGTATTTTGGTGTCTTACCATAAAAAGTGGCAAACAATTTCAACATGACACTATCTATTTATTCTAAAAACAAATATGAATCATGAATATGCAGTTTTAGTTTGTAACGCCTAAGTATTAGAATAATGTTATGCATATTTGTTTAAGAAGACATTAACGATCGTATCTGCTGTTAATTGTATATAGCAACAATTATAATACATGCATTATGAGATAATTAATGTCTGCATTCATAACATTAATTGACTATTCAGAATTACAAGTACTTAATAAAATGCATTCAAAAATACACCCAATTCACGTGGAACAACTGCATACATTATGTGAGAACATCGTAATGTTACGTACGTTTAAAAGTGAAATAATAGGGAGAGCAACCTTTTGTAATTCATGTTAACATTGACATTTGTACGCCTATTATTACTTACATAAAATTGAATGGTAAAATTAAATATTACACACACGAAGATACTAAAACAACATCGATTAAAAGCATGCAACACACGTACACTAGTGCTCTTCACGAGCGATGCTGCATCTTTTGCTATGGTATACGGCAATGAGAAGCACCTTACTGGCCCAGCCCGGGTGTTGTAACGCGGTATTAGAAGAAATACTTACGTTGGTATATAAGAGAACCGTTTGAAGACGTAATCATCCCACACATCAAGTGTTCTCTGAAGACGACAGCCGCAAGAAAACAAAGAAAATGAAATTGGTTAGTCCTGTGACGTCTTGGATTGTGAAGTGAAAAGTGAACTGTGAAATTAGATTAACGAAAAGCCTTTCTTTTCAGTTCGTGGTTCTTGCTCTGATCGCTTCCGCGTGCGCCGCTCCACAACAGAACCTACAGGATGTTCAAATAGTGCGTTATGATAACAACCCTGGAATCGATTCTTATAACTTCGCGTAAGGGATGCTCCATATATTGCAAAAGTAGACTGAAAACAAATTATTTTTGTTAAGCTAAACACAAAACTTTTACAGGTGGGAGCTGTCAGACGGATCAAAGCACGAGGAGCAAGGACAACTGAAGAATCAAGGCACAGACAATGAGGCGATCGCCGTTCAGGGACAATACGCTTGGTACGGACCCGACGGCGTTCTCTACACTGTCACCTACATCGCTGATGAGAATGGCTTCCAACCTACGATCCAGCAGGGTCCAGGAGGAGTAATCCCTTCGGCGGTCGTTGCGTCCCTCTTGGGTTGAAAATTTCAAAAGTAATTTAGGTCTTTGTAAATACACCTGACGATGTATATAATATTTATATACTAAGTCATTAATGTTATATTATATAGTTTATTAGGTAATAAATGTACTGATTTTTATAAACGTGACGTGTGATTTTATTGTCCCGACATGTTTGTTGATTTATTTATTCACAAGTGGCTATGCTAGAACCATTTCCATAGAAAAATCTTAATAATTTTATTGACAGGATACTTTTAAGCAATTTTTTACGAACAGACCAGCAATAGGATTTATTTAATAAATAATAATAAATTGTTTATTTATCCCAATAATGCACACAGACAGTTTAAAAAGAAAATGACAGAAATACAATGAACATAATAATATAGCTTTGAGCATAAACTGTTTGAGTTTACATTAATAGTCTATGTTTACAATAATAATGAAACTAGGAGACCTGTATTTTAAGAGACAGTGATCGGCCAAAATTTGTATTTAATAAAAATGAGCTTTATAATTTAGTAACTAATTAAAAATACCTGATTATAGAGTCATAGTTTATAAAAAAAGATAACTGAAGATACAGCTGATAAAAGGATGTTTTAGAATAACTTAGTTAAACTAAATATTAATCTCAAATGCTTTTTGTACATACATAACACAACATTGTACATGTTTGTGGGAATTATTAGCCAAAACCATATCGTAAAATGGTTTGTTCAAAGGAATCAAAGGAATATTTTTGAATTAGTTTTGCTGTTATATCTAGGTTTCATTTTTATTTTATTATCCCATTTATTATAATAACTGAAAATAATGCAATAGGAAATAATAAGGCTTGTAATAAGGCTATATTTATATAAGCTAAATCTGGAGCATTTCCATAATTATGCAAGCTACTATGAATATTAAACTTAAGTTTCCTCAATCAGTAAACTGCATTTCTTCTTCAAACTTATATAATATGAACTTCTTCCATAAGTTTTTGATTGACATCATGACAATGTTATATCACTCTTTCCTATACAAATAGGTCAAATATAATAAGATGAATCAGTAAGATTTTTTTCACTTCTCTCGCTCTAAAATTCGTCTTTAGGTCGTGCGTAGGCGACTTATAGTCGCGTTTTATGCTCTAGAGCATAAAGTAAAATCTTCGTCGAAGACCAAGGTAATCGGCACAGGTAATCGGCCCAACAGCCATATGAACAACTTCTAACCTCTTTAATTTAATTCGTTTCGTTAGTATTCTAAGAACAAGGGATTACTGCTTTTCATTACGAATACAAGGAAAGTTGATGGGAATAGGCTTTCCCCAATTACCTAAATCGCTTGATGGCAATAGGCTTGCTCTTAATTAGGTTGGTTGATGGCAATAGGCTTGCTCCTAATTACATCATTAATTGATGGGAATAGGCTTACTCTTAATTACATTGATTAATGGCAAAAGGCTTGCTCCTAATTACATCGGTTGATGGCAATAGGCTTGCTCCTAATAAGATTGGTTGATGGCAATAGGCTTTTCCTAATTACATCGGTTGATGGCAATAGGCTTGTCCCTAATTACATCAGTTGATGGCAATAGGCTGGCTCCTAATTACATTGGTTGATGGCAATAGTCCATCAACCAAACATAGTGCCATCAACTGATGTAATTGGGACCAAGCGGTCCCAATTACTTCAGTTGATGGCAATAGGCTTGCTCCTAATTATATTGGGTGATGGCAATAGGCTTGCTCCTAATTACATTGGTTGATGGCAATAGGCTTGCTAAAAATGTTTTTTTATCTGAGCAGTATGAGTAACGACATAAGTCAGGTGTTATGTCAAGTTTCCTACTGAAAATAAAAAAAGTTAATTGGCTCCCTCCTTAATTATTTTTACAATATTTAAAAGTTGTTGTTTCATTTCCTCGCAATCGAAGTGAAAAGTAGAGTGTAAAACTCGTCCATAAAACCCATTTTACTCTCTACTTAAACGTCTCGCGCAAAATGATGCGTTTTATGCACTTGGTGTACAATCTACTATTGTATTAATTACCAACGTGATATCATCGCACTTTGATTGAAATACTGACATGTAATGAAAGCATTTCACTTTACATTTCGATTTAGGTTTTTTACGTAGGTGCGTTAATAAAAAAAATAAAATATAAAACAGCTGTTTTTTTAACAGCAGCGGTTACCTTGATTTGAAGGAGTTGAAAGAAGCCCTCGACAGCGTCGGTTACAAAATTCCACAATGGAAGGTAAATATGAAGGATTTTTTAGCTAATTTTCTTATGAAATGTTTCGTATTGGTCAAATTAGGGTTAGAGAATGCGTAAGGGAAAAAAAGTAGTCTCTCACTTGGACGATTCAAAAACAGTCTTTGCGAGTTTCAGACACGCACTTTGGATTATTCGAATCCATGTGCATATTGTATAATTGTCACTTGCTCAATGCAGGAAAACATCCTGAGGAAACCAGCATGCCTGAGACATCTAAACGGCATGTAACACTAAAAAAAATTAAAAAAATTCCTCTTTTTGCAGTAATTTGTGTTTGATAAATTAAAAATATTTAATATTTAAGGCGTTATTCAAAATATAAGTTTTGTTCTTCAATTTGCATCATCAGCCTAGTCGTTTCCAAACTATGTTGGGGTCGGCTTCTAGTCTAAACGGATGCATCTGAATACTAGTATTTTACATAGAGCAACTGCTTATCTGATCTCCACAACCCAGTTAATACGATACCCTTAGGTAAGACTGGTAGACAGACTTTCAGGTCACTGACTACCTGTAATAACGACTGCCAAAGATCTATATATGGCAACCGGGATGAAAAGCTTAACGTACTTTCCGAGGTACGGAAGAAACTCGGTATGTAATGAGTGGTCACCCATCCATAGACTAACCTAAGCAAGCACGGCTTAAACTAAAGATCGACCCGAGTGGCAGTTATTATTAAGCCCTGAGCTAATTTTATGTGCATTAAGGGATCGGACTGACTCAAAAAAATAGAATTCTGTTTAGTCCGTCAGCTAGATTATCGAAAAATATTGGATACGTGTTTTTTGTTTTATAAAATCAATAAAAATTGAGAAAGATAAAGCGCGTCAAAGATCATGGAGGGACAAAATATACTATCATAATTATGACGTCACACGAGTTTTCGAAGCACTGTATCGTCTTCATTTTTGGTTTACGTGAAAAAAGAAAAAATATGTGGTCAATATTTTTGGGAAATCTATCTGACGGACTAATTAGTTTTTTTTGTCCGATCCCCTATTATTATTAATGCTATGTAAAACATTGAATATCCTGAATGAGGCTGGGACAACCATAAAGAGGCCTATACCCAGCGGTCGGCTGTAGATGATAATGACGACGTAAATAATTAATGTTCTTATATTTTATTTCAGTTAGCAAATAAGAAGTAAATTTTTCCTTTCTTTAAGAAACCAGTTGGTTTTTGGTTGTGTTTTATCTTCCACTTTATTTGAGATTGGAGTCCTTTACCAAGGTCTTTTTACAATTTTTGTTCTCCCTTAGATCTCTTTAACTAAACCACACACACCTCTCTCACACCTCTCGGCTACATTAATATTCCCGTTAATTTAATTAGGTATTGAAATAGGTATTGTATGGATTAAGGAAAGGTGACTTTGAAAAATATTTCGTATGAGGGCTTTTTCGTGTCTTTATGGATTTATAAATTTTATTTACAATGTAGTTATACCTACAGAATGTTTACGATGTTAAATATTACGAATCAATTCGAGTTTATCAAAATCTCTTAGGGATTAATATTTATTTGCATAATTCGTTAATAAACGGTTAAAAGTATTCGATTATTAGGTATCGTTTATCATCTTTTTAAATGACAAACGGCTTATAATAAGTATTGGCTTTATTATTCAGACCTTGAAAGGGGAATAGGCAGATTTACTATTAGTATAACCATTACCTACTACTACATTCACATTACCACTATTACTTTTTGGGTTTTATTGGAGATTCATAGATGATTCTGCCCTGGGAGTGTAAATGTGGTCTTGCCCTACAAACTATGAGGCACTTATGTTTAAAGTTCTTTGTTTTAATCTGAATACTTCACGAGCTTACGCGTCTGCGAAATGAAAATATTTATAAGGCGTCGTAGTGCCTACTCAAATCTTTAATACTTTGCATTAAAATAAGTCTTTGGAAATAAATAAATAAGAATTAATTAAGGAATTTAAATAAGTTACACGTTCCTGACCACATAGGTATTTTTCAGATATTATTATTACGACCGACTATGGCTGAATAAAAATGAATATACTAACATTTATAAAGCTGAATGCATCAGATTATTGATTTTGTTTTTTTTATACAAGTCATAAAAGTTGACATTTGTGCATCCGGGCAATAAAATTTGAAAGGAAAGATCATAATACTCATTTTCATTAACGTCAATATTTGAAATAGATCCATATTATTATAACACGATAATAATCTAGACATTTGATAAGGTCGAGAGCCGTTTTTGTACTCACAGGTGCTGGTGTAAAGACTTTTTGAACAAATTCTTCAGATTTTTACCCCGTCGCGTCGGCGTCGTTATCGTACTGAGATTAGCTTCCGCCATCAATTAATGGGTTGCTATATAGAACCATTGCATTTGCTACAAAGAACAAAGAAAATACCCGCACACGCAATCGCAAAAGACTTTTTGAACGAATTTTAAAATATTTTATGCAAAATCAGCGGCCGATTGCATGTAATAAAGAACCATCTGCCGACTCAATCTCTAAGCTAATAGCTCAATTTAGACATTTGGCATTCGGAAGTATGTCATAATTGTCTCAAGGTAGTTTTGCAAAATCGTTTAAAATATTCCATGAAAGTAAAAACATGGGAATTATCACAAAAAGAACACATTTCTTCACATAAACCGATGACATTTCATCATCATCATCATCATCCACAGCCCGAATTCACCCACTACTGGATGTGGCCTCTCTTTTCATGTACCATTTTCCACGGTCCTGTGCCATCCTCAATCCCTCATCCAGGTTTTGTCCCTGATGGCAACAAGATGACATTTACTTTAAAAAAAATCAACGTTACAAAGAGCTTTCTTCAAAGAATGCTTGATTAGCTAATTGAAATCACTGTCAAACTTAGTTAGAAATTGATCGATACACTAATTAATATTCTATAATTAGCATTTCGTTATGTTGAGTAAGCTTGTTCTAAAAAGTTTTGTTTATTCATTGCATTAAGGGAATTACATTATATTAGGTAGATGTCAAGCGGTTCACCTTCTACGGTACTACTTTAGCATAAAATCAAATCAAAAGTTGTGCTAGATATAAAGACCGAATTTCATGTGAGATTCGTCACTTCTCCGTATTCATCCGTAAAATCAGCACTTCAAACATGAAATTGGTTCGTTTTATTTGTGTATTTTGTGTTAAATAGTGTTTAGTGGAATAGAGGAAAAAAGTATCAGATAAATAGTAGATATCAAAAAAAAAAAAAAGTGGTTCGCTAATATTTTTCGCGCAAATTTTGTTCTACATTTTCGTAACTTTTTAAAAATATAATTTTCTTAATCTTTACAAAAAGTGTTTTCAGTGACAATATTTTTTTAAATCTAAATAAATAATATAAAGTTTCTCGTAAAATAATAAAAGTTTTGGCTTAAATCATAGGCTCTAAAGTTCAAGTAGCTATCAATTAACAAACAATTTAATAAATCAATGCACAGTGCATTTTCGGGTGCATTTACTTATGGATCCTAATTCAACCGGAATTATTTTCAAAGCACTGCCGTCTTAGGAGATACAAAATTAGTTACAAAAAAAAATATTTTGGGGAACCTCCCTGTTCCGAAAGTGCTGATAGCTTATGACTGCCAAAACCAGACTGTTTCATCAACCACCATTAAACTCTGTGCCCCGATATTTTTTAACAATTTAACATAAAAAGCTTCCAGATACTTTTCGTATTTCGCCTATATAAATACTACAATTATGTCTGATTAAAGTCCGTTTTCCTTTTCAAGCGAGACTTTGGCAGAATTGTTGACATCGGTTTTGCTTGCCTATAAAGAAAAAGATAGTTCCTTTCATTGTAATCCTTAAAAAAAATCTTAACTTTAAGGAGTTCTTGAAAGTAAAAATTAGCTTCTTCTAATTCCCATTTTTTTATTACAGATCGTAGTTCTCTGCCTGGTCGCGGTGGCGTTCGCTGCCCCAGCCCAAAGAGTAAACTACTCCCCAGACAATATACAACTAATCAGGTTTGACAACGATAACGTGGGACTTGGAAACTACAAATACGGGTGAGTCTTACCTTACTTTTAACCACTTCTAAATAAATAAAGGTTGTGTGTTCAACTAGTTTCTTTTTTTTACCCGACTACGGCAAAGCCAAAGGAGGGTTATGATTTTTACACCAATTACTTCGAGTATATTGGGTCAGTTTACATGATTATTTTCTCCATGTACATTGTATTCACTTTGTTTGAGCAGTTTAGTAGTAAACTCCTTTCATACGTATTCTTCTAGTTCCAATGTATATAAAATGTAGTCCAGCTTTTCAATGCATAATCATTTATAATTATATTCGATGGCAGCTGAAAAAGCAAATGTAGATTGCACGCATAATAAAAAAAATGCATAATAGGCATCAAAAAGACAATAAGTTAATATTATCAGAAAACGAGGCTGTAAATTATAAAGATGATAATAAAAGTATCTAAGATTAAAGATGCCAATAATCCTAATACCAACAATTTTATTTTCAGCTTTGAACAAACTGACGGCCAGGCCCAAGAGCAGCAGGGAGAGATCATCAACGAGGGCAGGGAAGACGAGTCAATAATCATCAAGGGATCCTACACGTGGGTCGGACCCGACAATGTGACCTACCGTGTCATCTACATTGCTGACGACAACGGTTTCCAACCGGAGATCGAACAGGGACCCGGTGGAGCTATCCCCCCCGCGGTCGTTGCGTCGCTCCTCGGTTAATTAGACTTCGTTATTTAATCTTTATTATTTACCTACCAAAAATATGTATGAATAGATATTATTATTAAAAAATGTTAAACTATTTGGTGTTTGATTGCGAATTTCGTCTTACAAAATAATATATGTAAATAGATGTCCTAGAATGGTTTTAGCAAAAAAAGATTAGAGATTGCTAAAAACAGCTCACAATGTCAACACCAAAGATATCAATTATTTGCAGTTTCTGATCAAAAGGATTTATTTTAAACCCTTTGGAACAGAAACTGCAAATAAATATTGAATTAGGGTACGTGTCCAAGATCAAGGAGTGCAATAAAAATGTAAGCAACAATTTAAAATCACTGAACAGTGACACAGCTAAAGTTTGTGCATCTTTGGTAAAATTTTATTTATGAAAATGCAATTTTACCAAAGATAGAAATGATACTTAACCTTGCAGGTAAGTGTTACATCATTGTTTACTTTGGCAACACAGGCATGATTTATCACTGCCTTGTTCAAACTGCGAAACCCTTTTATTTATTGGGCTGTTGACATTTCTGCGTATAAAACGATGCGCAAGAGATGCTGACGCCCACATGTTTTTTTACCATTGACACGACGGCGACGTCCACATATTGTTATTACGGTCCCCGTTGATCTTGAGGTTGCATTCTAGGGTCGGACGAAAGTGTTATTGGGTTATTAGTGCGTAGTAGAAGACCCAGAAGTTTTAATTTGGCGATGTAGCACCACTTCGGATTGCACATCATGCTGTTGGTGCTGCGCCTGATCTTACCCGGTAGTTTCGGATTGCCTTCCCATCGTAGGTACTAGAGGAACGGAGAGTGCATCTGTGTACAATTTTCCTTCCGTACTTTATTAATCTTTGATGACATTAATTAGCGCAGCACTTCGGAATCCCACACATCACTGTTTTATTTTAAAAATGAGAACACCTTTTCTTTTAAAGGTCAAAACGATAAGTTAAATCCAAATCCATAAATCTGATACGGAATCGTACCAATAACCCTTGTCATTAAAATAATAGGGTAACAATCGAGAATGTTAAGGTACGCCGAAGGGTCATTGCGAAAACTTTAATTAATTTATACCGCCTCACAGTTGACGCAACGGTTTTTGTCGTAACTTTTGTTGTACACACGGTTTGGCTTTTGTTTAAAATAACAATTTGAATTGACGACCTCGTTGGTCCAGTGGTCGTAAACGCGGCTGCTGAGCTTGAGGTTTTGGGTTCGATTCCTGGGTCAGGTAAATGTTATTGGGATTTTCTATCAGTAATTTTTCAGGGGCAGCCATGGAGTCTGGATTTGTGTCCGGTTAGTGGCAATAGGTGAAATGAGGGTGTACTGTTAGATAACAATTAAATTATTTTTTAAATATTCTACTAATATTATAAACGCGAAAGTTTGTAAGAATGTATGGATGGATGTTTTTTACTCTTTCACGCAAAAACTTCTGAACGGATTTGGATAAAATTTGGCACACAGATAGTTTATAACTTGGATTAACACGTTGTAGCGGAGTTAACGGAGTTGTAGCGGGCGAAGCCGCCGACAACACCTAGTTGATTATAATAAAAACTTGTAAGTAATAGTAGTGATATTATTATATTAAGATTGGATTTAAACCGGGGGCAGCACGTTAGTATTGTTATTTTTTATTGAATCGGAACGCATGGTGTAAGTTACGTTACGTTTTCGTTCACATACGACAAATGCCTACCGGCAATACATTGTTGATCCGATCGAAATGAAAGTTGTTACTCGTTTATTTAGATCATACTAATCTCTTATTTCGTAAGTGGTATGGTGTATATTTCTATGTCGTTGTTTCTTAACCCATAGGTACAGTTACCTTCAAAAATGCATGGACAGTTCTGAACTCTATTCACAAGTAATAAAGACTAAAAGTATCCATGCAATTTTGCAGGTGGCTGTACATGTTTGTAATAACGGAAAAAGTAACTCTTATCACTAATTTTGTATATCCGGAGATCAATATAAGTAAACATTAAAATGGCTATTAAAAAATAGAACACTTATGGAAGCTGTAATTTCACCTACATGTTTTACAAATATATCTTCTAGCTAGAGCATTGCTAAAGAAAACATTAGAGTACTTTGATAACACTCTATCTTAATTAGTGGAATGTTAGTTAATTGCGACAGATCACGAAGTAAATAGCTTAAATAAAAACATAACAAGCGATTCAATTAGCTTCTAGCTAGACCTCTCAAAATCATCATGCACCTATATAGCCTTTTTCCCAACTATGTTGGGGTCAGCTTCCAGTCTAACCGGATGCAGCTGAATATCAGTATTTTGTATGGAGCGGCTGCCTATCTGACCTCCACAACCCAGCTAATACTGGGTAATACGATAACCTTTGGTAAGACTGGTTGTCAGACTTTTAGGTCACTGACTACCAGTAACGACAGCCAAAGATCTTTATGGCAGCCGGGACCAACAGCTTAACGTGCTTTTCGTGGCACGGAGGAAACTCGCTATGTAGTGGGCGGTCACCCATCCACAAACCGATCTAAGAACAGACGAACCTAGACCTCTCAAAATAAGGAATTATATTTGAGTGAAGCCTGAGTCTGACTAGGAGATGACAAGGAGTTAGACAGCTATAAATAGATACATTACGATATACGAGAAACACTCTAAGCTAACAGGTTAAAGTCATCACTATAATAATAATGCCAAGACTTATTGAATGAGTATCTTTTGAGGTTTACACCGCAGCTCAAGGTGAAGAGGATTGCTCGGTAGATTCACTGTTTTATTTCCGGAGTACGAATATTGCATTAGGTAATTTTTATATGCGGATTCTAATAAATAATTGCTGTAGATTAAAAAGATTTTTATTTTACCTTGTTCATCAAGGAATCATTTTAAAGTAATAAATAACCAGTGCTCTCTCTGAAACAGATTGACTTAAATCGATACGGGCACTTACAGGTTATGGGGCAACATAGTCTGGAAACTATACCCCATGTACTTGCTATAGAATTAAAATAAGGTGAAAAAGGTACATATATTTCTCTAGATTACGATAGCATGGGTTTCATTCTGTGGGTAGCGACAGTCACGCAATTTTCTTTTTTTTTGTATTATATTCATAACAGTAATTTACTTCCTTACTACATGTTATCATTATCTTCTTCACTTTTACACAACGGGAGAGAGGAACCTTCTAAAATGCGAGTCGTGTCCAGCTACTGCTTTCTGTATCGGGTCCTGCTGCTTAACGGTAGTTTCCTGTGGTGTTGGTCAAGGCTCTTGCAAATTAAGTCATCATTTTCTGTCACGACTACCTGTATAATATAATAGCGGTGTTCACAATCCACATTACCTACTAC
Source organism: Diarsia dahlii (assembly GCA_949775195.1). Classification (NCBI taxonomy): domain Eukaryota; kingdom Metazoa; phylum Arthropoda; class Insecta; order Lepidoptera; family Noctuidae; genus Diarsia; species Diarsia dahlii. The sequence continues at coordinate 11,750,601 of OX459194.1, read as the reverse complement.
CTTCTCAAGCCAATATCTAAATATCTTATCTTTCTTTGTTTTTACGAGGTCCGTGTCATGCTCATGCGCGACTGTAAGCCGGGTAGCTATTCGTCATGATAACAGTATTCGTAAAAGCACAGATTAAGCTTTCGGTTTCGCTGTAGAGGACACCAAAATATAGCTAGGCTCCAGATACTGACAGGTGTAAATAAGGTTTAGGGCCGGTGAAAAGCGACCGTGAAGCTCTTTTCTCTGCAATATATCCCTACGGTAGCTAGTGTCAAGCACTATTTCAGCGCCAGTTTTCTTTGCTCTTACTGTTACTGTTCTCGTCAAACTCGAAAATACGTTATAATTGTACGGATCCATTGTGTCAATTTCCGTTTGTACATTTATGAATAGAGAAAAAATTCATCAAAACCGACATGACCCAACCGTTGAAAGCATGCACCTTGTTTCCGTTTGATGAACGATTCTTAAAATTCTTTATTGAGGCGACAAAGCAGCTCTCTCTCAGTGATTGCTTCAGGAACATTGATGCCCAACGCTTCCGAAAAACTCAAATACTTATTGGTTTTGGTTCAAGCCAACGGGTTCTACAATCTATCTACGCTGTCGGTACATGACCGCACTTTTATGCGCACCGAATTAAAGCCCGATTTCGAAGGTCCATATCAAAGGCGGTCTGTCTATACAGGTGTCGACGTTTGTCCTTTAAACGTCGAGAATACACAAAACACAGTAATGAGATGAGCATTAACCAATAATACACCTGATGATGCTTCATGCATGATTATGACGTAATACAATATTTGGAATAGTATAAAACATGAGTTCAAATGAGATATAAGCACATAGTTCACAAGTGAATCCGATAAGTAAACTGTAAATAAGTGATCATGAAGTTGGTCAGTAGTTCTATTATACTGATTTTTAATATATAATATGTGGCGTTGTTGTGAAAAGTGTTGTTAATAGAGTGGTTTTACTTTCAGTTGGTGCTTTGTGCGTTAATATCTGTGGACGCGGTGCTGGGCGTGGTGCCATCTGCCCCACAGAATGCTCAAGATTCAGTTGTTCAGCTATTGCGATACGATACGGATAACGATGGACTCGGCACCTACAGTTTTGCGTAAGTCATCGGCGTGAATTATCCCAAAATTCGTCTATGTCTGTTGCATAGTAGCATTTTCTTGCTAGTTTCATGGTTTGATTTTTGCATAGTAACATTGGTTTTTTTTTTATGAAAATCATAATTTGTAATTAAAAAGTATCAGAAACATTTAGCATTTAGATAAATGTGTTTTTTAGACGTGTGTTTACGTGAATGCCAGAAAGTTTCATTACAATTGTTTCTGCTTATTCACAGCTACGAGCAAAGCGATGGTTCGACCCGCGAAGAGCAAGGAGAGCTGAGAAACGCTGGAGCCGAGAATGAATTCGTCGCAGTGAAGGGTTCTTACCGGTGGACCGGTCCCGATGGTGTTACCTACGAAACACATTACATTGCTGATGAGAATGGCTTTCAGCCTACGATCGACCAAGGTCCACCAAGCGGACCATTACCCGCGGCAGTCGCTAAACTTCTTGGTTAAAACGTCTTCATAGATTTTTTAATAAATTTATAAAAAAATGCTTTTTGTGTTATTTCGTCCTTTTTTTGTAAATCTGAAAATATTTTTCGAAACAAGACATTTTTCTATAGAAATGTTCAACTAGGCTCGCATGCGCATACCAAGGACGCAAAATAGTATATCTTTACAATTATCTTGACATTTAATTTTACAAAGTACCCACACATTTTTTATCACACTGTATTTTTGGAGGTCACACACTTGCACCTAATAATATTTACAATGATGACCATTCAATCTCAGCGCCCCTCAGAATGCGCAAGATGTTCAGCTGTTGCGAGATACCACTGGTATTGGCACCAACAGTTTTGCGTAAGTCACATCCGTGAATTTTCCGAAATGATTTTATGGTAGATCATACGGAAATGTTGCATTTTGTGTTGCACACAGGCATTTTCTTGCTAGTGGTATGGCATGTTTTTCATATTAGTAGCATTAATTTTATTTATAAAAATATTACTTTTACATAAAAAATACCAGAAGCCCAACTTATATAGATTAATGCGTTTTTGTGATGTGTATGTACGTCTATGCTGGAAATTTACATTTAACATTTGGCTAATTCACAGCTACGAGCAAACCGATGACTCGACCTGCGAAGAGATAGGAGAGCTGAGAAACTGGAGCCGACAATGACAATGCCTATCAGCCTTCTGACGATATATATGCATATGATATACCTCTCGGGGTCGCTACAATCCTTGGTTAAAACGTCTTCTTGAATGTTTTATAAATATAATTATATGAAAATGTTTATAGTATTATTTCAAATAGCGTTAACAGTTTTAGAGATATAGCACATTTAAAAAAACCGCCATTATAACTTTTTTATTCATACAAACACCTTAGCAAACAAACTTATCACAAAATGTGTATTTCTGTTGCCTCCATAATAACAATTAATACAAATTAAAGTGGGAGCCCCCTTTAATTACTACAATAGTACGGAACCCTTCAAGTGCAAGTCTACCTCGCACTTGGCCTATTATTTTTAATATGAAACAATTTTTCGGTACAGGATATTTGTGCTAAAGGAACTTTAATGTTGGACTTTGTTAGCCTGCGCATGCCAAGATGCAAAATAATATCTTTATATCATTCTCGCGACATTTAATCTCTGAGATTTGAAGTACATGTTTTATTTTGCCGTATTTTTTGGTGATCATTATGACACACTTATACCTAATAATATTTACAATGATTCAAAGTCAGCACCAACCAATAGCACAACACATTATGACGAACAAGGATATGTTTTACAAGTATCCTGAATTGTATAAAACAAGAAGTTAATAACTAATGAGCACATAGTTCACATGTGAATTTGATAAGTAGACATCCACGTCATGAAATTGGTCAGTACGTCTTTTTTGATTAATTAAAATATGAGGTGTTATTGCGAAAAGTGTTGTTAAGGCGAGGTTACCCCGATAAACGTCGTCAACAATAGCGTTTTACGGATTTAAATTTTGAAAAAAATGTATTACATAGTTGACTCTTCGATCATGATATGTCGGGCATGCGATACACGATTACTTACACTTCACTGCATCCAATTAAATCGCAAAGACATGTCCAAATGATGGCTAAAAGACATGTCCAAATGATGGCTAAATAATCGTTTTACTTGAGTTATATTGGCTTTGAAAAATTAAACTTATATATCATAATAAAGGTCGTAAAAAATGTGTATTATCTCGGGTCACATAATGTATAATTTCTTTATCATTTTTCTCCAAGAGAGAAAAAACAGTCAAAATTTAGGCATTATATCACTCGCGCGGCAGGGCGGGGGGTGAGGTCGTGCGTACATAAAAACAAAGTAGTGCAACCTCGCCTTAATAGTGCTTTTTTTACTTTCAGTTGGTGCTTTGTGCGTTAGTATATAGCTGTGGTGGGCGTGGTGCTGGGTGCCCCTCAGAATGCTCAGGATGTTCAGTTGCTGCGATATGATTCGGACTTGGCACCTACAGTTTTGCGTAAGACATCTACGTGAATTTTGCGAAATTATTGTATGATACTAGCATTTCGTGTTGCACACTCGCATTTTTTTGCAAGTTGTATGGCTTGCATTTCACATTAGTACGAGTAGCAATAAAATTAAAAAGAAGTAACAATAAAATTATTAAAATAATAATTTTATTGTTTTTTTTTTTAAACTTTATTTTAAACATAAAATCTGGCAAAGGACCGTGTTGAATAGCCCAAGATAAGAGAGGCCGAGACTTTGGTCAACTGGACCCACTCGAACTGGACCCACGAGTTAATGCGAACAAATCACATTTTAAATTGTTTTTTTTTTTTGTATAGTTTTATTGTGGGACCAGTTGCAAGCGGGGCCAGATGACCAAAGACTCATAGGCAGCAGTTGGTGAATTCTGGCTGTGGATGATGATAATGATGAGACATAAATCCATTCATTCAATCTTCATTTTTACCCGACTACGGCAAAGCCAAAGGAGGGTTATGATTTTGACTGGCTATGTATGTATGTATGTATGTATGTATGTTTGTATGTATGTATGTGAGTATCTTCATCTGTTCCCTCATAGCTTCTAATCTACTTAACGGAACTCGACATATGAGGTATCGATAGAACCGCCTTAACTTTCCGCTGAACATAGGCTACGTGACATGTCACAAAAAGCGATTTGGCGCCCTCTAGCGGACAAAAAGTAAGGCCTAAAAAATAAAAATGGAGATAAATACGCCGTGTTTGGTATCATTTGAAAGGGCCTCACTTGTACATTTCCAAAATATTGTTTAAATTTATAATCACGCCCTCTAGCGGACAAAAAGCCAAGAGTAAAAAAAAAAATAACACCAAAATTGTTTAAATAAAAAAAAGTAAAAAACTAAAACCCGACTACGACAAAAAAAACGACGCTGAAAAAGTATGAAACAAGATTTTCAGTATAGAACAAAAAGAAAAGCCGTAGTCACACGTTAAAGGTACCAACCTAAACACTTTAATACCGTGTGACTACGGCTTTTCTTTTTGTTCTATACTGAAAATCTTGTTTCATACTTTTTCAGCGTCGTTTTTTTTGTCGTAGTCGGGTTTTTGTGATGTGTGTGTATGTGTATGCTAGAAAATTGTACTTAGATTTTTTTGGCTCATTCACAGCTACTAGCAAAGCGATGGCTCGACCCGTGAAGAGCAAGGAGAGCTGAGAAACGCTGGAGCCGAGAATGAATTTGTCGCAGTGAAGGGTTCTTACCAGTGGACCGGCCCCGACGGTGTTACCTACGAAACACATTACACTGCTGATGAGAATGGTTATCAGCTTACCGATGGCGACGAAATTGTTATAACAGACTTACTATTAAGACCCGCGTCGGTCGCCGCTCTTCTTGGCTAAAACGTCTCATTGGGTGTTTTTTTTTAATAATTAAAATTATATTAAAATGTTTACAGTATTATTTCGTCCTTTTTAGGGTTCCGTACCTCAAATGGTAAAAAAGGAACCCTTATAAGGTCACTCTCTCGTCCGTTAGTCTATCCGTGTGTCACCACTGATTGAATCAATGACACGAGATTACAAGAAGGGTGCAAAAAATCCTTTTGAACACGCACCATATTATTAGGTGCACCAAAAAATATTTACAATGATGACCATTCAAAGTCAGCGGCAACTATCAATAGCACGCCACATAAAGGACAAGGTTATATTTTGTTCTGAAATGTATAAAACATGAATTATACAACTAATGAGCACATACCTAGTAACTTCGATAAGAACACATCCACGTCATGAAATTGGTCAGTACGTCTTTTATTTAAAAAAATGTGATATCATTGTGAAAAGTGTGTTTAATACTTGTAGTTTTACTTTCAGTTGGTGCTTTGTGCGTCAGTAGCTGTGGTGAGTGTGGTGATAGCCGCCCCTCAGAATGCTCAGGATGTTAGGCTGCTGCAATATGATTCGGACAACGATGGACTTGGCACCTACAGTTTCGCGTAAGTCGCTTAAAATCATTAAAACTTGATCACGACTGTACTTTACTGTATCTTGAACACTGGAATTTTCTTGCTTGTTTTATTACTGGTGTGTTTTCTTCCATAGTTGCATTAATTTTACGAAAATTATTGCGGTAAATCCATCATATTTAGAAATCTTTCTTCTTTCCTTTCTTATCGTGTGGTTAGTGTCAATGTTTTTATGCCACCTATCATGAGAATCTGACTTGGCTTTATGAAAAGAAGGAAGAAGATTTAGAAATCAAATAACATGAACCTTACTTCATATTGCCAGAAAATTGGGATTATTCCCAGTAGTTCTACTGCACAGTCCTACGGTAGAACTCGTGGGGAGTAAATCGTAGAAGTAGTGGGAACAAAAATTCAACAAATGTCTATAAAACAAGAACTTATTCCTATTTTCACAGTTACGATCAAAGCGATGGCTCGAGCCGTGATGAGCAAGGAGAGCTGAGAAATGCTGGAACCGACAATGAATTCGTCGCAGTGAAGGGTTCTTACAGTTGGATCGGTCCCGATGGTGTTACCTACGAGATGACCTACATAGCTGATGAAAATGGCTACCAGCCTACGAATCAACAAGGTCCATCTGGATCAATACCTGTGGCGGTACTCGCTAAACTTCTTGGTAAAACTTTATAATTGGTTCAAAGTTTTTAAATAAAAATATTTTAAAAAGTTGTTCTTTATTCTGAATTTTTCCTGGGAATCAATTATATTCTTTTTCATTGACTGGTGAAGTAGTACATCCAGCATTAATAAATAATATGTTTTTAACTAATATTATTTCATTTGTAGTTGTATGTCTGATTTTTGCAACAATTAACTGTACTTATAATATTATTATTATGTTAATCCTATGTACTACAAAGCATGCCGTGGCAGCCTATAATTAAGGCTGCACTATTATATTTTGTAATTATAATATAAGTACCTTAATAATCTACTTTTAGAGTATGCTTTGGTTATATTGGTTGTTCTTTAAAAAAAAAGAAATACATTTTTCACACACATTTTTCGCGCAAAAACAAATATATTAGAAAAGTTCTATTGTGCTATTATAATTTAAAGACGTAAAATAAAATCATTTCACATTCTCTTCGCAATTTTATTGATCTAAGAAATTTTTATTTATGAAGTAGGTACGCTAGTACCATATCGGTTACCGGTATGGTACTAGCATACCGATTTCAGAATTCCGAATCCAAATGGCGTCAACGGGACGTTACTAAGGCTCCGCTGTCTGTCCATCCGGCACAAGGCTATTAGACCAGGGTCGATAATTTTTGAAACCAAAAAAAACTACAGTAGGATGAAACCCATTAGAAAAGGAGGGGAATATGATCAAAATGAAAGGAAAAATAAATTACGGTCGATCCGAGTTCGGGAAGTGGGGGTGGGGGGGGTTTTAAGGGGGAAAAGCGGTTTATCTCGATTTCCGGCAAAACTACAAGTCCTATGGAAAAAAATGTAATGGCAAAGTTGTAGAGAATAAAAAGATTTAGGCTTCCATGAGGCTGTCCGAAATATCTCCTCGAGTGTGCTTGAAAACGATTCAGGAGAGCGGGTCATCCTGTTCAATACAGGTGTTTTTCACAGGTGGCACATCCAAAAAATATCTACATGAGAGAGGTATTTGCGCAGCTGTGGGATATATAAAGCTAATATCATAAAGCACCAGTATTTAATGTACACATACATAAACTAACGCTCTTTTCCAAGGGGGTAGGCAGACACCACAGATCCTTGCATGCTTCTTTTTTCTCGTCCGCACTCATACATCTGGCCCGATTACGAGTACTGCGCACCTGTCTTTTTAAAGAACATCACCAATAAGGCCTGTCGTTGCCACTTATATCTGCCGCTCGTCTGCAGTATTATATTAAAGTTAGCTCGTTAAAGTTACCAAATAAATCATCAATTGTATAGCTACTCGATTCGAAGAACTGGTCAAGACGATATGAATGCAACAAGTAAAGTACCCATGGTGATGATTACAAGTATGTTGTAATGACTTATTTGAAATGGTATAAAACTTGAGTTCAAATAACTAATGAGAACATAGTTCACAGGTGAATTCGATAACTCATACAGTCATCATGAAATCGGTGAGTAGCTTTTTTTTTAAATTTGGGTAATTGTTAGGTGTTTGTTGTGTTAATAGTACAGTTTTACTTTCAGTTGGTGCTTTGTGCGTTAGTAGCTGTGGTGGGCGTGGTGCTAGGTGCCCGTCAGAATGCTCAGGATGTTCAACTGTTGCGATACTATTCGAACAACGATGGACTTGGGACCTATAGTTTTGGGTAAATAGCCTATGTTTAATATTCAAAACCACGTACCTCGGGAGTTATAGATATTTTTATCAATATTGTGAACCTATCAATAAAATAATACCTCCAATTAAAGCTTAAACATGATTCTTTTTACAGGTATGCACAAAGCGATGGCTCGACCCGCGCTGAGACTGGAGAGCTGAGAAACGCAGGAGCCGAGAACGAATTCATTGCTGTGAAGGGTTCTTTCTCTTGGACCAGCCCCGATGGCATCATGTACCTTATAGAGTACATCGCTGATGACAAAGGCTACCAACCTACAATAAAACCAAGTGTGGGAATTCCCCAAGCGGTAGTCGCTTCACTTCTCGGTTAATTCGTTGTACCTAATTAGGTAGAACCAAATGAACTGATTAGTCATAATGTTATGAAAACATTTTTTAGTTTTATTTTATCCTTTTCCTGAGAGTATAAAAATTTCTAAGCAAGTTTTAAACATGCTTTTCCAAGTATGTTCAAGACAAAAAGTTTTATCACTTAGCAATTCTTGCAATACAATATTATTTTGATCTATTACATTTCATTTTATGTAAAGTATGTTTTCTCAAAAATGGTATGTAATGTTGCCATAACATCTCTAAAAAGTATCCAGAAAGTGAACTTTACCGGAGACTTATTCACAACTGTCCAGTAAGAAGCGAGATTTTAAACTTGGAATCTCCTACTGTCCAGTAAGTAAGTATGTAATTTACTTACTGGACACTAGGTCATCCTCTTTAGATCTGTTTAGAAAAAAAAACATAGTACCAGACACAGATTAGAGTTTAGCCATTATAACATGGTTATAGAAGGGAGGTTCCAAATATATATCTATCTCTCTTTTTGGTATGACATTTTATGAGATACATATATTTTTGGAACCTTAAACAGCCATTTTATACGTTGCGTTTTGTACTTAGTAATGTTGTAGAAGTATAGTGTGGGATTTTATGATTGTATTCAGTAATTTCAGTTTATTAAAAAGTTTTTTCTAAAGTTGTTTCCTAAACTGCCTCGTTGGTCTAGTGGTCGCAAGCTCGACTGCAGAGCGTGAGGTCCTGGGATCGATTCCCGGGTCGGCCAAAAAGTGCTATTGTGTTTTTCACATATGAATGTAACCTTCAATATTAATTAAACGAATTTGTTGTTAAACTTTCTTTAATTTTTGAGAAAAGCATTATACAAACCTCAACCAGTAAGAAAGCCATCCTGGCCTCGTATATAACCAGACCTCACCTGCGGTTCGGTCCGGTTAACTCATACTTGGCCAGGAAGGCTTACTTACTGGATTCTGCAGTAATGTACTATAATCATACTATTATTTATGGGTTATCATTTACACACAACATATCCGTTTTAGCTGTCATAAGTTAAAAAAAAATAATTAAATAACTATCAAATAATTCAAACAAATATTGAAAAAAAAATTTAACCACCTTAAAATGTCCTTATCGAAATTGATATTTGTAGGTTCCTATGTACCTATATGGCAATATTATGACTTGTTATCTTGGAGCAGATCTGAAAAATGAGTACAGTTGAACTGTTCAGATGCTACTAGTAAACTTTGGTTTTGGTATTGTAACTGTTGAACAAGATACATAATGTTATGATATTATATAGATGTAAACTCTTATGTAATCTAATTCACCTAATTAGTAAGTAGATAAGTCAGGAGTTTGTAATTCGATTATTTAAATATTGTTATCTGTTTTTTGTGTAATTCTAAATAATTGTGGCGGCGCGGCCTGCCGCCTCCGTCCCCCGCGCCTTCCGGTTCGTGAGTGCCGGCTGCGACGGTTCGCGCCGTGACAACATTTAATATTGCGTACCTTACTACGTGTTTTGTATTTACTTTTAAGAGTTTTTTTTACTTACCTTCATTCAACGAATTGTGTGTGATATTTTGTGAACCAAAAGTATTAAGACGAGCGCTACTCCCGCCGACAAACTGCTGCGCAGTTTGGTGGGTGCATAAAATGTTGAAAATGTTTGGTCCTCAATAAATGATTTATTTATTTATTATTTATTATTTACTTGTTCCGCCTTATTACAAAACGTAGTTAAACCTGGTTTAACTTTGATTTGGTTTATCTCGCATGACGTCTCACTTCAATAATATTCAAAAGAAAGTGACAGCATGCGAGATAAACCAGGTCTAAGTTAAACCAGGTTTAACTACCTTTTGTAATAAGGCGGGTTGAGTTTGATTTCATATGTATTGTTAAGACGAGTCCGATAGAGGGAGTTTGGAGTCATAAAGCCAGGAGGTGGAATGTGGCATCTTTCTTTGGCCACCAAAAAAACCCCTCCAGTTTGGAGTCATGGTAATTCGTTGTAACTGGTCCAAAAAAAAAGGTTTCATTAATTTAATTATCTCTTTTAGTATAGACCCAATCCGCTTTGTTTCTAAAAATCTCAAATACAGTCTAAATAGGCTTTAACTACTTTCCTACATTAGCTATTTATTCACCAAGGGGAGTAATCTGTACTTAACCTTATTTTTTTTTTTAGTGGGTGGAAAATCATCAAATAACCCCCCCCCCCCCTCTTGGGCAAAGCGAAGGGGAGTGTCAGACTTCTACTGACTAAAAACCAACCCATGTTCCTTCTTCGCCCATGTGCCGAGGCCACGTCATCTCTTTCGATAATCCGCAGCCCCGACGGGCATCTGTACTTACCCTCGAGTGATATATACTGCTTTATACTACACTTAAGCACAAAGAAGTAAAAGACAAATTAATAGCAAAAAAAGCATTTTATTAAAAAGTTATATTGACATTGTTACAAATTGCTAAATGTTAATGTTATGTTTTTCCGGGTAGTATAATATTAGTTTGAGACATATTTAGATAAACTAAAAACTTAACTAAACTTTAAACTTTACCACGAAAATTGTTTTCTCAAAAATGGTATGTAATGTTGCCATAACATCTCTAAAAAGTATCCAGAAAGTGAACTTTACCGGAGACTTATTCACAACTGTCTAGTAAGAAGCGAGATTTTAAACTTGGAATCTCCTACTGTCCAGTAAGTAAGTATGTAATTTACTTACTGGACACTAGGTCATCCTCTTTAGATCTGCTTAGAAAAAAAAACATAGTACCAGACACAGATTAGAGTTTAGCCATTAAAACATGGTTATAGAAGGGAGGTTCCAAATATACATCTATCTCTCTTTTTGGTATGACATTTTATGAGATACATATATTTTTGGAACCTTAAACAGCCATTTTATACGTTGCGTTTTGTACTTAGTAATGTTGTAGAAGTATAGTGTGGGATTTTATGATTGTATTTAGTAATTTCAGTTTATTAAAAAGTTTTTTCTAAAGTTGTTTCCTAAACTGCCTCGTTGGTCTAGTGGTCGCAAGCTCGACTGCAGAGCGTGAGGTCCTGGGATCGATTCCCGGGTCGGCCAAAAAGTGCTATTGTGTTTTTCACATATGAAAACCTTCAATATTAATTAAACGAATTTGTTGTTAAACTTTCTTTAATTTTTGAGAAAAGCATTATACAAACCTCAACCAGTAAGAAAGCCATCCTGGCCTCGTATATAACCAGACCTCACCTGCGGTTCGGTCCGGTTAACTCATACTTGGCCAGGAAGGCTTACTTACTGGATTCTTCAGTAATGTACTATTCTACAAAATATGTCAACCAACAATAAGTCTTTTTTTTTCTTTAAATTTTAGCGCGTCAAACATTTTTCGCGCCAAAAGACGTAAAGCCACGTCCCCACTAGAGCCGCGCGGCACGCGAAGCCGAGCCGCGCGGCACGCGAAGCCGAGCCGCGCGGCACGCGAAGCCGAGCCGCGCGGCTCGAGTGGGGACGCAAAAACGCCCCGTTTCGCAGGTTCCAACTTACGCGCGTGTTAAAGCGAGAGAGTGATATAAATCTCTCGCTCTATCGCATAGAGGTTTGAAGTTTTCCGGCCTTATCGGAATGTATGCTACCTGCTTTAAAAGTTCTAGTGGCCAGTATTTTTATGGTAAAATTAAATCGTTTGATTACCAACGTCATCAAGACTTTAAAAAAAAAAAACAAAACGCGTTAGTAATGAACGCATTACTACCCTGATTTTCAGGGCAGTAATGAAATTCCATACAATATAACTGCTTTAAAAGTTCTAGTGGCCAGTATTTTTTATGGTAAAATTAAATCGTTTGATTACCAACGTCATCAAGACTTTAAAAAAAAAAACAAAACGCGTTAGTAATGAACGCATTACTACCCTGATTTTCAGGGCAGTAATGAAATTCCATACAATATAACTGCCTAGATTTTTGAGAAGGTTTAATGAACAGCTTTCAAGCCTTATAGTCGTGTAGTATTGGTACACTTACCAAGCAAGTGTAGTATAAAATATTAAAATAGCACATTGTTAGAGCTCCTGCAGCCTGTAATATAGAATGATTCTAATACGGGCATGTAATATTATTATAAAACACACATTATAGTAGTACCCTGTATACACATTTTTCGCAGTACTCCATAAAATTTGTGTCTATTATTTCTTGGAAATCTATCTGACGGACTAATTAAATTTTTGTGGTGAAATACCCTATTGGTATTAACTATAGCTCCACACGTCTTTCTAAATTGCTATCATAACATAACATAACATCACGGCTGTAATCTGGGTACGCCAGAGGTGTAACTAGGTGGACAACTAGGCCAGCCAGGATACCCTGAAACAATAGGGCAACACGGTCGACCAGGCCAGCCAGGACAACCTGGCTAGCCCTGGCAACCAGGATACCCTGGCACCGATAGATAAGGACAGCCAGGCCAGTCAGAATAACCTGATAAGCCCGGACGACCTGAATAACCTGGGACTTGAAGACAATGTGGTCAACACAGGGGTTCAGGACCACCACACTACTACTGAATTCCCGATGGATCACCCTAATTACACTATGTCCGACCTGAGAATCGAACCCAGGACCTCAAGCTCGCAGTTGCGCTTGCGGCCACAAGACCAACGAGTCAATCGAGTCAATTGTTATCAATTACTCGTTAAAGCAACCATTTCGAAAGAATCCATCAAAGACATCCACAGCTGTTTCGCTATAATGTTTCAAAGTAGTGGTCAATGCGCATTACAGAGACGAGTACAAATAAAAGAGCACTGAGATGATTACTATTATGTTGTAAGACAATATTTGGAATGGTATAAAACCAGAGTTCAAAATATAAGTAATAAGAACACAAGTGAATTCGATAGTGAAACAGATATCATGAAACTGGTCGGTAGATTGTATGAAGTGATTTGAAAATATTGTGTGAATGTGAAAAGTGTTTAATAGTGATATTTTTACTTGCAGTTGGTGATTTGTGCGTTAGTAGCTGTGGTGGGCGTGGTGATAGCCGCCCCTCAGAATGTGCAGGATGTTCAGCTATTGCAATACTACTCGAACAACTATGGACTTGGCAGCTACAGTTTCGGGTAAGTTGCTAAAGTTGAACTGCAAAACCACATACTCGTACCAACGGATATCACGGCACTCTCGCCTAAAATATTTTCAATCACAATCCGAATGATCTTAAAATATCACAACAGGACAAAACAAAATGATAGAAAATAATAATAAAAAAAAACAAATATTAAAAATAAATGTGTGTTAATTTAATGTCCTATTAATTAATTATTTGGGGTAGGTATGGTGTTTGGAGCTAAGAAATACCCATAACAAAGCCGAAAAGCGGGTGCGCCAAAGTTCACCTAAAATTTCAACTCCGATAATTGGAAATCCGAAAATGTTCTTCCTAACATTTTTCATCCTAACAATCGCAATTCCTAACTTCTCTGTCTCTAATGTTTTAATTCCGAAGCATTCAACTTCATAATGTCTGTAGCAATAAACATCTATTACACTATTATTTGTTTTCCTATATTTTCTCAACATAACCATCTTTTACACTATTATTCAAAGTCATATCTTTTTTTTTGTTTATATTACTTTTTATTCATGATAATCAGTATTATAAAAGGTCCCATTAAAATAGGTGGACAAAATTTTAGAAATCATTCAGACCGCTAAAATAAGGACAATAGCAAAAAAATATATAAGAATAAGAAATAAAATACCTACTTTAATAGGATGAGTTTGTTCTAGAGTGCCGGCAATTTATTATTTTAAGTCAAAATAAAATCACTTTATATAAAGTGTTTTTTTTTTGTTTAGATGTCTTTAGTTAGGCTTACTAAATGCTGTGTTAAAATTTGTCCACCTATTTTAATGGGACCTTATAATAATATACTATGCAAAGATATCCATAGGTTAGGTTAGGTTAGAACTGTGACCAACTACGCGCGAGCCGAGCGAGCGAAGCGAACGGTGCCGCGGCAGCCGGCCGGCGAGCGCTACCTCGAAATTGGTCGCGAAATTTTTCTAAGTATTTTTTTCATACTGCCCCCAAGACGACACTCTGACCTGAATTTCATTCATTTATTTTATTTCAAGACAAAAATCAGTGAAACGACCTTTAATCATTCTAAACAGTTGTATGAGTGAAAATATTATGGTAATTATGTTTAGGAATAAAAGCGTTAGGATAAAAAACAGTAGGAGTTTAAATATATTTACACTAATGATATTATGAATTCCAATTTTCGGAAGCATGAGTGTTATGAACATCGTCGGTAGGACTACAAATAGTATGAATGAAAACTTTAGGATGAAAAATTTTAGGAAGAGTGATCGTTCGGATTACAAATCGTTAGGAAGAACAATTTCGGATAAAGAACTTTAGGTGAGCCAATATGGACCCCCGAAAAGCACATATTCTCTCCGTCATCTTATGTCGTCGTATTAAATGTTTTTAGCTCTGGACCAAACGGATATATTGGAGGTCAAAGTTTGATGTACATAATGTTTGGTTGGCGGCTTCATGTCTATCTATCTTCTATAATATAAAAATGAATTGCAAAATGTGTTGGTAAGCGCATAACTCAACAAAGCCTGGATCGATTTGGCTAATTTTGGTCTTAAATTATTTGTGGAAGTCCAGAGAAGGTTTTAACGAGAAAGTGGTTGGTACGTAGGGTAGTAAGTAGGGTAGTAGGTAGGGTAGTAGGTAGGTAGGGTAGTAGGTACTAGGTAGGTGGGGTAGTACGTAGGGTGGTAGGTAGGTAGGGTAGTAGGTAGGTAGGGTGGTAGGTAAGTAGGAAAAAAAGCATTGCAACGCATGCGCGGGATCAGCTAGTTATAAATAAATAAATTCCTTCTGCTGCCATCTTGAAAAACTTCGAAAAAAAAAAAAAACTTATTATAGACTAGCTGATGCCGCGCATGCGTTGCAATGCTTTTTTTCCTACTTACCTACCACCCTACCTACCTACCTACCACCCTACGTACTACCCTACCTACCTACTACCCTACCTACTACCCTACGTACCAACCACTTTCTCACCGTTAAAACCTTCTCTGGACTTCCACAAATAATTCAAGACCAAAATTAGCCAAATCGATCCAGGCTTTGTTGAGTTATGCGCTTACCAACACATTTTGCAATTCATTTTTAATAAATAAATTCCTTCTGCTGCCATCTTGAAAAACTTCGCCTGTTCGATAACTTATATAACGCAATGAATGTTGTAAATTGACATAATGAAAGGCATTGTGATTGTAAGTTTGTTACTCAATTACTCAGTATTAGTTATTATTAAACAAAGAGAGCAGTGGTGGCCCAGTGGTGGCGGCCCCGACTTACGAACAGTGAGTCGTGGGTTCGAACCCCGTCAGGCATATTACTTTGTGTAATTTATTTCATCACCACTGTTCTCAAAACGGTGAAGGAAAACATCGTGAGGAAACCGGCATATCTTAGAACCAAAAAATTCGAAGATATGTGACATCTACCAATCCGCACTGGGCCCGCGTGGTAGATTATAGCCCATCCCTCTCCTAGAGAGGAGGCCTGAGTCCCTGCAGTGGGAACATTATAGGCTGATGATGATGATGATGATGAAACAAAGAGAGGTGTTACGCTTTCGTGCGTGTGCCACGCGAGCCTCAAAGAGATGTCAGGACGCTCGTCGGGGCTGCGGGTTGTTCGAAAGAGATACCGCGGCCTCGACACAAAGGGCTAAGAAGAAACATGGGTGGTTTTTAGTCAGTAGAAGTCTGACACTCCCTACCGCTCTGCCTAGAGCGGGAAGAGTCATTTGTTGATTTCCCACGCTCCAAAAAGAAAGATGGTGTTATGCTTATTGGTCCAAGCCCCGTCAGAATTATAACTCATCGACTTGCATTAACTGTTTGTAACTTGATTTCCTGCTTTTCAAATGAATTTAACAGTTAAAGTCCCCCAGTATTGTTTTACTTGTTTTCAGGTGGTATAGAACCTATAAATGAATAATCTTCAATAAGTACTATCACATTAATTGAAAACTCAAACACACTTTATAATTCGCAGGTATGAAACCAGTGACGGCTCGAAACGTGAGGAGGCAGGAGAGCCGATAAACACGGGAGCCGAGAACGCTTTCGTTGCAGTGAAGGGTTCTTTCTCGTGGATCAGCCCCGAGGGCCTTCACATCACTATCAAATTTATTGCTGATGACAACGGCTACCAACCTAAGATAGAAACTCGTGGAGGAGTGCCCCCGGCGGTAGTCGCTTCACTTCTCGGTTAATTCGTTATAATTAAGTACTACACCAGATGGACTGATTATTAATAATTTAATTAAAACAACTTATTTTTCGGTATTATTTTGTCCCTTTTTCTGAGAATCAACATATTTTTACTACACATAAAAATTCATAAAGAAATGTTTGATCCTGAACATTCTCAAGACGAAAGATGAAATCACTTCACAAATCTCGTAACATTTGATCTATGACATTTAATTTTATAAAGGTCATTAGTTATATTGAGAACTTACATACCTATCATTGTAACTAAATATTTGACTCCGAAATGGCGTCACTGTCTAGAAACGCCTTCTTTAGAAAACCTTGTTATTTTCGAGACATACCGTAAAAAAATTTTTACTTGGTTATTCTAGCTGCTATTAATTGACTTAGTAGTCGCAATCGCATTGCTAAGCATGAGGTTGGATTACCGGGCAAATTGTTATTGGCTTTTAACATCTGGAATGGCTCAGTAGCAGCCCGGAGTCGGGATTTGTGTCCGGTTGATAGGCTCACCCCCTATTACTTGGGACTTAAACATAATATGGCGAAACGTGGCTATACTTTTAGGTACACACATACATAGACTCATGCCCTTTTCCCATGGGGGTAGCAGAAACAACAGAACGCCACCTGCTACCATCCTTACATACTCCTTTTGCCTCGTCCAAATTCATACATCTGGTCATACACGCACGCCGGTTACGAGTACTACGCACCTGCCACATGGATGCAACAGCGATGTCAAGAAACATGGAAGTAAAGCATCTGCATCTTTAGTAAAAACCATTGTGTAGTTTAATTATTTAAAAGATCGCACAGACATGACAGAACAGTAATCGACTTTTTTATATAAATATGAGTACACAAGTCCTTCTTCATATATGACTTATAAGGAGATATTTAAACATTACAAGGCAACGCCGCTGGCTAAAGATGATACTATACGTCACCAATAAATTGTGAGTACCTCTTGAGGCTTTGCTCCGGTACTCTGGGTCAAGGTGAAGACGCTTCGACGGAAGATTCTCGAGTGCAGTATTTCCGGAGCTTGAATTTTGACTTTAATCTTGTATGCAGATTTATACGATTATCTCATAGATTTGATTTATTTATTTAATTTATAAGCGTTGGTACACGTGTACAGAGATGGCCTTAATGATTATTAAAAAGATTATACAGATAAACGTGCATAACATCGCACTGTAATCCCCAAAGGGTTTGGTAAGGGTGAACCTAAAGTAGGTTTGTGCACAATTCGCCAGTTATTTTTAAGTCCCATGTAATAGGGGGAGAGCCTATTGCCATCAACTGGATACAAATTCAGACTGCGTAGCTGCTACTGTTAAGTTATTTATGGGCAACTCCAATAACACTTGCCCGATCCGAGAATTCAACCCGTGGGCAAATACGAGACACACTCGCTCGCCGTCTCTTACCGTGCGCATACATCAGCCATTTACTATTTGTAACCCACTAAACCAGATAAAATAGTCTTCATTATTATCAAAAGCAGAAGTTTTATTTAGTCGAGACCACCAGCATCACAACTGGAGCTTGACACTCAAACAACCCGTGACGTCATGCTTAACAGTCACGACTACTAAAGCAACAAGGTAGCCCGGAAGACAAAAAGGAAAGAAGTAGTAAGTAGGCCGTTTAGGATAAAATTAGATTTGTGATCAAATACAGCTTGGTTTTATTTATGTAGTTTTTTTTTTTTTGTGGCATTTAAGTAGTTGACAAACGAAACCAGGTATTTAGCCAAATGTCTTAACTTAGATTAGTGTCGGATCGCAAACAGTTTCAGTGGTTTTGTTGTCGAAGGCACTTATTATGAGAAACTAAATCAAATGTACCGCAAATATCTCTAAGCAGTATCAGTGACCACTAAGCAATACTTATGATGATGTTGCAAATAATATCCACCAATAAGTAAACCTTCTTGTCCTCAAAAGTTGCAGCCTAAGCATCACCGACGGTGACACCGATGGTATCGTGGAAGTGGTGAACGATTTAACTTAGGTATTTATTAATTAACTAGCTGATGCCCGCGACTTCGTTCACGTGGAAATTATGATGTCTGTTATCGAGTGGTCCTAAGCGCAACTGAGCATGTGGTCTGGGGTTTGATTACCGAGAAGGGCAAAAGGTTTTCTCAGTAGAGGCCGCAGAGTCTGGTTTTGTGCCCGTTTAATAGCAATAGCCAAAATTTGGAAAAACGTGCATATTAAGTTCATTATCTGTTGGCACTGGATGGATTCTTCTGAAAATATATTTTTCCCATTAGAAGCAGCTTATTTACAAAGACACTTGCTTCGTGGTCGTTATACAGTTGGACGCGGATGTTGCACGTAAGATGGAGCTTCTCGACCATGGACCACAGTGATGGCGACGCCTAGACACATGCGTTTATTTCATCCACCGGTGTACCCCCTAAATAACTGGCAATGTCTGTCACCTGCGAACATCACGACAACACTGCCCATCAGCGTTTGGTCGCCGTGGATTTCCTGCAGACTGCGGTTCAACGCCTTTAATGCATGCTTGTGCGATATTGCGCTCTCGTCCCATACTTAACTTGCACTGCTACAAAAGGACTCACCGGTGATGCAACATCACCAAAAACTGTAACCGGAGCCGGTTGGGCCAAGATTCGGCGGCAACTTATAAACGGAATGTGCAGTCTGGCCATAGTAAAGCAAAGTTTTGGGAGGTACCTGCACCGAATCAGGTGGGAGAAGACGCCCAGATGCTACCATTGCCCGGAACGGCTGGACGACACGGTGGAGCAAACCGTGGAGTTCGCTTGGGCAGAGCCCCGCCGGTACCTTGTAGCGGCGATCGGCGGCGGCGACCTCTCGCTCCTCTCTCCCGACCCTGGTGCAAGCCATGGTCCGGGGCGAGAGGGAATGGGACGCCGTCGCCTCCTTCTGCGAAGCAGTGATGCTAGCGAAGGAGGTTGCGGAACATGAGAGGGAGAGAACCTCTCGTCCCAGCTGCCGCGGGAGACGCTTCGGGCGTCGGGGGCTACGTGATGGCTTCCGGCCACCGTAGGTGCGGGCCTGTGGATGGTGAGTAGCGGGCTAGCTCCCCGTCCGTCCATCTTATGACGACGACATCCCTTTTTTTTTTTGGTGGGTGGAAAATCATCGAATAACCCCCCCCGCTCTTGGGCAGAGCGAAGGGGAGTGTCAGACTTCTACTGACTAAAAACCAAACCCATGTTCCTTCTTCTTCGCCCTTGTGTCGGAGCCGCGGTAACCTTTCGATATCCACAGCCCCGACGGGCGTCGGCCCTTGCGGGCCCCTCCTTGCTGAACGACGACATCCCTCAAAGAGATGTCAGCATCAGGGGTCGCCAACGCTGCGGGTTTTTCGAAAGAGATACCGTGCCCGACTGCCCGACACAAAGGGCTAAGAAGGAACATGGGTGGTTTTTAGTCAGTAGAAGTCTGACACTCCCTACCACTCTGCCCAGAGCGGGAGGAGTCATTTGATGATTTCCCACCCCCAATAAAACAAAAAAAGACCCGAGAAAGCCACAGTAACAGCTATATGAAGGCACGGTTGGCGCAATAGCTGCACAGCTGGGCAATTGATTGTGGTGCTGATCCCGTTTTCGATTCCCGCACAGAACAAAGAAATGTAATTTTAATTTCATTTTTGCTATGAACTTGAGATTTTTTCTTACTGTGCTGTGTACATTGGTAATTTTTTTGTTATCTATTCACGGAAAATATTCACACCGTGATTCAGGAAATGGTGTCCAATTATGAACAACGCCATCTATCAAAGATGAAGTTAAACTGCAAAAAATTAATGCATGGAAAGTGAACACACTCTATTATATAGCCAAGTAGCGTCATTTAGACAAATTAAGAGTACCTATTGGTGCCGTAACTTTTAAAAAAGGTCTATTTAAAAGTTATCTGAACACATTTATTTATTAGTACCGTCTTGATGCAATAGATGTCGTTGCATGTATCTTTCGTAATGATTATAAGTTCTTCAAATTCATATATATCTATCGGATATCAGTATCGGATTACAATGAAACAAAAACTAAAACCCTAATCACATTTGGCTTCATAATCCATACAAACTAACATGGACAAATGAAAACAATAGATTAGATTTATAATCACCTAACTCTATTTTGAATAGTTAAAAACATCTTTAAGTATAGTACAAAATCAGCAATAAATTCAGTGTATGTCTTTCTAGGGCGTCTACTATGGACCCTATGCAACGTTGATTCAAAAAAAAATTATAGAGATTTGAAAATCATAAAGCATCAAAATAAAAATAAATAGTAGGTACTCACAAAAAGTGAAAACTGAGCTGGGGATCGAACTGGCGAACATGTTGAATATTTTTGGAAATCTCACAACATTATAAAAAAAAACAAAAAGAAGACTGGCTCTGATTTGAACTTACGTACATTTTTTTACGGGGACGTCGCCAAACCGTTACGCTACTGACATCGGTGATAAAAAGTTCGAAATAGCCGTTCTATTGATATAAATAGTATGACAGATATCAGCTGTCAAACCGCTGGGGCATATGGACATAATGCAATATTGCTCACCCCTCTAAGTAATTATAGCGATATTATATAGCCCATGTGTAATTCCAGACTATAATCAATCTCTGTGCCAAATTTCATTCAGATCCGTTGAGCCGTTCTGGCGTGAAAGTAGGATAGTGTAGCTGGGCTCTTGGAGTTCCGCATCAGGTGTTCCAGATCTTCAAATTTATTCTCTAAGCAGAAAATGCTCATCACGTGGAACAATTTTTGCTATGGTACCATTTTTGTATCTCTTATAGTTAAGCTGGTCTGTTGCAGTTCTGCATCAGGTGTTCAAGTTTCCAAGATAAATTATAGCCTATATGTTGCCCAGACTGAATACCTATTCAACCAAAAAAAAAATATTCAAATCCGTCAAGTAGTTCCGAAGATTAGCGTGTACAAACAAACAGACAAACAGACATTTTTTTTTTTTTGGATTTGTTCTCTTTTACTGTTTCTAAACCCCCCCCCCCAATAATAATTTTTTAAATATATTCAATGTACAGACACAGTTTTTTTACTGTTTTATTATATGTATATAGATATAGATATATAGATTTGCGGACAAACTTGTAGAATGTGTCATAAAAATATGTATTTGCTACTGGCAGATGACCGCGACTTCGTTCCAGTGAATATTTTGATGTGTGACTAAAAATGTTTGGGTTGGACAACCCTTATCACTTAGGGGTATGAAAAATAGATATAGTAGCCTAATTTTCAGATCTACTGAATATGCATATAAAATGTCATAAAAATCGGTCAAGCCGTTTCAGAGGAGTATGGTAAATAACATTTATAGTCGGGGTGGATCAGTTCTTAAAGGAAAGTCTTTGTTCACGGCTTAAACTTTAATTAAACTCGGGAATATACACATTATTACACATTACACAAGTTAAAACTCCGCCATCTCAAAAGTCTCTCTTACTGAGTACCAACATTCTAACATTCAAAACGACATTATCGAACTTAAAACTATAAAGCTACGAAGGCCAATCAGCGGCCGAGTAGCGGCGCGACGACAGATCAGTGATTGGTCAGCGCGAGGCGTGGGAGCAAACATGCTAGCGCGTTGGTGAGTACCTGTCGGGCGGTCTTCCCTTATTGGCCCTCTTACGGCCAGGGAAATGGGAGCGTTCGGAAACGTCTTCCGCTATACATTGTGGCACGAGAATTTTATATATACTCGTATAGAGAAGATAGTAATAATAATAGCAGCATTGAGCCGATAACAATTCAACAGCGCCATAAACACGAAGGAAATGAAGACCGATGTAAGAATCGTGCGCAGTGCTTCTCTCTCTTTCCAATAAGGATCTCTGAGTGTCTACATAAGGAGATTATTTCAATGTAACTCGGAATTCTAAAAGGGGTTTGAATTATTTGATAGCTTAAATCTCAGAAACGTGACATTATAGAGCATTTCGTCCCAAACAAATCTTGTTTGTATTGGTCAACTATCAAATCATATAAATGTTATGCTTTAACAAAACTTTTTTGCAAAAAAAAACAACCGACTTCAAAAACACCTAAAAGTGAAAAATAAACTTCAGAAGAAAAATCAGCTTCTCAAGTCGGTGGCAAAAAAGCCAAATCAAACAAACAAATGTCACCGACTTCAGAAGCTGATTTTTCAGCAAAGTTTATTTTTCACTTTTAGGTGTTTTTGAAGTCGGTTGTTTTTTTTTTGCAAAAAAGTTTTTTTACTTTTTCATTTTTAGTTGTATATCTTATAGAAATATTTCCTATGAAACCTATACTTGTATAGCGTCAGAAAAAGCACGAAACACGTAATACGTGCCTATGAAATTTGAGGGTTGCCCTCGATTTCTCTGGGATTCCATCACCAGGATCTGGTTTCCATATCATGGTACCACCCTTGAAATATCTCCGTTCCAATAAAAAAAGAAACATCAAAATTGGTTCATAAACGACGAAGTTATTCGCGAACACACATAAAAAAACGAACGAAAAATGTTCATAAATTATAAAAAAATGATCATAAAATGAAAAGTACTGGGCCAAACCATGCTAAATTTTTATGGGACCAAATGGCAACTATTCCGCATCAAACTAAAAAAGAATCACGTAAATCGGATCATAAATAAGCGTAATCGGTGTACATACCTCCTCCTTTTTGGGAAGTCGGTTAAAAATAAACAGACGGAAGTTGGGCAGGCCAGGCTTCGTATAAAAATCTTCCTTCGTATAAAGGTGACTTTTGTTTGTTTGACTTCATGTTTTTGCCACCGACTTCAGAAGCTGATTTTTCTTCTTAAGTTTATTTTTCTCTTTTTGGTGTTTTTGAAGTCGGTTGTTTTTTTTTGCAATTTTTTTTTTTATTTTTTAGTTGTAATAAGTACCTATATAGATATATATATCCTATACAAATATTTACTATGCATTTAACATTCCACCAAGAAACCTAACCCTTAACCTTCAAGATTCCCCTATTTTTGCTTTCAACTCTTAACCGCTGAGGAGTGGTACTACTCCTCAACGGTTAAGAGTTGAAACCAAAAACCCATTATCAGCTCATCAACATGAAGACAAGTGATGACGGCTAGATGCGAATACTTGAATAGTGTCAGAAAAAGCACGAAACACGTAATACGTGTCTATGAAATTCATATAACAACTAAAAAAATGTGTATTGTACACATCTGCATACCCCCCCAGAGCATACAGGCGTGAAGTTACGTCATGATTATGTTTAATCAATAAACATCCAAGCGATTCCAGCAATTACGACATATTTGCCGTCTGTTTTTCAAGAGTTCCATTGTATATCTCCGAAGATCAGCACCAGATCTTCACCAAATTAAAATGGGACCACCTCAGGAGTATACTCTTTCAAATAAAAAAAGAATTTTGAGAATCGGTCCACAAATTGGGGAGAAATCAGGTAACATACATAAAAATTAAAAAAAAATTAAAAATAAAAACATACACACGAACATATAACCTCCTCCTTTTTTGAAGTCGGTTAAAAATAAACTTGATTGCAAAAGGTGTCACAAGTCACAATCACAACAGCTAAATAGTTTTTCTGTAAAACTAAAACCGCCACGATATCTATTTGAAACACTATAACGATAATTATAATCATGTTGAGTTTAACACTTAAATAAATCGTCGACCGTAGGTTCAATTGAGGTAAGGGACAAAATACCCAAAATGAGTTAAGTATACAGTTTTGTTCAGAATTTTTCGCTCTATCGAATGGTGTATATGAAAAAAATCTAGCTTAAGAAAAATGTCCCTTACCCTAATGATTTTTGGATCCAAATTTCGAATCAGCCCAATAATAACAATGTATCTGAAAAACTATGCAATACAGGAACTTGAAATGATGTAATTATTGCCGCCAATCCACTTGCAATAAGGTAAGGGTCTTCCCAATCAACGAATTACCATTACATGGTTTATTTTTGAAGAAACAATAATAAAACTGGCCTTACACTAATGTCTTTGTTATCTAAAAAAAATAATATCATCCATACTTTAAATGGATTGCACGAGTTTTGACATAGTTGTCCCTTACCTCAATTTGCATTGTCATACTTTAAGCAGTGTCAACGTTACACCAATTTGAATCGAATTATATTTAGGTTCGGTGTCCGTTACACTAATTTGCTGATGAGAAGTATTGAATTGTTTATCCCTGTTACCTTTATTTACACACACTTCTAACTTCATAACACAAGATAGCACGCACTTGCACTATTACCATCCTTTTCTATCTCACAACGTCTTTCTTTGTGCGAGAGAGAAAGCAGCGCGCGGGCATCAAAAAAGTCGCTATCAAACTGGAAATCACCAGGTCCGGAGTTCCGGACGGACTGCACAATTTCTGGCTCAAATGGCTCAGAAGTTCACACACTTGCCTGGCATCTCAATTCCAGTCAGCTTTAGAGTCTGCGTCGGTTCCGCAGTTTTTAACCACAGGCGTTACCTACCTGCTCCATAAGTCAGGTAGTCCCGCGGAACCCAAGAATTATAGACCGATTACGTGTTTGTCGACGGTCTATAAACTTCTTACATCAATTTTGACGGTGAAAATTAATAAACACATTGAGCAAAACTGTATTATGTCTGCTTCTCAGAATGGATGTAGGAACGGGTCCCGCGGTACTAAGGAGCTACTTCTCATCGACATGGCCATTGGCCAACAGGTTCGTCGAGCCCGCAAGGATCTGTCGACATGTTGGATAGATTATAAGAAGGCGTACGACTCGGTGCCACATACATGGCTGATGAAAGTGCTGGAGTTGTACAAGATAGATGCAACTCTACGCGCCTTCCTTGTGTCGTGTATGGGGCAATGGAAGACGGTCCTTCGATATCCAGGATTTCGACAGATTCAGGGGAACGATGAACCTGTATGGATTAAACGGGGAATATTCCAGGGCGACAGTCTGAGCCCGCTATGGTTCTGTCTAGCCCTGAATCCTCTTAGCACATTGCTGGAGGATTCAGGTCTAGGCTACCGGTTGAGGAGAGATGGTCAGGTCATATCTCACCTTCTTTACATAGATGATCTGAAACTGTTTGCCCCCAACAAATTGCGACTCATGGAGTTACTAAAAATAACTGATTCTTTTAGTAGCGCCATCAGGATGGAATTTGGTGTGAACAAATGTGCAGTCATGCATGTAAAGAGAGGAGAGATTATGGAATCCGAGGGAATTCAGCTCTCGGATTTCATACACCTCAGATCCCTCTCCTCATTCAAAAGCTATAAATATTTGGGTATGTCGGAAGCGTAAGGCATTAACGTAGCTAACATGAAGCAATCGTTGAGGGAGCGCTTCTTTGGACGCCTGAAGAAGGTTCTTAATAGCCTTCTTTCAGGTGGGAACAAGGTGCGCGCCTTCAACGGTTGGGTCATGCCAGTTTTAATGTACTCTTTCGGCATACTCAAATGGACTCAGACTGAACTCGATGCCTTGGATAGGAGAGTCCGTACATTGCTAACCGCAAATCGGATGCATCACCCACGATCATCGGTCATGAGACTGTACATCCCGCGGAAATGCGGGGGTCGAGGCTTTTTAAACGCGAAGACCCTCCACAACCGCGAGGTGTGCAGTCTCAGAGAATATTTTTTAAAGACCGATGTGGGTATGCACCGAGATGTGGTCGCAGTGGACAAGGGACTCACCCCGCTGTCCATGGCTAACGAGAACTGGCGCAAACCTGTGGTACTTACTGCTGAAAACCGCAAGGAAGTATGGCAAAGCAAGGAGCTTCACGGGCGCTTCTACCGGGCTCTTCATGGGCCCGATGTAGATTTTCTAGCGTCCGTGTCCTGGCTACGTTTCGGCGACCTCTTTGGGGAAACTGAAGGTTTTGTCTGTGCAATTATGGACGAAGTTATGTTGACGAACAACTACCGGAAATATAATATTATGAAGGATGGGACGGTTGACGTGTGTCGGGCATGCCACCGTCCGGGTGAGTCCATCAGACATATTATTTCTGGTTGTTCTCGTCTGGCTAACGGCGAGTACTTGCACAGGCACAATCAAGTGGCCAGGATTATTCACCAGCAACTTGCCTTGAAATATAAACTCGTGGAATCTGAGGTACCGTACTACAGGTATGTGCCCGACCCAGTTCTCGAAAAAGACCATGTCACGTTGTACTGGAATCAGTCTATCATCACTGACAGGACTATTGTTGCCAATAAACCTGACAGTGGTGATGGACCGATCAGCGCGCCGCGTAATGATAATCGATGTTACCATCCCACATGACGAGAACCTCGTGAAAGCTGAGAAAGAGAAGCAAGTAAAATATCTGGACTTAGCACACGAGGTTGTCGATATGTGGCATGTGAACTCGGCTATCATTGTGCCGATAGTCGTCACGGCCAATGGCCTGATAGCAAAAAGCATGGACGACCACCTGTCAAAACTTTCGCTTGGCGGTTGGATCAAGGGCCTGATTCAGAAGGCAGTACTTCTCGATACGGCCCGTATTGTGAGGAGGTTCCTGTCTCTGGAACTATAACCACCGGTGGCTTGGACCCTGCTCCCGACACCGGTGGACTACTATTTTTTTTATATTTTTAAATGTTTTTTGATATCTTTTTTTAACAAATATTTAAAAATGAAAATTAGTATGTAAGGAAAATAAATAAAGAGAATAAAAATAATAATTTTATTTGTCAGAATATTGTGTGCAGAAACAAAAAATATAAATTGTTTTATTAAATCTATACAAATTAGCTATTACAATGTACAAACATTTCATTTAATTGTACTATGTAAGCAACACACAAAAAACAGACACACGGTTCTAATACATTTTCATGTCTCTTATATGATTTCTTGTAACAATAATAACGATTTCCAAATTTATGATATCCGTACGTCAAAAGTGTGTACTTCATTTTATGTCAAAAATCTCTTTACACTGTATTTTTTCCATAATTTTTTTCAACAAGTGCTTTACACTATTTTTTCATTAATAAATTGAATAAATTTAATGTAAGGGACGAGACTACAAGATACTTGGTCAGTAAGGGACATTACTAACAAAATACGTTGTTGTAAGGGACATCTATTTTCTTAAATAGCTAATTTATTTAAATAAATGTTACACGTGTAGATAGAGCACTAAAATACAAGATTATATGTGAAATCAGACCCGAAAAAGGTTAATAAGAAAAAAAGTTATAGGTGATTTAGTCCGAAAAAAAACTTTGTCGGCCTCTCCTGAAACATCGTATTTTGTCCCTTACCTCAATTGAACCTACGGTCGACGAAATGACTTACATTCAAATAAGTTTAACAAATCTCGTTAGAAAAACGAAGCATTAGCAAAGTCAAACGAAGTACCTACCTACTCTAATTATCAAAATACTTGAGAGTAATCATCCAGTAATTTACAAACCTTTTATTCATAGAGAATGCGTGTCGAGTTGCTAAAAATCATTATCTCCATTGGCCAACCACGTTTAGGTACAAATTTACAAACACGTAGAGGTCGAAGGTAAATGTCGTCTTGCATTATTATTGATTAGCTGATTATCTTTATAATTTATAAGGTTTGGACGATTAGTTTTAATCACATAATTTGTAATGCGTATTGTTCTAAAAGAGCAAAGGAGAAAATAATCATACTAACTTTTCGTAAGAGGTACCTATTTTACGAAAAGTTAGTATGATTTCTCCTTTTCAGGCACGAGAAGCCAAATCATTGTAGAACACACTTTCCCTTATGAGCTTAAGAGTATTATTTTCAAGAGTCACAAACATTACTCATTAAATATGTAGACGAAATTATTTTGATATTCCCAGGGAGAACGCTGTTCAGGCTTAGAGTAATTTGGGTTCACACTATTTTAGGCTACAGACAATAAGGATGACACTGTTAACAGATAGCGATTTATGCTAAGACAAGTAAGGCATTATGAATAAAGTGTAGGATATCCTAAAATGTATTATTTTCTAAAGTAAAGTAAATTAAGTCCGCAAAAAAAAAATTCAAGCAAACCGTCCACGAAACAATCGTTACATCTTGTCCTAATTCCATAGTTCTACAGTGACATCAACCAAATAAATCGTACTTGCTGTCAATCAAAACAAATTATAGGTAACATATGTTACATAAACATATAATTAAAATCACAATTTCGAAAGGTTCCCATCAAAAACGTCCTCAAACACTCTGCGGCTTACCTTCGCCATGTCGTAGGAGTGGTCAAATACACAAAACATTGTAACAAGATGTGCGTCAACTAATAACAGTATGTTGTAATGCAATATTCAGAATAGTATAAAACATGAGTTACGATAATTCATGAGCACATAGTTCAAGTAAACTCGATACGGTAAACCGTTTAATAGTGATCATGAATTCGGTCAGTATAATTACAATGCGGTGTTTAAAAAAATATAAAATATAAATATTTAATTTTTTATTCGTGGTGTTATTGTGAAAAGTGTGGTTAATAGTGCGGTTTTACTTTCAGTTGGTGCTTTGTGCGTTAGTAGCTGTGGTGGGTGTGGTGCTAGCTGCCCCTCAGAATGTGCAGGATGTTCAGCTCCTTCGATATGATTCAGACAACGATGGACTTGGAACATACAGTTTCTAGTAAGTCACCTACACCCTCTTGAAAACCTATACCTACTCAGTTTAGTAGGATAATGGGAACATCATTATTATTATTAGCATAGTCTCACTGCTGCGGAAGGGCCCCCATTCCCTCCATTCCTTGGGCATACTACAGATTCCATAAAAAATATGACTAACATTTTATTACTTTAAGCAAGAAATACAAAAAATCATGCCATTTACCTATGCAAAATACCATGTTCAATTTTTTTAAGCTGTTTCTACTACCTCTCTCCTTGGAAAATCCCCACAACTTTCCCAGGCAGATCTTCCATAAAAGCTTCTCAATCATCAAGCTAAGGTTTCCCTGACCTCCCTTGGCTTGATATGTTATCGTTGTGTTCATATAAAAAAAAAACCAAGCGATATGCTAATGACTTGAATTTGTAACTAAAATATGCTCATTTATTCACAGCTGGAACCAAGACGATGGCCAAAGTCATTCTGCAAATGGAGAGCTAAGAAACGCAGGAGCTGAAGATGCTTTCGTCGCAGTCAAGGGTTCCTACTCCTGGATCGGTCCCGATGGCGTCAACTACACCATCAACTATATTGCTGATGAGAACGGTTACCAGCCAACCATTGAACAAGGTCCTGGTGGAGCTATACCCTCAGCGGTAGTCGCATCACTCCTCGGTTAAGTTGTTATAGAGATAATAGTCTAATTTGTTACAATAAAGTTATTATAAGGCCTAATATTTCAGTTTTATTTCTGTTGTTTGGAGTTTCCTTTTAAAATACTTGTCGCAGATTCAACACCGAGGCACAATATTTCGAGTTGACAATTTAGAATAACGCCATCTATCATCGTTTTTCGGAAACGTCAAGCAGTGAGCTTGGGTGAGGTCGTTACAGAGCGTGGCAGGTCTGGTTTGACAGCTGTCAGTTGTGATATGTCAGACGTCAGTGGTCAGTGGTCGGTTGACGTTGACATTAGACGCATTTGACTTGAGGCATGGGACTTTTTGGTGAGACACGAGCGCGAACGGTTGTTCTGCCCGCCTGTATCGAACTGACCGCGTTTCCGTACTTTAATCCATTTCCATCGGCTTGATCGTTTGAGATTTTGTTAATTTGTTATCTGAAGTAAATAAATAGGCGGTTGTAATCAGTGTTGAACTTGAGACTATTATTTCGTACCTCCGCCATGCCGAACTTGGACTCTGACAACGATGTACCCGAAATAGTTGAGCTACCTTCGTTATACCTACATGCTTTTACTAATAAAGGCGGAATAAAACAGAAAACGTAAGTCAGAAACCTTAAATGAACTCGAGCCGGATTGACGAAATCAGTGAATCATCTAACTGCCTTACCTTTTCACAAATATATTGGAATTGGTTTCGAGTCTGTATTATTACGATAATTCTTGGTAATTCTGGTTGTCAGACTTATAGGCCACTGACTGTAACAACTGTTAAAGAACTACAATTGACTGCCGCGGCCAACGCGAACGGCTTAACGTGCTTTCCGAGGCATGGAGGAAGAAGGTCTTTCTGCAGTATGGTTACATCTCAAAAGACGTAGGTACCACGTACCTAAGAGCCTGGGTTACAGAGTCAGCACATAACTGACCCAATCCTTGCAAATGGAAATTAGAAGTTATGTATAATAGTTTTTTTATATAATTACTCCCGAAGAACAGCTTTCATAACAAAATTTGCGAATCGTTCATATTATATTGCTTCCAAACCACACAACATCACCGCCCTATTTCACGAAACGATGTTGTTTGTTGTTTTTCACACGGCACGTTTTTGCCGCCAGAAAAATAGTCAGAAGTGACTGAATGAGCCTAATAGTTGAGAATAACTGTAAAAATATTCCGATCTATTTATCTAAATATATTTATGTATAGTATATGAGTGTGTATTCCTTTCATGTAATGATCGTAGCATGTGGCGTTCTATGATTTCTGCCTACCCCTATAGGAAAAGCGTGTGAGTTTGTGTATGCATGTGTTGTTTAAGTACTATAATAATATGTCGTTTTAACGAACTAAAAGTAAATATTTATTGTAACAGAATTTTTGTTAGGACCTTGTTATGAACTATACCAGTTCCAGAAATTAGCAAAACATTGTCAATATAGAGTTCTAACTATAGTCACAGATATTATAATACTGCTATAGTGTAGCCTAACTTTTACAGTTTTTGCAGCGGCTCTTGATTTTTTTCAATAAGCATCTACACGCTATTCCGAAACGAAAGCATTGATACCTCGTTCCATCTCGTTCATATTTATTTGAGGTGGAGAAAAAAGTTTGATCCAAAAAGAACTTTTAAACAAGACTCTAGTCTAGATTACAAGGATTACCTTGAATAGTACGGTATTTTGGGGGGAAACAAGTGTCTTTTAATTTCGTTAAGGCTATTTGTACACCAATTATATCGTATGACCACTTTATGTGTGCAGTTCAGGGAGGCGCTGCTTGTCAAAAAGAATAGCAAGGATATGTCAATATTGGTACGTTTATTTTTTTATTTTTTTAATATTTATTTCACCACAAAAACTAAACAATAACTTATTATATGACTTAATAGGCTTAGTATACAATCTTTTAATATGGAATCCTCTGTTGCCGAACTAGGACGGATCCTGTATTTCGGCAAACAGCGCCTCCCCCTAACAGATTTCACTACAATAGGCATGCAAGTTGATCTATGATAATTATTTCAAAATTTTAGTTCTGTATTTTCCCACCTGCACATATTAGTAAGTTTAAGTATACAGTATCAAATAAACTCCTTTCTAAAAGAATAATCATATTTATAAGAGTATACAAACTTTTCAAACATAGGTATCTACTTCTGTCACGAGCATCGAGATAATTTTGTTTCTTTTGGTAAGTTCTAGGAATTCTCTACTCTTTTTTTTAAGTATTTCACTTTTTGGTTACATGTCTGAAATATTTTTTGAATAAATTCTTTCAATTTCCATTTTTTTATGTGAATATTTTTATTTGAAGTATTTTATCGGTGTGAGTAATACAAACAGTATTATTTTCCTGCCTGTAGACAAAAAGATTTCACCACACAGCATTACCAGCTTATTATAATCTTTGAAACCTTTTTTGAATGGAGACAGTGACATAATTTTTATAGAGAATGTAAAGAGGACTCTTACTCACAAAATATTGTTATTGTAAAGTTTTAAAAATATTTTTGCAGTTAAAATGGGAAAGACAACTGCTAGGGGATCGTATAGTAGTAGAACAGGGGAGATGGTACTAACAGCAGTTAAGAAATTGATGAAAAACACAGGTTGGACTGCACGCACTATTATCAAATTTATAAAAATGGAATTCCAAGTTCAAGACCCGAAAATAAGCCGAAAAGTTTCCAGGTAAACCCTGTTCGTTTAACCAATTTTTACTGAATAAAAATGTGTAGGTATATGATAATAAAAACATAAGTGAGCTATTATACAAGTGTTTTAGATAAATGAGAAATTTGGTAGGTCTTGTTTTGCCATTTAGGTATGTATGACGTTTAAAGAATATATCACGATTGCTGCAATTGGAGATTGTGGTGAAATAATTTAATATAAATTACTATTACACTTCTTCTTTAACGTGTGGTTCCTGGCATCAGAGTTTTAAGGCCCTCTGACATGCCGCATGATGGTTTACATGCCGCTGCCGCATGCCGTCAAGAAATATCTCTCAGGCATGTTGGTTTCCCGTCGGGGCTGCGGGTTGTTCGAAAGAGATACCGCGGCCTCGGCACAAGGGCGAAGAAGGAACATGGGTTGGTTCTTAGTCAGTAGAAGTCTGACACTCCCTTCCACTCTGCCCAAGAGCGGGGGGGGGGGGGGGGGGTTATTTGGTGATTTTCCTCCACCAACAAAAAAAAGGCATGTTGATTTGGTCTCCTCACGATGTTTTCCGTCACCGAAGCATAAGCTCCGGATCAGAAAAAGCATAGGTGCTTATCTTTTTTTTTTTTTTTGGTGGGTGGAAAATCATCAAAAAAGGAAAGGAGTATTCAGTTAATTGTTTATTGATCCCGTATACCAGAGCAGAATCAGAACGATATAATTTGTTCGCCCTTCACCTTTAGTGACCGCTTAGTCATCATTCATCATTATCATATCAGCCAAAAGACGTCCACTGCTGGACATAGGCCTCTCCCAGGTGTCGCCACATTGACCGGTCCCGTGCGTCTCTCATCCAGCGGGTCCCCGCAACCTTTACCAGGTCGTCGATCCACCTAGTGGGAGGCCTTCCAACGCATCGTCTTCCGGTTCGCGGTCGCCATTC
The DNA here is from genome assembly GCA_949775195.1 of Diarsia dahlii. Classification (NCBI taxonomy): domain Eukaryota; kingdom Metazoa; phylum Arthropoda; class Insecta; order Lepidoptera; family Noctuidae; genus Diarsia; species Diarsia dahlii. The sequence continues at coordinate 11,717,093 of OX459194.1, read as the reverse complement.
CAGAACTTTTCGGCCCCATCGGCCATCCGCTTAATCCTATGCGTAATAACTAAAACATACCGAATCGAAGCCCTTCTAGAGTGAAAGATTGATGGTGATGGTGTCTATAAATAGACACTGTCTGAACCTGTTGTATCTTTACCTTAAACACAATAAACACTTCTCTCTGTTTGATATAATACAAAAAAAAAAGGTAGCACTCCGGGAGTGCCGGCAGAAGTGAAAACTTCAATATTAACTTTCAAACTCGCGTCAGGGTCACGTGATGCTGATCGAAAAATCTTACGCTTTTTCGATCAGTATCACGTGACCCTGACGCGAGTTTGAAAGTTTTTACCCATACAAAAAAAAGTGCTCAGCGCCGCTAAAGAAGTTTTCACTTCAATATATTTAGAAAACGATATTACTGGCAGGTCTCAGTGTATTGTACAAGAAAGCGCAATACATTTCTTCAGATGATTATTATTGATTCTCTTTGGGATTTGTCTTAGCTATTTCTTAACCACACAAACAGTCGGGCGTATGGGCGTATATACAATATTAGATAGCAACATCTGACTACTTTGGTAAAACTTTCATGACAGACATTCGATATCACTTGTCTATAACCGTCTACTCCGGTAAGGAATCCTCATCCAAAACAAGGATAAAGAAAGGAAAGGCATGTGTTTAAACGCCTACCAGAAAAGAACCTATTTCACTACCAAAAACATCTAAATGCTTGCCAGAATGGATAAATGTTTACTTAATTTATTATGTACCTACTTTACTGTACTTTAGTCTAGGGTCTAACATTTTTATTTGGTGAGCATATAAATTGTAGCCGAAAGAAAATACGCAATCATTATCATTAATCTATATTTATCAGTTAATCCATTTGATGGGCATGCAAAGTGTGTGTTATCATGTGCAACACTCTACAACGACCTTGTTATTTAAAAGCTCGCATGCTTCTTCTTTTTTAACTCAAGGCATTATTGTGATGCCTCTTTTGCATTTCACATCAAGAATTTGACGTGTTTCTCGTTTCAATTAATCTGTTAGATGAATTCTAAAATATAATTATTCCAAATTAGTCTAATTGAAGTCTCGTGGTAGTGATAAACAAAGTTTTGAAATATTATTGCAAAATGTTGTTGTGTTGTTGCCAACAACTTTACAAACTGTATGTTTGTGAATCATGTAGGAACAACGTTGAATGGAAGGAAATTTTCGTCACTAAAAGCGTGTCTGGTGGTCTTAAAGGCATGTAGATGGAAGCTCCGAACCGTAAATCAAACGATCCATAATAGAACACACGATGATCTTAGGTCCCTATTTAGGCAAATAGAGTGCTTCAACTCAAATGACCTTGGGGGTCAAATACATTGATCTCTGTCACGAAACATGTACAGTTAGTTACAACCAATTGTTGTTGATAAGAAGCTCTTAAATGATACTTATGTTAAATAAGACGTACGAAAACTTATAAATTCATAAACCTATTGCAGAGCCTTAAAGCGCGGTGTGAGGCTGGGGCTGCTGCAACTGGAGCAGGGACGCTACAGACTCAACGAGATGTCACGTCTAGCGAGGTCAGTGGTTCCGCCGAAAGAACATAAGCGCGGACGGATCCAGCGGGCCCTGCATATGCGCAGCCGTACACCTTCTGCGAGTTCCATGATCGAGAACTTCAAAAACCATGGAAGACTTTAATGCAATACAAAGGCAGTGTCAGGATAATACGAATGCATAATAAATTATAAAACTACATTGAGAAATATTTGGTTCTTTCGGTACTCAGTTGCCTTTACAGGTGGCCTCTTCAAAACCACATAGGTAATAGTTATTTTAATTACGTTGTTATTGAACGACACAACTTTGAGATTGCACCAGCGAAAACTCTATTGCATTTTCCTTATTATTTTTAATATCATCTTTGCCAAATTAGAAAGAAAGAAAAAAATGAAGAAAAACAATAACAAAAATAAACACACAACACAGTTACAATATAAAATAATAGTTCAACAGAACCCCAACAGGGAAAAGCAAATATAAGTTATTTTTTGAATTATAACTAAGATGTCTGCGAAGTCCTAAGTGCTGTACATTTAGAAATAAAAGTTAAGAATGCCTGATAAGAATCTATAGCAACGCATTGATTTCAACACTTAAGATGAGAGATCCTACAGGCGCTGCTTTCATTTGGCACAAGACTTACAAAGTTACAAATGTAATTAATTACCTTTAATTTAATATTAAATCCCAATTCAATAGCTTTTTTCAGCGAGTGATGCAACAATTCATGTGGTATTCGAAAGAAAATCGATATTCTTTAAGATAATAATATGTAGAGAAAACCGAGGATATAGCGCCGCAACATAGCGGTGCAAGCTAAAAAAATGCATTGTAGCTGTACAACATACACGAAAATTAAATACAACAAAAAAGAAGTATGAGTAGCATTGTTACCTGTTGCGTGGAAAAAGATTATAACTTCTTCACACTTTTTATAAGTTAGAACAAGGCTCCATAAAAAATAATTTAAAAGTACAGAAATTTATGAAAACTTGGTCGTTACAATAGAGAACTTTTAATGAATACAAAATAAAGCCTACGTGATTGTAAAAAAGGATGTAAAAAGACCATCAACGAAGCTGAAAGGTTAGGTTTTCTACGTCCGTCATTAAGATATTTTTTTAATTCTGGACCGTACCTGGGAATGTTCTAGTTATGGAGATATTGCAGGTCAAAGATTCAACATTATCACAGTGTTTCTTTATACTAGTTTTTAAGGATATACATTTGGTTTAAATACCTTCTTGACCCGTTTACTATGCAAAACACCCATCAGGGGCCCTACTATGACGTCTTAAAACAGTCCTAACTTATTCTTAATCCAGTGTGGAAACGTGACAGAACGATACAGGGTGTCTAGCGCCATCTCTTTTCCACTATGGATTAAGAATAAGTTAGGACTGTTTTAAGACGTCATAGTAGGGCACCAGCACAATGTTTAGAATGGGTTACATTGAGTTTTACAGTAGAACGAGATATTAACCCCAAAAAAAAAAGTCGTTTCCCAGCAATAATTTTTGCGTTGGGGTAAGGCGTAGTTTGATGTACGAGTATGTTCTTAATGCTTAGTTGACGGCTTTATGAAGAGACTGTTTACATCCTGTATATCAAGGTTAACTTTTACTAGCGTGAATAATCCACACTAATATTATAAATGCGAAAGTAACTCTGTCTGTCTGTTACTCAATCACGCCTAAACTACTGAACCAATTTGCATGAAATTTGGTATGGAGATATTTTGATACCCGAGAAAGGACAAGCTACTTTTTAATAAAAAAAAAAAGGTAGCACTCCGGGAGTGCCGGCAGAAGTGAAAACTTCAATATTAACTTTCAAACTCGCGTCAGTCATGCTGATCGAAAAATCGTAAGATTTTTCGATCAGCATCACGTGACCCTGACGCGAGTTTGAAAGTTTTTACCCATACAAAAAAAAGTGCTCAGCGCCGCTAAAGAAGTTTTCACTTCAAAAACTTTATTCAAGGGGTTGAAAGAGGGGTACGAAAATATTACTTTTGGTCGCGATAACCGGCATCGGTAGCGATAACCGACATCCGCGCGGTTGAAACCGCGGGCATCAGTTGGACCAGGTCCAACACCAGAAATCCATGAATTGCCGAAACTTTAATAGATTTTAATTATCAATCAAGTAGAGGAGAGGAGCTCGTGGCTTAATAATAACTGCCACTCGGGTCGATCTTTAGGTTAAGCCGCGCTTGCTTAGGTTGGTCTGTAGATGGGTGACCACCCATTGCATATCGAGTTTCCTCCGTACCTTAGAAATTACATTAAGCTGTTGGTCCCCGTTGCCATTATAAAGATCTTTGGCAGTGGTTACAGGTAGTCAGTGACTTGAAAGTCTGACAACTAGTCTTACCGAAGGGTATCGTATTGCTTGGTATTAACTGGGTTGTGGAGGTCATTTATAGGCATTCGCTCCGTGTAAAATACTGGTATTCAGCTGCATCCGGGTAGACAGGAAGCCGACCCCAACATAGTTGTGAAAAGGCTCTAGGCAGATGATGAATTTTTCAATCAAGTTTAATTTTTTTCTTCATGAGTTTATTTATTTCTAGGCCAACTAAAACTTTTCTCATCATAAACTACACACATGACGTGATGACGTGAGTTTAATTGATTACTTCTTTCCATTGTACAGTGATCGTTTAAGTATTGGTTTATCTGGCAATAACAGTTTTATTCCCAAGTTTACATGCGTAAAATTTCGCAAAGCCTATGTTCAGAGCTGCCAAGAAAATTTGATCGCACTGTACTCTACACAAGCGAGCTTATTCTAACCTAATCTAAGGGCCAGTAGCTCTACCATGAGTTTACACAGCAATAACTCGCTAGCGTCTCCGTAAATTAGTTGTATGAAATATTGTACAGCGCCCCTAGCGCTCACAGAAAGAATTAAAATTCATACCATGAGCGCTATACATTACGAAAGGTTTAACACCTAGCGTAATCTATTCGATAGTCACCAACGTTCTTCAACTGTCACCATACAAAACGGTACCATGAGTCACTAATTTCACTAAACCTATCGAATATGACGCTTACTTTAGTAGTTACGTAGCTCACTAGCATTTTGGCGTGTGAAACATATGTTTACATCAAAATTATTTACGTTTTTGAGTCTAATATAGTCAAAATAATGTCTGCAAGTGGTTATTTAGCATGGAATATGTTAGTGGTCGCTAAATTTTAAGACCAACGACTTGAATAACATGAATTTCAAGCCAAAATGTTAGTTGCCAATTGGAAAATATAATTTTGAGGAAAGTTCAAACTTACCTTTCTATAAACTCTACCAACAATTGGAACTGTGTGACACTGGTCCTCATTGTATTAAATAATCTGTTTGAATCTAGAGTATACTTTTAAACTACACAACGCAGCTCTGACACTCAAGGTCAACTATCAAAATTACAAATTGAATACACGACAGTGACATATTTTAAGGAATAAAAATTCAAAAACCACATAACACTATGTGTAGTCTACTATCTGTCAACTTTTCAATTTCGTCGGTTTATTTGTGTAGATACCGTTCTCTTTTCTTAGTAGTGGGAAAGAAAGAAACAAAACATGAGTAGAGTGAAGTTAGCTAGACGACACAATCTATCGAGCTTACCTTAGCGCCTGCGTAAGACTCCGTAAATCTCATGGTGCAAACATAATCGTAATCTATTTATGTAAATCAGAACGTTCGGCCAGTCGAGATGGGGAGCTGGCTGCTACTCCAGTATTTAGTGACGATAAAGTGACGCGTATAGATGCCAGCCAAAGAATTGGTGACAGAACAGTTCGAAAGTTAGAAGCATTTATTTATGGCCGAACGACCTGATATCAGGCCGTTCGGCCAACCTGAATCTCCGTAACTGAGGACCTTAGAGAAACTGTTACTGAATAAAGGCTTAGCGACGATTTGGTGACAAACAACCACTGCTTTACTTTTACTCGTAAAGCCACCGGTTAAAAGCAAAATTAATTTTAGTTCCTGGAACATCAGGACGTTCGGCCAACGTAATCTCCATAACTGAGGACCTGGGAGAAACCGTTAATCAATAAAGATGTTGTGACGACACTGAAACGAACTTTTATTGTTTTATTTTATTTTATGACGGCCCCTATAAAAAGTAAATTGAGAATTTAACATCTAACCTCAAAACATTGGGATTATCAATTCCTCCACAACGAAGAAGCCCAGAGAAACCGTTAATGAATAAAGATTTAGTGACGACACTGACACGAACTATTATTGTTTTATTTTATTTTATGACGGCCCCTTTATATAGTAAATTGAAAATTTAACATATAACCTCAAAACATTGAGATTATCGATTCCTCCACAACGAAGAAGCCTAGAAGACTCCTAAAACCCTGATGTGTTATAGGTTTTCAGTGCGATGGTGTCAGTATTTTTGTTGATTCGAGATTAATCTATAAAAATGTACTATGGTGGATGGCGACTGAAATAGGGTGACCATGTATTCCAACGAAACAAGTACCTATTTGTCGAGTGCCTACTCAATTAACTAAACAATGAAGTAAAACACGTCGTCGTAATATTTAATTATATAGGTACAAGCAACGTTGAGCAGATGCCTGCGTACCAGTGTCCACTTGTGAAGTCTTTGTTATATTCATCATCAACAGCCTGTTAATGTTCCCACTGCTGGGACACAGGCCTCCTCTCTTTGAGAGGGAATGGGCTATCTACCACGCGGGCCGAGTGCGGATTGGTAGATGTCACATGTCTTCGAATTTTTTGGTTCTAAAGACATGCCGGTTTCCGCACGATGTTTTCTTTCACCGTTTTGAGAGCAACGGTGATGAAAATAAATTACACAAAATAATGTGCCTGCCTGGGTTCGAACCCACGACCTACTGTTCGTAAGTCGGGGCCGCCACCCCTGGGCCAACGCTGCTTTGTTGAGTCGCGTATATTTTGGCTAAAAGCAAACGAAAGTAAAAAGGTGACTGACAGTGGAGTTTGGGAAATTTGACTAAGTACAAGAATACTTAAATAAATTGGTACACAAATTAAAAAATGCTTTATTAACCGACTTCCAAAAAAAGGAGGAGGTTATCAATTCGACTGTATTTTTTTTTTTTTTTTTTTTTTTTTTTTTTTTTTTTTTTTTTATGTTTGTTCGCTCATAACTTGCGACTGGGTGAACTGATTTTCATGATTCTTTTTTCATTTGAAAGCTGGTGCTTCCCGTGTGGTCCCATTGTCACCATTTCAATATCTGATGATGGGATCTTGTAGAAATCGGGGGAACTCTTTAATAAATAACAGCAGATTAACCGCGATTGTTGCTATAGCATATCTAAGCATGGTTTACGCCATCACACAACATAATATCACGCCTGTACCCACTACAAAGGTTATAAAAACTATTTTGTGAAGATCTGATGAAGAACTTTGGAGATAGGCAACGGAACTCCTCAATAAATGATAGTAAATGGACTGGGATAGCTGAAATCTCATATTGTCTGTCTATTGTTTACACCAGTTCCTAACATAACATCACGCCGGTACGTTGTGAAGGGGTAAGCACATGTGAAACACTAAAAAGTGAAAAATAAAAACTTTTTTACAAAAAATAAAACCGACTTCGACAAAAAAAACACTCAAAAGTGAAAAATAAACTTGAGAAGAAAAATCAGTTTCTGAAGTCGGTGACAAAAAAATGAAATCAAAGAAACAAAAGTCACCGACTTCAGAAACTGATTTTTCTTCTCAAGTTTATTTTTCACTTTTGAGTGTTTTTTTTGTCGAAGTCGGTTTTATTTTTTGTAAAAAAGTTTTTTTTGTAATCAATCATCCACATCCACCACCACAGGTAGGTACCATCCATATCGGGTAAGTAGGTAGGTACATAATAATTTGTACTTGTGAAACTTCGTTATTCGGATTAACTGTATTGAGAGTATGTACGAAGCGCCCGGCCATTTCATTAAATGGTGACAGTTCTAAAAATACTAAAGAATTGACATGTGGAATGTGAGTTCGGCTGTCATTGAGCCGATCAAGTTGGATCAAGGGCCTGATTCAGAAGGCAGTAAATATACTCCTGGATACAGCTCCCGGCTCCCGATACACGAAACTCTTTTTTTTTATTCCTACTTTGTAATGTTTTAATGTCTTTTTTTAAGAAATATTCAAAATACATTTTTAAATATTTCTTAAAAACTAAATAAGAAAGAAAATAAATAAACTAATAAAATTAATAATTCCGAGCATTTCAATGCAATTTTTCAATTTATCTCTAATGCATATTATATAAAATATTAGTTATCTGCACTCCTTCTCCTATTCCTCCGTCCGCGTATCTATTTATTTTGTTGCAATACCTACATCGTCACCTTATTTCAACATTTTCGACGTGATTTGCTTCATTGTTTAATGCCCGGTTTCTGAGGCACTTTATCTGTGGTTTATATAATCAAATGTACGCATATGAATAGATAAACCACAGATAAAGTGCCTCAGAAACCGGGCATAGGTGATTGAGTCCTACTCGACAAATAGGTACTTGTTTCGTTCGAATACATGGTCACCCTATTTCAGTCGCCATCCACCATAGTACATTTTTATAGATTAATCTCGAATCAACAAAAATACTGACACCATCGCACTGAAAACCTATAACACATCAGGGTTTTAGGAGTCTTCTAGGCTTCTTCGTTGTGGAGGAATCGATAATCTCAATGTTTTGAGGTTATATGTTAAATTTTCAATTTACTATATAAAGGGGCCGTCATAAAATAAAATAAAACAATAATAGTTCGTTTCAGTGTCGTCACTAAATCTTTATTCATTAACGGTTTCTCTGGGCTTCTTCGTTGTGGAGGAATTGATAATCCCAATGTTTTGAGGTTAGATGTTAAATTCTCAATTTACTTTTTATAGGGGCCGTCATAAAATAAAATAAAACAATAAAAGTTCGTTTCAGTGTCGTCACAACATCTTTATTGATTAACGGTTTCTCCCAGGTCCTCAGTTATGGAGATTACGTTGGCCGAACGTCCTGATGTTCCAGGAACTAAAATTAATTTTGCTTTTAACCGGTGGCATTAAGAGTAAAAGTAAAGCAGTGGTTGTTAGTCACCAAATCGTCGCTAAGTCTTTATTCAGTAACAGTTTCTCTGAGGTCCTCAGTTACGGAGATTCAGGTTGGCCGAACGGCCTGATATCAGGTCGTTCGGCCATAAATAAATGCTTCTAACTTTCGAACTGTTCTGTCACCAATTCTTTGGCTGGCATCTATACGCGTCACTTTATCGTCACTAAATACTGGAGTAGCAGCCAGCTCCCCATATCGACTGGCCGAACGTTCTGATTTACATATCTATTTGATCCACGTTAGCATGCTAGCGTGTACAACGCTAGTGATTAAGTTTTCGATGACAACTCATGGTAGAGCTACAGAACTCCACATGAAGTGGAGACGAGACGGAAAGAGAGGAGAAAAAATGTCTCAAGACATATAGTCTAAACCTTAGACTATCGAAGACGAGATAAGACGTAAGCAGCGCCGCTTGCGGTGAGCGGTGTGCTGTATGCAGCGTTCGGCTTGCGGCGAGCGGTGTGCTATGTGCAGCGCTCAGCTTGCGGTGAGCGGTGTGCTATGTGCGGCGTGCTGTGGGTAGTGTGCTATGTGCGGTGGTCGGTGTGCTATGAGCGGTGTTCTGTGAACGGTGTACTGAAAGCGGCGTGCGGTGAGCGGTGTGCTGTGAGCGGCATACCGCTTTTAGGCCCGTAAGGCCCGTAATCCACCAAAGCGGAGAGGAGAGGAGACGAGAGGAGATGTGTTTGAATCAACCAATCCGATTTCGTTATTTCCACATCTCTTCTCCGCTTAGCTTTGGTGGAAATGGGTCAAGCGGAGAGGAGAGGAGATGTCTCATTTTTCTATAGAATTTTGTGCAGCGAGCGAGCAAGCGGCGCGGCAGAGCGGAGAAGTGTCTAGTAGGGCGGCCGCGCTGCGCACCCCGCTGCCTTCTCCGCGCGCCTCGCACGTCCCACGTGCCGAATCTATGTTGCCGTCGATAATTTAAATGTTGAAGAATTAATTGTGTTTCTTCAACCTCTAATTCTTCTTCCTCAAGCAAATTCAGATATAACTTTTGTAACGACATGACGTCTTCCTTTCGTAGACAGAACTTGACTGTTTTCGATCTCTCACAGCTCACATCTCTGCTACACACAGCTCACATCTCCTCTCCGCAACGCATCTCTTCTCCACTTTGGTGGAAATAACCTGCCAGCTTCGCGGCACATTTCCTCTCGTCTCCTCTCCTCTCCGCTTTGGTGGATTACGGGCCTAATCCACCAAAGCGGAGAGGAGCGGAGACGAGAGGAGATGTGCGGAAATCGACCAATCACATTAGTTAAAATTTACATCTGGTCTTTCGCCCCTCCTGTGATTGGTCGAATTTGGCACATCTCCTCTCCGCTCTGCTCGTCTCCGCTTTGGTGGATTACGGGCCTTACGCAACTCCTCTTCTCTCCGCTTTGCATGTCGCTGTTTTGGTGGAATCCGGATCTTATTGTACTTACTTTGGAAGTTTTTGTTAAAAACTCACATCCTTCATAGAGCGATATTTTTATTACGGAGAACTGTGCAGTTAATTATGCATCGGTTGCAAATACCTGTATTATTATTGTTTCAATGCAATCAAACACAATAGAGCTATTAAAATAATACTTCTACCCATTCATCTTTAGTTTATAGTCCAGTTTAATTTCATGTACAAGTCGTCTATTATTCCATCGGCACACATAAAAAAGTTTCAGTTTTTAACACATTAATTAATTTTAAAAAATCTAGGCTGGTTGTCAGTCTTTCGGCTTACTACAAAAATGCAAACTCAAAGCATGCATGCATACCTACTACGTGACAACACAAATTACAAACTAAAGTGGCAATGAGTTCCAGGTCACGTTTACCATATGCACATATTATAATAACCAGTTGCTCAAAATAGCCATAAAGTGGAACCCTGCCTTACGCAGCTATATGGCGGCGCGTGACACTTAGAAGAAAAAGACGGCGGGACGAGCTAAACAAAACCCAGGACCAGTGGTTAACATTGACCCTTTATTGAAACATGTGAAAGTCCAGTCGAGAGACCTTTGCAGCAGTGGGATGACGCTCTAACAGTAACAGTAGTCTCTTTCTTGTAAACATAACCCGTTTGCAAAACTTCATATTTCGAGACCCATAAATGGTTGGGTCGTGACGGTGGCGCTTTCGGGACCGGGACCGCAGTCCAGAACCTATTAACTCAAACGATTTTGAATAAGTAGATGGAGACCAAGTTTACGTCAGAGTACATAACAAAGTTGAAAATAAGTTTTTTGTCACAAAATACCTACTTACTAGGAAACTCATGAGTTACCTTATTTACTTTCCACTTATAGACAGCTCTTATCGAAGGTCTTCGTACATATATTTTTACATCAGAGGTTCGTTTCTCATACATGTTTACGTTATTTGTACCGCCAACTTGCACAAAAAGTGTTAGTTCATTGTAGTACCTGTCATCATCCATATCTTTCATTGCCATAAATCAATTAAGTTTAAAAATATTAGGGCCTATTTTACCACCTACGATTAAGTTCCTGCAAACTTACTTGGCATAATATAATAATTTCATACAAATTATTATGTTCTATTTTTTAATTTATTTGGTAAGTAGTAGTTATACTAGGATCAAATTCCTCCATGAAATTAAATCTATACCGGCTTGAGTAGACATAAATGAATTTCCATTAGCAGCTAGGTTAACCACCCTTGTTTCTAACTGTAAAAGAATCGAAGAAGATCTTCATGCGTTAATCCCGAAATCGGTTATGTATGTTAGTCTATTGCACGCACGTTATGCGGTATATCAAACGGTACCTCAGCATCATGGGCTAAGTCCAACTCAATAGATTGAATAGTTAACTGTTGTGTAAATGGTTTTACGGTAAAAAAAACCATGTGCGTGTGAACTGAGGGACCAAAAATAAATCCGCAAAATGAATATCCTAGGATTTAGTAGTACACTTAAAACAATTGTAGAAGGAATCTGGGAATTTGTAAACAAATATATCGAAAACTACGACCCATAAAGTGTGGTCCCTCAGTTCTCACAGATGATTAACCAGATCTCGGAAAGTATCTTAAAGAACAAGATTTTGTGAATACAGACTTTTAGTAGAGAATTTGAAAAGATATTTACAAAATAACAGACCACAAAGCATTAAAGATAAAATAAATATAACGACTGAACTGTGGTCCCTCAGTCCACATAACAAAGATAAACATTTTAGCGAATCTTACTGAATAAAACCGCTCTTTTTCTACATAAAGTTTTAGCAGAAGTCTTAAAACATATTGTAAAAAAAAATGGAGCTTAAATATCGAAGCTTTTTGAAGATAGCAATACTGGTCCCTCAATCCTCACATCCACTGACATATGTGCGTGTCCTAGCTGCTTGACGAGAGGAATATCAGAAAGTCTAGAGTACTTAACTTTTAGTAGTAAGTTTCTTCTAAATAATAGGTATCTAAAATTGTGTATTTCTTACTTCTTAACTGAGATAATACTATTTTTTTAATCCTATGAAAATATATAGAGAAGTGTGACCACACAATTAAACAAAATGTAGACAGTACTATTATACTTTATTTAACACTAGCTTTTGCCAGCGGCTTCGCCCGCGTGAAAATGACAATTTTCCATACAAACTTTTATCCCCCATTTAACTCCCTTAGGAGTTGAATTTCGAAAAAACCTTCCTTAATCCTAGTCTACATAACAGGGGATCTCTGCAAAATTTCAGCTTTCTAGGTCCAAGGGTTTGGGTTGGGCGTTGATGAATCAGTCAGTCAGTCAGGACTTGTCTTTTTATTTATATAGATAGAAGATAGATAGATATAATTTTTAGACGAAACGAAAACAAGGTTGTATGGTTCCCGTCGGGGCTGCTGGTTGTTTGAAAGAGATACCGCAGTCTCGGCACAAAGCGCTAAGAATGAACATGGGTGGTTTTTAGTCAGTAGAAGTCTGACACGGCCTATACCGCTCGATGATGATTGATGCTTTCCCATGCCCCAAAAAGAAAAAAACAGGTTGTACGGTTAATTTAATGCATAAGTATATTACAAAATAAAAACCCAAACAAAAACAACAACAAAAATGCACAATTTGTTCACAAAAAGAGATTTTGTGAAAAACATTAACCTCTCAAGCGCCGCGTTAGTTACTAATAAGAATTTAGATAAAACTACAAATCTTAATAGATACATCCTGTCGGGGCTCGGTTTGTTCGCAAGAGATACCGTGGCCTCGACATAAAGGGCTAAGAAGGAACATAGGTGGTTTTTAGTCTGGTAGAAGTCTGACACTACCTTTCGCTCTGCCCAAGAGCGGGGGGGTTATTTGATGATATCCCACCCAACAAAAACAAATACCTAGGCGAGTTTTATGAAACAGATAGTGAAAAATAAAAATAATAATTCATTTTTAATGCGCAAGCACATCTTTGGTCAAGACACTCGCTCGTCTTCGGTCAAGATATCATAATCCATTCTATTTGTCGACGATTGTGGCAACACTGCGTAGGATATTATTTAAACTTCCTCAAATATCTGTGGTCAAATGTATTATTACCGTATTTCAAATCCGACAACATGACGACATCGTCTGCGGGTGTGGAAAGCTTTTTCAAAACAGTGAAGCATTAATTGACCTTCAAAATAAAAACACAGAAATACAGAATTGATGAATTCATTCATGATATCACACGCAAATTCTGAGGCGAAAATCAATTTCAAAATCACCTTACCATACCGTGAAAATCAACCTATTATAATTAACGAAAATGATATAAGTACCTGTGCTGAACAAGATATATAATTAATATGTATTATTTATCTCACGTTATTTTTTAAACAGGGAAATGACTAACATTGACAACTGATTTATGACACTAATATCACAAACTGTAATGTTTGTTTTTTATTGTTGTTTTAAAGTCTAATCCCACCTATTTTCAGTTTCCTGTCTTATTTATCATCAAAAACACTCTGAGTACGTTAAAAACAATAAGCATAAGCATCAATCATCATCGAGCGGTATAGGCCGTGTCAGACTTCTACTGACTAAAAACCACCCATGTTCATTCTTAGCGCTTTGTGCCGAGACTGCGGTATCTCTATCGAACAACCCGCAGCCCCGACGGGAACCGTACAACCTTGTTTTCGTTTCGTCTAAAACATTATATCTATCTATCTTCTATCTAATAAATAAAACAGTTTAATAAAAAGACAAGTGCTGACTGACTGACTGACTGACTGATTCATCAACGCCCAACCCAAACCCTTGGACCTAGAAAGCTGAAAGTTTGCAGAGATTCCCTGTAATGTAGACAAGGATTATGGAAGGATTTTTCGAAATTCAACCCCTAAGGGAGTTAAATAGGGGATGAAAGTTTGTATGGAAAATCGTCATTTTCACGCGGGCGAAGCCGCTGGCAAAAGCTAGTGTTAAATAAAGTATAATAGTACTGTCTACATTTTGTTTAATTGTGTGGTCACACTTCTCTATACATTTTCCTAGGATTAAAAAAATAGTATTATCTCAGTTAAGAAGTAAGAAATACACAATTTTAGATACCTATTATTTAGAAGAAACTTACTACTAAAAGTTAAGTACACTAGACTTTCTGATATTCCTCTCGTCAAGCAGCTAGGACACGCACATATGTCAGTGGATGTGAGGATTGAGGGACCAGTATTAATCATTGCTATCTTCAAAAAGCTTCGATATTTAAGCTCCATTTTTTTTTACAATATGTTTTAAGACTTCTACTAAAACTTTATGTAGAAAAAGAGCGGTTTTATTTAGTAAGATTCGCTAAAATGTTTATCTTTGTTATGTGGACTGAGGGACCACAGTTCAGTCGTTATATTTATTTTATCTTTAATGCTTTGTGGTCTGTTATTTTGTAAATATCTTTTCAAATTCTCTACTAAATGTCTGTATTCACAAAATCTTGTTCTTTATGATACTTTCCGAGATCTGGCTAATCGTCTGTGAGAACTGAGGGACCACAATTTATGGGTCGTAGTTTTCGATATATTTGTTTACAAATTCCCAGATTCTTTCTACAATTGTTTTAAGTGTACTACTAAATAGTAGGATATTCATTTTGCGGATTTATTTTTGGTCCCTCAGTTCACACGCACATAAAAAACCCCTGGTTTGGTCCCTGTGACACAAAGGGCTAAGAAGGAACATGGGCATGGTTTTTAGTCAGTAGAAGTGTGACACTTGTTTGGGATCTTGATAGAAAAGAAACCACTATGCACTGTTTTACTAAGGGTGCTAATTAAACCGGCTTCTTTTTAATAGCATTATTTGCATCTAAAAATCTACATTACCTTCTAAATTACTAAGTCAGCCACAATTAACGAGCATCTAAATAATACTATCTTGGCGACAAGTTATCTTTTCTGAAGCCACTCTAAATACAACTCAGCATCGTGGTTATTTTTTAGCACCTAAATTTGTAACATGGATTCAAACAGTAAACTTCTAAAATATTATTATATGGCATCAAAAAATATTCAATTAGCTTCTAATTTATTAACTCAGTACGCTTAAATTGTAACTCATGCCACATTAATTGGGCATCAAAATTTAACTAAAATTGACATCAAATATTATATTATAGCCACTAATAGTACAACGTAGAAACCACTGTCGTGTCATCGAAAGGCTTAAATATAGAAGTTCAGAGTATTTAGTGACCTAAATATCGAAAATCAGAGTATCGAATGTCCTAAAGATCGATATTTATTTACACGTTGTGCTTCAAAAGTTATCGACAGAATCGCTGAAGAACTTTATTTTTATCGGATAACTATATAATTGTGAAAACATTTCTGTAAGCAACTTGGAAGTAGAAGAAGAACTTTTGGTCACAGTTTTAACCTAACCTAACCTATCTCCCTCAGTTTACAATGACGAATCATACAATCTGCCTGTGACTAGTCAATTATACAATGTTAAAAATATTTCTGTAATTAGTAGGTATTTTTATGTACCTAAATATAATAATCTAAAGTGTATTAAAAGTTGACTTTTTATACACACATGCAACTCGTCAATACATGAATCGAATGGCACTCTCTGATTGGTGCAAATGGCCGGTCGCTGTCGTCTCGCGCGCTCGCGCCAGGTCTTGCTGTTGCTATTTTCACGATAAAAGAATGTGATGTATTATTTTACATGCTAAGTTATAATAAATGATGTTGTGTATGGTCGCTTCAATTAAATTTTTTTGAGGGCCTTGTGTTGAAGCTGTAAAATGTAAAATGGTGCTGAGATATAAATTCCGTGGCTGAGTTAGTATATTAGGTGCCTATGTATAAATAACAAGGACAAGTTAATATAATTGTTGATCTTCACTTGACGCTTGCTATAGAATATTTAGTGGGCGTTGTAAAAAAGGCGAATTAGTATATTAGAGGCTATATCATTTTCCCGTGGCTTAGTTATAAAATTAGAAGTTTAATCTCGTGGCCAATTAAAAAAACTGGGGCTCGGTTTATTATTCCCCTTTTACTAATATATATAATAAGATTACAAGAGACGTGTGCGCTCTGTGAATCGTGAAGACAGAAGGAATTTAGTTTTTACATGACGTTGTCATTACACAGATAATATATTACTTACATTACTAAACAACACTCCCTACCGCTCTAGCCAGAGCGGGTGGAGTCTTGATGATATCCCACCGCAAAAAAAAGGGTCAATGATTTCAGAGTAAACAAGGCCACGTACCTATAGCACAGGAGAAAGAGGTATGCAGGGCAGAAGATAAGAAAGGCCTTTCTCCCAGCACAGTGGGACACGAAAGCTAGGCTTCCAGAAAAAAAGCAACTATTTAACATATATAATTTAGATCAAAGCATTATGGCACCCTATATACAAACATGCTGTGATACAAGAGCACGTGCCTACCACGTAATACTTTGTTTTCCATTAGTTATATAGCTATCTTATGGTATTGGTTTGTTTAAGTATCTGAAGTAATTATATACGTACAAAAAACAGACTCCATCTTACGATTCTGAGAATATAACAGGAAACAAGCGAATCCAACTCATTCGCTGAGCAGATGCGCAGTGATGGATAAACATACAGTCGTATAAATAATATTTCTATACGTTTTTTTCATCTTTTGAGCGATACGAAGAGCTATTGAAAGGTTGTGGAATTTTGTGGGCGATTGTTTTAGTGTTTTTTGTGGAATATAATCATTGGGACACCAAACAATTGATTTAAACGATATGGATACTACATTAGTAAAGGTAAGATATTAGTTAACCTCCATTATAGCATGTTTTAAATATTAGAACAAAATAAACTTTTACCTCTGGATCAGATATTTTAGATAATTTAAAACAATCTGTAATCGATTGTTTGTTACCTTAAGATACATGGTGGCGAGCTAGAAACCTGAATAAAAGAACCTGCCGTGGATCGTGATGATGATCCTTCAAAGAGTAGCTTGCCCGTAGTAGATAGTCCTACTTGAAAGACAGAGGTTACTATGTATATCGCTATCCTGCAACTTTTGGTAACTAGCAGTATCGATTGTACTGTTTAGTAAATATTATTTGTAATTTGACTCAATTTGCAATGTATAGATAGTGTAAAATAATTGAATATCATCAAGTTATCGTGAGGTTCTGAATCGAAGGCTCAGAATAGTATTTATAAATATTAGGTGTAAGGGACAGCCCTACAACTCCGCAAACTGACACGGTAAATTCAGCTCCTTATTCTGAATTACATGCCATCGGATACCACTTTGGTATTTTTTGGGTACTATTCTTTTAATTCAATGTATACTTACTGTACGCAGCACAGTATTTTTTTTACGTTAGTTACGATGTATTGCGTTGAGGAAATAAAACTAATCCAATGTAGGTATTGGATCCCTATAACATTCCTGAAATAATTTGTTGTATCGGTCATCTTAGTATGATATACTGAATTTATCCCATCAGCCAGCAGAGAATATCCCTCTTGCATTGTACTGAAATTATTTAGAAACATTATGTAGAAATATTTTTGACTCTTTAATAACAACAGTTTTTTTGTAGTGTTAAATTGAAAACTTGTTTTAATTAACATAAAGTTACTGTTTCAAATTGATAAACTGTGTCCGATTTGTAATAAAGCGTTGTTGATTATAGAAGGCTCTGGAATATTTCCTTGCTATATAAACATGAATCTTATAGTACTTGTATTGAACTTGTGTGTTCTTTAAAAGTACTATCTTATAAAATTAAATTTTAGGTACATTTAATATGCACACAGCTAAGGAGTGGAATACCCTTACTGCTTCGGTGTTCTCAACGCAGTAAGGGATTTATATAAAACCAATCTATTTAAGTCGCGAATTAATAGGCTTCTTTTGGGTTAGTTCGACCTCAGGACAACATCGAGATCAATAGTAAACCCATTTAATAAAGTCTCTTTTTATACCGTTGTCTTAAACTACATTTCATACTTCATGAAAATTTTACAAACAATTTTTTTTTACTGTTTTCAGTTCATCATTCTCTGGATAATGTGTGAAAATATTTTGATAACCACAAGCATGCCTGTGAAAGGGGTTTCTAATGAAGATGCCAACATAAGACAAACTAGATCACCAGCTAACAGTTTTTCTTTATTTGGTTTAAACCTGGGAAACGCAGGAACAGCAGCTAGAAATTCTTTCAGTAGTATCGGAAATTTCTTTTCCGGTAGTCGTGGGAATACTCGTCAAAACAATTATCACGAACCAATAGAATCGTTTGGATATGAGAGGAATCCCAATACATTATCCACAATAAGCTTTCCAAGCAGAAGCGGTATATCAAATTTAAGACCTCAAGATGATTTTCAGAAAGGAGATAGGTATATTTTTTCCCAGGAAAACAAAAGTGAAGGTCTTAGAACGACCGTATCTGACAAAAATCAAAATACCAATGCAGTTACAGTGCCTGCGAGAAATTATGACAATACAAGCGAAAATACAGGAAATGGAGACATTAATAAACAGCTAATAGATTATATATTCAATTACGACGGTGCACACACTACTGTGGATAGCAACATTAACTCCATAACAGAAACTGGAGAGTACGAAACTGTAAGCATTATCTTTTTATTTTGTACATAAACCAGTAGGTTTATTTAATAACTTAAAAAAAAAGAATATCTAATGAAGCAGAAATGCATGATGATGATAAATTACTTGAATCCATACCACCTATCCATACAACCACATCATCCATACAACCATAATCCATATAACCCAAAGAAAAAACAATAAGTATATTATTAATGGTTCACTACTGTTTTATTCAATTTCAGACTACAGATATACTAGACAATCGAATACTGCCTCCAGCAGCTGTGGCGACACTTTTAGGATAAATCAATTGTCGTCACAACTTCCATGGCAAATTTCTGTGTGAAGAATCTTCTCGAAGAAAATCTCAACGTCCTTTAAATTTTTCATCTCAAATTGTTTTTCTACTGTTCCATCTGGATTAGTTTCCATATAAAAAAGATTGTGAATTTCGTCGTCTTTTTTGCCATGACGTACTATCGAAGGGCGGTTAATGATAAGAACTGTTCTTCTTTTTCCCTCAGGTGTCTTTAAAATCCTGTTATTTAAGATTTTATTGCTAGATGTTACATTTTTTATGGGTGTGGTTATGTTCTCAATTGCAGTTATTTTCTCGAGAGTTTGATTAACATGCCTACAAAAAGAAAAAAGTATTAGTGCGATTCATGTATCCCAGTTGAAATCAATGGTTTTTGATTAAATTATTTTTGTAATAATATTGTTTGTTATTAGGTTGTCTTAAATATATTGGGCCACGTCTACAGAAACGTTAATTTAATCAAGTTAGACTTTACAAAGTGAGTTTTTAAAAAGAGATCCTAAAGGGACGAGGCACAAGCTATAAGGACATAATTATATACTAGTAATTTGTTATAGCCAGTCATCCTTGTAATACTTTTGACAAATAGTACATAACTCCACCAAAAGTAGAAACATGCTGAGATGTGCAAAGCAGAAAGGAGAGAAGATTAGCCAGACCAGAGCAGAGATGTGTGTACAGGTTACGCAAACATTTGTATACATATTATGCCAACGTCAACGCTTTTAGTGTCCTGCATACTATACAGGATACTAAAAGTTTTAACGCTCTACTGACGACAGTCGCACGGGTGAAGGACGTGGATTTTGCGACCGCCATAAGACGCTCACGTCTCTTCTCCTTTCCACTGCCTGCTTGATGATACGAGAAATTTCCTCTCCTCTTTGCTCAACCGTTTCACTGGACGTGAGTGGGACGAGAAGTAAAAATAACGATATTCTAGTAGTGGTTTACATCACATCTCCTACCCTTCGTCTCGTCTTTCTTTTGGTCCGGGTCTTAAGCTGTATACGAGAGTATTAAGTGCGCGGCTTGAACTATCAAACTATCACATGGGTCTTATAAAAAAATGTATCTTGTAGTTTTATGATATACGTCATACGTTTAATATTAGAGTGGTAAAGCAATACGAGGTGTAACTACTCCATAAGGCAATAAGGTTGGACTACACCTCATGGCTTAATTACATTGAAATGAAATGTTAAAAAATACTTACTTTTCTTTTAATGCAACTGTTGCTATCGGTGCGGTATTATTGCAAAAGGCAGACCCAATCATAAAGGCAGAAATCTGTAAAATTATTGATTTGTCTTTAATTCAGTCAAAAGTAAAAAAAATACTCTGATCTATTTGTACTTACGAGTAAACATTGTAGGTAAATCATTGTAAATAAGAGTTTTGATTGGACTCACTAATAGCTAAATGAAACATGAATTACTGGTGAAAAATTATGGTACCATTAAAATTATCGGTTGCAATGAAAATCGCTTAAAATTGTTTTCTAATTACTCATATTAACTGCCTTACTATTAGCCCCGTAGTTTTGTAAACTTATTTGCTACCTTTGGACTTGAGTTCGATACTTTTGTTGAGTAAATTCGTTTTATTTCGAAATACTCAGTACTTACTATAGAATATTTGTATTTCTGTAAAATTATTAATTGCGTTTAAAAATTATTAATCAAATAATTTGTTAAAAAATCCGGTACTAAAAATTACGCTGTAAAAAGTATGAAAACGGAAAAAAGTCTCGTCCGAAATTGTACCTACAAACTATTCAACATTTATTCCTTTTATATTATTATACACAATATGTATATATTTCATTTCAAAGTGGTATTTAGAGGATGACCATGATCTTATGCTACCTTTAACTACCATAAAAAAACAACACATTCTAAAAGTAGTAAGGGAAAATAAACTCTATGGCATATGACCACGGTTGCCAAATTATTACAAGTAGTTCTAAAGTTACGAGAGAACAGACAAACATGCATCCCGGTTAGAATCATAACTCTCCGTTTTGCTTCACCGTAGTCGGGTAAAAATACATCAAAATTAGGTACTTATATACCTTCCTACATTACATGTACCTACCTAAGGCACAGTAGAGGCGCCCCAGACACCGTATTGACTCCCCTATCGGTAGCTATTGCGGTAGTTGTTACATATATTAAGTATTTATTTAAGAAGCATCCTAATGTTGTTTAATAAAACTTTACTTTATAATTAACTATTTATTTTATTACCTAACGCTAACCCCTTTTGAAGTGAAGATGCAAAGAAGACATGTCCGCAAGTTGGTATGTTTTTGCTTTTAGTAGGAGTTGTTGATCTCATCACAGTAAGAACCAAATCCATCAACAGGACATTCTAGCTTCATCTGCCATTTCTACATCTAAGAAAAATCTTTTTAGACAAATAGCTTGAAAGTTTATTTAAACTTTTAAAAGCAACCTACGTTGTAAAGCAGTGAATAAACGAATAATATATTAGAAGACATTCATTCGTCAGGCGAGTTGCTCGCAGTAAAATGGTAGGCGGATGAATAGTGGAGAAAGGCAATAATATTCTAATTGTAGGGAAAATCTTCTTGACCTTCTTTATTTTTAACATATCATAACATAACCACACCTGTAATCCCCGAAGGTTTAGGCAGAGGTGTTCCTAAAAGTACACCCACATTTCCCCAAGGAAGAATAGTACATTGTAATACAAGGGCCTAAAATGACCCATTATATACGAGGTAGTTTTACTACCGAGCTTTAGCGAGGTAGTAAATAGGAACCGAGTTATAATGGGATTTTAGCGCCGTGTGTTACACTGTACTTTTCACTACGATTGCGAGAAAATAAAATAACCATGTTCAATATGAGTTTATTTTATTCAAAATTAAATTCAATTTAATAATACAATTCCAAAAATTTCGCGCCGATGCCTTTTTTTATTTCTTCTCTATCTGCAATGCAATGCACACATTCTACCAAAGAGTTCGGCATTCAGCGCGTTTAGTTCCATTTTAAAAAATAAAACATTTTTTTTACTTGAAACTAAATCACGCACCAGGGGGCCAATTCTCGGTTTTAGAGATGGTGTCGAACTCGAGAAAAATTTCTAATGACGTCATTTTTTCGAGAAATTTTAAAAGTTGCTATTCTGGGGATGTAGAATCCGACATTTGTCGAAGGCTAACGTTAGAGTTCATGTCGAGTGCTTCTGAGCAGTAGAGATGTCATGTCGATTATATAGATACGTCATTTCTGAGTGAATTTGTTGAGTTTTGGATTGTACACACGGCTACACATCAAGCTATACAAAACCAGTTAATCTTGGCCTCACTTTACTAGATCTTTTCGCACAATGAACGATCAGATTATACTGGTTTTGTATAGCTTGATGTGTAGCCGTGTGTACACTGTGTTTTCTTTTCTTTAGTTTTTAAATAAAATACGGCTTGGCATCTCATACTGGAAATTCGATTTATACTCTTTGATTTGTTCATTGTGTTTTCTTGAAACGACGAGGTCGTCGTTTCAAGAAAACAAGAGAATTACAGAGTCTGTCTGCGCGAAGGTTCGCGCAGACAGACTCTGTAATTTGTGTACCTACGATTGGTCTTGAAACCACTGAAAGATGGACGAGTTTATTAGCATTTTTATCTCGGAGTTGTTGGAAAGTGGCGAGCAACTGGCCAATACACGGCGACAACAGCTATCCCGCCGTCGATATTTACGACTTGAGCGAAACAAAAGTCATTAAAAACTTCAGACTAAATAAAGATTTAATAAGGGTTCTAATACTTAGATCTATTGGCTCCTGTAATTCAGGATACCACTAAAATAGACCTGAAAACGAAGGTAAATAATTGTTTGCTTCATAATTTTATTAGTCACTGACAGACAGTCAGCTGTCAAACTGATTATTTTTACACTAAACGTTTCGTTTTACTTTGGCTTTGCACGGGACTTATTCTATTCAAATTTAATATATAAATTATGTCCTAATTTTAAGTGTTTCTCATAATTATGTTTACTTGTTTGTTTGTGAAACCAATAAATACTTTTTCTTCCTTTCTTTCTTTCTTTTATACTTAAATAATTAGGTTTAGTCAGCGTTTTAAAACAAAATCATTCATTCACTCATAGCTACCTAAAACGGAACGCGCGATTCTTCATAATGGTAACATTAGCTTCACTCGAATCGACATTTTCGTGACATTTATTTCTATTTTGACTGAGAATACGGAATTCTGCTCAATTCGAAATTTTTTGGTAGAGATAGAGATATTTTTGATAGACATAGAGATAGACTTACGAACTCGAACTCGAGATAAATGTCGAAAATTGAGAATTGGCCCCCTGCTGCCTGAACAAGTTGTCGTACGAGATTTACTTTTAGCCCTAGGGCAATATATGCAATTTTACGCCCGCTCTGGTATGCTATTATGACGTTCTTTTTGAGCAAGAGGAGTGAAAAATGTCATGCGAAAGGTTTTGGTTAAGAAGGTGAATTAAAGGTATAAGAATAGAGAAAGACCAAAGAAACGATAGATGGACTGTGTTAAGAATAATATGGCAAAAAAGGAGGTGTCTCATGATAAGACGAGAAACAGAGAAGTAGGTATGGAAGAAGAAGTCATACTGCGCCGACCGCAAATTAATTGGGATAAGGGCAAGAGAATGATGATGTTAAGTGCCATGTAATAAGGGTGAGCCTATAGTCATCAACCGGGCACAAATTCAGACTTCGTGGCTGGTAAGAAATTCCTGATAGAAAAATCCAAAGCAAGAAGGTAAGTCAAGGCACCTACACATTTGTGAAGATCATCTAAAGATAATATGTACTAAGGCAGGTAGGTATGCCATGGTTTTTCCTTGTTACTACGTTCACAGCTGGGAAAAACTCAGTTGCTATGAGAAATTAATATGCATTCCAACAACAGTTAGGTATCATGCATTTAGGTATTCTAGCTATAATAGTATTATGGAATTAATGAGAAAAAAGACAGGATGTTATTTTCATGGGCCAGTTGGTATTTTGTTGGTGGCCATTGATTTGTAATTTACTGGTAAAATAACATTTAGCTTATCATTCAGTTGCACAAAAGACGCCAGACTTAACTACTTATTATTTGGAAATAAATAGAACCATATTACCTTTCTGATGGCCCCTATTATGAAGTTTAACCATAATAAAAATACATAATTATGATTGCGTGTTTTATCGTATTGTACGACATAATTGTTTTAATGACACGTAGACGTATACTACCTCATCTGTGAATAATTAGTATTTATTTTTTCAAGAAATCAGGGGAAAATAATATCTTATAACATTGTTCATAAAAATTAACTCAAGTAATAGTGTCAATAGGTTGAAAATCAATGCAAATAGTTCGCCCACGGTTTATTGTCAAAAGTTATCGTCTCGCTTAGTCGCTTTGCCAAATATGTCTTTCAGGTGAATTATTAAAGTGTCAATTGAAAACACGTGTATTATTTAGCATATTCAGCTAGATATCTATTCGTCGCTATTCTTTTCGCTTATATTTCTCCGAAATTTTCACAAAAGAGTGTTTCTGAAAAGATGACTAATTTAAGTTGATAGTATAGCTAACAGCAAGCCCAAGGTGCGCTGAACAGTCATTGAATACCGTAACTGTTACGTAGTGTTCTTTAAGTATAGTAAAAAATCGTAGGTTTATTGTCGATTGCACATCAAAGAAAGCTGCACATTTATGTTCAAAACAACAGGTAAAAGTAATCACGTTGTAACTCAGGTGAAAATGACCTGTACCTACATACTACTGGATATTCTATGTACGTAACATATGGCCATAACTCTTTGAGGAAATGTTAGGAGTGTTTTGCATACAATTAATCTGTGACAATAGTTCGAAATGTCAAGGGCAAGTCGAGTCGTAAATACATAATGTTTGTAAAAAACAAAATAACTTTTACTGCTCACTTTTACTTTATTTACGCGTAAAACTACCTCACATTTAGTCGATAACAATTCGACCGTTATTTTATTTTTGGTAATAGTCTGCATCACTATTCCCAAACCACTGCAACACTGAAAGCCAGAACCAATAGTGGCGACCACCAGAAAAGTGCCGAGATAATGATGGTCGACGAAATCCCAGAGAAACAACATATAGTCCACCCAATAAATCAATAAGGAGTTGTAGAGTGCGTGAGTTAGGTCCTAAGTGATTTCTTCAGAAAATTGTTCGGGGTGCTTAGAGAGTTAACATACTAAAAGTCCTGACATCTAGGGGTTGAGGCGGAGTGGGGGGAGGGGGTTAAAGTTCCCATTTTTTAGTTTTTCGCTAATATCTTTTAAACGGTGCGTCATGGAGATAAGAAGTCTTTTACGCAATGAAAGCTTATAAAATTATGTACAACTTTTATCTTGTACACTTTTTCACATTCTTACCTATTTTCGAACTACACATTCCGGAAAAGTGAAAATTGAAAAAAAAACTACTTGAATTGAACACTACCTTTTGTATACTACTTCCTTCACGTTATTTGGGGATAAAAAGTATCATATATCTTAAAAAATAATATAAAAAATAATATTTTGCGATCTTTTACAAGCCCACCTCCACGCACAGTGAGGTTGAAGAGGCTGGGAAGATGTGCTTCCTCAAATGGTATGGCGCACCAGCAAGACTGACCTCTCTCAATAAGTACCGATACCAGTGATTACCAGTACGCTGGTGAAAATTTGGAAAAAGTGTATAAGACAAGTGTAGATAAAAGTTTTGATATCCTAACGGCTGTACAGATTTGGATAACATTTAGTAAATTGATATAGTAGGAGTTGATTTAAGATATAAGATACTTTTTATCCCCAGATAACGTGAAGGAAGTAAGGTAGTGTTCAATTCAAGCAGATTTTTTCAATTTCACTTTTCCGGAATGTGTAGTTCGAAAATAGGTAGGAATGTGAAAAAGTGTACAAGATAAAAGTTGTACATAATTTTATAAGCTTTCATTGCGTAGAAGACTTCTTATCTCCATGACGCACCGTTTATAAGATATTAGCGAAAAACTGAAAAATGGGAACTTTAACCCCCTCCCCCCACTCCGCCTCACCCCCTAGATGTCAGGACTTTTAGTATGTTAACTCTCTAAGCACCCTGAACAATTTTCTGAAGTAATTGCTTAGGGCCTTGCTCACGCACTCTACAATCTCTTTGTTGGATGGACTAATAGCAGTCTTGCAACGAAATTAATCAAGAAGGAATGGCGGAGTAGACAGTCTACTCTCACCAGTTACACTACGGATAAATTTATAACTATGAATGGGTCCTAAATTGTGAGCCGTTTTATTTGATTCCAATAGTAGGTATGTCAGAAATGCTTTGCCCCACGGTTTGTTCTAGTTTCTACAACCTGTGTACTACCTAACATGATATTGCGTTCATTCTAATAATGATGTGATGTGATTCGATCGTCAGTAGCGGAAGTGATTGAGATTTGAGACTAGCTCTTGGACGCAGCGTCGCCTGTAGGAACGTTGGAAATCATCACGTACTACGTTCCTACCGGGGTAAAAATATACAATGACCTATCCCAAATTAAGTTAAACTACTCGAATGTGGAAAGCAATGGATGAGGTCTATGATGGGACGAACGTGACTTTACAGGCAGACGGGTTAAAAGTGGTTAATCATTTATTCGAGGCATTTTAACGAGGAAGGAAGGAGGTCCAAATTCAACATTATAAGGTACTTTTACGTTTTTTTAGGTTCACCGGAAAAATCAACGACTCGAATGATTTCCCGTAACTTTATTCAAATTCCGCAGTAACACCGTTAATTTTTGATGTATTGAGAGAAAGTATACAACATGACACCGTTGTAGTTATAAATATTATTTATTTTGTTTTATTAATCATTTAAATCATTTTATCATTATTATCCACAGCTCGTTTTTACCCACTGCTGGGTTTAAACCTCCTTTCTTCGCTCTGTATCCTGATTAATTGGCAACCTACACTGAATCGTTAGTCATAATATGGACTGAATTTGAGTCTGACTTGACACGCCCACATTCCGCTCGATTAATATTGACAAGTTCAGTTTTTTTTTTTCAAAGGAATTTCTCCTGTATCGCAGGTGCGTTCACAAACATTTAAACTCACATACACAAATACCCAGTCCCGGAACAACTACGGTATCTATAGGCCATACAAATATTTCTTCCGTGCCGGGATCGAACCCGCAACACGCAGCGCAGCAGTCAAAAATTGCTTATAAACATCTTCAACAGTGATTACAGTGACGTCTCTAGGATTAATAGTGGGCGATGTATCCCTGTTGTCATGACGGCAACTGTCGACTCAAGTTCAAAAATGGAATTGAGTTGGCACTATAAATATGGATGATAATTATTTCTTCTAGTCGATTTCTACACGCTCCATAATTTGATTATACATCAATTTAGACCCGTAGTTGGGCACGCCTATTGTGTTGAAAGCACCCGGTTTCCTTTCTCTGCAGTTCAGGTGCAGGGCACCTGGTAGAACACTGAAACAGATGCATGCTTGAACCCAAGACAGTCACATAGTTTATTATCATACCTCATAGTAAGACTGGTTGTCAGACTTTCGAGCTACGGACTACCTGTAACAACTGTCCAAAAGTCTACAATTGACATCCGGGACCAACGCCGGCTTATGCCGCCGGCATGTCTTAGAACCAAAAAAAATAATTCAAAGACAAGTGTCATCTACCAATCCGCACTGGGCCCGCCTGGTAGATTATAGCCCATCCCTCTCCTAGAGAGGAGGCCCGAGTTCCTGCAGTGGGAACATTATAGGCTGATGATGATGACCAACGACTTACCGCGTTTTCCAAGGCACGGTGAAAACTGAGCAAAATGGGTGGTTCCATCGACGAACCAACCCAGGCAAGCGAAACTTATCCTGTAGATAAACCCGAGTAGCTGTTATTAGTTTAGGCACGAGGTCCTCTGTCAAGTATTGTGTGCTAATATGAGGTATTTCAGGAATATGAATAAAGAAACGATGAATAGGCTGTGTGAAGGATGATATTATGGTTAAAAAGGAGGTGACTGTTGATATGACGAGAAATTGAGAAGTATGGAAGATAAAAACATGTTGCGCCAACCCCAAATAAATTGGGATAAAAGCAGGCAAATGGTGATGATGATAAATAACAGGCAATCACTAAATAATGCCAACTATTCACAGTATTCGTGGAATATGAAATATGCAAGTCACCTCGCTCGTTACCAACATGCTTTCTACATACCATATTTTTCTTAGGTAAGGTATTCTAATGAAATCGCCATATTTAGTTAGTAAAAACATGAAGATCCTGTACAAAATGACGCGTTATTTGATATAATCATTAGCCTAACAATACACGTCTTACATTTTATCGCATGCCGTCATCGCCTCATGTAGGTACTGAAATATCATGAGAATTCAAACGTAATTAACTTTACGTGTATTAATTTATTCTAAGTAAGGAGATGTTATTTTTATATTCATATTTGAGTACCTGCAGTTATGATTACATTTCGCAAGATTTTTTATTTTCTCAGATTGACAGATAGTATGATAAGATCTTCATTTGTATCGGGTTAACAACCTTTGTATTATTTCCAATTAGGAACATATTTTCTTGAAATTCAATAGTAGTATCTGGTTCCGAGTCCGACCAAACTGGATTGTGTTACCTACTATGAAAAAATTATGCGTGCAGCCTTGTCTGGGAGCCCAAGATATGACGTATGAAATAAAATAATTAAGTTTCAGTGTAGTGATGGGTCTTATTTAGAACTTTTACTTATTTGTAATAATAGCATGAAGGAAGTCATGTATTTCCATTTCCATTACATTTTTGTCATTTCCCGTCGGGGCCGCGGATTTTAGTACTAGATGACGTGGCCTCGGCACAAGGGCAAAGAAGGAACATGGTTTCGGTTTTTAGTCAGTAGAAGTCTGACACTCCCCTTCGCTCTGCCCAAGAGTGGGGCGGGTCATTTGATGATTTTCCACACTAAAAAAAAAAAAAAAAAAAAAGATGGTCGCCATCGCGTATGACCACTGAGTATGACTTCTTGGGTTCGGTTCATAAGTCGGGTAAATTGTTGTAAAAATTTTCTCCGAGACACTACTATCCTAAGCCACGGAGTCTGGATCCGTGCCCGGTTGAAGGCACGTTTCTGAAGTATGATGAGATACACGTCTACTTTTGAAGAATACAAGCGTAGACTTACGATATCTTTAATTTGTCATTAACCGTAAATGAGATTTTTAAGCTATTGCATAGCTTCTATCGCGGGCCTTGAGCGTGGAGAGCGAATCCAGAAATTCCGTAACGAAAATTTTCAACCAGGTTGCTATGGTTACGGAAAATAACAAGATTGTCAACTGAGGTTGTCAAATTAAATAATTTATAACCTCAGAACGTGTAAAGGTGTAAAGTTTTTCTGTTTTGTCCGGTTTTGTCTCTCTGCTTTCTCCTTCTAAAATATTCTTACTCGTACAATTTGTGTACAAAGTGTTTTAAATGTGAATAAACAAAGTGCTTTTATTAATGAAGAAAGTCACGAAAAAATAGTGAAAGCAAATGAGTGAGTACTCTATATACATTCATTTTATTATTATTACGCATCTATCATACGTTTTATTGGTTTTTGCATTACTAATCTGCGAATCGGTCTAAAACGATTCGTTTTCTTATAAAATATCTAAAATAAAATAAATAATTTTCATATTTTTCAATGTTATGACACTTACGTCAGGCTGACAAGCTGTCAATACTTTTTCTTTTAAAATTTCTGTCATAGAGTTTCTTACTAGCTTAGTCTATGAAGGTTACTTTTGATTTACTTATATAATTTAAATTGTTTTTAAAAAATACTGCATAAATAAAATAAATAAACAATCATTTGCATAAGTTGATAAAAAATGCTATGCAATAGCTTTACCGCGGCAGTCTCCGAGTGCACACGTTTTTTTTTTTTAATTTAGATTCTAATACATCGGTGACATAAATGATAGTAGATCTAAATCTCAAGGCAAGGCAGATGGATTGAGAACAACACAAAATCATGATTAGGTATCTTATTTAAAATCCCAAACAATAAGCATTATAATGCCAACAGTTCATAGAGGTACATTTCGATTTCTCATTAATGCAGAACCTGCTGGGTTTACAACTCTGACTGCAGGATATTTAAATAATTTAATAACTTTGATGATTCTATTTGCCAATCTGTCAATAAATCAATTAATTTATTGCTATATTTCACATAAATAAGATAAAGTAATTATATGCCGAAAAGAATACGTATTGGTTTATGTCAACCAATGATTTTATATGTGTCTGAGGTTTAGACTATGGTAAAAAAACTTTTTTGCAAAAAAAAAACAACCGACTTCAAAAACACCAAAAAGTGAAAAATAAACTTCAGAAGAAAAATCAGCTTCTGAAGTCGGTGACATTTGTTTCTTCGATTTGGCTTTTTTTGCCACCGACTTCAGAAGCTGATTTTTTATTTTTCACTTTTTGGTGTTTTTGAAGTCGTTTGTTTTTTTTTTTTTGCAAAAAAGTTTTTTATTTTTTCATTTTTAGTTGTGTATCTTATAGAAATATTTACTATGAAACCTATACTTGTATAGCGTCAGAAAAAGCACGAAACACGTAATACGTGCCTATGTTTGAGGGTTGCCCTCGATTGCTCTGGGATTCCATCACTAGGATCTGGTTTCCATATCATGGTACCACCCTTGAAATATTTCCGTTCCAATAAAAATTGGTTCATAAACGACGAAGTTATTCGCGAACACACATAAAAAAACGATCGAAAAATTTTCATAAATTATTAAAAAATGATCATAAAATGAAAAGTACCGGGCCAAACCATGCTAAAATGGGACCAAATGGCAACTCATCATCAGCCTATAATGTTCCCACTGCAGGGACTCAGGCCTCCTCTCTAAGAGAAGGATGGGCTATAATCTACCACGCGGGCCCAGTGCGGATTGGTAGATGTCACATGTCTCCGAATTTTTTGGTTCTAAGACATGCCGGTTTCCTCACGATGTTTTCCTTCACCGTTTTGAGAGCAGTGGTGATGAAATAAATTACACAAAGTAATGCGCCTGACGGGGTTCGAACCCACGACTCACTGTTCGTAAGTCGGAGCCGCCACCACTGGGCCACCACTGCTCTTAACAACTATTCCGCATCAAACTAAAAAAGAATCACGTAAATCGGATCATAAATCGCAGCGTAATCGGTGTACATTGAGAACCTCCTCCTTTTTGGGAAGTCGGTTAAAAATATACGTCAAACTGCAACTAAAAAGGACTAGTCTTTTAATTACTTTTTCATATTTCGACTACTAGCTTAACTGTTGATGAGCATACACTGCATCTCGCCAGAACCGTAGCTGAGGTGCAACTACATACTTATTCCAGCATCCGCAATTCCGCACGCAAGAAGTACTTTCACAAATGCAGTACTTGAATTAAAATAACATAACGAAGCTGACATAATAACTGAATATCTCTCAGTCACATTTACTTAAATAGTTTTGTGTATAATAGTTTATTTCAATCAGGAAGCAAGATTATATGAGAGATATTAACCAATGAGATCTACACGTCTTTTATAGATCTGAGTGAATTCGAGGATCAAACTTAGTATCCTTCATGGTATCGCGAGTTCCGCGATACTACAATAAAATATACGATAAATTAATGTTTTGATCTCGATAATTAATTTATTTAGAGGATAAAGTTCATTCCAGTACATTAGTGTCACATAAAATATCAAATATTTCAATCAAACACGATTTACGTAACAAAAGTTTTATAACAGTTTCAAGCAAAACAGAAAATCTTAGGTCAGTTTTGCATAATCTTTTTGTACCTATGGCCTCAATGTATTGCAAAAACAGCAACTTCCAAGATAATAATAACCATTGCCACGTACATATATCAGCATAACATACATACATATAGTGATATTATTTATTGGGAAAACAAAACATTTTTTGATATTTATGACTTAAATATGACTTGCTTGTAAATACGTTTGCCCAGAGCAATAGGTAAACACGCTTTTATTAGGTTGACCTGTATGTATGTAACTATGTAATCAAATCTAAGAAAACTAATTTAACCATCTTTTACGTGCACCAGCAGGTGCACGTAAAAGTCAATAATAAATTACGAATCGTTCAAGTTGTCTCTATTTCTGAGCTGAAGTGTAAACTATGTGCTTTTAATTATAATATTTGATTGTAAAAGCGTGGGGCGCTGGAACAGGAAAGATTTTTTGTATACCTTGCTGAGAAATCAAGTTAAGCGATGTTTCGGGAAGCAGGCTACAGAGATCGGCGCTCTAACTAGAGTTGCAGCACGACTAGTAGGAGGCTCTACATTAAACAGTCTGTTCAAAGTACCAGTCAACAGTGGCAAAATGTAGAGTTCTTGTTCGTGTATTTGTTTACAAGAAAGTCTTTCCTGCTCCAGCGCCCCACGCTTTTAAAGAAAGAAAGAAAAAGTGTTTATTGGCTTCCCAACAGGCCAAAACAATTTGACAAAAAATAAAACGTTAACAAAGTAAACAATATGACAAACACTTAAAATTAGGACATAGTATACATACATTATGTTTAAATTTGTCCCGTGCGAAGCCAAGAGGCCACTATCTCAGCACGTTGCTGTGACATATCTATGATAAATGTCACAGCGCTGGTATTCTGATAGGGCCCAATGGTGACGCCACGTTTACAGAAAAAAACAACAAAAAACAACCTTTTACAATCAAATATTAAAATTAAAAGCACATAGTTTACACTTCAGCTCAGAAATAGAGACAACTTGAACGATCCGTAACTTATTTTTGACTTTTACGTGCACTTTTTAAACTATTAATTTTATATATTTCGGCTGTTAACATACGCATACAATGTTTCAGTCTACGACCCCTCCATGAAATTATGGTAACACGTCATGTCACATCAGAATGTACAGTATAGGCTAGCTCATAGAACACAATTATGGTTACACACACCCGATTACTGAAGACTTAATTAAAGTAATACTGTGGTTTTTGTACCATTTTCGTGACAAAGTGTATATCTTCTGCAATGGCTGGTAAATGGCTGAAACAGTGTCTGATGTGCAAGGTTAATTAATCTGTTGTTTATCAGACATTCATCTCAATTAGTAGAGAACACGAGAAGCAGTGGTGGCCCATTGGTAGCGGCCCCGACTTACGAAGTATTGTTGGCCCTTTTTTTTTTGGTGGACATATAAACCCAAATTCGAGGCCCGTGGTCGGTACAAAGACTGTGACACCAGGTGCGGCACTAACCACACGATACAGAAAAGAAAGAAGTAAATATGATGATGAAAAGACCATAAATGCTGTCCGTTGGCTACAAATTCTTCAAATCTATAGTATATTTATTAAAATCTAGCCGTTTCTCCGTCCGTTCATCGTCCTGTTTGGAATCTCCGCTATACATAAAAAACGTTGCGATTGACAATTAATTACCTTAGTAATTACGTTGTTTTTTGAAAAGAGTGTTGATTTAATTAAGTTAATTTTTAAGTTATGTCCCACGATGAAAAATTTATATCGCGCCGGAACTTTTATCGCATCGGCCATTAAATCACCGTACCGGTGTTTGCACTGAGATTAAAAAAGAAAACATCTTTTGTATCTAAAGAAAGATTTAAAATATTCATTTCAGTAGCTACGCAATTTCTTATTAATTAATCATACATATTCAGCGACCGAAATATTATAATTTCGAAATAGAGACTCCAAGTATTGCATACAGTAAAGTCACATTTAAATCTTGAACTATTTAAAAATATTAATGCGTACTATTTTAGTCAACCTTGAATTTTGATCGATAACTTGTAAAAAATTTGAATATGGCATAGATTTCGTAACAAAATGCCACTTTGTGTTCAAAATATTGATGTTAACCACTAGTCTAATCTTAACCGCAAGAAACATAGTGATGTAAAAAACATGCATATTTATACTTAAACCAAGCAGCTTAGCAATCTTAAACTAATTTCCAATTAGGTTGTTGCATTATTTCGTTGCACATCCAAATCTATGATTGCAAATATTAATAGGATTAATGCGAAAGTGGTTCTGTCTGTCTACAACCTTTCGATACCATATCACCCGCACGGATTTAAATGAAACGTGTTGGAATTAAATGGCCTACCTTACTTCCGCCATTTAAATTTTTTATTCATTGTTGCGGTCACTCTTAAAAGACCTACATTAATTCATAGCTGAATCAATAAAAACAAGTTTTGTATAAACCAAAATGTTCTAAAGTGTCACGTTTTCGAGATAGATTAAAATAAAACAAAACTCGCACAGTGGCCTGTAGGAGCATCCAATCTTCCAGTATGGGGTTGTCCCACCCACCTGATAACTTAAATAGATTTATGTAGGTTTGACGAGTTATAACCACTACTTTATAAATAAAATAAATTTAATGGTGAAAGTTAGGGTGGGCGGCCAGGCTTGAGCCAGACATAAAATCCAAATCCTTTGGCAGGCAAGTAGACTTTACAGGTCATGGTATCTGTCTGCCAAATTCAATTTGAAAGTAACAATCCCTGAAGTACAACTCCGTTATTTGAAAAAAACCGCCCAATTGCACGAAGGGTTCTGTAGCTCCGAACAATATAATCACAATAATATGTTTACTCTCATTCATACAATACCAATTTACAATTAACAGCAAAATTACAATTTTATTTCATTGTATGTTAATGACAAACAAAGTAAGATTTTTACAAAAACTCCCATAACTGAAAAGCTAGATATTTTCGTTGAAAGTTTCTTTTACGTATATAAACTCACATTTTTCAGAGGATTCCCCCTTTTTTTTGGTGGCTGGTAAATCAACAAATGACTCACTCCCTCCCGCTCCGCCAAGAGTGGGAGGGCGTGTCAGACTTCTACTGACTAAAAGCCACTTACGTTCCTTCTTCGCCCTATGTATTCCAGGGCCACAGTATCTCTTTCGAACAACCCGCAAACCAGGGGAGGTTTGCCTCTCTTTAGTCATCACTTTTAACAACTTTCGATAAACACCGGCCCACACATGATAAACTTAGTTTTTTTTAAACTTCAGATACGTTTATGGCTAAGACATACGGACGGACAGACAGACAAACGGGCATGACGAATTTATAGTGATCCCATATCTGACTATTTGACAACTGAACCCTAGAAAAACTTTCTTGAACACCATACAACTCTAGAGAAGCGTAATTTCCCACATAAAAAGGTAATTGACAGTCTTACTGTTAAAGGCCATTTCTATCAAAAGAACTTTTATCGATCTTTCAGTGTGATTAAAAAAAAAGTATTTCTTACATGAAATCATTCATTTCTCGTGCTAGTTATAGCACGTGCTTATTGCTCTTAACGCCATGAAATGCGTCATCAGCAAATAAATAGGGGTGACGCAAACATACATCAATTATTCTTGGAGATAACATACTGTACCAATACATTTTGTTTTGTAAAAACGATCGTGTACTTCCCTTAGTCCCGTTACATTAATGGCTGTAAATTTTGTAAGAGCCCACGTTATCTTTACACAAGTTATGTGGAATTTGATAACGTTTGATGTTATCTTTTTTATTTACCTTGAAGTATGCGGATGGCAAGTTTAGGGTTTTATGTAAAATGAAAAGTAAGAGAAAATTTAGGAAAATCACAAAGAATCTATGACAAATTGATTTTTCCAGAAAAAACCCTGATAATTTTCGGTATTGACGGTTACATACAAGCATTTCCGGAAAACCATAATTTACGAATCCAATTAAGAAGTCATCAATGATAGGTACCTTTAACGTTAGGTCATACAAAGTTAGTGTCGGTATTAATAACTCGTATTAAAACGTTTACGCGATGATGATGTAGAACTGTTTTTATGCTTACAAAGTTTTACTAAATATAGGTAGATATTTACAATAATTTTATGTCTAGTGTTTTTGTCTGTGCTTCCATTTATATAGGGTCAAACCGAAATGCGATTTGCCCATATATGTTCATTTAGCTGGCAAGCCTGTTTTAATTTCCATTTAAGATGATGAGCCATTTGTAAGGCATCCGATGATGTTTACCTACTTACACAGATTCTGTTTTAGCTATACCTAATTGTATATTATAGGTACTAACTACCCCAGCAATCAACAATATGATACCCATGTGACCATGTCCTCTCATGTGTACACAAAGCTACATACGTACGTGTACTACTTACTTTACTCAACTATCTTTTGTCGTAACAAATTAGTCATAAGAAGGAAACTATTGTTTATTGCTGTTCTAGTAAGTAAAACATTAACAGACGTTATTTTAAATGACTAGTCTTTACTTTCAAAACCATTTGAGAGTCTATTGTTTCTTTGTCAGTATGGGTTTTACCTTATTGTTCGGAGTTCTGTAACCGTAGCATCGGAGCGGATATTGGCTCCATTCATATGTCGATCTGTGTAATGGTCAGCTAGAGTTGGCTCTGTTTCAGCGCAGGCGGAGCGGGCCGCACGCTTGTATGCGGCCACCAGGCGCACACACCCGCCACTCTTTATATATAAGGAGATCTTACGAAACCGTTAGCACATTCGGACTACAACCTGTCCAGGAAGTCACCTGCTTCTTTTGTCATCTGTGAAACGCGACAAGATGCTGTTCATTCTGGTAATTATCGAAACGTGTTAAGTGTTTATAAGTGCATCTGATTATGGACTAAACAGTGTCAAAATTTGCATGGTAAATTGTGTCAATAAATTAAGTGTTTGAACTGACGACCTTCCTGTGGTTGCATGTTGACGAAGATGTGTGTTGCAAGTACCGGCGCGGCGCCCAGTGCATATTTGTGTGGTTGTACCTTATGTCGTTAGAGGTTTAGGTTCTGACCTTTGCTGTATCCACTCCTTCTATGTGTATGCCTACAACGTATGACGAAATCCCCCTTAAAGTGTATGTTTGATATTAGAAGTATCCGTTGCAAAGAACATTTTAATTTATCTATTAATCAAAATTTTAATAAGCCTATAAAGATTTAAGAATTTAATTTAGTAGTTACCAATTTCCGCAAATCTGCAAATCGAGTATGTGTGAATATCTGTGCGATGTTTATTTTTTTTGTTTATTGAATCAACCGCGAAAATCTTAAAATAGTATTCAATAAAAACATCGCAATAATATTTCTATGAGAGTCATAAAAACCTCAATTTTTTCTTTTATATCCCGGTAAGGTCAATTGTGTTATATTTTTATTGTTAGTGATAAGCTTTAGAAGGTCATCTTAGCACACACATGACCAATTTTCGATAATAACATAACACAACAGCCGCGTGAAACGTCGTTTTAGGAATGCAAACAAAAAACACAAATCGACTTGAACTCTAAAATATGCCAATATGAGATCAAGGTCGATTATCTAGTGTTCCAGATATGGAATAGTTTATTACAGGCAATAAAATTTCATCGAACGATTTCAATGATGTATGTACCAAGAAAGGAATCTTGAAAATAAAAATGGTTCAAAAAGCTTTTACCGGTAGGAGGCTCAGAAATGTTATCGTTGAATTAATGAAGGACGCAAAAATCCGAAGAACGTGTTCCGTGGGCATGTGACATGCCGTAATGGTTAATTAAGTAAACACGCTATAATGTAAGCCAATTAAATGAATCCTTTGATAAAATTACAGAGCTTGGTGTCTGCTTTGCTGGTGCAAATGCTTGGGGCGAGTCCTGCGGTTGATAGCAAACCAAGAGCACAAATTATTAATTACAACTACGACACAGCGAACCTGCCCAATTCTTATAGATACCAGTAAGTATTTCTTTCATTTTTAATGTAAATTTTTCAGCACTATTGAGAAAATTAGTATAATTCTCAGGAAGTACGTAACTAAGGCACTGGTCCCACCGCCAACGATTGGCGATAACCGAGTGGAGCTAGTAACTAAACACGAGTAGGCGTGTATTATAGCAGCGAGGAGTTCTATTCATTTTGTCGTTGGGTATGATCACAATTGCTCCCTAGTACGCTTATGTATATATTTCTGGTAAAAGCATGGTCTCGCTTTGTATAGATTTCCCGTAAAATAAGAGATCCGTATAAACTGCTTTTGTATAGCTTGATTGGTCGCCATGTCTTCTACTGAATTCACTGGTGGTCTGCCACTTTTCATCCTTATGTCTTAAGTAAAAAGGTTGAAAAGTGATTGACTGTCAGTGAACTCAGTAATACCAAGTCTGCCAACGTTTTGTCCAGCAGGCGAGGCTAAGCGAGAACTCTATTTGATAGCTTTTGACTTAGGAACACACGAGTGTTGTCCCGGTCTGCGGTGGTGATATTTTATACGTCTCTTGAGCCAGAAAATATTCGATAGCTACTTAGTCGATACCTCATCGGTGGTGGGACGTAGGATATGAATAAATGCTGCAACCTGATTTGGAAATTCTCGTTTCAAACTATAAGTTACTGGGCGTACAGGTGAAGGCCGTTAGAATAAAAATATAGCCAGAATTTGAATACCTTGATTTCGAAAAATAGCATACTGTAAGCTTTCTTACGCATTATACACCCTCCTCAGTGGTAACAAGGGTCACGTTCTTAAAAGAATACGCACAATGGCTTTTGAGACTTGTTATTGTAATAGAACCTTCAACTTATATGTTACAAGTAGGTGGATGACATGCTCTGTTTTTAGTTCAATCTCACCTTCACAAAGGCATTTGTGATATTATTGATCCATTTCTATTCTGTTTTCATTTTAATTTCGTATGCGTAGGTAGTCTGCACATAACTATTATAACCAAACGTTATTATATTATTTTTTAAACTCTAATTTACCTATTCAAAATTATTATTTTTAAGATTGGAAAATCTTTATGGTAGCTTTGTCCCAAATTTGTGCGAAATATTTAAACGACTATGTAATTAATATTGATACATTAATAACCTATCGAGTAAATTGAAAAACATAGGAACTTTATGATTAAGTAATTTATTTTGCTATAAACTAGTTGTATTCCCAATATTTTGACAAGAACATGATATTTATCTGTAATATTTTATGTCACCAATAGTTTGATAAATACTTAGAAGTTTTGAGCAATCTTTATAAAAAGTATTTTTTATAAATGATAACAAGATATAGGAATGCAAATATTTTTAGCGAACCAGCTCTTACATAGAAATGTGCTCTATCATCGTCTTCAGAAAAAAATGTTTTTAACCCTTGAGGTCAATCTGTCCGTTGCATGTAAATGTTTGATATATGTAATAGAAAACTACATCAATCGATCAATTTTATGACGTCTGTCTAATATTTCAGTCAAAATGCAAATCAATCATCATTTTTTGGAACATTTAAGTAATGTATTTCTTATCTATATCTTTAATTCATTAACTTGAAAACAAAAAAAAGGAATTATGTGAACTAAGACTTTTTGCTTACCGTATTTATTACAATATGCAGGTAAGTTATAAATGAAAATGACCTTTCAATCAGGGATTTGATTGTTTTATAATAACATTTTATTATTGGAGCAAAAAATTGATTGGCGATGATATTGCTAACGGAGTGACATCAAATTGACGATAAATTGAACCACTATTAAATTAATTGTAGACATGGATTAATAACTCAATTTTGTTATTAAGCTCGATTTGATACAAAAAGTTTGAAGTATTATTAAAAATTCAGACAACAGATTCGAACATTATGAAAGAAGAGATCTTGAAAATCATCATTCTTCCGCCCTTAAGCCAATATATTTGGGGTCGGTGCTGCATGTGTCCTACTTCCATACATCTCTATTACTCATCATCTCAGCTGACGATTCCTTTCTAGCCATATAATCCTTCTCACAGCCCATCCAATTAAGAAGTCTCGAAAATAAGCCAGAAATATGCGCACACTGCACCTACCTACATACACATAATTAGTCAATCCTCTTGTAAAGCCTAGCCTTGCTTACGCAATAGACTAGACTTGGTATCCAGTATCCAAGGATGTACGAAATAGCATAATATCACATTACAAAGACGACATCTTCGTTTTGTTAATCCTATTGATACTGCAAATTGATTGCAAAATCCTTATGCAACAAGTATCCTAAGTAGATAATTAACATAGGTACTACTAATACGCTTGTTATATTATATGTTAACAAAACAAAGTGATTATGTCATGAACTAGGTCAGCAGAATACTCTACTACACATATAGCGTACTAATACTAAACTATAGTATTCTATCGACACGTATTCTAGTCATGCAATTCTATAAAAACACTCTCACATCCAATTTTCGAATTGATTACTTAGAAAGTTTAATGACGATATAAATCGTTGGTATAATGTCTTGATCTATGTTTTGATAAAATTATACCAAGACAAAATTACGCGGCAAAATTATACTAGCTGTATTTTGATCCTCGTCAAAATAATTACGTGCAATAAACCTACTCTCAAACTGTGTCAACGGTTTACTTACATCGTCCCGTTCATAGCTTAACGAACTATAAAAAAATCTGTTCGTATGGTTCAACTAGGTACACATGTAATTATAATGGGTGTATCTTTATATCTTGTTAAACGTGTCCTCCCACTCCATGACCAATATTTAATCCGTTTTCAATCATTCTCCGACTTGAAGGTAGGTCCAATGTCTTAATTGTCATGATGTCATTTGTTTGAAAAAAAAACTTGTCGTTTTAATAAATCAGTAAAAAAATTACTTAACTAAATGTAAGATTTTATTGTGAATGTCAGTAAAGTAGTATTTCTAAGTTTATAACAAAAAAAAAATGTCCAAAATTAGAAAATACGACAAAAACTTCATAGAGCCGTAACCTTTGAGCCTCGAGAGTTGGGAAAAACTATTTTTCATTCAAACAACCAAACAGGATTGAGAATAATACTTACCTACAGTAATAAAATGACAAAACATTTTGAATACTAAACGAAAAGGAAAGCAAATGTCTGCCTCACCACCACAATCACTAGATCGCGACGTAAATATTTGCGGACCCCCACTATGAAATGTCATGTTTATGTAAATTGACCTTTATATTGTCCTTACATTAACCTGATAATCCAAATACGTGATCTACCTGTTTATAGGTACTAGCATGGTGTTTATTTGGAAAGCAAATATTTTCAAATCGCTCTTCCGTGATGTTTGTTGGCTTTCTGCCACAAGGATAGCGGTAATTTGTTTGAGCCTAGGCGGAATCGGTTTCTATTCTCGGGTAATACCTGATAGATAAATACGGATATTGGATTATATTTGCGGTTAATTATGGCCGACATCGTCTCATAAGTGCTAATTTGTTTTTAAACATTACATGATGCACAACAGAAGGCCTGATAATTATAAATACCGAGGGATTTTACTTGGGATCTTGCCTTGTATCTCGAATTAAAAGTTAATGTTTTAATGCGAAAAACCAATTAGCAAGCTAGTTTTAAATACTAGATTTTATAAATGGTTTTATATATTTCTGAGACTGAAAAAGTAAACTTATTAAGTAACTTATTTTTAATGTTTTAATTTTCATTATCTATTTAAAGTCGTCAATATTTTTTTTTGTAAAATGCGCTTGCTCGGTACTTTGACCACGTTTGATGAAACGAGCGTGCCCAGGAGAGTGTCATTTGTTTATATGGCATCTTGCCGATTTGTTCATTTTACTTTAACTGGAAGTTTTAATGGCGTCACATAAATATTAATGGTGCTGACCCAGCACGCTCGCATGCTTTGAAACTCAGATGTGCTATATATTTGTGTTACCCATTTAATACTGTTAACTTGTGAACTGCAAAAACCTACACATTCGAATTCGAATGCATTTAAATTATAACAATTCACCAACTTGAACTTTTGCACCATTAATCCCATTCCTTCTTGTATTTCTCACTGAAATAAACAGAAGTCAGGTCCTGTTTGGCAGACTTGTATCAAAAGTATTCACAGGTTTTCCACTAATGTGCCAAATGTGGGACATTAATGTAAAACTACAGTTTTCATCTGTCGATGATTAATTATCTAAACTGGTACATAACCACCTCGCACTAATACAATACTGCAATCATTTGGTACATAATCTTTGCAACTGCACAAACAAATAGTAATACCCGTTTAAACATTACTAATACCTGAACATTAGAAAAATGTGATATCATCACATAGAATACACAGGCACTAAGCAAGATGTTCGTCATAAAATAATTGCAAAAACAAGGATGTACTTACTTATGTTGAAGTAAACATTAAGTTATATAAAAAAATGCTCCTTTAGTGTTCACTTGCAAGGTTTCAATGCTAAGCTAATTACTTTCTGATGAGTTGCCTACATGTTGAGACTGCTGCGAGCAGCGGTGGCAGCCCCGACTTACGAACAGTAAGTCGTGGATTCGAACCCAGGCAGACGCATTACTTTGTGTCATTTAATTCATCACCACTGCTCTCTAAACGGTGAAGGAAAACATCGTAAGGAAACTGGGCACGCGTGGTGGATTATATAGAACTCAGGCCGGAACACACAGCCGGAACTCAGGCCTCCTCTTTATGAGCCCTCTCATAAAGAGGAGGCCTGAGTTCCGGCAGTGGGAACAGTATAGGCTGATGATGATGAGTTGAGTACTGAAGAAAGAGAAAATGTTAGCTTACCCATGTTTAGAAAATATTTGTTTACGTAAAGCTACTTTTCCTAGAGTGGTAATTATGATGTTAAAAACTATTCATAGCCGATTTCTACTAGTTTGGGGCGGGTGTTTTCTTTACCTACTATACCTTCTCACACTATGGCCTACATTTTTACTTTGTCACAAAAAAATTAAACTTAATAAATCTTATGAATAAAGCTATCAATTAATTCTTAATGTTCATAATATTCACAGCTTAATGAAATGTTTACGATAGAACAATTTAATTCACAAAACTATCACTTTAAATGTATAAGCTTACAATCAATAGCGATAAATAAACATATAAAAACAGTTATTTACTGTTTAAATAAAAGGGACACTAGATAAACATAAATAACAGTTTCACTAAATTGAAACGTTACCGAGCATAATGCTTTTTATAGTTATATAAAACTACAAAGCCTTTTTATTATAAAACTAAATGTGTATATACCACTGATAATTTAAAGTTGATTGCATTACAGCAACAATTATGTTCGTTATTGTTATAAAAAGCTAATTACCTTTTTCAACTAAAAAAAAAACAAACTTCTGAAAAAATATATCATATTCATATCGAATTGTACAAACATCTACTGTTTGATTTACTGTCAAACGATAAGTTTTCGTATTGAACCCGGATCTGCAAACGATTTGTAATCCTATTATTTAAAAAACTTTAAACGTCATGCTTGTCACTTTAACGTTACAAAAAAGTTGAATGGTAACATGAGTAACAATGTCGTGTGGGGTACAAAAACGTACAAGTATGTTGTACCTACGCCTCCTTTAAGTTGAACGTCCCCAACAGCCAGTTGCAGCTCCGTTACTCGAATGGGTACAACCGTACAAGCCCTCAATTATACAATACTTTATTTTATAAGGAACGATCTCCCAAAAACACTATTGAGGTCGAATTTCACTTAAGTCTCGATATGGTAACAAGCTGCTTCTTTTTTTCAATTGGGGATGAGTTGTTTTCGTTTTTTCGAAGACAGCTTTATACAACCTGGTTAATGCTGGAATTTTTGGTCCAAAATCAGGTTCTGAAGATTTTTTTTTTTTATTCTTTATTTATTAGAAAGGGTTTGTTCAAGGTTCTGAAGATAATGGCTTACAATACAATTTTAACAACAACGTATTTACTTTCAAGTAAACTTGTGACATTTAAGTGTAGTATACCTAAACTGAATCGTTTTGTAAGTATTTATAATAGTAACTAACTCTAGTCCCTATT
The DNA here is from genome assembly GCA_949775195.1 of Diarsia dahlii. NCBI lineage: Eukaryota > Metazoa > Arthropoda > Insecta > Lepidoptera > Noctuidae > Diarsia > Diarsia dahlii. Next base: position 11,673,023 of record OX459194.1, on the reverse strand, counting down.
ACATGGGCTGGATATGGACATATACATAACTGACGAATTGTGGGTGTACTACAAGGTACACCTGTGCCTAACCCTACGGGGATTACAAGCGTGTGTTATTATGTCATCGTAACTGAAAAATCTAATGATTAGTATTGATTAACAAGTTTACACGACATTTCTCAGAATCTCGAGCTAAAACGCTGGTTATTGAACTTTGTCTAGAATGGTACGTGCGAATTAAATAGATATTTCGAATACATCCTACAATACCACATTTTAAGCAAATATATACGTCATTCTCATTAAAATACCAAATATTTGTCATACAACTCTCCAAGAAATAAATATCTAATTTCGAATAGCGTGTGTTTTTGTCGGATAGAATTTGATATGACTAATCTTTGCTTAAACTTAATGTTATGCTTTATTGTTTAGATAGTCTGCAGTGTCAATAGGTCGAAGCATTAGCTTTGTCCTTATCTATTGACTGAAGTTGAAGGAACCAAGTGGAAGGTCAATGTTAAAGTTAAGTACGAGAGCAATTAGTTTGGACTAAGGATTTGTTTTCCTCAACCACGTTTACTACAACATTTTCAGTATTTTTTCTAATACACTAACTTTAAGTATGACTAAATGAGGTTCTGGGTTAGTTCCCGGATCGGGCAGTGTTATAAAGTTGTTCTATCGGGAATTTCTCAGTAGTAGAGTCTGGATTGGTCTCTGTTTTTATGACAATATGCCCGCGCCTTATATATGGCAAAACGTGGGCGCACTTTTTAAAGTTTCTGCGTGTATACATATTTGTGTTCTGCCTAACTGGGTTAGAATGACTTAAAACCAGAAACAGAAAAATAAAATAAAGACACTTTTAAAATAAATAACATAACATCACGTCGGGAATCGCCAAAGGATTAGGCAGCGACTAATATGATAGTAGTTACACCTACATTTATGTGTAAGTCCCTTGTAGTAGGGGGCGAGCCTATTGTCATCCTCCATAGCTCGTTATAGGAATTGGTCCCCGGACTTTATGCCCAGAAGTTGCGCTTGTGACCACTAGGCCAACGACCCAGTAAAATAAATAATGATGCACAAACTCTTTCTTCAACCTCCTTCATATAACACTAGGTATTTACTTTTCTGAGTGCCTTGTGTACAAAATATTGAAATTATGCAAAGGAATGATTGATAAAAAAATATTGCGTGGTATTTATTAGCATTCTAGGATTTAAGTTAGTTCGACCTCATTTAATTTAAAGCCAATTTAAATTCTCTTTAAGGTAATAAACGTGGCACCTCCAAAAGTCAAGGACGTTCGTTGTAAAATATGTTTCTGGGATAAACTAGTTTTCTTTATAATGTGAAAATATGTTAGTGTGCGTGGGTATCTGTCTACCGCTATATAAGGATATGATGCGATAAATTATATGTTATGACTGAGTTTTGGCTAAATGTAGTCTGCTCGAGTCGCCCAGAACGTGCCTCTAACATGTGTATTTAAATATACTACATTGTGGCGCCATTTAGGTACTTTTTATAAATAGAGGTAGGCAGAAAAACAGTACGGTTTTCATTAATTAAGACTATTAATAGCAACGCTGAGAAAGGATAAAACGCACTGGACAATTGAAATGCTTAGCAGTCTCCCGATAAAAAAAATTTAAGATAGAAACTTGTACAAACTTATCATAAATACATAGTTTGACAACATTAGGACTCGGCAATGGGCAGTCGCTCCATGTAAAATATTGCTATTCAGCTACATTCGGTAAGACTGAAAGCCGACCCCAACATGCAACAGGAGACAAGGCTAGGCAGATGATAATAATCTTGAATATCTACATAATATAATCAGTACATTAACCCGGCATTCGCATACCGTATACCACCGAATCCCTAAATTAATTTCGAATTATGTCTAGCGCCAAAATCGTGTAGTCAACAAACGATAGGCGCCGCCGCCGCAGTGCCTGTTACTCTTCATGTATCTATCAATCCCCTTTAAACTGATTGCTGAGCTCATAATTAACTATAAAAAAAGGAAAGCATTGTATTAAAACCTAAATTTATTCATTTCAGTTACGACGCCAACGATGGTTCATCTCGCACTGAAGAGGGAGCAATCCTGAACCCTGGTACCAAAGACGCAGCCCTGGACGTCGCAGGCGCAGTTCGCTGGTACGACGCCAAGGGACATCTCTACCAAATGACGTACAAGGCGGGCAAGAGAGGCTACAGAACAATCATCAAGAAATTATCGTAATACATCGCCGGCAATGGAATGCATCTTAAAGTATTAGCTCGAATATATTTCGATAACAAAAGACTGGACAAATAATTTTATTTATTGACTAGAATGGTTTATTAAATTAAAGGAAACTATCTAAAAAAAAACAAAATTCTAAAAAAAATAAAGATAAATCCTAATGTAGGAATTTCTACCACTACAAAAAAAATACTGTTAACAAATCAATTTAAAATCAGCCCAAATTCTCACTTACTATATTATATTAATTATTTTAGAATTATTTAAATTATACATTTATTGTTAAATACCTAGATAAGTATGTTCTTACCTTTAAATTAAACTATGTATAAAAGTGTCCATTTGTGTTTTATTATTTGTTGCTTAAATCTTACCACTATACATCACCACTGATCAAATTATATTTAAAATGGGGGAAATTCCTTAATAACTTGAAACACAGAGTTAGGCGCAATGCTGTCAATCAAAAGTTAACACACATTTTACCAGTTATGTGTTAGCCCCATGAAATAAGGGGCGAGCTTATTTGCAATAAACCAGGTAAATTAAAAAAGCCTTATTTAAGGGCGCTCTCTCACCGGAAGCATACGCCTATAATGTAACAGTTCAGATTCACTTTTTGAAATTCAACCCCGAACCTTTAGGGAGTTAAATAATAGGATGAACGTTTGTGTGAAAAATAGACATTTTCACGTGGGTGAAGTCGCGGGCAAAAGCTAGTAAAAAGATATTTGTTCAATTCCTGTTATATCAAGGATGAGTCAAGAACAATGATACATAGGTCACCAGGTAAGGTTAACATAATATAATTTTAGTTAACAATATTAGTCTGTATGGTACCTATTTATCTATGGGCCAAAGTAGCCTGAAAATAAATAAATGTTATGTTATTATTTATAAAAAAGTGAAATTAAACATTTTTAGTCAAAATACAATATCTAAAGGTTGTCTCTTTACGTCATTTAATATTTTAGAATAATACGTCCATCATCGTTGCGTTGGGGAACCACTTTGTTTGTGCTGACTTTACTTCTGCTTGTACTAAGCGGTCTTCTTTGCTGTCCCCCCTCTTTTTTGTTCAGGGGTTAAAAAGTGAACCTCCAAAGAAAATGTATCGAAAAAATAAATGAAGAAACAAATAATGACTTGTTGAACACACAGTAGTTAATGAGTATTTATTGTGAAGACAAACAGTTGCCCAGTTGACCGTGTGTCAATTTGTGCGTTTGCCACATTTCATAACCTGATTCGTGTTATCACCTTAGTTACTGCACTTCTACGATTGCTGTAACTTTACAAATAGACAATGTATTTAAGGAGATTTTTGCCAGTTTTCTATATCATTTACATTTACGTGTTCGGTATATTTGGATATCATCACTTCAACCGCCATTATGATTGCCCTGGTAAGTTATCAACACAGAAACACCCATTACTTTCAAAAATCAAGAGGTTAAATTCCCGTCAGCAGTATATTAGTTGTGAGTATTATTAGTTGTCAGTGTATATAGCGGTTCACTTATTAGACACTGTTATTAAAGAAGCTCATGGCCTTGATCCTTGGGTTAAGCCGTGCTTGCCTAAAGCGGTCTGTGGATGGGTGATCCACAGACCGCTCTAGGCAAGCACGGCTCCACCTATTACATTCTAAATTGTCTCCGTGCCACGGAAAGTACGTAAAGCCGTTGGTCCCGCCTGTCAGTTTTAGAGCTTTGACAGTCGCTAGGTCGCTACAGTTAGTCAGTGGCCCAAAAGTCTGACAACCAGTCTAATTAAGGGAATTATCCAGTACTAACTGAGTCGTGGAGGTCAGATAAACAGTCACTCCATGTAAAATACTAGTAAGTATTCAGCTGCATCCGGTTAGAATAGCAGCCGACCGCAACATAGTTTGGAAAAAGGCTAGCCATTAATAGCAAAGCTCTTCCACCATAGCCTGCTGCTGGTCCATCTGTATACCCCTCATGAAACAAAGTAATGTACGAGTAGTACTCATAGTCCAAGATCCCAGGGCCGCCAGACGTCACGTATTTTCTGACGAAGGAAATGTGGACGATTGAGTAGTGTTAGTATGAACGAAGAACACACTACTACCAGCTAGCTTGCTGGGACGGCCAATTTTCAGGTCAATTTTCAATTTTCAGGACTTACCTCACGCATTTTTTTTTATGTTTACTTGGTTTTCCTGTAGTTTTTTGTCAATTTGTTTTTGTCCTGTGGGAAACCAATAAATCATTTTTCTTTCTTTCTTTCTTTCATTTTCTCCAAGCTGATTTTTACGTATATTTTAGGCAATATCCTTAAAAATAAGTCGCAAATGCTCCCAGACACTTTCCGTCGGCCGTAATGCTTAACATACGCTTTAAAGAATACTAAACTCCTTATGATTTAATACTTAAAGCTAATTGATCGCGATATTGCCATGCTATATTGGGCAGGCGCTCCAAAATGCACCCGAGCTTATTGAAAGCAACGATTTCAACAAAATTCTGAAGACACAGGCAATGGACAGATCCTGTTGAATGCCCACCGAATGAGTCCAGTGGGGGTCTGTATGTCAGCCACACAAGCGATGCCATGCGATCTCGAGTAAACAGCCACAATACGTTTAACTTTTTGGGAACTTTAAAGCGTCTGCTAAGCAAAACGGCCGCTAGGAAGTGTCTGGGAGTATTAGCAACTTATTTTTAAGGAAATTGCCTACAATATACGTAAAAATCAGCTTGGAGAAAATACGTGAAGTAAGTAATTTTTTTGTGTACCTTGATGACCTGATACCTGAAAATTGGCCGTCCAAGCAAGCTAGCTGGTAGTAGTGTGTTCTTAGTTCGTACTAACACTACTCAATCGTCAACATTTCCTTCGTCAGAAAATACGTGACGTCTGGCGGCCCTGGGATATTTAATTCAATTCCACTGTTACATAAAACAATTTTAAATGATAGTCAACAATGTTGTAATCACAGTGACATTCCTTATTATAAGAGACCATTGTTTTTGGTAACAAGCCTTTACCTAACACCGTTGAGTTTCAGGCTATATGTCATGTCTATGTCACACACGAAAAGTAAAGACTCCTCATACTTCATGACAAATATTCTGATTATGTTGCATCATATTAATAACACTGATATTGTTATATGTCGTTACGTTTCAGAAACTGTTCGTGCTCGCACTCTTCGCCGTTGTAGTGGCCGCTGAAGACAAACCTGTTGCAGAAATCCTAACAGAAAGAACCTTCGTTAATCCTGATGGATATAGCTTTGAGTAAGTATAATATATGATAATGTTTATGCAAGTTAACATTAGTAGTCGTAAAGAAAATAAGTGTGTCTTGTTGTATGCATTAACAATTAATTAAATGATTCGGTTATGATTTTAACCTTATTCCAGAGTGGAAAAGAGATGCCGTTAAAGATATTATTCAATAGCTCCATCTCTTACCCACACTGGGAGTAACATTAAAAAAGGACTGCTACTCGTATAAGACGAGACGGTGTTTTTTTTATAAAAAAGCTCCTGTCAATACTGATACGGAAAAAGTCGGACTAGTTGCGGACTGCAGACACCGACATTTATAACTACTCAGTACATTATCTGTCAATCCGGTATCTGCAGCCGCGTCCGCAATTTCTCGCGTAAAATTATAATGACGCTCTGCCCAAGAGCGGGAACGGTTATTTGACTCAAAAAAATAAAATGGTGCAGTATAGATGTGATGTTGGTGTGATGGATTTAATAAAGAACTATTATACTCTGTCATAAAACCATAAACTAAATTATAAAAAACTTTCAGCTTCAAGACAAGCGACGGTGTCTCCCGCCAGGAAGAAGGCAGCCTCATCACCGTAGGAGACAAGCAAGGAATCGCTATCAAAGGCTCCTACTCATACCTCACCCCTGATGGTGAAGAATACCAGGTCACCTTCACCGCTGACGACAAAGGATACAAACCAACCATCCGTGTCCTTCCCGCCCAACAGTAATTCATAAATATTTGTACTTTTGTACTGTTTTGTACTTAGAATATATTATTCTATTTCGTTACCAAAAACAATGCATTTATTTTCTTCCTCTAATTTATGTCATGAGTGGGTGATTTTTATTTGCATTTAAGATTCCTCTGTGAAGCCATCGATCGCATTGGTCCCAAATGTGATACAAATAACTATGACGGCAGGTTAAAATAAGTATAATTTAATTGTACCACCGCTGAAGAGCTTCAAATGGTGAAGAAAAACATCGTGAGGAAACCGTCATGAACTAGAAACAAAAATTAAAAGACTTAACAAGTAACTAAAGTCTAACTAACCCCGTCGGTGGAGACTCCCCACTTTCATTTTCATCTTACAGGGCTATATGTTTCTACTTCGAACACATCTCCTAAATTACACAAAACAGTGCCTACACACGACAAACATATTTGACCCTATTTTAGTTGACATGGTAACTTTTTTATATTATCTACAACTTACATAATAAACGTGACAAATTACTTAGTCGCGTCGTGTCACCGTGTTTAGTTTATTGTAAGCAACATCTTACATGGAACAAACGTTTTGTCTGTTAAAGAATTTCCAAAGTGAGCAGACTCAAATGATGCAAGGAAAAATATATTATCTCAAGGAAAAATATACAGACACATCGTCACAAAGCCGTGGAACTGGTAACAAAGGTTGAGAAAATATTTTAGGCTTTCCAGCATAGGTTCTGTAATAATTCAAATAAGAAAATCCGCCTAACGGAAACTAACATGCCACATCTATACGTGAAATAACTGTCCAAAATTCGATACTAAGTTGAGCAGTGAGCTATCGATTGTGCCTTGAATCCTTGTCACCGCTTACTCGTCGTGGAGTTTCATTTAGTAAGTTCGTGCTGACAATGTTTTAGCAGGCACTTAATTTGAGAATGTTTGTTTTTACGAAGTGTATTTATAAGAGTTTTTGGAACAGTCTATTAGTTTTCGTGGTGACATATACCTAGTAAGTGCTCTTGTTTTTAAGATATTTTCTTTTAATTGACAAAAATAGAATATATAAATTATGCGCCTGGTCAATATTTAAAAATGATTATAACGAACAATCCGAAACTGATAATCTGACCTTAGACGGATAGATGAAACGTTGTTTATGATTTTTAAACTTTGGTATCATCAAGTTCTTAATCGAGCTATATGAATAACACAGTCATGTTTTTATTTCAGGGTTGAAAGAGATCCCGGGTATTCTGCTGGGTGTCGAAATGGATTTCAGTTCACACATCGGGAACTAAAAGTTTATTGAACAGTAGCAGCCATTTAACGTTTAAAAATACCGGTACAAATACCTAATTTGAGAACAAAGTGTTTTTAAGAGTTTTTGCAACAGTCAATCAGTTTTCTTAGTGACACATACCTAGTAAGTGCTCTTGTTTTTCACATATTTCCCGTATATTGAGTATTTTGAACAGTATCAAGTTTCAAATGTTTAAAAATGATTATTACGAACAATCCAAAGCTGATCTGACCTAAGACGGATGAAACCTTATTTATGATTTGTTTGAACTTTGGTGTCATCAAATTCTTAGTTATGCTTCATGAATAAAACAGTTATGTTTTGTTTCAGTGTAAAAACTGTTCAAGGGTCTTCTGTTGAGTGTCGAAATGGATTTCAGAAACAAATAAAAAATATTGAGCAGTAAATAGGAGCATTCGAACGTTTTGCTACGGGTTTTTCTTGGATCTAAAGGTTTTCTCATGAGTTAATATTACTTTAATATCATTTTAATTTTTACTTGTGGGTACTAAAGAAGTCAGTTTGCAAATTGAGTGATTATCACTTTTCATAGTATAATCTTAAATCAAAGTATTTAGTGTTTATATATTGGTTATCGTTAATTACCCTTGTAAGTAGTGTTATACCGATATTACGGTGTAAATATTTTTTTTTTCAAAATAAATATTGAGCAGGACCAAATCCGCAATGGACTATGATGATGACACATACACTTATTAAGTAATTCCAGATCATCAATCATTTCAATAGACAGAAATACTGGTAAGTTCTTTTTGTGCTTTGCCCTATTTGACTTCTAAAGTGGAACTCGACTTTAATCCTAATTAATTATACGTTGTAAAAATGGGTCCGTATTACAAAAATGCTTTTGTAATGAGCTCGCAGAAAAAAAGAAGCAAGAAAAACAATTTATGATAAGTAAGATGACGAATATAGTAACAGGATTGATTCCACTGTTAAGAAGACAATATAATCATCAAAAATCAACCAAGATACTGGCTGAAAGAACATTTGGGCGTTGGATGGTAGAGTAGAGTAGAGTAGGGACTCCGTTTTCCGCACTTAGACTCTTGATCGGTCCGTTGTGCGTAGGTATCCTGGCTAAGATAGCCAGCCTAGCTCCGCCCAGAAGCACAGAAGTTTCCTGGGAGCTTCACAGGCTTCGCGGAGCGACCTCACCGTTCCGAGGATTTGTCTGCGTTGAGTAGCCACGACCTCGCATTCCAGGATGACGTGGGCGGCTGATTCTTCAGCATCAAAGCAGCCCCTGCAGAGTGGGCTGTCCGTGGCGCCTATGGTAAAAAGATGTTTATTTAGGGGGCAATGGCCCGTTATTGTCCCTATTATTATTCTAAGGTTATTTTTACTTAGGCTAAGCAGTCGTTTTGTTAGCCGCGGATGTAGACTTGGCATCGCCATTTTTGACTGTCTACAGTCTGTAGACCGTGACCATTTACTGTTATGGAGTTCAGTTGATCTCTGGCGAACCCATGTACGGAACTGTGAGAAAGGTAAGGGAAGGAGTGGGTACGGGCCAAGCACTGCCATCTCGGACCCTCTCTTAGCAAGTTCGTCTGCGGCGTCATTTCCCAGGGATCCACTGTGCCCCTTAATCCACTGGAGGGTAATACTGTTGGACAGCGATATACTCTCCAGAGCGAGGTGACATTCAAATATTAATTTACTGTTAGTATGTTTGTTTTCTAGGGCTTTAAGCACAGACAGGCTATCAGTTACAAATCTGATTGCGTGGCTGTGAATCCTCAGACGCTGGATGGTATTGGTGACAGAAGAAAGAAACAAAAATATTTTTATATAACCTTTATTTTAGGCAGTGGCAGTGTTAAGGTATAACAAGGATCTGATATATACATCCTTTACATATTTGGTTTCAGCAAAAAACATTAATGCCCGTTTTACTAACACTTAGATGACTTAGAAGAATGCCTAAATAAAAGTGGACAGTTGCAGTTTCAACTCTAAGCTGAGCACTGAGAGATGAAATTACAACAGTGCAAAGATATTTGGGCATTCAATTAAGTGGCATTAAATGTTATTGAAGGCGGGATTTATAGGGGAGGGTCTTCAGAGGGTGAGTTTAGGCTTGAGGAGTGGGAGCCGCGGCGGCGTCGGCGTCGGCAGCTTTCTCTTCATTGGGCTGGTAACCATTCTTGTCGGCTAGGTAGGTGACAGAGATCTTCTGGCCGTCGGGGGCAGTGTACTTGTAGCTGCCCCTGACGACGAGACCCTCCTGGTCTGTGTCGTTCTTGTACTCACCGGTCTCCTGCCTTGAGGTTCCGTCACTGGTCTCGAACCTGAAGGAGAGAAAGAGTTATGTCTTACTCATACACAAAACAATAGCGAGATTGTAAAGAGCTTTGTATCAATCTTGGTGTTGGTACAATTCAGTATACTGTACTCTGTCTGTTTAAAACGTAATGTATTATTCAAAGGAGAAGGTTAGGCAGAAGTTTAGATTGTAGTGTATACTGTATTGTAGCCCAACATTTCTCCAGTGAAATTATAAATGTAAAGCACAACTAAATTATAATAATAGAGATGAAATCGAGTTTTCATTCAAAATGATTTTATTCAATGTTATAATAAAAAAATCCTTTCAATTTTAGAACTCAACCTCAGTTGCAGACACCCTGAAGAAGGCTAGTAAGTTCATGGCACCATTTGCAAGTAAATACCCTTGACCCGGTACCTATACCTTTAGTACGCAAATAAGTATTTTGACTTTGAAAGAGGTTTTGAGGACATTCCATAATCACACAAGTGTTAGTAAACAAGTCATCTTGCTGACGATGCCCTTTTCAAACAATGGGCTAAGTAATATTTCGCATTGAATAATTTTATTATTCGTTTTGAGCCGTTGTCATTATTTAATGGCAATGCCTTTGACCAATGTAATGAGTATTTAAATATCAAAATATAGGTACTTGTTACTTAGCACCTTGTCACCTTGTATTTTTCATGAAAATCGGAAAACGGTAAGATATGGCCGTGACCCTAATAACTTGGTAAATGTTTTATGGCCCGTCATTAGCTTTAATAAGCAAATTTTTTCTTAAATTAGTTACTGTTACGAACACATTCATTTTTAATGGTGCCATAGTCACCACCAATTATTTATATACCTACACTTAGCAAAAGTGATTTTCTCCTACTGTATTGATTATCGATTTACGTTTTCACGAACATAGTATTTTGGAAGCCATACTATGAAGAAACAGGTCGTCACAATGCAGAAAAAGTTATTCCACGTGAAAATTGCTTGTTACTTTTGCCATGTATAGACAAATAATTGGTGTATGCATTCTATTTCTCTTGCTGCACAATTTATTTTGTATAGGCACAATTTTACGATCACACTTGTAAATTTTTTCAACAAAAGTTGATAGTGATGTCACCGTTCCTAGCCTAGGCTACAGCGACTGCTCTCGATGACTTTTTAGGTGATTGAGAGCTTTGTTGCACTGCTTTTACGCATGCTTTCATGTGACTAGCATAACCAACTTTGGCCGAGAATTTCCGAGCAGAAAGTGGACACGTCAAAGCACCATGACGACTTTATATAATCATCATCTGCCTAGTCTTTTCCCGACAATGTTGGGATCGGTTTCCAGTCAAGCCGAATACAGCTGAATACCAGTATTTTACATGGAGCACTGCCTATCTGACCTCCACAGCCCAGTTAGTACTGGGTACTATGTACCCCCAACAATGTAACCATTTTATTTAATCATCCAACCAACCGACTTTTATGTAACCATTAAATAAAACTTACTCAAAGTTGTACTTGTCTACATCGACCTCATCGACTTGCTTGAGGATCGTGACGGGCGGAGCACCCCCTGCCGCTGGCGCCGCTGGCGCCGCTGGCGCCGCTTGCGCTGGTGCTTCCTCCTGTGCGCATGCTACTGCAAGAGCGGCCAGGACGAACAAAGTCTGGAAAATTTGTAAAATGTCTTAGGGCATCCTATGAAATTGGCACTGTTTTGATCAATTTTAAAAGAAAGGAAGAATAAATGTATTTATAACATGATTGAAGTTTTAGTCAAGTTACGTAGGTAATTAGTTAATTGAACAAAGTTATTGTGTGATTTTAAAAGGGAGCTACTAGATTTGATATAGATTGCTAATGGGTTGGCAACTGCAAAACTTTTTTTTTAAAACTATTTTTAGGCACAATTCAAGAAAAACCACTTACAATCTTCATCATTTTTGAGGAGTTTTAAAAATGCAAATACAAGTAAAGGATGTGTTGATTGTAGGACGAGTCCTGAACGTCTATGCTCTGAAGTTACAACTTGAGCTATAAATATCATTCCATCGTGTTGACAATGCGATGTTTCGAAGTTTCATTGGGAGGCAAGGTGTTAATCACAATCATGCAAACAGTTTATTTAAGGTGATCCAAGAAACGTTACAGGGATTTGTGAATTGTGTAAATTGTTTGTCGTCGGCCGTCTCGGGCGTGTGTCTCTTAACCTACATCTTCTTTGCCGTACCATCAAAAGTCCTTGAACGTACAATTTTTTGTTTTGATTAAAGATTCACACTTGGACGACAATGCATCACTATTAAAGCTATTAACGAATCGCTAATCGTATCTAAAACATCCTTAAGTATTTTAAATAAAAGCAAATATTGGGACAAGGTAAAGATACGCATGCGTCTCGTAATGGATTTAGTCCGGATCTTAGATCATTTACACGTGTGAGTTTCAACAATCTAGCGCCTGAGCGAAATATTTTAGTTCGTAATAAAATTGTGGTAGAAATGAAACTATAAACTATTTTATTAAGTGATTTTAAACTGCGTGGTTTTAAATGTACGTTATGTTGCTGTAAATTCATTGAATACGTTTTTTTTAATTAGAAGATTAGTACTAGTACTAACGTCCAGTTATAATTTTCTTTCCGTCCACATAGTAACATTTTCTTGCTTCCTCTCGGTGCGTGCCTCCACGGGTGTTTCACTGCCTTTTCGTAGACTACCACCGAAAAGTTGACGTAAGTTATGTAAAGACTTCGAAGTCTTGTAAAAGGTATGGACTGCAGCTGCAGCTACTTTCAGTTCAAATGTAAGTACTGAAATCACGCACCTAACTGTGGTTTTTATAAACGCCATTGAAATAAGGTAATTTACGGGCTGTGGTGATGATTAAAATAACATCATTATCTACATCAGCCTATTATGTTCCCACTGCAGGGATTCAGGCCTCTTCTCTAGGAGAGGGATGGGCTATAATCCACCACGCAGGCCCAGTGCGGGTTGCGGGGTTGGTAGATGTCACATATCTTCGATTTTTTTGGTTCTAAGACATGCCGGTTTCCTCACGATGTTTTCCTTCACCGTTTTGAGAGCAGCGGCGTTGAAATAAGTTACACAAAGTAATGCGCCTGCCTGGGTTCGAACACACGGCTTACTGTTCGTAAGTCGGAGCCGCCACCACTGCGACACCGCTGCTGATTATAATAACAGTGTTTTAATTTTCCAAATAAAAACTGACAGGGTATTAATGTAAGATAACGGATTCGGAAGTACAATTTGTGGAAATAAACGTTGTAAGGCCGTTGGGCAGGATACATAGTTTATCAGCATAATGCCTCCGTGGTCGAGTGGTTTAGGCGTTTGCCTTGTGACCCGGGGGTCGTTGGTTCGATTCCCACGGGAAGCATACTTTGTGAAGTTGTTTCCAGTTTGGTTAGGACATTGCAGGCTTGAATCACCTGATTGTCTGATAAAAAAGATGGTTCCGTGCTTCGGAAGGCACGTACAGGCCGGTGGTCCCGGCCGCCAAATGGCGGTCTTCAACCATGTTAGAGGCCCTTGCGGCGGTTTAGAAACTCTGACACTAGGGTGTGTGGGGTTGTTACACCTTACTGCCCACACGATAAGAAGAAGAAGAAGCATAATGCCGTTTTAGTTGTAGTACTGGTACTTCCTGGGTCAAACTCTTTCACAAGGAGATCTACAACTCTTGCGGTAGATAATTAAGTTTATGATGTTTCTTATGTCCTTCAAACATTATCTCCCTTTAGATCGGAGACCATTTTCTAAGAGGATGTATCAGTGAGGCAGGTCACGAGTTCACTGAAGTGACGTCACCACACGAATCTACTACTACGAAGTTTTAATTATTGGTTATAATATCCTCAGAGGTCAGTCGGAATGAAAGGTATAAAATATCCATAGTATTTGACGATGTACAGTCGAGGAATAAATAGGATGGCATTTTTTTTAAAACCCGTTTTCTTTATCGCATTTTGAGTTTAAGCCAACCAAAGACATTCAAATACCTATGTTTTAAATCTTTTTGAAGTCAACTTGTAAAACCCTCATTTTCGTTAATTGTGTTGGCACAGTTGGTAATATACTTAAATAGAAGTGCTCGTGGCCTAATAATAACTGCCACTCGGGTTGATCTTTAGGTTAAGCCACACTTGCCTAGGTTGGTCTGTGGATGGGTGATCTGTTACATACCGATGCGTGCTTCGGAAAGCACGTTTTATAAGCTGAAAAAAATTAAAAAATGAAAGATCTAAGTTATAGATCTTTGGCAGTCGTTACAGGTAGTCATGCAGTGACATGAAAATCTAACAACCAGTCTTACCAAAGGATATCGTATTACCCAGTATTAGCTGGGTTGTGGAGGTCAGATAGGCAGTCGCTCCATGTAAAATACTGGTAATCAGCTGCATCCGGTTAGACTGGAAGCCGATCCCAACATAGTTGGGACAAGGTGAGGCAGATGATGAGTTCGTAATATGTTTAATCTGTTTATTCCTCGAATATACAAGGTGACTCAAAAGAAAGTTTATATTTAGTAGATCGATTAAAAAAAAAGTAAGTTGTGTTTCGAAAAAATGTTTAATAATTACACTAGTCGACAAAAATAACACTTTTTTTATGTAACAAGAAATTTTTTGTCCACTTATGTTTAAAACAAAGATATAGATAATAGAAATGTAATTAGAATGTTCCAAATACGAATAGTTTTTTTGTTATTTGATTTTAAAGTTTGACAATTTCAGTTTTTTTTGCTCAAAATGAAGATCTATTGCAACATTTATGGCAATGTAACTAAGATTTCATTCTGTATTTTGCTTCAAGGACATCTCGTTGTAATGTCCAGCAGCAGTTTGCCAGCATACATGGACTCCACTTGCCCTGATATCGTTTTTCTATTGTAGAGTTGTCTTAATGAAATATTTAACTGTTTTCACCCAAATTTTCAGGAAAGAAGTCTAAATGTGAATGTAGAAAATGTATTTTCGAGGAAATGTTACAGCCCAAAGACTTATACGTAAATATCAGCTCCTCGACAATACTTTTTTTTTTCACTTGTTCGGGGACTTCCGAGAAAATTGGAAGCTATGACACAAAAATGAGACCTGATCAAAACAAAATAAATATGGAGTTTCAATGACGGTAAATAGGTAATTCAAAATTAGTAAGCGCCTTTCTTGTTCCAAAATTTTATTGACTAGTGTTAATATAGTACACAATTTGGAAAATTATTTCTTAAAAATAATATCGTCCAAATGTAAACCTCACGTTCGCGGCATTCATTTAATCGAAAAGTAAAATTACTTATCACGGCTCGGCAGGTGGACTCAGTAAAGACTGATTTTATCACTCTCCACGTTTTCTACCGTTCTTGATGACCTTGGTCGCCCGGGTTTTGGTTTTTCCAGCATTGTACCGGTCTCTTCAAACTTTTGGACCCATTTTCGAATAAGAGGAATGCTTGGCGCATCTTTTAAATGGGAAAACCTGAACACTGCAGAATCTTCTACGCGCTACAGTCGCCGAATCACCGGTTTTGTAAGACTCTCGCACCCACAACGCACGGTCTGCTCCCGAAAAACGCTCCATAGCGACTGAATTCCCAAGAGCCAGGCTACCGATTGACATAACCCATGCGCCCCTTGAACTCGTTGCGTTCACGCAGTAAGCTAAATAAACAAAAACTTTATTTTGAGACACCCTGTAATAATACAGGGTGTCTCAAAAGAAAGTTTTTGTTTAAAAAATATAAAATGCACATAATTGTGGTTATATTTTTTTAACACTACTAAACATTCTCTTCATTTCTTTCTTGATGTGTTGATAAAATATTTTTGTATTAGAAACAAATTGAATTAATTCCAAATGCATTAATATTTTTTCGAAATAAATAAATAACACGTTTAACGATGTTGTCCCAAAACTTTACAATAATCACATAATTATGGAATTTGTCAGATGCAGCGACGAAATGTGGAGTTACGTTTGCGATTTCTCACGACTCGCGACGACTGCAACGTTTTCATGCTTTTTTTTTTTTGGAGGGTGGGGAATCATCAAGTGACTCCTTTCGCTCTGGGCAGAGCGGTAGGGAGTGTCAGACTTCTACTGACTAAAAACCACCCATGTTCCTTCTTAGCCCTTTGTTTCGAGGCCGCGGTATCTCTTTTGAACAACCCGCAGCCCCGACGGAACGTTTTCAGGCCTAAACCGCAGATCGGACTGCTATGGTCAGATTGGTAAAAATGAAACTTGGATCAGGGCTAAGTTTAGATACTATTGATACGAGTTGCGTGGACATGAGGTCCTGGGTTCGATTCCCAGGTCCGACAAAGTGTTATTGGATTTTTCCGTTTGATTTTTTTTGTGGCAGCTACAATATCTGAATTTGTGCCCGATAGATATCACAGGGCTCTCCCCTGATTACATGGGCCTTAAACATCTGGCGAAATGTGGGAGCACTACATTAGTGGTGGTTAATTTAACGAATAACACCAAAACATAATATGTTATTGATTCATAACGAATAACGTTTGTTAGACCGACGCTGCCTAAGTGTTATCATTATGTCTAACTCAACAATACACTCAACGAATAACAGCGGGGCCAGAACGGGGTAATTTAAAAAGTATAACAACGTAGCATGCGGTGGCGCGCGGCTGTCCTACGATGCACCGTTTCCGAGTTATGGACGTTCAAAGTTTCTGTAAAAAAAAATTGAAATTTAAATATCTCAAAAACGGAGCGTCCTAGGCAAAAAAGGACCAAAATTTTGACCCCCCTCTGCCACCCCCGTGATATGTAAGTGAGATTCACATAACACAATTTTTTTTTTTTTTACTCTGATGCGACTTTACTTAATCATAACATTTAACTTATTAGTCCTAAAACTGTGCAGTATGAAGGAAAGTTCATTGATAATTTAAAACCATAATTATAATACATTTATATTCGTTTTTAATAATAATAATAACGATATTATTATAATCGTTCGTATACAGTCCACTAGAATATAACATTATAAACTGCACATCATTAATCATTGCGCACGTTTAGCGTGTTGCCGAATAAAACGATAACGTCTCCGCGTTCAGATTACTGCCGCGTTTTGTTACAACTCGTTATAATGATAACGTATAAAATAACATGTTATAAAAATATATTCAATAGTCTATTCTATAACATGATAATGATTTATAGCAGAATTGCACACCACTACACTACATATAGGTACCTACACCTCTGTCTCATTTAACCGTTCGAAAATAGCAGGCGTGATGTTATGTGTGTTATTGCTATTCTTATATCTACAGTCATAGTCATACACGACACATGAGTGTATGTAGGTAGATTGTACGTCGGTTATGTAATAGAAGGCTGCGGTAATCCACACCGCGCAATATGACATTGTAATTGAATTTTCAATAAAACGTCTCTGACTTGTTGCAGGGGTGTCTGTTCGTTTCTTTTCTAGTTATTTAAACTCAATTTAATTTAGCTTTGTTTCTTTTTACTATAAGAAACATAATGTATTTAGTGCTCAATTAGCTTAGCGACGCTTCCATCTAAGTACAGATAGGTAGGTAGGATAGGATATATAGGTGGAGATTGCAATTAAATAGGAAGGAAATTTTACATGCGATAAAGTAGGAAGTATGCAGTGTAAGCCACAGCATCACTAGCCTTTCCACTAGAGACGAATTATCTGTTTTCTATTTATTTAAATAATAAGAAAGGTCCTGACTAACTGACTCATCAACGCCCAGCCCAAACCCTTGGATCTAGACTTATGCAATGTAAACAAGAAAAAAGGAATAATTTTTCGAAATTCGACCCTTAGGGATTTAAATAAGAGTTGAAAGTTTCTATGGATAATCGTTGTTTTTGTTGTAGGTAGACCTTGAAAGCAAGTATAATAATAAAAACGTTTGTAATGAAGTGTTTCATAAATAAATTATTATGGCATAAATAGTAGATTGTACACCAAGTGCATAAAACGCACCATTTTGCGCGAGACGTTCGTCCATCCAATGCGAGCTTGCGAGCGAGGATGGATATAAAGTAGAGAGTAAAATGGGTTTTATGGACGAGTTTTACACTTTACTTTTCACTTCGATTGCGAGGAAATGCAACAGCAACTTGTAAATATTGTAAAAATAATTATGGTTCCCGCCAATTAACTTTTTTTTTCAGTAGGAAACTTGACATAACACCTGACTTATGTCGTTACTCATACTGCTCAGTTATAAAAACATTTTGAGCAAGCCTATTGCCATCAACCAATGTAATTAGGAGCAAGCCTATTGCCATCAACTGATGTAATTGGGACCAAGCCTATTGCCATCAACCAATGTAATTAGTAGCAAGCCTATTGCCATCAACCGATGTAATTAGGAAAAGCCTATTGCCATCAACCAATCTTATTAGGAGCAAGCCTATTGCCATCAACCAATGTAATTAGGAGTAAGCCTATTGCCATCCACTGATTTAGGTAATTGAGAGCAAGCCTATTGCCATCAATCAATGTAATTAAGAGTAAGCCTATTCCCATCAAATGATGTAATTAGGAGCAAGCCTATTGCCATCAACCAACCTAAATAAGAGCAAGCCTATTGCCATCAAGCGATTTAGGTAATTGGGGGAAGCCTATTCCCATCAACGTTCCTTGTATTCGTAATGAAAAGCAGTAATCCCTTGTTCTTAGAATACTAGCGAAACGAATTAAATTAAAGAGGTTATTGTATGAAGTTGAAGTTGTTCCTGTGGTTGTTGGGCCGATTACCTGTGCCGATTACCTTGGTCTTCGACGAAAATTTTACTTTATGCTCTAGAGCATAAAACGCGACTTTATGTCGCCTACGCACGACATAAAGACGAATTTTAGAGCGAGAGAAGTGAAAAAGTATTTTCGGTATTATGTACCTACTTCTGGAAGTAGTTCGTTCTATTACAAATTACGCACAAAAACCACTACATCATTCATCATCATTTCAGCCAAAAGACGTCCACTGCTGAACATAGGCCTCCCCCAGGCGTCGCCACATTGACCGGTCCCGTGCGTCTCTCATCCAGCGGGTTCCTGCAACCTTGACCAGGTCATCGGTCCACCTAGTGGGAGGCCTTCCAACGCAACGTCTTCCGGTTCGCGGTCGCCATTCCAGAACTTTTCGGCCCCATCGGCCATCCGTTTTGCGAGCAATGTGCTCTGCCCATTGCCACTTAAGTCTGGCGATTCTTCGGGCTACGTCGGTAACCTTGGTTCTCATGCGGATGTCCTCATTTCTGATTCGATCACGCAAGGAAACTCCGAGCATAGCCCTCTCCATTGCCCTTTGGGTGACTTTGAGCTTTCTGATGAGGCCCATTGTGAGCGTCCACGTTTCGGTCCCGTATGTAATCACTGGCAACACACACTGGTCATAGACTTTCGTCTTGAGACACTGGGGTAAGTTGGACGAGAAGATACCGCGCAACTTCCCGAACGCTGCCCAGCCGAGTCGGATTCGACGATTGACCTCTTTCTCGAAGTTAGATCTACCCAACTGGACCGTTTGTCCCAGGTAGACATAATCGTCCACAACTTCGAGCGTAAAGTCTCCGATCTTGATAGGAGTGGGTGTTACATGAACATTCAACATAACCTTGGTTTTGTCCATGTTCATTTTAAGACCCACTCTTTCGGAAGCTCTACTGAGGTCATTGAGCATTGCACTGAGGTCTTCCATGGTCTCAGCCATGACCACTATATCGTCGGCAAACCGAAGGTGAGTGATGTACTCGCCGTTGACGTTGATGCCAAGTCCTCTCCAATCCAGAACCTTGAAGATATCCTCCAATGCAGCGGTAAACAGTTTCGGAGATATGACGTCTCCCTGTCTCACACCGCGCTGCAGAAGGATAGGTTCCGAGGTCTGGTCCTGAAGTCGGACTGACATGGTGGCGTTTTTGTACAAACACTTCAACACCTCGATGTACCGGTAGTCGATTTGGCACCGTTGGAGAGACTGCAGCACAGCCCAAGTCTCGATCGAATCGAAGGCTTTCTCGTAGTCCACAAACGCTAAACAGAGAGGCAGGTTATACTCTTCGGTCTTCTGTATAACCTGCCGTAGCGTATGTATGTGGTCTACGGTACTGAAGCCTTTTCGGAATCCGGCTTGTTCGGGAGGCTGGAAATCGTCAAACCTGCGTGCGAGACGATTCGTGATGACTCTTGAAAACAACTTGTAGACATGGCTTAGAAGTGAGATGGGCCTATAGTTCTTCAACCGGGCATTGTCACCCTTTTTGAAGAAGAGCACCACCACACCCCTGCACCAAGCCTGTGGCGTTTTCCCCTCGAGTATGACGGAATCGAACAGCTTCTGTAGGGCCTTAAGGACCGGTTTGCCACCCGCCTTCAGAAGTTCAGCCGTAATTCCGTCATCACCCGGCGCCTTGTTGTTTTTAAGCTGTTTCAGAGCCATCCTAATCTCGTACAGGCTGACATCCGGGATGTCTTCGGTATAGTGTCGGGTCAATCTAGCTCTGGGGTCTTTCGCTAGATTTTCGACGGGTTGACTAGTTGACGTGTACAGCTGCCCATAAAAACTCTCGATCTCCCTCAGAAGCTCCGGTTTGGCGGACACGATCCTGCCATCGTCGGTCTTCAGTTTCGTGAGCTGGCTCTGCCCAATAGCCAGATCTCTTGCAAATACCTTGGAGCCTTTGTTGCGTTCAATCGCGTCTAAACGCAAAACCACTACACTTATGTGAAATACGCAGAAAATGTATCTACAATAAAAAAAATCTAATAAAATAAATAATATAAAATATATAACTAATGTATTTTTTATTTCGGCATTTCACATAACATCACGCCTGTAATCCCTGAAGGGGAAGCTACAGGTGTATCTAATAGTACACCCACATTTCGACAGTTATTTTTAAGTCCCATTTAGTAAAGGGCAAACCTATCGCCATCAACCGGACAAATCCAGACTCCGTGACTACTAGTGAGACATTCCTGTAGAAAAAACCCAGTAACACTTTGCACAACCCGGGAATCGAACCCAGGACATCATGCTCAGCAGTTGCATTTGCTATCACCAAAGAGGCAGTCCTAATATTATCAGTGACAGCCCTACACATAAAGTTTTCCAGTTAGTATCCATATTGCTTGACCTCGCAGAGTACACAAACGTACAAACAAACCATGCTAAGATTCGTCTATGGTTGAAAAAGGTTATTTATGACTTCGATGCGGAATCGGCGGTCAAAACGGTAACAATATAATTTTTATATGGTCATTATTAAAATTGTTTATGCGTGCTGTTAATGTAGCGAACAAAATTACATCGGGAACCGATGTAATTTTGTTCAGTTAGTAAAAAATATAAGTATTAATTATAATTATCAAATCAAATGTTTGTAGTTAATGTTAAATCAGACTTCTTCCATGATCTAGCCAATTCGTTATAATCACCACTCTTGACAGGCAAATTGTTGATTACAGTGTAATAAACTGAAAAAATTGTAACGGATAATATCTACTTTTCTTTGAAATCACTAAACCTCTATGTTTACAAAATTTTACTGACATCGGATGATAAGATACTGGCCTAACTAACGACCATTCTCTGTCGGGCGCCACTTATCTGGTACATTACTAAAAATCCTATTTTCAACCTGAAATAAACCATACACATTCACAAAATTTCATAGATCTCGAGATCGCTTGAAGAAGATCTTAATCATCATTATCATCAGCCTATTAATGTTCCCACTGCTGGGACATAGGCCTCCTCTCTTTGAGAGGGAGTGGGCTATAATCTACCACGCGAGCCAAGTATGGATTGGTAGATGTCCCAAGCCTCCGATTTTTTGGTTCTAGGACATGCCGGTTTCCTCACGATGTTTTCCATCACCGTTTTTAGAGCAGTGGTGATGAAATTAATTACACAAAGTAATGCGCAATAAATTAAGAAGATATTAAGTAAGAAATAAAGAATCAGGATAACATTTTTGTTGAGCTAATTATGTCATATAAATGGTGGTTCTACATCTGGTTAGACGGAAGCCGACCCCAACATGGTTGAGATAAGGCTAGGCATACCTATGGTATGATTAGTGGTTCTGAGAGAGCACACATATCCAACTGTGTTTCAGTCATATCACTACACGTAGTAGCATTTGAGTAGGTACAAAACCGGTTGCTGCATATCCTTTGTATACATGTCATATTAACCTATTAGCGGCCACTAACATAACTGTGTTTATTTTAATACATATTTTTGCTTCCGTACCTATAAATATAAGAAGGAGCTCGTCTCTAAGTAATGACAGCATGGTTCGATCTTCAAGTTCAAACAGTGGTTATTGGACCGTAGATAAGTGATCCTCCATTAGGATACCGAGTTTCTTCCGTACCTCGGAAAACGCGTTAAGCCGTTACTCCCAGTTGTCATTTGTACCAAAAAGTCAGACAAGCAGTGTTACCAAAGGCATGGACGGCACGGTTGGCGCAGTGGCTCAAGCAGTTGACTGCTGCGCTCAGTGTCGCGGGTTCGATCCCCGCACGGAACAAATATTTGTATGGCCTACAGATAGTTGTTTTGGGTCTGGGTATTTGTATATGTGAGTTTAAAAGTCTGTGAACGCACCCACGATACAGGAGAAATTCCTAGTGTGGGGCAACGTTTTTAAAAAAAAAAAGAAAAAAAAAAAAGGTTGTTACAGGCCCGGTATTAACTGGCTTGTGGAGGTCGATTCACAGTCGCTCCAGGTAAAATAATGGTACTAAACGTTTAGACAGGAAATTTTATTTTAATGTTTAGACAGGAAGCCGAGCCCAGAATGGTTAAGAAAGAAAAGGCTGGGCAGATCATGCATGGCGATCCCATAAGAACAAGAAGCCTTACGGCGCGGTGGCGTGGTTGCGGTGGTGCTAGGGTTGCTACAAAACCAAAGGCAAAACACAAATAGCTGCCTTTTCACCAAAGATGTGCGAAGATTTGTAAGGTCTGAGCTTTAGCTCAGCGAATGCAATAAAGGTTTTTTTACGCATATCTGGTCAAAAAGACAGCCCTATGAGTGAATGCTACTCTTTTGTAAATCACTACAGGTTTTTTTGTATATGAGATAGGCCTACGCTTGACCTCAATCTTGTTCTAAAGACAGAGATGAGGTCGACGATGGAACGAACTAACCCAGAAGTCTATTTACTCGTAACTTAAATAGATTGGGGTTATATGAACTCCAACGACGCGCGACGCAGGCAGGGAGTTCCACTCCTTGGCTGTACGAATAATAAAAGATGTAGCAAAGCGCTTCGTACGAATGTGTGGAATCGAAAAGGTATGGGTGAGAACCTGCAGCACGTCTAGTCTCCTGATGGTAGAAGGGAGATGGTAGAATCAACTTGTGGAGCTTTTGCGCGGCAAGAAACGAAGGTCAGCTTAAGACTGTATATTCGATGTAAAAGATTAACCGCTTCTGGTGTTCACAAAATATGCGTTTGTTGAGAATTCCTATAAATAACACAGACGTCATTAATATACTGATTATATCTGATTTATCTCCAATTAAATTTCCCCCGCGAAAAGGCTATATTATTATAATATTCTGGTGGTGGAAAAGAGCTTGTAAACACTATTAGCCTAGCTTACTAGCCTACTCTAACAAAATTCACCCTCTATTACTATGAAGCGATAGGGTAAATATTTTTAAGTGTCATTTTGTAACTATACTAGGGGAAGACCAAAGAAATCATTGATGGACTGTGTGGAATGTGCCATGGCTAGAAAGGAGGTGGCTGGTAATATTATATACTATTAATAATAATATTCTGCGGTTCCTTTTTGCGATATTTTTCAACAGTATTGTGGATTGACATATTGTATTTCCCTACTAAAATACGAAAGTTAATCTGTCTGTTACATCAAAACCACTGAACCGTGAGGAAGGACATAATGGTATTTTTTTACGAAAAACGACGGAAACGCGGACGAAGTCGCGGGCAAAAGCTAGTATTATATATAATTTTTATTTTTTATCTTTTGGCCAATGTGTCAAATATATACATAATTATGTTTTGTTACTTCTTAAATATTAGTATATAATAACGTATATAAGAAGAAAACTAGCTTCACTAACCCCAATTAAGTTAGGATAAGGAGAGAGATGGCTCGTTTTGTGACTATGACGTCTTTATGGTTATTTTGTTCTTGATATCACAGCAAAAGCTTTAATGATGATGTTTTTGATCATAAAGTAGTGCTTTATAGTTTATTCATATGTTGAGATGCAATTCTCACTAGTTTATAATATGCGTAACAATATCAAATCGGACAATCAATTTTGATGTTAATATTTTAAGTAATTTACGATGTTCGAACAAATCTCAAGGATTTCATTAAGAGTTTATTCCTATCGTGTGAAATATTCTGATATAATCGATAATAATAATTTATTTTACAAAATGCATCCGTTTATTTGAATTTCCTGACATCACATTATTATTATAGTCCTACATCATGTTTAGGTACAGCCCCGTTGGTCGAGTGAACGCAAGCGCGACTGCTGAGGATGAAATCCTGGGTTCGATTCCCGGGTCGAGCAATTTTATTAGGCTTTTTCATGCGGAATTGTTCATGAGGTCTTTATAATAACAAATAACTAATACAATTATTTAAATGTTCAATTAATATTGTAACATAAACATTTATTTCCAAAAAGGTGTCGGTTAATTAGCAGAATTAATTCAAATACAAATGATATGTACATAATTAGCGTATCTAATTGGCAGTAAACCTACATGCTAGTTTTGTATCCAGTATTGCTAGTTTTCATTGACGACTAAATATGAGTTTGACATTCTAAGGGCCACGTAAAGACGCGGCCTAACAAAGTAGTTGTCACGTAATCACAAGACCGTCGCGTTAATTTTGTTTGGTGAATCTGAACAGGTGTATAATTATGAAAGTGACGGACGGTGCAGATCAGATTAATTAATTGTTTTATTGGGTATTCACTGTGGCTTTCCCATTTTAGTAGCAATCGAAACTATCCCTCAGTGACTCAACTATATTTTAATAATGACATATTAAAAAATCTGAATGTTTTTGAGGCAGTTGAAACTTAATAATTTTCACGTAATCTTCTAGTCTTGCCACAAAAATCTATGTAGGGTTTACGTAAAACTCCAACATTAGTTTTTTAAAATCGATGTTTCCTTTTAGATTCTCATATAATTATATATTACAGATTAATATACAAACGTCATCAGCGAGCGTCTATACACCAGTCCCATGCATAGTTAAATAATCGAAATATCAACTGAAGTTTCATTGCCTTGGCATTACGTTCGCACATTCAATGCGCTGGATGGGAATGTAAACAACTAATATTTTTGTTACTGAACTTTATCGACAATAATTAAATAACCTTGGCTATGTCAAAAACTTCCAATACTTACATAAAAACACAATACCCAATTAAATGAAGATTAAACGCAATAGACAAACAAAAAGTATGAATGGTCTTCGGCTCCAAGGACCACGTTTAGTTTTTTAGTACCTCATTGGTTATTAATTCATCAGTATATATGACAAGCTTTTGCCCGTGGCTTAGCTCCTGTTATACCACGAGCAAGTTTTAAATATGGGATTTTACATTGTAAAAGATTTTTCGGAATTGAATCAGTAGTTCCGAAGATTTGGCTTCTACATGGAAACTAACAAACATACAAAGGACCTCTTTATCATATTAATACCTATAGATCATATAGATCTGTGTAATATTGTGCCGAGATCGTACCCATTTGAGCTAGCATAGGCGACTCTCTGTCTATCAAACGAGTAGTGGATTTGTAGATCAAACATTTGCATTTACCATTCATGTTTATTTATTCTTGTTTTTAGTCAATAAAAGAGTGTGATGACTATAAATTTTCATAAATAGAGAGGGAGAGGAACACCAAGGAAATGATAGATTATATGAAAAAAATAAGGATAGAAGAAAATGATAACTATTTATAAATTTAGGTGGCCATTTAAAAAGGGGTATTTTTTTCACAGACCCACCATACATTTTGCAGCACATGCCTGTCACCTGCGCACTTGATAAAATCAATTCACTGCATCAGTGAATGGGGTTCGCGTGGCTAAGTTTAGAGGCTAAGCAACAGATTTGAAAAGTATTTACAAAACAATTTTAAATAACAAACTTACTAATGAATGCAATTTACTGCATGTCTTTCTCCATGCAGCCATAGCTAATAGGTTTTCAGTTACAGCAATTTGATAAAAATCATTAACAAATAAATTAGCTTAAAGGTCGATCATTGAAAACGAACATTTTACAATTTTAGACATTCGCAAAAAAACATTTAACCTTACCTTAGTCGCGCTTACAGATTAGTTGGTTAAGGTTTAGTAAATGTTTTGCGAGGACAGACGATAGATTAGGCAGGTTCAACCGTTAATGTTAATGATACACTTTTGTATTTCTTAAGTCATCATCACCAGCCTAGCCTTCAAACAAAATTTTGGGGTCGGTTTCCAGTCTAACCGGATGCAGCTTAATATCAGTATTTTACATGGAACGATTGCCTTTTGACCTCCACAAACCAGTTACTGGGTAATACAATACCGCTTGGTTGTCCGACTTTTAGGCCACTCATGCATGTACCAATCTGGGCAACCACAGCTTAACCTAAAGACTTAGTAAGCCACGAGCTGCTCTTTTATTTTTTTATATTTCCCAAATGGTCCACTTTAATAAAACAGCTACCTCTTTACGATCGCATCATTGCTTATTACAGCGTCACTTCAAATCTGCAAGCACAAATGTAATCCAGAATACTCCGGATATTTTCTATAGAAAACAAAGTGCAACTTATGACCGATCTTTTATTGGTTTAGTCTCTAATGTTCACCTGGGTGATTTCACTCAGATGTACACTAGACACTTAACCCTTCTAGTGCTCCAGTTTCAAATATAAGAGTAACAGGTGGTAAAAGTTCCGTGCATATTTTGGCTACATTTATATAAAACCTGGTACAGTCAGCATCAGAAGTAGCTGAACATTTAGTAACGAGTAATATCTAACAAGTTTTTATTAAAAAAACAGCTTCGAAACTTTGAGTAATGTTATACTTCTGACGCTGACTGTACAAGGTTCTTGTATAAAGTTCAAATGAATCAAAGTTAACAGAATGAAGGGATTAGACCGCACATTTGTATCGAAAGTCTAGAATCTTGATACAAATAAATTGAAACCTATGAGTCAACCTCAACCTTATATCTTATTGCAGCGATTAATATACATAACATCACATATTCTAAGGGTTGACGATAGAGGTGTACCCAATTGTACACTCACAATTTACCAATAATATTTAAATTCCATACACGCTATGGTCGATGATATTTTTTCGTCACCAATCGGGCAAAAATACACATTATGAAGTTCTACTGAGAAATCCCAGGTGAGTTACCACAGTAACACTTTGCTGGACTCGAGAGTTGTACCCAGGACCTCATGCGCTTCACTAGCGCTTGTTCCTGGTAGACCAGATCAAGCATTCAATTGTGTCCTCTCAACATTTTCTTTTAAGATTGAGTAGAAATCCTTGAAAACACCTATCCTTGTCCTGTCTTAAACGAGTAAATTATGTGAGATTATAAGAAAATTAATTTGATGTCCACTGAAACCATCGACAGGAATAATAATAATAAATAAGTGTGTTTTTTGTGTCATAGTCACTCAATGCCTTCTAAAGACATATTAGTAAGACATTATAATAAAATATAATATACGTACCTATAATATTCATAAGATCCTTCATAAATACTACATCATAGACACATTTATAGTTTTGGAGACATTAATATTCTAAATGTCAATGGATGAGCACGGCTACAGTGGGTCAGGAGCTCAGGACGTATTATGCACTTTTGACTCGTGAATTTAAATGTACTTCATGACATGAACACAGTGTGTTCTCAGTCGTGGATATGACGAATTTGTTCTCCAAGATCCTTTAGATATAATCCTCTCGTCAATGGTGAAAAAATGGTGTAAATTAATGATCAATTCTTTCAAAATGTACTACAATAATAGGTAGGTTTTGCAATATTAGGTAAATCATTAAAGCTCTAACAAGTACGTGAAGTTTATCTTCCGGGCGTGAAGTTTATCTTTCACACTTTAGGTAACACAATTCACACATGATCATCTTTTATGTATTATCATCTTATGTTTATGCAGCCAGTTTAAAGCCTGTAGATACACAAAAGAAAACAAACTATTTTGCATTCATCGAACTGTGAGAAGTAAAGAAAAAGAAGATAATATGCTTCGCTAACTTCTAAAAAAATTGAGTTAAGGGGATAAAAATAACGCCCCCCTGTGAAACAATTGCATAAAACTAGATTTCTGCTAAATGATGAACACTAAATACTATAGTGTTCCACAAAATACATGTTGTATGTCTTATAAAACAATTTTACTTGCATTGTAATTGTATGGCGAAGAAACGTGAATGTACAGTCCCCTGTGAACGGAATACAATATCTGCTAGCCCTCATAAGGGATAGAAAATATGAGTTTATGTACACAATTGCTTCTACAAATAAAGATACCTACTATGGATTAAAAACTAGACATTGGTACTGTAATATAAAATATTACAAATCACGTCCACGCAATACACAGCTAAGCACCTATTCACACAGTTATCACACTTCACAGTGCATGAGTATTTCTTCAGTCGAAAGTTCAAACAACATTATTTGATGACTACCGATTACAAAACAAAAATAGCTTGTTTATAATACACAAAGATTGACTAATCGTTGTCTGGACTCCTCAACTACACACTTGTTTAAAATCGTAGGTACTCATCATCATAAAGTAGCAATCTCAACTATTGGAAATCGGTTGTGAAAAACGCAGCTCAATAGAGCCTAATTTTGTAGAACTGTATTGATATATCCTTTAAATCAATTTAGACTAAAGAATCATGATAAAAACGTGACCTGTGTAGGCGGCTTATCGGCAGATGCGACGGGTCGAAAAGGGATACACGAGATGGAGTACGCATAGGACCGGATAATGTGGCAAAGCTCATTAAGCTAAGTTAAAGTTTTACTGCGATAATTTGAGTTGACAAATAGTAGATTGTACACCAAGTGCATAAAACGCACCATTTTGCGCGAGACGTTTATCCATCCGATGCGAGCTTGCGAGCGAGGATGGATATAAAGTAGAGAGTAAAATGGGTTTTATGGACGAGTTTTACACTCTACTTTTCACTTCGATTGCGAGGAAATGAAACAGCAACTTGTAAATATCGTAAAATAATTAAGGTTCCCGCCAATTAACTTTTTTTTTTCAGTAGGAAACTTGACATAACACCTGACTTATGTCGTTACTCATACTGCTCAGTTATAAAAACATTTTGAGCAAGCCTATTGCCATCAACCAATGTAATTAGGAGCAAGCCTATTGCCATCAACCAATGTAATTGGGACCAAGCCTATTGCCATCAACCAATGTAATTAGGAGCAGGCCTATTGCCATCAACTGATGTAATTAGGGACAAGCCTATTGCCATCAACCGATGTAATTAGGAAAAACCTATTGCCATCAACCAATCTTATTAGGAGCAAGCCTATTGCCATCAACCGATGTAATTAGGAGCAAGCCTATTGCCATCCACTGATTTAGGTAATTAAGAG
The DNA here is from genome assembly GCA_949775195.1 of Diarsia dahlii. NCBI lineage: Eukaryota > Metazoa > Arthropoda > Insecta > Lepidoptera > Noctuidae > Diarsia > Diarsia dahlii. The sequence continues at coordinate 11,643,477 of OX459194.1, read as the reverse complement.
CAAGCCTATTGCCATCAATCAATGTAATTAAGAGTAAGCCTATTCCCATCAAATGATGTAATTAGGAGCAAGCCTATTGCCATCAAACAACCTAATTAAGAGCAAGCCTATTGCCATCAAGCGATTTAGGTAATTGGGGGAAGCCTATTCCCATCAACTTTCCTTGTATTCGTTATGAAAAGCAGTAATCCCTTGTTCTTAGAATACTCACGAAACGAATTAAAGAGGTTATTCTATGAAGTTGAAGTTGTTCGTGTGGCTGTTGGGCCGATTACCTGTGCCGATTACCTGTGCCGATTACCTTGGTCTTCGACGAAGATTTTACTTTATGCTCTAGAGCATAAAACGCGACTTTATGTCGCCTACGCACGACATAAAGACGAATTTTAGAGCGAGAGAAGTGAAAATAAAATTTTAGTTCAGTTTATTAATTTCCATATTGGATACAATGTCAAAACATCTACTCTCTTGCCCTTCGTGCACAACTTACTGCACCCTTCAGAACTAGAATGAAGCAAACGACAGAGCTATCCAGGTAGCTACGTACTTGTCGGACAAAATCTGAGTCACCGATTTGAAAAGAAGAAGAAGCCCACTTTTATCGCACACACGCACACATACTCTCACTTTGTGTGCAATATTACTCATCACCATCATCATAAGCCTATAATGTTCCCACTGCAGGGACTCAGGCCCCGTCTCTAGGAAAGCGATGGGTGGGCAGTGGTGGCAGCCCCGATTTACGAACAGCGAGTCGTGGGTTCGAACCCAGTCAGGCGCATTACTCTGTTTAATTTATTTAATCACTGGCATGTCTTAGAACCAAAAATTCAAAAATATGTGACATCTACCAACCCGCACTGGCGCCGGGCGATAGATTATAGCCATATTACTGTTGATTTCTTAATAAAAAAAGAGTGCATTTTGTTGAAACCAATCAGTAACGTGTGAGATAGACATACAGACACTGCTTTCTTAAAAGCTTTATATTTTCGCTTAGCTTGTGGGAAACAAATATATTTGCGAAGACCTCACAAGATTTAAAAGATCAAAAGGAAACTATCGCTATGTATAACGACCAGACCCCAGAGAGGTGTCTCAAAGAGTTCAATAAAACTAACCGAGAAGTGTTGTTTTATTCGCGGTTTTGTAGTGTAGACTAGTTTTTGCAACTAAGGCGCGTTATAAATATTTGCCGTTCCTTAACGAACACACAAACAAACAAACAGATTAAACAGATTCAAACATGCTCGAATGCACGGCGACACATCAAGCTATATATTTCCAGTATAATACGGCCTCGCTCTTTAAAGATTTCCCGTAAAATGAGAGATCTGCATAAACTGGTTATTTTAAATTTTATTGTTCGTCGTGTGAACGTACCAAAGTTATGATATGACTAAACGGTTTGATCCCAGCGCGATGTCGACAAATTAATTTAGCTTCGGCTAAGCCAGATATTCCAAATGCGCTGCTAAGGTTTTGTAAAACCGCTGCGGACTTATAGGACTCAGGACACCGAACTTTGACAAATACTCGTAAATATCTTATACTAAAGTATTTGTTAGCTTCAGCTAGTCTGCAATCATACGTCCGTTCCGATTTGAGTATACCCTTTCTTTATGGAGGTTGGGAAATCATCAAATGACTCCTCTCGCTCTGGGTAACAAACCACTGTAACTCCTGTAAGCCAGAATCAACAATGGTGACCACAAGAAAACCGCCGAGACAATGAATCCCGACGAAGTCCCAGAGAAACGATTTAACTGTCTTCGATCCCGCAACGAAATTAATTAGAAAGAGGCAGTGTCAAACTTCTACTGATTAAAAACAACCCATGTTCCTTTTTTGCAATTTGTGTCGACGCCGCAGTATCTCTTTCAAAAAACGCACAGCCCCGACGGGATTTGAGTATACCCTTAGGCTCTACTACAGTCCCGTAACATTCAAGGATGTAATGGTACAACAAACTATATTGTTGGCTTTATTGTGTGGTCAATCGTCGTTTAGATTTTTACTCTGGAAAAAAAGTCCAAATTATAGTTATAGTTTGCCAACTTAAACCGCAAAGAGTTTCTTACTACCTAATTACTGTTTAATTCTGATTTGTAGATTTTAAAGTAATGGACGCGTTGGTCGTATTTTATCGTTACATAAAAAGGGAACATGGCTGTAGTGCAAATACTGCATGAAAGATGTGGAAACCGTTTTACAATATTGATCAGACCGAATGAAGAACGGACCTTTGCTTGAAACTGCTTTTTTGTTGGAGAGTTTTCATTGAATTGATTTAATTCACACCAGAACAGAAAGTTTTTTTTTGAGAAATGAGATATTCTTGAGAAATTATTCAATGAGAAAATCGAACTAGCAATTAGTCGAGTCATATACAATTATTGCCAGCGGCTTCGCCCGCGTGAAAATGACGATTTTCCATACAAACTTTCATCCCCTATTTAAATCCCTTAGGAGTTGAATTTCGAAAAATCCTTGCTTATTCCTTGTCTACATTATAAAGGGAACCTCTGTGCAAAATTTCAGCTTTCTAGCTCCAAGGGTTTGGGCTGGGCGTTGATGAGTCAGTCAGTCAGTCAGGACTTCTCTTTTTATTTATATAGATAGAAGACCGAATTCAGTTACTCCAAAGTTCTCACGACTATAAATAGCCCATTAGTAAATATTATATTGTTTAATAATCATAAATGATTAGTTTATCCATGTCGCAGTTGTAAAGTCAACAAGAGTTACATAAGTCTTCGTGTTACTAGATAAGTAGATATTCAAATTAATTTATAATGAGCAATAAAACCGACCTAAGTTTGATATACTATCTTCGTCGATCGTAATATACTGATTATTTCGAAATTTTCTATTAAAGTCCCCAGCTGGATTACTTTAGAACGTTTGACGAACACGACTTGATGGTGTTCTGTAAATTAAATTGGTGAAATTTGTGAAGAAAGTTGTTGTTGTTGTCGTGTTTAAATATGAATGTGAAATGCCATAGTGAGACTTCCTTTCTTGCGAAAACCTCCTCCTTTCCATCGTTTATTTGATCTTCCACTATCTTCTTTCATACTTCTGTATGGAAGAAGAATACATGCTGCGATGACCCCAAATGAATTGGTTTAACCTTTTGAGCGCCACAGTCACGTATTGACGACAAGCCGAACAAGCAAAAAAGTATCTTAAGTCTGTCGACTTAAGGTACTTTTTGGCTTGTCGTCTGTGGCGTCTGTTCTGTGGCGGTCAAAAGGTTAAGGGCAAGAAAATGATAATGATGATGAAAACAACACATTTAAGATACCGTTAGTTATTTATTTTTTCTCACAACAATATAATGATTGTTTAGCCAGTTTGTCTACAAGACAATAGTATTTCGCTATTTCTAAGCTAGGAGGACATTCATAAAATTAAATCTCGAAGATTTACGATAATCTTTTTTCTCACTAAACCTAAAACAGTTGAGTGAGCTTCAGCAAACAGATGTCACAATAGCCATCATACGAAGCTTTAAACAAACCCATTGTGTTTTCACTCACGTACTATTTCTTAATCTGTCTGTCATGATTTTTGTGTCCGTTTTTATTATGTTCAATTATATTTGTATTGTAATTCCACCGTCATATGTAATCTGCCTTTTCATACTGCACTTTGCATAGAAACAGTTCGAGGACTTCCTTGTTTGTACATGATTTTGTTTTTGTTTAAGTTAAATGCAACAAATCTGAATCGTTACATAAGTCATGATGATCAGGACAAGATTTGATAAGCAAAAGACACAATTAAGTGAGCATAAAATATAATTAAAAAGGAACGTTTATTCCGTTGCAATGTAAGAACGATGAGACAAGATAATAGTTCCGTCTACATATTTATTTTTTGTTACATAATAAACAAACATTGGTACGAATGATGGAAATCCATTATCAATTAATATTTATATCATTAACACATCCTGCAAATATTTTGAATACAATTACCATGTAGCTACAAGTGCAACGAATCTAACTTGAAGTGCATTACAAAAAGGGAGCATTTTTAGCTGGTACATAGAGCAAATGTTCTTAACTCCCTATGAAATGATCTGTATTGGTGCTGACCTAAACCAAATACACTTTAAATTAATAGTTTTTTAATTACGGAACTCAAAACACAAATCATAGAAGCTATTGTTGATTAGCGGTCAATCAAAAGTTCACAAAAAAGCGCTGAGGTCGGTTGAGAGCATAGTGTATATCTCGAAGCGCGTCACCGCGACCCATCCTACCTACATGATGTCAGCCATCTGCAAGTGCCTGCAACTCGGGATATATATAAAATGAACGATCTTACACTAGTTACTCATTCGTTAGTTTGAACTCAACACGAATATTAAGCATCATGCTCAAATACGTGAGTCGAGATTTTATATTTATTTAATTCTAATAAGCACTGAAAGATTTCATACATTTTAATGGATTTTTAGTAATTAGTTGTTGAAAGTGTGTCGTGCTTTTTGTGATACATCGGTTAGGTGTGGTAATGGTCTTAAGATTCGCAAAAACAATGGGTGGAGGTGTCATTCCGGAGTGACTTGATGAATCCTGACCCCAGGGTTACGTTTCAACAGCCGGTCTGTTATTATCGTGCCGTCACATACTGTAATGCTTTATACAGAACTTCAATATCTGTTGATGACTGTATATTAATTTTGGCATAATCAGTGGTGTTAAATTGTGTCCCAGGTAGATTAAGTATTGATTTTTCAATTATCAAATAACTTTTAATTGGAAAAGACAGCAGTTCCGCATATTTTCTGTACAAAAGCAGTAAATCTGCAATTTGTTCTTTAAATAAAAATGTATGTAATGTTTGATAATTTCCTTATTACCTCCAAAAGCCCCTTTCTTCATTAACGTGGCTAATTTTGTAGCTTATGCAGTTGTTCCGTTTATGCCAAGTAAATTAAAGGGCATGCAGTTTACATAATGCACTTAGCATAATGCTAGTTCTTCGAAAGTTGGTCCTCTAACTTGCTAACAGAACAATGGGTCATCAGTTAAACTGAGAACGTTTAGTGTGCTACCTAACAGTTACCATTATGAACTTACCATTTCTATGACTAGAATTCATTTATTACATGAATACAAAGGAGTTTCATTAAAATTAATAACTTTTTTGTAATTATATTATGCAATTAGCTATCCGACTAAATATTTATAATACAAGCCTGTATTATGAATTATTCTTCTCTTCTGCAAAATTCGCGCTTTGAATGTGGACTTGAGCCCGTGAACAATACAATATTGTTATGCACATAAATCCAAAACCGTAAACTCTGCAGCTTGTCGTGGAAAACATTTTGTAATAAAGATAAACAGCTTACAAGAAATTCACAGAAACTTTACAGTTAAATGCAAAAAGCCATATCATATTTTTGAACTCAACTGTTGAAAAGCTCTACACATAAAAGTTGAGGAGCAAATACTCCAAAATAAATGAGTGTGGCATAATAAACCCTCAAACAATTGCTCAACCTCATCATCGAGTGAAATATGTGTAAGCAGAGAAGACGTTTAACAAATATTGTTTATAATGTGCAATGTTTAAACAATGCATGTGCATGGGTTGCACTCAGAAAGGCGTAACTTGAATGCTTTGCTTGTTTTGAAGTATCCTCGTAACTTTGAGATATAGCAATCAGCTTTGTTTAACATCGAGGTATTTTTGAGAAAATACAGATTTGATAATTTCTCTAACTTACTGGTAACGTTAAAAATTGTGATATTTAATCCTAGAAGAAGAAATACTGACTGACAGTCCAATGCCGCAGATTGGCAATAAACCTACCGTAATTCTTCCAGTGAGAAATAACATGACAACATTAAGACTATATGAATTTAGTTATTATTTGAAGAAGTAATAATAATAATGTTTTAAATTTAATTTTAAATTAACTAACTAGCAAACTAACTATCACACACTGACATAAGTGACAAAATGTAGGTACTACATATTATGTACTGCTCTATCTAACCCTTCGGGGATAACAGGCGTGATGTTATATTATGTGTTTTTGTTTGTACAGGTAACTTTGGTCTGCGTGCTAGTGGCGGTCTGCGCCGGCGCCCCTCAACCACAGAACCCACAAGACGTGCAGATCCTGCGCTTCGATAGCAATGTTGAACCCGACGGTTACAGCTTCGCGTAAGTTATCTCTACTCTTTTAACTTTTACTTTGGTTTAACTGGTTCTGGCTATTGTTAGTAGATTTTCGGCAGCCGGTTACGAGCAGTTAAAATCCCGAAAGTCAGAAAGTTTAACAAGGGTAATGGCCCAAGATACCGCGGCCTCGACACAAAAGGGCTACGAAGGAACATGGGTGGTTTTTAGTCAGTCGAAGTCTGAACCTCCCCAGCTAGAGCGCGTTGAGGAGTTGTTTGATGGTTTCACACCAATCAAAAAAAAATGGTAATGCCCCAGTAAATAATTTGTGGTAGTTGGATTGGCGGTTGCTCCATGAGTACTTTAGTTAAACGGGAAGCCAGCTACAGCAAAACTATGTAAATCCCTTAGTTGTAACCCTACGTACTAGCCAACTAGACTTTCTTGACTGTGTACAAGCACACAAATGATAAAATCTTTTAAAATAAACCTTTAAGGCTTATATATTTAATCTTTTAAGACCACACCTCAAAAAAATATTTTTTTAAAGTTTAATGTAAAAAGTTGAGAGAGCAAAAGGATATACTTTGAATACTATAAGAGCCCTCCCACAGACAATAGCCTCCTGGTCATCCCAGCGCGTGTCGCAAACAATACTTTAAGGTACTCATGTATGTGCACAGACCACCTGGTATTGGGCACACGCGACTTAGCGCTGATAACATCATACAGATAATTTCTCATTCCTATAAGGCTACAGGTCAAATGGTCGTTAATATGCCTAAAAGATGAAACTATCTGAAATCTCAATCTAGGAATTACTAATTTCGAACAAATGGCCGGAAGTACATCCTAGCATAGTCTGCTTAGCCTTTGAGTGGCTTGACCCGTTTTGATAACTGAAAAGTAAAAGTATAAACTAAGAAATAGAGGCTGATTAACAATACCTACACATCATTAAATACGACATCCAAGGTACTTGTATTGAAATATAAACATAATTACTTAATCAGACGGTAAATGTAACCGTATGTTGCGAAACGAGTTAAGAGTAGGTGATGACCCTTTGTGATGTAACCACCTAACATTATACAACTCCCATTGTAAGCCATAAAAATAACATAAACTTATAACCATTTTGAGACAGAATAAATAATGCCGAAAGATGTTTTCCTAATTTTGCAATAAGAAAAATGGAATATTGGAGAAAATTATGTTTCTCTTTGATTGTGTTATGACATTTAAATATTTCATCAAGCCTGTATGATAGAATGATGATAACCATTGAATATCATGATTGACATAGCAGTGGCTATAATTATTATTATTTCTAATGTTATAAATTAAATTAAAAGAAATGGACACCTGACCAAACAACAAAAATACTTCACGCGTTGAAGTCTTTTGTATGGAAAACTGAATTCTAAGAAATGACGGTCAACAGCAGCAAATGGAGACAAATGAATAATAATGCTAATAATAACTGAATCAATTAAAACACTTAATATAAAGAAAAACTTATAAATACCTACTTGTACTTGGTACGTAAAAAAATTATAATCTGTAGCCAGACACACACTAGAAAGAGTTTTATTTCTAAGTAGTACAAATTCGTCCTTGTGTAGAAACTTTTGCTGAACTTTTTTATCTTTCTATGTTATTTTCCTTAAATATAAGTGTCGTGACTTAGTAAACAGGAAAACAGAAACTCATTGTAACACACAAGTTAACGAGTGGCCGCTTGTTATTTTATAAATCATTTAAATTAATTTAACTTTGTTTTTTCTTCTACAAAGCAATCCTTGTAATCATACATCCATTTTGTTCTTACTTCTAACTTTGTTAATGATTATGATTCCGAGATCAAATCTAGGTCAAGCAAGTGGAGGATCTTTTTAATGAAATTGTATATCTTATGTTCTCTGATCAGTCTTTGTATTTATTCCTATTAGGTCTATACCGAAGATATTATTATACATGTCATACATCTTTGGTATGTACCTACTAAGGAACTTCTTATATGATGCCTTCACTACGTGACACTTACATGTGTGCCTAGATATTACCATACTGTTGGAATTTCAACTCTTGCCTCTGAACTGAGTATTGAAAATCAGACACTAAAATTTTTACACTTTAATTTTGACATTAATGTAGCTGTCGTCGGTGTTAGTAAAACCGAGTATTACGAACTTATAAAGAAAACCTAGCGATAATATAAAAAGTACTGACTGTCTCGTTGGTTCAGTTGTCACAAGCGTGACTGATGAACGAGCGGTCCTGGGTTTGAGTTCCTCGGGTCAGGCAAAGTAATAATATTGGATTTTTCCAACAGGAATTTTCCAGTAACAGCCATGGAGTCTGGATATGTACCAGCAATAGGCTCGCCCATATTAAAAAAAACTTAACACAATACTGGCAAAATGTGTACTATTAGCTACACGTCGCTCTTTGGGCACACGCGTGATGTTATGTCATGCAAGCTAAATAATCTTGTCTCTATGATTCTGAAAGTTTCATTCAGGTTTAAACTTTTTCTGAAACTAATTGACGACTTTCTAAAAGACACATGACCACACTTCAATAAAATACATTTTCTTTTTCTACAGCTACGAAACCAGCGATGGTACCTCCAGACAGGAGGAAGGCAAGCTCGACAACCCTCAGTCAGAGAACGCAGCGCTGACCGTCACCGGATCATACGCTTACGTCGCCCCTGACGGCAAGCACTACAAAGTGACCTTCACTGCTGGACCCAATGGCTTCCAGCCCAAGACTTCCCTAGAACAATAGGACCATACACCGATAAAACCTGTACATAGTTAATAATACTCTCAACAGTAAAAAAGCTAGCATCACTAGTAGAAAACTACTATAGCTGGTAGAATCTACTATCACTAGTAGAGACTACTATCACTAGTAGAATCTACTACCACTAGTAGAATCTACTATCACTAGTAGAAACTACTATCACTAGTAGAAACAACTATTACTAGTAGAAACTACTATCACAAGTAAAATAACTACTACATCAGAAGATGTGTATAATAACCCGTTAAAGAGATCTCAGTTAAGGGATCTGATTCTAAATTCGCGTGCCATAAGGACGTCTCTTAGTAACTTTGTATATTTCTTTGTACTTTTATAAAATTTATTATGAATGAATAAAATACTTTTTTTTTTAAATTGTTTCTTTTTCTGAACCTGAAATTGTAATGGTAATTTGTTAACGGAATCATAAATTTTAGGCAGTGAGTAAGATATTTGTTTCTTTATCTCACTAAAGGACTTTAAAATTAAATTGTCAAGGTTTTATTATTTTTCTTGTCTATTCTTATCTTTTAATTTTTTTCCGATTATACTAAAGACTATAAATAGACATTACCTATTTTAAAATCGTGCCTAGATAGTTAATATTTTACGATCCCAATTTTTATTGGTAGTTATATAATTTAGGAGCCACGCCTAATGCTCTTCACACACATTTAATTAATTAAGACGTATTTTCACTGGAGAGTATATATTATCAGATATGTATTAAAATACATAAGTTAATATTAAAACACCGCAAAGCTGTTCCACGGCAATAAAAAGGCTTGCAACTATTCACGAACGTTTCGTTTATTGTTATTTGATGACATAAACGTGCTTACTAGCTCACAAGGACGACTGGTGGCGAATCGCGAGAAATATAACTTTGGAAATATTTTGCGAAACACACATACAATTTTAAAACTTGCTATGATCACTACAAGTTTATCCTCGACTTTGCGCAAGTTACACAAATTGTGAATGTATATTTCAGCTATTTAGTTGGATTAAAAACAACTGTACTCACACCGCAACAATATAATACGATAAATGTGCACACCTTTGCAGAATCTCATCTTATTTTATAAATCCGCCGATGCGACTATGTATGAAGTAGGTACAGCTACATGAACTTTATGTAGCTGTTAATTTAAATTTACGTTTTTATATTTATCGTTTTTTGTGTGTTATAGCGCTGTATTGGATAAATCTGTAATATTTCTATAATTGGTGGTAAATAAATAAATGTAGCCGCAACATCAAAATCATTGCACAGTTTGCATTTGAGTAATATAAATGATTAAATAATTGTTCTCAGCATATTGTTGGGAATCCAAATTGAAGTGAAAAGTTTTTAAAATTTTATTTCAAGTAGGCCCATAAAGGTACTTATAAAACGTTGATGAGAATGTGGAGACGGATGTCTATTCTTTCCTATACTGTAAATAATACTTCTACTTCACTTAGGTCAGTACGGCGTCTGATTAGTTCGGTGTCGGCGTAGTTAATAGATGTGTGAGGGCAATCAAACCGCTAGTAAGCTTTAAACTACGTGTGTTTATTATTTAACTTACATGTAAGTGTAACACATTTTAAATATTTAACGCAATCGTTACAAAACGATTCGTTCGACTTGAAAATGAAATCACTTCATACAAACATTAAATTAAATTCATGTTTTGCTAACTAATGATTTACTTGATGTACATCATTTGTACTTATTTACGACTTATTAATAAATGTGACATCAACGTAGTAAAACCATTTTGTCACTTGGCAAAGGGAATTAAAATGTTATGTAAGAGCAAGTCAATCACGATTAGTCATTTGTCTTCGATGAGGTGCAAAAAAATGTTGGCAAATAAAATTAATAAAAAAAAATCACTAGTGGATTTATTTGAAGGATCTACAATTTTAAAAAAAAATCAATCATTTTGGTTTATCAAATTCCCACGATTGAAAGCCGTGCACAAGTTTACAAGTTAGCGCAATAACATTAGGCTTAGAAATTTCTCAGCTAGTGTTCAATGTATGTTTCGTAAATGTGTCTAAATGCCAACGCACACAAGACGCATCGTCGTGAAGGTTCTTGCATCCGTTTATGAGTACTTTAGAGTTATAGTATGTGAATAGTTCAGCAACCTTCACTTATCACGATAATTTTTATGACTTATCGGCAGTCTTTATATTTTTTTGTTTTGTTATATGCCTCAACAAGTTTTTAAGAGAGTAATCATGTCATCGTCTTCGTGCCTCTGTCCCGAGGTTTCTTTTTCATTCTTACCGGTCAGCCGTCACGCTATCATTCACTCGACAAAAACCAACCGTAAAATTTATCTAACTTAACACTATCAATTCATTGTTACTTTTGGTTTTCTCTCGGTCTTTGCCCATCAACATATCGAATTTGAATAGATTTTTTGAAACTTTACCCTGGCCAGGTTGAGAGAGCAACAGAGGTTGAAGTATGTATGCAAACGAAGTAGGAACGGCTAGTTTATATCTTTGACCTCGTTAACAACATCAAAATGACATTAACTCGTATTACTTCACTTACATCTGAATAGAACTTAGCTGACATCAAGTCTTAGTGTCAATTAGTATTGGAAAATCCGTTGACTTTAAGTACTTCCGTAAACAATATCATTATCACTAAACTAAAAAAACCCTAAATATTATGATAAACTACACAGCACACTACAGCTAATGCTTCGGCATTGACAGCAACGTTGAAGAGTAGTTAAGTATATTTTAAGCAAAATATAATATAATTTGTGTTTTTTTTTCTAAATTGCACATACGACCTTGAATAGTTGTGAACTCTAATGCGCAAGTATGCACGAGATTCGCAATTTGTTGAAAGTCCAGTGAGTAAACTGCGTCACATTGTTTTGACAACTTATTTATGTGTTGCAGAAAACAAAGTGCAACATGGAGTGCAGTAATGCTAATAACATACTTAAGTTCCTTTTGTCCGCAAAAGAACAGTATCTCGAAGCATCAAATGTTACGCGAATGATCAACATTGTTTCACGTTCAATACAGATTGAAGATGCCTATGCCAAGCGGATGTAATTGATTTTAAATTATGTTTCAGTCATAGCATCTCGCAGATACATCTACGGGGCTATCTAAACCCGGCTATCCTAAGGGTATAAGGTACCTTGAGAGTAACCAGGGCAAAAAATTATGAACTAAAGGACTTCACGCCAAAGACAACCCCACGGTTTAGGGCGTCGCAAGTGGAGGTCAGCAAGAGACAAGCTTGATTAGATGAATACTGTTTCCAACATAAACGGCTTTTTATAAATGACGCAACGTTCGAGTATTGTCATCGTGCGACAGATTGCAGTGTGTGTCGCACTCTGACACGAGTGCTTGAACCTTCGTTATTTAAAACGGTTACAAAATGACTGTGACGAAACCCGTGACCTTTTGAGCATCAAACGGTGGTGGGATCAGAGCGTTTACTAAACGGCACAGTTATGATTTGCGATCGTTTTACTGATTACGATGTGATGGTAAATATGAAGATAGGTGATTGTTATACGTAGTTGATTGATGTTTAATTAATTATACAAAAATATCTTATTTATTAATTGTGTTTAGGGCAGTAGGGCTGAAGGTATCTTTTGAAGGCCTCGGGAATTTGATCTGGGTAGATCGATGAAGCAATGCTTATGGAAAACCTTTATCTAGCTCTAGATGTTCTCCATCGGAAGCACCGGAAATGTTGATGATGATTACTGTTACTGTTAACTTGTGTCATCCCACTGCTGGGCAAAGGCCTCCCCCATGTTTTTCAAATTTTTCGATCCAGGGCTAATGTGAACCACTGATTGTTTGTTCTGTCCAGCTCGTCGCTCTATCACCTGCCAGGTCTAACGCATCGCCTTTTGGCTGTGTGTGTGTCAAATAAATTATGAGGAACCAAAATTCCCTATCTCTACAAGTGTTACTCGTATGAAAGGACAAATTTGGACACAGTGGACACTTGAAAACTACTGACCGATTCTAAAAATTATTTCACTAGTGGGAAACTTCTCTACATACAAGTGTTATAGCTTACAATTAAAACGTTCCAGTGGGAACCACCGACTACGACTAAAAAATGGATCTTAAATCCACTACTACGTCATAAACAAACAAAATGCCTATAGAATTAATAAGTTCTACACACCTCAACGTGAAAATTAGATATATAATACTGCAAGGCGCTTAAATCGAATAAAACCTGAACAAGCAAATAATTTAGTTGTACCTACCATAAATACATAGCTCTCCCAAAAATATGAAATCTTTGAATGCAAATCAATATAAAATTCAAAACTATGCGAGGGCCAGTTAACAATGGATGGGAGTAGAACTTCATATGACTTGTGAACTTGTTACTTGTTATCATTGCGCCTATAAAAATCACTAGCAACCTGTCATCAATTTAACAAAATCTTTAGTTTTGGAAGGCGTTATATAACGAAAAGCTTTCGAATTCTAAAGTCTGTAGACAAGAAAAACTGAAAAGAATAAAATAAATCATATAAAATTATCACTAATAATAATTCGAAGACATTTGACATCTACCAACCCACACTGGGCACGCGTGGTGGATTATGGCCCATCCCTCTCCTAGAGAGGAGGCTTGAGTCCCTTCAATGGGATCATTATAGGCTGTTGAGGAGTGATGAATTAATGATGGATCACATATATACTTGCTCAAACATAACATAAATATCTGATGCTGTTTACTTATAAGAAATTATACAATAAGATAGTAAATCCTTACATAGTATAAAACAAAGTCGCTATTTTTGTCTGTTTGTTTGTCTGTATGCTTAAATCTTTAAAACTACGCAACGGATTTTGATGCGGTTTTTTTAATAGATAGAGTGATTCAAGAGGAAGGTTTTAGTATATAATTTGAACGACATCCACGCGGGTGAAGCCGCGGGCATCAGCTAGTTGTTTATAATCAAACCGGTTTGTAGCTATGACTTGAGCAACTGTAGTAACACTGATGAAAACAAGATGGCATTGGTGAGCAGATCGTACATTTAGACCGTCGTCGATCGCTTCAACCTTTTACCAAAAATATGTAAATTAAATTGAAGTTAAGATGACATCACTTATCAGGCTATTCGTTATAATTCCATTAACACGTACTACAAATTGAAAGTGCCTAACCAGGATGTACTTACGATATGAAGAATATTCTGTGATATGAATACTAATCTTCCGCAATGCCAATATTCTAGGTTTTAAGACGTGGTTTATACTAATTTTATAAGGTCTATTGAACGGAAAAAGAAGTTAAAATAGTATAATCTTCATCGTCGCATTTCCCCTTGCTAAAGGGATAAGAAGCCACAATTGTTGTCTTATTTTCAGTAAGGCTTTTAATGAATTAAACTATTGTTAATAATACTTTACTGTTTCTCTGTACATCCAAAAAATGGCTAGCCTTTAAAAAGCTCCTTACATACTTAGGTTTTCTGCTTTCTTTGGGTAAGCGTTTTTTTAAATCGCTAATAGAGATGGTAAATGTACCATAAAACCGCTATTGTACGCAGAATATTAGAATATTACTAATCTGTAGATGAGCTTTGATAAATCGTTTACCGCACATAAACATTTAGCTCCTGGCTATTTTTAACATCAAGAATAACTAATATTCTAAACTTTGCATTGAGTTTGTTATAAATAGCACACACAGTATAATGAAATACACAACATTTAAATACAATAAGCTTTAGATCATCTCAGGATTTAAGTTTAAGTAAAGACGTGAACGATGTCATCAATCGTGACTGCGTCGAGTTCCTGAACTCCTATGCCGAGATCTATACATGTTTGTTGGGACCATCTTTGCTTAAGTCGTATATTCATATCACTGTCGAACTATAAGTGCAAGAAAGAGACAGGAACATTATCTAAGCCAAAGCACAACTACAGTAAAGTTTATAATCTCGGCCCTAATGGTAGAAAGGTCATCCATGATATTATAAACTAAACAAGGATTTAAACGTCAAACCATTAACATAGCTGCATGCAATTATTTATTATGCTTCACTTCGATGAAGATGTATTTGCATGTAATCACAATTCATCATGTCAGGTAACTTTAACTTAACAGTTAAGTTTCAAGTAAATGTTGGTCTCGATGGTCTAGTGGTCGCAAGTGTGACTGCTTAGCATGAGGGGTTAGATTCTTATCAAAATCAAAAGTAATTTATTCAAACTAGGCTGTCAGCACTTTTCGAACGTTAAAATTTACTTAATTACAAGAGACAGTCCTCCAAAACGCCCACCCTTCGACACTTCCTAGTGTTTTAGCTGGAAAGAAGAAGTTGCGGAACAAACTCCCCAGCAACACATCTGTCTGTTAGGTTAGAAGAACTGTTGAGTCGAAAAAAAACCTTTATGGGTTGTTTCTTCAAGAATCTATCAGTAACGCAGACTGGATATATAATACTAATACTTAAACATAAATGTGGGTGAAATTGCTATAAGTTATACCTCTACCTAACCCTTCGGAAACTACAGCTGATGTTAAGCTATGTTACAATATTTTGTTGTAATAAAGATATAATTTCTGATGATTATGATGTTCGTAACCACTGCTAAGTTTTTTCCCCAGGGAGTAATTGTCGGTGGATGAGATTAATCCCAACACAAAAAATAATGTCATACAAAATTTACGACCACGAGTTAAATATCAGACATATAAAAAATCCAGTAGAACAAAAAAAAACCCCTTGTCAAAGTTTTTTTTATAAAATCAAGTTACGTTTGAAGATGCTTAATAGGCAAATGATCAATAATATGTAAACTGACAATGATGTCAACAACCAATAAATACATAAAATCATGCCTTCAAATGGATCGATTTGAATTTTATTATTATCCATCTTCTATAGACAGATTTCCATTATAATTGATTATGTAAAACACAATTTCTGTGTATATAATTATGTCACTTCGTTCAGTTAAGTCAAGTCTCATCAAGTCATTACATTTACAGTGTCTAGATTTTTACATTACACAAAACTTTGCGTGGTAATAAGCATACCGATAAAATTTCAATCATAGTTTTTTTTCGTTCATTCGTCTACGATTGCTTAGTTATAGGACTACAGTAACTCTAGATTGAAATAACAAGAAGTTATGAGGAAAGGTTTTCATCTAGATGTAGAATGACGCAGGCTATCAGTAGCAGTATCATTGCTCGACTCTAACTGTAACTTCTCTTTGTAATTTTGATCGAAATATTAGATAATTTATTATATCTAGATTCAGGCGAAGTCACAAAGTACAGCTAGATAAGTCTAGCATTAAATTATTTTAAATGAAGTGATACTATGCCCAATAACAAGTATGTACTCGTTTGGAGTAAGTATGATGAAGGGGTCCATATTGGCTCACCTAAAGTTCTTTATCCGAAATTGTTCTTCCTAACGATTTGTAATCCGAATGATCACTCTTCCTAAAATTTTTCATCCTAAAGTTTTCATTCATACTATTTGTAGTCCTACCGACGATGTTCATAACACTCATGTTTCCGAAAATTGGAATTCATAATATCATTAGTGTAAATATATTTAAACTCCTACTGTTTTTTATCCTAATTCCTAAACATAATTACCATAATATTTTCACTCATACAACTGTTAAGAATGATTAAAGGTCGTTTCACTGATTTTTGTCTTGAAATAAAATAAATGAATGAAATTCAGGTCAGAGTGTCGTCTTGGGGGCACTATGAAAAAAATACTTGGAAAAATTTCGCGACCAATTTCGAGGTAGCGCTCGCCGGCCGCTGCCGCGGCACCGCTCGCTTCGCTCGCTCGGCTCGCGCGTAGTTGGTCACAGTTCTAACCTAACCTAACCTATCATATGGATATCTTTGCATAGTATATAAGGTCCCATTATAATAGGTGGACAAATTTTAACACAGCGTTTAGTAAGCCTAACTAAAGACATCTAAACAAAAAAAAAACTATATATAAAGTGATTTTATTTTGACTTAAAATAATAAATTGCCGGCACTCTAGAACAAACTAATTTTTTTTTATTTCTTATTCTTATTTTTTTTTTTGCTATTGTTCTTATTTTAGCGGTCTGAATGATTTCTAAAATTTTGTCCACCTATTTTAATGGGACCTTTTATAATACTGATTATTATGAATAAAAAGTAATATAAACAAAAAAAAGATATGACTTTGAATAATAGTGTAAAAGATGGTTATGTTGAGAAAATATAGGAAAACAAATAATAGTGTAATAGATGTTTATTGCTACAGACATTATGAAGTTGAATGCTTCGGAATTAAAACATTAGAGACAGAGAAGTTAGGAATTGCGATTGTTATGATGAAAAATGTTAGGAAGAACATTTTCGGATTTCCAATTATCGGAGTTGAAGTTTTAGGTGAACTTTGGCGCACCCATGATGAAGACTTCAGAGATTTTGTTTTAAGAAAATTTAAATACTATTACAAAATTCTGTACACACTCAATGCCGCTCGTTCAGCTTATAAGTATTGTATCAAACAACTTTAAGTGGTGTTGAAAAAAAACAGAAACAACTTGCAAGCAAGTCCAGATCAATCGAAAAATCGATAATTAGCGTTATAAAAAGATCTTTTTACCTGTATTTTAATTATTTTGCAGACAATGAATATATATTTTTGAAATCCTGTGCATGATATGTGACGCTTCACGCCAGGATTAACAAGCTCACGACTGTTTGTTTAAGCTTGATGTTGTATTACGGCAATGAATTTACATCAAACGACTACAGTTATGGGCTTAGAGCTTACAATATCCCGTCGGGGCTACGGATTATCGAAAGAGATAACGTGGCCTCGGCGCAAGGGCGAGGAAGGAACATGGGTGGTTTTTAGTCAGTAGAAGTCTGAAGTCTGAAGTCTGTCCGCTCTGCCCAAGAGCGGGAGGAGTTATTTGATGATTTCCCACACCATAAAACTTGTCCACATTGCTTTCAATGTCAATAGGGAAAGACGAGAGTCGCGTTTTATGCTCTAGAGCATAAAGTAAAATCTTTGTCGAAGACCAAGGTAATCGGCACAGGTAATCGGTCCAACAGCCACAGGAACAACTTAAACTTCATAGAATAACCTCTTTAATTTAATTCGTTTCGCTAGTATTATAAGAACAAGGGATTACTGCTTTTCATTACGAATACAAGGAAAGTTGATGGGAATAGGCTTCCCCCAATTACCTAAATCGCTTGATGGCAATAGGCTTGCTTCTAATTACATCATTTGATGGGAATAGGCTTACTCTTAATTACATTGATTGATGGCAATAGGCTTGCTCTCAATTACCTAAATCAGTGGATGGCAATAGGCTTGCTCCTAATAAGATTGGTTGATGGCAATAGGCTTTTCCTAATGACATCGGTTGATGGCAATAGGCTTGTCCCTAATTACATCAGTTGATGGCAATAGGCTTGCTCCTAATTACATTGGTTGATGGCAATAGGCTTGGTCCCAATTACATCAGTTGATGGCAATAGGCTTGCTCCTAATTACATTGGTTGATGGCAATAGGCTTGCTCAAAATGTTTTTATAACTGAGCAATATGCGTAACGACATAAGTCAGGTGTTATGTCAAGTTTCCACTGAAAAAAAAAAGTTAATTGGCGGGAACTATAATTATTTTTACAATATTTACAAGTTGCTGTTGCATTTCCTCGCAATCGAAGTGAAAAGTAGAGTGTAAAACTCGTCCATAAAACCCATTTTACTCTCTACTTCATATCCATCCTCGCTCGCAAGCTCGCATCGGATGGATAAACGTCTCTCGCAAAATGGTGCGTTTTATGCACTTGGTGTACTCTGTAATCTACTATTTTACTACAGGTATTTCTGAAAAATGAGAAAACCTCGATGAAAATTCGATTGTAATGCGTGATTGCACCAAAAAGATGGAGATTTGTCGAATGATAATTTTTATTATTTGAGGAAAATAATGTTTTCGTTTTTTATCAACATTTTTAAAACATAGCTGTTTACTTCCCAGTTGGTCACCCTGTTTAAACAACAGAAACCACCAAAAATTCCACTCTGAAAATATTATACAAATTAATTGAATGAATAAGCAAAATCGTTTTTATTAGACAATAGGTGCACCTAATTAACTATCTATATGTGCATATTAACAATGTTGATAAAACATAACAATTCCAAAATTAAATAATTGCATAAATTATCGTTTACGATTATTTTATTGTTTAATTAAAAATAGTTTATACACTAACACTTAATTCTAGAAGATATGTTAGAAAATAACAGTTCCTCTTATAAATAGCAATTCCTCCATAATATGCTTTTAAACAATTCGTTTAATATTTAAACATATAAGTACTTTATTGTGATGAAATCATTCGCACCTAAGTACGAAACAACACCGCAAATATTCTCGTATACTTACCTAAGTTTTTAAAACGTTTTTGATTAGATCTGCGTAATACCAAATATTTTTTGTTGATCATGACATTTTATAAATAACAACTTTGTAAATATGCTAAAAAATGTACATTCATAAACATACTGCTAAAAAATTTTGCTTAGAGGTTACTGAAATTTCTGAAGTTAGTTTGGTTAAATACATTAGAAGACTGACAGCCAGCTATTATTAAAATCTAAGGTCGACAAAAGTTGCAGGGAATTTAATTCTCTACAATGTTGATCATAAATATAAATAGCGAAAAACCCATAGGAAACGAGATATTTGCAGGAAAACGGCCTTTGACCTCAGATTTTAACCCTTTATAAGGCTCTGGCAATATATTTGCCACCATATTTTTCAGCTCAAAAATTAAATAATTTGTTACAGGTAAGTACTCTATCGTTGTACAGAGAATATTTAAAAACTTATCAGACACTCATTAAATATTCAAAAAACAAAAAAAAGTAAAAAAAAACTCAAATTTTTTTTTCTACCAATTATACCTATGCCAATTTGCCCTTATTTTCCGATTGCCAGATCGTTCTGCCCTAGACGCGTGCCATGAAAAGCTTTTTCAGAAAACTTTTAGGATGTGAAAATACAAGTATATATATGGGCTTGTAGCTGGGTAGGTATCTAAAATTCCGAGATTCTAACCTAATTTTGGCTAATTTGACTAGACTACATGGTTTCTATGTACCACGAGTTAATAATAATTGGTTTCATTTTATTACCAACACTCGCCACCCTTGTCTTCAACTATGAGGAAATGGAAAACTTAGTTAATTTTGAAACCTCTGTTGTTGCTTTGAGGGTTTTCAGACATGGTTATATAAAAAAGGACGAAATACCGCACTTACATTTGGTCTGTTTTGATAAATATCAGGATCTTATCAGTCAACATCCATTAATATCATGTTTATTTAATTCAAGTCACATTTACATTGCCTTGCAAATGTAAGATAACTGAGACAATCAATAAATCAACTGTCAATCAGTCGTGCCAACATCACTGATTGGAGCAAAGTTGTAGGTTACGCTATAATACATTTTATTCTAATCGGAACATGAAGCACATTCGATTACACGATATTTATTTGTAAATTCTGAAATAATTACAAGTAAGAAATAAGACAGAGAGAGTAAGTAATATGAAGTCAAAAGTAGGAAGTTATCCGTAGCCACCGTATTCACTATTTTCTTGAACATGGTTACCATTTCATCATCTGCGTAGCCTTTTCCCAACTATGTTAGGGTCGGCTTCCAGTCTTACCGGAGCGACTGCCTATCTGACCTCCACAACCCAGTTAATACTGGGTAATACGATACCCTTTGGTAAGACTGGTTATCAGACTCTCAGGTCACCAGGTAAAATGGTTACCATTTATCTGGTGATTTTTCTGTTTGTTATGAGTTTGCCTACTATGTTAGGATGATTATTATACAATATTAGAATACTACAATAGATATTATATTCGTATTAAGGTTTGTAAAGTTATTGTATGAAATATTCAAAAAATATATAAGTAATTGTCTATAAGTGACAGGGACTCGAGAATTTCCTTGAAACTTCAAATTTTCTATTCTAACGCAACATTCAACCGCTTCCTACATTTCTACAAGAGCCCACTTACGGCATCCATTGATGTTTGAGTGACCTTGATTACCGCGGTAATTGTAAGATAAATATTTTGTACTTAACACTGACCTTTGTCAATTAGTTAAAGTATTCGATTTGTTCCGCAAGATCAAAGTTTTTTTAAATAAGTTTACCTAGAATTCGAATTGCTTGTAAAAAGTCGAGGGTTCATCGTCGTTCGTCATCCTTACTTTCGTACTAAAATAACGTATAAATTATAGATGCTCTGTCTGATCTGTTAACTTTTCGTGCCTTAGTGGATAAAAGGATTTGGACAAAATTCTACCATACAGAATTATGGTTAAGATATTATAAGCCTCGAAGCAAAAGCTGGTAGTCGTAAAAGCCGGCTTTTAATTGGCAACTGAACATCGATGCATAAAAGGAACCTCGGATTTTTTGCACCTATATGCAAATAAACCCACGAATTTTGTATTCCAATCACATATTGTTTTTAGTTAATCCTAAGACTGGCTCATTGTTCGTGAAATGCCCAGACATAGTTATTCTTTGTTAAGAACAGACGTAGAGATAAGTACCTAAGAAATCTATAATGTTTGTATTTGAGAGTGACTTTCTTACCTACGTATTGATAATACGTGTTTAGTACAATTCCATATTGTTTTTGGATTATCCGATCAAAAAAGGTATGTTACACAGTTTAAAAAATTGCTTATTTCGATCCGTGCGCGTTTCTATGTACTACCGCGCTTAACCTTATTCCAGAAATCATTAAGGGTGAAAAGTGGTGGTAGTGATACGGTTTTTTTTTCTGGACCAGTCCACCACTCTATTTCCAACGACTACAACTCCTGAGAACAAGAATAAACAGGGCTACCACTGGAAAAGCACCGAGACAATGAAGCTCGACCAAGTCAAATATTATTACAAAGTGAATCGTATTTTAAGTCCAATCATAATGTTTTTACCCGACTACGGCAAAGCCACAGGAGGGTTATGATTTTGAATGGCTATGTATGTATGTATGTGTGTATCTTCATCTGTTCCCTCATAGCTTCTAATCTACATCGGAAGTCGACATATGAGGTATCGTTAGAACCGTCTTAATTTTCCGCTGAACATAGGCTACGTGACGTGTCACAAAAAGTGATTTGGCGCCCTCTAGCGGACAAAAAGTAAGGCTTCAAAAATAAAAATGGAGATAAATTACGCCGTGTTTGGTATCATTTAAAAGGGCCTCACTTGTAAATTTCCAATTTAAAATCACGCTCTCTAGCGGACAAAAAGTCAAGAGTAAAAAAAATATTTAACACCAAAATTGTTTAAATAAAAAAAAAGTTAAAAACTAAAACCCGACTACGACAAAAAAACGACGCTGAAAAAGTATGAAACAAAATTTTCAGAATAGAACAAAAAGAAAAGCCGTAGTCACACGTTATAGGTACCAACCTAAACACTTTAATACCGTGTAACTACGGCTTTTCTTTCTGGTCTATCCTGAAAATCTTGTTTCATACTTTTTCAGCGTCGTTTTTTTTATTATTATGGAAAAACATAAAAATTTATCATGGGAACTTCTAAAATATACGACATCACGACTAACATTTTAAATTAGCTTTAATGAGGTTAAAGATATCTCGAACGACTTAAGATGAACGAAATCAGAAAGAAAACCAACGACAGTCGACAAGTATATTGCCATAAATAATCATAAATGGAAATAAAATCGTGACAAATTTATTTGATGATAATCACAAAAAGCAGAAGTGTCATCTGTAGCTAATCATCATAAAGTATGTATAATTTATTGATGATTGTAATTTGAGACTACTACATATATATGTTTGCAATTTATAGATCATTATTGACCACTTTTTGTGGTATATTATTTAGTTTGATGCAAAAGTGTCACTAAATCGATTTGTAATGTATCGTTTCATTTACATAAGTCTATCAGTTCATCTAATCCATATTAGTGTAATATTATAAATGTCAAAGTAACTCTACCTCTTTGTCAGTCGGTTTTTTAGTCTACCTGTTACCTTTTCTCATCTAAATGGCGTACAGGACTTCAATAAAATTTGGGACGTAGAAAGACCATGACATTGGTACTTTTTAGGGTTCCGTAGTCAACTAGGAACCCTTATAGTTTCGCCATGTCTGTCTGTCCGTCCGTCCGTCCGTCTGTCCGTCCTCGCTTAATCTCTGTGACCGTTAGCACTAGAAAGCTGAAATTTGGTACCAATATGTGTATCAATCACGCCGATAAAGTGGTAAAATAAAATTGGAAAAAAATGCTTTATTAGGGTAGCCCCCCTATATGTAAAGTGGGAAGTGATTTTTTTGTTATTTCAACCGTAACGTGTGATATATTGTTGGAAAGGTATTTAAAAATGAATAGGGGTTTACTAAAACCATTTTTTGATAATGTTAATAATTTCGGAAATAATCGCTCCAAAAGTAAAAAAAACAATGTGTCCCCCCCTCTAGCTTTTGAACCATAAGTTTAGAAACTATGAAAAAAATCTGAAAAGTAGAACTTTATAAGGACTTTCTAGGAAAATCATTTTGCATAATGGATACCCACCTTTAAACTCGTAAGTGGGAACACTTATTGTGACGAACGGGAAACTACGGAACCCTACACTGAGCGTGGCCCGACACGCTCTTGGCCGGTTTTTATCCTTATAGTGTCCGTTGCTATGATATTAATTTCCAGCTAGTTTATAAATATGTCAATAAAGCACTTACAACAACACAAGTTATTAAGTATTAATCTAAATACCTGCAGTATTTAGATTAATACTTAACCAAAATAAAGGGTTATTTAAAAAATTATGTCCCGTGTAGCTAACGGCTTCTCTTGTCATCATCGTCATCTTCATACTATTATCCAATTTAAGTTGGGGTCGGTGCCACATTATCTTCTCCATTCTCCCCACCGACGTCTGACAAGACTTCACGACATTTATATTTCTCTTCCATATCATTTCTCACACAATCCATCCATCTTTTCTTCGCTCTTCCTCTCCCTCTCCATCCACCAACATTCATGTCCATCACTATTTTAGTCACATGCTTTTAGACGACTTCCTTTTTATTATGAACAGTGAAAATAAGAGACTGGCGACAAATTAATTCACTAAAACCGAATCATTCATCCGAGCTTTAATTCATTCTTATTTGGTGTTTTTCTGGTTTTCGATGCTCAGGTGCCATCCGACCTTTATGACCCCCGTTGAACTAGATTTGTGCCCCACGGCGACATACAAGATGCTGTTAACTATTATATACTCGTGGTTGAATCTGTGGTCAACATTGCAATTATGCATGTTTTTATACACGATTTTGATCGTGTTAGAGATAGCCTGTTTTAAAAACAAGAATTCTGAAGGACATATCGGTAGCTTATGATAATTTCTTTTATATTTCCTATTACTTATTTAAACATTACGTTTATTTTTCAACACTCTCATGGTAAGTGTTTAAGTAAACCTTCTAGGGACCAATGAACTAAAATCACTCAGAATTTCCTATAAAACGTAAAAAAAATATCGTTAAGATTGGGTACAGCCACTCATGTTCATGAATAAATCATCTGGCTAATTGAGTGCTACCTAATTGCAGATAACCTAAGCCAACCCGCCTGCCAAGCGTGGCGATTATGGCAAACCCCCCCAAAAATGCCTGGGGGAGGCCTATGTCCAGCAGTGGATGTCTTTTGGCTGAAATGATGATGATAATTGCAGATAGATCTATGTAAAGTTCTGTCTGGGACAAAACAAACACGCTTACATTGAAAAAATTATCGTGAATGATCAGAATAACATGTAGATCTAAATAATAAGTAAGTATGTGAATAGATAGAAAACTACCTAAATATACGTTGCCTCTAAGAGGAAAATATATTTTGGTTAATTTTCACAAAAGCAAATTCCTGAAACTTAGCTTACCTTCCGCTGTAAGTACAGTGTAGTCCACGTTTAGAAAAAACAAATGTTACATTTTATTTAAATTCTTTATCATATTTTACCAAAACTTGATAATTTATTTGACGTTTCTTAAACTTTTTGGTATCATATTATCCCAGTTCACAAAGGAATAGCAGTTGAAGCGTCAATTTGGCACCATCTTCATTCTCCTGCCCCTATTTATTTGGAGTCAGAAGTTTCAATATTCTGTTTTCCTGAAACATAGAACCTTCTGCAGAACTTCAAAACTGCTCAAACGAAAAATGGTCCTGTTTGATTAACAAAGATGCTTCTCCCACATTAAAAAGTATCTTCCTGACATAAATCTTGAAATTACATCTAATTACATCGTAATCGTGACATTGCGGGCACGACCCTCGGGCCCGGAAACAAATAAGCCTGCAATAAAGTATGGCCATAGGTATAATAGTAACGACTCTGACTGTCGCTTCGCTCATATGTTCTAGGCAGAAGTATTAATAAATTACGTGGTCCAAAGAATCGGCACAGTCTCGTGCGAACTCTTGCGCAACAGGCCGCGAGACGGCCCGCGTTATCATACACATTACGATCATATAAGGTAAGTTGATATAATGTAACAATTAACGGGAAATTACAAACAATTAGATCAGTTATCGACAATCATTAAAAACTACGTGCCCTATGAAAGTGTCCGACCAAATTAAAAAGTGGCCTAATCTTTATCAACCTTTTTTATAACTATATAAAATAAATTATACGCCGATAGCAACTAAGAAAGGCATAGATGCGCAAGCGCAACCAAGAAACTTTTTGAAGAATCTAATTACGTATTAGCTAAAATTATATTATAGTCGTAAATGGCAAACGTGCTCATGTATTATTCACCTAATTTTATTTTCCTACTATGACAAATTGGAAATATTCACATATAGGCGATCCTATATGTCAAATAAAAAGACAGGACGTACTTCTAATAAGACAATGACTGCACGGATAACGTTATTTATTTACAATCAATTTATATAAGCAACAACAGTTTACATCACACATTCAATAATGAAAAATAAAATCATAAAATAACTTTGTTTCTAAACTAAACAAACTTTTCAAAAATTTTCAATTACTTCTCGTGCATAAATGTTTCGTTGTGATTGCAAAATTCGCTTATTCTTTGTTATTTAAGTGCAGTTTCGAAATCAAACACATAAATAGTTTTACACCACGTAGTTTTAGCACATCATTAAACATATATTGCGGAAAGAAGGCCATTGCTTCCGAGTAGATAAATAACGCGATAAAATACATTATTAATTACTCATAAACTGTCCTTTTATTACTAAACTAACATGCAATTAATAACGCTTCTTTAATAAACTAATATAATTTGTAATGCATTATGGAAAACCTATGACACAGTTGACTTACTAGTTGCAATTGATGACGATGTCCACCTTGCATAGTTTACTATCTCATTGTTAAATGAAACAAACATGGTAAATAAAGTTACTGGCGTGCCAATAGCAACTGTCAACGTTTGCCTTGTTACCTGGTACCTACTATGTACCTTAAATGTAGGTTATGGAAATAGCTATTTCAGGAAAAATAGGAACAATAGTGCTCTTTTCTACATAACTGAAAGTAGCTAAAGGTCGTATTTTTACAGTAAAATTCTCGCCTTGATACGTTCTTCGAATTTAAAGTTTCGAGATAGAGTTTGGATCGTTTAGAGATTTCATTACTTTCGTTAAAAATAAAGATAGATTGCACGCTATAGCATTTTAATCCCTTTTCAAATTGTATGTTACCGTTATATTTGAAAAACTGGCCAAGTGCAAGTCGGACTTGCACATGATGGGTTCCGTACTTAGACTTCTTATAGATCTTCCTGTAATCTATAAGTGTTAATCGAACTTCTGTATTTTTTTTTGAATTTTCGGCTCAGTAGTTTCGGAGATAAGGGGGGGGGGGAATGGTCGGACAGACAGACAGACACACGAGTGATCCTATAAGGGTTCCGTTCTTTCTTTTTGAGGTACGGAACCCTAAAAAACAGTACAAAAATGCGTTAAGCCCATCTTTGTTCAATACCCAGCAGCCCTAGATTTGCGAAATATCAAGACGTAATCTTCCGAAATAAATTATTTCAATAATGCTCAAGGTACCAAGATACCATAGTTTAGAAGAATAAGGCAGTTTTACATGCAGTCAGACAAATAAATCACAAGAATTCATTATTTCCATTAGCAATTTACTACGACTACTTGTCTGTTCTTTTAATTTACCCATTCGATGGAATATTTAGTCATTGCCTGTTATTTTATGCGTTGCTTATTATTATGGTTTAGCCGTATGTCGGGACTGCTGAGGTCAAGTGCTGAAAGTATTATTGAGTTTTCAAACTCAGTAAAGTCTGGTAGGATTAGATACACTTCCGCTTAACCCTTGGGGATTACAGGCGTGATGTTTTGTTATGTCTTTGACGGACTGTTGTCGGCATTTGCGCAACATCCGATGCGCGTATTTTGATGATTTTTTATTACTTATAATTATTTGAATCCTCACAAAGTTCCTTCCTACCGCTACAAAATAGATATAAGGAATGGAACATGTACAGCTCCATCAATTCATTGAATAATGAGGATTAACATGCAAGATTTTCTGCGTATATTTAACCGGTGCATTAGTTGCTGGTGTCGCTTTAACATTTTATTCACCAGTTCGTGAAGTTCAAATGAATTTAAATACGTTAAATAAATATTGAGATCATCAAAGTAGTTTTTTCTATTTGGACTTAAGAGTATAGTAATAATATCACGATGTAGTTAAATACTTGATTTTTGTAACTTGTTGTGCAAAATTTTATCCCGTAAACCATTACCTTTTGTTTAATTTTTGCCTAGAGATTATCCTTTTATACCGTTCGTGACGTCTTCGAACGACATAAAAAAATACCGACTGCTATTAATTATTTATAGCCAAAAGATGACAGACTTATGATTGTGATATCGACGAATAATATACATTAATGGGAAAGCAACAGTAATATATACAGTTAAACCATCTGATTATTCAAATAAAAATGATTTATGGCAAAATACGAATATTAAATTTTCAATAAACAGAAAGTTATATCTAAATAATCGACTTGTTGTTTATTGCGTGTCTCTAATGATACCCGACCACGATAGCCACCTGCACAGCTGTTTCGTTGGATTCGTTTTAATGCAGACTGTGCAGGATGAACAAGTAGTAGGTCGGGCATATCCTGCAGAGGGCAAAAAATCTTGTCATCATCATGAGACTGCTCATACACCATGCTGTTGCTTATTGAGTGCATAAATAAACAACATTAGGTAATTAATATATAAGTATGTTTATCAGTTGTCTAGTACCCATAACACAAGCTCTGCTTAGCTTGGGACTAGATGGCGTTGTGTGATAGTTGTGGAATATTATATTATTATATTATATTATTATTATTATATTAATTACAAATAAATGTTAAATGTTGGAAAACATTATCGTTCCTATATTTTTTTTAATACTTTAAGCAATTTTATATATTTTGATCATGGAGGTATTAAAAATAAATACGTGAAAATAATAAGGAGCCTAATAGATTATCTTCAAAGTTATTTTGTAATATAAGTTTTACTACCGAATATTAGCATTAATTTAAATTTTCCGCCCTATAATAAATTGTCGATATAATTTATGACAGTGAAAACCATTCAACTCACAATATTCCACAGACTTTCACGTGTTTGATCAATTAAATTACTCCCACTTTTATTTATTTGATTTTAGGCAAAAACAAATAAATAACATGTGACATAAAACAGCCCAGCAGGTGTACGATTATCCGCGAATCGCCAATTAAAATAGTAATAACTCACATATATCTAGCCTTATATCAAGCGGAAAAAAATACTAATAGCGGCTTATACCGTTTTGGTATACTCATTATCCCCATCCCCATACAGGGTGTATATAGATTACAGACCCTTCACGGAGCCGTCAACCAAATATTATGTATGCAGTCCAGGACATAGGTACTGCGTATTGAGATAGATAAATATCTTTCTAGATCAGGCATCTATAGAGCAGAATTTTATCCCTTTTTACAATTTTGAATATTATTTTACCAATATATTATTATTTTTAAAGTGTTAATAAGTGTTCTGAACTTTATAAATGAATATGATCACATAAATCTTACGGTTTACAAATGAGATCATTATACACATCAACATCTTAATAAAACCAATCATTTAAATTAAGTTAATTCATTAGAATATTAAAATCAACCATAAAATCTGTATCATTTGTCGAAACGGCCATAAATCTTTGTACCTAACCTGTAACGGGAGCTTACAAACGATCTATATTTTAAAACATGTCGTTAATTCTGCTATAAAATCAAATGTTTGCATACGTGTGTCAAACGTTTTGTTAAAATATATTGGTTTTATTTTTGTATGATTTTTTATTGTGATGGATATACGTGATATGGATAACACGTGAAGTAAATTAATATTATGTGATCATGTCACAGCATGAAAAAACAAGCTTGTTGAACTCGTTTATTTTTAAATCAAGGAGGATCTTTTAACACATTACTGCCTTGATACGATAATGAGCAAATGTCCGCAGGGGATTCATTAAAAGTATACTATTATTTTTTTATGTTGGCAATAAATGCCTACTACCATATCATAAACTTTGACATGAATTTGAATAAATTTTTAATTCATATTTAGATTTTTACAATGGTTCTATTAACGGAAAACATTAAAAATATCGTAAATTCAACTCAGTGGTAATTAAAATACATACATAATGAAAATATGTTGTATTATAAAAGAATAATGTCAATACAAGACATTGCCAGCACCGAAATCTTTGTGGCTACCATTTGTATGCTAATAAACTGTATTGCTTTATTCATCGCATTGTTTTAACGACCGGCATTTAAATATTTTAATTCCAAATATTCCGTGACCAAAACGGAATATGACAAACGTGTAGTTTTCTAGTAACAACCTAGTACTTTTTTTACTCTACTTTGGCTTACATTTGGCCGCAACTGCTCTGATCTGGAGTGATGATGCGGCTTAAGGTGGAGCACGCTTGCCTTACCTACCAGAAAACCATTCACTAGAACTTTAAAGATATCCAGATTAAAGTGATTAGGAAAACGATAAGCTGGCATTGAATTGTACAAACTAGTGGTTTACACATTAAATGTGGAAGCATAGTGCTTTGTTCGAGCCTGTGGGACTTCAATCATATAACAAAACACACTTTCTGAAATGTAACCGATAGGCTAGTAACTTTACGGCGATATACAAAGCTTGGTTTTGACAAGGGAATCATTATCAATGTGCCTCTTGACACGTCGCTCAATGGCTTATATCGCTTGCAGCTGGTACTTGGCCGATTGATCCCAAAGGTGCGTCCAGCATAGCTAATTACAAACAATCTAATCAAAACCGAATCGAATATGTATATGTCACGGTCAAAACCGTTAATCAGTTAAAACTACTTTTGACCGGTCAAAACTATTAAACATTTACTTAGATCCGTAGTAGGTGGCTTCTGTTATTACATCGATAAATTGAAATAAACTAAAGGTCATTAGGAAACTTATTAGATCTGCTTGTGACCCTTTGGATAACCTAAAGCTAGAGTGAATATCTATTTTAATATAGAAAATTAGTTTTTCACCACTCCCGCACGAAAGAAGTGTCTTTCCTCTACGAAAACAGTGAGGAAAGTAATAATCCCGTTCAGAAACTGACCTTGCCTGATTTTTTTATGTTAAGTTTTAAAGATATTTTAAAAAATAAATAATTTTATG
This sequence comes from Diarsia dahlii, assembly GCA_949775195.1. Taxonomy (NCBI): domain Eukaryota; kingdom Metazoa; phylum Arthropoda; class Insecta; order Lepidoptera; family Noctuidae; genus Diarsia; species Diarsia dahlii. The sequence continues at coordinate 11,612,635 of OX459194.1, read as the reverse complement.
CTTAGAATAGAAATATTTATAAGTTAAGATTAATGTTTTTTATAAAATTTATGAAATTATTGTAAGTGTACCTATAAGTTCAGAAACATTAAAAAAGTTAAATAAAATATTAAAAAAATTGCTTCGTCAAATTTACGATTATAATTATTTTTGAACGTACTCAAAGAAAGAAGCCTGTGAAAGAAGGACATTAGAAGCAAAAATTCGAAAAAAAAAACAAATTAGCGCGAAAATTCCAAGTATTGTTTATGTTAGTAAAAAAAATGAGTGATACTAGTGAGGAAGATTTAAGTTTAACTCTAAAAGAGTTATAAAACCTTGTTTCAAATGCCGAACTAAGTTTTTTGCCCAAAATATCGAAGGAAAGATATCTTAAAACGTTCGATACCTTCAATCAATGGAGACTTTAAAAAAATGCGGAAACTTTCTCCGAAACGGTTTTGCTGTCTTATTTCATGGAAATTTCAAACACGAAGCAACCCAGTACATTGTGGAGTATTAATATTCTATGATAAAATTAGTATTGGTAACGAAACATAACATTAATATAAAAGAATATCATAAGCTGATTTCATTTCTTATAATACAGTCTTCTGGGTTCGGTTTTGATTTGCTCTGTGACTATTTAATTTATTTACCTATGATGACTGAATACTTTCTTGCTGGGAGTGGTGAAAAGTTTTGTATGCAACACGTGAGCAAGTTCATTTGCTACTTATTCGTTTTGTTGAGTCTTTCGCTTACTCAGGATTGAAATTTATAATCACTCGCTGCGCTCGTGATTCTATTTTTCAATCCTTCGTTCGCTCAAGACTCAAAATCAAAACTCATAGGAAAAACGAACTTTCCTCACATGTTGGATAAATAACTATTAACTTATTAAGGGTTTTGACTGGCACCAGTCAAAAGTAGTTTTGACTGATTAGCAGTTTGGAATGTAACATATATAAATACTACCGGACCTGGCAGACGTCGTCCTGCCCGGACAGCAGCGCCATCTACCGGGTCCAATTGTGAATCTAAACCATTCTCGAATCCACTGGAAGCCACACAAATAATTCATCAAAATCGGTCCAGCCGTTTACGAGGAGTTCAGTGAGAAACACACGTACAGTAGAATTATATAATTATATGACTAGCGACCCGCCCCCGCTTCGCACGGGTGGAATGTGCTACATATAAACCTTTCTCTTGAATCTATTAAAAAAACCCGCATCAAAATCCGTTGCATAGTTTTAAAGATCTAAGCATAGGTACATAGGGACAGACAGCGGGAAGCGACTTTGTTTTATACTATGTAGTGATAGTGAAGATAATTATACCACTCGCTCTCGTAATGCCAAAAAAAGATAGACATACGACATATCCGATTCAGTTTCGATTCGATTGTTTGTGAATAGCTATGCAGTAGTCCTTGTACGACCGAACTTGTGGTTGATAAAAAGTGTGAGCAGCTGTCCCGGCACGCTGTGCGGCGGTATTTTCGCACCTTTGCGAGAACACCTAAATTTCAAGTGGCTAATTGGGTCCTGGACTCAATAAAAGACCCAAAATTAAGGGTCGAGGTTGCAACACCGAGAAGCTCGAGCTCATCGGGACCAGGGGACAGGTCAAAAGGTTTTCGCGGAGAAAAAATACGCCTGGGTCTTTGTTGCATTGAACTATACCAGCTGCCTTGAAAGACAAGTTTAAGCGCTCGACCATGTGCACAACATGTGCATTTCGGCTGCATTGGCACGTGCACTTGATTTGTTACTCTTGACATACGTGCTGTCGTCTGCACACCCAAAGGTACCGGGCTTTAGCAGGTCGTCGACATAATTGGTATTTCCGTACTAATGTTAAAAAGTTCCTACGCTTTCGACAAAACCACTGAACTAAACAGTATGTCTTGGATACTAAATTTAATTAATGGTAAGTAGACTTTAGTAAAAACATAAATTAAATATGATGTAGGCAATAAATATTTTTTCAAGTACTCTATCAACATGATCGTAGCTGCAAGCCAGACTATCGATGGTAATTTAGTAACGCTTTGGCATGTTTAAAGATAAACGTTAACAAGAGATACATATCATACTAAACTAAGACAGCTTTTATTAATAGCTACATGAAAACCTGTCGGTGGCTCATCAGCATGAATGATTAATTAACTTCTGACAGGCACCGTATATTATAATTACACACCAATTAGTCAATACGTCAGGAAACCATGTTACGCATAATTATTTCACACTCGCCTTTATGGCCCACCGCGTTGTTAGAAATGAGAGCCTGAGATTGCTTTTTTTTATAAGGTTTTTTTTTTAAACTTAAAAAGAAATATAAATAATTTGTCACAGAGTCTTGTGCCTATAAACAAGATAAAGAAATAAATAAACATTTAATAAAAAATATTTGTTAGCTACCGATGACAGCACATCAAGCTACCTGAAACTGTAAAATTTTCCCTTGTATAATAGTTGAAAATCTATTATAGTGTAGACTGTAGTAAGTTAATGTACTGGCTGGTTTTTGACAGCTAAGGAGATTTTTTGCATTTGTAAACGATGTGCCATAACGAAAGTTAATTGAAAAATGTTAAACAAAACATAAAATACGAATTTAGCGAAGTACCTAGTAGCTTTACGAAAATATGAACATCACTTGATACAGTCGTAAAACTTTTGCGTACGTGTTATATCACTAGAAAATCAATTGAATTTGTCTAGTTACATGATATTATCATAACTCAATATTGAAGTTCCGCCTGACATGTGAACATTATTTACTCAATTAATTGGTGATGTTCAAGTAATCCGTTCATCGATTTTTTTAAAACATATACTAATATCATAGAGAAATAAAATATGTTTGTAAGTTTGTATTTAGTAGGTAATCTTTGGAACGAAAAATTCAATTTTAATATTTTTTATTGATAGAGAAATACTGTATACTCGTGGTTTCAATGGGCTATATAATTATTATTTTTATATTTATCAAAAAAACAGCCGATTTATCTTTTTTTTTTGCGGACAAACTCGCGGGCGTAGTGCTAGCAACAAATATTCTCAATAATAATCACAGGATACTAATGTATTAGTTTTAAATGTTAAGGCCATCGTCTTTGAATACAGCTATTATTAAGATACGTACTATAATTAATTACTGGATTTAATGTGAACGATGCATATTTAGCTATCTATCCCGACCTTAAACTTAGGAACTTTGTTCATTAATCAATTTTGTGATAGACTTTTTGCAAATGATCGCTACAGCTTGGCCGTTGCAGATATAAAAAATTTTTCAAGAATTTCGTCACAAGCATAATATAATATATTGATTTTATACATATCATCAACATTATTTTAACCTTACCTATCCCAATTTTTTTGGGGTCGACGCAGCATGTCTTCTACTTCCATAGTTCTCTATTACTCGACATCCCGTCTGACACCTCTTTTTCTGCTACATCGCCCTTCACACAGTCCATTCATCGTTTCTTTGGCACAAAATAACAGCAACAATAAGAATGTGAATGGGTATACCCATCCACATTTATACTCAAAACTATCCTCACGGCATTTTCCTCATTCCTCCGCATTACATATTCGATACCACAGAAATTAATGCAAAGCAGTATTTGAAAATGTCAAATCCAGTAAAAATGTAAATACAATTTTGACTTCCGTGTCTCGCGTTATTTTTATTCGTTTGTGAGAGAAGAAGCCTGTGGAAGATAAGCTCGTATTTACGCACTTATCTATATTTACTGAGGAACACACAGCAGGACATCAAACTATACTTTTAGCCAACAACAAACACATGGCCTCGCTTTGTACAGATTTTCCGTACAATGAAAGATCCGTATAAACTGGTTTTGTATAGCTTGATCAGTCACCGTGTGTCACGAGAAGACTGAAACGGAATAGTTGATGAAAGGAGCTGGTTTACTCTGTAATGTTTTAGTGTACAGTATACAAATGTTTGAAGAAAGATTTAAATAGATAATATTTAATGTGGTCAATTAATATTCATAGGATTTTTATCAACACCATTTAACTAACTAATATTACAGTTAATCATGTCTAATACTGTCACTATGCCAATTATTAAAAACATTCATAATTGATATTAGTGGACAAACCTATTATAAAAATAAGTCACCATATTCCAAATTTATTGTATACTCTTGTATTATGTAAAACAACAGGTGTGGGCTTTATAAAAAAATATTAATAACCTTAGAATGTGCCATTTTATTTTGACAACTTTAAAATGACGTCATTTCTTTAGTAGTTTTGTACTACCATCATGATTTACGTTCAATATCTATAGTTAAGCATACTCGTATAACGCGAAATACGGTGAATATTAAATTTTATATTCGCCTTGACATCGAGTTCCGTTTTTATCATAATGACATAATGTTTAGGAACTGTTAAACTCCAAGATCTACCAAAAGTTAACACTTACTGTACTTAAGTGAAGTAATTTTAAATGCCAAGGAGCTTTAATATAATGGATGTGTAAATAGTTTGGGCATTGACGTATTATTTGTGTGAATAGGTGGTAACAGTTTGTGTGTTAGTGCCCCTTTTTTGTGGAGGGTGGGAAATCATCAAATGACTACTCCCGCTCGGGGCAGTGCGGTAGGGAGTCAGACTTCCACAGACTAAAAACCACCCATGTTCCTTCTTAGCCCTTTGTGTCGAGGCCGCGGTATCTCTTTCGAACAACCTGCAGCCTCGACGGGGTCAGTGCCCCTTCTAACCTGTATAACCATAATGTCCAGTAATCCAAAAAAACGTGCAGAGGTGTCAAGGCACCAACTAGGTAGGTATGTTGGTCGGATTTTTGAACCTAGGCACTTGGTTTAATTTTTTTCAACAGCAATGCTTTCAAAACAGAGTAGGAAATATCGGGAGGTAATCGACATGGCCTAAAACAAAACATTAGATACTGACGTCGACCCCAGTGCACTGGTGGCGGTGTGGTGTATTATGACCCACTTCTGCTCATGGAGAAGAGGTCTTTGTGGCAAAATATTAACTAAAATGGCTTGAATTTTCGTCTTAAACATTAAACGGGAATTACTGGTATTTTTAACATCGGAAACATTTAACCATAGATTAAACTATATGACAAGTATATTTTTAACACAGATCATCTCAATCTTAAAATTTTGTCTAATTGGGATCAACTCTCAGGTAAACCACGAGATTATAAAAAAAACACATATTTAGCACTCTGAGTTTTTTTTTTATTTTGAATTGATAAAGCATGTTTTAAATTAGCTACACATGTTTCCAAAGTTTGATTGATTTACGAGCTGGTGTCTGCAACACCATATCCAAACGCGTATTTTACATTCGGGAGGAAAAATCGATTATTCCATTCACTCCAGCCTGACTCCCTCAATTTCTTCCATGTGCTCTTTTCTGGTACCTCCTCGGACCAGCCCTCGAGATACACGTCCAGATCTTACACTTCCTCTTTCTGGGCCGGCCCGCCAGCCTCTTCGACCATTATTAATAAAGATTGTAAAACAACGTGTCTATTTTCTGCTTCAGATGCATCAACCAAGGAGACTGGGTTTTAAAGCGAGCATAATACTTCTTTATATAAGCTTTGTGCTGCAAGCATTGGGTGCCGAAAAGTATACCGACAAGTATACTGACGAGAACAGACCGTACGAGTTCGGGTTCAAGATAGACGGCGAGCAACACAGACATGAATCTAAAGGTACCTTAATTTTTTTTTTTAACTTTGCTCCACACTGGGAATTTCTCCTGTATCGTGGGTGCGTTTATAAACATTTAAACTCACATACACAAACCAAACACCTAGGCCCAAAACAAGTGTGTATAGAGGATCAAACCCGCTCTCAACCACTGCGCCAACCGTGCCGTCAAATTGGTATATCTGAGAACCACCACCATATCAGCTTCCAGTCTAACTGGATGTAGCTGAATACCTGTATTTTACATAGAGCGACTGCCTATCTGACCTCCAAAATCCAGTTCATGTGGGGTCTTTTTCCATTCTCCAATATCATGAGTCGCCATCACAATAACCATCATCCCCTGTCTTAACATTTATGTTTGACACAGTCGTACCCACTTTTATAGACACACCCCATTTTATTTTATTTTTTGGTGGGTGGAAAATCATCAAATAACCCCCCCTCCCCCGCTCTTGGGCAGAGTGGAAGGGAGTGTCAGACTTCTACTGACTAAAAACCAACCCATGGTCCTTCTTCGCCCTTGTGCCGAGGCCGCGTTATGCCTTTCGATAATCCGCAGCCCCGACGGGTGCACACATACACCTTATTCCTATTTCTAAGATTTATTGTCCTAATTCTAATTTGATTAAAACATACATACGTTTTACATGCCCAAAACACAACCAGACTATGTCACACCAGTATCAGTTTATTCCTTCATTTTTAAACTAATTTCTTATTATATAATCCATAATCTACGATCATACAATCCATAATTTTTACGAGTACATAACTTTAACAAAACCGAAACATGCTTAAAAAAAATTATAAGCCTCTTTGATTTATTTACCAAATATTTTGTCTTTTATATAAAAAGTAGTAACTTATACGATTTCAATTAACTGCGATTACATCGATAGCCAACTAGCATTGTGATAATGATTAGCTATTCCGTCAATAGGTACGTATATAACGGCTAGACCTATACACATGTACAGACTACAGACGCCAGTTTATCAAACTATTACAATTTAATAGAATTCCAAAAGTATTGCTTAAGCATTAGGTTTAAAGTTGATTGGGAAAATTTATCAGATTCGGGTAGCTATATGTGCTGGCGTGTGTACCAATAATACAGGAATTAGTGAGTTGTATATTATGTGCTTAGAAAATTGACACGATTTTTGCACCAATATAAATTACGTTGATTATGAGTGGGTCTAAAGATGAACATGGACAAAACCAAGGTCATGTTGAATGCCCATGTTACACCCACTCCTATAAAGATCGGAGACTCTACACTCGAAGTTGTAGACGATTATGTCTACCTGGGACAAACAGTCCAGTTGGGTAGATCTAACTTCGAGAAAGAGGTTAATCGTCGAATCCGACTCGGCTGGGCAGCGTTTGGGAAGCTGAGAAGTATCTTCTCGTCCAACTTACCGCATTGTCTCAAGACGAAAGTCTATGACCAGTGTGTGTTGCCAGTGATTACATAGGTACGGGACCGAAACGTGGTCGCTCACAATGGGCCTCATCAGAAGGCTTAAAGTCACCCAAAGGCGAAAGCAAAGCAATGGAGAGGGCTATGCTCGAAGTTTCCTTGCGCGATCGAATCAGAAATGAGGACATCCGCATGAGAACCAAGGTTACCGACATAGCCCGAAGAATTACCAAGCTTAAGTGACAGTGGGCAGGGCACATTGCTCGAAGAACGGATGGCCGATAGGGCCGGAAAGTTCTGGAGTGGCGACCGCGAACCGGAAGACGTTGCGTTGGAAGGCCTCCCACTAGGTGGACCGATGACCTGCCCCCCTATTGCGTATCTTTTTAACGTCAGTGGCTATCAGAAATGTCCATAGATTAACTGTAAATTGGTTATGGTTTGGTACATTTTTTACTTAAAAACTCACCATTTGACAGTTATTTGATAGACATTATAAGTTATCCACTGTCATTAAAAGATACACAATAGCCCTGCTGGTGAAGGTTGCGGGGATCCGCTGGATGCGAGACGCACGGGACCGGTCAATGTGGCGACACTTAGGGGAGGCATATGTCCAGCAGTGGACGTCTTTCGGCTGAAATGATGATGATGATGATAAATTACGTTAACTACGTTAAGGTCACCTTCGCTTCTTTCTTAGTTCGATAGTAGCCTTTACATATTTCTTGATTTAGAATACATAGCTTTCATCATCATCCACAGCCCGAATTCACCCACTGCTGGGTATAGGCCTCTCTTTTCTGGTGCCAATCGCCACGTTCTTGTGCCAGTCTCATCCAGGTTTTTCCCCCGATGGCAACTATATCGTCTGCCCATCTCGCCGCCGGGCGACCTACATTTCTTTTACCCGTTCTTGGACGCCATTCGGTGACAGCCTTACTCCACCTGCCATCCCTACGCCTTGCCAGGTGTCCTGCCCAACCCCATTTGAGTTCCATAACGCGCTTTCCAATATCGGTGACCTTTGTGCATCTTCGGATGTCGACGTTTGGAACTCGGTCTACCAGTTTTATGCCTAGCATGGAACGCTCCATGGCTCTCTGTGCATAGCTTTACTTAATAACAACATTTAGCTAAACTGAATGCATTTTAAATAATAATACACTTTAAAATCACACTTTTTTTTAATAAAATAAAATAAATAAATAAAATTCATTTAATTCAGGCAAGACGCCCATAAGACAGATTATAAAAAAGAAAATACAAATTTCCGAAAAAAAAAAACAAACAACAAATTACATAAAAAATGAATCAAAATTAAAATTGATAATAATGAGTCTCAATAATTCATTTTTAATGAAGATCACCCATATTTTAGCAGTAAATCGTGCAATCTAACAGGTATATATACCAATTTGCGAATTAAAATGTCAGCGATATTACTTTTCTATAATTATCTGATAAAAGAAGGAAGTCAGGAAAATCAAATTTTGATGTTACACTTTTGGAAAGACTACATTAATATAATCATCTCGCCAACAAACTAATTTATTTTTCATTACTCATACTCTGAAAGTAGGTCAGAACATGCCTGCGGAGTGGGTTGAAAGTACTACTTTTCAGCCCTAGGGAGAATCGCTTTCTACTGACAGCTGTCAAATTATTTGTTGTAATTGGGAGCAAACCTATTGCTATCAACCAATCAACCAATGTAATTAGGAGCAAGCCTATTGCCACCAACTGATGTGATTAGGAGCAAGCCTATTACCATCAACAAATGTAATTAGGAGCAAGCCTATTGCCATCAACTGATGTAATTGGGACCAAGCCTATTGCCATCAAACAATGTAATTAGGAGCAAGCCTATTGCCATCAACTGATGTAATTGGGGGCAAGCCTATTGCCATCAACCGATTTAATTAGGAGCAAGCCTATTGTCATCCACCGATGTAATTAGGAGCTAGCCTATTGCAATCAACTGATGTAATTAGGGGCAAGCCTATTGCCATCAACTGATGTAATTGGGACCAAGCCTATTGCCATCAAACAATGTAATTAGGAGCAAGCCTATTGCCATCAACTGATGTAATTGGGGGCAAGCCTATTGCCATCAACTAATCTAATTAGGAGCAAGCCTATTGCCATCAACCAAAGACTATATAGCCACATCAACCGATGTAATTAGGAGCAAAGTCTATTCACCGATTTAGGTAATTGGGGGCAAGCCTATTCCCATCAACTTTCCTTGTATTCGTAATGAAAAGCACAGTGTTTACCTCGGGTTAAAGACTTATTTAGTCCCTCGAACTATTAGCGCCCTCGCTGCGCTCAGGCGCCAAACCCCGACTTGGGGCTAAATAAGTTCCTTTCACCCCTAAGGTAACAATGTACTATTAAAATCGATGACATCATCAGATAATAATAAGAATTACCTGAAACTAGTCGAACGTCAGAGACAGTTACTTAGATAATAATAATTACATAATAAACACCTATAACGAATTGCTTAATTATTCATTTCCTCGTATATTAATTTAAAATCTGCATTTTTTTTTAAAGCAGATATCTCACCGCTTCACCCAGTTTATTTGATGTGACCGTTTTTACAAGGTCAAAAAATCGTCACGTTTCATACACACTCTATTCTATTAATACTGATCATGTGAATACTTATTATCAACAAATTATGTTGATGATTTGAAAACTAGCTCTTCGTAATTTGTTATCGGATTGACGACGACCTAAACAGATGTTTCTTTTTAATGATTTCTAAAACCTGCTCCTTTCCTACTCACCACGTTTTACGTAATTTCTGGTTTTGCTATTACTCATGATGGTTTTCGTGGTTTGCGATTTGGGCTTTTTCCTCTACAATCACTACATAATTTATAAAAACAAAGTCCTATCCGCGTCTGTCTGTCTGTTCGCGATAAACTCAAAACTACTTCACCTTTTTTTTTTCATTTTTTTTTTTCGGTTTTAACAGCATGAAAATCGGTGGTTCTTGAGGAAGATTTTTTTAGTATATAATTTGTCAAGTTTCGACATCCAAGCAGGCAAAGCTGTGGGCATCAGCTAGTTCACTATAAAGTGTAGTGTTATAAATCAGCAGACCTTGGCAGGGCTTAACTATTATATTTGACTTTAATGGCAATAAACACATTATCATAATAATATATTCTTACTCAATAAAATCGATTGTTTCTTTACAGATAAAGACGGAATTATCATGGGTGAATTTGGATTCGTCACTGCTGATGACGTGTACCATGTCACCGTGTATGCTACCGACAAAGAAGGACACTTCAAGATATTATCGATGAAAAACATTCACTTGAAATCATGTAAGTTTCAATCCACAAGTAAAGTTATGATAGTTGAGTGCTAGAACTAGCCCCTGTAGCTTGTCATTTGAAGTAATGCTAACCAAATGAATACGTCTCAGGCTCAAATGTGTCTCTATACCGATAAACGAGGTCGTCAATTACAAAAACGTATAATTTATTAAGACTTATGTCTTGCTGATACCAGTGAGCCCATCGTCCTTGTGACTTTGCTCTAATGGAATAGGAAACTAATAGCTCTTATTTCTAAATTTCAGCTTCTCCGTCGGGTCTTGGCACTCCTACATCGGCAAGACAAAATCATGCTCTAGCGTTGCCACCTGCACAACCTGCTTCTGTACAAGCATCAGCAGTCCCACAACAACAAATCAAGCAAGGTGGAGCACCTACGCCACCACAGCAAGGAACTTTTGCACCACAAGTTCCGGTACCACAAGGAGCTTCGGCACCACAAGTTCCAGTGACACAAGGAGCTTTTGCACCACAAGTTCCAGTGCCACAAGGAGCTTTTGTACCTCAACCCGGAAAACCAAATAAACCTGTAACTGTTGAAAAACCAGGAAAGTCATGTTCATCTTGCAGTTTGCCAACAACTACCACACGGGCACCACCTCCTGCATATAACCAAGTGGCAGACAATAACAATTATAATAGTCCAAACCAATTTGGTGCCCCCGTAGCAAGTCCTCAAAATCAACAAACAATCCCTGCATCATCTCCTGGACAACAGAACATTGCACAGGGTGGACCAATTGCTTCATCATATAATCCTCAAAGTGGTCAGCAAAAATATCCTTCTGGTCAACAAAATATACCCCAACAAGGACTTATTGCCCCAGGTGGCGCACCATCCTTTGCCCCACAACCTGGTCAGACGCCACAAAATTATGTAAACTCACCAAATTCCCAAAAACCTTCCTCGCCTAACACATACTCACAGCCGGGAGTAGGGAGCTTTCCTTCTGCTGGACAGACTCAAGGAGGAGCTGGAAAACAAGCTGGATTAGGTCAAACATATTCAGGAGAACCGAACCGCTTGTTTACTGACAATCCATATGCTGGAGCCGGGCCCAAAGGCTCTGCAACTACTGTTCCTGCTCTCGGTAATTTTGCAAGCGGTAACGGTCTGCAAGCTGGATCACCCGGACAGAGTTCCTATCCGCAAAGATCACCCGTGCAAGGTTCCTTCCCTCCAGGATCACCAGCACAGGGTTCCCATGCGCAAGGATCACCCGCACAAGGTTCTCTCGCACCGGGATCACCCGTACAGGGTTCTTATCCGCAAGGATCACCCGCACAGGGTTCCTTCTCACCGGGATCACCCGTACAGGGTTCTTATCCGCAAGGATCACCCGCACAGGGTTCCATCCCGCCAGAATCACCCGCACAGGGTTCTTATCAGCAACGATCACCCGCACAGGGTTCTTATCCGCAAGGATCACCCGCACAGGGTTCCATCCCGCCAGGATCACCCGCACAGGGTTCTAATCCACAAGCGTCACCTGCACAGGGTTTCATCCCGCTAGGATCACCCGCACAGGGTTCCTTCCTACCGAGATCACCCGTACAGGGTTCTTATCCGCAAGGATCACCCGCACAGGGTTCCTTCTCACCGGGATCACCCGTACAGGGTTCTTATCCGCAAGGATCACCCGCACAGGGTTCCATCCCGCCAGGATCACCCGCACAGGGTTCTTATCCGCAACGATCACCCGCACAGGGTTCTTATCAACAAGGAACACCCGCACAAGGTTCCTTACCTCCAGGATCACCCGCACAGGGTGTCTATCCGGAAGGATCACCCGCACAGGGTTCTTATCCGCAAGGAATACCCGCACAAGGTTCCTTACCATCAGGATCACCCGCACAGGGTTCCATTCCGCAAGGATCACCCGCACAGGGTTCCTTCTCACCGGGATCACCCGTACAGGGTTCTTATCCGCAAGGATCACCCGCACAGGGTTCCATCCCGCCAGGATCACCCGCACAGGGTTCTTATCCGCAACGGTCACCCGCACAGGGTTCTTATCCGCAAGGATCACCCGCACAGGGTTCCATCCTGCCAGGATCACCCGCACAGGGTTCTTATCCGCAACGATCACCCGCACAGGGATCCTATCCGCAAGGATCACCCGTACAAGGTTCCTTACCACCGGGATCACCCGCACAGGGTTCCATTCCGCAGGGATCACCCGTACAGGGTTCCTATCCACAAGGAGGAGCTGGTGAAAGAACTGCTAAGCAATACAATGGTCCTAGACAACAATCTGACTCACAACAGGGTTCTAACGCCTCTCAAGGCCCGGGTGCAGTTCAAGGACAGCGTGGCTCTACGAAACCGACGCTATTTGCTGCTCAAATGCAAATAGTTGACAAGAATACTGACATTTATGCACTTGGCCCTAACGAGCAGAGAGGTTTACCGCCAGGACTCGCTCAGGGTGACTTAGATACGCTACTCTATACATTTAACTACACCGTAGGTTTCCATGGTCACTTCGAAGAGGGATATACCAACGGTGCCAAGAAAGGTTACTATTTCGTAACTGGAAGGAATGGTGTTCGAACGAGGATTGATTACGTAGCCGATGACACAGGGTTCCATCCTACAGTTTCACAGGAATTACTCGACCTGTTGTCTGAAGATGTTCCCAAACCAGAAACTGAAAAGGATGCGAAATATGGCCTCAAGGGTTATGAATTCAAATGGTTGTATTTCCCTGTTGAATCTAAATAATACTCCTATTTTGTTTCAAACCTAAAATGGACCTGAACTTAAACTGACGCTCCTTACAGACTTAGGGATAGAGGTACAGCCTAGCAGGCCAATTAAAATGTATAGCTTTACTATATCTTACTATTAATTTAAGGATAGATTATATTTTTAGGATAAGTTTTTGAAAGTATTACATTTAACTTTAATAATAACAGTGTTCATAATAACAAACTGCCACGTAACTGCCATATGATCACCAAAACTAATTATTATTAGTAGTCTGTTAAGTTCATAGAAGAAACACGTGAGGACATCTAGCATAGCACCTTGTATAAAAACATGTTTAGAAATAAAAAAATAATAATAGAAATACAATAAAATATATTTGAAAAAGATATATATTATGTGTTTAATTAATATTACCTTCATCTACATAATTATTTATAAAAACTGAATTGACATTATATTCTCCTGATCGAACAAAAGTTCAATTTAATGTGGTAATAAATTAAACAGAGGCATAGATTTCCAGTGCTGCACCTAGATCTGATAGAGTTTCGTGTTTGTTTGATATTTATAAAAAGTGATCATCAAAAGTATTTACAGTCAATCAAATCTACATAACATGTTGAATGAAAAGTATGACTCATCAATAGATTTATATTTCTTGTTTAATAATGATTAGGTGTCCCAGTAATGGCCTTAAAGAATTGGACGTGGTTTGGCCACACATGATGATATAGAAAGGTGCAGAAGTGGAGACTAGCTTCTACGGCCAGTTCTAGCCATAGATGCATGAGTAGACCAACCCAGGCTGTAGCTGGATCAACTAGGAAGCCTATGAATGGGAAGTATGACTTACAGGCAATGTTAATACGAGTTGACAAATAATAGTAGTTTATGCGACTGTGCATAGTGAAGGGCATTACAACACAAGTATGGGGTTATCATATATATTGGGGATAGCATCACACGAGTGTTGTAATGCCTAATTATGTATAGTTGCATACACTAATTTACCTACCCGAATATCATAAGGGCTCTATGATGGATTCAGGAACCATAGGGAAATGACCAGCATTGTTACCAGTGTAATGCAATAAAAAATAAACAAGCTACTAGTTGCATTCGTCGCTGCATTTACGATATCTGGCGGAGTGTCATCACTCATTTTCGACAGAATTTTAGAACTTAGCCATTGATATAATAAAACCCAAGATACACACTCCGCGTCTCAAAACCGTCCGCTTAAAATGAGTTCACAATGAACTCATTTCAAATAGTCTCGCGTCGCTCGCGTCTCTGCACGGTCGTACAAAATACTTTTATATTGCTTTTTATAACTGCATTGTAAAAGGAATCTGCGTAAGGTTGAATTTGCCAAAAAAAAAACGTTTATAGTGACGATAACTACATGTAATAGTGCGTGTATTGGTGAGTGTTTGGCGACAGTTTCGACTGTTTGTTTTGTTCGAGACTGTGCATCTAGGGTTTTATTATATCAATGAACTTAGCAGAAACTTTGTCTACTCGTAACTGGAAATAAAAAGCTAACGAACAAACATTGACTTATATATTACTGCGTAAGGACTGGGCGGACCGCATGATAAAATGACGCCTCGAATTTGGTCCCAAATAGGTCTTGATTAAACCGAAGATTAAAAGAAAATGAAAATTAAAAATGAAAATTTTATATATTTTTTTTTAACATTTTAATGAAAGCTTTATTTAATTTCTATTATACCTCGATAATACCACGCTACGTCGCTCATACAAGGTTACGTTTACGAGCAGCCTGATTAGTTCTTAAAGATGACGTTAGTGTTTCTCTGTATGGGGAACGCATCGAGCAAAATGTTCGGACGACCGTATCTTTAGTTTTTATATCAATGCGAACAAATGACAGCTCGAAATGGCGGCGTTTCGGATATCTGTCATTTTTTTTAAATCATAGGCAAACGAACAAAGTCACTATTCTTGTGTTACTCGAGATCAAAATGTCGTGCGATTTTTAATTAAAATCATACTGAATTGGGGTTTCGTATCGATAGGTATCTGTTTTAATGTAGATACTAGAATAGCACACTCACTTGAATTTGACACCTGTTCCAAATTTAAACTCATAACCTACTGTTTTCAGTAGGTTATGAGCTCATTACAGTTCTGTTTATTTCTGCTGGTTGGTAATGCTGGTCATTGCCTAAGGTTTTTGAACGCATTAGAGAGGGTTTATGATATTTGGGTAGATAATAGTAGATTGTACATCAAGTGCATAAAACGCACCATTTTGCGCGAGACGTTTATCCATCCGATGCGAGCTTGCGAGCGAGGATGGATATAAAGTAGAGAGTAAAATGGGTTTTATGGACGAGTTTTACACTCTACTTTTCACTTCGATTGCGAGGAAATGAAGCAGCAACTTGTAAATATTGTAAAAATAATTATGGATCCCGCCAATTAACTTTTTTTTTTCAGTAGGAAACTTGACATAACACCTGACTTATGTCGTTACTCATACTGCTCAGATAAAAAAACATTTTGAGCAAGCCTATTGCCATCAACCAATGTAATTAGGAGCAAGCCTTTTGCCATCACCCAATGCAATTAGGAGCAAGCCTATTGTCATCAACTGATGTAATTGGGACCAAGCCTATTGCCATCAACCAATGTAATTAGGAGCCAGCCTATTGCCATCAACTGATGTAATTAGGGACAAGCCTATTGCCATCAACCGATGTAATTAGGAAAAGCCTATTGCCATCAACCAATCTTATTAGGAGCAAGCCTATTGCCATCAACCGATGTAATTAGGAGCAAGCCTTTTGCCATCAATCAATGTAATTAAGAGTAAGTCTATTCCCATCAAATTAATGATGTAATTAGGAGCAAGCCTATTCCCATCAAATTAATGATGTAATTAGGAGCAAGCCTATTGCCATCAACAAACCTAATTAAGAGCAAGCCTATTGCCATCAAGCGATTTAGGTAATTGGGGAAAGCCTATTCCCATCAACTTTCCTTGTATTCGTAATGAAAAGCAGTAATCCCTTGTTCTTAGAATACTAACGAAACGAATTAAATTAAAGAGGTTAGAAGTTGTTCATATGGCTGTTGGGCCGATTACCTGTGCCGATTACCTTGGTCTTCGACGAAGATTTTACTTTATGCTCTAGAGCATAAAACGCGACTTTATGTCGCCTACGCACGACATAAAGACGAATTTTAGAGCGAGAGAAGTGAAATAGTAGATTGTACACCAAGTGCATAAAACGCACCATTTTGCGCGAGACGTTTATCCATCCGATGCGAGCTTGCGAGCGAGGATGGATATAAAGTAGAGAGTAAAATGGGTTTTATGGACGAGTTTTACACTCTACTTTTCACTTCGATTGCGAGGAAATGAAACAGCAACTTGTAAAATATTGTAAAAATAATTAAGGTTCCCGCCAATTAACTTTATTTTTTTCACTAGGAAACTTGACATAACACCTGACTTATGTCGTTACTCATACTGCTCAGTTAAATAAACATTTTGAGCAAGCCTATTGCCATCAACCAATGTAATTAGGAGCAAGCCTATTGCCATCAACTGATGTAATTGGGACCATGCCTATTGCCATCAACCAATGTAATTAGGAGCAAGCCTATTGCCATCAACTGATGTAATTAGGGACAAGCCTATTGCCATCAACCGATGTAATTAGGAAAAGCCTATTGCCATCAACCAATCTCATTAGGAGCAAGCCTATTGCCATCAACCGATGTAATTAGGAGCAAGCCTATTGCCATCAAACGATTTAGGTAATTGGGGGAAGCCTATTCCCATCAACTTTCCTTGTATTCGTAATGAAAAGCAGTAATCCCTTGTTCTTAGAATACTAACGAAACGAATTAAAGAGGTTATTCTATGAAGTTGAAGTTGTTCGTGTGGCTGTTGGGCCGATTACCTGTGCCGATTACCTTGGTCTTCGACGAAGATTTTACTTTATGCTCTAGAGCATAAAACGCGACTTTATGTCGCCTACGCACGACATAAAGACGAATTTTAGAGCGAGAGAAGTGAAATAGTACATTGTAATACAAGGGCCTAAAATGACCCATTATATACGAGGTAGTTTTACTACCGAGCTTTAGCGAGGTAGTAAATAGGAACCGAGTTATAATGGGATTTTAGCGCCGTGTGTTACACTGTACTTTTCACTACGATTGCGAGAAAATAAAATAAACATGTTCAATATGAGTTTATTTTATTAAAAATTTAATTCAATTTAATAAAACAATTCCAAAAATTTCGGGCCAATGCCTTTTTTATATTTCTTCTGTAGCTGCAATGCAACGCACACATTCTACCAAAGAGTTCGGCATTCAGCGCGTTTAGTTCCATTTTTAAAAATAAAACATTTTTTTTTACTTGAAACTACATCACGCACCAGCTGGCTGAACAAGTTGTCGTACGAGATTTACTTTTAGCCCTAGGGCAAAATATGCAATTTTAGGCCCGCTCTGGTATGCTATTATGACGTTCTTTTTGAGCAAGAGGAGTGAAAAAGTATTTTTCTCTCCATGGCATCCCGCAGGTCAACCTATGAGGCTGGCTTCTGCAAGACTTATAGACTAATGGGCCTACCACACGCACAGGCTTCACCACAGTTTTACCTGTGCGATTACACGGTGCACACGGTACATCGCACGTGTGATTGGTAAAACTCTATTACCATTACCAGCGTGTGATAGGCCCCATAAGCGACTGCCGCTAAGGCTAAGCCCCTCTCTCGAGGACCTCGAGAGAGGGGCTGGTTTAACACTACTGGCTCAGCATCGCGGGCTGGCACGTGTATGGGTCGGGAGTCAACAAATAAAAGATTTATTTGTACTGCCGCTTAGTGCTTTTTAGTTCCTATTTATAAATATTTCGAATACTTACGTTCTACAGTTTTATTCTCCTTTTACATGTTAATCTGACTAGAGCCATTCCTTAGAATAAACACATACTATGTTCACCAAATCTATTAACCTCAATCTATAAATTATTCAACAGCAATAAATCATGCCTAATAAACAGGAGTGCATATCGTGACAGAATACTGAATACCTAATAAATTAAAACTCTAATAAACATGTCATTCAAACGAGATTATCACCAATGCATTGGCATGTGAATATCTCCTAACAGCATTGGCTAGCAAAGTAGAGTGTGACCACTTTAAGTGTGAACTATAAGGTGGCGCTGCTTGACAAGAAAATTTGCGACAAAAAACTCAAACTGGTACATTTATGTTAGTTCTGTATTTTTCCGCCTGCACAAATAAGTTGGTTCAAGTGTGACACCGTGGCGAGGTCCAGCTACTTTTCTGTACGAATAAATCGATCAGAAAATATGATCATAAGCATAACACGATGAAAAACTAAAAAGTTGCAATTGTTATAAAATATTGACATCTACCAAAATCCATATTTATAGGTACATGCTAATATCCCATATCCTTTTATAGTTGTCGTAACATAACCATTTTGTTTTTATGGAATTTAAATACACGCCATCTATTAAATGTTTAGTGCAACAGCTTATAAACAAGGCCAATAGTCCGTAACACGTTTAGCAACCTATGCTGACGCAACTGACGGTACGCTTCATTGATCTTAACTTCTTATTTCCGTAAACTGAGGATAGATGGCAGTAAATTAGTACAGCATGGTTGCAGTGGTCGAGCGATTGGCTGCACTGAGTATCACGGGTTCGATTCCCGCACGGCACAAATATTTGTATGGCTTACAGTTAGGTGTTCCCGGTCTGGTTGTATGTGCTTGTGAGTTTAAATGTTTGTAAACGCACTCACGATACAGAAGAAATTCTTAGAGTGGAGCAAATCAATAAAAAACATCCATATTTAGTTTTGCATTCCTGTAAGAATTTCTTGTATAATAGGGATGTTTACTGACTTAAAAAAATACACTGGTCATCAAAAAAATCGACCCACCCATTTTTTGTTTAAAATTTATCGATTGTGACACGTACAAGCTGTTTCACACGTTTGTTTTTTTTATTTTAAGGGTTGGTTATGGTGTTTGACATCTTGTTTGTCGTAAGTAAATCTTATTGCACTTGATAGTACTTAAGATTTTATATACAGAAATACTGTTGAGTGCTGATTTCGATGTTTTGCTTCAGAACAAATTCGAACCGTTCTTTCAGTTCGACACAGACTTTTGTAGGAATTTCTTGTTAATATCGTTAAGTTTATTTATTTAGGCTGTAGTTTTGATTGCTTTGTGTAAAAATAATGGACACTACTGAAGCTGAGGCGGCCCAAGTTGTGGCTTTGCTGCAACAAGGTTTAAGTCAACGTGTCGTGGCCAGGAGGTTAAATCTGAGCCGTTCTGCAGTGCGGTGAGTTTACCAAAGGTTTCTGGAGACTGGGCAGTATCGAAGAAGATCCAGGATCTGGAAGACATAGGGTCACAACTCAAAGGGATGACCGCTTTATAGTGGTATCATCTTTACGAAATCGAAACCTATCTGGTGTTGATCTCCAGCGACGCTTACGTGAAGATCGAGGTGTGGCTATAAGTGACAGTACTGTGAGAAGGAGACTTCGTGAGCAGAATTTAAGACCTCATAAGCCAGCAACAGGACCATTGACCACAGCTCATCGACAAGCCAGACTTCAATTTTCGCGAAACCACATCAACTGGACTATAGGCCAATGGGAGTCAGTTCTTTTTAGTGATGAGAGTCGAATGACTTTATACGGTTCTGACGGACGCCGTAATGTCATGCGACGACCAGGTGAACGTTATGCCCAGTGTTGCATAAGAGAAACTGTCAGTTATGGTGGGGGCTCTGTAATGTTTTGGGCTGGGATATCTTTGACTGGACGCACTGAGCTGGTTTTCATACGAAGAGGTGCTTTAACTGCAGCACGCTACATCACAGAAATCTCGGAAGACCATGTGGTGCCATATGCCGGCTATATTGGAGGTAACTTTGAATTAATGCATGATAATGCACGACCACACGTAGCGCACATCACCACCGATTACCTTGAAGAGGTCGGCATTCGGGTTATGTCGTGGCCAGCAAGAAGCCCTGATCTCAACCCTATAGAACACATGTGGGACACCCTAAAACAAAAGGTTATTAAGGTTATTCCCGTAATCCAGTTCCTACAACATTAGGAGACCTTGAAAACGCCACCAGGGAAGAATGGACCCGAATCCCTCAAGAGACCATCAAAATTTTAACAAGATCAATGAAACGGCGAATGCAGGCTGTCATTCGAGCAAGAGGAGGGAATACGCAATATTAAATTGCAACAATTGTGTACATAACATTTAACACATAAAAACTAGAGTGCATTTAAAATTAATAAAAAAATCGTGTAAAATTAAAGTTTTTGGTTTTTAAATGAAAATGACTTTCAAAAAATCATTTTTATGTTGTGATTGTGATTAAATAGGTGTAAATAAACAAGTAGTCCCTGCAGTGGGAACACAATAGGCTGATGATGATGATGATGATGAAATAAACAAGTTAATTAAAACATTTCAGTACTAAAACATTTTGTTTGGTTTTGTTTAAGAAAAACGTGATTTGCGGCAAAAACGCAGGTTGGCCGATTTTTTTGATGACCAGTGTATGATTCTGTCCGTCTGTTAGATCATCGAAAAATATTGGATACGTATTTTTTGTTTTATCAAATCAATAAAAATTGACGAAGATAAAACGCGTCAAAGATTTGGGTCGTCACTGCTCGCTAAGAAATGTCATACTAATGTCTTAGAATATGACGTCACACGAGTTTTCAAAGCACTGTATCGTCTTCATTGTTTGTTTACGTGAAAAAAGAAAAAAATATGTGTCACTCAATTTTAAGTTGCACTTAAATCTCGTGCTGTCTTTGTTACTTTAACACAGAGTGACAGAGATAGCAGGAGTTTTGAGGGTTACTTATTAATTGAGTGACGTTTGAGTATTTGGGCGTAATTAGAATTTTTTTGTTAACATCCCTATTACAGAGGGACCGCAGTTCAGAACCTATTAACTCAAACATCCTACTAATATTATAAATGCGAAAGTTTGTGAGGATGGATGGATGGATGTATGGATGTTTGTTGCTCTTTCACGCCAGAACGGCTGATCGGATCTGAATGAAATTTGGCACAGAGGTAGATTATAGTCTGGAATAACACATGGGCTATATATTATCCCCATATTAACTTAAGGTGGTGAGCAGTATTGCATTATCCATAATCCTCAACTGTTTTACAGCTTGATACTGAAAATACGAAATATCGCAAGGGACATCGAGTGTGCTGTGCATTTTTCACTTTAGGTGCCTGGTGCGAGCGTTGCAAATTCAAGAGAAAGCTGAAGTCCCTTACGTCATTTCAAATTTCCGGTATCGAACCACAATCGAACTGTCAACTGTCATACTTATATTAAAATAGAAGGTCTATTTCAAGCTGTTTGTCACTGGTGTTCGTAGCCTAACGGTACAGAGACTTACCTGTAAGCAAAGGTACGCAAGTTCAAATCACAGTCAGAACTCACTTTTTGTGATGTTTTATTTTCAAAAATGTTAAACATGTTCGCGAGTTCCATCCCCAATCGGTTTTCACTTTTTGTAAGTTCCAGGTATTTGTTTTTATTTTGATGCTATATGATTTTCAAATCAATTCAGAGTAGATTAATTAATAAAATCTTCTTTTCATTGTGAATACAATATTATAAATCTGTAGACGTAGAGTTTCTGTCTAATTGAACATTTATTATTTAGAGAAAATAACGTTTTCTTTTGTTGTATTACAATCATTTTTAGAATTTTTGTATGTAGTCTGTGTGTCTTGGGTGTATTAGTTTATTATAGTATTATCACGTGTACATTTTAAAAAGTAATATGATTAGTTTTGTGTTTTATTGTAATTGGTGCTCTCCCTCAAAAGATATACGAATTTAAAGTATTTGAGAAGAACTTATCATCAATAAGAAACATACATGCAACGACATCTATTGCATCGAAAGGGTACTAATTAATAAATGTGTTCACAAGATAACTTTTAAATCGTCTTTTTCAAACAGTTACGATAGCAAAAGGTACTCTTGATTAGTTTAAATAACGCTGCTTTGAAAATCTACATAGGGTTTTTTTTTGGAGGATGGGAATCATCAAATGACTCCTCCTGCTCTGGGCAGAGTGGTAGGGAATGCCAAAATTCTACTGACTAAAAACCACCCATGTTCCTTCTTTGCCCTTTGTGCTGGGGCCGCGATATCTCTTTCGAACAACCCGCAGCCCCGACGAGCGGCGGCCCTTCCATATTGCTGACATCTCTTTGAGGCGCGCGTGGAACACGAACGCGCCGTCGACACGGCCTGTCGTCGTCATAAGACGGGCGGACGGCGAGCTAGCCCACTACTTACCGTCCACAGGTCCGCGCCTACGGTGGCCGGAAGCCATCACGGGGCCCCCGACGCCCGGAGCGTCTCCTGTTGCGGCTGGGACGAGAGGTTCTCTCTCTCTCACATTACGCCACCTCCTTTGCTAGCATCACTGCTTCGCCAAAGGAGGCGACGGCGTCCCATCCCCTCTCGCCCCGCACCATGGCTTGAACCAGGACCAGACGGGTCGCCGCCGCCGATCACCGCTAAGAGAACACGACGGGGCTCAACGCAGGGCAGACCTCCACGGTGTGCTCCATCATGTTTCCTTCCGCCTGATTTGGTGCAGGTACCTCCCGGAACAACCGTGTCCGGTGAGGACCTGCGCCAGACGGAAGGTGAGGGCGCCGTGGCGCCTCTCAAGCCACACCTCAAAGAGGGGACTTACCACCACTGTGACTGTGCCCTGCACGGGGTTGCGACAGCAATGCGACACAATGCCATGAAATCACAAGGGGGGGTCTGTCCGCCAAGCGGCAACATGCCGCGGTAGCGGAGTGGGTAACTCCGCTACCGCGGCATGTAGTGCCTCCACGCGCCATCCATGCAGGAAACTACATAGCCTAAGCCCTATAGTGTGTGTTTGCTTCCCATGCATTAAATTTTGGCAGTTTAACTTCGTCTTCGACAGATGGCATTGTTCATTTGACACCATTTACTGAATTGCGGTGTTAATATTTGTCGTGAATAGTCAACAAATACAAATTGACAAGTACACAGTAAGAAAAACAGCTGTAAAAACTTTAAAATAAAACCCTAAGTAATTAAAATTAGATAAGACCCACGACATAAATTTATTTGTTCAGTGCGGGGATCGAATACAGTATGCAGCGTCACAGTCAAACGCCGAGGCACTGCGTCAACCGTGCCGTCTTATCGCTGTGGCTTCCTCGGGCATTGCTGCAACTTTGCTTAACATGGCCAGATTGCGCTTTCCGTTTACAAATTGCCGCTAAATCTTACCCCAACTTGCAACATCACCAAAAATCTGCGACTGGCCATGGAACAGATGTCTTTGCAAATAAGCTGCTTTAAATGGGAGAGAGTCGAGTGGAATTAGATGTAGATGCGTAAAATCCACTTTCCGAAGAGTTTTCCCATCCAGTGCCAACAGAAGATGAACTTACCATGCACGTTTTCATAATTTGGAGTAATGTTCAAGCGCTATGTAATAGGGGGCGTTTGATGTCTATAGATATAGTATTGCCATCGACCGGGCACGAAAACCACGCTCCGTGGCCTGGCCTCTACTGCGATAAAACTTTGCAATCAAACCACGGACCTCATCCTCAGTAGTTGCACTTGGGACCACTCGATCAACGAGACAGTCACATATCAAAATTTCCCCGTGTACGAAGTCGCGGGTAGCAGCTAGTAATTATTATATTTATAGGTGGAATCTTGCGGTCCCGGTCCCGAAAGCGCCACGACCCATTACAGATACCATCATACTTATTTTCACTGCAAAGCATGCTGCATGCTGTATTCCTGACAAAAACAAGAATTTTAAGCTGTCTCTACGATTTTCTAATACTTATTCTGATTTTTATGGGCTTTGAGGACCGTTCAATATCGGTTTAGACACCTGGCCTTACATTATCTGTTAATTTCTTGCTCGACTCTTTGTTGGTGTTGGTGGAAACACACACGTAAGCAGTTTTCTATTGCGAGGTAGGTAAAAGAAGTCATTAATGGGTCCGCTCAGCTTGCGACCAACATCGGGCTTTAACATTCTGAAAACGTCCGTAGTTTATTTTGTATTCTATAGTTCTTTTTCGATTAGTCCATTGTTAATACAACATAACCTCTAAAACTTTAAACAGGAATATCTTTAATTCTGGCGTACCTATAAAAGTACCTATAACTGAAGACAAAACTGTTCAGGAATTCAAATTATATACAAATATATTTTTTTCATAGGCAGACGCAAAAAAAAAATGTCAACAAAAATTTGTTCGAGAGTTCGCCACTGTTCTTTGGCGGCTGTGTTGCAAACATCTGCGATTTGGGTCATGGCTCGAAGTATACTGTTCCTTCCATACGGTCAGTAATTTTGACTCCTAGCATACTTCGCTCCATGAGTCGCTGGTAGACCCCGAGTACGGACTACCACGTTAGCGCTCCATAGGTGAGAATGGGAAGGATGCAGGTATCCGTGAGTTCCCTTTTGTGGGAAAGTGGAAGTGTTCCTTTCATGATGTGCTTTATCGACCAATAGCTCCTCCAGGCGTTGCATGCCCCTTAAGAGATATTTCTCAACGGCATGTAAAGCCAAGTCAGAGGCCCATGGGCGGCATTAAAATTCTGACACCAAGTTAGGCTTTAAACATACGATAAATAAAAAAGAAGTGCCTGCTTATATTTAAATAAAACAGTCCCAACTAGTTGTAGGCGAAATGTTGTTGACTTGTATATTTTGTGCTAACAAAATCAAAAGTGCCCAAAATCTCCGAAAGTTATCAAACCACCTTGTATTTTATACGTATCCTGCAAGGATCAAATTTGAGTTGGATTCTGTTCATTTTTTTACTAATGATGAACGTAACCCAAGGATCTCGAAAAAACCCGTCCAGATTACCTTACCACTGAGTGAACAAAATAATTACACTCGTAGCTCATGTTATGTACAAATGTTACTTCCGTTGAAATTACTTGTACAACAAAACATTGAAGAAGAAAATTTTAGATAAGGATGGTGTTAAATTTAAAAAAAAAAAATTGAATTGGCGAGCCTAAGCACCACATTGTGGAAAGGACTGCACAGGAGAGGGACAGCTTTGATTATAAATAACAGGAGGCAAGTAAGGTAACTAAAATGCATTTTGTAAGAACTTTGGATAACAACCTGCAATTACTTAATATGCGGTCGTGCGGCTTTCGGGACCGGGATGCGGTCCAGGATTCGCCCTATAATAATAATATTATGTTTTAGTGGTATTTCAGAACAACAAATAAAATAAACAAACTTATGCCTTTTAAAAGTACGGTCAACCAAAACATTTAAGTAATACAAATAAATCTAATTTTATTAAATGATAAACAAGCCTACCGTTTTTACCCGACTGCGGCGAAGCCCAAAAGGAGGGTTATGTGTTTGACGTGTATTATGTATGTCCGCTGCTTTGTTTCCTCATAACTCCTAAACGGATGAAGGGATTTGAATAAAATAAACGCCGTTAGATTCGTCTTGATGGCGCGAGTGTCACTGGCTACATTAAAATTTAAAAACAAAGAAAAATTGCAGATTTTAGGTGCCAAATCACGTAGTTCAATTTTTTGTTTTCTATTGCCAACGAGTAGGGTATCAAAACTTATATGTTAACGAAAGAACAAACTAAAAAGTAGAAAATAAAAAAAGTAGTTAAAAAACTGAAAAACAAGCACATCGGGGCGTTCATTTGAATATTAAATTATGAAATGAAAATAGAATGGACTCCGCCTGCTTCCAAGTTTTGTTTCATTTAAAATGTGCTAAAAATTTCAACTTATTTCCAGGTATTTAAAAAAATACAAGTTTTTCATACCTACCTACCAGAAAACGTGATCTTCTACTCAAAAAAAAATCCCAGCAATTTTGCGTAGAGTTACGAAGTTTGATACACAGAATACTTGGTTAACAGCTTCGTGAAGGATTCGTATACACTTTGTATGTATTTTTAGGGTTATATCACTCTCACTTTGTATGTATATAGGATCACTCGTGTGTCTGTCTGTCTATCTGTCCGACCATGCCCTTATCTACGAAACCACTGAGCCTAAAATTAAAAAAAAATACAGAAGTTAGTTCAACACTTATAGATTATAGGAATAGAATAGAATAGAATAGAATAGAATAGAATAGAATAGAATAGAATAGAATAGAATAGAATAGAATAGAATAGAATAGAATATAATAGAATAGAATAGAATAGAATATAATAGAATAGAATAGAATAGAATAGAATAGAATAGAATAGAATAGAATAGAATAGAATAGAATAGAATATTCGTTTATTTGCTTATAATGTAGGTATTTACAATAAGGTGGTTACATCATTTTAGAGAATCCTTGTACATTCTACCATTTTGGCATGCAAATATTGATGCTGTTCATCATCAGCTATGAAACAGCTACAACTTATCGGCTAGAAAGTGCGATACGGAGTAATAACATTTATTTATTAGTAAATTAGTTAGTTTCTTTTTGAAAATTGTTACTGGTTCCTCCCTTATACAATTAGGAATATGATTAAAAATTGCCGGCGCCATACCGAAAACACTTTTTTTCAATAAAGCAGTCCTAAATCGAACTGTGCGTAATATGTTTTGATATTGAAATCGCAAATTTGCATCTCTGTGTCTGCTTTCCGAGAAAGTTAAAAACAGATGCGGATTACATTTAACAAAAAGAGCAATTTCTAGAATATAAAGAGATGGAAACGTTAACAAATTATGAGTCTTAAAATATTGCACACAGCTGTCAGTTACCTTCAGACCAAATATTGCTCGTAGGCAGCGCTTTTGGGCTTTAAAAATGCTTTCTCTTTCGGTACAATTACCCCAATATAATTATAATACCGAATCTCAAAATGGAAACGACAAGACTATGATATGCTAGTAATACTGTTTTGATATTAACTTTTTTTTTAAGATTATAAAGTGCATATGCAGATGCGCTAAGTTTTTTGCAAATTGCTTCTGCCTGTGCTTTCCAAGTCAGTTGACTGTCAATTAAAATTCCCAGAAATTTTATAACATCCACTCTGTCCACATTTTGGCTGTTATAATTAATATTAATATCACCGATGCGAAGCCTTTGGTAAAAATGCATTATCTTAGTTTTTTGTAGGTTTATTTGTAAGTTGTTACTATGCAGCCAATTTATAATAATTTTAGGAAAACCTATAAGAAGTCTATGGTGCTATGATAACATGGAAATCTCTCAATATCTACTACAATGGTGTGGAACCCTTTATGTGCAAGTCTGACTTGCACTTGGCCAGTTCTTTTTTTTTAAATAAAACCTAATTATAGGTAACGCAATATGCTCGTACATAGCCGATTACTCACCTTCCTATGAGACTGTTGTCATATCCTGCAGTAGTAGACATCCCGTTCGTTAAAAAACCTGAATGTCTCATTTCCTTTAATTATCAAGTTAAATATGTTTATTTTAATTTGGAGCGTGAGAATCAATCTTAGACGTAGGTATATTTTATGTATCATTGCATTGAGAGTTGCGAATTTTTTTTTTGTTTGTTTTTTGTTTTTTTTAAACGTTGCCCCACACTAGGAATTTCTCCTGTATCGTGGGTGCGTTCACAAACATTTAAACTCACATACACAAATACCCAGACCCGGAACAACTATCTGTAGGTCTTACAAATATTTGTTCCGTGCGGGGATCGAACCCGCGACACGCAGCGCGGCAGTCCATTGCTTGAGCCACTGCGCTAACCGTGTCGTCAAAATTGTATCGTCATTATCATCATTTTCAACCGAAAGACGTCCACTACGGGACATTAGGCCTCCCGCGTCCAAGTGTCGCCACATTGACCGATCCAGTGCGTCTCACATCCAGCGGATCCCCGCAGCTTACACCAGGTCATTGGTTCACCTAAGTAGTTCATGCTTTCCATTTCAACGTCTTCCGGAACTTAACAGTTTTAACTTCCCTGACTCGCTTTTTCGGCAAATTGGATAAAAATCATAATCAATTTCAAAATATTTTATTTCACATAGACCCACATGGCCACTTGTAAAACGTCGACAAAAAATTGCACGGTTCGGGTTGGTCGTTTCCTATGGAGAAGAACCGGCAAGAAACTCCATGGTTATGTAGATGAGTATTAGCCAGACTCCATAATCCAACACATAGGTCTGGTGGTGGTAAAAATAAATTTAAAATTGGATTAGAATATCAATGCAATCCACTGCCAGACAAGATAACCGTAACCGGAACTTATTAGAAGGTGGTGAAATATACTAAATATTTTAAATTCGATAAATATTTCAGTCAATCTGTTCACTAAATGTCTGTTATTTGCTGGTATCACTAATCGAAACTAATCCAATTAGATTCTAAGTCTAGGATGTCGGAAGAGGTCACTGTTTCGGAATTCATATTTCACAAAAGGAAAATAAACAAAATCGACAAAATGTTGAGGTCATTGCACCGTTTTGAAATTCTCATTTCACAAAATCAAAAAGTATAAGCCCAAAAACCAAATCACGCAAATGCGTCACTTTTACCGTAATGAAAAGTTAAAGTCGAATATAGCGATCTTCTATCATGCGGACATAGAAAACTGCAAAACTAATCATGTAATAAATAAACTCTTTTTAAAATAATCTGACAATGATGGCGCTTTTCTATTACAGACGTACAATAATTGACCCGCTTATGCCCCAGCGGGAGTCGTGACCCGACAGCAATGATTCAATGGTCCCCGCGATAATCTCAATAACAAGACAATTGCATAAGATTCGCATTCATGAATGAATGTTTGCAGCTACTTGCAGCCACTATCGCTGCGTGCTTTTGGCGGGAACGGGAAGCCTCCACCAGTCGTACCAAAGCCGGCGCGTGCGCAACACGCGTTCGTTATTCAAATTTTCAAACTCAATGCGATCGCAAACGCGACGTTTCGTCTCCTAGTCTTTTTGTTTTAAAATTGTTAAATGGAAGTATTGAGGACACACCTCATTTACTATTGTAACGATTCAGTTTAAAATGGTGTGAATATGCTTTGTTAAACTATAAAAGAAGTGTTAGTTCTACTTTCTTAAACTCTAAACAAAACGTATCCTAATTGAGTATTTGATGTTGGACATAATTAAGTGAAAGACGTTTCTATAATAGAAGTAAGTAGTTGGCTTACATTTCCACACAAATAACATGATTAAAAGTAACATTATCTAACGTCCAACTAACCCAGCTTTAATAACAAAAGCAACTAAAAAACTGCATGCAACTATGACCTTATAACATAACAGGTCCAGGAGTGTCTTATTTATTACAAGAAACAATATATCAGCCGTCTTATGATAATATACTCCAGTGCTAATTTATTTCACCTTTGCCATCTTCACACATTACAATATAATATCTGATAAATTCAAGGTACTCTGTTTAACACTCCTTAATTTTCAACACATAAGCTTCCGAACTATATCGAGAGTCACCAGCTAAGAATGTAAAGACTGTATGGAGGACCAAACAGTAACAGCGGTCACTTAACATAATTACATGTACATAGCCATACAATGTTCTCTGTGGCACCCAATAAAAAAGCACACATTACTTATCTTCACCAAAAAGGGATCGCTCAAGAAAATCCAGCATCTTTAATTCTAATGAAAACCAACTGTGTTTCCCAATTGGTCTGTCCAACCTGCATAAAATATGTAGTTGCAATTTTAGGTTTTGTCCATTCAGTGTCGTCGTCATTATGGTAATTCTAAAGTTGACATATAAAGTTACAAAAAATATAATATTATGAATATCATAATAAGGAACAGTATTAGACTGAATGTCATCTCATTGACATTCGGTTTGTTTTTGTTTTTCAAAACTATCAATGTGTTGTAGGAACACGTTTTTGGAATACATCATCCCACTACTGGTCAAACCTATATGACTGGTGGGCTAATGTGGACCAGTGGGCGTTGATTTGTGCAGCTCGTTTCGTTTTCCTTTACAAGGACTCATGAGACACTAGGTCCAGGGCAGTAGCAGAGTTTATTTAGTACTTTATCTAGTTAGAGTCATATAGTAGAATTTTATTGGAAGTCATATAGTAGAATTTTATTGGAAACTTTAACCCCCATCAGTCGAAGCTATGAAAAATTGCGATAATTATGTTCCCCAAAAGTAGACATGGAACAATTTATGTTGTAGGCACATGTCTATCAATTACGTAAATCACGCAAGGTTAACATTATAAATTGCATTACGAGCTTATGACATCGCTATTTACAAAATGAACACTATGGTCAGACAAGGGCACTCCGTACCCATAAGTGCCTTTATTCAAGAGTATCACATCATAAATCATTATTTCATGAAGTAACAAAAAACATTATTTGAACAAAAGTCTTGTCAATCTACTGATCGGTTCAAAATTAATCATTTGTTTGTCTGATTAGATTAGTAGGAAATAATAATAGATGTAATTCTGACAGAAGTCACTCAGGTCAATGCCGAAATCAAAATCTAATTATTGTCAGTACCATCATACCTGTTCTTACCGCCAAGCAGTGTTGATGTGTTATGGTTTGAAGTAAATAAGTGTCCTCATCATTCTCCTGCCCTTATCCCAATTTATTTGGGGTCGGCGCAACATGTCTGAGTGTCAGCTTAGTGTTATTTTAAACACTTGAACCTGTGAGACGCAACGCATCTGCTATGTCTTTGGTATTGCAGATGTCTTATATACACTAAGCTGACACTCTAAATGATAAGTGAGATTTAAGTGAAAATGATAAGTACCTAGTTAATTGCCACTGACAGTGTATCTTTTTGTATTTTTGAATTTATATCTAATACATGGTAAAACATGTGTGGCACTCTTACTGTCAGTACTATTTATCATTTTCACTCAAATTCATCATAATTTTCCCGTGTCCCATGTTACTTGGGGCACAACACGTTTTTTTGACATTTCAAATCCGCCAATTACAGTTGAATTTCTCATCAAAGTTATGAACTAACAAGACTTTATCAAAAAGACCGTTTGCGTTCACTTATGTCAATTACAGAAAGAAAGTGCACATTATTGCTATAATTACAAAATGTTCATGAGCCGTGAGCATGAGCAGACAGTGAGCCATAACTTTTAACAACAACTCATTTCTTAAGTAAGCATTTTCCGGAAGAGAATCGAACTTCGTTACGTTGGTGTTGGTAAACTAGATGATTGAGTCAACGTTTGTGTACAAAACAAACTATGCACCCAATAGATTTCTTAGCGACAAATATCTACTATACTATACACAAAAAAATTACTTACTTCACGTATTTTCTCCAAGCTGATTTTTACGTATATTTTAGGCAATATGAAATATCCTTAAAAATAAGTCGCAAACACTCACAGACAAAAGCGTCTGTTAAGCAAAACGACCGCTAGGAAGTGTCTGGGAGTATTGGCAACTTATTTTTAAGGATATTGCCTACAATATACGTAAAAATCAGCTTGGAGAAAATACGTGAAGTAAGTTATTTTTTTGTGTACCTTGATGACCTGATACCTGAAAATTGGCCGTCCAAGCAAGCTAGCTGGTAGTAGTGTGTTCTTAGTTCATACTAACACTACTCAATCGTCCACATTTCCTTCGTCAGAAAATACGTGATGTCTGGCGGCCCTGGGATCTTACTCTAGTATGTCTATCATTTTTTGACAGTGCGAAAGTGACCGAGGTAGACATTCTGCGTTTGTGAATACATCATCTCAGGTTATTACCTAAAACGGAAAAACCAGCGGCAAGAGAAAATATAGTTTTATCCGTTTCGTTTTAAAAAGAGGTCACAGAGATCCTTGAAGAGCGAATCTAGTCTAAGATTAACATAATTACCGTTAAGGATTTTCACAGTTGGAATTGTCGGAAAGCTGAGTAAGATAGCCAAAGTTAGAATCGAGGTAAAATAACGGACCCAGCTATCTTATTGTGACATAAATATGCAAACCTTGAACGTGCTAGGAAAATCCTTTTGTTTATATTATGAACACGATACGGTAGTAAACATCTGACTTTCTCTATAGCCGATACTTCTTCTTTCGTATCGAGCCCGGAATAAATGTGATCAGATAATACGGTAGTAGCTATAGATATAATAAACATTTCTAAGGTAGTAGCTAAACTCTTCAGTTTAGCTACTACCTTACCTTTTTTTTTTTTTTTTTTTTTGGTGGGTGGAAAATAATCAAATGACCCCCCCCGCTCTTGGGCAGAGCGAAGGGGAGTGTCAGACTTCTACGGACTAAAAACCGAACCCATGTTCCTTCTTTGCCCTTGTGCCGAGACCACGTCATCTAGTACTAAAATCCGCGGCCCCGACGGGCGTCGGCCCTTGCAGGCCCCTCCTTGCTGACATATCTTTGAGGCGCGCGTGGAACACGAACGCGCCGCCGACACGGTCTGTTGCCGTCATGACGACGGCCGGACGGCGAGCTAGCCCATTACTCACCGTCCACAGGCCCGCGTCTACGGTGGCCGGAAGCCATCACGTGGCCCCCGACGCCCGGAGCGCCTTCCGCGCCTTCCGCGGCGGCTGGGACGTTGAGAGGTTCGCTCCCTCTCTCGTTCCGCCACCTCCTTCGCTAGCATCACTGCTTCGCAGAAGGAGGCGACGGCGTCCCATTCCTCCTCGCCCCGGACCATGGCTTGCACCAGGGCCGGACGCGAGAGGTCGCCGCCGCCGATCGCCGCTACGAGAACACGGCGGGGCTCCGCCCAAGCAGGGCACACAACCACAGTGTGCTCCACCGTGTCCTCGGGTCGATCCTCGCAGTGGAAGCATCCAGGCGTTTCCTCCCGCCTGATTCGGTGCAGGTACCTCCCGAAACATCCGTGTCCGGTGAGGACCTGCGTCAGACGGAAGGTGAGGGCGCCGTGGCTCCTCTCTAGCCACTCCTCAAAGAGGGGACTTACCGCCACTATCGTGGCGTGCCCTACTACTACCTTACCTTAGATGACAAAAAAGTATTCAATTGACCTTCGCTTTAGTCAATTGAATACTTTTTTGTGATCTCCATCATTTGAATAGCTGGTATAACGTTACTTTGCCTAATTAGTCACTTTTAAACATCCCAACGGAATTTGAGCAACAACCCTAAGAATTTTCATCATACCATAATATCTTAAAATGTAACTGTCGCAATATGATAGTTAAGGCCATGATATAGTTTTTAACTGGATAAGTCTAGTTAGATAGTAATAAATCATTTTCATATTCATATCATTACAATTTCACCCACTGCTAGGGATAGGCCTCTCTTTGCTTGTGCCAAGCTCTACGCTCTTGTACCAGCCTCAATATATTCTCCCAATTGCAACAATATCATCTGCCCATCTCGCCATCGGACGACCAACCCTCCTGTTTCCATTATTTGCTCGCTACTCTGTCAACGTTTTATTTCACTTGCCACAACTGACCTTTTTTTTTTGGTGGGTGGGAAATCATCAAATAACTCCTCCCGCTCTTGGGCAGAGCGGAAGGGAGTGTCAGACTTCTACTGACTAAAAACCACCCATGTTCCTTCTTCGCCCTTGTGCCGAGGCCGCGGTATCTCTTTCGACATCCCGCAGCCCCCTCTTATACCAGCCTCATCCAAGATATTCCCGCAATTGCATCAATGTCGTCTGCCCATCTCGCCATCGGACGACCAACCCTCCACTTTCCATTCTTTGGACGCTACTCTGTCAAAGTTTTATTTCACTTGCCTCAGCCGCCCCTTGCTAGATATCTTGCCTAGCTCCATTTGAGTTCGATATCGCGATTTCCAATATCGTCTCGGTAACAGATTCCGACGTTTAGAACTTGGTCTGCTAGTTTTATGCCGAGCATCGAACGCTCCAAGGCTCTTGGTGCTACTCTGAGCCTGTACACAGCTTCCTTAGACCTGGACTCCACCAAAGCGGAGACGAGTAAAGCGGAGAGGAGGAAGGGCGAAAGACCAGATGCAAATTTTAACTAATGTGATTGGTCGATGTCCGCACATCTTCTCTCCGCTCCGCTCGTCTCCGCTTTGGTGGAGTCCCGGCCTCAGCGTCCACGTCTGAGCACCGTACGTTATGCTGGGCAGAACACACTGATTATAAATTATTATAGAGGCGGTTCTTCAGGCCGTGTGGAAATTTGATTGATTTCGAATGTCGTCCAATTTGCTGAATGGCACCCAACTTTCATATTATCATCTATTATATCATAAGGATACAATCACTTTATCACGGCTTTAACTATTTTACTGCGACACAACTACAGCACAACAGATTACAAAAAAATAAAATATTATTGCAACAAACGTAATTATACCACAGCACCAATAAATCAAATTATATCATAGAGAGTTCATAATTATGTCATCAAAGCAAACCTGCTGTACAAAGTACTTATCTATACAAGCATAGAAGGAAGCAAAGTTTCTTTGGCGGCATGCACGTGGTATCTTATGTACTTACTTACTTACGTGTTATTAAGATAGTAAAACGACACAATATTGCTATGTTCATATAGATTGTATATGTTCCGCCTATACGTAACGCTAATTGACCCATGTGTGTACTAAGTATACATGCACACTGTAGCAGTGGGTGTACGTACGCATGGCGACCAATCAACTTATACCAAACCAGTTAATGCGAATCTTTCATTGTATGAGAGATCTCTACAATACGAGGCATTGTTATACTGGAAAAGTAAAGCTTAATGTGTCGCCCTGTGTACGCGGTAGTGCCTAATTGGTTACCTCTTTTTATAGGGTAATAATAACAAACAAGATATCATTAGATGTTTTAAAGATAACTAGCAGTAACTCGTGGTTGCGGGAACAAGCAACAATTTCTAAGGTAGTTTTGGAAGTTTCAGCCATTGTCAGCCTCTTTAGTTGGGGTATTACGGTATCTTACACAAATTATTGTCGATTTTTTTTAAACTAAAAAGCATCCGCATACCTACACATAAAAGTAAAAGATGCTGTATTAAAGAAGAAAAATTTTTAGTGACCACCAAGGAATCGTGAAAGATTCGCGTTACTGGATTCAGTACCTAATCCCGGAGTTATAATGAGGTAACAAACATTCAAAATAAAATACACCCGAAATGAGAACTATTTAAGAAATCGGTTAAAAAGGCAGCCCTTTCAAATTATGTTATTTTCTTCAGTGGTTAAGACTTTATGTTCTCTGCATTCAGTCATTGAACTGTTGTAAAATCGTATTAATTTTGTGAATTTATGTGTGTATAGATCACGGAACTGCTTTATTTAATTAGATTTTACCTTGAATTATGATCTAGCACGTAGTATGCATTAGTATTCGATTATCGCAGATATTTGCTATGCATTAAGAAAATCCGAAAACGTATGGCTACTACAGACCCATTATCATTCTCCTGCCCTTATTCCAATTTATTTGGGGTTTTTTTTATTTTTTTATTTGGGCTTACTCTTGACTTCAATCTTGCCCTAAGGGCAGAGATGAGGTCGGCGATGGAACGAGTTTACCCAGAAGAAGCCTATTTACTCGTGACTTAAATAGATTGGAGTTATATGAACTCGGGAAAACCGACGCAGGCAGGGTGTTCCACTCCTTGGCTGTACGAATAATGAAAGACTTAGCAAAACGCTTCGTACGAATGTGGGGTTGACGCAGCATGTCTTCTTCTTCCATACTTTCTAGCCGTAACATCCTTCACACAGTCCATTCATTGTTTCTATGGTCTTTCTTCTCTACTCTTGAGTATGAATGCAGATGGGTACAAGCCATATAATAATTATGTATAGATTCATACTCAACATTATCCTCACTAAATTTTTCTTATTCCTCCACATCACATGTCCGTCTCCACTCATAGACCCATCATAGCTTATACAACCAAGAAGCAACGCTGGGCTTGATAGGCAGTAGGCACCCAATATTACCTACATCGACGTAAAAAATTTAATAATTATAATATTTCTATCGTTTACTTCACTTTATAATATCCTTCCTACTAATCACACTAATATTATAAAGGCGAAAGTTTGTGAGTATGTATGTATGGATGGATGGATGTTTGTTACTCTTTCAAGCAAAAACTACTGAAAGAATTTGGATAAAATTTTGTACACAGATAGTTTATAACCTGGATGAACACATAGGATAGTTTTTATTCCGATTTCATCTTCCCGATTTTCTTCCAATTTTCGAGTTGCAGCGGGCGAAGCCGCTGGCAACACCTAGTGTACAATAATTATACAACAACGCTACAGGTTAGTATCCGTGGTGTTATATTGCATCGTGTATCCGTCAGGAAGTAAAGTTTTTCTAGATTGATCGCTAAATTGCCCAACATATGAGGAAAATTATTTTTTAATGTTACCGTGAACGATTTATTTTGGTACCAAGCTGCACCATTCTCTACCGTGTTACAAAAAGATTTCTTCTTAATAGGTAAATACATGAATTTCAAGAAACCGTTTTAATTTAATTAATCAGCCTTCACTACCTGTTAAATACCTCTATGCTGGCTCATTTACATATTTCTACTTCAAAACGTTCAACTCTAGATTTATGAATAATGATTTCACAAATAAATAAACCATATTATGCATCTACATTTAAAAATAGATGAGTAATTCTAGTTGATTACCTGTCTTCTGTACTGCGATTGAGTTTTCTTCCATTTTTTAAATAGTCAATCCGTGTGTTCTTTTGTTTCGTTGCAATATTAGTTACAGTTCTAGGCATTCAGAAAATAGAGAGAATGGGACGCCGTCGCCTCCTTCTGTGAAGCAATGATGCTAGCGAAGGAGGTAGCGGAACGTGAGAGGGAGGGAATTTCTCGTCCCAGCCGCCGCGGGAGACGCTTCGGGCAATTATGGCTGGCTTCACAGCTATCCGGGAGACCCGTACGGGCTGTCAGTACGGGCGCCCGGAGCGGGAGCACATGTTAGGCGCTAGAACATCGTTTCACCC
The DNA here is from genome assembly GCA_949775195.1 of Diarsia dahlii. Lineage (NCBI taxonomy): Eukaryota > Metazoa > Arthropoda > Insecta > Lepidoptera > Noctuidae > Diarsia > Diarsia dahlii. Next base: position 11,575,330 of record OX459194.1, on the reverse strand, counting down.
ACGTTTCAGAGCACTACGGGTGTGACCTGTACGGCTCTTTCGCGCAACGGACAGCCCGTACGGGTCTCCCGGATAGCTGTGAAGCCAGCCTATAAAACAGATGCAATTTCAGTGAAAAACAAGAACGAGAGGAACCAGCACAAACCCCACTGGTACACTTGGCGTCTGTTTTTATTTCATGAATAAATTAAAACTACAATAAAAATGTGCTACATTCAACAGGTTTAATATGGTAAAAAATAAAAGGCATCGACGCTATTTTAATTTACTGTTTTAGTTAACATATGTTCCAGTGAAAGTTTGAATATTAAAGGTTAAGATTTTAGTGATATATGTTTTTATACTTTAAGAGCAAGTTATTATAAAAAAAAATCAAACTTATTATAAGTTTGTTTTTTTTTTTAAATAACTTACTTAGTATGGATGGACTGTGTGAGGGATGATATGGCTAGAAAGGAGGTGAGTGCTGAGATGACGAGAAATAGGGAAGTATGGAAGAAGAAGACATGTTGCGCCAACCCCAAATAAATTGGGATAAGGGCAGGAGAATGATGATAAATTAACAAGAAAAAAACGATCATTTTTTTTTTTATATTTACTGTGGTTAGAGCCTAACTCATTGTCACAGTTTTTATGCCTATGGGCCTCTGAATAGGCTTAATATATTTTTAAAAGCACCTCCTCGAAGAAGTAAGCCACACACTGTCTGCGTGCGAAACTAATTCTAAACACGGGTCTATGGGCTAAACCTAGATGTACCAAGTCGATACTATAGTAAGAGTTTAAAATAGACGATTTCTAATTCTAGTAAACCTACGTCTTGACCACAACTTAAACTGTATCAGTAACACATGCATGCAAGTATGAGTCATCGCCGAAAGTCGTAAATGTTAAATTCTTCCTTGGCATCGTCACCACTCATATCGAACTCTTTCATTTTATTGCTTGCATTATTAACTTTTTTTGAATTATTAATTTTTATTGACCCTTCAAAGCAATTAATTTTACAACGTGCTCTAGGAATGGCAACAAAACAGTTTTTTTATATTTCTAGTTCGTTGGCAAACTAGTTAAAAAACTCCGTGTGGTTTTTACCAGTCTTCTTCATAGCGTGTCGATGGCAATCTAAATTGTGTCGGCCCAGAACTGGAGTACTAGTTTGGCGCTTTCGGTAGCGTCCATCAGTTCCTGTGGCGAACAAAGAACAGGGAACGCAGGACACGACATCAAGTCCCCATTGTTTGTGGAGAATTACATTAATCATAATCACATTTACACTCCAGGGTCTTTTACCAGTAAAAGTATGACAGACCCCTCTATCGTCTCAATGGAGAGTAAACAAAAAGACACAAAAGTTGAACGTTGATAGACATCAATTTCCCACGGGATTAAAAACTATGTGGGCATGTTTTAGGTACCTACAACCCAGTACCTACTTCTCAGAATAAAGTCGTTGCATATTTTTAAAGTGTGAAATATTAAAATAATACAAACAGTGCGGCATTACGAAGAAACCGCGGCTGCACGCTTGCCTTACAGTATCACATTACTTCCCAACACTTCCTGTTTATCGTAATAGAATCAGCAATTTATTACAATTACTGTTTCACTATTATTTAACCGAATAGTTCCCAACCATTACGTACTTAAAGAAAAAAATGATGATGATTTACGAGTATTTGTTTTTAACAATCCGTTGATTAATACCAGTACCATTCTAATTTATTAGAATGGTACTGGTAGTCAGTATCCCTAAATTCTGCCAGCCAGTCTTACTAAAGGATTAAGTATTACCCAGTTCTAACTGGATTGTGGAGGTCAGATAGGCAGCCGCTCCATGTAAAATACAGGGTTGCAGCCCTTGCAGCTGCATTCCATCCGGTTAGGCTAGAAGCCGACCCCAACATAGTTGAATATTTGGGTAAAGTAAAGGCAGATGATGATGTACTCATTAAAATAGCTCAGTTTATTTATGAGAAAACTTAACAACTTGCTATAATAAATAAAAAGGTTCCGACGAAATGAGAAAACAAATATTTGTCATATTATGCAAGAGTCTGATTTATTAAAGTAGGAAACAATTGAAAAGCGGAAAAGGTGAATCAGACCTTCTTGTTATTTGTGTACTCATTGTGAATTCGTAAGAATAAAAAGTGAGATTTGTAACAATGAGTGGCCTGATTGAATAAACTTGCAATTTTAACAAAAAACAAGTACGAGCAAGACCTACCGATTTATTTACGACATACATAACTTTAAATTCAAGCTGATCAAAATGAAATTTCACAAATCAACATCTGTTTCCTGGAAAATCATTCATCAATCATTGATGCATTAATATTACACCCGTTAAAGTATATAAACTGTTTCAGTTTGAGTCTATTTGATTTGGTATAATAATTCTTTCATCCAATAATAGCAATTTACGCGCCCCTGCCTGTGTGCTCTATTTTAACTTATACACAAATGGCGAGAAAAGGATACGAAACCAAGAAGGACACGGTCCGGGTTGGTCAACCTATAGAGAAGAAGAAGTTTTTACAATATTATTATATTATAGGACAGGACAGGGACAGCGGAGGCCCAACAATAAGTCGGTACTTACTTCACAACTTCACAAAAAACGTAAACCAACATAAAAAGTTTATACATTCAGAAACATTCGGTAAAGAAGACTAAAAAAATATGATAAAATACTAAATTCAAGTGTCACAAAAGATAAATTGATAGCTAGGTTATGTATATATGTATTGGCAGTAGAAAATAGGCGTAACAGTGCAGGCACAGTCCACCTGTCATACAGTCATACAGTTGCAGTTTCTATCCCTTATTTGCGGAACTGCATGTTTCTTGGTTCCGACGCCAATCATGACCAATCACATAAAACACACCAAATATCCTACTTGATATGCGAGGAGCGCAAGCCTTTTCACTATCGTTCAATGTCCCATTGTACGCACACTTTCTATAGTAAACAACGCCATAACAGAAGGAATTTATAAATAATTACGTTATGCAAAATTGTGACTTAATCAATATCTACAATGCTTAATTTTTATCGAAGCACAATCGCATGTCTATTTCCGTGCATGTTATGTGGGTGAAGAATAATTACTAGTACATGACAAACAAAACAACTGGCTTAGTGATGCTAATCTAGCACGTTGCTATGTAGGTAGCTAGTGCTGCCTGCAACTTTATACGTGATAATGAGATTCGCGTTTTTTAATTATTATTGTGTAATAATTTACGCCTCAATGTATTAACTACCTACCTATAACGTATATAACTATCGGCCAATCTTAGTTGATTGAAAACTTTTTTTGGACATTTTGAGCCTGTGTCGACCATTTTGCGCACGCCGCGCGCCGATTAAGAACTCAAATGTCTTCCGTACAAATAGAGCCATTAATTTTATGAGTTATGTATCCTTTATTTTGCGGATCTCACATCGGAAAGTGTCGCTAACCGAACATCACAACTTCTCATTAATAAAACCCAAGAAAATATTACCAAAAACCAGGAAACACAAAACCGTCGAAAATCAACCTCTAATCAGTAGACTAATGCGTGAGAAAACAGCTTCGAACAAACAAACAGACAATCTGATTACCGTCATTAATTGCTTCTGCATTAGAGCGAGTGTTGGTTGCTGAGTGCTGTCTCAATGTCACCTGTGCCATCAACCCACGCACAACCTTGCCATAACTAGAGCATGTGCTGCGTACGCAATTTGATCAAGTCGTTTGTCTTTGTGTTCGCTGACTCGAAAAAAGGTGGATGGCTGGTTAAGTTCATTGCTAAAACATTGGCGAAGTCTGGTTTTAAGATTTATGTGCTTGGCCAATTGAAAAGCACCTTTCAGTTCCAAAAATGATTTCTTGTAGTTTTTTATGGGCACCGATAAATTCTTGCATACAAATCCCCATTCAACTGTGATTGAAATATCTTGATTGAAAACTTACAATTATGAAGTTGATACTAGAAGTATCAATAAAATAGGGTATTTCACCAAAAAAATCTAATTAGTCCGTCAGATAGATTTCCAAAAAATAATGGACACGTATTTTTTCTTTTTTCACGTAAACAAAAGATGAAGACGATACAGTGCTTCGAAAACTCGTGCAAAGTCGTGTGACGTCACAAGGTTAGTACTTTTTTACTCACAGAGTGACGTCAAAACCCCCCACTCATGATCTTTGACACGTTTCATTTTCGACAATTTTTATTAATTTGAGAAAACAAAAAACACGTGTCCAATATTTTTAGATAATCTAACAGACGGACTAATTAGATTTTTTTGGTGAAATACCCTATTAACGGATCTATTAAAATGTACTAAAACCAGAAATAACTTTAATATAATATGAGTTTCCGTTTCCGCAAAGAGCAAAGCAAAGCACCGATTCGTATAATTATTGAAGATTGTTTTTCCCTTTAAAGTTGTTTCATGTTACATCTTATTTGTTACAGGTACCCCCGAAAACTGTGATGAAAAATGTTTAAACAAGAATTTATATTATTGGTAAGTACTCATTTATGTTAAGAGAGAGAGATTATTCCAGTAGTTATACTAAGACTTATTTTTAGTAAACATCTCTGAAAACCACTGTTGTTAGACAAAAATAATGTATTTTAAATTAAGGGAACATCCATGTTCCTTGGATTTATCTATTTACTTACGAAATTATCCGCCACAAATTAAGTTACATTGTCAAGTTTCATTCGTTGTAGCAGCTTGAAGTTACTACAACTGCTATTTACAAATTTCATCAGTTATCAAATAAGTGTTATTTAAACAAAATCAATCAATGTGTGGTTGAATGTTGTATTGTAGCTAGAGAGTTTGCAAATAGTTGTAATAATTTTATTGCACTTACTTCATTTTAAAATTGCATCATAATACTGATGATTATCAAACTAAATTATTTACTTTATTGGCCAGTCAACAGCTATTTACACAGTTAATATTTAAAATGATGATTTTCTATCGTTTAAGGTTAGCGTAACAATTTCTTAGGGAACTCGATCGCCAGATTTTCCAAACCACGATGGTTGGTTTGGAAAATCTGGCGATGAATCGCATTTCAAGCAAGAACAGCAAAGTATTGACATTATACTGCATACAAAGTGAACAATAGAATTATTAACAATGTTACTGTCTTTGATTCTTAATTAGGATTGAAGTACATTCGCGTACCAATATTCTGTTAGAACAATATATTATTATCTTATTGTATGCAGTCAAGCCCATGACGTAATCTTCTTGGAGTGGTTCCGAATGTTCTGATGTTGGCAATTCAAACATGGCTTGGTCAGGACATATTCTGTTATATGCAATTTAGATCTGGTACAACATTTCTCAGACGATCTTGTGAAACTATAACCAAACACCAGACAGGTACATGGTATGTACATGGTTATGATCTCCAAGTTCACGCACTTGGTACATTATAGGTAGTGTATCTTCATCGTTGGATTTAAAACAAACAAAAATATTTTTAAGAACAAGCTTTTTAATATGGGTGTAACTGTGACATCATTTTATTTTCGTATACTTCTCTTATAGGCCTAGGCCTATACTACCTCAAATTAGCAACTCTATTTGTGATGGTTCAAACTTCGTTTGAAATACTGTTCGGATAAAGTTCTAATCAGCTTGCACTACAAAGCGGTTTTTACGTCTTTCCCTGCGGCCGAATAGCGCGAAATGGGTGGTTTTTTGCGATTTACAAAAAAACTATTGATTGGACTAAAAAAGTAAAACACTATGATTTTAGTATGTTGCTTGTAGAATTATTTGACAAAAAATGAGAACGATTACATATGTATTTTAGTATGGTTTTTACTTGTTAAAATAATTTTTTAGAGGTATCTTCGTGATTTTTTAAGTTAGTTGTATTATGTTTGCATATATCCTGAAGAATATCATATATTTTTTTGATTTTGTTTACTGCAGTGAATCATATTTTTTTAAGCATTATAAAACTCGCGTTTTACTCCTGCTGGCCTCTTAATCCTTTTATTTTATGATGCCCATGTCACGAGGGTGCATACAAAATACCTAGTCCGCCATATCTGTCATATTAGATTTAGAATGACGGCACTTAGTTATACATGCAATGTCATTGAAACTAAAAGGTATGGGTACGCAAAATTTCAGCTCAACATGAATTACTGTGTTGAAAATGTTGAAATATTGAAGATATGACCCAAACAAGTAAACAAATATTGCAAGATTATATTAGTAAAAAAAGCTTGTAAAAAAAACGTGTTGTAATCAGGTAATTATTTGAATATCTTCTAAGCATTGTTGTTGAAATTGTAAGTAAAAATATATTGCTGAAAAATGTGCAATTTATGTAAAAAAAGTTCCTATGATGAAAAAATGTTTGCTGAAGTGTGAAATTAAATACTCCCGTATTTTATGGGTTTTATAAAAAAATATGCGTTTGTTAATATCTTGCAAGATGATTCTGGCAATGTTACTCAGAAGTTGATGAAAATAGTGTTAGTTCAAATATACATCTTTGTTATCATGTTTGTTCAAGTTTTGTAATAGGAGCTACGGTTGAATAACGTTATTAATTGAGTTTCAGTTCATTGTATTTCAGTTGATAACTGTGAAATGGCAATCAATAATAGGTCCATAGTTTTTATCTCTACGAGAATGCATTTATAATATCTACCTGAGTAAATACAAAAGGATACGTTGAAATGGTAATTTTCTTCATGATTTCATTTACAGTTTCTTTTTCAATCTACACTTCTACACTAATATTATAAAGAGGAAACATTTGTATGTTTGTGTGTATGATTGTAATGAATAAACTCAAAAACTACTGCGCCGATTTCAAAAAATCTTTCACCATTACAGAGCTACATTCGACTTGAGTAACATAGCCTACTTTTTATTCCTGTATTCCCACAGGAACGGGATCTACGCGGGTGAAACCGCGGGACGTCCGCTAGTAATTGTATAAAATCAAGGCTGCATTTAGAACATGCCATCATCACGAATGCATTGTGTTGTCAGATAATATTATTGTGGTAGTCTAGTCTGAAGGAACATAGCACATGCTTAAAGAATTAGATTATATACTCATGCTTTATTTGTTAGTTTTATCATTACTATAAATAATGCCATGTTTATGTATTATTTTCCGTTACTAAATGATAAACTAATGGTAAGTTATATGGAGAGTCCTGCTCTCATATTGCAAAAAGCCTTCACACAGATCAGCTCTTAATCTTGCCCGTGAAGTAATGTTAATACACATGTTATAATAAAAACCAATTAAAAAATGTGCTACAGAACAAACAAACAAGTCGTAATCAGCTTATCAAACCGGCCCTTTACTTTATGATTGAGAAATACATTTTATGAAGCATTTCTAGCTACTTTATTTTCTTGTCCACGCTTTAAGAGTGAAAGTAACATGTTCCAATGGTCACAATATCTACTCGCAATTACCAACATACTCGTACACTCGTACAGGACCCAATTCTACTTAATGGAACTTGATTTCGATATTAGATTATATAAGTGTTACACAATTGGTATTTCCTGTATTCAATCTTAATCCGGTACTACAAGGATGAGTAGATACAATTATATTTGTTAATCGAGAACAACACATGATCTCTGATATGATTAAAAGATAATTGATCTGAGCTCAATTGAGTTGTTTCATAACTTAGATAACTGCGTGTGTTTTTTAAATATGAGGCTACGATTAATTAGTAGCCCAAATAATCATTTAGCAACTCGTCCGGTCTTTAATTGGTGCCTACTGTTGTATTGGTGCCTTAGTTTTTCTACCTAGGCTCAAACTACACCTACGCCTGTCACCTCTGATTAATCGAAATTTCTAAGAAAAACCACAACAGCCTTACTACCAAATCGGGATTATCGGGTGTTTATGTTATCCTTTTTACGTCATTTTTGTAGGTAGCATGACCAAGTTAGCACCAGATGACGCATTGTTTTCGAGTCGATCTACAGTGGAAAAAAGTTTAACTATCAGCCAGACCATACTTTATCGTTCTCCATCACTTTATCACTACATATTGGTCATTTAAATGAAAATGACGTAAGGGCTGACAGGCTTTATAAGCTGTTTTTTTTTTCTGATAACAACATATTTTTATGTCGTAATACAACACGCTGTGTTGTGTGATGTTCATTTGTCATTTTCAAATTACAATCGTTTCTTTTACCGAGAATAATTCCGTCCTAGCCTTCGCTGCACACAAAAGGAGATGTAACAACAGCCAAGCACCATACAATATAATACACGACTCTATACCCACGTCCAATTAACTACACCTGTTCGTGTACCAAACAATGGTGTAAAAGAACTTTTCGCACAGGCCTGCTCCCGACGTGCATTCGGAAGTCAGTGGTCCAAGTTGCCGACACAATGCGCATTCTTGTGAGATTGTTTACACTCACGGTGATTACGCATTGATATTGTTGTTAGATAAGGTTGAATACTTACGCTCGTGTTTGCTTAGATCCCGAACGATAAGTTCTAGTAAAAACGAACTTGTATGTTACGTATGTACGTAGGTTTCCCTCCACCTATTTGTCAGTTTTCCAGTTTTTCCATATAATAAGGAAAAGTGAGGAACACGTATGACTGGTTAGTGACAAGTTTCTTCCGCTGGATGTTTAATTTTGTTTTTGCAATTTCCTGCTGATCTGATTCATGCAGTATATTACCCACCAGGCATAATTTCTACCCCATATGGACAATGAATCACCATCAGGCTGATTTACAAGTACTTAGTCGGTATCCTTATGATGACACATTTAAAATTCGTCAAAGTCTTATATGGTGCAGTAAGGTCCTGTAAAAACAATTGAAGTCAAAAACCCACGATCAGCCTCGCATTTACCACCAACGTCATTAGTTTTTACACCGTATAGTTTTTGTTTTAAGATCGGGATTTGAATACAAAGTAATTGGGCTTACCAAACTTCGCATATACATTATTATTATTATTATCAGCCATTTGTGTCCCACTGCAGGGACGGATGTCCCTGCAGTGCTTCCCTCTTTCGAAATATATACACACATAATTATATGCGATACATATTGCGATGCAATATTTCAGAATGTACATGCTGAAATATTCACAGTTTTTCCATAAAAGCTTAAAACCCGAAACGTTGACCTTGTTGAAGCTACCCGTGGTCTAAGTATGCTATGATTAAACATAATGAGTGTGCACATGCTCATAAAACAGTCGCTAAGTACATAATCAGCATTTAAATTGACCGTCTGACGCGAACTAATGACCTCTCATGTTCTAGTAATTAGTCTCTAGCACTAATTGCGAGGCAATGGGTTGGCCATGTTAGCCGTAGAACCAATGAACGTTGAAATAGACGTGTTCTTGAGTAGAAACCTATCGGCAAGTGTAAGGAGGGACGCCCTCAGGCTAGGTGGATGAAGCAACTGAATGAGAGAGAGTTTCCGAGCGATAGAGTGGAGTAGCGTGCAATAGGGTATTTCACCAAAAAAATCGAATTACTATTATTGGATACGTGTTGGATACATCTCTTCAATAGGGTCTATTGAAGAGATGTCCAGCACGGATTACTATAGGGCTATAGGATAATGATGATGACGATGACTAAATATCTTAAGATTTTTTAAGTGAAGGCGTTCGACTTTAAACCATCGACCTTGTGGAACAGGTCCTAAATTAGTGCATTGATGAGACTAAACCTAATGTAAATATTTACCCGTATCTTGTTTCCAATGCCATTAATTTTTAGATTTGTTATTTTGGGTTCTGTGGTTCAACAGGTAAAACACACGTATAGGTTCCCTAGTACAGTCATGAGCACTATTGTTATTACATTTAGAAACTTTTAACAGTCATATTCTCTTACACCATAGATTGTACATTTATGTTATTATAAACAATTTAAGCAGGCATACGAGTACTATATTTCAAAGTTGCAATTGTTATTTCTGGATGACATCCTCTTGCGTTTCTTTTTTTTTTAACAAAAACATTGCCCCACACTAGGAATTTCTCCTGTATCGTGGGTGCGTTCACAAACATTTAAACTCACATTCACAAATACCCAGACCCGAAACAACTAGCTGTAGGCCATACAAATATTTGTTCCGTGCGGGGATCGAGCCCGCGACACGCAGCGCAGCAGTTCAATCGCTCAGCCACTGCGCCATCCTTGCCGTCGAATTTAATAATACACTTATTTCTTTAAGTGTATTATTTGTGGTCACAACAGTACTGTCACTAAAGATATTTGGTCTACCTGCAACTTGCCAGGTTAAGTCCAAGTTAAAGCGCCCACAGAGACAGCATTCCTTTTGTCTTCCATTCCTTTTGCAGCTAGAGAGCTCGTAAGAATACATCTGTGACTCAGATATTACATCAGACAGACCTTTTCTTGTATACTTTCCTCATTCTCAACATTTTTTAACAATATCTAATGCGATTTTGATTAGTCTTCATTTGCAGGAACTGTGTTCTTTTGATTGGCAACTTCAAAAATCTTGCATTTTAACAATTTGTTTTCCGCCTCTTTTGTTTTATGCAGGTGATTGTGATAGCAAGAAAATCTTGATAAATTACCCATCTCATTTTATATTTTTTGGTAGAAAATGAAATCTCCAATGACCCCTTCTACTACAAGTTTGTTATTATTCAAACATTATTGATGTGTGTAAAAATGGTTGCATTCACGGACACACTATCACAAAACGTACCAAATATAAACTTAACCATAATATAAACCTAATTACCACATTTTATATAGGTAATTACGTTTATTGCATTTAGCGATATTAAAATAGTAAAAAGCCTTATTTTAACAGTGCTGTGACACACTTTTACGACTATGCGAATTTTGTAATATAAAACTTATTGTGCAATTAAAAGACCTTTGTTACCATAAGGAGTGGTACGTTAGATAATCTAAGCTGTGGGTGGCGAATTTGCAAAATCTTGCAAAAATGTTAGAGGCGACGCAACACTATTCTCCTGGTGCGAAAACCTGTGAAAGCTGTACTATGTAAACAGAAACAAACACACGCGCATATAAACGCGCCAATTAAAATTCATACGCTATAAAATTCCCGAAATGCGTTAAAGTATATAATGGTGAGAATTAATACTAATGATCGTTTACGTAAGGAAGCCATACAAAGTCGCCAAGCCGTATAAAGTCGCTTATTACACTGCTGTACAGGTTAGTGGCCAGTCGGGCAGTACTTGGGCTCGGACTCTCCGAGACAAAGAGCGAATGTGGAGCAAGTTATCGAGCAGCTAACTGATGGTTACGTAACGCACGACTGCAGGGTTGCCGATGCGGTTTAACAAGTAAACTCAACTGCTATCAGTTGGTATATTAAGAGTAAGGCACTCGTAATGTGTTATGTCATTCATGAAAGGTTGTTGTTGTGATAACTGACCTGCAACGTGTTTTCTGTTGTTGTCTTGTTGCTTTATGCAGTGCTGTGTGGTCCACATAAAGTTCATTACACCTTGTCAGATACGATATTTTCCGAATGTAGTATGTCAGAACTTCTTCCCATATCAAAATAAAGGTTAATTTAGGAAAAGGAGCAAGATATTGCTGCAGAAGCACGGTAGGTAGCTTATATGAATATCAGAACTTTTCCAGAATCGATAATCCTGTCACTGTCGTAAGGCCCTTCATCATCATCCACAACACGACATCACCCACTGCTGGGTATATATAGACTATTTATTTGTACCAAGCTCTACGTTCTTGTGCCTCATCCAGGGTATTTCCACGGTGGCAACAATGTCGTCTGCCCGTCTCGTTGCTCGATGACCAACACTTCTCTTTCCAGTAAGGGCTTTACCTTCCCCTTACCTTCTTGTCCTTGTCCTCACTTATCGATATCAGGATTCAAAACATGTCAATGGCAACATGTTGTAACACAAATAAATCCAATGACAACTCATACATTACTTACGAGCGACCAAAATATTCCATGAGGAATTGTTGTAATACTTCCTGATTGCAAATGTCCCTTCGGTACAATATAGCCTATTAATATGCCACGCGTAAGTACACTATTCTTGATCTACGATAAACCGAATCGAGAATCGATTGAATCATAGAATCGTAATTTTTAATCAAGTTACGATTATATGATTTAATCACAGTCGTTTAAATATTCTTATGACAGTCGTGAATCGAAAATCGTAATCTACTTGCAGGAGTGAACTTTTGGCACAAGTGTAACGTGTCAGAATTGGAAATGATGTACTTTATCAATAAGACGTTTCCTTCGACCTTTTCCTAACAAGTAGTACTTTTAGAATCCTTGGTGAGACTGGTTCTCAGATTTTCGGGCCACTGGCTACCTGTAACAACTGTCAAATATCTATATTTGACAGCCGGGAACAGTGGCATAACGTGCTTTTCGAAACACGGCATGTAATGGTTGGTCACCTATCCACGTATAACTCAGGCAAGCGCGGCTGATTATTTAGCCACGATCTTATAAGACCTCTATATACGTCTATAAGGCGACAATTTGTTTCAAAACATTTGTAATAGATTATTTATAGTTTTCAATAAATTGTTTCTTGAATTTAATAAAGCAGTATACAGTGCAATCAAATTATCTTGGCAGGTCCGAACTTCGTGCAGGTTATTTTGTTACAACTAATGTAATAAAAGTGTTATGATATTTATTTTATTTGTATTTCTCACTGTTTAAATTAGATATTTTCTGATCGTATATTGGTTTATCTGGCAATAACAGTTTTCTTCACAAGTTTACATGCGTAAAAGTTCGCAGAGCCTATGTTCAGACCTGCCAAGATAATTTGATCGTACTGTAGGTAACCCTGATCAAATCAACAAGTATTCGTTTACTTCGCTCGCGGCGCTCCGACTCTCACGCTGACCATTAGGATACACCCACTGCCTTTACATTAAACGAGTATCTATGGGTATCTGGTGTTTTGACCTACTTGCAAAACCGCTGATGTTATTTATGTTTCCCATGTTCCGAACATAAATCGTATTTTTCTCAAGGTCGATAGACACTGGCATATCTGTCTACGTTACGTATTGCTCCATAGTTTGAGCTAGATGTTAGCCTCAGATGCAACGTGATTATTTTACATGACCACTCAAAAAAGGCTATGTTCGCTTGTTTTGCAAAACAAAAGAGGTTTTGTTCTAAAAATGTTAATAGTCAATGGCCAGTTTTTAAAATAAAACACTTCCTGAACCTGAATGCATTTTGAAAAAGAAAATCATTTTGAACTATTACGCTTATTATTTAAAAACCTTTGACAAAATCACACATGATTGTTATGTCATTCATACTTACAAATTGCTAGAAGCTATAACTACATACATTAGTAACATTTGTGCCAAAAAAATGAATATGTCCGAACGAGTTTCGAAAAGCGAACCTTCAATAGCAGCTCAGACATCTTATTAGCATTTCTCCATAGCACATTTAACATCAATTACATCATATTCTTTGAAATCACAGATTACCCGTCTGTCAGTATAATTTTATGTGTATCATTGCGCTGACTGTTATATAAGCTCGGATCAAACATACTTTGACGAAATACACATTCATATTAAGTTGAGCATTAATTTTAATTCGAAACTGCCCACGTTACTTCGGATTTGTGTGGTCTGAGCTACAAAGAGACCGCCTGCTTGTTCCGAATGGGTAGTCTAACAGGTAACTGCAGTATAATTTTCAGCTTATTACGCTTATATTGTAAATATTCCGTTTTCAGTGTTAATAATAATGTTAGTGACAATGTCAGTTTAATAACTTATAATTTTCAGCTGACAACAACTCAAGCCAGCAATATAACAAATATAATATAACAATATGTATACGTTAATTAATCAATTTAAATATCACCCAAAATATTCTCACCATTACTAATAAAGACAACTAATAATATTGATTAATTAACCACCAAAACGTATCAATCTACTATAATATGACCTGCTGCGACACAAGTTATCATAACACCTGAAATATAATTATGGTTTTTCGATTCGGTGTGAGACGTCTGTGACTGAAAAGAGTTAATATCAAAACTAACGACATAGCTGCAGGTTAAATTTATCATCCGGCTGTTAATTCGTCAATTATCTCAATCGTTGACAGTCATCCACATCCACAAGAAGTAAGCGAAAGCCATTCTTAATAGCAACGTTATTTCCTTCAATCAATTAAAGACAACAAATCTTCACGGTTTGAGGTTTTTAGACAAAAAATCGAGTGAAACGTCAATTGCAATGAAACAGGCAAATGTTCTCATGGCTACTTTTTTGAGAAACCAACTATAATAGGTAGTTATGTTGAACTTATCGTCGACATCAGGCTATTAACATAATTTATTATTGAACAAAATCTTCTTATTATGTTCGTACATCTGTGATGTGATGAGGCTAAAAAATAAAAAGCTGCTACGGCATAGTAAAATAAAACAATTGTTATAAAGGGAAACATTTGACACGTTCTTATTTGCCTGAACTACTGTTTACTCTTACAATTGAGTAACAATGTTATCTTTTCAACAAACCGTATTATTTTGGGATAGAACAATTACAATTATATTCTAAAATAACCTCAAATATGTACAGTTTATGATAGCACGTTAAGCCTTTGGTCCTGGCTGTCATTTGAAAATCATTGACAGTCGTTACCGGTAGTCAGTGGCCTGAAAGTCTGACAACCAGTCTTACCAAGGGGTATCATATTACCAAATATTAATGATATTAAATATGTATGTAAAATAAATACTGATATCCAGCTGCATCCGGCTGGAAGCCGATCCCAAAATAGTGGGGAAAAGGTAAGATATACGATGACAGCCAGTTGATAGACAGAACTTATCGAGCCACCTATTATTCTTTTTCAAGTTACGTACTTAGGTGCTAATAGCAAATCATTTTAATTCTAATCGTTTACAAATGTTAATTACAGGATTAGAGATTCGAAGTGAAAGTAGGAACATTTAGCTAAACATACGAGACTAGGCAGTGTGTGGAGTTCCTCATGTCTCAACCTTTTAACGTTAAACGTTTCCTGGATGTCACACCAAACTTGATTAGAAATCATAACCATGTATGGCTATTGATTGATTCTAGGTAGATTCTACGATCAACGTAAATACTAGTTTAAAAGTAAAAATATAATTAAAAAAAGAATTTAAAGAAATTGTTATTAGAAAGACAGACAGAAAACATATTCATTTAGCATTTAGTTATCGATTCATCATAAATTAGTATCTAGTGTCTTGTCTCTGCCCTGTACTAGAGAGACCCTAATTCCCGTGTCATAAGTATGATACGGGATTTTACAAGCAGCTATCAATTTACAAAAGAAACCACGTAAAATAATAATATTTCATACATAACTATTGCTTCAAAGATTTTCATTAGTTCCGATTTAAGTTGTTTTTAAAATTATTAACATATTTTTTTATATTAAAATATGCACAATTACACACATGTGAAAACGACTTTGATTGAGCTTATTCCAAATTGGTATGCAATATCCGATTACACACATGTATATAATTAGCAAGATTATGGTCCGTCTACCATTGTATAAGACCTGTAATGGCGCCATAGCCATAAATAAGAACAATTATATTGTTATATGCGTCACTCGCGAGCCAGTCCTAGTTTTATAATGAAAATGAAATCATACACATACCCATACAAATTATGGCATTGTTACATAATTATTAATTACATTATGGATTATTGTTTTTCCTGCAATAGGCTACTTTATTGCTTTAGCATTGATGTTTACTATCGCATGATCCATAGCAATACGTGCAATAAAATGTATATTTGTGCAATGCTGGATACAGACAGAGCTACTAATAGAACCCAGTGATGTTTGACGTTCGTCTGTTAGTTTGGCATAAATCCCAAATTGGTTTCTAACATGATTTATTGCCTAAGTCAATACAAGTCGACTTTCAGGAAACTTTTCAATGGGTGTCCAGAGACTGAACCAATTACATTTTATCATAATTTATTTTATTCAAGTAATAATATGTACGTTTCTCTGTAAGGTCTGTGGGCCAAAGTGCCCTGAGAATGAGTTAATTTTATGTTATTCATTGATACAACCTTACATGTAATGTATAGTCATTGAACACCTCCAATCATAATAGTTGTTGTTCCATGGTGCAAACTAATTAGTATGCTTATTTTATGCTCTTAATTTGTTTGCACCATGCCTTATCTAGCGATAGATACAATTCACGTTCGATAAATAATATACGACAACGTATTTATGGCAACTGGTTAGAATAATACACGTAATTCCTTCTTACCGGTTAATTAATATTAAAGTTGCACTAGGAAGTTGTCCCTATATTTTATATCAATGACCGTCACATGTCGGTCTAGGTCACTATTTGCCTATTGCGACAAGGCATGGACGCTAGCGGGAAAATATATTAAAAAAAAATCGCAATTCATTGTTCTGAATTATTATTATTGTATGTATAATAATGAGTAATTATTGAGATGATGATAGTATCAATATTAATTAAGTATTGCCTTGACGATGACACATAATTGTAACTTAAATTAATTATTTATACTTGGATTTATAATTTATAATGTAGATGTTGAGAAAAAGAATATATTATAGTACTGGGTTTTTATTATCTGCAAAAATTCGGAAGATAAAATTCATAAATGAATAACTGTAGTGCAGAGTGCAGATTTATTTATGAATTTAATTTAACCGTTTGAGTTTTTGCTGACGAAAAAAAACCCAGCATATTTTTTAGTAACATTTACTTTTTCCTTTCTAACTTGCACTAACATAATAATATAATATCATGTTCGGCAAACAAGCGGCCTCTAACAGCTGATAACTTTTGGACAAGTCAGGGACCCATAGAGAATGCAGGCAAGGTCGCCTACGTGTCAAACTACTATTCACTTGGTTCGCATACCTCTGAGCTTAGACATAAGCTTTAGGAAAGCTCATTATCATAGAAATGTATGTACATAATGAGATCAGATAGCAAACCACGGTTGCCATCTGATGGCAAACCACTGTTTTCTGTAGCATTTATCTAACTACCGGGCTTCAAATCAAACGACAAGTTTTATTTTATTCTAAGGCATTCCTCGGTAAAAAGAACAGGTTTACAACCCTCTATACTGACCTGGCATCATACAAATTGGGAGGTGTAGGTGCCTGTTAGTCTACAAGTTTCCACTGCGGGTGAAAGAATCTCCCCGTTTTCCAGTTATTTCTTTAATAATAGCAGCTACACACGTTACGATAAATCGTTACGATTGGACGGTACAGTTTAAACTGCAACGATAAATCTACATGTGTGTATGAGAAAAACTGTAAAGTTTGTCCGATTTTAGCACTACGAAAACTGTGCAGTTGAAACTGTAAAGTCCGATCGATATGATTTATCGTAACGTGTGTAGCAGGCATTAAACTGTACAGTTTGAACTGTACCGTCCAATCTTAACGATTTATCGTAACGTGTGTGGCAGCCTTTAAGTAGAGCTCTTGCTTTTGTGTTTGCTCAGTTTGTCCCGCCATAAATAATAAGGAAAATATCTTGTTTATTTTATCTATTTGGTAGATCGAAAAAATCATATCTCAGTTAAAAATAACGAATACTAAAAGGCATAAAGGTCAACGTCAACGAGAACCGATTCGGTGCTAAGTTTTTACATTAAACCAAATGAAGCATTTCATTGACCACCGTTGTAACAAATAGGACAGAAAATCATGGTTTTTATTAGCGGAGAAGTCAAGGCCTGCAGTTAAATGGGCATTGGTGGGTCACATTGCACATCGTGAAGCACGCAACAGTAAGCAAGTCTATAATGTTCCCACGGCTGGGACAAGGGCCACCTCTTTGCTAGAGGGAGTGGGCTGTTCCCCACCACGCGGGCCCAATGCGGGCAAAAGTCACATGTCTTCGAATTTTGATTCTAGTACAGGTCTCCTCAAGATGTTTTTTTTCGCCTTTTTGAGAGCACGCAACGCAATTACTCAAAGAACTCACGTTACAATGTTTTACCACTAATTACGTGTGGACACGCCGCTAAACATGACGTAGACACTATTCACATAATGTATGTTAAAGACCGCATTAGACTTTAATGATGATTAGATGATATAGGTTTGTAACAATGACTTTTAATAGGTGGTTACTTATAAGTTAGTGGGTCTTTGTCAATGTGTTGCTATTTAATGATATTTACTTATTGTTGTTTTTGTATTACCTAATCCTATTTACACAGATGGCTATTTAGCCTTCTAACCTGCTAGCCAGCCATCTGTGAAAATAGAATGCATTTTTATATGCTCTGTATAAAATCAAGGCTGGCTTACACCAAAAGATGCAACTGTCACCAATTTAGCATAAAAACATACAATTGAAATCTCCATTTCTATGGACTATTTAAATGATAAGAACAAGACAAATAACAACACATTTGCCTCGACCATTCTTGTTCGAGCACAAACGCCGTACCAAGGAGACCGCTCAATAGATTATCACCAAGGTCTTCGCCAAAAGTACCCACGTGCAATCAAATAAGAGTAGGTACTACATGACAGTTGCAATTTATTTGCGCCCACCTTACTTAGCATGTGAACTGACAAGGAGAAGCTACGCTAAAGACACGTGACAAATGCCTACCTAAATGTTTACCTAAAACAAATGTGATAACTTTGAATATCAGCTTGTGAGGTAAGAAGAAAATTGCCTGGAATTCGTTAGGTGAAAGAAGCACCTTACAGAAGGCTGGAGGACAACAATATAATATCAAAATATACGACGCTATGGGTCCGTTCATGGGCGGGGTAATCTCACGTGATGTTATTTTTTTATTTGTGAAAAGGTTGGTCCAGAAAAATAATAAAATGAGACTTCACTGAGTAAGTAATACTTGATTTTCTAATCTGTTTTTTTATAATACTGAAATAAACTGACATTTAATGGGTTAGTTTTATACTGTTTCACATTGTGTTTTAATGATGATATGCCACAATTGGTAATAATCGTTGTAAAAGATTTTAGTCTAAAATTAACTTTTATTTCAGCGAATATATTATTTTGGCATTTGATTCGGTGATAATATTAGAATACAAGTTAATTGCACTGGTCAAATTAGGCTTTGGCATTATAAAACAGACATCTTATTTGCAATAACCATAATTATTTATCTTGGTCTTATCTCCATGGCACATTCATATCTAGTATGTGAAAAATCCTTAAATGATTGGCCTTGTCACTATGTATGTATGTACTTTGTATCTATAATTTTGTATAAATCGTGTAGCGTAGTTGTAGGAAGAGCTTTTTTATAGGTTTCCGTAAAGTCTGTTATAGCTAAGTGTATGGTATCGTGTCAAACAATAGTTTTGTATACGCATGCACGCACCACCAAATGTTTTCCATAAATTATCACCTATCATAGAGACAGCATGTTTGTAATCGACGCCCTGTAACATTATACCCAGCGATTAAATCATTAACTATTCATTTACAATGATAATTACCGTCCGCATTCATGAACAATGACACAATTTGGATTCTGGCAGAGATATAAAAACAAACAGACCATAGTTTGTGAAATATTCGTATCTGGTACAAAACAATGTTATCAGAGAAACTACTATAGGTCACCGGCTGAACAAACAATATAAAGCCTTGTTCACAAAATTCACTCATCTGACTTTCAAGGCTTCGTTCACAAGTGTGAACGTTGCTCAATGTCAGCCGAAGAGAACGAATGATTACGGCGTGGCACGTTGGTTGTCGAGACAAATCGCATGCATATATCATTATGCGTAAACCACACTATAACTTCCTATTGTAGAATTAAGTTGTTACGCCGTACGTGTATCGCCTGTAACAACAAATGAGTGTTTGAGGTCGAGGTCACGACTCGATGCTTTGGTAAAACTACGATGTTGTTTTTACAAATACATAACTAATTTTGCAGTTGGTTAAGCTTTAACTAGTTCTTTGTAAAATATTAGTTTCGTAGGAGCATAATAATTGGGTAAGTAAGTTCTACGTGTATTCTTTAGAATAACAATGTAGAGTCCAAATCCACACCAAGGCTCTATGTAGATTCTCTAATTCCTTACTGAAACACATTGTTCTGAAGAGGACTAGTAGCTGTACTTTTAAAATCTACAATGATGACATCGAACTACGAAATCCTCGTGTTTCACAAATAGCACTTGCTCTACAGATAACAACTAGCCTAATGCATGCGCCATACGTGGGTAGGCTTACGATCGATAGCATCTTCGAATTAGCATCTTGAACCCATGATCCGTATATCTTAAACTGCGACCTACAAAAGTACACTGTTTCTGTTACACCACCGAATTAACCATTTGAAATCATTTGTCATTGGCGTCAATAAAAGCCGAAACCACACGGGTTACTCCACCAGCCATTTGATTTATTAACCAACAGTACGGTGTAGATTGTGATCTCGAGCACTGTTGGTAAATTGTGGCAATGTAGCACTGTAGTACCTTATATGTATCGCAGTGCTCTGTAATTGATGGAGCAAGGAACTATGAGCTGATCACGATATGTTGTAACTGTGGCAATAGGCTTCATTATTCAGAAACACAATCTTATGATAATTTAGGATCAGTACCTTTATAAGTGCCCAGAAATATGCACATAAAAAGCTGTTAAAACCTTTGTTTTTGAGCTCTAAATTGGACAGATACACAAATGACTCACTGTTCACGTGTTTATCAAATAATGCACCAGAAAACGAGTTTCAACAAAGTTTTAATAAAACCATTTTGTTTCCCCAGGTCACGATCTACGTCAAAGTTTACGGATGTGACATCCTTTACAAAGAAACATCTGTCGTACAAGGCTTACGGTAGCTTTCAATACAGCGTTTGTTTATGAACAATAAATTGAAACAACAAAGCTGAGTGAAAGTGGTCAGCGTGGTTCCCCCATCCTGTCGCCCTAACATGGCCTGATTCCGCAACCTGTCTAGTGCCCACAGAGAATATCGAATTATATAATAAACATTTGTATAATTAGTGAGACCGCGCCATATATCGTTTGACAGACATACCATTTAACTTTACGTCAAGTCGAGTAACATTGTTATGTACGTGCAAACGTAAGGCGCATACATAATTATGAAGGAGAAAGGTGGGAAATACAGAAATAATCAGCGTATTACAATAACTTGGCTCATTGCCACATTCTCACGTGAATTTATGCAAAAAATATAAATTAGATTAAAGTAATGGCCACAATTTAAATGGTTATGTTCCATAATCTTTATCCATTTGTGGGACTGGCAGATAACACATCTTAAACACTGAACCGAGATAAAAAAAATCGGAAACATACAATTTGATATCAGAAGACATATTCTGCTGCATCCGGTAAGATTTAAAACCGACCCCAATAAAGTTGAGAAAAGGCTAGGCAGGTGATGCATTCTGTAATTCTGTGGGTTATAGGAAAGGTTTTAAGCGACCCCTGACAAAGTGTTCCACGGCGATTTAATAATCAGCGACATTTCGTCGCTGATTATTAAATCGCCGTGGAACACGCGATTTAATAATCAGCGCAATCGCAGGCAACATGAAGTAACAATAAACCTTCGATCAATAATAGTACTAGATTAAGCATCAGGAACAAACTTCGATCAATAATAGTACTAGATTAAGCATCAGGAACAAAACTAAGTCGCTCAAGCGGCCACGTTTGCACACACGTAAACATCTACATAACATCTTAGAAAAAAGTTCAATATTATTAACAACTTCAGATGATTATAAACCTTAACTCTTAAACATAACGTTTAATTATCATTGTAAAGTATATTTATTTAAGCCCTTTCATCGGAGAAAGATTAGAAGCAAAACATTTTAAATGTTGCTCCAAAATAAAAAGTCATCAGTACAAAAATATCCATTCTAAAATGAAACTTAAACTCTAAGCAATACGGTTAAAAGCATTTTGTGTACAATGTCGTGCTTATTCTGTTGCGGAACTAGCGTTCCCTGTTCAAGAACATGATACAATAGTTGGTGCGTTGTAGCAAACATTGGCCAAACAATTATAATATTCGCCGATTTAATTATATTTACAGTTTAATTATGTTTAAATATTATGAAAAGGCACATAATGATATTAAATTACCGAAAAAAATATATTCCTTTCAAAACCTTGGTGTTACGGTGGTTATTTACACAGTTTTTGAACGCATACTGCGGCATTTTGACGTCTTAATGTTGGCTATGATTGGACCATACTGATTTGAAATAAGACCACAACTACTTTTGTGGTCTTAAGTTTCGGGCCGTTTTTGAAGCGCTTATCGGGAATCTAGTACATTATTGATCGAAGGGAACAAAACTAAGTCGCTCAAGTGACCACGTTTGCACACACGTAAACATCTACATAAAAAAGTTCAATATTATTAACAACTTCAGATGATTATAAACCTTAACACTTAAACATAACGTTTAATTATCATTGTAAAGTATATTTATTTAAGCCCTTTCATCGACGAAAGATTAGAAGCAAAACATTTTAAATGTCGATCCAAAGTAAAAAGTCATCAGTACAAAAATATTCATTCTAAAATGAAACTTAAACTCAAAGGAATACGGTTAAAAGCATTTTGTGTACAATGTCGTGCTTATTCTATTGCGGAACTAGCGTTCCCTGTTCAAGAACATGATACAATAGTTGGTGCGTTGTAGCAAACATTGGCCAAACAATTATAATATTCGCTGATTTAATTATATTTACAGTTTAATTATGTTTAATATTATGAATAAGCACATAATGATATTAAATTACCGAAAAAAAGATATTCCTTCCAAAACCTTAGTGTTACGGTGGTTATTTACGCAGTTTTAAAACGCATACTGCGGTATTTTGACGTCTTAATGTTGGCTATGATTGGACCATACTAATTTGAAATAAGACCACAAATACGTTTGTGGTCTTATATTTCGGGCCGTTTTTGAAGCGCTTATCGGGAATCTAGTACATTATTGATCGAAGCAATAAACCGTTAAATAGCGTTTAACCGCTGTTTGCGACAACTCATATTGCAAAAATTGACGTTATTTCAAAATGTTAATCCGTTTACCGATCATAAACTCATAAGCACCAATATCAATAAAATTAATGTGTACGCCATTAGTAAAAGTGATTTTGCACAATATAACAATAGAAGTATGTCTCAATATGCCATGCTGATGATATTATCAGCATTTCGCTAGGTTTCAGCAAAATCACCAGCATAGGTAAAACCTTAACTAGGTACCTACTTAGTTCATTTCAGGAACACTCGAAGGAGCAAGCAAATAAGAATTCTATTAATTTTTCTTTCTTTAGCAATTTCAGGATCGTTTGATTGGTTCGAAACATGCATGATATTAAAATGTTATGTTTTACAATCTAGCGAATAAATAAATCTAGAAAGGCGCATAAATCTTGGCATCTTGGCATGTCCCTTCCTAGCGAAATAATTAAACACCGATGACTCACATGGATAAACTAGACCAAAACTAATGAAGCAGGTACTTAGAATTCACGGCGCCTACTTGAGAATTTTGTGTACCAGTACAGGATTACAATTAGAAAGCACATAACATTTCAGCGCATGCCGAAGTGTCTCAGTGCGTTGTGCAATAGGTACATTGTGTAACTGCGATGCAATACATGCTAATGTATTGGACTTCCGAACGGATATGTCAATTTAGTTAGCGTTCGACTCCTGCGCACCTCCTCCAATCACGCACATCTCGGCCTGGTTTAGAAGAATCTGAAATCTGTCCATTTTTTTTTCAGTTTTTATTTTCTTATGTAAAGTGTGTTAAAAGTGGAACTACGTATTACTTCCGCATTTTACATTTTCGGAAATGTTAAGTAGGTCATAATTCCAAAAAAAAAGGTATTTCACGATTTAATTTACCGGTTTAATTATTCATCTCCATAATATCTATAAATACGTGTCCTCATTATCCATATGGATTTACATGTCAAAACAATAAAAAGTAGACAAGTAGGTACAACTTTCAAAATAAATCAGAAAAACATGCTAAAAGTGTGTCAAGTAAATAAATCTATATTATGGTGCATATTTCTGATATCCAATTACTTATATATTATTTATAGCCATTAAAAGACAAGTTTTTGCGGTCGTTATATAAAATTACTGAGGTGCGGAACCAGAAATTAGCAAATTGGAACGAAAATGAATGATCCATGTGAGCGAGTGAGGGCTGGACTGACATGGTTACTTAATACCTAGATATATTACATCGTACGAACTTATCACTAAACGACCTAGTAATAAATCAAGTCTTGAAATATTTAAGTCCAGCGTTTACTGCATACTTACTTCATAAAAATATACCGAAAATTAAATTCAAGGTATGTTCTCATAATGGTTCAATAAGTAATTTATAGCTAAATGGTTATTATAAGAAATAGACTGCTTTCAATCACTGTATATAATTTATTTTCTGGTTTACAACTACTAGAATGTAACTCGAGACAACCTTCGACGTCTGTATCCGCAAAAGTAATGACCGTTGCAACCAATCTGTTTTTACCAACTGTCAGTAACGGTGTTGCCACCTTAAAATGAACGAATGGTTTACTAATACATTTAGTATTCGATTATTGTCTATGATGTTATGGTATTAATGAATCGACAATTAGATATGCTAACATTCGGCTAATCCTGACGTCAAACGCGGCCTCGCGTTTTACAATTTTTAAAATCAGAGGGAGAAAATACATAAATACTTTTATAAACAAACATTGCGGTAATTAATATCTATAACTAATATATGAGTCACTCTTATAACTATCATCGCATATAGGCACTCTCACCAATAGCGACTCACTCTTATATCTAACATCGCATATCGGCACTCTCACCAATAGCGACTCACTCTTATAACTAACATCGCATATAGGCACTCTCACCAATAGCGACTCACTCTTATATCTAACATCGCATATAGGCACTCTCACCAATAGCGACTCACTCTTATATCTAACATCGCTTATAGGCACTCTCACCAATAGCGACTCACTCTTATATCTAACATCGCATATAGGCACTCTCACCAATAGCGACTCACTCTTATATCTAACATCGCTTATAGGCACTCTCACCAATAGCGACTCACTCTTTTAAAGTAATATCTCATAAATACATTCTCTTATTATTCATCTCTTAGGTTATGTGATACATAATTCACTTTTACTCACTCATAAATCTTTATATTAGATACATAATATTGGTCAACTTCATTTTGCTCATGAACTATACCCATAACAACTCTAAATAGTTAATAACAAAATCAATCGATTTTACTTCATTCTCTCATACAATCACAATCACTAATATGGTCTCTCTAGTTAATTTTACACAACTCAATATTTTTCCACACATTATTCATTTTCTCTATTAAACATAATTATATCGTAATATTGTTTTAAAGCCTTTATGATAACCATTAAACATTATATATTTTACAACCATGATTTCATCTTCATCATCATCATCCTACAATTCTTGCATTCACTGACTGATATTAAAAAGAACAATCATAAATACTATCATACCAAATACATTTA
Source organism: Diarsia dahlii (assembly GCA_949775195.1). Classification (NCBI taxonomy): domain Eukaryota; kingdom Metazoa; phylum Arthropoda; class Insecta; order Lepidoptera; family Noctuidae; genus Diarsia; species Diarsia dahlii. Next base: position 11,549,641 of record OX459194.1, on the reverse strand, counting down.
TATCTACTCTGAATCACTCGATATCGCATCGTGGTTAAAAACAAGCCAAGGGTGTAATTTGTCGACAGCAAAAACCGATCTGTAGGGTTTGCAACCTTCTTTTCTAGTAATAGGAGTGTCCTCTATTTCGTAACGATCATTACCGATAACTTTAGAAATCCTAAACGGCCCTACACATTTAGGTAATAATTTACGACTATGTCCAGGTTCAGTGCGGATATCTTTTTCGACACGAACTAAATCGCCTATTTTATACTGAGTAGGTTTTTTATGTGATTTGTCAAAACGCTCTTTTTGTTCCTGTTGATTAAGTTGAATTCGCGATTCTGCATCTGATCTAATTTCGTCACGATCTACTGGAGTATGGGATTCTGAGACAAGCGTATTCATGAAACCGTCCGAAACACCTGTAGTCTGAATGCCAAACAGAATTTCTGAGGGGGTACGACCGGTTGACTTATTTATCGTGTTATTTAAGGACCACTGTATTTGCGGTAACCGTAAATCCCACTCGTTTTCTGGTCTATTATGGTTTGCGGTCGTTATAGCATCAACTATAGTCCGGTTGTATCTCTCCACTTGACCATTGGCCCTAGGAGAGGCTACCGCATTTAAAATATGTTTGATTCCCTTTTTATTTACAAAATCGGAGAATTCCTTACTGGTAAAACTGGTACCTCGGTCGGATATTAATCTACGGGGTACTCCAAAAAGAGAGAAATATTCTGTAAATACCTGAATACTAGTACTACTTTTAACATTCTTGACTGGTTTTATATATATGAATTTTGTGAAAGAGTCAATGATTACTAAGATGTGACAATTTTTCTTTTTACTGACTGGAAATGGCCCACAGTGATCAGTATGCAGCGTATCAAATGGTTTAGTAATTTTAGGTATAGGATGTAACTCCCCTTCTTTGGCACCAGCCGGTATTTTATTGTGAGCACAGCTGAGGCAGGAACTACAATATTTTTTAATAAATTTTCGCATCTTTTTGAACCAATAAACCTGATTAACCCTACTATAAGTTTTATCAAAACCGAAGTGACCGACATCGTCGTGATTCATACGAACTATTTGCCACCTAACAGATTTTGGAACTACCCACTTCAAATTAACATCATTATTTTTGTCACTTGTTATTCTGTATAAACGACCATTTTTTATTGTATAGTTCTTATGAATCTCGACTATGTCTTTCGTATTTGTGTCACTTAGAATATTCATTATTCGCTGTATTTCTGAATCCTGCTCCTGCACTGTACGCAACCAGGCATCATCATCTATTGCCATAATGTCAACAACTCTAACCTCATCCTGGAATTCAGAAATACCAGGATTGCGGGACAGTGCATCAACGTGACTCATTTTAGCACCATCACGATGCTCCACAATAAAATCATATTCCTGCATCAATATGTACCAACGCGCTACTCTAGGTATGAGATCTTTTTTTATCATTGTACTCCTTATGGCGGCACAGTCAGTAACAACTTTAAATGTTTTGCCTAAGACATAAACCCTAAATCTGTTTAAGGCGCAAACCACCGCTAAAGTCTCCAATTCGTATGAGTGAAGTTTGCTTTCGTCGGAAGTCGTTTGGCGACTGTAATACACTATAGGATGTAACATATTATTATCAAGAGCATCACGTTGCAGTAAAATTGCCCCAATGCCAACTTTACTAGCGTCAGTATGAATTTCTAACTCAGCCTGGGGATCGTATAATGCTAAAACAGGTCTTGTAGTTAATTTTGATTTTAATTCATTGAATGCAGTTAATTGAGGTTCATCAAAACTCCAAGGAGTGTTTTTTTTTGTAAGAATTGTCAAAGGTTTTGCTATTATTGAATAATTTTGTATAAATCGTCTAAAGTAGCTTGTAAGCCCAACAAACTGTCTAACCTCATGAACATTTTTAGGAATGGCAAATTCCATTACAGCTTTAATTTTTGCGACACCAGGACGGATTCCATCAGAACTAATCTCATAGCCCAGATAATTTATGCGAGTTTGAAAGAAATCACATTTTTCCAGATTAAGTGTTAGATGAGAAGATCTTAACAATTGTAGTACCCTCTCCAGCTTATCTAAACCCTCTTCGATTGACTGTGATGTCACCAATAAGTCATCCATGTACGCCAGTGCTAAATTTTGTTTACCCCTAAGCATAGAATTAATCGTACGTTGAAAAACACTAGGTGCATTTGAAAGCCCAAATGGCATTCTTTCAAACTCATACAATCCATCGGGTGTCACAAATGCCGTAAATCGCTTACTATCCTCATCCATTGGTACCTGGTAGTACCCTGAAAATAGGTCTAGACTTATGAAGTACCTACTACCTCCTAATCTATCTAATTGATCCTCAATGCGTGGTAACGGATATTTATCTTTAAGTGTTTTTCGATTAAGAGATCTATAATCAATACATAGCCGTTTATCACCATTTTTCTTATTCACTAGTATCACGGGACTTGAATAATCCGAAGTACTCTCACGAATGATACCATTCGTCAACAACTCTTCTATCATTTTACTTAAATGCTCACGTTCACTTTGTGATATTCTATATGGATTATACACCACCGGTCTGTTATCAGTTAATGTAATATCCATTTTTGTTATGTTAGTTTTACCCAACTCTGCCAAGTTCATTGCAAAACAGTCCCTATACTTTTGTAATAGTTCAAACATTTTTTGTTTTTGTTTCTCTGTCACATCTGTGCTAATTTTTACGTGTGATAATGGTAATGGTTCATATTTAGTAGTTTCCGTCATTATGCCTATATATTCACTACTCACTTCCTGATATATTTGGCCCCGTACTAATAACATACCTTTAAGAATCTTTATATCATTGCATGATAAGTTTGTCAATAGTAAATATCCCCTACCCACTCGAAATTCAAAAATACCAGAACAAATAACATATTCATTATCATGTAAAATTCGAAGACCACACTGCACAAACAAGCCACCTGTGTAATTTCCATCAGCAATAACATCGATTGGCATCGTGGTCTTAGGTTTTACGATTTCATCTTTGTTAGCGTAAACTTTAACCTTTAAATTATTTTCATCACAAATATCTGGTATTTGCATAAAAATCAGCTCATCGGCTGTTTTCAATAGTATAACATTTGGTTTTTCCGTAAAAGACTGCCCTACTAAAATTGGTGTCCTTAAATAATGATCTTCTACTATTAGAATTTCAGTTTCAGCTTTTACGGAACCAATCTCTAACACAACCATTGATTTTCCTATTGGCCTGACTAAAGAATTACCAAACCCCTGTAACATTGGTAAATCACTGGTATCCCAATTAGCTAATATAAGCTTTGCATTCGATTCTCCTATAAGAGTACATTTACTGCCTAGGTCAATGTATCCCTGCAAACTAATGTCATTCACTTTAACTTTTTTATAATATTTTTCATTATTGGACTCACTATTATTAATACACATGACAGTCTTACTTTGTTCTGTAACCTTATTACTTTTACTAGTTTCATCGCTATTATTGGCGTTCTTTTTACGACAGTCCTTTGTATCATGTCCTAATTTAAAGCAAAAGTTACACTTTTTGATAGGTTTATTACATTTTGTACTTATGTGACCTATTTCATTGCAATTAAAGCACCGGACTGGTTCTGAACCATTATTTTTTGTTTGTTCGTTTGTCATCTTATTAGGTTGTCTAAGCGACGCCGTGTTCCGGTTTCGGAAGTTAGAAGTTGGTGCATTATTTTCATGTTGAGACACAGTACGCAAATAGTTTAGGATCTGTTCCGGTTCCTTGAACATACAAGTACCTGCCCCCATTCGTACAAATTTATCATCAATGCCGTGTATAAGACTACCAACTGCTTTAGTTCCCGTTATCTCACATTTATTTATTAATGCCATTTTATCATAATAATAATGTTCTAACGACTGTCCAAATCTACATCGAAGTTTTAACATTGTAGTTAATAAATCTCCGTAATTTTCGTTAGAAGGAAAAGCTAATTTTAATTTTTGGGTCCACTCATGCCAACTATATAAAACTGAGGGTAGACCCTGGTACCACTTTTTCGCTAAACCAGTCAATTTAGGAAGTGCATAATGACATATCTGACGATCATTCCAGGAATAAATCTGCGCACATTCACTGACCTTGTTTATCCAGTTTTCTATCGTCTGACTATTATCACTTGGGTCGAATTCAGGTACAACACTAAAAGAAACAGGAAAATTGTTTTGACCCCAGAAATTAGGAACTGGGGGGGTCGTAAAATGACTAATAGGTTCATTGACCGTGGGAATGTGCACTGTAGAATTACTACTATTCGTTGGAACAGGTTCGGATTGATTATTTAACGCACTAGAAATGTCCGATACGATTAAATGATTTGAAATTGGCAATGGAGGAGTTTGAGTTAATTCACGGTTGACACTTCTTAGAGAAGACCCTTGCTCATGACGTTTAGAACGCGCTTGTCTCTTACTATGTCTTTTATGGCTATGGCTATGTTTACGAATATGACGTCTTTTTTTATGTCGCGATCTACGATGATGGTCGTCACTGTCGCTAGAGGTTGTATTTACAGACTTACTGTCTTCACTAGTATCGCGTCGCCTTCGTTTCGAATTGCCCATTATCAATACACAACGGTTTTAAGTGATTCAAAGTAAAAATAATATAGCACAATTTAGACTAACCAATAAAATACAGAAAATTTAATCATTATTCAAAGTCAAACAATGAGGGTATTAGATTAAACTAATATCAGTTATCACCAGTTGACACGGACGACATCAGCTAATAAATTATAACACTTTACACCGTCACTAATTAATATGTTATAAAAAAAATTATGTTGATCACAAAATCGTCTTCACTTTGATATCACTTTTGTTTTATTCGCACACAGTTCCTCCGTAAATCTTCATATAATTACGCAATTACATATATTCCGATGATAAACGTATGCAGACTTCTCTTTTCACTATTCCCAGGAATCGGTTTGTAAGGGATAAACGTAGTCTTTCCCAATATGTTTTGTATCGTTATAACAGTTATAAGCAGGCAAATAATCATGTGGCAGCAAAATAAGACATCAATCTCTGACCTTTCATATTCCTTGAGTCCAGGAAACCGCACAATCAGGCACGTGGATAAACTATAGCACACTTCTGAATTGTAAGAAATAGACTGCTTTCAATCACTGTATATAATTTATTTTCTGGTTTACAACTACTAGAATGTAACTCGAGACAACCTTCGACGTCTGTATCCGCAAAAGTAATGACCGTTGCAACCAATCTGTTTTTACCAACTGTCAGTAACGGTGTTGCCACCTTAAAATGAACGAATGGTTTACTAATACATTTAGTATTCGATTATTGTCTATGATGTTATGGTATTAATGAATCGACAATTAGATATGCTAACATTATGTTTCTTGCGGAATGTTATTTACAACAAATATTAAGCTTAAAATATTTTGAAACAAACTTGGAAACGATATCCCACGCACCAATTTTTAACTCGCAACATAAAGATTTTATTGCGTAAAATAGAGACAGATTTGTTGCTGTAATTTGTAGGAAATGTCTCTATTGACAAGTGTAGCTTTTAATTTAAATTAGTAATTTTAAGTAGGTAGTACAGTAATTGGTTAATAAAAACTAAGATTTACATTTTTATCATAATTTAGATCCCTCATAGACACAATATTTTAAAATTGACTTTTTTGTACAAATGTTAGCCATGACTTTGTTTTATTAAATTGCTTCAGATTTTCTCACGAATAAATCTCAAAATAGCACAATGGAGTAAAACAATTATACCTACCTTACAAAAAGTAACATTAACGAATAACTTTTTTCATATTTTTGTTAACTAACTGGATAATTACAGTCTACATTTATTTTACAGAATAAATTAAAAACTCTATCTCAGGAAACATCTCTACGTTTTTGTACAACTTAATCAACATTTGTAGCATAAAAACGTGTATTTCTACTTCACGGATATCAAAATATGTTAGTTATCCATCTAACACATTGCATCAATAATAATATCTTGGACATCCGAAACCTACCTGAGTTTTTTGTTCAGTACCTAAAATCAATAACATTCTTAAATTAATTCTAAGAACATTTTTTTAGCAGCGATCCGCTCTAGATTACCGGTAGCTACCTGGTACACACGGCTACACATCAAGCTATACAAAACCAGTATAATCTGATCGTTCATTGTGCGAAAAGATCTAGTAAAGTGAGGCCAAGATTAACTGGTTTTGTATAGCTTGATGTGTAGCCGTGTGTACCTGCCCCATCAATCAGGGGAAATTTATCTATCGAATATGATAATGACGAGTAGAGGTGCGCGCACGCCGTCACGTTGTCGCGTGATTACGTCACTAACTTTCGTCGCGTGAGAACCTTCGCATTGTGGCTCGATCGCGAGTCGCGAGTCGCGCATCACTTTCATTGTTTATACGGAACTGCGCGCACGCAGCGGACGGATAGACGTGTGTGCGGAAGATGTGGCGCGCATGCTCACTCATTTTAACAACGTGCGTAATAATAACGTAACGTGATCTACGTTAATAGAGCTGAAAGTGGTGTACGGTAATTGGAATGATACGGAGCATTGAGCATAGGCTAATGTGCCTTTTTTTTGGTTTGTGAGGGAAACTTTCAAAAGACATAGACAAGAAGACAGGTCTTCGGGGAAATGCCTGGAAGTGTGTGGTTGAGCCCTTAATATCTCCCCCGTCACAGCCCGCCGATAGAAGAACTTAGCCAAAACTGTACCTGTTTTGCCATAGAATGCCTGTTTAGAAATATTTAACGTGTACGTGGGTAAATGATAAATAATGTGTGTTAAATGTTTCCCCGAGGCACAGACAGTCATATTAACAACTTCTTCCGAAAATTGCACTAACCACAACACCCACAGACAAGTCTAGGTGCAAGTTTATCTAAATTCTAAACATGATTATATGCACTTTAAATCCAGGCATCCGACATATCTGCATGCTAGTATCCATTCTGTATGCAACATTATTACTGGCTTTACAGGAAACCTTTATTTTAGATCTAGAATGCAGGATTATAGCGACGTTCGTTCATATGCAGGGCTTGCAGCAATACGTTACAGTTATAATAAGCATTAGTTGTATACGGTAAGGAATGTGTGTGCAGTGTGCGACTTGGCCGCGACCGGCGTCACAAGAACTAAAATACATACATGCAACTTTAATGGACAGTGTCTAATGAGCTTTTTAACAACGCAGTTACTTTGAACCTAAACGCAAACTTCGTGCAGTAAATCTCTTTTCTCAAAAATGGTATGTAATGTTGCCATAACATCTCTAAAAAGTATCCAGAAAGTGAACTTTACCGGAGACTTATTCACAACTGTCCAGTAAGAAGCGAGATTTTAAACTTGGAATCTCCTACTGTCCAGTAAGTAAGTATGTAATTTACTTACTGGACACTAGGTCATCCTCTTTAGATCTGTTTAGAAAAAAAAACATAGTACCAGACACAGATTAGAGTTTAGCCATTATAACATGGTTATAGAAGGGAGGTTCCAAATATATATCTATCTCTCTTTTTGGTATGACATTTTATGAGATACATATATTTTTGGAACCTTAAACAGCCATTTTATACGTTGCATTTTGTACTTAGTAATGTTGTAGAAGTATAGTGTGGGATTTTATGATTGTATTTAGTAATTTCAGTTTATTAAAAAGTTTTTTCTAAAGTTGTTTCCTAAACTGCCTCGTTGGTCTAGTGGTCGCAAGCTCGACTGCAGAGCGTGAGGTCCTGGGTTCGATTCCCGGGTCGGCCAAAAAGTGCTATTGTGTTTTTCACATATGAATGTAATCTTCAATATTAATTAAACGAATTTGTTGTTAAACTTTCTTTAATTTTTGAGAAAAGCATTATACAAACCTCAACCAGTAAGAAAGCCATCCTGGCCTCGTATATAACCAGACCTCACCTGCGGTTCGGTCCGGTTAACTCATACTTGGCCAGGAAGGCTTACTTACTGGATTCTGCAGTAATGTACTATTACTGCTTTTCTAATCATTGAAACCTTTGTTATGTTCAAAGCAGTTATTCCAAGATTTCGACACATATGTACGTTGGTGAGTTAAGATACTTAACCTAAATTAACTTGAACTCATAAAGAGCTTATAATATAATATTTGACTAATCATTTCCGTACCTATGGTTCGGCAACCCGGAATCTGCTACCAAACATATGTTATGTGGCGTAATAATCATTTTAATTCCAATTTCATTTAGCCAGCCTACTTAAAACCAGTAGCCAAATTGCAGCACAACTCTGTAATACAACAAGAACATCAAATTTATACAAACCCACTAACCCAGATGATGCAGAATTTGGTAATCATATATAACGAAGAAAAAACGAAACTAGACATATATGAGTCCGAATTCGGTACAGAAAAATAGTTTAACTAAGCCTCTAATGACTACGAGACACACCTACTCACTGGCCACGTCACCCAAACTTCTTATGGAATCAAATCATTTCGGTTTTGTAGGCGACTAATGAAGGTCTTATAAGGAATGTAAATTACCTGTGATTAACAAGGTTACCAGTATTTCGTTGAATGCGGATTTGTGCGCCCTCAGAACCCACACGACGCCTTGGTGACACCCACGGCTGGTACGGTCACCACCAGGCGACCAGGCACACAAGACCCCCAGCATGCTCAAGTGCGTAGTGCCACCGCCTTCAGCTTAGCAATTACATGTGGATAAATAACAAGTCGCCCACACACTGACACCTCAGTACTAGAGCATGCTGATCTCATATCTCGTATTCTGTCACAAATTATTCTGTTGATTGATATTTTAATTGTAAATTGATACCCATGAATCTTTTATTAAACGAGCAAAAACAGAGAGCAAAAAATTTATTGCGGAAGTCTGTAATTATTGTAATCTATCTATCTATTTTTTTACACTATGTCGAATCCATATCATGGTCTTTCAAGTTTGACAGTACTAAGATGAATACTTGAGACGCAAGAATATGAACAGAATTTTGTAGATCAATCGTTAAAGTTGACCCTTACAGAATCAGACGGTTAGTCTCAAAACACGCTAGGTGGGCGTTCAATCCAGGCGCCACTGACGCCAACACAGTCAGGTTGTAATTTCAATACTTTTTAGACCTTACATGGTTGTAGGCCAAAATCAAGTCGGTGCTGATTCAGCGATCACAGTCACCCTATAGGTAAGCTTCTAGTGGTTTTAGGTGGAGAATGAAAAATATATTTTAAGCGATTATTAAGATTTTAATTCCGTTTAGCGACAAGTTTATATCTGTATGGTTCAGCAATGACTTCAACTGGTTCTTCGATAACGATGGGTTCAGCAACAATGGGCTCGGGAATGGGTACAGCAGTAACAGGTACGGGGAGGTGGTTGCCTTCGACGTGGGTTCCATCGAGACCGGCGGAGTACTTGGTGACATACACCTGGCCGTCGTCTCCGATGTATGAGACCTCTCCCTCAAAGATCATGACGTAGCCGGTGCCTTCCGGTGTGGGCACAAGCCTGCCACGCTCTGACACCACGGTGCCCTCAGCCGTCACGTACCGCAGAGCGAACTGACCGAACTCGTCGTGAATCTCCTCGTGCTCCAGTGCTGGCATCCTCCGTAGCTCTTCGGCGGTAGCATCGAGACTTGTTGGTGCTGCTGCAGCCACCGCGAAGAGGGACAGAGCTACCACAAACTGCAAACAACAAAGCAACTATTAATATCGAAAAATACAAGCTAAAACTTATTAGAGCATAACCAATTAGCATGTTAAGAAAATACTAACGAATTTCATGTTGAAAAAAGATTTTTGAAGTAATGAGGAGACACAAACACGATGTGTATTGCTCAAATTGCAAACTGATACCATTTCTCCAAAAGGGACAAGCTTTTATTCTATAAAGTAATAAGAATTTCAAAATTAATACAATAAAGGGCCATTGATGAACCTGATTAGTGGAGAATTAGTAATGAGGTAATTGCAATATGCATGCAAGTTACAAGTTGCCTCCGGTAACGATAATTGAAATTGCTTCATGATAATTTAATGGGCATTAGCACTCTGTGACACATCTGTGACATAATACCTGCAATTTGTTTTACCTCATACCAAGGTTTCTTCTCTAATGTATGTTAAAAGAAACAACTCATTTACAGGTCTGAATAAAATTATTTAGAACCGAAATTCTTGAATGGTTGATTTGTTTTATTCTTGACAACTGTTGACTGCATTTAATAAAACCTTTATATGTAACCGCTTACTTGGTACATTGTTTTCTTTAAGAAGGGGTTAGATTTAGATTATCATCATCATCTTACAGCCTTTATCCCATGTTATTTGGGGTCGGCACAACACGTCATTTTCTTCGATTTTGCCCTGGCAGTCGTCACGCTATCATTTATTCCTTTTTCCATCATATCATTCCTCACACACTCCATCCATCTTTTCTTTGGTCTTCCTCTCCCTCAGTTAGATGTTTTTAATATTTATGGAAACTTCCAATTGTAGAGGTAATTCTGTAGTTTAATACATTAATTCTCTAATTAATTGATTTCATACTGGAGTACACACGGCTACACATCAAGCTATTCAAAACCAGTATAATCTGATCGTTCATTGTGCGAAAAGATCTAGTAAAGTGAGGCCAAGATTAAGGGTACTTAGTCTGAACGGCCCAAATCGAATGGCACGTGGGCCATTCGCACGTAAACAAAAATCGTCTACGTTCAAATGGCCCGGTGGTAAAATGAATTTAAAAATAATTCAAAGTACAGTCGCAAACATTGTATTAGTCACATAGTTTATGAATTTTAACTAAATAAATATTTAATTATTTAAAATCGTCGAAATAAACGGAATACATCTTCATAACCTGTCGGTACGATTTCAGGTAGCTAGATAAACAATGACCCTTTCTTGTCATCCAATCACAAGCAGGATGCTTATCTGTGACGTCAGACGACTGTGGAGAAATATGTTTAATATGCAGCTTAGTAACACCACTGTTAATTTTGCAATTGTCTAATAATGTTGTGCGTTGAATTTTTACTTTTGAAGTTTTGTGTTTTTGTTTACTGTTGGATCCTGGTAAGTTTTTTTTATATAATAATATATTATAAGGCTAATTGCATATACTGCAATATTTTTCTCAAAATGTTTCTTCAGTTAAAGGCGTTTCATATGTACATTATATTCTCTATCTTTTTGGGTCCATGAACATAATATGATCGAATTTAATAATATAAGTATATCTCTCTAAACTCGTTTGCAAACAACATCAATATTCGGGCTAAAGACTAAGCTACCAGATTTTAGAACATAAATAATATATGACCGGGACTAGATTTCGATGCATACAATATACAAATCTGCTGCAATCTACTTTCACACTTCTAAGGCCCATATTGTATATTCTAGGTTTAAATAATCAAAGAAATGGATGACGCACATCCCTCTACATCACAATCTACAAGTGAGGGTAAATCAAGAAAAGGTGGTCGCCTTCTACGTAGAGGTGGTTATGAATATAATTGGAAAAGGCTGAACAAAGACGGAACAGAACATTGGCGTTGTGCAAAAAAAAGTACGTGCAGTGCTTCTATTAAAACCAAAAGTAACCCTTTAACAGTTGTACGTGAAACATCACATAATCATGGACCTAAAGACTTAGAAACAAGGGAAATTGAAGAGCAAATGGAAAAATGTATTAACGCTGTTCAACACGATGTATCTATTCCGATTCCTCAAATATTTAATGAGCACATGCAAATACTTACACAAAAAGGAGTACAAATTTTACCTAAGTTTGAAAATATAAGCAAACATCTATACCAAAAACGAAATAGCTCAATTGGAGCCAAGAGACTTTGCTTTAGAAAAGGAGCTGACGTTATTATCCCTCAAAAATATTTATTTATGTTATTTGCGGATTATCAATACAGACAAAAAAGAATATTAATATTTGGACATAAGGATTTCATTGTTTATTTGAGGCAGTCAAGAAGTTTCTTCTTTGATGGGACATTTAAGATCTGCCCGAATGGATTTTATCAAGTTTTTACAGTTCATGCAGATATCGGAAGCACTCAAGAATTTGTTAACGTGATTCCTATTTTGTATGCTTTACTACCTGATAAGAAGCTTGACACATATCAGTTACTATTTGAATTAATAAAAAGTCAGGAACCAGAATGGAAACCGACTTATGCCACTATGGATTTTGAAGCGGCTACCATAGTTGCATTACAAAATATGTTTCCAGATGTTAAAATAACAGGGTGCAATTTTCATTTTAATCAATGCTTGTGGCGTAAAGCAAAGAAATTAAATTTACACAAGACCCATTCAGGCAAGGCACATATAAAATTATGTACAGCATTATCACACATTCCTCCACAATTCGTTGACGATGGTTGGCTTTATATTATGGCAGAAAGTCCGTGCAGTGATAATTTTACAAAATTCAACGATTATTTTGTTAGCACCTGGCTAGAAGATAAGGTGAATTCAAGTATCTGGTGTACATATAATAAATATCATAAAACAAATAACATTGTAGAGTCATGGAACAATAGAATTAGAAAATTCATAAAAGTCAAACCAAATATTGGTCAACTTCTACAAGGGTTGCATAACGACTTCAAATATTATTCAAATCAGATAAGGAAACCTGATGGGATCAAAATTTCAAAAAGGAAACCTGAAACTTTGACAAGAAACTGGAAAATTCAAAGTACAGTAGAAGAATTATTGACTGGACAGATAAGCTTGGGGCATTGCTTAGAAAAATTAAAGTTTTAATCAATAATGTTGTATTTTCTTTTTACTTTGTTGATTTTTTATATTAAAATAAGCCCGATTATAACTAAATCTTATTGTTTAATTGTATTTTTATATTTTGTTGATTTGTTTTTCTAAAATAAGACTGATTTTAGGTAAATCTTATAGTAAATTCTCATATTTTGTTGATCTGTTTCCTTAAAATTGCTGGCAGGTTTTGACTGAACATTGTTGTACAATTATATTTTTATGTTTGTTAATTTGTTTCTCTAAAATAAGACTGATTTTCACTAAATCTTATTGTTTAATAGTAAATTCTCACGAATTGAGGATTTTTATTATTTAAAATTAGGCTGCTTTTAACTAACTTCTTAATTGTATTTTTTTATACTTTGTTGATTGGCCTATTTTGGCTTATTGTTTTATTTTATCTTATTGTTTAATTTTTTTATGTTGATTTGTTTCACTAAAAGTTTTTTTTTAAATATGACTGCTTATACATAACATAATGGCTATATTTAACTTTTGTAAACATTTTATATTGTTGTTGATTGTTTTATGAAGATAATACAAATCTAAGAAAAAAAATTATTTTATTTAAACTTTTTACTTTTGCACCCGAATGTACATAATGTAGTTTATCCATTGAATTAAGATAGATTTTTTAACCAACGGGCCATTTGAACGTAGACGATTTTTGTTTACGTTCGAATGGCCCACGTGCCATTCGATTTGGGCCGTTCAGACTAAGTACCCAGATTAACTGGTTTTGTATAGCTTGATGTGTAGCCGTGTGTACCTTGACTTCACAGATATGTGACCGCCTATTATAATAATTAACTGCATACACTTAAGACATTACACACACGAAGGGGCCTACTAGTCCAGTGGTCGCAAGTTCGACAGCTGAATGCAAAGTCCTGTATTAGATTCGTAGGTCGGGATAAGCGTTACCGATTTTTTCTATTAGGAATTTTCGAGGAATTTTCGACATCCCAGAGTCTGCAGATTTGAACTTTTGTCTCTGCTTCAACCTTTGACCACCCAATGCTGAGTGTAGGCCTCTTTCAAATCTCTCCACTTTTGGTGGTTTTGTGTCTTGGCTATCAAGTTTCCTCTGACCACTTTAACGAGATCGTCTATCTACCTAGTTTGTTGTCTTCCCACATTCCTCCATTCAGTCCGTGGTTTCAACTCCAGCACTTTCTTCCCCAAACGGGCTTAATTGATGGCTGTATACTCACCCTCTATAACATGGGACTTCATGGTAACTAGCGAAATAGAGACACACCTCCACACTTACTTAATTAGTATTTATAACAACTTGATTTGTTTTATAACAACTTGATTTGTTTTATAAGACCACTGAATATTTTTTGCGATTACTATGTTGGTCTCATGGAGAATGTCAGGATCAGTTCACATTAAGGGATGAAAATAATCAGGACAGTGGAAATGTTTGAACAGCTTCCGCTAACAGTGCACCTAATGTATGTATTATCTCTCGGCTGGTTGACTGGTAGGAAATGCCTAAACGCATCGCCTTTGCACATGTTTAGTGCAAATTATTTTATTAGCGTTTAACCTAACCTATCTCAGCTAGTTGACTGACTAAAAAAATATGAATCTGTTTAGTCCGTCTGTTAGATTATCTAATAATATTGGACACGTGTATTTTATATTTAAAATGTCACTTACGGGATATAAAAAAAAAAAAAAAAAAAATATTATTATTATAATAAATATAATAATTAAAATATAGTGTGAGTGTGTAGTGTTATTAATATATTTTTTATAATTTAAATATAGTTATGAACCGTGAAAGCTTAAAACAGTACGTGTATTTTGTTTTATCAAATTAATATAAATTACTGACGAAAATAAAACGTGTCAAAGATCTTGAGTAGGGGCTGATGACTGTTTACCAGATAGTGACCTATCTGGTAAACAATGTACCAAACTGTGACGTCGTGTGACTTTTGGAAGCACTGTATCGTCTTCGTTTATTGTTTACGTGAAAAAAGAAAAAATACGTGTCCAATATTTTTTGGAAATCTATCTGACGGACTAATTAGATTTTTTTGTCAACAACCCTATTGAAAGAGAGTAACGACGTAAAAAATATTGGTTGATTTCACACATTTTGAAGGCCCCGTAATCTCTTATGAATTCTGGTTTCCCCTTAACTCTCACTTACAAGAATCTCTCCACTACTAATCAGTAATCAGGTTCATTAATAGATATTTGGCGAAACACTAATGAGTGTGTATTATATAAGCTCGTCCCTTTTGGAGGAACGTTATCAGTTTGCAATTTGAGCAATACACATCGTGTCTCCTCATCACTCCTAAAATATTTTTTTCAACATGAAATTCGTGAGTATTTTCTTTCTAAATATTTTCTCTTGTCACTTGACCATTATCAAGGCATTGACTTGTATTTATCGATATTAATAGTTGTTTTATTACTTGCAGTTTGTGGTAGCTCTGTCTCTCTTCGCTGTGGCTGCGGCAGCACCAACAAGTCTCGATGCTACCGCCGAAGAGCGGCGGAGGATGCCAGCACTGGAACACGAGGAGATTCACGACGAGTTCGGTCAGTTCGCTCTGCGGTACGTGACGGCTGAGGGCACCGTGGTGTCGGAGCGCGGCCGGCTCGTACCAACACCGGACGGTACCGGCTACGTCATGATCCTTGAAGGAGAGGTCTCATACATCGGCGACGACGGCCAGGTCTACGTCACCAAGTACACCGCCGGTCTCGATGGAACCCACGTCGAAGGCAACCACCTCCCAGTGCCTGTTACTCCTGAACCCGTTCCTGAGCCTATCGTTGTCGCCGAACCAGTTGAAGTAATAGCTGAACCATACCAATATAAACTTGTCGCTAAACGGAATTAAAACCTGAATAATCGCTTAATATTTGTTTTTTTCACTATCTACCTTGAAACCACCAAAAGCGTACCTACAGGGGTGCAGTTGCATTTTTATTTGAACCTGACACAAAGAGCTAAGAAGGAACATGATTGTGTGCTTTTTAGTCAGTAAAAGTCCGACACTATAGTCGAGAGTCTGAGGAGTCGTTTGATGATTTCCCACTCTCCAAAAAAAAAGCGTCTGTTAACAGTTTTTTAAAAAGTGTGTGCCCGAGATCACTGATGAACGCTCTACAGAAAGACTGAAGTTGCGGTGAGAAAATGTTTCCCTACCCAACCCATTTGTGTCACCTACTGAAAATCTCCCACCTGGACACAAGTTTCCACAGCTGACATAGATCATGCACATATGAGATGATATGATCACAATATGAATTGCGTTAAGAAGCGTAAAAAGGACCTTTCATGACCATTTTACGAATTTTAACGAAATTCATATTATTTTCCTGTTAAGATCCATTTTTCTGAATGTTCAAAATGGTCACTTTAGCAGATCATAATATGAACTGACATGAAAAGACATGAAAAACGCGACCAATATTCTTACATCTGAGCAGACTGACATTAAGGAAGAATTGAAAAAGCTGAAAATCCAAAACTGTACTTTCCAAGATGAGATAACCCTTCTCAAAACCGAATTATCTTCAGATAAATATAATAAAACATCGCGCGAAGGAAACAAAAATCAGCCACAGTTCGATTGTGAGTACATGGCCTTAGAAATTCAAGACCGCGCAAAGCGACAGTATAATATTATTATTGGAGGTATATGCGAAATAAGTGACAAAAACTCAACAACAAGGCGTGAATACGACACTAATCAAGTGCTTAGTATAATTCAAACAATTTACAAGGAATGTCCCTCCCCTATGAGATGCATGCGTCTTGGCAAGTATAACTCGGAAAAAACTAGATATCTTAAGGTTACCTTCCAACAGCAAGAAACAGTTATGCACATTCTGCGTAACAAATCGAATCTCAACAATGAGAACGTTCGCATATTACCGGATCAAACGCCAATGCAAATAAAACATATGAAAGATCAACGTGCGGAATTGAAACGACGAACGGAAAGTGGTGAATCAGATCTCACGATAAGGTACATAAATGGAATACCAAAAATAATAAAAAATCCAGCAAAAAACTACTCACAAAACAAATACCTCAACAATGCAACTACGACACTTCCGATTTAGATAACGTGACTTATCAATACGTAGATACCTACCAAAATATATGTACATCCCCAGCCTCGTTAAGAATGTTTTATGCTAATGTGCGTAGTTTGGTAAAACCAGGGAAGCTTGATGAATTAAAATGTATCCTACGCGGCTTTAATCATACCATACACATTGTGTTGTTAACAGAAACATGGATCAAGTCTAAAATTGATGCCGATATGCTGGATATACCCAACTACACACATATATTTAATTTAAGGAAAGATTGTATAGGTGGGGGTATTTCTATGTACATACACATAAGTTTAAAATTTGATATAAAAGAGGAGAAATATGAAAGCGGTAACAATTTTTTATGGGTAAACTTAGTAAAACACTCTCTTACCATTGGTCTAATTTATAAACCCCCAAATACGAACCTGAGCGACTTTCTTAACATTTACACACAAAGATTGGATAGAATCAAACGCAAGACAATTATTTTTGGGGACTTTAATATCGACCTACTAAGTAGTGAGCGCAAAACAACCGACTACACAGATGCTATACAAGAATCAGGTTACTATATAATAAACAATATACACGAAAATTACTGTACTCGACAAACTAAGAACACAAAAACCATAATAGACCATGCATGTACTAATATATGGAACGCTAAGGTACACATGGCAATAATTGAATCAACACTATCAGACCACAAACAAATCTACCTGGAACTCAAACAATACAAACAGACCCTAATACGAAAAGTCCAATATGATGCAATAGATTACAAAGCTCTGTGTGAGAACATGCTAAAATATGTCTCGACAGAAGAAATAAACCGCTATGCCATTCTTGAACAATATATAATAAAGAATATAAATGAATCAAAATTAAAAAAATACAAAATATTAAACCTACCACAAAAGGACTGGATCAATAAAACAGTAATTAACTATATTAATGAACGAAATCAATTATGGCGTGGTTGTTTGATGGATCAAGAAAATGTTCAACTGCAATCTAAATATAAAACTGCTAAAAAAAGAGTAGAATGTAAAATAAAAGAAGATAAAAAGAAATTCTATTATGACGCTTTTTCAAACTGTAGGAAGAACCCCAAACAAATGTGGAAATTGATTAACACCCTAGCTAAAAATAAGACAAACGATGTCTGTACTCTTCCTAAACTGACGGTTGACGGCAAAGACATAACAAACGGTAAAGAAATCTGTAACGCGTTTAATAATTATTTTGCTACTATTGGCTCTCTGTTGTCCCAGAATATAACACAAACTAATTCTAACCCACAAATTACATTAAATACGCCAGATACAGACCTTCAACTAACCACTTTAGAACATTGTACTGAAGATGAGATATCAAAAATAATAGATAATTTGGATAATGCTACCAGCAGTGGGATTGATGGAATCACAACAAAATCTATAAAATGTATTAAGAACCTAATCTTAACTGACCTAACTAATTGCATTAATGATTGCTTTGATAGTGGCGTGTTTCCGGACAGTCTTAAAATAGCTAAAGTTACCCCTATATACAAGTCGGGAACTAAAACTGACCCCGGAAACTACCGACCAATCTCAGTGCTGCCTGTTATATCCAAGATATTTGAAAAAGTTTTATATACACGCTTATCTAAACATTTAATTGATACTAACTTTCTTTACTCGCACCAATATGGCTTTCGTCCACACTCCAGTACACTTTCGGCTGCTGTTGATTTAATTACTAAAATAAAAGAAAACATAGACAAGAAACAATTAGCTCTAGGTGTCTTCATTGATCTAAAGAAAGCATTCGATACTGTTAGCCATATTATCCTCCTGAAAAAGCTAAAAATCATTGGAATTACTTCTACAGCCTACAAAATGTTTGAGTCTTATCTTGCTAATCGGCAACAGATCGTCAAATTAGATAAATTTACAAGTGACCCGGCCAATGTACAGTGCGGAGTACCTCAGGGATCGGTCCTAGGACCATTGCTTTTCCTCATATTTATTAATGACATTAGTACAGCTGGACTGACTGGACATGTGTCACTGTATGCAGATGACACTTGTCTTTTTTACTTTGGTGATTCCATCACTGATGTCATCTCAGATGCACAGAAAGATCTTGATATTTTGAATATATGGCTTAGTCAAAACCTCCTAATTATGAATGTTAGTAAAACGGCCTACATAATTTTTTCAGCAAAGAATAAAAAAATACCATCATTTCCAAATCTTATAATAAATAATCAACCGTTACGAAAGTCAACGCATGAAAAGTATTTGGGCCTAATAGTGGACAGTAAGTTGACATTCAGACCGCATATTGACTACATAAAATCTCGAATACTCCCACTAACCGGAGCCATACGTAACATTGCAAAATGTGTACCCTACAAGCTAAGACATACTATTTACAACACGCTAGTCAAACCACATCTGGAATATCTGATCCAAGTATGGGGACAAGCTGCAAAAACAAATCAACAACACCTACAACGAACACAAAATAAAATCATCAAAGCCCTCTTCAATTATAACTACGCTACTCCTACAGAATTACTCTACAAAAAAACCAAATTATTTAACCTACAACAATTGTATACATACCATACATGCATGACTATCCGAAAGATCCTTAAGACCAACATACACACAAATATTTCATTCACACAAAAGACTCGTAGATATAATACCCGTAATCAAGATGACCTAGAAGTACCAAGAGTGAGAACCCTGTGTGGCAGAAAAACTATACAGTACGAGGGGGTTCGGCTATACAATAAATTACCCAAAAAAATCAGAGAGTGTACAAGCATACCAACATTTAAAAAAGGCCTAAGAAATTTTATATTAGACACATAAGTTTAGCTTTTTATATCGGCGTTGTAACGCCCTTTAACCTACCTACCTACTACCTACCTACCTACTACCTACCTACCTACCTACTACCTACCTACCTACTACCTACCTACCTACTACCTACCTACCTACTACCTACCACCTACCTACCTACCTACTACCTATCTACCACCTACCTACCTACTTCTACCTACCTGCCTACCCAATTACCTGCTAAAAAAAAAATAAAAAGAAATTGTGTGATGCCATATCTTGTCACATCTAGCACTTTAATTTTGTTTCCATGTTTGCTTGGTAGGTGTTTGGCAGCTGGACTTGTTTGTTTTGTAAATTGTGATCAACCCTCATATTTTGTTATTTTTTACTATGAACTTAAATTTCTGTACCTTCAGATTATGTTATTTTTTAGTATACCAGTAAGTGAATTATTAGTAATTCTTGTTAAGGAATATATGTTCATAAACCATATGTTATTTTATATAGATAAACCTTGGTGTTTACCGTTCGGTCTCTTGGATGGCTTGAACGTCGTATCTAATGTAAACCTACTTATTGTTAATTTTAGTTAAGTTTCTCTTTTAAGTGAACTGTAAATGTTCTTTGAGAAATAAATGTCTTTAAACCGAACTGCGTTAAAAATCGTAAAATACTCACAGACGCAGTTACTACATAATTATGACGGTGAAGATTAGGTGTCGGCTAATTGGATCATTTTGGGATGACTGATGATACCTAGTTAACGTCTTGTTTACTCTATAACAAATGACGTGTGTTTTCATAAAATACCTTCTCCGTTCCGTCGTCGGTAAAAATGCAATGTCAATGCTGAATCAATAAGTGCTACACTTGTTCGGGTTGAATTAGTTCGGCACAGCCGATCAACTAAATTTAACAAGCGTATTTAAAGGGTGTTTAAATTGCTATAGCCGGGATGTGCATGTTCTTCTTGTCAATGCGATCACTCTTTCATTCTGAACCATATCTTTCCAAGATATGGTCCTACTCGCTACAGGTGTTACAGGTCAAAGTTTCAGTTTTCATGCTTAATTTTTTTTAATACCGAGCAGTTTTGAATGTTATAACTTTAAATTCTATATTGAGCGCAGCCGTAAACCGTGATTTTTAACCGACTTCAAAAAAGGAGGAGGTTATGTTCGTGTGTATGTATTTTTTTTTGTATGTTACCTGATTTCTTCCCCATTTGTGGACGGATTCTCAAAATTCTTTTTTTATTTGAAAGAGTATACTCCTGAGGTGGTCCCATTTTAATTTGGTGAAGATCTGGTGCTGATCTTCGGAGATATACAATGGAACTCTTCAAAAATAGACGGCAAATCTGTCGTAATTGCTGGAATCGCTTGGATGTTTATTAAATATACATTATCATGACGTAACATCACGCCTGTATGCTCTGAGGGGGTATGCAGATGTGTACAATACACATTTTTTTAGTTGTTATATATGAATTTCATAGACACGTATTACGTGTTTCGTGCTTTTTCTGACGCTATTCAAGTATTGGCATCTAGCAGTCATCACTTGTCTTCATGTTGATGAGCTGCTAATGGGTTTGTGGTTAAAGCAAAAATAGGGGAATCTTGAAGGTTAAGGGTTAGGTTTCTTGGTTGAATGTTAAATGCATAGTAAATATTTGTATAGGATATATATATATATAGGTGCTTATTACAACTAAAAATGAAAAATAAAAAAACATTTTTGCAAAAAAAACAACCGACTTCAAAAACACCAAAAAGAGAAAAATAAACTTAAGAAGAAAAATCAGCTTCTGAAGTCGGTGGCAAGAAACATGAAGTCAAACAAACAAAAGTCACCGGCTTCAGAAGCTGATTTTTCTTCTTAAGTTTATTTTTCTCTTTTTGGTGTTTTCGAAGTCGGTTGATTTTTCGTTACAAAATTAAAAGTTGTTTCTCAGCGATAATGTTAATGTATAGAATGCTTGCTTGACGGCTTCGATTGCATCCTGTAGGTATACAGTTTGTGTCAGAAAGGTGTGACATAGACCATCAAACTGAACTACTTACTCCATGAGATTCACATCATAGTTACTCTTAAGATGTAGCAATCCTACACAATATTTCAATAGCTTTTCGAGCCAAATACGAGCTGATATGAGCAGAACCGTGAGTTTAAAATATTTGTTCATTCCTTATCCACGATTCATCTGAACTGTTCTAATTTGCCTTTTATTCACACAGGCTAATAAGAGCATGATTATGAAGTCAAGAACAGAAATATAGTATGGCTAATACAAGGATCGAGTTTTAGGGTCAAAACATGGTGGGCGTTGAATGCGGTCAATCCATAAAAATGGCATTTAAAGCTGCCATGTTGTAGATAAAAAAGTGATTCAGTGATCACAGACACTATACTACTATGACAAGTGTATTAGGGTTTAGGTAGGCAGTAAAAACAGTTTTGGTGATTTTCAAATTTTAATGTAACCGTTCAACCTTAACAAATTTGAAGGGTTCAGCTATAACTTCAACTGGTTCGGGAACAAAGACTGGCTCGGGAGCGATGATGGGTTCGGCAGTAACAGGCACTGGGAGGTGGTTGCCTTCGACGTGGGTTCCATCGAGGCCGGCGGAGTACTTGGTGACGTAGACCTGACCGTCGTCACCTATGTATGAGACCTCTCCCTCGACAATCATGACATAGCCGGTACCGTCCGGTGTGGGTACGAGCCGGCCGCGCTCTGACACCACGGTGCCCTCAGCCGTCACGTACCGCAGAGCAAACTGACCGAACTCGTCGTGAATCTCCTCGTGCTCCAGTGCTGGTAACTTCCGCAGCTCTTCGACGGTAGCATCAGGACTTGTTGGTGCTGCTGCGACCACAGCGAAAAGAGACAGGGCTACCACAAACTGGAATAGACAAAAGAACCATTAAAATCTATTAACACAAGATTTTAAAATGGAACTGGGCTGGTCACATCTGTCACATGTCGGAGGAGCAATGGGCAAAAATTACCACTCAGTGGATACTAAAAGGCAGGAAACGACAACGCGGCAGACCCAGAAGGAGATGGCGGGATGAGCTGGACTCTTTCTCAAGGGATTGGTCTACCATCGCACTGGATCGTGAAAAGTGGAAAGAGGGAAGGGAGGCCTTTGCCCTGCAGTGGGACAACATGGGCTCATAATAATAATAAACACAAGATTTTACCTCAAGTAACAATTTAAGTAATGAACTAAAGAAATACTCACGAATTTCATGTTGAAGGAAATTATTTTTGAAGTGATGAGGAGACACGATGTGTATTGCTCAAATTGTAAACTGATACAATTTCTCCAAAAAGGACGAGCTTATATACTACACAATCATTAGTGTTTTGCCAAAAATGCCCTTGATGAACCTGATTAGTATTAGATGATTAGCAATAAGCACTATTTGAAATAAAAGTAATTACCTACATTTTTCAAGTTAATTCCTTAATGTAATATATAAACTTGTATAATTAATTAGAGGGACTACTAGAATGGCTTTGAAATGTTGTACTTTAATGAGCATTTTTTGTGCAATCCTATTCTGTAACGAAAGAGACATTCCCTGCATTTGTGGTTTTCAAAGCTAAGATTGAGATTTGCCATTATGCAGTGATATTATTAAGTTTCTATAACGTTACTAAGAGCCATAAAGAGAAAAGACAAGCTGCTAACCGGGCACAGGTCCAATTCCCAAAACACCTTTTTACTTGACGGACAATTTTGCATCTCTCTACTGTCGTTCTGATGATCTCCATTTAACGCTGTATAGAAAGAAGAGATAGAAACATAGACCTGTCATCTCAAAATCGGAACATCCTAAAATTTTCAACGTTAAATTCAATTTTCACGCAAATCGTTTTTTATAACTTGATGCTGTATATATTAAATATGATTTTATAATTCGTCATTGTAATCTGTCTGTTCCGCCACATTCCTGTTTTTGCTGTTTTGTATAAGTAATTATAATGTGTCAGTACAACATTTACATACAACAATACGACTGCTACATAATTAGTTAAGAGATGATGTCAACGAGTTGCATCTATTGTACTTGGAGTATAATTAAATTATTTTAGTATAAGGTAAGTAGACGGTGGAAACGGTAAAATAGGAAAAGTGAATAAACCATGAATAAACCGTAAGGCTGCGCCTTATGAGTCATACAAGATGTTACCAAATATAAATTATGATTATTAATATCCTCTCTAACTACATTTAAGTTTTGATAGGGCATAGGTTATAAAGAGCTTGGCACACCTTTTAGACAAGGTTTCCTGTTTTCTTTATCTTATTTAAAAAATAATAATTATACGTTGTACGTTTACGTATTATCGGGAAAACGCACAACACACGTTATCGACGATTTTTCTTTGATTTTCACAAATATCCAAGAGTAGAAAGGAAGTACAAAGACATTTATTTTATTTTTTTACTTAAACAGCAGCTTTGTATAAACCGCTTTTCTGTTCGGATTTCAAGTTACATGCTTTATTCATCTATCGAAATGTTAACACATTAAGCTACGGAATTGTGAAAGATAGATTGGTATGTAAATCAACGAACGCCTAGTCATAGTTTTTGACATGCAAATAAACCATGCAACCACCACACCGAACTGCTTTGTCTAATCCGTATAAGTCAACGAAACGGTCCAATTAAAATAAAGAATTTAGGCGGAAATTAAAGCCAATTACTTCGAAACAAATGAGAACATTCGTGGATTAGTTTTTTGTTCAATACCTTGCATTATTTAGTCATGCAAGTTAGCGTTTCCGCGTAGTTCTTTAGTTCTCGGCCCACGTATGTCCCGAGGCTGTTGCGGTAGGCAAGTAGGCAACACAAACACATTGATATTCCATAGCACTAGCCGTGAGTAAGGCTGACATGGTTACTTGGTTAGTCCTTCTAACATCGCTGTTGGACATTTCCTTATACGGAAGATGTCACACCCAACATGCGCTTACAATGCGCCGCAAGAATGCATCATTTTACCAGCGTCACTGCTTTACTTAAATGTTTTATTGTCACCTTCTAACATGATGCAAATTGTTCGTTTGAAAACATCGCTCTTGACTTGCAGTATTCAGCCTCACGACAGATACTGGAATATTAACGTCATGTAAACCAATTGTCTGAAACTTATTTGACTTTCATTGTATTTTTTCCATATTAATGGGAGGTCTGTGTATTTTGTTGCTTCATCTCGACCTTCGGGGCTGAGTTAACATCTATTGTTCAACAAATTACTGATTCGTCTCTAATTCGTGGCAGAACCATTGTCTCTCAGTTGCCCGATTTTACGGGTAGTGCACAACACGAGAAGAGGAACATACCTACCTGACTAGGAAAAACACATCGCGTGTACATGTAAATGCTGTAACGTCTTGTTAGTGATGGTTAATTACTGAGAGCGGTGATTTAGGGTTATCCCGCATGACAACACATTTTGACAGTTTGTTCTACAACAACACATTTTGATAGTCAGAATGAATCCGTGATTTATCTTTTTCAAGCGTTTAATTTAGGTCGCATTCCACATTGCAGATATTATTACCAACCAACCATATGACCAGCTCTATAACCAACCCATTCAATTCAATGCAACTTTTTAATGTTAAAACTTTCAGGCAACCTGTGTTGTTAACAGCGTCCATCTTTTCGTTTGACCCACACCCTGTATTACAGCAACTCATGTGTGACAATGCTCAATTATTACGAGTACAAAAGATAATCACGCAATAACGTTAATATAAGTTTATTCAAGTGGTCCTTGACACCACTTAATAAACAGCTATTACCAACAATCCCTAGTCCCACGCTCGTCTAACCTGCGATTGAAACTGTACACTAATCAGTAATCAACTACTGCAGACCTTGTCTTAACCCACAATAATAAGCAACACTATATTGTTATTATAATTCAGGCACAGACACTATGATACTCATATAGATAAAGACAATAGATTATAAGTATGAGTATAATATAGGGAAAAAGCATGACAAGCCACATAAACATATGTGACTCAATAGTGACTATTTTCTATAGAACAATAACCATGCTTCTTGCTAGCATTTGAATGAAAAACCTATGTCCATACTCAGTTTATTATTCCTAGGATGTTTAACTTGAAAGATGTCGGCAAGGTTAAAGTTGTTGGTTGAGTAGCGTAGGACCAATTTCGTGAGACATGTAACTACATGTCTCACGAAGATACTATGACTCATCATCCACGAGTACCGTAGTTACAGTACAATTAGGTACCGAGGTACATACTAGTCATGCCAGTTAGATATCTATCATATTGCCCCACCTAGACTTAAATAAATTACACGTAAAAGCAGCAGTTGACCATTAATAACGATTATTTAATTTTACACTATTTCAACAAAAAAAAAAGTAGTTAAAAAACTAAGCTACGCTAAGCTACTAAACCCGACTGAAAAAACTGAAAAGCAAAAAACAAGCACATTTTAAATTAAACAAAACTTGGAAGCAGGCGGGGTCCATTCTATTTTTCTTTTTATAATTTAATATTCAAATGAACTCCGCCTGCTTCCAAGTTTTGTTCGGGTTTTTTTAGTTTTTAACTACATTTTTTTATTTCCAACTTTTTATACGTTATGTTTGTTATTTCGTTGGTCGCGTAAAATTTTTCGCAAATGATTTAGTTTTTGTGTTTGTTTATATGATTTGTGACTTTGAATTTCTTTTAAACATATAAGTGTCATACATTTTTGTAATCTCCTTTAAAAACCCTTCATTTTTATACCCTACTCGATGGGACGGAATTTTTTTTTTTACTCCGCTATGCCCCCCAAAATATGCAATTTTTCTTTGTTTTGTTTTAATTTTAATGTAGCCTATGACACTCGCGCCATCAAGACGAATCTAACGACGTATATTTTATTCAAATCCGTTCATGCGTTTAGGAGTTATGAGGGAACAAAGAGACAGACATACATACATAGATACACGTCAAACACATAACCCTCCTTTTGGGCTTCGCCCCAGTCGGGTAACAAGACTCATTTTTTTAAAGATGTTGGAAACGGTTCCAATAGCTGAAAGTTGTTAAAATGCATGACGTTAAATAAGTGCTCGTGTGCATGAGGTCCAGGGTACGATTTCAAGATCGGGCAAAGTGTTATTGGATTTCTCCATCAGGATTTTTTCAGTACCAGCCATAGAGTCTAGATTCGTCCCCCGCTGATGGCAATAGCCTCGCCCCCTATTTCAAGCGAAATGCAGATGTAGGTACTAATGGGTACACATCTACTTAAGCTTTCGGGAATTACAGGCGTGATGTTATGTAGGTAATAAAAACTTTTTAACATAAAATAATTATTTTATTTTATTTTTTGTTAAAAAAGTTTTTATTTTTCACTTTTTAGTGGTTCACATGTTCATGGGTCATAATGTGAACAATGTAGTTATTTTTTTTGAGTTTTGTTGATTTTTCAAAAAAAAATTAAGTTCAAAAATCTAAAACCCGACTACTAACAAAATCGCGGTCTTAAAAGTCAAGAAAATAATTCTTGTCTGATATTCTTCGTAGTCGCATGCCACTGATAGCTGATGCTCCTTCATGGCGTTCTCATTGATACAGAAGTCAGCTGCTAATTGCTGCATTAGCAAGGTGGCATGCGACTACGAAGAATTATTTTCTTGACTTTTAAGACCGCGATTTTGTTAGTAGTCGGGTTTTTGATTTTTGAACTTAATTTTTTTATTTGAATTTTATTTTTGTGTGTACTCAAACTATAATATAATACATATTTGTAATGTGCTCGCCAAGACCTTTCATTTGATACCAAACATGTTATGATTATCTCAATTTAATATTTTTTGTGGTAAGTTTTTGACATTTATATTCCGTCATAAAAAGAATTTATAAAATTTATATAGCCTATGTCACCCGGGCTATTCTTACGAATCTATTGACACCTCATTTATTAAAATCCGTTCAGTGGTCTTGGCGCTACGGTGGAACATACACACATACATACATACATAGACTGCCAAAATCATTACCCTTCCTTTTGGCTTTGCCGTTGTCGGGTAAAAAGGAAACATATGAGTATCCTTTTGAAGCTCGTTTAAACAACATTATTCGCTTTTAAAAACGATACGGTTAAAACTGCAGGGTTACTCCTAAAGTTCGCAAAAGACAAATTGAAACGTCATCATCATTCTCCTGCCGTTGTTGTATTTGGGGTCAGCACAGCATTTATGCCTTTTTAAACATTAATCTATGTTATACAATAAAGAATATGTCTTCTTTTCCAGGTGTGTGCGTGCAGCGTCCTAGCTGCATTGGACGGGTACAGCCCCCAGCAAGACCCCGATCAGTTCCACATTCAGACAGACGAAGATGACGAGCGATACTTCTTGTACCAGACACACAATGGACAGTACAGGAAGGAGAGGAGGCTGAAAGATGGATCCGTTGTCGGTAAGGAAGAAATATAATTTTCATTGTCATTTTATAGATCATCAGCATTTGGTCATGCATCCTTAACAAACAAAGGTTGACATCATCGATATCATCATCGGTGTTAGGCTACCACTATCACTGGATAAGCTGTGAGCTTACTGTAAGTTTTACTATTTCCCTTGCTAACCAATCATGAATGATTATATTTTGGGCATTAGCAAGAGATCCAGTACCCACAAACATACAAATACAGTAGATTCTCGATTATCCGGATATTCGATTATCCGCACACATTGTTCACGGTTCGAATTACCGTATTTTTATGTCCTTTTGTCTAAATGACGTATGACACATAAAAGGTTATTAATCAATTATATCCGGAATACCCCTGGTTTTTACCCAACTACGGCAAAGCCAAAGGAGGGTTATGATTTTGACTGGCTATGTATGTATGTATGTATGTTTGTATGTATGTTTGTATGTGTGTATCTTCATCTGTTCCCTCATAGCTTCTAATCTACTTATCGGAACTCGACATATTATGAGGTATCGTTAGAACCGTCTTAATTTTCCGCTGAACATAGGCTACGTGACGTGTCACAAAAAGCGATTTGGCGCCCTCTAGCGGACAAAAAGTAAGGCTTAAAAAATAAAAATGGAGTTAAATACGCCGTGTTTGGTATCATTTAAAAGGGCCTCACTTGTACATTTCCAAAATATTGCTCAAATTTAAAATCACGCCCTCTAGCGGACAAAAAGTCAAGAGTAATAAAAAATATTTAACACCAAAATTGTTTAAATAAAAAAAAACTAAAAAACTAAAACCCGACTACGACAAAAAAAACGACGCTGAAAAAGTATGAAACAAGATTTTCAGGATAGAACAAAAAGAAAAGCCGTAGTCACACGTTTTAGGTAACAACCAAAACACTTTAATACCGTGTGACTATAACGGCTTTCCTTTTTGTTCTATCCTGAAAATCTTATTTCATACTTTTTCAGCGTCGTTTTTTTTGTCGTAGTCGGGTTTTAGTTTTTTTTATTGATCGAAATAATCGGGATTCTACTGTCAAAATTATTTAATAGATTTTCACTTTATTGCTATAGCATTAGGTGCAAAGTTGATTGAGAACATTGTACAGTTTCGTGTATCTTGATGTGCTGGTGTTTGTACCTAACAAGTTCCTTCATCTTTATCCCAAATCAATAGGTTCTTAAACACAAAATTGTCAATTAAGTATGTTACATATGGTTAAGTTGATTGATACCATTAATATAAAATGAATATCAAGTTCACAATAAATATAGAGTAGAGCAGCCTACTTGTGAAGTTCCATTGTCAATATGAAAATGTTGTCGACCTACACATACTTTGTAGTTCATTGTCCCAGCTCTACAAGTTTATGTAGGCGGGATATCTATATATGTGTATGTGTATAATAGCAATTACCTTCTAAGGAAATAAGGATATCAACGAAAAAAACTTTTATATTGTTGTTGAACAAAAATGTTCGTGACGGACCATATCTGTGTTAAATTGGGTTCTAGCACGAAAATGATATTTTTGTCGGATTTCTATTTTATTGTAACTGTTAGGAAGTATCTGTGGTTTCCGATAATAGCTATGCTGTTACAGCCCCTTCTCCACATTTTTTCGTAGCATGAGGTCACCCTTCGTCACATAAGAGGTAAGGTGACTAAGAGACTGATTGATAAATAGGTCTAAAAAAATCATTATCATGAACATTAATTTCATTCACGAATTCTTGCTAACTTAACACGGTCGAACTGTGTGATCTTATGTGTTTACAGGTTAATTCGCAATGAAAAATACATTTTGTAATTGTCTACATTACAGGTTCAACGGGTTGGGTGGGAGCTGACGGATATTTGCGACTCCAGGACTACATCGCTGACAGTCAGGGCTACAGAATCTATAAATCAAAAACTGTTTACGTTGGAGAAAACCGACCAATTTCAGTACGTATCATTACCTTTTGTGTTTAAAGTTTATCCTTTTCGTAATACTATAAATGTTGATTTTGTTTGTGTTTCAGGAGTCGTTACAGATAGCCAAGACTGCCCCAACAGATTCTGGATACGGGATCACACCGGCACCAGCGCCTGTCCACCGGTATCGTGGGCCACCACGGTACACCTCCACGACTCAAGCCCCACCGCCTTCCTCCTCATATGGACCACCCACCTACCCCATAGAAGTTTCAGTGACGCCTCCCCCACCGTCTTACCCTCACCCGACAGCCACTCCACAAGTTTACGTTTCACCTAACTCGATCGACTCGTCAACAACGACTTATGACCTCAGACCAACGGTGACACCTATCACAGCCAGCGAAGCTTCGACAACGCGCAGTCCATACGAATACGATTCATCTAACACTAATACCCTCGACGATGAGTACCACGCCAGCGACAGCAAACGCTACGATGTGTATAATCCGAACTCGTACAGACACGCCGATGCCTGGCAGAGACGACAGCAGCAGTTGCAACAGCAACAGTTACAGCAGCAACAACAGCAACAACAAGCTGGAGTCACAATCGGTGACGGGTACACTCCTCAGTTCCCGACATACGACGGTTCAGCTTTCAGAAGAAACGGATTCCGGTACTATCTACCAAAGCAGTACCATGAAGAAGAGAGCGGTAGCTCCAACGAAAGGACTGGTAGTTTCGGTTATGTAGATCCGTTCGGTATTCGTCGAGTGATATACTACAACACATCGCCCGGCGAAGGCTTCCAAATACGCAAAAACAATAGGTATGTGGGTCATGACGCGACTCCATATGACCCTAGACCCGTGCATTGATGTAGCAAATGTGTGTACATACATGTGAGAATTTGAAGTTACCTAATTATTTATTCATCAGTATTGTTAGTTCCCATGAACTATTTATGTAATAAAGGAGACAAAACGATCTAATCGAACGAAGCGAACAAGTCTTAGCCATTAATTTGATAAATGTAAGTAAGAGTTATTGTACGACAAAAGTTTTTGGGTCATATTATCAAAATATTGAAGTCAAATACTTAGCTAAAATGTTTTTGGTTTGTGACTGTTTTTTCACAGCTAAAACTCCTTACTTTCTTATTTTTCAGTGCCATTGTACTATTATGTAGGTACAGTATACCGGTAATTAATTTTGTATGCTTTGTAAACATCATAATGTCATAAAAATAATATTTAATTAAATTACAGTTAGAATATTTTATAAAAAAATCGTGTTAGTGTGACGATACGTTGTGTTATTCGCATCAACATATTTTAATCTTACCTTAAATTAAAATAATACAAAAAATACCGTTAATTTATTTAAAATTATCGTCAAAGTATCAAAGAAGGATAGTCTCTGGTCGTTATGTCTATAAAAGTCATAAGGTCTTTGAACTCATCTTGATTGTCATCTACATGGATTTCCTTGCAAATGGACAAGCGTAGGTGCAGTCGTACGACGAAAATGATTCTGGTATAACCTTTTACAGTGTGTAACTAAAATGTATCAGTACCTAACCAGAATCAAGAATTACTTGCACAGCATGTGATCTAAGTACAGATGCTAGCACATCAAGGTAGCCAAAAATGTTTAAGTTTCTCAATAAACCTTGAACCCAATGCTTTAGTGATAAAGTTAAAAATATGTATATTAAAGAAATTTAACAGATTATAATAGCTTGATGTACTGGCGTCTGTTTCTTACCAACAACAGTCTGCAGCAAGACATTTAGAGCTCGAAACCTAATTTCCAGTGTATTCATGTTAACCAATAATTTTGTAACTATCGACACACGTACTTAATAAACTAAGCAGGGTGCATGTTATTAAAATGTTATTGCGAATAATTTGTCATTTATGAAAAATATTTGTCAGAAATTAATGACAACTTGTTGCAATGACTATTTAAAATGCTGTGGGTAATAATTTAAAATAAAATGTATTCGTGTCTCAACAAATTTTTTAACTTCTACTAGCTAATTACTGTACTCCTTTGTAATTATGTAAAGATTACACAGCATGTATTTATACTAATTTTATTGTTCTAATGTAAGTTCGTACCTACATAAATAATTTGTTAACATGATGTGGTTTCATTTCCAAATTGAGTAATTTTGAAAGTACCTGTACTAACGAGTACCTACGGTAAGAATTCTTAGGAAACGTTACAAAAGTAGTTTTATAAATTACCTGGGAATGTATTGCGACATATTAACCTAATCATGTTTGCGTAATTGTGGTTTTGCTCTATATAACTGAGTTGTCTTATTAATTAGGCCAGTGCCTGTCCAGTGTCATCAGTGTTACCCAGGTATCCCAAAAGGTAAAAGTTCCTTCTTAACAACTATGTAGGTATCTCGAAATATATCGATATGATTGTGTCAGAATTAATCTAAATTATTTCTTCTTTACAGGAACATGCTCGTGACAACAATATGGGTTTTATTGGTAGCACAAAGCTTCGCAAAAGATTTGGCTCCCCATATCCATCAGCAGATATTAAATGAACAAGTGGACAGTCGAACCCGTGTGGCGTACATGTCAAACCCTCACTACAAAATTAATTATATTTATGAACAAAGGAAAACAAATGAAGTAACAGAAATTGAACAAATTGAAGAAGATATTGGAAAGTATATGCACCACCATCACCAACCAACTACGACGACCTCTACAACAGAAGCGCAGCAAAACATTGAAGTTGTAAATGAGAAAGACATCAAGGAGACTACAAATCATAGTTCTTCTGAATCACCTATTCCCGTCATAGAAAATCATCATCATAAGCATGAAAAGAAAGAAGATGCATCGACGCTACCACCAATGCCACCAGCACCAAAACTACAGGAACCGTACAATGCGGGTCATCCGCATTTCCCAGCAGGATTGCCATCAAATGTAAGGATTGAGTTGAAAGAGCTTTTAGGTCATGGACTGAGACGATTCCCTCATAGACATCCTGATTATCGGTTACATTCCTCACGGACCACGTCGGAAGCTCCTGTCGAAGTCGAAGCACGAACAGAATTATCTCCACCTGTCAAACAATCGGATGAGATTCTAAATAGTGATGTTCCAGAATCACATTTACATCAACAGGAATCCTCGGCTCATGAACTGAGACGATTCCCTCATAGACATCCTGATTACCGGTTACATTTCTCACGGACCACGACGGAAGCTCCGGTTGAAGTAGAAGTACGAACAGAGGTATCTCCACTTGTCACACAATCGGATAACATCCTGAATAGTGAGGTTCCAGAATCACATTTAGATCAACCGGATTCTTCAGCTCATGAACTGAGACGATTCCCTCATAGACATCCTGATTACCAGTTACATTTCTCACGGACCACGACGGAAGCTCCTGTTGAAGTAGAAGCACAAACAGAGCTATCTCCACTGGGCACACCATCGGATGAGATCCTGAATAGTGATGTTCCAGAATCACATTTAGAACACCCGAGTTCCCCGGCTCATGAACTGAGACATATTTCTCATAGACATCCTGATTACCGGTTACATTTCTCACGGACCACGTCAGAAACTCCTGTTGAAGTAGAAACACAAACAGAGCTATCTCCACTTGTCACACAATCGGATGAGATCATATATAGTGATGATCCAGAATCACATTTAGAACAACCGGATTCCTCGGCTCATGAACTGCGGCGTATCCCTCATAGACATCCTGATCATCGGCTACATATTTCTCGTACTACCTCAGAGACTCCCTTTGAAGTAGAAACACCATCTCCATCTGACACACAGTCCGATGAGATTCCGAATAATGACGACATCGAAACACAATCATATCATTCGGAATCCCTAGTTCATGAACCAAGACCTATTCCTCATGGACATTATGATCATCGGCTTCATATTTCCCGCACAACGTCAGAAGTACCTGTTGAAGAAGCTGGAACAGAACTATCTCTACTTGAAACACAATCGGATGACATGGGAGAGTTCCCGAATAATGAAGTGCCAGATCGCCCAGATTCGGTGGCTCATGAACCGAGACCTCATAAACATCCTGATCACCGGCTACATATATCCCGCACAACGTCGGAAGCTCCTGTTGATGAAGAAGCACGAATAAATCATGCCTCCACTGAGAAACGCATTCACCTATCCCGGACTTCACACGACCCATCATTTCTAAGTCACAGAGACCAAAATACTTTAGCCAAAATCAGACCAAAATTTGATGATGTGCAACACGGTTCTATTGGACTTCCCTCCCGACCTCGACCAGTATATAGAGGTAGCTACAAATTCAGCTGGGATGATATTAATGACATGCACGCATCAGCTGTGCCAAAAGTACCCCACCTAAAGGAAAATCCGAATCCCCCACCAGTTCCGACATTGTCTCCCTGGTATGATGGCTACGGCAAATAGAATTTATTAAATAAATCGTCTACAGAATATACCACCTACCTACACCTAGATCTTTTCTTTCATAATACCCTTATAATCTCATCATCACTACGTATCCCATTCACCAGATACTCGAATTTCAATATGTTTGCAAAAACTCTGATTAATAAAATCAGGGTATTTAAAAGATTACAAAAATCTTTCTTACTTACCAAAAACAACAAGATTTTCAACAACAGAAAAAGAATCATACATCCTTCTAGTTATTATCTAAAACTGTTGATTTACACATACATGTTGCGCGTACATAGCATAAAAAAGTAACTGGAGTACCAAACTAAAGAACCCACGAAGTCTCAATCCCGCCAGAAACATTATGTCCTTTTTTTTATAATTTATTCATGACCATGGATACATGTCCTTCAGCCAAAGCTATCATTTACTCCTTTTTTTACCCGACTACGGCAAAGCCAAAGGAGGGTTATGATTTTGACTGGCTATGTATGTATGTATGTATGTGTGTATCTTCATCTGTTCCCTCATAGCTTCTAATCTACTTATCGGAACTCGACATATTATGAGGTATCGTTAGAACCGTCTTAATTTTCCGCTGAACATAGGCTACGTGACGTGTCACAAAAAGCGATTTGGCGCCCTCTTGCGGACAAAAAGTAAGGCTTAAAAAATAAAAATGGAGATGTTTGGTATTATTTGAAAGAAATAATTTGAGCAATATTTTGGAAATGTACAAGTGAGGCCACTTGTACATTTCCAAAATATTGCTCAAATTTAAAATCACGCCCTCTAGCGGACAAAAAGTCAAGAGTTCTTACATTATCACCTCAGAAGCATCACGCAATAATAATTCTACTGTACGTGTGGATGATATTTTTGTGTGTGTTCCCGTGGATTCGAGAATAGTTTAGATTCACAATTGGACCCGGTAGGTTGCGCTGCTGTCCGGGCAGGACGACGTCTGCCAGGTCCACTAGTATTACATGTACCTATATATTTGTATGTTTCATGTGTGTATTTCATGTGTGAGCAACAGAATACTACACACTTACTACAAAGACTTTATATTTCAAAATACATTTTATTCAAAGAGATAAAATAAAAACCATGTTACTTTTGATACATACATTTACCGGAATAAAATCAATCGCACATGCTTAAATATTTTTTCGGAAACTGTAGTAAACTAAAAATAATATCTTTCACGGTAAAGATTTATAATGTCGTTACATCTTTATTATTAAACATTATTCGAAGTCTAAATCAGATTCCTTGACTATGTATAGTACTATTTCGAAACTCCGCCCAACTGAATGGCCACTGAACAATTGGGTAATATTTTTGTTGAAGTTTTTGAAAGAACTCCTTGAGCCAGTCGGGGATAATACCTGTGGGCCTCTCAACAACTTGTACTATTACAGGTACGTCTTCTTCAAACCGTTCCATTGAGTCTTCAGATTTTGAGTCTTTCTCTTTCTTTTCTTCCTGAGGTTCATCTGGTCTAAGTTCTATCTTATCATTTAATTCTTTAGATTCTTTTGTTTTTTCTTTGGATTCTTTAGAATCTTTCGATTCTTTAGAATATTTGGATTCTTTGGAATCTTTATATTCCTTAGTATCTTTGGATTCTTTTGACTCCTTGGAGTCTTTCTGTATTACTTTTATGTCATCAGACTTAATTCGAGGTTTCTCATTCTCTACTTTAGATTTTTCCGCAGATTCTAATGGGTTTTTGGATTCGTCAGATTTGTCAGGTTCTTCGATGTCTATTTCTGGGTATTGGACTGGGGCATCCACAGTTGCTTGTTCTACTTTGTCGTCCTTGTCAGGCTTCAGTTCAGGGGGAGGTGGAAGCGCCGGTAAGTTGGTGTGAAGCTGTTTCGGCGTTGGCAAAGCCATGGCCGCTGACAGTAGACAAAGAACTCCTGGGAAATACATCTGTAAATAAATTAATTTAGTTCTTTTTTTTTAAACGTTACACTAGGAATTTCTCCTGTATCGTGGGTGCGTTTACAAACATTTAAACTCACACACACAAACACACCCAGACCTGAAACAACTATCTATAGGCCATAACGATATTTGTTCCGTGCGGGGATCGAACCCGCGACACGCAGCGCAGCAATCCAATCGCTTAACCACTGCGCCAAACGTGCCGTCATAATTCATTATTATAGGACAGAAAGAAATGCCTTAATTCCTTTCAACAGTGTGTAAAAGTGACCAAATGGTTCTTTTAAGATTTCTTACAACTTACCTCTTTTCGGTAACTCTACGATGTTATTCTGTAGGACAAATACATGCCTTTTATACCCAGACATTGTAGCTAATGTTTGATACAATTGAAAATACATTAAAAGCATCTTAGGAAAGATCAATATAACTACTGCGGTTAGTGTTATCAGTACGAGTATTTATTTATCAATCAATTCTAAATACTGGAATTAGAGTGTAGAAATTTCCACAATGTGATCTTAATTTGTTACAAAACAAACATTATCGGCGCCTACACAACTCAATTTAGCTAAAAAAAAGATAACCGACGAATTAAGAACCTCCTCCTATTTTAACTCGGTTAATAAAAGACAAAACAACAATAAAATCTTCTCTTCATATAGTTTCCTGTTGATCTCATCTATCTTGACCCATACCTTAGAAAGGTGATACTTTCCCGATTGCTAAACTAGGTGTAGATATTCTAACTTCTTCTAAGATAGAATACGTTTACTAATTATTGGCCATTTCGCTAATAGATAAAGTATAATGATTATTTTAACCTTTCCACGTGACGTATGGGCGAACAGAAGGAAATTACAAATTATCATTACGATTTAAATGGCATTACTTGTACCAAATAACTAGGACTGAAAACCATAGGTACATAGCTGGTGTTTAGGCAGAGGCCTTACCTTCTGGCGAAATGTTTGAACCTTGTTCCTGCCATCACTAATCTCGCATGGTCTATTGTTTATAGTAGGAATGTGTCTTTTACATAATTATTTTGTCAAGATTCAAGATTCTTAATTTGCATGAAATATGGTAGGCAGATTTTGGTCGAATAAAGAAAAAAGATCAGCATGCAAACCTAAAATTAAATTAAAATACCTAGGTACCACAATTTACTCGTAATTGAGGTACCTTATCTTGTTGTTTTCTGTTGGAAACCTTCAACCTGTTGTAGCAAATCTCTAGGGAGATTGTATGGTCTACCGTAGTTACAAGTTTGACTTTGTCTTCTGCACTCATATTATAAAGAGGTAAATATTGAAAGCTACCTACACTATTGCCGACTGCTATAGTTTCTTGTGAAGTCGCAGACTTAAGCTAGTCCTCCATAAAATAGCTTGTTAATAATATCAAGTCGTTTCATGTCAATCTATTAGAGTTATTCTTTATTAGTCTGAGCCACGGTGGGTTGGCATAGTTTCCTGATTAAAATGCTACCAAAAAGAGGTATAGGTCATTTGAACTTTGTATAATTATATATACCTGAGCATGTCCTATGGTGTCCATGTCTTATTAGTGTCTTAAATGAAACTGACGATTTATACGATTTTTTTTTTTTTTCTTTCATTATGACCTCAGAAACATCACGCACCATATATAAGGTCCCATTAAAATACGTGGACAAAATTTCAGAAATCATTCAGACCACCAAAATAAGGACGATGGTAAAAAAAAAATAAGAAAATCGCATTTAAGTAAAACCTACTCATAAAGGATGAGTTTGTTCTAGAGTGAATTTATTATTTTAAGTCAATAAAAAACATTTTATTTAATGTTTTTTTTGTTTAGATATGTTTGGTTCGAGACCTACTGAACGCTGGGTTAAAATTTGTCCACCTATTTTAATGGGACCTTATATTTATTTAAATGTATGTTTTATTTGTGAGCAACAGAATACCAAATAAACTTTATATTTATAAATACATTTTATTCAAAGAGATAAAAACATGTTATTTACATACATACATTTATCGGATTGACATCAATTCCATATACTTAAATATTGTTTCGGAAACTGTAGTAAACTAAAAATATTACGTTTCATGAGTAAAGATTTGTAATGTCGTTACGGTCTATTTTATTATTTTTTAACATTAATCGAAGTCTATATCGGATTCTTTGACTATGTAGATAGGCTGGTTGTCATTCCGAAACTCCGGCCGACTGAATGGCCAATATGGAAAATAATTTTGTTTAATGTTTTCAAAGAAGTCTTTGACCCAGTCGGGGAAATAATCTTTGGGTCCCTTGACGACTTGTACTATTACAGGTACGTCTTCTTCAAACCGTTCTTTTGATTCTTCAGATTTTGAGTCTTTCTCTTTCTTTTCTTCCTGGGGTTCATCGTTCAATTCCTTGGATTCCTTAGATTCTTTTGATTTTTCTTTAAAATCTTTGGCTTCTTTAGAATCTTTGGATTCTTTAGAATCTTTCGATTCTTTAGAATATTTGGATTCTTTGGAATCTTTATATTCCTTAGAATCTTTGGATTCTTTTGACTCCTTAGAGTCTTTCTGAACTACTTTTATGTCATCAGGCTTATCTTGAGCTTTGTCGTCGTCTTCTTTAGATTTTTCCGCTGATTCTATTGGGTTAATGGATTCCTCAGATTGGTCAGGTTCCTTGATGTCTATTTCTGGGTATGGAACTGGGGGATCCACAATGACTTGTTCTGCGTTGTCGTCCTCCTCAGGCTTGAGTTCAGGGGGAGGCGGTATCGCCGGTAAGTTGGTGTGAAGCTGCTCTGGCGTTGGCAAAGCCACGGCCGCTGACAGAAGGCATAGAACACCTAGAAAATACATCTGTAAATAAACGAATTTTGTAATTAATTATTATGGTTAAAAGAACAATCCCTAAATGCCTTTCAACAGTGTGTAGCATTGACCAAATAGTTATTTTAATTTTTTTTACAACTTACCTTTTCTCGGTTATTCTACGATGTATTTCTGTAGGACTAATACATGCCTTTTATACTCATATGGACATTCTAGTTAATGATTGATACAATTGAAAACACATTAAAAACATCTTAAAAAGATCAATATAACAACTGCGGTTAGTCTAAATACTGGAATTGTAGTATGTAAATTTCCACAATGTTATCCTAATTTGTTAGAAAACAAACATTCTTGGTGCCTACTTAACTCAATTTAGCTAAAAGAATCAAAACAACAATAAAATCGTCTCTTTATTTTATCTTAACCTCGGCAAGACTAAAAACTCGTAAAATTTCTATATTTAGTATACAAATTATCATTTATCAGAAAAAATATCCATTTTTTTTTAATTTGTATACTAATTATAGAGATTTTACCTTCATACCTAATTTACCAATCTAGTAATTTCGATAATAGAGAAAGAGTCTTATAAGTTTTCTACGAGACGGATGGCCAGACAAAGGAAATATCACCATAATTCCAGTTTAAACGACATTATTTGGCAGAGCTTCTGTGTTGCTGAACTTTTGAATTTGCTGCTGCCATCACTACTCTCGCATGGTCTACCTACTGTTCTCAGTAGAAATGTGTCTATTATCTTCTACACTTCCATACCCTTACATAGTATAAAACAAAGTCGCTATTTTTGTCTGTTTGTTTGTTTGTATGCTTAAATTTTTATAACTACGCAACGGATTTTAATGCGGTTTTTTTTAAAAGATAGAGTGATTCAAGAGGAAGGTTTTAGTATATAATTTGAACGACATCCACGCGGGTGAAGCCGCGGGCATCAGCTAGTAAATTATAAATGATAAAGTTTGAATGGTTTTCTCGATGCGGATGAAGTCGAAGTACCTAATCAGTGCCATGGTAGGTTGGCACAGTATCCTGATTAAGATAATACCTAAAGGTGGTATTTATTTTATTCATTAGCTCTACCAACAATTATTAACAATAATTAACAAGCAAAAATAAAACGTGCGTTTTAACTCTACGCAGTGCAATAATAATTACTTATAGGTTAACACGACATGGACATGGAGGTCATTGGAGGTATTATCATCAGACTATAATGTTCCCACTGCAGGGACTCAGGCCTCCTCAGGCCCAGTGCGGGTTGTTAGATGTCACATGTCTTCGAATTTTTTGTTCTAAGAAATGCTTTTTTCCTCACGATGTTTTCCTTACCCGTTTTGAGAGTAGCGGTTTACACAAAGTAATGCGCCTGCCTGGGATCGAACCCACGACTTACTGTTCGTAAGTCGGGGCCGCCACCACTGTATTAAGATTTGGAAGACCCAATAGGGCAAAGACTAAAGAATAAACTTACAAATCCAAGTGCAACCGAAAACATTGACATTAT
This sequence comes from Diarsia dahlii, assembly GCA_949775195.1. NCBI lineage: Eukaryota > Metazoa > Arthropoda > Insecta > Lepidoptera > Noctuidae > Diarsia > Diarsia dahlii. The sequence goes on along the minus strand of OX459194.1, from coordinate 11,508,639 downwards.
GATTGAAAATGATCTTTTCATTACTCATACTCTGAAAGTAGGTCAGAACATGCCTGCGGAGCGGGTTGAAAGTACTACTTTTCAGCCCTAGGGAGAATCGTTTTGTCCTGACAGCTGTCAAATTATTTGTTGTAATTGGGAGCCAACCTATTGCCATCAACCAATGTAATTAGGAGCAAGCCTATTATTGCCACCAACCGATGTGATTAGGAGCAAGCCTATTATAATCAACAAATGTAATTAGGAGCAAGCCTTTTGCCATCAACTGATGTAATTGGGACCAAGCTTTTTGCCATCAAACAATGTAATTAGGAGCAAGCCTATTGCCATCAACTGATGTAATTGGGGGCAACCCTATTGCCATCAACCAAGATAATTAGGAGCAAGTCTATTGCCATCAACCGATATAATTAGGAGCAAGCCTATTGTCATCCACCGATTTGGGTAATTAGGAGCAAGCCTATTGCCATCAACCAATGTAATTAGGAGCAAGCCTATTGCCATCAACTGATGTAATTAGGATCAAGCCTATTGCCATCAACTAATCTAATTAGGATCAAGCCTATTGCCATCAACTAATCTAATTAGGAGCAAGCCTATTGCCATCAACCGATGTAATTAGGAGCAAAATCTATTCACTGATTTAGGTAATTGGGGGCAAGCCTATTCTCATCAACTTTCCTTGTATTCGTAATGAAAAGCACAGTGTTTACCTCGGGTTAAAGACTTATTTAGTCCCTCGAAACTAACCATTTGGGGGATTTTAAGCGTGATAGTATGTTAAAACTCAAACTCAAAGCATTTATTTCGATTAGGCCATTACAGGAACTATTGAATGCCGAAAAAGTACAAAAAAACTATACTCAATCATCATCATCATCATCATCCACAGCCCGAACTCACCCACTGCTTGTTATAGGCCTTTCTTTTCTTGTGCTAATCTCAACGGCCGTGTGCCAGCCTCATCCAGGTGATACCCCTTTTTGATGCTCACAATCCCAAGGCATAAACTTGAAAGAAGAGTTGTGCTATATCGCTGCTTAACCTTTCTAGGACTACACGCATGATGTTTTGGCACGTGTAGATATTCTCAGGTGTCACCTCCTTTGTCCGTAAGTATATAAAAGTTTAGTATATAACTACATTTCAGCGAACTCAAAGTTAAAAACTCAAACTCAAAGCATTTATTTCGATTAGGCTATTACAGGAAAAAACTAATTAAAAAAAAAAACAGAAGTCACAGTCACAAGGAATAAACTTGATAGAGTATTGTAGTTGCTATATCGCTGCTTGACCTTTCTAGACTACAAGCGCTATGTTTGGGCACATGCCAATATTCTCAGCTGTCACCTCTTTTGTCCGTTAAACCCCGACTCGGGACTAAATAAGTTCCTTTCACCCCTAAGGTAACAATGTAATATTTGTATTAGTTTAATAGTTGTCTTCTATTTATATTAATTTTCTTCCAACTATGCTTTAATTTCATCACAATCACACTAAAAACTCAGTACAAAGCGAGTTTTTAATGCTCTAGAGCAATAAAAATGTATGAAATTTCATTATTGCACAGTTTATTTTTTAATTGCACCAAAGCCAAAAGGTGCCAATCTCAATGGATTTGCTCTATTCAGCCAGCCGATATCAATACTTTTTTTTTTTACGTACGTATTATTCGTTTCTATCCTACTTGTTCCAAATTTAAAAAAATATTGCTGCTAACTCTGATCTAAAAATGAAAGAAATTTAAAAAGTGATTTGGCAGGAACTTTGTTAATTTTGCTTGACAATATTTTTGGAAACGATAAAGTGTGATACTATCTGATTTTGAGTGCTTCGGCTTCGAATTAAAATGGAATCATCTAGCGACACATTAAAAATAAAATAAAAATAGCTTTATTTTCCTTCTACAATTTTGATATAGGTTAGTGATTAGTGTTACAAGTTTGACTTATTTAATGTTAGTAATGTTATGTTTCTTGATTTCTGTTTACAGTTATTTGGTATTTTATGTACAAGGACCGCTAGCAATAGCGGTGAAAGCCTCCTCCATTCGTTTCCATGCTGTTCTATCTCTAGCTGCTCTACTCCAAGTTTTGCCTACTACTTTTATAGTATCGTCGCTCCATCTCATTTGTGGTCGACCTTGTCTGCGCTTTTTGTTCAGTGGGTACCAGTTAGTGGTGATTTTCGTCCACCTTTCATCTGGTACTCGTTGGAAATGTCCAGCCCATTTCCATTTCAATCTAAGTACCTTTATAGCCACGTCCTTAGCTTTGGTTTTACTTCTGATTGTTGTGTTCTTTACTTTGTCTTTAAGTCTGTGGTTCATGTAGCTCCTTTCTATTCCTCTTTGGCCCACTATGATTTTTTCCAAGTTTCGTTTCGTCAGGGGCCATGTTTGGCAGGCATATGTGAGTGTGGGAAGTAGGCATGTTTCCATGGTTTTTGTTTTTATTTTGGTTGGCATCTTACTCTTAAATATTTCTTTTAGAGTCCAGTATTTATTCCAGGTAGATTTGATTCTTCTTTCTATTTCTTTTTCCGTGCAGTTTTTAAAAGTAATTAGGTGTCCTAGGTAGATGTACTCTTCAACGTATTCTAGGTTGGAAGATGAAATTGTCATTGGTACTTTGTGTCTGTTTGTCATAAGTTTTGTTTTTGTTTGGTTTACTTCTAAGCCCACTTTTATGCTCTCATCAAATAGCGACTCTAACATAGACTGCATTTCAAATGGGTCTTCTGACATCAGCACGATATCGTCAGCGAATCTTAAGTGTGACAGGTATTTTCCGTGTAGATTTAGGCCCTTGTTTTCCCAGTTCATTGCTCTGAATATTTGCTCTAACACCGATATGAATATTTTAGGGGAGAGTGGGTCACCTTGTTTATCTCCTCTTTCGATTTTAAAACTATTTCCTGGTTTTTCGAGCATAATCCTAGAGTTACTATTTTTGTAAATTACCTTTATTAGATCGATATACTCTTTGTTAATTCCTTGCGTTGATAGAGCTTGCCATATAGAGTTGTGAGAAATTGAGTCGAACGCTTTGCTATTGTCGATGAAGCACAGGTATAGAGCTTTGTCATACTCGTTGTATTTTTCCAGAACCATTTTCAGGGAGTGTATGTGGTCTATGGTAGAGAAGCCACTCACAAATCCTGCTTGTTCTACTGGTTGATTTTCGTCTATTTGTTTTGTCAATCTTCTTAGTAGAATTGCCGAGAATAGTTTGTAGAGATTTGACATGAGACTAATGGGTCTGTAGTTTGATATTTGTTTCGGGTCTCCTTTTTAAACAAAAGTACTATGTTTGAGCATGTCCATTGTCTGGGTATTTCCTTTTGATCTAGTATTAGATTGAATAGTGACGTTAGTGGTTTTGTTATGGTGTTTCTTCCAGATATTAACATTTCATTTGTTATGCCGTCTGGGCCTGTACTTTTTTCGTACTTGAGTTTGTCGATTGAGTGTTCAATTTCCCATGTACAGAATTTTGGTACGTTGTCTGTATTTACCGGATTAGTTTGTGCTTCTTCTGTGGAATCGCTATCTTTTTTATAAAGACTTTTATAGAAATTTGTTGCTACTTTTATTAGATCTTTTCTTTTTGTTATAAGGTGGCCAGATTTGTTCTGTAGTTGATTCATAAGTGTTTTGGTTTTCGTTAGATATTTATATATATATGCTTTTTGACACATTAACTCCGGAAAACATTCTAAATGAAGCCGACAGTGTTATAGAAAATCTTTTAACTGTTTGATATGAGTTTCTTTTATCTACTATTCCTATAGGTAATAGTTGAAAGAAAAGCAGATTATGCACCTTGCCTTAAGTAATTTATATTGCCCTCGTGCCTGTTAGATTAGAGCCCTCGCTGTCGGTGCATTAATAAATTACTTTGTGCTCGATGCAATAATCTACTATTTGTTGCCTGGTTTCACTACCATGTTATTATTGCAAAAACTTCTGTGACATGATGCTTTACACTTTACGTTAAAACATTCTAAATCCTAGGCTAGGGGAAGATATACAAGGAAGAAGAGTATTTATGACAAAGACAAGTTGCTTGTATTCTTAAAACATTTATTAAAGTCACTGTAAAAATCGTTATTCTGGTTGGGGTTTAGGGACCTCAGGTGCAACTGGTAAATGATTGCCATCAGCATGGTATCCATCGAGGCCGGCGGTGTACTTGGTGACGTAGACCTGGTCATCATCGCCGATGTATGAGACCTCTCCTTCGACGATCATGACGTAGCCGGTACCGTCCGGTGTGGGCACGAGCCGGCCGCGCTCCGACACCACGGTACCCTCAGCCGTCATGTACCGCAGAGCGAACTGACCGAACTCGTCGTGAACCTCCTCCTGCTCCAGTGCTGGTAGATTCCGATACGGGTGTTCTTTCAGAGGTGAAGCCAAGACTGATGAAATGGCGACAATACCGAAGAATACTACCAACTGTGAAATAGAAAAAGCAGGATTAGAAAATATTTTACTCTCAGTTCATAAACACACGACGTGGTTACTAAATAGTTTACTCACCTTATTCATGATGTTTCTTAGAAGTAATAACTGATATCGTTTCGTAGGATCGGTAACGTAGTGGTTGATGATATCACATTACAAAGTGTTTAAATATTAGCATGTTTTGAAATAGCATTTTACCTAATGAGGGATAATGGCCTATAACTTTAAATAAAACTTGTACAAATCGGCTTTCAATAATGTTCATTGGAATATACGAGATAATTAGCTTAAGAATTCTAATGTGGTCTTACTAGTAAATACTTTTCTATAATTAGTCCTTTTAATTTCCGATAATATATAATGCGTGAATAATATTTGTAAGGTCAGTTCAATTTAATCGTGATCAGCTAAACATGGTAAGTTTTATTTCAATAACTTGTAATTATTTTTGTGATCAGGGCAGCCTATACATGTATTTGAATTTATTAATGCTCCACAAATTAGTTATTTTGATATTATTCAATCCGCATTTGATTTACTTCTTTCATTATTATAGTACATTTTCGTTTAAATTAGATTAAGATGTCAATATTGACTCAGTTTATATTATTTTGATACGAACAAATTTTAATACCTACTGCAAGGACCTACAATTTTTATTACCAGATACATAAAACGAAAAATTAACAATTCATGTTTTGTTTTAGGTTCCATCGGCAATCTTTATTGCCTTAATAGGCGCTTTTCAATTTGAGGTGGCAATCTCAGCAGCAATCGGATATGAGCCCATTAAAATCACTGTCAATGAAAATTTCAACGCTCAGCCTGGTCAAGTCTCCAAAGAATTTCAATCTCTCGAACCTGTACACCAAGGTGCAAACTTTTATTTCAAGCCAAGGTTCCAATTCCCATCAAGCTCTCATCACATCGAAGCATTGATGTCCTTGATACAGCAACATCATCCTTGCACAAAAGATACTACGAAAGTGGTTTTCGAGAAAGACAAACTGATGGAAATCCTTAAGTCGTTTCTGTATCCAAAAGAAGCGCTGTCGAATATTGTTATGGATGAAGAAAACAATTCAGCAATCGTAGAGCCCATATCGATTTTAATTACTGAGGAGCCTAAACCAGCCACTCCAGACCTTCTAGTCATTCCTGAAGCGCCGATGCTACCGCCAATATCATTCAACGGTAACTCTCCTATTGTTGAAAAGGAAATAGAAAATGAAGAATCAGTAACACTAGAGGAGTCGACAGGTATACTAAATGAACCCATCATAATTGAAGTTGAGCCGAAACCTGCCCCCATTGAACTTGAAGTTATTCCAGAAGGTCCAGTACTTCCTCCATTTTCTTCAAATGATATCCGCGTTGATGAAGAAGTTGAAATTGAAGAACTGCCTATGCCACAGCCAACTGAGTTAGTTAACATTGAGCCAAATCCCATAACTACAGAACTTTTCGTTATCCCCGAGGCACCGGTGTTACCAGCATTATCATTCAACGGTATGCCTTCTATTGTTGAAGAAGAAGTGAAAAAAGAGGAATCGGTGATTTTGGAAGACTCAACAGATATATTTCCTACAAAGCCAGCTATAATTGTCGGAGCAATCACAGAGCCGATTATTACATACGTGGAGCCTAAACCTAGCACAACAGGACTTTTAATCATCCCTGAAGCACCGGTATTACCATCATTATCATTTAATGGCATGCCTTCTTTCGTTGAAAAAGAAGTGAAAAAGGAAGAATCTATTATACTGGAAGAGTCAACAGTCGTATCACAAGAGCCGACCATAATTGAAGTTGAACCTGCTACACCTGAACTTGTAATAATTCCAGAAGCTCCAGTATTATCTCCACTTTCGGCAAACAATATCCGCATTGTTGAAAAACTGAAAAAAGAAGAACCGATAACATTGCCAATGCCAGAGCCTATCTTTGTCGGTATTGAGCCTAAACCCGAGACTTCAGAATTAGTAGACATCCCAGAAGCTCCAGTCCTACCGCCACTATCTTTCAGTGACATCCCTACCTATGTTGAAGAAGAAATGAAAAAAAAAGAATCAATCATATTGGAGGAATCAACAGGTGAATTTCAAGAGCCGACCCTAATTGAAATTGAACCCAAACCTGCTACTCCGGAACTTGTAGTTATATCTGAAGCACCGGTGCCACCACCACTATCATTTAACGGCATTCCTATCTCTATTGGAGAAGTGAAAAAAGAAGAGTTGGTATTATTGCAGCAGTCATCTGGTGTATCACAAGAGCCGACCTTAATTGAAATTGAACCCAAACATATCACTCCAGAATTAGTACTCATTCCAGAAGCACCATTATTACCTCCATTTTCAACAAACGATATCCACATTGCTGTAGAAGTGAAAAATGAAGAACCGGTATCATTGCCAATGCTTGATTCGATCGTTGTTGACATTGAGCCTAAATCAGTAACTCCAGAACTTCTTGTCATCCCTGATGCACCAGTGTTACCGCCACTATCATTTGACGGCATCCCTGCTTTTGATAAAGAAGAAGTCAAAAATGAAGAATCAGTAATACTGGAGGAGTCAACAGGTGTATTACAAGATCCAACCATTACTGAAGTTAAGCCGTCCGGCCCAATAATTCCAGAAGCTCCAGTGCTACCATCACTATCTAAAGACATCCGTTCCTTTGTTGAAGAAGAAATAAAAAATAAAGAATCAATAATGTTGGAGGGATCAACGGGTAAATCACAGGAACCAATAATAATTGAAATTGAGCCCAAACCAGCTACTCCTAAGCTTGAAATTATATCTGAACTACCGGTGCTGCCACCACTATCATTTAATGGCATCCCTGACGTTGTTGAAGAGGAAGTGAAAAAAGAAGAATCGACAATACTGGAGGAGTTACAAGAGCCGACCTGGATTAAAATTGAACCTAAACCTGCCACTTCTGAACTAATAATCATGCCAGAAGCTCCACTGCTACCTCCACTTTCCGCTAACGATATACGCATAGTTGAAGAAGTGAAAATTGAAGAACCTTTAATATTGCCAGCGCCCGAGTCAATCTTAGTCGACATTAAGCCTAAATCTGCGACTCCATCAATTTTGACTATCCCTGAAGCACCGATGCTGTCACCATTATTATTTAACGGCTTTCCTTCCGCTGTTGAAGAAGAAGTGAAAAAAGAAGAATCAGTAATACTGGAGGAATCAACAGGTGTATTACAAGAGCCCACCATAATTGAAGTTGAGCCCAAACCTGCCACTCCAGAACTTATAATCATGCCAGAAGCTCCGGTGCTACCTCCACTTTCCGCTAACGATATACGCATAATCGAAGAAGTAAAAATTGAAGATCCTATACTATTGCCAGTGCCCGAGTCAATCGTAGTCGACAGTGAGCCTAAACCTGCGACTCCAGAATTTTTTACTATCCCTGAAGCGCCGATGCTGCCACCACTATCATTTAACGGCTTTCCTTCCGCTGTTGAAGATGAAGTGAAAAAAGAAGAATCAGTCATACTGGAGGAATCAACAGGTATATCTCAAGAGCACACCATAATTGAAGTTGAGCCGAAACCTACTACTTCTGAACTTGTTGTTATTCCAGAAGCTCCAGTATTACCTCCAATGTCTGGAATGCCTGTTGTTGAAGAAGTAAAATCAGATGAATCGATTCTCTTCGAGGAATTCACTGGGTCAATTCCAGAAACCTCTGCAAGGACGAATTTGAAATCTTTTATAGAAACCGAATCTGCAGAATCCTTTGCATTTGAAAACAATATATTTCCTGTTGCTTCAGAAGAAATAAAAATAGAAATACCAATACTATTAGAGGAATCTTTAGAGGTGCTTCCTTCAATTGCAGGAATCTCTTCCGGACCTACTCTTCAGGAAACCGAAATAACTAATCCTTATGTGTTGGACGAAATTCCTCAACCAAATTCAGACCGTGTCGCAACAGTGAAGGAAACTTTACCTCCTACAATTATTCGAAAGCCCTCAAGTGATCTAGGAGGGTTCAGTTATGCCCCTTTCCTTTCTCAACTCTCTAAACGTGTACCAAAGACAAAAAAACGCATCTTTCCAAAACCAGCCTCTTTGGAACGGTTCTTGCTGAAGAAGCATCCCTTCAGATTGCCTGTAACACCTTTCCCAAAACTTTCCTGGAATGATATGAAGTCTCCTATTTTGGAAAATAAAAATCACTTCCTATATCCTACCTCCTACGCACACGATGTTGTTGAAAAACGTATTGCTCCAAACATGGCTTATAAAAGGAATGCTTCTCCTAAACGCGTTAAAATTTATGTCCGTTCTAATGTTCCAAAAGGACCCAGTTATTTGTAATACTACTTGTAGAGGAAGTTTCAAAATATAAAAAATAAAAGATGATTTATGAAGTTTTATTTAATTTACATGACATCCAAACCTATCGACAGTTGTTAGATTACACTCACTCACTAGGTACGCCTACATAAAATATAAAATAATTAATTATTTTCTCGTATCGTGTTTCTTTTTTACTCATTTCTTGAAGTAAAGGATAAAGACACTGATTGATCTGGTTTATTTATTAGAAGAGTTTGAATTCCAAGTTCTCCACCCATCCATTTCATGTTAAATTCACGAATCAGCTGAAACCCAAAAGATATGTTTTGATATCCGAAGTTGTCTTTTTAACAGTTTTTATATTGCTGAAAACGAATAGAAATATTTACCCTTATCAAAATGAGGCATATATTTTGCTCAGCTAATCTTCTTGCTATACAAGATCTAGGCCCAAAACCGAATGGTAAACTAAGAAAAGGATGAATGTTTTCATAACTTTCAGAGCCCCTTAACCAGCGTTCAGGTTTGAATTTTAGCGGATCCTTCACGAACTGCGGCAGTCGACACGCTAGCATATTTTGCGTAACTATAACGGTCTGAAACAAAGACACAATTATTTTATTTATCACATAATTAAATTTATCATTTGCATTTGAAATCATTTCGCGAGTAGGTACTTACTCCTTCCGGAATTAGGAAATCTCTTAAAATGAATTCCTTTTGAGTTAAACGGCCCACTCCGATCGATACAGGATTTAGTCTTAGACTTTCTTTCACACAACTTTTTACATAAACAGCTTTTGACATAATATCGGGAGTTATTTTAGCATCCTTCGTAGGAAGAAGTGAAAAAATCTCGTTGAACATTTTCTGCTGAACTTCAGGATTTAGACTGATATGGTACAACGCAAAACTTGACGAATACGCGGTCTAAAATCAAACAAAATAAACATTAATCATAGTTACCCATTATCTCTAAAATATCCTCAACGATTCGATACATATTTACCGTGTCGATTGCAGCCATTAGTATATCAACCATCATTCCTAAAACGTCCTTTAAATCCAGATTGGGTTGTTTTATAAAAGATTCCAATAATGAGTTGTCGTTATCGTTAGGGTGTTCGAAAAAGTGCGTTCTGTCCATTAAGATTTCAGTGGATACTCTATAAGAAAACATGAGTTATAATGATGATCAAATCAGGTAGATACAAAATATTAAGGTTAGCTGCTTGATATACTTTTCTAAACATTCCTGTGAATCGGCAAGTTTCTTATAAAGAGGAGTTTTGAACAGTTTCCAAAGTAATCCTTGATCTAGTTTCATTATTCCGCTATTAGATCCGAACGCTGCTTCAATAGTTTTACTACTCCTTGAATTTGGGTCTTGTTCTTGAGAAGAAAAACTGTGAAAACGTTCATTGAACGCGACAGTGCCTATAACTGAAACAGGAAACCATAAAAGTAATAAAGAAAGTCATACGTGCGTTATACTTTTCACTCTATCGAAATGTTAATCCTATTTCCTAGCATTACCTTCTAAATTCAGTCTATTCAAATACGGCAAAAAGTCTTCATTATGCGACACGTTCTTCTCTTTAATCCATTGTACGAATTCTGTTATGACGTTATCTGTTCTTTCGACATGACTTTTAACACTCTGAGGACTGGTAAAATTCTTTTGGAATGCGCCTCTGATTCTCCACCATTCCGGACCGTTCCTGTAACGTATAAAATTTCGAAGCGTAATTTTGGCTTAATTCAAAACGATCGGTGAGAAATACAATAAGCATTAGACATTAAGTCCGCCTTTGTACGATTTTCGCGTATAAAGTTTTAATAAATAAATAAATATGAATAGAGCACAAACGTTTGCTTTAATAATTCTATCATTTGCAGATTCTCCCAACCCCAACACCAATTTTAGGCTATAAGTGGTTGTTTGGTAATGTGTTGTACGTTTTCTGGGCCTTTATAATAAGCTTAACAAAACAATACATACATACATATTTATATACAATTGACTAGAAAACAACGCAAATTAAAAATATACCAATATTTCTAGAGATTAAGCTACGAGGAGACGGAACAACTAGGTAAGGTACTATTCCTATCACTCTAAGAATACGGCTAAGAGCACAGGAAACATCACACACACATACACTGCGCATGGTCAAGTTCTGGGATTGATTTCCAGGCTGGGCAAAGTGTTAACAGTATATAGTAGCAGCCAGGTCCGAAAGGCCGGCCCAGGACCCGACTGGCCATAGGGCAAATCGGGCAAACACCCGATTGGCCGGTGTGGCCAATGGGCCCGACTTTCTTTTACAAATTAAAAAAAAAGCGACGTTTTTTATAGATTGAAATAAGTTACATACGTATATTAATCGTCTTTCGTAATTGTAGCGTATACCTAGTAGAATAACTCTAAAACTATGTGTGTTGTGTTGTTTTGGAGGTTAAAACTGAGCCTCTGAGAACTCTTATTCCCACTAGAAACTTACAAATTTACTTTAAACCAACGCACCCTGTTCGTACCTTGAACCCTGCGAGAAAATTTTTAACACAAAGGCTCAGTTTTCTCTCTTGTGATGATCCTCTGCCTATAGACAGAGGTTGAACTAATTAGTAGCCCCATTACCCGAGAGGTAATTTTAATGCATAGATAAGATTGCAAAAAATAGACCATTTGGTAATTTTGATCTCAAATTACATATCATTGATTTATTCGAGGCTAACTGAATTTGTTGCATCCTTTCTCTTGAAACTTTACATTGTCGAAATCGACCAAGTAACTCCAACAGGTCGAAACAATTCTAACTAGCCCAGGACATGGTGTCAAAAAATTATCGGGCTCGATTCGCTCGCTCTTGCGGGCTACTGGGTAGTGGATACTGCCTCTTGGATATTGTGTTTGTCTATCGATCAAGTAAACCTTGGATAAGGGTTGTGATTCTCCTAATTCTTTTAGTTCTTAGACTTTTCAAATAACGCCTCAGAATGAATACTTCTACTTTTATTATATTAAGTATTTTAGATCCTTAGAAGAACATTAGCTGCAGCCGTAACTAGTACACTTAACTCTTAAAACTTTACATTGTCGAAATCGACCAAATTACTTCAGTTAAATTAGGTCGAATCAATTCCAAACTGTTCAGGGCACGGTGTCAAAATATTTTCGAGCTCGCTACGCTCGCTCTTGCGGCCTGTTAGGTAATAGATACTACCTTTTCAATCTGATCTTTGTCTATCGATCAAGTAAACCTTGGATAAGGGTTGTGATTCTCGTGCTCACTTCGCTCGCTTCTCGAGTCCTAGTTCTTTTAGTTCTTAGACTTTTCAAATAACTCTTGACAAAAAATACTTCTACTTTAGCTGCAGCCGTAACTCGTAAACTTAACCCTTGAAACTTTACATTGTCACCTAACCTAACCTGTCCAGGGCACGGTGTCAAAATAATTTCGAGCTCGCTTCGCTCGCTCATGCGGCTTTGAGAGATACTACCTCTTGAATCATGCCATTCACTGTCGAACAAGAAACGCTAGTGTAAGGGTCGAGATTCTCGAGCTTGCTTCGCTCGCTCTTGGAGTCCTAATTCTTTTGAAGTCGCTGCCTAGCCTTTAAGCCTAAAAGTCTATTCTAAATATTTTCTTCAGTGGATTCAAAATTTGTGTAAGTAGTTTTTTTTTTCTCTTGAGAGTGGAGGGCCGACCGTCTCTAAAATGCCCGGGCCGATTTCGGATCCCAGTCCAGCACTGGTAGCAGCCACGCTCACGGAGCTCACGGATTTATGCCTGGGTGATGGCAATAGGCTTATTCCTTAATATATGGAACTTGAACATATTATAACTGGGCCGAAATGTGGTTGTACTATTAGATGCACCTCTGCCAAACCCTTCTGCGTGATGTTCTGTAACGTAAAGAGATAAAAATACTTTACGTAGCAAGTAATCCACCAGTATTATAGACATGTGGTTTGTTCATCCGGTAGTGGTACATGGCGACATGGCTTCTTCGCGCTGGATATCGATGGTCTTGCCGGAAGACCGTCTCTATGTCCTCAGGGTCGTATACGTGGAGGAGCCTGACTCCGGGAGCTTCGCGGACCAGGCTGCCGTAACGTCGCCAATTAAGCAAAGCGTTTTTGTCTAGTGTTTCTACATTGTAGTCACCTGCAAGATTGTTTGTATCAGGGCCTGCAGTCTCTACAAATGTTTACGATAAAAATCGGACGCAAAGTCATATCGATGTCAAATTTCTTTAATAGATTTTCAGCTTTTTTTTCAAAAGTATACGGTTGAAAATCTATTAAAGAAATTTTACGACTTAGCGACAGATTTGTATCGTTATTTAGTAGAGACTGCAGGGGCAGGAGCACAGAACAGATAAAAGAGGACCTCTTTTATCTATTCTGTGGGCAGGAAGATAAAATCCTTTCTTATCTACATTTATAATCCTGATTATAAATGTAGATAAGAGAAGTCTCTCACACTTTTAACCCTCTAATGGTGTATATTTTATATTATATGTATACGGGATAAGATAAGAAATTAATACATAGGTACTTAGTAGCTAGTACGTGGGGCTAAGGCGACCCCATTAAATAAACGTTTAAAACAACACCTCAATAAATGTCTAAATAATACTCTGTTTGATTTACAACGCTCAGCCATGCAATGACAGTTGAAATTCCAACAAGGCAATAATATTTAGAGGCATTCATTTAAGTTCCGCTCAATGTTAAAAAATCATCATGTACCTCTACCTAGACCAGATAAAGACCTACCTATACAGATAGATAGAATAAACAGATTCTTCATTAACTTAATCAACTTACCAATAAAAGGTGCGTATTTATACAAGGTTCCAACAACTGGATAACACTTAGGCCCCGGGATTTCTTCGAAGTTCCTCACAGGACCTCTTTCATTGTGTAACTCTTTATTCTCACCACTGCAAGCTACATTCGTTAAAAATCGCACTCTTGTCACATTATAGACAAACTTTTTAGATAACTTCAACATGATTCAACAATATACTGATATCGCGCAACCAGAGCGTAAGGCGTCACTGAGCGAAATCATCGAATTACAAAAATACCCCTTCCTCACGAAATTATGCACATAACATAAACAAAAGAACTCCATGCGACGCGGCTCATGTTGTCTACCTGGAAAAATATGTAAATAATTAGGTACCTACCTACCGTACCTGACTGCGAATGAATAATGCGGCGTATTCAGTCAGGAGATGGTCAGATAGGACAGCCACTTCCAAAAGTTGTTATATTAATCTTATTATAACGCCAAATTTAAAGAAAACAAAACAAGTAATTAAATTAAAAAAAATAAAAACCTCCGATTCAATAAAGATACAACATTCGTTCTCCACTTTTACTCTCTTTAAATCAAAGTTTGACCAAGTTTGATTTAAAGGGAGTAAAAGTCAAAAAACTATGTTCAAGCATTGAGGTATAATGTACTACGCACTAGAGAAGCTATTTCAAACAAAAAATGTGCGCGCACTTGATGACAGCGGGGCGGGCGGGGGGTGTCATGTTCTCATAGATTACTATCAATACGTGCAGATGCGACATAATGTTATTATTCTGCCTACTTGATATTGTACGTATGTACTCAGAAAATAAATAAAAATTTACGTAAACTGTAACAATAATTTTTATTTTATCTGTGATTGAATGTTGATGGCTGATTCAGTGAATGTTGATTCAAATTTGCAAATACTTCTTTCCTAATTAAATGCTTTACGGTGTTTACGGACATATAACTAAAATCACATTTCAGGGCAAGACCACTTTGCCGTATTAAATTACGTACCTATGATAGATGTGTGAAGTGGAAATTTATAGTATAGTCAAACTATCAATGCTATCTTCACATTTTAACTTTTTTATTAATTGTCTTGATACATAAGCAAATATTATACAACCTACTATCAATTTTGACTCGCATGTAGAGGATTCGTGGCCAAGCATTGAATACGTCGATAGTGTCTGGTCTTAGCATTTTATTCTTTGACATTCACGTAAAAATGGCCACCGCGATGACGTATTGCAATGGAAAAAATATAATTAAATTATGTGTGTTTTAAAGATAATAGTTATATTTACTGGTAATTATTTCTACAGTATCTAAATGCACACGAAGGCATAATTTAGACAAGAAAACTTCACTCAAATATGTCATGTCGCAGCAACCGCTCGGCATAGACTGGCGACGGTGCGGCGCGATCGCCGCAGTTGAACGAGACAAAGTAGGAATTTACGGTGTCTTCTCTAGTACGTTAGTAGGTACTTATATCACAGATTACCAGATACTACACTCCATGTACTTACGCGCGCTAACTACCTACCGGGCGCCGCGCGCCGGTCTATCGATGACCATAGCACAGAGGGTTTTCAACAGCCGCGCGGCGCGTACACACGCAATATTTAGTACTCTGTGCAATACGCATAGTTATTATAATTATTTCGGTCGATTTGACGCGAGTTTTAAAATCCTAAGTAATAGCTACAACTGGTGTATTATGTGCAGTGGATGTAGATTCAGCAAGAGAAACGATAAAAACTTATCTTTTTTCGGTTTTCCTCGTGAATTCGTGATACAGAAATATAAGTTTTAATTTGTTATGAAAAAATGTACTTACCTACAATTATTTAATTAAATGACAAATATACCACTTAACTCCCCTTGCCCTTGTTTCCCCCAAAATTACCTAATAAAATTGTTTGTTCGATTTAGAATATTCTATACGTAAAAGTTTAACAATCGCGAATTTAAAGAAAGGAAAAAAAAAACATTGCATCAAAATAAAACACCTCTAAGTAAAATTAACTATTATTTTTAAATACCTATAAATTTCGTTTTATACTTATTTTTTAAAACAATTTAATCTGATACATTAAAAAGCTTATTTTATTTTATAAAGTATACTACAAAACCCTATTATCATATTTGTCGATAGAGGCAGCCCTGGCAATTCACAATATCCACGCGGCGGCGGCGGCGGCGGCGCGCGGCGCGGCGCGCATATAAAAAGCAAAACTCACTTTACGTTTGTAAGGTTAGGATACATTTTCGTTCGCAGCGTCTGTTGACTTGAAAGTGTAGGCTATTATAGCGGTAGGCATTGAACATTTTTGTATGGAGTGTAGTATCTGGTAATCTGTGCTTATATCTCGATGTGTTCAAGCTTTTTTGTTTTAATTCCATTAGTTTATACCTATTCCTCATTCCCTTTCAATATAGTGTACATTATTCTACAAATCAATCCTTTTCATTTTTTTGCTACCCATATTGAGGGAGTTGTAAAAATAAACGTAATTCGTCACTTTGTGATGGCGGCCATCTTGGATTTGAAATTTGCTAAAGTTTAGAGTACTTTCATTTGATACCTACATTGATAGGAGTTGTGAACAAATATGTCATCCGCCATTTTGTGGCGGCGGCCATCATCGGCGGATCGATATTTTTCAAACAGCTATCATATTATGAACACTCTCGACTAATACACCTTTCAAACAAAAAAAACTAAATCAAAATCGAATGGGGAACACAAAAGGGTCAGAATATTCGTATCAAATACACCTAAAATCGAAGTGTAGAACGTGTACATTACATTAGTTTTTGTTTTACTTCGATACATGCAGTATTTCCGAAGTTATAACGCCGAGAAGTTTAAGTATTTTTTTGAATTTCCGAGATTACGCGCGCTCGTACTAATACGTCACAGCCCGCGACCGCGTCACTGCGTGGCACTTAGTCCGGTGCGTTGACCATAATAAATTAGGCGCGTCTCGTTTTATTTTGTTTCGATCGTCTTCGTTTTCCTATTATGTACTTATACATACACATACATACATAAACTCACGCCCTTTTCCCATGGGGATAGGCAGAAACCACAGATCGCCACTTGCTTCGATCCTTACCTAATACATAGGTACTCCTTTTGCCTCGTCGTTGTCGTCGTACTTATAGTGTCCTTGTATTTCAAAGTAATAATAATATTATCCTTTATATCCGATTACACTAAAGTGAAACGTGTATTGTTTAGAATGGAAGGTTTTCTAATATGTCAGTCGAACAATCTGCCAAGAGTGGATAGTTTGATGGTGACTTGGTGACACAATATGTCATGAAAAATCAGGATTTTATGGCTGCTGAAAATCGTGGAATAACGATGAAAAGGTATATAGGAATGTTCTAAGTAAGCATTACCTACTCCTGGGTAGGTATTTGTTCAAACTTAAACCTAACTGAAAGTGTGTACACAATACTAATTAATACTCGCAATCAACATCTCGAATCTCGAGGTTGTCGATGATTATTTTATGTTTTATTAGTAGGTATAAACTAAAAGAAAAAGTCACTATTTACCCATATATAGAATGTAGTAAGTCTTAGTAGGTATTTACGTAGTTACCAGTTTTGTAAGTAGGCAAATACCTACCATTATTATAGTTTTATAGGTAGGTACTAAACCAGATATTATTGATTACTTATTTTTTTTTTTTAAAAAAACGTTGCCCCACACTAGGAATTTCTCCTGTATCGTGGGTGCGTTCACAAACATTTAAACTCACATACTTATACAAATACCCAGACCCGAAACAACTATCTGCAGGCCTTACAAATATTTGTTCCGTGCGGGAATCGAACCCGCGACACGCAGCGCAGCAGTCCAATCGCTCAGCCACTGCGCCAACCGTGCCGTCCAAAATGAAAAGAAAATAAAATCGAAATGGTCTTCACAGCAGTGCGCTTTAGTTTTAGGACCTATTGAATCAACTCTTTTTACGGGTGTCATCCACTTTTTCTTAATTTTTTGGGTCCTCAAGCACATAAAAAAAGAGTTTATCAGGTGTTTAAACTGTTGAATTGAAGGTGATTGAAGCACCGAGGCACAATACAGTATTTTTTTCCATTTTTACCACAGAGAACTTTATAATTTTGATTTTTACTGCGCACGGGCGTGCAAACGAGAGCGTGGTTGTGGGAGTTGTGACGTCATCGGGTAGTGAGCGCCCGCCCGCGTTTTTAAATACCTTCGGGCGGAAATACGCACTTTGATCGTAAATATCTCAGTCATTTTTTAAGATATGAAAAAAGTAAAAACACAGTTCTTCTTGTAATTTTTGTAGATTTATTTGGTGTGTAAAGTAAAAAACGTTTGTCAGACCCATTATGCGTTCGGGAGCTACGATACCACAGACAGACACACACATAGACTCTACACATAGACACTTCAAACTCCAAGACAACACCAAGTCGTTTTTACGTCGGGGGTTAAAATTTAAAAACTTACCTACGACATAATGTGTAATTTTGGGTGTACAAAGTTACAGGGCCAACATCAGAAGAAGAAAACTTGTTCTGTAACTGACTGTACCTTATAGCCCTGTTGTAACTTGTGGCCCTGACTAACATGTCGTGGCCGTAGATTTCAACACACTACCATGTTTGAAGCACAGTATAAATATGGACAGTACCGAAACTAAGCCTAGTTGATGCGATAACTACCTACGCTCCATTGAAGCCATAGGGTTGTTCCTTTTAATGTTGATGATATTGTTTTTTTTTCTTAAATATTTTTATTCTGTTGTGATCAATGAATCGAATTGAAATAACTAGCTTACTATAACTAGTGATGTGCAATTCTGCTATAAATAATTAACATATTATTAATATTATGAACGAATATTATTACCTATTATATTGTTTTAAATTATTATTATCAATGAACTTTCCTTCATATCATACTACACTGTTTTAGACTAATGAAATGTTATTTAATGTTATTATTAAGTAAAGTTGGACCAGTGTAAAAAAATTTTTTTTTTTTTTTGGTGTTATGTGATTCTCACCTAAATATCACGGGGGTGGCAGAGGGGGGTCAAAATTTTGGTCCTTTTTTGTCTAGGACGCTCCGTTTTCGAGATATTTCAATTTAATTTTTTTTACAGAAACTTTGAACGCCCTTAGCTCTGAATAACGTGCATCGTAGGACCGCAGCGCGCCACCGCTTGCTACGTTGTTATACCTACTTATTATAATAATATTACCCCGTTCTGGCCCCGTTGGTATTCGTTGGGCGTGTTGTTGAGTTAGACATTATAATGATAACACGTAGGCAGCGTCGGTATACTCAACAAATAAAAATTCATTATGATCGATCACAAGGACAAAATAGGTATAATTCGATAACAAAAATCATTCTTACCTTTCAAAATTAGTAGGAAGTTTAAAATACAATATCTCCGGTTTTGATGAAGCCGAGTTCAAACACCCGTATATGTTCCCGGCATTTTAAAAAAGATTGGAGAATATTTAAAAAAAACCTTTACGTAAACTAATCACTCGTCTCGGCGCGGCACGCACAACTGAGAGCACTGCGGTGTTCGCTAGCTGGCCCTGTCGATGCGCATGTTTGTGTGAGTGTGCGGTTTCGAGAGTTTGTAGGCAGTTTCCGTACTGTCCATATTTATATTGTGTTTGAAGCATGCAGTTTTTTCAACGCATTTTCTTCAACTGCCACTGTTCTGATCATGGTGAAAGAGTCATGACGAAGCATTTGAATTGCTTTTAATTTTGCTGAGGGTCATTAGAAGATGTCTTACATGCACCCCTTATACCGATGCGATGGGCCTAAATCCCCGGTCCTGCTCCGGTGAATCATGGATGGTCGACCCTCTTTATATTATGCTTAAAATAAAATATATAGCTCGCGCGTAAGTCGTAACTGAAACATTTGAAGTGAAAAAACGTATTGCTCCAAACATCGCTTTTAAAAACAATGCTTCTCCTAAACGCGTTAAAATATTTGTCTGTTCACATGTTCCAAAAGGACCCAGTTATTTGTAATACTACTTGTGGAGGAAGTTTCAAAATAAAAAATGATAAAAGTTTTTTATTTATTTTACATGACACCCAAACCTATCGACAGTTGTTAGATTACACTCACTCACTTATTTATACGCCTACATAAAATATAAAATAATTAATTATTTTCTCGTATCGTAATTATTTTTTACTAATTTCTTGAAGTAAAGGATAAAGATACTGATTTATCTGGTTTATTTAAAAGAAGAGTTCGAATTCCAAGTTCTCCGCCCATCCATTTCATGTTAAATTCACGAATCAGCTGAAACCAAAAAGATTTGTTTGATATCCGAAGTTGTCTTTTTAACAGTGTTTATAAGGTCCCATTAAAATAGGTGGACTTTTAAAACAGCTTTCAGTAGGTCTAACCAAAGATATCTAAACAAAAAAAACATCAAATAAAGTGATTTTATTTTGACTTAAAATAATAAATTGCCGGCACTCTAGAACAAACTCATCCATTAGGAGTAGGTACTTAAATGCGTTTTTCTTATTATTTTTTTACCATCGTTCTTATTTTGGTGGTCTGAATGATTTCTGAAATTGTGTCCACCTATTTTAATGGGACCAAATATATTGCTAACAACAAATAGAAATATTTACCCTTATTAAAATGAGGCATATATTTTGCTCAGCCAATCTTCTTGCTATACAAGATCTAGGCCCAAAACCGAATGGTAAACTAAGAAAAGGATGAATGTTTTCATAACTTTCAGAGCCCCTTAACCAGCGTTCAGGTTTGAATTTTAGCGGATCCTTCACGAACTGCGGCAGTCGACACGCTAGCATATTTTGCGTAACTATAACGGTCTGAAACAAAGACACAATTATTTTATTTATCACCAAATTTTTATCATTTGCATTTGAAATCATTTCGCGAGTAGGTACTTACTCCTTCCGGAATTAGGAAATCTCTTAAAATGAATTCCTTTTGAGTTAAACGGCCCACTCCGATCGATACAGGATTTAGTCTTAGACTTTCTTTGATACAACTTTTTACATAAACAGCTTTTGACAAAATATCGGGAGTTATTTTAGCATCCTTCGTAGGAAGAAGTGAAAAAATCTCGTTGAACATTTTCTGCTGAACTTCAGAATTTCGACTGATATGGTACAAAGCAAAACTTGACGAATACGCGGTCTAAAATCAAACAAAATGAAACATTAATCATCGTTACCTAGTCTCTCTAAAATATCATCAACTATTCGATACACATTTACCGTGTCGATAGCACCCATTAGTATATCAACCATCATTCCTAGAACGTCCTTTAAATCCAGATTGGGTTCTTTTAAAAAAGATCCCAATAATGAGCTGTCGTTATCGTCAGGGTGTTCGAAAAAGTGGGTTCTGGCCATAAGGATTTCAGTGGATACTCTATAAGAAAACATGGGTTATAGTTATGATCAAAATTCAGATAGATAAAAAATATTGAGGTGAGTGGCTTGATATACTTTTCTAAATATTCCTGTGAATCGGCAAGTTTCTTATAAAGAGGAGTTTTGAACAGTTTCCAAAGAAATCCTTGATCTAGTTTCACTATTCCGCTATTAGATCGGAACGCTGCTTCAATAGTCTTACTACTCCTTGAATTTGGGTCTTGTTCTTGAGAAGAAAAACTGTGAAAACGTTCATTGAACGCAACAGTGCCTATAACTGAAACAGAAAACCATAAAAGTAACATAGAAAGTCATACGTGCGTTTTCGCTCTATGGAAATGTAAGTCCTTTTTCCGAGCATTACCTTCTAAATTCAGTCTATTCAAATATGGCAAAAAGTCTTCATTATGCGACACGTTCTTCTCTTTAATCCATTGTACGAATTCTGTTATGACGTTATCTGTTCTTTCGATATGACTTTTAACACTCTGAGGACTAGTAAAATTCTTTTGGAATGCACCTCTGATTCTCCACCATTCCGGACCGTTTCTGTAACGAATAAAATTTCGAAGCGTAATTTTGGCCTTAAGTAATTCATTATAAATTATATTATATTGAAATACATTAAGCATTAGACATTAAGTCCGCCTTTGTACTATTTTCGCGCATAAAGTTTTAAAAAAAATATGAATAGAGCACAAACGTTTGTTTTAATAATTCTATCATTTGCAGATTCTCCCAACCCCAACACCGATTTTAGTCTTTAAGTGGTTGTTTGGTAATGTTTTGTAAGTTTTCTGGGCTTTTATAATAAGCTTAACAAACAACAATACATAATTTATATACGGGTGCGCCAAAGTTCACCTAAATTTTCAACTCCGATAATTGGAAATCCGAAAATGTTCTTCCTAAGATTTTTCATCCTAACAATCGCAATTCCTAACTACTCTGTCTCTAATGTTTTAATTCCGAAGCATTCAACTTCATAATGTCAGTAGCAATAGACATCTATCATACTTTTATTTGTTTTCCTATATTTTCTCAACATAACCATCTTTTACACTATTATTCAAAGTCATATCTTTTTTGTTTATTACTTTTTATTCATAATAATCAGTATAGTCCGGGAGGTAGCGTTGCATTTTAGGTAGTGTTTTTACGCCGATCGGTTGCCATCTTGTTCAATAGATCTCGAATGACTGAGAAGTGAACCAAGCGTCAGCTGACGCACCCGCGGTGGGTGTAGGATTGAAAGGTTACGGAAGTAGCGAAAAATAAAAAAAAATTAAGTCATAGTACGCCGGCTGAAACTGTTTTCATAAACATATTACATCATACTGAGCTAAAAAAAAATCGTCAGCTGCATGGTGGAAGGGGGATTATGCGTCAGCCGCTCGCGTGAACTTGTAAAAGAAACACGCGTAAAATTAAGTTATAGTACGCCGGATGAAATTTAAATACGTGATTGTTTAAATTATCAAAAATACGAAAACAACAATCAGCTGCGTGGGTAGCGGTGGAAAGACCGTCAGCTGACGCACTTAAGATACAGATTATTTGTATACGTAAAACAATATCGTACGAAAATATTTTGCTTTTATTTTCTTGTTTTGACTTACATAGATGATATAAATGCATAATACAAAATAATTGGAGAGTGAAAAGGAAATATCATAAACTAATCTAAAAGGAATTTAAAAAAAGATATAGAAAGATAGAGAATTATTCGTAATCGATGGTATTATCGCTATCGTCCCCAGATGAATCGTCATCAGAACTTTCGTCTGTCAAGTTCTTCTCTTCATCTTCTTCGGGTTCCTGAAGATCTCGATCCTCTTCATCATCTGTAAATGAACATGTTAATCATTAAAATTCGGATACCAGAATATATACGCTCAAAGAAAGTGTCACCAACAAAAATTCCATACCAGCAATATTTTCGCTGCTATCCGTTATACTGCCGACTGATGGGGGTACTTGATCTCCCTCGAACCATTTGAAGATATTATATTTTTCTTCTCTTTCTTCCCATCCCCAGTCAATAGGAGATAATTGAGAAGGCTCTTTCAGGTGAGCATGGCTCCAAAGGTGCGCGATGTACGACGTTCGCAGTAAATGCTGGCGTAGCTCTGATTTGCATGGTGGGAAGATAGCTCCATCGATACGGGTTTTCCACTTCAGCATAATTCGTTCTTATCATTAGTTTCATAGTTTTTAATAAATGTGGCAACTCGTGTAGCGTTGACGTCGTTTATCCCTTTGAATCCGTACATACGACAAACAAATTCTTCAATCGTTGCGAAGACGTCGTCCATTGTACAATTCGGGATATTTGTAATATCCACCAATGCTATACAAGTGGTGTAACCGTGTAAGTGTGAAAGAGTACGTACGTGTTGTTCTAATAGAGACGGCTATGATTGTTCGTATCCACTCTAACGTCCCGGTCTCTTTTGACCAACTTTTGACACGTTTTTAATTAGTGTCTGTGGTCTGTGGTTTTAGTTCTACTGCCAACGAAGCTTACCAACATGAAAAATTCTAAAACGAGCGTTCCATTACACGTTACATATAAATAAGAAATACTTAGTTAATTCTACAAATTCCGAAAAAGCACCTAAAAAAGTAACCTTTTCATTAGTGTAACCTAAAAGTAACCAATGCAGTTCAAAAATCACCTAAAAGGTTACAAAAATAACCTTCTGGCAACACTGCTGATTGTGTACGACAAAAAGACACGTAGATGTTCCTTTTAAATCTTAGGGGGAGAGGCTTAGGTAGCCCGAAGGTCGTGTTATGGGCTCAGGCAGCTCCAAAATCTATCTCGAAATACCTACGTGTTTAAAAGGAGACAGCGTTGTAGCAATGCTCCAATATTTTTAACTTTTGCTGCGTCAGCTGACGGTCTTTCCACCGCTACCCACGCAGCTGATTGTTGTTTTCGTACTTTTGATAATTTAAACAATCACGTAGTTAAATTTCATCCGGCGTACTATAACTTAATTTTACGTGTTTCTTTTACAAGTTTATGCGAGCGGCTGACGCATAATCCCCCTTCCACCATGCAGCTGAAGATTTTTTTTCAGCTCAGTATAATGTAAAACATTTATGAAAAAAGTTTCAGCCGGCGTACTATGACTTAATTTTTTTTTTCTTACCACTTCCGGAACCACCCACACCCGCACCCACCGCTACTTGAGCAGCTGACGGTTGGTTCACTTATTGGTCATATAAGATCAACCATCAATGAAAATATCAGCCGGCTTACTATGACTTTTTCATTTGCAACGCTACCTCCCGGACTACAAGGTCCCATTAAAATAGGTGGACAAAATTTTAGAAATCATTCAGACCGCTAAAATAAGGACAATAGTAAAAAAATATATAAGAAAAAGGCATTAAAATACCTACTTTTATAGGATGAGATTGTTCTAGAGTGCCGGCAATTTATTATTTTAAGTCAAAATAAAATCACTATATATAGTGTTTTTTTTTTGTTTAGATGTCTTTACTTAGGCTTACTGAACGCTGTGTTAAAATTTGTCCACCTATTTTAATGGGACCTTTTATACTATGCAAAGATATCCATAGGTTAGGTTAGGTTAGAACTGTGACCAACTACGCGCGAGCCGAGCGAGCGAAGCGAGTGGTGCCGTGGTAGCGGCCGGCGAGCGCTACCTCGAAATTGGTCGCGAAATTTTTTTAAATATTTTTTTCATAGTGCCCCCAAGACGACACTCTGACCTGAATTTCATTCATTTATTTCATTTCAAGACAAACATCAGTGAAACGACCTTTAATCATTCTAAACAGTTGTATGGGTGAAAATATTATGGTAATTATGTTTAGGAATAAAAGTGTTATGATAAAAAACAGTAGGAGTTTAAATATATTTACAATAATGATATCATGAATTACAATTTTCGGAAACATGAGTGTTAGGAACATCGCCGGTAGCACTACAAATAGTATGAATGAAAACTTTAGGATGAAAAATTTTAGGACGAGTGATCATTCGGGTTACAAATCGTTAGAGAAGAACAATTTCGGGTAAAGAACTTTAGGTGAGCCAATATGGACCCTTTATATACAGATTTATGTACCATTGACTAGAAAACAATGCAAATTAAAAAAAGATCGCCGACGAATTGATACTCTCCTCCTTTTTAAAATCGGTTAAAAAGTATACCAATATTTCTAGAGATTAAGCTACGAGGAGATGGAACAACTAGGTTAGGTTCTATTCTTAGCACTCTAAGAATACGGCAAGAGCACAGGAAATACCTACACGGATATAGTACTCTGTATGTTAAAGTTCTGGGATCGATTCCCAGGTTGGGCAAAGTGTTAGCAGTATAGTAGCAGCCACGGAGTCTGGAGTTATACCTGGGTGATGGCAATAGGCTCATTCCCAATTATATGGAACTTAAACATAGGTAACTGGACCGAAATGTGGTTACCCATCTGTATGATGCTATGTAATGTAAAGAGATAAAAATACTTTACGTAGCAAGCATTCCACCAGTGCTATAGACATGTGGTTTGTTCATCCGGTAGTGGTACATGGCGAGATGAGTTCTTCTCGCTGGATATCGATGGTCTTGTCGGAAGACTGTCTCTATGTCCTCAGGGTCGTATACGTGGAGGAGCCTGACTCCGGGAGCTTCGCGGACCAGGCTACCGTAACGTCGCCAATTAAACAAAGCGTTTTTGTCTAGTGTTTCTACATTGTAGTCACCTGAAAGATTGTTTGTTTGTATCAGCATAGCTATTCACAAACAATCGAACCGAAGTCGAATCGATCGTGACACTTTTGATTTTTGGATCGAACGATTGTCAAATGCTATTCACATGCTATGTCATGGTAGTACATAAACACACGTGGTGAAAAATTGTAGATAAGTAGCCAATAAAATATCTTTAATGAGTATTTCTATAAGTTTTACTGTAGATTGGACTGAATATCCGTCGAGTAACAAAACATATAATTAAAAACAATTTTAAAATGATTTTAATCTAAATGGATACGAAACGTCTCTTGCTAATATTATGGTAGGTACCATTGATATAAAAACTAAAGATACGGTCGTCCGAACATTTTGCTCGATGCGTTCCCCATACAGAGAAACACTAACGTCATCTATAAGAACTAATCAATCAGGCTGCTCGTAAACGTAACCTTGTATTATGAGCGGCGTGGCGTGGTATTATCGAGGTATAAAGAAATTAAATAAAGCTTTCATTAAAATGTTAAGTAATAAAAAAAAATGTTAAATTTTAATTTTTCATTTTCATTTTCTTTTAAACTTCGGTTTAGTCAAGACCTATTTGGGACCAAATTCGAGGCGTCATTTTATTATGCGGTCCGCCCAGTCCTTACGCAGTAATATATAAGTCAATGGTAGGTACTTGAGTACAAAATGGCGTCGTTATTCTGATTGGATTGCGCTTCCGATAGCAAATAGCTGTCGGAAATCACAATCGAATTTGTTACTCGGCTTCGGTTTTGTGAATACTTTTCGAGAGTAGGTATGATGGTTCGATTGATACGACTGACAATCGAATGGTTGTGAATAGCTATGCAGGAAGATAAAGTCCTTTCCGAAAGGTAAAAGAATATAAATGTAAGAGAAGTCTCTCACACTTTTATCCCTCTAATGGTATACCTATACATGTGCCTATACAAATAACTAATATACTTATACATACCTACTTAATAGCTAGTATGTGAGGCTAGAGCATTAGGCGACCGATAAGGGGTCTGGTTCATAACATCGCGAGTCACTACATCGACGGTCGCTGTATCGACAACGGTCCATCGACGGGTTAATGAATCGACAGAATCCCAAATCGATGGTACGCTACATCGACAGTACACCAAATCGATGGTGCGCTATATCGACAGTACACTACATCGATGGTACGCTACATCGACAGTACCCCAAATCGATGGTACGGTCAGCATCAGAAGTATATTAACATTACTCAAAGTTTCGAAGCGGTTTTTTTTAATAAAAACTTGTTAGATATTACTCGTAACTACATGTTATTGGAGTGTAAGGACTATTTTGAACGAATATTCTTCTGAAACATTAAAAATAATAGCTAGAGTCCTGTACGTAAAAGAATTAAAATTAGGAAATGTTCAGCTTTTTACAGCGACCATCGATGTAGTGACTCGCGATGTTATGAACCAGACCCACCGCTAAGGCACCTCAATAAATGTCTTAATAATCTCTGTTTAATTTACAACGCTCAGCCATGCAATGAGAGTTGAAATTCCAACAAGGCAATAATATTTAGGCATTCATTTAGGTTTCGCTTAATGTTAAAAAAAACATGTAAGTATACCTAACTGAACTAACTACATAACAAAATGCAGATAGAATAAACAGATTCTTCATGTAAAGAATTAACTTAATCTAAGACTTCTTACTTACCAATAAAAGGTGCGTATTTATACAAGGTCCCAACAACTGGATAATACTTAGGTCCCGGGATCTCTTCGAACTTCCTCACAGGACCTCTTTCATTGTGTACCTCTTTGTTCTCCCCACTGCAAGCTACATACGTTACAAATCGCACTCTTGTCCCAATAAAGGCAAACTTTTTAGATAACTTCAACATGATTCAACAATATACTGATAACGTGCAACCAGAGCGTAAAGCGTCACTGAGCGAAATCTTCGAATTACAAAAAGAGCTCGTCCTCACGAAATTATGCACGAAATTATAAACAAAAGAACTCCATGCGACTCGGCTGATGTTGTCTACCTGGAAAAATATGTAAATAATTAGGTACCTACCTACCGTACCTGACTGCGAATGAATAATGCGGCGTATCCAATCAGGAGATGGTCAGATAGGACAGCCACTTCCAAAAGTTGTTTTATTAATCTTATTATAACGCCAAATATAAAGAAAACAAAAAATTGTTCGGAAGCAACCTCTCCTAATAAAAACTTACCTACGATATAATGTGTAATTTTGGGGGTGTACGGTCGCCCACACCACACTAGTGCATTATGGCTTATTTTCCTGTGAACGTTGAAATCAAATTTTCGAAAATAATTAATAGATGGCGTTTGGTTTCTGCACAACTGTGATATTAAACTCTTCAATCCCCAGCCCCAGTGTCACTTGTAGGTGGCATAAGTTTTATTTCTGTTTCTACCACAAAGCAATTTTATTTGTAATAATAATAAGAAATTAAACCTATACCCCGTTATTAATAAAAATAGTTAAACTTGGTTTAACTTACGCTTGGTTTATCTCGCATGCCGTCACTTTCTTATGAATATTTTTGAAGTGAGATAAACCAAGCGCAAGTTAAACCAGGTTTAACTATTTTTATTAATAAGGCGGTTAAAGTATTAACTTTCCGCAATGACATTAACTGTATTTTCTGAGGTACATAAAGAATGTTTTTATTATCATTTTGTGTTTCTGGAATTGTTCTTTATTAATCACATATTGATTATTATTTTGTGCAATATAGATGAATATCTAATGTAGGGTAGACCGGGGACAATTGAAACAGGTCATGATTGCAACAACTTCAATTTCTCGGAAACCATGATACTTACGCGTGTGACGCGTCGTTCGTTACATCGTTGGCCATGTTCGGTTTTGTGTTTAGCACGGCTCGAGCGAGCGAGCAATGTAGTCGCACACAGGACGCCTCGACGAATTTCACGCCAAAAAGTAAGTTCTCACCATTTTTATTTTTTTGGTTTTTACCTATTTAAATCTTGTAGTTTGTCAGTTTTTCTTATTTTAGAGTATTGTTTGTCTATTTAAGTTAGTTTTTATTACTGTTATTTATTATTTAAGTCAATATATTACAAAATATTGAGTGTTGAAGTAGAAGATGTGACATGGGTACGTTTGAAACGACGTGGCTGTGGACGTTTGAAACGTTTCAAATGTCCCCGCATATTTCGCATTTTTATCCGACTGCACAGAAGAAGGTTGTGTTTTCTAAAATGAGTCTGCCGCAGGATTTGAAGCCGCTATCCCATCTTCTCCTAAGTACTTAGGGACTCCACAGCCAAATTCCATGGTCATACATATTGTGTTGGAAGTTCAGCATGACCTTACCAGCCCGATGGCACTACAAGTTACAACACCCAACAGTCTACCGCAGCACTTGAAGCAGACCGTCAATAAACCATTGTTATGATTGAAACATTTTTATGATTGAAACATTGTTATGATTGAAACATTGTTACGATTGAAACAAGCTGTTTTGTATGAGACTGGATTATCTTTTTTTATCCCCCATGTAAGTGCAATTACAGCAAAATAGGGTAACAAGTCTTTCAATCATGTGAAATAGTATTCAATAACACAAATTAAAGCTCGAAAATGATTAAAATAAGAGATATTTAACGTTGTTTTTATTAAAGATGTTTTTGCTTTTATAATTTTCAAAATATTAACTTTACGGTGACACACTTGTCACGATCTCAATAAATAATTTAGTAGTAAGTTAAATTTTTAAGATTGAGTAAAAACCTTCAGTAGTTCCTGAAATATTTCAGTGTTTCAATTATCCCTACTTACCGTTTCAACCGTCCTTGGGGTGGGGTCAATAGAACCACTGTGCCCGGTCTTCTTTAATGTGTGATTGTAGGTTAACTATTCAAAATAGAGATATAGATTATATTTAATTTAGGAACTAGATAACGACCCTTTCAACTATATAAATTCGAGGGATGTAGGTACTATAGATACTTCACTGCACACGATTTAAGTCAAATTGTTTCAATTGTCCCCGGTCTCCCCTATATCATACAAAAATGTTTTTTCGTTTAGCCCAAGACACTAATTCGTAACGACCATTACGTAACGTATGTCTATACAGATTTATGACAAGATTATGATATTCCTTTGACTGGCCTGTTGGTCTAGTGGTTAGTGACCCTAACTGCTATGCCGGAGGTCGTGGGTTCGATTCCCACCCAGGACAAATGTTTGTGTGATGAGCACGATCATTTGTTCTGTGTCTGGGTGTAATTTATCTATAATATGTATGTATTTAGAAATATATAAGTATGTTTATCAGTTGTCTAGTACCCATAACACAAGCTCTGCTTAGCTTGGGACTAGATGGCGTTGTGTGATAGTTGTGGAATATTATTATTATATTATTATTATTATTCCACCTGCGTAACGGTCATTTTTTTTTTTAAACCGCTCATTTATGGCTATTAACTGCTATTAATCGATTATTAACCGACATGATATTAACCGGATTATTATCATTGCCCAACACTCTAAGCAACATGATTTCAGACCTTAGCCTGTTCCGTCAGGAAATAATTAAAAAAAAAAATGACTGCTGTCAAGTGCTGTCAGTCCTCAGATTCCTCTTGTTTTGATTTTTAGATGTTCAAAACTATTATTAATTATTTTTTTTACTTAGGACTTTGAGGTGCGTTAATAATAGATAATTGCATAAAAAAGTACACAATATTCTATAAAGCGCTTAGTCTTGTTGAAAATAAATGTAATAACTTTTAAAGGTGTTTGTTTATTTTTAGGTAGAAATTAAGTAAAGGTAACCTAGTCAGCTGAGCTAGTGAATAGAAATAACAAGGAAGTATTATTTAAAAAATACCTAACTACTAGGTACTTTGGAACCTATTTTGGAAACAAAATACACAGAGAGCTATCATGAATATCTTAAAGCGATTAGTCTATTCACGATTTAATAATAAAGTGAGTAAACAATATTTTTTTAATCCAAGGGACTACAGCAACGGACGACACCAAAATGTGAACATACTGGGTATTGAAACGTCGTGCGACGATACTGGCTGTGCTATCATTAAATCAAATGGCAAATTATTGTCAGAAGTTTGTCACTCCCAAAATCTAATGCATTTAAGAAATGGAGGAATCATACCTGACATTGCACAAGATCTTCATCGTGCATACATTGAACCCACAGTAACTAAGACATTACAAGGAGCCAAATTATCCATGGAAGATATTTCAGCTATCGCTGTCACACTGAAGCCAGGACTACCTCTAAGTCTAGCCATAGGTATGAAATATGCTAAGCATTTGGGACGGCGTTATAATAAACCAATAATCCCTATACACCACATGCAAGCGCATGCGCTAGTGGCAAGAATGCACCATGATATAACATTTCCATTTCTAGTTCTTTTAATATCTGGAGGACATTGTTTACTAGCGGTTGTTCAAGATGTTGATCACTTTCAATTGCTAGGAGAAAGTATGGATTGTGCTCCTGGAGAAATTTTTGATAAAGTGGCAAGAAGAATGAAGTTAAGAAATGTTCCTGAGTATTCCCAGATTTGTGGAGGCCAAGCTGTGGAAGCAGCAGCATCTAAAGCAACAAATCCCCACATGTTTAAATTGCCTTTACCATTGTCTGAATACAAAGATTGTAATTTCAGTTTCAATGGCCTTAAAACCTCAGTTATGTACCATTTACACAAAAAAGAAGTAGAACACAAAACTGTAGCTCATGAATTGATACCAGAAGTTAATGATTTGTGTGCCGCTATGCTGATGGCATCTAGCAGACACCTTGTTCATAGAACACAGAGAGCTATGACATTTTGTAAAGAAAATAATCTTATACCAGAAGATAGACAACAGCTAGTTGTATCTGGTGGAGTGGCTTGTAATAATTATATTTTTAGTGCTTTACAAATGTTATGTAATGAAACTAGTTATAATATTTACAGACCTTATCCTAAATTGTGTACAGATAATGGAGTTATGATAGCTTGGAATGGCTTGGAAAAGTGGAAAAAAGGTCTAGATATAACACCAGTAACTGATTTTAGTACCTTAGATTTAGAAGCATCTAGTCCTTTAGGAGAAAGTTTAATTGATAAAGTTAGAGCAGCTAAAATATCTACAAAATTAATGAAAATAAAAACAAGCATTTAATTCTACTTTAACTGTTTTTTATTCAACAGGCTGGACTAGCGTTGATTGTATTACCCAATACAAACTGGGTTGTGGAGGTCAGATAGGAGACAGGTGCTTCATGTAAAATACTGGTATTTATTAACTGCATCCGGTAAAACTGGAAGCCAACTTTAGCCAACCCTAATTTAGTTGGAAAAAGGCTAGGTAGAAGTGAGAGTTTATATAAACATACAGTAATTAAAACATGAAAGATTCCCGTTACTTTCGTATTTTTCCGTATATAATCCGTATAATATTGGAAAAAAATATGAAACGACCATTGAGGTATAATGTACTACGTTAGTACTTATAACTCGATGGAAACGACTGGTTTTTGAACGAAATAGACATTGAAAAAAAAAACTGGCTAAGTGCAAGTGGGACTTGCGCATGAAGGGTTCCGTACTTAGACTTCTTCGAAGGGTTCCGTTTTTTCCTTTTGATGTACGGAACCCTAAAAACTACAATTTGTTTTTTTCTTTCGGCATTTTCAACGCTAGGCTTAATTTTTTATTCGTAAGCTCCTTTTCCGACTTGAAAGAAGTCAAAAATATTTTAGACTAGAAATCTATTTTGGTCTCACAGATTGATCGCATAAAGGCGCGTCCCCTTTATGGCCGTGCGGATCTGAGGCCCAGCCTTGTGAGTGTGGACGTGAGCGAGACCTGCGGGGCTATTGCATAACTTATAAATGTGAAATGGTTAGTTTAGTCCCCGACACGTAACTTGGCAAGAGTCGTTAGTTGAGCAGAAGAAGTCATTTTTTAGGTTTCTTTGGCGGTCAAGCGGGGCGCAGAGTGTCATCTGCGCGTGCGATTGGTGCATTCAAATGCATACGTTCCGTTCGCTCCCGATTACAGTTGCGGTGCACGAAAGTTGTGTTGTTTTTGGTATTTCTTTTTGACTACAATTTAAATGCTCACCAAAAAAGATTTTTAGATCCTAGACTAAAGTACAGTAAAGTACCAAGTAAAATATTTTAACTTCAAATAAAATAAACCCACCCTATACCGAGGTGCCAGAAAAACGTTTTAAGTTCCAAAATAATTAGTCACTCATCAGAATAATATTGTACGTGTTGTATTTATATTCTTTTTGCCTACCAAAATGGATTAATGCTCACCAAATCAATTAACCAAAATTATAATACGACCGTCTCGCGACAGTATCCTATAGGGGCGGCATGGGCACCGGGCCGTAGGCCGGCGGAGGCCCGGCACTTCGGGGACAGAAGATATTAGTGTTATTTAATATGAGAGCGAAGCGAGCGCGCGTCATGGAGATAAATTGAAAGTCGTGAAATACAATATTGGTGACATCTATTTAGTGATAATATAAAATATTTGGTCTGCAGTTAACTATAAAGGTGTTTATAAATCTTTGTATAGAATAAAAAGGAAAATAGGTTCATTCCTACAATACTTTTGGAAACACAATTTGGTGAGCATTAATCCATTTTGGCCGGCATTTCGAATTTTTTTGGTAGTAAAATAGGTTCTTTTCTGGTAGGCGTTTAAACACAAGCCTTTCTTTTTGTTACGAATTTGAGTTGTCGTTGTGTTTTAAATTTAGTTTTTGTTTTTGTTACGAGTGTTGTTGTTTTAATTTTAGATTTTGTTGTTTTAAATTTTGTTTTACTTTTAAATGCATATTTTTATTTATACTAATAAATGTCACAAAGTCTTCACCTTTCTTTAACTTCAGTATTAAAAATAAATTATGTCATTATCCATAGAATTAATGACAAGCAATAGTGACCACTTTTTGTGGCACAAAGTGTACGATGCGCGAACTTTGAATTCGAATTTCGAAACCTTGCCAAGTTACGTGTCGGGAGCTATATCAAACATTCAAACCATAACCATTTGGCAGTTAATCGATGGACATTTAAATCTTGTTTTTTCTGTTCTGTGTCTAAATCCAATAAAAAGATACGCAATAGCCCTGCTGAGCCGCGTTGCAAAAAAGCATCGCGAGCCTGAGCCGCGCGGCTCACAATGGGGACGCACCTTAAGGTTCCCTTACACAGCAATATCAGATCTCGTGACAGTATACAAGAAGCTTAGTCGATTTTGAATTTTATTCAAGTAAGTGTTTTTTTTAAACTATTTTTTTTATCACCACCATTGTTATTTCAAAACTGCTTGCTAATCGTTCTTTACAGGTTATTTTAATCTATTTAGTAGCGCGAAGCACTTGAATCAAGTTTGGAGTTTTAGTTTTTTTTCTCATGTCATCGATATCATCGTTAGACATCCCTAATGCTGTCAAATTCATGATGTCACATGCCATGCCAATGCCATTTTTGATGTTTGCTTCGGCTTTCATTGCAGATTGCAATCTGTGTGTGTTTGCATTTTGCAATCACTTTTGGTGTGCAGTACAAGTCTATAATGAATAAAATTATAGTATAAATAACTTCGCAAACCATATCAGTTGCCAAATTATGTGCACCGACGTAACCTTATTACTGTACTAGTGTATAGTGCATTTTGTTTTGATTTACAGTCTGTTCTATCAAAATGGATATTCTGGAGAAGATTTGCCGGAACGTCCGTCAGCAAATTGCTAATTTGTCTGGATCGGTACCAAAAACTGTTGATCTTCTAAATAAATCAGTGGGAACTGTGAAATTGCCACCTTTTACTAAAGACAATGTACTATACTATTATTTACCAATACAAGGTCTGGTTAGTTACACAACTTTGTCTGTTAGTGTGATGAACCCTCATCTAATGGTCAGGTATGTAAACATTCATATTATTTGCAAACTCTGAATTATCTATGTTGTATTCAACATATTTTTACACGAGTTTCCTGTCTATTCTTTTCAGATTGTTCCCGCACAGAGATGTCACAGATGTTTTATTTTTAACTGCGGGCGGTGGTGCTGGACTATGGCTCTGGACAAGACCACACATGGCTGCTGCAGCTCCTGCTAGGCGTTTCTCTTGGGCATTTCTTGGAGGTTGCTTGTGGCCACTGGGATCAATTTTCTTATGGGCCATCTTAAGAAGTTCAGTTGGCCAAAGACCAGTAATAGGCACAGTATTAGGAGTTACTACTGGAGCAATGCTCACTAATATTGCTTTAGATTATTTCCATTATGTAGAACTTATGTTCTGTGGTGAAGTCACATTACCAGATGAGACATACAGCCCCAACAGTGATGATGAAAAGTATGATATTGATATTTAAAAATATACTTTCAACTATTACGTTACTTAGGTATTTTAAGGAATATTTCAGGGGAGCTTTTACTTTCATGGGTTTGAGACACAAGGCCATTTTACGAGCCAGTTCAGCAGGTTACAACGTCTCTGGCCGACTCAGTGACAGATTCACAAACTGGCTGTGTCCTGAGCACTTTTTGCGTATTAGGTAGTGGTTAAGTCTTACTATGTTATGTTTATGCACCTTCTAGTATGTTGATGTTGTATTATCTTTCAAAGTCTGTCTAGTCTTTCACTAAGAGCCTCGAATAAAATATTTAACTATTTTCTTTGCCTTTTAATATTTTCCCATTTTAATCGCGGCAATCAGATCTGATTTGAAAACAGTACTTGCGAGACATGTTTGATGAATTTTGGTGGAAAAAGAGTTCCACACTATTGTGATCAGCACCAAAGTCCAGTAACACTCCAGTTTTTTACATCATAATTATTAAACAAAATATTAGTAGCAATGCTAACACCAAGCTATATCATAGTTTTTAAAGTGATTCATTGACAACCAGTAGGTATTTATGTCTACATATAAACTACCTACAATTTGTACTAATGGCGGCAAGCACGGAATCACCGCATCCCGGCAGAGGCATATCCTTG
Organism: Diarsia dahlii; assembly: GCA_949775195.1. NCBI lineage: Eukaryota > Metazoa > Arthropoda > Insecta > Lepidoptera > Noctuidae > Diarsia > Diarsia dahlii. Next base: position 11,472,782 of record OX459194.1, on the reverse strand, counting down.
TCCTTACCGGGATACTAGGATCCGTTTCCAGTGTTTTGGGGAGTAAAATTTTTTACAATATTTTTTTGACGCGACTGCTGTTTCCCTCATGCACAGCCAGCAGTCGCGTAAAATTTCAATTTATGGATTCAATTCCCATGTCGGGCAGAGATATTGGGTTTTTCCATCAGAAATTTCTTAACACCAGCCACATAGTCTGAATTTGTGCCCAGCGGATAGTCCCCTATTAATGGTATGGGACTTAAACATCATTATCTGGTTATACTAATGGGTACACCTTGGGGGGTGAGAAATCATCAAATGTCAAATCAATCAATGTGTCAGACTTCTACTGACTAAAAACCACCCATGTTCCTTCTTAGCCCTTTGTGTCGCGCCCGCGGTATCTCTTTCGAACAACCCGCAGCCCCGACGGGATGAGTACACCTCCGCCCTACCTTTCGGGATTAAAGGCGTAATCTTATGTTATAGTTTCACTTGAACCCGTGTCGTGGAAACTAGTGGTAAAATAAAACAGGTAATTAAACTTTTTTCAAAGAATTTTATTACAAGTATACAATATGGAAATGATGACGTTACATGGTTAATTGTTCTGTGGGGGCTTCGACCACTCCACATTGAGGATCAAGTGATCATAACCATGCCCATTTAATGTCTGGATAGCTTTAGCAGCATCAGCACGGAACTTGAAGTGAACATATGCAAATCCTTTGCAGTGACCAGTGCTCTGAAACAAAAAAAGGAAATGTATAATTACAGTCCATAATGACTGCAATGTTTGCAGATGTAACAGAAAAAGAAAACGGTCCATGAATACGAGCGTAATCTCATTCTTAGAAAAGTCAGTAAGTGCTGTTCATGCTAATTTTAAAAAACGAGCGAGAGCACACCTGGGACGGCAGAGCTGTCCTCTGCCCTAATTAATTTATCATTACCCGACATAAATTATTTCAAAATTCAGTGGAAACAAGATACAGATTACAATGTTTAGAGATCCACCTCAAAGCTTCAGAAGGGATTTCCCTTCGAAGCATTCAAAAGTGCGCTAGAGAACGCGGCGGCATTACACCAAGGCAGCTGAGGGTTGCCTTATGCTGCATGCCAAATGCAAATCAAAAACCGGAATTCTAAGGTGAAATACCTTCTCCTTAGCGAGATACAGCTTCTGTACCGGTCCGAAGCCCTTAACAAGGTCGTCAAGATCAGCTTCGACCGCGAAGTTACTAAGGTTGGAGATACGGATGGCTGCGACGTCATCACGACGGGCACCGGGGGGCTCGCGGCCGGTACCGCGGCCCGCGCCTCCTTCACGCAAGTATGGCGCCACGTATTTGTTGGTGGGTGTGGCTTTCGAATCTGTGAATAAACATGTATCATAAATATTATTTTTTGAAGTCTTGAAAACAATGGTATGATTTTTGAAAATCACAATATTGCTTATCATTTTGGATCACAAAGAAACATACAGCATTATGCTGATATTGATGATTTAATGGTCACTGCCACAGTCAGTCATTTAGTACTGAAGGCATAGCATGTTGTAATTTCAGACTAGACGATGCATATTTGTTTGGTTATTCAGTATTCCACAAATCAACTGCTCTGATCATTCAATCTAAGTATGTACACTCGTAATTTATTCTTACCAATGCCTGCTGCTTTGGCAGCTTCATTAGCTTTAGTTTGAGCCATTTGCGTGTGCTTGAATGGACAACTCAGGGTCCAATGGTCTCCTTGGCAGGTTCTGCACTTGAAGATCACACTGCTGCTCTGAGCCTGGAATATAATAGAAACATTAGTCAGTTGAAGTCATTTAACTTGCCCTATTTGGTGGAGGCTCAAATAGTGTTATGAATGAAAAAACTTAAGTAGGTATTTTTATTCTGAAAATGTTGAAAACATTTATTGTATAATTTCTTTATAATTTTTCTCCAAGAAGAAAAAACAGTCAAAATTTAGGCATTCTATCGCTCGCGCGGCAGGGCGGGGGGTGAGGTCGTGCGTTCATAAAAACAAAGTACTGCAATCTCGCCTTAAGGGGGGGAGGGGGTCGAGTCAAATCTCATCTAATCTTACGTTGGAGATGGTTGGTCTCGGCAAATATCACGCAATATTTTTGTATTGAAACAAAAAAAAAATTGTACTATTTTGGTCCATTTAATCCAGATTGTACATGCTTTATTACACTTATAATTAAACTCTCAGCAATATTGAACTAGTCTTCATCATTTCAGCCAAAAGACGTCCACTGCTGGACATAGGCCTCCCCCAGGCGTCGCCACATTGACCAGTCCCGTGCGTCTCTCATCCAGCGGGTTCCTGCAACCTTGACCAGGTCATCGGTCCACCTAGTGGGAGGCCTTCCAACGCAACGTCTTCCGGTTCGCGGTCGCCATTCCAGAACTTTTCGGCCCCATCGGCCATCCGTTCTGCGAGCAATGTGCCCTGCCCATTGCCACTTAAGTCTGGCGATTCTTCGGGCTACGTCGGTAACCTTGGTTCTCATGCGGATGTCCTCATTTCTGATTCGATCACGCAAGGAAACTCCGAGCATAGCCCTCTCCATTGCCCTTTGGGTGACTTTGAGCTTTCTGATGAGGCCCATTGTGAGCGACCACGTTTCGGTCCCGTATGTAATCACTGGCAACACACACTGGTCATAGACTTTCGTCTTGAGACACTGGGGTAAGTTGGACGAGAAGATACCGCGCAACTTCCCGAACGCTGCCCAGCCGAGTTGAATACGACGATTGACCTCTTTCTCGAAGTTAGATCTACCCAACTGGACCCAACTGAACTAGTCTTAACTAGTCGTAAATAAAAGCACTCAGCAATTTTTTTTTTCCTTCCTTATTACATAGTATAAAACAAAAGTCGCTATTTTTGTCTGTTTGTGTGTATGCTTAAATCTTTAAAACTTCGCAACGGATTTTGATGCGGTTTTTTTTAATAGATAGAGTGATTCAAGAGGAAGGTTTTAGTATAATAAATAAATAATAATAATAATAATTTATAATTTGAACGACATCCACGCGGTTGAAGCCGCGGGCATCAGCTAGTTTACAATAACAATCTAACGCGTTTATGTAAGAAACCCACATTTTGAAAAATCTCACGTGAGATTGGGGATGGGGGAGGGGGTTGAATAAAATCTCACGACATCTCACCAGGGGGGGAGGGAGAGAAAACACGTCACGTAATTTATGGACGCCCCTTATTTCAACATTGTATTGTTGGTTAGTCATGCTTCACCATAAAATAATGAATAAAGCATAAGTAAGTACTGACCAGTTTCTCAAACATGTTTTACTTTTTTTCTCGCTTGACTCGTTCCTTATTGATATCATTATACTTTCACCTAAGTACACATCGAAAAATGCCAAAAATGATAAAATGTTGAATTAAGTTTGCCTGAACGAAAGTACACTAAATAGTTTTTCCTGTGGCTATACATACCTTGAGACCGTCCAGATCACCATCATCAGGGCGCTGGCTTTCCTCCTTGCTGGTGATGAATTGCATGTACACATCCTCAGCAACATTAGTTGTAGCAGGATTTGGACCAGGTTTGTCACTGGCTGAGTCACCAAATTTGCTCCAAGTTTTACGCTTGGCAATGTCCTAGAATCATTACACATTGTTACAAACACTTGATAGAAACAATTGACTGTAGTTATGTTATTTTAAACAAGTCTAAAAACTAAAACCCGACTACAAACGGAGGACTAAAACTATAAATAACTAGCTGAACCCGCGCATGCGTTGCAATGCGTTTTTCCTACCTACCTATCTACTACCCTACCTACTACCCTACGTACTACCCTACGTACTACCCTACCTACTACCCTACCTACTACCCTACCTACTACCCTACCTACTACCCTACTTACTACCCTACCTACTACCCTACCTACTACCCTACCTACTACCCTACCTACTACCCTACCTACTACCCTACCTACTACCCTACCTACTACCCTACCTACTACCCTACTTACTACCCTACCTACTACCCTACCTACTACCCTACCTACTACCCTACCTACTACCCTACCTACTACCCTACCTACTACCCTACCTACTACCCTACCTACTACCCTACCTACTACCCTACCTACTACCCTACCTACTACCCTACCAATTTTCAGCTAAATCCGTCCAGCCTTTCTTGAGTTATAAATGGAGTAACTAACACGACTTTCTTTTATATCTTATAGATATATATACATATTTGTAATGTGCTCGCCAAGACCTTTCATTTGATACCAAACATGTTATGATTATCTAAATTTAATTTTTTTTTCGAGACTAGAATCTGACATTTAAATTCCATCATACCAAAAATTTATAAAATTTATATAGCCCTATGTTACCCAGACCATTCTCACGAATCTATTGACACCTCATTTATTAAAATCCGTTTGGTAGTTTAGGCGCTACGGTGGAACATACAAACATACATACATGTACATAGACTGCCAAAATCATTACCCTTCCTTTTTTGGCTTTGCCGTAGTCGGGTAAAAAGGTACATAATATGAATTTCAAAAAGTAAACATGTGTGCACTTTTACACTCCTAACCACAGCTCATAACAATATGTATGTAAGGTCTACAAAATGCCATAAATATCTGCTGATATTATCCACATAATCTGGGCCATAAAATACTCATATATATACCTGATATACTTAGTTGTCTTTTGACAAGTAATGATCATAGAGTGCCACCATTTTATGCGCTGCTTAAAATTACAAAACAATGTTTTTAAGACAAGCGACTTATAACTGTGTACTTTGAATTACAATTCAAATAAGATTTTTTTTTTATGATGTTAATGTTAACTAAACATAGATAAATCATTACCTTTGATACTACACGCTTTTCAATTTTGTAAGTACGGACAATCTTGACTTTTTTGTTGTCATTGTCATATTTGTATTCCGTTACAATCTTTAATCCATTTTCAACTACTTCAGATGGTGGTGGTAGGGCTCCCTGGTCGATTTCAACCTCATCAGCCCATGAGGACTGGATTTCGTCAGCTACGGGCATCTGAAAATGTTCATTCACATATTGTAACATCCATTGTAACCCATAACATAATCAGACTATAATGTTTGTTACAGGCAGACTATTTTCTGTAAGTGGGAACCCATACTAAGACAATCAATGAAAAATTTAACGATTTGTAATATAAATCGTTAAATTTTTCATTCAAAAACAAGCAGTTTAATAATATAGTAAAGTAATATTAGTGTATATACTTAATCAGTAATAATATTGTTATTAGAGCTATCAAAACGTTTTGATTGCTGAAAATTTACTAAAAGTATGTTTCTCATAGATTTTCCATGAATAATAATTTTTAATCATTAGCAGACATTTTCCTCTTCTACCAATATTGTACCTACATTTGAACTAGATTTCTGTGTTCAGTCCTTTCATCCTTTGTAATCAAAAACGTTGATGATTTAATTATTAATAATTACGGACAGCAACGATATAGGTACCAACAGAAATATAAAATTCAATGAAAAAAGCTGTACAGATGTACGGTCAGGATATGTAATGAAATGACGATAGCAGAAACGAAATCATAAAACCTGACTTTTGTTGGTTAGAAAACGTGAATGTATGTAAAATGATAATCCTATCTCAATATTATTTATTTGTTACTTACGGTGTATTCCTGGTTTATAGATCACTATGTAGAATATTAAAATATTCTTTAGATTATTGTATTTGACAGAAGAAAGAATTGCTAAATTCCAATCCAGATCCCCTTCCTTCAAAAACTTCAATCCCCTCCCCCGCGCAGACAGAACTACCTCTTCACTTGCTAATAAGTGTTGCAAACGGAAAAAAGAAAACGACCCGACTTGGAATAGGTTTTTTGACTTGATTAAGTACGGAGGCCAGCAGAACTTAAGGATCATCTTCACGTTTATTTGTACAACCATATTATGTGCACTAAATCCTGTTGAAACGCAAGTTTGTTTGTAAAGACTAGCTTTATTAAAAGTAATTTATTGAAAAAATGTATAAAAACACAGCTACATTGATCAATTAAAATTGAAAAAAAAAAATACTTTAGTATCATGTGGCCACGAGCCTATGTACTGAACAAGGTCCTATCCAGTATTTCCTATAAAAATGGGTAAATTTCTAAAGTGAAAACACTAAATGCGAAATGAACTTTTTCTAAGTCGGCAACATTATTAGAAACGAAAATATATATTAGTTCACTATAATCGACTAAAGATGGAACACTGCAGCCCATTCACGACCAAATTACATACTCAATAATACTTTTCTGAATGATTTTTATTTATTACTTAATACGCATTTGTGGTACTCATTTGTAAAAACATCGATGAAGCCAGTGACATTTTACAGGATCACGAGGATCCGCGAAAGGATGATGTAGTTTTTTCCATCAGTTTTTCATTTTGAGTTTCGTCTACTAAGTACCTAGTGAATGGGTCTCTTTATTAAAAATATTATTTGGCGACCGACGTAGCTTATTCAGTTTGCACATCACTAGTTTTTGTGGTACTTATGTACTATACGTTTTCTGTGGTTATACTTATGTTTTGTAGTTTACTGTTTACTGTAGTGGGTGGCGCTGCCTGGCGTAATACTGGCGTGCTGGATTGTTGGTACATAATTTAGTGATTGTGAGTCAAGATTAATTATGCTTTCGAGAGCTAGAAACCTAAAAAAGCTTATGTTCTAGTGTGTGTTTTTTGAACTGAGCTACAAAAGTATTGTTGTTTTGTAGTCCCGTAAGTTTCATACAGTTTTTTACTGCTCTGTTCTATGCGTTCTATTCTATGTAACTATTGAAATGGAATGATGTCAAAACGCTTGTGATAAACTTGTTTGCAACCTTACTACCATCGAAGTTCCAAGTAAGCTTTCGCATTTGTTGACGATTGTCCTGTTGACGCAACAAACTAACTTTCAAAATGGGAACATTAGTTTATTGCTAGACCTAAACTGTGTCAGATAGGTACAATAATTAAATTATGTTTGCAATTTTGAACTTCAATTTTTAAAAGTAAATAACACTGAAAATAAGAATTAAATGTAATTTACAAAGTTTTTCATAAAAACCTTAACCATAGGTACTATGATTGTCCAGATTGTAAGTAACAATATTTACCATCATCAGCAGTCACTCAAATGTTTTTTTTTCAGGTGTCACCTAAGCAAGGATGTTGCGCTTTCTGAGCAGAAGAGGGCGTTCATCAAGTCAAAACCGCAATAAACAAACCCAGAAGGCATCAATCAACAAAAATTTGATACAATGCAAAGTACTATTACTTGATGACACAGATATATCTATCAATTTGTCTAAAAAGGCCAGTGCGAATGACCTCTATGAGCAAGTTTTTTACTCTCTAGATTTGATTGAAAAAGATTATTTTGGACTGCAGTTCACTGATACCCATAATGTTAAACATTGGTTAGATCCAACTAAAACTATTAAAAAGCAAGTCAAAATAGGACCACCTTACACTTTACGACTTAAAGTCAAATTTTATTCATCTGAACCCAATAACTTAAGGGAAGAATTAACTAGATATCAGTTCTTCTTGCAATTGAAGAAAGATATACTAGAGAGCAAGCTGGAGTGCCCGCACTCTACAGCAGTTGAATTAGCTGCACTAGCCCTTCAGTCCGAGCTAGGAGATTTTGATGAACATGTTCATACTCCTGCAACTGTATCAGAGTTTAGATTTGTACCAAATCAAACTGAAGAAATGGAGATTGAAATACTAGAAGAGTATAAGAAATGTAAAGGTCTTACCCCTGCACAAGCTGAAGTTAACTATTTGAACAAAGCCAAGTGGCTTGAAATGTATGGTGTTGACATGCACATTGTCTTAGGCAAAGATGGGTGTGAGTATCACTTAGGATTAACACCAACAGGTATTCTTGTCTTTGAAGGACCTCAAAAAATTGGTTTATTCTTCTGGCCTAAGATTAGTAAGTTGGATTTTAAGAAAAAGAAACTTACCCTTGTTGTAGTTGAAGACGATGACCAAGGGCGAGAACAAGAGCATACCTTTGTGTTTAGACTGCACAATGAAAAAGCTTGTAAACATCTTTGGAAATGTGCTGTAGAACACCACACTTTCTTCCGCTTGAGAGCACCAGTGAAAGGACCTTCTGCACGGCAAAACTTCTTCAGAATGGGTTCACGATTCCAATATTCTGGTAAAACTGAATATCAGACCACTCAGCAGAATCGCGCTCGACGTACAGTACAGTTTGAAAGGCGACCTAGTCAACGTTTTGCGCGTCGTCAGAGTCATGTATTGAGAGAACGGGAGAAACAGACTGTTGTAAAACCAGAGACGGCACCATCTGAGGCAGCTAATGAAATTCCTAGCACATCATCATCTGATCCAACAGCAGTGCTAATACCTGAAATTGATACTCTATCAAGAAAGAGTAGTGCTAAATCTCAGAAGTCAACTCTCATTGAAACTGAGCACAAACCTGAGATTGGTGAACCTTCAACTAAAAATCTTCTCAATGATGAACCAGCTGAAGAAGTGTTAATGTCGAAAGATGACGCTATAAGTAACAAAGTGCTATTCAAAATGGATAAATCTCTAAATGAGGAAAAGAAGAGTAATCTGACTCAACTTGTGATTAATAAACCTGCTTGCAGCTGTTCACCAGTTACAGAATCTAACCCACTGAATGATCTACTTATGAGCTTAGTAAAAGAAAAACTTAATAATGATGACTCCAAAAATGAAGCAAAGAGAGATCAGTTGGACTCGGCAAGTGACAAGGAAGTTCCTAACAATCAGACAAAATGTTATCTTTCATCTACTAAAGCTCTACCACCTGGCCAATTAAAATGCAACAACATTTTAAAAGCTAGAGAAAATGAAGTGAAGGTTATAAATGAGTCCACTAACATAAATCTGGCCATACCATCTACCCCTTCACCTAAAATATTGAATGAACCAACAAATCCTATCAACTCGCAATATGTATCAATTGTAGTGGTGGAGCCACCTCATAATCAAGCAAAATTGGCATCTCCTAAGCCAGTGGAGAAAAAAGAAGATGTTACTCCCAAGGTGCAACCTATATCATCTCTGTCGCCTTGGCTCGTCTCATCTGAGCCGAGCTCGCCTTCAGGCATTGGGGAAAAGGAAATTACAATAATTCATCGTAAGTCCGTTATTACTACACAGCTGTAGCTAAATAAGGTAGATTTTTAAGACAAATGCTATGGGGAACTGGGCGAAATAATCCTCAACGAAAGGACATCAGTCCTTTCGAAGATAAATAGAAGATAAATGTTATTCTTAAAAAAAAAAAAAATGACAATTTAGAGTAATATTGCATGTTTTGTTTCTAAAATAATTGAATTATTATGCAGTAGTGCCTTACAAAATCGCCTATTAAAAAAAAGTAAGACAGAGAAATCTGAAAAAAAAGTAGCGTAATTCTACTTTTAGTTAAAATAATTAAGCAGTTATCTCCAATATTTTTCCAAAATCGGAAATTCTGAGATTGCATGCTTAAGCTAAGCTATTTTGAAAAAACTAGTTTGCCCTAGGCCAAATTAGTCCGTCCAAAGTGTGTTACAAACTAGTTAAACCTAGGGTAAACTATATATAGTTTGCAAAAAACAATACATTCCTAGCTGATAAAAAAAATCGATCATAGAATTTTCGCTTTCTAAGTTTCGACAGAAACCTAAAGCGAGATGATGCCTATAATACCACAATTTATTAAACAATATGGGTCAGCAGGTTTCATTCCGCTTGGGTATACTAAGTAGATATCGATACTTAAATTATGTAAGTACCTACCTTATTAATACTTAAATATTTCCATGTACTTAACAAATTGTACTTAGCATTTTATTGTTGCATTTGAGAATTTTTCCATTCTCTTAGCAATGAGTCTGAGCTCAGAACATAATTATTTTTAAGAGAATTTATTCTTGACCAATTAATAATCTAATATTTTTATATCTAGAGATGAGGTATCTACCTATACATTCCTTTTATTTACTTATATTTTATACCTATACAGAATATTTTTAACCAGTGCAACACGTAATCCGGTAAGAATTTGCCAAGGCCAGCCAATTTGGTATTAAAGGAAGTATCAAAAAGTTAAACTATAAGGCGGCGTCCTAATTGGCAACGGTCGTACGACACCGAACGATACGTTCTCGTCGCACGACGAGATTAAACACACTAATTTCTTTAGTGTGTCCTAATAGAGCTTGCAAGTGATCGCGCAAAAACAGTGATATGCTTAAAAGTTATCGTTTTCAAGCGAAAATAGATATTTTAAAGGTGAAATTAGTGTGTTTAATCTCGTCGTGCGACGAGAACGCATCGTTCGGTCGTACGACCGTTGCCGTTGCCAATGGGACGGGCAACTGGTGGAACTAATGGCGCTAGCACCGCATGAACCTAAGCTCTTCATTGGTTGAATATCTGTCAATGTCATTTTATATTTCAAAATAGCTTGACCTCATTGGTCGGATTGGGACAAGCTATGGACACGCCATCTACAATCAGCTTTCACTTGCCAACCCCATTAGGACGCTGCATAATACGCACTGGTTACAAATTAATCCTGCATAAAATAGTGATAGTATTTTCGATGCCGTCCTTATTCCATACACTAACAACTTATACACTTAGCATTAAGTACAACATATCAGTATTAGGAAATGAAACAACTAGCAAGATAGGTGCCATAGTTTATAAAATTGCCATTCGAAATGCTCTCAGAATTTTAAATGAATTCGATTTTAAAATCAAGATATATGTATTTGAAATCAGTATTTTAACTATTCATTTCATACAATAAATAAATATAAGTATTTTGCCGTACTTGTTACTTGTTAACACAGGAAAATAACAGAACATTGCAATGAATAAATATTTAAACTGCATTGATTTAAATTAATTTACGTGTTGTTAGTAAAGCACTTACTTTAGTACTTAAACTGGAAATATTGTTGGTTTCATTTTAGAACATTTGGAATTGATAATTTAATAAATTTAATCATTTGAAAGATGTAGACAGAAATACAAGTCCAATGAAGTTTTTTTTTATATCGTAGTTAGAACTTTACAGTTTATTATTTAGGCATTGGTATTATTTTAATATAATTATGTTGATACTAATATTTAAGTCTTTCATGTTACAAATATCGTGCCAATTAACGAATATTACAAGGTGCTTGGGAACAATATAATGACCGATAAGTATAAATCGAATCTCGATGAATAGTAATAATCTGTTTATCGTTAAATTTTACATAGTTAAGTCTGCAGTTAAAATGTACAAAGCAGTCACAACGATATAGTTTTTTTTTTTAATAATTGTGTCTATCAATATTGATGTTATGGTTATGTTACGTGCGACCACGCCCAGATTTAAATTACAACGGATTGTAAAGTTAAACAGAGTTGTTGAAGTGTGACTACATCTAGGGTAAAGTAATGACTGATAGTCGAATTAGTCGAGAGTGCGGTTACGTTTAAAGTTCGGTTATGTAATATTCGAAGTGTGGCTACCCACTTAGATTTCACAAGCTGAAATTAGATGTATGTAGCTCATAACCGCACTTCTGTTCGCTTCGTACTACGAACGAAAAATGCTTGCATCCATTACGGCTACGAACTCCATAATGGATGCAAGCGTTTTGCCTTTTGTTTCTTTACTTTAGACATGTATTTAAATAAAATAAAAATCATATCAAAATTATGTACCTACTGTAGGTACTTATTATAGTAATTAGATTAGAATAATGGGTATATTGAATTTGTGATGAGTTTTTGCAGTTTATTGTTGTACGCAAAGATAGTCAAACCTATCCTCTTTGTTTTGATGTATTGTAGGTAGGTACTGCGCACTTTTTTGTTTCGTTTTTAAAATGATGTCACAAATGCTGATGTGGTGGTGGAAAGTTCGACAGTAGTAGGTAATTGCGTTCGACAATAATAATTATAGTATGAACACTTTACATTTATTGTGCAGTTCAACGTGGTGCTTGTCAAGAAAGCATCGTTATGTCAAATTTGGTATATTTATTTTAGTTCTGTGTTTTCTCGCCTGCAAGTTGATTGAAGTGAACCGTAACCGAACCAAACTACCCACCACCGCCTCTGTCTGTACAAAATTTTATTTAAAAACGACGTAATGACAGAATACATTTTAAGTACCTACTTATTTTTCTTAATGTAATGCATCTACTAAATACAATTATTACCGTTTAAGTTTATTTAGATGTAAGACACAAATTTTATCGGAAAATGACCTTTATACCTATTGTTATTCGCATTATTTTACAATATTATAATACTACATAATGGATTGTAATAAAATATTTATTTTATTCCATATACTTAAAGCGTTTTTTTGTTGTTAAAATGACAACTTTACCTATTTCTAATGTACGTACCTACCAATTATGTACTTACATGCTACACTGTCACTTTTACAAAAAATAATATTCTTTCATGATTAATTTTTTGAAACATTCAAAGGCCAAAAAGGAAAGATTTTTGTATGGAGCCTGGCCGGCCAAAGTTCCTTCATTTTATTTTATTTAAAAAAAAACTTTTAACATAAAACTAAACCGACTTCAACAAAAAATAAAACACAAAAAAAGTGAAAAATAAACTAGAAGAAAAATCAGTTTCTTAAGTCGGTGAATCGAAGCTTTGGACTGGAATCCCCAAGGGAAAAGAAAGCGTGGCCGTCCCCGTCAAACCTGGCGCCGCACCGTGGTGGCAGAAGCGGCGAGCATCGGATTGACGTGGAGCGAGGTGAAGCGAGAAGCTCAAGACCGATCGAGATGGAGAATATCTGTGGACGCCCTCTGCCCCATCTAGGGGACATAGGACATTAAGTCAAGTAATTCGGTGACTTGTTTGTTTGATTTCTGTTCTTTGCACTTTTTTTCACTTTTTAGTCGTTCACATGTGGTTACCCCTTCATAGCGTAGGTACTGGCGTGATGTTATGTTATGAACTGGTGTAAAAAATAGACAGACATGGGTTTTCAGCAATCCCAGTCCATTTTCTATCATTTATTGAGGAGTTCCGTTACCATCTCCGGAGTTCTTCATCAGATCTTCACCAAATTTAAATGTGATTAATCCGAGCAAGTAAGTACTCTTCCAAAAACTACTGAAATCACTTCAACTATGCCTATAAAATTTCTCTCTATTTCTCCAGGATTCCATCATCAGATCCTGACTTGGTGATCATATTTATGGGACCACCTGGGAAGTACCCTTACCCATACATACCCTTTCAAAAAAAAACAAAAGAAAATCTGAGTCGGTCAGGTCCAGCCATCTTCGAGGAATCGGGGAACATACCTACATAAAAAAAAGATCCTTCTTTTGAAGTCGGTGAAAAATAGCGGCGATTCATATAAGCACCTTTTATTGATACCAGCTATCGATTGATACAAGTTTAATGCGTGGCTAATCAAATCAAAGTTTTGCTGAAGATGCCATCTGTCAATGGACTTTATCTTTTATAGCTCATAATCTCGAAAACGTGACACTTGAGAACATTTTGTCTCGTACAAAACTTGTTTGTATTGATACCTACTGATTAACATAGATTTAATGCATGGCCGCAACATAAAAAAAAATGTGGAGGTTTGGCAGGCCATTTGATTTTTAAATTCCTTTGTGCCTTTTTATTATTTCCCGGCCACTAAGTCAACGAAACTAGAAACTGCGTAACTACACTTGAGAAAATGAAAAAAAGCGGAATTTTGTTTGACGGTTAACCTCGAAACTGGATCCAGGCTGAATTAAATCCCGTCGGGGCTGGGGTTTGGTTTTTAGTCAGTAGAAGTCTTGACACTCCCCTTCGCACTGCTGCAGCGGGGGGGGGGGGGGGGGGGCTCTTGAGCAGTGCGGCGAAGGATTTTCCACCCAAGAATCCAACCTTTTATTTTAACAAAAACTACACCCTGTATTATCACACTAATAATTATTAAAGTATTTGACAGTTTAAGTTTTTTTTTGCAAACAGTTTTAATACAAAAAACTTTTCACACCATCGACACAGTACAGTATAAATATGGACAGTACCGAAACTAAGCCTAGTTGATAGTTGATGCGATAACTACCTACGCTCCATTGAAGCCATAGGGTTGTCCCTTTTAATGTTGATGATATTTTATTGTTTTTTTTTTCTTAAATATTTTTATTCTGTTGTGATCAATGAATCGAATTGAATTAACTAGATTACTACAACTAGTGATGTCATGTGCAATTCTGCTATAAATAATTAACATATTATTAATATTATGAACGAATATAATTATTATTACTTACATTGTTTTAAATTATTATTATCAATGAACTTTCCTTCATATCATACTACACAGTTTTAGACTAATTAAATGTTATTATTAAGTAAAGTTGGACCAGTGTAAAATTTTTTTTTTTTTTTGGTGTTATGTGATTCTCACTTAATTATCACGGCGGTGGCAGAGGGGTGTCAAAATTTTGGTCCTTTTTTGTCTAGGACGCTCCGTTTTCGAAATATTTCAATTTCAATATTTTTTTTACAGAAACTTTGAACGCCCTTATCTCTGAAACGGTGCATCGTAGGACCGCAGCGCGCCACCGCTTGCTACGTTGTTATACTTATTATAATAATATTACCCCGTTCTGGCCCCGTTGGAATTCGTTGGGCGTGTTGTTGAGTTAGACATTATAATGATAACACGTAGGCAGCGTCGGTATAACAAACAAATAAAAATAGGTAAAAAAACTTTTTAAGTTAAACGGTTTTATGTCAATTGTCTACAATCGTTGATTAAAATGTTTGTTTTGTAATGTTACAAAACAAACATTTGACGTGCCCCACGGTTTTATTTTAGTCTAGTCTATGCATAATATGTTTATAATTCCCACGACTGTATCTATTTTATTATTTTTTGTTTTTTAGTACATTTATCTTAAACATTGCAATGTATGTTTAACATAAAACCGTTTAACTTAAAAAGTTTTTTTACCTATTTTTATTTTCTAGTTTTAAGTTTTTATTTCGTTTAACTCTGCCATTGCCGGTCCCAAGCCCTGGATGCGAAAAGAGGAGGGTTGAGAGGAGTTCGACCTATCCATCGTAAAAAGTCAACGCCGAGCGTCGGGCGGCGGTCAATTAACCCGACCCAAACCAGGCTTCAGGGGCCTTGAAGAATTAAATCCCTTCTAAAAGACCTGCCGCGGAAGGACGGGGGATCCCACCGCGAGTATTCTTCCCAAGAAAGCCTCTATGAATACACGGACTCTAGATAAATCGATGTCGGACGACCCGATTGACGATCGGCGCCATCCGGTACCCGGGCCGGATGGTGGGAAATATGCTACCGAAGCTTCTACTGGGGTGCTACGCCAGACCCCTCTAGCAAGTAATACCAAGGGCGAAGCTCAGACCACCAAAAACGAGCAACTACCAATTCGTGACGAGCTTCGGATTGGAACATGGAACGTCCGTGGACTGTTAATGGCTGGCAAGCTCACCATGTTGGACAAGGAAGTGGAAAAAGGGCGCATATCCATACTCGGTCTTAGTGAAACGCACATGCGCGGCCAAGGCCATTTTAACACGGCTAGTGGTAACACCCTATACTTCTCTGGTTGCGAGGACAGAAGTCAAAGAGGGGTAGCCATATTACTTCCTACACACATGAACAAGTACGTGCGTGGCTACGACCCAGTATCAGAGAGGATCATAGTGATGAGAATCAATGCCAAACCTAGCGTGCTCAATATTGTTCAAATATATGCACCCACTGAAGGAGCAACGGACGAGGACATTGATGGGTTCTACAACACGCTGACCACCACCTTGAACAAAATACCAAAGCGAGAAGTCACGATTATACTCGGCGACTGGAATGCTAAAGTCGGGGACACCACCAACGATGATCACATACGCCACATTGTGGGAGGTTTCGGATTGGGCAATAGGAGCGAGCGTGGCCAACGTTTAATTGAATACTGCATTGACAGGAACCTTTGCATAACGAATACGCAATTTCAACACCACCCAAGACGACTGTACACCTGGACTTCACCCGGGGCACGATATAGAAATCAGATTGATTATATACTTGTGAACACACGCTGGAAGTCGTCCGTAAGGAATGTGAAGACCTACCCAGGCGCGGAATGTGGCTCTGATCACAATCTGCTCATAGCGAAATTTGCGCTTCGACTAAAGGCTCCGAGGAAAACAACACGCAAGCCTCGAACACTGGATCCTCCTGAGAGAGTGCGATTTCAGTCTATCGTTGAAGGAAAACTCTCAGAAGCTTCTGCTCCAACGGGTGATGACGCAAATTTGTGCTGGAACCACCTCAAATCCCAGATAGGTATAACTCTGGACACAATCAAAGCAGACAGAAAGGACAATGTCATGACGACCAAGAACAAGTCATGGCTAACCGAAGACACCTGGGAACTGATCCGTGACTGCAAAGAGGTAAGAATGAAAGGTCTGCAATGTCGAGACGTCAGAGAGAAATACTCCGAACTCTGGAAAGAAGTCAAGAAGAACTGTCGAAGAGACAAGAATAGTTTTCTGGTGGACATCTGTTCGGAGATAGAAACTCACTCTTTGAAGTTCCAGACCTCAGACCTTTTCAAGAAAGTTCGCCTCATATCCAGACAGTTCAAACCAAAAACATGGGTTATAAACGATGAGGAGGGCAATGCAATCCACGACTTGGAAGCTATAGCAGAGAGATGGCGTGGTTACTGTCAAAAGCTCTATGACCATCAACCGAGCGCTCGGAAGGTACCAGGCCCCAGTTGGAGCAGCCTAGACTTAGAACCCTCAATACTGCGATCCGAAGTAACAGCAGCAATCGCAGCACTAAAATGCAGGAAAGCCCCTGGACCAGACCAAATAACGGCCGAGATACTAAGCGCCTTGGGTGACAGAGGCATTAACTGTCTTCATCACATCTGCAACCGCATTTGGCAAACAGGCAAATGGCCAAAGGATTGGACCGAATCGGTTATTCTACCCCTGCATAAAAAAGGCTCGACCAGAACCTGCGACAACTACAGGACCCTGGCCCTCATCTCTCATAGCAGTAAGATCCTCCTGCATATTATAAACCACCGCATAAGGCACTTCCTCGACTGGCAGATCCCGCAGGAGCAGGCTGGATTCGTTAAGGGTAGAGGCACCCGAGAGCAAATTCTCAATATCAGGCAAATCATTGAGAAATCTTACGAATATAACACCTCATTTGTAATGTGCTTTATCGATTACAGCAAAGCGTTTGATTGCGTTGACTGGCAGAACCTGTGGAAAGTACTCTTTGAACTAGGGGTACCGGAACATCTGATCTGCCTACTTCAGTCTCTGTACTCTGACAACCAAGGTGTGGTCAGGATTGATGGCACACTGTCCAAGCCGTTTTCGTTCAGAAAGGGGGTCAGACAAGGGTGTATACTTTCCCCAATCTTGTTCAACATTTATGGGGAGTATATCATGCGACGAGTGTGTGAAGACTGGGAGGGCGGCGTCTCCATCGGCGGTAAAAAGATCACAAATCTGCGGTACGCTGATGACACCACACTTTTTGCGGCCAATGAAGAGGAAATGTGCATCTTGTTGGAGAGATTGGAACGAACCAGCAGGGAGATGGGGCTACTCATAAACAGAGCCAAGACCAAAGTCATGACAGTCGATCGTAGCATGTCGCTCACTATGACCAACAGACTTAACCTAGAGATCGTAAACGACTTCACATACCTAGGCTCAATTATAGCGAACAACGGGTCATGTGAAAAGGACATTAGAAGACGGATTGGCATGGCCAAAACTGCTATGGCCCAGCTGGACCGTGTATGGACTGACAGGAACATCTCGAGGAAGACGAAGAAGCAGCTCATTACCACCCTAGTTTTTTCTATATTTCTTTATGGCGCAGAGACCTGGACGCTCAGGAAAGCTGACCGCCAACGCATAGATGCGTTTGAGATGTGGTGCTGGAGGAAAATGCTCGGAATTCATTGGACAGAACACCGAACCAATGAAGCAATCCTAACCGAGCTCAAGATACCAATGAGGCTCAGCACCATATGCTCGAGAAGAAGCTTTGAGTTCTTTGGGCACATTGCCAGGAAAAGAGGTGAAAACTTGGAGAAGCTGCTGATAACGGGCAAGGTGGGCGGGAGAAGACCCAGAGGCAGAAGTCCAATGCGCTGGTCAGACCAGTTCCGCTCGGCCCTAAACACTTCTGTCTGCGATGCCCTACATGCTGCCGAAGACAGAGTGAGCTGGCGCAAGACAGTCAGAGAGAAAGTGATCCGAAGAGGCCACGACCCTCAGCATTGAGGAAAAACGACGCAAGGAGGAGGAAGTTTTTATTTCGCATTCTGTTTAATTTTTGCATAGTAAATTGTATTCTATTTGTTGAGACCTTTCATTTGATACCCATGTTGATGGGATTGATAAAACCTAAGTTATCCGCCATTTTGTAGCGGCCGCCATCTTGTATTTCAATTTTTTATAGTATATTGTATTCTACTTGTTGAGACCTTTCATTTGATACCCATGTTGATGGGATTGATAAAACCTAAGTTATCCGCCATTTTGTAGCGGCCGCCATCTTGTATTTCAATTTTTTTATAGTATATTGTATTCTGCTTGTTGAGCCCTTTCATTTGATACCCACATTGATGGGATTAATAAAACATAAATTATCCGCCATTTTGTAGCGGCGGCCATCTTGAATTTATAATGATAATGAATAAACATAATTGTATTGTCACCAAAATCCAAAGTGTATACAAAATTTCAGATTAATCGGTTGACAGGAAGAGGGTGAAATTTGAATTACTAAATTTGATCCAAGAATAAAACAAACGGGGTGAGCTAAATAAAACCGTTTAAAAATCATTATGATCGATCACAAGGATATTTTATAATAGGTATAATTCGATAACAAAAATCATTCTTACCTTTCAAAATTAGTAGGAAGTTTAAAATACAATATCTCCGGTTTTGATGAAGCCGAGTTCAAACACCCGCATACGTTCCCGGCATTTTAAAAAAGATTGGAGGATATTTAAAAAAAAACTTTTACGTAAACTAATCACTCGTCTCGGCGCGGCACGCACAACTGAGAGCACTGCGGTGTTCGCTAGCTGGCCCTGTCGATGCGCATGTTTGTGTGAGTGTGCGGTTTCAAGCGTTTGTAGGCAGTTTCCGTACTGCCATCGATCGCTCTATCTGCGTATCTATGGTTAGTGCTAATTAATACTGCTTCAGACAAAAATAAAACAGGACTGCTGTTATATATCAATACTGCTGGTGAATCACCAATAGAATACAACCCTCTCAGTTCATTATAGTTCCTTGAGTGACTATTTGCTAATTAGTAAAGTCACATTTGTTACGGTCGCGTATCGTATTTTATTTAACATACAACCTGACACTGATCGGCAAATTGCAAAAAACGTAAAAAAAACTGGCCAAGTGCGAGTCGGACTCGCACATGAAGGGTTCCGTCACACCTCGGACACTCCATACAACGCCCGCAAAATAATTACCTATTACTACTACATAAACAAATAACGTTTGTGCACGACGTGCACGTGCAAATGTGTGCGTAAACTCTAGTAGGGTTATCGTAGCCTAAAAAATGGCGCGGAAAGTGCAACGGTCTGCGTCGCGAAAACCGAACGACGACTAATACGAGCGCGAGCCATTGCTCAAGTGTCGACGACGAATACCTCGAAGTGCGGGGTGAGGTGCGGTATTTAATATGAGCGCGGGGAAGGGAGTGTCCCTACTGTACGTAGTACAGGTAGTACTATTATGTATTCTGTGGTTCCGTACCAAAACGGTATGCTATAATTTATACAATTTCTTCTACGGGCCAATGAAACTTGACCTCTGGATTGTATAGGCGCTCATACGATTCAGGGACCAAATTATATTGGTTAACTGCTGTTTCCATCTGTTGTTTCCATCCAAGTTCAAAATGATTTTCCTAGAAAGTCCTTATAAAGTTCTACTTTTCAGATTTTTTTCATATTTTCTAAACTTATGGTTCAAAAGTTAGAGGGGGGGGGGACACATTGTTTTTTACTCTTGGAGCGATTATTTCCGAAATTATTGACATTATCAAAAAATGATTTCAGTAAACCCCTATTCATTTTTAAATAGGTACCTTTTCAATAATATATCACACGTTAGGGTTGAAATAAAAAAAAAATCACTTCCCACTTTACATATAGGGGGGCTACCCTAATAAAACATTTTTTTCCAATTTTTATTTTACCACTTTGTAGTGATGCAACGGAAGTGTTTAACGGAAGCAGAAACGGAAACAGATGTCAAAAGTAAATCTTAGCGGATGCGGAAGCGGAAGTGTTAATACTATGAAGAAAAAACCCATTTTTATTTTTTTTCAGATTTGTTGAATTTTGTACTTTTAGTACTCGAAGTTAAACAGAGGTAAAGTACGCACGCGCTGATTCCGTCATGTCCAGTCGTTCACGCGCCCCCACCCCCGCGCTCCTCGCTGTATTCTCCGTTTAGAGTTCTGTTATAAAGTTGCGGAACCAGAAACGGAAAGAGAAGTGAAAAAGCTTGCGGAACTTCTGCAGAAGCGGAAGCGGAAGCAGAGGTCTGCTGCAACACTACCACTTTGTCGGCGTGATTGATACACATATTGGTACAAAATTTCAGCTTTCTACTGGTGATGGTCACAGAGATTAAGCGAGGACGGACGGACGGACGGACGGACAGACAGACAGACATGGCGAAACTATGAGGGTTCCTAGTTGACTACGGAACCCTAAAAAGTCGAATTTCGCGGGCTACCTTGAAAGATTCACCAAAATCATTTCAAGGGGAACTTTTCGCGGGATTTTTTTTACGACTCTCCCTTGTCTATTGCCCCTATCTTTTTTGGATGGTTCAAAATCATCAAATGATTCCTCCCGCTCTGAGCGGACTGGTAGGGAGTGTCAGGCGGCGCACTGTGATCAATTCCTAAGAGTTAGGGTCACTTAATTATTTTTGGTCAATGCTGCAATGTCTCGAAATTTCGAAAAATATTTTTTTTCAGACTTGTGGGTGAGTGTTGTACATTATTCTAAAACATCAAACATTATGCAGACAGTAGTTAAATAGATAATTATGTCCTTTCAAAGTTGTCTCAAATTGCCCAATTATTGTAACAAGACTGCTTTATCGATGTTTGGCGCTTCTATTCAAGTTAAGTTAATAGTAAAGTAGATAAATATAAAAGTATTATAAGTAGATAATATAAAAGTATTCAGAGAACACTGTGAGTTGAAAAAAATTGTTCCCCTAAAGGAAGGTTTGTACTTTCTATTGGTATTATTGCTTATTATTGCTTTCAACTCCTAACCGTGAGTAGTACCTTCCATCATCAGCTCATCAACATGAAATGATGCTAATACTTAAAAAACTTTAGAAAAAGCACAAATCACGTAATAAGTGCCTACCTATAAAATTTGAAGGTTGCCCTCGATTTCTCTGGGATGCCATCATCAGATCCTGATTACGTTATCGTGGCACCACCCTTGAAATATCTCCTTTCCAACAATCACCGATGTATAATCACCGATTACTCGAAGACGCCTGAAATTAAAAGTGTTTAATCTCGTTGTGCGACGAGAACGCATCGTTTGATCGTACGATCGCGCGTCGATCGTTGCCAAATAGGACGCCGCGCCCGCCTCAGACTTGTACTGACTAAAAACCATCCATGTTCCTTTCTTAGCCCTTTGTGTCCGAGGCCACGGTAGCTCTTTCGAACAACCCGCAGCCCCCTTATCTATACCCTCCACAATAAATGAAAAAAGTCACTGCAAAGTTCACAATGTTGGCCTTAATATTCGGCGTGAATTATATATTACTTACCCGGACTTCTTAGCAAATTGGTACCTGGGTGAATTTCCCAAATGACTTATTTTTTTGTCTTCGGTGAAATTAGTATTTGAAAAAAGGAATATTGTTCTGAATTATTTTTTTTAGTATTCAATAGATAGTTATTGCGTTGTGGCAAAAATATAATTTACCTAGGACTATTACAAAGGTAGAAAATATATACATAAACCTCTATTTTTTTCAAATCGGTGCTGTCCCTCTACTTTTTTTACAAACAAAAAGCTTATGTACACTAATAAAAATAAGTAAGTTAAGGATATAACTTATTCTATTTCATAGAATATTAGTTATATTATTAATATATGACGAAGGTAGCTCAACTATTTCGGGTACATCGTTGTCAGAGTCCAAGTTCGGCATGGCTTAGGTACGAAATAATAGTCTCAACACTGGTTACAACCGCCTATTTATTTACTTCCGATAACAAATTAACAAAATCTCAAACGATCAGGCTGATGGAAATGGATTAAAGTACGGAAACGCGGTAAGTTCGATACCGGCGGGCAGAACGACCGTTCGCGCTCGTGTCTCACCAAAAAGTCCCGTCCCTCAAGTCCAATGCGTCCAATGTCAACGTCAACCGACCACTGACAACAGACCCTTGACATATGACAACTGACAGCTGTCAAACCAGACCTGCCACGCTCTGTATCGACCTCACCCAAGCTCACTGCTTGACGTTTCCGACAAACGATGACAGATGGCGATATTCTAAATTGTCAACTCTAAATATTGTGCCTCGGTGTTGACTCTGCGACACGGCCATCTTGACATTTCACACGTCCTCGTGTGAGGTATCTGCAACAAGAAGTCACGGAAAGTAAATCGTCCCTTACTCGGCCTCCCTGACCAAGACGTCGGAGTATTAACACAAAATTTTGTTCTGATCCATAATCTCATCAAATCTCATAAAGAAAATCTCAACATTGAAATCCACATTCTTCAAGAATCATCAACTTTTGACCAAATCTAGTATCCGATCAAATCCAGTATGCAATGCTCTGCTCGGTACCATACAACACACACAGCTTCCAACAGGCAACCATGGGACCTCCATTTGGTACCCAACCTCAACACATCTCATTGCCTCCATCCGGCAACCATGGGACCTCCATCCGGTACCCAACATCAACTCAACACATTGCCTTTATTTAGCACCTTTAGCTACATTGCCGTGATGGACGTTGGTCACAGCCCTCAAATAAACACTTACACGCGTGCAGCAACGAACAGCATTGCAATGTATGCAATCTGAGCCACTTGCATACTACATTTGCATCTTTTACCTCTCACTTAAGGTCTGACCCCTTCATCATCACCCGATCTCGTTTTGTCGGTGTCTATCGTGTCAAAGTCAAATTTACAGTCAGCGATTGCGTCACATGTCGCAATTGACCGTATTTTCTTAAATCGTATCTCATTTGATGACATTATGAACCGAAACTAATCGCAAATAACTGTCGGGTAAAACGTGAAATAGAATTTCTAAAACAATTCCATCGGTCTCAACAGAATTCAAAATTTGTACAGTTGACCTTACAGAAGTCTGCCCAATACCAGTCGTTCGGCCATTCCTGGCCCAAGTGGGTAGGGAATAAAAGGTATTCTGGTCAAAATCATTACCGGTTCTAATAAAATCAAAACACTCTTTTTCTCAAAGCTGACATGTCGAACAACACCCATACTCATTCAAATAATAGGAAACTCATTAAAATATTGCAGTGCTCATACTCTGACCTCTATCCGGTCTTCATCATCACACTTATAGCCTCCATCCGGCCATAAGCATCAAAACAATCGACCTCCATCCGGTCTTCATCATCACACTTATAGCCTCCATCCGGCCATAAGCATCAAAACAATCGATCTCCATCCGGTCTTCATCATCACACTTATAACCTCCATCCGGTT
Organism: Diarsia dahlii; assembly: GCA_949775195.1. Taxonomy (NCBI): domain Eukaryota; kingdom Metazoa; phylum Arthropoda; class Insecta; order Lepidoptera; family Noctuidae; genus Diarsia; species Diarsia dahlii. Next base: position 11,448,889 of record OX459194.1, on the reverse strand, counting down.
ATAAGCATCAAACCAATCGACCTCCATCCGGTCATCAACACGTAACCTCCATCCGGTTACATACACAACAGGCAACCTCTATCCGGTCACCTCCACATGTAACCTCCATCCGGTTACATACACAACAGGCAACCTCTATCCGGTCACCTCCACATGTAACCTCCATCCGGTTACATGTACAACACCATCAAGATAATCATTTCGAGCCTTTATCAAAATAATTTTTAAAGTAGGGTTGTTCAACATGTTACTTTATTTTTCCTATAACGTTACAGGTTATAAGAAAACTCATACTATGCTAGGTACTTTAAATGTTAAGTTGACCACTTAGTATTTACGAACGAACGAACGAACGAAATTCTAACGAAACATCTTTAACAACTGTATTGAAATCAATTTGAAAATTAGAAGCATATTTGAGCTTATTTGAAACATCAAAACATAACTTAACGACCTTTTCAAGACACAAAGAACACTCGCACCTCATACTAACGTTAAATCCTTGTTGTAAAATCTCAAGGCCAATTAAAATATCATTTTTAAAACAACTATCTGGTACAACATAAAACAATTTTTTTTATCGTAAATCACGACCTCAGAAAATAATTGTAAGGTACAGACTATCATGACCTATCCCGGGTCAATTTACAATGTTGTTTACACGCTTGCCACTGAACTGTGACGAAACATTATTTTTGATCAGAGAGCATTCGGCTCCAGAAACATAATAAAATGGGTACGACTCACCAGATATTCATCAGCACACTGCTGGGATTGCTCACATAGCAAACTTCAACACGTCGCTCGCTGCTGCTTGGTCAGCCTGCCGCACCGCCGCGCTGCCAACCACGCGCCGCCAAGCCGCGTCCCGCCGCCGCGCCGCCGGCGCCGCTGCCGAAGTAAATTCTCAGCGCACCGTGACGTCATCGCGCCATTCTTCGTATTTTCTTCAGCTCGAGTGAATCCCGGTTCTGATGTCGCATCAGGGTCTTCGCGATCGTCATCACCATACGGGGCACTCCAGACTATAAACAGCTCCTTAAAATCGCTCCATTTCATCCCAGGACAAGATATGGACGACCGCCATGACGAAACTTCTCCCATGAGTCTCGTGGAATTCGCTGCGTCCCCTGTAGGCACGCCACAACGCCGGTTTCACGGCGCTGCTGTCTTCACAGCACCCCGGCGGTCCATCCCCACCAGGTGAGACCAACAGTTACCCGGAGGAGGCCCAGCGGAGGACGACCAGCGACGGAGGTGCCGACTTACGACGCACCTACAGTGGATGTGTGACTCCCGTCCGTCCCGTGTCTCCCACGAGTGCGCGGTTCAAAGCAATCATCAACGATGCACCTTGACTATTCAGATCGATAACATACATGTCGGCTGTTGCCAACCAAGCCCGCGGGACAATATTCCGTTTTTCAGGGTCAAAATGCGGTAGGCGAATATCCGTACCCGCAAAAGGTGATTTCATTGCTTGCACAATAGTCATAAAGTTTTTGTTTATTTGCTCGAACAGAAAACACCACATTTCCGTTTCTATGTCACTTTCAGACGCACGCGCATTGTCTTTACACTTTTCCGGCCTAGTACTATCACTTACACTATGTAGGCGTTAAAGTTACATACCACTTCTGATGACGAAGGTAGCTCAACTATTTCGGGTACATCGTTGTCAGAGTCCAAGTTCGGCATGGCTTAGGTACGAAATAATAGTCTCAACACTGGTTACAACCGCCTATTTATTTACTTCCGATAACAAATTAACAAAATCTCAAACGATCAGGCTGATGGAAATGGATTAAAGTACGGAAACGCGGTAAGTTCGATACCGGCGGGCAGAACGACCGTTCGCGCTCGTGTCTCACCAAAAAGTCCCGTCCCTCAAGTCCAATGCGTCCAATGTCAACGTCAACCGACCACTGACAACAGACCCTTGACATATGACAACTGACAGCTGTCAAACCAGACCTGCCACGCTCTGTATCGACCTCACCCAAGCTCACTGCTTGACGTTTCCGACAAACGATGACAGATGGCGATATTCTAAATTGTCAACTCTAAATATTGTGCCTCGGTGTTGACTCTTCGACATATATAACATATTTTATTACATAATTTACGATTATTATTACTGAGAGGCACAAACGTACTTGTCCTGCGAAATGTTCTCATATCGCTGGACAAAAGTAATTTAAACCTAACTTTACATCGACGAGTCCGACAGCGTCCCCACCCCAATTTTATTTCTCTAGTTAGTGTGTGCTAGTGCGCAGTCAAGACGGACGTGTGTCAAATCGCTGCATATTCCCGCCAATAACGTAAGTACGCCATTTCAGTTGCTCCCGGACAATTATTTTATATTATCGGTGGTTGCATTTTTCTAGTGTAATGAGTAGTTTCATTAATGTTGTTTGGTTCTAACAGAGGTAGTAAGTGAATTAGCTTCATTGACTGTTATTGAATTTATCCTAGATATTATGCATTTTTTCTAATTTTCTAAAAATTGTGTTATTTCTCACATCGCTGTTCTCATATCGCTGTAATCGGTGGTCTTTATTACCACCGATGTGATAATTTACACCGAAATGATGAGAAAAAATCAATCGGTGTCTTAAATCTAATATCGGTGTTTTGATTCATGATCAACGCACAGTTTTGTCACATCGGTGGATTGCTTTATCATATCGGTAGATATTTTATCATCTCGGTGAGTCGTTTTATCATATCGGTAGATCCCGTGTCATTTCGTTAAGTATGTAAGGTACCTACTAACTATTTCCTGTTTGATGTTCAAAGGTGGATAGATTATCATATCGCTGGATATGTACATCATTTCGGTGGATAAACTTATCATATCGGTGTACAGAAAAATAATCGGTGCCGATTTATCATATCGGTGGAAACCAGAATTCAAACTGAATTTTCTCTTTAGTCTTAAATGTTACGTTGATGATATTAAATTTGGGGATATTTGATATCCTAAAGATTACATAAAACCTGAAAAATATACAAAAATAACATAAATGAAAAAGTTCACCGATATGATAAAAAAAATGCCATTTGTTGAAATTCACCCACCTACATGTAGCACCTTTTTTAGGGTTCCGTAGTCAACTAGGAACCCTTATAGTTTCGCCATGTCTGTCTGTCCGTCCGTCCGTCCTCGCTTAATCTCTGTGACCGTTAGCACTAGAAAGCTGAAATTTGGTACCAATATGTGTATCAATCACGCCGACAAAGTGGTAAAATAAAAATTGGAAAAAAATGTTTTATTAGGGTAGACCCCCTATATGTAAAGTGGGAAGTGATTTTTTTTTTAATTTCAACCCTAACGTGTGATATATTGTTGGAAAGGTATTTAAAAATGAATAGGGGTTTACTACAATAACTTTTTGATAATGTCAATAATTTCGGAAATAATCGCTCCAAAAGTAAAAAACAATGTGTCCCCCCCCCCTCTAACTTTTGAACCATAAGTTTAGAAAATATGAAAAAAATCTGAAAAGTAGAACTTTATAAAGACTTTCGAGGAAAATCATTTTGAACTTGGATGGAAACAACAGATGGAAACAGCAATTAACCAATATAATTTGGTCCCTGAATCGTATGAGCGCCTATACAATCCAGAGGTCAAGTTTCATTGGCCCGTTGAAGAAATTGTATAAATTATAGCATACCGTTTTGGTACGGAACCCTTCATGTGCGAGTCCGACTCGCTCTTGGCCAGTTTTTTTTTTAAAAAAAAAACGTTGCTCCTCACTAGGAATTTCTCCTGTATGTGGTGCGTTTACAAACATTTAAACTCACATACACAAACACACCCAGACCCGAAACAACTATCTGCAATCGCTCAGCCACTGCGCCAACCGTGTCGTCAAACCTATTTGGTATGTTTTCGGTTTTGACTCATGTTTTTTTCCTTTGAATAGGTATAATTAATATGTCAAAGATTGAATATGTCATACATTCACAACTGAAGCACTAGAGAAGTCGATTAAAACATTTAATTTTATACTACAGGAATTAAATGCAAAAATGTTGAAAAATAATACAAATGTGAAGAAATCAATTGAACTACTTTCTTCACCAAAGTCGTCAGAACATAATAATGTCGACACCTTGTTTTCATTCAAGCGATATTTTATAAACAATTTGGATTCCTATCATGGAAAGTATTTGTTAGAGGAAATGTCGAAAGTCATACAGGAGAAGAATACAGCATCGGAACCTTCTTCACTAAGTATCATAGGAGAAGACGTCGATTTACCACTTCCTGTGCCTGAACAGCATTATGAAATTATAGGTAACTTTTTTACCCTGCGCCTAATGTTTAAAGAAGCAGGGCTTTCGTTTGCTTCATTACGTGCCGAACTACCAAACTGTAGGAAATCGAGTACTAGTTACTAGTCTGTTAGATATTTTGTGCCTAGCTAGACCCACGCATAGGCAAGTCGCATTAACCCCAGTTATTACGGAAAATTATCATAAAAATCCGACTACGAAAAAAAAAAACGACGCTGAAAAAGTATGAAACAAGATTTTCAGGATAGAACAAAAAGAAAAGCCGTAGTCACACGGTATTGACGGTATTAAAGTGTTTAGGTTGGTACCTATAACGTGTGACTACGGCGGCTTTTCTTTTTGTTCTATCCTGAAAATCTTGTTTCATACTTTTTCAGCGTCGTTTTTTTTTTGTCGTAGTCGGGTTTTAGTTTTTTACTTTTTTTTATTTAAACAATTTTGGTGTTAAATATTTTTTTTTACTCTTGACTTTTTGTCCGCTAGAGGGCGTGATTTTAAATTTGAGCAATATTTTGGAAATGTACAAGTGAGGCCCTTTCAAATGATACCAAACACGGCGTATTTATCTCCATTTTTATTTTTTAAACCTTACTTTTTGTCCGCTAGAGGGCGCCAAATTGCTTTTTGTGACACGTCACGTAGCCTATGTTCAGCGGAAAATTAAGACGGTTCTAACGATACCTCATATGTCGAGTTCCGATAAGTAGATTAGAAGCTATGAGGGAACATATGAAGATACACACATACATACATACATACAAACATACATGCATACATCCATTTATCCATAGCCAGTCAAAATCATAACCCTCCTTTGGCTTTGCCGTAGTCGGGTAATAACCCTCCTTTGGCTTTGTCGTAATCGGGTAAAAATTAATTGCCATTTTTGTTTTCTTGTTGCAAAATCGACTAGGGACTGTATCGAATCCAAAAATCAAGACTTTAGATAACGTGGCCAGGATTATACCGAAAGAGGAATGTATACCACAAATGCTCGCATGTGGCACTGTCGTATTAGATGTAAGTTGCGATCGAGAAGAGCTTAGAATTGCAATGGAATATTTGAAAGGTAAGGAAATTTAATCTAACTAGCTATAGATACAAGTACGTACACATCCCCATAACTTCGTGCTGATGATGCTTATACATGAGTTTCGACCAGAACTCTATCTGTGAACCAGTGACTTCGGACAGATCCCTCAAGGTGTAGGTGGTGTTCTACATACTTACAAAGAGCAAGCCAGTAGCTGTAGCATCGCTGTAACATTTTGCTTCCTTAGAATACTCTCATCGGATTACGTTATACCTGCAGCAGGCCATCTAGTGTCCTACTTATAATTTGCATTTATATTCACATAACAGTTCTGCAGCAGCTGCTAGAAAAACAGGCTCCACCACCAAAACCCGACCAAAACGATGCCGGTGCATCAAGCACCGGTGGCGCCGGGGATTATAAAAAGCGGTACTTGATACTCATATCCACCGTCATGACTTGGGCCTGCACTAAACCATTGGATCCGGTAAGTCCACTATGCCTATACATAATAGTAGTTCACAGTCAGCTCGTCCGTTGACCTAAACATGTTATGTTTCCGTCCCTATCTTGCAATTTGATAAGTGTGCAGCAGTGGTAGTACCTCCTATCTAGAAGAATAAGAGTAGGTAACGTTCATAGATCACGTTCGTACAGTATATTCACTTCCTTCGTAGGACAATCCGGAAATGCCTTTCGTGGAAACCGATTTCCGGAAAAGGAAACCTCATCCAAATTATAAGATGCACTATGATGCTGAAAACACAGTGATTGGCATGGCCAGAAAATTTAAACCGATAATCGGGTAAGTTATAGGTAGATACCTAGGTACCTACCTACTTAATGTTTTGTATATTTTTCTACTTTTCGGTGTCTTAGGCCCAACGCACACCGGTGGAGGCGCGGTGAAGATACTGAGAATAAATCAATCGGCGAAGCGCGGTTCTTGTCTGCTCTCGTGGCAGCTTGACGGCTCACCGCCGCGCATTTTATTTTAAATTGATATAACTCAGTATCTTCACCGCGCCTCCACCGGTGCACAATGTAGTGACCGGTGTGCGTTGGGCCTTAAATGGCCAGTGACCTAGCCATGTCAAAAACAATATTGTGTCTTATTTGTCTTTTTATAAGTGGAAATACTAGGTAGTCCACAAACATTTTTTTTTAATGTTTTTGGCAATTTAAAAGAGATGGATAAAAAAGGACAAGGACTATTTGTTCATCATTAATCATCAATCTAACATTGGTGATGATGATGAGCAAATAGTCCATCGTCTGATCGACGCTTTATAGGCTGATGATGATGAATAACATGCATAGCTGACTAGTTATGCAGATATTGGTTATGGACCTAAGGCAAAAGCCTGCCTACATAAAATAGTGGAATAGCAGTAGAAACCTGCAGACCGATGTGACGATGAAGTGTATTTGTTAACAGAGCACTGGTAATTGCTGCTGGCGTGACATACGGCGGCAAAGAAGACGCTCTCTTCTATTGGTTCCAAAAGGCTTGGGAATGCGAGCCGATACTGCCTATAATCGGTCGAGGGAAAAATGCTGTACCTTTGATAAACGTTATGGACTTAGGACAGTGAGTAACTGAGTACCTATTGTGAATATATATATATTTTATCACCTTCGTACCTAGGTCGTAGGTAGTACCACTAGTACCTATCAACAAAATCCTGTAACTAACCAGATCCAGGGTTATAATTTGAAAGTTCTTACATGTTTTAACGTTCTAAACGTGGTACAGGGGCTCAAGAGATTAAAATGATAATGACCTACTAGGTTCCCAGTCGAACAGTTTGTACTATTTACAAAATGTTCCCTTCCAGAATTATCTGCGGCCTACTTTCTGAATTTCCAAGGAAGCTTTACATATTGGCTGTGGAACAGAACATTTCGACCCAAAAAGAAGTAAGAAACAATGCAGTTTGTTATCTCTTTAACTAGAGTGTGGTATGTACTTACGATAATGGCATTCCTGTTGCAGATAGTGAAACCAATTGGTCGCCAAGTTGGCTCTGGAATGTTCAAATGTATTCCTCCTGAGGACGCTTTTTTAATTCCAGAAATTGATGTATGTAACCTGTCTTCTTTGTTCTTTTAAAATTGAATGCGATCTAGGTGCATCTACTCATAATTTTTGTCATTTAGATTGATTATACCTACTTAGCTATGTTCGCTTATAGTCCAAGATCCCAGGGCCGCCAGACGTCACGTATTTTCTGACGAAGGAAATGTGGGCGATTGAGTAGTGTTAGTATGAACTAAGAACACACTACTACCAGCTAGCTTTCTTGGACGGCCAATTTTCAGGTATCAGGTCATCAAGGTACATACAAAAATTACTTACTTCACGTATTTTCTCCAAGCTGATTTTTACGTATATTATAGGCAATATCCTTAAAAATAAGTCGCAAATACTCCCAGACACTTTCCGTCGGCCGTATTGCTTAGACGCTTTAAAGAATTCTAAACTCCTAATGTTTTAATACTTAAAGCTAATTGATCGGGTCATTGCCATGCTATATTGGGCAGGCGCTCCAACATGCACCCGAGAGGTCAAAGCAACGTTTTCAACAAAATTCTGAAGACACAGGCAATGGACAGATCCTGTTGAGTGCCCACCGAATGAGTCCAGTGGAGGTCTGTATGTCAGTCACAATACGTTTTAGTCTAAACTTTTTGGGAACTTTAAAGCGTCCGATAGGCAAAACGGCCGCTAGGAAGTGACTGGGAGTGTTGGCAACTTATTTTTAAGGATATTGCCTACAATATACGTAAAAATCAGCTTTCAGAAAATACGTGAAGTTAGTAATGTTTTTATGTACCTTGATAGCCTGATACCTGAAAATTGGCCGTCTAAGCAAGCTAGCTGGTAGTCGTGCGTTCTTAGTTCATACTAACACTACTCAATCATCCACATTTCCTTCGTCAGAAAATACGTGACGTCTGGCGGCCCTGGGATCTTACTCTATTAGCTTTTTAACTATCGCTTATAAAATTACAGCAAAGAATATACGATTTGATAACTCTTAATTTGAATATGGAGCCTTCTTTCATTGTTGAGACACTGGCGATACCGTGGGTTTCTGACTTGTCCTTCGCGGAGAATGTACCAGCTCTTATGAAGGAATTTAAGCAAGAGAGGGGATTGAAACCTTTTAAGGTAGGTAGTGTAGGTACCTACATAATAACAAAAGGTAGGTACCTAATTATTCATTCAAGGTAAACCACCGCTAGAACTCACACATATATCGTTATCTACGTTCCCACAGATTGTCATTTACGGCCCGCCAATTACCGGAAAAACGACTTTGGCAAAAAGTATTTGTGAAGCTTATGGTCTCGTCTACATCTCACCGGAAACCGTGGCTCAAGATTTGGAGGCCGAATTAGTTAGTTATTATAAATGTTGTTTGTTTGGATGTGCATCACACACATTACAGAATGTCATTTAACACAGATGGCTGTTCATAATACTGTGATAAACTTATCAATAGCAATACGTACCTACTCATAGTAATCGATAGCTAGTGTGTCGTTTTTCGAATAGCTGAGCGTTTACTATTGCACAGGGACAAGTTCTTCGCACTAGGTAGGTACCTACTTACTTGTCTACATCACGGGCATTCACAAACCATTTTGGCAAACTTTGACTGCTACCTTTTCGCAGAGTTTGCCTTTGTGTAAAGGAGATCTTCTCTTTCTTGAATTAGAAAATTTTATCATCGATTCATTGGTTTGACGCGCCTTGGGTTGTATCGGTATCAGGTTTGTCCCTATAACTGTACCTATTCAGAAATTTACACAGAAATGTACAGAGTCAAGAATTTGATAAAACGATCACTGTAGAAAAAACTAATGTAGCAGGTACAAATAACTATCAAGTTTTATTTCCAGTGTGAGTTGACTTCTTATTCTAATCTATACCTGCCTGCCTACTTCTTATGTCCTAGTGGTGTACCCATCCTAATATTGGGTGTGTTAGGCACATGGCTCGAAGCATATTGATATTACAGTTATTACACCTATCACAGAGGTGGCGTTTGAGACATTGGGAGGTCGGCGAGAGGGCTGAACTAACCGTTCCTAAATTTGGAGAAGAGGAAGATATCAACAATTTAGACGATGATGACGGTGACGAGAACGAGGAAGACGACACACGGGAACAAGCGAAGCTCACTTTGGCTATCCTGCAGTCGGGCCGCCAGCTTACCGAAGAAGAAATTTTAGGGTAATTATTTGCCAACGTTTTAGGGCACATAGGTAGTCGCTTCATGTACCTACTTAGAATAAATACTGGTATTCGGCTGCATCCGGTTAGACTGAAGAAGTCGACCCCAACATACCTATTTATTTGGGAAAATGCTAGGCACATGATTTTCTTCAAATCCATATTTTATTTTAGCAAGTTAATATTAAGGTTTGGTTTTATCCAGATCGTCCCGCCCTCTTTTACTAGGTCTACTGTGACGCGTCTTCGACTGTGTCAGGGCTCTTCTTATCTATTGGCTATTTTGGCCTACAGCTTTTTGGCCATTCGGCAAATAAGCCCCACTTCAGCTTAACGCCTTTTTGAGCAAGTGGTCCACATTGGCCCTGAATCTAAGCTGGGAGTCATGGGGCCTATTCCCAGCTGTGGGATGACTTAGGCTAACAGTAGCTATTATAAAAAAGGAATGGAGAACAAACATGACTAAAAACAGTTACTAACTGCTACTACTTGCGAGTTTTAATGCAACATTCAGTTCTCTCTCGCAAATAATATTTTGAATTTAACGTTAAATCTGCAAATGGTCAGTCATTTATTTTTACCCGACTGCGGCGAAGCCCAAAAGGAGGGTTATTAAACCAGGTATTCGAAAACATTTTATTTGATTTGAAACTCCGCAGATATTTGCGCCAGAAAATGTTAGGTCGTGATGCTGCCAATAGAGGATGGGTGCTCGACGGGTTCCCCATGAACTTATCACAAGCTCAAGCATGTAAGTGGACAAAGACATGCTAGACTTCGACATAACTTCTGCCCGCCATGACTTAAGACTTGTGGTGCTGGGAAGTTTATTTCCTTCTCGGCTGATCCTCTGACAGTTGTCGGTCAAGGCGTGCAATCTTAGCAGAGAATTAGCCATCGGCGCGGGTGATATAATAGTGCACAATCGTGTACGCAGACACACAGGCACTCGCTGTTCCTTTACTCTCATAGTCCGATGGGAGTGGGACGGCAATCTGACACGATCGGAGAGAGTTCTGGCAAGGGCTGAAATACTGCGAAGTTTTTAAAGGCGCGTTTTGGGTATTGTTTATTTTTTTTACATTCAAAAAATGCTGACCTCAGCCAAATTTGAGAAAATGAGATTTATGTTTTGATAATCGGTTATTTAATTAATGATTTGTGTATCTAGTATTTGACAAAGGCGATGAACCAGATTCTGAGTTCAGGGAAGAGGATAACGAGGAACCCTTCGAAGAAGATACCGATTTGTATAGCAATGTGCTCAAAAAGTTGTTACCAGGTAAGAAGGGTTAATTAAGTATCTCCCTTTACCTTTAAATGTTAAGTTCCTAGTCCATTCTAATTTTTTTATTGCAGACATTGTGGTATCATTAGATGCTACCGACGATTTCATTTGCGAGAAAGCTATGCGGCAGCCTGAAGGACACAATAGAATGGATGAGGAGTCAGTACTAAAGCGATTGAGCGAGTTTCGAGCTGGTGATACCCGGGATATTACACCACTTAACTTTTTCGACGAATTGGATATACATCCACTAGTAGTACCCGTTAAAGACCATTCAGATTATTCAATGAAGGGTCCCTACGCAGCTGTAGCACTGCGTATGGGGCGTCCATGCCGCTATGGAAAACTAATTGGTCAGTAGCAGTTATAGGTACTTTAACAGATTTACATCTTAAACGTTAAAATACGCTCTTTTAAAGTTTATTGTGTATAAATCGCAGCACTTATTGAAGCTGCTGAAAAGAAAGGAAAAGAAGAAACAGCTACTCTAAAAAATAAAGAGGCAGCTGCTATGAAGGAACTCGAAGAAAAGATGAAACATGAACGCGAAGAGAAGATGGAATATTGGGTGAGTATTGAACTAAAGCTAGGCTATGTTGCCTCTTTGAAATAGAATAGAAAAAAATGTATGCATGTACTCCTTTCTTAGACTGAATTATACGCTTTGATGCGTAACGAAGAGGAAGCAGCTTTGGCTGTCGCGAGCGAGCCCATGCGCAATTACTTAGTGCATCATATCTTCCCGACGCTAACACCTGCTCTGCTTGAAGTTGCAAAATTACGCCCTGAAGACCCGATAGACTTTCTTGTAAGAAAATTACTACACTCATTATTATACTTGGTAAACTGTGAATTATTATTATCCTTGCCCACTTTACACCGACTTCCAAAAGGAGGAGGTTATTGCATCCACGTTTAGTTCTCAGCTCTGTCTATTTGTTGACAACACCATAGGTACGCTAGAGATTGGAGTAGGTAGCTATCATTATGAACTAAGATAGTGTCAGATAAATAAATATTTTTTTACGCGCTTGGAATATCATACTCGTCCCAGGAGTACTGGAGTCATATTAAGAGAAAGGTTGCTAATCCTTACATAGTATAAAACAAAGTCGCTATTTTTGTCTGTTTGTTTGTTTATATGCTTAAATCTTTAAAACTACGCAACGGATTTTGATGCGGTTTTTTTTAATAGATAGAGTGATTCAAGAGGAAGGTTTTAGTATATAATTTGAACGACATCCACGCGGGTGAAGCCGCGGGCATCAGCTAGTAGATCTATATAGACGATTACCTAGACGATAGACGCACAACGGTAAGGCTGTGCTTAGGTATACTTATTATTAACAGGTTGTCATGGTAATAATTATGTAGGCAGATGGTATGGTTATTTTTTTAAAATCAAATTAATTGGAAATCGCCAGGGGGAAACAACGTTCAAGTCAAACCCAATTGGTGAGGCGTTGGAAGCAAAATTCGAATTACACAAGGAAAGGAAGGCGTTGGCGAAAAATTCTGACGAAAAGCCTATGGAGGCTGATTTGCACGTCAATTATGAAACCATGCACGATTATAAATAACTTTTTTTTTTCCTTAAAAATTGTTATAATTTTGTACTTTGTAAGTTTTGTTGTAGGTAACCGATACTGAAACTATTATAGGCAATTCTATCTACTTTCCAATTAATGATTTATCTATAGGTTAAATTGTGTTGTTCTGTTTATGTTTTAAAATACACGTAAAGCGAAATAAAAGTGATTTAGTTAATGTTTCTGGCTTTTATTTTGAAATAATATCAAACTGAAAAAACACACTTTTTCGGATTATTCTCACCTCTCAGCAATTCATAATTTCATTGTCATGGGAATGCTCAAAAAATAACTAGTCCGTCATCTTCGGGAGTCCGCTATATTAGATTTAAAATGAAGTTGCTTAACTTACCGTGCATTGTCATCCAAACTAAACATGTAAATATGCAAAATTTCAGCTCAATTGGAAACCGGGATGTGGGCCGAATTTAATTTTTTTATGACTTTTTTACATTTACAGGTAAAGCTATTAAAAGCGTGTTAAATTAATGAAGTCTCTGTCTGAGTCACGCTTCCGGAATCTTGTTTCCATGTATTACCGACCTACCCATTAAATAAATTAAAAACAAAAACCAAGCGATGCCTCTGGTCTAGCCCGTCTAGCAGATGTCGATAGATAGGCATCAGTGACCAACTGACCACTAGGCAAGTTGCCAGTATTATTGGCCACCCAATAACAAAACCAGCCCAAATGGACCTACTTGCTTAAAATAAATCAATAAGATAGGTATTTCCCATGATTATAGTAAACGATTCTCAGATACATTTTATTTGGTGCTTATCAGGCGGAACACCTATTCAAGCTGAATCCAACGGGTAAGATGCTTGAACCAGGATTCAATTTTCAAGCGGAAAACTTACTGGGGAAAATAAAAATACTGGACGACGCTTTGCAGGATCTTGAAATCGTAATCGAACCATTTATAAATTCTGATATTGATATAAGCACTAAGGTGTCCCATAACATAAATCCTATGAGTAGTTTGTAACAAGAGATATGTCTGTAAGTACTCTTAATTTTTTTTTTAAGTCAAAATACTATAGAATTTAGCTTCATTTCTGAATTATTATTTGTAATATTTGAATATAAAGCTTGGACCCCAACAAAGTGGTGACGAGCGGAAATGTACGGAGCAGGGGGAAGAGGAGATGCGTAAGAGCTTGGGTGTGTCCACCGTAGCTGCTGTGCGGAGATGTGCACCGCGCACCGCACACAGCACACCGCACGCTGCTCAGGTCTCATCTCGTGTCCGCTGTGCATTTGGTTGATTGACCTTAACAATTACGAGACATTTCTTCTTCTCTCGGCTCAACCGTTTCCATTGAAGTAAAGCGAAATCGAAAAGTACAAATAACGAATTACCATTGGTGGTCCGTCTCGTCTCGTCTGGTCTCCGCTTTTATGGAGCCCGACCCTCGTATTCATTGGAAAACAGTTCTTTGCGAAACTTTGGTTCAGCGACATATTTTGTTCTGTTGAAAACATGTTGCTAGCAATAGTAGCATTTTGTACCTAATGCAGAAGGGTAGCTGGCAACATGGTTTTGTTTTGAATGTTACTCGTACACGTTCTTAAACACAATTTCCAACGAATACAGGGATTAATGATTCAAGAATTTGTAATTGTTTCTAAGAATATTATTTTGTTTGAAAATGAAGAATCTCATCTTGAGAGCTACAGGTACGAGTACAGTCAGCATCAGAAGTATATTAACACTACTCAAAGTTTCAAAGCAGGTTTTTAATAAAAACTTGTTAGATATTACTCGTTACTAATAAGTTATTGAAGAGTCATCTGCCTAGCCTTTTCTTAACTATAGTGGGGGCTTCCAGTCTAACCGGATGCAGCTGAATACCAGTATTTTTTGTAATTTTTTGTATTTTCAGTAAGTTATTGAAGAGTAAGGAACATTTAAAAGAATAAACTTCTAAAACATTAAAAATAATAGCTGGAGTTCTCTACATTAAATAATAAGAAATCCGAAATGTTAAGCTACTTCTGATGCTGACTGTACAGGACCTACTCACCACCTCCGTGTTCGATACAATTTTTAAACGTAACCGAATTATGTTTAATGAGAAGAGTGTAATAAAATTAGATTTTAAAATTGTTATTCTTAGTCAGTAATTTTAGCTAGGCTACGACACCGACGTCAATTGGTTTTGAACTCGTATGATGCGTTTTGTAGAAAATTTACTGTAACTGGAGTTTGAGTCGAGCCGATGTAAATGTCAATAAAATAATGAGCATGAGAACGATTTTTGATTTTCTGTAGATTCTTTTGACACTGCGTTAGTATCATAGCCATTGCAACACTGCAAGTGAGTCGGATCTAAGTAGGTATCCAAAATCACAAAATGCAGGACTAGTAGTATTCAAAGTCGGCTTTGCATGGGCAAAACGCAAGAGTCTAGTTTTACGCATGTAAAACAAAAACAAGTTTAAAGTCATGGGACCCCACAAGGGTGTATGCTAGGGCCTAGCATATATTATATTATTTTATATAGTTAGAGCCCAGTCGCCTAGCTGCTCCTACTTTATGATAATTTGAGTAAAATGCATCGTTAATGATGACTAAGGACTAAGGATGATTGATATATAGGTACCTATACCTATTTAACGAAACAAAGCTGTATCTTTAACCTGATAACTGGACAAGTGTCCCTTTTCCTTCAGAAATAACGAACGTAACACATCGACAGATAATTATTATTAGTATATTCCGCCCAGCCTTGCACACATGTGTATAGCACGCCTAAGCTGATATTATAATATGCGGCTATTACATAAGCTATTAAAACTATTATTTGTTGGTAAGGATAATTGCCACTTTGAATTATTAAAAGCTTTCATCGATAAAACTTAAAGCGAAACTATGAGTTTCCATATATGACACACACATTACACACAATAACTGAATAGCTAATTTGTTTCTGAGTTTTTAGGGGTCCTTGTGAGACCATTATTCAAGAAAAAGCTTTAGTTACTTGGGAAAATGACCTTCACAACAAAATATTAGTAAATATACACGATGACTCTATGTAAAACACAGCCGAATAGGTATAAATGTAGGTTCCAAATTATGTCTTTGGTAGATCTACTTGATCCCACACCAACGTATCTGATCTGCTAAGTAAAAATAAAGTGGTAAAGCAGGTCTTACCATGAATACAGCGGGGAGGACCCGAAACAAAAGTTTTTGAGAAGAAACTTAATTTACCTGATATCGAACATAAGGTGAGCTGACCTATTACAATGTTAATGGATTTAAATATCGATGGACATACAAACGTGTTAGTAGGTAGTAGGTATATGGTGGAAATTAAAGTCTATCATAACATCACGCAACGGCTGATCGATATTTTTGATGTTATCATTGTTGCGTGATTCAGTCAGCTTACTGCCGATCTTGTATGTACACAAAGTGAACAGTTCACTTGAAAATGTGATAGGACATGAGAGTGTACCCGGAATACAGCTTCAAAAATGATAATTCGGGTTCTAAAAAGAACCGGTCGCCTTCAGATGTTAGTGGTATATCGTTGTTGGCTACAAGTTTACGTCATCAGACGACAGAGTTCTTCAACAATTCAACTTTGCATGGAGTTCGATACATTGCTGAAAAAGACCGGCCGTTTTGTGAAAAGTGAGTATTATTTGTTCTTACATCGCCATACCTCTATGAATTCAACTTCCCAGTGGTTTAGTATACTGACCTAGACTAGATCACGTACAAAACATTGTTTATCTTTGAGTCGTTATGATGCTAGTATTTTTTTTTGACTAGCCGCCTTACTATTGAATTCCATAGATAAGACACGTAATTTATTTAGTACAGCATTAGCCACTAACACTAAATTAAGTAATTCTTTTACTCGGTCTTCTCACAGAACCACAAACATTCTAATATTATCGTCCGCCATTCATCAGCAAACAAGTCCAGTCGAGGGTTGGTCTGGTAGTATTAGTCGACTCACCTTACTTAGTCGTTCTGACTCGTTCTGTTCTCTCTTGGTAGTAGCTAATACAAAATTCACCGAAATCCTGAACCTGAATCCTTTTGATATCTATGTCAGATTTTACAGAACTTACAAATTGCATCGCTGTGTATTCACTTTCAGGTTTATGTGGTTCAGTTTTACAGCCGTTGGCGCTGTCACCACTTGTATCATTATAGTCAGTTTATGGGAAAAGTTCCAGACTAATCCTACAATTACGGGTAAGCATTTTATCAAATTTTGAATAAGTACCTACCTACATAACTTTAGTTATATATATAACGAAAGTGTAAAGTGTAAAGAGGTCCAAACAGCTAAAAATGTTACAGGTTTGGATACAGACTTTCATAATTGGGATGTCCCTTTTCCGGCTGTGACGATATGCGATGTAGAGCCCGTTGATGATGAATTACTGGATACTTACATTGAAAGGTACCTTACCTATGACTATTAAGTTATTACTGTAGGTACCTACCTATGTGCTTTTTCCATCGTTTCCCAGCCCTTTTTTTTTATTATAAATGGTCTTGCTCTTGACCTCAATCTTGCCCTAACCTGCAGACTGCAGTACGTCTAGTCTCCCGATGGAAGAAGGGAGATGGTGGAATCAGCTCGTGGAGCTCCTGCGCACACTCTCCGAAGTACAGTCTGTAGAAGACCGACAGACATGCGACTTTGCGACGGTGGGCCAGGCTATGTAGCTTGACAACCAGCTTATCGTCACCAATTAGCCTCCTGGCTCTGCGCTCTACAGAGTCAAGTGTGGCGAGTTGTATTTGGCTGAGCCATCCCAAAGGCAATATTCCATGCCGGACCAGACTTGAGCTTTATATAATACTGAAAGCTGTCCAGGCTTGAAGTACCGCTTAACCTTGTTTAGGATGCCCAGCTTTTTTGCCGCAGTTTGAGCTTTCGACTCGATGTAGGCGCCGAAGTTCAGATTCGCGCTCAACTTCGTGCCAAGAAGCTCGAGACTGTCAGTAACTTGTACAGACGCACTCCGGAAAGTAGGGGCCAGATTAAACGGACTCCTTTTGGCGGTGAACAGACACACTTGCGTTTTGGTGGCGTTGAAATCAACCAGCAGGGCTATTGCGTATCTTTTAATGACAGTGGCTAACCTAAAGTGTCCATAGACTAACTGTAAATTGGTTATGGTTTGGTACATTTTTTTCTTAAAAACTCACCATTTGACAGTTATTTGATAGAAACTATAAGTTATCCACTGTCATTAAAAGATACGCAATAGCCCTGCAGATTCTCGTCACCCCACTCGGAGACCAGTCTTAAGGCTGAATTCGTTCGCTCTACCATGGCCTCTCATAATGAACGTACTTCATCACCACCGGCTTTTGCGCTGGATGTAAAACTCTCCATGACAGTGCTGTCATCTGCGTACCCAACAATTCCAGGAACAAGGAGGTCATTGATGTGCAGCAGGAAAAGTGTCGCGGAGAGAACAGACCCCTGAGGAACTCCGGCATCGATAGCCATAAGGTCAGAGGAGCAACCATCAATGACCACTCGGATCGACCGTTCACTCAGGAAGTCAGTTATCCAGCAGCAAAAGTCAGCGGGAATGCCGTATGCCGGAAGTTTGCTCAACAAACTTGCGTGCCAAACCCTGTCGAAAGCCTTCGAGATGTCAAGCGACACGGCAACGGCCTCGCCGTGTTTCTCGATGGCCTCGCCCCAGCAGTGCGTAGCTAACACCAGAAGATCCCCAGTTGACCGTCCCCGGCGAAAACCATACTGACAGTCGCTGAGTAGGGCGTTCACTTCAAGGTGCGCCAGCAGCTTACCGTTGAGTACCCTTTCCATTACTTTACAAAGTATGGAGGTGATGGCGATTGGTGGATAATTACAGGGATCGGCACGACTACCCATCTTGGGTACTGGTTGTACATTAGCAACCTTCCAGGAGTTCGGCACCGTTCTGGTTTTGAGAGAGAGGCGGTACAAGCGTGTCAACACAGGAGACAACTCAGGCGCACAGTTCCTTAAGACCCTGCTGGTTTGCCGTCCGGACCGCTATCCTTATTCACGTCTAGGCTCTGAAGTACTCTACGAACCTCTTTCAAGTGTATTGTGATCTCCGGCATCGAAGAATCACAGCGAGGAATCGTTGGTGGCTGTTTTGACCCAGTATCTAGACGCGAATTGCTCGCAAACAGAGATGCAAATAAATTTGAGCCAGCGACCCATCCGGTTTTTGCAGGTGGGGGGGGGGGGGGTTATGAGGACCGGCAGAAATTAGATTCGACCGATTTGGATAGGGACCAAAACTGTTTACCGCCAGAAGGGTAGGACGCCAGTTTGGCCCCTATGCGACTGACGTGGTCGAAACGCGCCTTTAGGATCACCCGCTTACAGGACTTTGCGGCAGAATTGAAAGCTCTTTTCTTCGCGTGAACCCGACGCGCTCGAACTTTGCGGTCACGAGCTTAAACCCAGGCTTGGTATGCAGACTGTTTTCGGGCCTCAGCACGAGCACAGTCCGCATTAAACCATGGACGGGCCTTGTGACCGAGCGGTATGTCGGAGAATGGAATATAGTATTCCATTCCCTGCCGTATCACGGTCGCAACCGCCTCAGCTGAGCAAGTGGGGTCGCGCGCAGAAGAGCAAACTGACTGCCAAGGGAAGGACGCAAAGAAGTGCCGCATCTCATCCCAGTCTGCTGACTCGTATCGCCAAACTCGCCGCTCGCCTTTAGAGCTATCATCTAGAGGGGAGCTGACAGATATGGACTTCACCAGGCAGTGGTCAGATGTTCCCAGTGGGGCTGATACCGATACTGAGTGCCTGTCTGGGTCAGTAGTCAGCAGCAAGTCCAAACAATTAGGTGTGTGTCCGTCAACATCCGGCACCCGCGTAGCTTCATTCACCAGCTGAGTGAGATCTAGCGACAATGCAAATCTGCGCGCCTCTCTCCCAGCATGGTCAGTTTTCTGGAACGGGAACAACCACTCATCGTGGTGGGCATTAAAATCCCCCAAAAAAAGAAGCTCCGCCGTTGGGTACTGTTGCTGGGCACAATCCGCCTTTTCCATGAGGTGTTCGAAAAGCCTGGTCGTCTCCTGGTCACCGCTGTGCGACCGGTAGACACCGACGTAGAGAGATTTCTCGACCCCGGTGTCCACCAGGATCCAAATTGTAGATAACCCTGAATCCTCAAAGCAACGGAGACGCCGAAAGCAAACGTCATCGCGGACGTACACACAGACCCCAGCTCGCTTTACGAACTTATGTTCAAGCGAGTAACCTGGGTAGTTGAGGTACGCCACGTCTGACGGAGTCGCTATCTGCGTCTCCGTTAAAAAGAATAAGTGCGGCTTCTCGGTCTCGAGGTGGTGGTGGACCGGATCGAGATTTGAGTGCGGGTTGCACTCAAATCTCGATCCGGTGTTGGTGAGGTGCACTTTAAGTGGGAGGAAGTGCAGCCGCTTCAAAACCGTTTTCTTTTTTAGCTTTTTCATTAGTTACCTATTGAGTATTTTAGTGGGGAAACAGAAGGATGATCGAGACACGACTCGGTTACCCAACGGGACTCTTCAGCTCGTCTGAAACTGAGGGAGACTCATCTGGAGACTGCGGGGACGCCCGAGCCCCCCCGAAATGGCCACTGGGTCCTCCCGTCCAGTCGCCAACTGGCACAGTGGAGCATTTCGGGATTTTTCGCGAGTTGGCGGGGCAGCCTTTCCCACGTGGCTGGCGCAGTACTAACTGCGGTCGGCCAACGACAGAGACCGTGCCTCGGATCCCGCTACCCTCCAGTATGAGTCACCCGGTTCAGAGTTACTTAGAACCCACGACCGGTCCAGAGCCGTGCAACTGATCATTTCCATTCCCCAATGGCACTGGCACTCCCGCACACCGACGGAACACAGACAAGCTGTTTGGCGCCGGTCTTCGGTGGGAGGGTGGTCGCGCGCCAGGCGGCCGAAGCCTACCACCGCTAAATATGGATCCTTCAGCCGTCACCACAGCCCGTGAGGACATGTGGTGCCGTTGCCCGGGGTGGACCGCTAGGACCCATAACCACCCCAAAGACCCATAACCACCCCAACCCCCGCACCCACGCCCTTATCCCAATTTAGGTATAAATTAGTGTCGGCGCAATAAATCTTTTTCTTCTTCATTCACTATTAAAGTCGTCATCTTATGACTTCTTGAGTCGAGTTCCTTCCTTGTCTATTCATCTTTTCTTTAGTTTTTGACTCATTCAAAAGCTACATCTATCATCAAATTTTAATGATCTGTGGAACTTGTTTATTTTTCCAGTATTTGGGGTTCGGAGCCACCGGAAAAAGCTGGTGATATGTTGCGTTGGTTGGCGACTCTCAGCTATCGTTCCATAGAAGAACGAGCTTCCGAATTCCTCTCAGATCCTGCTCTTGTGGGAAAAAGTGATGGCAACGAGCCTGCAACGGCAAAAAACCCTAAAAGTGCCGTGTTTGAAGTAATAGTAATAATGTGTATTTCTTACCTTTTCAAATACCTACCTGAAATGTAGTGACTCAGACTATTAAACAAATCTTTCGGGTTCGCGTAGTAGCTTAGCGATTGAATTAGGTACGGTCTAGACTCTGGAGACGGGTTCGATTCCCTCATGGGAAAATATGTTTTCGTCTATCGAAAGTTGGGGTTTGCGGTACCTGTGAGTATTTAAGTAAAAGCCTAAGGTAATTTCGTAGTGTGGTAAAAAGTTTTTTTTCTTTTTCAAATCGTTAATTTGTTTATGTGTTGTCAGACTGCCGGCCAAAAACAAAAAATACAATAAATAAATCAAGCGATGGGTACCTAGATATTGAAATCAATACGAATGTACGCACCTCGTATTGGTTACAAATGAATGTTTTGATGTTTCCAGATAGTCCGTCATTGTGAGTCATTGTTTTACGACTGCGAATGGAAGGGAGATTCCGAAGAGTGTTGCGATGTCCTAATGCCTGTTTTCACTGAAATGGGATTCTGTTACGCTTTCAACTCGAAACATGCTGAAAAAGTTTGGCCATGGTACGAATATTTCTCATGTTTTGTACAATCACCTGCAAAAATGCATGGACAATTCAGAAATAAAATCGTGTGAAGCGAGAAACGACGCGACCTAACGTAAACGAGTTATCGACAAAGTACATATAAACGTTCACAGGAAAATAGACACTTAAGTATCCATGCAATTTTGCAGGGGATACAGTTAGTGGCGTTATACATTACTAGACCCCTCCACCTTATTTTTATAGTCAAAGTAATGCAGGTCACTGACTAAAGACCTTTTAGTAAAAGCTACAAGAACTTGGTTTTGTACATTATGAAGTTCTTTGTTTCAGGCAATCGCAAACTCAAGCTGACCAGTTCAATGAAGCGTTCATCCACGAGACGGACGCTAAATGGTCCTTCATGTTTAACTCTGATCGCAAAAACACCACGTTTGACGTGCGTAATATTCTGTCCTTTTAGTTACTTTTTATCCTTTTCTTTCCCGTTATTACTCATTGTCATAATGTAGCATTGTATATAGGTATACAACAACATTTACCATAACAGAACATCACGCATGTAGGTAACCCCGAAGGGTTAGGCAGGGGTGTACCTACCCATTAGTATACACCTGCATTTCGTCAGTCATGATTAAGTCCCATCATCCCATGTAATAGGGCGCGAGCGTATTACCATTACCAACAACCGGGCTTGTGCCCGGTGGTTGGTAGCCTGGATTTGTATCCAGGATTCCAGGCTACGCGGCTACTATAACTGAGAAATTCCTGATGGAAAAAAAAAACATAATACTGTGCCCGTCCTGGGAGCCGAACCCATTGCAGGAGCTCATGTTCAGCAGTCGCGCTTGCGACCACTAGACCAACGAGGCAGTAACAGCATTTAAGAGCGTAGCAAAAAATCTCTGTAAGTAAGCGAAATTGCTTCTTTCAGATATTTATTCACTCCACCGAAGAAATGGCTGGCTTAGAGCAAAGTGCTCAGCACTCCTGGGACCGTCGAGTCGAGAAAGTTTCCTTCTCCGTAAAACACACCTATACAACTGAAGACGCTCGTCAGCTGTCCATCCGTCAAAGGAGATGTGTGTTTGCAGACGAACTACACTTGGAAACCTCGAATATTTACACTTATTCGGCTTGTATGAGACAATGTCGTATGCAACGGAGTCGGGCTTTCTGTAAATGTGTGCCGCATTTTTATCCACCTTTGAGTATGTTATTTTTTTTAAATCATTATTTTAAATGTTTACGAGTAAAGGGAGGTGACGGTCAGTGATTTCTAATATAACCGTTCCAAATGTTGTCTTTCAGAAGGCTACAAGCAATGCACACTTAGGGAGTTAGGTTGTATAGCAAAACACGCGGCCGCAATAACAGACGTTTCACGTTGCACCTGCGAACTTGGATGCTCACATACCGTGTACGAAGTTGAAAAACTCTCTGACGTCGAGTAAGTTTACTTAACCTATTGTTAATCTTAGCTATTGTAGTGAACATAAGTAGGTGACGTGAAACCTATTACGTAATAATAGGTAAGTTGTGAAGTTCTCCTCCAGTCCTGAAAGCGACAGAGCTATACAGGGTGTCTAGCGCCATCTCTTTTCCACGTCCACGTCCACGTTTGGAATAAGAAAACAATCCGAGTACGTCACGGTGACGTACTGTGCTGTTCATGACGAACTAACAGCATTATTGGGACGCATTAGCGACGTAATTTTGTAATATCATTCAGAGATCAGATACCTACCTACATTGTAGTCTTTCTTACGGTCCGTGTGTTACTGGTAAAAAGTTCACCTGAGACATGTTGAAATCTCTATTATTATTTTATCTTATCGGCAACTTGTTTTTTTTGAGCATGTTACTGGGTGGGAACGCATTGTTTAGAGCTAGTCAACCTATTTTGTTGACTGTACAGACTCCAGCGCACATCAAGCTACTACAATCTGTCGAATTTCTATAATAGATTTTCGACTTTATCGATCGTTAAAGCATATTATTAGAATCAAGGTTGATTATTTATTAGGAAAGTTTGTTTGACTAGTGTCAGTTTCGGGCTTGATGTGCTAGACTGCTAGCACATCAAGCCCGAAACTGACACACACTAGTCTGTAGGTACCTACTAAATATACATACTCCTAAAAATCAATGGACTAGTAAGTAGTGAGTAAAACTGGGTTTATTCTCCTAAAATAATGCTTTTCTTTCCAGTTCTACTCGAAGTAGCGAAAACACTCTATTAGAAACAGAGTTCGTATCATGGCCGATGGTACGCTACAAACGGGAGGTGCTCTTCGGTTGGGTCGACTTGCTCGGTGAGTCAACTACCGTAGAATTACAGTTAATTTATATGTATCCGTTTTCCTATAAGCTGTTTTTGTAATAGTGGGCTTTCCATTGTGGTTTTCATTCACTGTCTTAGGCGCTTTGCACATGGAGCAACTATTGCAGCAACTGGCAACTAGCTATTTACTTATATTTCAATTGGAATGAGCACACTTAGCAACTCGAGACTCGAGCTCCGGTGATCGTGAACTGTTGACGAATACCGGAACTCGAAATTTGAGTTGCTATGTGTGAAATATATGTAAACAGCTAGGTAGTTGCCAGTTGCTGCAATAATTGCTCCATGTGCAAATAGGCGACTAACCTAATAAAACATAACTATGCTTCATCTAGAAAATAATTGTTGCTAGATTTTTGTTATTCATTGTGAATTTGTAAAGATGATGTACCATAGTTACTCTTTTTATTGTCAAATCTTCAAAAAGAAAACCTATTTTTTGCAAGCCTACATCGTGCCCCACACAGCTGGGTAAGGGGGCGTCCATAAATTACGTGAGGTGTTTAAGGGGGGGGAGGGGGTCGAGTCAAATCTCATCTAATCTACGTTGGAGAGAGGGGGGGGGGGGTCTCGGCAAATATCACGCAATTTTTTTTCTGAATGAAACGAAAAAACATACTATTACTATTTTGGTCCTATTCCAGTATTCTATTGTTAAATTTTTATTACACTTATAATTAAACGCTCGGCAATATTGATAACTAGTCTTAACTAGTCGTATATAAAAGCACGAAGCAATTTTTTTTTACAATAACAATCCAACGCGTTTACGTAAGAAACCCACATTTTAAAAAATCTCACGTGAGATTGGGGGATGGGGTTGAATAAAATCTCACGACATCTCACGGGGGGGAGGGAGGGAAAAAAAAACACCTCACGTAATTTATGGACGCCCCAGGTGGGTACTACCCTTCCAACCACAATTTTTATGCGACCTGACTTTTTTGGATGGCGATTCTATAATAGTCAAGAAGCTAGATAAAAAACATGAGAAAGAAATATCATCAATTTCAGTATCATTCGGAGGCATAGCGGGGCTGTTCCTGGGTTTCTCCTTACTTTCCGGTGTGGAGCTCTTGTACTACTTCACGCTGCGAGCATGGTGCGCGGCCGCGAGAGATGGGGACGTATTGCGAGAAGAACGAGCAGAGAGACTCGCAAGGCCTAAACCTCCGCATGATCTGAGCCTCGTACCTTGGTCAGTGTTTCTTATACAGTTTCTAGAGTTGTAAGATACAGTTGTATCTTTACAACTGTATCTTACAACTCTAGAAACTGTACGTAGTCTTCTACGTGAGCACCATCGCCACCAGTCGAGGATTTCGGTTTATTTGTTACCTACTCGATACCTACTGCAAGGCACACTTCCTTCCCCGTCGGGGCTGCGGGTTGTTCGAAAGAGATACCGCGGCTTCGACACAAAGGGCTAAGAAGTAACATGGGTGGCTTTTAGTCAGTAGAAGTCTGACACTTCCTACAGTTCTGCCCAGAGCGGGAGGAGGGAGTCATTTGATGATTTCCCACCCTCAAAGGGCGCACTTCCTTTATGGCAACGTGTCGTCTGGGGTCGGGATCTACACTGAAAAAAATAATTAGTTGAATCAACATTTATTCAACCTATTTTTTGTGTTAATATAGAACCTACATAGAAGATTTGTTGAATCAAACAAACTGAAATTGTTACTTTTAAAAGGTAAATTTGCAAATAGTTGAATCAATTTTGTAAATTTGACTAAGTTCATTTGCTGAGTCTACTAAACATTATGTTAACATTACCGAATTATTAGTTAAATTGACCGCTATGCGATTAAACATGAAAAAATATGTTAGCTTAACCCATTTTTTTGGTTGTAACAACAATTAGATTTTAACTTTTTTTAATTTGTTACATTGAATGTAGTACTACGGTTGTCACAACGTAATTTATTGTTGACTCAACTGTTAAGGAATCAACATTCAGAAATTCAACTATTCGTTTTTTCAGTGTAGATATGAAAACTTGATGTGTAAATTGTTTTCAAAATAACTTTAATAGTTAACATATCGTTGCTACTAAGGTTACTATCATGCATCGTTAGCAGTTTACCAGTTACATAATAATCGCGTTGGTGCAAACTGTAAGTGCAGCAAGTATCTGTTTAAATAAATAAATAGGTAATGTGCTCGGTTATAGGTGGAGACAGCCCCCAGTCCCTCGCAGCGCCCGCCCCATAGTGGTGCGAACTAAGAACGTACAGCCGCCTGAGTACTCGCCGCCTCCGTCATACCCCACTTACTTACCCTAGTGATAACTTTGTGGATTAATCTAGAATATACTTAATATTATTTCTAAGGTACATATTTTTCTCCTTATTTTTTTTTTTTTTTTTGTACTCTACCACAGTGCTGTCCTATTTGACCCTAAGGTTGACTGGTAGAGAATGCCTTGTGGCATTAAGTCCGCCTATGTACCACTCTTGTGCATGCAGTTTAAATAAATAAATATTGTTTGAAATGAAACAATAATATATTTCAGTTAAATATATTCCAATATTTTCGGTCACACATCCATTCTAATGTCGCAATTAGTAAAATTTATATCGAACTACATTATTGTGACAATTGGACACAAAAACAGTCAACAAGTTCCAAAATTCGAGTAATATAAACTTACGTGAAGTAAAGTCTAAAAAAACGAACACAATAATGCAGTTCAATAACAATAACAAGTTTACAAAAAAATATAAGTTCCGAAACATTTCGTGTGATCTGTGTCGTATTCTATACAATTTATTTTCTACAATTTGTTATCTAAGAACCAAGGGTACTAAATGATACGCAGCACCAAACGTCTAAGTACTAAACAATTAGGAATGAAATTTTTGACTAATCAAATCAAACATAAATATTACTAATATTGCATTCAATAAATTGACTGGCAATTTATTGCTCACGCACTTCACTCATTAGCGGTAAATACCGAATGAATGAATCATAATACTCTTGCATCGTTTCAAATATCAGTTATTAATAATGCTGATTGTATTTTTATCGCAATATTCGTAAAAAGAAATTTACAGATCTTTAACTTACTTTTCTACTTACTGTATGATTATTGATTACACATTGTAACATAGACACATAAAAATCGAAAATTCTATTCCATCCAATAAAATTTTAAACCTACAATGCCATTTCCAGCTATCTTCCAAGGAATCTTATCAACTTTGGCATTATAATACCTTTTAAAACCTATTTTAAAAAGGATCTATTTCTATGAGCTAATATTTAATGTTAATTTAATACTTCTTATAACTTGCATGATCACACTGACTGGATGTTAAGTAATAATCATGATTAACCTATGTACGTTGAATTATATTAAAGTTGGTGCATAGAATATTTTACGTTACGATGCAGCTATTATGTTAAAACGTTTAAGCTCTTACCAAACCGAGGCAAACCTGTGCGATTGTTTTAATAATTAAATTAGTGAACATTCCATAAAAGCCAGTTGGCATAATCGACGCGACCTAATTTGGTCCCAAATCCTTCAGTTGCCTAAGTTTGGCGAAAGGTTTAAACAGTACAAGATGTTCCTTTGGTTTTCGCAATACAGAAATCGGAATGCTGCTCGCTCACTGGATAATAATGTAGTGTACATCCTTAATCTAGTGGACATTACTTTTGTTTTGACATTTATTTTAAGTTTAATAAATAACACCTTCTAGCACGTCCATTGAAGAATACGAGTGAAATACAATATCTGAAACGATGAAATGGAATTCTGCGATTGACGTGAAGCATGGGCGTCAAATTACTTAAATTACATTGGATCAAATAATTGTCTACGCACAAAAATACTAGTGATCTTAAGATTAGCATGGAAAGATAAAACATAGAACAATCTTTCTGACATCTATATGGAGTAAAAATAAATCTTAAGAAATCTTTATATATTATAACGTTAAGAGCAATTTGTAAATTAATTTAAGAGTAGTATGTAAGTAACTTACATTATAATTTTTGACACGATTTGCGCACGTTTTAATGTATTTTACGATAATAATACAATACAGCAAAATGTTGCCATTGTTTGATTAAGAATACCTTTAACCTTGCCTATAACAATGTTGTTATCAGATATTAATAGCATTCTACGACATAACAGGGATTCAGATATCAAGTTAAATAAATAAAATTAAAACTGAGCAAAATCTTTAAGTAGTGTATCTGAAGTACAAGCGAGATGAAAAATCACATACCATTTATTTTCAAACTAATCGCGCATCCTCAAATATACGTAATTTCATTTCATATTTTTATCTATATTTACAATAATAAAATAAGTAGGATTCAACTTATATTCTATGTATGATTTCGTTTAAAAGGTTTGATTTCTGTAAATATAACTATGAATAAAAAAATAAGTTAGAGAAACTCGTTTGGTTTCCAAATTCTTCTTTTTTGTGACTATGAAGAAATAAGAGGTATTTTTTGCACTATGAGATATGAAGTTTTCTGAAAAGTCTAATGAAAAGTTAGCGGTGTATATGTTACCGGCCAAACCCGATTTCAGGCCAAACTGGTTTGTCCTAGGCAAAACCGGTTTACTGGTTTATCGTTTAATTACAACATACCCAACTTAGATGTGGCTTGTTGTTTACCACAGTTCTACCCTGACCCATTAGACTATGCTGTATGAACGTCCTTTTGTGCTGAGCTAGTTTGGCCAAGACCAATCTAGTTTAGCCGGAAATCGGGTTTGGTAGGTAACATATGCAAGGATAATGGAAATATAACTATAGTTGAACAAGGATCTTCTGGCGACCAACATCGGAACTAACGAAGCCATAAGCCGAATTTTCACAAATGTACACAAAAACGCCGCCTTGTCATTTAAGCGTCAAAAGATTCATGAATCTCAGTTTAATATGACAACTTTAAGTGTGCAGTTCAAGGTGACGTTGCTTGTCAAGAAAATTTGCATCGATATGTCAGATTTGGTACATTTATTTTAATTCTGTGTTTTCCCACCTGCACAATAAGTTGGTTGAAGTGTTTTAATGAACACACCGGCTAACAAGTTTTGTACTGTTGCAGGTTTCTATTTAATACATAACAGTTGACACTTTAAAATGATTCGGAAAGAGTCTGTCAAGCGTTATTTGGCACTCCTACTTATCAATTAAGTACTAAAACGTTATACGAGTGATTGTCGTAAAAAATATATTGATTAGACCCACAAATTCCGCTTTGTCCCATTCTTGAATACAAAGATTAGTAAATTCGTCGAATACCTAGTTTACTTATAAGTTATAATGTTAGGGGAGGATTGAGATCAACGGTAAGGTTGTAACTTGCCTTACCTCTGTGATACAAGATCGTTTTCAACCTCCACTGGTGATGGGGCATGATATTTAGGCGGAACGTGAAGTTATTCGAGTGTTAAACAATCCATATCCGCTGTAGGTACCTTCTCTCACTCCGCAAGACGTTAACAGATATATTTTATATAATTAATTTACTTTTAAAATATCCGCGCCACGAATATCTTAGTGTATAATTTGCGCTAACGATCGAATTATACTTGTTTTCCGGTATTCCTTAGTTAAGCTCAGACGAACTAGTGCGTTGTAACGCACATGCGGTTAAATTATTTCATCCAATTCAATTTCTCCTCATTTTTGTTGTCCATATCCCCATGTCCATATTCAAGAGGAAATTACAAACCTGAAGGAATATCAGGCAATGGACGCTTGCTGATAAGATGATTAAATCATCTCCAGATACTTCCCTATCTCGAAGGTGAGCAATACAATCATGATTTGCTCCTTCATATTTGACCAATAAAGGTATACTTGACAGACTCACTGAAGACTGAATTAAGTATATTTTTCGCTAAGTACAAATTAAAATGTCAGAATTACACAACCTATCAAAAGCGATAAATAAATAATGTAAAATCAACATGTTTCATTAAGAGGATCATAAAAATTGCTTTTAAATAGTTTTCAAGATTTTCTTAAAATGCAGTATAAAGAACCTATTGCAATCGACGTAGTATCTACTTTTAAAACAAAATAGTACAGAAATGCTACGATGATACGTGGATGATATTCAGCGCTGGGAGTATCCGAGAATTCGTTTATCACAGCAGATGTCACGTCATACTTGTCAAAGAGTTGAAACCACATCAGTGCAGTTGAAATTTCGTAGAAGCATTAGGTACTGTGGTTTTGCCCTCTTGTAACAAGGTGACCTAACGAAGAATTCGGGTTGAACTACAACTTGCATGCATAGATCGGCTTTTGTTTATGGTAAACCTTTTTAGGCTTACTGTATGCTATCGTAATCTCTGAATGGATGACGACCGCTAGGTTAAGGCGCAGTGTATGTAAACAAGAGATTTTTTGGTAATATAAAACGCTAGCAAGTCTAGTTCAACCCTGACAGCACAGGGGCCAATGGGAAAAGCGTCTACGTTCAATACGGAACGGTAATAAAAAGTACAATTTTACTAGATTTGGTCTTTTAAATTAAGTAACAGCCAACTAAACCACCAAGGTAAGATTATTTGCCGACCGATAAAAATAAATATCTTAATTTAGTAACACAAGGGAGGGCCGAGCTCATTGTTTGGCACCTCTTACACTATCACTACGGAGTAAAAGGTAACTATAGAGCGGGATAGTCCCAGTAGGATGGAGCAGCGAGCAAATGGATTGCTAACTTACATAACCTATATTGAATTCAGAATCTCAGATAATTGACAAGTTTTGGGAATACGAACTTAATATTATACAAGACTAAGTTCAAATTCCATTGCAACCGATAAGTTTATAACTTTTTTGTTAATGATCTATTCAGATTTCATAACACTCAGATTGTTATTTAAGTGGCAATACATGTAAATTATCTCAGACGCGGTATTCAAGTATTTAAACACTCATCAACATAATGATGCTAATTACTGGTTCCAGATATGGATTTTTGGTGAGTTTTACAGTTTTGGGTGAGCATTTAAATGAATTCAGTCCTTACTCGAGTCCATTCGCTAGCTACTGCACCCCGGTTGGCACAGTGGCTGGGTGTATGTGTGCACTAGCACAGCTGCGCGTGGTCGGTATGTTCCCGCGGCCACAGCGGGCTGGCGGCCTCGCCCGCGCCCGCCTTGTCGCAGCGCCGCTTCACTAGGCGAGCCAGCCGGGTGAACGTTTCTGGGTCTGATAGCGCTGCCTGCAATGAGATAAACGTAAATATACAAATTAAACTAAGATAAAATAGAACCTCCCCTTTTTTGAAAGTTGATTAAAATCACTGAATACTGTCTATCTATCTATCGTTGGATGGATTGTGTAAGGAATAATAGGAAAAAGGAAGCAGTAAATGTTATGATGGACTTCCATGAAATTTGGCAGTAGTTGTCCTGTTTTAGCAGAAGTCCGTGGGTTCACTTTCCGACCTACATACAAGCGAAGTCGAAAGGCAAAACATAGTATTAAGTAGTTCACAAAGCATTCTCACCTCAATAGCTATAGCCAATACGATATGGATAGCGGGTATAATCAGCAGATAAATGCGGAAGTTGGTTTGCTGGGAGTCGCCAGGGGTCCAGGGTTGTAACTCCATGAAATCTGAGAGGACTTGCCACGGCCCCAGCAGGAGAACCAACACGAAGATGACTTGTGTTACCAGTGTTATCATCATGTAATCTGGAAATAGTAATATCGTATTAGGAATGTTACTGTCAATCCAGAAAAATGGGTAGATGTCTAATGAGTCACACTGTGACTTGTTGGGTTTTTTTTTTCCAATGTCTAATGTCTTACAATATGACGTCAAACGAGCTTTCAAAGCACTGCATCGTCTTCATTGTTTGTTTTACGTGCAAAAACTAAGCGTCAAATATTTTTTTTAAAACTAATCTGACGGACTAATTAGATTATTTTTTATCAACTACCCTATTGCGATAAGTTCATTTCGTAATAACTTAAATCAGGTACGTCAAATTTATTGCTTGCTAAAATATATCAAAGAGTACACTTACAGTTGTTACAGAACCGTTGACGGAAAGGCCAGCCCTTAGCATACACGCAGGCCATGATTAAGTACTGGAACGACGTTACAATGAACAGGACTGTGTTCTCCCAACATTTCACTTGTTCCACGTCGGGGCCACCTTCAACTGCATTGAACCTGAAATATAGATAAAGTAATTAATTATTATTTTATCTAGCTTAGCTAACTCAGGATACGCCTGAGGTATTTCATCGTCCGTTGGGGCTGCGGGTTGTTCGAAATAGCTCCTAAGAAGGAACATTGGTGGTTTTTAGTCAGTAGAAGTCTGACACTCCCTACCGCTCTGCTCTGAGCGGGAGTAGTCACTTGATGATATCCAACGCCTCAAAAAAAAAGTATGTATTTCATCGTCAACATTTATCTGATTTATGCTTGCGTGAACTTGTGCCAGTAATTTCGGCAAAAGTTCAAAATGTTTGGCCCATAAGGCCCTGCTCAACTCTGAGGCAAACTTAATTACTTTGAACGATATGAGTAGTACCTTTCTTTGAATCATCATCATCATCATCATTTCAGCCAAAAGACGTCCACTGCTGGACATAGGCCTCCCCCAGGCATTTTTGGGGGGGTTTGCCATAATCGCCACGCTTGGCAGGCGGGTTGGCGATCGCAGTATGGTTGTTACAAAGACACAGAGAACGCTGCTGCCCATTCTCTGGTTTCTTTGAATATCTGCAAACTAATGCTTCTGTACATATTTATTCTGTGATAGTGTTGCTATTAACTTTTATTTAGTACACCAACAGCATCACATACAGAGCTTTATAATGGGTGAAAAAAATTAACTTTTATTTCTAATGCAGGTTTATCTATAATATAAAAATGAATCGCAAAATGTGTTGGTAAGCGCATAACTCAACAACGCCTGGATCGATTTGGCTAATTTTGGTCTTAAATTATTTGTGGAAGTCCAGAGAAGGTTTATACGGTGAGAAAGTGGTTGATAGGTAGGCAGGGTAGTAGGTAGGTAGGGTAGTAAGTAGGTAGGGTAGTAAGTAGGATCGGATCTGGATGAAATTTGGCACAGAGGTAGATTATAGTCTGGAATAACACATGGGCTATAAATTATCCCCATAATAAATAAAGGGGCTGAGCAGTATTGCATTATCCATAATCCTCAACTGTTTTACAGCTTGATACTGGAAATACGAAATAACGCAAGGGACATCGAGCGTGCTGTGCAATTTTTCACTTTAAGCACCTGGTGCGAGCGTTGCAAATCCAAGAGGAAGCTGAAGTCCCTTACGTCATTTCAAATTTCCGGTATCGTACACAATCGAAATGTCAACTGTCATACTATATTAAAACAGAAGGTCTATTTCAAACAGTTTGTCACTGGTGTACGTAGCCTAAGGGTACAGAGACTTACCTGTAAACAA
Organism: Diarsia dahlii; assembly: GCA_949775195.1. Classification (NCBI taxonomy): domain Eukaryota; kingdom Metazoa; phylum Arthropoda; class Insecta; order Lepidoptera; family Noctuidae; genus Diarsia; species Diarsia dahlii. The sequence continues at coordinate 11,415,645 of OX459194.1, read as the reverse complement.
AGGTACGCAAGTTCAAATCAGAGTCAGTATTCACTTTTTGTGATTTTTTATAAGATTTCCAAAAATGTTGAAACGTGTTCGCGAGTTCGATCCCCAATCGGTTTTCACTTTTTGTAAGTTCCACGTATTTGTTTTCATTTCGATGCTATATGATTTTCAAATCAATTCAGAGTAAATTTATATAATCTACTTTTAATTGTAAATACAATATTATAAATCTGTAGACGTAGAGTTTCTGTATATTGAACATAATTATTTAGAAAAAATAATGTTTTCTTTTGTTGTGTCTGTGTGTGTTGGGTGTATAGTTTATTATAGTATTATCACGTGTACATTTTAAAAATAATAAGATTAGGGTTTTAGTTTTTGATTCATTGGAATTGGTGCTCTCTATCAAAAGATATACGAATTTAAGGTATTTAAGAAAACTTATCATCATTTAGAAACATACATGCAACGACATCTATTGCATCAAAACGGTACTAATTAATAAGTGTTCACAAGATAACTTTTAAATCGTATTTTTCAAACAGTTACGATATCAAACTGTACCCTTGATTAGTTTAAATGACGCTGCTTTGAAAATATACATAGGGTTTTTTTTTTGAGGGTGGGAAATCATCATTTAACTCCTCCCGCTCTGGGCAGAGCGGTAGGGAATGTTAGACTTCTACTGACTAAAAACCACCCATGTTCCTTTTTTGCCTTTTGTGCTGTGGCCGCGATATTTCTTTCGAACAACCCGTAGCCCCGACAAGCGGCGGCCCTTGCGGGCCTCAACCATATTGCTGACATCTCTTTGAGGCGCGCGTGGAACCGAACGCGCCGTCGACACGGCCTGTCGTCGTCTTACGACGGGCGGACGGCGAGCTAGCCCACTACTTACCGTCCACAGGCCCGCACCTACGGTGGCCGGAAGCCATCACGTGACCCCCGACGCCCAGAGCGTCTTCTATTGCGGCTGGGACGATAGGTTCTCTCTCTCACCACGCCACCTCCTTCGCTAGCATCACTGCTTCGCCGAAGGAGGCAGACCTCTACGGTGTGCTCCACCGTGTCCTATGGCTAATCCTTGCAATAGTAGCATTTGGGCGTTTCATTCCGCCTGATTCGGTGCAGGTGCCTCCCGAATCCCGAAACAACCGTGTCCGGTGAGGACCTGCGCCAGACGAAAGGTGAGGGCGCCGTGGCGCCTCTCAAGCCACTCCTCAAAGAGGAGACTTACCACCACTGTGCCCTGCACGGGGTTGCGACAGTCGCTCTCTCCATGTCGCCATGAAATCACACCAGTGGGGTCTGTCCGCCATGCGGCAATATACGGCGGCAGCGGAGTTATCCCCCAGTGTAGTGCCTCCGCGCACCATTCATGCAGGAAACTACATAACCTAAACCCTATAGTGTGTGTTTGCTTCCCATGCATTAAATTTTGGCAGTTTAACTTCGTCATCGACAGATGGCATTGTTCATTTGACACCATTTTCAGAATTGCGGTGTTAATATTTGTCGTGAATAGTCAACAAATACAAATTGACGTACACAGTAAGAAAAACAGCTGTAAAAACTTTAAAATAAAACCTAATTAAAATTAGATAAGACCCGCGACGTAAATATATTTGTTCAGTGTGAAAATAGAATACAGGACATGCAGCGACACAGTCAAACGCCGAGGCACTGCGCCAACCGTGCCGTCTTATCGGCTGTGGCTGCCTTGGGCATTGCCGCAACTTTGCTTAACAATGGCCAGATAGCACTTTCCGTTTACAAATTGCCGTCGAATCTTACCCCAACTTGCAACATCACCAAAAATCTGCGATTGGCCATGGAACAGATGTCTTTGCAAATAAACTGCTTTAAACAGGAGAGAGTCGCCTGGAATTAGATGTAGATGCGAAAATTCCACTTTCCGAAGAGTTTTCCCATCCAGTGCCAACAGAAGATCCCGAAAGAGTTAGGCAGTGGTGTACCTAATCGTAAACGCACATTTTGCCAGTAATGTTCAAGCGCCATGGAATAGGGGGCGTTTGATGTCTATAGATATAATATTGCCATCGACCTGGCACGAAAACCACGCTCCGTGGCCTCTACTGCGAAAACACTTTGCAATCAAACCTCGGACCTCATCCTCAGTAGTTGCACTTGAGACCACTCGATCAACGAGACAGTCACACATCAAAATTTCCACGTGAACGAAGTCGCGGGTATCAGCTAGTTACATCAATAAATATTCAAAACGAGACATGCCGTGAAATGAATCCACTGGTCAAACAACATAAAGTAAAAGAAAAACACTTTTATATTGTTTAAATCTGAAGTGACTTTATTGATACAACAACAACAACAATTAAATTTTTTAATTGTTTCACTCGTGAACTTCGTTAACTATGCGGATTGTTCGGATGAGAGGGTTTTTAACCAGGGCTGCGGGTTTTTCGAAAAAGATACCGCGGCCTCGACACAAAGGGTTAAGAAGAACATGGGTGGTTTTTAGTCAGTAGAAGTTTGACACTCCCTACCGCTCTGCCCAGAGCGGGAGGAGTCATTTGATAATTTCCCACCCTCCAAAAAACAAGGGTTCTTAGCCAGGAGATTGGTTCTGACTACCTATCAGTGGTGAGAGCAGTCTCCACACTTATTGCTCCGGCTCGCACAGTTCCATAACGTCGCGTTTCATCATCATCATCATCAGCCTATAATGTTCCCACTGCAGGGACTCAGGCCTCCTCTCTAGGAGAGGGATGGGCTATAATCTACCACGCGGGCCCAGTGCGGATTGGTAGATGTCACATGTCTTCGAATTTTTGGTTTTAAGACATGCCGGTTTCCTCACGATGTTTTCCTTCACCGTTTTGGGAGCAGTGGTGATGAAATAAATTACACAAAGTAATGCGCCTGACGGGGTTCAAACCCACGACTCACTGTTCGTAAGTCGGGGCCGCCACCACTGGGCCACCACTGCTCACCATATCGCGTTTCATAATCTAACTGACTTTCCGTGTGGTGTCGGACGTAAAGAATAGCACTATCCCATATCTTCCCGTGGGTGTCGTAAGAGGCGACTAAGGGACTTACCAGAGAATGGGCAGCAGCGTTCTCTGTGTCTTTGTAACAACCATACTGCGATCGCCAACCCGCCTGCCAAGCGTGGCGATTACGGCAAACCCCCCCAAAAATGCCTGGGGGAGGCCTATGTCCAGCAGTGGACGTCTTTTGGCTGAAATGATGATGATGATGAATCTAACTGAAATCCCAACTCACCATTTCTGAGCATACAGCAGATAAATAGCCGCGATCTGCAGGATGAGCACCATTAAGACTTGCATGACGAGCGGCACGATGCTAGAGGGCGCCACCAGCGACACGGGCGGGGACACGCGCGTGAGGGCGGGGCCCGGCGTGGCGCGGCCCAGCGACAGCGCCAGCAGCGTCGTTAGCACCAGGTCGATGTACAGGAACTGATTGTTGCCGAGGATTGAGTAGAACTGGGACAAACAGAATAGAATAGGTAAATAATTCTGTACATATTTGCGTAAGTATAGCATACAATACTCCTTTTTGTTAGAGGTATAGGAAATGGGTGTCAAGAAAACAGCAGCAATTTGAATTTAAATACCTTGACTCGTTTATTATTCAAATATTAAATTACTCACAAGGAAGGTTATAGTAACTGCCTCCTAGCACAGTTTGGATAGAAGTGAGAGTGCGTCAGTGCGACTAAAGAAAGGCAACCGTCCTTTGAAACGTTGAGTTTGACGTTACGTGACGTTAGTGAGTGACTGTGTTGCCAGTATGTATAAAGAAAATCAAAGATTAATATTTGCATAATAAAATCGACTAAATATCAACAAGAGGGACCGTCTGTAAAACACTTCGTACTGGATCCATACTAACACACACATACTACAATCTTTCGTTTTTTTTATGCACTAGATCGCGACAAGTGGAAGCAGTGGGACAATATAGGTTCATAATAACAACTAGCAAATACCCGCGGCTTTGCCCGCGTGGATTTCGGTCAAATTATATATTACTAGCGGACGTCCCGCGGTTTCACCCGCGTAGATCCCGTTCCCGTGGGAATACAGTCATAAAAAGTAGACATAGAATTTTTAAAATCGGTTCAGTAGATCCCGAGATTACCCCTTACAATTTAACAAATACACAAACTTTACCTCTTTATAATATTAGTATAGATTACAACCTTCCTCGAGAACCACTCTATCCATTGGTTCTTGTCTCGCTTACAAGAACTTATTGATTATAATGATCAATAGTTACTGTTACATTACAGTAAGTACAGAATGGAAGAAGCGTGCTGCTCCGACCCCAAATAGAATGGGACAAGTACAGGCAGATGATGATAATGAGTACTGTGTGGTGGTGATTTCTGAGATTAAATCACGACCTCCATCATCATCTTTCATTTTCATATCAAAAAAAGTAAAAAATAGAAAAAATAAATAAAATTTAAAATAATATAAAATTTTATAGTATAAAACAAAGTCGCTTCCCGCTGTCTGTCCCTATGTATGCTTAGATCTTTAAAACTACGCAACGGATTTTGATGCGGGTTTTTTTTTAATAGATACCTATCTATTCGAGAGGAAGGTTTTTGTATCTTTTTTGCACCCGTGCGAAGTCGGGGCGGGTCACTAGTTAATAATAAAACACAAAGTTTACTTACATTATACAGAATAAGGATTGAGAAGAACTGAATCAGAGAATAAAGAGCCATGTATTTGAAGATAGCGAAAGAGGTGCTCAGAGCGCAACGTCCTTCCAAAACTAGAAGCTTCACGCAACTGATGTTTTGCTCTTGAGATGTGAATGGAGCCGCCACTGAAAATCAAAAAAAGAATTACAGGATAATTTATTGTTCACATAATATTGGGACTTTTAAGACTAAGTCTGCAGACACCATTGATGTATTAAAACCCAAGATACACACTACGCGTCTCAAAACCGTCCGCTTAAAATGAGTGCAAAATTACAAATCGTGAACTCATTTCAAATAGTCTCGCGTCGCTCGCGTCACTGCACGGTCGTACAAAATGCCGAAGTGTTCGCTGAGAATTTGCAAAAATACAGCGTCAAAGACATTAAAAAGGGATGGGATATCGTATTTTCGGTAAGTAAAAATGTTTATTGATTTATTTTTGTTGCGTTTATGGCATAATATAGAAAGCAATACGTGATTTTGATTTAATTTCTCTCAGAACTTTACTAAACGGTCCGAGTATAATACGGCATATTTCAATGGTCGCTTTGTTAGCGTAAGAACGATGTATTACAAGTCTTTTCTTTTAGTCGCATTATACAAATGACCCTGTTCGTATCGAATGGAGTCGATTTTTTTTATTGTGTTTATTTGTGTTTTTTTTAATCAATAATTTTTTTGTTTTATGTTTTTAACAATACGTTTTACTTATACGTTACATATTATATTAGTTTTTAATTGGATTTCAAAAGGAGAAGAGGTCGTCAATTTGACTTCGTTTTTGACACCTTAAACTTAATAACTACTTAGTTTCGATAATAATGTTCTACTAATACCTTTAAACCAAAAATGTAAATAAATGATTCGAATGGATAATACTTGTTTCATTGATTATACACGACTACACGTACACTAACACAGTCAGATCCTAACTAAAAACATTTACCCTTAGATAAAAGTAAAATTATGTGTTTAAAACACAATTTAACTAACTGTTAAAATAATAATTAAGTATTAAAAAACATAAAAAGTACCTATTCGTCTCCACTCCATACCTTGTCCTACCGGCTTACTTCGGTCGTAAAATTATTATTGCTTTTTATAACTGCATTGTAAAAACAACTTTAGGGAATCTGCGTAAGGTTGAATTTGCAAAAAAATATGTTTATAGTGTAACGATAACTACTTATGTAGTAGTGCGTGTATTGGTGAGTGTTTGGCGACAGCTTCGACTGTCTGTTTTGTTCGTGACTGTGCATCTAGGGTTATAATACATCAATGGCAGACACGAAACTTGCGGCGGCCGAGCGATGGCGGCAGCGAAGCGAGGCGGCGATATCTCACGCGGGCACGAAACAAACCGTAAAATAAAAGACTGTAGAACTCGCGCAATGGAATGCTTTTGTTTACATCGCCGTCGCGTCGCGTCGCCTCGCTGCCGCCATCGCTCGGTTCGTGCCCGTAGACTGACACTGCTGAGATACAGTGTGAATAATTCTTGAAGATGCGAGGACAACGTATTGCCTACGCGTCTTCGTATGTTGGAAATTTTGCTTAGGGTTACGTGAAACAATGCTGTCATTTTTTATTATGTTATATGTTATGGTGACTGGGAAACCCACCCCATAAGAAAGGTTCTCACCTTCTATGGTGGTTCTGGAATCGACCAATTACGATTGGTCAAACCTTTACGCATCTACATCCTCTTTGCTTTGTTGAAAATTGAGTTATATACTTTAATTTTTTTATTACTTTTATTGACAACAAAAGCTCAAAGAAAGAATAATCATAATTAGCCAAAATGGAACTGGGCTGGGCACATCTGCTGTATGTCGGAGGAGCAATGGGAAAAAGTTACCACTTAGTGGATACCACAGAGCAGGAAACGACAACGCGGCAGGCCCAAAAGGAGATGGCGGGATGAGCTGGACTCCTTATCATGGATTGGATAGGATTGGCCTACTATCGCACTAGATCGCGAAAAGTGGAAGTACGGAAGGAAGGATAATAAATAATAATAATAATAATAGTCATAGTGTAAATTCTTACCCGAGGCGTCGGCTTCAGAGAGTGATATGCCAACATGTGCAGCTTTCAAGGCGCCGCAGTCGTTCGCGCCGTCGCCACACATACCCACAACAAGATCTTCTTCTTGCAATGCAGTTATCAACTGAGTCTTTTGATCAGGACCGAAGCGACCAAACACCATGCCTGAAAGGGAACAGCTTATCAGAAAGAATAAAGTACTGAATCAAGAATAGATTACACCATTTAGGTGGAATCACTGGGCATCGGAGATAGCCTTCATAAGATAAAAATATCTTAACCAGTTTTCAACAGGCTTTCAGAAAGGAGGAGGTTATAATTATGTACATGTGTATGATTTTTACCCAACTGCGAGGAAGCCCAAAAGGAGGATTATTTTAATGTATTTACAGCCTTAGTTTCGGAAATCAGTGAAAACCGAAACTAAAGTTATTTTTCAGTTTTTTGGAAGTCGGCTGTATTTTTTTGCAAAAAAATAAATTATGTTTGTAATGCTAGTTGCATTTTACGGAAGCGCATCTTGACTAAAATCCACACTTTTAAAATTATGTTAGTTAGTTATGGTCACTTATTAGTAATGAAAGTTGTCTTACCTCGAGTCAGTACTATTGGCATCAGTTCCGGATAATGAGTACGAATCACAGCCCAAGTTTTACCCTCCAATGCCAACACATATACATCTAGCGGTAGTAGAGGTGGTCCCCCTTCGCCAACCACCTGGAATGTAAGGAGTTCATGTCATCTTGGATCTTAGATACAAATATTCATCATCATCAGCCTATAATGTTCCCCTGCAGGGACTCAGGCCTCTTCTCTAGGAGAGGGATGGGCTATAATTCAGCACGCGAGCCCAGTGCGTGTTGGTAGAAGTCACATGTCTTCGATTTTTTTTGTTCTAAGACATGCCGGTTTCCTCACGATGTTTACCTTCAACGTTATTGAGAGCAGTGATAATGAAATAAACTACACAAAGTAATGCGCTTGCCTGTGTTCGAACCTACAACTTACTGTTCATAAGTCTGGTCCACCACCACTGGGCCACCGCTGCTTGTTCAAATATTGCGTCACGTAAATAACAAAGTAAAGAGCCACAACGTTCTAACTGACTTCTAATCATGTCCCGAGCATGATTAGAAAAATGCTGGGCACATTATCAGAGTTCAGCTTTGAGTATCACATGAAGCCACTACTGATCTGACCTCAACAATGGAGTCACACATCACGACTGAGATAATCAGGGACCGAAAGAGGAAAGCAATTCTCCTCAGCGCACTCACCGAGGGTACCTACAAATTGGTTGTAGACCTGGTACTGCCTAAAGACGTCGCAGATGTGCCCTATGAAGATATTCTGAAGAGACTAGACAATCACTTCACCCCCAAGAGCGTTGGGTTTGGCGAGCGTCATAAATTTTATGCGGCCGCTCAGCGAGCAGGGGAAACTCACTCCCAGTGGGTGGCGAGACTACGTGGCCTTACAGCGATGTGCAACTTCCTAAACGTGGAAGAGGCGCTCCGTGACAAATACATCAAAATCTATTCTTATTACTTACCTCCATAGTCAAAGGCGGCCGTGAGTCGGTAGACTGCGGCTGCCCCGAACTGATCAGTACAAGTTTCTGTTGCGGTTGCACCATCAGGCAGCCACGCGCCACCGACATAGCAGTCATTATATTATCCCCTGACGAAACAAAAAAAAACTTATTTAAAACTAGATGTGCCCCGCGATTTTCGTTTTGAGTGAAATTATTATAAAAAAGAGGTGCATAAAAAATTGTCTACGACCTATTCTTAGATCTACCAATACACACAAAAAAAATCATTAAAATCGGTCAAGTCGTTTCGGAAGAGTTCGAAAACTAACACTGTGACACGCGATTTTTATATTTTAGAAGATAGAAATAAGAGTGACACGAGTCGTGAGTTCAAGAGTTACTGAGAGGGTTTTAGCCGACGCTTTTTAATAGGGTATTTCACCAATATTTTTCGATAACCTAACAGACGGACTAATTCGTTTTTCTTTGGATACCTTATTAACTATATTGAGTGGATCTAAATTAGGTAATTGAAAGAATTAGCAACACAAACCTGTCACCATAATCAGTCTAATAGAAGCCTCGTGAAGCTCTCTTATCACTTGGGTCGTCTCTGGTTTCAGGCTATTTTGCATGACTAGAAAGCCTAGAAACGACATTTCACACTCGAGTTGATCTCGCTTGACCCTCTGAGCGTCGACCCATTTCATTTTGCGATCGAGTTTCCTTTGAGCTAGACCGATTACTCGGTAACCGTTCGAAGTGTACTCGTTGAGAACAGAACTGAAGTTTTCTGGCAGTGATTCTGGATTGCACATTAAGGCAACCTAAAAAGAATAAAAAAAAACATTTAGAATTTTGAGTTTTTATTTATAGACACTACAGTTTTTCCTTTTGATCATGGTGATTGCAACAGTGCCGGTAAATATATACGGTAAATCCGTGCGGTAAATAATATATATATATTTATATATGTTTTTAGTTTTAATGATAATGTTGGAGACGACATGGTCTCATAATTTAAAAACTTATATCAAATTTTCTTTGACCCATGTAAAACAATTTGATTGGTTTTTGGTATATATCAGTCAGCCAATAACAACAGATACATAAATTAAATAACACAAGTGGAACATAGACCAGCATAGTTATTTTGGCACTTGTTTGAATTGCCAGCAGGTTACTGTTGGTAAACATTTTTGAAATTGTCTGTGTGAATTGTATTGAAAAGAATTGACGGTGTTAGTTCCGACAATAACAATACCATTAAAACGTTTACCTTTTCAGGAGCACCTTTCACGAAATAATTCATCTGTGGCTGCCCAAGTACGTTAGTTATGACACCCATTGATTGCTGCGCCGATGAGAAATGGAACCGCCGCAGTAAACCGACCTGAAACCATAGATTGTTTCTAAATTAGAACAAGGCTAATATGAAAATTAATATTGTGTGCAGCAGGTGTCATCATTCAAACACATTGACGCTGTGGAATGGTGTAATCTATACTTATAATAAATCTGTAGAGAGGTCAATTCTGTACATGATATATATTTTCAAAATAACTATCAGGGGGTAATGAGTGATCGATACTGATGCCAAAAATGCAATCAGTAAAATTTTTGTCTGTCTGTCTGTCTGTCTGTCTGTCTGTCTGTCTGTCTGTCTGTATGTTCCTTATAGAAACAAAAACTACTCGACGGATTTTAACGAAACTTAGTACGATTATTCTTCATACTCCTGGGGAGGTTATAGTATACTTTTCATCACGCTACAATCAAAAGGAGCAGAGCAGTGAAGGGAAATGTTGGGAAAACGGGAGAAGTTTCTCAATTTTTTAAGCTTCCGTCGCGTGTGCAGCCTTAATGGTTAAAGCTACATAGAAATCATTTATGACGGAAATGTTCTACATAAAATTATCTAAAAAATATCCCACTACAGCATATGTCTATCTTTTATGGTTGACTCACAATAACACGTGTAACTCCCGATAGCTTAACAGTTCGGAGCTTTCTGACTATATTTGTTTACTCTTACGTTTATAATACTCTCACTTATCCCTAATTAAAAGAAGTTAATATTATTACCTATGCAATAAAAAAATAATCATAGTAATCGGTATAGAAACACCAAACATAAACATGAAATACGCTATTTTGCGCCGTCACCGTCGCGCGTGAATACTGAATCATGCCTTAAGGATTATTTTTGTGTAACGGTTGCCGCGCTCGACGCGGGTCGTGGCTGTTGATGCGTTCAGAGCGTTCGACCTTATTGACAGACAATAATTGATTTTAACAAACAATGCTTATCAGCGCGACTTTTAGTCTTTAAATAGTTTATTTGAATTTCTTTTGTTGTTATTTTATAAAATAGGTACCTATTAGTTGTTTTGGTAGTGTACAAATTATTAATAGTTTGCATTTTAATTCCTTTTAGGTGAAGTAGTCTGTAGTAGAAGTAGAAGTAGTACCTACGCATAGACTTTTAGATACCGATAGGTAAGTTTTGGTTAATTTATGTTCAATTTTATTTTTGTATTAGGTAAGTAGGTAAAAGCGTAGATACTTTATTAATTATAGTAGTTATAGGTATTTATTTGTAAGTGAAGTAGGTATAGGTAGATGGTATTGCACAGGCGTTTCAGTTTTATTTTTATTTCTTTTTTTGTTGTAAATTGTACATATTTCTGGGTATAATTCTATTAGAATATTTTAGTTTAAATAGGCACTTAGATTTTGAGTGTAAGGTAGCTATAGTTAGGACCTCTATCGTAGGTTATTTTGTTAGGTAACTGACAGCCTTTCCGTTACCGTCGATTAAAAATAAAATACACAATGCCACCTAAAAACGCCAATGATCCGTGAGGAAGGACATACCTACTATTATACTTTTTTTACGAAAAACGACGGAAACGCGGACGAAGTCGCGGGCAAAAGCTAGTAAATAATGTATTTTTCTAATAACGAGAGGTTCGATTTCGAGCTGTAATCGAGCTCGAGACTGCTTTGAGTTATTTCGTTATTCTTCACAGTTTTGGATTTGGCCACCCACACCTACTTGAAAAATTCACCCTGTATACTTTCACTCTGCCTTTTCACAGAACCACTTACTTTCTCACATTATCATCTTTCATAAGCAAACAAGTCGAAACAAATTACCTCATATGGAATTTCCATGGTGAAAGGATCAAAGTCATCTAAATCCTTTGCTTCATTGGCAGCTGTAACGGGCTTCACAATGACTGGTGTCAGGTTATCGTAACGTGTGTTTTCTGGTCCCGGTTCTTCTAGTATCTGTAAAAAAAAACCTTTAGGATGTCGGTGATGTTGATGGGATGGTCCTCGCCTCTTATTCACGAACAACCGGGTTTAAATCCGGGTACCAATGAGACTTTTTCAATTCATACTCGTATGCACTTTCTAAGTTTATCTTGGACATCACAGATATAGGTGAAGGAAAATATCGTGACAAAACTGAACAGAGTTTGGAATGTTCACATACATAATTCGAACAGCACGCCTTTTACCGCGTCTGGGGTAAAAATCAGAATAAAACCATCCCATTTCATCGTTTTTAAGAGTTCGATATATATGTTTTAAAATACTTATTCAAATCTGCATTATATTAATATTGGAATAAAAATATGTGTCAAAATCAAGGGCACAGATACTTGAGATAACTCGAGAGTACCTTGTCTGTTCTGTTATCAGATGCTTACTACAATCAGATAACCGTCATAGGCGTCATATCAATGTTTAACTGGTTCATTTCCTAGTATAGATTTAGTTATAAATTGTGGGACCTAATGACGTCATCAATGTTGTTTAACTCTAAATTATTATAGAACTTTATCATTTTTCTCGTAAATGTTATGGTATTGATGATTCATGTAGTGCAGTTAAAAGTTACCTGTAAAATAATAATATCTTCCAGAGTGATCAAAATAATTAATTAAAATAAAACCAATGCTTCTAATATGTCCACATCATAATCCACATTAAAAATAGGGGATCGGACTGACTCAAAAAAATATGATTCTATTTAGTCCGTCAGTTAGATTATCGAAAAATATTGGATACGTGTTTTTTGTTTTATCAAATCAATAAAAATTGACGAAGCTATAGCGCGTCAAAGATCATGGAGTGGGGCTTGAAACGTCACTTGAAGGTACAAAATGTACTATCATATGACGTCACACGAGTTTTCGAAGCACTGTATCGTCTTCATTTTTTGTTTACGTGAAAAAGAAAAAATATGTGGTCAATATTTTTTGGAAATCTATCTGACGGACTAATTAGTTTTTTTTTTGTCCGATCCCCTATTATCGAATTCAGTAGTAAGCTCTCGAGTCTAGAGGGCTGATAGGGGTACACCACCAGGATCGGACTCAAAACTACACACAACCAGTGGACAATCAACAGACTAAGAAAAAACTAGGTTTCAGACCCTTTGGCTACCCTAAACCTGCAGGAATACAAAATACAACAACAATCACTCACCCATTGCGTGAATTCAAACATCTTCAGGTCCAGGGGATCTCCTTTCAGCTGCCCGCCAATGCTGGTGAGGGAATGGCAAGACGCCAGCGCTTGTATGAGCGGGCTGGTCGGAGGTAGCCCGCTCACTTCCACCACACAGTCACCGAACTTTTCACCCGAGTGAGATGGTATTACTGAGTGGAAGTCTAAACCGTCTTCAGTTAGCGTGCCGGTCTGAAATATAAAAATAAAGAGTTTTTGCTGATCTGAATCAAAGATTAATGAAATTATCTGAACTCTATGATACTTTTGGCTTGTGTTTAAACGCCTACCAAAAAAGAACCGACCTTACTACCAAAAACATCGAAATGCCGGCCTAAATGGATTAATGCTCACCAAATGTCATTTTGGGTATTAATGTTAGTATTTCAGAGAAACAAGATTTGGTGAGCATTTATCCATTTTGGTAGGCAAAAAGAATATAAATACAACACGTACAATTATTCTGATGAGTTTCTAATTATTTTGGAACTTAAAACGTTGTTCTTTAGGCATCTCGGTATAGAGTGGGTTTATTTTATTTGAAGTTAAAATATTTTATTTGGTACTCTACTGTACTTTATTCTAGGGGCTAAAAATCTTTTTTGGTGAGCATTTAAATTGTAGCCGATACTTTTAGACCAGAGAGGAAGAGATTTATGCAAAGGAAAAAAATATTTATATAATTATCTACAACAACACAGAATTCAAAGAAATTCCAATGCTACAAAAGGTTACTTACTTTAAATTTGTGTTCTTTCAATTATTATAGCGGACTATAGTATGCACATAAAACTAGATGGAAAACGATAGAAGACGAAGATAAAATAAATATTGAAAATAAAACAAAATCAGAAAGGCTGGGCTATGTATGACTGTTGCATTACACCTTATTAATAACATAAAAAGTAAATGAATGGGAGAGAGGTGAGAAGATAGAGTGGGGTTGAAGTAGGAGAGAGAGAGGAGAGAGTGGGAGTGGAGTAGGAAAGAGAGAGAGGAGAGAGTGGGATTGGAGTAGGAGAGAGAGAGGAGAGTAGAGAGAGTGGGAGTGGGGTGGTAGGGTCGTGGGAGTGTGTGTGTGTTTGTTGACAATATTCACCTTATCAAAGCACATAACTTGTATCTTGCCACAAACGATGATCCTGGGTGGGGATACGCAGAAGATGCTCTTCTTGCTCAAACGTTTCTGACTATACACTATGCCTGCTGTCATGGCGGCGGGGAGCGCGGGCGGGACGACGATAGTGATGATGTCCAGGGTGCGGAGGACTATTGTTTCTACGTGACTCTATGGACAGAAATCGTATTTTAGAGGTATAGTATACTGAAATTCAGGTCAGAAGCACGACCGCTTCTCACTAGCAGCCACGGAGTCGTGGATTTGTGCCCGTTGGACGGCAATAGGCTCGCCCCTGACTGAATTATAAATCATTAACGTTATAAGATTCAACTTACGCCTCTAAGAACATAAAGCCAGATAGAGTAAGCCATTCCAATCGCGGCAATGCAGAACATGAAGATGACAAACTTGATGGCGTCTCTGTAGAATTGGAACCCAAAGGGTTTCGGGAACAGAATACTTTTCAATAGTTCTCCTTTGGCGGTGTAAAAACCAGTGCGAACTACTTTAGCTAAAACCTGCAAAAGAAAAGTTTATATATAAAGGGGGCATTCATTGTATCCTTTATTCATTTCTATATAATTTTTTATCATTTTTAAACATTCCTAAAAAAAAGAAAAATGTATTAATAAAGTAACAATTTATTTCATTGTTAAGGTCTCATCATGAGTGTACTAAATGTATATACCTGATTATTGCCATAGAATCGAGTTTGCATAACGTGAGTGCCAGCAAATAAGGTATGTCTCTTGTGTCCGTCAGTTGAGAATGTTTCAGCAGATGGGCAAGGCGGGCCTTTCATTACCGGCACACTTTCACCTAAAATAAACATTGATATTTTACAAAGCTGTACCTAACATTGACTAAGTACATGTAGGCGTAAAGATAATCTTAGGAAAGAGGGACAAAATATGTAACCCTCCCTTTTCCAAATCTGATAAAGCAAGCAAATAGCATATTTATGTTACATTCACACATCAATATTAAATGATTAATGCCCATCTCGGCGTTCCACGCGACCAATTTTTTAATGACAGTCAACCATCCTGACCTAATTTCTCAATGTCGGCGTCGATTGGAGTCTTGAACATAGTATTAAAATAACCCTTTAAGAACTCCAGCCAAGTAAAATCTATAACATAATATACATTTTCTATATATTTGACGTTGATTTACGATTACAGATAAATAAACGATGAAAGTAATTTATACGTGTTGTTTACATTAATCATCATCATCATCATTTCAGCCGAAAGACGTCCACTGCTGGACATGGGCACAATATAAATATGGACAGTACGGAAACTGCCTACAAACGCTCGAAACCGCACACTCACACAAACATGCGCATCGACAGGGCCAGACAGCGATTGTGGCAGTGCTCTCAGTTGTGCGTGCCGCGCCGAGACGAGTGGTTAGTTTACGTAAAAGTTTTTTTTTTAAATGCCGGAAACGTATACGGGTGTTTGAACTCGGCTTCATCAAAACCGGAGATATTGTATTTTAAACTTCCTACTAATTTTGAAAGGTAAGAATGATTTTTGTTATCGAATTATGGGCGTTCAAAGTTTCTGTAAAAAAAAAATTGAAATATCTCGAAAACGGAGCGTCCTAGACAAAAAAGGACCAAAATTTTGACTCCCCTCTGCCACCCCCGTGATATTTAAATGAGAATCAGATAACACAATTTTTTTTTTTTGCCCTGGTCCAACTTTACTTAATAATAACTTTTTATTAGTGTAAAACTGTGTAGTATGATATGAAGGAAAGTTCATTGATAATAATAATTTAAAACAATCTATCTATATAGCTATATCTATCTATCTATCTATATATATTTAAATAAAAATGAATTGCTGTTCGTTAGTCTCGCTAAAACTCGAGAACGGCTGAACCGATTTGGCTAATTTTAGTCTTAAAATATTCGTGGAAGTCCAGGGAAGGTTTAAACGAGAAAGTGGTAGGTAGGTAGGCAGGGTAGTAGGTGGGTAGGGTAGTAGGTAGGTAGAGTAGTAGGTAGGTAGGGTAGTAGGTAGGTAGGGTAGTAGGTAGGTAGGGTAGTAGGTAGGTAGGTAGGGTAGTAGGTAGGTAGGTAGGGTAGTAGGTAGGTAAGTAGGTAGGGTAGTAGGTAGGTAGGTAGGGTAGTAGGTAGGTAGGTAGGGTAGTGGGTAGTAGGTAGGTAGGTAGGTAGGGTAGTAGGTAGGTAGGGTAGTAGGTAGGTAGGGTAGTAGGTAGGTAGAGTAGGAAAAATAGCATTGCAACGCATGCCGGGAACAGCTAGTATAATAATATATTCGTTCTTAATATTAATACAATGCGATCAAATTATCTTGGCAGCTCTGAACATAGGCTTTGCGAAATTTTACGCATGTAAACTTGGGAATAAAACTGTTATTGCCAGATAAACCAATACTTAAACGATCAGAAAATATCTAATTTAAACAGTAAGAAATACAAATAAAATAAATATCATAACACTTTTATACATTCGTTGTAACAAAATGACCTGCACGAAGTTCGGAGCTGCCAAGATAATTTGATCGCACTGTAATATGTTAATTATGTATTTATAGCAGAATTGCACATCACTAGTTGTAGTAAGCTAGTTATTTCAATTCGATTCATTGATCACAACAGAATAAAAATATTTAAGAAAAAAAAACAATATCATCAACATTTAAAGGGACAACCCTATGGCTTCAATGGAGCGTAGGTAGTTATCGCATCAACTAGGCTTAGTTTCGGTACTGTCCATATTTATACTGTGACATAGGCCTCCCCTAAGTGTAATTTTTGCTTAGGGGGGGTTTGCCATAATCGCCACGCTTGGCAGGCGGGTTGGCGATCGCAGTACGGTCGATACAAAAAGCACAGAGAACGCTGCTGCCCATTCTCTGGTACATCCCTTAGTCGCCTCTTACGACACCCACGGGAAGATATGGGATGGTGCTATTCTTTGCGTCCGACACCATATGGAACGTTTACATTAATCCATTATGTAAATTGAAATGTGATAATTGTTACATAATATGGTATATATACAGTAGTATTACAACTCGTTAAATAACAGTAAACACACACACACTTATGTGTCAATAGGACTATATAATGAATCATAACCATTGATGTATCATTACCCAATACAATTTGATTCATAATATCAATTCTTAATAAATTTCAATTTTGTTCGTTCTACAGCTGGAATGCGTGTAAAATTGTGACAAGCATTATTGGTAGTCGGCAGTTTAAATTGAAATGGGTCCGTTTAGGTCGTGTGTGCCGTATTAATTTAGTTTGAGATCGAGCCTGGCAACAGAACTGATAGACGTCTACCATTCATACATACACACTTCAGAAACTACTGATTGCCACCTGTTTATTCCTTCATTACGATACCAAAGAACACTTACCGCCTTATTAATAAAAATAGTTAAACCTGGTTTAACTTACGCTTGGTTTATCTCGCATGGCCGTCTCACTTCAAAAATATTCAAAAGAAAGTGACGGCATGCGAGATAAACCAAGCGTAAGTTAAACCAGGTTTAACTATTTTTATTAATAAGGCGGTTAGATTTTGGCTTAAGAATTCAAAAGCCATGTAAAAAAAATTAAAATATCGGTCTTTGACCCAGTAATATGCTATATTATATAATTTGCATTGCTATGCTTGCTTATCTATTGTACTAGAAAGATATATACCGATAGATTCTAGCAATAACTTTTAAGCACACAACCCAGCAGATCGAAAACTTCCGACACAATATCACCTAGCAGTCCACAAGTGCCATTAACACCATACCTGTAAGCATGCTCTCGTCAACGATGCTGGTGCCGGTGAGCAGCATGGCGTCACAGGGCATCACGCAGCCGTCAGGTGGCAGCACCAGCACATCACCAGGGACCAGTCGGTAGGCGTTCACGACACACTCCTCACGACCCATGCGGGTTGGTCGCAACACTGTTACGGTGAACGAACTTGTCGAGCCGGCCATGTCGTGGAGACGGACGCTCATCTGTTTGGGAGAATAATTATTAGGAGTAATTAAGTGAACATTTTTGAATGTCATTGTCACCATTACGGTTTTCTTAGCTAGTTCTAGCTGAACGGGAGTTTTTTATGGTGCAAGAATATATTGATTTTCAACAGAGTATCGTAAAATTCTTGGTAGGTTTATGGATCACTAAAAGAGAAGCAGTATTTTTCATGACTCATATTCACGGGCAGATGGAGTGCAGCAGCGGAAGTGGTCGCAAACCATTTGCTGATCGCTTTTTAGATAATAGTTAACATTAGGATGTGAACTGGAAAGAATTTCTAAGCTATACAAAATTATATAGTTTGTATATTATTACCTTTTTGGTTTGATCTAATGACATCATGCAGGTCCCAACAGACAGGAAGAAAACACAAGTCGCATACTGATAGTACTCATCCAATGACCAAAGTATGATAGAGAAAACTTGAAACAGATAGAACGGATTGAAGACTTCGTTCTTAAACAGGGTCCAGTAACTTTTGACGGGCACTTCTACTGAGTTTGTTCCATAAAGTTTAATCCTAAAAATTGCAAGAATGTTGCAAATGTTTTAAAAAACCATTAAAAATATAATTAAGAAATTAGGCAATGCATCTAATTAGTATTTCACTAATGATTATGTAATTTCACTAAGTGACTAAGTGATTACTTTTTTTTGCACTTACAATTCGCCTTGCTGTCGTTTGTTAATGCCCGACATATTTTCCGTCAATAATTGAATAGACATTTTCTCATTGAGTGCAAGAACATTAGCAAAGATTCCTTGTTCCTTAAGCCAAATGAAACGGTTGTGCTTGAACATAAAAAACCGCATTTTGTTATCTGATTGGTTGGCTATGCTCAGTTCAATTTCATGCACTTTTACTGTGAACCATCCTCCATCGGCGTCGATAACTAAAAAATAATCATATAATTTAGGCATTGATTGATATCAGTTGGTGTAATAAAAAGAAATAAACCGAAAATGACCGAAATGTACCGAGTCGAGCTTGAGAAGTCCCGTGGAGGAGATTTCAAAATACAATAAACAGTGAATCATTAAGTGACTATCTGTAAGCGACTTGGTCTCGGCTCGATATACACACTTGAAATCAGACTTTAGAAAGATGGTTCTGTCAACCAACTCACCACAAATATAATTAGCCGCTTTCAGACTGCATTTTATGTATTTGAATCTGTTACAAGATGGGTAATAAGCCAATGCAAAATATGGTAGTGCACATAGTAATATGCACACTGTGTGTAATAAAATAGCCCGTAATTTTGAATAGATGAAGCCATGGATTTTGATGGTTTGTTCATCGCCGCTGTTCTCGATAACTTGCCACTGCGTCTCGCCAATGACTTCATATTCGTCTGCAAATTAAAACAAACGGTCTGCATACCTTACCGGGGATAGCTGTTGGTCGTGGGTGCTGACACTGTATTTGCATTGAGTGTTCACATGCTTGCATGTTATCCAAGGTGTAAGGTTAAACAGCTACTGTCTTGTTAGATTTTGTTCATGCATTGTCTTTATCCAGAGTGAGGTAAAATAGTTTTATGTGTATGTTTGTAAGTGAAAATGTGTAAAAGTAGGTACCTTCTGTATTTAAAGTATGTTTTTTTAATAATGAGTTATGATCTTAACATATTTACCTTGAAGTAATATATCTTATATCTTTGTTTGTTCTATGATGACTAGACTAGAATTTGCACAAATGGTTTTGCGACATTGGAATGGATGCCTCAGATTAGACTGCTCGGTGTCAAACAGGCTTTAACTTCTTATTTCAGCATATTATCATCATCGTCTGTCTAGCCTTTTCCTGACTGCGTTGGGATCGGCTTCCAGTCTAACCGGATTCAGATGAATTCCAGTATAATTATTATATGAAGCGACTGCTTATCTGACTTCTACAAACCAGTTAGTACTGGGTAATACGATACCCCTTTAGTAAGACTGGTTCAGCATACCTATAATCTATTTATCTAGTGTGTAAAGCCAAGTCAGAGGCCCATGGGCGGGGGCGTCTGGGGCCACGTGATCGCTTCCGGCGCGGCGCGGGCCTGTGGACGGTGAGTAGTGGTCTAGCTCGCCGTTCGTAAGTCTTATGACGACGACAGGCCGTGTCAACGGCGTGCGACTAAAAACCACCCATGTTCCTTCTTAGCCCTTTGTGTCCGAGAGCGCGGTATCTCTTCCGAACAACCCGCAGCACCGACAGGCCTAAACAGTCACTTCTACTTTACTTTGTGTACCTAGATAGATGCATAAAATTACCATTTAATGCCCTACAATTATTTCCATCCTCAATGTCACGCCCTAGTGCGGGTTGCATATACAGGGTCAATATATATATGGGCAAACATTAACATTCAAAACAATTTAAAATTCTAAATGTCATGAGCATGATGTGAATTGTGTTGACATTATTTGCATTTCGTTTTGACTATTTCGTAACAGGTAGTCAGTGGCCTGAAAGTCTGACAACCAGTCTTAACAAGGGGTATCATATTACTGGGTGTACTAACTGGGTTGTGGATGTCAGATAGGCAGCTGCTCCATATAAAATTTTGGTAGCCAGCCGCATTTGGTTAGACTAGAAGCCGACCCCGCCATAGTTGGAAAATGCTAGACAGATGATGATGGTTTTGACTATTTAATTGCTGTTGGTCAATAACTGACAAACTGCTAACATAGTTAAATGTGTGTAATGTAATGCAGGTGCAGAAGAAGTTGCTGCAAGATAAATTGAGACACCTCTGTTCACTGCCTAGTGGACTGTGAAACGATCTTAATTTGTAGTCTCTGACTGTCGATTTGGAGTGAAATGGTTACACATAATTTTGATAAGTCACCATTCCTTTTTTTTGTAGCGCGGGAAATCATCAAATGAATCCTCCCGCTCGGGGCAGAGCGGCAGGGAGTGTTAGACTTCTACTGACTAAAAACCACCCATGTTCCTTCTTAGCTCTTTGTGTGGAGGCCGCGGTATCTCTTTCGAACCACCCGCAGCCCCGAGGGGAGCCACCATTCCCTCAAGTTGAAGTTGCAACATACATTACATAACCCAAATGAAAATCATACAGGGATAATCAACAGCTTTTGCAAGACATCTTGTTTAAGGAAAAAGGGAAATACCTAGCTTGGGTTTCTCTAAAGCACATTGCTAAGTTGTCTACAGAATACTAATCAAGATAACTGGGAATCTAGCAAGCAGATGAGAACAAAATTAATTTCATCTCTTTTCCCTTTAAATTATAGATATTAAAAAAGTACTGACCTAATACCAATCAAATAAAAGAATCCAGTACTGTTTTACGGTGGCAATAAATAAGATTAGTAGCAAATAAAGCATGATTGATTTATATTATGTTAGACAAAGGTGCATTAAGATAGGATATTAAATTAAGGAATACGGACACATAACGTAAAAACAAAAAACAGAACAGTGCAAACACATAGTGCAATCACCTCACATTTAAAAATAAAAACACAATCAGTACTATATAAAATAATGATTTAATAAGGTTACAAGACCCTGAATCAAAAATTTGGATTTCACAGGGAGAGGTCTTTGCCTAGCAATACGATGACACAGGTTAACAGTAACAAGGTTACTTAAATATTGTGTTTTTATTTTTATTCCAACAGTATCCCCGGCAACACATAAAACTTAAAAAGTAATGCTATGTGTTAATTCAATGGTATGAATATTTTTCCATAGCTTTACAGATAACTACAAATATTATTAAAGGTTCAGTCAATTGAAATAGGCACAAGATATGTCGTATAGATATGTTGTATCGGTGATGAATGGAATCCAATTCATCACCGATTCTCTTAAAAAACAACTTATTTTTTAGACCAAAATAAACTAAAGTTTAAAATGCACATGAATTTAGGTATATGTATTATTATTCTGAAGTTAACATTGCCTTCAAAGAGAATGTTGATGGAAAGTAACATAAATACTGTGGTTTATTCATAAAAGCTGGATTAAACTTAACACTTTTATGGATCAAACAATAATTTGTTTGTGTGCCCACAACTTGCCTCCGAGTCGACACACACAAAAGTTATATTTTAAACTTGGCAGAGATAGTGTTTTTAAAATGTAAGGTCAAGTTGCTGATCATTACGTAAATATCCAGCATTTAAGAATAAACCCCAATCTGACCGTGAGATAGTGTTGGCAGCAAATAAATGTATTGTGGCAAAAAATAATCATTCTTTTATGTTTATGGTTTATGGGCAACAAGGAATTTGAAGTTTAAGAAGGTTTCATAATATTATGAAAGAGACTATGACAGTGATATTTAAGGAGTTGCAGTGAAATGATGCTGATGAATTACTGTTCTTTATGTTCTGTGCTGATGAATGATAAAATTATTATCATGGTACAAGATAGTTGAGTGATACAAGTAACTACAAAATTAAAATATTTAAAAATATGATCAACTACAGTTATGTCATGTAAAAATGAATTGAAATTGCTAAGTGTGATTTTTGGTTATCTGACAAAACCCCACCCTTACCATTTGTATACCAATTGTGCATAAAATAAGTTAGTAGAATATTGAAAATACCGATCGCAAGTATATAAGAAAACTGTTAAAATGTAATTGAGTGAATCAAAGGCGACTTTGTAAGGGCAACATCAATTTAATAATTGTAGAATATGATGTTTGTAAAATACACAACTGAGTTGTTGTATTTATCTATTTTATTCAATTTATTATTAATCCTTGATCCTATACTATCGACTGAAGTGTTTTTTAAATAACACAATCATCTATTGGCTAATATTACGAGACAGTTTCCTATGCCTTTTTCAGAAAGCAAGTCAATGATGTTTTGATAGGATACTATAGGTTATAGTGGTAGCTATGTAAATGTATATTTTACTTTATAGGCTTATGCATTGAATTCATGTTTCTAATGAGTCACAAGATATATATAATCAGATGTGTGAGACTTACCATTGGCGGCGCAGGCATTATTAATAATGTTCGGCATTCCCGCGAAAACTATTAAAGGTTTATAACACAAAAAAGTTAAGGCATATTACTTAGATGTTGTTTAGTTATTTTTGAATTACGGGGGGCTACGTCATCGCAAATTATTTCAGGTTTTTTAATGTGGATTTACTCCGCACCAATTCACATCACACCTCGCTACGAATGACAGTAGTAGAATGAATTGATTTGGTGCAGATAATAAAATGCATTTGCAACACTGGCTTACTCTCTGTTCTCTCACATGGTTTTCTCGGATCATTAAAATCGACTAAACATTGTTTTGTCATTTACCTTGACATTGAAGGACCGACTAATCTTTAGCATAATCCTATTTTGGTTTATGATTTTATTTTGATTGTATGAAATTCCGAATGCCATTTATAATTTAATAACTTTGAACAAGTTGGTCAACAACTCAAAATAGTGATGAGCTATCGACATCGATATGTATTCCGAAATCGTAAAGAACTAAAGGTACGAAATCTGTGACACGTTTTACGAATAATAGTGTAGATGGCGCTAGGTTTGAGAACGAAACGGATGTTATTGATTTGGCGCGAACGCGTGCACAATACGATGACAATCTTTTGAGAAAAACAGGATTTAATAAACAAAATGCCTCACGGTGTGTTTGCAAAGAAGAGTGATTTTCTAGAAATCGGTGAATATAATTTTTCGTGGCCGGGTGAAAATGGCACTTTCCAGGATTTTGGTTCCGTAAATTACACAATGCCTTCAGGTATGTAAAGAATATTAGATAATGTTATAACAATGGTTAGGTACTGTTACTGTTAGCCTGTCATCCCACTGCTGGGCAAAGGCCTCCCCCATGATATTGCAATAACAATGGTTGTATTACCAAAATAAAGGACATGAGCTTTTATTATACAGGACCCTGGTATTGGCCGTGGTGTCCACTTTGGAGGACTACACAACATCCTCTATTTCAGGTAAGAAAATTGGTCGAAAGTTCTTTTTTAATAAGTAATGAAATGCATTATTTTAAAGATTTAATTAGGTGTATGTTTAGCTATCCAACATGCTCTTCGTGGCTTCGTACTGCGCACCAAGTACCAAGAAAGGTCAATTGTGGATGCATACTATTTTAATTTTTGGTAAGTCTGTGTCTCATTATCTTTTTAGCTAAATAGGTACCTACACTTATTACGAATAATAACAAATATTGAAACTGTAACACATTGTGGGAAATAACGAATTCCTTCTTTTCACTTTTTGGTATAACATAAGAAATAAAAACTGAGAGGCAGACGACTG
The DNA here is from genome assembly GCA_949775195.1 of Diarsia dahlii. Classification (NCBI taxonomy): domain Eukaryota; kingdom Metazoa; phylum Arthropoda; class Insecta; order Lepidoptera; family Noctuidae; genus Diarsia; species Diarsia dahlii. Next base: position 11,391,394 of record OX459194.1, on the reverse strand, counting down.
CTTTAAAGAAATTAGAGAACCTAATTGGGCCCACATAGTGAAACTTCTTGCCCACATAGTGGTACTTCTGCTACTGGATGACTGTCTTATTGCTTTAGGTACCTATGAGTAGTTAAACCTATGTACGTAATTGTTTTTTCATTACTCATACTCTGAAAGTAGGTCATAACATGCCTGCGGAGCGGGTTGAAAGTACTACTTTTCAGCCCTAGGGAGAATCGCTTTCTACTGACAGCTGTCAAGTTATTTGATGTAATTGAGAGCAAGCCTATTGCCATCAACCAATGTAATTAGGAGCAAGCCTATTGCCACCAACTGATGTGATTAGGTGCAAGCCTATTGCCATCAACAAATGTAATTAGGAGCAAGCCCACTGCCATCAACAAATGTAATTAGGAGCAAGCCCATTGCCATCAACTGATGTAATTGGGACCAAGCCTATTGCCATCAACCAATGTAATTAGGAGCAAGCCTATTACCATCTACTGTTGTAATTGGGGGCAAGCCATACCATACCATCAACCGATGTAATTAGGAGCAAGCCTATTGGCATCAACCAATCTAATTAGGAGCAAGCCTATTGCCATCCACCGATTTAAGTAATTGGGAGCAAGCCTATTGCCATCCACTGATTTAGGTAATCGGGAGCAAGGCTATTGCCATCAACTGATGTAATTACGAGCGCGCCTATTGCCACCAACTGATGTGATTAGGTGCAAGCCTATTGGCATCAACCAATGTAGTTAGGAGCAAGCTTATTGCCATCCACCGGTTTAGGTAATTGGGAGCAAGCCTATTGCCATCAACCAATTTAATTAGGAGCAAGCCTATTGCCATCAACTGATGTAACTGGGGGCAAGCCTATTGCCATCAACCGATGTAATTAGGAGCAAGCCTATTGACATCCACCGATTATTAACCGATTTTTAACCGATTTTAAGTGTTTCTCTGTTTACTTTTTTAATTATTTTGTATTTTTTTTTGTCCTGTGTGAAACCAATAAATACTTTTTCTTTCTTCATTTTTTCGTCTTAGGTAATTGGGCGCAAGCCTATTCCCATCAACTTTCCTTGTATTCGTAATGAAAAGCACAGTGTTTACCTCGGGTTAAAGACTTATTTAGTCCCTCGAACTATTAGCGCCCTCGCTGCGCTCAGGCGCCAAACCCGTCTCGGGGACTAAATAAGTTCCTTTCACCCCTAAGGTAACAATGTACTATTAATACACATTTTACCCTAGCCTTCATGCTGTACTCAATATGGGCATGGCACGTGATATGTTCACCTGATGCCTTCTCCTGGAACTTCGGCTTCGTATTCCTCAATCTTGCACAAGTTGTCTACTTGGTTTACGAGATGAGACCCGTCAAATTCGATCCTGAACTAGAAGAAGTTTACCATACGCTGTTTGAACCGTTCAAGGTAATAATGTATGAATACTATCTATACATTTAGGTACACAGCTACTAACTTACTAATTACCATCATTCCCCGGCTACCCTACTATACCTATTAGTAGTAGTCATGTCATAAGTCTCGCCATCCTTTCTAGCCATAATAATTATCTTTTTTCGTAAATCAACCTTACGGTTTGAAAATTCAAACACAGGTCATCCTACCATCCCGTCGGGGCTGCGGGCCCAGTCGGGACTGCGGGTTGTTCGAAAGAGATACCGTGGCCTCGGCACAAAGGGCTAAGAAGGAACATGTGTGGTTTTTAGTCAGTAGAAGTCTGACACTCCCTACCGCTCTGCCCAGAGCGGGAGGAGTCATTTGATGATTTCCCACCACGCAAATAAAAAAGGTCATCCTACCATGGCTCACCAGGGACCCAACAAATGAGGAAGATGTCCTTGTGAAACATTTTTAGGTACGGTGATTTATTGCTGCAGCTTTAGATTATCTAACTTTTCTCAAGTAGAGTGTCTCTTTAAAGCCTAGTCATGGTTTAGGTGTCCAGACTGCAGTTCAAGCGCATGGTGTCCCCAGACTTCGCGCACGTGATGTCTTTGCACGCGGGTGAAGCGTACGCCATGCAGAATCTCACGAAGACCGACCGACTTGGGTTACTGCTTGCTGGAAAGGTATGGTAACATTATAGATTGAACTTTGTGACCATGCAATAAAACCTAATACAATATACAATACAATATACAATAATATATATAAACAATATATCAATGTAATACTCCGATGCATTGTCAAGTTACGTCGTCCGAACTGAAACGAGACGAGACGAAATACGTCTATTTCGCTTCAATAAGTATGGCCATTCCCATATACTTATTACGTCTAGAAACGTTGTAGACGTAGAGGATTACCCTATTTTTTCTTTACACCTGATTACTGAATATTCATGGTTAAGGTCTAACCGCACACATCCGTGTCGGGTCAAGAATGTGGCTGGGCTGTGGCCTCCTCTTCACACTGAACCGGAACTCAACTTTAATAACAAATTGACTCAGCGATAACACCACATTCTTGACGCCAAAATGGTGTGTGCAGTAAGAAATCTATGTTATATCAAATTATAAAATATATTGTAAAATATCTTTTCAAATAGCACACTGTGTAAGAGTTACGTAATAGTATTACAGAAATAAGGAAAGGAAGGGAATGTAACTACTTTATAACTTTTCCTTTAATTACAGACACCCGTTTTGGTACTAAGGGTCATTGTAGATGACGACCGGTATTTATTAAGTCTTACTTTCGCCAAAAGTGTTCTTTTTACTTGAAATTTTTCTTTTTTCTTGAAATTAAAGAAGTTAAAAATTAAAAAAAAAGTTTTCTTTATACTTGAAATTAAAGTCAGTTAAAAACGATTTTCCCTAGGGCTGAAAATAATTACTTTCAACCTGCTTCTCAGGCAACTTTAGACCCACTTTCCGAGAATGAGTAATGAAAAATTCATTAATAAAACGTACAAAAGACTAAAATGCATTTATTTTTACTATGGAACCTACTAAGTCGTCGCAATAAATTCAAGTTCCAGAAAATTACCAAAAGTAGGAGCTCCTTTACAGATTTAGAAGCACTTAATCCAAAAATAAAATGTGTTCTATCCTAGTTTGCTTTGCGAGATAATGTAAGATTGTCGTCGTCCCGTAATCACGTTGTTTTCGACCTAATTATACTGAAGTTCGTCAGTATCTACTTTACTATTTTTAGCCTTATTTGTCCTCTACAGGGCAAAGGCCTCCCCAACTCAATCTTGAACTAATCTGAACCTTAAATCTTCGCTACATCTTATTTTATTGTTATATAAATGCGAAAGTTTATGAAGATAGATGGATGGATGGATGGATGTTTGTTGGGTACTCTTTCACGCAAAAACTACTCAACGGATTTGGATAAAATTTGGTAGGTACACAGATAGCCCACCCAGGACAAATGTTTGTGTGATGAGCACGATCATTTGTTCTGTGTCTGGGTGTAATTTATCTATAATATGTATGTATTTAGAAATATATAAGTATGTTTATCAGTTGTCTAGTACCCATAACACAAGCTCTGCTTAGCTTGGGACTAGATGGCGTTGTGTGATAGTTGTGGAATATTATTATTATTATAGTATAGTCTATAACCTGGATTAACACATACGATAGTTTTTAATCCTGATTTTATCTTCCCGTGAGATAATTTTCGAGTTGTAGCGGGCGACAGCTAGTACCTAAGTAATAAAACTACTAAACACTAGCTTTCGGTTCACAAAATATGCTGTTACATTATAAAGTAAATATTCTCACAGCTACGAGTACGCATAGAGGTAGAAAATTTAAAACAATTTTTCAGCGGCACGTGTCTATGTTTGCAATGAATACGTATCGTACAGCCCCTCACCTAACGACTCGCACGTGATTTTTATTCGAACCCCTCAGATAATATTATAGTCAATCGATTCCCACTCTTTACCAAACCATCAGTTTATCCAGCTACCGTGGTAAAATTGATCGGCCGGAAAATATTTGCCGTAGTTCGCGTACCGTTTGTGAAATGCGTGCTAGTAGATTTAGGTCATAACAGCCTAGCGAATGTCTCTCTATCTTTTGAACAAGGTTCTTATAAAATAACCGATGAATCTAGTCAAGGGTGTAAACGGACCCTTCACGATTTCAAATCATAAGTAGGTACATAAAACTAAGTAACTTCTTAGTTTATCATAATATGTCCCACTACTGGGCAAAGGCCTTCTCTGTCTCCTTCCAAACCTGTCTATCTTGTTCTTGTGCGATATCTGGCCAGTTCACTATGCAAACAAAATCAGATCACGGTAACACCACCTTCGCTGCGGTGAACCTCGATGGCGATTTCTTCCGTCAGTCGTCCAGTGAGTGACGATCTATTTCTAGAATCGATCATGGCCTACCAATCCGAGTGCATTCACCCTATGAATAAGTACTAAAAAAACAGCCAGCAACAGTTGTACCCACCGGTACTCTGTCATACACGTGGCAATTGATTTTTATTTGTTTAGGTAGATATTGCTGTAATACAATAAAGGTACCTAGAACTGCATGTTAGAGACTCGTACTCAACTGAAGCTACGAAAATAATATCAGTGTTACGTTCTTTTGATTGCGTTCGTAGCAAACAGCCTATAATGCAGTGCAGAAGTTTAATTCTAGGGGTAATAGAAGGAAAGATAGTTAATTTAGTTGCCGACTACTTTTGCAGTACAAGCAACTAAAGCGTTCTGTAAGCAACTTCACACCCGCTTACTGCTTCCAAACTTAATACTCCCAAATCCCCTCTTGCTAATGTTCTTCTGGTTGTAAAAGCTTTTGTAAAATCCAGCCAGAAGTTTCTTTAATTAACCTTAAACTCGTAGATTGGGAACTTATCAGGGTGGCAAGGTCTGAGTTTTGGTTAAAGTATATTTGGATATTGCTTTTTAATTCCACTTTTTAAACTATGTAGATTCAGGCTTGGATGCATATTGCAGGATTGCAGTTCAAATCTAAATATTCTTGAATTAACTCCGAAAGAAACACCGATGAAAGCATCACTTTTCTAAAAGGTTTTCTAAACTCTGAAATTGATCATCCATCAATCTAGGTATTATAAGAATTTAAATATTTTTGCCATGAACACGAAGAGAAAAGGCATTAGGTTTAAAATGCGGCCATGATGTTTAAGCTGGCTAAAGAAAAATAAATTTTGTCTAGGTCAACGTTATGAGCGGTCATCAGTTCCTGCATCCAATTCTGCCTTGTGAGTTCTTGGACTCTCCCGAGTTCGAGTCCAGTCGAGCCACAATTGATGAAAAGTTTAAGGTGAGTTACCAATGTTAAACCAATATCATAACATACATTCAGCGAGCAATATCAGTTGGTAAACCTGTTACGTAGATATAGTTTTACACGTAACGTAGCAAGAAAAGTGTTTTTAAGTATGCTATAGCATACTTACATAACTTAATGTTATGATTTCACAAGATACACCACCCTCACCCCATGAACCTAACCATCGAACACCGTTTAATATCACACAAACACATGGCATCCGCTCAACTGCGACACATTTATAGCTACTTCCCCAAATACTACCATCACGTTGGATGTTATCTACAAGCGTCTTATTTCACGCCATAACGCTTTGGAGTAAAAGCGTCACCTTGTTAAGTAAGGCAATGGGGCTAACTAACACGGTTGGGTGGCCCACTGATGAGTTCATTATTCAAGGCGAGTGGAGTTCCTGACTGTACTTTGTAGTGAATGCTCCGAACCTACTAACCTATTTAAATAAATGCTACAGGGTTTTAGTTGAGTAAAGACCGGGTTAATATCAAGTTGCTCTTTTGATTTTAGATTCATTTTTCGGGCTAATAAATCTTGGCCTATGAACGCCATAAATATGAAGATCTATAACGGAAATGGACAGCAATGTGGATTTGTTATTTGTTGTACTTTTCCTTTTCTATATTTATGTAACATGTACACAATATTCTTTGTAATTGAGTTTGTACGCGTCCTATGCTAACATTTATATTGCAATACACATTATTTCAATAAACACAATTCCAATGAATTACTCGCATACTATACATTTTTTTACAAGTGTACTTAAGTCTGTTATCTACCTAGTGCAGCAGGAGTTAGACTTTGCATTGGTTATCTAACTCATAAAACTTAAATTGAAAAACTTAGCTCCTTTTTGAAAAATTGCCCACATATTATAAAGTGTATCTATAACTCACATTTTTTGTTCTGTCGTACCTAAATCGAAGAGTCAATAATTATTCTATCTGAAACTGAAGTGGACAAGTTCTTATATCAAGAAGTTTCGCTCTTCTCAAAACTTTAGTTTTGCCTAATTTACATTCGACGTGGGATTTTTTTATTTGATTTTCAGGCAATTTTCTTTAGCTTTTCTCTAGCTATCTAGGTATACGCTAGCCAACAGCCATTATACTTTAAGCCTCACAGGACAGGTCATAAACAACTGCAAACTAAATCACATAAATTCCCCGCGCGTGTCCAAGCAAGCCGAAACACCTCGCTGGCTGGCCGATGCACGCCAATTACTTTGTTCAAAGTGTCAGCTGTGATAACGCTTTTGTGAATAGTTTCAAAGGTAGCCTTACATATATCTGAAGTAACAATGCTTGTAATGTTGAAGTAACTAACAAGAAAATCACTCGGTAGGTTAGCTGCTCGAACTCATTAAAAAAAATGTGATCATAATGAAAACTTGACATTACTTTGTAAATACCAAACCAACTTACTAACTTATGTAACTTCAAAATAATTGTTATATTTTGATTTCTTACATTCCAGGGAAACATAAAACTTTAGGTAATAATAGGTAATATTGATAATATCAGTCGTATAGATATCTCTTGGGTATTTCTGAGCGACAATAGGCACTTAGGGTGGCGATTTAGCCGAGCTTCCTTTTTTACAATATGCCGACGATTTTCCTACAAAATACGAGGTAGGTGAGATAAGAATAAGTTTTATCACGCCTTTACGTTACGTACTTACATCGTACAATGTGTCACGTATCACTAAGTGATACATTTGCGCTAGGGGCCGCGAAGCTGAGTCATAGGTATGACAAAGAAGTTATGGGATCGGTTGCTAACTCAACCCCCGAGGCACGGAACCATTAAGTAAAAAGCTTCCTTCAATGGTGTTACAACCTAACAGATATGAAAGGTTTACTAGGTCAGCTTAGAAACTTCGGATTTTTTCATTAAAACTCCGGTCTTTTCAATTCGATGCAAATATGGTTAGCAATAATACGTGCCTACATAATTTATACCTAACCCCTGTGCTAAACTCGGTCGATTAAAAGGTTTACTTTACTTATATATGCTCTACCTACTGAAACAGACTGTATATTACACCAACTTAGCTACAGAACTTTATCTTTCGTGTAATTACGTTCCGCACCAGCTGATATTATTTTCGCCATTGGTATACACACCCGTTGATTGCTCTGTAGCATTACCTACCCCATTCCGTTGACCTAATTGTTGCCTATGGCTGTATAACAGCCGAAGTGGCTACAAATGCAAGAAACTAGGTTAAATATCGATGAAGTCTAAATAGTCTCGTAAAGACGTGGGGAACTTACCTAAATTGCTTCTTTAGCTATCAATCACATTGAGCCGTAGACATTCACTTTTAATGTGGCACTTCTATTTATGGACTGAAATGTAGAATTTATGAAAAAATCTCTCTGGAAAATTGTTGCATCACTGTCGTTATACATTCTGTTCGATATTTTGCTAGATGACTGGATCAGAATGTGTGTCACCTTAGAGGCTTTCGGTAATAGGTATGTCAGCTATTAGGGTGGCTCAAAGGCTTTACGTGTAAGCTATCCAGAACACCGGATATTGAATCGTGGTATGGTAGGCCGTAGACCAACGTTAATTGTGTTTCAGGCATATTTATTCGAATTAAATAATTGGGACATCATCATCTGCAAAGTTTCCAGTCTTAACGGATTCATCTAAATACATAGGATTAGTAATTGGAAATTCGAATTATGCTTCAAAAAGTGTCAAAATATACTAATTTGTGACCTTTCCAATTACTGTTACATTCGAATGTTATTAAATTAACCAATAAATATGGCCAACCACGCGAGGTCCTCGTTTAATTCTATCAGCCATAATATCCGCTCCCCTTATTAATAATATATCACGTATTTGGTTGGGTATTTTATTAAAATGGCCCCTCCACCCACATGTGGTGGCGGCACTCATCAACATCACTAATAGCTTTCTTTACACAACCGCGATAACGTCCAACACTATTTTATGTAATCGTATAGTGAAATAACGTGCTGCGTTCATGATATCTGTTCAATTATGTGCTTTATATCTTTTTTTGTTGTAAAAAGGTGAAATATAGGTCAGTGGATCGTTGAAATCAGTACACGAATCTGTTATTTTTTTCAAGTATCGTAGCTCATAGGTACCGTATTACAAATGATACTGCAGCATATTTTAAGTGATTGCATTTTAGGATAGCAATAATATAAATAAACACTATTTCAGTAAATGCCTCAATAAACTTTTGAACGTCCAAAGTTAGTTCAGATTTGTTAGCCACAAATTGTGCCTAACCGCGTAGCGGGTCGGTTATTTGCTACGACGTCGTAGCCGAGCGTAGGCGCGATGCCTTTACGTCAGCTACGCCGTAGCAACAATAATTTAGTTCTCAAAATGTACGAACTCAAAACTCTGAGCTATATTGCTGCTGATAGTAACTTACCTGTCATAATGCCATGTATGTATTAGAGTACAATGACGAATGAAGTTTCTTTACTTCTTTTATTGAGACACGCAGGCACTTTATTTTTCCTCTCAACTAATAATTATTCTTTTATTTTAACACAAAGCCTCTCATTTAGGTGTCGATAGTCGCCGCGTCATCGTGCCGCTACGTTTACTGGCAGCGCAGTTCCCTCGAGTATTTGTTTGTGAAGGAGCCGTATCTCGCTTGCGTGGTAACGACACTCATAGCCAGGGACATTACTACCAAGTTATATGCTATGAACAACAAGATTGTGACTGAGCGGGGTTCGCATCTTGATATCAGGCTACCGAGTATATCTCATGCACTGGCGAGAAGTCCGAGGAAGCTTCGTGGTGCCGTCAAACTGCCACCTCCGACCACAGTTCAGCCCGTGCCGCCTGAAAAACGACCTCGTGAGTATTCATTTTCAGTTCAATTTCAGGCAATACCCAATGTAACGTCGGAAAAGCATTCGAGAAAGGATAAGTTTTTTTAAAGGTATTTGGTGCGGTATAAAACCAGCTCATAAAATTCTAGACGTAGAGGTGCTACGAAGCCGCTACGGTGCTACGAAGTCTGTACGATTGCATAAATTCTTTATGGCAGCCGACTCTAGAAGCTGCAACTGTGCATTAATTTGTTACTTTAGTGTTGTGCCTTATCAAGGAGTGCAAGCCCTCTTGGTTTTCTTAAAGAGTTTCCAGAGTTTTGTGCACGCTAAGTGCAAAACACAACAAACTAACCAGTCTGTTGTCTTTTCGGCTGCTACGTAAAGATATGTACTTAAATGTTTTGTTTCTAAACAGGTTTTTACTTAAAGATGTGGAAAAGTTAAATTCGAGTGGACTCAGACTTGACTAACGGGAATAAGGCTCTTCATGTCAATGATCTACACTTCTCCCTAACAACAAATAGGTGGTGGAAGGGACACCGACGCATTAACAGTTACCATGTTTTCAGAACAACACATAAAAAAAAAACAAAGATAATTAAAAAAATATGCTGCGTCCTACACGATCAAAATATTTATCGCAGTTTTAGTTTTTAAAAGGTAATAAACAAACGGCTTCAGAACGATGTACTGAATGTGTGGTAACCGTTTGTACGTACCGACGTACAAATACGTTAGGGATACGGTTTGAAAGAGGCACCGATCCCATTCAAACTATATACACAGTATAAACACAAGAAACTAACAGACCCCCTTCACAGATTGCTGGATCCGCGACACAGAACCTCTCCCCATAGCTGTGAAACGCAACTGTAACTCCACATACCACGGTGGCGACGAAGAACTGATGCCACTAGCGGCTCACGAAGCCCCGGCCGCCTCGTCAGATGACCTGTCAGTGGCTGACAGCTGTCCTGACACGTCTTCCAAGTACCACAGCTGTGAGGCTGTCGAAACTGATGAAGAACTTAGACATTAGTATGGAGAGAGTAAAAAGAAAAGCTAGGTACTACGTAGCAGGGAATAAAGTTGAGAATCGGTTGTCTCTTATACCCGCATGCGGTTGCTGGCAATGGAATATGAAACATAATGTAACATTGTTGCACTGTAATAAACTACGCTTGTAATCCCCGAAAGTTTAGGCAGAGGTTTACGCTATTGTAGCCACGTTTGAAAATAGTTAAAATCTATTTTGCGTGATGTAGTTTACGATAACATTATCTGCGGGTACAGCCTAGGGGCGAAACAGCATGCGGGCATTGGATTCATTAATAAAAACACCAATTGCGCTCATTTCTTTTCCTGAACACCAAAAGTCCACCCGGGTGACAATAGTGGTATAAAAAACCAACCGCAACCGCATAGGAATATGTTGAGTGCCATGTGGTTAGTCCCTGTAATTATGACTGTTATAAATACAGTAGGTCATTGACGCCTTGTGCGTAGTAACTGAGAGACAAGATATAATAATATAGGCTCGTGTATGTGATTATGAAGCTATGTATGAGACAAGCGATTATAGTCATTATTGTTATTATATAACTATAACCTATGCTTACAGCTTTTTTATGGGCATTTTTTTCGTAAGCCTGAAAAGTAACTGTACTTTTTCTTTTTGAGTAAAAATATTTTCATTCCCGTTATTCAAGATAAAATTTAATGTATTCTATAATGTATTCTTTGATGTTTTATTGTGATAACCTTAATGTCTAAGACAAAAATAAAGTCTGTTTAATAAAAATGGAATCGTTTTCCTTGTTTTGTTTTTCCCAGTCGACGCAAAGATAACACTTGTTCCGGAGGAAAATGATAACAGTTAAACAACAAATACCTACATACGTATTTTACTTATAGGTCTTAGTAGCCTGAATTAAATGATTATATTATTACAAAATACCAATTCCGATCCCTCTTTAGTAAAAATACATTGGAACCTATAGCAAAAGAATAAACCTCTATCCAAAACGCTTTAAATTCCTGCAGACTCATTGTCGAAGCAGTTGCATTTGCATGGCCATTATTTTCAGCACTTATTTAAGTGAACGATATGGTAAATGTAGAGGTGCATTTTGCGATTTCATTCCTAATGACAGGAACCCTAGCTATTATAGGTACTCTGGAAGGGCGGCATAGTAATGGCTTCATTACAGTGCACGGTGGACACCGATGCCCCCTCCCCGCGGCCATCCCTCGCCACGTCCAATCAATCAGTAGAAGCAATCCAGTTATCGTGACATGCACACAACTTGGCGGATATTAAGCCGGCCGTCGACATTGAAATAGTAGCTGAATTATTATTTTTGTCAGCGGAAGAATCTGTTGATGTTGGATTTGAATGGGGTACTGTAAGGCAATAGCTTCAGGCAGCAGCTTAAACCCTAACCTAGACTCGTACTGTCTTAACTTCGTCCATTGTATAAAGTTTACGTGACATAATATAGCCATAAACAAATAAGCTTTACACTCACTCATTTTAAATGCAACGCTTAGGTACACAGTTTTAACAACGCTATTAAAATTTTGAACCTACCCAAAACTTGTGGTAGCTAAGTATTGCAATCGATTACATATAGAAACAACTTTAGATTTATGTCATACTTGCCAAAGCTCTAAATTACCATTTGGCATGTGCAGTACCAACAATTCTCTGAAAAAAAAAAGATTGGTGGAGATATCGAGAGCCCAGGCGAAAACAACGTCTCAGTAGCTGACGGGATAAGTTATAGTTATGATTCGAACCAAACACTGCAGCACTGTGCCAAATCACTAATTGGAACTCCTTTCCACATAAACTTCTCAGCCAAGCGGAAGAAGTAGAGCATAAACTTGGTGTCCAAGCAATAACTAAATCATGTAAGTTGGTAGCTTTTATTTAACGTGTGTACTACTGGCTGGCATTATCTGGATTTGGACACTTATGAGGAAATCTTGTACCTACCTACCTAATAATTGAGTGAGGGTTTGTGAAGTCTGGGCCTAAGTAAGTAGGTACTGTTTACGCCATAGATAGATAACAGAAGTTTCTGTCGTAGATATTATCATTTTTATTTTAAAAATGTTTCAAACTCAAACTCAAATCGTTTATTTCAATTAAGCCATTACAGGCACTTTTGAATGTCAGAAGGACGGAAGAAGAACGAAACTACGAGTACAATGCGCCATTCCGAAAGCCACCACGCCGAACCACACGCCACCGAATGCCCGCAACAACGAACACTGCGAGCACGAAAGCACCCAGCGACGCAAACCGCAATAACGAATGCTCGAGACCCCGAATCACGGAACAACGAATGCACGCCGCAACGTGCAACCGCCGCCCCGCGACCCGGAGCCCCGCACACCCACCGCCACGGCACACGCCGCCGCGCGCCCCCGCACCCACACCACTCGCCGCCGGTAACATCCGGCGCCGCGCAGCCCGACGCAGCAACTCCCGAAACGACGCATTGCACTCCTACGCTACAGTCACAATCACAAGAAGGCATAATAACTTGTGAAAGTACTGCAGTTGCCAGTTCCCTAACGTAGATCTCATGAAGAAGAACGGGCAAGAAACTCCATGGACACTCTTTTAAATTAGAATTTGTTACAAAATCTTGGTACATTATATCATTCATGTTGAGATGGTATATTATGTGAGAACTATGTAGCAAGACGTGCAAGTTAAGAGCGTCCAGAGTAAAAAGATATACTTAATAAACAAATCAAAAAGAAAAATATATTTACACCATGGCAACTAAGGAATGACCAGTCTCCACTGACAGCGCCCGTTCACGAACATGACGCATGGATCAGCACCATTCAACTCAACCATTTTGAAGGGAACTAAAATCATCAGCGAGACATTTGTGTGAGCATGACATTCTCTCAGCCACCAGGGCAACGTCACTAAAATATAACTAAATGTAAAAATGTAAAAAGGGGCTTTATAGTACATAGTACTCACACATGTGCCATGCAATTATACAATATTATGACATTGAATCTATACAATGCAAAGATATTTTTACAATCTTCTGCAGCCTCTACAATAACTTCGCATGATAATCGATGTAATTGCCCCTATGGTTGTGGAGCAGGACCAGCATGGAGCCAAGCATTTTTATCATCAATGTAATCCCCCAACTTATAGTATGCTTGCCTACATAGTGTGCGTTTTACACAAGTTTTAAATTTCGTCTCACTCAGTTGAAGAATGTGAGGGGGTATTTTATTGTAACATTTTAAACAGTACCCCATGAAAGATGAGTCTACTTTAGCTAGCCTGAAACCTGGCTGAACTAGTTGGTCCCTATTTCTCGTATTATAGTGGTGTCTATCACCTCTTTTGCTAAATAAATGCAGATTTTTCCTGACGTACATGATGTTTTCATAGATGTATTGACAAGGTACTGTCATGATGTTAATTTCCTTAAACAGCTCTCTCAGAGAATCGCGCCTTCGTAGACCATATATGGCTCTAATGGCTCTTTTCTGCAGAATAAATATAGACTCGACGTCTGCAGCCCGTCCCCATAGTAAAATACCGTATGACATAACACTATGAAAATAGCTAAAATAGACTAGTCTCGCGGTATCTACGTCAGTAAATTGACGGATTTTCCTAACAGCATATGCTGCTGAACTCAGCCGTCCTGCAAGAGATGTTAAATGCGGACCCCACTGTAGCCTTGAGTCAATCGTTATCCCCAAGAAAACAGTTTCATTGACAAATTCTAGTTTCTCTTGATTCAATACTATGTCACAATCAGTACTTGTGACATTTGGTAGAGCAAATCTTATGCACTTCGTTTTTTTCCCATTTAATACTAAATTATTAACGGTGAACCAATTATGAACCTGCAGTAAGGCGTTATTTACGTCATCAAGATTCGTGGCACGTCTGTTTACCTTAAATATTAAAGAAGTATCGTCGGCAAACAATACCATTTCAGGTTGGTTTTTAAATAAATGGGGTAGATCATTAATATAGACTAAAAAGAGAAAGGGACCTAATATCGAACCTTGTGGCACACCCATGCTTACTTTTAAGCCCATTGAATTGACACCATTTATTTGTACTTGCTGATGTCTATCGCTTAAATACGATTTCATTAAACTGAGCGCAAGATTCCCTAAACCGTAATGTTTGAGCTTTATGAGAAGGGTTTCGTGGTTGACGCAATCAAATGCTTTGGAGAGGTCACAGAAGATCCCTATGGCATCTTGTGACTCTTCCCACGCAGTAAATATATGTTTTAATAAGGTGACACCGGCGTCAGTCGTACAACGTCCTTTGGTGAAACCATACTGTTTCTCATGTAAGATTTTGTTGGTGTTAAAGTGAATGAGCATTTGATTAAGCATTACTTTTTCAAACACCTTGCTGAAAACTGGCAAAACGGATACGGGTCTATAATTATTGGTGTCTTTACTGTCACCGAATTATAGATACTGCTTCAAATTATCAGTGGTACGCTTTAGCGAAAACTCATAATTAATTTGAATACCTTTATAACTTTAAAATCGTCCTACCAGTAAGGTCAATGCGACTATTCGAATGTCGGTGATTTTTTGTGTAGTTAAAATAAAAGAAAATTTGACCAAGAAAGGCACGATTAGCCCAGTTTAACTAATCTATGCATTATCCTCAATAAACAGCCGTAATATGTAAATACGTATGCAAATATGCATTTGAATATTATCCTGCTACTACTAATTACAATGTAGGTACCAAATACAACAATATATTCATTGTAGAAACCATTTACTAGGTCTGATAAGGCCTGGTTTAGTTCAGAATGTTTTGTACTGCCGTACTCAGAGATATTGAATGCTTACTTAAGCCGTCCCTTAGTAAAGATTTGACATACAACACCTTCACGAAACTAAAAATCTAAACTAAGCTATGAGTGCGGCAGTTAAAGTAAAAACTAAATTGCACCACTTGCATCTTTTAATAGAAAAGCACTAAAGCAGAACAAATATGCCGACTGTTCAAAACAGATATGTAGCTTCAGTATAAAACGAGTAGGATATCGGAATCAATATTGCAAGCTTTGCGCTCCACAGCCGGCTAACTAGTTTTGTAAAGTGTGCTTGTGTTGTCCAACGGAAGTTCGCTCAACGAGTTTAAATGGGTCTTAAACTATCTTTGAAGTATAGTTCACGCAACAGATAGATATAAAATATCTCGATACTATGATCTACTTAAAACTTTGCAGTTTAAAAGTTGTAAGTATAAAATTGCTACGGCAGTTAGGTAGTTATTATAAAACGAATAAAATTGAACACCGTTTTCTAATCTTCTGCCATCTGCAGAATTAAACACGTATGCTGGAGTCGTTTGGCTTTCAACCTGCGCCATGATGCCAGAAAAACCAGCAGATATCCGTTCCGGCCTGCCAAACACTCCCAGCCGCAGATGCCTTTCTTGTAGCCAAATGAACCTCATCTAACTGAGCTGATGGAAGCGTGTTGGCGTCGCTTTTTGGCGGAGTCACCTAGCGTGGGTGAACGATACACATGTTTCAAACGCTAATTAACTTTACTTTGTCTCTGACATTTATGGCTCCAACAGTCGCAGGTAAGTTCAGTTTTATTCATTTTATTATTTATTTTTTTAGTTTCAGTTTTCAGTTTTATTTTTTTTTTTTGACTGGCCTGTTGGTCTAGTGGTTAGTGACCCTAACTGCTATGCCGGAGGTCGTGGGTTCGATTCCCACCCAGGACAAATGTTTGTGTGATGAGCACGATCATTTGTTCTGTGTCTGGGTGTAATTTATCTATAATATGTATGTATTTAGATATATATAAGTATGTTTATCAGTTGTCTAGTACCCATAACACAAGCTCTGCTTAGCTTGGGACTAGATGGCGTTGTGTGATAGTTGTGGAATATTATTATTATATTATTATTATTATTATTCACGTTTGTTTCGGCTAGGTTACGAAAACAAATAGTTGTGTGTATAAATACGATTAAGAAGGTTGGTAACGCATGCATTCGTTTTAATTACTGTGCTTAATATAATACGCGTGTACGTAGTGGTAAACATGCCCGAGCTGTTAAATTAATGCAGAAATAATTTCACTAATGCTGGGGTAACAGAGTGATGCGTTGCTTGAAATAATACAGGCACGTGGCCATTATTTTCATTCAGTGAACCGTAAAGAGATACACTCCCCGTGTTGATGACGTAACTCTGACTGTATCAATGAAAATCATAAATATCTACTTAATACTAATAGATGAAATGTACACTCTTCTAATTGCGGCTTGTTTATAATACAAAAGATAAATCGGCCCACTCATTTCCAGTTTAGAGCACACAAATACCTAACTAAAGCGTCCCATTTAATAACACAAAACAAGTGATCACGCGGGGCGCCACTTGACCAGAAATGTGTGTCATTTGTTGAACATACATTTAGCTTACGCTTACAGAACCGGGCCTACGTACCTACCGATTAAAATTAATTACTAAACAATCGGGGAGCACGGTTACACGGCTAAGTTACGGCATAATTACAGACTGAAGGACGTGATTGATGGAATAGCTAACAGACTGTGTTGAGTAGTTACAACAGCAAACTTACTGTTTCATGAAATCACATTCTATTTTGGGTAGGTGTACCTAGCATATTACTTCTGCGCGACGTAGTAAGTAATTGAAGTAGGTACCTACTTACCTACACATTTATTCATACAGGTATACCTACTCAGTGGTGTACAAAGAAACTGAACCAATATATCCTAACTAAGCAATAGATGCGATGTCTGCGCGAAACTTTTAAGCCCCTCTGTGAGTGTGTGAGCTGACATGTCTATTATATGGGCTATACGAGTAATATCATCCCGTCGACTTTGGTACTGCTTTGCCGCGACCGTAATTTGACGGAGAGTTTGGCAAAGACAACAAACGTTATAGAGATCGCGGTAATTTGATATTCGCCGTTCACTCGCATGAAAAGTAGGTAAGGTAAACTTGGTAAAGCTGTGCAAACGTGGGCTTACCCTCCAAAACGATCGATTAACTTTACGAACCACCTCGCACATAAACGGCCTAGATCAAAGTTTAGCAATCACGATACTTACCACGCTTACCACCTACGGCATTTTCTTGGTTTAGTCCAAAATAAGAGATTTAGGTGAGTGGCTATTCATTATGAGTAATACATTTTCAGAAGCAAATAAAATGCCAACCGGGGCAGTTCTTATGCGGCCTTTTCATGATTGATGAATGTGCGAACGGCTCGGTGTGTTGCTAAGGGTCTCCTAGCCGCTGCTTTCATGATGTGAATATCTCAGGAAACCGTCTTACGCCACATAAGCATGTGCTGGTTTCAAACTTAGTCACCGTTGTATCATTAATTTTTAATTATATTGAATGGCGAAGTTTCCCCCACGAGGCATTCTTTGGTAACAGTTATAAATATGCGAACAAGGCGTTTAATTAGAGCTAACATAATAACGTTTGTATGGGCTGATAGCTTCGCTAACATAGATGCTAATATTAAACGATGTTCCTAAATAATTTGATAAACAGTGGAAGTGGTATCGCGTGACTGTGAGTATCATTTCATGTTACAAACAACTGAAATTAAATGAGAAGTGTTTCAAATTAAAAGGTAGTAACTATTACTCATCAACTTAATTATAATTTCAACACTTTTGGCTCATGTAGGTTATGCAAAAGTTTGTACATATTTTTCTTTATATTTTAAAGTTCTTCAGGTTTTCTTTTTGAATTGTTTTAACAGATTCAATATTTTTTAAAGGTCAGCTGCACAGTTAAACAAGCTGTTGGAAACTTACCTTCTTCGGCTTTTTGAACAAGCTTGTTATAGAAATTGTGAACATGCATCAACATTGTTATATTTTACGGCAATGTTTCCTTTTAAACATATAATGAGCTGTAGGTATCTTGTAGGTACAAGCTTTGCATTATAAAAAACATATTTTGACAGCATTTATTAGAAACTTTTTCAAATGCCATGTACCTATATTACTATTAGTTTAAAGCTTGTAAAGTAGCTAGTAGTAGCTTAACTGTACTGACTGTTTAATTTTATGCAAAGCTTCTCTTGCTAAGTACGTGTCCCCATTAATAGCTTCATAATTAAAATACGTTAAGGACAAGCTTAAGTAAAAGATAGCCACGGAAACTTTGTAAGTGGTTAACGGTTTAGCGAAAATAGGCCCTTCATTTTACATTATCATTTTCCAACCCAAGCGCAGGTAAAAATGTTTCCTTATGACCCATATAACTTTCTTAACTAAAGTAGGTACTTTATGTAATGGGGTTTTCAACCCTATTCAGCAGGGAACGGGAACCTTCTGTACTTAATTTATTTTAATTGCCTAAGAAAGTACTGAAATAGAAAACCAAATCACAATAGAATTAGGTATGTTTCGTGTTGACATTTCCGCAATTAAAATTGCTATGCTCCAGATATTTTAGACAACAATTTATTAACCGTACAACAATTTATAACACCTGAATAAGTTAAGCTTACAGAGCAAAAAGGCAAGTTTTCGTGAATGAATTGGAATGCAAATTCACACAACTTAGTAACGAGGAACTTATAATCAATATTTATGGGTTTGTTTTCGTGTAATGTAATCTAATCAGAATCGAGCACACCGACAATGGTGTTGTTGGGGCTCGTCCGTCTTTCTTTATCTAAGTAAATGAGCGGGTGGCCTTACAGCACAAAGGTGACTCAACAAAGCGATAGTGAGAGATACGATCTGATCACCTGCAGGCCGATGTGGTCAAGGCTGGCCTGGCCTGGCACTCGCGATGCTTTCTTATCCACCACTGCTACGCCGCGCCGCACTATTCTTGAGCATTACATGCGATTACCCACCATTTCAGGCGTTATCTGATGGCCTATAGCGTAGCTAACAAAAGACCTCTGAATAAGGTTGGAGTAAGATCGATATGCTTGACCGTCTGAACCAATATGGGAAAGGTTAACTAGCGTAAATTAAACCCGCTAATGAAATACTTGTTTACGCAATTTTACTGATTATAAGTAGTATTTATCTTTATCATTTTAGGTGTTAACTTTATACACAGTACAATAAAAAAATCACTGTATTTGTGTTTCGTTTGTGTGTCGTAGGTGGATCGACGGAAAATACCTGATAAGAGAACATACCTCCATAATCTAAGTAATGAAACTCAATAATATCAAAACATACTTTTCGGTTTAGTTCATTCCACTTTGGCCAGCTTTTATTTGAGGAGGCAGACATTTAGAAGTACTTTATTTTTACCGATGGCCTTGTATCGAGTTCCAAAACAGATTATAGGTACGAATACAACTTTACGACAAAGGTATTAAAGAAATGTTGAAAGCCGTTTAGCCCTGAAACACGATATATGCTTCAATGAAAGCAAACTGCTTTCATGTAGGGATAATGTATATGTCTGGTTGGCAACGTGATTAGCGACATTTGTCATGATTGTAACGTGGTATTGTGGGGAGGATATGAGATGCGAGACTGCGTCGTCGCTGCAAGGTCCCGCATCTTGTCACGTTGGACACATGCCAGACTCTAATCGTCGTGCGGTTATACATTCAATCTCAGGGGTGGAGTAAATCTATTTGTTAAATTAAAATACATAACAAAAACAACATATTTTCATGTATATAAAAGAAAGCCGTGTTAGTTACACCATTTAAGTAACTCGATACTAACCGATTTTTATGATACTTATTTGAATTTCTCTTTTTCTGGAATAGTATAATAAGTATTAAAATGTGATATCACTACATACCTTATATTATAAAGCAAAGTCTTCCGCCGCGTCTGTCTGTCTTTTCGTAATAAATTCTAAAACTACTGCACCGATTTTCATGCTGATTTCACGAATGGATAGAGCGGTTCTCGAGAAAGGTTTTAGTTTTAGTTTATTTGACCGACATCCACGCGGACGAAGTCGTGGGCATCAGCTAGTTATATTTACAAATTCAAAAATTAAATGTCCACCCGTGCAAAGCCCTAATAATAATGTCTGGATGGTTGGATGGATGTTTGATACTCTTTCACGCAAAAACTACAGAACAGATTTGAATAAAATTTGTTACACAGATAGTTTATAACCTGGATTAACACATATCTAAGATAGTTTTTTATCCCGATTTTTATCTTTCCGTGGGATAATTTTAAACTAGTATTTTATAAAGCAATTTTATAATTAAAACAATATGTATCATCAATTCTACAAATTCAATAAAAATAAACTCTTTTGTTTATATAACGATAACGTCTGAATATTTCTAAAAGAAACTTTAAACAAAAGGCTTGTAAGTATATTTTTATTCCCAAAACTTTTATAATCTCTCACCGGGAACCGCCTAACGTTTAACTTCCCCATGATTTATAGAGCTTTTCTTGCTGAAAAAAGTCTGGACCGTTGCCGGCTCGCCCCTCGTGTCAATACTAGTAGTATACTTAGTTACACAAGTAGTTCCAGTTTGAGGGTAAGAAATAATGTCACCAACACAAATCTAGCAAATTCTTCTTCACAAACGTTTTTATTATTGTGCAACAATACCGGCGAAAATGAAGTGGCAAATAGAAATTATTGCAATAATTATCGTACTTGTTCTAAAGATTCGCAACAAATCACTCGATTTTACACTCGATAAACGATACAATTGACAGGCTGCGGCTATCGGACGAGTTGATGTCGTACAATAATTTTATTGATAATATCTAAGTAGGTAGTAGCGAGATGGGAGTAAGGGTTGAAGCGGGTGGCGGGCGGCGGGCGGTGGGGCGCTCGGCGCGTGCGTGTGGCGGCGCCGCGCCCGTCTCGCGCGAGAGCGGCCAGTGTCGTGCCGCGCGGCGCCGCGCTCCATCGCCGCCGAGCGCCGTGTGCGCCTCCTCACGCGCCCAAGCTCTACTATGCGACTCGCGTGCCGCGCTCACTCGTGTTGTGGTGCTTTATGATGGTACGGCATGAGACTGCCAGATATGCGGACGTTCCGTGACAGACGTGCTGCTGAACTCGCCACCGCCACAAGTGGGCGGAGAGACGGGACGCGTCCTAGGCTGCTCAGGTGAGCGGCCCTTCGCATCTCACGCCGTTGCACGCTGGTTAAAGACGCTGTGATCTCGGGGTCGATAAGGCACTTTGCTGGCTAGACTCGAATGAAAGGTATATCGTAAGTTTAGCGTAGCTTCTTTGCTACGAAATGCGTAGACAGTGCTACGCACGGTGCTACGGCTCGTAGCGCCATATGGCAATTTTGAATGTGCTTGTTCTTAAATCATCTGACTTGCAACGTGTCTTTAATAAACATGCTGCACCAATTTTCCTTTGTTGTTATCCCCTCATTATGTTAACTTATATTCGAAAACGAGATTTACCTAAGAGCTTATCGTTTGGGCATAAACTTGAAAAAGGTTCATTTAAAAAACGACACCTGTCTGACTGAAATGGGCAGGTATTCACCAGCCAATTCTACTGTTACCAATAAGCAAGTGTTATCAACAACAAAGCAAGAGAGACACAATCGCGTCTCGATCTGTTTGAAAGTATAAATTGTACACACATTGCCACACACGTAATTTGGCCGAACTTGGCAACGTAACTGCTATCGTATACTTATCGATGTCATTGAATGTCCAATAAATGTAAATAAACAACTCGTAGCGACGTCTTCAGCGTTATTATTAGCTAATTTTCGTCTGCGTTTGATGCAATGTAGCGAGGATTGAAGCATATTTGTTTGAAGAGTCGTCTTTTTCTTTTTCATTCAGCGTATTTTGTTTGTTCACGATTCTAAATGCGAAGGCAGCTTGTAAGTTAATAAATTCCTTGAGTCATATTTGTGGGGCGATGAATCGTGACTTGTGAGTCGTCACGCAATATCGGGAGTATAGCATATCTTGGAGGCGGAAGGCTTCGAGCCACCGCCATCAATCTCTAGGCTCGGAAAACGACAGCTCGTACACACGATGTAATAGTGATTGAATATATTAGCTATATGCCTTTTTTTCGATATATTTAACTGGAGTTAACATGTTACATATCTGGGAAGGGTTTGATACAATTTATAAAGGAGCGACTAGTCTATATATATAAAAATGTTATGTTGGTTTGTGTACGCTTCAAAAACTCAAAAAGTTCTGCACCGATCGAGCTGAAATTTTAGAATGATTTAATAATCTGCATCAAGGGTTGTTTTTACAGTATCCACGCGGGCGAAGCCGCGGGCATCAGCTAGTTAACTATAAATTGTTTGTAACAAATCATTGAACAGTAGAGAATACCGCGAGAGGAAAAGTTATATGATATCTAAAAAAATTGTTCTATGAGTTAAAACACGATCAACAACTTTTGCCGTTGACTGCAGGTACTAAGAATTGAGTTTCTTTTAGCTTTTCTGTTTATTTTTAGATCCTCAGTAAAAATAATAGCATCATGCTATCGGTAAACTTAATTGACAACTTGAAAGTTTTATTTAATTTGTTTTAATACATCTCAACATTTGTACGTCTATCTATCTGGTATGTTTGTTGAAACATTACCTGTTTTCTATATTCAAATTTTATAAATAAAAATGGGGTGAATAGACACAACTTTCAACTTCTACACTGATTTTCTTACATATTTTGTATGAAAGCTGTTATCAAAGAATTGTCGAATTGCGAGTCTCGTTTTAATTTATCAAATAGTTATTCTTTAATTATGCATAAATTTGAGAATTATTTGTAAAATAGGAAAAAGTAGGCGGTTTCTATTTACCTTGAAACTGGGGTCAAAAGATACGACAGAGGGGTGAATAGAGAAAAAACGTTAGGGTTGTCAAAATCAACTTTTATTGTACCTACCTACCTGTAAGTACTTATTTGTTTTTCAGTAAACAACTATCAAAAATAATTGAAGAGTTTAATTTTTGTAATTATAATCATAAAAGTAGCATTAGCAACATTACAAAAGATTTTAAATATATTATGTATAAATCTTTATTGTCTGTATCATTTACCTTGTATCTATATATTGTTTCAACTGTTTTAGTTAAAGTATTTGCATAATCTAAAAATATAATCATCCTAGAGAGCTCAAAATAATAAAAAAATAACAATAGGTATTTAAAAGTAAGATCCAAATTCTAACTTATACAATTAAATGCTTTAACTATAATATATTTGGCAAACAATCTTAGGTTTAATGCAATCAGTACCTATTTGAGATCAAAAATAACTTTTACCTAATTATAAAATTTGGTATCTGCATATGGACAAAGTTTCTATTAATAAAATTCAAATAACATGAATAGATACAAAACGGGATACCCAGTATCATGTTTATCCAAGTGCCATGATAACGGAAGAACTATAGGTACCTACTAGTTCTTACGTGAGGCACTTGCATCAGCGCCGGAATATCAGAAACTCAAAACCAATAATTAACATGAAAAATATCCCATTTTATATCCTCATAACCATTTTAGTTTAAAACCTTATACTATCTATTTTATACGGTTTGATTGAGTTAGATTCTAATCTAACTCCATCAAATCTTTTAAAATATCCGCGTCATTCTTGTAATAACTAGGCCGCCTGGATTTGCTTTTTGGTACAGATTTATTTAAGAGCCTTTTTATTTCAGCATCGCTTACTACGACATCAGAAATTATTTCAATTTTTTTCGGATTATTCTCATTCTCATTGTTCCTTACAATTGTTTCAATTTGCTTTATGACATCCAGGTCGTCTTCAAAAATAATAGGCATATTATTTACGTCGTAAGGACTGATGTTGGACGAACAACATGCAACTGTATGATCAACTTGCTGATTTGCATGTTTAGGTGGATCATTTTCTTTGCAATCAGTTTTCGTTATCACTTCCTTCCCTTTATTACTTACTCTATCCGTATTTTTTTCATTTTTCTGTTTCTTCTTTTCTTTTGGAACTGGCGGATTCTCCTCATTTTCAACAATTGTTTCAATTTGCCCGATGCCATCCAGATCGTCTTCGAAAATGACATTCATATTGTTTACATCGTAAGGACTGATGCTGTACGAACAACTTGGAACTTTATGATCAACTTGCTGATTTGCATGTTTAGGTGGATCATTTTCTTTGCAATCAGTTTTCGTTTTTTTTCCTCTACCCTTCCCTTTATTACTTACTCTATCCGTACTTTTTTCATTTTTCTGTTTCTTCTTTTCTTTTGGAACTGGCGGATTCTCCTCATTTTCAACAATTGTTTCAATTTGCCCGATGCCATCCAGATCGTCTTCGAAAATGACATTCATATTGTTTACATCGTGAGGACTGATGTACGAACAACTTGGAACTGCATTATCAAGCTGATTTTCTTCATCGCTCGATAATAATACACTTTTTCCTGCCTGAACCTGAAGCTTTTTCTTTTTTTTGGGTTCAACTATATTATTCGTCCCGTATCGCATTTCTTTTAAATAGTTCAAGACTGTCTCATCAACGATTTCGGGCTGTTCAGCTTGATTGTCCCAATCAGGCAATTTTTTTAAAACCGCAGAGGGATCAAAGGGATTTATCCCTGTTTTTCTGAAGCCAGAAATAACATTTGCTGAGCCATTTTCTTTTAAATTTTCCATTAATTTACCAAGTAATTTCGGAAAACAACCTTTCGGAATCGAAGATTGATTTCGACCATCAATTTTCTTCCACTGTAAAATTATGTTTCTCCATGCTATTTTCATCGGTCTGAAGAACGCAACATCGAGTGGTTGCGTAATATGCGTGGAATTGGCTGGTAAGAAAATAAAATGTATATCCTTTTCATAGCATTTTCTTATTAAATCAATTGATAGGTGGGATGATAAGTTATCACCTATCAAACATTTTTTACCGGGTTTATTTTCAAAAAACGGAATTATCATACTGGTTACCCAATCCTCAAAAATGTTAGAATCAAACCAGCCAGATTGACTTCTATTATAACGGGCTCCTTTTGGGCCAGATTTTATCCAAGTATCATATAAGTTCTGAGCCTTATAAACTACATATGGGGGTAAGATTTCTCCTGCAGCCGTACACGCCATCATAATTGATACTGCAGCTTTTGAAGAATTCATCACCCTTTCAGGGTATTTTGTTCCTCTCTTAGTAATGATCTTTTTTCTGCCGGGATCATCAGCCAAATTCGTTTCGTCGTAATTGACAATATTTTCGATCGGAACATCACTAATAGAAATTTTTAACTGTTCAAAATACTCTTTAATAGTATCTGGAGAGACTGCAGCTCGACTTCTTTTAATATTTTGTGATACCCTCTGAGTTATTTTATCACTGTGCCTTTTCAAAAAACTTCTGGCAAAATCCGGCCCAGGTAAGTTATTTTTAAACCTTTTTTCCGTAACCCCTAATTTATCCAAATAATTTTTAACTAAAACCCTTAAGTCATAAAGTTCCATAGGATATCCCCATTCGGCACATACGTTAATGTATTTTATAAATGCAAGTTCCGTCTCTTTTGATAGCACTGTCTGGCCTCCTTGGGTCTTCACATTTTTAATACTGTGTCTATAGAGGACAGATTTGTTAATTTGATATTTTTCGGCAACGTTACTCAAGGAATTGCTTCCCTCGTTATACTCACAAAGAGCCTGCTCGATGAGCTCCTTGCTATACCTTTTATATCTCTTGCCACGAGGATCTGGCTTGTATACCCTCGGCATGATGTTCACGGCGCGATGTGGCGTATCTGTTTAAAATAATCATGAAGAATTCTTGAAAATTAAGTACAAGAAATGATGTAATTACCATGTGAATTAATTATGATTCGAACACAAAATACTAATCGTCGCTACCGTCACTTACGCGTACCAGTTAAAATTAAACAAGTAAAAGTAAAGTAGAATTTATAGTAAAAATGGGGGCTTAACGAGAATATGTATTTTTAAGAATAAGTCTTTCTGCAAATGTACCCACAATTAGGGCATTTTTGGAGTGAGGCTAATCGCAAATGTATCCTTAAACGGTATTTAATATTTATCTCAGAAATCCAGAAACTGTTAAATTAAATTGACCAAAGCCGTTGAAGATAAAAAATCTAAATTTCAAATTAAAGTGTCACATAAAAACATTTTTTAACTAAATTTTTTAAATGAAAACTGTCATTCCTAATGAAAAAATACTCGATTGACAACCCTGAAAATCATGTTTCTATTAACCTCTTTCTCGTTGCTATTAACCCCTCACTCATATCTATTCACCCCTTTCTTCGTTTCTATTGACCCTAAAGGCGTTTCTAATCACCCCCGACTCGGTTCTATTCACCTCGAATTCAGTAAAAAAATACTAAGTCTCGATTTTACTTAAAAATAAGAACAAAATGATGGAATATTGATACTAACCTTTTTATTCGAATTGTATTTTGTGTTCGAATCATAATTAATTCACATGGTAATTACATCATTTCTTGTACTTAATTTTCAAGAATTCTTCATGATTATTTTAAACAGATACGCCACATCGCGCCAATTGGTTCATGTGTGAGAGAGTTATTCTCGTTTAATTTATAGGCGATGTATTTGTATATACAGTACATGTCGTGACTGTGATGGTGTGAGTGCAGCCTGGCACTGGAATCAGTCCTGGCGACGGCTTGTCGCGACCGTCTCGCCGCCTACGTCCACAATATCTTCTTACACACAGAATAACTGCCGACCTATACAGAAACAAGAAATGCAAAAGTAGTGCTTATGTATGTTTTTTTTATATATACTTTGCCCCACTCTAAGAATTTGTCCTGTATCGTGGGTGCGTACACAAGCATTTAGCATTTTTTTTTGTTTGGATTTTTATCTGAATTCAACGTTTAATAATAATAAACTCACATAAGGAAATACCCAGACCTGGAACAACTATCTGTAGGTCATACAAATATTTGTTCCGTGCGGGGATCGAACCCGCGACACGCAGCGCAGCAGTCCATTGCTTGATTCACTGCGCCAACCGAGCCGTCCAAACTTTGCAATTGTTCGTTGTATCGTTGCAATGATACTATATGTATATATACGTATATACTACCTAACCCTGTTTCCATCTCGACATTTTCAAAAACCCAGACACAAACACATTTTCACAGCAGGAATTTAATAGGCTATTAATTTTCGAAAAATGCTATAAAAATTGCATTTCTTGTTTCTGTATAGGTCGGCAGTTATTCTGTGTGTAAGAAGATATTGTGGACGTAGGCGGCGAGACGGTCGCGACAAGCCGTCGCCAGGACTGATTCCAGTGCCAGGCTGCACTCACACCATCACAGTCACGACATGTACTGTATATACAAATACATCGCCTATAAATTAAACGAGAATAACTCTCTCACACATGAACCAATTGTTTATTTAGTTCACTGAGAGTATTTTTCTCGGTATTCATACTACTGTTTTATATGGTATTTAACGACTTCCCAAAAAGGAGGAGGTTCTCAATTCGATTGGTATTTTTTGTTTTATATTTGTCGAACAAAATCATCATCAACTCAACTGCCTATTCCCAACTATGTTGGGGTCGGTTTCCAGTTTAACCGAATACTGGTGAATAATTAAGTACCTGTATTTCACATGGAGCGACTGCCTATCGTGACTGTGACTGTAGCTTCGTATTATTTGTTTTTTTGACATTCAAAAGTGACTGTAATGGTCTAATTTAAATAAATGCTTTGAGTCTGAGTATCTAACCTCCACAACCCAGTTGGTAATGGGTAGTATGATCCCCCCTGGGTAAGACTGCTTGTCAGTCTCTAGGGCACCTGTTACGACTGTCAAAGATCTACTTACAAATGACAGCCGGGACAAATGGCTTAGCGTGCTTTCCGAGGCACAGAGGAAACATGGTATGTAATGGGTGGACACCCATCCAAAAACCAACCTAGGCCAGCAGGGCTTAAGGTGGATGTTCCAGGGTAGCCCGCGAAATTCAAATTTTCTTACGTTTTTAGCGATTTGCAGGCCAGTGCTAGGTTGTATGTTAGTGAAAATATGATTCGCGGGTGTAAGACGTATGCAGTTACAGAATTATAATCATCAAAATCATCATTACAACCCTCCAAGTTCATGTAACTTTCAAGAATGACTTTTCGATGAAATACTCATTCTTGAAAGTTACATGAACTTGGAGGGTTGTAATGATGATTTACGAATAGATACAGCCGCGAATCATATTTTCACTAACATACAACCTAGCACTGGCCTGCAAATCGCTAAAAACGTAAGATTTGAATTTCGCGGGCTACCCTGGAGCGATTCATTAGAACGGTTGTCCTTATCTAGACACGAGCTCCTCATTTGGTGAATGACTTAAACGTATAGGATAACATCTCGTATATATCATGGGAATATCTATCTATACAAAGAGCCAGACACTTTTTGCCAGTTTTCTTAACGTTACATGAGAGCAAAACTATGGTGACCCTACACTAGGCACCTACTAGGATTCTCCTAGTGGAAGAAACCATTCCATTGTACGAAGGCAATTCCCGTATCCAGCACCCCACGCTTAGCTGTCACACTTATGATGGCCAATTCAGGAACTGCACCATTCAAGAAAATAAGGAAATCTTTACTGTAGTACTGAAGTAAAAACCATACATTGCAATGCCAATTTCGTATAATATGTGTATTGGTCTTCGAAATGACATCTCATGGCGCTCTTGCCAGCGGTTGATAGTAATCTTGTATTGGAACATATTTTTCTTGAACCAATATCTAGATATTTCAAGCCAGCAGAAAACGTTAAACCATTATAAAAAAAAAATGTGAATTTATATACTACATATTTTGAAAGCAATTATTATACGTTTACAGTAAAAAGGAAATGTAAACAAATAATTCAACTGAAAATACAGACGTAGTAAATAATACCAGTAAATATTTCAGTATCACTGTAGGTACGTAATATTATTTGTGGCGAAGTGTCGCTACCGTGTAATTTAACTGCATTATGTTTTACGACACCGCATGTTACTGAGACGTAAAAATACCTATTCGGTCGGTATCGTATTCGTAACCTACATGGGCTACATGTACGGCCAACAAGCTAATAAAACATGCTGTATACTTGCTTGGGGCAAGGTGACCGAATCACGGATCGCGTTACCCGTGAGATTTTTACTACGACGTATTTATACACCATTGTGTATTAACTACATTTTATTCTGTATGGAAAACCAGTTAAGACGTAGGAGCAATCATCATAATTATATGCTCTGAACTAACTTTAAACCTTATTTAGCTAGGCTAGGGCTTGCTTTATCTGGGTAAAGATTTAGCATTGCAATGCTACCACTCTTCTGGGCACGTTCCCGGATGACAGCATATTGTCGTCGTTGTATAACGTAGGTACTACTTAGTTTTAGTCCTTTTAAGACTTCCGTAGTTTGTTTATTTAAGTTTATTTCGTTTTTAGGCAAATAAATGTATTTACTACTAGCGGACGTCCCGCGGTTTCACCCGCGTAGATCCCGTTCCCGTGGGAATACAGGGATAAAAAGTAGCCTATATTACTCAGGGTGAATGTAGCTTTCCAAGGGTGAAAGAATTTTTGAAATCGGCCCAGTACTTTTTGAGCCTATTCATTACAAACATACAAAAATAGGTACAAATCTTTCCTCTTTATAATATTAGTGTACATATCATTAATACGATTAAATAAACCTAAAGTAAATAAACTAAACAAAACTAAAAAAAAACGATGTTAAAACTCTAAATAGAGAAAAAAGTACGAAAAAACTCAATTGACACCGTTATCAATTTGCTTTCTTTCTACAAATAGGCTAACAATTCGGATAGAAAACTATAGTTAAACTTTAGCCACAAGTAATCTTTCAATTTTTTTTTTGTGGATGCCATGACTCATTTCACATTTGTGTCCCGTGTACTGACAGACCACCTTTGAATGCATAAGAGTTTATACACCACAATATCATCCTCTGTTGCATGTAAGGTCTGATTAGATAGATGTAAATGTTCAGTAGAAAAGTACAATTATCATCTGCCAAGCCTTTTATTCGATCTGTTGGGATTGGCTTCCAATCTAACTTGGTAAGAATGGTTCTCAGATATTCGGGCTACTGACTACCTGTAACGACTGTCGAATATCTACAAATGACAGCAGGGACCAGTGGATAGACGTGACTTCCGGGGCATGTAGTAATCGCTATGTATTGGATGGAGTTTCCACTAATTTACCAGTTGAAGATTAAACTGAGTACCTACAATATATTACATTCTCTCGGCATTTCTCACAATTTGCATACCCTATGTTAAAACGAGTAACTCTATAGAAATCGATTCTGAATGAACACCGGTTCGAATCACGGGTTTGACATTGATGGATCAGTTAGGCTAAATAAGTTATTAAGGTATTTCTCATTGCTTTTGAACGGTTTATAAAAAATCAAAAACCCATTTTTCGTAGGTGAGACACAGGATTTAAATAGCCTTATTAAATGAATAGTTTTTTCTTCGTTATTTTCAGTTTAAGTTGTTATTAAATAGAACTTTTAAACTTTGGGTGAGTACGTTATCCTTATACAACAGGGGAAGAGATTATGAATAAACAAACAAATTATCATGAAATACTGTCGCGGAGCTCGTGACTAAATAATAACAGCCACTCGTATAATAACAGCCACTCGTATAATAACAGCAACTCGTATAATAAAAGCAACTCGTATAATAACAGCCACTCGTGTAATAACAGCCACTCGTATAATAACAGCAACTCGTATAATAACAGCAACTCGTATAATAACAGCAACTCGTATAATCTTCAGGTTCAACTGATCTTGCATTGGTCGGTCCGTGAATGGATGACCATTGACCACCCATTATAATTATGCCGAGTTTCCACCATCCCTCTGAAAGCACGTTAAGCCGTTCTGTCATTTGAAGATCTTTAGCAGTCGTTACAAGTAGTCAGCAGCCCGAATATCTGACAACCAGTCTTACCAATTTCGTATTACCAAGTAGGTACTAACTGGGTTTTGGAGGTCAGATAGGTGCATCGTGTAATATACTGGTATTCAGCTGCATCCGGTGAGACTGGAAGCCGACCCCCAACATAGTTGGGAAAAGGCCAGGGAGATGTAGTCTGTCGTACTTCATATTAATATACATCACATGCAAATAGCGATAGTGCTTTATTTATCGAGCGTATCTATAGTCACTTTTAACTTTTATCTGTCATCTCGTATCGTCAAAAATGTTAATCTCGCTAAACGTTAGAACCGTCTAGACAATCGTCAAACTTCATTTACGTACGTTATTACTTTCTATGGCAGACACACGTAGGAACGAATATGTAGTATAATATTCAGAAAACATACATTAAAGTCTTGGCGCATGGCGTCTAATTTATGTAAATATCAGTCATGGCTACTATTATATGCATTGTATTGTATTTGATTTAACTCATAACATATTACATCCCCGAAGGAATGTTTTAAGTCCCGTGTATGTTTGCATGCATCAACCAACCGGTCACAAATATAGACTCCGTGCTGTTACTGAGAAATCCCTGATGAAAAACCCAACAACACTTAACCGACACGGGAATCGAATCCAAGACCTCATGCTTAGCAGTCGCGCTTGCAACCACTCGATCAACGAAGCTCTTTTAACTCTCTCTTTGATTCTGATAATAAAATAATAAAAACTCCTTCTAACCCACCCCTCACAAAACTACATAATATCTCATCTGAGAAAACTCTTGACTCGTTATGAGTAAATCTTCCAAACTTACACACAGTTATGAGTAAATCTCCCAAACTTACCCACATTCTGACAGCCGGCAAATAAACAGCTACTAAAGAACAATTTTCTTTGTTTTATGTGCACATGCCACGTCCACTTTGTTTCCTTGTGAGTCAGTGTTCACAAACCGCCATAAACGTTACATATTGGGGTGTAAATTTCCTTCTGTACACAGTACGCACCCTGCCAGGCCGGTACAACTTCTATTCAATGGAAAATTTCAGCAGTGTGGTCCAAGTGAGTGGGACAACTATTTCAATAACCTACTGGGGAGCAAGCCAGGTTTTAATTAACTCTCAAGCTGAGCATAGTTATAATAGAAATACGGATAATAAAGCGACGGCATACCGTACGGACATGCCCTTTCCGTAAATGTCGACGAAGGTAGAATGTTTTGCTTTCATTGGGAATGACTATATTTTCATTGTTTTAGAAGTTATTATCACAGCGCTGTAATATTCAATGGGTCTACCTTTTATAGTAGAATTTTTTATTGCCGAATTTTGTTTTGCATAGCAGTGGATGGCAGAAACTTCATTTCGCCGAAAATCATTTGGCGTACACTCATTTACCATTAATTCAAAACGCATAATTTTGTAAGTCTGAATCATCTTTGAGCATAAACTTCATTTCCAGAACCATAATTTCGCAGAAAATTCATAATCAGAATCGTCTTTTGGCACGCATTTAATTTCATACATACGTGTAACATGCAGCAGGCATGACTTCTGTCACGGCTCCGGCGCGGCGGCGCTGCGGTGCTCCGGAGCTTATCGTCGCAGATGGTTTTAACACACACCGCCGCAGTTTCGGGTTGCTGGCCGGCTCCGCCGGCCAGCCTCAGCCGCAGTGGCGCGCGTTTAAGCCACCTGCTCCTCAGCTTGCGGGCCGCCTCGCCCCTCCGCGCCTACGCGGGCTTAGAATACACTCTCGGGGTAGGGCAGACGAGACTACGTGGAGTCGGTTTTGCAGCGATTCGTTTCTGTCACTAACTTTTGTAGCAAAAAGTATTGACTTTTAATTTTAAATTAGTTCAAAAATATTGTAATAGAATTGGCATTATGCCTTATAAAAATCTTCCAAATAAAATTCTGCCATCTTAAAAGTATGCCATTGATAATTCGGCCATTTAAACATTCTGCGAAACGATAATTCTATTAAATAATTGTTTTGCCATAAACACATTCGTTCAAAGAAGATCGTATGCTAGCAGTGTGTTATGCCAAATAAATTTCGGAGCATCAAGTTTCTGCCAGATAGATGGTACCCTTATTCAATAGTTATTTGAGTGTCAAGATGCTTTTTCAGGATTGTTATGTAATTTCAAGAACAAGTTTAACTCATGTTAGAATTGTGCTGAATATGTTCTAGAAAGTTTAGTTACTTTGTTCATTTAAATGGTTTGGAATAATATCACAATCTAAAGATGAGATCGTATCGTACGAAACAACAGTCTATTTGAAGTTCACAAAACTGGACTCGTCATCGTATTGGTCAACACAGAACGATGACATTTATCTCTCTCACCTCGTATCATATTGAGGTGCGGTTTACCGAGTCCGAAACAGACGACCTTTACGGGTTGTCTTTGTATAATTATACAGCTGCGCCTAATCCTTCGGAGATTACAGGCAAGCCGGTTATGTACGTGCACCCAACAGAACTAGTACGTGTGACTAGATTAGTGTAGTCCGTGTAGATGGTGTAATGCATGCTCGAATACGTAATGCATCGATGTTGTAGTACTCAGTTGGTACTCTGACCTCCTGATTTCAATACAAATAATCACAAAGCAGCATTATACCACATCACATTCATATTCTTTATTGCACACAAAAAATTACACTTTACAAATTGCAATAATTTAATAAAGGAAAACAATGGGGTTTTCGTACCATTTAGTTTTTTCAAATTAAAACTGTTTATGGACTACTTCTTCTAAGAAGTTGTCGTTCATACTTTACAGCATTAATTCTGACTTATCTACGTACTCCTGGCATTCCAATATTGTTTTAAATTTTACAAGCTTTAGGTGCACTGTATTAAATCAAGAAATGTTTCTATGTAATTCTGCGTGCAAGAAACATATTTTGTTATTATTTTGGGAACCTATGCTTGGAATTATTCAGCTTTTTTTCAAGTGATAAAGTTATTTAAGAACTACTTTTTACTACACTATCTCGATACTATCCATCCACGTACCAATATATAGTAAGAATTTAAATAACTTCTGCCGAATAACGGTAGGTACTCTACGGTATTTTGAACTGGTAAAAAGCAAAATGATTCGTTACATTTCACCGATCATTTCATTTCAATAATTGTCTCACAATACGTTGGCTTTGTATATTTGTAGTACCTTTACTGTGTAAGGTATGTTTAAGAAGAAGAAGGAACATGGGTTTGGTTTTTAGTCAGTAGAAGTCTGACACTCCCCTTCGCTCTGCCCAAGAGCGGGGGGGGTTATTCGATGATTTTCCACCCACCAAAAAAAAAAAAAAAAAAAAAAAAAAAAAAAAAAAAAAAAAAAAAAAAAAAAAGGTATGTTTAATCCTATAATTGCTTTACATATGAAAGGCTTCCATTACTGCATTGAATCTAACTGATTTATTCCAGAGGGCAAGTAGGTAATAGTGAAGTACGTAGAATAAAAGCGCGTAACATGTTTTTTTTACGTTTCAACAAAAATGGAGGAGGGAGGGAGAACCGATTCACATGTAAATAGCTCTCTATTAGTCTCTATCATGTAGAAACTGCGTTTTAAATGTTTCAATGTGCAGTTCTAAACATATTCGCAATTTGTTCACTAGATACTATTTTTTTAGTTACATTTCGTTTAATTCATCAGCATAAAATCCTGCATGTTTAGGGCACTGAAAATGAAAAGCATGTGACTAAAAAAGTGATGGACATTAATGTTGATGAATGGAGAGAGAGGAAGGCCAAAGAGAAGAAGGATGGATTGTGTGAGGAATTATATGAAAGAGAAAGTAGTAAACGATGCCTTGACATCACTGGGGAAAATGGGAAAAGAAGCGATCCCAAGTACAATGGCACAATTGCAGGAAGATGATGATGACATTGTTATATTTGTTATGATAAACTTGAAAATTTTTAGCTTTTCTCTCATTTGCTGCTATTGATCACATATCACTAGTACTTTCTTGGCCTCTATGAAGATTTGTTTATGCTTTTTCGCCATCGTGGCCACTACAGCCTGTCTGGCGTTCTAGTCATGCGTTTAGCCGTTACCTTAAATTATGCCTTGACAGGAAGCGAAATAACGTTGTGGAGAAATACTGATACACTAAGTTACGATGGAAACTGTACAAGTCTACGCCATCTACATATATTATGTTACAAATGAAGAATAATGAGGGCTCGTCAATAGAGAAAGCTTTATGTGTTTGTAACAAGTAATGCGTAGTGGCAAATATAGCTACTAACATATTTTCTCAAGCCCGTGAATAACCTCATCGAATGTGTCCCATATATCTACAAAACAATGAATGTATACTCTCCATCGGCATTACATATATTATTTCGGAGCAGATTAGTATTCCTCGTCCCTCCCGCAAGGACACAATAGATGAGTCTGTAGCACGTTTAAATATTTTATTAGATTCTTTTATGTCACATTTCAAATGGACACTTACGGACTTTACGATCCTGTATGTATGTCTGTGTAGTACGGACTATTCGCGAGCTCAGTTTTCGATGTTAGTCGTCTGGGAAATATTCCAGAAACGCTGTCTTGAAAGTGTTCCAAAATGCAAATAGTCAAGTCACATTTGAAAGTTTGAAAACATGGAACCCAGTCTAGAAGCTAACACTACATTTACAATAGTTTTGATGGTCTGTAAATGATAAATGGGGATAAAGTTTAGCCATATATAGTAAGGTGTTCTTCCGTGTAAATGCAGTGAGTTTATTTTTAGAAAATTGTTCGTCAGTCGTATCCTCATAATGGATCGGTCGGGGTTCTCGTAATGCAATTTAATGCAAATGTGTTGATGTGGCGATAACAAGCCCCTCGGGTGCATACGTGTGGATTCCTTGCCACTGGGCCGTCGCCGCCCCGCAGTCGCGCCGCTGCCGACCCGCAGCCGACCAGCACCGACCCGCCGCCGCGTCGCCGTCGCCTCGCTCGATGAGTTAATGTGTGCGGAAATGTCGCGTATTACACGCCTACCGACCGCTGCATTCTACCATATGTTCCGTCATGAAATAAACTAGATCTATTGTTTTGTTTGTGGCTGTTCCGTTATGCAGAACACGTACGTTTAAATATTTAGATTTAACTTATGATGACCAAAACCAACAAGAATTTGTGAGATAAGCGGTTGTTTTAGTTTGTGTGCTCCGAAATTTATTAATTAGATGTTGGATAAATTACGAAATACAGTGGCAGTAATAGTGTCGTATGAAATTAGTCGATGACAGTATTTAATTCAACTGACACATTTATTTAAAGAATAACGTTTTATGCATAGCAAACTTGGCATTTTACAACAGTTGTGACAATGTACTTGCAAATATAATATTAAACTAAACTTACGAACGCAACGGTAAAACGAAACATCCCATCCCGGTCCGAAAACTTAAAGATAAACAAAAACTAATATCGGGAGAAGCGTGCAATGCGTAGCAAACTAGCTACGCGACGGACTAGCTACGCCGCGCCGCGCGGCCTCGTAGCCGTAGCACTAAAGTTCGTAGACGAATTCTACGCAAAGATATAATTATGTAGTTCGGCAACAAAACAGCTTTAAATTAAATTCGCGTTCAATTATACTCAAGAAAGAGGTCAATGGGCCAAATCCGTGCACTATAGATTTTCAGCAAAGTGGTGTAATTTTAGTTCTTAGCCGCGTTAATAAAATAGCGTAGAGGTTGTTTCCAGACTGTTAAATGGATTGGTGGGACTAATTGAGTGTTTTCTTCTTATTTGTTGAAGGTTTGTTTACTACCTCGCGTAGGTATGCTGAGCCAGTTACGTGACTCTATTTTTACAGACGTTCATAAAACTTTTTAATACTGTCTTTTTTGTACTTTCTCAGGATATTCTGCGTAATCTTAACTAAAAACAAAACTTGTAAAATAAGCCAAGTCGTGCAACTCAGTTCTTCTCCCCAAAAAGTTGTGAGATCCATGTAACTAACACCAAGTCAGTTAATTTCTATCTTAAGTTATTACGTAATTAGCTAACCTAAACATCTTAAAGTAAATATTAAAAATCTTTGATGTTTTAAATAAATAGATTGACTTGACCACCGCATCACATTGGCCAATAGGATAGCGATTAGCCATTAGAATGACCTGTTTAACATTGGCGAATGTGATCATGATAAAAATGAAATAATTTTTTCTTTGTTATAACTTTAGTGACTCGGAGCGTTATGTCCCGTCATAAAACGAGGGGAGGGATGCTTAGGGATGTGGGAAGGTGGCCGTCGTCAACGCGATATTGAGGACACTGTTAACATGCAACCAAGGGTTAATTGACAGATTATGGGCACTTTATCATCTTTATGGATTTGTGTTACAAAAATATTGACAATCGGCAAAACAGTACAGTATGCCTGACTACATCGCCTGTGCCTCTCTTTATTTAATGACATTCTAACACGAGTCGACTGTTGTATATTTGGCGGTGTCTAGCGACTATGGAACGGACGTATTGGTGAACCATGTTCTTTCTTCTCAGACCCCTCTTTTGTCTCCAGACCAGGTGTGCTCTAACGAGAAGTGGGCAGCAGGGTGTGGTGATGGAGGTGGTAATACTGAGAGCGAGATCCCAACTGAATCGTCTAGTGTCGTCGGGTGCGAGGCGCGCGGAGGGCGAGGAGCGCTCACCGCGGGGGGAGGGCGGTGGTGGCGCGGCGCGGGGGGGCGCGGCGCGCGAGCGCAACATGGCGCCGGCCGCGCCCGCGCCGGCGTCCACCGCGCCCTGGCTCAACGCCACGCTTGTCTACAACGCCACCCGGCTCAACGCCACTTTCGACCCCGACTTTGACCTGCTCAGCACGAATTCCACCGACGAACACCACCACTGGTTCTGCGCTAAATGGACCAACGCACAACAAGATCTCTTTCAGGTAACGACATGTTCCTCTTCACATATGAGCGGACCCATCCCGAATTATTACAAGTATTCTTCTTGCGTTCTTAATTAAGTGCAGCATAGTTCTGTTAGAGTATGAAAAGGGTGCTGTTGGTAAACATTTGTAATAGTAGATTGTACACCAAGTGCATAAAACGCACCATTTTGCGCGAGACGTTTATCCATCCGATGCGAGCTTGCGAGCGAGGATGGATATAAAGTAGAGAGTAAAATGGGTTTTATGGACGAGTTTTACACTCTACTTTTCACTTCGATTGCGAGGAAATGCAACAGCAACTTGTAAATATTGTAAAAATAATTATGGTTCCCGCCACAATTAACTTTTTTTTTTCAGTA
Source organism: Diarsia dahlii (assembly GCA_949775195.1). NCBI lineage: Eukaryota > Metazoa > Arthropoda > Insecta > Lepidoptera > Noctuidae > Diarsia > Diarsia dahlii. The sequence goes on along the minus strand of OX459194.1, from coordinate 11,352,973 downwards.
GGAAACACCTGACTTATGTCGTTAGTCGTTTAACTCATACTGCTCAGTAAGTTATAAAAACATTTTGAGCAAGCCTATTGCCATCAACCAATGTAATTAGGAGCAAGCCTATTGCCATCAACTGATGTAATTGGGACCAAGCCTATTGACATCAACCAATGTAATTAGGAGCAAGCCTATTTCCATCAACTGATGTAATTAGGGACAAGCCTATTGCCATCAACCGATGTAATTAGGAAAAGCCTATTGCCATCAACCAATCTTATTAGGAGCAAGCCTATTGCCATCAACCGACCTAATTAAGAGCAAGCCTATTGCCATCAAGCGATTTAGGTAATTGGGGGAAGCCTATTCCCATCAACTTTCCTTGTATTCGTAATGAAAAGCAGTAATCCCTTGTTCTTAGAATACTAGCGAAACGAATTAAATTAAAGAGGTTATTCTATGAAGTTATTGCTGTGGCTGCTGGGCCGATTACCTGTGCCGATTACCTTGATCTTCGACGAAGATTTTACTTTATGCTCTAGAGCATAAAACGCGACTTTATGTCGCCTACGCACGACATAAAGACGATTTTTAGAGCGAGAGAAGTGAAAAAGTATTTATGGCATTTCTCTCGCTTAACACCACGAGCCCATCAACTTTACAGTAGATAAACTTGCCAAAAAAATCTGAATGTTCTCTATATATTTCACAAACAGGCAGCAAACTTGTGTTTCGCGATCGCTTTCTTCGCGCCGAAGAGCTTCAAGCAGAGCATCTTGGTGCTGCGCGCGCTGGCGGCGGCGGGCGCCGTGCTCATGGGGCTGTGGGCCGGCGCCGAGGTCTGCGCGCCCGACGTGCTGGCCTGGAGCCTCGCGCTAGTGCTCGTCAACTCTATACACACTGTTTTTCTTATTGTAAGGTATGTCGTAGTAACTTATCTCCTGGGTCCTCACATGATCTGACCAAGACAATATCTGACTTTGTTCAATATTTCATCACTTGACTAAATCTTGTAATTTAAAGCCTAATTCATTGACTGTTGAACAGGTAGAATTTAGAAGTATAGGCTATTTCTCTTAAAATCTAGCTCTACTATGTATCTGTTTGCAAGTCAACAAGAAAGCGCTCGCCAGTTTACGATTGCACATTAAATTGTCGCTGGACGAACTCGGCGAAGACTGATTGCTGGACTTTGCCCACTTAAATTAAAGCACGTTAATGTTCCCAAATCTTGATGGGCAAAGTTTCTCTAACACGCAAACTGGTGATCGTAGTTCCTATCTACTTATACATCTGTTTGTAATCAAACCAAAATGCAAATGCTATTTAACCATTTCAGTTCTTTAAGTGCGTTTGGTTAAGGTAATCTGGGAATTATATTCTCTCACGCAGGTTTCTTCCTCCAGCGCTGTCTCTTGAGCTAACAGATCTATACTTGAAGCTGTTCAAGCCTCTCAAAGTGAACAAGAAGCACTTCACGGAACTGACTCGCGAAGCTAGGATAGTGCGGCTCGAGCCCGGCGAGGCGTATGCGGTCGAAGACGTCACGCCGGCCGACGAGAGATTGTCTATACTTTTAAAGGGAAAGTATGTTTTGCACATTACATTTCATGACCTTTAACATTCTGAAAATCAAAAGAAAGTATCGTGATTTTTCGTTCCGTGTGGTGTCGGGCGTAAAGAATAGCACCATCCCATATCTTCCCGTGGGTGTCGTAAGAGGCGACTAAGGGATGTACCAGAGAATGGGCAGCAGCGTTCTCTGTGTCTTTGTAACAACCATACTGCGATCGCCAACCCGCCTGCCAAGCGTGGCGATTATGGCAAACCCCCCCAAAAATGCCTGGGGGAGGCCTATGTCCAGCAGTGGACGTCTTATGGCTAAAATGATGATGATGATGATAAGAGATCTCGACTTTTGAGTTTTTTTCGGTTTCTTTTGATTTTATAAGAGATCTCGCACAAAAACATCTTACTGATTTAACTTAAATATTTTTTATCAAAATAGTTCTACTATTCCCAACACTCAATAATGTACAATTATTATGTGATGAGGGAAACACTGAAGTTAACTTTATTAATTAAACCACTTTACCTACTGTACAGTGGCGTCATCTGTTACAGAATAAATTGAATACTGAAAAAGTGTCCCCAAAAAATCTTATGAAGATAAAATATCAAGGGTACAGGCTACAAAATAAACAATTCAAAGACAAGCGAGGACCCTCACGATGTAAAATAAGATACCTACACATGTTCCTTTTGTTTTTGTCGTAGAATTATTTTTCTTTGTTTTATCACTGCTGGCATTGTATGGACTAGTATTGTATTCCATGAACTCTGAGAGAATAGAAAGATTTTGTATTCTGCGACTAATTGACTGACTTTGTGCGACGTTGTTCAGAATCTTTTATTTTATTATTTTTTACTTTGAATGAAGTTCTTGATTAGATAAAAGAAAACATTCGATTCATCGATTCGATGATCAATGCTTAATGTCCGACTGAACCTTCAGTTTAGGCTGCCTACCTTTGAACAAAAAACCAAAACCATAAACTGGCGAAATTGGACAAAGTGCTACGTACGGAATCCACGAGACCACAATGCAAGAAGCGATTTCATTAATTTTTTAGAAGCTATCTCATTTTCCCGTTGCTTAGTTATAAAATGAGAAGTTTCATCACATGGTCAATAAAGGAATGTGCGGTTTAACTTATAATTTCTCGTTTTTGGATTTTAGTTTTGTTAGAAGGTAATAGCCGAATAATCGGTTTCCGTTTCGGCCAAAAATCTACCACATAACGGACACTGTCAATTTATACACCTAACAGCCAGTTTCATAAACTAAATGTATACAAAGTAGATTTGTATTTGTTTGGGTTGGGCCACGCGGGGTAATGCACGGCAGCCCATAAACTAATGGTTCCAATTCCCCCGTAAGCCATTTCATAGCCACTGTAATGAAATTAAGTACCTAGACTACCCTAGTATAGCTAATACACCTTATTAGAGTGAAGTATTTTTACTTGCTGCCTTTTGCGTATTTGCATTATTATATCAGTACACACCGCAGCAGCAATTGCAATTACCCAGGCTCATACAAATTTATGATCAAAGTACGGGGCCGTGTAATTATAATAATTAAGTTTAATTATATTCCAAACGCTGCATAATTGTGTGGTTAAATGGCGTTCTAGGTCACGTCAAATGGGCGGATTTATCGCACTGATTACATCCCGCTTTCATTGATAACTCCAGAGTTCCCTCTGGAGTTATCAATGAAAGCGGTGGTGCTCTTGGGGAGCTAATAGGCTGTATTATCTATTAATCTAAGTTATTAGGGACACAATATGGAATCTAATCAAGCAGCTCATCAACGATTTATTCCTTTGGGTGGTTTTATACTTGTTCGGGGAGGCACATTCATTTCTGCAGTATTTATTGAGCAATAAATCCGATCTATATTTGGTATTCATTCGAGTCGTGCCTGGGATCATGCCGAATGAAGTTCACTGATCGTGAACTTCATTCGGCATACATCCCTTGCTGACTAAAATTCTAGTCGGCTCGGCACTGATCGAGCGTTTTCCCGAATATATGGGTACAAATCAATCTACTGTGCCGTGTCGAGCAGACGCGAACAAATATGTAGCATCGTATACTTTTAGTAGCAGAATGATTTAATAATAATAATTTATTTACTTCAGACACAGTCCATACATTGATATTAAAATTAGAATGCTATACAACACAACATTAGAAATTCATAATCATAAATCAAATTAAAATCAGACAATAAACATAAAATTACACAAACATATTAAAATTACAAAAACAATGTCACTTATATAAAATCAAATTCAATATTTAATAAATTAAAATAATACATAATAAAACTAAATAAACAAATGTCAAAATAAGCGTGGAGAAGCGCTAACATGAAGCAGCATCCACCTTTTTATTAGTGACAGGTCCCACCGCTCGGACAAAACCCTCAGGAGACTGTTCGAGCTGCTTCGTAGGCGACCCAATAGCGAAGCGCTTCGCTTCCTTATTATCGCGAAAAAATCATCGGTCCGCGCCTCCGCAAACATAGTCGAAGCACTACAAAACCGTGGAAGCCCTAACAGTATCCTGAAAGCATTGTTGTACTGAACGCGCAGTGCGCTGTACGCCCGCTGCGTATAGTCGGTCCACAGGCTGCACGTGTAAAACGACTGGCAATATGCCTTAAATAACGTCACTTTCACCTGAGTGGTACACCGTGCAAACCTGCGAGCCAACATATTACACCGGACAGACAGCGCCCTGCGCTCCCTCTCTATGTCCATATTGTCACACAAGTCGTCGGAGACCCAGTGGCCCAGGTACTTAAAATGCTGCACCCTTTTTAAAGGAATGCCGCAAAGAGTGACAGGTGGTACAGATGAGTATGATTTGTTACCGGCTTTAAAGATCATGAATTCACTCTTTTTAGCATTGTAACTGAGCCCATGGGCCCCCGAGTAGGACTCACAAATATGGAGAAGTTTGCGCAACGCACCAATCGATGGGCTCAGCAACACCATATCATCCGCGTAACTAATGTTGTTGATACACACACCGTCAATGGAACATCCGATATTAGTGCTGCTGAGCTCACCGATCAGCCTGTTCATGTACAGGTTAAAGAGGCGAGGGGAGGACAACCCCCCTTGCCTCACCCCGCATTCCAACCCATACACGTCCGACTGCGCACCCGCCCATCTAACGGTATTCTGCTGCCTACTGTACCAATACCGGAACAGAGATACAATCTCACGTGGCACATCCGTTTCACATTGTAGCTTCTGCCATAGCCTGTCATAACACACCAGATCAAAAGCTCTGGAAAGATCTAAAAAACATGCATATACTGGTGTGTTTCTGTCCGTATAGTACTGGACAGTGATTTAAAGAGAAAGCTAATTCATTAAATTGTTCCCGAACAGATTGCGAGTGAGCTGCGATGAAACACATCTCCACTTCATACAGCCTTACCAGTTTGTTGATTCTCCAGAGTGGGAGGCCAATCGCGAACAATCAGACGACGTCTTCCAGGTAATTAAATTTAATATTAATAATTATCTTCCTGCCCTTATTCATCATTCTATTTGGGGTCGGCGCAACACGTTTTCTTCTTCCATTCTTCCCTGTTAGACGTCATGGGGGACTAATAATGTGTCCCCTATTATTATAAAAACAGATGTTTTTATAATAATAGGTACAGCATTATTCGATCTTAGGGACAATGTCACCTCTGAAGTAGAACGTGATACATCTGTCACCTCGCTCAAGAGAAAACAGCCTTAATATTCCACAAAAATGCATTAACTTCCAATTTGTTGATTGTCTTGCTGCTGAAATTCAGTGACGAAATTCACCCTGAAAATGAAAATGGCTAGAATTTTACGCTAGTCTTTATACATATTTTTCTCTGATAATCGATGCAGTTTGCACAATTAATCTTTTTGTAATATTCTTCGTATGCGACGTCATTCATGAAACATTCGTTTATATCTTTGCTCACTCGAGTCGAACGAGACACAACTCATTGAAATTCCACGCACAGTTACGCTAAATAATTCAGGAGCGCTTCGGAATAACGCATTATCTTAATGACTGGGGATTTATTAAACTGCCTCCGTCAGACACGATAAAACTAACACATATTGGCGTTTTCCAATATATTTTTGTTTGTCAGGTATTTACGATCGCGACGTTCTGGCAAACAGAAACTTCATAAAGCAAGAGTGAACAGGCCCGGTCGTTCCATCATAGATCTCATCCTTGGCTTTCCGTCAGACGCGATCGAGGTCAAGAGCAGGCTCATTTAGAAATAAAAAGAAATCTTGGACTGTAGCCTGAACACGCCTCATTTTGTTATTATTTTGAAAATAATGAAAATATTATTAGATATTGAATTTAAGTGCAATGTGATTATATTGCTATAGGTATGTACTAATATTGCACGTGGTATTGATCATTAACTTCAGATTCTATAATTCAACCAAGGTACTAAGTCGAGGGGCGCTTGAGTCCCGCTTGAGGGCGCGTGCCTTCTCAGGTGCACAGTAATGATCATCTCGTTTACCCTTAAGGTAGATACCTTTGCCTGAAATATTTACATAGAGAACAGAACAGTCTGTTACGGTCGGATTCAAACGTTTGAGTGAATTGAGATTAAACTTTACGTGAATATTTTATTTAAATAATTTCAATTCTTTTTTGTTTTACCTTTTTGGTTTTAATTTTCTTTTCTTATATGTTTGTATAACGAATAAACTTACGTTCTAATGTTTTAAAAAAGTTTTCTGGTCATTCGTCTTTATCATTTTTAGTTGTAGATATTTTATAAATACGGGATGGAACGGGCTACCTATCATGCCGTGCGAACTTTACCAATGAGAATATGAATGTACCTACTTACCTCCTATATACCTAAGCTGATGTATATAACGTGAGGACTGACTAGAAACTCGCATGGATAAGTATTACACTATTCATAGGTTACATGACTACAGCATGTAGCCATTTCAGAACAATGTTTCAACTACAGCCAGCTAATATATATTATTATTGATTAAGTACAAAAGTCAAGCTAGTTGTTCGAGCAGATTTGATTTCGTTACGATGGCTGTTAGTTTGTTTCAGACATACTTTGACTACAAAGAGAAACGCCGCGGGAAACCGTTGAAGGGGGTATAATTGACGTATCGCTTTTGTATGTCAAGCTCTCGATAGAGCGACAATAAAAGGAAATAGAAAATCATTAATTTTTCCTTTTTTCGGATAAACTCTTTCAGCCGTAAAATACGACTAAAAAGTTTGTGAAAAGGCATTAAAATACAAGCACTATTAAAAAGGCGCGTTATATTTGATTTACTGTTTGTTTTTCCTCTAACCTTGGATGTTGCTTGTCTGAAATAAAAATTATTATATTTTTATTAACTTCAGGAGTTACTTTGCAGAAATCCATGACATTGAGTGTTATGCAAAACATTTAATGGACGTATTTCTAATCCTTAAATTAGTAACATTTGCCACCTATTTCATTCAAAGTTAATATTATGATACATGGCAGCAAATGTTTGAACATACGCTGCCGCCAGCTGCATACCTACAATACAACGTATCTAAACTACATCAGATCAACCGGAAAAGTGAGTGGCTTTATTGGAAAACTCGAGGCAACTCTATTCAAAGCTATACGAATACTTGTTGGGCAAAAGATCTTATCTCCGGATACTTTCGGTGCACGTGCTCGCGCCCGAACTGAAACATATATAAATAATGTAACCCCATTTTCCCTGCTGCGATTATCTGTGTTTCTCATTTGGAAATGGAGATTTAGCTACCTATTCTCCCTGTTTGCTATGATAGAATATACTTATTCAAATATTATAATTATTAATAGGCTTTTGACCGTGGCTTTCTTTATACGGTGGTAGGAATATGTACTATGGTAATGTACTAAGAAAATAAAAAAGTTACCTTCTGTGTACTGTTATGAGCTCTAATATATTTATATACTTACTTAGGCCCCATATTACATTATCAAATATCTCTGATCATTTAATGATCATATATTTGATCCAATATAATTGACTATTGAATAGTATTGAAAAAAATAGATGATCAAGGAGAAAATGAATCATATGTCTATATTACATTATCCAATAACATTGACTCATAGATCTATGATCCAAGATAAATGATAGTGTAATATTAAGGAAGATTCGAGAGTAATTTTATGCGGAAAAATTAATGCAACTTTGATTATATCTATAATTTGTAATTGTATGAAATAGTATATGTTTTCGTAAGTCTATAAAATTACAATAAAGATATTAAATTAAGAGAAAATTAGTACTAGCTCTTGTGACTGTCTGTACCTACCCCAGATTATGGTTTGCCTGTGTGCCAAATTGCTTACAAATTCTTTCCATTAGTCGAAAAAGGTAACAAACAGATAGTCGAGTTACTTTATCATTAATATAGTAGTTTGGATTGGGAAAATAAATCGATTAAATATTGGCATAATTGGCATTTATTATTTAGTTAGAATATTTTACCTCACCCTTAAACGTTAAAGTCATTATCTTTTGAAAACTGCTACTAAAACCCACCGCTTTCCTGTTTTTTTTCTATCCAACTATTATTATACTTGTATATCCAGTATATCCTCCAGCCAATACAACTTCTACCATTCTCCTATCTAATCCCCGTAGGGTTAGCCAGATATAGAAATCTGTGCCACAACTTCGATAATATGTCTTCATATCCAATATCAATATCTATGACAAGTTACATTGGATTCGCGGGGTAACACTTTAGACGCTTTTAGAACAGTCTATTCTATTTCTAGTCTGGTAAGGCATCATATCGTCATAATAATATATTATCATCAGCATATATTATATGTGGTCGAGTCACATTACTCAACTATTACATACCTAGTACATTATAATATCTGTGATAGTACTAACGTTTTTATGAAGTTTCTAAGTTGTTGTTGTTGGTTTTTTTTTCTTTATAATGGTGGAACCTCAGGACTGTCCGTGAAATTCATCATTTTCAACTTGCACGAGCGAGTCCTTGAGAGTTCAATATTGTAGAGGACTGTATCTGTGACTTCACATAATTGTAATGGCTTCCCAAAACTCGACGTGTTGTATTAACGTCCAGAGAGCCTAGTCAGGTGGCAAGAACTTTTGAAGCGTTTCGTATATTTACTAATAACGATTTTTAACAGGACTGACATATTTTTTTCGGTACTCTTAAATCACCTTAATTTTGTGAAAGCCTTTTGTGCTGCACTTTCAAAAGGTGCGGTAAAACCTTTAACCGACCAGAGGCTCTAGTACGAGTACGCGGTGTACACTTGCAAATACTTAATATTAATATATAGCATTTTTTTGCAACAAGCACAATCAAATCAGTAAGTATCATCTGTAGATAATAGATATGAAAGAAATTATGAAAATCATATTTGTAACAAATATTTTTAACGTCGTGTTTACGTTACGTTTACCCCGCTGCACGCTCGTGCTGGGGCCTCTGGCCGAACACCGGACGGTACTCCAGATAACGTACTTTGTCAGATAATTTACTGAAGTATTTGTCAAAGCCCGGTGTCTTCTTCAACCAGTTCGTAGTCCACGTGGTCAGTGGAACTGACAGCCACAATGTTTCTCAGGTGAGCGTGATTGCGGAGGAGGTGTCCACGTGCGTGTGCTGGCCGCGCATGCGCCTGGAGCGCGTGTTGCGTCACCGGCCGGCGCTCAAGGTCGTGCTCGACTGCCTTATAGGTCAGTCCTCCTTAACTGTTGTCGTTGCAACGCCAGGAATTCACTTACATTACAATTTTTGGGGACTCGAATCTGTAATCTGAAGGCAAAACGATAGCGTATTTATAATCCATTTCCACATAATTGACAATGTTAATACTACTTAGACTAAATATTTTTAGTGTATCGAAACCGCTCGCCCGAGTCGCGCCGCGCGTCTCATGGCCATTACTCTTTCTTCAAAAACCGTCTGGGGGCCGCGTGCAAGACGCATTAAAGCTATGGCATTTTTTCACCAAATACAAGGCCCCTGACTAAAATAGCTTTCCATTATATCGTTAACTTAAAGGAAAATTTATTGGTGCCAGGAGTTATTGTTTATGTAAACCAAATTAAGAAGTGAATGCGCGGCAATTCACCTCCGAATACTTTCCAATTTGAGCAGGAATTCCAAATTACCTTTGGCCCTAAATAGAACAAAGGTCCCCCAATGTGAAGCATGCGGTGACTCGACAAAATAATTTATTCATCCAATCTAACTTTTTAATAATGATATCGATACGGATTTTCCGTAAAACCAGGTGGTCCTTTTCTTCGAGAGGACCATATTAGTTTTGAATTTAGTCAACAGCTTGACGCCATAGTTGATAAAAACTTTTATTAATAAACATGAAAGTAAATAGTAATTTTTGTATTGAATACAATGTAATACAACAAACCAAAATCAACAGTTGTTATCAAAAACTAAACATCACTTTAAAATATAACCTTAAAGAGTTACAATATCGTAGCAATATGCTACGAAGAGATTGCTTTGGCGTAGCACCCACATTCCTCAAAAGGCCTAACGAGACTTGATAAAATATCAGTGGCATACGAGAGTTGGCATGGCGATAAAACCGTAGCAGTATTCAAATAAAATAACGAAAAGAATTAAGTGCTATCTATAGCGTAGCCATTGTGAAATAAATGATTGGTAGTAAATTCATAAAGATTTTCTTGAAATATGCTTACGGTGCCCTTAACTTTCTAAAACTATTCACAAAGAAACGCTGTTCCGGGTTCATAAAATGAGTACCTATGAGCGAAGTACCATTGTCGGTAGCTCCTACTACCTCTCAAGTCTCAACACCAATGTATGACAAGATTATGTTCAACAACTTTCCAGGCAAAGACATAACGCATAAGCTGTACTCAGTGAGCGAGGGCCTGACGGCAGGAGTAGGCGCCGAGCACGAGGGGCACGCGTCGCACCTCACGCGCTCGGCCAGCGTGGACGCAGTGCATGAGGGCACGCGCGGCCGCTTGCGGAGTAACGACTGGCGCGCGCGCAGCAGCACTGTTGCTAAAGGTAAACGAAAACGAAGATTCATCATCATTGGCTACAGTCCACTTCTAGACATAAGACGACCAATCGCACGCCATTTAAATCGATCTTTGGCAACTCTCTTACAACTGCTATTAGTCAACCTACGAAAATTGTCGATCCACCTAGTCAGAGCGCCCCATCTCATTCGCGGCCTCCACTCATCATGTTCTTCAACTAATATGGCCGGCCCATTACCACTTATCCATGCTTATTCTGTAAGATTTTATTAATTCCTTCAAATTATAAATTAAAGTCTTAAAAGTTACTAATTGTAAACGTGTTGGTTCTCCAGGATCATCATACTGGCAGCCAATGGTCGCCCGTCAGTTCCTTCAAAAGTCACCGTTCGGGCCCAGGTTAGCCGCCCAACCTCCGCGATTACTGACGCAGGTGTCATCAGCGAGTCTGCAGCCGGCAGTAGCGACGCGGAAACGCAGTCCACCACGGCGGACCACGTCGTTTAGACGTGGACGAGAAGTGAAGTTTGCGGAGCAGACGATAGCCGCGGAGCCGGCCGTGTGACGCGGGCCGCGGCTCCAGCCGGAGCTGGTGCCGCTCGTCTCGCCACAAACCTTCTCGCCCGCGCACACGTCGATATCGCCGTCTCTCAGGACACCCTGACCGCTAACCGAGCGAACGGACTCGCCTCACACCACTGATTTCTAACTTTCGTCGTTCACTGTGAACTTAATTACCCAGTGTCCTTGTAAGTGCTATAGTTTATAACATAAAACATTGAACGTCTAACATAAGTGAAATGCGAAAGATTATGACTTTTCGTTAGTGATTTCGGTTCGTTCACAGAAAGAGCTTCCTGTTATAAAATAATCAATATTTATTTATATTGTTATTTGTAAAAAAAACCTCGTTCGCTCGAAAAAAGCTCGTACGGTGGAACTATTAATAGTCTGCTGCGGTGGCACTGATCTAGCAAGTGAAATCTTAGTGTAAGTGGAATGTGATCATTTTAATGAGTGCCGGTGTAAAATTGTAATTATTGTGTGAGAAGTAGTCTAGCGCCGATGTACCTACCAGCTGTACCTACGCATAACAGTTTATGGGATCACGTAACGCTCAAGTATCTAACCAAAAGAACACTACGATAAAGTGTAATTTTTTATAAAAGCAAGAAATGCGAACAGAGCGATATAGTTCCATTTACTGATAGAAAAATGGAATTGTAATTATACCAAATTTTTTAGCAATTGATAATTCAAATGTGGAATTCTAAAAGTATTTTAATGTTAAAGTAATTAATTGTTTATTAGTGATAAGATGTGTTAAATTCGTGATAATATAAATTAAAGTTACTGCGCGAGTTATTAGGTATCCATCAAAAAATTACTGCATATTTTCTAGTTCTGTGACGGGTAAAATTCAGGTTTAAACTTATATAAGCGTCGTTTAATTATTTTTGCGTAAGAAAATGGCAATAGGTTGAAAATGTGCCTGTCGTTTATTAAAGTACAGCCAGCAAAGTTCCAGTGATACCATCTCTAGCACCGTATAATAATAATCGTAGCGTGACGTCTACACCGCTTCTAATAATCGTACTTAATCACAAATTGCTGATGGTTACAACTGGTATTTGTGCTGAGTGTACCGATATTATTTTTATAAGAGTTTTGACTGCTTCTATCTACAACAAGTACCTAAGATTTACTTAATAGCTTGAGATTGACTCGTTGTGTAAACCAAGGGAAAAAGACTTTGTTTAAAAAAGAGTTTGCATAAAGTTAAAAAAAAAATCATTTAGTAACTATCATTTGAGCAGAAAAAGTCAATTTGAGAAAATTATCAACGATGTGCGTTAAAAAGAGTTAAAGAAGGTAATTTAAAGTACCTACTTGTACTTAGTGAAAATTACAACGAAAAAAGTGTTTGGTGTGAAAAGATGTTGGATGAGTAGGTCCTACCTAACATTATCAAACACGTTTGTCGATGTCGCAAAAAGGTTAGCATGAAGATAAATTATATAGGTAACTCTGTCAGATTTGTGTGGTCAATGTGTAGAGTTTTGCTATAAGTTAAAATGTTTTACATCTACTATTTAAATAAAATTTAGGACTTGACAACCCAGAATTTAATTGCAATATTAAAAAATAAAACCTTTTTTAACACCTTTTAAATAAACACATTTAAAAAATATTATAAACGACTTGTTTAAGTACACCAAACGGAATTTATAGATAGTAAAACTATAACAACTGTTCTAATGTTCAAATTGCACATTTGGAATATCTCACAAACAAAAATATTCAAATTCATCTAAATGCTAAGGGCTGAGCTTTTAGTAAATGTATTTACTCATGTAATGTAAGCATCATGTGGACTCATAGTCGTTAATCTTTTTAAATAAGTGTCATAACACATCTGAATAGAGAAAGATACAAACATCACATGCCGAGGAAAATAAAAATGACAACACAATAAGGGATATTGTTTTCTATAAACGATTTACAAGTGAATAGGGTACAATTTTGCACTGAATTTCCAACTCGGCCAAGTGATGTTTGAATCAGTATCATAGATACAAAATTATTCACCTCGATGTTTAGTTGATGTTGTTGCTTCACTACACGTGTACGGTGTCAGACTAGATGAGCATGTAGTTTGGTACATACTGTACTTCAATTCGTCGGAATAATACTGTCGACGATACATACGTAATTTAAGAGACCGTACAACGAGGATCAAATCATCACTTTCACTATTAGATAAGTAGGTAATCTTAATTCAATGAGTGGTACGCGCTCTCATTTTGATAGACTACGGCAACAAGAGAGAACTTCTAAATAATAAGGTGTAACAAAATAGATTTGTAACCGAACTTTCTGATATAAATATTGCAGAGTATTTTTACGTTTTGGAACGTATTTAAAATTGGCAAATAAGCAACTGTGTCAAGCTAAGAAATTGATAGACGTGTTACTATTTTCAGTGTTATTTTATTACTTACAGGAGTATTTTCAAATCATGAATGTGCTCTTTTGTGAATTAGCAGGGTCACTTATTTATAATTAATCCAACTCTAATTTCTATTGGGACTTCCAACATTCCAAAATCTTCCATTTTGATTGAGATCGAGATCGACTGTACTTATATTCCGTTAGCCCAAAACATTATTGGGCCAATGCTTCCCCTTTGAGTCTTCCACTGTTTACAATTGTTGATCATTTCTAGATGAAGGGACTCCTATTCTAGAAAAGAATTCTGCGTCCCCGCTTGATGACACTGCAATGCTCTTTCAATAAATCTCATCAATTTAATGACGTCTTCATTCTATCCTGATTGTACGGTGTCTATCACGAATACATATCGTTCTTCGTCTTGTCTCGTCTTGTTAGTTCTTCTCTATGGTGTAGTAATGTTCTTGGTGGGCTAATTTTTTAAAGGAGTAGTAGTTTGTACGAATGGACTTCAGATGCATTAAGTAGGTTTTCACACCACATCGTCACCGTCATCATAGCCGTAAAACGCTTTGTTAATGACTTAACTAGTAGCAAGGGATGATCAGAGAATGGTGTAGTATTGTTACACGTATGTAGTATTGAAACAGGCAAACTTAATGAGCAAACGATTCCTGTTCTGTAGGTAACGCTAACAAAACCGCACCGTTCTCTACGTTTCTTGCAAATTACAAAAATGTTGGCCTTGCTCTTATGGTGTAATAAAATAACATTATAAAAGGCTAGTGAAATTTTGATAACTAAATACCAACTAGACTTGAAATTATAAATTGATAAGGTAAATCATAATGACATTAATTATGTATTAACTAACTTATTACTCACACAGTGTATTTCATGTTCCGATGCTTTTTGGATTTGTTTGTCATAAGTTACTGATAAGAATTGAGTACCACACGCTTAAGACGACTTCGAAATGAGGAACTCAATGTTATCACAGGAATTGAAACTGGTTCCTAATTGCAGTTGCGACAACCAAACGTTCCTTACTTCAAAAACTTCACCTTTGCCTAAAATTTACCTAAATTTAAAATTTTGATTAGTCCTGAAAACTGATGGGTCTATTCTAAAAATACATTATTTTCATATATTGTCATATTTACGTGTATATTTATTTCAATGTCAAGGGATTTCCCCAATTAACCTGAAAAAGTTTTTACACACAACTATTGATAAAGAAACTTCCAAATATAATCAAGTCTAAGTTTGTATGTTTAGTATTGTGTACTTAGCAGCTGCTTGAAATATATGCATCACCGTGCAAAATAATGATAATGTAATCGCTTGACTGTATTTATTTGTAAGTGTCTCGTCACTAGTGCGATATTAATGTAATTTTATTGTCAAAGCTACTTATATTTGTACAAAAACGGGAGCAAGTTCTGAATGATTTAACGCTTTTGTAATTAACTTTTGTTTTAAATGCAGGCATAGGTAAGCTAAGTCTGTAGTTATTAGGAGAATATTTATAATTTGTCTATTGTGTACTATCAACAAAATCACCGGGAGCGTTTTCCTGTAATGTAACAATCAAAATTCGATTTTGTACAGAAAGAAATGAATCTGAACATTAAAGGAGAGTGCGATTATTCGTTCCATGTATTGTTAAAAATAAATCTGATCAAGCACTTATGTACAAAGTGAACACAATCCAATAAATCTTCCAACATGTTTAAAGTCTACACTGACATAAAACTAGGACAAAGGTGCCGATTTCTTCCAATATCACCACTGAACCTTTTTTTTCAGTAACTACATCTAAATATAATGTTGTATATTCTTCAGTAAATCTAGATACGAGTAGGCAGTTACGATGTGATACTTCGACATATTCATAGAATTGTGAAAGGCGCGTTTCGGCGTAGGTACCTACGCGCATTCATTGTTTTAGAAGATTTAGTTCCATTCTACTGAGCAGCGAATAAAAGCAATAGTTGATAGTGATATTGAGAACTTATGCTGTTTTACCTATGTGTGTTGTTACATAGTATGTATATTGTATCTGCTGTGAACTAAAACAATGATCGGTAGCGACACTTGGCAGAGCGCCTCTGTGATACACGTTAGCTATATAGAATACGAGTCGTCGGTTCATATTCATGTATTCGCAATCTGATGTTATTCTCATATGGGTTGCCTCCTGCGTCTCGTCATACATGACATTACAGTTATTGATTATATTATTGTATTTATTCACTTTATTAACATGTTTATTATGTCTTTAATAAAACAATTGCTTATTACATCGTTTTATTTTAGTGGCAACATTATTTTTACAAACCTCACATAAATCATACTTAATTATTTTATTAAGATTTTCCTCTATTTACAGTATGAATAAGGAACGCTAAACTAAAGCGGCCAACTAACGCGCGGTATCGCGTGTACTATATCTACTGTTTACACTTACAGTACGCACACCAATCTGTTAGTAAATAGTGGGGCAACATGCGGCAATCATTGCAACGACACAGGTAAATAAGAGGATAACCAGTTCCCTTCAAACAGCGTAACGATTTAGACACATTTCATACAAAACACAGTGTTTACGAGTTGACTTTAAGACGAACGATGACCCCTGCCCGTTACGTCATACAGACAACATTATTCGACTTAACGTACATAATATTGTTTAAAATGGTAATCAATGCGCGGAGCGCTGATAATGAGCTGATAAGTCAGTAGTGTGCGAAGGCAGGGCACGGCGCCGGCCCACGACATGAATCTTTTTTATTTATAACTAGAAAAAATATAATAACGTGTACATTAACAATTTTAAAATAGCCATAATGTCGTTCCTTATGAGAAAATGTATCGTGAACTTGAAGAATGTGAATAGATATAGCACAGTGTGTGTTTTGATGCAAACTGTAAGTAAAACAAGCATATTTAGTTTTGAGAGTTATTACGGTGTTCATCTTGATGTAGCGGTCTAAAACACATTAATTAAAAAACATGTGAACATCACATGAAAAAATTGCAAGAATTTAAATATGGAAGTAATTTAGTCATTTGTGTCAGTAAATCAATTTAGAATTTGCATCAGTGTAAAAACGGGTTATGAAGGTCAAGATCAATGTAGAATAAAATTAAATCCAGCTGTTATCACCGGCGTTTATTTCGTGTCACTATATGTAGTAGATAATCAATCACACTGATTATCACTTAGCAGCAAAATTATTATATGGCACGTTTTATAATAATCAGTGCCACACAAAAAATCAGAAAGAAGTTTCTTCATGGTAATAAGATAAGAACGTAATAAAAAAGTTAAGCTTATCAACTAATTGCCAAATAACAGTGGGAGGCGTTTTATAAAAATACGCTTCAAGGTGATATCAGATTCGCGAAAGTAAACATGTAGGACTAAAATCGAGTAGATTTGTATGGGAAAATAGTTTGGTACGGTGGATAAATTGATTATTTCAACATGAGTATGAAAACGTGAATAATATAGGGATTGATATGTTCAACAATGTGCGACAATTTACGAGGAAAAATATAAAATGAGAAGTCACTTATACGAAGAACAGATGGTAATGAGCCACGACGGAAGTGCTTATACATTTCCGTTTTGCCTCGTTAGTTTCCATACTGTATGGTCGTTCTTTCCATACAACGAAGTCTATTAGGTTCTTGTCCTGTTGAAACTTTGTCACATTTAATTTCTATCCATTTTCATGTCTACTTTACCAGTAAAAGTCGGTCCCACCAGAGTCTAAACTTATTTACCTACAACTACATGTACACCAAAATTTTTGATATGTTTTTCCGGGATAAAAATTCGGCTGCTTTTAAAGCTGCTATTCCAAATTACATCCAGATTCATTCAGCTGTTCTGGCGGTATTGAGTAAGGAACATCCATCTATCCAAATTTTCTCATTTATAGTAGTTTAGTAAGACATCATTTAGGTAGACAAACAGCTGTTCTATTTCCGCTTAATATTTCTTGAAGTTATATTGATATCTATATATTTTCAGGGTAAGCATCGATCACATTATTCAACTAATAATATTTATAAACGCAATGTTCTATTATCCGATGTGCACCTACGACAAAGGAAGTTCCACACAAGTCAAATAGTCAACAAAATTGTCGCCTTCAAACTATCAGACATCGGTGAAGGTATACGAGAAGTGGTTATAAAAGAATGGTAAGACCCCATTACAATTTAATTTATATCCTAATAGGTTTATGTCCCATTTTACTTTTATTTCTTTTTTATGATACGTTAATGCAAAGTCATTAAAATTCGGTAGTTCCAGTTACTGATCAATCAGCCTTTAAAACACACAAATGAAACGATTTTATGGGTTTTCAAATTAAATAATACATCATCCTACTTACGTTATCTTTTGAGATTGCCCAGGCGCGTTTGATGTAACAGTTGTGTGTTTGTACACAACAAAGACTGTTTTGTTTTAGAAATGACTGAAAGTTCATTTGAAATAACAAATACGCTCTTTCTATTCGATGATATGCATTTTATGAGTTTGTTTTCGTCTCTATGCTGTACCTACTTACTTGATTAGAACATACATTTATATTGCAAGTTGTATTGACTATAATTTTAGCCTTAATACTGGGATGACGTAGATCTTTCAGATCAATCCAATTCTTCATTCATTTCTTATCTCTCTTATGTTTACTTTTTTAATCTTTAATTTTTTGTCAATTTGGTTTGTCCTGTGTGAAACCATTAAAGCGTTTTTGTTTTCTTTCTTTCATTAGATGCTTATTTTGAGTTCTTTAATTGACTAACGGTTATGTTTTGTGGTGCTCAATATCAACTAGCTGTATCGTTCTAGTTACACCCTGACTTTCTTTTGATTGCTGAACCTTAAAGATGTTTTCATAAAAACGGGTTCAACCACATATGTGCAAAAAATGAGAAACTCCATTAAGCTTGAATCTCCAATTCCAGGTTCGTGAAAGTAGGTGACAAAGTACAGCAATTCGACAACATTTGTGAAGTGCAGAGTGACAAGGCAGCTGTTACGATCACCAGTCGATATGATGGTGTGGTTAGTAAACTGTACCACGAAGTTGACCAGACTGCGTTGGTTGGACAACCACTTGTTGATATCGAAGTACAGGGAGGGGCTGATGAAGGTAGGTTGTGGTTAGCTGTTTAGAGGTTATTGAGAATTTCGGTTTAAACTTTGCCTGGAAGTTTGCTTTCTTGTAGGTATCAAAATTTACTATTATTGAATAACTACATAAAAAATTGAATTGGTTGTGTGAATAGACACTAGACAGCATTTATTTAGAACTGGAAACCTTCCAATGTTCATGATATTTAATTATTTAGTTAAAGAGCATATTAATTACTTCACCAACGAACATCCTGTTTTGATATTTTATTATTTAATTCCAGGTGCATCTTCAACACCAGATGAAAAACAAGCCACAGCTATTAAACAGGAATCAATAGCGGACAAAAGTCAGAAAGTAAAAATATTAACCACCCCATCCGTTAGAAGAATAGCCGCACAGTTCAAAGTTAGTTGATATAACACACTTTAAATACGGTCAAAATAAAATGTTTTAATATTTTAACTTCAACTGTCTCGACGTTACAAGATTTACCAAATTAGGTACCTCTGTTTGTATATTCCATAAAGATCATTCTCATGCTTATAGTCGGAGAAACGACAATCTCCAAACGATCAATAAACTTCCCCTTTTATATACTTTTTATTACCTATATTCACGCATCATTTATTCACCCATGCATCATTACGCCTTATTCTTCAAGGTAGACTTAAGCACCGTCAAACCCACTGGGAGGAATGGAAGAGTACTCAAAGAGGACATGCTAGCTCATTTGAATATCAGCTCCGATAGATCCAATGAAGTACCTGATTTATCCAGTATCAGTGCAATGGCTATACCACTGGTGCAAGCACAAGCAAAAATGGAAGTGTTATTAGAAGATAGAGTTGTGCCTGTTAGTGGTTTTACGAAAGCCATGGTGAGATCAATGACTGAAGCAATGGTAAGTAATTCTATTGTAAAATTTAATACGAGTAGTATTAAGACGAAACGCTGCAGTCAGTACGCTCCAAAATCGAAATCGTCAATATCGGGCCACGTCTGTAAACTGCATCGGATTTTTAACAAATGGGCCAGTCGTGACGTAGTTGGTGGAGTGTAGCCGCAGATTGAGGTCTAGGAAACGCTGTTGTCATGGCTGACTTGGTAGCGTTTATAAGAGATTAGCTTCTGCCCACGACGACATTTAACCCCAACCCCAGGAGTTAGGATGGCAATGAGACGGCGGTCTCTTTATAGATTCAAACATTTTCTACCATCTAGCACTAAAACAACTTTGGTCCAGTCACTTGTGCTTTCCATTATCGACTATGCTGATGTTTGTTACTCTGATCTTTCCCAAGAACTTTTAAACAAATTGGATCGTCTTCATAATAATTGCATTCGGTTTATTTTTGGCCTTCGAAAATACGATCACATCTCTGCGTACCGTTCTCAGCTTAAATGGCTGCCTATCCGACTCAGAAGATCCCTCATATCTCTTTGCACGCTCTTCACTATTTTAAAGGATCCATGTACTCCCGATTCTTTAAAAAAATACTTCAAAGTGTTGGGCAGTTCACACAATCGTAACCTTCGAGCTTCCAAGAACCTTCTGCTTGAAATTCCCTCACACCGTACTGGTTTTATGTCCTCTTCCTACGCTGTCTTAACCATAAAGCTCTGGAATGCGCTACCCCCTTACATTAAAAAAGCAGAGAGCAAGATGGCTTTCAAAATAAAAGTCCGGAAATACTTTTTGAAATCGGACTGAATTGTTCTCAATTAAGTCGCTTGTCTTAGTAGGTATTCGTTGGTAATTATTATGAGGTTTTCGTATTTTATTCTGTTTGTATGTATTTAAATACCTATCTATTAGTTTATTTAATTATATCTATATATATGTGTATTAGTATGCACCGATATATGTATTATGTTTGCAAAATGGTATTATCCTTATTATTACTTTTTTTTTTCACTCTACCACAGTACCTAACCTACTGTCCTATTTGACCCTAAGGTTGACTGGTAGAGAATGCCTTGTGGCATTAAGTCCGCCTATGTACCACTCTTGTACATGAAGTTTAAATAAATAAATAAAATAATTTGTCAAACACACAAACACTTCAGCTATATAAATTAGTATAGATCCTCCGAAGACGACCTGAAATAAGAAGGAATGAAGAAGGGCTATGGGGCTAGCTTTTTACTAGTATTAGCAGTGTGAGAAAGCTCAAAAATACATACATACATACATACAATACATCATATAAAATAAATGTTCTCAATTAATTTCAGAAAATACCCCATTTCGGATATAGCGACGAATATGATGTAACAAACCTAGTTGCATCCCGAAAATCATTGAAGAAACTAGCAGAAACCAAAGGAGTGAAGTTGACATACATGCCAATAATCATCAAAGCTGCTTCCCTAGGTCTGGAACAACTGCCTGTCCTCAACAGTAGTCTGGACAGCACTTGTGAACACCTCACTTACAAAGGAAGCCATAACATTGGCGTTGCGATGGACACACCTAATGGCTTAATTGTTCCTGTAATAAAGGTAACTGAAATCTAACACCATCATCTGCCTGGCATTTTCCTAAATATTTAGTTCTTTTTTTACTTCTATGAAAATCCTCATAAATACGTTCCGTCTAGGGCGAGCGGAGAGCAATGTCGGAATTTTACCGACTAAGTACATGATTGCGTCAGGGGCCTAGTAGATTCGGGCTGCGGGTTGTTCACAAGAGAAAACGCGGCCTCGACATAAAGGGCTAAGAAGGAACACGGGTGGTTTTTAGTCAGTAGAAGTCTGACACTCCCATTCGCTCTGCCCAAGAGAGGGGAGGGGTTATTTGATGATTTTCCACCCACCAAAAAAAAAAAGGGGCCTAGTACATACAAGTACATTCACTCGCATCCTCGACTCGAACCAACTAAAATTCCAAACCATTCCTGGCACTATCCACCAGATAATTAAAAAAAACCAGAGTGATAACATCCGCTAGGTTTTTTAACCAGATCTAATATGGAAGGGTTTGAATCAGCCCCATATCATTTTTAATTATAAGGTAGTAATATCATTAACTTTTATTTTCTAGAACGTACAAGCGAAAACGATACTAGAAATAGCCCGTGAGCTCAACACACTCCAAGAAAAGGGTTTGAAGGGACAACTAGGACTAGCTGAATTGACTGGAGGAACGTTTACACTGTCGAACATTGGCATTGTAAGGACCTGATCTGATATTTTCGTATATTTTTAGACTTTCTAACAATAATAACCTTGTTTTATGGAATAACGTTTAGGAAGTAAGCGCCTGCGAAGGCTTGTTTTACTGAAAATTATAGCTAGCTGAAGAAAAGTGAATGAAATTAATGGACTAATTTGTATGTTTCAGGTTGGAGGAACTTATACTAAACCTATTATATTACCACCGCAAGTAGCAATTGGCGCACTAGGAAAAATTCAGGTAATTACCTGATTATTAACTTCTACATTAGACATTACCCAAGCGACTACCTAAACTATAACACTATAGTGTCAGTCAGTGTTACAGAATATGTTTTCAAGGAACTGAGAGATAAATTTTCATTTTATATTTTCTAACCTCCAGAATACAATCATATCTAATTAAGAATGCAGTTGAGATGGCTATTAAAGTTTACTTCACTGTTCTTGGTCTAAGTTTTATACGAAACGTTTTGAAGACAGTCCCTTAAATCTTGTTTCCACATTAAAACACCAGAATAATTTATGAATGGTAATTAACTTAATTACTTTACTTTTTTTTGGTTGCAGATATTACCAAGGTTCGATGCTGAAGGTAACATAAGAAAGGCTCACATGCTGACAGTGAGTTTTTCAGCAGATCATAGAGTCATAGATGGAGTCACTATGGCGCGTTTCTCAAACCACTTGAAGAACTACCTCGAAAATCCTTACACATTACTATTGGATCTATAGAAAGATTACAATTCCATGTAATTTTGTTGTTTGAATGGATGCAGGACTTATTTGTAACTGCAAGGCTTATGTTGTTGCTTGCGTTAAAAATGCGCCCTGTATGCAAGTTCTAACTTATTTTTTATGAAATAAAAGTGTGATTTGTTTTTTATAGTTTTATTGTAACACGTTAATTATATATAAAACAAAGTCATAATAATTTCATTATAAAAATAAAGGACCTAGACATATGCTTAAAAAAATATGCTAAAATGATTTTCAGTCCAAAAACAACACCGACACAGTTAACCAAAACGTCTAACGTGATTTCAAGACATATTGCTCAGAGCACTTGTATGAGCCCAGTCAAAGTTCTTTGATTTTGTTCGATTGTAAGGCGGCGTCCTAATTGCCAACGATCGTACGATCGAACGATGCGTTTTCGTCGCATGACGAGATTAAACACACTAATTTCCCATTTAAAATATCTATTTTATAGTTTCTTTAACATTTCACTGTTTTCGTGCGATCACTTGTAAGATCTATTAGGACACACTAAAGAAATTGTGTTTAATCTCGTCGTGCGAAGAAAACGCATCGTTCGATCGTACGATCGTTGCCAATTAGGGCGGCGTCCTAATTCACTATGAACTCTTTGCTTACTACAAAGTCTACTTGAAAAGAAACCTTCTATGCTTTTTTTACAAGGAGTCTTCGTCTTCGTCGGGTGAACGGCATTAAGCGATAGATGTATGGCTGTATATTATTGTTATAATGAATACCTTAACCAAAACTCCACAGGAATCATATTATCATCGACGCAATACTTCGAAGCGTGTCACCTTAAAGTAAGCTATGGTCCATTCTGGGATACAGTGGGGTGTATATTCGCGGTGAAATCTTGCAAATATCTCCGTAAATATCAGAGCGTCTACACTATTGATAGGCGCCCATTTCAACGCCAAAAATGCCATATCCACATCGCAATATTTCTTATCTGTAAAATAATAATATATTATGGAAAATAATAGACCTTTTTTGCTTATTTATAGTGAGTAGTCGAGAACTATAAGTTCTTAAGTTATGGAATTTGGAAAGATTTATGAAAGTTCAGTGGTTTAATTAAGTACACGTTAGATTAGCACGAACGCAGTTTCACACGTAGGTATATATCTAGGTTAATTTAATTCGCACTCCTTGTAAAGCAGTATCTATCTATTTCCATCCAAATATCTTGTCGGAGGATCAAATAAGTTTTAGTTGGTCACAATCTTTGACGATTGATCGATTAATGTTTGTTTAATTACCTATCTTATCTTGTTTTTCGATCAAATCCGAGGTGACATAGCAAAACGTTAATGAATGGTTATACCTACAATATGAAAAATATTGTTGCTACGTAGGTAACCTAGATCTTCAAACAATTTGGCCGAAGAACGACGTCACCAACAGTAGGTTACCTAGTTTTTAATAAAATTAAGATACACTTCATAATATCGACACCTTAACACAACCAGTTTGTAACTATGGAGTAAAGGAATAAAAGAGATCATTATCATCCGCAGCCTGACTTTACCCACTGCTGGGTATATAGGCCTGTCTTTTCTTGAGCCAAACTTCACGCTCTTACGCCAGCCTCATCCAGGATATTTCCGCGCAAAAGAGATACATACCAGCTATCCTAATGAAATAAACTTTCCGAGGGGACGAAATCTGTATGTCATCAAAATTGAGCGACAACAGAGAACGTTGTTTGTCTCCCCAGTTGCGATCCAACTCGCGCATCAAACTCAGCCGAGCGGGTTTAGTCAGCAGTCCCTGCAAGTCTTTCATTTGACCCTTGCTGATGACTTGCGTTACCCGCGATATAGCCTGCAAGAACGTTGAACATTAGAGACCCTATTCTAGTCGGAGACAGCATGAACTTTGAAACAACAGAAATGACGAATGCCAATATGATCGATTTGCCAGGCGCTGACAAGCTATATACGAACTACTTACTATCAGCTACATTAAAATATGAAAACCTATATAATAGGTAACTATACTTTTATAAAAACGTACTCTACCTGTTTAGTCCCATACTTGAACTCCTTCTCTACAAAACATGGATCCCAAATATTCCTTAGGACGCTAAAGTCAATTTTAATCATTACCCATGTTAACGGGTTTTGTAACAAAATTAATTTGGGAACTCTCCTCTTCTTTGGCTTATCGCTTTTCCTCCCCCATGAAAATGATTTTTGCAAGTTTTTGAGGATACTTAGAGAACTTCGAGTATTTTTGATTAATACTACATCCCTGTCATTGTTTCGTGTAACTAGCTGCCGATAATCAACGCAGGACATATGATTAAAGTTGGTTGTTAACGGAGAGAAAGCACTGCTTTTCTGTGACAGTATGGAGCAAGTTTTGGTAAGAGCAGAAACATTGTTATACTTATTAATTTTGAAAAATCGTGTTACAACTGGACTTAAACGCTTTGGAAGAAACATCATTGGTACTACCATCTGAAAAAGTATCAAACGATGTCTTTAAATAATGATACAATGAAAGAATAGGTACCTAGTGGCTAAGATAAGTGTTTCGTGAGAAGTAGGTAGGTATCTACTATGCCTACATACTTACCATAAGTCCATGACGAATTCAA
Organism: Diarsia dahlii; assembly: GCA_949775195.1. Classification (NCBI taxonomy): domain Eukaryota; kingdom Metazoa; phylum Arthropoda; class Insecta; order Lepidoptera; family Noctuidae; genus Diarsia; species Diarsia dahlii. The sequence goes on along the minus strand of OX459194.1, from coordinate 11,327,705 downwards.
TGTGCTCCGTTATTGTATTTCTGACTAGAAAACTTGTCCATTTTTATAATTTTACGTGATTTTTTTTGTACTGTACCTACCTAAATAAATAATCTAAAAGTTCATTTTTACTTGAATTAATTCTGAAAGATTTTGTTATGTTTAGGTACAGAAATCGAAAAATAAGTCATACTGACATAAACCAACCACTGCCGAATATCATATTTTTAATTATTAAATGGTGGCTTTCAGCTTGATCGAACCTCTTACCAAAGAGGTTCCTTTTCGCTTTGAAAATAAAAAATAACGAAAAAGGAAGTTATTTGTATTTTGCCAGTCCTCCTACCTATCCTACGGAACCACAAGATACACACCGCTGAAATTGTGTTGAGGTCATCATCCTGCCCGTTCGGGGCCGCGGATTTTGTACTAGATGACGTGGCCTCGGCGCAAGGGCAAAGAAGGAACATGGGTTCGGTTTTTAGTCAGTAGAAGTCTGACACTCCCCTTCGCTCTGCCCAAGAGCGGGGGGGGTCATTTGATGATTTTCCAACCACAAAAAAAAAAAAAGGTCATCATCCTGAGACGGTAGTCCGGCTTCCACTCCTAAAGTAAGTTCCGACTTCCGACCGAGCAATATTATTTTATTTTTCATTACTTATACTCTGAAAGTAGGTCATAACATGCCTGCGGAGCGGGTTGAAAGTACTACTTTTCAGCCCTAGGGAGAATCGCTTTCTACTGACAGCTGTCAAATTATTTGAGGTAATTGGGAGCAAGCCTATTGCCATCAACCAATGTAATTAGGAGCAAGCCTATTGCCACCAACTGATGTGATTAGGTGCAAGCCTATTGCCATCAACAAATGTAATTAGGAGCAAGCCCATTGCCATCTACTGATGTGATTAGGAGCAAGCCTATTGCCACCAACTGATGTGATTAGGTGCAAGCCTATTGCCATCAACAAATGCAATTAGGAGCAAGCCCATTGCCATCTACTGATGTAATTGGGACCAAGCCTATTGCCATCAACCAATGTAATTAGGAGCAAGCCTATTACCATCAACTGATGTAATTGGGGGCAAGCCTATTGGCATCAACCAATTTAATTAGGAGTACGCCTATTGCCATCCACTGATTTAGGGAATTGGGAGCAAGCCTATTGCCATCAACCAATTTAATTAGGAGCAAGCCTATTGCCATCAACTGATGTAGGTAATTGGCGCAAGCCTATTGCCATCAACTAATAAATACTTTTTATTTTTTCTTTCTTTCGATTTAGGTAATTGGGTGCAAGCCTAGTCCCATCAACTTTCCTTGTATTCGTAATGAAAAGCACAGTGTTTACCTCGGGTTAAAGATTTATTTAGTCCCTCGAACTATTAGCGCCCCGCTGCGCTCAGGCGCCAAACTTCGTCTCGGGGACTAAATAACTTACTTGCACCCCTAAGATAACAATGTACTATTTCATTACTAATACTCTAGTAGGTAGGTCAGAACATGCCTGCGGAGCGGGTTGAAAGTACTACTTTTCAGCCCTAGGGAGAATCGCTTTCTACTGACAGCTGTCAAATTATTTGTTGTAATTGGGAGCAAACCTATTGCCATCAACCAATGTAATTAGGAGCAAGCCTATTGCCAGTGCCACCAACCGATGTGATTAGGAGCAAGCCTATTACCATCAACAAATGTAATTAGGAGCAAGCCTATTGCCATCAACTGATGTAATTGGGACCAAGCCTATTGCCATCAAACAATGTAATTAGGAGCAAGCCTATTGCCATCAACTTTTTTTTTTCCTTATCCTAGTGTCCATCAAAATGATGGACCCTAATCTTATTACAATCTAGCCTTGTATTATAGACTAATAAGTAATTTAATTCTAACTTAAACTGTTAAATTGTCTTTACGTACTAAGAATGTGTCCATTGGCACTTTTCTTATTGTCTCTATTAAGGCGAATACACTTTTTCTTGTGTTTATTTGGTAACACTTGTGCTACATTACACTATTCACTAACACTAGCACTAAACACTAACTCGAACGGTTTCGTTCTTTTTAGTCTTCTCACTATGTCCGTGTGGTCGAGAAGCTGGATCGCCTCGACATTCACATGCTGGTGAAGTCTCTTGTCGTGAGCTTCTGCAGATTTTTGAATCACTTTATCGATGAACTCAACGTTTAGGTCCCGATGGAGGTCATCATTTCTTACGTACCAGGGTGCATTAACAATTTCCCGTAGTACTTTGTTCTGGAATCGTTGAATGATTAATGCATTTGTCTGTTTGGTGCAGCCCCACAGCTGAATACCATAAGTCCAAACTGGCATTAGGACTTGTCTGTACAATAACAGTTTGTTCTGCACGGACAGCTCGGAGTTTCTTCCAAGCAGCCAATACATTCTTTTGAACCGTAGGTCGAGTTCATCTTTTTTCTTCTTGACGTGAATTTTCCATCGTAGCTTTGCATCAAGGGTCATACCTAGATACTTGGCTGTATTCTCATAAGATATTTGGTTGTTATTAATATAGACTGGACAATACTGTTGCTTTTTGTTGGTAAAGTCTATATGTACGGATTTGGATTCATTTAATTTAATCCTCCATTTTTTGGTCCAGTCGTAAACTTGATTAACAGCCATTTGAACCTTTTCTACTGCTTCTTCGTGGCTGTTTCCAACGGCCATTATGGCTGTATCATCAGCAAAGGTCCCAATGGTATTATTTTCAGGATCAGGAATATCGCAAGTGTATAGTAGGTACAGGACCGGACCTAACATACTTCCTTGCGGTACGCCAGCTTTTATCGGTTTAAGTTCTGAGTAGGTATCTTCTTGTCTTATTCTAAAGACTCTGTTTAAAATGTAGGATTCTAATATGTCTGCAAACGGTTTTGGTATCAAGCTCTTCAGCTTATGAATAAGGCCTTCGTGCCAAACTTTATCAAAAGCTTGGTCTACGTCTAAAAGAACCGTAGAACAGACTTTCTTGTTTTCTAACGCGTTTTCTATTAGGTTTGTAATTCTGTGCACTTGGTCGATCGTCGAGTGTTTTTCTCGAAAACCAAATTGGTGCTCAGGTATAATGTTCCTGTTTTCGATGATTGGTTTAAGACGTTTGAGTAGCAGCTTTTCAAACAGCTTTGACATTATTGGTAGCAGGGAAATGGGTCTGTATGATGTTGTTTCGTGAGCCGGTTTCCCAGGCTTTGCAATCATTATTACTTCAGCAACTTTCCATAAGTCTGGTACATATTTAAGCCGCAGTGCAGCATTGAAAAGGGTTGTTAACTTAACCAGACCCTTTCTTGGTAAGTTATGAAGGATTTCCCCTGTTATTAGATCGTAACCTGGTGATTTCCTTGGGTTTATTTTCTGCTTTATTTCTCGTGCAACTTCTCTCGGTGTTACTAGTTTTATGGCATCTACATGATCCGGCATCACTATATTAACCAGAGAGTGGTCTTCCATGGTTTCCCCCTCGTTTGGTTGAAAGATGTTTTCTAGGTGCTCTGCAAACCTCACAGCTTTTTGCTCATTAGTACGTGCCCAATACCCGTTTTCACACTTGATGGGAGGGATTTGGGCTATCGGCCTCTTTAGATTTTTAGTAGCCTTCCAAAGGGAGTAGTTTGTCCTTTGGTCGTTACTTAGTTTCTGAAGGTAGGTTTTGGTTGAGTCGTTTTTGTATTCCTGGATTAATCTTCTTACTTTTTTTGTAAGTTGGTTTAGCTTTTGTTTGTCATCAGGACACCTAGTTTGATGCCACATTTTTCTCTGCCTTCTTTTTTCCATGATGAGCTGCTTGATTCTGAGGGGGTAAGTGTTTCCCTTCGTTCTCTTGTTAAAGTCAGGTGTATTTTCCCACGCTGCTTGTTGGATGTGCATAATAAACTTTTCAACTTCGAAGTTTAAATGTTCAGGGGTTTTTAATGGAACTTTAAGGTCTATTTGATCATTCAATCTGTCTTTAAAGCTCTCCCAATCCGTAAATTTATTAACTAGACTAAGTAGGACTGTTTTCTTTATATAAATGACTCTCGCTAATTTCTAAATAGATTGCTGAGTGATCTGAGTTTAAGTCATAGCTTTGCTCCGTTTTGATATAACTAGTTGATAGATCCCTGGTTATGAAAAAATCGATTAGATCTGGAATTTTATTTGGATCTGTTGGCCAATAAGTGGGCTTACCAGTAGATATAACGTCACATTTTAGCTCTTTTATAGCACTCAGTAGTTCTTTGCCTTTAGTAGTAGTAAGTCGGGAACCCCAATACGTATTTTTTGCATTGAAGTCACCTCCTAAGATAAATCTGTTACCAAGGCGGGCTAGGAAACACATATAGTGATCTTTTCTTATCATGTATCGTGGTGGACAGTAAATGGCACATACTGTTAAGGGGTATTTTTTTGTTTGTAGACAAATTGCCACGGCCTGGATATCTTTCTCTTCGTATGTAAACACTTCGTAGTGTCGCAGATTATCCTTAACAATAACGGCACTTCCGCCTCTTGCAGTATTGTCTGGGTGTAATGCATGGTAAACTTTGTAACCTTTGAATTTAATATGACATTGCTTTGTGAAATGTGTTTCTGATACAAGGCAAACATATATTTTTTCAATTTCTAATACAACTTGCAACTCATTCTGATGTTTTTGTAACCCATTTGAGTTCCATGCCATAAGTTTAAGTGTATTATCCATTTCTTGTTTTAGAAGTAGCAGTTATGTTGCCATTTTCGATTTGTTTTAATCTCTCGTCGAATGATGACATTAACTTTAAGATTTCATCCAACTTTTTGTTGCTGTTCATATCAGCCAAGGGCGCTTTCACTATGCCTCGTGTAGCTACTTGAGCGTATGAAATGTTTTTGCTGGTTGCTTGCACCATGCTTTGAATTGGTTTGGACTTGCCAGGGTCTTCACCTCTTCCTGCAGGTGCGCTTTGTTGAGCAGTCACATTACTTCCTTTCGACTTTTTCGATCTTAGTTGCTGGATTTCTTTGGCTACAATACATCCCCTGTAGTTAGCCGGATGTGGGGCTCCGCAGTGGACGCATTTTGGCTTCTCTTCTTTTGATTTTTTACAATCCTTGGTGAGATGTTTACCTGTGCATTTTACGCACCTCGGTTCTTTGGAGCAGTACTTTTGCGTATGGCCGTATGCCTGGCACCTTTTGCATCGAGGTACCAGTTTTGTGGATTTTAAGGGTTGGATCTCCACATTACATCCCAAAATATGTTTGATATTGAATATTTTGTTCGTTTCCTCATCATTTGAGAATGTCAGCATAAACATATTGAGTGGTTCTTTAGTTTTCCAACTCAATTTGTTGACTGCTTCTAGAATCTTAAAGCCTTTACTGCGCAAGTCTTCGACTACTCTTTCTGGGATACATGTGAAATGCAATTTTTTTGCCATAACTCTTATTGGCCTTTCTTGCTTGTTTTCATATGAGTGCCAAAGACAATTGTTGTCTGAAAGGGCTTTTGAAATTGCTCGATATGATTCTTCGTTTTTGGCATTTACTTTTACGGTATCGCCATTCATCATTTTGATGCTGAACGCGTCAGCTGATTGACTCTCACATAGAAAGTCAAAGAATTGTTGGTAATTCTGTATACCATCTACAACCATTGGTGGTGGCAGGGGAGTTTTGTTGACTTTTTCAATACCTCTATTCACGTCTCTTCCGTGTTCATTTTGAGTGGGTTGGGCAGGGGAGGTGTTCAATTTTCTTTTCTTCCTGCTCTTTTGCCGTATCCACCCTGTTTCTCGGGCGAGTTCTTCTTCGTCCGTTGCATATTCAACAGGCGATGATGAGGTCTCGGTGGCGGTTGTTGCTGGTTTGGCTGCGTTTTCTGCTTGAAGTTTTAGCTGTTGCTGGAGGTTTTCTATTTGACTTTTTAAGTCATTTAGGTTTTTTTGGAGCTTTAAACGCTCATTTTTCTCTTCACAATAGTACTTATACAGAAAGAAAGAAAGAAAGGAAGAAAATTGTGTTTATTTGGCAAAAATACTATAAAAAGAACAAAACAAATTCAAAACAATTAAAGCTACTAATGCCAAAAGGGCCTCAGCTCAGCATAATGCCAGAAGGCAGCACAAAGTGCACCACCTGACGCTGATTTTCAGCTGCTGCCCACGAGTGCCATACGCTCGAAAAAATAAACAAACACATTTTAAAATCCTAAAATATTTTGCTAAAAATAAAAAGCCTACTAAAATAAAATGTTGCGACTCTTAAATAAACAACAAGAGCATGAGAACAATAATAAAAGATGTTCCGTCTCTGTTTTTAGGTCGACTGTATCCTTTTTCGATTCCATTGTTAGTTTTTATAATATTAAGCCAGTATTAACTTGGCCTTAACAATAATATTTGCCGCCAGCCGTCAGCATTACGCAATAACTAGGTCATTACGATGCAGCCGACTTGACGGCGTTGTTTTGATTCGTAAGCACTTTACACTGTGGTACGCGCGCGATCGCATGCAACACAACTGCTCTCAGCGAAAATCGAACGCGACTGACCATCAACTGATGTAATTGGGGGCAAGCCTATTGCCATCAACTGATGTAATTGGGGGCAAGCCTATAGCCCCCAAGCGATGTAATTAGTATCAAGCCTATTGCCATCAACTAATCTGATTAGGATCAAGCCTATTGCCATCAACTAATCGAATTAGGAGCAAGCCTATTGCCATCAACCAAAGACTTTAAAGCCACATCAACCGATGTAATTAGGAGCAAAGTCTATTTACCGATTTAGGTAATTGGGGGCAAGCCTATTCCCATCAACTTTCCTTGTATTCGTAATGAAAAGCACAGTGTTTACCTCGGGTTAAAGACTTATTTAGTCCCTCGAACTATTAGCGCCCTCGCTGCGCTCAGGCGCCAAACCCCAACTCGGCACTATATAAGTTCCTTTCACTCCTAAGGTAACAGTGTACTATTATTTAAGGAGAAGGCGACAAGGTAGCCCGCGAAATTCGAACTTTCTTATTTTTTTGCAATTTCCCGGTCAGTTTCAAGTCGTACCTATGTTAAATAAAATGGGATTCGCGGCAAAAATAAAATGTTTATTTACTGAGTAATAATGATTAAAATCACCAATACAACCGACTCAGTTCTTAAAGGTCTCTTGAGTGACTATTTGATGAAAACGGCATTCTTGAACCTTATGAACTGAGACAAAGTGTGATTATAATTATTCCATCAGGAAATTATCCGTACGCACAAAGACGTGGGTACATAATAAGTACCCGGTTTATGGCAACAGAATCGCCCTCTATGCCTGTCATTTCCGAAACGTACTATCTAGTACTCCCACATTTCGATATCTGGCGAAATGTGGGAGTACTAGATAGTACGTTTCGGAAATGACAGGCATCATGTTATGTTAAGTAAATAATTCTCTTGTTTTCCTTATTGACTGTCTATCTAGTCTATATTTTGAAAAGCATGACGTCACGTGAATCGTGACAATGTGCTTATTGTCGAGGTTCCGGTTGGTTGGGTTTCTAAAACCACCATGTAATTTCCACTTCTATAAAGACTATACACAATAAACTAAAACATAGCGATCCCAGTGACAGTGCTAAGTTGGTGTTTACCCCGATATTCATATTTATTACTAGGAATAAAGGAAATAAAAGTAAAGTAAATTAGCCTGTGAAAAAAGTCTGTATGTATTCTTATTTTTATATTTACTAGGTTCACCGATATTTATTAAAATTTTAAGTTTTCGAGTCAGACGCGTGTCTAACATACATAAAATACAACGGTTTTCCGACCAAATTCGAATTTGAAAATTATGAATATTTTCCTTAATCTATTCTCTCTGTCACAAATACGCACAAATGAAGAGCTACTCGCATTGATGTATTAAAAGCGGACCAATTTTTAGGTTGTGCACATTGACAGCGGATTACACACTGAATTCGTTCCACTTATGTCACTGTAAGAACAACTTTTCTGCTGTAGTAACACACACTATAAATTAACCTTTGAATTGGTCGACATATTGTGGAAAAGTACCTACTCATTTATGATTTTTTATAATAATTAGTAGGATTAAGCAAAAAACAAACAAATGTAGCCGAAATTAAGAAAAATAATAAATTGATAGAAGTATGACTACGTCGCATTTACTGAGATTTAAAATAATGATTTGGTTTGAATGAATTACTAATTTTTATCAATGAAACTTAGTTGTACTTAAACACATTGAGACTATTGAAGATATCGTGAAAACTGCATTTTTAAACCGATTGGTTCCCTTTACATCGAACCGAGAACCTTGTCTCGCTTCTGTTAGGTACCTACCCCTACGTCGAGTATCTTCACCCCGCTTCTAATACCTTTACGTCGAGTTTAATAATATTATATTTTGAAGGAGACTACAATCAACGGCTTATATTTCTTCTCAATGCTGGCCTCCTGGTAGTTTATGAATAGATTCCTATACGAGAGCGTGGAGCTTGGCACAAGCACAAGCAAAAAGAGGCCTATGACCTATCAAGCCGGACTGTGGATGATGATGATGTTATTGAAATATGAATGAACAAAAATAGAAGATGAGCAAGAAGGATAGTAAAGCCTACAGACTACCAGGAGCCCAAAATCATGAAGGAGGTACTGTACATTTCTAACTAGCTGCGCCTACGGTGGCGGTGTTATAACTGAAACATGGAAAATAAGTTGAAAATAAGAATGACATCTAATTTTCAAGTTTTTTTTCATGATGTTGTGGTGCATAAATCTGATAAACCGTTTGAGTGTTAAAACCATATTTGAGTTGACTGACTTTTTGAGGTGACTGCCGACAAACTGTTTTAGGTACAGTTTGGCAGACTTTTTATATTGTATTGCGAAACAGATTTTGAATAAATAAAAAAAAGTTATTTGCTCATGTCCACGGAAACACCGCATTTTTCCGGGATTAAAAGTATATAAGCTACCTTGATAGTAAATTTAATAAAACAACAATACTTATACTAGCTTTTAACTCCTTGTATGTCGAGTATTTAGACACAGTTAAAAAGCCATTAGGTCTCGCGTGGATCTACGTTCCGGCAGACGAATGGTTAAGTTATGTCGTGACTACCTATTAACCAAATTCGACGTAACGGTAATAGCAAGCGTAAAATAGAAATATTTTGCAAGACTCTCAGACTCGCCATAAAGGGAACCAATCTTTGAACCACATATTCTAGGATTTTTGTATTTTTTACTTAAAGAAACAACCCTGGAGTTATGGGATATAAAAAAACATACGTTGTAGGCATAGGTATTACATTGTTGTATGTTTCACTGCTGACCATTGGACATTGTTGTTTGTACATTATCTCCTTTACTTCTTAATCTTGATTTAAACGTCGTTTTATCGATGTGCTGAGCACATATAAATTCGAAACTATTCAGATATCAGCTCAGTTTCGGCAGTATCTTTATTCTGGTAAGTGTTTTTTTTTTCATTAATAAAAGTGGTAAATCTTCGTGAAACCTTCACGTTATTAGGTATATTTATGTTTTCTGCCATGTATGATTTAGTGCATATTTTGAAGCAAGAATCATGAGCTGTTCCCATTAATTGAATTGTAAACGAAAACGAGACGCTATCTATTAGATACATTCAATAAATCATTTAGGGATTAATTAATTATTCGTTACTATCAACATTGTTTTGGAATCTGGAAAGTTCCTTTACAATATATACCAATACATTTAGGTATGTACCTACACAATTACTCATACATCGACTGGTATATTGTAAATAATAAACCAAAAATAACTGAATGTGAAATTAACAGTCATGAATTATTTCCCAGAAATTTTAGTTCATGTAAGACGGAAATAAAGGTAAAAAAACTGGCACCTCGATTCAATTCAATTCGTAGCCCCTTCGTAGCAAGTTGCTACAAAAAGGCTACGAATTGAATGAAGTTGTCTCAGTACGGTGACTAAGAAAATTTCCGTTGGGATTATCCTTATAATTACCTTTATAAGCCAAAGGTAACTTCTTTGATATTATTTACAGAAATGTGGTCGGTGTTAGCGGGCGTTTTAGCGGTCGCGTCTTTGGGCGCGGCTTGCACCCCTAGTGTTACGACAGTGAGTGGAACCCATGCTCCTGCTGTAGTCTGCTCCGGCGCACTCGTCTTTGCCGATGACTTCGATACCTTCGACCTCGAGAAGTGGCAACACGAGAACACCCTGGCTGGTGGTGGTGTGAGTACAAATTGATTTATAAATAATTCATACTTTAACCGAATAACAACCTGATACTGACCTGTAAATTGTAAGTAACATTATAAGAAAAAAAAATAGCTGGATACTTCGCACTTTCAGCTTAAAGTCGTCTACCCCGCATCAAGTTACTTTAGTTTGTTAATTATTTCATCGTTTAAGATACTTCATATTATAGGTACAATTGAGTTATAATGTCTTTAAGGAATAAAAAAGGATCAGCCAAGCCAAGTTATGTTTTTCGAATCAAAAACCTTAGGTAATATTTCAATTTGGTTGGGTAAATACATTATTAGTATCAACCAATAATACTTACATTATTTTACATATAAACAATTGGTTTTTTGTTTTTTTTTCTCAATTGTCATGTTTTATTCTAGAACTGGGAGTTCCAATACTACAACAACAATCGTTCCAACTCTTTCACTCACAGTGGAAATCTTTACATCCGTCCCGGTTTCACTTCAGACCAGTTCGGAGAAGGCTTTCTCACTTCTGGAGTACTGAACATTGAGGGAGGCGCACCCGCTGACAGGTGAGAAAGATTTGACATTTATTTTCAGGTTTCAGTACTAGATACCAAACTACTAAAACGCTGTCCTCATGAGTGGATTAGAAATCCTAACCTTTCTTTCCAAAGACAAGGCGCCGCTTGAGCCTTGGAAATTGAATATGCAAAGGGGATACCTATGCAGTAAAAATATAATTCGCTTTTATTGGTCATCCTTGATCCGTTTGCGAGATATGTCCTAACCACATTGTCTTACCCTGTAGTTTTGAAAAGATCGCTTTTCGCGATACGACCGCCTAGAACCTTTCACGACTATCCTTAAGATTTGTTAAAAAACCCCAAACAATTCCCAAATCATATTTCACATACTAATAAGAGGAAACTATTGCAATGCAGCGAAGACGCGGGTGAGGTGATGTTTGTTTTCCTGTCTGGGTCGAATCAAATTCGACCCAGACAGGAAAACAAACATCACCTCGCCTAAACAGAATTAGCAAACAGCAAAACTAAAAATAGAAGCATCCTGCGCATTACAACACGCGGCTGCGATTACTTACACTAAGCAGTAAGCTCATCAACAATAAAAATCCGAAAAAATATGATAAAAAACATGCGTCTTTAGGTAATTATTTAGTTGATTTTGATAAGATACGAAGATAATCCGTGTGAATGATTGGCTTCCAATTGCTATGATTTATTAATGACCCTTGTGTGATCAAGCCGACGTACTTATCCGAACATCTACTTACGAGGGGTATTGATAATATTAAGTTGTTGTTGTCATGAAATGAAACACACAAATAACATAGCTGGGACCTATAATTTTAATGTTAGATATATTGAGGAGAGGCCTTTGCTCAGAAGTGAAATGACGCCATGGTTGAGAGCTTTGGTGTGCTGCTCTTACAAAACCGTGTCTGTTTTTGCTTGCATTTATAAAAGCTAGAATGATCATTTTCTAATCAAATCGACATTAGATTAGTCAATAGAACAAAAGTTTCCAAGCACAGAACTTTGGAAAGTTTGAGGGAATGGGAAACTTTTAAGACGACCAGAGAAGTATTATTAAAATTCAAAGCTCTATTTTTGTTATTTTATGCCAACAGATGTACAAACCCGCAATGGTGGGGTTGTGAGCGTACGGGATCCTTTAATAACATTTTGAACCCCATCAAGAGCGCTCGTGTCCGTACTGTCAACTCCTTCAGCTTCCGTTATGGACGCGTTGAGGTTCGCGCCAAAATGCCCGCTGGAGATTGGCTGTGGCCAGGTTAGCAGACGTCTTACTTTCTTAAGTTATAAGTAGGTAGATCGGAGAAACTATGTAGTTAATCCGGAGGCAGAATGAATCGACTACCTGGTGAAAGTAGAAGGAATCCGCAAGGTGCAAGAGGCAGACCGATTGTTTTAGGGAGACGCGTCTGTCTAGCAGTGGTACGTCCCAAAAATCTGAATTGGAAGAAGGGATAACTGGAAGACCTGCTGATATTCTTTTATGTCATTCTAAATCTGCATGTAAGCCAACGTTACCTCAAAGAAACTAGGGTCGTCCAAAACGAAGTTGGGTTGACAATTTCGTCAGAGTCGCGGTTACCATCTGGATAAGGGACGCCCGGAACCAGGAGTTAACGGTAGGCGGTTTTATTCCCATCTTCCTTTCTACCCATGGTATACCTTGGATACCAGCAGTTGATAATATGAAGATGCTAAATCACGTTAGAGATTTCTGAGTCGTAATATCTTGTATTTCTTTTGTTAGCTATCTGGTTGATGCCAGCGTACAACTCATACGGCACCTGGCCCGCATCCGGAGAGATCGACTTAGTGGAGTCTCGCGGCAATCGTGGCATGACATTCAATGGTGTTCATATCGGTACACAGGTAAGATATAATACATCGACCCTTTCTGTTGTTAAGTCCAAAGGTAAGTATCGTGTACTCGTACTTTAAAACCTCTCAACGCGGCGACGTCCGAGCATTTCCAGAGGTTTAGAAAGTGAACTGACTCTTGTTTTTCCTTAGCCTGTCTTCTGTAGATACCTTAGTACCTGGATGATTAGTTTTTTTTTAATGAAACCTTTCTAGATCGATCTATCGCCCCCGAATGTTAATGAAGTTTAGTTTGAGCTCATGGCTCTACATTTTACAGCCACCTTTTCGCAAACATAATTTTTTCTATCTTCGCAGGAAGCCGGCTCCACTTTGCACTACGGACCCTACCCTGAGATGAACGGTTGGGAACGCGCTCACTGGGTCAGGAGGAACACTGCTGGTTACAACAGCAACTTCCACCGTTACCAACTTGAATGGACCCCAAGTACGTTACCGATACTGGCTTACTAAATATATAACCACACACATAACATCACGCCTGCAATCCCAGATGGATTAGGTTAGGCTGTGACGTACCCACAGTAAATCCGCATTTTGCTAGTAGGTCCTATATCTATCATAATTAATAATACTTAGGTATATTATTATACCTAAATTAAAGCAGCAGCTTTTTGTAACTGTTTACCTATATGATTTTGATGTGTTTTATATCAACATATAGAATATAGATTTTAAGGTTTTATTACACAATATAAATAATAATTGCCAGTCGACAATAATAATATCTAATTCAAGTTATTCTGTCCAGATTTCTTGAGGTTCAGTATTGACGACCAGGAGTTGGGACGTGTAACACCCGGCGCCGGCGGTTTCTGGGAATTCGGCGGCTTCAACAGCAACTCTAATATTGAGAACCCATGGAGATACGGAAGCAGGATGGCACCCTTTGACGAGAAGGTATGTACTAACTATACATAAGTATAATACATTATGTGTTTAAGTTTAAATAGAGGTTTGATCTTTTTCATGCGAGCTCACGAAGTCACCTCATCGACATGTTTTTCAACCTCTGCCTCGCGTCACTTTAGGTCACCATATTTCTGGGTATTTTTTGTTCTTCTTAATGTAAGGTTTTACCCGCAAATGCCAGTTTTTTGGAGCGATGCCACTTTGGAGAGGTGTTCAACATTTTAAAAATTCGTTCTTTATATTTTTATTGTGTTTGGCACCCGACCTTCCACAAACCAAGGCATATCTGTAATTCTGTACCTAGTTGATATTGTTAATTTTCCTATTCATTTCAGTTCTACCTCATCATGAATGTGGCGGTTGGTGGTACCAACGGATTCTTCCCCGACGGTGTCAACAACCCTTCACCTAAGCCCTGGTGGAACGGCTCACCGACGGTAAGCAAAGTGTCCTATAAAGTTTAACTAGATGTGACAACACTGTTAGCCACTCAGCCGTCAAAGACGTCACGTGACGTAAAAAATAAACACCCTTGGTTGTATTGGTGCGTGGTTATAGTTGGAACTAACGCTGTCATCTTGTTTTTCAATACGATTTTCACAAAATAACGTATTGCGCCGACCCCAAATGACATGGGATAAGGGCAGGAAGATGATGATGATGAATGGGTATGGCAACTGTGAACGTAATGGATAGTTAGTTCCAAGCATCGTCATCGATTGAAAATCTGATAATGTAATTTTTTATTTCAAAATTGCTTCAGTTCATTGGTCAGAATGGGACCTTGGTGTGGTTGCGCCATCGACAATGAGCTTTTAACGGTCTTCCCCTTTTGTTGACCTGCCCGATAATGACTTTTAGCAACTCTATTTCTGGTGGTTCGAACTTCGTTTGAAATTCTGTTAGAATAAAGTTCTAATCAGCTTGCACTACAAAGCGGTTGTTACGTCTTTCGCTGCGGCCGAATAGTGCGAAATTAGTGGTATTTTACGATTTACAAAAAAATTATTGATTGGACTAAAAAAGTAAAACACTATGATTTTAGGATGTTGCTTGTAGAATTATTTGGCAAAAAAATCAAAACGATGACATGTATTTTAGTATGGTTTTTACTCGTTAAAAGAAATTTTTAGAGGTATCTTCGTTATTTTTTTCTATCGAGCAAAGTTAGTTGTATTATGTTTTCACTACACTATGTTACTAGCATATATCCTGAAGAATATCATATATTTTTCTGATTTTGTTTACTGCAGTGAATCATATACTTTTACGCATTATAAAACTCGCGTTTTACTCCTGTTGGCCTCTTAAGCGCCATATGAACCATGCTTCACTACAGATAATCGAAGTCGAGAGACATGGCATCTGCAAGTAATATGTGAATATTGTACCTGGCAGATGCCAATTATGACTAGTTCATCCTATTTTGTTGCTTTTTACCCGACTACGGCGAAGCCAAAAGGAAGGGTAATGATTTTGGCAGTCTATGTTGTATGTATGTTTGTATGTATGTATGTTCCACCGTAGCGCCTAAACTACCGAACGGATTTTAATAAATGAGATGTCAATAGATTCGTGAGAATAGTGCGGGTAACGCTATTTAAATTTTATCAATTTTTGTGATGACGGAATTTAAATGTCAGATTCTAGCCTCGAAAAAAATTAAATTTAGATAATCATAACATGTTTGATATCAAATGAAAGGTCTTGGCGAGCACATTACAAATATGTATATTATATTATAATTTTAGTCCTCCGTTTGTAGTCGGGTTTTAGTTTTTAGACTTGTTTCCAACCAATCCCGTGGAAGGGCAATCAGATAACATTTCGAGACTTATTATGAAAACAGATTCATCAAATGATACCTTCATGTGAGCACTTTCTTTTTTTATTCTAGGCCCCACGTGACTTCTGGAATGCAAGATCGCAATGGTCCCCTACATGGAACCTGAACGTCAACGATGGACAGGATGCCTCTCTGCAGGTCGACTACGTTCGCGTCTGGGCTTTGTAATCGAACATCGAACTACTTATAAGTCAAAAACGCATTCCTGAATTTTCCAACTTTGTACATATGTGACATAAGTAAGAATAAAATACTGTTATAATAAGGTATGTAGTCTTTCTTTGGTAGAATTTAAATGTGACAATCCCAATGTCTTAATTGATGCAATTAACGAATTTCAACACGGAGATCCATGAGTTTTGTGTGACTCAAACCATTATGCATTTGCATTTTGGTTATAGTTTTTTAAGCGACTGAACTGTTATATGAACTATGAACACGAACTTTAAAATTCCCGATAATTAGAATCTCCCTAACAATGACACAGTTGGTGGGCTATTTCACTTGCTTATACAAATTTTTATACTGGTTTATGGTGGTTTGGAGGGATTACAGTAAAAAAAAATCGCTTTAAAATTCATAACAACTTTATACAGACAATGGAATGGTACAAGAGAAGAATGATCATAGGATCATACCGTGATCAGTCCATATGGTAGAAACGAGGACTCATGTACTGCGCCGGTTTGTTGCTTGAAAGCGGCGTGGATGTGGCCATTATGTACGGTGGAAGACGCCGCTTGTCCGTGAACGGACTCACTCTTGAATAGTACCGCCGTTCTATCACCTAAAAAAGAAATGACTTATTATTATGGGCCCGTAATGTATTGTCTCACTGTGGGGCAAAAATATACTCCAACCCTCCTTCCACCTCCATGATAACTATTTGTCAAAGGAGTCCAGCTAATCTTGCCATCTCCGCCAGCAATGAAGCAATATTATTTGCCAGAACTTAATCGTGAACGTGATAGCTTTCAGAGCGGAGGGTCATTAGAAAGTAATATAATGTGATTTTTCCGTATTTGGGCTTAACGTTATCTTTATCAAAGAAGTGCTCGATATTGAAAAAATAAACAAGAAAAGAAGAAGAAACATGGTGGACACGGTTTTTCCTAATGTAATAAGTTTTTAGGATTGCGTTTCATTCAAGCAAGCACACAGTTGGACCTGACAACGCTTGAGGATAATTACCCAGCGGAGGAGTACGCTGATGATGGATAAATTAATGACATCATCATCATCAGTCATAAGACGTCCACTGCTGGACAAAGGACTCCCCCATGGAACGCCATAACGAACGGCAGCCTGCCGTTTGCATCCACCGGATGCCCGCGACTCT
Source organism: Diarsia dahlii (assembly GCA_949775195.1). NCBI lineage: Eukaryota > Metazoa > Arthropoda > Insecta > Lepidoptera > Noctuidae > Diarsia > Diarsia dahlii. The sequence continues at coordinate 11,310,978 of OX459194.1, read as the reverse complement.
CACGATGTCGTCGGTCCACCTGGTGAGAGGCCTACCAACGCTGCGTCCTCCGGTTCGTGGTCGCCGCACGCGAGAACCTTTCTTCCCCATCGGTTGTCGGTTCTTCGAGCGATGTGACCTGCCCATTGCCACTTCAACTTGCATATTCAGAGAGTTATGGCGGTAATATTGATTTATTATACTATATAAAGCTAAATTACCACTGACTCACTCACTGACTGACTGACAGAATTGTTCTCCCAGATGGTGGATGGGGAGGTGGGTATATTTTGACAGATTCGTAAACAACAAACTCTCGTGAGTATGGGAAAAGTCCCAAACCCCCCCTTTTCCCCCCCCTTCTCCCCCATCCCTATCGTATCTCGGAAACAAAGAAACTTTACGTGTTTTTTTTTAGGGATTCGTATAGAGGGGGCTCGGTAAAGTAAAAATCATTTTTCAAAGTGGCCCCCCTTTTCCCCCTTCTCCCCCCCTTTAGGCGGATCTCGGAAATAAAGAAATTTTACGTGTTTTTTTTTAGGGATTCGTATAGAGTAGGCTCGGGGAAGTAAAAACCATTTTTCAAATTTGACCCCCTTGCCCCCCTTCACCCCCCCTTTAGGCGGATCTCGGAAATAAAGAGAATTTACGTGTTTTTTTTTAGGGATTCGTATAGAGGAGGCTTGGGGAAGTGTAAACAATTTTTCAAATTTGACCCCCTTGCCCCCCTTCACCCCCCCCCTTCGGATCTCGGAAGTTAAGAGACTTGGAACATTTTTTTTTTCAGATTCATTAAAAGGGGCAATGCGTTAGTCGAAATCATTTTTCAAAGCTCCCCCCTCTCCCTCCCTTCACCCCCCCTCTTCACCCCCCCCCTCTTCACCCCTTTTTTCTGTTTTGTTTACGGATTCGTATAGAGGAGGCTCGGGGGACTAAAATGGTGCTACCGGTAAAGCGAAGGGGGGAGCGGGCGAGCGAAGCGAGCCGGCGACCCCCGCAGCGTAGGGATAATATCATGATAGCTTTCCGGTGGTAGGTAGGTCCTGAGTGGAGCGAACCTGCGAGACCGAGTTGAGCGAAGGGGGGAGGTGGCGAGCGAAGCGAGCCGGCGACCTCCTTAGCGTAACGAAGGTTGAGTGGGTGAAGCGTAACTCAGGGGCGACGACAAGCAAACTTTAGGGTAATGTTTTTTAGTGGTAGCAGGAGGTAGTAGGTAGGTGGTAGGTAGGTGTAGGTAGGTAGTAGGTAGGTGTAGGTAGGTGGTAGGTAGTAGGTAGGTAGGTGTAGGTAGGTAGTGTGTAGGTAGGTGGTAGGTAGGTGTAGGTAGGTAGTAGGTAGGTGTAGGTAGGTGGTAAGTAGGTGTAGGTTGGTGGTGTCATACGTGAGATTCATATAGAGGAGGCTCGGGGAAGTAAAATCCGTTTTTCAAATTTGAACCCCTTGCCCCTCTTCACCCCCCCTTTAGGCGGATCTCGGAAGTTAAGAGACTTGGAACAATTTTTTTTCAGATTCATTGAAGGGGGCAATGCGTTAGTCGAAATCATTTTTCAAAGCTTCCCCTCTCCCCCCCTTCACGCCCCGCGAGCTGCGCGCAGCTCGCGCAGCCACGCAAATACTAGTTATACTATATAAAGCTAAATTACCACTGACTCACTCACTGACTGACTGACAGAATTGTTCTCCCAGATGGTGGATGGGGAGGTGGGTATATTTTGACAGATTCGTAAACAATCAACTCTCATGACTATGGGAAAAGTCCCAAACCCCCCCTTTTCCCCCCCCTTCACCCCCCCTCCCTATCGTATCTCGGAAATAAAGAGACTTTACTTGTTTTTTTTAGAGATTCGTATAGAGGAGGCTCGGGGAAGTAAAAAACATTTTTCGAATTTGACCCCCTTGCCCCCCTTCACCCCCCCTTTAGGTGGATCTCGGAAATAAAGAGATTTTACGTGTTTTTTTTTAAGGATTCGTATAGAGGAGGCCCGGAGAAGTAAAAATCATTTCTCAAAGTGGCCCCCCTTGCCCCCCATCTTCCCCCCTTTAGGCGGATCTCGAAAGTTAAGAGACTTGGAACGATTTTTTTTTCAGATTCATATAGAGGGGCATTGCGTTAGTCGAAATCATTTTTAGAAACTCCCCCCACTCCCCCCCTTCAACCCCCCCCCCCCCCTCTTCACCTCTTTTTTTACTCCTGAAAAAATTTTTGCTTCTTACCTAAATCTATTGAGGGGCGTTGAAATTTGTATACCCTCCCCACCCCTAAAACCACCCTTCCCCAACCTCCCCTACAATTAAAAGGGCTGTAACTTCATAACGGTTAGAGATAGCCATTAGGTGTTTGAACAAATATTATAGTAGGCGTCGAAACCTGTCCGGTGGTGGTACAGCGGTAAAGCGAAGGGGCGAGCGGGCGAGCGAAGCGAGCCGGCGACCCCCGTAGCGTAGGGATAATGTCATGATAGCTTTCCGGTGGTAGGTAGGTCCTGAGTGGAGCGAACCTGCGAGACCGAGTGGAGCGAATGGGGGAGGTGGCGAGCGAAGCGAGCCGGCGACCTCCTTAGCGTAACGAAGGTTGAGTGGGTAAAGCGTAACTCAGGGGCGACGACAAGCAAACTTTAGGGTAATGTTTTTTTAGTGGTAGTAGGAGGTAGTAGGTAGGTAGTGGGTAGGTGGTAGGAAGTAGGTATGTGTAGGTATGTGTAGGTAGGTAGTAGGTAGGTAGTAGGTAAGTAGTAGGTAGGTAGTAGGTAGGTAGTAGGTAGGTAGTAGGTAGGTAGTAGGTAGGTAGTAGGTAGGTGTAGGTAGGTGTAGGTAGGTGTAGGTAGGTGTAGGTAGGTAGGTAGTAGGTAGGTGTAGGTAGGTAGTAGGTAGGTGTAGGTAGGTGTAGGTAGGTAGTAGGTAGGTAGTAGGTAGGTGTAGGTAGGTAGTAGGTAGGTGTAGGTAGGTAGTAGGTAGGTAGTAGGTAGGTGTAGGTAGGTAGTAGGTAGGTAGTAGGTAGGTAGTAGGTAGGTAGTAGGTAGGTAGTAGGTAGGTGTAGGTAGGTGTAGGTAGGTGTAGGTAGGTGTAGGTAGGTAGGTAGTAGGTAGGTGTAGGTAGGTAGTAGGTAGGTGTAGGTAGGTGTAGGTAGGTAGTAGGTAGGTGTAGGTAGGTAGTAGGTAGGTGTAGGTAGGTAGTAGGTAGGTAGTAGGTAGGGGTAGGTAGGTAGTAGGTAGGTAGTAGGTAGGTAGGTGTAGGTAGGTAGTAGGTAGGTGTAGGTAGGTGTAGGTAGGTGTAGGTAGGTAGTAGGTAGGTGTAGGTAGGTAGTACCGCGAGCTGCATTGGAACATTTTTTTTATTCAGATTCATTAAGAGGTGCAATGCGTTAGTCGAAATCATTTTTCAAAGCTCCCCCTCTCCCCCTATTCACGCCCCGCGAGCTGCGCGCAGCTCGCGCAGCCACGCAAATACTAGTTATACTATATAAAGCTAAATTACCACTCACTCACTGACAGAATTGTTCTCCCAGATGGTGGATGGGGAGGTGGGTATATTTTGACAGATTCGTAAACAACTAACTCTCGTGAGTATAGGAAAAGTCCCAAACCCTCCCTTTTCCCCCCCCCTTCTCCCCCCTCCCTATCGTATCTCGGAAACAAAGAGACTTTACGTGTTTTTTTTTTGGGATTCGTATAGAGGGGGCTCGGTAAAGTAAAAATCATTTTTCAAAGTGGCCCCCCTTTTCCCCCTTCTCCCCCCTTTTAGGCGGATCTCGGAAATAAAGAGAATTTACGTGATTTTTTTTAGGGATTCGTATAGAGGAGGCTTGGGGAAGTAAAAACCATTTTTAAAATTTGACCCCCTTGCCCCCCTTCACCCCCCCCTTTCGGATCTCGGAAGTTAAGAGACTTGGAACATTTTTTTTTTTTCAGATTCATTGATTGAAAGGGGCAATGAGTTAATCGAAATCATTCTTCAAAGCTCCCCTCCCCCCCCTTCACCCCCCCCCCCCCTCTTCACCCCTTTTTTCAGTTTTGTTTACGGATTCGTATAGAGGAGGCTCGGGAAAGTAAAATCCATTCTTAAAATTTGACCCCCTTGCCCCCCTTCACCCCCCCTTTGGCAGATCTCGGAAGTTAAGAGACTTGGAAGATTTTTTTTTTCAGATTCATCGAAAGGAGCCTATCCTGTGGTGGTACCGGTAAAGAGAAAGGGGGAGCGGGCGAGCGAAGCGAGCCGGCGACCCCCGTAGCGTAGGGATAATGTCATGATAGTTTTCCGGTGGTAGGTAGGTCCTGAGTGGAGCGAACCTGCGAGACCGAGTGAAGCGAAGGGGGGAGGTGGCGAGCGAAGCGAGCCGGCGACCTCCTTAGCATAACGAAGGTTGAGTGGGTGAAGCGTTACTCAGGGGCGACGACAAGCAAACTTTAGGGTAATGTTTTTTTAGTGGTAGTAGGAGGCTAGGAGGTAGTAGGTAGGTGATAGGTAGGTAGTAGGTAGTTGTAGGTAGGTAGTAGGTAGGTGTAGGTAGGTAGTAGGTAGGTGTAGGTAGGTAGTAGGTAGATGTAGGTAGGTGTAGGTAGGTGTAGGTAGGTAGTAGGTAGGTAGTAGGTAGGTAGTAGGTAGGTAGTAGGTAAGTAGTAGGTAGGTAGTAGGTAGGTAGTAGGTAGGTAGTAGGTAGGTAGTAGGTAGGTAGTAGGTAGGTGTAGGTAGGTGTAGGTAGGTGTAGGTAGGTGTAGGTAGGTAGGTAGTAGGTAGGTGTAGGTAGGTAGTAGGTAGGTGTAGGTAGGTGTAGGTAGGTAGTAGGTAGGTAGTAGGTAGGTGTAGGTAGGTAGTAGGTAGGTGTAGGTAGGTAGTAGGTAGGTAGTAGGTAGGTGTAGGTAGGTAGTAGGTAGGTAGTAGGTAGGTGTAGGCATTTTTCAAAGCTCCCCCTCTGCCCCTCTTCACAACCCGCGAGCTGCGCGCAGCTCGCGCAGCCACGCAAATACTAGTTATACTATATAAAGCTAAATTACCACTCACTCACTGACTGATTGACATAATTGTTCTCCCAGATGGTGGATGGGGAGGTGGGTATATTTTGACAGATTCGTAAACAAGTAACTTTCGTGAGTATGGGAAAAGTCCCAAACCCCCCCTTTCCCCCCCCCTTCTCCCCCCTCCCTATCGTATCTCGGAAACAAAGAGACCCGTTTTTTTTTTTTTTTACGGATTCGTATAGAGGAGGCTCGGTAAAGTAAAAATCATTTTTCAAAGTGGCCCCCCTTGCCCCCCTTCTCCCCCCTTTTAGGCGGATCTCGGAAATAAAGAGACATTACGTGTGTTTTTTTAGAGATTCGTATAGAGGAGGCTCGGGAAAGTAAAAACCATTTTTTGAATTTGACTCCCTTGCCCCCCTTCACCCCCCCTTTAGGCGGATCTCAAAAATAAAGAGATTTCACGTGTTTTTTTTAGGGATTCGTATAGAGGAGGCTTGGGGAAGTAAAAACCATTATTCAAATTTGACCCCCTTGCCCCCCTTCACCCCCCCTTTAGGCGGATCTCAAAAATAAAGAGACTTTACGAGTTTTTTTTTAGGGATTCGTATAGAGGAGGCTTGGGGAAGTAAAAACCATTATTCAAATTTGACCCCCTTGCCCCCCTTCACCCCCCCCTTTAGGCGGATCTCGAAAATAAAGAGATTTTACGTGTTTTTTTTTTAGGGATTCGTATAGAGGAGGCTCGGGAAAGTAAAAACCATTTTTTGAATTTGACCCCCTTGCCCCCCTTCACCCCCCCTTTAGGCGGATCTCAAAAATAAAGAGATTTTACGTGTTTTTTTAGGGATTCGTATAGAGGAGGCTCGGGGAAGTAAAAACCATTTTTCAAAATCGACCCCTTTTCCACTCTTCTCCCCCCTTTAAGCGGATCTCGGAAGTTAAGAGACTTGGAACATTTTTTTTTTCAGATTCATTGAAAGGAGCCTATCCTGTGGTGGTACCGGTAAAGCGAAGGGGGGAGCGGGCGAGCGAAGCGAGCCGGCGACCCCCGTAGCGTAGGGATAATGTCATGATAGCTTTCCGGTGGTAGGTAGGTCCTGAGTGGAGCGAACCTGCGAGACCGAGTGGAGCGAAGGGGGGAGGTGGCGAGCGAAGCGAGCCGGCGACCTCCTTAGCGTAACGAAGGTTGAGTGGGTAAAGCGTTACTCAGGGGCGACGACAAGCAAACTTTAGGGTAATGTATTTTAGTGGTAGTAGGAGGTAGTAGGTAGGTGGTAGGTAGGTGATAGGTAGGTAGTAGGTAGGTGTAGGTAGGTAGGTGTAGGTAGGTAGTAGGTAGGTGTAGGTAGGTGTAGGTAGGTAGTAGGTAGGTAGTAGGTAGGTAGTAGGTAGGTAGTAGGTAGGTAGTAGGTAGGTGTAGGTAGGTGTAGGTAGGTGTAGGTAGGTGTAGGTAGGTGTAGGTAGGTGTAGGTAGGTGTAGGTAGGTGTAGGTAGGTGTAGGTAGGTGTAGGTAGGTGTAGGTAGGTGTAGGTAGGTGTAGGTAGGTGTAGGTAGGTAGTAGGTAGGTGTAGGTAGGTAGTAGGTAGGTAGTAGGTAGGTAGTAGGTAGGTGTAGGTAGGTAGGTGTAGGTAGGTGTAGGTAGGTGTAGGTAGGTAGTAGGAAGGTGTAGGTAGGTGTAGGTATTTTTCAAAGCTCCCCCTCTCCCCCTCTTCACGACCCGCGAGCTGCGCGCAGCTCGCGCAGCCACGCAAATACTAGTAGTTATATAAAACTACAAAGCCACTGACTCACTGATTGACATGTCGTTTCTCGGAATGGGTGAGAGATGGGTTATGGGTATGTTTTGCAAAAATGTGTAATCTGACCAATCGAGTAGAGGAAAATTATAGGGAAAGTTCAAATCCGAGATGGTGGGCGAGTCCATTTCCGGTTTCGGTGGGGGAAAGACTTGGATGAATTTCGACTCAGAGGTCCTATACGAAATCTAAAAACATTAAAAAAAAAAAATAAAAAAAAAAAAAAAACAAGATGGCGGCCGCGCTATGACGTTTTGAAATTGTCGACTTTTTTCACTCGACTTTGACAAATTGTTTTCTTCTACCAAATTCTAAAACCGCCAACGAAAAGTCTGCCAATTTGTTGGTAATCTCAATGGCAATTGGGAAAAATTATGACATTGTGAAAATCCAAGATGGAGGACGCTGCGGCGGCCATTTTGTAAAATGATGGATTTTTCAATTTTTTTCAAATCCATTTTTCGGGTAGTTGGCAACATCAGACGGGTTCGAGTTGTACCGAGCGGTTGTATGTTTTGTTGACGAGTGTTGCCTGGTGCAAAAAAATTCCCCATTTTTAGGGTATTTTCCCAGATTTTCCCCGAAAACATGAAAAGTAGAAATAATGACATTTTAAATAGAGACTTTGACTAGCCGGCAACATTGGGGTCCCCCAAATGACATTTGACCATTTTGGTTCGTTTTAATTGGCCACCCCAAAAAATATTAAACTTTTTAATTTTTGGGACTTTTTGATTTTGGCGAATTAGTTTGTTCTACCAAACTCGAAAGTTGGCAACACCAAGTACACCAATCGGTGGCCTATATTCTTGACATTTCAGGAAAATTATGACTTTTTAGAAAAACAAGATGGCGGATTCCATGGCGGCCATCTTGTAAAAAGGCCGAAAAATCCCAATTTTCGACACGATAATTGGGACAGCTGGCATCCCCCGACCGGATTGTGTTGTATGGACCGGTTATGTAATTCGTCAAGGAGTGTGGCCTGGTGCAAACATTTTCCCCATTTTTAGGGAAATTTCCCAGATTTTCCCCGAAAACATGAAAAGTAGAAATAACGACATTTTGAATGGAAATTTTACATAAACACCAAGAAAGGGGTCCCTCAAATGACATTTGACCATTTTCATCACTTTCAGCTGGCAACCCCGAGAGCCATTGGCGCTAGAATTTTTGGGTCAGACCCGACTTTGGCGAATTAGTTTGTTCTACTAAAGTCAAAAGTTGGCAACACCAAGTACACCAGTTGGTGGCCTATATCCTTGAAATTTCAGGAAAATTATGACTTTTAAAAAAAAAAAGATGGCGGACAGTGTGGCGGCCATCTTGTAAGAATGATGAAAAATCCCAATTTTCGACACGATAATTGGGACAGCTGGCATCTCCCGACTAGATTGTGTTGTATTGACCGGTTATGTGATTTGTCAAGGAGTGTTGCCTGGTGCAAAAATTTTCCCCATTTTTAAGTAAATTTCCCAGATTTTCCCCGAAAACATGAAAAGTAGAAATAACGACATTTTGAATGGAAATTTTACATAAACACCAAGAATGGGGTCCCTTAAATGACATTTGACCATTTTCATCACTTTCAGCTGGCAACCCCGAGAGCCATTGGCGCTAGAATTTTTGGGTCAGACCCAACTTTGGCGAATTAGTTTGTTCTACTAATGTCAAAAGTTGGCAACTTCAAGTACACCAGTTGGTGGCCTATATCCTTGAGATTTCAGATTAAAAAAAAAAAGATGGCGGACAGTGTGGCGGCCATCTTGTAAGAATGGTGAAAAATCCTAATTTTCGACACGATAAATGGGACAGCCGACATCCCCCGACCGGATTGTGTTCTAAAAAGTGATTGTGTACTTTATTGTGGAGTGTTACCTTACGCAAAAATTTTTCCCATTTTTAGGGTATTTTCACAGATTTTTCCCAAAAACATGAATAGTGGAAATAACGACATTTTGAATGGAATTTTTTTACAGGAACACTAAGAATGGGGTGCCTCAAATGACATTTGACCATTTTCATTCTTTTCAGCTGGCAACCCCGAGAGTCATTGGTGCTTGAATTTTAGGATCAGAACCGACTTTGGCGAATTCTTTTGTTCTACTAAACTTAAAACTTGGCAACACCAAGTACACCAGTCGGTAGCCTGTATCCTTGATATTTTAGGAAAATTGTGACTTTTCAGAAAAACAAGATGGCGGCCAGTGTGGTGGCCATCTTGGAAAAATGATGAAAAATCCCAATTATCGACACGATAAATGGGACAGCCGGCACCTTCTGACCGGACTGTGTTGTCGTGGTTGTGTATTTCTCTAATAATGTTGCATGTTGCAAAAAAAATCCATTTTTAGGGTATTTTCCTAGATTTTGCCCAAAAACATGAAAGTAGAAGTAAAGACTTTTAGAATGAAGACTTTGTCTAGCTGGCAACATAGGGGAGGTGGCGAGCAAAGCGAGCCGGAGACCTACGTAGCGTATTACAGTACTCGTCGAAACCTATCCTATGGTGGTACCGGTAAGGCGAAGGGGGGAGGTGGCGAGCGAAGCGAGCCAGTGACCCCCGTAGCGAAGGGATAAGGTCACGATAGCTTTTCCTCGGTGGCAGGCAGGTCTTGAGTGGAGCGAAGAGGGGAGGTGGCGAGCGAAGCGAGCCGGCGACCTCCGTAGCGTAACGAAGGTTGAGTGAGTGTAGCGTATAAGTAACTCTCATGAGTAGCTTAAAAGTGCAAAACCTCCCCTTTTTGCCCCATTTTCCCCTCCTACCTTTTACAAAGTTGCCCCATTTGCCCCCTTTCTCCCCCCTTTAGGCGGATCTCGAAAGTTAAGAGACTTGTATCATTTTTATTTCAGTTTCATTAAAAGGGGCAAGGCGTTAGTCGAAATCATTTTTCAAAGCTCCCCCCTCTCCCCCCTTCATCTTCCCCCTGTCTTCACCCCTTTTTTAAATTCGTGTTCTGTTTTGTTTACGGATTCATATAGAGGAGGCTCGGGAAATTAAAACCATTTTTCAAAATTGATCCACTTGCTCTCCTTTTCCATTTTTTTTTTAAGCCAAAAATGTTCGCAGTATCTTAACTTCCGAGATCCGCCTAGAGGGAGGAGAAAGGGGGCAAATGGGGCAACTATGAAAAAGGTAGGAGAGGAAAAGGGGGCAAATAGGGCAACTATGAAAAAGATAGGAGGGGAAAAGGGGGCAAAAAGAGGAGGTTTTGCACTTTTTAGCTACTCATGAGAGTCACTTATACGCTTCAGGGATAATGTCATGATAGCTTTCCGGTGGTAGGTAGGTCCTGAGTGGAGCGAACCTGCGAGACCGAGTGTAGGTAGGTGTAGGTAGGTGTAGGTAGGTAGTAGGTAGGTGTAGGTATTTTTAAAAGCTCCCCCTCTTCACGACCCGCGAGCTGCGCGCAGCTCGCGCAGCCACGCAAATACTAGTTATACTATATAAAGCTAAATTACCACTGACTCACTGACTGATTGACAGAATTGTTCTCCCAGATGGTGGATGGGGAGGTGGGTATATTTTGACAGATTCGTAAACAAGTCACTCTCGTGAGTATGGGAAAAGTCCCAAACTCCCCCTTTTCCCCCCCCTTCTCCCCCCTCCCTATCGTATCTCGGAAACAAAGAGACTTTACGTGTTTTTTTTTAGGGATTCGTATAGAGGGGGCTCGGTAAAATAAAAATCATTTTTCAAAGTGGCCCCCCTTTTCCCCCTTCTCCCCCCCTTTAGGCGGATCTCGGAAATAAAGAAATTTTACATGTTTTTTTTTAGGGATTCGTATAGAGTAGGATCGGGGAAGTAAAAACTATTTTTAAATTTGACCCCCTTGCCCCCCTTCACCCCCCCTTTAGGCGGATCTCGGAAATAAAGAGAATTTACGTGTTTTTTTTTAGAAATTCGTATAGAGGAGGCTTGGGGAAGTGTAAACAATTTTTCAAATTTGACCCCCTTGCCCCCCTTCACCCCCCCTTTAGGCGGATCTCAAAAATAAAGAGATTTTACGTGTTTATTTTTAAGGATTCGTATAGAGGAGGCTTGGGGAAGTAAAAACCATTATTCAAATTTGACCCCCTTGCCCCCCTTCACCCCCCCCTTTCGGATCTCGGAAGTTAAGAGACTTGGAACATTTTTTTTTTCAGATTCATTGATTGAAAGGGGCAATGAGTTAATCGAAATCATTTTTCAAAGCTCCCCTCCCCCCCCTTCACCCCCCCCCCACTTCACCCCTTTTTTCAGTTTTGTTTACGGATTCGTATAGAGGAGGCTCGGGAAAGTAAAATCCATTCTTAAAATTTGACCCCCTTTCCCCCGTTCACCCCCCCTTTGGCAGATCTCGGAAGTTAAGAGACTTGGAAGATTTTTTTTTTCAGATTCATCGAAAGGAGCCTATCCTGTGGTGGTACCGGTAAAGCGAAGGGGAGAGCGGGCGAGCGAAGCGAGCCGGCGACCCCCGTAGCGTAGGGATAATGTCATGATAGTTTTCCGGTGGTAGGTAGGTCCTGAGTGGGTGAAGCGTTACTCAGGGGCGACGACAAGCAAACTTTAGGGTAATGTTTTTTTAGTGGTAGTAGGAGGTAGTAGGTAGGTAGTAGGTAGGTGATAGGTAGGTAGTAGGTAGGTGTAGGGGTAGTAGGTAGGTGGTAGGTAGGTGTAGGTAGGTAGTAGGTAGGTAGTAGGTAGGTGTAGGTAGGTGCAGGTAGGTGTAGGTAGGTAGTAGGTAGGTGTAGGTAGGTGGTTGGTAGTAGGTAGGTGTAGGTAGGTAGTAGGTTGGTAGTAGGTAGGTGTAGGTAGGTAGTAGGTAGGTGGTAGGTGTATATAGGTAGGTATATCAGATTCATTGAAAGGGTCAATGCGTTAGTCGAAATTATTTTTCAAAGCGCCCCCTCCCCCCCTCTTCACGCCCCGCGAGCTGCGCGCAGCTCGCGCAGCCACGCAAATACTAGTTAAAATATAAAGTTAGTAAAATACGCACTTTGTCAAAGAATCTCGTCAACTTAACAGAATTGCTTGTGCCTGCGGCTAATGATCTGGAACATAAATAAGCATAATCTTATAAGTATGATCTACCTAATGGTAAACAAAAGTATGGAAAACACAACGCAATATGTACCTACAGTAATCGGCATTAACTGTTAAGCGTGAATCACACAGAAAGCGGGTCAGGGGGTCTAAAATGGCCACTTTAGCAGATCATAATAGGATCATAATATGAATTGAAATGCTCGTGTCGGTCGCGTCAGACGCGCTGTTGAATGCTGAAGACTGACTTGCAGCAGATAGTGTATAGCCTAGTTAACTCTTCAAGACGAATGGGCTCCGATTGAACTCAAACCCCATGGCAGGCAATGTTCAACGAACACGTTTGGCCGGACTTTTGTTTTATGAATGGCAGTCGTTTCGAGGTCTTTAAAAAACTCTGCTGTTTAGTGAGAGTACTTTTGAGAGAGAAGCTAACAGAACCATTTAGCTGGGCTGGACAACGTTTGCGAAGCTTTGAAGAGTCTTTTCACCAGTAATTTTATATGTATACCTAAATAGAAGATATTAATATTGAACTACCCACCTTGCTTGATGACAGTTTACGAATATTTCATCAGCACCGCATTGCTCTGCTATACTACTGGCTAATCTTCTATACTGGTTCTTTCTTTGTTTCTCTTCCGCCATATCGAACTTAGTTCCAATGACTAGTATAGGAATCTGAAATATTACAGTTGAAGCTTTTATGGTGAATCCTTCAAGGTAGCCCGCGAAATTCGATTTTGTTTTTACTTTGTTGAATGACTATTTGATGAAAAAGGCATTCAAGGAAATAATATGAACTGAGAGGCTTGTATTGGTAATTTTAATCATTATTAATCAGTAAAGTCACATTCGTTACCGTCGCGTATCCTACTTTAATTAACATATACAGCGTGGTGCCGATGATACGACAATAACTGAAACCACTGTAGTTCTAGTTCATAGGAACTTTTTTAAAATATCAAATAAATCCTAACACCGAAATCGTTGTCGTATCGTCAGCAGCAACCTACCAAAATTTCGTTGCCAAATTCTTTTTTTCCTTTTTGTTCCACACGTTAATCGGTGCAAATTATTCCTAAGGTTAGTAAACCAATATTTGTTTGTAAATTGTATTGTATTTCGTTTACAGTTTTATGCTATTTAGTTTTTTAGTTTATTTTACATTTTTTTTATTTCGTCGTTAGGATTTATTTGATAGTTTAAAAATGTTCCTATGAACTAGTACTACCAGTGGTTTCATTTATTGTCGTATTGTCGGCACCACCCTGTATATCTGACACTGAACGGCAAATTGCAAAAAAAGTAAAAAAAAACGTATGCGCGAGCTACCTTGAAGGATTTACCTTAAGTTTAGTTTAGCTAGGTAGTAGTAGTAGTCGATCCTGACCGTTTTCGGTCTCGGCGACCAATCTTAGTGGAGATTAGCCCGATGCGCAGGAGATATTATAGTGCACAAGTGCGTGCGCAGGCACAGGTGCACTCTCTGTTCCTTTTCTCTCATAGTCCGATGGGACGGCAATCCGACACGACCGGAGAGAGATCAGGCGCAGGACCAACGGCTTAACGTGCTTTCCGAGGCACGGGGGTATTATACCGCCAGCTTCCAAACTCCGGGCTACTACTGGAATATTTCTAATGAAAAACCCAATAGCACTTTCTGTCCGACCCGGGAATCGAACCCAGGACCTCATGCACAGCAGTCGCGCTTGCGACCACTAGACCAACGAGGCAGTTTTTAGCTAGGTACCTACTTGATAAACGGCCAAAATCAATCGGTCAAGGCTTAGGACTGCTAATTTATTGTTTTTTTTAAGTATCAATATCCATCGCAAAATAACCCTTGAAGCGTGTACAATTACTTACGATGTAAATCCTAACAACTTACTTGAGTAGAACCAAGAAATTGTTCCGGATCCACGTCTACATGAGGAATAGGATTTGAACTGTCCTGATTCAAAATCTCCGACAGCCATTTTTGTAAATTGATTTGACTTTTTCTATTCGTTAAATCGTGCACCAAAATAATACCTGGAAATAAATGAAAAATGACTTGTGTGAATGTTCCAATCTTTAAATGTTTGATCGTAATCATGGTAATAAGGTACTTATGCAATACCTAACTATGGGCAATTAGGAACAAAACGCTCAGCTCAGGTGCTTATATTGTTTCATATCAATTTATTATGCAATATAGGTACCTACCCAAGCCTCGAAAACAATACGAGCGCTCGACACGTGACTTGGAACACAAAGTCTATGTTTAGAAGATATTGATTTAAGCGTTCAATACACATATTTCCAGTTATGTATAGGTATGTTCGTCGTTTTCAACAATCTCAACACTGGCGGTGCGCACGGCAACGGCCCCAAGTTTTAGGTCGTTGCTACGAACCCAGACAGTTTACTTTCGCATGTTTTATTTCATGAGAGCTGCTCTCAAAACGGATAAAGATACATCGTGCGGAACAAGTCTGTCCTAAAATCAAAATTTCTAAAACTAGTATTTTCCAACCCGCACTGAAGTCGTGGGTATAGTAAGGTCATTCTCATAGAGAGTTGGAGGCCTGAGAATGTCCCACCAGTGAAAATGTTTACAGGCTGATTTTTTTTCCGTTGCGATCAATAGACAGCCATAGTTATACCGGTGGTCTAAAATCACCGGAATCACGAAATGGATTGACATATTATGCAGACAGGCCCTTGACTTATGGGCCTATAACCGCCTTTGAAAATGGTACTCCAAGTTTTGGGAAAGACATCTTTCGGAAATCATATATTGAATTATCCTATACCCAGGATGATCCTGTCAGTACTAAAATTAAAGACCGAAGAAAATTATGTAACAAATACCGCCAATAGGGGATCGGACAAAAAAAAACTAATTAGTCCGTCAGATAGATTTCCAAAAATTATTGGACACGTATTTTTTCTTTTTTCACGTAAACTTAAAATGAAGACGATACAGTGCTTCGAAAACTCGTGTGACGTCATATGATAGTACATTTTGACGACACAAGTGACGTTTCAAGCCCCACTCCAAGATATTTGACGCGTTTTATCTTCGTCATTTTTTATTGATTTGATAAAACAAAAAACACGTATTCAATATTTTTCGATAATCTAACTTACGGACTAAACAGAATCATATTATTTTGACCCAGTCCGATCCTCTATTGCGAGTCGGACTCGCGCGGATTCCGTATTGCTCCCGCAACGTAACTTGGCAAGGTTTCGAAATTCGATTGTGCCACAAAAAGTGGTCACTTTTATTGCTTGTCATTATTCTATGGTTATTGACTTAATTATTTTATACTACACTTGCTTGGTAAGTGTACCAATACTACCCCACTGTAAGGCTTGAAAGCTGTTCATTAAACCTTCTCAAAAATCTAGGCAGTTAAATTGTATGGAATTTCATTACTGCCCTGAAAATCAGGGTAGTAATGGGTTCATTTATTCATTACTAACGAGTTTTGTTTTTTTTTTAAAGTCTTGATGACGTTGGTAATCAAACGATTTAATTTTACCTTAAAAAAGTACTGGCCACTAGAACTTTTAAAGCAGGTATGAAGGCCGGAAAACTTCAAACCTCTATGCTATTATTGATCGAAGCCTCTATGCGATAGAGCGAGAGATTTTTAGCACTCTCTCGCTTTAACACGCGCGTAAGTTGGAACCACAGAACATAAAGCAGGTTGGAACCTGCGAAACGGGGCGTTTTTTACCTTCTCTAAAGCCGCGTCCCCACACATAGCCGCACGGCTCGGCTTCGCGTGCCGCGCGGCTCTAGTGGGGACGCGGCTTAACGTCTTTTGGCGTGAAAATTGTATGACGCGCTAAAATTTAAAGAAAAAAAAAGACTTATTGTTGGTTGACGTATTTTGTAGAAACAATTTTCTTGGTAAATTTTAAAGTTTGGCGGTGTAAATCACAAGTTAAAATGAGTGATTCAAGTCATTCAAGTGACAATGATAGCAATTTATTAACAACAACTCCACCTGACATAATAGCAGATGCTAAAGACATTGTTAGTAATCTCTTGCCTGGAAAATCAAAGATGAAATATATGAAGGAATATGAAATATTTATGCAGTGGAAAAGTGAAAAACAAGCTAAGTGTAGTATAAAGCAGTATATTTCACTCGAGGGCAAGTACAGATTACTAAACTCGTGTGGTTCACGGCCCTCCGCTTCGCGTCGGGCCTCAAATGCACACTCGGTTAGTAATCTGTGCCTTACTCCCCTTGGTGAATAAATAGCTATTTAATAATGAAGTTAAAGAAAGGAGAAGAGTTTGTGACCTTTATAGGTGTTATAAATAAAAAATATGCATTTTAAAGTAAAACAAAATTTAAAACAACAAAAACTTAATTTTAAAATAACAAAAACTTTTAAAACAACAACAAAAACTAAATTTAAAACAACTAACAAAAACTAAATTTAAAACAACGACAACTCAAATTCGTAACAAAAAGAAATAACAAAAACAATACAACTTTCGTGCACCGCAAGTGTAATCGGGAGTATTCGGGAGCGAATGGAACGTATGCTTTTGAATGCACCAATCACACGCGCGGATGACGCTACCTCATACCCCGCGCCCCGCTTGACCGCAAAATAGACCTAAAAATGACTTCTGCGCATCTAACGACTCTTGCCAAGTTACGTTGCGGGAGCTATACCATATCTATAAAAATATATTCCCTTAAATATTTATTTTATTTTGTTTTTAATATTTGTCTTCAAGTGACAGTGAAGGATGACATTTTTTCCAAATTGTAGAATAAGGTTTCATAAACGGTTTTACAAAGATCACACTAAAAGAGACAAACAGCAACTTAATTGAGCAGAGAGAAATATTGATATTCGTAAACGAACCGTGAGTAGGCTGATAAAATACATTCCTAGTATTTCTGTGTCCGTTTGAGCCTCCGACGTCCCACAGCTCCACAAAAAATGTGTTTTGCGCTTGTGTGCCTTCCTTGTACCTGTGTAACTTCACCTCTACGGAACATCCCACAGTCCATCCCGGTGATAGTAGGGGTTTATTATGTGCGATCAAATACGTCAATGAGGTTTTCCCTACACCTAAAACAAAAAACAAAACAATTTTAATTAACAATCCCGTAACATAGAGGTTCTGAACCACCAAGTCTTCCATTATGGAAAGGGCAAAACTTAACCAACTCTCATTTTACGACATTCCAATTTCCAAAGATAAACAATCTGAGCAAGGTTAGCAATTTTAAGCCTAAACCTGGTGGTAATCTCGATGATGATCATTTTTTATACTACTATGGACACTCGTGGTAATTGCGACATATGTACAAAGTGCAAGTGGACCCTGCACGAAACCGTCAACCAGGCTTTCTGTACCTACATCAAAGTGACTACTTACGTACAAATTATTGCTGGGGGCTGGGAAATGACTTTTGGGGTAAAAACAAGGTTTATGTATGCATGTGGACGAAGCAGGAGTATGTAAGGATCGTAGCAGGTGGCGCTTACCCCCATGGGGAAAGGGCGTAAGTTTATGTAGGTACCTATGTACATGGTTTATGGTAGGACTCGAAAGTAATGAACAAAGCATTGTGCTGATGGATGAACAGTACAAGAGTGAAGTCTTGGAGGTACCCATCTTGTGAAATAGTTGGTACTTTGACCTTCAATATTCCGTAACTAGATGATTCCTAGAATTCCAGGTACCTACGTTAAGGGTTAAGAGTCTTCAAGGTCGTGAGGACCAGAAAATTGTGGTTGATTGGTTGATCCCATGTCTATAATTAATTAGAAATGTTGTATGCCTGTGAAGACTTTTCTATAGGTAATTTTATTTGAGCAATTACATGTAAAAAGGGACATAAGTAAAAAAATACTTAATTTTTTTTCATAAAACTAAAATAACCGGCCAAGTGCGAGTCGGACTCGCGCACGAAGCGGTCCGTACCCATTATCTAAAAAAATGGCAAAAATAAAATCATACACTCCAATAGTCGCGCGTTCTACCATTGTAGAACGCGTGTACATTTTGTTGAATTTTGTCGCAAGTTGAAGGTCAATCACTCACACATTCTTAGTATTCCTCAATTACTAGGCAATAAACAATTGTGTACAGTGACGGACGCGGCCGCAGGTCTGTAAAATTTGGCATCAAAAGTGAATTTCTACGATTGTAGAGCGCGCGACCACTCGCGTGACATTTTTCTCCTAAGGGGCCGGTCCACCAGAAACCTTTGTTATATAATATGTAACAAGTGGATTTGTCCCGACCATCAGGTTCTTCTTGGTCCGACTGTGTCAAAAACAAAGAAATGGAGGTGGAAGACATGACTGATTAAGAAATATGAGACTTATGATGTTAGGAGCAAAAATTTTGCGTTTTTTTTTGTTATTTTCAAAAAGGCTGGTTTTTAGTTCTTATTATGTTTAAATATGATTATGTTTTGTTTGTTTTAGCTTTATAATATAAAGTTTATCTCAATATTATACAAATACTTTTTATTTATGAAACTTTGTGAAATGTAGAGCGCGCGACTACTAACGTTCCAAATAGAGGCGCGCCTACTGGAGTGTTAAATATTGATGTCATTGACAGCGGAGTCGTTGTAATAGGGACCCGTTTTACCATTTGGGTATGGAACCCTAAAAAGGTGCTAGACAAAAATATCAACACTCTGTAAAATTGCTTTGGGTTTTCCCGCCAAAATGAACAAATCCTAAAGGTTGGCTAGCCTTCAAAGGTGTCATGGCTACAGTCATGTTGGCAAACGACAAGTTAGACCGTGAATATAGTGTATTTTTTACATATTTATCAGTGCAAATACACAAGAAGTGAGTTAATACATATTGAGATTTCATTTACCAGAATCACCAAGGACGACGACTTTAACTTTCTCAATTGCAGCCATTCACAAGATTTTAACTCGGTTCGTATCTTTTCTATTATTTTGACATTCACCTTACCAACTTTCTAAACCAAAACGTGTATTGCCATGCTGCAGGTTTTTATTGTGATGTGATAGTGTGAAAAATCGACTAAATTTCTTTCGATAATAATTTAATTAAATTCATATTTGCACCAATATGTTAGATGTTTACTAATGTGTTATTAAGGCATTATTAAAATAGTCAATTAATAATAATTATTCATAACTTTTGAATTGTTTTACCCGAAAATAATTCAATTTAGTGTCACCATTGTTACTTATTAGTAAACTTTTCAGCTGTGAGTGTTGTCATGTTGTGACATTTATCGGATTGCTCATCATTGTTCGTTCACTGTGTTCACTTCTTTTGCTTTGCGAAGCTAAAATCAATACATAATAAAATAACTACGTCCGCCATTGTACTAGTGTTTTATCATGTTGTATTTAGCTTTACAGTAAAATGCAAGGTACCAATGTCACATACATCGAGTCTTTATCTCCCGTAAAATTAAACAATGGACATTCACTATAAATTATTGATTGTGCTTCTTCTTATAAATTCCGTGCATCTATACTGTGGACCATACAATGGACAAATATGTAAAAAATATTCAACTGGATACGTATGGTATAACTATACAGGAGGATTTGACAATGAGAAAATTACAACTGGACTTTGGAAAGAAATGATATCGAAACTCAAGGAGCCCTGTCGGAGTAGGGCTGAAAAACTGTTGTGTGCTTATGCTTTTCCCAAGTGCATAGATAAAGATGGAGTAGGCTACTTTGCACTTCCACTTTGTTTAGAAGACTGTATGGCTGTTAAAATGCAGTTTTGTTACAACGATTGGATAGTTGTTGAAGAGCAAAAACGCCGTGGAGTTTTCTTTGAAAACAGAGGACATTTTCGGTTTCCTGAATGTGAAAAACTGCCAAAATTTTCAGGAAAAGGCCTACAAGTATCATGCAATAATGTTGGAATTACAAATATGGACTACAGTCAAGTTACAACAACATGTTACAGAGACAATGGACGCTATTACCAGGGCACTATGAATGTGACAGAAACTGGTTTAGCCTGTCAAGCTTGGGAGTCACAATCACCTCATCAACATACAAGACCTCCTTTAGTTTTTCCAGAAGTTCAGAATGCCACTAATTATTGCAGGAATGCAGGAGGTGAGGAGTCTAAGCCTTGGTGCTATACAATGGATCCTGATGTGCGATGGGAACATTGTGATATTCCATCTTGTGCCAACACAAGTGATGAATTTGACAATAGTAATGGACCAAATAATATTGTAATGGAGAATTACTTTACACCTACATTTGTATTGTTGCTCTCAATTGGTGGCCTTGGATGTGTCTTGGGAATAGCTTCAATAGCTTTACTGTGCCATTATTTTGTTAAAAATCATTACTCCAAATGTAATATATCAAGCCGCAGGAATATGCCTAACATGGACATAGACCTGGATAAACTTCCTAGTAATTTAGCTTATCATACAACTGGTGCACAACTAAATCCTAAACTGGAAAAATTGGAGTTTCCAAGGAACAATATAATATACATCAGAGATTTAGGGCAAGGCGCTTTTGGAAGAGTGTTTCAAGCTAAAGCTCCTGGACTAATCCCTGAAGAAGAATTTACTCTTGTTGCTGTTAAAATGCTCAAAGATGAGGCTTCCCATGACTTAAAATTGGATTTTGAAAGAGAAGCTTGTTTGTTAGCTGACTTTGATCATCCAAATATTGTAAAACTACTTGGTGTGTGTGCTATTGGACGTCCAATGTGTTTATTGTTTGAATTTATGGGAAAAGGTGATTTGAATGAATATTTGAGAGCTTGTAGTACAGCCACCAATTTCCCACCTGTTGAAAATAGGGAAGATCTTAGACTGCTTGTTACTCCACTCAGTCATTTAGATCTCCTTCATGTTTCTAGACAGATAGCATCTGGAATGGTCTATCTATCAGATAGGAAGTTTGTACATCGAGATTTAGCAACAAGAAATTGCCTTATCAATGACGACATGGTGGTCAAAATAGCAGATTTTGGATTATCCCACAAAATATACTTACAAGATTATTATAAGGGTGATGAGCATGATGCTATTCCTGTGAGATGGATGCCTTTAGAAAGTATACTGTATAATAAGTATACATTAGAATCAGATGTGTGGGCATATGGTGTTTGTCTTTGGGAAATATTTTCATTTGCTCTTCAACCTTATTTTGGTATGACGCATGAGGAAGTAGTGAGATTCCTTAAAGATGGAAATGTGCTTGCATGTCCAGACAATACACCCCGTTGTGTATATGATCTGATGAAACAGTGCTGGAACAGCAGTCCCAGTGATCGGCCCAACTTTAGAATTATCTACCAAACATTGGACAGTATTCAACTTATTTTGGAAAGAACTCATCCAGAATAATAGGAATGTGTATATTTGATTGATTAGATTATAGGCAAAACATTTTGTATGATAATTTTAGGACCTACTTTTATTATTTATTAGTATCCACCAAGTGTTGTTTAACTGGGGTAATGATTAAAAAAAAAAATTACAACTTCCGGATAAAGATATCTTATACCTTATTTATTTTAGCCAAGGTAAATAAGTAAGAATTTTCTTGCCCTTAGAATTTATAATACTTTATTTGTACTTGAGTAATATGATTTCCATGATGCAAGCAATTGAATTTATTGGTCAATTTGTAAAATTAATCAATTATTTTATAAGTAACTATGTTAACTTTGTGGCAAGCTAATTTTATATTTCTCTTTCAATTTCCTATTAAATCCAAGACTGATTTTTGTTAGTACTTTGGTATTCTTATTTAAAGTAAGCTAGCCTTTAGTTCTCTTTTGTACATTTTTATTTAGAAAGAAAGTTGAAGCTTTTGTAAGTTATGTAGTTTTGAATTTATAGTAATTAAGTTTTGCCAACTCAATTCTTAGTCACACTCGTCTGTATGACTAACATTATTTTAAACTTCATTATTGATGTTGATGTGTATGCATATTATTTGCATATTAGGATGGTCTTGAGACTTGAAAATAGTACATTATATGGCCCTCCCTGCCACATTATTAAGTTTTGCATTTGTGATTTAGATATCAATAATTATCAATTGACATGTATTTCGCCGTAGACCAGTTCTTCAATAGTCTGATTTACATAATCCTTAAACTTCCCAGTTATAGAAAAAAACAACTTGCTGTTTATAAGGATTTTAAATGTGTTAACTAAAGTCGGGATTGCATTGCAGCTATGATTTTTATAAAAGTAGGATAGTTAAGCAACAAAATTGGACTGAATGTCTCCCTAGTGATTGATAACAATATGTGTTGAAAGTGATAAGTCCAAAGTAAATAAAGTGTACATACTGCCAAACGATTTAAAAGTTCTATATATACATACAAAGAGTGAATTGTAATATTTTTCGTAACGCTGACAGTTAATATTATAAAGGCATCTTTAATTTTTAGAATACTTTTATTTATGTACGTATTGATTACAGTTTTACGATGTAATATTATTTTGTCAATGAAAATAATGTAAGTAAGTACCTACCTAAATAATTGAATAAAATTGTTTTTATGAAAATATTTTTTTATCATTAAATTACTTACCCGTCAGTATGAAGTGCAGAGAGCAGCAGTGCAGAGAGTTGGAGAGCAGCGGTGGCCCAGTGGTGTCGGCCCCGACTTACGAACAGTAGGTCGTGGGTTCGAACCCCGCCAGGCGCATTACTTTGTGTAATTTATTTCATCACCACTGCTCTCAAAACGGTGAAGGAAAACATCGTGAGGAAACCGGCATGTCATAAAACCAAAAAATTCGAAGACATGTGACATCTGCCAATCCGCACTGGGCCCGCGTGGTGGATTATAGCCCATCCCTCTCCTAGAGAGGAGGCCTGAGTCCCTGCAGTGGGAACATTATAGGCTGATGATGATGAAGTGCAGGCCCTCTTTCAGTACCTAGTTGTTAACACTTTGACTGCCAAGTTCGAATCATACATTTTCATTTGTATTCCGCGTGGACGGAAGTCATAGAGCGACGACTAGGAGGTGGATTGGGGGCACCGAATTTTTGATCGACCCATATGCTGGTTGCATGGAACTGAAAGTTTTAATTAAAAATTTTGAATTGCTCCTCAATCTTCTTGCATAGATTTTAGCAGACCCTGTGGTTTTGTCATTTCAACTCGTCCCCTAGCAACAAACTGTCTATGAGTATGAGGTTCGCGACAACCAGTATACCGTTCTTTCCTCACTTCATCCACACTAACTTTTCCCACTAGTACACACGGCTACACATGCTATACATATCCAGTTTATGCTGATCTCGCATTGTACGGAAATCCTATACAATGCGAGACCAGCTTATACTGGAAATGTGTAGCCGTGTGTACAAATCCGTGTGTGTACTCCAGTCTGAACGCCACGCGCCAGAGCGTTAGACGCATGGTGTACATCTCACGCCAAGGCACAAAAATCTACAAAATCATGATTTTATATTATTTGCAAACAGCAGATAAAAGTAAAAAAAGAAACGGTTTTTGTCGTCTATAGACGTCGGTGGCGTATTGGACACATTTCATTCGTTTATTCCCGTTGTCTCCGTATGCCATATCCCCGTCCGCGTCGCGGGGATAGCGAGAGCCGGGACGTGATTAAATTTATTTCCCGTTGTCCCCATAATGTACATTTGGCTAACGGGGATAACGGGAAGTAAACTTATAAAAATACATTGACCCAATTTACTTGAGGTTTATAGGCGTTTTCTATCTTATCTGGCAGCTTTATTCTTAGTAGGTACCTAAGTCTTGCAATTTTATAGAAACATACCTATAGTTGTTACCGGCCAAACCCGATTTCAGGACAAACTAGTTTTGCCTAGGCTAAACTATAGTTCTTCCTTCACGTTCAGGGTTAGCGTCCGTCAGCAGGTCGACGTTCTTTCTATTTTATTCAACTACTAGCTGTTGCCAGCGGCTTCACCCGCTACAACTCGTTGTCCGCTACAACTTCGCCGTAGTGTGATATTAACGAGGACGAGGACAAAGTACGGGGACAACGGGCAGTATTTTTAAATATTTCATTGAAGACGAACCGCTGTCCCCGTAGGAGGGGGCACGGCGTACGGGGGACAACGAGAATTAACGGTTTCATTTGTCGTCTATACTTGACTGTGGCGGTCAAAAGGTTAAAAGTACCTAACCCTTCCACCTACCGCCTACACGCCTACCTATCCTTAGCAGCTTCGACTTACGCATTTTTACACGACTGCCCCAAAAAAAAGAGTGTTATGTTTTTAGCGTTCATGTATGTATGTATGTTTGTCTGTGAGTTTTTCTTTGCCTTTCTCTGTCTAGCCCTGGCAAGGCGGTATTATATCTTTGTGTTTTAGCATGCTCGACTATCCAGTGTCATCATAGCACTAATTTAGCGCACTCAGCCATTCTTTAAACTTCTTCTCATTTTCCTTTAGCACATTCTGCATCACTATTGACCACCATCATCCCTATTGTGTAATTTTTTCGTTTCTCCCAAAATATATACCAAATTAAGATGACGTTAATTTAATTACACTTTTGATAATCAAGGTCACAAAGTTCAAAGTTGTATGAACATCGACGCTGACATCAAACGGATTCTCGGAAATCCTCGTGTGCTCATTTGCACTTGAACCTATTGAAGATAAGGTTTATAACTGAACTAGTGACCCGCCCCGGCTTCGCACGGGTGGAAAAAAGATATTAAAACCTTCCTCTTTTTTTTTTTTTTTTTTTGGTGGGTGGAAATTGAATCACTCTATCTATTAAAAAAAAACCGCATCAAAATCCGTTGCGTAGTTTTAAAGATTTAAGCATACAAAGGGACATAGGGACAGAGAAAGCGACTTTGTTTTATACTATGTAGTGATAGTGATAACGTAATTTCATCACACTCTTTAATATTCCAGATTATGACTGATCGCGAGGAACGGTTGGTAACCGAAGTGCCCAGCAGCTTGAAGCAGTTAGCAAGACTTGTAGTTCGAGGCTTTTATACTATTGAGGATGCCCTCATAGTAGACATGCTCGTAAGAAATCCCTGTACGTAAAGATAATATTTGATTCAATACCTTTACTATAGGACAGGTGCGTAGTACGTGGTAGTACTCGCAACCGGCGTGCGTGTATGACCAGATTTGTATGATTAAGTGGACGAGGCAAGTGCTTTTTTGATGAACTTTTTTCAGCAGTCTCCGAAAATTATGATTGAGGTGTCATTCGATTTGGAATGGCATCCAGGTGATTTTCGAAAAAAAATGAAGTTCCACTTGCAAAAATTGCAAAAGTTATTAACAATTAACTAAAAAATTAAAAACATGTTTAGTTTTTTGCAAATATCTCAGAATCGAATTAAAAATTTTCAAATTTGAAAAAAGATTCAAAAAGAGGAGAAAATTTCCTAAAGAATATTTGAATTTTCGGAATTGTAGGACCAATATTAATAACTTTCCCATCCGGTTGAAAATACGCCCGAAAACGCGTACTCCGGCTTGCGCAAGCTACGCTCCATTCGGACCTTTCATGACTAAATATTATTTAAACTTATTAAATACTAGCTTTTGCCCGCGACTTCGTCCGCGTTTCCGTCGTTTTTCGTAAAAAAATACCATTATGTCCTTCCTCACGGTTCAGTGGTTTTGATGTAACAGACAGATTAATTTTCGTATTTTAGTAGGGAAATACAATAATGTCAATCCACAATACTGTTGAAAAATATCACAAAAAGGAACCGCAGAATATTATTATTAATAGCTGTGCCCGCGACTCCGTCAGCGTGTAACTCCTTGTATGTTATTTAGTTAATGTATTGGTAATATTGTTTAGATCACTTTCACATGAGGCTTAAGTAGGTACCTATATAGGAGCAGCGGTGGCCCAGTGGTGGCGGCCCCGACTTACGAACAGTAGGTCGTGGGTTCGAACCCAGGCAGGCACATTACTTTGTGTAATTTATTTCATCACCGCTGCTCTCAAAACGGTGAAGGAAAACATCGTGAGGAAACCGGCATGTCTTAGAACCAAAACATTCGAAGACATGTGACATCTACCAATCCGCACTGGGCCCGCGTGGTAGATTATAGCCCATTCCCTCTCTAAGAGAGGAGGCCTGTGTCCCAGCAGTGGGAACATTAATAGGCTGTTGATGATGAGGTACCTATAGCGTTCTATATGTAAAACTTCAGCCCAAAGCTTCCGGGTAAACTATGTTGAAAGTTGACCCGTCCGGCACGTGAACATAAAGATTTCTAGAACTGCTAACCCGGGTAAGAGCGACATATAACTGACCATCCGAGAAACAACTGACACCGAGATCTACTCCAGCAACACGAAAATTCTGCCCTTGAGCCCTATTAATTTAGTAGTCACTTAAAATAAATACCTAACTACTATAATTAATAAAAGTATCTACGCTTTTACCTACTTAATACAAAAATAAAATTGATTATAAATTAGCCAAAACTTACCTATCGGTATCTAAAAATCTATGCGTACTACTTCCCCTAAAAAGAAATAAAATACGAACTATTAATAATTTGTAATTTGAACGAATATTTAAACACTACCAAAATAACTACTTAATACCTATTTTATAAAATAACAACAAAAGAAATTCAAATAAACTATTTAAAGACTAAAAGTCGCGCTGATAAGCACGGTTTGTTAATATCAATTATTATTATTGTCTGTCAATAAGGTCGAACGCTGAACGCATCAACAGCCAAATATTGAATGAAGCTCGCTCCCGTTACACAAAAATAATCCTTATGGCATGATTCAGTGTTCACGCGCAGCTTATTAGCGTATTTCATATTTGGTTCAGTTTGATGTTTCTATACGATTACTATGATTCTTTTTTTTATTGAATAGGTAATAATATTAACTTCTTTTAATTAGGGATGAGTGAGAGTATTATAAACGTAAGAGTAAACAAATATAATCAGAAAGCTCCGAACTGCTAAGCTATCGGGAGTTACACGTGTTATTGTGAGTCAACCATAAAAGATAGACATATGCTGTTGTGGGATATTTTTTAGATAATTTTATGTAGAACATTTCCGTCATAAATGATTTCTATGTAGCTTTAACCATTAAGGCTACACACGCGACGGAAGCTTAAAAAATGGAGCAACTTCTCCCGTTTTCCCAACATTTCCCTTCACTGCTTTGCTCCTATTGATTGTAGCGTGATGAAAAGTATACTATAACCTCCCCAGGAGTATGAAGAATAATTGTACCAAGTTTCGTTAAAATCCGTCGAGTAGTTTTTGTTTCTATAAGGAACATACAGACAGGAGGACAGACAGACAGACAGACAGACAGACAGACAGACAGACAAAAATTTTACTGATTGCATTTTTGGCATCAGTATCGATCACTAATTACCCCCTGATAGTTATTTTGAAAATATATATCATGTACAGAATTGACCTCTCTACAGATTTATTATAAGTATAGATAGATGAAAATTAAAAATTGAAAAAATTCTGGCGCCTGCAAGATAGATCAATAAACAATAATCAGTGGTTAAATAGTTTTTATCGCGAATTTTCAATAAGTAATAACTAAACCTGTTTTTAATTTTTTTGTTAATTGTTAATAACTTTTGCAATTTTTGCAAGCGGAACTTCATTTTTTTTCGAAAATCATCTGGATGCCATTCCAAATCGAATGACACCTCAATCATAATTTTCGGAGACTGCTGAAAAAAGTTCATCAAAAAAGCACTTGTTGACTAGACTATAAGGATCTCGATCGTAGCAAGTGGCGTTCTGTGCTTTCTGCCTACCGGAAAAGGGCGTGAGTTTATGTACCTATGTATGTATGTACATTACCATTATTTTAAATGCGCGACTGCTAAGCGTGTGCCATCATCAGAGATCTAAATAAATAGAAAGAGTTTGCCTGTTATTACCTATGCACAACAGCACAATCATGTCATTTACCTCCTTGAAGTTAAGTCAAAGTATGGGGGGGGGTTTGATGATTCCCACCCACCAAAAAAAAAGTATGGCTATGTATTATGGTTAATTTATCTTCTTTTTTCGCAGGTATGAAAGAGGATGATATTTGCGAACTATTAAAGTTTGAAAGGAAAATGTTGAGGGCCCGAATAGCCACGTTGAAAAACGATAAATTCATCCAAGTGAGATTAAAAATGGAAACAGGTACTTCTAAGCAATTACTACCTACCTACTAGATCCTACCGTCTTTTCTTCTTATTTTTCTCACCAAGCCCAGTGGTCGCGTATCTAAATGAGACAGCAGTGGTCGCGTGGACTACATCTGTAGTCCATTTTTAAATTGATATAAAAAAACATGTAAACGTTATTTCTTTATTTTACTTATGAAAATATAATCAGTTCAGTTTTCTTAACTAGATAAAATCAATAAATCTTAATTTCGACCTTTGTGTCATAATTGCTAAATCAAAATGAAAAACTTCTCTAAATTGACTCAAAAATCATAGGTGTCGCTTCTAATTGAGAAAACAACAGAACTTTTTCCTAAAACTTATTGTTTTTAACATTTTATGTGCAGGAAAGACATATTATCTTCATACGATCCCCACAAATAAACTTTTTTCACGTTGTGCACGACTTGGTGGCTCATCTTGGTGGCTCACCATCATCAGGTGGCTCATCATCATAACTTTCATCCAACCCCTCACTTACGACGTCTTGATCATGTTCAGAGTCAGATTCATGAGTCTGCTCTTCGAAATAGTCAACTTCTTCTTCAGAGCTTGACTCAACTCGGTAATATTCCTTGACGTCACCAGCTTCGTCCAACCACGCCTCAATCAGTGCAACTTGACGATTATGCATTTTTTCTCTAAAAATAAGTTAAAAGTAACACGAATTTACTAATACTGAACATAATATACATATAATACAGTTCAATTTAAGTTAGGATTTTATGCGAATTATACGAGAAAATAAATAAAAGCAAAAAATAGTCACTTGCAAAAATACTTACGTAATTGGTCGCGCGGACTACCTGTGTAGTCCAGGAACTTTGCGGAGCTCCTGTGGCAAGTTCGCTTGAGACCCTGGCTTGCGATTTGGTGAGTGCATCTGTCAATTATTCATTTGAAAGTACTTATTGGCACAAGAAACTACACAGTCACTAACAGTTTTAAAGATATTTATGATTTTGTACCTGTGGATTACATATGTAATCCACGCGACCAGGGTTAATTGATACACGACGTACCCATCTCATGGGGTTGCATTAAAAATATCAAGTTCGCCATCTAGGGTTTGCGCAATATTAATTCCAGAATGACGTCACTTCGCTGTCCATAAATACATGACATCCAAACTAAACGCATAATTTCAGCTCAAACGGTTGGGGATAAACTGTTATTTAAATAAAAAAAATAAAAAGTAGAATTTAGAATCTTAGCACATGGCGTGGCGTTCTGTTGTTTCTGCCTATCTATATGGGAAAAGGAAAAGGTGTGAGTTTATGTAAACTTCATATTAAAGTGTAGCCTGATGCGTGTAAATGCTATGTACTTATAGTGCTGCTTCTGCTTTCCATTGATCTACATAAAGCTACTCGACCGTTGAGCTAAGTTACTCAACTGTGAAACCGACAACCATGAACGTTTTCAAATAACTTTCTATTGGCATTCCCTAATAAATATAAGATAGGAAAGACTAACTCCCAGAACATTTCTTAATTTCATATCGTACCCTCTATAACTTCTTTTCTATTTTCAGGACCTGACGGAAAAGCACAAAAAGTAAACTATTATTTTATCAATTACAAAACATTCGTAAACGTAGTTAAATACAAATTAGATCTTATGCGCAAACGGATGGAGACAGAAGAACGTGACGCTACCAGTCGCGCCAGTTTCAAATGCCCCTCATGTGGGAAGACATTCACAGATCTTGAAGTAAGTGATAATTAACTTGATATCTTTAGCTTAGAGCATACGATTCGATTATGTTTCGGAAACGTAACCACTTTAGAAGTTTTGTAGTAAGACCTATAAAACTACAGCCGAGTATGTGTACTTATTAGCATACAACAGTACCTATCGGTAGACACAGCCCATAGACAGGATATTAATAAAAAATAGAGAGTGAAACATACTCGGGTATTGTGGGGAGTGACTGTGATGTCCTTTGAGTTTACCGGCACTTGCCTCGGCCCTTATTACAAAGTAGGCGTTAAATGGAGGTATACCTCAGTAGTGTTTGTGGACATCTGCCATCTTGCTGTAAAACGTTAGGAAAGCTGGATGGATATTTTACAACCTCGTTACCTTGAAGTCTGCTGAGGTATACCTCCATCAAAATAATAAACCTTTAGAAATTGGCATTTCTAAACTTATCCGTCTGCGTATTTTCAGGCAGACCAGTTGTACGATATGATGACACAAGAGTTCCGTTGCACATTTTGTAGCCAAGTCGTAGAAGAGGACCAATCGGCACTCCCGAAGAAAGACTCCAGGTTACTAATGGCGAAGTTCAATGAACAGTTAGAAACACTCTACATTCTGCTACGAGAGGTGGAGGGCATCAAACTGTCGCCAGAGATCTTAGAACCGGAGCCAGTAGATATCAACACTATCAGAGGGTACCTTTAAATTGATATTTATTACTTCGTGAAGTAGATTTCGCTTCATTTTCCTATTATTAACCCCCGACGCAAAAACGACGGGGTGTTATAAGTTTGACGTGTCTGTGTATCTGTGTGTCTGTGTGTGTATCTGTTTGTGGCATCGTAGCTCCCGAACGCATGATCCGATTTTGATTTAGTTTTTTTTTGTTTGAAAGGTGAATTAGTAGAGAGTGTTCTTAGCTATGTTTGAAAAACATCGATCCAAGATGGCCACCGCCACAAAATGGCGGAGTACATATTTGTTGACAACTCCTATCAATATGGGTATCAAATGAAAGGGCTTGATTAGTAGAATACTATACACTATAACAAATTTCAAATCCAAGATGGCCGCCATCACAAAATGGCGTATTAGGTACATATTTTTCACAACACATCATTATGGGTATCAAATGAAAGGGCTTGATTAGTAGAAGACTATACACTAAAACGAATTTCAAATCCAAGATGGCCGCCATCACAAAATTACGAATTTCGTTTGTTTTTACAACTCCCTCAATATGGGTAGCAAAAAAATTAAAGGGATTGATTTGTAGAATAATGGTCACTATATTGAAAGGGAATGAGGAATATAAACTAATGAAATTAAAACAAAAAAGCTTGAAAATTGTTTTTTGACTTTTAAACTTGGTCAAACTTTGATTTAAAGGGAGTAAAAGTGGAGAACCAATGTTTTATCTTTATTGAGTTGGGGGTTTTTTAAATTTTTAATTTAATTACTTGTTTATGTTGAACCTGTTGTCGGGAGACAAGCCTCCTCTCTATGAAAGGGAGTGGGATATAATTTTCATATACCTACTACACTACGTAGGCCCAGTAGGTACCGGTTGCTTTTCAATGTTTTGGCTCTATAAAATGCCGGTTTCCTCCAGACATTTTCTCCAGGTTTAAAAATAAAACTTATTATGTTTAAAATGTGTGTCAACATGGGTAAGTCCCAGTTCCAATAATTTTAATATGAAAATACTTTACTGACAACCGTCATGAGTAGACCGGGTAGTATACAACAGAGCGTGGTGCTGATCGGCTCGTGTGCGATTGTCGCTCTAGCAAATGACGGTTCTGTAACACCGTATACCCCATAGTATCCTACGCTAGCTACATTCTAAGAGTAAAACCTTCTTACAGATTGAACTCAAAACTGTTGGCCCAGCGTCCCCCTGGCCAGGAATGGTCGGGCGAGGCGACGCGCAACCAAGGCATGTTGGTTGAGGAAACCCGAGTCGACGTCACCATCGGCGAAGCGGACAACGCTAACGACACCAGTGCGCTGCGCAAGGAGAGACCCGTATGGATGGTGGAGAGTACCATCGTCACCAATGATCAAGTACTGGGTTTTCCTTATTATTTTGTCAATATTGCAGTTTCTCCAAAAAACAGATTAAAGAGAAGGTTTATGAAACAATGGTTAGACTTTCTGTCTTGTATGGACCAGCATTTTGGGCCACAAAATCAATGAAAGGCATTTGAATGTGGCTGAATCAACTACTATACTGCACAGCGATTTCTGCTATCACGTAAATAAACAACTGCATTTTAGAGTTTATCATAATGAGATTACCGAACATTATTTCAAAATAACGATCCAATTTACGAAGCGCCTGCCAAAATGCCACCATTTTTTAAAAGAGCCTTATCTCCATCTTAGCGCATGGAAACAGCGACCTTACAGTATTTTCGAGAGACGCACTTGTGCGGTTTGAAATAGGTCATTCATTACCGATAATTATGCCGTCTTTAACTAGGTTCATATAATATCGACGCTCATTGTTCAAATATTTAAAAGGCCATCTATTTTCGGAAATGCTCTAGTTAATAATTACCCCTTTATTTATATCGTGAAAATTATTTCGATCGTTTAAATAACTCCTTTGTAACTGAGTCTTGGCTTGACCTACATTTGGGCGCAATCTTCCGATATTACATTAAATGCGCATATACTGTGTGATTCATTGAGAAATGTCGTGTGTTTTGTTAGCATGAAATCAGGTGAGTACATTTCCTGATAGATAAGATAGATCATGGATAGATCAATGGATACCTATAAAAATACCTTTGTTAGATATCACTACCTTTTGAGGTAAAAAATAAGTACGGCCCGAACGCCCGATTGGGTGTGCCTTTAGATCTGGGGTGCGTTTCATTTCATAGGTACCAAAAAGTTTGATTAGAAATGAAGCCACACCCTTATCTAATGAGAATCAGTAGCAAAGACAACTCCCATTTGTAATGATCATAGAATCTATTAGACACGCCAGATCCCCTCCTCGAATTATCCAGTTTTGATGATCATGGGTGAATCTGCCACATTAAAACTTGAAACGAAATACTATTCTTAATACATTTACAGAGTGACAGCGTTCATTCGACGGATGCTGCGCTGGAGAAAGCAGCCAGCAATGCCAGCAACGCGAAGGCAGCTGGGAAAGAGAAGAACGACGACATTATGTCTGTCCTGCTCGCTCATGAAAAACAAAACACTGGTAAGGATTCAAACAGAAACAATTTTGTGGTAATCATTCGCTACAAAAGTGAACTATATTAACGGTTGGAGTCATCATCTACCTAGCCTTTTGCCAACTAGGTACGTTGGGGTCGGATAAAGTAGAGAAAAACAGGATAAAAAAATAGACTTTATGGGGTACTGGGAAGTATGAAAAAACCATATCTACTTACTTGAAATAAATGGTTTAAAGAAACCAAGTATTTACAACCCGAAGTATGAAGAAAGAGTTTGATCTCTGCACCAATAAGGTTTTGGCTTAGAATGAATATTTTAACATTAAAATAATCTAAATAGATACAATTTTGACAACTTGTTTTACATTTACAGGTAACAATGCTGCTCAAAACGCTCTGAAGGGTATAGAACCAGAAAGTTCAGACTCCAGCGACAATGAATCTAAAGACCCATACAAACTTAAGGATGAATTGGCTACTGTTGGTAAGGACTCACAGAATATCTTATAACTTTAAAATAAGACAAATCAGAGGGAAGTGGGAAATATTTGTCATTGATATCGCCTTAATTTCGTAGCAGGAAGGTTGAATTTCGTAGTTTAAGTATTACCACTAACGTGTGAACTGTGCGATGAAATTACAACTTTAATGCGCCACATCAAACGACGAGACTTGCTTGACAAATGCGTCTTGGTGGCTCGTAGCAAGCCCAAAGCCATTTCTTTAATTTGTTTTTTCCGTAATCGGTAGTAGTTAAGGGTAAATTCTTCACATTTTCTATTATTTTTCAGCTGAAATGGAAAGCGAAGAGTCTGATACTGACGACAACGCGCCCTCTGTGTTGGTCAATGGCAAGACGGTTTCACTGACAAGTGTGGACGATGACGTCATAGCCCAGATGACGCCCTCCGAAAAAGAAACGTACATCCAAGTGTACCAGGAGTACTACAGCCATATGTACGATTAGATAAGCGTTCATTGAAAACAATTCAATTATTCAGACGTAAATATGTCTTGTCTTTATCTAATGCGTTTCATTAAGTTCCTTTTATCCTTGATAAGTTTACTAAGGGCCGATAACCTATACCTACCTAACTAAGGAATATAATAGGCGGATGGACGTTTAACGCTTTCTTAATATTAAGTTCGAAAAATAAGCCCTAAATGAATTTGATATTGATGGTTGATGAACTTGATGTTAGAAGTGTCGGTTTAAGTCAGTGTACAGCGTAACTGCCTTTTCGAAGTGGTACTCCCGATGGTTCTCCTAGACCTACATTTACGTTGAATCTCAAGTCGTTTTAGAAGTTCAGCTCGTGAGATTGAGCTGAACTTCTAAAACGACTAGTGATACCATAGTATAAAGAAGGGAAGTAGAGCATCTCCGGCCCAATCCGCGACATAATTACCTACCGTACTTGCCTGTCTCAGGGTTGTCACTTTCAGCTAAATTTTAATACAGTGCCTAAAAATTGGCAAGGGCCGGGAAGTTGTATTTTTTTTATTTGTGTTGTCTGAGTTTCATTGAGATGTACAGCATATTACATTTTTTTTTTTTGTAAAAAAATCTTGGCGGTTGAAGTATTGCGAATGTAGTATTTTTGCACATATATGACAATATACTTATATGTTTTTATTTTTGACTAAACCAACATAAAATAATACAGGTAGTAGGTACATACTTGGTTACTATACCTACCTACAATACTGAGAAATCGGCATGACTAAACGTAAACAAAGCAATAGCGGCATATCATCAAAAGTACCTACCTAATACATTCTAGTGGGAAAGTAGGCCTGCCTACTTCGTCTGTCTGATAGAAAACTAATACCAACAACAAACAAATAAGTAGGTATCTCTTCATCAAGTATAAATTACTTACTAGAATAAAGACTTGCTTACCTTTCCTGTTCAGTAGGTAATCTGAACATACTCAACTCTGGAATCGATGAATTATTTAGACACCCAAACAAACAGCAATAACTTCTCCTGCGATTATCAGACATTTTTCATTTAGGTACTTAGCGGTGCCGAAAAGCCGTGCATGACGCGCGAACCTTGTGCGGTGTTAACCTTGACTGGCTCAGTGCGAAATGCAGCGAGATTTTGTTTGAGTGTGCGTGCGGCGACCGTAAAGATACTAGGCGCACATATACAAGCCGCGCGCGGTGCGTTTGTATGAAGATACCCTACTTCCCTTCTTTATACTATGGTGATACGAATTAGGGCGTTGCTTAGTCGAGCCTATGACTGAATGTCGAAACTGAACTAAATGCATTGGCTGTTCTTTAAATTTTTAGCTAGGGTGATAAAATGTGTTTCTAAAATTAAAAGTAATATAAATGAAAAATGTCAATTCAACTTTATTTTTAAATAATAAATTACTAACAAAATAAAAATATGTTTTGAACATAACTGTACAATATAGATTTACAAAGTATAACACAAATTGGAAACATCATGGAACTATGGAATATAATTCTGAATAACCTGAGAATGTTATAATACTGATGTTTATTGTATAATTATACCATATATTATAGGTAGTATAATCATTACGTAACACACTAATATAGGCACTTCGTTAGGCATTATTGCTAACATTTTCAACATCTCACTTGAAAACAATACATCTATAATGAACACAATTTCAAAATTAACTATTAACGTATTAAATGGGAACATTAATTAACATTTTTGCCCCATTTGTCCCAATATTCTTCTGTCTGCATTTCCATTATTCTGGAAAGACTCCGGTCACACGCAAACATTTCTTCTTCGCCGGTGAATATCGCTGCATTGGCATCAGCCTGTAACAAAACAAAGATATATTTTATATAAAAGAGCACGTTATCTATATACTCCATCATCAACCGTTAGACTATTATTCTTGGCTAATATCTAGCAAGGAGAGGCCATCTTCTCCTTGCTAGAAGGAGCTAGCTGCATCTTATGACTGGCACGTTTTTGGCCATGGCTTGGCTCACGTTATAATAGAAAATTATCGCACGGGAAAGTTTTAAATATGGCCTATGACACCCGGGGATAATAAAAAAAATTCGGTATCATAATTATATTAAGTATTATTTTTGTTGTATCAATAGTTCCGATGGTTATCCTGTATGTGCATAAAAACGTTTTGTCCTTATAATATTAGTATAGCTTTACCTGTGTCAAACTAGGGACCTATGAATCGTATTCGCTCAAATTATCATGGCTTTAATCCCATTTCTACATCAGTACTTAACTGTAAAAGCATGACATGCTAAAACATAACATAACATCACGCCTGTCATTCGCGAAGGGTTAGGCAGTACTGATATGTACACCCACATTTCGCCAGTTATGTTTAATTAAACTACTAATACTTTTACCAAAAAATGGCATAATTTTTTAAACTTACGGAATCTTTCCCAATTTTCAAGTCATCCATCAGCGCTCTGTCGGCATCACCGTAACCCTCTTTTGCGTCTGATTTAAACAAATGTTTTGGTTCACAATCCGCTGAGATGACAACCTATAAAGTAATAATATAAAAATTACGTATTGACTGGTCTGGCAGTTTGAATAAGTACTCTATTTATTCAGTTTTTTTTTTTATTGTAAATGGGCTTGCCCTCGACCTCAATCTTGCCCTAAGGGTAGAGATGAGGTCGACGATGGAACGAGCTAACCCAAAAGGTTAAGACGCGAGTAAATAGGCGTAATACCCAGAAGAAGCCTATTTACTAGCGTCTTAACCTTTTGACCGGCACAGTCAAGTATAGACGAAAAATGAAAACTTGTCCAATACGCCACCGACGTCTATAGACGACAAAAACCGTATTTTTTTTTTACTTTTTTCTGCTGTTTAATACAAAATAGTTTCAAATAATATAAAATAATGATTTTGTAGATTTTTGTGCCTTGGCGCGGGAGGTGCGCCATGCGTCTAACGCTCTGGCGTTCAAAAGGTTAAATATATTAAGGATTATTAATTAGTACTTACCCTAACCCTATTGTCATAGAGTGTATCAATAAGCGTAATAAACCTTCTTAGCTGAGATCTAAGCTGTGATAGAGTTAATTGAGGCAGGTCTCTAATAAACACAGTGTG
Organism: Diarsia dahlii; assembly: GCA_949775195.1. Lineage (NCBI taxonomy): Eukaryota > Metazoa > Arthropoda > Insecta > Lepidoptera > Noctuidae > Diarsia > Diarsia dahlii. The sequence continues at coordinate 11,274,030 of OX459194.1, read as the reverse complement.
GAACGTCTTCGATATCACAAGATAATCACTGGCTCCCAATGGCTGGAAAAAAAACAAAATTTTGCTATTATTCATGATTAATTGCCATGTGGCATTAAGTCCGCCTATGTATCACTATTGTGCATAAAGTTTAAATAATTTAATTTTAAAAAAGAAGGAAGTGGTATGGTGTTGGTCAAGGGTTCTTAAACTTTCGGTTCGCAGTGCTGTTAAAGTATTTCTTAATTATCTGTGTAATTTAAACTTCGCGCCTTCCAACTATTGACTAGACTGTTTTTTATCTATGCTCGTCTCTCTACTCTGTGGAACATTGTAACGTTGAATGTGCCAATCTTAATTATATTAAAATACAAGAATATTAGTATCCAAATCCTTTTATTACAACAGGTTATGGGCCCAGAAGCCTTGTTAGTAGCAAAAAGTGGAAATAGTTCGTAAAAAGTGCTATAAAAGTCAAGCCGGCAATTTTCCAAAAACAAAAGTGAAACGTGGTCTGCAAAAATGTCTTCCAACAATCCATTGGCAATAATTGAAAAATTAAGGGGCCGAGACAACTACTCGACGTGGAGATTCGCCGTGAAAACGTATCTCCAACACGAGGAATTGTGGGACTGTGTTGAAAGTGCTGGCGCCGTAGATCTCAAGCGTGACACAAAAGCTAAGACAAAGTTAATTCTTCTGGTCGATTCTACGAACTACGTGCATATTCAAGAAGCCAACACTGCTAAGGAGGTATGGGATAATCTGGCCAAAGCTTTCGACGATTCAGGGCTGACACGCCGCGTTGGATTACTAAGGGAATTGTGCACGACATCGCTCACCGGTTGCCAAAATGTAGAAGAATATGTCAGTAAAATAATGACGACGGCGCATAAATTGAGAAATATTGGGTTCAAAGTAGATGACGAGTGGTTAGGGACCTTACTACTCTCCGGTCTACCCGAGTCCTATCAACCCATGATTATTGCAATTGAAAGTTCCGGATTGAAAATAAGTGCAGATTCAGTCAAATCGAAAATTCTGCAAGATGTCAAAATGAATGAAGGTCAAAACTCAGCATTTGCAACTAATCACAGTTTCAAAAAGAAAGGCAATAAGAAAACTTCTCAAAAAGGGCCCCGGTGTTACAGTTGTAACAAGTATGGCCACATAAGTACAGAGTGCAAATCAAAGAATAAAGGCAAGACGGAAAGCTCAAGTTATGCTGCAGCGTTTATCGCCTCCGAGACCAGTAATGATTCATGGTACATTGATTCCGGAGCCTCTGTACATATGACCAGGCATAGTCACTTACTGTCACAAAAGTCAGAGTCATTGACCAGAACAATCAAGGTTGCTAATGATAAATCCTTGTCTGTGGAATGTTCTGGGCAGCTAACTTTAGACGTTCTTAATGCAAAAGGACAATGCAATACAGTGCTGCTACAGAATGTGCTGTATGTGCCTGAGCTGGCAACCAATTTAATCTCAGTTAGTCAAATAATAAGAAATGGTGGCCAAGTCAAATTTAACAGCAAAGGATGTGTTATTCTGAACAAAAATAACACTATAGTGGCAACAGCTGTTCTAGTCAACAATATGTACCGATTAAACATGTACAATGAACATGCATACATATCCGATGTTGATGAGGAAGATGCATATTTATGGCACCAGAGAATGGGTCATCTGAACTTCAATGACTTAAATAAAATGTATGAAAATACAGAGGGAATGAAAATACTGAAGAAAAACGAGAATTTAACATGCATAACATGCCTAGAAGCTAAACAGACTAGATTACCCTTCAAAAATAAAGGAACAAGAGCTACTCGACTACTTGAACTAGTGCATTCCGATGTGTGTGGTCCAATGGAGACAGAATCTCTGGGTGGAGCTAAGTATTTTCTCACCTTTATTGACGATTACTCAAAAAAGGTTTTTGTTTATTTCTTGCATAAGAAATCAGAAGTCATAGATAAACTGAAAGCATTTGTGAAATATGTGGAAAACCAACTTGAATGCAAAATCAAGTGCCTTCGCACAGATAATGGCCTTGAATTTATAAACAATAATGTATCTGATCTGTTAAAAAGTAATGGAACCACACATCAGACAACAGTGCCCTACACACCACAGCAAAATGGAGTTGCGGAGAGACTAAATAGGACCTTAGTAGAAAAAGCCAAATCCATGTTGTTCAATGCAAAGTTAAGTAAACAATATTGGGCAGAGGCTGTACATACAGCAGCATATCTTGTTAACAGGATTCCAACAAAGTCCCTGTCATATAAAACTCCTGAAGAACTATGGTCCGGAAGAAAACCAACTGTTAGTCACCTGCGTGTATTCGGGTGTGAAGCTATGGTCCACCTGCCAAAAGAAAAGCGTAAAAAGTGGGACCCGAAAACACAAAAGATGATCTTTATTGGCTATTGCGAGAATACAAAGGGTTATCGGTTTATAATGCCAAACACAAGAACTGTTATTAAGAGCAGGGATGCAGTATTTCTTGAATCCACTGTGAAAAGAAATTATACTGCACTGGAACTATCTGAAACAGAAAATAAAACATTAGATTGTAAAAGTCAAGAAGAAAGCTCAAAGTCAAATGAAGAGAGCAAAGAAGAATCATACAACTCTGATAGTTCATATAACTCAGTTAAAAATCATTCAGATTCAGATGAATACTTACCAGAAATGAAGATTGATACTCCTTCACGAAGCAATATAACATTGAGACCTAGAAATAAGAATAAAGAACAAACTTACCTATGTAATGATGAATTTCTGTTACCTGAGCAAGTCCCTGAAACATTTAAAGAAGCTATTAGCTCTGTAAATGCTGAAAAATGGAAAAAGTCAATTGAAGAGGAACTTGAAGCCCATAGAAGAAATGGTACATGGATATTGGTAGACAAACCTGAAAATGTGAATGTCATTGGCTCTAAGTGGGTTTTTAGAGTCAAAGATCAACCAAAGGGTCCACGCTTCAAGTCCAGACTCTGTGCCAAGGGTTATGCACAGACAAAAGGTATCGACTACAAAGAAACATTTTCGCCCACTGTCAGGTATGATTCAATACGTTTATTATTATCTCTAGCTGCTCAACATGGTTATGAAATTCTTCAACTTGACGTTAAGACAGCCTTCTTGTATGGGGAAGTGGAGGAAAACATATTTATGTATCCACCTGAAGGTCTAACATGTGAACCAAATAAAGTATGTAAATTGATAAAGTCACTGTATGGGCTTAAACAAGCACCAAGGTGCTGGAATACCACATTCAATTCAGTACTTCAGAAATTTGGTTTCATAAATAGCAAAGCAGATCAATGTGTTTATGTGGCAAATATTAATGGAACAAAGTGTTATCTTTCAATATATGTTGATGATGGTCTCCTATTCTCTAAGTCTAAGTCTGTGCTGGAGTCTGTAACAAATGATCTGAAAAAAATATTTGAGATGACAATATGCTCACCTGGAAATTTTGTTGGTATGCAAATAGATAGAAGTGATGAATTCATATTCATTCATCAAACTAAATATACTGAGAAATTGTTGGAAAAATTTAACATGAACAATGCTAACCCTAACTGTATTCCAGCTGATCCCCATGTGAAGCTCCAAAAAGGTGAGACAGTGCCTGTGAAAAACTTACCATACAGAGAAGCAGTTGGCTCACTCATTCATCTAGCAACTGTAACCAGACCTGTGTGCTTACTCTCGAATATAATTCCGATAGATCGACATTGGAATTGTCAGTCAAACGTCAGCAATTGGCTGGACTCACTGAGTCTAGCCAATCCCTGACGTTTAACTCAACCAACTGACGTTTGACCAATGTCGATCTATCGGAATTATATTCCAGAGTAAGCACCCTGACATAATGTTTGCCGTTAGTTTGGTAAGTCAGTTTTTGCATTGTTACAATGAGACTCACTGGAATGCAGTCAAGAAAATACTGAAGTACCTAAAAGGTACAAAAGAATTTGGTCTATGTTACCAATCTAAGCCTCAAATTACTGAGCTAATTGGCTACAGTGATGCAGATTACGCCAATGATGTTACATCAAGACGTTCTATGACAGGATATGTTTTCATCAAAAATGGAGCCGCTATCACATGGTCTAGTCAGCGCCAACAGAGTGTAGCGCTCTCAACAACAGAGGCTGAATTTATGGCTGCTTGTGCAGCCACCAAAGAAGTAATGTGGATAAGACAATTACTTAGTGATGTGGGAGAGTGTAGACAAAATTCCGTATGCTTAAACATTGACAATCAAAGTGCTATAAATGTAATAAAAAACAGTGAATTTCATAAGCGCTGTAAGCATATAGATATTAAGTATAACTTTGTGAAAGAAAAATACCGTGAAAAAATTATTTCTTTGAATTATGTAAGCACAGAGAGCCAACTAGCTGACATTTTTACTAAAGGCCTGTCTAGAGATAAATTTAACTTTATGAGAGGTAAAATTGGCATGTGTCTTAAAGCTTAATTGTATAATGTATTTCTTAAAATTCAGTACTTAAGTAATTTTGTTTTAATTGTTGTGATAAACTTAATTGTCTGATATTGCAGAAGGAAGGCTCTAATTTGAAGGGAGTGTTAAAGTATTTCTTAATTATCTGTGTAATTTAAACTTCGCGCCTTCCAACTATTGACTAGACTGTTTTTTATCTATGCTCGTCTCTCTACTCTGTGGAACATTGTAACGTTGAATGTGCCAATCTTAATTATATTAAAATACAAGAATATTAGTATCCAAATCCTTTTATTACAACAAGTGCACTAACAGATTTAGTAAGTATATAAAAAAATCAAATCGGAATATGTTAATTTTGTTTAAGGCTGCTCTCGCAAGCGAGTTCAGTGAGACTCTTCTTCTGAAAAGAATCTTGAATTCACGAATATAATATTATTCGACATTTTCTTTGGAAAAGAACCTATTTCGAAAATCGTTCAGTAGGTAAGTTTCGAAAGGCGTATCTGTGAAAAAAGGCATCAAGCCTTGTGAGACTGCAAGCTTGTAACCGGTAACACCTAAGTTTAGTTTTCAGATAATGGCAAACAGGAACGCCCACAATTTGGGAACCTCTGGTGTAGAATCAATAAAGAGTCATGAATCTAGAAATAATATAGAAAATCTTTTTGTTGCTGTTTATTTACTTACCCTGTCACACAACTCTTCAAAAGTGGAATCCAGAATTCTTCCACAAGATTTAGCAAACTTAACATTTCTACCCATAATGTTAATCACACTGGGCCTCACGGTGTCATTCTCCTTGGATATTAAAAATTTGAACAAATTGTCTACTGCATTGTTCTCAGGAGTGAGCTCACTGTTTCTGTAATCAATTTAATAAACTAAACTACTATGAACACACACTATAACAACTATGAATGGTGAACTATTTATGGTCTTATTGGTCAGCAAAACAAAGAGTATTAAACTTGAATGTGAAATTGTGTTTCATGTTCCCTCCAATTGCTGTATTCCTATATACATAAATATAAGCCCCATTGTATGAAATGTTTTATGAGAACAGCTATTCAATTCAGCATTGTAAATTGAAAACATGCAAATATCAGTACTTACAGAAAATATTTACTATATTTTGTGCCAGTTCCCCGTAACCTATAGTCTACACCTGAATCTAATTGAACCATGGTACAATGAGATTTTAGCACAGGTATAAATGGCAAGAAGTTTGACCTCTGCAATCCATTTTTGTACAAATCATCAGGCTGCCTATTGCTAGTTGCTATTACAACACAGCCATTGTCAAATAGTTGTGTGAATAGTCGTTTTAATACCATAGCATCCCCAATATCTGTTACCTACAAATAAAACATACACAAACTTATAAAAGGATATCACAAAATATGAAAATAATAAAAGATCCAAAACTTTACATCAATAACAAAGACGGATAAACCAAAACTGAAGATGTTTACATTTTTTTAAGTTTACTAAAGGTCAATAAAACAGGAAAATGATAAGAAATACTTAGCATTATCTATATAAATAAAAAGAGAAGTCCTGACTGACTGACTGACTGATTGACTGACTGACTCATCAACGCCCAGCCCAAACCCTTGGACCTAGAAAGCTGAAATTTTGCATAGAGGTTCCCTTTATAGTGTAGACAAGGAATAAGGAAGGATTTTTCGAAATTCAACCCCTAAGGGTGTTAAATAGGGGATGAAAGTTTGTTTGGAAAATCGTCATTTTCACGCGGGCGAAGCCGCTGGCAAAAGCTAGTTCTTAATAAAATTGTCCTGCTTTTGCATTTTAAACAAAATAGTCTTGTTACTTATTAATTGCTGCTCACTCTTTGCAAACAACAAAAGGATTGCTCTGCACTATTTGCTTGTAAACTATAATTAATCACTTACTTGGAATTCATCAAAGCAAATGAGCCAAGATTCCTGAGTGATGTCAGCAGCAACGGGGGGAATTGGATCAAATGGCTTTGAACCCTCATCACGGAAGGAACTTGCTCCTTTTCCCGATTTAATTTTCAGCTCATGAATTCTGGCATGAATATTCAACATAAATGAGTTAAAGTGGACTCTCAATTTTTCTTTTATCTGAAAGTAGGCATGCAAAATAAAATTCTTTTAAATATTGTTACTTACTGAAGAAGTACATAAATAAAAAAAGTAAAAAGTATTTTTTTTTCTAGAATCGGTATTTACAGTGGCAACTAAAAAATCTATGATTAAAATTTGTACTTATTTGTACGTATGATATTATAAAACCCATTAAATAAATATAATTACCGGTACTGTTTCATAAAACAAATCCATCAACATAGTTTTCCCTCCTCCAACACTGCCGAATATATACAGTCCATTTGGTGCTATTATCTTCTGGGGCTGAGGTTTTCTAAAGAAGTTAAACAGAGAGTTTGTACTCTGTGTTTGCAGAGCTGGTCGTTCAAAGGCAACCACTTCCTCATATACTTTCTGTAAACTCTGCACTACAGTTTCTTGGTGTGTATCTTTACTTAGAGCTCCACTTGCCACTCTCTGAGTGTACAATGACCATGGTCCATCACTAGGTGAAGGGTTTTCCCGCGCTTGCGAAGATAACAGCTTCATACATTGATTACATCTCTTCCAATGGTACTTGACAAGTGAAGAAACATGGAAACATGAATTCGGTGCAAACATCTTATTCATAGTCAACTGACTGATTCAAACACGGAAAATATTTTCATTATATAACTTTCAAACCTCATAACCTTGGATACTGCAAACAGTTTTACAGGTTTTCCATTGTAACGTGAATCACACTATCTAAATCAATAGGAACATTTTATTTCGATGTTTGTTGTTAGCTGATCACTCAGAACACTGCCTTCGTTATTTGTTACACTATGCGTTGTTTCATTCGATGTCAAATTTTGAGGAAATACTATATTATTTTTAACTTAACCCAGACAACTAAAAGCACCTAAGCACTACAATCTATGATTTTTATGAAATAATATTAGCGATACGGAACGCACCAGCTGGCTAAATTCACATTTGTTTGACAGTTCAGTTTAGGTTATATTACTGTCAGCTGTCACTGTCAATGTCATGTGATATTAAAGTCGTTCGGAAACCTATACCTTGTATCGTCTTGTATAGTGTTATCATAATCACATAAAACTTTTTACTTTAGTAAATAACTTGGTAATGGCGTGGTGTAACATGGTTTGACCATCTAGTTTCCTTTGTCAACCGTTAAGCTATCACAAAATCCATCCATATTTTCTTTGATCAACTTTGATGTTTCTTTCGTCTGCTGCACCCATCAACATTTACTATATTCGTAAAGGTTTGTCATAATACGTTTCATCTCTCTTCATCCTCTCGCATCCATCAATATTCATATTCATAACTCTTTGTCATCGAGAGATAAGTACTAACGTACACACGGCTACACATCAAGCTATACAAAACCAGTTAATCTTGGCCTCACTTTACTAGATCTTTTCGCACAATGAACGATCAGATTATACTGGTTTTGTATAGCTTGATGTGTAGCCGTGTGTACGTTAGTACATAAATCTCGATGCTTTTAGTCATAATTTGCGTTTCATCCCTTCCATGTCAAGACAATCGATTCTGTTTCATTTTTATTGCAAAGGTGGCTACCGCTTTTTTTTAATTTTGAGTACCAGACGCCAGCATATCTATACCTCTGGGCTGAAAAGGCGTATCGCACAAATCAAAGGAATTAAGGAGAAACAAAAAAAAAAGCCGTTCCTTTAGTTCTCATAAGGGCTTGGACTTCAAGCATAGTCCGCTCCATAGCTCGCTGAGCAACCTTGAATTTATGAGCCAATCGTACCGTTGATGTCAATGCCTTGTCCTTCCGAAATCAGCGCCCGAAACACATCCTTCAGTGCGTTGGCATGGCAGGCGTGCGCCTCACTCCCCGACCCAATGGGATATAATCTGTTTCCTGATTCTGAGTTTGGACGGTCATTGTGGCGTTTTCGTATAGAGTTCTCAGTACTTGGATGTAACTCCAGTCTACTTGGCATCGCTGTAAAGATTCCAGAACTGACCAGTCTCGATACAGTCGAAAGCCTTCTTGTAGTTCACAAATGCAAGACACATAGAGGCCGATTAAACTATTTGCAGTTCTGTATAACCTGCCGCACTGGATGTGGTCTACTATGGTGCTGTGTACTCCTTGACACCCGGTTTGCTGCGGTGGCTGAAAGTGGTTGAGTCTTCGCGCAAGACGATTCATGACGACTCTTGAAAACAGCTTACACGCCACGCGTGTAAGCTGTTTTCAAGGAGCGAAATAGCTCTGTAAATCTTTAATAGGGTCTTGCTCCCCTTTTTAAAGAAGGGAACAACCAAGCTCCTTCTCTACTCTTCTAGAGTTCTCCCGGAGAACAGGACTGAGTTAAAAAACTCTCAAAACTCTCTTAAAAGCGGACTTCTTCGCTTTCAAAAGCTCAGTCGTTATCTCATCCTCTTTTCACAAACTATTTTGATGATTTTCCAGTCTTTTCATTGGCTTTCAGTCTAACCTAACCGGATGCAGCTGAATAGGGATGTTTACAAACTAAAAAAAATATGATTCTAAAGTCCGTCTGTTATGATTATCGAAAAATATTGGACACGTATTTTTTGTTTTATCTTTGAATCAATAAAAATTGACGAAGATAAAACGCGTCAAAGATTTGAGTGGGAGGTGGTGACGTCACTGCTCGCTAAGAAATGTCATACTAATGTCTTAGAATACGACGTCACACGAGTTTTCAAAGGACTGTATTTATTGTCTTCATTGTTTGTTTACGTGAAAAAAGAAAAAACATGTGTCCAATATTTTTTGGAAATCTATCTGACGGTCTAATTAGGTTTTTTTTGTTAACATTCCCTTTTACATGTATTTTACATGGAGCGACTGCCTATCTGACCTCCACAACCCATGTTGCGCATGCTGTGGGTCTCCTATACCTAAATGAAAGAGTACCTACACTTACCTACGTGATACTTTTGTCTTCTACTATTTATTTCACATGATCTGTGTAGGTACATTCTTTGTTGGAGATCATTAAATGAATAAAAGATTATTTTGTTTAGTCATATTTTTATTTTAAATCGAGCAGTAGGTATAAGTTTATACCTAGTTATTCTGTTTTTTTTGCACGTACAAGAACTACATAAGTAGTTCTCCACCACTCGCCACTCGGGTCGATCTTTAGGTTAAGCAACGCTGACCTAGGTTGGTCTGTGGATGGGTGACCATCCGTTACATACCGAGTTTCCTCCGTGCCTCGGAAAGCACGTTAAATTGTTGGTCCCGGCTGCCATTTATAGATCTTTGGCAGTCGTTACAGGTAGGTAGTCGGTGACCTCGAAGTGTGACAACCAGTCTAACCAAAGGGTATCGTATTACCCATTTTTAACAGGGTTGTGGAGGTCTGATAGGAGTGATAGGCAGTCGCTCCATGTAAAATACTGGTATTTCAGCTGCATCCAGTTAGACTGGAAGCCAACTCCAACATAGTTGGGAAAAGACTAGGCAGATGATGATGAAGTAGATCATACTCTATTGGCTAGTAACTAATTCCATCCGTACACCTCCTATACAATCGATACCAACTTTATACAAAACTTATACATAGGTACAGTCGATCAAACTAATAAGTGTACAGCCAGCTAACTTGTACTTTTAAGATTATACACATACATTTAGAGACTGATGTCAAACGATACAGCGTATATATGACATCAGCACTATAAAAAACAAAATTGCAATCAATATTTTCAGCGTTCTAGAATTATAAAGAACTCTACCTGTATACTTATTAGCTTGTTCGACTGTAAGTACAACCTTGAAACCCTCTCAGCTCAGTTAACTTCATTGAATGTTTTTTCATCATACAATAACTCAATGGAATTAAATCAACTCAAGAAGTTTGTAATCATGATTTTAATGATTATTTCTATAAATACATACGTATTACGTGCGCGAATTATATTTCAATCAACTTAAAACCTGACACTGACCTGCAAACTGCAAAAAAACGTAAGATTTGAATTTCGCGCAACAGTAAACTGCGTTATCAGAGACAGAAATACATTTTTAAAACTCACATCTTGTGCCGAAGGCAGAAACTACAGACTGCGACGATTTTTTAATACTTATTTATAATAATTGTCACCACCAGTGACGATATTTTAGTTCAATACGTAACAAGTCAATTTATTTCAGCGTATTATGCGCCTATTAATAGATATGTAGCTGATGTCATACGAAAATGAAACACATCTTTGCTTAATACGATTAACTAATTAAAAAATCGTATCATGATGACCCGGGGGTCAAACACGAGGTTGCGGATTCGGGCCCGGCAAGGTATCACTGTAAATATTAAAAGTTCTCTTTGGTTCAAAATCACAAGGCATAGTGAACAATGTTGGGTGAAGGTTTTTATTCTTGCAGTGCGCAGTTGCATTTGCAGACCTTAGAGGCGATTTAATAATTATTTTTATAACTTGACCTCAATTAACGTCCTAGTAACCTATTGCAATGTTGTAAACATTACACTTTTATCATAAAATTTACCTTCTCTGATAAGCCTGAAGGACAAAAGCGAGTTACAAGCACAAAGACTCGGATTGTCCCAGTGATTTTCGCGACATGTGCATAAAACAAACAGTTGGAACACAAGTGGGGGTCAGAGTGCTGATTTAAAAAACTCTCTCATAACAATAAATAACAAGAATATCTTGAGAAAGCAGGATGTGGTCAAATTGAAATCGACGTCCTGACTGAATTGATGCAAAGTAAGTGCTTATTGCAATCAACAGTCGCACATTATCGTGACATCCTCTTTTTCTTGAACGGGATGAAACAGGGGTGACACTTTAGTATGATGAATGGTAATTTGTTTTTTAAAAAACAAATTACTCTGTTGTTTCGGCTTCAATAAACCAGCGTTCCTTTCTTTCTGCATGGTCCGTATTAGTATTATTATTATGTTGAGTCATGGGAATGAATATAGCAACTTTGATATGGTGAGAGTGTATTTCGCGGCCCAAGAGTGACTAAGAAAGTAAAGCAGATGAAATATTGAATGTAACTGAATTATTATCGTAGATCATTCCTTTAACATGAGCTACTTAACCTGAAGTAGTCGGCAGAGAAGCAAAAAGAAGTTCCGTTAAAGATTTATTAAAATCTTGCATCTCATTCAAAATCTTGTTGCAAATAGAAATACAAGCCAAAAGTAGGCAGTTAAATATATCCTCTCAGATAAATCCACTATAATAAAAGAATGAAGTAAAATAAGTAGCCTTTGAAGAATCAAAGGCTACATAATTTACTGTACACTACTCTGAGTTATTAATAACGGCAGACGACAACAAAGATACACACGGCTACACATCAAGCTATACATTTCCAGTTTACGCTGATCGCGCATTGTACAGAAATCCTATACAATGCGAGACCACCTTATACTGGAAATGTATAGCTTGAAGTGTAGCCGTCTGTACACTAAATGAAACTTAATAAAACAGCCCTGAATGAAACAGCAGCGCACGCGCAACGTCTCCGCCCGCTTAATTTACGTGGTGGTTCTTTTTTTCTGTCTGTGTCTCCTGTCTCCTGGAAATCTGTCGCGACAAGCTACAAGTTATTTTCAAACACTACGTACTTCAGCTGTTCAAATGCTTACGCTTGTTTGCCAAGTACGAAGTTGCTTTGTAGTCTGCTTAAAATTTGTGGCGAAGTGCATGCAATTCCGCGAAATTATGTAGACAGTAAGCCATTGCCATAAAACGTTAAGAACATTAAGTATGTCGTCGACGAATGTATTTACAGTAACTGATAAGACAAATACCGAAATGCAACGTTATTTGACTAAAACGTGATGAGCAGATCTGCAATATGCTCCAATTATGGGCGTACGAATTACAAAACTTGAAACGATTAGGTACTAAAGTAATGACTTGCGTAGATTAAAGTAGGTAGGTACCTAATTCTATTATCATCTTTATTTTGTTTATTTTGAGCGTTTGTACAGCTGAGATAAAAATAAACATTTTCCGAAATAGAAACAAAAACAAACATTTCAGGTGTAACTGTAACTATTGTAGTCAATGTCAAGGTTACCTTCGGCGAACTGACCTACGGAACCTAAATTGCTCTTGAACTCGCTCACACACTGGCCTCAATTGTGCGGTTGTGCCCCATCTAGTGCACCGGTTAACAACCTCTAGTGTCAAGGTGCCTGGTGTTGTTTGCATAGCGAAAGGAAGTCTCAAAACTATCACATCTACGAGCGATAAGCCAGTCCACAAACTGATCACAGTCTTTCATTCATACGTAACACTGAAGAAATAAATCTATATCAAATAGTTACAAGTGATAATGATTTTGTACATTGTTTTAGCCAGTGAACCGACATCAAATACCATTAATTCTTAGGCAAAGAAAATGAGCAACTTACGGTTTCTTTCGATTCAGTTGGTAACTTATGTATAAGTAATATAGAATAATCAGGCCTACCCATGGCCTACCTATTGACTATCCTATGTCGACGACCAAAGGACGGACGCTTTTTTGACACTCTATTCATTAGATCATGATTGATCGAAATTTACTTCGGCTGGTTGAAAAACCGAACTAAGTGCTCGTACTGTTTTAACGCAGAATCACAATAGAGACAGCCTTTATCTTGTTAGTCTTATTTTGCCATATTTAAGCTCACTAATTTCGACACCTTTGTACTCAGCATTTTTGTTAATCATCATCATCATCATGCCTTCCTCTTCCATACCTACTTCTCTGTTTCTCGTCATCTCTTAAGACACCTCCTTTTTTGCCAAATCATTCTTAACACATTCCATCCATCGTTTCTTGTTAATAATTTCTGTAATTCTAAACATATTTGACCAAACATAAAAGTTCAAAAATATGACCGGCACCTTTTTCTTTTGACTGTACCACCTCGATTTTATTTGATAAAACACAATTATTAATAATCTGAGAAATTTTTGGCACTAACCCATAAGCCTCATTAAGTACTTACTACTTACAATATATTATGATTTGAAAACTCTATTATCTATCTCTTCATCGCCTTTCTTACAATTCCATCTTTCGCACTATCCATCCATTGATTCTGTGGTTCCTCTATAGATACTTCTAACGTTATAATACGTTACTGATACATTCTTACTCAAAACTTTCCTCGTGCCTTTTTGATGGATTCCGCATCACTTGCATACCTTGGTCCTTGACAAGAGTTTCCACGCTCCATCATTACAATTAAAGGCTAAAAATATACCTACAACACGTCATAAATAGTTGAACCATCTACAGACATGACCTGGTACAAGAGTCGGATGTGACCAACCCAAATCTGCGCGGTGTGCATACCTACGAGCTACGTAGCATCATCCATTGTGTGAAATGAGCAATCACGTGCGACCGTGCACTGTGGGCATGATATATAAAAAGTTTAAACCTTATCCTGCCCAGTGTTCTGAACGCATCCCTACTGCTGTCAACCCTACCAATTACCGATTTGTTGCGAAAGCGCGAGGGTGGTCGACTCATGCGGGCTCAGCTGCGTGTCACGTAACTTTACATATAATTTTGCACATCATACTGTATAGGTATGCTGTTTGTACCTCTATTTAAGTCTGCGGATGTGCTTTCCATACTTGAGATATCCGCTATCTTTGTGCATTGAGTTAGAATGAATGAACTCGCGCTGTACGTCAGTAGAGGCATGGCTCCAATTTCGTGTTTTTAACCCATATATGCCCAGGGGGTCGGTAACGACCCAAAAGTACTTGATTATTTCAAATGCACCCAGCGTCATCTTTATATAGTCCAAAGACCAATTTTAGAGCACAGTTCAATATCATTTCTAATTTGCAATTATTTCATATGACAAGTGCCAGTGCAAAATTGTACAAATTAATTTTTGAAAAAAATCTGCGCCCAAGCGCATTAAAATGTTAATATTTTGTGTATATTATGTTGTTTCACTGCCAAAATTGTTTTTATAGTAAACTGAATATACCTATGTGCTTTAGAGATATTGGTAGCATGTTGCTTTTATATATATTTTTCTAATTGCAATCACTTGATACATTTTCGTGGGTCGGTAACGACCCTGTGGGCACATACCATGCTTTATAATAATCATTTATATTTTTGTGGTTCTGGCCAATGCTCTTTACAGACGACATAACCGAAGCCCTAAAGTCTCTTGACTACGAGGAAGGTCTAGGGCTACGATTCGGCATTGATCCGACATTGATCTTTGATAAAAGTATTAAACGTTACGTAAAACAGAACAATTTTTTTTTTTCATATTTTTTTGCTTGTCGGAACTTATTTTGAGGGAACAGCTACTGGCATATAGCTGATGTTATAAGGAGTAATTAAAGGTCATTTTATTTTTGAAAATGTATTAGGGTTCTGAAAAAAACAATCTTGAAATTGTTAACAAACTTAGATTCAAATTGGAAAGTAACATTATTATTTTAATAATTTCATGCCGACGAAGGTTGCGGGCAACAGTTAGTAACTAATCATGTTCGTTACTTACCTTATAGTTCATATCTAACTTGTCTAAACTAATAATAAAGACTGATCAGCATTTCCTAGTGTACGACCTTATTTGTCCAAAGGGTCGTTTTCGACCCACTGAAAAAAACTAACTTTCAGAACTGAAAACTACAAATTACTGTCATAGACCTTGTTTATGGTTATCAATGAACAACATATGTGAAAATTATAAAAATCGGTGTCATATAAAATTCTGGGCTTAATATGGGTTAAGGAAGACTTGTTGATAACCTGGCATTTTAAGAGTGGCTAAGAATCAACCTTTGTTGGCCCGAATATTTGGTAACACCAACATCTAAAAATAAACGACCACCAGAAAATAATTGGATGTTATTAAATCACTGATAAAAGCAATAAAAGGTGACAATGTAAAGCCCACAGGTAGGTGTTACAAATTAAAGGAATCTGGGCGGTTCAGGGCGTTCAGAAACACCTCAGGTAACAACTTTCTTCAAAGCACAAGACATAAATAGCTCTAAAGATAGGCGGCTGGAAATGCTCAATGATTTTATTGCACGGAATTTCCAGATGTGGCTAAACTGTTTTTTTACCTGAAATGTTTGCCAACTAATCTA
Source organism: Diarsia dahlii (assembly GCA_949775195.1). Taxonomy (NCBI): domain Eukaryota; kingdom Metazoa; phylum Arthropoda; class Insecta; order Lepidoptera; family Noctuidae; genus Diarsia; species Diarsia dahlii. Next base: position 11,258,361 of record OX459194.1, on the reverse strand, counting down.
TAAGAATTTCTAAATTCGCTTAGAATGTGAAACTTTAAGAATTGGTTGGTTTTGAAAACTAAACGTTTGGAAAAGAACTTGTAAAACGAGGCGTTATTAATGTGAAGATGGGCCTTCAACAAAACGTACTAAGTTAAAAAATATATACCTAGCCTTCAGGTAAGTGGAATTGAGATGAAGACAATCATTTAATAAAAGTAAAATTAGATATTAAAAATTGTATACTCATCAAACATATCTATATTTATATTAACCGAGACTAGTCCCTGATCATTCCATACAAAAGCACTCGTGTCATCTTGATTCACGAGCAATTAAGGTGACTGCCAGCAGCCAAAACAATCGATCGTTGCAAATGGCCGTCTAGTTGACACGCACTTGTCAGACGATCGCGAGACAGTCTCGAGTCTCTCAGTACTCATCGGACTGCCAATATATACTTTACATTGCAGAAATAAGATTATATTTTGCCGCTGATAGTGTAGCTACGATAAATGATAATGTAACTTTTAGGTCACGTTAGGATTAAATTGAATGATCCCACTCGTGACACACTAAAGTACAACTGTAGTAAAATCAGGGTTTCAATTTAGACTCTTTAGTGTTAGAGAGTCAGAAATAGATTTCATTCTCATTAGTAACGAGCTTATTTCGGATTTGATTTTCTCATAGCAACAAAAAACCCCTCCCTAATTAAGGACCTTATTAATTACCCTCAAAAATAAAATTTTAAATTGAGAAGAAGCTTGAAACATTTTTTTACTTGGTATTTACATCTTTTCATTTAAATTAGATTGGCGTCGATTATGCGTGAGAGTGCACTCGCACTCAGCTGATCGCTAGAGTGGGAAGATCTCTTGTTGCTAACCACGCTCTTGATCAATATATACAATAATTAATTAAATTAGATTTAACTTTATCTGTTACTCTGGATACGTAAGTTATCATCAAATTAACATATTAATCAGTCAAGTAGAGTTTAAAGATAAACTCTTAAAAATGCAGAAACTGTAGGTAAGCCCTTAAGATACATATTACATTTAAACTCGTTACAGTGTCGCGTCCTTGCTTCTCATGATAAGGAATGATTATATTTATTAAAGTAACATCACGTGTACATTAAATTAATGGATATTTGACAATTTTCCGACAATATATCTTAATAATGTCGGAGATGCAGTGATGCGATAACTGATTTATCGATCGTAGTCGTCGTTTTGGCAGGATGTTGCCTGTGGGTCAAGGGGAAATCAATTAATAGAGCGAAAGTTATGGTAGTGTCCCAGAAATCATTCAATTATGTCGAATATTACGTATTTATCGGTTTTATTATTAAATTAGGTCCTTTTTCCACACCACCAAGGAGGTAAGGAACCGTAGGTGCGTTTTTTTTATAGAGGTCTCCCCAGTAGGCCTATTCCTCTTTGAAATGTTGTCCATAGGGAGTAGTAGTGGTCATAAGTATGATCCGAAAAAAAATTGTAGTGCTAGTCTAACAGATTGGGATCTTCGAGGTCCCAAAACTGAAGTAGCGTACGTTGTCGAGATTAGGTAATGTGTCAGGAATTGTGTCATTCAGTTAAACGGAGGCGGTGCGTTTGCACGTCGATTATATGAGTCGAGGGCAGTGTTCCTCGGGCAGCGCGAATGGCAGATAGCAGACACAGAGACGTCGACCGCCTACTCAAGTACTCACCTACTCTACGTCAAATCCGCGATTGGCAATTGCGATCAGCTTTTAGGGCCGTTCAGCTGTCGCCGAATTATAAATCTGGACAATGAGAAAATGGATCTTTTAATAACATCCCGGCCAAAAAGAAGTTTAAAATCTTATTTTGTACAAAGCAAGATAGTTTAACCACGAACGGATTTTGAATCTTAAAATACCGTAGGAAACATTTAAGTATTGTTTATACGTTTATGCGATTCTTAGGATACGTTAGATTATATACATCAAGGTCTGCCTATCTTTATTAATTTTAAAGAGATAGAAACCGTTACTTAGAAAAAAAAAGGAAGCCTCAAGATTGATTAAATAAGATGATTAATAAGTTAGGAGTACGTACGCCGAGGGTAGTGACTACGTTTCCTTTTCACTTCACATAACGTCTCACTTTTGTTATGGAGGTGAACCACATCCGTTAAGTGTTCTATTCACCATAAGTTTTAGCAATTTTCGCATTCAGTCATGTTTTCGTCTGTTAAATTTACAAACCAGGAGTAAAGTTTTGTGGTGGCGGCCACGCACTTTTGCCGAGGAGGTAAAAGTAACAAACAAAAACATCGCGCTTTTCCATCACTCTTCAATCGCTCTCTACTGTAACTTACACAAATGTTTCTAAATTCTGTTGCTTCTACGTAAATATGCTCAGTACATTTTACATTAATATCTTGGTGTCCTGTCATTTCACCGAAAATGCATTAACAATTTTTTATTTTCTGGTCACGATTGGCAAATAATTCACTAAATAAAAATATTTATTCTACAAACTTTTATTTAACAAACAATTCATTTCTCAAATTTTATTTTATTAAAAATAAAACAAAAGGGTAATTTTAATTAATAAAGTAACAAAATCTTAGGATGCAAGCAGCAAGACGAATTGGTCAAATGAATGTTTTTATAGAGTGTTTAGAAAATGAAACATTTGTCGAATAAGTTGTTTGTTAAATAAATAGTTTAAGGAACGTTGTATGTTAACTGAAAAATTAAAGAAGAGTATGATATCTTGCACCTTGATGCGCTTCCAAGAACGCTAGTGATGGCTTTATCAGCTTGAATATGCTTTAAATAACGTAGATACCTAACTAGTGCTCTGGGTCAGTCCATAATCGTGGGAATAACAGCTGTCCAGAAAAAGTAAGTTTTAAAGACAAATTGGACAACAAAACAGTAACTGGGCGGTCATGTTAAATAAAAAATTGGGCTGAAACGAAAATTACAAGTTGGTTTATAAATCCATTTTATACAAGAGAGACCGACAATTTATGCGTGCACTAACCATACAAGCGCTATTACTGGAGTCAAGAGCTAGAAACTAAAATTAACAACATACAGTTACAAAATTTTTATCTAAACCATGTTTGATTAGCTTCTGGTTTATATTTACTGTGGTAAAGCGTTGGTTTGTTTATTTCTTCTTTGATGAATGCAATATATTCCGGTACCTGACCAAGTAACTTTTGTGTTGTACCTATTGTTGTTGTTGACTTACTTTCAGAAAACATAACTTGTCTGTTACTGACCTATTCATCTTCTAATAAAAAGTGGTGACGACGAGACTTAACAGTGAGCTATCAATTAATTTTTGCGCTAAAATTGTTCAATTAATCGTAAGCTATACACTGTGGCAGTGGAGTTAACGTTATCGTCAGCGGTCGAAGCCCCTCGCTCACGTTACCAGATTACATACTAGCCTGAACTTTGATAGCCCTAGCTGTTTTCGCATTACAACAATTTCACCCTCCAACTTCTGTGTCATTTCTATATTTACTAATAACGATTAAAAATACAAAACCGTCACAATAGATGCATCATCCATTATTCAAAGACCTCTAGTGACATGATGAACATAACTTGGAGTTTGGCTGTTTTAGAATACTTAAGTAGGTACCAAAATGTTCAATAGACGTTTACATTGACCGTTGCAGATTTTATTATTCAAAAGTTGTCGGAGACGATCGCGATAGCAATCTCAAGTTGTCGTGTTCTATAGACAATGGCACATAATATACGCGTTGAAGTTGAAGCAATCATTGGCTAATTAAAATTTGCTGTGCGTGACGCGACCACGAAGTGCCTTACTCACTTATAGGCTGCACACGTGCCTGTCAATGAACTTCGCAGACCATGCCAATAGCCGAGCACGCGTTAAACCGCCGAATTTCTAGGCACAGGCAATGATCTATCCGTCACTTGTTGTCAACCAAAAACTCGAAACTCTATAGGAATATATTGCATTCACCAATATTTTTTGCAGTTTTTTTTTGCATAAAGTAGAAAATGTACATAGATAAACCACTTGCACTTACATGTTACTGAAGATTTTTGATTTAGATGCTGTCTTAAATATACCCACCAATAGGCTAGTGCTTCTATCTAGACTAAGGGCATCGAACTTAGCTCTATATCGATATTAAACAGTATATTTAACTGATTACTAAATAACTTGTTACGAACTTAATTTCTCGTAAGGTACTAACGTGCAAAAATGAGGACATTGTCGGTCCGCGCGAGGAAGTCGTCCTGTTCCGTGTGGGTGACGAAGGTCCTGGTGGGAGCTGGTGCATCGGCTTGCACACCGGCGGGCGGCTTCCGGCGCTCGAATCGTTCCATCATGTCTGCCGGCACGGTGGGCAGTTCCCGGCCTGTCGTGTTCGGGGCTTGAGTGAAGCCTAGTTTCGCCAGCAGGCTCTCGCGGATCACTCGTAAGCTATGTTCTCGCGCGTTCTCGTAGGAGCGGCAGGAGGCGCACGCGATTTGAGCCGCCGGAGGGTCCTGCGGACAGGCGAGCTCGGCAGCGACGGCCGCCAGCCACGCGGCCAGAAGCAGCAGGCTCGCGGGCCTGGCCCGCGGCCCGCGCGACGCGCCCAGCGGACGCGTGGTGCGGCAGAGCGGGGAGGCGGCGGCGTAGCGCGATGAGCGATGTGAGGCCGCGGGCGGCGCGTGCTACACTGCACACGACTCACATTCGACACTACAGTCGCACGCCACGCCACGCGGCGTTGCCCGGGGCGCTGCAGCCGCCCCGCGCCGCGCCCCCGCAGCCCGCTGACTCACACGCTGGCGGCGCCAGGGCTGCGCTGGGAACTCGGAAAATGCGCCCAATGATGAAGTTGCACCGCCAGCGCACCACACGACCCACCCGCCCTGCGCACAGGCATAACAGAGGTAACCTGAATGTCATGGGTGAAAGCTTCAGGGAGCAGGAAGTATTCTTGCTGACACTTTCACAATAGTGCAACTAAAACGTCTTGACTTTAGGTTTGGCCTAGCCGATCCTGTACGTAATATGGGCAGTATTATATCTGAAGAAACGTTAATCCACAGAAGATAGTTAAATTCGACGTTGATTGTAAACTTACATAAGCTGCTGATCTAATGAAATTAAAATACAGGTAGCAACTAATCCGTTGCTAAGCATATCTACAGGCTATAAATTCAGGGTAAAATAAAATATACTGTTAAAAATATTTATGTAGTTACTTTAAACAGTTTATTTTAACAAGTAACATATGGACTAATCCGTTGTGTACAGTAAAATAAATATTATGACAGCTCTCACGAAAAAATGCGAATACTTAGCAGGTAAGACTAAAGAAGTCTGGATTATATATCTTTTTTTTTTTTTGGTGGGTGGAAAATCATCGAATAACCCCCGCTCTTGGGCAGAGCGAAGGGGAGTGTCAGACTTCTACTGACTAAAACCCAAACCCATGTTCCTTCTTCGCCCTTGTGTCGGAGCCGCGTTATCCTTTCGATAATCCACAGCCCCGACCGACGGGTGGATTATATATCTTGTTCAGAAACAGGATAAGACGTAAAGTATGTATGTAGTTCTTGTTAAATGGGTTAGCCAACTTTTTTCCTCTATGTGTTACCTAACCTACAGCCACGCACTGCAATGATCATTGTAGAAAACCCATTTTCAGACAGGATACCTATCCGATAACTACGTCCGATCTGTAAACTTCCGTGTACCTACCGATACTGCATCATGTCACGAGCAGTATAGTTTTATTAATTCCCGCAAAATGTCTCATACATCAGATACCTGACCTGACTCATTATAAACTAGGTACTCACTCAAATAAAGTGGGTAGTATCAATTTGCGTCCGTAAGATTGAGTGGAGCTCATTCTCAGTTTCTCACAATAATGATGTAGTCTTTCACCGAAATGTTGGTTAAAAAAGATTTATTTTTGACATGCACGCACGTCAGCCTATGTGATACCTACCTACATTACGAGTATGACTCTACATTACATCGGAAAGGTACTCTATCTTTATTCTAGTACTAGTATAGGTCTCCGTTCCGTATGGTGTCGGACGCAAGGAATAGCACCATCCCATATCTTCCCGTGGGTGTCGTAAGAGGCGACTAAGGGATGTACCAGAGAATGGGCAGCAGCGTTCTCTGTGCTTTTTGTATCGACCGTACTGCGATCGCCAACCCGCCTGCCAAGCGTGGCGATTATGGCAAACCCCCCCCTAAGCAAAAATGACACTTAGGGGAGGCCTATGTCCAGCAGTGGACGTCTTTCGGCTGAAATGATGAGTATAGGTCTGCCCGTTCTGGGAATCTTCCCAGAACGGGCAGATCGGAACCGTACAGGTAAAATAGAACCATACATAAGGTATGCAACATTTTTTTGCTGTATGCGATCGCACACAAAGAAAGAAGCGCAGAAAAACATAACAACTTTTAAAAAAGCTACCGACAGATCGAGTTATTTCGAGATTTCTTTATTTGAAGACTCTAGAAAAGCGTACAGTACCGTTCATTTAAACTGTGTTACTCATGCAAGTGTCGTAAATACATTTTTTTATGTGTCTCTTATCTCTAAAAATAATTTAGGTAGGTTTTCCGCACACATAGTTGCCACTTGGTAACCGAAAATAGTATTCTTAATGCATTTCATATTGCTAAAGGTAATGCTCATTGTGTTTGGGTTCCCAAGGGTAGCATTCTGTCTCCGTTACTTTTCAGAATTATAGCGTAAAGTTAATGTTTTCGCCCTAAAGCGCGTAAGTAGTTAATCATCTTTATTGTCAAGCTTTGTTCGGAAACATGGCCATAAAGCTATTAGTCAATTAACCTAAATCTTACCCAATTTATGCACTGGAGCAGTCATCGTTTTGGCAGGTTGACGTTTTTTATGAGTTTTCGTGGGTTGTTGCGAGGAGACTGTAAAAGCCAATAGTACAACGGAGTAGTAAGGTAAGTATTTTGGATTTTACTGACTCATTGGTCTAATATTCGCCAGTGCAGTCCGGGGTTCGATTCCCAAACAGTAAATACTTAGAAGCAATCCGAACATCTGACTTCTTCTTCTTCTTAGCGTGTGGATAGCAATCTAAATTGTGTCGATCCAGAAGTGAGCAATGAGCCACCCCAATCACATGGTAAGTGCTCATACGTAACACAGTAATAAATCGACCAACTTCAACACTTGTGCGGTGTGCCTACTCGTTAACATTTTTTGATTTTGTTTGTTTGTACTGTGTGTAGAGGAGCTCGTGGCTAGACAATAACAGCCTCACAGAACACTCTTCAGGTTAAGCCGCGGATGGGTGACCACATACAGAGTTTCCTCCGTGCCTCGGAAAGCACGTTAGGCTGTTGGTCCCGGTTGTCATTTATACATCGTGACAGTCGTAACAGGTAGTCAATGGCCCACAAGTCTGACATCCAGTCTTACCAAGGGGTTTCATATTTTCCAGTACTAACTGGGTTGTAGAGGTCAGATAGGCAGTCGCTCCAAGTAAAATACAGGTTAGACTAGAGGCCGACCCCAATATAGTTGGGGAAAGACTAAGCAGATGTGCTTATTTATCCATTTGTAGGAATATTGGGAATGATTAGAGCATAAATAAGGAGGGTCATAGGTAACATATTAAGGATTCGATTAAATACCTGGCGTAAATCCTAGATTTATTCATCATCTAACATGGTTGGCACCGTAGGGCCTGGTACCAGTAGGTCTAGCGCCAATGTAGTAGCTTAACGTTTGCTACTTCTTTTCAGATTAGTTGTGAGACAGCTAAGACAGTTAATTTGTTTCTCTGGGACTTCGTCGAGCTTCATTGTCTCAGCGGCTTTGTGGTGGTCGCCACTGTTGATTCTTCTTCGGCTTTCAGTAGTCAGTGATTTGGGAACATTGTGGCCGGCTTCTTCCAAAGCCTGCCGTGGATCTAGCCTGGTCCATGTTCATCAAAGCAAGAAAAACCTATGCAGGTGAGAATTTTTAAGTTTTGTCTGCCCGAATTGAAAAGAAGGTTGTAGCTTCGTCTTTTCAATTTTTAGGCAAAAATCTACTGTTAAATTATCACTTTACACAGGTATATTTTTTTGATGAACTTTTTTCAGCAGTCTCCGAAAATTATGATTGAGGTTCGTTCGATTCGGAATGGCATTCAGATGATTTTTGAAAAAATTGAAGTTCCGCTTGCAAAAACAGCAAAAGTTATAAACAATTAACTAAAAAATTGAAAATGGGTTTAGTTTTTTGCAAATATCTCAAAACCTAATTAAAAATTTACAAATTTAAAAAAAGATTCAAAAAAGAGGAGGTTTCCTAAGGAATGTTCTAACTTTCGGAATTGTAGGACTAATATTAATAACTTTTCCATCGGGTCGAAATACGCCCGAAAACTGGTACTCCGTCTTGCGCAAGCTACGCTCCATTCGGACCTTTCATGAATAAATATAATTTAAACTTATTAAATATGAAAATTAAAAGTTGAAAAAATTCAGGCGCCTGCAGAATGAATCAATAAACTATAATCCGTGGTTCAAAAGTTTTTATCGCGAATTTTCAATAAGTTATCCATTACTTTATTTTTTTTTTTCTTATTTTACTTCCTGTCACAAAACAGATATGATTTTGTTTTTTTTCAAATTAAAAAAAAGTTGTAAAATAAATTAAATGAAAAACTAAGAATCATGACTGTTTTTGTGACAATAAGTAAAATAAGAAAAAAAAAATATTGGTTTTTAACAAATTGTTTATTACATAAACAATGAAAATTTTAATAAAAGATTTTTTTTTATATATATCGAAAAGAAAAAACAAACAATGGTGATTTAAAAAAAATGATACCATAATATAAGTTTTTAAACTGACATGGTCACTGACACTACTATTAATATCATAAACGGGATATTTACCATATTAATAGTTGATACCATAATATTAATTAGAAGTGGGAGAAAATAATTGTTAATCAACAAATGCGTTTTTAAGCAATAAAGGAGAATGGGCAAAGTGGCCCAAAAATTGGTAAAATAAAAATCAAGTCGTGCTCCCAGATTTGCGACATAGCTCATTTGAAAGATGGGTTCAAATGCAACATTTTCTGTTATCGGACCGAAAACATCCATCCCACAGAAACATAGATAATAGTTTCAACGACGAAATCACTAAACTCGTCACCTACTGTTGCCGAATCTTTGCTAAAGGAAAATGTTAAAGCTTGCGACTCGGAATTTCATTTTGAGTATGTCACAAGTAGAGATATATAAGTTTTTAAACTGACATGGTCACTGACACTACTATCAATATCCCGTTTATGATATTAATAGTAGTAGAGATATAGTCAAAACCTTTCACACCTTAAATGTTAAGAAGACGGCAGATCTGTGTGGTAATTCTGTAGAACTTGCCAAGTCTATTATTGAGATTGTGGCACCTACCTTAGCTTCTATTTTTAATAATTGTATTGATTGTGGGGAGTTTCCTGACCTTATGAAAAGTAGTAAAGTTATTCCTTTACTCAAAGCGGGTAGTACCTACTTCAGACCCCACTAATTATAGACCTATTTCAGTGCTGCCTACTTTTAGTAAAGTTTTTGAGAAATTAATACTAGACCAATTGCAAAGATTTTTTAATAAACATAAATTATTACATAGTAAACAGTTCGGTTTTACGAAGGGTTGTTCAACTACTGATGCCGGTGTCGAACTTTTAGGACGTATTTACAGTGCATGGGAAGAAAAGTGCGATGCCTTGGGCATTTTTTGCGATTTGTCCAAGGCATTTGATTGTGTTCTTCATGACACGTTAATCAAGAAACTCCGCCACTACGGAATTCGGAACGGCGCTCTGGATCTTCTTATCTCATACCTGAGTAATAGGATCCAAAGAGTTGACGTCAACGGGGAAAGATCTCCCGGTTCCGGTTCTATTGTAACAATGGGAGTCCCACAGGGCTCGATTCTTGGTCCTTTCTTGTTTCTTATTTATATTAATGATTTGCCTTACCTCATAAAGGATAACCATGATATAGTGTTATTTGCGGATGACACTTCGCTTTTGTTTAAAGTCAAATGTCAGCAGCTAGTTATTGACGACGTAAATATCGCGATTTCGAAAGTAGTACATTGGTTTAACGCTAATAATTTACTTCTCAATGAAAAGAAAACCAAATGCATTAGGTTTACACTACCTAACGTTAGGCAGCTGAAAACTTGTGTGTTGGTAAAGGGCGAAGAGTTGAATCCTGATGATAGCACGGTGTTCTTGGGCTTAACTTTAGACGCTAAGCTTCAGTGGGGACCTCATATAGATAAATTATCGAAAAAGCTGAGTTCCGCAGCATACGCAGTTAGAAAGATTCGTAACTTAACCGATGTAGAGACAGCCCGATTAGTGTACTTCAGTTATTTTCATAGCGTAATGTCGTACGGCATTTTGTTGTAGGGGAATGCCGCCGACATTCAGACTATCTTTGTTTTGCAGAAGCGGGCGGTTAGATTAATTTATAAATTGAGCCCCCGACACTCACTCAGAGAAAAATTTAAGGAAATTAATGTAATGACTGTTCCTTCTCAGTATATTTATGAAAATCTTATGTATGCTCACAAAAATATAAAGATGTTTAAGAAATATAGTGATATTCACAATGTAAATACTAGAAATAAGCATAAATTTATTGTACCCACAACAAGGCTCAAGAAAATAGGTGGATCATTTATATGCCAATGTATTCGTTTTTATAACAAACTACCAAGCCACGTTCAAAATTTAAGCCTAAATAATTTCAAATCCTTCATAAAACGAAAACTTTGCCAGAAAGCTTTATAAGCTGTTAAAGATTATATAGAGGACAAAAAAGCTTGGGATTGAACTGCTCCAATCTGAATTGACATAATACCTATTTTATTTTTACTTTTACAATTTGACATTTTATTAATTTTCTTTATACAAATTGACATTATTTACTTTTTCAAGTATGATATTATTATTTTTTTTGATGAATATTTACCTTGTTAAATATTTTTATTTTGTTTTTTATTAATTTTGCGTATTTTTGACATGTTTTAATAGTTTGACATTATTATTTAATATGCTTAATATTTAATTATTTTATATTGTGAATGTGAGGATCATGTGGGTCTTTCTTTAATTTTAACGATTGTCTGGCAGTTTGAGCACTATAAGCGACCCACCCAAATGTCCTTTCTTTGGTACTGTTCGTCGTGACGTTGAGCTCCTTGCGTTATAAGTTGAGCTCCACGATAACTGACAAATGCTTCCACTGACTGGACGGGTCCACTCAAATCTGTGTGGTGCTTTCTTCAAAAGACCATCTCAGACACTAATCTGCATAGTCTTCATGTATTTTATTATTTTTATATTGTGAATGTGAGGACCGCGTGGGTTTTTATGTAATTTTAACGATTGTCTGGCAGTTTGAGTACTATAAGCGACCCACCCAAATGTCCTTTCTTTGGTATTGTTCGTCGTGACGTTGAGCTCCTTGAGTTATAAGTCGAGCTCCACGATAACTGACAAATACTTGCACTGACTGGACGGGTCCACTCAAATCTGTGTGGTGCTTTCTTCAAAAGACCATCTCAGACACTAATTTGCATAGTCTTCATGTGTATATTATACCAAGATTATGTCTGTACCTTGAACATATTGTAAACCCAAACGATTTTAAAAGAGTGTCCATGAAGTTTCTTGCCATTCTTCTCATGAGACCAACGCTTTGGAATAGGCAACTACAGTACAATCACAAGTTATTATGCCTTGTGACTGGGACTGTAGCTTAGTTTATTTAGCTTCAGTAGTTTACTGCCGCACTCGGAGAGCTTCAGTGGTTGCTTGGGACGTCGCTTGGTAAAGGTTTTTGGCAGTTTTGTCATACAAAAGTATGTCAGGCCTTTGCTGGGTGGCGGCTTGAGTAATCGTTGGATATCTCTGAGTGCCACAGTTAGTTTAATTCGACTATTCAAAAGTGCCTGTAACGGCCTACTTGAAATAAATGCTTTGACTTTGACTTTGACTTAGTTAAAACGTGAATGATCAAATTGGACCAAAAATTGATAAAAAAATCAAGTCGTGCCCCCAAATTTGCGACATAGCTCATTTGAAAGATGGGTTCAAATGCAACATTTTCTGTTATCGGACCGAAAACATCCATCCCACAGAAACATAGATATTAGCTAAAACGTGAATGACCAAATTGGTCCATGGGGGATTTTGTATGAACCGCGTCCCCACCCTCCAACAGTCACAGGATATAATATCATCAATGTGCTCTAAAAAACCCAGGGAAAGAGTACTAAATAAATAAATAAATAAATAAATAAATTAACTTTCTCAATTGCAAAATCGATAGGATTTTTTTTTATAGCAAAAAATATCTACCTATAGTTAGGTTAGGTTAGGTTCGGATAGGCAGGTTAGGTTTCCCTGTCTGCCCAGAACAAGACACTACTGCGGTCTCCGCAGTAGTGTCTTGTTCAGAGTCCACGGAAGCGGCATGTGCCCTCGCGGGCACACCCCCGTGGGATTTGGAGGCGCAAGTGCTCGCCGAAGTTTACCAGCGTGGCGCAGACCTGCAGGTGGCGAGTGGCAGGCGCCCGCCACCTTAAGTGGTCACAAGGTGGCGCAGGGACGCACATCACGCACAAGCAAACACCCTGCAGGAATGGCAGGTGAGGCTGGAGACGCCTAGTGCAGGTCACTTGACTGTGGGGGCTATCCAGCCGATCCTGGAGAAATGGGTACGGAGGCGACACGGGACGTTGACCTTACGTCTAGTGCAGGTGTTGTCAGGTCATGGCTGCTTTGCTAAATACCTGCACAAAGTGGCTAGACGGGAGACGACTCCCGTGTGTCACCAGTGCGGCTGCAGCAAAGACACGGCGCTTCACACCCTCGAGCATTGCTCTGCTTGGGTGGTGCAGCGCCGTGCTCTCGTAGCAGAAATTGGGGCCGACCTCTCTTTGCCGGCCGTGGCCAAGGCCATGGTCGACAGTAGGGAGGCATGGGAGGCAGTGGCGTCCTTCTGCGAGGAAGTCATCTCGCGAGGCGGCGGAGCACGTCAGGGAGGAAGACTCCTTCGCTGACGCAATCCATCGCAGGAGGACAGGGTGGCGGAGGAGGCGCCATGGCGACCTGATGCGCCGCCTTAGGAGGTGCCAGCGGGCGATAGATCGGGGAGTCTGTCGTCGTCGCATAGCACGGCCCTCATGATTGGTGGCAATGTCTCTGGTGAGCCTGGACATCGCCATGGAGCTTAGAGCCCGGTGGCGGGCTGCGCTGGATGGGTCGCGAACATCATGCGTAGCAGTTCTCGTGGCCCATCCAACAAGGCGACAGTAAGTTCACGGCGGTGTTTTTTAGTGGGTGTAAGCCCCACATAACCGCGCCGTCTCCCCGGATGGTGCGGTATGCGCTAGGCATTTTTCACCGCCCAATAAAAAAATAAAATAAAAAAAGGCAGGTTAGGTTGCTACGAGGACGGGGTTGGGTTTAGAATTCACTTCCATGAATTTGAGGATTCTCTCACTATAGGGGGGGGGGGGGAGTCAGGGGGGTTTATTGGAAGCGCATGCTTAGCTTTTTTTTAATGAAACCCATATTACGCAGGTAACCCCACATAGTTCAAGAATGTTGCCATAGTAAAAAAAGAACTTTATAACGCTGGTGCATCAAATGGTGCTAGTTTAAAATCTGTAGATCCAACCAGATTTGAAAAAATGGTGCACCTGCGTAATGAGGATTTTTTTTACTATGGCAATATTCTTGAAAACTGTGGGTTTCTTTAAAAAAAAAATGCTAATTTTTGATTAACTTTTTTCAGCAGTCTCCGAAAATTATGATTGAGGTGTCATTCGATTCGGAATGGCATCCAGATGATTTTCGAAAAAAAATGAAGTTCCGCTTGCAAAAATTGCAAAAATTATTAACAATTAACTAAAAAATTAAAAACTGGTTTAGTTTTTTGCAAATATCTCAAAATCGAATTATTATTTTTCAAATTTAAAATTCATTCTATTTTCATTTTTTCTTTTCTTTTAATATTCAAATGAACCCCGCCTGCTTCCAAGTTTTGTTTAATTTAAAATGTGCTTGTTTTTTTGCTTTTTAGTTTTTTTAGTCGGGTTTTTTAGTTTTTTAACTACTTTTTTTATTTCCAACTTTTTAGTTCTTTTGTGTTTGTTCTTTCGTTGGTCGCGTAAAATTCTTCGCAGATGATTTAACTTTTGTGCTTGTTTATAGGATTTCTCACTTTGAATTTCTTTTAAACATATAAGTGTTATATATTTTTGTAATCTCCTTTTAAAACCCTTTATTTTGATACCATACTCGATGGTTTTGGAAAAAAAAAATTTTTTAACTCCGCAATTTGGCCCCATCCACAATTTTTCTTTGTTTTTTAATTTGAATGTAGCCTATAACACTCGCGCCATCAAGACGAATCTAACGACGTATATTTCATTCAAATCGGTTCATCCGTTTATGAGTTATGAGGGAACAAAGAAACCGACATACATACATACATACATACACGTCAAACACATAACCCTCCTTTTGTGCTTCGCCGCAGTCGGGTAAAAAGAAGAGAAAATTTCCTAAAGAATGTTCTAACTTCTGGAATTGTAGGACCAATATTAATAACTTTCCCATCCGGTTGAAAATACGCCCGAAAACGAGTACTCCGGCTTGCGCAAGCTAGGTACGCTCGATTCGGACCTTTCATGACTAAAATATATTATTTAAACATATTAAATAAGAAAATTCTGTACCTTTAGTGAAAAGTGATATAACTCGACTTGTAGCAGTTTTGAGTTCTGTATATCTGTACCTTTAGTGAAAAGTGATACAAGTCACAAATCCTCGTTTTGAGAAACACAGCTAATAAGTTTTGCATTTTTTAAACGGATACAACTTTTTTATTTCTGTATATTTTTTTGACGTATTAACTTTTATCAATTGGTAATTGTTTTTATTATATCGCATATGTTTTGATTTTGTTAAAAAAATTATTAGAATTTGAGATATTTAAAAAAAACTAGACTTATATCATTAGCCACATTTAAGTTCCTATGTGTATAATGATACAATTTCAATTAAATCATTTTACTTAATATAAAATGCACTTGTGTTCAATGTTACAAGTATTTTTGAAACATCTTTTTAATAGTAACGGAGTTATAAATAATAAAACACTGGAACTAATTTTGTTTCGAAAGCATCGAGATTTCATGGGTACCGTGTCTTTTTAGTGTGCTATGACAAAATCTAAATTATATCAATTTACACACAATGAACACAATAGAAGATGTGGTGTATTTCGATTTATCTTTATTTATATCAAATGAGCTGAGGTGTAAAGTAATTTAAGTTTAATTTAATTTCTATTGTGGGGCCTAGTGCCTACTGCCCTTATCATTATCATCATTTCACCCAAAAGACGTCCACTGCTGGACATAGGCCTACACCAGGTGTCGCCACATTGACCGGTCCCGTGCACCTCGCATCCAGCGGTGGCCACCTTCACTAGGTCATCGGTTCAACTAGTGGAAGGCCTTCCAACGCAACGACTTCCAGTTTGCATTCGCCACTCTAGAAGTTTTCAGCCCCATCGGGTGCATTGCCTTTTGGGTGACTTTGAGCTTTCTTATGAGGCCCATTGTGAGGAACCACGCTTCGGTCGAATGGAGCTTGTTTGATTTTCAGCAACCAAATTCCTATCAAGATCTAAGACTCTACACTTGAAGTTGTAGACGATTATGTGTCTACCTGGGACAAACTGTCCAGTTAGGTAGGTTCAACTTTGAGAAAGAGGTAAATCGTCGAATCCGACTCGGCTGGGCAGCGTTTGGGAAGCTGAGTAGTATCTTCTTGTCCAACTTACCTCAGTGTCTCAAGACGAAATTCAATGACCAGTGTGTTGCCTGTGATTACATAATTATGGGACCGTAACGTGTTTGCTCACGATCAGCCTTATCAGAAGGTAAAAAGTCAAACAAAGGGCAATGGAGAGGGCTATGCTCGGAGTTTCCTTGCGTGATTGAATCAGAAATTAAGACATCCGAATAAAACCAAGGTTACCGTCATAGCCCGAAAAATTGCCAGACTTAAGTGGCAATGGGCAGGGTACATTGCTCGCAGAACAGATGGCCGATGGGGCCGAAAAGTTCTGGAGTGGCGACCACGAACCACAAGACGTTGAATTGGAAGGCCTTCCACTAGGTGGACCGATGACCTGGTGAAGGTTTCGGGGATCCGCTGAATGCGAGACCCACGGGACCGGTCAATATAGCGACACTTAGGGGAGGTTTATGTCCAGTAGTGGACGTCTTTCGGCTAAAATGATAAATAATGATGATGAACCAAATAAAGTTAACTTTTGTGATTGTAGACCCGATGAACCAGGGTTGTTTCTCAAATCATGTTACCGTTTTAGGGTTCCGTAGCCGCATGGCAAAAAAACAGAACCCTTACAAATTCGTCATGTCTGTCTGTCCGTCAGTCCGCCAGTCCGTCAGTCCGTAATTCCGTCTGCTGTACTGCCACTTTATTCCGAAACTATTAAGACTACACAGTAGAAACTTGGTACAAGGTAGATGACTGTGTTCTGTGAAACGCTTTACGATTTTTATACAAAAATAAAAGATTAAGGGTTTTAGTTTGATTTCCTTGTATGGGGAGCCCCCCCCCCCCCCTTACAAGAAAATTAAACTATAAACAAAGTCAATCTTTTGGGTATGGGGTGTCTATAGATAGATTTTTCAAAATGACATTAAGGTTTCTAAAAACATTATTTCTCAAAGTCAATCGTTTGAACGAAAGACACACACACACAAAAGTTCCCCCCCTCCAACTTTTAAATAGAGTTAAAGAAATACTGTTGTTTAATAGTTTGAACGAGATTAAAAAAAACCGCAAATATAACTTTGTCATTCATATAAACACTATGAAAAACAAAATTATCACAAAATGTGTATTTCTGTTGACACTATAACAACAACAAATACAAATTAAAGGTGATGATATAAACTATTACGATGGTACGGAACCGTTCATGTGCGAGTCGGACTCGCACTTGGTCAGTTTTTTGTTATTTTATGATGGAGTGGATGAAGATTCACTGTCACTTCTAAAATACATTGCTCTATTCACGTTTCAGTCAGTGCAAAAGAAATAAGAAAACAACATAACCATGAGTGCAATAAGGACAATAACAAAAAATACACCCAGCAGACATTATCCGTCAACAACTAAAGATGCATTTTAGTGATAAGCTAATGAATCTAGTGATTTGCTAAGTTAATCGTTTGCGACTATTCTTTTCTTTAAATGTTTTTAGTTTGTACATATTAGCAACATTATTAAATTCTCGTAAAAGGGAGTACAAGTGATTTTTCTCGCTTCTCGTACAGAGAGTGCTACATCTCGCAAATGTACGAGATTTCTCGTACATCTGGCAACGTAGTTTGAGCGTGATTACATCCCCCGCCATCATGGCTTTTCTCGCTTACTACATAGATCACTGCATAGATCACTTTACACAATAATCACTATCGATCGGTTTCTAAAAATCCTATACTACAGCGATATAAATCAATTTATATTATTGAGAACTAAACGCGTTTCTTAAAATATTTCACGTGTAGTTTGATACAGGTTTAGTTGTATCACTTGACACGTTGGTGATGTTTTATGGTGCTTATACTTATGAGATACAATTTGAGTTAAATCATCATTCACAATTGATAATTGTAGGGTTTTTTTAGTGTCACTTAATACAAATTGTATTGTATTAATACGCACAAAACTCGTGTCATTAATATTAAATGTGTCAAGTAATATAAATCGAGATAGCCTTATTTACACGTACTTGTTTAAATTTAAGCTTTAGTTCAATTTAATATAACTAAAGACATATCAGTATACACAAAAAATATCATCAAAATTAACCAAGAATGCCACTTGTATCATTAAACACGAAACTTATTTCCCTTTCTATAAGAGATAGAGTTATACCGATTAGATAGAAAAATCAAATAAAATTCAAGCTTCAAGATTGTATACAGAACTCAAAACTGCTACAAGTCGAGTTATATCACTTTTCACTAAAGGTACAGATATAATCTTGAAGCTTAAATTTTATTTGATTTTTCTATCTAATCGGTATAACTCTATCTCGTATAGAAAGGGAAATAAGTTTCGTGTTTAATGATACAAGTGGCATTCTTGGTTAATTTTGATGATATTTTTTGTGTATACTGATATGTCTTTAGTTATATTAAATTGAACTAAAGCTTAAATTTAAACAAGTACGTGTAAATAAGGCTATCTCGATTTATATTACTTGACACATTTAATATTAATGACACGAGTTTTGTGCGTATTAATACAATACAATTTGTATTAAGTGACACTAAAAAAACCCTACAATTATTAATTGTGAATGATGATATAACTCAAATTGTATCTCATAAGTATAAGCACCATAAAACATCACCAACGTGTCAAGTGATACAACTAAACCTGTATCAAACTACACGTGAAATATTTTAAGTAACGCGTTTAGTTCTCAATAATATAAATTGATTTATATCGCTGTAGTATAGGATTTTTAGAAACCGATCGATAGGGATTATTGTGTAAAGTGATCTATGCAGTGATCTATGTAGTAAGCGAGAAAAGCCATGATGGCGGGGGATGTAATCACACTCAAACTACGTTGCCAGATGTACGAGAAATCTCGTACATTTGCGAGATGTAGCACTCTCTGTACGAGAAGCGAGAAAAAACACTCGTACTCCCTTTTACGAGAATTTAATAAATATTGTTGCTAATACAAACCAAAAACATTTAAATAAAAGAATAGTCGCAAACGATTAACTTAGCAAATCACTAGATTCATTAGCTTAGCACTAAAATGCATCTATAGTTGTTGACGGATAATGTCCGCTGGGTGTATTTTTTGTTATTGTCCATATTGCACTCATGATTATGTTGTTTTCTTATTTCTTTTGCACTGACTGAAACGTGAATAGAGCAATGTATTTTAGAAGTGACAGTGAATCTTCATCCACTCCATCATAAAATAACAAAAAACTGACCAAGTGCGAGTCCGACTCGCACATGAACGGTTCCGTACCATCGAAACTATCATCACCTTTAATTTGTATTTGTTGTTGTTATAGTGTCAACAGAAATACACATTTTGTGATAATTTTGTTTTTCATAGTGTTTGTATGAATGACAAAGTTATACCTATTTGCGGTTTTTTTTAATCTCGTTCAAACTATTAAACAACAGTATTTCTTTAACTCTATTTAAAAGTTGGAGGGGGGGAACTTTTGTGTGTGTGTGTCTTTCGTTCAAACGATTGACTTTGAGAAATAATGTTTTTAGAAACCTTAATGTCATTTTGAAAAATCTATCTATAGACACCCCATACCCAAAAGATTGAGTTTGTTTATAGTTTAATTTTCTTGTAAGGGGGGGGGGCTCCCCATACAAGGAAATCAAACTAAAACCCTTAATCTTTTATTTTTGTATAAAAATCGTAAAGCGTTTCACAGAACACAGTCATCCACCTTGTACCAAGTTTCTACTGTGTAGTCTTAATAGTTTCGGAATAAAGTGGCAGTACAGCAGACGGAATTACGGACTGACGGACTGGCGGACTGACGGACAGACAGACATGACGAATTTGTAAGGGTTCTGTTTTTTTGCCATGCGGCTACGGAACCCTAAAACGGTAACATGATTTGAGAAACAACCCTGGTTCATCGGGTCTACAATCACAAAAGTTAACTTTATTTGGTTCATCATCATTATTTATCATTTTAGCCGAAAGACGTCCACTACTGGACATAAACCTCCCCTAAGTGTCGCTATATTGACCGGTCCCGTGGGTCTCGCATTCAGCGGATCCCCGAAACCTTCACCAGGTCATCGGTCCACCTAGTGGAAGGCCTTCCAATTCAACGTCTTGTGGTTCGTGGTCGCCACTCCAGAACTTTTCGGCCCCATCGGCCATCTGTTCTGCGAGCAATGTACCCTGCCCATTGCCACTTAAGTCTGGCAATTTTTCGGGCTATGACGGTAACCTTGGTTTTATTCGGATGTCTTCATTTCTGATTCAATCACGCAAGGAAACTCCGAGCATAGCCCTCTCCATTGCCCTTTGTTTGACTTTTTACCTTCTGATAAGGCTGATCGTGAGCAAACACGTTACGGTCCCATAATTATGTAATCACAGGCAACACACTGGTCATTGAATTTCGTCTTGAGACACTGAGGTAAGTTGGACAAGAAGATACTACTCAGCTTCCCAAACGCTGCCCAGCCGAGTCGGATTCGACGATTTACCTCTTTCTCAAAGTTGAACCTACCTAACTGGACAGTTTGTCCCAGGTAGACACATAATCGTCTACAACTTCAAGTGTAGAGTCTTAGATCTTGATAGGAATTTGGTTGCTGAAAATCAAACAAGCTCCATTCGACCGAAGCGTGGTTCCTCACAATGGGCCTCATAAGAAAGCTCAAAGTCACCCA
Organism: Diarsia dahlii; assembly: GCA_949775195.1. NCBI lineage: Eukaryota > Metazoa > Arthropoda > Insecta > Lepidoptera > Noctuidae > Diarsia > Diarsia dahlii. The sequence goes on along the minus strand of OX459194.1, from coordinate 11,237,822 downwards.
AAAGGCAATGCACCCGATGGGGCTGAAAACTTCTAGAGTGGCGAATGCAAACCGGAAGTCGTTGCGTTGGAAGGCCTTCCACTAGTTGAACCGATGACCTAGTGAAGGTGGCCACCGCTGGATGCGAGGCGCACGGGACCGGTCAATGTGGCGACACCTGGTGTAGGCCTATGTCCAACAGTGGACGTCTTTTGGGTGAAATGATGATAATGATAAGGGCAGTAGGCACTAGGCCCCACAATAGAAATTAAATTAAACTTATATTACTTTACACCTCAGCTCATTTGATATAAATAAAGATAAATCGAAATACACCACATCTTCTATTGTGTTCATTGTGTGTAAATTGATATAATTTAGATTTTGTCATAGCACACTAAAAAGACACGGTACCCATGAAATCTCGATGCTTTCGAAACAAAATTAGTTCCAGTGTTTTATTATTTATAACTCTGTTACTATTAAAAAGATGTTTCAAAAATACTTGTAACATTGAACACAAGTGCATTTTATATTAAGTAAAATGATATAATTGAAATTGTATCATTATACACATAGGAACTTAAATGTGGCTAATGAAATAAGTCTAGTTTTTTTTAAATATCTCAAATTCTAATATTTTTTTAACAAAATCAAAACATATACGATATAATAAAAACAATTTCCTATTGATAAAAGTTAACTCGTCAAAAAAATATACTGAAATAAAAAAGTTGTATACGTTTAAAAAATGCAAAACTTACTATCTGTTTTTCTCAAAACGAGGATTTGTGACTTGTATCACTTTTCACTAAAGGTACAGAATTAAAAATTGAAAAAATTCAGGCGCCTGCAGGATAGATCAATAAACAATAATCAGTGGTCCAAAAGTTTTTGTCTTTATGTTTAGTCTTTATGTCGTGCGTAGGCGACATAAAGTCGCGTTTTATGCTCTAGAGCATAAAGTAAAATCTTCGTCGAAGACCAAGGTAATCCTAATTACATCGGTTGATGGCAATAGGCTTGCTCCTAATAAGATTGGATTTGTAGACTTTATTTTTTGGATTCCACTTTTCCCCCTCAGGGGGGATTTTCAGGGGGGATTTGTGGAATAAGCCGATGGCATTAGGTTTTTCCTATATAATTACATCGGTTGATGGCAATAGGCTTGTCCCTAATTGCATCAGTTGATGGTAATAGGCTTGCTCCTAATAAGTTTGGTTGATGGCAATAGGCTTTTCCTAATTACATCGGTTGATGGCAATAGGCTTGTCCCTAATTACATCCGTTGATGGCAATAGGCTTGCTCCTAATTACATTGGTTGATAGCAATAGGCTTGGTCCCAATTACATCAGTTGATGGCAATAGGCTTGCTCCTAATTACATTGGTTGATGGCAATAGGCTTGCTCCTAATTACATTGGTTGATGGCAATAGGCTTGCTCAAAATGTTTTTATAACTGAGCAGTATGAGTAACGACATAAGTCAGGTGTTATGTCAAGTTTCCTACTGAAAAAAATAGTTAATTGGCGGGAACCTTACTTATTTTTACAATATTTACAAGTTGCTGTTTCACTTCCTCGCAATCGAAGTGAAAAGTAGAGTGTAAAACTCGTCCATAAAACCCATTTTGCTCTCTTCTTTTTATCCATCCTCGCTCGCAAGCTCGCATCGGATGGATAAAACGTCTCGCGCAAAATGGTGCGTTTTATGCACTTGGTGTACAATCTACTATTAGTCATGAAAGGTCCGAATCGAGAGTATCTTGCGCAAGCCGCAGTACGCGTTTTCGGGCGTATTTTCAACCGCATGGGAAAGTTATTAATATTAGTCCTACAATTCCGGGAGTTAAAACATTCTTTAGGAAATTTTCTCCTCTTTAAGTATCTTTTTTCAAATTTGAAAAAAAAAATCGATTTTGAGATATTTGCAAAAAACTTAACCTGTTTTTAATTTTTTAGTTAATTGTTATTAACTTTTGAAATTTTTGCAAGCGGAACTTCATTTTTTTTCGAAAATCATCTGGATGCCATTCCGAATCGAATGACACCTCAATCACAATTTTCCGAGACTGCTGAAAAAAGTTCATCAAAAAAGCACTTGTTGACTAGACTATTGCTATGTTAATGTTCGTGCTATAAAAAACTGTTATTTAACTAATGGATAACTTATTGAAAATTCGCGATAAAAACTTTTGAACCACGGATTATTGTTTATTGATTCATTCTGCAGGCGTCCGAATTTTTTCAACTTTAAATTTTCATATTTAATAAGTTTTAATTATATTTATTCATGAAAGGTCCGAATGGAGCGCAGCTTGCGCAAGACGGAGTACCAGTTTTCGGGCGTCTTTCAACCCGATGGAAAAGTTATTAATATTAGTCCTACAATTCCGAAAGTTAGAACATTCTTTAGGAAATTTCCTCTTCTTTTTGAATCTTTTTTCAAATTTGAAAATTTTTAATTAGGTTTTGAGACATTTGCAAAAAACTAAACCCATTTTCAATTTTTTAGTTAATTGTTTATAACTTTTGCTGTTTTTGCAAGCGGAACTTAATTTTTTTCAAAAATCATCTGAATGCCATTCCGAATCGAATGACACCTCAATCATAATTTTCGGAGACTGCTGAAAAAAGTTCATCATAAAAAGCATCTGGAAAATTAATTTAATCTCATGAATTTGATTATGTTGTGTTTGGATTTTAATTTATTTTATTTTATCTTGTTTATTGTGATTTTATTGTGTGAAATTTGTAAATGTTTCTAATGTATTTGTACTATGGATTTTTATCTGAATTAAACCACTTGTTGCCTAGACTAAAAATACTGCATCCAACTGCGCTGTCTTAGCTTTTCAGCCGGGGTTTTTTTTATTATAAGTACCTATCTCTTCTAAATCCCCAGTTGCGTAAAACTATTCCAGTTTTACGAAAATATACCTGTGTAACGTGATAATTTAACAGTAGATTTTTGCCTAAAAATTGAAAAGACGAAGCTACAACCTTCTTTTCAATTCGGGCAGACAAAACTTAAAAATTCTCACCTGCATAGGTTTTTCTTGCTTTGATGCATTAGATGATGAATAAATCTAGGATTTACGCCAGGTATTTAATCGAATCCTTAATATGTTACGTATGACCCTCCTTATTTATGCTCTAATAGTCTAATAGTCCCTCTTTTTTTTTTTTTTTTTTATGATGGGTCAGCTCTTGACCTCGAGGCTTGCCTGAGCAAGGATGAGGTCTACGATGGAGCGAGCCTTCCCAGTAGCACTGGCTCTCCCGCGCACCAACGGAACACAGCGAACTGTTTGGCGCCGGACTTCGGCGGGAGGGTGGTAACTAGCCAGGCGGACCTTTGCAGGCCCTTCCACCAATCATTCCCAATATTCCTACAAATGTTTATATAAGCACATCTGCCTAGCCTTTCCCCAACTACATATATTGGGGTCGGCCTCTAGTCTAACCTGTATTTTACTTGGAGCGACTGCCTATCTGACCTCCACAACCCAGTTAGTACTGGAAAATATGATATCCCTTGGTAAAACTGGATGTCAGACTTGTGGGCCATTGACTACTGTTCCGACTGTCACGATGTATAAATGTGACCCACACCTTACATTTAACCAACATATATAATACAAATATGCAACACGTCCCGCAAAAACTTAGGTTTTGTTTTACGAAAAGTTAAATTTTTTAATAATCGACAAGCCATAACGCTAATCTACAACTCTTTCGTACGCAGTTTACTCGAAACCAATAGTGTTATCTGGAACCCTCATGAAAAAATCTATAAACTAGAAATTAAAAAGTAAAAAACTAAAACCCGACTACGACAAAAAAAACGACGCTGAAAAAGTATGAAACAAGATTTTCAGGATAGAATTTTTTTATTTAAACAATTTTGGTGTTAATTTTTTTAAGCCTTACTTTTTGCCCGCTAGAGGGCGCCAAATGGCTTTTTGTGACACGTCACGTAGCCTATGTTCAGCGGAAAATTAAGACGGTTCTAACGATACCTCATAATAATATGTCGAGTTCCGTTAAGTAGATTAGAAGCTATGAGGGAACAGATGAAGATACACACATACATACATACATAGCCAGTCAAAATCATAACCCTCCTTTGGCTTTGCCGTAGTCGGGTAAAAAGGTCAAGAAGTCTTTTATTCGCTACCTCTACCTCAAATTATTTGGCTTTTACCCATACATGTACCCTACGCCACTCGTGCTAGGAATGGTGACATACCAAAGCTTAGAAGTCAGGAGAAATCTTGCTGCTGCCTTTAGGTGGCTCTTGCCCAATCTGGGGGGGCCAAACGCCTCCTGCCGTAGGCTGTATGCGGGGATCGTGCGGTCCATGGCCCTTTACGGGGCCCCGGTGTGGGCGCGAGCCGTGAAGAAGCGGGCCGTCCACTACCTGAACGCGCCCCAAAAGGTCATGGCCGTAAGGCTAGTCCGCGGGTACCGCACGATCTCCCGCGAGGCGGCGAATCTCCTTGCCGGATTGCCACCGTGGGATCTGGAGGCGATAGTCCTCGCGCGCCTACATGAGTGGCGCGCAGAGGCGCTACACCGGGGGGTCACTCTGCTGCCGCGGCACATTGCTGCGCGGCGGACAGACCTCCGGTGCGATCTCATGGCGGCATGGAGACAGCGACTGTTGCAACCCCGTGCAGGGCACGCCACGATAGTGGCGGTAAGTCCCCTCTTTGAGGAGTGGCTAGAGAGGAGCCACGGCGTCCTCACCTTCCGTCTGACGCAGGTCCTCACCGGACACGGATGTTTCGGGAGGTACCTGCACCGAATCAGGCGGGAGGAAACGCCCGGATGCTTCCATTGCGAGGATCGACCGGAGGACACGGTGGAGCACACTGTGGAGGTGTGCCCTGCCTGGGCGGAGCCCCGCCGTGTTCTCGTAGCGGCGATCGGCGGCGGCGACCTCTCGCGTCCGGCCCTGGTGCAAGCCATGGTCCGGGGCGAGGAGGAATGGGACGCCGTCGCCTCCTTCTGCGAAGCAGTAATGCTAGCGAAGGAGGTGGCGGAACGAGAGAGGGAGAGAACCTCTCAACGCCCCAGCCGCCGCGGAAGGCGCGGAAGGCGCTCCGGGCGTCGGGGGCCACGTGATGGCTTCCGGCCACCGTAGACGCGGGCCTGTGGACGGTGAGTAATGGGCTAGCTCGCCGTCCGGCCGTCGTCATGACGGCAACAGACCGTGTCGGCGGCGCGTTCGTGTTCCACGCGCGCCTCAAAGAGATGTCAGCAAGGAGGGGCCCGCAAGGGCCGACGCCCGTCGGGGCCGCGGATTTTTGTACTAGATTACGTGGCCTCGGCGCAAGGGCAAAGAAGGAACATGGGTTCGGTTTTTAGTCAGTAGAAGTCTGACACTCCTCTTCGCTCTGCCCAAGAGCGGGGGGGGTCATTCGATGATTTTCCACCCACCAAAAAAAAAAAAAAAAAAAAAAAAAAAAGGAGAAATCTTGCTTTATTTAAATATGTCATTTGCTTAATTCGTGGTTCCCATTTTAATTCCTTGCTGTTGCAGTACATCTCTTTTAACATCCCACTACCTGTCAGACACTCTCTTCGCCCACGCCAACGTCCTCTTTTTTCGATTCCTCATACAAGCACCGTAACTGTTAAGACCAGTCCACTATTTCTAGCCCTTACCCATGAACTAGTGATAAAAAAAAACTTTCAGTAGTTCCATCATGGAACTGTCAATGGTACTAGTGACAACGAACCATATCAACAACATTTTAATGTTTGAGGTATCAATAGATATTTTCCCAAGTACAGAACTGAGTCTCCATAACACTGCTTCCCAATACCTGGAGTCCATTGCCACTCCCAGTACTATCTACTCGAATTAAACAAACTGTGAACACTCTCTCTCTCTCTCTCACTCTCTCTCTGTGAACCTGTGAACTGTCGGAGAGTGTGCGCAAGAGCTCCACGAGCTGATTCCACCATCTCCCTTCTTCCATCGGGAGACTAGACGTACTGCATGTTACCACCGTTACCTAGTCGATGTTCCACACATTCGAACGAAGCGCTTTGCTAAGTCCTTTATTATGCGCACAGCCAAGGACTGGAATTCCCTGCCTGCGTCGGTTTTTCCGAGTTCATATAACCCTAATCTATTTAAGTCGCGAGTAAACAGGCTTCTTCTGGGTAAGCTCGTTCCATCGTCGACATCATCTCTGCCCTTAGGGCAAGGTTGAGGTCAAGAGCAAGCCCATTTATAATAAAAAAATAAATAAAAAAAACTGTAGGTATTGTATTTCGAATATACAGTAGTTAGTAGTTATATGATGATAAGAGTTTTTGTTCAAATACAATGTCACAAAAAGTGAGCTCATGATATTTAAGGCAGTTACCATGTCACCGGATCAAGTTCCTCCCGTGGCATTGAATGGCACGGCCATGAAACTGGTCACCTGTTTTAAATATCTTGGGCACACAGTCACGGATAACCTGCTACGCGACGATGAGGACATGGACAGGGAGCGTAGGGCGCTGTCAATCAGAGCGAATATGATAGCCCACAGGTTTAAACGTTGTAACGCGCAAGTGAAATTAACACTGTTCAGTGCGCATTGCACATCACTGTACACGTGCAGCCTGTGGGCTCATTATACGCAAAGATCTTTCAGCGCCCTACGCGTCCAATATAACAATGCATTCAGGGCGTTGTTGGGGCTGCCGCGCTGGTGCAGTGCGTCGGCTATGTTTGCGGACGCACACGTTGATGGGTTCCACACCGTGCTCCGCAAACGATGCGCCGCTGCACTTGGCAGGTTGCGCGCCAGCACTAACAGCATCCTGGGCCTGCAGTCTCTACACTAAATAACGATAAAAAACTGTCGCTAAGTCGTAATATCGTAAACTTTCTTTGTGTAGAGACTGCAGGGCCTGCAGTCTCTACACTAATAACAGCGCTACGAATGTCGCTAAGTCGTAAAATCGTAAAATTTCTTTAATAGGTTTTCAATCTTATGCTGTTGAAATAAGGTTGGAAATCTATTAAAGAAATTTGACATCGATACGACGTAGAGACATTCGTAGCGCTGTTATTAGTGTAGAGACTGCAGGCCCAGGGCCTGCAGTCTCTACACTAATAACGACGCTACGATTGTCGTTAAGTCGAGAAATCGTAAACTTTCTGTAATAGATTTTCAGCTTTATTTCAACAGCATAAGGTTGAAAATCTATTAAAAAAAGTTTACGATTTTTAGACTTAGCGACATTCGTTGCGTCGTTAGTAGTGTAGAGACTGCAGCCCCTGGCCCTGGCTGTTATTGCTGATAGGCTAGATACGCGGTACGTCCAGCACTGGGTTAACAGACTAAAATGGTTACTTTATAATGTGGGTGTTAACTTAACACCCACATACCACCACCACACACCAGCTACTACCCTACCTACTACCCTACCTACTACCCTACCTACTACCCTACCTACTACCCTACCTACTACCCTACCTACTACCCTACCTACTACCCTACCTACTACCCTACCTACTACCCTACCTACTACCCTACCTACTACCCTACCTACTACCCAACCTACTACCCTACCTACTACCCTACCTACTACCCTACCTACTACCCTACCTACTACCCTACCTACTACCCTACCTACTCTCCTACCTACTACCCTACTTACTACCCTACATACTACCCTACCTATTACCCTACATACTACCCTACCTACTACCCTACATACTACCCTATTACTACCTTACCTACTACCCTACCTACTACCCTACCTACTACCCTACCTACAACACTACCTAGTATACAAACTACCTACTATCCTAACTACCTACTACCCTACCTACCTACTACCCTGACTACCTACAACAACACACACGCCAATACACACACCAATATACACGCGCTTATATGTGTGGAACACCACACATATAAGTTATAGGTTGACCAAAAAATTACACAAACGAAAAAAAAATATAAATAAAAAAAAATAACAAAACTAAGAATAAATAAACAATATTACAATACAAATTAACAAAACATCATACATAACAACATATAAAAATTAATCAAATAAAAATTAACAAATAAATAAAATAAAAACAAAAACTTTTTAATTCAGATTTCACAGAATCCATATATTGTTAGTACAGTAAAACTTATGAAACTAGTGTTAGTAGTAAAAAACTAAAATGGTTACTTTGTTAAACCAGTGCTGGACGTACCGCGTATCTAGCCTATCAGCAATAACAGCCAGGATGCTGTTAGTGCTGGCGCGCAACCTGCCAAGTGCCAACAGCGCATCGTTTGCGGAGCACGGTGTGGAACCCATCAACGTGTGCGTCCGCAAACATAGCCGACGCACTGCACCAGCGCGGCAGCCCCAACAACGCCCTGAATGCATTGTTATATTGGACGCGTAGGGCGCTGAAAGATCTTTGCGTATAATGAGCCCACAGGCTGCACGTGTACAGTGATGTGCAATGCGCACTGAACAGTGTTAATTTCACTTGCGCGTTACAACGTTTAAACCTGTGGGCTATCATATTCGCTCTGATTGACAGCGCCCTACGCTCCCTGTCCATGTCCTCATCGTCGCGTAGGTTATCCGTGACTGTGTGCCCAAGATATTTAAAACAGGTGAAAAGTTTCATGGCCGTGCCATTCAATGCCACGGGAAGAACTTGATCCGGTGACTTGGTATCTGCCTTAAATATCATGAGCTCACTTTTTGTGACATTGTATTTGAATAAAAACTCTTATCGTCATATAACTACTAACTTCTGTATATTCGAAATACAGTTTGTTTAATTCGAGTAGATAGTACTGGGAGTGGCAATGGACTCCAGGTATTGGGAAGCAGTGTTAAGGAGACTCAGTTCTGTACTTGGGAAAATATCTATTGATACCTCAAACATTAAAATGTTGTTGATAATTATGGGTATAAGGGCCAGAAATAGTGGACTGGTCTTAACAGTTACGGTGCTTGTATGAGGAATCGAAAAAAGAGGACGTTGGCGTGGGCGAAGAGAGTGTCTGATAGGTAGTGGGATGTTAATAGAGATGTACTGCAACAGCAAGGAATTAAAATGGGAACCACGAATTAAGCAAATGACATATTTAAATAAAGCAAGATTTCTCCTGACTTCTAAGCTTTGGTATGTCACCATTCTTTGCACGAGTGTCGTAGGGTACATGTATGGGTAAAAGCCAAATAATTTGAGGTAGAGGTAGCGAATAAAAGACTTCTTGACCTTTTCAATTTCTAGTTTATAGATTTTTTCATGAGGGTTCCAGATAACACTATTGGTTTCGAGTAAACTGCGTACGAAAGAGTTGTAGATTAGCGTTATGACTTGTCGATTATTAAAATTTTTAACCTTTCCTAAAACAAAACCTAAGTTTTTGCGGGACTTGTTGCTTATTTGTATTAAGTAGTTAGATGTTGGTTAAATGTAAGGTGTGTGTGGATCAAAGTTAGTACCAAGATCGCGTACGGCATAAACTCTTTTCAGGGGCTCATTATTCAGAGTGTAAACATTGAGGATAGGTTGTGTGGCTTTAGAGGAGGTCATGATAGCACATTTGCTAATATTCAAGTTGAGGTTGTATAAAGTGCTCCAATGGTGGATGCTATCTATATCTTGTTGGAGTGTGACTATATCGCTACGATTAGAAATGGGAAGCGCAACTTTGACATCATCGGCATACATAAAAAATGTGGAGTGCTTTAAATACTTGGGCAGGTTATTTACAATAATTAGAAAAAACAGGGGACCGAGATTAGTACCTTGACCTACGCCAGAAGTGACAGATTAGCATTCCGAATTGGCATTTTCAAAAGTAATATATTGTTTGCGATTGCATAGGTAGTTTGCGAAGAACTTAAGCGATGCTGCAGAGAAACCAGCCAAAGCCAATTTACCCAAAAGCATATCATTGTCAACACGGTCAAAAGCCTTCTGAAAATCAAAATAAGCGACATCCACCTGCTTTCTGTCGTCAATATTTTTGGCTATGAATGTAGTAACGTTGAGCAAATTAGACGTGTTTAAACGATTTTGAAGAAATCCGTGCTACTCCTCCGCAAACCACTGTTGCAGATTGGATTTTTTTTTTGACAGATTGTAGTAGCTTGATGTGCTGCCAGTTCGTCCTAAGGCAGTGCAGCTATGCCATTTCTATAGCTTATTCCTCTCTAGATTTACGTTTTTTTTTTAAATAGCTCAATAGCCTCTTAGACTATGGAAAAAAGAGAATAGCCTAAGTGTTGACTACGAAAATAAGGGTGCGTTCCGAATTACGCTGTAATCGATTTGAGCGTCCATAAACCCGTACCGAATTACTGTGAGCGCGATATCGATGTCCCTTGAATCGTCATAGATGACGTCATGACATGCGCCATCTTGCGATTACACCGACCATGCCCCAAATAAATATCACCGTGAGCGCTGTCAAAATCAAAGTAAAAAATGACAGATGTCTGATGCGTGTGTGTGTGTCTGGGTGTGTGTGTGTGTTCACAGCTGAGGTTCAGTGGCTGGAGTCGCACAAATACATTCAATTAGTTCTTTGAAATCTCTTTGGAGTCTCTTAACCATGAGTATTCAAGTAAATATATAAGACGGGCGACGAATTTCTCTCATGCAGCTTATGTTTTTGTTATCACGTGACGAGTGAGCACTGTAAACGCGTTTATGAGCGTTCCGAATTGATGACAGCTCTTAGCTGTCATAATCGTGATATCTAATTTGGAACGCAAAATATAGACGTGAGCGCTGTGAGCGATTATTTTGTAATACGGAACGCGGCCTAAAGTGCACAACTTGGCCGCGTTCCGTATTACAAAATAATCGCTCACAGCGCTCACGTCTATAATTTGCGTACCGAATTAGATATCACGATTATGACAGCTAAGAACTGTCATCAATTCGGAACGCTCGTAAACGCGTTTACAGTGCTCACTCGTCACGTGATAACAAAAACATAACCTGCATGAGAGAAATTCGTCGCCCGTTAGGCTCGTCTTGTATATTTACTTGAATACTCATGGTTATGAGACTCCAAAGAGATTTCAAAGAACTAATTGAATGTATTTGTGCGACTCCAGCCACTGAACCTCAGCTGTGAACACACACACACACCCACACACACATGCACACGCATCAGACATCTGTCATTTTTTACTTTGATTTTGACAGCGCTCACGGTGATATTTATTTGGGGCATGGTCGGTGTAATCGCAAGATGGCGCATGTCATGACGTCATCTATGACGATTCAAGGGACATCGATATCGCGCTCACAGTAATTCGGTACGGGTTTATGGACGCTCAAATCGATTACAGCGTAATTCGGAACGCACCCCTTGTCACAACACTATAGTAAAATGACATTTGCGTTAGTGCGTTTTGTGAAGTGACACTTGATTTTGTGGATGATAAATTATTGTGCTTTTTCGGTTTTTCGGTAATTATTTAATAAGGTCGTACTTCTATGGAATATCTTAAAAGTAAACAATTAATTTATAGTAATGGATAAGTGTCGTATTTGTTTACGAAGTCGCAAAAATGTTCTTTCAATATTTGCGAAAACTGACGGAATTACATTTGCCGATATGATTTCTTCTATTTCTAATATTAGGGTAAGTAAAATAAAAATGTGATTTAACTTCGAACCTCTACAAAACAAATACCATTAAATTGGAACATTAACATAATTCACAAAAAAAAACAACAACATAGTGCTGTCAGAGCACTGCTGTGTTGATCAAGTTTGGAATATTTCTGCTATGTTTCTCATATTTATTTATTTATTAAAAACAGGTACACCAACAGTACATACATTTCACACTGAAGAATAAAAAAAATAAGGTTATGGTTCTGATGTGAGTACTAATAATTGCAGGTATATTCTCATAATTATGATTCTTGTATTTGTGTTTCAGATTCGAAATGACGATAGTTTTAGTGATAACATTTGCCGTTCCTGTCGTGGGAAACTTGTAGAGGCTTACAATTTTAAAATGGAAATTGAAAGGTTTGTAATATGCCTATAAATAATTGAAACTTACAATAAATAAATGTTACCCATATATTACCTATATTATTAAAACACTTGGCATTATTTTTTCTCTTAATTTACAGGTCTGATAAGGTACTACAAGAAACTTCCAACTTGAAGAGAATCAACTTCAGTAACTTGCAAGACATTAAAATAAAAATTGAAATTGAAACTGACTTTAAACCTTTAGTACCTTCAATGGAAACCTTTTCTGAGAAATTATTTAAAGAAGGTCTTGATACTGTGTCATATAACAATACTATTATTAAAAAAATTGAACAACCAAGTGAAAATGGAGATAATAAGAAAAAGAAAGCATTGTCTGTTGGTGAATTCCTGAATTCAATTAAAACAGAGTCAGACAATGACTGTGATTATGTAAGTATGTAATCTGACTGAAATGATTTAACCATGCCATCCACTTATACTGCTGTATTGTGGATCCACAACAAAACAAAATCACACTAAAATAAAACCTACATTATTTGATAGCTGGCATCGATACAAACAAATATAGCATGAGACAAAAACTTTTGAAGTGTCACATATCTGAGATATAAACTATCAAAGCAAAGCTACAATCTCCACAACTATCACAACTTTGATGGCTTATATCTCGGAAAAGTGACATTTTGTCTCATTCAAAACTTGTTTATATTGATGCCAGCTACTGATTAATGTAGGTTATATCTGTGGTCGCAACTTCGAAATAATATTAAAATGACGGAAGTCAGGCAAGCTATTAATTATTTCAAAACCCCTTTATAAAATCTGATTGTATAAAATTTATCTGGTTCCCTATGTGGGTGATCAATTAAAAATCTCCATTTATTATAATAAGTTTCATATTATATTATAATACTTAGAGGTAATTTAGAACATTAACAGAAAGTATGTTCAAAAAAAAAAAAAACAAAGATGAAAATGTAATTTGATCTGTTTTATTGTAGCAAGACTATGAAATAGGTGCTGATGACTATAACTCTGACACAGGCAGTAACTACAGTAGTAATTGTAAAGCATATAAAAAGAAAAAATATACAAAAAAGAAAAAGGAATCGGGTAAGTAAGGCCTTGAAAGAAATGAATCAATATCATCATCTGCCTAGCCTTTTCCCAATTATGTTGGTATCGGCTAGCAATTTTACATTAACTGTATCCACTAAACTTGAAACTCCATGTAAAATACTGACATTTAACACGCCAGTATTTTACTTAGAGTGACTGCGGATACCCTGTAACGGCTGTCAATGATCTACAATGACAGCTGGGACCAACGGCTTAACATGCTAACGCTTTCATCTTCACTGTAAAATCTGAATATAACCAAAACATTCTTTCAGAAACAAAAAAGAACCCAGATTGGTTTAAACCTCTACTCACCAAACCTATTAAGCCTAAGTTTATGGCAGACTTGAGATTAGCTCGAACTAAAGATCCAATCCGCAGAACCAGAAAATCTAAAAAGGATAAGATACGTTCAAAGCCGTCTAGTGTTTGCCCCTATTGTGGAAAAATATTTTCTCACTTAAATGTTCATATAATGATTCACGCAGGTAAGAATTCTAATTAACTGTAATGTTTTTTTTATTAAAGCATATAAAATATCACTATGATAGCTTCTACAATAATAGTTATTAAAATTTATTTTTAGTTTCTGTCTGTATGACCTTTTGTTCTTCATAACCTATTATTTTGATCATTTAAATAATTAATTTTGGAAGTGTGTGATGTCTTGTCTAGTCAAAAACTATGTGAAGCAGATACCGGATATTACGTATTAATAAATTGTGTAAACTATTTTTCAGAGGAAAGGAAATTTAAATGTGATAAATGTCCAAAGGCATACTTCACACAAAATGCTTTGAAAAGTCACATGACGGTGCATACGGAAAATCCAAGAAGATTTAAATGTGATCAATGTATCGGCACTTACGTCTCCGTGTCAGCATTGAACGTGTAAGGTCTATTCAGTCATTGAAAAAAAGTAAAAAACTAAAACCCGACTACGACAAAAAAAAACGACGCTGAAAAAGTATGAGAAGATTTTCAGGATAGAACAAAAAGAAAAGCCGGTAGTTTTCAGCGTCGTTTTTTTTTGTCGTAGTCAGGTTTTAGTTTTTTACTTTTTTTTTTTTTTAAACAATTTTGGTGTTAAATATTGTTTTTGTTACTCTTGACTTTTTGTCCGCTAGAGGGCGTGATTTTTAATTTGAGCAATATTTTAAAAATGTACAAGTGAGGCCCTTTCAAATGATACCAAACACGGCGTATTTATCTCCATTTTTATTTTTTAAGCCTTTCTTTTTGTCCGCTAGAGGGCGCCAAATCGCTTTTTGTGACAGGTCACGTAGCCTATGTTCAGCGGAAAATTAAGACGGTTCTAACGATACCTCATATGTTGAGTTCCGATAAGTAGATTAAAAGCTATGAGGGAACAGATGAAGATACTCACATACATACATACATAGTCAGTCAAAATCATAACCCTCCTTTGGCTTTGCCGTAGTCGGGTAAAAACACTACACTAGTCAAATGTCATATTGTTTATGATAGAAGAATTTACTTTCTGAATCGTATACTTCAGTGCCGGACTGGCACCCGAAACCTGCCCGGGCATTTTAGAGACGGTCGGCCCTCCACTCTCAAGAGAAAGAAAAACTACTTACAAAAATTTAGAATCAAGAAAACATTCAGAATAGAATATTAGGCTGAAATGCTAGGCATCGAATCTGTGGCCAGTCCGGGCCTGGTATACTTTCGCGGATATCTTAGGCGCTTTGCACATGGAGCAACTATTGCAGCAACTAGCAACAAGCTGTTTACATATATTTCAATTGGACTGTGCACACATAGCAACTCGAGTTTCGAGTTCTGGTGATCGTCAACAGTTTTCAGTTGCTGCAATCGATGACTAAGTTAGTTCCTAATTGCTGCAACTAGCAACTGTTAAATATTATACCTATTTTTAAAGTTAACGTCGACGGCGACGACGTAATAAAAGCTGCTTCTTCGATATTCATCGTCACACTGAACGCTATTCGCTGCGTAGATTGAGCAACTCGGCTATGAAAGTTGCTCACAGATTGCCATAAAATTGCGGCAACCGTAAACTTTATAGCAACTAGTTACAGGAAAATTTTAAAACGTCGATAGTTGCCTCAACTTAAGTTGCTCCATGTGCAAAGCGCCTGATAAAATAATCATGTATTGATGAATTATTATGGTTCCTGATGATTATGGGTATTGTTTCAATTTAATCTTGCTTTTTCAAATTTAATAAGGCAGACATTTAGCAGATCATCATCATCTTCCTGCCCTTATCCCATTCTATTTGGGGTCAGCTCAACACGTTTTCTTCTTCAACTCTTCCCTGTTAGACGCCAAGGTGGCATTTTCTCCTTTCTCATTCATATCATTCCTCACACAATCCATACTTTTTTTTGCCCTTCGTCTTCCTCTCCATCCATCAATATTTATATCCATCACTTTTTAGTCACATGCGTTATATAGTACATCCCTTCTCATTACTAGAACATACCAAGATAAACGACTTCCTTTCAATTTTTAGGGTTCCGTACCTCAAAAGGAAAAAACGGAACCCTTATAGGATCACTCGTGTGTCTGTCCGACCATTCCCCCCCCCCCCTTATCTCCGAAACTACTGAACCTAAAATTCGTAAAAAAATACAGACATTAGTTCAACACGTATAGCTAGATTACAGGAAAACCTATAGCAAGTCTAAGTACGGAACCCTTCGTGTGTAAGTCCGACTTGCACTTGGCCAGTTTTTTCTGTAACAGGTACCACTTTCAAACTTCCTCTATAATATACTCATTCCCTACTTTATCCATTCTTGTCACTCCGGACATCCATCTCAACATTCTCATCTCCGCTACATTCAATCGTTTTACATCCATCTTTTTCAAAGCCCAGCACTCTGATCCATACAGTACGACAGGTCTAATCACGGTCTTGTATATTTTCCCCTTTAACTTGAGGGGCATCATTAGCAGATCAAGAGCCGCTAACACTTGCGGTGCCATGCACCCAGCCTATGGGTCGAACAATAATTCGTTTGTGTGCCCATAACCCGCCTCCGAGTCGTCGCTATACGTGGCTATAGATGACTTGTGTTCATGCCCTGGACCCGACTAGCAAATCTAAGTACTTTATTTTACGTGATTTTTTTTACCTAACCTAACTCCCTAACTGTGGCGAGTTAGTTTGCTTGTTACGTCTTCACACCTTTATTTATTTTTGGAGGGTGGGAAATCATCAAATGATTCCTCCCGCTCTGGGCAGACCTGTAGGAGTCAGACTTCAACCGACTAAAAACCACCTATGTTCCTTCTTAGGTACAACATAGATTCTAAGGTAGAACAATATGTATATAGGTAAACCATGCTATGGGCTGGGTAATGGGCATAGGATACTTTTTGTACTGGTCGTACGTTCCCGTAAAATAATTTCGATCTCCACGGGAGAGAAACCGCGGGCAACAGCTAGTAATTCTTATAAACATATCTGGTTTTTTGCTGTAGTTGATCAGAAATATATCTTCATAGACAGGGTTTGGCAGTATTTGATTTACTTGTAGTTAAAATACGTAATTGAAAAACAAATACGTATTTGGTATTTGTATTTCAATTACTTCCTTAAAATGTAATTTGTAATTCTTATTTCAAATATGTACCTGATGATGAAGCATTTTGTAATTAGTATTTCAAATACTTGAGGCTTCAAAATACATTTTAACATTAAAATACATTTAACCTTCATTTAGAAATTTTTGACCTAAAATGGTTAAAATAAAACTTTTAAGTTGGTTAGGTATTTTGTTTTAATTCATTTTTGCCACCGACTTTCGAAAGAAAGTTACTTTACACTTTTTTCTGATGGTTTTTGAAGGCGTTTATTTTTTTTTTTTAAAAGTTTTTAATTTGTATTTTGTATTTCAATTAAAAATGGCTAAAATACTGTATTTTGTATTTTATATTTCAAATACCTTACTTAGTATTTTGTATTTTAATTACTTGCGATACTGTATTTTTACCCGACTACGGCGAAGCCAAAAGGAAGGGTAATGGATTTTGGCAGTCTATGTATGTATGTATGTTCCATCGTAGCGCCTAAACTACTGAACGGATTTTAATAAATTAGGTGTCAATAGATTCGTATGAATAGCCCGGGTGTCATAGGCTATAAATTTTATAAATTCTTTTTACGACGGAATTTAAATTTCAAAAACTTACCTCAAAAAATATAAAATTGAGATAATCATAGCAAGTTTGGTATCAAATGAAAGGTCTTGGCGAGCACATTACAAATGTGTATTATATTATAGTTTAAATACACACAAAAATAAAATTCAAATAAAAAAAAATAAGTTCAAAAATCTAAAACCCGACTACTAACAAAATCGCGGTCTTAAAAGTAGACAAATACCTAATTATAAAATTAAAAAACACGCCTGCCGTGTCAACCTGCCGGGACAGGTCGGTGGATCATTTCTTTACAGGTCCCCCGACTGCAATAAAAAATTTAGTTTTCAGTTTTCTATTTTTGAATATAATCACGGGATCTTGCTCTCATTCATCACTGAAATCTTTTGACTTGTTTTTAATTTTTTAGTTTACTTTTTGACACGGCAGGCGTGTTTTTTAATTTTTTAATTATTTGTTTTTATTTCATACCTTTTAGTGTTAGAGAGGTATTTTGACCAAAAAGCCACGATATACTTGCTTTATTTTTCAGGAAAGCAATGTCGCGCTATAGATAATGCAAAACTAAATCGATAATTATTTATATTCAATACTTTGAGATATGAGGTGATTTCGATTTTGGAGGGACTGTTTATTATGTGGTTAGCAACGCAGATCTAAAACGTATATTGGGAAACCTCCTAACCGTGTCATGCATTAGATTTACTATGCTTCTGTTCAATGTTACTTGTTTGCAGCTTGTGCATTGTCACGGGTCAACATGAGTGGTCACATGCGCCTTTTGATTTTAACTCCGAACCGAGGGCTATTAGGAACATCTTTTGTAAGACGAAGTTATTACCAAACTGTTTTTATTAAGTGCTACCCTAACGAGACTTAACCAAAGGGATAAAGGGTAGACAATTTTCCCTGGGTGAACTACCTATTTAAAAATAGATTTGAAAATAAAAGTAGATGAGCGTTTCAAGCGAGATAGAACGGAGAACGAAGAGGACGGGTGCGCGAGCGAAGCGAGCGTGAAAATTTTTGTACAATTTTATAAATTGGGTTGGGGACGGTTATAGGCGCAAAGAAATATTGTCATTGGAAGGGAAGAGGACAAGCTACTGTTGTTCTTGGGTTCGAGAAGAGAACCGCTTACTCTTATTATGCTTGACGTCAATTCTCCACTTCTGGAACCAAGCTACTAAGACGGAGATGGATGGAAGATGCGATTGGTACCTTCTCGACAACGATAAACGATTATTCTTTCTGACATAGTCAGTTGCCCGAAAGTCTGACAAGCAGTCTTACCAAGAGTTATCGTATTACCCAGTACTAACTCGGTTGTGCAGTGTGCAAATCAAAAAGACAGTCGTTCCATATAAATACTGGTTTTCAGCTGCATCCAGTTATACTGGAAGCCAACTAAAACATAGTTGGGATAACGTGGATCTAAATCGCCAATTTACATATCTTTTAAATAAATGTTACTCATTGAGACTTATGCAGAGGATCAAAATGTTTGTTGACGAGTACTTTATTAAGTAATACAGAAAAGTAATCAGAGTTAAAAAGGAATTGGGTTTATTTTTGTTCATGTCCCAGAAATAAGAATAGTTACAGAAGTATGAAAAAAGTCTGTGAAGTGATTTTGAATGGCGGAAGCACAGAATGAACGCGGATTATTTTTATACATGATTGGGGGGAGGGGGGGGTGAAATTTTAATGGATTGTTTTATAGATGATTTTATTTGGTTGTAGTCGTAGTTGTAGTTTGTGTATATAAGTTACTGAATTTGCGGTACATATTAAAAAGTGGACTATTTTGTCTTACTAATATTACCCTATAAAGGGTTATTTCGAAAAACAGTACGTCAGTCTTTAGTAAAATGATCTGAATTAATTATTTGCGTAATGAATACCTACATAGAATTGAATTTTATAGGTACATGCACTATTATAAGAACTGTAAAAACATTCAACCCACGGTTCGCGGGTAAACTCGCACTTGGCCACTTTTTTAATCAATTTATTACACACGTAACGCTTTATTTGTGTAAGCAACGAGTTTCAAGTTGATTCGACTTCGCAGTAAACATTTTCCATACAAACTTAAACCCTGAACTTTTCTTTCAACCCTTTTAGGGGGCTTTTGATCTTATAATTGCAAATATTATTACCTCCCGAAATTTATATTCTTGCTAAGTTTCAAGTACATTGATTCACGCACATTGATTTTTCATACAAACTTTAAAACCGTTTAGCTGCCGTAATGCATAGATTTGGGAGTTTTAACCTAGCCAGTTTTATTCCTTTAATTATAAGCTGTGATTATAAGGAATCTACTGATATGTAGCTTGTTCGTATCGATTACCGGGTTTAAAATGTCACCATATCATTTGTTGAGTAGTATTACTAGTAAACAATAGATACTGAATACTACTGTGGTATATTTTTGTAATCTACTTAACAAGTTCTAGACGATGATTATAGTTTTCATTGAAAATTCAATAAAAAAAATCTGAAGTTGTTTTTATCCTTAAACCATGGTCAACCCTATCATATTTTTTGAAATTTTAACTAGCCTATGTCACCCGGGATAACGCAAAGAATCTAAATATACCACATACATCAAAATCGGTTAAGGCGTTTAGAAGTTACGGTGGAATAAAGAAACTCACAGACAAACATACATACATACATGAACGCTAAAAACATAACACTCTTTTTTTTGGGGCAGTCGTGTAAAAACAAGAAAATAATTCTAGTCTGATATTCTTCGTAGTCGCATGCCACCTTGCTAATGGTAATTAGCAGCTGACTTCTGTATCAATGAGAACGCCCTGAAGGAGCATCAGGTATCAGTGGCATGCGACTACAAAGAATTTATCAGACAAGAATTATTTTCTTGTTTTCTAATTTTAAGACCGCGATTTTGTTAGTAGTCGGGTTTTAGATTTTTGAACTTATTTTTTTTAATGTAATTTGTATTTCAATTAAAGCAAAGTATGTATTTTGCCCAGCCCTGTTCATAGAATAACAAGCACATTTTGTTTTATTTTTCAGTCACATGCTATGCCATCGCGATGAGAAAAAATTTGTTTGCGATGTTTGCAATAAAGCATTTAAAAGGGTATGTATAACTTAAGTAAATGTCTTTTGTATATTCAGTAAGTTCTACGTGCATAAGTATAATCAGCCTATAATGTTACCACTGCTATAATCCACCACACGGACTCAATGCCGGTTGGTAGATGTCACATATCTTTGAATTTTTGGTTATAGGACATGCCGGTTTCCTCGCGATGTTTTCCTCCACTTTTTTAAAAGCAGCGGTGATGAAAAAAATGTACCTGTCTGGGTTCGAACCAGTAACTCAGGGCCGTCAGCACTAGGCCACCACTGCTACTCTCAGCTCTAAGTGATATTCAGTAAAATACGATATGTAATCATGTTGAAACTAAACAGTCTCAATATTGTTTCGTGAATATTCAGACCGAGTTAGCGCAGGTTCGTCGGTTCGAATTAATTTCTACAAGTCCAGTAGTTTCTACCGACCGTCATTGAGTTTATGTATGTACCCTAATAATTTTATTTTTACAGAAACCGATACTAAAACGTCATCAGATCACACATATGTTCGGAAGCAAACCCGTCAAGTGCGAGCTGTGCCCTATGACTTTTAGCACTCAGTACGCTTTGCGACATCACATGCGCGTGCACACCGGCGAGCGACCTTTTAAATGCGAGGTAATAATATAATAATCATAATAACATCACGCCTGTAAGCCCCTAAAGGTTAGGCAGAGATGTAGGTACCTAATAGTTGACCCACATTTCGCCAGTTATGTTTATGTCTTATGTAATAGAGAGCGAACGTATTGGCTTCAACCGGGTTCATATCCAGATAATAAAATGATCGTTAATTTATACAAAAAGGGCACATTTACACTAAAATCTTAAGAATAATATTTTATTCTTCACAGTTTCACAGTTGCTTATTTGCTTAAACTAGGTTAAACCTGTGTTTCAGGCTACAAGGTGCATAAATATTTACTTAAAATATATGAATTAACAACATTAGCATTAGCAGATCCAATATTCCAAAATAGTATAATACTTTAAGAAAACAAGATACAAAGAAAATGTGCAATTATTTCTTACAAAATGACGGTCGGGTAGTAAAAAGTATTAGTTCTTGATAAATTCATATTTCAAAACAAATGGTGCAGAGAATTTCACGTGTAATAAAATCAAATACAAAAAAAACTGGCCAAGTGCAAGTCACAAATAATAATACACCGTGTGAATAGCTGGGGTGTCCCCTGACTGCCTCATTGATTCAGTCCTGGGTTCGATTCTCAGGTGCCATCACGTATTTTTATAAGTAGGAACTTCGGAAACTGGTGCCCGTAGTTGGCTATACGCCCGCCTACTTGCCTCATATAACATTGCAGTATAAATATTAAACTGGTGGAATGTTGGTGTTTAATATTTAGATAGCCAAATTATTTAAGGAAAAAGTTAAGGTTTCTAATTCTTTTTTATGGTTTCTAATTTTAGATTTGTTCGCAACCATACAGCTACAAACACGATTTCAACCGACACTGTTTAAAAAAGCACGGAGTGTTCTTGAAACGAAGAAACGTGCGTGTCATGAACGAAGAAGTTTTACAGCAAGAAAGAGCTATTATGAGGGAACTATCGCTTCGGGCACACGGAATCATAAAAGATGGAGAAATAAAAAATCCATTTGATGGTCCTCAAGCAGCGATGGCGTATGAACTAGCTATGAAAGCCATAGAAGCTAACAAGATCCCTATAATATTTTAAGTGATACCCATGCAGAAAATATCAGCAAGCATATTTGATCAGGTCCTCACTACTCCTCACAAAAGGCATCGCCGGTATAAAATCTATTATCATGGATAGATGACCACAATTATCATTTTATTTTCACCCAAACGTGTCAGTCATACATTTTTTTTTTTATTAAGTCCTATTGTGAAAAAAAAAACCTTTTTAAAGTTGGGTAAACAACTCCGTAATTATACGTTGATTGAAAAGTTGTAATCTGTCTTTTTCTTTTCCATATCCCAACTTAGTCCAAGATCCCAGGGCCGCCAGACGTCACGTATTTTCTGACGAAGGAAATATGGACGGTTGAGTAGAACTACTACGAACTAAGAACGCATAGGCTACCTGCTAGCGTGCTAAGAAGGCCAATTTTCAGGTATCCAGGTACTCAAGGTACATAAAAAAATTACTTACTTCACGTAATTTCTCCAAGCTGATTTTTACGTATATTTTAAGGGGCCTTGTACAGACAAGACTTGCGGAACTTTAGGCAATTTCGGTGCGATGCTATGTTTGTGTGCAGCGATAACACCGACGAACGCACACACGGGCATTTCGAGCGTTGTACTACGGTTGAAAAATTTGATCATTTATACGATTATTATTTTAAGTGACATAATTTTATAGTAAGTAAGTACACGCGTACGGCTTTGAAAAAAGTCTGGAATGTGTGTTGTGTATAGGTACAGTATATCAATCAACATAAAAATGGTTCAATTTGGTGTTAGATGAATTAAAATAAAAAATTATGATATCTATTTTAATCACAGATTTTAATATTTGTTGTAAATTGGTTGTGAAAGCACTTTAACACGTCAAAAATAAATAATGTTTCCATCTCTTTTTAACCGACTTCTAAAAAGGAAGTAGGTTCTCTATTCGTATGTTTTTTTTATGTGTGTCCGCGCATATCTCCGACAATTCTGGACCGATTTTCAAAATTATTTTTTTGTTTGAAAAAGTATACTCCCAAGGTGGTCCCAATGTCACCAAGTCAGTTTCTGATGATGGGAACTCTGAGAAATTGAGGGCAACCCTCGAATATCATAGGCGCACATAACGTTTTCCATACATTTTCAGAAGCTGTTCAAGTATTTGCGTCTGATAATCATAATTTCATGTGGCTGCGTTGATGACGGAAGGTGCAACTCCTCAACGGTCAGGACTTGAAAGAAAATTCCTTCAAAATTATAGGTTCTCAATTCGTCGGCTAGGAAAATTTTAGGTTTTTCCGTCATGGGTGTCGTTTTCATGGTTTTTTGAGGTCGCTGATTACGAAAATGAAGACAAAATGAAAATCAAGATGGCGCCGACGAAAATTTTTGGTTTTTCCGTCATGGGTGTCGTTTTCATTGTTTTTGAGGTCGCTGATTACGAAAATGAGACCAAAATGAAAATCCAAGATGGCGCCGCCAAAATTTTTGGTTTTTCCGTCATGGGTGTCGTTTTCGTGGTTTTCGGGGTCGCTGATTACGAAAATGAAGCCAAAATGAAAATCCAAGATGGCGGCCAGGAATTTTTTTGGTTTATCCGTCATGGGTGTCGTTTTCATGGTTTTTGGGGTAGCTGATTACGAAAATGAAGTTTAAATGAAAATCCAAGATGGCAGCCAGGAATTTTTTTGGTTTTTCCGTCTTGGGTGTCGTTTTGATGGTTTTTGGGGTCACTGATTACGAAAATGAGGTCAAAATGAAAAACAAGATGGCGCCGACGAAAATTTTTGGTTTTTCCGTCATGGGTATCGTTTTAAAGGCTATAGGAGTCGCTGATTACGAAAATGAAATCAAAATGAAAATCCAAGATGGCGGTCAGGATTTTTTTTGGTTTTTCCGTCATGGGTGTCGTTTTCATGGTTTTTGGGGTCTCTGATTACGAAAATGAGGTCAAAATGAAAATTCAAGATGGCGGCCAGGAAAATTTTAGGTTTTTCCGTCATGGGTGTGGTTTTCATGGTTTTTGGGGTCGCTGATTACGAAAAATGAGACCAAAATTAAAATCCAAGATGGCGGCTAGGAAAATTTAAGGTTTTTCCGTCATGGGTGACATCACAGTGGGCCCTATCAGAATACCAGCGCTGCGGTATTTGTTTTCATTTATCGCAGCATCATGCTGAGATAGTAGCCTTTTTGGCCTCGTACAGGTTTTCTATTTTATTATTTAGCTTTCTATTCTTTTTTGTTATTATTATTTTTTGTAGTTCCTGCGCTTGTCACAAATAATTTTTTTTTTTCTTTCCTTCTATAGGTGTCATTTTCATGGTTTTCGGGGTCGCTGATTACGAAAAAGAGGTCAAAATTAAAATCCAAGATGGCGGCCAGGCAAATTTTTAGTTTTCCGTCATGGGTGTCGTTTTCATGGTTTTCGGGGCCGCTGATTACGAAAATGAAGCCAAAATGAAAATCCAAGATGGCGGCCAGGAAAATATTTGGTTTTTCCGTCATGGGTGTCGTTTTCATGGTTTTTGGGGTCGCTGATTACGAAAAAGAGGTCAAAATTAAAATCCAAGATGGCGGCCAGGCAAATTTTTGGTTTTCCGTCATGGGTGTCGTTTTCATGGTTTTCGGGGCCGCTGATTACGAAAATGAAGCCAAAATGAAAATCCAAGATGGCGGCCAGGAAAATATTTGGTTTTTCCGTCATGGGTGTCGTTTTCATGGTTTTTGGGGTCGCTGATTACGAAAAAGAGGTCAAAATTAAAATCCAAGATGGCGGCCAGGAAAATATTTGGTTTTTCTGTCATGGGTGTCGTTTTCATGGTTTTTGGGGTCGCTGATTACGAAAAAGAGGTCAAAATTAAAATTCAAGATGGCGGCCAGGCAAATTTTTGGTTTTTCCGTCATGGGTGTCGTTTTCATGGTTTTAGGGGTCGCTGATTACGAAAATGAAGCCAAAATGAATATCCAAGATGGTGGCCAGGAAAATTTTGGTTTTTCCGTCATGGGTGTCGTTTTCATGGTTTTCTGGGTCGCTGATTACGAAAATGTGCTCAAAATTTAGTAATAATATATAAAACGGGTTTGTTAAACATGAAATCGAAATAAATATTAATAAGTTATACTAGACAAAATGTAAAATAACATGAACAGTAAAAAAATGGAATTGTAGGCATTGTCATTCAAATAGTCCGTTAGCCGTTATCACGTTTCCACCGGGCACCACGTGGAGGTGGACTGACACCCAGCGTTTTTTTTTGGTTGTTTTCAAATCAGATTTTAAGTATGATACGTGATGAAGGGAAAAAATATTTGATTTTTTGATAGGTTTTGTGTTTTTTTTGGTTGTTTTTATTTTTCATTGATTTCTATACACAAAATCAGATTTTAAGTATTATACGTGATGAAGGAAAAAAAAAACATTTGATTTTTTGTTAGGTTTTGTGCTTTCGAGGTCAAGAATCTCGATCACGCCTGAAGGAATGCTGGCTTATTTTGTAAAAAAAACGGTAATTGGCCGTATGCAGTATTTAGACTTTGACCCCAGATAGATATGATTATTTATTTTAAATTTTTATGCTTTTTAGTTTTTTACGTTTAATCATTTTGTTTGTTTCGTTTTTTTTTATGTATTTATTTAATCATATTTGTTGGAATTCAAAATTATGAGCAATGGCCTGTAAGTAATCTGGGAGTGGTCTCTCCCCAAATGATTCAACTAAATCTTTTAATCTTGCCGATGTTTGCCTATATTTTGGCCGACTAGTTGTGTGTGATCCACGAGACAAAATTTGCTCCAATTTCAGCTCTGTCAGGCTTTGCTGCCGACGAAGTTCATCCAAAAACTTCCATATAGATGGGTGATGAGCCGATAGAAGTGACGAGAATTCCCTGTGAAAGCCTTCAACGGAGTTGTTCGTTCGGGGAATTTCCTGAAGAACTGCATCAAAAGTATTCCGCAGATCAATAGGAAATCTAGGAGCTCGCCTGCCCCGTCTTTCCAACCTTCCGATCCAAAACATTATCTTGCACTCAAAAGTACTATTAAAAATATTGCCGTCAAAAAATTATTGTTCATTTTAAATGTATATCAATAATTATCTTTATTTCATCGTATCCTTGATTTTTAAAGCTGTAAAGTCATTTGATCCTGTACGGGAACTTTTTTTAACATGATATTGTAAAATACAATTGCTCCTTCATAAGAAACTGTTCTAAAAAAAATTGGTTGCCTGTAAAGTCGGTATACGGGCGAAAGTTTTACGTGACAACGACTTTGAGTGGCTTATGTCTTAGTCATTTATTTCATCATGTTATATTATCAGTCTGAAATTATTTACCTTTGCTGTTTGAATTGTTGCGATGGACGGAAACTACCTTCACATTATCACTACACAATCGTTTTACAATTAACTGGCAACGTGTAAACTTGTATGCAGGCGCCTAAGCGAAATAGAAGCGCAAGACATGAACCGGTGTGTATGCCTATCTCTCTCACTCTCTCTCTCTCGCTCTGTCTCTCTCGCTCTTAGGCGGGCTAACTGTGCTCGAGTGGAAGGGACGCGTGCCTTTCACTTTTTATGTCTGTCTCTCTCGCTCTTAGGCGGGCTAACCATGCCCGAGTGGAAGGGACGCGTGCCTCTCACTCGCTCTCATTGTGAGCGCATAACGTGAGCGGAGCGTAACGCAGTTTCTTGAAGTGTCACCCGGCAAACCAATTTATAAGACGTTGTCACGTCAAAAGTTATAGAGAAATACAAAAACTGAAATTTTGCAAATTATTGCAAAAGTTTAAATATCATAGATTAATGAAATATAGCAGTTTTCTAAATTTTATCCCTTGTTTTAAATAGTATTAACATAAATAAATTAGGAAAAAATGATGCCGTACATTTTAATGCAGACCATATCTTTTAGGCTGATGAAAATGACGCTACCATTTTAAGGGTACTGATACAGGCCTAGGGTACTGATATAGGCCATCTGATACAGTACGGCATTAACATATTTTTGTAGAGAACAATTATTGATAATATACCGGTTTTACATAAAAATAAAACCGATATTATGTGCCGAGAGGGAAAACATACAGCATTGTTTATATGAAGAAGCAGTGTATGTACTTAGCCTTTTGCGCGGTCAATAGTACGGATACTTTAGTTTAATTTAATAACGGCAGGTGGCGCAAGTATCGCCGATGTCATATTTAATCTATGCCAGCTAGGTCGCGGGAACCGCTGTCACTTTTCGAATTCATAGTCTTCACCAGGAAGGACTTCCTACAATGCTGTATGTTTTCCCTCTCGGCACATAATATCGGTTTTATTTTTATGTAAAACCGGTATATTGATGTGCCTCCGGAAAACATACAGCATTGTTTATATGAAGACGTGTTTGTTATCTGCTGGTGATTACTAGTAAGTAGTTATAGGTAAAACACAACGCTATGATGATTATTAAATGTATATTCAAAGAATATTAAGTAGTAACAGTAACAAAAAATAGTATTTAAAAAGACATATTATCTATATCTTCACCGATTTATAGCAATAATCTCGGTTTAGATGTTCTACATACAAACAAATTCAAGTGTTGTAAATAGCAGTAAATGTATTGAAAAATGTATTACGATGGTCCTTAGGGATTTCTACTTTGCGAAAGTAATGATGAAAGAAGGTATTGGATGATTTCCAATTACCCCGCGATAAGATTTCGTCAATTTATTGGTTGATTATCTAACCAGTTTAAGGCAGCTACTGCTGACCTACAGCTTCCCGGAGATGCATGAATGCCCCTATCTCTGAGAACTGTGTACCCAGTTCCCAATCACAGTGCGTGGGGCAGCTTTTATATTACTTAATATAGTAATAAATAGATTGTTTAAATTGGCAACTTCATATCTTTTTGTTTTAGTTTTTTGCTAATAAAAGCTTAACTAAAGTAACTACAATATATATTTATCATTAAGTTGTGAAAGTTTCCATGCGGACTGACGATAACAATATTTATCGGTTTCGACCCAAATGAAGGTATAGGTATAAAATAGATATTGTCACTATCATCAAAGAGACTTTTGAAATTTTCCGTAAGGTTTAGTCGTGAACCCTACGGCCTGATGCCAGCAATAAAACTGTGGCTGTTCGACGTGCTAGATCGAACAATGTGTCTTTAGGTACATGAGAAGATGATGAGAGCCAATTTAGTACGATTCGTGGATCCCACGTGAGCGATAGTCGTATTTCTTTTGGTTTAGCTACTCCTATTGCTTTATGGGTTTATTTTATAATAAAATTAGAAAAGGTATGTTGCTCAACATGAGCGCCGCAAAAAGTTAAGGCTGCCGATTTGTGGACAAGAATAGTACTGTAGGACAAATTTTCTTTAGGAAAAAGAAAATAATAAGAATTGAAAAAGAATTAGAATTTAGGAGAATTATGAAATATCAGTAGGATTTGGACATTTCTCCTGTGTGGACCTTTTATTTGGGCACCCCCCCCCCAATTTTCCAGACTTTCAGGATCAATGTCTGTACCTGTGGGAGAGGCTGTGATGTTATAACATGGACTCAGACAGATTCAGGAATTCGTGTGGGTGGTCCAGAGCCCTGGATTTCAGGTCTTGAAGCCAGAACGTTCGATGCCACTCTGGGGCTACTACTAACTAAATTCCAGTTGTATTGTTCAGCTGTGCCAGAACTCTTGGCAGCAAGCTGGGAGAAGGAAATATCTGTTGAAGGCATCTATATAACTTGCGGATCGATCTCTGCAGTCTAGAGATACGTAGTTGTTTACTACCGCGGTCTCGTGTCGCAAACGAGTCGATTTCTGGAAGCCCCCACTTTCGAAAGACTTCCACTATTGCTCGAGATAGAATATGTCATTCCAAGGGTTGTTTCCCCCGTGATAGCCTGTCCACTATTATATTGTATCTCCCCAGAAGATAATGGGCTTGTTCCTCCCTCCTTTCGGATATATGCAATCAGGGTTCGGTTGTCTGATTGGACCAGCACGTGCGAGTTCTGCAACTTCTTCGCATTAATTCTGATTGCCGCTATTACTGCATACAGTTCCTTTTTGTTGCAGTGCCATCTGTTTTCGTAAGTTGCCCATGCACCTGACATTAGACTTACGTCCATGTGGGCACTCCAACCCCACCAAGTCCGTCGCAAGTGGGTAGCAGCCTAGCAGGCTTTTTTGTATAGACAATGCGTGACTTGTGGCTCCGCGCCACCACATTATCTCTTGATACACAACTTGAGGCAACAGCTGTTTTTGACTGGGCCGTGTTTTGTTAAACTGTCGTAAAAAGATTTACATTTTTCGACAGTGTAGTCTTCCTCGGGGCACAACAAAGTTGGCGAAGTTTAACTGACCCAGTAGACTTTGCCGCTCCCTGAGATTTATGCGACTTTTCACCAATGACCGGTCTAGTGAATAATTTATTTTATGCTTTGCCTCTTTTTTATTGGCACGGACTTCCCAAAATGGAACCAAAACAGTTTTTTTTTTTTAGTTTATATGCCAGCCTAGGTGTTCCAAGTGTCTCACGACTTCCGCAGCCTGAAGACATAACTTGGATTGGTCTTGATTGACCAAAAGGAAGTCGTCTAGGTAGACTAGCACTCGACATTCCTTCGCCCGCAAGGTCTCCGCGACCCAGCTAGTTACGGAGGAAAATAGGTGTGGCACTGAAGCCAGTCCGAAAATCCCGAATTGAAACCAAAACAGATTTTTGGTAGTTGATTTGCCAGCCCAGGTGTTCCAAGTGTCTCACGACTTCCGCAGCCTGAAGACATAACTTGGATTGGTCTTGATTGACCAAAAGGAAGTCGTCTAGGTAGACTAGCACTCGACATTCCTTCGCCCGCAAGGTCTCCGCGACCCAGCAAGTTACTGAGGAAAATAGGTGTGGCACTGAAGCCAGTCCGAAAGTCCCGAAATGAAATCAAAACAGATTTTTGGTAGTTGATTTGCCAGCCCAGGTGTTCCAAGTGTCTCACGACTTCCGCAGCCTGAAGACATAACTTGGATTGGTCTTGATTGACCAAAAGGAAGTCGTCTAGGTAGACTAGCACTCGACATTCCTTCGCCCGCAAGGTCTCCGCGACCCAGCAAGTTACGGACGTAAACTAGGTGTGGCCCTGAAGCCAGTTCGAACGGTAGACATGCAATCACGTATAACAGGCCTTTGTAGCTAATCCTTAAGAAAGGCCTGATGTGTCTATTTTTATCATCCAGTCAGCAAATCTGGGACAGAGGCGTGAGAAATAAAACAAAAATGTTTTGTTTTGATAAACTTGTTCGATTCTCGAAGAACGAAAACTGACTGCATCGCTCCATCGCTTTTCTTCCGTAGAAAAAGTTTGGAGAAAAAACTGGGCGTTTTCTTAGAAACTAGTCTCAAAACATTTTGATGCGATAGATCCTTGATTATCTGTGACATGCAGGGGATGGTTTGGCAGGATATTGAGACATGATCCTTGTTGTTGGCATTAACAGAAGAGGTTTTTTTTTTTTTTTTTTTTGTAGGTATCTCGAAAATTATTATTTCTATTATTTTGTGCCTGAAGCCTGTATTTGTTTTGAACTGTTCCTTAGGTTTTTGAACCTGTGGTGGTGATAACTAGAAATGAGGCCCTCCGAGGGACTAGTGACATAAGTTTTGTCATGTCAAATAAAAATTCATAACTGGGAGGTATATTTCTAAGCTCAGTTTGTACAGTTTTATACAGAATTTTTAAATTATTCTTTTACTGCAAATTATTGGCAAGGTTTCTTCAAACAATTTGTGAACCGATTAATTACCGAATGTTTCAAAAATTTTATTAAATTTTTTATCGCCCTGTACCTCAGTAGGGTTATTGTGAACCCAATCATGATACCCTGTAAAACGGATTGTAAAAGCTCCCTTTGATGTAGCGAGGCGTTGGTAGTTGCAGCCATGATTTCTTCCGTTGGTGCCAAGAAATCTTTTCCTTTGTTGACTACACAGTTCGTCGTTAATTTTTAAATTGTAAAATCCCAGAAAAAGCGGGCTGTTCTACCAATGCCTAAAATAACGGATATTATGTTTCCACATATGACAGGACGAGGGGCTACGAGTGTTAAAATGTTGCAAACTCCAACGACCTACGCGTTTCTGTTGATGTATTATTCAAAAAAATATTGTGGATAACATCCGCTGTTACGTCACTTGTGTTCACATTAGTATTCGGTTCGTAATTTTGGTGCATTATAAAGTTTGTCAGAAAACTGACCTGGTTGTATAACGCGTCGATCCGAGGATCGACGGTTACCTGTGAATCCCGCTTGTAGGGGATAGGAGTCGCGGAGGGGAGAAAAACCACGGTTTACTCGGAGTTAAGGAAAACTATCCCGTCGTGTGCGAAGCGCAGCGCACCGAACATTTTGCGGCCGTGGGCGGAAGTCAACTGTTTGTGCATTTTGCACGTTAGGACGCGTAGGGATGGGAAAAAGCTTACTATTTTAGGGCTGCGCAACTCACTTGCCGGGGATAGTTTTTTAGTTTATTATCTATGGGAAAATACAACATTAGACATCAAAAAGGTAGGTACAATTTAGGACATTATGAAATTAAATAATAGGTACAATACGAGTCTGAATTACATCTTAAGCTACATACTATTGACTTATAAGAGATTTGTCGCCAACACTCTCCCCCTCAGTGTCGTCACGACACTCATAACGGAGGAGCAAGGCTATTCGGGATGCTGGACGTTTCATTACACCGGCTTTGGTTTTTACATCCACTGTTCTTACTCTCCCGTCAGCTCCTGGGTAGATCGTCTGTATGATCCCCCTTGGCCAGGCGTTCCTTGGGGAACTGGGGTCCACAATGACCACGAGATCACCCACCTTCAGCTCCATACCCTCGCGGTCCCATTTCTTGCGAGGAGCTAAAGTGGGTAACACTTCTTTGAGCCACCCGGACCAAAAGAGATCAGCCAGACGTTGAGCTGTACGCCATTGCTTGTTAAGGAGTAAGTCCTTATCATCATAGGTACCGATTTGCGGCAAATTAGATGACGAACCTAATAAAAAATGATTTGGAGTTAAAGCTTCTGGGTCACGTGGGTCGACAGAAACATGCGTCAACGGACGCCCGTTAATAATATTCTCCACTTCACATAAAAATGTCATTAATGTTTCTTCCTTTGGAGCGCGCTCCTTCAAGACTACTTTTAATGCGGTTTTTACACTCCTAATGAGGCGCTCCCAAGCGCCCCCCATATGTGGACTGGCGGGTGGAATGAATCGCCACTCAATTCCCTTATTGACAGTTTCAGTTATTAATTCTTGTTGGTTGTCAACCATCTCTTTGTATGCCTTTTTTAACTCAGTGTCGGCACCTCGTAGGTTGGTCCCATTATCTGAGAACATTGTACGTGGCCAACCCCTGCGAGCAGCCATTCTACGCAATGCCATAATCATCGAGTCAGTTGTTAAGCTTGGAACTACCTCGATGTGAACGGCGCGCACTGTGAGACATGTAAAGAGTACACCGTACCTTCGTACCCTCTGTCGGCCGACCACTACTTCCATTGGCCCGAATAGGTCCACTCCACACATAGTAAATGGTCGTTGATGATGTTCAAGCCTACATTCGGGTAGGTCGCCGAGGCGCGGCGGACTCGGCATAGCTTTCCTAAAGCGGCAAATTAAACATTGTTTGGCTATGGAACGGACAGTAGGCCTTAACCTAACAAGCCAATATTTCTGTCGCAACTCGTTGATAACAGTTTCGTTGCTAGAATGAGCAGCGTTTATATGATATTGTTTCACGATCAGCCGCGCGGTATGGTCTTTCCCATCTAAAATTATAGGATATTTGGTTAACGGATCTACTTCCTTCGCGTTACCAATGCGGCTGCCTACACGCAACAGATTGTTTTCATCGAATATTGGGGTAAGTGAACGTAAACGACTATCCTGCTTAACTTCTTTATTTAATTTTAGTGAATTTATTTCCGCTTGAAAAGACTGTGCTTGCGAATAGCGAAGTAACAATAATTCCGCTTTATTCATAACATTTTCATTAATTATCTTATTTGAGCTCTTTTTACATTTTTCAATGAACAATAAAACCGTAGCTGTTGTACGCAATAATCGCAACCAACTAGAAAATCGAGTCGGTTCGGGAACAGGTAAGTCACATATTATTTTATTTTCTTGTATAGTGTTTACCTTCTCTAATATTTCCTCACTAATTATTTTTGTTTCAGGACGTTGCGGCCAGAAAGAACGCGGTTGGTACAAGAACGACGGTCCTGTGAACCATTCGGAATCACTACTCAATAAATGATCATTATTTTTTGTTCCCAGGTCTGCGACGTTCAGAGCAGTGGGCACATAGTTCCACTCACCGGTTCTACTCAACTCGTCTATTTCCCCAAGTCTGTTCGCAATAAAGGTTTTATAAGTACGACATTGGTTTTCAATCCAATGTAAAACTGTGGTCGAATCAGTCCAGTAATATACTGAACTCGGTTGAAATCTATGTTCCTCTTTTATTCTATTAGCTAGTTTACATGCTAACACGGCGCCCTGTAATTCAAGACGCGGCACGGAAACCGGTTTTAAGGGAGTAACCTTACATTTACTCGCGATAAACGAAACAGTAACGCGTCCATTACTACTTTGCCGCCGCCAATAAGCAACCGCGGCGTACGCGCTCGGCGATGCATCGCAAAATAAGTGAAGTTCTAAATTTACTAAACTAGCGCTTTCTTTATCAGTAGAAAAATACCATCGCGGAATCCTAATATTATTTATTTCCCGAGCTTGATCAATCCATTTTCGAAATGAACCATATAAATCGTTGTTTAGTTTATCGTCCCATTCAATATTACTTTTCCATGTTTCGCGCATTAGTATTTTACCTTTAATCGTGAATGGGCCTAAGTAGCCGTGAATATCGAAAATAGACATAACAATACGTAACATTTCACGTTTAGTCGGTATTTGTTTCAAAAGTAAAATATCTTGAGGTATACGCTTCAAGGTCAAGTCAAATCCTAATTCGTCGCTAGCCGGGTACCATAATAAACCGAGTGTCCGTTCCGATTGACCTTTATCTAAGGAGCAACAGACACTGTCACTCAGAGCTTCCTTCGGTACGTTTTCTAGAACATCCGGTACGTTGCTAGCCCAGTTGCGTATTTCGAATCCACCTTGCTTGTGGATAAAAGAAACCTCTTTAATTATTTGTTTTGTGAGGTCGGTTTCAGATATACTATCGATGTAATCGTCCATGTAATGTTGCTTGCATATAGCATCGACAGCCGTCGGGTAAGTATCCGTATAGCGTAATGCATTTTTATTTTTAATATGTTGCGCGATAAACGGCGAACAGTTCGCGCCAAATATTAATGACGTCATAGCGTATTTATTAACATTATTGGTAGCTTCGTCTCTAAATAAAAACCTAAGTGTGTGTTGATCTTTTGATTTAATTTTAATCCGAAGAAACATATCTTTTATATCGGCAATAACTCCAATTTTATTTTCTCGAAACCTAAACATAATTCCAAACAAAGACTGTAACAAATCAGGGCCTGTTAATAAAAAATCATTGAGGGAACATCCCTGTGTTTTCGCCGCTGCGTCGAAGACTAAACGCAACTTTTTCTTATTGGGGTTATCGACCCCGAAGTGTGGTAGGTACCAAATATGGTCGCTAGACTCCCCCTCGTTTACTCTCCTGGCGTAATTATTAGAAAATAAATGTTGCATGCGTTCCCGGTAACGCGACGCGTAAGTATTGTCGGCGGACATTTTCCTTTCGACTGATTTTAAACGATTGAGAGCCGTTTGATAAGAATCAGGCATAACAAAGTTATCATGTTTCCAAGGCAATCCTACAAACCATTGTGTGGAAGGAGCCTTAAGCAATATCCTTAAAAATAAGTCGCCAATACTCCGAGACACTTTTCGTCGGCCGTATTCCCTTATGATTTAATACTTAAAGCTAATTGATCGGGTTATTGCCATGCTATATTGGGCAGGCGCTCCAACATGCACCCGGGCGTTGAAAGCAACGTTTTCAACAAAATTCTGAAGACGCAGGCAATGGGCAGATCCTGTTGAATGCCAACCAAATGAGTCCAGTGGAGGTCTGTATTTCAGCCACACGAGCGATGCCATGCGTTCTCGGGTAAACAGCCACAATACGTTTAAGTCTCCACTTTTTGGGAACTTTAAAGCGTCTGTTAGGCAATACGGCCGCTAGAAAGTGTCTGGGAGTATTGGCGACTTATTTTTAAGGAATATTGCCTACAATATTATACGTAAAAATCAGCTTTGCGCATGTGATGTGTGCTAGCTCTAGGAGTTAACACTTTCTCTGCTAAGTTCAAATTATCACTTTATTTTTGTATGCCTGAAATTGCAAGTCATCCATAGCTACGTTAGCGACGACTCGGAGGCGGGTTGTCGGCACACAAACGAATTATTGTTCGACCCATAGGCTGGGTGCTTGGCCCAAAAGTGTTAATGGTATTAGCACCAAAGTCGTGGCCGAGTTCCGGTTCAACACTCAATGGTAGGACTTTATCCCGTCGGGGCTGCGGGTTGTTCACAAGAAAAACCGCGGCCTCGACATAAAGGGCTAAGAAGGAACACGGCAACACGGGTGGTTTTTAGTTAGTAGGTCTGACACTCCCTTTCGCTCTGCCCAAGAGCGGGAGGGCTTATTTGATGATTTCCCACCCCCAAAAAAACAAATAAAAAATGGTAGGTACTATTTTACTTTCTTTCACGGTATTGCAGCTCAGAGGTCGCCGTCGGGGCCGCGGATTTTTGTACTAGATTACGTGGCCTCGGCGCAAGGGCAAAGAAGGAACATGGGTTCGGTTTTTAGTCAGTAGAAGTCTGACACTCCCCTTCGCTCTGCCCAAGAGCGGGGGGGGGGGTCATTCGATGATTTTCCACCCACCAAAAAAAAAAAAAAGAGGTCGCCTTTTGGGACATAACTTTGTACTTTCAAATTGATTCAAATTCAAATTGTTTAATTTTCTTTATCAAGTTTACAACAATTAGTTTGTGATTGGAGCCTTCTTTTAAGCAAACAATGCCTGTATTATAACTTTGTACTATTTCACATTAGTTTACCAAATTAAACTGTCATTGACATTCAAAATTATGGTAAGGCAAAAATAGGGGTGTGATGCTAGTTAGGTACCTACCAACATCCATCTATACTTCTATACTATCTATATCAGTGGCGGGCCTCCCATACAAGCAGAAAAGCTGTGCTTGCCTTAAAATAAAACAAATAAAAAAACAGTCGTACTATAAACACTAACAAAATATAATAATATCATATAATATAAATTCGCGTGCATTACTCAGCGCGCGGCGTTGTCAAACTTCATATTTCTCCGCTGCGACCGCGAGTCTCTAGCTCGCTCTAGCACTAACAAAAGAAGAGTTAAGTAGTGAGCCAGTGGGCGGGGCTAGCCCAGTAGCCCTTTCTCGAAAGCACGCACTGTTTCCACTGCATTTTTCATTCATAAATTGGTTTGTTTTTAATAATAATTTTAGGAAACATTCGAAATTATGAATGAGGAATAAGCCGAGCTTCTATTTGAATGTGTGCGTGGCAAGTCAGTGTATGTTTGAGAGAGAATGTGTGTTTCACGGTTCGCGCGATGGATGATGCGTGTGGCGAGAATTTTGACACAAAGTAGATTTCATATTTGTTTTGAGCGATTACTAGTGAGTGCATTTCTTTCTGTGTTTATTTTTCTAGTGATTTAAAGTTTGACATTAGTTTTTGATGGAATTACCTAACTTTGTTTTGAAGTGGTTAATGTAATATTTCCTTGTGAAAGATTAAAGAGTGTGGATTCGTTAGTGTGTAATGCACCTAAATGTTGTTCTTAAATTGTGACGTAATATTAAATAGGAACTACGAAAAGTGTAGTTCACCACTTTTTGTATTTTTATGATTAGGTATATTAAAAATAACTTGTAAAGTAAAACAGCCGTTATTAAAAACTTAAACAAAACAGTCTGCTTGTTGTAGTTGTGCTTGCTGTATTGCTTACTCCTAGGCACGCCACTGATCTATATCTATAGGTACCTACTTCTATACTAATATTTTATAGAAGTAAAGTTTGTGTGTTTGTATATTTGTTAAATTGTAAGGGGTAATCTCGGGATCTACTGAACCGATTTTAAAAATTCTTTCACCAATAGAAGGTCACATTATTGCCGAGTGTCATAGGCTACTTTTTTCCCTGTATTCCCACGGGAACGGGATCTACGCGGGTGAAACCGCGGGACGTCCGCTATAGATAATAATTTAATTAGAAATTGACAAGAAGTTCGCCATCGGGGTCTGTGCCAGCGAGCCATGGAGCAAAGTTTGCTAGGAGTGAACATTCCTGACCGTATAAGAGACAGTATACTTCGACCCAAATCGCAAAACAGCCACCAAATTCAAATGGAACTGGGCAGGCCACATCTGTCGCATCAAAATTAGGCCAAAGCGCCTTCAGTTTGGGTTCCGACCAACAGAACCAGGCGACGCGGTAGGTCTAGGAGATGGCGTATCGACCTGGACTATTTTCCAAAGGATTTTTTTTTGTATTATACGAATTTTAACGCAATTCATCGTATTATGATCTGCTAAAGTGGCCATTTTAGACCCCCTGGTATGTGATCATTATAATTGGCAGAGCTGTCTTACACTGTCTTAGTCTAAGACAGCTCTGATGCACCTACCATGTGCATCAGAGCTGCACGGGCTACCACAAGTGTCGTCATTGAATAGTCCCGTGTGGCTTACATCCAGCGGATGCGCGCTTGCGCGCAACCTTTACCAGGTCATCGGTAAACCTAGTGGCCTTCCAGCGCAACGTCTACCGTTAGAGCGATTGAGCGAAACACTTCGAATGCGCAGCTTCATTATACGCTCCAACTCTCCAAGACAGTCGTCGATGCTGGTGATAGATCTGCGAGATTGTAGTGGGCTGTGGGACTGGGCGGGTCACACCAACTCATCTGCCTAGTTACATATCATCTGCCTAGCTAGTTGTTATCTGCCTCGTTATCATCTGACTAGTTAATATCTGCCTAGTTAATATCTGTCTAGTTATCAACTGCCTAGTTATCATCTACCTAGTTATCATCTGCCTACTTATTATCTGCCTAGTTATCATCTGCCTACTTTATATCTGCCTTGTAAATATTGCCTACTTAATATCTGTCTAGTTATCATCAGTATATTTATCATCTGCCTAGTTATCATCTGCCTTGTAAATATCTGCCTACTTAATATCTGCCTAGTTGTTATCTGTCTAGTTTCTTATCATCTGCCTAGTTATCATCTGCCTACTTAATATCTGCCTAGTTAGTATCTGCCTATTTATCATCTGCCTAGTTATCATCTGCCTACTTAATATCTGGCTAGTTAATATCTGCCTAGTTATCACCAGCTTATTTATCATCTGCCTTGTAAATATCTGCCTAGTTTCTTATCATCTGCCTAGTTAATATCTGCCTAGATATCATCTGCCTACTTAATATCTGCCTAGTTATCATCTGCCTACTTAATGTCTGCCTAGTTATCATCTGCCTTGTAAATATCTGCCTACTTAATATCTGCCTCGTTAATATCTGCCTAGTTATCATCTGCCTACTTAATATCTGCCTAGTTATACTCGGCCAAGTTAAAATCTGCCTACATTATATCTGCCTGGATATCACCTGCCTACTTAATATCTGCCTAGTTATCATCTGCCTACTTAATATCTGCCTGGATA
Source organism: Diarsia dahlii (assembly GCA_949775195.1). Lineage (NCBI taxonomy): Eukaryota > Metazoa > Arthropoda > Insecta > Lepidoptera > Noctuidae > Diarsia > Diarsia dahlii. The sequence continues at coordinate 11,198,998 of OX459194.1, read as the reverse complement.
TCATCTGCCTACTTAATATCTGCCTATTTATAATCTGCCTAGTTGTCATCTGCCTAGTTATTATCTGCCTAGTTGTCATCTGCCTAGTTGTCATCTCACACCATGGACCAGGATAGGTGAGCTGGGAATGTCACACTTTGGGTTCCTGAAAACGGGCGTCGTCATCAAGGCCAAGAAACGCTGGTGTGACGATTTGGACTCGTTCCTGAGTTCCTGACTGATTAGCCGGAGACAGCAACACACAGACGTAATTGGAAAGGTATACCTAGGTAGGGAGGCCTTTACCCAGCAGTGGGACAGAATAGGCTGAATTAAAAAAAAAATTATTTAATACAACATTCTACAGAAAAACCATGATTAGGTACCTACAATATTTCACTTGGTATTCGGTTGTTAATGTCTTTTCTCGCTTAGGTGTAGGTACCATTAAACCTTGTCATGGTCTGAATAACCCTTGTCACCAAGCCCATCACTAAGAAAAAGGCTTTTGTTACTTCAAAAGTGTAATCTGATACTACTGATCTTCGATCGATTCTAAACAACAGAACGCGAGGTTTTCTTCCAACTAATGGACCCTTTTATCCACCTATCAATCATAATCTGCTATATAAGGGTGGAAAATTTAACCAACAACATCAGTCTTTTGCGAAAATTAGAGAAAGCTGTATCTACAGTCATGGTAAGTTCTTACTTCTTGCAATACCTACACGGTCAAAATGTATGAAACAGCTGGTTTTTTTTTCAAAATGTGCGGTTTACCTACTGAATACCTGTAGATAAATATTACTAGGTATGCCAATAAGGAAAGCCAAATGAATATATTTAAAAAGCCAAATTTTAATAGTTTTTGTTTTTTATGGCCCAGTGGTGGCGGCCCCGACTTACAAACAGTACCTACCTAATTCGTGGGGTCGAACCCAGACAGGCGCATTACTTTGTGTAATTTATTTCATCACCACTGTTCTCTCATAGGATCAGATAGGCAGCCGCTCCATGCAACATACTGGTAGGTATCAAGCTGTATCCGGTTAGACTAGAGGCCAACCCCAACAAAGTTGGGAAAAGGTTGGGCACTAAGGCAGATGATGATTTGTGGGGTCTTGCGCCTGGTGATGATAATTCGACTGGCGGGTCTGTGAAAATGGTTGTCATTTGTATAGGAAAAAAGGGAGGGAATAGGGATTATTTGTACCTCTGTGGCCTAAAATTGTTTTAATTTGGAGTTTTTCGTTCAGGTACAAATAAAACCTTACTTTTACTCGGTACCTATCTATATTTTCCCACATTCCCAGATTCGTGTTGTCGATTTATCCCCACATTCTGAACACTATTGCTTAACCCAATTTAATTTCCAGATTACACGACCGCTTGTCTTCGTGATGTTATGTTTCGGATTCTTCATTTTAATTCAGTCACTAGTCCCAAAGGTGATGGCAATGAAGAATTCTAACGTTGACGAGTACATGCTAGAAGACCAAAGTTCTCGCAAAAGAAAAAACTATGTCGTACGACTGGCTCGAGATAGTGAAATATTAGGCAATTCTGGAAACCTAGGAACAAATTACGATACAGATTCCATACAACCTGATCCTGCAAACCCTGAAGAGTTGTCAGCTTTTATTGTCGATTATGCAAATATGATACGGAACGATGTCGTCCTATTGGACAAGTCTGTTGAAACTAGGACTCGAAAAAGGGGTAACATTAAAGTTAAGAAGCATCAAAACGTAAGTACCTATCACTTTCTTTGCATTTTGGAAAATCATCAAATGCCTCCTCCCGCTCTGTGCAGAGCGATAGGGGTGTCAGACTTCTACTGACTAAATTCCACCCATGTTCCTTCTTAGTCCTTTGTGTCCGAGGCCGCGATATCTCTTTCGAACAAACCGCAGCCTCGACAGGCGTCGGTTCTTGCGGGCCCCTGCAATGTTGCTGACATCTCTTCGTCCTTAGCCATAGTTTGTGAATCGTATAGATATCCCAATATGTGTAGTTACTTCAAGTGGTCGGTAAGCACTTGTTGGGCTAAAGAATTGGTGATCGTCGCTTGTTACCTATTGACTTCGCAAAGCTTTAAGATTACAGCCAGTAGTAGGGTGTATACCTACCTATACCACCTATGGGTAAGTAGACCCACTACCTGCCGATAAAAAAAACCCAAACTATTTGGGAATAAGAATCATAGTGGAATGTGGCTAAATATTTTTTTCGTTTCGAAATAAACTCTCACTGAAACTGAAATTAAACATACTAATGATTTAAAATGATTTCAGCAAGCTTTACCGGAGCCTCCCTGCGCTTGTAAACCTGCCGTAAGTAAAACAATACAGTTGCAAGACTGCGGTATAGTCAGGGACATTCAATGGTAAACCAATTGAATAACAAAAAAAAAAAAAAATTGAATAACAACTTAAATTGTCGGTATATTCAAATCGCACCTATCATTTTTTGATAGTTTTATGAATGAGCTATAACCCTGCAAATTCACGTGGGGTGGCAATTTGTTTAACCATGAATTGCCCTGACTTTAACATAGTAGGTACAGCTGAAAAACCTTTATATTAACAAATTTGTAATACATTTTTCAGAATGGCACAAAAGACTTGGGCGACAACACGATCCCGAGCGTCGTAAATATTTACTATTGCACCAAACAATCATGTCCCTGGCCTTACCAGTGCAAAGAAAACAAATACCACGTAATATGACATTACATTATATTCCGGTTTAATTGTAGAAACACAGGGTTAAGTTACATTAACTAGCCAATTCTGCAGACGTGATAAAAGAGAAATATCCAAGCCATTTAGGTACTTTAAATCAGGTGTCAAACTTTACACAGAAATAGAATTGATTTAATTATCTCATAATATTTCGCGCTAGCTAATTAAAACTGACCTTGTGTGAACACGTACTTATTTATTTTCTTTTATTCCAGTTGTCAGTTATTAAAAGAAGGGAGATGTTAGAACAAAACTCCCGATTTTCGTTACCCGAAGACATGAGACGCAAATGGGTCGGTGATTTTCATCCTATCAGCGTGGGATGCGTATGCGCCCGAGACTACTATGGAACAGCGAACTAACCCACAAGTATTGACTAACTTTCGACAGTCGGGAAAGCAACTCAAAAATGTCTTTCTATATCAGTTAAATATGTGAAATAAGCCGTTACGGGCACATTTTAACCACTGAAAAATAAAACTGTGGATCTTGTTACGTCAGCTTTTTAATAATTATCCCCAATTCCTTATACTGTAATTTCTATTGACAGATTTATGATTTATTTACTTCACGATTAATTAGACGAAAAAGATCCAATCCACGCCATAAAGTGATGCTAAATATCAATACAATTGGCCAGTAAAAAAATCCAAGCAAAAAACAAAAAGTTATTTTTTTATCAACGTTAGAACCAACCCACATGTACTGGCTTAAAGTATCGATATCATCAGTTTGATATATTCGTTTTGGCCATATTGTGGATTGGATCCTTTTCGCTCACCTACGGCCTCCTACTACTTTATAACGATAATATTGTTTAATGTTATGTTGTCTTATTTAACCCTAAGGTTGACTGGTAGAGAATGCCTTGTGGCATTAACTCCGCCAATGTAGATATTGTGCATGAAGTTTAAATAATCTATACTTCTATACTATAATAATAATATAATAATAATTTCTTCAACAGGAGTAATCCCCAAACAGCTTCATCAGTCCCTTAGTTCCCTAAACTTGCCAGCTAGCACCTATCACCTACTGCAGAAAGCAGTGATTCTAAACACATGTAGGCTTGTAAGAAAGTTTCTGCAATGTGAGTCTGACAATAGTATACAGTCTGTGCACAATCGCGTGGAATCTATTTTGTCTACACCCGCACTTAACCCATCTGATGAACACTTGGCTTAGGCCCGTGCCATCAGAAATTCCCGGCCAGCCGGAGGAACAAAAATGTCAAAACAAAAATAATAATAATATTATAAAGAAGTAAAGTTTGTGTGCTTGTATATTTGTTAAATTGTAAGGGGTAATAATAATATAATAATAATAATATTAATTGCCAAGAGCCTCGACCAACACCTGAGGAGGCTCTCGTTAGGCAGCTGGATCAAGGGCTTGATGCAGAGAGCGGTACTCCTGGACACGGCTCGCATTGTTAGGAGGTTCCTTTCTCTGGAGCCCTGACCGCCGGTAGCTTGGACCCTGTTCCCGATACCGGTGGGCTACAGTTTTTTATATTTTTAAATGTTTTTTTTATTGTTTTTATCGGAAATATTTAAAAATGTATAAAATTTGTTAATATATGAATAAAGGGAATAATAATATTATAAAGAAGTAAAGTTTGTGTGTTTGTATATTTGTTAAATTGTAAGGGGTAATCTCGGGATCTACTGAACCGATTTTAAAAATTCTTTCACCAATAGAAAGCCACATTATTGCTGAGTGTCATAGGCTACTTTTTATCCCTGTATTCCCACGGGAACGGGATCTACGCGGGTGAAACCGCGGGACGTCCGCTAGTAAATAATATTTTGGTAAATTTTGTTACAATACAGAGATATTTTGTCATAATATTTGACCACAGTAGAAGAAAATGCCCAATCCCAAACTTTGTCGTAAAAGAAACCACGTTTAATTTAAACGTTAAAACTAATTTATTCACAAAATTAAGTATTTACAAAAGTGTCAATTTTCATTATCTAACTTTATAATAATTTTGCTATTATAAGGTAACACTTAAAGGGGTTTGAACTTTTTTGTATGGGAGCTGGCATATCGACCCACCGCCATTTTGTTTTTTTTTCGAAATCGCGGCCCACAATGAAAGTGGTATGTAAGGACAGAGGACATATAGACGAACAAAAAATGTCATGAAATATGGTACCCCAAAGTGTCACGTTACCGAGATATTTGAAGGTAAAGATCGACATAAAAGTACAATGACCACATAAAAAATAAACCTTTTACGTGTCTATAGGCGTTGATTATTATTATTGATATAAGAGAGTAGGTACATTACATACTAATAGGAGCACGAGAAAAATATTCTTTGACATACATAGCGTTTCATTGCGATGATATGCAATTTTCTCGTGCGTATAATAATAATCAACCTGGAACACACGTACGACACGTATTAGGGCTATTTAAAAAAAAAAATGATTTTCGTTGTACTCATTTGTTGATTACTTTACCTTCAAATATCTCGGTAACGTGACAGTGACACTTTAGGTACCGTGTTACTGGACATTTTTTGTTCGTCTATATGTCCTCTATCCATACATATCACTTTTATTGTGGGTCGCGATTTCGAAAAAAAAACAAAATGGCGGACAGGTTGATATGCCACATCGGTTCTATCCCCTTTCATAATAACAAAAACGTTAGTATGTACTCTAAAACACAATAATTGCAGTCAACTGCAAACACCAATTACAATGAAATCATGACATAAAGGTTCTAAAGCATGTAAACTATACGAGTATGCTTATTACAGCTATCCAAAATCTGAGCGTTTACTGTAGAAAATAGAAAAAATCTTCGTTATAATTTCATGGAAGACACTTCCTTCGTGATCACATCAGGATCGTGAGAGTACGGCTTAATGTGCAGCAGGCGTTGGAACATCTCCCAATAGGGGATCGGACAAAAAAAAACTAATTAGTCCGTCAGATAGATTTCCAAAAATTATTGGACACGTATTTTTTCTTTTTTCACGTAAACTTAAAATGAAGAAGATACAGTGCTTCGAAAACTCGCGTGACGTCATATGATAGTACATTTTGACGACACAAGTGACGTTTCAAGTCCCACTCCAAGATCTTTCACACGTTTTATCTTCGTCATTTTTTATTGATTTGATAAAACAAAAAACACGTATTCAATATTTTTCGATAATCTAACTTACGGACTAAACAGAATCATATTATTTTGACCCTGTCCGATCCCCTAATCAACTCTTCTATCATTTATATGTAAACTAACAGGTTTCTGATAAAGTTCAATGGAAGACACTTCCTTGGTATTTGCATCAAGATACAGTACGTTTTCAGGCGCAGCAGGCGTTGGAACATTTCTGAATTGTGGCATAATATGCGACAGAGCAACTCTTGTCTCGTTTCTATGTAAACTAACAGGTTTATGATAAAGTTCAATAGAAGATACTTGCTTCGTGTTCACATCAGGATAGTGAGAGTACAGTTTCATGTGCAGCCGGCGTTGGAACATCTCCCAATTGTGGCATAATATGCGACAGAGCAACTCTTGTCTCGTTTACCATACCCATCTCCCGTCGAAGAATGTCCTCAGTCACGGTATGAATAGATTTGAATTTCAGGTTGATGCCATGCGCTTTGTACACATGGTTATTTAAGTTGACTTTGTAACTGAAAGCGACATTGCAGACCTGGAAAAAGAAATTTCGGTTAAAGCACCTTACAAATATATATATTCCAATAACAAGATGAAGCTGCTATTAGGGTTCACGTCTATACACTGACTTCGTTTGTTCGCTTATCTCTTACAGGGCTGGCTGACAGAATTAGGTTTGTTTCTACTACAAGTTGCCTGTCTGTCTGGTTCTCTGTCGGATCACGTCGTTGCGGATGCAATCCCTCATTCAATTATCCTATGGTGTGGAAAAGGGAGAGGGAGGCTTTAGCCTCACAGTGGGAGAAAACAGGCTACTTCATTTACTTTTGAAGTTACTAAACATATAGATATTTTAAAACTAAAGTATTATTTATGGCAACTCTAGGTTAGACAGAAAGAGGATTAATAAACTGTAAATACTAGCTATATAAAATAGTGCTTACTAAAATCATACAAGGTGGAAGGGGCACGAATTGAAAAACGGTTACCACATATTCAGTACTGAGCCACCCAGGCCACATAGAAATGTTTCATCGGTTATGAGATCAAATCAGTTGTTCCATATGTTTGGACCATACAGGTATTACGTTTTTCTTGAAATAACGGACGAAGACCTTCTATGTGGGCTCAGAACGATGTACTGAATACGTTGTATCCATTTGATTTAGGAATCCTGTGGCCTACTGACCTCGCAACTATAGGGCCTATCACCAGTGTGGGTAACCATATGGTTCTGTAGATGGTGGCTCTGCGTAAATTTTTTACTGCAGAAGTCACAGTTGAACCGTTTTTCCCCAGTATGTATCGCCATATGGCGGCGCAGGCCTGCCATCTGGAACGTAACAACAATAGTGTAAAGACTATGACGCACCTGACATGAGTACGGTCGCTCCCCGGTGTGCATTCTCTCGTGGTTTTGCAACTGATGTTTCGCGTTGAACGACATTGTACAAGTGTTACATTTGAACGGTTTGTAACCCGAATGTATGCGCAGGTGCCGATTCAGATCACAACGCTGAAATACATCAATTGCACTTATTTTTTCAGCACATAAGAGGGGATTCAGAAATACAGCCACACAATAAAACTAATCATTACTATCGTACAAAGTTGAATACTTACAGCAATAAATCTCTTCGTACATAAATTGCAAGAAAATGGTCTTTCGCCCTTATGAATTAAATTATGTCTGAAACCAATAAAAGTAGGGAAGTAGCAAAAATGTTAATTAGTGTCGTACTTATAGTCTGTTATTAGTTAGAGAATGCAATACACACCTAACCAAAGATTTCTGGCTGTAAAAACCGGCTCCACATATTTCACAAATGTGGTCTTTTATTCCTGTATGTTGTTTCGCATGGACTAACAAATTACTCTTCTGTGCAAACGATCTCGGGCATTGGGCACAAGTGTATCGCTTTTTCTCTGCAAAATACAAAAGATATTAGGTAGGTACTTCATTTTGACTGCCTCGTTGGTCTAATAGTTAAAAGCGAGACTGCTCTGTACGCGTGTAGCGTGTTTGTGTTTGCGGAGACCAACGTGCCTATCTATAGGTACGTGCCGCGAAGCCGAACACTCCGGTGCACATCTTCCGCCTATACTAAACAACTACGGCGGAGGACATCGTGGAGTACGTGCGTCAGTAGACCAAGTACATGGCGAGAGTGCAGTTGCTTGAGTCGCACCGCAACGGCAACTTTAAGGCCGCAAATTCGGAGATGCGTTTCTTACAGCGTGCAGCGGGGCGTTAAATGGAACGTCTCGCTGCACGCTGTAAGAAACGCGAATTTGCGGCCTAAGGCATTCGCGTGGTGCGAATACCAACGTGTTATCTGTACCTCGTCTTGGACGAGTGGTGTTCCGTCGCTTCCACGGGCAAGTGCCACATGAACGCTCAATGACAGTACACAAGTGAAGTGTTACTAATATAGTTTTAAAGTTCTATTTACTAACACAAATTGTATTATATAATATATATGTTAGTCTTTAAAGTATTTTGACCCATAGTAATATGACTATGGGCCAAAGTTGCCTGAAAATAAATAAATGTTATGTTATAAAGTCGGAATTTTTACCTTTATGCTTGTAATTAAATTAATTAATTATTAATTAATTAATAGGCAAGCTCATTATATGGGAAGTTAATAAAAATATATCAATTTGTAAATACCTTGATGTGTAGCTATGTGATTTCCCAAAGTGAATGTAAGTATACCACATACAGGGCATACCAGCTTCTCCCGTTGTTTAGTGACCGCAGTCCGCACCATTCGCACAGGTTTTTCTCTACGTACTATTTTCTCTGGCCCAGATGACGGAGTTTTTGATTTATATCCTGTATGGACTTTTAGTACTGTTGCATCCTTTGGTCTCTTCAATAAGATAGGTGTACCTCTTGAACCATTCTTTAAAATTGGATCTACATTTAAATATAAATATATTATTTTATAGTTAGTTCTTCATTCAAACCATCCACTAAATAAAACTATAAGACCTCTTTATGCCCCGTTTAGGATTAACGGTTTTTTCCAGCAGGATAAACAGTAGAAAAGTACAACTAAGCATGCTAGTTACAATTGGACGTAGTTATGCAAAAATGTTCCAATCCACAGGTTTCTCAAAATTGAGATAAAGTGCCTACTTTTTTGGACAGTTTACATCATTAGAGCAAAAATGTATAAAGCTCCAGGTTTTATTTCCTGATATTTTTTTTTATTTTCTGTTCCAACCCACACTTTTCCCAGACGAAGAGCTTTTATTAAAATTAAATGTTTCAGACAAAGTGAAACATTTTAATTAATATGATTCATAAAAAAAAACATGTGATAAAATGTCTCAATACTCTTGGAACGTATCGAGTTAACCCAAGTAATTAATTTTTCTTGAGCAAAACGTTCCATTATGTTTGGAACGTTTTTACACTTTACAACAAAAGTACGTTAACGCTTAGTCCCAACTATTCAAAATATCTGGTACCTTTTGGTTCAGTCAAATATAAATCAATAGGGTATTTCACCAAAAAAATCTAATTAGTCCGTCAGATGGATTTTCAAAAAATAAAGGACACGTATTTTTTCTTTTTTCACGTAAACAAAAGATGAAGACGATACAGTGCTTCGAAAAGTCGTGTCAAGTCGTGTGACGTCACAAGGTTAGTACTTTTTTACTCACAAAGTGATGTCAAAAGCCCCCACTCATGATCTTTGACACGTTTTATTTCCATTTTAAAAACCAAAAAACACGTATGTAATATTTTTCGATAATCTAACAGACGGACTAATTAGATTTTTTGGGTGAAATACCCTATTTAAGGGTTAATAAGGTTTCATGCGGTTTGAAAAATTGTAACAAAAATTGATATCGTCTATAGTGTGATATAATAAAATATCTTCTGTATAAAAGTCAAAGCAGTCTGACTGAGGATCAACGCACAGGCCTAGGGCTAGAAACTTAAACACGTATTCCTCTTATGACGTAGGCATCCAATTTTAAAATTCAAGCCCCATGGGGGGATGGAAAAGGATGGCAAAGTTTGTATGGAAAATGGTTTTGTAGTTTAAACCATGAAATTTCGCACATGTATTTCGTCGTATACAACGAAGGATATATAACGAAAAATCCGTCCTTAGAGAATGGCTAAAGACGGATTTTTCAAAATCCAACCCCTAAGGGGGTGAAGAAAGGGGGCAAAGTTTGCATGGAAAATCATTCAACAGTCATTATTGTCGTTTAAAGCATGAAAATTGGTGTTTATCATTCTAATTAAAAATTGAAACCCCAGGTTTTCAGTCGTTTTGGGAAATAAACCCCTGAGGGAAAAAAATAGGGGATAAAAGTGGGAATCGCATTAGTTTTGTAGTTTAAGCACTTCAAACCATGAAAATGTGTATTGAGCTTTTTAGTTGTTAATTAATAATCACAAATTTATCAGCATTTTTGAAAAATCATCCCAGAAGAGGGTAAAATAGGAATGAATAGGAATCCCGTAAATTTTAAATCGAATCCATAAAATTGGTATTAAAAGCCTTTTGGCCGTTTTCTGTGCACTTGAAGGGTGATGTTTGGGCTGCCGTCGCCACCTTCTGCGAAGCAGTCATGCTAGCAAAGGTGGTGACGGTACGTGAAAGGGAGAGAACCTCTCCTTTCAGGAGCCGCGGGAGACGTTCCGGACGTCGGAGACCACGTGTTTGTTTCCTGGCCACCGTTGGCGCGGCCTGTGGACGGTGAGTAATGGGCTAGCTGCCCGCCGTCCATCCTGTGACGAGACAGGCCGTGACGAAGGTGTGATCGTGTTCCACGCGCCTCCTGGAGACACCAGCTACCGCTCCGCCCAGAGCGGGAGGAGTCATTTGATTATTTGCCATACTCAAAAAAAAATGGGTGTTGTTTGTGCTGAACAATAAAATTTTCTGATCTCCTCCTTAAAATAAGAATATAGGGAAACTGAGGGCAAGGCTATAACTCCATCAGATCTTGCCTCAGTTGTGTCCACCGTAATGACGACCTAATAGCGCGAATATATCCAGATGTCCAAAACCTACATAGCAGATCCATGGAGTGGCTGTGCGAACGTGCCATTCTGGCACCTAAGAATGATCAAGCTTTTTTTTTTGGTGGGTGGGAAATCATCAAATGACTCCTCCCGCTCTGGGCGGAGCAGAAAGGAGTATCATACTTCTACTGTCTAAAAACCACCCATGTTACTTGGACAAACGGTCCAGTTGGGAAGGTCTATCTTCGAGTAAGAGGTCAATCGTCGAATCCGACTCGGCTGGGCAGCGTTCGTCTTCGTTCGTTCAACTTACCACAATGTCTCAAGACAAAAGTCTATGACCAGTGTGTGTTGCCAGTTATTACATACGGGACCGAAACGTGGTCGCTCATCAGAAAGCTCAACGTCACCCAAAAGGCAACAGAGAGGGCTATGCTCGAATGAAGATAGATAGAGGATATGCAAGAAATGAAGACATCCGCATGAGAACCAAATTTACCATAGTAGCCCGAGGAATGGCTAGACTTTAGTGGCAATGGGTAGGGCACATTGCTCGTAGAACGGATGGCCGATGGGGCCGAAAAGTTCTGGAGTGGCGACCGCAAACCGGAAGACGTTGCGTTGGAAGGCCTCCCACTAGGTGGACAGATGACCTAGTGAAGGTTGCGGGGACCCGCTAGGTCCCCAAGGTCAAGAACTTAAACTTCCCGATGCGAGACGCACGGGACTGGTCAATGCGGTGACACCTGGGGGAGGGCTATGTTCAGCAGTGGACGTCTTTTGGCTGAAATGATGATGATGAATCATTTCTCGTATTATTTTCTTTTATTTCATACTACTTTTTAACCGACTTCACAAAAAGGAGGAGGTTCTCAATTCGATTGGTATATTTTTTTTTTATACTTGTTATCAAGATAAAGTTATTTATCTATATTAAAATATTTAGTGGAACGTTTTTGTAAAATGATTTGAAATGCGTGTTCATACAAAACACATTTTATTCAAAATGTTCCAATTCCATTTTTTTTAATTACTACCGATTTAATGTAAATATCCAAAAAATTCATACATAATTATCTAACTACTATATTTGTCTTCAATATAACCAATAGTATTAGTATATATTAGTCAAGGCAAAAAAGTGTACCACTGAAATACTAAATTGCGTTTATCTCAAATAGGGTTGTTGACTAATTTTTGGAATCGCTTTTATTTTATAGATAGACCCTCTAAATACACAAAAAAATATTATCTGAAAAATTGACATATTTTAATAAGAAAAAACGTAAATAAAAATAGTTTTAAAAATTCCGGCTAAAACGCTCTAAACTGTCAAATGGCTGTGATGACGTCACGGGCCGTTTTGAAAACTTTACGATCTGTCAAATTGCACTGATCTTGATTCAGTTCATAAATAATATACTTTAAAAAAAACTCTAAAATGAACACGACAATTTACAAATGTTGTACAGTGCCGATGTGCAAAAGTACGTCAATCAGTATGCCACAAAAACTTTTCATAAGCGTTCCAAAAAGGGCAGAAATAAGAAGAAAATGGTTAACAATGGCTAGAAGACATCCATCATCATTGTCAACAACAAGTAGGTACTAGTTATTTTTGTGAAGATCACTTTGATGTAAGTTTTAAATAAACTATAAATATCAAAATTGAATCAATGTATTTGAATATGTTCCAAAATTGTCGTTTATTACTTGTTTGTGAATGTTATTGTTTATTTACTGTGACACTTTTAGGTAGGTACTTAACTAATTGTTTAATTTAAATCTAATTTCCGCTTTAAAATGATATGGAAAATTATATACAATATATTATAATGGGTGTAGTATCTCGAATAATGATGAGACCTGGTTGTTTACCTACAAAGCTTTTTTTTGTTTTTAATAAAAACGTTGCCCTACGCTAGGTATCTCTCCTGAATCGTGGGTGCGTTTACAAACATTTATATCACATATACAATTCAAACACCCAGACCCGACACAACTATCAGTCTGCAGGCCATACAGTTCCGTGCGGGGATCGAACCCGCGACACGCAACACAGCAGTCCAATCGTTTAGCTACTGTGGCAACCGTGCCGTGGATTGTTTCATAACATACTAAAAATTTGCACCGACCTAACAAAACCTAACTTTTTATTTTTTTGATGATAGATGACAAATTTAAAGTTCTAAAGTAAATAAAATGAGTAAGTTAGTAAGTCTCTTTCATTCATATAAATATATCACTTTAAAAATACTTACAAAGACTACTACTTACACTTAAACCAACTTATCTATGTAGGTGGCAAAAAATGGAACTAAAATAAATGTACCAAGTTTGACGTATAGACGTAATTTTGCTTGACAAGTAGCGCCGCCACCTTGTACTTCACAACTAAGTTGGTCATACAGTACTTCGAAACTCCGACGCACAAAAATTCGTGTTTGTAGCAAAGAACCATCTAAGAATCTATTTTCGGTAAGTTAGAACCATTTCCTTTCATAAATCCAGTATAATTATTTGAAGACAAACAATTAGTTTTTTAAATTATTAATTTAGGATTCTAAAAACTATCATTGATTTTTAAAACTTAAATTCATATGAATTTGTAATATGTGTCAACAACCCTATTGAAGTCACTGTGGATTGGAACATTTTTGCATAACTACGTCGAATTAGGGCAAAAACTCATTCAATACAACATTATTATCAAAATGGTGATTACTAAACTCATCATGATTACTGATTACTAATAATTTCTAATAGACAAAATTCCGCTACATGATTATATTACTTCATACTTACAGCAAGTTATTGTAGTAGCTCGTGATTTATTCTCAGATCTACCAGAATCCATGTCATATTCATCTTTAAACTTCTTCAGTACTTTCACTTTCCTTACAACTGTTTTACCTTTAAAAACTTTGATTTCTGACAGCTTTGGTTTCTTGAATTTAGTCTTGGGTTTTTCTACTGGAGGAATATAGTCGTCATCATCATCATCTTGGAAGACATCGTCGTCTTGGAAGACATCATCTTCTAAATATTCAACCTCTGCCTGGAATATAATTAGTATCCAAATTACATGGAAATTCATACTTGCATATGCTGCTGCATATTGTGGCTATTATTTCAAGTGATTGCATATTTTGATGTTTTCCATGACTCTGACGATAACGTCAACCCAATGAGCTTTAGGTCAGCCTTGGTCAAAACCTTGCTCCATATCCTGAGCATGACTCACTCCATGGCTCTTCATGACTCACTACTCAGTGAACAGTCTCATTATTGTGAGTATGCATATCTCGGCACCATACTTTTTTGTTCATAGGACACATTGGTTGAAAAGGCATTTTTACATACTGAGGGATGTTTCCTTTATATAAATGTAACTATAAAATGCCGTAATATGATTGATTACTCACTACATTCTGTCATCGCGTCTAGTACATAATGTGTAAATGTAAATGTAAAGGGGTGGGATCCTGGTGTCCTGAAACACAGGCCATGAGCCTAGCTTAGGCACCAGTCTCCCCTAAGACGAGTGCCGGTCAGAAGGGCAAGGCGGGACCCCCCCCTCCGAAGGGTAAAGTGCCTGAGGCGAAGGGTAAGGCCGCCCTGGAGAAGGGCAAGCCACCTGCCCCTCCGAAGGGCAAGGAGCCTGCCCCTCCAAAGAGCAAGGCCCCTGCCCAGAAAAATGGCAAGGCGCCTGCCCAGAAGAAGGGCAAGTCACCCACACCTCCTCCGCCCCCTGAGCCTCCCGAGGGCGAGTCAGGTTGGGAGGTGGCAGGTGAGAGACAGAGGGAGCGAAAGGCAGCCCAAAAGGCCAGGCGGGCTGAGCGGAAGCGCCGGCAGAAGAAGCGGAGCGCCGCGGCGAGGCTTCGTGCCCCGAAGACCGCGGTTGTAGTCATTACGCTACAGCCGGACGCGGTAAAGAGGGGCGCGACGTACAGCGAGACGCTCCGCCAAGCCAAGTTGGCATTGGAGCTCGAAGAGTTCGGGATCTCCGGGGGCCTCCGAATCCGACCCACCGCTACAGGTGCTCGGAAGATAGAGGTTCCCGGGGAATCGAGCGCCTCGACCGCAGACGCTCTAGCTGAAAAGCTCAGAGCGTCCCTAAACGCGGACGAGGTTCGAGTGTCCAGGCCAGTGAAGTGCGCAAGCCTGCGCATCCTGGGTCTGGACGACTCGGTCTCCGAGGAGGAGGTGGTAGCCGCCGTCACTGCGGCCGGGGGGTGCTCTGCCGAGCAGATCAGGGCTGGCACCCTACGCCCGGATCGCGAGGGCATGCAGACCGTAACGGTTAGCTGCCCTGTGACGGCGGCGACGAAAATTGCGGAGGGCCGCACCCTCAAGGTGGGCTGGTCCAGGGCGCAGGTGAAGCTCCTGGAGCCCAAACCTTTGAGGTGCTTCCGGTGCCATGTGGGGCACCACGTAGGCTGCCGATGCACCTCGGAGGTGGACCGCAGCAAATTATGTTTCCGCTGCGGTCAGCCCGGTCACAAGGCCGCGGCTTGCCTGGCCACGCCTCACTGCAGTGCATGTGCGGCGGCTGGGAAGCCGGCCGAGCACCGGGCAGGGAGCAAGGCCTGCGCTCCACTCGCCAAGGCCAAGGGGAAGGGAAGGCCCTCTGCCACCAACCCCACCGTCGTCGTCAACAATGCAGCCGCCGATGCCGCTGCGGAAACCGCCACCACCGCAACTCCCACTGCGGTGGTGCCACAGGAGGTCCCGGAGGGGGCTGAAATGGAGTGTCATTAATGGCCCCACTAAGCCTCCTCCAGGCGAATATCAACCACTGCGCCTGCGCTCAGGACCTGTTGCTCCAGAGCATGGCGCAGTGGTCGATCAACATCGCCGTGGTCTCCGAGCCGTATTTTGTCCCGCCCAGGCCAGACTGGGTGGAGGACCTAAGCGGCACGGTGGCCATCATTGCGTCGGCCGCCGCCGGCACCCCGGCCCTTGAGATGGTCAGGAAGGGTCAGGGGTGCGTAGCAGCACGGTTCGGGGAGATCGTAGTAGTGGGAGTCTACTTCTCTCCGAGCCGAACTCTCGCCGAGTTCCAAAACTCCCTCAGGGAGTTAAGTGTCGTCATCGGAGGCTATTCCCTCCCCGTACTTGTACTCGGGGACTTCAACGCCAAGAGCTTGGCCTAGGGTTCCCGCTACACGGATGTGCGGGGTGGGATGGTCGAGTGCTGGGCTCTGGAAACAGGCCTGGACATCCTGAACCGGGGTTCTGTGGCCACGTGTGTGCGGATGCGGGGCGAGTCGGTGGTGGACATTTCGTTCGCCAGCCCCGCTCTGTCACAACGTGTCGTCGACTGGCGCGTTATGGAGGGGGAGGAGACCTATTCCGACCACCGATATATCCGGTTTGAGGTCTCTGCCCAGTCCTCGAGCGCGCCGGTCCCACAGACCCCAAGTGGTCCGCGTTGGGCGCTGAAGAAGCTGGACCGGGAGCTCCTCCTGGAAGCCGCGATCGTGCAGGCCTGGGTGTCATCACCGGTCAGGCCCGCCGACGTTAACACCGAGGCAGGCTGGTTCCAGGAGGCTATGACCGAGGTCTGTGACACGGCAATGCCCCGAGTCCGGCCAGAAAGCGCCCGGCGTCACGTGTACTGGTGGTCGCAAGAGCTGTCGCACCTGCGGCAGCAGTGTGTGGCGGCGCGGCGCCGGTACGCCAGGCATCGCAGGCGCCGCATTCGTCCTCCGAATGCGGAAGCCATCGAGGCGGAGCTCTATGAAGGGTACAGAGCGGCGAAGAAAGTCCTCTCCGAGGCTCGTCTGCGGGCCAAGGATCAGGCCCGCGAGGAGATGCTGGAGACTCTCAACAGAGATCCGTGGGGGCGCCCTTATAAGATGGTGCGGAATCAACTCCGCACCCGGGGCCCCCCGCTGACGCAGAGTCTCCGGCCCGAGCTCGTGGAGGACGTAGTGAGCGCTCTGTTCCCTTCGCGAGGGGAGCATCGTCCCCCGCCAATGGCTCCGCCACCAGCGGTGCCGGAAGCGGACGGTTCAGGAACCGATGACGACATTCCGGAGGTGACTGGGGTAGACCTGAGAGTGGCGGTACGGAGGCTTAAAGCCAAAAATATCGCCCCGGGGCCCGATGGCTTGCCTGGCAAAGCCTGGGCCCTGGCCTCAGACCCAGAGGCTCTTGGGCCCCGACTGGAGAGGCTCTTTAGCGCGTGCATGGAAAGAGGCCAGTTCCCGCTTCGTTGGAAGACGGGGAAGCTGGTCCTCATCCAGAAGCCGGGGCGCCCTGCGGACTCGCCGTCTGCATACCGGCCCATTGTGCTGCTCGACGAGGTGGGCAAACTCTTTGAAAGAGTAATTGCAAACCGCCTCGCCGAGCACCTTGAGGGAATGGGTCCGGATCTTGCGGATCAGCAGTTCGGCTTCCGCAAGAGGCGCTCGACGGTGGACGCCATGACGCGCGTGAGAGCCCTCACGACGGGGAATGCGGTCTCTCGGGGCGGTGTGGTCTTGGCGGTGTCTCTCGACATCGCCAACGCCTTCAACACCATGCCCTGGAGCTGCATCAGGGAGGCACTCCGGTATCACCGGGTGCCGGCCTACCTTCGTCGTGTAGTCGGGGACTACCTGTCCGACAGGACGGTAATCTACCCTGGTCAAAACGGAGAATGGAACCGGCGAGAGATGTCGTGCGGTGTTCCACAGGGTTCGGTTCTGGGGCCGCCCCTGTGGAACATCGGTTACGACTGGGTGCTGCGTGCCGACCTCCCTGACGGCGTCAGCGTCGTCTGCTACGCGGACGATACGCTGGTGCTGGCACGGGGGGAGTCGCACGAGGCGGCGGCCGAAAATATGACACGCGGGGTTGAGATAGTCGTCGAGAGGATCCGGCAGCTGGGTCTCGAGGTGGCGCTTCACAAGTCAGAGGCTATGTGCTTCCATGGGCGTGGGAATGTGCCACCGTCGGGATCCCAGCTAACGGTGGGAGGGGTTCCCATCGGCGTCGAGTGTACTATAAAGTACCTCGGACTCGTCCTCGACAGCCGGTGGAACTTCGTGGAGCACTTCCGACGTTTGGCTCCCAGACTGGAGCGGGCCGCGGCTGCCTTTAGGTGGCTCTTGCCCAATCTGGGGGGGCCAAACGCCTCCTGCCGTAGGCTGTATGCAGGGATCGTGCGGTCCATGGCCCTTTACGGGGCCCCGGTGTGGGCGCGAGCCGTGAAGAAGCGGGCCGTCCACTACCTGAACGCGCCCCAAAAGGTCATGGCCGTAAGGCTAGTCCGCGGGTACCGCACGATCTCCCGCGAGGCGGCGAATCTCCTTGCCGGATTGCCACCGTGGGATCTGGAGGCGATAGTCCTCGCGCGCCTACATGATAGTGGGAGAGCCGGCTGCAAAAATACCTACCTCATCAGGTACCCCAATAGGCTATCTTTAGATCGTTAACCGACACTTAAACACGTAAAAAAAATCAGGTCTGCCAGTGCCGATCCTGCCGGGTCATGGAAAAAATTCATATTTTTTGTCGTATTTTTTTGGTGAAAATTACGTCACAAGGTACCCGAATTAAAGTGCTGGCAACAGTTAACCATTGATTAATTACCTAAAAAAAAGTAGGTCTGCCATTGCGCACTCTGCCGGAAGTACTTGGCAGACCTCTAAAATATGGCCCCTCCAGCACCATGAACCTACCTCATCGAGTACCCTGATGGAACTTACGCCAAATAATAGCCAAGATGCCCTCGATAGAGGATCAAAAGGTCTGCCAGGTCTAATCTTGCCGGAACTTAGTGTTCAAAGCATTTGAAGTTGGTATGGTAAGTAGGCAGCATTATTTCATACAAAGAAGAAGGGGCGAAATGTCCCTTGTAACACTTTCTCCTATATATCAAATGAAAGAGCGTAAAAAATAGATCATTTTATTCCATAACAGTAAATGTATGAATACTGGGGGAAAAAAGTTATTCACCGATAAAGAGAGAAAATATTTTTTTATCTTTTTTCATCGGACATACTTGGGTGAGGTGTCTATTGATAGGTCTTTTAAAATGACCGTGATGTTTCTAAGATCATTTTTTCTCAAAGTCAATCGTTTGAAAGATAGACAGTTTCAAAGTGCTAAAATGTGTCCCCCCACCCCCTCTAACTTTTAAACTAAGAGAGTGAAAACTCTAAAAAAATATATGCTGTAGATCGCAATGAAAAATTACAACCAAGATTAGTTTGAACGAGATGAAGTTAGCCGTTTTTGAGATATAGCACATTTAAGAAACCGCAAATATAACTTTGTCATTCATACAGTTACTATGAAAAACAAACTTATCACAAAATGTGTATTTTTGTTGCCGCTTTAACAAAAAATAATACAAATTAAAGGTGGCTCCTACGATGGTACGGAACCCTTCATGTGCGAGTCCGACTCATACTTGGCCAGTTTTTTTTTATCCAATTTATTTTTTTCCGATTATTCACTTCGTCCATCACACGTTTACTGTGTGAGTGAATAATTGATTTATTTTTTCCAATTTTTCACACGTTTACTGTGTGAATAATTGGAGAGAAAAGTTATTCACCTTTAAAGAAATGATTTTTTAATTTTTTGGACTCAAATAGTATTCGCACTTTTTACGATGACATCGTCCGAATTTCTCATCATCATTATTTCAGCCGAAAGACGACGACCCGCCCCGCCCTTTGCACGGGTGAAATTGCTGAATATAAACCTTCATCTTGAATTACTCTGTCTATTTCTAAAAACTGCATTAAAATCCATTGCGTAGTTTACAAGATCTAAACGTAGAAACGCGTTCCATATGGTGTCGGGCGTAAAGAATAGCACCATCCCATATCTACCCGTGAGTGTCGCAAGAGGCGACTAAGGGACGTACCAGAGAATGGGCAGCAGCATTCTACTGTGCTTTGTTATGACCTTACTGCGCTTGTCAACCCGTCTGCCAAGCGTGGCGATTATGGCAAACCTTCCCAAATGGAAATGAGCGCACAAAAATGGCCCCTAGTACCCCTCGACTACGGTAGCGGTCGAGGCAGCGGCGTGGCAAGGGAAAAGGTCCGGCTACCCAAAAGTAACGGAACTCGAAGAGGAATTGAGCAGGTTGCGATGGAGTATTGTGGAATTATTTGAGGTCCGAAGAGAGGGGGAGGACACGATAATTCTGAAATCCGACTCTACTTCCGAGAGGGTTACCGGCAGTCCCAGGGTGGTGTTGGGATTATCGTCCACAAGTCCCTCATGAATAACGTGGTGAAGATCGAGAGTGTGTCGACCAGGGTGGTGTACCTTATACTCAGAATATCCACAAGATGTGTGCTGAAGGTCATACAGGTCTACGCGCCGACCTCGGGACACCACGCCGACGATGAAGGGGAGACCATGCATGAGGATATTTATAAAACCACACACTGCTCGCAGAACGAATGACGGATGGGGCCGAAAGTTCTGGAGTGGCGACCGCGAACTGGAAGACGTTGCGTTGGAAGGCCTCCCACTAGGTGGACCGATGACCTGGTGAAGGTTGCGGGGATGCGAGATGCACGGGACCGGTCAATGTGGCGCCACTTGGGGGAGACCTATGTCGACGTCTTTCGGCTAAAATAATCATCATCCTCAGCCTATTATGTTCCCACTGCAGGGACTCAGGCCTCCTCTCTGGGAGAGGGATGGGCTATAATCCACCACGCGTGCCCAGTGCGGGATGGTAGATGTCACAGATCTTAGAATTTTTTGGTTCTAAGATATGCCGGTTTCCTCGCGATATTTTCCTTCACCGTTTTGAGAGCAGTGGTGTTGAAATAAATTACACAAAGTAATGTGCCTGCCTGGGTTCGAGCCCCACGACTTACTGTTCGTAAGTCGGAGCAGCCACTGGGCCACCACAGCTCTGATGAAATAATGATGATTAGAAATCACACAGAAAGACATCGCCGCCATTTTCAAAACTTCGTTGGCCCTGCTCGTGCTTGGGACGATGTCATCGTAGAAAGTACGAATACTTTTTGAGTGTATTGCTCATAAACACACAAACTTCGTAACGGATTTGGGTCTACCTTTTTTAGCAGATTTTTTTATACCCGAATTTTGTTTTGCATAACAGTGGATGGCAGAAACTTAATTTCGCAGAAAATCATTTGGCATACACTCATTTACCATACATTCAAAACGCATAATTTTGTAAGTCAGAATCATCTTTGAGCATAAACTTCATTTCCAGAACCATCATTTCGCCGAAAATTCATAATCAGAATCGTCTTTTGGCACGCATTTCATTTCATACATACGTGTAACATGCAATAATAATAATAACTTTTATTATTAATTATTATTATCAGCTCACCCCGGCTATAATTTCTAGGTGAGAACATTAAATGTATGTCAAAAATAATAACAATAATTATTATTATTAATAATAATAATAATGACGTCACTCATACATGCAACGCATGTACTCCATGATGCGCGCTCGCTTCGCTCGCATATTAAATAACACTAATATCTTCTGTCCCCGAAGTGCCGGGCCTCCGCCGGCCTCCTTCGTCGGCCTAAGGCCCGGTGCCCATGCCGCCCATAAAGGATACTTTCGCGAGACGGTCGTTATACCGTATAAAAATCTACCAAATAAAATTCTGCCATCTTAAAAGTATGCTTTTGAAAATTCGGCTATTTAAACATTCTGCGAAATGAGTATTCTACTAAATAATTGATCTGCCATAAACACATTCGTTCAAAGAAGAATATGCCAAGTGTGGTATGCCAAATAAATTTCGGAGCATCAAGTTTCTGCCAGATAGATGGTACCCAACGGATTTTAATGCAGTTTTCAGCAATAGACAAAAGTGATTCAAGGGGAAGTTTTATATTCCACACATTGCACCCTTGCAAAGCCGGGGCGGGTCACTAGCACTACTAAAAGATAAAATAAAAAAATCATTTCTTTATAGGTGAATAATTTTTATCTCCAATTATTCACACAGTAAACGTGAATAATTGGAGATAAAAACAAATTGGATTTAAAAAAAAACTGGCCAAGTGTGAGTCGGACTCGCACATGAAGGGTTTCGTACCATCGTAGGAGCCACCTTTAATTTGTATTATTTTTTGTTAAAGCGGCAACAAAAATACACATTTTGTGATAAGTTTGTTTTTCATAGTAACTGTATGAATGACAAAGTTATATTTGCGGTTTCTTAAATGTGCTATATCTCAAAAACGGCTAACTTCATCTCGTTCAAACTAATCTTGGTTGTAATTTTTCATTGCGATCTACAGCATATATTTTTTTAGAGTTTTCACTCTCTTAGTTTAAAAGTTAGAGGGGGTGGGGGGACACATTTTAGCACTTTGAAACTGTCTATCTTTCAAACGATTGACTTTGAGAAAAAATGATCTTAGGAACATCACAGTCATTTTAAAAGACCTATCATAGACACCTCACCCAAGTATGTCCGATGAAAAAAAATAAAAAAAATATTTTCTCTCTTTATCGGTGAATAACTTTTTTCCCCCAGTATTCACACATTTACTGTTATGGAATAAAATGATCTATTTTTTACGCTCTTTCATTTGATATATAGGAGAAAGTGTTACAAGGGACATTTCGCCCCTTCTTCTTTGTATGAAATAATGCTGCCTACTTACCATACCAACTTCAAATGCTTTGAACACTAAGTTCCGGCAAGATTAGACCTGGCAGACCTTTTGATCCTCTATCGAGGGCATCTTGGCTATTATTTGGCGTAGGTTCCATCAGGGTACTCGATGAGGTAGGTTCATGGTGCTGGAGGGGCCATATTTTAGAGGTCTGCCAAGTACTTCCGGCAGAGTGCGCAATGGCAGACCTACTTTTTTTTAGATAATTAATCAATGGTTAACTGTTGCCAGCACTTTAATTCGGGTACCTTGTGACGTAATTTTCACCAAAAAAATACGACAAAAAATATGATTTTTTTCTATGACCCGGCAGGATCGGCAATGGCAGACCTGATTTTTTTTACGTGTATAAGTGTCGGTTAACGATCTAAAGATAGCCTATTGGGGTACCTGATGAGGTAGGTATTTTTGCAGCCGGCTCTCCCTCTATGAGTGGCGCGCAGAGGCGCTACACCGGGGGGTCACTCTGCTGCCGCGGCACATTGCTGCGCGGCGGACAGACCTCCGGTGCGATCTCATGGCGGCATGGAGACAGCGACTGTCGCAACCCCGTGCAGGGCACGCCACGATAGTGGCGGTAAGTCCCCTCTTTGAGGAGTGGCTAGAGAGGAGCCACGGCGTCCTCACCTTCCGTCTGACGCAGGTCCTCACCGGACACGGATGTTTCGGGAGGTACCTGTACCGAATCAGGCGGGAGGAAACGCCCGGATGCTTCCATTGCGAAGATCGACCGGAGGACACGGTGGAGCACACTGTGGAGGTGTGCCCTGCTTGGGCGGAGCCCCGCCGTGTTCTCGTAGCGGCGATCAGCGGCGGCGACCTCTCGCGTCCGGCCCTGGTGCAAGCCATGGTCCGGGGCGAGGAGGAATGGGACGCCGTCGCCTCCTTCTGCGAAGCAGTAATGCTAGCGAAGGAGGTGGCGGAACGAGAGAGGGAGAGAACCTCTCAACGTCCCAGCCGCCGCGGAAGGCGCGGAAGGCGCTCCGGGCGTCGGGGGCCACGTGATGGCTTCCGGCCACCGTAGACGCGGGCCTGTGGTCGGTGAGTAATGGGCTAGCTCGCCGTCCGGCCGTCGTCATGACGGCAACAGACCGTGTCGGCGGCGCGTTCGTGTTCCACGCGCGCCTCAAAGAGATGTCAGCAAGGAGGGGCCCGCAAGGGCCGACGCCCGTCGGGGCCGCGGATTTTTGTACTAGATTACGTGGCCTCGGCGCAAGGGCAAAGAAGGAACATGGGTTCGGTTTTTAGTCAGTAGAAGTCTGACACTCCCCTTCGCTCTGCCCAAGAGCGGGGGGGGTCATTCGATGATTTTCCACCCACCAAAAAAAAAAAAAAAAAAAAAAGGCACCAGTCTCCCACATACTTACCTGAATTGTGTATCTTGTCGAATCTGACCAATGTAAAATAATTTATGTATATTGTGGTGAGAAAATAAAGTTTTATTATTATTATTTATTATAGCACCTAAATTCAAACACTACTAAATGATGTTATTAGATGTATTATAAACATTTTCGAGTTATCCAAATATTTTAACTAATGCAGGTGTGCATTGTAGCAGGTGGCTTTCTGTGATTTCTGTCTTTGCCCTAACTATTTATACAACAAACTATAAAGTTTTCAACAACAAAATTGGTAATATTTTGTCAAAAACATAGTAAACAAAAAAAAAACTGCATATTTGATTGAACTACTTTAAGTTGCATAATCAATTATGCAACTTAATTAAAGTGGTTCAAATATGCAGTCTCTAGTAATAATAAATGTATTGAAAAGATACTGCACCCAAGTAAGCTGTCATGATGATGATATAAAAACAAATAAAGTTTCTACTCACATCTGTTTCTATTTTAGTGGCAAAATTAGTCCTAGTAGTTCTCCAAGTTAACTGCACGTCTTCCTCGCCTGTATCAATTTTGACTTCCTCTGCATTCGGGTCAACTTTTCTTATGACTGTATTTGCAATTACAATATCTTTGCCATCCATTGTCTCCACAGGTTTTTCTGGTATCTCTATCTCCATTTCCCATTTTGGTTCCGGTTTTATGGTCAATGGGCCAATCTCACTTTTTATGTCGGTAAAAGAATCAAATGCAATCTTTTTAGTAGGTACATTTTCTTTTTCCCTTGCTATCATTTTTCTCAGTTTCTTATCAGACCTGTAAAATTAGATTTGACCTATATTAATAGACATGAAAATAATATGTAACATTTACTAAACATGGAGGTCTTCATGCACATATTATCATGCTAAACGGACTACCGGGTTCCGTATGGTGTCGGACGCAAAGAATAGCACCATCCCCTATCTTCCCGTGGGTGTCGTAAGAGGTGACTAAGGGATGTACCAGAGAATGGGCAGCAGCGTTCTCTGTGCTTTTTGTATCGACCGTACTGCGATCGCCAACCCGCCTGCCAAGCGTGGCGATTATGGCAAACCCCCCCTAAGCAAAAATTACACTTAGGGGAGGCTGGACATAGCAGCAGTGGACGTCTTTCGGCTGAAATGATGATGATGATGAAACGGACTACCTGAAGGATTATGTGTGGCAACCAAACCAGCTTAATAGAACATGATGGAGGTCTTTGCACTGAATTAAGACAACACAGCCTAAGTAGATAAAGAGCAATTTTAAAGCATTGGTTGTGCCAAAAGTTTAGATATCAAAGAACTCATTGGGCACAATTGGCTAGCCTCTCTTTCATTAGAGCTGTATGTGAGACAAAACTCATCATTGCAGCAATCTATGATGATTTAAACTCCTTACCTTTCAGCCACTGTTTTAAGAAGGTATGCTTTCTCCAAAGTAGTGCAGCATTTGAGGCAAATCTTTTCAGGCAAGCCATCATTGGATGAAACCTGAAACATTTATTCACAACGCTTAAAAACAATTTTATGGCAAATAAAAACAAGGTCAGTGGGTCGTCGTGGAGGATGCATGATTATTGATTACAATAACAAACACATTTTATTCTTATTTGTTTTAGATTATTTACAGAAATACATTAAGTCAAATAATGTTAAGTCAATTAAAAATTGCATTCAATGTTATTTTGCATTTACATATAATTATGATTTATGTTTTTTCGTTCACGATCTCCCGCGGTTATCGGGGTATCAACACTATTGAATTTGTTTTGGTCCGATTTCTGAAATCAACTGACAAGCTCCAATGCCCTCTAGTTTGTATACAAAACAGTGGTATTTTCAACAACTTACCTTCACGTCGGCAATCGCAGTAAGCATTTCAGCATAATTACCGGACAACTTATATCTGAATAGAGGACATAATGGTTTTTTGTTTGTCAGGCATATTCGACACGATTTCATGTCGATAGTATCAACTGGATCTAGCATTATCCACGACAACTAAAAGTGATGGCAATATAGTAATTTGTTTCGAAGCACTTCACTTTTCCTAAAAATAATCTTTAGGGATTGCTTGGTACGATTTTACGACAATCTCTATCACCACCTCACTACGCCGCCATAGACAATCAAAAGGAGATAGTGTGCGTCGTTCCGTTCATCAAATCGAAGCAAAATATTGCCAGCATTTATATTGTCTACTTAATCTGTAAAAAAATAAATCTCAAAACTCATGAAAATTATTAAATCGAATAATTACACAAGCAATATCAACTTATCTTATAACCTAACTTAGTTTGATTTTTATTGTATTATTTAAATAAAAATTACTTTCCTTTATGAACAGCAATATCCAACATTATGAAAGAAATGCAAAAAATAAAGTACAGTATATTCGGTGAAAATGTACACAACAGTGCAGGAACCCTGCTTGTGACAGTACCCGTTGTATCACCAGCAAACGGCGGCAGTGGAGTGAGTACATACTTAAATTGTGTGGAGGATCATGTCTCTGGAGTTCTAACTAGCTTGTAGCTTGACTCCACTCTTTTCCAATGGAGAATGAGAATCGCAATGTTTTCATAGGAAATTAGTGTAAGCAGAACTTACTCTCATTCAACGGAAAATCTACTCAAAACAAGGCCATGTTACACTAGGAAAGTATAACTTGATGTGGTCACCATACTCTTTGCGCGCGGTCCTAGTAGGGAATGAGCGGCGAGGCCTAAGAGGAACGTTTCACTAAAACGCTCATAGTGGGGACGCAGCTTAACTATTTACCCATAAATTATAAACATTTTAGAATTATTACTTAAATTAGTGGCATTTTTTAAAAATTATTAACAAAGTTTGATATTTAGCAACAACCTAAAATTCATTTGAAATACCATTCATGAAATTGTTGATATTTTTTTAGTTTTTTTGATGTAGCAGTCAGGATACTTTTTGGAGACACTAAAACCAGAAACAACGTACAGTTACCAAATATTGCAGAATTAAGACATGTCAAAATACAAGTCAAGTCAAATGTGTGGTGTTGGTGTGTGAGGAAAACAGGACTGAATTACGGTTTATTTTATGATCTATGTCTGATTCATTTAGGAATTACTGAAAGTATTTATGTCCCTACACGCTACTGCAACTTATGATCATTCATTACGTTTAAAAACTGTTGCGTAAAAAATGTTATAATGGCTACCACCTACGAAAATTGGTTGAGTCGCAGGAAAGGTAAATATTTGTAATTTATCTAATAAGTATTTGAAGGCAGAGGGTCTGTCATCTTAAATGAAACTACGAAATATAGCGGTAATCAACTTTTACTCCAATAGCACGATATTTAAAATAAATCACTATACACACACAACTATATAATTCAGATATAATATTAAAACTCTAAGCGCTACAGCATGTGCACCGGGCCAAGCCTGCGACAAGAATGATCCCCTCCACGCCGAGTGGTCGTTTATAAAGACTGGCTCGAGCAGTGGGGAGAGTGGTGCGGCCTTAGTGACGCCTGCGCTGCGCACCTGGCCCGCTGCACGTGCTGTTTACAACGGCGACGCCGTCACGGCCATACTGACGTGCGAACGTCCTCGTACGCGGAGTCTCATCAAACATAATTATGAGTGATGTTCGTTCATCCTGACTACAATCTGGTCCGGTGCATCCCTTCAGACTTTGCTTGTACTTCTGGACCGCTCGATATTGAGCCTTCAGGAAATACACGAGCAACCTGGGCCGCTCGATATTGAGCCTTCAGGGCCTGGTCCGCTCGATCTTGAGCCTTCAGGGCATATACTAGTAACCTGGTCCGCTCGATTTTGAGCCTTCAGGGCATTTACTAGTAACCTGGACCGCTCGATACTGAGCCTTCAGGACATAATACTAGCAACCTGGTCCAGTTTAACCCTTCAGTTTGCTACTAATTCTGGACCGCTCATTAGTGAACCTTCAAATTTTTGGCCCAGTCATTATTCACTCAACGATCCTGCAAAAGTCCCTGGACCAGTCATTGCTGATCCTTCAGGTTCCTGTAAATTAATAATTTTAATTTTATTTTTTGTATCGTCTTATTATTTTTTTCGATGTACGACTCTTTTAGTTATCAAAGTAATTGAATATGGGCTAGAAAACTCTTTTGATTCAAAACCATAATTTTTTTTTTTAACTATCGCTGGTAGCTCTCAAATAATGGGAGTCAGCAGATATTGTCATCATCATCTGCCCAGCCCCCTCCCAACTATGTTGGGATCGGCCTCCAGTCCAACCGGATGTAGCCGAATATCAGTACTCCACACGGAGCGACTGCCCATCCGACCCCCACAACCCAGCCAATACTGGATAATACGATACCCTTTGGTAGGACCGGTTGTCAGAACTTCAGGACACTGACGACTGCCAAAAATCCACACATGACAACTGGGACCAACAGATTAACGTGCCTTCACAGGCACTGAGGAAACTCGGCATGAAATGGGTGGTCACCCATCCACAGACCCACCGAGGTAAACGCGGCTTAACCAGAAGATCTCTCTCCTCCACAAGTCAGGAGTCATTGTACTACTGTTAATCGATATAGTATCGGGTCGGCTATTCACAGACACGGTATCACTATTAGCCGAAGTTATATTACTGTTAGGCATGATATTGTTCTCGTGGTTACTTTCATGAACAAGGATATCGTCATCATCACTATCCGCCGTCACGTCATCATGATTTTTCGCGATGTCTGCCAGACAATTTTGACCACAAGGCATTAGCATTACACGAAAATATTCGTGAGAATATTTATAGACCCTATTGGTTCCGTTAATATATCTTAACTCGTACCGGTCATTTTCTAATACGGGTTTTTTTTTTTTTTTTTTTTTTAAAAAGGTCCCTTATATTTCCGTTCTTGCACCTGGAACTGTTACTCAAGATAGGCACTTCATCGGTTTAGCAACATACTTTCGACTTTTTAAATTAATGAAACCTATCCTCTAACAACTCTAAAAGGTAATAATTGTTTGGACTTCTGAACAAGAACTGATAAATTTGGTGTTGGTAAGGGTCAAATCATTATCGCTAACGTTAACTGAAATCCCATGTTCTAAAATATCACGACCTAATAGGTAGTATTTCCTCACTAAAGCATTCATCCGGTAATCCTACTTCCTACTAATATTGCAAACGCGACAGTTTATAAGTTTGGATGGACGTTTGCCACTCTTTCACGCAAAAACGACTGAACGGATCTGGACAAAATTCAGTACACAGATACCTTATAACCTGGATCAACACATGGGACAGCCTTCATCCCGAGTTTATCCACCCGTGGGACAATTCTCAAGCCGTAGCGGAAGAAGCCACTGGCAACAACTAGTACATGACAGTTATTTCAAGAAAGCGGTTTTGTATAGTCGTTGGACATTAATTTTAATCTGTAATAGTTACGTTACAACCCAGGGTCACCGACATAGCTCTCAAAATATGCAAGTTGAAGTGGCAATGGGTGGGCCACGTCGCCCGACAACCGATGGGGAAGAAAGGTTCTCGAGTGGCGACCACGAACCGGAAGACGCAGCGTTGGTAGGCCTCTCACCAGGTGGACCGACGACATCGTGACAGTCGCGGGTAACCGGTGTTCGTTATGGCGTTCTATGGGGGAGGCCTTTGTCCAGCAGGGGACGTCTTATGGCTGACGATGAGGCACGTTACTTTGCTCATACCTATGCCGTTATGGATTACTTGTTCATGAAATTATTCGCCGTTAAAGAGATAACTATTTTTATATGAAATGGGCATACTCTTTACCACAATCATGCCCTAAGGGCAGAGATGAGGTCGACGATGGAACTGGCTCACCCAGAAGAAACCCCATTTACTCGCGACTTAAATAGATTGAAGTGATATGAACTCGGGAAAACCGACGCAGGCAGGGAGTTCTACTCCTTGGCTGTGCGCATAAAAAAAAGATTTAGCAAAGCGCTTCGTACGAATGTGTAAAACCATCGACAAGGTATAACCTGCAGTATGTCTAGTTTCCCGATGGAAGAAGGGAGATGGTGTAATCAGCTCGTGGAGGTCCTTTGCATAATCTCCAAAGTACAGTCTTCAGAAGACCGACAGACATGCAACTTTGCGGCCGTGGGCCAGGATACGTAGCTTGGCCACCAATTAGCCTCTCATCGTCACCAATTAGCCTCCTGGCTCTGCACTAGATACAGAAAAAAAAAGTGTGTCATGTTGGTATTCGGCTGAGCCATCCCAAAGGTGAAAGCAATACTCCATGCCGGACCGGACTTGAGTTTTATATAATATTGAAAACTATCCAGGCTTGTAGTACCACTTAACCCTCTTTAGTATACCCAGCATTTTTTTTTTTGCCGCTTTTTGAGCTTTCGACTCAATGTAGGTGCTGATGTTCAGATTTGTGCTTCGTGCCATGAAGCTCGAGACTGTCAGTAACTTGTACAGATGCACTCTGAAAAGTAGGAGCTAGATTTGATTAGATTGAATGGACTCCTTTTGGCGGAGAACACACACACTTCTTTTGGTGGCGTTGAAATCAATGAGATTCTCGTCACCCCACTTGGAGACAAAACTTAGAGCTAAACTCGTTCGCTTTACCATGGCCTCTCTCAATAATCGTACTTCATCACCGCTTTTGCGCTGGTTGTATAACTCTCCATGACAGTGCTGTCATCTGCGTACCCATTAATGCCAGGCACAAGGAGGTCATTGATAAGCAGCAGGAGAAGTGTCGCGGAGAGAACAGACCCCTGAGGCTCCGGCATCGATAGCAATAAGGTCAGAGAAGTAGCCATCTATGACCACTCGGATCGACCGTTGCTTTTGCTTCATAAGGCTACATTCCGAACCAAAGTCAAATACAAAAAGAAAATCTACACCACTTATCTGGAATACTCCACGGGCTGCTCTGAAACACAGGTACACTTGCTTAGTGCTGGTGCTCCGTGTGGAGTCTTCCTTCTTCCATCGCTTTGGGCAGGAATTGGCTGTGTGCCCCTGCTCACTGCATACATAGCACGTAACGGCCGTAATGGCCGTAACGGCTGTCTTTGGTATTTCAGTTTTTGCAGCAAGCAGGTTTTTTTTTTGAAGAGGCTTCTGTTTTTTTTCGGCACTCATGGCCAAGATGACCCATTATTTCGCAAAGTACTACACCGCACACGGACTACACCATCTAATTTCTTTTCACAATTATCGTTTCACTGAGTTTACACCAATTCACAATATCGGATTCCGATAGATCAGGATCAAAAGCCACAAGCATAGCTTTGCATTACTATCATTAGTGGAAGGTGGATCCGGTCACACTTCTGATGAAGGCAGAGGGTCTGTCATCTTAAATGAAACTACGAAATATAGCGGTAATCAACTTTTACTCCAATAGCACGATATTTAAAATAAATCACTATACACACACAACTATATAATTCAGATATAATATTAAAACTCTAAGCGCTACAGCATGTGCACCGGGCCAAGCCTGCGACAAGAATGATCCCCTCCACGCCGAGTGGTCGTTTATAAAGACTGGCTCGAGCAGTGGGGAGAGTGGTGCGGCCTTAGTGACGCCTGCGCTGCGCACCTGGCCCGCTGCACGTGCTGTTTACAACGGCGACGCCGTCATATTAATCTATTTGTGTGCTAATGTCCATTTTCTAATGGTAAACAATAAGATTGGTGAACCAGTTACGTGTTTATTTACATGTGAGGAATTATAACATTTCATTAATAGTGCATGCATTACACATTTCAGGTAAACAGAGTGATCTATATAAATTAGATACTAAGAATAAAACACCTGAAGAAAATATAACGGAAATCATTCAAGGCTTATATTTGAAGAAGCCATTGCACAATGACACCTCACCCACCAACAAAAATAACCCCATGGAGTTCAAGTTAGGTCTTAGGGGTATGCAGAAGAGTGCATCTGATAGCCGTAGACTGTCCTACTTAAATGCCTTAGTCACACTTTTAAGTAAAGAAGATAGAAACAATTTGGGCTTCACACCTGATGAACTTATGACATGGTAAGAATACAACCTCCTAACTTGTTATAAATTAAAGTATTACTTTCATAGAAAGAGGTTATGTTATTAAATTGGTGATTGACTTATAAGCGCATAACTGAACAATTCCCTTGTTTTGTAAGATTTTTAAGTAATAAAGTCACCCTGTATTATTTTTAATAATTTATTTTTGTTTACAGTATACGTGTGAGTCTTGTTGACGATTCTATGGTAGTAAGAGCTTCTGCTCTGAGAGTGTTACGCTACTTAATCAAGACAGAAACTGATGTAGCAACATTCAATAACTTAAAACTACCATTTCTAGTTATAAGGTAAACACTTTTTTTATTATTTTTGCCTGTTTTTAAAATAGTTGTGCCATTATAATATAATAATTCGTAATTTTCAACAAATAGACCTACAGCACAGTGGTAAAAAACAGTGGGTTGAGCTCTGCATATAACCCTGATTAGATCTTATTATTATTAGTATTCCATATCGCAAAATACGCACGTTGAATATGGGGTTGTGGACACCAGCCTGTTATACAATACAATAGAAAACCGTTTATATTGCAACAGTTGTTCAGATTTTCAATATTCATTTAATGTATCATGATCTCATAATTATTGCGATTTAAGATATATTTCTAAACTGTTTATAATATATCTTGACAAAAAGCTGGTCAACAATTCCAATTTTTGCTTTTTTATGTTTCAATTTTTGTTGGTGCCTTAGCCAACATCAGCATACGTAACTTGATATTAAATAAGTGCTACTATTATGTCACTCTAATCTGAACATGACCAATACGCAACTGCCAACACAACTATGTGGAGAACATTGTACCTAGTCCAGTCATAGCATGCAATTTCCAGTGGTAGTTGTAGCAGGGTAAGTATAAGTACGACTGGCTGGTGTCCGCAACTCCACGTCCGATGCGCGTATTTTGCGTGCGGGTGGGAATATCACTCGATCCATCCTAGCTCCACGAGAAAAGCCAGCAACCCCTTGGTGTTACTGGCAATCTCGCGGAGAGTACCTGGGTCACCGAAGTACTTGGTCCTATACCGGGCTGCTGCGGCTGCTGTTTCTTCTTCCTCCATACAGGCTCGACACAGAGGACTATCTGTGACACCTATAACAAAGTAGCAAGGTATACCAAATGGTCATAGGCACTTGCCTTTGCTCGGCAAATTAGACAACTTTTGAATGTGAGCGTCTATTAGATTTGTCAGTCGACTGAGTATATATAAGGCAGACAATTGCTATAAAAAAGCATAAAAATTGCTATTAAGTTAAACATGACATCAAGCTTGCGTTTCCCCAAAGGGTAAGGTTTAAGTGTTCCCATGAACCTAAGCAGATTCTACAAATTGCTACTGGATACGATCCTTATATATACATCTCTTGCTTAACTCATTAACATTATCACGTGTCTAGGTCAATGGATTTAATGCTTCGCAACGAAGAAGAACGAGCGCAGGCATTGCGCGTGGTTCGTCGAGTAGTGGCCGTGGTCGGTGCAGCGGGCGGAGTGCGACGGCAACGTGGTGCCTTCGTGGAACACGGTCTACTGCGGTGTCTAGCTGCGGTTGCTCGCGCGGCCAGCGCTGGCGACGGTACTGGTGGTGGTGATCGGCTGTCAAGGCCCGCCGTTGCTACACTTGCTGAGATCTGTAAGTAGCTTTGAAGTAAAAATAGCTGTAATTTGCTCACAGTGGGAAATGTATCAGATGCTATAATACATTAAAAAAATGTTGTCATAGTTGTTGAGAAGATTATATCCTTCAAAATCCTGGTAAAAAAGGTGTTACGCAATATGTGTGCTGGTCTTGTTTTATTTCAACTAAAATAAATCCACTGTATTTTCCTAACATCCCCCGCGTTCGTATAAAAAGCCAGTCACAAGTTACATGGCGTTAAATCCTTACATAGTATAAAACAAAGTCGCTATTTTTGTCTGTTTGTCTGTATGCTTAAATCTTTAAAACTACGCAACGGATTTTGATGCGGTTTTTTTTAATAGATAGAGTGATTCAAGAGGAAGGTTTTAGTATATAATTTGAACGACATCCACGCGGGTGAAGCCGCGGGCATCAGCTAGTTTAGAATATAATACAAAAAAATATATTGCAGGTGTCCTAAACCCCGACATGTTCATATCATGTGGCGGTGTGAACGCAGTGACGCGGCAGCTAGCCGAATGTGCGACACCCCGCATGGCGGAGGCGCTGTGCGGCGTGCTACTACACGCACTCAACGACCCCGCCTCGCGGAGGGCCGCAAGGATTGACCTCATGTGTCTCAGTTCACCTTACTGTGATTTTCACTTCCGTCCAGCCGGTACTGAGACTAGCAGGTATGTTTGTACTATAATTTATATTCCTTACTTTTGCATTCTATGATTTAACATTTTACATTATGTAGAAATCTATGAGTGCACCTCGTCATCTGCTTAGACATTTCCCATCTATTTTGGGGTTGGCTTCCAGTCTAACCAGATGCAGATGAATACCAGTATTTTACATGGAGCTACTGCCTATCTAACCTCCACAACCTAGTTAGTACTGGGAAATACGATTCCCTTTGGACAAGACTGGTTGTGAGACTTTCAGGCCATTGCCATCTGTTGTGACTGTCAACGATCTATTAATGACAGCCGGGACCAACGGCGTAACGTGCCTTCCGAGGCATAGAGAAAACTCTGTATGTAATGGTTGGACACTCTTCACAGACCAATCAAGGCAAGTGCAGCTTAACCTGAAGATTGATCCGAGCGGCTGCTATTGTTTAGGCACAAGCTCATACACACATTATCATACTTATAAAATCAACTGAATAACACCTGAAACACCAATAAACTGGTTTTGGGTTAGCAAGTCAAGATTCATTTGTATAACATAATGTAGAAATCTATGGGTGCACCTCTACGTATAGTACGTATACAACGGGCTAGTGTTTTGCGTACGGGTGGGAATATCAGTCGATCCACCTCACCTCCCCGCTAAGGGCCAGCAACCCCTTGGTGTTACTGGCAATCTCGCGGAGAGTACCTGGGTTATCGAAGTACTTGGCCCGCACCTCTACTTAATCCTATGTTATAATTTAATTTGCTCAGAGACGAACGCGAGATGCGGTTCACGTGTAGTCGCCTGGCCCTGCTATGCGTGCTACGCAGTTGGCCAGGGTTGCTGCACTTCTGTCACCCATGTAGCACGGGTGGACTGCGCGCACTAGTCGCTGCCCTCTACCTACCGCGATTAGAGGTTCGAGTGAGTAAACCACTTTCTGTACTGTTCAATGGCGTTCATATTGAGCCTACTTAGACCTTCAGTATTTTTCTGGGAATGCTTACAACTTTACGTAAATCCTTTTTTTTCGTACACTGGCAGTTTGTGTTTGAATCACTTTTGTTGTCACATGTTTTCAGCATAAATTTTTGTTTAGATTTTTTAATTTCTCAACATTTTCTACCATGAACATCAAACTTACTGAACTTGTTAATTCTAAAATATGTGATTATTTTTGTGGTAATGATGTTTGATTTATTTTCAGAAAGCGATATTAGATCTCTTGTACGAACTAGTCGGATTACCGCAACCGGAATGGACAGATGAGATTTCTGTAGCCTTAGATGCAGTTGATCCATCTGACTTTCAAGTAAGTGTTACTACTGCCTTCATTATATGTATAGTATATGATGTAGGTATGTATGTAAATGCTACACCACAGACAATAAAGATTGTCTTGAAAAGACTGCTTTTTACCTTGACCTTGTGTCACCGTATGTGTTTTTTTTTCTTTTGTGTAAATGTAATTTGTATAGAGTACATACACCCTCAAAATTTTAAAATAGATTTTCTCCTACTGTATTGATTTAATGATCAATGTTTCAGGATTCCTGGCGACTGAACGAAGGTTTTGTTGCCGCCGAAGGCACTGCCATATTACCTCATCTTGGTGCTACGGGCCCTGATATAATAGAAATTCATCTTGCACTCTTACTTCAGTGTTTCTTAGAGGTACAGTAATCATAAATAAAGAATGTTATTAAGTAACAGATGCGGTATTTTAATACAAATTGTTTGTTTCAGGCTGGGTTGTTAGACGGTTTAGCTGAAGTGATTGTAACAAGTGATACTTTTATATCGGTCCGAGCCACTGTGTTATTGGGTCAACTATTGCATTTAATACACCTGTATCTACCTCCTCAAATATGTAGTATAACGCCGGCGCTGCCGACGCTCATGTCTCAGGCCTCGGCCGGCAAGCCGCAGGCCCTGGCCGCCGTGGCAGCCCTGCGGAGACTGCACTCCATGCTCGAAGCGCGGCCGGCGAGCAGCAGCTTGTTCCTAGACCACATCATACAGTATTGTAGTGGTGCATTTAGAGAGAAAGTAGAAGATAATACTAAAAGTCGAAAAGAAAAAGACAATGCTAGTATGGTTAAGCCAAAACATGACGTTTCCCTCCATAAAGAAAATAGTATTGAATTCTTGAATGATTCTGATAATGAAAACGAGCCAAAGCAGAGACACAGCGTTGGCTCTCGGGCTGATGTTCCTAACAGAAATATGAGTGCTTTAGTTAAAAGTAAAAGTGTTAGTTCTCGAACTAGTGCTGCAGTCAGTAGAGTTACTAAGACAGCGAAGTTTTTCAATCTGTTCGAGCGAGACAGCGACAGTTTGATTCGATGTACGTTGGTCATGCAGAATAAGGACGGCAATACCTGGAATTGGGATATAATAAGGACTATATTGAAGGTAAATTATGAATCAGTGATCTTCATTTTGAATTTGAAATGATTAAAAACATATTATTCATAACGAAATATTATTTCAGGAAAACGACACTCCCTTGTTAAACCTCAACGACAGCGGCCACAAAGCGTGGGTCGTGCGTATAATAAATTACCTCAAGCCGTCTTCCAATAAATATTCTCACACAGACTTGTCTAGTACTTGCCACGGCCACTCCGCTACTCGTGCGGGCTGCCAACTTATTAGGCATCTATTGAGACATAATGATGTAAGTAAAAGTAAAAATAGACACTTTACATTTTCTGTTGGTCATTACTTTGTGCAAAACATAACTATACTTAATAAAAAATCCCGGTGATAAAACTTGCGGGCAAGACAATAAATAATAACTAATGAGTAGGGTATTACCAAAAAAATCTAATTAGTCCGTCTCTTAGATTATCGAAAAATATTTTATACGTGTTTTTTGTTTTATCAAATTAATAAAAAAATACGAAAATAAAACGTGTCGAAGATCATGAATGGGGGTTGTGACGTCACTTTCTGGGTAAAAAAGTACTAACCTTGTGACGTCACACGACTTGACACGACTTTTCGAAGCACTGTATCTCGTCTTCACCGTTTGTTTACGTGAAAAAAGAAAAAAATATGAGTCCATTATTTTAAGAAATCTATCTGACGGACTAATTAGACTTTTTTGGTGAAGTACCCTATTCTTTCAAGTTCAACTCTCGTGCCATCTCACTGTTTTCACATCACAATGTTTGATACTGATGTTAGTATTGATTAATGAAAATAACTTAAAAGAAAATGTTTTCAGCTTGAGTGCCAAAGATTGTTAGAAGATTTGTTCTCGGACGTGAGCCGTCAGATCGAGGCTATAGAGACAGGCCTGAGGGCTCACGAATGCCTGTTCAGTCCTCAGCATATGTGCAACACTATGTGTCAGATGTACTTCCTCTTCATTGGCCAACTTTGTCACTCGCAGAATGGCTTGAGGCTGTTCAAACAGACTGGGTTGTATGAAAAGTAAGTTTAACGTCTCATTATTGGTCAGGCAAAAAGATAAAAAGGGAGGATGCTACGTGTTGTATAGCTCCGTCGCTTTTTAGCCATGGATCAATGTGGTGTGAGCAAAATTTCATGCATTTACTTTAATATTTGTTGCCACTTTTCAGCCTTTCAGAACTATCAACAAGAACACACCATAGCTGCTATGTGAAGCTAGTAATATCCAGTCTAGATTACACTCTAGACTCGTTCCCAAGAGACATTCTAGCAAAAACTTTGACGTGTAACATTCAAGCCTCAAGATTGTATGCGACACAGTTTCTGAATGTATTATTGAGAGCGTCTCGAAAATCTCGCGAGTTGGTCCGAAGAAAGGCTAAATTGAAGAAGAATGCTGTTAATGATCATCTGAAAGCAACTCAGAAGGAAAATAATAGTGATCCTAACAGCGGTGTGGACATGGATACCTGGATACTACAAATGTTGGTCAGTCAGATAAAGGATGAGTCGAAGGTGGTTGTTAAGACAGCGCTCACCATTTTAGAAGAGGCTTATCATGTACCTGTAAGTTTAGTTTATTTATTAGTTGTCAAGATTGCCTCCTAGGTCTTAACGGTCGCAAGCTGTGAATTAGGTACTGGAGTCGATTACCGGGTAGAGCAAAGTGTTATTAGGTTTTTCGATCAGGAAAATCTTACTAGTAGCCACGGACTCTGGATTTGTGCCCGACTGATGGCAATGAGCTCGCCCCCTATTAAATGGGACTTGAATATAAGTGGCGAAATGTGGGTGTACTATTACTAGAGGTGTACCTCCTCTGCCTAACCCTTCGGGATTACTGGTGCAATGTTTGTTATGTTACGTCATGTACTTTACAAAATTTGAGTATATGGCAAAAGCAAATTATATGAAAAATTTACTGCAAAAACAAGTGCCCAATCGAGGACTTTCAGGTTTTTGAGATGTGTTTTCACTTCAGTCAAAGCCAAAATGTCCAAATAAATCTCTGAACTACTATTTCCTCTGAAACCCGTCTTCTACTAATAAGCCTACTTGTCCACTAAAAATCCCATTAAATATTTATTTATTTATTTATATATATATACTTTATTGTACACCACAAAAATACATAACAAAAGAAAACATAATATACACTACAAAACATACAATGGGCGGCCTTATCGCTTTCCGCGATCTCTTCCAGGCAACCTTAGGATGGACAGTGATTTAATACGAAATAAAATGGGGCTGTTGTTGGTGCAAATAGTAAATACCAACTTATACAATATTAAACTAAAATAGATCATCTTCTCTTCTTAAAAAATCTTAGTAAAATACATCTTACGGTCTCGATTCCCATTTTAATAGCTAAGCTCGAATGCCTGGGTATACGAGGCACCCAGCTGTCCTTGTTTCAGAGCTATCTTACAAATAGAACACAGAGTGCCAAAATTGGAACTTACTTCAGCTCTGACATAAATGTAGTTTTTGGTGTTCCACAGGGTAGCATTCTTGGCCCCAGTTTATTTTTAATTTACATGAACGACCTGTGTGGCCTCAGCCTGGAAGGCGGTACAATATTTTCCTATGCGGACGATACGGCACTTGTATTTGCGTCGGATAACTGGGAAGAGGCATACCGCCTTGCTCAGAAGGGATTCGACGCAGTCAGTGAATGGCTTAAGAATAACCTGCTCACCCTAAACATATCGAAAACAAAAATAGTAGACTTTTCGATTCGAAATACTAATGTGTCAGTTACAAGCTCACTAAGCGTTGCTGCCCAGTCGACACTATCCAATGGCAGTAGTGACGACAGTGGCACTCATGATCACTGTAAAATTGAACGAGTCACTTTAATAAAGTATCTTGGCATAGTGATTGACTGCAACCTTTCATTCAGAGAGTACATAATACACCTATCAAATAGAGTGCGCAAACTAATTTACATTTTTAAGCAACTACGCAATTCAGCAGATGCTGCTGTCATGAAAATGACATATCAGGCACTGTGTCAATCAATTCTGGTCTATTGTATCTCGTCCTGGGGTGGGGCAGCCAAATCCCACTATATTCAGATTGAACGTGCGCAGAGAGCGGTTCTTAAGGTGTGCTGTTTCAAGCCAAGACTTTATCCCACCGTCAAACTCTATGAATATTGTCAAGTCCTTACGGTCAGGCAATTGTTTGTACTGACCACTGCTATTAAGCAGCATTCTATGTCCAACTATTCTCAGCAAACAAATCGCCGTAACCGCATAGTTGCCCTGTCTACTCCTCTTAAAACTTCTTTTAGTCAAAGATTCTTTGTTTTCCTCGGACCCTATCTTTATAATAAATTAAACCAAATTCTTTCCTTGCACTCATTGAACAAACATAATTTTAAGGTCGCTTTAAAGGCCTGGCTACAAAGCCAAACATATACTGCTACTGAAGCTCTCTTTAACGTATTG
This sequence comes from Diarsia dahlii, assembly GCA_949775195.1. Taxonomy (NCBI): domain Eukaryota; kingdom Metazoa; phylum Arthropoda; class Insecta; order Lepidoptera; family Noctuidae; genus Diarsia; species Diarsia dahlii. The sequence continues at coordinate 11,158,866 of OX459194.1, read as the reverse complement.
GTCTAATCAGACACATTCACTTACACTCTCTCCAATTCACACACACACACACACACACTCACGCCCACACGCTCAGTCACACACAAACTTACATTCATAGAAACCTGTCAACATACCTTAACTTTTTAATATTTTTTACCTACATTACTATTAATTGTCTCTTTTTAATAAACTCACAAATTGTCAAAAAAAATTGTAATTTGCTGTGATACCAGATGTATGCTATCAAATATGTAACTTTAAACAGGTGGGGACCTGGTGACCTGTATTACAGGTGTTACTACCTACCACAGGCACCAGCGATCCACAACCAAAAATCGTTGGCTACTTTTTGTGTATAAATTATTATTTTTTATTTTTTGGCTTGTGGTGAGAAATAAACATAAACATATATTATCTTCTTCTCTTCTTTTTTATTAGAAGAAAATAAAAAAATAAGAGAAGAAGATGTATTTAATGGGATTTTTCTTATATTTTGTGCAGTCGTACGTGGAGAAGTTGATATCGATGAAAGAGACGCTCTGTCAGAACTGTCACTTGGATAAGACCGCGGAGCCATCCGCTTTGGATTTCGCTGTAATCAGTGATAGAGGATACCTACTGTGGTTGAGTCTCGAAGTGGCCGTCGCCGTCCAATCTGTCGACGCGAAGTCGATCGCTTTTCTCAAGAAACATCTGGATTTTTGGACTAAATCTTATAACTATCGGTGAGTTTTTTTTCACGTTTTTACTACGTAGTTAAAATTTTGCAAAGTCACATTGTTCTAACTTTACAATGTGACTTTGCAAAATTTTTCAGTGTTTACTTTTCTTGGTACAAACACTTATTCTCTCTCAAACTTACACTGATTTATCTCCACGGACACATTAAAGAAAAAAGACAATGACCAAAACTCTTGCCAAATATTCTCATGTTTCTAGATCAAAATGTGATAGTAATTATTTTCATAATTTTTTAAGACATTACACGGCTGGAATTTGATTTTTGAACAGGGAATTTAATTTAAAGTATAGAAGTATGAATATTGTTTTACTCCCTTTATATGGTGTTCACACAACCAGTTCAAAAGTCGTTCTGTTAGATCTGTCAGTTGATTTGGCAGTTCGGCTGACTTCACATCGAAGGGATTTCCTTACAATACCTACTTGCCTGGTTTTGAGGTTATTTTCGATTTTATAAAATTACTCCGAAACTCGGATTTAGTTTACAAAAAGAACTTTAGTAGGATTTAATATGATAAATGTAGACAATAAAAAACAAAGCTTGATGTTGACGCAGTTTGGTACGTGATTCCATATATCCATGAACATGATCCTTTGTATTTTACTTCCCAAATGAGCATCTACCAATGTTATCAACAACAGGGCCATTTTGCTAGTAAAAACTGAGAGGTCTGACAGCCAAGTACACCCACAGAGTGTGAGCGAATAAGAAAGTCTGTCCGTCACACAATCTTTTAAGTGCGCCCTGCTTGTATCCAATCCACGCACGGCTGGAACCTCAGGACACGGTTATTATCATATCGAAATAGCAACATTAGCCGTGTAATGACTGAGCGCGCAGCCTCGCGAGGCATGCGCGCGAGGCAATTCATGCAGTCGGTCAGGATGTGCCTCGCCCGAGAAAAACAATAAACAAGTAATTAAATTAAAAATTAAAAAAAAAACCCCGACTCAATAACTTTTCAAGGTCTCAAAGGGTATGGCGACATTGAGAGAACAATGTTTCCGATTATTTTAAGTTGGGCTGTTACTGTACATAAGTTGCAAGGAACCACAGTAGAAAAGGCTGTAGTGTATTTGAGCAATAAAACTTTAGTAAAAGGCCAAGCCTACGTGGCTTTAAGCCGCGTAAAACATTTAAATGGTATCGCTATTTGCGAGCTCGACCAAAGGAAGCTGTTTAATAATCCTCATGACAAACTGGCTTTGGCAGAATTGCAAAGACTGAGAAGCAATAAAGATTAAACATTGGTTCTTCACTTTTACTCCCTTTAAATCAAACTTTGACCATGTTTGACATGTTTTGTAAAAGTCAAAAAAACAATTTTCAAGCTTTTTTGTTTTAATTTCGTTAGTTTATATTCCTCATTCCCTTTCAATTTTTTGCTTCCCATATTGAGGGAGTTGTAAAAACAAATGTAATTCGTAATTTTGTGATGGGGGCCATCTTGGATTTGAAATTAGTTATGACTTACTTGACTAGATGTCCTCCATCGCGATCGGTCTTGAGCTTCACGTTTCATCTGACTCCACGTCATTCCGATGTTCGCCGCTTCTGCCAACATAGTGCGACGCCAGGTTTGACGAGGACGGCTACGCTCTCTTTTCCCTTGGGGATTCCAGTCCAAAGCTTGTTTGGGTATGTGTTCGGGGTCCCTTCGGAGCGTGTGGCCAATCCATCTCCACTTGCGACGCTTGATCTGGAGGTCGATCGGGCTCTCGTGGCATTTCTCCAAGAGTTCTACGTTGGAGATGATCTCGGGCCAGTAAATACCGAGAATGCGACGAAGACAGCGGTTAACGAAGACTTGAATTTGACGTGAGATGACCTTTGTTATATTATTATATACCTTCCACGTCTCGCACCCATAAAGCAGCACGGATTTTACATTGGACCCGAATATCTTAAGTTTGATCCTTCGGGTCAGTTTCCGCGACTGCTAAACAGGTCTCAGCTGCGCGAAAGTAGCTCGGGCTTTGGCGATCCGTGAAGTGATGTCCTCTTCACTGCCCCCAGTCTCTGCCACGACGCTCCCGAGGTACGTAAAGTGGACGCGTGCCACTGCCTCTGTGCCTATCAGCAACGGTGAGTTATTCTTCACACCAGTTCTCATCTCGTGGGTCTTCCGGATGTTTATTTTAAGGCCCGCTTCTGCCGCTCCCTCACGTAGATCGTTCAACTATGCTTGCATGTCGGCGTGGGTATGACTCAGCAGGCATATGTCATCGGCGTAGTCCAAGTCTTCCAAGACGTTGGATAATCCCCACTCTATGCCCCGGCGCCTGTTTTCAGAGATGCAAAGCATAATTCCGTCAAGAACTAAGAAGAGAAGCGGCGACAGGAGGCAGCCTTGGTGGATTCCCGCGTGTACTGCTACGTCATCCGAGATGAGGCCGTCATGAGTTACCTTGCAAGAGTGTTTCTTGTAAATACTCTCCAGCAGACGGGACAATTTTCGGCGGCACTCCAATTTCTAGTAAGCGGGACCAGATGCTAGACCACTTCAGCGTATCAAAGGCCTTTTCGAAGTCGACAAAGGTTAGATAAATCTCCCTCTGCCATTCTGATGCCTGTTCTAGAATGATACGGAGAGTGTTGATCTGGTCGGTGCATGAGCGGTTCGAGCGGAAACCAGCCTGTTCACTGCGTAGAAGAAGATCCACGGCCTTCGACAGTCTATCCAGGATAATCTTGCAGAAAACCTTCGAGGGAATAGAGAGCAACGTAATACCTCTCCAGTTATCGCACTGGCTAAGATCACCTTTTTTAGGACCAGTTATGATTAGACCTTTGCTCCAATCGTCCGGCAGCTCTTCGGCGGTCCAGATCTTCTCGATAAGAGGCGTCAGAACGTCGACGGCAGAAGTATAGCTTACTGGATGACGAAAATTTCTGCGTTCTGGTCTTATCCAGAGGTTCTCAAATAGGGGCCTGAAAATGCGGCGAAATGGTCCCAGTAAAGGATGGTACGGCAGTGTTAGCTTCGCGCTCGACTTGGCGGGAGGGAGCACTGCCGTGCCCCCCGATAACACCCCGTCGTTTTTGCGTCGGGGGTTAAACAATGAAAATGATTGCGTCGCGCGGCATACGCCCAAGGCTGCGCTCTCAGTCAGAATACGGCTAATGGTGAATTAATTAATGCATTATTCCAGATACGTGCGTCTGGTGGAGGCAGGTGTACACGAGGCTCTAGCGGTCAGCGAGGCGGGCGAGTGTCGAGGGGCCCCCCGCGCCCGCCGCGCCGCCCGCCTCCCGCCCCACCTGCACGCCGCGCTGGCGCCACGCTCGCGCACCGCACACCCCGCGCACCCCACACACCGCGCCCGCGCGTTGCTGGCCGCTGTACTACCTGACCACTATAAGGTAAGCGAGCTGTACGTTAGGTGCCCCCCGCCCCACCTGCACGCCGCGCTGGCGCCACGCTCGCGCACCGCACACCCCGCGCACCCCACACACCGCGCCCGCGCGTTGCTGGCCGCTGTACTACCTGACCACTATAAGGTAAGCGAGCTGTACGTTAGGTGCCCCCCGCCCCACCTGCACGCCGCGCTGGCGCCACGCTCGCGCACCGCACACCCCGCGCACCCCACACACCGCGCCCGCGCGTTGCTGGCCGCTGTACTACCTGACCACTATAAGGTAAGCGAGCTGTACGTTAGGTGCCCCCCGCCCCACCTGCACGCCGCGCTGGCGCCACGCTCGCGCACCGCACACCCCGCGCACCCCACACACCGCGCCCGCGCGTTGCTGGCCGCTGTACTACCTGACCACTATAAGGTAAGCGAGCTGTACGTTAGGTGCCCCCCGCCCCACCTGCACGCCGCGCTGGCGCCACGCTCGCGCACCGCACACCCCGCGCACCCCACACACCGCGCCCGCGCGTTGCTGGCCGCTGTACTACCTGACCACTATAAGGTAAGCGAGCTGTACGTTAGGTGCCCCCCGCCCCACCTGCACGCCGCGCTGGCGCCACGCTCGCGCACCGCACACCCCGCGCACCCCACACACCGCGCCCGCGCGTTGCTGGCCGCTGTACTACCTGACCACTATAAGGTAAGCGAGCTGTACGTTAAAGACGGCTGCCGAGCCTGCGGGACTCCTCGAAAGAAATACCGCGGCCCCGGAACACAAAGGGTTAAGAAGAAACATGGATTTAGTCAGTACACTCCCTTCCGCTCCGCCTACAGCGGGTACTTTCCCATCGATAAATAAAAAGCTTAGAAACGGCACGGCAACCGCAAGCCAAGAAACGCCCTTATATTGAAAATGCTTCCAGATTCTCCAACGCAAAAAATGCGCCAACGAGCAAGAGATAACTGACATAAAGGCTTCGTTGTGGGCTGTCGGCAACACCGCAGTGACGTCACAGGGCCTCCACCAGCTTATGAGCTTGAGTAACGGGTACTTGGAAGACTCCGTGTTAGTTCATATCGTACGGCTGGCTAAGTACAACCCAGTGTATTCAGTGCGAGCGACTGCCTTCTATGTGCTTGGACTCATCGGAAGCACGTATGATGGGGCTAATCTACTCTCCGATCTTGGTAAGGAAAATAAAGTCATATTTTAAATATTTACAATCATTGGATTAATAATAATAATATAGCCTTTTATTCAGATTCACTTAATTCTATTACAATATTTTTTAGCACATTCAAACTGATTCTTAATTTTTAAAACTTCGAATCATTGGATTAGTAAATGCTAATTTGTGGCTCATCTTCTAGGATGGCTTTGCGTAAGACACACGAGACACGATCAATTCCCAGTGATTCCCGAAGAATCCTACGCCACCTTTGAGCAAGGCGCGAACGTGCATTACTTTGTGACGTCACCAGAATGTCGCTACAATGCCTACGACACTGAAATGAGCGAGCATTCAGACCACACCGATCAAAGTGTAGCAGAAAGCTTACATTCAGACACTACCAAACTTTATGGAAAAGCTGGGTCCATATCCGCAGATAACTCGGAAATTAAAGACCAAGATGTGACTGACAATAAAGGTTACACTGATGGGCGGCCGGACAAAAGAAAGTCGCATACCTTACCATCGCAGAGTTGTTCTAGTTCACACGATCGACCAACATTGTCGGAATCCAGAACTGTCGACATACTCCGAGACTGCTCGACCTACGAGAGACCCGGACCCCACCGGGTTCCAATGGCGGAGAATAGGCTATTAATAGGAAGAATGAACTCTTTGGAACATCATGAAGGTCGAGTGAGGAATACCAGTGAATCTAGTACCAGTGGAGTTAGTAGTTGTGATTCATTTCTTGGGAAATACGCTATTCCGTAAGTTTAAACTAAAAGTCCTTTTGGTAGTTTATCTGTTTTCTTCTTCTAACTAATGTATTGAATATTGTTTGCAGTGACAGGGTTTTGACTTTGAGTCCAATACCGAGCTCGTCGAGTCTGTACGGTATGAAGAGCAGTAACAGTACGCACCGGCCGAAGATATCGGAACTGCAACGTCGCACTTCTACTTCAAGTGAGTTAGACTTCCACTATAACTTGGTAGAGATAAATATTATTTATATAATTATTTTCTTTTATCGAAAAAGTTGAATTGTCACTGCACTCGCACAGAATAGCTATGTTGTTGCAATTTCTTATTCTGACTGAAATTATTAAAAAAAAATCTGTAACAGGTTTCACGGGTAACGAGGTCGCCAGCTCGCCTCCATCTCAGATGGATATGACAGGATACGCCACTTTGAAGTCTCTAAATAGACGGTAAGGATAACATCAGTAAACTTCTGTAATATTTTCCATCTGATTTTCGATATGAGTCCGAAGTGTCTTTAATGTATTCGAATACAAAGAATGTAGTTTACAACTACTCGATAAAAAAATATGCACAAGGCGATCTAAAGAGCGATCGTGAATTACTTAAATTAAAATAAATATTGATGACGAGGTAAAGAGCTATTTTGATAGGGATGTTTCCTGACCTAAATAATTATGATTATGTTTGGTCCGTCTGTCAGATTATCGAAAAATATTGGATACGTGTTTTTTGTTTTATCAAATTAATAAAGAATGACGAAAATAAAACGTGTCAAAGATCATGAGTGGGGGCTTGCGACGTCACTTTCTGGTAATAAATGTACCAAACTGTGACGTCACACGACTTTTTGAAGCAATGTATCGTCTTCATTGTTTGTTTATGTGAAAAAAGAAAAAATATTTGTCCAATATTTTTTGGATATCTATCCGACGGACTAATTGGTTTTTTTTTGTCTATTACCCTATTGGAAAGAGCCTGTTCATTGATGGGGTAGTACTGGAGCTACCCTTACTTAAAACCTGGGATAATAATTATTAATGCTTTATTCCAGGCCATATTTGTCAGAAAGCGCTGCAGGTTCAAGTGAAATGGACGACTTGAGCTGGTTATTATCGGACACAAATAGACGTTCGAAGCCGTTCTCTTCTCTGAGAGACAGGGCCAAGTCCGCTAAAGAGAGAATGGCGAAAATGAGGTAATTTTATCAGTTTTTTTGCGACGTATATAAAAGAGATGGCGCTATACAAGACACAGCGCTATCTCTTTCGCACTTAGACAATATGACTGACTCGGTTTACATAAATTGTCGTCTTTTTACCATGATAGAGTTGTCACCTGCTATGGCTGCTATGATTATTTGATTTAGTAATATACACACATCAAAAGTGTCTAGGGATCAACATATATTTTTGCAATAACTTTTCTCCTGATTGATATTAATTAAAATTTTCTTTAAGGATTCATCAAATAAAGTGTTTTCGTTTGTCACAGTAACGATAAACCAAGTCACCTTTGCATTAATAAAGAAATTTGCCATTTTCCTAATAAAGGGATTTTTGACATTTGAACCCCTAACATTAAAGTTCGAAAAAAAGACTGAAATAACAGTTTTCTTTAAAATTTTATTGGGTAACTTAAACAATTAATAATCCGTGTTTCTACCGCGAACACCAACAACACAAGAACATCGGTTTGGCATACTCAAAATGAGTTCATCCAAATCACGCTGTGGAATGGCCGCCCATGTTCGTTGCAACAACAAAAAAAAGGTCTTCTTGCGACTGGATACCCTCCATATTCGGCAGAGCTCTTCTCTGTAGCATATCCCATGCATGCTCAATCGGGTTCAAGTCTGGCGACTGAGCAGGCCAGGGCAGGACATTGATGTTAGCTGCGGCGAGAGTCTGTCTTACAACTCTTGCGCGTGTGCGGTCGTGCATTATCATGCATTAACTGAAATAAGGGACCGATTTGCACTTGTAGAGGAACGATGACGTCTGATACAATCGTCTCAGCATAAATTAGAGCGTTGAGGTTGCCTCTGATCCAAATCAACTCAGTTCTTCCGCCGATCCAAATACCCGCCCATACCATGATGGTTCCACCACTATAAGGATGGACTTCCTGGCAGGATTTTAATCGCTGTTGGCGTCCAGGGGTTCTCCAGTGTCGTATACGTCTTGTATCCGGTCTCATACCAAAACGAGACTCATCAGAAAAGCACACGAAACGCCATTGTTCTTCTGCCCAATTTCTGTGTTCAAGAGCCCATTGATATCGAATCCTACGATTGTGCATTGCTATAGGTGGTACCCGTAGCGGTCTTCGGGAATGAAGGTTCACTTCATGCAAGCGGTTTCTGACTGTTTGGTCGCTAATTAAGTTCCCTGAAGAGTGATGAAGCCTCACGGCTAACATCATGGCGGTTATTGTTGGAGCTCTTCGAGTTAAGATTTGAATGTATCGGTCTTGTCTCCGTGTGGTGCAGCGATACCGTCCTCCATGGCGCTCAGCCACGGTACCAGTGCTTCGGTAACGTGTCCAAAGTCGACTGATAACACTCTGACTTGTATTCAGAGCTAAAGCCACAGTACATTGCCGGGAACCAGCTTCTATCATTCCCAGGGCTCTGAGCATTTCTTCCCTGCTTAAATGACGTCGCCGCTCCATAATAACGTTGGTTTTAATCAGAAAAATGTGTTATTTCAGTCTTTTTTTCGAACTTTAATGTTAGTGGTTCAAATGTCAAAAATCCCTTTATTAGGAAAATGGCAAATTTCTTTATTAATGCAAAGTTGACTTGGTTTATCGTTACTGTGACAAACGAAAACACTTTATTTGATGAATCCTTAAAGAAAATTTTAATTAATATCAATCAGGAGAAAAGTTATTGCAAAAATATATGTTGATCCCTAGACACTTTTGATGTGTGTAGTATACCTCTGAGTTTGTTTCGGATGTCTCTTCTCAGAGTAGTCATGTACGAAACACCGGCCCAATCTAGTTTTAAAAAAGTGACTTGTAAAATTCTTTGTATAGACCTATTTGCAAAATAAACATCAATTATCATTTAAAGATTTTTCTAATTATAACAGAAACGATTGATAATTATAACATTACTGCAGCATTAACAACTATTGCGTGTAGCGTAATTGTATCTCGGCGTAGAATATGAGTATTTTAGCTGTAACTGAAATTACGCGCATGCTTAATGTGCCTGGCACATGATATATTTCATTGATAGACACCGCTGATATAACATAGATAATGCAAGTATCCGTATGAAAACCAAGCGTGTGATTTTTGAGTCATGTGCACTATTTACTTACTACAAACAAGTTGTCATACAAAATAAACTACATTTTTGTTCTTTAAATGTCCAGAATAAGTTATTAAGTTGTAACATTGTTGTTTTGACAATTTAGCTTGTTGTATAAAATACTTAAGCCGAGCACGAAAAGTGGTACATTAAGTAGGTTATGTTAACTAGATATATATCTGTGACACCCTTTTTTTTGGTATGTGTAAAATCATCAAATACAATCAACCCGTTCTTGGGCAGAGCGAAAGGGAGTGTCAGACTTCTACTGACCCTTTACGTCGATGCCGCGGTATCTTTGTGACAAACCTTGCAGCCCTGACGGAGTGATAGACACCTTTGAAACACAATAAGCATACTTTATTACAGTCTGCTGGAGTACGATTGGAAGCCGTTACCGCTGGGCGACAACGCCCGCGCGTCGCCTGGTGGGCCTGGCGGGACGGGCGCGGGTGGCGGCGCGGGTGGCGGCGCGGGTGGCGGGGCGGGTGGCGGCGCGGGGCTGGCGGCGCGACGGGCCACGTGTCCTGCCGCGCCGCCACCCGTGCGACTCACGCATGGACACACACCTGCTTACATTGGAATCTGTCTGCCTAGGGATCTTATGGAACTGTTTCCCAGGTATTCATTATCATTATATTTGATTTATCTTTATGCTGTGCCCGACAGGGTCCTTAGTTGTGACTAATATAATTATTTCCTTACTAACTATTTACCTACATTATAGTACCCAGTACTTAAAGAATTAAGGAAGATGTCAGTTCCAAATTAGTCGTTTCCTGACAGATTTAGAACTATAGACATACCTACAAATTTTCACCTCTAAAACTGTCTTTGGTGACTTATCTAAGCAAATGTGCCTTTGCGTCTAACGCTTGTTGAAATCGAATACAATAAGTGCATGTTTACGTAGAGGCGGGGCGTCGCGCGGCGCGTGCTGCGTTTTTAATTCAAACACATGGCGATGTATGAAAAAGTTAACGATTTCAAATGTCGATTTTACGAGAAGCTCTTTTCCGCTCGTTTAAAATGGAGCGTTTGTTGCGGTGGACCCGTCTCTCAGTAAATTAATAAAAAAACACGAGACGAGCCTTCCGCACGCGCCGCGCGACGCCCCGCGTCTCCGTAAACGAGCCCTAACCCTTTTGGGTCAGCAAAGTTAGACTATCTATTTCATGAATGAGTAGGCTACTACAAAACAATATGTTTACAGGGACGAAGATTTGAACGACGAAGACACGGATAAGAGTGACCACACGAAACGCGATCGCCTCCCGTCTTTCCTAGTAGACACAAGTAGTGCTAGCACGGAAAATAAATCTCGCGCTACGCCGGATAGTCAGAAACTGGCGTCTCATAAAGGTAAGAACAATTTTTCACTGTTTGTCTGTAACTGATTCTACTATTTTCTGACCCTCGGTCGTCATATAAAGCATATTTTTATGCCCAATATTCAGAACTAATAATTAATCTTAACCTTTTAATTACAGCTAGTTTAAGCACCATAGCAGTTCAAATCCACAAAGTTAGTTCTGACAAATCAGAACCAGCTGGCTCTAACGTAGACACTTCGATAGCGAGCGTAGAAACAAGTGACAACCCACGCGTAACCAAAGACAAAACCAAAAGGGTTGTCAGTGTAGACGAAAGTGTAACACCTAGCAAGGCAACCAAGAATGTGGACGAAGTTGTAAAAGCCAATAATGAAACTAAAGATGATATTATAGCTGGAATAGAAGCGCTGGTCACGAATCAAGATAACCTCCGGTCTATTACTGATGGCGGTGAGAACAATGTTCAAAGTGTAGGGGCAGTCGTTACTGAGGCCGTAAGCGCTGCTTCGTCGACGGCGAATAGGCAGTGGAGACATATTACAGCGGACTGTTTGGCGTGTGTGCGCACGAGACCTCCTTCGTCGCATGAGCTGCGTGAAGCTTTCTTTGCTGGTAAGTATGTTATTTGGTTTAGTAGATCATTATGAATTTATGGCTATTTAGAAAATAATGAATGTCCACCTCCCGCTGAGGTAGAGATCGAAGGGCTGACGCTACCGAAAGCGCCAAAGTAGGAGCTGAGTTCTGCGCGGACACAATTTAGATTGCCATCACACGTTTAAAAAAAAGAGAGAAAAGTCGACCGACCGTTTTGTTCTTCACACTCCAAATACTGTTATTGCACGTTGCAGATTTCACTAAGAACTATGTTTTTATTGTCTTACTATAACACCAAATTATAGTTTATTCTGAACTAAATCTAATCATCAAAGTGTACCACTATCATGATCACTGAAAACGGGATATTATAGTGATAAGTTAATGATTAACAATATTGTAATAGGTACCGTTCCGATACTCGTTCCAATGAACGTTTATTTATGTAACCAGTGTTTCTCATCCAAGTGAATAATTGTATTCTGTTTTTGAGAAATAAATGTCTTAAACCATATATTTACCATGTTTACTGTTTGTTCCCAATATTTTGGCGCTGTTACAAGCACTATGATTACGAATAAACTGAAGTTATTGCGGGTGGATGTTTATGAGCAGACAAATCAGTCTACCCTCTTTCTGGACCTTTTTTGCACTTGGTACCGCTACCACTGTGCTGCGTTATAGTGTTAGTGCACATGTGAGTTTAAAAACACATCAATTATATCATCGACTTGTTTTCAGGTATGGATACAAATACCAATGAACCTCGCAGTCCGACCACAGACAAGCCCGTCGCTGATAATAAAGCAGAACCACAAGCGGAACTGTTGCATCAAGTGCATTTCATGTCGCATCCTGTACATTTGAGACAGGTATCGTATCGTAGTTTTAAAATAATATAATACAGGGTGTAAACGAACCCTTCATGAAGCTGTCAACCATTCAGCATTCTTTATTTTAAATTTCAACAATTATTGTTGGAAAACGCGTTTTACGGTAGAGTCAATGTCACTCAAAACGTTGTGCTGATGGAATAATGGTGGTGCATTGAATAGCACGGTGTCGTATTTAAATTCTATTTGTAATATTAAATCTTGAATTGAACTTTAATTTTTTTGGACAACTTAGCATTTACAGCCCTAAAAATAAAGAGTATATTTCAAACTCATCAAAAAACACTCTGTGTCCCTCTTCTTTTTATTAAGTTTTTTTTTTCTTTCCAGGCTCGTTCAGTACTGCTATCAATAAAGCAACGCCATCCAGAGGTATTTCGTAGTGCCTGTGTCTATTCCGACGTGTGTGCCTTACTGGCAAGAGATACATACATGTTGTGTGCTCGACGGTTCGTACAAGAACTGTTCCTCGATACGTGTTTCGATTGTTTTTTGACGGAACCCGCAGCGGTTCTGACGCGACACGGCGTCACTTCGCCGTCGACTAGTGTAGGCCCGATTGTACGCCATTAGTATTTTGGTATTTACGAGTTTGTGAGGTCGTGGATTTATGAAAGGAATATTTGAATCAGAATTTACTGCCGAGTTTTTTGTCCTGATTATAAGGAGTGATTGTCACAGATGCTATATTTGTTTTTGTAATGTATTATACTGTTTACAAAAGGCTACTATTATGATAATATTAAAAATAAACGGATGGACGCCGTTCGTCTGATGATTAATTTTATAAAACTGCCATTTCTGTATTATACAATGCAAGTTCGCGACCTCATATAGTTTATCTTGTAAACGATTACTACTGAAGTTTTACTTTTATGCAGGTTTTGGTAATTTATAAGGTACTAATTTAATTATTTCCGATGCTGTAACTTACTGTTATTCTATTTTCAAGCACTTGTATGGATTTGAATTTATATTATAGCACTTTAATATAGATAGTTTACCTTATAATATGAATGTAAAAAATAACAATCTAGTTATTTACGATTTAACGTTACACAACAGTCTTCAATTAGTATTAGAAGTTATTGTTGCAGTTTTAAATGTAAAATAATGCTAATTTATATTATTTTATAACGTAGGTCTTTCGATGTTATCGGAAGAATATAAAATAAAATTATGCCCCTTTGAAAGTGTGACATAAAAGTCTATAGAGTTTTAATTTATGACTATTGATTAAAACTAAATAGGTTTATTAGTGGGACAAGGTTTTAGATGAACGTGGACAAAATATTTGTCGCCATTTGTATGGAGACGCCTCGACAGCGAAGCGTGTCACCAATTTATTTAAACTATGACACAAATGACGTCAAGGTGACCCATGACAGAAACTGTGTACTAAACGAACTTTCTACGCCATGAATTTTAGGGCCTGTTTAATAATAATAATAATAAAATATTTATTTGCGTAAAACATGGTATAAAAAGATCTTACAGTAAAATGAATGGAACATACAGTGCGATCAAATTATCTTGGCAGCTCCGAACTTCGTGCAGGTCATTTTGTTACAACGAATGTATAAAAGTGTTAAGATATTTATTTTATTTGTTTTTCTCACTGTTTAAATTAGATATTTTCTGATCGTTTAAGTATTGGTTTATCTGGCAATAACAGTTTTATTCCCAAGTTTACATGCGTAAAATTTCGCAAAGCCTATGTTCAGAGCTGCCAAGATAATTTGATCGCACTGTACATGTAACCACCTTTAATCATCAAATGACTCCTCCCGCTCTGAGTGGAGTAGAATTTAGTGTCAGACTCTTTCTAAATGCTGGATAAGACCCATCCGTGTTCCTCCTAATGCTCTGCGTTCCAGGGCCGCAACCCTTGCAGCTGTTTCACCACCTACCTTTTGAGCACCACAGTCACGTATAGACGACAATCCGAACAAGCAAAAAAGTGCCCTAAGTCTGTCGACTTAAAGTACTTTTTGGCTTGTCGTCTTACTTGACCGTGGCGGTCAATGGGTTAACTACCTGTTTACTTACTTGTCAGATAATTTCATACAAATTCTGTTGTATGAAATAGAACCCTATTAATACTGCCGACTTTACCCGCTGTCGGGGATACCTGTCATACCACGTTCATGGAAAATCTTGTGAAAATAAAAACCAACACAACAAACTAATTATTATCATCCGAAGAAAACAAAACATAGCTTTATGATAAAAATATAAGAAAGCCGCATAACCAATTATGTATGTCAGATAAATTCCGCTAATTGCCAAGATCGTATTATACCTACATTTAAGTAATTGAAAATGTTTGTCAAAATGCAAATAGAGCTTTTTATTTATTTTGTATGTGCACCTTAATCGACGCGATTGCCTTAATGAGTTATTCTTTAGGAAAAATAACAAAACTATTAATAAACTAGTCTCACATAATGACAATAGTTACTGACAACTGACTGATTACCGCACCATTCCCACTGACTCCTATAGTTAATTATAGCGTACCTCTTCACCTATCCCACCTTAAGCAACGATACGAAATGTTCCCTAGTTTCAAGCATATTATTATAGTTTTAAATACTACTACAACCTTGTGTTCATTATTTTACTAAAGTCTTATGTTTGCATTTAATAGTACTTGTTCTCTTATTTTCATTGTTGTTATTTATGGAAACTCGATCAGAATAGCAATTTAGTTTTACTTTACATGATATTATAAGTATTAAAACAGAGCACGCAGGATGTCACATATTACTACTTGTTATAAAATCGTTTGTTAATGTTCAATAATAGTGTGTAATCTGTAGATAAAGTAAGTTTTTTCATACCACTTGTGGATTGTTATTAAATTTGAGTAAAAGAACTGTGTAACGCAGCAACATAGAGGAAACTTGTATATAGGCTATCTAGTTTAATAATTTATGCGTCCTCGATTTCCTGCATTTATGAGACTGTAACATTTAATATGAATATCAGATAATAACCTCTTATATACTGCTACTCTCCTGTTATATACTAGTCCTAAGAGTTGATTCTGATACCGAAATAATAAAATACTACTCATTTTATTAGTCGAAATTCATAGTAGCATATTATCTAATTATCCGTTCTTTTGTAATAAATACGAATAAGTGCCATTGTGCTGGTTCCTTGCAATTATATTAACATGTTACATTACTCTTAAGTACCAACCTTTTATTATGCCACTTCATTACAATAAATATATTATTTTATAACGTATATTATGTTTTTTTTTTGTAACATGGCGTCCATGTTTGAACATACACTACAATATACCTTATTGCGCTCCTGCACATTTTATTTATTACAGCATGAGCCATTAATACTAAATTAAGTAATCCTTTTACTCGGTCTTCTTACTGAACAACAAACATTCTAACATTATCAAAATACATGGGGGCCTACTCTAGCAGTAAGTATTTTAGTCTTAGTAAGCGGAGGAGATGAGACTAAAATTATAAATTTATATAGCTCCATCACTTTGTTCATGGAAGGATTAAATTAAACGACCAATTAAATTAAAAATAATAGTTTAAATAATAGATATAAATAAGTATAATTAATGTAACACATTAGGTGATGGTGTCCGATTCCGCCTTTTCACACCTTTACAATAGGTAGGTAGGTTCAAAAACAAAACCATATGTCATTTTGTACGTACTTCCCCTACTTGATTATTGACACTACATGATTATTTTATTATGACGAATTTAACCATTCTACGAATCTACTGAATAATTTAAGTGCTACTTTGACGATTCTGTCCCAGAAGCCTGGTTCTTCTTCCTCGTGTTGGCTTGCTGTCGGGTAGTCATCATCGAAATTCTCTAACTGCCGCTTTTGTCGATGAGAGTCTTGTATGCTGTCAAGGTTAGCTGAGAAAAAAACACAAATGGTTAGATAAATTACAGAGACATTACCAAGAAGATGGCCTTTATAAAAATTTATTTTCATATGTAATTGAATTTGGTCTTCTTATCGTGTGGGCAGTAAGGTCTAACGACCCTACACACCCTTGTGTCAGAGTTTCTAAACCGCCTCAAGGGCCTCTGACGTAGGGCACGCCACGATAGTGGCGGTAAGTCCCCTCTTTGAGGAGTGGCTGGAGAGGCGCCACGGCCTCACCTACCGTCTGACGCAGGTCCTCACCAGACACCAGACACGGGTGTTTCGGGAGATACCTGTACCGAATCAGGCGGGAGGAAACGCCCGGATGCTTCCACTGCGAGGATCGACCGGAGGACACGGTGGAGCACACTGTGGAGGCGTGCCCTGCTTGGGCAGAGCCCCGCCGTGTTCTCGTAGCGGTAGCAGCGATCGGCGGCGGTGACCTCTCGCGTCCGGCCCTGGTGCAAGCCATGGTTCGGGGCGAAGAGGAATGGGACGCCGTCGCCTCCTTCTGCGAAGCAGTGATGCTAGCGAAGGAGGTGGCGGAACGAGAGAGGGAGAGAACCTCTCAACGTCCCAGCCGCCGCGGAAGGCGCTCCGGGCGTCGGGGGCCACGCGATGACCTCCGGCCACCGTAGACGCGGGCCTGTGGACGGTGAGTAACGGGCTAGCTCGCCGTCCGGCCGTCGTCATGACGGCAACAGACCGTGTCGACAGCGCGTTCGTGTTCCACGCGCGCCTCAAAGAGATGTCGAGATCAGTAACATGGAAGGGGCCCCGCAAGGGCCGACGCCCGTCGGGGCTGTGGATTATCGAAAGGATAACGCGGCTCCGACACAAGGGCGAAGAAGAAACATGGGTTTGGTTTTTAGTCAGTAGAAGTCTGACACTCCCCTTCGCTCTGCCCAAGAGCGGGGGGGGGGGTTATTCGATGATTTTCCACCATCAAAAAAAAAAAAAAGTGCCTCTGACATGGTTTGACGACCGCCATTTGGCGGCCGGGACCACCGGCTTATACGCGCCTTCCGAAGCAGGGAACCATCTTTTTGTCAGACAATCAGGTGATTCAAGCCTGCAATGTCCTAACCAAACTAGAAACAACTTTACAAAATATGCTTCCCGTGGGAATCGAACCCACGACCACCGGGTCATAAGGCAAACGCCTAAACCACTTGACCACGGAGGCAGTCGGTCCTAAATTGGTTGAATTTGGTGTCCTACTATTATGATATCTCAGAATTTTTTAATTAGATGAAATACATTATTGGGATGTCATGTGGGTCCTAATGCACAGACTGACCTCAGATAAGGAGTTGGCTAGTGGTTTTGCCAGTACAATGTGATAGGTGATAGCCTCCCCTTTAATATTACCATCCTACCCAGTCTACAAGGCAAGGCGACATATAAATTATAAGGGCCCAGCAATCAAAAATTTATTTTAGGTACACCTCTTTGCTTCTATTACAAAATTGATTAATTTATTAAAGAGACCGTCAAACATACTTACATGAGAAGCTAGGAGCGTCAAGTGCAATCTGAAACAATGCAATTTGCATAATAATTAAATAAAGCCCTTTAATTTAATGCACGTGCGTTCGATTCTATAGCCAAACAAAAAAAACAAGTGGTAGGTACATGTGTAAATAATTATTTACGCCTCTGCTTTCTGTGATGTTCTAGTTACAAGAAAAAACAACGTCACGCCTGTAATCCCCGAAGGGTTAGGTAGAGGTGTACCTACCTAATAGTATTTTCCATCCCTGTTACATGCCCCCGTTACCTCCTATTACGTGAGACTTAACCGTAAATACGTTAAAGTCCAACGTAATAAGGGGGCGAATCTATTGCCAGTAACCGGGCACAAATCCAGAGTCTGTGGATGCTACTGAGAAATTCGTGATGGAAAAACCGAACCCAGAAGGAGGATGTTCTAATAAATACCTATGACATTTTCAGTTGAACCGTAGGTAAGTACTTAATTAAGTATTAGACACAAGCTTGAAGAAAACACCTAAATAGTAGTAAAAGAGACAACAAAAAAAAGGAAATAAAAGTTTATCGAATCACTCACTTGAAATGCCAATACACAGGAATAAAATAAAGTTAAAAGAGCGACGGTTAGTAGTATCGTCCTCATGTCTCCGGTTTCAGTCACCACATTGATTCACCATGACTGTGAACTTGCCTTTTATACGAGGGCGTGGCTTCGCCTGATTGTGGCGGAAAATCATTGCTTGCGGTCTCATCGCTATTATGGCTAGTATTCAAAGCCCTTTTCAGGGATCCGTAGGTATCAAAAACACAAACTTTTTTAATTTTTTAGTACCTACCTACTTGGTTGTGCATTCAAATTGCTGAAAATCTGACTAATAAAAACAAAGCAGCCGTGCAAAATTGCATTGAGTTGCGAATATCGGCAAATACGTGGCAATCACCTTGATGGGGCGCAAAGAACCAGGAAGTATGATAGTAAAGAGGGCAGGTCTATGCTTAGCGCTGGGTGACCACTGCTGGTTGGTTATCCAAGGAGGTTACTTAGGTTCGGTAGGTAAAGGCTGAACAGGCCGAATCGCTCCATGTACTATACCTACTGGTATTCAGCTGCATGCGGGTAGGCTGGAAGCCGACCCCTACATCGTTGGGAAAAGGCTAGGCAGATGATGATGAGGCCGAGTTTGCGCGGCCGCCTGCTTGGCCGCTCTACTGTAGGGTTGTACCAAAATAGAATATCAATTTGCCAACGCTCAACTCTAGAATTGGTGACTGTTGATATAAGTACGGAACCCTGGTTGCACTAACCAGACTTGTTCTTGACCTTTTTTTGTATTTTCCGACAGGTTCCTATCTCATTGATTAGTATAGGAAGCATGAATCAGCTGTACAATCGATGTAAGAGTCTTATAACTCTGCATGTTCCGGCAAAATAAAAACAAACAGCCCTATTTATGCTAAAGTCCCAAAAACTGCAAAGCAAACTGCAAACTGCTGTAAAGTTGCCACTCCTGAAGTCCTCAAGGTGTCTAAAATGGCCACTTATTATGAATTGCGTCAAAATTCGTAAAATGGACCACCTTAACTTCGTCTACCATTTTAAGTAGGTACCTACGAATTTTAACGCAATTCAAATTATGATCTGCCATGAGTGCAGCGGGGTGGCCCAGTGGTGGCGGCCCCGACTTACGAACAGTAGGTAAGTCGTGGGTTCGAGCCCAGGTAGGCGCATTACTTTATGTAATTTATTTCATCACCGCTGCTCTCAAAACGGTGAAGGAAAACATCATGAGGACTCGCATGTCTTAGAACCAAACAATTCGAAGACATGCGACATCTACCAACCCGCACTGGGTCCGCGTGGCGGATCCCTTCCTTCTTCTAGAGAGGAGGCTTGAGGCAGTGGGAACATTACGGGCCTACTACACGCACGCACTTCCCCACAGTTTTGCCTGCGGGATTACACGGTGCACACAGTACATCGCGCATGTGGTTTGTAATGGTAATACAGTTTTACCAACCATACGCGCGATGTACTGTGAAGTGTGAACGAAAACTGTGGGGAAGTGCGTGCGTGTAGTAGGCCCATAGGCTGATGAAGATGAATTATGATCCTATTATGATCTGCTAAAGTGGCTAGATAGATAGGTACCTAATGTTTATTTAATGAGCCCATGATGAAATTAATAGGGGATCGGACAAAAAAAAACTAATTAGTCCGTCAGATAGATTTCCAAAAAAAAATTAAACACGTATTTTTTCTTTTTTCACGTAAACCAAAAATGAAGACGATACAATGCTAAGAAAACTCGTGTGACGTCATATGATAGTACATTTTTAACCTACAATACAAGTGACGTTTCAAGCCCCACTCCATGATCTTTGACGCGTTTTATCTTCGTCAATTTTTATTAATTTGATAAAACAAAAAAACACATATCCCATATTTTTCGATAATCTAACTGACGGACTAAACAGAATCGTGTTTTTTCAGTCAGTCCGATCCCCTATTGCTGAGCGATAAGACTGCTGCGCTGCGTGTCGCGGGTTCGACCCCCGCACGGAACAAATAGGTACCTATTTGTATGGCCTACAGATAGTTGTCTCGTCTCGTTGTACGGGTCTGGATGATCGTGTACTTATGTGAGTTTATATGTCTCTAAACGCACCCACGATACAGGAGAAATTTCTAGTGAAAGGCAATGTTTTGAATGTAGATGGCTTTATGAGTAGAGAGGAAAATCAAAGAAACGATGGATGAACTGTGTGAAGGATGATATGGCAAGAAAGGAGGTGAGTGCTGACTTGACGAGAAATAGAGAAGTATGGAAGACGAAGACATGCTGCGCCTTCTCCAAATAAATTGGGATAAGGGCAGGAGAATGTTGGTACGTATGTAAAACGACAATGCCAAATTTTATATGGGAGTTCGGCTGTTCTTGCGTCTCGACGGTAAAAATATTCAAGTTTCTATACTTTCTATAAATATAAACTTGAATATTTTGACTTCCTAACTTTTGGTGTCGTCTGTACCCACCGTAGATCTACCTATGTACCCACATACAAGATTGTGATACTTCGTGTATGTTTTCATTACCTGAAGTGACCTTGTCGATTCAGTTGCATGTTCCGCACGAAAGCATGCATACAATAGAACACTGGACACACAGTATCATAGGCGTGGACTCGAACGGAAATGACCAGTCATCGCCACGTAACTAATGCTTTGATTACATATGGAAGTGGACATTAGAACCTAATTATTTGTTTACGTTTATCTTTTGAGCATCAACAAAAAAGTTAATGATTAGCTTTCGAGTATCGGTGTTCAAATAGTGATACTAGCTGAACCCGCGCATGCGTTGCAATGCGTTTTTCCTACCTACCTATCTACTACCCTACCTAAAAAAAAAGTATCCTATGTCCTTCTCCTGGTTCTTAGCTACCTCCCTACCAATTTTCAGCTAAATCCGCCCAGCCGTTCTTGAGTTATAAATGGTGTAACTAACACGACTTTCTTTTATATAAATTAATAAAAAAGTACGAGACGAGCCTTATGCACGCGCCGCGCGACGCCCCGCGTCTCCGTAAACGAGCCCTTAGGCTATAAAATTAATTACCTATACCTACTCTTTGCTCTAACCCTTATTCCAATTGATTTGGGATCGGCGTAGCACCTATACTCTTCTTCCATAGGTACTTCTCTATTTGATCGTCATCTCAGCAGACAACTCTTTTCTAGCCATATCATCATTCTTAGCTCGTCGTGTCTTTGGTCTTCCTCTCTACTCTTAGCCTACCACATTCATGCTCAAAATGATGATTTTATTAGGATTCCATAACCATTTTATATTTTGTTCCCTGGGAAGATCTTTGGTCCTATTCATTCAAAGGCACATTAAGAGATACTAAAACAAGCCTGCAGCAGTAGGTAGTTGGTTATTTAATATCATTGGTTATTTGAAATAATTCTCATTTCATCATTTTTAGAGCAGCGGTGGCCTAGTGGTGGCGGCCCCGACTTACGAGCAGTAAGTCGTGGGTTCAAACCCAGGCAGGCGCATTATACTTTGTGTATTTTATTTCATCGCTACTGCTTTCAAAACGGTGAAGGAATACATGTACAAGGAAACCGGCATGTTCTAGAACCAAAAATTCGAAGATATGTGACATCTACCAATCCGCACTGGACCCCCGTGGCGGATCATAATTCATAGCCCATTCCCTCTCATAGAGGAGACCTGTCCCAGCAGTGGGAATATTACAGGCTGATGATAATTTTTATTTGTCAGTTCTGATATTGACTATGAGATTTTCGAATGTTCTTTTCGAGAATTCAGTTTTATTTCAAACTTAAGAGGAAAACTATCAGCAATCGAGAGAATAAAGTGATAAGTCAGGTTTTTTTCCCAGTTTAAAAATGAAATACCTTAATATAGCATACAAATCTTTATTAATTACAAACATACATAAATTACTCGTAAAATTAACCTATTTCTTGGTCCCTCCGAACCCAGAAAAGCCCATGATCTGAGCAAGTTCAGACTGTGCTGGTGAATCCTCCGGTTCCTCGGATTCCATGAGCTTGCGCTTCTTGTCACGGCGTCTTTCGCGACGCTGTTCCTTGACCCTGGCTTCTTCTTCCGCTGCTTCCCTTAGTCGCGTGTCAAGCTCGTATTCGCGCTTCTTTTCTTCTAACTTACGTTTGTTATTTGCAAAACGGGCTTTTACCTGAAACATTAAATAAATAAACACAATTTTTGACTACCGTGGAAATGAAACTAGAATTAATCATAAATATACATCATCTGCCTAGCCTTTTCCTAACTATGTTGGGGGGGGGGGGCTTCCAATCTGGAATACAGCTGAATTCTAGTATTTTATATGGTGCAACTGCCTATTTGACCTCCACAACTCAGTTAGTACCAAGTAATAACTAATAAGATACTCCTTGATAATCATAAATATACAATGCTTTAAAAGAGTGGGAATTTTTATATAAAATCCAGTAATACGAACATTCCAATAATCTGGTTTTTTACAGTGCCGGATTAGTAAGTTTCTACTGTATTGCTAAAAAGTAAGCTTTAACTTGTATGCAGCAAAACGAAAATACTATAATTATGAGGCCTTTGCCAAATGGTATTAAAATAGATCAGAATAGGTAGTGTTTATTTGCCTAAACTTCAAGAAAGTAAGAAACAGGTGAGATCTTCTTCTTAGCTTGTGTTGGCCCAGATTTGGGCTACTAGTTTGGCGGTTCATCAGTTTACAGAAACTGATGAACAGCCAACAGGAGACACAGGGCACGATATTAAGTGCCCCATTGTTTGAGGAACAGCACCACAGTTACACTTCAGTGCAGAGTCATTTATGTATCTCCACCTCAGTAGGTTATAACCTGGGTCCGGAGTCTGTTTAAAGACTTCCAGGTCGGCCACGGCAACTCATGTCTAGGTGGGAGATTTTGAGCAGATGGAACAAATGGGTTAGGTAAGGATGCACTACCTCGCCACAGCTTTAAGATTTAGGATTTAATAGGAGGGTACTTCATTGAAGATTCAGCAAATAAACTCTACCGATTCAGATCTTTGGCTATAGATTTGTTGATGCATAATCTGGTTCATTTTCATTATTAATTTTATGTTAACACATTCATATTATACGAACCTGATCTAAAGAACTCCTTTCAATCTTCATGGACATGCCAAGATTCCTTTGATGTTTCTTTCCATTGATGTGGTCAAGGAAGTTGATGGAGTCTTTGACAACACAATCACAGACATTGCAGTAGTATCCTCCGGACTGAGAGGTAGGGGTGTTCTTTGTTATAACTACACTTTTACCAAGCTTTGAGTCTAAATCAACTTTGTAGTCGCGCTGTTTGAGGAGCTCTCTTTTCACAGGTACCGCTGAAAAGACATAAGTATGACTTAGATAAGCATTTCTAATATCTATAAGTTAGTTCAGGCAGTTGCCTAGCAAACATTTGTTGACTATTGACTGATAACTTTACTCAAGTTAAAAAAATAATGGCCACAATCAGTAGTTTTTTTATTCACACATGGATGGAATTCTGTGATCATCAAACCATTAGCCAGGCGTAGTGAATCATTATCAAACTTCTTCACAAGTTTGTCTCAAGTGGAACTTGTATCGATTCAGGGTCATGTTTTTATCCTAGACGTAAAGGATGGTACTGGTAATAGGTTAGTAAAAATACCTTTCTTTTTAGATCGTTCCTCTTCCTCCAATTCAGCTTTCAACCGATCTGCAGCGATTCTTTCGAATTCGTCTTTGTCCCATTTTCTACGGTGGTCATCTGGTCTCATTGTCATGATGGTAGAATGTATATCCAAGGCACAAATAACAATTTTTCAATGTCTCTTTAAATATTGTTGCTAGAATGCGTTTCCAAGTCACAATTAATATTCCTACGATCTACTACGATAATAAATAGACTAGGGCAGGCAGTGAGCTTCTTGAGCATAGGGATGTCGATATTCATTAATGACAATGAATAATCGACTAACTAATTATGGCCTCGTAAGTATTATAATATCTGTGGCCTCGTGAACATCGAAACCTCGATGAA
Organism: Diarsia dahlii; assembly: GCA_949775195.1. Lineage (NCBI taxonomy): Eukaryota > Metazoa > Arthropoda > Insecta > Lepidoptera > Noctuidae > Diarsia > Diarsia dahlii. The sequence goes on along the minus strand of OX459194.1, from coordinate 11,134,699 downwards.
TAATATTGAAACATTGATATACTTTGATATAGCTAGAATTTGATGTAAGAGTTTTTGCTGATAAATGTTATTAGCATTTTTTGCCTTAGCTCGCCTTAATTCAAAGACGCAGCCATTAAAAATGTGTGCTGCACTGTATGACAACATCTGTCTGTATCAACAAAGGAATAGATTTGAAGGAAAACTAACACAGTTTTTTTTTTCAATGTACCTAGAATATAATTACAAAACATTTGGATGTTTAAATCAGAAGGGTTTATTTAATAAAAAATGTTTTAAATTACAAATAAAACATTAAAACTAAGGGTGAATCCGTACAACGACCAAATAAGACACATAAGCATTTGATGTTTTATTTCACCAACAATAACATTGTTTTCGGACATTTTCCTTCTAAAATTATTATACATCAATTCTCTTGAATAGTCAGAATCAATATCGATATTTTCTAACATCGAACATCCCTACTTGCTTGATTTTCATTTTGACATTTGACTTAGAGGTCCATCCTTGGGGTGCGTTCCGAATTACGCTGTAATCGATTTGAGCGTCCATAAACCCGTTCCGAATTACTGTGAGCGCGATATCGATGTCCCTTGAATCGTCATAGATGACGTCATGACATGCGCCATCTTGCGATTACACTACACCGACCATGCCCCAAGTAGATATCACCGTGAGCGCTGTCAAAATCAAAGTAAAAAATGACAGATGTCTGATGCGTGAGTGTGTGTGTCTGGGTGTGTGTGTTCACAGCTGAGGTTCACTTCACTGGCTGGAGTCGCACAAATACATTCAATTAGTTCTTTGAAATCTCTTTGGAGTCTCATAACCATGAGTATTCAAGTAAATATACAAGACAAGCCTAACGGGCGACGAATTTCTCTAATGCAGGTTATGTTTTTGTTATCACGTGACGAGTGAGCACTGTAAACGCGTTTACGAGCGTTCCGAATTGATGACAGCTCTTAGCTGTCATAATCGTGATATCTAATTCGGAACGCAAATTATAGACGTGAGCGCTGTGAGCGATTATTTTGTAATACGGAACGCGGCCCAAGTAATCAATAAAACACAAAAAAAAAGGTAGCACTCCGGGAGTGCCGGCAGAAGTGAAAACTTCAATATTAACTTTCAAACTCGCGTCAGGGTCACGTGATGCTGATCGAAAAATCTTACGCTTTTTCGATCAGCATCACGTGACCCTGACGCGAGTTTGAAAGTTTTTACCCATACAAAAAAAAGTGCTCAGCGCCGCTAAAGAAGTTTTCACTTCAAAAACATTTTGACATTAGACATTAATGTCAAACTTGAAAGTGACAGTGACAACCTATGTGTTGATATGGTTAGGTTCGCTATGGGGTTATGTTCCAGGGTAGCCCGCGAAATTCAAATTTTCTTACGTTTTTAGCGATTTGCAGGCCAGTGCTAGGTTGTATGTTAGTGAAAATATGATTCGCGGCTGTAAGACGTATGCAGTTACATAATTATAATCATCAAAATCATCATTACAACCCTCCAAGTTCATGTAACTGTCAAGAATGACCTTTTGATAAAATACTCACTCTTGACAGTTACATGAACTAACATACAACCTAGCACTGGCCTGCAAATCGCTAAAAACGTAAGAAAATTTGAATTTCGCGGGTTACCCTGGAACATCCACCTTAAGTCAAAATTCTTAGTCTATGATTGTTGTTCCGTCGGGTTTTGATCTATTTCCGTGATTTGTGCACGATTTGTGCTACTGTTTCCACAAAAGCAAAATGAGAGATTTTTAAAATCCACGTCATGTACAGTGCGATCAAATTATCTTGGCAGCTCTGAACATAGGCTTTGCGAAATTTTACGCATGTAAACTTGGGAATAAAACTGTTATTGTCAGATAAACCAATACTTAAACGATCAGAAAATATCTAATTTAAACAGTGAGAAATACAAATAAAATAAATATCATAACACTTTTATACATTCGTTGTAACAAAATGACCTGCACGAAGTTCGGAGCTGCCAAGATAATTTGATCGCACTGTATCTGTACGAATAATTTGACTTTAGTTGTGAACAAGTCAACTTGCAATTGGAATAAAATTGTAACTCTAAAAGTAACTGATGAATGTTTGCGAGGGTCAAAAAATATTTTCATGCATTTTGATCGCTATAAAAAACTTAATAACGAAAAACAAAAAATAAAACACAAAAAATTTAAAAATTAACTTTAGAAGACAAAATCAGCTTCTGAAGTCGGTGACTTTTGTTTGATTTCGTTTTTTTTTGCCACAGACTTCAGAACCTGATTCCAGTGTGGTTTTTTTTTTTTATTGAAGTCGTTTAAAAAGGTTACCTATCTGTTAAACTTTCAGGCATTTTTTTTTGTGAAAGAACGCTGCTCTAGTGGTACACACGGCTACACATCAAGCTATACAAAACCAGTTAATCTTGGCCTCGCTTTACTAGATCTTTTCGCACATTGAACGATCAGATTATACTGGTTTTGTATAGCTTGATGTGTATCCGTGTGTACAATATTACCAACGGTACGCTATTATTCATCACTAGCTGACGTCCCGCGGTTTCACCCGCGTAGATCCCGTTCCCGTGGGAATACAGAGATAAAAGGTAGCCTATGTCACCCGGGATGAATGTAGCTTTCTAATGGTAAAAGAATTTTTAAAATCGGTTCAGTATATCCCGAGATTACCCCTTACAATTTAACAAATATACAAACACACAAACTTTACTTCTTTATAATATTAGTATAGAAGTATAGATAACCCACCACAGGGGCGATTCACTTGGTAGAAGAAAATTGTAGGTAGGTACCTATTAACTATTAACAAAAAATTCTTTGACTCTCTCTGACAATGCATCATCCTGTTTAAATATCATTCACTTAGTTATTAGCATCGACGCAATTCCGATTCCGACCCAAACCGGGGGTATGTTTGTAATCTTTCTTAGTATATTTTTTGGGTCCTACCTCACAATTTGTTATAATTATGTGTGAACCATAAATTAATTAAGTTTATTTGTTATATTAGTTTTAAGATAGTTCATAAGTGTTTCAACATCCGGACAAACCTTTTGAGGTTTTTGTGATGTTTTTGTGTTTACATTTTGTTTTAATCTTTAATTACTAAACAATAAAAAAAAAAAAAATAAGTTCAATGTTTCGATATGACTGTTTTTGATTGGCCCTTGAAGACTCGTGTGATTGTAGCAACTTACAATGCCTTAATTTTGGATACCTACCTACCCAACTTTTTTTAATAATAAAAAGTATGCCTAATGTATATGTATATCGATGTAGTTACTTTGAGAGGTACAAGTAATGAAATATCTATATAAATAAAAAGAGAAGTCCTGACTGACTGAAAGACTGACTGACTGACTGATTGACTGACTGACTCATCAACGCCCAGCCTAAACCCTTGGACCTAGAAAGCTGAAATTTTGCACAGAGGTTCCCTTTATAATGTAGACAAGGAATAAGGATTTTTCGAAATTCAACCCCTAAGCACAGATACCCTAAGGGAGTTAAATAGGGGATGAAAGTTTGTATGAAAAATCGTCATTTTTGATATTTTCTGACATCCACGCGGGCGAAGCCGCTGGCAAAAGCTAGTCTCTAATGTAAGCCTATTGCCATCAAGCGATTTAGGTAATTGGGGGAAGCCTATTCCCATCAACTTTCCTTGTATTCGTAATGAAAAGCAGTAGGTAATCCCTTGTTCTTAGAATACTAGCGAAACGAATTAAATTAAAGAGGTTATTCTATGAAGTTGTTGCTGTGGCTGTTGGGCCGATTACCTGTGCCGATTAACTTGATCTTCGACGAAGATTTTACTTTATGCTCTAGAGCATAAAACGCGACTTTATGTCGCCTACGCACGACATAAAGACGAATTTTAGAGCGAGAGAAGTGAAATAGTAGATTGTACACCAAGTGCATAAAACGCACCATTTTGCGCGAGACGTTTATCCATCCGATGCGAGCTTGCGAGCGAGGATGGATATAAAGTAGAGAGCAAAATGGGTTTTATGGACGAGTTTTACACTCTACTTTTCACTTCGATTGCGAGGAAATGAAACAGCAACTTGTAAATATTGTAAAAATAATTAAGGTCCCCCCAAATAACTTTATTTTTTTCAGTAGGAAACATGACATAACACCTGACTTATGTCGTTACTCATACTGCTCAGTTATAAAAACATTTTGAGCAAGCCTATTGCCATCAATCAATGTTAGCAAGCCTATTGCCATCAACTGATGTAATTGGGACCAAGCCTATTGCCATCAACCAATGTAATTAGGAGCAAGCCTATTGCCATCAACTGATGTAATTAGGGACATGCCTATTGCCATCAAACGATGTAATTAGGAAAAGCCTATTGCCATCAACCAATCTTATTAGGAGCAAGCCTATTGCCATCAACCGATGTAATTAGGAGCAAGCCTATTGCCATCCACTGATTTAGGTAATTGAGAGCAAGCCTATTGCCATCAATCAATGTAATTAAGAGTAAGCCTATTCCCATCAAATGATGTAATTAGGAGCAAGCCTATTGCCATCAAGCGATTTAGGTAATTGGGGGAAGCCTATTCCCATCAACTTTCCTTGTATTCGTAATGAAAAGCAGTAATCCCTTGTTCTTAGAAAACTAACAAAACGAATTAAAGAGGTTATTCTATGAAGTTGAAGTTGTTCGTTTGGCTGTTGGGCCGATCACCTGTGCCGATTACCTTGGTCTTCGACGAAGATTTTACTTTATGCTCTAGAGCATAAAACGCGACTTTATGTTGCCTACACACGACATAAAGACGAATTTTAGAGCGAGAGAAGTGAAAAGGTTTTTTTTGTAGGTTGAGAAATCATCAAATGACTCCTCCCGCTCTGGGTGGAGCGGAAAGGAGTGACAGACTTCTACTGACTAAAAACCACCCATGTTTCTTGCCTAGCCCTTTGTGTCCAGGGTCACGGTATCTCTTTCGAACAACCCGCAGCCTATTTGATGCTCAAAGTGCATAGTGATATCATTCACTCATGTGATTTACTAGATGACAGCGTAGAGGGCGCTACCTACACCGCATTCGAAAGACTTGTAGGTAAATCTACGACTATGTTGCTAAACTATTTTTGTCTGCCCCCTACTCTGTTGTGTTAACATGCTTAATGAGAATAATTCTAACGATGCTAGAAGTGTATGGACAAATCATTTTAATCATTACAAAGAAAAGATCATAACTTTACTAAAAGTCTCAAAGTCATTAAGTTTTTTTGAAACATAGGTTAAACACAAACCGCATTAAACCCAAACCCACCACAAGAGGTGGGCCCCTAATAGTTAGGTAGGTACCTACTTATTTATCTAAACTTAAATAGGTAGGTAATATCTTTAAATTATGAGGGTCACGCCACCGTCGCTACATACAGAAATCTAAGTCAGATAGGTCTTCCGAGTGATTTAAACCTACTAGGGATGCAGGAATTTTATTTGGGGAATGGCTGATGAGTTAAAGTGATGTCATTACGAAGGGAGTAGGGAGAATTGATGGGGGTAATGACAGTCAGCGCTGAGTGTCCAATAAAAAGAGTTAATGAGGGACCGACGGTCCTTTTACGCTACGAAGACATGAATTTATTGACTTTGAATACAATTTAATCGATAAGTGTTTATAAAAGCATTTTTCTACGAAATATTTAATCTTGAGATAGAATTCGAGCAGATCTTAATGGCTGTTATATCGGGATGAGCGATGAGAGTACAGTCTGTGAATTATTAGCTTTGAATATTGTGGCATATTTGCGGCAGTGGCACTTATCCATCATAAGGGTGTAATAATAATTCTGTACCTCTTTTGAATGAATTCGCGCTAGCCGTCCTTTGACTTTGAGTCGGGGTATTAGTCTCTACATTTGATTTGAAGAAGCTTTTGAATCATGTAGTATACCTACGCTGTACCTACTACCAGGGTTGGAAAAAAAACAGTTTTTTTTTACATTTTATAAAACAAACAGTTTAAAATGTTTTAAACAGGTGTTTTTTTGTTTTTTTTCCTAAGTTAGTTATCATCCATTTTTAATTGATTAAGCCTGATATATTTCACTTATATACTATTTTAAAAACTGCATGACAAAAATTTATCATAATTCAATACATTCTGTGTGTTCCTACGTTCATTTTTAGTAGGGAAATCTCCTAAATTTTTCTTAAAATAAGGGGAATACCCAAAACATATTTTAAATAATCACATTCACGAATTACGGAAGTTCTGGGAATTCCCCGGGGGACTTTGCCGATGGAGAATAGAGCGGACTTTCTTTCTGATTTTTCATTTCACAATAACACAAAAACCTTTGGATTTATTCAAACCGATGTGCGAAACCAAGCCGTGCCCGCCAAGCGTGGCGATTATGGCAAACCCCCTCTAAGCAAAAATTACACTTAGGGGAGGCCTATGTCCAGCAGTGGACGTCTTTCGGCTGAAATGATGATGATGATGATGATGATGTGCGAAACAAACTTAGTAACGAGAAAGCTGCAAAACTTGTCACAGTTTTTAAATACCTAAATAAAAATTAATAAATGTTGTCTAATCTGCTAACGAACAAATATGATTGTACCGTTGTACGTAGTCGTTTTATAATAAAAATTGTTAACTATTTCTTGATTAAGGATTTTAAATATTAAAAACTGTTTAAATGTCAAGTTAAAAAGCCACTTTAATTATTTTATAAAAATCGTTTAAAGTTGATTAAATAAAGGAAATAAGGAAAAAATAACTAAGTACTTAGTATTCATTTATTTTTGCAATTAAACAATGTTTTCAAACACCTAATAAAAAACTATGTTTTATTTGAAACTGTTTTAAACACTGTTTAAAACACATGTTTTAAACACTGTTTAAAACACATGTTTTAAACACTGTTTAAAACACATGTTTTAAACAACTTGTTTTAAACATGCCAACCCTGCCTACTACGTACGTGATACATTTTTGGTAGGTACCTACTATTAATTAGCAGTTGTTCATTCATCATAGGTGGTATAGAATTGCAAATTCGAACGTGTCTACAAAACAAGGCGCGTGCCTGAAGGGGTTTCCTATCGGCAAGAATAACGAACTTCCACCTATGAAAACTTTCATTCCCTACTATTTAAACACAACACATACCTACGTTAAAAAATCCAAATGTCATGCTTCTAAACCCTGCCGCACAATAATTCATTGGACGCACAGTCTGTAGACTGTGCGTACGTACGTGTGTAAAACTTCACTATAATAAAACAGCAGCAGTCCCCATAGACAAGCATGGGTTAATGCGACGCGATTTGGAACAAGGAGCCTGACGGAGTGGTGTCGTGAAGAGTAGCTACGAGCGCGGCCGCCCGAGCGTGACACATGGCATGACTATAATATTATTATGACGGCGAAATTTCTTCATTTTGCCCTTTTTGCCGGCGAAATAGCAGTTATCTATCATTATTTGTCTCCTGTTTTTTTTGCGAAAAGCACATAAGTACCTACATATTATCTAAGTAGGTATCTATTCTTCAGTTCTAGTTTCTTAGCTAGCGTAGGTATCTAGTTAGCTTAGGTAGGTATACCTAGTTATTACCTACTAGCTTAAAGTTATCTAAGTTTAATTCTAATTTGATGAATGGGTTTATTTGGTAAGGTCGCAGGTCGGTGCCTGCCTAGACGCTGTCCAATTAGTGAAAACTGTAATGTCAAGCTCTTAAAGACTATGACATTCCTTATAAGTAAAGCACCTTGTATAAAAAGTGTAACTTATTCTTCTCTATGTAATAGAAGTAAAACAAAACATAACTATCGGCGGTACCAACTTTGTTAACATAATAAACCTGGTTAGGATTAACCTACAAGGAAGTATCTTCACTCCGCTCACCGTAAAGCGGATTTTTTGCAGTCGCTTTCAATGTAAATTGCATCGGTCTCGTGAGGGGAACACAACCTGAAAGAACCGACGAGGAAGGGTGGAGCAATCCGACACACGTCGACTGTGTGACAAATTGACTTCACTAAACAAATTGGAACAATTTTCTTAACACGTCATCACCTTAACAGTCATTAGTCTAACGCTAAATCGTTGGTTCTTAACGTAAAAAGCAGCTTTTTCAGAGTATAAAGGGAGCCATTATAAAGATGAGTTCGTAAGTAGACACTGGGATACTTTGTGACTCGGATCTATGTTACAGTTAATGTGTGAGAGGTAGCACCGTTATTTATCACCACTTACCGTGATACTTTACTTTAATATTTTAACGGTTGATGTTGGGTAACCAGAGGTCAATTAGGATATTTCAAGCGGAAAATTTCTGAGGGAATCACAAGTTGTAATGGGTATAATCTAAGGTAGGATTGGTTGAACAACGTTGAACAGTCAGTTTGTAATGTTCGGTGAACTATGAAGATGTAAAACATGTCACTAGGGATTTGCACGAGATGTCTAGGTGTTGCGGACGGCTCCAAACGAGCCGGAGAGAACGCCCCCGGCTGTTTCTGCTTCAATAAATCATCTGTACCTATCTTACCTTCCAACGTATAATGAAGTTCGATTGTTTCGTTGAATATTAATAACTACGAAGTCCACGTGGATGTAGTGATGTAGACATACCTATACCTGCTAACGTTAACAGGCATTTGAGCGAAAGCTAGCTTACGCAGGTAATGGGTTTTGTTAAAATTTTACCCAGTTTTGAAACCTGGAGGTAAATTAATGGATATCTATTTTTGAACAGCACTTTGGTTTGTGTTAAATCCATATGAGTACCTATCTATCTACCGAATAATGAAACATCATAATTTTAGTATTCGGTGTTTTATGAATTTTACAGAAATATATCACATTTAGTTACTTACGTAGGCATTCAAGCTAACCGAAATTGTCTAATTTTAACAATCAAGATCCCAAATTCCCAATTAAGTTGAAAATCTAGACAGATTGTATTATCTTGATATGTGCGCCAACATTATAGCCAAACCAATAACTACCATATTTTTATTAAATATGCCTACCTATTATATATACTAAAGGTATAGAAAATATATTATATTATCTACTTCTTTTGGAAAAACATATAGTGTGTAGGTACACTACAATCCATCTTAATTTGGAGCACACGCGAACTAAACTCACCTGTGGTATCTTTCAGAAAGAATGGAATTTCTAATACATCATAGAATAAGAAACTAAAACAAAATATAACTCTACTTGATTCACTTGTGAAAAGTCAGATAGGTAAACTGTGTAGACGTTGATGTTCTTGCATAGTAGATGTAACTTGGATTAAAACATCACGCCTGTAATTCCCGAAGGGTTAGGCAGAGGTATAGGTACACGTACACCCACATTTCGCCAGTTATGTTTACGTCTGATGGATAGTGGACACAAATCCAAACTCCGTGGTTGCTACTAAGAATTTCCTGATGGATAATTTTTAACCAATAACACTTTGCCCGACGCGAGAATCGAACCCCACGACCACGCTCAGCAGTCGCTTGCTTGGTAGCAAGTGAGAGCTAGACCAACGCAGTTTTATGAAGTTGGTTTAAGTATGTTTTTAACAAACTTCAAATGATATAAAATGTACATCTGGTAAACTGTACATTTTATAATCAGTTCAACGAAAAATATAGGATAGACTATGTGACGGGTTTCCATTAGAAAGATCAATACTCTCTCATTTATTCATAACGAGCGGGCCGAATCAGCCATTTTTACGCAAGCCTAGCTAAATCTGTTGCGGTTACTAACTAACAGAATATATAGAGATACTTGTTTAAATAGCTAGAATCTTTAATAATATTAATCTTTGGAACTGTAGTTCGATTCGAAAAATTTTTTCAGTGTCAGAAAGCTACATTAAACGTGGGTGGTAAATTATAAGAGGTATCCTCGAGGTATCATGCATAGCTATCACAAATTTTGCGGACGAAGTCACAGGGAAAGTGCTATTTTGTTATAATTGTCACATGAATCATATCAACACATTTTCAAGGAAAATTCCCTCCATCCAGTCGTTGCTCACTATCACATTCCGATAAAACATATTGAAAACAATTTGGAATGGAATTTTATCGACAGGTCTCGAGTGTCGAGTCCCCGACTCTGTTAGAGAGAATACTCCTAAAACTATCTTTGTCCGTATCCTTGGCTGTCACAACCATAATGTAACTGATAAATAGATCAAAATAGGAACATTTATTATTAGTTTTATTGATTTCACGGCCATATAAGGCGTACACTATTTCATGCTGACTTTGTGAAGGAGAACGAATTGGTACACGGGGGGATGGTAGCATGCCACTTAAATAGGTACATTTAATAAAAATACAGTAAAATTGTGTGTAAAGATATATGAAATATTATATTTATGATGAAACTGGAGAAAATTAGAGTTTCAAGACTTCTACTTCATTAGCTAGGCTCATACTAGAAAACGTCCAGAAAATAACCGATTAACTTGCACGAGGTATCTTGTACTGCAACTTATTGGATATATTTAAAATATTCCGTATTGGTGGCTCACAAAATTGCCCTTAATTTAAGTGCGAACGCGTGGACATTAAAAGAAATACCGTAAAAGGTCAGGTAGATTTGATAAAATATTTATCACGCACGGAATAGGTATACCTACTCTTGAGGTAAGCCACATTGAGATAAATCTTCTCACGTACCTACTAGTAGTATTTACTTTACCTGAATATCTGGTAGTTTTCCTGGGTTTCAGTACTTCGTTCCTAAGTACTGTATGTGGTTTAGAGTGCGACGAACAACTTCAGTCGGAGTGTGTTTAGTGTTTGCAGTGAACAGTGCATGTGGGGACGAATGGACAGGTGACAGCTCGTTATAGCACCGTCTGCAAGACGTGAGACAGACTACACAGCGAATTTAAATGATTCAGTATCGATAAAATACAATATAAGGTCCCATTAAAATAGGTGGACAAAATTTCAGAAATCATTCAGACCACCAAAATAAGGGCGATGGTAAAAAAAAAAATAAGAAAAACGCATTTAAGTACCTACTCATAAAGGATGAGTTTTGTTCTAGAGTGCCGGCAATTTATTACTTTGAGTAAAAAAAAATCACTTTATTTAATTTTTTTTTTGTTTAGATATTTTTGGTTAGACCTACTGAACGCTGCACGCTGTGTTACTTGTCCACTTAATTTAATGGGACCCTATATACTTAACGCTATGAGAAGCTATAATCCTTGCAGTAACTTCAAAAAATTTCATTATCAATACTGTTGCGCGTTCGTTTAATTTCCGTTCAATATTATCTAATTGACATTAATAAAATTCAAACGCCCTATTAAAGGACATATTGATCTTAAAAATGAAATCCAATAAGAATAAAAAGAAACAGGCAAAGGATGGTGATAAAAAACAAATGAAAACGGTCTCAAAAAACGTCAATTTTGTGTCATCCCTGTGAAGGGGTGCTTTATTTTAAAATGGCGGACCAATTTGTATTTTCCAGCGGTAAAATTAATGTGTGTAGGAGAGATATGATGGGTTGCGGGATTGGACGGCTGTGTTTTATAATTTATATTTGCTTTGGAGATGCTCTGTACTTAAATACAAACACGCTTTTATTTTAAATGGGAAAGGTATAAAGCAATTAGTTACGTACATATTTATGTATTTAAATTTTAATTACTGGTAGGCGGGTAGGTAATCGTGTATGAATAAAAATCTATGGTTTTATCTACCTGGTCCTTCTCCGAAGTTAGAAGACTGAAAACCAGTCTTGCCGAAGACTATTTTGTTGGGTTGTTACTGGGTTGTGAAACTTGGCAGTCAGATATTCAGTCATCAATAGTCGAATCATCATCATCGTTCATAGCCTGAATTTACTCAGTTCTGGCTAGCCCTCTCTTTTCTGGTGCCAATATTCTCTCTCCTTTGTCAACCTCATAGAGATTTTTCCTCCTATGGCAACTATGCCATCTGCACATCCCGCGGCCAGAAGACCAATGTTTTGTCCTAATTCTTGGACGCCATTCGACGACAGTTTTACTCCACCTGTCACCACCGCGCCTTGCTATATAGGTGTCGACGCGATGTTCACGCGATTTCAAATATGGAAAACTTTAACTTTATGATCGTCTTAGGATTTCGATACTGAGATCTCGATCTAAGTATGTGTACCAGCTTTATGCCGAGCATGGAATGCCACATGGCTCTTTGTGCAACTCTCAGCCTGTACATAGCTACCTGCGTGAGCATTCATATTCCAGCAATCGTTGTTGGCTGCAACAATAAGCAAACATCCATCCATGTTTTACGCAAATAAATAAATAATCTTAATTATCTTATCTTATCATGGTAATTTAAATATCCCGTTTATAGTAGGATTCATAGTATTGTTGGCTGATTTCAGAATTTTGACCAATTTGCTAAACGCAGCCCACTCAAGTTGTATTCTTCGGTATACCTCCTTTTGTTGATGTTCTTTGCCAAATGAAAGCATATGGCCAAGATAGAAACACTGTGTAACTCAACCATGTGTAACTCTTCATTTCCAACTTTGACAGAAGGATTCGAATAGCTGTTGTTTGCGATAATCTTTGTCTTGGCCTCGATTGGACTGGAAGCCGATTTCAACATAGTTGGGAAAGCAGGGAAAGGCTAGACAGATAATAATGCCGATAAGGCCCTTTTGATGGTATAACATTATACTTTTAGTGAATCTATAATACAGTAACTTAACTTGAGTTTTGTAGACTGCAGGTCCTTTGTGAAAATAAGTTACAATTTTCCATTTTCCTAACTAAAATACTTACAACTTCATACCAACGGTTGGTATACTCTATTTGCCGTATCTTATATTGCAATATTGCGTGTCCAAGACGCTAGCAAGCGCAAGGACAAGGAGAGCACGTATCGGTGAATTCATGGGGGACATTGGACATGGTCCTATTTGTGTGCACTCATGCAGAAACGTAGGTACTGTTCCATGTTACCTGTTAAAAATGGCTCGCTCTTTGTTCTCGCTATTACAGTTTTAACTTGTGGAAAATGTGGATAATTAGTTATGTTTTTTTTATTATTATAGACGGATATTATTACTCGTACAATTTGATACATTTCCAATGGAGCGAAACAGATTTTCCAGAATAAAATAAATGAAAGGACTTTTCAATTTTTGTTTAAATTTTTTCGAAATCCTTTCGTAGTTTTTTTTTTGTATTCAGTCCATCAAAAACGTTAACATTGTCTAAAGCCGTTTGAAGCTCGCAGAAACAGGCTTGAACTAACGAATATAATTTGTGGTTTCTGGGAATGACATCAAAAGAGAAGCAGAGTGAGGGTCAGGTTTCTAATTAACTCTAAATATTATGTAGTAACCTGCTTTGATACAGTCAGAAACATAAGTTATATGTCAGCTGAATTTGTTGTTTTCATGAAGACTCATTTTGCGTCAAATTCATAGTAAACCATTATATTGCAGGGAACGGAATTTACCTAAGCAAGTAACGTTGAGCGGCGTAAATAAAGCTGGGTGAATTACGCATGTCTGGGGCTTGTGTCCCATCCGAGGTCCTACATCATACACCCCAGGGCCATGCACATACATGTATGAGCTACCTAGGTGGAGTATATAGGTGGAACATAACGCGCTCGCGTCGTTTCTTTCATCTTAGCGCTTATTACGCTTTTTCATATTTTTTTGGACGTTTATTTACGAGATCGTGAGGACGGGTAGCAATTTTCGGGTAAAAATATTAAATAAAATTCCTGGAGCCTGAATTCCCTATTTCTGACACTTTTATTTGATATCAAATTCTTAGGAAATATCTTATTGGCAAATATTTAGTACAGACCTAATATTTTATTTATCTCAATCATTGGATATTGAAAAAAGTTTGATTTTAATGTAGGTTTTTTATACTTTTGTTATTAATTAAAAATACAGTAGGTAAACGGTAGGAAATGGGGGTTGTATGTAGTTATGACGGATTTAAACTATTGATAAATATTATTAAACATGAAACCTGAACCTGGTCAGACCAGTTTCGCTCTGCCCTAAACACCTCGGTCTGCGATGCCATACACGCTGCTGAAGATGGAGTGAGCTGGCGCATTCAGTCCATGAGAAAGTCAGAGACCATGAGTACCAAGACTCCCAGTATAGAGGAAAAACGACGCAAGGAGAGGGTAGGATTAAACCTGAACTGAAATGTTGTAAATATTCAGAGCTATAAGTTCGTCGACAACGTTACACCTTCACGTAAAATATTTGTTTTACCCGTCTATTGCATTATTTTGTTGCATAGAACACGTATATATGGCAAATAGGTACCTACATACTCAAAATAGCAACGAAACAGGCAGTAACATCATGGACATTATTCAGCTTATTTCTCAGCGCCCGACCATATTCCTCGTGCATTCCGTTTGTGAATGCATTGTTTGCGTAAAATAATACAGGAGTAAGACAGCCATTTTGACTTTAAAATGGGAAATATTATGTGCAGTTTCTGTCGTTTCAAACGCTTGTAATGTTATTGAAAGAGTAGTATAATATTGGCCTTACTGATCAATCGAAAGCGAATTTCAGTATATTCTAAAAGAGTTAGTTTTGCATTAGCCCCAAAGAGCAAATAAAAACATTTCGATACCATATTTCACCTTTTCAATAAAATCTCTACGTAAAATATAAATATTTTATATAAAAATTTAAATGAGTATTTTTTTAAGGTACCGTTGTTATATTCATACAGAAGCTGATATTAAATTAAAACATATTGACTTCCAAAAAAAAAACAAACCACCACAGCATTTTTAGCAATTTTAAAAATAACGGAAATTAAAGTTCATGATTAAATTCGAATAATAATTTATCAAGGATATTTCCAGGAAATATTTTGTAACCTTTTCAAAAATGAGGCACAAGCTGATTTCTCCGATTGATGTTCACGGAATCATTGTACCAATATTTATTATTTATTTAAGTACCTGCGGGATTAACATATATTTTACCAAGATATATAAATACCAATAAAAACAATAATAAATACTAACGAGTAGATATGTTAATTCCAAAGGGACTTAAATAAATAATGTTTTACCTGTTACTCGAGCGTGTTACCTCCGTCGAAATAAAAGCGGTGATTTTCTTTCTTTGTATAAGTACCACATTTGTCAATATTCAAAGCGAATGTAATTTGCAAATAAAATAGAATTAGAATTCAAATAAAAGGAAATCAATTGTCTATGAGTTTTCAGTTATCTTCTTTGTGAGGCAGACATGCTCATCAAAATGAAACACAACAGAAAGCTCCACCAAATACTTTAATGATTATTAAGAGTTAATTCTCACAGACATGCCGAAATCTATTAAAGTAAAATAAATCTTAAATTAATTCAATGACTATTTCAAATGTATATTCATAACATAAAAAATCAAATAATAATCAGTCTGAGCATATTTTAAATATAATCTCAAAAGTGCTTTGAACTACTACTTTAAAGAAAATAACACACCCCACAGAACTTAAATTAGTATTTCAACATTTCGTTATTAAATATTTTATGCCGCACGCACTCGTGGCCAGTCCAGCTCCTCTTCAGCTTAGCGGCTTTATAAGCAACGTCAGTAATTTGGATTTTGGAGCGCATTGTGGTTTTGCGTACACGGTCGGTGGGCCAAAATAGCCACTTTCTGGAGCCCTGAGCTCCAAGATAGTGGCTATTTTGGCCCACCGACACCACAGCAACAATGCGTCGCGGCAGACTTCGTAGAAGATGGCGGGATGATCTGGGACAAGACTAGTGACCAATGGTCCTAGTCTTTCATTGGCCTTGAAACGAAACAACTGGAAGTCATCAGGAGAGGCCTTTGCCCAGCAGTGGGGTGATGCAGGCTAACAGTTACAGACAGTTACAGTATTATTTGGACTATCCTATCATACAACGCGTTATACCGACTAAGGAATATAGTTTGTGGTAGAATCATCCATTTCTGTGAAAAATAGGATCATGACATTGACAAATGATGAACATCCATTTCTTAAAGTGCTGGCACATTCAATAAGACATTTCCATAAATTACTAAAAGACAGGTACATCTAATATGAAAACGTTTCTTTTTTACTCAATCAAGCGATACGATCCAGTAATGAATTAATGTTATTGGTTTTTATATCGATGAAACACATAATACTGCCTAACTAGGTCACCTGATAGGCAGGATCTATTATGTAACAGCTACAATACTGTTTGTAGGTATATTACATGGTATTGGCATTTTGGTATTGTGCACGGAATCTGGATTTGTACCCGGTCGAAAGCAATAGGCTCGCCCCCTATTAAACGGGACTTAAGGGGACGGTGAACGAACATTCTCCATACAAACGTAATGCCAAAATCATTCGCGATACGAACATATTACCAACTTAAAATTATGTTATTCGGATACAGACGATATTTATCTAGGTTCCTATTAAACTTTTTTTTTAAAACATTTACTATTTACGAAATGCAAGCGAATTGCTATTTACTATTGACGAAATGCAATTCGCTTGCATTTCGTAAATAGTAAATGTTTAAAAAAAAAAGTTTAACAGGAACCTATATAAATATCGTCTGTATCCGAATAACATAATTTTAAGTTGGTAATATGTTCGTATCGCGAATGATTTTGGTATTACGTTTGTATGGAGAAATGTTCGTTCACCGTCCCCTTAATATAACTGGTGGAATGCAGGTAGGGTTACCATTTAGAAATTTGAAAAGTCCTGACAAAAAGCCTGACATTTCAATAAAAGTCCGGACATTTTAGTAATTTTTTAGAAAGATGCTCCTTATAACATGCATTTTAAAAACTATTTTAAAAAATTTTACAATTGTCAGACTGCCTGTTCTATTGAGTATTTGCGTGTGTGGAAAGAGTGTTTTCTCTAATGGGAGCACAATGGACAAAAGAGCGAAACAGATTTAATGAGTTTAAAGCCAAAGTTAAATCTAATCTTTGTTTAAAAGCTTACTATTCTATTAACGACTACTTAGATGATAAGAATAGTTGGTCGCTGAGTTGAATACAAGACAATGTTTGTTATTTGTGTTCTTTCTCCAAAATTAGTTTAATGTTATGTATTTATTATTTTATTTTTACATTGTTTATTGTTATATACTTTTGTTTATTACTGATTGTGTCTGTAGTAAATCTTAAATGTAACTGACACCTTGCTATTGTATCGAGTCTGGTTCTTCTAACCAACCTAACAGACAGATGTGTGCTGGGGAGTTTGTTCCGCCACTTCTTCTTTCCAGCTAAACACTAGGAAGTGTCGATGGGTGGGCGTTTTGGGGGACTGTCTTATAAAAATGTAAATACAGTGAAACCTGGTTAAATGTGTCTCAGATATTCAAATCTGTCTCATGGGACCCCAGTATGAGTTCCAGTTATAGAGGTTTCTCACTTATCCAAGTCCCAGTTAGCCAAGTTTCACTGTAGTAAAGTAGGTAAAGTAAATTTTGACCTTCGAAAAGTGCTGATTATCAGCCTAGTTTGAATAAATGAATTTTGATTTTGATTTTGAAGATTGTAGGTACCCTCGGTTAGATCATTGATGATGATTCGATACAACCTTAAAAATATGAGCTGTGAAGAATTCTACAAGAAAAGTTTTAATGAAAGGCTCCGTCAAGTATCAGGCACTGAAAAAAATAATATCCCGAAAACTATCGATAAGTTTGATTATTTTACGTAAAACTATTTTTGTTTCGAAGAAAATATTTTATGTTTGAAGTAGTTGATTGTTTGCAATAGAAGATTTGATGTTTGATCTACTTGTCGAATGTTGTAAGATTTATATTTTGTTTTTAGATGAATGAGAAGTTAACCTCTCAGGCGCCGCGATTGAAGACTTATTTGATATTCTAATTTAAGTTTTATTATTCGTATTCCATCTATGCCAAAAAATCCGGACAAATTAAAGAGCCGGACAAAGTCCGGACAAAGGTCTAGAAGTCCGGACATGTCCGGACAAATCCGGACGGATGGTAACCCTAAATGCAGGTGTACTGTAAGGGGAGGTGTGCCTAATCCTGCGGGAATTACAGGTGTGATTATGTTACTATTGTTCTTGGAATCGTTTTCGAGGAGTTCATATGCGAATGTTTTGTGCGTATGCAAAGTGTCTCCGGAATTAGCTCTTAGCATATTTGCATCACATAAGATCGTAACTTTACCGTTCTGCCAGTTGTTGAGGTCCGAGATCCCACATTACGATGACAGATCGTAGTGATCATAAACTTACCAACAAGCAGGGTGAGTAAGGGCCATGCAGCTTGCATGTCCACACCCTAATGGTCGGATATTGTACCACGGGAACGTCAAGTTTTTTTCCTATATTGCCATAGGATAATGTAGCTTTCTATGAGTAAAATAATTATTGAAATAGAACCTGTAGCCCCGAAGATAAGACATTTGGAAGTAAGGGTTGAACCTTTCATAACGCGACCTCGGCACAAGGGCGAAGAAGGAACATGGGTTGGTTTTTAGTCAGTAAAAGTCTGACACTCCCTTCCACTCTGCCCAAGAGTGGGGGGGGGGGGGGGTTATTTCATGATTTTCCACACACCGAAAAAAAAAAGGTTGACCTTGAACCTTTAGGTATTTACTAAATTTTCAAACACACAAAAACCTCTTTATAATATTAATGTAGATTCTCAGTAACTTTACAGAGGATAATAGAAATCATTATTCTTAGGGCCCCACCTGAAATGGCTTATGAGACACAAACATATTGCTGTAAAAGAAAAACAGAATAGATAGAGTCATTATCATTACCCACTCTCTGTATTGTTGATAAAATGTAAGAGTGGAGACAAATGGGGCAATTGTGGTGCTTTTAAGCGAAGGGTTAACGACCTATCATTACATTATATTTTTTTAAACTCATGGAACGGACAAATACTGCTTCACGAGTTCACGACTGTACGGGACCGGTCAATGTGGCGACGCCTGGGGGAGGCCTATGTCCAGCCTATGTTTCGTTAAAGTGTTCCTGTCATAACAGTTGTAAACGAAGCTTATAGATAATATGATTTGATGTGATTAAATTGAGCAACCTCCAATCAATTAATACTTCTCACACTCGTTACACGTCACACCATGTTATGTTTTAAAACTAGATTGGGCCGGCGTTTCGTACCTGACTACTCTGAAAAGAACAGCCGAAACAAATTTAGAGGTCATTGTCTCTTTTAAAGTTCAGACATTGGTCAAGTCATATGATGACCACGCAAATTAGCGTCTGAGTGTGTTGAGTGAACCTGTCCAGTCAGTGCATGCATTTGTCAGCGATAGTGGAGCTCGACTCATATAAGGAGCTCAACGTTAATCGTGACCCGAAATAACCGGATCAATTAATAGTAAAATATGTAGTTTAAGTCAGCTATAATTAATACCAACGAAATACTAGGCAACAAGTAAACACCAATTAAGTTTGTCTTGTCTTAATGGCAACTTAAAGCGAGCTTAAGGTAATTCCACTGTTATATCTAAAGGACAAGTGTGTCCATGCTGTCGAATAATTAATTAGGGACCGCCGCAGACGGTCAGTAGTTATCTCGCTGGAGCAACACGTCCCTCTGTTTGTGCCGAGTTTACTCACCGAAGGGACACCCGCACCTTGAATATTTCACTCAACAAGTGCCACGTAGCGTAGCGATTCTTAACATGTACAGTCACTACCACCAATATGTATACACTTACCTTAGTTGTAAATCAATTTCTACTTTGACTACACTAGTTTTTCTACCAAAAGACCTGTCGTCTAAAATGTGGATGTTCACGAAAACGTAAAATGTCAATCAATGCAGTAGGAGAGAATCACTTAAAAGTTGCTGCGTGTGTACTTATCAATGCTCGTGACTGTACATGGCTAGTTTGAAATTAATCAGTATGTGGTTTAGTTCTGCCTTCTTTAATATTTGAGCAGTGTTTGTTCATGCTGATCGATTTACGAGCTTCTCTTTGATGTAAAACAGATGCATACAGATTTGGTTTTATGACTACGTGAGTGAGTACACCTTACCGTAGTTTTAAGAGAGCTTTTGAACAAAGTAATGCAGTGAATTAAGAGAGATGTAGCGATTAATCATTTATTAAAACCAACTAGCAGCGTTTTCAATGTTTAACCTGTGAATCCAATTAGTTGGTACCACGATGATATGTTGGAAGACTTCAACGTTCCAAAATATTCTGTCAGCGTCGAATTTTAAATATTCTATTTGTTTTAAATTGTCCAATCTGCACAGTATTGAATTATAAGTGGGCGATACAACGTTTCATAGATTGAATTTTCGTTTGATTGGAAATTAATTGCTTCATAGTGCTTTGAAATAGCATTTAGGTTACTCGGAATAGAAAATGTGATTGCCATTTAATAAAATCACATGTTAAATTGAATTTGTGTTCAAAATATGTGAACACAAATATATGTATATAATATATAATATGTCTATATATGTGTATTAGTATGCACCGATATTTAAAATATGTTTGCAAAATGGTATTATCCTTATTATTTTTTATTTTTTTTTGTACTCTACCACAGTACTGTCCTATTTAAGCCTAAGGTTGACTGGTAGAGAATGCCTTGTGGCATTAACTCCGCCTATGTACCACTCTTGTACATGTAGTTTAAATAAATAAATAAATAAAATGTGTAAATAAATGGTAAATAGAAGATAATCCCTGTCCTATTTGACCCTAAGGTTGACTGGTAGAGAATGTGGCATTAAGTCCGCCTATATGTACCACTCTTGT
Organism: Diarsia dahlii; assembly: GCA_949775195.1. Lineage (NCBI taxonomy): Eukaryota > Metazoa > Arthropoda > Insecta > Lepidoptera > Noctuidae > Diarsia > Diarsia dahlii. Next base: position 11,113,883 of record OX459194.1, on the reverse strand, counting down.
GCATGAAGTTTAAATAAAGAAATAGAAGATAATATAATATAACTTATAGTCGAAAAAGCTAGCATAAGTTTACAAAGAAATATCTTTGTCGTGAGTAGTACCTATTGTAATAAGTACAGTAAAGCCGCTCCTAATTAAAAGTAAAATAACTGAACTTAGATCTGCATACACATAAATATGTTGTTTCTGTCTGCACTATTTACAATTCTTAAAAGGAAATACCGGACGCTACATGAGAATTCCGTCTGCGTAATTCCCCCGTGATTCCAGTTAATTCTGGTGGTTTGCAAGAGGTGTGAGCTAGAGTTATTGTCTGTCCATCGCCCGCGCGGCGGCGCCAGTAGCGACCAAGCTCTGCACACCAAATAGGATTACGGTTTGTCCACGCCGGGCTTCCATTGTTCTGCTACGTCGTCCAGGGCTTACGTATCGCCCAACAATCTGTACCTACTTACGGTGTACGTGCTTTGTGCACCAATTACCATTGGTGCTGCTGTTTTTAAAAATCTTTTGTTCATTTTTTAAATTTTCAAATTTCTTATAACCTTTCTACCAACACGCACTGGTCCTGAGTGGTGGATTAACCCATTCCTTCTCATAGAGAGGAGGCCTGTGACCCAGCAGTGGGAACATAATAGGCTGATTATGATATGATGATGATTTCTTAAAGATGCAAATGAAATTATCAGAACGCTTCAAACGTGATCTTCGATTTCCCAGTTATGTGCTTAGACTTTTACGGTGAAAGCTTTTGCAGTGAAGCCTTCGATGATACAAAAATTGGCGATGGTTCTCCGGTGTTCGTATATGCGGATAAGAGAGTAGGTATCGAGAAGGGTAACATTTACTTAGCTAAAATAACGCTACATTGAAAAAACAAGAAATTTTATACGTCACTGGAAAACTCTGCAAAAAATAACAGAGCTAATGTAAAAATTTCGCCAATGGAGATATTTAGAAGAAAGCACTGCCGTTGGGCGCGTTCCCGAGCATATTTTGGACGCGTCTCGCAACAAGATTTAATTTAATTTTTTCCACGCCGCTATTTTATTATATTACCTACAGATTTATCTTTTTTACGCTTGTATTTTATTATTTCGTAACGTCAAAGATTTAATATGGCCGTGATAACTTCTGGCGAATTGTTAAATTACGAAATTGTTGTTTAAATATTGTGTGTAATAAAATGAGTGGCAAAAAGTACCTACATGAAATATTGTTTTACGATGGATTGGGCTTTGTTTTATTTGGAACGGCCAATGTCAACTCTGTTTGTTTGCTAGGACATTTTGCTACATTCCAGTCTGAATGGTTTGTTGAATATCTAGTAATAAATCCTGAATAGTTTGAACATTTTGTTTCTGTTAGTGTGTGGTGTGGTGGCGGTGCTGTAGGTACAACATGTAGTGGGTAGTCGGGGTAGTTGGGCGGGGGGGAGGGCGTGCGGGGTGAGGGACGGCCTCTATATATTGTGAGCTTTCTGTTATGGACCATTACCGGCGCATTACTGCGCTTATATGAAAATTACCTACGATACAATTTCAACAAAAGGAAAGCGAGAATGCCTTCAAATACACGATGTCTCCGGATATGTGTATTTGTACTCGGGATGAGAAAATTCACCTCGGAGACAACACATTATTATGTACCGTTTTTATGGTACCGAACAAGGTCATCGTTTCGTTTATCCTTAGTCTGAAATTCTCGAGCAGGGTATCTATCTATCTATATTTTTTTTTTTTTTTTTTTAGAAAAACGTTGCCCCACACTAGGAATTTCTACTGTATCGTGGGTGCGTTCACAAACATTTAAACTCACATACACAAATACCCCGACCCGAAACAACTATCCGTAGGCCGTACAAATATTTGTTCCGTGCGGGGATCGAACCCGCGACACGCAGCGCAGCAGTCCATTGCTTGAGCCACTGCACCAACCGTGCCTTCGAATAATAATCATAATCTATATAAATAAAAAGAGAAATCCTGACTGACTGACTGACTGACTCATCAACGCCCAGCCCAAACCCTTGGACATAGAAAGCTGAAATTTTGCACAGAGGTTCCCTTTATAATGTAGACAAGGAATAAGGAAGGATTTTTTGAAATTCAACCCCTAGGAGAGTTAAATAGGGGATGAAAGTTTGTATGGAAAATCGTCATTTTCACGCGGTTGAAGACGCTGGCAAAAGCTAGTTCTTAAATAAGTCGATACAACTGTAAATAAAACAGGTACTGCATCCAAGTAGAACCTACACCGAGCCGGAAGCACTAGGCGGACTCAAGTTTTATTTGTCATCTTTCTACAAGCGAGATGGAAAACAAGGCAATCACAACTTTGACAGAACTGAGAAAACTTTCAGCCGGGACTGGAGTAAATTGAGTACATTGTGTTACTGCTATGAATTCACGTCGCATTGAAAATATGGGCCCAAGTTGGCACTGAGGCAACAGATTTCACCACCCACCATGATAAATAATAGCCCCTAACTTTCTCATATTAGCTACTTATAAGGGAAGAAGTCTGGTAAAGGACCCACGTATTATAATAGTTTGGGGTCATAAAAGACTTTGGGAGTTACGTTTGTTTGTCTATTTATTATGAAATTAATGTTACATTAATAGGGAAAAAAGGAAATAATAAAATGAAAGGAAGTTGTCTATGTGGCTTGGTTGGTTGGCCATATAATGAGGAGGGATGAAAAGTATGTGACAAAAAAGTGAGTGATGGATATTAATGTTGATGGATGGAGAGGGAGAGGCAGGCTAAAGAAAAGATGGATGGATGTTGTGAGAAATGATATGAAAGAGAATGATGTAAATGATGCCTTGACGTCTGACAGTGGAGAAGATGATGAAAACGTGTTGCGCCGACCCCAAGAGAACGGGACAAAGTTATGAACATGATGAATATCGAAATGAGGTATGATTATTAGAAGAAAGGAACCATTAATTAGACACAGCATACTATAATCCGCACTTTTTAGGGTTCCGTACCTCAAAAGGAAAAAAACGGAACCCGGATCACTCGTGTGTCTGTCTGTCTGTCCGACCATTCCCCCTCTTTATCTCCGAAACTGCTCAGCCTAAAATTCTGAAAAAAATACAGAAATTAGTTCAACACGTATAGATTACAGGAAAACCTTTATGAAGTCTAAGTACGGAACCCTTCGTGTGCAAGTCCGACTTGCACTTGTCCAGTTTTTTGTACAGTGTTTCCGTAATCCAAAGGGATTGCCAAAAAAAAGAGTTTGGAGAGCAGGAAAAACAGTTTTTGGATGTTTCATGAAAATAACAGGCTTTATATAAATTAATTTAAATAATATATACTATATATTTAATTTATATATACAGTAAACAGCAATCTGCAGTTAAGTAGCAACCCAGTTTACACTTAGTTAACTCTAAAAAGGCGGATGTATTAAAATCTTAAAAGCTGTTTGTCCCCGAATGTACCGCACTAAGCTACTGCGGCTGCACGGGATAACAGCTTGTCTGATGTATTTAGATAGTCGAATAAAACATAGAGTATTGTATATTTTTGTACTTTATGCTACGATTTTATAGGAAGGTTTTTGCGTAGCAAAGGCGCGTAGCACTGCTACGCACGGTTGCTACGACTTGTGGCGTAGCACCCTAATATAATATATTTAAAAAGCTGATGCCCGCGGCTTCACTCGCGTGTACTCGTATTATATATACTAAAACATTCCTCTCGAACCATTCTAGCCATTGGTGAAAATAACATGAAAATCGGTGCAGTAGTTTTTGAGTTTGTCGCGAATAGACAGACAGACGCGGTGGAGGACTTTGTTTTATAAATATGTAGTGATAATTAATTTAGAACCTAAATACATAAGGTAATTCCTTTTTCTCATTGAATTTGTAATGATTCTTACAAACTAATTTTGCTTCGTCCGAGGTCATACATCTGGCCATACAAGGATGTAATTATAAGTCATCATCTTCTGCCTAGCCGATTCTTCCCAACTATGTTGGGGTCGGCTTCCAGTGTAACCGGACCAGTATTTTACTTGGAGCGACTGCTATCTGACTTTCACAACCTAACCTGAGTAATACGGTACCATTTGGTAATAATAATAATAATATTCCACAACTATCACACAACGCCATCTAGTCCCAAGCTAAGCAGAGCTTGTGTTATGGGTACTAGACAACTGATAAACATACTTATATATTTCTAAATACATACATATTATAGATAAATTACACCCAGACACAGAACAAATGATCGTGCTCATCACACAAACATTTGTCCTGGGTGGGAATCGAACCCACGACCTCCGGCATAGCAGTTAGGGTCACTAACCACTAGACCAACAGGCCAGTCAAAGTCGGTAAGACTGGTGGTCAGTTTTTTCAGGGCACTGACTACCTGAAACGACTACCAAAGATCTATAAATGGCAGCTGGTACATATGGCAACGTCTTAACGTACTTTCCGAGGCACGGAGGAAACTCGGTATGTAATATTCACCCATCCATGGACCAACCTAGGCAAAGATCGTCCCGAGTGGCAGTTATTATTGGGTGTTATTTAACTGGATAGCATAGTATTCGTATTTTGGTCAACAGAAAAATATAATCTGCCAGCAGAAATAGCTAATTGGTCAGCAACTCATGACCAGCAAACATTTCAAAATCAATCAGCAATTTATGTCATTCTGGATGGCTGTAATTATTTTTGTACTGCATATTAATTATATAAGCTGCAATGAGCTGCTCCCGTTTAATACAATTTTGATAAGCACTCAGCAAAAAAAAAAACATTTTGAGCAACATATCACTACCGGACACTATTAGAGAGCAGTGGTGGCCCAGTGGTGGCGGCCCCGACTTACGAACAGTGAGTCGTGGGTTCGAACCCCGTCAGGCATATTACTTTGTGTAATTTATTTCATCACCACTGTTCTCAAAACGGTGAAGGAAAACATCGTGAGGAAACCGGCATATCTTAGAACCAAAAAATTCGAAGATATGTGACATCTACCAATCCGCACTGGGCCCGCGTGGTAGATTATAGCCCATCCCTCTCCTAGAGAGGAGGCCTGAGTCCCTGCAGTGGGAACATTATAGGCTGATGATGATGATGATGATCACTACCGGAATGCTGTAATATTGCGACCTTGCTGACCAATTAATTATTTTGCTGGCCAAGTAGTTATTTTGCGGACTGAATATTTATTATGCAAACTCATGTTATTGTAAGCTGCCTATTTATGATTTAATTTTTGACCATTATTAAAATTATTTGCGGAACAAGGAGTGCTGCCTGATTTTTTAAATTGCAAACAAAATCTTTGTATGATTATTTAAATGCTGTTTTTTGTTGGCTCACCAAATTTTATAATTGCTAAAGCATTATAATTACTTCCCGTTATTATTAAGCCACGACCTCTTCATACACGCTTGTATGTAAGTATTTAAATGATATGAAGATCAATATTGTTCGATTAACTGAACAGAGCGATTCGAAAACCTCCACTCACATATCAGTTCATGCAAGTAAATTAGTTGTAAAAAGTTAACAGACGAAAGGCTTTTTCACCGAACACGATTCCGCATGCAGTCAGTATATTGGCAGAATAATCTGCTAATGTAAATTAAACCGTACTACTCGGTTCTATAAAGGTTCTATAAATCGGATTTGACTGTTGGAACTTTTCCACCAAACTGTATTTTGCCTCAGAGGTCGTTGTAAATAGGATTTATATCTTTGGTAGTGCACGCACCGAATTTGCTGCAGGATTTATGATTAATGGTCTGTAGAGGATGAGCAGGATTCGTTAGGGAGCGTTAATTGTAACAGCAGGCTCATATCGCTCATTGTTAGGTCCGGGATTTGTATCATCCACCACACAGATATAGATAGACCTAGATAACGCAAGTATCACGATCTATGTGATAACCAAGCGTGCCGTTTTTGACTACTGATGTCACAAGCACTGAAAACCAAAAAATCAAAACGATTCACGACCGCGCGTGCAGCGCCGACGTCCAACTAGCGCTATACACCGATGCAGACTGAGCGCGAAAGTGACAACTTACGATTTTTGTACGTAAGCAAGGCACGAAAAGAGGCACGCGAAGTAGTTGCTCTTGCGTTATCTAGGTCTATCTATATCTGCGAGCCACCATCATAATTAGACCTTACTACTGCTTGGTTAACCATTATTCGTTGGCTTTATGTTGCTTCTAGTGGTCACTTTCCGGGTCTGGGGAAAGTGTTATTGGGTTTTTTGATCAAGTATTTCTCAGTAGCAGCCACGGAGTCCGTCTTGTACCCGGTTGATGACAATATGATCGCCCCCTACATTGATGTATTATAACCCATCAATGGCCCCCTATGATATACGACTTAAAAAAACCCCTATGAAATGTGAGTGTACTATTAGGGATTACAGGGATAACAGGATTATGTTATGTTGAATTATGTTTTACTCGTAACTATTATATTATCTTGTATATTAGTTGTTATGTGTAATTATAATTAAGTTATTTAAAACTGACAACATATTGTAGGTTAGACACATTATTAAGCGTGTAACATTTTATCCGGCGTTTCCCTCTTACACGCAGTCAATGTTTGTTAGCAAATAACCTAATAAACACGTGCGTGATATAAGTTAATACCTTCTTTCTTACTTCAGATACCTGTTTTAAATATTACAAGTTTGTCACAATTTATACACAGGGATTGTATCGTTTCATAAAAGAACACGGTAAAAAAACCTTGGGAGTTCTTGGCTAAGCCTTGCTACAAGGAGTTCTACTTCTAATGGGCCTACTACACGCACGCACTTCCCCACAGTTTTGCCTGCGGGATTACACGGTGCACACAGGTACATCGCGCGTGTGGTTTGTAATGGTAATACAGTTTTACCAACCATACGCGCGATGTACTGTGAAGTGTGAACGAAAACTGTGGGGAAGTGCGTGCGTGTAGTAGGCCCATAACACAACAGGGGTCTACTCTCTCTCTCTCTATCTACTCTAGTCCGTCAACGAAGATACGGGCCCGTCCGAAAGTATCACGAAACTTTGAAATGAACCCTACTCACTATTAAATTCGGATTCATGATTTTTGAAAATACATCCGGAGTGGAGACAACTGTCCAATCGTGTTTTCATTCTTTTTCCAGTTCGGGCATCTAAGATTAGGTAACCCCCTTTCTTCGGCCGAAACTACGGGTTTCGTGCTTAGAGATTAGACCTCCTGGGGGTCTAAAACGGCCACTTTAGCAGATCATAATAGGAATTGCGTCAAAAAGCGTAAAATGACCTTTCATAATAGTAACAGCGTCTGGGACCATTAAGGAAAATAGATCATAGGTAAGTAATAATAGGAAAACAATATGAATTGCGTTAAATTCGTAAAATGGTCACAGTCTCACAGACGCAGTTACTATTTTGAAAGGTCAATTCATATTATGATTTGCTAAAGTGGCCATATTAGACTCCCTGTACACGGTTCCACCCCGTGTACTGTTGTGTTAGAACTCCTTGTCCTTGTCCACTTGTCCAGTACATCATTCTGAGCTGAAAAAAATCTACGTGGGGGACCAAATATAAATTTTTCATCGGTTATTTAAAAAATACAGCATTTTCCTGCAAAAGTGCAATATAATACAATACACGGTACACTTTTTTTAAAATTACGGTAGGAATATTTCAGTGATGAACTGAATACGTGGTAACCGTTTTTCGCGTCTGTTTCCCTTGTATTATATTCAACGAGGAGTAGTATTAAATCTGTTACTAATTAAAAAAAATATAAGTTTCAGCCATTTTCGTGTTGCCTGCTTGTGATACAATGTAAATGTATCGCCGTGTAATTGCAAGTATAAAATATCAATTTGGAGGATGTTCGTCACCTGCGACCCCCGGATTAAGGACTACACGGGGTCTGTTAATATGCAAATGAGGCTCTCACCTCACGAGTTACGAGTCATCAGACTGAGTGCGTTTTGTGACAAAATTTAACAGGTTCATATTTCTATGCAAAACATCAACTTGGTGGCAGGAAGAGCGTCACACTGAAAACTGAAGCTTTCGCCTTTTTACAGCTTTTTTATGGAGACAGTGATACGCCGTTAAAGGAACAACCTTGTCAAAATGAAATATACTTCGAAGTTACCTTCAAAAAGCTCGAACGTATAAATATTTTTGGGAGAGCCGAGATTTTAAATACATTAATTCAATTCGGGTGTCTTCATTAAATTGTCTTAACCTTCTTAAGTGGATTTAAGAATGTGTTTAAGGTGGAGGCTATCGGATTTATAAAAGAGTCTGTATTTTCTTGAATTTATTTAATCTTTTTTTGGCCCGTTTTAAGCAATTGACGTTAGCGTAGTGGCTGAGCGATTGATTGCTGCGCTGCGTGTCGCGGGTTCATTTCCCGCATCGAACATAATTATATTTGTTTGGCCTACAGATAGTTTGTTCTAGGTCTGACTGTTGTGTATGTGAGTTTAAATGATGATGATATATATACCTAAATACACCCACGATACAGTAGAAATTCCTGGAGTGGGGGCAGCATAATGTTTTTTTAGCGAATGTGAAATGGTTGGCTTACTTGTATGTGATCGATTTTGGCACTGACGTTTGGATACGGAACGCCTGATTGGATCTCCGATCAGTTGAACGCCAATTTGGCATTGTGATGGTTTGTTCAAAATAACAATCACAATGAAATGATATGTGGCAACAGATTAAATTAAATAGCTTTTCGGAAGCTCTGCTCTCACTTGATATAATTCCAAAAATAATCTCTATATTAATAAAGATAAAATAATCTTTCTACGAAAGCCTCGGTGAGGGACGAAAACTAAATGATGCAGTCCTTGTTGAGAGATCCTCGTTCCTCACATTACTGACGAGCTAAACTGCCCGCCACGATCAGCTATTTCCGAGTATCTCATTCTAACATGTCTCCATTTCTGCGAAGAGCTCTTTGCTAAAATAGTTCCACTACATACGTATGTACAGCCATAGAAATGAGGAACTAGAATTAACTATAGTTCGAACGGAAGCACATAGTTTTAACCAATACAATGAAAGTGCCGAACTGGTATTACAAATGTTCATTGGAACGCATACCATGCATTTTAGAAGACCCGCTCGCCAATACAAGTCGCTCCAATCGATTTTGGCTCTCTAACGCGGAAATTCTCCGTACTGGCTTCTGAAATTCTTATGCGGTAATACTTGTTGTTCCTGTTTATGCGGCGATGTGTAACAGCTTTAAGATAATAGAATGAGTTTGCCTTAAATAAATTAACGAAGTTTGACATAATAATTCGCTATGATAACTTTTACAAGGTTCATCTTGTCGTTGCAATAAACGTCACGAGAAAATGTTATTGGGACATCACAAAGTCTGCAAATACAGTTTGTGATTTAGAGATGGAATTGCTAAAGTAAATGATCGTGGCACTTCTACTCAATCCCATCTTTTATACCTACCTATACATAGAATAGAATGGCTATAGTTTTTATCTAAGTTTTGAATCCTACAATTATCGTAGCTTTTTATTCAACTTTTCACTAATCATCCGACTGTAACCGTGCCAACGAAAGACAAAAGAAACATTTTATTTCATTACAGCCACTAGGTCTGGCCTTAGTATCAACGAAATTAGTTTTGAGTATCTCCCATTGTTCGGCGAGGCTGGTCACCCCGTGGTTAACGCGGGCCGAAGGTTCGAGACTTGAAATGTTAATGAGCAACCTACTTACCCCATCTTTGTTCTACAGCGTGATTAGGCGTCGCTTTGTCAGTATTCGGTGGGATATTGTAGAACTGGCCAAATATTTGCGGACTGTCGGCCAGTACCCTCATGTAGGTAGGTACATACCTGTATGTTATGCGGGCATCTTTCAGACAGTTTATTTGCACTATTTATACCTGCAGGGCAGTATACGTTTACCTCCGTCAGTTTTGTTTGTGTTAGTCAGCAAAGAAACGTGATTGTATTTGTGTGATCGTGCTTTCAAAATGTTTAGCGGTTACCTATGTGTATTCGCGTGTCATGTGTTGTATATTCAGCGGATTGACGAGATTTGAATTATTTTTAAGGTACTCAAACTGGACGCGATGAAACAGTCATCCTGGTTATAAGAATAAGAACAATTTATTTAAAAAATGTAATACAAAAGGTATATTTAGGCACAGTAGGGTTATTTCTCATAAAAAGGTGTAATTAGTGATTATTAATAAACTATAACTAAAATATATTTAACAGCTGTTGTTGTTGTGATTACTTGTGATGTGTCATGTTTGATTAAATGTTTGGTAGCGACCTGTCCGATAGGTCTATTTGAAGTGTGTTTCAGGCCCCGTCGGGGCCGCGGATCCCCGTCGGGGCCGCGGATCCCGTCGGGGCCGCGGACCCCGTCGGGGCCGCGGATTTTAGTACTAGATGACGTGGTCTCGGCACAAGGGCAAAGAAGGAACATGGGTTCGGTTTTTAGTCAGTAGAAGTCTGACACTCCCCTTCGCTCTGCCCAAGAGCGGGGGGGGGGGTCATTTGATGATTTTCCACCCACCAAAAAAAAAAAAAGTGTGTTTCAGGCCGTCACTATACACTGTACAATTAAATTATGAAGACGATTTTCCTGTATTGTCTAATAAATATTAAAATCCTCATTTATCAACAACAACTGTGTGTCTATGTTCAGTTACAAAATAAAAATTTCATGCGCGATATGTCGAGTATCATAAAATAAACATTTCCGTTGCTGTAACAAAAAAACTTGAGGGATTACATCCGTATAAATAACACAGCGTGAAAATAACAATATCGCTTGGAACTCTTGGTAATTTTTCACTCGAGTGTCAAATGCTCGTAAAAGATATTGGAAACAATTTGAGCGATATCTTGCCCCCGCGGACCTATTCGAAAGAGGACGTCTTTTGCGAGAAATATGAATAGCTATCACTTATTTGATCTTTATACTCAATGTGATCGAAGAACTCAATAACTTTGTCATTAAAATGGCCAATCTATTTCTGCTCTATTATGTAACAGTTCAAACATCCCTCACTTGTAAAACTTTTGAGTGGGTGAACCTATTACAAAAGGTTTGTCCTACCTTTAACTTTCATTCAAGACATTTATTTTTTCTTGTCCGTCCTAAAAAAACAAGTGAACGCACCATCCGCCTGGAATCATCAACTGAACCAGAGGGTAAAGCGCCTTGTTTATTTATGTGATTGCTGCGTTCATTTCAGCTTTCTAGAAAACCACTTTATTTTTTGTTGACCTCATTTTATTTTTAATTTTGTTTAAGTTACCATTACAGCCTCTAATTTTTGAGTTCCGAATTCAACTATCTCGCGAATTTCGAGGCTTTGTACAAGTTACATGGTAGGGGCGATATAATAGCGTTACTTGTAATCGACAATGTTCGACACTTGTTTAGTTGTTAAGAGATAATCGAATTTTGTTGCACGATATTGTTGGAGAGAAAACGTGAGTGTTATTTGTCTGTATGTTAACGGTCTAGATTTATGAGCAGCGTTTAGTTTTCGGTCCATTCTTTTCGAGTTGAGAATTACTATTAGTAATGTCGATGCTCATTGGTGCCTAGCGGGGTGGCAGGCTGGCAGGCCGGGGTCGCGGCGCGTGCGACTGGCGGCCGGCCCGCCCTCATTAATTCTCTCTCGGCCAACACACAATTCGGCCCGCGCAGTATGAGAATGACAGCACTCGTTAGTTATCCCCCCCGTTTGTTATGTTGTTATGACTCCGACACTATCTATTAACTGTTGATAGTGTTATTTACGAGTTATGTTTCTAGGTAGGTAGTTTATGTTAGAAGCAGGATTATAACCAGGTTAGTTTGCCACGGCTTGCTCGTAACAAATGCTGCACGGCGTAATAAAACTAAACATAAACTAAGTACAAACTGGGTGTTCACGAACACGTTAAAGCTTAACGACGCTATCAGCTGGAAGTGTTATTTGAACTGTCTACTGGGAGACGTAGAGTGCACCGTCGAGCCGGCCTGACTTGAGAGTTAGCCTCGCACATGAAACGTTACGAGACAACACGGCATCAGCCCGTATCTCATGTCGTACGACTCGCACATGTGACGCTAACTTCAGACCATGCAAAGTGTCCCAACAGTGTGGGAACTCGTTCATCTTACTCGAGAACTTTGAATTTCATTTCGAAGCAACAAACAAAATCTAATCAACTCATTCGATTTTGGAATGTTGTGACATCGTATTTTGCGTATCCTGTAACATGAACATTGAACATAAAACCGTGACAAAGCAACACGCGGGTAACTACGCATGTATTTTGCCTTTCGTTTCCGGTTTGCTCAGTTGTGTAAATATTTGAAATGTAACATGAATAGATTTGCGTGTCGAATTTGAAAACATAATACATAGTGTCAGTATTATCAATTCATCATAGTCTTTACTTACATGTCACTTAGCACATGGATAATTGTTTTTAGCACCACGCCTGTCTGTAATTTCTTGTTTTAATATCAAAATCAAAAGTCATTTATTCAAACTAGGCTGATAATTAATCAGCACTTTTCGAACGTCAAAATTTAGGTATATAAAGTCTAGGAAATGGAACTCTTTCTTTTGATTATTTAAATCAAAAGTGTAGCGATAGTTTCACCCACATTTCGCCAGAGCTTGGTACTACGAGTCCATTCTTCCGTCGGTGATATTATTGTAGAGTAAATGCATCCTTGATATTGGCTTAAAGGACAAAAAAAAACGCTACAGCAATCGACCACGAAACAAAACTTTCTCCTTTTCCGAGTAAGAACATTCCAAAAAGTTAAACAAAATAATTTGATTAAACAAACGGTACATTAGGTTCAGTCACGGTTGTAAATACAATAGTGTCCTTAGGATTTCAAAGTGTACAAGCAATTACAAAGGTTTCGCCGTCGCCTGTCGGTCCTGGCTCGAAGGCAGTCCGAGATGTATCGTAAATAATTAACGAGCTCGCTTGAATTAGGACGCGCGGCTGTTCACATGGACCCGTTTTATGTTCATAGTAGTGTTGTACTGAATAGGAGCCGACTATCAGGCCATAGGTGTATTCGGCGATTAGTCGGCTCAATTGTTTAAATGAAATTATAACCATATTTTTATTTTATTCAGCTTTACCGTCTGTTACCCAACTACGAGGATGCCAAAAAGTAAGGTTGTGAATTTGTGATTTTAGCTGTATATGTTTACTTTTATTTTATCTAGGAATCGGAAATCTGCATATAGTAGTCAACGAATTACAGATTTAAATCAAGAAAACAATATTAATTTGAATTATGATTGCACGGCGGGTATGCGTTGTGTGATGTACTTACTGCGATACTCACTGGAGCACATCATAAAGGGACTCAGCTGTAACTGCCTACATGAAACAGGCTTCTACTCGTACACCTCGCCAAAAAAAAAAACATTGGCTCAGCACTGGTCAGCCAGTCGGCTACTAGTCGATCAAAGTCATACTTGGCCCATCTCTAGTTTTATAGTGACAAATATGGACCTTCGGGCTTAATATTACGTACTACGGAGCACTCACACTTGGCTAGGGTCGGAAACAATTTCGTCATCAACTATTCATACCATACCTAAGTAGATAACACTTAACTGGTAAACAAGGTATATTTCTCCCCACTCTGTATATTTATTTTGAGAGCAATTTCCCTAATAACTTTGAGGCGCTTACAAAGGAAATTGGCGATCCGCCTTGAGGACACTTTGAACCTTCCCAGGAATGTTATCTCTTCCCACGGGGGTTGTCTCTTTAGTGCATGAATTTTAAACTTGCAATAATAAGGCTAATGCGTACCGCAGCTTCTTAGTGAAAATGTCTTGATAAACGTGGTTGATAAACGTTGGCTTTTTATATTTATGCTGGACAGAGAGAGGACCAACTTTATTTATATTTTCTAAGCTCAGCGTATATTTCAGTCATATTCTGAACATGGGCCGCATTAAAGTTTCAACATAGTTTTCCGCATGCAGTCTTCCCTAACTGCCTTTTATCAAGTCGTTAAGCCATACGGTTCCTCTTCTAGTAAGTGGTATTCAAGATAAAAAAAGCAAAATTAAAAATTTTGACAACACCCACGACGGTTAAAAATTAATTGAAAAAAGGATAAAATAACATAAAACACCCGCCTAAACAAACCCAAGAATGTCCGTCGGGGGCTGCCATTAAATGAACTAGTTTTGCAATGTTCAGCTTCCGACGGACATTCTTGGGTTTTTTTAAGGCGGGTGTTTTATGTTATTTTATCCTTTTTAAAAAAAAAAAATCGAAGACATGTGACATCTACCAATCCGCACTGGGCCCGCGTGGTAGATTATAGCCCATTCCCTCTCAAAAAGAGAGGAGGCCTGTGTCCCAGCAGTGGGAACATTAATAGGCTGTTGATAATGATGATGATGATCCTTTTTCAATTAATTTTTAACCGTCGTGGGTTTTTTCAAAATTTTTAATTTTGCTTTTTATTTTAAACTTTTTACTTTTATTTTTTTTTATCTAAGAACATGCACCAATCAAACTTTAACCCATAACTGAAAACTGCATCAAAATCGGACTTGTAGTTTTGGAAAAAAATGGCAACTTTGATTTGCACAAAAAATGTTTGCTGCAGCGCCCCCTGGTGAGTTGTCACCGTAACACCTATCTAAGAACATGCACCAATCAAACGCGAACCCATAACTGAAAACTGCATCAAAATTGGACTAGTAGTTTTGGAGAAAAATGGCAACATGTATTTGCCACAAACACACAAACAAACAAACACACAACCTCTCACCCCAAACGCATATACCGTCTCCGTTCCGTCGTGGGTAAAAAATAGGACCCACAGAAAGCTGAGCAAAGTTTTACGCACACCCTTGGCCGTTACAATACACACGTTACAGCTTTCGGTTATAAATAAGGAAAAACTATAAGCCGATCAAATCGAGTCAAGGTTCCACGTGCTCGATTGATTGAAGGGTTCGGCACTGTCACCACAAAGATGGATAACGTATTGTGATGGCTCCAGGTCTCGGCCTCAAATCCAGTGATGGTAGCCCTGTCCTAAGACCAAGTCCTGTAACGGTAAGGATGACGGCCTGTGTTGTCATCATACCAAGGTTCTGTGTTGGCTCGCGTTGATCGTCTAGTCTGTTTGGTTTTGTGAGTGAGTATACTGAGAAAGAGTCGAACTTTCTTAGTTAGTCTTTGGTAATCAATACTGTGTTTAATCTAGGAAGGATTGAACTTCCTCACACCAGTGTTTAAGGAATAATGCTGTATCAAGAGAGTCATTTCGGGGTTTTTTAATCAACAATTAGATTTAGATTGACCACAGGTCAATCTCGAGTACACTCCACTGTGCGAACAATGTAGACTTATCAATCATTCTAACTCGATAATGCGGAGCTTGTCTCGACGCGTCTGTATTATTATTTAGTACAATACTTAATCAGTCTTCCTCTGATTTAATAAAGGATTTTACAAGTTAAAATCAATTTGACACGTTAGAATGATTATGTAAGTTGATACATGTGCGTTTGTGCTTATTTTAGCCACCGCGTCTGACTGATATCGTTCAGCATGGGGGAAGCCCTACACCGCGCCACGGTCCTTAATCAATGTTATTGGGGGGCAATCGACTCCCTGTAATCGCTACGAAGCGTTAGTGATTCCCATTTCCATATAGGCAGGTACTTGCATTTTTTTATAGCCAGATTCCCGGTTAGGGCAGGCATCGCCAGATTCCCAGTTAAGGGCAGACTTATTTGCCAGTTCCCAGTTTGGGCAGACTTTCCCCCGGAACCATGGTTTTGATTATGTATTTATATTTGAGTTATATTTAGATTTGGAAAAATCTAGGTCGGGAGTCGGATTGCAAGACATGACGTGTATGGTATGCTGCGTTATCACTGCCAGAGACGTCGCTCAGTCGTGTATCTCAAGCCATCAGTATAATATATCAAAGTTAGGAAATATTAATGTGCATTATGCAACACAGCCGAAATGTTTCTCTCTCTCAAAACAGTATATCTCCTCCAACATAGTTAAGTGATTGTTGACTTGAATCAAAGTGATGATTAGGTTCCTGTAAACTTGTGTCTCTACTCGCTCAGTTTGGGTTTTACTGATGCATACTAGGTCCAATTAAGAATCAAACGAACTTACCTAGTGAAGTTTGATATCTAATTATACGAGTGTCTCTCCCGAAGATGATTACAGTTTACATGCAGCAGTACGAGAGTTGATGCTGTCCTTATCACACTTTTTAGAGAATTTATTTTTAAATAAATTTAAAAAATAGGATAAAAAGTAGTGTATTGACTATTTCCCCCCACTGTAGTGCAAGCCGCCATTGCGCTGCAACGACAATCCTTGACTCATTTTTTAGAGTTCGATTTTTTCGATAGGTCTCGGGATTATCAGGGAGGGAGGGAGTGTAATCATCTTCGGGAGAGACACTCGTATAATTAGATATCAAACTTCACTAGGTAAGTTCGTTTGATTCTTAATTATACTTCGTATCTCTCCCGAAGATGATTACAGTTTACATGCAGATGTTTAGAGCATCGAAAAAAATTGACATTAAAGCGATCGATAAAATATTATGCTATTTATTACGTTTTAATTACTGAAACGTAATGCTAATTATATTTGTTTGTAATAATCATAAAACTAAGGTACAACAATAATAAATAATCATCTAAAGAGTGCATCTACAAATTCAGTTTAGTTATGGGGAGGTACATTCTTATTATAGTGTTTTTGTAATACATGGGAATTGGGAAGATTCACTCCAGCCTGCGGCCTTTCGAATAACTTCCAGATTGACACCTGCTCTCTGAGCAGACGCAGATGCGTGCCTTGTACTGGTGTCCCATACAATTTTACATCTATGCCACTTTTTTCTAGAACTTGTTTTACCCAGTGAGAAAAAGTTTGAGAACCCACTTTCTTATGTGGTTTGATAACTACAAAATAAAGAATCTTCTTGACACATGACACGTAAGCAAACAGTTTTATCTATATAGTGTTAGAAGGTTAAAGCTGGGAAAACGTTAGGGCTTTTTCTAATATATGGCAACAGAATTAATGGTACCTGGCCGGTTTATATTAAATCTTCGATTTTAATTAAAATTTTGTCTAAATCAAAAGTAATATTTTTTATTTTTATTAGGCTTAAAGCTGTGGGGCCCGTAAAGCTCAGGATTGGTGCCCTGAAACAGTTACACGAGGTCGTGGCAGACCACGTAGGAGATGGCGGGACGAACTGGATGTCTTCCTTGAGAATTGGAGAGACGTTGCACAGAATCGCGACCGTTGGAAGGAATGGAGGGAGGCCTTTGCTCAGCAGTGGGACAACATAGGCTAGCTATAATAATAATAATAGGCTTAAAGTTTGATTTCTCTGTGCAGATGCTAGTGCTAAAAGAGTTACAGTTTTTAATAAAATCTTTTAGTGTAATTGAATCATTAGGAAAGTTTAATAACTTTATACAAGATTGTGATTCCAGGTGTGGAATTTTGGTTTAAACAATAGACCTCTTTGAAAAACCTTTTTAAATTTCCTGACCTAACAATATTGATATTGCAGAACTATTAAGTGTGCTGTAACACCCGAATTAACTAGCTAAGTCAAGAATTCTATTAATTGAATAGTGTGGGAATCACAGTAATCTAAACCTTTACCATTACAATATAGCCACTATATGAGTTTAGTGCAGTATTATATTGCTTCAGCGCGTTTATGGAGAGAGAGGCCATCAATATATTGAGAGATGCTTTGGGTTCCGCGCATTAATAGTGACTGCCGGATAAATTCCCTGCCATCAGAGTAAAATCCGAGTGGAGAGGATACTCCCCCTTGAAAGTAAAACACAGTAGATTTTTTTCAGGATTAAAATAAAGTACTTTCGAAATAAGTAATTTTAACCGCACTGGGTGCCAAGGCTGTATTGGTCAATATGGTAGTACTATAATCCCTTCTGCTTGTCATTTTTAATTTTATGAAACCTTTTGAGATAAGACTAAAAGGAGTAAAAGCATAAAAAATATACTAATCAACAATAAATATCATCTGCCTAGCCTTTTCCCAACTATATTGGGGTCGGCTTCCAGTCTAACCGGATGCAGCTGAATACCAGTATTTTACATGGAGCGACTGCCTATCTGACCTCCACAACCCAGTTAATACTAGGTAATACGATACCCTTTGGTAAGACTGGATGTCAGAATTTCAGGTCACTGACTACCTGTAACGTCTGCCAAAGACTAATATATGGCAGCCGGGACCAACAGCTTAACGTGCTTTCCGAGGCACGGAGGAAACTCGGTATGTCGGGCGGTCACCCATCCACAGACCGCCCTAGGCAAGCAAGGCTCCTCCAACAACAATAAATAATAACAATAATTTCGGAAATTGGATCCAATTTCCAGGAAGTACATCTGTAACATTTATGATTCTGGCTATTTGCAAATAAGTCGAACTGTGGAATACCGAGTGAAAGTGTTACTTTATTAAATGCGTAATCTGCTATTCCGATTCTGTATCTATATTAGCAATTGCTATAGTATTGTCTATTCTGAGTATCTTCACACCATTGTGGGAAGTAAAGATTTTTAGACCATAAAAAGTTGATAGTAACTCAAAAGTATTTATGATATTTATATGTGTTTATTGTAATTATTAGAATAGTTTAGTGCCAGAGATTTTGCTCTTCCTAGAACCTTTGTGTATACCCAGCCGTATTGAATGGCGGAGCATGCTGATGTTAACAGACCTATAAGTCTATCAGGTTCCCTTTTCGGTAATGTTTTGGGCATGTTGCTTGCACAGAACAGGCACTTTTTACTTGGGTAAATTTTACTTTTGTCAGTGTTGATTAAAAATCCTTATCTTTATAAAAATTCTTTTGTCGCTTCGACGTTATTATGACAGGTTAACCGATGCATAAAAAATCATATTATAGTTTACTGATAAATACCCCAGTGAACGTAAATAATTCAGTACAGGTTTTGTTAATTTAGTGAATACGTAGGCACAGATATTATAATACTTCGTAGGGTACCTACGGGTGCGGTAGGTACAGAGTCCAAGCGGCAAAACGTTAAGCTCAAATAATTGATTAGTAGGTAAATCTTTTTAAGTTCCAAGTAAGACTTAGGTACCTAAATAATCTCGCTTTGGGCAACTGCAACCAAAAACATACGCGTCTTTTAAGTCCATATTTGCCATAAAACAATTTTGATTTATAACTGTGCGGTAGTCTTTCATTTTAAAGTGGTCAACATGAACGGATTTAGTTAATCCTTTTAAATTAAGGAAATGTTTCCCGTTAGGCTTAGGTACTGTAAACAAAGGTGAAGGTGAAATACATCACACTAATATTATAAAGGCGAAAGTTTGTAAGTGTGTATGTTTGTTAGTTCCTCACGCAAAAACTACTGAACGCATTTCGATAAAATTTGGTACACAGATAGTTTATAACCTGAATTAACACATAAGATAGTTTTAATCCCGATTTTATCTTCCCGTGGGATAATTTTTGAGTTGTAGGTGGCGAAGCCGCTGGCAACAGCTAGTCATTGAGAAATAAAACCTGATTATAGCTCAGAATAACAATTATCAATGTTATTTTCTGTGACCATGAATAACCTTTTTGGTATGTCAGGCTGATGTGGTTCACAAATAAAAGGTATTTTATATCCTTTAATTCAAGAAAGGATAGTTTTATCCTTTGTAATGAGTATGTATTCATTAAAGTAATGCTGTAACCAGCCAGCTATTGGAATATTGTTGTCTACCTGTGCCGAGGTGATTAGCGGCGTCAGGCTGCGTGGTTGGCCACCCGTGCACGCGTGGCCGTCTGTGCGCGGTGCGGCGGCGGCGGTGATCCCGCGGCGGCGGAGGCGGCTCGCGACTCGGCGGCTGGTGCCCGCACGCGGCACCCCCCATGCGTTTAAAGGACCGTTTAGACGATACGTAGTACTCGACTGATTGCGCTGCTGATTGAATCTCGCATTATTTGCGGTGAATCTTAATAAAATTCTGAGGTAGGTAGTCGTTTTATAGCCTGGGTAGATTTTAGATGATCAGGCAAATTAGAACCGAATAGATAATCGTCTTTTGTAGCGTTTTTTACTACATCCCTTTTTCGTTTACTCGGATTGTAACAGTGAATCTTCTAGACAGAGATTCTCTGTGGTTTGCGTTGCGCGTTAGTCGCCCTGCATTATCACCGAGTGTCTTAGTAATGTCTTGTGGTATGTTTACGATTAGAGTTAAAGCTGTGCTTTGCAGATTGCTGAGAAACAGCTGGCCATTTGATTTTGTTTTTACTCACTGTGTGCTTAGCATGGGTGCTTTCATGTGAATACAATTTTTAGCAGCCAGATATTGTTTTAGGATAACAACGTTTTCCTTTTTACCCGACTACGGCGAAGCCAAAAGGAAGGGTATTGATTTTGGCAGTCTATGTATGTATGTATTTATGTATGTATGTATGTTCCACCGTAGCGCTTCAACTACTGAACGGATTTTTTAGTCAGACCGTTAATTAAGATGTGTTTCCACCGCGTTGTCAAATCTTTGTGTAAATTGTCTCCAAATGCTTTATTTAGTGTAGGGTCTGAGCCCAACAATTGTAAAATATCCGGGTTCATCAGGATTTTCACCAACCGTTTATTTTCCTTCTTATGGTGCCTCATTATTTGGGATCTCACCTACCAAGGAGTAAAATATAATCATAAGTCACCCGCCATAAATAGGTAGGTAGGTAGGTAGGTAGGTAGGTACTTGACTTTAACCACACACGCTTTGCGTCGGGATATATAAGTTGGTGGGTGCAGGTATCAACACATTCGGCGGCCATAGTATCCACACACGATATACGTCGGGATATATAAGTTGGTGGGTGCAGGTATCAACACATTCGGCGGCCATAGTATCCACACACGATAAACGTCGGGATATCACAATGAATAAAATCATTTTATGGCATTTGTAACTTTGGCATGCATCCACACACGATATACGTCGGGATATATAAGTTGGTGGGTGCTGGTATCAACACATTCGGCGGCCATAGTATCCACACACGATACACGTCGGGATATACAAGTTGGTGGGTGCAGGTATCAACACATTCGGCGGCCATAGTATCCACACACGATAAACGTCGGGATATCACAATGAATAAAATCATTTTATGGCATTTGTAACTTTGGCATGCATCCACACACGATATACGTCGGGATATATAAGTTGGTGGGTGCCGGTATCAACACATTCGGCGGCCATAGTATCCACACACGATATACGTCGGGATATATAAGTTGGTGGGTGCAGACCAGGTATCAACACATTCGGCGGCCATAGTATCCACACACGATAGACGTCGGCGTAACACAAAGAATAAAATCATTATAAGGTACTTGCAACTTGGCATTAGGCATCCACACACGATATAAATATGGTTCTAGATCACTAAATAGTTAAATCCTCCGACAGAGAATGCGAAGGAGATACCGCTGGTTCACTTTCCGATGACGATGAGGAGATTCTTCTTCGTTTTTTCACTTTTGTTAGTAAATTTTCGACACTGTCACTATCGTCCCGACAAGATCGCTTTATTTTTCCCATCGTGTAACGAAATTACAGTTATTTCCGGACGAAACAAAGTTTTGTGTGAGTCGGACAACACGAAATCACGTAATGAGTCAAGGATTGTCGTTGCAGCGCAATGGCGGCTTGCACTACAGTGGGGGGAAATAGTCAATACACTACTTTTTATCCTATTTTTTAAATTTATTTAAAAATAAATTCTCTAAAAAGTGTGATAAGGACAGCATCAACTCTCGTACTGCTGCATGTAAACTGTAATCATCTTCGGGAGAGATACGAAGTATAATTCAGTTCAGAAGGAACTTATAGTCTCAGACCTTAATTGAAGTATCTGACTTAGGCCTGGATTCTTATCTCAGACCTGGTCTAAAGTAGTACAAATTATTATATTAGGTTAAATTCAATAACGTAAAATCGTGTCATTCAAGGTTCAGTGTGTAAATTATAGAGAATTCATTATTGGAGATCCAACCTGATTTACTCACTGATGTTAAAGCAATGCCTTTGTTACTACTTGGTTTTAGCTTTATCAATCTTCCATTATCAAATTCTCTACACAGGTAATCTTGGAATATAAAAGAAAGAGGTGGTTGATGTTTAAATTATTTATTTATTTTCGATAAATTTAACGAAAGAAACTGTTTGATTAATTAGACCTAGTTCGCTAGGATGATAGCGAGCTAAGGTCGAGTGTCCCATTACTAAACCTAGTCAGTTAAGGGGGAATGGAACATCTCAAGCGAAAACCCCTTCTGACAGCGAAAGAAACTGTTTGATTATTTAGATCTAGGTCCGCTAAGATTGAGACGGACCTGGACCGAGTCGTCCTCTTCTAACCTAGCCAGGTAAGGAAAACAGAACGGCTCAAGCGAAAAACCTTTCTGGCACACACAAATTAGATTTACAACATATATGTACAATATTGACAATTATTTATCAGCTTATATAAATTGCAATACAACTGAGAGGAGAGGTAAGGCACACATAAAGGTTACACAGTTTTGTACAAGGTACTTAAGCCACAATATCCCATGATAATTTACAGTAATATACTCAGATCTCTAGCTTAAGCCAGTTCACGTAGTTCAAGGTCTGCGTGATGTGTATCGCCTATACAATTCAAAGCGATTTCTCCACAATTTCCGCCTTTCCATCTCTTGCAAACTTCTATACAAGTTATCACGAGAAGACAAATTACTATTATCAAGAATAGTACAGCAGCTACTTTGTCTAGGCTAGACCAAAGGTGCTCTCGTGTCTTTTGACTTAGTGAGTATAAAATATCGAAGTTTGTTGCAGCCTCCATTTTTACTTGGGTCGTTAAATAGATTGGGTGACTGAAGTTATTGTAAATTAGCTTGGGATCTTGCCTTTACACAAAATTTGAACTTGGAATACGTTACCAAATTTCAGCTCTCTCTCTGTCTCTCGGTTTCACTTAATATTACTTAGACTTAGACACACTGCTTCTAATTTTATTTTAAAATACAATCAATATTCAATGATAATTAACTATAATTATCACTTGCAACCGCCTTGACTCTTGAACTTCGTCTGTCCCTGACGATACCCGCGTCCTCTCGACTCCTTGCTCCACCCCCGCAAGGCACCCAGATAAACTCCTCCTAGAAATACGAATCATACGCAAGTAATCTGTTTTTCATTGGCTGTCTTGTGTAAGACGCTTGCTCATTGGTCAAAAGCATGGCGTCGGGTTCCCGCCAAATGCTGCGTACGCCCTTCATGTGCATCGTCATTTCACACATCTGTTTACCAGGCGTTCAGATTTTCTGAGAAAGGTTACTTCAACGTACGATTTATTGCTTTTCGAGTGTCGTTTTGTAATATTATTTTAAACTAAATTCAATAGATTTTTATTTTCTAAGTGGTTTGGGTCCGTTTGCTTATCTTTTGTTTCTAAATAATTTCTTCCCATGGATATTTCAATAGGTAGTTTTTGACAAGGGTTGAAATTTATGGATGGCTATAACGTAAGTTATTTATTTCTTCTTTATGCAATAAAAGAATAGTGGTTCGGCGAACGACCATCTCAGTATGTATTTAAAGAAAGACTATTCCGTTCAACACAGAGCTCAGATTGACATTCTATCTATTCTATGAACTCGATGTGTAACATGTAACACCCGAGTACCTACTGAGTCTAGCGAGCGACGTACCCTATTTATGAAAATGTGCTCAAATGAGGCCGTACTAAATGCCTAGCAGCGAGAATAATGTTATCCAACTTCGCTGAATAATGTTAAACAAATATAGACAAACTAAATAAAAGCTAATGAACCAAGCAGACATTATACATTCCAAATACGAAATACTAAACAATTTCTATAATGAGATAACTCATTGAGTCAAACCGACTTCGAATTTGTAATAATTCGTCAATTTATGTCTTATCAGCTAGAGAGTAAGATTTTATCAACTGAGTGATGAATTCGATTCGTCTTGGGGTGAATTACAGCCAAATGTAATTCCTTTTAGAATTGAAAGGGAATACAGATCTTCGTCACAATAGAGTAGATCTTGAGTAATGTGTAATCAGCGTAGTAAAATCTAAAGCGGGTCTGTTCAAACAACGTCATCCTTTTGTTCTCGTAATAAACTGTCAGGGCACAAAAGAAATTCACCGACATCGGATGTCGCCCTGTTGAAATTTAGAGCTTTTCTCACACGCTAACGGCCG
Organism: Diarsia dahlii; assembly: GCA_949775195.1. Taxonomy (NCBI): domain Eukaryota; kingdom Metazoa; phylum Arthropoda; class Insecta; order Lepidoptera; family Noctuidae; genus Diarsia; species Diarsia dahlii. The sequence continues at coordinate 11,089,533 of OX459194.1, read as the reverse complement.
TGTCCCATCCACTCAAAGGCGGTTTATGAAAAGATCCGCCACCGTACTTGTATCTCTGTGCGAATGTCGCATTCGGATCCATTGTGGCTTAGACAATGGGGTATATAAAAGAGTTCAAACTAATAAACGTGTCTATTCGGTCCCACAATAGGGTGTTAAAGAGTTTTCCCGAAGGAATATTATAATGTAGTTGTTTTGTTTCACAGCCTACTGCACTATTTTTAGTGTCATAGTAACGATCGTAAGCAGAAAACCTCCATAAAGGTGCTTTTGTTCTCTTTCATGTTACTTTGGTAATGGAAAAGGGTTGGGTGTATTAGCTTTCTGCCGCGGCAGGCGTCAATTGCAATTGACTGGTTCATTTGTATTCGTGTGGGAAAGTATTTTTACATAACACAACCATCATGCTTGGGATCTAGTAGGGGTTAAGCAGAGGTTGTGGTTGAATAATGACCTAAAATACTTTTGTATCTTAAGACAGGCGGTTCTTATTGAACGAATTGAAAACGTATTGCTTTAGGTAGGTAAAACCTACGTTCCATTATAAAACCAAGCGTTCTCTGTCATTCGAGTAAATAAATTAATATTTCCGAGGTGTAAAAGATAAAAATGTTTGAAGCAGGTGTATTAAAGAGAACCAGCAATTTTTAGAAGTAAGTTTCACCACTATATTCCATATTAAAAGCATTACGGTTCCACGAAAGTGGGGATAAACAGCCGCTCCGCACCAAAAGATAGTTTATAATAACCCGTCTGCAGCTGTGGCGTCGTAATTCCTTTCTTAATATTAATATTAAGACCGAGACAACGATAAAACAAGAGAAAAAGAAATTCATAACCGCGTTTGTATTTCACTGGTTTAATTATTTTAGGAGTCGTAAATTTTGTGCTTATGTTGGCTGATTTTATTAACGTTGGCTATGAATGGTGGGGAATTAATGAATCTATAATTTAAAGTGGCACATTTTTTGTGACTGCATAACATAATGTCACGCCTGTAATTCCCGAAGGTTTCGGCAGAGTTGTACCTAATAGAACCCCCAAATGTCGCCAGTTATGTTAAAGTCTCTTGTAATATGCAAAGGCGAGCCTGTGCCCGGTTAATACTGAAAAGTTCCTGACAGTAAAACCCAATAAAACTTTGCCCGGCTCGGAAATTGAACCCAGGAGAGCTTGACCAACAAGACGGTTGGTTACTGATCTATAAAAATAGTTTCTCAGGCTGAATTGGTATCCTATAATGTGACAACTTCTTGTGGTTACTATCAAAGATAGGGCTTCACCGTTTTGAAAAGGTATCGTGTTAGTACTTGTATAGTACTAACTTGAAGTAAGTCTTGGTAGTTACAAGTAGTCTCACTACAAATATAAGTACTAGTTTATTGTTTATCTGACAAAATGAATATTTAATCAAACCTTCAATGCTTGCTTTGCAGCTGTAGATTGATATATTCAGCAAGTAATGTATTTGATATTTAACATGTACATTATATGACAAAATTTAACGTAAACCAAGCCCAGCTTTTGCGTGTTCATCGTCAAACACAACATGTATATTCGTCTACATGCTGAGCAGTAGAATTTCAGCTACTCCGCATTTAAAGCAGGTTGTAACACTTAAGTAAACGGGAATGGGTTGCTGTGTTGCTCGTAAAACATGTGATCCCTAACCCTACGCAACGCAACCCTACTGCGGCGGTCGTACGTACTACGAGTATGAGTACGTACTCACTGTCGCTTAAGCTGGGAATACCAGTGTAACTCCCCTTTAATCCTCCATAATCTTCCATAGATGTCGTAGTAGACTTAAGGAATTAATGAGGCCATGTGACCCTGATAAATCACAATGGGAACAACTTATCTTGTCCCCTAAAAGTTTGAAGGGTGTTGGTTGAAAATTCTCCGAATTGACAATGAAGGGACTGTTTATGAGATTTAATGAGCAAATTATAAGTTTTATTGGTGTCGTGCCTGCCAATAATTTATAATAAGGTCCTGTAATTCTGAGATGATGATTGTTTTTCCATATTATTATTTAATAGAATAGCTTTATTGTATAACCATGAAGTAAAACGCATTCAAAATTCAAACCTGGAATTGTATGATACGAAAGAAATTTAAAAAAGTTAATAAAATCCGTGGGCCCTCAGATACGGAAGTTGCAAATCACTAGAGTTTTCCGATGGGTCCCTCCGGATGTCGAGAGGCAACATAGTCGCCGTGGCGTGAAAGAAAAAGTTTCTCGATAACCCACAATTTGCTGCGGGCACTGGTCAGCGAAACGCGTTCTAGTACCGGTTACGATATATGTTTGTTTTGTTCTTCGAATTTTTCTTTGGATGCGAAGGGAAAACTTTTGTTCATTTGAATGATGTGATTGAATCGTTCGAACTTGAAGGACGGGTCTATCAATGACGTACAATATTTTTCGGTTAAATCTGGGAAGATTTGCGCAAATCAGGAAAGATCGAGGTGCATTAAAGGATGAAAATACTTTAGTTAGCCGACAATCCTAGCGAAATCCGGTCTAGCTACCTCGCTGACAATATGTCATATAATAGTCCTTCCTCAAATCCAAAAAAGGAGAGTCTGATCATACGAAAAGAATGAGATTCATAGAGGATCATAATATTATGTAGTGTAGGTTTGAATGTGTAACTCTAATTTGGCTTACAAGTAATTCGGTGGTATACCTACTGTTAGCGTAGGTATACTTGAAGTCTTTAAATAAGATTACAGCCGGAAGAAGAAGTTGGTGATTAAATCCATATAGTTCCTCGTAAACTCATTATTACGCGTATGATTATTTAATTCCGACTATAAGGTCGCGTAAAAAAAAAATTGTATAATAGGGGATCGGACAAAAAAAAACTAATTAGTCCGTCAGATACATTTCCAAAAATTATTGGACACGTATTTTTTCTTTTTTCACGTAAACTTAAAATGAAGACGATACAGTGCTTCGAAAACTCGTGTGACGTCATATGATAGTACATTTTGACGACACAAGTGACGTTTCAAGCCCCACTCCAAGATCTTTGACACGTTTTATCTTCGTCATTTTTTATTGATTTGATAAAACAAAAAACACGTATTCAATATTTTTCGATAATCTAACTTACGGACTAAACAGAATCATATTATTTTGACCCTGTCCGATCCCCTATTGTCCGGATTGAGCTGTATGAATTTTATAGAGATAATACTTTTGTTAATTGGGCTTGATATACATTTATCAATAGTTTTAATGTCATAACGTATAAAATTAATATTAACGAATGGCAATTAACTCGTTTTAATTAGCTTAATACCAAATGAAATGAGGCATACATTAAATAAATGGGTTATCATGTGAACAGGTTTTAATATTCATTTATTGGCTTGAATATATTAGTATTTTTCACACGTACCTACTACCTACCAACATCTAGTTTAAAATGCAAGGTAGAAGTAGAATGCACCACGGTTCCTTTTGTTTCCAGTTCGTTTCTTCCCAGGATTTTTTAGTCCGAATTCGTGAACTTTTAACTAAATTAGTTCGAACAAACGATTTATGTGTAGAATTCTAGAAAACATTGGAACTACTCAGTTGTAGGTACCATGTCCAAGTGAGAAGGTATGTAAAGATGTAAAGAAGAATTATGTAGGTAGTAACATTACGCCTATTAACCCTGAAAGGTTAGGCAGACGTATAACCATTAGTACAAGTTATGTTTAAGTCCCATGTAATAGGTATTGGGCGAGCTTATTGCCATCAATCTGGCACAAATCCAGGCTTCGTGGCTGGTATTGAGAGATTCCTGATAGAATAACATTATGACCGACCTGGGAATTGAACACAGGATCTCATGCACAGCCGACGCGCTAGACCAACGAGACGGTCATTCAGTCGGTCAATTATATAGGTAGTTTCAACAGTAAAACACTTGAAACCGACTGCTGATTGAATTTGCTTCATTATGCAAATTATTCTGTTGAATGCAAGTACACGTATGTCACCGAAATGCATATAAGGTACCATACTTATATGATTACTGCATCATAAAGGTAGCAGTGATAGCGTAGTGGTGTGACCGTCGGGTTGTTAAGTCAGAGGTCTTTTTTTTTTTTTTGGTGGGTGGAAAATCATCAAATGACCCCCCCCCGCTCTTGGGCAGAGCGAAGGGGAGTGTCAGACTTCTACTGACTAAAAACTCCTTCTTTGCCCTTGCGCCGAGATCACGTCATCTAGTACAAAAATCCGCGGCCCCGTCGGGCGTCGGCCCTTGCGGGCCCCTCCTTGCTGACATCTCTTTGAGGCGCGCGTGGAACACGAACGCGCCGCCGACACGGTCTGTTGCCGTCATGACGACGGCCGGACGGCGAGCTAGCCTATTACTCACCGTCCACAGGCCCGCGTCTACGGTGGCCGGAAGCCATCACGTGGCCCCCGACGCCCGGGTCGCCTTCCGCGCCTTCCGCGGCGGCTGGGACGTTGAGAGGTTTTCTCCCTCTCTCGTTCCGCCACCTCCTTCGCTAGCATCACTGCTTCGCAGAAGGAGGCGACGGCGTCCCATTCCTCCTCGCCCCGGACCATGGCTTCCAGGGCCGGACGCGAGAGGTCGCCGCCGCCGATCGCCGAAGTCAGAGGTCTCAAGTTCGAACCCAAAACCTCTCTGGAATCCAAAATATCAGATTTTTCAGATTCATGTGCGTATTGTATAATTTTAACTTGAGGAAATCAGCATGCCCGAGAAATATTTCTTGACGACATGTAAAGCCTAGTCAGCGGCTCAAGGGATAAATACTTTGACACCAGGTTCGGCACTAACCGCACGATAAAGAAAAAGAAGAAGTAGTAATCATCATCTGTCTAGCCTTTTTCAGTGACCGACCCATAGTCACACTAAACTACCACACCAGTGTGACTATGGTTAATTTTATTTATCCGTGGTCACACTGGTGTGACTACGGATAATTTAACCTGATCCGTAGTCACACCCGGATGAATAACCAAAATTATAGGCTGTTGCTAGTCGTCCGCTAAGTGGATGAATCACCGTCTCGCGACAGTATCCTTTATGGGCGGCATGGGCACCGGGCCGTAGGCCGACGAAGGAGGCCGGCGGAGGCCCGGCACTTCGGGGACAGAAGATATTAGTGTTATTTAATATGCGAGCGAAGCGAGCGCGCGTCATGGAGTACATGCGTTGCATGTATGAGTGACGTGACCAAAAGCTACGATACTGGTGTGACAACGGTTTAGCCGTAGTCACACCAGTGTGACTACGGATCAGGTTAAATTATCCATAGTCATACTAGTGTGACTACGGATCAGCCGTAGTCACACCAGTGTGACTACGGATAAACATAATTAACCATAGTCACACTGGTGTGGTAGTTAAGTGTGACTATGGGTCGGTCATGCCTTTTTCCAACTATATTGGGGTCTACACCAATATTTTACATGAAGCGGCCGCCTATCTGACCTCCGCAACTCAGTTAGTACTTGGTAAAATGGTACCTACCCCTTGGTAAGACTGGTTCCAAAAAAACAGAATTATTTTGTAAATAAGTCCGAATCAAATTGCATGAAAAGATTGTACACTTTTCCGACTACACGTCGATTAAGAGTGGAAACGGTTTCGGGTAAAACTGTTCCATCAAAGATGTCAAATGGACTTTTATATGATTTTCCGGTGGAAAATTCAAAGCTATTGAGTAAAATAAAATTGGAGAGAGCAGGTGTTCCCAGCGGGGGTCGGCAGTGACTAATGAGCGGTCGTGGCGTGGATGGGGGCCACCCGGGACCCGCTTAAATACTTTACGCCGAACATATTAGCAAATATCGCATTACGGAAAACATTTATAATGCGTAGGTACCTCTAGACCTTTAATAAGGGTACTTTGAGAGTTCATAGGTGATGTGTGTAGTGAATATTAAACAATGAAAGGCCCCTTGGGATACGGCTTTTCTTGCTTGTGTATACCGCCTTCAGATTCCGGGAGAAAAGGGTAATCAGTAGGTATTGTTACTCTCTAGTTCTCTGCATATTTATACTTTCATTTGCATGCTTTTTACATCTCCAGCACTCTGGTTTTAAATGTGTAGGTACTTTCATTAATAATTATTCAAATCGAGTATGAAATAATAATATAATAATAATAATATTCCACAACTATCACACAACGCCATCTAGTCCCAAACTAAGCAGAGCTTGTGTTATGGGTACTAGACAACTGATAAACATACTTATATATTTCTAAATACATACATATTATAGATAAATTACACCCAGACACAGACACAAATGATCGTGCTCATCACACAAACATTTGTCCTGGGTGGGAATCGAACCCACGACCTCCGGCATAGCAGTTAGGGTCACTAACCACTAGACCAACAGGCCAGTCAAATATTACAATAATAATAGTACAAATATTCACAGCGTTTGTAGTAAACTATTTCCTTGAAACTGGAACCAGGATCATTACCTATTTACACAAGTATTATGATATTTGTACATAACATCATGCCTGCTATATCCGAAAAGTTAGGCAGAGGTGTACTTAATAGTACACCCACATTTAGCCACTTATGTGTTTTCTTACAGTGCAATGTAAAAGGGGCCGAGCCTATTGCCAACAACCGGTCACAAATCCAGAACCCGTTCCGTCCCAGAACCAGTTACTGAGAAACTATTGATGACCTGCGAATCGATCCCAGGACGTCATGCTATAAGCAGTAAGCAGGCTTGCGACCACTCGACCAACAAAGCAGTATAAATAGGCAATCAGTCAGTCAGAATAGTTATAAGGTACAGGTAGACAGGTAATAAACATACATAATTTGATTATCCAGGAACGTGTCGACAATATAAAGTTTTGCTTGATAGACCCAAGTACGACGTGTTCATTTCTAACTGAAATATTATATTCAAATTACAGTTATCTAAGTGTGTAATGTAATGTTTAGCACATAGCTAAGGTATCATGAATGTATATCGAATTTAGCGGTAGACAATATACGATAGAGTTACTCCAGTTATACATAGGAACAATAAAGTATAGTCTTCCCACCTAAAGGTCGGGAACATATGTCCCGAACGTGTAACTCCACGTAGATATTTATGTCGTCAATTTGTGAACATTTGTAACTTTGTCAGATTTTTCGTGATGTGAAAAACGTCAAAGCGAATGATAGATGACTATCGTTCCGCAATTTGGTATGGAAATACGTGCGAAATACCTGCAACAATATTTATGGGGGCGTTTTGCTAGTATGCTCGATTGACAGTCGCCTAGAGAGCGGCTTGTTTACGGTAGGCGCTACGATTTATAACCACTTGCTCTGCGCTTGTAATAAACCAGATAACTCAATTTATGGCACTAAAACGGCTGTGTGTCGTCTTGTATGATGCTGTAGTTATATCAAGTAGAGTTACGATGATCACCTCGGGTGCGGTTAATAGCGGCCGTCCTTGCGTGGCCTGCGCACTTACAATGACCTGCTACAAACTATGAGTTATTGTTCGCTATAATTACTGCTCAAATACCAGGTATATGTATTTATCATATAAGCCAACCAGCCTACCAGGTCGATCACAGCGCTATCGTGATTAATTTAATACCACATCAAATGCATCCGTTCTAGCTGAAGTGGAAATCCAAACAAATGCTGCCTACATTTTTTGGGAGTTTATATTTTATTCAGTCGTTCATTTGGTGAATACGTTTTATATAAAAAAATACAGTGTTGCGCTGACGAGCTAACTAACGCGACAAATAACGAGCCTATTGAGGATGAGCGCGCATTTGTCTAGCTCCTTTCAACCAAGCTCGCATTACGCGACAGAAAAGATCTACGAGTAGAAAAATATGAAAAGTGTTGCCAGCGCTTAATTCTACACAGCATTTCCCTCTTAAACCATATCCGTGGGATTGAATAATAAAAATGCTTGCATTTAAATATAAATATCAAAGATACGATTCAGATTCGCCAAATTGGATGTATCGGTCGATTGCGATGGGATTGCGGCGGCAAGATAAATACGCGGATAGCTTGCTTGTGCGATATTATTAATACGTGTTTATTTTGTGTTCCCATTGTTAAATCATTTCCCCCTCTCAATTTAAATTAATACCACTTTAGTAGCATAATTCGTCTACCAGTAACGCTAACTAAGTATTTATCTTTAGACTGTTTGTTTATCCAATAACAACAATTTACGTTCATTTGTGTTGTTATTTACTAAAACTTGTTCCTTTTCTTCCGTAATAAATCAGATTACGTTTTACCTGCGACGTTGAGGCATCCATCAAACGGGGCAGTGCTATACAGAATTATAAGTAAATTATCCAGTTGGAACATAACAATAGAACGTGACGTAGAAATATCACCGGGCAGCGGGCGAGCGGGGCCGCCCCGTCTCCGCCGAGCTCGATAACAAATTGGAAACTGGATAAACGAGGTAATAGTAAATAAAATATATCTCAGCCAATTTCATTATTGACAGTTCATATCGTTGCAGCCACACGTGGCTTTTAAAGCTTAGAGTGGGTTTATCGGAACAGATGATACTTTTAGATATTGGGGTTCGGTTGGGATACGGCAGGGATGCCACTTGTTCAGTAATGTCATTTTATTATAGGTTGATATTTGAGTTTAGATTTTAAGGTCTTGATTATTTGCTAACTCAAATTGTAATCAGTAATATTTCATTTAGGTATAACTACAAATAGTGGCTTCATTTAAAAATACTGTTAGACTAGAAGCGGACCCCAACATAGTTGAGAAAAGGTTAAACAAAACTGAATCAAAGTCTACTAGTAACACCACAATAAAGGATGAAGACATACAACAAACAATTGCATCTTCCATTGTCTAGTTCAGACAACACGTATCGCAACTTTACACAGAACGTAGTCTAGGATTGTAGGAACTAAGTGGCCTGTTACGAGTAGCAACGTTTACCACAATTAGTGCCTGTGTCTGCGTTCGCCAGTGTACTGTATAAAAGCGATTACACTTACAGTAAGACGCAAGCGGTTCTAAAACCATTCAAAGAGCTGCCCGGTTTGGCTGGCTCCCTAGAGATTGGAAGGAAATATGGAATTGGTAGCATAAGGCAGGAAAAGTGGCTTCGAATGTGGACAATAAAGTTCGAATAATCTTTTATAAAACCTTCGTAGAGTTTCTTTCGGGGGCAATACATTGACAAAAGTAACGCGACTTAAAATTGAACTTCACTCACTTGGTAGGTACTTACCTTTTATATTAAAGTATTATAAAACCTATTTTTATTATGAATTGAGTACCCAACCTATTTATGTCAAAATGATTGATAATTATAATTAAAGCTGCCAGACCAAATTGATTGGCGTCGACTGCTAAATTGGGACGCGAGAAGCCAAATCAATATCTATAGACTTCCAATTTTCAATATAATCTGCAGGGATTAACGTCTAACCCGCTGAGCTAATAATCTATATCTATATTTACATAATATAAAACGAGGCCGCTTTTTGTATCTATCTGTGTGACTGCTTAATTATCCTACACTATGCTATGGATTCTCTATGCGATTTTCACTATAGTTTAGAATTGCGTAAGGTTTAAGAAATATCTAAATATTACGTAAAATTTAAAAGAACTTTGACAGTTTTTACAAGTAGTCTGTAGCCCGAAATTCTGACAACCAATCTTACCAAGGGGTTTTCCCAGTTCTAACTGGGACATGGAGGTCAGATAGGCAGTTCCTTTATATAAAATACTGGTATTCAGCTGCATCCAGTTAGACTGGAAGCCGACCCCAACATCCTTGGGAAAAGGCTACCGAGATGGTGATGACATACCTGCAATAAAGAGATTATCATGTTTATATACAAGCCGTCAAAAACTGTGAGCGGCAAAAGGCGGTAAACCTATTTGTTTATATTCGTATGTATAAAGTAATTATTTTATATATCTACAACATAATTAGGGACAGAAATCTCGAAGGTTTGACAAGCCGCCATTGCAACCGTGCGAAGCAGGGTCGGCTCGCTAATTAAACCAATAAATTGTTCCTATTGGTTGCCCCTTGTTTATTAGGTAGTGTCTTTACTGACATGTAAGTAGTTAAGTAGTAATGGGTCCAATCATTTGCCCAATTAGGTAGCCCAGTAAGATTTACTGTGAAATTAGGACGGTTGATGACCTTTGGGAGATAGCATTCGACATAATTGGAACATAATCATACGCGTATTAGAGAGAAACTAAAGCATACTTACATATGATTAGTAGATTAGTAGGTATTAACTTTGAATTGTATGTTTACATAGTTTATTCAATAACTCTAGATAGAATCTTGTGTAATTCTGTTATTTACATCAAAATATATTCTTTCTCCCCAAAAATCTAGTAATTTCAAACTTCTTTTGTAACTTTCACCACCACACTGTTGAAAGTTACAAATTGACTGATATTACTTTAGAACTTTAGGACATTTACATCTAGAAAAATAGAACAAAGTCATTGAAAGTCCTTTTTTTGTTCAAGAACTTGAAACGACAACCGCGTAGCGCTACGCCGTAGACCTCGTAGAGGGAAGAAAAATAAACTATTTCTATTACTGAATACACAGGATTATATTTGTTCAGGGTTAGATATTGACAAAAACTTACGCCGGCTCTATTTGTCTTTGAGTTAGGCTAACTGTATTTTTTGCAACTAGACAAAAAAGAAAGAACGCCATATCGACTAGATTTATTTTTCGGCTAGCTTAACTATAGGTACCTACCGAAAGGGATTTACGATATTTTTTCCCAGAATTAATTAACTTCCAGACAGACAAAGAACATTTTTAAAACAATATTTAGAGAAATCTAAACCTTTTTAAACACTGACAGAAGTGGATATTGTTTTAACCCAATATTTATTTAATAAAAGTGATTAGTAGGTATTTGCTCGTGTAAATTCTTTTGCGAAAAAAATAATATCATCGAGTTAAGGTAACGTAACCCGGCTTATGAATAATGTAACAAGAGCACCTTCAGTCTAAGCACTTAAAGGGTCCAAATGAAAAAGACGCCAACTTTGCAATACCGTAGAACATTTTTTCTTTAAAATTAATAAATACTCCGTGAACTTGATTTAAAAATACTTTCAATGTTATTCATCGAGCATACCATCATGTATGATAGTGCATTTATATTAGCTTTTTATTTGAGTTATTTTGTCAATAAAAATTCTTGGCGATTCAGTTTCTTTTTTTATTTATTTAAAGCCGAATTTATTACGATGAATAAATACAGAGATACCCCAAATTCCTCTTATAATGATTTTATGTTGCTTCATTTTCGATGCGGTATAAAATTCTCAAATTAAGAGGAACAGTTCACGTTTTACATGTAACCCGAGCGCAGTGCACAGTGAACAACGAAACACGAAAGCGAGAGAGACATAAAAGGAATCGCAGGTAACGAGAGGACAGCACTGTAAGACGAGTCGAGTCGGTTACGGCATGTTACGCCCCATTATTCCATCGTGCAGACTCAGGAAGTTATTACGAGTAATGTAGTGCCGTCGGTACGCGTCGCTTTTTGTCATCCGGACAAAAGAACACCCACCAGATAGTTTCTCAGTAACAAACCAAGCCAACCAAAGCGCCCTCGCGAAACGAAATAATAATGAAGTATCTTGGTCTGTTATTCGTGACTAGAGACCTTGTCTAATTAGGGTTGCGTCATAACCAACGGACCCTGAAATATTACATCTTTGTGGTTGAACAACATGTTGTCGGCGTAATCGTAAACGGCCCTTTTAAGTCACTCACTATGGTACTAACTTTGTTATGGTATAGTTTTGCTTTATGTTTCATGTTAATTTTCAACGAGTTATTTTAAACAACCTCTACTCTATATAAACGTACCTATTTGGAGCTCGTACCAGAAATAATGAGCGCTTTTTTCCTACCTTTACCTTTTTCAGTTTTTACTAAAACAATCTTTCTTGTTTTCAATCCACGTTTCAGGAGAGCATAGAATATATTAACTCTTATTTTTTTCCCCAATGTTCTAAAGGTTATCTGGGGAAAATAGGTCACAGTTGTGCTTAGTAAGCGATGGTCTAGGATCCCGCATATATCAGTGTGCGTGGTTCAACAGCGGTAACTCCTAACGCTGTGACAGCACACACCAGGTGTGTTGGCAGAGCATGAACTATTGCTTACCCCGCAGCAAAAGATACACAAACATTTTCCAGAAGCTCTTTTGAGCGACACTAAATAAAAAAGCTAGATATTGTTGAAGGCATGCTAGTATGTGCATAATTTTACAGAAAAATCCTAAGCGCATTAAGTAAAATAACCCTCACATTTTGTATTTCCTTTTAAAGGTCGCAGCTCCCTTGTCAAGCGTGACAAAAATATTACCTATGTATGAAATACATTTGCAGAGGAGGAGATTGGCTGGCTGTGAAATGATCGTAAATTTCGATGTATAATGAGCTCATAAATCTGAAGCGCCGCTCGATATCTCGCGTGCTATCTACCTGGGATGTGTGTACCTATAAATGTTTTTTCATTCGTATTCCTGTTTACATGTGCTCCTGGCTAAAAGCTCTGCATATCAATTTCGTGAAGCAGTCGTGCGCCATGTTCGATTGGGCCATACTTCTATGTTTGGTTTGCAAACTATTTTTGGGCTGCGTTTGATGAAGTTTTGTAGTTAACCCGGAGTGTATGCTCTGAGAATGCTGATTGCATGTAACAAACCACATCATTACTCACGAATACGAATGTAAATACTGCTATAGTAGAAGCGGGGGGATGAAGGCTTTTGGCATATCAATACACGAGCTTACAAAGTTTCGTCATAGTCACAGTGACTGATACAACTTAGCTCTTTGATGTCAAGATGTTTGTCGCTACGTGGTCACGAGCTTTGGCATTGAAATACCTTTAAGAGGTTTCAATACAAACAATGGAAACTTGGCTTGAACTGTTATTCCGCCTACGCCCATAAATTGAATATTTAAAACTTCTACGAAATTAATGCTAATAATTTAGTATCTGAAACTAGCAGCTTGGTGTTTTTCTTAAAACGGAGCTTTGATTAATTTTAGGTACTACATTTTTCTATTTGGCAAAGTAACCGAAATTAGTTATTCCAATAACAAACGGACCACTTTTGTACATTTTCTTACGCGACCGCATAAGTTATTCAGTTTCTTGTTGTAATGTAAGCAAAACATGTACCTCAGAAGGTTCTCAACAAGGTAATTTAGCAGTTGGCCAGAGGCAAGGGCCTGTCCTCAGAACGAGAGAGACTTTCTCGTCTTGTTTGTAAATTGAAATAAATGTAACAAAATATTATGACTAAGCGATTGAACAATTAAAAAGGTCCGCAGACTGTGTAGAAATAAAAACTAGATTGTACTTTTATTTTAAAGACGGAGCAGAATGTATTTTCCTCAGAAAATTGTTATAGTTCCGACTGTGAATCTCTCTGGGCTGAATAGTGCGTAAATGTACGAAGTTCTGTCTATGTTTGGCGGTTTGTAAAGAACTCTTAGAATATTACATTACTACCAACCGCGAAGTTTAATGAAGTAGAAGGACTGAAACTACAGGATTTCAGTAATTGCATTACTGCAAACACAAGAACAGGGTGTCACGAAAAAAATAGAAGCTACGTAAGCTTTGCATGAAGTGTGACGGTAGTAAGTCAAGCCCATTTGCGGGATTGTTGCGTCACACTTCCTTCTACGAAATCTTCAGCAGGGCTATCAAAAGCGAAAGTGGCTTGGGTTAAATCCAAAGTAGATGTGTTCCGGCCGAGCTTAGACTGTGAATAAATCAGGAGGCAGAGGTCGCAAGGTGAGTCCCGTCCGCCCCCGTCGGCCGCGGACAATATTGCATTTATATGAGTTCGTTATGTGTCCGGTAATTTGCTATCCCTTTATCGAACTCTCACACTGCTACCTATAAAACCATTGTTATAAACACGCGTAGCCCAAAATATTTTATTTATTTATTTATTTATTTATTTATTTATTCACACAATATGTTTTCTTGCCATTACAGATAAATAGTTCTATTGCGACAAAGAAACTTAAAATATACTTATCAATAACTTACATGCTACACAGTATGTGGTATGTGGCCCTTGTGAACTCACTCAGTGTGCAAGTAAAAATATCTGTATTATCCGCCACCGTGTTGAGAGTGCGCAGCGCACGAGTCAGCGGCGCGCGCCCCAGCAGGTTAGTGCGCGCACTTGGCACCACTAACAGTTGCGGCCTGCGCCGCCGCTCCACGTACCTATCCGGTAAATTGAACCCTATTTCTGATAGTATGGCTGGATTTTGTACACTACCTCTTAAAACTTTAAAAATATAAGTTACTAATGTCACTTCACGTCTAACTTCTAATTTATAGTATCCTACCATACCCAGACAGAATAGGGTAGGATACAATAACGGGTATCCCGGATATCTCCCATACAGCTTTAAATACATAAATCTGACGAATTTATTCTGTATCCGTTCGAGCATAAATTTGTACTTAATTTCACTCGGGCTCCAGACAGGCGCATTATACTCCAGGTGACTCCTCACAAGAGCCTCATACAAAGCCCTCAATGCATTGATGTTAGTGAAGTCATTTGCCTGACGCAGCACAAATCCCAGATTCCTGTACGCCTTTTTACAAATTTGTATTACGTGTTTGCGAAACTGCAGATCACTTGTGAAATGAACGCCTAAATCCTTAATTTCCGTGACACGCTGCAGCGGCTCCCCGTCCATGGTGTACTGGTGGTGTTGTGGGATTCGTGTGCGTGTGAATGAAAGTACCGAGCACTTTGATACATTAAAGTATAACTTATTGCGGTGACTCCATTCAGTGACCCTATCCAAGTCGTGCTGCAGCATGTCACGATCCGCAGTGTCTTTAATGACTACAGACAACTTAATGTCGTCAGCAAACACCATGCATGTGGACCTGATTAACTTGGCTAAATTATCCACCATAATGATGAACAATAAGGGTCCCAAATTTGTACCCTGACTTACGCCCGACCTGGTGTAATAGGGCTCCGAGAAGTGTCCGCCACAGTCCACATACTGACGTCTATCTCGAAGATAACTGGCGAAAAACTTTATAGTATGATATGTGCAGCCCATACCCGCCATTTTTGCCAAGAGTATATCGTGGTCGACTGTGTCGAACGCCTTCCTAAAGTCCAAATAGACCACATCAACCTGGAGTCCAGCGTCAACAGCTGGTACCAGCTGCGTCATCAGGTGAAGCAAGTTCCCCATTGTTCCACGTCCAGGACGGAATCCGTGCTGCGCATCAGACAAATGAGGGCCTATCTGAGTATAAAGGTAATTGTGAACCGCCACCTCGAATACCTTGGCAGGTGCGCTAAGTACTGCAATTGGCCTGAAGTCACTGGCATCCGTACCACCTTGACCTTTCGGTATAGGTACAACTCGCGTAAGTTTCCAGCGACTAGGAAAGTGCGCCAATGACAAACACAAGTTAAATATGTAAAGCAACGGTTCTATTAGTACCATGCGGCAATCTTTCAAAATGAAGGGCGGAATACCATCTGGGCCCACTGAGCGCTTAGGCGGCAGACCAGTAAGCGCGCGCTGGACGGCAGCCCGCTCGAGGCAGGCGAGGTGCGCATATGCGCCGCTCGGCGCTGCATCCCCGCACGCCGCCTCCGCATTCAGCGAGCCTGCTGTCGCGCTGTACACAGAGTGGAAGAATCGCGCATATTCCTTAGCGGATTCATCACCTGATAGAACTCGTCCCTCTTTGATCAACTTGTACTGACTAGAAGTGTCTTTTTTTGACCTTACGTAATTCCAGAATGATTTAGGGTCAGTAGCGAGATGGCTTTGTACTCGATCTCTGTACCGGAGGTGACAACTCGCTGTTTCCGCCTTCACCCTTGCCCGGCACTGAGAGAATACCTCATAGTCGCTTGGCGACTTGGTCGCTTTATAGTTTTTGTGCAAATTGTATTTTAATTTAATTTCTTTAATAAGGTCTAAGCTGTACCATTCTGGGTATCTTCTATTACTAATATTTTTAGTTTTCGGAGGAATGCTCGCGTCAAAAGTTTCATATAGTTTATCATAATAAAAGTTTAAAGCTAGATCAGGATCTTGAATACTGTATAAATCTTTCCAGTCTGAGTCTCAGAATTAATTAAATAATATAACTTATTGTAATCAGCTTTGCGAAAATTCCATTTCTTATACTGTGACTCAGGGTGTGGTTGTGATTCGTGTGCTTCGGGTGTGGAATGTGTTAGTGTTGGCGCACCTGACGGCGCAACAGCAACCGCCAGCGGCGGATGATACGCGTCCACGGGCAGCAGACCTTCGTCGGCAGCGCACACCGTTACTCCACCGCGCCCACTCAACACGAGATCCAGCTGCCTATTATTACAATTCGGCACCATGTTACACTGAGCGACCTCACAAAAGGCCACAAAATATTCAAAATAACTACTTACATTATTATTGCACGAAACTAAATTAAAATCTCCTAAAATTATAATATTACTTCTATACTTTATACACAAATTCTCTAATAAAGTAAACATTACCATGTACTCAGTCTCTTCTGCCTTAGGTGGTATATACACTACACAGCAAAGAAATAAGAATCGACTCTGCTTATAAACACTTGCACAAATTATTTCGAATTGATGAGTATCAATATTAATATTCTGTGGCATTTTTATTCGTCGCAGTTCAAAACACGGTGTGGCCACTAAAAGTACGCCACCCTGCTTGCGTCCGTCCGCTCGATCACAACGTAAAATCTGGTATCCTGGCAGTGAGATTTCTGAATCATAAATTGATTCGTTACATCCCGTTTCAGTAATAGCGAATATATCAGCATCCGACGATTCCAGCAGTGATAAAAATCTTGTTGTTTTGGTTCTTAGTCCTCTAACGTTTTGGTATAAAATGTTATATGCTCTACTGTGTGTCCGCTTGTGGATGGTTTGATGTGGTTGGGGTTGAGCGTCGAAAAAAAATCCATTCACTGAATTCCACATTTAGTGGCCAAACATCAGGGTTACATAATTTCTCAAAGCTGTTTTCTGGTACACCTATTTTAAATGATGAATAATTTCTTTCAGTTCTCGTTTTTATCTTTTGTACTATAAATTCCGAGCTATTTCCTAGTACATCTTTTATGTATTCCTTAATGCTATCTTCTGTAGTACTTTTGTCCAACCTCCATACATGTAGATATTTTTTCCTTTCTACAGCTTTCAACAAAGTAGCCGAAGTGTTACCGCCTATCTTTACCGGATTATTTCTTTTGCTGTTTTTCACTTCAATCCATTTGTCATTCATATTTTCCGCTACCGCTGTATTTCTGGCCACCGCCGCGTAGGTATCGCTCAGCTGAGCCGTCGCGTTCGTAGGTATGAGCGACGCGGCCGGCACAGGTGCACGCGGTGTCGCGCTCGCGGGGCCTGGCTCGTCAACGGCGCGCGATAACTGCACCTGCACTGTCGTTGAATTACATATTTCTTTTCCAAGTTCTTTACTGATTTGATTATGTGGGGAATTGTGGACCAATTTGGTACAAGCGGTCGGCGGCGGCGTAGTGATAGTCCTTTCGTTCTTAAGAACTTTAATTTCCTCTTCCAAACATGTGCACTTTTTATTAGCAACACTTAAATATTCTCTCAATTTGTTATTCTCTAGTACCAAAGTTGTTACTGAATTCTTAATCTCTTGTATAAGTTTTGTTTCGATAATATTCAATCTAGCAGATAATTCTCCTTTTAACATATCCGTAATACTCTGAATACTTTCCATCGTGTTAATTGCCGACGGCGTAGTATTTTCCTTTTTAGTCTCTTCACAACTTTTAGATGATTCCTTTTCCATCAACTCACCTCCTGAGCGGGAGCCGTGTGCTGGAGTATCATCTGTCACTCGTACACGACGTGTTATGTTCGAGCAGGAATCACACCTATACGAGCGTTCCAGCTGGATTTTTTGCTCAGTAAATGTAGCCGAAGTAATATTTTGACAGACATAATGGTATACTGTCCTGCATCCCGTACATCTCAGGCATTCTCCCAATGCAATTTTTTTATTGCAAGCAAAACAAATCATTATGAATGCCGCGTTGCGCGAGTGAGACCAAGCTAAACGTATTGTAGGCGGGAGTGAAAGAGCAAGATGCGCGACTCGCGATACTTCTCACCGCGCACACGCTATCACTGTTTGCACTGTTTATTTGGGAATTAAATAGTCCACAGAAATTTACCAAGTCCTGCACTTTATAGGTAATATGTGTATTAAGACATTAACAGTTCAATTAACACAAATTTTATTATTATTTATAATAAGCAATTAGAATTAGTTGTTAGAATTAAAAAAAACAATTTATGAAAATACAAAAAGAATAACAGTTCTCAGGAAGCGAACTCGAGCACTCGTGCATTGCAGTCGCGCTCTTTTGGTAATAGGCTGCGTATGCTTACAAGTTGTATATCGAAATGTTGGTTCTATTTGTTGTCTTTTTTCAAAAGTTCGTTAGGACGCTAAGCGTTTGGCATTTATTTGAAAATCGACGTGCACATTCAATGTTTATTACGCGAAATTAAAATTTTGTTTTCTGGTATTATACTGTTGTAGTATAAACTGTTCATAAGGCTAAATAGTTAATATTCTAATTTATTCACTGTTTTAATCACTATATTTACACAAACACGTAAGTTTAGTATTGTTCATAGTTATGTTTTGGAAGAAATAGTTCGTCAGGAATTAGTTAACCCTTGAATGTCATGATCAGAAGGGGTTGGTAAATATTTATAACATTGTCTCCGAAGTTTGTATTTTAAAAAACAAGATGGCTGCATTTTTCGAAATAAGTACATGCGTTTTAAAACTAGGTTGCACTATAATAGCCAAGTTACAAACGGTTCATTTGCTTGAACCTTACAGCACGCAGTTGAAAGACTACGATCTTGTTCGTGTTGTCCCGTCTATTGTAACACTGTTAGCATATTTAAATATGATTATAAGTAAGAATTTAGAATTATTCGACCTTCGTGGAGCGATACTACTCGTACTTATTTTGAGGCAGAGTATATGATCGGTGTAAGGATATCGTTGGGTGTACGAGTTTCCGTTGATTACTGCTATAAGGAAGGAATGGCAAACATGACGAAGGTACGCCCTTCTTACCGATATTGCACATCAACGTATAATTTTATGGATTTCGGGTTTATTTATACAGACGTGATTTTATCTTCTACCACTTCAATTTTAGGTATTCTCGTATTATGGCAATGTTTTTGAACGCACTACTAGAATTAAAGATTTCTATCTGACCTAGGTCATTTTATATACGTAGGTTTCTCATAATCCAAAAAATCTGTTCTGTCATTCAGACGCGAAAAGATAACCGATAAGCAACACTGCTTGTCGGTTAGTTACACTTTGGCTTTGTCGGGCACTGGCACAGGGAGGGTGTCAAATCGCCCGACGCGTTGCGATTGACGATTGAGGAAACCGGCAACTTTAAAATCGGTATATATTTAACAGTTGCTAGTTGCTGCAATTAGGAACTAACTTAGTCATCGATTGCAGCAACTGAAAACTGTTGACGATTGCCGGAACTCGAAACTCGAGTTGCTTTGTGTGTGCAGTCCAATCCATACTTCCATACTTAATCCATACTAATATTATAAATGCGAAAGTAACTCTGTTTGTCTGTTACTCAATCACGCCTAAACTACTGAACCAATTTGCATGAAATTTGGTATGGAGATATTTTGATACCCGAGAAAGGACATAGGCTACTTTTTAATAAAAAAATAAAAAAAAATTTCAAGGGGTTGAAAGGGGGGTACGAAAATATTACTTTTGGTCGCGATAACCGCCGCGTCGTGCAAAGCGCCTTAGTAAAGATTTGACATACTTTTGTATGACAAAACTGTCAAAACCTTTACCAAGTGATGGCCTAAGTAATCATTAATGCTCTCTGAGTGCGGCAGTTAGTCTTTAAAGTGGACCATTAACAGTGTACGAGATTACACGAAGGGGCATGCAAGCGTTGCTTAATCTCGAATATCGACTCGTGCATCTGTCATTATTTAGCTAAGTGATAGTAGTTCCAGTAAACAATGTAGGTAATAACTATTACAAGGTAAGTTTTTTTTTCGTTAATGTAATCTGCTACTCATAGTACTGTATTCCAAGATCATTGAGCCACCAAACTTGGACAATAACGCATTGTCTTAATGGTTGGCGGTTTCATCCTCATCCCAACCCCTTTCAAGCCGTCTATCGAAATTCCTTCCGCAGTATCACCCTTCTCCAGATATTTAATTAATTTCTAAACATCTTTTTGCCATATTTTGAACACTAATAGAAACGCCAGGCCCTAGACTAGAAGGACACGCCTTATTGTGGATATAAATTAGAATCATCAGGTACGCCGTACACACAGGCAGGGACACATGAAGTTGTAAATTCCAGTATAATAAAGCCTCGCTTTGTATAGATTTCCTGTACCTACAAAGAAACTGTTGATCTTTCTTTGTACAGGAAATAACAGTAGGTACACTAGTACCTACTAGCAACTTGCGTGCAACCACCGAACATGGACATATCAAAAGGTGTATGCAAAAATAGTAGCAGATGGTAAATCTATTTTAGTTTCTGTCTGAGCCATGTATGACAGCATCTTTGGTCTAGTGGTAGCAAGCGCGACTGCTGCGTATGAGTTCTTGGGTTCGATTACCAGGTCAGGCGAAGTGTTATTTGGTCTTCTCATAGGAATTTCACAGTAGCAGGCATGGAGTCTGGATTTGTGCCCGGTTGTTGGCAATAAGCTCGTCTCCTATTACATGGGACTTAAAACCATAACTGGCGAAATGTTGGTGCACTAATGGTTACATCTTTGCCTAACCCTTCGGGGATTAAAGGCGTTAAATTATGTTAATGTGTGAGTCAATCAATCAATTACCACGCTTTCGATTTAAAATCAGATTATACAGGACATGCGACCTCTGTCCTACATAAAATCAATCTTTTGATTAAATCTTTAGTTTATCGCCTCGTGTGACGACCCTAATTCAAAGTCTACTGTTTAATAAAATGTAACCCTTGCCTCTTTGCTCGCACAATCTGTGAACTGTAGGGTCTTTTGTAAAAACCTCAATTAATTTAAAATAGCTTTCAAAATTAATGATAGGAAAAGTATTAATGTCTATCATTAACACTTTTCCTCTCATGCTAGAGATTTTATAAATGACATACTGATAATGTTGATATTTTATTAATTTTCTCAAAAATGGTATGTAATGTTGCCATAACATCTCTAAAAAGTATCCAGAAAGTGAACTTTACCGGAGACTTATTCACAACTGTCCAGTAAGAAGCGAGATTTTAAACTTGGAATCTCCTACTGTCCAGTAAGTAAGTATGTAATTTACTTACTGGACACTAGGTCATCCTCTTTAGATCTGTTTAGAAAAAAAAACATAGTATCAGACACAGATTAGAGTTTAGCCATTATAACATGGATAAAGAAGGGAGGTTCCAAATATATATCTATCTCTCTTTTTGGTATGACATTTTATGAGATACATATATTTTTGGAACCTTAAACAGCCATTTTATACGTTGCGTTTTGTACTTAGTAATGTTGTAGAAGTATAGTGTGGGATTTTATGATTGTATTTAGTAATTTCAGTTTAATAAAAAGTTTTTTCTAAAGTTGTTTCCTAAACTGCCTCGTTGGTCTAGTGGTCGCAAGCTCGACTGCAGAGCGTGAGGTCCTGTGTTCGATTCCCGGGTCGGCCAAAAAGTGCTATTGTGTTTTTCACATATGAATGTAACCTTCAATATTAATTAAACGAATTTGTTGTTAAACTTTCTTTAATTTTTGAGAAAAGCATTATACAAACCTCAACCAGTAAGAAAGCCATCCTGGCCTCGTATATAACCAGACCTCACCTGCGGTTCGGTCCGGTTAACTCATACTTGGCCAGGAAGGCTTACTTACTGGATTCTGCAGTAATGTACTATTACATACTTTTACATAAATTGACATAACTCTGACATTTCATGCATGTAATTTTTTGAAGCAATTTAATTTCATGTACTTACTTAGTTCGAGAAACATTTTGTATGCTTAACGGCGGACATTAGATAGGTTTCTGGATTTTATATATTATACTAAATTCAATTCAAAAAATAAATGAATTTGGAATTATAATACTATAAAATCAAATAGCATTAGTTGGTACTACATCATCCGAGTTTAAGTAGGTAAATGGCGATCGATATGTCTAAAAAATCAAGCTGTTATGCTAAAAAATGATAAACGCAAAACTTTTATAAAGAACTGAATTATACAGGATGGCTTTCTTGCTTCATAATACAATAGCTAGGGTGAAAATATTTCCTTTCATAAACTGTGCGCTGTTGCGGCGTCGAACCGACATCTGCCTTTCGGCAACGACGTGTGATGTAAACCTCTTTTTGTATTGCAAGTGGTTTCACTGTATTTTTCCAAACGGTTTTCTATGAAAACTGGTTCTCCTATAGATAAAACTATCTGTAAACAAAGATAGTAAAAAACTTTTCCGTTGCCCTTTCTATGCGGCAAAATTTACCTCACAATGTTATCAAGACCCTTTTCCACATTATTGTGCTCGAAGTATGTTGGTAGTGATTTGTGTTATAAAATATTATCAGGCACCGAGAGCGCGGTGTGTTCTGCCGTTTGATACGCCTCGGTGACATTACAAGATCGTAAAGTAAAAACGACTGTGTCTATATTACAGCGTACGATGAGATTTCGAATGGCGGCATGAAGTAAAGGCGCTATGTACCAGACAGTCACCTGCGACTCGAGCTAATATATTTAATGTGAACCTACAGATACAAGATCTCATTAAAACTTTACAAAAAATTTATTCAGTCACCATCTCACACAGAGTTATCAAGGAGTTCGCCATTTTTCTTTCTTTCTTTCTGCGCGCTGAAATTTTCAATTTACATACTTATGAAAGGTTTCATAACAAAGATCCGAGTACAAAACCGGTCGCCTCGAAAAATCCCTTTTGTTGGTGCCGCGGAACGACGCGATTTTCCTTGAGTAAAAAATGAAGTTTTTAGTTAGAATAGTAGTCTCCGAACGCTCCGAATCATTCAAAGTACCAACTAATATACCGGTTGAAAAACCTCCATCCGATTTATTTATCCAGCAGCAGTAAAAAGTATTTGCCAAATAAATGCACAAACACTAAGCTTGACACGGACTGTCCACTATCCGGCTGACTATTGTCGCATTGACGCACCGAGGCCTGTATTTCCACAAAATTTGTGTTTTTGTTGACAATAACTCTCCGCTATGCGCAATGGATTCATATGCATCGCACGACTGCCTACACTCATGGAAAAATATAACCACGATGGATTATAAATGAACGAAATTATATATTCCATAATAAACGGATTATAAGTTATCATTCATGTAATCAGGGTTCCTCATAACTTCTTTTTGGGTAACTTTTGGATATTTGATTCTTTTGGGGTCGAGGGTCCAGTAGGGTTGGCTGAATCACAACGGATTAGCTAGACTGTATGGTATTATGTTACTCAGAGGTCCCGAGGTCAATACTCTTTTTGTTATGTACGCACATAATCATTTTCAGCTCTAATGGATATTTGAATATCATATTACTGCTATACTCAGCGATTTTTACTTAATTTTAAGGTCGTAAGCAGTTTGATGGATCGTAAAGTTGCATTACAATCGCAAATTCTAAGTTAAGTAGATTTTGTGACACTCTCGTGGTTAATAGATCGTCGTAACCTTTATTTATGCCTGTCTGGCATCGATTAGCTAGATCAGCGGCCATGACTCCTGGTATGACCTACCTTTTACTACACTTACGCGTGCCAAACAGCATCACTGATTAATTGGTATAATTGAAACTTCAAATCACAGTCAGGTGACTCCATAGATAACAGAAACAACAGGGTGACTCAGTAGGTAACTATGCTTGCTCGCATTCAAAACCTACATTTACTGGAGTAGGTTATGACACAAACTGCCTAATTTCAGACGGGAGTGGAGCATAAAGCTATATATTATTTTTTGTACAATATTTCCCGAAATTCCCCAGTCGTAATAATTAAGCTGCGACACCGCTAACTCCCCATGGCTTCGATCCCGGCAAATTCATAAAGTTGGTATGTTCACTCATTATTCTCGGCTCAGCCCTCCCTGAGGATTCAGGAATACGGTAACTTTTCCTTAACTCGTTGTCTCGTTATGTTAATCTCTAGCGGGAGGGCGTTTATTATAATTGCGCATTGACCGCAATGTTCCGCTGACCTCTACAATATTACAACTTCAACTATGCTATAATCATGAATTACCGAATTTGCTTACCTCAGAGTTGACGTCGATTAGACGGTTCATTGTGCCCCCGCAAACCGCTGAAAAACTATAATTGAATTTTCTAAGATTGAAAAACTTAGACAATGTTCAGTTCATGCATGCAAGATTGTGATTCAATATTTTTCTTTTTAAATTCAGTTTGGACAGCACAAAGTTACTCACAATTGATTCAGTCTTGTTTGGAAATTTAAATATTTTTACAATGTCACGTAAACACATCAATCATAGGATAAACGTTTTAATATTATCTTTCCAAAAGTAATTATTTTATGAAACTAGTGTAGTCTATGCTTTAACATGAAACATTTTATATGCTCGCCTAAAGCCAAATACATCACATCCGATCGTTAGTGTGATCGAAAAATCTGTCACTCTAAATTGCATACAAATAGTCTGAAATATTGTTCACGATGAATCTATAGTTATGTATGTAGAATAATGTTTCAAAACGCAATTTTAAACAGAGTATAACTGTTCAGCTGCCCGGGGCAAATAGTAGTATAACAATCTGTCTCGTTGGTCTTGCGGTTACAACCGCGACTGCTGAGTATGAGGTCATGTGTTCGATTCCCGGGTTGGGTAAAGTGTTATTAGGTTTTTCCACCAGGAATTTCTCAGCATCAGGTACCTACGTAGTCTGGATTTATACCCGGTTGAAGGCAATAGGGCCTTAAAACATCACTGACGATGTGGGGCCAACACTGGTACACCCCTGCCTAGACCTTAGGGGATTAAAGGCGTGATATTATGTTTATGTGTAAAAATGTTCAGCTATGGGAATTACTGGTATTCAGCTAAATCTCTCCCTACCTTGCTAGGTAAGCAGCGAGCGTGATATGTTTTCATTGACTTCGTGAACAACATAACTGATAAAGGCTTTATTGATTTAAGTATTCGCGTGGGTGAGCCTGTTTGTGGCTCGACTTAATAATAAAACAAAGGAAAACTGATGAAAGGAAAGAGGACAGCCGCGGTATACACGGTCAGTTAAGCTTTCGGAAGCTATTGATTTTTATTGTTACAAGACAAGTCAAAAAGGATGTTTACCTAAAATCTATTTCTACTCGTGTTATTTACGAACGACTCAAATAAGAATCGGAAATATATCTCATCATAAATCAGACAAATGTGCGAATAATTAAAACGTTAAACAATCACGTTGTTTCCTCAGAAATATCTTCATAGTCATTTGTGTTTCATTCAATGAACTTTCCACACAGATAAGCAGATTTCGTGGAAAATAAAAGTTTATGTTTTCTCTCCGATAGTTACTTCTGTCGCTCCTTTCGGAGTACAGTCTACTCAAAGAGATGGATTATTTTAACAAAGTTAGAGCCGGTTCTGGGAAATTTGTGAAGAATATTATATTGTTCATGATGAATAGTACATGAAGGCAGAGGGTCTGTCATCTTAAATGAAACTACGAAATATAGCGGTAATCAACTTTTACTCCAATAGCACGATATTTAAAATAAATCACTATACACACACAACTATATAATTCAGATATAATATTAAAACTCTAAGCGCTACAGCATGTGCACCGGGCCAAGCCTGCGACAAGAATGATCCCCTCCACGCCGAGTGGTCGTTTATAAAGACTGGCTCGAGCAGTGGGGAGAGTGGTGCGGCCTTAGTGACGCCTGCGCTGCGCACCTGGCCCGCTGCACGTGCTGTTTACAACGGCGACGCCGTCACGGCCATACTGACGTGCGAACGTCCTCGTACGCGGAGTCTCATCAAACATAATTATGAGTGATGTTCGTTCATCCTGACTACAATCTGGTCCGGTGCATCCCTTCAGACTTTGCTTGTACTTCTGGACCGCTCGATATTGAGCCTTCAGGAAATACATGAGCAACCTGGGCCGCTCGTTATTGAGCCTTCAGGACATGCACTGGCAACCTGGACCGCTCGATATTGAGCCTTCAGGGCATGGTCCGCTCGATCTTGAGCCTTCAGGGCATATACTAGTAACCTGGTCCGCTCGATATTGAGCCTTCAGGGCATTTACTAGTAACCTGGACCGCTCGATACTGAGCCTTCAGGACATAATACTAGCAACCTGGTCCAGTTTAACCCTTCAGTTTGCTACTAATTCTGGACCGCTCATTAGTGAACCTTCAAATTTTTGGCCCAGTCATTATTCACTCAACGATCCTGCAAAAGTCCCTGGACCAGTCATTGCTGATCCTTCAGGTTCCTGCAAATTAATAATTTTAATTTTATTTTTTGTATCGTCTTATTAATTTTTTCGATGTACGACTCTTTTAGTTATCAAAGTAATTGAATATGGGCTAGAAAACTCTTTTGATTCAAACGTAAACCATAATTTTTTTTTTAACTATCGCTGGTAGCTCTCAAATAATGGGAGTCAGCAGATATTGTCATCATCATCTGCCCAGCCCCCTCCCAACTATGTTGGGGTCGGCCTCCAGTCCAACCGGATGCAGCCGAATATCAGTACTCCACACGGAGCGACTGCCCATCCGACCCCCACAACCCAGCCAATACTGGATAATACGATACCCTTTGGTAGGACCGGTTGTCAGAACTTCAGGACACTGACGACTGCCAAAAATCCACACATGACCACTGGGACCAACAGATTAACGTGCCTTCACAGGCACTGAGGAAACTCGGCATGAAATGGGTGGTCACCCATCCACAGACCCACCGAGGTAAACGCGGCTTAACCAGAAGATCTCTCTCCTCCACAAGTCAGGAGTCATTGTACTACTGTTAATCGATATAGTATCGGGTCGGCTATTCACAGACACGGTATCACTATTAGCCGAAGTTATATTACTGTTAGGCATGATATTGTTCTCGTGGTTACTTTCATGAACAAGGATATCGTCATCATCACTATCCGCCGTCACGTCATCATGATTTTTCGCGATGTCTGCCAGACAATTTTGACCACAAGGCATTACACGAAAATATTCGTGAGAATATTTATAGACCCTATTGGTTCCGTTAATATATCTTAACTCGTACCGGTCATTTTCTAATACGGGCTTTTTTTTTTAAAAAAAAAGGTCCCTTATATTTCCGTTCTTGCACCTGGAACTGTTACTCAAGATAGGCACTTCATCGGTTTAGCAACATACTTTCGACTTTTTATATTAATGAAACCTATCCTCTAACAACTCTAAAAGGTAATAATTGTTTGGACTTCTGAACAAGAACTGATAAATTTGGTTTTGGTGAGGGTCAAATCATTATCGCTAACGTTAACTGAAATCCCATGTTCTAAAATATCACGACCTAATAGGTAGTATTTCCTCACTAAGTAATATATTGGAGGTTTGTAATATTAGTAGTAAGTACTTCCTACTAATATTACAAACGCGACAGTTTATAAGTATGGATGGGACAGCCTTCATCCCGAGTTTATCCACCCGTGGGACAATTCTCGAGCCGTAGCGGAAGAAGCCACTGGCAACAACTAGTACATGACAGTTATTTCAAGAAAGCGGTTTTGTATAGTCGTTGGACATTAATTTTAATCTGTAATAGTTACGTTACAACCCAGGGTCACCGACATAGCTCTCAAAGTATCGTTATGGCGTTCTATGGGGGAGGCCTTTGTCCAGCAGGGGACGTCTTATGGCTGACGATGAGGCACGTTACTTTGCTCATACCTATGCCGTTAAGGATTACTTGTTCATGAAATTATTCGCCGTTAAAGAGATAACTATTTTTATATGAAATGGGCATACTCTTTACCACAATCATGCCCTAAGGGCAGAGATGAGGTCGACGATGGAACTGGCTCACCCAGAAGAAACCTATTTACTCGCGACTTAAATAGATTGAAGTGATATGAACTCGGGAAAACCGACGCAGGCAGGGAGTTCTACTCCTTGGCTGTGCGCATAAAAAAAAAGATTTAGCAAAGCGCTTCGTACGAATGTGTAAAACCATCGACAAGGTATAACCTGCAGTATGTCTAGTTTCCCGATGGAAGAAGGGAGAAGGTGGAATCAGCTCGTGGAGCTCCTTTGCATAATCTCCAAAGTACAGTCTGCAGAAGACCGACAGACATGCAACTTTGCGGCGGTGGGCCAGGATACGTAGCTTGGCCACCAATTAGCCTCTCATCGTCACCAATTAGCCTCCTGGCTCTGCACTAGATACAGAAAAAAAAAGTGTGTCAAGTTGGTATTTGGCTGAGCCATCCCAAAGGTGAAAGCAATACTCCATGCCGGACCGGACTTGAGTTTTATATAATATTGAAAACTGTCCAGGCTTGTAGTACCACTCAACTCTCTTTAGGATACCCAGCATTTTTTTTTTTGCCGCTGTTTTAGCTTTCGACTCAATGTAGGTGCTGATGTTCAGATTTGTGCTCGAGACTGTCAGTAACTTGTACAGATGCACTCTGAAAAGTAGGAGCTAGATTTAATTAGATTGAATGGACTCCTTTTGGCGGAGAACACACACACTTGTGTTTTGGTGGCGTTGAAATCAATGAGATTCTCGTCACCCCACTTGGAGACAAAACTTAGAGCTAAACTCGTTCGCTTTACCATGGCCTCTCTGAATGATCGTACTTCATCACCGCTTTTGCGCTGGTTGTATAACTCTCCATGACAGTGCTGTCATCTGCGTACCCAATAATGCCAGGCACAAGGAGGTCATTGATAAGCAGCAGGAGAAGTGTCGCGGAGAGAACAGACCCCTGAGGCTCCGGCATCAATAGCAATAAGGTCAGAGAAGTAGCCATCTATGACCACTCGGATCGACCGTTGCTTTTGCTTCATAAGGCTACATTCCGAACCAAAGTCAAATACAAAAAGAAAATCTACACCACTTATCTGGAATACTCCACGGGCTGCTCTGAAACACAGGTACACTTGCTTAGTGCTGGTGCTCCGTGTGGAGTCTTCCTTCTTCCATCGCTTTGGGCAGGAATTGGCTGTGTGCCCCTGCTCACTGCATACATAGCACGTAACGGCCGTAATGGCCGTAACGGCTGTCTTTGGTATTTCAGTTTTTGCAGCAAGCAGGTTTTTTTTTTGAAGAGGCTTTCTGTTTTTTTTCGGCACTCATGGCCACGATGACCCATTATTCATTGTTCAATGTGAAGTTTCGCAAAGTACTACACCGCACACGGACTACACCATCTAATTTATTTTCACAATTATCGTTTCACTGGCTTTGCATTACTATCATTAGTGGAATGTGGATCCGGTCACACTTCTGATGAAGGCAGAGGGTCTGTCATCTTAAATGAAACTACGAAATATAGCGGTAATCAACTTTTACTCCAATAGCACGATATTTAAAATAAATCACTATACACACACAACTATATAATTAAGAATCAAACGAACTTACCTAGTGAAGTTTGATATCTAATTATACGAGTGTCTCTCCCGAAGATGATTACAGTTTACATGCAGCAGTACGAGAGTTGATGCTGTCCTTATCACACTTTTTAGAGAATTTATTTTTAAATAAATTAAAAAAATAGGATAAAAAGTAGTGTATTGACTATTTCCCCCCACTGTAGTGCAAGCCGCCATTGCGCTGCGACGACAATCCTTGACTCATTTTTTAGAGTTCGATTTTTTCGATAGGTCTCGGGATTATCAGGGAGGGAGGGAGTGTAATCATCTTCGGGAGAGACACTCGTATAATTAGATATCAAACTTCACTAGGTAAGTTCGTTTGATTCTTAATTATACTTCGTATCTCTCCCGAAGATGATTACAGTTTACATGCAGATGTTTAGAGCATCGAAAAAAATTGACAATAAAGCGATAGATAAAATATTATGCTATTTATTACGTTTTAATTACTGAAACGTAATGCTAATTATATTTGTTTGTAATAATCATAAAACTAAGGTACAACAATAATAAATAATCATCTAAAGAGTGCATCTACAAATTCAGTTTAGTTATGGGGAGGTACATTCTTATTATAGTGTTTTTGGAATACATGGGAATTGGGAAAATTCACTCCAGCCTGCGGCCTTTCGAATAACTTCCAGATTGACACCTGCTCTGTGAGCAGACGCAGATGCGTGCCTTGTACTGTGTGTCCCATACAATTTTACATCTATGCCACTTTTTTCTAGAACTTGTTTTACCCAGTGAGAAAAAGTTTGAGAACCCACTTTCTTATGTGGTTTGATATCTACAAAATAAAGAATCTTCTTGACACATGACACGTAAGCAAACAGTTTTATCTATATAGTGTTTGAAGGTTAAAGCTGGGAAAACGTTAGGGTTTTTTCTAATATATGGCAACAGAATCAATGGTACCTGGCCGGTTTATATTAAATCTTCGATTTTAATTATAATTTTGTCTGAATCAAAAGTAATATTTTTTATTTTTATTAGGCTTAAAGTTTGATTTCTCTGTGCAAATGCTAGTGCTAAAAGAGTTACAGTTTTTAATAAAATCTTTTAGTGTAATTGAATCATTAGGAAAGTACTTAATTGGTTTAATAACTTTATACAAGATTGTGATTCCAGGTGTGGAATTTTGGTTTAAACAATAGACCTCTTTGAAAAACCTTTTTAAATTTCCTGACCTAACAATATTGATATTGCAGAACTATTAAGTGTGCTGTAACACCCGAATTAACTAGCTAAGTCAAGAATTCTATTAATTGAATAGTGTGGGAATCACAGTAATCTAAACCTTTACCATTACACCACACCATTAGCCACTATTTGAGTTTAGTGCAGTATTATATTGCTTCAGCGCGTTTATGGAGAGAGAGGCCATCAATATATTGAGAGATGCTTTGGGTTCCGCGCATTAATAGTGACTGCCGGATAAATTCCCTGCCATCAGAGTAAGATCCGAGTGGAGAGGATACTCCCCCTTGAAAGTAAAACACAGTAGATTTTTGTCAGGATTAAAATAAAGTACTTTCGAAATAAGTAATTTTAACCGCACTGGGTGCCAAGGCTGTATTGGTCAATATGGTAGTACTATAATCTCTTCTGCTTGTCATTTTTAATTTTATGAAAACTTTTGAGATAAGACTAAAAGGAGTAAAAGCATAAAAAATATACTAATCAACAATAAATATCATCTGCCTAGCCTTTTCCCAACTATATTGGGGTCGGCTTCCAGTCTAACCGGATGCAGCTGAATACCAGTATTTTACATGGAGCGACTGCCTATCTGACCTCCACAACCCAGTTAATACTAGGTAATACGATACCCTTTGGTAAGACTGGATGTCAGAATTTCAGGTCACTGACTACCTGTAACGACTGCCAAAGACTATATATATGGCAGCCGGGACCAACAGCTTAACGTGCTTTCCGAGGCACGGAGGAAACTCGGTATGTCGGGCGGTCACCCATCCACAGACCGCCCTAGGCAAGCAAGGCTCCTCCAACAACAATAAATAATAACAATAATTTCGGAATTTGGATCCAATTTCCAGGAAGTACATCTGTAACATTTATGATTCTGGCTATTTGCAAATAAGTCGAACTGTGGAATACCGAGTGAAAGTGTTACTTTATTAAATGCGTAATCTGCTATTCCGATTCTGTATCTATATTAGCAATTGCTATAGTATTGTATATTCTGAGTATCTTCACACCATTGTGTGAAGTAAAGATTTTTAGACCATAAAAAGTTGCCAGTAACTCAAAAGTATTTATGATATTTATATGTGTTTATTGTAATTATTAGAATAGTTTAGTGCCAGAGATTTTGCTCTTCCTAGAACCTTTGTGTATACCCAGCCGTATTGAATGGCGGAGCATGCTGATGTTAACAGACCTATAAGTCTATCAGGTTCCCTTTTCGGTAATGTTTTGGGCATGTTGCTTGCACAGAACAGGCACTTTTTACTTGGGTAAATTTTACTTTTGTCAGTGTTGATTCAAAATCCTTATCTTTATAATAATTCTTTTGTCGCTTCGACGTTATTATGACAGGTTAACCGATGCATAAAAAATCATATTATAGTTTACTGATAAATACCCCAGTGAACGTAAATAATTCAGTACAGGTTTTGTTAATTTAGTGAATACGTAGGCACAGATATTATAATACTTCGTAGGGTACGGGTGCGGTACAGAGTCCAAGCGGCAAAACGTTAAGCTCAAATAATTGATTAGTAGGTAAATCTTTTTAAGTTCCAAGTAAGACTTAGGTACCTAAATAATCTCGCTTTGGGCAACTGCAACCAAAAATATACGCGTCTTTTAAGTCTATATTTGCCATAAAACAATTTTGATTTATAACTGTGCGGTAGTCTTCCATTTTAAAGTGGTCAACATGAACGGATTTAGTTAATCCTTTTAAATTAAGGAAATGTTTCCCGTTAGGCTTAGGTACTGTAAACAAAGGTGAAGGTGAAATACATCACACTAATATTATAAAGGCGAAAGTTTGTAAGTGTGTATGTTTGTTAGTTCCTCACGCAAAAACTACTGAACGCATTTCGATAAAATTTGGTACACAGATAGTTTATAACCTGAATTAACACATAAGATAGTTTTAATCCCGATTTTATCTTCCCGTGGGATAATTTTTGAGTTTGAGGTGGCGAAGCCGCTGGCAACAGCTAGTCATTGAGAAATAAAACCTGATTATAGCTCAGAATAACAATTATCAATTATGTTATTTTCTGTGACCATGAATAACCTTTTTGGTATGTCAGGCTGATGTGGTTCACAAATTAATAAAAGGTATTTTATATCCTTTAATTCAAGAAAGGATAGTTTTATCCTTTGTAATGAGTATGTATTCATTAAAGTAATGCTGTAACCAGCCAGCTATTGGAATATTGTTGTCTACCTGTGCCGAGGTGATTAGCGGCGTCAGGCTGCGTGGTTGGCCACCCGTGCACGCGTGGCCGTCTGTGCGCGGTGCGGCGGCGGCGGTGATCCCGCGGCGGCGGAGGCGGCTCGCGACTCGGCGGCTGGTGCCCGCACGCGGCACCCCCCATGCGTTTAAAGGACCGTTTAGACGATACGTAGTACTCGACTGATTGCGCTGCTGATTGAATCTCGCATTATTTGCGGTGAATCTTAATAAAATTCTGAGGTAGGTAGTCGTTTTGTAGCCTGGGTAGATTTTAGATGATCAGGCAAATTAGAACCGAATGAAATCTTCTAGACAGAGATTCTCTGTGGTTTGCGTTGCGCGTTAGTCGCCCTGCATTATCACCGAGTGTCTTAATAATGTCTTGTGGTATGTTTACGATTAGAGTTAAAGCTGTGCTTTGCAGATTGCTGAGAAACAGCTGGCCATTTGATTTTGTTTTTACTCACTGTGTGCTTAGCATGGGTGCTTTCATGTGAATACAATTTTCAGCAGCCAGATATTGTTTTAGGATAACAACGTTTTCCTTTTTACCCGACTACGGCGAAGCCAAAAGGAAGGGTAATGATTTTGGCAGTCTATGTATGTATGTATTTATGTATGTATGTATGTTCCACCGTAGCGCCTAAACTACTGAACGGATTTTTTAGTCAGACCGTTAATTAAGATGTGTTTCCACCCTGTTGTCAAATCTTTGTGTAAATTGTCTCCAAATGCTTTATTTAGTGTAGGGTCTGAGCCCAACAATTGTAAAATATCCGGGTCTAGTTCATCAGGATTTTCACCAACCGTTTATTTTCCTTCTTATGGTGCCTCATTATTTGGGATCTCACCTACCAAGGAGTAAAATATAATCATAAGTCACCCGCCATAAATAGGTAGGTAGGTAGGTACTTGACTTTATCCACACACGCTTGACGTCGGCGTAACACAAAGAATAAAATCATTATAAGGTACTTGCAACTTGGCATTAGGCATCCACACACGATATAAATACATCGGGATATTAAAATTGGTGGGTAGTTAGACACATAATGGTCATACATACAATGCACACACGATAAACGTCGGCATAACAAAATGAATTTATTTTTTGAGAACAATCTTAAAGGCGGGAAATTAAATCAACATTTGTGGGTATTTCTCCATTTACTTACGTTGGTGGGTGCAGGTATCAACACATTCGGCGGCCATAGTATCCACACACGATAAACGTCGGGATATCACAATGAATAAAATCATTTTATGGCATTTGTAACTTTGGCATGCATCCACACACGATATACGTCGGGATATATAAGTTGGTGGGTGCCGGTATCAACACATTCGGCGGCCATAGTATCCACACACGATACACGTCGGGATATATAAGTTGGTGGGTGCAGGTATCAACACATTCGGCGCCCGGCGGCCATAGTATCCACACACGATAAACGTCGGGATATCACAATGAATAAAATCATTTTATGGCATTTGTAACTTTGGCATGCATCCACACACGATATACGTCGGGATATATAAGTTGGTGGGTGCCGGTATCAGCACATTCGGCGGCCATAGTATCCACACACGATATACGTCGGGATATATAAGTTGGTGGGTGCAGACCAGGTATCAACACATTCGGCGGCCATAGTAGTTAAATCCTCCGACAGAGAATGCGAAGAAGATACCGCTGGTTCACTTTCCGATGACGATGAGGAGATTCTTCTTCGTTTTTTCACTTTTTTTAGTAAATTTTCGACACTGTCACTATCGTCCCGACAAGATCGCTTTATTTTTCCCATCGTGTAACGAAATTACAGTTATTTCCGGACGAAACAAAGTTTTGTGTGAGTCGGACAACACGAAATCACGTAATGAGTCAAGGATTGTCGTCGCAGCGCAATGGCGGCTTGCACTACAGTGGGGGGAAATAGTCAATACACTACTTTTTATCCTATTTTTTTAATTTATTTAAAAATAAATTCTCTAAAAAGTGTGATAAGGACAGCATCAACTCTCGTACTGCTGCATGTAAACTGTAATCATCTTCGGGAGAGATACGAAGTATAATTCAGATATAATATTAAAACTCTAAGCGCTACAGCATGTGCACCGGGCCAAGCCTGCGACAAGAATGATCCCCTCCACGCCGAGTGGTCGTTTATAAAGACTGGCTCGAGCAGTGGGGAGAGTGGTGCGGCCTTAGTGACGCCTGCGCTGCGCACCTGGCCCGCTGCACGTGCTGTTTACAACGGCGACGCCGTATTTACACTAAAGCCAATGTTGTTTTTAATCAAACGTTACTTATTATCTTGTTCAAAAACATGGGGTCGTACGCTAAACACATTATTATGTTTATTTATTCACGGGTGCAGAGGTGCGGAAAGGTCTCGACTATGTTTGACTGTGGCGATTTATTTAACGAGTGGCTTTATTTGTTTGCGACGCTGTCGGTCGACGTCGGCGTGCCCTTCTAATGCTACCCCATTAACTTCATGCCCACTGTAAATTACAGCACTTTCAACTTTATCACTTAGCTGCTAAGGTCTACGTAGACTGTCTCTGAGCTGTCTTTGTCTACGTCGTCTTTGCTTAATTAATGACTTAATAGTGGCTTCGTCATGTGTGCACGCCGAGTGATGTATAGTGTTAACTCAAGTTTCAGCCACATCAGCTCACTCTAAAATACAATGATGGGTAATTAGTTAACGCCACTAATTTGCTGAATCAACTAAAGCCAAATCAAATTTCATATTCTGTAGTACTTTTGCGTTTACCGAAATATAACAGTTACGTAAGAGGAATACAAAGACAAAACCTTCCGCTCCGTCTGTTGTTAATGTTTAACTTTAGGAATTTTAATAGCTACAACAGTATGAAAACAACTAAGAAAGTAATTAGGGAGAAAGTTAACGAAATATTATCACAATCATAATAAGTAAGTACGTGTTTTCTGTTATTATGTTTATTCAAAACATGGTGTGAGGCGTGTACGTGGCAAAGTAATAATGTGATGTCAAGTCCCGAGGTCCGGACATTAGCCTTTCATGTTTCGTTGTCGTCATAAAGGATAAATCGTGGGAGAGTGGGGCGCTTACAGCCAGCGGACGGACGGTAGAAAATAACCTAACACATTTGTCTGCTGTTCAAAATATTAACAAAAATAATTTCACTGCGTCAGTTCCTTTTATTAACACGCTTTTATTAAGTTGACCTGTATGTATGTAACTATGTAATCAAATCTAAGAAAACTAATTTAACCATCTTCTAAAGATTGTAGCGTTATGAAAATTGGCAGTTGTATGTGATTTTGATGACAATACAATAACATGGTACTGTCGAGCTGATCTGATGATGGAGCCGGAAGATATGAACTGGAACTTCATGATGGATGATCGTATCATAGCCGTGTTTGGACTTGTTAGAAAGATCTTGTAATGAACGTTGACCATGATTAGGTTTCAAGGTCTGATGATGAAGCCGGAAGATAGGCACTAGCATTCCATGATGAAATATCGTATCATAGCCGTGTTTGGACTTGTTAGAAAGGTCTTGTAATGAACTTTGACCACGATTAGGTTTCAAGGTCTGAATACAATAATATGGTACTGTCGAGCTGATATGATGATAGAGCTGGAAGATATGAACTGGAACTTCATGATTGATGATCGCATTATAGATGGAGAGGATGCGGGCTCATTCGTCTATTTAAAATAAATGTTTAAAATATGCCATTAGCAAAAACTAAAAAGTATAAAATAAATTAATAGTTTAAAAAACACTAAAAAACACGCTTTTACGTGCACCAATAGGTGCACGTAAAAGTCAAAAATAAATTACGGATCGTTCCAATTGTCTATATTTCTGAGCTGAAGTGTAAACTATGGTAAAAGCGTGGGGCGCTGGAACAGGAAAGATTTTTGTATACCTTGCTGAGAAATCAAGTTAAGCGATGTTTCGGGAAGCAGGTTACAGAGATCGGCGCTCTAACTAGAGTTGCAGCACGACTAGTAGGAGGCTCTACATTAAACAGTCTGTTCAAAGTCAGTCAACAGTGGCAAAATGTAGAGTTCTGGTTCGTGTATTTGTTTACAAGAAAGTCTTTCCTGCTCCAGCGCCCCACGCTTTTACAATCAAATATTATAATTAAAAGCACATAGTTTATACTTCAGCTCAGAAATAGAGACAATTTGAACGATCCGTAATTTATTTTTGACTTTTACGTGCACCTATTGGTGCACGTAAAAGTTTTGGTGTTTTTTAAACTATTTTCTTTGGAGATGTCATTCTCCGATCATAGAAACAGTCAAACAGGGACATGTCGACTTAAATGTAACTAGACAGTGAGCCATTATTAGAGTTTTTGTTGAAAGATGTTGAGGTACGTTAACTAATGGCGAAAAAAATGTCTTTGAGCTAAAATACTAGTCATTTACTTGTCATACACATGCCGGACAGGTGTTCTAATATGTAAATACTTAGACGAAGACAAAATAGTTGAAGTAGGTACCATTTTCTTTTTTTGTTGATAAATCTTTTGTTTTGTTTAGTAGTCATTGTGTAGAGTTTTGGCTATTTACAGAAATGACAAAATTCATCAATTTACTAAACAGTAAAAGCGGGATCGGGAAGCGGGAAGCAGCTATCTTATTTGATTTAATGTACCTACAAACAGCAGAAAAGTTACACATCTAATTCAAATTATGTACATACATAGGGAACGTCACCACCAAAACATCAGTACGTAAGAACTTTACGTGCTCAGGTAGGTATGTAATACAAAAACAGCCTCAGGATATTCTTCAAAATCGTTTAACGAAGCACAAATTGAAGCGGCTGAGAGCGTCTCCGCCAAAACTCTTCAAATCTAATAACTTACAGCGGTTCGCTGGTAGTGAAACCGCGACGGATAATCCGGGATAAGTACTACTTGTCGGTTGCATTATAAAACGGATTGAACACAAGTCTAGTGCCAATAACCCCAACTTTACTCAAACTTTGCCGTTTCAACTTTAAGATAGTACAGTGAACAATATCAAGAAATGATTAAAACAATTGGAAACTTAGTTTCTTGGTTTGTATCCTCATTTTCGAACTTGAAAGTTTACCTAGGTTTTGCTAAGTACCTACCTACAGGTTTCAGTCTAAGATTTATTCAATACAGTGTTTTCTTAGAAGGAAATTGGTAAACTCTCTGATAACTTATTTCAATTTTAAAATTGATATAATTATACCTACAACGTGTTTATTGATATCCCATTACTTTAATTATATTCTATAAGAAAAAATAATACGAACAGTCCTAGAATATGTTTCGATGATATCTTAAACAAAATTACAACATATTTTAAGACTGTTCGTATTATATTTACTTCGTAATTGATAAATACGACAATTATTTTTCATTCGAACCAGTTATTCTAATTTAAAGCTAAGAAAATGCGACGATGTATGGGTGTTTTACATTATTAATCGTGACTTTGTCAAATCATTGTGTAAGAAAAATGAAAACAAAAAATTATAATTGGAAAATAATTCATACGCCAGTTGATTCTTTGTCATGGTCTCATTCTTATAGTCATGGGTTATAAAAAAAACATTTTGTACCTACCTATGAGATTTGAGATTTTAGATTAGATTTAAAGTTTTTTTTTTGGTGCTTGGAAATTATCAAATGACTCCTCCCGGTCTGGGCGAAGCGGAAGGGTGTGTCAGACTTCTACTGACCAAAAACCACCCATTTTCCTTCTTAGCCCTTTATGTCCGGGGCCGCGGTATCTCTTTCGAAGAACCCGCTGCCAATTTTATTTTAACTCGGTCTACTAATTTAATCATAAAACGCTTTCGAAGTAACTAATAGCCCGACAACTTCGTCCAAAAAAGGTGTAAGTATAAGTTATTCGAGTCACGTCGTTGTTTGGTTCTGTGTCGACCGGTTTACTGTAACTTATTTATTCCCTATATGAAGTTCTGAGAATCCGAGAAATTTCTCGCTCA
Organism: Diarsia dahlii; assembly: GCA_949775195.1. NCBI lineage: Eukaryota > Metazoa > Arthropoda > Insecta > Lepidoptera > Noctuidae > Diarsia > Diarsia dahlii. The sequence continues at coordinate 11,050,300 of OX459194.1, read as the reverse complement.
CCTGCGCTTGAGTGATGACACGGGAACCTCTGAGGATAATTGAATTATCCTCGCCAGCGATATTCCGGCCTCCGACGAGGGATCTAAACATGAATATATCTTCAATACCACAGACCATGACAGACATTTCACCAGTACGAACGGATCTCATAAAATACGTATCTTACGTTCACATTTCTGAGAGAAAATAAAAATACAAGATACGTTTATTCTATTATCATTTACGGAGGAGTATCAGTTGTAGATATTTTTGCGTAAAGATAGTGTGTTGTGTTCAGAAGAGATTCGCCTATTCGCGATTTACATGAACCATTAGCATAATCTGCCAACAATAAGTCTTCGGAAATGGTCTTATTAGAAAATGGCCATTACGTCACAGCACTTACAGTAGTTTTCCTACTTCTTGGCTGGTTGATTTCGCTTTCCACGAACCATTTATCTTTGGCTGTGCGGTCCATTATGTTAACGACCGTGCAAATAGTTCCGGAAGGAATAACCTAACATAAAGGGAAATTAACTGACACTTTTCAGCATTTTGTTTTGGTTAACGCGTTCCGCAGATAAGTAGACCCAAATAATGGTATGTTTAGTACCATTTATTTACTTAAATCAAAAATAATAAGACTAAGACATTCATATCGTGTTTGGTTGCATGGAACATGTTAAGTATAATTAAATATTCCGTGAATTTGACTTCAACAGGTCTTTGTGACGAAGCATCCGTTGCATGTGTTAAGAATGTTTGTGCGTACTAATAATAAACAAACCAATTTAAAAACTATACGTGCCCCTCATCCGGAGTGATTCTGAAAACTAAGGCCCTTCACAACTATAAAAGGATTGCTTTCTATGAAGTGCCACGAGTAAGCACTATTAACTGTCTTCCTCAATACTTCAAAAGGTAAGAGCATGACGTTGTGAAAACAATTTTATTTTCTCTTTTTTCGTTTCTCTATAATTTCTTAAGCTGTCCTTCTCCTTATGTGTTGCTTCACTCTAAGTATTTAGTGGTTCGTTATTTTAATAGGTAAGTTCATATATCTAGGTTCATTACTGGTAGTAAAATATTAATTACATACATTTCATTGATTATAATCAGAGTTTCATTGCTGTGTGTGCTTGTTAAATAAGCACATTTGATAATTATAATAATTAAAACAGCGTTTAAGAACACAAACAACAACTCAATTTAATTTTGATTGTAAACATGATTCCACTAATATTACCGGAACGTTCGTAAATTGGCAATTTTGTTTACACAGCTCGCAATAATTATATTCAATAAAAACCTTTTTGATACATAGGAATGAAACAATGTTTGATTTTCTCAAAATTCGTTGTTCCAATTGTATTCTTAAATTAAAAGAGTAATGGACAAATGGACAATGGACTGCCCCATTGTCGTTAGATATTACTGCTAAGCTTAGTATTAAGGCGGGGTTGCAGTACTTTTTAAGATTTTTGAACCTTTGAAAATCGAACTAAATATGAGTTTTTTAATAAATAAAAATCATTACATAAAATTGAACATACTCTCAAGTAAATCGTAAAGATAGAAACGCGATTTAGAATGATCGGCTCGATATTTTTTTTTATCAGACATGACTCTAAATCACAATTTAAAACGTGTACTGCTAATATGGCCGACTGGCCTGTTGATCTAGTGGTTAGTGACCCTAACTGGTATGCCGGAGGTCGTGGGTTCGATTCCCACCCAGGACAAATGTTTGTGTGATGAGCACGATCATTTGTTCTGTGTCTGGGTGTAATTTATCTATAATATGTATGTATTTAGAAATATATAAGTATGTTTATCAGTTGTCTAGTACCCATAACACAAGCTCTGCTTAGCTTGGGACTAGATGGCGTTGTGTGATAGTTGTGGAATATTATTATTATTATTATATGAAAGTTATATCAGTAGATAGAACTTTTTATTCTGAAGTAAATGTTGAAAATATATTGTATAATTTCTTTATCATTTTTCTCCATGAAGAAAAAACAGTAAAAATTTAGGCATATATCGCTCGCGCGGCAGGGCGAGCATAACAAGCAAAATCTAGGTGCATAATAAGTACAGCCTAAAGCCTATTCCACCTTTCCGTCCGTGTGTATGTGAATTTTAGAAAAATAAAAAACAAAACAACGTTTAATTTCACCAAAATTCTTTATTCAAATCAGATTGTCAAATGAGTGATGTGAAAATAACAAACGGCCAGCATCCGGGGTGAATGGATGTTATGTCGTGTGTATTATTTTAACAATTATCACGAATATTAACGGTCGATCAAAACGTGCCGGGAACAAATTGTGTTGATTTATGACGGACCCGCCACCCATGTCGCTCGCTGTATGGAAATAGAATGCATGTGCCGCCACCGCAGACCGCCAACTTGTTGTAAATATTATAAGTTGATAACTAGCTTTTTATGTTTGTTAATTAATCACCTTTTTAAGGTTTTGGATCCTGGAACAGCTGTTGGGTTAAATTTTGTAAATAGTATTATTTATTTTAAAAGCTGATGAATGTATTTCTGCTGTGAAGAATTTAGAAAGATCTGTTGGTGCTGTTTTTGATTTCACGAGACGTATTCACTCAAAAAATATGCGGCTGCGAGAAATAATAACTTCTTTTGCATGATATTTAGTAATGTATCGAATGTTGAAATGTTAATGATTAAAGCTAGATAAAGCACAAATTATAACAGTAAACATGATGTGTCTGATAATCTTAAGTAATTATTCTAGCAATGCTAAGATTAGTTCTAGATTCATCGATCAAATAACTTAATTAATTTGAGTAGGTCTAACAGAGTCTCACCAAGTTAATTACAAATTGCAACATAAATGTTTGATTTCTAAGACAAGATTATGGCTGAACTCTAAGATTTATAAGTCTTCAGAGACTGGCCAGTGTAAGACTGTCAATAAAACCATTAACGTTTATTGAATATAGCAAAATCGGCAATGATGATCAAACAGCTCGGTTTTCTCTCCGCGTAAATGTGGGCCCTTTGCGTATGAATTACGTGCGGATGACGTGATTCTTCACAATTTGTTTCTTCATTGGCATAACCACAACTGGCCTATAATGTTCCCACTGCAGGAATAGAGGTCACCTTTCTATGAGAGAGAATGTGCTATAATCTACCACGCGGGCCCAGTGCTGGTTGGTAGATGTCACATGTCCTCAATTTTTTTGGTTCTAGGACATGCCATGGTTTCCTCACGATATTTTCGTATTGAGCGCAGTTATGATAAAATAAATCACACTGCCCATGACTTACCACTGGGATACCAATGCTTCATTTATACACATCAGTTATAATAATTAATTTAGTCCTAAGTTCAGTAATAATTTATATCACACAAACAAATGTTTGACGTAACATTTTAGTAGTTTCACAATTTGACATATTCAAACGGCATACACGGCATAGGGGGGTAAGGGGGAGAACGGCAATAACATCTGTCCAGCCCCAATTGTCATCCTCACCTGCACGCGCTGCTGGTAGAACAGTCAGCGACGGCGGTCTCAGCACCGCCGTGGTGCCCCCTGCTAGACAACAGACGAGGCTATGGCGACCGAGCAATGGCGGTATAACCATACACCTGGCCAGTCAAAAGCTGGCTGGAGGAGGCTTCAGTGACCTTGGGAATCAAATAATCCCTAAAAGTCTGGTGTAGAAGGCAACGGGAAACCACTACACTAAAATCCCTAGTCGTCAGCGACACAAAAAAAAGCAAATATGGAAAAGTCAAGAAAAGCCACGGCCCCGAGTGCCCGGCGTCCCTTTGATGGGACAGGGATGCGAAGAATCCCCGGGCGTAGATTTAAGGACACTTTAACGATTGCAACTTGGAATGTACGTAGTCTCATGAGACCAGAAAAGGTGTACAATGTCAACAAGGAGATGCAGCGTCTGAAGGTTGACATATTGGGTGTAAGTGATGTGAGATGGAAAGGTAACGGTAAGCACCAGATTGATGAAGACCACATTTTGTATTACTCCGGCTCTGAAGAATCTTCGAATTTGTATGGTGTGGGGGTTATTATCAATACTAAAACAGTAAAGGGCAATATCAGCTTTGTACCTAGATCCAATCGTGCTATGTTGATCCATATTGAAGCAAAACCGAGGAATATTAACATCGTTCAATTGTACGCTCCAACGGCAGACAAGTCAGAACAGGAAATTGAGGATTTCTATGGGGAAGTGGAGCATTTGCTCGAAATCGCACAAAATCACGAAATGTGTATAGTAATGGGTGACATGAACGCTAAGATTGGTGAAGGAGAAGTTCAAGGTGTTGTGGGAAAGTATGGTCTAGGTGAAAGAAATGACAGGGGAGATGTCCTTGTCCAATTCTGCCAGGAAAAAGATCTCGTAGTTATGAACACGCATTTTCAACTACCTGCTCGGAGACGGTACACTTGGACATCACCACGGCATACTTCTCACCACATAATACGTAACCAAATTGATTACATAATGATTAATAACCGCTTCCGCAATTGTATCAAGAGTGTCAAAACATATCCTGGGGCAGATATAGGCTCTGATCATAATCCTGTTGTCGCCAAGTTGACCTGTACTTTAAAACAACTACGAAAGAGGGTCCCAAAGATTATGGTCGATATAAGCAAAATTAAAGAGCCAGAAATAAGAGCAAAAGTTTCGAATGGCATCAATGAGTGGGCGGTAAATGCAAACCAGGTGGATCACGAATCAGTTGCGGAGGCATGGAGTCAATTGAAAAACAAGGTGAATGATATAAACACAGAACATCTAAAACCAGACAAGTGGGTTCCAAAGCAAGCCTGGATGACTGACAGGATTTATCTCTTAATGGAAGAGAGGAGAAAATTTAAGAACATAGATACCATCAAATATAACTCCCTTGACAAAACGATACGAAGGGAAGTACGATACTCTCGGAATAAATGGTATGAGGAGAAATGTGACTATGTTGAGGAACTCCATGCCAAACATGATGCATTCAACCTGCATAAAGAGATTAAGTCTATGGTCGGTCACAAAACTTTGACGAATCAGCTGGTAGACAACAACAACCACCCAATAGTGGACTTGACGAAGAAAAAGGTTACCTGGGAGGAATACATTAGATCAATGTTTACAGACGATTCTAGGAGTACAACAGTGAATTCCCATTCTGAGGATGGTCTCCCTATTCTGAAAGATGAGATTAGGAACGCGCTCTATCATGCGAAGACAGGAAAGGCGGCAGGACCTGACGGCATTTATGTCGAGGTCCTGAAACTCATTCAAGATGAACATATGGACGCTCTCACGAACTTATTTAACCTCATATACAACTCGGAACAAATACCAAGCGACTGGTTGAGGTCAACTTTCATCACACTTCCTAAGAAGAAGAATGCGAAGAAATGCGAGGAATATAGAACGATCAGCCTTATGAGCCAAGTGTTAAAGCTATTCCTCAAAATCATTCATGCTCGTATAAGAGTTAGATGTGATGAACAGTTAGGTGACAGCCAATTTGGTTTTAGAGCTGGTGTGGGAACAAGGGAGGCTCTGTTTGCCGTACAGGTTTTGGTTCAAAAATGCAAAGATATGCAACAAGACGTTTTCCTTTGTTTCATTGATTACGAGAAAGCCTTTGACCGAGTATTGCACGATCGTCTTATTGCAATCCTAAAAGACATTGGGTTAGATGACAAAGACGTACGTATTATCCAGAATCTGTACTGGAACCAGAGGGCGACAGTCCGTGTAGATGGTGAAGAAACTGATGAGATAGATATAAAAAGAGGAGTCCGACAGGGCTGCATACTCTCACCAACACTTTTTAACTTGTACTCGGAGGTAATCATTGCTGAAGCACTGGATGAGATGGACTGTGGAGTCAAGATTAACGGGCGTGTTATCAACAATCTCAGATATGCCGATGACACAGTTCTGATCGCGACTACAGAAGCTGAACTGCAACTTTTGGTTAACCGGGTCAATGAGTACAGTCTAAGGGCGGGTCTCCGAATGAATGTCTCCAAGACGAAGGTCATGGTGATCTCTAAGAAAGAGACTATATATCCCGTGATTTCTGTGGCAAGCAATAGGCTAGAGCGGGTGCGTAAATATAAGTATCTGGGCACTTGGGTGAATGAAGACTGGGACAGTGATTGTGAAATAAGAACCCGTATTGAAATCGCCCGTAGTGCCTTCAATGAGATGAAAAAGGTTCTTTGCAGTCGCAGCCTTAAAATATCGTTGCGCACCCGCCTACTTCAATGTTACATATGGCTACTTCTTTACGGATGTGAAGCTTGGACAATAAAAGAGGATCTCCGGAAACGTATCGAAGCATTCGAAATGTGGGCCTATAGACGTATGTTGGCCATTAGCTGGACACATCGAGTGACCAACGTTGAAGTACTACGTCGTGCTGGAAGGACACGCCAATTAATGCAGACCATCAAAAAGAGGAAAGTTGCCTATCTGGGTCACGTATTAAGGCACGACAGATACGAACTCTTGCAACTCATAATGATGGGCAAAGTGGCAGGCAAAAGAGCAGTGGGACGTAGGAAGAAATCCTGGCTGCGCAATATCCGGGAATGGACGGGAGTTAAGAGCGCCGCGGAACTTTTTAGACTGGCAAAAGACCGAATAGGATATGCGGAGCTGACTGCCAACCTTCACTAGTTGGAGAGGCACCTGAAGAGAGAGAAACGGCATACACCAATTTTGTGGTCGTTCGACATTGATCCGTAATTGAATTTTAATGTTATTTGCGAATCAATAAACGCCGACAACATGGTACTTAGATGGATGGATAATAAATTGTAAACAGAAGATACTTAAGGGGACGGTGAACGAACATTTCTCCATACAAACGTAATACCAAAATCATTCGCGAAACGAACATATTACCAACTTAAAATTATGTTATTCGGATACAGACGATATTTATCTAGGTTCCTATTAAACTTTTTTTTTTAAACATTTACTAGTTACGAAATGCAAGCGAATTGCTGTTTACTATTGACGAAATGCAATTCGCTTGCATTTCGTAAATAGTAAATGTTTTAAAAAAAAAGTTTACTAAGAACCTAGATAAATATCGTCTGTCTCCGAATAACATAATTTTAAGTTGGTAATATGTTCGTTTCGCGAATGATTTTGGTATTACGTTTGTATGGAGAATGTTCGTTCACCGTCCCCTTAATATTATTTTTATACGAAGATTTATATAGATTGTTACACAGTTCTTTAAGAATATTGTTAATTGTATGGGTACAATGGCAGTTTTATCGTTGGTAGCGATATCTTCCAGACAACTATTTATTTATAGTAGTTTATTAACATAAAACGGAATGGGAGCAACACACATCGAGGGAGTAGAGTGCGCATCTTCGACGGAGACACCATGGCTTGGTTGTGTGGAATAGCGCTAGCTCTGTGCCACTAGCAAATCTTCGTACAGTACTGTATATATAAGACAAGCTTTTGCCAGCGGCTTCGCCCGCGTGAAAAAAAAACGATTTTCCATACATAATTTCATCCCCTATTTAACTCCCTTAGGGGTTGATTTTCGAAAAATCCTTCCTTATTCCTTGTCTACATTATAAAGGGAACCTCTGTGCAAAATTTCAGCTTTCTAGGTCCAAGGGTTTGGGCTGGGCGTTGATGAGTCAGTCAGTCAGGACTTCTCTTTTTAACCGACTTCAAAAAAAAGGAGGAGGTTATCAATTCGACTGTATTTATTTTTTTTTTTTTTTTTTTTTTTTATGTTTGTTCGCGCATAACTTGCGACTGGGTGAACTGATTTTCATGATTCTTTTTTCATTTGAAAGCTGGTGCTTCCCGTGTGGTCCCATTGTCACCATTTCAATATCTGATGATGGGATCTTGTGGAAATCGGGGGAACTCTTCAATAAATAACAGCAGATTAACCGCGATTGTTGCTATAGCATATCTAAGCATTGTTTACGCCATCACACAACATAATATCACGCCTGTACTCACTACAAAGGTTGGTGAACATATTCTGATGAAGTACTTCGGAGATAGACAACGGAACTCCTCAATAAATGATAGCAAATGGACTGGGATTGCTGAAATCTCATGTCTGTCTATTGTTTACACCAGTTCATAACATAACATCACGCCGGTACGTTGTGAAGGGGTAAGCAGATGTGAACCACTAAAAAGTGAAAAATAAAAACTTTTTTACAAAAAATAAAACCGACTTCGACAAAAATAAAACACAAAAAAGTGAAAAATAAAAATCAGCTTCAGAAGTCGGTGGCAAAAACATGAAATCAAACAAACAAAAGTCACCGACTTCAGAAGCTGATTTTTATTTTTCACTTTTTTGTGTTTTATTTTTGTCGAAGTCGGTTTTATTTTTTATTTATAGATATAGATTGTCCGTTGGTAACCAAATATAAGCATTTACTTTTGCATGAGAATACTATTCAAAGTATAAAAATAAAAATGTTTGTAATAAAAGCTTGCCTTCGGTTGTAATTGTTATTATATTTCAGAAATAGTATTCCAGCTCATTATAAATAATTATTGTTCCCACTACTGGGACACAGGTCTTCTCAGACCACAATCCACCACACGGTGGCGGGTTCGTGGATGTCACAATTGTTTTGAGGTTTTCGTTCTCGATGCCAGTTTCCTCACGATCTTTTCTGTCACCTTTTTGTTAGCAGTGGTAATGAAATCAATGCAAAGATATCTGTTGAGTAATATTTTCATAAAGAATAAGTTGCTATTAACCGATTTCCTCTCAAGCCTCATCTTTTATTGTCAGTATTTACACGCATTGTTCAGAACGAAATAGGTTTTTATTCACAACAAAGCTGACTTTGTGTTGTAACAAAATTATGTGAAATGGAAAAAGATTTCCTTTATTTTCTCATCAAAATATTTCCGAGGCCCCTCACTCTTTTTGAATTTCGTATTAAAGTAGGTATAAACTGTGTACTGTTATGTTTGCTTGATATTTTATTTTTCTGTTTTATTAAAAGCAAACATGTATGAAAATCTCTATTTTTCTACAAACATATATAAACTTACTCCTTTTACCCATGGGGGTTGGTAGAAACCCCATAAAACGACTCCTTTCCTACTTTCGCTTCATCCACGTTTATACACTGTGTTTTCCTAATAGTGGTCATATTAAATATCAAGTGGCATTAAGGGCAACGCAACTTAACGTATAAAATATGAGACGTGAGTGGGCGAGACTGTCGGGATAAACAGTCTACTTACTTGTACAATACCGTAAATTATAATAGCGAAGAGCTGTTAAGGGTATACATCAAATATTTACAAGAGCGTACGCTGCGTCCACCTGTGTCCTCAGATTCAGGATAAGGGACCGTATATAAACCACCCTACACTTTTAAGAGTGGTTAATATTAAATACTCCTATATGGAAGTATATTTTTTTCCCCTAAATTGATCTCGTTATCTAAGTGAATCATTAGAGGGTAACCTTTAATGTTAGCCGCTCGTAAAACACGAAGCAATAATGGTATATAATTCCATAAGTCTAAATATACATCAGACATCCCGTTTTATTTCTGCCTCCGTTTCAATTGTATAATTTTATGTATTTTTACAGACGTTAGAATTCTATTTTATTGGTGTTTTACATATAAACCTTCGGGATTAGAAGAAAGCTGAGGGCAATTTTGGGATCATTGGCTTTACGAGCCATAAAACCTTTTTCGTACAGAATTATGTGTGAAATACGTATTTTCCTTATATATTTGTGTCATGTTGTTATCATATTATCCCTGAGAGGAAGAATATTTTCCGAATAGTTAACCTCATTAGAGTGGCTTTTATGTTTACCTATATGGGTTGTTTTGACGTAAATTAGTTAAGTTTGGGTTCCTGTGATGAATCGTGTTGCGTGCGGATGAGATTGTCTGCAGAGAGTTCGCTTGGGTACGCTAACAAATTACCATGTAATTTACACACGTCATAATTAACGCAATTCATATTATGCTGAATAAATGAGGCTTTACGTTATGTTTGTTTACGTTATCTTGAATCTTGAGGGAAAATTGTGGAGAGAAAAGTAGCGGTTTGTTCTATTCCCAATGCAGAGGCAATCTAGTTAACAGTCGGCTATAAAACTTTTACAAACGTAAGCTGTAGTGCTGACCTCTACCCACACGAAGGATAGCCCCACATCAAACCCCCGCGGCGAACCAATACTTACATTAAGTAACCAATGTTTACGCAGATAGAGTAAATTGATTTTAATGCCAAGTACCAACCCTTAAAGCATATTAACATTTCAATTTACTTTCTGTTATAGTGAAATGAAATTTTGTGCACAATCTTATTTGAATAACTTGTTTAGCGGGGAATGAATAAGTGCCTGCTGGCTTATTTTCACATTTACTCACACTAAGGATGCTTCACAAACGTTTTCACCAGCTTTATTAATGTTGACTTGAATAACACTGACGTTTTTAGACTTTAATAAAACATTCCTGAAAACAAATATTTTGGTGTGAATTGACAGTGCAAATTCATGCAGAAAAAAAAATGTAAAACGAAATACAGCCGCACAGCCCTCATGCCAATTTGTTGACAAAAAACATCGAAAATGCGTGGAGTGTGGACGGTCCCTAACGTGTACTACGTGAAAAGTATTTTATTACCGATAGACCGAAATAAGTGCTTAGGTATTTATTGTCATTTTATTTGTTGAAGCGTAGTGCAAACATGGAATGTATCCGCGTAACCCTTTTCAAGGTGTCTGCCACTTTCTATTTATGTCAGTGCGAGCTGGGTGGCGCGCCCTCTATAAATCAGAGGCGTTTTGTTCAGGCCCATTACGCCGTTTTACCGCCTTCCTACTGAGACAAAATTAGATCATACCGAAGGGAAAACCCCGTTCAACCCATACATAACTTTTGTTGTAAAACCTTTAATACTTACAAGGCAATACGTGTCGGCTTGTTTACTGTGTGGGTCTGTAACCACACGCGCCGGTTGCTTTCATATCCGTTGTGTATTGCGGATCTATTTTCTAGCTTTAAGTGCTTCCGACGTTATGAATGAACACCTGGAGTATAAAGTTACAGTGCTTGCCTACATAAATATTGTATCTATAGATTTACTGTCCGTCGCTTTATGTTTGCCGCTCTCTGAATATCCCGCTAGGCCGTGGACTGTATTTTGCTTGTGAATTTCCTAGAGATTTCAAAATAGAAAGAAAGAAAGAAAATTGTGTTTGTTTGGCAAAAATACCATAAAAAGAACAAAACAAATTCAATACAATTAAAGCTACTAATGCCAAAAGGGCCTCAGCTGAGCATAATGCCAGAAGGCAGCACAAAGTGCACCACCTGACGCTGATTTTCAGCTGCTGCCCACGAGTGCCATACGCTCGAAAAAATAAACAAACACATTAAATAGGAACCATTTCACCGTAGCATTACGAGGAATAACTTTTCAAGGAATAGGACAGTATGCACATCGCATAAAGCAAGAAAGATTATTTAGGTGCTGTTATATACGAGCACTAAAATGTATACACGAAGCATCTTTTAAAAGTCACTTTCACCTACATAGTAGGTTGATTAACGTTTTACGTTTGTACGAACATGTCAAAGTAGAAACCCTGTTCACGAGAAAACCGCTTTTGAGTTTTACCTATTGAAAACACACTAAAAATTAGCCTCTACTGCTTATAGGAATCTATTCAAAGTATTATAACCCAATCCTGGCACCGAATATCGCTTTGTCCATATATTCACGTTGAGGGTGAATGTAAGCGTGGTTCATGCAACATGACACTGCCTATCTATATACACACGAGCTTCTGTGCAATATGTATCCGGCTTTATATGTTCGGTTGCTAGATATGTGTTACATCAAATTATAAAAAAAAAACAATAGCCAACCTTTTAAGCCCGTACTTGATCCTCTATGTCACTTTCTAGTCTGACATATTCATGAAATGAAATGTTATTAAAACTTTGTAGCGCAAAAATACTTTTACTAAACAAACACAAACAACGCCGTTTACATGAAATTGAATAAATAGCCAAATTCCATACATATCTCTTCTATCTCATTTCATTTTAAGGACATACAAATTGCAAATATCTAGTAGTATGTTTGATATTTGCTCATAATATATTCCGTCGTAGTCGTAAAAAATAATGGTGACATAATGTCAAATGTTGTGCCTACAGTTTGATTTATAGCACCATTTAGTATCTGCTGTACCTTCTGGTAGGATTAAGGATATGCCTTATAATACGCACTCATAATTCATATTGCTGCCTTACTTCTTAGAAATGTTAATGTAAATCCTAAATTGGATTAAATTATAAGAACTACAGGCAGAAAATCCAAAAGGTACGTAGCTGTTTCTGAGAATCAGATTTGCGTTACGAATGTGTGTTTATTATCTTTTGTTAGATTCGTCTAGGTATGCCCCAGATAATGAGTCTAATAAAAACAGAAAATGTTGAAACGTTTCCGCAGAAATTTACCTCGGGTTCAGACAATTATTTTAACATAATATTTAAGTTTGTAACCCTAGAAGAGTATTTAAAAGCGATGATTCATTTAAAAGGCAGATAATTTATTTAGGTTAGTGAAACAGAAGGCATGGGGTGGATGATTAGGGGCGGTGCGGGCGCAGTACAGACATGGAATTGATAAGTACAGAAGCTTAGCTCGCAACAACGAGTGAAATCACCGAACGCAAAGTGACACGTCTGCGTACCTATAGCTAAGGCAAGCACACACAAGACTTTACTGGCATTCCTTTGGCATAGTTTGGGAATGTCGTCGTACACCGTATGCGTTAATGGTTGAATGCAATCGTATTCACTGGTTCTAAAGAGCTAGTCTTCTGTAAAATCTATTCTGTGGTAAGTACGGGTGCGGGCGCGGCGCGGGCGCGTTTAATTGGGTTTGTTTCGAGATCGGTTTCCTAGGAGCGATGTCCCTGTCTCCCGCTCCGCCCCACTAATATTAATACGATGAGAGTGGCCCGAGAAGAGCAATCATAAATCCCGTCCGTCGAGACTAAATTACAACGTCAGAATGTATAATTTTGTAACCGACGCGACTGACATACCATACGACTTTCAGAACATTCTAGTTTCTATTGATACTACTCGATGGTCCATTTTTCTTGATTTTGCCTTATAAATATTCTTTAATGTTTCCGTCTAGTACATAAAAGGCTTACACATTTTGCATTTTAGGTCGGACGGAGCGTTTGAAAGGTGCCAGAACAATAGCCGCGATTTACATATACGATGCAACAATGGCTACTGAAATGTCGATTTTGTTGCCTTAGACAATAGCCGATTGAATTTTCTTAGCCAGTCATCTACATAAACTTGAAAACAAAAGGCTATGACGACAGTATCCTTCGTCACATCAGACTGCATTGTTTTCCTTGAGATAGACAGTTGACGAGCGGTTCCTGGAATGTTTCCATAGTCCCCACTCTTACCACAGCGATTAGTGATTGTGGGAGGTAACCTTGACCCATATTGTTGACGTGGTTGACGTTAACACCACTTCCTACGACACCTAAAACAAAAAAAAGAATGATTGTGTGACAGATTCTTTGTGTAATTAATTAATGTGCGTAAAAGCTACTTTGTTGTGAAAAAGGCGCACTTTTCCTTCAACAAAAGCCAAGTAAGTAAATTGATTACTTTACACCATTACGTAATCCCGATTTAGCGGCAAGATGAATCGGCCTGATCCCGTATTAGAGATAATTTAGCTTATGTCAACAGTGAGCCTAAAGGCGAGGCTATTAATACTGGGCATACAAGTAGTTAGACCGATTGCCGGCCTAATACTCACGCCCTATTGACTTAATGATACATACTTAGTATAATACTGAACAACGTAAAATTGGTGATAATATCGCGTATTTACAGAGTAGTGAGTCAATGGAATAATGCTGAGTGAGTTGGTGGAATGACGGCATCAATGTCGTGCATAAAAATAAACAATAAATGCAGTGACTTTAAAAAATTGGTTTCCGTCTTGTGTAAGTATTATTTAATTTCATAAAACCTTCCCACTGCCAGCTATCCCCCCACTACTGGGACACGGGCTTTATCAGAGGTAATGGGGCATAGACAACCACGTGGGCTCTGTGCGGTTTAGTAGAGTTTCAACACATGACAAAATATAAAATTCATAGAGTCGTCCATAACAATTCATATTCAAGACAAACATTCCATTTACTCACTAATCCGTACCAAAAGGTAAGTAGAGTAATTAAGGCATGTCAATGTCGCCCTAGAGCTGTATGACGTCGAAGCGACATTTGAATACCTATTCAATGTAGTTCCCTGTTTATATGGGGCAAGCAACATGTGTCTAAGTGATTTGAGATTGTGTGGCTTAGTTTAAAACACGGGGCTCTTTGGTAAGCGGGGCCCTAACGACAGATAATCCTGCTTTTAGTTGGTGACCTGTTACATATAATATATTAAAGTTGACGCTGTCTTTGTCGCAGCGTAGCTGTACGAGTTTTGATCTCCGGTTAATGTTTAAACTTTGATATATGGAAAACTGAGTTTGGAAAGTTTGGTCGGTTAGCGAAAATTGGATATAATATGCGTAGGTTAACATGTTTTTTACTCTCGAACAGAGGAAAATATCTGTGTCTAAATAAACTACGTAGAAGAAATCACATCTGGATACGTTTGTCCAAAACGCCATTAAAATCTGTAGTAGGATGGAACGTAAAATTTTCGGATAAAAATATTAACTTAATTTAAATAAACTAACTAAATATAAGCGAATCAAAACGTCCTATACGTTTAGGCGTCATAGTACTCCTCCACATTGCTATCACCAGGAAACTTGACAAAATTTGCATGCATTATTTTGAAGTCGCATCTCAAATTAATATCACTATCACTACATATTTGTTCCGCATGGTGTCGGACGCAAAGAATAGCACCATCCCATATCTTCCCGTGGGTGTCGTAAGAGGCGACTAAGGGATGTACCAGAGAATGGGCAGCAGCGTTCTCTGTGCTTTTTGTATCGACCGTACTGCGATCGCCAACCCGCCTGCCAAGCGTGGCGATTATGGCAAACCCCCCCTAAGCAAAAATTACACTTAGGGGAGGCCTATGTCCAGCAGTGGACGTCTTTCGGCTGAAATGATGATGATGATGATGATCACTACATATTATTAAACAAAGTCCTTCGGCGGGTCTGTTCGCGATAACGTTAACTCAATAACTACTGCATCGATTTTCATGTTGTTTTCACCAATAAACAGAGTGGTCCTCGAGGGAGGTTTAAGTACATAATTTGATTTGGGAAAAGCTACGGGCTTCTGCTAGTTCTTACTAAACATATAAACCTTAAACTCTTAAAAAAGAAAATACGGTAATAAGTAGGAAAAAAGTATCAACGTCTATTACAAACTTCATATATATCTACCGACCTACCTACATCCAATTTATCACCGGAAGGCAACTTATATTTGGTTCGGAAATTGCGGTGGTGTAGTGTCACATGACTTGTGAGTCACGTGTCACGCCTTGACGTCACTTCTCTCTTTCCCGTCGTTGATCACTTAACACGCACTAGATACGATACTTCGTCACGCCCGGCTGGTATATTAATTTGGTGCTTCCTTAAAAGATTAGATTCGTTTTTTTATGCAGCTGTTAATTAATTTCATGAAAGCGTGTGAGAGGCGTGAGGATTTTTCAGCTAGAGTGCTTTTAAAATAATAAATGCACTTTAGCGTATTAATCATCCTGACACAAACGAAACTGATATGATGGTTTAAGCTGAAACTGTTTTAGTTAACTGTACCTTTTTTTTTATCGATGGCACATCATCAAATCACTCTGAGTGCAGCGGAGTGTTAGAATCTTAATGACTGAAACCCATCCGTGTTCCTTCGTATGACCTTTGCGTTCCAAGGCCACGGATGATAAAGATGTACGAGTTACTTATCCATTAGAATCTTCAATCTTTTATTTAGAAAAGCAAACGGTTGGTTTCAATCACCAATGAAATCCAAAGTTTTAAAGATAACGAGTGTTTCTTCAACAATAATAATCATCATCAATTCATCATCATTGTTTTGTCTCAATTTATTTGTTGACGTTTTTCATACTGTTCCATTTCTAGTCATATCATCTTTCAAGACCGTTGAAATGCTACAGAATTATCGGACTGCGGAAAAATTGAAGATTGTCCACAGAAAAATGATATCGAAACTAATAGTTTTCCACCATTTTCATTCTGTAAACCTAGCACATGTCACAGGTCCGGAGTGGTATCAGCGCGTCGTGTGCCGTTTCATAAAAATGGAAGCGGTAACGAAATATGCATGCAAACAATATTGGAATGTCAATCAAATATTTTGTATAGGTGCTGCACTGTTCACAGCGTCTGTTTATTGTTTTGAAATTATGTATTGTTGAAAATATTTCGATTTCGGTGAATATGCATAGATATCATTTTGGAAGCACATTCAT
The DNA here is from genome assembly GCA_949775195.1 of Diarsia dahlii. Taxonomy (NCBI): domain Eukaryota; kingdom Metazoa; phylum Arthropoda; class Insecta; order Lepidoptera; family Noctuidae; genus Diarsia; species Diarsia dahlii. The sequence goes on along the minus strand of OX459194.1, from coordinate 11,033,784 downwards.
TGTGCGTACCGAAATAAAACTCCGTGCCCGGAGTCTGTGTTTAATGATTACTACCATTCGGCTGGAATTGTTGAACCAGTGCCGAAGGTTCGATTTCGGTTGAAAATCCTCCATCATCCTTAACTTCCACTGAAAAGTTTAACAGTCAAATTGACGACTGGCCGAATGCAGGTAAACATTTTCAGCCACTTCACTTCGAAAACTGTCAAACAGACAGCTTGCGGAAAACTGGAAATCAAGTTGTGCAATAAAGCCAACAGTGTACACGTAGAGTACATTTAAACCTGCGGGCCATCACGGCAACGAAAAGATGTTATGCCAGGAGAGAAATAAAAGTTAACTAAAAACTTTTTGCGTTGCACTTTTCAGCGAGAGCTACGGCTGAATTTAATATGTATATGCGTTGCAATCTGAGTGTGATTATAGATATAATATGTAGCTATATCGAGCCTTTTCAGGAAGAAGATCGTAAGCGCCATTTTGCATAATTTTACTGGAGAACGTTTTTTTAATATTTCTCAAAATATTTACAGCATCAATTTGAAATTTTTACTTGGTGTTATAATGGGCACCTCCCTATTAATTTCAAATAAAAATCAGTTGATCTGGCTGTTAATAATTAAAACCGGTTTTTGGGAATTTTGGCGCTTACGATGTTCTTCCTGAAAAGGCTCGATATGTATTATGTACCCCCAGATCTATATATGCTGTCTGTAAACTATGTATATCAATATCGTTAATTCACAGAAGATATTAATTATTTTCGATGTCAAAAACTTGACCACTACAACAACATGGATCGTAATGTTAGCGGTCTGCATAACTGGGTAGGTAATTATTTCTTTTGTTGACAGAACAATGTACATAACTATTACTAGTGTATACTTGTTTTTACCCACCTCTATTAAAGGCAACGTCGAAACGTACCTAAATAATTATATATTTTTACCTACACATTATACACATAATAACGTTTCAGGCATACCTACTTATTTAATAACGTGGCAGGTTGAACAGAACAAAGGGAGTATAGGCGTTGTTATCAGAACTATAATGATAAAGGCAGCTACTGACACTTGATATGCGAAGAATATTCTGATTATTAAACCTTGCCTACAAAATAACAAAGGGTATAAGCAGTTACTGAACGGTAGAAAGGGTTTCTGTGTGTTTTGTTCGTACTTGGTAAAAGTGATCTTAAATTAGCTTTTCAGATTTGTTGGCCTAACATTGGCCTGTTATCTTTAATTGACATTGATATATTTGGTTGTTCTCTGAGTGAGTTCACAAAAAATGCTAATATATATAAAATTTGAATTAATATTGTTATTGTGTACACTATCGAATTAGGTAACTCTGTAAAGATAGTCGGAAAATGGAGAAAATAAATAAATAAAGAAATTTTAAACATTTTTTTTTGTTCTTTTTTGTAATAGTCCATATTTTATCATCTAAATTTGATTAATTGTCACACAATATTCCTAGCGATTAGCTCTCTTTGTACCTAAACTTCTACGCCTACTTGTGGACAGCGTTGTGGGTTACTTTAAAACCAAATTGTTATTATGTTATAAGTTGTAAGTCCATATATTGCAACTGTTTGCTGTTCCTACTTATCAATAAAAACAAATCGTCCTTTTCTTTTAAAAGTGTCGTGAGGATGTTTTCAAACCTTTCATGCACTCAGTGAACAATCTGACGACAATCAAGTATTTGCAGTTGTTCTGAAATAGAAACAGTATTCGAATTTCCGGGAATAGTAACGCAGATAAGTCAATCAATCTGTTACTGAGTCAATCGAGCCGTCATAGGTATGAGAGTGGAAGGCCTTTAGTTAAACCATCTATGACTACTGTGGTGGTGGACTTACTTGATAAAATGCCTAGAGTATGTACTCATGATATTTAATGTCGGAGATAATGCACAGATAGGTACAAGTTTTTCAACTGAAATTTATTATTAAAATGCACTGATTTACTAATCATAGCGTAAGGTTATGTTAATGTTCTTACGTTAACATTTACATAACCTGTCTTTGGATCTTCTGATCCTTGAAATGGATTTGACGATAGGTAGTTTAGTAATCACGACATGTGATGTCTTAGACAATAGCTATATATAATACTAGCGGACGTCCCGCGGTTTCACCCGCGTAGATCCCGTTCCCGTGGGAATACAGGGATAAAAAGTAGCCTATGTTACTCAGGGTGAATGTAGCTTTCCAAGGGTGAAAGAATTTTTGAAATCGGCCCAGTACTTTTTGAGCCTATTCATTACAAACATACAAACATACAAAAATAGGTACAAATCTTTCCTTTTTATAATATTAGTGTAGATGTATATACCTACATACTGGAAAGATGAACATAGAGGAAAGGTGCGTTCAGTTACAAAAAACATTTCACAAATCCTTTGAAAGTTATTCCATATTTCACAATGAACCACCGCTGGTAATGTTTGCTAACTGTGTGATAAAAATAAAGTCTATTGTGTAGTAGAGAACCCGAGTTTTTAACAAGATAGTAAATTCATTGTGTAACATTTTGTGCTTCCCAAACATTCAGAATATACCGGGACTCCTAGTTTTTGTTAGGCTTCATTTATTATTATACTCATAGTTATGTAACCATGTACTCGTAATAATACTTTTGTTTAGTTTATTAAAGCTATATTTTATTTTACTAAAACTAGAAGCTATGATTTTTTTTTTTCTTATGTCCATAGTCCAACTGAATAAAAATCCATAATGTTTCTAAACATAATGGATTGTTTAACGATTTGTCTACGAAATAAAGTTATTTTATCGGTTTAACTACTTGCTATGGACCAGCACAATTTAGCTGCAGCGTAGCATAGGGTACTTAGATAAACTCACGACTTTTTGTCTTTGGGGTAACCACAATTGACTGTATGCCACCTGCTACGAATCTTACATACGACTTTCGCCATGTCCACGTTCAAACAACGATAAAATTATGGTCGCTAAAATAAATACATAATAAAATAAATCTGTTTATCCATTTTTCATTGTAACGTTTATTAAAATTTGACAGCAGTAATTAAAGTAAATTATACAATACTAGCTGACCCACGCCACTTCGTCTGCGTCACAATATATAGCTTATAACTTTTCTCTATAAATCAACAGTAACTATCCAAAATAAATTAATTTAATCGTTAATCGTAACAATCAAAAAATCTTATTTTTACTTTTTGTAATATTAGTATAAGTTACTAAACTAAAATGAGAATTACTATAGATATCTCTTACTGTTAAATACACGATAACACCACAGGGTGTTAATAGTACATTGTTAACTTAGGGGTGAAAGTAACTTATTTAGTCCCCGAGACGGGGTTTGGCGCCTGAGCGCAGCGAGGGCGCTAATAGTTCGAGGGACTAAATAAGTCTTTAACCCAAGGTAAACACTGTGCTTTTCATTACGAATACAAGGAAAGTTGCTGGGAATAGGCTTGCGCCCAATTACCTAAATCGAATGAAAGAAGAATTAAAAAGTATTTATTGGTTTCGCACAGGAAAAACAAATTGACAAAAAAATCAAAAAGTAAACATAAGAGAAACACTTAAAATCGGTTAAATCTAATCGGTGGATGGCAATAGGCTTGCTCCTAATTACATCAGTTGATGGCAATAGGCTTGCTCCTAATTACATTGGTTGATGGCAATAGGCTTGCTCCTAATTAGATTGGTTGATGGCAATAGGCTTGCCCCTAATTAGATTGGTTGATGGCAATAGGCGCGCTCCTAATTACATCGGTTGATGGCAATAGGCTTGCTTCTAATTAGATTGGTTGATGGCAATAGGCTTGCTCCTAATTCAATTGGTTGATGGCAATAGGCTTGCCCCCAATTACATCAGTTGATGGTAATAGGCTTGCTCCTAATTACATTTGTTGAAGGCAATACGCTTGCACCTAATCACATCAGTGGATGGTAATAGGCTTGCTCCTAATTACATTTGTTGATGGCAATAGGCTTGCACCTAATCACATCAGTTGGTGGCAATAGGCTTGCTCCTAATTACATTAGTTGATGGCAATAGGCTTCCCAGTTACATCAAATAATTTGACAGCTGTCAGTAGAAAGCGATTCTCCCTAGGGCTGAAAAGTAGTACTTTCAACCCGCTCCACAGGCATGTTATGACCTACTTTCAGAGTATGAGTAATGAAAAATATTTACTGCACCATAATGTTTACAAGTACAGACTTTAAACATTATGGTGCAGTAAATATTTTGAATTTGAATTTCCCGGAGGCCAGCCAGAATCCATTTTCCATCCTACATTGCCACGCAACGCGCGAAATTATTTTTCCGCGCGGGTATTTTTACATTGCGATATCTTCTAAGATATTTGTTTAAACTGTATAGAGTAAAAGGCACAAATATTCTATATTAAATTTTCGTTCTAACGAATACATTTATTTAGATATAGATTAATACCATATGGGTTAAATAAGCTTCGCAAAAAATAATTATTTTAATCCAACATTTTAATAGTAAAAAAGAGTTACCTACAGTGAGAGACATATGCTGTCGCGGTCTTTTTTTTAGAACTTTTAAAGAGGAACAATTACTTCCTAGTTCCTACATGATATTCGCGTAACTTAAACCGTTTTCGCAGCGCACGCAACGGAAACTCTCAAAAAGGAATTGTCTTTTCCCGTTTTTGCAACATTTTTCATTTATGCTCCGCTCCTATTGGCAGTAGCGTGATGTTATATAGCCTTCCTCGATAAATGGACTATCCAACACAAAAATAATTTTTCAAATCCAATGAGTAGTTCCCGAGTTTATCGCGTTCAAACAAACAAACAAACTCTTCAGCTTTATAATATTAGTATAGATAAAGTCTATACACTTTCAGTAACAACAGCGAGCTTAAATTAAACGCTGCAGTCGTTGAAATTCTAGGAAACGCAGGACAAAAACCCAGTGTGTACTTTACCTACTATTAAAAGTTAATTGAAAATGATCGTGTTAATTCGATATTATTGAGTTGTCATAATAAACAAGTATTTAACACTGGTATCGTTAGTCGTGGATTGAACTTAAAGTCGGACTTGGGACGCCTACATTATGCCTATTGACAGCTACAGTTTGTTTATAATTTGACAAAAAAGCCCAGTTTTCAATATAGAATGGGGAATGCAATCTCGAGACGAGATCGGTAAGTCGAGATCTCGAGGGATCAGAAATTCGATCTCGGCGAGATCTCGGCATTTTCGAGATCTCGAATGGATTTAAAATTGTATTGTTTTGATTAGATAACTGAAACATGATTGAAACTGCTTAGTAGTTGTGATTATGATGCGAGTAAGATACAAAAATCTTTGTTTTTATAATTTTTAGTTATGTTACCTTTGTTAACGCGATCACAACATTTCGTGATCGGGATCTCGCGAGATCGAGATTGCATTCCCTAAGAATGACACAATAGACATCTTAACATTAATTACAGTGTTATATGACATCTTTAGCATTGATTCCAGTAGAATACATCTATGGTTTGACAAGGATGGCAGATGTACGAGGCAACATACATATACAGAGGAAGTACACACGGCTACACATCAAGCTATACAAAACCAGTATAATCTGATCGTTCATTGTGCGAAAAGATCTAGTAAAGTGAGGCCAAGATTAACTGGTTTTGTATAGCTTGATGTGTAGCCGTGTGTACCTTATATGAAGATTGTGGCCAGAAATTTTTAGGATTAATTTGGTCGGCGATGTCTCCCTGTTGTCATGACAACGACAATCGGACCAAGTTTAAAAATGGACTTGGATCGGGACTATAAAATATGGGTGTAAGTGTATTCCGAGAAGAGGTTCGGGACATTTCATTACGATAATTTTAATTAATTTACTTCGTGTTTTATTTAAACTGTCCAAAAATTATTGGTGGGAAACCCATAAATGCGACCGACGTCATAAAGAAAAACGAGGTTCGTAAATCCTATCGTTTCCTATATGTATGTAGTTTTATTTTGCATGTAATTGAAAGAATGAACGTAGTACAAAAACGTATTTTGCAGAAATACGAACACGTAATACTTTTAATGGCTTACCTTTTTCGGTAGTTAATAAAGTTTTGTGAGACGATATACATATTCACCTCACCAGGCACTTGGCAACAAACAAGTCTGACGTAATTAGACGGTTTTTTATTCTCCTTTTATGCCTTTCGCTAACCCCGTGGGGTGTCATAGGGTGGTCTAGGTACTTGAGACTAGGTTACAGTCGGCAGGTGCGTCGTTAGTAATTGAAGCGTGTCTGGATAGTTTGTTGAGATCGGTATGAGTAAGGATATATGTCTGAACTTTAACTTAGGACCTTAAAAATTATTCAAGGATTTTATAGGGAAATATTATCCTTATGTAAGTGACATGGTTAATTATGTATTTCCTTCTTAAATTCGGGAATGATTTTTAAGTTCCCAAATAAAGCAGTTAAATCAGAGGGGAGGTATTGTCCACATGTTACTTGTTTCTTTGAAGTTTATTTAAATAATTTCGACTTATTCAGGTGCCCTACTATGACGTCTTAAAACAGTCCTAACTTCATATTATTCCAGTGTGGAAACGTGACAGAACTATATAGGGTGTCTAGCGCCATCTCTTTTCCACACTGGATTAAGAATAAGTTAGGAATGTTTTAAGACGTCATAGTAGGGGCCCCTGATCTCTGGTAGTGTCATACATTGTACTTGTACTTGTACCCACATATGTTTACTATTTGTTATAATATCAGTACCAGTAGTAAAACCTAGGGGAATATGTGTAGTATGACAAAGTTGTCTAAGAACAAAAATATATCTACAAAGTCGTGAAAGTTTTTAAGATAGATGTGGGATTTCTCGCAATATTTTTCTTTAACTGTTCTTTGTTTGTTTTTTAGTAAAAAAACTTTAAATAGCCCAACTGTGCCTTCTGGGGGTAACGTTGAATTAATGATATCTTATTATTTATTTTCCGTATGTAGAAATAACAGTTATGTATGCACAGACGTCAGCACAGTAAGCTACTACAATCTGTCAAATGTCTTTAATAGATTTTTGACTTTATAGTGTTACATATGGGAACACCGGATCCATCTATGGTAGCCGGTCGACGACTCGATGTCCGGCCGTCATGTAATGTCTGATCAATATAATTAAGAAAGTGTTCAAGGCTCACAATAAACCACTGCTATAAAACAATCGTTTGTTTTAACTTAACATGGTGTCAGAAGAAGAAGACAACGCAGTCAGCAAGGTTGAGGAGAAGAAAAAGTCCGCTTCACGATGCCAAGATGGCGCACGCTCCGGCACGGCACCGGGATTATCCGTAAGCCCAGGACACCTAGGACCACTAGACCTAAAGAGCCACAACATGGCTGTGACATGGAAGAACTGGATCACGCAATTAAAAATTTACTTGCGAGCCAACAACCTCGAAAACGAGAGCGATAGCCGCAAGGTAGCCATCTTGCTTCACTTTATTGGAGCTGAGTCCCTAGCAATATTCTACTCATTCAACGTAGATATCGACGTAATCACGTTTGATGATCTCGCCTCAAGATTCACCAACCACTTCACGCCACAGACCAACGTAACGATGGAACGCCACAAACTATTTAATAGGTGTCAGGGTGCAGATGAGACAATCGATGACTACGTCACAGATTTAAAAAATATCGGCAGACAATGCGAATTCAACTCTTTAGAGGACAGTCTCATCAGGGATGTATTTAGCTGGAATCTCAACCCCCAAAACCATTACATAAAAGAAAGGATCCTAATAAAAAAACCCAAAACATTGGAGGAAGCCATACAGTTAGCTAGATATTTAGAAACAACCAAAATTCAAGCCAAAACATTACAAGATACAGCAATGGTCGGCAAAATACAAGCAAGACAGGAACGCGAATCAAGACAACAACAGCCGAACGGCTACAGACAACCAAACCGCTCCACACAGACAAGTAGCCCCAGACAGTCAAACTACTCCAAGCCATCAAGCAGTACCCAACCAGAAACATGCCACCGCTGCGGTCAAGTGCACCGATTCAAGTGCCCAGCCAATGGAGTCAAGTGCAAGAAATGTGGAAAATTGAACCACTTCGCTATTGTATGTCGCAACAAGCAGGTACAAAATATTGAACTAGACCAGTCAGATGACCCCCTTTTTATGGGATCAATCCACATTAATAGTCTTCAATCTGAGTCATGGCGTGCAAATTTGTCAATTAATAATGTAAACATTAACTTTTTGTTAGACACAGGAGCAGACACTAATGTCTTGTCAGGTAAAACATTCAATACATTGAGTGTTTCACCTGATTTGATCACTAAAAGTACACATCAACTCTCTACTTACAGTGGACAGTCAATTCCCACTATAGGTCAGTGTATTCTACCGCTAAGTCATAAAGGCCACATCTATAATGTCTTGTTCCATGTAGTAGATATGGATTCACAAAATATAATAGGAAGGGAGTCATGCAACGCACTCAATTTGATTAAAAGGATTCATAATGTCGAGATGAATACCAGTAATATTATGTCAGCCAACAGTGATTTGTTTCAAGGTTTAGGCTGCTTGAAAGACTTTAGCTGCGATTTAAAACTAAAGCCAGACGCGATTCCAAGTGTAGACGCATGCCGGAGAGTTCCATTTCAATTAAAAAACAGACTCAAAGCAGAGCTAGATGAACTTGTCAAAAGTAACGTTATATGTCCAGTCGAAGAACCCACCGAATGGGTAAGTTCTCTTGTTATAACCACTAAAAAGAATGACAAACTACGACTTTGTATAGACCCTCGTAAACTTAACCAAGCTATTATGAGACCACATTACCAGTTTCCCACTCTAGATGAGATAAAGTCAGACCTCGCAGGAGCCAGATTTTTCACTACACTGGATGCCAATAAAGGTTTCTGGATGTTAAAACTCTCAGATGCTGCATCAAAATTGTGTACTTTCATAACCCCCTTTGGTAGGTACAGGTATACACGTCTTCCCTATGGTATTTCAGCAGCACCTGAAATATTTTATAGAGAAATGGTAAATAGATTCAATGACATCAAAAATGTAAAAATAATGATGGATGATTTCTTAATCTATGGTAAAACTCATCAAGAACATGATGAAGCCCTACATAAGGTTTTAGACAGGGCCCGCGAAATCAATCTAAAATTCAATAAAGAAAAGTCAGTCATAGGCGCCCCAGAAGTCAAATACTTAGGACATATATTCAGTCAAAACGGTGTTCAAGTTGACCAATCAAAAGTCAAAGCAATTTGCGACATGTCCAGACCTTCTTGCATAAATGACCTTCAAAGATTCATGGGTATGGTCAATTATCTCAGTCCCTTCATACCAAATTTGTCTAAAGAAAACAGTCTATTGAGAACACTTTTGTCAAAGCAAACCGAATGGGTTTGGTCAGAACAACATGAAGCAGAATTTAATAAAATTAAAAAACTTATTAGCAGTGCTCCAGTACTTTCATATTATGACCCAAATAAGGACATCATAATGTCTGTAGATGCCTCAAAAAATGCTCTTGGTGCTGTACTGTTACATGATAAGCAACCAATAGCATATGGATCTGCGTCGTTAACAAAATGTCAACAAAACTACTCTCAAATTGAAAAAGAACTGATGTCCATACTATTTGGCTGCTTAAAATTTCACCAATACATTTATGGTAGATTAGTCACAGTAGAAACAGATCATAAGCCCCTCATTACACTATTTAAAAAAGCACTAGTTGACATCCCTGCTAGGTTACAGAGGATAATGTTACGTCTACAGCCTTATGATATTAATGTAATATACAAACCTGGTCGTTATCTTTACATCGCAGACACATTGTCCCGAGCAGCATTGAGTGAACACACACTACAAGATCTTGAAAAAGATCTAGACTTACATGTTAATTTCATAATGTCTAATTTGCCAGCTAGTCAGGATAGACTTAACCAAATTAAAGACTTGACCGGTAAAGACCCTACCTTAAGCCAAATTGTCCAATACTGTCAAGACGGATGGCCAGAACACAAAAGGTCTGTTGGCCAATCTATCAAACCTTACTTTTCACTAAAAGACAAACTACATGTCATGAATAACATTCTCTTTATGTCAAACAAAATTGTTATACCCGAGTCCATGAGAGACTATGTAATTAAAATTACACATGAAGGACATCCAGGAATTAATAGCTCTATAAGATTAGCACAAACTACTGTTTACTGGCCGAATATGAGAAATGATATTGAACATTTTGTGAACAAATGCCATACTTGCTTAACTTATCGTAGAAATAACAGCAAAGAGCCAATACTAAAACATGAATACAAATATTTACCATGGAATAAAGTTGGTATTGACATGTTCGATTTTGATGGTAAAAAGTATCTAATAGTAGTAGACTTTTTTTCTAAATATGTAGAACTAGCTCTTCTAAATTCAGGCTCAAGTGCTCAGCAAGTTATAACCCACCTAAAATCAATATTTGCTAGGCATGGTATTCCAGAGATTCTTATGTCAGACAACGGTCCTCCATTCTCCAGCAAAGAATTCATAACATTCACCAATGACTGGAACATTAAATTTAACACTTCTAGTCCCTACTTAAGTCGATCCAATGGTATGGTCGAAAGAGCTATTGGTACAATCAAAAATATGCTGAAGAAATGTAAAGCAGATAACACTGATCCATACCTAGCCTTACTTTTGTATAGGAACACACCCAAAAAGACGGGATACTCACCAGCACAACTATCTATGTCCAGATACTTACGATCCAAACTGCCAATCACCGACTCACAGCTGTCCCCAACTTTAGTCAATATGGACTTACTTAAAAAGAATATTGAAAAACAAGAGTCTTATACAACACTTTATTATAATAAAAACACAAAACCATTAGCAGAACTAAAAAAGGGGGACGCAATATATTTCAAACATAAACCACATAGTGTCTGGGTCCCAGGTACAATCTCAGAGGCCAGCAGCGAACCTCGCAGCTTTGTAGTACAATCCCCGGAAGGAGAATTCCGTAGAAATCGTCAGCATATTCTCAAACCCGTCGCTCCCGCAGCTGAGATGGTACCTGTAAACAAAACAAACAGTATTAGTCCAAATGAAAATGTCGATGTCTCTAACAATACCAGTACAAACACAGCACCAAAAATGACACGTTATGGGCGAATTATCAACAAGCCAGCTCGTTACTGTAATTAATATTTTAACTATGTGCTTAATGCGTGTTTGGCTTGTTTATGTTTACTGCAATTTAGCTTTAAGGTTATCTGTCAAAGTGTCAATGTCTAGTTTTGTTTTAAGTTAGCTTTAAGGTTATCTGTCAAAGTGTCAATGTCTAGTTTTAATTTATGTCAGTCGGACACGTTTCGTTCAGAAAATTGTAAAAGAATTATTAAGCTCAACACTATATTAATTAAAATTTTTACTTACCTCAAGATAAACATATTTTCAAAAAAAAAAAAAAAAAAAAAAAGGAAGATGTTACATATGGGAACACCGGATCCATCTATGGTAGCCGGTCGACGACTCGATGTCCGGCCGTCATGTAATGTCTGATCAATATAATTAAGAAAGTGTTCAAGGCTCACAATAAACCACTGCTATAAAACAATCGTTTGTTTTAACTTAACATATAGCTAAAGTATTAGGTTCAAGGTTGACTGGGAGACAGTTTCGTGTAGCTTATTGGGCTGGCTTCTGTACTATGTAAAGATTAAAACCATCGTACGTAGAAGTAACGGTGCGTACTATGAAGCTGATCCTTTTGAAGGATATCCAAAGGGTCACATATAACCAGAAGGGTTCATACGCCTTCTAAAGCACCCCATCATTCGCCCCTACATCCGGGCTATTAATTATACATTATTTATACGAGTAAATGAGACAAGAACATAATCCTTTACCTTTCCAAGAATATCAAGACGTTTACTTAGTTAGTTGTTCAAAGCATTTGGCCGGCGAATCTCATAGCAATGCGCAAAGGAATTTGGAACGAACTTTATGAAAAAGAAAGGTAAGTAAAGACAAGAAAATATTTATTTTATGTAAGTCTACTGGAGGAACTGTAAAAAGAAGAAAATACTAGAAAATGGGCCTTGCTGCAGCATTCTCGTTTCCAGATGCGACTCGTAAATTATTTAAGGTTTTAGCATAGTTGTGCTTTTGTGAAAAGTTTATTGTCACAACAATGTAATAAGTAGATTATATTTAGAGTTATTCACGAGATATCAAAGCGGCCATTGTGGTATCCTCTGGTGGTAGACCTAATAGGTTGTTGTCACTGTTTTCTACTATATCACAGGCTCACACAACACCACCAAGTCCCCGGTCCAGGCCGCTCTACCGTCATAACTTCGCGCCATCATGTAACTGACAGACGTCATTAGTGACAGCGTACCTAACCACTTGTGGCTGTGAGACAGTGTTAACATATCTATTAAATAGATATACACTACATCCCTTCCTTATTATATTTGTTTTAATCAAAATGCTTTACCCAAATACGCTCACAATTACATTCAGTAATCAAGCTAATTCAATAACTAAGGAATATAAAATGTTCCACTATACTAGCACGTTTTTGTTATCAGATGTACTTTATCATCTAAGACTGACTGCCACTGGCCAATTATATACCAACCAATTCTAAATGCATGTACAATGTACCCTCTCAGGTTTTACCCAGTTACCCCATTTGCACATTACCTCCAGTAGCCTCCACTAAGTGTGGAGTAGGATTAAGGTTAATAGTTTATTAGACTATTTTCATGAACTCCATCGTCTATTCTAACCTCTGCGGGTCTGTATGATTTCGTCTTCCTATTTCCATATTCCTCTTCCTATTTCCATATTCCTCTTCCTATTTCCATATTCCTTTCTTTTTCATTGTTTTTTTTTTTTTTTTTTTTTTTTAACGGTCATATTTTTTTTCAATGACATCTTCTAAAGAAAAGTTCCAATGGTCCCTGCCCCGTAACCGATCATGGGGTTGAATTTAAATACATTAAATAAAGCGAACTTTCCAAAAACTTTGTGGTTTGATTGTTTTTTCTTTTTTCAGTTTAAATTATTGATGACCCAGAGAAGACCAAGACTTCTCTCTTTCTATACCTGGATAATAATATATCTTCGTACATTTTCTGATGTAGAGAAAGATTTTTACATTTTATTTATTCATTATAATTGTATCATATCGAATATCCTTTCTTCTTTTCTTTTCTTCCTGTTGTTGTAATTTTGAGTTCTTTTCTAAATTGTAATACCTCTTTAGGGAAATCCTTTGTAACATCATTATGTTGACTCTTATTATCTGGTTGAGTTCCCACATCTCAAATTCTCATATTCCACACTTTTTTTCTATGTCATTTAGGAATTCCACAACTAAATTCATGAGCTCAGTGTTATTTGTCTCTGTTTCTTTGACCCATGTAGCTGAATATTGTTTCTCCGCATTTCTTTTTCTAGGTTCTCAACTTTGTTTTCCATTATCATCACCTCGTTGTTAAGTTTGGGATTTTCTTCAAGTAGTGGATTTAATTTCTCTTCTATTATGTTCACCATATTTCTCCAAGCCGGCTGGTCACCGTGAGGATTAATGACCGCTACCCTCCAGTGAACACGTCAAATTTAGTTACTTCTTCTCATCAGTCAATTTAATGGATATTTACCATCCAATTTAATGGATTATCATGAGCCACCCCACCCAATGGTTGCTCCATCCAATTTAATGGATTTCATGAGCCAACCTAATGGTTGCTCCATCCAATTTAATGGATTATCACGAGCCAACGTAACAGTTGCTCCCTCCAATTTAATGGATTATCATGAGCCAACCCAATGGTTGCTCCATCCAATTTAATGGATTTCATGAGCCAACCTAATGGTTGCTCCATCCAATTTAATGGATTATCACGAGCCAACGTAACAGTTGCTCCATCCAATTTAATGGATTATCATGAGCCAACCCAATGGTTGCTCCATCCAATTTAATGGATTTCATGAGCCAACCTAATGGTTGCTCCATCCAATTTAATGGATTATCACGAGCCAACGTAACAGTTGCTCCATCCAATTTAATGGATTATCATGAGCCAACCCAATGGTTGCTCCATCCAATTTAATGGATTTCATGAGCCAACCTAATGGTTGCTCCATCCAATTTAATTGCCTTTGTCCAGCCAATGTAATGGATTATTTTGAGCCAACTCAGCGGTTGCTCCATCCAATTTTATTGCTTGTTAAAAACAAATGTTATGGATATTCGCATCCCAATTTAATGGTTGCCTTAAATATCTTACCACGCGTAAACAGTGCGATGGTTAAATGTCACATGCCTTAGAAGTATTGGTTCTAGGACATGCCGGTCTTCCTCACAGTGTTTTCCTTCACCGTACTAAGAGCGTTCCCTGGTGATGAGTGAATGAACACAAAAAACCTGCCTGGTTTCGAACCCACGACCTAAGTCGAGCAAGGCCATCACCGCTCTTAATAAATTTAATACAATACTAAGAGCGTTCCCTGGTGATGAGTGAATGAACACAAAAAACCTGCCTGGTTTCGAACCCACGACCTAAGTCGAGCAAGGCCATCACCGCTCTTACAAAATTCAATATAATACATGAGATACTTATATGTGTTATTGCTGCATATCATCTTTTTTTTTTTTTTTTTTTTTTACGTTGCCCCATATTAGGAATTTCTCCCGTATCGCGGGTGCGTCCACAAACATCAAACTCACATGCACAAACACACCCAAAGCCGTAACAACCATCTGTAGGCCACACACACATTTGTTCCGTGCGGGGATCGAACCCGCGACACGCAGCGCAGCAGTCCAATCGCTCAGCCACTGCGCCAACCGTGCGTTTACTATTTAATATCTTTGATTTGTATGATAGTTATTACTAAAACACATTATACTATTTCGGGAAGGGATAATTTTTTAGCACTAATCATTGGTTAGCTGTGGGCCCCGGTGGGTAGAGTTGGATGAAGAAAACAGTCTCGTACAACGATACACTCAAACAATAAGACGAATTAGAAACACAGTACATGGGTGGCACGAATAACCCTGTAGGTACAATATTAATATAATACCGAATACGACTCGATGCCGACATTTATACATTAGCCTCATATTTCAGTTAAACCATTACACAACCACCATTATTACGGTTCCCTACTCTGAACTAAGTGACCTGTGTAACTATATTTATTTATGAATTATTTCAAACTATAATTTTGTCAAACAGTATTTTAATTATTTAAACTTCATGCACAAGAGTGGTACAACAGTACTTATCATTATCTGCCTAACCTTTTCTCAGTCATGCCGCCCGGCCTCCCGTCCAACCAGATGCAGCCGAATACCATCACTCCACACGGAGCGACCGCCCATCCAACTCCCACAACTCAGTCAGTACCCGGTAGCACGACACCCCTTGGCAAAACCGGTTGTCAGATTTTCAGGACACTAACCACCTACACTGCCACGTATCCTCCGAGGCATTGAGGAAAGTCGGCATGCAATGGGTGGACCTCGAACCAATCCAGGCAACACAGTTCAATCCAAAGATCGATTCGAGCATTAACTCTATCAAGCCACAAGCTAATCCTTTGTCAACCATGCTTAAGTATATTTTTTTTTCAAACACTTAATTTCTTCTTCTTTTTCTGTACAAGAAGAGACTTGCCCCTCAGTCATAGGCTGTTATTATTTGAATGTTCACTTTAAATTGCACATATTATTATTCTATTATTAATATTCTTGAATATTATTAACATAACCTTACATAACATCAAGCTTGCATTATGGGGCAATCTTATACCATCAATCATACAGTAATCCCGACCCATTGGCTTCTAGGAGTTAAACCCAACAAGCTCTCCTCAACCTGTGATCAAAACCTGGACCGCACAACAAGCTACCATGCCTGAAACCAATGAGTCATAGTGTCAACATTCTCCTGCCCCTACTCCAATTCATTCGGGATCGCCACAGCATGTCCTCCTTACATACTTCTCTATACTTGCATTTCATTCGACACACCAGGTATCTACATAATAATAATAAACTTCGAAATTGTATTTTGACAGAGGTATCTTTACAGACTGAACAATCCATTTTCATAGGCCGGACATCACATTAATAAACAAAACAAACAAAACTGGATATCTCCTCGACATAGCTATACCAAATACACACAATTTGTTTTTTCTTTATTCTTATAATATCTCTCTCAGTTCCGCGTGCCTCTTGGCATTGACCTCTCCAGCTCTCTCCATTGAACTCGGTCATCTACAACTCTGGTCTAGTATGGCCCTAGGGTTAGACTGATATCGACGGTCCATCTTGTTTTCGGACACCCCTGTTTCCTAATGTCCGCTTCTGGATACTATAAGGTTATGAATAAACTCCAGAAACTCCATTATTTATTTTGCAACATAGCATATGCACTGTCCGACTCCATTTTAGATGTTCTATTTGCTATTATATCCGTTACTTTTGTCTTCTTTCTTATTTCCAAATTTCAGATTCCGTCACTAAGCCTGATGTTCGACATGTTTCTTTCCATTGCTCTTTAGGTCTACATATCTACATACCTATATTTTTCTTAGTACATAATATTTAAATTGTAGGGCTTGAAGTTATACTCCATACAATGTTTATTTTGTCTAATAAAAACACATATCAATTACCTAGGTATATTTTAATTATAAGTACCTATTAAGTTTGTACTCATATTGTTTAGGAGAAGGTATCAACAAAATCAGACTACTCAAAATCATCAAAATAACTTGATGCTTAGTCTTCAACAAATGTCAGTTCTCCCTTAAAAGGACTGTTTGAGGTGACGTCAAATAATGGACCTTTTCAAAATAATAAGTACCTAGGTTACTTACCTATACTTCATACAATCAAGGTTATTATTAGTCACTATAGGAAATGGTTTGTGATAAATCATCACTCTAATACAAAGTCTTACTTACTAGGAAGTAAGTCAACATGTTCACAGCTATAGGAATATTAAGAATTTAACCTATTGTTAGCAGTCTGCTTATAACAGATAAGTGAAGTTTAAAACCAATGTGTTATGAATTAAATCATTTGTCATCAACTTGTATTTATTCTATTGATATCCTAGAATCCTAGTATCTAGTTTGACGTTCAGTAAGTACTAAATACTTTTTTTTTTTTTTTTCTTCTCCTTGCATGGCAACTGAGCCAGTTCCGACTTACTAAATACTTAATTAAGTTCATAATAACTTACCAACAAGTTGAATATCTAGACGCCATGTATCACTTCACTTCACAGAATTCATTTATTACTGTGTAATCTATCTCTTCAAAATAGTGTAAAACAGCCCATTGTGATAAAACAATAACAGAACTCTTCCCTTACCTTGAAATACTTAATGCCAGTACGTGTGGCATACAATAATCATTAATTATCAGTATTAATTACACTCAAATAACAACATATTTTTTTTTTTTCAACTTTGTGGACAGTTTCTTGCAAACTTTTCCTAAGTATTAATATGTAAATTTATCCTCGTCGCCACTTGTGGTATCCTCTGGTGGTAGACCTAATAGGTTGTTGTCACTGTTTTCTACTATATCACAGGCTCACACAACACCACCAAGTCCCCGGTCCAGGCCGCTCTACCGTCATAACTTCGCGCCATCATGTAACTGACAGACGTCATTAGTGACAGCGTACCTAACCACTTGTGGCTGTGAGACAGTGTTAACATATCTATTAAATAGATATACACTACAGCCATCATGATTTATGATGGCATAGCATTACCCTTGATCCAGAAATTCTTTAACACAATAAACTAAAATGAAAATCTTGTGATCTTTGTCCTTACTATAATTAGAGGATCATAATCATTCTCTTGCCCTTATCCCTATTTATTTGGGGTCGGCACAGTATATCTTCTCCTTTCTTACTTCTCTACTCATCTCAACAGTCACCTCCTTTCTACCATATCATCCTTCACACAGTCCATCCATCGTTTCTTTGGCTGCCCTCTACTCCTTTTTGAGAATATTCCTGATTCGTTTTTTTTTCTTTTTATTCAAAAATTACTATTGTGTAACGTAACGTTGTACTGACAATAATTTCATTTTTACACACGCATTGTCTTGGTCGGTCTACTAATTCTACTATGTTTCTAGTTTGTATGAAGTTACCTTATAAGATACCTACGTTACGAAAAAGATCTAGCTTTGCTCATAATTATCTTCTTCTTCATGACTCTTAATAGACTGGACATGGTCAACACGTCGCGTCTTCTGTAGAAGCAGATATGATTCGGTTCACCATTTTTCGCCACTCTCTGCTGGCTCACATCCCGGTCAATCTACTCATAAAGTTAATAATTATACATTTAAACAGTAAGCTCTTATTTATAGCGGAACGTATTTGTTTCACAAATTAATTAACGCTTGAGATACGATGCTGATCAGAATTATGTTGGATCATTATGTTTAACAATGGCTAATTCAAAGTTTTTTATTACTGTAACTTAATACTTTGGCTATGTTCTTATTGTTTACATCATGAGTACAAAGAGTCTAAAATAAGGGTTTTAATTATTTAGAATATTTTATTGTTGAAGCTCAACTCCAATTATCACAAAACTAACATTATTTTAATAATATAATATAAGATGAAGAAAGGCCCGTGTTTTCATATTTTTTTAAGCTATTGCATAGCTTCTATCGCGGGCCTTGAGCGTGGAGAGCGAATCCAGAAATTCCTTAACGAAAATAGTCAAGATTCAGTATTCAACCAGGTTGCTATGGTTACGGAAAATAACAAGGTTGTCAACTGAGGTTGTCAAATTAAATAATTTATAACCTCACGTTGTAAAGGTGTAAAGTTTTTCTGTTTTGTCTCTCGCTTTCTCCTTCTAAAATATTCTTACTCGTATAATTTGTGTACAAAGTGTTTTAAATATGAATAAACAAAGTGCATTTATTAATGAAGAAAGTCACGAAAAAATAGTGAATATCTTTCACTATTTTTGTTGATTGTTTGTATGAGTTAGTACTCCTCGAGTACTCTATATACATTCATTTTATTATTATTACGCATCTATCATACGTTTTATTGGTTTTTGCATTACTATGGTCTTGGAAAACGATTCGTTTTCTTATAAAATATCTAAAATAAAATAAATTATTTTCACATTTTTCAATGTTATGACATTCAGACGTCAGGCTGACAAGCTGACTCTGTCATAGAGTTTCTTACTAGCTTAGTCTATGAAGATTACTTTTGATTTACTTATATAATTTAAATTCTTTTTAAAAAATACTGCATAAATAAAATAAATAAATAATTATTTGCAAAAGTTGATAAAAAATGCTATGCAATAGCTTTACCGCGGCAGTCTCTGAGTGCCACATCAACTTTTTTTTTAATATTGTATGGGCCTACTCGTGACTTCAATTTTTAATTAGCCAATCTTTCAGATTTTAACCAACATTCTTCATTTTTTTTCTGTAGGTACTGAATTCGTATTTCAGCTTTGCCCCATATTGATTTATTCTATAAATACGTATGATTTAACACGCCAAAACATTTCTTTGAAAGTTTTTAAGACGACAGCGCGTCAAAACATCGCGTACGAAGTTTCGCAGTTCAAATATTTGTTTCAATGACACACAACTCGACAAGAACACAACATACTCATCATAATATATTTAACATTCCAGCATTTAGTAAAATAACTCGACTTATAAAAACAGACGTCGTCACGGTGCTTGCTGGCATGGGTAAAATAAAAGCAAAAAAAAAATAGGGATCACGATTTCTGAATCTGATTCATAATTAAAATGAAACTTCGCGTCTATCTCAATGAAAATTAAATATTTATGGTTGAATATTGCGCACCCGCTAGTCTAGTACTAACAAAGATTAATGTTATAAAGGAATCGTCGAAAACTTTTAAAACAGTTTTTCTAACCGTGTGAACTTGTGAGTTCATTCTAAATTCTTTTTTCAATTATTTATTCTCTGTGTCAATATTTCTGATGTGATAGATGGACAGGGAAAACTTATCGTATTTTACGTGCAATGTTTTCTGTAGAATGTTTGTTAACAGTTAGTCATTCCGCTGTCATCGTATGATGTATGTTATGTGCAAGGCGGTTCTATCAGATATTTTCTATTTCTGTCACGACGCTGGTGGCGGCCATATCGTAAATCCAGCAATATTTTCGTTAAGGTACATAATCCGTATATTTTTTCGTTAGCGGAATGTGACCACAGCTTGATAAATGTGGCTGCTAAACTGAGATAATGTAGAACGCGTCCTTCGTATTATCTCGCTACGTTCTCTCAAAGTGAATCTCTTGACTATACAAATGTCAACATTAAGTATTACAAATTGTTTATGAATGTAAAACTGAGCGTTTAGGCCGGAGTTGGAATGGATCATTTATTATAACTTGGTTTATGACCCGAGGCTTTGGCGTTATTTATCGATTGTAACGTAATTGAGAAGTTATTGTTCTTGGTTTAGGTTGAGCGTGCATTGTGGCCAGGGCCCCTGTGGGTAGTCTAGGGAGCTAGGGATGTAATTAATAAGTACACGCCTCGCTCGCTCGCAGATTGCAGTCACAGCTCTGAACTACAGCAAATGAATGTGGGGCCGTTTCAATTAACATTTCCTGTTGTTATTGCTTATTACGTCACTCGCTCATGAAAGGGATAGATGGTGCCCGTTAAATTAGCTTCATAATGCTTTCATTTCAGCATAGAAACAAACTGTTTTTTCTTTTAAATTAATTAGTCTGGCTAGCTACTTGTTTTGAGATCAACAGACCTAATGAAATATTAATTCTTCATTCTGCTTAAATTTTTGGGCTCCATTAGTTTGTCTAAATATTTTATTTAACCTTTTCTTAATAAAAGTAGGCCGGAAGGTGTCTGACCTTTCCCGGGTCCATGACAAGGCCGCTCCCTGTTCTTGTAGAACACGTTAGCGCTTTACATTATCCTTTCTTTGTTTCAATTTAAGTTGGACATTTATGATCGTCTTATTGCGGAATTATTATACAGGACGGAGGAATCTAGTAGAATCGGTGGGACGTGCTCTACTCATGAGCTCTGGGGGATTTCTATAAATCCTACCTCAGCTCCCTCGTTCAATCTGTAATGATAAAACTTTAATGTGCAGTTATTTTAGCGGATTGAAAGCTACTCCTACTAGTCATCTCGAGACGACTCTATCTACAGTATTACTTATCTTTGTTATTACAAACTAACCAAGATCTCTTGAGTAATTTGCATCAAACGTTGGTAGTTACTATGATATTATTTCATAATATATTTCAAGCCTAAAATAGGCTTTGTCGTGGAATTATCAGAATATAATAGAATAGTCTCAACTTGTTGTATCGTCACGACAACAAAGGTTGCAGTTTCCCTCTTATGTTAGAGAACAGACAGGAGATTTGGAGCTGAGAGGCTTTTCTTGGGGTTTTACCGGATACAGGGGCGTAACTAACTCCACGACTGAAATGTGTTTCTCTACAAAAATATCTCAGATTTGTGTGGATCTACTCCACGTAATGTAATATTCATCAATGACGTACGGAAAGCTGTTCTTGAGATTTACATTCGTGAATTAAAACGTGTCAATAGTGTAGCTCTTGTTTGCGCAAACTTGGCCGATGTTCTCTGTAGGTTTTATGCAAGCAAGACTGCAACGAAATTCACGGTTCACAATGTATTTTTCGTCGTTTATCAGCGAACCGCATGTTCTCTTTTCGTGTTCATTACCACAAAAGGAAATGTAACTGGTATAAACTCTGTATTATATTATGTTCTTTTAATTAAGCAGGCTATATAGAAGCAATGGCGCCGGCCCAATTAGATTTTGAAAAATAACTCACACTCGCGTATCCCTCATGTGAGATTTTTCAACAAGTTTCTCAATTTAGGCGAAGGCTTAGCAGTTTTACGACACCCGAGGGACTCTCGATCGTTTTGCCTACAAAGTATTATTTTATATGAATTTGCCTTCGCCGATAGGTATATTACATTAAGTCAAGCTATCTTCTCTCTTCACGTCGTATTGGACGTTCAGAAAAGGCTCATATTCTTATTTCAACGATCGGACTGGACGCTGAATGGTGGTGCTGTAACAATTGTTACAAATTGGATGTGAACATTTTTGATATAAACTTTCACGAGCTTTTGTATTTTATTCTGGAAAACTCGATTTTAGATATTACGTAGGCTAGGTACTACAGAAATGTTACTTCAACAGGCATTTAAGATGTTGTTTGATATAAGTATTCTACTCTTGGAGGCCAGAAGTCTGACAGTGCGTATTATAAATTTTTGATTAGGTATAGGTAATTCAATATCAAAACGAATTTTACTAACAACGTTCTCAGTCAGTACATATAGAGTAGATACGTAACATTCTAATGTGGTGGAGGGTGTATAAAGACTCGTCTTTCGTGGTGCTTTGCCAATCGCGATCAAGAACATTGGGAACGGAACAAGATGACTATCTAAATGCAGATATCTGGCGTGTTGTGTACACTTAACCAGCCATGCGAATACTTTACATACAAACGATACTAATTAGCAAATTACACGAAGGTTTAATTAATTTTATTTAAAAGGACTATCAAAATTTGCAAGAAAATAAAAACAAATTGTTTTGTAAGTATTTTCATATCCAGGATTAAATCTCTTTATTAAAATAGAAAGCAATAGTACTTAGTTAATAAGTAAACAAAAACAAATACAACAATTGAAAACAATTTCTAAGCAAACAAACCCAACACAAATCAAATTTCAAGGGTCCGTAATTCGCTTTATTTGCATTGCAACTTCATGCCGTCAGTAAAACAGAATTAGAAAAAGTTATATTCAGCTGTTAGTGTATGTAAATCCAGGTAAAACTGAACATTAATCTTAATTAATGGCCAGGATTAAGACTACACGATTAATTAATTAAATAAACGCAGACTGAGCAAAAGAGATGTGACTACAGGGTTGGCTTGAGTCTCTTCGTTCGTACAAATTTGCAGGAGACGCACAGCCGCACAGGTAGTCGAGTCACCGTGCTATGAAATTAGTCCTGAATAAATTATTGCATTTAATCATCTTTTACCACAAGGGAAACTTGTACTTTTTAGCTTAGGTGAATGTAACTGCGTAGTTACAAAACTAGACTTTCAATGTTAAACGAATTGTAATAGCGATTAAGAGTTTTGCGTTCTCTATTATTTATATTTTTATGAATGCCAAAGACTTTAAAATTTTTGAATAGGCGTTACTACATTATTGGGGGGGGGGGGACCTATGTCCAGAAGTGGACGTCTTTCAACTGAAATGATGATGATAACTACATCATTCATGTAACGATCATGCAAACGATCAAACACTATGTATTTCCCAAGGTGGCCTTCTATTATCTCCTTGTCATCTAAAGCATTTGTTTTGATACTCCTTGTAACCATTTGCCACTAGGTAAGTAGGTACCCGAGATTGGAACTATGCCCAATAAGGATAGGCTCCTAAGACCGCCATAAACGTGCTGTATAATAGCAAGGCCCAACTACAGCTTTAGGGATCTCCTCCAAAGATTATAGACGTGATAGTTTTCCCGAATACTGTGTGTCTAGTAATATTTGAGCTATTATTTGGTACATGTAAACGTCCTGGGAGCTTGTGCCGTTGCGGGTGGGTCGTCTTTATATTTTAGTATGCACTGCTAGTAGGTATACAAAGAGCACAGAGTGTTCGTCTGAAATGGAAGCAAGCAAAACCTTATTTGGTGTCTCGTAACTTGCCACGACAAAGATCTCCATTGTAGACAGGTAGATACCTAAGCTTAGTGTTAAATTGAATATGGGCTGAATTGCACTTTGAATACAAAGCTATAAGCAGAGTGGGGAACGAAATCATGAGCTCCAATTCGGAGAAAATCAAAATCGTTTTAAAGCGCTGGTGCAAGTTCCTAGAAAGTCGGGGATTGAATCGATCAATTTCATTGTAAAATAACATTTTCCTTTTTGTCATTTTGACCACCTCTGTAGAGAAGCTGAAAACAGCAAGCGTGTTCTAAAGCCTACATTCAATGTGATTATCGCGTCGGCACGATCATTTTCTTCTTCTTATCGTATGGGTAGTAGGTCTAACGACCCCACACACCCTAGTGTTGTTGAACCTATTTGGTTTAAATTCAATAAAGAATCATCCTGGCTGTATAGTGTTCCAAATACAGATCTTTTTCTAAGTATTGACTCCACTTGACTTTGACATGTAATAGAAGAAACTCTTACATTAAAAACGTGTGTTTTATTCCCAAAATATTAGAAGGTTATGGGCCCAGCACGCTTCCACTCCAAGCTACCAAAAGCTTACTGGGGTGAAGCTGTGAATACAGCTATCTATTTAAAAAACGTAACACCAACTCAAGCGTTGAACAATAAAATTCCTGACGAATTATGGTATGAAAAACCGATTAATCTATCACATCTTCGTGTTTTTTTGGTTGCGAAGCGCATGCTTTAATTCCTAAAGAGAAGCGCACTAAGTTAGATTCTAAAACAAAAGCTTGTATCTTTGTTGGTTACTCAAGTGAGAGTAAAGGCTATTATCGCCTTATAGATCCTCATAATCCCAGATCGATCATTGTCGCACGTGATGTCATCTTCATCGAAGATAAAGTGGGAAACCCTGCTACAGCAGTGGAACCTACCACTACTACTGCCGACAGTACCCTCATTTACGACCAAATAAGGATAGAAAATTCACAACCAGTAACACCAGAATCGTTTACAGATACTGAACGAATTGAAAGCCAGCCTGAAGTTTCAGAAGCAGAAACATCACAGGAGTACTTGACTGTCGAAACTTTAAAACCAGTAACACCAGAATTATTTACAGATACTGAACGAATTGAAAGTCTGCCTGAAGTTTCTGAAGCAGAAACATCACAGGAGTATTTGACTGCAGATAACGAATCCAGTGAATCAGCACCAAGTTCTCTAGAAACAGACAGCACGATCAATGAACCCAGATATCCGCAACGACAACGACGACCACCTGACAGATATAGTCCGTCGATGTTTATGGTGTCAGACTATGAACCGGAAACCTACAAACAAGCCGTAGAAGATGTTCACAGTTCTGAATGGCAAAAAGCTATGAAAAATGAGTACGATTGTTTAATGAAACACGGGACATGGCAATTAGTAGAGAGACCCACAGACAGTAAGATTATTAAAAATAAATGGGTCTATAAAATAAAAAAGAATACTAACGGCGAAGTTGTTAAATTTAAAGCAAGATTAGTAGCAAAAGGCTTTACCCAAGTACATGGTATCGATTACGGAGAGACTTTTTCTCCTGTAGCACGACTGTCGACAGTTAGACTGCTTCTTGCGTTTTCCGTACAACTTAACGTCCAGTTAGATCACCTTGATGTAGAAACCGCTTTCTTAAATGGCGATTTAGAAGAGGAAATCTTCATGGAACAGCCGCCAGGCTTTGAAATTGACCGAAAAGGAAAAGTTTGCTTACTTAAAAAATCGCTATATGGCCTAAAGCAATCCCCTAGACAGTGGAATATAAAAATCTGCGAAGCCATGAATAGCTTATCGATGACACAAGCAGCAAACGAGCATTGCGTTTATTACAGACGAGACGGTAACAACATACTTGTAGTTTCCGTATTCGTGGACGATTTTTTCATCCTCTGTAATAATGAATGTATGAAAGAGACCTTCAAGAATTCACTCAAAAAACTTTTCATCGTGAAGGATCTTGGTCTTCTGAAAGACTGCTTAGGCATGCGAGTTATTCAAAATGTTGATAACATCACACTTGACCAAACCAAGTACATCGAAAAAATCGTTGAAAAGTTTGGAATGAAAGATTCAATTCCAATCACCACTCCAATGGAAGCTGGTATGAAGCTCACCATTCCTGCCAAGGAAGATGAGAGACCTGATTTACCGTACCAACAGCTTATCGGATCTCTAATGTACATTTCAATAGGAACAAGGCCTGACATATCGCATACAGTGTCTTATCTGAGCCAGTTCAATGTACATTACGGGGAGGTGCATTGGAAAGCTGCTAAACGGGTACTCAGATACCTGAAGGCAACAAAAGACTTAAAACTTTGTTTTGATAAAAAGGAAGAAAGCTATCCTATCGGATACGTAGACGCTGACTACGGCAGTAATGTCATAGACAGACGATCATACACAGGATACGCCTTTAAAATGAGTGGTGCGTGCATATCTTGGGAATCGCGCAAGCAGCGCACACCTGCACTGTCTACCACTGAGGCTGAGTACATGGCACTTACTGAAGCATGTAAGGAAGCCATTTACATGAGATCACTCATTAAAGAAGTTTTCGACGTCATTCAGCCCATTACCATTCATTCGGATAACCAAAGTTCACTCAAACTCACTCGAAATGATACCTTTCATAGTCGCACTAAACACATAGACATAAGGCATCACTTCATTAGGGAACTTTCACAGACTGATTTCAACCTACAGTACATTTCAACAAATGACATGCTAGCTGACATACTCATTAAATCACTAACCAGAATTAAACATTCTAGATTTACAAATGCTTTAGGTTTAGTTAAGAGTAGTTAGCAATTTCAATATATTTTTTGTATTGAATGTATTTTGTATATACGGGCTGTCATATTTTTTGAATTGTATTTTTTATATACAGGTTGATCTTATTTTTTTGTTTGTACCTATGGAATATCTTTGATACAGGATGCTCCATTACGGGGAGGTGTTGAACCTATTTGGTTTAAATTCAATAAAGAATCATCCTGGCTGTATAGTGTTCCAAATACAGATCTTTTTCTAAGTATTGACTCCACTTGACTTTGACATGTAATAGAAGAAACTCTTACATTAAAAACGTGTGTTTTATTCCCAAAATATTAGAAAGTGTCAGAGTTTTTAAACCGCCTTAAAGGTCTCTGATATGGTTTGACGACCACCATTTTGGCGGCAGGGACCACCGGCTTATACGTGCCTTCCGAAGCACGGAATCATCTTTTTTATCAGACAATCAGGTGATTCAAGGCTGCAATGTCCTAACTAAACTAGAAACAACTTCACAAAGTATGCTTCCCGTGGAAATCGAACCCACGAACACCGGGTCACAAGGCAAACGCCTACGAGTAAACCACTCGACCACGGAGGCAGTTAAGAAACGGTTAAGTTGTCGGCACGATAGATTTGCGTCAAGCAACAAGCACGCGTGTTCTATCTCGTACCCCTTGGTAAGACTGGCTGTCAGACGTACGGGCCACTGACGACCTGTAACGACAGGCAAAGATCTTTAAATGACAGCCGGGACCAACGGCTTAAGGTGCTTTCTGAGACACGGAGGAAACTCGGTATTTTATGGTCGGTCACTCATCAATCTATAAACCTAAGCAAATACTGGTTAACCTGAAGTAATTATTTAGCCACAAGCTCTTCAAGAGGATACTATAATCACCATTCCTTTTTCCCAATGTGGTGATTTAAGCAACGAGCTTCGTAGCAATCTGTGACGAGGCCAGCATGTTCATCAACGGACCTTTTACGACCTTATAATTATGATGAACGTATATAATTAAATTCGGCCGAGCTCTGGTCGCGTTACATTTTAATAATATCATAAAATGCTAATTTGCTCCATTCAGCGGAGATTGCTCCGTAGTTAAATATAGCCATCGGGTGTACTGCGAGGACCAACCGGATATTGCTCAGAGCATAGAAATGAACATCATTTCACTGTTTTACTACCCTTTTCATATATGTTCACATCCTGGCTTATGAATCAGTTCAATAATTTACACAATGATCACATTGAGTCCTTTAATAAGCTTCAATTCTAAGCATACATTTGAATGGGAAGTGTTTGTTATAGAGTTAATTAAAAAATAATGTATAATTTATTCGAATGAGTCATTCGACACGGCTATGAAATTTTAATTAGACCCTCCATTTCAAACCAACCAAAAATATATTTCGTTAGAGCTATAAAATGCCCATGATGTCTAAGCATAAAAAAATCAAAAGTCGTTTTCTCAATATTGACATTTAATTTATATTTTCGAAGATTGGATAGAAGTGACAGTGTCGCTGTCGTCATATTAACGTTGTGGACAGCTGGGAGCCGCCGGATGCTCTCGAAATAAACTATCCGCCCCCCCCTCCGGACCGCTTGCTCCTCGCAGGTGCCACTCCGAACATGCATCATACTTCACAAGTAATTAAGCCGTGAAAGATCGCTGCAAACACGCAGTGTAAGCGACACTGCGCTTACAAACATGCACCTAATTATAGATCAAGTTAATTAATAGACGCTTTATTGTCTTACATGTTTTTTTATGCCCCTGCTACGGCCATATTACGACACTGATTGAAGTAATGGCCTCGTTACATTAAAAGTACAAAATTGAAGTAAAATAAAAATTGTTTTATTACAAAAAGGCTCCTGCAGTCATAAAATATTGTTCGTTTAGCGGTCACGATTCTTCAGATTAAATCATTTTTTCTGCGATATAATAAGGCTTTTAGCGAGCTAAACCATGTAAAGGCGATAAAGTATGGAATAGAAAGCTAGACGTTCGCAATGCGTTGCTTTATGAATTCACTTTGTTGGAGCGCGGTTTTACCTTACATGCTGCTATAAAAGTGGCTCGTATATCTAAAAGGTTTTGACGTAATATAATTTGATGGAAAAGATATATTTATATAGTAAATATTTTTAATTTAATTTGCGTTCAAACTGCAAATAACATCAAATCACGTCTGTAATCCCCAAAGGGTTACGCAGAGGTGAATCAAATACTTCACTCAGATGTCAAAAGTTATGTTTAAGTCCCTTTTAATTGACACCCATATCATATCATGACATGCATAAAATAATAAAAGCTTGTAAAAATATGTACAAGTATCAAAAGGAGAAAAAATGTTAAAAATAACCCAGAAGGCTGATAGCATGGCCGCGTTGCATGGCAATACTAATTCTTTGGTCAAAAAAGGCCAGTCCTCTGGTCTCGTGAAGAGTAGACTAACCGAAGAGTTTCTCAACTCGAAACGGCTCAAACCAATTGTTGAAAATATCTAGTTAATATTAGAATGTAGTTGTAACGTACTTATGTGGCCCGCAGTCGTAATCCCCGCGGTTGTGTTTCCGACACACGTCGGGATTGCATGATTAAGGAGGAAGTGTGCTCTTTTGCCCGCTTTGTACCAAAATTACCCTAGTGTTTCAACCCCAAATTATTCAGTGTTTCAATCCCAAATGACCCTAGTGTTTCAACCCCAAACGGCTCAAACCAATTGTAGAAAAGATCCAGTTAATATTAGAATGTAGTTGTAACGTACTTATGTGGCCCGCAGTCGTAATCCCCGCGGTTGTGTTTCCGACACACGTCGGGATTGCATGATTAAGGAGGAAGTGTGCTCCTTTGCCCGCTTTGTACCAAAATGTTTTCGCAGTTGGCTCGGATGTCATGTTGAAATGAAACTTTCGTGAATAACTCTGTTTATCTGAAGCTGAAGATGGCTGTTTATAAATGGGGTCAGTATCATGATCTCGTTGTTTTACAAAACATGTGTTATTTTATTAAAGGTTCAATTGAACCTGTAGGGACAAATTGGCAACTGCAGACAGCATCAGCAGACGAGGTGTCGCTGCGGCACTACTGGTTGCTATGCAGTCAAATATTATATTTGTAATCACGTTCTCAAAAACGGCGCAAACGATTTCATTGAATTTGTATTATAGAGGTTTACGGGAGTCACTTATATGTATTTGGGAAAATTCATTTGCTCTGTTTTCACCC
This sequence comes from Diarsia dahlii, assembly GCA_949775195.1. Taxonomy (NCBI): domain Eukaryota; kingdom Metazoa; phylum Arthropoda; class Insecta; order Lepidoptera; family Noctuidae; genus Diarsia; species Diarsia dahlii. The sequence continues at coordinate 11,003,861 of OX459194.1, read as the reverse complement.
GTGCTGGCCACGGTTGCCCAGGTATTTGAACATTATCTGTCAAAGTCCGGTGTCCGGATCTTGTCCGTGCTGTTTTGACCGAGCCTTAACTTGATAAATGAAGCATAAGCAGCAGAGTACACTTGACACTGTTGTCATTAATCTCCTGTGTAATAATAACTGGCCCTCCATTATTATAAGGGTAGTGATTGCTATAATCACTTCAATATTATATGAGTGGAGTTACAAGTATTTACCTATACTCACCCACCCACGCCGACGTTAAACAGTGGCTTTCAGAAATGATCCCAAAGGCAAATAAGGTGCTGTCGTAAATCAGTAATAAGACGAGCTCATGAGTTATTATTATTTTACAGCTGATTCAAGATAATAATTCTTCACTGATGACGAGTCCCATTTCATTTTACTGTTACACTTATCGAAATAAAATCAGTTTTAATATTTTTGGGCATTTAAAGTTACTAAAGGATTTATTTATTTACATTTGAGTCTTTACTGACAATCGACCCAAAAAATATCTCTTTAATAATCGAAATACGAGTTGAAATACTTTAAATACAAGTGTGCATTGCCGTCGAGCTTATAAAATGTACCTGCGCTTTATGGAATTGCTCGCTTGGGAAAATTGTGTGGCGGAATCGTGTATGAAAATATTTACGCTTCGAACTACGATTCAAGAGTCTAATATTGAAAAATACCTTTTGCCTACTCATGTACACAGTTTGCTTTTATTGGAATAAGTTTAAACCGAGATGTCTGGAAGAAATACATTTTGATTTTTGGGCAATATTTCAATCAATTCGTGGCTTTTTTCTGTACACGCAGTTTCAAAATTCGGTTGAGATTTTAGTTGAAAGAGTGTGAATACTAATCGTTGAATATCCTAAATGTTTTCTACTGAACTATATAATGTAGTTTGTTATATTATATAATATAATATTATACACTTAGATAGCAAAACGCTCCCAAACAAAACATGTCATAACTTACGCAAATATACCGCAGGGCAGTGCATGACACGGGTTAAAGAAAGGGATCAGGTTAGCGATACCACCTTTTGTTTCCATAATAACTCGACTAACTTTGTGGTTGCGTGATGGGGTAACAAAGAATCCCCTATTTGTCTAGTGAGCATTAGTGTAAAAGTTTGTATGTTTAGCGCCCCTGCGCTACGCGGCAGCTACGGATGTCGCCACCCGAACTTTTCCTCTACGGGCCGCAACTTTTATTTGATACTTCCATGCGTTGCAACAGATCGGTTACGCGTTGAACGTGCATTGTTTATAACGCTTTCCATTTAACCCTTTGATATTAGGGTTATCTACGCGTGCAACCAGAGCAATATATATACAGCAAATAATGTACAAATATGTTCGCCCCTGTTAGATCGGAAAGAGAAGCAATAAAACGCGTGAGGCGTGTGCGGTCGGCTTCCAAATAAAAGGACGAGTGTGTGTATATAAAAAATCTAACGAGGATGTAGGACAGGCGCGGCCGGGTGCGTCAGCCGCTCTCGCGCCATTAATCTCAGCTTTATTATAAACACAGAAAACGACTAAATCATAAACATGTTTAATGTGATCCTACTTGGTGAGCCCTTTCATTCGAATGCTTTAAATAAAGTGTTCATTGAACTATTTGGTTCACTTCACACACACAGTTGATAAGATTGTAGTTCCAGTAATTAAAATTCGTTGAAACATACTAAAACACAAGAAGAAATTTGAAATCAAAATTCTCAAAATACTTTCACAAATGTCTCGTGCTTTTAAATTGTTAGTACTCTTTAAACGATGAAAAGCTTTTGACCTACAGTTTTAATTAAATAATATACCTAGTAGCTACCTGGCGACTACTTATTGTCTACGCCTCCATATATAATTCAAGTGTTTCCGCATACGAGAGCGTTTCATATTTACACGTCGGACAGTGAAAAAATTGTATTGGGATTGGGACAACGATAAATAATGCGTGTCGGAAAATAATAACTCATTCCGCAACATGTGCTAACAATGGTCCACAGGGATAACCTATATTCCGCTTTGTAATTTCGAATGGTATATTTTTAATAGGTACCATTCAAAACAAATAATATAATGTAACCTACTTACCTAAGTCTTACATTCTAGGAAAATGTTACAAACAGCACGCTACTACACAATAAACGTAGTTTTTCGTGTTTTTCTCAAGGAATATGGCTACAGTCACATCTTCTGCCAAAACTTATTATTACGGCTGTCTACGAGGAAATATTATTTTATTTACTTCATATTAATATCCGAATAAATGTTACACGTTTCCTTTTCATAAGATTCCGTTGATAATATAATTATCATTGTATTTGCTCTATTCTATGCGTCGGCCAAAATTGGTAAATACGTTTAATAACTATTAATATTGCCCTTAAATTATAGTTAATGGGTGGCCCCTAATAAATTAATTACTATCCGAGCGCAAATATTATGGTCTCGTTCATTTAATTTATGATACCTAACGAACGAAAATTGAGCAATACTGAAATGGAACGTATTTATCGACACAAAATAATTCGTACTATTATTGTCAAAGTTTTAATTGGTCAAGTTCGCGATCCGTCAGGTAGTGTGCAGCTGCTCTTAATAACTGTGCCGAAAGCTTTGCGAATTACGTCACACGCCATGTGCGGCTCGAATCAAAATGTGGAACACTCAGCTGCTTCAAGATTGATGACAATTACTGCTTCAGAATTTATTATTACCTACTTTAGCCTCTTCTATTCGGTTCGCAAATACTTTTACAATGTTCACAGTAAGTACCCTATTTGGCCCTCATAATTATTCCGTTGGGCATTGTTAATTTAATAGTTGCCGCCCGACGTTCTCGAAGCGTTTACAAATTTTGTTTTGATCAACATTCTTAGAGGATATTCACAAGTAAAGTTGTTTTGTAATTAATCTTCACGACTCACTCGCTCGATCTCGCTGAACTAATGAAAATGTAATTAACGTTATTACCTTTTCAATACGCTTTTTGTGTTTTATTGTGGGACTAAATGTACAATGTTTCAAATGTTATTCAATTTAAAGTTTAATTAAACAAACCCATTTGATTTTATCGAAAGACGTATGATATCAATCTATCTTCAACACAAGTCAATAGACACAAAAGCTAATTAATTAAGACAACATCGTTAATACAGTGAAACTAAATTTTCATGCTAAATTAAGTTTAAATTAAATTGGTAAAGTTTTGGTCTCGTAAGAAAGTGAGTGTGGGAACGTATAAATCCAAGAATTATAACAATATTGCCTATAAGGATTAGGAAAGTTTGCGCGCCGCCTCACGCCCCCCGCGACCTAACATTGTTGAACAAAACGACATAAATCTAAGTTAAAAGTTAATTTTGTCAATCCGGATAATTCCTCAAGGTTTAATCAGACTAAGTTGGGTGTAATTAATGTTCACTAAGGCCACACAATCTAGGAAAGCTTCGGCTTAGCCCGCTACGGAAATCGGAGTTAGCAGCGGCGGGCTGGGCGGGCGCTGGCGTTGGAGCGCGGGAGCGACGCGCGCCGCCATCGAGCCGAGCGGGAGCGGAGCGGCGGGAGCGCGCGAGCGCGCGCGGCCAGTGCCATGGCGGCGAGCGCCCGCACGGAACGCGCCGCGAACTCTCGCCGCACGGACGATCCACTACCCCCTTATTAAAATTTACGTCACTCGTCTGTCAAAACTCAGTCCAACAAATAAGCCGACGGACCTAGTTAATTAGACGCGTCCCCAGAAGGAAGTTTTAATAAAATTAATTCATAAACACTGCGGCCTATGAAGTGATTAAATTTACCGCTTTTTTGTGCGAGTTTCGACAACTGGAAAACTTTTTGAAGGACTTCACGGTACAGTTTCATTGGATGTTTGTACGTATCGGTGTGTTGTCATTAATTTTTTTATTCAAATAAGCGCATTAACAGAGCCCGTTGACAGTTTTATGTTGAACATAAATACCAAGCGTTTTGTAATAACAGCAGCGACATCAATCATGTTTAATGTGTTCCTAATAATTGTTTAATTGGTCGTGCGAAGCAGTACGTGACTAGAATGTGCTTAAAACCATAGAATATAAATAACAAATAAAATGATCCGAAATAAGTAAACAATCAATATGTGAAAAAACTAATTAACAAAACCAGAAGGGACAAAAAAAAGTAATTAGAAGAACACGAGTTGAGGGTCAATTTTATTACGTCACCGAAGATAGGGACAGATGTAAGTTGAACGAAACGTTCACTGAAACAATTGTGGCGTGATTAAAATGCAGAACAAAAGGTTCACCATTACGTGGTCGATTTCATTACGGACTTCGGTGGTCCCTTCTGCCGAATAACCGATACATCTGCCTCTGGCTCGCTCCCCTTTTCTTTAGTAAATCACTGCCTATCTGCATAAAGTAAGGCATAAAATACCGTAGACATTCATCCAATCCGTTTCATTGTGCCAATGTTTAATGAATCGGTTAAACACATTTTATATAATTGGTTTTACACGCAAATAAATTTTATCGGCGCTTCTCTCTCACAACTGAATTCGTTTCATTCAATATAATCGGAATGTCCTATAGCATTTCGAAAGGGCCGACTGGTTTGAAATAGCTGGACTAATTAAAAAGTGATTATATTTTTCATATTTTGGGGTCGAAATGGGCAGAATTATTAGCATAGTTGTGGCAATGGAATCTGTGGCAAAGTTATATCGGGTTACCTTAAACGGAGTAAATTGCTTGTATTATTATATCTACGCTGAAATATGAAACCACTTTTACCGTCGCAACCCGTCGGAGAGCATTGCCATCGCAACGGCAGCTTTAGACATGTTCCTTTCCTGATGTTGAAACAGTTTTCAGCAAGATCCATATGAACCTACTTCAGTTCCTGCTAGACTAATTTCATCATCATCATCATCATCACCATCCACAGCCCGAACTCACCCACTGCTACGGTATATAAGCCTCTCTTTTCTTGTGCCAATCTCCACGGCCCTGAGCCAGCCTCATCCAGGTTTTGGATAATAATGTCAGTTCTTCGGGTTAATTGATTCGGGTACAAAATCTTGCTCTGCATATAACCTGCCTGTTCAGAGAATGCTTGCATGTTCAAGTTGACATTTTCACCCAAGTTTCGCTAGCCTGATCTTATAGCCCTAATTGAATTAAATTTTCTATGAGATGTGTTCCCAACGATTGAAGTTAGTAAATTTCTCAAGCAAGGAGGGTCTGATTAAGCTAACTGCCCTTGGCAGGGAGTAGGGTTCTGGTCTAAGTCCTTGTATTTAAGAGTTGCTGCTCTCTAAGCCAAGATAGGGACAACTTGAAGAATAATTTCCTCAAACTGTTTTGGCAAACTTAGAGCTTTAGTTTTTTTAAATGTGTGATTAGTACTGCATGTCATTCTTTAGGCTCCTTGGACTTTTTGAGTAGTGGACGTGAATCATTGAATTTCCGATCTCCTGGTGTGTTTCACAGACTGGGCTTGAGAATGCATGTGCCGTAATTTGAGTTGGTATATACATATATCGAGGAGCTTGTGCCAAATATGAACAACCGCTCGGGTAGGTCTTTAGAACACTTAGGTTGGTAATTAGGGGATCGGACTGGGTCAAAATAATATGATTCTGTTTAGTCCGTAAGTTAGATTATCGAAAAATATTGAATACGTATTTTTTGTTTTATCAAATCAATAAAAAATTACGAAGATAAAACGCGTCAAAGATCTTGGAGTGGGGCTTGAAACGTCACTTGTGTCGTCAAAATGTACTATCATATGACGTCACACGAGTTTTCGAAGCACTGTATCGTCTTCATTTTAAGTTTACGTGAAAAAAGAAAAAATGCGAGTCCAATAATTTTTGGAAATCTATCTGACGGACTAATTAGTTTTTTTTGTCCAATCCCCTATTGTAGATTGAACCACCCATTAAATACCGAGTTTCGTCTATGTCTCGAATAGCACGCTAGATATTTTGTATCTTGTGTTGTGCAATTTTATGAAATATTTTTTTCCAATACTATTTAACTTCTTAAAAAAGAGCAGTGGTGGCCCAGTGGTTGCGGCCCCAACTTTCGAACACTGGCTCGTGGGTTCGACTCCAGTCAAGCCCATTACTTTGTTTAATTTATTTCATCACCACCCAAAACGGTGAAGGAGAACATCCTGAGGAAACCGGAAAGTCTTTAGAACAAACAAAATCGAAGACATGTGACATCTAACAACGGGCCCGCGTGATGGATTATAGCCTATCCCTCTCCTAGAGAGGAGGCCTAGTCCCTACATTGGGAACATTATAGACTGATGATGATTTAACTTCGGTGAAACCTATTGCAATATCGCACAACTTAATTTTCTTATAAAGGGCTAATTACTATTAATATCATAAGCGGGATATTTACCATGTTTGATTATTGTTTCAGTGACCATGTCAGTTTAAAAACTTATAAAGGGCTAATTTTCAATAATATTACATTTAAAGTTAAGTCTTTGTAACAAAATGAAGTTTCGTAAGTAACCTTGTCACGATCTTGTAAATATCCGAATTTTGTACTCTAGTAGGTATAGGACGCTACAGTCTAAATAACTAATTAGTAATTGAATCGATATAATTCTAAATTGATTTTGAAATACGATACCTGATACCTAACAATATTAAAATCAAGAGATCTTTCCGTTGTCAGAAATTAATATTGTTTCGGCGATAAGCGCCTCCACCCCGAGTGACCAATTTGAAGTAGAGAAGATTTTGTCTTATGGTCTTACATAGACTAGATAGGACATCAAACGTTTCTATATTTCAAGTCTTTCTAGTCTATGCTAGATTATTCTCAAAGTTATCTGGCTCGTGCCGCCAACGCCCGTCGGCTTTATCTCAGAGGATTCTGCACGTCAAAGAATAGACTTAGTGGAGAAATGTTAAACATTTTCCTCTTAACAAACGTAAAATTTGTTTCTAACAAGTGCTCTCTTATTTTTGCGGTTGCTACTTCACCTACAAAACTTAATAAGGAGGCTTACGTTTGAGACACAAATACATGAATAAGTAAGTTCATTGCTAGGCTAACATACGATAGATCTAAGGTAACCTTTTACAATACGGAGACATTGTTGATCTTCTTATGTTGTCTTGTCCTATCCGGTATTAACAAGATTCTCGAAGTGATTTTAATAGTTCACATTAATTAGTAGTAGAATACCTAAACTATTTATGAGGGTTAACGTCAAAGTTAGCTCATGGCTTAATCATAACAGCTGTGAATGTCGATCGAAGCCTACATTTGCTGAGGTCGGTCTGTGGAGGCGTGACTATCCATTAGGCACACACATCAAGACCTCTCAGTGCCTCGCAAAGCAAGTTAGACCCACTGAAGTCTTACAGACGGTATCATCTCACCCAGTTACAGGATTATGTAGGTCAGATAGGCAGTTCTTCTGATGAAATATTATTTTAGTCAGTCGAACTAAATGTTACCAACAGTATTTCACTAAGTCTAGACGGACTGCCATCTTAAAGTCCGCACAGCAAACAATTACACGATCATTGTTTCTGCTTATAACTTCCTACTGACTGTCGTTCAGTATTTTGGTTGGTGAACCGTTAACATGCGTGACACAAAGTTTTATCAAACATTTTGTAAAGGATTCAGGATAAAAATCCTCTCTTCCATATATTTTGACGGTTTACATATCTATGTAAACCATCTCCTATCCATCTGGATAGAAGATACTTTATAGTCCACGAAACCTGTTGATATGGTGTTGTTTTACCAAATTTGCAAATTTTCAAATATAACTTACGAAAAATAGACTTATTTTTAATTATTATTCATGTAAAAAGACCATTAGCGAAGTTGAAAGATACATGGTCTCCCCGTCATTACAATACCTCTTTCGTTGTAAACAATATCTACCCGGTATTATTGCAAAATATAAAGATAAATGTACCTTTCCTTTAAATACCTGGGGTCATCCCAGTACTAATCAATGCATCCATTAGCACAATTTTATAAGAGCGTTACATTGAGTCCCATGTTAACCGTGATTTTTAAAACCAAACGAAAAATCGTTTTCTGCGAATAATAGTTACGTAGCGTTACTTTATTTAATGTACAGAATGCTTGGTGGCTTCTTGAAGGCTCCGTTAACATCTTGTATGCTTTCTTGTCTTTGTCGTGTGGTTGGTGCCTAACCTGGTGTCACAGTTTTCATGCACCCACGGGCCTTTGATTTTGCTTTACAAGCCGTCGAGAAATATCTCTCAGGCATGCTGTTTTCCGCACGATGTTTTCCTTTATCGAAGCAAGTGATAATTATACGCACATGAGTCCAAAAATCAGAGGTGCGTGTCTTGGGTTCCAACCTATGACTTGGCAGACCTGCGGTCACATCACTAGACTATCACTGCTATTACCTTGTCTACTAGTGGATGTAAAATCATGGTAAACAATTATGTCACAACTAGCTTTTGCCAGCCGCTTCGCCCGCGTGAAAATGACGATTTTCCATACAAACTTTCATCCCCTATTTAACTCCCTTAGGGTTTGAATTTCGAAAAATCCTTCCTTATTCCTTGTCTACATTATAAAGGGATGGGCGTTGATGAGTCAGTCAGTCAGTCAGTCAGGACTTCTCTTTTTAACCGACTTCCCAAAAAGGAGGAGGTTCTCAATTCGATCGGTATGTTTTTTTTTTTTTTCTATGTATGTACACCGATTACGCTGCTATTTATGATCCGATTTACGTGATTCTTTTTTACTTTGATGCGGAATAGTTGCCATTTGGTCCCATAAAAATTTAGTATTGTTTGGCCCAGTACTTTTCATTTTATGAAGATTTTTCTTAATTTATGAACATTTTTCGTTTACTCATGTGTGTTCGAGAATAACTTCGTCGTTTATGAACCAATTTTGATGATTCTTTTTTTATTGTGAAGGAGATATTTTAGGGGTGGTACTATGATATGGAAACCAGGACCTGGTGATGGAATCCCAGAGAACTCGAGGGCAACCCTCAAATTTCATAGGCACGTATTACGTGTTTCGTGTTTTTTTTTTCTAATGTTAGGTTTCTCGAATGTTAAATGTATAGTAAATATTTCTATAGGATATTAAAACTAAAAATGAAAAAATAAAAAATGTTTTTGCAACAAAAAACAACCGACTTCAAAAACACCAAAAAGTGAAAAATAAACTTCAGAAGAAAAGAAAAGAAGTCGGTGGCAAAAAAACGAAATGAAACAAACAAATGTCACCGACTTCAGAAGCTGATTTTTCTTCTGAAGTTTATTTTTCACTTTTTGGTGTTTTTGAAGTCGGTTGTTTTTTTTTATTTATATAGATAAACGATAACACAGTGTATGTACATAAATAGGTACATATATGAAATTCGAACCACAACCAGAGAAATGAACGCGGTGGCCTAATCTCAAAATTTTATCGCTCCGTGTGGCCTTTGAACTAAATGGTTAAAACTTTCAAGACAATATCTAACACGGAAGCGATAAAGGCACTTGTTTAAATGGCTTATGAGGTACTTATAGCTGTAAAGTAGATACTTACTAATTGCGTTTGCGTTTAGTCCGTGGTTATCGTCTTCGGTGCGAATGTTCAGATCGTTCGACACACGTGTCTCCTTCTATCGGTCGGGTCCTCGCGAAATGTATCTATTCCGTGACTTAGCTACATATCAGGCGGTAGGGGTTTAGTAGGCAAAGTTTACTGTAATCTTTTGTTTTTCCGTATGGCTTTGTATGCGTTGTTAGTTTATTACCTACCCATTGATGTTTGTGTTCTTTGATAATGTAGTTAGGAAGCTAAAACGCTTTATTTTCAGTTCATTTCTAGCTAGGGTTCCACCTACTGGCCCTATTACCAAGACTCCGCTGTCCGCCCGTCAGTCCGTCCGTCTGTCTGTCAGCGGGCGGGTTGCTGCTGCTATAACAACAAATAATAAAAATAAATTAAACAATTGTGAGGAATTCCCTACTATTACGAAAAACTGAATAAAGGAGTAAAACAAAAATCAATATTCTCAAGTGGAAAAATAGCACCTACAGTCAGAGCCTTCTAGGAACGGAGCTAGAGCAAGTTCAAATGAGTTCTTCTCAGGTAGATAATTTAAAAACTAAGCGACCTAACAGTGGATAGTCGTTGTGCTCTTAGGGTTATTTTTACCCAACTTCTTTACAGCAAAGTCAAACACAGTTTTAATCAAAATTGCTCATGCTTATTAGTTCGTGTCGCAGTAGTTTGCTAGTTTAATAAACTGTCAAAAAAGTGATTCTTGAGAGATATTTTTTGCGCATTTTTTTTGTAAGCTTAGCCGTAGAACTGATGACCGTTGGGTTAGACGTGTTTGTGGATAAAAGAAGGGCGGGCATTTCCAGCAGTGGATTACTGTAGGCTAGGGATGATCATGATTTTTTGCAAAGTAAGTATAGCCATCATAATTTTTTTTATTAACCGACTCTGGTGTACTCTTTCTTATGTGTATGTTGCTATCCACAAACGAAAGAGCATTAGGTACCTTAGTACTCACAGAACAATACCTGTAAGCGGATAGTTTTAAAACACAAGTCGTAGACAACAGAGTGTAACTTTATAGTGAGGTTTTACTTCTTTTGCGGCAAAGTTCCAGGTGGTAGATGTTATCGCACAAGTTAATACAAAGAGCCTTTTAATGCCGATTGAATCGCAAGATAACTCCCACAAAGCAGATTTGATTATAAAATTAGATGTTTTGATAACTTTTCTTTAGATGACACAAATCGCTGTTTAACTTGAAAATCTGATCAAAAATGATGAAATCGGAGTTTCAAAGATATCCTAACTAATATTACAAATGGGACAGTGAGTTTGTTTGTTTGTCACACCGTAATGGCTAAACGTATTTCGATGAGATTTATCATATGGATAGACTATGACCTGGGTTAGGAAATTCTTATAGGACGTTTGAGGACGTTCTCGACCACGTCTACGGTGGCATAGTGGTGGCGGCCCCGACTTACAAACAGTAACGTAAGTCGTGGGTTCGAACCTAGGCAGGCGAATTACTTTGTCTAATTTAATTTATCACCGCTGCGCTGCTCTCAAATCAGCATGTCTTAGAACCAAAAAACCGGCTAAGTGCTTGTCGGACCACGTACAATGTAGGGTTCCGTGAACTTACTTAGAAATTGATTAAAAACCACTCTGCCTACCTGCCTCCGAACGATGAGATTTATTGTAAATATAAAACAAACTTACATTTGCAGCTTTGAGACCAGCGCTTCCAAAAATTATTTTTAGGAAAATATTTCATAAAAGTACATTTTATAAGTTGGTTGACTATTACTCGTAAACTTGTACCGCCTTATTACAAAACGTAGTTAAACCTGGTTTAACTTAGACTTGGTTTATCTCGCATGACTTCAATAATATTCAAAAGAATGTGACAGCATGCGAGATAAACCAGGTCTAAGTTAAACCAGGTTTAACTACCTTTTGTAATAAGGCGGTTCAAGTCTACTTAGCTGTGATAGTTTTCCTTTTATTTTCGTTTATTAGCTTAATATTTCACAAACGAATCCCTTAATCGAAAAACTGTTCGAGGAAACTCGCCGTATTTTTTAAAGACTTATCCAACGATACCCAATGGACATCGCGAGAAAAAAAAATCATCCCCACTTTAATGTGTATACTGGAGATACCCAAAAAAAAAATCAAAATTTTACACCGGCGTGACTCATTTGTATACCTACGAGTATTTGTGCCAAATTGCAGCTTTCTAGTAGTAATAGTCTTTGAGATATAGTGCGGACGGTCGGACTGAGAGACAGACAGACAGACGGACATGGCGAAACTATAACCGCCTTATTACAAAACGTAGTTAAACCTGGTTTAACTTAGACTTGGTTTATCTCGCATGACGTCTCACTTCAATAATATTCAAAAGAAAGTGACAGCATGCGAGATAAACCAGGTCTAAGTTAAACCAGGTTTAACTACCTTTTGTAATAAGGCGGTAAGGGTTCCATATTAACTACGGAACCCTAAAAAATCGAAGATGTGACATCTGCAAACCCGCATTGGGCCCGTGTGGTGGATTAAGTATAGCCCATCCCTTTCCTATAGAGAAGAGACCTGAGGCCCTACAGTGGGAACATTATAGGCTGATGATGATAGGACGTTTTGTGGGATATGAATTGGGATAAGGACAAGAGAATGATGATGAACGATGAGATATGAGAGTGAATGAAGTAGTGAAAGAGATCATAGTGCTGGGAGTAGGTAGGCTAAAGCCCAAAAATAAAACCTTCAGAATCGATCTGTTAATAATAATTTACATTAAACTGGTAACGAAGTAAAACTGTACGCGCCTGGTCAAAATGGAAACGATTGTTTTTAATAATAATAAAAAATACAAAACTTTATTTATGACAGACCTCAATATTTTTTTAATTCACACAACGATGTTCAAGCATTTTAATTAGTCTTTAAAAAGTAAGCAGTCAATGTGCGAACGAGCTGTAGAGAGCTTTATAACATTTATAAATAATCATGTTGATTTTATAAAGAAACCTTTTCGAGCATGTAAAGTAAACAAAGCCAGTGGAGTGGAGCTTGACCACTGAGCGTTTGATGATTTAACAATTTACTGAATTTCCTGTTTTTAAAGTATCTTAGAGAACCTGCTAACAAAAATACTTTCAAAAATTGTATATTTTTCTTCTCTTTGCGGGTAAAACTGCGGGTTGGCCATTACGAAGATTTATTTGGTTATAACAGACCCAAGCTTGAACTATTCTCACGTATAGTTAGGCACCTATATTTCCAAGACGAACACTTCAAAGATAAAAGCTGCCTTCAAACGGAAAAAGTTAAGGCTCTCCGAAAAGTCCGAAAGTGGAACGAAGATAGCACGAACAAATAAAAACCTAAAACACAGGCCGCACATAGAATCGGGATCTCAGCCCTAAAGCCACTACAAACACACACTATCTATGTATCCAAGCTTATATATTACGTAAGGGTGAAAGTATCGCCTTTATTTGCTCTATTACCAGCGCCCCTTATGAATCTGTAGCTTCCCAAAAATACTGTCTGATTACATAATTAATTTACCCATCTTCATTACATCCTACAAGTTTACAAGCTACCTTTTCCATCTTTAAGTAAACAAGGTTAATTATGATAACCATTTATTATAATGAAGACGGGAAAAGTAAAATATTTAATTTAAAGAATATTCGTACAAGGTTTCAACCCCTTCAATCATTTCGAGTTGCTTCATTAAAAACGGTCCGTTTCAGCCGACGACGACAGGAAAATTAAAAAGCATAAAATAACCGAGTAAAAGAGAAAGCATCATGTATTTACACGAACAAAATGCATTGGTGGCGCAATTCATGTGAAGCATGAAGAATAAACGTTGGCATATCATCTCGTTAGGAAATATGGGACACGGTGCGACGCGCTCTGCAAAATGTGTTCCATTGCTCTTTGTGTTGCTCCTTTTGTTCAGTGATCTACCCCGCCTACCCACATGCCCAGCAACGTGTTGTGTTGTTTTTCAATAACTCGCTGCATAACGCTGCTAATTAAAGGGTCGTTATACCAGCCCACTGGCACTATAAGAACAGGTTACTTTTGGAATAGTTGTAGCATTCTCTATGGTGCTCCCATTCCCTGTTTTAAAACGGGATGTGACCTGTTTTTTAGGGAAGCGTGACATACATAGCGTAGTCGTGACAACACCATGTCCATGTACGTCCATTATTTATAATGGTTTGTTACGTGGCTAATTTTATGTGACAGCACTAATTTCTCACTGACACTTAGGTAGTGTTTACAGGGTTGTTAATAGTTATACGTAGAATATAATGGATTGTTCTTTAGTATACATATAATATACAACATACAAAACAAATAACATTGATGAAAAGAAAGAAAACAATGTTTTTTATAAGTCATCATATGCATAGCCTTTTCCCAATCATGTTAGGATTGGATTCCAGTCTTACCGGATGCAGCTGAATTCCAGTATTTTATATGAAGCGACTGCCTATACTTAAGTATATGTTTTTATAAGTAACAAAATTTACAAATCTAGACAAAAAGGAACCTTCTCGGAATAGCTGTTGTGACCCGAATTTTTCAGTTTATAGCTCCTTGTTGCAACTACCTACCCAGATATGATGATCTTTTCAAGGTCTAGGTCCTTTTGGTCATATACCACTATATTTTGTAACCATAACTATGTTTCTACTAGTACGACAATCTCGTGTATAGGCAAGATCTCCCCTGGTGGTATATTTCTTAACGATTCTCACAGTTAAGGCTGATGTTCCAGGGTAGCCCGCGAAATTCAAATTTTCTTACGTTTTTAGCGATTTGCAGGCCAGTGCTAGGTTGTATGTTAGTGAAAATATGATTCGCGGCTGTAAAACTTATGCAGTTAAGTACAGAATTGACCTTTTGATGAAATAATCATTCTTGAGAGTTACATGAACTTGGAGGGTTGTAATGATGATTTTGATGATTATAATTCTGTAACTGCATACGTCTTACAGCCGCGAATCATATTTTCACTAACATACAACCTAGCACTGGCCTGCAAATCGTTAAAAACTTAAGAAAATCTGAATTTCGCGGGCTACCGTGAACATCCACCTTAAGTATCAAAAGATTAATGTCTGCGTGACCACACATTATTTAACATAACACAGTATCACGCCTGTACGAAGGGTTAACTAGAGTCATACGTAATAATACACCCACACGTTTAAGTCCCATGGAAAAGGGGCGAGCCTTTTGCCATCAATCGTCCAGACTCCGTACCATTTACACATTTTTTAACGTTGAAAAAACCTCTGTTTATAGTAAAGTGGGTTTCACAAAACTCGTATTATGGCGTGGGAGGTTAAATTTTACTTTTTTCGCTGCTAATATTCATTAAAATATTGTGAAATAAACCCTAAAAATATTATAAACACTAAAAACGGAATATTTACCATTTCTACTGACGCGATGTTAGTTTAAAATTTAAACATAAGAGCTTGTTATTATAACTAAACAATTAATTAATTAACGAACAACAGTAATTCAAAAGATAATGTTTTTGGTCGTGTCATTTTTTTTATTTTATTTAATATGGGCTTACTCTTGACCTCAATCTTGCCCTAAGGGCAGAGATGAGGTCGACGATGGAACGAGCTTACCCAGAAGAAGCCTATTTACTTGCGACTTAAATAGATTGGGGTTATATGAACTCGGGAAAACCAACGCAGGCAGGGTGTTCCACTCCTTGGCTGTACGAATAATGAAAGTCTTAGCAAAACGCTTCGTACGAATGTGTGGAACATCGATAAGGTATGGATGATAACATGCAGTACGCCTAGTCTCTCGATGGAAGAAGGGAGATGGTGGAATAAGCTCGTGGAGCTCTTGCGCACACTCTCCGAAGTACAGTCTGTAGAAGACCGACAGACATGCAACTTTGCGGCGGTGCGCCAGGCTATGTAGCTTGGCAACCAGCTTGGCGTCACCAGTCAGCCTCCTGGCTCTGCGTTCTACTGAGTCGAGTGTGGCAAGTTGGTATTTGGCTGAGCCATCCCAAAAGTGACAGCAGTACTCCATGCCGGACCGGACTTGAGCTTTATACAATATTGAAAGCCAGGCTTGAAGTACCGCTTGACCCTGTTTAGGATACCCAGCTTTTTTGCCGCAGTTTGAGCTTTTGAGCTTCTGTCATACGTATTTAACGGAATCCAGTTAGTTCAACCTTCTAATAATGTTATTTTAACGTCAGTTTAAAATCCACAACAAACTGTTGTTGATTCAATTAAGGATGTAAACCATAATTAAGTCATTCAATTATAACGAATAATAAACGTATTACGTACGTGCACACCCTGTAGAAAAGCGACGCTATTCTACAGGGTGTGTGGAGTTACAAAGCCTTCAATTAGGGAGAGATTCTCTTTTCTCGCTATTTCTGTCGATTAATGAGGCTCCACTCCTACAGAGCTACTAATGTATTGGAACACTCTTAGTATGAAGGTTATAACTTGCTATTTGGTACCTTCATCAAAATAGTATTTAATAAAAAAATGTAGCAATATTGTCGACAAACGTAGCAATACTGATAACCTCTTGGGAACTTTGCCTATTGAAAGCGACACGAATGATATTTCGGATGTCCAATGAGCTGTTACATCATTATTTATTTAACTCTTACGTACCTAAACACTTCGAATAAATACACATTTAGAGTCCATTTTTGTGTGTACACCCTAGGTATCAGATGACCAGGCTTCAATGTCCCCACGTGGTTAGGAGTTTAGGACACAAGGCCTCTGAGAGAGAGAAGTTCGCCAGTCACAACGTGAGTTCCTATGTATCATCATCTTTCTGCCCTTGTCCTATTCTACTTGGAGCAACACGTTTTCTTGTTCCATTCTCCCATGTCAGACGTCCCGGCACCACATGAGACACATGCTGCCTAAATTACTTTCGACCTTTTCCAATGTTTGTCATTCCACAAGTACCAAATAAATGCCAGCGTCTGTTCCAACTTAAATTAAATAAATTGGTGTTTACTTAAATAAGGTAACTTAACTTTACGATGGAGCACAGTTTACATAAACGAATCGGAGAACTCTTCATTGGAAAGTTTTAAACAATTAACTGACTTGGTTATATTTAAAATAGTATAATATAGATAAGAAAAGTAAAGAGAATAAAGTTTCGCAAGAGTTAATTCGCAAGCGAGATGTATACTTATATACGAGTTTGAAATAAAATAAGCTCTAGAAATTTTGAAGCAGATTTCAAACTTGAATTATTTTAGGTTTAGGCTGGCATTAGATCCATATTATGTGAATACATAAATACTTGATTTAATTAAAGTTAGTGTTAACAATTTTTTAAAAGGCAATGTTGTTGGGTTTTTTCCATCAGGAATTTCTGAGTAGCAGCCACAGAGTCTGAATTTGACAATAGGCTCGTCTCCTATTATATGGATCCTGGCGAAATGTGGATGTACTATTGGGCACATATCTGCCTAACTCTTCGGGGATTAAAGGCTTTAATAGTAGTTTATGCGACTGTGCATAATGAAGGGCATTACAACACAAGTGTGGGTTTAAGAAACGAGCCGAAGGCAAGTTTCATTAGCATCACACGAGTGTTGTAATGCCTAATTATGTATAGTTGTATACACTACTTTATCTACCCAAATATCATAAGGGCTCTATGATGGGTTCAGGAACCATAGGGAAATGACCAGCATTGTTACCAGTGTAATGCAATAAAAATGACAGCTCGAAATGGCGGCGTTTCGGTTATCTGTAATTTTTTTGAAATCATAGGCAAACGAACAAAGTCACTCTTCTGTCACTCGAGATCAAAATGTCGTGCGATTTATAATTAAAATCATACTGAATTGGGGTTTCGTATCGATAGGTATCTGTTTTAATGTAGGTAGATACTAGAATAGCACACTCACTTGAATTTGACACCTGTTCCAAATTTAAGCTCATAACCTACTGTTTTCAGTAGGTTATGAGTTCATAACAGTTCCGTTTATTTCTGCTGGTTGGTAATGCTGGTCATTGCTTAAGGTTTTTGAACGCATTAGAGAGGGTTTATGATATTTGGGTAGATAAATTATGTTAGGTTAAGTGTGAGTCAATCGATCAATTACCACGCTTTCGATGTAAAATCAGATTATACACACAAATGACAGGACATGCGAAAGGACAGAGGTCCTACAAAAAATCTATCTGCCTAACCCTTCGGGGATTACAGCCGCGATATTATTTTAGGTTTATGTATGTTTAATGAAAGGCAATAAGCATTATTTAACTTTTATTTTCTGCTGTGAAGCTTATTCTTTAAAAATTAAAAAAAGAGAAAGTATTGGGGCCGTTTTTGTGTTACCCAATGTTACCAATTACCAGAAGTCTTGTTTCACCGCTATTTTTCACAGTTGCAATTTTTTTGCAATTATAAATACACGACCCACTGTATTGGACACCAAACTTGTTAATTTTCACTACATAAAAATGATATCAATATACTAATTGTATTGTACTGTCATATGAAATTCTGAACTGAGCTGCAAAATATTACAAAATACCCCGAGATTTTCCAACAGTACCTTATTTCATCCCGTAGGTAGGTACATCACTAAACGCGGTTACTCACTTTCAAAATTCGTCTTTAGAGCCTGATATTGAAAAGGGCAGCCCAAATTGAAGGATTAAATGTTCCGTCTGTGTCAATATGATAAGAGCTGTGAAAGGCTCGGCTCTCAACCCCGAAATAAATGTAAAGTTGGAACAGAGGACAAAGAACCAGCAACGAGATTGGTCAGAGGCGATCGGTGGCAGCTGTGTTTCATGTCGCCTCACTCATCCTTTATGTCCCAGCTGTTGTAGCACCCTTCAGACTTTCCACAGCTACAAACTTGGGACCACCGAAATGTATCTCATTAACATTTCATCAAACAAACGCCCGCCACATGTTATTACTTTCCTATTTGCTTTTCTCAAAAACAACACGAATTTTATTAACACACCGAACTAATTTGTGTATTGTATTAAAACAACAATATTTGCGTTACTAAATTGCCTTTGTTATTGTCAGAACAATATATTTTTTACGTAACAAAAAAATAATCAAAACACTTCCAGAACTTGTTACAAGTTTCAGGAGAAAAACTTGAATTGCGGACACAAGTTGTTCGCTCGCAATATTTGAGTCGCACATAAAACACGCCGTCGCTCTCGATGGGAATGTATTTGGATAAAATCTAATAAGCTTTTTGGAATGGCGCGAAATTAAGGCTTTGAGTTTGCAGATTTAATCAAATTAGAGCCGTAATTTATCACAATAATATGAATAAGGGTATTTGATTCGGTTTATAAAGTATAATATAATTATAGAAGAGCCACATAATTCATTTACTGTTCTATCAAATATTCGTTTCCAAGTAATAATACAATTCAAGAATTTGAATTCAAACCAATCATCGGAAAAGAATTCGTAAAAGTTCACCAAAACGTTAATCTGTCTGGGGATCTCTGTTTTTATTTGTACGCAAATCAGGCTCCTAATATTACTTTTGAAATCCTCATGATACGCTTACTCTGAGCGCATTTTGAGGGTGATATGAAAATAAGCTTCTTTTTTCAGGTTCAGTGGAAAATGGGATTGACATAAAATGTGTGTGATTGTGTGGCGAACTAACACCCGTATTGTTGTGAGCTAAAGGAGTGACTACACTGTACTGTGTTGAGTAGTGACTGAGGAACAGTGATATAGTGGTATGTGCTTCGGGTACCGGATATCAGGTGGAATGGAGGTCGTACCATCGAGCGGAAGCCGCATCCTTGTGGCGTTCTTTGCTACTGTCTTCTGGGGAATGGGTGAGTACCTCTTCTTAACATAATAACGTCCTGCTGAAAGCTGCAGATAGATAGACATAGATAATGTTGAATGTTTTATTTACTGTACAACTAAATTGTTAGACAGCTCGTTAACTATACATAACTTCTTCTTCTTTAGCGATTGTAGTTGTTCTGGAGTGATAAGCAGTTTTAGTTTTTAAGTTCTAAACATTTTTGATAAATAGTAATGAAAAATAAAATAATTAAAAGTTGTTGAACATTTGCTGAACCTACTTTTAATTATTTTATTTTAATCAAACATCGTCTGCAACTAAGATTCATGAAATTCGTCTATGTCATTTTTGTGTAAACGTCTAGACCCTCCTAAATTATCTTCTTCGTTCCATTTTCCTTTACCATCTTTACCAAAGTTCATGCATGTAAATATTCCATCCAATGGACCAGAGCGGAGCCTCTTTATCCACAACCTCAATATCGATATTATTTTCTATTTTCTTTCGTGTACCTACCCTGTACTACAGGGTTAAATGTCAAGTATGGAAGTTAGGCTAGAGTGGGTGTATAGAAACAGTATCCTTTAGATACTAAAATCATATGATACCGGTATATATAGGCACTACCTGAAAGGTCAATAGAACCAAAACAATGTTTTGTCTTACGAACATAAATATTTATCGTGGCAAAATTCTTAAGGAGTAGTCTTTAGAAATAGTGGTTAGAACTTTGAGAGTAGAGAAAAGGGTAGTTGACAAAAAAAATGTAATTAGTTCGTCAGATAGATTTCCAATAAATATTGGACACATATTTTTTATTTTTTCATGTAAACAAAAAAATAAGACGATACAGTGCTTCGAAAAGTTGTGAGACATCACAGTTTGGTACATTTTTACCAGAGAGTGACGTCACGTCACGTCGTTAAATTGATAAAACAAAAAACACGTATTCTATATTTTTCGATAATCTAACAGACGGACTAAACAGAATCATATTTTTTTTAAGTCAATTCAGGAATTTTAAACATCCCTATTATGTCATATGTTAAAAATACCATGCTTGTAACAACATAGAATTTTACTGAATAGTTCAGGAGGATTACTTCGTTGGTCAGGCGGTCGTAAGCAGAGGTCCTAGGTTCGATTATCGGGTCGGGCAAAGTGTTTTTGGGTGTTTTCATCAGGCATTTCTTAGCATCAGCCACCGAGTCTGGATTTGTGCCCCATTGATGTGTTACCTATAACGTTGAACTTAAATATAACTTGCGAAATCTGGGTGTATTAATAAGTACACCTCTGTTTAACCCTTTGGGGATTACAGGCGTAATGTTATAGCTAATTATAAGTATAGTTTAGTTTGTGCCTTTAGCTATGTTTTGAAAATGACCGAATAAACACAACTTGAAACAAAACAAGCTTCGCAACAGATCATAATACAAGCAGTATTAGTTACTAATTGTGTTGTACGATGTATCTCTAATCATGCAATGTTGTTGATTAGGTGTTAATCTAGCTACGGTTTGAGTTCAATTCGATTATGTTAAAGTGCTTTTGAATAAGATATCAATTACGATGCTACGTCGCGTCGGAACTGAATTATGTTGAGCACACTCTTGACTACCTATATAAACGACACACACACACACCACACACCCATACACACACATACACACACCTATATATTACGACTAACGCGCCTACATTACATCAGACTACCTTGTTGGTCTTTATGCTCAACAGTCGCAGTTACGACCACTAGGTCGTAACTGCGACTGTTGAGCATAAGGTACTGGGTTTGATTCCCAGGTCGGGCAAAGTGTTTTTGTGTTGTTCCGTCAGGAAGTGCTCAGTAGCAGTCATTGAGTAGGTTTGTTCGCCCCCTATTTGATGAGGCTGGCAAAATGTGAGTGTAGGTACAGTCGAACAAGCTAATAAGTATACAGGGTAAAGATCTTTATAATTCTACAACACTGAAAATATTGATTGTAATTTTGTTTTATCAAGTGTTTCGCATTAAGCGACTGATGTCAAACGCTGTATCCTAAACCGCTGTATGCTAAATGTATATGTATAATCTTAAAATTAAATACAAGTTAGCTGGCTTTATACTTATTAGCTTGTTCGACTGTACCTACACTCACATTTTGCCAGCCTCATCAAATAGGGGGCGAACTAACCCACTCAATGACTGCTACTGAGCACTTCCTGATGGGGCAACACAAAAAAACTTTGCCCGACCAAAGAATATCAAAAAGAATTTAAACACATGACATTGTTAATAATATCCGATTGAAATAGGGATATCGAAGATCGTAGAAAGTGGCGTTCTGTGGTTTCTGCCTACCCCAATAGGAAAAAGGCATGAGTTTATGTATGTATGTGTCAAATAGGCAAGTCATACTTTCATAGGTTCACGTGGACTATGGTTGTGGGCAACAGCTACTTAAAAATAAAGTATCCACCTGCAAAGTAAAATCTAAAAATAAACTTTCATTATGTAGGTATAGGGAAACGGCCTCACGTAAAAGGTAGCCAACGCCTGAAAGACTATAAAAGTGATTGCAATATTTAACCACGTGAAAAATAAAGAAGCAAAATATCAAAGGTGATTGATATTACTTCATAATAAAACGACTTTATTATGATAGCAGCTTCCAATTTACGACTATCTAAAACGAAATGAGAATGAGAACGCCCCTTAATATCAATTACTCTATTTTGTTTTTACTTAGTCTTCTTTTTTGTAATGCCATGCAGTGAGGAAAAACGCCTGAATTTAATATTTCCTTTGCGCAAACATTACCTATATTACGTAGAAAGAAAAAACATTGCTTTGCGTTTATCAAAACGTGCACTTACGCTTGATTGATAAGTGAATGTGACAATGATGTAAATATGAACCGAAGTTCTGTTTCTACATTGAAAATAAGCTGAGTACCTACTTATTAGGCGGTATTTTTCGGAAAACACTTTATTTTTTCTTATATTATAGGTACCAGCGAAAATATTAAAAACAAAATTTCATGCGAAAATTACTTTTCTAGAAATCCGTAGGAAGGTTTTAGTAATATTTTCTTAGCATTTCGAATAAAATAAAAACAATATAGTTAAGAAGTAGTCGTGGGTGTCTACACAAAATGAAAGGCCTACTTAAATATATAATTGGGTCACAAATCGGTCTTGGTATAAAATTGTTCTACAAAATTAATTTATATTGAAGGCTTAATTTATTGTTTGTTTATGTTTTCGCTTGTGTTTGTCAATTTTGACGAAGGATAATTTAGTTGAAGCCTAAATATACAGATTAAAACATTCCTAAACACGTGTATGACCAGATACATGAACGTGGATAAATAAAGCAAAATAAATATTTTCCACACCTGACAACGTACATTATGCAAAATTTCAGGATGATCGGTTCACTTGTTTAGGCGTGAAAAGGCAACAAACAAACAAACTAACTTTCGTATTTATAATATAAGTAAGGATTATGTTCCCGTGAGATAATTTCCAACCTCGAAAAACAAGTAACAAAATAATCTTAATTATCTTGTTGTCGTAATTTTTAACAATGTTTTTATTGACACAAAAGGTGTAGTCAAATTGGGTCAGTAATGTGATGTCTGGGGACTAATCTGTGTGTTAATTTTCATGATTATCGCTAACAGCATCAATGTTAGTTCATTGTTATTATGTACACACAACTGATACCGCCACAGGTCGTGTTGTTGAGAATGATTGCGAACATATACAACTTGTATTATACAAGCGCCTATTATGTACTCGTAATAATAGACTATGAATTACCAAGGATATTCGATAATGCTAGGTTTAAATTAATATTAGATACCGTCTAAATGTATACGACTTTTAATTGTGCTGAGCTCAAAAACTGTTTCTATTATTATGATAAGAGGTACTAAACGGAATGTGTTAATTTCAGTTAGGGTTTAGAACTAAATATGAAACATGGAACTAATTTTCCAGTTTTCCAACGAACTAGGGCGTACACAAAATGGAATAGAATAATTTATTTCAATCAACAAAGATCATACTATTTAACATAAAATAACACAAATAGAACTAAACTAAACTTTAGATGGCACGAAACATTTGATTGCTCAGCAAATGATCCATAAGTACAGCAATGGTCGAGGTACTGGCAACCAATCCTCGTCGCGAATACTCTCAGGATGCCGTTTGGAGCAAGCCCGAACTTTACGGATCAGGGATGTGCACCGTTTTTGCATCGTCGTGTAGAAACAGCCTACTCGTGACTGACTTGACGAACATTCGTGATGCGCTACAGAATCTAAACGTATTATTATGTTGCACACGCACAGCATTGTACTAACTGTTGCAAAATGGAAACAATAAAGCCATCTAGTTTTTCTTTTCTTTCAATACATCCACAAAACAGTTTCGCTTTTCACTAACAACGCCTTTATGTAAACGTCTTGCACCAAAATATTTTTGGTGTTGTTTGTCATTCTAATAATGTTCTACATTTTAATCTACTTCTAAGGTTTCTAGGTACTTAAACAAATGGGAACCTAAATTCTTGTCCTCAAATACATTTTCACTTTAGTAAATTTGAAATCGATTAATGCCTTAACGTTTGGGCACTATTTTAAAGGTTCTTTGAGCACTTGCTAAGTTATTATCAAGATTAGTTAGTATAGCCCACAAAGTCTTTGTCTTTATTTATAAGTATATATTTGTAGTAATCCTTTACTATAATTTGGCAGATGAACATTTAAGACGAGAAATAAATAATGAGTTGCGAATAAAAGTTACGAAGAATGGTGATTATTTTCTAACAGAAGAGAAAATAATGTTATAAAGAATTTATAGATGGGAATTGGGAATATATTTATTTTTTCTTCAAAATAACCTAGTTCTTTACGCAATTTGCGAGTCGATTCAGGCTCGATATTGCGTAGTAATAATATTACATCTAGAAATAATATTTTCGGTCCTTTATCTAAATCAATATTATTGTGTTACTTCTGAAATAACTTCGTATATTCCCGTAATTCGTGATTGAAAAAATCATGATAATATTCGAAATAATGATGCAAAAAATGATGATACTTATGTATTATGATTATTTTGTGACAGAAGAGGATAGATTGAAAGAGCTACAAAAGGTCATATTTCTTCGCAATACCTACTTCTATACCCAATTTGCTACACGATCGAGGCTGAATATTGCTCAATAAATATTACATAAAATATTTAATTTCACCTGAAATGAAATTAAATAATCAAATCCCCGGAGGGTTAGGCACATGTGTATCTCAGTACAAATCAGATACATCTTGATATTTTAGGTCTAATATAAGTAACTTCATATATTCCCGTCACCCGTGTACCTATGCCTAAATAGCCTAATGGCAGAAGGGTTCTATAGCGAGTGATTGCGTTAGGTTCTAAAAGGCACTAGAGATGAGAGAGATAGCATGTCACCATTAAGGACACATTTCCAATTGCTCACCCTTTTACCTGGAGGTTAACTGGCTTACTTGTTACCCACACGCCAAAAAGGCAACCTACAAATTAGATTCTACCTTTGCCTATTTTAGAATGTACACGTGCGCCTTAAGAGGGGACAGGGCCTATAAAGATTTGAAAATAGGTTTTTGAAAAAACTGTTGCCATCGTGTCAAGCCTGCGTCCGTAGAGTGTGATAGGGACTGCTGCAGCTCATACTGATTATTATATCCCAAAAAATTGTATCGAGGTTTCGTATTCTCATTTTTTCCCTCAAAAACTGGTCCGATTCAATTTGTGACATTATAAGAAAGAGTATGTCTAAGTTCTTATTAATTTCTTTTGTGTTAAAAACTTTCCGAATTTGTCTAATGGTCCTGGTGGTGGCCGTATAATAAAGCCGTTACGTCATTTCTGGTGAGTAAATTTTCTACAGATAATACTGTTGATATTGGTTAGGTACTGAATCAAAAAAGACAGACAAATGAAAAAAAATATTGCTCATGAGGCAATACTCTGGAAGAAAAAAGAATAATACATTTGTAAGGAGAATCGCAGCTCCTGTTCCCTCCTAATACGGGACCGGTCGTTTTGGAATGTTTTGTTTAAAAATTAAGACTTCATTATGAGTTTATGAGTTGTGAGGTTACCTCGTTGTTTTAGTAGCCGCAAACGTCGAGTATGATTTTGGGTTCAAGGTCTGGGTCGGGTAATGAGTTTTTGGGTTTATCAATCAGGAATTTCTTAGTAGCAGATGATTATCTGATTCCGGATACTATTGTAGGTGTTGGTACTATAATAGGTAGAGCTCTGTTCGTGGATTATACATTTGTTCGAAACTAGTCCTATTTAAGTCACGAGTAAATAGGCTTCTTCTGGGTAAGCTCGTTCCATCGTCGACCTCATCTCTGCCCTTAGGGCAAGATTGAGGTCAAGAGTAAGCCCAATATTAAATAAATAAATAGTCCTCTTCTTAGCGTGGCAATGGCAATCTAAATTGAATCGGCCCAGATTTTGACTGTATGTCACATGATTACGCGTATCAACGGAATCTGTCACCTGAAGTACGGTAACGCGGTGTTTGCTGCTAGCGACGAGACATTAACATCGGTACATCATACTACCAACATTACTCACCACGTGCTTCGAATGTAGTAATATCATACCAAAAGTAATTTGTGATCAGGAAATATATCTACCAATAATATTCGCATTATTTCACTGCGAAGGCCAAACGTCATGAGTACATATCTAACTTTGATTTATAACGTAATAAGGATCGTTGGGGCCAATAAAAGCTTTCCCTCCTTGAATTCCATATAATGGCGAACGAAAGTTTTTGCGGTAACAAAAACAACTACATCTGGACGACATCTAAAGGAAAATGGAACACAAACGTAATTCAGTAAAAATGATGGAAATGGTCCTCGCTTGTCCCGTGTTAACATTGAACATGTTGGCACAAAGGAATTAGGAATGAGCTTCTATTTATTTCGTTTTATTTAGCAAAATATAATATTATCGCTTGATAAACAATAGACAACTCAATTTGGTCTTTGTTCTAAGAAATAAAATGAAATAATAAGATGATTGAGTTTAGTTTTTTGCTTCCATTGCTTGAAACTGTTAATCCAACAAATAATAAAAAGACGTAGACATAAAATACATTTATTTTTATAAGGGTTTATGGTCGTTTAACATTTTGGTTTTACAAAAACTTGTCCAAATTCAAGGCACATCTATCTATCTATCTATATAAATAAAAAGAGAAGTCCTGACTGACTGACTGACTCATCAACGCCCAGCCAAAACCCTTGGACCTAGAAAGCTGAAATTTTGAACAGAGGTTCCCTTTATAATGTAGACAAGGAAAAAGGAAGGATTTTTCGAAATTCAACCCCTAAGGGAGTTAAATAGGGGATGAAAGTTTCTATGGAAAATCGTAATTTTCACGCAGGCGAAGCCGCTGGCAAAAGCTAGTATCAAATAAAAACCACAGCCAAGCCAACGTACGTTATAATGAACGACTATTTGAAACCATTTTTCCAACTTTCCTATTTACCCAAACGAAAATTTCATAATGATATGTAAATTGAGCAAACCACTAATTACAGTATTAAAGCTAACATGATTTCATGTGGTACTAAATCGTTCTAATTAACTATTAGTGAACATTTTAAAATTAGAGTTCAGTGCCGGTAAATTACTAATTGATGATCAAAATGAATATGTTGAGGTTGTAAACTAGGTAATTAAATAACTAACTCTAATCAATCGTACTGTCACAAAATTGATGAATTGTGATAGAAATCAGCATTTAGAATTGATTTACGAGCGTAATATAAAAACTTCTCACTGTTTCAAATAATTACGTAACATAATATAGTATCACGCCTGTAATCCCCGAAGGGTTAAGCAGAGGTTTACGTAATAGTACACCCACAATTAGCCAGTTATATTTAAGTCCCATGTAAAAGGGGGTGAGGGTGTGCCTATTGCCATCCACTGGGCACAAATTCAGACTCTGCGACGGCTACTGAGAAATTTCTGATGGATAAACCCCATAACACTCTTGCTCGACCCGGGAATCGAATTCAGGACCGCCGTCGGGCTTGCAACCACTAGATCGACGAGGCAGTAAGTATGTGCGAGTAAGTAATTGATGTTAATTGTCATACAGAGAAGATTAGAATTTCTACACAGTTAATTCCTAAGAGGAATTAGCATCACTTCGAAAGGAAGTCACAGTCGCAAGTCGTCGTCTTCAAATAAATTAACCCTTGTCTCTAGGAGCCATTAAAACGACATTTGTATCACTCGCTGGCAGGAAACTACCAATCTGTCTCAGTCAGCGCCAATTGGTGCGAACACATCTCCATTTTGGTCAAAAGCAAATCTGCCGGTTACACAAACACCATGTTTTTCTGACCAATATTCTGGTTTTGTTCCAACATTGTTCCAACTTTTCTACACCAAAAGAAATCTGTTTACAATCAATCGTAAAATTAGGTTCTGTAATAAGTTTTGGGAACTCTGAAAAAACAAGGTAGCCTGTCGTAATTTGGGCAGTTATTGGAATCGGTTTTATTCGATAAAGTTCGAAATTTCGCTCCACACAATAGTCTGGCTAGGTACTTTTGTTATGATTACAATTTTACAGCTTCTATAAAAGTCTGTTCTTTTTCACATTCGTTTTATTAAAGTATTGTTGAGGATTATTCTAAAATAATAAGAAGACTAAGACTTAGTTTTAGTAATCAACAAACAGGTCTAACAATAATTATTTGCTACAGCGATCAGCCTTGGCATGTTTCCAAGTTGCTATTCTATTCTACAATCAATGTAATTGTAGTATGATGTTATTTGCAACTAAATTACTATACTCACATTACCTCTACTCTCTCTACTCATATTACTCTCTTTCCATAGTATAGTATTAGTACTATACTATGGAAAGAGAGAGAAACGAAATCTAAATCACAACATTTTGTTTTCGTAGCCGTAGCACCGCGTAGCCCGAGCTACGCCGTAGATCGTTTAGTTTTAGAATTTATTTTTAAAACTATGAGAATAAATTCTTTTCACGAAAAACATTCACGGAAATAGAACTAGTTTCATGGATTATTTCATGGTTTGTTA
This sequence comes from Diarsia dahlii, assembly GCA_949775195.1. Classification (NCBI taxonomy): domain Eukaryota; kingdom Metazoa; phylum Arthropoda; class Insecta; order Lepidoptera; family Noctuidae; genus Diarsia; species Diarsia dahlii. The sequence goes on along the minus strand of OX459194.1, from coordinate 10,975,326 downwards.
AACTTTTACGTTTCCCGGCACTTAATGTCCCTAGTGAACGTAAGCGCTACGAAGTGTTCCAAATGTCGGGAAATTCATTGTAACTATAACATTCGAGTAAATATCAGAGATTATTGTAGAAAGGTAAACTTTTGCCTCTACTCGCAGCAAGCTCTAAAGTTTCGTTTTCTACCTTTTTATTATTGCTCCTACAGACGGTTGGGTTCTGCTTTGAGTTTACTTATTGTTTGATTTTTATTGAGTAGGTCTTTAAATCTTTGTCAAACTGCTCAACATACCCAAGCCAATTAACCTCGATAGTTTAATATCTGTGAACTAGTTTCCGGGGCTACCTAGAGTGTCAAATTTAAGTGTCCAGTGATCAATAGATCAATGCAATTAAAAGCCGAACGCCGACCACTGTCGGTGATTTGACCGCGACACGATTTGTTCGAGTCAGGAGCTTAGTGACCGAAGAGGTGCTACCTACGTCATAATAATAGATGGCCTTTAATTTCCTCATTTCAGCATTGGCTTCATTCGGTGGAATTTTGCAAATACGGTCGTGTCAGATAACTTAATCACACATATTAGCTGATTCAGAATCGTTTTCAGTTACCTAGCTTAGTTTGGGTTTAATGATTTTAATATCTAGCATTTGTACGCATCTTTGTCGCGTTCATTGAGAATTTTGTAGTCAATTCGGGTTGTTCTCTGCTTGTTATATCATAGTTAAGTAAGAGGATGAAAAGCCAGTCTATTGACTGCCATATGCTATCCAGACCTGCAGCCCCCACGGTCGGGGCTGCGGGTTATTCGAAAGAGATACCGCGGCCTCGACACAAAGGGCTAAGAAAAAAACATGGCTGGTTTTCAGTCAGTAGAAGTTTGACACTCCCTACCACTCTGTTCATTTGATAATTTCCCACCCTCCAAAAAAAGGCACAAAATGTATTAGGTAGGTAGGTACTAAAATAATAAAAAAAAACTCTTTACACACACTACTGAAGTTTCTATAATAATATAATCCAATCATGATTCGAAAGACACGTGGCGCCATCTATTATCGCAGGCACGTTATTTATGTTATTTTTGGGAGCAGTACTTTTTTCGGGATGAAACGTAACCTATGTCCGTGTAAATTAAAATATATACATATAATTATGCTTTTCAGGATCATCGATTCCGTGGTTTAGGCGTGAAAAGGTAACAAACAAACTTACTTTCGCATTTCTAACATTAGTTAAGATAATCAGTTGTCCTTTGGTTTCGTTTTCATTTATGAAAATCAGAATCAAGAAAAAATGTAAATAGAGGACCGAATGTACTAAAAATAGTGCGTACCTTAGATGATATTTTGGCTCCAGTAAGATTGGATTACATGAAGTTACCCTTTTTGTTTCTATTATGTACGTTGTACATGTACATAATATAATAAGTAGGTATTGCTGTATATTTAAGCCCTTTATCTCTCGTATGAGGTTTTTATCTTTGCTCCGTCCCTATCTTTTCTTTTTAGACATATAACTTTCAATTAAAAAGCCAGAGACGCAATTTAAAATAACACCTTTTTACTGAATTAATGTCAACGTACACAGTATTTATATTTTTTTATGTCTGTCGCTCTCTCGGTCTGTCTGTTAATTCCTTCTAATCTCCGAAACGAAAAGTCTCGTTAAAAGTGGTTGAGGCACTTTTAACGAGACTTTTACTGACAGATAGCTCATGTTATAAGAAGAATCTTACTTGTATAGAAATAAATTAAGAATACCGTCAAAAAATTAAAGCCCTTAATATTATTAACTGAATTCGAATGAAATAAGGAAGTAATATTTGATGATAATTTTAGTAAAGGTTGCGGGCAACAGCTAGTATATAATACAAATACTCCTAATTCATAACTTAGCTAAGCTTAGTAACGACCTAGAAGCCTAGGACCTTGCAAGTTTTAGTCTATGTTAACGTCGAGTCGAGACTGACTTAGTCTAAAACAAAGGCAGGGTCGACACAGACTTTCAAACTCTCCACATTAAGTTCATTCATCAATCTTTCATTCGTGTGCACCCGACCTTAACAAAAGGTTTACTTTGTTGATTAATGGAAATGGAAAAAAGCTGAAATTTAACTAAGTTTCTCGTTAAAAGGGTTGGGATCGAGAAATTAAGAAGTAATTCCCGGCTACTAAACCGATAATAGTTAAGGGTAAAGTTCTTAGTATTGTTAGTAAAGTATTAGTAGGCTTTGATAACAATTTTCAATGTATGGCCATACCGCAACTTCGGGCGGTTTAGTTTACTGAAGACTTGACCTTACTCCGTTATGCTACTTAGAAATTATAATAGGTATTTAATACTCGTTTTCTATGAAGTTTCGACATGGAATTTGAGTATTTAAAAAGTTACGAAGTCAATCATTTCGAAGTCGCTTTCCAAACATTCCGTAATAGTTTGTAAACATGATTTGAACAGTCACCATTTTTGATTATCAATCAAACTTTTACCTTCAAAACGATTATGACACACTGTAGGTACACTTACTAAAAAAAAAAGAAAACACGCTAAGTAAGTAGATGACCTTTGTCAATGCCGAACACGAAAAAAAACGTGCCAACTGAGTAGTCATTTTAGCAATCTTTTAGCGCCGTGATTAATCATTTTAACTGATTAACGTTATCAAATTAAACAGCAATAAATAGAAAACCACTCATCTTTATATCTAATCAGCCACACCGGAAAGGTTAATAAACAAAGTTTCCAGCTGATAAAGAATTAAGATGTAATATGATATCAGCCATTATAATTTGATATCTGATGGTAGATTACACTGTTTTCTACGAGTTCAAGCTTCAGTATGCGTCGTCTGACTAACAGCCAAGTTAATATCCTATAGTTATAAAGATTGAACATTGTAAATGGTTACTCATCCAATTAGACGTAAACTGAAGCAAACATCGCTCAACCGCCGTGGTTAACTCGGTAAACGTACCTAACTAAACTAATTACAATATCCCTTTTATCATCAATATTACTAAACGTAGCAAAATCTTAACGAAACAAATTACTTAGTAAAGTGATCTTGGCAGCTATGTAATATTAGGTTAGTAGTAGGGTCCGCAATGTAATTCAATGAAGCAAACAGTAGCTGGGGGCTGTGTCGCGGTGGGGGTACGACCGTACGACGCTGTACACACAGGCCGAACCCAAGTCATTGATATCTCGTGCTAAAGTGTCCGCATGATTGATCGACTCCGCGGCTTTCCTTTCAAGCTCACATTGATATTTTATCCCTTATTTAGCTTTCAAGTGATTTGTACGTTATTTTCTTTGAAACATGTTATGAGTAAATAAATACAACACAATATATTATGATGTTATTTCGCTAGGTTTATGTCAGCGTTCGTGATTGGCATTCATTGAGCTGCGGGACAGCTCGTTCTACTTCAAATGTCATCGTGAATTCTTGTCCCGCACAATAAAATTAAGTGTCCGCCTTCATATCCATCTCAGCCTTCATCCTCTATGAGCGAATATATTATGGATGTCATGAATATATTTTACTGCAGTTTCTTCTGCCTGAGGGTCTATTTTCTGAGGATTGTTTGAGATGAATTCGCTATCAAGACTGGGTAATGAAGTACTGAAATTGCTTTAGTTCTCTTTGGTAAAATTAAATGGATTATCAAAATTTTAAGGCAGAGTCACGAGCAATATTATGTACCTATACCTACACTTGGCAAAGTTCAAACGAGAATGTATCGCGAAATAACGATTGCAACTTTGAGATATGACCTGCTTTATGATAAATTGGGTTCCAAAATATAGTTTCACTAGCGGACGTCCCGCGGTTTCACCCGCGCAGATCCCGTTCCCGTCGTAATACAGGGATAAAAAGTAGCCTATGACACTCAGCAATAATGTGGCTTTCTATTGGTGAAAGAATTCACACAATAAAATCGGTTCAGTAGATCCCGAGATTACCCCTTACAATTTAACAAATATACAAACACACAAACTTTACCTCTTTATAATATTAGTATAGAAGTATAGATAGATTACGTAACATGAAAATGAAATCAATACAGTAGGCGAAAATTCCTTCTAAACGTTGATAAGTGAATACATATTAGTGCACTTAGACATCGGCTTGCTTTTATGTGCACGTTCGTGTGTGTGTTGCAAGTTGGCGCGACTTGTAAAGTAGATAATTGCACAACTTGTGAACGTTCTCAGACACTTGGGTACGTCGTGAATCTTCCTGTATCTATATAGGAATGTATCAAACTATGCTCTAGGCAACGAACAACGCTTAACCACCGAGAGATAAATGAAATCGCCTGAACGTCCGTTGTTGCAAAGAAATCATTCATCATCACTACATAGTATAAAACAAAGTCGCTTCCCTGTCTGTCCCTATGTATGCTTGGATCTTTAAAACTGCGCAACGGATTTTGATGCAGGTTTTTTTAATAGATAGAGTGATTCAAGAGGAAGGTTTAATGTAGCACATTCCACCCGTGCGAAGCGGGGGCGGGTCGCTATTACACACTTTTTCATTTTTTTTTATTATTACTAAACTACAACAATATTATGATTTTGAAACTTGATGTTGTTAACACCAGCTCAGAACGCCACCTCACCTGCTAGAAGCTGCCTGCTTACATACGATGAATGAACGTGAACGAGGCAAAAATCTGCCTCGTTCACAATCATATACGCACTCTGGTTGTAAAGTACTATGTACCTGACTTTTTTGAAGAACCAAATAACCTAATAAACAAATATCTAATTTTGTTGACTATGCCATAAATCGTGTACAACGTTTTTCGAGAATCTAAAATAATTTACTATGTTTTCTGTCCATATGAACCGGAAACGGTGTATTATTGACACACATACTTCACTTTCCTAACAGGCTGTTTGCTTTGAACCCTTTCGTGGATTGATGACGTCCCCATTACCAACCAATCTTGATAAAGCGGGACAGTTACTTACTGCAATTGATGGTATCCTTCGTTGATTTTACAGCAAAAATAAAATAAGTATAAGTAGTAGCCACTGAGTCTGTATTAGGGCTCAGTTGATGGCAATAAGCTCAGTCCCAATAGGGACTGACCATGTAATAACATGGGGCTGTCAAAATGTGACTGTACTATTAAGTCGACCTCTGCCTAACTCTTTGGGAAGTACAGGCGTGATGTTAAATTGTATTATAATTATGTCATTCTGCTCAAATTACAATGCGACCTATATAAGGTCCCATTAAAATAGGTGGACAAAATTTCAGAAATCATTCAGACCACCAAAATAAGGACAATGGTAAAAATAATAATAAGAAAAACGCTTTTAAGTACCTACTCATAAAGGATGAGTTTGTTCTAGAGTGCCGGCAATTTATTACTTTGAGTAAAAAAAAAACACTTTATTTAATGTTTATTTTGTTTAGATATCTTTGGTTAGACCTACTGAACGCTGTGTTAAAATTTGTTCACCTATTTTAATGGGAGCTTATATTTTAATAACCAAATAGGGAAAAAACACTAATAAAATTATTTAGGTAATTAATAGCTTTCCTTGTTAGCAAACTGATTAACAAATGATTCACTGTGGAGTGGATAGACTGCACGATGTACTTTAACCCAGCAACGATCAGATAAGATAAACCGCTGATCAAAGGTAGGATAGAACTAAGTTTATTTTTAGAAGATAACAATCTAATTAGAAGATGAAAATCTGAGGAATTTATGGAATAGCTCGAGCAGGTGTCTGTGGTATTGAAACTATCATGTGGTACCTATAGTATTATTATCGAAAATCATTTTTATTGAAAAAGGTCTGGTGTTATTTTATCTCACAGCTAGCATTCGTGAACGAATTTGTTATGCACTCATTCGTTCTGCGAGCTTTTGTAGCTAACGAACATTCATTCGCGAGATGCACAATTAAGTTTTGAGTGAGTCCGTGAATCCGAATTTGAAAAACAGTTTACAGAAAGCGGTTTGCGAACGAACGTTTCTTTCTCTAATGAATGTTTTGAAACTTATTCGCGTGACCGAATACTTGCAGCGTTTACCTACCATCCATTTAAGAAAAACGTTTCCATTCTCGAATGCTGTAGAACAAACACAAGTTATGGTAGGTCATCAAGTTTTGCCAGATAGATCAATGCAGTCAAGCACAACGAGACACTAGGTAAAGGTACTTATGTACAGGTTGGTGAGGTCACTATTAACCCGTAAACTGTGTTTTCAGTTAAGTACTAACATAATATGTTAAGAATATTGTTACTTACTCAATGAATCAATGGCAAATGTATGAATGCTGAGCTTTCTCCAAACCCATTGATTGAGCAAGCAACAACGGATATTTGATAATTGGGTACTGCCCTATTCGTTAAACACTGCCCACGGTATTTCGTGATTATCATGCTGTTGTGCAAAACAACTATCTAGATCAAATTTACACATTAAATGTACAGTAATGCGAGATAGCTATAATAAAGTCTGCAGTCAAGCAGTTAAATTACCCGGCAAAATAATTGATTATTGTTGCACCGGTGATTTGGTTCATAGTGAATGCCTATAAAAATCTAAATTTAGCATTCAACAATGCCATTTCGTGTCTTTCTACTTAGATTTTTTTAATCTATTTTCACATAGGTACTTTATTTATTATATTATCTGTGTATAAAAATATATTTAAGTTGACTAGAAATCTTTCACAAGTTACCTTTATACCGGTGCGAAGCAGCACTCACTAGTCCTACTTCCTTATCCTTACATAGTATAAAACAAAGTCGCTATTTTTGTCTGTTTGTTTGTTTGTATGCTTAAATCTTTAAAACTACGCAACGGATTTTGATGCGTTTTTTTTTAATTGATAGAGTGATTCAAGAGAAAGGTTTTAGTATATAATTTGAACGACATCCACGCGGGTGAAGCCGCGGGCATCAGCTAGTAATATTATAAATGCGAAAGTTTGTGAGTGTGTATGTTTGTTACTTTTTTACGCAAAAACTACTGAACGGGTTTGGATAAAATTTGGTACACAGATAGTTTATAACCTGGATTAACACATAGAATAGTTTTTATCCCGATTTTCTTCCCGTGGGATAATTTTCGAGTTGCAGCGGGTGATGCCGCTGGCAACAGCTAGTTATTCATAAAAAGCTATTAATTTTAGAAGAAACATAAAATAGTTATACAAGCTTTAAAATTTCTTTTCTATTCATTACAATACAAACCAAAAAAATGATCTAAAAAGCACCTACGTTTATTATATTAATATACAACGACAATAATAGACACTTCGTGTAAGTACTCCTACGCATCGCGGTCATCCGGGAACGTGCCCAGCTCTCTGGTCACACGAATAGTCGACCAGTCGGTAAGAAACTTCCTCGAAAAGGAAACACCTAAAATAAAACATTGCTAATCTATGTCAAAGATTAAGATTATTTTTGAGAAATCGATGATTCAACATCCTACTTCGGGCACGTTAATTAGTTTGACTCATTACTTGTAACAGTAATCACAGTTGTGCTGGTTTTATCAGTAAAAATAATAATACAATATCAACCTGTCCACAAACACTCTCGTTCGTTTTAAGTCAATAAACGGTTTTTCTTTGGCTAAGTTTTCACCGAGGAGTTAGTGACAGCTGCCTTTGGATTCTGGTTTCAAGATTCAGAGTCCACTCACCAAAGAATTCGAATCATCAGCTGATCATGATACAATATTACCCTGTTCTGAATCTGTGTGTCAAACGTGATAATTAGGGCCATGTTTCCTTTTCATGCAAGGAAAATGGAATATGGTAGATATTACGAAAGTTTACAATAAATACAATTTAATTAAACATTTTCCTAGATAGGAAATGAAATATACCGTCTTTTATTTATTTAGGCAGTCCACTTTGTCCGCAAACATCGTTTATTTTCTCCCGCTTCTTTCTTTATGTTCCAAATATAATTTCCTTTTCTATTTTCATACAGTTTTCGTCTCTGGAACATCAAAAACACTTGGAGCTTTACTTACCGTTATAAGATTAGGAGGGTTCCAACAAACTGAAATTCCGAGAGAAGCTTGTAAAGATCGCTACCATTCGCACTCGATTTTTAGTCTGAACGGAATTAACTTAGGAGTTTCGTATGTAAATAAAATTGGAAATTGCGATGATGTCACGTAGCACCCGCACAATCCAGCTCCATTGCTGGAGTACAAATATCTACTCAGAAAATGGGTACTTATTAGAAAGTCTGAGCTCACATTAAATATTGTTATTATATGAACTACGTTTATTATATTTGTGTAAAGGTGGTTTCTTTAAGTGAAATATCCCCCTACTTATAAAGTCATGAGGAAGGTATAAGACATATTTGGCATGGATTAAACGAGTCAAGGAAAATGAAGTTTTGCGAGGGGAACGAGTGTGTTTTGTTTGAGCTCTTTTACATGCTGCTTCTACATTTTTATCTCGGAAGCTCCTTTGAGTTTGGTCCTCGGGCTCTTTTTATATTTCAAAGCTAACATTATTACGTGTTTGCTAATCTTAGGGAGTTTCTTTAATTCCTCCTTTGATAGAAGGTTAAATGTCGATTTAATTTCTTGTTCGTCGAGAATGTTTTGTATTTATTTATTCAGTACATTTGCACGTTCCCGAACAACGTTTTGGAGAGCTGGCCGATACCCAGGGGAATGTAGGCCAGTCTAAAATGTTGTTCGCTCTGACCTCATCTATTGTTTCCTGCTACAACAAGAAGACGTTTTGATCGATGGGTCGGTAGTTTTCTCCTCGTATGAAATCTTTTTAGTGACTTGTTCATAGTAAAATGGAAGTACATACCTCGTATTTCCAAACTCTAACAACTAAAAATTTTATAATAATACACGTATTGGGACTTATAAAATTCGAGTTCACTACGAAGGGTTTGATATATCTCGTCATGTAAAACGCGTGGAACCTCAATACATTGATGTGGATGATGAAAAGGTTCGACACAAATCCCTCTTACCTATCCTACTCTTTACGTAACGTAACTTGTTACGTTTAAGACACATGATTGGACAGTTATAGTCATTGTGCAGTGCAATAGGTATAATAATAATATCATGTAATGAATTGCCAGAAAATACTTTGTAATATTGATAAAGTTGAGATAAAAGTGTTTCAGTTCGCTATTTTTAGAACATAATCTGATATTGTATATCCGTCTTACCTACCACAACTTTACTAATACTATAAAGAGGTGTAATCTTTGGAACTAGCAATCCGATTCCGAAAATTATTTCACTGATAGAAAGGTACATTATCCACGCACGAGTTACTGTTACTGTGAGCATGTGTGTCTTACCACTGCTGGGCAAAGGTCTCCCCCCAATACCTCTAAATCTGTGGACGTGGACGACTGGTCGTTGGTTCTACCCAGCTCGTCCTGCCATCTTCTGCGAGGTCTACCACGTCGCCGTTTGGCTGTGTCAAGCCACGAGTATCATAAACATATTTAAATAATTATTTTGGGAATACGTGGACAATAGCTGGTTACTAGTGATTTGCTGTTTTATTATCTTATTTTAGAGATAGACGGAAGTTATTTTCCCAATCAAACAAGGATTGTGTCCATCCTGGCGTTGTGAAAAAAGTTCTTAGTTTTGTATTTTTTTCTCTACAGTTCGATGAACAGAAGTGTTTCTCCGACAATTTTTGTTATCGTTTCCTTAGCTTACACTTTCTTAAACATTATGTTTGTTAACTATCAGTAAGAAATTGTTATTTATCACTTATATCTTATAGTATTTATAGTCAAGTCAATATATAATATTAAATAGTTAAGTTAAAGTTTTTTGTTGATAAAATTTATATCTTTCTAAGCCTTTTGGTTTATATACAAAGTTGTAATCTGATTCGCCTAGATTGCATTTAGGATTCGCCTAGATTGTAGTACGATTACGTAAGATTGGAGTGGTACGGTCAGCAACGATATTTAGTTACCATTGCTAGTAATATCGGGATCAACACATAGAAAATCGATGCACCGCCTTTTAGCAGCATATCAGGCAACACTGAGGGTGAATGTGAGTCGGGTCTCTGGCTTCAGGCACTACCTACTATCACTCAATATAGGTAAGTTGGGTGACACCACGTTTACGTTAGCTACTTGCCTGTTTTGGGCGCTCCTGGCCACCGTACATCGTCAATGTGGCGAAGCAGTCGACTGCCACAGACACCATGACCTTTCGTGCAGTGTAACTGTATGCCAGCATTAACGACATCATCCGTCGTGCTCTTGCCACCGCCAGGCTGTCAGCTGTTTTAGAATTCAATGGCTTAGAACGCACTCAAAAGGCTATGGAGAGGGCTACGCTCGGAATTTCCTTGCGTGATCGAATCAGAAATGAGGACATCCGCATGAGAACCAAGGTTAACGACGTAGCCCGAAGCATAGCCAGGCTAAAGTGGCAATGGGCAGGGCACATTGCTCGCAGTTCTGGAGTGGCGACCGTGAACCGGAAGAGGTTGCGTTGGAAGGCCTCCCACTAGGTGGACCGTTGACCTGGTGAAGGTTGCGGAGATCCGCTGGATGCGAGACCCACGGAACCGGTCAATGTGGCGAGGCACGGACACTTAGAGGAGGCCTATGTCCAGCAGTGGACGTCTTTTGGCTGAAATGATGATGATGAGTACGCTACTATGGAAAGAGACCAGACGGTATGACCGTTACACTTTGTTAGGTCGGTGTTTGATGTAGGATGCAACATGTGTCGACACCATTGCGCTAACCTATCTTCCGAACACGGCGAGTTGTGCTATGGCGGCTGCTGCAGGTGCTGAAAACTCAAACGACGCAAATGCAATATCTTAATTTATGTGTTTGGGTCATACCGACTTAGTATTTCGGGACATCGCCAAATTGTTATACTTGCTGCCAGCCTTCTGGGCACTATCTCCGTATTTTCTGCTTTCAATACATGTACATATGGTTACTATTGTTTAAGTTCAGTATTGTATTCAATAATGCATTTATAATAAGTATAAACCTAATAGTTGGTGTGACTTTGTTCAATACTTTAAAAATCTAAAGTAAAGTGGTAACTGACTCTCTCTGCTGACTGTATCAACGGTTAGTAAATTCCTTGCCCTCATTTATCTCATGTATTCGCACAGGATAAGCAGCATCCTTATAACGTTATCAGATCAATTTGGAACTATGAATTGCTAAATCGTTCGCATCCGTACATTGAAGATGTTCACACATTGTTTTCGCGTTTATAACTGACTAGCGGACGTCCCGCGGCCTATGTTACTCAGGGTGAATGTAGCTTTCCAAGGGTGAAAGAATTTTTGAAATCGGCCCAGTACTTTTTGAGCCTATTCATTACAAACATACAAAAATAGGTACAAATCTTTCCTCTTTATAATATTAGTGTAGAAGTGTAGATAACTCGCTTACAGGTTTGATACATTTATTTTTTAAGTCCCGTAGAATAGGAGGCGAGCCTATTGCCATCAACCGGGCACAAATTCAAACTCCGTGACTGATACTGAGAAATTTCTGGTCCAAAAACCTAATAACACTTTGCCCGACTTGGGAACCGAACCCAAAACATCATACTCAGCAGTCGCGTTTGTGACCCCTAGTAGACACACGAGGCAGTCATGATATAGTCAGATACAGTGATATCATGTCATGTTTAGAAATTATATTGACAATATGTTACGCCTAAAAACCACTGCTAATACTGTAACTGTAAAGTCGACAAAAATCCTATATGGACGGCATCTGGTTTAATGTTGTAACAAGATATATCCTGTCGACATTGAAAACTGCAAAAAAATGCGGCCACACAGAAATGAAATCTAGAAAAACTCTGTTGAAGCAAAATGCACATTACTCACAACATTTTAGATACCCTTAAGTCCAAACAGGTAGTTTAGGAAACAGTCTAGAATAAATAACTTTTATCTACGTACGGAGACCATTAAGGCATTAACTCAACTAGAATAAAACGATCTACGTACGTTTATATAGAGGTCATTTTCGTATCCAAGATAAATTGTATTTTCAATGCCATTTTGGTATCGGGGTGCTGCATTGTTTATTTGGGGCTTAACAGCTGCTTTCATTGCGGTTGGTAATGGAACTCCTAATTGTGATTGTAACAATGGCTACATGTTTCATTGAAGCTGGTAAATCTACTTACTACGATAGTTGGCTAGTCAGCGTTATTAGCTTATTTGGTTTAAGTATTTTGTAATAATATGTCTCGTCATCTAGACGAGGCATTTAGACGATTATTGTATTTCTATTGTCAGCAGATTTTACACGCAGAGATAGAACAGAACAGAGAGAACAGTCATTTCACATAATTTCAGATTAACCTATCTGAAATTATGTGAAATGATTGTTTTTTTACTGTATTTCAGGAGCCAGTGACTTCTTTCATTTAAGGCGCTAACAGTAGGTACCGAAACTAGCGCGACACACATTTATTTCTTTTACTCTAAATCACATCAAATTTGAAAAATCCAAAACACTATCATGCTGGTAAATAACCTGTAGTATTTATTAAATCACTTTTCATGATTCTAGACTTGATAAATTAAGAGAATTACTGATTACATTTAAATAAGATGTGGGTGGCGCTTCGCTCAAGGTCGCTGGCATTTAGTGTCGCCTTGCATTTGGGCAAGTTTTATGCAGCAAAATAAAATTCTATTATTTAAAATTGATTTTAATGGTTAATATTTAAACATTTCATTATGCACCCAAAACAATTAGTAAAGTTATATGACTAACCTACATTTCGACTAAAACCAAAATTCTATTTAGTTCAGCTTCAAGTACAGAAAGTTCCTCTAGATTGGTTCATCTCCCTTGACACTCTTTCTATACTTATATGATTCGTAATATAAAGAGCCAATTGAATTTGTAGATAATTATATCTTCTGACTTCGGTGTACATGACTGACCAATTTATGAAATTATTAAACATCTCAAAAGCGCCAGTACCTGCTTATTATTTGAATTTGCAAAATGTAATTTCGAACATTCATACAGTAAATTAAAACATTATAAATGTTGCATTCAGAAAATTAATTAATATTTTCACACAATACACTGCAACACTTATTAGGTACCTACTCTAGCTTCGAAATGAGTTACACCTAATTGTATATTGAGTCGAAAATCATGAATTCATATTTTAGAGAACAAAGCTCAATCATGATGATGAACCTTTGTTTAAAATAGAAATGGATTCTGAATAGGCATGACTGTGAATTGTATTAGACATATGTAATTAGAAATTGTCTATGCATCTTTCTAGAATTCGGGGCTATAGAATTAAACAAAAATACAATTGAAAGATTCATGAAATGTTTAAGTTTAAATGGAACAAGCTCATGAAATAATCACCATTATATTTTATTGTAACCGAAGTATCAATTAGCGCATTGATTAATGTCCTTAAGCACCCTTTTGACACGGGTCATCCCTTAGTTTCCTTTGAGTACAATCACAAAAAGCCAGGGGCTTAATTTGGCCACTCCCCTGACCCGTTGGGTAGCCGAACAAAAGTAACCATTCCGCCTCTCTTTGTTCACAGGTGTAAGAGGTCTTCACAACTTGGAGATCAATGTCCCAAACGCAGTATTAGTAGGAGAGACGGTGACTCTAGAATGTAGCTGGCAACTAGAAGATGAAGAAGCTTTATACAGTGTCAAATGGTATCGAGGACGAGAAGAATTCTATCGGTACATCCCGAAAGAACTACCCCACACCAGGGTCTTTCCACTGCCAGGAATAGAAGTAGATGTAAGTAAAAACGAACTTAGATTCTATAAGCTTCCCATTTCCGTTCAGAAAAAGTCGGAGGAATAAAGACGAAAATACATTTCAATCTAGCTAAACAGGAAAATAATTTCCCTTCTTAATGATATTTTCCTTTCATATTTCTTGAAGTACGTACTGGTATGCCAAACAAGAAGGGTGCAAAAAAACTCGTTATGGCCTTGCTAATGCACACAGCATTAATGCCGCTTGCTTTTCCAATAGTAAAAGAGAAAATATAACGCGAAGCTGAGATAAATTAACACGAGGTAAAGAGCTTTTACCGTATTTTATAAGTGATGCAACAGCCAATTTCATTAGAGGAATTCACAGTCTCCGTATGCAGGGTGAAGAATTATAAAAAGTGTTTGCAATAAAATTGCTTCCGTAACACCTGTAGAGAAGCAATAATTTATACCTGCTAATATTTACAAAGCATTTTTTGTAAATATTGGCAACACCTTTCGCATACCGTTAGTTCAAATCGGACAGTAAAAACCTCTTGCCCATCAAGCCCGCATGCGGTAAATAAATATCCCGCGTTCCACAAAAGATTTCTATCACCAAACGAAAATCAACAGTATCACTATAACCGCACAAATTCATAACTTGCATCCACTTTATTCTTCTCCCGGGACCGTATATCCTCCCTAAGTCCAAAGATCGCATTCAGAAAATTCAAGCAAATCCATACTTTAAAAGTTTCCAAACAAATTTCACGTTCGAAGCTGATAAAGCTGGAGATACAGCGTGTAATTTTATAGCTTTAAACCTGGAAGCATAGCACTTATGTTATATTGGAAGACACTTTCAGTACGCTAGTAGTTGTTAGGATAGGCGTGAACATACTCTCGGGCAAAGTTTATTTATTAACCGCTCTTTTATGGAATGTTTACATTGTAAGCACTATTTTTGGATCGTCAAAATAAACGAGTGCAGTGCGGTTTCCGACACAGAATCGGGCTCTTTTATCCCTTGTTGTTATAGTGACGGAATAACATCGTTAGATGTTTTTAGGCACTGGTCGAAATGTGATTGTGATTCTACTGCAATGATTTTATTAAAGTGTCCAAGGTCAACAATGTGTATTTTTTTACGGTTACCAAAAACTACATTCTCGAAAGAAAAGAATTTAGTAACATGTAAGCCTCCTACGTATTTTAATGAAGTAGGTTCTGGTTATAAATGTATGTTAAAAACACAAAGACCAAAACATCGTATCAAATTATTTTTTCTTTATACTTTTCTTCAAACGGTAAAGATTACGAATTTACAGATTATTTGAGGATAATTTCATTAGCTTTACGTTAATGTAATACGCCTCAAGATATTTTGAAATACTTTGGGATAGTCTGGCAACAAGAGTTTCTTTTGTTTAAATATTAAAATGTATCTGTCTGTAATCCTATTAATCTCCATGTTCTTGGACAACTATACTTTTTCGAGTTTCTACCATTATTAGGAGTCTGTACATATTTAATAGAAAGAGAAGCTAGGCCGAGTGAGAATTCTAAATTGTAATAAAAGTAAAGTTGTTAAAGTAATTACTTAGTTTAATATTTATTAGTGTTCTTTGACTTTCAACGTATCTAAGTTGCTTGCTGTTGCCTGCTCTATTACGGGCACAAACTTAGGGTAACTATGAACATGCTCGAAACAATATAACGAGACAGCTTTTATATCTACACGCGACGATCAAGTGCCGCTAGTTTATTACATTTTATACTTTATTATGTTTCTCGTGGCTAAATAATATCAGCCACTTGAATTAATCTCTAAAGATCGATTCTATTTTAAACTATTATTATTTTCTATTTCTAACTTAGGTTAAGCCGTGCTTGCCTAGGTTGGTCTTTGGATGGGTGACCGCCCATTACATTGAAACAGAAAGCACGTTAAGCCGTTGGTCTCTCCCAAAAATCTGACAACCAGTCTTACCAAGTCTTTGTAAACCTACCTACCCAGTACTAACTAGGTTTTGGAGGTCAGATAGGCAGACGCTCCACGTAAAATACTAGTAATTATTCAGCTGCATCCAGTTAGACTGGAAGCCGACCCCAATATAGTTGGCAAAAGGCTAGGCAGATGATGATGTTCTAGTTAGCGGTGAGATAGCCTAACCAGTAACTACAATCTCTTTGAATAAAACTTGAAGTTTGTGAAGCGGTTTCCCGCGGAACTGTCAAGGTTTGATAGGGAACATAGATTGGGAAGTACAACTGAAATATTACAATGTGTATGTCTATGCAATGAAGTTTTCGTTCGTGAATTTACGTTAGCTGTCTATTTTAAAGGGACAGGCAGGAAGGCCCGTTAGCATAATATGTGTACAAGAATAGAAAACCATTGTCAAAAAGATAGATTATTTCACTGTTTGTTAAAAACGTGACGTTTTAGTTAAATAACCTGAATTATCGCTTATTTTAGCAGATATTATTTTCGTCAATATCTAATCAGCATCGTAAGTATCTACTTAGTAGGTCTCGCAATTAATAATTAATCCAATACTTTAGCCGTGCACGGTTTACTCCAATGTGTGTCTCATTGCTTTGTCGGATTGTATAATACCCACCTGATAATCAGGTATTAATTAATCATACGATGTCGCGATTGATCAGTCCCAATAGGAGATAAGCACTTGGTACCTACCCGGATGTATTAATAGATAACAAGAAATAACAAAGCTATGGGCCTAAATGGCCACTTTCTGGAGCCCTGACACAGTCAGAAGGCGTCGCGATAGACCTCGTCGAAGACGGCGAGACGATTTGGACCAGTGGTCCACATTGGCCTTAGTTCGAAATAACTGGAAGTCGTGGGGAGAGGCCTACAGCCCTGCCCTTGCCCTGCAGTGGGATGATACAGGCTAACAGTCTCGAAATAACTAAGTCCTACAAGAACTAGTTTTTACTTGTGTTCCACATTTGTGAAAATGATAGAATAAAACATTTTGATTTTGGTATTATTGCTTTCATTGAACCATGATAGCCTCACTCAAACTAGTAAAAATAGATGGAGAGAAAACTTTGATGCTGTATTATTTCAGGCTGTGTAAAATTGTGATCTACTTTAGAAATACATTTTGATAAAAATAGATGTAGATTTAAATAATGATTAAAATAGATGTAGATTAAATTTCGAAGATATTTGACATCTACCGACCCGCACTGGGCCCGCGTGAGGCCGCGTGGTAGCTATTGGTGGTATTATAAGAAGCCCATTTCCTCTCATATAGAGAGGAGGCCTGTGTTCCAGCAGTGGGAATATTAAAGGCTGATGTTTATGTAGATTACGTTGTGACAGCCCTCTTATCTTTGATTTCCGCTACTGTAAGTACCAAAAACCTTAAAACTAGCAATTAATTAATAAGCCTTAAAAAGACTTGACGAGCCAAGCAAATTCGCACTTGACTGCCTACAAGTACCCAACCAAAAGCAATTCAATAACAGGTTTAATCTACGGAAAAATAAAAGACTATGGTAATTATTGTTAAATGTTAAATTATCAAATTAATAAATGTAAGATTATTGGCATAATCACTGCGGCACGACAAAAGGGCGCATAAAATAGAATAACAAACGTTATTGTGGGGAAATCGTATATTGAGTCGTGTTGTTCCGCCTAACTTTGATGGGCGGAGGCTTCTTATGGCTTTGGAAGCTGAAATAAGCAATTCCGAGATGAAATCTGACGTATGATTTCATAAGGTTTCTGGGCCAAATCGTAGCAAGCGACAAAGATGTTTTTTTTTCTATACGTCAAGAAATTGAAAGTTATCGATCAATATTGGTACTTTATTATTCATAAGCATTATCAGCTTAAAACGTTCCAACTGATGGGACACACGCCTCCGCTCTATGAAATAAAAGAGCTTAAAATATTGTTCTACTTAGGTTCAGTTCAAGTTGGAACGCTGCACACCTGAAATAAAGTTACAAAATGAATATGCGAATGATAATCCAAAACGGAATTAGTGCCGCAGAAAGTTTGACGTTTATCTAATGAATAGGTTTCCAACTAAATAAGAGTCGGATTCGGATTATAACAAACTATTTAGGTCTTATCTCTCAATCGCGGACCACAACGGCTTTGAAATTGAAAAGGACGAATTAGACGACTTATCTCGGGGGCTAGGGGTCATCTGATGTGCAAAGTGCCTATGTAGGTTGATCAGAGTTTCTCAACCTTTTTTAGTTTTTGTTTCACTACGGAGCCCTTGGGACATAGGTTGGGAAACTCTGCTATTGAAACAGGTTTGCCTGATTGAAGTAAAATATTCTCTTTTATTCTGTAAAGAATAATTATTACCCGCACCGATGAGCAAAAGAACAGAAATAGAAAAGAGAGTATTAATTGGATGATTGTACTGCTTTAAACGTAATATAAATACTGTGCCATTGGCATGAAACGATAAAATGGTTAGCCAGAATTGAAGTTACAAAATAAATGAAAGAATGCAAAACGAGGGCTCGTTTTAACGGAATACAATACAATTCCTGAACCGACAGCGTTTCCCCGAAAGCTAGGAATGTAGTGCCAATCAACCACTCGCTCGACTTACTCCGTTACCGATAACAATTCTTGGATATTTTGTAAGTAATTGTACCTAGTGGAAACCACCGCTTGATTTAGTTATTACAACCTGTCAGTTTACTAAATGCTTCGTTCAGTTTTCTGAATCTTCTTTGTAATAAGAACAACTAATTATAGAACTGAAAAAAATATGTTTTAATACACGAGTTTCTCAGTACTTATTGAAACTTTAAAGCTCAGTTTGTTTGTGCATACTTAAGGCAAAGTTAGACTTAGTACTTAGCTATTACTCAAAGTAGTTTTTCATATTCGCAAACGACGTTACGTTTTAGTACGTAGATTCATAGAGTATTAATTAAATGTATCTAATTCAAGAACATTCCAATTAAACCTACTTACTGTAAACTGAAATAAAATAAAATGATACCTCACGGATCGATTCGTGTCAGTCGTAAACAAGGCGATGTAACTAATTCGTATTTTTATTACGCACTAAAACATTTATTTCGGATGCCTTCCAATATCATGTAACATTAATCTTAATTTGTGGCACTATAAATTACTTACAAATTGTAGTATTTTGGGTACTTAGCCTTGGAAAGGCGCTTTTTAAATAAAACGTTTCTATATGATCGATATTGAATGCTGTAAAATAGTCTATGGTGGTTGTAATTAGGCGCGGCTCTAACCATCGTTGCGACTGAGTGATGTGATACGATATGTACAGTGTGTATCATAAATTCTCGACATACTATGTAACAGACTTTCACACTAAAATAATACTACTACTAATTTTTCCATGGAATCAACATCATAATAGTGAAAATAGATTAGAATTATCGCCATCATCATCCTCATCATGCGGCCAATAGAGACCGAGGGAAAAGGATCGCAATGGTATAGCGACCGCAGATGTGGAACGATGCCTTATGACCACGAACACTGTCAAGAGTAAACGACTAGGTAACAAAATGAATCTGGTTTAGTGTAGGCGGGACATTTAATTCATTCTTCGCAAATATTAGTTTTTTTTTAAGTGGGCTTACTCTTGACCTCAATCTTGCCCTAAGGGCAGAGATGAGGTCCCGTCGGGGCCGCGGATTTTAGTACTAGATGACGTGGCCTCGGCACAAGGGCAAAGATGGAACATGGGTTCGGTTTTTAGTCAGTAGAAGTCTGACACTCCCCTTCGCTCTGCCCAAGAGCGGGGGGCGGTCATTTGATGATTTTCCACCCACCAAAAAAAAGAAAAGGGCAGAGATGAGGTCGACGATGGAACGAGCTTCCCCAGAAGAAGCCTATTTACTCGCGACTAAATGTTAGGTATGTTGAGGATTTTTCGGTTTGATGCTCTGTTTCACAACCATATAAAAATATGACCACGCAGTTCTAAGTCCAGCACACGCTATATAGTGTTATTTTTCGTGTTGAGGCATCGTAAATCTGCACCGTGGTTAGAGGTGAGACATAGAATAAATGTGGGCGTATACAGCAGTAATATTCATGGGCTGTTATGTTTAACAGCACAATATTATGAGCATAATCACGGTACATAACAAAGAAATAAAAAGCATGTTTTATTTCCCATAAAATAGCTTTTCGGTTGTACGTACTTGCGAATGTGTTATGGTTAGGGTTCAAAGTAATAATTATCATGATTTTTTTTTTTTTTAAAAACGTTGCCCCACACTAGGAATTTATCCTGTATCGTGAGTGCGTTTACAAACATTGAAACTCACATACACTAACACGCCAATTAATTATGTTGATAATGACAAAAATAATTAGTAATGTTGCTTCACGTGTATTGATTGTGAAAAAAATATCATGATAAATTCGGATCCCTATTTTGTAGTAGACTAAAACTAGTTTAATAATATCGGCGAAAATATGGGGAAAACCGATGATACATAAACGTGACTAACGCTGTAAACAATAATAAATAAAAACATTTAATAATCCTTTCTAAATTAGGCTAAGCCTCTAGTTTTAATCCTTACACGTATTATCTGTTTCTTTGGGATTTGTTTGATAAAATTATGTTTTGTGGCCTTCTTTTTATCGAAGTCAATTCTATTTTAGTCTACTTTTGACTCATGTACATAAGGAAAACCAGAACAGATAGCAAGAAAAAGTAGGACCTTCCTATGTTACGATATTAACATAACAACATATCTTGAATTCTCAGAAGGGATTTCTATGGCATTTCGCCAGTTATGTAGTAAATTATGTGTGTGAAACGGAATACTTCTAAATATGAGTTTCTTGGAAGACCGTACCTAGATGCGAAGATAAGTTCGTTCCAAAGAATCAAATCTTTGTTAAGTAATAACAGCACTCATTTTTTGGTTTTTTAATTAAAAAAGTTATGATTTTTTATTTTTTTGTTAATGAAACCTATGGTAATGGATGGTGAGAGAAGAGTAAATGGAAAAAGGGAACGAATGATGGCGGGAGGTTGAACATGTGATAAGGGAAAATGTTGTGGCAATGAAAAGAAATTGGTAGACATGTTCTAGGAGAGTGTTTTTTTGTCACTTCTTCTCCCCAGCTATGTGCTGATTTTCAGCTCAATTTAACATTTGATTGTTAATGTTTTTTTTCTTCAACAGATATCTCGTTCGGGCGCCCGGCGCGTGGTGCTCCAGCAGGCCACTCCGGCGATGGCAGGTCGGTTCCGGTGCGAGGTGTCAGCAGACGCACCCACCTTCCACACGGAGATACGATCAGCACCCCTGGAAGTCGTCGGTAATTATCAACATTTTATTCATGTTGTATGTTTTACGAACGAATTCATATAGGTTTTCAAAATTATGAAGGAAAACATCGTTGGGAAACCGTAAGAATGTCCAAGTTAATTACGAAACCTGGTTAGGGTTCATAATTATCTCGATAATTATGTTCTTTGATAATTATCATGAAATTGATCAGATAATTAATGGATAAAATTCTAAAGCTGATTCAAATTTTTTTATTCAAATCGTTTTTTTTTTGTTTTAACGAACTCGAATTCAGATCAAATAGGATTGTTCTTTCTATGGTCCAATACACTGAAATAATAATAGACAAAACTAAACACAAATGCGCAAAAAACAGTGTTTGTTGATTAAAGAAAATGTCAGTGATCGTATATTTTGTTTAAGTTGACTCTTAACGCGTTCGGCTACGTGCGGAAGCGGCAAATCGCATTCGGATACGCGTGAAGTGACAGTGAGAACGATTTTTATTATTATTAAGATAATTCTCGTGCCAATGATAATTATCAGTTCAAACTTTGAACTGATAATTATCATTGGCACGAGAATTATCTTAATAATAATAAAAGATAAGGGTAATAATAAATAAGGGTAAGGGATAAGGGTTTGCTTAGGATCAATCATTCGAAGCCATGTACCATCTGCCAATCCACAACGGGCCTACATGGTGGGTAACCTTTCACTGTGACGAGGTGTTTGCAATGGCAACTGTATATGACGAACAAAGGAACATTCATTCATTTTTACGAAGCGTTCTGTGGCAACGATGTATCGTTACTACAGAATAGCATCAAAATCAATGAAACAACAAATTAATACGAATTTATACTTATTTACACTGATGGTTTATACCCTATGAGACTATGAGTCATGTTACTTAAATAAATAAATTATTATTATTATTATACTCGAATCAAGTAACAAATGAGCTAGGCACAATTGGAGCCAGATTTCGTAAAACCATATCGTTGTTCATAATCATCAACGGTCGGTTATGGTTTACCCCAAATATATAATTGGTTTCAGTGGATATGAAGTTCTGTAGATAAATGTACCATACATAAAAACAGTGCGCAGTTCCACTGACCTTTTTAAACGATTTGTATAAACCAGAACCGTATATAATTCCTGAAACATGATTTCACAATAACGCTATCAAAGCGATCGGTTGTTGTAGGTACCTGTTATTTAATTAACAAAAAAAACACGTCAATTGCGGTGTTAAAACCATTATTGTAGGTATATTAATAGCATTGGTCCTATTAATATACAATCATAATATTCTAGGGAATATATCAGACTATTTTCATTTCAGTCTGTAGGTTATCATTTTGGTGGAAATATCAAAAATTATCATATTTTAGGAATATTAATGCTGCAGTGGCCGGCCGGCAATTGGCTCGGGATTAGGATTATCATAACTTGGGGAATTATTGAAGGCAATATATAATGACATTGGGTTCGAAATTAATTTCAACTTTAGTATTAAGGAGCTGAAAATAGCACAATCACAAAACGTGTTAATTTATGGAAAGGAAAGAGAAAAACGTTTTAAAAAAGTAATCAAATATCAGTACAATGTTCTAATAAAAGACAATTCTTAGAAATATCAAATTGAATGACGACGAAGAAGCTGAAGTCAGACTTTTTGGAAAAAGTAAATCGAAAACTGATCATTGGTAAAAGGTAAACCTTTGTCGGCTTCCTGTCTAACTGTATGCAGTCGAATACTAGTATTTTCCATGAAGCGACTATACAAGGTCCCATTAAAATAGGTGGACAAATTTTTACACAGCGTTACGTCTAACCAAAGATATCTAAACAAGAAAAACATTCAATAAAGTGTTTTTTTTGGACTTAAGGCGAGGTTGCAGTACTTTGTTTTTATGTACGCACGACCTCACCCCCCGCCCTGCCGCGCGAGCGATATAATGCCAAAATTTTGACTGTTTTTTGCTTCTTGGAGAAAAACTATAAAGAAATTATACAATATG
Organism: Diarsia dahlii; assembly: GCA_949775195.1. Lineage (NCBI taxonomy): Eukaryota > Metazoa > Arthropoda > Insecta > Lepidoptera > Noctuidae > Diarsia > Diarsia dahlii. Next base: position 10,952,240 of record OX459194.1, on the reverse strand, counting down.
TTTTGAACATTTACTTCAGAATAAAAAGTTCTATCTATTGATATAACTTTTATATAAATTCATGATGAAATGTCTTAGCAGTACACGTTTGAAATTGTGATTTAGAGTCATGTTTGATGGAAAAAAAGTATCGAGCCGATCATTTTAAATCGCGTTTCTATCTTTACGATTTACTAGAGAGTATGTTCATTTTTTATGGAATGATTTTTATTTATTAAAAAACTCGTATTTAGTTCGATTTGTATAGGTTCAAAAATCTTGAAAAGTACTGCAACATCGCCTTAACATAATAAATTTCCGGCACTCTAGAACAAACTCATCCTTCATGAGTAGGTTCTTTTATGCGTTTTTCTTATTATTTTTTTACCATCGTCGTTATTATGATGGTCTGAATGATTTCTAAAATTTTGTCCACCTATTTTAATGGGACCTTATATAGGTATCTGACATCCATGAAACATTTTGTTGGTAAGACTGGCTGTTAAATATAAAACACTCTGACTCCCTGTACCTCAGAGATCTACAAAAATAGCCGGAAATAACGTCTTAACATGTATAAATAACATCATCATCAGCCTATTTCAATCCACTGCTGGATATAGGCGAGGTTGCAGTACTTTGTTTTTATGAACGCACGACCTCACCCCCCGCCCTGCCGCGCGAGCGATATAATGCCTCAATTTTGACTGTTTTTTCTTCTTGGAGAAAAGTGATAAAGAAATTGTACAATATGTTTTCAACATTTACTTCAGAATAAAAAGTTCTATCTACTGATATAACTTTCATATAAATTCATGATGAAATGTCTTTGCAGTACACGTTTTAAATTGTGATTTAGAGTCATGTTTGATAAAAAAAACCGTTTAAAAATGATCGAACCGATCATTCTAAATCGCGTTTCTATCTTTACGATTTACTTGAGAGTATGTTAAATTTTTATGGAATGATTTTTATTTATTAGAAAACTCATATTATTTAGTTCGATTTTCAAAGGTTCAAAAATCTTAAAAAGTACTGCAACCCCGCCTTAATCTTTCACCACTCAACTCGATTTACACCAACTCTCATCCAGTTGTTACCAGCCACCATAGTATAAATAACATACCATGATAAAATAGCGTAGAGAATGGGTACATTAGTAGGTACGCCAGTAATTCGTAGAAAACCCGTACGGTGACAGTGAATCGGGTCGAGTGCCTAACAGACGACCTCACTGAAGAAGCTCTTCAACCAACGTAAACGTTATTCCAGTACATTGAACAACATTACTGACACGACACTTCTAAACATAGAAATCCTTCTAATAATAGAATCGTGAAAGTTTATATGTTTGTTGCTCAGTTACGTTTTAACGGTTGAGTGGACGTAACAGAACATCACACCTGTAATTCTGAAGGGTGAGGCAGAGGTATACCCATTTGTACAAATGAACACCCACGTTTCGTTAGTTATGTTTAAGCCCCATTAGTAGATACCATCCGGGCGTGCCTATTGCATATACTGGCAAATTCCTGGTGGAATCTATACTAATATTATAAAGCTGAAGAGTTTGTTTGTTTGTTTGTTTGTTTGTTTGTTTGTTTGAACGCGGTAAACTCAGGAACTGCTGGTTGGAATTTTAAAATTCTTTTTGTGTGTGATAGTCCATTTATCGAGGAAGGCTATAGGCTATATAACATCACGCTACGGCTAATAGGAGCGGAGCATAAATTAAAAATGTTACAAAAACGGGAAAAGGTATTTCCTTTTTGAGAGCTTCCGCTGCATGCGCTGCGAAAACGGTTTAAGTTACGCAAATATCATGTATGAAGGAATTGTTCCTCTTTAAAATTTCTAAAAAAAAGTCCGCGAAAAGATAGATATATGCTATATCTATCTTTTAAGATTGACTCACTGTAACCTTTTTTTACTATTAAACTGTTAGGTTAAAAATAATTATTTTTTGCGAAGCTTATTTAACCCACATGATATTAATCTATTTCTAAATAAATGTGTTTGTTAGAACGGAAATTTAATATAGAATATTTGTGCCCCTTACTCTATACAGTTTAAACAAATGTCTTAGAAGATATCGCAATGTAAAAATATCCGCGCGGCAAAAAAAAATACGCGTGCAGGTCGCAATGTAGGTACGGGGGATTCGGGCTGGCCTCCGGGAAATTCAAATTCAAAATATTGTTGCACCATAATGTTTACAAGTACAGGGTGTTATCGTATATTTAATAGTAAGAGATACCTATAGTAATTTTCACTTTAATATAATCTAAGCTAATCTAATTTTATAAAGGAAACATAAGATATTTTGTTAGTTACGATTTACCTTAATTTATGTTGGATAGTCGATTTATCGAGAAAGGTTATAAGCTATATTTATGTGACGCAGACGAAGTTGCGTGGGTCAGCTAGTAACCTAATAAGACCTTGCCTTTATTTTTTTGGTGGGCGGAAAATCATCAAATGACCGGCCCCCCCCGCTCTTGGGCAGAGCGAAAGGGAGTGTCAGACTTCTACTGACTAAAAACAGAACCCATGTTCCTTCTTTGCCCTTGTGCCGAGGCCACGTCATCTCTTTCGATAATCCGCAGCCCCGACGGGAATCCGCAGCCATCGACCTAAGAATCGAACACAGGACCTCATGCACAGCAGACGCGCTAACGACCACTAGACCAGTCGAGAGGCCAAGTGAATTTTGATAAAATGATGGCTTGAATTCAAATAAAGGTTAAGGCACTCTTGCCGAGGTCAATTTGTGGATAGGTAACCTTCCATTTCATATCGAGATGTTCTGCCAGTTGTCATTTGTAGATTCATGTTCATTGTTTACTTTTTTTGGCATTTTTGCACGCATGTCATGTCCCTGCGAATTTTGTTTCCTTCTGTTGAGACGCCTCAAAGTCTGACAACAAGTATCACCATGGATATCGTATTGCCAGAAACTCAGTTGTAGAGGTCAGGCAGGTAGTCGCTCTATGTAAAATGCTGGTATCCTGTTTTATCCGTTTAAACGGAAAACCGTCTCCGAACATAGTTTGGATAAGGCTAGGCGGATCATGGCTTTAGATCCGGATATATGTAGCTGTTTTCTTGATGAAACTTTTGAAACAATATTTTTGATTTAAAAGAATGTCCATGGAGTTACTTGCCCATTCTTTCACAAGTTATTATGCCTTGTAATGTTCTCAAAACGGTGATAGAAAACATCGTGAGAAAACCGGCATGTCTTAGAACCAAAAAAAATCGAAGACATATGACATCTACCAATCCGCACTGGTCCCGCGTGGTACATTATAGCCCATCCCTCTCCTAGAGAGGAGGCCTGAGTCCCTGCAGTGAGAACATTATAGGCTGATGATGATGAATGGTCTAATTGAAATAAATGCTTTGAATTTGAGTTTGAACTGTAGCAATGATAAAATATACTTCACTGAAGTAGGCTAACTTTACAAGTTACAAGGTAATATTACCTACAACTAAAGTTTTCAGATGAGTCATAATGTTCAAGTTAATCATATTTCTATAGTTGGTTGTTCAGATAATAACTTAATCTGTAAGTAAGTACCTACTTTGTAAGTTTTGATTCAGTTCAAGTCAATTTTGATAATATTTCAATAACACCATTTCATTACTAAGTTACTCGCTTGTCTAAGTTAGGGATTACATCCTTTATCATACTTTCTTTATGAATATAGGTATCAACATCTTTGTTCCGTCGACAGTTCGCCAACACTATACTACGCTTCAGTACCGTTTTGTGACTGGGGATATCCTCACGGATACCGTCCGTCTGGGGCGAGAAGTGGGCTATGTCGGACTCTAACCATAGGTAGCCGCCCGCTATTCCCGGCGGGCCCCATTACCAAGTGCAGCCTATTCAACGCCCGCACGTGTATGATAAAGGCCCACAGAACCACTGCGAAGCGTAGTCCTGGACGAAGCTAACTTGACTCTAATAAAGCGAATCAATAACACCACGAAGAAGATCTCATTCCTTTAGATAAGTTCTCAGATCCATTTGGTTTCTAAGAAGCATATTTTAACATTATTGTTATCAGCCTCTCTTCATTATAATAATAATTAGATCCCAACACACGTCGCAGATTAATCGGAAGATAGTTTAATCGTAATCAGATAAGGTATTTCTCCGTTTGTTTCCAACGAGACGGTCTTAGTTCCGTTTTCCAGACTGCAATCTCGAATTAAATCAGACTTCCATTTTCCTTAAGATTATTACTTAATTGGCTAATTTCTAATATTATCAAAGTGTGCGATAAATGCATTCATTTAATTAATTAGTCTAATTTCCGATAAATGCTAATAACGATGTTGGCATATTGGTGATGTTCTTTTTATGCTTGTATTTAAAGTGATCGCAATCTGTTGAACCTTATCAACCGTTTTCCTCTTTACGCTGATTTTTTATGCAAATCTTATCTTATAGTGGTCTAGATCGGTCGGTAAAGTCTAGAACAAATAAATGATCGCAATATCTAGTAGACAACAACTGTCTTTTTACTTTATTAAGGGTCTATTTACACCCTTTATCATTATAAAATGTAAAGTGTAAATAGACCCTTAAAAAGACAGTTGTTGTCTGCGATCATTTATTTGTTCTAGACCAAACCTGGGAACGTTTGAGTTACGAATATATTTAAGGTTTGAACTTTTCCCACTTTTATTTTAAAACAAGTTTAAAACTGATAACTTTACTTTAAATTCTATGTACAATTCATTGCATGTATCAGCCTAATGTTTTGAGTGCGTCACTTTGAGCGCTACCGTAGAGTATGAATTTCCTGACCAAATAAAAAAGTCGTTTCCATCTATAGTTTTTGCGACTACGGCTTTGTGAAAGGTCCGTTTACACCTTGTATTTATAAGTCCAAGATCGGTTTACTAAAACCAAAGAGAATTGAATACTTGCGAAAGACAGGACGACGTGAAGAAAAACTTAATCTGTATACACCAACTGTTTCTTACCGAAACAAATGCTATAATTATATCAAGTGCAAAATATTATAATATCAATTTGCTTTAGGCAAGGCGTCACTGAAACATCATGGTCTTGCAATATTTTCGATGTCATATCTTTCCAGTGATCTTCCACTCACCTTAAATCTCTGGGTTAAAACCTAAACTGTTTTATCTTTCATTTAACTATTGAGTAGCTAATGCTATATGTGGTGAAAGCACAGAATACATAATAGTACTACGTACAGAAGGGACACTCACTTCCCCGCGCTCATATTAAATACCGCACCTCACCCCGCACTTCGAGGTATTCGTCGTCGCCACTTGAGCAATGGCTCGCGCTCGTATTAGTCGTCGTTCGGTTTTCGCGACGCAGACCGTTGCACTTTCCGCGCCATTTTTTAGGCTACGATAACCCTACTAGAGTTTACGCACACATTTGCACGTGCACGTCGTGCACACACGTTATTTGTTTATGTAGTAGTAATAGGTAATTATTTTGCGGGCGTTGTATGGAGTGTCCGAGGTGTGGTGAAAGTCCAAAGGCGCTTGGTTTTCATGCAGACATTATCAAGCGAATGCAGGTTCCGTACGCGACACTGCGGGAGTGTGGTTGAGACATAAAGCTGCTGGAGTCAGGAACTAGTTCGATCGAGCTGTCTCTCTATGTAAATGTGAAATACAAATGTTTCCGAATTATGCAGCAATTTCAGTGCTGGCCCTAGGGGATTGAATCGGAATTAGAAAACTTTGAATGGATTCGGGTATCCATACTATACCATGACCGCGCCACGATCGTATTAGACCAAAAGATAGTCTTTGTAAGACAAGTAAAGACAATGCCCACTAGACCGTTCTGTCGCCGAAACATAATTTTTATATTGCATGTAAATTGCATGCATTATTCATTTTATCTATGTATTGTGAAATGTGAACCTAGCTACTATACTAGTATTTCTGAGAAATATGAATTCGAATAGACTATATTTTGTTAAATCCACATACGAAAAACGAGTAGGTAACACGCTTCAAATTAAATAAATTTTCAGAATTTCGTTTCAGAGGGAGAGACTAATTTAGTAGAAAGGTGATTCGCACAAAAATGGAATATTTTTATGAATCACATATTTAGGTTATACCTTTATGGTTACAAAATTGCGGGCTAATTGAATTCTGTTTTTCATAGACTGTGTGTTTTTATTCACAAACATAATATTATGTTTACGTGTGTTCTTATTATTATTGCGACTAGGTCGGGGCGTATTTACTCGATAAATCTATCAACCATTGTGTACGAGGTTCATTAACCTAATTACGAGTATTAAACAAGTCAATTTAAAAACAAACAATTCGTTCCGTGTACGTTCGTTATCGGTATTAGCATCGATACTAAAGCGTCGTCACCGCTCCATGTTGTTTACCGATTTCATTTGGAACCGCTAAGAGCCCAAGGCTGCTACTGTTCACGGTCACGCGACAATTATCCTCGTGCCACCATCAGACACTGACACCAACATTTTGAAACATAGTATTTAGTACTAACCCGAGTTAACCCGACATTATATAGGCAGTTTGGATTAATTAATATTTAAACTTTGAATAGTCTGCCTTGGTTATATTTCATCGCAAGCGCAACTGCCAAGCATGAGGTCCTGGGTTCAATTTTTAGTTCTCAATCAGGTATTTCTCAATTCTAGCTTCGAAAAATTTTGAAATTGTGCCCGGATGATGGCAATAGGCTCGACTTAACCTTTGGAGCGCCACAGTCACGTATAGACGACAAGCCGAACAAGCAAAAAAGTGCCTTAAGTCTGTCGACTTAAGGTACTTTTTGGCTTGTCGTCTTACTTGACTGTGGCGGTCAAAAAATTAAACATAACTGCAAACGTGGGTGTACTATTAGGAACACGTCTACCAAACCTTTTTTGGATTACAGGCGAGATGTTATTTTATCAACAAGCACTTTTTGCGTTATTTTGTTACTTAATTCATTCACACCATTTCACCGCTTTTCTGGTCATTTATAAAATATAGAAATGTCTTTCACCAAGGTCCAAGCTATCTCTATACTCAATATTTTGTGAGTTCTTTCATCGAGTAACGTGAACTTTATATGGGGACCCTAATGCGGATTGCATGTCTCTTGCCTTTCCTCTTTCACCAAAACAATTCAACAGTCTATCCGAAATAACGTAACAAACAAACAGTCAGAGACACTTCTACAGTATGAATTTTAAACGCTTCTTCTACACGACTAATGTCACGTAGGTAGAGCGTCTCTCTCAGGGTAGTCTACAACTGTACATTTCTACAAAGCTTTGTTCACGGGGTGAATTTCTGCGTGAGATGTCATTTTCTTAAGTAAAATTCTAGCTAGATTAATTTCTTCGAGTCTTCTAGCGTATATTTTTCTTTCTTTCTCACTTGTTCTTTTCTTGTATCCTTTAATGTACCATCTCAACCTGAATGTTGTAACCAAGGTTTTATAACGCCGGCATCGTTACGTGTATAGTTTTAAGTAGTTTATGAATAATTGTTAATATGTATTAGTTTATTATTGTTTTAATTGTATGTATTTTAACTATGGGCCTCAGTAGCCTTTTTTTTTTTTTTTGGTGGTTGGAAAATCATCAAATGACCCCCCCCCCGCTCTTGGGCAGAGCGAAGGGGAGTGTCTGACTTCTACTGACTAAAAACCGAACCCATGTTTCTTCTTTGCCCTTGCGCCGAGGCCACGTCTAGTACAAAAATCCGCGGCCCCTAAGTATCCATGGAGTCTCTTACCCGTTCTTCTCTGTAGAGATCTACGCTTTGGATTGGGCAACTACAGTACTTTCGCACTTTTTATGCCTTGTGACTGGGACTTTAGATACTTACATTTCATTTGTCTACTTGAAATAAATGCTTTGATTTTGATTTAAAATAATTGTAAAATCTTTGGCCTAGAAGGACTTACTTAACTAAAGTGGCTTTATTGCTGATGTTCCTCAGAAAAGTGCGTGTAAGATGTGATCAGATGTAAAGAAGTATGGAAGTAAGTTATGTGGCAATCTCTGTTTTCTAACTTTCTGCCTACACCCATGGTTAATGTAAAATGGTAAAGAGGCGTGAGTTTACGTGTGTTAGATTTACTAAGCCAATCAGCTCTGTACATAAGTAAGAGATTGCAAATGACACGTGAGATGATGGAGTTACGCGTGCGAATAGTCACAACATACAGCCAGTGTGAGACCACGTGACACGCACGACGCACGCTTAGCACGCGCGTAAATCGAAAACGCACATTGCATGAGTGAAAGATATCGGAATAATTGGCTTAAATCTTTACCAGATAAGATCACACCTGTATTTCTTCGAACTATTACAACTTATTTCGTTAGCAATGTATAAGTCTCATGTAATAGGGGGCGACACTTTTGCCATCCACCGGGCACAGATTCAGACTCCGTACCATTCACACAATCTTACATTGAAAATAACCTCTGATTAAATATAGTAAAATAACCCTCCTTTTGGGCTTCGCCGCAGTCGGGTAATAAAAGTTCATGTTTTTGCTTTTCACAAAACTCGTATTATGCGTAACTGGCCACAGTTAAATAAAACTAATTTTATCGCTGCTAATATTCATTCAAATAAGTAACCTCTAAAAAGCTTGTTATTATAACTTAACAATTTATAAATGAAGGAACATCAGTGTATCATAATTCATAAAATGTAATTGACTATATGTATTTAATAACAGAATCAATCACATTGTACGAGTGTCGTTTAGTTCTAATATTTCTGCTTTAATTCGGATTTGTTGAACGAAACGTGAATCTTGAAACACACGTTTTAAGTATTTTATTCTGCATTCAGAAGGAAGCACGCGGGAACCGTGGCAGTTAAGTTTTCAGCAATTTCAAAAATATTACAAAATTGCAGCATACTACTACAATCAGTATTATAGCAGCCAGTGCGAATAGATAGACAAATATGTATTATCTAGGTAGTGATATGATAGTCCATGAACATCTTAAGTTAAAACTTATTTAAATTTCGTTGAAAAATCTACTGCTCGTAGTTTTTGTCGCACTAAATCCTTCTTACCGCACTGCTTGTTACAGCAGTTTAGATCGGAGGAATCGCATTAAGTTCTCCAAGAAGATTTTTCTCAACAGATAGATTTTACTCAAAAGAAATAGCATTTCCTTGTGAACCTTTCGTAAACTTTGGGGTCTTCATTTTGTATTTATTGCCATTGCAAAGATCGTCGCCATAATATTTTGTTAATGGCCTTTGGAACGACACGATAGACATTGACTCGGAAACGAAACACGAAACTTTGTATTTCCTCATCGTGTAATAGACCCCTCGGGCTCCATAACGTTGACTTACTACATTCGCGCACCTCTCTAAATTATAGAGCTTTACCTGTCCCATCATGACGTGATTCTCCGCAATGAATCACGACTGACGAGCTCATTTGTGTGATGTGATGCCGTTGTACGGATTAATTAGCTTCAAAGGATTCTTGAGATCTGAGAGCCGCATTTTCAATGTTCCCGTGGATATATCTATATTTATAGTGAGTAACAAAGTTAGCGGAGTAGACGCGATAGTTCCGTGTATACCTATATAATATATATATACCTGTCCCACGCACATCCTTATAATTACGGCGAGATTAAATACATCACGTATTCCGTGAACGTTCGTTGGTATTTATTTATACGCTGGGGAGGGTTCATAAAGTAAAACAAATCCCTTAATATAAAGAGATTTGATTGTAAGCGGCTTGATTTTTTTCCTATCTGGAACGCACGGCGTGACCCACAAAGGGGAGTAAACAAACGTGCCATAAACACAGCTGCCTGTATTAATGTGATAGCTCCAAACAAAGTACACCTTCATTTCATTTAATCATAACCTTTATTTATCGTGGCTAAGTCAATACTTTTTGGGAACTCATGCTGGTAATTTTATAGTTGTGTGCCTATTACTGGCTACAATGTTTGCACAAATATAGAATTTATTAACGCTGTACAAACTTTGTCGTAGAGAAACAATGTTTGAATTGGGTTGAGAACATATATGTAATGTAGGTCTGACGCTCTAACTATAATTTCTAACATTATAAAATCACCACTTCTCAATCATGACTTTATCTTTGCAGTAAAAAAAAACTGCGTAGATTCATGTCCAGTCTACAGAAACGCCCCACTGACCTGCCAGCTAAACCTTTGCAGGCATTAGACAAACTACGGCATGAAAGCTTTTGAGTGTTCGCCTAACGTCGGCTATAAAGGGAATTTCGTGTTTTTGTCAAGAACAGACTAACATGGTCATATTCATCTTAGCTCTCACAGGGCGTACGTACGTAACATTCACGCGATTTTCCGGCGAAGACTAAAACTGTGTAATGTTAACCGCGCTGAAGTGATAATTAGCAAAATGGTACAGCTGTCAAAATGCCAGCGGAGTGGTTAGTTACCTACATTTGAATGTCAAGCCTCTCGTACCACTTTACATGTAAAGTAACCACGTTCATTAAAAAATTTAAACCTACACGTACTAATTAATGTAACGACGTGACTTTGTGGCGAGTGCGCTCAAAAAGTACAGCATCAATATATTTCACGAAATTTTTATGACCCTTGTCGAATTTCCAACGAAAATTGATGCCGAGCACTTGCCAAAAGCCTTTTTCGGTCGTAAATAAGCTTCTCACTCAGATAACTTGTTAAAAACCTGAAAGTGTACAACTATCTTTTGAATGGCCATTTTATTTTGTAACAGTATGCTAATATTATGATAGTATGTTGTACAAGATAAGCTGGCGTTGGAATATTTCCAGCTGCGACACATTTTCTTAGTCAATAAAGCTTAATAGTGGCACATAGAGGCTGGCTTGTTAGACTAGACACTGGCTGCCTGGAAGCTTTTGTTATGACGCTATGGGAGAGAGCTGTATTCAAAAGCCATTCGGGTTACATCATGGACACAAACATCCTCACTAGGTTTGCTAGTGCCACAGATTGCATATTTGGTCGGTTTTAGTTTATATACAAGTTCAGTGTGGATTGAAACGCTGAGATACTAGATAACGGTTATAAGAATAGAGGAAAACCAAAGAAACGATAGATGGACTGTGTCAAGGATGATATGGCAAGAAAGGACATGACTGTGTAGAGGATGATATGGCAAGAAAGGAGGTGACTGTGTAAAGGATGATATGGCAAGAAAGGAGGTGACTGTGTAGAGGATGATATGGCAAGAAAGGAGGTGACTGTGTAAAGGATGATATGGCAAGAAAGGAGGTGACTGTGTAGAGGATGATATGGCAAGAAAGGAGGTGACTGTGTAAAGGATGATATGGCAAGAAAGGAGGTGACTGTGTCAAGGATGATATGGCAAGAAAGGAGGTGACTGTGTAAAGGATGATATGGCAAGAAAGAAGGTGACTGTGTCAAGTATGATATGGCAAGAAAGGAGGTGACTGTGTAGAGGATGATATGGCAAGAAAGGAGGTGACTGTGTAGAGGATGATATGGCAAGAAAGGAGGTGACTGTGTAGAGGATGATATGGCAAGAAAGGAGGTGACTGTGTAAAGGATGATATGGCAAGAAAGGAGGTGACTGTGTAAAGGATGATATGGCAAGAAAGGAGGTGACTGTGTAGAGGATGATATGGCAAGAAAGGAGGTGACTGTGTAGAGGATGACATGGCAAGAAAGGAGGTGACTGTGTAAAGGATGATATGGCAAGAAAGGAGGTGACTGTGTAGAGGATGATATGGCAAGAAAGGAGGTGACTGTGTAAAGGATGATATGGCAAGAAAGGAGGTGACTGTGTAAATGATGATATGGCAAGAAATGAGGTGACTGCTGAAATGACGAGTAATAGAGAAGGATGGGAGAAGAATATAGAGAGGTCGAGAGGTTTGTTCGCGGCTCCCATTGTGCGTACCCAAAATGCTCGATATGCGCCCACAACCCAGGCGATGAATCTGCTAAACGCCCTTATTGCTCAGGAGCCGGATCTAGATCTTTTTATGAGTAGCAATAAGGCTATTCTTAATAGTTGCATACGATTTTTAAGTTAGTGTGTGATGTTGACTTGATGCACGCGTTGGTGCAAACTGTAAGTGTAGCAAGTACCTGCTTAAATAAATAAATAAATAATAAATAATATGCTGCACCGACCTCAAATGAAAACTGCATCTCAAATTACTGTCTTATAACATTTTCAACGTTCCAATATAGTTATCAAAGTATCAAAAGTTGGTCACTAAAACAGCTCCTTGAATAAATCTACCATACCCGGATAATCATGTGATAATGTAATAAGGTTCAAAGTTGTTGGAGCATCACCCTTAACCTAATAATAAAGAAGAAAACTTTGTTTTAAATTCTTTTACCGTACTTGGTAAACAATCCCGAACTTAAAACTTTACAGTTGACTTGCTATAGAACGCAGTTTTTGTGATGATCACTAATAACCTTTTTAAAATCATCCTCTATCCTTTGGTGTTGATCTGACTGAACTGAAAACCTAAGCTTCATCTGAAGCTTTGGTTCATCTAGATTTGTGTTGTGCTACTTCTTCTTCCCGGGAAAAACCCAATACAAAGTCGTAAGCTGCTTCTCAGTTCAATTCTATTACTTGTTTTTTCAAATTTTGGTTTTCAGTCTGTGCTTGGTAATTTCTATCATTAGTAATTATTTTTACTTTTCATTAGTAATTATTTTTACTTAAATCTGTTGATTAAATTTGTAAAAGTGATCATGTATGTGCGTCCTCATTAAACAAAAAAAATCGTAATGTGACTCCACCTTCTTAACAATTTTATTACTCTTGTGCAGAGGCTCCGGAGTGGGGTCCAAAGCTGGTGTCAGACCGGTCGTGGTACGGCGTGGGGTCTACATTGCGAGCAACGTGCGCCTCACCGCTTGCGCATCCACCAGCTAACCTGACCTTCGCACTGAATGGACGTGAGGTGAGATTGGCCTACCTAGTGGTTACGAGGACTATTTAGATTCTGTCCTAGTAGAAGACTATAACTGCACGATCCTTTTTCTGATCTTAAAGCTATAAACGGATGTGTATTTAATTACATCCATCATTGTAATACTGTAAATTCTGAGTACTTTTAAAATAAGGTACGTCATTGCCGCTTTAGATTACTTTTTTATTTTGAAAATGACCACCTCTTCTGTATTGTGAGGGAAAATATCAAAGAAAACTTAATATTTGGAGAAGTAAACATGATGCAGTAAACAACGTTTAAGATCTTGGCCTTAGATTAACATAAATTCCTCCTGTAGCCCGTTTTTTAGCATTTTGAGATTCGTTAGTAGAACGCCGCATCTGGTCATCGTAGAGGTTGCGATAGCATCAATTTTCGAGTAATTTTCATTAACCGACGCTACACCAAAATTGAATGAAAACAATTACAATTCGTGGAGCTGAGCAAAATAAAAACATTCCTTAATCCATACCGACCTATATTGTATGTATATTGTGGCACATGGCCGTAATCGGAACCTGCGCCGCCTTATTGTTATTTCATAGACAAATGCCACAGACAATTTCCCAAATGTCACAACAGTGCTCTCTTGTCGATGACATTGAAGCACCAAAAGATCTATGCAACACTGTACCTATTGAATTTAAAGTTTGTGATGTTTGACGCTAAAATCAATATTAGTACTGGCAGCTAGCGGCTCAACCTAAAGATATCTCGCCGTAATAATAACTCAGTTAGGCCATTAGATCGATGTTTTATTAATATGGGAGACAGTACTCGCCAACGATTCTTTTTCGTCCAATAATTTGATTATAAAGGCAGCAATTTATATTGTAACTGTGCTGTGTTGCCGTTCTTAAAGAGAGGTTAAATTGATGTCACAAAAGTCGTGATTTTATTAAAATAGGTTTCCTTTGGCATAAGGTATCTATTTGGATTGCGATCACAGAGCGATATTGATAAAATAAGTATGCTATTAATTAGCTACTGTAGTCTATTTCATGAGTTGGCTAGGAATCCAGACATGCACTTCACTCTGTGTAAATTATATTTAATTACCTGCTGCTGCTGGAAAATTTAAACGCAAAAATACCAAACGCAGTTGGGAATACCACTTGCGTAAAAACAATTTTTCAAATCTATGAGAAATAACCTCAATCTGTAATATCTGCTCAGAAAAGAGGTTGCATGCAATTAAACAAAGGACGTTTCTAGTCGTTAATGTAGATGTTTAACTGAAATTAAGGCCACGGGGTGGAGAGGACATTAGAAACAGTTAACCCGAAGCACATGTTACACACCGGGGATTTTCACTTCGTACCCGGTTTTTAACGGCTAGTTTTGCCTTATCTTTAAAAGGATTTTTTTTATAAAATCCCGCTATTATTAATGTCATCTAACTGAAAATATCATTATGAGTTTTAAAGGGGTCTGCCCAAAAAAGTTTGTTCGCAGGCTTTTAGTTAAATACAGTCATATTTATACGGTCTCGGCCGGTAACTTGTATATTTCTGAAAACCAATTTCCGGATTCAAAACGTTGAAAATGAAGTCGTAATCTTATATCAGCGATATAATCAAGCTTTTGTCAAGAACATTAGCAAACTGGAGGATTTTGTCAGATGGGGACTGAGAGTAGAAAATGGAATATCGTTCACAGAGATAAGAGAAGAATAAATAATAGATAAGCACAATGCTAAATTTTATTTGACCTAACCAACCGACTCAAGTCCCACAAAGCAAATTCCCCTCATAAATTATGACTACAAATTTTCCAGAGTTCCACGCAAGTATTTTGCTGTCCAACTATAATAATATGTATAGAGAAAACAACGTTTAAAAAATGCGTTTGATCAGCGTTCAGCGGACAGCTACAGACAGGGGTCCGCCATGTCCGCGCGAACAATGAAACAGTTCCTACTTGCGTCCCTCTGACGCGACCGTTGTTTTTGCTGCCGTCACTGCCCGCTGCGTAGGCCACTTCATTAATCACAAAACAGCTCAGAGCTATATAAGCTTCCTTTATCTAACGTAGAGCTGTGTAATATCCGTAATATTTCCCGCTCAACCGCTGTGCGTCCCGCTATTACATTATATTGTATTTTTCGCAGATCGACATGGATTCTCTTATCCACGAATTGCCGTCGTGGTTCAAATGGGATCCGCCTCCGAAGCCGGAAACTACAACTACAGAGCAACCGGATGACGACGTGAATTTTAATATATTCCACGATGAAGGGAATATACAGTATTTGGATGAGTCGTATATAAATTTGCATAAAGAGGAGATTAGAAGGCCTTCAAAGGAGAGTAGTTTAAAGCCGACGTTTGAGAGGACGGGTCCAGATAACAGGCTGCCTTCAGTGGGGGAGGTGTCGTTCGTGGTGAGGAACGAGGCGTTCGAGCGAGGCAGTCTCCGGCTGACCTGCATAGCGAGCATATACAACCTGTACGCGGCACGCGCAGAACTAATTTTCGATATGGAGCAGCCAGAGGTTGCGTCCGTGCTAGGCGTCCGTAATAGAGCAGTAGGTAAGTGCAATCGATACTTGTGTATAGCGACTCCGGGTCGCCAAATAGCGCCCGGATAAAACAGTGCCGTATTCTGGTCATTGTATAATCTTTTCTAACCTTGACTTTGTCGCATTAAGTGGTGCAATTTCGATCACATATGTTTTATGTTTTCTGGGTTTGAGTTTATCCTTAAACATCTGTTCATTGCAATTTCCGACAAGTTCCCGTTTCTTAAATACTTAAAAAATATTTTTTCAGTGCGTGAGCTTATCATAACGTAGAAAACATATTGACAGGATATTATATCTAGCAAACTCGAAAATTATTTATGCCTCCATTAAAAGGTGGTTTCACTCATCTAACCTATTTTAAATCTCAAACAGAAAATGCATCTTAACGTAACATCTGTGAGTGCCTAATGGAATAAATAGGCATACAAATAGCCGCGGACCGGAGGATAAAAGTGCAATAAGTGCACAGTCCGGTAATGCGGTTTAGAGCTCGGTGAATCCAGCTTTCCTTTACAAAGACTATAAATACGGTACTGTTAGGTTTTTGTCTTCATAAAGTCTGTAATATACATAACATAATTATAATATCAACCTATAATCCAATAAAAGGTTTACGCAGATGATACCCAAAATCCCCACATTTCGCCAGTTACCATGTAACAGGGTCGAGTCTATTGCCATCAACCGCTACTACTAAGAGGTGAGCCCCTGGTGGAAAAACCCAATACCACTTTGCCCGAC
This sequence comes from Diarsia dahlii, assembly GCA_949775195.1. Classification (NCBI taxonomy): domain Eukaryota; kingdom Metazoa; phylum Arthropoda; class Insecta; order Lepidoptera; family Noctuidae; genus Diarsia; species Diarsia dahlii. Next base: position 10,935,999 of record OX459194.1, on the reverse strand, counting down.
CTGATAAACGAACCCAGGGCCTCATGCTCTGCAGCCGCACACGCTATCACTAGACCAACGGGGCAATAACAGGACTGTTATTTAGTATTTATAAAAAAAAACCTTGTTTTTATTTCAATAACCTTGTTTACTATTGTTTCAGATTCAACATCTCGTAGTGTTTGGCGAATACCAACAACACTCTTACCACTATTATTACACAGCGTGCGGTAGTTTATTATTATATTATTTAATCAAATAAAAAAACATTAATTAAGTACAAAATTATTTTTAAGTACTCGCTGTTCGCGTTAAAATGACTCTCATTGTGTACAAATTCATTGAACATATCCAATCTCATGAATTTAATAATTATTTTGTTGTACGAAGATGACTTCCTTTCGAATATGTAGATATTCTGCGACAATCGCATTAAATTACATTATTATTGTTTTAAAATAATTATTATTGTTTAGTAATAGGTCAAACTGGCCAAACATAGGTTTAATAGAACAAATAAATAATCAGAAGATAAGGTATTAGATGAATTATAATACATTTGTAGAAGTTGTCTTATAAAAATAAGATGATAGCCAACTGTTCTTTCCAAATATACAAGTATATTTTCAAGTCATTGTTTCAAAAATAATTTAGAAAAACTATTATGTCAATATTCTGAGAACCCACCTAAGATTGACCTTCACCCATCTGCTAACCGACTGAAAAATACTTTTTAGAAATCTTCGTACAAGAATTAACATAATATTGTGAATGGCTTGCCTGTTAAATAACTAAGTCAAGCAAGTCTAACTTTTCTGAAGATTTTTGGTTATTGTTTCAAACGAAATCAATTTTGATAGAAAGTACCAAGCTTATTTTAGCTTATATAGAACAAGAAACTACTGCGTTGTCTATTTTTGTCCCTACTGCAGGGTTGTCAGGTTTAAATAGGTCAGTTGATATTTTGTTTGTACCTACTTGTGTACAGTTATCTGTTTTCATAATGAAATATACAGTGGTATTAGGTTGTCAAGTAAAATTTGTCAAGACTTACAGCTATCGCACTTAAATAGTCTTGTCTTAATTTCATAAGGCAAAGTATTCGTAATATTTTTGATTCGGTAAGTAGATGAGTGAAGGTCGTATCGAGGTAATTATAGTCTAAGCTCCTGATTATTGACGAATATGAAAACACATTATGTATAAAATTCCAAATACATATTTATATATTTGTAAATAATATCATTCTGTGGATGCAATCTAATGAAATTTAGAAAAAAAATATCTTCAAGGCGTTAAACGTTTCTGATGTCACGGACTAAAACTACGTGTAAATAATAATGTGATAGCTAATAATTAAAATTATTAATAATAGAATGTCTGTTTCAAAAGTACCTATTATAAAACCTATGTGAACCTTATCTTCCAGAGTAACAAAGTACCAACGGTATGATATATTTATAAAGAAAACTTTAGTTTGATTATGTATTAGGGCATATTTTTTACCCTTGGCAAAGACTGATGAGTAACAATTAAACGAGGGAGATACATGTCATGTGGTTCTGTTCTCTGTACATAAGCATTGATTTATACTGAAATCTATACTGTTTTATCGTTAAAAAACTAATAATTTTTATCAAAAAACCTTCGTCGTTTTCGAATACCTGGTGGACTTTTTAACACTTTTAAGAGGAATTTAAATTTCGGACGTGTCAATAAGGTTAGCTACTTGTTATTAAAGATTTGTAAATAAATAGTTATAATGTAAATGAATATGAATGAATACATACACTATGTAAATGAATATGAATGAATAGAATAAATAAATATGTTGGATTTGTCTAAAGAGTGGTTTTTATTTTACACATCCAAAACAAGAAGAGGAATATTATTATGTATTTTATACTAGCCTTTCTCCTTCCAAACCTCTCTATCAGGCTTGTTCACGCCGCAAACGATCAGATCGTCACACCACCTCCGCCGCGGTCTACCTTGATGGCAATTTTTTTCCGTCAGGCGTCCAGTTACTGTGATGGTCTTTGCCCACCTCCCACCATTTTATTTAAAAAAATACCCTACTAAGTATGAAGGCTCCAAAGTTTAAGAGCTGAGAAATAAAATTGGTGTTGGTTTTGTATCATCTATGAATATTTATTCAGAAATTCTATTTACAATGGTCCCAACTTGCGTACCATAAGAAAAACTACCATACAAAGAAAGTAAGTTTCGTACTCACAAAACATTTTCATAAGCACACACTTGGTCCCACATCGCAGGACGGCCATCAAACAAATAATACAACACTTAGGCGATATTGATAGCCGACATTTTCGTTCATAGCAACGTACTTAGGAAGAATAACGAAGTAATTTCCCCTTGGAAGAGTTCCACCTAAGCCTCAATCAATCATAGTAGGAGATTGAGTCCACAATAAACAGTAGAAAATCCAGCCATTATCCTTATGGAGAAAATCATTTATTGAGCAGTTATTGTCGGAGAAAATGGATTATTCAGCTTCGAATCAAGCATGATGTATTACTTGTGCCTACTTTAATTTGCGAAGGTATGGGAGTGCGTGAGAGATTCTTACGAAGATAATAAAAAAAAGTAACGAAACTTTTCTCAGTACGTGTGTTATCGACAGAATGATGGATTAAAGTATAATTTGTTTATAACACGAGGCCATATTATCGCTTTATTTATAGCTGGAAATGTACCTTTATTTTATGTTTTTGTGGTTATGTTAACCGCCGGAAAATCCATTTGTGAATGTTTGGGTAATTCTGATACAGGCATATGAGTAGGTACCTACTCATTACATGGCCACCCCGGGGTAGCGCGAGCTTACCCGCAACAAAACCAACAATATATTTTCCAGTATTTACCAATGTCGGCAACCGCCGTGTGGCGCTATTACAAAACCAATAACAATCAGTTAGCCTGTTCTAAGGCTCTCGCCAGCCGACACTATTGTCTGGACTCTTCGTTAGGCGCTCTTTTCATTTACCCAGTTGCATTGATTGGACCAAATCCATCACGGCCCACAGACTCCCTTTCTGCCTGCCCATTGATTATTCCCCCAGTTTCGTTAAAATGAAACTTTATGAATTGACGACGGGCCTCGTGACCCCTAACTAACTTTGAACTCAATAGAAACGGTTTTACGCAGAAATCCAATGAAAAATTCATAAATTATAATGTTAAAGTAATAACAACGTGAGTTTCAAGTTAAATATATGAGGGTAGACGTAGGTTCGTGTGGAAATTATGGACTTTGAAAATAAAGGGATGCTCATTTAGTTTAAAGTTAAAATAAATCTAATACAGTCGGTCTTAAAAGGAAAGTTGTTTGTTTGTGATAGCCGTCGGCGTGTTCTGGACAGCCGCTGAAAAGCACTCGTGACTGGCTTGTTCACTTGCTCAGTATTTACGAGTATGTTCCGAAATAATGGGCGTGTAATTAAGCGTTGCGGTACACTGTAAGAGTAGCTGAAATTGTAATGTGATTAATTTCACCGTATATAATAATTCGTAACGAGACAGATGTTTCGCTTTGATATCATTTAATTGTATTTACACGTTAACATTGAATTTCGTTCAATTTTGTAACTAGGTTAATTAAAAATATTTGATCATTAATTATATTTATTTCTGTTAATTGATTTATCTTTAGCTCATGGCCACATTATCAGAGATGAGAAGGTTTTCCCATTTATACTCGCAAAAATTTAATTGATAGTGTTTAAACAATATTAAAAAAAAAATTATAGAACAGGTAATTATATAATCAAAGAATGTATCTTTGATTGTAGAACCGGAATTAAATTACCATAATTTGAACGCGAATATCACTGAACGAAAATTATTAATGAATATTGTTTATTTATCTTCTAAATTAAGTCTTTACCACTTAAGCCGACCTCAGAGCCCACTCGATGCCTATCCAAGGGCGAGTGCTCTTTAAACTGAAAGGAAATCCCTCTGAGAAATGAATTAATCCGTGTTTCGCTGAGAATTTGTTCTTTACGTAAATCGGTTCGCATTTTTATCCTTTCCGAGCCTTTGTAGCTTCACTGAGCTATGAATATTTGTTAGCATTAGGAATACTTAAATAATTTGATATAAGATAAAACCTAAGTTTGTGGGTTCTATTTTTAGGAGAAAGTTACGTATTTAGGTCAAAGAAAGCTCTATGTTATGTAGGTAGGTAAAACAAACAGACTTGCGTTGCTATAGGGAATTAGTTGAGAGGATCTTCTACAGATAAAGCACTCAATATCACATACGTTGACTTTAGGCGTATTTCCTTCAGTCAAACCAAAGATTTGACATGCACAAAACACCAATTCTGAGCAGGATATAACAGTCCAAAGCAAACTCTAGAAAACAACAGAGTTACTGCACAATCGACTGCGTTTTCAATAGAAAGAACCATTGATTCAGAAACGCAAAGATAATATCTGTGAAAACAAGGTTCGCGAGAGAGGTTGACATGAAATATTGTCAGTTTTCCGTCAATATGCATTGTAAAGTATGAGTGATGCGGCCGGTATCGACAGCGATGGAGGATGACACGCGAGCGCTGCACGCGACCCCCTGTCTACATGAACTGTCAACATGGACTGTTTGCCCTGACCCCATGTTTGTGCGGCTGACGGCCATGATGTGTGGCTAAATACTCATCATCTTTGTATCAATAGCGGCCGGGGAATACGCGATGTCTGCTGTGGCAATTTTGAGGGCGACAGATTTGGTAGTTATAATGTTGAGTCGGTGGTAATTTTGTGTTTTTGAAGGAATTTGGGCTGGTTTGGTAATTAATTGGATTACACATGGAATCTTACTTACCGTTTCAGTGCGGACTTCAGACGTAAGTACATTTTCCCTGAAATTGTTCAACAAAACTTACATGACATAAATCTTTAGAGTGAACAGAAACTTGCCTGAAGTAGAAGGAAAAGGTAAGTGAAGATAATATCTATAAACTATAAAAACATGAATGTACCGTAATTTTATGTTTTATATCCTTCTCAGCAAACCCTTTCATTTGATGCCCATGTCATGGAAATGCATAAAAAATACTTAGTCTGCCACCTTTGGAAGTTGATGACGTCAGTTAGCTAACCATGCATTGTCATTCAAACCAATCATGTATTCGAAATGTCAGCTCAATCAGAACCTGGAAAGTGGGTCAAATTAATCTTTTAAGATTTTTTTACATTGGTAGTATATGTGAATCTAATAAAAGCGTGATAAAAACTGAGAAGTAGGTAGCACAATCTAAATGAATGCTTTGTATTTATTCAGTTTTACCCAAAAAAAAAAATCCTAACTGAATATGAATACGAAATTAAATACACTACTCTTTTCAAAAATATGTATCCTATGCTCTCCAATTATTTTTGTGTTTTTCGTTTGGTTTGTTATTCGTTATTCGCATTGATTATAGAAAACGTTGTTATTGAACATCGAGAGTAAACAACAGGTAAACGAATTTGTACATTTTGCAGATATTATTAACGTTCATTTTTTCATGAACAATGAAATTACGGAGCTGCCACTTTTTCGCGTGATTTTCTCCGATTGTATCTTGTTTCTTATGTAGAAAGGATTATTATGCGAGAAAATTGCTTTTGAATTTTACAAAGAGTATAAATATTTTATTACTTTACTTACGACTGTACATGAAGACAGGTGGTATATTATTTTTGAAGTCAGACAAAACATTATGACAAAATCGAGAAATCGATTGAGTGAAATCGCTATCTCACTAAAACCAGAAAGAATTTATGTCGGTACTCAAATAGCTAGTGTTTAAACCAACATTTAAATAGATTACTAAGAACAGTTTTGCTGAAACGATATAGCGGCGCAACGCAAAATATCCAGTATGAATATTTCGGAAAAGGTTTAGTTCATATCTGAATTTACCTGGAACATAACTAAACAGCGGAATAGACTCAACGGATTATATTTTGTGACTGACATTCAAAGCAATTCCAGGAAATTTTTAGTGCGGCAACAAAAGAGTTACGTAGCTACAGAGTAGGCTATTTCAGCACTAGTGCCAACAGAAATGTGAGCCTGATTCTACGCTGTCTACAGTTTATCATGCGGGCATAACAAACGGCTGCTCTGGGTCTTAGCACGAGCTATTTTATTTACAGACGTTCATATTTTACTACAGCAAGAATCTAAGTATATTTTGAAATGGAGTCTGATCATTAAAGCGAAACAGCCGTAGTGGTCACTCATTTCGATTACGACTATTATTTGGAAATTAACTTGTATGTTGTATTAGCCTTTTCGGTAAAATGGTACGCCCTTTCTCATCTATCTTATGTTAACACTTTTATCTAAAAAAATATGTGTTTTACTTAATGGCAAGAAATCACTGCCACAGTCTACGGTCTCTTGGATCTTCAATACAAGATACATTAACACAAAAGATACAAAAAAGATAGAAAAAGAAAGATAGATATTATATACGGTTTTATAACTTCATGTTTTATATTATTAAGTTGTATAGTTAGAAGTTGTTAGTGGTTGTTGTTGTTGTTGGTTAGTGGTTGTTGGGTTGTTATTGTTGTTATTGGTTGTTGTTGTTGTTGGGTAGTTGTTGTTGTGTGTGTTGTTGTTGTTGTGTGTGTTGTTGTTTTGTTTTTAGTTGTTGTTGTGTTGTTGTTTTAGTTGTCGTGTGTTGTGTTTTGTTGTTTGTTTGTTGTTTGTTGTTGTTTGTTGTTGTTGTTTGTTGTTTATTCATAAATACATTTTTCAGGTAATTGACACCCATTTCAATTCCCAAAACCACACAAAACATTTCTAAAAGATACAAATAAAATAAATACGATACAAATTGTAACAATCAAATCAAATCATTCCCGAAATAACATCAATCTGTAGGTCAAGTTCTGAATAATACTGCTATTCGGTATTTGCGTGTTCGTTTCCCAAATAAACAAAAACAAATGTAGCAGTGATAACTGCCACATGAAATAAATTATAAGTATTAACTCAACCTCTATCTAAAAAACACAACATTGCTACTTCACAGCAGAAATTAATGAGAGTAAAGCAAAACACAACACTTTTCTATTTAGGTGACACAACTTCAATATACATATTTCCTCCATTTCTTTGAATCGTTGTTATTGGTCATTTTAATTGCCGTAACTTCAACTAGCGTCTGTTTATTTTCGTTTCCAATATTCTGTGAAACAAGCACTCGATCGGGACCAGAAACTCCTTCAGTGAGTGTAACAACTTTTTGATAAAGCACTCCTCAGTTCCTCTATTGTTTCTGGGCAATATTGTGAAGATCAAAGACGCTGTTTAATTGTGTATTCACAGACAGTAGAAGTGTGGAAACCTTTGTTTGGACAACGATCTGTTTCTGTGTGAATTAAAGTAAAATGTCATTGATAAAATTAAATTTTATCTGTCTTCGTCTCTGAAAACGCAATAACTTAAACTATCTAATATTATATCATTGGAGGTAAATTTAACTTAGTTTTAATCACCAATGTATTTTTAGCAAGCTTTTATAGTACAACCGTGCCAAAAATACATTGGTGATTACATTTACCTATATATACCTACAAAGGCTGGAAGGTATTCTATCTATATTATATTTGGCAGGTATAGTAAAGCATCAGTAGGTACTACTTACAATATTATTTCACAGATAAGTTGTTTATTTTTAAACGAATTAATCATTCACCTTTTTATAATTTCATTATTTTTTCCTCCGGAAATGGTTTGAGATTAGCAGTCATAATCATTGCCATAATCCTAAATTCGATAGATATAAACTAGTAAAAAAAGACTTGTGACTCAATTTACAATGTGTTATGATTCTAGAGGATTAACGGATTGATCCATATGTATCATCTTATCAAAGACCTTTTGATAACACAGGAAGTCATAAAAAATAAAAAAAAATGATTCAGACGTATTAGTATAGGAAGGCATTAACCTAAGCTGCAGCCTATTTTTAAACCCGTCTAGGATTTATTTTCATTCATGATAAAAGATAATTCGATAATACATTCATTCATGTAAGCTTATTATCTCATTTCTTTTTTACTACTTTAATTCATAATTCTGAGTAATCGTAGCGTCACAAGGTGATCACGGGTTGGTTATCTCTGGTAAAATTTTGTCCGATAATTGCATGAGGAAAGTACATGTTGATACTGAATGATATTTTCCTCAAATCTGCGTGTTACAGGTACATCAAGAAATAATAAAATAAAAATCTTTATTGGCGAGTAATTATTTACAATCATCAGATACAGGAGTTCCTGCATCACAAAAGCCATCAGTCATACATACATAAGTACATAGAATTTGTATATGTGTTGTGTGCACGATACAGGTGCCATTGGTGTTTCAGCTGTATTTTTTTATTAATTTACATTGGAAAATTACCTTATCGAAGTAAATGCTACTTTAAACATGGTTATGTTAAACTAATATAGCAAAAATCATATTCTTAGTGGGTCTCATATATACTTATTTTATTTTGTGTCTTAAAATTATAACATGGAATTGAACGAGTCTGTGATGTTGTTAGGTTAAATTCCTGAAAGTCTTAGAATAGACTCCGGACACAGGTCGGCTGAAGCAAGGAAAACCTGTTCAGGGGAGATTTTTAAATATATTACTCTGCCCTTGAGTGTAAATATGATGTTACGCCACCAACGATGGGACACGTGATATCATGTCCTGCCTGTCCTGTTGCTGGCACATCACAGGAGCTAATGGACGCTACTAAAAGTGGCAAACTCCTTGCCAAACTTGGACTGACTCAATTTAAATTGTCATCGACACGTTAAGAAGTAGATTGGTGGTGAATAAATAAATAAATATCGAGACGAGAAATTCAAAGAACGTGTAGCCAATAGGATTTCTTTGGTCAGAGCTATTTTCAATGTTTTCAGTGGTAATATAAAATTCAGCGACAGTCCACGTAAATTAGATCAGTGGGTATCCTTTCTTTGAGAAAATGATACGGCGACGGAAGGAGAGATAAACTCATTAGAATGACGAACTTAGTTTGGGCTACTAACTCAGTTTGGCTCATAAATACGCGCACAAAATGTCCCCGCCAGCTGGCTCAGTCTTAAAAAGGATATAATAAACAAGTGCTGCTTGATCTTCGGGAAATAACAAGAGTTTATTATTAAACTTGAAGACTCTGTAAATCCATTGAGTGAACCATAATTATAATACAATGAAACGTATTATTTTGTATTTATTTTACATTGTTTCGGATGAGGTAAATGTCCAAAAAATGTCGAGCCGTCACTCAAGTGAGCCTCAGCCAGAAGCGACACGGTTTAGCTCTGAGCTCATGTGTACCAACCTAAAATTAATTTAATATTGTCATCACACACACAGGGTGTAAGGAACAGCCCTCCACAAACAGATAGGGTAAATTCAGTTTATCACACTTATATGACCGGTACAAGAAATAATTTCAGGAACGTTAAGGGAATCCAATAGATCTTTTTTTCCTAATACTGTAGCAAAATCGACGTAGTGAACGGCAAGCGCGACCACGAGTTCAATGAACTACAGGTTAGGCAGGAAGTGAACAACTGATTACACGCGTCGTTCGTTAGTGTATTTCAATATCCATTCTTGTTTTTCTTGTTTATAGACGTATTTTTTACATAAAATGGAGTGGTGTGTACAAAGGTAAAAACAAAAGGTATTTACAAGGCAGATGTGAGTGGCAACGCCGGGAGGGGACGCCCTAGAAAGACATACACTGATCTTATTGGTGCCGTTCTTCAGAAAGTACAGGTGCGTAGTACTCGTAACCGACGTGCGTGTATGACCAGATGTATGAATGTTAACGAGGCAAAAGGAGTATGTAAGGATCGTAGTAAGTGGCGTTCTGCCAACCCCATGTGTATGTGAATAACGATAAGATATCTTTAATCATATTTCGTAATAAAAATAATTCAATATAAGCAGCTAAATGCACTCCATCAGTATAAGGAAGACTGCTCCATACACCCTGTATGCAAGAACAGCGTATAAGTAAGGAGTAATTACCTGAGTTAACGTAATTAAGAGCATATCACAATTAAATTAAATTACAGAACTATCGACTATCGCGTTAATTTCAGTTATTTGCTATCGAAAATTGGTAACGACTAATGAATCAATAATCTGTTGGTCGATCGGCGCCAATTTACGATATCTATTGTTACTACGACTCATACGCACCAATTATCTATACCACTTATAAGTCGAATGATCATTCATACTTTAGGATTTTTAAAATGATTGCTTTGAGGTTGAGTATTATACTACTTCTGGTAGGTATTAATTTTAAACCACTTCCTTAAGTTAATAAAGTTAAATTTTAGTCCTGTCTGAGCTAGATAAAGATTCTTTTCTATGGGAGGCTCACGTATCACCAATAGCTCACCCTCGGGAATTGCACTTCGAAAGCAAGAGTTCAAAGAAATGAGAGGAATGCAGCTGAATACCAGTATTTTGCATAGAGCGACTACTCAGACCTTCACAACATTACTGGGTAATACAATACCCCTCCTCATTTTTCCTCCCCCCCCTTGCCCCTCTCTTGGGTCTCCTGATATAAATACGTAGTAATAAATATTATGCACTATGCTTTTCACCCCAGATAAAAAATATCTAGTGATGTTGTATTCTTGTTCGCTAGGGACTGCATCATCATCATCATCATCATCACTCGATCACTGTTAGATTTCACCCGTAGCTCGGACGCGACACCTCACCCGTCGAGATATCATTGAGGTCATAGAAAATGTCACAAGTCTGTATCAGCTATTAGTGACTATAGTTGCGTGTTGAACTGGGATCTTCTTTAATTGAAAAGGTGAAAGGGAATTGACTGTCGTGCTATATTATGGACATGTAATGAGGTGGGATGAATCGCATGTGACTAAAAGAGTGGTGAATATAAATACTGGTGGATGGAGAGGGAAAGAAAGACCAAAGAAAATATGGATTGATTGAGATGAGAGGAATGATATGGAGGAATAAAGAGTAAATGACATCGTGACCATTGACAATGCTCAATACTCAGGAGAATGGAGGTAAACACCCCAAAAATATCGTAGGACAACGGCAGGAAGATGATTCTATTAGACCGACAACGTACCGTCATCGATATTTTTTTTTTAAAACGTTGCCCCACACTAGGAATTTCTCCTGTATCGTGGGTGCGTTTACAAACATTGAAACTCACGTACACAAACACGCCCAGACCCGAAACAACTATCTGTAGGCCATACAAATACTTGTTCCGTGCGAGGATCGAACCCGCGACACGTAGCGCAGCAGTCCAATCGCTTAGCCACTGCGCCAATCGTGTCGTCGAAGTCCTCTTTAACTTTATATATTCTTTCCCGTGTTTTTCAGGTTCAAATTCATATAATTTTCACGTACATAGAATTCAGCAGTTTCACAAAACGTACCAATTGGCAGTTTCTTGGAAATGTAGGAAAACAAAACTTCGCGTTGTATTTTTTTTTCGTGCTTACAAAAAGTTTCCAGTAGAGATAGTTTTTAAGATGAGCTCAAACAGAGCGGACCGGACTACGTTGTAAGCTGCTGATCTTGATTATATGACTTGAGGCGATATTTCAGAACACAACTTTTCAGTCACCGGTGTCACTTTTAGACTCCCTCTTATGTAGGTACTCCTTTCTTATTTTATCCATTCACATAGTACCACTTACCCTCCTTTCCATTCTCATCTCAGCGCGTTAGTGGCCTAAAAATCTGGTCCATACAAGACGGCAGATCTAACAGTAGCTAGATCTGTCAATCCTGTATGGACCAGAAGAAACACAGAAGAAGTCTGAAAGTGTTCAAACTTCCTCTTGAGAGTTTATAATGAAAACTTCTTTAGGGCCATACTCGTATAATGAAAGTTAATATGTTACGACAAAATCACATGATGTAAGTTGATGTGTTCGCGTATTTTCGTCCTTAGGGAACTGTAAAGGGTCCATGTTTATTGCTTACCTTATTTACGTGACTTTTGATACGGGTGTCTACTTAAAGCGGAACCATCGCGACCCTTGCTTGGCATTTCATTTAATATTTAATAGAATTTTCACAAAATATTTGTCCAAATTACCTGCTTACATGACTGGTTATAAATGACTGGTTTTAATTAACGTTTTGTTCTGTGGCACTGTGTAGCTATTTCCTTACAACGTTAGGGAGAGCTCTACTTGTAGTAGTACACCCACATTTCTAGAGTTTTAGGCCCGTAATCCACCAAAGCGGAGAGGAGCGGAGACGAGAGGAGATGTGCGGAAATCGGCCAATCACATTAGTTAAAACTTACATCTGGTCTTTCGCCTTTCCTGTGATTGGTCGAATTTGGCACATCTCCTCTCCGCTCTGCTCGTCTCCGCTTTGGTGGATTACGGGCCTAAGGGATATCCAAGTCCCTTTCCTAGTCTTACTAAGGACTACCGTATTACCCAGTACTAACTGGGCTGTGAAGGTCAGACATAAGCAGTCAGTCTACGTAAAATACTGATATTCGTCTGCATCCGGTTAGACTACAAACGAAACCCAACATACCTGAGTAAATGCTAGGCCGATGATGATGATTTAACCTTTTTAACACCAGAGCGTTAGACGCATGGCGCTTCTCCCACGCCAAGGCACAAAAATCTACAAAATCATTATTTTATATAATTTGAGACTATTTCGTATTAAACAGCAGAAGTAAAAAAATACGGTTTTTGTCGTCTATAGACGTCGGTGGCTTATTGGACCAGTTTTCATTTGTCGTCTATATACTTGACTGTGGCGGTCAAAAGGTTAAGTTCTATGTAATCTAATGAAAAAACCCCCCAAGACTCTCTTGCTCTCTCTTGCTGACTCTCAGCTGCAGTAACGCTAGCGACCACAAGACAAAACTGGCATTATTTTTCATAAAAAAATAGGTATCATTAGATATTGATATCTTGTACAGTTGTCGGAATCCAATTACCAAAGATAGAGCTATATTGTCATGTCTGATTTTAGATATTATAGCTGACGTTTGCTGTGGATGTTAGTTAGCTATGACGTCACTTCCGACATAATACATACGTAACTAAATTATTTCAATATAATCCCCATACATTAACGCTAAGCAATATTCAAATCAATTATGGTTCGGAGAGATAAACAGTTATATGATCGCCCCATTACATTAATTTGCTGTGTTATAGCTATTACAAACGATTACCTAAGAATGATACTTGCAGGGGAAGGAGGAAAAGGTCGTGAGGAAAGTTTTGAGTATACTCGTAAATGTGGATGGCTATTAGAGCATGAGAAGACCAGAGAACAAATGGATGGACTGTATGAAAGATCACGTGGCTAGAAAGAGGGTGATTCATGAAATGATGATTGATTAATTATTATAGAATGGATAGAAGAGAGCCGACCCAAAATAAAAAGTGATAACCTGATCACAAGAATGATGATTTATTAAAGGATTATTACTATTTTTGATTTCAATAAACGGAAAAGTTAAATTGATAATATTTTACCCTGACTACTAAACTAACTTTAACTAAAGCCAAAAGATTCCCTCGAGTTGTTTTACAAATTCAAGAGCTACGGAACCCAGGTCTTTAGAAAAAGTTGTTAAAAGGTGCGGTTTCCACTGAGCTAATTAGCGATAAAATATAAATATAAGTGCAAAGTACGCGCGAAAACATAAGATACGAAAATGATAATCACAGCAGGGTTTTTAATACTTTCTTGATTAGTTTACATGTTGCGGTAAAAGTCTGATCAATGTTAAACTTAAAATCAACTGGCTGGACAAGGTGTAATTAAATAACTGAAAACTTCTAAGGATTCTATTGTACACACGCCAGCACATCAAGCTACCTGAAATTGACAAATTTTACCAGTCAACCTTTTTTTTTTTTGGGGGTGAAAACTACCCATGTCCCTTCCTGGCCCTTGCGCCGAGGCCACGTTATCTCTTTCGATAATTCGCAGCCCCGACGGGATCCGCAGCCCCGACGGGATCCGCAGCCCCGACGGAAACCGCAGCCCCGACGGGATCCGCAGCCCCGACGGGTTACCAATCAACCTTGAACCTAAAGTTAAAAATCTTTTCAATTTTGACAGATTGATGTAGGGAGCAGCTAACTTCCTTAAAAGCATACAACCACCCACAATCAGTTTCTGGTAATGTATTTACAACTAGTCCTATTGCACCACGTCAAAGTGATTAAAACACCAATGTATTTCTCATAAAGCTTGAGGGCTTTTCCTAGGTTAAAATTGTGTTTGCGAGCATATCGGGAGGCGAGCGAATAAACCTATGGAGCAAGCCAGGCGTACCACAGTAGCTGCCAGGAAGTTTGTTAGCGAGTGGAAAGGTACGAAAGCTATGAAAATTATTTATAATAGTAAATATAATATAGTCTACCAAAGCTTTTACCAACTAAATATTTTGGGGTCGGCTTTCAGTCCAACCATAAATTTTGTTGAATATCATTTTCTTGTGGGATAGGTATGAAATAATTCTGGTGCGGGCAGAGCCGCAAGCAACAAAAAAAAAACTAGTTCTTTATAAACTAAAATTGTTATAAAAACACAAACTGCAATGTTTTCCTATTTTTCGTAATCCGCTTATGCTATTAATTGGTGTTTCGCATCCTACAACCAGATGCAGCTTAAATTCAATATTTACATGCAGAGACCGCAATCTGACTACCAAAACTCGAACGGGCCAATTTGCCGATATTCTAAGTTGGAATTTAGAGTTGCTGGGTACCCGGGTACCCGTAATGACTGTCATAGACATTCGTATAACAAGGGAACAGAAACTGCTTTCCGAGTTAGTCTCATACTGTTAAATGACTTACAATAGCCATGAAAGTGCAATGATTGGCATTAGATGTCGATAGGGAAACATGTACTGAAGTGGAAACCTAAATAGACTGACAATCTTTTGAAAGTGGCTGGGAGAGACTGGATGCAGAAGACGGAGGACTGATTTGTGAAGCAGTTTAGAAGCAGCAGTGTACAGCGTTAAACTGCGTTGTTTGAGGTACACATCTTTTTTTTTTTGGTGTGGTGGGAACTAGTGGGAAGTTATCAAATGACTCCTCCCGCTCTTGGGTGGAGCGGAATCCCGGAGTACCAGACTTCTACTGACTAAAAACCACCCATGTTCCTTCTAATAAGTATGTATTATAAAATAAATGCCAAAGTTTGGACGGATAAGATAGCTGTTTTGTTAGTCAATCTCGCCAGAACGGCTGAACGGAACTAGATGAAATGTGGCCCAAAGATAGACTATAGCCTGGAATAGCTCAAAGAATACTTTTTTCTATCACTCACATGTACCCATCTAAATTTCCACGTGAACGAAGACGCAGGTAACAGCTATTTTCCAGTAATAATGACAAATACGCACTTCCATTAACCACTGATAGAACTTTTACAGTAACATAAATACCCACGAACACGATAAATTTTAAGATACTTAAAAACTTATCAGGTGACTACCTGACAGCTGTATTGTTGGTGACCAACATTGTTGTGGAGGGCTAGAAATTATACAGATTTTCATTCTTTCATAGCTACGTAAGCACTAATTATTATGACGTCATAAGCGATTATAATGCGAATGTGTCTGATAAGAATGGATCACCTCACCTGTTAACTATGTCATTATGAAATAAGAATATCATTTAAGTAGATAAGCATGCTTCGGCTGACATGACAACATCTGGTATGCATTGGTCTTCTGAATGATTGAACAAGTTTTTACTATACTGAAATCTACGTGCCTAATACTTTACCACCATAAAATTTTCCACAAGTTCTTTTTTAAATACTAGTTTTTGAGGTACTTTACTTGAATAACCTCCATGACCCGTTTACTATTCAAAGCACCCATCAGCGCAATGTTTTGAGAGTGTTGCGTTGAGTTTTACCATTAAACGTCACGCCAAAAAAAAGTTCGTTTTTGCGTTGGTTCACATTCGGCTTTACTCCGTGACTGTACCTTATAATGAAATTAGGTAGTGGGTCCAACCGACCAGGTCAAATTATGAACTGGTCGATTCTACCCGTGGGTCCATTTCGAGTGGGTCCAGTTGACCAAAGACTCATAATTTGATATACATAATGCTTGGTTGACGGCTTCGTGAAGGTCTGTTTACACCTTCTATACACGGTAGTTGAAACAATAAAGATCTTTTAAGGCGGCACTTTAAACATACATTTCCAAACTAAATATGGTTTTTTGTTTTACCCCTAATGAGCACTTAGTGTAAATAACTTTTCCGTGGCATAAACTCAAACTAGTATCAGTAAATCACAAAGTAGTAATTGAAACGTTTCTATTATGCTCTAATCCATTAATGTCTAATCTTTGTCATATATATGCTTCATATACCGAGTAATGTAGAATATATACCAAGCGGAATTCCGAGAAAATGTAGGTACATACAAACTGTAGGTTACGTAAGATGGCCGTAGGCCGACTTTCGTATTTGAAGTCCGCAAAGCTTCCTTACCTACGGACTTCCGGTCTTCTAACGTTGTGTGAGTCCGGAAGTCCTGTTGAGAAAATCGTCGTTTATTCGCTTTCAGCTCGCCGTTTCATATTTTGTTGGCTACTGGCACGGTGTTAGGTATTTATGTACTTATGGCTGGTATATAGATTTTTCTATAGTCATAGTACTGGGTTTTTTATGTTTCACGTATTTTTTTGTGATTTTCACCCCATATTAGATACTGGTATTCAGCTGTATCCGGTTCGACAGGATACCGATTCTAGAATAGGTAGGAAAAGGCTAGGCATATGATGATGATACAAATTGAAACATCTAAATTATCAAACCACTTAAAAATGCTACAGTAGCATTCTATTGCTGAAAAATCTCTATTGTGGTGTTGCACCACACACCAAACGACGGGACACTTAGAAGTAGGTAATATACTATGTAATTAATCCAGGTTATAAACTATCTGTGTTCTAAATTTCATCCACTACGTTCAATAGTTTTTGCGTGAAAGAGTATAATAACAAACTGCCATTCATTCATACATCCTCATAAACTTTCGCATTTATAATATTAGAGGATTAGTAGGAAGTAGGATAATTAAGTGACGCATCATTATGAACAACATTGAATTTATGTAACAAAAGCAGGTTATTTACATTTACCCAGTAACATTAAAACAATATCATTTAAGCCTTCCGACAAGACATTTTCCTGCTTAAGCTTTTTGTTACATTTCCGATAGACTCGAATTAAGCGGCTTAATGTATAATGGACTTCCAAATGATTGTTATGAATGTTTTGGGAATTGAGGAGAATATTGTTATAACCGTCTTGTTGGTTTGGCGGTAGGTTTTCCGATCGATTGGGAGAATATCATCTGCCAAGCATTTTCCCAACTATTTTGAGATCAGCTTTCAGTGTAACCAGATGCAGCTGAATTTTACATGGAACGATTGCATATCTGATCCCAACTACCCAGTTTGTAGGTACTGAGTAATACTATACCCCTTGGGGAGGCTAGTTGTCAGGCAGTCGCCCCATCTACAACAGGGGATCGGACAGAAAAAAACTAATTAGTCCGTCCAAAAGATTTCCAATAAATATTGACCACATATTTTTTCTTTTTTCACGTAAACAAAAAATGAAGACGATACAGTGCTTCGAAAACTCGTGTGACGTCATATGATAGTACATTTTGTACGCTCAAGTGACGTTGCAAGCCCCACTCCATGATCTTTGACGCGCTATAGATTCGTCATTTTTTATTGATTTGATGAAACAAAAAACACGTATCTAATATTTTTCGATAATCTAACTGACGTACTATACAGAATCATATTTTTTTGAGTCAGTCCGATTCCCTATTGACAGCCGGGACCATCGGCTTAACTTGCTTTAAGAAGCGCAAAGGAAACTCAGTATGTTATAGGCGGTAATAAGTATTTTTTTGGCCACGAGCTCCTCTATCGATCATAAGAATAGCAGGTTCGAAATTTATGATCAGATACCTACTCATATGATAGGTACCTAATAGTACATTTGCCTGGCAACTACGTAATCTTTATTATGTATGCTAATTGACAACTAATATTGATTGATCGTTGTGACATTAATTGATAGGTATACTTATTGTGCCTAGGAGCTCACGAAAATGCTACACACATTTACACATGTACGTTAAAAAACCCACGGAAAAATACCAGACAATCAAATATCTTTTCTGTCAATCTGATAGCTCATTGATAAATAATTATCTAATTAGAATAATTATGTATTCTAGATCAGATCTATGATAACAAAATAACAAGTATTGTTTCTGCACGATAGTGTAGCATTTGAATCTATCAACAGCGCACGTCCACCGCAGTTTATTTATTATAAAGAAAAGTTTTCTTATGGGAACGCAAACAGTAGCGGACACAATAACGGGGTACAAGTTGGTAAATTGGATTCGCGCCCCGGGGACGGGCGACGGCGGGAGCCGGTGACAGCGCGGGGGACGGAGGGAGGTTAATCACGTCACGCCGAGTGTGGAGAGTACCCGTGCCTCCGTCACTCCTCGATGACCTCCACGGACCTTTAATATACCTACAGCAATCATTCCAAAAACTTTTATCATTACAAATAATGTTGCAGGTTGAAAATGTCATCTCAAAGTCTCTTCAAGTTAAAAACTTTGACGTAATGATAACAAGTCTGGGCTGAATATCAAGGTGAACACAAGTTTGTACATCAATATCTTATTACAAAAAGTGGAGCGTCGGACTGAGGTCGGGATAATACGTAAAGCAGGAGTACATAAAGAAAATAAATGACATTGTTTTCCTGCAAAATCGCTGAGACGTTGAGTCTTTTAAAGAGTTAAGAAAATCCCGTCTTCGCGGCGGACACTTGAATTTTACTTTGCTACTTAAGGTTAGCAGCTTCTTTCACTTCACTTTACTTAACCAACATAATTATTTTATTCATGTTTCTGAGATAAATTAATTTAAAAACTGTAGATTTTATGAAAAGTAACGCTATTATAATAGTTATTTGGTTTCAATTCTCTCGGCTACTACTGGTGGACTACTGGTGAATGTTGTGATTCGCATTCCATTGTAAAAACTGACTGAAAAAATATTTACATCGCATGATTGAAATTAATTTAGCGTGTGTTTGCATATACTCGCTGTCTGCATTGTGCCTACGACTGGCATATTATTTTATTCATACCGACGATGAAACAACGGTGGCACTATTTGGTTTTCGTACACAAATATTCATGAATCTTTTCAAGGCTTTGTGTGCTAGTGTTTTGACAAGACTGTACGTAAGCGATCGCTCAAATTCCTTGTCAGATTTACGCGGTGGTTATATATTGAAAATCGTTTCTTATATGCACTTTTAAACCTTCTCATTTTGTCAAGAACTTATTTTTCTTCGACCATAAAAAATTCAAGCTATGTGTAGTCAGTCCTAGAATCGCGGAATTGGTTGAACTCGGGAAAATAAAGAAGATTTATGCAAGAACAAATACGAATGCAAGTAACGCTTCGGTGATCATGGAGTGAAAATAAAGCTCACCTAGAAACAGTTTGTCTTTTCTCGAAGTTATAGACTACAATCGTAGAAATGGGAGTCTCGGAATGCCGTGAGACAATCGGACAGCACTTGCCTCTATTTATGCACAGATACAAACTTTAAATCCAATGTTGTTCGAAGCTTCTGGAATAACTCCTTTTGCTGTGCTTAAAATGTTTTACGGAAAAGTGCATAAAATAGTACTAGAGTCCGATAGTGGCTAATTAAGACGCAATTGGTTTCTAAGATTTTGTGCTGTTCAATTGTTACACTATATTAAGTATCAACCTGTCAACAAATTAATTGTTGTTGTTTGTATTTGTATTTACAAGAGTATAAATACTAATAACTACATTTTATTTCAGTAAACTTAAATTTAACAAACTTCTACAATGTATAATCATTCATAGAGGCATATTTAGTAAGAAAAATACTTTTCCTAGGACACCCTCATCATCATCATCAACAGCCTATTAATGTTCCCACTGCTGGGACACAGGCCTCCTCTCTTTGAGAGGGAATAGGCTATAATCTAACACGCGGGCCCAGTGCGGATTGGTAGATGTCACATGTCTTGGAATTTTTTGGTTCTAAGATATGCCGGTTTCCTCACGATGTTTTCCTTCACCATTTTGAGAGCAGCGGTGATGAAATGAATTACACAAAGTAATGTGCCTGCCTGGGTTCGAACCCACGACGTTCGTAAGTCGTGGCTGCCACCACGGCCACCGCTGCTCAACACCAACCACACCCTAGACACCCTGCTCTTCTTCAACTAAACACAATATTATAGAGTACGGATTCCAAATATTCCGAGTATTTTTCCTCGATTTTAATATGAACGAATATTTCGATACACAAGTTTTCATGATAATTGAAATAAGTAAGTATATAAGTAGTTTGACCAAATAAAACAAAATAAGTATAACATTTGGAGCACACTTTGTATTACGTAACTGGTTTGCAATAACTGTTCACATATGTACCCTAAACCATTTATTACGTGGTTTCGCATACATTCTGTATGGATCGGACATTTTATGTGAAAAAAACACTACTAGCAGCAAATTGTCAAGTGTTTATTTTAAGATCTATCGCAGAATCTTGTAGCAGCGGGCCGAGAGTGATAGATGTATCCGCTCGGTCTCTGTCTACTCAGATTATTGAGAATTTACATTTACTCAGATACCTTGTAGAGACGACGACACCGCGATTTATTAAACAAACATTTTTGGCAAATAGCTATGTACTTAAAAATTGCTATGGTCTAAGAGGCTTACAAGACGTATAGCCTCAAGAACGCTCTTATTTCGGTTAATATTTAAAACAACAGCCACTTTAAACCGGTAGGCCTCTCTCATTTAAAGTAAATTTACACGAGCCAGAGAAAATAAAAAGGTAAATTTAGTAGAGAACGTATACAGAGAAATACATTAACATTGATTTATTTTGTAAAACCCTCGTTGTACAGCACAGTACCTAGAGATTTACCGACAATATGTAGCTATTCATAAAAAAACAATTGAGTGGAGAAACGAATGGAAACGTTCAGAACGTGCAATTCATTGCATTTCAGCTGGAAAATAATTGTTCGCAGCTAATGTTCACTGTTCAATACTTTTTCTTTAGTTTCTTGTCGATTACATCAATAACTTTATGAATGCCCATTTTCAGCTCAATGGTTGTTAAACAAGAGCTACACGGACCTAGTTATTGAAAATGTGGTTTGATTCATATTTATACTCATCATGAAATTCATGAAAATGGTCCAAAAATAAACGTGACTCTCTTGTGAAAAAGATCACGTTCCCATTATGATGTCGCAGCATATTAATATGATGTTTTCAGTAAATACGTAACAAATTGGCAGTTTAAAAAAACAAATAGCATGTAAGTAGCCGACATGTTAGCATGAAGCAGCACTTAAGGCCGAGCCTGAGGGTACATCCGTGTCTGTGCTCGCTTTTTTCTCGAAACGAGTTGCTTCAAAGTGCTCTTCGGCGAGCCACTGTACCTTCCACTCGACATTAATGCATTCCATTACGAGTTATGCTACGTCCATGCAAATTAATGTTCATAATTCTTCCCGCTGTTCGCTCTTCGGTGTATGCCGAATCAAATTTGACGTATTACGCGAATCATACCATCGAGTATAACCAAATACGGTAATTGAAAATGGAGTTTACTTAGTAACAGTATTATCAGGCGTAGCACGTTCTATGAGCGCACTTCGAATACAAATAATCCACCCTCGACGTGTATCATTCTTGTGTCGGCTGCCGAATATTTTCGTCAATTTTCTCATTTCGGATGTCATCGTAAATTTCGTCTGGTGTTGTTGCGGCGCTTCTAATTGCTGTTCGTCGATTGGGCGTGCTCTGACTTACTGCGATTGTTGTGCACAATCTAATCCAATTAATTTGTGGTTTCGTCGATATATGGGTGTACAATTACACTTATTTGTTTCCTTTGAGTCTACAGTTAAGTATAGGAGCTAGACTACAATATTAGTAGTAGTTAATATCTCGTATTCAGTACAATTCAGATTCTAATTGTAGTGACAATTAGAATCCGAGTACATTCCCTTCAGTAGTAGGGAATGTAGGTACTGTAATTTGATAAAACACAAAACTATTGTAAGATAACTTGGTATAAATTACTTGAGGTAAGTACTTTCGTCCTTTTGTTTTTCCTTAAGGCTCTCAGGACCAATCAGTTCGAAGTATATTTTACCATAATTCCTTCCATTATTGGGGCCGTGAGCGTTTTACCAAAAGCACAAGGTAAGCCTTACGGAAACAGCTTCCACAAATGATTTTATCAACATAGGTGCGGCAACCCATTTCATTTATATAATCTCCCGTAATTACCTCATTAGTGTAGTGGCGTGCATTGAATGTTGATTCACAGGTCGAGCAAAGTGTTTTGTTCACGTTCGACACCGCAAGCAAATGTTGGGTATACGTTGGTAATAAAACAAGTAATTTGACTCTCCAAAACCGCATTTATAGTTTTTTTAACAAGGCTTAAATTAAATTAGGTGTCCCGAAAAACCTAACTTCCAAACTAATCATATTTATTTTTTATTGGGTCACCAACAATAATTGTTTACACAGGTTTTATGATAAAAGTAACATACAAATATGACCTAAATGTTTATGCATCTGTTGTACCTTAAAGTAGTGTCCTATTCAAATGTTGGTGTAGGTCACATTCGCACGGCTACGCTGCTACGGTGCTACGAGCGTAGCCGTGCGCCTACGATTAATGCTACGCAGGTACATAAAAAATGTGATTCTGTTTAGTCCGTTTGTTAGATTATCGAAAAATATTGATCGGATACGTGTTTTTTGTTTTATCAAATTAATAAAAGATGACGAAAATAAAACGTTTCAAAGATCATGAGTGTTGTGAGGACACTTTCTTGTAAAAAAAATACCAAACTGTGACGTTACACGACTTTTCGAAGCACTGTATCAAGCATTTTTTTTACGTGAAAAGTGAAAAAAGAAAAAATATGTGTTCTATATTTTTTTTAATCTATCTGAAGGACTAATAAGATTTTTTTTTGTCAACTACCCTTTTTCATTCAATCAGAACATATAGGTCTTAACGGTATACCATTATGAGTTATTGATTATATTAGGTATTCAATTACATAGTACCTAATTTTAATTTCAAACTCAATTAGATACGTACCGAGCGTAAGAAAACTAATTAAGATAATAGTGAGTAAATCTCGGTTGCGTAATTGTAGGCCAACAGCTTTCATCCCCACGACAATTACATTTCTCGTGGGCACTATTTCGATAGACAAACAAGTTTGACATTTATAACGATTAATTTTGTCTACAAAACTAAATTTTTACCAACATATAATTTTTCTGTGATTCAAACTCCTAATAGTGGATGTCTAATGATAGATCACTTAAAACTATTAATAAGTAAGCCGTTGGTTTGTCCGTCAAATGTTTTGCTTATTTTCCCTCAATAAACCTAAAATCAAAATCTGCTGTTTCTACCCACTATACTTGGTCAGGATAAATAATTAATTCTATTCAGAGAGTAAAACCTCCCAACAATACTTGTTAATGTATTCGGTAATCGAAACTTTATAAACAATGTAACCAGCCTCTAAATATTCTAGAACAAGAGAGTTCCCGGGAGACACAAGCCGCTACGACCAAATGCCTTGCAGCGCACATCTAAAGACCTCATACCTAATCCTTGTGTCTTGGCAATTATAATCCTTCGAAATTAAACAAAACACATCCGCTGAAATTAGACACGCATTTGTGGGGAATTAAAATAAACGTTTCCTCCCGGTCGGGTACGTGAGTGTTCGTTTAAAGAGGGTGATTAGAGCACACGTCGCGTTGGAATTGCGCGAGACGCCGCCACACGCACCTCCCAGCTCCAGACAACTGCGCCACTTCAAATTACTTGAATGCTGCTCCCTGCGCAAACAATTTATCTCAAACGAGACAACGCCTCGACAACCCTGTGAAAAGGCATGTACACCTAAATTTTCACATCCGACTAAATAAAATTGGAACCCCTAAAAGTAACTGCCACTGATACATCGCCAGATAAAAAAATCAAAGTTTTTTAAAATTCCAATGACCTGAATAAAGGCAGATCGCAAAAACTTTTCACATAAAATGCTGCAATTCTATTGTCGTTGGAGAGGCAAATTTGAAATTGAAAATAGCAGTCGGAGCTGCAATGCTCCGCAGCCGTTTATTTAGGAGCGGCGACTCCGCTTTGTTCTAATGTAGCCACGGGATGCAGGTGAAACTTTCATAATTTACTACGTCGCCGCTGACCTTCGGCTTTGTTGCTAAACCAGTTACCAAATTCATTACAAACTTTTATAAATGTACAAGTTCCACCGCAACTTCTACCTCAGCACTTAAATAACCCCAGCTGTGCGACAGTCCACCTCAAGCTTAACTTATAACTATTAGCTTGCTTATAGCAAACATCTCGACGAGCCATTCAAGACTAAAAGTGCTATGTGCCATCATGTACAAAGTTCTGAAACCGCGTCGTGCAAACTCCTTTTATTTTTCAGCCAACTGAAGCTCCAAAGCGAAGTTATTCGGGAAATTGGGCCAGTTGCAACGTATGATCCGAATTCCGATTATTGCAACGTAAAATCCGACGCTGTTGCCCGAAAAAGGAGTATTAGCGGTGGCACAGCATTCTTGTTTACTTATGTAGATAAGTACGTCTGTGAGACATTGTTTTCCCTACGTGCTCGCTGGAAGTAGGACGCCGGCCAATATTCGCATCACGGCAGAAACGCACCCGTTAGTTGGCCCGCTTCGTTCACTACTCAGCAATCTTAACATTAACTTTTATGTGTACACACAGAAAATACCCTTATGACGTGGGTACATGAATTGAGTTTTGTGTATATTTGTTTAGTCGAGCCCTGATGTTTTCGCTCTCGGGCAGGAAATAAGCTTCACATTGACTAGCGCTAACAAACACCTCCATAATAAGATAAGCTTCTACCAAATGGAAAAGGGATGCAATAATAAAATAGCATTTTTACGCTACTTGATTAACTCTGGCAACACTGTTGCTTGTGTTTCTAGTAAATACACTCGAGAGCAATGAATCCGGGTCACTTAAAGAATGTTAAAAATCTCGGAAACTAAAAATGATAGGTTAATGCAATAAATTGTATTTAATAGACAATGTAATACTCCTTAAATGAAGGTATTAAAACTTCTTAGTTATTGTAAAGTTATATCATAAAAAAATCAAATTTGAAAAAGGGCTACTTTCGAAGATGGAACTACGTAATTACAGCATTTGGTTTTGCTTTTGTTTGTAATCTGTCATTTATGTGGGTACATAAACCATGTTGATAGTGCTCTATATTCATTATTCAAGCTGAAATTATGTCGCTTACGCCTGAAGAATGCACCAGAATACTTACAATGCTGGAAACCGGCCGGAGTCAGCGCGATACAGCCAGGACTGTCGGTGTGTCGCTGTCAACAGTACAAAGAGTTCTCCGACGTTACGAAGAAACTGGTTCTAACCTACGCAGACCAGGAACGGGCAGAACCAGGTGTACTACAGCACGAGAAGACCGATACTTGGTGAACACCATGCTTCGAAATCGCTTTCTCACAGGAACTGAACTCACAAATCAGTTTCGACGCCTCGGAGGAAGTAACCCAAGTGCATGGACAGTAAGACGTCGGCTTGCTGAATCTAACTTAAAACCCCTTAGACCTGCAAACGGCCCTAAACTGGAGCGTGGGCATCGTATTTCAAGACTAAGATATGCCCAGAGCCACGTAAATTGGAGTATTGAAGATTGGTCAAAAGTTATGTTCTCCGACGAATCAAAATTTATGCTCTACAAGCACGATGGAAGACACAGAGTGTATCGAAGACCAGGGGAAAGATTCAAGCAAGCATGCATCGAAGAAAAAGTAGCCTACGGTGGTGGGTCTGTACTTGTGTGGGCCGGAATTTCTTCTGAAAGTCGCACAGAGCTGGTGATCATAGAAAACGGCTCTTTAACTAGCGAAAGATATGCGGAAGAAATCCTCAATGATCATGTTGGTCCATTTATGGTCAATTTAGGTGAGGATGCTATATTTATGCATGACAATGCCCGACCTCATACAGGTAGGATTGTGAATGACTACCTTCAAGAGATGAACATTACTCGTATGGAGTGGCCAGCGCGCAGCCCGGATATCAACCCAATCGAGCATGCTTGGGACGAGCTAGGCAGATGCGTAAAACAACGAAACCCTCCCCCAATCACGCTTCGTGAGCTCAAAATTGCTCTCACAGAGGAATGAGAGAATATTCCCCAAAATCGTATAAGGAACTTGGTGTACAGCATGCCAAACCGCGTAAACGCAGTAATGGAAGGCACGCACGAGGAGGCAATACGACAATAAGTATTAAAATTCAAGAAAATCGTAATAAAGTTCAAAAATTTCATGTTTCCTATTTTTGTTTTAAGGAGAGATCAGCAGTTTTTTTCTTTATGTAATTTTGTGTTAATAAAATGTATGGTGACTCATATTTTTTTTACTTTCATTTATGGAGTATTACATTGTCTATTAAATACAATTTATTGCATTAACCTATCATTTTTAGTTTCCGAGATTTTTAACATTCTTTAAGTGACCCGGATTCATTGCTCTCGAGTGTAGTTCGAAGTCTGGCATTTGGTCTGTTTTCGGTTCAATACAGTTGGGTATTTTAAAACGTTGTTTAGTACTGCAGCGAGCGACTCAGCGAAATGGGATGCTTCGCTCATAGTGACAGCTGGCCATTTGAAACAACCCTATCGTCTGTGTGGTGTGCAGGGCAAATAACGGATATGAGGGAAGTTATTGAACGGTTTTATACCGTGTGACCATCACCCATATTACTGGTGCGAGGAATGACAGGTAGGCACTAAGTATACTTACTTGTTATATAGCATAGGAAAATCTGTTACCAGAATATATTGGGATCTACATAAATACAGGAGGAAGTAGAGTCGTTACGGCCTCCGGTAAGTATTATGTTTATCGGTTTATTTAAAACTTTCAATCAAGTTATTGGGATGCAATTCACTTTGCACTTCCAAGCGGGGTGATTATAGTACGACATTCATGTAAAAGATAGATAGAGAGCTAGCGGCTAAGTAACAACAGCTTCCCACAGCTTGCCTAGGTTAGTCTGAGATGGTTGACCACCCAATACATATCGAGTTTTCTCCGTGCATCGGAAAGCACGTCATTTGTAAATCTTTGACAGTTGATACAGGTCGAAATTCTGACAACCAGGCTTACCAAGGGGTTATTACCCAAAACTAACTGGGTTGTGGAGGTCACATAGGCAGTCGCTCCACATAAAATACTGGTATTCAGCTGAATCCGGTAAGACTTGAAGCCGACTCCAACATAATTGGGAAAAGGCTAGACAGATGATGATTTATGTCACAGATAAGTACTCATACATACGATTAAGGCTTAAACAGCGATGATGAATAGAAAACTATTAGCATAGCAGTAATGGTTTTTTTTCTCATTTCATTCCTAGATTACAGTAAGTGGCTTGTTAATATTCCCGGGGCAGAACGCGATAGTATTCATGTGAGCGTACAGTTGGAGCCATGAAATGAGCTGTGAAACATTAGCGATAGGTTTTAATGGACTCGATGAACTATTCTATACGAATTACGACATGCGAGCTAGCTCTGTTGAGACTTATCAGCCGAAACCTAAACATAACATCACATCTATAATCCCACCTCACACACACATCTCACACACACCACACACACACACCTCACACACACACACACATCTGTACCTGAGGCTAGGCAATTGATACAGATCAATTGATAAAATAAAAAATTACCTGAACAACCCAAAGCCGCATTAGGTTCAGGGTCTTCTAAATCTGAGAATTTAATATTACTCTCAACATTTTTTCTCAAGTCAAAATAGGTTCGAAAATAAGCCGATGTACCTTAACTAAACGTTGTAGGTAAAATAAAAATGTTATGACTTCCGTTGCATCACTACTATGAACGTAAACGAACGGAAACAAAAATATATTCTTTGAAATGAAAATTATGAGACCATGCTTACATACGGTAACATACGGTTCTAAACCCGTTGCAAACGGGTGTGATGACCGTCCTCACTCCTCTATAAACGAAGATGATACATATACTAGTGGACATTGCAGTCGGTGCATAGTATTTCTGTGCCTGATACGCTCGTTGCATGGTATGGTACGGTGTAGTGGGCAGACTCCTT
Organism: Diarsia dahlii; assembly: GCA_949775195.1. Classification (NCBI taxonomy): domain Eukaryota; kingdom Metazoa; phylum Arthropoda; class Insecta; order Lepidoptera; family Noctuidae; genus Diarsia; species Diarsia dahlii. Next base: position 10,907,612 of record OX459194.1, on the reverse strand, counting down.
AAATCGTGATAACAAGATATGTTATGATAAAAATGCAGTAATAATGATTAGCACATTATCTAACATGATCGATCATAGTTTAATGAGCATTTGGTATTTTAAATGTCTATTGATAATTTTTCTCTTCGTTATCATTTTAATTTTGATACATTACAGGAGATCGATTGCTTTATTAACACTCTCTCTGCCAAGTTCAAATTATCCCTTCTTTTCTCCGAAACTACTGAGCCTAATAATTTGAAAAAAAAATACAGAAATTAGTTCAACACTTTATATGACAGGAAAACCTATAAGAAGTCTATGGTGCTAAAATAACATAGATAAACTCTCAATATCTACTACGCTGGTACGGAACCCTTCATGTGCAAGTCCGACTTGCACTTGGCCAGTTTTAGAAATTTCTTGCACCTTTGCTTCTCTTTTGGAGGAGAATAACAGGTTTAAAAAAAAAACAAACACCCCTATCCGCTTCACATAACCGCGTGGTTAGTGGACTTAAGTTCAAGTAGTCTACTTAACGCCGCCGCCCTACCACCTCACCACGGTCGCCACGTGCATTCACTTGATTTTAAACGGTACAACTAACTTAGCGGTTACGCTAACAAAACTTAATTAAAATATTTATGTTTTCTTCTACAAAGTTAACTGGTTTATTAGTATTACAGGCGGTTAAGGAAATGTTACTGGCTACCTGAGTATGGTGTTTAGATGTATAGTGGTTATTTTGAATGGTGCAATTTATATTTTCTGGTGATTTGCATATCGTGACGGGGGGCCGTCACTCTCATCTCACAACGAAAACGTGACATTTTGACTAATTCGTCAACCTTTTTACACTATGTTTGGTCCGGCTTCCAGTCTAACCGGATGCAGATGAGTACCAGTATTTTATGTGGAGCTATAAAGATTAATTGGAGATTAGAAGGAGAGTTATAATTTGAACTTTAAAACTATTCGAATGCACGTAACGTGTATTTACTCCGCGCGTTAGTTCTAGTATATATATATTTAGGCCTTCTGAGCAATCAGCCCCAGTTACCTCCCTGCTAGCTAGCTAATATTTAGGTACGCCATTGCTGTGGAGTAAGAGTTTATAGGTTACGTGGACATAAATTAAAGGAAAGAGGATGAAAGGAAGTTGCATTAAACAATTTGTAAAACAAATAATCATCCAAAACAAGACATCACAGCTGCTAAATACCAAATATTATAAATCATAATGATGACATGAAACTTGCCATGTAACAGGAGCGACCCTAATGCCATCAACTGAGCACCAAATCGGGACTACTACCTACGGAAAAATTATAATACTGGAAAAATACTGGACAATCTGGGAATCCAGGACCCCAAACTCAGCAGTAACTCTTGCGACCATCAAGCCAGCTAGGAAAATCGCTGTTTCTTTTCATCATTTTTTTCAGTAAAATGAATGATCCTTTCCTGGCAAAAGAACTTACAAGCTGGGTCTTGGAATTGATTCAGGAACATATTTGCCATGCTCAGCAATAGCAATGCTGGCCACCAGACCAACGAATCAGATTCGAAACATTTACAAATTTTAACCCTAATGATGTTACCTGAAAACATAGCATGGGTAGTGAGAAGTTTATAATTCATGAACAGAACAACCGAACAATATTGATTTCCTAATTTGGGGAGAAATTGGCTCAAACAGTTCATTGCTAGTTCCACGTAGGTTCGCTGTTACAAACATACAAACGAATAGTCTGACTAAACTCGAAATCGAATCGCAATAGTTATGTCACAGTGTTATGTTCTAGCAATTCATTGAATTCTAAACTCGGTTTAATACTATTTGACGAAACTGGGTTAATTTAATCAAAAATATTACTGTTCATATAAATCTTGCAAAATGTAAAAAACATAACCTATCCTTGGCAGTCGAGTAAAAAAGATGAATTCGTCCGTAAAAATTGTGATGGCTCGGCTAATTTGCATGATGTAAATATAATTTTTATTTTAATATCCCCCAGGAGTAAGTATATATAATATTTATTACTGTAATGATTTTTTATTTAAATTGGATCTTTAGTTCCGAAGATTACCCCAACATACAAACTAACAAAGTCAATAACAAACTTTAGCTCTTTATAATTATTAGTATAGATTACAAATGGTCGAGTTTACATTCAGAAAAAAGAATAATTAAAAATTGATCGAATTAAAGTCACTATGATAATTATAAGTATAATACTATACACGAGTAAATAAAACGGGTATTTTTCTATCAAAAAATAAATGAAATGAAATTAACTCTATCACTCAATTAATTTTATCATAAATCACTGTCTTTTCTGAGTATACAGTGTATCCAGGAAAACCTTATCGCAATAAATATTTTAAAATAAAAAAAAAAACTTCTCGTCTTATCAATCAATCTGTTCAACGAATCGTAGTGGATTGTTGACTCTTCCACCCATATTATATCAGAAATCCTAAAGGGACTTTACTTGTAAAATGACCCAAAAGTGATGACGACGAAGGAAAATCAATTTATTCGATTGAAATAATCTAGCTAAAGTCATCATCATCTGCCTAGACTTGTCGGCTTGCAAACCAACCGAATGCAGCTAAATACCAGTATTTTACACGGAGCGCCTTCCTACCTGACTTCCACAACCCAATAGGGGATCGGACAATAAAAAACTAATTAGTCCGTCAGATAGATTTCCAGAAATTATTGGACACGTATTTTTTCTTTTTTCACGTAAACTTAAAATGAAGACGATACAGTGCTTCGAAAACTCGTGTGACGTCATATGATAGTACATTTTGACGACACAAGTGACGTTTCAAGCCCCACTCAAAGATCTTTGACGAGTTTTATCTTCGTAATTTTTTATTGATTTGATAAAACAAAAAACACGTATTCAATATTTTTCGATAATCTTACTTACGGACCAAACAGAATCATATTATTTTGACCCAGTCCGATCCCCTATTACTACTGGGAAATAAGATACCCCTTGATAAGACTGCGTGTCAGGCTTTTGGCCCACTGACTACACTAACTGTCAAAGATCAACAATTGACAGGTCGGACCAAGATGCTTTCCGTGGTACGGAGAAACTATAATCTAGTGCAAAACTGAGGTCAATTATGTTACAGAAAATTGAATAAACACAATAGGCCGTCTTGTTCAAAAACTAAGCAGCTCCAGCGGCCGTCGACCTTACAGAAGCTGACCTTTTAACTCCGTCTAATAACTCTAATAAATGTATAAAGGTAAACTCAATTAATGTAAGTGGTTTAATGATAACAAGATTCCGTTAACAAGTTAGACTGGTATGCCTCAGACAAGGATGTATAATGAAACTACAGCATTTATAATTGCGAGCACTGTTACATTAAAACAGTTTGCTCTGTCCAAACTTGAAATTGAATTAAGTTTGTTCTGGCCGTTAATTAAAACTTAAACATAATTTCATATTGAGTTGTGGGCAAACTGTGCTATGTTCAATAAACAGAACAACGGTAAACTTTGTTGAACCTGCTTTAAGATAACAACAAGAGGCGAAACTCATTAAAGTTTTATGTTCGATCCCAACGCCGCGCATCCGCCGGTGTTGGTCTTTCCCAGCCACTTTCGATCTAATTATTACTAATAGTTAAATACCAAGGAGACATATCGAGCCTGCGTACCTGAATTATTAATCTGCGAAGAAAAGTTGCGAAATACTAGAAGAAACTAATAATAAGAAGAAACTAAATAATTGAAATTTGCTAAATTTCAATTATTTAGTTAATTTCTGACAAAGAACAGACATGTTCTTTCTAGGCTGCCTCGTTGGTCTAACATCCGTATCTATAGTCAAGTTAAAGTAATTATTTGGACTTAAGTAATTACTTAAGCAAACATTTTTATGCAATGGGCAACAATTTAAACGAAGTTGGAACCGTCAATGAAAGCAAACCTAAGAATTCTAACCTTTGATAGTTCTAACATCAAGGATTTACTAAACTACAGAGAAAAAATCGTATCTTAAATAATGAAATTTACTCAAGTAATAACGGATAAACGGAGTATACTATCAAGTTAAGTAGTCGGTCAAGTAGTAACGGATGGCCGATGGGGCCGAAAAGTTCTGGAATGGCGACCGCGAACCGGAAGACGTTGCGTTGGAAGGCCTCCCACTAGGTAGACCGATGACCTGGTCAAGGTTGCAGGAACCCGCTGGATGAGAGACGCACGGGACCGGTCAATGTGGCGACGCCTGGGGGAGGCCTATGTCCAGCAGTGGTCGTCTTTTGGCTGAAATGATGACTCAAGTAATCACTATGACTTGTTTATAAATACGGGTGTAAGATCGCAAGCGCGACTTCTGAGAATGAGGTCCTGATCCATTCCTTGTTATTAGGTTTTTCTATCAGGAATTTCTCAGTAACTACGGACAGTAACAGCTACGGAGTTTACATTAATGCCCGGTTGACGGCAATAGGCTCGCCCCCTAACTTTTTGGGATAACAGGCACGAAGTTATGTTATGTGTTAGTTCATTTCTGAAGACCTGCTTTAATCCTGGTATGTTTGAATTTACTTCTAGAAAACTTTTGAGTGCTGTTTGAAGCATTACTTATGTCTAGGTATAGATAAACAGTGGATCAGCCACTATACTTTTTAATCTTCTGCAGTATAATATTATAGTATCAATGATCCTAAAAAATATCATCCGCTTTGGATTACAGTGACGTGTATCGTCCAAGATAATTTTAATAAGCGACTGTCCTCCTATTGATAGCCTAGTGACGTATTAACATATTTGGAACAAAACAATAAATATTGGCTAACCCCTTTCTTTTCTAATCGTTTGCAGGTGATTGATTATCTGATAATTATTTAGATTATTAATTTATAATTATCATCATTATCTTTTCACAGAGGGGATCGATAGGCAAGGAATGTGTATAAGTTTTTAATCGTGTTTAAGTGCGTAAGTGTTTTGAAATACTATGATCACATCTAGAGCTTTCAATGTTTAGAGCCTTATTCTTCACATTTTGTTCATTGTGCCAATAGCGAGTTTCTCCGTGCCTCGAAGCACTTGTGTGGTCTTTGACAGTAGTTACAGATAGTCAGTGGCCCAAAAGTCTGACAACCAGTCGCAAGACTGGTTGTCAGACTTTTGATGTTTGATGACTTTTCTTTTGATGTTCTTTTGACGTTTCGATAATAAATGCAATTTCGATAAGGACTACAATTTATTACCAAACCTGTCCCTTCTGGCTACCTATAATCTTGTTTAACATAACATCACGGCTTGTAATCCCCGAAGGGTAAAGCAAAGGTTCGCCAGTTTTGTTTAAGCCCCATGTAATAGGGGTCGAGCCTATTGCTATCAATCGGGCACAAATCCGGACAACGTGGCTGCTACTTAATAATTAAATTCCTAATAATCTTATACATCATACAAAAATCGAGGTTTTCATGTTCCAATGACGGTTTATTGATACTTACCTCTGACCCTCTCTGTAAATACGTATTGATGTTTGGCTGGGCACATAAGTATTTTTAATTAAATATAATAAAATCCCTTCACTGAAACAACACCTAACACGATTCTCTATGATTACAATTATTAATCAATTCTAGTAGGTGTAAATTACGATGATAAAGATCGCTATTAAATTTTTATAGGGAACGGATCTATGATTCTTTGATCTATGAATAACAATACTGTACGTGTACAATAGCAAAAAACGTCATGGGATAGTATCAGCTGTAGCTGCAATTTTTTCAGCAGACAAGGATTTTTTCTCAAAAATACAATTTTATGATAACCCTGAGCTACTCTGAACTATAGAAGTTAAACTAATTTAATTTGTAGTACAGCTGTTTTTTTTGCTATAAACTATAGGTAATTGAATGAATTTAACTGTGTCATAATCTGATTATGACATAAAGTAATGATATGTCACCTATAGCTGACAAGAACATACTGTCTTGATGTCAGTAAATGAAACAAATGAAGGCTCATTTATTGTCTTCATTTTTAGACAGTTTCGTTAAGATTTATTTCTCGCTATAACATTTGTCTTGCTACATCAGCTGGAGAAACACTGAAGTCGACGCAGTAGGCACCTTCACAAATTGCAGAATTTTATGATGAAAACTGATATAAAACACAGCAAAAATGAACACTGGAATGAAACCTGTTCATTTCAAGTATTATTTAACGAGTAAAATCTGTGAAACTAGCTGATTACGCAAACATTGCTTTATCGTATTGTCGCTGTAATTTAAAACGGGCCAATTCCACTAATTAAGATATTACTTCATATTGTATTTAAACAAAAACGTTAACTTTATTCAAGTATGGGTACAATTTTCGACTTAGGTTGCTTTTTATAAAAGCTTTATTTCCAAATCCCAAGGCCGAAATCCCCGCATGACACTTGACGGACGGGAGACAAAAAATGCCGCATAAACCATATTTTTGTTACTTTTTAGACTTCTCTCTTTGTTTAACTTTAATATACTAACTACGTGTGACGAAAAACACAATTTTAAGTCATATAGAAGACATTGCTATCATTTTTATCGGATATAGAAAAAGATTAACAGATATCTATCATAATTTTATAACGCAATCTCTGTATAGATAAAAAGTAATGAGTAAACATATATAAACGCTTTCCACTGATAAATATTTATTAGTGGAAACACCTCTGCTACCTAGATCTACCCTACTGTATACTGGTTTTGTGTATTAAAGTGATAAAAATTAAACAGAAACTTATATACAGTAACGATTTGTAAGAGAAAACAGTCTTGTGCTAACATAAAAAAAAAACTAAAATCAAGATTTTTATAGAAAATGGATTCTCAAGTCAATGTTGCGTTGTCCAATATGACTGATATTCACGCGAAAACAAGAATTACAAACCGTGCGGATCGGTTTAGGAAGAGTGCTGCTGAGCGGTATAGCATCAACGAAAATGATGTTCACATCGGTCACATTGCCCTGGAGGCTATGTACGATGACCCAGAAATGATCTGTCAGGTATGTACTTAAATTTTATTAACTATAAGTCTTTAATCCATGAAAAACTTAAACTAATTTAAAGGTCTTGAAAGGCGCGAAGGTATCTGAACTTGAGATATAGTTTGATTTAAAATGTAGTTTTAAATTTTAATTCATAATTCATATTTTAATTAATCATAAACACTTTTCAAGCATGTCTAGATAAATAATAAAACTATCTCAAATAATGTAAATATCTAAATAAATCAGTTCTAAGTTTAACGAAATGCTTGATTGATATTACATCATTAAAATTAAATGTTCTAGGAATATGAAACCTATTTCATTGTGAGCATACAAATTATCTTTTTTTATCTACGTGAATTCTGTAGCAGTGCTTTAAATACTTAAAGATTTTCAAGATGAAGTATGAATTTAAAAATCATGAATCTCATACAAGCAAGTGCTTAGGTGAAATATTAAAAAAAAACTAATAAAGCGAAAGCCAAGTGCCGTAAAAGTAAAATAAGTGAGTAAAGAATACGTGTTCCCGTACATAGTTTACTCTGCTGCGACTCTCATGTAGTGACGTGAACTATTTGTTCATTTGTCCTAGTTACAGTGCTAGAAATAAACTACTCGAATAGAGCATCGATCGTTTATGTAGGTTTAGTAACAAAATACCTAAGTTTTCTAAATATATAGAAGTTTTTAGGCCTAAAGTACTTCAGACAGTACCTATTTCAAACTATCAACACATATCCATACTAGGTAATATGCATAAATCCAAATAATTTTCTATGAATTATTAATTTCCTTCAAAGACATTAGTACCTACAAATTATTTTTGCTAATCAAACAATAAAAACTCTAGTGAAGTCTTAATTAAATATTCATTGCGAGAAAAGATCTAACAAACTTAATTATAGCCTAATTTATTCTTAAGCAATATAATTGCAAATCAGTAAATTCAGTTATCACAGAAATGTTTTCTGAAAAAAATATCTAGGTATTATATTCGCAACCACGATTTTCCAGCTAGATTTCTATTTTTTACCTAAGAATTGTACTAAGAGTAAATTATATTGATAAAATTTGGTTTACAAAACGTGTAGTCGAGTAAAAATGAATGGTTCAAGATTATCAATTAGTACAGGTCAATACAATTAAGTTCACCATAAAAGCAAATGACAAAAGTTACCAGCAGACAGAATTCTGAGGAAAAGCTTTTTGGCTATTTCAGATCGATTTCGCAACTAAAGAAGAGGAAACTAACAGATCCGTGGCCAAACGCACGTGTCGCCTCGCTAGTGCGATGGTTAACTCAGGCTTAAAACCCGGAGACCCAGCCGTCCTCATTGGCGTCAACCATATGGACCTCTGCATCCCTTACTTCGCGTGCCACTTCGGAGGATACCCCATGTGCGCCATTGATCCCAGCGTTGGACAAAGTAAGTTCATTACAGAATTCTTCGTTAAAATTCTATTATGATATATATAATTTTATGATGAAACATAAAAGCTATCTAGACGCAAACTAAATAATAATCATAACATCTCTTGCGATTTAACAGCCAATTATAAGTTTATTAACAATCTAATTTCCAATTAACTTGACTTTCAGACGATCTAACAAGATTATTCCCCTACATCTTCCCGAAGATAGTGTTCTGTCAGAAAGCTTGTGAAGAAAAGGTCAGAGAAGCTTATAGAGTAAACAATCAGGAGGGCAAAATTGTCGTTTTTGATGACAAAGAATCCGATCTCGAGGCGTTTGTCAAGAAATACAACGGCACAGAAGTCAAATACAGGTAAAGAACCATCTAGAAATATTATTTACGTAGCCCACCTAATTAGTATCTACTTAAAAATTAGTTAAGATAATGTGTGAAACAAAATGTACAGATTACATGTTTATCTTTCTACCCATGATTTCATCAACATAAATAATGTAAGCCATTCATGAGTCTTGTGATATCAGTGGTTTTAATTATTATTTGATAAGGATATCCGATTGAAAATTACTGTCTTTTGCATGTTATATTAGAGTGAATAGCCAGTACAGTGAAAAATTATAACTTTCAGGCCAGCTTTGTTCGACCAGTCCAAGACTACTGCATGGTTGATGCTGACCAGTGGAACCACAGGCTTGCCAAAGGTTGCTGTTATTCCTTTCGACACATTACTCAACGGAATTCTTAATTGGTGGTGAGTACAAATGATTTTTTATGCTATGTTCAAAATTGTTTGTTAATACCTAGGTATTAGTGGCAATTATCAAGTAGATTACATCATGTGACGTATACAGGATGTATCACTAGCTTATCATTGCGTAATATCCGATTTTTATGAAACCTAAAACAACACTGATATGGTAAAAGCAGTAAAGCGATAAATAATAAATTTAAATCACAATCCTCGACTTAGTCATCGGACTGGCCGATTAGTTTGGGTGTGGTGGATTAAAACGGTCCCGCATAAGCAATTGAATCATTAATTTTCCAAACAGTCATAATTCAAAATACAATATAACTGGAATTACCGTGATATTATAACTTCTTTGTTAGGATCCTACATTAGATGAAGTGCAAACTTCAATGACTATCAATTTAAACTTACGACATATATGTTCAAGATTTGCTATAAACTTACATTGTATTCCGAATGCATTCCTTTGTTTCAATATACAACCCTCTCCATGGATATTTAGACAGCTTGTATTACATTCAATACTGCTCTGTTCTAAGACACGCCCTGTCTTGCATCGATATTACAAATCAATAACCAATCAATTAATTACAAGTAGATGCCCTCGGAACTTTGTTACACCGAACATGCCCCGAAACTTATTGCAAGTTTAGTTAGTTCGCAACATCGCATATCGGTAAATAATAAATTAATGGTATTAGTTGAAGTTATGTCCAAAACTAAACTGTTGGGTCTCGCCGCACAGTTCAGTTCAAGTAAATCGAACATTTATCATCGGCTCTTAAAGTTTCGAGATCCCCGTAAGCGTGGTATTAAAACTTATCGCTTTACACGCTGCAACTGTTTGTGAACCTCTTATTAGACCTGGGAAATATAGATGAAAAAGTACACAGAGATGATTTGGTAACATCGATTAATTTTTGTTCTGCAGGAAACCGTTCCCGGACAACGTTGACCGGATCCTGGCCATGGCGACCCTTCAGTGGGTTTCATCACTCTTATACTTCATATCTGGCCCCTTAAAAGGCTCCACTAGGATCCAATCATCGGCACCACTCAATCCCTATTCAATCGTCGAAATTATCAACACTCATAAGGTAATTATTATAACAAATAACAAAAACCGATTACATACAGATGTGATATTTATAAGCACTGATAACATGTTGCTACTGTGATTTTTACCTAGTTGAAACTAATATTTTTGATAATATTTCAGCCTCACACGACAGCATTCACGCCATATATATTAGGCCATTTCCTACGTTTGGCAGAAAAAACTTGTGACTTATCGTGTTTCAAATACATTCTTATTGGAGGCAGCGCTATGGATAAGCCATTACTGGACAAATTTAGAGTAAGTTTTATATTCACATTATAATATCCGCTAAAGGTCGATTGTAGACTGTAAAGGAAAAGGATCGCTGTTCTTTTTGACCTAATTTCATAAACTAGTCGGGTTTCTGTGCTTTATATTTTCCGAGGAGAAATTTGCAGTGAGCATTATGAACTCCTCAATGTATTTTATAGTAGGGGAAACAGATTTAAAATGGGAGATTGTAAGATAGATAGATTAATACTAAATTGTTAACGGGACACTCATTGTGCTCATATTGTTTTCGTATCTATAAAATCGTATTTCTTTGCAGAGTCTGTGTGATGCGTTCTTATATCTGGCTTATGGAATGACTGAGTTATTGGCGCCCATCTTTGATTTCGATGACGACACACCATTCGGATCAACCGGCAAACCACAATCACAATATGAGTTCAAGGTATATATTAAACTACGTGTACACTTAAATATGTGTTTTTATGACATGATTATTTTGTTAACGTGCTGCTGAAAAATACTAAATGACCACCCCTTTGTAGTAAAATATAACGTTATTATGACGTAATTAAATTATAATATTTTTTTGAAGGTTGTATGTAATTTTGGAACACTAAGTACCTATTACGGTTAAAAATGAGTTAATAACAACAACATCCGATACGTTTCTTGATAACAATGATTGATTACATTTGGAAGTTTTTACCGATAAACCTACTTACCTGACTGATAAGGAACCTACTTATAGTACCTAAATTGTGTTTTTGGTACTTCTTTATTTACGCATTAATTGACCTATGTTAATTTTAATGATTTTATTTACAGCTCGTAGATGACGATGGCCACATAGTGGAAGGAACTCACAAACATGGAGAATTAATGCTTAAAGGGAATGCATTCTTTACGGTAATAAATTGACACTGACAACTTATTTTTAAATATTAAGTAGATTTATAGGAATGACTGCATGCGATCATGTAGGTATTATTTAAAGGAGCCTTATTATATATCTACATACCTATTTATCTTTTGAATACAATAAAAAAATATTATTCGATAATTTTGACTGCCTCATTGGTCTAGTGGTCTGCTGAGCACGAGGTCGTGGGTTCGATTCCCCAGTCGGCCAAAGTGTTATTTTGTTTTTCCATAAAGAATTTCTCATTAGCAGCCATGGAGCCTATTCCCCTATCACATGGGACTTAAACATAACTGGCGAAATTTTGGTACCATTAGGTACACCTTTGGTTAACCCTTCGGGGAAAACAGGTGTGATGTTATGTTATGTCGATAATTTTAACCCAAAAAATTTCATCCAGTTAGCAACGCATAAAATGTTTGAGAACGATTCTCAGAATCTCAAATAATCTCGATCCCCAAAAAGGTAAACCGTTAGTAAATCCGTGGGCCGCGGATGATAATGCCCTAAGGATGAACACACATTCATAATTTACCTGCGCTCTAATACTACCTCGGCCCCGACTTACACAGTAACTCAATAAAGTATTCTGAATATTTTAGCTGGAGTCTCTATCTCGGACGGTTTGCTAGTTAACAGCTCCACAGTTCTCTTGATTATTAAAATACGTAGTGAATTATTAACTTTTAGAATATGTAGTAGAATATCTATGCATTAATGGTTCAGTTTTTGCACAACGAACAAACACTGTCGAAATAAAATCAGGATAAATTGCATCAATAAAACAAACGTGATCAACACACGTAAACTGCGTTTAAGAGCGATAAAGAAAACAATAATTTCACTGGCATCCCTTGATCTTGGTTTCAATTGTTGTAATCCACCCTTATTAAAAGGTATAGCGAATACCTAATTCTGTTAAGTTACCTTCACAATATCGGAGATTATTGTACCATTTTATTTATTCTTCATTAAATTCCCAGGGTTACCTAAACAATCCCGAAGAGACGAAGACCATGTTGACAGATGACGGCTGGTTCAAGACCGGAGACATGTTCTACAAGGACGAGCAGAACTATTACTACTTTGTGGAACGCAAGAGACTTTTAATTAAGCACTACGGTTTTCTGGTGAGTGGACATTTAAAAAAAGTTTTAATTGGCATTTACTTTTCTAATTAAAAATCCAATAAAATGAACAAAGTTTGCATTAGAAAGAAAATAACGAAAATGAATAAAATGTGAAAAAGAACTAATGGATATAAAAAATCTCAACGAAGCGTAAACATGGTGTAACCCAATCAAATGTTTACCAATTCGAACTAAAAGTTTCTTACAAATAATATTTTTCTAGCCTTTAAAAATAACGCAAGGCGAAAACTCAGTCAGCGTAAACTTAGCTAGACTTATTTCTCTCACGCCCTGATTCATTCTAGAATCTAGGCGCACTGTCTCGAGTCGGTTGATATGCGACAAGAGAAAACAAACTTATTTCACAAGAAAAATATCAACCAAATCCTTTCTGCCCGTCTACAGTTCGACGTTTCTATTTCAAGAAAACATTTCACAAACATCGCTTGGAGTTATTCAAATAATAATATTATTAACTTCGCCTATTGTCTTTCATTAATTGATGTTAAAAATGATATGATTCATTTTAAAAGGAGCTTTTCTCGTGAACAGTCCTATTCATTTTTGAAACCCGTAAACTCAGCCACTCAGTGGTAATGATATTATCAAACGGTTCAAGCAGTATTCATTGTAGCAGATAAATTAATTTCGTGTAGCCAAGTACGCTGGCTCTTATTAGACAGACCTTATAAGAGTTCTCGAAATATTAAACTTGTTGCATCAAAAGGGGTTAAGTGCATTTAAAGTTGTGATCGTCAATCTAGAAATAGTACATTGTTACCTTAGGGGTGAAAGTAACTTATTTAGTCCCCGAGACGGGGTTTGGCGCCTGAGCGCAGCGAGGGCGCTAATAGTTCGAGGGACTAAATAAGTCTTTAACCCGAGGTAAACACTGTCGCCCGAATACTCGAACGTCACTCAATTATAAGTAGCCCCCAAAACTCGTGCTATCTCTGTCACTCTGCGTTAAAGTAACAAAGACAGCACGAGATTTAAGTGCAACTTAAAATTGAGTGACGTTCGAGTATTCGGGCGTGTGCTTTTCATTACGAATACAATGAAAGTTGATGGAAATAGGCTTGCGATCAATTACCTAAATCGAAAGAAAGAAAAAACAAATTGACAAAAATATTTAAAAGTAAACATGAGAAACTTCTTCTTTTAAATAGTCTTGCTCCTAATTACATCGGTTGGGGGCAATAGGCTTGCCCCCAATTACATCAATTGATGGCAATAGGCTTGCTCCTAATTACATTGGTTGATGGCAATAGGCTTACTCCCAATAACCCAAATCGGTGGATGGCAATAGGCTTGCTCCTAATTAAATCGGTTGATGGCATTAGGCTTGCTCCTAATTAGATTGGTTGATGGCAATAGGCGCGCTCCTAATTACATCGGTTGATGGCAATAGGCTTGCTCCTAATTAGATTGGTTGATGGCAATAGGCTTGCTCCTAATTAAATTGGTTGATGGCAATAGGCTTCCTCCCAATTACCTAAATCGGTGGATAGCAATAGGCTTGCTCCTAATTAGATTGGTTGATGCTAATAGGCTTGCTCATAATTACATTTATTGATGGCAATAGGCTTGCACCTAATCACATCAGTTGGTAGCAATAGGCTTGCTCCCAATTACATCAAATAATTTGACAGCTGTCAGTAGAAAGCGATTCTCCCTAGGGCTGAAAAGTAGTACTTTCAACCCGCTCCGCAGGCATGTCATGATCTACTTTCAGAGTATGAGTAATGAAAAAGAAATTACTTAGATGATTCTAGTATCTAAACTCGAAAGTAATTTGATTTTCATTTTCAATTAATAAATGATTTTGTTTACAGCTTTCACCGTTGAAAATAGAAGGAATTGTCAAGAGTCACCCAGCCATAGTGGATGCCTGCGTTGTGTGCTTACCTCATCACGAATGTCAGGAACAAGTCCTCATTGCTGTGCAGAGAAGGAATGGCGACAATGTTGACACCACAGAGGTCTTCGACTTAATAAGAAGTGAGTATTTTGATCTTATTGTTTGTGATTTACAAAATAAAATAATCTTTTAACATAAACTCACAACTCCTTCCCTTTCTTTTTTATGGAGGTAGACAGCAATTACAGAATGCCACCTGCTATTATTGTTGGATACTAACTGTTGGCTCGGCCATGTTAATACTTTCCTACTACAAACACAATAAAGTGATAACAATAAGATTCGTTAGACTGTTCGCTTTGGTTGTTGAACTGCTCTTAAAATAGCCACTGTAATTATGATCCCGTCAACATCAAAACAACCTTTTCAGAAATATGCATAAATTAAACTAAAACCAACCCTTTGATTACACCAAAAGAATAACAAAATGAATACATATTTTTTGACCGACTTCCCAAAAAGGAGGAGGTTCTCAATTCGATCGGTATGTTTTTTTTTTTTTTTTTGTAATATCACATTCATAGATGTGTTTAACCCGACTGCGGCGAAGCCCAAAAGGAGGGTTATTATCTCATGGACATGTTTTCTGTTACTAATTTGATTGCCATGGAATAAAATCAAAAGATTCGATTATTTGATGATAAACAGTGGAAGGATTTGATTGATGTCATAATCAGCCAAAGTTTTAAGATTATTCAGTTATTATCCTACCTAATAAACAAACTAGTTATCACATATCTTTTGCATCTGATAAATAGGTATGTCAATGAGCTATGAAACTAATTGGTAATTATCCTATTTACGTAACACTGACGTCTTTCGTAGAGGTAATATATAGTCGAGGCACTATCAGTGTCGTAAGGGAAAATTATTACAAATTTTAGATCCATCTTTTGGCTAGAATTAAAGATTGTGAAGTTTTGAGTACGTCTAAGCTCAGGATTAGGGATATTTGGCCTGTTTTGAGATGCCAATATTTTCTCGAAAGAGTTAAACTTCTCGAAGAAATACGTATAGGATTACTTAATCTTAACTAACAAACGTTACATTACAAGACTTGAAAGTATTATACCGAGTATCTACCTATGTATATGCGTCACAAAACATATAATATATACCTATATACGACCATTAAACGACGAATATACACAAATTCAAAATATCGCGTTGAGATACAGCCATCATAAATCCGTGGTTTCATCGGATGATTCAAGAAAACTCATATTGCATGTCATAATTACTTGTGTAACAGTTGGCCCGTATTTTGCGCAGTAATAATATTCATTTGTGAAATAACGCGCAACTGTGGCTGCCGAATACATTTCATTTTCAGAGGCGAAATCAACGCGGAAATATGAATTCTGTTTGCTTTACCATCAAGCCGTGTCCTTTGATTCAGTTTTTGTAATATAGGTTTTGCAAACGGAGAAAAACAGCAACTAGCCCATTCGCAAAGTCCTCACAAAAGCAACTTTCGAACGGTTCTGGGTTCTATTCCTAGGTAGGTTTTTCCCATCAGGGACTGTTCCTAAATTACCTCAGGCTGATAAAATTTTCGTTTTTCCTAAATCATAGTAATATTAGTATGACAATCGGTCTCCCCAATTCATCAGTGGCAGCCACAGAGTCTGTTTTTGGGCTTGGTTGATGGCAATAAACTCGCACCCTATTACAAGGGACTTAAATATAACTGGCGGAATGAGACTGAGGTATCAAACCCTTTTGTCTTACCTTTCGGGGATCACAGCCGTGATGTTGTTTTTTAACTGCATTCGAATACGGAATATATTCCACAGAATAAAAATATAAATATGAACATATTATAAGTTTTAAGAGAGATGAGCCCGAGCTCATTCTCATCTCGTTTGTGTGACACTCATAACTGTGCTATTCCATTTAGACCAAAAAAGCATTTCGTCCATTTGCAAAATTGCAAACTAAACAGAATATACGTTGTGACGTCCATTGAAATAGTTTTAATTCATCATGTACTTGCACGTAATAATTTCATTAATTAGAGCTACAATTAATCAATATTAATTATTGTATCTTCTGATCATTTCATTGATAATCTATACATGTGGCACCCATGCTGTGATTGATCTCGTTTTGATACGATCTCAAATCCGACATTACAAAAAACAAGTGTAATTAATAATTTTCGTAATCAGTTGCTATCCGCTACCGTTGCGTACCTCATGTGACATCATTAGAGAACGAAATAGACCCAAGATATTAACATGTGAATAATACCTCAATATAAAATGCCGAAATGATTTTTGTCTTCCAAAATAAAGCCGTCAACTTACAGGATACACCATATGCTACTTACCTCCTGTACAAGTAAACTCTACTTATTCTTTATCTGATATCAGGGTAGAGATAGAGACATAATGCTTATGTGTATTCTGTGTCCGAATCGAATGACACAATGGTTTGAGTAAATTCACGAAGCTGTTCTTACAGTTTAGTTGTTTAGTCTGTTCTAGGTAACAAACTAAGTTTCTCAAAGACTAACTAACCTCAACCAGTGAGATTCACAAGCCCCGCCCACTTCACCGTAACCGAATAATAAATTCTGAGGTTAGAAAGTTATTCCCAAGATAATGTCGAAATAAAAATAATCTTTATTAAATTGATTGTATTATAAACAACTGATGATGGATGTGAAGGCAAGCGAACTGAGTTTACCCCCTGAGGCTCGGCATTTGAGATAATATTTATAAATTCCCTTTGGTGGTATAATAATTTACATATTTCTAAGGAACATTATCAAGAATCTTACAGATTAAATCAAATAAGGAGGAAATAACCGAACTTAATCAAAATCTGTAGGTAGTTATTATAATCTAATTGATATTTAAGTGCTAGGGTTACCTAATGAGGAAGGTCCACTACACAGAACTTTGAATGTCAATCATCGCAGTGAAATGTGAATGCTTGGCCGAGCTCAATGTATCCCCGTCGACCGTAGTTCGTATTCAGCATCGCAGGTGGCACAATCTATTGCCGTTCACGGCACTACACACGTTTCAAATTTATTACTAACGGCCAGCCACACGACTAAACAATTTCATTCTTCATTCTTACTCAATTGCTAACTTATTGTTTTCAGAGAACATGGAGGGGAAGCGAGTGAGCGGCGGTCTTTTCTTCGTGGAGTCATTACCCATTACGCCCTCCGGCAAAATACATCGGGTAAAAGTAAAGGAGATGGCAGTCGCAGCGCAAAAAGCGGAAAAAATCCTCTACTAGTGAACTAGATAAAGTGCCAGTGTTCGATTTCATCAATGATAGTGGCCACTTAACAATGAGGATCTTAGTATTGTTAGTTCTAGTTTTTAGTGTGTTGTGAATTCTCACTTCAGTGCATTAGATAGGACTTGAGAAAATGAAACTGTAATAAGTACAAACTTTTCTAAAAATTAATTTAGGAGAAACATGTGTATTAGTTAGTATATTAGTATTTAATTGTTGTGTTTTCTTTTAGGTATTAAATTTAATTTAAGGGCCTTTGTTATAGGCAGTCGAAATCTTTTTACAAGATACCATTTCATTAGATTCAATTGAAACACAAATTGCGTCATGACAAATCATTATCTAGATGTTTAGGCTTAGAAAATGTGATTAGATAAATAAGTTCATTTAATATTAGATACCTATATTGTAGTAGGGAAATTAGATTTGAATATAATTATAGTGACGACCTTTGTATAATAAATTATTTGTTAACCTTACTTTGTGTTATTATTTATGATTATGAGTTAACTCAGGAAACTCACTCACTCTGGTTACTCAGGAATTACTCAGTAGCAGCGATGGAGTCTGGATTTGTGCCCGGTTGAAAGCAATAGGCTCGCTCCCTATTACGTGGCACTTAAACATACTTAACTGGTTAACACCTCTGACTAAACCATCTGGAATTACTGACGTGATGTTAAGTAATGTGTCATGGCGTTGTCTAATGGTGATTAACAGACCAATAAGGAGCCAAAACAAATTCAACCAAAAAACATCATCATTTTATTATAAAACCTGAGTACCTATACAATCCCGTCGGGGCTGCGGATTGTTCGAAAGAGATACCGCGGCCTCGGCACAAAGGGCTAAGAAGGAACGTGGGAGGTTTTTAGTCAGTAGAAGTCTGACACTGCCTACCGCTCTGCCCAGATCGGGAGGAGTCATTTGATAATTTCCTAATCCCCACAAAAAGAAAAAGTACCTACCTATACAATCATAGGTAAATTTTACAAAATTACAAAGCGCCGAAGTCGCAAATAAGTTAAAACTCATTGTTTCGATTCGGATTATTGTTGAAGCCCGTTCAACTGTTGTTATAATCAGCAGTTTCTGAGTTATCGTAAATACACCTGAGAACTTTTAGATGTTTTGCGAGTTTAGAAATTAAACTGAAACAATTCAAAATTCAGCTACAGTATTTATTAAATTTGCAAAACCATACTGTTTCTTGAACACACAATGAGTATCAGAAATGTTATTTAGGTACCAAACTAGAATTATTATTAACTATTATTATTATTATTTATTTATGATGATGTGTAAGTAACGGGACAGGCCAATGTAATAACATTTGCCTGTCTCGTTACTTACACATCACAGGAGCTGAAAATGCCAAACTCGCCGCTAAATTTTGGGCTGACTCAATTTAAATATTGCCATCGACACGCTCAGAAGAAGGAACTAGAATACGCACCGAACCGACCCAAATACAGGGTGGAAGAGAGCACAGACGATTATCACGTTTTCAATACAACGTATGTAACTCCCCTCACAAATAAAATTTCATTTAAAAAAAATGCAAATCCAGTTTCCTTCAAAGTGCCTACACGGTCTAAATGCATGGAACAGAAAATTATTTTTTAAATATCCGATAATAATTCTATGTGGGTAGGTTCAAAACGTAATCGTTAGTGCGTCAATATCCCTTACACACAATATATGGGACATTTAACTATTTTTCTGCGACTACGAGGATCCAATAGAGAAGAATGAATGAAGAATATTCAGTTTGATGGTCTTTAATAAACCCATTAAATATCACTCCTCATTTATAGTTCATGCTGATCATATAATAACTTAAGGCGAGGTTGCACTACTTTGTTTTTATGTACGCACGACCTCACCCCCCACCCTGCCGCGCGAGCGATATAATGCCTAAATTTTGACTGTTTTTTCTCTCTTGGAGAAAAATGATAAAGAAATTATACATTATGTGACCCGAGATAATACACATTTTTTACGACCTTTATTATGATATAAGTTTAATTTTTCAAAGCCTTATATAACTCAAGTAAAACGATTATTTAGCCATCATTTGGACATGTCTTTGCGATTTAATTGGATGCAGTGAAGTGTAAGTAATCGTGTATCGCATGCCCGACATATCATGATCGAAGACTCAACTATGTAATAATTTTTTTTCAAAATTTAAATCCGTTCCATGTACGAGTAAAACGCTATTGTTGACGACGTTTATCGGGGTAACCTCGCCTTAACGCTAGTTCAATCGTCTAACTTGAACCGTAAAAACCAGACATACTTCCGTATAAAAACCTCCTATAAAACATCTCGAATTGATATCTCTCACCGTACAGCATACATAAGTTTAGTGATTCACGGCAGATTCGCGTTCGGCGGCGGTATAAACCAAAGTTGGATCGGCGCCGGAACGACTAGTGCCATCAAAGTTTTGAATTCGCATTGATTGAACGAACGCCTCCAGTGACGTGACCTATCCCAGTTTCGTGCCACTTCACTATTGGAGACACACTCACAATCCAATTTTTAGTTTTCGCATCACAAGTGGAAAACTAAAGCAAATCGATCCTTTTGTTTTTGGAACTGGCCTTGATTTTTGGTTGTGAATATCTCGATTTAGATATGCTATATGATAATCAGTACAACATTTCAGGGTTTTAAAAACATAATTCTGAAACCAATTTCATGCCACTCCCATATCATCATCATTATCTGCCTAACATTTTCCCAAAAAAAATTGGGGTCGGCTTCTAGTCTAACCGGTTGCAGCTGACTACCAATATTTTACATGGAGCGACTGCCTATCTGACCTCCACACCCTAGTTAGTACTGGGTAATATGATTGCCCTTCACTTCTTATAACGACTGCCAAAGATCAACAACGAAGCGCTTTGCTGGGTCCTTTGTTATGCGCACAGCCAAGGAGTGGAATTCCCTGCCTGCGTCGGTTTTTCCGAGTTCATATAACCCTAATCTGTTTAAGTCGCGAGTAAACAGGCTTCTACTGGGTAAGCTCGTTCCATCGTCGACATCATCTCTGTCCTTAGGGCAAGATTGAAGTCAAGAGCAAGCTCATTTATAATAAAAAAATAAAAAAAAATTGACAACCGCCGGGACCAACACCGTAACGTGCTTTTCAAGGCGCAGTGAAAACTCGGTAGGTATGTAATGGGTGATCACAGACCACCTAGGCGAGCGCGACTAAACCTGTAGTACAGAATACATAATAGTACTACGCCTGAAGATCAACCCCGATCGGCTGATATGATATAGCCACGAGCTTCTCATCATCATGCCACGTTCATATCATAAGCATTTATTTGCTTAAAAAAACCTAAACTGTAGAGTTTAGGTTTGACAACAATGAAAAAAAATAAAATCGCACCCCAATTCTGAATTAAACTTTTCGTACTTCACGTCTGTAATTAGGCCACCACTTCCTTCCTAAAGCAAAATTTTAACTTGTAATATTAAAAGGTTTCCGATAAGACATGAAGAACTGAGAATATAAAAGGACAAAAGGGAATCTTTTGAAATTAAAAGGAATAAAGAGTTCAATAAAACAAGCGGCCCCGACGGCCAACAATATCTTTTTTGGGCAGAGACCCTTTATTATTTCAAAATTAATGAAATATTTAATTATTAACGTTATTGAGACTTTTTCAATTTCAATTACAGGTAGTCTATTTTAAAATAATTGTGTTATAGGCACAATAAAGGCGGACGATTTTTATGTCAAAATCGTTTTTTATATATCCACCAAATTAAAACCTAAACCGTGTTTCTCGTCCTGAGTGCCTAATACATCCCTATCGACTAATAGATAAGCTATCAGAGTCAACGAATCATCACTAAGGAGGTCATGAAAAGTGAATCGTCGCAAATACCTAAGTTTGTCGGAATGACGGTCGAAATTTGCCGATACCTATACAAGAGAAACTGAAAACCAGCGTACGTAAAGCTATCTGAAGCTGTGGTTTCATTGATTCTCCAGCTCCTATATTTGGACCACGTTGCTGAATATCTACTTCAACATCGGCGGGTTCCGGAAAACTGTCACACTGCCTAAGAGATCAGAAACATGTATATATATGCATATACGCTATGTGCTATAAAGTATAAGGTATACTTTCCTTTCATAAATTAACAAGGCGGCAATGTGTAAAAAATGTACATCGTATATGCCAACAACCCGCTTTGTACTCTTCTAAGTAATTTTCGCGGCTAATGAAGCGTCAGTAAATTGATTGCTTCACCCAACTTATTGGCGGCGAAGTGAAAAATTCAATCAAACCCTGCGAGACAAAAAGCGGAATAGAACCGGATGCGTCAATTAATTACCGTGCCGACGCCGTCTAATCAATCCTCTGGCTACAAGGATGAACCTGCTACTGTCTCACTAGCCCAATTAATCTGTATCCTGTTTTTACTCGACTTTTTCCTCTCCCGATCAAATCTTCGGCTATTCAAACTTTGCTCCCAATTTAACTTTATTTACCGAACCCAAAGAGTGTTCAGATTCCTGCTATCAGACGATCTGTATTCGAAGTATATGTTAATTCGTTTGCTGCTGGAATAAAATGATTAATTGTAGTGGAATCCGGATACCGGGATGAATGTCGTAATATATCTGAAATTAATTGCAGCTGTATTGCTGTGATAACCAAATTGCCAACTTACATTTAACGTTGTATTTTAAGCTCGTCATTTATAATTCCAAAACTATAATTAAACCTTATTAAAAAGTTTTATAGGTCTCAATATTGATTAGCGGCTTTCGGTTCAATCCTAATTACGCTATGGATCACTTTAATGGCTAAATTATAACCTTGTAAGAAGCCTGCGAAAGTTTTTCTCATAATTTATTCATTAGAGCGTAATACGATTGGTAATAAAATGTTACGTTCAAAAACTAATCTGTTGAAGAAATATAAAGGACATTGCCTCTTTTGCGTGCAGAATGCTTACGTTCCTGTGAGTAATGGACAATGCGTGAACTATCATAAGCTATCACTAAGATATTCCTGTCACACGTGGTTACACAAAGTGCATTAGCGCCACTTGGGCTTCGTACTTCGAAAGGGATAAAAGAGTGATAAAATTTTACGAACGTAACGTGAGAGAAGCGATCAGTTCTTGTGAGCGCTACTTTAGTAACAGTCACAGATGTACGTGGCGCGTTACAGGAGACGACTAAATAACGACGCGCCAACAGTTGTGGCCGACACGATAGCAATGTAGCGTAACTCGGGAACTTATTCATTATTTGTTGTGCAAGCCCATGCGACGGCAGAACATGGAGAGCTTACTTATAAGACAACATCTATGTACCAATTTTTACCCATGTTTGCAAACTAATAAATTATTATGATTATGATTAGTGGAAAGAGGTAAGGAACAGCTTTCCCCGCAGTGAGACATTTTAAGATTCCTCACGAAAGCTATTAAGGCGATGTTTATAGGACAAAAACATAACATAAACACGCCTCGTACATGGAGTTGTGGACACCAACCAAATATAAAGACAAGATTGTGACTAAATTATATTTATAAAGAAACCAAAGAACACAGATTTTCTATTTGGCTTTTTTGCGCGGTAGCTCAGTCATAATTCCCCTAAAAGCCGTTCTAAGTCGCGATTTTTCCAGAGGCGATTTTCCCAAATATCTACAATTCTTAGAACTGGAAATACTTAAATATAAAACCAATAGTACAATGAATCTGTGACCCTAATATCTACGACCTACAACTGAAGCGTTGGAAGCATGTGTCGCAAAAACGTGTTCCAAAATCGTGAAATAAGTAGCGGCGGCGGCGACGGGTTGTAGGCAGAAGTCGCTGGCCTGACGAGGAATTCACTGACACATTTTCCATTTCCTTCGATCTCATGAGACTTTGGTACATGTTAGAATGAGCCACATTGTGTTTTTGTAAGTGTTATTCCCGTAGCACACTACTACGTCGAATAAAAAAAAGAGTGCGTCTAATCAGATAATTCAAATAATATTTTTTTTTCTATTATAACAAAAAAGCACAACATCAAAACAAGCAAGTTTTTAAACGGTTTTATATTTAAAACAGTTGAAAATTCTCTGTGTTTAGAAAACAAAACGAAGGACTTTCAAACACAATTTAATCAATGTTGATGAAGTCATTATCTTTAAACGACGTCCAAATAATTGCATAATTTCTGATAGCAGCTGTGGGCAATGGCGTCATAAAATAAAAACGTTTAAAAACAGTAAGTATCGTGTTGAAACGAGGGCTTTAAATCATCAATCTTCGATTATAAGTAATTGCAGAATGCGGCTCAGCTAACCGTTTAGTGATCTGCTGTCGCATGACGATTACGATCAGTCATCGACCTCGGTTGTAATAGGTACAGGGTGACGATTATGTCACCTGTAATTGTATTAGCTTAATTTACCAACTGCGTTGAGGTCGGCTTCTAGTCTAATTGCAGCTAAATACCAAAGCTAAATACCTTTCACATAGATCAACTGCCTAGTTGCCTACCTGACCTTCACAGCTCTATTCATCATCATCATCAGCATATAATGTTCCCACTGCAGGAACTCAGGCCTCCTCTCTATAAGAGAGATGGGCTATAATCCACTACGCAGGCCCAGTGCGGGTTGGTCAGCTCTATTATTAGGTCATAATTAACAACTTTTACAACAAGATCCATATCCAGTTCCTGAAAAATACATGGAAGCAGGTCATGCTGGTGACTAACTCGCCTTCCAGCTGTTGCGATGCACTTTATTTTAGTACCCATCGCCATTTCGTGGTGTCGTCTTTTTTTTATAATATTTGTTGTAAGTTGTGGCCTAGATTCGTGGTCCCGGATGCGTGTGTCGGGGCCGCAAACGTTCGTCGCTCTGTGGACGAAGTAGACACTGACTCTGACGTCACAATTCCGCTATAGAGCGCGCCGGAGCCTTCCGCAACAACCGCAACTATACTTTGTTTTCGTGAGTTCACACTACGTGTTACCCATCCATTTCTATTATAACTGGAAAGTTTGGACAGTGCTGAACTATGGATAGTGGAACTCGAATGTTGTTAGAAATAACTTAATAGTTATGTCAATGGGTTCATGCATTGTAATAGCTTACGATTTATTTAAAATTTACCGATGCATCCTCGCATGGTTTTCACGAGTTGACAAGGCATAGTGCTTTCTTTATGATACTGAAGTTTAATTTCACACAAACTTTCCCATTGACTTTAAAAATAGTATCTCTAAAACAGATGCGTAGTTAAAAAAATAACGCTATCAGACGGATAGACATGAAAAACCACTTTATTTTGTAATGTAAGGCGGCTTAAGGTGGCTGTACACTCGCCGAGATACTCCGAGGCAACGCGAGTGCGAGAGTGTGCATAGGAGCGCTCGTCTAGTCTCAGTGGTGCTCTCTTGGATGTATACTCTCGCTTTCTCACTCGCCCTGCTCCGGAATGTCTCGGCGAGAGTTTAGGTAAGAAACCACTTATAGATATAGTAAAGAACGTTATTTATTGCACAACACTTGAGTTAATATTTGTTTATGGCAGCTACTCGTAAAACCGTAAAAAGAGTAATTGTTGAATCTTGAGTTACCTTAATGCAGTTTTTAAACTTAGTGCTTTCAATTCGATTTGCTTTCAATACTTCGTTACAATCAGTCGCTCTTTGAAATCCATTTTAACTTTATTTTTCTATAGGTTTTAGACAATTTGCGGTTCATTTTCGTTGACGAGTTCTATTATTGACATTGAATGGAGCTAAACCTAATTTATGTCGAAGCATTCTTCATCCTTCATTCATTCATTTGGGGATCACCGTTCAAATCGCTATGTATGTACTTGGTTGTTAATAAATAATTTGAATTTGAATTCTGTACTTTTACTGTTAAAAAGTCTATTTTCAAATGACGGAGACAGGTGATTTACCTTACAAACAAAAAGAAACGAATTAAATACCTTTTCGCCAAGCTATCAAATGTTTAATCTCTCAGTCTCATTCAAAAAACATTTTACCCTCTAAATCTCAGTTAAAAGACTAATTAAAAAAGTTCAATTGAAAGTAAACAGTTTTTTTTCTTTCAACACAATAGCATTCCTTTGATTGTCTGAGAGGGGGCATTGTGTAAGTGAAAAATAATAAAAAGTAATTGAGAGTGGATGCAGGCCGGCAAGGGAGGTGAAAGATTTGCTATCTACGTTGGTCGTTGGTTTAAAGTGGTCATTGCGTCCGTGACCGCAGCCAGACATCAGAGTTACTAACGTAGCTCGTACCCTCTATCCCCCTGTTGTCATGTGGGTTAACAATGTAAACAAACACATCTGTCAACCGTAAAGCCTTTTATTCATGATCCTTATTGAAGGGTTCTCAGTATATATTCAGAGTATGGTCACGTTTTAGCCTTGTCATTATAACCCACCCCTGGAATTAATTTTAATCATATGTTTACGAACAGTGGCGGCAATTAAAACAACGTTAGGCTTTGTAAAATAAGCCGATAGTTCGATCTATTCTTGTACGCCTAATGATAAATCAATGTTTGGATAGATAAAAACCGAGAAGTATATACTTTTGTTATTGTTTTTAATATACCTACTGATTTGGTAATCAAATGGAAAAAAACATAGAATTTATTATTCTATGTGAGTTGTGAGCCTCACTAAGAAAAACAAGTTATTATGGTACCCCTGGATCGGGTGGCTACTGATATTGGCACACCTGTATAAACTCCACGGCATTATTATGTATTTTATTATGTAGCACCCTTTGCGTTGTTATGAGCACACAAATTCTCACATATAATATGTATTTGCGTACATATATAAATTATCACCTTCCCTCCCTTGTGTCATGTGTTTTGCGGTCGATGCAATACGTTTTTTCTTCCATTCTTCCCTGTCAATCGTTACGCTATCATTCACTCCTTTTTACTTATATCATTCCTCATACAATGCATCCATTTTATTAAAAAAAACAGCTTCGAAACTTTGAGTAATGTTAATATACTTCTGATGCTGACCGTACCATCGATTTGGGGTACCGTCGATGTATAGCGTACCATCGATGTAGTGTACTGTCGATATAGCGCACCGTCGATTTGGTGTACTGTCGATGTAGCGTACCATCGATTTGGGGTACTGTCGATTCATTAACCCGTCGATGGACCGTTGTCGATACAGCGACCATCGATGTAATGACTCGCGATGTTATGAACCAGACCCATCTTTCCTTTGGTCTTCCTCTCCTTCTCCATCTATCAACATTTATATTCATCACTCTGTTGGTCACATGCGATGGATCCCTCCTCATTACATGGCCTACGTAAACGCAAGGTGTATAATATTTGAAAATAAAACATTTACAAATCACCTTGTATTACGTGCTATTGGGTCCAACGATCCGTACCTACTATCAAAGGCACTGTAATACTTTATGCTCTGGAAATGCTGGATCGTATCTTTGAATATTTACGAGGACCTTCCTTTACTTTCTAGATAGGATTCAGCCATATTCAATAGAATTGTGAAAAGAACATGACAATAAGGAATATAAAGGTACTTTGATAGCAAGTCATTGTAGTACCCATACTTACCCTTTTCCAGTCCGGTTGGTAAAAAATTTCCAATGAAGAGTTTAAATTGTAATAACGACTCTAATACAAGGTAACAAAAGTCAAGGTGAAACAAAACCTTGATTTGTAAGAATGTCCAAGGAGTTTCTTTGTTGCCTGTTTTTTTCTTAAGGTACCTACTATGCTTAAATTTTGAATGAGCAATTAGCTGACTGACCGACTTCTTGACAATTCAAAAGTGCCTGTAATTTGTTTAATTGAAATAAATGCTTTGAGTTTGAGAAAGGGCATACGCTTGTGCTAGAACCTTATTATGGAATCTTGACCTATAAATATTAAATTTAAAAAAAACCTGAAGGAACATAATAGGGTATTTCACCAAAAAAATCTAATTAGTCCGTCAGATAGATTTTCAATAAATAATGGACACGTATTTTTTCTTTTTTCATGTAAACAAAAGATGAAGACGATACAGTGCTTCGAAAAGTCGTGTCAAGTCGTGTGACGTCATAAGGATAGTACTTTTTTACCCACTAAGTGACGCCAAAAACCCCCACTCTTGATCTTTGACACATTTTATTTTCGTCAATTTTTATTATATTGATAAAACAAAAAACACGTATCCAATATTTTTCGATAATCTAACAGACGGACTAATTAGATTTTTTTGGTGAAATACCCTATTATGATGAATAAATAATCCTGAATAATGCCAAAAGCTCTATTACTTATTTAAGTTATGTAAGAATTACCTTTGAAATCCTTAAGGAATTACAAGATACTTAACTCAAATCTTAATCTCCAAAACTGTAAGAAGCAGGTATCAAACAAACCAGGTTCATTATATTCTTACTAACTTTTGATTACTCGAGGACCGCAAGTGGAATTTTAAACACGTTTTAGTTTATTCCAAAGTGCTCCCCAGGTATTCCGAAATCTGAGTGGAATACCTGAATACTATATTTGTGGGTCAAAAGTAACCAGTTATGTACGGATATAGGTATGTACATAATATATCTACTACTGTTCGTCTTATTTATTTTACTAGGTCTTTACCTATGAAATTGCGGATTTGTATGAGAATTTTAAAATATAATTTTTTTGGTATTTTTTTTATTTCAGCGAATCAAAGTACTGGCCCAAATGATCTATACAATTTTGCCATTTTGATGGCAGTTTGTTTATCCCTTTACTGTAGAAGTCTGCCGGACGGGAGGCGATGAAGTCAGCGAAAGCGTTTTGTACTGCCTCTCGGGTGTCGAATTTTTTACCACTTAAAAATGTCTAAATTTTGAAAAAAGTAGAAATCTGTTGGGGCAAGGTCCGGTGAGTACGGTGGGTGACGGAGAGCTTCCAGCTGTAACTCTTGTAGTTTTGCGATGGTCTTTCGTGAAGTGTGAGCTCGCGCGTTGTCGTGGAGAAGCAATGGGGAAGAACGATTGACTAGTCTTGGTTGTTGAATTGCGAGTTTCTCCATCATTGTTTGCAATTCTTTGCAATAGACATCTGCCGTCACTGTTGTGACATTCGGTAAGAAGCTGTGGTGTACAAGTCCAGCACTGGTCCACCAGACAGTCACCATCATCTTCCTATGAGTAATCTTTTTTGTAGCGCACTGATTAGGTGATGTACCCGGGTCCACCCACTGAGACGAACGCTTACGGTTGTCGTACAGGATCCACTTTTCATCGCAGGTAACAATTTGATAAGAATTTCATCATTCCTATGCCGATTCAGTAGTGCTATGCATGCTTCGACGCGTAAATCTCGCTGTTGGTCGCTTAGTTCGCGTGGTACGCACTTATCTAGCTTTTTTATCTTTCCAATTTGACGCAAGTGCCTCAATGTTGTTTTGACACTAACTCCAAGGCCTGCAGTAAAATCAGCCTTAGATTGAGTTGGATCCGCTTCCACTATCGCCTTCAATTCGTCGTTGTCGACAATGTTAACCGGCCAACCGCGAGGCTCGTTCTTCGACTCAAAATTTCCAGATTGAAAACGATTGAACCATTAATGGTGTTTATGCAAGCAGTGTTAAGTCCGTACACGTCGTTAATGTTTCGTGTTGTTTGCGCAGCGGTATTTCCACGTATGAACTGATATTCGAAAATTGTACGAATTTGTAGTTTATCCATGGCGCCAAAAACTACCAAAAAGTCACAAAAACAAAAAACTATCAAAAAACAAATGACTAAATTTGAAATTAAATTAACACGTCTTTCGAATAAAATTTACTTGAATTTCGAATTACGCGCCAATCCACAGATAATTAAATCTGAAAATGCCGGTTGTAGAATCTGCAATTACATAGGTAAAGACCTATTATTTATGTACACACAATAGGGTATTTTACCAAAAAAATCTAATTAGTCCGTCTGTTAGATTATCGAAAAATATCGGATACGTGTTTTTTGTTTTCTCAAATTAATAAAAATTGACGAAGATGAGACCTGTCAAAGATCATGAGTGGGGGTTTTTCACGTCACTTTGTGGGTAAAAAAGTACTATCCTTGTGACGTCACACGACTTGACACGACTTTTAGAAGCACTGTATCGTCTTTATTTTTTGTTTACGTGAAAAAAGAAAAAATACGTGTCCATTATTTTTTGGAAATCTATCTGACGGACTAATTAGATTTTTTTGGTGAAATACCCTATTACTAGACAACACAGGAAAACAACATAATATAACATTAGAGTACAAAGGTACTGCTTATTTCTTTAGAACTTTCTGCCAGCAGACCTGCAAAAGGAGAAATGAAAACAAGAAATGTAGACTATACAACAACTTACTAACAAGAAGATATGTAAATATGAAAGCTTTCATCTTTTTAGACTTACAAGGTCGTGATACCATTATGTAAATAATCTCGGATTAGGACAACGTTCCATATTATGTTTTAACAAAATAAAATGGATCACACGGGTAAAGCCTATTTTTAGCTGACAACGTAATTTTAAATGGCTATGTTTTTCATGGTAACTGCGTGTTTACTAATTACCTTTAATGTTCTTAGTAATAACAATATTCGTAACTATCGCAGGATAATGATAATTTCCACTTAAATAACGTGACATAACCACAATGCAAATATTAAAAGGTTTAAAAGCATAATGTTGTTACAAAATAAATACAGCTTTGTGTACTCTTCTCTCAGCTCAACGGTCGTTTATGAATACTTAAATACAATGTGGTGCTTAATGGCACTATAGTCTATTTGAATACAAAATATCGATTCCAGATTTTGTTTAAATTTTATAAAGTCATCGTGCCTGCACAATCAGCGCGGCCATTACCACAACTGACTCAGCGATTCTTTTCATAAAAAAGAATGGATGTATTTACTCTGAGAAAATTAAAGCCTAGGCTGAAAGTTACTAAATATCCAGGTCCGTAACCGGGTAAGCATTTTGGTAACCGTTTTTGCTATCATAACGTTTGTTGAATACGAGTATACGAGACGGTTACATTTAAATACTTTGCTTAAGGCTGTTGGAATAATTGGATTGCAATGTACGCGTACGTAACATTCGTATCTCGAGGCAATTTATTACAATCCCAATGTTTGAAAATAAGAATTAGAGAAATGAAAATTCAGAGCACACACGCATGTTGTTGCTAGTTCCTTGGATTATGTTTTTTTTGTAATATCGTTAATATCATTGCGGTTAAGGGCCGGACTCCATCGAAGCGGAGATGAACGAGAAGAGAGGAGATGTATTTATTTGTTATGTAGTATTTAAACCACCAATTGAATTGGTTATTTACACTTCTTATCTCTGCTTAGCTTTAATGGAAACGGTTGGCCAGCGGAGACTAGATGAGACGTGAGCGGCGTGTGGTGAAAGATGTGTGCTGATACATGAGTGTGGCGAGCGGAAAGTGGTGTACCGCTTTGCACATCTTTTCCCCACTCCGTTTTTCACATCTCGGCACAGCTTCGGTGGATAGATCCTAGCTTTTACGCATCTTTTCGCCTATTCACATCACACATCTCCGCTCATCTTCGCTTTGGTAGAGTCTGGGAATTACGAAACAGTCAATAGTTGATAACTGTGAAATAATCGACGGTCCAGAAATATGTATATGTCACAGTCAAAACTGTCAACCAGTAAAAACTACTTTTGACCGGTCAAAACTATTATAACAAATTATTAGGTGGTTTCTGTTTTATTTCTCTACTAAATTATAATAACCTAAAGGTCGTTAGGAAACTTATTAGGTTGTTAGGTTTTTTTTTACCCTTTGGATAACCTTGTACGATAGCTAACATTTATTTAATTAGAATAAACGCGTTTTAACGCAATAAGGGTTTTGACTGAAACCAGTCAAAAGAAGTTTTGACCGATTAAGAGTTTTGACTGTTACATAAATATAATTAAACAGGTGATCTTGACCAATGAAAAAATTGCAACGATAATTCCAAAGAAAAATCCTTGATCTTTTAATTCTAACCTATACTTGTAAAATCTATATTGCATGCCACGTACAGATGCTACCTGCATCAGCAACCCCATCTCTCACCGCTACGTCGCCGGCGCATGCCCGTCGTTTATCACCCGTAGCCCCGTAGAACCTGTGCTACGCCGTAGCAGGGGTGTAGCGCGCTACGAATACTTGATCTCCACACCTCTGGAACATTTTTATTAAGAATTCTATTCTATTAAATATACTTTTTTTAAAGTAATAGTTACTTTCAAAGATAGGTTTAGCACAAGCCTAATCTGTCTGAAGTATTAAAATAGTGTAAAAGAAGCTTTACATTCAAAAGTACAAAAATAAATCCAAAAAGTTCTTATTCTTATTCATTCTTATTCTTTATTGCACACATAAAATAACAAATATAAACATAAATAGCATAGTTTATTTTTGTCCTGTGTTATTACCAAGCATAAAATATGATTTATCTATATTTTTATATATCTCCTAAGTTACATGATATTGCAGTCGTTGTATTGGTAATATAAATCGAATTTCATTCCAAACCTTTGTTCGATCTTAT
Source organism: Diarsia dahlii (assembly GCA_949775195.1). Lineage (NCBI taxonomy): Eukaryota > Metazoa > Arthropoda > Insecta > Lepidoptera > Noctuidae > Diarsia > Diarsia dahlii. The sequence continues at coordinate 10,875,256 of OX459194.1, read as the reverse complement.
TTATTAATCTGAGATAAATAAATTTAAATAAAATTCGTAAAAGCTCGCAGAGAACTCGGTGCCATTTAAATATTTCAAGGAGACTCGGGTTAGTAAGCACTTAAGGAAAACGGAATATGTTAGCTCATTTCTGCAGAATATTGTCACTTTAGACTTTAGCTGAGCCTTTACGGACAAATTTCGTACACAGCACTGAAGTATCTGTCAAAGTTTGAAGTCTGCAATTTGCTCAGCCTTTTTTTTTAACCATACGTTCACATATTAAAGTAGGTAGGTAGAGTAGGCAGACACCACAGAACCATCACATGCTGTGATCCTTACATACTCCTTTTGCTTCGTCCAAGTTCATACATCTGGCCATACAAACACTCTGGTTGAGAGTTCTACGCGCCAGAACTTATGAAGCCAATTTGATTTAAAATCACCTTTTTTTTAAAGGGTGGGAAACCATCAAACCGTTTTTGTTTTCAGAAATATAAGGTATATTTTACGGGTCGTTAGTCTATTTAAAGGCTAGCCTTCCAGGCACTTGCCTCTTTAACTTCTTTAAAGCTAGGTCTACAAAGAAGGGTAGAATTGAGGGCCGCTTCATGTGTCACAGGAAATTTATTTTTCTTCGAAAGAAAGATAACGGAGATGGATTTGGGACTAGGTTTTAGTTTCCTTATACTATAACCTAAATATCGTACAAACCTCTATTCATATTACTATCTTTTATTTTTGTTCTTTCATTTTTATTTCGCTACGATAGCAACGTAACCAAATATATTGTAATGTTTGAAGAAAATGTGACCTTTGAGTTTCTTGTCCGTTCCTTTGTACAAAAACCTACAAACAACTAAGTTTCCGACTAACTGACTGACTCCTTGACATTTCGAAATTATCTGTGAATGGTCTAATTAAAATAAATGGTTTGACTTTCACTCTTTTTTAACAGTGTATTTTGTGGAATCAACGATGAAAAGTTATTAGGTAGGTTTGATATAATTGTTAAAAATGCTTATAGTAAATGCATTGTATTTATACCTGGACTGTCTCGTTGTCTAGTGGTGGTAACTGTGATATAAAATTACCCCACAGTCTAGTGATGATGATGATATTCTTTAGATATTCGTGTTTGTATAACATTCAGTAAACACTAGGTATACCCTGACATCATGTAATTTTTTTTCACCTTAGCTCAACACCCTAGGTCAACAAGAAAATATGCCATTTTATATTTTTAATATCACGCTCTTTTAAAATATTTTCCAGACTAAAACGGGTTATATTCTGTGAAGCTACAAACGCAAACAAACGCGGGCCTGGACTGTTTCCCCGAAATTCTTATTCCGGCAACATTAAACCAAAAATAAAATTAATTTAAAAAAGGTAGATAATTTTTTCGACATAAAATATCCAACTATCGTTTACTTTGAGCTTGCCGCCCTATTCAGGACCCACAGAAGAAGACCTTATCGTCCTAATTACTCTGACTACTAACCGTCTCTTGAAGGCGTCACTGAAGGCCAGAAAGGCTTCAGCGGACTTAATTCTACCAAATAATTTAGTAGCGTGCACTTTGAGCGAGTAAAGTCATTTAAATAATTTAATTAACAAAGAATCTAAAGCTTACGGAGTTCTCATTTATTATTTCTCAAAAACAGAGAAAGTATCTAACTTTGTAACTTTACGTCATGTTTGAACATCGAGTGTTTACTCGGTACGCGGGAGTTTTATATTAATTAAACGAATACGCACCGCGAAGTCTTCGCAAACAGGTGAAGTTGTGACTTCAACAAATCTTCATATAACCGTTTTAGTGGCGAGCAGTGAAAGTTCCAGCGGTGTAAATCACGTGATTCTTAGAGATGGTAGTTAGGGAACCACAGGAGTGCCGTTACGCAGCGCCCTCTGCGCCAGGAGTCCTGAAACTGATAGTAATAAATGGACGCCTGAATTTTCGCTACTGTTAAAAATCACTAAGCTGCGGTTGGACTCAGTATCCGTGTATTTTCATTTTCATTATGCCACAGCTTTCCCTTCCAGCTGTCGTTCCTAAATCTACTGTAAATGTGATTACTAAAAACTCTGATAACACTCGCTGCATAAACGCTAAAATTAAAATTTATTATATTATTAATAAATAATTAGCCAAGGCTAATAGTTTAAATCTACACTGATTATACCAGTAAGTACAAAGCAAATAGCTGAATTTATATTACCTGTAAATGACAATATATGAGCACAAACAAATTATAAACTAATTTTACTTTGAATTTGCTATGTTGTCGTGGTGACCACGGCTAACATAAATGTATTAAACCGTATAATACTACCTAATACTACACATTAGTAGTTCGTGGTTTCCAGTAACGCTGAGAAAATTACTGTGTTTCCAAATAGTCGACTACAATTTCTTAATCGTCTGTGAACATGAAATCCATAATACTTCAACTATAGGTAACTCAGATCAACACTATTATTAGGATTTGAGAATATTATGTTGTTGTCGGTGATTGTGCGTGCACCTAGGCTATAATAGGTACCTCTATGTTTTTCTATGTTTTGTAATATCTCATATTAATTCTTACCATGTACTGCTGTTGGTGTACCAAATAAATAAATAAACGCTAGAAATCATCATTCAAAATCATATAAATCTAAAAGCACACTCTTATCGCAATTCGATTTCCTGTATTTCATAAAACCATCTTGTCATTTGCACAATGTATCTTGATAAACACATGCATCGGTAAACGTTGCCATCGTACGCAAAAACGGAAATGGAAAAGCATTTCCAAGTTACCCGAGAGCATTGTATTTTCCTTTTTTAACTTTTTTTCCAACGCAAACGAGGTAGGAAAAAGCTATTAAACAATAAATGAGCCTCATAATCTCCCTATACACTTGTAAGTTTGGGAAACTATCGTAACATAAAATACAATGAACGTATTTCCTTGTGGAGCGTGCTGGCGAACTGTGGCCAACTTTGATTCAATGTTGGTGTACGTGTGATAGTACCTCGCTAGGGCCCTATACAGAGCGGAAACATAAACACTCCTAAGTTATTCCAATGTTTGATCACGAAGCTTTTTAATGCCTACGGCTTTCTTCCGGTTCAGAGACGTCTCTTCCGGTGGGAGGCTGTTACGCAAGAGCGTTTTCAATTGAGTTAACTTTAAAAATAAAATGGCTAGCGGTACATTGTCCTACATCTTTTAACATGAACAGTCCCTTGAGATTTGGGACGATAAAAAAGCTCTGGAACGAGGCCTGTAAGCAACTTGTATTTTATATCTCATTATCATACTTAACTTCCCAAAACATAATTATATTTTACATAGCGACCATTAATATTCAGTTAGCTATTTTACATTCTGGTTTAAAGCAACAAAACATGAACTGCCATTAGAATAACACTAAATGATCGACAGGCACGACTGAAACTTAATAATTATGCGGCCTCATTATGCGGCAAGATATTAACAAAAACTTTGCTCACACACAAAAACCAAGTCAATATGTTAGAGGGAGTAAGCTAGCGCGGCCCCGGCGAACGAAAATGTACTTTATTGCTAATATTATTCTAAGAGGATACCGTTGCCAACCCTAACGCTTTGTGGCAGAATTCTTCGATTTCGTCCCAGGGTGACGATATGGAAGCCTTATATCTCGACACAATAAAACTGTATTGTCCATAATCACGAGATTATCGGAGGAATAGCGTTTGTGGGTATGCAATCATATTGTGTTCTTATACAAGGATTGAACTACAACTCAGGGAAGTTAATCTTGCAGATAATTGAGTTGACAGTGTTTTGTTTGTCGCAGCGGTATTGTGTCTGGAATTAGATGAGTTTCTGAGAAATACGAGGTTTGCTACTATTCATGCTATAATTTGATGCAACATAATATGTTTGAAGTAGATTATGCTTATGTTTTTGTCGATTGAAGCATCAACTAAATCACTATAAAAACCAATACGCTGAATAAATTAATTTCATTAAAATCTCGAAAGCAATATCAACATAGGCACTTCGACTAATTAAATTTCAAATAAAGCAAATCAATAGCTAAAGCGTCAAGTAGAGTACGAGTATAAGAAAGTCCTCTTAAACACATCGAAGTTTTGACAGTTAACGTCAAAAGACATCATAAGTAATAAGAAGGACAATGCGTGGTATAAGGTGCTTGCAAATGCGGGTCTCAAGCTAAATCGAGAACTCATTAGCAAGTCGAACAACAAGATCGCAAGTCATTGCATAGCACGAGACAAGAGGGGTAAAGGGGAGCATCGGGGGGTGTTACGAGGGGGTAATTCATCTACTAGGTATAGTTTCAACTCAATGTCTCCTTGCCCTCGTGAACCGTGCGAGAACCAACTCATTACGCTTCTTTGTGCCTCCCGGCTTTCCATTCATTAATCCATGTATGAAACATTAAGGTTCTATGCTAACCTATTGTTAACTTCAGTATAATGCTGTGCTCGGCCACTAAAGGCTACCCTTTTACTAGACCCACCGGTGCTATTATTTCTTTATAGTGCTGCATTATTATGGGCTGAGAAAACGTTTATTGTTGTAACACGTATACAACGTCGTTGTTTAGGCGTAATATTTTTACCGTTATGTGACTTCAAATTGCTGCAAATCACTATTATGCTTTTTTGGTTGTTAATAACAAAGTGTGAATAAACTTAGCCAATGAGTTAAGCCAGACTAGCTAAGCTAACAATGAAAATCACGAGTAAATGAACGAGAAAATATGACCTAGTTCGTATCATATTACTACTACACTAAAATGAATTCACGTTCCCAAATAAATGCAGGTAAAACAGCAAGCAAAAGTGGCTTAATATCTGCGCTACGATCACCATTGTTGGGAACTCTGAACTCCAATGTTGTTAAAGCGGACAGAAGTTTTATCGTCAAACCACTTTTCATATTTGATGCAAGATAAATTTAGCTGGTTCATGGTCTATTTTAGGAACTTTATTTACCCTGCTTTAGCCTTTGTCTGTTGATTTCCTGCAACATTACATTATGCCAGGGTTTCCGCGTCGTCTTTTATTTGTTATTGCTGATACAATTCGTCTAGGCGTTCGTGTTATTTGAAAGGGTTTTTTGTTTGCCTTGTCTCCGACTGACACGAGGCGTGAGAAAAATGATAAAAAAAAAAATAACTTATAAGGACATCTTTGATGAAACTTTTTCCCAGTGATGATAAGAGAATATAAGGGCATTTAAGATAAAACAAAGCACTTTTTTCAGGCAGGTACCCGTATTTTCATTCAGTATAATCATACAATTCTCTAATGATTAAACTTCATTTGTAAATTGTTAGACTTCGAAATTAGTTTATTTTGTTACTAGTGTTTTATTTAAAGTTTCAGACATTTTGGCATAACATTTATCCAAGAACAATATTGAAACTAAAGTCTGAAAATTCCACCGCCTTCGATGATAACCAGTCACAAAATATAAACTGGAACACGAAGATTCGTAGCGAAACAAAGATCTATACAAAAATTGGCTTCGAATTTCCCCAAAGAGAGTGCCGGAAGCATAACATTTTACTACTATTGCAGCATTCAGTATAGCTCATTATTCTTACTGATAAACAGTTTACGTCCAAACGCTTACAAGATTCTGTCGAGAACAAAGACGACGTTGCGCACACAACTACACAAGTTGTCCGTACTTTAGCTAGACTAGCGACGTGTCCAAACTCTAAGCACCAAGTTCCACGCAACTCATGAATTCTAAAGTATTGACAACCGAACACACAGGTCAATGTTTGGAGACTATAATAAATTATACATTTTTAGACCAACATAATGGACCTTGCCACACATGCTACAAAGTACATACATATAATGTGTGTATAAATAAACAAAGCAATAAAAGTCCACTTACCACGATTATAAAGGCAGAATACACGATCAACTGGTTATAAAAGTACTTGTGAATGTTACCCGGAAAGCATAAAGTTATAGTTATGAAGCTTCTGATCCAGAATGATAGGTCTTCGAAATGCCGAGCCGATGTGACGCCGTTTTACATACAGAAGCACTTTATAGTAAGTAAGCTTACTCTGCGGGGAACGTATGGAGGTATAACTACCATCTCTTAGCTTTAGATGAAATGCTATCCGATCCGTTCTTGGTAAGACCAAGCCTAGTTTCAGAACCTGAAAATGTTAGAAACGGTCTGCAAATAAATCTCTTAGGCCGTGACTAACATTTATTGACCACTTCGCTGAACCAGCTAGCTGTAAAAGCCTCAGAATATTTCAGAAGTAGGTATTCTTTGCTATCGAAGTCTCGACTCTCGGATCGAATGATTGATTGTACGTACTACGAATTCCTTAAAAGGCTTCACGTGCTTGAAATTGAACAGAAGACATAAACTATATCAGTCGCTTAACATGCCGCTAAAAGTCATAAAAACCGATTGAGGGCGGCATGGCGGTGTGAGTAGGTAGACAGTAAACACTATGGTTGGTTGTGGCGAAGAGCCAGCGATGTGTCACTACCCGCTTCTGTAAATTACAAATACGTAGCTATCAAACGCAAAAGAACGATGAGTTGTTTTCATAATAAACTCTTCAATATAAAAGGTCTAAAGATACGTGATATTGACGAAACCTCACAAACACGTAGTACACTTGACAGTAAAACACTATCTCCCTACGAAGTCGTTTGAGTGTTCAATACGTATTTTAATAGACAGTTTGAACTTCACAACTCGTTGAACTAGTACGGGGGGAGTGGAAACATTTCTTGGAGCGGAAGCAAACAAAATTTTATGTTAAATCACGTTTTCAGCACCAGTGGGAGGAAATCGTTTTATTGGAAATAGAAAATTTCACTTTAATTTGAATTTTTTTTGTCCTTTTTTATATTAAGCACGTAAATCGCTTCACATCTTTGTAGAGCAGATTATAAAATATGGAACGAATATAAAATTGTAGCATTTGTAGCCAGTTAATTGCAAATCTATTCTTGTTTCTCTTTTCAAAACAGAACAAGTGACTTGATAATTCAGTGCGCAAACTTAATTCTCAGATACAATCGTCCTTTACGATGGTCCCTACATGCCATCCGCCATTTTTATTTGTATGGAAAAGTCATATTAAATATGCCGCTCATGTTCTTCAGCTCGTTTACGGCTTGAGATTATCCATTTGAATTCCGTCTTATTACGTAATAAAAATGCCACAATGAATGAAGCTACATTGCTTACTTGTACTTTTATGTGGAGTGTTTTGAGAATTTTAATTTGGAAAATTCTTTTCTTCAGGCTTTCTCAGATGAGTAAGTAAGTAAGCGTTCATTTTTTATTCTCATTCATGTTTTTCCTTTGGGATTATTCGATTCTTTTCTTTTCGGAGTTAAATGTCCTTACGCGCAACTGAAGAACCTTTTTGCTTTATTTTAATGACTTCTGTTCTCAGCGACAGTTTTATAAGAGGTAATACTGTGTAGTATACAACTTTATCCCTTCTCCTTTACGATGTTTGTAAACTCCGGGAGGTAACGTGGCGCGTTAGTATCGCATAAAATGTACTACAGCTATAATGGACGGAATTAACAGTAAATCGCTACAAGTTTACAGGTAACTATGAATTTCTCGGAACATTTAAGCTTTTCTAAATCTAAGCATTTTCCGTAAGCTCTGAAATAAGCTTTATGTCGTATTCTATTATAAAACAATCGTTAAACAAAATAGGTAAGATTTAGCGTAACTAAACTTTCTTTAAACCGTTTAAAATTACTGCAATATACGTTAAAACTATTATGAAAGATGTCTATTCTGCAAAACTTTGTCATGAAAAGTTTAAGAAATATTTTATAACGTCTTTGGAACTTTACTTTTACTGCGTGCTTAGGTAAAGTAAAAAGTATTTTGATCGATTCATATTAACATAACAAGTCCCCTGAGTCCTTTTACGAACATGTTTTTCATAGACTTTTACGTCTATGCTTATTATATAGCTACGTATTATACGAATGACTCTAATATATATTCAGTATATATTTTGCTTTACTTTTTATGGCATAATCAGCATACAATGATCCCCCTGCTGGGACACACGCCACCTCTCTATGAGAGAGCGTGGGCTATTAGCCACTACGCATAACTACTGAAGTAGGTAGGTATTATCTGCCTATACTCTTAACTCTATAATTCACCTTAATGCCTATAAAATGAACTATAAAAGCCACAACTCGCGGGTGGCGCGGACACAATTAGTATTAAAGGTACATTAAATCAAAAGTCACTTCATCAAAACAGTATTGTAAGCTCGTTACTAACGAAACTTATCTTAAGGGCACTTTGAAGTTGTTCTAGAAAAAAGACTGACCTAACTAGATAGACACTTTAGTACTTCTTATCTGTTTGTGACGAGCTTTAGGATATTTTTATTTTCGTTTAAAATTTAATAAATGAGAATCAACTGTTTTAAAATTACGAGTCGCTTTTTAAAGAATAGTAGGAAATAATGAACATGTTTTGATATCACTTACGACTTGAGCACGTAAACGGTAACTCACTCACGGTAACTCACTCACGGTAACTCACTCACGGTAACTCACTCACGGTAACTCACTCACGGTAACTAACTCACGGTAACTCATTCATGTTTCATCTGTTATGTTTGAGTCACATGTAAAAGGGGGCGAGCCTATTGCCATTAACCGGGCACAAATTCAGACTGCTAAGTAATAAAGAAAAAGAAACACAATATCACTTTGCCCAACCTGGGAATTTCAGAAAGAAATTGAAGTTTTGTACACAGTTTTGGAAACAGCTGTTTGTTTTACAGTTTACACCCATGAAAAATTTCAATGCCCCACGTGATGAAAGTTTGGGGGTTGAGAATGATGTAGGTACTGATTAAGTAGTAACCGTTTTAGCGTCGGTGTCCCTCCACCCTATATTGAGTATTACACAGTACACACCCCCAGGAGCTGCGGACTGTGAACCAATAACAGAATGTAGAAATAAAACGGAATTCGTATTCAAAACAGACAAACGCAGGCGGCAAACCGCACAAAGGCACAACGCGGCACAAGCCAGTTCATTTCGTTCCAGTACCCCTTTCTCTGAGTGGTGTGGAACGTCAGCCTTTTGACTGCACCTGACGCTATGACGTTTGTGGTCAATGACCTAGGAAACATTTTCTGAAACTGAAAATATTCCCTGTCAATTAGGTTGTTTTCAAAGATTTTTATAAATTACTATTCGACTAATATTAATCGTAGAGTCGTAGTATCTATGTATTATACAATATTATTGGAATGACATTATATTCGTGCCTATAAAAGTATATGTGTAAGTACATAAGTTTTATAAAATTGTGAGTATGAATGTGTGCTAAAAACAATTAAGTCATGTTTGCTACACTCGTGTCAATAGTTGGCCATACCGTAACTTACGTGTACTAAATGAAGTGCATGAGAGGACAGACATATTTTCGTACAACTTGAGTGAATTCGCAAGTTTTGTTGAATTTTGTTTTTTGCATTTAATTTTTACATTTTTTTTTGTTTTTGTGTTGTTTGTTTGTGTTTTACAAGTTATTTGTAAAGTTTAGTGTTTTAGTTACAGTATTAGTCGTAAGCTATTTTCAAAGTATCTTGTGAGTGTTTGCAAACCTGCACTATTGTATTGGGTCTGCCTGTAAAGATAGTGTGTTTGTAATAAATAAATAAACTTTATTTCTTGTCCTTACAAAGTTGTATGAATCTATTTAAAATCAATTCCAATTGTGTCTACTTCATTCCGTTCAAAGCTACCAAGCGAAAAGCGTTCAAAGAAAAGTTTACCCTTTGGAACCAACTAGTGAAACAAGCAAGGGAACTTTGTACAAAACATAAAACTCGGAAGTGCAAGAAGAAATGTCATTATGCCAGGGGTGAGCGTGAATTTGGCCCCTTTCCTCTTCATTTATAATATAATATTAGCAAACTCCCGCGGAAACTTCCTTAATTAGACTCGCGTTAACCGAAACTTAATGTAAAGTACAGTCGACTTCTGCTCTTTTAAAGTCACGTAGATTCAACTCCTATAACTTATAACTCTTTTTGAGTTCGGTCCAGTGAGAAACTTGGATATCTCGGTCAACTTCTTACACTACTGCTCGTTACAGGCGTACTCATATACGAAGAAACGAATAAAAGAACCTAGTTAGGTTTCTTAGATTTCGTAACAACCCACTCTACAAAGTTACCACAAAAAAGGGCGGCTGTAATACGGTCATTGTTAAACATAAATTGGTATTGCAATACAATAACGATAAACCCACATTCATTGTGAAGATTACGTAATAGCGACTAAATAACAGAAAATACCACATAAGTATCCGGCATTCCACATTCTCGATACATTTTATCAAACGTGCATTGCCTGGAGGAAGTTCCTGTTGTACGCAATAACTCAGCTGTATGAGATAATAGCATTTTCTTCGTGGTTTCTAACTGGGTATAGCGGATACGCTATGTAAGTTGTTAATTCTGGATCAACGTTCCGACGAACTTACATTCTGAATTGTGAACATCGATACAGTTTCTAAGTTTTAGTTCGAAGAGCATAAAATCTTTTCGTGTAAACAAGACTTCAACTACGGTGCTTCAACTGAGATGAGTTGCTGGATCTAGACTGCAGATCAAGCAAATTATTTCAGTTCAAGACGACATAAGTTCCAAATTAGGGCGCATTTGCCTGTAACTCCCGACTCATTTAAAATACGCTGAACGGGTTAATTAAGAGAACCAGCCGTGTGTGAAATTGTAAACGTATGTGAAAACATTCGGCGGTTTCTGGGAGACCACCCTCTGCCCTTAATATTTACCTGTTACAGGGTATTGACCTTAAATTTAACACGTCTGAAGGCATGCTTCTATGTAATAACACTCCGTAGAGCTTCCCTCTCCGAAATATCTTGCGATACTATTACAGAACCGTTTACGTACACATTAAATTGATACATGACTTCGGAAAGCCTACCCATTATTTTGTATTTATTTGACTCAAGCTTTCATTTATCATAGTGTGCTACTTTCTACGTGTCGTGGAGTTCCGAAAAACTGTACAGAATAAGTAAATCGATAAGACTGAATAGTATTCGAGTCTGGGCGCTTTGGGTTATCTACGTAAGTATAATCAACGTAACAATCGCGGGTTCTGATTAAGTGTCAGAAACAAAACGTTCCCCAAAGCTCTTTAGAAAGAAGCTGGACAGTGAATTGTTGAAAAGTGAACGAATTCCATTAACGGAAGTGGAATTAAATCCCGGCTTGCTTGATAATTTAGCTGCGAGTGGAGTAATACATACCAACTCGTTACTCGGCGAGTGATCATGCTTTTAGATTGGACCCACAAAGGATTATTGTGCCTTAGCTTTTATATGTCAGTACGCAAGCGGATCACTTACCTACTTACTTGCGGGAGAGGCGATTTGCCACAGCGTACCTACTTCAGCCTAAGCCGGAACGTTTTTCACGTTTGTTGTGTGAAAAATATTTTGACTTGGGCTGTAGTTGATATTTATTGATACATTCAGTGACATTACCATAAAAAATATTATCAACATCGCTAACTATACCTATTTAGGTAAGTGTACCTTAGCAGTACTTACTAAATTAGGTAATTGATTTGAAATTGAAACTCTCTGAGTTTGTTTCGGCTGTTTCTTCTCATAGTAGTCACGTAGGAAACACCGACGCCATCTAGTTAAAAAAATTACGTGTTTGCAAAAACCTATTTGCAAAATAAACATCATTTGTCTCATACAAATTAATGCACATGTCATGCAAATTGTACCTATACAAACTGCGAGCTGCTATTAATTAAAAAAAAAATTGTTATGTAAAAACAGATTTATTTTACAGCCATATAAAATAAGATTATTCAAATCAAATCATTTTTTAAATTGCCTCAACTTTTCACGCGATTGCGTCAAATAAGCAAGTTTCCCAAAGTTTTTCTATTTGTTATGTTGGAGGAGATAAATCCAATTTACTGAATAATTCAATTAGACACGATTTAAAGCCCCAAACTTCTTATGAAGATATATTTTCGTTCGTCTGAGAAATTATCTACATTAATGTTGTAGACAAACAAGTATAGAACCTAAGTATACTTAGGTACCTACCTAAGAAAGCTGTCAAGTAAACGTGGGCTAAATTATTAATTAATAAAAGTGTTTTCTTATTTCTATTATGAAAAGGCTGTAATGCGACAAGACAGCCTCGCCTAATTGTGTGGTCTGACATTTTAAGTCCCACCTATATATTTTCGAGCCTACACTAAAACATTTAGAACAGCTGAGGCTGGCTGAATAAATCTTAAGTAAGTAGGTACGTAAGTATATACAAGCGGCAAAAAACTTAAATCTTTTATAAATTGTGTTACTCCATGCGGCACATAGCAGGACTCGTTAATCAAATTATGACTTAATATACATTAAATAAAGTGCTATCAAAGTATATTTTAGAAAATAAATAACCAAATTGGTTTTGGATTAAAATTGGTAGGGCAAGCCAGTAGTTGATTGAAAGGACAGCGTGTAAACCAAAAAAGAAGGATAAACTTCCTCCGTCAATCAGGCAAAACCACCATGTTTGTTTTTCGACGCTGTCACCGTCTGCTACATCAAAGTTTCCTCGATTTTCGTCAACCGAAAATACGATGATTGATGAACTAGTGCACCCGGAAGCCATTCTGGCGTGGAGAAAAAAAACTTTGTCTTCGCAGGCGGAAGCCGCATTGTTTTTTTTTTTGTCGACCTGACAACGGAAACAGAGGAAAGCAACAAACATCTCTCCGATAAATTGCTCGCGCCATTGAGTTTGCACAACTCTTTATATTGTCATAAAAATGTGCTGCAAAGTAGTTTATTCTTATTTGATATTAAATTTATTTGATTGGAGATTCTCAAAGCGTTCAATTTACGATTTCTGCTTTCATTTAGTAGTACCTATGTAGTGGTTTCACAATTCATTAAAGTGGATCTGCGCTGCGGTGTACCTGTATTCATTGACAATTTCATTACTTAGCGTATGAGTAATTTACGACCAACAATTGCCAGGCGAGTATATAATATGTATTTATATTATTACTGAAATAGGTAAGTAAATCATTAAAGTAAAAATTAAATTAAATTAATTAATTTTAGTAAAATTACAGATTTTTATGATACAGGTATATTTTTTTTATAACACATTTTTTTATTGCCTGCAATAAATCAGAAGCTTAAAATATAGAAATACCTTCACTTGGTACCACATATAACTTGATATGCGTACCCTAATAGAGATCGTTTTTCCTCTCCGCGCAGTTTCCTCAGTATTTGTTCCTTACATTTTCATGTCATTCTTCCTCACTTGTCAGTTGTCATAGATGACAAGTTACATTTCCGACGATTTATTAGATAGATAACTTCGACGATGCGATTCGATAAAAGTTGATAGCTACCTACTTTGCTATAATTCTGACGACTAACATTAGTTAAGTAAAGAATGATTCGAGACGTAGCTAGGTTACCTATCCATGTAAGTGAAGATGAATAGATCGATTAGCCATCACATGTTAAAGTGCTTTGATTAGTTTACCTAAAAGTTTCTTAGATAAACACAAAAGCACTAGAAAACTTATCTGCAAGGCTAGGCAGCTGGCACTCGACACAACTGCTTGCATATAATATTATTCACCACTTTCTGATTGCACAGCTATCTAAGATATCTTTGTTAGGAGACCCCTAATAGAAATATAAATCTCCAAGTCCGTAGGCTGACGATTTATGGAGCCACCCAACTTACCCTTTTTATTAGTCACGTCTGCAACATGAAAATTTTTCTCTTTTCACTACTTTATCTGCGAGCATCGAATATTTTTACAGCGAAAGAGCACAGCCACAACGAAGCGAAAACCATTACGGGGCGAAAGTTATAGACCTCGTAAAACAATAATGTCCCGGCGTAACTTTGAAAATGAATTTTGGCGTAAACGATGTAAAATTAATCTTAGTTTTAATGTCTACATTTTAACAACATTGCCGGTGTCAAAAGTCAATTTATTTATGGTCTGATTGTTTCATGAAAAAACAAACAATAAATTAATCGATCGATTGATTTTCTAGTGATCAATGAGTTAATCCTAATGGCTAATTCACTATTATCAACGATATTTAATGAAATGCTATTAATATAATATTTAGTATGCTACTTAATATTGAGTGAGAAAAGAATATGAAAATAAGCGAAAGAGACACTAAACTACTAAACTTACACTGTCACTTACGGGATATCTTCCGTGATTATCCATTATTATGAGTTCCGGATATAATCGCGGATTAATGGATAATCCCGTAAGTGACAGTATAAGTTTTCGAGAATAATTTGTCTCTAGCATAAAACAGTGATTATTTGACTACTCCCATCACTAAGAAAACAGTAGTAATTAAGACTTTTCCTAAAACCTACCTATATTAATTCATTAAAGGTAAGCCCGATCACTGAATTTGAAAGTCAAGTGTTGTTTAATGAGCCGTTTAATTATAACATTTGTTTGGTCTGTTTGCCGGGCGACCGCTCGAATTTATTGCCAATCAGACCATGACACGTCCGCGGTCCGCGCGACATTAATACGTAACACTTTTATCCCCTAGCCGTAGATCGTGACAGAACACACAAATAATATTAACGATAGCTCGCTAGTGAACATAACTGTCTACCTATATTGGTTAGGAATTGTGTAACAGACGTAATAGTTACGTGCTGAAATGAATGGTTAGCAATTTACTAGTAGCTACATTCCTTTTTGTTAAAGCACATGTCATTGTTACCTTTTCATTCATAAATAAGTGAGCAATGGAGCGCAGCACCATTGCTCACTTATACTTACATAGTATAAAACAAAATCGCTATTTTTGTCTGTCTGTTTGTCTGTATGCTTAAATCTTTAAAACTACGCAACGGATTTTGATGCGGTTTTTTTTAATAGATAGAGTGATTCAAGAGGAAGGTTTTAGTATATAATTTGAACGACATCCACGCGGGTGAAGCCGCGGGCATCAGCTAGTTATGAATAAGAATAACTTAAGTGAACTGATCGCGTTAGAAACACCAGCCTACGCTGCATAACACAAATGGCTGATGTGGAAAAAAAATCAGCCACGCTGAAGTGAACTCAGTCCGATTCAGCTAAGCATGGTCTATCTAACCCCAAGTTACGCTTGGCGTGTACACAGTGGCAGATGTTGGGTATTTCTTTCACTCATTAATCTACCAATAGAGCAATAAACGTTGGAGCCCGGCCAATGTAGACCAGTGTCTACAAAATTTAGTCACAAGAAAACGAACCATTCTGGGCTTGGAGACTCCTGATTTAGCTGTTTGTAAGTAGCACAACTAATTAATTAATGTATCTACTTGAATAGGTATTATAATACCATGACAAGTCAAAATGAATCAAAGCCTTATTTGATAAGAAGACATTGTAAACGTTTAAATCGTCAGGTCTTTCTATTTTGAGATATGGTGAATAGGTCATCCACATTTTTATCATCATCATCATCATGATACCGACTGGAAGACGTCCACTGCTGGTCACAGGTAAAACAATTTCGTCATGTGGCGACTCTTCTTCTTCTAAGCGTGTCGATGGCAATCTAAATTATGTCTTCCTAAAACTGAGCTACTAGTTTGATGCGTTCGGTAGCGTTCATCACTTCCTGTAGTGAACAAACAACAGGACACGATGCTATTAAGTGCCCCATTGTTTGTGGAACAGCACCACATTTACACTCCAGGGCACGAGTCACTTAGGTCAAGTTGTCGACTGATCCTGTGCTTCATGAAAAAAATCCGTAACCTTCACAAATCATCAAACCACACAGTATCGATTTCGATGTTTAAATCCCATGAATTACAATCGAAAATTGCTTAGCACTTAATAACGTCTTTTGAGCGAATAAAAGTAAGGTAAGGTTATCTAGTTTCCCATCTACACGGAATAATATTACAGGGAACTCAATACCTTTATTATTCTTCAATTTACTTAAACTCCACCTTACTCCACCGAAAGCTTGAACTTTGCCGTTTATGTTTGTATTGGTAGAATAATTTAGTTGCTTTCAGTTGTTATCACCTACTTTAACGTTTACCTAACCTATGTAAACTAGACAATATTGCCAACTGTTCTACAAGGTTCTTCGGCAATTACTAATAGTAACTGGAATAAAACAATATCACGCCTGTATATATTCCCCGAAGAAATGGATCTATGATTAGGTACTTGTTTTTGCCATTAATGTCAATAATGGCAAAATGTAGCGATCCCAAGATTGGTCAGCATTCTTGCTTGCAAGCAGAATTCAAATATCTCGCTGATGATGGCGCGTGTGTCGGATCATTTATAGCTACCTCCAAAATGGTTGAGCTGAATGGTGCTGATCCATGCGTTGTGTTCGTGAACGGGCACTATCAGTAGAGACTGGTCATCTCTTAGTTGCCATGGTTTATTTTATTTTATAATTGATTATTTTAACGTTTACTGTGGACGCTCTTAACTCGCACGTATTTTAACATCGTTCCCACATAATAATATGTAAGATCTCAACATGAATGATGTGATTAAGATTTTACAACAATATATTGATTTAAAGAGCGTCCATGAAGTTTCTTGCCCGTTCTTCTCCTTAAAGAATGGAAACTAAGGAATGGGCAACTAAGTACTTTCACAAGTTATTATGCCTTGTGACTGTAGCTTCGTTTTATACATATTATGTTTTTCGTCTAATTGAAATAAATGCTTTGAGTTTGGTTTGAGTTTGAACTTACGCGACCTACCCCATCAGTTCTTTGATTATTAAGCCTTAAGTCAAGGTTCTGAACAAAGACTTTAATAGTCTAAAATGTTTATATTTACTTACTTGTTCCCATTTGTACATTAGGTACATGTACGCATCGCCGTTGTTCTTCCAGTGAGTTTGATAAGACACGGGTAAGTGATTTCACCAAATGTGCAGAGGAACATTCATCATGTCGTAGCTGCGAGAACCCATCCGTTTGTCAGGCAGGGTGATATATTAACTGCAATATACGGCTAATTTCATCTTCAGCACAAGGACATTTGCTGGCTTATTACGACTACTCGTATGATCTGAGATTCTTTTAGGGAATATAAGAGACACCAACGTAGAAATTGGTAATACTTTTGTAATAAATGAGTATGTAAAACTAAAAGTTTTTTCTATACCGCAGAAGGTGCCGCAACTTAATGTTTAAAACTGCCTCGCCTTTTTTGACATTAGGGACGATCTAATTTTCTTGACACCCCAAAAACATCGTCTCATTCCGTGATGCAAAACCAGCGCAAACACACAAAGGCGACGTTCAAACAATATCCGTATAATACGTCAATAAAAATCTGATTCCGGAGCCCTGTAAGGTTGGAGGTATTTGTGGTAAGAAATGACACACTCGACTGCCCAAGTAATACTCTCTTTAATTTAAGGTTACACATGATTATATAGAATAGATTACATACACATAGGTACAACACACATTAACGTCACTACATACACACTACACCTCCCATGGCGGGGTTGAATAAAATAAAATTACAATTTTGTTTTATTTGTTACTAGTAGTCAACTACACAAGAAAAAGATAATTACTAATTATGATAGTACAATTTTGTTCTGTTTTTGTGAATGATATCTACTTTACCATTCTTTTTTATTTTTACATTAGGTGACTCATCAGATATAACTCTGTATGGTCCCGAATACACACTATCTAATTTGTTATACATATTATTTTTAACTAAAACTAAGTCATCAGGATGGTAAGTAACAGGATTTATATTTCTGTCATATCGTTCTTTTTGTGCTAATTTACTTTTGAGTAGGTTGTCTCGTGCATCTTTCTGTGACCTTTGCAATCTAAATTTTAATTCCAGTGGATAATAATCAATGTTGTAGAGTGGGTCAACAACCATATTAGTTAAATTACTTGGCAAAGAGCATTTTTTTCCGAAGACTAACTCGTACGGGGTATATTTCGTTGCTGAATGTACTGAAGTATTGTAGCAAAATGACCAATATGGTAGCCATGTGCTCCATGTCTCTGGATGGTTGTCTGTTTGAATGCGGAGAAATGAATTCAACTGCTTATGCGTGTTTTCCAAAGCACCTATACTTTGGTGATGATAAGCTGTTGAGTTTAACTGTTTAATATTTAATAGATTACATACCTCCTTGAATATTGATGACAGGAACTCAGTACCGCGATCCGTCGCTATCACCTTCGGTACTCCATACCTTAATATAAAGTTATGAACTAACGCTTTCGCTACTTCTTCCGTTCTCTTTGTAACTAAGGGATATGCCTCAATGTATTTGGTGAGTTCGCACTGCAACGTGAGAATGTAGCTATAATTATAATTATCCCTATCCAAAGGCCCTACTAAGTCAATATATATTTTTTCAAAGGCACTATGTGCTGTTGTTGTTATTTCCATTGGTTGTTTGATATTGTGCGGCGAGTATTTTTGTTTCTGACATTTGTCGCACCTCTTTATAAACTCTTTGATATCATTTTCTAATCCTATCCAATAGTAATATTTTTTTATGTTGTTGAACATTCGTCTCATACCCGCGTGGCCACTGGTGGGTAAGAGATGAAAATCATTCAGTATTACTCGTTTATCATCTTTGTTCTCTATTCGATGTACATCCTTTACTATATGTAGATGTGGTCCGGGCCACTTCTTTATTTTATCAATTTCATTTAATAACTTTTCTATAAAAACGTTATTCTTATTACTTTTTATTAAATATATTTCAGTAATGTTTAAGCTTTTACAAAAATCTTGTAACTCTCTCACAAATTCGGCTCGCGATATTTGCGATGGAGAAGATACGTGTTTGACATATACAGTCTTTTCATTAGGAGTATATACAAATGTATTACTCTCTTTACTTATAACACTACTTTTCCTAAATGTCTCTAACTTGCATGCATCAATAAAACGTAATTCCACTGATTCGTTTAATGTACTAGTACTATGAGTGCTTACAGCGTTTGGTTGATCAGACCGAACTGTAGTTGTGCCACTCGTTCCTATCTTGGAAGTATTGTCAATTAGGTTTCTTTTCTGAGCTCTAGTCATAACCGATACGCACATCTCGTTCATATGTTTTAAATCATTGCTTGTTATGGAAATTCGAGACAATGCGTCTGCAGCCGCATTTTCCGATCCCTTAATATGTTCTATCGTAAAATCATATTCTTCTAATAATAACCTAAATTTAAATAATCTGCTTGATGGGTCTTTCATGTTAAATAATGAAATTAAAGGTCTGTGGTCCGTGTAAATTTTAAAATGTTTTCCGTACAGATATGGTCGGAAATGTTTGATTGCCCACACTATAGCCAGCAATTCTTTGTCTATTGTCGGATAATTTATTTCCGATTTGTTAAGTGTCCTACTTGCAAAAGATACAGGCCTGCCATTTTTGTTAGACAAAACTGCACCAATTGCATAATTAGAAGCATCTGTCTGAAGATTAAACTCACTTTGTTCTGAAAAATCCGGATATTGCATAACCGGTGGAGATAAGATTTTTCCTTTTAACTTATCAAATGACGACTGACACTTTTCATCCCATATAAAAGAAGCATTTTTACGACATAATTTGTTAAGTGGATAAGCTAGTTCAGCAAAGTTGGGAATGAATTTTCTATAGAAATTAACAAATGCAACAAACCTCCTCGTTTCCTCTACATTTGTTGGACATGGATACATTTGTACAATTTTTATTTTTATCCGGGTCAGGTAATACTCCGTTTCCAGATACCACATGGCCTAAATACAGCAATTCCTTCTTTAAGAAATTACATTTCTGCGGGTTTAATTTTAAATTTACTTTTCGCAATCGTTCGAAAACGTCTTGTAGATTCTTGGTATGACTAGCTAAGTTTCTTCCAAAAACCACTAAATCGTCTAAATAAATTAGGCATTTTTCATACGTTAATCCCGTCATTGCCATTGTCATCATTCTGGAAAATGATCCTGGACTCGTTTTTAAACCCATTGGCATACGAGTCATTTGGTACTGTCCTGAACAGAACGCTGTGTACTTTCTGCTTTCCTCTTCTAGTGCAATGTTGTAATAACCTTGATACATATCTAAATGCGAAAAATAAACCGAACCAGACAGTGAATCAAGTACTTCAGTAATATTAGGAAGTGGGAACCTGTCGTCTTCAATACAATTATTTAATTTACGGTAATCAATAACTAGTCGCCACTTTTTCTGACCTGTACTGTCCGTCTTTTTAGGAACTAGCAAGACTGGACTGGACCATTCGCTACGACAAGGTTCTATAATCCCTTCTTTCATCATTTCATCTATGTGTTGCTTAATCTCTCCCTTCTGTGAATGGGGTAGGTAAACGATATGGCTTTGTAAATACAGAAGTTACATTTGGTTTTAAACTAATAGAATGTTTATAAATACTAGTTGTAGTTAATCTATCTCCTGGCAAATAAAAAATATCTGAGTACTTTGCGCATAAATTTTCAATCGAAATTTGCTCTTCCTTATTATGATGTTTAAGGTTCAGTACTGTAAATAATTGTTTAACTCTTCTTGAATCCCGCTCTGATTTATCAAAATTACAAACATTGTAGTTACATAATTTTTCTATACACGGATTAATGTCCGTTAATGTACACGACTTATCCGTTGTATTTAATATCTTAATCGGTATTAGACCATTAACTGGTGTTGTTATACAACTGGCCAAAAATACTCCATCACTAATCTCCTTAGAATGTACTACACACTCTTCTGTAAAATTAGTTCTAAAATAATGAACGGATTCACATCTTGGGTAAATTTCCAGTGTGTTTTTATAACTCAGTAAAGGTAAAACTATTTTTAAATTACTTTGAGTCAACAATGTTATAGTGTCATTACTGAAATCTAATATGGACCTGTGTTTATTAATAAAATCTTGACCGATGATGCCATTTGCTCGACATGGCAGAGTATCGAAAACATAAAACTTATTACAATTAAGGTGATGATCACCCGAAAACAATGTTAAACAAACATATCCCATTGCATGAACTTTGCCACCAATGCCATTTATGACCATGTCCTCTTTATGGAGTGGAATGTTTTGTTCTAGTACATGTTTATATTTTAAAGCCGAAATTGTAGCACCGGTGTCAACTAACCATGAATATGATTTGCTATTACTTGTTAAATTAATATGATAGTTAGAGTCTGTTGCGAAAATAACATTATTCACGAAAAAACTCATTTCCATTGTCTTGATTTTCTAGTCCCGTTAGTACATTAACCGCATGTTTATTTGTGTCTTTGGGGGGTTGGCTTATCCCTTGGTTACTGCGACTCTTATAATACGTCCTACCTCTACCGCGCCATGGTGCTCCTCGGCCTCGATGTGCTGCCCCGCGGCTCTGCTGGCGCGTCTGCTGGCCCCCACGAGGGTTGTGGTAGCCTCGACGAGAACTGAAATCATTGTTTCGTCCCCTATTATAATATGTCCTGTTATAATTATTATTTTGATAATCTCCACGGTTGTTCTGTTGTCTTCCTCTAGAAGAATACATACCTAGGATCTCGCCGGAACCCGAACACGGGCCTGCTATGGATGTTTCTTCATCCTTCGCTCCTTGTACAGCGTCCTTCATGGATTCGTAGTTCCTAGCTGCAATGATAGTTGAAAGACGGCGGTTTCGCAAGCCATCGGCAAACCGTTTGATAACTAGCTTTTCATTCAAGGGTTTAATCGTTTTATATGTCTCTAAATTACCTTTGGCTTGAGACACCGTCAGATCCACGAAAAGTTCCGAAAGTTGGTTACCATAATCCTGAACTGACAGCTCATTTTGCTTTAACTGATGAATTTTATTTTGTATTGCAAACGGTGACTTTTGAGGCAGTAGAACTCTACGCATATCATTTATCAAATCACCAACATTCGAATATTCTGTCTGTAACTGCAATTTAGCATTCTGAGACAACCTGCTCTTCAAAACAAACTGTACTAACTTCTTGTTACACTCATCACTAGCCAATAACGAGCTATAGTATTCTACATTGTCAATAAATTGCTTAAGCGAAGATTCATTATCAGTTGTTATCATTGGTAATAAATTAAGTGCTACTTTCAAATCAAAAGTCTCCATTTTTGTATCCTCGCTAGTACTACTCGTACTTGACATAGCGCATAAATCTAAAATTTGGTTATACAGTGACTTAAAATCTATACAAAACTTATCTATTAATATCTTTTCACTATGTCCTACCTTACCCTTCGTTATATCATCGGATATCTCCTTGATTATATCTGTATATTTATCATAAATTCCCTTTGATTCCCACAACTTTTTCTCTAATACCTTTCCTTGCCTACGCTTTGGGCCTAGTTTAATTAAATATGTTTTAATACATTTCAATTCTTTATATAGAAGTTCTAAGACATCTGCCATTACTTACCATCATATTTAGTTGTTTAAACACTTAATTGATTACAGTTACGAGTACAATGTTACATAATTATTATTTACTAGGATTACAGTTGTTGTTACGATTATGCACTTAACTAATAAAGTTCTGTGTCCGTTTTACGATGCCCGTTGTTTTCTGTATATAAGATTTCACTATATTTACCACATCACTTATCACATTTTTTTTTTTTTTTGTTTTTAGCACTTTCACTTAGATTGCAGATGCGTAAATTGGTGACCGCTATCTTTTGTCATACTATGTCGCCCTTCGGTCGTCCTTTCTCCGAGGATTGTCCTGATTGTCTCGCTCCTGATCTTCTTGATATAGCACTCCTGTATATCTCCTGATTTATCCAGCGTACATGACAACGCCGATACATTTGCAGCAAAAAATACAGCACGCCGAGTCCCAGAACCAGCACCACTATGATCATCAGTATGGTGATGGTGGATATATGAAATTTCATCTGTTCCAGATGCGTATTATTAGTTCCTCCAGCTGCGTTTTGCACCACCACGGTCTCTTCTTTAGTCTGGGTACTTCCCATTTTTATTAATTTCGTATTTTCCGTGAGTAACGACCTGATTTCGACTTGTCACAGCCGCTTGCAATTAAAATATTGTAATCCATCTTAGCTCAGCTTCACTTAGTACTTTTGTTTAAAACTTACTACCCTTATATGGTACGGCGGTAACGCGAACGCGCGGCGATGTCCGCTGGCAGGGTCGCCATGTAAGGTTGGAGGTATTTGTGGTAAGAAATGACACACTCGACTGCCCAAGTAATACTCTCTTTAATTTAAGGTTACACATGATTATATAGAATAGATTACATACACATAGGTACAACACACATTAACGTCACTACATACACACTACAGCCCTTCCTACAACAGAGTAAAATTACTGCGTGGCAATTGACATGCGGATATGGAAATAAGATGAAGGAACACTCATTCATCCACACATCCCTGCTCATATCCCGAGTCGCGTATGTACCATCGTCGTGAAGACTCGACCTTGCTCTTTGTTCCCGAACCCTCATATCTTGAGATCCTTCATTTTGAAAGGCAGTTCGTTATCCGCGAGTGATTCTGTTCCAAACATGTTAAGGTTCCAGGAAAGGGGATTTAAGACTCATTTACATGTTTCTAGTGCTTAGCAGAGTGAGTGACAGTTTAGGAGCTAAGGTTTTACATAACAGTATCTAAGTCTTGCTCTATTCGCATTTTAAGCACCTAAACTGAAGAATAACAAGCAAAGTTTCAGGAAAAAAAATAGTTTATTTGCGAAAAACTTATAAAGTTCACAACAGATATTGGACCATGCTATCAATAAAGTTACAATAGAAGTTCAAGGTTCATAAAGTCTCAAACTAAAAGAACACTGGACAAACTTACCTTGACCTATGGCATCGAGTCTTATTCAATCTGTGTCGAAAGGGAAGGCGGAAACAACAGTAATTCCTTTAAAACTTTGAAAGCAAGAACTAAGACGCTATTTTCTCCGTGGGACTACAGTAATGGCTCGCTGAAATGTTTATAGCGCCCGCTTCGCGTCCTGCGAGCCTGAAACAAATCTCAGATCGCAATAAATCGTACGCTGTAGGTACGTACCGAGATTTATTCTTTGATTAGCGTCTCTCTATTCACCGGATACGAACACAACAGAAAATGGCTAACACCGAAGGAATACAACCTACTATAATATCGAAGTATACCAATCACTACATAGTATAAAACAAAGTCGCTTTTTCTGTCCCTATGTCCCTTTGTATGCTTAAATCTTTAAAACTACGCAACAGATTTTGAAGCGGTTTTTTTTAATAGATAGAGTGATTCAAGAGAAAGGTTTTAATATATAATTTGTTGCGGGCGAAGCCGCGGGCATCAGCTAGTAGTATATATTCTAGGACATATTTAAGTGCACAAGAAAACGTCAAGCACAAACTTCAAGCTTACATTTCTTTTTTGTTTTTCTCTTGTTGTTACTTAAGTAAAAATGAACCCATCTTAATCTTAAGCTGTCTACCCGGGATAAAATAAATTGGCTAAGCGACTGATCCTCATTTCCTATTCAAGATTTTATAAAATGCGACATAAAAAATTCTTTGCGCTAACTGAAACATCAAAACAGAAAAGTTTAAAAGACTGGTGCAGGCTGTTAGCATTTATCGAAGAGATTTAGGATGGGTACTTTAAAGAGGTTCTATTAGGTATCAAAAGCAATAACTTTGAAAAAATAATGAACTAATAAACTTGACTCCATTTTTGGTCCATTGGTTGCAATCGCGACTGCTGAGCATCCTTCTGGTCCTTTGTTCGATTCCTGGGTCTGGAAAATTGTTAAAGGAATTTTCATCAGGAATTTCTCAGTAGCAACTACGGAGTTTTTACTTGTGCCCGGTTGATGGCAATTAAAAGACTGGCCGCCTATTTACAACTGGTCAACAAAACTAACGAAATTTCGGTGTACTATTAGGTGTACACTTCTGCCTGACCCATCTGACCATTCGGGAATTACAGACGTATGATATTGGTGTGTATCTAAAGGTGCGCGCAAATTGAGCGGGACGGAAAGCGAACTGGCTGCGGACGCGTCTCGTGTTGTTTAATAGGCCTCCAAAAGACGTGCACTACTGGACATAGATGCCGCAGTCTTTCGGCTGAAATGATGATGATAATGAAATACATAATATGTCAGAGTCAGGTACGATATTCACATTCCGATCCGGAGTTCAGTTTGCGTGGTTTATAAGTTGAAACTTGTACCACAACCAAAGTAAATTATTATTATGATTCCCGCTTAGATGTCTTTGCATCTCTCAATATTCTTAGACATCAAGAAAATGAAAAATTTGCCTCACACGGATGATTATGACTTATGAGACTTCGAATTGTTAACATGATTATGTAGGTAAAGATTAAAAAAATAACACGGTTGGTTGACTTTCAACCACTCAGCAACTACCAGATTTACCTAAAAACACGTGGGACTACCTAGGACCCTAGATATTTTATGCCAGTCGTGTAAAGTTGTAAATGAAATGAAGAGGAGTGAAGATCGATTAATCCTTAATCTGGCAAGATGGCCAGTTGCTGCTAATTTAATGCGGTTAATAAAATATTCATTGTACTATGAACCTACAATTCTAAATTCCTTAGGGAAATCAAATGTTCTCAGTCTTTCCTTTGCATTACAGAAGTCAGTGAGACTCAAGCTATAGCATTCCACGTAAAATCTTTAATAAATGAAAGTAGGTAAGTACCTACCTACGAAGGCCTACATTCAAAGTAAGGAAACGAATCTGCTTAATCCTGTGGCAAATTGGTGGAATTAGCAAAAATCTGGAAGAGAGAGTTTTTATTTTGTTTCAGCGTGTGTTACAGGAAAACAGTACCTAAACATTACAGAATAGGGGATCGGACAGGGTCAAAATAATGTGATTCTGTTTAGTCCGTAAGTTAGATTATCGAAAAATATTGAATACGTGTTTTTTGTTTTATCAAATCAATAAAAAATGACGAAGATAAAACGTGTCAAAGATCTTGGAGTGGGGCTTGAAACGTCACTTGTGTCGTCAAAATGTACTATCATATGACGTCACACGAGTTTTCGAAGCACTGTATCGTCTTCATTTTAAGTTTACGTGAAAAAAGAAAAAATACGTGTCCAATAATTTTTGGAAATCTATCTGACGGACTAATTAGTTTTTTTTTGTCCGATCCCCTATTATTTAACAAGACTATCGAATGTGTGCCTTCGCACGATTTCCGATAGGGGATCCATATTAGGTGGTCACTTTCCAATAGGGAAACGACGCTTGGGGTAGCAATTTTTTTTGGTTACCTACATAAAAAATATGAAAATTGGCGTAACTCACAGTTAAAACATTAGCAAATAAAAAAACTCCTACAAGAACTTACTGATGACAGGCTAGATTGAATAGCATGTCCTTTCCAAGCCTTTGAAACGTTAAAGTTGTCTCAACCCCACCTTGCGTTGCTTTCCAAATTGAGGAAAGCAACGCAAGGTGAGGGGGAGGGGGAGATTTTTTTTTTTAATAAGTTGGTATTACGTAACTCAAAGCTAGTGCTGTTTAAGGTAAAAAAACTGGCCAAGTGCAAGTTGGACTTGCACATGAAGGGTCCACCATGACTTCTTATAGGTTTTTCCTGTAATCTATATTAGGTACGTGTAACGTGTTGAACTAATTTCTGTATTTTCGTTCAAAATTTTAAGCTCAGTAGTTTCGGAGATAAGGAGGGGGGGGAATGGTCGGACAGACAGACAGACACACGAGTGATCCTATAAGTGTTCTGTTTTTTCCTTTTGAGGTACGGAACTCTAAAAAGCACAGTAGATCAGATCCACAACAATAATACATTGTATATACCGGAAGTATATGCGTATTGAAGTGAATAGTATGTCAGCTCTCCCCAGATAGTTCCGATGTTTACGTTTAATCAGCTCGTGGCTAGGATGTTTGATTTATACAAACTTGTGTCCACTACAGTTCGATTCTGAATGACGGAAGGTTGACATTTCTGTGTTTATTGAAACAATACGTGAAACTTGTAACATAACTTAGTATAAATTCGCCGAAATGGATGGGTAAAAAGTACACCTATCATGTAGCCAAGGAATAGGCTTGAGGCTATATTAAGCAGTCAATAATGAGTGTGCTGCATCATCATCATTTCATCCGAAAGACGTCCTCTGCTGGACATAGGCCTCCCCCACGTGTCGCCACATAGACTGGTCCCGTGCGTCTCTCATCCAGCGGATTCCCGCAACCTTCATCAGGTCATCGTTCCACCTAGTTGGAGGCATTACAACGCAACGTGAATGACTGATCCCTAATAAACCGGCACACATTAGGTAGGTAGGTAGGTATACTAAAACTGTATGAAGTGCTTATGGTTATAGTAAAGGACGTTGCATGTTTGATTACTCGCTCTTCATGACAAAATCCTTCATCAAAAAAATTGTCAACCAGACCTCAGGACCTGTCGTCGTGGCCCATGTTCATTTCAGTCTACTTGAACCCTCCGATGTAATATATAGAGTCAATATACCTATGTAGAACAGGGTCGAAAATGACAAACAAAGGAACAAACAGATAAGCTGGTCCTTACCTACTTCTTCGTTTATATAATACCTACGACATTAAGGTATCTAAAATCCAATTAAATAGCTGTCACTCAAACCGATCCATCAACACTGCTTGTCCCAAGACCAAAACGTTTCCGCGGACCCTTTCCTGTCCCAAAAAACTGGCACCAAGAACATGAGTTACCTACCAGGAATACGAAAACTGGCAGCTAGTGTAACGTAACACAATTGCTCTCCCCAAGTAATTGGTATGTGGAAGTATAACATAGAGCTATTACAATCTGCAATCACTTTAGCCGTATCTAGTACCGTCAGATTGGATGGAAACCTACGCCAGCAGATCTCGGTAACGGGGATGGATGTAGATATTCCCAGGAACGTATGTATGGAATACAGTTAAAATATTTGCATCGAAGTAAGAGGATATAAACCTGTCTAGCCATTTTAGTCAAATGCTACTGCATGACAACTTAAAAATAATCGGATTATAGATTTGGATTTTCCGTTCATGTGACGAATCTAAAAGATTCGAGCTGTTAAATAATTGATTTCCTACACCTCAATATGGGCCCATTATTCGTAGGGTAGGTACTTCCGGCCCAATCTCATCCTAACGCACATTGAACAAGTAGATGGCAGCCTACCTACTTATTAGTAGAATAATATACGTATGTTCTAAACCGATAAACATAATAAATTCAAGTGCCCTTTCCCTGGTCAGAGGGTCGTCTTCCCTCCCTTTCCGAATAGGAATAATGTCCTAAAGTGTCCATTTCACGCCAATAAAATCCATTCCATGACCATTTCAATAAGTTACAGATTTGCGGCGAGTGACCATTGCATGCTAGTAACGCCATCTGTGTTCTGCTATTTACACTAAACGGCTTCAATTATTTTGTTCTGATCACGATACTATTTCCACAACAATCTATTCTATTAATAATAAAGTACTTAATGTAATTAAGACAGCATTACTGAATGAACTGAATCTGGTATAATTTTATTCTGAATGTGGCGCCACCGTGAACTGACAAGGTATTTTTTTTATACTACACTTGCTTGGTAAGTGTACCAATACTACCCCACTAGGCTTGAAAGCTGTTCATTAAACCTTCTCAAAAATCTAGGCAGATATATTGTATGGAATTTCATTACCTACTGCCCTGAAAATCAGGGTAGTAATGCGTTCATTACTAACGCGTTTTGTTTTTTTTTTAAGTCTTGATGACGTTGCGCGTTGGTAGGTAATCAAACGATTTAATTTTACCATAAA
Source organism: Diarsia dahlii (assembly GCA_949775195.1). Taxonomy (NCBI): domain Eukaryota; kingdom Metazoa; phylum Arthropoda; class Insecta; order Lepidoptera; family Noctuidae; genus Diarsia; species Diarsia dahlii. The sequence goes on along the minus strand of OX459194.1, from coordinate 10,846,330 downwards.
AAGTACTGGCCACTAGAACTTTTAAAGCTCTACACTAGATTTAAAACACTCTCTCGCTTCAACACGCGCGTAAGTTGGAACCTGCAAAACGGGGCGTTTTTACCTTCTCTAAAGCCGCGTCCCCACTCGACCCGCGCGTCTCGGCTTCGCGTGCCGCGCGGCTCTAGTGGGGACGCGGCTTAACATCTTTTAGCGCGAAAATTGATTGACCCACTAAAATTTAAATAAAAAAATAAAAATAATAGTAATAAGTTTATTTCACCTAAATGTAACATATTGATCATTGACGTATTTTGTAGAAACGATTTTCTTGGTAAAGTTTAAAGTTTGGCGGTGTAAATCACAAGTTAAAATGAGTGATTCCAGTGACAATGATAGCAATTTATTTTTTGGCTATTTTGTCTTTTACTTCTTTGTGCTAGATTTTTTTTCATATTTTCTAAACATAATGGTTCAAAAGTTAGAGGGGTTTGTTTTTTACTTTTGGAGCGATTATTTCCGAAATTATTGGCATTATCAAAAAATGATTTCAGTAGAGGCCACACTTGGAACAAAAGTTTGAGTCAAATACCTACGATTCTCTATCTCACTCTCTGTGGGCTGGCCTCTCTTTCTAAGGTGGACGATAGTATTGCTATCTCGTTATTAAAATCTCCTTATTCATTTTTAAAAAGAGTCACCACACAAATGTAACCAGAAGTTAAATACTGTCAAATAATGTGCTAATAAATAAAAAGTTAAACTAAGATTACTGAAATTAAAATTCCAAAATAGTATGTCACGAATGCTTGACAAGGTTGGCGAATCAGTGAATTATTTTCCCATTTCCTAAGGATGTGGTAATGTGGCAACATTGGCCCCACATGTCAACATAAATCGTACCAATATGGCGGTTGTTTACTTTGCGGTTCACAGTTTCGTTTGAGATACTTGCCTGTAATCAAAGTTATAATTGAGAAAATGGTGCAAACTTGTGTAGTGCGTGGTTGTGGTAGTACGTGGTGTCCAGGAGGTGATATAAGATTTAACGCGTAAGTGTTTAAATCGGGATTTTTGACACTGAATAATTTTAAACATATTTCTCCATATTTCTTTGTATTTTCAATTAATTACTTCATAAAAGCTTGACCTATGATTTAGTCAATGATAACTTAGATAACTATGTAAAGACCAAACAGTTTTACATTGAATTTCATGGACTTTAAGCAATTTTATTTGTTTTTGTTTTTAAGGAGTCATACTGAAGTAGTGTGACCATATTGGGGATATATCTGGGACTTTCCGTGGGATCTTCATTAATTATATAGTCATTATCATACTCGCTTTATTACTTTTTTCACACACCGCCGTGTTATTTCGGTTAGTTCTTTGAAATATCATAACATTTTCGTGAATTTTTAACAGTAGTCAAATAGCCAATTACTATTTAAATAATACAGTAAATGTAATGAATAATATAAAATTATGTTCTGATTTCACACTCTTCTGGTTTTAGGTCAACAGCGAAGCCCAGGTCTCTACGAAGATTAATAGGGGCGTACAGGTGTAAATAAAATCAACTGAAGAAAAAATACTGCAGAAGAAATCTAAGATTCAAGCAAAGAGTTTTACGACAGACTAAAAGAATCAGGACATATCTTCGTAATTTAAGAAAATATTATAATAAAATGATTTTAATTTAGAAAGTGTTTTTGTTTCTTTTTGAGGTTTTATACATATGTATTACCGTTCCTATTATAGCCCCGTATTTAGATGAAAATACATAATATTAAAAATTCCACAGTGGTAAAAAACCTTAAGGGGACGGTGAACGAACATTCTCCATACAAACGTAATACCAAAATCATTCGCGATACGAACATATTACCAACTTAAAATTATGTTATTCGGATACAGACGATATTTATCTAGGTTCCTATTAAACTTTTTTTTTAAAACATTTACTATTTACGAAATGCAAGGGAATTGCTATTTACTATAAATAGTAAATAGGAACCTAGATAAATATCGTCTGTATCCGAATAACATAATTTTAAGTTGGTAATATGTTCGTATCGCGAATGATTTTGGTATTACGTTTGTATGGAGAAATGTTCGTTCACCGTCCCCTTAACACTGACTTACCCAGAAATCTTTATGTTGTGTGTGTTTGTATGTTGGAAACTCTTTACTGTCCAAACGCGCTAGAGGCCTTATAAATGATTTATTACTTTAAAAAAAAAATCATCTTTTAAGTATCATTTTCATTAGTCTACAAAATAAAAGAATGTAATTTCTTTTTTGCGATTTCATGATTTTATAGTAAGAGTGGTACTGGGCAAAAATCTCTCCCAAATCCTTCCAGATTCATTATCTTGAGCCACCCCACCAGCCCTTGCGGTAGGCAACCACCGTGGTCGTGTCATCACCTCTTCTGTCATTATGATTTACTAGCTTTTGCCAGCGGCTTCGCCCGCGTGAAAATGGCGATTTTCCATACAAACTTTCATCCCCTATTTAACTCCCTTAGGGGTTGAATTTCAAAAAATCCTTCCTTATTCCTTCATCATTTCAGCCGAAAGACGTCCACTGCTGGACATAGGCCTCCCCTAAGTGTAATTTTTGCTTAGAGGGGGTTTGCCATAATCGTCACGCTTGGCAGGCGGGTTGGCGATCGCAGTACGGTCGATACAAAAAGCACAGAGAACGCTGCTGCCCATTCTCTTACGACACCCACGGGAAGATATGGGATGGTGCTATTCTTTGCGTCCGACACCATACGGAACATTATTATTCCTTGTCTAGATTATAAAGGGAACCTCTGTGCAAAATTTCAGCTTTCTAGGTCCAAGGGTTTGGGCTGGGCGTTGATGAGTCAGTCTGTCAGGACTTCTCTTTTTATTTATATAGATAGATAGATAGATCATTAATTTCGTATTGCTACAGGAACTAAACTTTTATACTGGCCATGGTCTATATTCTATTTCTGTGCGAAATTACGTACGTATACGACCTAAGACTTTTTTGCGTGATTGAAAATGACAAACTGCCAAAAAAAATCAGGAACTTTCACACTGTAAGCAAACAGCTTCTTTCGTAATTTATCATTGGCATCTTTCATCAATCTAGAAGTGAACAGAGATGTGGATATATTAATTTAATCAAACACAAGTTATGAAAAGGAACTATGTAATGTCCTAGGTAAAATAAAATAAAGGTTACCCTACTTAGAAAGAGAGGGTCAGCCCACAGAGAGCGAGATAGCGATGCATAAGTTTTGCTTCAAGTAGGTATTCGAAGTGTGGTCTCCATATTTATCTATAACTTCATGGTAAACCCCTATTCATAGTGTAGTATAAAGCAGTATATATCACTCGAGGGTAAGTACAGATTACTAAACTCGTGTGGTTTACGGCCCTCCGCTTCGCGTCGGGCCTCAAATGCACACTCGATAAGTGATCTCTGCCTTACTCCCCTTGGTGAATAAATAGCTATTAAGCTATTGCATAGCTTCTATCGCGGGCCTTGAGCGTGGAGACCGAATCCAGAAATTCCGTAACGAAAATAACATGAGCGTAGGTTGCTAGGTTACGGAAAAATAACAAGGTTGTCAAATATCTAAATTAAATTATATAATTTTCAATGCTATGACACTTACGTCAGGCTGTCAATACTTTTTTTTTAAATTTTCTGTCATAGAGTTTCTTACTAGCTTAGTCTATGAAGGTTACTTTTGATTTATATATACATCGCGCGAAATTCGATGATCAAACAAAGGAAAAAAATGCTACTATTAATATCATAAACGGGATATTTACCATGTTTGATTTTTGTTTCGAGTTCCCGATATTTCGGCGCTGTTACAAGCACCATGATCACGGATAAACGTGTATCCGTGTAAATCCGATAAAACAGTTTATCCGTGATCATGGTGCTTGTAACAGCGCCGAAATATCGGGAACTCGAAACAAAAATCAAACATGGTAAATATCCCGTTTATGATATTAATAGTAGTGTCAGTGACCATGTCAGTTTAAAAAAAAGAAAAAAATACTGCCTAAATAAAATAAATAAATAATTATAATTGCTTAAGTTGATAAAAAATGCTATGCAATAGCTTTACCGCGGTAGTCTCCGAGTGCCACAATTGTTTTTTTTATTACTTACATTGAATTATCAAAAATAAAACTTAACAATGGCTGTGTGAATGTTAATTAATGTTAGACCTTACATTAATTTATTTGAATGACATGTTCAGAAAAATATTATTTACTGCTGCAAAAACAAAACAAGCTTAAAGGTTTGTTTTTCATCATGGTAACATTCTGCTAATGTCACCGGTCATTCCCGGGCGGGTTCTTCGTATCTCGTATCATTCTAAAGTTGAAAAAAAAGTGTATTTTCTGTTTGGAATCATATAAACACTTGCAAGAGCAATAGAACAATACACAAAGAATTTAAGAGTACTATATTTATAGTATAAACCGTATCCAGTTAAATAAAATGGTTCAACCAACCTCTAAAGTTTTAGGTAAGTTTTACTTTGTTTCAATGTTCAAAGAATTGCTGATAATGCTATCTCAAAAATGTGTTTTTGGTTATGTTAGTTAATATCTTGATGGTTGAAGGCTATATATTTTTCTTTGTCAAAACATGAAAAGTTTTTAAATACTTCCTACAAAACTTATAAATTCACAGTCCATGATTTTAATTGCAAGTTGTATTCACAATATGACTTCATACAACTAATATTTTAATATCTTTTTAGAAATGGCTGGTGTAAAGAAAGTTTACATCAACAAATCAAGTGTTGAAGCACAAATTAACATTATACTGGAAGCACACCCTGTAATTGGAGATGACTTCAATGCATGGTTACTAAAAGCTGTTACCGTAATTGATTTGACTACACTCTCGGGTGATGATACACGGTCTAATGTGTTCAGGCTTTGTGTTAAGGTGTGTATTAAAACCCGTCTTATTAGTGATAACATTACATGCATGTTGTTATGTATTCCCTTAAGGATTGTGCTGTGAATTATATATTATGTAGTAACACCCAAACTTAAGTTCCGTTTAAGTTATATGCGAAAAGCCAAGCTTCTTGCCACACACATAATAGGGGATCGGGCAAAAAAAACTAATTAGTCCGTCAGATAGATTTCCAAAAAATATTGAACACATATTTTTTTATTATTATTATAGACACCAGACGGGCAATCAGTCCTTTCGTTGTGGATTATTTCGCCCAGAAATTATGATGATACAGTGCTTCGAAAACTTGTGAACTCTTCGAAAAGTTACATGTCAGTACATTTTTTACCTACAAATAACGTCACAACGCTATCTTCGTAATTTTTTATTAATTTGATAAAACAAAAAACATGTATCTAATATTTTTCGATAATCTAACTGATGGACTAAACAAAATCATATTTTTTTTTACTCAGTCCGATCCCCTATTGCATACCCATTAACACTGGGCAGGTCACGTTGTGAAGACAGCCGGACAGATAGGCAAAGAGAGTCACAAACTCTGATGTGATGTGTCTCAAAATGGTGATGATGATGATGATTGAGGACCATGATATCTTACTTACTTTGGAGATGACAAGAATAAAAAAGATAGTTTTTTAGTTTTTCTTTTTCATTTCAGGCTGCAAATCCTTTACCCAAAGACTTGATACAAAAGCTAGAATTAAAGGAACCCATAAGAACTGGGGCTGTGTGTGTATACCCTAACAGGGTGAAGGATGCTTACGAGGCCATCAAACTAATGAACCTCACCACAGAAATCAATATTGCTGCTGGTAAGCTGAACTTTTACTATATTCTTTAGCATAATCAGCCTATAATAATTCCACTTTTGGGACATAGGCTTAACTGCCGTAAAGTAAAATCATGAAAGTATGCACCCTTATTTCAAGAGTTCAAATTATTTTCAGTGGCTACCGGTTTCCCCTCTGGTCTTTACCCGTTAGAGACAAGACTGCAAGAAATAAACTATGCAGTATCAAGTGGAGCCACGGAGATTGATGTGGTCCTTGACCGCAGTCTGGTACTAACTGGGCAGTGGGACACACTTTACCATGAAGTTCAGCAAATGAGGAAAGCATGCGGTAAAGCTCATCTTAAAGTCATCCTCGGGGTCGGAGAACTGGGAAGTTATGAAAATGTAAGTTTTAAGAGCAGCGTTTCACACTACCCGTATTTAAATTATTAAACAGGTGTGTGTTTATTTACGTATGCGATGTTTATTGATGTAATGTCAAATGGCACTTAATGCAGATGTCCTATTAAGATCTTTCATTTAGTTCAGTAAAATAGTAGCAGTAAGTAGGTAGGTACTTTGAAATTTCACTTTTTTGTTCCATCTTGTCAGTAATCAATTTAGTTGAGAGACAGAATCCATTTTGATTCAGACATATTCAGTTGTTTTTTCTGCATCTGCAAAACATTGAATAGAATGATTTGAAGAAAACATCTGTCATAACTTATATCTTCAGATTTACAAAGCTTCAGTGGTGTCCATGATGGCTGGAGCTGACTTCATCAAGACATCAACTGGCAAAGAAGCAGTGAATGCGACCCTGCCTATTGGCCTTATCATGTGCAGAGCTATTAGAAGACATTACCAGAAAACGGGAGTTAGAGTAAGTTATTTCATTAAAAGAAACTCAATTTACATTGTTAATTTCACTTCAGGTTTACCATCTATAGATTACGTGGCCTCGGCGCAAGGGCAAAGAAGGAACATGAGTTCGGTTTTTAGTCAGTAGAAGTCTGACACTCCCCTTCGCTCTGCCCAAGAGCGGGGGGGGTCATTCGATGATTTTCCACCCACAAAAAAAAACCATCTATCTGGATTTGTCTGGACATGACTGGCTTTTTGACTCTCTGACTAAAGACAAAATTTACAAATCGAAATGGGCTTTGAAACTGCTAACTACATTTGAAACTAAAATATCCAGAATTTATGCAAATGTCTGGATATTTTTTCAGGTATTTTAAAAATCTCTAATTACCTCAAGAGCAAACAATAGTTTAAGAAGTATGGTTAATTTGCATTCTCAATTTCTTTTATCCATAGTGGGTCAAGTTCTCATACGTATTCGTTCTACAGGTTGGCCTAAAACCAGCTGGAGGCATAAAGACGGCAAGAGACGCTGTCAACTGGTTGGTCCTTGTGTACACGGAATTAGGACCAGAATGGCTCACACCAAAACTGTTCCGCATTGGTGCTTCTAGTTTACTTGGTGAACTTGTAAATAGCATGGAAAAGTGACCTGTTACTATCAAATCCAGAGACTTATTTACGATTTTATATTTTCATTATTATTGTTGAATCAAAAACAATTAATACATAAGAATAACGTAAAATTTTGATTAGTATGTGTAAGTGCCATATTTTTAAGACATTTTTATTCTTTGTTAAATAGTTATATCAAAATGTAAGTAATAATTCTGAACCTGAAATAGTTTTGTTGCGATCTATAGGGAAAGGTAAAAACAAATATTTTGATACAAAGATTTAGAAGGTTTTGATAATTATATTCTTTAGTCGTTATAGTTGATTGATATAATTATAATTGATGCTATTGATACAAATATTAAAATACTTAAATAAAAAACATTTTCAATTTTGTAAAACTTTTTTGTTTATTTAGTTCAACATATAAATTATTATATCTTATCCACTATATGACACTTATGGTAACAGACCTAAAATCAATGCCTTAAATAGCTTAAAAAAAATCATAACTTATACGTAATTTGTATTTAGCTATTAAATAATGCTCATGCCATGTAAAGACTGAACCCCCGTTTACCAACACAATAATTTGTAGTAAATACGATTATTTACAAAAATAATATTTACAACATTCTAACTCCTCAAAGGTCATGAAGATTAGATAATTTTATCAATACCCGATAACAATGTACGACCAGACGCACAATACCCGTCTGTTACTATGACAAAACGAGTTATAGAAACAATTCGGCTTTGTAGAGCGTCATCTCCATCTCATATATCTGTCTCTTTCCAGCGCTCGCTCTGGGTACCGTTCTTAAATATATCGATGTTCATGACTGCTTTTCTACAGGCTCTTCGGCATGGAAGCCATGTTCGGGATGCGCGCTATAGTTAACCACGCGCATTTTGCCTCCCCTGTCCATGTATCCGTAGTGTCCCTTCACTAGGCCCTCGTTGTCTCGCTCTTCGTACCGGAATTGACGGTTTTTCCTGAAATAATCATGATGATTTTTATAAACTTGAAAATTACTGAATTATCGCTTTGCACTTAATTTGGTGATGACTGATTAGTTTGACAGACCACTAGCTTTTATTTCTCTATATAGTGATGTGACAATAGGTATTAGATACCAATATTTTTATTACTACTGGACATAAGCTGCTTCTATGCTCACACATCTGGTTCTCTGCCTTTCACATCCAATCTCTCCTACTACAATACATACCCTTTGCCAGTATCGTATCCGAACTGGTAACTGTGAGGTCCCTTCATGCCATGCATCCGGAACTCGGTCCTGCCATCAGGAGCTGGGGCCGCGTCTTGTGTGGGTGGCGGAGGGGGCGCCTCACGCAAGGGGGCCGGTCGGGGCCCATAGCGTACAGGGGCAGGACGTCCGTGATGCAGCGGGTACGCGTTGTCTGGAATATACACAAAGTAGAGATTATTACAACACAAGCCTAGGCGTATTTGGCGGTCTTGACTACCCATAACAGCAGGCCGTTAGCCTGACGACCAGTCTTACCTAGCAATTGGGTTCGAACGGTTAGATATGCAATATAGCTTTATTTAAAATGCTGAAGATATAGAAACAGTTGCACCCGGTTAGAATATAAACTAGACCGGTTAGACTAAAAGGCTAAGCAGACGATGAGATTTTATTACACCTTCCAGTCTTCACCATTGGATAAGTTGTCGTACTTGGTAATTCCATATCTAATTTTGAACAGTATAACAAAAAGTTTACCTAGGAAGAAGATCAAAGATAAACATTTGCCCAATTAAACCACGAATTAAACTATGTCTATGGTAACATCCAAATTACGATCTACGAATATCTACCAATATTAGCCTATTTCAATATAGGTAACCAAATTCAATTGAATTTATTTGTTTGCCAATATAACGTACGAAATTGTATCTTTCACAACAATATTATTCAGTACGTCGGTACTTTGTTGGCTCTGTAGCAAGGGTCGAACAATCTATTGAGATTATTAGGGGAGAGCGGGGCTAAAAGTGCCGGGGGTAAATTGTGCCGACGCGAATATCTCGAAAACAAAAAGAGGTAGTTATACGATCGTATTGTGTCGCGTAATGCCTAACAGTCGGGCACGCGCGGCTGCCATTTTAGTTGCGTCTGCGACGCGGACCGAGTGGCAGTGCATGTGAGGGTCGTCCAGCGCCACGTCAGTAAATATTTTCGTTTCGATACTTTTTGGTCGCAAGCTAGCTTTTTTCGTGCTTTTTATATGAGAGTTTTAGTAAAATGTTTGTTATTTATCCTAGTTTGCTATGCAGTGTAATTTTAATGCTTTGAGCAGAGTGATTTTTATATGTGAGACAAAATTTCAAACTCTCGCTCACGGGGTAAAATGTGCCGTTCATGTGGGGCTGCTTGTGCCGCGGCACAACCAACCCCGACTTAGGGGTTGGTTGTGAAATCTATATGATATTTTGTAATATAGTCCTTAGAGACTGATATTTTTTTAAATTTTATTGATCTCATTCGCATTTTTAATAATTGATCGCATTCGTATAAAAATAAGTACAAACTTTGATTTAAAATATGTTTTTAAGCTTGAAATAATTACATAAGTAAGGGTAATTTGTTTTTTTAAATTATAATACTTAGAAACTGTTGATTTATAGTAAAAATTATAACAAATAAATATATTATTATAAAATTGATGTCTTTTAAATTCTAAATTAATTTTGATATAAGTAAAACACCTAGCATTATCAACGGCACAACCGACCCCAGCTACGGCACAACTTGCCCCAAAGTGGGGTTGGTAGTGCCTTGCCGCCGCTGTGTAAAAAAAACACTTCTTCTTAAAAACTATGAAAAATGTGCAAAATCTGTAGGTAAATTCGTATTATAGACTAAATTTGGCTTAGGATGAACCACTACTTTCAGACATAGTACTTGTTTTATCCGAATCATATAAGGATTTGTCAAAATCGGCACGTTCAGCCCCGCTCTCCCCTACAGTAACTTTAGCCATACAACAAGTTTTTGATTTATATATCTCAACCCACTTCAAACAATCATTGCTATGTTATTATTAAGTTATATTACACGTACGTCCGGGGTATCTCAAGTTAGTTTCCGAAGTTTCTTGTTCCGCCGAAGTAGGCTCGCCATACGTTTCCTCTGACGCAGCATCAGCTGACTGTTGTTGCTGAGAACCGTACAAGTTACAAGTTTAATTCATATTCGCTAAATTGTCACCACAATTCACAATGATATACTACTGACCTTAGCTTCCTCTTCTCCCTTCAGTTTCCGTTGATGTTCAGCTTTTTGGAAATGGTATAGTTTCTTCTCGTCGGTTGGTGTGTATTGTTCTACTTCAGCGCTTGACTGTGGTTTGAAGTATTTCGCAGGTTTCGCTTTAGGAACTTCTGGTGCAGAGTCAGTGAACTGGGCAAGGGGAATCGGAACGGGTTTGAATCCACCAGTGTACTTCTTCGGATACTGTTTGGTGGGCGTGTTGAATAATGAAGACGATTCCGGTTTAGGAGGCGTTAAATGTAAAGAGAGGGTAGGTTCTGCAGGATTAAATTGTAGTGGTGGGCCACTTGGATTTTCGTTGTGCACATTATAATCTGATGGCTCAATAGGATCATTATTTTCATCGACGTGCACCTCTTCGTCTTCGGGTACTTCGATAAAGAACTCGTTGACAGCATCAACTGATGGTGGTTCAAGGTGTGTTGAAGGTACAGGGGGTAAACGGAGAGGAACTGGACCACCAGCTGCCTGGTTAGGGTTGAAGAAAATCGGAATAGATTCTAAGGGAAGTCTTTGCTGAAATTGGACGTTGCGTTTACTTTGGGTCTGTGCTTGAAGAATAGGCAACCAGTCACTTTGAACATCTGCAGATTCCTTGGGCACAGTATAGAAATTCGGCTGTTTTTCTTGTGAAGGTGGTATTAGGAACGTGGGCGGTCCTTCGGGCGTTTCATCGGATTTGTGAGGGTTGGGAGGAATGAGGTAGCTGTCGACATTCGCCTCGTCCGATATGTAGTAAATAGGAGTATTCTGTGTGCCTTCTGGCGCTCGAGGTACTTCGGTGGGAGTATCTGCATTGTCGACTGGAACTTTAATCGTTGATACTGTTAGTATAAGCGGCAATATCTGGAACAATCAAACGTAAATCTTTAGATTCTCTAAAGTTCATACTACTTCATAATTATAGCGTTTTATGCCAAACTGCAGGTGACCTGTGATGAATTTAAATTAATAATTATATAAATTAAGCTGATGCCCGCGGCTTCACCCGCGTGGATGTCGTTCAAATTATATACTAAAACCTTCCTCTTGAATCACTCTATCTATTAAAAAAAACCGCATCAAAATCCGTTGCGTAGTTTTAAAGATTTAAGCATACAGACAAACAAACAGACAAAAATAGCGACTTTGTTTTATACTATGTAAGGATAAGGATGGTCGGGTTTGGATCAGTACCTAAGTTCCGAAAATTAGGTACCTATGTACCTACCCCATCAAAACTTGACCTCTTTGTAATATTTGTATACTTAGATATAATACATAATACAGATAGGGTTAGGAATTTAGGATACCTAAATCTTTCGTTCCCAATTAACGGGTAATATGACCAGGACAGGACAGGATATGTTTGGAAGTCGATGCCTTTCTGAGAATCGAAATAAGAGCCACCGACCTCTATTACTAGGTCGGTACAGCCTCCTAAACTATGCAGTGAAAACCTACTTAGGTACATAATATAGTGTAGTAATATAGTACTAGGTACTCAGTCATCCTTTACGACGCCCCTGGGAGCAATTGAGTGACCTACTCTTAACACACGACCAAGCAGAACTTATTGAATCTGCTTGCCAAGTCAACTGTGCCTTGAAAAAAACCCAGTGCAGTATCCATTCCGTTTATTTGTAAATTAACCAGACCATTTCTAAATAGCTTGAAAGGGTTACGAGATCATTGCACTGAATCTCAATGAAAGAGGTTTCAATAAAAAGTGAATTTGTTTTTCTATTAAATCATGTTACGTAAAGTTCAATTACAAACAACTGTGTCACAATACTCACAATAATGGGAAAAAAACTGTATGACCAACGCAAAAAATCAGTGCAGGTTGAAAGGCTTGGGCAGACTATGGTGTACCTATTACTGTTACAAGTGAATCCAATGAAAACATAAATACTTAATATTTTATGTTGGAATAACGGATAGGATTGTTTCCAATAATAACATCTGCATTGGAGATTTGGAGCAACTGTTATTGGTACCTACCTTTTGAGTTTATCAACGATTTTTTTCCGTCAAATTAGTTTGGCTTCTACTCGGTAGGTGTGTATGGCAAAAATGGGGGATATTTGAAGAAGAATACATGCTATATGTAATAAATAGGGATAAGGGCAGAAGAATAATCATGATTTGATGTTATAGGGTGATCAGAGTCAACACCGGAAACGTAATTTTGACGGTCGTGAATTTGAGATGAACTTGTCATTTTTTGGGATTTTTTGTTACGTCATAGTAGACGCATACCTGTATTCTGGGACAGGCGTGAAGTATATAATTGGCGGCACGATATTTATCAGACCATAACAATTACAGAACTTTTTTCTTCATGTTTGTTTTCAATTGGCTGTGTCAATAATAATAATAATAATAATAATATTCCACAACTATCACACAACGCCATCTAGTCCCAAGCTAAGCAGAGCTTGTGTTATGGGTACTAGACAACTGATAAACATACTTATATATTTCTAAATACATACATATTATAGATAACACACATTATAGATATTATAATGCACATAATATGAACTCAGACCGGAAGTAAAAATAAATTGTTGCATCGGTAGTAATCGATGTGACCTAGAATGTTTTTGGCATGGTTTTATTTACATTTGGTTGGTAAAAGTTTCAATGCATCGTAAAAATAATGATTAAGTATAGAAGTATGTATAGACTGATATTTAGGAAAGTATTAAGTAATAGTAAGATAAGTAGGTAGTAGTGTAGTGTAGCAACCACGGGCGTCTGGATTTGTGCCCGGTTGATGACAATAGGCTCGCCCCCTATTTCATAGGACTTTAAAAACATAAAGTTACACCTCTGCCTAACCCTTCAGGGATTACAGGCGTGATGTTATTATCAGAAAGCGGAGTCTAGTTATTTACAAGGTTCCGTACCAGGAGACCTAAAAGGAAAGCTATGCATCGGTCTCACGAAATAGGTTGGGAGGCATCAAAAATATGTTCACTAACTGGTCGAGTAAAAGAGATTGAATCCGGAACTTTCGTTCATCCGGCTATTCAAGCCACGCTGATACCTTATCGGTACTTCCAGCCTATCTTGATGGCTCGCTACAATTTTCTTCTAAGTGCGAAACAAGCCTAACCACTAATTACGCAATTAGGTAAGCCTATAAAGAGTATAAGGTACTAGTTTCCACGCGGGAGACTTTTATGTGGTCCACATTTCATTTCCTTGCAGACCGCGTAATAAAAAGCTATAATTTTCCATATAATTATAGTGTCATCAGGAAACAAACTTATGTACCTACATACTGTATGACATAATAACAAACAGGAAGTGGCACCAAGTTAATCTTAAACACATAAAAAAGTGTAACTTGTGCAATATCTTGGAGGCACTTATTTGTGGACAGTAAAAAAACTCGATGGCGGTCGTGAAATTAATGAACCGTGCACGGAAACTAATTTTTACTTTCCACGCCGGTGTCGCTAAGAAAGTACAGTGCGTAGATTGGATTTTAATAATATAATAATGTAAGATTGTATCTGTAGGAAAATAAACATTGCGATACACACCATCATACAAAGTTTAAGTTTTTCACGTCATCTCTACTCACATAATGTAGACATTAACTTATTTTCACACCTTGAAAGTACTCGAAGGGTTAGGCAGATGTGTTAAGTGCCATTTAGTTATTAGGGGGCGACTTAAACTTAACTGGCGAAATGTAGGTGTACCTACCACCTACTAAGTATTAGGTACACCTCTGCCTGTCCTGATGTTATGTAGATAGGTATCCTAGAATTTATAATCTAATAAGTTAATAAGCCATTCCACGTTGACAAACACGCAAGTTTTAATTTTAGTAATTTTATAGAAATCTTTGTTTAAATAATTGCCGGTAGATGACGGCGACAATGGCCAATTAATAAGCTAATCAATAGCAATCTTCTAATTAACGACGAATCAGGCATCATTTATCATTGGAAACGGTCACGAAATGGCTTTAAGGTCGCATATCGTTGTACCTACCTATATCATATAATTATATAGCGGTAGTAAGTGCGACTGCAGAGCATGATGTCCCGGGTTCGAGTTGGGCAAAGTGTTATTGGGTTTTTCCATCAGAAATTTCTCAATAACAGCCAGAGTCTGAATTGGTGCCCGGCTGATGGCAATAAGCTTGCTCCCTATTACATGGAACTTAATAGTACATTGTTACCTTAGGGGTGAAAGGAACTTATTTAGTCCCGAGTCGGGGTTTGGCGCCTGAGCGCAGCGAGGGCGCTAATACACTCGAGAGCAATGAATCCGGGTCACTTAAAGAATGTTAAAAATCTCGGAAACTAAAAATGATAGGTTAATGCAATAAATTGTATTTAATAGACAATGTAATACTCCTTAAATGAAGGTATTAAAACTTCTTAGTTATTGTAAAGTTATATCATAAAAAAATCAAATTTGAAAAAGGGCCACTTTCGAAGATGGAACTACGTAATTACAGCATTTGGTTTTGCTTTTGTTTGTAATATGTCATTTATGTGGGTACATAAACCATGTTGATAGTGCTCTATATTTATTATTCAAGCTGAAATTATGTCGCTTACGCCTGAAGAATGCACCAGAATACTTACAATGCTGGAAACCGGCCGGAGTCAGCGCGATACAGCCAGGACTGTCGGTGTGTCGCTGTCAACAGTACAAAGAGTTCTCCGACGTTACGAAGAAACTGGTTCTCACCTACGCAGACCAGGAACGGGCAGAACCAGGTGTACCACAGCACGAGAAGACCGATACTTGGTGAACACCATGCTTCGAAATCGCTTTCTCACAGGAACTGAACTCACAAATCAGTTTCGACGCCTCGGAGGAAGTAACCCAAGTGCATGGACAGTAAGACGTCGGCTTGCTGAATCTAACTTAAAACCCCTTAGACCTGCAAACGGCCCTAAACTGGAGCGTGGGCATCGTATTTCAAGACTAAGATATGCCCAGAGCCACGTAAATTGGAGTAGGTATTGAAGATTGGTCAAAAGTTATGTTCTCCGACGAATCAAAATTTATGCTCTACAAGCACGATGGAAGACACAGAGTGTATCGAAGACCAGGGGAAAGATTCAAGCAAGCATGCATCGAAGAAAAAGTAGCCTACGGTGGTGGGTCTGTACTTGTGTGGGCCAGAATTTCTTCTGAAAGTCGCACAGAGCTGGTGATCATAGAAAACGGCTCTTTAACTAGCGAAAGATATGTGGAAGAAATCCTCAATGATCACGTTGGTTCATTTATGGTCAATTTAGGTGAGGATGCTATATTTATGCATGACAATGCCCGACCTCATACAGGTAGGATTGTGAATGACTACCTTCAAGAGATGAACATTACTCGTATGGAGTGGCCAGCGCGCAGCCCGGATATCAACCCGATCGAGCATGCTTGGGACGAGCTAGGCAGATGCGTAAAACAACGAAACCCTCCCCCAATCACGCTTCGTGAGCTCAAAATTACTCTCACAGAGGAATGGGAGAATATTCCCCAAAATCGTATAAGGAACTTGGTGTACAGCATGCCAAACCGCGTAAACGCAGTAATGGAAGCACGAGGAGGCAATACGAAGTATTAAAATTCAAGAAAATCGTAATAAAGTTCAAAAATTTCATGTTTCCTATTTTTGTTTTAAGATCAGCAGTTTTTTTCTTTATGTAATTTTGTGTTAATAAAATGTATGATGACTCATATTTTTTTTACTTTCATTTAAGGAGTATTACATTGTCTATTAAATACAATTTATTGCATTAACCTATCATTTTTAGTTTCCGAGATTTTTAACATTCTTTAAGTGACCTGGATTCATTGCTCTCGAGTGTAGTTCGAGGGACTAAATAAGTCTTTAACCCGAGGTAAACACTGTGCTTTTCATTACGAATACAAGGAAAGTTGATGGGAATAGGCTTGCCCCCAATTACCTAAGTCGGTGAATAGGCTTTGCTCCTAATTACATCGGTTGATGGCAATAGGCTTGCTCCTAGCTTCTAATTAGATTAGTTGATGGCAATAGGCTTGATCCTTATTACATCGGTTGCGGGCAATAGGCTTGCCACCAATTACATTCGTTGATGGCAATAGGCTTGCTCCTATTAAGATTAGTTGATGGCAATAGGCTTGCTCCTAATTACCCAAATCGGTGGATGACAATAGGCTTGCTCCTAATTATATCGGTTGATGGCAATAGGCTTGCTCCTAATTAGCTTGGTTGATGGCAATAGGCTTGCACCTAATTACATCGTTTGATGGCAAAAGGCTTGCTCCTAATTAGATTGGTTGATGGCAATAATCTTGCTCCTAATTACATCGGTTGATGGCAATAGGCTTGCCTCCAATTACATCAGTTAATGGCAATAGGCTTGCTCCAAATTACATCAGTTAATGGCAATAGGCTTGCTCCTAATTACATTGTTTGATGGCAATAGGCTTGGTCCCAATTACATCAGTTGATGGCAATAGGCTTGCTCCTAATTACATTTGTTGATGGTAATAGGCTTGCTCCTAATCACATCGGTTGGTGGCAATAGGCTTGCTCTTAATTACATTGGTTGATGGCAAAAGGTTTGCTCCATAATATAACAAATAATTTGACAGCTGTCAGTAGAAAGCGATTCTCCCTAGGGCTGAAAAGTAGTACTTTCAACCCGCTCCACAGGCATGTTCTGACCTACTTTCAGAGTATGAGTAATGAAAAGATTATAATATATAGGTAAGTACACCTCTGCCTCACCCTTCGGAGATTACAGGTGTGATGTTATGTTATTTAATAATAATAATATTCCACAACTATCACACAACGCCATCTAGTCCCAAGCTAAGCAGAGCTTGTGTTATGGGTACTAGACAACTGATAAACATACTTATATATTTCTAAATACATACATATTATAGATAAATTACACCCAGACACAGAACAAATGATCGTGCTCATCACACAAACATTTGTCCTGGGTGGGAATCGAACCCACGACCTCCGGCATAGCAGTTAGGGTCACTAACCACTAGACCAACAGGCCAGTCATTTATTTTATCGATGTCATTATTTTAATTCTGTCCTCCTAATAATGAAGGAGGATAAAGGCAAGTAACCTTAAGTTACCCCAGACTATCTTTCAATACCAGATAGGTACTTAGGTCTTAATTAATTCTAGTGTACCTTGACTTTGTACCTGAATGTCAGTAATATATATATTATAGCTGAACCTAATTAAAAATACCGATCTAGTAACATAAACCGCAGACTAAACAAAAACAGATTTCTTGGATATACCTATATTAAAACACAAGTGCTGTTATGATGAGAGACGTGTCTAAGACTTCACATTATTAAATACGTAGGTAAGGTAGACTAGGTAACTATCATAGGTGTACCTATAGGTTAGGTTAATGAGTAATTATTATGAGAATAAATGAAGCTATTATTAAATTCAAATCTAGTGTGATAATTATTAAGATATGAACAGGTAATGATCAAGGGTGTAATTTACGTCTGCTTCAGACTTGAACATGCAATTTATAATAGATAATAAATATGAAGTAGGTACCTACTTACTTAATTAGGTAATTATTTATCGTGCTTGCTTCCTGCAGTTTTATTGCGGCGATTAATATAACAAAAAATATGCTTGATTACCCTTAAACAACACGTTTTAAAAATTGTTTAATCATAAGAAATAAATAAGACATAATGGTATTTTCCGTTGATAATGTCCAAAACTTGTAAAAAGCAAAGTTTGTTTCATACTACCTAACTGTTTAGGCTTAATGCGTATGTAGCGTGCCCGAAATTAAGCTTTTATAAACTTCCTAAATATCGAAACTTTTCCATTTACGTCAGGTATCTATGTGAGTAAATATCATAGAATTACAATAGGGGGATGGTGCTTTGAACTTCAGCATAAACAGGGTGAAAGGGTTCACCGACGCTAAAACGGTTGAGACGTTTTAAGTAGGTAGAAATTATAGCACATAAAAATTTTTCGCCGGTAATTAATTAAAAAACACCCGTTTCCTATAAAACTGCAATACATAGGTACACGATCAAATTGTATAGAAATAGTAGATTATTAACCAAGGGGATAAAGCAGAGTCTTCTGTCGCGGGTGACGATTTAAATCGCGAGCGTAACGAAGGACTCGAGGTTTACTCCCGAGCGTAGCGAGGGTGTTAAAAACTTAAATCACGAGCGAAGCAAGTCATTTATTATTTTTTCAAATTCGAAATTAAGTCATTTATGCACCCGTCGGGGCTGCGGGTTGTTCGCAAGAGATACCGCGGCCTCGACATAAAGGGCTAAGAAGGAACATGGGTGGTTTTTAGTCAGTAGAAGTCTGACACACCCTTTCGCTCTGCCCAAGAGCGGGAGGGGTTATTTTTGATGAATTCACAACCGCCAAAAAAATAAGCCATTTATGCAAAGAAGGCTGCAACAGTAGGTACTTTTTGGACATCAAAACTACTCCCCAAAAATTCTACCACCACTTCCCAGTGCTTTAGCTGGGAACAAACTTGATAGCAAAAGACTTGCTATGAAGTTTGTTCCGCCATTTTTGTATGCTCACTTACGGTATGTTTGTTCTTTTTCATTACTCATACTCTGAAAGTAGGTCATAACATGCCTGCGGAGCGGGTTGAAAGTACTACTTTTCAGCCCTAGGGAGAATCGCTTTCTACTGACAGCTGTCAAATTATTTGATGTAATTGATTAATTATTAATTAATTAATTTCTGACCAACTGGCGAGAAGAAGCACACCATCGGAAGAAGTGGAAAGAATGGGGGGAGGCCTTTGCTCAGGAGTGGGACAATAACGGCTAAATAAAAAAAATAAAAAAATTGAGAGCAAGCCTATTGCCATCAACCAATGTAATTAGGAGCAAGCCTATTGCCACCAACTGATGTGATTAGGTGCAAGCCTATTGCCATCAACAAATGTAATTAGGAGCAAGCCCATTGCCATCAACAAATGTAATTAGGAGCAAGCCCATTGCCATCAACTGATGTAATTGGGACCAAGCCTATTGCCATCAACCAATGTAATTAGGAGCAAGCCTATTACCATCTACTGTTGTAATTGGGGGCAAGCCTATTACCATCAACCGATGTAATTAGGAGCAAGCCTATTGGCATCAACCAATCTAATTAGGAGCAAGCCTATTGCCATCCACCGATTTAGGTAATTGGGAGCAAGCCTATTGCCATCCACTGATTTAGGTAATCGGGAGCAAGGCTATTGCCATCAACTGATGTAATTGGGGGCAAGCCTATTGCCATTAACTAATTTAATTAGGAGCAAGCCTATTGCCATCAACCGATGTAATTACGAGCGCGCCTATTGCCACCAACTGATGTGATTAGGTGCAAGCCTATTGGCATCAACCAATTTAGTTAGGAGCAAGCTTATTGCCATCCACCGGTTTAGGTAATTGGGAGCAAGCCTATTGCCATCAACCAATTTAATTAGGAGCAAGCCTATTGCCATCAACTGATGTAACTGGGGGCAAGCCTATTGCCATCAACCGATGTAATTAGGAGCAAGCCTATTGACATCCACCGATTATTAACCGATTTTAAGTGTTTCTCTGTTTACTTTTTTAATTATTTTGTATTTTTTTTTGTCATGTGTGAAACCAATAAATACTTTTTCTTTCTTCATTTTTTCGACTTAGGTAATTGGGCGCAAGCCTATTCCCATCAACTTTCCTTGTATTCGTAATGAAAAGCACAGTGTTTACCTCGGGTTAAAGACTTATTTAGTCCCTCGAACTATTAGCGCCCTCGCTGCGCTCAGGCGCCAAACCCGTCTCGGGGACTAAATAAGTTCCTTTCACCCCTAAGGTAACAATGTACTATTGCAACACATCTGTCATCATCTTGATTTCCAAACATGCAACAACTAGAGCATTTCTCACGACAAATGACAACCATAATACAATAACATCAAGGAAATCCTTTTCTCTATGGTAGTGTATGTACACACGGCTACACATCAAGCTATACAAAACCAGTTAAGCTTGGCCTCACTTTATTAGATCTTTTCGCACAATGAACGATCAGATTATACTGGTTTTGTATAGCTTGATGTGTAGCCGTGTGTACCTGCAGGTGGTTGTAAAATCGATTTTAATGAGTTTCTACTATTAGAAAGCGATTCTTTGAAGTCAGCAAGTGCTTCCTGCGGTGACTTCTCTACATCAGGTCTTGGGAGCAAGAATGCAAGATCGCAGGTTTGTCTGATTGATTTCTGTTATATGCTGGTAGCCTGGTACAGTTGCATTTGAGGATTCAACGGTGTACAAAGCTACTTGGTTCCTCCAGAGTCCAGACCGTGTATTAGCGTGAATTAGAATATCAAATCCTCATAGATCAAGTTAGCTAGCAAAAATCTAAAGGTGTGATCGATATCAAAACCTTAAGAAACTGGGGTCGTTGAACTCAAAAATAGTAACATAATATCACGCTTGTAATTCTCGAAGTGTTACTGCTACTTAGGAATTACTGATAGTAAAACCCAATAACTCTCCCCAACCCGGGAATCGAACCCAGGACTTGATGCTCAGCAGTCGTGCTTGCGACCACAAGACTAACGAGGCAGTCTGTACAAAAATAATATCTCCTTTTTTTTTATTCACGTCGTATTATGATCGATTTGCAGTTTCGTTACTTGTTTAATTTCGCCTTCTCTAATGTATTCTTACATTAGGTATTAGAAAAAAAAAACAATATACTTAAATAAATAAAGTTGATTCAGTAACTTCACAATATGAGTAGCCTAAATACCTATAAGTCTTAATCTTATCCATACTTAAAGAGATAGGTAGGTACCTATCTACTAAGCACTTTAGTTAACAGCTTCAGATACTGAGCCTTAAGATTTATATAGACTAGACTTATTATGTAGTACCTAGTTGGCTTAATTGGATTGGGCTAATCAATGTCTAAGTAATTAGTACTGCAGAGCCTCTCGTTTATGTTTTTAATTGAGAAATAGTAGATTGTATCATAAGGGAGCAAAATAATATTTTTACGGCGAGGGCGCTTTTTTGAATCCAAAGCGAAGTGAGGGATTCTAGAGTAGAATCCCGAACGTAGTGAGGGATTCTTTAGTAGAATCCTGAACGTAGCGAGGGATTCAAAGTACGTCGCCCGAGCCCAAAATATATTTTTTATTACTCATACTCTGAAAGTAGGTCATGACATGCCTGCGGAGCGGGTTGAAAGTACTACTTTTCAGCCCTAGGGAGAATCGCTTTCTACTGCCAGCTGTGAAATTATTTGATGTAATTGGGAGCAAGCCTATTGCCACCAACTGATGTGATTAGGTGCAAGCCTATTGCCATCAATAAATGTAATTAGGAGCAAGCCTATTGGCATCAACCAATCTAATTAGGAGCAAGCCTATTGCTATCCACCGATTTAGGTAATTGACTGGACTGGCCTGTTGGTCTAGTGGTTAGTGACCCTAACTGCTATGCCGGAGGTCGTGGGTTCGATTCCCACCCAGGACAAATGTTTGTGTGATGAGCACGATCATTTGTTCTGTGTCTGGGTGTAATTTATCTATAATATGTATGTATTTAGAAATATATAAGTATGTTTATCAGTTGTCTAGTACCCATAACACAAGCTCTGCTTAGCTTGGGACTAGATGGCGTTGTGTGATAGTTGTGGAAAAAAAAATAAAAAAAAAAAAATTGGGAGCAAGCCTATTGTCAACAACCAATTTAATTAATAATAATAATAATAATTTATTTACTTCTAATTAAGAGTAAGCCTATTGCCATCAACCAATCTAATTAGGAGCAAGCCTATTGCCATCAACCGATGTAATTAGGAGCGCGCCTATTGCTATCAACCAATCTAATTAGGAGCAAGCCTATTGCCATCAACCGATGTAATTAGGAGCAAGCCTATTGCCATCCACCGATTTGGGTTATTGGGAGCAAGCCTATTGCCATCGACCAATGTAATTAGGAGCAAGCCTATTGCCATCAATTTTATTGATGTAATTGGGAGCAATCCTATTGCTATCAACCGATGTAATTAGGAGCAAGCCTATTGCCATCCACAGATTAGATTTAACCGATTTTAAGTGTTTCTCTTATGTTTACTTTTTATTTTTTTTTGTCAATTTGTTTTTGCTTTCTTTCGATTTAGGTAATTGGGCGCAAGCCTATTCCCATCAACTTTCCTTGTATTCGTAATGAAAAGCACAGTGTTTACCTCGGGTTAAAGACTTATTTAGTCCCTCGAACTATTAGCGCCCTCGCTGCGCTCAGGCGCCAAACCCCGTCTCGGGGACTAAATAAGTTACTTTCACCCCTAAGGTAACAATGTACTATTTCATTACTCATACTCTGAAAGTAGGTCATGACATGCCTGCGGAGCGGGTTGAAAGTACTACTTTTCAGCCCTAGGGAGAATCGCTTTCTACTGACAGCTGTCAAATTATTTGATGTAATTGAGAGCAAGCCTATTGCCATCAACCAATGTAATTAGGAGCAAGCCTATTGTCACTAACTGATGTGATTAGGTGCAAGCCTATTGCCATCACAGAAGGTAATTAGGAGCAAGCCTATTGGCATCAACCAATCTAATTAGGAGCAAGCCTATTGCCATCAACCGAAGTAATTGGGGCGAGCCTATTGCCATCAACCAATTCAATTAGGAGCAAGCCTATTGCCATCAACCGATGCAATTAGGAGCGCGCCTATTGCCATCAACCAATCTAATTAGGAGCAAGCCTATTGCCATCAACCGATTTAATTAGGAGCAAGCCTATTGCCATCAACCAATGTAATTAGGAGCGAGCCTATTGCCATCAATTGATGTAATTGGGAGCAAGCCTATTGCCCCCAACCGATGTAATTAGGAGCAAGCCTATTGCCATCCACCGATTAGATTTAACCGATTTTAAGTGTTTCTCTTATGTTTGTATGTGTACTCTTTGTACTTTTTATTTTTTTGTCAATTTGTTTTTTCTCTTTCGATGTAGGTAATTGGGCGCAAGCCTATTCCCATCAACTTTCCTTGTATTCGTAATGAAAAGCACAGTGTTTACCTCGGGTTAAAGACTTATTTAGTCCCTCGAACTATTAGCGCCCTCGCTGCGCTCAGGCGCCAAACCCCGTCTCGGGGACTAAATAAGTTACTTTCAACCCTAAGGTAACAATGTACTATTGCACCCGAGTGATACACTCGACTTTTCATCACCCTCTATGAGAAAATAAAAGGCGGCTCATATTTTATTGTAATATTATTATTTAATAAAAATAGAGTGACGACACGTTTAAATCCATCAGACATAATATTAATTACGAATAAGTGTCCAGTTTTACGTCCTTATTAAGACAACACGTTACTAAACAACCTTCTACTCCTTAATAAGAAATTGTCGTATGCCTTTAAATATTTCTCCCAGGATTTCGTAGGGATTAAGTTTTGTATGACGTTATTAGCTTCTATTTTTATTGTTTCAGGAGTTAATGCACTATCACTTTCAGAACTCGACGTAGAGCTCATGTTTTTTGCACAAAATACAATAAAGTCCGTACCGATTATTAGAACAGGGAAGTAAATCGCAAACTTTTGTTTTTTTTAAATTTAGTTACCGCGTCTCCTCGCACCGTACAGCCAACACAATACAATTTGCGTTCGATTTCAATGAACGATTCATGTTCTAAATTCAAATCTCATTACTGCCCGCTAAAAAGTCTAATGGAGAAAAGAGCTACTTTGCTCGCACTTATAGAGGAACAAAACGACACTTTTCGAATTGAAGGGATGAAAAAACAAATACCTACCTACTAACAAACTTTTTTGACATTGTTTTTATTTTCAGTTATATCTATGTTTCAGGACTTTCAGGGTACCTACCTAGGTACTCACTTAGTTGAACCTGATAGTCAGGTCAGTAGTTTAAGTTCAAGTAAAATAAACTCTACTGCTAGATTGATATAGATCGAAATTCGAATCCCTATAAAGACCAAAATTCTTTCTTTAGCGTATTGGTTAGTGCCTTGTCAAGTTGTCAGTTTTTGAGTCGCCCACAGGCCTCTGATTTGGTTTGACAACCAAAATACAAATTGGTAAAAAGGTAGGTAGGTACCTACTCCGATAAACCCTACCTAGAGATACTTATTATATACGCATAGGCTACCCTACATTACCTACATGCCCTGAGGCAGACATAACAATCTATGAATATTCTCTTTTTTATGCTAATGTATTCCGAGGAATCCCAAACTTAACAGACTCGAATAATCAGTAGATATGGTTTTGTTTATTTTTCGGTTCTACGAACTAAGTAGATATGTTTAGCTAATACCTATAGGTAGGCAGTATTTAAATAATTTTTTAAAACAAAAAATAAATTAAAACTGGGACACCATCAGTTCTTCACAGATGCTCTTCCCTGTAAAAGCGCGCCCCTCGCTCTTTTACATAATATAATTAATTATTACGATTATTGAAACGCAACATGACCCGTGTTGATTAAAAACAACATTTTAATCACGTGCAAATGACTCCCCCCACTCTGGGCAGAGCAGAAAAGAGTGTCAGACTTCTACTGACTTAAAACCACCGATATTCTTTCTTAGCCCTCGTACCGAGGCCGCGGTGTCCCTTTCGAACAACCCGCAGCCCCGACGGGTTGATGGCGGCCTTAGTTCCACTTTTGGCCACCCACCAAAAGATTCATGTTCCTATAGCTATGCAAGGCATCATCCTCATCCATCACACAGCTACAGGTACAGCTTTAGGTACCATCAGTCATAAAATGTATGGGTATAAAAGGTATAACAGTTATGTCATAGAGTTTAAGCAAGTTTCGATACTCTTACTTAGATGATGCCACTGCCTGTGGTCACGGCCAATGGCGACGATATTCCATTACCTGCTTTCTAGGTCCGTCTGGATAGAAAGCTGTGCTTTCAATAACCTACGATTGTAAGCGATACCTTTGCGGCTTATAACCGAGCTGCTCGATATAGCAGACTAATTAAACCACCGAGAATTAATGCATATTGTAGTAGGTAATACATAATAAGGTAACTAAACTATGTAATTCCAACCCAATCATTTAATTAATTATTAATCAATTATCACCCTAAGTTAATCTACTGTGTTGTAGCTCTAAGCAATTAGTGTCCAAGAATGACATTTTCATAAGAAATTACCGACTATTTAAATTGGTAAATAATCAATTAACTCTACTAAAACTACTTAAGTACTTACGTACACTTATCCAGATAGGTAGAAAAATTACTGCCGAGATTACTAGAGAAGAACGAAAATCAGTTTTCTTTTTTGTCTATGCTTATGTTATGCATCAGCTTGTCTATGCTTCGCGAAGCCCAACAAAATTGGATTAAGGTTGATGTTCCAGGGTAGCCCGCGAAATTCAAATTTTCTTAAGTTTTTTGCAATTTGCAGGCAAGTGATAGGTTGTATGTTGATAAACATTTGATTCGCGGCTGTAAGACGTATGTAGTTACAGAATTATAATCACCAAAATCATTAATACAACCCTCCGAGCTCATAAAGGTGTAAAAATGACTTTTAACAAGGTCAAAGTCATTCCGGAACCTTTATGAGCTCGGAGGGTTGTATTAATGATTTTGGTGATTATAATTCTGTAACTACATATGTCTTACAGCCGCGAATCAAATGTTCATCAACATACAACCTATCACTGGCCTGCAAATTGCAAAAAACTAAAGAAAATTTGAATTTCGCGGGCTAGGTTAATGATAACACGTCGTATATCCAAATAAATAGGTTAAATCGATCTCACTCTCATTATTTTTGTAATCCTTAGCAATTAATATTGAGTCCATTGCAAACCACTTTACCCGGTCTTGGATCGTGTCTTGGGTTACCTAATTCTTGTGAGCCTTGTTCCTTTATCCTTGCTCCTGCAGTGTTCATCACCTATGTTACTTTGCAGTGGATTCATTAATTAAAGGTAGGCTATCAACGTGAAATTAATCCCACATACCTCTTATGGGCCTACTACACGCACGCACTTCCCCACAGTTTTCGTTCACACTTCACAGTACATCGCGCGTATGGTTGGTAAAACTGTATTACCATTACAAACCACACGCGCGATGTACTGTGTGCACCGTGTAATCCCGCAGGCAAAACTGTGGGGAAGTGCGTGCGTGTAGTAGGCCCATTAAGTACCTACCCATATACATGCCACCATATTCATTTGATTTCAAGCAGCGTTATTTAAACTAACAGTAGTGGTTAGAAGGGTAGGTTTTTTTGAGTATTCCCAAAAAATATTCTTTAAACTGTTTGGTTTCAGCAGAGCTCGTTACAAAGTGGAAAAGTATTTGCTGAAAACTTTTTATATTATGGAAACAAAATCCATAGAATCTAACTTTATACTTAGCAGGAAAACATGTTTTGTACTGTACCAATTTTGGTAATAGCGTTTTCTTGCCATCGCCTTGAGAATTGTTTTG
Organism: Diarsia dahlii; assembly: GCA_949775195.1. Classification (NCBI taxonomy): domain Eukaryota; kingdom Metazoa; phylum Arthropoda; class Insecta; order Lepidoptera; family Noctuidae; genus Diarsia; species Diarsia dahlii. Next base: position 10,819,323 of record OX459194.1, on the reverse strand, counting down.
TTAATATTAATTGGTTATTTCTTAGTTTGAATAATATAGTTACATATGAACACAAAATTAAATTAAATAAAAATCTACAGAGCTGAATTTAGTTCAAAATAGGGTAAGGCTGTACGACGTACGAGGCTAGGCTACAGGCTACATATACATTTGTAGTCTTCGTATATCTAGTCTACAGTAATGATGCAGTGTTAATTTTCATCAAAATCGGGCCCGAGACCGAGACTCCTCTAAGTATATTTCGCTATTAGTCTTTTACTACTAGTTTCAGATTTGGCTTTAAAAACATCCTGTAGCTCATACAGTTCATGAGCATAACACTTCCTTAATGCCTCCTCGACAAATAAATAGGTATGTTAAATAATTATCAAACCAATTAATAAAGCTTTAAAACTTATTTACTGTAACATCTGCAATTAAATGGTTTTTGCATATTTTTTGTTGTTTATTTAATGAATTAATGGACTGTTTCTTTATAAATGTTTGTTTTTTGTTTACACATTCCTTACTAATAACTTCCTTATGTGTTAATTTTTACCCGACTGCGGCGAAGCCCAAAAGGAGGGTTATTATATTATGTAAACAAAAAATCAGGTTTATTTCTCGTGTTGTTTCCTAGTAAGCAATTTTTGGATAGGCAGGCAGCTAAGTAGAAACGATCTACCTACATAAAATATGATAGGTATGGCTAGAAAATAAACCTCTAAAAAATCTTTTAATCCAAAATAAATACAGGCACAGTCTTAGTACACGTACAGTCGTATTACTTATTAGCACACGCCTGACATTTACAAAAATATATAAAGGAGTGTTTTGTTTTTGTTTCGCGGAGATTAAAATGCCTCATAATACATGGGAGTTAAATATTACTGACGAAACGAGGTTGTACTTTTAGGCAAGTGTCTCACGTGTCTGCCTATCTCTACGAGGATTAGAGGTGTGATGATACGTTATGATGTAAGGTTCCTATAATCGGTAAACTTGGCTAACCACGGCAATAGGGGCGAAGTCCTGAAAAACGGGCTCGTGGCCTGAATAATAATTAGTTTGATATCAATGTTACTACCTACTGTTAATTCAACGAATAATAATATATTAAGGCTTTATCTAGTTATGTATAACAAATCACAACATACCTATAAATTCAGTTCTTGTTACTAAAAATAATAAATTAAACACTTAACACATTTCAGGTAGGCATACCTACATGTACCTAAGCAGATTTAATTTTTTGTCCAATGGATTGATTAGGTACTTAATGAATTAAATAAAACCAATATTTAATTAATGCAATTTTTGTTGGTGTAACACAAGTTAAATTTAAAAATAACTTGTCGGTTTCCGGTTCAATAGTAGGTAAGTACGTAACTTCCAAAAGCTCCAAATTGGGTCATTAATTTTACCTATACAATGTAAGTTTAACAAAGCGAGACAATTCGCTCACAAGCAGTCACCGTACGGTGTACCTAAGTATGTGTGTATTTAAATATAGGTAATAAATATTAATATTAACCAAGGTTCCAGTTTTAAACACTAAGATTCATCGTCATCACATACACAAATCACGTACTACACATACAAACTCAGTGCTCGGAACAAATGTAAGAACATGCGTAGGTAGGTATTTACAACACATCCATCCAATATTTGTCCTCATGCGGAAATCGAACCCGCGACGACAAGAACAACAGACGCCCGGTCACCATTTAAGTCAACAAGGTTACAAGAACAGAATAAAAACATTTAGTATGGATGTCCATTGTCCACTAAACATATTTTGTTAGGCATGAAATTGTCTGTAGCTATTCAATATTTTTGCATGGGTACCTAGGTAAGTTATTATTCGGTGGATGACAAATAATTTGACAAAAGAATTTTGTCCACAAGGAAATTAAAATCTAACTGCATTTAAGTATTTAACTATACACTAAGTAAAAATGTTAATTTATTTGTTTTAAGTTATATACACCTTGTAGCCTGAAACACAGGTTCAACCTAGTTCAGGCAAAAAAGCAACTGTGCTCTATTTTAACTGTTATTTTATTGTAAATGTGTCCCTTCTTATAAATAAACGATTATTATTATTATTAACTGTAATAGCATCGTCATTTTTACAAAGTAAGCCGAGCTTTGGTAACATCAGCAATATACTATGCAAAGACGTAGGTACGTACTACCGCTGCATGCACATCACATGTATGTGCAACATCAAGTCTGAAATCTTGATCACTATAAAACATGGTGTAGCAAGGAAACCAACCTGCTATAAGCCTAGCAGGTTGGTCTTCCTTCCTTCCTTCTAGTGGGTTACGACTCCATCAGGCTCATGGCTTCCGGAACTAAACTTAAGTGTAGGTAGGTACCAGTTTTTATCAGAGTTTTTTATCCTGAGCCTACAATTTCCCCGGAAATTGGGCCCAATTACATCACGCTTGGCGGTCGCACGATACCACTAGATCAATCAGGTGGTCCACCTCCATTGGTTTTTAACTGTTTTTTGTTTTTCTCATGAAGTCATGACATAACATAACCCACGTCTGTAACTCTTAAGGGTTAGGCAGATTACGTGCACATTTCGACAATTTATGCTCGAGTCCAAAGAAGGGGGCGAGCTATCAATCAGTCACTAAGCCAAACTCCGGGCTAATACTGAGAAATTCGTAATGGAAAGTCAGGAGATACGAAATGGGGCACTATGAAAACTGGACTTCAACCGGGATTCAAACCAAACACTTTACTAAGTATCAAAATCCTTGTCGAAAATACTGGACAAACTCATACCGAAATAAAGCGAAAATTCGTTAACACCACAAAAATATGCAACGGATGATTATGGTCATAATGAGTTCGGTTACCCAGTGAAAGATATTGAAACGAAAGTGAGACTAATAGGATGCGACCGTTGAGCAAATCGTGGAGAAAATTCTGATAGAATCTATTGCCCTTGGTTAACTTTCATGAGCTGTCACTCAATAGAATTCACCTATAAATGTATTCAGATAAGTATCACAATGGTAAGGTGTATATAGATGTCATGATTAAATAAAACAAACACATGGTACGCCGCTCTTATGCGCAAGTGCAACGATAGCTTTTCATTAGTTTAAAATGTAGGACAGTTTAAGGTAATAGAGACACCGAATATTTCTGTAAGACAGATAGTTAATGAGGTATAGGTACTTTATTCTTGCTTATTAAATTACGTTTTTGTGAGAGCTAAAGATCTGGCTGATCTTAAAAAAAGGATTCAAAATAAATAAGGAAAATTGTATATGGATTTTTTGTTCGAAAAAGAACCCTATACAATTTATATAGGTGGTTCATCATCAGCCTATAATGTTCCCACTGCAGGGACTCAAGCCTCCTCTCTAGGAGAGGGATGGGCTATAATCCACCATGCGGGCCCAGTGCGGATTGGCAGATGTCACATATCTTCGAATTTTTTGGTTCTAAGACATGCCGGTTTCCTCACGATGTTTTTCTTCACCGTTTTGAGAGCAGCGGTGATGAAATAAATTACACAAAGTAATGCGCAGGTGCCTGGGTTCGAACCCACGACCTACTTTTCGTAAGTCGGGGCCGACACCACTGGGCCACCGCGCTGCTCCCTATAGGTGCAGTTGGGTTGCTGCTGCTCTATATGTGGTTCCGCCACCGGAATTATAAATAAGTTATTATTATTGAGGTATTTAAATGGATAATATTGGTCACAACCTAATATTTTATCTTTCAAGCTTAGTCTAATAATTATGTTTACCTATTAATAATAAAAAAAAAACAATACTCACAAATATCAATCGCCGCCACATTTTTAAAAGGTTTAATACTATTATCTACTTCACTGTGACTCCGATCAGTGTTCTACCGATCAATTCTCAAAGAATACTGCACAACACTGATAATATAGAGAAGTTTGCGTTACAATTTCCCGCCCAACACTGCGCTCGCGCCTTCCCAACCACTCGTATTATTGGAAACGAACGGCCACCGCGCTTACATTTTATATAACATCGCCAATCCAACGCTGCACAATATATAATTTAAACTTTATAACCGTTGTTTTGTTTTACAACTTAAGTTAGATAAGTTGCAGCTTCATAATTTACACAATAATTCATCCATGAAATTAATCGTCTTAAAGTCTTCTTCAAATTGTTAAGCACCTGATTATGGCATGTTTTTCTTAGTAAGAAGTGTGTAAAAACTCGTCTGGTTCTAAATATTTATTTCGAGTTCATGGCCGAAAAACTGCTAGGTGTAGGTACCGAACCATTACAATTCTGGGGATTTACCTAGTGACCTATGGTCACCTAGCTAGTTGCAATTCTAAATAATAATAATAATAATATTCCACAACTATCACACAACGCCATCTAGTCCCAAGCTAAGCAGAGCTTGTGTTATGGGTACTAGACAACTGATAAACATACTTAAATATTTCTAAATACATACATATTATAGATAAATTACACCCAGACACAGAACAAATGATCGTGCTCATCACACAAACATTTGTCCTGGGTGGGAATCGAACCCACGACCTCCGGCATAGCAGTTAGGGTCACTAACCACTAGACCAACAGGCCAGTCCAGTCAATTACCTAAATCGGTGGATAGCAATAGGCTTGCTCCTAATTAGATTGGTTGATGCCAATAGGCTTGCTCCTAATTACATTTATTGATGGCAATAGGCTTGCACCTAATCACATCAGTTGGTGGCAATAGGCTTGCTCCCAATTACATCAAATAATTTCACAGCTGGCAGTAGAAAGCGATTCTCCCTAGGGCTGAAAAGTAGTACTTTCAACCCGCTCCGCAGGCATGTCATGACCTACTTTCAGAGTATGAGTAATAAAATAGTACATTGTTACCTTAGGGGTGAAAGGAACTTATTGAGTCCCCGAGACGGGGTTTGGCGCCTGAGCGCAGCGAGGGCGCTAATAGTTCGAGGGACTAAATAAGTCTTTAACCCGAGGTAAACACTGTGCTTTTCATTAAGAATACAAGGAAAGTTGATGGGAATAGGCTTGCGCCCAATTACCTAAATCGAAAGAAAGAAGAAAGAAAAAACAAATTGACAAAAAAAAAGTAAACATAAGAGAAACACTTAAAATCGGTTAAATCTAATCGGTGCATGGCAATAGGCTTGCTCCTAATTACATCGGTTGGAGGCAAAAGGCTTGCCCCGAATTACATCAATTGATGGCAATAGGCTTGCTCCCAATAACCCAAATCGGTGGATTGCAATAGGCTTGCTCATAATTAAATTGGTTGATGGCAATAGGCTTGCTCCCAATTACCTAAATCGGTGGATGGCAATAGGCTTGCTCATCATTAGATTGGTTGATGCCAATTGGCTTGCTCCTAATTACATTTATTGATGGCAATAGGCTTGCACCTAATCACATCAGTTGGTGGCAATAGGCTTGCTCCTAATTACATTGGTTGATGGCAATAGGCTTGCTCCCAATTACATCAAATAATTTGACAGTTGTCAGTAGAAAGCGATTCTCCCTAGGGCTGAAAAGTAGTACTTTCAACCCGCTCCGCAGGCATGTCATGACCTACTTTCAGAGTATGAGTAATGAAAAATATATTTTGGGCTCGGGCGACGTACTTTGAATCCCTCGCTACGTTCAGGATTCTACTAAAGAATCCCTCACTACGTTCGGGATTCTACTCTAGAATCCCTCACTTCGCTTTGGATTCAAAAAAGCGCCCTCGCCGTAAAAATATTATTTTGCTCCCTTATGATACAATCTACTATTTCTCAATTAAAAACATAAACGAGAGGCTCTGCAGTACTAATTACTTAGACATTGATTAGCCCAATCCAATTAAGCCAACTAGGTACTACATAATAAGTCTAGTCTATATAAATCTTAAGGCTCAGTATCTGAAGCTGTTAACTAAAGTGCTTAGTAGATAGGTACCTACCTATCTCTTTAAGTATGGATAAGATTAAGACTTATAGGTATTTAGGCTACTCATATTGTGAAGTTACTGAATCAACTTTATTTATTTAAGTTGATTCAGTAACTTCACAATATGAGTAGAAGTTAAATAGTGTTGTACAAGAGTTTTAAAAAGGAATAGCAGGGGGTCTAAAATTGATCATTGTAAATCTACAGAGGAAGCAGTTGCCGTGTTTATGCCCCCTAAATAAACCTTTGCCTACATAATATTGAGGGCAAGGGGAATTCGTAAAATGGTCACAGACACAGTTACCTACTACTCGTATAAACTCGTATTACGACTGGTTCATTTTACAAATTTTAACAGAATTCATATTATGATCTGATAAAGTGACCATTCTTAATTCTAGACCCCCTGATCGGATCCTAATAATATGTAGGCAAAGGTTTATTTAGTTGGCGTAAAGACAGCAACTGCTTCCTCTGTAGATTTATCTTCAACCTTCGTCTCCAAAAGATCATGAGCTATATTTTCAGTATTCATCTATCGACTTTCCTGGTTTACCTGTTCCTGAGCTTATGGTAGCACATAAACTGAGGAACAGCAATTTTTATTAAGCATTAGGCACACGCTACATGTACCTACGCTTAATAGCATTGCTAACAGTAATGTTCTCTGATTTGTGGTGCCATCTTTACCGAGACACGGAAAATGACCACAATGGGTCGATTGCTGCGTTTCCTGGCCCATGGCTTTGTGCGTTAGATTGAAGAAATTCTATTGAATTTTGTGGTAGATTAAATTTCTTATTATTTTATTAGATTCTGAATCAATGGTGACCCAGTTACCGCACAATGTTGTATTATGTAAATAAATTACTTCATTATAAATATAGATCTATGCATTGTAAGTGTAACTCTATGTTAGCCGTTATTTAACCCACATAGCTTTAAGTATGAAATCATAAGGAGTATAGTTTTCTTTAAAGCGTCTGAAAGTGTCTGGGAGTATTGGCGACTTATTTTTAAGGATATTGCCTAAAATATACGTAAAAACCAGCTTGGAGGTAATACGTGAAGTACGCTACCCAATCGTCCACATTTCCTTCGTCAAAAAATATGTGACGTCTGGCGGCCCTGGGATCTTACTCTCTCTATTTATCTATCTATCTATCTATCTATATATATAAAAATGTCCTATGTTGGTTTGTGTACGCTTCAAAAACTCAAAAAATACTTCACCGATTTTCATGCTGTTTTCACCAATAGATAAAGTAGTTCTCGAGGAAGGTTTTTAGATAATTTAACCGACTTCCACGCGGGCGAAGCCGCGGGCATCAGCTAGTTAGTAATAACTATATAACTAAAATTATCTCCATTGCGTAGAATACCCTGTATAATTAGTCCTTTACAATCCACACCTACGTGACTGATTATCTGACCATGAGCTTTCAGACCATTAATGGTAACAAATGAATACACTAATAAATTTTAGAAAATAATATTGCAACACACTGCTAAGTTTGTCTAGGTACAATAAATAAAACCACTTAAAGTTACAAAAACGGACATCTGGCCCAATGTGCCTTTACCTTCATCTTACAACGAATGTAAATAAAGCAAAGTTAATTTAACTTTTTGAGTTCAAGGCAAACACTACCCAGAAAGGTTTATTTTACAAATATTAAGAAACCATTAATGGTTCACCTTCCGATTCGTCACCAATACAAAATTAAATAGTTCAATGGTAACATGAAGGCCTTGGTCATTGCCCTCACTAATGTGCTAAAAAATAGGAAACACAAAAGTGAATAAGATTAATTACCTTAGTGCTTTTGTTTCATTTGTAGGCTATTTGTTGCCATTTTTAGTATTGGATACAGTTATTAATATTGATGATGTCTAGTTGGAAGACAATACTGACAATTTACCGAAATGAGAGCATATAATAATTAAGTACACCAAAAGCATCGGCTCATTCACTCGTTAGTAATATCCTTTTTCTTGGGGACATACATAGAGGACTTTGACTCCTTTGAAGAATAAAATCACATACCATTTACTTCTAAAAAAATATATTGGATACTTTTAACATAACATCACGCCTGTAATCCCCGAACGGTTACAGCAGAGGCAGAGGTATTTCTAATAAAAGTACACCCACCTTTCACCAGTTATGTTGTAAGTCCCATGTAATAGGGGGCGAGCCTATTGCCATTAACCGAGCTCAGATCCAGACTGCTACTGAGAATTACTGAAATATGAAAAGCTCAGTAACGCTTTGCCTGACCCAGGAATGGAACCCAGGACCTGGACCCAGAAGAATACTTTTAATGGGACATTAAAATAGCCTTGCGGCACATGATCAATATATCCGTTCTAATCAACATTTGAGCGCATATATACGCGTTATAATTATTGTATAACCCTCAGGTGTCTTCAACAAAGAAAACTAGTTTTATATTTAATTAGACGCTCCGTGACCAATTACACATAATAATGTGTACGATGTTATGTATTCAACTCGTGCGCATCTTCGGTTGACGTAGTACCATGTTATTAAGTCGCAGTATAAGAAATTGAATAATTCAAGGACCTAGACATGATGATCCAACTAAAGATAGACAAAATGATTAAATGACAGTATCCGATAGCACAGATAGGTACCAAACGGTCGGTCACGCAACTCTAATCGCTGCGCGGCGTTTAAAATAGATTGACTTTTTCACAATACCGATTATTGGGCAAAACATTTTTTGTTAGTAAAAGAACAGATGCAAGGTCAACCGCGACAGGTATTACATCCCATCCAGTTTCATCACAACTCACAATAAAACGACGGAACTATTAGTAATAAAATCTCATTATGAAATTAATGTGAAACTTAATTAATAAATTAAAATACATGTACTGTTTACTGATTTCTTTATTGGATATCGCCGGTACAATACTAGTTGACCAATTTAAAATGCAATGTTTATATTGTATCACTTCGAATATTAATTTTCGAACGCTATTTGTACACAGGACAACATACATAAATGATTGAAGACCTATTTTTAAAATAATACACGGCAATATTTCTACTTTTCGTCTGGTGTGTCAATGGGTTTAAAACGTAAAAATATACAAAAAAAAAAAAAAAACAAGTCTCATTTGTGGGATAAACTCTTTTCGAGTTATACTTTGTAAAATTTTTACTTAATAATTCATTAATTTGTGTACTAAAAGTTATATAAAAGTTGATAGTGGACACACATTACCCCTAAAATCAAAAACCTTTTTTCAATTCAAGACTTATTATTTAACCTTACCCTACACTTTTAATCTTCTATGATCATAATTATTCACAAGCGAAAAATAATACTGCTAATGAGAGGACAACGTGTATCGAGAGTCGAGACTATGGTTTTACCGCCTTTATAAATTGTGTTAATGCCAATAAACAGACTTTGTCCAATTATGACATTAACAAAGAACGTCACCATTGCACTCACAGCAAAGTTAGACGATGCCGTGAACAGGAAATTAAAGAACCGCAACCAAAAACACACCAATTAAAAAATAGAAACGTGTGACTACAGATTTAATGTATAAACGACTTTCGCAATCAGATCATGCCGTTTAAAACACATTAAAAGTTAGTTATATAGTTCTCTATGCATACAGTATTTGCATACATAACTACTATGTAAGAACATATCACGGACCTGGGATCTATAGGTTAAATGAGAAACTAAAGTTTCTAAGATACTAAGGGCGCCTATCTAAAATTACGATTGATAAATATTTCGTACAAGCTATATTCGACTTAAAGACTATGTAGCAACATATCACATCCATTAATCGATCCATAGCCACAGTAACGTAGGGACTTACTGACAACCGACCACACCTAACTATTAGTGGGATTGAATATGTACTTGAAAATTCTACACTCATTGAGTAATTAGCTTGGAGAAATTCAGAACTTTTTACGCATTCATAACAATAATAATAGTTTAATATCCACACAAAAACACTTTTCTGACCACGCTAAGAAGTGATATATTTTACATCATGTTTTATAGTAAGTACTTAAGAATAATCACTTTAAATCTTTTATTGAATATATATCAAAATACATTATGAATTTTAAGAAATGTGTAATTTTTTTTCATATAAATTAAATATAGGTAAGTATCTACAATCCCATGAAAATCATTCAATTTTGTGACAAGTTTAATAAATCTTTTCTCCAACTTAAGTTTGGGATGTAGACGAAAGTTGTTATAATTATGTGCCATAAAATATCAGGAAAATCAGAATGCCATGCTGGGCTTGGCTAGACAAATTAGTTTGTGGCAAAGTCAGAAATGGTTATGTAGGTATGTTACCACAGAACTAGAAAACACTTCATATTCCCAGCATTTGAATTGGGATATTAAAATGCATATATAATACCCGGCACGGTTCTTGAGCGCTCGGCGGAAGAGTGGGGATCGCTGTGCGCATCGTACACTTTATGACAAATAAAACGCACACCCGTTTATTATTTATTGGTCGTGAGGTAAGTGCAGCAGGAGTAAAGAACCAATCCCGAGTGACGGCTATGACGCGATGCGCTACGGGCCAATCAGTGCAGTTTCCCCGCCCCGCGTCTCACTTCATACCACCAAAGGGACCCAATAACTCACTTTTGCGTCAGCGCTCAAGAATCGTGCCGATGATAATACTTCATATTCATGGCATTTTAAAAAGTACCTAGGTATTACACAAAACTATTTAGAGCACATTCGAATAAAACGTACTGATTGTATCAAGTAATTGGAAGTTTTTAAACTGGTCACTAACATTATCAATAACACTGTAAACGGGATATTTACCATGTTTACAGTTTGTATGGAGTTCCAGATATTTCGGCACTATTGCAATATCGCGAACTAGAAAAAAAAACAGTTATTATGATAAATATTCGCTTTACATTGTTAATGTTGAAGTGATTGGAAGTTTAACACGTTTTTGTTTCGTCAATAATATTATGGAACTACAGATATATCGGATGAAATATACATACAGGTACAAAAGGGAATAAATATAATACGGAGGAGAACCAACCCTGCGGTGCTCACATAGCTTCGCAGGATGGTAAATGGTTGTGAAAATTTAAAGCCACGCTACTCACTCGACCGGGAAGCGAGTAAATCGTTAGAGAGGAACACTCGGTCATGCACTTCAATCTTAACACTGCATATATGTCACAGTCTCGCACTAAACGTTAGCAGTCAGGTGCGACTACCACTGCGGGTTGGGAGGCAGGTAGCCGTCCGGCGCGTACGTGGGAGCCGGCGGGCCGGCGTACGGCGGCACGGCGCCGGCCGGGCCCGCGTAGCCCGGGTAGTACGCGCCGCTGCCGTACCCGCCGTAGTACGCCGGCGTGGGGGGGTACGCACCGTAACCCATCCCGTAACCTGCAGATATAAAAAGTATTAATAAAATCATACTGTTCACGAACTTATGGTTATGCCAGTACTGAGCTCATTAAGAAAAACTCAGTAAAATTAAAGGAGCTAATCTTTTCTCGGGCCTTACCTGGGTACTGAGCGTAGGGCCCATCCGGGGGAGGGTTGCCGACGGGGTAGGTCTGTCCTGGCGGGACTGGTGGTCCAGGCGGGCCGTGAGACATAGGTCCCGGGCCAGGTGACTTAGATAAGTCAGCAGGCACTGCCGTTCCGCCGCTCATCATGGCGGGATGGCTTAGACTGAGCGGTATGCCTGGCGAGGCTTTCATATGGGCGGCGTGGGTATGCGGCTGGGGTTCGTGAGAGCGACCCATTAGCCGCGGGTGTGTGCTGATGTGTTGTGAGCTATCGAGCGGCGACACGGGCGCGGTGTGTGGCACGTGAGTAGCGAGCGGGGCGGCGTGCGACGCGTGTGGCGAACTGTGTGACGCGTGTGGCGAAGTGTGAGGGACGTGTGGCGCGGCGTGCGGCACGTGCGGCACGTGTGGCGTGGCATGCGGCACGTGTGGCGCGGGCGAAACCCGACGCGAGCGAGGTGGCGCCGCCGGGCCCAGTAGGCTCGACACACTGTGCAGCATGGGAGCAGGGGCTGGCACAGGCGGACCAGCCACTGTAGGTTCAGGAACAGCATCCGGTTTAGCAGGCGAGCGGCGCTTCTTCGTCTTCGCTCCTGGCTTCTCCTCACCGGTTGGAGAATACGACTGGGTAATATCATCCAAGTTTCTACGGAAGTCGGGCATCCCTTCTTTGTTTAAAACGCTCGCCGTCCTCTCTAGTTGACTGAGACTTGATTCCAGTGATGGTCGAACGCCCGGCCTCTGATGCCTATAATTCTTTAGCGGATTTATTTTTCTTTCAACAGCCTCAGCAGTTCGGCTCAAATCTGTCGCGTCTACTCTAGACATATCTGGCATTATAGTTTGATCTATGTTGTTTTCTTCTACAGTTTTATTTTCCAGAACATCCTCAGAAGGTAATTTTTCATCTGTTGTTAAGACTAAAGGTTCTGGTTCAGGTTTAGGTTCCTCTTCAGGTGTTGTACTTGGCGGTGCTTCTTCACTGGGCTTGGAAGACTGGGCTGAAGTTTCTGGTTTATTCTTATCTTGTTCTATATCAGAAGATGGTTTTGAACTCTGTGGCTTGTTTTCTTCCTCTTCGTCACTATCTAATACTTGAGTATCTTCATCAGAATTGATTTTACTTGTAGAACCGGACTCATTGCCGTCGACCTCAATTTTCCTGGGTTCTCTCGGGATCTTAGTTATACTCACGGATCCAGATAGATTGGGTCGTAATAACCTCCCTTGTAGTGGAGATTTTGGGCGCAAGCTTGTGTACGATCTAAGTTCACCGAGTCGACTCCTAATATCGGCAATCTTTTGACCAGGGATCATGGGTCTCATTTTGTTTTGTCCTATTATGGAAGGTCTCATCACTCTGTGGAAACCAGGTCTGGGACCTGTTTTTGATGTGATTGTGATTGCTGAATTATTCTTCAAAGACCCAGGTATGTTTGACACTGGACGATTGCCTAAAACTGAAAACAAAAACCCATTAATAAAATGTTTAAAATAATTCAAAGCTCTATTTCGCGTTTCAAAGTTATTGATTTACCTTTCTTTCCTATGGGGCTGTTGTCTTTATTATCTGCGCCTTTCTGTCCCAAGCCTTTAAACGATGTCTTGATGGCGATAATTTTGCCGGATTCCAACTGCATGTAAATTCCTTTCGGTGATTTCAAGACCATGACACGCTGTCCCGCCTTTAAAACTATGTTCGTCTTCTCGGCTGAGTTCGTTGGTATCACAACATCTGCAAAAGACAAAGATTTATGATAAGCTATCCGGTAATAGGTATTATTAACAGTTTAGCAGGAGAGGTAATAGTTTTGTATCGACTTAAGAGAGCAGCGGTTCGTTTTTTCTTATTTGGTACGTTTAGTCGTAGTCGATTTACTAAAACATGTGTTAGAGAATTTCTCAGCCGAAGGGTAGAAATATCGCATGTTCGTGACGACGCAGCGAATGGAACGGGCGACAGAGCATACCAACCGGCGCACGCTCAGAGCGCGCTCACTTTTGCTCGGGCGCTCGACTGCGACAGACGTCTACTGGGACTGTGGTTATAGTTATGACGGTTTCTTAATGTTTTCATAACTGTGTTGGTTTTGTGATGTGCTTTTTAAAGATACATAGTTCGAGGTTAAAATTAAATACCCTTCTGATCCATAAGACATGGATTATACTATCAATTATGCAACAGCATAGGTTTATCCCTTTCTCGAACTAGATGGTGAAAATGATGATATTAATCACACTTTCATTGCCGCATACATAACGCGAAAATGTGCCCGGTTACGACAAAAATTGTCATTTATCGTGATGTTACACTACACTTTTATTTTGAATACAAAATACAATACCTAAATAATTGACAGAACTTTCGTGAAATAATAATATCTTGGACCTGTTTCCCGATACCAGTGGGCTACAATTTTAACATTGTTAGATGTTGTTATTATTGATTTTTTAAGAAATATTTAAAATGTACAAGATTTGGTAAAAAATAAAAAAGGGAGAAATAATAATGTTAGTTATTCATACCTAGCGGCAGCGTCATCTCCTGCGCCGTCATGCCCTGCCGGCGCCACACGTCGGCCGGTATCCACCTGGCGCCGTGCTGCATGGGCCGCACTGACGCGACTGGGCGCTGCACCAGGCTTCCGTCAGCTGTTCGCACCGTGCGGTAGGCAGTCGTCGGCTTCGGGGCTAGTGCTGCCTTCTTCTCGAGTTCGTACCTGTTTCCAACATAAATATTTGGCAATAAAGTATAACTTTCGTGACAAAGCCTAAGATAATGGTTCTCTATGGCATTAAAAGCACAACCAATAGAAATAAGAATGGGTGACCCTCACATTCGCACCCCCGATCGATATTAAAATGCCACATGCGACGACGGACGACAGTGATAAGTACCACCCTCTGCGGTCATCAACCCTATACGCCAAGTTCTTCCAAAGACGCACCTTCCCTTACGCCGTTTTTGTATAATTCGCGCCTTAGACGTGTAGACGAAATTCATATCCAAAACGAGTCTCTCTCTACATACTCTTCAGATCAGCCCTTGTATGTGGCCATGTCAGCGTAAGTGGCGTTCAAAAGATCCTCGAAAGTGAACTTGTATGGACATCTAGGCTGTGATATCGAGTATGTGCAGAAAGATTTTATATTGGACAAAAAACATAACTCACCCTCTTTGCGCCAGCCTCTTCTCAGCACTAGACAGTTTCTTCTCCTTTCTATCAACCAACAGTGACTCATGCTGGAACGGCTCCTTGCTCAGCATCCGTCCATGTTGCGAGATAACGCCTTGCATCAACACATCGATGTACTTATCTTTATGCTCGGACAGATCTTTGATCTCGGATTCCTAGAACAGACAGAAGATTTTACTCATTACCGGTTCGACTTCGACGACGATTGGCGGCCGATTGCTTACGATTCTCTTTTCCTTCCGATAACTGCCGACTATGGAGGTAGCAGTCCATTTTCAGGAAACGTCAACGAAATTTATAGAGAATTCATTTAAATATTTAATTAAATATAAAGATATTTAATTAAATATTTATTTGAAGTAGTTTCGGGTTTTTGAAATGGTTACTTTCCTAAGAGCGCACAGAGCGTATGTCTAGCGTGGGCATTGACGTCGAGTAGACGTCGACTATATTTGCAGACCTACACTGCACCAACTCCAGATGCGAATGAATCGTAATTTACGTAACTTCTTTAATCAATCAATACGTTAGACTAAATTAGACTTAAACTTACCTTCTCATCATTATCGAAGCATAGATTGGTGATTTCCTTCATAGAAAGAACAGCGTCAGGGTTACACTCGTCGACTACACGGTCAGCCATGCCTTGCTTGTTGATCTGTCGGTCGTAGATCTTCTTCTCGAGGCAGCAGTCCATTACGAAACGGTATACGAAGCATGGCTTTCTTTGTCCGTATCTAAGTAGTAAGACAAAGCATATCATGATATTAGTCCGTATTCAGTGGTTGATGTTGGGCAGCTCAGAGGAAGTTATAAAGCAGATTTATAAGGATAGTTACGCGATTTCAGATTGGCCGGTTCAAGTCGCTACATTTTCGTGGCGGAATAATAATTTTCATGATATAATTATTTATTTTAACAAATTAATTTAGTGGGCCGCTACAAACACAATTTGACATAATAGTGTAATGTGGTGTTACCGACCATAACATGACCCACTTGGTGATGTATCCCTATACCTGCACTTCAGAGGACGTTAACGAGGCCAGGCCACAAACTGGGCCCAAGAAATATATTTTTTCTCAAACATGCTTGGAAATTTGAGCATTATTTTGACAACCTTCTTCGAGATAAATCGAAATTGCTGTACTGGCCAGATACATGCGACCAGCGGCCGGCAAAAGTTGTATGAAAATCCATATGTGTCGTGTTTAGCGGCCAAATAAATTACATACTAAACTAATATCTGTCGTGTTATTTAAAAATGGAACGATCTTTTACTCTGAACCATAGCAACCAAGGAGGTGACTTATTAAAGGTTTTATTTAAATTTCGAATTGGCTGAACTCTTCAACGCGTGAAAAATTATTGTTGTATGTGATTTTGAAAAGTAAATTGTATTTAATTTCCTCGCATTATTTGAGAAAAGTACTCTACAAGCCTTGGCCACAACTAGGCATTGATGGACTTACGTATGTGTGCCTCGGCTTCGCCTCGGCCCACATTTACACGTTCGTCCATCAATGCCTCTGTTGCTGGCCGCTACAGTAATGTACTATTTCGTACCTTCGCGCTTCGTTAAGAAAGAATAAGAAGTTAGTGGGGTATCGTTTAATTTAACTACATTTAAGTAACATATTCTTATTTAAGTTAATAAAAATACTTGCCTATAAACACGACAAACAGCCTGCGTGTCGTGGCAAGGGTTCCAACTGGCGTCGAAAACAATGACTCTGTTGGCTCCTACAAGGTTGATACCGAGGGATCCGGCGCGAGTCGACACAAGGAACAAATATATGTGCGGGTTTGCGTTAAACTCGTTTATAAGCTTCTCTCGCTCTAAAGCATGCGTTGACCCATCTAAGCCTGCAAGAAAATTATTGATTTGATTGAATATAAAATAATAAATTTGAACATTTTATAAAGCAGAATTATACTTACGATAGTAGTTTGTATTTCTCTCCCAAAGACAATTTGTCCCAGGAATGTAATTCTTTTCTAAAAAGTCTTCAATGAGATTCAATGTAAATAAACTTTGGCTAAACAACAATAGCCTATCTCCCATCTTTATGCTCTCATTCAGTATGTAAAAGAACAATTCCATTTTAGCAGAATTCTCAATAATCCCAGGAATGTAATCTTTTAGTAACTCAGTTGCCCAGTCATACGTCATTTCTTCTGCTTTCTTAACCATTGCTAATTCTTCTTCTCTATTCAATTTCTCTTCCTTTTCACTTTCTTCAGATTCAGAGTCCTCATTGTTCTTTTCTTTCGACGTCTTCCTGTCGTTCCTTCCCTTAGCTTTCGGTTTACTTTTTCCCTTTGACTTTTTACTATCTTTGCCTTTACCCTTTTGTTTACCTTTCCCCTTTGGAATTTCTTCCTCTGATTCAGATCCATCACTCTTTCCTCCATCTGTTTTAGCGTCTTTCTTTTTCGTCGGTTCAGTTATCGAGTCTTTCAAAAGAAGAGGTTGGTTTATATTTATCTTCTTTTCATCTTTTACAATCTTCTTTGTGTCCAAGTCTTCTATTTTGACTTCACCATCGGACTCCGATTTAATCTCAGTTTTTTCCTCAGCTTTTAGTTTATCAATTTCAGTCTTTAATTCAGTTATAGGCCATGATGTTACTGGACTGCCAGAACTGGCACTACCCATGGGTGGTTTAGTTTCAAGGTGTGAGGGGAAGTTCGGATATGAGCATGGATAGTTGTTCCCGTTCGAATTGCTTTCTTGCTGTTCAGGGAAAGAAGGCGTATTGGTTGGGTAACCGTAAGCTTGGTTACTAAATGGCACAGCGTTTGTATTTTGCGTTTGCGGTACATTAGGTTCCGATTTGATATCAACCGCTGGATAATTACCAGGAGCAGTATTAGGCTCACTTTTAATAGCGGGTTGACTTGGCACATTGAGTTCAGGTTGGTTGGCAGGCATATTGTTTGGAAAGTTTGAATAATTAGTTGGATGATTGTCATACTGGTTATATGGAGTTGAATTATTTCCATATCCAGAAGTATTGGTAGGATATGGTGGAGGATATGATTGATTAGGATATCCTTGAGGTCCAGGATTATTAGGGTTATAAGATCCCTGTTGCGGATTTTGTTGTGGTGAGTTGTACTCGGAGTAGCCTGGGTGATTTTGATAGCCTTGATAGCCAGGTGGTCTTTGTTGGTTAGCAGTGTAATTATCTTGATTATTCGTGTAAGGTTGCATTGCATTGCCGGGATACGACTGATCGTTCGGCGGAGCATTGTAGTTCGGTGGGTATTGCTGAGAATTATTGTATTCAGGAGGAGGGTTACCTCTGAAGTCTTGTGGTGGCTGATTGTTTTGTTGATATTGAGGGTTGTTATAATACCCAGTATTACCATAGTAGTTTCCGTTACCCCAATAGTTCTGGTTATAACCTTGCCCACCTTCGGGCGGCATGTTTTGTGGATACTGATTTGGGTAGTTATTACCGTATGGCGGTTGCTGCTGCTGGTAATAATTACCGTCGTAGTTCTGGTTATATCCTTGATTGGGTGGGTAGTACCCAGGGCCCGGGTTCTGGAAGTTATGGTAGGGCGGGTAGGAGCCGGAAGGCTGGTCGGGTCTGAAGGAGTTGTGCGGACCGTAGGGCGCGTTAGGGTATTGCGCGTTGCCGTATATGTTGGCGTCGGGGCGCGGCGCCATAGGACCAGTGGTAGTGTTAGGCGGTATGGTCGCTGCTGGCTTTTTGTTTGCACCCTAAAATTATGAATATTATGGTTTTAATTGAATATCAAGTCAATTTCCATGTGTCCGAACATTCTAGCTTATCCTTTAAATGCTGACTTACCCGTGGTTTGCCCGGTCTTCGGCCAGGCGTCCCCTTCATATTCCGTGCGCGTCCGGCCTTTGTAACACCCCCAATCTCTTCTAAATCCAAGTCTTCTTCGATAGCTGCGTTCACTTCACTACGCTTCTTGAGGAAGTTGTATAGGACGTCAGGGTGATTCCAAATCTAAGGAAGGAGTTTTCAAATTATATTATAGTTCAGTGGAACGCCTAGTCAGAATTTACGAAGGTAATTATGTGATATTTCTTGAGGTCACAATAGGGGACAATATTTGTTTTACTTATCGCTATTGAGCATAGTAGCTTTGGCATTTTCCTTTCCACCACTCACAAAATTGTCAATAAGATGTGCTACAGACATATTCGCAACAAGCCGGCGGCAAAATATAATTTCGATTTTGCCGCTCTTCTTGTAGATGTGTAACATTTTGGTGAGTCTTACTTGTATGTGGTCTACATTGACCTTGGATCGAAAGAACTGGAAAGGGAGAGGCTTTTGCCCACCAGTGGGATGATGCAGGCTAACAGTATCAGTGCTAAATAAATATGTTTTCTTTCTTTCTTTCTTTTCTTTATCAGTGGCAAATGAAATATTACATACCTTACAACAAATAGCGAAAGCTTTCAAAGGATTTGGCACTGAAGTGGAGCGAACGACTTCGTTCATAAATCTCTCGTACAGTTTACGTTGAAGCGGCGTCATTCGTACTAGGAGCACGTATTCTTCCTTTTGAGGTAACGTCGACTGCAGAACTGCATGCGATCGTCTGTAAACAAATAACATAAGTAAGCCCTGTTTTTTGGAGGGTGGCAGAGCGGTAGAGTGTCAGACTTCTACTGAATAAAAACCACCCATGTCCCTTTTTAGCCCTTTGTGTCGAGGCCGCGGTATCTCTTTCGAACAATCTGCAGCCCCGACGGGAACTTAAGTAAGCCCTTATTCGCACTTCGATTTTTAATAACAACGCATCGAGAGTTGATAAGCCATTGGCTGAAGAAATGGCTTTTTATGATATAAGGCAAATCAAGGTGACGTGGTGAGGATTTTTTACTTTAAGTCACAATTGGATACAGTAAAACAAAAATCTTTTGATAGACCATTCAAGTCCTGGCACAATCTTTGCTGGTCTGAACAAGATGTATTTATAACTAAGTTTGCCAGCGGCTTCGCCCGCGTGAAAATGACGGTTTTCCATACAAACTTTCATCCCCTACTCCCTTAGGGTTTGAATTTCGAAAAATCCTTCCTTATTCCTTGTCTACATTATAAAGGGAACCTCTGTGCAAAATTTCAGCTTTCTAGGTCCAAGGGTTTGGGCTGGGCGTTGATGAGTCAGTCAGTCAGTCAGTCAGGACTTCTCTTTTTATTTATATTGATGGATGCGGAATCTTCAATGCCCATTCAGAAAACATCATCATCTGTTCAGCTCTTTCCCAACAATATCGGCGTTGGCTTCCGAACCAGCAGGGTCGAGTTGGATACCAGTATTTTAATTGCAGGGATAAGACAGACAAATGATGGACCTCCTCAGCCCAGTTCATCTTGAGCTCGATTAACAGTACCAACAAAAGCTATTTTATAGTAACCCTTACCTTTGTACAAAACCTACAAGTAGAGAATGCAGGACGTGGGCCCGATATCTCATGAGCCGTATGTCTTGAGGCGTCGAGTCTATACACTGTCCGTTCTGGATCGGCCGCTCGAACATGTTACAAAACTCCGTCTTGCTACCGAGGTAGTTCGGTCGCACGAAGTCAACCATACACCAGTATTCCAGCAAATTGTTTTGCAAAGGATATCCTGAATGAAAAAATAATAAAATTGAAAAAAAAAAATGTTTCTAATGCCTCGACACGACTTATTTTATATGAACATGAAGTAGTCTACATTTGCTTTAAGCTATTTTAACCGTTAGGTATGGATATTTGAATTTATGCTCGATCAACCTGACGTTTTAGCTCTATTAAACATTGACAAGTTTAGTACCTACTTGACGTACTATTTGTCTTTACGATCGACAGACACAACTTTCGCATTCTATTTTCCATAAAGCACAAAAGACGAAAACATTAAAGTAAAATTAAACAATGTGCATTTGGATATAAGATTATACTCTTACTGCTTGTAAAACTGCATTACTAAATTGATATTTATGTGAATTTCAGACAGTCATACCTGTTAACACAACTCTTCGCTTAGTCCTCATTTGCTTCAACGCGTAGGAAATATTCGAGTGAGAATTCTTAATTCGGTGTCCTTCGTCGCATATTACCAAATCTGGCCCTGGCTTGACCAACGCCTCATACATTTCTGCAAACAACATAATAGTTAAAACAACGGTCCTTTATTCTCTCTAGCCTTACTACTTAATTGTTAGATTAATCCTCTCACTAGGTTTTACCATAAGGTCAAAACTATACAAGATGTGGACGACTTTTGTGGATACTAATTTTCAATCGAAATAGCAAATACCCAAGCAACAAACATTACTACTGTAGCCAGCATCTAAAGTTTTTTTCTCAGAACCGGGGAAATGAAAGGGATTTCCAAAAAATGTGTCCAATATTTTTTGGAAATCTATCTGACGGACAATTTTTTTTTTTTTTTTTGTCAACTACCCTATTATCTAACGATAGAGTTAAACAATACACTCACCATCTAGAAGTTTCTTTTCCTCATCATTGCCGTTGTCCTCCTTTTTGTCTTCCTTCTTTGTTTCATCCTTAATTTCATCTGGCTTCGCCTGACTGTCGCCATCGTCTTTGTCCAGTTTTGATTCTTCAGAAGCCTTCAAACAGAAATCATCAGTACTATAGTTTTGGGAGGGTTTAGTCTAAAAATCGTCTAAAAACCAGTCATCATCATCATCATCATTTCAGCCAAAAGACGTCCACTGCTGGACAAGTGTCGCCACATTGACCGGTCCCGTGTATCTCGCATTCAGCGGATCCGCGCAATCTTGACCAGGCCATCGGTCCACCTAGTGGGAGGCCTTCTAACGCAACGTCTTCCGGTTCGCGGTCACCACTCCAGAACTTTCAGGCCCCATCGGCCATCCGTTCTGCGAGGAGCAATGTCCCTGCCCACTGCCACTTAAGTTTGGCAATTCTTCGGGCTATGTCGGTAGCCTTGGTTCTCTTGCGAATGTCTTCATCTAAAAACCAGTGTGTAATACTAATCTTTTACCTGTGTATCTTCAGTAGGCGGGTCCAACTTTTTCTCTTCTTTCTCCTTTTCGGCTTCTAGCTTGGCGTCAGCTTTTCTTTTCTTACGAGGTTTCTTATCTTTTTTCATACTGAGTAGCCGGTACAGCTCGTAACCTATCATAAGAACTCCGCCTGACGTCGTCCAATCCTACAAAGTAAAAAAAACAATATCAATAACACGGTAATTTAAAGGTCATCATTCACCTGCCCTTATCTATCTATATAAATAAAAAGAGAAGTCCTGACTGACTGATTGACTGACTGACTCATCAACGCCCAGCCCAAACCCTTGGACCTAGAAAGCTGAAATTTTGCACAGAGGTTCCCTTTATAATGTAGACAAGGAATAAGGAAGGATTTTTCGAAATTCAACCCCTAAGGGATTTAAATAGGGGATGAAAGTTTGTATGGAAAATCGTCATTTTCACGCGGGCGAAGCCGCTGGCAAAAGCTAGTTCCAATATATTTGAGGTCGACGCAACAAGTCTTCTTCTTTCATACTTCTCTATAACTCGTCATCTCAACAGTCACCTGTTTTCTAGTAATGTCATCCTTCACACAGTTCATCCATCGTATCTTTGGTCTCCCTCTACTCTTATAGCCATCTACATTTTCCTCATTCCTTCGCATCACATGTCCATACCACGACAATACTGCTGAATTGAATGTTCTACGCCGAATATGTGTGAAGCTCCTACTTCCTACTAATATTATAAATGCGATGATGGAGGATGTTTGTCACTCTTTCACGCAAAAACTACTGAACGGATGTGGATGAAGTTTAGAAGACAGATAGTTTATAACCTGGATTAACACATAAGATACTTCTTATCCCGGTAGTATGATCCCGTGGGATGATTATCGAACTCCACGTGGGCGAAGCCGCTGGCACAAGCTAGTATTCCATAAAGAAATGATTGCATACCTTCACAACTTTGGCTCGCATTTGTAACGTTTTGTGACTATCGTTGAGTACGTAGATAGGAAAGTTCCTCGGACGCACTTCGCCGTGGGCTGACAGTGGACTGATGTTAGGTTCTACTGGCAACCACATGTTAAATTCTGCTACCTGAAACATTGTATAGAATAGATTTTAGACTTAGTTCACAAAATTATGCGGAAGGAGTATGTAAGGATCGTTCTGCAGTTTGTGCCTACCCCCATGGGATAAAGACGTAGTTTACGTCTGAAAGTACACCAAATGATGTGTTCATTGCCTTATTAAGAATGAACTTCGAAATAGTAGATTGTACACCAAGTGCATAAAACGCATCATTTTGCGCGAGACGTTTATCCATCCGATGCGAGCTTGCGAGCGAGGATGGATATAAAATAGAGAGCAAAATGGGTTTTATGGACGAGTTTTACACTCTACTTTTCACTTCGATTGCGAGGAAATGAAACAGCAACTTGTAAATATTGTAAAAATAATTATGGTTCCCGTCAATTAACTTTTTTCTTTTTTTTCGGTAGGAAACGTGACATAACACCTGACTTGGGTCGTTACTCATACTGCTCAGTTATAAAAACATTTTGAGTAAGCCTATTGCCATCAACCAATTTTATTAGGAGTAAGCCTATTGCCATCAACTGATATAATTGGGGGCAAGCCTAATGCCATCAACCAATCTAATTAGAAGCAAACCTATTGCCATTAACCGATCTAATTAGGAGCAAGCCTATTGCCATCAACTGATGTAATTGGGGGCAAGCCTATTGCCATCAACCGATGTAATAAGGAAAATCCTATTGTCATCAACTGATGTAATTGGGGGCAAGCCTATTGCCATCAACTGATGTAATTGGGGGCAAGCCTATTGCCATCAAGCGATTTAGGTAATTGGGGCAAGCCTATTCCCATCAACTTTCCTTGTATTCGTAATGAAATAATGCAGTAATCCCTTGTTCTTAGAATACTAACGAAACGAATTAAAGAGGTTATTCTATGAAGTTGAAGTTGTTCGTGTGGCTGTTGGGCCGATTACCTGTGCCGATTACCTTGGTCTTCGACGAAGATTTTACTTTATGCTCTAGAGCATAAAACGCGACTTTATGTCGCCTACGCACGACATAAAGACGAATTTTAGAGCGAGAGAAGTGAAAAGTATATTAGTGACTTCTTTCTTCAGAATTGATACATTAATACATTCAGTCAGCAAGATTCAGCCACAGAGTACAAAGATGCGATGGCAGTCGCTGCAAGAAACGGCATTTGGTGACACAATATTTTTTGTGCTCTGTGGCTTGGGTTGTAGCAGTCAACAAACTTCGTTGTTGTCACGTTGCAAACTTAAATAGTTTTTTTGTTGTTTAATAATAACCCCTTGCCCAAGAGGGACAAAATAGTAGAGTTAGAAAAATAACAGTGTGTCAATAGTAATTCTAGGACACTTACCCAATTCTGAAGCGTGTTGATTGGCATGATACACAATACAGTTTTAGATGACGTATGTCGAAGGAATATATCACAGAAGCATACAATTTGTAACGTTTTGCCGAGGCCCATAGAATGCGCCAATATACATCCGAAGCCCGTTGATGTCGAGAATCGTTCAACAGATTCTATAATGTTATCAAATAAGAATCTTACGCCACCAATCTGTAACACAGACAAACCAAATCAAAAATATATCATCATCTGCCTAGCCTTTTCCCAACTATGTTGGGGTCGGCTTCTAGTGTGACTGGAGGCAGCCGAATACCAGTATTTTACATGGAGCGCTGCCTATCTGACCTCTACAACACAGTTAATACTGGGTAATACGATATCCTTTGGTAAGACTAATTGTCTGACTATCAGGTCACCTGTAACGACTGCTAAAGATCTATAAATGCAAGCCGGGACCAAAAGCTTAACGTGCTATCCGAGGCCTCAGACCAACAAAAAAAAACATTGAAGATAAAGAACAAATTGAGTTTTACCTGATGAGGTTTGATAACCCTAGCAATTTGTGGGGCCAAAAATATGTCCTCATCATTTTCTGGGTGACCAATATTGATTAACACTCGGCCTTGTTCATCTGGGATGTTATACGCATCATTCACATGGAGACCTTGAAGACAAAGAGAAATATTTTTATATATAAAACTCTATGAGGACGTTTTTAGAGTGGTGCGGACGCACGGGTGCACGCGTGATTTGTCCAGATGCGTGCGATTCCACAATGCAAAACAAACGCAGGATAATAAAAACCGCATGTTTTAGAAATATTCACGGCAATCCCCTGAGCATGATCAAATTCACATGACTCTTAAAACACCCTGACTTACACACACCGAGTTTCAGAATACAATAAATTATCAAAGAAGTATTAAAATGTTAGCAGTTATTTTGGTGAAAGGATTTGCGCATTTGCATGCACTGTAAAGTCCATATTCGGAATATAATGTTGGTGCAGGCTGCCTTTCAGAGGGACTAAAATGAAATACGATTTTCCCAACACACAGAGAAACCGCGTATCACCAATTTGTGAATTAAATTAATCTTTAGGTGGCCTTTAATAATAGATCAGAAGTACCCTCCACAATGCCGATCACTTCTAACCACACCCAATGAAAACATTTCATTTACAAGTGAAAACATTTCATTTACAAGTGAAACCATTTCATTTACAAGTGAAAACATTTCATTTACAAGTGAAACCATTTCATTTACAAGTCAAAACATTATCCTTACTATTAAAAGAGTCTTACCTGAGTTACCAGGATCCTCTTCGGCTTCAGGACTAGGCGGCACTTCTGAATCTGACAGCATTATGCAATCATCAGAATCAGATGACGAAGACGAAGACTCCTCACCACTGCTGCTATCAACTATCTCTACAACCTACACATTAAAATGTTGTTAACTTATTGAATTTACCATGCAGTCATTAGAATGCACTCATATTATTTCAGAGGGTCATAGAACATTATGTACTAGATTCAATTTAATGATTAAATATGAACTTTCCATTTTCAAAATAGATGATAATTTAATGACTAAAAGAAATCTTGTATAGAGCAAGCAATCAACTTGTAAAGGAGCTCCCCACTTGAGTATTTGCCTGTAATGTAACAAATCCAGGATTCGATTTTGAGCATTATGTTACACTAGCTGATGCCCGCGGCTTCACCCGCGTGGATGTCGTTCGAATTATATACTAAAACCTTCCTCTTGAGTCACTCTATCTATTAAAAAAAAACCGCATCAAAATCCGTTGCGTAGTTTTAAAGATTTAAGCATACAGACAAACAAACAGACAAAAATAGCGACTTTGTTTTATACTATGTAAGGAAGTAGCCTGCTCTTGAGTACTCTTGACCTCTATCAAGCCAGGTGGATGCCTGTTCACTCTTGCTTTGTAGGCAGAAGGGTCAAATGGTCTCATCATTCAGCCACAGCCGACCTCCAAATAGGTCCTCTAGGTCAAAAGGTCTATCTGATGTAATTCTCGAAGCTGAACTGTTACATTATAGGTGAAAACTCCCAGTGATGTAAGTAAACTTCAACTAAAAAGTCAAATAAAAAAGGTATCTTCAAATTATAGTTTTCTTACCTCTTTCTTATCAGACTTCTGATTAGGTTTCCCTTTTTGGGCACCTGAGGTTGTAGGCCTCATCAGCTTTGTAACTTCAATTTGGCCGGATTTTAATGATTTCTTTGCATCACCTGATGGGACTTTCACTAGGACTGTATTTGGTAAACTAGAATCAAGAACAGAATCCCAATTATTTTTTGAGTTTACATCTAATATAAATATTTAAAAGGTATATTACATACTTTAGTTTCTGCCCTGGAAGAGACTTCTTTAGAATTGATGATCCTCCCCCTTGCAATAATGATATAGTTTTTTGATGAATTTTATTTTGTCTATTAATTGCTATTTGTCTTTGTACCTGTTTGAAACAACACAATACATACATTAGACTTATATCTAAACAATAAATATGCATGATTTGCTGTACTACTAAAAAAATATTGACTTTACAAATAATATAGGCTGGAAATTGATAGTTTATTAATCTGATCTTCAATTCTAGCTTTCTTGATAAAATAAAAAGATTTTAGCCATACTTCTCTGATGATCCTCTGCTGTTCCTGAACTCGAGCCAATCTCTCCGACTCCTGTCTCTGGGCAGCGAGTGTGGAAGCATCCAAGTTCTTCTCATCCATGACTTCCCTGATATTTCGGCGTACATTTATTGCGCTGGTATTCATTGGTTTCTTCTGAAATATACATAGGCTTCTTTAAAAATTTGAATATTTGATTTCATAAAAACATAACATACCTTCCTATAAACACTGCACCTATATTTCTTTAGTTTGGGCTGAGGTACTACTGTGCTCACTGACCTTTCAACCTCATAGCTCAGGGCATAAGGTTGAAAGTGGTTGTCCGTCAGTACATGCCAATACAACATCTTTATTTCACCGGATGCTACTGAGAAATTCCTGATATAAATTATGTATCAAACCATCATGAAAGACATCATGCTCACAGTAGCACCTCTAGTCTAGAGTTCTAGACCAATGGAAGGTAGAAGCAGGAAATAACATCTAACTAATAAATCTTATGTCGGTGATGATGCTTTGTAATGTAGAGAGAACCTAGGCAAATTACTCATGTTATTACTGTCTTCTTTAGAAGCAAATTATTGTCAAATAATGAATGCAAACAAGACAGAATAAGATCTTTGGATAACTACTTCTGTAATATAAGTAAGCAACTGATATTCCACAAAACATTACTGCAGAATATCATAATAATATCATGTTTCAAGTACTGTATCTATATAAATAAAAAGAGAAGTCCTGACTGACTGACTGACTGACTCATCAACGCCCAGCCCAAACTCTTGGACCTAGAAAGCTGAAATTTTGCACAGAGGCTCCCTCCATAGTGTAGACAAGGAATAAGGAAGGATTTTTCGAAATTCAACCCATAAGGGATTTAAATAGGGGATGAAAGTTTGTATGGAAAATCGTCATTTTCACGCGGGTGAAGCCGCTGGCAAAAGCTATTCAGTAAAAAAACAATATCAACATCCTAAGAAACTAATATTTTATTGTTATTCTTGTGACCATAAAGCATTATAATGAAAAAACATAGATAACCACAACAAAACCTCATCACATTTATAATGGCCAGAATATATAAACTTGTAGTCTATACACATAGTTTTATACATAGGTGTAACATGACTATTGTTTAATCTGGTACAATTACATCTAACTGTTCTTTCAATATGACCAACATATTAATGATTGCTGGTATAGTTTTTGTTAGTAACTGTAGGCTAGATAGGCAGTTACTCCAGGTAAAATACTGGTATATAGCTGCACTCAGTTACACTAAAAGACAACCTCAATATAGTTGGGAAAAGGCTAGGCAAATGATCAGTTTGCTATTTATCTATTATTTTGTTCTAATGTCAACATTGTGATAAGGTAAACATTTACCAATAACATTATAAAATTGCAATAATATGTTAGTAAACAAACAATAAGGAACATGTTTTGTGTTTAATCCAAGTATTGGCAGGAGATCAAAAGTCTGACAGTAAAAGTTATAACCATACATACTGTTTATATTACTTTCAATGCATTTTATCACTCCTAACACAAATAATAGTAAAACTGGCTTTTATGTCTGAATTTAGTACTGGCCTATATTCTACAGAGAAATACTAAGAATAGGGTTACTATGGGCTCATTATTTATATACTCAACACTATGAACAAGAACATACAAGAAAAATCTTACCTCATCGTCACCTTCAGATGTCTTTTCTCCATCTTTTGATGATTCTCCACTGTCATCCTCCTTCTTCGCAATGGGCTTGACACTAATCTCTCCCATTTCTTTCAATTTTTCCGTAATGTCAAAGTCCTGACTACTTTCTTCTTGTTTCATGTCTAACATGTCTTCTTCTGATTTCTCTGGGCACAAGTCACCCTCTTCCACTTCAGCAATTTCAACGTTTTTGTTATCTAAGTCACCCTCATCTATAAGGTCACGAATTGAAAGTGTTTTAGGTTGATCTTCTTCTTCCTCTTGTTCCTGTTCCTGCTCTGGTTCTGGCTCTGGGTCCGGCTCTGGCTCTGGGTCCGGTTCTGGCTCTGGAGGTTCCTCCTGTTCTTGTTTAACTTCAGGTTCTGGACATGGAGGAGGCTCTTCAGGTGGTTTACTGGTGCTTTGAGTCTCCTTTTTTGCTTCCACTATGTCACCAGTCTCAGGGTCAATGTAACTCTCGTTTTCTTCATTCAATTCTTGTACAGCGTTCACATTAACTACAAATTCCTCCTCTGATAGTCCATCACTTTCTGTCTTACTTTCTTCACTTGAAAAGTCACTTAATTCTAATACATTATTGCCAACTAAGCTGCGAATTGTAATACCTGTGTCCTTTTTGAGTTTCTTGGTGAAATCATGGAAGTTTTTTACAGCTTCCATCTTCCGCTTGTGGCTCATAGGTCTGGGCCGAGGAGCCGCGCGCCTCCGAGCGCTCATCGCCGCTGCCTGCGCAAAGTGAGCTCGTTGTATTCTGGCGATGGTCTCGTCATCATCCTCACTGTCCACCACTTCTTCCTCGGACTCATCCTCCTCGTCTTGCACCTTGCCCTTCATTTTATTCTTCACCGAACTCGTCCCGCCGGCATCATCCATGACAATAAACTAATTTCTAATATCTCAGATTCATTAAAACCTACCGCAAGTCATCATTCTCACGTCTTATTTCATCGCATGAAATCATAAACACATTGGATTTTTGTTATGAATACAGGCTTATTTCATAAATGGAAATTAATTTTCTTGGACACAAACAATCTTTTTCAGGATAGCTCTTTGTAGCACTTTCAGGACGCGGCTTTAAATATCCAATGGAATAAGCCGGATGACACAATTATTCACATAGCGCGCCCGATCAGATCAGAAAATACGACATATCGTCATATTTGATTTTAATTATTGATAATAAAATAATGTCTGCAATTAAAATTTAGGAAGCCATTACTTCCGCAATAAATAGCCTATTCAACTATTCGTATAGAATTTGTGTATTCGACAAGCGTGTTTACAAAAATTGTGGATGGGCGACTGCGTCACAAAACGTCACGAAGACCTTATTAACGATAACTATTAAAGTGTTTAATTGCGATTTCTCTTGTTCCAGAAGTCTGTGTAACTCTTATTAAAGCATCTCGCACTTGCCATTGAAAATGCATCCTTGTTGTACCAAAACAATGCGTCAAAAATTGTAACAGCAAATGTTTTTAATTTATGGCAACATTATCGATTTTCTGCACGGGGTTGGCATTTAATTTACTTGTCTATGAAATACGTTTTGGAAGCAGTAAGTGTGGTCCACTGTATTTATTATAATTTATAATTAGCTAAGAAAAATAAGTTTAATTCTGGGAAAAACATTTTTCGGAATATTTCTTTCACTTATAATGAATAATAATAATAATGAAGAATGTCAAACTTTTATTGTTACACTCTATTGCAAATGCACATGCACAGAACTTATAGAGGTAACATGTAAGTACAGCTTGGCAAAAAAGTCTAGAAACGGAACTAATTTTTTTGTTTGCTGGCAACAACTAAAAACTTATGACGTTTGGTGTAAACAAAGTTCGAAAGTTTATTAAATTTGTAATTGTGCCCTAAAAACGTGATTAAAGCAACGTAGAGTAATACAAAATGAATAAAACCATCCGAAGTGCTGGCAGAGCGATAATTTATAAGGTATATAGGCGATGTTTGGCAGAAAAAGAGGCCAAAACCATTCTCTCCGATCTCAACGATGTTTACATAAGAACCGCTGAAATGACAGGTGTGTAACTGTTTGTTTTATTGTTTTTAGATGAATTAAGTGTTAATTTATGAACCCCATTCTGTTTTGACTTGCTTGCATATGAAATAAGTGGAATTTTGAACAATAATCATCGAGCACATAGGTTATGTTTACATTTTGTCTGACATTACCTTGGTATAGCGTGTCAGATTAATGTTGATACTTGAGTGGCGTACTGTGCATTATGTGAATTTAAATTCGATTTCTACATAACTTTATTGTTGAATGTGATTTCAAGGTGATAACTGTTTGTTATATCATTAGAATTACAAATGTACCAAAAATGTATTATTTTTAATTTGTTATTTATTAAAGCATTTTTTTTTATGTACTTATATTTATTTATTCACTTTAGGTAAATCAGTAAGCACCATAAGAAGAGTCGTCCTGGAAGGAGATCGAAACAAAGGCGTATTTTCTTCACCCGAAAAACATAGAAAAGGTCATCCCAAAAAAGAGTTGGAAGATTTATTAGAATAAATTACAATAATTATTTCTACGCCTTTTTTTAATCCCAGAAAATTTAAAAAACAGTGCTACTAACATATATTTATTTTTAGGTAGTTACATGAGGAGAATAAATTCTGGTTCAATAAATAAATTTTAAGTATAAAAAAATAGTAATAAAAGTATCAAGACGATAGGTTGTTACGCGATACGGTCACAACGGGTTGCCATATGAACAGCACAGTGGCGCCCCCCGGATTTTCTACTCTTTTTTGCCAAGCTGTACGAACTCCTTGGTTAATAAAATAAGGTTGAGACATAAAGCCGCGTCCCCACTAAGGTCGTGAGGCTCCGTTACGCGCGCGCGGCCATGCCTCGTGAGCACAGAACATATATACTCTAGCGGCTCGTGAGTGTGGATGTGAGCGAGGCCTGAGCCGCGCGGCCTAACAGGGCGTTGAAAATAACACAAAAGCATATCAAGTCATAGGTGATATGTTGCAAAAACTGTAGCAGATCACCTATGACTTGCTTCTCTCCGTGTCAAAGGCGTTCAAAATTAACAGTTTTTCAGGGCACGTCACTTACAAGGCTGACTGTTGCACTGTGACCCTCAGCACTGTAATATCTGAATGAGTGTATGTAGTACAGCTTGGCAAAAAAGTCTAGAAACGGAACTAATTTTTTTGTTTGCTGGCAACAATTAAAAACTTATGACGTTTGGTGTAAACAAAGGGAACCAGCAATGCCCAACACAGGAATGCACGACACGAGAACGCGCGACATAGGAATGTAAGTGATTTGAATTCCAATGTTGTACATTGTCATGTCGTGCATTCTCGGCCCGAACCTCGATTGTCCGGGCAAGAATGTACAGCACGAGAATTGGAATCAAAACAAACAGTGATGTCACATTAAAAAAGTAAAAAGTCATGTGACAATAGGGACGGGTGATACAATAAAATACTGGAAAATTCCGGGGTTCCTTCTTTTTTTCTTCGTGTTCCTATAATACGACCGTCTCGCGACAGTATCCTTTATGGGCGGCATGGGCACCGGGCCGTAGGCCGACGAAGGAGGCCGGCGGAGGCCCGGCACTTCGGGGACAGAAGATATTAGTGTTATAAAATATGCGAGCGTAGCGAGCGCACGTCATGGAGTACAATTTTATTCGGCAGCACTACCTAACTCAATTACCTAGTATCCAAGTCCCAAAATTTCGAGTTGCCCAACTAGTCGGCCAACCAATCGCGCGATGTCGCCGATTACTGTGTCGTACACACGGCTACACATCAAGCTATGCATTTCCAGTATAAGCTGGTCTCGCATTGTATAGGATTTCTGTATAGTGCGAGTTCAGCGTAAACTGGAAATGTATAGCTTGATGTGTAGCCGTGTGTACACACACATGTCAAACACTAAAATTCCCAGTTGAAGAGAGAAAACCTTCCTTAAAATATTGGTATAAAATAAACAGGGATTACTCAGATGAAAACGTCCAAAAATTTATGGATGCTATTGGGAGTTTGTCTTGGATTGATGTCTTCGAAAACACTGACGCTAACGATAGCTTTAATATATTCCATGAAAACTTTTCACTATTTTATAAATTATGTTTTCCCTTAAGAGGCCTTGTACAGACAAGACTTGCGGAACTTTAGGCAATTTCTATGTTTGTGTGCAGCGATAACACCGACGAACGCACACACAGGCATTTCGAGCGTTGAACTACGGTTGAAAAATTTGATCATTTAGACGATTATTATTTTAGGTGACATAATTTTATAGTAAGTAAGTACACGCGTACGGCTTTGAAAAAAAGTCTGGAATGTGTGTTGTGTATACGTACAGTATGTCAATCAACATAAAAATGGTTCAATTAGGTGTTAGATGAATTAAAATCAAAAATTATGATATCTACTATTTTAATCACAGATTTTAATATTTGCTGTAAATTGGTTGTGAAAGCACTTTAACACGTCAAAAATAAATAATGTTTCCGTCTCTTTTTAACCGACTTCTAATAAGTAGGTTCTCTATTCGTATGTTTTTTTTATGTGTGTCCGCGCATATCTCCGACAAGTGTGGACCGATTTTCAAAATTATTTTTTTGTTTGGAAAGGTATACTCCCAAGGTGGTCCCATTGTCACCAAGTCAGTTTCTGATGATGGGAACTCTGAGAAATTGAGGGCAACCCTCGAATATCATAGGCGCACATAACGTTTTCCATACATTTACAGAAGCTGTTCAAGTATTTGCGTCTGATAATCATAATTTCATGTGGTTGCGCTGATGACGGAAGGTGCAACTCCTCAACGGTCAGGACTTAAAAGAAAATTCCTTCAAAATTACACGTACTTATGGATCGATAGTTGTATTCTTTCAGGCTATTAGGTTGAACTGATGATAGACGGTAAATCTCATTAACCGACTTAAAAAAAAGGAGATTCTCAATTCGTCGGCTAGGAAAATTTTAGGTTTCTCCGTCATGGGTGTCGTTTTCATGGTTTTTGGGGTCGCTGATTACGAAAATGAGGTCTCATTTTCGTAATCAGCGACCCCAAAAACCATCAAAACGACACCCATGACGGAAAAACAAAAATTTTCCTGGCCGCCATCTTGAATTTTCATTTTGCCCTCATTTTCGTAATCAGCGACCCCAAAAACCATCAAAACGACACCCATGACGGAAAAACCAAAAATTTTCTTGGCCGCCATCGTGAATTTTCATTTTGACCTCATTTTCGTAATCAGCGACCCCTAAAACCATAAAAACGACACCTATGACGGAAAAACCAAAAAATTTCCTGGCCGCTATGAGGATTTTCATTTTGGCTTCATTTTCGTAATCAGCGACACCGAAAACCATGAAAACGACACCCATGACGGAAAAACCAAAAATTTTCCTAGCCGACGAATTGAGAACCTCCTTTTTTTTAAGTCGGTTAATGAGATGTACCGTCTATCATCAGTTCAACCTAATAGCCTGAAAGAATACAACTATCGATCCATAAGTACGTATAATTTTGAAGGAATTTTCTTTCAAGTCCTGACCGTTGAGGAGTTGCACCTTCCGTCATCAGCGCAGCCTCATGAAATTATGATTATCAGACGCAAATACTTGAACAGCTTCTGAAAATGTATGGAAAACGTTATGTGCGCCTATGACATTCGAGGGTTGCCCTCAATTTCTCAGAGCTCCCATCATCAGAAACTGACTTGGTGACAATGGGACCACCTCGGGAGTATACCCTTTCCAAGACAAAAAAGAATTTTGAAAATCAGTCCACAATTGACGGAGATATTCGCGGACATACAAACACGAATAGAGAACCTCCTCTTTTTTGGAGGTCGGTTAAAAATATATATCGAAGTACCAATCGACAATAACAATCGATCTTGAAATTCGAATTCGATTTGAAGAGGAAAAAAATTTTAGCAATCTTTACAAACTAGCAAAAAAAACATGTTTGATCAAAAATAATAAGTGTATCAAATTGTGGTAATCGGCTTACAATCTCGAAAATATGTTTACGACAAACACGGGAGCGTTTGTGACACAAAGCGATACGTCCGTCCCTTGGCAGTGGCCGATTCGTACTGGCGAGATAGAGTTTGCGCGGTCGATAATATAGTTAACTTTGGATTCAATTTACGAAATGAAATTATAGTTTATTGATAAAATAAAAATACGATTCTATTAGAAGGTTACCTTAAAATTAATACGTAGTTTTTGAATTTTCTCTAAAGTGATTCTAAGGTATAGAAAAAAAATCTTAAATGTCGAGACATTTTGTAAAAATTGCGATGTTTTAACATTTTTTATCTGCTATTTTTTGTATTGAAGTCGAAAATGTGACTCCTTGGTACACCAGTAGACCATAAGGTGATGTTATTTATATTTTTTTAAATGTTTAGAATCGTTTGTAGTGTTATGTTCGGCTAAGCCAAACGTAACTCGATCGGTATTTTTGTGGAAAAGGGCTTTTGAATACGGGTGATTGCCATTAATATAAACATTATTTTGAAAATTCTTGTTCACTATTCACCAGAAAAAGAACTCGTCTCTTATAATAGCCAAAAGGAAGCTTCAAATTCTTCATAGATTTCCCACACGAACCGATCAAAATTGATCAAAATGAGATGATTTCGTGGAAGGAGCCTTAAGGAAAACTAAAATCTATGTCAATAATACATCACCTAAATGGATTACCAAAGGAATTAGGACATCTTGCGCTTATAAAAGACAACTTAAAAAAACGTGTTACCTAAATAATAAAAATAACGAAATAATGTCTAAGTATTTAAAATATAATAAAATACTAAAATCTTGCGTCCTCCGCTCAAAGAAAAGTTCCAATCTTAACTATATACTAAAATCTAAAAATAAAAACAAAGCTACATGGGATATCATCAAAAAAAGGACAGACACACACAAAACATTTAATCAAATAAACGCAATAGATCACGAGGGGTTAATTCTAAATGACCCAACTCAAATAGCCAACTCATTAAATAATTTTTTCATTGATATTTCTAACACAACACCTCAACCTACCAAAAGCATCCGTACATCTCAACCCGCACGGAACGACTCCACTATATTCTTGAATCCATGTTCTGACACTGAAGTATTTCGTACAATAACATCTTTGAATAATAAAAAGTCGGTAGGGTATGATGAGATATCCACCCACATACTGAAACTATGCGCTAAAATTATATCACCAATACTATGTCACACAATTAATTTATCTTTATTTGAGGGTATCTTCCCTAATATTCTAAAATCTTCAGTAGTAAAACCTCTTCATAAAAGTAAGAGTACACTAGATAAAACAAATTATAGACCTATCACACTAATTTCAATGTTCTCTAAAATTTACGAGAAAATAATGCATAGTCGTTTAATTCAATTTATAAACAAAAATAAAATTATTAATGAAGAACAAAATGGGTTTCAAAAAGGTAAGTCAACCACTTTGGCAGCATTCTCTCTGGTACGGTCCATAACAGATAATATAGATAAAAAACGTTCTGTTTCAGTAATCTTCCTTGATATGAGCAAGGCTTTTGATCTTGTTAATCACGATACACTCCTTGATAAGTGTGAACGCTATGGAATTAGAGGTCCTGCACTTGAATGGCTGAAAAGTTATCTCAGCGATAGACAACAGTGTGTTGAGGTATCCCGTATTAGTGATAAACTTGTTGCAATGTTATACAGATCCTTATTCCGTTACAATGGTTCAGGAGTGCCTCAAGGAAGTATCCTTGGGCCTCTTCTCTTCCTCTTATACATCAATGATTTACCCAATATAACAAAACATAAATGCGTACTATTTGCAGATGATGTTTCAGTAATAATACCTGAAAGTGATAAAACATTACATCAACAAGAAGTAAAACAAACTATTACCGATATAATTAATTGGCTAAATGAAAACCACTTAAAAGCAAATCTATCCAAAACCAAATTCATTCAATTTGCAAACCACAAGCAAAACCCACCAGAAATTAATTTAGAACACAATAATGAAATGATTAATAAAGAAAATAGCATAAAATTTTTGGGTTTAACATTAGATGAAAATTGTAATTGGGGAATCCATATTGACAACCTATGTAAAAAAATAAACAGGTTTGTATACGCGCTAAAAGAGTTACGCAAAACAGCAAACGAAGAAGCCACACTCAACGCCTATCATGGCTATGTAGCGTCTGTACTTAGATACGGATTGCTCTTATGGGGTAACTCGACACATATCCAAAGAGCTTTCCTAGCGCAAAAGAAATGCTTGAGAGCAATCGTCGGGATACCTCCTTATGAGAGCTGCAGACCAGTATTTAAAAAACTAAAGGTTTTACCTTTAGCTTGTATTTATATTCTAGAAATAGGTATATTCGTTAAAAAAAAAATCACACTTTTTCTCCACAGTAACCGAAAAAAATAGATTTACAAAAAGGGACCCCACTAAGCTAAAAAACCAATTTTGCAATAGCGCTCTTCACTACAAAAATAGTTACCTAATGTCAATCAAAATTTATAACCATATTCCAAAAATAATAAGAGAGACACCACTGCATTTTTTCAAAAACAAGTTAAAATCGTGGCTACTACAAAAAACTTTTTACTCAGTAAAAGAATTTCTGGAAGAGAAATAGGTACCTACTTAAGTATTTTAAAATTATTACGAGTAATATACACTTTTTTTTTTAAAATTTTAATATGATTAATGTTGTGTTGTTTTTTTATTTACTAGGTATATTTAGAATTAGCGTGTTTTAATCTTGTCTTTTTTTTGTTCTGTTTTATTAGAATTTAAGTTTAATTAGAGTTTATGTTTATTATAATGTAATTAAGGGTTAGGTAAATGTGTACCTACTTACAAAAATTTAATTTAGCTTAATTTTGATTTTAATTAAATACGATTCTAAATCTAAATGTTAATGTTTAGAATCAAGTTTTTACTTGTAAATATTCGTATGCCGCGTCTAGCGGCGGATATGTCGTGATCAATATTCTTCTGTAACACCTTTG
The DNA here is from genome assembly GCA_949775195.1 of Diarsia dahlii. Lineage (NCBI taxonomy): Eukaryota > Metazoa > Arthropoda > Insecta > Lepidoptera > Noctuidae > Diarsia > Diarsia dahlii. The sequence continues at coordinate 10,781,774 of OX459194.1, read as the reverse complement.
TACCTACCATATTCTACGAATAAATATCTTTATCTTTACAGTGCGATCAAATTATCTTGGCAGCTCCGAACTTCGTGCAGGTCATTTTGTTACAAAGAATGTATAAAAGTGTTATGATATTTATTTTATTTGTATTTCTCACTGTTTAAATTAGATATTTTCTGATCGTTTAAGTATTGGTTTATCTGGCAATAACAGTTTTATTCCCAAGTTTACATGCGTAAAATTTCGCAAAGCCTATGTTCAGAGCTGCCAAGATAATTTGATCGCACTGTACACTCCTGTGTTGTACATTCTTGGGCCGGACCAGCAAGGTACACCCCAGTAATTGGCGACATCGCGATGTCGCCAATTACTGTGTCGTACATAACACTCTTGTGTTGTACATTCCAGTGTCGTGCATTGCTGGTATGTGCATTACTGTGACGGGCATTATAGGGACTCGCCAAAACCATTCTCTCCGATCTCAACGATGTTTAGGTACATAAGAACCGCTGAAATGACAGGTATGTAACTGTTTGTTTTACTGTTTTTAGATGAATTAAGTGTTAATTTATGAACCCCATTCTGTTTTGACTTGCTTGCATACGAAATAAGTGGAATTTTGAACAATAATCATCGAGCACATAGGTTATGTTTACATTTTGTCTGACATTACCTTGGTATAGCGTGTCAGAGATTGAGTGGCGTACTGTGCACTATGTGAATTTAAATTCGATTTCTACATAACTTTATTGTTGAATGTGATTTCAAGGTGTTGTGTGTTTGTTATATCATTAGAATTACAAATGTACCAAAAATGAAAAAATGAAAATGAAAATTTGAAAATTTTTGATGAAAATTTTTAATTTGTTATTTATTAAAGCAAAATGCATTTTTTTATGTATATTTATTTATTCACTTTAGGTAAATCAGTAAGCACCATAAGAAGAGTCGTCCTGGAAGGAGATCGAAACAAAGGCGTATTTTCTACACCCGGAAAACATAGAAAAGGTCGTCCCAAAAAAGAGTTGGAAGATTTATTAGAATAAATTACAATAATTATTTCTACGCCTTTTTTTAATCCCAGAAAATTTAAAAAACAGTGCTACTAACATATATTTATTTTTAGGTAGTAACATGAGGCGAATAAATTCTGGTTCAATAAATAAATTTTAAGTATAAAAAAATAGTAATAAAAGTATCAAGACGATAGGTTGTTACGCGATACGGTCACAACGGGAACGGGTTGCAAATAGATACTTTACTCTTTGCGAGTTGCCATAATTATGATAATTTGAGAATATAATATTTTGCGAATGTAATAATATGAGAACAAAGGGAAGTTATGAACAGCACAGTGGCGCCCCCCGGATTTTCTACTCTTTTTTGCCAAGCTGTATGCCTGATTGCCTGGGCATAGGCAGGTAGAAAAATAAATGGATAATGCGAGTTTCAGCTAGAATATTTTAGAGAAAGTTGGGTATCGTGTGAGCCTCGAACTTTTAGTAAAATTGCCTTTCCTATCTTAATATCGCCCAAAATGTCACTTCAAATAAATAGGTCTCCATTCCGTTTTTTCAAACTTTTTCAATCCTCCAATATTTTGATGATACAGACACAAATGAAAAGTAAAGGGTTTTTAAATAAATATTAAAGATGTTTTGTATTTATTCTATTTACACAGTATTCAAAGCAACATAATTAATCTACTGAACATGACGGATAACGGCATTTATATTTATGCAACACCAACAAGACGCCTTTCACGTAGCCGGAGACGACGCTCACGTTCAAATTCCTTCATGCGAAGTTCATAACTGAAATCACAGTAAATTATTAACTTACGTACCCTACATTCTGAGGAGATGAGGAGTAATAAAGATGTATGAAAGAAGACATTCTGCGCTGACCAGAAAAAATTGGGATAGGGCAACAGAATGATGGTAGGTATACTTATTTCTACATTTATTATCTTTTAGCATCAAATAAAAGGATTTTATAACACCCTGGTAATATTTTGTACTTATATTTTATTCTATTATGTTATTCATTCAGTTAGACTGGAAGTCAACCAAAGTCAACTCCTACGTAGTTGAAAAAAGGCTAGGCTGATGTTCACATGGAATTATTAAGTACAATGAAATCAACCAAACTTCTTTCACAATGGTCTACAAAACCAACCTCATTTTAAATGTATCATTATTAAAAATATCTCGCTGTTTACGATGATAGATTAACATAGTGACATGTTACTTGTTATACTTCTCCAGATGAAAAAACAAGATTTGTTGAGAGAAAAATAGTCTTACTGCTGTCTTCTCCACATTTATCTGGATTGACATACATCACAGCAAAAGATTATAATGAGGTAAAGCTTGAATGTAAGAAATAATCTCAAAAAGACTCATATGATTTAAAACAAAATCTTTCATTGCTATGCGATTTTGTTCGTTTTCCTTGGTATAAGCTTGAAATCTTGTAAAGCAATGTAATATTGAATCTACATACTCATCCTTTTCACAGGTCAAGAAGGCATGTTTCTCATGGGCACATTTGTAGATCATTGGCATATTTTTATAGCGACATGATTGGAATTCCAGCAAAAGATGTGCACAGTAGTCACGGTGCTTCGGTGGAATCTTAGCAGAAATCAGATCAGCCTCGCGAGCTATCATCTCTGAAAACAAATGACAACAGCAGTAAGGTAAAAATATAAATTTCATTGACTAAAGTCATAAAAACTTTGCTCGGGTAGGTTTTTTTATTACAACTTTCAACCTTGGAAGATTTTAGGTATCAATAATACTTTGTTTTGACTGCAACATAACCTAAACAAAAATTATGTAACTTTTGTTTAAATCCACTTTAATACATAAAACACTGTTGGTAATTACAGAAGCTCATATAACTATAACATTTGAACGAATTACCTCTCGGTTTTCTCTGGTAATCAAATCCTGCTTGCGAGTCAAATGTTGGTTTATCATCCATGTAAAGATCAACTTTCCTCGCGTCAAAAGATCCCATCATTTGACCCATGTTTGCAGATCGTATAGTTATCTAACGCACCAGCTAAACAATAAGGCCTTTACGAACTGTTGGCCTTAATATTTACAAAGTTTAGTTTGTAAGCCAGCTGGAATAGAAGGCAGATTCGGATCGTAATTGTAGTAGTGTTGCCACTTTCGAAGAAAAGTCCCAGTAATTTGGGATTTTTTATGATTAATCGTAGAGATGCAAAACAAAAAAGGTGAAAAGATCATCAGTGAAAAATTAACAAATATTTTGTAAAGCAATTTCTTTGAAATAATTAGCGATTTAAGAACAAAACAGGTCCTCTGACCGGTTTTGGTTGAAAAGAATAAAGTACAAAGTAACAAAACAAAATTAATTTCACGGCAAAATACATTCTAATGATGTAAACACAGGTTTTGACGTTATTCGGTAATGTTGCTTGTATTAAAAATCTATAGGTGTTTAGATAAAGTTAAAATAAATAAATAAATTTTATTTAAAATAAAACTCGTGGAAATAAACTTAAACCTTACCGTACTAAATGATACCCAGGTACTGATTTCGACCTTATTATTTTTTTGTTATGGTCATGAATTGATCCATTCCACTCTGTTCTTTGCATGCTTTTGAAATTAAAAATCTATTGTTGGATTATGCGGGTAGTTTAATTTTTTATGAGATGTTTAAGATTTTAGCCAGTGCACTGTGATGTACTCGGTACTATGCGATATACTGGTAATTAACCCAAGAATGTGACAAGGAAATTGTGAAGGATTCCAATAATAATAATATTAAAATAATAAAATGGACTGTATAACAAAAAGATTTAAAAGTCATAGCTTAACAGTATTAAAAACGGTTGGTAAGGGGACGTATGGGTAAGTTATTAATCTTGTAGCTTAGCAACTTAGTGGCCTAACTTCTTCGAAGTAAATTCAAACGACCATAACTTTACTGAACTCCAATACTGTGAACATTTATTCAGGAATGTGTATCTCTGTGAAAAGCAAGACAATAAATTAACAATAGTAAAGGACATAGAATTGAACATAAAGCTGCAGGACCATAAACAAGTGAGTACCTAGCTAAAGAGACCTAAACAATTGTATAATATTTAATTTAGCAGTGCAGGCAGTGGTACCTACGCTACGCACGGCGAGCAATCAAGATAATTATATGAAACATTTTTTATTTAGATTTTTGTATTTATTTTCTTATTTGTTGCTATAGCAGCAACAGAAATACATAATTTGTGAAAATTTCAACTGTCTAGCTATCGCGGTTCTTGAGATACAGCCTGGTGACAGACAGACGGAGGGACAGACCGCGAAGTCTTTTGGGTACGGAATTCTAAAAAGCGAGGCCATAAACTACATAGAATACTATACTGGAAAATAGCCTAGTGTGTCGCTGCCTGTACTTATATAACTGTTTTTTAATTCCCATAATTTTATTACAGGATATAGCTAATGAAGTAGAGATTCTTTCTTCGCTCCATCACTCAAATATTATCAAGTTTTATGATTGCTATTACACTGACAACCACGTTATGATATCCATGGAATATGCCACTAGCGGGAATCTAGCGGAATATATGTACCAGAGATGTCCGAAATTATTACAACAGCAGGTAATATCCACACCTTATGCATTTAAGACTAGGCGCTGTTACTGCATGTCTATTTAACGTTTAGGGAACGGTCGTTTAAACCTTTGTTATAGAACGTGGATCCACGACAAAACGTCATCACGCTTATTTGTTTACTGCTAACTTGTCATCCTACTGCTGGGCCATGGCCTCCCCCCTGACTTTGTAGTTGGTCGGTCCATATTGTAAGGGGTCTAACAGGGAGCCACAGTCAGTAGAAGTCTGACAACTCCCTTTCGCTCTGCCCAAGAGCGGGAGAAAAAAAACTTTTTAACAAAAAATAGAACCGACTTCAAAAAAAAACTTTTTTACAAAAAATAAAACCGACTTCGACAAAAATAAAACACAAAAAAGTGAAAAATAAAAATCAGCTTCTGAAGTCGGTGACTTTTGTTTGTTTGATTTCATGTTTTTGCCACCGACTTCAGAAGCTGATTTTTATTTTTCACTTTTTTGTGTTTTATTTTTGTCGAAGTCGGTTTTATTTTTTGTAAAAAAGTTTTTATTTTTCACTTTTTAGTGGTTCACATGTGCTTACCCCTTCACAACGTACCGGCGTGATGTTATATTATGAACTGGTGTAAACAATAGACAGACATGAGATTTCAGCAATCCCAGTCCATTTGCTATCATTTATTGAGGAGTTCCGTTGTCTATCTCCGAAGTTCTTCATCAGATGTTCACCAAATAACCTTTGTAGTGAGTTCAGGCGTGATATTATGTTGTGTGATGGCGTAAACAATCTTTAGATATGCTATAGCAACAATCGCGGTTAATCTGCTGTTATTTATTGAAGAGTTCCCCCGATTTCTACAAGATCCCATCATCAGATATTGAAATGGTGACAATGGGACCACACGGGAAGCACCAGCTTTCAAATGAAAAAAGAATCATGAAAATCAGTTCACCCAGTCGCAAGTTATGCGCGAACAAACATAAAAAAAAAAAAAAAAAAAAAAACAAAAAAAAAAAAAAAAAAAATACAGTCGAATTGATAACCTCCTCCTTTTTTTGAAGTCGGTTAAAAAAGGGGTCTCACAGGGAAGGCAAATAAAACCCATTCTCTTATGACTTGACATTATTCGGACTCCTTCGTTGGACTGTTGGGCATCAGCTCCTGGGTTCGATTAGTGTACTGTGTAGGTACTTATCCAAGTCGGGTAGTGTTATTGAGTTTACAATCAAGATTTCTCAATAGCAGCCACGGATTCAGTCTGGATTTGTACCCAGTTGAAATAACTAAATAAATAACTGGCAAAATGTGGCCGGTGTACCTAGGTACCTACTATTAGATACACCTCTACTTAGCCCTTCAAAACTACAGGCGTGAAGTTGTTTCCCTACAAGTGGCGTCAAGTGGAGCCAACACTCATACTTACACACTTAACATAAGTTTAGGGGATCTAGGAACCTGTATTCCATTTACTAAAAGATTAGAATTTTAAGTTAACCGTTTTTACAGTCCGTTCAACCGATTGTGAACTCTATTACGTTGACGGCAAGACAAAATGCAGCTGCAGTAAACAGTCGGTATTGTAAAAATCTTTTTGCTTTTAATGCCATCCTTATGCCTACGGTATAGAAGTCAAAATCGGTTGAACGGACTGTAAAAACGGTTAACTTAAAATTCTAATCTTATATTAAATGGAATAAAGGAACTAATCATAAATCATATACCGTGTACCTACTCGTAGCTGTAGTGTAACTTACTAAATCCGTTTCTCCGATTGCAGGAAATCCTTTTCTACTTCTGCCAAGTTTTATTAGGAGTAAACTACATTCATAGTAAAAATATAATTCATCGTGATTTGAAAGCAGAAAATATTCTCTTGACTGGCAAACACGGCGTTATAGTGAAGATAGGAGATTTCGGAATATCTAAAATGTTAGCAAGGTGAGCAGATTCGATTTTTTTTATTTGAGTGTTCTTTGTTGTATTCCTGAAAGGAGGTATCGCCAGTTGTTTTCTTGATTGCCTAGTTGGTTGGTATAGAGTAAGTGCGGCTGTTTAGCTGTCAGGGAGTCCTGGGGGGCTGCAGTCTCTACACTAATAACGACGCTACGAATGTCATAAATGACATGAAAAAATGAACGAATGGCATAAAATCGTAAACTTTCTTTAATAGATTTTCAACCATACGCTGTTGAAATAAAGCTGAAAATCTATTAAAGAAAGTTTACGATTTTATGACTTAGCGACATTTGTAGCGTTGTTATTAGTGTAGAGACTGCAGCCCCTGGGTTCAATATTCAGATCGGGCAAAAGGTTGTCGGGTTTTAGGAATAATTGCAGCATGGATTCTGTCAGGTGCGTAGTACTCGCAACCGGCGTGCGTGTATGACCACATGTATGAATTTAGACGAGGAGGCAAAAGGAGTACGTAAGGATCGTAGCAAATAGGGTTCTGTGGATAAGTATGTTTATGTAGTCTGGATGACGACAATTTTTTTTACATGAAGTAATGTTTATCTGAATTTTTCACAGTGCCAAGAAGACATCGACCGTAATAGGGACACCTTACTACTTGGCGCCAGAACTGTGTGAAGGCAAACCGTACTGTAGTAAAAGTGACGTATGGGCCCTTGGGTGTTTACTTTATGAAATGTGTACACATAAAAGGGCTTTTGACGCTGAGGTAAGTTAAAACGTAGAACATACTTTACTGGGAACAGTAGTTCTCACAAGTAAGCAGATTTATCATCTGCCTAAACGGGCTTTTGACGCTGAGGTAAGTTAAAACGTAGAACATACTTTACTGGGAACAGTAGTTCTCACAAGTAAGCAGATTTATCATCTGCCTAAACGGGCTTTTGACGCTGAGGTAAGTTAAAACGTAGAACATACTTTACTGGGAACAGTAGTTCTCACAAGTAAGCAGATTTATCATCTGCCTAAACGGGCTTTTGACGCTGAGGTAAGTTAAAACGTAGAACATACTTTACTGGGAACAGTAGTTCTCACAAGTAAGCAGATTTATCATCTGCCTAAACGGGCTTTTGACGCTGAGGTAAGTTAAAACGTAGAACATACTTTACTGGGAACAGTAGTTCTCACAAGTAAGCAGATTTATCATCTGCCTAAACGGGCTTTTGACGCTGAGGTAAGTTAAAACGTAGAACATACTTTACTGGGAACAGTAGTTCTCACAAGTAAGCAGATTTATCATCTGCCTAAACGGGCTTTTGACGCTGAGGTAAGTTAAAACGTAGAACATACTTTACTGGGAACAGTAGTTCTCACAAGTAAGCAGATTTATCATCTGCCTAAACGGGCTTTTGACGCTGAGGTAAGTTAAAACGTAGAACATACTTTACTGGGAACAGTAGTTCTCACAAGTAAGCAGATTTATCACCTGCCTAAACGGGCTTTTGACGCTGAGGTAAGTTAAAACGTAGAACATACTTTACTGGGAACAGTAGTTCTCACAAGTAAGCAGATTTATCATCTGCCTAAACGGGCTTTTGACGCTGAGGTAAGTTAAAACGTAGAACATACTTTACTGGGAACAGTAGTTCTCACAAGTAAGCAGATTTATCATCTGCCTAAACGGGCTTTTGACGCTGAGGTAAGTTAAAACGTAGAACATACTTTACTGGGAACAGTAGTTCTCACAAGTAAGCAGATTTATCATCTGCCTAAACGGGCTTTTGACGCTGAGGTAAGTTAAAACGTAGAACATACTTTACTGGGAACAGTAGTTCTCACAAGTAAGCAGATTTATCATCTGCCTAAACGGGCTTTTGACGCTGAGGTAAGTTAAAACGTAGAACATACTTTACTGGGAACAGTAGTTCTCACAAGTAAGCAGATTTATCATCTGCCTAAACGGGCTTTTGACTTGACGCTGAGGTAAGTTAAAACATACTTTACTGGGAACAGTAGTTCTCACAAGTAAGCAGATTTATCATTTGCCTAAACTATGTCGGGGTCGGCTTCCAGTATGACCGGATGCAGCTGAATACTAGTTTTTTCATGGAACGACTGCCTATCTGACCTCCACAACCCAGTTAGTACTGGGTAATACGATACTCCTTGGCTGAAACTACTGCCAAAGAGCTTTCTATCTCCGAAACAAGCAGATTGCGATGCGAAATTGCGAGCTTATAGCAAACCCCTTCTTCATTTCAGAATATACATGCTAACTGGTTACCAGAATTCTTGAATTAGGTATTTAGTTCCTTAGTCGACAAACTCTGGTACTCGAAGATGTTGAATGATTACTTAAGCCGTCACTTTTTTTTTTTAAAAGGTTTTGACAGTTTTTGTATGACGAAACCTTTCAAAATCTTTACTAAGTGATGGCCTAAGTATTCATTAAAGCTCTCTGAGTGTGGCAGTGAGAGCTGTTAGCAAATTATTTGTATATTTATCAATGCCCAGCATTATCTGATCCTACACTTAGATGAGAAGAGGAAAACGGATCAGATAATGCAGGACAATGCTGTTATTCGTTTGACTAAACTGCATATTATTTTCTTTTCAGACATTAGTGGGTTTAGTAAAGGCAATTACGAGCGGCAGCGTACATCCAATAGATTTGACAATGTATGACAGAAGCATGCAAGACCTCGTGGATTCTATGCTGTCAGTCTTGCCAGATAAAAGACCCTCTATAAAAGAATTAATGGGACGAATGGTACTTCTACCTGATGTTTATACCGTCTACTTGGACGCTGGCAATGATGAATTATTGTATTTAAAAGTGAAGCAATTTGTGTATTAATAAAAGTGATAATTGACATGAAATAATAAGACATTTTAACTAATGGTTTTTTTTTTTATTGGAAAAATAGAATGCAAGGACAACAGTTAGTAGAAGTATCGAGTTCTTTTCAGGTAACATCTTGATTATTGCAGAACTAGCTAGAATAGTTTTGATTTTATTAAATTAATGATTAAATGCCATTTGCATATTTTTAAAATAGTTATTTTGCAAAGTGTTGTACATTTATCTGTACTACTGTGTATCTGTTCTTTTGCCTAATAACCTTTATTTTAGTATAGTATCTGTCTTAAAAGCTAAATATGTAGTGTAGAACAACTCTATTCTTACCAGCATAACTTGCACTTAATATAATTAAACTTTAATAGAAAAAATATCTTAATTGCGCTGTATCTGTTCTTACAGCGTAAACTTTTTTTTTTTCTAGTGGGTAACCTCCTTACTGGCCATTTGCTTGATCGGTATCCATCTCTTCCTCGTCATCCTCTGGAATCATAAGAATTAGTACAAATGGTTGTAAATATTCAATAGGTTCTACGGAAACTTAGTTGACCCAACAATATTTTTAACCTTTTGAGCGTCACGATCGGATAAAAAAATGAAATTTTTAAAACTTTGTAACTACTGCTTAGTGATATTATAATACGACAAAATGACAAATAATGATGTTGCTAAGTACGAATGATATTGTACTTAAAAAATAAGGGATGTAAAGCAATGATAAAATGGATATTGTTATGGTGTTGGAATATTTTTTTGAAGCTATTTGTACTGAATTTGTAGCTTGGCTTGGGAAGGACGCCGATGCGTTCAAAAGGTTAAGCAGGTTGATGGTATTCCATTTCCAGCTTCGAAACTTTAGATCTCCAACTGCGACATAATGGACATCCATTTGCCATTCTTTGGTGGAGAGCAGTGCTGTAAATATGATTAAAATGAATGTTATAAGCGTAATAATAGTAACAACTAAATCAAAAGGTTCTTAAAAAAAATCTGTGCTGCTACTGATAATGCCATTATCAGACCAAAAAAACATACTTAATCAGCAAACAAAAATATTGAACATGTTTTTGGATAAAAGCTATTCCCAAGTTGTGTCCAAATAGTCACCTCTCCTTGCGACCTATCTGCCCTTTGTCAATCCCTTATATATCGTAATATTGTCCCTCTCATCTTATGACTCTGATGACTCACCCAAGTTATTCGAAAGAATATAAATTAGACTGATATGCTATCTCTACAATGGTACTTTTTCCACCACCTTTGGATCAACTGGTATAGTATACAAATCTTACGTTGAACATTTGATAGAGTAGGAGGTTGTATGGCTTTCTGTCCCGGAATCTGGCCTGACTGTAGCATTCTCGTCAGCCTCTCTACTTCATGTAGAGATGAAGCACTCTTGATGGCTTCACGAACCTTGTGGATTTCATGTGGATTGAGGTCTGAAACAGAAGAATTTGTGATTGAAATACAAGGTGTAAAGGATGATATTTGCTCACTGACATCACCACTAGACAAACACTGCCTCGTCCTTAGTGTTTGCAAAATATTGTTAATTTGTATCATACATCTCAAAGCTACAATCATGGCAGAGCAGTAGTAGCCCAGTGGTGACAACCCCGACTTTCGAGCAGTAAGTTGTGGGCTCGAACCTAGGCAGGCACATTACTTTGTGTAATTTATTTCATCACCATTGCTCTCAAAACGGTGGAGGAAAACATTGTGAGGAAACCGACATGTCCTAGAACCAAAAATTTGAAGACATGTGACATCTACCAAGCCACACTGGACCATGTGATGGATTATAGCCTATTCCCTCTCATAGAGAGGAGGCTCAGAGTCCCAGCAGTGGAAACATTATATGCATTATGCTCAATGGCTCATAATTAAAGCTCAACTTACTCGCAGTTTTAGGATCAGGCATATTTCCTCCAGGCACAAATGTCTTGGCCTTCCTCGAGATTTCCTTCTGCAGCTCTTTGCCTTTCTTACTTTTGAACAAGGCATTTGCTTCCTCCCTCTCCTTTTGTTTGATTTTTCTAAAATCTAACAATCGTAGCTCTGGGAATTTGAATGCCACATATGCTCTGGAATATGAAAGGCAAAAGTATGTGAGGAGTATGAAATAATGTAGTTCATCAAATGATTATTAACAAAAAAAAATTTTCAGGATAAAATTATCCTGTTATTCCTAGCAAAGAAAACAGACTAAACAAAGGGTGGACTTAGACCATGGACCAGAAATGTAATATGTACAAATATTTTTTTGGAACAAAAACATTTAATATTTTTTTGCAGATATAATACCATATTAGTTTAGAAAATTGTGTCGCAGTTATTAGCACCCACCCCAGGAAAGAAAGACAACTGAGTTCCAAAACAACAATTCTTTAATAATGATTGGTAGGTAGAAACTAGACAAATATTTTAAAATAATAAAACTAGAACTATACATAGTTGTGGCAGTGTCAATGGGTGTGGAATGAATGTGTGAGGGTGAGGGTGTGAAGGTGCTTCTGGGTGTGTGTGGGAAGGGTATGTGTATACAGTGGATTAACACAGTTTAATTTTTTATGAGACTCTCAGTTTCCTCATAAGTCGGGTCTTGTATAATAAAAATCCTACACATAATTAAATTGTAGTGTATGGTATTTTGCAACTCAAATGTATTTTACCAATAGTCCAAGGAGATAAGAAATGATAACAAACCTGTGGTATAGAAAAATATAACATTTACCTATAATGTTGTTTGTTTGAAACTGGGTTATGTAGTAGTGATAAAGTTTTCAGTTTTGGCAGTGTTGTTAAAGGGTCCAAGTCACCTAATTCTGTTAAATTGTTGTTTGTTAACACCAGGCTCTCCAGATTAGGTACGTATTGTTCCAAATTTTCACCGATTCTCCTGTAAAAAGATATTGAGATCTCGTTTAGTTTATTTCATGCAATTATTTTTAGCCGTGGGCTCAAACCTAGGCAGGCGCATTATTTTTTGTAATTTATTTAATTACCGCTGCTCTCAAAACAGTGAAGGAAAACATCATGACAAAAGGAAACCGGTATGTCTTAGAACCAAAAATATCGAGGGCATGTGACATCTACCATCCCCTACATAACCCATCCCTCTCCATGAGAGGAGGTCTGAGTCCCTGCAGTGGGAACATTATAGGCTGATGATGACGATGAATAATGTGTTACTACATAAGCAGTTTTGTGAATTAGCAAATGATATTAGTGTCTGCAGCTACACATTAAATATGGTCATTTCGTTGATATGTGAATGTGATATGCATTCAAATGTCCACATAAACAGAGAAGATCAAATCATAATAATTTGATAGTGATAGAAGAGAGAACTCTCTGCCTAGGGATGCCCTAGTTAGTGTATTGATATCCCAAAAAGTTGCTAGCTAAGATCTAATAGTAAATTCTGTAATAGATTTATATACAATTCTTATTAAAAAACTCACACAATCCTGTTATTGTTCAACAACAAGCACTTGATCCTTTTCAGTAAGGGAAATCCATCTAGTTTCCTGATATCGTTGTCTGAGAAATCAATGGTGTCGAACTGATCCAAAGTTGCGCCCATATTCTCAATTTGCGGTATTTTGTAACCTAGAAGAAGAGGCGGTAACATTTATATGAGAATCCAAGCTAATTGTTAGTTTTATCAATTATAATAAGGTAAATTAAAGGCTTCTTTGAATAAGTAGAATATATCAGGTAGAAAAAAATAAACCTCATATAATATTATAAAACCACTCCAAACCCCAAATAGCCGATGCTGGCCTAACAGCTACTTGAAGGAACAGGTTGAAATGGAACTGGGCTGGTCACATCTGCCGCTTATCGGAGGAGCAATAGGCGAAAATTACCACTCAGTGGATACAGATATAATAAAAAGCAGGAAACAACAACGCGGTAGGCCCAGAAGGAAATGGCGGGATAAGCTGGACTCCTTCTCAAAGGATTGGCCTATAATCGCACTAGATCGCGAAAAGTGGAAGGAGGGAAGGGAGGCCTTTGCCCTGCAGTGGGACAATATAGGCTTATAATATAATAATAATCTACCTAGTATAATATTAGAAAAAATAATCCTAGAACTAACCTCGAAGATCTAACTCTCGATCTCGACATGGATTAATGTATTGCATCGAGTTTTGTATCAACTCCGTTGTGAGTTTCACCATCTTGGTTCATGTGCTATTAACACCGAAGGAATAAATTGTTAATTATATTAACAAATTAAGCCGAAACGGATATTTATTTTCGTACAGTAGCGTTGCTTTGCGTTGCGTATGTCAATTGTCAATGTCAATTTCGTTTTGACAAGATGATGACAAGTGACAATTGTCTATGATTGAGATCGATACAATGTTGCCAGTTACAATGTTACCAACATATAAAATTGCCATGTTAATTTATAGGCAACACCGTCTCTAATGTCAGAAAGAACCATAGACTCACTAAAATAGCCGTAAAGTCCATTTCACGAAAGAAGTCCCGCAGACGCAGCGCTGTATTCGCGCGACGTAATGTTGCTATCTCTCTCTCTCTCGCCATATCTCCCCATCTGTCAAATTTAGTTCCACAATTGTCCGCGGGACTTCTTTCGTGAAATGGACTTTAGTGTGAAGCCGCCTTTTCACTATGGGATGTAATATTCCTTCAAATGATCTCTAAATATCGCTCGCCTACATTTTGTACGTGACCGTTCACACTGTGCTATAATGTATATTACATCCCAAACTACAAAATGTATGCGAGCGATATTTAGAGGTCATTTGAAGGAATATTACATCCCATAGTGAAAAGGCGGCTTTACACCCCATGCCAGTGTTCTAGTCTAACTGCAGTACTCAGAGATATTTAATGATTACTTAGGCCGTCTCTCATGACAAAACTGTCAAAACCTTTAATAAGTGATGGCATAAGTAATCATTAAAGCTTTCTGAGTGTGACAGTATGCCAAGACAAGAGTCAAATACAGAAGTAAATTATTCAAATCTAGGCACAAATCTTTGTTCATGTGTATTTATCTTCTTTTAGGAATTGATACTATGCGATAACTTTTTTTGCACTTAGGTCATTAGGTAGTTGCCGTCATTGTTCGTTGGAGCTGCAAGCTGCATTTGTCGCGAAAGATGAAATCGCGATGTTCCAAACCTAAAAAATGTAAATATAATTGCACAACACTAAAATGTAAATAGCAACACTAAATCAGTATTGACAACCTGACGCTGCGCCAAAACGACGCCAGCCATTCCCGCTAAAATGGTCGCCATGACATATTCAGTCTGAGTAACTAATGTAACTTCAAGTGAAGTAAATTCAGTGCCTGGAGTTCATGGAGATTCCTGTCATCCGTGTCGCGGGCCTCCTGTAAAGCTAAGTATTATTTATCTGTTGGTCTAAACAATATAGTTAATGGATATTACAATATGTGTGGAGGTACTTGTTTGTACCTGTTCGAATAGTTTGAGACTAAACTTAAATGTGTGGGTCGTGCCTTCAGCGTTGGGCTGAGGGCATAACAGCGACCACATGCTAGCTGCTCGTCCGGACATAAAGCGCTTAGGGTTTATAGCCATAGGAAGGGTCTTGGGCAAGCCCTCCCTTATAAATCCACCCCACCGCCTACGGAGTCGTGTGCCGACGGACACGCAACGTCGACGGACGTTTAATTACACTATATCACCTTTATATAGGTAATGCCAGAGGGAAGCATTTCAGACGAAGAGGCATTGGGGCCGAAGTCGTTCTGAGATGCATGCTTAATAACAGACGTGGAAAGAATCCAGTATCTGATAAGCACTTAAGTGTCACGAAATGCGTGCTTCAACAGACGTGGAAAGAATCCAGTATCTGATTAGCACATACGTGTCACAAACATTAGTGATGAGAACAAACCTCATCATAGGTATGGTAAATGGATGACTGCTATAAAAGGCTTCATCAACGAAGACAGATAGGTAATACTTAGCCCAAAGATTCATGGGTACTTAAAATTTACAGATATCCTATTGACTCCTGAGAAGCTGGAGGAATAACACTCCGGTGCCCTTGCGGACCGGAGATAAGAGACTGGATTGCGAGATACTTACACAACCGAAGGGGAGTTGCAAAGGTGAGTACCTCTATTATATCGTGAGGCGTTGGGATTAAAGCGAAGCAGTACATTTATATATGGTTACCATAAAACCAATCACTTTGTGAACTTTGAGATGACTAGAATATAATATACATAAAAGAAATAAAACCAATTGCCCTCGCGACATGGTGGAGATGCTCAGGTATTACAAAACGGTAACATTTAAAGCATCCCAAGGCATAAAATCAATCCAGACTCTTATTGTTAAATATTAGAAATATTTGTGTATTAAATCAGGTTGGCAGCGACATCTATATAATTCGATTAGAACTAACGTTCATAAGCGAATGTCCATAAAAATTCATCTACATAATAATATTTGTGTATTAAATCAGGTTGGCAGCGACATCTATATAATCCGATGGTAACTAATGTTCATAAGCGGATGTCCATAAAAATTCATTTACTTAATAACATTTGTGTATTAAATCAGGTTGGCAGCGACCTCTATATAATTCGATGGGAACTAACGTCCAATAAGCGGATGTCCATAATAATTCACCTATAGGCGCCAAAATTAGAACGTCAAGGTGATGATGAGTAAATGTTCATTTATCTAAGTTTATTGAGATGAACAGCAGGCCGAGATGAAAGATTCTCGAAGTTACTGCAAATTGAATGGGTATGTAGCGTGTGTACGTGTGATGTGCAACGTTACAAGCCAATTAAACATTCTAAATTTTGAATTTGGCGCGGACTTGATAAAACAAGTTTGGCAGAATGACTAATACTCTTTTTGACCGGAAGTAAGAAGTAATATGCTGCGGACTCGAATAAACATACGATTATCCTATCTTTAGCGAGTTAAAACCTATAAACCTTATACACAGTTCAAGTAAATTCCAAAAGTAATTTACTGAATAACATATTAAGCATTCTCACACGAAACAATATTGATAAAATTGCGAAATCCGACTGTGAAAATTTCGATTGATTCAAAATGGCGATGGCGGTAGTGTCTCGTGTGTCATACTGAATATTGATAAAACTAAAACTTATTTATTTCCTTGTTTGTTACATTCTTTTAAAAGAATAAAATTAATAGAAACCTGACCATAAAGTAAACGTAATTCGTTTAACTATGAAAAAGTGATATCGATATTAAGAAAACCCACGAGTTGTTTGGGCGAAACAACTTCAAGAAAGTTATAACTACTTCTATCAGTGAACGAAAGGAATTTTAAAATAACTTGGGAATAATTAAGAAGATTATCAGGTAAACTATTTCACGATTTATAAGCTGTAACAAATAATAGAGGAAACTACTTATAGTATACTTTGTTAGAACTACATGTGCTCAAGGGCGCACGAGCGAAATTCGGCTCGGACGTCATTGTATAGTATTGTATTAGTTAAATAAGTACCTAACTAAAGAGTAAGTTTGTAAAGTTGTGATATGAACACCTGGTGTATTAAAATTTGCATAAAGACAGCATTGTTGTGTATGAGTTCACATAAAATTGTTTATCTATACCTAATACCCTCTATACAGATGGGCAAATGAAGGCAGATGCGTGACACTGACATCTACACCTGACATCTATTCTCATTTAAAGATCACTGATACTATAGAAAGGAAAAACACATCAACACTCATTGTAAGTTTATTTTAACAATTACTTTAAAGAAATGAGTATAAAATTGACATGTGTGAAACTGGATTGTATGTTATAACTTATGTGTGAACTACTGTCATGTTTTACACATCATCCCTGACTGACTGCATTGCTTCATGTTGGCTACTAAAGTGTACCAATTAACTATAAGTACTAAGTTGATGCAGGTGAACCCTAATATCATTTGTGGATGCATACACAAATGATGTTGGCAGGTACCTAATATGTTTATAAATAAGTAATTAACAAGAACATCAACCATATAAATGATTGATGGATGGAGAGTGAGATGAACACCAAAGAAACGATGAATGAATTGTGGGAGAAGTGGTATAACTGAAAGGTGTAAATAATTGTGTGGTAGTTAACAGAGGAGATTGAAAGGAAGGGTCGGTACGGGATGGGTGGATGACATGGAAATTTTAAATCAATATCAGAAACTTAAAATAATGAAACAAACCAGTTTTACCTGTCAAACAGCAACAGTAATATGAATATATTCTGGGTTAATACTGAGAGTTTTACCCGTCAACCAGCAACGGTGATAAGAATATATTCTGAGTAAATACGGAAACCTCTTAGGTATAAGAGAAATTCCCTTACCCATAATTACAATTCAGGGGCTGAGTTCATTATGGAAAATGTTGTATTCTAGAGATAGTGAAATATTTCTTGCTTTTAACTTGTTGTATACAGGGTGACAATAATTTTTTTTTTTCCTGTACAGGTGACAATAAAATTCTTTTGTGTCCTGTACAGGTTGACAATTAAAACTTTCTGTTGTATATACAGGGCATTAATAAAATGTAATTCTATTATATGTCAGGTGTTGGTAGAGTTCTTTGTTCACAAAAGGTTTTAGATAAACTTTTGGTCATACAGGGTGTTAAACAAATTTTATTTTTTTTTCAATTTTATTATATTGCGAACGCCACGCAATTGGTAAATTTAAGGATATACATGATGTAAATCTTTAACTTAGGATACAAGGTATAAAATTATAAAATACTTTTTCAGAATTTCAAAATGGAACAAATTCTGATAAGGCGACTTGAGTCTATATCAAATGCTATCTCTAAACTAACCGAAGAAGCACTCACCTATAAGGATAATGTTAATAAAGAAAATTCGGAAAAGTTAGAAATAGTGCTAGGTAAGCTAGAGGTAACTGTGAAAAGGTTCGGAACTGAGTTAAACAGTAGTCTATCATTAAACGAAATGCAATCTTATGTGGAAGAGGTCACTTCCTTTAGTGAAATACAACTAAACGGTGAGGGAGTTCTAGCGGAAATGAATATCAAACTGAAAAGGATAAAGGCAAAAACCGAGTCAATAGAAGAAATTCGTCAACATCTGGAAACCATAATAGCTGCAAGGGAAGACGCAAATAGGATCACTTCCGAAAATCTGGAAGAATATACCACTCAGACGCTACACACAAGCTCACACAACAAGAAGGGAAAATCCGTAAAACCCAACAGAAATCACAAGAATTCTGAAAACCACGATTCAAGTCAAACCCGCCCAGGAAATAAAAGAGAAGAAAGGTTCAGTGAGAAAAAACCATTTCATAAAAACAGTAACTACAATAGTAATTCCACAAAAAGAAGACCTCAAGAACAAGGAAGTAAAAGAGACAGGCCCATGAAAAAGAAAAGGAAACTTCAATGCATTTTTTGCCAAGGATCGCACTTCAACGATCAATGCAAGGTGGTTGCAACTGTGGAAGAAAGGAAAGAAAAAATAAAGGATCACTGCTTTGCCTGCCTAAGCAAAAATCATCAAGTAAAAGATTGCAAAAGGTCAATTAAATGTGTACACTGTAACAAAGTTGGCCATCATAACAGAGCACTTTGTTATAAGAATTGCATAAATAAAACCGAGGAGGTCAAGCACAAAAATACCTAAAGTTGTTATACCCAAGTTCAAAATATCAACTTTTATTTCATTTTAGATTATTGTATTTACGTTAAAATTACCTACTAGTTACAGAAATGTTTTCACCATTGTCTAATTGACTAGTCACAGGCAGACTGTATGATTCGTCATTGTAAACTGTGGGAAATAGGTTAAGTTAGGTTGAAACTGTAACCAACGCTATTTCCAAGTTGCTTTCACAATTATTGTCTAGTTATCCGATAAAAATAAAGTTCTAGTGATTCTGTCGATAATTTAAGTTTTAGCACAACATGTAAATAAATATCGATCTTTAGGATATTCGATACTCTGAACTTCGATATTTAGGTCATTGGATGCTCTGAACTTCTATATTTAAGCCTTTTGATGACACGACAGTAGTATCTACGTACTATTAGTGGCTGTTAAATAATATTTGATGACAATTTTAATTAAATTTTCATGCTTAGTGAATGTGGCATAAGTAATTACAATTTAAACGTACTGACTTAGTAATTTAGAAGGCAATATAGAATTTTAGATGCAAATAATGCTATTAAAAAGAAGCCGGTTTAATTAGCACTCAATGCCTAATGGAACTAGAATCATCAATCATCATCAATCAAATTGGAATATGTGATTCACCAAAATTGACTAGGGACGAAGAAGTAATCAACCAATTCAATGATACAATAGAACTAGTAAATAATAGATACACTGTTAGTTGGCCATGGATAGATTACCCACCTAATTTAGAAACTAATTACAGCCTAGCCATAGGCAGACTAGTCAATCTACTCAAACGATTAAATTTCTATTCACTAACAGCGTATGATACTACATTAAAAGAACAATTA
The DNA here is from genome assembly GCA_949775195.1 of Diarsia dahlii. Taxonomy (NCBI): domain Eukaryota; kingdom Metazoa; phylum Arthropoda; class Insecta; order Lepidoptera; family Noctuidae; genus Diarsia; species Diarsia dahlii. The sequence goes on along the minus strand of OX459194.1, from coordinate 10,761,882 downwards.
GCAAAAGAAATAATTGAAAGGGTACCGGACAATGAAAAGGGAGTCGAAGATGTAGATCATCCTATACACTACCTACCACATCACGGTGTTAGTCATCCGGGCAAGCCAACTCGCATAGTCTATGACGCTTCAGCAAAGACCAAGAATAGCAAAAGTTTAAATGAATGCTTACACTGCGGACCACTTATGCTAGAAGACTTGACCGGAATGTTGTTAAGGTTTAGGTCGCGTCAAATAGAAATAACAGCAGACGTAGAAAAGGCTTTTCTACAGATAGCACTACACGCAAAGGACAAAGACGTAACTCGATTCTTATGGTTGAAAGACATAAAAGGAGCGGCCACGGAGGATAACATCCTACACTTACGATTTTGTCGCGTACCATTTGGAGTAATATCAAGTCCATTTCTTCTAAACGCTACTTTGAAACATCATCTACTGCGTTCCAAGGAGGAAAATCTAAAACGCATTGTGAATGACATCTACGTCGATAACCTTGTCACAGGAGTAAATTCCGTACAAGAAGCAACAGAGATGTATGAGTCGTGTAAGATCACATTTGAAGAGATTTCAATGAATCTCAGAGAATGGAGTTCAAATTCCAAACGATTCTCAGAAAGCATTGCTTCATCGGATGTCTGCAGAGACGTAGAAGTTAAAGTATTAGGACTGAATTGGAACACAGGAGAAGATACGATCAGATTAAGACCAAGAAAGACTACAGAAGCCACTACCAAGAGAGAAATACTAAAAAACATAGCGTCAATTTACGATCCATGCGGATATGCTGCACCAAATTTGTTACCAGCAAAACTTTTACTACAAAATCTGTGGATACATAAATTCAAATGGGATACCCCATTACCAGAAGAATTGACCAATGAGTGGCAAATTATTAGAGAACAGCTGGAAGACACAAAAAACATTGTTTTACCAAGGAAATACTTCAAACAAGCTGGTGATGACAATATCAGGCTGCACGTTTTTACAGATGCATCAACCAAAGCTTATGCGGCAGTTGTATACATTTCCAATGGAAAAGAACTGAGCTTTGTGATAGGAAAGTCACGAGTGGTACCCATCAAGGATCAAGACAATTTAAAAATTCCAAGACTTGAACTATTAGGTGTTCTAATAGGAAGCCGGTTACTGAAGTACGTAATCAAGTTCCTAGACTTTGAATTTACAGAAAGCACTATATGGACAGATAGTCAAATAGTGATTGATTGGTATTACGGCAACAAACTACTACCACCATTCGTTGCAAGGAGGATAGAAGAAATAAAGGGAAATACACCAGTAACAGTTAGATATGTTCCAACAGGATTGAATCCAGCAGACGTGGCTACTAGACCCACGAGTTTTATGGAAGACAAGCAGAAATGGCTATCCGGACCAAGTTTTCTACTGGAAGACTCCAGAACTTGGCCGAAAGGTTGTAGAGCCGAAGTTTCTTTACTTAATGAAACCAAAGTCGCAGTAACTCCCACATGTTCTTCTGTGGAACATGACTTTTCGTTTCCTGTTGGGGAGGATCTCACGAGTGGAGAGAAGATCTCAAAGGAGCAGGAACGGAAAAATCAATCAGATGAAGAATCACGAAACAGCTCCACAGAATACTGTGAGGAAGATACACTATCACATACACAAAAGATAAAAAGGATTCAAAAGGAACATTTCCCGGAGGAAGTAGAAGGTAAAGATACTAACCTACAACGAAACTTAGGAGTATTTACCGACATAGACGGTATCTTACGTTGTAAAGGAAGATTACAAAACGCTGATTGGTCTTACGATAAAAGGTATCCAATACTAATCCCAAAGGATTGTGATTTCACTAACACAATGATCCTAGAAACACATAAGAAAAACTATCATGTAGGGGTCAACCACACCTTAAGCTTGATCAGATTATCGTATTGGATTCCCCAAGGAAGAAGCCAAGTAAAGAAAATATTGGGAAAATGCACAAATTGTGTCAAACATGGAGGAGGTCCATTCAAATTACCAACTACTCCAGCGCTTCCTAAGGAAAGAGTGAACTATAGTTCACCTTTTACATATACCGGAATAGATTATTTGGGTCCTCTTCAAGTAAAGACAAGTAATAAATCAGAAAAAAGATGGATATGTCTTTATACATGTCTAGCAGTACGTGCTATACACTTGGAAGTCGTTAAGGATCTGACGGCTGAGGAAGGTCTATTAGCACTACGAAGATTTATATCTTGCAGAGGAATACCAACAAGAATAGTTTCAGATAACGCACTACAATTTAAATTAACTGCAGAAATACTGTCAAGCAACTATTGCATCACTAATAACATAGAATGGAAATTCATTCCACAATTAGCACCATGGCATGGAGGTTTCTATGAGAGACTTGTTGGACTAGTTAAACACTGTCTCAAGAGAACTCTGACGAAAAGTTTATTGTCAGATAATCAACTAAGTACAATCATAAAAGAGATAGAAGCAATATTAAACACACGCCCACTGACGTGCGTAGGTTCTGATCTAGAGGATATTCTCAAACCATCAGATTTTCTAACCTTGAATAAATGCATCGTGACAACACCTTCAGACGCAGAATTTCCACAAGAAGGCACAGTAACAAAACAGAATCTAGTAGAAGGTTGGAAACGTGGACAGAACATGCTGAAAGAGTTTAAGAAAATGTTCGTCGACCAGTACCTACCAAGTCTAAGGGAGAGATACCGACACTCTCTTAAAGAACCAAGGATAACAAAATTAGAAATTCCAAAACTAGGAGATATCGTCCAGATTAAAGGAGATACGAAGAACCGAGAAAACTGGAAAGTTGGAAAAATTATATCTTTGTTGAAAGGAGCCGACGGTCAATGCAGAGTGGCGCGAGTAAAGGTGAATGATACGGAATTCACTCGTTCCATCGCACATCTTTATCCGTTGGAGGTTGAAGAAGATATATCTGGAAAAGAAAGGGTTATGTTGGAGTTTGAAAAGGAAGATGTTACACCAGCATGGGATAACTTACCTCTGCTAGAAGAACTCGACTCAACCATTCTTACCGAAGAAATATCCACAACTCCACAAACCGCAGAACCCGTTGACAAACCTGAAACAGAAAACCACATAAACAGAGAAGAGATAGAAAAGAAAATAACTCAGAGAACACTTACCTCAGAAAATGATGAACCAACAATACTTGGTGAAGAACACAATAATGATAGCATACCTCAAAGCACTGATACAAATGAAATAACTCAAACTCCCGAAGTGAGAGAAGTGAGAGACGCGTCCATGAAGGCTCGAGAGAAGATCCGAGAGTGGACGCGAGACTTGATGGAACACATGTAACTTATGTCGTCGTCGGGAGTGTCGCGAAAGATGAAATCGCGATGTTCCAAACCTAAAAAATGTAAATATAATTGCACAACACTAAAATGTAAATAGCAACACTAAATCAGTATTGACAACCTGACGCTGCGCCAAAACGACGCCAGCCATTCCCGCTAAAATGGTCGCCATGACATATTCAGTCTGAGTAACTAATGTAACTTCAAGTGAAGTAAATTCAGTGCCTGGAGTTCATGGAGATTCCTGTCATCCGTGTCGCGGGCCTCCTGTAAAGCTAAGTATTATTTATCTGTTGGTCTAAACAATATAGTTAATGGATATTACAATATGTGTGGAGGTACTTGTTTGTACCTGTTCGAATAGTTTGAGACTAAACTTAAATGTGTGGGTCGTGCCTTCAGCGTTGGGCTGAGGGCATAACAGCGACCACATGCTAGCTGCTCGTCCGGACATAAAGCGCTTAGGGTTTATAGCCATAGGAAGGGTCTTGGGCAAGCCCTCCCTTATAAATCCACCCCACCGCCTACGGAGTCGTGTGCCGACGGACACGCAACGTCGACGGACGTTTAATTACACTATATCACCTTTATATAGGTAATGCCAGAGGGAAGCATTTCAGACGAAGAGGCATTGGGGCCGAAGTCGTTCTGAGATGCATGCTTAATAACAGACGTGGAAAGAATCCAGTATCTGATAAGCACTTAAGTGTCACGAAATGCGTGCTTCAACAGACGTGGAAAGAATCCAGTATCTGATTAGCACATACGTGTCACAAACATTAGTGATGAGAACAAACCTCATCATAGGTATGGTAAATGGATGACTGCTATAAAAGGCTTCATCAACGAAGACAGATAGGTAATACTTAGCCCAAAGATTCATGGGTACTTAAAATTTACAGATATCCTATTGACTCCTGAGAAGCTGGAGGAATAACACTCCGGTGCCCTTGCGGACCGGAGATAAGAGACTGGATTGCGAGATACTTACACAACCGAAGGGGAGTTGCAAAGGTGAGTACCTCTATTATATCGTGAGGCGTTGGGATTAAAGCGAAGCAGTACATTTATATATGGTTACCATAAAACCAATCACTTTGTGAACTTTGAGATGACTAGAATATAATATACATAAAAGAAATAAAACCAATTGCCCTCGCGACAGCATTAGTGTCACTCACACACACAGGCCACAGCAGTACACAATCACTGCGTCGCCGTAGAAGTTGGAGTTGCAGGTAGATAACTTTCACTTCCGCTTGTCGTTCAAACCTGGCTTCCTAATGAATTACCTAACAGATAGCTCCTGCTTCTATGGTCAGTTATCTATACACCTCAGTAACAAAACAAAAGAGAGAGAGAGAGAGTCTAAATAGAATCTCCTAATCTGCACCGGACGTAGAAACACCATCATTTTACTTTTATTCAGACTAAGTCGGACCGACTTATGGACCTAACTCAGCGATTTCCACATGGAATCAAAACTGCCAAATTTTCTCATTCAATTTGTACATAGGGCGACACTAAATCCCGTCGGGGCTGTGGATTATCGAAACGATAACGCGGCTCCGACACAAGGGCGAAGAAGGAACATGGGTTTGGTTTTTAGTCAGTAGAAGTCTGACACTCCCCTTCGCTCTGCCCAAGAGGGGGGGGGGGGGGGGGTTATTCGATGATTTTCCATCCATCAAAAAAAAAAAAAAAAGGCGACACTAAATGCCGGCGACCTGGAGCGACGCGCCACCCACATTTTATTTTTTTACTCTAAAATCACATCAAATTTAAAAAATCCAAAACACTATTAGGCTAGTAAATAACCTGTAGAATTTTGGCTTGGCAGGAATTGAACACAAGCTACATGCATATGCCCGTCGGGGCTGCGGGTTGTTCGTAAGAGGTACCGCGGCCTCGACATAAAGGGCTAAGAAGGAAAATGGGTGGTTTTTAGTCAGTAGAAGTCTGACACTCCCTTTTGCTCTGCCCATAGAGCGGGAGGGGTTATTTGATGATCCCCCCCCCCGACCCAAAAGCTGCATGCATAATAATAATATTATGTGGGTAGGGCTCACAACATGTTTTTCTTAGGCCTACCGAAGAACATGTTTTGAGCTCATCTGCGTCATGAAGATGCGAGAAGACCCTTAGGATGCTGCGGGTTGTTCGAAAGAGATACCGCGGCCTCGACACAAAGGGCTGAGAAGGAATATGGGTGGTTTTTAGTTAGTAGAAGTCTGACACTCTCTTCCGCTCTACCCAGCACCTACCAACTATACCTGCTGAGCGGGAGGAGTCTTTTGATGATTTCCTACCCTCCAAAAATCAAATAGATCAAGATGTATAGTTTGCGACGGCAGATACCAATAAAATCACAATTAGAATAGTGACAATTATATTAGTTTTCCAGTAACAAAAATTCTATGCCAGATAGCGTTTGATTAATTCCAAAATTTCGAATTCTTTAAAAAAAGGATTTCTAGTGTGTGATGAAATTTATTTTTGTCACACACTAGAAATCCTTTTTTTAAAGAATTCGAAATTTGTACTCTAATTATACTCTAACCAAACCTTAGTAAAAAAAAAAAAAGTAAAAAACTAAAACCCGACTACGACAAAAAAACGACGCTGAAAAAGTATGAAACAAGATTTTTAGGATAGAACAAAAAGAAAAGCCGTAGTCACACGGTATTAAAGTGTTTAGGTTGGTACCTATAACGTGTGACTACGGCTTTTCTTTTTGTTCTATCCTAAAAATCTTGTTTCATACTTTTTCAGCGTCGTTTTTTTGTCGTAGTCGGGTTTTAGTTTTTTACTTTTTTTTATTTGAACAATTTTGGTGTTAATTTTTTTTTTACTCTTGACTTTTTGTCCGCTAGAGGGCGTGATTTTAAATTTGAACAATATTTTGGAAATGTACAAGTGAGGCCCTTTCAAATGATACCAAAGACGGCGTATTTATCTCCATTTTTATTTTTTAAGCCTTACTTTTTGTCCGCTAGAGGGCGCCAAATCGCTTTTTGTGACACGTCACGTAGCCTATGTTCAGCGGAAAATTAGGACGGTTCTAACGATACCTCATATGTCGAGTTCCGTTAAGTAGATTAGAAGCTATGAGGGAACAGATGAAGATACACACATACATACATACAAACATACATACATACATACATACATAGCCAGTCAAAATCATAACCCTCCTTTGGCTTTGCCGTAGTCGGGTAATGACTCTACTGTATGTCATTCAAATTAAAATACCTGTTGTAAAATTTGGTTCGGGATGAATAAAATTGGTAATTCAATGTTACACCTGGCGCCGTATTCAAACGAATGAATACTCGAGCTAGCAAAATAAAATATTCAGAATCCATTTATATTTCACCTACTTTTCACAAAAAAGAAAACTGGATTTTCATATTTGGATATCACTGGATGGGGGTACACCACCATCACCAGTAAAATGGAACATGATCATCATCATCATCTGCCTAGACTTTTTATTTCCCAACTATGTTGGGGTCGGCTTTCAGTCTAACCGGATGCAGCTGAATAACAGTATTTTGCATGAAGCGACTGCCTATCTATTTTAAATGGAACATGATATGACAGAGTTATTCAAAGAAATAAAAGCTTGATATTTCTACGAACAATCAAATTGCCTATAAAACAACAATCATAAACCGGAGTGACAATAAAATAAGAGTTTCCGAGGAATATAAAACGACGCGGAACTTGTAGAAATATTTGTGGACTAGGAAGTGACTACGTGGTTACAAACTAGTTGTTGTTGATACTATCAAGGATCCAGATATCAAAATTTTGAGACTGAAAAAAGTCCTAAACGGCCTGGCCCGGTAGATGGCAATGCTCGCCCTCATTACATGGGACTTAAAACATAATTGGTGTAATGTAGGCGTGCTATTCGGTACACCTCTGCCTCAACCTTCGGGGATTACAGGCGTAATGTTATGATATAATGTTAATAGCAATATCAGAAGTTAATTAATAATGAAAGCACTGCAGGTGCACAAAAGGTGGTACAAAAAAGTGACAAGAGCCCTTGAGGAACCCCTACATAGGAAAGCTTTGAAAAATGTCTGAAATGGCTTGAGAAACACGCTTGCAATCGTATGTGTGATAGGTAACTTTACTAATTCATACAGACGGTAGAAAAAATGGAGGTCATGAAAGTGCCATAAAAGCGTCTAATGTTCTAAAAACAACCTTCGCCCAAAAAATGAGATCCGTAAAAAAAAACATTCAATTTTAAAGCAAAACAAGTAAACGAGATTTGCAGTAAATGAAAACAGCCGCAGTAATTTACTGTAGGAAAACGAGGAGACCTTTACTACAGTTACGGTTATAAGGATTTACGCTTCAATTTAGACTGGTCTCACACTTTTTACTGCGCCGTAAAGAAGTTATAAAAATAAACCTGTGTTAAACGATATAGAAATCCTGCAGCTGTGAACCAAAGAAGGATATAAAAAGAAACTGTTTAGTCCGGTAAATTTAGACATCTGAGGTTACATTAATTCCCACCCAGCTAAAAATTGGTAGGATTGTTGAAAACATCATTATATAAATGAAATGTGAAAACTCCTCATCGATCCGACAATAGTACAGGGGTAAGAGATTCAATTTATAAAATTGATAAACGTATTTAAACGTATGAACGCCGTTATGGGTACCTACTTTTACACGTTGCGTTAAGTGTACTTTTTAATGTTTCTGCACAAACCTTTACCTTGAATTCCGTATGTGATCCTAAACCCCCCCAGTAGAAAGTACAATAACGAACTATCGACACAAACGATTTTTTAAATATCTATTTGATGAAAAACTTCGACAACAGTGTGCCTGTCGATATTATCTTTACTCAAACTTGTCAAAGAGTAAACCGGCCTCACTCATGATCATAACATTCTATCAACCTACATAATCAGTTCTTAAGATACATAGGTAAACTATCAACATCTAAGCCGACCTCAATCACTAAGCTCTCTCCATTATGAGAAGATGAGTTGATAAGGAGGAAGGCATGTGGCTCAGCAGCTAATGATGTTGGGTAAGTGTATCATTACAGTCAGTCTATTCAAATCTTGACCATTTATGTAATACATTCATTTACCGAGAGATAAGGCACAGTGCAAAAAAAAGTGCCAGTCTAGAAAACATGAAATTTTGCCCAAGAGATCCTTTGATATTTACCCCGATAATGGGCTTGGCAATGCCATCGGGTATCTGATGTGTATCTTCTAAAAAACTACTTCATTGTACGATGCAAATTAAGGAGCCAAAAATTGCAGTTCAACACACGCTCAAAGTGATAATGAAATGCAGTAGCTACAGTAATTTCTAATTAAGTGGATGAACATAAACATGACAAAGCCTAAAAAACTATACTGTCATGGTCACTAAAATTAGACTGTATTTCGTTACTCCGAAGTTCGAAATACCGAAGTACGGTATACAGAAAGTTCGTGAGTCCGAATTACGTTAGTCAGAATGTACGCTATGACGAAGTACGGTATTCAGAATTTTCGTTACTCCGAAAGTTTGCTACTACGAAGTACTGTACTCAGAATGTTCGTCACTCCGATGTACGTTACTTCGAAAGTTTGCTACTACGAAGTACTGTATGCAGAATGTACATTATCGCGAAGTACGGAACTCCGAAAGTTTGCTATGACCAATTACTCAATAATAATTGAGAATATTCCTCATTAGAGAGTATTTCGAATTAGTCAAGTATTATAAATGATGATTATTGTGCAAATAGGTTTTACAAGTCAGTAATTCTCAATTAGTATTGAGTAATTGGTCATAGCAAACTTTCGGAGTTCCGTACTTCGCGATAGTGTACATTCTGAATACAGTACTTCGTAGTAGCAAACTTTCGAAGTAACGTACATCGGAGTGGCGAACATTCTGAGTACAGTACTTCGAAGTAGCAAACTTTCGGAGTAACGTACATCGGAGTAACGAACATTCTGAATACCGTACTTCGTCATAGCGTACATTCTGACTAACGTAATTCGGACTCACAAACTTTCTGTATACCGTACTTCGGTATTTCAAACTTCGGAGTAACGAAATACAGTCCTAAAATTATCGTACCGAGCGCAAAAAAAGCAAGAAAGATGGTCCGTTTTGTCTGCTTATTAAGCATCCACCTCCAATAACTTCTGTTTACCTACCTGTGATCATGGTGCTTGTCAAGGAACAGCGCCGAAATATCGGGAGTTCGAAACAAAAACAGAAAACATGGTAAATATATTATAATATTAGCCAGTACTAACAGAGTTGTAGACATCAATAGGCAGTTGCTCCATGTAAAATACTGGTATATAGCTGCATCCGGTTTGACAGGAAGCCGACACCAACAAAGTTGGGAAAAGGCTAGGCTGATGAAGATGTGTTGAAAAGGAGGTAGCATACCTATGGAGGTAGCTCGAGTGCTACCTCCATAGGTATGCTAAAATATCCGAAACAAGCAACATACCTAATCTCCGTTATTCCTTCCCCAATCATGAAAATATTACCGGGAACCGGAGACAATATACGTGGAATTGCTTTGCGCACGAAAAATAATCGAAATGGATTAATTCAATCACAATCGTCTGTTGCTTCCTACGTTAGCTTAATCATCGATTAGGAAATTGTGATTTCACACATATTCAATATTATTATGTTCTTGTTCATGTATGACCGAATGTTTGAACGTGGGGTTAGAAAAGGAGTATGTAAAGATCGTAGCTAGCCTGCACGCACAATGGTCCACTTTAAGGACTAAGTGCGGAAACCTGAAACCCCATAAAGAAGAAGAAGATCGTAGCAGGTGGCGTTCTGCGGTTTCAGCCATGGGAAAAAGGCGTGAATTTTATTGCGTTCTGCTACATATTAGTGGTCCTACGCCCTTTTTACACGACGAAAAAAGAGGAGGAGGTTCTCAAATCGACGCGTATAATTTAATTTTCAAGCGGAGTGGCATTAACGAGCAGCCATTTTGACAAATCATCGCGTCCATATTTGAGTAAGTCCGTGGAGTAGTTCTAGGTGGTTTTCTATTTCATTAGAATTTCTACGTAGAGCTTTCATCTAATATTGCAACAATAATAGATCAGGAATGCCGAATATACGATGGTCAATGTCTCATGCTAGGATTTTACTTACCCAGTGTGGATTTGCTCTGCAATTGGGGTTCAATTAATATCCGCTCAAGTACGTTATGAGCGGAATCAGCAAAATTACCTTCTAAGAACTGAAATGATGAATACCAGGAAAGCTCGCACTAAATATATCCACAATAGAGAACACTAAAATACTTTGATATAGGTATACATATACCATGAGCGTGTATCGCAACATCTTTGAGATCTTTTATAAATATTTGGGTTACCCATTTGGTTTTAACTCTTTGAACTACAAAAAAGACTTCAAATAGCTTTACTCCTCGTCCTAACCACAGCTATCGGTCGCGCGAATATGTGATCGTCGCGATCATTATGTCATGTATCTACTCATTTGTTTGAAAAATTAGAAGTTGCAGTCCTTGGTGGGACGTTAAAAACGACAGCGACAGTCGCGTGTGGTTGTGACGGTAGCTTTAGTTAGGACGCGTTATAATGTGACTGCTCCAATTAAAATATTTTATTTCTTAAACTTAACTTGGTCTGAAGATGAAGCATGGGGTCTTGGGTTCAATCCTAGGGTCCAACAAAGTTGCTGCTGGGGGTTATCTTTCTAGGTTTTTTTGTAGGTTGTTTTTTTGGTAGGCCGGATTTTTGGTCAGTGGCATTTGTCATGTAGAAGACATCCGTATTATTATTGCGAAACTAATTTTATCTGTCTGTTTTCAGACCGGATTTTGTCTTTTTTTTGTTCCGTTAATAGGCTCTCGCAGGACGCCATCACCGTCGCGTCGCGTTGGTTAATACCCGAATACCACTCGTACGAAACCGCAGGCAAAACCTAGTAAAAGGTAGAATCATGTTACGTTCACGTATCACTAAGTTATTCGTGTATGCAAGTCTTATTAACGTTCAATACTCGCTTCATTTAGCTCGTACCGACATGAACCTTGTTTTGACTACACATTTCAATTCCATTTTCCACATCCTGTCAGACTGAATGAAACTTGATGAAGTCGCTCTACACACACGTCTGTCGTCTGAATTTAGGCAGAGGGCATTATCCTGTATTTAGGGTGGACAGATTTATATGTATGTTACGCCTATGTAAACATATTTAAGCCTGATTTTATAGATATGTGTGTCTATGTTCCATGTCGTACATGCATAACTTGACGCCTGTAATTCTCGAAGGGTTAGCCCATGGTTATTGGGTTCCAAGTCAAAGAGAACCTTAATACCTTAATCCAGATAATTTATTCATACTATAGGTCGTTTCATAGAAGTTAAAACTAAAATAAACACAATTTTGATTGAAACATACTTAGTTTCAGTTAGCAAGTTCCAACCAATATCAATTTCAGCAACTACTGACTAGATAAGACGCGAATGTGGGATTAAGCATAAACTGATAAACTAATTCAAACTTCGTCGTGTTTGGGCCTTTCATGTGTGTTCAGCGAAGGAATCGGATAGCTGGCAATATACAATTAAGTAAATAACCTAGTCCCTACTTGTAGTTTTTCGCAGAATAGTTCCAAAGTAGAGCAATAATCTATCCTATTTATATAATGTCTGGCAGTCTGGTAGTGTACATTCGTGTCAATTTCGGCGTGACACATAACATCACGCGTGTGATGATGCGTGAGTAGGCAGACGTGTCTGATACACCCACATTATTCCTCGAAGGTGGGAATACAGTAGACGTACCAACTACAGTTTTGAGTTCTTAGTAATAAATAGGCGAGTCCATACACGGTACAAAAACTTTCTCCGAAGTGTAGATCCATATAGCATTTTCTTTGGCAAACCCAATATCAATTTCATCTACCTGGAAATCAAGCACTATGGCTTGGATTTCCGGGACCAGGAATCACTAGGTACCACCTGAACAAGCCCGGATCTCACTAAACTCAACCGCAGTCGCAATTACAATAAGGTCAACAATTACATGACATTTTAAAAGTATACACACCTCAAATTGTCAAATCAAACGGCAGTCTATTTCAGTGTTATCCTATACGCAATATTTTTCACATTTTCTGGAGGTACAAAAGACGCGCAAATTATTACGTGGACAATAGATCTGCGGATACACGTAAAGAATTTTTTATAAGCCTACCTATTTTTATGTCAGAAAAAGGATTTTCATTTTAATCATGCTGTAGAAGCTGTAGGATCTCAATATTAAATAATTGGTATGAAATGATATACCTTCTTACAATCTACATTTTATTTTATTAAGTTAAGTTAGTTTGATATACGTATAAGTATTTACAAGTTAGATGTGAGTAGAAAAACTGGTGAGGGCTCGGCTCTAGTTTAGTAGTAGATTTTCTTCAGGCAGTTATACAGTACTGGCAACCAGTGTCATCATCATTCTCCTGCCATTATTCCAATTTGTTTGAGGTCGGCGTAGCATGTCTTCTTCTTCCATACTTCTATCTATTACTCGTCATCTCGGCAGTCACCTCCTTCCTAGGAGGTATATTATCCTGCATACAGTGCATCCATCATTTCTTTGGTCGTCTTCTTCTCTTATGGGCCTACTACACGCACGCACTTCCCCACAGTTTTGCCTGCGGGATTACACGGTGCACACAGTACATCGCGCGTGTGGTTTGTAATGGTAATACAGTTTTACCAACCATACGCGCGATGTACTGTGAAGTGTGAACGAAAACTGTGGGGAAGTGCGTGCGTGTAGTAGGCCCATTACAGCCATCTACATTCATACTCAACATTTTTCTTACAAAATTTTTTCATTCCTCCGCATCACATGTCCATATTATTATGATAACCGATAACCACACAACTTTTCAGTCACCAACGCCACTTTCAGACTTCCTCTTACTAGACTCCGCCAGTGTATGATCTATCTAAGGATCGTAGCAGGTTCCTCGTAGTCTATGGTTTCTGGGGAAAATGGCAAGCATTTTCACATTTGGAACAAAAAAAAATCGTCATCAATCAAATGTCATATTCAATGTCTGTCTTTTGCATACCAGTAAATTCTTCAGTAGTTAATTCGATTATGTTTCTTCCTGATTCCGAAGGCGTTGTATTTCTATTTGGTTAAGAAAACGCTGTGAATGTGAGAACAAATAAACAGTGTCAGGTGAAAATAAACAGACAAACATGCTTTCTTTGTTTGTTTTGTTCCTCGACTCGATTCCTCTCGTCTTTCCAGTTTTGATCTGACACAGCAATTCTGGTATTTTTCCGAGAATTCAATTATTCAGCGTGGAATATTTGATTTTCGCTTTTCCACTTAGGGGGTGCCTAAATCAAATTTAATCCTGTTGTTACCCATTTAAGGACATTTATCACATTTGTTTGGACACTGAACAACTATTAGCAGCAAATAGAATGCAAATAGATGAACATTAGGAGTCACTTCTAAATCATTAACAATTTAAGTAGTTTTTGAGATAATTTTTACTTTATAAATATAGAACATAAGTAAAATTCTTATTTCGAATTTTCTTAAGATCGATGTTAAGTTAAAAAATGGGACTATTAGTTGCCGTAGGTACTAGGCATAGACATAATAAATAAGGTACTAGGTATCAGTCCTGCCATCTGGCATATTGTCCATCATTTCGACAAATAAGACGAAAGCGTGATGCTGTTTCAAATCATTAAAAAATATAAACCTTCTTACCTACTTCTTAGTTGATCTTGAGATACGACCCCAGCGAAAATGTTAACGAAATTAGTATTCGTTAGTATTCTATTACTTAGAAGTACTTCTATATCGTGGAAATAATGTGAGACAGCTCAAATAGCCAAATAAATTTCTAGAAGCTAAAGTAATTATATATTTCGAAAAACAACACTCTAACGCAGTAGTGTATCAGAAAAATAGTCTTGCGTATGATAGGCGGGTGGTAACAATACCAATATAACCTGGCCTTTCAGTCGATAAAATACCGTACTTCGTGAGATCAGCTAAAGGTGCCCGTGACCTGCATCCCTCAACACTTAAATAAAACGAGCTCTTATAGTTTAGTCTTATGGTTGTTCTGTTTCACTCACATCGAATTTCAATAAGTTATTTATTATTTCATGGGTATAAAGTAATATATGAATAAAGCCCTATCAAATATGTTTTTTTATGCAGGAATTGAACTCATGGTCATGTCTGGTGGGCAGTCTTAAGCGCTCAGCTATTATGCCAGTCGGCCTGTCACAATTTTAAGATGCAAAAATGATTTAATTAGTGGCAGATATTACATTCATAGTCTTTATCTGCTGGGTAGTAATACTCGTACTGAACACTAGGCAGAGGATTTAAAAAAATTAAATAGGGTATGATATGGGTACCTATACCTATGAAGTTTGTTCGGAACTTTGTCATTTTTAGGCGGGGGGCGACCGCTTGTGATATTATAAAATTGCATAAAGTTTACCTAATAGCGATTTTTCAAATTAACTCGATTCACCACTAAATTCGGTTATTCCACTTAAGTACAACTTACTACTCGCCATTCCTAAATAAAGGGGGAGTTTAGAGCAGCGCTCAAATTCGGGCCCTTAAAGAAGATTAGTGCAAATTCCGAACACTAGTAATGGCTTTCGTGTTGCAAATCGGAAAACTAATGGGACTATTTACGATAAGCTATACAAATAATATGTAGGCCAAGTAATAATAGAGCTTAGGACTTTAGTGTTCTGAGTTTGAATTCGATAGTTAGTTAATTTGTCGTACCTATATTGTGTGAGAGAGGAGTGGTGGACCAGTGGTGGCGGCCCCGGCTTACGAACAGTGAGTCATGGGTTCGAACCCAGTCGGGAGTATTACTTTGTGTTATTTATTTCATCACCACGGGTCTCAAAACGTTGAAGGAAAAAACCGTGAAGAAACCGACATGTCTTAGAACTACAAAAATTGAAGACATGTGACATCTACCAACCCGCACTGGGCCCGTGTGGTGGATTATAGCCCATCCTTCTCCTAGAGAGGAGGCCTGAGTCCTAGCAGTGGGACCATTATAGGCTGATGATGAAGATGATTGTATGAGTACATCTTCAGACAAGTCAACTTCATACCTTTAAGATTAGACACTTATTTATAGTTCCGCCTCTGCGTCCTCAACTATAACGTAAAAGAATGAAATGAAAGGAATCTTAGATAATATCACGGTATAAGAGCACTTCAGTCAGTTACCTGATGTACTGGTTTATTCCTAGTTCAGGTAGAATTCTAATAATTCAATAAATATTTTTGCAATTCAATAAACAATTTCGATTTCATATCGATAGCTGTAATACATAACCCTTTGGGATATAAGGCAAAACTGGGTGATGATCATGAGGGTTATTTACCAATTTTGTAAAGATCCAATCGCTGAGACAGATAAATTAAACCAGCATCAACATTCATTTGCGTACCAACTAAGCTACGTAATAACATATTCTTCTCAATAGATTGCTATCGCTAGATACCTTTTTTTTTTTTTTTTTTTTGGTGGGTGGAAAATCATCGAATAACCCCCCCCGCTCTTGGGCAGAGCGAAGGGGAGTGTCAGACTTCTACTGACTAAAAACCAAACCCATGTTCCTTCTTCTTCGCCCTTGTGTCGGAGCCTCGGTAACCTTTCGATATCCACAGCCCCGACGGGCGTCGGCCCTTGCGGGCCCCTCCTTGCTGACATCTCTTTGAGGCGCGCGTGGAACACGTACGCGCCGCCGACACGGTCTGTTGCCGTCATGACGACGGCCGGACGGCGAGCTAGCCCGTTACTCACCGTCCACAGGCCCGCGTCTACGGTGGCCGGAGGTCATCGCGTGACCCCCGACGCCCGGAGCGCCTTCCGCGGCGGCTGGGACGTTGAGAGGTTCTCTCCCTCTCTCGTTCCGCCACCTCCTTCGCTAGCATCACTGCTTCGCAGAAGGAGGCGACGGCGTCCCATTCCTCCTCGCCCCGGACCATGGCTTGCACCAGGGCCGGGCGCGAGAGGTCGCCGCCGCCGATCGCCGCTACGAGAACACGGCGGGGCTCCGCCCAAGCAGGGCACGCCTCCACAGTGTGCTCCACCGTGTCCTCCGGTCGATCCTCGCAGTGGAAGCATCCGGGCGTTTCCTCCCGCCTGATTCGGTACAGGTACCTCCCGAAACACCCGTGTCCGGTGAGGACCTGCGTCAGACGGTAGGTGAGGGCGCCGTGGCGCCTCTCCAGCCACTCCTCAAAGAGGGGACTTACCGCCACTATCGTGGCGTGCCCTGCGCTGGGTTGCGACAGTCGCTGTCTCCATGCCGCCATGAGATCGCACCGGAGGTCTGTCCGCCGCGCAGCAATGTGCCGCGGCAGCAGAGTGACCCCCCGGTGAAGCGCCTCCGCGCGCCACTCACGTAGGCGCGCGAGGACTATCGCCTCCAGATCCCACGGCGGCAATCCGGCAAGGAGAATCGCCGCCTCGCGGGAGATCGTGCGGTACCCGCGGACAAGCCTTACGGCCATGACCTTTTGGGGCGCGTTCAGGTAGTGGACGGCCCGCTTTTTCACGGCACGCGCCCACACCGGGGCCCCGTAAAGGGCCATGGACCGCACGATCCCCGCATACAGCCTACGGCAGGAGGCGTTTGGCCCCCCCAGATTGGGCAAGAGCCACCTAAAGGCAGCCGCGGCCCGCTCCAGTCTGGGAGCCAAACGTCGGAAGTGCTCCACGAAGTTCCACCGGCTGTCGAGGACGAGTCCGAGGTACTTTAAAGTACACTCGACGCCGATGGAAACCCCTCCCACCGATAGCTGGGATCCCGACGGTGGCACGTTCCCACGCCCATAGAAACACATGGCCTCGGACTTGTGAAGTGCCACCTCGAGACCCAGCTGCCGGATCCTCTCAACGACTATCGCAACCCCGCGTGTCATGTTCGCGGCCGCCGCCTCGTGCGACTCCCCCCGTGCCAGCACCAGCGTGTCGTCCGCGTAGCAAACGACGCTGACGCCGTCAGGGAGGTCGGCACGCAGCACCCAGTCGTAACCGATGTTCCACAGGGGCGGCCCCAGAACCGAACCCTGCGGAACACCGCACGACATCTCTCGCCGGTTCCATTGTCCGTCTTGACCAGGGTATCGCTAGATACCTTACATTGCATCGTTCCTCGCAGAATAATTCCATTACATTTCCAAGAATGAAGTAAAGAAAACCTCAATTTCTCTTAATTCTTAAGAAAACGAAAAGAAATCTCACGGGTAAAGTTCGTATCCAAATAAGTTCTTATGTCCATTGAAAGGTTAATTAATCCTGTCGTTAATGAAAATGCTTTGAATGCCTGCAAATCGGTTTTTGTCAAATATTTGTGCTTCAACGTATACCTATTTAATTCCAGTTCGTTATTTTAACGAGTGCCAATTTACATTCAGAGTAAGTTTTTGGAAGCTGTTGAATGTATTGTTAAAATGGAATTAACAATGTGGATGTAAGAAAAGAGTTTTTGTTATGCTGGTGAGATCATCATCATCTGCCTAGCCTTTTCCCAACTATGTTGGGGTCTGCTTTAAGTCTAGCCGGTTGCAGCTGAATACTAGTATTTTACATAGAGCGACTGTCTATCTGACCTCCACAACCCAGCTATTTCTGGGTAATACGATACCCTTTGGTAAAACTGGTTAGACTTTCAGACTACTAACTAACTGAAACGACTGTCAATGATCAAAATATGGCAGCGGGACCCACGGCTTCACGTGCTTCCGAGGCCCGGAGAAAACTCAGTAAGTAACGAGTTCCTCATTGGCGAGATCCATCCTCCGAAAATCATGACAAAGTTTATAAATTAAGTCTATTAATTAATCAATCATTCTCCCTCTTGCCATCCCAGCAGGGGTTGCCGTCCAATCTAACAAAAGCAGTTGACTATCAATATTTTACATTGAGCGACTCCATCTGACCCCTACGACCCAATTACTGGGAAACAGACATTATTATATGATAAAACGGTCTGTTTGATGGTGATAGAGTTGTACTATTTTATAAGGCTAGTTTGTGATTATAGGCAACGTTCCGGTCGTAAATCGTTATCGTAAAAAGGCAGTATAATCGTCCTTCTAACTCGTTGACATGAATACTTAAATATTTTTCATCATGTCACTACTTTTATGCCTGTGATAAACAGGATAAACACTTAAACTGGTCTAGTGATCGCATTCGTGGCTGCTTAACGTGGGGTACTGGGTTCGAACTCCATGTTGGGAATGGGGATACATGTGTCCGGAACAAACTGAATATATAAAATATGTCGCTCAAAGTACACAGGAATCGGAGAGACCTACTCTCAGCTTTAGGTAGCCAAAGGCTGAAGAAGAAGGATTCAAAGACTGGCACATGGTGTCCTTATCAGATACTGCTGCCTATCCTTGCGAAATTTAGCCGTGAAGTTATGTAAGCTTGAAATTGAATGCCGAGGCATTCACTGCAGCTGTCGTGAATGCCTCGTTAAACTAGTGGTCTCATGTCAAGCGCGACTGCTGTGCCCGAGGTACTAGGTTCAATTCCCGGGTCGAGCTAAATGTTATTGAGTTTTTTTATCAAAAATTTTATAGTAGCAGCCACGGAGTCTGAATTGGTGCCCGGTTGATGTCGCAATAGGCTCACCCCCTATTACATGGTACTTAAACATAACTGTCGAAACGTGGGTGTACCTACTATTAGATACACCTCTGTCTACATTTCCTATCCCTGCGGGGACTACAGGCGTGATGGTATATCTTTATGAGCTCGCCGTCAGTCTGTGGTCATAAATATAAAACGGCAAGTGCTATATTAAGTGGCATCGTTTGGTCATCGTCAGGCGAAGCAGCGACCTTATATACCTTGTACAGTCAGTAGCCAGTATTACCCGACCTCTCGTATAAAAGAAAAAGCGTAAGAAACAGGGTAAGGTAATACTGGGTACAGACTGAACTTAAATATCGTTATGTGATGTGACCGGACATATAGTTGGTTCCTGCTCGGAGAAATAGCTATATGAGGAAATATGATACGTGTGAATCAGCCTCATATATTTTGTTTGACACGTGGATATAACGGTATCTACGTGGGTGTCACGTGAAAAGTTTTCCGTAATAATATTGTCACGTTAACTTCGGGCTAGTAATAAATTACATTTGATTGAGGCGCTTCGTATGTAGCAGGGAAACATAATTAGATTTATAAGTATACCTATATTAATTTGGGTCTTAGATTTCCTAGGTGGTAAGTAATTGCCGTGTAGAAAGCAGTGCTAGTTTATTGATTTTTACCCGACTACGGCAAAGCCAAAGGAGGGTTATGATTTTGACTGGCTATGTACGTATGTGAGTCTCTTCATCTGTTCCCTCATAGCTCCTAATCTACTTAACGGAACTCGACATATGAGGTATCGTTAGAACCGTCTTAATTTTCCGCTGAACATAGGCTACGTGATGTGTCACAAAACACGAGTTGGCGCCCTCTAGCGGACAAAAAGTAAGGCTTAAAAAATAAAAATGAAGATAAATACGCCGTGATTGATATCATTTGAAAGTGCCTCACTTGTACATTTTCAAAATTTTGCTCAAATTTTAAATCTCGCCCTCTAGCGGACAAAAACTCATGAGTAAAAAAAAAGAAAATACCAAAATTGTTTAAAAAAAAGTTAAAAACTAAAACCCGACTACGACTAAAAAAAACGACGCTAAAAAAGTATGAAACAAGATTTTCAGGATAGAACAAAAAGAAAAACCGTAGTCACAAGTGTTTAGGTTGGTACCTATAACGTGTGACTACGGCTTTTCTTTTTGTTCTATCCTGAAAATCTTGTTTCATACTTTTTTAGCGTCGTTTTTTTTTGTCGTAGTCGGGTTTTAGTTTTTAACTTTTTTGATTTTGACCCCCGGGGCCCAAGCTGGTTTCCTCATGACGTTTTCGTTCATCGAACCGGTGTCGTGAGGAAACCGGCATGTTCTAGAACAAACAATCGAATACACGTGATATCCACTTACGACTCTGGGTTTGCGTGGTGGACTGAATTATTATGTACCTACCTAGTATAAGTTATTCCATTCCCATATTTTGTTACTAACATAGTTTATAAGTTGTGTGTATTACTAACATCATATGGATCAAGGTCTGAAATAAAGTTTTTTTTTTTTTTTTTTTTTTTTTTATTACTCCTAAGCCCCAGTCCATTTGACACAGATCGAGTGATCGAGTCTAAGTCCCGGTAGTGGGAATGTGGCTGGTTATACTAAGTATTTGACATATTAAATACTTGATTATGGCTAGTTTGTACTGTACTACTGCAGAGCAAAGGCCATCCCTCCATTCTCTCCCATTCCATGCGTCCAGCAGGGCTATTGCGTATCTTTTTAATGTCAGTGGCTATCATATAGTGTCCATCAATTAACTGTCAATATTGGTTAAGGTTTGGTAATTTTTTTTTTTAAACTAACCATTTGACAGTTAATAATAATAATAATAATAAATTCGTTTATTTCTCACCACAATGTTTAAGGATATTACATAGTTATATTGTGTAGCAATTATATTAAACTCCAATATTGTGGGAGACTGGTGCCTAAGCTAGGCTAATGGCCTGAGATATAGGACACCAGGTCCCCACCCCGAATAACAATGTCAAGTTATTTGATGGACACTAGTTATGATAGCCACTGCCATTAAAAGATACGCAATAGCCCTGCTGGTTCTGCACCACTTTTTGCCAATACCCAAAAAGATTCGCTATATTCTTAGACTAGTTCAATGTGATTGGTTTTGGTTCTTAAGAAGAAAAGTTTGTCTAAACATAATATGGGCTGCGGGTTGTTCGAAAGAGATACAGCGGCCTCGTGCCCGGCACAAAGGGCTAAAATGGAACATGGGTGGTTTTTAGTCAGTAGAAGTCTGACACTCCCTACTGCTCTGCCGAGAGCGGGAGGAGTCATATGATGATTTCCCACCCCACCAAAAAAAAGGGGCCTAAGCGATGATTTTAGGATTTGATGAAGCAAGACAGATTAAGATAAGGAGGGCACCCTTACCATAATTATATAAGTACTCCACCTCCACTATATATAAGTCCTATGTAAATGCAGTCGATCTGGATCATTAATAAAAGTAATCTTCAGAAATAATAAATCTATCCCTACTTAGAGATATTATGTAGGTTTATACCAAGTACCATTGCCCTACCAAAACAAAGTGAAACCATTGGACGATAAACACAGACCGCTGTGTCCATACTACTGAATGATTTGCGTTTGTTTTGGCCTTGACCAATGCCATATTTTTGCAAACATGCCATGTGCCGGAAACCGTCCTGCGTCATACTTGGATAAATTATGATGTGAGTGGGACCACCTTGATTCTACAATGAAAATTGACTAGGTATAGGACTTAGGTATCAGGAGATTCTCACACGCCACCACTCATCCGCGCTGTCACGGTAGGTACATTGGTATTTGAGACAAACCTGTCCTACTGTTCCTAAACCACTGCAAAGTCTGAAAGCCATAATCAACAATTATGACCACCTGAAAAGCGCCGAGACAATGAAGCTCGACGACGTCAACCAACAATTTAACTGTCTTGGATTCCGCAACGAAATTAATCAGAAAAGAATAGCAGACGAGTAAGAAAAACATAATTTCCACTCTCCTCAAAGTCAGCAAGAGACAGAACAAAACAAAGGTCAATAGGCACAAAGGGACGTATACAACTGGGATAAGCAGAGTTGCCTAGCACCACGGATTTTAATATTGTCACTAATATTAATGAGTCCTATTATATTATATATTTGATTCTAATAATTGTTATGGTAAAATAGGTCCAGTAATAGATATAATGGTCGCATTGGCTTTGATGCGGTGGTGTGCGTTGGCGCTTACCGCCTCTTCGTGTGGTGTACCGCTCACACCAATACATTTGGTTCACCGCCTCCGTCCGATCACCCGGACGAGCGATGTAAGGGTCAACTCACACCGAAAGAGCGGCGAAGGGCAGCGAAGCGGAGCGCAGTTTCAGTTTCGTAGGAATTTTAACTTTATTATCATTACCATAATACTTATTATCGCATGAGAAACTCGAACGAGTCGCGCGGATGCCCGCGGCGCCGCAGGAATTCCGGGGAATTCCATAAACGGAGCTCCGTTAAGTATTATGGTAATGATGATAAAGTTAAAATTCCTACGAAACTGAAACTGCGCTGCCCTTCGCCGCTCTTTCGGCGTGAGTTGACCCTAAAGAAAGAAAGAAAGAAAAAATGTTTATTTGACGTCGGTACATCAAGCACACACACAATAATATTTTAAAAAAAATACAAAAATGGAAATACATAGTAGGTACCTCTATGTGCTGTGTGCCTCACGGCTGCGCCAAAAAGGTTTATTTCAGCATTCATGCCAGACAGGTGATGTCAAGTGAGAATCGCCTTATGAGATGATATAGCAGATGACGATGATCTCTTCTTGCCTTCATATTTTGGCAATCAGTCTTATTCTAAAAAAAACACGTTTCGTATGTTCCTCAGATCTGTTTAAAGATAGGATGTGTCTTTCGCTTCACGCTTCAGCACGAGGTAAACGCTAAGACTTCATACCGTGGTAAAAATATTAACCAGTCAGCAAGATTTTTTTTCTTTTTAAAACAACGTTGCCCCATACTAGGAATTTCTCCTATATCGTCGGTGCGACCCGAAACAACTATCTATAGGCTATACAAATATTTGATCCGTGCGGGGATTGAACCCGCGACACGTAGCAGTCAACAGACTGTTTGAGCCACTGCGTCAACCGTGCCGTCAATATTCATTTCGTTAAGATTGTTAACGATTAGTAAAATGATAAGCAAAAATATTTGTCTCAAGTTCGCTGAAACTTTCACTGTCATAGCTGTCCATAACTTATCTTAACTTATAAGTTTTTAAACTGACATGGTCACTGACACTTCCATTCTTCAGTTTATCAGTGATCATGGTGCTTGTAACAGCGCCGAAATATCGGGAACTCGAAACAATAAGAAAACATGGTAAATATCCCGTTTATGATATTAATAGTAGGTAGTTATCTTAAGTTACTTAATTCAATGTCACTTTTACATTATCATTCATTTGTTTACACAGCAGCCGGTTCATTTACAAAACTCAGTTTTATCTTGTTGTAAACACATTACTCTCTAAAGATCTTAATCTTCGTAAGAACACATACATAAATAAAGATAAATAATACACAACATTGCACAATTATCTACAGAACTAAAATCACATTTCGAATTGACTAATCACATAGTTGTCATCGTACATTCGAAACAGGTTTGTATTCGAATGGTAGCAACAAAGGCAGAGCTATAATGCAGTCATATTTATGATAGTTATCAGTGATTGTTTTGATAAGTCGGCACGCTATGCTACGGTCGTGTTTACAGACGCCCATCACATCGACTGTATCATAGTATAGTAAAGAGGTGTTTTCAGGCAAGCGTCGCTCGTAGAGTCCTAGCTGCAAGGCAGTCGCGTTCCGCATGCCCGTCAGACGCCACGCATCACGCGCGCTCAAATCGCTACGAGCTACGCCGTAGCACGTCCCGGATTCTCGTAGCCGACTCCTGAAACTACGACTTAAATATTCGTTTTAAAAGCGCCCTAAGCTAATTTACTCAAGTTCTCCAGTGAAGTTTTACTGTTGAAACTTTTAAACTAATCTGTGTAATCTAAAATTATTGTAATCGTATTATAGTGGTTTATAAAAATGTTTGAGTAAATAAATAGATCGAGGAATTGATCAATTTGACGTATGTGATGATTGTGAACTAGTGTGTGTATAAGTGTTTGTGTTTTTAGCTTTAAGTTTTTAATATTGGTAAGTATGGCATATTCATAAAGTAATTATGGAGATATCTTTCAGTTACAAGTTTCCGTAGTTTAAGGAAGGTAGAAGGAATTCATTAAGTTGCTGGAAATTTATGGTAATTAGCATATTCGTTAGGTGCCAACGTAAAGATTGCCTTATCTTGAAAGTAATAAATTACGCGAGTAATTTGATTACATTTAATCAACACTTCATTTTCATTCATGATGACGACTCACGTGTTATTTCTTGTTTAAGTTAGAGCTTATTAGCGTGTTTTAATTTATATGTATGGTATAGTTAATTGTGATTTCTGATAAATAATTGATTAAACATAGAATCTACTACTACTACGACTATCAAAAGTTTCAACAAACGTTATTGAAAAAAGCCTATAAAATCAATATTTATCACAACTGGCTCATCTAAATATAAAATTCTCTCCTGATTTCCAATATTTTGATAATCAAACCTGTTTGGAAACCCAATATTGTTTGTCAAACAAATTACTAATACTAACAAAGCTATCCATCACATATAAAACTAATTTTCTTTGCGAAATAATATTAAAAACGTTCGCAAAGTGTGCCCAATATATCAATTTATCTTATAAAACTTTCTGGTTGTTTTTTATTATAATAATAATATCCAATAAGAGACTGTGATCCATCAGAAGACGTGATAGGTTAATTCATACTACGGTAGGTGGAGGGACAATATTTGTTTTATTAATTATGTGTTTGGTGAACTTTATGTCTAGCAGTGTACGTCTCAAGATTCATTGATATTTTTTGATATACAATCGTTCCTCTGGAACTTCATCGAGTTTCATTGCCTAGGCGCTTTTCCGGTGGTCGCTATTATTGATTCTGGGTTTCAGGAGTACAGTGGTTTGGAAATAGAAATAGTTGCGGGCTTGTCCAAAAAAAGATACATTTGGCGGTTGCTACAGAATGTTGAGGTGGATGTGTGACAAAAAAACGCACAAGGTAAGGAATGAGTATAGAGGAAGTTTAAAAGTTGCGACAGGTACAGAAAAGGGAATCGACTGTCGTGGTAAGGGCATGTGATGAGGAGGGAAGCAATGCATGTGACTAAAAGAGTGATGAATATAAATGGTGATGGATACAGAGGGAGAGGAAGACCAAAACAATTTAGATGGGATGTTAGAGGAATTATATGAAAGAAAAAGGGATAAAAGATAGCGTGACGATTGACAAGGAAGAAAGGAAGAAAAAAACGTATTACGACGAATCCAAATGACATGGGACTAGGGCAGGAAGATGATGATCTCGACACAAAGGGCTAAGAAGGAACATGGGTGGTTTTTAGTCAGTAGAAGTCTGACACTCCCTAACGCTCTACCCAGAGCGGGAGCAGTCATTTGATGATTTCCCACTCGCCAAAAAAGAAAAAAAAGTGGAGGTTACAAAATTATAGTTTATTGTGTTTATAGTTTACTGTCCTTTCTCAGTTATTTTCCACCATTACTGTGAACAGACTGTAGATTTAATTTTATATCGTTCCATATTATTTTGTAAACAAAACGGTTTGTTATTGTTTATGGTGTTAATTACGTGCTTGTTTAGAAAGGCTCGCTAAGGTTAGTATTTTAACGAAGCTCTTTTTAGAGTGCGAGATTAGTCGGGAAGTCCCGAAACAAATACAGGAGTTCAACGGTAAACAATAATACAAGAACGTGTAAACAATAATACAACAATGATAATAAACCATTAAGGTTTTTGAGTAACTCACTGTATTTAAACATAGACTTACGCTTTTTTTCATGGGGATAGGCCGAAGCCACAGAACGCCACTAGCTACGATTCTTACATACTCCTTTTGTCTTGTCCACGTTCACATATCTGGTCATACACGCACACCGGTTACGAGTACTACGCTCCCGTCCTTTCTGAAACAATGTAATAATTTGACTTTATAATTATGTACTTACTTCATTATGAACGCGTTTTATTTTAACGGACTAAAAGCTTGGAAATCATGGAAGTTAATACTTTAATTAAGATTTACAGCCGTAAAAACCAGCATTGTTTCACGCAATTTATAACTCATTAATTTGCGAAATCAAATCGTTTTCTAACATCATCTACAGAATGCGGTCGCTTTTACTAATATAATTCACGAACAAACTTGTGTAATTATCGCGAAGAAAGTTTGTGTTGACACCCTTCTGGATATATACTTTGGTAACATGTTATATTTGCTAACATTTACTAAGATAAAACCTCACGTAAATAGGATAAGCGGTTCTGGAGTTGTAACCGCACTGACTAACAGACGAGTTTTCGTGCTGTGCTAACTTTTACTGTTTATATTAGCCTATTTTGTCCCACTGCTGAGCAAAAGTCCCATTCCTTTGGAACGTTCGCGATGTACAGCCTTCTCTGGACAATTAGGTATAATAGTCAGGAACGAGTCCAAATCGTCGCGTTTCTTGGGCCAGGCTCGGTGACGACATCTTTGTTTTTATACAAGGTTTTCATACCCTGAATTTTGAAAAAAATATCTGTCGCTCCCTACAATTATGTGCGCCATGTATGGAACAGCTGTTTTTTTTTAACGATTTTAGGGTTGGTCCCATAGTAAAAGTTATTCATAATGATGAGTACAATGACACCTGAAAGACGCGAATTCAAAACTGCACCTTGTATTTTGTTCGTTTGTTGCACCCAATAACTGTTTTATCTATCAGTTAAGTACGATACAGTGAGACTGAAAAAAGTTTGAAAAAGTTTTTAACCCACGCATTGCATTTTTGCGGATCACAATCAGTCATCCGATTGTTTGAGTTTGGGCTTGCATGCATATTTCAATAGCATTTGTAAGTTAAACATAGGTTTCAGCATAAAGTTTGAATTCATTTGTACAAAGTTCACATTGTGGTACAATGTCGCCTTTATCCTACTGATTATATTACACCTCACAAGTTTGTAATCTTTAGAACCGCAGCTTGAGTTATTCGATAACCAGAAGGTATTAACTATCAAATATTGAATGATATTATATTGCCGGAAGATTCTGTCTACATTTAGATGGATTAAGTGACTAATGGGTTTCGATTTCGATGTTTGATTCAGTAAACAAGTGATAGACGTTTTGGAGATCGGGGTCGGGAGTAATGAAGGTAGAGGGAAGATGCAAAAGGTAAAGGGTAGTTCAAACGGGTAGGGTTAGGGGTCGATTGAACACGCGTTAGAGTATTTCAGCTGTAATGTACTAGGGGCTAAAAAGTTTTGGGAGGCTGGATTTGTCTCGCATAGGGCACAAACAGAGGCCCTAGTTCGAGTAAACGTTACGTAAATTTTAACATTTAAAATATTACATTTCATATATTACTTTTTAACGTTACCCCACACTAGGAATTTCTCCTGTATCGTGGATGCGTTCACAAACATTTAAACTCAAGTACACAAAACAAACACCCAGACCCGAAACAACTATACAAATATTTGTTCAGTGCGGGGATCGAACCCGCGACACTCACCGCAGTAGTCCAATCCCTCAGCCACTGCGCCAACCTTGCTGTCAATTTATATAGAATGTTCGATTTTCATTTGTTTCCCCCAGACAGGGAGTGTGGCCGGATATTTGGCAACCGAGTAAACTAGTATATATTCGTACGTGTTTATGTACTAAGTACTTATATAAACAATTCGGTAGTAAAAATATAGTAGTAAATATTTATCGTATCACGTGTTTGTGTTCGGCGCTATCCGAAATAAAGAGTTGGGAAACGGATTTATGTTTGTATTTGTGTTGAGATTTTATCATTTCAGTGGAGTTTTGGCAATACAATATATTTTTCGGAATTACATTGTAGGATGTTTCGTTGGTCTACTGCTCGCAAGGGCTACTGCTGTACATTAGGTCCTAGTTTCAATATTCAGGTCGGGTAAAGTGTTATTGAATTTTTCAATCAGGAATTTCTTAGTAACAACCACGGAGTCTGGATTTGTCACAGGACTTAAACATAACTGGCGAAATGTGAATGTATTAATGGGTATACCTCTCCCTAAGCCTTCGGGGATTACAAGCGTGAAGTTATGTTACATTATAGAATCTCTATTTTTTGTTGCCATCAAAATAAGTAACAAAATGTTTGAATCTTCGTAATTTAGTTTTCGACTTCTATTGAACCATACTATTTGCGTTTAGCCTTCCCTCGGGCCTTATCACGTTCGAAAGATTTTGGTAATAAAATGGGATGAATCCAATGTTTTGGGGTGCGAAAAACCAATTTATCTAAAGGGCCAGCGCAGCCAGGTTGATATTTTCCCGGTCACACTTCCGTTCCCCAGAACTGCTCTATTAAATGTACAATAGCTGTCAATTCAATTTATTGCGTTACCCTCTTTCAAGTTATAATATTTTCACAAAAATGATTTACGAGATTTGATACTGAAATTCAAAACACGTGTCCTTTTGAAATAGTTTAATGGGGCGAGAATTTTGTGACAGTAGCGACGCATTCACGCTGTATATAACTGGGTGAAACTTTTAAAGTGTCATTTTGACCTTTTATATAAGTGACTTTATTGAATTGAGCTTCAAAGACTCATAGTGCAATGTACTGAAACACTTATCGACTCGCTATAGTGGCGGGGAATCAAGTTTAGATTTTATCGATATTTCTGTGCCAGCCTAAGTCAGAACAGTGTAAAAATGAATGGGTACCTAAGTGAGTTGAGCGAACGAAGTTATACGCTTCAGTGACGTTCAAAGTAAGTTTGGGGCTATATATTTGCATGGTAATCTTTATTCGCTAAACAGTGGCGACAGGGGCACCTTTCCTAGGATCTCTGACGTTTACGGTGACTCATCGCAACGCACTTCTTATTGAAAGTAAACAGACTCTTTAGAGACTTTTACGATCATACAAATAACGGATCACAATAACGTAACATGAAAGGAATCTGGGTTATTGTGTTATCGCTATATAAATTTAAGAAAGACCTTGGGAATTGGGAGCATGGACGCAATTCATTTTAAATTCTCGCCTGGTTGAGGTGGAGAAAAGTGGATAACGATTATGAGATTATAAATCTATTAACAGCATCATCATTTATCCATTTAGGAACGAGGTGTTGTGCTGTAATATTTATTTTAATGTGTAATACTATAAAACTAAAAGCATCGGTAAGCATAGTTGAAAAGTTTTCTTTCGCTAACCTCCCATGTCGCTTGTCCGAAATAAAAGTTTTTTTTTTTAAACCAAACTATATCTGACCACCAGTGAAGCGTGAAGAAACATAGCTTTTATCATTCATATATTAAACTCGACTTAAACAGTCAACGCCTGAGGCGTCATTTTAATTAATGAAAGCATGTCGCATTTCGCAACTTTTTTGTAAAAGTATTTTAAGGTGAACAGGTCGAGTGAATGGTGCTGTTATTTTAGCAAAGCATTGTAACTCACTACCGACGTTAATTTGTGAGGTAACATATGATGAAGGTCTGACAATACGACCCAAGTGACTGGAATTGATGTCGGAAAAAGTTCAATATACTACAGAGGCACACAGAGAATTCAATATACCTGGTTAAATAATACATTTACGGCGCTACCGCTTAATAATTCATGTTAATGAGTCGTAATATTAATGTTCCTTTTGTTGTATTATTGTATTACGAGTTACAACATTTTATGATAATAATCTACTTTGTTTGGAGGTTTTGTTATTGCTTGTTACTTTTTAGTGGTAATAAAGCAAATAGGAATCGCATGTGACTAAAAGAGTTATGAATAATATGAATGTTGATGGATGGAAAGGGAAGGCCAAAGAAATGGATTGTTAGAGGAATGATATGAAGGAAGAAGGAGTAAACGATAGCAGGACGACTGACAGGAGAAAGAAAGAAAAAATACGTGTTACTCCAACCCCAAATGACATGGGACAAGGTCAGGAAGATAATGATGAAAGCAAATAGGTAAAGAAATGTTTGTTATTATGCGTCGAGGTATAAATAAAAGTATCCTACTTGAGGTGCACAATTGTATCCTTTAAGTCTACGCAGTAAAAGCACGAAATGCAAAGTCTAATTTATTCTAATTTCTCTTATAAAGGCGAGACATTCACGAATACACGTGTTGTTGAGTCGTCTTGAATTCTTGAGGCTTTTACAGACCCTGTTGAGTGGCACAGGGTTCTAAGTACTTGCCAAGTTTTGCTTATAAATACCTACTTAGCGAACTTTGTTGACGAGTCCCTTCACGGCTAGGTGCCCTAAATCTAATTGTGAAGTAGAAAATCAACTTTTTAACGTGTCGAAATAGTTTGGTTTACAAAATTCATGACCTACCTTCGAAATACACTAGACAGGCTTCAATTATTTCTGAAGTTTTTCAATATGAATATAAAGATATTTCATCGTTAAAATTGAATGAGAACTATTTTAAAACTCTTTGGAGGTCGTTCACCTGACTATCTTATCATAGGGAATAATTTCAGTTATAGAAGTCGTAATGTGTTTTATTAATTATTCCTGAAGGTTCAATAGGCTGGTTATTAGTGGTTATTAGTTCCCTGCCGGAACATAATTATTAATTAATTAAGTTTGTTAATATCGTAAGTAGTGACAGTTATTAGTCGTTTTTATGGCTGTTAAAGACCCTTTAGTGGGATATAATGACAAGGTCGATAGATGATGTTAGAGATAAAAGTATCGGTTAATATACTTTTTAACTCCTAATTACCGGTTATTCATGTTAATGGTTTTATTTACATGGTATGTCTGAAACTATTAAGTCATCAGACAATGAGGTGGCTAAAGTTGAGGTTGATGATAGATAAGGTCGTGGCCGAGAGTCAAAGAGATTGTTACTGTTGTTCGATTTTATCTAAAGAGAGCGTTGATGATTCTTTGCTGATAAATTATTAAGTTTATTCTTGCTACATAGGCTTCTTTTAATTTAGAATTTTCATTTTATCCGTTGTCCCTGTTTCGCGGTTTGGGTAGAATTTCGACAATTTTGTGCTAAATCTAAGTTAAAATCGGAATGACTTTTCAGCTGAATCTATATGGCAAACATCCTCATACTAAGCTAAGAGAGTGTACATTCTTAATGCTAAATAATCTAAGAAAATCCGGGTTGGCCAGCCACAGAGCCGATTTCTGCCCATCTGATGACAGTAGAGTCGTACCCAGCTATAAGACCGTAATCATAACTAGTGAAATTAATTGATGAACTATTAGGTACACCTCTGCCTTCATCAACATTTCAACCAAAAGACGTCCACTGCTGGATATAGGCCTCCTCCAGGTGTCACCACATTGACTGGTCCCATGCGTCTCGCATCCAGCGAGTGCCCGCAGCCTTCACCGGGTCATCGGTCCACCTAGTGGAGGCCTTCCAACGCAACGTCTTCTGGTTCACGGTCGCCACTCTAGAACTTTCCGGCCCCGTCGGCCATCCATTCTACGAGCAATGGGCCCTGCCCACTGCCACCTCTGCCTTACTTTTCGGGAATTACAGGCGTGATTGGTGACGCCAAGCTGGTTGCCTAGCTACATAGCCTGGCCCACCGCCGCAAAGTTGCATGTCTGTCGGTCTTCTACAGACTACTTCGGAGAGTGTGCGCAAGAGCTCCACGAGCTTATTCCACCATCTCCCTTCTTCCATCGAGAGACTAGGCGTACTGCAGGTTATCACCCCATACCTTGTCGATGTTCCACACATTCGTACGAAGCGTTTTGCTAAGTCTTTCATTATTCGTACAGCCAAGGAGTGGAACACCCTGCCTGCGTCGGTTTTCCCGAGTTCATATAACCCCAATCTATTTAAGTCGCGAGTAAATAGGCTTCTTCTGGGTAAGCTCGTTCCATCGTCGACCTCATCTCTACCCTTAGGGCAAGATTGAGGTCAAGAGTAAGCCCATATTAAATTTAAAAAAAAAAAGTGATGTTATGTACAGACCCGTTAAATAACACTAGATACACATGTGTTCTTACATTTGATTAAAACTACAAATACTGTTGTAAGTAAATGAAAAGTTATAGATTTTTCGTGAGGTAATCGTTTGGGTTGCCCCACGATGTGGCGATGTTTTCCTTTACTGTTTGAAGCTCGTGATAAATTGGGCACACGTGTTTGGAAACACGCTATAATCGACTGCGATATTGTCGGCGCGATCGACATTCGACACCAAAATACATGCTATTGTGGACCAGTCTTGTGTTTATCGACTCACAAAATGTATAAGGTAATGTAGGCTTACTTAACCTAACTGTTACGAAAGTTTAACACTTTCTCGCATATTCAAGAAAGTTCTATATTCGAAGTTGTAGGATTATTCTCGCATTTTCTACACATTTCTATATTCGAACAAATTAGTAGAATCTTTCACACAGTTCCATATTCCAACAATTTAGGATTATTCTCGCATCCAGTAGACATTTCTATATTCGAACATTGTAGGATTATTATCGCATCTTCTAGACATTTATATATTCGGACATTCTAGGATTATTCTCGAATCTTCTACACAGTTCCATTATTTGAACATTCTAGACTCGAATGTAATCTAGAAAGTTCTTGTAAAACAGTCGACGTAACAATATAATAATATGTTTATAATCTAGTTATCTTAGTCAGCCTATCAAGCGCGTCACTGATGCCTTTTTTTCTCCTTCCAGATCTCGCTTTCTCATGCGATGTATGATTGTCTTACGTAGAGCTTAACTTGTATAATAGATACAATAGTCTACAAGTGCTGTACTAGGAGGACTTGTGCTGACTAGGCTTTATTGGACTTTCGGCTGCGTGAATATTTTGTTTTTTGCAGAACATGGTGACGTAAAAATATTTTAATAGAACATGTCGAACACAGCGATGATCGATGAATAACATAGTGAACTATCACATAGGAATATGTCATTTAAAATAATGTAGGCCTAGCCTGACCGACTTACATGGTTTTCGTGATATTTTGGAGGTGATGGCTACAATATCTTCTTTGCAATGAATGAATAATGATAAAACTGTGTTTGGAATCATATTGTAAAACAATACTCTCTTGTAAAACCCCCGTAATGAAATAATCGGTTGAATCCATAAAAATGTGAATTTATTAGTAATCTGTACTCTTGATATTAGAACGTGGTTCACGTTTCCACTCATGCTTGAATTAAAATCACGTCGATCGATCATGCTGCGAGGTTAAGTAAATTCCATTTGCCGTGGTCAGTCAATGGCGTCTGCATTTTTGAAGGGTGGTTTTGTAGAACAAAATATGAATTAATAATATGTTTGGGCTCGGTGGTGCTTCATAATTGGATAACTAAGGGCCCGGCACACGATGCGTTGCGGCGCCGCACCGCAAAGATTCCGACGAATCGGCCTTCAATTTCACTGGTCGTGTGCCCGCCGATTGGTCGAAATCGCGCCGCAACGCCGCGCCGCGCCGCCGCAACGATCGTGTGCCCCCGCTCTAAGGGTAGATAATGCCTAGAAGATAATTAATCAATTGCCTCGTATTGGAAGTAGATCTCAATAAAAGTTAAAGGAATCCAGTTGACGAAAATGAAGCTTACCTTACATAAAAACTACTCTCATCCGTAGATGAGAGTTAGTTTTCGAACCTTAATTATCAGCCTTGCACTTTCTTAATTATATTGGGTCGACTGTCTCTCTAACTCGCATGCAGTTAAACTCCAATTTTTTTTAACAACTGCCTTTCTTGTGAGAGTTTCGGAGATCCGCTAGAAGCCGCACGGGGCCAGTCAATGTGGAGACACTTGGGGGACTCCTATGACCAGCAGTGGACATCTATCGCCTGAAATGATAATAATTATGTTCACTGCCTATCTGACCTCGTTAGATCTCAACCCAAAAGGGAATAGAGAGCTTTTCTATAAACCTAAAAGAGAATAATATGTTTTAGGTACTCGTAATTATTTTCAGAGGTCGGAGGCACGGCTAATGAAAAACAAGGATGTACTATAAAACTAAACGACGCAATAACAATTTCTCGGTTGCTGAGATTGTTTGTATTGCACTCTTACTAATAGTACCTACTATTAGTATTCCTAAGGAAAGCTAAATTCTTTTAAGCAACTAAATTACAGATTGGAATGGTACACAAGACCGGACAAATTGTTGGGGCGACTCAACAAACTCCGTTTCCACTTCATTTGATGTAATTCCGTCTATTTTTATTTAAATTGCGCGATGTCATTGCCCGAGTTAAGTAAATAGAAGTAAAATGTACACAGAGATAATGTTTTGTAAATCTGTCGACATCACTGGACAGATTGTGAAGCTTTTTGAATGTTTAAGTCTTATTAAAAAAAAAAAAAAATTGACTCCCCTTCTTCATTTTAAACATTGATGCTACCGGATTTGTTTGTGCATCAACATCATCATCATTCTCCTGTCATTGTCCCATTTTAGTTCGGTTTGGCGCACCATGTGACTTCTTCATCATCATCATCATCATTTCAGCCAAAAGACGTTCACTGCTCGTCGCCCTTTGATTGACCGGTCCCGTGCGTCTCTCATTCAGTGGGTTCCCGCAACCTTGAGCAGGTCATCGGTCCACCTACGCAACGTCTTCGCGGTGTCTTCTTCGTCCATCTGTTTTTTTTTTATATTTCTACACTCTTTTCTAGCTATATAATCCTTCACACAGGCCATCCATCATGGAAATTATGTTGTTTCTGCTCCGCCGTTTTTTTCTTTGCTTTTAAAAACGTTGCCCCACACTAGGAATTTCTCCTGTATCGTGGGTGCGTTCACAAACATTTAAACTCACATACACAAATACTTGTTTCTGATGAATTTCGTTGCGAGATTCAAGACAGTTAAATTGTTTCTCTGGGACTTCGTGGAGGTTTATTGTCTCAGTTATTCTGGTCGTCGCCACTGTTGTTTCTGGCTTTCCGGAGTTGCAGTGGATTGGGAATAGTGTGGCTTGTTTCATAAAAAAATACATCCATCTTTTTTTGTTATTCAGGTTAACTTTAAAAAGTAAAAAGGAATTCTACAAAATTAATAGGTACCTGTCCGTATTATTCAAACAAAATCCGTATGTAAACAACCAATGTTACAACTGTCACAGTACGTCATCAGCAGTAAATTTTAGTGCAGTTAACAACCGTAAAAGTTAAACAGTATTCAAAATAACAGCTGTAAAGTGCAAATTAACATTTATGTCCATTAATGTCGAGAGTTTACACAAATTACATAACAGAAGTTTGTTCAAAATGTGTGTAGTTCACAACAAAGTTTAGAACAGTATTTCATTTATTATAATAAATATGTACCGAACTTGTTTACAGTAAACTTTATGTTTGTAGCCATTAGTTTGTTCTTAGATAACTAGGACTAAGAAATCTGTCAAAACTATTGTGATCTTTGTCGTAGTTCTAATAAGGTTACTGTTAGACTGCAGCTGGCAAAGGTAAATTAACAGTGGAAGGACTATAACCTGTTTTCAAGCCAAAATGGACAGATAATGCAATTAGGCCTCTAATGGAATTAATTGGGGGAACATTAGGGCACGTCATTAGATAAAGTGTTGGATAGGACAAAGTGAAAGCTCCACGTGTGTGTATACTGCCTCTACATTGAGTGTCTCTATTATCTTAATTAAAAACGAAAATCAGACTGGAGCATCGGTTAATACATTGTGCATTTTGTGATGATTTGTATGTCACGTACAAAAACCACCGTTTAATATGCAACAAAGATCTTTTGACGCTCAAATGACATATTGTTTTTGATATTTGAGAACATTTAAACTGCTTCATTAGTGCAGTCGAATTTCTCAGTAGCATCATTAAACATCACTGGCGAAATGTGGGTGTGCGTCTGCCTAACCCTTTAAGGATCACAGGAGTGACATTTTTTATGTTAAAAAAAAACAATATGGCGATTATTTCGATTTTGACCACGTGTCAAAAGATTCTTGTAAACTGTTCACTCAAAGCTGCATGGCATCATAAAATCTATTTCAAATTATTTAGTACCTACTTACATAGAAACTCGATGGATATGATTATGACTATTCTTTTATGTGAGTCTACTCTATGTTCGCATACTCGTACATCATCAGGATTTGCATCTTCGCGAAAAATGCAGGAAAAAAGTGCAAGCACAGCTTTGAAACTCGAGTGAGTTGGTAGAAAAAATCTCGGTTCCTAGGAAGAAATTATATTTATTGTCCCCTTTAAAAAGTTACGTTTGCTGATAAAAGGCAATAAAGTTTTCCTGATCGAATGAGACTCTCATTAGTTGTAAGTAGTATAAAGTTTACCTTTTCATATACAAAAGAGATACAGGCTGTGTAAAGTACCGTCTGTTTATCTATTTCATCAACAGCCTATAATGTTCCCACTGCAGGGACTCAGGCCTCCTCTCTAGGAAAGGGATGGGCTATAATCTACCACGCGGGCCCAGTGCGGATTGGTAGATGTCACATGTCTTCGAATTTTAGTTTATCTATTTATTGCACTAATATTCATCCGCCTAACCTTTTCCCAACTATGTCGGGGTCAGCTTCCAGTCTAACCAGATGCACCAGAATACCAGTATTTTACATACAGCGACTGCCTATCTGATCTCCACAACCCAGTTAGTACTGAGTAATACGATAACCCTTTAAAAGACTGATTGTAACGACCTGTAACGACTGTCAAAGTTGTACAAATGACACCCGAGATCAAACGGCCTAAGGGCCTTATCATACTAGCGGATTGCGAACGTCTTCAAAGCGAAGCGGGCGCGCAACGAATACGTTACGGACACACAACGAACACACCGCGCATGCGCATCGAATTCGTTGCGGACGCGCAACGGGATCGCCGCGGACAGTGTACGTGTATTGTAGTGTGTAGTGTATTGTACGACGATAATTTGCTACACACACGCGAAGAAAACGTAACGTATTCGCCACGCGTCCGCGACGTCTTCGCTGCGCGGCCGCGGCGTGTTCGCGACGCATTCGCTGCGCGTCCTCTCAGCCCCGCATCCGCTTCCAAACCGCTAGTATGATAAGGCCCTAACGTGCTTTCCGAATGTGCATCTGGATTGAGGGCCCATTTTTTGAACCCTTGCGAAACGAAATAAGATTTATAGGGAATTTAGTTAAAAATAAGTTAAACTGAAAGCAAAGGGCCATAAATTTCTTAAACGTGAATTAAAACTGTTATGATTAAATAACTTGGGCCCTCAATCCAGACGCATGCATAAAGTGGCATAGCCTAAATCTCAGTAAGTACTATCTCTGGGTTCATCATTTTTATTTAAGAAAATAGCTAAGAATTTCTTAAACATTTTAAGAAATTCGCAAATCTGTCCGGCCCTCAATCCAGATGCACATGCTTTCCGAGACACGGAGAAAACTCGGAATGAAATGGGTGGTCACCCATCTACGGGCCATCCTAGGCAAGCACCGCTTAATCTAAAGTTCGACCAGAGTTTACCACAAGCTCTTTAGACTATTATTATTATAACCTACTCTACCCAATGTTCACTAACATATAAACTAGTAAAAAGTTATTGAATCAAAAAGTTGCTTTCAAACTAAATTAAAAAGCGATAATTTTGTGGTAGGTATAGTAAAATTCGGTACCGATCATGTAGGTATATGCACTGTGCAACGTTGTGGTTTTGCCAAAACTATCGAAAGTATTTCACATCCAGTGGTTAACCTCCTTTCACTTTGACCATGAACCATTGGCTCGACATTCAATAATAAATTGTAATACCCACTTTGTAAGTGCAAGTGCTTTTCAAGAAATTAAGAGCATTAAAAGACTCTCACAAGCCTTCAACGTAAAGTACCTCTAGTAGTAACCATAAAAATGTAAAATGAAGAAAAAGAAAGAAATTAAGAGAGGCTTGTCCTTTGAAGTTTATACCGTAATTCAGTTGTAATTTGCCGCACCTTTATATTCATCACGGTTTTTACCGAGCTTTTGCAAGTAAAATAATTTATTTTTACACCGATTTCGTAATAAACGAACAGCTTGTTCGCCTTATCTTGAAAATTAGTAACTTGTAGATTTTGATACGATGTTTTACGGCTACTTATGAATGTTTTACAAGTTTCTGAATGTTGGTCATGCACGGTTTGTGTTCGGGTCAATTATGATAAAGTATAAGACTAAGGCGCTTTGCACATGGAGCAACTTAAGTTGAGGCAACTTAAGCAACTTTAAAAGTTTCCTGAAACTAGTTGTTGGTTGCTACAACGTTTACGGTTGCCGCAATTTTATGGCAATCTGTGAGCAACTTTCATAACCGAGTTGCTCAATCTACGCAGCGAACAGCGTTCAGTGTGACTATGAATATCGAAGAAGTAGCAATTGCTCTAATTTTATTACGTCGTCACCGTCAACATTAACTTTAAAAATCGGTATAATATTTTTAATAGTTGCTAGTTGCGGCAATTAGGAACTAACTTAGTCATCGATTGCAGCAACTGAAAACTGTTGACGATTGCCGGAACTCGAAACTCGAGTTGCTATGTGTGCACAGTTGCCAGTTGCTGCAATAGTTGCTACATGTGCAAAGCGCCTAAAGCTGTGACAAGGTAGTGCATCCTTACCTAACCCATTTGTTTCACCTGCTGAAAATCTGCCACCTGGACATGAATTGCGGTGGCCGACCTGGAAGTCTTAGACTCCGGACCCAGGTTTGTCGCAACAAGTAAAACCTGCTAAAGTGGAGATTCATTAATTACTCTACCCTGGAGTGTAAATGTGGCGCTGTTCGACCAACGATGGAACTTAAAATCGTGTCTTGCATGTCCTGTTGTTTGTACACTACAAGAAATGATAGACGCTACCGAAAGCGCCAAACTACACGACACGCTAAGAAGAAAATGAGGATATCGTGGTTTTATATCAGCCATGTTTCGTAGTGTTGTTCAGTTAAGGTGCAAAGGGTCAAGATTGCTAAACACGGTCGGGTCGGTCTGCTTCGACATAGGTTGGACTGCCTTTTGTTCCACAAATAATGGGCCCGTTCTTTATTTTAAAACATTATAGGGGCTGATTAATGTAACCAAAAGTGCTCTTCGCCAAATGTTGATCTGATTCAATTTAGATCGCCGCCGATACGCTAAGGAAAAGAAAACTGTCTATATCAAATCAGACCGTCCTCCTGAGCACGTGTATAGTTAACTTCTTGGGTAAACTTACTCCGAGATCGCACTACTTAACTTCTTAAAAGTAAGGCGTCTTTTAATCCTGTTTTACATCTACCTCAGATGAAACTCTTCTTGTGCAAATGACGTCAACTTTGAATATATATATATACTAAATAGTTTTTTATGATACGTAGGTAGTGTAAAGTTAGAATGGTAGTTTTTCTACTTTCTTTATTGTATGGTTAGTAAAAAAAAAAAAACAACTCAGAGGACCATGAGCGGCATAAAAACTCAGACTCATGGTATCGCACCATGAGTCTGAGTTTTTATGCCGCTCATGGACCTCTGAGTTGTTTTTTTTTTTTTTAAACATTACCCCACACTAGGAATTTCTCCTGTACCGTGGGTGAGTTCACAAACATACACAAATACCCAGACCCGAAACAACTATCTATAGGCCATACAAATATTTGTTCCGTGCGGGGATCGAACCCGCGACACGCAGCGCAGCAGTCCAATCGCTTAGCCACTGCACCAACCGTGCCGTCAAACGTGTTTACATACCCTCGAGAAATATCTCGCAGATCAGATATGCTGGTTTTCCTCACGAGACGTTTTCTTTCACTGAAGCAAGTGACAATTACCTATACACTACATACATGAATCATTGGACATAGTTCCTTAGATATTTCTAACATAATATCACTATAAAAACACCTATCACCAAAATACGTCACGGTTTGTTTATAAATACGTGTACGTAATACATTATACTCAGATACGAAAAAAACATCGATATCTACATATTTGTTTGATTGTATCACCGTTCCATACTGTGCTGAATGTCATTTCCGTTTATTTTCCTTACAAAGAAAACAAACAAGATTGCTCTCTCTGTTTTCAATATAATTTACGAGTACGCCTCATATGTTATTCGTATTTATTGAATTTTGTGTGGTTTGTAGAGTCGTATTGGGAAACGAAAAAACTTAAGGTTCAGGAAGAGAAGAATTTCTGGTAAATAGTATCGCAATAAACTTTATCTTCTTTATCCATACATCTTCACCAGTCGTCATCTCAGTATTTGATGCCATCTTGCCGGTTTCGGTTACAGTGACATTCGATGGCTTTCTAGGGTGGTTGTTTAGAGTTTTGGTATGCTGCTCTTTCATGTGCTCTCAAGTTTCTAGCATATTCAACTTTGGCCGAAAAACTCCGATCACAAAATGGGACTTATCAAAACACTATTGATGACGTGTATATATAGGCCACCCAACCTCCAGCTTTAAGATAAAAACCAATTGCGCCCTTCGGCACTTAGGTACCTATGCACACTCAATCTAATTGAATCAGCTTGCACACAATATTCACTGAGCAACTCTTTAGACCTTTTCAAAGCACATAATATTCCCGTAAAGAATATAGTGAGATGAAATCATTTACAACAGCACACGATATTGGCTATGTTATTTGACGTTTATATACCGTATTAAGTTCAATAATAGCCTTTACCCGGGTTGAGCTTTTGCGACCTGCGCTGAATATTAAGCAGCTAATATATCTTTCCCTAGATGCCTTTACTCCTAGATCTTAACTATGATAACAATATTATCCTCAATATTAAGGAAATAAAAGCAGAATTCTTATACCTAATGTGCAGGTATATCGAATGGGTTAATCCCATAATTTACCATTAAGGAAATATCTTGGTTATGAAGATCAATCAAGCATAATCTGTGATGTGAACGTATCACTTAAGCTGCAATTACATTACAATAATCAATTGTCACTTAATCATTTTGATTGATCAAGGATACCTACAATAATAGGAAAATGTTACATACAGTACCGTTGAATATTTGCTTTATTATTTATATACGTACAGTAGATAGAGGAAAAGGTGGTTATAAGACTAGATCAAGACCAAATAAACGGTGGATGTACTGCGTGAATGATGATATTATGGCTAGAAATAAGGTGACCGCTGCGATTCCGAGTAATAGAGAAGTCAGAAAGAAAAACATGCTGCGCCAACTTCACTAAATTGGGATAAGGGCAGGACAACGATGAGATCTTTGATTTGATTACAATATTTAAGTACACGGTATTTGCCTGTTTCTTAAGAAAATTCTGCTAACAGGCCCGCGAAAGGATTATATTACCTACGTAATGGTTTATTTCTCTACTTAGTCATCTTTATGTCAGGAGTATTTAATTAACACATCAGCTGTATTTATACCTGGAAATACACATTTTGGAAGCTATAAAGACAAAAGTAAAAGAAAACATAAAAGTTTGAACATTCGAGTTAAGCATTTTAAGAGTAACCGCAATGATGTGGAGCGAACTTTGCTTTTCACAATCCGCTAAAACCAGACACAAAAACTTTATTTATTAAGTACATTTTAAGATTTGTTTAACCAAGACCGAGTTAACAGCGATTTAAACAACGTTAAAAGTCAGTTTAACCATAAATCGACTTTACTGAAAGATTAACTAGGTCGATGTACCACGTGTTTTACCTAAATATTATATAGGGTAATGGGTAAAACTAAATTTTGTATTAAGTTGTGAGACACCAAACTAAAAGTTGTTTTTTGAAATCAATAGAGCTCGTTGAACCAAAATGTGTTCAGTTTGTGACACATGTTTAAGACTACACGCACGGGTTAAGATCAAGTTAACTTTATTGATTGAATCACCTGATTAAGGGGTCAATGGACGTTGGAAGTGTACGTACAAAGGGTGGGCGTTTTGGGGGACTGTCTCTTGCAAACGTTGACGTTCAAAAAGTGCTAATTATCGGCCTAATTTGAATAAATGGTCTTTGAATAATAATAATAATAATAATTAAATTCGATTGTCCTTGTACCTCGGGTCTTTAATAATTTCTAGAGCATCAGATGCATATTCTCCTTCGAGTAAGTTCAGAAGATTATTAGCAACTTTAATACTGAACGTGCGCCATGAAAGTTTATAGCTGGAAACTTTTACGCGGCACTACTTTCAGCGTTTGCATTAATTTTATTCTTTGAGGTATCGAAGGATACGTCTACGTTATAAAATGAGACTGTTTCTTGTTTCTGTCTGTCTGGCAAAATTACATCTTATGTCAGGGACTGTAGTACCCGAAGGGTTAGGCTATTTGTGTATTGTGTTATATATAGAAACGCACGCACGATTCAGGAAAAGATTATCATAATATTTTTTTAAATTATCGCCGTACAATACACTGCACACTACAATACACATACACTGTTCGCGGCGAACCCGTTGCGCGTCCGCAACGAATTCGCTGCGCATGCGCGGTGTGTTCGTTGTGTGTCCGTAACGAATTCGTTGCGCGCCCGCTTCACTTTAAAGACGTTCGCAATCCGCTAGTATGATAAGGCCCTTAGTGTGAGCCAACGTTTAAAAAGATCAATAGTATAGGGAAATTCATTGTAAAGAAGATGATACACTACTTCCATTTCTCGTGCTATAGCCATACTAGGTGGTGGCTATCTTTTTTTCTCATACTTTAAAATTTCCGCAACGACGAAGTCACGGGTAACAGCTAGTTTCATATTACTGCCAAAGATAACATATACATTAAGATTGTGATATTAATATCCAAACTATTTGAGTTGGTAGTGAGCACCTATTAAAATTCCAAAATTAATTTCCTGACTTTAGAATGTACTAAAAAGTAGATGAACAAAGCAATGTTCATAAATCCGCGTTTACTACCATTAGCTTTTATGGACCACGAAAGAATAATCTTTTACAAATTGTTTCAACCGGGAAATCGTAGTTTATGCTACAATTATTTCAGAATCTACAAGCCCGGAGCCAAACCTGTATGTAACGTGCACAGAGACTGTTTTTCGGAAAAACTGTGCTTACATTTATTTAAAGAGAAAACTTTAACGTAAAATAAATTTGTTTCGACGCAATATGAAGTAAATGGATAAACAAGACTGTTATTTTACGTTAAACGATTTTGTTTGCTTTTGTAATGGTTTCGGACTTCTTAATGTCAATATTTATATACTAGTAGTTCTTTACGATTATGAGTTACGACAATTTTTTCGTTGAAATAAATCTTGATTTTATGTTTCGACATTGAGAAATTAAAAATAATATGAGAAAAAACGATTGTGATTGACATTGCGACCTTTTCATAAATCATAACATACTTAAATATAAATCTCAAGCTTTTGCCCGGGGATTTGCTCGAGTTACGAGAGGAATTTATCCCACAGATCCGTTTAAAATATAAAGTCCTAGTTGTTGACCGTCACTTCGTTCGCATGGAAATTTTGATATTTTTATGTGA
Source organism: Diarsia dahlii (assembly GCA_949775195.1). Classification (NCBI taxonomy): domain Eukaryota; kingdom Metazoa; phylum Arthropoda; class Insecta; order Lepidoptera; family Noctuidae; genus Diarsia; species Diarsia dahlii. The sequence continues at coordinate 10,718,182 of OX459194.1, read as the reverse complement.
GGAAAATAAAGATGCCAAATTTCAATAGAATCCGATCAGCCGTTTAGTAGCGTTTAGTCGTGAAAAGGTAACTAACAAACAGACAAACAGAGTTACTTTTGCGTTTATAATGTAAGTATGAAAAACACTCAGAGATAATGTAGCAGTAGCTTCCCATTAGTGGAATCGAATCAGCCCAACAAAGCTGTGACCGAATTGTCACTGAATGTTACAATCTGTCTACCTAGGTATCTTAAATATTAGTATAGTTAACATTAATATAACATCATATCTGTATTCCCCGAAAGGTTTGTCAGAGGCGTACTTTATAGTACACCGACATTTCGGCAGTTATGTTAAGTAAGTCCCATGAACCAGGGGGCGAGCCTATTGACACCAACAGGTTGCCCTGTTGGTGCCAATAGGCGTCAATCAGTCTGCTGAAAAAACCCAATGTCACTGCCCGACCAGGGTACCGAACCCAGGACCTCATGCTTATTTATCGCGCTTGCGACCACTAGACCAACAAGGGAGTCAGTAGGTATAGTATAGTTAAGACTTAAATTCTGGAGTGACTCAGCTATTAGCCTTCACGGTCCAGTATATAATATTGAATTTCAGTTGATATGGTTACAATAAATATGAAAGCGGGTCGAAACGAGATTAGACCCCAATTAACTAACAAGTGAACGAGAAATCCTACGAAACCTCAAATAGGGCTTAGAAGCTGAAACTCCCATATCCATTAAGGTTAGGGTGTACCTAAAGTTGGTATAACATATTATTATGATTAGGTATAGTGACACCTATTATATTTTTCTCGAAATTCCCCCCCCCCCTCCGAACCCTTTCTCTACTACTACTATGTAGTACTACATATTATAAAACAAAGTCCTCCGCCGCGTCTGTCTGTCTGTCTGTTCGCAATAAACTCAAAAACTACTGCACCGATTTTCATGTTATTTTCACCAATGGATTGAGTGGTTCTCGAGGAAGGTTTTAGTATATAATTTGACGGACGCTAGCTGTAAATAAAGTGTCGACATTGTCACAGTTTCCCAATAAATTAAAGGTGAACCTATGATATTATTGACAATTTAAATAATTCAGACACCAGCCCGTTATACAATACAAATTTTATAATTTAATTAAGGCAATTTAAATTCAACTACCGAACTTGCAATTACCTCTACTGTCGTGTGTGAAATTAACTAATAAATTAAACGATTGGATCATTAATTTATATTGATGATATTATAGCGATGATTCAATATAATTATTGATGTATTGTCAGTAATTGAGGTGGAGCACATGACGATTTAATATTTATTCTGTCTCATTTTACAAGTTTTTATCAATAGACATGTACATGGTAGTTTGCATGTGTTTATCTATACTAATATTATAAAGAGGTAAAGTTTGTGTATTTGTTAAATTGTAAGGGGTAATCTCGGGATCTACTGAACCGATTTAAAAAATTCTTTCACCAATAGAAAGCCTCATTATTGCTGAGTGTCATAGGCTACTTTTTATCCCTGTATTCCCACGGGAACGGGATCTACGCGGGTGAAATCGCGGGACGTCAGCTAGTCACTGATAAATAATTAAATGAAACAGTAATAAGCTCTGAAGTATTTCTTGATTTCTTTTAATGAAATGGTTGGTAGTATAAAAGGCAATCTTTGAAAGAACTCTTATAATCGGATCTACCTATATCCGATTATAAAAGTTATTTCGATGATAAATAGCTACATTATTGAGGGTGCCAAAGGAAAATAAGTTGTCCGCGCGGATAAAGTTGCGGGGGAAAAAGCTACTAAATAATACAAAATAATAGAATGTATATTACCGTGCCTCTACCTGGCGATATTTTCTGGGCAGTCACTGTCTGGACTGGGTAATATTTTTATTACGGCATGAACTAATCCCACATATTTCGTACCGACTCAAGAGAATATGAAGATTATTCGACTATAGATGTAACTCTTATGTCATTACAGTAATTACTCAGGCTCAAAATATTAATAAAAGTATCCCACCATAAAACATTACAGCTTAAAATAAACGCAAGAATTAGGTATGCAAACATAATATACGCTCTCCTAATGAAAATACAAATTGTGAAAAGTTTAAACAAACATTTACACCGCGATAAGATAGCCTCCACACAGTTAGTGCATGTTATCAGTTATTTGTTACATCGGGTACAATGAATGGAACTGTGCATTTTGTGGAGGTGGGCTTAAGCGACACTTATGGCATTTAGTAGTATTGGTTTATCAAAAATGTTTGGAAAAGCAAATTAGCAGCTAATGGCTAAATAATAATAGGTACGGTTGTTATTATGTCGATCTTCAAAGTTAAACCACGCTTGCCTAGGTTGAACTATGGATGAGTGACCATACATTTCGTACCGAGTTTCCTCCATGCCTCGGAAAGCACGTTAAGCCGTTGGTTTTGGCTGTCATTTGTAGACCTTTGGCAGTCGTAACAGGTAGTCAGAGGTCCGTAAGTTTGACAACCAGTTTTACTAAGGGATATCATATTACCCAGCACTTACTGGATTGTGGAGGTCAGATAGGCAGCCGTTCCATGTTAAATACTAGTCAACTGCATTCGGTTAGACTGGAAGCTGACTCCAAAATAGTTGGGAAAAGGTTAGGCAGATCATGGATTTATCGAAAATGTATAATTATGGACGATCAAAAGCAAATTAGGATTGTAGTGGCTATAGGAGGTCTCTTGGCGATGTTGATATCAACAGTATTAAGTATCCGGGCAACGTGGTCGTGGTTACGAATAGAATAGAGAATCCTTTGGAAGAGCCAACTGTCGCCAATACATTTACCAATTATGCTAGGCTTGACAACATATTACAGCTCATATCTGCATTAATTATTCCATCATTTCATTTCAATGTGTCATCATTTGTCATTTCGATGTATGGTGTAACTCTGAATGATAAATTGAGGAATGAGGTTATAAGAGAACGTTGTGGTTGAAAAGAGGATGTAGTGACGGTCGTAGCAGGTGACGTTCTGTGGTTTCTGCTTAACTATTCATGCACCAAATATGGTTCAAGAGCCGGCAAGCGGTGGGCAAAAAACTTTTTTGCAAAAAAAAACAACCGAATTCAAAAACACCAAAAAGTGAAAGTTTTTGGTGTTTTTGAAGTCGGTTGTTTTTTTTTTGCAAAAAAGTTTTTTATTTTTTCATTTTTAGTTTTAATATCCTATAGAAATATTTACTATCACTCTGGGCCCTATCAGAATACCAGCGCTGTGACATTGACATCTGTCATAAATGTCACAGCACCATGCTGAGATAGTGGCCCTTTAGCCTCGTACAGGACTAAGTTCAGAATTAATTTATTATGTTTTAAGGCTTATTGTCAATTGTGTTTTCTGTGTTATAGTTTTTTATCAAATTGTGTTGTCCTGTGTGAGACTAATAAATACATTTTCTTTTCTTTTCTTTTTCTATACATTTAACATTCGACTAAGAAACCTAACATTCGACAAAAAAACAGTTCTCTGGGATTCCATCACCATAGTACGACTCTTAAAATATCTCCTTCACAATAAAAAAAGAATCATCAAAATTGGTTCATAAACGACGAAGTTATTCGCGAACACACATTAACGAAAAATGTTCATGAATTAAGAAAAATCTTCATAAAATGAAAAGTACTGGGCCAAACTATCTAAAATTATTATGGGACCAAATGGCAACTATTCCGCATCAAACAAAAAAAGAATCACGTAAATCGGATCATTAATCTCGGCGTAATCGGTGTACATACATAGAAAAAAAAAAACCAATCGAATTGAGAACCTTCTCCTTTTGGGAAGTCGGTTAAAAAGGGGTGACTTTTCGTATGTACTAGATGATGCCCGTGGCTTCGTCCGCGTGGATGTCGGTTATCGCGAACGATGTCGGTTTTCGCGACTAAAAGTTATCTTTTGATCCCCCCATTTCAACCCCTGACAACCCTTTTTTTGCATTAAAAAGTATACATCCTTTCTCAGGATTTACACTATCCGTGTACCAAATTTTATTTGAACCGGTTCAGTAGTTTTAGCGTGAAAGCACGACAGACAGACAAACAGAGTTATTTTCGCATTAATATAAAAATTATGTATGTATGTAATAACGATCATGCCACAATCAGCCAAAGGACGGTTATCGTCAAAATATTCAAGAAGCATAAGGAAATGAAGAATTAAATCTCATGTAAGATGGCAGTAGGTACGCAATCGGGGTCAGCGGATATTCAGAACTGATGGTTTAACCATCTTGACACTTCCCGCCATTGCGATTCGCAATTTCTAAGCCTTCTCGTTGTGGGCGCAATCGACCTGAATACAATCTTTCTACTCGTATATACCAATCAAGTTCAATACTAGAATAACTGATAATTACACCAATACCTAAAAACAAACTGAAATAAAATCTGTCCATGTCTACAAAAATTTAGTTTTCATCCCTTCAATTCGAAAAGTGTCGTTTTGTTCCTCTTTAAGTGCGAGCAAAGTAGCTCTTTTCTCCATTAGACTTTTTAGCGGGCAGTAATGAGATTTGAATTTAGAACATGAATCGTTCATTGAAATCGAACGCAAATTGTATTGTGTTGGCTGTACGGTGCGAGGAGACGCGGTAACTAAATGAAAAAAAAACAAAAGCGCGTGATTTACTTCCCTGTTATAATAATCGGTACGGGTTTATTGTATTTTGTGCAAAAAAGATGAGTTCTACGTCGAGTTCTGAAAGTGATAGTGCATTAACTCCTGAAACAATAAAAATAGAAGCTAATAACGTCATACAAAACTTAATCCCTACGAAATCCAGGGAGAAATATTTAAAGGCATACGACAATTTCTTAATATGGAGTAGAAGGTTGTTTAGTAACGTGTTGTCTTAATAAGGACGTAAAACTGGACACATATTCGTAATTAATATGTCTGATGGATTTAAACGTGTCGTCACTCTATTTTTATTAAATAATAATATTACAATAAAATATGAGGCGCCTTTTATTTTCTCATAGAGGGTGATGAAAAGTCGAGTGTATCACTCGGGTGCAAAATATATTTTGGGCTCGGGCGACGTACTTTGAATCCCTCGCTACGTTCAGGATTCTACTAAAGAATCCCTCACTACGTTCGGGATTCTACTCTAGAATCCCTCACTTCGCTCTGGATTCAAAAAAGCGCCCTCGCCGTAAAAATATAATTTTGCTCCCTTATGATACAATCTACTATTTAAACTTCATTTTGAAAACAAATTTTCTTATTTCGCCGACAAGTCTCTAGAGGAATTCCAGTCTATCTTCGCGGTCCACATTCTAAGATATTAAAAGAGAAATAAAAATAAGTTTTAAAGAAAACACATCTATCACAGCTGAAGAATGGGAAAATGAGAATTTTCACTGAAAATTGTTGGATAAAAAGAAATAAAGTAACATTTTCCAGAGACAATAAATTAGGACAAACACCAAGAGGGTAGTTGTAAATATATTAATCCCATAAACAACAAAAGCATTTAAATGAGGATTTGTTTCCTAGTCCTTTCAATGACAAATGCTGGATACAATACTGTCTACAATAGTAAATTCATGAACACTATTGTGGCTTGTACAAATGAAAAACAAAGTTAGTCAAACGCCCAAAACTTTTACAATTGGTCATCTTTTCAATCCAAGTTTTAAAATAACTTTTAAACGGCTAAATCAATTTTCTTCAAACATAGCTAAGAGCACTCCCGACTAATTCACCTTTCAAACAAAAGAAACAAAATCTGTTCATACGTTTGGGAGCTACGATGCCACAGACAGACCAACAGACAGACACGTCTTTATAACACTCCATCGTTTTTGCGTCGGGGGTTAATAAGATATTATTCTTTTGTCTCTAATTCTTTGTTATGGATAAATAGGTCTGATCGAATACTCGAGTCTGTATGACAAAAGCCCAAAGAAATTGTAGGTACTCTTGTTTGTGGGAGAGGAGTGTAGCATGAAATCAAGATGATCAAATGAACACTCTCATTGCGGCGAAAGACAACCTCTCCGGTATTTCAGATTACTTGTAATGAGTAGCTTTAGATTTTTAATTAACAATGTATATAGAAATAAAATATAGGCACACTCAAAGACAATTTGAAAATAAAGAATATGAAGCTCAGATAAAAGATTTATTAAATACTAGCGACCCGACCCCGCTTCGCACGGGTGGAATGTACTACATATTAACCTTCCTCTTGAATCACTCTATCTATTGAAAAAATCCGCATCAAAATCCGTTGCGTAGTTTTAAAGATCTAAGCATTTAAAGGGACAGGCAGCGGAAAGGGACTTTGTTTTATACTATGTAGTGATAGTGATAGTGACAGTGAATAGTGAATAGTGGTGATAGTGATAGTGCTATATTTAGTTAATAATTAGGATAAGTTTGAATTTGATCCTATTGTAATAATTAAAGTGTGCTACGCATATAAAGTATCTAGTTTACCTAAGGACGCCTATGAAACTAATTGAATAAAATGATTAAAACTAAGCTCAGTGTTTGCATAAATATTATCTTGATTAAAGATCGTGGTCGTGGGATACACAAATGAATAAGTATATTTTGCGGTGTTACAGTCTTATCATAGTTATTTTATATCACTGTCAAAATAGCTGTGATTTTTATTAATAACATAACATCATGCAAGTACCTACCTTGTAAAAAGGAGGTGAGCTTATTGCCATTAGCCGGGCACAAATATCAACTCAGTGACTGCTACTGTGAAATTCCTAATGAAAAATCAAATTTTGTGACCTGAGAATCGAACCACGGATCTCATGCTCAGTAATTACACTTGTGCCACTATACCAACAAGCTTCATCGCTTATTATACACCATCACCATAGTTGCCTCATTTCCGTGGAGTATTCAGAATGTTGAAATAATGTAATTGGCGTAATTGGCTGTAAGCTAAGTTTATATTCTTAGGATAAAACCTCAAGGGCTGTGGATTTTGTGATCAATAAATAAATAAATAAATGTGTTTCAAACAACACTTCTTAGGTCTCTAAACTTTTAAACGTATACTCGCTCAACATTCGAACATGAAACACACATAAATACTTTGAGCTATTCAGAAAGTCTGAGCTGAATCAATCGGAGTTTCGATAAGACTTGCTTTTGAAATTGCAATTGATTTAGTTTCGAATACATTAGTCACATCACTCCAGGCTCAATTCCGTTTCAAATTCTATATTTAGGTCTTATTTATACTTCTATACCTAGGACAAGGAGGAGCTGATGGTTTAACAGCCACTCGGGTTGATGTTTAGGTTATTTACATGGAACTAAATATATACTTATTATGCGCGCAATGTAGATATACTACACCTTTGTCGATGTCGATGGTATGGCAAAATCCTCGTTATTATAAAAATCTTGAGAAGACAGTACGATACTGGATACACATTAAAACCATATTTAGTATGTTACTTCTTCCTCAACAGTAAATAAATCTTGCCATCGTTACGAGTATTTCACGAACTTAGAAGACATTTTGAATCCCAAAGCGAAAGGATTTGGAAACTTTTGCATTTTGTGTAACGAAACTTTGTGTCGTCGAGAAGTTTTAAAGAACAAAGTAATATATTGTTAAACATATACACATGTTATGTAATTAAGCTTCAAGTAAACAATTCTAAGCGTTTATTAATTTACATAATAAGAAATAGGTCTACTACAACTACTACAAGAAACTTAATGGAGGGCGTTGTTGATCAAGTGCGAGTGAGACTCGCGCACCTAGTGGATTTTGTTATTAAACTGTTATGAAGGAATAAATGGTGTGGAAAAATCAGTGGTGTGACAAACGAGAATAAAAATCCTGTTTGTCATACTGGTGTGATAATTTGGTGCGACTACGAGTCGGCAATGTGAAGTCCTGTTAGACTTTGCTTCTTGTCAAATTCAAGTCCAAAGTCACCATAGGTTTTGATTCCCCTGCGATGTCGCAAAATATGCTACATACTCGTACATCACATAGACTTACAAGTTTGTTTTTTTCACAGCTGAAAGAGACCGTAGACCCAAGTATTTGATTTAAGCGTTCCCGAGAAAAAGGATGTTGACAGACAGACATTCAGAGGACAGCAGAGTGATAACTGTGTCTCCCTAAAAGAGTTCCTTTTAGGGTTCCGTATTCACTTTGAGAAACAGAACCCTTAAAATGAGATGGTATCGCTTGATACAATTTTTGACATGCGGCACTACTTGCCAGTACTTGCCACATTATTATCACTTATCTGTTAAAGACCCACAAATTAAAATAAACAGGAAAAGAGGACGAGATTTGGTTAACCCTCTTTCATTCGATAGATTTATTTTTCGATCTAAAATAATGTGGTTTCTAAAGGAATTTTTCTTATAACCCGAAATCGATTTAAACGCTAAAATTAAGTCCTTCCTTTTGGGTCTGAAGTTTTGTTTAACACTCTTATTGGTGTAAGTACCTACCTACTAGGTTTTCATGCGGCTTCGCCCGCGTGTTTATCATACTAGATATTACAGGTATAAAAAGTGCTAAATTAATTTTCATTCAAATCTGTTAAATCGTTACGACGTTAAAAGACCCAAAGAAATATACAGACAGGCTGTCTCTCTTATTATTTTGAAATATTATTATGGATTTGTTTGTCAAGTACAGAATCTGCTAAGCGTTCGGCCACCTACGAAACCGAAGTTTCGAAACTAAAAAGTTTCGACTGAAGCTTTTTGAACGTAACTGGTTTCAATCAAAATTTTTTTTCTAGTACGCAAGTCGGTGTAGTAAACCGTGGTTTATCATTTGGTGGCTCAGGTGGGCCCTGAAGTACGCACATACTTCCTAGATACACTTTTCTCTATATACACCTATATACCATTATTTCTTAACAGGAAAATCAATCTTACATCTCCTTTCATGAACACATATTTCGATACGTCTGTTACACCTCAATAATTACAATCAATACTGTCTTGTCCTTGTCACTATTTCACAGTTACCGAGTAACTAATACCTATACGCTGATTATTCGAGATAATTTCTGCTCGTATTTTACGCCAGATTTTAGTGGAGTGCCTGTCGTGTGAGTGAAGGAACGTAATTGGAAATGGTAACGTTATTTTGTGAATATCAGTTTCCAGCACGTTGTACTGAAATGCGGATGTTATTGATATACTTGATTGTGTGAGCAAACAAAGTATTTGTTGATTATTATTGAGTATTTGATTGCCATTTAAATGCTTAATTTGTATGTAAGATTGATTTGTTCAATGTGAATGATCCTGTTTCTGAAAACTTGCTCAAGACTGAGACGAAATGTTCAGAGTAAAAATATAGTTTTACATTTTGTCAACTAAACCGATGCATGCGATGTGGACTATTCAGCCAGTGTCATGTTGCGAATAATGTCTATGATAGTCAATGAAAATGAAACGGTCTTTGTTCTTATTCTTTATGGCATAAAAATATACACATGCAAATTGCAATAGCTATAGCTTATGTGTTTCGGAAGTCGATTAAAAGTATTACGATCTTTCATTACCACAGTCCACCTTCTTTTCTCACACCTCTCAATAATTCGACACGTACCATACAATTTGACAAGCCATTAAGAAGTCCATGTCCAGTGGACGTTTACAACCTCAAATTATGATGAATGTGACAAAGACGTATTGTCTGGTTTTATGCGAAGCAGTAAAGTTTACCGCTATATTATATGACGCTTGTTCACCAACTAGGTCATATTAGATGGACTGGGTGATGTAGCTATTGTGTGAAGTAAACAAACTAGATAGGCAACAACGTTTACATTCAACACTGTTTGATATGTAACTTCAATAAAATTGTATTATTTAGCGCAATACTAGTTAAGAGATAAGAGGACATTTCAATGCAAAATTTGAAACAATCACATTATATGAATAAAAAAACATGAAGAAAAAAAAGGAAGAAATGAAGGGATAAGGGCGGGAGAATGAGGACGAGCTTTTTATAACTTCCAAAATATCTTCATTTCTAACTACTTTGGGAGGGCGATGTGGTCGCTAAGCGACAAAGCCCTTAAGGCGAGGTTACCCCGATAAACGTCGTCAACAATATCGTTTTACTCGTACATGGAACGGATTTAAATTTTGAAAAAAATGTATTACATAGTTGACTCTTTGATCATGATATGTCGGGCATGCGATACACGATTACTTACACTTCACTGCATCCAATTAAATCGCAAAGACATGTCCAAATGATGGCTAAATAATCGTTTTACTTGAGTTATATTAGGCTTTGAAAAATAAAACTTATATCATAATAAAGGTCGTAAAAAATTTGTATTATCTCGGGTCACATAATGTATAATTTCTTTATCATTTTTCTCCAAGAGAGAAAAAACAGTCAAAATTTAGGCATTATATCGCTCGCGCGGCAGGGCGGGGGGTGAGGTAGTGCGTACATAAAAACAAAGTAGTTGTGTGGGACTCTGAGATCTATTTCACTAGACTCAGCCGCACAACTGTGATGTTCGTAGAATGTTCGTAGTGGACTGTATGATTTATATTTACGTGGATAAGGAAACACAACGAGACCAAACTGTGGCCTCTACACAAGAATAAAAACACTGTTTTTTAAACAATAGAGAAATAAAAGGTTTATTTGACTTACTTAGTACTTATTTACACTTGAAAGTATTACTAGTAGGAGAGATCACTGTCGACTGTGTTTTCAGTACAAATCCTTGCCTCCTATATCCTATTACATCATGATTCAAGTAGTGGCAAAATGTTTAAAATCTCTTTTACAGATATCCAACAGAAATTCTAGAATTAAGGCAACCTTTGCGCCAGATTCTTATTGGTTAAAATTAAGGCATTCTTATTGGACTAGAATTCAGCCTTTGAAATTGCCCAATCAAAAACATTATTAAACTTTTACGAGTGGAATTTTCCATAACTTTTGTACCTATTCTTAACAGACTTTGAAACACATAAAGTCGTTATGTAAAACTTACGTAATACACTTATATAACTTAAAGAATCGAAGATAGACTGATTTTAGGGTTCTGTTTACATTACAATTAGCTAACTAGTACTATCTATTCTTGAGTTATGTTACATAATCTTTACAAAGCTTTAGTTACTGAATGACTTTATATACTTCTTAAGTACTTCTTATATACTTATCCTAGCTTATCCTAGGTATTCAAAACAAAGCTATTCTACTTAATCTACTTATCATTAACATATTAAAGATTAAGTTTTAGGAGTTCGGCGTCCGTAACAGTAGTGCAACCTCGCCTTAAATAAATTTAAAAAAAAAACTTCTTTGGGACTGGCTTCCAGTCTAATCGGATGCGGCTGAATACCATTATTTTACATCGATTAACCACCATAACCCAGTCAGTACTGGGTTAATACTTTCAGCCCACTGACCACCTGTGCCGACTTTCAAACATCACAAAATTGAACTTTTAATTCCTCAAAACTACAAAAAATGGGCAGTAACAACCCCCACATATACACAAAGATAACCACGACAAAAATGAAGTGTTACCCTATTCATGACAACATTCTATGAGAAGATGAACGAATATGAGTACCAACATAATTAAATAGGACTATTCAATATTTTTGGAGCGTGCCTGCTTCTCGAATGATCTCTCACAGCCGTAGAGAAAAGTTACCAAAACGACAAAAATACCTGTGGAAGATATCAAAAGAAAAGCCTGGCAATCTTGACGAGATGACGCTTAAAACTAATTAGAGGCGTACACTGCCTTTGATTCTCATCAAAGGTTTTAGAATTCTATAGATAGAAGCGTATTAATATCGAGAGGAATTTTGGTACAAACTTTCACATTTGCGTGTAAAATAATGAGTCTTTTGTCATTGTAATTTTAGTAGGTAATGATTTAATTATGAAAAAGAACTGTAAGCAAACGATGGTACCCTATAGTTTGCACTTACTTTTAACTACATCGTCATCTAGCCGGATACAAATTGAAATAGAACATTTTACATGGAGAGATTAACAGTCTGACCTCCACAAATCAGTAATTGGGTAATAGATAAAATTAATACTCTATGGTAAGAATGATTGCCAGACTTGCAAGCTTTTGACGGAAGGCGGCAGAAAATATAACAACTTCGACCCGTGTCACTGTTATTATTTAACCACGACCTCCCAACTTCTAATATTTTACTTGTAACAAGCTAATCAACATGTAAATAACCTTCTCGAGTGACAAATTCAATGACTATCAAACAAAGGAAGAATGTAGCAATTCCTCAGAAAATGTACAGTTCTCCAGGGGAATCATGACAATGGAGTTTAATACCGCAACGTAATTAGGTGACAGTATGAAGTGTTTTACATTAAATTGAGTGTGTCAGTGGCATTTGTACGTTTTATGTAATTTTACTGTCATTCCCATTTATTCCAGAGGGGCAACTGCGTCCTATAACAATTATAACATACTGAAGTCATGTCTTCTTCTTTCATATTTTTCTATTACTCACCTTACTTTAGTATTCTCTAGTATAAAATAAGCACTAAAATCATCAACCTATTTACTAAAATCTATATATTTTAAAAAGCCCCGTTATAAACCCCAGCTAAGAACCCCATTTTCAGTACCTACGCTCAATTTTGATAATTACTTGTGTTCAGCAGAGGTTTTTTTTCAAGGTTTTAGCGATTTCTGAGGCTCTACTCGTAATTGTTATAATGTACCTTGTTATTTATATTATAGTTATACACTGGATAGTTCACTTTTTTTCAGGTGAACACAATGTTGCTTACGCTAAGGCTAAGTCATAATTTCCGAGTAAAATGATATCGTACAGAATTAAGTAAAACAAACTGGCTAAATTGAAATACAAGCAGTAACAACAATAAATTCCACGCACGAAACTTTCTAAAAGCTTTGCTATGTTTTACAAAAAGCAGCTTTAACACTTGGCAATAAAAATACTTAATTTAATGTCGCAAAATTGTATATCCTGTATGAAGCGGGTCCTTGATATGAGTGGCTGCTGAATTCAATGCGTCAAATAGAAAGGGAGGTTTCCGATTTATCACAATAGACTCGTCCCGTTGATTGCGACCCGGTCGCATTGTACTGCCGCTTCAATAGCCTCAGTTATATCAATAGACGACAGACTATCAATTTCTGTTAAGTATCATTGGCCCACGTTTCCGGGGGGCTGTAAACATGTGTAGACTCTTGATGGTCTCTCAGAGGTGGTCACTTAGCCTGTCTAAGGCAAAAGCTGGGTTAGTTAAAATGCACCGCTGGCTGCTTTCAGTTTCATTTATCTTCATATTTTTTAAATCCTAGCTTGTGTTCAGGCTTTATACCTCAGAGTCTTATAAGTGTAAGCACAGTACGCTTGTGCATCTGCACACATCTTGTTATCACACATCTTCTTTAGCGAGGGTTGCTCACTTGAGCCATTCCAGTCACCTTCACAAGTCGTTACCTAAATGATCCACCCGGTAAGGTGTTCCATCCATAAGTATGTCTACGAAAAATGGCGTCACTAAAACGAGCCATTTTGTCTGTATAGGCTGAGGGTAAATGTGTCGCCACTTTTATAAGGAAGAAGGCATTAGTGTTGCTGGGCCTGTAATATCAAGATATCGGATTTATCAGAGGCGGCTGTTCGCACGTACAGTCAACAAAGGACTTAGGTATATAGGCAGAACTTAACGTCTGTATATTACCCTCTTTATGTTCCTTTGTAGGTATTGTGTGTTTAACTTGAGACTCATTGAGACGAGGTATCGAAGAGCTGGCGAAGTAATACTACTTACCTTACACGTGACTTTGTTTTAGTTCATTTATTTGTAGATATTTCACAAATATAACAACACAAAACTCCAAACTACAGAACAGGGCGGGCGTCTCTGCGTCTGTGACCATTTAGAAAAAATAGGTCATACTAGGAAAATAATATGAATTATTGCGTTAAAATTCCTCAAAATAATGGTCGTGTGTTAACACAACAGTTACTATTAAGAAGGGTCCATTTTACGCTTTTTAACGCAATTCATATTATGATCTGCTAAAGTAGCAATCTTAGACCTCCTGTACAGTGTACATGGAGTATTCAAATTCGAATTTGAACTTGAAACAGCAAGTTCTTCGCTTCACTCGACCTTGTGACCCTGACTGTTCTGTCAACAGAATGGTCGAGGTCACAACGCATTGAAATCCGATTGGATTTCAATGCATTGTGACCTCGACCGCTCGTGTAGGCGTCGCTCGGGTCATGATCCCTCTACATCTGGCTCTGTTTGACGGCAGTCTGGTGCATTCATTAGCAAGGCATTGTTATTGTGGATCCAATATGATCGGTCTACCTCATCAGTGATCGACGGGGATCAGTCACTGACTGAGTTACACGCCTGGTAGGTATTTTATTGACTGTTACCTTCTATGTTTACTTTGAATTAACATACAGTTCGTAGTTCGTTGCCGCTTGGGTCATCTTTAGGTTAAGCCGTGCTTACCTAGGTTGTTCCCTGGATGTGTGACCACCCACTGTACCCACAGGTATGTGGGTACAGAGGCAGGTAGGAAACTCGGTAGAGTTTCCTACCTGCCTCTGAAAGCATGTTAAGCCGCTAAATCTTTGGCAGTCGTTACTGGTAGTCAGTTGCCTGAAAGTCGACAACCAGTGTTACCAAAGGGTATTATGCTATCCAGTACTAACTGGGCTGTGAAGATTAGATAGGCAGTCGCTCTATGTAAAATACAGGTATTCAGCTGCATCCATTTAGACTGGAAGACTACCCCAACACAGTTGTGAAAAGGCTAGGTAGATGATGATAGTTGGTGGTTACTTAATAAGTTTATTATTTTTATTATGTCAGTGACTGTACTGTACTCTGGTTATCCTAAGCCAGTTTGTTTGTACCGTTCTACAAAATAAACTGTCGAATCGATTTTACTGGGTAACGGGGCTACGTTCCGATGATTTGTCTTGGTCACGCGACTGACACAGGCCCTGGATGTCCTGTCAGAACACCAAATTGAGGCCGGTTAGAATCGTATTACATAAAGCTTGGCGACCCATTTTGTTCTTATCCTGTAGTTGCGTAATACTGGGTGATACAGTGGGTGGTTCTGAAGAGAAATTTAAGATGAGGAAACTAACGTTACAAAGCATCCAAAAAAATATAAAGTTAAATAATAAAAAGTAATTTTATTAAATCTAACCCGGGTCCATCTTTAATTAAGCTTAGTTATTATAGGGGTTTAGAAGATACCAAATAAAAGAGACACAATGATTGTTTAAGTATCTACACTATATGAAACAAGGAAACTAAAAAAGAGATAATGATAGATAACATTACATGTATCATGCTTGTGATCCTCGAAGAGATCAGCAGTGGTGTATAGATATCCATTAGTACACCCACAGGTAATGGGGGCGAGCCTTTTGCAATCAGCCGAGAAATATTCGAGACTCCCTGGCTACTATTGCGAAATTCCTGATGGAAAACTCCGCTCTCCGCACTTTGCCCGACCCGGGAATCGAACCCAAGACCTCATGCTCAGCAATCGACCACTAGATCAACGAGTACTAGGCAGTATTTTATAATACAGAGAAAGGTAGGTATATAATAATATATATTGTATTAACACTGTCTGGTGCTCGAAAAGAATCACAAAATTACATAAGTTCGGAATTCTTACATGTTAGAATGACGTGCTCCACTTAAAATTAAGAACAAGTACATAGCTATACCTAGTTAACTTAAAAGGTTTTCTCCGTCTATTTTCATACAATTTAGCTCTAAATGGGAGTCATAAAGTTGTATAATTATGTGCATATTTAGTTTGCTAAGTGATTTCAAAACCGCTGTTTAATTAGCAATATTGTTGTGGAAATGAAGCTTTTGGAGACCATCGTTGTTTGAATAATCTATTTTAATTTAATGCAATTAGGATGTTTTGCATTGGTATAGATGGGCTATCGAGCGTTATATGTAAATTATCTCAGAATGAGCTTTGATTTTTATGGTCAATTGGCTAAGACTCCAGTAAATAGGGTAGTTGACTAAAAAAATCTGATTAGTCTATCTATCCTACCTATCTAAATACCAGTATATTAAATGGAGCAAATACCTATTTGATCTCCACGACTCCATTACTTGATAACACCTTGGTAGTATGGGATTGTCTACACCGATCGCGATATCAGATTGAATTAGCCATAGATCACGGCGAGTTGTATCCACTAATAACATGATCAGTTTCCCTCAAAAATAAATTCATATTTTTACTCACTGGTGACCAATGATTCCCTCTGACTGGACTTAGTATAGCTTTATTAGTCACTATCCATCGACTCAGTCCATTTCAGTCTACTGCCCTTACCTGAAAGCCAGCAGAACTGCTCGAGTAAACAATTAAAAAGTTTTAAGTTAACGAACACAAAAGCCAATAAACTTCTAAAGCGAGTTAAACTAGTTTAAATAAAGGTGCCTTTAGTTGTCTGTGTGAATGTCAAGCCAGTCTTCGTCTCTTTAATTATACCTGTAACAATGCGAAAATAAATCTCTTTCACTTTCCCTTGTCTGCACCTCACAGGGGGCAGGGTAGTACAAGACACGGGCCATTAGCATTTATATTAACCCTTAAGAAAACAGGTTTGTGGAAATTAAAGTAAATTAGATTACACCTCTACGTTGAGTGAACGATGAAGATATAGAATATATTTTGTGCCAAGTTTATTAGGTTATCTTGTAAAAAGGTAAATGTAAATAGGCTGTGATAAGTCTTGTCACATAAAATTGCTTTATCTTGATGGCATGTCTTTGAACTCGTGTTTGCGTCTGTAAAACATACATTAAATATCTTCTATGAACAAATACATACGTATACAACTAGAGCACGACACTTGACAATGATTGAATAGCACTGCGGTCATTGCTCTTTTCGACATTCTTAAGTTACCAAGTAAGCATTGATAGGCTAGCGGTGTGACCGTCAGACTGCCAAGTTATAGGTCTCAAGCCTGAAACCAAGGCACCCCTCTAATTTTTCAGATTCATTACTTGCTTTGGTAAAGGAAATTATCGTGAGGAAACCAGAGACTGAGAGATATTTCTTGACAACATGTAAAGCCTAGTCAGAAGCCCATAGGTGGCATAAAATCTCAAACAACAGGTTAGGCACTACCAAGTAAAAAATAAGAAAGAAAGAAAAAAATAAAAATATTTATTTGGGACAAGCACAGGAACTACAAAAATAATAATAACAAAAAAGAATATAAAACTAAATAATAAAAGAGAAGACCTGTGCGAGGCCAAAAAGGCTCCTATCTCAGCATGATGCTGCGATAAATGAAAACAAATACCGCAACGCTGGTATTCTGATAGGGCCCACCGTGATGTCACGGTCACACCTACGGACACAAAATTCACACACAAAAAATAAATAAAAAAAT
This sequence comes from Diarsia dahlii, assembly GCA_949775195.1. Taxonomy (NCBI): domain Eukaryota; kingdom Metazoa; phylum Arthropoda; class Insecta; order Lepidoptera; family Noctuidae; genus Diarsia; species Diarsia dahlii. The sequence goes on along the minus strand of OX459194.1, from coordinate 10,700,708 downwards.
ATAATACTCACAAATAAAATAAGAAGACTAGACAGACTCCTCCCCGTTAGTTAAGTTTAACTGGGCTTTTATCCGCACTTAGCCTCTTGATTATGATTGGGCCATTGTGCGTGCAGACTCCTCCCCGTATCCAAATTTATTTGGGGCCGCGCAGCATATCTTCATCTTCCATACTTCTCTATTACTTGTCATCCTAGCAGTCACTTCTTTCTAGCCATCCTACACACAGTCCATCCATAATTTTCTCTTGGTTTTCCTCTACCCTTAATTTAGGCATACATCATTTTTACCCACGATGGAACGGAGCAGGTATATGCGTTTAGGGTGAGAGATGTTTGTGTGTGTTCAATAACGGGTTTGTGTTCGATGAGTTCATTTTCTTAGACAGGTGTCATGGCTGTAACTCACTAAGGGGCGCCACAATATTAGTGCAAAACAATGTTGCAAATAATCAAAACGAAATGTCCGATTACAATTCTGTTTTCAGCAATGTGTACGTGGTAGCTTAGTGCATGTTCCTAAATAATAAAAATTACGTCTGTAACTCACTAGAGGGCGCTACAATATTAGTGCAAAATAATATTGCAATAATATTAAAACGAATTGTCCGATTTCAATGCGGTTTTCATCAGCAATGGGATCGTAGTTGATTGGTGCATGGTCTAAGATAAGTCTTATGATATTAACTCACTAGGGGGCGCTGCTATATTAGTGTGAAACGATTATATTGCAATATTATTAAAATTAAAACGTATTGTCTGATTTCATTTCAATGCGGATTTCAGGAATGATTTCGTGGGTGACGAGCTTTCCTATAATTCGTATATGCTCTCTAAAAAGTCTGCAATAAAATTAATCAAAATTAAAAATTTTGTAAAAATCCCAGGACGGTAATAATCTAATTAAAAAATACAATAACATAACTAAGGAATATCCGTCGGGGGCTGCCTTTTCTATATGAAATTTCAACATTTAATCATACTCATAAGTGTATTTTATGTCGTTTCGACATCTACAATTCTTCAATAATTGTATTCACGTCACTAGAAAACCTTTAGCTAGTTTAATGGGAGCCCCCGACGGATATTCCTTAGTTATGTTTATTTTGAGTTATTTTATTCTTTTTCAATTAGATTTTTTTAATAATGAATTTTGTTTCGGACATTAATAATAGCTGCGAAAAGAGATGATTCTAGAATATAGGACTCAATACAACCTAAAATAATATTAGCCAATCAGCAAGCCTGTGGTGGAGCTGACGGCACCATATTTTTAAATTCTGCGGAAAGAGCAATTCATTTGTTTGTATTTAATTAACGTTTAGATGCTTTATTAACATAAAGCTAAGGTTGGTTTTGGTCAGATTCAACAAATATTCCATAATATTCTGTCAGTAAAAGTCAATTAAAAGGCTGAAGTTTTAAGGTAAGGTGAGCAAGAGTAACAAAATTAAGTAGGAAATAATGTCATAAAAGCCAGATGCGTTCTAGTTATTGCGACCAATTGTAATACGGCGCTTACAAGCTTTTGCTGCAGCAGCGCTCGCACGTGTTTGGTCCCACACCCTAACCCATTTTGTCCAAGCTAACCCATTTTGTCCAACCTAACCCATTTTGTTAGGGTATCGTGGGGTTCTAAATAATTAATTAATGCTCGTGGACCAAATGTTATTTACTATTGTCACTATTTATTTTGCAAAATGAGTACGAAAGTTTGATAAGTATGTGTACATACTTGTCAGACTTTCTTACTCATTTTGGGTGTGCTTTTTTACTGTCAAGTATGATCGGATCCGCTAGATGCGAGATGCACGGGACCGGTCACCGTAGCGTCACTTGGGGGAGGTATATGTCTAGCAGTGGACTTCATACAGCTGAAATAATGATGATGATGTATGCAACTTTGTCAAAATAACTCAAAATATGATTATTCTAACTAATTCAAAGCATAAAGGCCGCTTCATTTAATTGCTTCTCTTTATTTAATCTACCAGCGTTAAAACTGTAATATCCATGCAGGTAACGCATAGAACGGGCAGTATAAAGTAACGACATGGCTTACTTGTATATTGCCAGCTGAGAGCTCATTGGCTCAGTATTCCACATCTAGGTTAGCATTCTGAATAGATTGCTTGGACAGCTACTAATCTAGACGTTCATTAAGCCATAGGGAAATAACCTCGGAATATAATATATTTGCCGTTAAATTTTATGCGCTCCCAATTCTGATGGTACGTTTATTTAAACTAATATTTTAAAGAGGTATTTGTTTGTAAGTTTGTAAGTAGGGGGTAATCTTCAGAATTACTGATCTGATTTCGAAAATTCTTTCATTCATGGAAGGCTACGTTATCTTTGCTTGTTATAGACTAGATTTAAAACGGGAGCAAAACTGCAGGCAGTTTTATTAATTGTAAATGTAACATGAAGGGATGAGAAGAAGTACATCAATAAATGGGCAGTATCATAAAATATGTCGCATTCGACCAAGTAAATCTTAACTTTGGGCTGCTACTGAGATATTTATTACTCATAGCATCATCATCATCATCATCAGCCTATTAATGTTCCAACTGCAGGGACTCAGGCCTCCTCTCTTTGAGGGGATGGGCTATAATCTACCACGCGGGCCCACTGCGGATTGGTAGATGTCACATGTCTTCGAATTTTTTGGTTCTAAGACATGCCGGTTTCCTCACGATGTTTTCCTTCACCGTTTTGAGAGCAACGGTGATGAAATAAATTACACAAAGTAATGCGCCTGCCGGGGTTCGAACCCACGACCTACTGTTCGTAAGTCGAGGCCGACACCACTGGGCCACCGCTGCTCTCAAGCACTCATAGCATAGTTTAGTATAACTTTATAATGATTCGCCCGACTTTGGAGATTGAAACTGAGACGACCGCTCAGTAGTAACACTCGAGTCCGCTCTGTGGGTCCACTAGACTTGACTAGACCAATAAGCAAGTTGTGTTTATAAATTGAAGAAATAATTATTATAATTATTAGACTAGTGGTTCACTGTTGTATTATAACTGTGTTTTAAGTGTGAATGGGTATAAGAGTAGAGGAAGACCAGAAAGTTGGTATCTGATGACATGATGAGTAAAAGTGTGAAAGAAAAAGACCGTGCTGTGCTCACCTCATATGAATTGGGATAAGGGCAAGAAAATGATGATTAGACTAGCTGTTGCGCGTGACTACGTGTGTGATCCCAAATAAAGAGAAGCTCTTCTCCAGGTCTCAGACAGTCAGACAGACATATAGACTTTAACATTAATAATAATACTAGCTGTTGCCCGCGGCTTTGCCCGCGTTGATGTCGGTCAAATTATATAGTAAAACCTTCCTGAAGAACCAGTCATCCACTGATGAAAACAGAATGAAAGTCGTGCATTAGTTTTTGAGTTTATCGTGAACAGACAGACTGACAGACAGACGCGGCGGAGGACTTTGTTTTATAATATGTAGTGATAGTGATATTAGTATGGACGTGATGTGTTTTATTATTCTTCCCTTGTTTCAAATTAATTTAAATAAAACTCACGCAAATGCATTCACCTAATAAAACATTCCTTTTCTCATTCGCAAGCCTAATAACATTGTGACTTTCCTTGTGAGGTTTACTTCTTCAATTTTATAATGGGTTCCTGGTAACTTAGATGTGGTTTGTATAGCTGGCTTTGTGAAAACATTTCTTACCTCGTGGATACAGGAATTGTTTTGTTTTCTTTCTTTATTAAAAGTTACGGATGTGAACGTTTTAATTACGACCTCTGTGTGTTAGGCCCGGTTACCACCAAAGCGGAGACGAGCGGAGCGGAGAGGAGACGTGCCGAAATCGACCAATCACATTATTTATTATTTACATCTGGGTTTTCGCCATTCATGTGATTGGTCGAATTTGGCACATCTCCTCTCCGCTCTACTCGTCTCCGCTTTGGTGGAAACCGGGACCTTAAGGTGTCTAGAAGGGTGAGTAGGGTCATGGCGGACGTGCCGAAATCGACTAATCACATTATTTCATATTTACATCTGGTCTTTCGCCGTTCTTGTGATTGGTCGAATTTGGCACATCTCCTCTCCGCTCTACTCGTCTCCGCTTTGGAAGAAACCGGGACCTTAAGGACTCTAGAAGGGTGAGTATGGTCAATTAAGACTCTCGGCGTGTGTGAAGGGTCAATCTTTATTTTTAACTCAAAGCAAATAAGTCTGGCTGTATTGGAAATGTTTAATATTTCGAATACCTAGTAAATCATGTCAAGGTACATAAAATAACATCATGCCTGTAATCTTCGAAGGGTTAGGCAGAGGTATATAGCTCCCGACACGTAACTTGGCAAGGTTTTGAAATTCGAATTCAAAGTTCGCGCATCGTACACTTTGTGCCACAAAAAGTGGTAACTTTTATTGCTTGTCATTATTCAATGGTTATTGACATAATTTATTTTTAATAATGAAATTAAAGAAAGGTGAAGACTTTGTGACATTTATTAGGTGTTATAAATAAAAATATGCATTTAAAAGTAAAACAATATTTGGTCGAGAATTACCGACCTATTTCGAAGCTGTGTGTATTTGCTAAAGTGCTGGAAAAAATTGTGCACGCACAGGTCTCTTCGGCACTCAAGCACATCTTAAGTGAAAGCCAGCATGGCTTCGTGAGGGGTCGGTCGACCTCTACTAATCTCATTGTCTGTAGTGACTACCTCTCTGAGTGTATGTCACAAAGGTCCCAAGTCGATGTTATATACCGACTACAGTAAATGTTTCGATCGGATAGATCATGTAATCCTGTTGCGTAAACTTTTATCGGTGGGCATTAGGGGCGATCTTTACCGGTGGTTCAAGTCATACGTGGAAAACAGATGTCAGACTGTAGTTCTGAATGGATACTGCTCTAAGTCTATGAACGTCCCATCGGGGGTTCCCCAAGGATCCTTGTTGGGGCCGCTGTTGTCTAATATATTTATCAACGACATCTCTTCTTCATTCCGGTATTCAAAATTGTTACTGTACGCTGACGACATGAAGATTATGAGACAAATAAATACAGTGGAGGATGCTCATCTATTACAGGAAGACCTTAATAGTATTCAAGGCTATTGTCTTATTAATAAATTGGACTTGAATGTCTCCAAGTGTTATGTTTGCTCCTTTACACGGAAACCTATCCAGATCGTCCATAACTACACGCTTTTTGATACTGCACTAAATAGGGTCAACACTATCAGGGATTTGGGAGTTACTTTTGACGCTAAGCTTCTCTTTGATGCGCACATAGACAACATAGTCAAGAAAGCATCAAAAGCACTTGGTTTCATTCTCCGGGTGTCCTCGGAGTTCAAAAATATAAAGACCATTAAAATATTATACTGTTCCTTTGTCCGTAGTCATTTGGAGTATGCCTCTCAGGTCTGGAACCCCAATTATAATGTTTACATAAATCGTATTGAGAGCATACAGAAAAGGTTTTTAAGGCATATTCAGTATCGGTCTAAAACGTTTTCAACGAATTATACCTACCGTTGCAAAAAAATTCATATCCTTCCACTTTATGAAAGGCGAAAAATATCAGATCTTGTGTTACTTTTCAAGATCGCCAACGGAACAACTGGTGTTACAGAGTTGCTGCACAAAATCGGTTTGCGAGTCCCATCTGTGTTCCTGCGTAGACCTCAGTTATTGCACACCTCAGTGGTAGCCACTACGTACAGAAGTAACTCGTACATGGTGAGAGCGAGTCGTATGTATAACGCAACCTGCCGGGAAGCTGAGATCGACATTTTCAATACCAGTTTAGTTAAATTGAAGAAAACTTTATCTAATAGATTCTTCGAGCGTATTTAGTAATTTTTCTGTTTGGTGTTTGATTCTTTTTTGGTTTTATTATAGACATACATACATGTGGAAACTTGTAATTGGCCATATTTTGTTTAAATTATTACTCACTGTCTGTTTAGCTGTAAGTTTTCCTAAAAGTGTAATAAATTAATAAATAAATAAATATTTAAAACAACAAAAACTAAATTTAAAACAATAACAAAAACAACAAAAACTAAATTTAAAACAACAACACTCGTAACAAAAACTAAATTTAAAACACAACGACAACTCAAATTCGTAACAAAAAGAAATAACAAAAACAACACAAGTTTCGTGCAGCGCAAGTGTAATCGGGAGCGAACATTTGAATGCACCAATCGCACGCGCGGATGACGCTACCTCATACCCCGCGCCCCGCGCCACCGCCAAAGAGACCTAAAAAATGACTTCTGCGCAACTAACGACTCTTGCCAAGTTACGTGTCGGGGACTATACCTATGGTACACCCATATTTCACCAGTTATGTTTAAGTCCCATGTAATTGCCATCAACCGGGTACAAATACAGACTCCGTGGCTGCTACCAAAATATTCCTGAAGGAAAGACTGAATAACAATTTGCCCGACCCGGATTTGGGACCCAGTACCTCATACTCAGCAGTCGCGATTGCGACCACTAGACATTATTTAATTCATGTTACCGGTACGTTGAAAACCTATTTTATACCTGAAAATGAAATCGAAATGACAATTTTCCACTCAGTAAGCTATTACGTGTCTAGTAGAATTCCGTGAAATGATATCGTGTGCTTTGACATTTTAGTACCTAGTTCCATATGTGGCGTTACTGAAATGTACGTAAGTCATATTTTATAACACTATTTTATGAAATCTCAATTGCAAACGTTAATTCATTCATAGAACACAAAAAGGTGATAAAAATGGATGAAATTATTAGAAACCAATACCTGCCTTTTCCCAATTATGTTGGGGTCGGCTTCCAGTCTTACCGGATGCTACTGAATTCCAGTATTTTACATGGAGCGGCTACCTATCTGATCTCCACACCCCAGTTTGTGTTGGGTAATGCGATACCTTGTTGGTAAGACTGGTTGTCAGACTTTTAGGACACTGACTACCCGAAACGACGACTGCTAAAGATGTACAGCCGGGACCAACGGCTTAACGTGCTTTCCGAAGTACGGAGAAAACGATATGCAACAGCTGAACATGAAGATAAACCCCAGAGGCTAATATTATTTAGCCATGAGCTTCCCCATTTTTGTAAACAAAATTTTGGAAACCAACATCGATACGTAAGTATAAAATTGATAATACGCCAATTCATGTCTTCTTTATAAAAAATATTATTTACGACAGCAAGAGTCATGTAAAGCTTCCGACAAAACGGCATTATTGCCAACATGAAAAAAAAGTAGTTAAAAACTAAAAAACCCGACTGAAAAAACTGAAAAGCAAAAAACAAGCACATTTTAAATTAAACAAAACTAGGAACCAGGCGGGGTTCTATTTTAGTTCTATGTTTTTCATTTCATATTCAATACTTTTTTTATTTCCAACTTTTTAGTTCTTTGGTGTTTGTTCTTTCGTTGGTCGCGTAAAATTCTTCGCAAATGATTTAACTTTTGTGCTTGTTTATAGGATTTGTCACTTTGAATTTCTTTTAAACATAGTGTTATATATTTTTGTAATATCCCTTTAAAACCCTTTATTTTGATATCCTACTCGATGGTATTGAAAAAAAAATTTTTTTTTAACTCCGCGATCTGGCCCTCAAAATCCGCAATTTTTCTTTGTTTTTTTAATTTTAATGTAGCCTTAAAACACTTGCGCCATCAGGACGAATCTAACGATGTATATTTCATTCAAATCCCTTCATCCGTTTAGGAGTTATGAGGGAACAAAGAAACGGACATACATACATACATACATACACACACGTCAAACACATAACCCTCCTTTTGGGCTTCGCCGCAGTCGGGTAAAACAAGATTGGAGTTACGGAGGAAAATTGGGCGGCGATGAGCCAGCACCTCTTTACTTTACCAACGTGTTGATATTTAAGCGGAAAACATTAAACGTCAAATACCACATGATTTACAACTTAGTCAAAAAAATGGTAGAATAGTACCTACTACAAGCTTGCAAAATGTGTGATTCTGATTATTTATGTTATTTTAAACCCACTAGTTTCGTAATTAGGTATGCCAGAGACATTTCTTTCGTTTTATCCGATTTTGGAATAAAACCTGAACGAATATCCGGCTAGCTATTTTGACAGTATTGGCGCCACTATTTACTACTTTTTTGCACAGTTTTGTAATTACAACTTGGGGAAAAGGAGACAATGAATACGAAAATGTGTTAACATCATAAAGTGATTGATATAGGGGGTCTATAAACATGTGCCTTATATAATAGTACTTTCACATTCTAATACCTCCTTTGCGTGGCTGTTAATATCACAGTGATCTTTACGTATACATCGAAATATGGTCGGTAATATGGTGCCATGACTATACCTACTTATATACTATAATTTTGATAGTCTGTCATAACGGTTGTGGTCTTTATCTTCGTGAACATAAGGTTGCTGTTCGACTGAATAAATGCGAAAGGACTGTAGTACTAAAATGACGTTAAGCAAAGTTAAGATTTATGATGTTAAGATTAATTCTTTAATTAAGTTTGCTTCGTTAGGCGTCACTAACACAACGTTATCAAGTTTTAGACATGCTCCATTTTCCCTAGAAATTCTTGTGCAGTATTTCGATTTTGTAAACTATTCGAAATTGCCATTTATAAACCAACGAACTCGTTTTATACCTAAACTTTTGCTGTGGCGTCGCGTCTTTTACTTTAAATGTCTAACGCCTATGTGTATGTGTAATTCAGGTTATAAATTATCTGTGTGCACAATTTTACTCGAAGCCATCCAGCTGTTTTTCAGCAATGTAGTAACCCACACAACATCCAAACTTTCACATTTATTAGGTAGGTACTAGACTGGGATTATTTCTGAATAGGGTATTGTTTGTAGCGCTAACACAAAACTCTTAAAGGGTATAATTTTGTCGACTCAACTTGGTCGACTTTTGTTACTAATCAAATATTGAGTTTTGGGGAAAATGACAATAAATTCTGTGACCTTGCTAGTTTATACGCTTTGTGAAGTTTTCTATGGGTATTTATTTAATTATTACCTCTAGCAGCTGTATCGCCTCTAGGGGCATTATTGACTAGGCTAACCTTAATAGTTTAGCCGATATTGCCTCAGTAGTAAACAGGGATAAAGCGCCTATGTACTCAAAGTTCGCAATTTGTGCAATGATCTTAATCCGTCAATGTTTTGACAAAATAAAACCGTGTAATGTAAATTTTTACCATTGAAAATGGGCGGTTCGGAGACCCAAAAGTGGATATTATATAGCTACAAATCTGGCAACGTCCATTTGGCACTTTGGTAGACTTTGCGGCTTGTGCCAGTAGCCATTATTGAAACTAACACCTTGTGGAATCTATGTAATTAATGAAAATGTTATAAGGAAGCAAAGTTGATAATTGAATTCTTCTGTGAATGGTTATAAGCAAAGAACATTAGCTATTTACATACTTATAGTGCATCCTATCATCCTTTGTAAATTTGGAGTCACAATATCTCTTACACCGTGTACGAAATTTAATTAAATGCGTCCTAATTTTCTGTGACAGTCACTGTTTTCCTTTCTTACTTAGATATTTCTGCACATAAGTTACACATAGTTTGTCATCTAGGTACTGCCTCGATGACAAACTATAATTATCACTGTAATTAGTGATAATTACCTATAGTTTCATTCTGGGCCCGACAGAGTCTTAACGATAAAGCCAGGAAATCAAGTAGTGGGTAATAGGCATGTCACTCTTTATCTACTCGAATACTAAATTACTTTCACCCAAGCCGAAATGAGAAACATTAACGTTTCAACGTGTTTGTGAACGACGTGTGTGTCTCTGTGTGTGTGTGTGTCTACAAACTAAAAGTGTGGACTGATTTAGCAGGTCTTTGTTTGATTTGCTTAAAGAGGTGAAGATTAGCTCCACAAATGTTTATTTAACACGTTTTTGGAACTGTTATTTTTGAAGTTAGAGTTACCGCACTACTAGAAAGAATTGTTTGTTTTTGGTCAAGTTATAAGTTATACGATTGTAGACCCAATTGTGTTATGTTATGATATTGTGAAAATAATAAACATCCAAGCGATTGCAGCTACCTCGGCTGATTTACTGTGTATGAAGAGTTTCATTGAATTGATTGATTTAATTTATTATCACTGAAGATCAGTTCTTCGCCAAAAAATTTGACTATCTCGAAAAAAATTTAGTTTAAAAAAGAAAAAGAAATTTGTTCAAATTGAGGATAATCTGAAAAAATCAAAACAAAGTGAAGAAAATTGATAGCCGCTTTGTGTAAGTAGGTTATAAATCATCTAAAAAGTATAATTTTTCAGTAGGTACATAAAACACCCTTTATAAATTCATCCTAAGAAGAGATAGGCAGATGGACATTATGGACAACCTGAGTTTTACAGATGTAAACACATTCATAGGTAAATCTTACAGCATTTTACTATGAAGGACATTCAATCGTGTCTAAGGAAAAAATACAGTATAGAAATCCTTTGAACGCTAAACCATCCAAAGTAATGTCATTACGATTTCATATCTGTATTTCGGAGTTTCAGGATAAACTGTGTTCTTTCGTGGCCTACCTTTTCTGACTCACGCAACGTTCAGAACAATCGATAATCCATTGACCCTTGTAATACGGCACACTAAATTACTATTTCTATGATCAATGTTCGATAAATGTGAATACCACCATTACTAATGTGGAATGTTATTTCTAATCACAATTTGTTTATTCGGTGGGATTTGGGATACTTAGTTGGCGGCTTCTTGAATGCTCCATTTAGACCTTGTATGTTCTAGACCGCGGTTTAGGCTGGCTACTGTTTTTCAGTGACTGTATCTAAAAATATGATTAAGCACTTAATAGCAATTTGCTCTCAACTCTTCATCGTAACTCTTATTCTTCATTAGGATTCTTTGGTTTACTTGAAGAAGTATCAAACAGAATATAGACAATTCTGCGACATTAGCGGCTTTTGAAAAAAAAAACTATTGTGTAATAAAACTTTATATGGAACCTATAATGTCTTAGTAAAGCTGAAAGAAACATGATTATATAAATTAGTTGTGCCAAGGACGGCCATGTGTTACAGTTGGTAATTATACTAAAGATTAATGACCCAACACACTGCGGTAAATTACATTAAGAAGCTATGACTAAGCTTTTTATTGGCGTCACTTGGAGCACTGCCCATGTTGATAGGGAAAACTAGACACAAGGCATAAGTTTGGTACTTAATAAAACTGGTAGAGAATTACTTGGAATCGGCTTCAGTTTATTGTCAGACAGAGTTTTCTGTTCATGAAAAAAAGCGAATAGTCCGACTTGGTCTCGTGTAGCTTCGAAGCGCAAAGAGGCGAATGATGAACAGAAACACTAAAAAACCACCACCATTAGATCTGTTAAAAACAAAAAATACCCCAGAATTAGCTTTACAAGAAATTAACCTTTATTTTACTAGTATAGCGAAACAATTAGCTTCAAAGATTATCCCGTGTTCTGAACAAATTGAAGAGTCCTCTATTCCGCCGGTAAATTCTATGGTCATGTTGGAGGCAACTGAGGAAGAAGTTGAGTCATTAATTATTAATTTAAAAACCGATAGCGCAATGGGTTGGGATGGCATTTCCACAAAAATAATAAAAATGACTAGGACTATTATTGTACCACTTTTAACTCGTATTGCAAACCTTTCAATACAGACTGGTGTCTTTCCTAATGTATTTAAAATATCCGTTGTCCATCCTATTCACAAGGCTGGAAGCAGAGACAGTGTCAGTAATTACCGCCCTATTTCAGTGTTGCCAGTGCTCTCTAAGATCTTGGAAAAAATTATTAATAAGAGACTACTGTTGTATCTCGAAAAACAACAAATTTTAGCCCAAAATCAGTTTGGTTTCAGAGCTGGCAGATCTACAGCACAGGCAGTCACAGAACTTACTAACTTCGTAGCTACTAAAATTGATGCCAAAAAGAAATGCATAGGAGTATTCTTAGACCTGGCTAAGGCATTTGACACTGTCTCTGTTCCCATACTAATCAACAGAATGGAAAGAATTGGTATTAGGGGTAAGGTACTAGATTTGTTTAAAGATTATTTAAATAATAGATCGCAAAGAGTTACAATAGATGGTCTTTATAGTCCTGACGCGCAAGTATCATTTGGTGTCCCACAAGGAAGCGTTCTTGGCCCAACCCTTTTTCTAATTTATATTAATTGTTTATGTAGCTTAACGATTCAAAACTGTAAAATATTTACATTCGCTGATGACACGGCGTTAATATTTTATGGTAGTACATGGGATGAAGTAAGACATTACGCTGAAATAGGTCTTCATAAAACAGCCAAATGGCTCAGCCAAAATTTACTTACGCTTAATATATCAAAAACTAAATTCATAACTTTCGCTAATACGGAACAATCACTAAAAACGACACAAAATTTAAAAATTCAACTTCACTCTTGCCAAAGTTCGACCCATCAACACACATGCGACTGTGGCTATCTGGATAGGGTTAAAACAATTAAATATCTTGGAATTCTCCTTGATGAAAAATTCACGTGGTGTCCATATATTGATCTTCTAGCAGGGAGAACAAGAAAGTTGATTTATGTATTTAAAAAACTAAGGCACGTGGCTGATACTAGTCTCCTTAAAACTGTTTATTTTGCCCTCGCACAATCAATCCTAGCCTACTGCATCACATCATGGGGTGGAGCGCGAAAAACCCATCTTATTAAACTTGAGCGAGCACAGCGAGCTTTACTTAAAGTTATGCATTTTAAGCCTTTCAGGTATCCTACAGTCGATCTGTACGCTGAGTGTGATGTTTTGGCTATTAGACAGCTATTCGTTAAAGAAACTGTAATACAACAACATCAAAAACTGAAATTTTTTGGTAAACCAACAATGACTTCAAGGCGCAATGATAGGGTGTGTGCTACGGTTCCATATAAAACAGCTTTTATCGAAAAATTTCAATGTTATCTTGGACCAATGCTGTATAACAAATTAAATAAAATTATAAAAATGTACCCTTTAAATCAACACTCATGCAAGAAGGCCCTAATATCCTGGCTGAAATCACAAAGCTATGAAAGCGTAGAAAACCTATTCACAATTTTAAAATAATTCTTAAAACCCGCCAGACTATCCTACCCAATTTCTGTCACTATATCTTCCTTTAAACCACAACGTTCTCGTATAAAATTAAAGAAAATCAATCAATCATCAATAGAAATAATACATTCATACAGTCACAAACATACATACACAACATTCAATTCAATAACATTTGCATTTAGGTACTTCATTTAAATCACTCACAATAAAAACACACAAAACAAAGTATAACCTCATTCCTCAATTTTTCTAAAATTGCCTAAGTCCATACTCTTTGTTGTTTTTGTAACAAAAGTTGGGTGCAGGGTACTTCGAAAACAAAAGTAGTAAACGTTCATACATAGATCTTAAGAATACTCAATAGCAAATATCTTATCTACCCACATTGTTTACTGAGCACATAACTTATTTAATTATATTACTAATTTGCCCTGTAATGTTTAATCACACTATACTCAGGATGATCTCTGATTATTAAACATTGGAAGCGACTAACGTCTAAGATACAGGCCCGGCCTAGTTTAGACGTTAGGGTTTATTTTGATTTGTTTTTTACTTGTAACAATATTGTGATAAGTGTAATTATGTATTTCGTCTTTTTTCAATAAAGATTATATTATATTATATTATGTCTTAAGGATCCAGCGATGAAGGCCCGGAATTGCAATTTGAGGCGCAAAAAACATACGGAATCTCCGTTTGACTGTCGTTGGACTCTGTCTTGTGTCTGTGTATTATTATAATACTAGCTGATGCCCACGGCATCACCCGCGTGGATGTCGTTCAAATTATATACTAAAACCTTCCTCTTGAATCACTCTATCTATTAAAAAAACCGCATCAAAATCCGTTGCGTAGTTTTAAAGATTTAAGCATACAGACAAACAAACAGACAAAAATAGCGACTTTGTTTTATACTATGTAAGGAAGGAAGGATGTAAGGATTACTATACGATTAATTCACTTAGGCATATCTATTTTGGAATTATGTTCATTAATTGCTTTATTTTTAATACTACGTAAATACTGTATCTTTTACGACTAGCTTCATTAGAATTTTCGTTCAGTAAAGGTAAAATGCCTTACCGCGCCGTCCGCTTGCCTTTATTCGTTTTTATTCCACGGATTCCGCATCGATAATTGTGTACTTACATATCCATGCTTCCTTATCTCAAAGTATTAAAAAAGAAGTTCGGAAACAAACCTCAAACGAAATGATAAAGTAGAGTCTGCTAAGGAAGGGTTTGCAAACCCGCAGTAAAATGAATATGGGAATTGGCGCAACTTTATGAAAGGCATATTTTTTGCTAAGCGGAATAAAACTGACTTATGGTGACAATATTTTTCGAACCATAGCTGCGGAGGTTCATGCAAATAAGGGGATGCAGAATAACTGCTTTGTAGGGTTCCGTACCCTTAAGGGTAACCAATGGGACCTTTTGACTAAGCCTACGTCCGTCCGTCCGTCTGTCAGGGAGCTGTATCTCATCCGTAATAGATAGACAGTTCAAATTTTTCCTGAATGTGTATTTCTTTTGCCGCTTTAACAAAAAATAATAAAATAAAAGAAGGCTTGGACTACTACGATGGTTAATAAGAACAAGTCCAGTCGGACTGGAACTTGTTTTATAAAGACAACTGAAATTGGGAATAAAATACAAAACCAAACATTTTTTGTAAAGCTATTCCTACTAATTCATACTAATATTATAAACGCGAAAGTTTGTAAGTATGTATATATGGATGGATGGATGTTTGTTTCCACTTGACGTAAAAACTACTGAACGAATTTGGATAAAATTTGGTACACAGATAGTTTATAACCTGAATTAACACGTAGGATAGATTATTATCCCGATTTTATTTTCCCGAGGGATAATTTTCGAGTTGAAATTAATTAATTAATTAATCTTTTTTTTTTATATTTCGGTCGACTTGATGTTAGTTTTGAAATCCTAAGAAATGGCCACAACTGGTGTATTATGAGCAGTGGATGTATTATATTTATATCCGGATATCTATTATAAATGTAGTAAGAAGCATACCTGTCCCGAATTCATTTCTGAATTAAATCATATTCCCGGTTTCAATGAATCGAGAATTTTTATTCATTTTAAAACTTTGAAAAAAACGCCGTCGTTCCACGAACAGTTGAAAGTACCCTCAGATTCTTTTTGTAACTATGTAGTTAAATGTCTCGAGGCCACATTTATTAAAAATTTCGAGCATAACATGAGACAGAAGCCAGGCAGCTCGATTTTTGAACTTTTAAAAATATACCATTTAACTCCCCTTGCCCTTGTTTCCCCCAAGATTACTTATTAAAATTGTTTGTTCGATTTCTACGTAAAAGTTTAACAATCGGGAATAAAAAAAAAATCATTAGGTACATCAAAATAAAACACCTCTAAGCAAAATTAACTATTCTGGTACATTAAAAAACTTGTTTTATTTTATAATTATAGTATACTACAAATCCCTACTAACATCTTTGTCGACAGAGGCAGCCCTGGCAATTCACAATATCCACGCGGCGAATCGCATCTACAAAGCAAAACTCACTTTACGTTTGTAACGTTAGGGTACATTTTCGTTCACAGCGTCTATCGACTTGACAGTGAAGGCTATTATAGCGGTAGGCATTGAACATTTTGTATAGAGTGTAGTATCTGGTAATCTGTGCTTTAGGTTAAGCTTTTACCACTAAACAATAGAAATAATGCCTGCTAAAGTTCAAATAATCACAAAAAATTACTAAGAATTACCTAGGCTACAATTACCAACACGATATTCAAATTAATCTGTACACGCTTGCAATTTTCATTCAAATTTTTTTTTTGTAGGTACCTACCTACCTCGAACGGATTAAAATATTCATATTGGAATTATGGTTTTCCTAGTAACAGCGCGTAGGGTGGAATAATGAAACGGTTTTTACAGCTAGCGTTTTCCGTGCAAAGCTGTGCCAAAATGCAAATGAGTTTGTATTAAAATTATGATTGTTTCAGGCACCAGGGCATGTGATGCCAAGACTGTGTTCAATCAATGCGCGACTATGTGATCGAAGTTGTACTTGGTTCATTATTACTTGTACTGCTTTATTGAACCTATTTCGATGTTTTAGTATCTAGTTAAAAGCAGTAATGCGTTACGCCGTTTGTTAGCGCTATCGAAGTATTATAATATCTGTGGCGCTATTTTACAGTGATAGCCTTTTTTTTTCTTTTTTTTTTGGTGGGTGGAAAATCATCAAATAACCCCCCCCCCCCCCCGCTCTTGGGCAGAGCGAAGGAGGGGAGTGTCAGACTTCTACTGACTAAAAACCAACCCATGTTCCTTCTTCGCCCTTGTGCCGAGGCCACGTCATCTCTTTCGATAATCCGCAGCCCCGACGGGTACAGTGATAGCCTAGTGGTATGACCGTCGGACTGCCAAGTCATAGGTCTCATGTTCCAACCCAAGGCATAAGCCTCTGATTTTTCGGATTCATGCACGTGTTGTACAATAATCATTGCTTAGGTGAAGGAAATCATCTCGAGGAAACCAACATGCCTGAGAGATATTTCTCGACGGAATGAAAAACCAAGTCAGAGACCCATTGGCCCATATATACTCTGACACCAGGTTAGGGACTAACCACACTTAAAAAAAGAATTAAAATGATTCCGGTACGACAATCGATGGACCCACAAGGGTGACGTGCCAGAGGCATAAAATATCAGAGTACAAAGGCACTCGAGACAATGTCGTTGTTTGATTAAGATCAAGATATTCTTCCTTATTTACAAAAGAAAAATACGCTTCTGGCTGCATCTTCGAGGTTGGGCTATCTAGATCATTTTGAATTGATAAATCACTACAAGTTTTGTGTCACGAACCATTTATTGCGTCACTAGCACGCTGAGCGGCACGTCAGGTCGAGTCATACCTCCTCACGCATATGGACAGTACATTATACAATTACTTGAATTGTTGTTTCTAGTGGCGAGTAACGTGCCAGATCACCTGTGCGATCACACGTTAAGTTACTTAGGTGGGCACAGATTCTAAAGCAGTTCGATCCAGTTTCATCCCTATTTCTGTTTCTGTGTTCCGCATTTTCGATAACCATTTTCAACCAAATGGGCAATTTTTGGTTTAAAATAAGTCACTGTTCCAAAGACCCATAATCGATGACGAACCTATATTGATGATGGAAAGGTTGTTTTAGATAAATTAAATTGGTAGTATCTAGCTCACTTTATTTAGACGAGCACTTTGATCTAGGTAATGCAAACCTGCCGATAAAGTTAATTAGTTTATGGATTAACAAGATCTTTCCAGTCTGCTAGAATGAACTGATCTTTTTCTGATTTAATTGGATTAGTTATAATATTGCTAGATATAAATAGAGCTATGAAATCATTTTATCTGAACGCACTTCGCTGAATTTATGTTTATGTAGGTATTTTAGTATATTATGCGATTTGCGTTTATTATTCGAATTCGATTCACGTGATATTTTTGAAACGCGTTATGTAAAGTAATAATACTTATGTCGGTTTGTTATATTTATCCTAAAACCGATAATACCGGATACAAGACGATTGAATATTGTCTCTGTCCAGAGAATATAGAGGCTTTGTCTGTCGATAAACGATTTACTGAGAATCAACGTTTAGCTGGCTACTTATGTGTGCGTTTGATGTAATCTTCGGTAGCCTACTTTGATAGTTGCCCGGTAATACAATGCCTCCAACCAGCACGATACCTGTATATTATGATGTAGGAAGTATAAGTTTCTGATAGATAATAACCTATATTCTAGCTAGATACTTATATCTAGAATACCAACTACTTATATCTATCAGAAACTACCAACCATACCAACCATTAAAGCATCTTAATGCTTTAATGGTTGGTGCACTACGTACTTTATCGTCATCTACTTTATTAATAGAAAGAATAAAATTAAAACGTTGCTCTTGTTCCAAGAATGATCTTGTCCTGTGCGTCCATTTGCCTATACAGCTACTGACGGACGCTACTGAAAATGGCTAACTTTTCGCCAAATACTGAACTTATTCAATTTAGACAGCCGTTGACCGTTAAAAGAGGTATTTGAAAGCATCATTCATCACATCAGCCTAACCTTTTCTCAACTGTCTACTAACAGTCTAATCGGATGCAGCTGATTACCTAACAGTATTTTACATGGCTCGATTTTGAAGCATGCAATAACTTTAACTTATAAAAAATGTGACAAACTTTCTTGTAGTTTTCTATCTACAGTTATAGATTAGTGCAAGAATTCTCACTTTCGATTTCAAACAAGTCAGAATGCGCACGATAGAAGATGTGTTCCCGTCCGTTTCAGTGCATTCACATCCCTCCATGTTATCTATGTCGTACAAATATGTGACAGTTACTGGAGTACCTATCGTTGCACGATAATAAATTATGTTCGTCTAGTTTGAACTTAAAACTAGACAGAACTGAAACATAATAATAAGTACATTTTCAAAATAAACTTTGTAGTTTTTTTCTTAGCGTGTCGATGAGACAATTAAAATTGACTCAACCCAAAATTTGGCGACAAGTTTGGCTCCTGTGATCTGCAAGCAGCAGGAAAAGTAGGACACGATATCAAGTGTCCAATTGCATCTTTGTAGTATGGGACGTCCTTAGTTAAATGGACCAACGACCTTAAAAAGTCCACCTTCCGCGGTAAGTCTGACTTAGCAAGCTGAATGTGGAAGGTAGAGTACAGATTGCGGTGACGCAGATTAGGAGAAGCTTATATCTGTTAGAAACTGCAAAAGGCTGACTTGATTGAATTAAATTTAATTAAAAAATATTCAAATCCTTAATCAGTAGGTAGAAGCACTTCTTAGATTGTGATCCGTAATTTAATAATAATATCTGATCCAATTCCGACAGGTATTAGGGCGGTATTAGAAGCTGGGATTACGAGTTGTTCTTAGACCCGCTGACATTTTGCTCCCGTATTTTATATTTGCTCATTAAATTGGCTCGTCGTAGAAGGAAAATTATTGGAATACGACGAGAGAGTAGTGGCAGTTGTTGAGGCAATCCTTTGCCAAACACCTACTTAGATGCGCGTCGGACTTCTTTGATAGTTCTTTTTGTAGTAACACACTTTTTATAATACTGTAAGAATCATCTTTATTCTCGTTAGAATAACGCACGGCCAGTATCTTAATAATTTTTAAGTAGGTACAACCTGCCAATTATGAATAGGGCACAGTTGAAGTAGTGTCATCATCATTTCAGCCAAAAGACGTCCACTGCTGGACATAGGCCTCCCCCTAGGTGTCACCACATTGACCGGTTCCCCCGCACCTTCACCTGCTGGTCGTTGTGAAGTAGTGTAGATGGCCAGAATTTCTCAGGTTGTTGGTTACTTATATTTCGAAAATGCTTACTCAGAAATGGCAGTTTTTTGCCAGCAAATTAAAAATTCCTGACATTTCAATGTTTCAATGTTTCTTTTCAAACATTTTTATTCGTCTAGAGTCTAGACGACACATGACTTCATGAAACTCCAGTTTTTTTTCTTTTACATAACATAAGTTCACACCTGTGATCCTCAAAGGGTGAGGTAGAGGTTTAAGTACTTAATAGTACACCCACATTTCGGCAAGACTTGAGAATAGAACCCTAGTAGTCGAACTTGAGACCAAGGTGGCAGTAACTAGACCAAAGTGGCAGTCACAAGATCAACATGGCAGTCATTTTCCTTTATTTTCTTTCAAATAAAATCAAATGGGAGCGAGAAAATAATAGTAACACGAATCGACAATATGTATGTATATCAGATTTTACGAAGATTTAACACATCCATTTGGCTTAGAAGTCTTTTAACTTTTCAACGTATTTTTCTGCTTATTTTCATATTACGATAAAAATGGTTTCTGACAAATATTCAACACATTTTGCTTTATTCTGAAAGGAGATTTTATTTTGTATTGTTTCACTCCAAAGCCGTTTTAGTTAGTTATAAGTTTTAATGACTTATTACTGAGAATTCGATATGGCTATAACATTGTTTGAAAATTAATAATGGAATCTGTCTGCTCGGGATTAGTAGGAAACACCAGGGAAACACCAATATCTAAGTCGAATAGTTTCGATTGAATTGATTTCAGTTTAGTAATGTTACACGCCCGAAAATCTGAAAACCAGTCTTTCCAAGGGGTACCATATTACCCAGTACTTACTGGATTGTGGGTTGTGGAGGTCAGATAGGCAGTCGGTCGATATAAAAAATACATGTATTCATTACATCTTTGACCAATAGAGTCAGCAAGACGACTGGCTTTTTAACAAATAAAGGGATGTTACTGCGCTGGCAGTACCCCTCACCCGCTATATAACTTCATCACAATTGCTCATAGTCATAATGACTGATCGCATATTATGAAAAAGAAAAAAAAAAATACATGTATTCAGCTACATACGGTTAGACTGCAAGCCGACCCTTTTTTTTTTTTTTGGTGGGTAGAAAATCATCAAATGACCCCCCCCCGCTCTTGGGCAGAGCGAAGGGGAGTGTCAGACTTCTACTGACTAAAAACCGAACCCATGTCCTTCTTTGCCCTTGCGCCGAGGCCACGTCATCTAGTAAAAAAATCCGCGGCCCGGACGGGCGTCGGCCCTTGCGGGCCCCTCCTTGCTGACATCTCAAGCCGACCCTAACATAGTTGGCAAAAGGCTAAATGATGAGTGGCTGCAATCACTGCAAAGGTGTGTTTTCTATCAGACTTAAGTAAGTCTTTTGTACGTACTAATAACAAATATATACTTACACGTTTATGTTATGCTTGTTTATTTTATTATTATCAAAAATGAATTAGAAATCTGGTACAAAGTTATTTGGGACTTCGACGGGTTTGTTCTAATTAAATTTAAACTTTGTATTTGGTATAACCATACCCTAATTTTATTGGTATTCTGTGCATGCTGTCAACATGGAAAGGGGCTATAATCAATAAACACATACGTGCGTTTGTTAGTAACGATGCTGGCCACCTACATATTAGTACACATAAATCGAATAATACCGTCATTTACCGTCCAAAATAAAAGGAATTAAGTTCTAATGACTATGGTATATATGCTTGTATTCCTTTGAAGGGTATGCAGACATTTTAGTACACCCTCACTTCACCAATTAGGCATACATATTTTCAGAATGTAGACAGGACGGTCAACCGCTTTTCAACCTTATAACTTAAATGCGAAAAGTGGTAGACCGTTATTGATCTCGGTAGTACCTACATTGCAGGGGGTGAATTAATTATCATTGTCCGGAAAACTCCACGAAACTTCTTTATGAAGTGTACAAGAGTGTTATAAGCGCAATTTAACAAACCCAAACTATGTATAAATACGGGAGACATAATATTGCCACGCGAACGGTAGCCAGGAATGAGGCCAATTTCGTTGTGGATACAAAAGCTTACCGTTGAAGAAACTTGGAAAGCAATTTGGAAGGTATTATTATTGTGTCCATACACTCCGACGAAAATTTTAGACAAGAATTTAATTCCTTGTGTAAACTATAGGAGGGGCTGATACTGATACTGTTAGCCTGCATAATCCCACTGCTGGGCAAAGGGGTCTTCTCGTGCCTTCCAGTTGTTTTGATCTAAGGCCAATGTGGACCACTGGTGGCTAGTTTTGACCTCTTTGTCCCGCCATCTTCTACGAGGTCTGTGTCAGGGGCTATTTTGGCCCACAGCTCCATTGGAGAAGGAGCTATGGGCTAAATAATATCAGCCACATGGGTTGATCTTCTAGGTTAGGTAACGCATACCGAGATCTATGACGGGTTCTATGCGGTCAACCCCGAAAGTCTGGCACCTAGTCTTGCCAAAGGGGTACAGAGTGTGTGACTGTGTGCACAGTAATTGAATTCTGGAGATCGGAAAGTCAGTTTTTCTATGCATAGTTATTCCAGATATTTGGTAAGTCTAGAAGCCCATTGCACTGGAAAAAAGTTAGGCTCATGATTAAACTGCACGTCATATAGATAGGTCATCATCAGCTTAAAACGTTCCCCCTGCAGGGACTCAGGCGGTCAGGCCTCCTCTCTAGGAGAGGGATGGGCTATAACCCACCGCGCGGGCCCAGTGCGGGTTGGTATAGATAGGTACCTACTGTAAAATTATACTGCACCAAAGTGTAATTTACGATAAGCCTTTATCAGTTATCTATGTGACCGATTACTATTTTGATAACAAAGTTAATAGCTAGTTACTGATAGAACTATCATTTTAGAGTAAAGCTTTAATCATAGGACAATATTCATGGAAATCAAATCTATATTCAGAATTCAAAAGGGTTTTGTAATAACGGCAATAACATGGCATTAATTTATGTATTTCATGAGAGGATTAAAATAATTATTCATGTGAATATATGCTTGAAAACGTTATAATTGAGTTTCCTAGTTAATAGTAATATTGAAATGAAAAATAATTACCGCAAACATAGCAGCTGGTATATTAATATTTAAATGTCTGTTGAAATTATTTAACACTAGCTGATGCCTGCGACTTCGCCCGTATGGATGTTGGTCAAATTATATTTTATATAAACACTTTCCTCGCAAACCACTCTATCCTCTGATGAAAACAACTTGAAAATCGGTGCAGTAGTTTTAGAGTTTGTCGCGAACAGACCCACGCGGTGGAGGACTTTGTTTTATAATATGCACCTAGTGTAAGTTTAATATTAACTGGGTTATGGAGGTCATATAGGCAGTCACTCCAAGTACCTAAAACACTGGTATTCAGCAACAGTCGGTAAGACTGGAGGCCAACCCAACATGGTAGGGAAAAGGTTAGGTAGATAAGGTGATGTTGAAACTATTTAAAAAGTAAAGCGTGCCTTATCGAACGGTAAGGTCCTTGTCATAAGGAACGCGGTGTTTTGATACACCTTACTAACATAATATAATGCAAAAGTCAATGTACACTATTTATCTACACGTTGTATTAATTTAAAGGTAAAATCATAAATCTTAGCACTACCCCTAGAGCTTATTAAAGAGAAATCGAGTTTATATGTGGCCCTCGAACGTGCGGTATGAATGAATCATGATAGATTTTCCCATCGTGGGAAATACCCAATGTAGGGTGGGTCGACACGAGCGGGAGCGAAACAGCTGGCCCCTTCTGCGAAAAGTTTGCGTTTAAATATTAACTGTTTGTAAATACTATATCGCAAAAATGCACCGACTGATAAGGGATTATTTAAAAAAATAGATTTGGAATAGTTCTTTTTTTTGTCAAATTACCTGCAGCATTATGTCAAACTTTTAGTAAGGACAGACTTTATTCTAAGTAGGCTAAGATTAGACCGATACGAAGTCATCATCATCATTCGTGCCCGTTCTTCTCCATAGAGATCTGCGCTAGCGAATGTGGAACTACAGTAGGTACCTAGTACCTACATTCACAGTTATTAAGACTTGTGACTGGGACTGTAGCTTGTTTTTAAGCTATTGCATAGCTTCTATCGCGGGCCTTGAGCGTGGAGAGCGAATCCAGAAATTCCGGAACGAAAAACTTCAACCAGGTTGCTATGGTTACGGAAAATAACAAGGTAGTCAACTGAGGTTGTCAAATTAAATAATTAATTATTTGCATAAGTTGATAAAAAATGCTATGCAATAGCTTTACCGCGGCAGTCTCCGAGTGCCACACGTTTTTTTTTTGCATTTGTTTCGACTATTCAAAAGTGCCTGCTGTAGGTAACTGGCCTACTTGAAATAAATGCTTTGATTTTGATTCTCTTGTCCTTATCCCTTATTCATTTGAGGTCGGCGCAGCATAATTGTCTTCTTCCATACTTCCAGATATCTCCTTTCTTGTCATATCTTCCTTTACACACTCCATCCATCGTTTGTTTGGTCTTCCTATACTCTTGTATCCTTTCTTTTTTTTTTGGTGTGTGGAAAATCATCAAGTAACCCCCCCCCCCCGCTCTTGGGCAGAGTGGAAGGGAGTGTCAGACTTCTACTGACTAAAAACCAACCCATGTTCCTTCTTCGCCCCCTTGTGCCGAGGCCGCGTTATGCCTTTCGATAATCCGCAGCCCCGACGGGTGATGGGTGTCGGCCCTCTCCCACATTTATACTCAAAACTTTCCTCACGATATTTCCTCATTCAAGGAAGTATAGGAAGTGGATTCATTATTTCAACAATATGCTACAAATTGACGTACTTATTGAGCGAGCAACCTTACTACAGATCCAAATTGTCTTACGAAAAGTAACCCCGACAAACATCTTCAAAAAAAAAAAGTTAACTGACTTAACAAAAGCTATACAATACAACCGCGAACCTTACTTAACCTACATTATAAAGCTGCAAGGATAACGTTGATTTTGTACAATATACAAGGAGTGTGAAAAAAAACTTGTAAAAAAAAGGAATAAAGAGCTAATAAAAAATAATCAAAAGTAAGATTGACAGTTCTCTCCTTACTACGTTTTTTTTATGGGATGTTGAAATTGAGGCAGCAAGCGACAAAGTTTGCTTTTGTTTATGTGCTCCGTGTACTAAAATATCTCGAGACAATGGAAGCGTTTTATCTCTTGAAAGCTTATTCTTGAGCAGCTGAAACTAATTCGTAGAGTGCAGGTACATAGATATAGCATTAGGGCTTTCTGCGTTGGGATTATTGGAAAAGTGTTTCAGGGAAAAAGTAAATAAATGTTAAAGTGGTATTCAGGGTCTAAGGGACAGCCCTCCGTAAACTGACAGAGTGCATTCAGCTCCTTATTTTGAAGTTATATTCCACAGGAATTTTATACGGAGAGAATTTTGTTTCACCATTTTCCAGTTATTCTTTCAGTTCAATGTAAAATTACATTCTCTGTACACAGCATTCGATCTAAGTAAACAAATAAATAAAAAAAATGCATTTTTATAATTCTCCAAGGAACGACGACGCATGAAATCAGTTGTTGACTTCCTGCCTAGCTACAGAGTTCATCGAACTCGTCATCGATCTTGTCCACGTATGAGAAAATAAAACAAATCAAATTTACCTGAAATAATCTCTTGTACCGGTCATCTTAGTATGATATACTGAATTCACCCCATCAGTCAGCGGTGGGCTGTCCGTTACACCGTATAAAAACTGGTATATGAAATTAGAGTGTAACAAAGATTGCACATGTATTTTTCCTCGAAGCGTTCTACAGAGCTGTAACTATACCTGTTCCGTGTGGTAGGAAGCGAGCCTATTCGATTGAATGAAAAGTCTGTTATGCTTCTGAGAAATATCTAACGAAAAAACCGAACAATACTTTTACCTAAATTGGAATTCGAATCCAGGAACAGAATTTCATTCTTGTAGTAGTAACACTTGTGACTGTTAAACAAACCGAAAATAAAAATTTGACATAAAACAACATGACTTTTGTAATAATCCCCGAAGGGTTAGGCAGACCTGTACCTAATAGTACACCCACATTTCACGGGTAACGCCAATTGCATTTGCGACCAATAGATCAACGAGGCAGACATTATTTTATTAATTTATTTGCAGTAATTATTTATTTAACAGTGAGCACGACAATTAATTAACAAGTATACTTTGTCTCTTCTTTTCTATATTATATTAAATCAATACTATAAATATATTTTGACAGCACGGTTGGCGCAGTGGCTAAGCGATTGGACTGCTGCGCTGAGTGTCGCGGGTTCGATCCCCGCACGGAACAAATATTTGTATGGCCTGCAGATAGTTGTTTCGAGTCTGGGTATTTGTGTAGGTATGTGACTTTGTATGTTTGTGAACGCACTCACGATACAGGAGAAATTCCAAGTGTGGGGCAAAGTTAAAAAAAAAAAAACAGTAATAATACAAAACCAAAGAACACCGTACTTTCGATATAAAAAGTCCAACAAATAGATATTATAATAATTTTGCAAAAGCTGGGAAACTCGAGCTAGCAAAATTGATGAGTAGGGAACCCGGCGGGATCGCAGGAGTGGAAAACTTAGAAATCACGATAAAATGAATATAAATTGTATATAAATTACTCTCCATTTGTTATTTGTAATCAAATAACTTTGCTTTGTTCCTGACTGTGGAGCAATATTTTTCAAAGTAATTAAAATAAATATGAAAATGTAGATTGCGGTATCGTGTTTCCCGGGGTTAAGGGGGTAACATAGGAACTAGGTAGCTCCACGCAACTACTGATATTCAGTTGCATTCAGTTAAAAAAGAGGCTGATCCCATATACTTTGGATAAGGCTAGGCAGACGGTGATGCAAATAAGCAAAATTAAATGTAAATTAACCCATTGCTTGACGGATAGAGAATGCTACTTTGCATTAAGTACCTATTGTACCACTATTGTATGTGAATTTTTATTTTTTTATTTATCCTGCATTGTCCCACTGCTGGACAAAGGCAAAGGAAAATAATAGTACATTATGGTAAAAACTGGGGCACAGGCCTCCTGCAGTCCTCGGCTTTCTTAAGACCCTCACCTAACGGCTCGGGTCTCAATGGCGCCTCAGCGGTAATCACCAACGTTACACACTTGTACCATCATCATCATCAGCTTATAATGTTCCCACTGCAGGGACTCAGACCTCCTCTCTAGGAGAGGGATAATATCTAATTGTTACTTATCAACAACTAGCTGGCGGCCCATAACAAACTTGGGCCGAAAGAACTGGAAGGGGAGAGGAGAGAGGGGGATCGTAGTAGGTGGCGTTTTTTGGTTTCTGCCTGGAAAAATGTATGTTCACCACGCTTTAAATCTCTTGGTGCGGGGTTTCTGTACTTGCTTGAACAAATAAATAACCTTGCATTAATTCAACTGCTGAGTGGCAGCCCAGCAGTTGAATTGAACAAATTGAATTGTAGTGAACATACATTTTTCCAGGCAGATACCAAAGAACGCCACCTACTACGATCCTTACATACTCCTTTAGCCTCGTGTATGGTCGTACATTTGGTCACACACGCACGCCGCGCCGCATAAGTGGTAAAAATTGGAGTTAATTCCGTAATTATTTTGTCAATATACTTACCTAGTTTCACTTATTTTTACCAACAACACCCACTGTTAACTGTCATTCGTACGCCAAAAGATTCTTGTTATAATGTAGCACTGTAACTAGTTATTATTTCGTTTTTTGTATAATCCTGAAATTATGTGCGTAACGTAGATACGTTATCATATTATGTTATTACAGGCTATTATTGTATCCCCAGCCACAACATGACAACATCAACTTTCCATAAACTAACGTCTAATGGAAATTAAACCCATTATTTATTCACGTAACACCTTAAATTAAACACATGTCATTTTTGTATACACGGACTTCCGGACCCGATTAATTAAATATTTTCATATGCAAGGAAAACAAATAATTATGAATGTCAGTGACCGATATTCCACAAGTAATTTTAACGGCGTGACGTCTTTCAGGTAAACTAGTGATGAAATAAATGTATGTTTACGGGTTAGTAAATAGGTAACAAGTTGTTCCAATCGCCTCGGATCTTGAAAAGATGCCAGCACATCTAGCTACCCGAAACTGTTAAATTTTCCCAATCAACGTCTTTTGGCTGAAATGATGATGATGATGATCCCAAACAAACTGCCAGTGTGGAGCCCCTCCGCAGGATATGCGCCACATCCTATCCTGCCTATCCTGCACAACCAGTTACACCTTTCAGGACTTACAAGAACTAAATGATAGAGCTGTGCAGGTTGGCTACAAACTGGTCTAATATGATTTGAGCTCATCGACACGCACTCGTAAAAAAGATTTTTTGAAAAATAAAAATGTACATGAACACGATTGGCGCAAATTAATGAGGATTTCGAATGACTTAATTGGTAGTCTCTTTAGAAGTCAAACCGACGCAGAGTAGTTGTATGTGTTGAACCCCGAAAGGGGCCCGTACCGAACTTTATAACATTATTCTCTGCAGTCGCAGTCGTCACGCTGCACACTGTGTCCAAGCATTAAAGGTCATTTTGATACGTTACGCGCGGGACGTGCAATCTCGCTGAGAGCTAACACCTTGTCGTGTCGTACAATAAAACTGCGAGCCACTTCACTGGTCGTCCGTTCGTTATTTATCACGCTGTTTGTCAAGTACGTGCTGTGTTTGGATTGACGGGAATGAACGGAGTGTAAAGAGTGGGGAACATGTTGGAATAGATACGTGTCATTCGGTATATACGTGGGCTATAGGTGAGGAATGAAAGCTTTTATAGAAGGAGCCAGGACAAATCTTTAAGAAAACTTAACCATTTAACACGCTATTTTTAGCAACACCTGTACCTAGAAATATTTAGAAGTTTAATTTAACCCAGTTTCCGGTTTCTAGTGAGATGAAATTTTGCATACGTGTTAGCTTGGATGACAATGCATGGTTAAGTTAGGATAGTTACTTCATTCCAAATTACTGGACTCCCAAATATGACGGAAGTAGTTACTTTTTAGGCAATTCTATGATATGGTATAGTTTAACTGTCGTCGGAGAAAATCAGAGCAGGAATCAATCGAATTGGCACAGTAACAAATAACCACGCTTTTGGGTTGTTATGGTTACAACATGTAACAATCTAAACAACAAATTAATGCCCAAAGTTTAACTAAAGGAAGACGGTTTATAACTTTTAGGAAAAGTTTTGCACTAGTAGGAGTAGTAGGTAGTTTCCCGAAAGGAAATGTGTTGTTACATTCGTCACTAGTTGGTACTTATTTGGGAACGGATAGTAAACTTTTATTAATTCCGAACTGAAACACATTCGGTCCATTACAAAATGTTCGGTGTGTTCGTATTTCGGAGTTCTATTAACAGAATTTCTCGGTACTAGAAATGGGATTTCGCTAGAGCTGCGTTGAGCCTAGCACTTTGTAGGATATTCGTGGTTATTTACAACTTTGTCTGATGTTTGATGTTGAATTACAACTTTGTAACCTATGTTCCTGTATTTTAGGTCCAAATTAGGGTTTTGACTTCTGAGCCAGTAAACGGAAACAACATTGATATTATAATGTTTGTGTAGGTTAGTTTTGGATTACGTTCGATTTGTGGCGCGATGTACACATGTCATAAACTCGAATGTTTTTTTTAAATCGAATACAACTATCCTTTCCCACTATGGTTATACTTCTGCAACAGTACCATATCCAATATTAAAACTTAGTAAATATGTGCGAAACGAGTAACGATTGCTCTTCCAATTACAATAGTTTTGATTACTCCGAGCGTTGTTGCGCGGGTCAATCGATTCTCTGAAAACAGATTATGCAATATTGGTTTGGTAAAATACATATTTTGGTTGAGAGCAGTTGAGAGTATTAATTTAACTGGAAACTGTATTTATTTATCGGCGTTTGTATATAAAAATATATATTCAGAGGGATATCGTTTTCAAGAAACTTTAATATTATAAATTACGTAGCGTCCTTGTTCTGTGTTCCAAATTGATATTGACCTCTTTCATTAACAGTAAATATTTTAATTAATAAAGGTTTGTAAGTGATGAGTGTTCGTTGACTTGATTCTCTTTGTCTCTAATAATTGATTGAAAATATATTTTCGTCAAGGTTTTATTAATGAACGGGACTGATGGACTAGATGAAATTGCGTGGGATTAAGTCGGCAAGGATTTGTAAGGAAATACTTAAGATAATATTTTTTTCCCGTTTTCCTTAATATGTACGAATAATTATTTTCTTTTATTCAGCACCCGGTCCAATTTACAGGTGTTCTATAGTAAATTCATTGCCCTGATTATCCGGCCCCTGTTCCGTTCAACTTCTTTATTTGAGCGTTTAAGTAGGGTACAGGCACTGGTTGCAGTACTTTCTCAAAACATAACACTCTTTTTTTTGGGGCAGTCGTGTAAAAAGCTTATTTCACCGACTCTACCGACTATAACATGCTCATGGTTAATAAAAATAAATGAAATCTGACTGCCTCGTTGGTTTAGTGGTGGTGGTCCTGGGTTCGATTCCCAGGTCGGGCAAAGTGTTATTGGGTTTTTCCATCAGGACTTCCTCACTAGCAGCCGCGGAACCTGAATTTGTGACCAGTTGATGTCAATAGACCCCTATTACATGGAACTTAAACACAACTCAATAACTGACGAAATGTTGGTTTAGTAATATGTACACCTATGTTTTGTTAAATTAAATCTGTAAAAAAAACGTGTGGCACTCGGAGACTGCCGCGGTAAAGCTATTGCATAGCATTTTTATCAACTTATGCAATTATAATTATTTGTAACCTTCATAGACTAAGCTAGTAAGAAACTCTATGACAGAAAATGTAAAAGAAAAAGTATTGACAGCCTGACGTACGTGTCATAACATTGAAAAATATTTATTTTATTTGAGATATTTTATAAGAAAACGAATCGTTTTAGACCGATTCGCGGAATAGTAATGCAAAAACCAATAAAACGAATGATAGATGCGTAATAATAATAAAATGAATGTAATATAGAGTACTCACATGGTAGTCACTCATTTTCTTTCACTATTTTTTCGTGACTTTCTTCATTAATAAATGCACTTTGTTTATTCATATTTAAAACACTTTGTACACAAATTATACGAGTAAGAATATTTTAGAATGAGAAAGCAGAGAGACAAAACAGAAAACTTTACACCTTTACACCTTTACACGTTATAAATTATTTAATTTGACAACCTTGTTATTTTCCGTAACCTAGCAACCTAGGCTTAGGTTATTTTCGTTACGGAATTTCTGGATTCGGTCTCCACGCTCAAGGCCCGCGATAGAAGGTATGCAATAGCTTAATAAAAAATGAATGAAATGGAAAACCACGCTACTGAATTTAGAACGTCACGCGTCACTTAATTTACAACAGCATCTTAGTTTCTATACCGCAGCATACAAAACATTCATCATGAAATTTTGTAAACGTTTTTCCACAAACTGTATTCAGAAACTCGCACACACAGCTACACGTTCGTTTACAAGAATTCATTCAAAACATTTCACCGAAATCTTCACTCAATAATCCTGAATGCTCGCTCCGTGAATATTATTTCACATGAGTTCACATTTCGCAATACTCTGGGAACGTAAAATTACTTTCGGAAAGGTAAAACGTACAAACTAAAGCTAGGGTAAATCTGGAATAAATAATGTAGGTAAGTATGAAAGTACTTTTGTGGCTTGTATGGAAAAAGGGTAATTCATCATTATTTGATATAAGCCCTTAAACGACCACATGGGGATACAACATGATGGTCGTTGATCATCATTTGAATTGATGACGTCAAATGTGCGTAATAAACCTTGATTGTTATTTACTCATCAAAGGATTAATTTATACAATTCGTTGGCCCCGTTTTCCCCTTTGCCTCCTCTGTGGTCATGTTAGTAGAAACCCATACGAATCTTTAATACCTGATACGATGTTGGCTTCAAGGAGGAAATTGATCAGTTTGACCATCTGTATACATGACACGCATTACTGATACTGGCCTTATAAAATGGTAGAAAAGACATTTTAAGTTCATTTTTAAGAAAAAACATCATAGCCTATACTTTTCCTAATCCTGTTGGGGTCGGCAAACTTACCAGGTGCAGTTGAATACCAGTAATTTATATGGAGCGGCTACCTATGTGTCCTCCATTACTCAATTACTACTGTCACACTTTCGGGCCACAGACTACCTGCAACTGCAGCAACCCGCAACCCCCCCCCCCCCCCCTGGCAACTGCGGCAACTGGGCTTATCTCAGTTGTATACGTCCCTGTGTGCCTATTGGCCTTGTTCTGTTCTGTCTCCTGCTGATATGGAGGGAAGTGGAAACTATGTTTTTTTTTTCCTACTCCTCCGCTATTCTTTTCTGATTAATTTCGTTGCGGGATCCAAGACAGTTAAATCATTTCTCTGGGACTTCGTCGAGCTTCATTGTCTCGGCGCTTTTCTTGTGGTCGCCACTGTTGATTCTGGCTAACAGGAGTTACAGTGGTTTGGGAATAGTGTGGCGGGCTTGTCCCAATAACAAGACTACCTGTAACGACCACCAACGGCTTAACGTGCTTTCCGAGGCACGAAGGAAACTCGGTATGTACTTGGTCCCCATCCATGGACGAACCCATGGTGACCCATCCACAGACCAACTTAGACAAGCGCGGCTTAACCTGAAGCTTGACCATACCGGCTATTAATTTTTAGCCACAAAAAAGAGAGCTCTCTTTTTTCAGTTTTTAGGAAGAAAGCAGCCTTGTAAATGCCATACGTGGATCTACCTGTGTATTTACGTAGCAAAACTCCTGCATTTGTTTGAAACTCTGACAGTGACCAATGTCGAGAAATTCGCGTGATGACTGACCAATAAGCGAACAAGTAGGAGCTTAATAGAGTAGAAATAAAGTAATGGTTCCTGCAGTATCTTGTTATACCTCGCCGTGAATGTATCTATGTCTCGGTATATCTTCGTTGCTGCCAATTGCAGGTCTTTGTCGTTATGGTCATGTCAATACTCTTTTGGACTATTGACCACCAACCATAAAGACAAAGATTTCTCACCAAGGGGTACTTTATCCCGTGGGGGCTGCGGGTCCCGTCAGAGCTGTGGGTTGTTCGAAAGAGATACCGCGGTCTCGGCACAAGGGCTATGAAGGAACATGGGTGGTTTTTAGTCAGTAGAAGTCTGACACTCCCTTCCACTCTGCCCAGAGCGGAAGGGGTTATTCGATGATCCCCCCCCGCCAAAAACCTACATTATAACTTAGTAACTAGGTAGTGGAAGTCAGCTAGGCAGTTATTCCATGTAAAATACCGGTATTCAACAGCATCTGGTTTGACTGTAAAACGGCCGTAGTTTGCTGCGTTTAAAGTTTACACAGATTCAGATAATTGATGATCCTCGATATAGGAGGCTGCGGGTAGCCTCTCTAGTTTCTATAGTTACATTTCCTACCGACACCAAGTAAGTAACACTGCGTTACTGATAACCAGGTATTTCTCACTGCTTCTTACATTCTTTTTTCTTTTAAAGAAAGTAAATGAGCCTGGAATCTTGGAAATAATTTTGTATTCACAAGATTGAACACTTTTTTGCTACTTCTTTAAGCGAAAATGAGAAGATTTTATTAAACCTCATTTGTGCTTATTTGCTTGAAATATTGAATTACGTAGTAAAAGTCGCTGAAATCTGAAACTTCGTTGTTTTTTTTACTTTTGCTGGTTTGGAATCTTACAATGAATTTTGAATGATTAAGACTGCTTATTAAACTATTTTTATGACATAAGATCAATCAACTGAAATAATTGCATCTAAAAAATAAACTAAATAAATAAACCACAGGGTGCTTAGGTGTCTTAAGACATCTAAGAGATACCACAGAAAATAACATAAAAGACTGGACGTAGAATGGTAATGCTAAAAAACGTTGGCTCTTTAGCCAAAGAAAAAGCCAGCCCTCTGGTTACGCGAAGTGTCGACTAGGCGGCGAGAAATTTCCTTAAAAACCCCACGAGCAATTGGGCCCCATAACCCGAGCGTTACACCCCAAACAGTTCAAAGCTGTAACTACCAATTAAGTTGCAGTATTTACGGCGTTTTATATTAATATTATTCATTAAGTTCCATAATTCAAAAACTTTGTTGCTTATTCTATATTTCGTTTCCGTTCTATCATGAATCACACACAAAATTGAAGTACTTTTGGAAACCTTAATAGACTTCTAACCCATGTCTATCACAACCTAATAGGTATTCCTTGAACCATAATAATACTTTCAAAATAACCACACGCAAGGGCCCTTTCTCGGTAAACAATACCCACTTCATTTAAGCGGTTTCCACAAGAAGTTGACCACCTGCTGTGGTAACTTAATGATCTCTTCATCAGTCTATCTATTGTGTATTTACTTTTTTAACTGTCTCTTTATAAGGACAATATATACGGCGTAGGAAGGCCCTTGTGTTTTGCTTGTTTGTACCAATTTCCCCCATTTGGCAGTATTATTGTTCTCGAGAAATTTTCGTATTGTTATTTCATTGACGTACAGTATTGCAAAGACGAAAATTTACCGGCAGGAGGTCACAAGGAAGTGCTTACTTACATAATAATATAATTAAATCTAAATTAAATTGAATGCTATATACTCTCTCGCGTCGATGGTACCTACATCTATTATGTACTATTTATTATGTATACTGTTTTTTGGTCTACGGTACGGCTAGCTACGTTTATTTCCGGGTGTCAGTAAACAGACTTTTGAAATAGTCTAGAAAACGCGATATATCTATATAAATAAAAAGAGAAGTCCTGACTGACTGACTGACTGACTGATTGACTGACTGACTCATCAACGCCCAGCCCAAACCCTTGGACCTAGAAAGCTGAAATTTTGCACAGAGGTTCCTTTTATAATGTAGACAAGGAATAAGGAAGGATTTTTGGAAATTCAACCCCTATAAAGGGATTTAAATAGGGGATGAAAGTTTGTATGGAAAATCGTAATTTTCACGCGTGCGAAGCCGCTGGCAAAAGCTAGTACTTAATAAGGGCGAGTCTATTGCCATCCACCGGAGACGAAGCCAGACTCCGGGCTGCTACTGTGAACTTAATTGATTTCTGAAGAGAGTTTCGAGTTTGTATACTCAAACCCGCTCTTGTCAAGGTATGTTTTGTCTCTCAGAGATTCCTAAAAATAAATAGGTATGCATTTAAATACCTACCTTACTAATGAAGTATTTAAGTAGTATAACAAGAAGATGTCATTACATATTTCGGATAGGCCTTGTAATTAGAAAAGAAAATGTGCGTTTAATTTCTAATTAAAACACGTTGGTACTCAAAACGTAATTATTCTCATCGTGTTATTTAAGCCGCTTACCATTGTTCCCGTTGCCTGGTTTTGGGGCGTTTTACGCGTTCATTTTAAATTGTTGCTAAAAATTAAGGAGCGATTTTAAACCAGGGACCGAAAACCTTTATAAATTACGGTACAGGTATTGAAGAATTTTGGTTATTTTTCAGACTTAGGTTACCGCTATCTGGGTAACCAGACCGAAGAAAAATGTAACCTCTATTCAGGTTACCGTTTTAATACCGGCTACCTAAAAATGACCTTGATTACGAGAAAAAAGTTCGCATTCGCCTAAGTTTGTGTGTCTGCCCGACTCTTTGTTGTGACACAGGCGATGCGCGCCTTTTGAATATTGCCGACGGCACGTGTAAGATAGGGGTAATTTTTATTTCGGTAACCGGTATTAATATTGGTTAAGTATTCAATTTAATAATAAAGGTAACTTTTAAAATTACCTGTAAAAGAAAAAAAAGGTTGTTACCGAAAAAATACCCGTATTGATCATACCTGTTTTGGTCCCTGTTTTAAACAACGCGCATGCAATGGCAAGTTTGCTTTGCACTTTTAGTAAATAACAACTGCCTAGCTTTTGCCCAATTCCATTCTTACCGGATGCACCTAAATACCAGTATTTTATATGGAGCCTGTCTGACCTCCACAACTCAGTCAAGACTGGGTAATACGGTACTCTGGAATTAGAAAGAAAGAAAGAAAGAAAAAGTGTTTTTTTAAATTACTGGAAAGACTGTTGTCAGACATTCAGGTGACTGACTACATGTAAAAGGAGATATACAAATAACAGCCGGGACCCACGGCTTAACGAGCTACTAGTAGAACGTGAAAATAATAATAAGAAAATAAAGTTCAATAAATATTATAGACCTTTCATTAATTTTATGAAAAGGAAGGTTACTTGTACCAATAATACGGAAAGGAAATACCAAATTATTTCAGTAATAGTGAATGATATAATTTTCTGCTCGTTATTTTCTGACTTCACAGCGATCATGAAATTACAAAGAAACCCTTTACTTATGTTACAAAATTCGTTACGGTGTACCTGTGGCCTTTTCAAAAGACTTACTAAAAGACGATCAATATCGATGCATATACCAATAGAGAAGGCGTATCTAAAACATAACAACAGAATATCATGCCTGTAATCCCCGAGGAGCTAGGCAGAGGTGTACCTAATACTATATCCAAATTTCGTCATTCATGTTCAAGCTCCTTGCCAAGTGCGGGGCCTAATACCGTCAACCTAGACTCCGTGGCTACTACTGATAAATATCTGATTGAGAAACTAAATTACACTTTGCCTGACCTGCAATCGGACACAGAAGCTTTTACTCAGAACGTTATACCATTAAAACTCAAACAACGTATAGTAGGCAGTAAATCAGTATTTCATAACCATTTTCTCATCGCCATGTGTCAGACGAACGTAGCCTTTTCCTGAAATCCTCTAGTAAACAAGAGGTTAACGAGAAAACTTAGAGCAAGGCCAGACTGGATGTAGTCGCGCGTCATGAACCAGCGTCCTGTGCGAAATAGCGTGCGCGTGGAGACACGCCATGCTATATCTATGATCTTTTATGTTTAAAGTTTTGCTTTTATTGCTTTTTGAGGCGCATACGTCGATAAGACACGAGCTGGGGTCGTTATTTAAGATGCTGTTGATTAAGTTGAGTTTATGCAGCGATGGTATTAAAAATAAGTAGGTACACATAATATCTTATTTCTATTAAAATGAGGCTCTATAACTGCGGTACTCAGAGATATTTAATGATTACTTAAGCCATCACTTAGTAAAGATTTGATATAAAAACCTTCACTAAAGTGTCAAAATCTTTACTAAGTGATGACTTAAAAATATCTCTGAGTGCGGCATAAGATAAGAGTAACCTGTATAATTTAGTATCGTGGTACAATCTTACGTGTGTGTGAGTGTGTAGTGTACAAGAAACTTCTGTTAACTTGATTATTTACATTGGCAACTTGTTGTTTCCATACGTTTCACAAATACTAGCGCACATGTCAAATGATATCGTGTGTAGCCAATCTTATTTTGCTTTTGTTTTCACATGAATTAGATCCGCAAGCATTTTAATAAAATCAATTTATGAGCTTCGAGATGTTTTCTGGAAACGCGAGATTTGTGTGTATTCCTGATAATATGAGCATGTCAATGAGTTACCTGATTCCAAAGAGACTCAATTTAATTTTTTCAGTTGTGTGTAAAAGTTACGGGTTTAGGCTGCGTTTCCACCAGAGATGTGCGATGGAAATGTGTCGTGCGAGGATGTCTAGCTGTGCTGTGAAAATGTGTGGGGGTTTCCACCAAAGCTGTGCGATGAAAATGTGCCTACGAGGCACATCGATTGCTATAATGAGTATTCAAATAATGCCTCGCAAACATCCCTTGTACACATCCCTCGCACACATCCCTCGCTTGTTTTGTATGCGCAAAAATCTAGCTCCGCTGAGCTGTTTCCACCAGAGCTGTGCTGACCGAGGCGAGTTAAATGAAGCGATTCTATTGGTTCTTTACAAACACATCCCTCGCTATGCATCCTCGCACATCTCTGGTGGAAACGCAGCCTTATAACGACCAGGAGGGATTCCTCCTGGTCGTTTCAGCAACTGCGTTTTGTAACAGGTAGTGAATTAAAAAAATAAATACTTTGTTCGTAACCAGTTGCAAATTAATAATCCACCAAGATGTTTAAATACGCATTGATGAATGTTACATTATCCCAAAACTTTCCTCATAAACTAATAATTATGTGTCACACATACACCATGTGTGATGAATTGATGATTGTTAAATATTTGCAGATATTCTATTATTTACGGCTCGTAATGCAAAACAAACTTATAACATATAAGTATAATTATGAAAATACAGATAATCCTTTTAAATAATTAAGTGGCAAAATTAAGTGAAAGTAAGCACAGCATAAGCGTCCGCGTCGTCGCTTGGTGAAAAAGAGAGCGTGGCTCCCGCCATTTTCAGTAGCTTCACCCGGTGTTGCCAACATGATATCGACGAAATGTTTTATACTAGAATATTTTGAAGGTTTAGGTAGATATCTATTGTGAAACCATATATAAAATCTTGAATCTTTTTTCTCCCAAACTAGCCAGACACGGTTTATGCACGGTCACGAAGTTTACGAGGCACCCTTTTAAAAATTCTAACGACCTTTGAGTCCATAAAGTACTTTTAGGTAACTCTTTATGTGTGTGACGTAGGTTGACTATATCCGGGAAAAACCGGGCGTAGACCGTAGTGAAACTGTCCTTTTAAGTATCAGACATTAACAGAAACTATAATCTTAGTACTATTATAAATGTGAATGTTTTTGAGGATAAATGTATGAGTGTCTGTTACCCTATGACGCAGAAAATACTGAAAGGATTTGGATGACATTCGGGAAAAATATATTTTATTACCTGATTACAGAATATAGGTAATACATACAACAATCAACGCGGTAGAACGAACCAGCAGGGCTATTGTGTATCTTTTAATGACAGTGGATAACTTTTAATGTCTATCAAATAACTGTCAAATGGTGAGTTTTTAAGAAAAAAATGTACCAAACCATAACCAATTTACAGTTAATCTATGGACATTTCTGATAGCCACTGACGTTAAAAAGATACGCAATAGGGGGGCAGAGCGAAAATTACCGAACTCTACGCGGGGGACGCCGCGGGCTAGCTACTTTTACCTAACCGTAATCCATTGTCATGGGATTAAGTGGTTGGTCAAAAATTATCACAATGATTTTAAAACAATACATAGAGCATTAGACAGATCAAAATCAAAATATTTTATTTCACATAGGCAAAAAGGTGCACGATTTTCTTTTCCTTTTTCCTTTCAAATGATAAACTTTTAGATTAGTCGGGGCTCCCCAATAAAAAAAAATCTTTGAAAGATTGTTAAATTGTATTATGAATGATACAGCCTATTATATAAGAAGGGACTTCAAAGATTTTTTTGAATCCTATTCCCGACCTCATTAACCTAATTAGTGGCGATCTCGTTAACCACCAACCACCATCGATCGTGTTATCAAACAAGATTAAAATTTACGGCAAAAATAACTTTCTTGCGATAATACTACGGGTTAAAATAGAAAATAGACCAACCTGGATATCGCTTGAACTTTTAAACAATTTGTGACGATAATCCTACGTACGCTGCTAGTGCAGATAATCCCTTACTTGATTGCAACAACATACGCGGCAATTTACACTAAACCTTTCTAGGATACCTACATACATAGTTAAGCCTCCATACTTTGCCCTCATTCGAGATAAGCCTTAATAAATGACTCGTTTAAAAACGCCCTCGGTAAGTAGGTACCTGCCTTTGTGTGATCGCGCAATTTTAAGCTGGCATCAGTCACAGACTGAAAGTTATTACCGCTAATGACAACAATCATAAACTTTGACGTTTACCTAAAGAGAACTAAGCTCATGGACTACTGGGTCAAAGCAAAACTTCTGTAATAATAACTTTGTGCGACACAGTTTTCTATTCCCGACTACCCGCGTCGAATAAAATTCCATCACACGGTAAAATTGATTTTGAAGTTTGTTTGAAACAATAGAAACAAACATACGGACGTCATAAAGTCTGATGAGGACAAAAGTAGTTTGGATTGTGAATATCGTTTGAGGTTTTGACCTTCGTATATTGATTTGAGGTTTATGTACCCTGTAAAATTTGTGAGTATATTGAATCTTTTCTGAATAAACAGTCCATGTTTGTTCAAGGTCACTGAAAACATGTCTACGATTTTCTTGGCAAACATGTCTAAAAGAAGCTACGCAGAATATTTGATAGCCGCTATTGATCCTAGACTACTGCGACAATTATTGGCCTTATCACAAAGATGAAGTATTCTAAAGCCTTGCAGAATTACACTCTGATTTTACAGACTTCACATAAGTTTTACGGACCAACCGTGACAAGCGCAGCTTTACCTGAAGATAGACCCGGGTAGCTGTTATTACTTAGCCGAGAGCTTCTCTACACTTAACTTCCTAACATAGAACACATAAATGATAGAAGACATACTTAAATGATGGAAGACATAAATTAACTTCAGTAGAGTCCGTCCAGTAATATTTCTCCATCACTGTCAGTCGTAAACACAGTGCTGCGTCATGATTACCAGTGATGCCACCAGGGGGTCTAAAACGGCCACTTTGGCAGATCATAATACGAATTGCGTTAAAAAGCGTAAAATGGACCTTTCAATATAATAACTGCGTCTGTAACAATTTAGTAAAATACATCATAATAGGACAATAATATGAATTGCGTTAACATTCGTAAAATAGTCAGACGCAGTTTTTATTATGAAAGGGCCATTTTACGCTTTTAAACGCAATTCACATTATGATCTGCAAAAGTGGCCATTTTAGACCCCCAGATCTAGCTTTTATATTAATTGTTACTTCAACACACGTTTCTACTAGAAGCAAGAAGTTTCGCGGTGGGAGAAAACTTTTCTTAAGTACAAAGAGTTTTTCTTTAGCGAACTGGGTAGTAATAAATTGGAGGGAAGTTATT
This sequence comes from Diarsia dahlii, assembly GCA_949775195.1. Taxonomy (NCBI): domain Eukaryota; kingdom Metazoa; phylum Arthropoda; class Insecta; order Lepidoptera; family Noctuidae; genus Diarsia; species Diarsia dahlii. Next base: position 10,660,105 of record OX459194.1, on the reverse strand, counting down.
TGCATAACGAAACATCCTCACGACTTTTATACTGTGTTGTACTCTAGATTTTTTCAGAGATTAAACAAAATAAAACATCACGTCCATAATCCCCAAAGAGTAAGTCAGAGGTGTACTTAATAGTATAACCACATTTCAGCAGTTAAGTATAAGGTCTCATGGATTAGAGGGCGAGCTTTCTGCCAATAACTGGCAACAAATCCAGACTCCGTGGCTGTTTTTTAGAAAGTCCTGATAGAAAAGACCCAATATCACTTTGCCCGACCCGGGATCTCATGTTGAGCAGTACTTGCGATCATCACACCCACTAGACAGACTTTTCTCATTTTAAATATAGTCAAAAGTATGAGTAAGTAATTCATAATATTTTTTGTACTATACATTATACACTTACAAGATGGTTACAAGTAAAATTTCTGTTCAGGGGTGCTAAACACGCATGTCAACTTTTCACAGTCAAGCGAGTAGCTTTTGAGTGAGTGACATAAAACAAACATACGTATACTCATATATTTATACTGTTTATATACTTGTTGCTGTGTTTCCCACTTAAGGGAAAAAGCTATACGAACCCGTTTTGAGTATAATGTAACGTTTGAAGTGTGTTTTTAGAGTTATATTTGGGGCACCGCCACTTCTCTAAGCTTTTACTGGAAAACAATGAAATATTATTATATTCTCGCTACATGGCTTTGATGTATTTAGAGTACGTTGTCTGTTGCAGGTGTCACATAATGATTTACAAGTAAAACTTTGTTTTACCTTTTGTTCTTCTTTCCTAGCCTTAGCATAGCATCATAGCATTTCTAGTCTAGAATTGGCGTGACCGTCAGACTGCCAAGTTCGAACCAAAGACATGCACCTCTAATTTTTTGGTTGCATGAGATTATTTTTTAATTTGCACGATGAAGGAAAACATCGTGAGGGAACCAGCATGCCTGAGAGATATTTCTCGACATTATGTAAAACCGAGCCAGGGGCTGCAGTCTCTACACTAATAACGACGCTACGAATGTCGCTAAGCGTAAAATCGTAAACTTTCTGTAATAGATTTTCAGCTTTATTTCAACAGCATAAGGTTCAAAATCTATTAAAGAAATTTGACATCGATACGGCTTTGCGACAGATTTTTAACGATATTTAGTGTAGGGACTGCCGGCCCAGAGGCCCATGAGTGGCATACCGCCAGGTTAGCCAATAACCACACGATAAACAAGTAGAATGAAAGAAGCATAGCATCAAACAATTTTTTAACAACAAACGACTGACTACACATGACTTAAATGACATTTTGTTGGTACACATAAATGAGTCATCAACCTAAACTAAGGTTTATTGTCAGCGCTTTCGACATAATTTTATGTTTCGTTTTTGTCGAAAAGGTGAATCGGTGTAAAAATACTTTCTTAATGTATTGTTGCATGCCAAGCCACACTTTGTATTTCCCCCATGCCATTTGTCCAACAGCAGTTGCAAAGGGCAATTCCATTTCCAAGTTGGTATCATATTTTCTTTTTTTTTCGGACATTTTCCGTAATTAATTGTTCATTCGTATGGAAGGTTTTGAATAGACAAGAACAAAAACTTTTTTGCAAAAAAAAACAACCGACTTCAAAAACACCAAAAAGAGAAAAATTAACTTCAGAAGAAAAATCAGCTTCTGAAGTCGGTGACATTTGTTTGTTTGATTTTATTTTTTTGCCACCGACTTCAGAAGCTGATTTTTCTTCTGAAGTTTATTTTTCTCTTTTTGGTGTTTTTGAAGTCGGTTGTTTTTTTTGCAAAAAAGTTTTTTTATTTCTTCATTTTAGTTGTAATAAGTATATACATATACCTACTTACAAAAATATTTACTATGCATTTAACATTCAACCAAGAAACCTAACCCTTAACCATCAAGATTCCCTTATTTATGCTTTCAACTGTTTATCGTTGAGGAGTAGTACCTTCCATTATTAGCTCATCAACATGAAGTGATGACTGCTAGATGCCATGTCAGAAAAAGCACGAAACGCGTAATACGTGCCTATGAAATTTGAGGGTTGCCCTCGATTTCCAACCTGAAATGGTATTGTTTGCCGACGATACTTCTTTAATATTTAAGGTAAACAGACGTGCCACAAATCTTGATGACGTAAATAACGCCCTACTGCAGGTTCATAATTGGTTCACCGTCAATAATTTAGTCTTAAATGGGAAAAAAACGAAGTGCATAAGATTTTCTCTACCAAATGTCAAAAGTACTGATTGTGACATAGTATTGAATCAAGAGACACTAGAATTTGTCGATGAAACTGTTTTCTTGGGGATAACGATTGACTCGAGGCTACAGTGGGGTCCGCATTTAACATCTCTTGCAGGACGGCTGAGTTCAGCAGCATATGCTGTTAGGAAAATCCGCCAATTTACTGACGTAGATACCGCGAGACTAGTCTATTTTAGCTATTTTCATAGTGTTATGTCATACGCTATTTTACTATGGGGACGGGCTGCAGACATCGAGTCTATATTTATTCTGCAGAAAAGAGCCATTAGAGCCATATATGGTCTACGAAGGCGCGATTCTCTGAGAGAGCTGTTTAAGGAAATTAACATCATGACAGTACCTTGTCAATACATCTATGAAAACATCATGTACGTTAGGAAAAATCTGCATTTGTTTAGTAAAAGAGGTGATAGACACCACTATAATACGAGGAATAGGGACCAACTAGTACAGCCAGGTTTCAGGCTAGCTAAAGTAGACTCATCTTTCATGGGGTATTGTTTAAAATGTTACAATAAAATACCCCCTCACATTCTTCAACTGAGTGAGACGAAATTTAAAACTTGTGTAAAACGCACACTATGTAGGCAGGCATACTATAAGTTGGGGGATTACATTGATGATAAAAATGCTTGGCTCAATGCTGGTCCTGCTCCACAACCTTAGGGGCAAATAAATCGACTACCATGTGAAGTTAGTGTAGAGGCTGCAGAAGATTGTAAAAATATCTTTGCATTGTATAGATTCAATGTCTTAATATTGTATAATTGCATGGCACATGTGTGAGTACTATGTACTATAAAGCCACTTTTTACATTTTACATTTAGTTATATTTTAGTGACGTTGCCCTGGTGGCTGGGAGAATGTCATGCTCACTCAAATGTCTCGCTGATGGTGGCGGGTGTGTCGGATCATTTGGTTCCCTTCAAAATGGTTGAGTTAGATGGTGCTGATCCATGCGTCATGTTCGTGAACGGGCGCTGTCAGTGGAGACTGGTCATCTCTTAGCTGCCATGGTTTATATATTTTTCTTTGATTTGTTTTTTATATCTTTTTACTCTGGACGCTCTTACTTGCACGTCTTGCTACATAGTTCTCACATAATATACCATCTCAACATGAATGATGTAATGTACCAAGATTTTGTAACAAATTCTGATTTAAAAGAGTGTCCATGGAGTTTCTTGCCCGTTCTTCTTCATGAGATCTACGTTAGGGAACTGGCAACTACAGTACTTTCACAAGTTATTATGCCTTGTGATTGTGACTGTAGCGTAGGAGTGCAATGCGTCGTTTCGGGAGTTGCTGCGTCGGGCTGCGCGGCGCCGGATGTTACCGGCGGCGATTGCTGTGGGTGCGGGGGCGCGCGGCGGCGTGTGCCGTGGCGGCGGGTGTGCGGGGCTCCGGGTCGCGGGGCGGCGGTTGCACGTTGCGGCGTGCATTCGTTGTTCCGTGTTTCGGGGTCTCGAGCATTCGTTGTTGCGGTTTGCGTCGCTGCGTGCTTTCGTGCTCGCAGTGTTCGTTGTTGCGGGCATTCGGTGGCGTGTGGTTCGGCGTGGTGGCTTTCGGAATGACGTATTGCACTCGTAGTTTCGTTCTTCTTCCGTCCTTCTGACATTCAAAAGTGCCTGTAATGGCTTAATTGAAATAAAATATTTGAGTTTGAGTTTTTGAGTTTTCTCTGGGATCCCATCACCAGGTCCTGGTTTCCATATCGTGGTACCATCCTAGAAATATCTCCTTTCCATTAAAAAAATAATCATCCAAATTGGTTCATAAACGACGAAGTTATTCGCAAACACACATAAACAAAAAATGATCATAAATTTAAAAAAATGTACATAAAACGAAAAGTACTGGGCCAAACTATATTAAATTTTTATGGGACTAAATGGCAACTATTCCACATCAAACCAAAAAAGAATCACGTAAATCGGTTCATAAATCTCGGCGTAATCGGTGTACATATATAAAAAAAAATATACCAATCGAATTGAGAACCTCCTCCTTTTTGGGAAGTCGGTTAAATACACTCAGTTGTTCATAACAAATCTATGGCTATAATAGGCTAGTAGTTACTCAAAGCAAAATGTTGGACTATAGTACCTACAATGACAATAAAATATGCCTCTATGTAATGTTAAAGAATGTAAAAAAAACCTTTTATAACCGACTTCAAAAAAAGGAGGAGGTTATCAATTCGACTGTATTTTTTTTTTACCCGACTGCGGCGAAGCCCAAAAGGAGGGTTATGTGTTTGACGTGTATGTAAGTATGTATGTATGTATGTATGTCCGTTTCTTTGTTCCCTCATAACTCATAAACGGATGAACTGATTTGAATGAAATATACGTAGTTAGATTCGTCTTGATGGCGCGAGTGTTATAGGCTACATTAAAATTAAAAAACGAAGAAAAATTGTGGATTTTGGGGGCCAAATCGCGGAGTTCAAAAAAAAAAAAATTTCCAATACCATCTAGTAGGGTATCAAAATAAAGGGTTTTAAAAGGAGATTACAAAAATATATAACACTTATATGTTTAAAAGAAATTCAAAGTGAGAAATCCTATAAACAAGCACAAAAGTTAAATAAATCATCTGCGAAGAATTTTACGCGACCAACGAAAGAACAAACAAAATAACTAAAAAGTTGGAAATAAAAAAAGTAGTTAAAAAACTAAAAAACCCGACTGAAAAAACTGAAAAGCAAAAAAACAAGCACATTTTAAATTAAACAAAACTTGGAAGCAGGCGGGGTTCATTTGAATATTAAATTATGAAAAGAAAAAATAATGAAAATAGAATGGACCCCGCCTGCTTCCAAGTTTTGTTTAATTTAAAATGTGCTTGTTTTTTTGCTTTTCAGTTTTTTCAGTCGGGTTTTTTAGTTTTTTAACTACTTTTTTTTTTTTTTTTTTATGTTTGTTCGCTCATAACTTGCGACTGGGTGAACTGATTTTCATGATTCTTTTTTCATTTGAAAGCTGGTGCTTCCCGTGTGGTCCCATTATCACCATTTCAATATCTGATGATGGGATCTTGTAGAAATCGGGGGAACTCTTCAATAAATAACAGCAGATTAACCGCGATTGTTGCTATAGCATATCTAAGCATTGTTTACGCCATCACACAACATAATATCACGCCTGTACTCACTACAAAGGTTGGTGAACATATTCTGATGAAGTACTTCGGAGATAGACAACGGAACTCCTCAATAAATGATAGCAAATGGACTGGGATTGCTGAAATCTCATGTCTGTCTATTGTTTACACCAGTTCATAACATAACATCACGCCGGTACGTTGTGAAGGGGTAAGCACATGTGAACCACTAAAAAGTGAAAAATAAAAACTTTTTTACAAAAAATAAAACCGACTTCGACAAAAATAAAACACAAAAAAGTGAAAAATAAAAATCAGCTTCAGAAGTCGGTGGCAAAAACATGAAATCAAACAAACAAAAGTCACCGACTTCAGAAGCTGATTTTTATTTTTCACTTTTTTGTGTTTTATTTTTGTCGAAGTCGGTTTTATTTTTTGTAAAAAAGTTTTTTAAAGAGCTTCCTATACAAGTTACAAGAAGCTATAACTTGAAAACTATCAAAAATCGCTGCAATATATATTTTTTTCTTTAAGACTACCAACCTGAACCAACACAAATAGCTTCATAATGTAGATATTCCACAGCATTGTACTGCAATCACAACTTTGTGAAGATTCCATTCATATCGGAACTAGTACATTTGCATTGAATTGAATAGAATCGACTTCGCACAATACAATTACTGTTCTGTTCACGGAAAACTAAGGGTTTTTAAGCGAAGCAATCAATGCGTCGCTTTATTGATTTTATTATATTTTGAAGGACATTTGAATTGAATGCAAAAATTAATGTTATTGAATGTGATTGACTGTCTCATTGGGCTAGTGGTCGTAACTGCGACGGCTGTGCGTGAGGTCCTGGGTGCGAAACCCGGGATGGGCAAAGTGTTATTGGGATTTTCCATCAGGATTTTCTCAGATGTTATGGTGTGTAAATGAATGTTATTTTATTACATGTAAAGGTAAAAGTAAACATAATGTTAGAGTTATTTAAAAAAATCAAATATGGAATATCAAGAGTAGATTTCATGGGCGGAAATCCGGTGTATTCATCAAGTCTCGAAACCAGTTCAATGAATGAGAGTTTATTACCATCAAAGGTAAGAAAATTCTCTCCATATTCATTTCAAAATATTTCAGAGATGATGAGTTGACATAATATAACCGAGACTACATATAATATCATATTGTAAGTACTCGTTATATGACATTCATTCGTTTTATTTTACAAAAATGAGTTATAAAATAATTCAAGAATGATTACAAATGAAATTATAACAAAATAGAAATGGTTATTTGTGAACAGGTTGTTTTTGATATTAAATAGGTTTTTTGTGTCAGCATTAATTATGTTTAATTCTAATTAAAAATGGAGAGTTAAGTATCCAAAACATTGAGCTAAAGGTTGTACGTTTCATTACACTATATCATTAATTTACCTATAGAAACATGGTGTAGTAGGTAAACTGACGCTGACAAAAAGTTTTTCAATACAATTTTCACCGTAAATTAAACAAATGAATAAACAGGCGCCTGTCAATGTCATTCAAGCTCACTCCACAGTGCAGATGCAAAGGTATGATCGGTCCCCGTCAGTGCTGCGGATTGTTCGAAAGAGATACGGCGGCCTCGACACAAAGGGCTAAGCAGGAACATGGGTGGTTTTTAGTCAGTAAGTCTCCATTATTTTGGGCTTGCTAAAAAAATCCCTTTCACGGTGGTAAATCATCAAATAGATGACCCCAAAAAAAAGGTATGATCGTTTGAAGTTATTCGGACGGATCACTTTCATTCATCCGTTTCCAAGAAGCGATAAGTATTGATTGGCATTTCAAAGTCGAGCTTGGAAAGCCATAAAATTGTTAACTTCATTAACTTTCATTTTTTTAGAGATACCTTTTGAAATATGACCGCATAGCAGCGTGAAAGGGATTTTTTTAGGAAGCCCAAAAATGGAGCGAAACTTTTGAAAACATAATTTACTGAAAATGTCATCTATGTTCGTGTATTCCGAAAAACTGGTGCTAAATCGGTTTATGTTTGAAAATAATTTAAAAGCTTTTTAAAGTTGGGATAATAAAAACAGCCAGTTGTGCATCGAGATATAAGTACTAACGTACTAGAGAAGACACCGTAAATTCCTACTTTGTCCCGTTCAACTGCGGCGATCGCGCCGCACCGTCGCCGAAGAAAACGCGTAAGTGCCGTGATTTACATGGCGCTTAAGACCGGAAACTGAACTAATTTACTACTTTTCTTTAACTTGTGGTAAATTAGTTACGGTTTAGACGAATTGTTATTATTTTAGCGCTGCAGCGAACTAAAGATTCAAATTGCGAAATGGGACAATTCAGTTATTTGACGTAGCTTCTCTAGTACGTTAGTAGGTACTTATATCTCGATGCAGTTGTGTCATTGTGTGGTTAAGCAACTCTTGCTGAAGTCGTTCGAGGATATTGAGTAGGTGACCATCCAATAAATAAATGAGACTCGTATTTAAAGCATGTTCTGCATTTAGCCTGTCATTTCATCATTCATAATTTCAGCCAAAACACGTCCACTGCTGGATATAGGCATCCCCGGTCTGTCATTTAAATACTAGTTAAACTTGGTATAATAAAAACAGACAGACAGCAGAGGGGCTGTGGTCTCTTGCTGAGGCCGGTCCGAGGATTTTAGATAGGTCATATAAGAGACTATTTCGCATTTTGGAAAGTACGTTAAGCAGTTAGTATGTATGTTGGTGTATAGTTAGTTTTGACAGTAGGTAGGTAGAAGCTCAAACTTTTGACCACTTTTCTTAGTATAGTTATACAGACTAATTAAATAGAAGACCATTGAAATTCTGAGCTGATATTCTATTCAGTTACTACACTGAGAAAAACGGGCTACTTAAAATTGGCAAATTTGTAATGTACCGGCAGCCAGATACGTATAATGTGCTTTTGACATGAAAATTATAAGAGCCATACTTATAATGAATCGACACCATGTTAAGTAAGTATGCGGCATAATGCTCTGTAAAGACCATGTAAACAAGTTACTTGTAATGAGGCCGCATCATGAAATTACTGTGCCCGCATTATTAACGTTTACGTATGCGGTTTAATGATGCCGCATATGTATTAACGGAGCAGCATACGTAATTTACTTACCCGGAACCAAGAAAAATGTATGCGCTATACGAACGAAGTTATACAGCCGCATTATTTCAGTATCTAGGCTCTTTACAACAGTAACTGGTTGCCAAATCATTGTACTGACTCCGACTCATTAAGTAATGGTTCCGGTTACGTACATAATGTACGAGCATGCGTCGGGGATATGCCGATACATTTTACGCACACTGGATAATTAATAATGTCTCCGCCTACATCATCATTTACGTATCCTGGCTCATTTTACGAACTCCGTTTACTTACTGACTGTGTTCGGTGCGTGTAATCTTTATGACGTCAGCCGCATCATGAAATTACTGTGGCGCACTCTTACCATTTACGTATGCGGTTTAATGATTCCGCACAGAGCAGCATACGTAATTTACTTAACCCGTAACATAAAATATGTATGCGCTATACGTATGACGTTATACAGCCGCCTTATTTCAGTATCCAGGCTCTTTAAAACAGTAACTGGTTGCCAAATCATTGTACTGAATCCGTCTCACTAGGTAATGGTCCCGGTTACGTACGAGCGGAGTAGGGGATATGCCGATACATTTTACGCACACTGGATAATTAATAATGTCTCCGCCTACATCATCAGTTATTACGTATCCTGGCTCATTTTACGAACTCCGTTTACTTACTGACTGTGTTCGGTGCGTGTAATCTTTATGACGTCAGCCGCATCATGAAATTACTGTGGCGCACTCTTACCATTTACGTATGCGGTTTAATGATTCCGCACAGAGCAGCATACGTAATTTACTTAACCCGTAACATAAAATATGTATGCGCTATACGTATGACGTTATACAGCCGCCTTATTTCAGTATCCAGGCTCTTTAAAACAGTAACTGGTTGCCAAATCATTGTACTGAATCCGTCTCACTAGGTAATGGTCCCGGTTACGTACGAGCGGAGTAGGGGATATGCCGATACATTTTACGCACACTGGATAATTAATAATGTCTCCGCCTACATAATCAGTTATTACGTATCCTGGCTCATTTTACGAACTCCGTTTGCTTACTGACTGTGTTCGGTGCGTATAATCTTTATGACGTCAGCCACATCATGAAATTACTGTGGCGCACTCTTAACATTTATGTATGCGGTTCATTGATTCCGCACAGAGCAGCATACGTAATTTACTTAACCCGTTACATAAAATATGTATGCGCTATATGTACGACGTTATACAGCCGCCTTATTTCAGTATCCAGGGCCTGCAGTCTCGACATAGAACGTACCTAACCTATAAATAGGTTCCGGACGTTGTATCAGTTGTATGTGTGGACCGTCGCTGATATTAGTTTCATTGGTAGGAAGTGGATTCATAAATAAAAATAACACGACTATAATCGATTCCTATTTTCAACTTTATTAATATTAATCAGAATCATCTTGTTTAAGTTACACCTGTTTAAAGTAAATGTACCTATTAAACATGTAATGATGGTCGTATGTATCTCTATTTGTCTATAATGTGAAGTAAAAAGGACATTACTTACAGTTATTTCAGTGCAGAAGACATTCCGTCATACTCATAAGACAATGGCATGAAAATTACAAATCACAATATCTCTTACGTTATACTTATCCTATGTCAACATTTTAATCAAGACAACTAATACACACATCATCTGAAACAAAATAAAACTGTAGACTAAATTATGGGTACATACATTATTATCACCAAAACATTTTACACATTTAATTCAACTGAACACAGCATAGGTACAAACATCTGCATTAATAAAAACAATAAATAAACACAAATACTTTCTTCAAACAAAACAAAATTAATACATTTTGAAATACTAACATCAACAATTAAATTCTATTACACAAAGCATTTTTAAAATGGGAAGAATGAGATGTATTTTTCAGGAACTTGACATGTTGTAAAATTTTTGTTGAATTAGCAATTTCCTTTCCGTTTAAAAAAATATATTGGATAGGTCAACTACTTGGATAGGTAGAGGGTACTAGCATAGAGAGAATTAATGGTACTACTTCTAAATATTTAGATTCTATGTACTGGTATTTCTACGAGTGACTTCACAGATGTTTGAGTTAATTCTATTTTAAAAGAGTTTCATTGTACACTTAACAGGGTTGGATAATTTATAAATGTAATAGAAGGCCTCTTCTATTCCTTTTAGTTAAAAAGTTCTGTGATTTGAAGATGGGTTGACAAGATTCAAACATTTGTATAGGTATTGAATATTTTATAATTATCTTGCACTCAAGCATTTCTTTTGTGCCGTTAAACTCGTGATAGCTCTGCTGTGTATCCGCTACAACTATAATTATCGTAATATCGAATATTGGAACACAGCGAATACACACATTATTGTATTGAAAAACTCTGATCAATATTACACACACTACACTATTTCACTCAGTTTGATTGTCTGCTTGTTCTTCGTCACTCCATTACCGCAGTCCCTAGGTCCTTGGTGTGAACAGCTCGCTACATGCTACCTCCGATAGCTTTGGTATGGTTCGACACATCACACGCAGTTTAAAATGAAAAATCCCTTGATTTTGCTTATTTCTGTATCCTGACGGAATAATAAGAGAATTGATCACGGCGCTCCTACATGATTTCAGCCATCTGTTCAAACACAACGACCTTACGGGCTTTTTGTCGAATTCCACTATCATTTCGTAGTTACATAATTATACTTCAATGATGAAGTATATCCGGCGGGGTAGCAGCTTAAGCCAGAAAGAGGTTAGCAGAGGTGCTGTACTCTTTGCTATCAATGAGAAATGCTTGAGAAAATACCATTAAAAACAGAAACACAACAAATATTCCAATGACAACAATAATAAACAAGACCTTCGACTTGACACTTGACAAGTTTGACACTTAGTCAATGTTGCAAGGAGGCAAATTCTAATTTCCTTAATCTAAGATAATTTCTTTCAATTTTTAACAACGTTTGTGAAAAATGAAAAATTGTGTCTTTAAAATAAGGGTTTTAAATTGTCAGTTGAGGTTTCAAGAAAACCAATTATTTTTACTGAACCATAATATTTATTGTGTAATTATCTTGCTGCTTTCACTCCTTTTATTTCAGTAGACGTAAAATCCGAATTTGATGCGAAATACGTGGCCATCATAAACACATCAATTTTCGGAAGATTGTCCGATTGTGCCTTGACCGTAACCGATATCAGTCATTTTCGTGTGAATCTTCTACTACTCTATTATAAAACGTGGTCATGGGCGTCATGACCACCCCGCCCAGGCTATCCGATCATTTTTCTGACCTCTTTGACTAAAAAAAATACATGGCGTGATGGCAAACGACTAGGTACTGTGTGTAATCGTGTTTCTGTATGAAAGCACCAAAAGACCCTAACGTAATCGACGGCCAGCTCACTTCGCTCGCTATTGCATTATCTTCATTTAGAGCTTGAAATCAAACTCATCTCGGGAAACCTCCTCCCCCCTCGCCTCGAAATTGAAGCGATCATCGTATCCGAGGTGAATGAATGAAAAGAATCAAAATCCGAGGATGTTAAAATATGTGAAAAAATTTTCGAGCTCGCTACGCTCGCTCATACAATTTGTCTTTTCTTTCAAAGGTTTTCACATTGGCTGTTTAAATACTGGGTGCTCGACAAAGTAGCCTTACTTGCATGCATCGACACACAAAACCATAGGATCATCTTGATCATCGGTTCGGCTCTTTGTGACCGGCCCCCCCTCAAATCGTAGGCTGGGACGGCCCCTGTGTACCTATGGCCCACATCAGTTCTATTTTTCTTCCAAAATATTAGATAATTAATTGTTCCACCAACTAGCACAGGGCGCAGAAAAGGCTATATAAGGCACTGCAGGTACATTTAGTCGTTTTATTTTCCTGAACCCGCCCCCGAATCGAAAACCTGGCCACGCCCGTGGTATGGACCACCGTGGCCTGATGTGTCTGGAATGATCAGAATGAATATATTTTTGTTTTATCTCATGAGTTTTTTTTCTTTAATTGACAAAATCATAAATAACGATATCTTTAAAAGTTCGTCTCTGAGACGTAAAAAAAACGTGTAAATAAAAGACTTTTCATTTTGCCTTTGATTACAAAATATTTTAATCAATAACATAAGATCAGGCTGCATGTGCTTTACCTTTGCCTTCCCGCAAGGGTAAGAAAAAAAAGAATTACATCGCGAAACTCACGAAACGTTACCAAATATGGTAATGTGTTGCATCAGCCGGTGACGCCCCCCCTTGCCCACCGGCGCGGGCGGTCCCACCCCGGCCGGCTCGCTCGGCTCGCAGCATTGTGTTCATGTCATGTTGTATGTGTGCGCGCGGCGGTCGCCCGTACGTATCGGCAGTTTGATCCTGCAGTCTTCTGAGAAAATTGGAGTGATTTTGTGCTAAAACTCGTCGGAGCGTAGCCATCATGGAATTTATGGAAGAGATATTAAACGCCGGTTTAGATGAAATAATACCATTCCTTGAAGGTAGGTAAGCCAGTTGCTTGGTTTTATTTAGTCAAGATTTTTTTTTCTCTGGTGGCATGTTTGAACTTGTTTGATTTCAATTTCACTTTTTGACAAGTAGGTAGGTACTTGTATTGTTTTAGTAGGTTTTGTTTTTATTGATTATTGATAATTTTACTAATTTACTAAATTTTCAATTGTGAACTGATTCTGTTGAAATTAACCAAACATTTATGATGTATGATGACACCACAACTCACAGATCTGATGATGGCGTCTCCATCATTAGATCAACTCCAGATCCATGTTATGTTGTAGTGAAGTCAGTTCCAACTGTTCCAAGAGGTCCTCAACAGTGTACAGGCGGCGCCATACAAACTTTGGCGCCAACTCGTAGTAGGTTCCTACTTACATAACAAGTTTTGTACATGTTTGTATTTGTATTTTTCAGACAATCGTATAACAACGCTTGAAACTGCCATTCTGTTAAACGATGAAGATTTGAAAGAACTGATTCCAAAGATTGGCCCCAGAATAAAATTTAAAAATTGGCTACTACAACATCAAAAAGCGACCGGTGTCAATGTACGTACCTACTTGTTTACTTGTATTTTATCTAATAAAAATGTTTTCTTTGTTTTTTTCTCTTGGACCGATGCCGCATACTTTTGTAATGCATTGTAATAAAGCTTTTAAATTATTTTTCTAGAACCTTGAAATTATGAATGCTGAGCTACTAACCGACTCGACTCAAAACGCTACAAGGGACACTAATGTCAGTGATAATGCAAAAATCTCTACAGATTGTACTATTGCAGATAATAACACTGTGAGTTACTCATAATCATAACATTACTCAGCTTGATAACAAAATGTATTTCGTCGGCCTAATTCGTTACCCTGCTAAGTCCATTTTTGCATAGTTTACAGTAATTGTAATACAATACTGACAGGCGGCCCTACCCTTTTTTGGTACTCACTTAATTTTTCATTTTGTAGCTTAATTTGGTAGGTACTTTATGTTTGTGATATGGACCAAAAGCATTGTTTACACAAGGCCATCGCTGGCTGCCAGTCTCACTGGCTTGAAAAATAGACAGGCGCTCTATTCTCACCAGCGTTGTGGCTTGGCTTGAAAAGCCGGCCAAGTGCGAGTCGGACTCGTGCATGAAGGGTTCCGCACCATCATAGTAGGCGATCCCCTTTATTTTTTTTTAATTTATTGGTTGTTGTTATGGCTTTCTTATAGGTTTTCCTGTAATCTATTAGGCAAAGAACTATTTATTGTATTTTCTTGAAAAGTTTAGGCCTTGTACAGTACGATCAATTTCAACTCGATAGGTCCAGTATTTTCAGAGTAAATGTCTGTGACAGACGGACAGACAGACTGACACTCGAGTGATCCTATAAGGGGTTCCGTTTTTCCTTTTGAGGTACGGAACCCGTACCTGTGTATGTTTGTAATAATTCTATGATTACGTTTTTTTTTGTTTCAGGTATTGAAACTATTAAATGTAATGTTATTTTCTTTAGTAGATTTTATGAGTATTTAGAAGGCACTAGTCAAAGTTAGTGTGCTAGTAGATACGTAGTTTATGTATATTGTTTAACCAGCAAAAATGTTATTAAAACCCGTATTATTACAACTTTCATTCATTTATCAATTTGTTCAACAACTTATTGTGTTTGTGTTTTACGTACAGGAAAGTTTAGACGGCAGAGCAATACTCAAAGAGGGAAAAGGAGGCTTACTCACGGAGGGTTCCCGAAGGAAATTGAGCCAGCTGCTAATACACCACCAACTTGAAAACAATTGTGCGAAGAAAATTTCCAGTGAAGAATTTTATAAACTAGCTACCGAAATTGTGGAAATATTCCACAAGGAACGCGTTGTGGTGTATTATTCTGCATATTTATCAGCTACAAATAAAGTAGCTAAAAAAAATGCTAGCGGAAAGCTCTACGAGAGCTATATAGCTCGAAGAAGAAAGTTGCGAGAAAGTGGACAGTTGCCGGGAACTAGCCGTTCATCCTCGAAGTCGTCCAGATCATCGCTCAGATCCACGCCAACTATCACAGATGATGACATTTATAGCCTGGAATTTGTAGAAAGTGGTAAGCAAATAATCGCTAGTCACCTTTTTCGTGATTTAAATGTACCACGGGCGACTGTACTATGGTGCCCATCCTCTTGTTGACTCATCCCACCATACACATATAAATTACAGGTGTTGTCTATGAAGAAACATTACTATGGCTGAAAAACAATGTTGATCCATGGAAATCTGTTGAAGAAAAGTGGGCAGAAACTGCAGATCACCGCCTAAATCGCATCCAATGTGGAAAAGGTGATATAGCGGATTACTTCAAGGATTTTCCAGCCTTAAAACAATCGCAAGGCTATACCTTGGTAAGCATACACCGCAGTCGCTTATTTTTTACATAATCCTTGGGGTTTTTCTATAAAAATCATGTAAAATTCATAATGTTAGTTCCCGTATCTGCCACGATTCTTCTCTTTTCGCACAGACTAGTCTCTTGCAACACTCGCGCGCTGCCAACCTATCAGAACGAGATAATATTGTGCAGGCACTAAAAGAGACAAGCTCTTCTAGTTCTCGCTCAACAACCCAATAACCTCTGTGGTAGCGATCCGGACCTTTCTCACCAGTGGAAATAACGTACCGTACATTTATTGTATTCTTTTTTTCAGCTAATGAACGATTTTAGTCGTCTGTATCCGGGAAAGGAAAACAAATTATTTTCCTCCATCACCCTCAAAAAAGAAGAAATTATAAAATATGCTTCATTAAAATTACGAAAAATTAGAGACCAAGACACGAGAACAAAAATAGCAGATATAGTTGCACTGATTGACGGTAAGAAGTTTTGCTCTAATATTAGTTCTTATTATTAACCTTTAACTATGGAGTGGAGTCTCAGTCCCCGCCCATTCTAGAAATCGCACAGATTTGTGACTTCCCCCTTCCCCTCAGCACTGAGCCGCTCAGTTAGTGTATTGAAAAAATGACGTCCAGTGTTTTTTTTTTATTTTAGTTGAAGGTTAAACCTTCGTAAAATTAAGTCTCAAAAATTAACCGAATCTTTTTTTTTTCTTTGAATACAGAAGATGAACCAGAGACATCTAGCAATGTTGCTTTGATGTTGCTGGCTTATGTCATCAACATTTCACCTGCACGGAAAATGAAAGGAAAGCCAGCGTGGAAGCCATCCAGAGCAGAGGTATGCGACGGCTATATATCGCAAGCTGCTTCTGAAGCCGACGTTACCAACAAGATCATTCAAAAAAAGGAGAACCTGCAGAGGCTAGGCCGCACAGTTCAACCCTATGTAATTTTTGTTGGCCCTACCGTTATCGAGGTAAAAGTAGCATATGTTGTAATAAATGACACATTGTATAGTTTCAACAAATTAGTAACAGCTGTAGACTGTGCATTTAAAATATTTCAATCGATAGGAGCTTGTTACCCGGAGGAAGCTGGAGACATATGGCTTTTTATTCAATTGGGTTTCTACGATATTAAAACTAAATTTGACAGGCCCACACAGGCTGTGAATAGTCTTTTAACTGATCTAGAGTTAATACTTTAAAAATGTTTACCTGTTACTATTGCAAAAAAGCCAGTGTGTCTCCGAGTTTACTTGTAACTCATGTGCGAACTTTCTGTAAATTAACGGTAGGATTTTCCGGATTTCGGTGTGGTGAACAAGGGTGTTATCGTCATTATATTTCCTCTGCATCTTTCAAAAAGCATTTAGTTAGAGACCACCAGTCATCATTGTCAGTCTTGCCTCATCCAAATAGTAACAAACCGATTGATACAGATACAGAAGCCAATATCTCCAATTTACCTTCAACGTCAAGCAAAGAAACTTACGAAACAGCAAATACAATGGAATCTCTACCAACTCAAAGCGACGAAAACTCTCTTGGTCACCATGCTGCATGTCTCGTCTCCACTCTATATGCTAACCCAATAATACCGCGTAAAACCGTACAAGTTCTTGTAGAAAATCTTCAATTATTTCATTCTAAATCACAATGCATTATAGAGCGGCAGTTTAATGATCTGGTACCACCAGACCAAGATAATTTTCATGTTAAAAATGCTTTAAAAAAAATATTTAGCGCGTTCAGCGATGCGTTTGGGAATTTAGATTCGGAACACAAACGTATAAAATATTTTAATGAAATAGGAACTTATTCTGAGCCCCTAGAAGTGGTTGTGGGTCAACGTAAGGAGGCTAAAAAAACAGCGGCTGGTACGTTATTAGTACAAGAAAATTGTACAATGCAGGTGATTCCGTTAAAAGAAAATTTAAAACGAATTTTTTCATCAAAAAATTTCATGAAGGATACTCTTGAATATTTGGACACAGTACAAAATGACTCTTTCGGTATTGAGAATATTGTTCAGGGTTCAGTATGGAAAAAAATGACAGAAAATTCTGTAGAGCATGATGCAATGATTTTACCATTAATAATCTACTTTGACGATTTTGAAATAGGCAATCCCTTAGGAAGCCACGCTGGGATTCATAAACT
Organism: Diarsia dahlii; assembly: GCA_949775195.1. NCBI lineage: Eukaryota > Metazoa > Arthropoda > Insecta > Lepidoptera > Noctuidae > Diarsia > Diarsia dahlii. Next base: position 10,642,538 of record OX459194.1, on the reverse strand, counting down.
TGGAGCTATTTATGCCTCAGTACCATGTCTTCCACCTCACTACGTGTCGCTTTTGCAAAATATTTTACTATTGGCTCTTTTTCACTCATCAGACAGAACAAGCTTTGGAAACAACATAATTTTTCAAAAAGTTTTTGATGTTCTTAATGATTTAAGGACCAATGGTATTCATGTTGAAACTGATGTGTATACCGGCAAAATTAAGTTTTATGTTGCAGCTGTGACGGGAGATAATTTAGGATTGAATGCTATGTTAGGTTTTGTTGAAAGTTTTTCTGCAAATCGGCCATGTAGAATTTGTACTGCTAATAAAGAACAAATCAAAACACTGCTTTATGAAGATGACACGTTGATGAGAAACAATGTCAATTATGAAAATGATTTACATTTAAATGACATTTATATGACTGGTCTTAAAGAAAAATGCTCGTGGCTTGCTTTAGATGGGTTTGACTTATTTCAAAACGTTGCCGTAGATGTTTTACATGACTATCTCGAGGGTGCTTGTCGATATGTGATGTCATTTGTGATACAGAATCTAGTGTGCACTCAGAGGCTAATTTCTTTTGACAATTTAAAATCAAGAATACGGTATTTTAATTATGGTCCTGATTCTACATCGACACCATGCAATTCTGTAGCAAAAGAAGGCTCAACATTAAAGTTAAAATGTTCGGCTTCTGAAATGCTTACCCTTGTTCGATATTTTGGGCTGATTGTCGGACATAATGTCCCAGATGAAAACGAAGTTTGGTTCTTATACATAAAATTAAGACAATTGTTGGATAAACTTTTGAGTCATAGAATTCATGAAAATACTATGGATCAAGTAAAATTTTCAGTAGCTGAATTAAACGAGCTCTATCGACAATTAGCTGAAACAGACTTAAAGCCAAAGTTTCATTTTCTTACACATTATCCAGAAATGTTAAAAAAATTTGGCCCACTTACCCAAATCTGGACGATGAGGTTTGAAGCCAAGCATCGTATATCTAAATTTGTGGCCAGAGCATCACACAACAGAGTAAATGTTTGTAAAACAATAGCTATTAAACATCAATTAATTTTAAACGATACTTTTCTTAAAAATGAAACTGTAAAGACGATCTCATATGGCAAAAAGGCAAATATGACAGAAGCGCAAATTGAAAATGTAAGACTAAACTTTCATTCTCGAGGTATAATCGATAATAATTGTTGGTACTCACTAACATGGGTGAAGCTGTATGGTGTCCGATTTGAGCTGTCTTCAATTGTCATTCTAGATATTTCAGAATCTTCAGGCTTACCAAAGTTTGGTGAAATAAAAAATATTTATTTACTTGACAATGATGAAGTTACATTTGAGTGTGTTTCATTAGAATGTATAGATTTTAATCAGCATTACTATGCGTATCAAGTGATGAGAACCAACGATTACCTATTACATAATTATAATACCCTTGTTTCGTCTGTACCGGCTACAATTACTATAATGTCAAATTTAAAACTTTATGTCACTGTTCGATGGACTTTAGAATAATACACATCACATATGACATACGTACCCTTGGGGTAGGACTTCCTATTATATTACCACCAACCTTCTTCGTTTATTTTTCTCTCATCACACACTTACACGGTATTGTAGAATACCGGTTATAGTTTAAGGCTGCAGTCTTGCAAAATGCACTCGCGGGGAATTATTTGCGCAACTTTGTATTTTTATTTATAACAAAATAATGAAATAACATGAAATATTTTTATTGCACATAGATAACCCTAATATAGGTAATAGCTAGTTATTTTTTTTAAGTTCATCTAGGTGGATAAAGTTAGGTAAATCAAGTGTTAAATACAGCTCTTCTCGCCCAACATCATTTCGAGTTCTGTTTGTGCGCTTAGTTTATGGCAATGAAAAATTAATTTACAAATCTGTTCAGCGCATAATTAGCGCAACATTCTCGTCTTCAAAATGCGCTGATTAGTTTTTTCTAATTGTTTCATTTTCTTAATCTAGAGGTCACAATTTCAACTTCCCCGCGAGTGCATTTTGCAAGACTGCAGCCTTAAAGTCGGGCCTTGCGACATAGGTTCCGCAACTAGTTAGTTTTATGCGTATGTATTAGCGTTCGTATGCGAACGACCTTTAAGTTTACCGTAGGCCTAGACGCATTGGTTTTCAGCGACGACCACGCGGACTCCATTGATGCCAAGGTACCCTTAGAGCCAGTCCACATGACGACGCAGTAATAACGTTCCGACATCGCAGCGGCGACGCACAATTGCGGCAAGCATTTTATTTACCCATACCTTACCATTTTGCAAAAGCGTGAATACGGGCCCACCACCAATTTGTTTCTTTAACTTAACTTCAGGTTAAACATCAGTACTGAGTTTCATCTGTTGTTTGTATTCTTTCATCGTATTGTGTGCTTTTAAAATCAGTCAAATTTCGTAAAAGTAGAAATATCGAAACTCGGTACTGATGTTTAACCATCACCTAGGCCATGGGGTAGGGGAGCACCGCCCCTACTGCCTAAAGGTGGCTCTCGGATCGCTACCAAAACGGGGCGATCCCCACATTTTGTATTTTTTTTTTTGTAGAATACCGGTTATAGTTTAAAGTCGGGCCTTGCGACATAGGTTCCGCAACTAGTTAGGTTTATGTATTAGCGTTCGTATGCGAACGACCTATAAGTTAGGTTTACCGTAGGCCTAGACGCATTGGTTTCCAGCGACGACCACGCGGACTCCATTGATGCCAAGGTACCCTTAGAGCCAGTCCACATGACGACGCAGTAATAACGTTCCGACATCGCAGCGGCGACGCACAGTTGCGGCAAGCATTTTATTTACCCATACCTTACCATTTTGCAAAAGCGTGAATACGGGCCCACCACCAATTTGTTTCTTTAACTTAACTTCAGGTTAAACATCAGTACTGAGTTTCATTTGTTGTTTGTATTCTTTCATCGTATTGTGTGCTTTTAAAATCAGTCAAATTTCGTAAAAGTAGAAATATCGAAACTCGGTACTGATGTTTAACCATCACCTAGGCCATGGGGTAGGGGAGCACCGCCCCTACTGCCAAAAGGTGGCTCTCGGATCGCTACCAAAACGGGGTGATCCCCACATTTTGTATTTTTTTTTTGTAGAATACCGGTTATAGTTTAAAGTCGGGCCTTGCGACATAGGTTCCGCAACTAGTTAGGTTTATGTATTAGCGTTCGTATGTGAACGACCTATAAGTTAGGTTTACCGTAGGCCTAGACGCATTGGTTTCCAGCGACGACCACGTGGACTCCATTGATGCCAAGGTACCCTTAGAGCCAGTCCACATGACGACGCAGTAATAACGTTCCGACGTCGCAGCGGCGACGCAGTTGCGGCAAGCATTTTATTTACCCATACCTTACCATTTTCGACGCAGCGCACCGTGTGTACATTATAATTATTAGTATGTAAAATGACGCAACGGCAGCGCTGCGTCGACGCAACGGAGAACCAACGCGCTGTGTGGACTGGCTGTTACTAGTTATTCTTTGGTCGGAAATCCTAGGTTGCTCTTACGCAAGGGGGGTAACCGCCTCCGGCTCGTGCAACAAATACCTAAGATCTGAGACATTGTTTATACTACCATGTAATTCTAGAATAGTATGATTAATTAATAATAAATTGTTTATTGAGCCACACACGTAACAGTATACTTGCGCAAGTATACTTGTACCGTGTATGGCCGGCACTAGATTTACATAACAAATGTGATTGAAACAGCCCCAGTAAGTAGTTAATAACACTTGTGTTGGGGTTGTCTCGCTCCTCCCCTGAATTGCTAAACAGCATTGAGACTGACAATTAATTATGTGACTGACAATAATTAAGCTTGTGTTTTTAAGCTATTGCATAGCTTCTATCGCGGGCCTTGAGCGTGGAGACCAAATCCAGAAATTCCGTAACGAAAAAAACCTAACACCCCCCACTCCGACCGGCACAGCGGTGATACTTTTTAGTAGCGATCTGTGCGCCCCGGGGCGCACACGTCGGTGGACGGGTTAATGACTTTTTGAAACATCACGCATGTCCCTTTAGTTAAAGTGTGTTGTGTGTGTGTGTGTGAGTGTAGTGTGTGTATGTGTAGTGTGTGTGTGTGTGTAAAGTAATCGTGTATAATACTGCTATAAAGATAACCAAAATTTTTGATATTAAAATAAGCGATATTAAAAGTAGCCCCCTTTTATATATACACACACACACACACACATATAGTTTAAATTCTCAATTTAGATTCTCAATATGTATGTATACAACATTAGTTTTTGTTTATGCTAAACCCGAAAGGGGGTCATTGTACTCATCATTTTGAACAACTTTTTCTATGGGACCAACCCTGAAATCGCGAAAAAAAAATCAGCTGTTCCCTACATTTTTGTTCACTTAAATCGACAAAATGTATGGAACAGCTGATTTTTTTTTCGTGATTTCAGGGTTGGTCACATAGAAAAAGTTGTTCAAAATGATGAGTACAATGACCCCCTTTCGGGTTTAGCATAAACAAAAACTAATGTTGTATATTTATATGTGTAAATTCATTCTTCATTATGTATACAATTTCGCCCATGCGCATGTGACCGCCCGTAATATTCTGAATATTCATGAAAAAATGTCGAAAATAAACTTCAAAAAGGGGGGTCTATCTATAACATTTTTCATGTTATTCAATTTTTAATATTTTAAGTAGTTTGTAGATTTGCTTTCTATTTTTTGACACATCTCCGAAATTTTAAGGTCGATTTGGATTCTGTTTATTATTTCCAAAAGCTTGTGAGTTATTTTAACAGGTTAATTAACATTTTTACTAAAAAATATCGACTACGAAAAAAAAAGACGGAATCGAAGTCATTTTTTCGGTAAATGAATTTTTAGCTGTTATGTAGTAGATTACAAATGATGATTAAAAAAGTCGTCCTATGGGGATAATTTATGGACTTACACTAGTTTTTTTAAAATAAATACACAATTTTTTACCGAAAAAATGACTTCGATTCCGTCTTTTTTTTCGTAGTCGATAATTTTTAGTAAAAATGTTAATTAACCTGTTAAAATAACTCATAAGCTTTTGGAAATAATAAACAGAATCCAAATCGACCCATAAACTTCGGAGATGTGTCCAAAAATAGAAAGCAAATCTACAAACTCTACTTAAAATATTAAAAATTGAATAACATGAAAAATGTTATAGATAGACCCCCCTTTTTGAAGTTTATTTTCGACATTTTTTCATGAATATTCAGAATATTACGGGCGGTCACATGCGCATGGGCGAAATTGTATACATAATGAAGAATGAATTTACACATATAAATATATACATACATATTGAGAATCTAAATTGAGAATTTAAACTATATGTGTGTGTGTGTGTGTGTATATATAAAAGGGGGCTACTTTTAATATCGCTTATTTTAATATCAAAAATTTTGGTTATCTTTATAGCAGTATTATACACGATTACTTTACACACACACACCCACACACACACCCACCCACACCCACACACACCCACACACACCCACCCACACACACCCACACACACACCCACACACACACACATACCCACACACATACACACACACACACATACCGACATACTCACACACACCCACACACACAACACACACACACCCACACACACCCACATACTCACACACACTCACACACACACACACACCCACACACATACCCACACACCCACACACACATACCCACACACACACACACAACACACTTTAACTAAAGGGACATGCGTGATGTTTCAAAAAGTCATTAACCCGTCCACCGACGTGTGCGCCCCGGGGCGCACAGATCGCTACTAAAAAGTATCACCGTGTTAGGTTTTTTTCGTTACGGAATTTCTGGATTCGGTCTCCACGCTCAAGCCCCGCGATAGAAGCATGCAATAGCTTAAAAATAAAATAAATATATAATTGTAATTGCATAAGTTGATAAAAAATGCTATGCAATAGCTTTTTTTTGTATGTCTCAATTTTACGATTGAAAATAAATAATATGAATCTTTTATGTCTATTTACTTAAAATTGCCCTTTACACTATTTCTTTCCTTGCCCCGTCCCATCCCCTCTGCCCCGCATCGCTCGACCGCCTGCTCAAGAACGTACTGTGGCGGACACAGTAAAGCACGGTGAGCCGTACGTGTGTACCACGGCGGATGTGACTTTCGAGTGTTTAATATTCAAAATAAGTATCTGAACACATTTGTATGTACCATGCGCCAGCATAAGGAAAATACAGGTGCGAGTATCTTTCCTTATGCTGGCGCATGGTACATACAAATGTGTTCAGATACTTATTTTGAATATTAAACACTCGAAAGTCACATCCGCCGTGGTACACACGTACGGCTCACCGTGTTTTACTGTGTCCGCCACAGGATTGTACGTATGCCGCCGTGGTACACACATATGGCTCACCATTATTTACTGTGCCCACTACAGTGTCGTACGTATGCCACCGTGGTACACACGTACGGCTCATCGTGATTTACTGTGTCCGCCACAGTACTGTACGTATGCCACCGGGGTGCACACATATGGCTCACCATTATTTACTGTGCCCACTACAGTGTCGTACGTATGCCGCCGTGGTACACACATATGGCTCACCATTATTTACTGTGCCCACTACAGTGTCGTAAGTATGCCGCCGTGGTACACACATATGGCTCACCATTATTTACTGTGCCCACTACAGTGTCGTACGTATGCCGCCGTGGTACACACGTACGGCTCTTCGTGATTTACTGTGTCCGCCACAGTACTGTACGTATGCCACCGGGGTGCACACATATGGCTCACCATTATTTACTGTGCCCACTACAGTGTCGTACGTATGCCGCCGTGGTACACACATATGGCTCACCATTATTTACTGTGCCCACTACAGTGGCGTAAGTATGCCGCCGTGGTACACACGTACGGCTCATCGTGCTTTACTGTGTCCGCCACAGTATCGTACGTATGCCGCCGTGGTACACACGTACAGCTCACCGTGTTTTACTGTGTCCGCCACAGTATTGTACGTATGCCGCCGTGGTACACACATATGGCTCACCATTATTTACTGTGCCCACTACAGTGTCGTACGTATGCCGCCGTGGTACACACGTACGGCTCATCGTGATTTACTGTGTCCGCCACAGTACTGTAAGTATGCCACCGGGGTGCACACATATGGCTCACCATTATTTACTGTGCCCACTACAGTGTCGTACGTATGCCGCCGTGGTACACACGTACGGCTCATCGTGATTTACTGTGTCCGCCACAGTATTGTACGTATGCCACCGCGGTGCACACATACGGCTCATCGTGATTTACTGTGTCCGCCACAGTATTGTACGTATGCCACCGCGGTGCACACATATGGCTGACCATTATTTACTGTGCCCACTACAGTGTCGTACGTATGCCGCCGTGGTACACACGTTCGGCTCACCGTGTTTTACTGTGTCCGCCACCATATCGTACATATGCCGCCGCGGTGCACACATATGGCTCATCATTATTTACTATGCCCGCTACAGTATCGTACGTATGCCACCGCGGTGCACACATATGGCTCATCATTATTTACTATGCCCGCTACAGTATCGTACGTAAGCCGCCATGGTACACACGTATGGTTCACCGCGTTCTACTGTGCCCGCAACAATAGTATACGGGTGTTGCAGTCGTAGTTTCAGGAGTATTCAGTGCGACTTGCGCACTACGTATTACGTAGCCGGATGTCGGGCTACGTACGTACGTACAAAAATCGACCACGAGTAAATTAAGTAACCCGCTCCATGATGAGCGTCAGTATGCCGACTACGTATGACTGACTACTTACGCGTAATGGACCGGGTTACACACGTCATGGTGGTCGATTTTTGTCCTTATTTTACGTAGTGCGGCCACGGTAATTTTTCTCAGTGTAACTTTGTTGTAGAAGTCTAACCAATTACCTCTTCCGTGTAACTGAGGAGCCCTCTTTGCCGACTATCTGTAGTACTCTAGGTATTCATGCCGAGTTAATAATTGAATACCCATTGATTGAAATATTTGCAGTAAGTCTGTTCTACAGTGATAACAATGTAAGCAATGAAATGTTCTGACTATTTTCATTCGTATAATTATAATGACAGTTTTGAATGGCCTCATGTATGGCGAGTTTGTGAATGAGCTCTCATTCGTATAATGACAGTTTTGAATGGCCTCATGTATGGCGAAGCTGTAGTTGAGCATTATTGTTTCGATGTTTAATTTATTATGTCAGTCATCATCATCATTTCATCCTCAGCTCGAATTCACCCACTGCTGGGTATAAACCTCTCTTTTCTTGTGCCAAACTCCACGGTCTTGTGCCAGCCTCATAATCAGTTTCTTATAAATTATGCTTGTAAAGAATTTCCACACTACAGGGTAAACAATAAGACAGCAGCGCGATGTGGTTGTGGAGCTGTGTCGCAAACCATGCTCCACTTCATATCCTGCCCTCTTAGTCCAAAACCATGCTAGCGCGTGCCGTAGTGATCTTTGCGCTGCAACCGACGCGCGACGACGCGGTGGAAGTAACGAAGTGCTGGGCTATCATCACTCATCGCCCAGCAATAAGAGTTGCGGTGACTCGCGGGATTTTTTCATTTGTATCTCCGTTTTTAAAATTGCTGTCGTAAGACGTGTGTCGCGAGAGCTCGTGATAAATCTCTGCGAATATTTAATATTTCACATTGATACTATATATATTCAACGTTAGTTCAGACTAGCGAACCGTAAGAACTTAATTCGTCTGTTCATAACGTTTGAATTTGTCGGCGGTAATTAGATTTTCTCGGGCGAATATTTTGAAGTGTTAGGTTTAGTAGATTTTCGCAGACTCATAAAATTTTCGTAGTGGAAAATATTACGAAGTTACAACTTTTTGGAATATTTTTGTTTTGTTGAGCTATGTCCAATTTGATCAATTTAACAAGAGTGTTATATACACTGGAACATAGGTAGATATTTAGGTAAATTATGCTATTCAGATTAGATAATAACATAACATAACACCACGCCAGTAATCAACAAAGGGTTAGAAAGAGGTGTACCTAATCGTAGACCCACATTTTACCAGTCCCATGAAATAGGTGGTGAGCCTATTGCCATCAACCGGGCACAATTCCAGACACCGTGGCTGCTGCTAAGAAATTCCCAATAACACTTTGCCCGACCTGGGAATCGAACCTAGGACCTCATTTGCTCAGCAGTTTAGCACTGGACCAACGCAGACTAGATAATTATTCAATTAAAAACTACTAACTGAACAATTTTCTTCTCTGTCCAACAATGCTCTGTCGAACGAAACGTTTTTAAAGAACCAAACAATCCTCAAATTAGTTTTTCTTTTCTCCAAGTGATTATTTGGTACGAGTAGGTAGGGAGTTTATAATACTACCGAACTAAAAGAGGCGGACTTAATAATACAGGAAGTGTTCGTTTCAAGCGTAAAAGTAGGTCGGGTATCGAACCAAATCACTGGTCAGTTATACTACCACGAAATAAAACTGAATATATTAAGAAGGTGGTTCACTTTACAACTTTTTTTAGTTCAAAAGTTGGGAGGTACCTTAGAATATAAGTATTCCTTGTAATGTTCTTATAGAATAAAGTTAAACTAACTGTATATATTAGCAATGAAAAACTATTAAATCAAGTAAGAATAAACGGGGTTGAATAAACTGCTCCTCAATGCTGTTAGCTGGTAGGTAATGTACCGAAGACACTGACGGCATTGCCACATTGTATGGCAACACTTAGTCTCTGGCCAAGGTAAACTTAGGTAAACCCTTTCCCGTCGAGGCCGCGGATTTTAGTACTAGATGACGTGGCCTCGGCACAAGGGCAAAGAAGGAACATGGGTTCGGTTTTTAGTCAGTAGAAGTCTGACACTCCCCTTCGCTCTGCCCAAGAGCGGGGGTCATTTGATGATTTTCCAGCTACCAAAAAAAAAAAAAAGGTAAACCCTTTACGAATTTCTTCTACATTTCTGATACGTATGAATGTAACTTAAAAACAAAACACTGCAATAAAGTAACAAAGTCTCGTGAAAGCAATTAAGTTAATTGTGGAAAGTCATAAATACTGCGGGTTGTTGGTTGGCATCACGAAGGCGAGCGTGGTGGTATTCCCGTGTTCCGTGGCGGTCGCTGCCCCGTACGACCGTTAACCCCTGAAATGCAGCAACCTACTGCAACGTCTGACCCGCTAGCTATTTTCCGGGAGCGCCTGACGCCGCTATTTTCATCTTTATGTAAATGTAGCCTGATTCGTTAGCGGTTATCAAGTGCAGTTTAGCCAGGTTATTAGAGTGTTGTGTCTGATTTATGATGTATTTCTGGGAAAGCTATTTGTAACACCGCCATATTCAATATAATAAAAAAGAGAGGTGCCTTATGGTCACCCGGTTGGAACGGAGCTGCACGCTATACCTTGCACAATTTTTCACGCAAAAATGATTATTTACATTAATAGAAATATATTAAACGTTAAAATTACAAAATATTATTGCATATATTCTCAAAATTGACGGCAAGTTTAATCGGTTGAAAAAAGTTTTACTTTCGTTGGTGATCGGAAAGTGCCTTAAAAACCACTGCAAAAAGATGTCAATTTTTGGTGTCGTTTTTCATTGTTACACATTTTCCGGGGGATGTGGGGTTAGACCCCACAGCCGACAAAAAAAAAACAGAACGATAACGTGCGATAAAGAATTCCGTCACAAAAATACGTAATGACATGACATGGTTACGAAGTGGGTGTCAGAGAGACGTGAGAGAGTTTATCAGTTGTATCAACGCTGCCCCGTACGACCGTACGACCGTTAACCCCTCAAATGCAGTCCTACCTGCAACATCTAACCCTTTAGCTATTTTCCGGGAGTGTCGCTGCCGCGCTATTTTCATCTTTATGCTCTAGACGTGTCGTCTCTCCAAATATAGGTCGCGAATAATAGAATTTGAGGACTGAACTAAGTTAGGCCGACATTTCACTCACCCGCTTTTTGGGGTCTTAAACCATCGTAGTTGTAAAATAGGAGTTTGCTCCTGCCATTTTCATATCTTATTATGCGATGAATATATTTCAAAGAATAACGAGGGTAGTGAAATTGTTGAAAAATCGTCCTTGTGCCACATATTTTTGGATTATTCTGTAGGTTGAACTCTGAGACACTAGTATTATCACTATGATTATCACCAATTAGGTCTATGTACAAGTTAAGCTTTTGTTTCAAAGAAAATGTCATATAGGCAGGGAATATCGGTTTTCTAAGCAATACTTGAAGCTGAGTGCTTTCGAAATATGATATCTTGGACTTAAGTCTTATCGTTATTGAATTAGTTGTCTGTGGAGGGGTAACGTGGTGTGTTAAAACCTCTTTCCTTGATTAGGTTCCTGTTTTAGTGCGTGATAATTATTTGATTGTACATTGTAATATTTAGTTTGCTACCTTGTGATATTTGTAGTTTATTTCTCTAGAAGTAATATGTCGTGATGAGTTTAAACTGAATAAGTTACTTAAGATAGACTTTGTTTATTTACATCTTCTAAATATAAAATGTTGGAAACAGCAGATATTTGTTTTAATTGTTTATCATACTCCAAACCCCAACCCCAAAGGGGGGAGGGGGTCATGCATCGAATTTACCGTAAATAAATCGAATAATGTATTTTATTTCGACAGGCGTAATACCTGTTCCATTTATTTGATTAATTAATTCCATGAATAGTAAGGGCTTATGCAGACAATAATATCAGATTTCCTCTTATAACAGGCTTGCTCTCTGGGAGACAGAATTTAATTCTGAGTAATTTGCCTGATTTAAAAATATAATATTTTTTTTACAAATTATTTAAAACGTTGTTGGTCTAGTGGTAGCAAACGTGACGGCTGAGCATGAGGTCGTGTTTTCAATGCTCATGTGGGGCAAATTGTTATTGTGTCTTTCCACCAGCAATATCTCAGTAGCAGCCACTGAGTCTGGATTTGTGCATTTCTGTTGATGCCAATAGGCTCGCCCCCTATTACATGGGACTCAAACATAACTAGCAAAATGTGGGTATGCTATTAGGTATACCTCTGGCTAACTCTTTGGGAATTACAGGCATAATGTTATATTATTAATTATGCTTCAAATTTTTTTTTTTTTTACAATTTATTTAAAGGTACCAGTTCTTTTTTTAAACAGTCTTCAATGGAGAGATTTAAAAATAAACTAGCGAAGGTTGTCTGTAGACCTCTGTTTTATTTTTATCCCCTGGGGCTGCAGAATTTTAGGTAAACTTTAAACTACGCCGATATGAACTCGGCTAGGCTCGGAGCCAAAGGTAACATGATTAGTAAAGGTTACTAAGTGCAGTTAAGGCGAGGTTACACTACTTTGTTTATATGTACGCACGACCTCACCCCCCGCCCTGCCACGCGAGCGATATAATGCCTAAATTTTGACTGTTTTTTCTCTCTTGGAGAAAAATGATAAAGAAATTATACATTATGTGACCCGAGATAATACACATTTTTTACGACCTTTATTATGATATAAGTTTTATTTTTCAAAGCCTAATATAACTCAAGTAAAACGATTATTTAGCCATCATTTGGACATGTCTTTGCGATTTAATTGGATGCAGTGAAGTGTAAGTAATCGTGTATCGCATGCCCGACATATCATGATCGAAGAGTCAACTATGTAATAAATTTTTTTCAAAATTTAAGTCCGTTCCATGTACGAGTAAAACGCTATCGTTGACGACGTTTATCGGGGTAACCCCGCCTTAAGACAGGTTGCTACAGTCTTGTAGGGGGATTATCTATTTGTGAGGAAGGTGAGGATATTTATTACTAGGTCTGATTTAAAAAAATGCTTTGCTGAGTAAAGAGGTCTCTGTGTCTAATGGTGGTGTTTGCATTTAAGCCTAAAAGCTTGGCTTGCTCTTATAACCTATCTTCATGCTCTGCCCTGATATAATTTTTGCAGATTGAGAGGCCTAATACCCAGCACTGCTGGGTATTAGGCCTCTCAATTCTCCGTCGGGGCTGCGGGTTGTTCAAAAGAGATACCACGACATCGACACAAAGGGCTAAGAAGGGACATGGGTGATTTTTAGTTAGTAGAAGTCTGACACTCCCTACCGCTCTGCCCAGAGCGGATGGAGTCATTTGACGATTTCCCAACCTCCAAAAAAAGGAATCTCTACTCTGGTACCAATTTCTTCGTTCCTCGGCACCTGTCTTGGTGTCCTGTTCCAAATAAGATATGATTAATAGTAAAGGATTTAAGAAGTTATATCCAATTTAACTACAACTATTTATATAAGTAATATCACGTTTCAATGGTAATTCGAACTAACCTTTCAGACTCCCACAATATACCTACACTTACTCATGAGTAATCTAATGTCAATTACCCTAATGCAATGTCTCTTGTTAGGTGACAGCGGGTGAAGTACTTCCATCAAAATCAATTAGTGGTGACAAGACAGTTTGACGTTAATTGGACAGGTTAATTTATTCATGTAAGTTGAAAATTTGTTAGTATTAGGTGAAACAAACTGTGTCTAGTTCGTTTTTAGCTATCTTTTTATTTGGGGAAAACGCCAGGGTAGCCCGCCCGGGGGGTTATTCGATGATTTTCCACCCACCAAAAAAAAAAAAAGGGTAGCCCGCGTAATTGTTAAGTTTTTTTTTTGCAATTTGCAGGTCATTGTCAGGTTGTATGTTGATTAGAACATGAATAAACATTATAGTGTTATAATCATCAATACCATCCTCTAAGTCCATTAATCCAATTGAATGACTATTTCGTAAAAAAGTTTTTCAATAGGGTCCTAAGTACTTAGTGTTTGCTGTGTTTTAATATTTGAAGATGTGTTTCAATTTATTTTCCCTATATCTGGTTATCATGGCAAATTCCACAGATACATCGAACCTTATTAGTTCAAAGCGATGACTGGAATTCGATTAAAATTAAATATTGTTCGTGTACTCTGTAAGGAAATACAAACTGGAATATATTTATTTTCGAGTTAACTTGATACCAACGTTCTACAAATATTTTACCTCTGACTGCCGCACTCAGAGAGCTTTAATAATTACTTAGGCCATCACTTAGTAAAGGTTTTGACAGTTTTGTCATACAAAAGTATGTCAAATCTTTACGAAGTGACGGCTTAAGTAAGCATTCAATATCTCTGAGTACCGCAGTGGCAGTTGTAGTTAAAAGGCAACCTTAAGTCACGATAGTAAACATCACTATAATTTTCAAATCAATTTATATATTTTTTGCAACAACAACAATCTATTATATACTTTTTGTTTTTTTTTTTAAACGTTGCCCCACGCTAGGAATTTCTCCTGTATCGTGGGTGCGTTCACAAACATTTAAACTCACATACACAAATACCCAGACCCGGAACAACTATCTGCAGGTCTTACAAATATTTGTTCCGTGCTGGGATCGAACCCGCGACACGCAGCGCAGCAGTCCATTGCTTGAGCCACTGCGCCAAACGAAGTGCTAGGAATATAAAGATCAATTTGATAGTAAAAAAATGAAAAAATGTTCTGAAAGAACTATACATAGTCGTGACGTTGAGATACTCACTCACGATTTCAAAAATAGAAAAAAACAGAATAAAACGACATGCGATGCAGTCAATGAAACCTTCACCTCTATAAATGCTTGGTTGTTCCACGAAAACATCATGGCGGTCGATATGACCGCTTTATAGGCAGGGAGACAGGCCTTTATTTCATAAATTGATCACGCCAGCCTCAGGTGTAAATTCTATTAAAGTAATGAAGTTTGTGCCAGAGGTTAAACCGATCAATGGGTACGAGGTGCTATAAAATAAGCATATTTGAAAATTATTTGAGCAGAACAACAGAATATTTTGTCTACCTGCCTGAGTCATTGACCGCAGGTTTCGTAACTTTTCTATTAACTTTGTCAGAGAATTGCGAGTTGTTTTGGGTTTAAAAAACGAAGTTATTTATGACAGAGGGAAATAATATTTGCGGAAGGGTTGAGAAAAGTTTGGGAGATCTGATGTTTATAATTCGTTTTGATGCCTGTAAGAGTGAAAAACAATGAATAGACAAACCCCCTTATATAAATCAGTGAATAAAGTTACACACAAACAACATAAGTTAAACCGTTGCTTTACAGGTTAATAAAAAACATAAAAATCGAATTGAGAACCTTCTCCTCCGGGAAGTCTGTTAAAAAAATAGCAGCTCTATACACTTTGACCGTGTAGGTATTTTGTATACACAATTATTGTAGGAAGCAGCTGTTTTTTATTTAAATCACAAATGAAAGATTTTTGTATGGGGAAACCCCCTCCGGGGTTCAGAAAGATGACGTACTGAATGAAATAACTGCTCGAGGTGTTGGAAATTCAGGAGATAATTTTGGCTTAATAGAGCAGGTATTATGAATATTGTATGGTTCTCTCGTAAAAACCGCACAAAGGATTAATTTATTCATACGTACCTACAAAAAGGTAGTAAAATGTGGGCCAAACATTTATGTAGGTACCTACGTCGGATACTAATATTCGGTCTTCAGTTATTAGTTATTCAAATGGGACAGGCAATCAAGTCCAATAACTTTGCAATCCGATCCACATTTTGACCTTCATAATATGTGAAACGTACTTACATGTTTTTTGAAATGTCTGTTGAAATAAAAATATTTTGCATTAAAATAAAAGTTTGTTTTTGAAAATACTTTTTTTACGCATTTTATACTCGTAGCTGTTGCCAGCGGCTTCACCCGCTACAACTCGAAAATTATCCCACGGAAAGATAAAATCGGGATAAAACTATCCTATGTGTTAATCCAGGTTATAAACTATCTTTGTAGGTACCAAATTTTATCCAAATCCGTTCAGGAGTTTTTGCGTGAAGAAGTAACAAACATACACACTCACAAACTTTCGCCTATATAATATTAGTGTGATGTGTGATTATAGTAAGTAGGATCAGCAAACCCTTTGATTGTATTGATACCCATTTCATGGAGGTGCGTAAAAATAACTAGGCTACTTTTTCATGCCATCTCTAGGAGTATCGGTTGGATTTAGAATGACATTACTAGAATCAATATCAGTGATTTTGATAGTGCTTCTAAACAGAGTTATACCTTTGAAAGGACTTTATTATAAGTCTGGTCAACTATAATAACACTCTCTCGTCTATTTGAGTTCATCCATTTATTAAATATCGTTGATTTAATTTTTTTATACTTACTTGTTCCGTAAATTGCGTAGTCAAATAATTACGTGTTTCATTAATTTCAAACTTCATTTTACAATGAAAGTAATGATAAATTGTGATAGGCTGTACCTATGTCGAAATAAATGTTAATAAAACCTGTTACCTTACATTTAATTCAAGCTTCTGTTGAGCAATTCTCCTTGGTTCAAACATCCGGCAAAGTTATCAGGTTTTTCTTTTTCTGAATAGTTTGGGTTTGTGCCCCGTTGGTGGTTTCGCCCTCTAAAACATGGGATTTTAACATACTGGAAAACTGCGGGTATAAATATACTATTAGAAACACATACCAACCCTGGGAGTAATCCCAGAAGGGTTTATGTCCGTAAAGGCGTGACGCCAAGTTTTTTTGTGCAACTTATTTCACACAAATGTAATCAACATTATCTTTATAATGACGTTTTTTGTTTCAGATTGCCATCACAGACGCAATTACAGAACAGATAATGAGAGAAATAAAAAAACTACAGTGATTTAAAGTGTATTAGATAGATATATTGAATTGTGCCAGTGAAGTTTCGTGAACCGGAGTGAAGACAAGCTCTACAGTGATTCTCTTAGTTTTACCGAGCCGATGGCAGTATTTTTAGTGTTTTTATTGTAGAATATTAACGCAAGTGCAGTGTTAGTGACGTATTTCACATGTGTGACAGAAAAAAAAATCCTCTTTAGTGAAAAATTGACCTCTAAGTGTCGACTATTAAAATCGTTCGTGGCCCTCTTGGAAGTCCGAGAGGGTTAAAACCTAGTTGTGTAAAAAAACTCTAGTGAACAAAAATAGTGATGTCTGCGTGCGTGGTAGAAGAAGGCAGGGAGGAGGGCGGCGGCGCATGCGCGCAAGAGGCCGGGCCTAGCGTGGATCGTGACGAAATGCCGGAGCGCCCGCGCAGGGAAGTATTGCTCAGTGCGCGCGGGCGACGCGCATGCTCCGAGCAGGGACCACATCCCAGCCTGAATTTTCGTAAGTTTTCATGTGTGTGTGTTAGTTGAATTTTCCTGCATTCGTAACTGAAAACACAGTGCATTTAGTTGGCGCTGTGTTGGATTTTCAACGGTAAGCTTGGCACTGAGAGTTGATATTTCAACGATGTTACTCGTTCTGTTTTTTAGTTACGAGGGAAAGTTTGTTGTAGTGTTTTTTTTAAGTGGCCTGTGTTTTTATTACTCATCTTAAGTTGCGGCATGATTTACATTGCTTGTAGTATAAGCTGAATTGACAGTGAATCGTGTACAAGTGAATGTTTATAATGTTTATATAGATGTTTATCTATCTAGTTTGAAACAGTAAGTACATAGTCATCCCGCTATTTCCTTCAATTATTTATAATTTATTACATTCTGTCTTCCTATTTACTAGCAAATATCTCATGTGTATTTATACCTACTCATTATTTGTGGTTGCAGAAAATTATGATCTTAGTAATGATTTACAACTGATGTTTATGTACCTGCTTACGTAGTGTTACATAATAAACCACAACAATAAAAGTAGGTACTAAAATAAATCTATTGTTGAAGGAAAACCACAAACAAACGTTAAAATACATAGTTAAAATTACTACAACATTATTAAAAACTATTTCCTCCAATCTAGCCTCGTTGGTCTAGTAGGTCGCAAGAGAGTGTGCTGAGCATGACGTCTTGGGTTCAATTCCCGGGTGGGACAAAATGTTTTTGGAGTTGTCCATTGAGATCTGATTCTGTAGAGCGCAGAGCCAGGAGGCTAATTGGTGACGTTAGGCTGGTTATCAAGCTACATAGCCTGGCCCACCGTCGCAAAGTCGCATGTCTGTCGGTCTTCTACAGACTGTACTTCGGAGAGTGTGCGCAAGAGCTCCACGAGCTGATCCCACCATTTCCCTTCTTCCATCAGGAGACTAGATATACTGCAGGGTATCACCGATATACCTAGTCGACATTCCACAAATTCGAACGAAGCGCTTTGCTGGGTCCTTTATTTTGCGCACAGCCAAGGAGTGGAATTCCCTGCCTGCGTCGGTTTTTCCGAGTTCATATAACCCTAATTTAAGTCGCGAGTAAACAGGCTTCTTCTGGGTAAGCTCGTTCCATCGTCGACATCACCTCTGCCCTTAGGGCAAGATTGAAGTCAAGAGCAAGCCCATTTATAATAAAAAAAAAAATAAAAAAAAAGATTTTCTCAGTAGCAGCCACGAGTCTAGGTTTATACCAGAATGATGGCAATAGGTTCGCCCTTTAAGACATGGGATTTAAATATAACTGATGAAATGTGGGTATAAATTAGGTACATCTCTGCCTAACCCTTCGGGGATTACAGGCGTGAGGTTACGTTATGTTTCTCCAATCTTTGTACTAAGACAATTTGATTGATTACGTTTATTTAACTTACTTAACTTAATGGATTGAGCCAGTAATTAAGTGGTTTTAAGGGCTGTTCGTAAACTGTAATCATATTAGTAGTATTGAACTATAACAGTGATGTCACTTCATGTTTGTAAGTATCGAAATAATGCTCTACGTACATTAATTAATTTGAAACATTATATAGGTGACTCGACAGAAGGCAAGCATTACATTTGAAAGCTAGAATAATTAGCAAACAGAGAGCTTAAATTGAAAATTTATGAAACCCCTAACGATCTTCAAACGACTTAATTAAAACATCTTTCAAATACGAAAAACTAAATAAAAATCTGTTAATCGTTTTGGGAGCTACGTTATCACAGACATACACTTATAAGCCCTCTTTTTTGGTCGGCGATTAAAAAGACAGACCTATGTAAAAGCGTCAGAATGCAGGTCGTATTGTATAACACAATACATACGGCGACGGCTAGTATAAAGCCATGAAAGAAAATACCACACTGCGCTGACCCCAAAAATTTGGGTAAGGGCGGGATAATGATGCCACGATACCTATAGCTACACATATAATACCCATCATATAACTGTATCAGAAGTAAAATCTTCAAGCTTCTGTAGCTCGTAGCTGGATCAGCTGCTAGTATCAATCTTCAGGTTAATCCGCTCTGGCCTAGGTTATGCTGTGGATGGGTGACCAACCATTAAATTCTGAGTTTCCTCTGTTCCTATGAAATCACGTTAAGCCGAGGTCCACGGTTCGATTCCTGGCGTTATTGTCGGGTCGGTGTTATATATATGTTGTGCTATGTAATAATCACCTTAACAGTTTTCTATTTACGATTCACTATCCTTCTCTAAACACAATTGCTGGAAAGAGATGCAATACACCGAAGTCACTCACCAATAAGGTTTAATACGAATTTGTTTCAGAAACTTCACACTGACACGTATATGTTAATTTCTTCGTATTGTAATGTGTTCGGTACTTAAGGACGTGTTTACAAATCTGACGAAAATAAGCAGTTTTTCGGTACTATATGTGGACAAATGAAACTAAACCAAATGAAACCAATAATTAACACATATAGATTACTCCTTCATCTTCAATAATTACTTCTTTTTATTCGAAAATGTTGGTTAATAATATTGTAAAAAAATATTTTCTGTGCCTCTCCGCACAAAATTAGCGATATCATGTTGACTTTAGGTACACTACTCTCTCTTTTATGACATAAATTTATTTATTTAAAAATATTTTATGGAAGTAGATATGTTCAACTCCAAGAATTTTTATAAATGGTATCAAAATATTACAAGCAGAGCCAGAAAAAAAATAACAATCAAAGCTAAATTTTCGGCAAATTTGTCGTTATTGTGTGAACTTTAAGCGCTTGACTTCAGGTTCATTTTAGCGGTCACTGTCATGATAAATTACGCAAAAATTTGAAATGTAAAACTTAATCTGCGCTCTGCCGCCGTTGTGGGTGGACCCTGTGTCGTTTTTTAGCTGGATCTCGTGTTGAAAAACATAGCTCTAGGAACACAAAATATTTGTTGCAGTAAAACTAAAAAAAAAAACAAAAACCGCGAGAATCCGTAACCGCGTCCTTAAATTATCGCGCCAGTCAATATTTGTCGTTGACATACGAGTGTACAATAGTGTAGTCGAATTAGCAAAAAGGTTGGACGGAATTCGTGTAGTTGTAATTTTTTGTGGAATCATTAGAAGACATGAATATAAGTTTCCTCTAAGTTTGCACCATTCTTGTTATGTACGGAACATCGTTTAATATTAGGTGTTAAACACAAGTCCCATTATTTTGAAATTTTATTAATAACTAATTGTGGTAAGTTTAGATATATGTAGATACCCCTTTGGTGTATAATTACTTTTCACCAAAACAGTGTGAGGTGTATGAATAACTAATTAATTATTATTTTTAATTTGCGGCTCAAGGGAAATTCAGCCTTTTGGTGCAAACTCGTAATATGCTTTTTAAAGCATCATGAACACCCAGTTATTTTAGCACCCTTTTGCACCCCTAGGAAACCAGGATTTTACAATATTTGTAAATTGTACTTCGGGGCAAATTAGTGTAGTCATGGATTTTTTAATATGTAATGTATTCTAAGTATACTACATTCGCACCCCATAAAAATAAGAAATATATAGCCGGAAGTATATACAGAGCTAGCGTACGATGTTTGTATAATTATATAATGATGTCGAAGCAGACGCGGGCGGGGGGAGTATAGTAAGCGTGGTGCGTGGAGTGCTATGCGTTCGCGTTGCGTTAAGATCATTGTTGTGGCAAAAAGCGATCCGTGCGCTACGCAAAATAATTATTTTTTATTTATTTAAACTTCATGCACAATAGTGATACATAGGCGGACTTAATGCCACATAGCATTCACTACCAGTCAACCTTAGGGTTAAATAAGACAACATTGTGGTAGGGTACAAAATATGTAAAAAACAACATCAACTTTAAAAAAAAAAACGAAAAACGAAAGTATATACTTATATAATGATACTAATACATAAATATAAAAATAGAATAAACTAATGAATATTTTACAAATACCAAAATAGAAAAGAAAAACTTAACAATAGGCAATACTATGACTCAATTTTTATTAATTGAGAGCTATTTGGTCTGACTTAAATAGTGGCTACGTACTTTCCTTTTAAAAGTAAATTTGCTTTCAGCTTTTTTAATGCCAAGGGGTAAAGCATTCCAGAGTTTTATAGTTGACACAGCGTAAGAATTTGACAAGAAACAGGTGCGATGAGGTGGAATTTGGAGAATGAGATTTTTGGAAGCTCGAAGGCTACGACTATGACAACTGCCCAACACTTTGAAATAAGTTTTTAAATAATCAGGAGCACGTGGATCGTTCATAATTGAGAAGAGCATGCAGAGAGATCTGAGGGACCTCCTGAGTCGGATAGGCAGCCATTTAGGCTGAGAACGGAAGGAAGAAATATGATCGTATTTACGAAGGCCAAAAACAAAACGAATACAATTATTGAGAAGTCGATCCAATTTATTTAGAAGTTCTTGGGATAAATCAGAATAACAAATATCAGCATAGTCAATAATGGGAAGCACAAGGGACTGAACCAAAGTGAGTTTCGTGCTAGGATGGGATTGTTGTAGGATTTTCTGAAATCCGAAGGGGAGGACACGATAATTCTGAAATCCGGCAACCTGCTCTACTTCCGAGAGGGTGACCGACCGTCCCAGGGTGGTTTTAGGTGTATCGTCAGCAAGTCCCTCGTGAACCACATGGTGAAAATCGAGAGTGTGTCGAACAGGGTTGCGTACCTTATACTCAGAATATCTGCACGATTTTCGCTGAAGGTCATACAGGTCTACACCTCGACGATAAAGTAGAAACCATGAATAAGTATATTTCTAAAGCCATGCATGGTTTCAGAACTTACTTCACCGTTGTCGTAGCGTTGTAGAAGCTAGACAAACGAAGCGAGGATGATCTGCAAGTGGGGCAATTTGTGGTTGGACATCGGATCAACCACCGGGGTCACCAACTGGCCAGTTTTATGGAGAAGGAAGGCCTCTGATGAACTCCTTCTTCAAAAAACGTGAGCACAGGAAGTGGACCTGGTATAGCCCTGATGGTGCGACTAAAAATGAGATAGACTACATCATGTCTACCAACAAGCAATGCGACATACTCAAGGGGCAAACGCCACAAGCATGGTGCAGGGGTGCTCTTCAAAAAGGATGACAGTACGCGGCTGAAGAACTATAGGCCCATCTCACTTCTAAGCCATGTGTACAAGTTATTTTCAAGTCATGACGAATCGTCTCGCACGCAGATTTGACGATTTCCAGCCTCCCGAACCAGCCGGATTCCGACAAGGCTTTAGTACCGTAGACCGAAGAGTATAACCTGCCTCTCTGTTAAGCGTTTGTGGTCTACGAGAAAGCCTTCAATTCGATCGAGACCTGGGCGGTACTACAGTCACTCCAACGATGCCAAATCGACTACTGGTACATCGAGGTGTTGAAGTGTTTGTACAAAAACGCCACCATGTCAATCAGACTTTAGGACTAGACCTCAAAACCTATCCTTCTGCAGCGCGGTGAGAGGGAGACGTCAAGTATCTTCGAAACTGTTCACCGCTGCACTGGAGGATGCCTTCAAGGTTCTGGATTGGAGAGGAATGGGCATCAACATCAATGGCGAGTGGTTCACTCATCTTCGGTTTGCCAACGATATAGTGGTCATGGCTGAGACCATGGAGAATCTCAACGCTCGATGACCTCAGTGGAGCTTAAAATAAATCAAGGTTATGTTGAATGTTCATGTAACACCCACTCCTATCAAGATCGGAGACTCTACGCTCGAAGCTGTGGACGATTATGTCAACCAGGAACGGTTCAGTTGGGTAGGTCTAACTTCGACAAAGAGGTCAATCGTCGAATGCGACTCGGCTGGGCACCGTTCGGGAAGTTGCGCGGTATGTATTTTCTCGCCCAACTTACGACAGTGTCTCAAGACGAAAGTCTATGACCAGTTTGTGTTGCCAGAGATTACATAATAGACAGAAACGTGGTCGCTCACAATGGGCCTCATCAGAAAACTCAAAGTCACCCAAAGGGCAATGGAGAGGGCTATGTTCGGAGTCTCCTTGCGGGATCGTATCCGAAATGAAGATATGCACAAGAAAACCAAGGTTACCGCCATAGCCCGAAGAATTGCCAAACTTTTTTGCGGTTGATTTGCTTCAATTTCTCCAAGATCCCGTGATCAGATCCAGGCCATTTTTCTATGGGACCATCTGTGACCCTTTCAAGCAAAAAAAGATTTTTCCAAATCGGTCTAGGCGGCATCGAGAAATCGGGGAACATACATAAAAAAAAAACAAAGATTGCGACGAATTGAGAACCTCCTTTTTGAAGTCGGTTAATAAATAAAGGACATGCTTGGAGGACACTGCCATTTTATTTTTAACTGACTTCAAAAAAAGGAGGAGGTTGTCAATTCGACTGTATTTTTTTTTTTCATGTTTGTTAGCTCATAACTTGCGACTGGGTAAACTGATTTTCATGATTCTTTTTTCATTTGAAAGCTGGTGCTTCCCGTGTGGTCCCATTGTCACCATTTCAATATCTGAAGATGGGATCTTGTAGAAATCGGGGGAACTCTTCAATAAATAACAGCAGATTAACCGCGATTGTTGCTATAGCATATCTAAGCATTGTTTACGCCATCACACAACATAATATCACGCCTGTACTCACTACAAAGGTTATAAAAACTATTTGGTGAAGATCTGATGGAGAACTTCGGAGATAGGCAACGGAACTCCTCAATTAATGATAGCAAATGGAATGGGATTGCTGAAATCTCATGACTGTCTATTGTTTACACCAGTTCATAACATAACATCACGCCGGTACGTTGTGAAGGGGTAAGCACATGTGAACCACTAAAAAGTGAAAAATAAAAACTTTTTTACAAAAAATAAAACCGACTTCGACAAAAATAAAACACAAAAAAGTGAAAAATAAAAAATCAGCTTCAGAAGTCGGTGGCAAAAACATGAAATCAAACAAACAAAAGTCACCGACTTCAGAAGCAGATCTATTTTTCACTTTTTTGTGTTTTATTTTTGTCGAAGTCGGTTTTATTTTTTGTAAAAAAGTTTTCGTTTAAACACAAGCTGCTTTAGCATTAAAAATATAATCTTTAGGTGCGTACACTATTACTTACTAACAGAGCATTCACAATTAGAAAGTACTCCTTCCTCGTAAAATACATCAAACAACGCGCCTAAGTGATGACGACGCTTATCTCTTCTTGTTAGTTTATTATTCCGTGTCGCGCGCTTGTCACTTCCATGGCGTATTTATTCAGTGGCAATTACTACCTACAATACTAAAAAAATGTATGTTCCATACAAAAATGCCAATTTTTTAAAGGGTGCAAATTTAAAGGAGACCAAATTAATATGATTGTGATGATTTTCAAAACAATCAAAATTTCCCCCGAAGTACAGCGGCAGACATGCGTGAAAAACTAATTTCCATATGTCACACTAGGGTGCAAAATCAATAATGTATTTAGGTCAAAATGTCTAACCGTTTCCTCAGTTTACAAAACTACACAATTTTCCCCACAGCCGCAATGACCAAAAAACACTTTTTTTTTTGTTTTTTTTTTTTTTCTGTTTCTGCGTTGGTCTTATTAAAATAAATAAAATGTAATAATGTAGACTGAGGTGTAATAAAGCGTATAAAAAATTACGCTGAGTACATCTGTGTTCTCTGGTTAGTTATGACTAATTAATAGTTTTCACCCCCTTCCGTAGGGGTGGTAAAAGCAATTTGTTTTTTATACTCGATCTTTAACTCATACAAATCCATCACAAACGTTTATGCCTCTCCGGAGAATTTAATCCAATCTTTATTAAAAAATGGCCTAATTTGACTACACTACAATGCGATCAAATTATCTTGGCAGCTCCGAACTTCGTGCATGTCATTTTGTTACAACGAATGTATAAAAGTGTTATGATATTTATTTTATTTGTATTTCTCACTGTTTAAATTAGATATTTTCTGATCGTTTAAGTATTGGTTTATCTGGCAATAACAGTTTTATTCCCAAGTTTACATGCGTAAAATTTCGCAAAGCCTATGTTCAGAGCTGCCAAGATAATTTGATCGCACTGTAGTGCCCGTTGGAAAAATTAGAATGAAAAAGTGTAGTTCAGTATCACGCTTGACTCTCTGATTGGTAGCACCTATCATCATGTGCCCTGTTTTTCATTCAGTAGGGACTGTTTTCCGTTGAGCATAGATATATACCTAGTGTTCAAAACTTTTTAGTGTTCATTGCCTCTGATAGTGATAAAGTTTTTATATACGGAAAACTTACCGAAATTGTTAATTGTTGTTCTAAAATAGATATACTTTTCATTACTTTTTAATGTTTTCTTATTATCTTTTAGGCTGCAAATAGATTTTTAGTGATGTACTAAGACTTCATAACATATTATGTCTTACTCTTCTTTATTTTTATTTTATTCATGTGCTGTTATCTGGAAATAGAGCAGTGTACATTTAAGTGTATAATTTATATTTATATATATGTTTTATGAGCTTTAGTGATATATAAGTGACTACATAGTATCTACTAATATTAAACAATTGTGTTAACGTAACCTTGGCATTGTGCGGTTACAAATTTACCTTCACCTATATTAACTAGGTAAGTTTTCCTTATTCTATCCTCGTGGTTAGGGGGCGTGGTTCAACAATAAAAGCCACATAGGTTGATCTAGGGACCAGTGCCCATCTATAACATACAGAGACCTTCCTTGCCACGGATAGCACGTTCACTAGCCTTGTCTGTCACCTGTAGATTATCAGCCACTCAGATCAATCTTCAAATTAGGGGCCGTAGTTCAATAATAACACCCGCATGTGTTGACTTGTGGTTCGGTAACCATGCAATACGGGACACTTTCCTTGCCTCGGAAAGAATCTTAAATCTGTCATTTGTAGATCATTGGTAGTCGTAACGGAGGAGCTCGAAGCTAGATAATAACCGCCACGAGGAAAAAAAAAACAGATTATACCGTGCTTGCCTTATAGGTTTGTCTGTACTCGGTATGTAATGAGTCCCATCATTACATACCGAGTTTCTTCCATGCCTCAGAAAGCACGTTAAGGCGAGGTTGCAGTACTTTGTTTTTATGTACGCACGACCTCACCCCCCGCCCTGCCGCGCGAGCGATATAATGCCTAAATTTTGACTGTTTCTTGCTTCTTGGAGAAAAACTATAAAGAAATTATACAATATGTTTTCAACTTTTACTTCAGAATAAAAAGTTCTATCTATTGATATAAATTTTATATAAATTCATGATGAAATGTCTTAGCAGTACACGTTTGAAATTGTGATTTAGAGTCATGTTTGATAAAAAAAAGTATCGAGCCGATCATTCATCGCGTTTCTATCTTTACGATTTACTAGAGAGTATGTTCAATTTTTATGTAATGATTTTTATTTATTAAAAAACTCGTATTTAGTTCGATTTTTATAGGTTCAAAAATCTTAAAAAGTACTGCAAAGTACTGCCTTAAGCAGTTGATCTTTTACAGTCGTAACTGAAAGTATGACAACCGGTCTTACGAAATTATCTTACCCTGTACTAACTGGGTTGTGGAGGTCGATAGGCGACTGCCTAAAAATATTCAGCGGCATCTGATTAGACTTCAAGCTGACCCCAACAAAGTTGTGAACAGGCTAGGTAGATGATGATAGTCGTAACTTGTTGTCAGAACACTCAAAATCCAACAAAGGATTTCGTACCATGGATTTTATGTCGTGTTACCCAAGGACTAGGTTTTGGACGTCACAGAGGCAGTCGCTCCTGAAAGAATTATACACCTGCATCCAGTTCAACTGGAAGCCAACCCGAACAAGCCAACCACTCACAAGTACTGTTGATCCCCAGTAGTGTTAACAATAATTATCGTGTCCTTTCCAGTTGACCAACGAAGCGAGAATTGTGAGAAATATCATTAATTGCTTGTTGCCCGGGCAACGGGAAATGAATTCCTAGCGAGTTGCGCATATTGTGTTAATGAATGGGGAATATTTCTCATTAGGCAAATGTTTTTTTGAAATAAAATGTGGGACGATTGACCTCTAGGGATCAAGAATTGAATAAAGCTACGTGAGTTACAAAGAAATTGACTTCAAAAAGTATTTTTTTAAAGAGTTCATAGAGTTTTTTTCAATATGTTTACACTTAGTAACGTTTAGAAGTAAGTTTTGCCTACTATATTGATTTAATTTTCATGTTACGTTACGAAATTATTATTTTGGAACCGATAGTATCATAAAGTAATTCATATTTCAATGTTGCTTCAATCGTTATTTCACGAGTTGCGATTGAACTTTGACAAGTGCATGCATATTATTGCTCGTGACTTTACCTTCTGACTCTAATCAGTGATAAACCTAAGTTGTAATTTTACATAACATCACGCCTGTAATCCCCGGAGGGTTAAAAAAGAAAATACGCGAACAACCACATGGTTGTTCTATTTCGTACACCTAATGGAACAACCACATTTCGCCAGTTGTGTTCAAGTCCCATCATCACCATATCAGCCCGGAATAAATAAATAAATTGAGACAACATCACATACATTGTCCTGGTCCCAAACTAAGGTTTTCCCTTGTACAGTCGAACAAGCTAATAAGTATACAGGGTAGAGATCTTTATAATTCTATAACACTGAAAATAATAATAGTAATTTTGTTTTATCAAGTGTTTCGCATTAAGCGACTGATGTCAAACGCTGTATCGTTTGATATCAGTCTCTAAATGTATCTGTATAATTTTAAAAGTAAATACAAGTCAGCTGGCTGTATACTTATTAGCTTGTTCGACTGTACTATGGTAACCAGGAACAACGAAGGTACTCACACCCAGACCCAACACAAATATCTATTTCATCAACAAACATTTGTGTTGGTGCGGGAATCGAACCCGCTACCCTTGCGTCTCAACCGGCGCTCTAAACCACTGCGCTAAACGGGTCGTCAAAAATCACTCACAGCTGAGTATAGGACTCCCCTTTTTTCTGCCGCACTTCCCGGTTTTGTGCGTACCTCATCCACGTGTTTAAAGCGACTTTGTAATAGGGATCAAGCTCATAAGCCATCAGTCGAGCACAAGATTCCGTGGCTGCTACTGAATATTTCCTGATGGATTAACCCAATAACAGCCCGTCCTGAGAATAAAACTTGGAACTTCATGCTTAACAGTCGCGCTTGCAACTTCTACCCAACGCCGTTCAATGCGATTGTGTATTGTTTTATGTCAAGGGAAAACATCTTGTATATCATGTCCGTCCATATCTCATCAATTAAAGAATTAATTAGAATTGGCAACTACAGTACACTCACAGTTATTATGCCTTGTGACTGGGACTGTAGCTTAGTTTATAAAAGTGCCTGTAACTGGCCTACTTGACATCGGCCTCGTTCAAGCTGAGCTAGGTTGTCTATACTTATGTTTGTTGAGTTTGAATTAAGAGGATAGTCTTCGAAACTCCTGAACAGATTCGGCAAATTCTTTCGTTTATGGGAAGCTATATTGTCCATGGGCACGTCATCCTTATCCTTACGAATATTATAAATGCGAAAGTAACTCTGTCTGCTTGTCGCGCTTTGACGCCAAAACTACTGAACCGATTTAAATGTTTGGTACACAGATAGTCTAAAGGCTAAAAAAGGACATAGGCTACTTTTGATTGCGAAAAAAGGGTTGTAAGGGATTAAAAGGGTTAAAAGATTACTTTTGGTCGCGATAACCGACATCTAGGTACGCGGGCGAAGCCGCGGCCCTCAGCTACTTAGTAGACTACATTTAAAACGTTCCCGTGTCATAATTTCCGATCATAACGCAAACGAAGTCGCAGGAAAAAACCTGTTTTCTTATAAATATCAAATTCTGAAAAAATAATTACAAATATTTTCAATTACACTTAAATTATGTAAAGAAAAGAAGCTGTGAAAATCATCGAGATCTGTATAGCCTTCTCCAAACTTTGCTGAGGTCGTCTACCAGTCTAACCGGATGCAGTTGAATACCAGTAATTTATATGGCGCGTCTGCCTGTTTGACGGTCACAACCTAGTTAGTACTGGGTAATGTGATATCCCTCGTTAAGACTGGTTTCAGTCTTCTGGGTCACTAGTAAACGTGCAAATATAACCCTGTTTTTCCAAAACAACGTGGCTTTGTTATTCCAGTGTTTCAAACGTGAACTGTTGGCTAATTTGCATGCAAAAAGCGATGAAAAGCTTGGCATGCAGATCAATACGTCGTAAACAGGGCACGACTTGATTATACTCGTACTGTATCAACCTAAACCTTTTACTTTTACGTGTCACCATGGGCAGTTGAGGCTGTAAATTCTATAGATGTCACATGTGCTGTGATTTATCTATACTAATATTATAAATGGGTAAAATTTGTTTGTATACATTATTTGTGGGTGCTATAGGCTTTAAATTATATTTATATCATGAATATTAGCCGAGCTATTACGATGTTTGCCGACGAAGTCACGGGTGAAGTGCTAGTTACACATTTAGATATAGAGCCAGGAGCCAGGTTTATGTACAAAACTTTGGTTCTAGCACACAAAACATTGAATAAACGTTTCTGCGATTATTGTTTTCGATTTAAAAATTAAATGTTTGAGCAGTTCGTCCGTGCTAGAGGTTGCCCTAGTTAATAACGAACTGCTCAAACATTTAATTAAAATTTGGTCGGTCAATCATGTTAAAACTGCTGTGGTTTTAGTTATTTCTGCTGTGTCCAGATGTTCATAGACGATGACCACTTTCAGTTAGGTAGACCACTTGCTTGTTTTACACCAAAAATATTTTAGTCATCATAAGTATCTGCCAAAATTTCCCCAAGTATATTGGGGTTGGTTTTTAGCCTAACAGGACGCAACTGTATTTTACGATACATAGTATTCTTCGTCGAGTGACTCCACAACTCAGTAATTGGGTAAAACGATACTCCTTGTTAGGACTTATTGTCAGACTTCCCGTAACACAGACCCGTAACGACGAACAATACAAAATAAACTTCTCAAGAAATTGAGACAGCACAGATTAACATCAAAAACAGTTATTTACGTCTTCAAACGTTATTTATCCTGTGTTTGTAAATACTACATTGGCCAAATTGAAAGCGATACATATGCCGCCTTCTATTATCTTAGTACCATCAGGTTTAACAAAGGACATCTCGCAGATGGAATTTCCAGGCTTCCAGGCATTCATTTGGTTAGTGAATGTTCAATCACTGACTGATACTGTCGAGGGTCGGCAACGGTCTCTTATCAGGACGTGTCTGGTCGCTCTTACTATTATTGATTTTATTGTCTGAAAGAGGTTTTCCTAATATTATCAGTTGAATTGTGTTTTTGTCGTTGTTTGAAAAATTTAATAGGTATGTCATAATTAAAACTCTAAACTAACTATTAAAAGTATAATAATTCGAAGAGCTATCTAGCTAGAGCCATCATCCTTTAGATGACTCTTCCAATTATTATACTATTCTTCATCTCTTAGATTTTTGACTTGATATTACCTACAAAAAATACTTGGACACCGTCTTCTTCTTCTCAAATCGATGACTTAGATTTTGTTCGACCTGAATGAACAGCTCTGCCGTTTGCCTCATTCAAGGTCTGGAGGGAACAGTTATTCGTGCATGATGGGCAAGAGAGATGGTGTGGCATATCCTGGGTTGGACGCAAAAGGGTGAAAAGTGGTAGTCTCATAATATTAGTCATGGCCCCTTTTTTTTTTTTGTGGGTGGAAAATCATCTAATAACCCCCCGCTCTTGGGCAGAGCGAAGGGGAGTGTCAGACTTCTACTGACTAAAAACCAAACCCATGTTCCTTCTTCGCCCTTGTGTCGGAGCCGCGTTAACCTTTCGACAATCCACAGCCCCGACGGGTCATGGCCCCTCAATTCATATCAACACCCACAATTATAGTATTTAGTATTGTTGCAGATGATAGTATGATGAAATTACCATACGAAGTATTATTATAATATTATTAGTATTATTATTATTAGTTTCAATTTATAATTTTAAGAGGAACTAAGAATCTGAATGAAGTTTAGGCTCTCAATCTGTTGTGGTTGAAGTGGCTTTGCAATGAATCACAGGATGACTCAAAGCGTCATTATTACGAATTTGTCAAGTATGGTAGAAATGAATGAAGGTTCATTTGATTTGTCAATTAATTTCAGTAAGTATAAAATAAAAATAAACATGAGGCTTTGATTCCTGGGCTGCTGGTTGTTCGAAAGAGATACCACAGCCTCGGCACAAGGGCTAAGAAGGAACATGGGTGGATTTTAGTCAGCACTGGGATTCCGCTCTGCTCAGTGCGGGGGGGGGGGGGGGGGATGTTGGGTTATTTGATGATCACACACCCCCCCAAAAAAAGGGCTTTGTAATATATTAAAGGCAAAGTGTTATTGTGAATTTTCGTTAGTAATTCCTCAGGAGCAGCTAAGGAGTTTGAATGTATGTATACCTTGACGAAGGCTCGCCTTCTATTACACCGAATTTAAAAATAACTGACAAACAATGCGGGTGTGGTAAATGAGGGCGTACTATGAGGAAAACCTTTGCCAAACCCTTCGGGGATTAGAGGCCTGATGAACCGTTATGAAATTCTTTATAGTATCCTGAAATTGGGATTTTCAGTTGGTCTTTTACGTTTTAATTTTTACCCGACTACGGCAAAGCCAAAAGGAAGGGTAATGATTTTGGCAGTCTATGTATGTATGTATGTTCCACCGTAGCGCCTAAACTACAGAACAGATTTTAATAAATGAGGTGTCAAAAGATTCGTAAGAATAGCCCGAGTGACATGGGTTATATAAATTTTATGAAATATTTTTATGACGGAAGTTAAATGTCAGATTAAAACATCGAACAAAAATTTAATTGAGATGATCGTAACATGTTTGGTATCAAATGAAAGGTCTTGACAAGCACATTACAAATATGCATATTATATTATAGTTTTAGTCAAAATATGCGTTTAGAATGCGGTCAAACCATTCTCGCGGTCAGGTCTGTGTTATTTATTCGTATTGTGTAAATAACAAACCAACATTAAGTAGAATATTACAATAAGAATGTAATATATTATTACGTATTTATTACATAATTATAAGTAACACACAAAAATAAAATTCAAATAAAAAAATTAGTTTAAAAATCTAAAACCCGACTACTAACAAAATCGCGGTCAAAGTAGAAAACAAGAAAATAATTCTTGTCTGATATTCTTCGTAGTCGCATGCCACCTTGCTAATGGCAATTAGCAGCTGACTTCCGTTTCAATGAGAACGCCATGAAGGAGCATCAGGTATCAGTGGCATGCGACTGCGAAGAATATCAGACAAGAATTATTTTCTTGTTTTCTACTTTTAAGACCGCGATTTTGTTAGTAGTCGGGTTTTAGATTTTTAAACTTATTTTTTTATTCTGTGAATTGTCGGATTTATACTATATATCATTGAGTGCCCTTTCGGGGAACGCAATTACGTACTAATTCAGTAAACCAGTAGTATAGCCACAGAACCATTTCACCGAGTACGGCTTACATTCCAGTTTACCCGGAGACAAGCTTAATGCTATTTGCCGGGCATAGTTCCAAACTCGGCAGCAGTACTGAGAATTTCCTTACAAGAGAACTAATAACACTTCAACGGTAGTCCATTTAGAGACTAACTAGGTATACCTTGAATGAGGTTTGTTTGATTTGAATTTGCTAGATTCCTCTACAAAAGTAGTGATTGTTTTATGCACAAAACACGTGTGATTTTTCATTATCTACTTGCTTATTTCCAGTAGATTTTGCATGAAAGTGTAACAAAAATCCATCAATTTTCACAAACTTCCGCATTTATAATATTAGCAGGATTTCTCTATTAAAAAAAAAAAAACAAGAGTACTACACACATTTATGATGTGCCCTGATTTGGCACAGCCGGCCAGCCGATCGTGCCGTCAATTTTGCCAAATCAGGTCGACCCAACCATGCATGTAGCGTCCTAAGATAGAACGTCTCAATTTTACGACTGAAACTTGAAATCACGCTGAATTCTTAAATCCTGAAAGATGGAAGTTCATCGCGTTCTATTTCTCGTGATGTCTGAAAATAAAAGATATCAATACTCTATTGCTAACAAAGCAATTACTTCAACTTCTCATTTTTAGGGTTCCGTAGTAAACTAGGAACCCTTAAAGTTTCGCCATGTCTGTCTGTCCGTCTGTCCGTCTGTCCATCTGTCCGTCCTCGCTTAATCTCTGTGACCGTTAGCACTAGAAAGCTGAAATTTGGTACCAGTATGTGTATCAATCACGCCGACAAAGTGGTAAAATAAAAATTAGAAAAAAATGTTTTATTAGGGTAGCCCCTATATATATGTAAAGTAGGAAGTGATTTTTTTTTAATTTCAACCCTAACGTGTGATAAATTGTTGGAAAGGTATTTAAAAATGAATAGGGGTGTACTAAAATCATTTTTTGATAATGTCAATAATTTCGGAAATAATCGCTCCAAAAGTAAAAAACAATGTGTCCCCCCCCCCTCTAACTTTTGAACCATAAGTTTAGAAAATATGAAAAAAATCTTAAAAGTAGAACTTTATAAGGATTTTCTAGGAAAATCATTTTGAACTTGGATGGAAACATTTTTTGTACAAAAAAGACAAAAAGTTGTACATAATAATTAAAGTAAGTTAAGTTAAGTAAGTAAGTAGCATAAGTTTGTAGTATAATCGTATAATGCAAGCATTTTTTTTTAACTTCGTTTACATATTTTATTATCCTGAACGTATCTTTTTTCAATCAAAAAAAGAATTATCACTACGGAACTCTACACTGACTAGCTTGGCCCGACACGCTCTTGGGCGGTTTTTCATACTCTATGGGTTCGAACGAACTGATAGGCTTAACACCTGAAGGCTAGCTACTGGATACACGACTAGCGAGGCCAGGCATGCGGATTCGAAAATCATATAATATTTAATTGTGTTTCACTCTGCTGTTCGCTAGGCGACTCACTATTCTCTATGTTCTAAGTAAGCCGCCTGTCCATTGCGTACAGATAAGTTGTTCATCATCTTCCTGCCCTAGTCCCATTCTACTCGGGGTCGGCGCAACACGTTGTCTATTTGCATTCTCCTCTGTCAGAAGTTACGGTATAATTTACTCCTTTCTTCTTATAACCTGCAGTTCATCCATCTTTTCTGTGGCCTTCCTCTCCCTCTCCATCCATAAACCTACATCAATTTTTAGTCACATGCGTTTCATTCGAGTGTTTGAAATTATTGGTAAACAAAATGATCAGCAGAGCATATTCCCTTGAAACTCCAAATCCTATCAAATCAAACAACGCGGCTGGACTTTGCATGTGAACACAGACAAGACCCATCATGACTAGCTGACCCGCGCAACTTCGTCTGCGTTATCTAAGAGAGAGAGAGTGGTTTAAGGAATAATCTCGTTTTTGCTACATTTTTCATGTATGCTCCGCTCCTATTAGTTGTAGCGTGATTTTATATATATATAGCCTTACCTTCCCTTTACCTTTCTCGATAAATGTACTATCCAACACAAAAATATTTTTTCAATTCCAACCAGTAGTTCCTGAGATTAACGCGTTCAAACAAACAAACTCTTGAGCTTTGTAATGTTAGTATTGATAGATTAATGAACTATGTCCTATTTACCCAGAATACGGCACATCGCACCTGTGGGGCCAGAACAACAGTAGTCGTCGCGGGTGGAGTCGCAAGCGCACTTCGGCGCCACAGATGAGTAACGTGCACGGATCCATGCCGCGGGTGGGGCTGGTGCTGCGCTCGCGGCGGAGCTGGCCGGTGGCACCGCAGTCGTGTAGAAGGTAAGCAGTACTCTCTCACAAGCTTTGAACATAGCGCGGAAAATTGCCAACATAATATCGGTTTTTTTGGCGGTTACTTTTCGAAAAGTGGGCTTTGGAAGTACACGATGTAACTGCCCCATCCCCATGCTATCATCGGAAGAGCAGAGATACGGCGAAGCATCACCGGTATATGGTTGAAGTCCCACGTACCCGAACAAAGCACTTTGCTTATTGATTTTTTGTGCGAATCGCCGGTCTGTGGAATAACTGCCGGCTTCTCTGCTTCTCGATCGTTTCTAGATCTCTTCAAAACTAATTTTCACTCGAACGGTAAAAGTTTAGGAAAGAGTGCTTCACCATAAGCTCGCTTCACATCAGGCGAGTTACGGTCAAACGCAAACCTGTTAAATTGAACAGGTAGCAAATTTGATATACAAATAATAGTGGTAGACGAGAATGCTGCTGTTTTCTGGAAGCATAGTCCAGTCAGGCTTAGTGACAGATGTGGCTCTGGCTGGCCTTACACTCAAGGCATCCACCGGAAAGTTATAACCGAATTTTCTTGTGCAGTCGACAGCTTCCTAGGTAGACATGTGAGATGCTTTTTAAAAAAAATCTGTAGTATTTCAAGAGAAGCAGTGATGAAATAAATAACATAAAATAATTACTAATTCGGCAAAATTAGCTCTAGACTACCACAAGTGATAGCACATTGTATAAGTTGTTGGTGATTGTCACATCTTGTTATTGTTCCGATTGAGTGTGTTTTTTGCATGGGCAACTTCTGAGTCACGCGTAAGGGATGTTCATTTTCCTGGTGTCACATTTCTACTCAAATACAATTTACTAGTCGATAAATAAAATAAAATAAAAATAGCGGTTGACGTGTAAATGCCTATGCATATACTTCGCGGAAAATATGCATAATTTCCACTTATGCGTCGCGTGGCGTAATATTGTGGCTACATGGTAAAATATATATATTATGGAACAGTCCATAATAATTGATATAGTTACTGTAAGTGATTTTTATTTTATGACGGATATTTTCGATAGAGTAAGTTAGTGCCCTATAAATCACATTATTAATATATTTTCTGTTTTATATGTGTTAAGTGTTGCGTGGGTTTTCTAGGATTACGTATTTATGATCTGATATAAAACATTAGAAACTTTTTTTTTAATAATACATATATAAGGACAAATCATATTCGACTGTTCAAAGTCGTAGAAGTTCATATTTTGACCTTACCGTATCATTCGATTAAAACTTTTATTCAGAACTTTTTGTATGTGGAGTGGAGTGTGTTTGTGTATGTGAGTTTATATGTTTGTGAACGCACCCACGATACAGGAGAAATTCCTAGTGTGGGTCAACATTAAAAAAAAAAAAAAAAACAAACAAAACTGCACCGATTTTCATGCCATTTTCACCAATGGATAGAGTGGTTCTCAAGGAAGGTTTTTGGATATAAATTAACAGACATCCACGCCGGCGAAACCACGGGCATCAGCTAGTCATAAATAAAATAAAAATAAAACTTGTGTCAGTAAAAGACCCTTTAAACTGCGTTAGTAACACTTCACTAAGGTTCACAAGGTTGAATTTCCGATACTCATGATCGTCTACATTAGCGACGTGCTAGTGTACAATAATAGCATCAACTTAACCCTACTTATAAGTCAAGGAGCCCGGAGGCGCTGCCAAGAAAGCTGACTGCACTTCCTATGGCGTGGTTTAAGCGCTAAGTAAACACTTTGCTAACTAAGAATGTGTCGTCGGCATTATAGGGTAGAGTTTCGATTTGAATATTCTCTATTTCTTTCCTTGTTTTCGGTGTAAGGAATATTAGGTGCGGAACCTTGGTACTTATTTCTGTTGTAAACTGTGTGTGTAGGTTCTCTTGCTAATCG
Organism: Diarsia dahlii; assembly: GCA_949775195.1. NCBI lineage: Eukaryota > Metazoa > Arthropoda > Insecta > Lepidoptera > Noctuidae > Diarsia > Diarsia dahlii. The sequence goes on along the minus strand of OX459194.1, from coordinate 10,605,432 downwards.
CATCTTGATGTGAAATATTGATTTATATAATATTATGCGCCTTGGTAGTAAAACCAACTCGGCAAATGATTACCTATTGTGTAACTGCCTCCGTGGTCGAGTGGTTTAGGCATTTGCCTTGTGACCCGGTGGTCGTGGGTTCGATGATTCCCACGAGAAGCATACTTTGTAAAGTTGTTTCCAGTTTGGATAGGACATTGCAGGCTTGAATCACCTGATTGTCTGATAAAAAGATGATTCCGTGCTTCGGAAGGCACGTATAAGCCGGTGGTCCCGGCCGCCAAATGGCGGTCGTCAAACTATGATAGAAGCCCTTGCGGCGGTTTAGAAATTCTGACACTAGGGTGCGTGGGGTCGTTAGACCTTACTGGTAGACCACACGGTATGAAGAAGATTACCTATTGTGTATTTTTTTTTTTCAATTTACCTACCAACATACACTCATGGACTTATTTAGAGTAACGCTTCAAATTAAAGAAAAATACTAATTTATGTACAAAAACTTCTTAATACAAACTGAATTATAGTTTGAAAAATGAATTACTTCAATAGTCTTTTGTTTCTGGCTTTCGTGTGTTTTTTTCGTTTATTTGTTATTTTCACTATTCTATTGAAATAATTTTGCTGACGTAGGCAATGGACGTAGGCGTATTAATTTCATAAAATCTGTCATTTTTCAAGTTTTTTTTTACATAAACGTTACTTTAATTGATAATGGCCGCAGTTATAAAGAAGTGGCTCAAACATTGCGAGTTTCCAAATCCGTCATCTTTCGAATTGTTCAACGTTACTGGCAGACTGGAAAATACACGAGACGTGCAGGGCAAGGTCGCAAGAGAGTCACATCATCACATCAGAGACGATCGATTTATGGCAAGCACTGTTCTGAGAAATCGCACTTTGGCTTCTTCGGAAGTCAGATCTACGCTCCAGGTCGTTCGACAGGTGACAATTAGCACTAAAATCGTAAGAAGAAGACTTAAAGAAGCTGGAATAAAGCCGCACTTGCCAGCTAGACGACTGTTACTCACCACAGATTTTATGAAATTAATACTGAAGGATCTGGCAGTAATGAAATGATTCAGAGATGAAACAGTCGTATTTTCGTTTTAGATATTCCTTTCGATACGTAAACATGACTTTCATGTGACGACACATGAAAATTATAGGCGAGTAGGAAGAAAGTAAACACTTGATGAATTTATTACAAATCTAGTGACGTATCCCGCTTCGCGTAGCTTTTAGAGATTTTTTAATTAAATAAACTTTCCCGAATTCATTCTTAAAATAATGGTAAGAAACGCATCCTTGGCTGAGTTTAAATTAACAACACATACAGACACGTAAGCGATTTTAATTTCTAAGTAAGTGCCTATAGAGTGTTTTTTATAATAAGTCTGACCACCAGTCTTACCAAGGGGTTACATATTACCCAGTACCAACTAGGTTGTGGAGGTCAGATAGGCAGTCGTTCCATCGTCAGTAGGCATCTGATTAAACTGGAAGTCAACCCCAACATAGCTGGGAAATGACTAGGCAGATGATCAAGTATTGAGTGAAAAAACAATAAACTTCGTCCAGATGTTTTGTGTGTTGTATATTTTTACCCGACTGCGGCGAAGCCCAAAAGGAGGGTTATGTGTTTGACGTGTATGTATGTATGTATGTAAGTATGTATGTATGTATGTATGTATGTCCGACATGTCCGTTTCTTTGTTCCCTCATAACTCATAAACGGATTAACCGATTTGAATGAAATATACGTCATTAGATTTGTCTTGATGGCGCAAGTGTTATAGGCTACATTAAAATAAAAAAAACAAAGTAAAATTGCGGATTTTGGGGGCCAAATCGCGGAGCACAAATTTTTTTTTTTCCAATACCATTGAGTAGGGTATCAAAATAAAGGGTTTTAAAAGGAGATTACAAAAATATATAACACTTATATGTTTAAAAGTGTTAAAAAAAGTGTGCTAAATTCAAAGTGGAAAATTCTGTAAACAAGCATAAAAGTTAAATCATCTGCGAAGAATTTTAATTTTAATTTTACGCGACCAACGAAAAACAAACACAAAAGAACTAAAAAGCTGGAAATAAAAAAAGTAGTTAAAAAACTAAAAAACCCGACTGAAAAAACTGAAAAGCAAAAAACAAGCACATTTTAAATTAAACAAAACTTGGAAGCAGGCGGGGTTCATTTTAATATTAAATTATGAAAAGAAAACATGAAAATAGAATGGACCCCGCCTGCTTCCAAGTTTTGTTTAATTTAAAATGTGCTTGTTTTTTGCTTTTCAGTTTTTTCAGTCGGGTTTTTTAGTTTTTTTTTTATAAAAATTCGTAACAGTTTGTTGGCATACATTGTCAGTCTTCAGACACTTCAGATCCTTTTATAAAACACGTCCAATTTGTTTGAAAGATTCTCTATTGTATCAGAATATTGTATTAGCGGACGAAACTTGTCTAGACTATCATAATATCTAACATAATATCTAACATAATATCTAACACAAAGTTATCCTTTTGATAAAAATATAATACCGAAAAAAATATGTCAGTCGACTGAAAATGACGGGAGGGACCCCATGTGTAGCTTGAAAGTTATTGTTTGTTTATTCAACAGGGGATCGGACAAAAAAAACTAATTAGTCCGTCAGATAGATTTCCAAAAAATATTAACCACGTATTTTTTCTTTTTTCACGTAAACAAAAACTGAAGACGATACAGTGCTTCGAAAACTCGTGTGACGTCATATGATAGTACATTTTGTACCTTCAATTGACGTTTCAAGCCCCACTCCATGATCTTTGACGCGCTTTATCTTCGTCATTTTTTATTGATTTGATAAAACAAAAAACACGTATCCAATATTTTTCGATAATCTAACTGACGGACTAAACAGAATCATATTTTTTTGAGTCAGTCCGATCCCCTATTGTAACTCTCTTGTGGATAACCGGTCCAGCAAACGATGTTATAAAATTTTAATGCTGTAATAAACAGTCTCAATGGAGACAGGTAGTTTGCAAATAACATTACATTTTTCCTATATTCATTAAGAGCTCGTGGTTAAATAATAAAAGCCGCACGGGTCAATACGCGAGATAATAATCAGCTGTCCCATACATTCGAATAGGTATTTAAATTTTGCCTCCAACTCTATTAAGAAGTCTAGCAAAACCATCTACTTTAGCCTACCAACCCCCCCGAGTAAAGCTTCCGTTAAGTGACACGTTAAACGCAATTTAAACCGTGTTTAACTCAACTAACCGTGTTTATCTATGTAATTAATTAACGTCTAGTCACTTGCCGCTTCATCGATTAACTTCGCTAGTTCGTTTGAACCTTAACTGAAAAGCAATATCGTCCGCCAACCTTTTTGTGAGACAGTTTCCGATAATCTGTTATTAAGTTCTTTAAATTAAGTAATAAATTGAGCACTTTTTAAACAAGTTTTATTATTTTTGGGCTGTAATTATGTTTGTTCTTTTTGCGTTGGCAAAAAAGGCGAAATAGACAAGTTGATAAGATAATTTTTTTAAACACATTTTTCATAACCTATATTTTTTTCAATAGTCATATTTATAAAAGTTATAAAATTAAATACTCTTATATAACCTTGAGGTCTCAGTTAAAGATTTATTCACATTTCGTGTTATTAAAAAAGTTATAATTTAATTCTGAATTTCAAACTTAACTTTCCTATTACAGATAACAATAATAAAGGAAATTGAAATACGAATATTAAATTGGTTTTGAGACCGATTCTCACCTTCATTCAGTCGGCTTTTGAAAAGGTTTCAAGATCCGCTATAATTTGCGGCGTAAAAGGTTTGAATAATGATTTGTCACCTTAAAATGAAGCAAATAAATTAATTATTTGAGAAACTTTTGTTGCTAAAAATAACACTGACTGAAACAACAGAAAAATAACTTTAGCTTCTGAACTCAGTGGCTTATGTTTGTTTGATTTAGTTTTTTCTTTTTATATCTCTGAAGATCAGCATCAAATATTCACAAAATTTAAAAGAGAGCCCTTATATGATATTCTTCCAAATATAGAAAGATCATCGAAATCTGTTCACAATTGTAAAACACAAAAAAAAACTGACGAATTTATAATCTCCGGGGTTGGTGGGATCTACCTCCTAGTGGTCTACCCCGGGCAACGGAATCGCTGACTTTTGTTAGCGGTTACGGCTGAATGATCTCAACACTGGTGGAAGGGCCTGCAAAGGTCCGCCTGGCTAGTTACCACCCTCCCGCCGAAGTCCGGCGCCAAACAGTTCACTGTGTTCCGTTGGTGCGCGGGAGAGCCAGTGCTACTGGGAAGGCTCGCTCCATCGTAGACCTCATCCTTGCTCAGGCAAGCCACGAGGTCAAGAGCTGACCCATCTTAAAAAAAAAAAATCTCCATCTTTTGGACGTCGGTTAAAAAGAGGTTTGTGGTTTGTACTCAAAGAACTGGCAATAAAGGAAACATAAAATATCTCACTTGTTATACCCCGAGGTGATAGCGAGAATCCTTCGCCTTTGATGGTCCCACATTGGGTCGAGAACATCACTATTAGCCCCGGGATATACTAACGAATTATACTATTATTTTCTTCAACCCAGCGTTGCACTCCAAACTTATATTTCAAAAGTCAGTCTTTGTTAAGTGATTTCCAAAAGTCAATTTGTTCTAACCTCCATAAGTTTCATTTAACCAAAATAAACTTAGCAATTTTATTAATTCAAAATGTACACTAAATAAACGAACAAAGGACTGCCTGCCGAACCAAACCTGTAGTTTGCAACCCCGTACGTTGCGTTTGTGTCAGGGACATCACTATACAGGGTCCTATATCTGTATAGATACTTGGCTCTTGATTGCCACATGCCATAAAACAATTACTGTGGGCAATGTGGTGGCTAACAAGAGGGGTGGGGGGGGGGGGGGTGCCCCCTACTGTCTCACGTTACGTTCAGAATTTAAATGAGACATTATCGTGAAGCAACACAGCTTTACGTATTTGTAAAACTAAGCAAACAGATTGCGTTTCCTAATGTTAGCGTTCCACATTCCGTTTCAATTTTGTTTTGCGTTAGTTAGAATGTTAGATAGTTGTTTTATTGTGTAACTTTTTATGTTTGTGATGTACACGTATCATACTGAAATATCCAATGTTTGTCCGTTATTCGAGCTTCTATTAAAACTTTCCTGTTGGAGCTATGTTAAAATTCATGCCAGAAGCACTCAGGTTTTAATACTTTTTATTGAAAATACTTTTTATGCCGTAAAGCCATTAAAAAACCTTTACAACAAAAGATGGATTAATAGGCTTGATGTCAATGTCAGAACAAACTACCAGCTTATTTTCAATAGCTTTTGCTCGAGGCTTTTCTCCCGTTATGTACCAATATACGAAATTTTAAATATAGCTTTTAACACTTGGGGATAATGTAGTTTACTGCCAGTGAAAGAATTTTTAGAATTGTTTCATTAATTCCAGAGATTACCCCTTCCATACAAACTTGACAACTTTTACTAGTATCGATAATAAGTATTAGTGCAATCATTAGTGCAATATGCAAAACAATTGATACTTAGTGCGGTATTAGGAGACACTGTGTTTATTAATCGTACACCGAGATAAACATCAAACGTCACACACGGTAGACTCACAGCAGCAAGCAATCATCCGTCACACAACATTCATCTACCACACACACACCAAATACACAAAGTCATTCGTGAACCGCACAAACCACAACTAGAACACGAAGAAGGCGATAGAGTTAAGGGGAAATGGATATCTTGTTTCCTGCAAGGTCGAGAATCTGAAAATCGAAAAGATATAAAATACTAGCACTTAAGTTTACCAAAAACATTTGTGCATTTATTTTATAAGCATCATTCAAGTACCAAAACATTCTTAAAGCCCCTTAATTTCTCTATATGCCTAACATTACGCTTAAATCTATGTAAACTCCAATATTTACTATTCCATTTAACAGCACGTGTTTAAATCCGCTAAAGCTATCAGCTTTTATACCTATTGTTTATATGAGAACCTGCGTATAGTGGAATACATACACTACTATGAATCACCTGCTAAGCCTTTAGTGCAGCACCGTGTTGACACAAACATATCTGCCGGTGACATATGTAATAAGCAGAATAGCGTCGCGTGTGTGCGACCTTATTTTAAAATCAGCCTTTTGCCTAGAATGTAATAAATGCGTGGTATTTTTATTAATATTGCATTTAAATGCGTTTGGTATTCTAAAAAGAAGAAGTTGTGAATTGAATATGGCCGACTTATGATGACTATCTAACTATGAATATCGATGTTGGGGCACATGGATTTTGGGAATTATTCCATCTTTTTGGAGTTATTCCTGTCATGGTATATATATAATTATTATCTATTTGCAAAATTGTTAAGTTTGTGACAAAATAGTAAACAGGCATTCAAAGTAATTTTGCAATTAAAATATTAATTATGTTTTTGGAGTTATTTCCAGTGAACGATGATTTCAATAGTTAACATTCAGATGAACTATCTTCCGAATAAGCGACTATCTGTCGAATCTTTTAATCGATTTTTCAGCTATTTCCTGTGATCGAATTGAGTGGGCTTTTTGCAGACCCACTTTTAACGACGAATAGGGTGTTATATATCTGGATTGATGATAGATATGGAACGTAAAATTCTTAAAACATAATAACATGTGGATAATAATTTTATTGGTTTTCTATTGAAATGATACAGTAATTTTCCGTTAAATTAAAACATAAAATACTTCAGTACCTGTGATAAAGAGAAAAGATAACAAATATTATGATTATTCCTGAAACGAAGTCTTGACAGGCAAAAACCATCTGTAACTACACGTACATTCATTGTAAAAAGTATCATAAGTCTATAGAAATAATAATAAATAATAATAAATTCATTTATTCAGGTAATTTTACACCCGTTACCATGTCAATCACAATACAAACATGAATAAAATATTAAAATTCAGATAAAAATAAATGATAATAATAATGATTATGAATATTAAATTAAAAATATAAAAACAATACACACAAACATACAATTAAAAGTCAAATTACTATTAAAAAAATAGCACTCCCGGGAGTGCCGGCAGAAGTGAAAACTTCAATACTAACTTTCAAACTCGCGTCAGGGACGCGAGTTTGAAAGTTTTTACCCATACAAAAAAGTGCTCAGCGCCGCTAAAGAAGTTTTCACTTCAAAATTCAAATAAAATGAATACACACACAAACAATTAAAAAGTTATTCATTAATTAACATTATTATTCTACATCAAATAAATACAATAACTAAAATTTCCTAACCGGCACTGGAACGTTAAAAACATTAGTAAATAACATTAGTATACCCAGTATTCTTTGAAATGTTTATAGGTAACATTGACAGGTGATAATGTGATCCGCATTTTCCGCATATTTCAAGAAAATGGAGCACCATTTCCTTCTGTTGACTTTCCAGCTTGCGATGAAAGATATTCTGATATACATTATACGTTATATTTCATGAGGGAAAAAGATAAACATTTATACTTTCCTATAAAGATATCAGTCATCAGGAAAGCAAATGGGATTGGATTGAATTCATATTTTTTGGCGTCAATCAATGTTCTATTTAAAAGAAGTACTTTCAGGATTTATTATACCTTTCTGCAACTTTTAAAATTTAATCTAAAAATTAAGCAAGTTTCCTATGATCAAACACGTCTTAGCACCATATTTTTGTGTCCATGAATTAAAAAATTTAAAAGAGTGAAAAGAGAACCGTTTTTTGAAATTAATAAAATACAAAATAATATAAACTTGAGAACCGTGACCGACCGTGGATAAAATAACTGTAAATAAAATACAAACCTTAATCTTCATATAATAGAAGGGGAACAATTAATTTGTGTTCCATAATAATTAAAAGTATGATAGGATTAAATCGAGGGGTGAAAAGCTAAGTATTTGTCGTACACCTTTGGGGATTTCAGGCGTGATGTTGTGTGATGTGATATTATACTAATCCAATATCACGAAAGAGGAGTTTAAAAACATGCCTCATTCTCATCTTGATATCATTTTATGAGACACGTAGAGCCATAAATTTCTGACGCCATTATTACATTACTCTTATCATCCTGCTTTCAAAGAATTACGTTAAAACAACGCGCTATGGGAAAATGGTTATTAACGTTCTATAACTTGGTGAAAAATGGGAAGAGACCCCTCGGTTTGGTGTTGTCGCCGTAATTTTAAGTGGGATTACTTTTAAGTGGGACCTTTGATCTTTGTCGCATTTTGATTTACTGAAAAAGTTTATGTGATAATAATAAAAACCCTATAACAGTGCCCGACCTGAGAATCGACCCCAGGATCTCATGGTACAATAGTCATGTCGGGCAGTGTTATTGGGATTTTAAATCAGAAATATTAAAATGACGGAGGCTGGATTTGTGCCCGGTCGATGGTATAGGCTGGCCCCCTATTGCATGGGACTTAAACATAACTTTCGAAATGTAGGTGTACATGTGCTCTCCTTTGTCTAACCCTCCAGAGATTACAGGCGTCGTGTTCTGTTTATGCGATTAAGTTATTAAATATAGCTGTAGGCTACTGTATCACCTCACACCATTAGGTACACACACTTATATCACTACATCCTTACATAGTATAAAACAAAGTCGCTATTTTTGTCTGTTTGTTTGTCTGTATGCTTAAATCTTTAAAACTACGCAACGGATTTTGATGCGATTTTTTTTAATAGATAGAGTGATTCAAGAGGAAGGTTTTAGTATATAATTTGAACGACATCCACGCGGGTGAAGCCGCGGGCATCGGCTAGTAGTATATAAAACAAAGTCGCTTTCTGTGTCCCTATGTCCCTTTGTATGCTTAAATCTTTAAAACTACGCAACGGATTTTGATGCGGTTTTTTTTAATAGATAGAGTAATTCAAGAGGAAGGTTTTATTACCTTTTTTGCACCCGTGCGAAGCCGAGGCGGGTCACTAGTTATTTATAAATGAATAATTTTATACAAATATTTTCAGGACCAACGGATCAATAGGTAGTACCTTATTATAAATTCACAACATCTTTTTTAAAATATCTCAGAATAAAGGATAGCTTCAGGCAAAGATTATTACGACGTGTACCTAAATCTAGAACATGTTTATCTTAAATCCATTCGCATACTAATATTTTTCTTCGATTGTATTATTAGAAAGTTTTTCAAGTTTCAACTTTGGTGCGGTAAAATAGGGTTGGAAGTTGCTCGATAGAGACGCAGAGGCAATAGCTGTTGGCATTACAAGTTTTCTACCAAGTCATGTGTATGTACCTGTGTGTGTACCAACGAGGGTACGATAGCATGTCCTCATTCTCTGATTCTATACATTGCGTTAACAATATAACTTTCTATGTATATGTACATGATGGGTAATCAAATGTTCCCTTTTGACAAATATATCTAAGTGCGGTTCGATGACAACTCTTGGGTCTCTCTAGCGATGAATGGTTTGATTGATAACCTTCAGAAATCCATCAAAATCTCTCTTGATTATGACAATGGTCATGAATAGACTAGCGAACTTCCCCTGCCTTGCACGGGTTGTTTGCAACTTAACGGAACGTCGAGATTCTTTGTCATATTATTAAATTAATGTTAATGTATTGGCTGTTACTGAGTCTGGATTTGTGCTCGATTGATGGCAATAGGTTCATCCCCTATTACATGAAACTGAAATATAACTTGAGAAATGTGGGTGCACTCTTAGGTCTTACTCTTCCTGATAACGCCTGAGATGTTATTTAATCTTCTTCTTAGCGTGTCGATGACAATTCAAATTGATTCAGTCCAAAGTGTTTGCGCTTTCAGTAGACTCAATCAGCTCCTGATGTGCATATTACAGAACAGGTTGGACACGATAACACGTGTCCCATCGTTTGTGGGACAGAGTCATCTACGAACCTGAAGTTGAATAATTTTTCCTTGCTTCGGTCAACCTGTGTCTTTCTTTGCAATAGAGAAGCGTGCCGCAAACTTAACATTCGTTTGGGGTGGAGTGACCATCGGGCATAGCATGTTAATTTAGGTATACTAGACATGAGCATACAAACATAAACTCACACCCTTTTCCCATAGGGTTAGGCTTAAACCACATAACGCCACTTGCTCCTTTTGCCTCGTCCACATTAATACGTACACGTCATATACGCACGCCGGTTGCGAGTACTACGCACCTGTCTTTTCTGAAGAACCTCAAGTGTTTGTCTTTCTAGGGCGTCCTCTTCCGGCGTTGCCACTAACATCTGTCTTGTAAATACCTTTCGTTAATCGACTTTTATTCATCCTCTCCACATGACCAAAACATTTAAGCATACTCTATTCAAGAGCATTTTCGGTAAAAACAACAATGAGGTCAAACAGATAAACACAAAAAGCAATTTTAAATGTAACATGATTATGTATACTAAACAACCGACTTCAAAAACACCAAAAATAGAAAAATAAACTTAAGAAGAAAAATCTGCTTCTGAAGTCGGTGACTTTTGTTTTTTTGACTTCATGTTTTTGCCACCGACTTCAGAAGCTGATTTTTCTTCTTAAGTTTATTTTTCTCTTTTTGGTGTTTTTGAAGTCGGTTGTTTTTTTTTGCAAAAAAGTTTTTTTATTTTTTCATTTTTAGTTGTAACTAGCTTTTGCCCGCGACTTCGTCCGCGTTATACCTACTAAAAATGTTATCTTTGGTAAGTAGATCTATCATTTATTTTAATTTTAAATGAAAAACTCTTGCGATAATATCATGGCGGTCATGCGGTGCTTGACCCTCAAGAAGCTCCCGAGTGATTTCATCCCACTTGGGCTTGGTAGTTACAGTATTAAATAAGTCGGGACGTCCATATTTTCTTACGTAACAAAAAGCGTCTTGAGTACGTAAATTTTACTCAAAGGAAACATTCCTTTATTTTTGAATAGAAAGCAAACTGCATTCAAAAATTTTCGAAAATTCTCTTCTCCCACACCCGGGATTCGAACCGGCTAAAATCTGGAAAAAATATACCTTGTGTGTGTAATACACACACACACAGGGTATATTTTTTGCATCGATCGTTACGGTCAATTATAAGGATAAAATCTCTCTAACAAACATGATAAATTAAATGAAAAGAAAACCAGGAAATCTTAAATTAATTTAATTATTTACAAAAAATGGTAAACTAACTAATTAGTTGCTCGAAATGAGCTCCATTCTCTTGGATACACAAATTTTTCTAGTAACCTTTAATAAAGTGTTGTGGTGAATATTATATCGTATTCTGAACTTCAACTCTCAACTCGTTGTCATTCGCATAAGATTTCATGTAAATTTGATTTTTTACATATCCCCACAAAAAAAAATCTAATGGGGTGAGATCTGGCGATCTCGCAGGTAGGTTTTCCTTTCATTTAATTTATCATGTTTGTTAGAGAGATTTCATTCTTATAATTGACCCTAACGATCGATGCAATAAAAGTACAGGGTATAATTTTTTCAGATTTTAGCCGGTTCGATTCCCGGGTGTGGGAGAAGAAAATTTTCGAAAATCCTTGAATGCAGTTTGCTTTCTATTCAAAAATAAAGGAATGTTTTCTTTGAGTAAAATTTTCTATCTGCAATATTAAGAGTACTTTCCCTCCAGGTGGCATTACAAAATTCCACCCTGTATAATCAGAAAGCTCCGAACTGCTAAGCTATCGGGAGTTACACGTGTTATTGTGAGTCAACCATAAAAGATAGACATATGCTGTTGTGGGATATTTTTTAGATAATTTTATGTAGAACATTTCCGTCATAAATGATTTCTATGTAGCTTTAACCATTAAGGCTGCACACGCGACGGAAGCTTAAAAAATGGAGCAACTTCTCCCGTTTTCCCAACATTTCCCTTCACTGCTCTGCTCCTATTGATTGTAGCGTGATGAAAAGTATACTATAACCTCCCCAGGAGTATGAAGAATAATTGTACCAAGTATCGTTAAAATCCGTCGAGTAGTTTTTGTTTCTATAAGGAACACACAGACAGGAGGACAGACAGACAGACAGACAGACAGACAGACAGACAAAAATTTTACTGATTGCATTTTTGGCATCAGTATCGATCACTAATTACCCCCTGATAGTTATTTTGAAAATATAAATCATGTACAGAATTGACCTCTCTACAGATTTATTATAAGTAAGAAGAAGATAAGTACCTATATATATATATTATATTATTAGGAATCAGAAGTGAAATACGTGAACAAAATAAACAATGTTTAATATCTTTTAAATTACACTTTTACAAAAATATCACGACAAACATTTTAAACAATAATCAAATAGAAATAGCACTAGCAAAATGGAATAATCAGTACACGAGCAAAAACATAAACCAAAAATAGCGAAGCACACGATAATAGTCGGGTAGCAAGTCCTTTCCGAGCGCCGTCCAAGCAAAAAGTGCCCGTTGCAACGCCGCTCGCCTCGTTTTATGAACTTCTGTCGGTTGCCGCACGTCGACCGTACGCTAACCGGACGGCTACTGGCTGATGGCGTGACTTTGAGCCAACACGGCCTCTCCTGACGCTCTGACGTCCTCGTCAGCTTCCAACAAGGCGGCTGAGTCTTCGCTGTCTCCTTGATAGCGTGTCTCACACAACGCCAGGGGGGCGTGCTGGCACCGTGGAGTGCCGCACACAACTGCGCCAGTACGGCGCGCTGGCACCGTGGAGTGCCGCACACAACTGCGCCTGTGGGGTGCGCTGGCACCGTGGAGTGCCGCACACAACTGCGCCTGTGGGGCGCGCTGGCATCGTGGAGTGCCGCACACAACTGCGCCAGTACGGCGCGCTGGCACCGTGGAGTGCCGCACACAACTGCGCCTGTGGGGCGCGCTGGCACCGTGGAGTGCCACGCACAACTGCGCCTGTAGGGCGCGCTGGCACCGTGGAGAGACACGCTTAACACGTCAGTAGCGCGCCGGCAGCCTGGAGCGACGCGCTTAACACGTCAGTAGCGCGCTGGCAGCCTGGAGCGACGCGCTTAACACGTCAGTAGTGCGCTGGCAGCCCCGAGCCACGCGCTGTACGCGCTAGTAGGACGCGCAGTCGGCCTACAGCGACGCGCTCGGCCTGCAGCGACGCGCTCAGCAACGCCAGTAAGGCGCGCTCGGCAACGCCAGTAGGGCGCGCAGTCGCCTTGCAGCGACGTGCACGTTCACGGCGTCACTGTGGCAAAGCCCTGGTAACCACTGCTAAGGCCAAGCAGCGTTGCGTTGCGTCCAAACACACGCCACACATACTTGTGTAATGGTTAGGTACTCTGCAAACAAACAAATTTACAATTACAACAGAATTTTGTTCCGCTCGATCACTCCTGACCAAACTTTAGTTCCATTGGGTGGCACCAAATTCGACTCTCATTAATTAAATCAAATGTACTGGAAATTATCGAAAATACGACACTCAACTACCTTGAGTCATATACCATAGTCGTTCACACCAACCTTAAAAATTCTATTGCAACAAAAACTGCTGAAATCATCGAGTAAAACCTTTGGCTTTAACACCAAAGCTCTCTAACCGAGTAGTACAACAAGAGAGTAATCTCATTCATTTGGAACATTCAAGTCGAGAATCAAATTCAAAGAAACATTCACCAAACAAAACTTGTCACACAAGAATACCAATAGGCACATAGGGATGTATAAGCACATTGTTAGCATATCACACAGACTTCTTACAAAACACTGTAGGCATAGGCTCCAAGTTTGCATACCCCTCAGATGTCGACTTCCACACACACTGTAGGCATAGGCTCCAAGTTTGCATACCCCTCAGATGTCGACTTCCACACACACTGTAGGCATAGGCACCAAGTTTGCATACCCCTCAGATGTCGACTTCCACACACACTGTAGGCATAGGCACCAAGTTTGCATACCCCTCAGATGTCGACTTCCACACACACTGTAGGCATAGGCTCCAAGTTTGCATACCCCTCAGATGTCGACTTCCACACACACTGTAGGCATAGGCTCCAAGTTTGCATACCCCTCAGATGTCGACTTCCACACACACTGTAGGCATAGGCTCCAAGTTTGCATACCCCTCAGTGGCTGTTGACATAGACACATTGTTAGCGTATCACACAGACTTTCACACACGCAGCTGAGGCCACGCGCTTGACCAAACCACACGTTCTTATGTAATGGTTACTCTGCAAAGAGACAAATCTACGACAGAATTTTGTTCCACTCGGTCACTCCTGACCAAACATCAATTAGGTCCCACTCTCGTTGATAAAATCAAACGTGGCTAAACTGGAAATTATCGAAAATACAACAATCAACCACCCTGGGTCATGTACCATTGTCGTTTAGATCAATCTTAAAAACATTATTGCGTCAAAAAATGCCAGGTTCACAAAAATCATCGAGTAAAACCACAGATCTCTAACTGACTAGTAAACAAGTCGATCTCCCGTGTGTATCACTATTTGACTTCACACTACGGTCTTTCCAGACCCTGACCTCAACCAGAGCTAAACGCACAACATACAACAAACACACCCACCGTCTACTCAAGTTTCCTCAAAAACCTTCAATTTTAATCGGACTACGACTACACAATAATTACTGGTAATGTCTATATAACACAATACAGCCGATAGAATCTCTTAATTGGCTTACAACCACAACTTTACTTCATCAAAATCCTTATAAACATCAACTGATACGTAACTCATTGGCAATTTGGCATCTTTTTTAGCCTATAATGTGTATTAGGCACCTTCTTTAATAAAGCAAAACTTATCAGACTTTACAGTGAACCTGATACGGCCTACGTCTTCACACGAAAACAAGTCAACTGATCATATTGCGTAGGGGTTTGCATTTACGCAGACCATGATTATTTGAGTTTGATGTGCCAACAACTGCACTTTTGGGTTTCAAATATACGGAATACAAGACTTTTGACTGTATTTTGTTTAGCATCAGATATACCACCAATCACAACGTTGCCCCACACCAGGAATTTCTCCTGTATCGTGGGTACCTTCACAAATATTTTAAACTCACATACACAAGTACCCGACTTTGAAAAAAAACTAACTAGGTCATACAGATACTTGTACTCATAACGTCATTATAGCACAGTGACCATATCGACTTCACGCGGACTCAATGACCGAAATTCGTGTTTAAAATGAGTCCACGTGCTGTTATTGGTCAACCAATCGTTAAGCGACGTATTAGCACCACCATATAAATAACCACAAATGCGTCCGAGGCATTGCCAGTCACCCCAGTGACCTTATAAACACACAACATAACATCACGCCTGCAATCCCCGAAGGGTTAGGCAGAGGTACCCAGTATACCCACAATACGCCAGTTATGTTAAGACATAAGCTTAACCATGTAAATAATCACCAATGCATCCGAGGCATTGCCAATCACCCCAGTGACCTTATAAACACACACATAACATCACACCTGTAATCCCCGAAGGGTTAGGCAGAGGTACCCAGTATACCCACATTTCGCCAATTATGTTAAGACATAAGCTTAACCATGTAATAGGGGTGAGACCATTGTCACCAACAGGGCACAAATCTAGAAAATAACACTTTCCCCGACCCGGGAATCGAACCCAGAACCTTCATGCTCAGTAGTCGCGCTTGCGACTAATAAATCAACGAAATATTAAAATGGTTCGATCTTACTTGTATCAGGAACGAAAGTAAACCAACAATCCTGTCCGGAGCGTCGCCTCAACCGGGAGAGCGGTTACACAGGACTTCGCGTCCTCACGCGGTTCCTACGACGATCTCGTTCGCGCTTGGAACGGCGATCGGATCCCGAAACTTGCTACGTACGTGACCTTCCACTCCGCTTATGGTGGCTACAAGATCGCTTAGAACGAGAGGCACTAGTTTTTGAACGCGAACAACTCGATCTATCCATTGCTAACTACTACCCGCTTTTATCTCAAATGAAAAGCCTGAAAACTAGTTTTTAACTTGTGGGCGAAGATATTCTTTATCCCACTTCTGATATTAGGAATCAGAAGTGAAATACGTGAACAAAATAAACAATGTTTAATATCTTTTAAATTACACTTTTACAAAAATATCACGACAAACATTTTAAACAATAATCAAATAGAAATAGCACTAGCAAAATGGAATAATCAGTACACGAGCAAAAACATAAACCAAAAATAGCGAAGCACACGATAATAGTCGGGTAGCAAGTCCTTTCCGAGCGCCGTCCAAGCAAAAAGTGCCCGTTGCAACGCCGCTCGCCTCGTTTTATGAACTTCTGTCGGTTGCCGCACGTCGACCGTACGCTAACCGGACGGCTACTGGCTGATGGCGTGACTTTGAGCCAACAATATCTTATACAAATATTTACTATGCATTTAACATTCAACCAAGAAACCTAACCCTTAACCTTCAAGATTCAACTATTTTTGCTTTCAACTCTTGACCGTTGAGTAGTGGTACTACTCCTCAACGGTTAAGAGCATGAAGACAAGTGATGACTGCTAGATGCGAATACTTGAATAGCGTCAGAAAAAGCACGAAACACGTAATACGTGTCTATGAAATTCATATATAACAATTAAAAAAATGTGTATTGTACACATCTGCATACCCCCTCAGAGCATACAGGCGTGATGTGACGTCATGATAATGTATATTCAATAAACATGCAAGCGATTCTAGCAATTACGACAGATTTGCCGTCTATTTTTGAAGAGTTCCATTGTATATCTCCGAAGATCAGCACCAGATCTTCACCAAATTAAAATGGGACCACCTCAGGAGTATACTCTTTCAAAAAAAAAAAGAATTTTGAGAATCGGTCTACAAATGGGGGGGAGAAATCAGGTAACATACATAAAAAAAAAAATACATAGGTACACACGAACATATAACCTCCTCCTTTTTCGAAGTCGGTTAATTAATGAATTTCAATGCAGATTTCTAGATTGATTTTAAATTAATAGCGATAATGTACAAAAACAAATATTGAACTTTAACGGGAATTAAATATTACTTTATAGCTTCGCGATAAGATTTATTGGAAACTTCGAGCCATAAATATTTTAATGATACGTGTATAAATCTTGGAGCGTCGTGAATTTTCCATTTTGCATAATAAATTGGAACTATTAAAGATATTAGTATTTAGTGCTTGGCCAGACTGGCAGCGCAGTGCGGGGAGCGGCGCGGGTGCGGGAACGCGCGCGTTTGTGCTGTCCACAGTGGACTGCGGCTTGGTTCCGAATGTTGTATTGTCCAGTGTTTGTCAAACTATAATATGGATGAAGAAGACTTGTTTTTACTGGAAAATTCTTACTTTAAATGGCAAATGATAAAAGTGAAAAAATAAAATTAATTTAACCAGAGAAAATGAAGGAGAATTTTACACACTATGAAAGATTGCGAGAGCAATTTTTTTTTTTTTTGTATTGACGATGTTCGACATCCACAGTGCAGGTCATGCTTGAATAGCACGTAATAATTCTTCAGCATTTCATTGTGAAGACGCCATCACAACAACGCGCGCGATAGCTCGAATAGTTTGAGATACCCGCTCCCGCGCGATTTATCGCTTGCCGCCCGCGCACTCACTGCGGCCACTTGTATGAACGAGTTGCCTGCGCCACGGTAATATTATGATACAGTATTCCGACTTCATACAAACGGACGAAGCGCGAGCTATACCTACGCGCCTCGATTTCAGGGTGCGCTCCGAACGCAGACAGTCCCGGCTGTGCCGCAGTGACGAACGGACGGTGTGTTGTTTTTTAACAATAACCGCGCGATTTTAACACTAAAAATAAGACAAGTAGGTACATATTTAATATGACAAGTAGGATATATTGTGCTGTTTTTGGTTGCATGAATTCGTTAATAATGCATCCAGAGATAACTTTTTTATTACCTGGAAACTTTGAAAGATAAAACTATAAAATAGTTTTACTTACTAGTTTATTTTTATGTCCCGAAAAAAAAAACATGGTTTTTTGATTAAATCTATCAATCAAAAAACAACACGCATGTTTATTGAACAGGATGTGTTTGATTTTTGATTCAATTCAAAAAGTATTTTCTTTGTTTTAAAAAGTAAATTTACGATCACAAAACTAAATAGAAACACAAAGTAGGCAAATGTTATTAAAATACTGGAGGCGGGCAGTCCTATCGCATGTTTACGTACCGCGCGGCTGTAGGCACTTATTTCAAGGATACGGCCGAGTCACAATACTGTACCTTATTTATACTGTGCCCGCGCGCTCCCCACGGAAAGTAGCCCGCGCCGCTTCCCGCGCCCGCGTGCCCACTATGGACACTCAAATGAAGTTCCATATGTTTAAGTGTGTCGCACCGCGCCCGCCCCGCGCCCGCGTTTGCAGTCTGGCTTCACACTAAAAAAGTGTTTTCATTACTAGGATTTATTGGAGCTGAATTTTTTTCAGTAATGAGAACTTTTCTGAAAAAAAAAACGGAAACAGTTTAGGTTGAGACTGTGGTTTTTTCATCAGAGGTGAGACATAGGACCTTTCATAATACACACCAAAACAGGTACTTTACTGACGACCTCATAAATACCTTCGTTTGTCATTCTTTGACCCCATAAGGGTCGCCATTCTTCCCTTTGGGGTTACGTATACAAGAAGTTAGGGACGTCTGTCAACATAATATTATGTGCTATTTGGTCAGTCCTGTACGTTTTCAATACGTTACGTAGAAAAAGTGGTATTTTTGAAGAGCTTAACCACCTAATTTCGTTAGTTACTATTTTGATGATACAGTGATAATAGGTATGTATCCTATGGAGACAATGATTATTATTTTTTTTATCACACATAAATACTGTAATTTTATTTTTAAAAGATTCTAAGAAGATACATAATTATTTTATTTCCTTTGTTTGCCGTGTTGCGCTGAAGAAAGATAGTCTCTCATAAAAAAAATCTATAAAATACACATAATTTTATATGTTAGCTTATTGGTCACTAAACATTATTATACATAGTTCATTATTTTTGGATATTCATCAAATATTTAGCATTATGTACTTCTATGAAAGCTGTTACCTAAAAAGTTTTTCAAATTAGCACTAAACGTGTTACTTTAAAAACATTTAGGAACCAATATAGCACTTTACGGTCCAACTTCATTACTGTGTGGTTAAGAAACACCCTTTCTCGTATTTAATTTAAGTGTTTGACGATTCAGTGGGTCTCTCATTGTACGGAAAATGTATAGGTACAGAACAAGGTCACGTTATACTGGAAATGTATAGCTTGATATATGTTGTGTCTACAAGTTTGTATGGAGAAAGGGGTTGGGAGATTATCATATAATGCGTGACCTGCCTAGCTTAGGCCATTTTATTTTAAAAATAGCTGCCATGTATGTTGCATGAGGCAAAATCTCCCGAAACCTCAATGTTCTGTGGCATAAGCGGCGAAGATAAACTAACTGTAACTGTAATGACTTAAATCTCGAAAACAGCAAATATTTCTAAGCCGCACTGGGTATCAAAATATTAGCTGGTTATTTACTCTCTGTTGGTGGATCAGATGAACACTGGCAACATACTGTGCTGGCATAATTAAAAACGTGTCAACGACACTGCAGATGAATAGACTAGAATTGGTTTACTATTTATATGCATAGATAAATTTCCATTGTGTGCACTTGCAATAAAACTAAAATGAATTTCACTGAATGTTTGCGAACGCGCTTGTCTTATCTACTTAAGGCGGGGTTGCAGTACTTTTTAAGATTTTTGAACCTATAAAAATCGAACTAAATACGAGTTTTTTAATAAATAAAAATCATTACATAAAAATTGAACATACTCTCTAGTAAATCGTAAAGATAGAAACGCGATTTAGAATGATCGGCTCAATACTTTTTTTATCAAACATGACTCTAAATCACAATTTCAAACGTGTACTGCTAAGACATTTCATCATGAATTTATATAAATGTTATATCAATAGACTGATAGAACTTTTTATTGTGAAGTAAATGTTGAAAACATATTGTATAATTTCTTTATAGTTTTTCTCCAAGAAGCAAAAAACAGTCAAAATTTAGGCATTACATCGCTCGCGCGGCAGGGCGGGGTGAGGTCGTGCGTACATAAAAACAAAGTACTGCAACCTCGCCTTAAAGAGCTTATCATCAGTGTCTCATTATGAACAGTACTGTCGAATATCATATTACTAGCACTTGAACGCCGTTTAGCATCATTGATTGCGTTCAGCTACATTGGTAAATTACTCTTTACAAGGTTATATTTCCCTGTGTATCCTAATATATAAATCTAGATAGAACTCCCAGTCACTCCCAACCGTAACAATACTTTTTTCCTGTTCTACTTTTAACTGTCGCCCATTGTTAACCTTTTTGCGGTAAATTCATTTAACTGTTGTTGTATATGCAACTGTTTTTACCGAAGCACCCAGGTACTATGCACCGAGGTATAGTATTACCTCGTGCCATACTGTTTACCTACCCCCTTTACCCGTATTCCTGGTTCATTACTCACAGGTCGTAATGGGCCACGCATAAACCTACCTTATAAAACAGTCTCCACACTCCAACTTTATGCACCGTTTCGTGAACCGCGCACATCACTACGAAATTGAAGAACGTCGGTCCAAATTGAGTTACGTAATGCTATTGTATTGATGTCATTGTTTTCGAAACAAAACAGGAACGCGCCTTCGCTTCTGTGAGCGGAGTGAAGTTTGCTGATAGCATCAATTACGAGAAATGCCTGGGGTTCTCTCAGAAACGGTCGGTCACATACATCTGCTTAACGTATGCTGCATCGAGATTGTACTAACGGGCTGTGTTTAGATTGCTTGATTAAACGCAAGATTATCGACGTAGAAAAAATAAAATAAAAATGAAATTCAGTGGCAGTTGGCAGGGCACATATTAATGCTCCGAGAACGAATGGCTGATCGGCGAACCGGAAGACCTTGCTTGCTTGGAAATCCTCTCATTAGGTGGTGTGGACTGATGACCTAGTGAAGATTTCGGGGATTCATTGGATGCGAGACGCCGGGACCGGTCAATATGGCAACAACGTACAATGTGGAGAGGCCTATGTCCAGCAGTGGAAGTTTTTCGACTGAATTGTTAATGATGATGAACTGAAAAATAGTTTGTTGCGTTAATGCTGTCGCCATACGTCACCAATAGCATTTAAAATACGACTAGAGACAAAGCTAAGAAACCATACCGTTTCACACTCGCAACCAAAAACACGCTTACGCTGCACCTCTCGCGTATAACGTCCTTGCATTCCCTCTTAACATAAAGCTCATTTTATTTTACTGCCACATCAGCTCATTGTCACGTTCCACGTGTTCTCTCTGACTTCCTCAAGGCGACGCGACGGCAGCTCTTAAAATGTTATTAGGATACACTATCTTTTGAAGAAACCCACTGAATGGAATCAAGTTCAGTAGCGACAAGTTTACGAGTCTCTTCACTGCTAGTGACATTGTTGATCACCAATAAGAAAGTAGTAAACTGTGACCGTCTTCAATATTTTTAGTAAAAATATTTCGGCTACATACATTTTTTTTGTAGCACCAATGTCAAAGGCTTTGTGTTGACTCAGCTATACTAGACTTACATATTTTCTGAAATCAATCTGCGATGTACTCTACCTACACGTCTCTGGAAAATTCTTGTTTTTTTTTTAGCTTTTGCAATATTGAAACAGCTCTACGTATTTTTAAATCTTTTAATAATTAAATGGCTGCGAGATTGAATTTGACGTTGCATGGATATTTTCTTTGTGGACTTTTTTGCAATTTTTTTTTTGTTTTCTGTGAAAACTTAATAACGTGATTCTTAGATTTATAACAAAGCTATGATTATAATAGGTAGAAATTATTCAAATTAGGTCTTTGAGTGACATTCAAATACAGAATCAAATCAAAACTAGCTTTTGTATTTGCAAATGTAAATCTCTCAAAACAAAGTTTCTTTGGTTAACCTAAGTGAGGTTAAATTAGCGCTAACTCTGTTTAGCCGTATATGTACGTACGGATATAAATCGCTCTTTCGTCGAATTTGTGCCACGACAGCTCACAGATTATAGGGGTCAAACGTTATTTTGTTTGCTCGTAATCTGTATGCTCGTGTGATGAATTTTGAGCACCAACGGCAAATCTTTTTTCAATGAGAAGGGCGAGTGTGAACGGGTTTTAATAATAAATTGCAATCCATTTAGTAAAAGGTTTAATTACTTTTTAATGTCTTTTTGTCGGGTGCAGAAATGTGTAGGTAGAAAAACTTTAATTACTTTATCTACACTTCTACACTAATATAATAAATAGGTAAAATAGATCCGACGTGTAGTAGTTTGTTTGATGGTCGTTTGGCTGCCTAGTTGGTCTAGTGCTCGACTGCTGTGCCTGAGTTCGATTCCCAAGTCGGGCAAGTTTTATTGGATTTTTTCATCAGGAATTTCTCAGTAGCAGCCACAGAGTCTGGATTTGTGCCGGTTGATGGCAATAGACTCGCCCTCTATTCCATGGAAATTAAACATAACTAGCAAAATGTGGGTGTGTTAATGAGTACACTTCTGCGTTACCCTTCGGGGATTACAGGGGTGATATATAATGTTATGTAATGAAAAGTTTGTAAATGTAAATGTAGTTAGGTCATCTCTGGAACTGCTTAACCGATTTCAAATAATCTTTCACTCATGTCAATCTACACTACAACCGAGTGCCATTATAGTATAACTAGCTTTTGCCCGCGACTTCGTTCGCGTGGAATAGTGACTTCCGGCAGATTTTTGGTTTATCTCGCGAAAAAAAAAAAAAAAAACTATGTCTGTACCAAATTTCACACAAATCGGTTCAGTAGTTTAGGCATGAAGCAAAGACAGACAGACAGACAGACAGACAGAAAGACAGACAGACAGACAGACAGACAGACAGACAGAAAGACAGACAGACAGACAGACAGAGTTACTTTCGCATTTGTATTATTAGTTAGGATTATATTTTTTAGATGCGAATGAAGTCACGACAAGAAGTTATAAGGTTTTTTATACTTCTGTTATAAGTTACTAACTGCAGTTACAAATGTACCATCATACTTACGAACTACTCGGGGTAAACGAGAAAGAAAAACTAATATCTTTCTATCTAGATTTTCTTACTCCTGACTTAGTCTATTCTAGTTTAAAACTAGGTGAAGCTAGTAATAAAATGAGAAGGAAGTAATTTCAAGATAATGATCAATTTTATCATGGAAAAACGTTTTTTCAGAGATAACTATAGACTAAAGGTGAATTTTCATATTTGATATATTGACACTGTCAGCTCAAGGTGCTGATTACCATATTTTTTTACGTTACATAGGCACTAATATGCACTTACACAAGCAAACTTCTAAGGCGATTATCTTACGGAATAACTGTTGGAACCCTGTTTCGTAATAGTATGGGTTCGAAAATACTATGTGCGTAAAATTGTAAAGATACAATCAACGCAGTCCACAGAATTGCCAGACTTAAGTGGCAATGGGCAGAGCACATTGCTTGCAGAACAGATGGCCGATGGGGCTGAAAAGTTCTGAAGTGGCGACCGTGAACCGGAAGACGTTGCGTTGGAAGGCCTCGGGAACTAGGTGGACCGATGACCTGGTGAAGGTTGCGGGGATCCGTTGGATGCAAGACGCACGAGACCGGTCAATGTGGCGACACTTAGGGGAGGCCTATGTCTAGCAGTGGACGTCTTTCGGCTGAAATGATGATGGTAAATGAACCAACTCAGTAGGATAAAATCACTTGTGAAAGTTTCTGAGTGTAAGTAAACATATTAGTACTCGTGACTGTATAAATAGTCTTTATATACTTACTAAGTATGTGCTTGTCAGATTTTTAATTGAAATCATTTGAACAAAAGTACTCTGAAGGATCATCCAATATGTGAAAAAGCCCGAGCGAGGGTAATGTTAAAAGGTCGTTCAGCATTTTAATCAAGTTAAATTGTAATGGCTCTTAATTTAAGGCCCCGGTGTAAATCGGCTGAAGTAAATGTAAGTACGGTCATATGAGATGCATGAGAAATAATACTTTATTTCATACGAACTTTACGTCTTATTTTGATCGCTTTGTTTTGTCCGTAGAAACAATTAACACAAGTAGGAATTAATAATATGATTATAATTAATAATTCGTGTACATTTAATTTTATTATTTATTTTTAAAGCAAACCAAAGGAGGTACTTGCGGCTAATTAATAAAAGCTGCACGGATCAATTTAAGTTAAGTCACGTTTGCCTAGGTTGATCTGTGGATGGGACCATCCATTACATACTGAGTTTCCTCCGTGCCTCGGAAAGCACGTTGAGCTGTTGGTCCACGGTGTCACTGGTCTTTGACAGTTGTAACAGGTAGTCAGTGGCCCGAAAGACTGACAATCAGTCTAACCATCTAACCAAGGGATATCATAATTACCCAGTATTAACTGGGTTGGGGAAGTCCAGTAGGCAGTCGCTCCATGTAAAATACTGGTACCCAGCCGCATCCTATTGGGCAGTTGATGATGATAATACGTAATATTTATTATCTAAGTCACCAAGACAAGTCCAAGTCAGTAAGTTTAAATGTTGCGCCAATTACAGAAAAGTTAAAAGGGAATCGACTGTCGTGGTATGGGCATGCGATGAGGAGGGATGAATCGCATGTGACTAAAAAAGTTATGAATATAAATGTGGATGGATGGAGAGGGAGAGGAAGACCAAAGAAAAGATGGATGGAGTGTGTGAGGAGTGATATGAAGGAAAAAGGAATAAATGATAACGTGACGACTAACAGGGCAGAATGGAAGGAAAAAACGTGTTGCGCCGACCCCAAATGACATGGGATAAGGGCAGGAAGATGACGATGATGATGATCTAAGTCACAATGTATAGAGTGGTTTTTTCATCCTTATTTTCTAATAAATATATGACACCAAACCTTATTATCCAGCAAGCATTTTCCGAATGGATTTTTCCAGCGATACGATACCCATCTTCAACCTACTACCAATAAATATAACACGTTTTATCCGAAATTTCCCTATTGTGTGGTTATCACTCTATGAAATCAAGGTATCATAAATACTTTGACAAAGGAAAACATTTCGTATTTTACGAGGGCATGACCTGACAAGTGTCGGGTTCAAATACACAGGATATTGGTACCACTGAATAATTAATTTCTGTTCAAACAACTTGGAGTTACGACATCATAACTGGTTTCATTGCCACGTGCGAATTGGGAGCCTGTGTTTTATAAACAAGATCGTAGAACAGAAGTAGCTATGAAATCGCTGTTCCAGCTGGTCGAAAGCACGGTAATATGTGTCGAAAGCTTACAACAACTTGCTCAACATTGCTCCTAATGTACCTGACGTCTTCTTGACAAAACATTTAAATCAAGCAATGGATATTGCAGTTTGCGGTACTGTAACTTCATGAAAGTCCCCTGTGGTGTATAGCAATTTCATAGGCGACTAAAAATACGTTCAAAGCCAGGAGCCATTAATTGCGTGGACTGTTTGTTTATTAGTCCAGTCAACGCATGATGGATCGATGGCTTTATGATTCACTGTTTACTTTTTGATAAACATATTTTCAAAAATTGTATAAACAATTTTAATGTAAAACAGAACTGTTTTTGTCCGATTTTTGTATGTAATAACATCATCTAGGATGGTTTCGAAGTAACTATGAATGTTTATTGTTTTGTCTACGTGTTATGAAACAGTTGTCTGTTCGTCTGTGTCAAGGCCTACTAAGATTTGAGTACTTTATTTTTTTATTAAGTACGGGAAGTCGTCAAGTGACTCCCTTCGCCCTGGGCGGAAGGGAAGGAAGTGTTAGACTGTTAACTGACTAAAACTCATACGTGTTCCTCCAATTCCCCCTAATGCCCTGTGCGTTCCATGGCCGCAGTGACTCTGTCGAACCAATAGCGCAATCCTGGCAGGCACTGGCCCTAGCGGACCCCGTCCACTATGCTGTAATATCCGTAAGGCGCGCGTGAAATACTACGCGCTGTCGACATGGGCCTGGTTCTGGTCGGACGGCGAGTCAAAGATTTGGGTACCTAGCAACTTTATAAGGGATTGGCGGCAAGCTAGTCATAATACTTAATGTTTTTGTTTGTGACCTCCTGTTACTCCATGCAGAATACTGCCATGGTATTCAGCAAGACCCGGTTATACTGGAAGCCGACCCCAACAAAGTTGAGAAAAGGCTAGGCTAGGCTATGATGGATCCCGCTACGAAATTAATTAGAAATAATAGCGGAGGAGTAAGCAAAAATGAACCGAATTTACGGAAGTAAATAAGAAATAATCTCCCATATTTATGAACCATCTGTACCCAATAAGACTGAATGTCTTCCAAAGAATGGAAAATAAAACATATTTTATTCTCAAACCTTTTTTTTATTCAACATCCGTATTTCGGTTTTATGTAAGAAACATCCTTTTCCTTTTACTCTCCATTTCTAGTCTGGTTTCATCGTATCGGAACATTTTGTTGTTGTAAATCATTGAAGATATTTAGAATTCTTATCACTGTCGTGTCATTGCTTTTCTTGTCTCAATCGGAAAATATTAATGTTATTGTTTGAAGATAATTGAAAATAACTTTATGAGCAAGTTAATGTTAAGCTGTTATTTGGTATAAAATAGACTATGACTTGTTCAGAACGCAAAATTAATAACCGCTACATTCTTTTTGGATTATTTACGTATTATATTATTCATTATTTATTATTTACTTTTTATCCACGGATAAAAGGTAGCGTTTCGTGAATATTAAAGTAAGTTTTGTTCCTCGATAATTTCATAGTCCGTTCACTCATTGTTTTATACGGTTTGCTGCAGATTGGAGGTAACCAGCCGGCGTTACGTCAGTAATTTGCTTTTTGAAACGCAATGCAGGGCTTCCAATCCAATACGCTTGTTTGTAACCTAATATGCCGCACTCTTTGGTTTGCTGGCAAATATTGGATTCGGGAATTTGCAGACCAGATTCTACTAAAATTTAACACCTAGTATCCTAGATTGTACAGGTTCGACTACTTATATACACTCCTATAAAAAAAATACGTCTACTATTTTGATTGTTTTTAATTTATTTTTGTACCCACAAAATACGAAAAGTATAAAACATGAACAAATAGAAGAGCACAAAGGTACTGCTTATTTCATAAGAAATTGTTATTTTAGTATTAGTTATTTAAGAAATAGGTGTTATTTAAAGTTGAAGATGTCACTATAAAATGTTGCATTTTAGAAAATTTTGCTGATTGCATATCATTCTCATATAAATCAGCTGTATCTAACTACAAAGTTTTAGAGCCGAGAGTTTGAATAAACTTTATAAAAGAAATATTTATCGAACCCTACCTAATTTTTTTATTTACCAAGCATTCTCGATTCCTTACGGACTTGAAATTTAATCAATCACCTGAGGCTAGAATCTTTGATGTAGCGCACCTCGAAATCCCGCTTTGCACACAGATATATCCACCGGATATCAATATGGTTAAAACTTACGGATAAAACCAGAACACAGAAAACTCGGCCAATAATCACAAAGATATCTCACGTACGTGTAGGATGTCAAAGATAGAGGAAAAACGATGATTGAGAATGATTTTTTGAGTGCGATATAATTATTATCACACTACAAGACACAAATTAAGTGATAGACGAAGAATAAAATAGAGTTAATTCATTAACACAACTTCTGTCACCAGTAACTCTTTCGGATCATTCCCACTAGTTCTTCTGGAGTATTCCACATTGGGCACCCGCTTTAACGGCACCTGAGGTAATGGCACCTGAGGTATTCCACATACGGCACCTGTCAATATTGACAGGGTGCCGTATGTGGAATACTCCGTTCTTCTGCACAGTCCTACAATAAAACTAGTGGGTTTTTTCCCATTAGTTCTACGATTCAATTCAATTCATTCACTCCTTCAGGGGGTCTAAAACGGCCACTTTGGCAGATCATAATACGAATTGCGTTAAAAAGCGTAAAATGGACCTTTCAATATAATAACTGCGTCTGTAACAATTTAGTAAAATACATCTTAGTAGGAAAATAATATGAATTGCGTTAACATTCTTAAAATAGTCACAGACGCAGTTTTTATTATGAAAGGTCCATTTTACGCTTTTAAACGCAATTCACATTATGATCTGCAAAAGTGGCCATTTTAGACCCCCTGAACATCCCTTAAAAACTATTTTTATAGAGTTAAAGTATTCGACTAATAAGTTAAAGTATGAAACAAAAAAAGTTAAAGTGTGCAACAAAGAAGTTTTAATTATGAGCATCCGGAGTGAGTTTCGACACTAATTTGCAAGAGTAAACACAGACCAGAAGAATTTGATTCCGTCATTATTTGGCACTGGGATGACAGTGACGACCATAGGAATGAAGAGAACGCTTTTGTAACAAATCAAATTAGAATTGATACTCTAACTGTTGCGTAGCACGATGTCTTTGTAACGGTTCACAAAATGAGGGTAAAGAAATACCTTGTTTGTTTTTCTAAGGGGAGAGGATTCTAGTGGTGCATCGTATTATGACTTGTCCTGATGACCTTTGAGATTGTTACGGCTGTCTCTTCTCAGATTAGTTTACAAACTAATAATAATAAAAATAAATTAACAACGTACGGAATCCTTTAGATGTGTGAGCAGACTCACACATTGTATAAAGGATTCCGTACCTTTCCGTTCCAAGACCATTGCAAGTCATCATCAACATCAACAGCCTATTAATGCTCCCACTGCTGGGATACAGGCCTCCTCTCTTTGAGAGAGAATGGGCTATAATCTACCACGCTTGCCCAGTGCGTATTGGTAGATGTCACATGTCTTCGATTTTTTTGGTTCTAAGACATGCCGGTTTCCTCACGATGTTTTCCTTCACCGTTTTGAGAGCAGCGGTGATGAAATAAATTACACAAAGTAATGTGCCTACCTGGGTTCAAACCCACGACCTACTCTTCGTAAGTCGGGGCCGCCACCACTGGGCCACCGCTGCTCAACTGGGCCACCGTTGCTCAGTCAGAACTTGCTATTATTTGAACCGGTTATTATTATAAAATACAAAGTTCTTGAATGAACTAAGTGTTCCTTTCCTTCCAACATCAAGTCTTAATAATGTAAAGCTATATATTGCTAATTATTATTTAGAAAAAAAAAATAGTTACTTAATTTATAAATTATTCAATCATAATTTACCTTTTGTTATTTTATGCATGCACAAATTTTAAATGATATTTTGTAAAAATTGTTAAATCGTTATGGAAATAAAGAGGCTTTATTATTATTATTATTATTATATATCTATGGAATGCAATTTCTCCCTAGTGTAAATCCGCGTTATCCAGTGATTCACGCCTGTAAAGTTTCAACTCATTATTCTTTGACGCTTGTTGCATAATTCTACAGCATCCAATTTTCTCGATTCTAGGTACCATCTATCTTTGGAGATTACTGTTTTGATGTTATGATGTCTGAAGCAGTTTAAAGTCTCTTATAAGTAATACCTGTATAATTTAATTCTATAGGTACTTGCGAGGGAAGTTCTTAGTGGCTATCTTTTTCTATAGTGAAACCTAATACTTGAATTACTTTGAATGACTTCCGAGCATCACGTCAGATCCAAAAACATGTTTTTTCTCATCTAAAGCAAGCGCAAAACACGATGACAAAAAATGGTAGAAAAATTGTTACCTTACAATGTATGTACACTTTTTCTCCATAAAACAAAACATTATTGTCACATTATCACAGTCGGAAAAATCTTCACACGCTGACGTGAATGTGAGCAAAAACGGGCTTGAGTTTTTTCCCTAGGGGAGTTGAAAATAGCACTATAATGTGAAAAGGGTAAAATGTTCTACCGATTCTTCACTTTTCATGCCAACAAACTTTTTTTGCTGCGTTTTTTTTACACATGTGATTTGACCTATTTGTAGAAATGTGTTTTCAGCATGATTCATTTTTGATGAATGTAGACTATTGATAGTTGAATCTTCCCGTGAACGTGGCAGCAAAAGAGTTCTAGAGGAGTAAGTTAACTTTGGTCACTTAATAGCAATATTTCTTTTACGACTCCACTAGTGGATTTTTAAAGTTACCAGCTACCTCTCGAAAAAGCAAATCCCTAAAAGGATGAAACACTTTAAATAAAAATAGCAAATGTTAGCCTGCCTTTGGAACATTCTTTTATATTTTATTTAAACGAAAAAGAAAAACCGAAGACATGGGTCAGCCACCAACTGAGCCCGCATGGGTATAGGAGCCCATTTCCTTTCATAGAGACTTCTGTCCCAGCACTGGGAATATTATAGGCCGATTATGCTAAACGAAGATAACTTTAAAATATAAAAAAATCTTAACTTAATTTTGAATTATTGCAAGATTAAAAAGATTCCTCCCAAGATTTACAATTATACATAGCGCAAAATAAGACACAAAATGTACTGTATAACATCTCCTTAAGCAAATCTGCAAGACAAGCAACTTCCCCGTTTTGCCACATTCCTACTTACGTAGACATTATATGTTCCTGTCCAAACAATCCGAGCGAGTTGATGAGTAAGCTACCACAGAACGGCATAACGTGAGTCATGTCATACAAATTTCATACAAATCGTTGGTAAACCTCAAAGTGAAAAGGGTAGATACTACCAGAAACAGTAGGTTATTTTATAAACGTCCCTTACGTTATGAGAAACCAGAACCATTTATCATTCCGCCTTTTGGTTTACAAAAAATCAAAAACAAAAGAGAAGCGGAAGTTTGCTTACGTGATACACAACTTCATGCCTGTATTCACCGAAGGATTGGGCAGAGCTGTTTAATTGCATACCCACTTTACCCCATTGCTTTACCATTACTAGTAAGTATGGGATGACATGAAAACACTCACAAAAAAAAATACAGTAAAAACATACTATTATTTTGATTATATTATTATGTATATATTTTTTTTAAGTAAGTAGGTTGTCTGTAGTTTTTGAAATATATTCTGGCAATCGTTCGAAGTCGAACCAAACCGAATCGTTAGCATTGCTGTCATGAAGTTGTGTCTGTGCCTGCAAGTACTAAGTTTCTCGCTAAATGCTTTCAATGTAAATGCCCCACATTTACATTGAAATTCAAGCGGAGCGGGAAAAGTTTTCTGGAAGTACCTTTTGTTCACGAGCAATTACCTTAATGATAAATCCACAAGACTAATGCTCGTTTTGTCAATGAGCGCGAACGACATGATCTAAAAAAAAATATCGTAGGATTTTAAACACTCGACAATACTTTAAATTTCAACCACTTCTGAGTAATTTCTAATGGAAAAACCTATTAGCATTTTTTAGTCTAATCCGGGAATCGAACCCAGGACCCTACGCTCAGCGGTCGCGTTTGCGACCATGAAACCAACAGGGCAATCTGATGTTATAAGAAGTATAACTTCTATTTTAGAAAAAGCATTAATAGGGTTCTACGCAAATAAATAAAAATCTTTGAAATTGTTAACGAAATCCGATTCAATTAAGGAAGTAATATTTAGTGACGAGACGCGTTTGAAACACGGTAAATTGCATTTTATGCTTTAGTAAGTTAATCTTTAAGTAGCAAGATGTTGTCAATCTGTACTTCCAAAGCTTTACAGAATAGACCATTGTGTAAAATCAAGGCTTAACGGGAGATTATTATAAAGTAACTGAAATCCTTTAATACTTTAATGTTACACTTTATTCTTGTTTAATCCGGTCCCTCTATTGATGAAGTTACGGGAATTAGTAAAAAAACTACATTAAATAGGTTCTAGGGATGTGTTCGCGTACCGTGAAGGCTGCGGGTCGAAAGAGATACCGCGGCCTCGACACAAGGGGCTAAGAAGGAACTTGGGCGGTTTTGTTAGTAGAAGTCTGACACTTCCGTACCGCTCTGATTTCCCAAAAAAAAAGGGTTGTGTTCGCGTGCCATGAATTTTGAAATGCTTATATAGTCCACAATATGGTTTTGTAGTTATTATCTTGAAACCGCAGAGGTGACTTTTAGTAGTTACATGAAATATATCAATTAATAAAAACATGATGAATTCTTTGGTATTTTTGCTTTACCTGCCGCGTGGAAGAAAGTATGATTAATTATGCAAAATACGCGCTTCGGACGAGAAGTTGCAGACACCAGCCCGTTATACAATACAGTACAAGTAATATTCGGAACTTTTAATTTCTGTTATGCTTTCTGCAATTTTTTCTGTTACGTTTTTTGTTGTTTTCTGTTCTGTAACAAGCTGTGAAAGAGCGGAGTCTCCTA
This sequence comes from Diarsia dahlii, assembly GCA_949775195.1. Lineage (NCBI taxonomy): Eukaryota > Metazoa > Arthropoda > Insecta > Lepidoptera > Noctuidae > Diarsia > Diarsia dahlii. The sequence goes on along the minus strand of OX459194.1, from coordinate 10,572,964 downwards.
ATACAGGTTTTTTGTTGCTTATAAGAAGGCTCCAATCATCAACTTGTTTTTTCATTGTGGTTAACGAATAGACAATGTTTAATTTTTTTTAATGTTTGCTTTTTTTAGCCTGTAATTGTCTCGCTGCTGGGCAAAGGCCTCCCCCATAGCCTTCCACTCTTCTCTCCGTGCCGCTCTCTCCGGTATATCTCGCTTAACACTCCAGTAGGCGCGCCTCTATTTGGATCGTTAGTAGTCGCGCGTTCTACATTTGTAGAACATATTTAATGATGGAATTTTATAGCAAAGTTTCATAAATAAAAAGTATTTGTATAATATTGAGTTTAACTTTATAATAATAAAGCTAAAACAAACAAAACATAATCATATTTAAACATAATAAGAACTAAAAACCAGCCTTTTTGAAAATAACAATAAAAACACAAAATTTTTGCTCTTATCATCATAAGTCTCATATTTCTTAATCAGTCATGTCTTCCACCCCCATAACTTTGTTTTTGACACAGTCGGACCAAGAAGAACCTGATGTGATCACTTGTTACTTTTATAACAAAGGTTTCTGGTGGACCGGCCCCTTAGGAGAAAAATGTCACGCGAGTGGTCGCGCGTTCTACAATCGTAGAAATTCACTTTTGATGCCAAATTTCACAGACCTGCGGCCGCGTCCGTCACTGCAAGGACACTACAATTGTTTATTGCCTAGTAATTGAGGAATACTAAAAATGTGTGAATGATTGACCTTCAACTTGTGACAAAATTCAACAAAATGTACACGCGTTCTACAAGTAGAACGCGCGACTATTGGAGTGTTAATAATAATAATAAAAGCCTTTATTCAGACACAAAAGATATTTACAAAATAATAAACTTAGGTTAACGACTCAGCTGAGTCGATGACATCGACAACTTCGTCTGTTTGCCCAACTTTGGCAAAGGCCTCCTCCATTTCTTTCCACTCTTTTCTTTTTTTATTTAATACTAGCTTTTGCCAGCGGCTTCGCCCGCGTGAAAATGACGATTTTCCATACAAACTTTCATCCCCTATTTAAATCCCTTAGGGGTTGAATTTCTAAAAATCCTTCCTTATTCCTTGTCTACACTATAAAGGGAGCCTCTGTGCAAAATTTCCGCTTTCTAGGTCCAAGAGTTTGGGCTGGGCGTTGATGAGTCAGTCAGTCAGTCAGTCAGTCAGTCAGTCAGGACTTCTCTTTTTATTTATATATACTAGCTTTTGCCAGCGGCTTCGCCCGCGTGAAAATGGCGATTTTCCATACAAACTTTCATCCCCTATTTAACTCCCTTAGGGGTTGAATTTCGAGAAATCCTTCCTTATTCCTTGTCTACATTATAAAGGGAACCTCTGTGCAAAATTTCAGCTTTCTAGGTCCAAGGGTTTGGGCTGGGCGTTGATGAGTCAGTCAGTCAGTCAGTCAGTCAGTCAGGACTTCTCTTTTTATTTATATAGATATAGATAGATGGGCTTACTCTTGACCTCAATCTTGCCCTAAGGGCAGAGATGAGGTCGACGATGGAACGAGCTTACCCAGAAGAAGCATATTTACTCGCGACTTAAATAGATTGGGGTTATATGAACTCGGGAAAACCGACGCAGGCAGGGTGTTCCACTCCTTGGCTGTACGAATAATGAAAGTCTTAGCAAAACGCTTCGTACGAATGTGTGAATGTGTGTCCACTCTACTCGATTGAGAGCTATCCTCGTCCATAATTTTCCTGCTATCGCCTTAATCTCGTCTTTCCACTCCTCCTTCCTTTTCCTCCTACTCCTTTTCCTTCGGATCTGTCTGCCTCGTTTCCTTTTCCTATTTCTAGGGTACCTATATATGTTTCTGTACCACTTTTCTGTGCCTCTTATTGTATGTCCTATCCATTATCTCTCTTACCCTTTATTAAAAACACAAAAATATCTAGACAGACCACTTGAATTTCATGAACTACGTAACAAAGCTATGGATCTAATTTATACAATGTATGGGTCAGGTCGTCACACGCCTATCTGTTCTGTTTGACGCTCGCCGCCAGCAAAGATCTATTTCACCTTATTTGACGAAATCGAATTCCTTTACTGTGAGACCCAAAGAGGCTTGTAAGTAATGTTATAGTTTATTTCGTTGCCTTTTTATTTTTTTCGAATTGGAATTATAAAAAAAACAAAACATGCTAGATATAAGGCAAATAGGTTTTAGCTACTCTTATGAGACTATCAGGAAAAATGTTAACAAAAACTGTCATTTAAAAGTAAAGAAGATTATTAAAGCTTTATCTATTGTCTTTGACATTGAGGAGTTCTCTCGGTGAGAGGCAATCCTGGCAAAATCAAGTCATGCTGGACCAGAACCGAAGGTGTGTGCAAAATTTCAGCTTAATCGTATACAAGTGGTCGAAAAATGGTTTGCAAATTTTGATTGAGAGAACTTAATACACACATAGTACGAACAGTGCAAATATAATAAAAACTTGTAAATACTGCGATTCCATTAAGTTTTATGACATAATTACCACGTTTGACACATAACACTTTTGCCGACAACGACCAGATGGTTATTACAGGTAGATTACGATATTATTCGAATGTTCCATCTATCGTAAGTATTAAAATATTGATGATGATGATGATATTCAGGATGAAAAAAATCGTTGTCACCTACTTATGTAGGTATAATCTTTATCAGTGTATTCAAATATTTTAAACGTATGTTACGTAAAAAGAAAACATAACGTTAAACGGTAAACATACCAATAATATCCCTTGGGGCTACGGCGTAGCAAGGTATTTTGCATACCAATAATATCCCTTGAGGCTACGGCGGCGGCGTAGCAAGGTGCTTTGATATCAACGCTACGCCACGCGCGGGCTACGGCTACGCTGTCGTAGCCGATAAACCCGTCCTCTACGCGCTGAGTGAGTAATGCACATTTACGTGCAAATAATTAATTATATTTGTACGCTAATGTGCATTTTTCCTACACGTTGAACATTTCTTGAAGAAAATAGTTGTGTAATTTACAATATTGATTATTTACGAAGAAAATTCTATCTAAAACTACCACGAACGCAGCTGAAAGGCTATTTTCCTCCTAATAATTTTCATCATCATCATCTTTTTGATCTGGAACTGGGAACCTTCTAGTTACAGAGATATTGAAGGTCAAAGTACCCAAATTTTTCAACTTTTTTTTAACGACTAGTTTTTTGAGTTATGACTTAAGGTTTTACTTTTCCCTATCAATTACCTCTGACTCATTTACAAACCATCCATCAGCACAATATATTGACTGTGTCACATTGAGTTTCACCAGAAAACGTGATGTTTCAGCCTAAAAAAAAAAGAGTTACCCAGCAATAATATAGGATTACTTACTTTAATATACACAATGCTTGGTCGACGGCTTCGTGAAGAGTGCGTTTACACCCCTTAACACTGGTACTTAAACCCATAAATTAGCTATAATAAGAAAACTTTATTTCTGTAACGATACAGGTATTATACCTAGGCTTATAAACGAGAATAAAGAATTTCTACTGCATAAACCTAGTTTAATTTCATCGTACCTTAAGAGGTTAAACGTCACACACACTTAACACTGAACCACTTTATAATACTCGTATCATGATACATACACCACGGTAATTAACTAAGCTATTTAATTTATACCACACACACTATTTTACTATGCAGCGTGTAGTTAAAATGGTATTAGACCTGAATAGGAGTCATTGTACTCCAGTCATTGTAAAAACTTTTGCATGAAAAATCGCAAAAGAAAACAGCTGTTTTCTAAATTTTGTCGATGTTTCATCATCTGCCTAACCTTTTCCCAAGTATGTTGTGATCAACTTCTAGTATAACCACATTCAGTTGAATAGCAGTATTTTGCACCATATGTGCTGGGTAATACGATATCCTTTGGCAAGACTGGTTGGCAGACTTTCGAGCCACTGACTAACTGTATCGACTATCCAAGATCTTCACAAATGACAGCCAAGACCACCTTTTTTTTTTTTTTTTTGGTGGGTGGAAAATCATCAAATGACCCCCCCGCTCTTGGGCAGAGCGAAGGGGAGTGTCAGACTTCTACTGACTAAAAACCGAACCCATGTTCCTTCTTTGCCCTTTTGCCGAGGCTACGTCATCTCGTACTAAATCCGCGGCCCCGACGGGAGCCAAGACCACCTGCAACGGCTTAACGTGCTTTCGCCGGAACGGAGACAACTGGGCATATTGTGGGTGGTCACCCATCCACGTGAAGATTGACTCAAGCGGCTAGCTATTACTATTTAATCACAAGCCCCACAACTGAGGTCCATCACCATTTTAGTAAAACTTTGTGATATCTTGTAGCTACCTACGTATTAAGTTTCTTAGTTTTGTGCCAACAAGTTGCAGGCAGTTCAGGGACTACTAAAAATAAACCTAAGAACACGCCATTGTACTTTTTGCTACGAGTATATACATTCTAATGTAAGAGCCACAACGTACTGTTGTTTAAAAGACAATGTCTATTTATTGTGGAGTCACGTTTGTTGTACGTAGAATCATAATAAATACACCATGTCATTAAGAAAAAGAAATTGGGTAGGTCGCGAGTTATTTTTAAGACCCATGTGATATGTGGGTGAACCTATTGCCAACCACCCAATCTAGACTCCGTCGAAAAAATCGCAGTGACAAAAACAATACCTTACATTAAGCCACCATTTTTTAATTACTGCAATGATCTAGAGCACAATTAAACTTACACCGAACTCAGAGATATTCAATGATTATATAACTTAAGGGGACGGTGAACGAACTACCAAAATCATTCGCGATACGAACATATTACCAACTTAAAATTATGTTATTCGGATACAGACGATATTTATCTAGGTTCCTATTAAACTTTTTATTTAAAACATTTACTATTTACGAAATGCAAGCGAATTGCTATTTACTATTGACGAAATGCAATTCGCTTGCATTTCGTAATTAAGTAAATGCAATTCGTAAGTTCATATCGCGAATGATTTTGGTATTACGTTTGTATGGAGAAATGTTCGTTCACCGTCCCCTTAAGCCGTTATATTACAATCGACACGAAAAGAAGAAGAAGAAGACTTAAGCCGTCAATTAGTTAAAGGTTTGACATACAAAACCTTCACAAAAGTGTCAAAACCTTTAGTAAGTGATGGCTTTGGTAATCATAAAAGCTCTCTGAGTGCGGCAGTAAGAGTTATTAAAGAGTAAGATTGTAAAAGTCCGATTTTTTCTTTAATTTAGAGCGCCTGAAAACAATACATTCATTTAATTTTTGGTCACATTCAGCTTTTTCTTTTAAACCTTTTCCTCAACTTGAGGGTGTTTTTGACAACTTCCCTTTGACTGACGTCGAGTGTAGCCGGGAAGGAGGAAAAACCGACGGGGATTTGATATGGGTGAATTCTACAGTCCTTTCACTGTATTTTAATTTATTTTGGACAGCAAGCTTATAGGAACGAAAATAAAACTCACGGGAAACATAACGATTAACTCGTCGTAGGCCGAAGGCCGAGTATATGGACACAATTAAAAAACTATTGAGTCTCGCTTGGATCTACGTTCCGGCACACGAAGGGTTAAAGGCCTACTATCATTTACGCTAGGTGCAATCTATACGAATGCCTAAATAAAAGCTCGTTGTCGGAGTTTCAACTTTCAGTACTGAGTTAAGAGTTGCAAGTGTAACAGCACACATTTATTTAGAGAGTATTATTAATCTGTACTAGAGTTTGTAGAAACCTGTAATAAATATTTCTGAAAACCCCAAAAATTGATAAACTCAAAATAGTCCAAATATCTCACAAAAGTGATACATTATCATTATCTGCCGAGCCTTTTCCCAACCATGTTGAAGTCGCCTTCAGTCTTGCCGGAGGCAGCTGAATACCAGTATTTTACATGAAGCGACTGCCTATCTGACCTCCACAACTCAGTTAGTATTGGGTAATATGACAGCTGTTAGTAAGACTGGTTCACAGATTTTCTGGTCACTGACTACCTGTAACGACTGGCAAAAATCTACAAATGACACCTGGGGACCAACGGCAAGTTTCTGAGGCACGTAGGAAACTCAATAGGTATGTAATGAGTGGGGCACTCATCTACGAAACAATCTAGGCAAGCGCGGTTTAACCTAAAGATCGGATCGATTGGCTCTTATTATTTAGCTAGGAGCTCCTAAAATGATACATCTTCATTAAAATTCGTTTTTTAATAACGCTTTGAACGTGTTACGAGTATATGTAAAAGGGCTACAAGGATTTAATCTGCGACTTTAGCGACTATTTAAAGCTTAGGTCTTAACTTAATACCCATTAATGAACGTTTCTCTCAGCAGGTTCTAGGCTTTATTTCCAATAATAGAGGTTGATTCCTTGTAAAAAGGCTTAAGTGACTGTTTACTTATTGTAAGTAAACAGCCACATAAGCCTATTTAAGTCATAATAATATACTTAAGTAGGTTCTTACATGATGTATCTTAAGTAACTATTTAGTTAAATCTTATTATTTTATGTAAATTTCATAGAACATAATTATAATCACGCAGATCTTCCTAAAATACTGTCATAAAAATCGCCCAAAGACACACAGGACATAGCTTACTCCAATATAATTAATCGCCACAATATCTAGTTTTATCCAGTCTGTTTTTAACGAAAATCAGCCAGACGATATATAATCGCTACAACGACCGTTTTTACCGCCTATTCTCAACAAATTCAATGCGATTTTCCCGAACTGGAAAACGTCTCAAACCAGAAAAGTTACTTTTGTTAGTTGTTTCCCTTTTCCATTGGGCCCCATGCCTTTTCTTACCCGCTCTTTTCAGTACAAAAAATCCAGTCTATAGCAATGTTTGTACGTTTTCAATTAATCACTGCTATCAATTAAAGCATCGAACTTTCTATTCCAAAATTCCAAAAGTAGGCAATTACGAGGCAGTAAATCAGTTTGAGCTTTCACGTCACAAACGCCATCTACAGGAACACTGACAATACTCTTACACGTTTTCCCAGAGCTGAAACACTGAACGTTCGAGTTTCCATTTAGTTATTGAAAATTCTGGTAGATGGCGTTGTTACGCTTTGACAGGTATGAAAGCTGGCTGTTAACAAACTCAAAGGGTTCATGGAACTGGTCATAGATGTCGCTCATATGGTTGGGTGCTAAAATTAACTTTCTATAACTAACACTCTTTTTTTTAGGTCTTCACCTTGTTTTTTTTGGTTTTAAGGTAGGTATTTAGAAGGATTGTTAATTTCAATTTGTAATTTTTGTAAACTTACCAAATAAAAGATACCAAGTTAAAATAATATATCAAATTATCAATTCCGATATAGGTAGGTACATTAATTTTAAAATGTATTTATTTCAAAGTTCTCTTTTTTTTCTAAATCATTCTTATCAATTTCATTAACTGTAATTAATAATCGAGCAATTAAATGGAATACATTGGTGTACTGCTTGACTTACGATTCCAAAATTAAATTTTCTCTAAAGGTTCTTATTATTAATTGATTTTCTTTAACAAAAGTTAGAACACACATAGTCTGTATTTATACTCAGAATATTCACCGTTTTAATTAAAACATTCTGGAAGGGAAGACTTTTCAAAATAACCTACAGTCATGATTATTTCAAAAGGTATTAGGTAAATATAAAGTGCGCAGTGGCTGAGAGACTGGACTGCTGCGCGTATGTGAGTTTAAATGTTTGTAAACGCACCCACGATGCAGGAGAATTTCCTAGTGTGGGGCAACGATTTATAAAAAAGAAAGAAAGAAAAGAAGAAAGTAACAGAAATTAATAATTTTTCAATTTTACGTGGTGTTGATTAAAAAACCTTAGTAATTTAATTTAATTTATTTATTAATTCTAGGTAAAGAAAGGCTTAAAGCTAACAGATATTTTAGAATACCATTAATCTTTCAGTCCACTATATTAGTTATTTAGCCCCTGTTTTAGCATTTTAGAACTTTTAATAAGCCGCTGAAGATCCAGCCATTGTCTAGACAACGATGAATATTTAATGGCCGTTTCATTTGTAACGTTATTGTTGTGTAGGCGTAGGTAAGGTACTCTATTTTATTATGCTTCTAATAAATCTAACGTCGGCTCAGACATTGTGTTAATGTGTTACCTCAAATATTGTTCATATTAAACCATATTTAATAAAAAAATTGGTAAAAAAACTTTTTAAGTTAAACGGTTTTATGTTAAACATACATTGCAATGTTTAAGATAAATGTACTAAAAACCAAAAAATAATACCGTGGGGCACGTCAATTTCTACGATTGTAGACAATTGACTTGCCCCACGGTTTTATTTTAGTCTAGTCTATGCATATGTTTATAATTCCCACGACTGTATCTATTTTATTATTTTTTGGTGTTTAGTACATTTATCTTAAACATTGCAATGTATGTTTAACATAAAACCGTTTATCTTTAAAAGTTTTTTTACCTATTTTTATTTTCTAGTTTTTAGTTTTTATTTCGCATTCTGTTTAATTCATTTAATTCATTACCTTTCATTTGATACCCATTTTGATGGGATTGATAAAATCTAAGTTATCCGCCATTTTGTAGAGGCCGCCATCTTGGATTTTAATTTTATATAGTACATTGTATTATACTGGTTGAGCACTTTCATTTGATACCCATATTGATGGGATCGATAAAACCTACGTTATCCGCCATTTTGTAGCGGCCGCCATCTTGTATTTAAATTTTTTATAGTATATTGTATTCTGCTTGTTGAGCCCTTTCATTTGATACCCATATTGATTGGATTGATAAAACCTACGTTATCCGCCATTTTGTAGCGGCCGCCATCTTGGATTTCAATTTTTTATAGTATATTGTATTCTGCTTGTTGAGCCCTTTCATTTGATACCCATATTGATGGGATTAATAAAACATAAATTATCCGCCATTTTGTAGCGGCGGCCATCTTGAATTTATAATGATAATGAATAAACATAATTGTATTGTCACCAAAATCCAAAGTGTATACAAAATTTCAGATTAATCGGTTGACAGGAAGAGGGTGAAATTTGAATTACTAAATTTGACCCAAGAATAATAAATAAAACAAACGGGGTGAGCTAAATAAAACCGTTTAATAATATTATGAAAGGTTACAAGTACAGGATGTATCTCAAGAATCTCACGTGTTTGTGAAGAGCTATTCTCCGAAGAGGATCATTATATTGTTGAAAAGTTTCTTATGAAGTTTCACGTTCCCGCAAAACAACATGATGTGTATGTAATTTCGTACTGAAGTGTACTCGTACTTGACATTGGCCCAGATTTTAATTAAAGTTCAAAACTGCTCACGATGGGTCAAAGTGAGGCAACTATTCTGTATTATACAATTGAAATATGTAATATTATATGCCTCTTTATGTAAATGAGAGGTATCTTATCATCGCTCATTTGTCGACCCGTAATATTTCTCTGACTAAATTTATATATAGCTTTGGGCCAATATAGCTGACAGTGCACACTCAGACTTTGCTCACTAAAACATTTTGTATTTGAACATAAACTAATCTGGTAAACCCCGTTTGGTGCCCTAAATAAACAATTATTACTACAACAAGGACTTTATAACCTTACAGCTCTATCAACCATATTGTTAGCAAGAGAATCCTTCTGGACCCTTAATTATGTTCGAACGTACAAATAAAAGCGTGTGCAAACGTACAAAGGGATTCATCGCTCGTATTTAATGTTCTCTGTTGAATTACTTATGCTCGGTGTCCTGTGACAGGCTAATGTTTGAAATATCGACATTGCACGCCTCTATTTTAAGCACGTGAAAAGTGGAAGGGGCGTTAAGGTCTTGGGGAGTCGAGGGTGGCGAAGGGGGTCGTCGGCATTCAACAGGCGGCGGTCGATACGGCCGGCGCCGCGGCGCAGCGGCAACGTTTACCTACCCTACATACTCCTCGCCTCAGTGTAACACCACGTCACATATTTTTACAAAAAATTTAACTCATTACACCGTGTCTTCGTCTTCATTTTTCTTGTCTCATTTCTGGAGCGCGCTTTGCTTTGAGAGCCGGACTTTTGTTTGATAGAGTGAAATGGAAAGAAATAAGGCTTAAAATAACACAACTATCATGATTATTAAAATTAAAGTTTACCACAGAAATGTGAAAATAGAATATTGACCTAAATCTAAATACATTTAGATCTACTATAAAAGTAGCTTTAAAGTTACAAAGAATTCCCTCACAATCGTAGTCAGTTTCCGTTCAGAATAAAGCGTCTATTTTATTCTATCCCACACCTGGTAACGGGTGTTATTAGCTGTGCCAGTCGGCCGATTGTAATTGAATAATTGCAACGACTTTATGGTTTCTGATTTCAACAATACGTTATTTAATGGATTAGCAGATTACATTATTATTATTATATTACACTGATTGCCGCACTCAGAGATGTTCATGATTACTTAAGCCGTCAGATTAGTGGAGATTTGACATACAAAATCTTTACTTAAACACACAGAGATAAATTTAATGATTACTTAAGTCATCACTTAGTCAAGATTACACTTACTTACACTTTATTGAGTGACTCTGAGTACGGCAGTAAGTAACGGCTTTTTAAGTAGGCTTAACTAGTGGCTATTCAGACATCGTGAAATAAAATAAGTGACAAGTGTCAAAATATCAAAATATCAGTGCGCGAGTCCAACTCGCACTTGGCCTTTTAAATCAAAAAATGTAATTTCAAAATGGAAAGGTAGCAAGATGTTCGCCGTAGCAATATTTAAGATTAAGTCGGTGCACTATACTATATCATCTCGGTAGCCTGTTAGTAGATTTGAGTCTCAGATTGCGAGTCGTCCTCAAACCAAGTCCCTTATCTCCGCTCGGCTGCTGTCTTTGCCAACAATGAGCTACTCTCTAGACGCGTAAATTGCTCCGCTAATATATATTCTCGTATTTATTACCCGGGTTTCACTAGCCTACGACGAATATGTAATACCTTCTGTCCTTGTGTCGCAATATCATGCTCAGCGAGCAATGGTAATATTTTCAGCAAAGCTTTTTGCAACACTCTTTTGTAGAGAACCACATACATATTTGGCGTTTTTTTAGTTTAGTTTTCACTGATATGGAGTGATTTACGTGGTGGAAAATGTTTTAACAAATTAACTAGGCGTGTTTTATACTTTTGGTGAGGAGAAATTCGTGGCTCAATCCTATTAATATTATGAACGTGAAAGTTTGTAACACGTATGTTTTTATGGATGTTTGTTACTCTTTCACGCAAAAACTACTGAACGGAATTGGATAAAAAATGGTACACAGATAGTTTATAACCTGGATTAACACATAGGATAGTTTTTACCCCGATTTTATATTCCCGTGGGATAATTTTCGAGTTGTAGCGGTCAAAGCCGCTGGCAACAGCTAGTACACACGGCTACACATCAAGCTATACAAAACCAGTATAATCTGATCGTTCATTGTGCGAAAAGATCTAGTAAAGCGAGGCCAAGATTAACTGGTTTTGTATAGCTTGATGTGTAGCCGTGTGTACCTAATAATAGAAGCTTGGGTCTATCTTCAAGTTATGCCACGCTTGCCTAGGTTGGTACGTAGGTGGGTAACCTCCCACGTTAGTCGTTACAGGTAGTCAGTGACCTGCTGACAGTGACTGATGTCTTACCTAAGAGGTATCGTATTACCCAGTACTTATTGGGTTGTGGAGGTTAAATAGGTTGCTCCATGTAAAATACTGGTATTATTATTTATTATTATAAATGGGCTTGCACTTGACTTCAATCTTACCCTAGGGGCAGAGATGATGTCGACGTTGGAACGAGCTTACCCAGTAGAAGCCTGTTTACTCGCGACTTAAACAGATTAGGGTTATATGAACTCGGAAAAACCGACGCAGGCAGGGAATTCCACTCCTTGGCTGTGCGCATAATAAAGGACCCAGCAAAGCGCTTCTTCTGGTATTCAGTAGCATCCAGTAAAACTGGAAGCCAACCCCAATTTAGTTGGGAAAAGGCTAGGCAGATGATGATGGTTGTGAGACAGAGTATTGTAATAAAAACTGGCCAAGTGCAAGTCGGACTTGCACATGAAGGGTTCCCTACAATTGAGAGGTTTTTCATGTTATTTTAGCACCATAGACTTCTTATAGGTTTTCCTGTAATCTATCAGTATTGAACTAACTTCTGTACTTTTTTTTATAATTTTAGGGTCAGTAGTTTCGGAGATAAGTGGGGGGGGGGGGGTGGAAATGGTCAGATAGACAGACAGACACACGAGTGATCCAACAAGGGTTCCGTTTTTTCCTTTTTGACGTACGGAATCCTAAAAAGAAAGTATCGACGAAGATCTAGTAAACGTTATGTTTTTCTCGAAACTTGTGTGTTGATTGCCGCGTTTTACGGTTATTGAGAGTACTTGTACGAGAATAGTCGTCGAGACATATGGCCGAGTTTCACTAGTTCCGGCATCTCGTCGTAAACTTCGTACTTACATACTTAGTATGTAGTGGAGTACATTCGTACCTAACGTCGACAGATGTTTCCGTTTGAAAAGGTTACGGTCGATACTCACTGAATATATTTATTTGCTACCTATTTGTATTTACTTTTAAATTGCTGAAAAATATTTCAAAGGGCGATGAACGCCGGTTTTTCGTAGAACTATAATTCTTATACAAAAAAAAACATAAACCCGTTATAATATCCATCTACACTGATAGACCCGACCGGCTGTTATTGCTTGCTAGGTAATGGCACTGATACTGTTAGCCTGCATCATCCCACAGCTGGGCAAAAGCCTCTTCCCATGACTTCCATGTTGTGTTGTTTCGATCTTAGGCTAATGTGTACCACTAGTCGCTAGTCTTGTACAGATCATCCCGTCATCTTCTACGAGGTCTGCCGCGACGCTATCTGGCTAAGTCAGGGCTCCAGAAAAAGGCTATTTTAGCCCTCAGGGCCAGTGGGTCGACTTGGCCAGTTCAGTCCCACTTCTGCTTAGCGCCTTTATAAGCAACGTCAGTCATTTGTCAAGAAAGGAGGTGTATCATGAGATGACGAGAAACAGAGAATTAGTATGGAAGAAGAAGACCATGCTGCGCTGACCCCAAATAAATTGGGATAAGGGCAAGAGAATGATGGTGACATCAGTCATTTCTGTATTAAAATATTAAGTACGGTAAGATAGCAGTCGGAATCGACGGATGGCCGATGGGGCCGAAAAGTTCTGGAATGGCGGCCGCGAACCGGAAGACGTTGCGTTGGAAGACCTCCCACTAGGTGGACCGACGACCTGGTCAAGGTTGCGGGGACCCGCTGGATGAGAGACGCACGGGACCGGTCAATGTGGCGACACCTGGGGGAGGCCTATGTCCAGCAGTGGACGTCTTTTGGCTGAAATGATGATGATGAAGGTAGCCGTCTCTCTAGAAGGCGAGTGAAGCCACAGGCAACACTTAGTCGAACTGTGTGAATCTTAATCAACAATCCTGGCTCTATTTAATTACTAGTGGAAAGTTCTGAACTGCAATCAATTTAGATATTCAAATATTGTTCGAGCTACTTCCCTAATAACTAATCAGTCCGTCTGTGTACACGGTCAATAATTGCTGTCCGACTCTATTGAGGGCCGTAATTACTGATCAGCCCTCGGTTCAGAAACTCTTGATGAATTAATTTGGTACGATTTTTTGCGTAAATATAATGGAAAATCTCTACAGAGAAGTATAATTAAAGAGTTTGTTTGGAATTTTAAAATAACAGCTTTACTGAATGCACATGAAAGTATAACAAAACCTCTGTTATTTGTCTGTCTATCTGTTTTTTCCGGCTACACTCCGAAACGGCTAGACCGATTTTGGATTTTACTGGCAGGGTTAGCATAGGGATTTATTTTGGAAAAAATATTAGGTTTCCGTTAGAGTAAAACCCATGAAATTGCTAACAAAATTCGATTCAAATACAGGAGCAAGATTTTTAAAATATTTTCTCGCGGACGAAAGTCCTAGACAACAACAGCTAGTTTCAAATAATTGTGTTTTCATTACCAATAAAACTACCTAATTGACAACGATTTGGTATTGATGTCAGATAGTCCGTCGTGACGCGTGATAGTAATAATCACCAAATGGAGTATAATATAATAAATAAATTATAAGGCGAAGAATTATAATAATCTTTAAGGGCGTGAGTTTATGTATGTATGTGTGTAAGTTATCTGGGGGCACGGCAGTGCCCGGCCAAGTCGAGCAATAAAGCGGCACGGCCGTACCATCCTTTTTACCCGACTACGGCAAAGCCAAAGGAGTGTTATGATTTTGACTGGCTATGTATGTATGTATGTATGTATGTTTGTATGTATGTATGCATGTGTGTATCTACATCTGTTCCCTCATAGCTTCTAATCTACTTAACGGAACTCGACATATGAGGTATCGTTAGAACCGTCTTAATTTTCCGCTGAACATAGGCTACGTGACGTGTCACAAAAAGCGATTTGGCGCCCTCTAGCGGACAAAAAGTAAGGCTTAAAAAATAAAAATGGAGGTAAATACGCCGTGCCATGTTTGGTATCATTTGAAAGGGCCTCACTTGTACATTTCCAAAATATTGCTCAAATTTAAAATCACGCCCTCTAGCGGACAAAATGCAAGAGTAAAAAAAAAATTAACACCAAAATTGTTTAAATAAAAAAAAGTAAAAAACTAAAACCCGACTACGACAAAAAAAACGACGCTGAAAAAGTATGAAACAAGATTTTCAGGATAGAACAAAAAGAAAAGCCGTAGTCACACGTTATAGGTACCAACCTAAACACTTTAATACCGTGTGACTACGGCTTTTCTTTTTGTTCTATCCTGAAAATCTTGTTTCATACTTTTTCAGCGTCGTTTTTTTCTCGAAACAGTTAAGGCCATTTTCGACCTCCTATAACTTCGTTGTTGATAACACTAGAAGCCTGATTTTTAAGCCTGACTTACGTAATAAGCTAACCTACAAAATATTATAAATAGATTGACTTGGCCATCGCATCGCATTTGCCAATTTTAAACAGCCCGTTCTAATGGCTAATCGCTATCGCATTGGCCAATGTGATGCGGTGGCTAAGTCAATCTATTTATTATGTAGGTTATCGTATTACGTAAGTAAGTAGGGACTGAATAAATTAACTGACTTGGTATTACATGGATCTCACTACTTTTTACGGTCGAAGAACTGAGTTCTGCGACTTGACCTTTTTTTACAAGTTTTGTTTTTAGTGGGATAAGCATTTACCAAGACAAATAATTATGCAGTATTTGATGCTTGATCTGATGATAAATAAAATCAATCATCAGATCAGTTTTATTAGAGGATTTTTTTCTGGGATTGAACACAACTGGCGACTGTGCTGGTCATTCGGCAAGAGAGGCAAATTATACTATTGCCAGGGCTATTGGCACAGGAAAAGAGAGGTTCATACCTAGTAGTGAGACAAGTACGGCTGTGTGATGAAGGCAAAATTGAATAAACGATGTTTGACAGATCGGTTGGCGCAAAGGCAGAGCAATAGGTAGTTGTTCCGGGTCTGGCTGTTTGTGTATGTGAGTTTAAATATTTTATTGGAACAAAAACATAATAACAATTTTTGTGTACGTTAATACTGCGTTAGTTTAGTAACTGTGTCGCAGTAAATGTTTGTATACACACCCACGATGCAGGAGAAATTCCTAGTATGGGGCAAAGAGCAAAAACCAAAAAAAAAGTCGCGGTAATGTCGCATAATAAACTCGTTTTACTACGACATTAAGGAAAACATCGTGAGGAAACCGGCATGTCTTAGAACCAAAATATTCGAAGACATGTGACATCTACCAATCCGCACTGGGCCCGCGTGGTAGATTATAGCCCATCCTTCTCTTAGAGAGGAGGCCTCTGAGTCCCTGCAGTGGGAACATTATAGGCTGATGATGACTATGACATTGACTTCAAAGGTATACTTACTTTTACTTCATTCGATTTGGTGTACTTCCAAAAAGTCCTTTATGCAGTATGTTAATCTCTTTAAAATAATCTAGGGCTATTTATTTCCTCCTTACCCATGTTCACAAAATAGGTAGAAACAAGTGAATGTTTCAGTGAAACCCTTGTCTATTCATGAACAGTGCCGCGTCTCTTAACCTAATTGCTGGAACTTGCAGCCGTGAACTTTAATTGGATTTAATGTGGTAGTTTAGATACTTAATGGTTTTGTTTGATTCTATTGACTTTGAGTTTGGAATGCTTTTGTTGTTTCTCTTAGCTATGGAAGTATTTTTACTTAGCTTAGAAAGAGTGTTTCCATGGACATGAATAAATTGAACATTTATTTATTATTTAACTACTGATACACTCCAAGTGTCACTGCTACGATTAATTTATATTTGTATTTGAGATTATTTCTGTACATAACGGGAGCAGACTCACGAGCAAAAATTGGTTATTAAATTTATTATAATTAGTAGTGAATATTATTGTCTATATTGTTTACCTAGTTAATAGACAATGCGAATAATGAAATATTGCCTTAAAATTATGTTAGTTTTTACATCTTAGCTTTTGTTAACCATTTTTGTGGAATTTTACTGTCTAGGAATTAACAGAAAAACAACAAATAAAATTACGTTATTTAGAATCAGCAAACTTTTTAATAAAAGCTGGGACACCAAAATTAGTCCAGAACATTTCGGTAAACGAGCATATAATGAGAACCCGTCTAACGACAAGAGCCTACACAGGGCAAAGCTAACGAGGGAGGGTCCTCAATAGTGCCCTCTCTTACCTTTTATTGCCCCATCGTGTCACGTGGCACAGCCATTGCCATTTACGGTCACAGTTTCAGTACTCAGACTGAATAGTTTCTTTTGGATGCCATCCAGGACAAATGTGGTTAAATGTTTCACGTTGGTTTTAATTCGGAAAATCCTGTTTGTTTCAAGCATCCCAATTCCGTTATGGGAAGGCCACTGAATTTATAAGTTAATTTGCAGGTTTTTGGTTGCAATTTGTGTGCAGAGATGTGACTTGAAAGGAAAAAACATATTTTTCGAAAATGTTGGGCCGTTTGAACGGTTGGAGTCGAAACTTTATTGAAATTCATCTAGCTAGACTTGAATTACGGTGATTGAAATAAATAAAAGCTGCAAAAACTCTAAAAATAACTTAAGCTGGCATACCAGATACTATAGAACGCCACCTGCAACTATCTTTACATACTTATTTTGGTTCGTCTCATCTACAAAATTAAATCATGATTGTCTAATTGTAAACTTCCTTTTACATACACTCCTTCTAAATACCACACTACATAAATAAAATACTCAAGTTTAGAAAAATATCTGGACCGACCCCTAATCAATTGGGATAAAAGCAGGAGAATGATAATGACGAAGTTTTTGGTTATTTTATGTAATTAAATTTTAGTTTTAAAATGTGCGTCTTATTTATGCAGAATAAAACGTTCTTCTTTCTTTCTCTATGAATGAATAAAATACGATCATGAAAGTAAACCGCGTAAAGCATTTGTACGGTATAGTGGTCACATTGCTTTGTTCTGTCATCCACCTTTCCCATGTTATGTTTAAGGTGGTTGTTCTTTGAAGTCTTTATTTCAAAGTCTATAAACACTAGCTGTTACCGTAAAGCTTTTCAAGAAAATTACAAAGGTAAAGATAAATCTACAAAGAGGAACAAGTTGACGATCCCGGCTTTCAGTAAGTCAACCTGTCTGTTTTATGATAAGTTGTCTGACTGGCTTCCTAAAGGCATCCGATTATTATTCGTTCTTTTTACCAAGATTCAACCAATTCCTGAGAAGGTTCTAGTAACTGTTTTCATGTTTTTTGGGCCCTGCATGATCTTTTTAGTTTCTATTTAATATGACGTCCATTAAAATAATCCAGTTTGGTATATAATATTAAAAATAACTGGATAAAAATAACACGAAAAGGGCAAGAATATTGGAAAGGTTGCGTCATAAAGGTACTGATATTAATCCCCGAGGAATATTCCAGCCGCATCTGGGTATCTGGGTAGAAGACATTATATTTTAAGAATCATCAATAATGTCTAGTGTCTTTCTATATTAAAATATCTAGTCTGTATGAAAAAATAACTCATATAAAAGAATCTCGGTCTGATTTTATTTTGCATTTATTTTTTATATCGTTAAACATAACAGGTGAAATGCGAGTTACTAAGTTTATGTTATACGTCTGCCTTACACTCATTAGAGTACATGCGTGATGTTATGTTTTGTTAAAATATTATAACATAAAATATGTACTGATCGTGGTAAAAGAAATACCGTGTATTTTTTACGAGATTAGTCGAATTTTCTCATATCTGGGTCTCAGCGAACCTAATGGGATTATCTTCGTATACAAGAAAATGTACATACTTCATCACCTTTGACGTTTGTAGTCAATCACGTTTACGTTTAGCTTCCCCTAGTAGCTAGTAAGAAGTAACTATGTAAAAAATCATAGAAGTTAAAATTGACCCACTTCACGGTTTCTCTTTCTCTGAAATGTTTGCATATAATATGTTTAGTTTTGATGACAATGCATGGTTAGAGAAGAATATATTAATAATAATAAAAGTTTTTATTGATTCTCATATAACTATTTTACAGCATAAAATTGAGGGAAGCCCCGGTAACTCATAAATATGCTTGTGATGGTATTGCCTCTCATTTTCCCATAGATTACTTTCTATCTAAATTGTTGAGACATACTTAAAAAGAAAATTATTATTATTTTATACCAGGAAAATACAATATTATTGCAATTACAAGTATGTGTAGTGTTTGTGTGTGTTTATGGGTGGTGTATATGCGATGTGTATCGGTGTGAGTAGTTGCATGTATGTGTGATGATTGGGTACAGGGTTCGTTATACGTTTGTGATATTGGAATTAGAATGTCGTGATTTAATCTAATTCCAATGTGGCAGACTCCCACATGGCGAATTTCTTTGATATGGGTATGAAATGAAAGGGTTTGCTATATAAGAAAAAACGAAAAAATAATATAAAGTCACTAGTCATAAAGCGTGTTCTTCATAATATTTATTAAAAAATTCTGGTTGAGTTCTTCCAACTATTAGACAAGATGACAACCTATTCGTTTTGTTCCGAAACTAAACGTTTGTTGATATTATTCTACAATGAATAGCAACATATTCAAAGCTTGCTACCGGTAATTAATTTACAAGCAAAATACCGATTACACTAATGAATTCCGGTATTTACTGCTAAAATACTTGAATTCTATTCAAATGGGCTCGGTTAGAGGGTGGGGTGTAAAAGTTTACGAGTTCAGTGGGTCCCCGGGGTCGGCTATACCGATGTGGGTCTATCGGCTTCACACCGCACGGGCGGAATCCTTTTAGATCTTCGGAAGTATTTTAATTTTTACGTATTATCCTTAGATGTTACAGGCGTTTGTGGAGTAACTTAAAATTAATGTGTTGTACAATTTTAAACGATGTTTTAATATATTATTATCTTGATATAGGAGAAACACTATAATAGTTTTTTTTTAAATATAGGTACTTAAATCGGATATTTATAATTAAACGTTATTTTATCTTTTCGTGGCTACCTGTGTGACTTTTAGGCATATTTTTACACTTACATAATTCATAGAAATTAAATAGATCTCGTTATTTTGGTAAGTCGTAATGTCATCAGTGAAAACAGATCATGTCAGCTGTGTGTATCCTAGCTATAAGTTCCCTTCAGAAATAAAATAAACCGTGCGAAGCAAGGGTAAGTCACTTGTATCTTGTAATAATCAGTTTTCTCTCAGATATTTCAAGGTAACTAGTAATATTTCTTAGAACGTTGCTAGGGAATCTAGGTGTTTCTCCAAAGGAATGATTAAATAAAGGCGATATAATTAGCCTTGTTTCTGTTCTAATTAGGTAATTTTCTTCTTTAGACAATCACTAGCTTATGCCAGCGGCTTCGCCCGCGTGAAGTTCGATAATTGCCCCACGGGATCATGCTACCGGGATAAAAGTATCATATGTGCTAATTCAGGTTATAAACTATATGTGTTCTTAGTTTCATCCACATCCATTCAGTAGTTTTTGCGTGAAAGAGTAACAAACATCCATCCATCCATTCATTCATAATAAATTATATCCTCACAAACATTTTATTTAGGTAATTTTCTTCTTTAGACAATCATTATTGGGGTTTCCATTCTTCAATCGAAATTACACTGAGTTAGGTAGTATTCACCTTAGTTACAGTCAAAATAATTTCAAAACTTACTCGAATGTAATTAATTCGGTAAACAAATAGATTTGTGGAAAACAAAGAAGCTCCACAATGGATTCTAGTTCTAATCAAATTAGGTTTTGTTTGAGTTTGAAATTGATAGCTTTGGTCTTCGATATTCATTTATAGGAACTTCTACGAAATCAAAAAGTCTGAAGATACTTGAATGTTATTTTTGTACAGTATTTTTTTTTTGTTAATTTTTTAAAACAACGTTGCCTTACATACACGAACCAATCACCCAGACCCGAAACAACTATTTGTAGGCCATACAAATATTTGTTCCGTGCGGGGATCGAACCGACACACGGCGCAGCAGTCCAATCGCTCAGCATCTGCGAAAACTGAGCCGTCAATAATGTAGATCTTTGGGTACGGCCACCAATCAAGATATACAAATCAGTTTTTTCGGATCTCTCAATGCATGGGAAACCTATTCAAAGCGAGGCCATTTTCCCGGGTTGTTCGAAAGAGATACCGCGGCCTCAGCACAAAGGCTAAGAAGGAACATGGGTGGTTTTTAATCAGTAGAAGTCTGACACTCCCTTCCGCTCGGCCCAGAGCGGGAGTGGTTATTTGATGATTTCCTAACCCGCCCCAAAAAATTGATTGATCTTTTGATATGTCTTGATGTGTCGTAGATTGATCTTTTATTTCGGTAATCAAATTAAGGTATTATTTTAAGATAGTGTAGGTACTAACGTAATAGATTAATGAAATACCTTTAGTTAACAGTTTAAACCATCATCATCATCATTTCAGCCAAAAGACGTCCACTGCTGGACATAGGCCTCCCCCAGGCGTCGCCACATTGACCGGTCCCGTGCGTCTCTCATCCAGCGGGTTCCTGCAACCTTGACCAGGTCATCGGTCCACCTAGTGGGAGGCCTTCCAACGTAACGTCTTCCGGTTCGCGGTCGCCATTCCAGAACTTTTCGGCCCCATCGGCCATCCGTTCTGCGAGCAATGTGCTCTGCCCATTGCCACTTAAGTCTGGCGATTCTTCGGGCTACGTCGGTAACCTTGGTTCTCATGCGGATGTCCTCATTTCTGATTCGATCACGCAAGGAAACTCCGAGCATAGCCCTCTCAATTGCCCTTTGGGTGACTTTGAGCTTTCTGATAAGGCCCATTGTGAGCGACCACGTTTCGGTCCCGTATGTAATCACTGGCAACACACACTGGTCATAGACTTTCGTCTTGAGACACTGGGGTAAGTTGGACGAGAAGATACCGCGCAGCTTCCCGAACGCTGCCCAGCCGAGTCGGATTCGACGATTGACCTCTTTCTCGAAATTAGATCTACCCAACTGGACCGTTATACAGAAGACCGAAGAGTATAACCTGCCTCTCTGTTTAGCGTTTGTGGACTACGAGAAAGCCTTCGATTTAATCGAGACTTGGGCTGTACTGCAGTCTCTCCAACGTGCAACGGTGCCAAATCGACTACCGGTACATCGAGGTGTTGAAGTGTTTGTACAAAAACGCCACCATGTCAGTCCGACTTCAGGACCAGACCACGGAACCTATCCTTCTGCAGCGCGGTGTGAGTTTAAACCATTTATACTAAAATATAATAGGTACTAGGTATCGTGATTCTAGGTATTCATTTTCCTATGGTGATCACCTGTTCTACCTCACTATTCTAATGAAACAAATTCCCTCATTCTTTATGAAAGTAAATATGAACATGAAAGATCAAATGAAATTAGAAAGAACACAACAAAGGGAAAGATTATACCTGTATCAAAACCACAATAGCCAAGACTGGATTAGATAACAAAATAATGTTGCTACGGACCTGCCAAGGAGTTGTAAGGTTGAGCGCAGACTTGAGTCAAGACTTCCTAAGACAAACTTGTCTCCAGCCATTTGCAACAATACCAAGGACTTCTAATGCGCGAAAATATACTTACAGTAGATAACGGTAACAAAATGGTTTTCAGCATGCGTGAACCAAACTTGTCTCTCGTCACAAACTTGACGATCATTTGATTTTCCTTCAAGGCATTACTGAGATCCCGTCGGGGCTGCGGGATGTTCACAGGATACCGTGGCCTCGACATAAAGGGCTAAGAAGGAACATGAGTGGTTTTTAGTCAGTAGAAGTCTGACACTCCCTTTCGCGCTGCTCAAGAGTGGGAGGAGTCATTTGATTATTTCCCACTACCCCTAAAAAAAAGGCATTACTGAGATAAATAACAAAAAATATTTTATATTTCGACAGTCCATCGCTCTATTAAAACAATTACTTACAGCACACACACCCGACAAAACCCTATCGTACACAACAGCCAAAACTTTGATGCCGCCAGTTTGTGCACCATCTTAGAAGGGACTCGGGAGACGGGTGGCAGTTAGCAGATGGCGGACGAAATGCGATCGATACCTTCCCCATGAATAATTAAGACGGATGCTTTTTAGGCTTTCGTATAGTGTGTAAATTATCATTTTGTGAAAAATGTGATCAGAGTTTCACGGCGTTATTTTGAGAAGACGTGCGTGCGTGTGCATGACCTGGGCCCCGAGTCTGCTATTCAATAGTGTCAGAATGGTCTATCATTGATCTCATAATTGTTGATTGATGACAAGCCAAAAAGTACCTTAAGTCTGTCAACTTAAAGTACTTTTTGGCTTGTCGTCTACTTGTCAAAATCAAAAATTATGAGATCAATGATAGACCATTCTGACACTATTGAATAGCAGACTCGGGGCCCAGATGTATGAACGTGGACGAGGCAAAACGCAAGGTATGTAAGTATTCCCGTCGGGGCTGCGGGTTGTTCTCAAAGATACCGCGGCCTCGACATAAAGAGCAAAGAAGGAACATGGGTGGTATTTAGTCAGTAGAAGTCTGACACTCCCTTTCGCTCTGCCTAAGAGCGGGAGGGGTTATTTGATGATATTCCAACAGCCAAAAAAAAAAAGGTATGTAAGTATCGTAGCAGGTGGTGTTCTGTGCTTTTTGCAAACCCCATGGGAAATAGGCGTGAGTTTATGTAATTTGAGAAGAGGTAGATTGTGTCAGGAATGGAATTTAAAAACAAAGGAGCACCTAAATGATGGATGTCAACTGTTGATAGTCGTTTCAGAATGAACTTTTGAAGATTACTAAATTGGGATAAAAAAAAATTGATCTTCATGCCACATCAGTCTTAACAGTCTTAAACCCGGTTTTTTACTGAAACAGGGTAATTTCACAACTTAGGTAGAGTAGAGCAACTTCCAAATTCTGGTAATTGGTTCCAAACTTTGTCGTTTGCTACTTTGAATATTGTAAACAGATTTGACTAAACATAATATATTCTGTGAAAAGTGTTTACAATTCAAGTGCTGTCGTCGATATACCGAGTAGAATACTGTATTTTACTGGCTGGAAATCACATATTTTAGTCTTAAATTAACTATAGATATATGTAAAGATAAGAAATGTAATGTTTTATTTATTTTACTATTTCAGTAGATACGGTAGACATCGCAGTAAAATTTTAATAACATATGATATTTGAATATATCGGTTCAGCATATTTTGCCAGCAGACCTGCGAAAGTAAAAATGAATAGGAAATGAGGATGTGAGAAAAATATGTGTATAAGCCCTTTTTTTTTTTTTTTTTTTTTTTTTGGTGGGTGGAAAATCATCGAATGACCCCCCCCGCTCTTGGGCAGAGCGAAGGGGAGTGTCAGACTTCTACTGACTAAAAACCGAACCCATGTTCCTTCTTTGCCCTTGTGCCGAGGCCACGTCATCTAGTACTAAAATCCGCGGCCATGTGTATAAGCCCTAACCTATCATCATCAGTCTATATTTTTTCCACTGCAAGGACTCAGGCCTCTAGGAGAGGGAAGGGAAGGGCTATAATCCACCATGCGGGCCCAGTGCGGGTTGGCAGATGTCACATATCTTCGAATTTTTTGGTCCTAAGACATGCTGGTTTCTTTACGATGTTTTTCTTCACCGTTCCAACCTATAATGTATACAAATAAATAAAATTTAAGTTTTAGAAATTTCTAAATTTGTTATACGAACATTGACATTTAGGTATAGGTAGTCTCAGGTACCCTCATATTTCGTCAAAAGATTCTCAAAGGTAAAGAAAATGTTACATGAACGTTTAAAAGTTAATTTATAAAATTTTCATCGGGTGGAGCGTCCGTCCTACTCGTATAAAAGGTCTCAACTTATCAGGTAGTCAGCTGAAGTACGAACTATCAAGTTTCCATCTCATTTTCATTCTGTGTACTTTACTTAAAGTTAGCTGCTGGTGATCTACTCATACGGAATAAATATTAACTTTATAGAAAGTCGGCCTCGTTGGTCTAGTCGCCGCAAGTGCGACTACTGAGCATAAGGTACTGGGTTCGATGCCTATAAGTAGGGCTTAATGTTATCGGGTGTTAAACAGGAATTTTCCAGAAGCAGCCACGGGATTCGTATTTGTGCTCGGATGATGGCAAAAGGCCCCATAACGTGGGTCCTCTATATTATATACTTTATATGCACTATAATTATATTATTTAACAGGCTGGTGTCCGCAACTCCTCTATAGGTACACCTCTGCCTAACCTTTTTGGGGAAAGGTGTGATGTTTTATAAATGTATGTATGTATAGAAAGTCAAACTGAAAAGGAAATGAACAGAATACAGCTATGTATGTACCTATACATTTTTAAAGTTGTCTGCTATATAAATGGTAACGAATAGTCCTACGAATCCATATTCTAAATTTTATTAAAAAAAATGCTAAATTATCATATAAACGGACTGAACACACTGATAGGTTAGAAAATCGGACTTATTATTCCAGTAGTTCATTCCCGTAGGATTATTTCTGGCCTTCACGAGGGAAAAGTCGCAGTGGTGCGTTAGTTATTTAAGCCTGAGAACTATACCTACGGCTAGTAAGATACGCCGTTTCAATAAAAATCAATCGTGAAAGAGAATTTTAGATCAGGGTCGTAAAGAACTAAACGAATAAATACCTGTATTTACTCTCTTAGTTCTTTACGAACCTGAGTGGTGGAAGTCTGACCTTGACATTTTGTTAACTTTTAAACAAGACCCTAATCTATACAAATAAAAAAGTGTCTGTTTGTAATTTCAATATAACAACTTTTTACTGAATGTTAGCTTGCACCTGGAAACCCTAGTTGTTCAATGGAATAATACTCATAGTTGACTCAAAGGAGTATTCGTTCACTATGACAGGCATAGTTTATGGTATCCGAGCGGGTCGGCTGGCATAGACTAACAGATTCGGGCGGCTGGTTCGAAACGCTGACGCCGAGCATAAAAAAACATTCTAAAAAGCAATATCGTATTACATCAGTATAATTTAGATTTAAAACCTAGCAAGTAAGTAAAGGATTCATTATTTAAGTGTTATTGAAATGTTTCTTTCAAGTATTGTGGAAAAGGAAATAAATATGTTTGAGTTTAAATACTGATTTGGTTTTCTGTTGCAAAATCCTATAATTCTGAGCTGTGGCTAACAGTTCAGAAGTGGGATACTAAGAGAATTCTCATAATTTTCTTTTGTTCACGTCCACATTAAGATAACGAGTGATATGACGGACATGCATACTTTATTTTCTTTTCCCGGCTACAAACAAATGACGTTAACTTTGGGAAAGGAACGATAAGTCTTCTTTCATTGCATGAGCAAATCATTTTACTTTTATTTTGTCTAATTTCCGGGTGTAATATACAAGAAAACTTCAAATATTAACTTGAATAATTATGAATGCTTTTTAAATTTTATTGTATTTGACATTTGAAAAAAAAAAGTACAGTTTGACCAACTTATCTGTGCAGGCGGGAAAACACGGAACTAAAATAAATGTACTAAGTTTGACATAGCGTTGCATTTGACCAGTGGCGCCACCATGAAATTCACACTTAGAATGATCTTTGTAATGACAAGTTTTTATGTTGTGTAATGTTTGGTCTATACGTGTGGGTTGCTGCACGAAAAAAATATCTATTATTGCTAATGTTTAATGATAACTTTGAGAGAAGCAGATGTAGTTTATTTTTAGAATGAAAACATAATTACCGCTGACGGTTTCATGACTTTATTGTTTTTATGGCTTCAACTTTTAATATACCTTCTTATTTTTGTGGATGTTACACATAATTGGATATATGGAAGGAAATAAAATTATTACTACTACGAACAGGCACTAAGCTTTTCTATTGGAAGTTTCAGATACACATCCTTATTGGTTGCAACCGAGGTTAAGGTTTGTCAGCCAATATGGATAAGGATGAAGAGCCCAGGTTTGAGGGCGGAGATGGGCCCAGGTTTGAGGGCGGAGATGGGCCCAGGTTTGAGGGCGAAGGTGAGCCCAGGTTTGAGGGCGAAGGTGGGCCCAGGTTTGAGGGCGAAGGTGGGCCCAGGTTTGAGGGCGAAGGTGGGCCCAGGTTTGAGGGCGGAGGTGGGCCCAGGTTTGAGGGCGGACGTAGGCCCAGGTTTGAGGGCGGAGTTGGGCCCAGGTTTGAGGGCGGATGTAGGCCCAGGTTTGAGGGCGGAGTTGGGCCCAGGTTTGAGGGCGGAATTGATTCCAGGTTCGAAGGCAGGAGTGGGTCCAGGTTAGAGGACACATCAACACCAAGGCTGGACGATCAAGGACAGCCCAGGTTAAAGGGCAAAGGAAGGAGGTATATGGACAGTCGAGACGTGGAACGGGTTTCTGCAGGGATGGCATTGATGGCAAGGAAGATTGAAGACCGGACACTGCGTCCTTCAAGAAACCGGAAACGGCGAAATATCGTCACGGATTCGGACAGTTCGGTGCGTGGCGATGTAAGCCATGAGCGGACAAGGAAATGTCAAAGGATGTCACGGACAAGGAGAGGCGGTTCCAGGTGGACGGATCGCAGTACCGGTAGCTCTGATAACCGTGAGTCAATCAGAGTTAATAAATCTAGTCGGAACAAGAATAGGGAATCTGAAACAAATGTACTGTTAGATAATTTTTCATCGATTTTAAGTAATGTCAAGAGTTCGGAGAAACCCAAGCTATCCTTTAATAGTAATGTTTTGCCAGATTTTGATTGTTTAAGTAAAGAGCAAACTATGTTAGTATGGATCACTAAAGTAGAAGAATGCGCTGAAATGTACGGTTGGTCTGAAAAGCAAATAATTCACTACGCCCTTCCAAAATTGTCAAGGGTAGCAAAGACTTGGTATCAAGGTCTACCTTCACTTCTTTACACTTGAGGTGAATGGAAGAAAAAAACTAATTGAGTCATTCCCTTGTCGCGAAGACTACGCCGAACTCTTGACAGAAATGTTGGCTAACCGTGCTAAGTACGGCGAATCATTGGAGCACTATTATTATGCGAAATTGAATTTATTGAATAGATGCAAAATTTATGGTAAACACGCAGTGGATTGTGTCATATATGGAGTGGATGATCGTACTAAGTTTGGGGGGTATTGAGGAACAGGGTGTAAAGTTCCTCATCCCCCATAGAAAAGGGAGGATCCTCCGACCGGACGGGTGTTGTGTCCGGTGGGCTAACTTAAAGTAGGTGCGCAAGCGGCTCAATTTAGTGAACCGGAACAAATTTTTAAATATTTTCGAACGGTTAAAGAAGGACAAAGCAGAGATGCGTACGAAGCGAATCGAAATAGGAACGAGCGCAAAGCTACTTCTAATGCGACACCGCAAACCCAGTATTTGAAGTCTGCTACAATAAATTCTAACACACGGTGTTTTAATTGTAACGAAATTGATCACCCTAGTTTTAAATGCGATAAACCTCCTATTAAATGTACTATAAGTGATAAATCGGGTCATCAAGCTTTTAGTTGCTATAAGATCAACCGGTCAAAAGATAATCTCCCTAAAAACGAGATCCAAACAAAAGATATAAATGAAAAGCAAGTGTCAGAGTTGAGAACTGAAAGGTCTTTTGATAAATATATTTTTGATATTTAAATTAATGGTAAAGCAATTAAATGCCACGTAGATCTAGGAAGCCAGAGTACATAACTAAAAGTAAAGCTAAGAAACTTGCGATGGATCAAGTGTCCCCCTAATTTAATAACTGCTAATGCCTTGTAGTCGAAGACGTGCTGAGTCATCCGTCTTTTTTTTTGAGGACCATTATTATTATTACTAACACTCCAACCAAAATATTTATAAAAGGATAAATTATACAAAGGTACATTTACTATACGGTGATAATGTTTGCGTTTTCAATACGTGTGTTGTCAGTAAAATATGAACCATCGTTTAGCGGTGGTTTTGTTTAGGTAAAAGCGTCCCTTAGGCAGTTGAATGGAAAAGCTATAATCTTTTATCAGACGAATGAAAGGAACGGTTCGGTACTTATGTATAATGTGTCTGATAGCGAAATAACCATCTCCGAAAATTTCATTATTGACTCACTCTATTAAAAGCGAATAATTGAATGAATCCTTATCCCATGTCAAACATGTTACTGAAGGTTTAAATAGATTAGAAGAAATTTTACTGTTTTTGAAACAAGGAGGCTTAACACTCTGGCTCAGTAAATGTAGGTATCTTCTTCCTAGACACAAGAATAATAATAACGTTTATTAAACAAAAGAAAGAATACAGTTGAGTACAAAAACGGTGAGCCACAAACTAAGCATAGCTTGTATCCTGTGCCTCGGGAGTGCGAATTTCACCAGTTTATAATAGTTACATCAAATTAAGGACATAAAAAGTAACAATAAACAATAAAAATTACAGAGTAAGAAATTAGAACATAGGAGAGCTTCTGTAATGTGCTCTGGACACAAAAAAAAAAAGGTTAAAACAAAATAAAACAATTTTTGCGTAAATTGGCTTGTTTTATGGTGTGTGTTGTGTGTGGTGTGTGCCTGTGTGTTAGTGTGTGTATTTTTGTGCGTGTTTGTGTGTGAATTTGTGTGGGTGTTTGTGTATATAAGGTTTTTGTGCAAATGTTATACCAAGGCTTCGGTGTCGTCATAAGACAATTTAAGTAGTGCATATCTTAATATTTTTTAAAACGTGATGGTTGTGCAGTCTCGTAGGTCGCAGATTTTAATTACTTTATTATATGTGTTAGGAAAGGAAAACATTGTGCAACGTCTAGCTAGGTCCGATCTGATATTTGGTACTCAGGTGCTCTAAATACCCGCTTGTTTGATAAACCTTTGTATTCTGGCAGTTTTCTTACTGTTGCATGATACATAAGCGATACTTGCAGTATGAATATTTGACGTACCCTAAGAACTTCAAACTCCTGGTAGATAAGGTCTGTGTGGAATCTCAATCGTTTTTTTTGTGTAAATTTAATTAATGCCCGTTGTGCATTCTCTAGAATAATGACGAAATTTGTAAACATAAAAGCAGTCAAAAATACTAAGTTCCTAACTAGTATACGCGTAATAAAAGAGCACATAAGTTATTGCGGGGTTACGCGTCATATCCGATAAAAGATATAGTTTCACAAGCAAAACGTTTAATGAATTAACTATATTTTATGGAACAAAACACAACGGTAGCAAAACCCAGAGCTAACGGACAAGTTGAGCGGTATAATAGGATTATCCTGGATGCTTTTTCGACTTGAACTCACAACAAAGATGACAAGTCCTGGGATGGATGAATATATCTACGACATTTAAGTAGGCATCAATACCACAGTTCATAAGTTCACAAAACAAAAGCCTTTCTGAATTATTATTTAGGTTTATTAAAACTAGTAGGTCAGAAGTAGGGTTACCATCCGTCCGGATTTGTCCGGACTTCTAGACCTTTGTCCGGTTCTTTAATTTGTTCGGATTATTTTGGCTTACATGGAATACGAATAATAAAACTTATATAAGAATATCAAATAAGTCTTTAATCAGTATTAACTTCTCATTCATCTAAAAACAACTTCTCTATCATTCAACTTATCGAGATAAAACATAAAAAAAAAAATGTTTTACGTAAAATAATCAAACTTAACGCTAGTTTTCGGGATATTATTCTGTACCTATATTTTTCAGTGCCAGATACCTACTTGACGGAGTAATTTGCACTTTTTTTGACTAAAATGTCCGGACTTTATTAAAATGTCAGGCTTTTTGTCAGGACTTTTCAGATTTCTAAATGGTAACCCTAGTCAGAAGGCATTTTGAATCCGGTTATATCCAATACCACTAATTTGATTGACTCTGATGATTTATAAATGAAGGCACAGCAATTAAAAGATGCAGAAAGGTTCGAAAACCGGTCAAAAATTATAAGGTACGAGACTTAGTCCGCGTTGAGAGCGTGTCGATGACAATTGTAATTGAAGACACTCGTATGACACGCAAACGCGATCGTCGATACGAAGCCGTGGTTGCCGTAGATAAAATGCAGCCTTGGCTGAAATTTTGTAGAAAACTTATTAAGTAATTAGTGATGGTAATACCGAAAATGAACGGAACCAAGTGTAGTTAAATTGAATAAACTTTATGATTATTATAATTATTGTGATGTTGATCCGTTAAGAATACGAATTGTCAAAGTTTAGGATAATAATTGATTTTTCTGAAGTACCTAATTAAGTAAATTATGACTGATTTAATTACTGTAATGGATAATGAACTGGTATTTACTGTTAATTTCTTTTTGTTTATTAAGTAGTTCGATGATATGTTTATTTTCTTCTCTTTTCTTGATTATTAAAAAAAAATTGTAAGCACGAGGACGCGCTTTGAACAGGATGGCCGAGCTGTTAGCTTGCACCTGGAAACCCTAGTTGTTCAATGGAATAATACTCATAGTTGACTCAAAGGAGTATTCGTTCACTATGACAGGCATAGTTTATGGTATCCGAGCGGGTCGGCTGGCATAGACTAACAGATTCGGGCGGCTGGTTCGAAACGCTGACGCCGAGCATAAAAAAACATTCTAAAAAGCAATATCGTATTACATCAGTATAATTTAGATTTAAAACCTAGCAAGTAAGTAAAGGATTCATTATTTAAGTGTTATTGAAATGTTTCTTTCAAGTATTGTGGAAAAGGAAATAAATATGTTTGAGTTTAAATACTGATTTGGTTTTCTGTTGCAAAATCCTATAATTCTGAGCTGTGGCTAACATGAATGCATATCAAATTAAATTTTGAAGCATGTATTTCAATTGGACTTTTGAATGTCAGAAAAGCAATAAGAAAGTGAAATCGATTGTGACGGGGCATTAACAGCTGATAGATAGCTCATGTTATGAGGCGTTACTGCTTCGATAGGTATAAGAAACCTTTTTTTTTTAATAACATCCCACGCGGGCGGAGTAGCGGG
Organism: Diarsia dahlii; assembly: GCA_949775195.1. Lineage (NCBI taxonomy): Eukaryota > Metazoa > Arthropoda > Insecta > Lepidoptera > Noctuidae > Diarsia > Diarsia dahlii. Next base: position 10,541,327 of record OX459194.1, on the reverse strand, counting down.
TAACAGCTAGTCTATACTATACCAATACTCGAAAAATAGAGAAAAAGAGTTTGTCTCTTTGGGACTACCTAGTGAATTAAAAAAACCTTATTGGTTTTGATAGTTCAATACTTGAGAATAGTAGGCTATTTAACATCAGGCTACGACCCTAAGGTGCCGAGTAAAGAGAGAAAACCGGTAAGTGAAACCGCGGGTTGTAGATACACTAACAGTTTCATTTGGGACCGGTAGTTTATGTATCCTAAGCCTAGCCTGTCTCATTATGTAAGGAGTCGTAATGTTACGGTACCAACGGTCGCAGATGGCAGAATGAAATTAAACTAAGCTTGAATTTGCATATTCAAATGACATGTTACTTCCAAAGGGTGTTTCAAAGAATATAAAGGCTTTATGCAAAGTTTTTAATTTCAGAAGTATCTAATGGTATTAAAACAAAAATCTTTGTGGCCTAAGTTATGATACTTTAATGAATATTAAAAAAAAATAGATTATATGTTTAGTAAAAAAGTGCTATGTTTAAAAAAGTTCAGTCGTTTTTATTCACGTAAATTTTATTAAGAGTTTGGTGATGGTTTGACTAATACTCGCTGTCATTAAAATATGAGTTACATACATACCTATACGAGAAAATATACTTTTCCTGGGTAAACTGGGTATTGGTAAATTAGGACACAACCGGTAAAACTTCACCGGTAAAAATTCACCTTATAGATACTCACTTTTAGTTCACTTCGGTTCGCTACATTGTATTGCAAAAATCTGTTTGACTGCTCCCTTGTTTTTGTGAAAGGCCTTTTCTATGTTGGGTGGTAAATCATCAAATAACCCCTCCCGCTCTTGGGCAGAGCGAAAGGGAGTATCAGACTTCTACTGATTAAAAACCACCCATGTTGCTTCTTAGCCCTCTATGTCGAGGCCGCGGTAGCTTTGAAACCAACCCGCAGCCCTTTGTGAATGGCCTCTCGCAGATCATTACTTGCAGGTAGTGTTGTCTGCTCAACCGGCCTGTTCTGTGGGTACCTTGAGTGTAAGGCGTCCAACCAGCGCAAAGTGATTGCTATCGCAAACTCAATGGCGATTTATATGCCGACCGATTCTAGTGGAACCTCCTCGAATCTTCTACATGGTTGAACAGTGGTAAATTCTAGACTCGAACATAGATGAATCTAGAATGTTCTCGTATAGCAACCGACGTAACCTTCTCGAACCTTCTCGAACCTTCTACATGGTTGAACAGTGGAACATTCTAGACTGGAACGTGGAGGAGTCTTAAATGTTCTCGTTGAAGAGCCGAAGTTACATGATTATGGTATAGTTACGCTTAGTGACGCAGTATTCGCCTAAGCTAGATAGATGTTGATTTAATTGACTGCAACATAATCTTAATGACAAGGCTAATTCAATAACCAAACAGGTCACGCTAGTCATAGTTCAGATTACCAAGGGGAAACTTAATCCTATAAACACTATTCTGAACATGAACAGCTATTTCTAACAGTGGCAAAAATTTTAAAATCGTTTTTTTTCTATAAAACCGAAGTAAACTGAAGTACGATAAGTCTACAAATAATAAACATAAAATACTAAACTCATCATACTTCAGTTTTCATACCACTGCCACCACTACCAAAAGGTAATCAGGTGGAGAAATATGCAAACAGGTATCAAGGATATTATTATTTGGAGGTTATAATAAAACGAAACCTTTCAATAATGTTTCAGTAACCTTATAAATTTCCAACACATAACAGCACAGATTTATTCAACATTGTCAAAGTAAAAAAAAAACATATAAGCTATTAAAGCTCAAATAATTCCTTTTCTGTACGAGTGAAACCATTTTTCACTTAAAATGTTCTGAAAATTATGAGAACACAAGCTAACAATGTCACGAACATTTTAGAGTTTTAATACCCAAATTCCCTTCTCATACGTAGATAGTTTCAGTAAGCGAGCAAAACTCCGACAACAGAAGAGATTTTACGGCAAAATCGATCGATTCGTTAGTTCCAATTAGTCTAAAAATAAAGTCCGCGGGACGCTCTCGTTTGCCTGTGTGTGTGCAGGTCATCTCAAAAAAGGGTGAACTAATTTCCATGAACTCTTTGCCGTCAGGAAGCATTTTTAGATTAGGTTATGTAAAAATTCATAGCGTTCATTCAAACAGTTGAGTGTCGGGCGTGAAAGTTTGAAGTCATGCAAACACGGAAAATGCTATCTGGATTTTATTATAATAGCTTTAATTTTCAGAGGAACAGGTTCTCTTCGGTTCTAGGTATACTAAATGTTATATTCGCTGAAATTGCTCCTGGAGTCTTAAGTCTAAAAGCTTTCTTCGTGTCTGGATGGTGTCTTGACAAAGGAAATGTTCAATAAGGGGCTTTGTTTTACAGGTGCCGTCAATGCCATCGATCAACGAAGTAATCTTACCTAGTCGTAACTTTTAAAACCATTATCATGACGAACACGCTTTTCTAGCACAAGAGAAATGACTTATCTTGCATTATAAAGGATGTTTCTTTGTCAGGTTTTATTTCTAAACATCGTCATAACATCACACTTGAATTCCACGGGGGCTACACAGGTATACGCACGACGATCAATCAAGCTATATAAAACAAGTTCATAAGGATCTCAAATTGCACATCACCACCCACATTTCTCCAGTTCAGGCACGAATCCAGACTCCGTGGCTGCAGTATATAAAAATGTTAAACAAACATCATTCGATCTTTCTAAGGAAAAGTCTTCTTTTTAATTAAATAAATATCTCACCTTCACGGAAATAGAACGTCCGTAATATTTCCCTTCAACGACTGTGATATTTCAACTCTAGTTTCGCAGCATTCGATTAAGAGAAAAGTCGGTTTCGAACACTGTCAAGATAAATAAAAAATTCATAGCTTTCAACTTTTTCAATTTAAACGATCATTGGTGAAAGTTCGTGGCAAGGATTGTCTTTCGAAGCTTAAGGATTTCAACGGGCAGAACTTTATTTTAAATTCATAATTTATCGGGACGAACTGTATGGATCAGAGTGCTGGGCTTTGAAAAAGATGGACGAAAAGCGATTGCATGTAGCGGAGACGAGAATGTTGAGATGGATGTGTGGAGTGACAAGAATGGATAAAGTAAGGAGTGAGTATAATAGAGGAAGTTTGAAAGTGGCACCGGTTACAAAAAAATTGAAAGGAAGTCGTTTATCTTGGTACGGTCATGTAATGAGGATGAAATGCATGTGACTAAAAAAGTGATAGATATAAATGTTGATGGATGGAGAGGGAGAGGAAGGCCAAAGAAACGATGGATGGATTGTGTGAAGAATGATATGAATGAGAAAAGAGTAAATGCCACCTTGACGTCTAACAGGGAAGAATGGAAGAAGAAAACGTGTTGCGCCGACCCCAAATAAAATGGGATAAGGGCAGGAAGATGATGAATTTATCGGGACGAAATTAAATTGCTTCCACTTGGTACAAATATGCTGGTAAAACATTTGCTTGTCATCATCATTCTCCTGCCGTTATCCTAGTTTTTATTTGGGGTCAATGCAGCATGTTTTCTTCTTCTATCATTTCTCTATACCCGTCATCTCATTCGGCACAGGATTACTTGACATAATTATACGCAAAATTGCTAGTAAATTAAACCTTATTCAACAGTGCTTCCTTTTTTTAACCGACTTCTAAAAAAAGAAGGAGGTTCTCAATTCGGATGTTTATATATATATATATATTTTTTTTTGGTTTGTTCGGGCATAAAGTTCCGTCACTTGCTAACCGATTTGAAAAATTATTTTTTTGTTGGAAAGGGTATACTTCCGAAATGGTCCCATAATTTTTTCATCGAAATCGGACAAGCGGTTTTTGAAAAATCAAAAAAACTCAAAAAAAAAACTACATTGTCCCATGAACATGTAAACCACTAAAAAGTGAAAAATAAAAACTTTTTAACAAAAAATAAAACCGACTTCAAAAAAAAAACAAAAAAGTGAAAAAAAACTTTAGAAGAAAAATCAGTTTCTTCAGAAACTGATTTTTTTTTTTTTTTTTTTTTTTTTTTTGCCACCGACTTCAGTCGGTGGCAAAAAATGAAATCGAACAAACAAAAGTCACCGACTTCAGAAACTGATTTTACTTCTAAAGTTTATTTTTCACTTTTTTTTTGAAGTCGGTTTTATTTTTTGTTAAAAAGTTTTTTTTTGGAAGGTGGGAAAATCAACAAATAACTCCTCCCGCTCTGGGCAGAGCGTCTCTATCGCTCTGCCCAGAGCGGGAGGACAGTGGCAGATTTCTTCTGACTAAAAATCACCCACATGTTCCTTCTTAGCCCTTTGTGTCCAGGCCGATTTTTCTTTCGAACAACCCCCAGACAGTTAAGTGGCTCCCTCACCCCGGCCCAAATAATTGTCTTTTTAACAATTTTTTAAACAGTCACGTTTCAATGAAAATTTCAAAATTAGACGGCTACATCCCGTCTGGTAACTTTCCCGATTCGCCAACATTTACCTTCAGCGTTATGGTATATAACATAATTGAATTTTACTTAAACTTTGTCTTTCCTAGAAAGGTCTTATTTGTGTTCGTAATTTTCTTACAAAGAAAAAATAATAAAAGACACATATAAATAAAGTAAATATGAAGGAACAACAGTAATTTACGCGACTCGGACGTTTCAATAAAGTGGGTTTGTCGCTGCCAACGGAGACGTGACTGTGTGAAGCGACTTCCAAAGTTTCTTCCTCCATATTGATGTCTTTTTCTTAAACTTCTTCTACTTTCAATTTTGTGTCTCATCGCCTGTTAGTTTAGAAACTTCTATAGAATTGCAAACGAATACTTTGAAATTCGTAGTGAATATAATTCAGTGGCGCTTTTTCTCTCAATTAAATCGTAAGTAGGGATTGCGGTATTTGATCATTCAATGTCATCTCTTCTAATAACTGGCATGTACAGTCCCGAGCTCTAATATCTAAGGATGTCTAGAAAAAATCACTTTCAGGGAAAAGATTAATATCATAATACCTACCTAAAGTTCAATCTATTCTATGTTTACAATTAGCAAACAGAAACGGTATCGACGTAAAATAGCGGTTTCTCGTTTGAGATTAGACTTATTTCGTAATACTATGTGACATCTAAAATACTATGCTCCTGAAAACGTAAAATGCTAATCAGTACAGTAATTTTGGATAAACCCGTCGCATTATTTCTAAACCACTGCAACTCCTGAAAGCCAGAATCAACAGTGGCGACCACCAGACAATGAATCACAGCAAAGTCCCAGAGAAACAATTTAACTGTCTTGGATCCTGCAACGTAATTAATCAGAGAAAAATAGTGGAGAGAGGCAATGATAATAGTAGAAAAAGTACATTATACCTCAATGGTAGAAAACCGCTTTTAAGAGTTGCTACATGTATACATATTTCGCATAGACAAAAGATAGACCGCAAGTCAGTGGTATGAAAACTAGTTTCAGCTGATCTCCCAAAACTGCATGTACGAATAGCAACAATACATATACCTTAAGATTATTACTCTACGTTTCTTTTCGTATAGGTCTAGGATATTTCATTTGACCATCAAAAAGCCTCCGATAGGGGTTCTTTCTAGTGTGTAAATGACGAAATCTGACAAGGCTATAGAAATTCGGAGTAGGAAAAGGTCAACCTTATTGGTTTATTTAGTGGCCTCACCCAAATGCAGGCCACTTACTGTCAAGGGGGATTTATTTATGACCACTGGCTTGTATCGCTGCTAACCCATGGGGTGATTTTTGTATCCGAATAATTGCTACCCCAGAGAATAATAAAATTACAGCTGTTGCGGCTATAAGTTGAGAGTAAGTTGGTGTAATCAATGTTTAATTCTTGGCTGAAGATTAGGTTCACCAACACGCCAAACAGAGAACAGACTACTCATCTGTAAGACCTATGTACAAGGGCCAGCACATCAAGTTACTAATTACAATCTGTCAAAATGTCTTTAATAGATTTTCAACTCCTTCGCTAAAGCGTTAGGTTTAATATTGATTGGAAAAATCTGACAGATTCGGCTAGCCTCATGAACTGGCATCTGTAACTATTCCAGGGATTATACCTAAAAATTGCTCATTGAAAATCCCAATATCACATTTTCACGACCGTTCCCAAGACACTACGTTTAGCCATAGAACTTGCTACTACAGCATTGCATTACAGTTATTATGACATCAAAACACTATTGACCACTGTTTATTTTTCGACCCGTTCACACCACATCACATTTTTCTCATCTAGAACGATAAGCTACGAACTTCAAAGCACAAAATACCTTTCATATTCGAATCGATTGCTCCACAGATTACTCCGTAAATTCGCAAGTGATAAGCTACAGAACCCAGCTAATACTTCTAAGCCTTATTTTATGTGACTTTGCGCGTCTAAACAAATCCTCGATATCAGATATGGGTAGAGCGGAAGTGATTTTGCGTGCGTCCGTTTTCTTTCAAGTATTATTTAATATTTTCGTCACGTAATATAGCGGTCGCAATAATGTTATGAGACTTGTTGATATTGTAATGTATACATTGTGTGTTATGAAAAATTAGGGTGCGTTATTGAGAGTTAACACGTGTACCGTTATTTGAGATCATTTGGCGTACTCTGTGTCACCAGAGAGGTCAAAACACGGCCATCTGTTCTGCAGGGCTATTGTCTATCTTTTCAAAAGTCAGTGGATAACAAGCACCAGTTGTCCACAGAACTTTGTTGTTAACTGCTAATGTCATAAAATTGGTATTGCGTATCTCATTGTGTGGGTATCACGTGACAGTGATTATAGGGTGACTAACATCCCATCAATTGACACCTCTATTTTTTATCGACTATTAAACGGCTAAGTTAAGCGCTTAACTTAGCCGTTTAATAGTCGATAAAAAATAGAGGTGTCAATTGATGGGATGTTAGTCGTACGTACTGCTTGAACGTTACAATACTTGATTGAGGATATATTTTATATTTAGCCGCTATATGGCACCTGACATGTCAAATGGTTATTGTCAAAGAGATTTAAAAGTAATATTTGAATGTCATTTTTTATTTTCAGCCAGTAAGAAATTGCTGTTGTACGTAGTACTAATTACTTTGATGTTTTGCATGGAAGAAGTAAAGACAAAAGGAACATAAAATAAAATATTTCGCTCGAGATTACTAATTAAGTTTTAAAAATTAATGTCTATTGCATATGTAAGACGATTTTGATGAAATAAACCCTAATTATTACTCAGAACATTACGCAAAACAATACGTTAAAACATTACACAAAACAATACGTGAAATGAACCTATACAAAGGTAGGAAAACATTATATTCCTCGAAGGGTTAGACAGGGTCGGAGGACACGGTGGAGCACACTGTGGAGGCGTGCCCTGCTTGGGCAGAGCCCCACCGTGTTCTCTTAGCGGCGATCGGCGGCGGCGACCTCTCGCGCCCGGCCCTGGTGCAAGCCATGGTCCGGGGCGAAGAGGAATGGGACGCCGTCGCCTCCTTCTGCGAAGCAGTGATGCTAGCGAAGGAGGTGGCGGAACGAGAGAGGGAGAGAACCTCTCAACGTCCCAGCCGCCGCGGAAAGCGCTCCGGGCCTCGGGCCATTGACCTCCGGCCACCGTAGACGCGGGCCTGTGGACGGTGAGTAACGGGCTAGCTCGCCGTCCGGCCGTCGTCATGACGGCAACAGACCGTGTCGGCAGCGCGTACGTGTTCCACGCGCGCCTCAAAGAGATGTCAGCAAGGAGGGGCCCGCAAGGGGGGCCGACGGCCGTCGGGGCCGCGGATTTTAGTACTAGATGACTTGGCCTCGGCACAAGGGCAAAGAAGGAACATGGGTTCGGTTTTTAGTCAGTAGAAGTCTGACACTCCCCTTCGCTCTGCCCAAGAGCGGGGGGGGGGGGGGGGAAGTGTTAGACAGGGTGTACCCATTAATACACTTCACCAACAAAAGAATGTTACAGATTGTCTCAAAAAACCATCATTGTAAAAACAAAATCCAAATCAAGAAAAGACAGGTTTCTATTAGGTACATAGTATTCACACAATATGAGCTATGCAATTATATCAAGGAATATATATTAAGGAGATTGAGTTTAGGTAATGCAAATATAGTTATAAAATCTTTAGTAGCTCCAACAATACGGAACTTATAGAAACTAGTACCAGTATCAACCGTCATATCATCACAAAAACACAACCCTTGAGCAGCGTCTTTCGTGAAAGTCACTTTAAACTCTGTTTATAAACAATATAATGTCAAATAAGCTTAGACAATCGCAATTTTAAAAATATCGATACAGAAACTTCTGTCAAAATGAGTTAAGGTTGATGTTCCAGGGTAGCCCGCGAAATTCAAATTTTCTTAAGTTTTTTGCAATTTGCAGGCAAGTGATAGGTTGTATGTTGATGAACATTTGATTCGCGGCTGTAAGACGTATGTAGGTACATAATTATAATCATCAAAATAATTAATACAACCCTCCAAACTCATAAAGGTGTAAAAATGACTTTTTACAAGGTCAAAGTCATTCCGGAACCTTTATGAGCTCGGAGGGTTGTATTAATGATTTTGTTGATTATAATTCTATAACTACAATTGTCTTACAGCCGCGAATCAAATATTCATCAACATACAACCTATCACTGGCCTGCAAATTGCAAAAAACTTAAGAAAATTTGAATTTCGCGGGCTGGTTGGAGGATTCACCTTAAAGTGACCATCAACGACAATGGTCTCCGATGACGTCATAGGCGTTGTACAACTGGTCATAGCCGATACCAAAATAACGTTTTGACAGTTAAGGCGAGGTTACCCCGATAAACGTTGTCAACAATAGCGTTTTACTCGTACATGGAACGGATTTAAATTTTGAAAAAAATATATTACATAGTTGACTCTTCAATCATGATATGTCGGGCATGCGATACACGATTACTTACACTTCACTGCATACAATTAAATCGCAAAGACATGTCCAAATGATGGCCAAATAATCGTTTTACTTGAGTTATATTAGGCTTTGAAAAATAAAACTTATATCATAATAAAAGTCGTAAAAAATGTGTATTATCTCGGGTCACATAATGTATAATTTCTTTATAATTTTTCTCCAAGAGAGAAAAAAATTTAGGCATTATATCGCTCGCGCGGCAGGGCGAGTCGGAGGGTGAGGTCGTGCGTACATAAAAACAAAGTAGTGTAACCTCGTCTTAATGAAAGCACACAGAGCGAAAGTGATAATCAAAACAACTGTCAACAGAGATAGCCGATAGCCCTGCTGATCTCTGACGTCCTGTCAACTTTTTCAGATTCATGTGCGTGGTGTATGATTTTCACTTCCTTCGGTGAATGAAACATCGTGAGGAAACCAGGATGCCTGAGAGATATTTCTCGATTCCATGTAATGCCAATACTACCACACGATAAAGAAATAAGTTATTGTGTGGTAGTATTGGCATTCATACGACGACGACGGCTCAGTTTGATTCCTTGGTGATAACAAGTTGTTCTATAAGATTTCTCTCATTAGTTAAGATAATGGATTTGAGCCCGTCAAGTAAATGATGAGCAGTCGCTAATCATTACATAATTTTAAACAGCATTTAAAAATCATTACCATCATCTGCCTAGCCTTTTCCCAACTATATTGGGGTCGGCTTCCAGTCTAGCCGGATGCAGCTGAATACCAGTATTTTACATGGAGCGCCTGCCTATCTGACCTCCACAACCCAGTTAATACTAGGTAATACAATACCCTTTGGTAAGACTGGATGTCAGAATTTCAGGTCACTGACTACCTGTAACGACTGCCAAAGATCTATATATATGGCAGCCGGGACCAACAGCTTAACGTGCTTTCCGAGGCACGGAGGAAACTCGGTCACCCATCCACAGACCGACCTAGGCAAGCACAGCTTTACCTAAAGATCGATCCGAGTGGCAGTTCTTATTAAGCCACGAGCTCCTCGAGATTTAAAAATCATTACATTCAATTTATTTAGGGCCAGCGAGCTAGTCAATAATTCTGGCAATATCGTAATAAGCAACGTTATAAATAAAAACGAATATAATCATGTCAGACGACCTAAATCCAGCAGAAAATAACAAGCAACAAAATCACCATCAAATGTAATATGAAGCCATTCAATACAAGTGTGACACGTAATAGGAACACTGTTATGAGGTCAATTGCCATCGCCAGTTGCAAAATTGTCTCAATCAGTTCTATCCAGGACAATTAAAGCAATTGCCACGTCATTATTCTTTATTACTGACGGCGGTTGTTATTTCTGCTGAATTCTTTGTGAAACTTTTGTATTTTTTACTAATGATTTTGTGAGATTACAAGAGCTTTGATCATAGAGTTTTGGTGTTTCTTTGGACGTGGGTGGTTGCGCCGACCCCAAGTTATTATACAAGGGCAGATAGATTATTATGATGATTTTATCATTCACTTTGGAAGACTTTTAACGAAGATAAGAGTCACGGCCGTTACGTAAGATATAAAAGAGATTTCCGCAACCATATGAAAACGAAGATTATTTTCAAAGTTGCAATCGTTACAATGATCACGAGTAAATAGCGTTATTTTTGCGAACTTATGCGTAAGGTCAATTTGTTCGTGACTTTGCCTAGAATTTATCGGCACAGGTACACTGAAAACTTCATAGACTCCACTAAGATCCAGGATCCTTATCATCGCTGAGTTATTAATCATACTTATCACCCGGATATTAAATCCGAACACGTAACCGCTATTGAGGTTAAACTTCAGTTACTAGTACACGGGAACAGTGGAGAGAACAAAGTGTGCGGTTTGGAAGATTGACGCCTATGTACGACGCACACGTACTGTTTAATCGTGATGGATCTGGCTGGGTAATCCGTCTCGAGGTGTAAAGTCAGGAGTGATAGGACACTAAACTTCAGAGATCTAGTGATCCAAGGACTCTTGGAGTTTAATAATGAAAATGGTTTATTCTAACCTGTGTTTCCAATTAGTTTAAGCAAATGGGTGTTTCTGGGCACAAAATTGGACAGTAAATCAAGTTGTATTATGCCACCTGCTGCGATTCTTAAAAACTCCATGTACTTCAAAAAGTAACATTTTCCCCCATCGACTCGTCTTTCTTCCCTTGGGTTTAAAGGGGATTTATGATAAAAGTAATTATAGCTATACCTCGCAAGAAGAGCTGTTTCTTGCTCTCAGAATCAGATCAGATAAAATCAAATGAGATTTACAACGAAGCATTTATTGTGTAGTAATTACTTGGACGTCGGTTGATTCGAAACGTTGTCTAGACGATGTACTTAGACGAAGATTTGATTTGGTTCCGTAAAACGTATATTTTTTTCTATCGTGTACGTAAACTTACAACCTTTTGCTATAAAGGTTAAGCTAGGCTTTAGCTGTGTAGGCCTAGCCCCGATTCCGCTAAGAATTTGAACGCAAATTAGAATTTTAGACCTGACAGCGTCATAAATAATTAAACCGATGACAAGGTTGTGGGGATCCGCTGGATGCGAAACGCATGGGACCGGTCATTGTGGCGACACTTAGAGGAGGCCTATGTCCAGCAGTGGACGTCTTTCGTCATGATTATGATGATGATGAGCGACATAATTGCTATTTAATACAATATTGATACTTATAGCTCTTGAACAGTCTTGGTGGTAAAATCCGCCCTTTATACGCTCAAATTATTTCACTCCCACTATAATTACAGAAACCTGATTTCAAACATCTTCAGTGTATTTCAGACTGTGAATGAATTTGAATCCGCTGGGAGCCAGTAAATCCCGTGTTAATCCAGAGTAGCGAATGAAAACATAAACCGCAATATTTCGGCAAAATGCACGGTGCACAGAAAATCGCTAAATCCTCGACCTAGGCGCAAATTAATTTCAGCAACCAACTGGTAACTCAGTGAAAAGTTTAGTACATTTTAATACATAATATAGTTTTCTGTGTGCAGTTTCATTTAAGTAGATTATCATCATATTATTTGGACGCCATGTTGCTAGCAGTGAATATTTTAAAATTATTTTGGTAAGTACCTACAAGAAAATTTTATAAGTGAGTAGTTGATTACATCAATGGTGAGTAGGCATATTTTAGAGAAACACCTTATCATATTTTGCTCAAATTCTAAAAATAGGTTATACCGACTACCACGTTGGTCTAGTGCTCGCAAGCGCGACTGCTGAGCATAAGTATTAGGGTTCGGTTTTTGGTTCGGGCCAGGTGTTATTGTGTTTTTCTTACTGTTGTGTCCTGTGATACCCGGGGTGATAGCACTAATTACTCTGGGTCACCGGCTCACCAGATCAGCCAAGTCTTCAGCCTCGGTCGCTACACAACACACTTCCCGCCATTTGCAGTGACTGTCAAGTGTCCCTTGTGACAGCTCCCTGACACTTGTGTCTGTGAGACGGTGTTGCTATATCTATTAAATAGATACAACTCCAATACACTACACTTACGAATTTTTTTCAGTAGTCAAGGTGTCTGGATTTTAGCCCCATTGATCGCAATAGGGTCGCCCTCTATAACTGGGACTTAAACATAACTGACGAAGTGTGGGTGTACTATTAGGTCTTTGCTATGCCTAACCCTTCGAAGATTGCAGGTGTGATGTTATGTTATGTCAGTAATACTTACAGTATTATTCACAACGCGTTTACGTTGAAATGTTCGTTTCAACATTTTTAGAAGTAAACTGCTCAAGGCAATAAAGATTAAAGATTTAAAGTGGCCCGTTTTGGTCGTATAATATTGAAATAAGTGGAAGAAGCTTGAAAAGTAGTCCTTGGCAGCATGCCGGAACGTTTTATCGGGAGCCGAAGACCAAAAAATATTACTTTCTTAAAGTTCTAGAAAAAAAAAAATCTCCTCTATTATAAAGAAGCACGGATTTATTTTGCACACGGCTATAATAATTATTTTTGCCATCATACAAAAGAGAGATGAAAATATGAAAAGTTTTAAAATTGGGCAGTAAATACGGCTTAACGCTCATTCATGATGAATTTAGCTTAAATTAACTGTACGACGTTTAAACAATGTAGCGCGGCAACGTCAAAATTTTGGGTCACTGACTTCCTTTAATGACTGTGAAAGATCGATTGTCAAATGACAGTCATGGCATGGAGAAAACTCGTATTTAATGGATGGTCACGGTCTTGTCAACCTAGGCAAGCGCGGCCTAACCTGAAAATTTACCTAAGCGGCTGTTATTATTTAGCCATGAGTTTCTCAATGATGATGATGATGATGATGATGAAGTATAATAATCCACTGCCAGACAGGTTTTACTTAATTCGCATTTGAGCATTTTTTTCAAATTACTAAACCGTTCTTTAGTAAATCTTTTACAATTAAATTCCTCTTTTCAAACCATTTCACTCCATTAGTCTTGCGTGTTTGATTTCATTGTAAAAAATATACAATGGAAGCATCCAATACATCGAGTTCAATAAAAAGTCTTTAGTTCCGGAAAATTCTATCGGTGCGGATACAAAATCGAAATAAAAATGAAAACGTGGAACTGAATCATATACACAATCATCATACTCGATTTATTTAACCTATAGTAAAACAACTTTTGTTTTTTTATTCACGATAAAAAAACAATAGTAGATTGTATCATAAGGGAGCAAAATAATATTTTTACGGCGAGGGCGCTTTTTTGAATCCAGAGCGAAGTGAGGGATTCTAGAATAGAATCCCGAACGTAGTGAGGGATTCTATAGTAGAATCCTGAACGTAGCGAGGGATTCAAAGTACGTCGCCCGAGCCCAAAATATATTTTGCACCCGAGTGATACACTCGACTTTTCATCACCCTCTATGAGAAAATAAAAGGCGCCTCATATTTTATTGTAATATTATTATTTAATAAAAATAGAGTGACGACACGTTTAAATCCATCAGACATATTAATTACGAACATGTGTCCAGTTTTACGTCCTTATTAAGACAACACGTTACTAAACAACCTTCTACTCCATAAGTCCATATTAAGAAATTGTCGTATGCCTTTAAATATTTCTCCCGGGATTTCGTAGGGATTAAGTTTTGTATGACGTTATTAGCTTCTATTTTTATTGTTTCAGGAGTTAATGCACTATCACTTTCAGAACTCGACGTAGAGCTCATTTTTTTTGCACAAAATACAATAAAGTCCGTACGGATTATTAGAACAGGGAAGTAAATCGCGCGCTATTGTTTTTTTTTTAAATTTAGTTACCGCGTCTCCTCGCACCGTACAGCCAACACAATACAATTTGCGTTCGATTTCAATGAACGATTCATGTTCTAAATTCAAATCTCATTACTGCCCGCTAAAAAGTCTAATGGAGAAAAGAGCTACTTTGCTCGCACTTAAAGAGGAACAAAACGACACTTTTCGAATTGAAGGGATGAAAAAGTTGTTAATATGTTGTTAGATGGATAAGCGTGATTATACGTAGGTTAAAAACCTATTGTTATAGCAGCAACAGATTTTAACTGACTACCTATTGCCTGTTATTGTTAGCTTGCGTCATCTCACAGCTCGGTAATAGCCTCCCCCATGACCTCCAAACGTTTAGATAAATTGCCAATGTGGACCGCTGGTCTACTACGTCTTTTGGTTGTATTTGGCTTCACAACGTGGTCAATTTGGCCCACAGCTCGTCGGGCATACGGCAGTCATGGCCAGCCAGATCTACTTCAGCTTAGCGGCTTTTTGAGCAACGTCAGTAGTTTGTGTATTGGAGTGCATTAGGGTGTTGCGTATAATTATGCCGTGTTAGTTTAACGCCTAGAATACTGCACTACATTGCACATTGGCAAACCTTGAGCTTGAACTTTTGGATTTTTGTCATAGACCAAGCTGGGATCCATTGGTTGAAATGGAAATAATGCAAAATTGCACATGTCCATATTTTTCGCTTCTTCTTCTTAGCGTGTCGATGGCCAATCTTCACAAAATACATTAAATAAATTTGGCCCAATATTCAGCTACGCGAACTCCACTCGCTGATGCAGTTGGTGGCATAGCAATATGTATAAGAATATCTAGGTAACTATTTAGAAACTCTCATTATTGACCAAAATAACGTAGCAACGTCGGCTGTCAGATGTCAAGTGACAATGACGTAGGGCGACGTTGCGTCAAGTCTAATGTTGATTTAATAATTATCGTAAATATATTAAAAACAAAGGTTCTAATTTCAAATAAACCTAATTTACATTATTCTAATGATATTTTATATCCCGACGTATTTTATAGAAGTAGCTTTTATTGTGGCTTAAAAGACTTGGTTTCCGATCCACAATTTACTATTGTGATATTTAAATAGTTAAGTCAAGTTAAATGTTTATTTATTATAAATTGCCAATAAATTAAATAGTTTCAATCAATTCTCTGAACTATCGGTTGATATTCATATTTTATCCGATAGTCATAAAAGATTACAAATAAAAACATACTACACTGATAAATTACCTAATGACGTTTTGATATAGTTTTACTACATAGGATTTGTTAATTATTATTTATGTTATTAGTTATCTAGCTATAATGTATAATCATTTGCCATTGGTTTATTATGGCGGTAGTCGTTGATGTACTTTTTAATATTTGACGGTTATAAAAGTAGAAGTACCGCCAATTCAGGGGCAGTTACGCTGCAACTGTTGAAGGGTAAAGACAGACCCAAAGTAGTATATTGTGTAATTGTGTAACATATTGTAACTTAGTTATGAAGATACCAAATGTGTAAAAGCTGAAACCTATTTGTGTTACTCTAAAGGATCCATAATGTTTATGTAAGTTATTTGATATTATTCTGTGAATATTCCTGATTACAATGTGTTAGAAATATGTACCATAACATGGTTTATATTGCTCATTGTTTATGTACACTGATAAATTGCTATAACTTGAGACAGTCAAGGACAACGTCAGGTTGTCCTTGTATAATACTTTAAAAGATGTTTCCGTGGAGTTTCTTGTCCATTCTTCTCCACGAAGACCTAGGGACTTAGTGAATGGAATAGAGTTTCGAGTTTGAGTTTGACAAGACCTAAATAAATAAAATTAATGGTCTTGTCTATTGTGGTTTTATTTCATAACAACCCTGTTCCCTACACACTTATTTAGAGATACTTTCCAAACACATTAAATAACGAGTAATCATCTTGACTCTCAGTTTATTAATTGGTGGATATTAATACATATAGATTTACATACACTTTCTAACACAGTCATTAGCTGATCGTCAAGTGTGCAGGGTCAGGGCATGCAGCGCAAGATGGAAGGTGGGCCATTGTCTGTAGAGATACGCCGCATACGCACTTGAGATCTCAACCGTCCGTGAACCCCCATCTGAAGAGATTGTCTTTGCTACGGCCGACCTGGGTTCGGAGTCTATTTAGAGATTTCCAAGTTGGCCACGGCAAAGCATGTCCAGGTCCAGGTCCATGTCAGATGGCTCGATAAAATCATCAGGGGGCTTAAGCAGGTCTTGACAGAGCTCACGTCTTGCGCGTTTTGCTTGAGTGACAATGAATGATTTCCTTTCATAAGATCTTTAATGGACCAGTAGCTCTTCTAGGCATTTTCAACCCTAAAAAGGGAAAATACAGGTAACTTTCTTTTAGGTGGGTGTCATCAAAGGACACTAAGAAATGTCACATGCATGGGCAGAAGCGTCCTCCTACTTGTAGTGCTATTCTGTAAAGTTCAATTCGAAAGGGAACTCACGTGTTCTGCAGTAAACGAATGCACGAACGAAGAAATAGAAACTTCTTTCAATTCTTTCCTTTGGCCCCAAATTCAAAATAAACCTCATGAAATACTTAAATCTATTTGCGTTGCAACTTCCAGAATGTACTCTCCTTAATTTGACAACCCAGACATGTTTCAACTTACTGATCATATTGTATGATAACCTCCAAGGCCCTTGACATGTCTAAAATGGCCTTTAGAGGAAAGAGCCATACATATTTAAGTTGCCCTTTCCGACAGTTGGCACGCATGTATATGAGTCAATCATCGTTTACCTCAACCCTAGCTAAGGGAGCTCAACTATACTTCGAGCAGTAAGGACTGTACATACCAAAGCTCGCGGGCCCTAGGGGACTCTATGGTGTCGGCAAGCAAGTTCGCTGCTTCATAAAATTAAAGTTTTTCGTATTATAATTAAAAACTTTTTTTAGGCAGTTTTTTTATGCAGTTTATAGCCGGACAGCTTACCGCGTATGCAAGTCACAGACTTATTATACTGCCAATATTTATCGACGGCTAGCACGCACCAAAAAGTGGACTTTCCATTCAAAATATCGCATGATCTGTTGGTTTAGTATGAGTCCAATTTTTTTGCGGCACTTTATTTACTAAAAACTGGTCCTGTTTGATAGTCTCAACCTAAACCTAAGCCGCCTTATTAATAAAAATAGTTAAACCTGGTTTAACGTATGCTTGGTTTATCTCGCATGCCGTCTCACTTCAAACATTTCAAAAGAAAGTGACGACGGAAGAGGTTTTGCGCTTAGTCTGGTGCGCTCTGTATATATGGGTTATGTATTATACGAACAATCATAATACATAACCCATAGAAAAGTTCTCCACATAATCATAAATCATGCATTTAAATGTGTCCCACAACAGAACGTACGGCTTATTTAATAAATTAAACGAAGTCGATACCTAGCAATATAAAGGTAATGGCCGATAAATATTCGCGTCGGTAACTCGTTATTGATATGTTGGTATCCATTAGTGGTCGCGTATTAATGAATATCGATGTTTCGGACACTTTATTTTATATTGCGCTTTATTTAGTCTGTGGTTCTCGAGCATTATTGGTTTGCATTGCGACTAGTAATGTTCAATTCCGCTATAAATTATAAACGTGTTCTTCTTCTTAGCGTGTCGAATCGATGGCAATCTAAATTGTGTCGGACCAGAATTGGGCTACTAGTTTGGCGCTTTCGGTAGCGTCCATCAGTTCCTGCAGTGAACAACCAGCAGGACACGCAGGGCACGATATTAAGTGCCCCATCGTTTGAGGAACAGCACCACATTTACACTCCAGAGTCATTTATATCTCCACCTCAGTAGGTTTTTTTTGCTGCGACAAACCTGGGTCCGGAGTCAACGTGTTATAGACTATTTAATATATTTTTATAACATGTTATGTTTATACTTCATCAATAGAAAACGTTGAAACAAAACACGGCAGCAATCTGAACGCGGAGACGTTATCATTTTATTCGGCCACCTGGTGTAACAAAAATGTTATAGGTTATGAACAACTAACGTGTTATGTTTTGGTGTAATACGTTATAATATTACCATCACTAATCGCGATCAGAGTATAATTATTATGTAGGTAGCATAGTAGAAAGAAAGAAAATGCATATGTTTGGGCGCATGCCACAAGTACACAGTGAAGGTAGGGGAAGGTTGATAGAGGTTGATGTGATGGTAATGCCTTGGTTGCAATGGTGATATTGAAATTCTATTCGTATTTTATTTAATATTTAACAAAATATTATTATTTTAACTGTGTTCATTTCATACTAAAACTATGTTGTAATTTTATTGTGATAAATGGCAATGGGTGTAAATTACCTAAACAAAATCAAACTCAAAAAATAATTTATTTCAATTAGACCATTACAAGCTCTTTTGAATGGCGAAAACATAAAAAAACATGAAAAGGAATGAACTTTATATGGCATAGTAGTGTAGCCAGCCTATATTGTTTCCAAAACTGGATGCAGACCTCTCTGTTAGAAGGAATGTAAGGTACGTGACTGAGAGTAGTTCACAACGCTAGCCGAGTGAGGTTTGGTAGACGTCGCATGTCTTTGCAATTTCAGTTCTAGGATTAGGATTAGCCGGTAACACACTCAAGTATTTATTTACCTTTATACCAACCTGATCCTTCAAAAGCACTCGTAGGTCAAATTACTTCGAGAGCCTTTTGAAAGGACTTGTTAGGCAATACATTACAAGCTAAACAATAATCGATTCGTCATTCATCATTTCAGCCAAAAGACGTCCACTGCTGGACATAGGCCTCCCCCAGGCGTCGCCACATTGACCGGTCCCGTGCGTCTCTCATCCAGCGGGTTCCTGCAACCTTGACCAGGTCATCGGTCCACCTAGTGGGAGGCCTTCCAACGCAACGTCTTCCGGTTCGCGGTCGCCATTCCAGAACTTTTCGGCCCCATCGGCCATCCGTTCTGCGAGCAATGTGCCCTGCCCATTGCCACTTAAGTCTGGCGATTCTTCGGGCTACGTCGGTAACCTTGGTTCTCATGCGGATGTCCTCATTTCTGATTCGATCACGCAAGGAAACTCCGAGCATAGCCCTCTCCATTGCCCTTTGGGTGACTTTGAGCTTTCTGATGAGGCCCATTGTGAGCGTCCACGTTTCGGTCCCGTATGTAATCACTGGCAACACACACTGGTCATAGACTTTCGTCTTGAGACACTGGGGTAAGTTGGACGAGAAGATACCGCGCAACTTCCCGAACGCTGCCCAGCCGAGTCGGATTCGACGATTGACCTCTTTCTCGAAGTTAGATCTAACCAACTGGACCGTTTGTCCCAGGTAGACATAATCGTCCACAACTTCGAGCGTAAAGTCTCCGATCTTGATAGGAGTGGGTGTTACATGAACATTCAACATAACCTTGGTTTTGTCCATGTTCATTTTAAGACCCACTCTTTCGGAAGCTCTACTGAGGTCATCGAGCATTGCACTGAGGTCTTCCATGGTCTCAGCCATGACCACTATATCGTCGGCAAACCGAAGGTGAGTGATGTACTCGCCGTTGACGTTGATGCCAAGTCCTCTCCAATCCAGAACCTTGAAGATATCCTCCAATGCAGCGGTAAACAGTTTCGGAGATATGACGTCTCCCTGTCTCACACCGCGCTGCAGAAGGATAGGTTCCGAGGTCTGGTCCTGAAGTCGGACTGACATGGTTTGCGTTTTTGTACAAACACTTCAACACCTCGATGTACCGGTAGTCGATTTGGCACCGTTGGAGAGACTGCAGCACAGCCCAAGTCTCGATCGAATCGAAGGCTTTCTCGTAGTCCACAAACGCTAAACAGAGAGGCAGGTTATACTCTTCGGTCTTCTGTATAACCTGCCGCAGCATATATGTGGTCTACGGTACTGAAGCCTTTTCGGAATCCGGCTTGTTCGGGAGGCTGGAAATCGTCAAACCTGCGTGCGAGACGATTCGTGATGACTCTTGAAAACAACTTGTAGACATGGCTTAGAAGTGAGATGGGCCTATAGTTCTTCAACCGGGCATTGTCACCCTTTTTGAAGAAGAGCACCACCACACCCCTGCACCAAGCCTGTGGCGTTTTCCCCTCGAGTATGACGGAATCAAACAGCTTCTGTAGGGCCTTAAGGACCGGTTTGCCACCCGCCTTCAGAAGTTCAGCCGTAATTCCGTCATCACCCGGCGCCTTGTTGTTTTTAAGCTGTTTCAGAGCCATCCTAATCTCGTACAGGCTGACATCCGGGATGTCTTCGGTATAGTGTCGGGTCAATCTAGCTCTGGGGTCTTTCGCTAGATTTTCGACGGGTTGACTAGTTGACGTGTACAGCTGCCCATAAAAACTCTCGATCTCCCTCAGAAGCTCCGGTTTGGCGGACACGATCCTGCCATCGTCGGTCTTCAGTTTCGTGAGCTGGCTCTGCCCAATAGCCAGATCTCTTGCAAATACCTTGGAGCCTTTGTTGCGTTCAATCGCGTCTTTAATACGCTCGGTATTAAAGCGGCGCAGGTCGCTCTTCAAGGATTTGGAGATCTGTCTATTGAGCTGCCGGTATTGCCGAGCTTCGTCTGAAGACTGCAGGATCATGTCACGCCGCTCCTTCATGAGCCTGAGAGTGTGATCTGAGAGTTTTTTGATCTTGTTTGTACGACGTATCTTAAAAAATTTAGATCCAGTCGTATGGACAGTTTCCACGAACCCGTCGTTGTAATCGTCCACTGAGCTTCCTAGGCATGCGAAGCGATTCTGGAGTTCAAGTTGAAAGCTCTCGGGGTTTTGGATTTGGATCTGTGCTGGACGGAGCGTAGACTTCATCAGTCGTGACCTTTCTAGCTTTATATTGATGTTCAATGTGCCTCTTACCATGCGGTGATCGCTTCCGGTTTTCACCGAATTGATCACAGAGACATCATTGAACATTTGCTTGTTGGTAGACATGATGAAGTCAATCTCATTTTTAGTCGCACCATCGGGGCTCTGCCAGGTCCACTTCCTGTGCTCACGTTTTTTGAAGAAGGAGTTCATCATAAAGAGGCCCTCCTTCTCCATAAAACTGGCCAGTTGGTGACCCCGGTGGTTCCGAAGTCCAATCCCAAATTGCCCCACTTGCTGCTCATCCTCGCTTCGTTTGCCCAGTTTCGCGTTGAAGTCCCCCATGACAACGGTGAAGTAAGTTCTGAAACCATGCATGGCTTTAGAAATATCCTCATACATGGTTTCTACTTCATCGTCGGGGTATGCCGAGGTCGGGGCGTAGACCTGTATGACCTTCAGCGAATATCTTGCAGATATTCTGAGTATAAGGTACGCCACCCTGTTCGACACACTCTCGATCTTCACCACGTTGTTAACGAGAGACTTGTGGACAATAAACCCAACACCACCCTGTGACTGCCGGTCTCCCTCTCAGAAGTAGAGCAGGTTGCCGGATTTCAGGATTATCGTGTCCTCCCCCTCTCTTCGGACTTCAGATAATCCGACAATACTCCATCGCAGCCTGCTTAATTCTTCCTCGAGTTCCGCCAGCTTCTCGTCGGCCCGGAGTGTGCGCGTGTTATATGTTACCAGGTCCAGTCGTCGGTATGTTTGGTAGCCGGATCCCGTCCGGGGATTCTTAGCACCCCTTGCCACGCCGTTGCCTCGACCGCTACCGTAGCCGAGGGTAGACGGGCTGCCGGGTACTAGGGGCCTGTTTTGTTTAACGCTCATCATTTTTGGGGGGGTTTGCCATAATCGCCACGCTTGGCAGGCGGGTTGGCGATCGCAGTATGGTTGTTACAGAGGCACAGAGAACGCTGCTGCCCATTCTCTGGTAAGTCCCTTAGTCGCCTCTTACGACACCCACGGGAAGATATGGGATGGTGCTATTCTTTACGTCCGACACCACACGGAGCGAATAATCGATTGATTAAGATAAAAAGCAAAATTAAAAATTTAAGAATGTCCGTCGGGGGCTGCCATTAAATTAACTAGTTTTGCAATGTTCAGCTCCCGACGGACATTCTTGGGTTTTTTTAAGGTGGGTGTTTTATGTTATTTTATCCTTTTTTCAATTAATTTTTAACAGTCGTGGGTTTTTTTTAAATTTTAAATTTTGCTTTTTATTTTAAACTTTTTACTTTCATTTTTATTTTTTTATCTAAAAACATGCACCAATCAAACCTAAATCCATAACCGAAAACTGAATCAAAATCGAACTTGTAGTTTTGGAGAAAAATGGCAACTTTGATTTGCACAAAAAATGTTTGCTGCAGCGCCCCCTGGTGAGTTGTCACTGTAACACCTATTTACGAACATGCACCAATCAAACCCGAACCCATGACTGAAAACTGAATCAAAATCGGACTTGTAGTTTTGGAGAAAAATGGCAACTTTGATTTGCATAAAAAATGTTTGCTGCAGCGCCCCCTGGTAAGTTGTCACCGTAACACTTATCTAAGAACATGCACCAATCAAACCCAAACCCATAACTGAAAACTGCATCAAAATCGGACTAGCAGTTTTGGAGAAAAATGGCAACATGTATTTGCACAAACACAAACAAACAAACAACCTCTCACCCCAAACGCATATACCGTCTCCGTTCAGTCGTGGGTAAAAAATCAAAAATAATGGATATAAAAAAAGAACAGAAACCAAATAAAGTCGACCGGTATCCTGAGACACAATATTTCACAGTGATTGATAAAAAAGTTAAGTTTATTTTCCTCCTAATACCATTTTGAGTGTCCACTTTGAGTTTTTACGATGTTAAAGTTTCAAGTCTTGTTTTTGTTTCAGAAATAATCCTGAAAACTTTTAAATCATACCTACTGTATAATTTAATTTAATCAATATCTTGAAAAGAAGATTCAGTTAAGTCAATGTTTTGGTTCATTAAGCTGTTATGAATAAACGCAGATATTATTATTTAATTAATTACTTTCCTTCGGGGTTTCCATCAGTATTTTCTCAACAGCAGCTGTTAAGAATTGAATTTGTGCCCGGTTGATGGCAGAATCGCTCCTATATCTTTTTAATAGCCTAAACTGTGTCCCTCTGCTGAGCAAAAGCCTTTTCCGATTTTTTTCAAACTCTATATTCTGTGTCTATGTTTTGTGCAATTTTTGGCCACTGAGATCATCAGATCATCATGTCACCTCCGTGATTGACCTCAATGGCGATGTCCATCCTCAGGCGTCCCTTAGGGAATAATAGGCTTTACGTTATATATTATTATCATAATTACTTACTAGCATAATTATAATGTCTGTATTTAGTACAGGTGCTGCTTCATAAATTAATACATATTAAACTTTAATTTAAAATATAATTCCTTCCAACCATTCATTTTAAATTACGCACGAACCCTCAAAATCACGCCAACACAATTCATTTCTGCCGTAGCTACACACTAGAGTTGATTCCATTACCTACATATTAATATGATAGCACGAACTTGTCCCTTAGGGGACACCGGACAGCGGACACGACTAACTTACTTACCTATCTAATATTGTCCGGCCTCTTGGGACTCATTAAAAGTCTGTCTCTTCTGTTTATGAGTAAGGTAACAATGTCGCTGATGGCTGGCATACCTAGGTGTTCTTTGGGTCGAGTGACCAGATAAAATAAAAATATAAGCATATGACCTATGTTGTTTTATTCTGTACTAGCTGCTGCCCGCGACGTCGTCTGCGTGTACGCTGTACAGCATGAAAAATACCTATGATTATACCTTTTACAATAACATTCATTTACCCGTATCTTCTTTACATTTCATATCTACAGAAAGTGCAATAACAGAGGGAGACTGTCTTTCGTAAAATTGACCTTCACAAAGTGCTGATTTCCAGCCTGCTTTGAATAAATGACTTTAGGGTGATTCTGCTGAATTTAGTAATAAGTTGTGACTAAAGCAGATGGAGAAAATAATGATTACGGAATACAGAACAGGGAAAAAAAATACATACTTATCGGACTTCTAGATAAACAACATTAGTGGTTTGGCTCTCCGCAGCCAAAATGTAAAGAGAGTCAGGACTGGTGACGCGTGAGCAAGCGACGTACAGCTGCCCGTGTGAGAAGCAGCTCGTCCTGAAGTCGACACCCGCTGCCCTCAGTGTCTGCCCCTGCGACTTATTGATGGTCGTCGCGAACCAAATTCTCACGGGGAACTGTACGCGCTTGAACTGGAACGGGAAGTTATGAAGTATGAGGGGATTGCGTGGTATAAATACTGCCTCGCCGACGCCACAACCTGTAAGAATTTCCGCCTCAATGGTGTGTCTGTGGAGCGAGATGACTTTAAGGCGGGTTCCGTTACACAACTTCGGAGAAGATAATCGGGACACCGACCTTCAGCTTGAAGGTATGCACTTGAAGTCCACTTGCAGACAGGGATTTTAAAAATTTCACGGGATAATTTGTGGCGTCATCTTGCTCGACGACAATGTTTATAGAGGTGTAGACCACTTCATTCCACTCAATTTCCGAGAGAATGCATTCGTTAATTGCTGCAGCCTGATCAATTTTGGGCGTCAAAATGGCCCGCTCACACACCCAAGAATTCTGCTGGTGCGGTATACAACTGATGTCCCCGTACACATAGCAAATGAGTTCTTCTAAGCTGGATACAACTCTATCGAGAGACTCTGGAAGCACCACCTGTCCACCTCTCTCCCCTGGTAGAGTGCCTTCGCCAAGACTTAGAAGGACATCGGAGAATTCTTGAGCACGTGCATTGCCGCCGAGCCGAGCTCTCATATTAACGGTCAAGCGCAGCGTACGAACTCGTGACCACAACGAAGATCGTTTCAACAAAGCATTCTCCTCGTCAGCCTTCTATCCCCGGGCCGCGTCTCCACGGGAAGCGTTTGTCGGAAGTCGCTACTGAACAGAACTGTGACATCACCCATCAAATGTTCGTCCCTGTGGATGTCCTGCAGGGTTCTGTATTGTAAACATGGCATGTGCTGTCTCGCCACCCGGAAGCATTGTGGCAGTGGTCATTTCACCCGGATCGTAAATTGTCTCAGCGTTATACTCCCGATTTCCACAGTCTTGATGCGGTGATGATTGCCATATTCAACCAGTGGATTGCCGCCGATAGAAATGACCACGTCTTGAAGTGAACTGAGACGGGTGTTCAGCACGCGTTCATCAGTTACTTCGACTTCGTCTCCAGTAGCACGCTTCAAAGCTCGTAGAAAATCTTCAGACAGATGATGGTGATACTTCTCCCACAAAGCTACCGGGTTCGCGACTTCACAAAACACCAAGATGACGGCACGGTTGGCGCAGTGGCTCAAGCAATGGACTACTGCGCTGCGTGTCGCGGGTTCGATCCCCGCACGGAACAAATATTTGTATGACCTGCAGATAGTTGTTCCGGGTCTGGGTATTTGTGTATGTGAGTTTAAATGTTTGTGAACGCACCCACGATACAGGAAAAAATCCTAGTGTGGGGTACGTTTTTTTTTAAAAAAGAAAACACCATGATGGCGCATGCGGCTGGGACTGTCACTGACGCTCGCCTCCGCGGGGGTATCAGCCCAGTTTTGGTCACCGTCGAGAAGGTGTCATGCTACGCAGGCTGTGCGGTAAGTGGGACACTCCACGCCATCAAATGTCCTCAGAAAAGCGAAAGACGTTGGGCCTCGGACCGTGTGAAGTAACAACCGCAGAAAATATGCGGTTGTTACTTCACACGGTCCGGTATTCGACATTACTCGGGTGCAAATTCCCGGAAAACCTTCCACAGCACCTCCTCGTGGACATGCGTCGGTTAAATACACCCCTTTGCTTGTCGTATTATACGTGCAATATGAAGACACCTCGTCATACGTAAGGGACCTCGCAAACTGGTCGACTTCACAGAACCTGAAAAATGCCAATTTTACACCAATAAACCGTGTGGCGTTTTCGATTTTAAATCTATGCAGTTCTGTTTGAGTTCTGTTTGTTATTACATACAGACAAACTCGATGAATTTTATAAGACATATGAAGCAGCTTTAAAACTTACAAACACATTTTTTTTTAATTGTCTTGCTCGATACAATTTTTAAGAAGAAAATGCACAACTCCATCTATGATTTTTAAAAACAACTATTAACCTCGCCAACATGATGTAAGTTAAATCTCATAGATGGCGCTGCTTTAAAATTTTCTTGATACTACTTATATTCATTTAATTATGTTTATCGGCCTAAGTTACTTATATTGCGTGATTTTTATAGTGTGAAGCTAGCTTATAGTATGGTTAACATAATAGCAACATTCAAATATGCGTCGTTAGTTTCCACGTTGTTACAGAATGCGTTGAAGAAATAAAGGTTCACTGCTCGTTCCCCGTAGGTGATAGCGTGATAATAAGTAGCCTATAGGTTGACCCGACTTCTTAATAATATTTCTGCCAAATTTGGAGTAAATCCATGCAGTACTTTTTGAGTTTATCCCGGACATACATACAGACAAACAGACAGACAAACAGACAAACAGACAGAAATTATAAAAACTATATTTTTGGCTTCGAGATTGATTGTAGATCACACCCCAAGTATTCTTTTAAAAAAATATTCAATGTACAGTTTTGACTTTCCTACCATTTTATTATATGTATAGATTTGTTTGCACGGACCGGTCAATGTGGCGACACTTGGGAGAGGCGTATGTCCAGCAGTGGACGTGGTTCGGCAAAAATAGTGATGATGATTAAAATTTGTTTGAGCCTCAAAATAAGTGAAGAAGCCCCAGCACAAGTGCGCGGTGTATGGATGTTTTTTACTCTTTCACACACAAACTACTGAACGGATTTGTTTGACATTTAGCACACAGAAGTTCATAATCTGGATTATCACATAGAATATCGTTGTCCCGGACGGTAGTATGATCTCTCGGGACATTTATCGAACTCCACACGAGCAAAGCTGCGGGCACTTTACACCGCTTTATATCCAAGTCGGTTAAATTGTTTTTCTGGGACTATGTCGTGCTTCATTGTCTAAGAGCTTTTTTGGTTGTCGACCACCATGTTGTTTCGGGCCCTCAGGAGTTTCAGTGGTTTGGAAATTGTGTGGTTGGCTTGTCCCTCTTATAACATGGACGCAAGCATTACTGGCGAAATGTAGGTGTAGGAACTATTAGGT
Organism: Diarsia dahlii; assembly: GCA_949775195.1. NCBI lineage: Eukaryota > Metazoa > Arthropoda > Insecta > Lepidoptera > Noctuidae > Diarsia > Diarsia dahlii. Next base: position 10,513,870 of record OX459194.1, on the reverse strand, counting down.
ATATCTCTACTTAAGGCGGGGTTGCAGTACTTTTTAAGATTTTTGACCTATAAAAATTGAACTAAATACGAGTTTTTTAATAAATAAAAATCATTACGTATAAATTGAACATACTCTCTAGTAAATCGTAAAGATAGAAACGCGATTTAGAATGATCGGCTCGATACTTTTTTTTATCAAACATGACTCTAAATCACAATTTCAAACGTGTACTGCTAAGTGCTAAGACATTTCATCATGAATTTCTATAAAAGTTATATCAATAGATAGAACTTTTTATTCTGAAGTAAATGTTGAAAGCATATTGTATAATTTCTTTATAGTTTTTCTCCAAGAAGCAAAAAACAGTCAAAATTTAGGTATTATATCGCTCACGCGGCAGGGCGGGGGGTGAGGTCGTGCGTACATAAAAACAAAGTACTGCAACCTCGCCTTAAACCCTTCGGAGATTGCAGGCGTAATGCTAAGTTATGTATTAAAATACATATAAATATAGGTATTTTGCGCGATGAAAGAGTTTTATTCTTTAATGACCAAGTCTTTCATCTCTCAGCTTATACAGGGTGAAAAGCATACCACACTGAGTATGTGGTAACTGTTTTCGCGTCGGTGTCCCGTCCACCCTTTTTTCTAAACTTCAGGAACATATCTAAGTATATCCAAACAGAAACAGACTCTATTTATATAACGATGGGACGCCGAGATAAGAATTTGTGTCCCTCGTAACGGCGATGGGTAGCTGTCGGCGCCCTCTAGGTGCGTATACAGGTTCTGTCATAGATAGATTGTGATTCAAAAGGGCCAAATGAAATATAAGAGTAATTTTATTACAAGTTTTGGGCACAAAATATGGAATGTTTAATAAATAGTAGAGCATTTTGTGTGTGTAAAATGTATGGGGTTGTTTTATGGGTATTATTTTTGTTACGAAACATTTAATTGAATTTCCAGTACCGGTATAAATTAAACGGGTAGGGGAGAGCGGGGCTAAAAGTGCCGGGGGTAAATTGTGCCGACGCGAATATCTCGAAAACAAAAAGAGGTAGTTATACGATCGTATTGTGTCGCGTAATGCCTAACAGTCGGGCACGCGCGGCTGCCATTTTAGTTGCGTCTGCGACGCGGACCGAGTGGCAGTGCATGTGAGGGTCGTCCAGCGCCACCTCAGTAAATATTTTCGTTTCGATACTTTTTGGTCGCAAGCTAGCTTTTTTCGTGCTTTTTATATGAGAGTTTTAGTAAAATGTTTGTTATTTATCCTAGTTTGCTATGCAGTGTAATTTTAATGCTTTGAGCAGAGTGATTTTTATATGTGAGACAAAATTTCAAACTCTCGCTCACGGGGTAAAATGTGCCGTTCATGTGGGGCTGCTTGTGCCGCGGCACAACCAACCCCGACTTAGGGGTTGGTTGTGAAATCTATATGATATTTTGTAATATAGTCCTTAGAGACTGATATTTTTTAAAAAAATATTGATCTCATTCGCATTTTTAATAATTGATCGCATTCGCATAAAAATAAGTACAAACTTTGATTTAAAATATGTTTTTAAGTTTGAAATAATTACATAAGTAAGGGTAATTTGTTTTTTTAAATTATAATACTTAGAAACTGTTGATTTATGGTAAAAATTATAACAAATAAATATATTATTATAAAATTGATGTCTTTTAAATTCTAAATTAATTTTGATTTATGTAAAACACCTAGCATTATCAACGGCACAACCGACCCCAGCTACGGCACAACTTGCCCCAAAGTGGGGTTGGTAGTGCCTTGCCGCCGCTGTGTAAAAAAAACACTTATTCTTAAAAACTATGAAAAATGTGCAAAATCTGTAGGTAAATTCGTATTATAGACTAAATTTGGCTTAGGATGAACCACTACTTTCAGACATAGTACTTGTTTTATCCGAATCATATAAGGATTTGTCAAAATCGGCACGTTCAGCCCCGCTCTCCCCTAGAATTTTATTTTGGTTGAAATGGAAATTGTAAAAAGAATCATAACATAACTGGTTGAAATTGTTTTACATTACGGTTTAATGAAATTAACAAATAGCTTAAGCTTATTAAATTTTAGAAAGTTAAATTTCAAATGTTTACAGAATAAACTTCTATTAACGGGTTGCGTATTCACTAATAATTGAAGGGTTCCTTCCACTCAAATCTATTCACTACAAGCAGAGCCCATCTTTTCTGATTTCAAATGAAACAACATGGTGAATGTTGATTAATTTCGTAGTGCGAAACTGGAATCAAAGAGTATTAGCAGAGCCAGAAACACACTTGTAGCATACAGCGCGAATTTCACGATCTTATCGGGCGTTGAGACGCGGTCGGTGAGTGAATATCGCTTTTTAAGATTGTGTTCAAATGCGAATGCGAATTATTTCAAAATAAACACGCATATAAATAGTATTTATCAATGCAAACGAGTATTTGTATGGCGCTAAATCTTCTGAAGTGTCACATTCAAGATATTACTAAGGCATTTAACTTGTAGCACACCGCGCGAGCCCAGGTAGGCCGCTGAAGATATGATATATCCTGCACAACGACTTGCACCTTTCAAGATTTACTCGAAGCAAATATTAGAGCTTTGCAGGTGGCTACATACTGGTCTAAAACAATTTGAGTTCATCGAAACTTGAAGAAGAAGAAGCACACCGCGTGAATTTCACGATCTTATCTCGTGTTGAGACGTGGTCGCTGAGTGAATATCGCGTTCTAAGATGGCGGTGTTCGCGCGGTACGCGTAGTGTGGAACTAATGTGTTCTCGGCACAATTTTCGGCGCCAGAATATTTCTCAGTTTCTTCGTTACATGTTACAAACAAAGCGTGGGTAATTGTGCGTAGGCAGCTAATTTACGTGGGGGTAGCATTATTAAGACATAATTCATCCGCGAACGTTATTACGAATTTACTCGCCATATTTTGTTACTTAAACTAGCTTACATTGTTCCATTTCTGAATGAGAATTCGGGTTCACCGTGCTCTTAGTCTGAAATAAAAAAACGTTACATTTCATTTTCATGCAGCTCAATACTATTTTACATGCAATGGAGCGACGGAAAACTAAATTCGATACCCCTTGGTAAGACTAGTTGTCAGACTTTCAGACCACCAAAATGTGAAATGGTAGCCAGAACCAACGGCTTTCCGAGGGACGGAGAAAACTCGGTATGTAATGGGTCCATCCATCCACCGGCCCATGCACGGGCCAACCTAGGCAAGCACACCTTAACTTAAACATCCACCACGATACCACCTTGAGCTCCGTTAGACACCGTGTTATAGAAGCAAGTAAATCAAATCTGATTCTTAGATTAATTTAGTATTACACACCGACTACCATCAAACGACACAGCAAACCAGAATTAATGTCACAAATGTACCTAGTAATTAGAACTGCGTTCTAATCTCATGTTGCAGCGTGTAGAATAATAGCACAGTAATTAACATAGAGGATGCAAGTAATAGTTGCGGGTGTAAGCAATCGCGACACAGAATTGTACTATTATATCAGTTCAAACAGCGTCGCAGCTACGGTTTAAATTGTTGTACAGAACTCTGAGTATAAATGTGGCAAGCTATTGTTACACCAGCATAATCGGAGTGTGTGGCAGTAGTGGCTCAGTAACCGGCCCCTACGTGTTTAATGACTTATTTTCGAATTCAGACAGGTTACTTTGAGTAATCATCATCATCATTTTAGCCGCAAGACGTCCATTACGAGACATAGGCCTCGACAAGTGTCGCCAAATTAACTGATTCCTTGCGACTCGTATTTAGCGGACTGCGCAGGCTTCACCAGATCATCAGTTCACCTAGTGGGAGGCCTCCGGACGCAACGTCTTCCGGTTCGCGGCCGCCACGTCGGTTCCATGAACATAATGTTTTATTAAACGCTTTTATACATATAACACTTAATGAAAAAGAAAAAAAAAACAACAGGTGTCACCTGCTTGCAGTGAAAAATAAATCATTACCACAGATTAAAACATAACTGCGTAAGCAATTAGTGTGGTACTTTTAACCTTGCCACTACACAACAAATGTCATATTTCCGTTTGCCAGAAGACACATTGTAAGCTGCTTATGCTAAGCTAATGCTTGGTAGTACCTATTAAAATTGCAAGACAGTTTCACTAAACTTCCACGAATTTCACTTTACAAATTTTTTCTAGCTACTGAAAGTAGTAGTAGACTAGAGTGTGGCCGCTGAAAGCATGAGCTGTCAACACAAGTTCGAACATAAATCTACCGAGTGGTTGAACTTTCTTTAATGGCAAAACTGTCACAAGTCGCGATGGATAACGTTCTTTAAAGGAACTATGATGAAGATATTGATGAAGAAGCCTTAAGGGAAAGAAAACTTCTTGCAGCAAGTTAAGGCCCACAGATGTGATATTATACCAATAAAAGTTACGTGAGCTTCAAGGTTTCGCAGACCAGACTTACCCCGGGCAGCGAGTGCACGTACCCTTAAAGTAATTCATCCACTTATTAATAAATAACTAGGTTGTGGAGGTCGCTCTAAGTGAAACAACCTGGTATTTAACTGCATCTGGTTGGACTGGAAGCCTTCCCAGCTTAGGTGGGAAAGGCTAGGCACATGATAATAAATTCATTTCAGTGGACTATTCATCACAAAAAGCAACTAAGCTGATGCAATTCAATATGGCTTGGCTTATAAATACTTAAAACTGGCCGCAATTTAAATCGTCGCATGCAACGCTTTGCACGGCCCAGTTGATATACCCATAGAGATGCAGCGGAGCGTGACTAAAAGATAATACGATTTAGAATAAAATAACATGTTACTGTGTCCCAGCTGCTGCTAGACACGAATAGATCAAGTGACTGTTCACTCACAAATCTATCTGTTAGTGTCGCTAAAAATATTTAGATGTAAGTAATAATACAGACACATGCTTACATACAGACGTAAACACACACGCAAACACTTTGAACTCAATACAAAGTCAACAAAATATTAAAAGTGCTTAGTAGTAGAGTAGAGTAGAGTAGTAGAGTAGAGTAGGGACTCCGTTTTCCGCACTTAGACTCTTGATCGGTCCGTTGTGCGTAGGTGTCCTGGCTAAGATAGCCAGCCTAGCTCCGCCCAGAAGCACAGAAGTTTCCTGGGAGCTTCACAGGCTTCGCGGAGCGACCTCACCGTTCCGAGGATTTGTCTGCGTTGAGTAGCCACGACCTCGCATTCCAGGATGACGTGGGCGGCTGATTCTTCAGCATCAAAGCAGCCCCTGCAGAGTGGGCTGTCCGTGGCGCCTATGGTAAAAAGATGTTTATTTAGGGGGCAATGGCCCGTTATTGTCCCTATTATTATTCTAAGGTTATTTTTACTTAGGATAAGCAGTCGTTTTGTTAGCCGCGGATGTAGACTTGGCATCGCCATTTTTGACTGTCTACAATCTGTAGACCGTGAGCATTTGCTGTTATGGAGTTCAGTTGATCTCTGGCGAACCCATGTACGGAACTGTGAGAAAGGTAAGGGAAGGAGTGGGTACGGGCCAAGCGCTGCCATCTCGCACCCTCTCTTAGCAAGTTCGTCTGCGGCGTCATTTCCCAGGGATCCACTGTGCCCCTTAATCCACTGGAGGGTAGTACTGTTGGACAGCGATATACTCTCCAGGGCGAGGTGACATTCAAATATTAATTTACTGTTAGTATGTTTGTTTTCTAGGGCTTTAAGCACAGACAGGCTATCAGTTACAAATCTGATTGCGTGGCTGTGAATCCTCAGACGCTTTACGGCTGTTGCAGCTTGTGTTAGGGCGACACACTCGCATTGGAATATCGAGCTGTGTTCGCCTAGTGGTAGGTGAAAGTTAATGTTGAGGTCTAGGGAGTGTACGCCAGCCCCTGAGCCGTTTTGAGTTTTGGAGCCATCTGTGTAGATGCGTACTTCATTGACTCCTGACTGATCTCTTAATCCCTCTGTTGTTTGTATGCTATAGCTCTTGTTGAACATAGGTTTGTTAGGTGTCCTATCACACGGGGCAGCGATGAGAGGTTGATACTCAATCACCCGGTCCAGGATGCCTGCGTGGGGACTTGTGTGATTCTTGCCCCATATGCCCAAGTGCATGAGCCTGATGGCTGCTAAAGCTGCCTCCTGCTGTATGTACAGCTCAAGTGGGGTTAGTTGAAGGGCTATCTCCATTGCTGCAGTTGGGGTTGTCCTCATGCAGCCTGTGATAGCGGAACATGCCATCCTTTGGAAACGTTGGAGCCTGGAGACTGTGGTCGAGAATTCAGTTCTCGTCCACCAAACCAGGGCGCCATAAGTCAGCATTCGTCTGATCACCGCTGTGTAAAGCCATCGCGTGATCTTTGGAGATAGCCCCCATGTTTTTCCTAGCATTTTTTTGCATTGGTATAGGGCGATTGTGCTTTTGTTAAGCTTGTAGTCAAGATGCCTGTTCCAGAGCAATTTGCTATCAAGAATCACTCCTAGGTACTTAACTTCTTCTTTGAGTGTTAGCTCGGTGTTGAAAAGACTAGGAAGTTTGTGTGGTCCAAGGACTCTTTTGTTAGTGAACATTATTAATTCTGTTTTAGTGGGGTTAACCGACAGTTCGTGTTTGGTACACCAATTCTCGATTATTTTGAAGGCTTTCCTCATGAGGTCGCATAAGACGCCCTCAAATTTCCCCGTGATTAAAATAGCTATGTCATCTGCGTAACGTGAAAGTGCTTAACTTTTAAACATAATTTTTTATTAGTTTTTTTCTTTTTATATTTTTTAGTCTAATTGCATAAGACTGTAATATCTCTGCTTGGCAGAGGGCACTGGCTCCTGTAACACAGGTCTCTATCACTTACCTATCACAGAAGTCACGGATTTACCATAATTTTGTAACTACTTTCTTGTGTACCTAATAAAGATTATTGAATAAACTAGCTGACCCACGCAACTTCGTCTGCGTCACATAAATATAGCTTATAACCTTTCTCGATATAGACTATCCGACATAAATTAAGCTAAATCGTAACAAACAAAAAATCTTGTCTTTCGTCTTTATTGTAATAGTTCAGATGGTTTAGATTAATTAACTGTATTAAATAATTAAAGTAAGACTAAATATTATATTAAAGTGTGAATTACTATAGGTATCTCTTACTGTTAAATATACTATAACACTCTAAACTTGTAAACATTATGATGCAGTAAATATTTTGAATTCGAATTTCCCGGAGGCCAGCCAGAATCCCCCGTACCTACATTGCGACGCACGAAATATTTTGCCGCGCGGATATTTTTACATTGCGATATCTTCTAAGATATTTGTTAAAACTGTATAGAGTAAAGTGCACAAATATTCTATATTAAATTTCCGTTCTAACAAACACATTTATTAAGATATAGATTAATACCATATGGGTTAAATAAGCTTCGCAAAAAATAATTATTTTTAACCTAACAGTTTAACTGTAAAAAAAGGTTACAGTGAGTCAATCTTAAAAGATAGATATATGCTGTCGCGGACTTTTTTTTAGAACTTTTAAAGAGAAACAATTCCTTCATACATGATATTAGCGTAACTTAAACCGTTTTCGCAGCGCACGCAGCGGAAGCTCTCAAAAAGGAAATACCTTTTCCCGTTTTTGTAACATTTTTCATTTATACTCCGCTCCTATTAGCCGTAGCGTGATGTTTTATAGCCTATAGCCTTCCTCGATAAATGGACTATCCAACACAAAAAGAATTTTTCAATTCCAACCAGCAGTTCCTGAGTTTACCGCGTTCAAACAAACAAACAAACAAACTCTTCAGCTTTATAATATTAAGTATAGATTAACAGAACATAAAATTACGCCTCTGAAGCCTAAAACCGTAACGTATAACCGTAATTCGCCAGTTATGTTAAAGTATAATGATTGATTCAAATGATAAAACTCCAAGCATCTTTATATGCCAAAATACAGCATGCCAAATGCATAGAGCTTTCGCGTAAAAAAATGGACTTTAAAATACATTTCTGGACAATTTTTTTGGGTAGTATTTTTCCAAGAAAAAATGAAAAAAAATCAAAATCGTTTTCCTCAGTAATTTGCGGAAAGCTCAAGTAGTGGCGCTCTAGATGCTGTGAAAGGCGATAAGTAAACCAACAATGTCACCGAGAATGCTCAATGGAATGGTCTGAGCAAAGTGGAAGAGATTGTGTTGAAAAGCTAACATTTCCTGTAAGTCGGGCTAACTCTGGGTAGCTAGGTACAGTGCGATCAAATTATCTTGGCAGCTCCGAACTTCGTGCAGGTCATTTTGTTACAACGAATGTATAAAAGTGTTATGATATTTATTTTATTTGTATTTCTCACTGTTTAAATTAGATATTTTCTGATCGTTTAAGTATTGGTTTATCTGGCAATAACAGTTTTATTCCCAAGTTTACATGCGTAAAATTTCGCAAAGCCTATGTTCAGAGCTGCCAAGATAATTTGATCGCACTGTAAATAGCGCCCTAGTTTTATTATTTAGTTAGACCAATCTTCGTAGTAATGTCAAATGTTATGCAAACGTTTTCTTAAAAATTGTTTGCTGTGAACTATCTTATTTAATTTTTATAAGTAGCTTTTGCTTTTTTAGGCGCATTACTTTGTGTAATCTCTTCACCACTGCTCTCAAAACGGTGAAGGAATCAATTAAAAAATCAATCAATTCGATGAAATGTGACATCTATCAACCCGCACTGGGATCGCGTGGTGGATTAGACCCCATACCTCTTCTAGAGATGAGACCTGAATCCCTGCAGTGGGAATATTATAGGCTGATGATGAACTTTTCCCGCGGCTGGGTCCGTTTGTCGGAAATAATTGCACGAGAACGTTTTATTCGGCTTAAAGTCAACCAACCACCAACACCACAACCACCACCACCACAACCACCTGTCTTAACCAGGTCATAATGTATTCATTTCTTAATTTCGTCTAAATTCTTTCATATTAGGGCAACAAGCAAATTAATGAACCTACTTTTGTTTTTATTATGTAAGAGGTTTACGCCCAAATACTCGAACGTCACTCAATTATAAGTAACCCTCAAAATTCCTGCTATCTCTGTCACTCTGCGTTAAAGTAACAAAGACAGCACGAGATTTAAGTGCAACTTAAAATTGAGTGACGTTTGAGTATTTGGGCGTTAGGCTGATAAAATAAGGTTATATTGCCTCGTTGATCTAGTGGTTGCAAGCACTTGAGCATGAGATCTTGAATTCGATTCCCAAGTTGGGTAAACTATTATTTGGTTTTTTCATAAGGAATTCCTGAGTAGCAGCCACGGAGTCTGGATTTGTGCCCACTTGATGGCAATACGATCGAACCATATCACAAGGCATATTATAAACAAATATTATGACAAAATATGGGTGGGTTACACCTCTACCTTATCCTTCGGGGAAACAGACGTGATGTTATCCATGTATTAGGTTTGGGATGAACCTAATCAACAAAAGTCACAATCCTCAACTAGATTCATAGTAATTTCTATCGACAACGACAAAAGTTAACCAAAGTGGAAGTCACATGTGAAAGCTGAAAAGATTAGCCAAGTGTCCCGTTCGCTGTCAGAAGCAGCCAATTTCAAAGCTGGAAGCAAACCAATTCATACTAATCCGGGTTAACATGAGGAAGCATTGCCATAGCAGTTCGTTCTCTCTCGTTATCTTCACCTATATACATCGCTACATTTACCGAGTTATTTCGGATCGGAGCCGAACGTTCGGTTAATTCGGACGAGAGTCATCGACGTAATCCAGTTAAGAGGGTACATATATGGGCTTGGAATTCTCCATACAAATGTTTTCCCGTTTTTTCTTCCTGAATAATGGCTTTAGATCAATCAAGGTTTACTGTATAGACACTTTTCTATCATTCTCTGTTTTCAGCAACCCTTTTTACAAGCGCGATTAGAGAACTACCAGACAAATTCGAAAAGTTTTCAATAAAAAAGAAATTGATAAAAACCTAGACATACTCATTCTTAATGTCAAAAATAATTGACTATATACTCAGTTTTCGAGGAGAAAAAAGGGAATACGGATAGGAACGTCGATATTGTCAATAAATTCTGATATAATCAATCTGAGCTGCAGCTATCAATATCTAAATCCTATTTTTCTGCTTTGGTACCTCTTAAGCACACTACCGAACACCAACGGACGTTATTCCGCATTCACACTATATTGTAGTATGAATCAGAAATCCACAAATCCAGTGCTTTGATTGCATTGTTGGGGTACGCCGAAATTGTAATTGAAATTCTCAATTCCTGCTGCATTTTTTCTTCTATTCACAAAAGCTGTTTCTTTTAAGTACCCTTCACGTGCTGTATATTTTAATACATTGTGCTACAGTAATGCGATTGCGACGCAGTTTCAATCCATTACAATTTCTACAAGGGAAAGAGAATTGAACGTGGCAGTAATGTAATAAAACCTTGTCTTGTTTGTAATAGGAACCATGTTTGAGTGACAGATTACCATTAAAACGTTATGGATAAAGTCAATTTGTGTCGGAGGCAGTCGCTGTAGTAAACAGGCCTTTGAGAGCGGACGTGTATGCATGCTGATCTACATAATCCTTACTCAATGGCTTGTGGTGGTTCCGTGGTACAGAATATTGCATAACTAGTATGGAAGCATTCGCCATCGGCAGAAGCCCCGATATTAAAGGTAAAGTTATGTAAGTTTCGTGTACAAAATTTTATTTTTCGTCTCCCAAAAGAGGTAGTCAAAAAAGTGTGTCTTCTTTACGTTGACGGTTGGTTGATTCTTCTTAACATACGATAACATACATCATGGATAACATACCGAACTACAAACAAATCATGTTCGACGTAACGTGTCACCATAAGTTAGTTCCAGCACATCATGTTTCCGTCTGACGATTAATCTTGCTGCTATTCAATGCGTTAAGCCCCTTTGATGTGTCTACTCTGTCACCCGATTTGTCTTCTTAGGCATCTAGGAAGGCAAACTTAATACAAACAGTCTAATCCTGATTGATAGACAATGTCATGTGCAAAAGATTCCATATGCATTATTCTTTACTCTCAAACTGTATTAAGGAAATTAATATCAATTTAGCAGGCAACCATAAATGAAAATGAAAACTCATAAAAACTCTGAAAACAAGTGAGTCACTATCCACCCACACGAAAAAGAAGAGAGAAAGAAAGAAGCAATGAACAAAAGAAAGGATACACATAATCGACATGCAGAGCCATTTTTCAATAAAGCAAAAACGGTAGCAAACTTCCACTATTCAGTTTGGTTAAAAATCCGTCTCCAGTAATCCACTGATAAATGTTGCCTATGGGAAAATGTTGCGACAACGACGTAAATGCAATTACTGCCACTTGTTGCCCCGCTCCGTGGCTCAAATTGCGTTTTATTCTCGCTGCGATGGAGTTAAGGGTTAAAACAATTTCAGGAACAATGTTTAAAAGCGACACGTAGTCATGAAGATTGACAGTATCAATCAAAAGAATTGCCTTTTATCGTTGTATTCTGGGTGGGATTTTTGTATGTAACGGACGGGAGATTTTTATTATTTTTACAAGCTGTGTCGGTTACTATTGATTGGGATTGAAGTGTGGTGTTGGGATTGAATGGTTTCATAGGTGAGCTATTGGTTTTTCGTAGTATTGGGTGATGTTTTCGACGAAACATCGATGTTTTTTTATACATGACAAAACGCCTATTAGGATCTATACCTACTGAATAATGTATTTTGCCAACAATAAAATTGTTGGGTAGACGATTTAATGAAGAAAAGTAGTGTCTATTTATCTTCGAATATAATACGAAAATCGACTTAACTACAGAAGAAATCTCTTCACAATCTTCGCCCTAAATTTTTACTAAACACCAAAACAAAATTTTATGAAACTTGTGGATGAGACCTTGATATAATTTCAACAAAAGAAGATAGACACAAAACCAACAAACCTTTCAAATTCGATACTTTGACAAATACTTCAGTTCTTACGACCGCCTTCAGCCGTTTATTTTACTTTCCGTAACGTTTCGAATTACAAAAGAATATCTCCAATAGATTGTTTACCGTGTTTACAGAAATAGTCTTGGTACAAATATCGCCTCGCTTCGATACGTTTAGAGAACAGATATAGTTCTGAGTTTTCATCTGGGGAAGATGTTACTTTATGAAAGGGTTACTTACCTACGTGGAGATTATTAGATATGATACATACTGGCTGACTACATAAACGAGGGACATTATTGAAGGAGTAATTTATATTCGATTCTCGTTGAGTATAGTTTGAGTAGGACCGTTATATTTGACCAATATACAATAGAAAATACTGACTTGAGTCACAAGTTGGGCTCTGGCTCACTTCTTTCTGGTTACCTTGACTAGCCTAGAAGAAGAAAAAACTATTCAGGCGGAGATTTTTTTCAAGGCCCCATTTGGGCGCCATAATGACAGAGTGGCGCCCACCGTGGCCGTGGGTCAGTTTAACACCTACAATAAACGTGGGATAAGTGGAATCTTGTATTTTTCAAAGTCGAACGCGAAAACGTCATGTCTGGCGTCTTAATTATTTAAAATCATTAACCAGTTGTAATCTTATTTAAATATTTTTGTACTTTTATTCAGGAATTTGTGTTATAAAAAAAATATGTTTCATGTGTTTTAAAAGTTAATTATCATTTCTTTGAGTAAGTCCCTTATATAACCAGTCATACTGTATGGATACTTAGTTAAGTCTAAATTGCCTAGCTTGCGGTTGTCGACATTTAATTACTTATATCATTAATCTACCCAACATCAGCTCCTACTGAAAATTACAGACAGGTCACGAGGGCGCTCGTAATTTCCATTTTATTATAAAGTTTTAATATTAATTAAACGGATGTTTAATTATCGTTAAAACTATTTTGTGTTAATTTACTGTGCTTTAATGAAGCCGTCAAAATGACTAACTAATCATTTACTAATATTTAAATGAGTCGTCGAAAATTTGATTACACTTAAAAGAAAATTGATATGTCTTTGTCGATTTTTCAATATGACAAGCACGAATTGTTTAATAATTGATTAATCAGACGAACTTACCTTAAGTGAAGTCCGATTACAATTTCATTTCATGATGAACTGAAATATAATTGATTACAGTGTAGCTGTTTAGAGTCTAAGTCGACATGGGCCACTCTTTTGGAAATATACAAGACTTACCAAATCAATCTTATTGTTACATGAATCAAATTTATTTGAGACCAATATAGTCAACCTATGCTTGTATATCTTAGGTAGGTATGATTCATAATCATCAATCTTAAGGTATTATATAATAAGTATGTATGTGTAAAAAGACAAAATAGCCATTATGTGGCTTACATAACTAGGGCGTCATTAAAGACAAACCAATGATAATTGGCTACTAGTATTTTCATGATAATAAAATACTATCAGTCCTGTCTCATAATCAGATACAATATGAAACAATAAATGCTATAAGTATGTATAGCTAATAATGCCATATTACTAAATTAAAACACTATTAATGACAGTGTACAAATAAAATAAATAATCATTAATAATAAGGAATGTTTGAATAAAACTTAAAACTGAATGTTTAAATTAAACTTATTAAGTTTGTGTAAAGATAAATAAAGGAATGTAAATATGATTTACATCTTCAAGTTGGTATTTAAGACGGTATTTGCCCCACACTAGGGATTTTCCCTGTATCGTGGGTGCGTGCACAAACATATAAAGTCACATACACAAATACCCAGACCCGAAACAACTATCTGCAGGTCATACAAATATTTGTTCCGTGCGGGAATCAAACCCGCGACACGCAGCTCAGCAGTCCAACCGCTTAGCCACTGCGCCAACCGTGCCGTCAAACAGACATAAACCATTAACATTCACTGATACATCATAAACCTTGTCAATGTAATAGAACTATCTGGCTAGCCAATAGTTTTCTTAATGACATCTAATGACACCCCTGCCTGTTTAGCAAAATATGTGTCTGCATAAAGTGTGTTATGTGTGGTACATAATATATCAGTCAATCCCACTTCCCTTCATTAATAATTTAATTCTTCTACTAATTGTTTGTTTGGATGCCTGTTATAAAAGGAAAGCAGGTTTCAGTTTTTGATGACAGTGATATTTTTATAAGAATAGTAATGTACATAATGTATTATGTCTTGTGACATGGACATATTGTCTTTTAATAACTGATAGAGTCTGCACTCTTTGAGCAGTAGCAAGAGCTAATAAGGTGACAAGCTTTTTACTTAATTTTTTAAATTAAAATTCAGATTATCCCCAATTAGACAGTGATTACTACTACACTACTATTGTAGGATCACAAGTATTCCCATACTTGTATAAAGCGGGTTGAATTCTTTAAAGACCCATGAGAAAACGCTTGATGTGATCATCCCTGTCAATTCATTCATTTAACAGAGAAGCGAAAGTATTGATCTAGCCTAATGTAACAAGCTGTAGCCAACATTATTTTGGTTTATGTATAGTGTATTTCAGTGAGGTATTGTATTAGATCTGGTATTGAATCACACTGTGATTTTGGCAGAATAAGTACCAACTCTTTAAGTGAATGCATTTTGCAAAAGATGGTCGCTGCCGGGGTAAGCTGGTTGCTTTATGGGTGTTTGGTACTGAAAGGAGATTGTAATAAATTATTATTAGAATAGAATATGATTGGTTTTATAACCATCGTCATTTTTACCAAAGGATATCTGACAAGTCCACGGTGGGTACCTACACCTACTCATATTTCCTTGCCCCCCCCTCCCCTTTTTTTAATTTTTGAAGACAATTCGTAATTAATGTCAATGGTATGAATGTGTATAAAAAAAATAGGAGCTCTATTTAAATGAGAAGGCATCTATCTGAAATGCATATGGGTCTCTATATCAAGTTCATGACACATATGCTTTACAATTTGAATTAACTCCGGTAGCTAGTAAATCATAATTGATAATTCCCACTCTGTGGCAATGTTAGTATGCCTTGATTCCTCATATGACAAGTTATATTTAGATTTTATGTAAGGCTAATAAATCATAAATGATAATTCCAACTCTGTGGCAATGTTAGTATGCCTTGGTTCCTCATCTGACAAGTTATATTTAGATTTTATGTAAGATGCTTGGAGATTAATACACCTAGCTTCACACCAAACCCATATCCTTCTACTACCATCATTTAGGTTAGACATTGAACACTACCCATCTTGTTAATGCAAGCAATGGCAGTAGTGTTGTCAATCCGAAGAAGAATATCACAATTATTTTTTGAATTTACAAAGCATTTTAAACCAGAAAATATTGCCCTTAACCTGGTTTATGTGATATATTTGCTCTGATTGTGACCACAGGCCTCCAACATTTTCACCATAGCAATGAGTAGGGTAGACCGGGGACAATTGAAACAGGTCATGATTGCAACAACTTCAATTTCTCGGAAACCATGATACCTACGCGTGTGACGCGTCGTTCGTTACATCGTTGGCCATGTTCGGTTTTGTGTTTAACACGGCTCGAGCGAGCGAGCAATGTAGTCGCACACAGGACGCCTCGACGAATTTCACGCCAAAAAGTAAGTTCTCACCATTTTTATTTTTTTGGTTTTTACCTATTTAAATCTTCTAGTTTGTCAGTTTTTCTTATTTTAGAGTATTGTTTGTCTATTTAAGTTAGTTTTTATTACTGTTATTTATTATTTAAGTCAATATATTACAAAATATTGAGTGTTGAAGTAGAAGATGTGACATGGGTACGTTTGAAACGACGTGGCTGTGGACGTTTGAAACGTTTCAAACGTCCACGCATATTTCGCATTTTTATCCGACTGCACAGAAGAAGGTTGTGTTTTCTAAAATGAGTCTGCCGCAGGATTTGAAGCCGCTATCCCATCTTCTCCTAAGTACTTAGGGACTCCACAGCCAAATTCCATGGTCATACATGTGTTGGAAGTTCAGCATGACCTTACCAGCCCGATGACACTACAAGTTACAACACCCAACAGTCTACCGCAGGACTTGAAGCAGACCGTAAATAAACCATTGTTATGATTGAAACATTTTTATGATTGAAACATTGTTATGATTGAAACATTGTTACGATTGAAACAAGCTGTTTTGTATGAGACTGTATTATCTTTTTTTATCCCCCATGTAAGTGCAATTACAGCAAAATAGGGTAACAAGTCTTTAAATCATGTGAAATAGTATTCAATAACACAAATTAAAGCTCGAAAATGATTAAAATAAGAGATATTTTACGTTGTTTATATTAAAGATGTTTTTCCTTTTATAATTTTCAAAATATTAACTTTACGGTGACACACTTGTCACGATCTCAATAAATAATTTAGTAGTAAGTTAAATTTTTAAGATTGAGTAAAAACCTTCAGTAGTTCCTGAAATATTTCAGTGTTTCAATTATCACTACTTACCGTTTCAACCGTCCTTGGGGTGGGGTCAATAGAACCACTGTGCCCGGTCTTCTTTAATGTGTGATTGTAGGTTAACTATTCAAAATAGAGATACAGATTATATTTAATTTAGGAACTAGATAACGACCCTTTCAACTATATAAATTCGAGGGATGTAGGTACTATAGATACTTCACTGCACACGATTTAAGTCAAATTGTTTCAATTGTCCCCGGTCTCCCCTATCCCAACCTGTCAGGTCTGTATAAACTTGTAAATCAAATTTTCTTCACTGCTATGCTTCTAAGTTTTGCTGATAAGCATGGTGTCATTGGTGGAGGAATAACATAATTATATTCCTTCTCCATTGAAAGTCAACGGTCAATTATTGGTCATGGTCAATGTGGCGAGGGGGGCTTAGGGGAGGCCTATGTCCAGCAGTGGACGTCTTTCGGCTGAAATGATGATGATGATGACCATTGAAAAAGTAAACCATAGGTAATGTCATGGATGCATCATAATTAATAAAATAATTGATTGATTGTCTGATTAAAAGATGGTTTGATTTCAGTAATGGTATTCCATTTCCATTTGTTTTGTATGTACTATGCCATATTATGATAAAGCTGGCAATGCTGCTACTAATGTGCCTAAAAACAAGGCAAAATTCTCTTATTTTAAATTTTAGAATTTAACATACCTACTCTTCATTGTATTTCTTTTTTTCAAAAGGTATGGTTGGTAGGTAGGCACAATGATTTGGAGTCAATCATGAATCCCAGTTTACAACATTAACAAGGTACTAGGGTACTTTTGTCATAATTAATAAGGGTTCCTAGTTGACTACGGAACCCTAATAATAGCATATGAACTTTAACACACTAATTGTTGTTTTCATGTTTTGTAAACACTCCTTGTAATATGCTGCGATGTCAAATACTAGCGAATTGGGAACTACACTGTAATCAATTATATTTCAGTTCATCATGAAATGAAATTGTGTTATAGCTTCTGGTGTGGTAGGTAGCCTCATGGGGTGTCGTATTTTTAATTTATTATTACAGTTTAAAAAAACATTGAATGAAACAGACAGGTATGCTTACGACCTTTCTCAGACTTAAATAACAATTATTCCTTGATTTATTTACTAACTTAAATCCTCAAGCAATCCGTTGGTGTCTATTTGTGAAATGTAAATCTCGGGCTCTAATAAAGTACTTTGAGACAGATTGTAAACGTGATATAATTTCTTTGTTTATTCTTTATTACGATGGGTAAATTGATTGTAGTAAGTAAGATAAAGTAGTACTTAAGTATTTTTTTTATAATACTTGGTCATCATCTGCCTAGCCTTTTACTATGTTGGGGGTTGGCTTCTATAGTCTAAACAGATACAATTGAATACTAGCATTTTACATGGAACGACTGTCTATTTTACATCCACAACTCAGTTAGTACTAGATAATACGTAATTCGATCGCCTATGGTTAGATATCCGACTTTCAGACCACAACAACACTGTCAAAGATCGAAAAAAGAAGGGACACAGAAACACCGGACTAACAGCTTCGCCTGCTTTCTAAGGCACGGAGGAAACTCAGTATGTAATAGATGGTTACATAACCACGGATAAATCTAGGCAAGCACAGCATAACCTAAATACCAACCCGAGTGGCTGTAAATATTAAGCCACGAGTAGAAATACATAGCATTGTAAAGAAAAGAGGATTTATTTTCACAAAATACCAGGAGACGTCAAAACTCACGACCAAACCGACGTCCACAAGAATAAAAACAAACGACGACCTTCGTGAGCTTCAAACAAAAACTAATAAAACCTCCGCTGAGCTTGACATAGCTAACGAGTTTGTGCAGTATCTTGAAATGTACTGTACAAACTCCGTCAACTTTAATACAGCAGAATGGAACCGACTTAAATGTTTAATAAGATGTCTTGATAATTGCAGAAACTTTGTAAGCTTGGATTGTGGTTTCTTATTAGAATTAAGTGTTTTCTCGCTGGGGGCTTGATAAATTTTAAATATAGGTACTTGCAAAATCTCGAGTCAGACTGTGAGCTTTGAATAATTTCAACGCATTAATTTACAAAATTGGTAGAGATTGTGACGAAATAGAATGTCCTGTCGCGACAACGCTAAACCACGTTTAGATGAATAAGATATTTTTATGTAATTTAATCATGTTTTTATTGTTGCAGGTAAGAAACAAACCAATGGATGCACTCAAAATAAGTAACGTAAGTAATGACTACATTCAAAGAAATAAAATAGAGAGAGGTCTAATGAACACCCGATTGGAACTTAGTTGTATTCATTTATGTTATTACAAAAGGGTATTAATATTAAATCTTTAAACTTATTCAATGTTTTAGAATATTCTCAAAATTGTCGGTAAGTTGAATCAATTAAAAAAGTTTTAGTTTCCTAAGTGATTGGGAAGCGCCTCAGTGTCGTATTACATTGTTACACATTTTCGATCTAGCCCGCAAACAAATCAGAACGATGACGTACGATAAGGAGCACCGTTGTAAAAACAATCATTGTGTGATGAACAAAGTGCTTGAAAACTATTTCTACGTTAAAATAGAGGGAAGAGAAGAATTATTAAACGCTGGAAACATGAATAAAACATCGGCATCGCAAATGCACTGAGTATTATTCAATCTGGATCCTTTCATGGCTATCACAATAACGCGCAGAACTGTAAATAACGTAAGAGCACTCAAAGTGAGAATTTCGAGGGACATTGTTTTTTTAAAGCTTTGTCTCGCTACTAAAAAGAGTTTTAAGTGGGATGATCTCATGTGATGTAGTTTCGGTCTCGAAACATAAACCTGGTAAGTAATAACACTATTTATTTTGTAAATGTAAGTACTGAAATTAAAAAAAAATATCGTTGACGCTAATCTTGGGAAAAATATACACAAGGCAGGGAAGGCATGACATGAATTGGTATAACTGATGATTTCACAAGAGATTGAAGTGAATATGTTTGAATTGACGATGAAATTGGACCACCGAAATTGGTTTGTTCATGGTTTTATTTCAATATTCATATTAAAATAGTGTAGTAAAAACTTATTATGAAAAACCGACTTTCAACATGATTTTATTACAGACAAAACAAAATCATAATAATTATTTACGTTACTAAAAGCACCATCAATTACGAGTACCTACGCATCAATTAGAAATTGATGTGAATTTATGGTTCCGGCTACTGACGCAAATACTCTAAAGCAACGTATTCACAATCCAACAATGTGATGTCGCATATAATCGCACGGGGACATTTTCATATATTTCCGAGAGTTAAAAATATCGTGGTTACTGACGTTGGACAAAAAGCCGCTAAGCTGAAGTGGGACTAGGCTGGCCATGTCTGCCGTATACATGTCGAACTGTGGGGCATAATAAACACGTTGTGGGGCCTTGGCACAGCCTGAAGGTGACGCAGGAGATGGCGCGACGAGCTGGACAGAACAGTGGTCGTCATTGGCCCTGGATCGATAGATTTATAGGTCATAGAGGGAGTCCTTTGCCCAGCTGTGGAATTACACAGGCTAACAGTAAAAGTCGTGGGACATTTTGTGCGCCTGTGAAAACACTGCTTTACCAACTCTCAGTATTTCATTATGTCAAAACATTGGTAATGTGGAACAAATTGGAATTTCGTTTGATTGATATAGGTACCTAAATTGTAGATCGAGTGACACGACGATACACAACTTAATTAATCGGAGAGGAACGACTCAACAAGCGTCGGATCGATCGTAGATGTCTGAAGAGCTAATAGCGTATACCAACCGAAGGAGGTTGGATGTGTGATTTTGGTGGAAATAGATTAACTCAGAACGCTGTGCTTGAAGTGAAGAAATACTCGTAGTATGACTTTAAGCAATAACAATTACGAAGTAGAATTACTAGGAGGCAAATATTTCAGTCGTTTTACGAATAAATTAGCAATTTAAATAGTAAAAGAAAACTTAGTGTCTGATCGGATGGCTGACCTTTTCCTCCTAACCCTACGTACAGTTTATAAGTAGTTTTAATGTCTGGCTTTGACGACTAGTATATAGGACAAAACATTTCATAGTTTCGGGAATAAAGCCATCTAGGTAAAAAATTTAACAATGCTTTCCGGTGTCTATCCCCGGGTTGTCCACCTGTGGTAATTCTTGCAGTCCATCACGGGGTGGATATCAAAACAAAAATCATTTTTAGTTATTACTTCGTTGCCCAACTGCTTGACAAGCCGGTGGAGGACACCGGATATCCTCGAAAACTAGAAAGCAAATCTTTTATCCATATGATTTAAATGTCGTTGCTTTAATTCCACATGCATTACGTTCCGTAGAAACATTTATCACATGATTACCTGCCGAAGGTCCCATTATTACCATTATTAAACTAATGTTCACATTTATTACTTGTGAGTTGCGACCTTTTGTCACAAATAATGGCGTCCGGTCAGCGCACCATCATAATGTCGGTCACAATAGAATCAATTCTGTTTTGGTCGCATTTAATGGTAAGTATTCTATGTCTGCTTGCCTAACATGAACTGGGAGGTTTGTATTTAGTTTTAGAATTAGGGCACAGTTCAATTTTGCCCACAAACTAGTGCGTTTGCACTAACACACTAATGAAAGGGGGTTTTATATACCGAAAAAAAGATTTCTATACTGAATGGTGGAAATCCGACAGATTGCTTCTATTTTGGTGTCCATTTCGGTATCGTTAAGTGTAACTGTTCTGTTTTCACGGTTATAACCTATGTACGCTATATATTAACCATACTAATTTTTATTTTTGTATTAATTCCTAGGATTGCAAAAGAATTACAGAAGAATTACATAAGGCATAATTATTTAGAATAAATTAGCAATTTATACACACCAAGAAAATTTAGTGTCTCTTGTCTGGTGACTGAGCGCATCGACTGCGACCCACGGCTAAGTAGTACAATTTTTAGCTAACACACAAACGAATCCACGCAGCGGACGCGTGTAGCCTCTCCGTGCATATCCCATGCCGCAGTGGAGTTATGCCTTTATTACGGATCCGAATCCCTAAGACTTGAACTGGTTGGTTATAATCGATAAAGTCACATGGGTTATTGTTCTGAATGGATGTATGGACAATTAGGTATTTAGACGTCATTATAGTATACGTGAGTGTAGTGGTATGTAGATGTTGTTTTTGTCGTTGTTGGCTTGTGTTGTGCATTGCATTGCACTGATCAATGTTTGAGCGTCATGCCTAGTGAATTAGAATGGAAGAGAGAAAAAATAATTACTTAGACAGGTTAAATATCATAAAATAAGTGATTAATTTAGGGCCCTTAAAGGATCGCTTGCTTATTACAAAGCAGTTATTAGGTAAATGTAATGTGTGTGTATAATTAAATAGAAATGAGGACATCCGCATGAGAACCAAGGTTACCGATATAGCCCGAAGAATTGGCAAACTTAAGTGGCAGTGGGCAGGGCACATTGCTCGCAGAACGGAATGCCGATGGGGCCGGAAAGTTCTGGAGTGGCGACTGCGAACCGGAAGACGTTGCTTTGGAAGGCCTCCCACTAGGTGGACCGATGACCTGGTGAAGGTTGCGGGGATCTGCTGGATGCGAGACGCAAGGGACCGGTCAATGTGGCGACACTTAGGGGAGGCCTATGTCCCGCAGTGGACGTCTTTCGGCTGAAATGATAATGATGATGATGATTATAAAATTACCTTCTTCTTGTAAAACAATTCGATTCCAAAATTCAATGAGAATCAAACTCGTGGAGTAACAAAACTGTTATTTCTTTTCACCTTTCTAAAACCATTTATTTCAACACCTATTATAAGATACAAGTGCCAATCTTCAAAGAGCTCGCACTATCGAAGTCATGCCTACACAGACTTCACAAAGCTATTCAGCGAATTCCAACTCTATTCAAAGTTCTAACGATAAATATTGGCATAATAAAAACCCGGAAAGGTGACTATTCCGATTCGGTAAAAGTGACGTAACGGAAACCGAGTAATGGATTTATTAGAAAAAAAAAAGAAGTTAATCCTATGGTCACATGGATGAAATTCCTTGAGGGCATCAGATCAAACGCGGTTTCACTGTGAATGCATATGAACGCTTCCCCTATTAAATTACGTATGTTTATGGCCCGTATCGCCCTCCCTTTGATTATTCCACGTGGAAACTGCGTATAGATAGATACAGTCATGAGCAGCAATTTGTAGGTACACGAAGCAAATTTTAAAAGAGCTTTATCCGAACAGCATTTTGGAATCCACACTGTTACGAAATCTTTTTTCTAAGTAGAAACTGTTATTTACAAGAAAATTGTTTTTAAATTTCGCAAATTGATACATATTTTGTTCGTTACTGTAACTGGGTTGATCTCGTGGTTGGAAGTGCCACTGCTGAGCGAATGGCCCTGGTTTGATTTCAAGGTTGATCAAAGTATTATAGGGTTTTTTAGGAATTCATCACTAGCAGGACTCTAAGCCCTTGATCCTGCCCTTGATCTTGCGCTTTTGCACTTCAATCGTTTCGGATTGCCAGTCCGATAGGACGGCATGAAAATGGGGGCAGAGAAGAGTTTCTAACCGTGTTTTCGCTCATTTTAGTATTTCCTGCGTAGATCACTAGCCTATGCTGAGTATTGTTGAGGATGGTCGTCATGACTGTAAACGGAACTTTATACCAAATAGCTTTTGCCCACTGCTTAGCTCGTGGTATGGGCGCAAATTACGTACGGGAAAGTTTTACAGAGAGATTACGTAGCTCCACATTAGTGAAATAATTTTCGGATCCGTAATTCCGAAGACTGTTCTCGACATACAAACTTTTCCTCTTTAAAATATTAGTATAGAAGATAAATAAGTAACCCTGTTCCATAATATTAACACATTTAGTTTCGCAGCTCGTGCAATTGTGTTGCTCATAAAACTTTCGCGTTGTCGGTCACGGTTCGGATAAGTTTTGGTAAAACTTCAGCTAAGCGGGAATTGTGTACGACTGTCGTCTAGCTTAGCTTCTTAGTTTAAAGCTTTATTGTTTTGAACTGCATACGGTGTGAATAAAGTAAGTGGGTGCATACTTTACGAAATTAATCTTAAACAGAAACATATATTCAGGTTTTGTAAAACAATTATTATAGTCGGAACTATGATTAAAACATGACGTTTTGATGATGTTACTCCTTTCTTTGTACCCAAGTTTTCTTTATTCACTTTCTATAAGCTAATTTACATTTTTAAATATTTATTATAAGAAATATTTAAAAATAAGAAAAAAATTTTTTTTTCTGTGCACACACAGTAAAGACACTAAAATAAGTGCGATAATTTTACAATACCATATGGGGGAACTATGAAATGGTTAAATAACGGGTTCTAGAGTAACGCTGCGGTATATTCGTTTGTTTTAATATAAATAAACACAAAACTATACTTGTTTTTACTTAAAAAGAAAATATTCCACGTTTTGATTGAATGCTCTTCAATTATTTTATCTAGGGTTGTTAAATACCAATCATTGTACCCTATTCAAAATAATTGAACGATTTACTATTAATACTTGTAGCCCAATGGTGGCCATATTTCGATGACTATTTTTGGTTTGCTTTACTTTACTTCCTCGGTCCCGTCGGGGCTGCGGGTTGTTCGAAGGAGATACCGCAGCCTCGACACAAAGGGCTAAGAAGGAACATGGGTGGTTTTTGGTCAGTCTGACACTCACACAGCGGGAGGAGTCTTTTGATGAATTACCACCCTACAAAAAAAAAAGACTTACTCGTTGTTTTAGTGGCGTAAACACGACTGCTGTGCATAAGGTCCTGGGTTCGATTACTGGGTCAGGCAAATTGTTATTGGGTTTTTCAAACAGGAATTCCACAATAGCAGCCAGCAGAGTCTGGGTTGTGCCTGATATCAATAGACTCACCTCCTATTACTACCTATACCTTAAACAAAACTCATCATCATCATCATCATCATTTCAGCCAAAAGACGTCCACTGCTGGACATAGGCCTCCCCCAGGCGTCGCCACATTGACCGGTCCCGTGCGTCTCTCATCCAGCGGGTTCCTGCAACCTTGACCCGGTCATCGGTCCACCTAGCGGGAGGCCTTCCAACGCAACGTCTTCCGGTTCGCGGTCGCCATTCCAGAACTTTTCGGCCCCATCGGCCATCCGTTCTGCGAGCAATGTGCCCTGCCCATTGCCACTTAAGTCTGGCGATTCTTCGGGCTACGTCGGTAACCTTGGTTCTCATGCGGATGTCCTCATTTCTGATTCGATCACGCAAGGAAACTCCGAGCATAGCCCTCTCCATTGCCCTTTGGGTGACTTTGAGCTTTCTGATAAGGCCCATTGTGAGCGACCACGTTTCGGTCCCGTATCTAATCACTGGCAACACACACTGGTCATAGACTTTCGTCTTGAGACACTGGGGTAAGTTGGACGAGAAGATACTGCGCAGCTTCCCGAACGCTACCCAGCCGAGTCGGATTCGACGATTGACCTCTTTCTCGAAGTTAGATCTACCCAACTGGACCGTTTGTCCCAGGTAGACATAATCGTCCACAACTTCGAGCGTAGAGTCTCCGATCTTGATAGGAATGGGTGTTACATGAACATTCGACATAACCTTGGTTTTGTCCATGTTCATTTTAAGACCCACTCTTTCGGAAGCTCTACTGAGGTCATCGAGCATTTTACTGAGGTCTTCCATGGTCTCAGCCATGACCACTATATCGTCGGCAAACCGATGGTGAAAACAAAAAAAAAGTGGTTAGTGGTTTAAACAAAACTGCCGAGTTGTAAATGAACTACAGGTATCTACTTTTCTGACTCCGTTTTGCCCCTTTCTCAGTCTGGTAATCGAACCTCGTACTTCATCCTCAGTGTACCTAGTTGCTTCAAATTAAGAGTCCAATGTGGTATTTTAATACACTGGCTCATGTTGTAGTAAGTGTGCTTCTTCATATTTGCGCCATTAACTTACCCCGTTGGACGAGAAGATACTGCGCAGCTTCCCGAACGCTGCCCAGCCGAGTCGGATTCGACGATTGACCTCTTTCTCGAAGTTAGATCTACCCAACTGGACCGTTTGTCCCAGGTAGACATAATCGTCCACAACTTCGAGCGTAGAGTCTGCGATCTTGATAGGAGTGGGTGTTACATGAACATTCGACATAACCTTGGTTTTGTCCATGTTCATTTTAAGACCCACTCTTTCGGAAGCTCTACTGAGGTCATCGAGCATTTTACTGAGGTCTTCCATGGTCCCAGCCATGACCACTATATCGTCGGCAAACCGAAGGTGAAAACAAAAAAAAAAGTGGTTAGTGGTTTAAACAAAACTGCCGAGTTGTAAATGTACTACAGGTATCTACTTTTCTGACTCCGTTTTGCCCCTTTCTCAGTCTGGTAATCGAACCTCGTACTTCATCCTCAGTGTACCTAGTTGCTTCAAATTAAGAGTCCAATGTGGTATTTTAATACACTGGCTCATGTTGTAGTAAGTGTGCTTCTTCATATTTGCGCCATTTAATTTCTTCAAATGACATACGAGTATCTTTGCGTTCTCATTTAGAACACAGTTTCATAGTATAATTTATATGGCAAAGCTTTGAATGAATTATTTCGTGTTCTCATACAATTTATTGTGGCGTAAATGAGATTTATTTGTTTATATCTTCGTATAAGGAAATGAGCTTCCAAATACTTTAGTCGTTTATACGGGAAATTGTTTTCTGTACTGAAAAGTCATAAATATAAAGGGCATATTCATTTTGAATTAAATTATAAGTATGGCTTTTCCTAACTTTGGAGCAGCGGTGGCCCAGTGGCGGCAGCCCCGACTTACGAGTTGTTGGTTTGAACCTAGGTAGGCGTATTACTTTGTGTAATTTTTTCATCATCGCTGCTCTCATAACGGTGAAGCAAAATATCGTGACATATGACATCCCTCGCGCTGGGCCCGCGTGGTCCACTTTCTCTCATAGTGAGGACGCCCGTGTCCTAGCACTGGAATCATTGAGGCTGATTATGCTAACTAAGTATCACATTCCGAGGCAACGTAAGTTCTGAAGGGATGGCACTTCACTTGTAGTGCCTCGTTATTTCTGAAGGTCGGTTATCATTTTGATTCTTTATACGTAGCAAGACTGAAAAGTAGTACATAGGACATTCAGACAGATATCCCTTCGCCACTGGTTTATTATTATTATTACTGGTTAAAAGTTAAAGTCAGAAAAACTGTTTACCTTTATACGAGCGCCGAACCTTATTATTTTTTCACAAACTACGCAATACATTGCGTCGGTGAGAGAAATTTAGATCTTACCTCCTAAGGTCAAGATCGAAATGGCAGACTATTTTAGAACTTCCAGGATGTTTATGTTAGATCTAAATGTCAGTCAATTTTAGACTTTACAAGCGACATTATTAGATACAGTACGTAACAGGTCGTGGCTCGTAAACAACGGTTGGCAATGTGTTCGCAGCTCGATCGATTGATCTACACCGCAATAATTTAGATAGAAGCTCCTGAATGAAGTCAATGAACTACGATATTGATCCGTATTGAGTTAGCTTGTGGAACATTCATCTTTGTTGGAAAATCAATTTGGCAGTTATTTATACGCATATTGTACATCGCGTGGAATGAGGTTTATATTATGGCATGATTGTCATCATTCATTCATTGCATAATTCTAAGTAACTTTAGTGAAGAAAAACATCGTCAGAAAAGCAGCATACCTGAGAGGTATTTCTTGAGCCAATAAAAAGCCGAGTCAGAGGTTAATGGGTGGTTTAACACCAGGTTAAGCTTTAACCACACCATTCTTCTTCTTAGCGTGTCGATGGCAAACCGTCACTAAATAAATTATATTAATTTGGCCCAATATTCAGCTATGCGAACTCCGCTCGCTGATGCAGTCATTAGATCATCAAGTGTGCAGGTGTCAGGGCATGCAGCGCAAGATGGAAGGTGGGCCATTGTCTGTGGGGATACGCCGCATACACACTTGAGATCCGTACCGTCTATGAACCCCCATCTGAAGAGATTGTCTTTGCTACGGCCGACTTGGGTTCGGAGTCTATTTAGAGATTTCCAAGTCGGCCACGGCAAATCATGACCGGGTGGAAGGCTTTCTGATGGCTAAGAAATAATTGTATCATTCTAATATTTTGTATGAATAAAATTCGGTGTGTAATGGACCGTAAATCATTCACGGAGCGACCGCGGCAAGCACTGCTTAACTTTGAAGATTAACCCGTGGGCTGTTATTATTTAGCCACGGGCTCCTCGTGAATGGAACTTATTAATAACGGTAAAAATATCTCAAAACTTTACGAGAAGTGAAATAGACTCGATAGTTAAAAATGCTCGAACATTTAGTTTATTCTCAAAGAAGACTTCAGTACTTGTGAAAACTTAGCAGACTAAACGATATAGTTTTAACGACGCGTTTTTGTGAAAGTTTCCAAAGTGTTTTAATATTACAAAACATTTTATGAGAAGGTACGTGGCAGATACGGATAGACGCGACGACGACGTTCAATGTATTTTCTGTGGGCAGTCGACGGGTAAAATATAATTGAAAGAAACTTTGAATATTATGAAAGCTACATCAAGCGTCTTCACAAAAATATAGTCCGGATAAGCAGAAGTAAGCCTCAAAGGTTGCCCTGCGAGATGCCATGTATAAAAAAACATCCACAAAAATGTATTACTCGTAAAAGTTGATGTTTTAAGCAAACGTTTATTTTGTGACAAAACAGGGGTGTATTCAGACGCTGCAGGCCCCCACGTAATATGTATATTGTAATGTACCCCAGCCGTGTTTGTGCATTAAATATCTTTCTAAATATTCAGTATTATGCCTCTGCCGCATTGTTTATTTATTTTGTATAATTTAGTCATAATATCTGCATTCGTTCGCTTGTGTAGCTGTTTTTTTTTTGCCAAAACGCCGTTCCCCTATTGACTTGCATGGTAAGTGGAAATCGATTTCGAAGTGTGTCGTATTTGCGAAACGAGTTTCAACATGAATGACATGACGCTTTTCGGTTTAAGTACCTGCAAGTCAATTTAATACGTACATTTTTGACCTTTAACCAATTTTATCGCTGATGGAAAGACCATCTAGGACCACAAAAATATTAGAAACAAGTAAGTACATCAAGTTACCCGAAATTGTTTTTTTTTCCAATCAACCTTGAACTTAAAGGTTTAGCGATATAGTTGGAAATATTTTAAAGAAAGACACATTTTAGTAGCTTGATGTGCTCCAGTCCGTACCTATTTTTACAAGCGGATCCCTGAACTAGGTCAACCTAGTTTTTCCATTATGCTCCCGCTCACTTATGTTATTAGAGCAAAGCGGATTTTGAGGCCACGTTGCATTTTTTGTTTATTCCGTACAAACAACAGCTTTCCGTCGGAAAACTCATTTGGTGCTAGTGAAAATAGCCAAAAAGCCAACGTATATACGTTGTGGTTTCCCATGGGATACTGAACTAATTAAGATCGGGAATGAAAATACGGCACGTTCGACCAAACAATACATTTTATAAGTTTATTCTTTGTACAGTCGAGCACAAGTATGTTTGCAGTATAGCTCCCGGAGTTATTCCGGTCTGATCCCCTAAAACTGATACCCTAGGGGATCCGTTTTATTATAAATTATTTTCTATTCCGGTCTGATCCCCCGTAAAAGAATCGGATACCCTGACACATTTTTAGGACAGTCAGCAACAAAAATTTGTACAGGTTCTATTAGATTAAAAAAAAAAGAAAAGGTAGTAAAGTCCCACAAACTACCAGGAGAACAGAAGTAGGAAGGAGGTATTGGAAATTGGAATCTTCAAATCAAATCTATATTATGCCTATAAAGTAAAGTCCCACAAACTACCAGGAGAACAGAAGTAGGAAGGAGGTATTGGAAATTGGAATCTTCAAATCAAATCTATATTATGCCTATAAAGTAAAGTCCCACAAACTACCAGGAGAACAGAAGTAGGAAGGAGGTATTGGAAATTGGAATCTTCAAATCAAGTCTTTAATATGCCTTTAAAGTAAAGTCCCACAAACTACCAGGAGAACAGAAGTAGGAAGGAGGTATTGGAAATTGGAATCTTCAAATCAAGTCTTTAATATGCCTTTAAAGTAAAGTCCCACAAACTACCAGGAGAACAGAAGTAGGAAGGAGGTATTGGAAATTGGAATCTTCAAATCAAGTCTTCAATATGCCTTTAAAGTAAAGTGCCACAAACTACCAGGAGAACAGAAGTAGGAAGGAGGTATTGGAAATTGGAATCTTCAAATCAATTCTATATTATGCCTTTATAGTAAAGTCCCACAAACTACCAGGAGAACAGAAGTAGGAAGGAGGTATTGGAAATTGGAATGGAATAGTTTGTAGGACTTTACTATCCTGGTTTCCTATCTCCAACAAAAAAAGTGCATGGTAGGTATTAAAAAGAAATAATATAGATTTGATTTAAAGATTCCAATACCTCCTCCCGACTTCTGTTCTCCTGGTAGTTTGTGGGATGATCGTACAATTGTAAGTTATAGAAATAAAAACTGATTATTTTTTCATTAACAACTGTTTTTCGGTTGACTGTACTTCACTTGTACTTGTGTCAAAAAGGGGATCAGAACGGAATGATAAATTACAGGGGATCAGAACGGAATAAACAAAAGAAAAATATTGGCAGTGGATCGGTTTGGGGGATCAGACCGGAACAACTCAGCTCCCGACACGTAACTTGGCAAGGTTTCGAAATTCGAATTCAAAGTTCGCGCATCGTACACTTTGTGCCACAAAAAGTGGTCACTTTTATTGCCTGTCATTATTCTATGGTTATTGATATAATTTATTTTTAATAATGAAGTTAAAGAAAGGAGAAGACTTTGTGACCTTTATTAAAACAAAATTTAAAACAACAAAAACTAAATTTAAAACAACAACACTCGTAACAAAAACTAAATTTATAACAACTAACAAAAACTAAATTAAAAAAAAAACGACAACTCAAATTCTAACAAAAAGAAATAACAAAAACAACACAACTTTCGTGCACCGCAAGTATAATCGGGAGCGAACGGAACGTATGCATTTGAATGCACCAATCGCACGCGCGGATGACGCTACCTCATACACCGCGCCCCGCTCCACCGCCAAACAGACCTAAAAAATTACTTCTGCGCAACTAACGACTCTTGCCAAGTTACGTGTCGGGGACTACAACCATCACAATTTCGAACACAAGACACGCGCCCGGGCTTATTGTATAATTATCACTTGCTTGGTGAAGGAAAACATCGTGTGGCAGCCAGCTTGCCCGAGAGATATTTCTCGACGGCATGTCAAACCAAGTCAGAGACCGAACCCAAACCATTATGAAACAAGTCTCACTCCAAAGTTCAAAAGCTTCTTATACGCTGACGGCCTCGCTGCGTACCAGTGGCCTATGTCTCTCCTTTTCTGCTGGAGAATTCGCATGCCCAGTGTGGCATCGTTCCATCCACGCTAGAGAGGTCGACACATCGTTACGGGATGCTTAAAACCCTCCCCTCTTACGATGCTGTATCCATTGGCAGGCATAGCTCCTCCAGTCGTGCGTCGGGAAATAGCAACTAGCATTGAGAAAGGTAAACAGGAAGCAGACAACCGACACCCCTTGTACGAGTATGGACATCAACTACCACGAACCCGTTTGAAGGGCCGAAAAAGCTTTCTCCGACACACCACCTCTTCGGAAGACAGTGCGGCAGATGAACGACGCACACTGCGGGAGAACAAACATCCACCCCCTCCAAACTGTTTTGCACCGGCAGAAAATCTACCCCCTGGTCACGAACTGCAGTGGCCGATATGGAAGTCATTAAACAGACTGCGTGATCAAGTTGGCCGCTGCCGATCCAATTTAGCCAGATGGGCTATAATCGACCCATCTCGAACCGAATGTGAGTGTGGTGCCCCAATACAGGATATGCCACATCTACTCTCGTGCCCGTCTTGCACAACTAACTGCACGCTCAAAGACCTGAATGACGCAAATGATAGAGCGGTCCAGGTACAGAGTTTAGTCATCGACTCGAAAAGAAGAAGACTCCAAAGTTGCAATCGTTATTCCGTGAGAAAATAGCTTCAATCGATTTTTTAATCATCATCATCCAACCCTTTCCCCATTCGACTTGGGGTCAGCACAACATGTGTTTTTCTTACATTCTCCCCTGTCAGACGTCACTGCATCATTTACTCCTGTCTCTTTAATTATCATTCCACACATAATACATCCACCCAACACTTTTTTAGTCACAGGCGTTTTATCCCTCCTCATTACATGTAGGTATACATACTAAGATAGACGCCTTCCTTTCAACTTTTCTGTAACAGGCGCCAGTTTCAAACTTCCTCTAATTTACTCATTTCTTACCTTATCCATTTTTATCACTCCACACATCCATCTCAACATTTTCATTTCCGCTCCATGCAATGGCTTTTCATCAATATTTTTCGTAGCCCAGCATTTAATCGATTTAAGTAATAAGTGATACATATTACCGCTCGTAACTGTACACACTTTCTTCGTCACGTACTTAACTGTTCATGTAAACAAATGGTGCGTGGTACGATTTTTTCGGTTAACTCGTTTATTTATATTTGCGAGAGTGTTGTTTCACGATTACATTTGAACCCTCTGTGAAAAACGTTAGGCAATACATTTGGGCGCCGACCCCATTTGCTTCATTCAGTAAGGTGATCGTGTCGCTTCATGTTACGACAAGCGTCGTTGAGGTTATGGCAAAAAACACAGTATAAAATTATAATCATTGCAAGTCAAATGAAAAGTATTTCAAAGAGATCGGTTTATTTTGCAATATCTTCTAAGAACTCAACTAAAAAGCATCCATTGTTAAAAAAAGTTTATTTTAAAAAATAGCTGGTATAGTTAAGTATGTAGTCTAGTCTTTTGTTCAGGACTTCAAACTCTTATGTTGTGTGAGAAGAACTTGTGTAAAGATATTATTTTTTTATGGGACAGTCTCGTCACACTATTCTCAAACCACTGCAACTCTTGAAAGCCAGAATCAACAGTGGCGACCACCAGAAAAGCGCCGAGACAATGAAGCTCGACGAAGTCCCAGAGAAACAATTTAACTGTCTTGGATCCCGCAGGATTGACTTCAACATGAAAGTTTACTCTTTTTTTTAGAGTAAATTTTAAATGACTCAGAGGTCCAAAACCCAGGACATTACGCTCGTTATTAATAGTCAGTTTAAAGAAACTATTAGTGTATACTTACAGTATTTCCTACCACATCTGTTCTAGCAGAAAACTTCACAACTAGGCTAGTAGTTTTGTTGCGGAACTAGATAGTTTTGTTTGTTACTCTGTCTGCAACTCACAACTCACATCGTAAAGTTTCAGAACATAGTGAGTTGAAAAATTCTCTCTTATAGTTCATGAAACTGTTGATGCGGGTTATAAAAGAGCTCTCTGTAAAATGAAGCGTTTGTCTTGTGGATACAGTTTCTAGAGGAAGACTAAAGAAACGATGGATGGAATGTGTTAAAGAATAATTTGATAAGAAAGGAGGTGTCTCATGAGATGACGAAAAATAAAGAGGTATGGAAGAGGAAGACATGCTGCAACGACCACAATTAAAGTCCATTTCACGAAAGAAGTCCCGCAGACGCAGCGCTGTATTCGCGCGACATAATGTTGCTATCTCTCTCTCTCTCGCCATATCTCCCCATCTGTCAAATTTAGTTCCACAATTTTCCGCGGGACTTCTTTCGTGAAATGGACTTTAAATTGGGATAAGGGCAAGAGAATGATGTTGATGACAGTTTCTAAAAAGCAACGTATGACGTGTCTTTCATGGGGGTACTACTCACACAGTTTTTTCCTCATAGACGTAAGTAGATACTACAGAACACCACCTGCTGCTACGGTCATTATATTCCTTTTGTCTCTTCCACGTTCATACATCTCGTCATACAAACACGCTGGTTGAGTGTACCACGCCACTGATCTGAAAAGCTGATGTTCTTCAGAAAGGTATAATCTCTTTGGTGATTCAATACTATTTTATTTAAAAATTCATAGTTATTGTTATAAAGTTCAGAATAGCACCTAATTTAGTTTAGAAATAAATTACTTACTCAGGACTGGTTTGGGACTTTCTGGGGAACATTAAACTTGAAAATTATGTAAATTACTTATTTAAACATTAGAAACATCGATTAAGCTTTAATATGAAAATTATGCAGGGTACTGAGCAAGCTAATTTCCAATATTTGACCTAACTCTCAAATAACCTCAAAACTTTAAGCCAAACCGCTATCGTTACATTTTTATGACTTTCTTTTATAGTTTACTAGCTTTAGCCCACGGTTTCGTCTGCGTGGCTGATGTTAATTATCCCACGGGCATGTACACATTATATGCTTAGCCTTTTCCTTATTATGTTAGGGTCGGCTTCCAGCCTATCCGGATACTGCTGAAAAACAAATGTTTTTCTTTCAAGAAACTTCCTAGTGGTATAAAAAATATACACGTTACCTATGACTTATCATAGGTCCTAGTCAATCTGACCGAATCCTTTTAGTCCTTATGATGTTAAAAGGTTACCGACAAACCATGATCATATACAGACATACAGGCAGATTTACTTTCTAATTCATATTATTATGCACGAATTACCACTTTAACTTTATAAAACCATAAAATTACATAGAAAGTACAGTCTCCAAAACGTCGTTAATGAGAAGACACTTAGCCGATAAAGGCCCTTCAGTTATCGATTAACACGTAAAAGGATCAGGAGTAATTGACCGGCATTCGGTCAGTTATCTCACACGAAGTAGCAGAGAGGCCAAAAGCCGCTCTAATCGGCAACAACTCATCCGATTTGTTTTGGGAGTTCCTATCTTAATTGAAGTCTTGAAAGACTTTGTAAAAAGGATAAAGGGCGAACCAATGTTTGATTAAAAGAATGATGCGACTCTTACGGAAGAATATTTATGGTTTTTGGGAATAGGGTCTATAAAACTGCAGGATTTGAGTTTTAAGTCATCATCATCATTTCAGCCGTAAGACGTCCACTGCTGGACATAGGCCTCCCTCAAGTGTCACCACATTGACCGGTCCCGTCATGCGTCTCGCATTCAGCGGATCCCCGTAACCTTTACTAAGTCATCGGTCCACTTAGTGGGAGGCCATCCAACGTTACGTCTTCCAGTTCACGGTCGCCACTCCAGAACTTTTCAGCCCCATCGGCCAGTTAAGTATAGCAGTCCGACGCAAAATTATATAAAACGCGAAATTACAACATCAAAAATGTATTTGCTTTTAAAACTCACTGTGGATAATAAATACTACAATTGTTCAACTGAATATTTTTATTCCATCAACGGACCCATGACCAAATCCAATCCATTACCGCATCAAAGCATAAACCGAATATAAATAATATAAATAAATCTCATCCTTATTTCCATTCATGTTTCAAACCAACCAAACAATAATGTAACACAACCTTTCCGAAACCACTGTCACAGTACACAATATTACATCGAAAGCTGTCCAATAAACTCGAGAAACTACGTAAGAAACAATAAGAAAAATACTGTCCATTGTGTGGAACCGAAAAAATAGTAAATAGTGATATACGGGACCCGTAGTCCTGCCATATTGTAACGTAAGAGAACCATTTGTTAAGCCTACTGTCTGTTCTTGACCGCGTTTGGCCTTCGTAGTGTTCTTCGTTAATCATTTTGATGGAACGTTGGTGGATGCAGGTTAAATCACAGTCTATAAATTTTGATTGTGTCCGTCTTCATTGTTTTATCATCATCATCATCAGCCTATAATGTTCCCACTGCAGGGACTCAGGCCTCCTCTCTAGGAGAGGGATGGGCTATAATCTACCACGCGGGCCCAGTGCGGATTGGTAGATGTCATATATCTTCGAATTTTTTGGTTCAAAGACATGCCGGTTTCCTCACGATGTTTTCCTTCACCGTTTTGAGAACAGTGGTGATGAAATAAATTACACAAAGTAATGTGCCTGACGGGGTTCGAACCCACGACTCACTGTTCGTAAGTCGGGGCCACCACCACTGGGCCGCACCACTGCTCACCACCATTGTTTTATAATTATGTTGGTTTTTTATTTGGATACGGGCGCAATAGTTCTCGTAACGAGAAAATCATAAGCTTCACAGCAGTGCGACGAGCTGTCAAAAGAAGTAAGGATTAAATCCATCCGGAACCGATTGGTTTCTATCAAGTCGGGGTTTTCACCACGTTCACACAGACGGAGAACTCAACATCCTTATGAATGTACAGCTTAACACGTCACTATACAAAACTACCCTTTTTAATTGGTATTTATTCATCAAACGGACCCAAAATAATTAAATTTCACGAGATCCCACCCAAGCTCTTTTCAAGGTTGATTTCATACATAATTTCAGCAGTGATTGTAACTTTGCTTTGGCCATTGTTTACAATATGCATGTTTAATAGCTGGCCATTGTTCGCATAATGTAAGTTGGTAACCCAAGGATTCCGACAGTAAGCAGTTTAATAACTAACCATGTAAATACATGTTTTGGGGATAGTCTTGAAATTAGTACTGAAACCTAAACAACTAGCGTTTACTTTCAATGTTATTATGTTTTATCGTCTTACTTCTATACATATTAAAAAAAATAGTACATTACTGCAGAATCCAGTAAGTAAGCCTTCCTGGCCAAGTATGAGTTAACCGGACCGAACCGCAGGTGAGGTCTGGTTATATACGAGGCCAGGATGGCTTTCTTACTGGTTGAGGTTTGTATAATGCTTTTCTCAAAAATTAAAGAAAGTTTAACAACAAATTCGTTTAATTAATATTGAAGGTTACATTCATATGTGAAAAACACAATAGCACTTTTTGGCCGACCCGGGAATCGAACCCAGGACCTCACGCTCTGCAGTCGAGCTTGCGACCACTAGACCAACGAGGCAGTTTAGGAAACAACTTTAGAAAAAACTTTTTAATAAACTGAAATTACTAAATACAATCATAAAATCCCACACTATACTTCTACAACATTACTAAGTACAAAACGCAACGTATAAAATGGCTGTTTAAGGTTCCAAAAATATATGTATCTCATAAAATGTCATACCAAAAAGAGAGATAGATATATATTTGGAACCTCCCTTCTATAACCATGTTATAATGGCTAAACTCTAATCTGTGTCTGGTACTATGTTTTTTTTTCTAAACAGATCTAAAGAGGATGACCTAGTGTCCAGTAAGTAAATTACATACTTACTGGACAGTAGGAGATTCCAAGTTTAAAATCTCGCTTCTTACTGGACAGTTGTGAATAAGTTTCCGGTAAAGTTCACTTTCTGGATACTTTTTAGAGATGGTATGGCAACATTACATACCATTTTTGAGAAAAAGCTTTTTGTGTCTATTTGTGAGATTCCGCAATTTTTTCGCTTAGCTTATTTTCTTCACGCAATGGTTTTAGGTGTGACGATCATCTTTATTTAGAGAATTTGTTACGGAAAGTAATATCAATGTTTTAACAACTCGTAAACCTAGCAGGGACAGGTTGCTAGCTTCATAGTGAAACTTAAAACTTTCTGGTTATAATTTTAATCTGATAGGTACTTACACTGATAGCATATAACCTAGAATAGGATACTTTTTATTCCGGTAGTACGTTCCTATGGGGCCATTACCGTACTCCACTCGGACAAAGCCACGGGTATATGCCAGTTTATTAAAAGCCTTATTTCCGCATCCCTTAAACACCGTTTTATAAGAGCTTTGTTTATAAAACCACGGGTATTTTATTTGAGTCAGTCGTGTAGTACTTTAATGCAAGAAACATTACTCTTCAGGGGTGTCGCGACACTTGTTGAGTGAGGAAGCTTTCAGCTTATCAGGCCAGGGCAGGTGCGCCCCTCAGGCAAGGGTACACACGCTACTGAGAAGTAGATCGGGGATGATATTCACATTTTAAGTGATTTTCTGGTTATGAAAAATACACAGTTTTACGTGAGTAAGGTCTTTCAAATAAGGCG
Organism: Diarsia dahlii; assembly: GCA_949775195.1. Classification (NCBI taxonomy): domain Eukaryota; kingdom Metazoa; phylum Arthropoda; class Insecta; order Lepidoptera; family Noctuidae; genus Diarsia; species Diarsia dahlii. Next base: position 10,476,256 of record OX459194.1, on the reverse strand, counting down.
TAGTTTAATGATATTTCTATAAATCGTTGACTATCCTGCGGAAAATAATAATCAGTATTATAGCAAGACATCAGACAAGAGGACATCCGCATGAGAACCAAGGTTACCGACGTAGCCCGAAGAATCGCCAGACTTAAGTGGCAATGGGCAGGGCACATTGCTCGCAGAACGGATGGCCGATGGGGCCGAAAAGTTCTGGAATGGCGACCGCGAACCGGAAGACGTTGCGTTGGAAGGCCTCCCACTAGGTGGACCGATGACCTGGTCAAGGTTGCAGGAACCCGCTGGATGAGAGACGCACGGGACCGGTCAATGTGGCGACGCCTGGGGGAGGCCTATGTCCAGCAGTGGACGTCTTTTGGCTGAAATGATGATAGCAAGACAAAACAATGAAAAGAATCGCATAAAATAAACTGTCCGTAACTCTTGATTATTGAAACTATTGTAGATAGTGGAAGTGGATTGTCCTAACCAAAAGATCTCAACCTCTTGTTATATTTACTTATCTGAACAGGGAGTAACATAATAAACGTAAGACATCTCGTAAAATGTCGTCAGACCATGAAACTGACAAATTTTATTTCTAAAATTTTTGTTAATTCATATTTCCTTTCAGTTTTACATTTGGTCAGCTGATCGCGTCAGTTCCTAAACAAAGTCCATTTTTTTTGAGTTTGAGCGTTATTCCTACCGTCTGTCACGACGGCACTAAATAACGTTTACAGATCTTGGCATTATACTCGTAAAAGAACATACTAATTAACCCCTTCAATGATGTGGCTGTGTCAATTAAAACAATAAAAGATAAAAACATATTGAAATATTCGAGTAGTTACGAGCTAAATATCACGAAGAATGGGTGCTTACAATAATTGGTTTACTTTGAACAGAAATTATGAATTTCAAATTGTTAAATTACTTAACGAAAGCCGAGGTGACTACTAATAGAAATAACCTAGATACCTCGTTCAACTAAATAGCCTCTTAGATAGCTATTCTATTCTTATTTTATTAATTTAGTTTGAAAGGTAATGAAATGTCCAATTAAATGGTAATAGGATAGGATGGGTCGAATTCTTTTTAGGGCTGACAAAGCAGTTAAACTAGGTTCCGATCAGTGAAAAACTCATTTCAAGGGTCATTTAACGAGCTTAACAAAGCGGGTCTCCGTTTGCAGGTAGTTTTTATAATGTACTTTGGTAGATAGTACGGGTTGAAGTATATTTTACAAACTAATAGCTGAGTATTTCTCAAAATAAGTGTACATCTGTTGAAAAAAAAGTGTGCCTCGAAATAGTAACAAAGTTTCAATTTTTTTATTTAACCATACATACAAAAAATAACATATTTGTGAAGAAAAACTATTAAACTTTAAAGTTGTGAAGAATAAATGGTAAAACCATAGTATTCAATCAATTTTAGAAAGCTTTTATAATAAGATGTTTTTTGCGTTTCATACAAAAATCAAATTGCCACCCTACTACTTCATACATGTAACACTTCATAAAATTCGATATGTCGCGTTATTATTGTGCATTTTTTGTATTACAGACCTTGATTAAATGTAGTTTCTTTATTAAAGTGATTTTCTATGGGGTTTCATAATAAAATATTAAAAAAAATGCGAAAAACAAAATGAGTCGTGCCCTTTTTAGTAACTTACTCTTTAGTTACGTTTTATTTCTACTTCCACGTAATTTCTGAACGCATCCGTTACCTTTTAACACGGGCAACACTAGCATCATTCTGATTGGCTGTAGGTCTGACGTCTCCGCCATAACTTTTAATGTGAAAATCAGTTTTGAACGTGTTGTCCAAGGGAGATTACTTTTTCGTAATAAGAAATACTTTATCACTTTAAGATAAGTCTTGATTTATATATGTTATTGTAATACGTGTCGTACGAACATTTAAGCGTATTATATTATTTGCAGTTTCAGGTTTTATCAAACCATCGACTTATTATGATCTTAATTTGTACAATTTTCGTTGCTTTTTCGTAACGTTTTTTATGAATTTCGTTACGTTATGAAAAAGTATAGTGTAAAGCTGAGTGTATACAGTTCTTAAAACTTTGCCAATATTAAAACCTTAGTGAACATTCACTGGCAAATATTTCTTTACGAATTTTAAAGTCTCATATGCTTTATTTAATAGGTTGGTTTATAGCCTTATGTTTACTATTTAGTAACATCTAGAACTATTTCATAACAATATTTCGTAACAACTTTTTCGTTACGTACACTTTTTTTGAGAAATACTCAGCTGTTGCCCGTGTTGACTCTATTCGCGTGGAAATTTTGAAGTGTATGTGTGAGAAAACAAAACACTAGGAGCGTTGGAAAGGTATGGGGGAACGCTTTCCCGGTACATTTAACAAAATAACATTTACTTTCAGTAACGTTTTGTTATATTTTCACTCGTCTATGATCATTTATCACATCAATCCACTAATTTCAAGTTAAACATATCGTTGAGGTAGTTTTGCCAGAAAAAACAAAACACATCGTACTACAAAGAGATCAGACCATAATCGCAAGATGACTAGTCATCCCGCGGTCATGGCGCTTGCAACAGCGTCAAAATATCTGAATAATTATTATTGATAATCACAGAAAATATTCCGTATGTAACAGTGTAAGTTATAAATACAACATTGACTGCTTCGATCAATAATGTTCGAAGATTGACTGGTTTCATTAATTCGTCAAGCTCTCTTACTATAAGAGTAATTTTAGTTTTGCGTTCTGACACGAACTATTTCTTGCCAAGTCTAATATTCGCTTATCGATTGAGCCACCAGCGATTGATTTGAGATTCCTTTGGTTGACTTCCTTGAGCGATTTGAACCAAAATTAAGAAACCGAATGAAATTCTTTTGGGATGTTATAACTTAGGCCTTGTTGAAGAGGGGCAATAGGCTTTTGTGAAAGTATCTCAGATCCCTCTTTGTTACTTTTTTGTTTCCCTGACCTCGTTATCAGGATATCAGAATGGGCGGATACGAGGCAGTTGAAGGTAGATAAACAGAATATACTTTATTGTACACCGTAATAAATAACAAATGCCTTTTATATTCTGCCCAGTAAATTATATCATCATCATCAGCTATAATATTCCCACTGCCGGGATTCAGCCCTCCTCTCTAGGAAAATACATATTAAAAAAAAAGGTAGCACTCCGGGAGTGCCGGCAGAAGTGAAAACTTCAATATTAACTTTCAAACTCGCGTCAGGGTCACGTGATGCTGATCGAAAAATCTTACGATTTTTCGATCAGCATCACGTGACCCTGACGCGAGTTTGAAAGTTTTTACCCATACAAAAAAAGTGCTCAGCGCCGCTAAAGAAGTTTTCACTTCAAAAATTATAAATAAAAAAAATATATATATTTGATTCATAATATGAGTTTATAACATACATACAGTTATAATCAAATTGCCTTATTATGAATAATGTTCAGGTAATCACTTGTGAAGTTCAGTTATCAAATACAAACCAGCGAAAAAATGTTTCAGACAACGCTCAGCCCCTGTATCTAGAAACAAGGGAATACATCTATTTTCCTTTACGTTCGTAGAGGTGAGAGTGGTCGATTATCTTTTGAGTGGGTCAAAAGGAAAGCCGGTACAAAGGTAAAAGTTAATTGAAAATAAAATTGAAACAATGCTCAAATACGGCTAAGCCTTATTTAATGTTTTAAGGTAAATAAGCGTATCGTGCAGTAATTTTGCGTGTGGTTTTGTTTCGTGCCGCGTTACAGATTCGTGGTGACAGCGCGATGGCGGAGATAATTGTGTGGATAAAATGTAATTTGGCTCGTTATTTTGGGATACATTTTAACTTTAGTGTATAATAAAATATATCACTTTTTTATTAGCCTTTCATGTGTCCCACTGCTAGGCTCAGGCGTTCTCTTTCGCCTTCCAAACCACTTTATCTGGGGTGATATCTAGTCATGTCCACCCCACCAACAAGACCTGATCGTCACACCAGCTTTTCCGCGGTCTACGTCGATGGCGATTTCTTCCGTCAGGCGTCCAGTGAGTGACGATGTTGCCCACCTCTCCAGGTGCATATGCGCTACGTGATCAGTCCATCTCGGACATAAAATATTTCACAATATATGCATATAATCATCCCATCTCGATCCATCGACATCCCTCTGTTAAAAGGAGTAGGATGTAATCCACCTTTCGCAGTTAGGGTTGGTTATAATAATAATCATTTATTTATTTAGACAACTAAGATCCATTGGGTTAGTAACAATATTTCTAAAACCTATGTTAGTACTTAACTAAAAACAAAGACAGAGTACAGGTGACTAATGACCTCACCAACGGGCTGTCATGCTTCCCGACTATAGCTCGCAGAATGCTGTTGGGGCTGCCACGGATTCTGTTCAGCAGCGAGGCCACTTTCTTACGCCGTACCGCATTGAAGCAGTCGGTACGTGCCTCAGCGAACATAAATGACGCGCTACAGAACCGAGGCAGACGCAACTGCACCATAAACGCGTTGTTGTACTTGAACTGGTTATGAACTGTTTAGAGCATTATTACTGCCTTTGGATCCACTGCTGGGCCACAGGTATAATCTGTTTATGAGAGAGTGGGTCGTAATTCACCACGCAGGCCCTGTATGGGCTACTGGATGTCATATGCCAAGATTTGCTTACGTATTTCGAAACATTCCAAGCCCTCTTTGGATATTCCGGAGTATAATGTCTTCTTGTAAGTTCAATACGTTTTCTGATAAGATCTGTTTAATTAGTCATAGCTACACAGTAACTATTGTGCCCACAATATAATGATGTGTCTAATTTTTGCTGCGTGTCTTTTGTTTTAGCTTAATAGCTAGGTTAGCTAGCGGCACTGATGTTCCGCTAATGCTTCTACGTCATTGCATTGCAACCTTTTTGTGAGACGTCGCATTAATAGCAAATGTCATGCTATTTTGCAATAACAATTATGAATAAATGATGTGTTTATATCACAGTAATATAATCGCGTTGTTCGCAGTTTTATAAACCAGTCACGATTTGGCCTTCTTACTTCGGAATCTGGGAAGGCAAAAGGGACATTCATATTTTTTGGGATAACAGCTTTTATTTACTTTTAAAGCTCATGTGAAATTACGGGTCATACTTCGTTTGTTTGCTTGACAAACAGGATTGTTACAAAGGCCAAATGAGTGCGGATTTTAATTCGGAAATGTTAATTACACAATAAAATGAATAAAAGTTTAGTGGCTTTCCACAAGGAAAGGACAATTATTAGATTGTGAGAACTGGACAACGTTTTACGCTGCCCCGGGCCATATTTAAGAATTAAAATTTCTCTTTCTTGGGAATTTTTGCACGAGTACTAATTACGGACTATAGTACCAACAGGAAAAATCTTACACGCGTTTATTCCCCGAAGGGTTAGGCGGAGGTATACCCTAATTAATTTTGCCAGTTATATGGGGTATTTGCCAGTTAAATGGCATGTAATATGGGGGCTAGCTTATTGTCATAAAACGAGCACAAATCTAGACTCCGTAACTATTTTATGGGTCATAATTCGTGAAAAAACGATGGGATTGGAAAAAAATATTTTTTTGAACTCCACGATTTGGCCCCCAAAATCTGCAATTTTTCTTTGTTTTTTAATTTTAATGTAGCCTATAACACTCGCGCCATCAAGACGAATCTAACGACGTATATTTCAATTAAATCCCTTCATCCGTTTAGGAGTTATGAGGGAACAAAGAAACGGACTTACATACATACATACATACATACACGTCAAACACATAACCCTCCCTTTGGGCTTCGCCGCGGTCGGGTAAAAACCCAATAACACTTTGCCCGACCTGGGAATCCAAGTCGCTTGTGAACACTACAACGCAGTCTAATAAACAACTTACGTTTTCCACGAAAACTAACGTACTACGGTGAATCATTTTCATGTCAGTCAACAAAATAAGCCAGTCAACTCTTTGGTTCATATCGAATCTCAACACACAACACGTGCAATGTATCTATCGTTAATATTATAAGAACAAGACAGGTAAACTGTAAATAAAGCCACAAATCAACGTCGAGACTTTCAAGTAATGTTAGTAGTTCAATATTTACGCGGTAGAGGACGCAGGTGTCACATAAAACCTTCTGCCAATGTAAACAATATATTGTTTATAACTAGTGAGAAAATATTAATTTGTTGGCAAACACTCTGTATTTCCCTAGTTCAATACATACGACAAGTTATATTCCTATATATAAATATCTCGTGTGGTGTTTGTGGTCGCTCTCTACAGAACGGCTCGACAGATTTTTATGTTTTGTATTTTTTTTTGTATATTTGGTAGGTACGGGAATAAGTCGTCGGATACAGCAAGTTTTATATAAGAATATGTGAAGATATCCTATACTAATATTATAAAGCTGAAGAGTTTGTGTTTGGTTGAACGCGTTAATCTCAGGAACTACTGGTTGGAATTGAAAAATTATTTTATATTGGATAGTTCATTTAACGAGGAAGGTTATAAGCTAGTTCTTAGATATAAGCACGATGTTTGATTGTTTGGGAAGCAAACGAAGGCGAAAGCTTTGCACTAACCAACCATGATTGGGGAAACAAACAGTTCAGAAACTTGTACTAAACGTTTTATGTATTTAGCAAGACGTAAAATATGACGGATCATCGTAAAATTAACGATCGGACGACTTCACGGATAGTTAAATTAATGAACGGTGTACCTGTTCTGTTGGTTATTGTTATAATAATCGCCTTTTGACCGTCATTCGGTCACTACAACCAGTTTCTAGAAATACTTTATTATGATAGCGCTGTCTGATAATTTACGCTGAAAATTCGATGAGAATGCAACCTGACAAGACCGTGCAGATATACAAAACCAACGGCTTTACGTACTATCTGAGACGGGTGACTGACACACCAATTCAGAGCGACTCCTAAGAAATTCCTAATAGAAAAATTAAACGGGACTTATCCTTACCTGGAATCAAACCACCAGATGTGTTTGCAGCCACCATTGGGAATAGTGTGGCGGGCTTGTCCCATAAAATGACACCAAGGAGACAGTTAAGGTTTTGGTAATAAATTCGCTACGACATTGTACACGTAGCTGCAATCTGTCTGTGATTAAAATCATATCTGACCACAAACATCCACTTCTGAGCATTGGGCTCCCCGAGGGATCGAAATAGAAGCCATCCGAGGCTCACTTCCGTAATCACCACGCTTGGAAGCGGATCTGTGTTGGAGCTACGTACTCAGCCGTTGTTTTCCATCCTTGTATAATAGATAATCTTACTGACCTGGCCTGGCTGGTCAACAGCACACAATACTATTGTACAATTTGGCCAAAATGTCTAGTAATTTAAATGCTCAGTCAGCTTTGAAAATACAACACTATGTGAAATTCTACCAAAGACGAACCTAATTCTAAAGAATAAATACGATATCACAAGGATGTTAAAGCTGTTTTGTGGCTGATTTTGGGACTAAACAAAGGGCAAACTTCAGTTTCATGTTCCTATATACTCAGGTACGAAAGGTAAGGTACAAAGATACGTCGATGACAACTCTACATACAACTAAATGCCCGGCTTCACGTGAGCGGAAAATCTTTAGTTTTCTGCAAATTACTGCTTGCACCGTAATGAGTTGGGTGAAATTTAGTGTGAGGAAAAGTGTTTCCTGTGTGGCCACACAGGGAAATTACGTCCCAGAGAACTACGAATTTTCTACAGCCGAGAAAATAGCTAGCTATTTCTTTTTTCAGACGATTCTAATAAAGACGAACATTAAAATGAGTTATACTATAGCATAGCGTGAATTATGCCTAAAAATACGTCTGGCAATCACTCACTTTTTTAGTAGATCTTCCGCTATATTTCGTTTGATTCCCAGCACCGTTCACGTAACGACCTAGCCCAGAAAAATCAATTTATGTTGATCCAATCAAACCCAAATTTTCCAGGTGTGTGGGATTCTGTTATTTACAAGTGGTCGTTGTTGCTGCCTCGATACAATTTAGTGTCTTATATTATAAGCTTATATGACGACCTTGGTGTTTCGTGCACGATTCCTATCTGTAATCTGCTAATGTCTCAGTTTATGAAAATAGACAGACTCATACAATATTGAGATATGTTTCGCTCGGTTTGTCGCGAATAGCTTTGTGGCTGCTGACAGTGTATTCTATTCCCTCCTACGTGATTACCACAATTGTGATTTGATTAGTTTAGGTTGTGACGCAGAGGGTTTATTTAGGTCTTGATTTTAGTTCTGTGATTGTTGATATTATTCGTAAGCTTTAGTGTAGTTTGATGTAACAGTGAAAATGGATTTATTTAATCATTAGCTTTGTTTCGGCTGTGGAGTATCTTTGGGGAACTAAATATAAGGCTTGAAATCGATTAAGAGTAAAGTACGGTGGTGTACTGGGATGAGCAGTACAGTTACTTATACAGACTACTTTTATACATCCCTCTCCAAAGGAGTTTACGTTGAACATATAGCTGGGCCACCTACAGCAATATGCTACAATGTTCTAAATGGTGATCTAACATGTCCGCTTTGCTCTTGTGCATTTTTGGCCAAAGTGGGATATACTAGCCACTCGAGAGCATATGAAAGAGCAGTACAATGAAGCTCTTGACAACCATTTCAGAAATTTATCGAGTGCAGTCGCTGTTGCCGAAATCGGCTAGATGCCATCATCATTAGATACAATTTCATCTAGATCGACCTAAGTGCAAATCGAGTACCTCTTTAAATACTCAACAACAATATTGATGACATCGAGTACTTACTATACATTTACCAGTAACAGCACTCGGTCACCACCCAGTCAGACCATTACAATAATAATAATAATTTGTTTTATTTCTTTTCAAGATCGTAGATTACGTAACCACGTGAACAATATTGCGTGTAAAAACCAGTTTATACCAGAAACATTGTTACAGGCAGGGATACGGCGACAATCATTTATCTTATCCTCCTCGTAGATCTATGAACAAATTATTCACGAGTTTCGCAGCTGTCATTTGCTCCTCACTATGATAAACAGTCCGGTGTTTTGTTTAGAATATACAAAATGTATACGTAAAAATATTGAAACTGTCATTTTTAATGCTGATAAATGGAATACGTTAGTAGATAAGGATGTTAGATTCCCTGAGGTTTTAATTCTTTTATACAAAGATATCTTTATTCAAGGAGCAAAAAATATTATCAACTAGTTGTTGCCTGCGGCTTCGCCCGCTACAACTCGAAAATTATCCCACGGGAAGATAAAATCGGGATAAAAACTATCCTATGTGTTAATCCAGGCTATAAACTATCTGTGCACCAGATTTTATCTAAATCCATTCAGTATAGTTTTTGTGTGAAAGAGTAACAAACATCCATCCATCCATACATCCATACTTACAGTTACAAACTTTCGCGTTTATAATACCTATTAGTAGGATAGGATTAATTCATTCAAATCATACACTGTCTGTTATACAACAGTTGCACTGTCTGGATACATTTACACATAAATGTAATTATGTGTTGTTTTCAGGGTTCCCTCGCCCTTCAAAACGTTTACAGTTCAATAACACCAAGTATTTATATCAGTCTATACTAAGATCAATCATTCACACTTTTATGAACGTATACAAAATTGCTTTTCAATCACTTGATCTGTGAACTACGGTAGCCATATAAACTGTCTGATATATTTAATCATCATCGTTTATTTAAGTTTATGACGTCATCACTCATCAGTAGTCAATATCAGTCCACTTCCATAAACCTGCTATATATTGAACGATTTCAAGTCTATTGCATCTTTCTGATGCATCAAGGTAAAACGCCAGCTGAGTATAATCGCCTTTTGAAAATGGACAAAGGACGAGCTGACTGTGAAGAAGTGAAATCGTGGATTCTTTTTTATAGTTCTCTCAGTGGTCTTTTGGCATTTTTATGCACTTGCTCCAAATGAAAAGGAATTTTGCACCAGATACACAGACACGATCGTGTGGTTAGTGTTTGGTGACAGATTTATTATGCCGCCCATGAGCCTTTAGCCTCTGACTTGGCCGTACTGGCTAGTGGCTACTATGCTGTCGAGACACATTGCTCTGGCATGGTAGTTTCCTCACGATGTTTTTCTTCTTGTGGCTAACTGCTGGGCAAAAAACCTCCTGTTTTTTTCATAAAAACGTCTCTATACTGTGCTATCTATGGCCATGATATTACGTATCTTTCATTTAAAAAATCAAAACATGTAGGTATCGATGTTTTAATCAATCTTTATGCGCGTCTCACACTCAATGCCGCACCCGCACAAAGTCCAAAGTATATCCTTTTTACTGGAACAACAATTACTCGTTCCAGTACAATAGACAGGCCTATTCAGTGAGCTATCGCAATCGTACTCACTACAATACGTCGTAGCTTTATTGCTATTCCGATGTGGAAATGCAAGAAATGCCCTGTCAGTTGATGGTGCTGTATTTGATCGTGTTTTTCAATTTCTATTCTATTTTACATAGCTATCGATTGTTTTCGTTGTTAGGTTTTGCATTTTATTAAAAGCCAGCTGCGTCTATCTCTAGTATCTATGGTATGGTGGCCGAATACTGCTTCTTTCAGCTGCTATGCGGTTATTAAAGGTGTCGTACCCATGTAAATAGATTACTAACTTTAACTCAAGGTTTTGGCCGTAAAAATTATCCACTGGGACGAGATAAAAAGTATCCAATAGCTTTTTAAATTTTTACGAAACCTATTCAGCTTATAAGGTGTGAAAATGTTACCATTGCGAGGATCGGCCGGAGGACACGGTAAAGCACACCGTGGGGGTGTGCTACGCTTAGGTGGGACCCCACCGTGTTGGAACCTCTCGGCCCAGCCGACGCCGACGCTGGAGACGCTCTGGGCGTCGGCGGCCACGTGATGACTTCTGGCCACCGCAGGCACGAGCCTGTGGACTGCCACGCGCGCCTCAAAGAGATGTCAGCAGCATTGCAGGGGCCCGCAAGGGCTGACACCTGCCGTTGTTGCAGGTTGTTCGAAAGAGATACCGCGGCCTCTGACACAAAGGGCTAAGAATTAACATGGGTGGTATTTAGTTAGTAGAAGTCTAACACTACCTTCCGCTCCGCCCAGAGCGGGAGGAGTCATTTGATGTGTCCCCACCCTCCAAATAAGACAAAAATTGTGAAAATGTAATAGTCAGGCAGACTGTTTAGTACCACATTTAATATTAGTAAGGATGCTTGGGACCTAAGACTTACCTATCCAAAGGAGACGCCACAGTTTGCTCAACCCGTTTATGCAAGTTTCAAGTTCTAGGACTTGAATCGCCGAAACTGTAGGCAATTGTATAGCTACAATGAGCGAATTTCGGTGACTATCTGCTAAATTATATCTCTGGCTTAGGTAAGGTTTTGCAACATTACAAGTGCAAGCTCTTTTATTAATCTCTAAAATAAAGGTGATATCACTCAAAATTAGGTTCTTTCACTGATTTTAAGACATTTCTAATACCAGCTTCATATCAGCTTTTGAGCAATTTAAATCCTTATTATTTATTACGATGACTTATACTCGCGGCTACGCCTGTCTCGAGGGCTGAGATTATTCCACAAGACATCCTATGTCTTAAACCAGGACAGCTCTACACGGGCGCCTCCAAAGCTAGTTCGCATTTATAGTAGGTATTGATATTATAAAATAAACTCGCGTTCTTTATGACCGCTTGCCTAAATAAGGCATATAATGTGATTTGCAGCATCATTTAGAATGTTTTCTAGGTTTATTTGTACAATATATTTTATGTATAGTCCTACTGACCGTTTTTGGTCACGACGGCGACGCTAATCTTAGCAAAGTGGTGACACAGGTGCACTCTCTGTTCCTCTACTCTCATCGTCCGATGAGGCGGTAATCCGACACAACCGGAAAGTGATCAGGCGCAGAACCAACGGCTTGACGTGTTTTCCAAAGCACGGGCTTATCTTACCGCCTACTGCCAAACTCCGGGACTGGGTGAGAATTTTTTTGTAGAAAAAATCTAATAAGATTTTTTGCCCAACCCGAGAATCGGACCCAGGATCCAACTCTCAGCAGTCACACTTGCGATCACTAGACCAACGAGGCAGTCTTAATAGCACAGAAATCTTGTTGGTTTGATATGAGGCTATTGCACCTGTGAGCAGCAAAACCATCCTCCTATATAGTCAGTAAGTAAATAAACATGCATATCTACGTTAGATTAAAACACACAACGCTCTCGCCCTCTTAACATACGGAATGAGCGTGCGTAATGAACTTATAACACTGAAACTAGTGCTGGCATCCAAGATAAAGCTGAGTCTAGACACAGACGTTATTTGCCGTAAATATCATGAAAGTAATGGTTTACTAACGTGTGCTCCGGACTTAAAGTCTTCCCTTCGAGGAGAAATGTTAGGATGCGATGACGAAATGGCTACAATTAGTGAGAAGTTGGGAGTTGGGAATATAGTTGTGAATTTAGTGCTATTTGGCTGATATAATAATAAAGATCTTGAAAGTAATAGTCTGCAGCATCGAACGGTTATACTTTATAGACAATTCGTTTGACATATTTCTGAAAGGGCGCTAATATCAAGCCAACTAACTTTAGAGACAGTTTTAAAATTGAAAACGATAGGTAATTATATGCAGCACTGATAATAATACATCATTTTCTGCGTCGCCTTTTTATTCTTGCGTATGCTTCCTGTTTAACCAGATGCAGCTGAATTTCAGTATTTTAAATGGAACGACTGCCTATCTGACCTCCACAGTCCAATTTGTATTGGGTAATATGGTGCCCTTTGGTAATACAGTTTGTCAGACTTCCATATAATCCTATTATAATTTTTATTTTTTTTTAGCCTCTATTGTCCCACAAGACAAATTGTTCAAAGACTATTATAAAATAGTCTTTGAAATTTTAATAACAATAAGTTTTCTTGCCAGAATTTACGAAGAAAATATTCAGAAAGTTATCACGAAAACATCCTCAAAGGTTAAAAACAAAGTGAACTTGGAAATATGCACGTGAGTAAAGCTGGATATTATATCCACAACCATGAATGTCACATAAAAGATAATATTACCTTTAATAGAAATGAAAGAATATCCCATTATATGTTTGGTTCTACCATATAGATACAAAACATATTATGGTTCAAGTATGTTTTGCTCTGCCTTTGAGAATCTTGTTTTGTTATGACTAAGCTTGTAAGTAAGTAAGTAAAGATTTATTAGCATAAATTGTAGGTACATAAAATAAGCTGGAATAACAATATGGATGAGCCTTGTACAATCTACCTAATATTAGGCATACAAATTTTAAATTTTTCTAAAACTAAAATTGAAACAAACTATTAATTAAACAACAATTAAATTATGGTATCTAAATTAAACAAACAATTACATTAAAATTAAAAATGGTATCTAAAATTAAACAAACACAACAATTACATTAAAATTATATAAATCATAATTTTCTCCAACATGCTTGGAAATTTGAGCATTATTTTGACAACCTTCTTCGAGATAAATCGAAATTGCTGTACTGGCCAGATACATGCGACCAGCGGCCGGCAAAAGTTGTATGAAAATCCATATCTGTCGTGTTTAGCGGCCAAATAAATTACATACTAAACTCATATCTGTCGTGTTATTTAAAAATCTTTCTCTCAACCATAGCAACCAAGGAAGTGACTTATTAAAGGTTTTATTTAAATTTCGAATTGGCTGAACTCTTCAACGCGTGAAAAATTATTGTTGTTCATGTGATTTTGAAAAGTAAATTGTATTTTAATTTCCTCGCATTATTTGAGAAAAGTACTATACAAGCCTTGGCCACAACTAGGCATTGATGGACTTACGTATGTGTGCCTCGGCTTCGCCTCGGCCCACATTTACACGTTCGTCCATCAAAGCCTCTGTTGCTGGCCGCTGCAGTAATGTACTATATATTAAAATTATAATTGTCAATATATTAATCGGCAAACACACTACTATTACAATTTTTAACAATAAAATAAGATTCAATCAATAAAATAAATAGGTAACAATGTCAATATGTAAAAAGTCAATGTCAATATGTAAAAAGTCAATGTCAAAATGTAAAATATAATAATATCTCCAATCAAATTCAAAAGTATAACCAAAATAAGTCAGAACAGAATTTAATAATAAATAGATTTTACGTAGTTAAAAACATTATCAACAGATGTCAGTGTCATTCAGAAACTCATTTATGGAATAGTAACATTTTTCAATCAACAGTGTTGTTAGTCTTTTTTTAAAATGTTGAATTTATTGTGTTATTTTTAATAATATTGGGAATTTTGTTGAAAATGACTGGGCCCATACCAATAACACTTTTTTTGAATAGAGCAGTATTACATCTCTCAACATTTATTAAGTGTTTATACTGACTTCTTATGGGTCTCTTCCTATTTTCTGACATTGAAGTAAATAGGTGCATGTTACATGTATTAACGAAGATTGCGATTTCCAAAATATACATACACGGGAAAGTTAAAAGTTTGAGGGACTTAAACACAGGAACACAACTATCCGTCATTTGCATATTATGCATTGCCCGATTAAGCAGCGTTTTTGGGCTTTGAACACTTGTTCTCGTAAAGTACAATTTCCCCAGAATATTATTCCATATCTTAAGACGGACGCAACTATACCATGGTATGCAACTATTGTTGTGGTGATGTTGACCTTTTTTGTTAGATTATGTAGGACATACGCGGATACGTTCAGTTTTTTACATACTTCTTCTGCTTGCGGTTTCCAAGTCAACTGGCTATCTATCAGTACACCTAGAAATTTCGCAACGTTTACATGGTCTATAGCGCAGTTATTATATTCTGTTACTACATTCGGTACTGATGTGCGTTGATAAAAGTGCATTACATTAGTCTTTTGCAAGTTAATAACTAAATTATTTTCGTCAAGCCAATTCACAATGTCCTTATGTGTATTATTAATGTCCTGTTCGTATTGATTTTTATCTGTACATTTAATTAGTGCGGTACTGTCGTCAGCAAATAAGACCATGGGGTGTATAATGTGATGAGGTAGGTCATTTGTTATTTGTGTTATTTGTTCTTTGGTCATTTGTTACTTGTTATTTGTTCTTAAGTAAACAGACATGAATATTATGTACATAGATAGGTATTTCGCAAGTACCTAGAAGTTCGTAGATAAATAATAACAGACACTCGGGTCAATCTTCAGGATAAACCACGTTTGCCTATTTTGGTCCATGTATACGCATACATACCGAGTACCCATTACATACCGAGTTTACTCCGTGCCTCTGAAACCATGTATATATAAAAAAAAAAAAATATGCTGTTCAGTTGGTCTTTTTGACTATCATTTGTAGATCTTTGACAGTTGCTATAGGTAGTCAGTCATGGCCTGAAAGTCTGACAACCACTCTTACCAAAGTTATCGTATAGCTGTGAGCTAAATGGGATGTGGAAAACAGATACGCAATTGCTGCATGTAAAATACTGATAGGTTAGATAGATGATGACATAGGTACTTGTTTACTCAGGTAGATTGATAATAAACGCGTGTTGTGATATATAGGTAGCCTCTATTCAAAGCCTAGTTTTCTATTATTTCAAAAGAGCAAAATTAAAAATTTTGCTCTTTTGAAATAAAAAACCCAAGAATGTCCGTCGGGGGCTGCCATTAAATGAACTAGTTTTGCAATGTTCAGCTCCCGACGGACATTCTTGGGTTTTTTTAGGGTGGGTGTTTTATGTTATTTTATCCGTTTTTGAATTAATTTTTAACAGTCGTGGGTTTTTTCAAAAATTTTAATTTTGCTTTTTATTTTAAACTTTTTTTAAACTTTTTTTAAACTTTTTACTTTTATTTTTATTTTTTTATCTAAGAACATGCACCAATCAAACCTAAACCCATAACTGAAAACTGAATCAAAATCGGACTTGTAGTTTTGGAGAAAAATGGCAACTTTGATTTGCACAAAAAATGTTTGCAGCAGCGCCCCTGGTGAGTTGTCACCGTAACACCTATCTAAGAACATGTACCAATCAAACCCGAACACATAACTGAAAACTCAATCAAAATCGAACTTGTAGTTTTGAAGAAAAATGGCAACTTTGATTTGCATAAAAAAAAATTTGCTGCAGCGCCCCCTGGTGAGTTGTCACCGTAACACTTATCTAAAAACATGCACCAATCAAATCCGAACTCATAACTGAAAACTGCATCAAAATCGGACTAGTAGTTTTGGAGAAAAATGGCAACATGTATTTGCACAAACACACAAACAAACAAACAACCTCTCACCCCAAACGCATATACCGTCTCCGTTCCGTCGTGGGTAAAAATACGGCCACTGAAAACAATCCAATTTTTCCAACTAAACCGAGAGCGGTTTATCAAAAACCCTTCACATTCAAACTCCAACACTTTCCGTAAGAAATAAAACACGATCGTTATTTCGAAATTCACAAAGGAAAAGTTTAAAATACATGCAGATATAAATCGGACGTTCACTTTTCCAGGTAGAAAAACAACGATGTATATCCAGCCAGGTGTGTTATTTAAAAAGTATTAAAAGGGATCGGGCTGTATCTATATCGTCGCCATAATGTGCTTTGATGATATTATTTGGATATTCATTAATCACAGGAGCGAAAAACGCGAATAGATGTAAACAGATTTGGTTATGTCAGAGTAATGAATACCTCCGTTATTTACCTTTGTGGGCACGCTTTTTACGCTTGCCTGTAAACAAACATGATTTAGAATATAAATTCTATGACAACAAGGTGAGCTATATAAGTACCAATTTATTTAAAGAGTCTATTTAGCGGTTATTATCAAACCTGACAACAATTCATTTTATGAAAGAAACTAACGTAATCCAACAACGTAATCGTAGTTTTACCTGACGCAAAACGCTAAAAACAAATTAATGTAAATATGAACCACCTACATAACATTTTTCATCGAGTAATTATACCGTCTAAAACCCACTGAAAGGCCGCGAGCATGTGGCTGCTTTCAGCCTTATTACGAGTAAACACGGGCCTACAGTACAGATACAACATCCACGTCAATCTGAATCTACTCTTTGATTTATTATTCTATGAATCATCGTAGCGTATCTACGGACTAATAATACTGAATTACCTTTGCCTACATATAATTCATCTAATAAAAATAACGTAGTTGGGCCGTGTTCGATCTTAGTTATAAATAGTGATCGATTTGGCGGGCAAATTGACAATACGGCGACTAGTGATGCGCAATTGCGAGTCCGAATAGTTTGTCGGACCAACGAAAACTTTTATAGGGGTGACAGCTCGATTTTATCAATCACGGAGTTCGTTCGAGTGAACTTTTCTCTTATTCTGGCTGAATTTTCCCTGTTTTTATGCATGAAAATTATGTTAGCATTCATTCGTTCTTCATATATATTGTTTTTATTCGATCGTGACTCAAAAAAATAATGTCGTTTGTTATATTTTAAAGAATATGACTCATATATCGCGTTTATGAGCAAGTTTTCTTACCTTAGCGCTTCAAATGGCAGTAAAACGGAATAACAGTGGCGTGTCATAAACCCAGCCAGTTCAAATGATGCATATAATATTGCCCTAAATTATAAATAGTTTAATCAAGTGTCGAGTGAGCGTTATTATACGTACAATAATTATAATATCATTGTGTAAATATCCTCGCTGAGAGTGAGCCTTCCTCATCGTGCGATATTTACCTGTATTAAGCGATAATATTATTGTTATAATATCGTAAATATTTCCCCAAACACACTGCAGTGATGACGGATGCATTGTGCTCATTATAAATGATGGCTACGTGTGGTACGTAACATATAACCACAAAAAACCAACCGATAAAATACCGATCTCACTTGGAACTAGATTGCTTACATTTTGTTGGTTTTCGTTGACAGGAGGTCCTTTCTTTTGACATAGGAAAAAGGATGGAAGAGTATGAGGCAACGAGGATCGTCGTATACAAAACCAAAGTCACCTACGTGTGTGAGTTTCTTTGTAGCCACACGAAACGGATTCTCATTACATTAGAGAACTCGTTATAGATAAGTACTAGGTCAACATAGATTTGTATAGCTCCACAGTAAGATATAGCCAACGGTCCTCCTAGTACAATTAGCCCTCTCATACGACACCCACGGGATGTCAGGGGGAGGTCAATTAGCTGCCGAGACTGCTCGGAATATTACTAGTACAACACGTGCTAGTAAATATACTTTAGAGGAAATCCGGCGTGATGGCTCCTTGTTACAGTCGATAGCGTTGGGTAGCACTCGAGAGTAATCTCTGAATGATCGACTGGCTTAGTCGACTCTTCATTTAAATTTATTTTAAGGAGTTAAGATAAGTTATATTTTGCAAAGACGTTTCGATCGTCTGTATATCTAACTCTGACTCTTAGTACTAGAAAACTGTTATTCAGTTAAAATTTTAATCACGCCAACAAAGTACCATAAATAAAAAAGCGCTTAAAGTGGGGATGTCTTTTTTCGTCTATGCCATGTTTAATTTTAAAATTGAGTGCAACTATTATACTTACTATAAAGTGACACAATATGAAAATAATTAATGACTTATTTCGGCAACACTAGAATCAACATTCAGTGCACAAAATTAAGCAATAAAATGGAGTATCTAGATAATAATCTGGCTGAAGCCCATCACTACGCATGATGCTCTGTTTAGATGGTGCGCGCACGATGCGGGGCCATCATTGCGTTCCACGCGCCGAGTGTGAATTAGTACACGTAATATCTACATCCACATCTACATTTACGTTTTATGACTATGTTTTTGTACTGAAAAAAAAAACAGTATTTTTTTCTTTCACCTTTCATAGCAGTGCTACGAAAAGTCGCTAAAATGAGTAAATAAAAGTTTAAATTCATTTATATTTAAAATGTTATGTGTATGTATGGAGTTTATTCGGTTACATAATTATATAAATAAAGTATCTATTTAAAATTGATACTTAACCCTAGAGTGGGCGCGTCTTTTTTCCGAACGCCAGTGGGCGCGTGGGGAGAATTTTGCCGCCCATTTTCAATGACCATTTTAAGTAAGAATAAAGCAATTAAATTAATTTATTTTCTCAGTATTTAAGTTAAACACAAGTAAGTAGTGATAAATCAACATCTTTATTGAACTCGGTTGTAGAAACTTTGGTTTATAAATGATTTTGGAAGACTGAAAAATTTAAATTGACTTTTTTAACTTATCCTACATTATCGCACTTAAACGTACTCAAAAAATACATAAAAAAGAACAAAACTATATTTATTCTACATCAAGAGGATATGTTTTTGTAAAACAATCATCACCTAAGTATGTCCAATGTTCATTGCACAGTAATTCTGAGCACCTGAAACACCTCATTTTAATGTGCGTATTTTTCATTAATTTGATGAAATATACTGGATTTGCCCTCATTCTTTGAAGATGAAACTTGTTCTATAGGTACCAAACGATGAATTTGGTATCTCAAAGATAATATATTTAATGTCTCAATAGAAGACCTTGTAGTCATGAATGGCTTAGCTGGCCTTTCCTCTAACCAAGACACTATTTGAGCTTTTATCTTGTTTATCACGTGATGCGTTTAATTCCTGAAAGTAAAATCGTTTATTTTATGTTTTTATAATAAATAAACCATAAAATTCACACACAATACCAAACATTTCAACTTTCCAAGAAATATGTGACAAAAATTTTACCTACGTGAGTGGGCACGCGGTGAGAAAAATGCCGCCCGGCGACACCTGACAATAACAACCTCCTCATCAAGCAGTCCCCTGTGCTCTGATGGAGTCCAGCCTTTAGGCACGAGTTGCCAACGAAAGTAAGGGCAGCTACTAAAAAGTGCATACTTATAGGGCTATGGTCTTACGAATTATTAAGGTTTCTTTGGCGAGGGCGGCAAAATGCTCATAGCGCGCCCACTCTAGGGTTAAACGGCAAACTTCCAACGAAGACGCAAACACCGAAGTCTTGGTGACGACGAAAATTCGATTTTCTATTTACATTTTCGGAGAAACACAAACATTTTCATAGTCGCAAGATTACAGGATCAATCTCATCCAGTATTCAGGCAAGTTTACTGAAAGACGTGTAACAGCCGACGGCGTTGTCTGCTGTAAAATCTCTAAAAGCAATCTTACCAACGCGTTTTATGCATTAAAGTTTGATCTTCCTGTTTGAAGAGTCTCACGTTTAGTTCGATTCGCTCCCTCCCCGATTGTTTATTGTTTTTGTTAGAACATCTGAAATAAATAAAAAAATATTGCCGTTTGGCGTATATTGCGGCTGCCTTCATACATATTTGATAGAGGTGATAGCAGGCGGTTTTAATACCTACATTTGCAGAAAATTGGGGCCTTAGATCAAATAGGTTACACTTATCTCGAGAGTCGAGCCCCTGCTCAATGATACGAGTTAGGCACGACAGAAGGCTCGTGTGATCGATTACTACACGCTTTGATATTCGAGATAATCATACATGATTATACGGTCCAAGGAATCCAATCGGAGTTTACGCTCACGCACTTAGCCCAATTTCAGACAAATGATATCTTCGTGTTCAGTTCAAGATTTTCACTGAAAATACAGTCAAAATAAGGCTGTAACATTTTTTTTAATGTGTGTTCCCGCTCACTAGAACACTCAAAAGAATAACTCAAGCTGTGGCGAGAAAGTTTATACCCAACCCATTTGGCCTACTTGTAAAAAATCTCTCAACCGGACACGAGTTGCCATGGCTGACCTGGAAATCTTAGAATAGACTCCGGACACAGGTTGTCCAAAGGAAACCCCGTTCAGGTGGCATAGATGACTCTGCCTTGGAGTGTAAATGTGGTGTTACCTGTCCTCTTGCTGCCCATCACAGAAGCTGATGGCCGCTACTAAAAGTGCCAAACTCGTCGCCATTTTTGAACTCAATTAATAATTCTCATTGACACGCTAAATAAGAATTTTAGAAGACTAAAAATACAAAATACATTAAAAAACGTTCTCAATGAACCAAAAGGTTCTTTCTTGTCGACAAAATAATGAAACGAAAATTCTATGAAAAGCGAAACCAGCTGTAATTCCCAATATTAATACAATTAAATTTTCATTATTACGTCTTCGCGCTTTATTAGAATGGTGCCCTGTAGTGACAGGGTTCTAATTCATATACTGATGAAAGTGAGACGAGGGAGCGCTAAGTACTCCCTAATGAAATTGTGTGATAAAACAATGACATTCATTATGGAGGCAGCACTTTTCATGTTGCCTTTTTCCTGTCGTGCAGAGGAGATTAAATTAACAAGGAAAGTGCAGTATTATCCATTGTTTCAACTCAGTCACGTAGGCAAAACTATAATGATCGATATTCTGTAGAGTTACCAACGTAATAATTTCGACTCCTAATATTTACTTTCATGAAAACTTCAAACAAAATTTACTTAGAATAGAATTGAAATCAAACATTGTACAGAATGTCAGTCCTGGGATGGATGGTCTGTGCGGTGCGTCACAAATGTCCCTCAGGACCTATAAATCATAATGGTCCAAATGAGTGCACGGCTAAAATACGTTCACGGCCAAACAACAAGGCACAAGCACGTTCAATAGTGACATAACATCGAAACGACCCGTAGCATAGGAAAGGCCACGCAGCATCTCTATATCTCTAGCGTCTACGTAACGTTCACGGGATCGCCTCGCGGGGTGAAAACCCTTTTGCGGTCGCACAAAAACATAAGAGACGCCGCGTGAACAAGGTAAATAGGAATTAAGAGAGAAGGTTCAAGGGCTAGAATCGTGGGTCGAGCGCGCGAGCCAGCAGTATGTTCGTCCTGCTCGCTCGGCGCCCTAGGCTGCGACGCGCAGTGACGATCCAGTCGCGGTCTGCCGGCCGTCGCGACGCTCGGGGCCGCTCCGCCGCCGCCTCGCGCTGCCTCGCCGCGTATGTGGCCGACGTGAGATGCACTGCTGAGCACCAGCTCGCGTCCAGCCAGCCAACCCGGAGCCCGGGCCCCTGGCCCCGCGGCCCCTCTCGCGTAGTGTCTCTACTCTAACAGTGCAGTGTGCCACTGGGGCATTGTTTTATGTTTGTATATTTTGAATATACGGCTCATCAGTGACAAATTTGATCCACTGTTGATTCAGTTTTCATTATCTGAAGAGGTGGAAACCGCACGCGATTTCGGTATGCTATCGGAACACTCACGAGACTCTTATCCCTGTTTAGGTTTAGGAGTTTATTATATTCGCTCGACGCGATTATTGTAACGAGTTACGACACATAAAAGATAACAGTTTAATCCGAATATCACGCAGTAAAAAACATGCATTAGCGCTTTGCGCAGCGTTGCTTACGAGTGCTCTAATGTGTAAAATATAATTCCGTTAAAGTGTCAAGGTTCTTTGAAACACGCAACGTTTTTATGAATAACGTCAATTCTGTAATATGATCGCAGTAAAAAACAACTTATCTTCATCTTTGGTAAAGGTTATCTAATACTTACCTTTCGTTGAAATGTTAAACACCATGTTTTAACTCTATCACTTAGTATTATGTTAAGCACAATGGTAGGGACACAACAGAAGTAGGCTCTCCTAAACACTGGCACAGGCTGAAAACCGAGATTTCTTACACACAAGGCACATTGAAGATATTGATTTTGTGAACAACTTGTTGCATGTTTGTTGGTACATTACAAAATAATATTTTTAAACGACACTTTTCTTAACAAAATTAAAGTAAACTAATGCTCTTAAGAAAATTCATGAACATTCCGTTTCTGTATTTAGATAATGTTTAGTATACAAAAAATTATCTCAAGCAGCTGTAAGCAAGCAAACATATTTTATGACATCTGCACACTTGTTATGCTATCGCTGGGTAATTAATCTTGGTAATTTAGGAAAGTAGGTAAATTATTGGAGACATACGCCTGATCTACGTCTTATCATAATCTCAAAATATATTATTTTTATCGCTTCCTGTCATCAACTCTTTCCAACATCGTGGTTGCTTGATGTATTTTTAGGTAAATGTCGTGCTATTAGTTACAAGTTCCGTGGTTATTTTATTTGTTTTAATATTAAAATGTAACTAAATTGGCCGTGAAGCAAAACGTATCAATGTCAAAAATTTCATAACGTCATGTCACTAATCAATAAACACGTCACACTATTCAGCAATCATTCATGGAAAACGTTTTTCATAAACTATAAGAGGACGTTAAAATTCCGTTCCATTGAGCAGTTACACACGAGTTCTATGGTAATAGCAGTCCGTAAAACAACTGAGTTTACGCGTAACTGCGGCTGATAACAAGATTAGATCCTGATAATGTTAATGCAGTAATTAGATTGTACGTACGATGATGTAAATACAAATAAAAATGTATTTTAGTGGCTGCTGTGATAAGAGTTAATTCAATTTAACAAATACACTAAAACGTTCATCGACGAAAACTTCCAGGATTCCTGCCAAGTTTTGTTTTTCTAAATCTGTGGTTAGCAAGTTCACTCGCGTACATTGAATTCGTGTTTACACGAGGCAGCGTCGTAACGAAGTTCTAATGAATGGTATGAGGCATCTAATTAGCATCATATAAATCTTGAAAGCGAATTTAGCGATTGAACAACGCGAAGAGGAAGATCGCGTCTCCGTTTAGTCGCTGATGACGTACGGAATAGCTACACAATTGAACCAGCGACCGTTCAACGAGTGGTAATTGCTTGTGCCGATCGCTATTGGGCTGGCAATTCCTTATACAGGTCATAATAATATCATTGAATAAATGAAAATGTATCTGATCAATGTGTTGTCTGACAATGGCAACTAGGAAGTACTATGACGCGTTATTTGGCATCGTCACAGTGTTCCGACTGCTTATTTCTATGTACAGCGACCTTGACCGGCAATATTACCATTAAAATTGATTGCTTTTAAAAATCCCCAATAACTTAATGTGTTTTATTATTAGCCTTTTCTGTTGTTTCATCCATTCTAATGAAATTAATGAATATACAATTAATAAAGGTCACAGCTATTATTATCGATTTTTAAGTAACGAAAGCTATGTAGAGCGGTGAAAGTCTTTAGCATTGAATAAAATGGAAGGTACTATTGGAAAGGAATTGACGTGTTTATCTAGACTTTCAATCGAAGTTCAAATATAGCTGAACGCTTTGTCGTCACGTTCAAAGGTTTCATTTGTTTCCAGAGCAAAATCTATTGAATATCTATAATATGTATGTATTTAGAAATATATAAGTATGTTTATCAGTTGTCTAGTACCCATAACACAAGCTCTGCTTAGCTTGGGACTAGATGGCGTTGTGTGATAGTTGTGGAATATTATTATTATTATTATTTTTGGTTCTTTTTGTTTCTTCTCATTTAAGAGAGCATAAGAAACCTTACACGCGGGTCGAAACCAAGGATGTAAGGTATAATTTAGATAGAGAAAGTGGATGATAATGTAGAAGAAGTCAGAAACTTTCGGGTGATTCGACAGGTGTTGAGAATGGTGGCTTTTTGTAGCATGTAGAGTGTGTGAGTAGGCATTTGTAGAGTGTTGAGGCTTTGTGTAAGAGATTTTGGTATAATACCAGTAGATGAGAGAACAATGGGGACTATATGAACAGTTTGTACATTCCATTGAGTTTTAATTACAATGGCAAGATCTTGGTACTTACTGAGTTTTTCGGAAATTGTGGCTTGGATATTATGTGAGTTAGGTATTGCTATGTCTATCAGATAAGCTGTTTTATTGGTTTTGTCGTGGATGGTAATGTCGGGTCTATTATAATGAATGGTTTTATCAGTTATTATAGTACGGTCCCAATAGATTTTTGTATCGTTATTTTCTAATGTTACTTCCGGTTTATATTTATAATACGGTATCATTTCAGAAACTAGTTTATATTTAAATGATAACTGTTGGTGTATGATGGCAGCAACTTGGTCATGGCGGTGTTTATAATCGGTTTGTGCGAGTGATTTACATGCTCCTGTTATATGTTGTATAGTTTCAGAAGCATTGTTGCAATGTCTGCACAAGTCAGTCGGCTGGTTTGGGTCTTTTATGATGTATTTTCTGTAGTTACGTGTAGCTATTATTTGATCTTGTATGGCCAGCATAAAACCCTCGGTCTCGGGAAACAATTCGCCTCGTTTGAGCCATTCGTTCGACTTTACTTTATCGACGTGTGGCTGGCTCAGGCAGGCTCGATGTCTTCCGTGTAGAGCTTTTTCAGACCATGCTGCAATTTTTTGTTGAGTACTTACAATGTGTTCATTTGTTTGTGTGTTTATGTTTTGTAGGTTTAGTGGTGTTAATTTCTGATCTGTCTCCGTTACTTGCTTGTGTAGTAATGAGGTTTCTGATTTGTTATGAAAGTATGCTCTGAGTGAATGTATCTGTTTGTTGTGTAAATTGTGTATGTCTATTAATCCTCTACCTCCTTCTTGGCGTGGCAGTGTAAGTCGTTGTATGCATGATTTTGGGTGATGTTTTCTATGTTTGGTTAGGAGTGTATGGATAGTGCGCTGTAGTTTTTTAATATCTGTCTTTGACCATCGTATGATTCCGAAAGAGTATGTGAGAATAGGTATTGCAAAGGTGTTGATGGCTTTAATTGTATTTCTTGAATTAAGGTTGCTTTTTAAGATAAGGTTGAGGCGGTGTGAGAATTTTTTGACCAGTTCTTGTTTGGCCATCTTTTGTTGTATTTGCCTGGACTGTTTAAAACCTAGATATTTGTATGTGCTCTGTTCGTCCATAGGCTCGATCAACTCTCCTGATAGAAGTGTATAACTATTATTTTGGGTTTTCCCTTTAACAATGGACAAAATTTTACACTTATCTACCCCGAATGACATACAAATATCATCAGAAAATTGTTGTGTGCAATCAGCTAGCTGGTAAAGCGCTTCTTTGTTAGCTGCATATAACTTTATGTCATCCATGTACATAAGGTGTGTTAGCTTGTATTGTGTGTTGTTGGTTTCTAGTGTGAATCCCGCGCCTGTTTTGTCTAACAAGTGTGAGAGTGGATTGAGTGCCATGCAAAACCACAGAGGACTTAGTGCATCTCCTTGAAAAATTCCACGTCTTATACGGATTGGTTCAGTTACTACGGTTGAGGAGGAAGAATTGATTTTTAGAACAGTTTGCCAATTTTGCATAGAAGTTTCAAAAAATAGTTTAAGTGTTGGGTGAATTTTATAAAGATTTAGTACGTGTAGCAACCAGCTGTGCGGAACTGAATCAAAGGCCTTTTGGTAATCTATGAACATTGTGTGAATATCCCTTTTGCTTTTCACAGCGCTGTTCATAGTAATGGCGTCAATGGTGAGTTGCTCCTTACACCCTTGGCTGTTCTTACGACAACCTTTTTGTTGTTCTGCCAAAATGTTATTTTTAGTTAAATGCTCATATACTATTTCGCTAACGCAGGCTGTTAGAATTTTGTACAAGGTTTGTAAACAAGTTATTGGCCGGTATTTCGCTGGGTTTATGGTGTCATTCGTGTCTTTAGGTATCATATAAGTTACTCCGTGTGTTATGTATTGAGGGAGTAAATGTGGTGATTTGATGAATGTATTTAAATGGTTATGTAAGAAAGGATGTATGGTTGAAAACTTTTTATACCAGTAGTTGTGGATGTTGTCAGTGCCAGGCGCTTTCCAGTTGTGTGTGCGTTTGATGACGTCTATAAATGTAGCTACTGGTATAAACTCAAACTCCATTTCCGGAATTTCTGTTGTAGCTTCGTTAACCCAGTCTGCGTGGCTGTTATGGTGTACTGGGTTTTCCCAAATGTTAGACCAAAATTCTCGTAGTGTTTCGGGTGTAGGTGTCTCTAAATGTTGGTTAGTGGTGTCTGTGTTAGTAGATGTAAGGTTCCTATAAAATATTCTCTCATTGTTAATAAATTTTGTGTTTTGGACTTTGCGATTTGTACATGTTATGTATCTTTTAAGTCTACACGATGCTGCGCTTAATTTTTGTTTTAACGTGTCTAAAAAGTGAGGTATTAGTGTATTTGGGTTTTCGTGTTGTGCGTGTATCTGGTATTTTATCTTTATTTCTTCTACTGCAGCTATTAATTTATGACTTCTACAGCCATTTATGAAATGTGTCAGCCTACCTATGTTTGCTCTTAGATGTTCGATTTTCTTTTCTAATCTGATTTGCCATTTTGGTTTTCTCTGTATGTATGGGCGGCGGTCATTTTGAGTGGGGTCTGATATTTTAGCCCCATTACATGTAGCTGCCGTCCATGCTGCGCAGTAAATTATGGTTTGCAGTTCGGTAAATTCGATGTCGCCATTTACACACTTAGGAAGAATGACAGTATTTATATAAGAGACAATGGCAGAAAACTTTCGAGAAGTCTTTTGCTTAGGAATGTATGGTCTTTTAGTGGGGTGTGTGCAATTGAAATTTATCTGAGCTTGAAGAAATGTGGATTCAATATCTGGGTTAATTTCCGGGGCAGTATCCAAATTAGTTTGCGTTGGTCCAAATTGACCAACATCTATATTAAGTAAGAAATTCTCGTCGTCTATATTTACGTCTGTCTGAGATACGACGTCAGTATCTGTACTATTGTTTAAGATTATATTTGCCGTTAGAGTATTGATAGGTGTATCAGAGAAGTTAGTATTTGTAGCAAGTTGTTCTGAGTCGTCGTGAGTTTGTGTGTTCCACTGGTCATGATTTGTGTCTTCAATGTTTGGTGTATCAATGTTGCTATTTTTTAGTTCAGAAGCTACTTGGTTTTTAATTTCCTTTAATCTGTTGTCGTCTATATATTTGTTATTTATAATCGCTCTAACTTGATCAGACAATCTTTGCTCTGTTATATGACCTAATTCTGGATATATATTTATAAATTCCTCATGTATTTTTTTTCTATAGGCTGTTTTATTTGTTTCTAACTGTGTGGTTGTGTAGTATATTCTAATTATTGTTTCATTGTATTCGTTCGTCCATCTCATGCGTTGGCCAGATTGTGTATTAGGTTGTGTAGAGTGTTGCTGAATTTGAGTGTGTATCATTTGTAGTTCGGCTCTGACTTCTTCATAAATCTGGTCTATTGTGTCCTGTGGCAATAATTTCTTCTGTATTATGGCTCTACGCTGGTCACCTATTCTTTGTCGGCTGACTTGCATAGCAGGATATTTTTCTAAGAATTTAGTGTGTAGCGATGGTAAGTATGAATTTTTATCTGTTTCCATACTAGTAAGATGAAGATAGGTGTGTAGGATGAATTTATTCATTTCAATGCTCCATTTCCTACGACTTGTTGCAGCTTTAACGGAGGGTACAGTATCGTCGACAAAATTTGTCTCCTGTACAACATCCGCTGGCTGTATGCTTATTGATGAGGAAGAAGGCGTCGGAGTGACACGAAAAGATTGTGATGATGAAGGAATTGATGGAAAAAGAGATGAAGTCGATGACGAAGATGCTTGTGATGTTTCATCATCTAACTGAGGCAGCTTTGCCTGAAGTTGTTTTTTTGTTTTAGATCTAGTATTCATGATAATCCCACGAGTAGCTAGGGACTTATAAAGTCGACCACAGCAGAGCCCTGCGTTCACTGTGGCAAGGGTAAATAAAACTGGAGGTCCCCTATTATCCAGAGTTGGCACACTAGCGACTAGGCTCCCCCCTAGCCATGCAGCTCTCAGCGTGTGCAACCTTAGCTTGGATTGTGTTGTATCTCTCTTGGTCTGGCCCCTCACCCTAAACCTATCTCAGCAAAGTAAACTCCACCAGAACAGACCTAGGGCTCATTGGAGCGCACAAGCCCCACCACGACGTCAACGTAGAGATACGGCGGTGGGGTTATTATTATTATTATTATATTCCTTTATCATTTGTTTACAACCAACTGCTTCAATTTTTGAATGTTTATTTTAAAGCTACATAGAAAACCACTTTGCATAATGTTTAGTTTTTGGTTATTAAAGTTCAAAATAGCATGGGTATCCTCTAAAGTTAGTTCCTATGTCATTATACTCAGGATGATTGCTTCCCGCACTGATTGTCCGATCCAACATAAATGGATGTGTTTGTGTACCGGACAATTCTGACATGCTAGTGCTTGATTTGTAAAATTGTAATGTATTTTTTGTGTATAATTTTCTAATTTGATTGACTGATTATATTTTGACATTGGAATTATTAATATTGACTGTCATTATTCACTGTTCAATTTTCATTTTATAATAATTGTTATCTATTCTTTATTTCTATTGTGTGGTGTATAATTTTGTGAATGTTGTATGTTATTAATTGAATTATTGTATTTTGTTCTAAGTTTTGTATCTGCGGACTGACTACTCTCTTTTGTTACTCTTTTCTCTTATGGATTGCATTATCTGAAATAAACGTATTATTATTATTATTATAGGAAAATCAACAATGATTGCATACAAATTCAATCAGAATAATTGAACATGTTATACTGGAACCCATTATTTTAATAACCTCGTTTCAGTAATTAATTGATAGAATTAATCAACGGCCTAAGCTTAATTAATAAAACCTTCATTAAACAGAAACTCCAATAAATATTCGTTTTGTATTTACACATTTAGGAGTAACCCTATCTAGATGCAGAATTGAATAAATAATTCGATATCACTGTAAATTATTTGGCCGACTTTCTCATTATCTTGTTTTTATAATGTGTCCATAAATTATTTCCGGGATTATCGCGTTATCTTAGTACAAGTGAATTAGTATTTGGATTTAATATCAATTTGTCGGTCGATAATTCTCTGTTAAAATTCATACTAACCCAGGGCTTAAAAAATACTTCTTTACTAATCAAGGGCGTATACATTTTCAGTTTTTGATCTCTTCCCCATCCGTTTTATTTATCTATTTAAGACTCCATATTTATTTACGTGAAGATACCTGTTCCGCATAAGGAAAACTTTTCCAATTTCCTTATGTATGATACTATCGGTGAAATTACCAATAATGGCTACCTGCTTCGATTGCATATTAAATACAACTACCTGAGCCGTCTCGATAGTGTTTATTTATCAGGTCATAATATTTTAATTATTTCGAGCGCAGACAAATATGCATTTTCCAGCAAGTTAATTGAATACGCCAGCGGGACAACTGAAATAGGTAAACGTCAAATCAGTATTCCTCTTTAGCATAATACATGGTCCGAATCCAATCGCTGGGAAATGTTCTTCAAACATACGAATTGATTTACCCAAGTTGGGCCTTTGAGTGAATAAAAAAATCTTTTAGAAGAGCCAGCTAGGCCTAAAGTGAATTTACCCCCATATTGAGCGACGCAAGATAGTTACTAACGACATTATATTCAGCCTAGCTATCGATTCCCGAGATCTCATATGTGAATTATTTGATTGTGTCTGTTGAAATTGAAAGGTTTAAAGTACGATTTCGTTTGCCTTTTTTCTACAGTGCCTTTCTCGATTTTGTGATGGGGATACGCCGCCGAATTAAATATATTATTACGACACAAGCTGTGCCCCGCGACCTTTGATTCGCGTGAAATCATAATAAAAATATTACTTTTCTATTTTAATCGGATTTTGTAAACATGTTCTATGGTTTTATTTTTTTCCACGGAACCTAAATACTTATTCCAAAATAAAAATAACTTGAGATACTCCTTAATATAGCATCAATTAATTATTGTCCAGTAAGGACCCGTCAAAATCGGTCTAGCCATTTCAGAGATTAGCCGGAACAAACAGAAACCAGACAAAAATTATTTGCATTCAGTAAAAAGCTTATATTTTAAAGTTACAAACCGACACTTTTTATTTATTTATATGTATATCTATTCGGATTATTTTAGGCAGCTCTTCAGTGGTGGAAAGTTTTATCATTAAACCAATCTAAAATTAAAAACTTTTTATCAAAATTTCGGCCACATCAACTCATCAACATCGGTTCACTGGTTTATGAGATGACTCTGTCTGTAACTTTACATTATGTTGCGGCATTAGGTTCTCGAGGGTACGTCATTACATCCGTCCTTCCTTTTATATATAATTCAAGTTTAGCGTCCGAGTGGTTACTCATTCATGATAATAAAGTGAAGACCTTATTTTGTGTGGCAAAGGCACGTATATTTTCGCCCCAGCTGTATATTTCTGTCCCCGAACAGACGGTATCGATGCACGGTTTTTTATTGCTTATTTTAATATTTGAATACGACTGGAGGTGAATTAGATATGCTCAAAGTGATAACCTGTGAAGAACTCTGCGACTCTGCTTGGCAGCCATCCAATACGTACATTCAGCAACCGATACTTTGGTATACGTTTGTATCAACGGCTGTATTCCCACCGCCATGAAACTTCAACATGACTGTGTGTATGATTGAAACATTGTATATATAGCTGTAGATGTTCTAATGTGTCCATTGACATATTTATTTATATTTTATTCGATACGTACGCTCCTACGTCTGGATCTAGGGCATGTGAGTGATTCGATAGCATGTGATTCAATGACTCAATTTAATACATAATTATGTTTCTTGTAGGAAGTTACAATAAATAAGTCAACAATGGGTTAAAGTGATTTTATCATATTTGTATACGTAAGAAACTTTACGATGATGCCCAGATAATATCTGATGTAAAAGACAGAAAACGAACACAATTTCTGGATATATTTGTTTTCCCTTCGCCCTTCACCTTACGTCTGTCAAAGTTTTCCTCCTCCGACTCCCGATAATAAGCGTTCATATAAGTCGACTGACATATCGATATCTTATCTTATCTTAACTTCTAAGCCAACTTTCAAGACTGAACTAGATCTTTCTAAGAAAATTCTTATTCTTATTAAAAAGTGCCAAAACGTAGAAGATAAGGGTGTTGATTAGTGGTGACGTGACGTGTGGGGCCGTTGCAGTGCAGTGACGTATGGTGATAAGGTGTGCGTGCGCATGTGTGTGTGGTGTTAGTGTGTGGTGGGGGCGCGCACGGCGTCACGGTGGTGGGAGGCGGGGTGTTCCGTTGCTGCGTGCCCTGGTGCGGGGCGCGCGCGGCGGCGCCCGTCGACGACGACGCCGAGTATGCGTTGCGGGACGGCAGCCCGCAACTGTTGCGTGATGATTTTGGTGAGTCTATCTTTTTTATATTTAACTGACTAGTTTTTCCGATCCTGGACATATTGGGCTATTCCATTAGGCTTTTGAACCGTCATGCGGAAATCGACACGAGTGTAAATTAATCTCGACTTGCCCCTAGTATTATTATGTTTACTCCTTTCATTTAATATCTATCAGATCCGCATGACAGTATAAAGTCCCTAAAAGAGTCAAGGAATCTCAATAGAAATATTGGGATTGCTAGCAAAATGCCCAATGACCCCAATATGTCCGGAAACGGCCACCCTAGCTTTATTTTGACAAACTCAAGCATATGCAATTGGGCTACCGGGGCTGTCGAATACCCGTAGGTATTATTCAGAAATATTGCATGCGATTGGATTCGGGTTCGAGTACCGATTTCCTTAGCCCATTAGGAATTTAGTTTCGTGAGAAAAGGTTTAGGCAAACAAGGTCTCATTGTGTGACGGATTTCCTAGATTTGAGGTAGGCTTTACTAACGGTTGCTATTAGATTTATTATTGTAAATCAGTAAAATCTGTTTGTTTACCTTTCTACTTCTATGTAAATGTTGAACTAAAAACAATGAAATCTAAATTGTTGCGTTAAGCTGACGATGTTTTTCTTAAAATAGGAAGCTAGCTAATAAGGAATATCACATCTGCCAATGTAAGTCATCAATACCCATTCATCTTTGTAAGTCAGAAGTCATTATTAGTGTCTATATAGGTAGGTAGGTACAGTCACGAGCACTAATATGTATACACGAACCAACTTTTAAATGTTATTTTCTCTTACTGTATTCTTGTTCTTTACGTGTCGATAAGCTCAAATTGTATTAAACCAGTATGAACCACCTGCACAGCTCTATCATTTGCTTCTAGTAAGTCCTGAAAGGTTCTGATCGGACTGGGTCAAAATAATATGATTCAGTTTAGTCCGTAAGTTAGATTATCGAAAAATATTGAATACGTGTTTTTTGTTTTACCAAATCAATAAAAAATTACGAAGATAAAACGCGTCAAAGATCTTGGAGTGGGGCTTGAAACGTCACTTGTGTCGTCAAAATGAACTATCATATGACGTCACACGAGTTTTCGAAGCACTCTATCGTCTTCATTTTAAGTTTACGTGAAAAAAGAAAAAATACGTGTCCAATAATTTTTGGAAATCTATCTGACGGACTAATTAGTTTTTTTTTGTCCGATCCCCTATTACTGTTCTGCGTAAAGAAATCTTAGTTATGTGTTTAGAAGGTTGATATTAGAGCTGGCTTAATAATAACTGCTACTCGGGTCGATCTTTAGGTTAAGCTACGCTTGCCTAGGTTGGTCTGTGGATGGGTGGGTGTGGATTATATACCGAGTTTCCTCCGTGCCTTGGAAAGCACGTTAAGTTATTGGTCCCGGCTGCCATATATAGATCTTTTGCAGTCGTTACTAGTTGTCAATGACCTGAAAGTCTGACAACCAGTCTTACCAAGTATTACCCAGTATTAACTGGGACGTGGAGGTCAGATCTAAGGCAGTCGCCCCATGTAAAATACTGGTATTCAGCTGCATCCGGTTAGACTGGAAGCCGTCCCCAACATAGTTGGGAAAAGGAATAAATAATAAAAGAGCAATATTGCATCCAGCCCTTGTGTAGCAATTTCTACGAGAATGTAAACGTAAATGTCCGTCTAGATGAATGTGTAGTACGAGTCCCGCCAACACGATTCAGACTTCGCTGGCAACAAATGCACTGTTAATAATTACATCCATGGCGTTATACATCCAAATCGTAAACATATAAGAGTCCAAAGAGGTATGCTGGGTCTGTCACAATACACAAACGATCACAATGTCCAAGGAAATGCCAAGTCGTTCCAAGGAAATGCCAAGTCGTTATAATACTGATAACAGACATCGAGCCATGCAATCTACGTACGTATTTAATTTATTTTGATTATTTTTTTCACCGTTGGCCAGCACTAGGAACTTTTCCTGTATCGTGGGTGCATTCACAAACATTTAAACTCAAACACACAAATACCCAGACCCGAAACAACTATCTGTAGGTCATACAAATATTTGCCCAGTGTGGGAATCGAACCCGCGACACGTAGCGCAGCAGTCAACTGTTTGAGCCACTGCGCTAACCGTGCCGTCTGAATTCTAAAAAAAAATACGGCAGGAACCTTAAACAGTGCAATAGACTGTAATAACTAATAACTTCTTCGATTTTAATGAGAAATTCAAAACCAAATATCTCCGTTCCGATTAGATTTAGCGAAATGCATCCATAATATTTTTGATCGCTTTATTCTGTTCTTTCAAAATATCCAAGTTTCATCACTGACCGCGCAACTTCAAATTCAAATTCGTTTATTTAGCTTCAAAACGACGCCAACTTTACGCAAACCCCTTATATAAAACAGGTTTGAATTTTGCGTGTATATACACACATCAAAAGTGTCTAGGGATCAACATATATTTTTGCAATAACTTTTCTCCTGATTGATATTAATTAAAATTTTCTTTAAGGATTCATCAAATAAAGTGTTTTCGTTTGTCACAGTAACGATAAACCAAGTCACCTTTGCATTAGTAAAGAAATTTGCCATTTTCCTAATAAAGGGATTTTTGACATTTGAACCACTAACATTAAAGTTCGAAAAAAAGACTGAAATAACAGTTTTCTTTAAAATTTTATTGGGTAACTTAAACAATTAATAATCCGTGTTTCTACCGCGAACACTAACAACACAAGAACATCGGTTTGGCATACTCAAAATGAGTTCATCCAAATCACGCTGTGGAATGGCCGCCCATGTTCGTTGCAACAACAAAAAAAGGTCTTCTTGCGACTGGATACCCTCCATATTCGGCAGAGCTCTTCTCTGTAGCATATCCCATGCATGCTCAATCGGGTTCAAGTCTGGCGACTGAGCAGGCCAGGGCAGGACATTGATGTTAGCTGCGGCGAGAGTCTGTCTTACAACTCTTGCGGTGTGCGGTCGTGCATTATCATGCATTAACTGAAATAAGGGACCGATTTGCACTTGTAGAGGAACGATGACGTCTGATACAATCGGCTCAGCATAAATTTGAGCGTTGAGGTTGCCTCTGATCCAAATCAACTCAGTTCATCCGCCGATCCAAATACCCGCCCATACCATGATGGTTCCACCACTATAAGGATGGACTTCCTGGCAGGATTTTAATCGCTGTTGGCGTCCAGGGGTTCTCCAGTGTCGTATACGTCTTGTATCCGGTCTCATACCAAAACGAGACTCATCAGAAAAGCACACGAAACGCCATTGTTCTTCTGCCCAATTTCTGTGTTCAAGAGCCCATTGATATCGAATCCTAAGATTGTGCATTGCTATAGGTGGTACCCGTAGCGGTCTTCGGGAATGAAGGTTGACTTCATGCAAGCGGTTTCTGACTGTTTGGTCGCTAATTAAGTTCCCTGAAGAGTGATGAAGCCTCACGGCTAACATCATGGCGGTTATTGTTGGAGCTCTTCGAGTTAAGATTTGAATGTATCGGTCTTGTCCCCGTGTGGTGCAGCGATACCGTCCTCCATGGCGCTCAGCCACGGTACCAGTGCTTCGGTAACGTGTCCAAAGTCGACTGATAACACTCTGACTTGTATTCAGAGCTAAAGCCACAGTACGTTGCCGGGAACCAGCTTCTATCATTCCCACGGCTCTGAGCATTTCTTCCCTGCTTAAATGACGTCGCCGCTCCATAATAACGTTGGTTTTAATCAGAAAAATGTGTTATTTCAGTCTTTTTTTCGAACTTTAATGTAAGTGGTTCAAATGTCAAAAATCCCTTTATTAGGAAAATGGCAAATTTCTTTATTAATGCAAAGGTGACTTGGTTTATCGTTACTGTGACAAACGAAAACACTTTATTTGATGAATCCTTAAAGAAAAATTTAATTAATATCAATCAGGAGAAAAGTTATTGCAAAAATATATGTTGATCCCTAGACACTTTTGATGTGTGTATATTAGGTGCTCGTGACGTTACATTGTTTACTTTTAAAAGTGCGCTGTAGCACATATACATTACATACTCACCTATATTACTGTTGAATAATTATCTAACAACGAAGTATTGACATTCAGATTGCTTTTATGAACGGTTAAGGTTATTTAAATAACGTTGCGACATCGCAAATGTCATATTTATGACATTTTGTTTGCAGAGATGCAATATTATGCAGTACAATACACCCACTTGTTGAAATATTTATAAGTTTCATTCAGCGTCACAACTGAAGGAATACCTAATATGAAAGGAAATTCATGTTGCATGTTTAAATGATTTTCTTATGTATCCTAAAATACCAATATTTGAGTTTTTAAATATAAATACGTACTTTCGTAAGCCATTAATAAAATTAAATAGCTATATTGTAGACTGATATTTTTTATGTATATTTTTTATTGACAAACCGACACAGATATAGACAAACATTAAAATAAATGTTTTTCTTGTAATAAGTATCGTAAATACTCTGAAATTCATTAAGTAAAAAGCTGTTAATTTGAAATAACAAATAATTTTATTTATTTGCATTTGCATCAAATGTGGTAAATGTAGTGGTTAGTCGAAAAGGACACCTTTGACCGGGAACTAATGAGTTAATTGCTGTTAACATTAGCAAAATCTTAGATTTTACTATTTTTGAAAATTTTCGCCAATTTTCAAGTCAAATAAAGAGTTTTCATAGCTCAAGGTTCAGACTTACTTTGCTATTTCCTTATCTTAAAAGAGTGTTTATGACCAGTATATTTCAAGGGACGTTAAGCATTTCAGAAAGGTTATTATTTTTAGAAAAAAACAATGTTGTTAAGTATCTAAAATAAAAAATCCAATTTTAGGTAAGTACTACCGTCATGCGTCAGTATTAAGAGCCTAGGTATATTTTGAGTAGGTTTCTTTTGTTCAGGAGACGTACTATGAGGCTTGGATTCAGACCCATACACTGTGATGAGATTTTTGTGATACGACATTTCACTTTTTGCCTAACGACAAAACTGTCAAAGAAAAATAATTAAAAAAAACGGTAAAGTTAAAGGCAACTTTTGAAGACTCTTTACAACTTAATAATATCTAATATTGAATTAATCATTGATGTAAGGAACACATAAAAGGAATTCGAACCTTGTTGCTTGTAGGGACAAGTTCTTGGCACTAGCCGCTGCAAATACGCTGTTACACCAAATAATCGCTTGCTTTGCATTCGGACTCTTTGCTTACTCCGAATTTACTTGAATTTAGAAAGAGAATTTACTTTTTTCCGAAATATTTAATTATTTTTTTAAAAAGATATTTTTTTTGAAAATAAGAACATTATCAATCCATCACTGAACGAACAATAAGCTCACACAAAAGATTGCTTCCTTTTATAAAATAAAGTCTCAAGGGAAGTTTATTTATTCTCAACAACAACGATTCATCAATAGGTTTCATTTTCTTTATTGGAGGTAAATACTGTTAGAGGTACAAAAGAAGCGCAATGCGATTTCAATTCTCGTTTAAAGTATTCCTGGCGCCAATAGTTATAAATCTAAAGTTAGTTTTGTTCGACTTGTTGGCACAGGAATCGAGTGTCGAAGTTTGCTAAACGACATTAAATTACTTGCCCAAGTTAAAGGTTACTCGGTAATTAACTAAGAACAAAAAGGTCTGTTTCGGGCCCGCCCTAAAACTTGATAACATAATTAACACATAAGTATCTTACATGGTATTAAAATGTCAGTAAGTAAACTAATGATGTCTCTGAGATAGCTGATTTCATTTACTTTGATCGGATTTCACTCTCTGAAGGGTGTTCTATTTCTGTTTTATGAGCAATGGCCTGGAATTCACTTCTCTGTAGTAAAATTTGAAATCGTTTAAAGCGTTGGTTCACTCATTCGGAAAATGTTGTCTATCAATTTGATGAAACTTAAGTAAATATCATCTATAAGGCAATTACCGTGAAAATAACTTATTCACAGTCAGTTTATTATAACCGCGGAACAAGACTATATTTAGCGACATATTCAAAGTAAAGTTGCGGAACTAATTAAAATAACTTCACCTCATATTCCCCTGAAGTGAGTGTTTAATCGACTCACTGTTCGGCGTTCGCGCCTACCAATTAGTTTACTAGTTTTATCGTCAATTACATGGAGTTTACATTGTAAGCGATCCTAATGTTGCACGGGGCTACGTGCTGAGATGCAGGCTACAAGGCTATGGAGCTATGGGGCTATGCAAGTTAACATAATCATGGGCGGGAGTGGTCGCATTTAGCTACACAAACATTGGTGGGAGGCGGATCGATGGCAGACGCCGCCGCCGCGACCCCCTTTTGTTGACTTTAAATTAAGCCGAGTTTTCACCACTAAGAGTCACGTTATGTAATGTATCTACGCCTAGTTCCAGAACAGTAGTGGCTGTTTACACATGGCCCAGATTTGCTTTTAATTAGCTCCCATTTTTAAAGGTAAACAGACGTTTATTTCGAACAATGCAGCAATGGTAGCCTCGGAACACAAGCGTTACGTATTAATGAAGCATTTAAATCCGTTGCCGTAATTGTTCGAAAGAAAACTCACAAAGAATAATGACCTTTACTACCTCGCTTTATAAATGGCTCCGTAGCAATATAATGACTTGAGCTATTATCGTAGTAGCCATTATTTCATTATGATGCCCACAAGTTTCTACGCAGCAAAGCTCGTTAATCACAATCAACCCTTTACAACGTTACGTTTAGTTTCTCAATCCAATTTTCTCCATTCTATTAGTCGGTTGACACAATCTGGTTAAACTCCAGTTACAGTAATGCTATTAAACGATAACCCGTAGTTAACCGGGGAAGTCAGATTGATTAAATTTGAAAGCACCTACCTATTCAGTGAGAGAGAAATTCCATTTGTGGGTGAAACGGTCGACAAAATTTTACGTTCGGTGAGCTAACTGGTAGCCCGTGTCACAAAGCACGAATGTAAAACTAAGAGACATAACATACACTTCCATATAACTGTGTATGTACGGGTCTCGAATATTGATTTTTCTCATAATGTAGGTCATAGTTCCGATAATGTTTTGGAGACTAAAAATATGATATAAGCTTCTTCGTTTCGTCTCTCTGAAGGATCCAATAAACCATTCACTCCGTTGCTGTGTAACTTATTATAGAATTAGGGGCTCTTGGCTTTTATTCATATTCCAGAATATACGAAGTCCTCATGATATATCGGAAATCGATATTCAATATTTCGTAACTAAATATGGTTGTTAGACTCAACTTGGAAGTTATTGAAGTCTAAACTATTGGCTGTGAAGTTTAAACGAACCAGGATGTCGGCTATCGATTCTCAAAGGCCTGGTCGTGAATAATTAAACGTTGTATCACTGGCCACAGCGATGCTCCGCTCAACCTCTAATTTCTCGGCCGATTAACTTGCCGGAATGTTACGTACACCACATCACAGTAAACAACACCCAGCTTATCAAGCTGGTGTACACGCCAAATAAATTCTGACCCATAATAAGTTGCCGTAACTAACACCTATATGCCTTTAATATTGACGGTAATTCTTTCCTTTAGTCCCGTAAACAAATTGTTTTTCTTACCCATGATAACCTTTTTGAAATGCCTAACTGATTCTTTGAAAGATACTGGCCGTAAACGTTTTTTAAGATAAAGAAACGGACCATAAACAAGCCAGCCCCGAGCTATAAAATGAAAACTCTTTTGTTAGCATTTTTATTAGCTTCAAAATTAGAGAAAATACGGGAAAGTAAGATTTTGCTTATGTAAACAGCTATTAATTCATTAACTTCCGGTTCTATAGTGTCCTATTCACCTACCACCACGACATATTAATAGTAACAACGAGAGATTATAGCATAATATTATTACCAAGCTCCTACATTGAAATATCTGAACACATATTTTTCAGTCCCAGTGAAAATTTGCATAATAAATTATGTTGATCGTCGCCACTTGAGTTTTCTCCTAGCAATATTGATTTTTACAATTCAGGTTGATGCTTGGCCTCTTTATTTTAAATAATCTTATTACGAAATCATTGATAAGCATGAAAAAAATACTTATTTCAAATTCCGATCAAAGCTTGAGCTCAATTTCTCAAGGGAGGTGGAAATTACTCGTTAAAGTAGAGCCCCTCGGCGGAAAACTACGCCTGATGAATACATAATTTCAATGTACGCCTTTAATGACTCTTAAATACTTACAAAAAGTACTGATGACTAATATTGGAGAAAAGTGATTACTTAGTATAGGTGGCATAGCTTTTTTTAGGGGCTTTTAATATGTAGGTTTTCTTTTAAATATAAACGGGGTTCAACTTTGATAGTCAATGAAGTCTAAGCTCCAGAATACTAAACAGTTTTATTTGAAACCATAAAATGTTTATTCTCTTCTCTTCATATACTTATTCAGAAGTTCCGTTTCTCTTATACAAAATATTAAGAACCGTTGCCTCCTCATTACCAACTGTTATTGTACACAAATTAGGGAAATTCAACAATTAAGGAGTTAGAACAAGCCGAATCTTGTGAATTAATTTTGATGCCGGAAGTCTTTAGCAAATTTTCCTTGTACGAAAGTAGGTAGCCGAGACCTCAACGGTTAATACCTCCAACTTTGCTCGACCTGTTTGTTTAGAGCCTTTATTGCTTGTTTGCAGTCGCCCCAGAGCCTGTAATAAGCTCACCGCGTCCAATCGGTCAACAGTCCCCGCTGCCGGGGATAGAAGAGGAGGACGATTCTGATTGGCCTCTCGAGGACGCTACAGATTTGACGATAACACCTTCGTATAAGAGTACTAGAAGTAGTACTGATACTGCTTACACGTCGTCGAGAAGTTCGGGGAAGAAGCGAAGTTTTGGAAGTCCGTCGTCGGTGAAAATATGCATATCGGCGGCGGCTAGGAAGTCCAACAAAGCACGTAAGCGTGGCTCGGGTGCCGCCAGCGCATCGCCGTCGCCCGGGCAGGCCGGCGAGGACGCTGCGCCGGCGCCGCAGCCAGCGCTCGGCAGGATGCAGGCCGAACAGGGCAGCATCGGCGAGCTGCAGAAGTACCACGGCAGATACCTCAAGAGCCGACGTCATACCTTAGCTAACGTTCGGTGAGTTCAAAATTCTACCTCACTTAGCATTATTTACCTACTCTTGTTTTTTATCATCGATCACTATAAATTCGAAATTATCCGTATATTTGACTGCGATTAAGTAAATCATGTAGATCTTCTTTCTTAAATCTCGAAATATTAAATTAGCTGATTAATATTTAATTAGATGGAAGTATTACCCACATGACTTCTTCCTTCGGTTTAAGCAAATATACTCTACCTATTCTGTTGCTTGCCAATTACAAATCGAGTTTCAAAGCGTCGCTGAAGTTCTAACACCACTAAGTCAAAATTAGTAACTTTACAGGAGAGTGAAAAAACTGCATTATTATGCTTGGGTAACAGAACAAAACCAATGTTTTTATGTGTATTCACTTTAAATTAAATGAGACGTTATTAGTTTCTGATTGGCTGAAACAAAGCGCCTTCTGATTCTCATCCAAACGGCATCAAAATGTCAAAATCGACAAAAATTTACTTATGTGGTGTTGGAACTTCGACGACGAAAAGAAGTTTGCATAATTAAACCATGTTTACGAAAGTTAAAAGTAGTCTGATAGCTTCATGATACCCAATTGTTTATTAAACGTAGGCTCGTAAAATGAACTTTATGGCCTCACGAAGTAGGTACATTGAAGCCATTAAATGCTATGCACGAGTTCATATACATAATTATAACGGACGGTGTCATAGAAAATTTATAGTTGTTAAGTGTTTTATGACCTCAACGTTTATGTACTTCACCTAACAAAGTAGGTACCTAGGTACTACCTATTGTATATGTAGAAAATAATTTTGTACAATTTATTAAATGTATTGTTTATTTTCTTTTCATGTGGTGCTCCCAGATTGAGGTAGGTACTCTTTGTTTACTTCAAACGCCTTAAATAAACTGTGTTTTGAGAAAATTATTATTGGTAATCCTTACCATGGACGATGGAAATTGTGTGTTTTTCGCTTCTAAAAAACTACTCAGTGTTTTAATCGGAACATTTAATTAATTCTAGTATCTATTTGTTCGTTTATGGCATTTTTCATCCACAGCGGTTTCCTATGTTTTTAGAAAATCATCCATCCCGAAATAAATAGACATATCTACCGTCTTACTGCAAGGTATCCAAGCGCCATATAAAGTTCTAAGTGATACATACGATACGAAAACTCTGCCTCCGTAACCAAGTTTTGTTCGAGATTTTGTTGTAATTTACGTTATATGTTTTTCATATGACCTGCTCATAATGCTT
Source organism: Diarsia dahlii (assembly GCA_949775195.1). Lineage (NCBI taxonomy): Eukaryota > Metazoa > Arthropoda > Insecta > Lepidoptera > Noctuidae > Diarsia > Diarsia dahlii. The sequence goes on along the minus strand of OX459194.1, from coordinate 10,433,607 downwards.
ATATATAAGTTTTAAACTGTAAGTGTAACAGAAATGTTTACCCGTATTTAAACAAAATAAGTATATAAAGTACATGAGTATAGAGCATCTAGTTTATGCTAGAATTACAGTTTTCTGGAATTACAAAACAAATACCTTGATTCCTATTTTGGAAGTTACGATACGATTTCATTTAAACGTTTTCTAAACTAATACTATAAAGAGGTAAGCGATTTATAAAAAGGTTTTACAAAGAGACACTATAGGGTCACAAGTTTAGTTTACGTTGCCAAGCCTACAGTGATAAATTGTTATCGTTTTTACTTGACCTAAGTCACCACAAATGTCTTTAACTCTAAGCTACCCTTGGGACTCCGACGAGTAAATAATCACGGACGGCAAGCCTGCTCTAAATCAAACAATTATTCCATCATTAAGTAAACAACGTTGCGGTAATTACGATACTCATTTAAAATTAATTATAAAGAGCCATCTTATAATTGCCAGTGGATAATCAGTCGAGTACGTAAGAAAATCTCAAGAGATTCATTGTGCCTAAGATTACGGAGATGCAAAAAGTAAATGTTTTTAGTACGTAATAATAACTTGAAAAGAACAATAAGTTTGTTTTGCCAACATAAAATCATTTTTTTTATTTAAAAATCCAAACGAACTGTCTGATCATTCCATATTATGAGCTTCCGATATTAAGACTTTGTTGCCAGTGCCATAATCCAAGTCCACTGTGCAGAGGATGCATGGAGGCGGAAGAAACGCCACGTCACGTCTCCTAGAGTGCAGGAGCGTGGCAGATCACCTGGCACAAACTCTACGATCCCCATAAACTCTCCCGGAAGCCTGCAGTAGTCTGGAAAGGCTGCTACAATTCTGGGACGACCTATGTTGGTTGGAGTAGGTATTCTATAAACATCACGCACAATGGCCCAATCAAGAGGCTAAGTGCGGATAAAAGCCCAGTTAAACTAAACTAAAGTAAACAGTGCCATGATCGGATCTGACAGATCAGATCTGACATCAGGATGACTCAAAAACAAGAACAATAGCTACTCTTGTAACAATAGCGTCAAAAAGAAAACGTGTCGCTTGCGTCGGCTTGCAACAACGTCGAAATATCGGGAGCTCATAATAAAGGATAACCACGAAAGATATCCCGTAAATGACAATATTTAGAGTATTTAGTGTTATGTGGCAGTTTATTTAAAAACCGTCAATGCTTTAAACAGTGTTTGACTGTTAATTTATGATTTAAAGATCTATTTCTTAATAGAATAGGCGCAAAAGCACTTTACTCTCAAGAACACAAACTAACAATCAATACAGTAGGACTAAATTCCTTTTAAAACATGTTTAGTATATAATAGTACTTCTGCCTATACGTTCAGGGTACAAAATCTTACACAACTCGTACGTAAGTCATATAATATTAACATGTCACTTCCAGAGGCTGTGCTAAGTCGGCCGTTTCGTTTGTTTGAAAATCATTATTACTGCAAACATTAGCCGGGTCAAAGTACTTGTTTCTTGTTGTTTGAATGCAAGAGTGTGGGAGGTAAGGTAGAACTGCGTTGTACTGTTCACCTGTGTATAATTATTGACTGCCTCATTGATCTAGTGAGGTCTTGGATTTGATTTCCAGGTCGGGCAAAGTGTTATTGGGTTTTCCCATCAGGCATTTCTTAGTAGCGGCCACGGAGTCTGGATTCGTGCCCGGTTGATGGATATAGGCTCGTCCCCTGTCACATGAGACTTAAACTGTGCAAGTCTGCCCTAGGCTTTATGTTTTGAAGCCTCCTTTTTATACCTTTTGTCTATTTTTTTATGCTTATTGTTTATGTATTTCTGATTGACTTATAACACTTTTGTTCTCACTACCAAGAACCAGCGATTTTTATTTCGGTAGTTAATATAAACATAACTACCGCAAAGTGAGTACACTAATGGGTACACCTCTGTCTACCTCTCGGAGATTACAGGAGTGATTTTATGTATGTAAATAACATTTTAAAAAATATTTGCAGATTTGCTATTATTTCGCCGTATTCTTTGAAGCTATAAATAAAAAAGTCACGTTTTTATTCAATTCAATTCACTCAATCCCCCTCATAAAAAATTATTAACCAACACCGATTATGGATTTCTCATGTTCGTAGGATATTTCTTAATCGTGAAATATTTTTACTTCCTGCTGTAAGGTTTCCACAAAAATACCTTTTTTCTTCAATATTTTCCTCATTATTGGGAAACTCTCGATGGTCAACTCGGGGTTCACGGTTACCGGCTATTATAAGAAAAAAAAAACAGTAGTTCAATGTGATACTTGAATCAAAACTTGAATAGTCTGGTTACTTTTATTTTCAGGGAGTAGAGTCATATTGTTGCTTATTATTTTTATAGTGAAACTTGTTCCGTGCCACGTCAAGTTAGTTGAACAAGTATGAAAAATGTCGTCTTGTCGTCGACGTCGTTGCGAGAGGGAACTTCCATATTATTTCTGACCATTGTTCTAGCTTCAGTGCTTTACATCATTTTCTTTTTGTATACTCTAAAAACGCTGTAGCAGTTTGTCCAAGCAACATCATGAACTGAAACAATGGACATTACACTGGGTGAGGAAGCATGAATTTTAGCACAAGAGTTCGACAATATGAGCACTCAAAACGATTTAATAAAAATCTGACACTACGTAAAATATTTGTGCTGTCAAATATCAAAGAAGGCAGTAGTAGATAGTGTAGACCTATGATGTTTTGAATACGAAATTCTAACCAAATATTAGTAGAAATACTCGACCCTTTTCAAGTGTTTCAAACAGATTGCTTAGATTTCGTGAAAGAAAAATACTGGTTTTGTTTTCCCTGTTCCTTTAAAGGTGGATAAATAGAAAAGGTTTCCTATTGCTGATGTATTCAGTTACCAAACCCTTTATCGATTGACAAACAACTGGAGTTTAATATTAATTTATACCTGAATTCAATTTATCGGTCCATTCATACGTAATTAACACGTGAAATGAGAACTGAATCCATTATTCCCGATTACGTTCCCGATATTGCAATATATTATTTTAATAAGTTCTGCATATTAATTTACGTATGCACATTTTATCATCAGTAAAATAAGTAAGTAGTCCTTGGTGGGCTAAAAATTAAAAGCTTTTCATATTGTATTCAAGTTTCAGTCATTTTGATATTAATTTATATTAAACGCTCATCATAATGTTTGTTCATTAATTTAATCGAAAAACGCTGTGAAAAATTGAATCACTCAATATTATTTATAAAATATTCTGCGTTAACGTTAAACAAGTTACCGATGGCGAAAAGTATCGAAAAATCGACATTTTATTAGTAAATTGAGTTTACCTCCGATTTTATTGGGACGCGCCGCGGCTTGCGGCCTTCCCATTTTAATCCATTAGTTTTGTATTGGAAAACAACGAGGTCTTAGGATTCCATTATTGGACAACACTTTGCTTTTTAAGATCTGTTTTATTAGTAGTCTTTCAGTTTTCAGCTTGTATTTCCCAAAGGGTTAGCCAGGTGCGTTTCTAGTTTGTGTGAACACATGTTGCCGGTGGATATATTTAGTTCCAGAAGGAACAGACATTTTTAGGTACTTTCAGTCTGAGCTAGTAAACATTTTCACACTACCACGTCTCAGAAAGTTGTTTCTTGTGTATGATGCAACTCTTGCGACCACTTTCTACGAAAGTCTTTCGTAGAAATGGGGTCCCGGGAGCATTCGACTGTAATGAAACAGAATGATAAAACTTGAAACATAAATGCAACAAACACTGAATCAAATGTACAAAATCTAATTACTGTTCGAAATCGAATCTTGGATTTATAACATTGCTGGCGAATGCTCCAGGTAAGTAATTTTAAGAAAGGAGCTGAGTCTCTTTTTTTTTACAAATCACTTATGCAACTCGAGTCTGACAACCAGTATCACCAAGGTGTATCGAATCGCCCCATTCCTAAGAGCTATTGGTCGATTCACACCGCTCGGCGTTCCAAGGACCGCCGCGGTGCGAAACAGCCCATTTTTAAGAGCTCTTCTGCGTTTCACACCGCGGTCCGAACCGCTCGTGGTCCGAAACGACGAAAGATCCGTATTACCCAGTACAAGCTCGGTTGTTACCGTCAGATATGCATTCGCTACATGTAAAATACTGGTATTCATCTGCATCCCGTTAGACTTAAATCCGACCACAACATAGTTGGGAAGCAAGCAAATGATGACGATGATGACTTATGCATCTCGAAGGGCTAGACGGAACTTTTGATCGTAAAAATGTTTTGCTACTACAAGGAATATAGTAAGCTAGTTTTGGCACCAATTCCAACCCCAGAACCAAAATACTGTTTGCCTTCCTAATATGCTAAATAGCACTTCTTTGCTTCAAAAGCTAGAACTTTTATTAGCTAACATTGAAATTATTACAACCGTATACAATTGTATGGTATGCTTTATTTATGATTCTGTCAACTGAACACGAAATAAGTAACGGAAGGATAGGATCGCAGAAAGTCCTAACAATAAATGAGCAGAACTTACGACCTTTTAGTATTTTACACAGACAGCAACCATTTCTCTCCTGTCGTCTCTTAATCTAATGAAACATTGAATAAAGTCTGAAAAGAAGTGTATTAGCAGGTGGTACTGTCAAGCCATCACCGTGTACCTATGTTCCCAATGATTGATCGACACCGCTCGGTGATTGATTCTCTATGTCACCTGATATACGAACGTATGGCCCCATTTTATTCCAATACAATTCGAATACGCATACGGTATTACGTACCCACATATACAGGGATACGTGTTTCGTTGACTGTGAATCGGATGATATTTTTATGAAGTTTCTTTACGGGACTATAAAAAGAGATGACAATATCGCATCGATTTTTTCTAAGGAATTTTTCGCTAAATAACAAAAGTCGCTCGGGTTGATCATAAGGTCAAGCCGCTTGCTTGGGTTGTTTCGTGGACGAGTGACTGAGAACCAATCTTGCTACGGGGTATCAGCACTAGCTGGGTTGCAGATTATGTAGAGGTCAGATAGGCAGTCGCTCCATGTAAAATACTGATATTCAGCTGCACCCGGTTAGACTGACAACCGACCCCAACATAGTTAGGAAAAAGCTAGGCAGATGGTGATATATCAACCGGGATACGTGTTTCATTGACTGTGAATCAGATAATATTTTGATGAAGTTTCTTACGAGACTACAAAAAGAGACGATGATATCACACTGTTTTTTAGGACAAAAGGCTAATAGCAAAATGATGTACACTGAGTCCCAACTTCTTGTAGTCATAATGAATCGCTTGTAAGCCACAAAAAGTGACCGAGACTCTTTTGGGTGCCCAACCTTTCATCCTTTTCGCCCTAGTTTGCTCTATTGTTTAATGAAACATGACTTACCATTAAAAATACCATCATACCTATACATATACAGGCACCTACTTGAAACGTCAGACCTGTCAGGCCTAGCTGGGAAATTCATCCAGCTGGTTGAAGGATGCTTTTTAATGAAGGAAATATAGACCTAGTTAGTTACACAAGCATTTTTTTTATTTGGGCTGAAATCATACGATATATTCCATTCAACATATTTTGAACAGAGAAATTGTTTGAAACAGCGTTCGCCTTTTCAGTTTTTATTCGAGACTTTTTTTGCTTCATTAACATAACAGTTTTAATTATTTAAATACAGTATAGTCTCACTAATCCGGCACTATTAAAAACCGGAGGGTGCCGGATTATTGGAATGTTCGGATTACTGAATTATAGTGAAAAAATCATAGGTAATGAATAAAAGAAAGCATTTCATAGTGTATAATTACTTAGTTTTAAAATAATCCTTAATTGAGGTCTGCTTTTGTGCAACTTGTAGTCCTTGCTATTCGCGACGACGCGAGTAACCGAAGCACACTGCAGGTGTAGAGGGGCGAGGGAGGCGTGGGCGGAGGGTGCCGGATTATTGGACGTGCCGATCTATCGAAGTGCCGGATTAGTGAGATTATACTGTACTCTTGATTGATGTGTGCAAATAATGTTTAACTGTTTAATTTAAGTTTAAACAATTTCTATTCTTATTGATCGACAACATGACCACCGCGTTGGTGTTGTAAAATAACATTACGAATCACATGTAAAAACAAATAGGTATTCTACTAATTAACGTTCATTCTTTTGTAATTATTGCGAGTAAAAATTCGTTTTTAACATATTCGAGAACGTTTCTTGAGCCAATTTAATTTTACCACTGTTTATTTTTATGAAATTTACGATGCACCATGATTTTATTATAAGCTCTCTATCTCCTTGAGTATCTTAAATACATAATCGCTCTGTAATATTAAGATGGCGGTGAAACGGTGCTCAGAGGAGGCTGCGCAGTAAAACTAGATGATCAAACTGTAAATTGAAAGTTATGAGATATTTTATTTGCACTTTAATGGTTTTAGCAAAATAAACAAGTCGCCAGTGGCTGTCATAAAACAATTTAGAACAAGTTGTGTCTAGGAACGCAATTATTTCTTTGAGACGTTGCTTTGCCTCATCACCGAGGGTCGTGACTTCTAATGACGTTGATGAGTTATCTTTCTATTGATCTGGTTCTGGGTCTAATGGCATAGTTTATTCATATGTTTTTATATAAGTGTCAGCTGTAATTACGCCCATGAATATGATGGATGACCAGGGGGTCTAAAAAGGCCACTTTGGCAGATCATAATATGAATTGCGTTAAAAATCGTAAAATGAACCATTCATAATAGTAACTGCTTCTGTGCCTATTTAGGAAAATAGATCATAATAGGAAAATAATATGAATTGTGTAAAAAATCGTAAAATAGTCACAGACGCAATTACTATTATGAATGGTTCATTTTACGATTTTTAACGCAAATCATATTATGATCTGCTAAAGTGGCCGTTTTAGATGCCCAGATATCAACCGTCAGCGACGCTTAAAAAGGTTTAAGCGATGGACGTTCGGAGCGTCTTTTTAAATTGTTTCTCTAGATCCTGATTTTAAACAGTGTCAGGAACGTTACTAGGTCAACAAACTTTCTCTCTCACTTTTCAACATAAACTTCACGTGTGAAAGCGGTCAACGGCATTGATCCAAAAAAGTTTCTGACGTTTCCAAACGTTACGATGACGGCATATCTGTCTGGTTAAAGTGAATTGCCCCAGGTAGAGAAGCGTTTCGTTCGTTTTTTGTTTTCGAGGTCTAATAGGCGACGAGGAGAAAGAGGTGGTGTTAATAGGCTGCATATTTCAGCTCCGTTTTTGTAAACTCAATCAGGGAATTGGTTTTTCAGTCCTCGATAAAATTGCTTGTAACAGTTTGATTTTTAAAGCGAATAACGTTTGACGAGAGTTGAAACAGAAAACTGCTAATAGTCGCAAATTGAGTACGCAGACTAGCGGGCTAACGATAAAAGCACACTTTCATTTAATTTTAAAAAGATTTTCTATTTGTGTTACAGAAATTTGACTTAAAATAAACATAACAGAACGTAGCCATTCATCATGCTGTCTAATTCTCAGCTTTTATATTTCGCCGCTGGATTTTCTAAAGTTTATTTACTTTGCATAATTTTAAACATTTTATGCTTAAACTTATTAGAACATTTATACATTCACAGTCACTGCGCAAAACAAAACTTATGTTCGAGAGTTTGCCTCAAAGGGGAAAGCAAAACATCGTCAGTCGTCGGCCGTTGTGTTGTTCGGCCGGCGAGCTATGAAAGCGACATGAAAGACTTCCGCAATGCTCACACACCACCGCCGCAGGTTTCCGCTGCAGGCCACTGCTCAAAGCGCTGTGCATGCTGTATGAATGACCGGAGACATCCTACCCTCCTCAAACTCCTTAGAGACCCGTTTGAGGTCGCGACGTCATGGAAAATTGCTCGGAAAAGTCTTATGTTGCGTCTGACGAGCAATGTAACGACTGCGTGTAAAATCTGTGCATTTCTTTCTATAAATATTTAAATTTTCGGTTCAAAAATTAACTACAAAACTTATGTATTCAAGGGAAACAACTCTTCACGGAAAAGTAGGGTGTAATTTCCCTGAAGAGACAGCGCTGTAAAAATAACAGAACACTTTCATTTGTGAATGATAGTTCATTAGGTGTCGGAGGCGTGACTAATGATGTCACCCCCATACACTCCACTAGGAAATTGCCACTTTGAAGGTTTCATTTGGAAAAGTGCTTATTAAAATTCATATAAGACGTAGCCAGTGTCCTCTGTTTAATATAAAAATGATTTTTCCCCTCATTATACATACCCTGGTGTAGTGTCCCAGCTAATAACTTAATGGAGTATATAAAAGAACGGTCGCGGTCGGAAACAAAACAAATGTACGTGCCTATTTTTTAATATTTCATGAAGCGAACGATGCTTTTTCTAGCGGTCTTTTGTTCTTTTTCTCGAAGTCACTCGCTTTTTAATGAAACGCACGTCGTGAGCGAGGGAACGGATGCGGCAGCCTTTCAAAGGAATTGTGGGAGACTGCATAATATGTATGTATTGGAGTGCTCTTAGCGTATCGAGTGGATGAATCTCCACATTTCCTCACCGACTCAGTTGGCCTCCACTTCTCGCGAACACGAGAAAGCTGCCGACAGTTTACGAGCGTGTACGTATAAAAACATTACTGACTTACCACAACAGACAGACGTTTGTGAACTTTTACATTAAAAATAGAGTGTTTTACAGTTTATATATATCTAGATTTATGTCTGGCTTTCATGCTAATATTAGTATTTCATGCTAAGGTTGGTTGTGTACGTTGAATTGTGTTCTGTCAAAATGAAAACGGATTGAACGACAAATAGTCCGCTGTATTTAACGTACAAATTGTTCTCGGTATCAATCGTGGCGTGTAATTTGTGTCCGTTAAATACTGCGAGCGTGGAGAGAGCTCGGTTACTGTCGTAATTATTCGTGGATTACTATCACTGCGATCTATAATGGGACAGAGTGATGCAAACAGTATTTACAAAATGTCAACATAAATTTTACTTTAACGAGTATCGGAATTAAAAGTAGAATTAGTGCGAGGTGTTAAACTCAACCGCTTGAATCTAGTTCAGTATCATGTGATTTAGCTTCAGCGGAAATCCTTTTTTCCAACTAATCCTGTTAACATACGACACATCACTTAAGCTACGCAACCTTATTTATAAGTTTTTTCGCTATGAAATCTGAAATATTGCGACAATGTCGAAAAGTTAGGGAAACTGGAGTTGGTTTGATAATACAAATGATTTGAGATGTAAAACTGTTCGCATGGTTATTAAAGTCACCATAAATGGCATAAATACAATACTAAAACAACATTTACTCATATAAATAGACGTTCCACGTTTCTCAAGTAGAATAATAACACTCACATAAAGCTTTCACAGCAAAACTCGTAAGACAAATATATTTTAAAATGCAAATACATATCAAAGTTTAGATAAGCTTTATGTCATAACATAATCGCTTCCCGAAGCGATGTAGGGCAAGAATATGATTTCAGATTTAGCTTTGCTGCGGCGGAGCTCACGATATGAGATTTCTCGCCCGTCAACGCGAACGTTGAAATCGAGCGTGCGATATATCTGCTTCCAACATGAAACGTACCCAGTAATTGTTTCACATTTTTTTGGAATGGAGTCCCTTATCGCATGTTATCGTTCTGATTTGTTTGCGAGTGAAGGGCTAAACCGAAAAATGTGTAACAATGAAATACAACCCCAAAAACCGAGCTTTTTTGTAGTGGTTTTTGAGGCACTTCCCAATCCCCTAGGAAACTAAAACATATTTCAGTCATATATATGGATTTAGATAAAATTTGGTACACAGATAGTTTATATCTTGGATTAACACATAGGATAGTTTTTATCCCGATTTTATATTTCCGTGGGATAATTTTCGAGTTGTAGCGGGCGAAGCCGCTGGCAACAGCTAGTATTGTATAATTACAATGTTTAAATACCCTTTTTAAATAAATAGAAACTCTATTCCAACCGGGTGTCTACAAGACACCTCTCTGATTTTATTATATTGCAAATAATAATATAAAATAAGGAAATATGAGTAAATGGGAAAAACGTACTTTACTTGTTCCTTATGTTGATTTTGTAAGAACACTTGTTTATTTGTACGAACAGCCATGACAACAACACGACTGTAAAAATTGAATGAATAAGCTTTTCCTCATTATTGTTGATTCTCAAATGAAGCTTTACGAATGTCGTCGGTATTCGTTTCATTAAATATTTAAATGAGAATACGAACACGTAACGACCTTGACGACTTTCAAATTGAATACATAAGAAAAACGGAAAACAATAAATGAATGGCATGTTTTGTTGCCTACATTTAATTTGTGTGTATAAAATAAAGGTTTTCTGAAACTCAAAAAGTTCGTTTTTTGTTATTGAATATTTCGTCAGTAACAATAAAAACAAATAAAAATATTTAATATAAAAAAAACCATGATTTTTCTTTTTCGCTTTGTTCTTTAGATGTCGTCAAACAATAAGAGAAACAAAAAGCGGCAGCCATATTGAGCGGGAAGCTTTTCTGGTGGGCTTGCTTGAGGTTCCATTATCGTGTTGTGTAAAGAGTTCATATTATTTTTTTATTCACGTAATCCCCATTGAAGAACTATGGTACCCGTATATAGTAGTACAATGCAAACGACCGATTTTGTGTGCGGCCCGCAAAAAGTTCGCGTCCGACCGGTTTTGTTTGCCCGCGTACTCGTGTGTGTTATTTCATTAATGACTGTTTTCACAAACTGTAAACTACACTTATATTATGAATGCCTCAATATTGTTGGTAATTTGGAACGTCAAGTAAGCACGAGCGGAACCTTGAAAATCTGGCAATGAGCTTTTATTTAGGCAGTCATTGAAATCCCGTCTTAGGAGGACCTCGTGGCTAAATGATAACATCCACTCGGTTCGATCTCTAGGTAAATTGGAGAAGCCCGCCACTCTCTTCTCAAACCACTGTAACTCCTGTAAGCCAGAATCAACAGTGGCGACCATCAGAAAGCGCCGAGAAGCTCGACGAAGTCTCAGAAATTGATATCTATAGCGGTCTTGGATCCCACAACAAAATTAATCTGAAAAGAATAGTGGAGAAGTAGGAAAAAGAGAACTCCTCCGCTATTCTGTTATCTCAGTTACACAACGAGTTTTGTCCGTGCTTGGAAACAACCCGTAGGTTCCGGCTGTTATTTGTATATATTTTGCAGTCGTTTATTACAGGTAGTCAGTGATCCGAAAATCTGACGTCCAGAAAATACTGTTATTCAGCTGCATCCGGTAAGAATGAAAGTCGACCCTTTTTTTTTTTTTTTTGGTGGGTGGAAAATCATCGAATACCCCCCCCCCCCCCCCCGCTCTTGGGCAGAGCGAAGGGGAGTGTCAGACTTCTACTGACTAAAAACCAAACCCATGTTCCTTCTTCTTCGCCCTTGTGTCGGAGCCGCGGTAACCTTTCGATATCCACAGCCCCGACGGGGTGAAAGTCGACCCTAACATGATAAAGAAAAGGCTCGGCAGATACAAATACAAATATTTTATTGGAACAAAAACATAATAACAATTTTTGTGTACGTTAATACTGCGTTAGTTTAGTAACTGTGTCGCAGTTATTAGCGCCCACCCCTGGAACGAAAGGCAATAGAAGTTCCATAACAATTATTTTGGTGCTTATTCTCGTAAATAGGTTAAAAACTAGTTAAACAATTAATAAAAATAAAACTAAAACTAAACATTAATAATACTTGTAGCAATATAAGGGGGTGTGTGAGTGAGTAAGTGTGTGTGAGAGAGTGAGTGAGTGTGTGTGTGTTACAGGAGAGTTTGAAAGTGCGTGCGTCAGTGTGCGTGTGTGTGAGTGTGTGTGTGTGTGTATGTGTATGTGTGAAGGGTACGTGTATGTGTATGCGTAGGATGTGAACGAATATAATTTATTTTTTTATGAGATTCTCTGTTTCCTCATAAGTCATGTTTTGGAGCCATTTTTCAATTTTTAGTTTACACTCTCGTGACGAGAGCGGATAGATATGTAATTTCTCATTAATTTTGTTGTAAATAACAGGACTTAAAAAATTATATTGTCGTCTCACAATTGTGAGATTAGCACTCTCTGTCGGGCATACTCTGTTAATTCGACGTTTTTGAGTATTGAGATTAGGGTCATATTTTATATCAGTATGCTTACGTAATAAAATGGATACCAGAAATGCTTTCCTTACAGTAGGCACTTTCCAGAGAGCATACAAGTCGTGCGTGGGGAAACGAATAGGTTTGTGTGCCATGACTTTTAGAACAGCTCTTTGTGCTCTTTCCAGACGAAGTAGAAGGCATTTACCAGAGCAACCCCACGTGGTAATGCAGTAGGTTATTACGGAATGTGCCAGTGCAAAATAAACGGTTTTTAATGTTTCAAGATCTGCCGAGGTTCTGAGGTTTTTAAACACAAATATTAACTTCCTGACACGTGAAACCAAAGACCCAATCTGCCCATTCCATGTCATAGTGCTATCCATAATCACCCCTAAATATTTAAATTCATGTGTACGCGATATTGTTGTACGTACAGTTGCAAGTTGCATTTGTGTTCGAGTGGCATTTGTGAGCAGTTAGTGTGAAGGAGGAATCTGGTTGTGATAAAAGCCGAGGTGCAAACGTTATGAATTTGGTTTTTTCTAAGTTTAGGGTAAGCAAGTTGTTATTTAACCAATTCATAATATCTCGTAGGGCTGATTCCGCATGAAACTGCACGTCCGCCCAGTCACTACCATGAACTAACAACACTGTGTCATCCGCATACGTTATGATTTTGCAATTTGTAAGGGATGTTGAGGTCATGTCTTGACTTTGAAAACGTACTATCCATTTTGGAAGATAAACGAGTATTTCCTTAAGATGGTGATATCTACTTACGATCAAAACTGAACCCTAAACCTTTTAACACTTTGAAAGCCTTATACTGCCCTATTCAAGCCATATATAATTCGGTAACGCCTATTAATCTGTCATGACTGGCTGAAATTATAATCCCCTGTCAGTTTCCTCATTTGGGAATGCTTACTTTAACATCCCTTTAATCATTTTAGAGGGTTATTTATTTATGTAATATAATGAAGCTTTGTTTCGTAATCTAGAAAGTACTTGCACGAAAATAATAAATTAGCCACACAAGGTCACAGGTTACACTTATATTATTTTGTAGAATCGAAAACTATTTCCTCGTTTTGTTGTTCTCTACTCATACCCTAAAAAGTTAAATACATCAACAAAAATACGACTGCTAAGCTAGACACCTTGGTTTAGATCTCCGGGTTTTCCATCAGTAATTCCTCGCCTGTAAATAAACAGCCATTTGTGCCCGGTTGAGGGCAATACGCTCGCCCCTATTACATGATACTTAGACATAACTGACGAAACTACCAGTACTTTAGGTAAACCTCTGTCTAACCCTTGGGGGACTACTTGCGTGATATTATCATAATATATAATCAATAAACAATTATTATTATTATTATTATTATTATTATACTATGTTACATTGCTAGGCTATTTATTGTGCAAATATATCAAACCAAACATTCCTTAACTTCCTTCGATTCGCTACTCGAAAAAGTTATCTCGTAATACAAGAGTTTTACTACCAAGTTTAAAACATATTACACACTTTCTTTCCAGCCAGTTATTCCAAAAGGTTTTTCTGATAAACGAAGGCTCTGGATATCAACTGTTTGTGTGTATTTAATTGACTGTTACTACTTACCTTTTCGTTTGAGCAAATGTATAGACAGGGCAAATCTTTTCTCCGATGAATCGGTTTTGGTTCGCCATTTATTGGATTCTTTGGGCCAGGATTTCTGCGAAAGGTTATACCGATGTCTCATTTAAAATATGGAATTATTCTGATCTGGTTTTGCTTTTAGTAAACTTAATAAGGTATCTTTGGAGCACTGATACAGGATTACATTTCTGTAGTATACTGTTAATATACTTGGGGTTTTCGGATACCCCTGGGCTTGACGAATATTTTTTTATTATTGATAATAATATGTGGACCACCACTAATCATACAAAAGCTTGTATAATCAAAAACGAAAACATCGTTGCGACACCTCATTGTCTTTGACAAGTTCCAATATGATTTATTACCTTCAAAAGTCGGTGCCCTACTACGAATACTAGACAAAAACATTATTCACCGGCACGATCCAGATTACCCCTGCTCACAGAATTGAAGGCGCGTGAAACCGATCGCGGGACATTCAATTATATTCTTATAACATTCCACTGAGTTTTGGGACCGCGCGTGAATTATGTGATGGGGACCTTAACGACAGAAATCGGTCGATGTGCCCTCATAATACTTCGGTCGCGGTCGATACGGAAGTGTGACTCTAGCGATTGTTTTCGTATGTTGGTCTGTGGATAGGTGACCACACATAACATACCGAGTTTCCTCCAAGCCTCGGAAATCACATCAACCGTTGGTCCTGTCCATTTGTCGATCTTTGAAAGGCGATACCCGAAAGTGCTAATTGACTACTTGTTAGTAGTGTCTAATATGTTGTGGAGGTCAGACAGACAGTCACTTCATGTCAAATACTGGTATCAGCTGCCTCCGGTTAGACTGCAAGCCGACCCCAACCTAGTTGAGCAAAGTTTGGTAGATGATGAGCGGGACTCGAGCGATATAAATCTTTCAGGACCCCCAATTCACATTACCATGTCGGAATATCGAAATATCGGTTGGTTAGCGAAAATACAATTTATGAGTCAGCTTCTCTTGATAGATTGATATCAAAACCTAATTTAAAGTTAACGTTTTCCTTGCCAATGCAAACGCAGAAATCGTAGAAATTACAATGCCTATTCACGGTTTACCGCGAAGTAAATATATCAGGTACCGAGTAAGGAAAATGTGTAGGAAAATATTTATTTATTTTGTGTGAAAAGATTGAAGTATCCGGTGACTGGCTCTGAGTTATTTCTACGTGTATGTACAATGTTGGAAGTAATTACTTGGAGAACCGACGTGAGGGGAATGTGTTGTGTGCTTGGTGTTGCTCTGCAGGTGTTCAAAGGAAATTGAATTATTATAAAATAAATTGACAAAAATAACTTCTTTGAGACAAGTACCTACGTGACGTGTTTACAAAGAATGAATGCTATGTGAAGTCGAAATATCAATATTTTTGATAAACGATGCTTACCTACTTAAGAAAGGTTTATTTTGACTATCATGAAAGTAGACTTCTTATTTAATTTTATTATTCATAGGCCCGCGATTTCGTCCGTGGATAGTTAGATATGTATGTGTGAGAAAAAAATTAGCTCGGCTATTGTAGATTATAGTCTATCTCTACAATACTATCGTCCAGTATTTCTGGCGTTCTACTTTCGTGTTTATAATATTATATTATAGTAGTAGTGACCCGCCCCGGCTTTGCACGGGTGTAAAAAAGGTATCAAAACCTTCCTCTTGAATCACTCTATCAATTAAAAAAACTCGCATCAAAATCCGTGGCGTAGTTTTAGAGATCTAAGCATACATAGGGACAGACAGCGGAAAGTGACTTTGTTTTATACTATGTAGTGATAGTGATAGTGATAGTGAAGTGCTAATTTCAGTTTACTTGCAGATAAATTACTTAAACTAGCCCACGGTGTTGGAGGCGAATGCTTTGCATAGCCTGGACACAGTTCCAAACCAACGTCTCAATTCTCGAAGAACTGAATATAAAACAACGTCTTTCTTCCATCGTTCAAGGCCGTATTCTCACTTTCTTTGGACATATTACACGTCGAGAGGACATGTCTGTGGAACGACTTGTGGTCCAGGGCAAAACCGAGGGCACGAGGGCGCGCGGTAGATCACCAATGCGCTGGACCGACCAAATCAAAAATGCACTAAATGGTCCGCTCCACGAATGCACAAGGCAAGCAACAGTGCGAGAGGAATGGCGTCGAATTGTTAAGCTTGCCACCACCCCTGCCATGACGACCACGACCACTCTGCCAAGAGTGTGACGACAGAGAAGAAGAAGCCCACTAAACTTCAGTATTTTGCAAATGTAAATTATCAAATTGAAAAGCATAAATGTAAAAATGTGAACAACGAGAGATATAAAGAAAAGTGTATCATAAATCGTATAACGTTTAATAGACGAGTTTTCAGGCTAATAGCCATTCTTAGTATCCCTTGTTCGGCAGATTTACGATGTGCTAAACCACAATCGTTCGAATTGGACGCCATTTTCCTCCCACCGACAATAATATTAAAATATATATTCCTATTTATCGGCAATCGAGGAATTTACGCATTACTGATGTTCAATTTAAAGTCATTGATTCGTACACGTGCATTATTTTTTTTACTTTTCTTTGTTTTAAAATAATTATATAGTCAACAATGAGCTTTTCGGGCTCAACATAGTCAAGTGTGGTTAGTTGGTACTTGGCGCCATCCCAAAGTTGACAGCAATATTCCCATGCTGAACCGGACTTGAGCCTTGAAATAATATATTTTTAAGCTATAAGTTGTCTTACAGCTTAAAAGGACCACCAAAGAGCACCTCAGAGTCTTCTTATTGGTAAGAAGCTCATATCTGTGTAACTAATAGCGAATAAAGAAAATAAATACTTACTAAAATAAAATGTGTCTCAAGAACCAAATCGACTACGATTTAATACAGAACAGCTGTTTATTTTCCCACTGTAATATTGACTCGTAACTGAATAGTAACAGCCGCACGGGTCAATATTCAAGGTGAAGCAGTGTTCAGCAGGGTAGGTCCGTGTATAGGTGACCATTGAATATATATTCAGTTCGGTCTTGGCTGTCAATTGTAGATCTATCTTTGCGAGTAGTCAAATGTCTGAAAGTCTAACATTATTAGTTTCCCTTTATACAATACAAATCTTACCAAGGAGTATCGTACTATCCATTAACCGCATTGTGATGGTCAGATAGGCATTCACTCCGAAATATTAGTGGTAGACACGGCTACACATCAAGCTATACAAAACCAGTATAATCTGATCGTTCATTGTGCGAAAAGATCTAGTAAAGTGAGGCCAAGATTAACTGGTTTTGTATAGCTTGATGTGTAGCCGTGTGTACTACTAGTACTCAGCTGCATCAGGTTTGACTGGAAGCCGACCCCAATATGATTATGAACTTAGCATTAACCTTCGTCACATTTTTGTATTCAAAACGTAGTATAAAAAGTTGTATACCTACTCTGAATGTTGGCCTGAAATTGGCCGTTCAGGATCTCAATAAGTTGTTGAAGATAAGTTTAATTAGTGATTATTTTATAAAGATTGGCAAGTACTATGCTTATGTTACCTTTAAGTGAAAATTCTCAGAAACAGACATTTGAGTATGAGACATTTTCTCGTAGAGACAAATAGGTTCATTTAGTAATATTTTGTATAATTCTGTGAATATGTAGAGTGCTTATGTTCTCATACAAGCCCTAACCGAATAGGCACTTGTAAAGGTTTTGTAAGAAAATATTCTTGTTCATTTTGCTACAGATGAATTGAAGTGATAACGACGATCTAAAAGGTACAAACCCTTTTTATATTTTGTAAAATATAAATCTATTTCTTGGATTTATCTTTTCACTGATGGATATAAAGTATTTTAGGTCCATTTTTATGTTGCTATATTATATTCAGAGTCATAAAACTTTGCAAATTATTAAGACATGTTGTGAACAATGGCTAAAATGAGATGTTTCAGTATTAAACTAATTACTTTTTACGAAACTAGTTTCTTACACCGTTTTAATTTTACAAGAAAGCTCATAAAATTTACAGGAATCTTCGCACTAAGGGCTTTTAATAAATACTTAATACTTTCCACGGGTACAAATTCCCTGTGTGCTGTAAATTTTAAAAGGATAATTAGATATGAAAGGTCATGAAAAAAATGCAGTTGTAAACCTTGCGTGCACTCCGTGAAAGGTTACGATTTTACCACAACAAGACGTACTTGTTCTATTCCTGATACTGGTTGGCTTTGTCGTGCGTGTCAGTAAAAATATATTGAAGTAGGTACAGACAAGGCTTTAGAGGTGAACAGTAAACTTCTGTCTGACCCTCACCATACACGTATAGACACTGCACGGATCCCCTCAGCTCGAGCCCATCACCATTCTTTCTACGAAACTTCAAACTGCATCGGACTGTAGGGATATCGCTTTGGATCGGGATAACCTAGTACCTATAAATGAGGTGAGATGATACTGTTATAAATGTGCTAAAAGCTTTAGGACTGGAAATTCAATATAGCGAAGACGAACGGAGTGGAGAGGACATGCGCAAGATTCGACCAATCACAGAAAAGACGAAAGACGTGATTGGTCAGTCTTTGCGTATCTCCTCTTAGTTTTACCAATGTAAATATTCGTATGCGATGTCTAGCGGCGGATATGTTGTGCTATTGCTTTGTGCCTACTGTATCCTACGACTATTTGTCTTTGTCCTCTCCGCTCTGCTTGATTTCACGTTGGTTTAGTTTTTTTACCCGACTGCGGCGAAACCCCAAAGGAGAGTTATGTGTTTAGATATCTTTTTCCACCGTCTGGTCAACTGCTAAAGGCCAAAACATATGAACCATTTGTCATACTTATTTAACAGAAGTAAGTGTTCAGAACATTAGGTAAAAGGTGTTAGAAAATTATCGTACCATATCTAAAGGAAACTCTTTTTAACAGACCATTGAACACTCACAAACGATTTGCTCGCTTCCGAGAAACAGGCTCATGATTATGTATGTCCTCGTATCTTGGACAGTTACTGAAGAATATAATTTTCTTTCGTATTATTAGCGTACAATGTAGATGTCTGTTTCTCTGTACGAAGTGTAAATGATTGGCAGGTGTGACGTTTTAAATTGTAGCGGAATAAATTTGGAAAGCTTCGACCGAACCAATGTTTGCAAAGATTTGTCATAGTTAATTTTTTTGCTTCTGAATGATTGTCATTTCTTTCACGCTTTTTAAATATTTAATTTATTCATAAATTGTGTTGAATGTATACAAATAGAAAAAATTACGAATTTATTAATTGAAATTCAAATATAGTGCCGAATAGTAAATAACAAATTGCATCTACCGACGTGAAAATATCAAATCAAGATTAAATAAATGATTAGCTGTTTGAATTTTGCAAAAATACATTCAAAAAACGACAAAAAAACGCCAAATTAAAAATGTAATTTTAAAAATCTTAATAGAACACAGAAACAATGACAGAACAAATTTCAGATGGACATTTCAGTAAAACCTGTTTGAAGAGATTATATCTGATTAAAAACCTTCTTAAAAACAGAATGAAGTACGGTATTTAAAAATAGAACGTTGAGATAAAGCTCAAAATCTGTAATATCTTTATCATAACGTATCTCTGTAGTAACCGCTTTGGAGTTAATTGTTTGTTTAAGATAATCGAATCATGTTTAGTTATGCAGAACTGAAATCAAGTGCAATTTGGTTGTGGCTATAACTCTACTATTTTCTCCTTAAGTCAGAAACTAGGTGTAATCAGGAATTGATTAGAAAAACTAGATTTTAATTATTCTGCTTATATTTTCTCTATATTTTTTGTTTCATGCAAACTTTGTACAGATGACAGTACATCAAGTTACCCGAAATTGACAACTTTTCCCAATCTTTTTTTTTGTGTGGAAAATTTAATCATTAAATAACCTCTCCCGCTCTTACCCCACAAACTATTACCCTCGCTTTAAAGCTCATACAAAAAGATTTTCCCAACATTATTTTCCACTTACAAAATGTCATAACGTCCAACTTAAATGATCTTTGTTACACAATTTTGCATTAACTAAGTTTACACCGGAGTTTCGCTTACCTCGTGGCCTACTTATGTTCGAGATTTATAGTGCACGATGAGAAAGATGCACCGTCTACTTTGAAACAACATTCGTGCATACTTTACTTAGGTTCCTACTTAGATTTATTCTGAGGTAGATTATAAAAGTAGACCTGGAGCAGACTTTCGTAAAATATTTGAAAACTTTGTTGGTAGTAAATAACTTGATTTCTTTATTAGGTTTTCAGTGGTTTTATTTCAGTGACGTCTCGCAAATAAACTTTTTAGGGTATTATTAATGTTGCTCGACTGAACACACCTTGATGAATAAAAGCTTAACAATAACAAAACTAAGAAACATGTCGCTGAAGGTACCCTCTCTGTGAGGTCCCAGCTTTTTTTTTGTTCCTGTTCGAAAAATCTGCATAAATGTCCACCACCCTGGGGCGAGCAGAGGGGTCTGTCAGCCTAGGTTGTATGGCAAAACTTGAACTTTCATAGTCTGACTGAAATCACTTATCAGCAAAGGAAGCATGGTGATCAATGACATAAAGTATCGAGATTCTTCTGTATAAGAAAATAATGTTTCTGACCTCGTCAGGAATGTAACAGACTGTTATATTATAATATGTAGAGTACGGACCGCCTGTAGAGCACCTTCGCATACATGCGCCAAAATTTACAACACCTTTACCCTCGTGCGGTCTGACAGACCAAAAGTTTGGGATTCAATTTCGGGATAATTTTATCGGCGCATACGAGTTATTTGTATTTGTTCTCTTTCCTCTGGGAATATACCAGGAAATATCGTAAATAGGATAATTAACAACATACCGATAATTTGACTTACTTTGACTTAATGTCCTATGTCCCCTAGATGGGGCAGAGGGCGTCCACAGATATTCTCCATCTCGATCGGTCTTGAGCTTCTCGCTTCACCTCGCTCCACGTCAATCCGATGCTCGCCGCTTCTGCCACCACGGTGCGGCGCCAGGTTTGACGGGGACGGCCACGCTTTCTTTTCCCTTGGGGATTCCAGTCCAAAGCTTGTTTGGGTATGTGGTCGGGGTCCCTTCGGAGCGTGTGGCCAAACCATCTCCACTTGCGTCGCTTAATCTGATGGTCGATCGGGCTCTCGTGGCATTTCTCCAACAGCTCTACGTTGGAGATGGTCTCAGTAAATTCCAAGAATGCGACGAAGACATCGGTTGACGAAAACTTGAATTTGGCGTGAGATGATCTTTGTGACCTTTCACGTTTCGCACCCGTAAAGCAGCACGGATTTCACGTTGGACCCAAAAATCTTAAGTTTAATCCTTCGGGTCAGTTTCCGCGACTGCCAAACAGGTTTCAGCTGCGCGAAGGAGCTCGGGCTTTGGCGATCCGTGAGGCGATGTCCTCTTCACTGCCCCCAGTCTCCGCCACGACGCTCCCGAGGTAAGTGAATTTGTGGACATGCGCCACTGCCTCTGTGCCAATCAGCAACGGTGAATGATTCCTCACACCAGCTCTCATCTCCTGGGTCTTCCTGATGTTAATTTTGAGCCCCGTTTCTGCCGCTTCCTGACGTAGATCGCTTAATTTTGCTTGCATGTCGGCGTGGGTATGACTCAGCAGGCATAGGTCATCGGCGTAGTCCAAGTCTTCCAAGACATTGGATAATCCCCACTATGCCGCGGCGCCTGTTCTCAGTGATGCGAAGCATAATTCCGTCAAGAACTACTAATAAAAAGAGAAGAGGCGACAGGAGGCAGCCTTGGCGGACACCCGCGTGAACCGCTACGTCATCGTAGCGATGCGATGAGGCCGTCATGGGTTACTTTACAAGAATACCTCTTGTAAATACCCTCCAACAGACGGATGATTTTCGGCGGCACTCCAATTTCCAGTAGTACCGATAATTTACTGAGTACTTAACCTTTCTTTTCGGCTTTTACTGTATCTGAAAAATAGTAGATTATTTGTAAAGAGTTAACAAATATGTTTTTATTTCTTCTAACAAAAAGTAAACCTAAAAAGCACAAACACCAAACACAAATAATTGTAGACATAATTATTATAATTAAACTTCAGCTGTACAAAACTGCCCGAAGACTTTTGTAACAATCTATCCGCGTTAGTTACAGGCTATATTCATTCAGACACTTTTCGTCATGAAATGATCGTACCAACTAAAAATGAAAAAATAATAAATATAAATTGATTATAAATTTAAAAATACGAAAGTGTATTTTATCGGTCTCGCAGACCAACACGCGGTTATAGAAAGGTTAACAAGGGCAAGGAAAAGGTATTCCTATTTACACTTTCGGTTCAATAAACACGTGGTAGGGTCCTTTATACTTTGGGACGGACCTTTCGTTATTTACGGGACATTAAAATTTAAAGTCGGGTAGAATTTCTTTAGGGAAAAATCACATTGTTGCTGTCAAACGAATCATGAAGCTTTCAGAGCCGCAGTTTCTAGCTATTGTTTTAAAATTGTGATGTTTTGTGTTGGTGTACCGTTTCTTACAATTTATCAAAATAAAGTGAGAACAAAAAGGGCTTATTTTAAGTTGATGTTGTTGGTTTTTAGTTTTGTTGTTGTTGGTTTTTGGTCGTTCTTCTTAGCGTGTCGATGACAATTTAAATTGAGTCAGCCCATAATTTGGCGACAAGTTTGGCACTCTCAGTAGCCTCCATCAGCTCCTGTGATGTGCAAGTAACAGGACAGACAGGACACGATGTCAATTGCCCATGGTTTATAAGGCAAGTCCAAATTTACACTTCAGGGCAGAGTCATCTATGAATCTCTACCTGAATAGGTTTTCCTTGCGTCGGCCCACCTGTGTCCGGAGTCTATTTAGAAACTTCCAGGTACACCATGGCAACTCATGGGTCTCATGGCAACTGGGTCGTTTATCTTACCTGAGTCATCATCGGCCTAGCCTTTTCCTGGGATCGGCTTCAAGTCTAACCGGGTGCAGCTGAATACCAGTATTTTACATGGAGCGACTGCCTATCCGACTTCCACAACCCAGTTAGTCCTGGATAATACGCTACACCTCGGTAAGACTGGTGTTCTTACCTAAATGATAACAAGGATATATAATTATGGTTGCAAAGCTTCTTCTAAAAGGGATGCACACAGGTGATTTATCAGTAAGGACTAAACTTACAATTTTAAAACATAGGTATCTTTCGTTTTGGAAATAAAACTTTTATTTTAATTCAACGGTTTAATAATAAGTATAATATTAATATGGCAACAAAAATAGCTTTTAAAACTATCATACGAATTTAATTTAGCACTCATACCGTTAAAATTTATCTATTCGGGATGAACAGCTCATAAATGAAGCTCGATATTTTACTCTCTTTCCATTGGTTCAGAGAATATTAAAAATTAAACCTCCGATACTGATTGGATAATAAAAGAGAGAATGCTGAGCGTACTGGCTGCTTTTCCCGTATATTGAAAGTTTCCGGTTCTTTGCCCGTTCCGTTTATAGGGACGCGAGGAAATTGCTTTAAGGTATAATACAGACATGTACAACATGTTTGCAATCAGCGGTGTAACAGTGTAATGCAACACTGTATTATGACCGAGAGGCGAACAAAGGACTGAATGAGGACGGTCAACAATGGGATTCAATGTTCCGAACCAGGCTTTTCATTTGGTGCCTACGTGATGACGATTGTTTGGGTAGCAACTCTTAACTAGTAGGACATAGGAACTAAGTTTGAATGACAGTGGTTATACTGTTATTAACTAATCATTAAAGTTATTACCTCCTAGTATAGCGCTTTGATTTTGGTTGATTAGATATTATTTACACATGTGATTATGATCGGGATGGCGTGGATTGGTTCTATGATCCGCATTTCGATAATACCTATACATTTACAATTGCTTGTTTGATAAAAAGTTACTATTTTATACTGTTAAAAATAATAATATTATTTATTGAATCCTGTACTATTAGATTATCAATATTTCTTATCACGTTCGCGAAAACGATTTCGATGAAAGTTTCAATATGGGGGTTTACAGGGGCGAGAAATCGATCTAGCTTGGTCTCATACCTGGGACAATTCATTTTCTATGTTTTCGATAAATTACACAAGTGTTACAACTGCATTCGAACTCACGACGTACAACTTTTAAGTCAGGGCTGTTATCATTGAGGTGCATTACTGCTCTACGTCAATCCCCATGCCTTTTACAAAAATATGAGAATGTATGTAGAGCAGTGGCTATACAATTGCTAAAAGCTACGAAATCCATGTTGCAAATGAGCTTAATTTTTATAGCAGTCTTTAACTGATTCGGAAAAACCTCGGTTTTATCAGATTAATTCACTAATTGGCCTGTGTTGCCTAAGATATGTTAGAATACTTATTATTATTTCCTTTATTTATCTTTACACAAATTTATTACATTTTTAAATATTTCTTACAAAAAACAATACGAAAAACATTTAAAAATATAAAAAATTGTAGCCCACCGGTATCGGGAACAGGGTCCAAGCTACCGGCGGTCAGGGCTCCAGAGAAAGGAACCTCCTAACAATGCGAGCCGTGTCCAGGAGTACCGCTTTCTGCATCAAGCCCTTGATCCAGCCGCCTAACGAGAGCCTCCTCAGGTGTTGGTCGAGGCTCTTGGCAATTAAGCCATTGGCTGTAACGACTATCGGCACAATGATCGCTGAGTCCACATCCCACATGTCGACAACCTCGCGAGCCAAGTCAAGATACTTGATTTGTTTATCTTTCTCGGCTTTCACGAGGTTCTCGTCATGCGGGACGGTTATGTCAACAATCATTGCGCGCCGCTCTGATCGATCCACCACCACTATATCAGGTTTTTTAGCCATAATAGTCCTGTCAGTGATGATGGATTGATCCCAGTACAGTGTGATACTGCCATTATCGAGAACTGGGTCGGGCACATACCTGTAGTACGGCACTTGCGAATCCACAAGGTTGTATTTCAGAGCAAGTTGCTGATGGATAATCCTGGCTACAAGGTTGTGTCTATGCAAGTATTCTCCGTTAGCCAGACGAGAACACCCGGAGATAATGTGACGAATTGATTCGCCCGGACGGTGGCATGCCCGACATATGTCAACCGTACCGTCCTTCACAATAAATCTCCGGTAGTTATTCGTCATCATAACTTCGTCCATAATAGGGGATCGGACAAAAAAAAACTAATTAGTCCGTCAGATAGATTTCTAAAAATTATTGGACGCCTATTTTTTCTTTTTTCACGTAAACTTAAAATGAAGACGATACAGTGCTTCGAAAACTCGTGTGACGTCATAATAATATGATAGTACATTTTGACGACACAAGTGACGTTTCAAGCCCCACTCCAAGATCTTTGACGCGTTTTATCTTCGTCATTTTTGATTGATTTGATAAAACAAAAAACACGTGTTCAATATTTTTCGATAATCTAACTTACGGACTAAACAGAATCATATTATTTTGACCCAGTCCGATCCCCTATTGCACAGACAAAACCTTCGGTTTCTCCAAAGAGTTCCCCGGAACGTAGCCAGGCTACAGACGCTAACAAGTCTACATCGGGCCCGTGTAGGGCCCGTAAAAAGCGTCCGTGAAGCTCCTTACTCTGCCATACCTCCATGCGGTCTTTAGTGTCAAGCACTACAGGTTTGCACCAGTTCTCTTTAGCCAAGGAGAGCGGGGCGAGGCCTTTGTCCACCGCGACAACATCTCGATGCATCCCCACGTCGGCTTCCAGGAAATATTCCCTGAGACTGCATATCTCACGATTGTGGAGAGTCTTAGCATTTAAAAAGCCTCGACCTCCACACTTCCGTGGGATATACAGTCTCATAACCGAAGAACGTGGGTGATGCATTCGATATGTCGTCAACAATGTACGGACCCGTCTATCCAGGGCGTCTAGCTCTGTTTGAGTCCATTTGAGTATGCCGAAAGAGTACATCAAAACCGGCATGACCCAACCGTTGAAGGCACGCACCTTATTTCCGCCTGATAAAAGACTGTTACATACTTTTCTCAGGCGGCCAAAGAAGCGCTCCCTCAACGATTGCTTCATGTCGGCAACGTTAATGCCCAGCGCTTCCGACATACCCAAATACTTGTAGGTTTTGGTTGCTGAGAGGGATCTAAGATTTATGGAATCCGTGAGCTGGTTTCCCACAGACTCCACAATCCCCCCTCGCTTTACATGCATGACCGCACACTTATCTACACCAAATTCCATCCTGATGGCGCTGCTGAAAACTTCAGTAACCTTCAGTAGCTCCATCAGGTGCAAATCGTTGGTGGCGAAAAGTTTTAGGTCATCCATGTAAAGGAGGTGAGATATAATCTGACCATCTCTCTTCAACCGATAGCCCCGCCCTGAATCCTCCAGCAGCGTGCTAAGAGGAT
Organism: Diarsia dahlii; assembly: GCA_949775195.1. NCBI lineage: Eukaryota > Metazoa > Arthropoda > Insecta > Lepidoptera > Noctuidae > Diarsia > Diarsia dahlii. The sequence goes on along the minus strand of OX459194.1, from coordinate 10,407,295 downwards.
TCAAGGCTAAGCAGAACCAAAGTGGACTCAAACTGTCGCCCTGAAATATACCCCGCACTATCCTTATCGGTTCGCTATTTCTCTGAATCTGTCGACATCCTGGATAGCGAAGGACTGTCCTCCATTGCCCCATACACGACATCAGGAAGGTGCGCAGAGTTGCATCAACTTTATACAACTCTAGCACCCTCATGAGCCATGTATGTGGCACCGAGTCATAGGCCTTCTTATAGTCTATCCAACATGTCGACAGATCCTTTCGGGAACGGCGAACCTGTTGGCTAATGGCCATATCAATGAGGAGTAGCTCCTTAGTACCACGGGACCCGTTCCTACATCCATTTTGAGAAGCAGACATAACAGAATTTTCGTTAATATGTTTATTAATTTTAGCTCTCAAAATGGAGGTAAGAACTTTATAGACCGTTGGAAGACACGTAATCGGTCTATAATTTTTGGGTTCCGCAGTACTACCCGATTTATGGAGCAGGTGGGTTATTCCAGTTGTCAGGAACTCTGGTAGCGACCCTGACTCTAAGGCTGACTGGAATAGGGCTGCCAGGCAAGCATGCGGCCTTGTAAACCATTTAATCCAGAAGTTGTGCAGTCCGTCCGGCCCTGGTGATTTCCAATTAGGCAACGGACGAACTGCACAAGCTACATCTTGGGGGCTGATCGTAATTGCCCCCATTTCTGTTATTGGTTCGCATGCTCGCTCGACGTCCCGAGTCCATTCACCCTCGGTATGACTGACAGGTACCGACCAGATGTTGCGCCAGAACGAACACATGGCGTTATCATCCGGTAGGCACGTGTCAGTCACACCTTGGTCCGGTCGCTCCCAAGCTCTGTAAACCCACCTTTCGTCCCTTTGGAAGGTGCGTCCCAGTGTGTACCGTTCCACCCGCCGCTTATACCTACGAATACGGTTTGCCCATGCATACACTTTCTGCTTCCAGAAGTCGATGCGCTCTGCGACACGGGACATGTAGTCTCGAGGACTGATATCAGTCCCCGCATACGCCCGTCTCACAAAGCGCATCACTCGAGGGCGATTGTTGCCCTCCCGGAAGCAGCTTAGTTTGCCGATGAAAGCTCTGGCCCCAGCAATGCGTCGCTCAATCCTGCACTGCCAAGCCGGTACGGCTGGTTTTGGTCGTGTAGCTCTGTCATCCGGAAATTTGACATGAGTTACACGACATGCCGTTACAGCCGCGCAATACAGGATCGAAAGAGCATCAGTGAGGTTTTCGCAGTTATCAAAATAGCTTGATAACTGCGAATCCAGAACTGCCATCAACGCCCTATTTCTGTTATGCATGGGCAAACGAGGTAAGCGTGGCCTAAGATCGGGTGTCATGAAACGATATTCTTGGATCGCACCCTCCAAAGTACTTTTCATCTCCTCACTGCACTGTGTACTTACATCAGTAACCATGTCACTACTCACTTCGTTTTCACGAATCAGTGTTGTGGTAGACTGTGTTGGAACCACAACCTGCGACGGCGTAGCAATGACATGGCTACTCTGCATTTCAGTCCGCAAGCGATCAAGTACGGTGTCATCCAACATACGATTACGCTGGATGACTCGCACCTGATCCGACAGTCGTTGTGCCGATACGTTGACAGCTGGCTCAAGTACCTGAAACATAGAGAGCATCCGGACATTTATTAGACATTTATATTATTATTATTATTAGCCATTTGTGTCCCACAGCAGGGCAAAGGCCTCCCATGCTTTATATCAGATATTATTATTCTATCGAACGGAACAACAGTCAGTGCTGTACAGTCACGAGCAATAATAATTATGTATTCACTTAACAAAGTTCAAATGCTTTCTCCTAAAATAACGATTGCAGTTTTGAGATAAGACCTATTTATTGGTTAAAAATATCTATCGCTTCTAAAATGGTATGTTCGTAAAAACGTAAACCGTTAATCAATACAGTAGGAAAAAAATACTTTTGCTTCGTGCATACATAATTAAGGTCGTGACTGTACCTACCTACCTAAGTCACTGAACTTAAACAAAAACATTATTTTTTCAATTCAGTAGATGCTACGAGTTTTGAACTTTTTAATAACACTGTCATTTTGTTTTCCGTCGGCGTCGGTCCCCCATTCCCGTATAAAACCGACTCTCGTAAAACGTTTAAATTGGCATTTTGACAACTTAGATCCACGGACAAAGACACTGCTCATTTCTTTATTTCGTACGAATGGAAACGATAAAAAGAAGTCGGATATAGTTGATGACATGCTTTTGAAGTATTTATCTTTGGCACGGGTAGAAAAACTTCAACGAGCGAATGTTCTTATTATTTTAGAAGATAAATACACTCACGTACCATAAAAACTGTTAAAATTGATAATTCATTAAGTATTTTTGTTTATGCAAGCTAAGATCAATGCATTCTTAAATCTAGTAAGGCAATATTTTGGCTAAAAAAGCTAGAAACTCTAAATGCCTATCCGTTTGAAACAGAGGAAATACTCGTATTTGCAGGTACCTTGAGGAAATCAAACCGACTGCCAATAACGCCGCACAAACAAAAAAAAAAAAAATGTTTAACTAGTTTATTGCTCCACGGAATGTGTACCTAGCACATAATAATGGGAAAATTGGAAATAAAGTAATCGTCTTGTTTTTATTTGATTTCACAAATATCACAATAAATGTTTCTCTTTGGCATGCGATCGCCAAAAAAAAAACATAAATAAATAAAAAAACGTGTGGCACTCGGAGACTGCCACGGTAAATCTATTGCATAGCATTTTTTATCAACTTATGCAATAATAGGTATAAATAATTAGGTATTAATAGTGTAATTACACACCAAAATAATTATTCATTCAAAAAATTTGAACAAAAATAACGATATTAAGAGTTTGATCTTCGAATTTCGCGCGATGTACATTAAATAAATCAAAACTAACCTTCATAGACTAAGCTAGTAAGAAACTCTATGACAGAAAATTTAAAAGAAAAAGTATTGACAGCCTGACGTAAGTGTCATAACTAGTGGTGTGCAATTCTGCTATAAATCATTATCATGATAAAGACTATTGAATATATTTTTATAACATGTTATTTTATACGTTATCATAATAACGAGTTGTAACAAAACGCGGCAGTAATCTGAACGCGGAGACGTTATCGTTTTATTCGGCAACACGCTAAACGTGCGCAATGATTATTGATGCGCAGTTAATGTTATATTCTAGTGGACTGTAGGTATACGAACGATTATAATAATATCGTTATTATTAATATTAAAAACGAATATAAATGTATTATAATTATGGTTTTAAATTATCAATGAACTTTCCTTCATTCTGCGCAGTTTTAGGACTAATAAAATATTATTAAATGTTATGATTAAGTAAAGTTGCATCAGTGTATGTTTTTTCGTGTGATGTGAATCTCACTTACATATCACGGGGGTGGCAGAGGGGGGTCAAAATGTTGGTCCTTTTTTGCCTAGGACGCTCCGTTTTCGAGATATTTCAATTTCATTTTTTTTTTAACAGAAACTTTGAACGCCCATAACTCGGAAACGGTGCATCGTAGGACCGCCGCCACCGCTTGCTACGTTATTCGTTGAGCGTGTTGTTGAGTTAGACATTATAATGATAACACGTAGGTAGCGTCGGTATAACAAACGTTATTCGTTATGAATCAATAACATGTTATGTTTTGGTGTTATTCGTTATATTAACCACCACTAGTCATAACATTGAAAATTATGAAGATTATTTATTTTATTTTAGATATTTTTTATGAAAACGAATCGTTTTAGACCGATTCGCAGAAAAGTAATGCAAAAACCAATAAAACTTATGATATGCGTACTAATAATAAAATGAATGTATACAGAGTACTCACTCATTTTCTTTTACTATTTTTTCGTGACTTTCTTCCGTAGTACATTATACCTCAATGCTTTCTTTATTAATAAATGCACTTTGTTTATTCATATTGAAAACACTTTGTACACAAATTATACGAGTAAGAATATTTTAGAAGGAGAAAGCAGAGAGACAAACAATTATTTAATTTGACAACCTCAGTTGACAACCTTGTTATTTTCCGTAACCATAGCAACCTGGTTGAATCTTGAATCCTGAATATTTTTGTTAGGAAATCTCTGGATTCGCTCTCCACGCTCAACTCAACTCAAGGCCCGCGATAGAATCTATGCAATAGATTAAAAATACTTTATTCAGGTACGAAAACAGGGCACAATATTAGAATGCAACAGTGCAACGCAAAGTATCGATAATTAGAGGCAAGTCTATATTGCTTGACTTGGACAAATTCTGGACTCCATGCTAGGATACCCTGTGTCGTAGCGTCTTGAATCACTTTCTAAGCATGGAAACTGTTGTGAACAAGTAATCATCTTATATGGAGCGACTGCCCATCTGATCGTCACAACCCAATTAATACTGGATAATACGATACTCCTTGTAACGACTGTCAAAGATCTTCAAATGCGCCAGCCGGAACCAACGACTTATCGTGCTTTCCGAGGCACGGGGAATCTTGCTATTGTAATGGGCGGTTACCCACCCACGAACCAACCTAGACAAACGCGACTTATCATGAAGATCCACTGGAGCGGCTGGGTTGAATTGAGAACTTCCCCCTATCTTTCGCCGGTTAAAAATAGCAATGTTGTCGTCCTATTTATCTGCGAAAAAGACAAGGTTTTCAGTGTTCGAATAGCAAATGTTTCCATATTTCGCGACGCCATATTAAGTGGCATATCTTGCTAGTAGAAGATAATATGTAGTAGCGGGTTGCTCAGTTGCTCACCGCTTGCAAACTACATAATAATCCAATTTCAGCAGTTAACTCCTATATAACTAAGTTGGTGGATCATAGGCACCAGACGATTTGTTTTGGGTACGAAAACTTTCGAAGATTGGATTAGCTGTGATTTGTTGTTTTATTGATATACGTGTTTATTTGTTCCTTTTGCCTAGATTTGGCAATATTTTTATAGATATTTCAGTGAATTATATCCAAAATAAATTTTGTTACTTATGAGACCGCCGCTGATCGATGTGGAATGCGACTGAGGTGATCAAAAAGAACTTTTGTTTAAAAAAACTACTGTATACACACCATAGAGAACCTCGTTCTTTTAGCTATCAAAATAATCACAACAAAGTTTAGTGTCCGTGGCGTCCGTGCTACTAACCGTTGAGGAGCTTTCTCGTAAGCGCCGATTTTGCCTGCATGCAGAATCAAGTCTTTTCTGCATTTAAATTGTCTCGAATATCAAAACTAGTTTGACCAATGCGTACTCTAACAAGGGAAGTTAAATAAAAGCGAAAATAAGAGCGAAAAGTCGCCATTCGGCTCGGACGGTTTTGGTCGGTTTCGGGTTTCGGATTCGAAAACGCGAAAAGTTTGGAAATTTGTGATAGGTTTCCGATTCCAAGTTTATTAGAGTGGTCACTCAACGATATTAACTATGTCAGTCTCTATTTTCGAAAAAATGTTTTATATTTTGCTGGACAATAAAATAATAATATTCCACAACTATCACACAACGCCATCTAGTCCCAAGCTAAGCAGAGCTTGTGTTATGGGTACTAGACAACTGATAAACATACTTATATATTTCTAAATACATACATATTATAGATAAATTACACCCAGACACAGAACAAATGATCGTGCTCATCACACAAACATTTGTCCTGGGTGGGAATCGAACCCACGACCTCCGGCATAGCAGTTAGGGTCACTAACCACTAGACCAACAGGCCAGTCGAAGAAACCTTCAGCTTCGCTTTACCTCTCAACGTTTGTTACCGAGAGGATTATCTTTAGCCTCATCGTCATCCATTTAGTACGGTTAAAAGACAATCCCGG